>LR999967.1:92582119-102582119 GCA_905220375.1 Tachina fera | reverse complement strand
ATCTAAGACCATCCCTTATCCTTCTCAACGCAACTCCGTTTGGTTGTGAGAGAGTCAAACAACTTAAACATTGGGGTATTGCCATTCACAACTTATTAAATAACGGATGAGTTTGTAGTTGTCTTATGCCATACATAATATTTTCAAGTAAAAACTAGTTGCGATTCACAATACTAAAAAATAATTGGGTTGTGTGAAAGTTGGGTTGACTCTCAGATGATCAAAACGAATTGAGTTGACAACCGCAACAGGGGCACATAACAATTTCTCTACTAAACTGCAGCATTCGATTTTTTAAATATCAAAATTTTTTGATATTTTTGAAACATCGAACGCAACCATAAGCAAGACTACACACTATGCGACCGACAATTCAACCTACCCTGTTGCATAAAAACTACGTTACTAAGTCTGTACATACCATAATAGTTTAGTTCGTAAAAGCCTTTTATGTGACAATAAGAGATTACAGTGATCCACGGATAATTTCCCCACGCTTAAGTGCCTTTTACGTTTAATCACTTCTTCCCCATTATTTATTCTCTTTTTTTAAACCTCCACTCTTAATTCACCCACGCTTAAATAACCATTTCTGGTAATACTTTTTAGTTGCAACACTGTCATTAATGCAACCAAGTTTACATAATAACCTGTGGCCCAGCGAAATATTTGCAAAATTTATTCTTTGAGATAATTAAAGGTATACATATGCCTAATTACTTCAACGAGCTAATAAGATGAATTCGTTTAAATCAATGCTGTACACCGAGAGAAACATGAGATAAATGCTCGACACTCTGGTGCTTCTTTGGGCAACTATGGTTTAAATTCTTTCCCCGCTTAATTACCCAAAAATCTGAGATTTTTGATCGAAGCAACTATCCGTGGAATACTGTATTATCATTTAGGTTACCGTGAGTTCACACATGCGAGTAATAGTTCGAAAAACTTAATACACTCACACTTTTTTACTAACACATTCACATTTTTCGCACTCGCATATCTACTCGCAGCAAATTTTGCATACGAGTGAAATTTTGACACTTTCATGCAATAAAATGTCAAATAAACTAATGGAGTTACCCAGTCAACAATATTAAGGAAATTAACTGGATCATGTTATAATTAAAACTAAAAATTTCTATTGTTTTCGATTACATTGTGTGTTAGTTTCTTAAAATTAATACAATAAAAGGAAATATTTGTGTTATAGATTGCTAATATGATTAAAATATTGATAATATTAAATAATGCCAATTATTTCCTCAAAAATTATTCTATGTTGAGAATTTGGCAACTCTATTTTGTAAACAAACCAAAATGTAATGAAAAGAAATTTATAGTTGCGATTAAAAACTTTAAGGGCCATTATTATAACTTGACGATAGCTAAAAGTAGGATGTTATTGCATGGGTAAACACTTTTTCATTATTACAACTTCATTTTAACAAAAAGTGAGCGATAAACTAAAGACAAGTTGATCCTACCTGTAACTTTTATTGTGATGTATAGTCATATAAAGTTGCCACATTTTCGCCACTTGCCACACTTTCTACTTTATAAAACAAAATCAAATTTATTTCGTCAAAATATGGCATAAAACAAAAGCAATACAATAATAATAAAAAACAAAAGAAATGACAAAAATATTTTCATTATGTTTGTAATTTGACAAATAAACAAAAGCAAGTTGCCACTTATCAGTTTTAAGCAACAAGATCCACAATATCCACACAAATGTTGCCACCTACCAAATATTTTATTTTTTATTTTATCGGACAGCTGTAATAATGGAAAATTTTAAATGTCACTTTACAGTTCAGTTTTGCTAAAGTTAGGAATAACTATCCAAAACTTTATCGTTTAGTCATAATAGAAATAAAAATGGTTGTAACAACACTTCCTTTTCGCCACTTTTTTCTTTCGTTTTTATTTTCTTTTTCATTTGCTTTTATTAATTGTTGAAGCTCTAAAATCAAACAAATTTTTTGGACGACATTTTTAAAATGAACTTTCACTCTCATGTGTAAACATAAATGCAAATTGCAAGAGATTCGAGTATTTCGAACAATTTTTCGTTGATAATACGTATACAGCACTTGCATGAGAGTACTCGTATGTGTAAAGGCAGGGTTAGGTTAGCCATAAGAGGGAGTCAACGGCCATACAAGCCGCTGCTCCTAATGTATAAACTCAGATATGTACTTCAGTTTTATTTCCAATAACTCGGATAAGCTATTGAAGGATAATCTGCCAGAGAGGGACAGAAACAAAGGAGATGCGAGGTACTTCTTCTTCATCATTACGACTGGAGCAGATGGACTTATTTCTAACAAAAATTCACTTAAAATTTAGATATAAAAATGTATACTTTTATACATATTCGACTGTTGCTCACATGGTCCTCGTTAAACAAAAATATGAAAAAAAAAATATTGAAGGCCGCTGTATACCTTCAAACACACTTTATTTTCGTTCTCCTGAATGAAGTGAAAATATACGAATACTGACATGTCAATTTATTAAGATTTTGACAAGTTGCACTATTTCTCTGCCCATGGCTGTGCATACAGAAAAAAAAACACACAAAGTACTTAAGCGTGTGCATGCCTTGCGATATGTAGGTTGTGTGCACCTTGAATTCCTATAAATATATCTTGGCAAAAAGTACTTGCCGCAAAAAAAAAAATAAAACGAAAAAAAAACTAAAAAAAAGTACAAAAAAAATTACGAAAAATACACATCGTAAACGAGAACCAATCAATACTCATTCAAACGATAATTTAGTGGCTGTGGCTGTAAGTTAAAGATTCTTCGTCGTAAATGTGACCAACTAAACCAACTAATTGACGGCACCTTACAAAGACCGACAAGACGAACAAACAGTATTGCCAGTATGTACAGTTTTTGTTGCTTAGCACGAACATGTTTGCAAATTATGTTTTTAGTGGTGGAATCATTTCTAAACATATTAAAGGTATTCACGTCAACTCTTGCAACTGTGCAAAAAAGCATAATTGCACTTTCTGACGTGAGCAACCCATTTTGCTTAGTTGTCTATAAAAGCAACACAATATGTGCAATGATATATCTATTGTACTCGTATATTTCTTAATTGTTAAAAGAGTTTGTTTAAATGCTGAATTATTCTGTAATTAATTCACTAATACAAATATCAATATTAATAGTATTGGTATTATTTAACAAAATTTTAATAACTATTTAAGCCATAGGTCGTTTGAAAATAACAAAATTTTGTACTTGTGATATTAAAATCGAATTTGAAGATTTATTTTTTATAATTTCTAGCTAAGAATTTTTATTTCATAATTTTTTAATTAGTTAATTTGGTCTGAAAATATCTTCCACTTGTTTTTTCATTTAAAAGAAAAACATTTAGGTATTTCTGCGTTGTAATTTGTTGTATGGTTGATTTTTTAAGTACTTTTTGTCCATTTTTTTGGAATGTCAATGCCATAAAAAGTTTGCACAACTTTGCAAAATTTACCCTGATAATCTTGCACTTGCTCAGACCCTGACAATTTTGCATCATTTGTTCTATGTGGTTGTTATATTTTTTGTAAATTTTGCAATTTTGCTTTTTCGCACCAGTGGAACTTTTGACGTGAACACCTTTATTATTCTTTTGACATTTGAAATTATTGTACATATTTACATGCTGACATTTATTTACGGTGAAAATATTTTTTATAATCATTCCACTTAGGAAATTATTGGAAAAAACTATGCTCTTATTTAAGTCCTTATCGTGAATGAAAAAACTTGGGTTGTGTAATCGGCGGCAATAGCTTTCATTTTGAATAGGGTCCTTGTAGCAACTGAAGATTTTTGCTTGCAATCCACAATAGGCCCATTACTTTGCAAATTTAGTGTGTTTAGGACTTGTTAAGAGTATTCACAATAAGTATATTAAAATTTTAATGTGGCAACATTGTGCCATCCTAAAATTTTCATTTTAAGCAGGCAACGATATTATATATTATATATTGAAGTATTAAAATAATTTTTTTTAATTAAAAATTATTGTTGGGAAATTTATTATAAAACAACTGTTGTTCTGCTAAATGCCTAAAGACAGCGAAAAATACAAATATTTACAAATACAAATATTCGACTCCGCTTTACCGGAAATAGCCAAAATCCCATTTATTTTCAGTTATCCGGTATTTTTCTCTAAAACGTAGTTCGGATTATTGAAATTTGTTACAGTTAAGCGTACTGCTTAAAATCAGTACAATATAATAGAAAAATACAATAAAGTACGTAAGAGCGGAAAGGACAAATACATTTTGCCATTTAATTTTTTAACGAATGAAACATCCACAATTTTTCTGACTTAAGTTATGCAATCGATTTCTAATAAATAAATTTGTCATTGTTAATTTTTTTCACTAAAACGATATAAGTTTCATACAAAACCTAGTTGTGGGTTTGCTTTTGGTTTTCAGTAATACGATAGTTTCAGTAAAGCGATGTTTCGCTAAAGCGAAGTGAATAAGACTAGCTGCGCTTAAAATCAGTTCGGGGACTTGTATCTTTTTCAGTAATCCGATTTTTTTTCCAGTAAAAAGTGTTGCGCTAAAGCGGATTTGACGTACAAATCTTTTTTCATAAACTACTACAGCTGCGCTGACAGTTTTAACTTACTTATTTTAACATTACCATGTTGCCACATTGAAAGTGACATGCTTTTTATACTTTTAAATTAAATGCCAGCTGTTAATAAATTTGATTTACACACAAACAAAACCAACAAACTTGCCAACCAAAATAAAAGTATTAAAATTTAAATATTAATATTTTAAAACGCTATTGTGAACTACATACCTATTGGGATTTGCGATTATAAAATATTCCTTTCTTTAAATCGAAATCGAATTACAATAAGGCCATGTATTTTATGCAGCAAAATCTCTTGCATAATTAAATATCAAATGAAATTTTGCAAAACATTTTATTAAAAATTTACCATAGTTGGTTTCGTTATACATACACATATAATTGGTTTGATATATTTATATACCATATATACTATATATATATATTTTTTTTTATTATTTAAGTTCATGCCACAACCAAGTCTAATATTGACACAAATTCATAAACTAAATTGTAATCGTATAATAGTTGTCAGAAAAAACTACAACAATTTGTCCATAAAATTACTTAAATTTTATGGTTTTCATTTATTATTTTTAGCACAAAACTTTCTTTTCTACAAACAATACAAATATAGTGGTATCCCGCTTTCACGAATATTCCGCGTGAAATTTCTCCCTTTTCCAAATAGAATTTTTTGTTTTCTCTATTACTTGCTATTAGTTGGAATTGTTCCCTGGGAAAAATTTCATGTGGAATTTTATTCATGATTGCCCTGAATGAGTATCTTCTAAAAAGAACGAACCAACAAATAAGTATAAACATTTTTTTAATAAATTTTCAAAAAAAAAAAAATATGAGAAAACCAACGCAAATAGTGTTGCCAGTTTTTTCTAGAACTTATCCCCAATTTTTGATTTCTCATTTCCAAAAATCCCCAAATTGATTTTTTTATTAAAATTTTTTCGTTTGTGAAAAAAATTAAACATTTTTAATTTTATCTGAAAAATAATCACAAAAATAACATATTTATTCAATAAAATTCATTTATATCGATAGCTACGATTATATTTACGTTCATATAAATTTAATTCGTACTTATAAAACTTGTAAAGAAAAAAATACACATAGTTTAATATACACAAGTATAAAAAAATTTTTAACCAAGGTTTACTATTTAAAAAACTTTTGAACCATAATCTTCTGATTCATCAGCCCCAGAAACTTTGTTGTACATAATACTTGTATTATTAAAAAGCTTTAGCATTTAGCAGAAAGTTTAAATTTGTCACAACAAATTGAATTATTTTTAAAGTGTGTGTTTATTCTAAGAAGTGCTTAGCATTTTGTTGTGTATTTTTGTTTTGGTAGCGTTCATTATTTGTTAATCAGCCTTCATACTTCGTCTTTATTAGAAACCATACACTATGAATAGTAACACACATTTTTAGTCTTGCCAGACGCATATTTCTTAGTTCAAAGATAATTCTTGTTTGACCATCACTTATAAAAAAATCCCCTCAAATTTGGTTACATCCCCAACAAATTCCCAGATCCCCAATACGAAATTTTCATCCCCAATCGCGAAAAAAATCCCCAATTTGGGGACAAATCCCCTAAACTGGGAACACTGAACGCAAATACGAGTACTTAGATTTTTTTTTATCATATCAATCCCTCGAATGAGAACAAAATCAAAATAAAGTTCATAAATATTTTTTTTTATTTCTATTACAAATATTTTTATTTTTTTTGTATATATAATATAGTCAATTTCAATGTGTTAAAAAAATATTTTACGGAACGAGTTAAAGAAAGAATTCTTCGATTTAAAAAATAGGTCGACATTGGGTAGTATGAATAAAAAAAAGTATTTGCTTTTTACTTAAAAATTTGTTTTAAAACCCAAAATATGTATGTGTTTTTTGTTTTTTTAAACAAATTTTTAAGTAAAAAGCAAATACTTTTTTTATTCATACGACCCATTATTTCACTCGTTAAACTGGGATACCACTGTATCTTTATAAATATCCTAAAAGTATGCAGCAATATAAAATAATAATAATATACAGTGCCCTGCACACGTGGCTATATCCTTACCAAATGCGACATAAACCGTAGTAAAACTCATAAACTAAAATAAAAGCAAGACAGTTTTTTTATTTCAACTATTTAGTAAAACAATAATTAACAAAAAAAAAAAACAAATTATGGCCAGGCCCACGTCGTTGACTTCTATTGAAAGTAAAAACAAAATAAAAAAAATTGTTTTTGTTTTTAATACAAGTAAGCGTCCCTTCCACAATGTATGATTAAGAGTTAACGTGAACTTTAACTAACAGATCTTCTTAGCTTTTAATTGTACATTGTGAAGAAAAGGGCCGTAAACGATATAAATTTTCTTGTCGACATCGTGGGCCAGGCCGTTGGTATTTTTTTTTTATTAAAATGCGCATCCGTACAGAAAATCTATTTAATTCGAAGTTTTTGCTATTTTCTCTAAAGCACATTTACTTTAATTACACGCTTTTAGGGCATTTAGGGAAACTTTCGATTAAACTCTCGATGATACCGTTCGGAGTATTTACCCAATCCGTTTGTACTTATTATTTGCTTATTTCCATTGACAATGTAATAATCCCTCTTACGGAGAAAAGACGAACAGTTTTCTTCACTTGAAACTTTGCTTTTTGAAAAACTATACCTCCTTTTCTCGTGATAAAAAAGATTACATTCTCAATCTAGTCTACAGTTGGATGGAACTCTTTCAGTCTAGGCTTGAGTCGAGCACATTCAGTCGTCGGTCGTTGATCAAACTTATTTAAATTTCATGGGTTTGACATAGACTTTTATCGAACTCATTCAGTAGGTCGTTTCTGACACAAACCAATGATCAATCCTATTTAATTTAAATTAAATGTGCTACTGAAAGAGTGCGATACAAGTCTAGTTTGATCATTGATATTATAGCGTTGCACGAGCAACACCATGAGCATACTCATGTTAAAATTCATACAGGCAAAAGAGAAAATTACTGAGAGTAGATTACTCATGAACATTTCTCGAGTATTCAGTGCAATGCTCTAATTGATATGTCTAAAACGAACTGCTGAACGAGTTCGATGCAAGTCTAATTCAGAATTAGACTTACATATGTCCACCAGCTCTTTTTGAACTAGTTTGAGAGCGTTCGAATCAAAAGTTGTTTCTAACCAATTTAATTTACATTGATGTTTTTGAATGGACTTGTGTCCAACTGAACGAACTAATTCAAAAAGAACTGTCTGACACAAGTCTAATTGACAAACAGTTGCAAACAGGCGGTGGACATACCGGTCTTTGAAAAATATTCGACGGTGAAAATAATTGAAAATCTGAATTGAAGAGAAGAAAAAAAGATATATAAAAAAAAAATTCGTTAACTCTTAGAGATGGCTTGCACGAAATATATTTCAATACGACAAACATATTCAAACTTTAGACCCGGCTTAAGACCAAGAAAATATCATAAGCAATGGTGCGCGCCATCGGCGTCGAAACAGACAACTTTTCAATTTGTAAAACTGTAACTCTGATCATATAAAAACTTTTATGGTTTATAAAATTAAAAAAAATTTTTTTATCATATTATTTGCCATTTGTTATGATTAGGGAAAGGATTTTCATGCATTTAAAATCATGTTTTATGTACATAAAATATGCAGTAAAAATATAAAAATATGTATTTAAAAGTAATAAAATATGCATTTATAAAATTTTTTTTAACATTTAAGAACATTAGAAACTTAAAAAAATCAGCTTCATTGCTTTCCTAACAAACATTTTGACATTAAAAACTGAAAAAGCTCAGCTTCAATGCTTTTTTAAGAAATATTTTGTCAAATTATATGGAATGCAAAATACGAGTAAAGTTCAGTCGAACTTTTATTTACGTACATTAATGAATAAATGTTTCCTTTTTAAATTGTCAAAGGTAGATCTTTGAGTATTTTTCTGAAACATTTTATGTAATAAAAATAAAGTTATTGGTTAAATGCGCACCAATGCTGCTATTTTGTTTGTGGAATATTAAGTTTTCCTTGTTAGAACTATTTTGATACAATTTGTTGCATATATTTTAATTAGTTTTTTACCGCATCTTCAATTAATTCACCTTGTGGTGTTAAAGTAACGAAAGCCTCTAATTGGGATATAGTGTGAACAAGAAAGCAATAATATGTGTGAACAAATATCAATTTAGGCAAAAGGCTGTCGGATACTATATTTCTGTTGATAAAATTAAATAAATTTTAAATTAAAAAAACTTGCCCCATATGCAAAAAAAGTAACGTGTGCTTCAAGTGTACGTTAAAACCAGTTTTTG
This sequence comes from Tachina fera, assembly GCA_905220375.1. NCBI lineage: Eukaryota > Metazoa > Arthropoda > Insecta > Diptera > Tachinidae > Tachina > Tachina fera. The sequence continues at coordinate 102,573,136 of LR999967.1, read as the reverse complement.
TATGAAAATTTTGTTTTAACGTACACATCAAGCACACGCTATTTTTATTTTTTTCGTTGCAAATGGGGGAAAGTTTTTTGACTAAAATTTCTTTAATTTTATTAATAGAAATATAGTATCCGACAGACAGCCTTCTGTCTCGTCTCCCATCTCTAGTTACTGTAGAATGTATTCGCATCGTATCACTGAATATTTTTCATTAAAGGCTGAAACACGCAAAGGAGCTTTCAAAAGCACTTTATATCCACATAAAATTAATGGGGTTTAAAAGGCCTATTATACCATCCTCTTGTTTCTTTCTTTAATTATCAATGGTATTGATATTCTTGACTTAAGCCAAGGTATTGAACTTTGAGTCCTACTGTGTTTTGAATATCGATTCATATCACAAAACAAGGATTGTAAATTTTTCTCGTTTTCTCCTTTTTTTGTTCCTACATAGTCGTAAAAACTGCAGCTCTTATAAACTTATACAACTACTGAAAAAACCAAAATTAGATTTATAGCATGAAAAAACTAAAAAAATATACATTTATGATGAAATATGCAAAAATATGTTTTTATTATAAAATATGCAAATATATGCAATAAAAAATCGATGCCATTTTGTCGCGAATTTGTTGATTGGCAAAGATATTTTATTTACGCTGATCTACGACCAACGACAGAAAACATGTATTTACATAAAAATCCTTTTCCTAGTTATGACATTTTGCATTCACATTATCTATTCAACTTGCAGGTATTACAAAGTATAATAATAACAGCGCTTTAGACAGACAACTCATCGGTAGACTTCAACCATAATTCAAAAAAGTAAAAAAAAAATCTAAAATTTCAATAACTGCATTTGAGAATTGTGTCACAACAAAAACATGTCAAACGCCTAAATATATGTATGTATATGTACTTTGAGTTTGCATGATAAAAAGATTATAAATTAAAACCTTGACTACTTTTGTTTCATCTTACACAACTTATTTCATACAAATGAAAAATATTCAAATTCAATAGTTATTTTCATAGTTGCTGCTTTTTAATTATCGATGAAAAGAAAGATTCTGCTCACGTACGTGCGTGCATGCATAAGCATTCCTTTAGAAATAAAGCCTAAAAGTGTGCACTACATTTTATACACACATGCATGCAAACATACAAAGATACATACATGCATATGTATATACATACATACGTACATACATGTATATCCAATGTATGTATGTATGCATGTAGATAGTATATTCATACATAATTTTTTTCGTTTTTGCATTAAAAATTATTTTAAACATTTCTTTTGCTTTTTGTCCTTTTTTTTTTTGTTGCGGCTGCTTTGCATTTTATTACAACACAACACACGGAGGAGCCACATGTACATACATATACGCACACGTGCACGCACAAGTCTAAAAGGATGTTCGCAGTTGAATGCGTTAAGTTATAGAGGATACTGGCTGGCATGTCTTCTTCTCGTTGTCGCCCCTACCTTTTCAGTATTTTATGCCACACGACAAAATGTGACATTTTATAATATTTCTTATTTTTATTGTTTGTATGCATTTCTTTGTAGTGGTCGGCCGTTGTCGGCTCTTTTGGTGTTGGTGTGTAAAGTTTCCTTCTTTTTTTTCTCTTCTTGATTCTCCTTTTTGTTTGCCTTTAATATAATCTTTTTTTTTACTCCTTTTGAACTCACAGACATGCTAGATGCTCATATGCATTGCATACTTTGCGGCTGAGGTGTATATGCGTGTGAATGTATAATGTTTGTACGCGTGTTTTTATGCCTGTGTGTGTGTGTGTGTGTGTGTGTGTGTGTGTGTGTGTGTGTGTGTGTGAATGCACATTAAACATTTTTCATACACGCGTAATGATTCTACTCGTATGTATTATAGTTATTGTATGAGGTTGCATTAATTACTTTCTTTTATTTTTATTTTTTCTTGTGCATTTTTCCTTTATAACGTTGCTATTTTTTTTCGTTCTTTCGGTTTCTTTGCGTCAATCTTATGCATAGGCATACACACGCATTTAATTGTCTTCATATGTACATATGTACATGCATGGCCATGAGTATGTGCAAATGTATGTATCTACGTAGGCATGCAAATGCGTATTAAAAGATACGGCTTCTTTTTTTTTTTATTAAGATGAAATTATAAATGCAATCTCACTATGAAAAAAAAGGAGTATGTAAATATGTGTTTGTTTCCAAGATGAATATTGCATATTTATATGCCACACAATACCGGCACATCTTTATGCAACACTCACTGTCATCTTCACATGTTGAATAAGGATAAACACTATGCGCTTCACTTATTTCCTTTTTGTTCAATAGAACGAAGAAACTGCTGGCATTAAATGAGCATTTTCCTTTTGAACTTTTGTGTGTGTGTGTGTTTTTTTTAACGTCACAGAGGAGCAACTTTGGGTCCTTGATATGGCTAAATAACAAACTGGCTAACGGCCCTTTTCACAATGTCCGATTAAAAATTATTTAGAACTTTAACTCCCAGTTAACAAAAAATGTTTTTCACAATGTATGATTAGTACTTAAACGACACGACACCACTTAACAGAAAAGTGGCTGTTAAATATAACCGAAAGAAATTTGCCATCTAAGACACTAATCGAAACCCAAAATAAATAAAATGGATGCGATTATGCAGAAAAATTCATATAATGGCAATTTTTTAGTTTTATAGCTTCATATGTATGACAGAAAAATAAATTTATGCATGTGTGTTTGTAATTGCTGAAACTTATTTTCTATATCTAATGTTTATGAGCCCTGATGTAATCATGTGTGAATGCATGCGTAAATATGTATGTGTGTACATATGTATGCGTTTATTTTTTTAATTTTCAACTTTTTTTTTTGACAGACTGCTCTATACTTTTTGTTTTGTAAACAACTTTTTTGGTAAACAAACTGATGGTATTGCCATACTTTCTACCAAATTCATCTGCTAAGTAACTGAAAGATGGTGAAACGTAAAATAATAACCGTCGGTTAATAGGTGCCTGTTAACCAAACCGTCAGTTAGCTAATTTTCTGTTAAAAACAAAATAATTGGACATTGTGAAAGTGGCCGTTAAGATCACTTTACCACAGCGCATATACATACATACGTGATACGCGAAGTATCACTATAGCGTTATTCAGACTATTCTACATACTTTGTATGTACATATGTACATGTCAAAAATTCAAATAATAAAAAGGGCGATGTTTTAAGAAATTATGGATTTTATTTAAAGAAAACATAAAATATAGAGAAGTGTATGAAATCTTTATTTGAGTCGGTAGAACGATCTATATAATTCAATGTTTAAAGATGATTTCATGTAATGTACACCTGAACTGGTATACTATTTCCAACATATCGGCCGGTATCTTACAAATAAATTCTTTGAGGTAACCATAATCAAACAGCAAAAAATACATCAAACATATTTTGATTGAATTATATGGTTGTAGTTAAATTATATTATTGTCAATAGAAAATCAAACTTTTAATAATATTATTATCTGAGTTAATAATAATATTATCAACAAAAACAGTGAACTTTGTTACACCTAATCTTATTATTGTAAATATGACAACAGTATTGTTAGATGTGACTAAAATATAATTGAGACTCACCATGCCATGTTTTTATATTATAATAATATTGTTAAATATGACAACAGTATGTCAGTTGTTTTTCAATCATATATTTATTGGTAGTTCTTTTGTTCAAAACAGCTGTGCGTTAAATCCAAAATAAAAATAAATTAATATTGTTAAAATAAAATGTATATATAGAAATGTATACTTATGTACATGTGTCATATGTGTGTATACTCAAAATACAGACACGTCTGTATAAAAAGATATATGTACATATCGTCGGCTTAGAGTGTAAAGCTGCTAACTCACTTTCAACAAATTTTACATGAGAACCAAAATGCTGTTAACGGTTTCTATACAAAGCTTAAGAAATTAATAATATAATACATTAAGTTTTTTCGACATCTAGAGCTTCAAATTAAAATAAATATTTTAACAAGTCGATGAGGCGTATTTTTCTCTGTCGAACGGCATTAAAATTTCATATCTAACAAAAAGTGGATTTAGCAGGTTTACACTCTAAGCCGACGATATGTATGTACATATGTATATAAATTTTTATTGATATACCATTTTGTTTTTAGTTTATTTATTTAACACCACGCGTGTACTACCGATATCTTACAATCGAAACACTGAACTGCCTTTTTTAAAAACTTATTATAGTATGGTTTGGGACAACATTATATTGTTATTTACATTATATATTTTTTAAAAATAATAATACAAATTATGTTGCAGTAATATATTTTTATCAAAACTATATTGTTAAACTCTAACCATATCACACTTTTTTATGAATATAATAATGTAACAATTAAATTCAAACATTACTTTGCTTACCGTAACAAAATTAATGTTTAAAATAACAATAACTAATTTTCAACCACTACACACATTTGTTTCTGAGAACATAATATTGTTTTCTCAACCGTTCTACAGCCTTATCTTTTCTTTGCGTGTTCAATATGGTCCTCCAGCAATAACATATCCCCACAAAAAATAGCATAAAGCCGTTAAAGCGTACAATCTAGGCGGCCAATTAAGCGGCCCCAAACGTTCAATAAACTGTTCATTGAACTTGCCTCTAAATTATTCCATTGTTTCGCGTGGTGTGTGGCATGTTGCACAGCTAAGTCCAGCTCAACAGAGGCAAATTGCAGCGAAAGGCGCCGAATAGATAACTCACGGTCATCAATAACACGTGGCGGATACAGCTGCGATATTTTCCCCCCCTGCCCGCACTCTACCATGCATACTGGTGGTTTAATGTTCAATAATGTAACTTTGGTGTTAAATTTTAGTCACAAATGGTCCGAATAGCCGCCCTCAGAAGGTCGTCCAACTACATCTACAAAATGAAAGAAGTGCACGATGCACTTTTTTAACCGAGCATGAATTTTGATAATAAAATGTAATATCTGCAAGTGTTGTTCATTTGTAAGTCGATTAGAGCTTAAATTATAGACCAAACTGAATATGTTGTAACAGTAACATGATACACGTAAAAACAGCTGAGTTGCCAAAAACAGTGTTGCCAAAAATTAAGTTGCTTAAAAATCACCCTTTACCTGCTGCAAGTGCTATAGTGTGAAATCAAAATGTCAACGAATGACAAGTAGTAAAATAAAAAATTTTACATTCCAATGAGACTTGATAATTTTTAAAAAATTTTCTAAACGAAAAGACTTCATGGATTGGGTTGCATTTTTACGAAAACCATTAATTAAACAAATTGATAAGTCGTCTGTTTCGATGCCGATGCCGATGCCGCGCCGTTGCTTATGGTGTTTTTCTTCGTTTACAACTGGCACTAAATTTTGAATATGTTTATATATATCGTATTGAAATATCTTTCGTGTATGATATGTATGTCTAAAAGTTATAAAATTTTTTAATCTTTTTTTTTTCTTTTGCATAAATTGATTACATTAGCCGCCGAATGTTTTCAAAGACCCGCACGACATTGCTCTGCCGCCGCAAGTCAACGATTAATGTAGGCATGGTAATGCTGAACAGCTGTTTGCTTTCCACTTCCACATAAAATTAGACTTGTATGGAACTCATTCAGTAGCTTGGTTTTGACACAAACCTATGATCACACCCATTTAAATTAAATAAAAAAAATTCCAAATTAAAATTGTGAGGTTAGCACATATCTGCTTAAAATAAACGGTACAAACTTGCACACATAAATAATAGTGCTGATGAAACTCGCTTATACTCGTGTATGCACACTCACACACACACAACCATACATGCACACTGAAACAACAGCTCTCACGTACGAAAGGGTAATATAAGAAGGAAGTCCACTTCCGTTTGTTTGTGTCTACGAATGTGTCAGTGTATGAAAATTTGCATTTGTAAGAGAGTATATGAGTGGCTGTGCATATTCATTTGTCTATATTTCATGTATGAGTTAAAGCAAAAAATAAATAAAAAATAAAAAAAATCCAACAAACAAGAATAGTTAATGGGCGGAGTTTTTTTTAGGTTAAGAAGCGATATATGCATTTTTTTTTTGTTGTTAAACAATGGAATACAAATTGTATATGCCTGCAAAATAAATTCATAACAAAGTCTACCAAGACAATTTATAAATTGAGAAAAAGAAAATGGTTTAATATTTATAGCATATTTTAAGGAGCAGCAGTATTGCTATTATAAGAAGAAACTTTTTATGCATGCAACTAAAGGGTAAAACCAGGGACCGTAACGCTTATAAGTTTTATTTTAAAACTCACTGTTTAATCGGTATTTCTTGATTTTTATTTATTCCTCACAAAATAACAGTTACCTTTTGATTTTTTTTTAATTTTTAAAATTTAGAAAGCGTAACTTTTCCGTTAAAATTAATATTACCCATTTTAAAATTGAGTTTATCGCTAGAGTCTGTAAAAAATTCTTATATGTTAAATTAAATTTAATTATTTATAGTTTATTCATTTTAAGAAATAAGACTTTTTTGAGCAAAAAAAAATAAAAATTAGAAAGTAACTGTTATTTTGTGAGGTATCAATAAAAATCAAAAAAATTAAAATCATTGCATCTGTAGGTAGTCCAGGTAACAGGGAGTACCTTGGTATATTCCTTGTTCACGTAGGACTTCTCTGTTAGTGTGATTTTTTAGTTTAAATTTAAAAAAATAATCGTTATTTGCGATCCCTGGGTAAAACAATAAAATTATTTTGTGATTTATTTTTAAAAGCAGGGACTTAGAAAAAAATTAAAAAAGAAAATTCTTTCTTGAAATGTCTAAATTATCAGAATTTTTTTTAATTGATTGCAATAAAATAAATTAAATAATTGTGCAAATTTGTATCTATTGAAGCGTATTATTATATTATATTTGCTGCTAAAAAAGTAGAATCCAGCTCGATTTTTTTTTGTTCTTTCCTGTGTTGCCTTTGTCCACGGTTTTTTTTTTTGCTATTCTCATTTTTTTATCGGACTTTTTGTTTGCCAAATTTGCATTTTTCTTGTGTTTTTTTATTAATTTTGTTATTGTTGCAAAGTTCCATTTTTACATTTCTTTGCGGTTGAGAGCATTTTCTCTTTGTTCTTAATTTTATCCTGCTGTTTAAAAAAAACAAAGTTTTTTTTTTTTTTTTTTGTGTGGATAAAAATATATTTTTTTTAATTTTTTTTTACATTTCCTTATTTTTGCGGGATGAGAATATTTTTTAATTACATTTTTTTTGCTATTGCGAATATTTTTTGGCATTAACTTTGAGTTATTGTACATGCTTACATATTTAGTTACATATTTTCTTTTCTTTTAATTGTTTTTTTTCTGGTTGTTAACAAAATGTAATTTAATGGATATTTCTTTATAACTAACCTCAAAAAGTATGCTTTAGTTCACATATTTGTTTTTTAAATTAAATGTTGAAAAAATAAAAAATAAATAATAATAACAATAATAACCAACAAAAAATTAGACATTAGACAACTATATCACAGAAAATCGTAATACATATTTACTGATATATTTATTCGTTTAAAAACTTACTGAAAATTGAAAAAGCTAAATACAAAAAACTGTAAAAACGATCAGATTCATAGAAAAACTGGTTAAAAATGCACGACTGCTCAACAGTTCAAAAAACTGCAAAAAACAGATAAATCTGTAACAGTTGGCAACACTGAGTTATGGGCACATGTATTACTAAATTCACCACAAGAATGTTGAAATAACGACCTTGCATTCACTCTGAATGTATTATTTTGTGGTATGTATGTATGTAGAAGACGTGTTTGGATGATGATGAACTCAGGTTGGACGGTATTAGATGGCCTTCTTTGTACTCACTTTAATTTCTAAAAAAAAATCCATTACAAGAAGTTACATTCCATTAAATAGCGTAATATCAACCATCCATAAAAATCCCACGAAGAAAATAAAATCAAAATATCCAACTTAAGATGTCATTCACCTTTGGGAAAATAGAAACACATGTGTTATAAAGACATACATACATAATTATGGTACAATAAGTTTCTTAATAATGGAAGGTAAGGTGGAGGAGGAAAACGCAAAGAAAATTTACCAAAACAAAAATAAAATCAGCAAAATAATGTCAAATTCTAACAAGGACTTTAGAGCAAAAAAAAAAAAAAAATAAAATAGAAAACTGGGGATGAAGATGTAAAAAAACGTATGAAAATAAACACACATACAACATACACACTCGTATATAAATATTCAGCGTTTCTTACACACATGAGTTTAAATTTTATGATGAGGAGGACCTTGTTGAGAGCAGTAAGTTGTAAAAGAGGATTCCCCGGCAACAACAAAAAAAAAAACAATAATAATAAAAGAATAAAGAAAGTAAAAGTCTTATAACATGTTTTTGTTATTCTTGTTTCTTTTTTTTATAGCAGAACAGGAAAAAAAATTACTTGAAGAAATCGGTACATATTTTTATATTAAAATAAAAATCACAAAGAGGAATAAACAGCAACCACAACAAATAGAAAATCATATGGGGAAAAATTTTTTAAATGGAAAAAATGCAAAAAAAAAAATAGACGGCCAAAACAAACTTGAAAATATAAAAAAAAAAAATAAATAGACTCAGAAATAAACAGAAAATAAACACAAAATATCAACACCAACATCGTCATCATTATGCGAATTCCGCCGGCGATTTTTTTTGTTACAAAAACTATAAACCCCTTAAAGTTGTAAAAAAAATATAATAAAATAAGCTTTTTATGATAAAAATCTTGGTTATATTCGTAAAATTTACTTTATCGTTTGTTTACTTATCTAAACACTAACGATTTCAACAAACAGCAGCTGACCTAAATCAATAGGGCAAATCGCAAGCAAAACGATGATTTGCTTACAAACAACTCACATGTGATTTGAAAATCTTTTGAAATCTCTGACATTTGACATACCCCTGACTGTTAATTTTAATAAAACTGCAAATTTTATTAATATCTTAAATATTAATTTATTATGTATTTCTTTTCTTTTCCAGGTAAGATTTTAATACAAATTTATAATGTAAGTAATTTTTTTTTCATTGAGTTCATATTGAGTTACTTGAAAACATACATACATAAAATTAGGCTTTGATATACATATGTACATACACACATTTAGGTGAAACATGCATGATTTTTACATTAGCTTGGCATTGAAGATCATGGGTCATAACCAGGGAAACCAGAAATATGCTCCAAAAAAAGTGTTTTATGCGCATTCAATATGCACTTAAAACTTCGAAATATGCACTAAAAAAATATACTCTTAAAAATAACATATGTTAGATTATTTGGAAATGAAAATCTAATTTTAATTCAGCAATTCAATAAAATTTACATATAACAGTACGAATAGACGAGCAATTTTTATTTCTGAACATAAGAAATAACGTCGGCAGAATGACATCAGAAAAAAGTTTGTGTTCAAACAAATTTTAAGGGGTGGCTAGATGTGCTAGAATGTTAAAAATCAAAATTGAGCTGGTGCGTATTTATACAAAATGCGAGTTTTAAGTTTTGATTTTTTAATAATTCTGCCAGAACACAAATTTTGTGCTTTTGCTTGATTGTTTTTATAATAAAGTTATTATTTCTAGTTTCCGGCCATTTTTTTCTACGAAAAAGGTAAATTTGACAGCTTGTATTTTAACATAATTGCTCAGACTTATGTTCGAGCAATTATTTCCAAACATGTGTTCGAACACTAACATTTACGGTTTACAGTAACTTTTTGTGTTAGCAACAGAATTTGACAATTGCCAACACAAAAATTTCCAAACTTAAGTCTCGTGTAATCTCACTGTAAAAAAAGACAAAAATAAAATAAACAGAAGAAGGAAACAATAAAAAAATTAATTAAGATAAAGAATTTTACTTTTACTTTAAAAGCGATCACGATATCAGATTTAAGACTTTGGAACTGTATTTTGAATAATAAGATAAGCTTTTTATTTATAATTGTTATTGCAATAAAGAAAAACTTTTCACTTAGCTTTTTACAAAAATTGCCGTCGGTCACATCTAAATAAACTTTTATACATTGAAAATTTTCGGGGCAGCGTTCGTCACAATTACCAAACCAAGTTTTTATTGAAATTAGCGTCCATTGAGGATGTTAAAGCACATGTTACACCAGTTTAAGTTTAAATTTGGAATATACAAATCAGTAGTATTACTTCCAGCATTAGAATTTAGCAGAAAAAAAATTGAATATGGACGATTTAAAAATTTTTAATTTTCTTGTTTCTTTTTTTCTTTCACAAGAAAAATCGTTCATTCTTTTTAATTTTTCTATGTTAGAACACATAATAATTATTAGTATATTCTAAATTTCAACTTTTTTAAAGTCTAACTTCATAATATTGCTTCCCCATACTACTGTTTCTTTCGCTACAAAATGAAATTTTGACGGAAAAAAGTAGAAATTTTTACCAATTTTTTTTTTATATATTAAAATATATATTTTTTAAAAAGTACCAAAATATGCTCAAAAAACGCCAAATATACTCTAAAAATTCGAAAAATGCTCTAAATAAGCGTGTTAGACTGAAGTATGCAAAAACATGCTTTAAAGGGTAAAATATGCAAAAATATGCACTATCAAATCTATGCCAGAATTCATAAAAAGTTCTGAAAAGGATAAATATCTTAATTCCGCATTGATATATCAGACAAGAAAAAACATGCAATTGCATATTTGTGGTTTCCCTGGACATAACCATAGTCAACAAAAAAGTATACTTTTTTAGTTTTAGAATGCGCTTTTTTAAAAAACGAACTTTTGACCAACCATAGACTAGAAAAACTGCACTTTAAAGGAAAAAGTCGGTTCTAAAGTTAAAACATGCTGAAGCTGTTTTTAACTGTAGATTAGCATCGACTCCGGCTCTTTAGTTCAAGACAAAAAACACTAAAATAAAAAAGAAAATATGTATGTACATATGTATGTACTTGTATGTACATATGTACACATTTGTATATATGTACATACATATGGGTAGTTCCGGAAAAAGGTCAACTAAAAAAAAATTTTTTTTTGCTTAAAAATTTTGTTTTTGTTTTAAATAATAAAGCATAAAGCTCTATACTTTACAAATGTAAAAGCGTTTTTAATTTGTGAAATTTTTTCAGAAAATATGGGACTTTTAAAAGAAATATTTTCTTTGCTGAAGCTTTTTTTAGGGATTATTTAAAGCAATTTGTGTTATTTTTCTTTTTTGTAATTTCCAAATTTCCTACTAACAACAACCTACGCATTAGCAGAAAAAAAAGAAGACTGGCGCTCTAATAAGGGAAGTTCTTTGAGGTTGCTTCCACCTATACCACAATGTCGCATACGTCGCATAAAATCAATATTTATTAAAATTTTTCAGTAGTAAATAAACGTTTGTTATCGTTTTATTACTTTTTAATTAAAGTTCAATCAATATTAGAAAGGTTACTGCGTTTAATTCTCATGGGAAAAAAATTTCGCGTCCGCCTTGTCGCGTCCGTATTTGTACTTTAACCATTTAAAACAAAATTTTAAGGTTTCATAAATCTACACATAAAATATCTTCTTTCACCTTCATTTCGAAATTTACAAAAAAAAAACTTATAAAATTTCCTTGTTTTTTACTCAAATAAAACTGTACGAATGTCGTGTCCGTCTCCTGGGAATTGCTCATATGTATGTATGACAACAATTTATAATTCAATTATTGACCAATAAACTATTAAAATAATACAAAATTCAAACACCTTTTAAATTTTCTCTATATTAATTATTTGATAACTTGTTTTTATGCTCGGTTGTTTTATTTTATCTTGTTATCAAATTTAACATTTTTTCATAACACAGTGTCAGGTGAGCGAGCGATGAGAGGGAGATGATTCTGTGACTATGGTTATGGCCCCATGTGTTTGTGCGAAAATTTTGAATACTTTGATATATGTACTTACATTCAAATTAATGAATTTAAACCAATTCAAGTTCCCTGATTCGATAATGTTTTTTCACGTAGATACAAATTTTTTTTTTTTTTTTTTTTAAATACATGTTTTTATTTATTATTTATCGGACATAAACTTAATGATAGTTATAAATAATACATAAGTATTGATAATCCAAAAAAGTAAAAAATGTATAAAAAGTATAAAAAAAAGTATTTTCAACAAATCCCATCTGGAGTGTTGAGTAATAGAGCCCTTGTGTCCCTCTTTTTTAAGCGGATGTGGCCAGTAAAATTCAAGATGTTACGAGCAAGCGGATTAGGATGTGACTTGAGTTTTGTTAAATATTTGCCTGCGTATTTTGCTATTTCTTCAATCACTAGTGGCATATTCAAATCACGAAGTATATTTGAGTTTTTAATGTACCATGGAGCCGATGTTATCAAACGTAAAATTTTGTTTTGCTTTCGTTGGATTCTCTCGACGTTAGAAGCTGAAGCAGTGCCCCATAACTGAATTCCGTAGCACCATATTGGCTTCAAAAGCGACTTGTATATTAAAAGTTTACAGACCAGGCTAAGTGTTGAATTTCTACCAATCAGCCAATATATCTGAGTTAGTTTAAGTTTCATTTGTATTAGCTTTGAGTCAATATGATGTTTCCATGTAAGCCTTCGATCAAGGTGTATACCAAGGTATTTCACTTGGGAATGTTGAGGAATATTTTGATTATTGATTCGAATTGGGGAACAAGTATCTCTTCTTAGGGTAAACGTTATATGGACATACCTTTGTTCATTTACCTTAATTCTCCATAAGTTCAACCACATTTCCAATTGTGTAATATATTCTTGTAGATATCGGGAAGCCTCGTGAGGGTTTTCATGCATACTCAGGCAGGCTGTATCATCGGCAAACGTAGATGTATGGACATTGCTGCTCAAAGGCATATCACAAGTATAGATCAAATACAAAACTGGCCCCAGTATGCTACCCTGTGGCACACCGGTTGATATAGATTCGGGCACACTTAAGAATTCTCCTTCCACAACCGTGAACTTCCGGGTAGTAATGTAACTTTCTAATAAATTCACTAAATTTATTGGTAGATATGATTTTAATTTTAAAATTAGACCTTGGTGCCGCACTTTATCAAATGCCTGAGAAACGTCAATAAACAGGGCAGAACAATACTTCTTTTCCTCAAATGTTTTTCTTATAAATTGAACCAATCTATGAGTTTGTTCAATGGTGCTATGCTGACTTCTAAAACCAAATTGATGGTCTGGGATGCACCCACTATCAGTTAAAATTGGGGAAAATTTTGTCATGAGCAGCTTTTCGAAGAGTTTTGACATAGTTGACAGCAAACTTATTGGCCTATATGACTCAGCTTTAGTAAGATCTTTGCCCGGCTTTGGAATCATTTTGATTTTTGCAACCTTCCAGAGTTGTGGATAATACTCCAGTCGTAATATGGCATTAGAAATAAACAGCAAGATTCTTATTGCAATATCCGGCAAGTTCATCAGCATCTTGTTACTAATTCCATCAATACCTGGAGCTTTCTTTGGCTTGAGTTCAGCAATTACTTTATGTACATCTCGCATCTTAAACTTTAAGGCTCAAGGGAGTAGAGCAACTACTCTCGTAAATACAAAATAAAAAAAAAAATAAATAAATAAAAATTTTTGTCGCAGGATACGAACCGAGCTTTTTTCACTCGCAGTAAACTACTTCAGTCTTATTATTTATTGGAGATAAAACTTGTTTTATGAAAATATATTACCCAGTAATATTGCATGCATTTTTAATGAGTTCAAAAACTGTAGCATTATTTACGATTTGCGATGATATTCAGAATGTATTCGAACAAAACAATAGCTCAAGAAAGCATTCATTTATTTTTTGCTGGGTATGTTTACATATTTGCTTTTACCACTGAAACGTATTAGACGGTGGTTGCTTTTAATAATTTGCTTTTAATGATTAATTTTGTTGAAATATTTTTGTTGAAATATTTAAGGTGGTCCAGTTGAAGAAGTTATTCCACATTACGCTAAAACAAACTATAGTGCAATCGCGATATCGGCAGGGTGACCGATGACATTTTTCAAAAAGTGGCACCAAAAGGGGATTTATCAAAAAAGGGGCAAAACTAAAAAAAAAGAAAACTATAAACTTTTTATTTATATTTAATGTATTTTTATATAATTCACTTTCAATAAAAGGGAGACAAAAAGTGGCAAGGCAGCCGAAAAAGTGACAATTTGTCACTTTAGTCGGTCAAACGTCACGCTGGATGTCGGGATCGTCAATCAAAATTTTTTTTAGTACGATGGTGGATCATTAACTCAGTGTCTTTTTGAATTTTCCGCCTCAAAAAAATAAATCAGCTGTCTTTTCAACTTTACCTGTTATGAATTTGCCTTGTCTTCGTGAAATCGCTTGTTAACACTCATATATATGAACATCTACATCGATCATGCTTCGCTTATTAAACGACAGCATTTATTATTGGTTTAGTAAAATACATGGCACGAGAATACATTTAAAAAACAAGACTTAGTTACATTTCAAGAATGTTTGCGCAGGCCTCTAATATATATATATATATATATATATATATATATATATATATATATATATATATATAATAAAATCCTGCACAAGACCATTTACAAGACCTTTCAAGACATGAGAGATTTTTCAAATGCTTTACTACAGCTGTCAGTTGTTTGTTTTGCCAACAGTGTTGTTTAGCGTTTGTTTTAGAATATTTCGCTGTAGTAAAGCATTTGAAAAATCTCTGATGTCTTGAAAGGTCTTATAAATGGTCTTGTGCAGGACACTAATATATAATAATTTTTATTTTAGAGCGCATTGCAAACTTTCTTAGTTGCTAATACAAACAACAGCAGCTGTTGTTTAGTGTGTAGAAAAAATAAGTAGAAAAAAGTACAGCAATAAATACACTTATTTCCACAACAACATATTTATTTTATTTTGAACAAATTTCTTAGACAAGCTGTGTAGTGTAAACGGGAAATCAGACTTTTATGATTTTAATTTTAGGTGTGAAAACACTATAAACCACCTTTTGACATTCAAAAGAAGATGGAGCTGAAAAATCGTTTTTGCACAAAACATAATTTAATTAAATTGTTTAGGGTTACACTTGCTTTTGCGCTGATAGCCTCAATTGCAGTAACCATAAAACTAAAATTTATTTAAAATTTATTAAATAAATGAATTTATTTCGTACTAATGAGGATTAACTACACTGAATTTAACTTTTTATTAATAAAATTTTTTGGAAAATTTATAATTTTTGTCTATTCTTATTTCATCTGATTTTGCAAATACAGCAGTATAATCGTCGCTTACGATAACTAGCTGATGCGAAAGCGTTTTTCAGTTTGAAATTATGGCATTCGCTATCGATGTAATGTAATAATATCTTTCGATATCGAATGCCATAATCTTAATTTAAAAAAAAAACGTGATGGAATCAGCTCGTTATCGAAAGCGACGATTAGACCCCTGTTCTGTTCTACTTCTTAAGTTTCAGTTTTATGTTGCAATATCTTTTTTTTTATATTTGCGTAACTGAATACGGAAACGTAATCAACATTCAGAATAGGTGTGAATATTGTACGTATGTCTGTACATATTTTCATATTGATATTAAGGATAGTCTCTTATTTTAGTAAATCATTCGGCCTGGCCCGCGATTTCGACAAGAAACCTTCTATCGCTTACTTATATTGAAAACAAAAACAAATTTTCTTATTTTGTTTTTGTTTTCAATATAACTAAGCGACAGATAATTTTTTGTCGACATCGTGGGCCAGGCCGATTATCTTTTCTTTCTGCTTTTTCTTTTTATGAAAAGCATAATTTGAAGAATAACAATCAATTAAAAAAATACATTTGATTTTTTGCAAAAAAGGAAACTACATATTATTAATTAACCGCACCCTGAAAATATACTATATTTTTTTTTTTTTCCATTAATATTTTTTTGTTTGTTATATATTTCTCCCAAAGGAAACAAACTGTGTCAACCAAATTTATATTAAAACATTGAAATATTTCAATTTTAATTATTAAAAGAAAGCAGGCTGCAAAGAAATACCTGCTTGGCTTGCTTCTATTTCTATGTTGTTATGTATAACACAAAGTCTCTCCTAAAAGTATGCAACTTAATTTTTTTTCTTGTGCTATAAAAACGGCTCTTCATAAAGAAATCGTACCAAAAAAAAAAAAAGAAAAAAAAAAACAGAATAACTTTTAGTTATGAAGCCAAAGAAAAGAAATAATGTATTTCTTTTTCTTTTCTTTCTTTTTTAACTCCAACCAACTAGAAAGTCATTAAAAAAATATTGATTTCTAAGACTACTTTTATTAGAAAGAAGAAATGAACGATTTTTAGATTTAGTTTACAATTTTTTCTTCCACTACTCTGGTTAAGAACAGCAAGAAAATTTCTGTTTTTTTTCTTTATAATTTTGCTCTCATACACGCATAACGACGAACATGGTCAAGATTTAATTACAATTCTGCATCATATTTTTTCTTTCTTCTTAAATGTTCTTCTTTGATATTTCCATTTTCTCGCATTTCTTTTGTGCAAATTTTTCTTATGCTGTTACACAGAACTGCATATGAAGTGTAAAAAAAGGAGAAGTTAGCAGAGATTTTCAGCTGGAATGAATTTTTATTGCACCTGAAAAAATCCTAATATACCACGCCTTAAAATGCAATAAGGA
This sequence comes from Tachina fera, assembly GCA_905220375.1. Classification (NCBI taxonomy): domain Eukaryota; kingdom Metazoa; phylum Arthropoda; class Insecta; order Diptera; family Tachinidae; genus Tachina; species Tachina fera. The sequence continues at coordinate 102,556,320 of LR999967.1, read as the reverse complement.
TTTTTCTAATCCTAGAGCCATTGAATCTGCTACAAATTGCTGGAATATTGCATATGGCGACATTCTTTTTCTAAAAAAGCCATTAATACACTACAAATAGTAGATGGACTAATTGGAAATTGTTGTTTTTTAAAAGCGGATGTCAAAAGGCAAGTTACATAAGTAACAAACAACATACGAATAATAATAAAGGAAGACGAGACGACGACTGAGAATACACTTGCCATTGCAATTGAAAGGTATTGATGTGGAAGTCTTATTACGTGAACATCATTTCACTGGCTGGCAATAAATGCCTATTTTCTTTTCGCAGCATTTCTTGCTTTTATGGCTGCTTGGATTATGTACAAAACTTTTGCTAAAAGGCTGCAATTCATCTAATCCCTCTACTCCATCTTTAACAGCGTTATTTCAAGGCAGCAATATTTTCGGATGGCAACTTTATAATTGAGAAAATGAAGTCCAAATATGTTAAAATCATAAAAACGTTAATTTTTTTAGGTTCGAAAGTTGGATTCAAATAAAAAGTCACAAGTGTATTTTAATCACACTTTATTTACTCAGCACTGTTACTAAGAGCTTTTGAACATACAATGTAAAATTACTGCTACTGTTAAATATAACATTCAGTGTATTCAATGTTATTAACATGAGTTTAACGCTGAATTCATATGCTGTTCGTTTGTGTGTATTTGTATGCATCCCAAAACTGGCCGACGTAGCAAAGAAAACAAAAAAAAATGGAAAAAAAATCCTTCAACGCAATTTCCTTTTCACTCGATACACTTTTCCCCAGCGATATTAAACTATCTAAATATTTATAAATGATTTTAGATCGGAAACCATTGTGGAAGCACCACATAGAGGAGAAGAGTCAAGAAAGATAACGCGTGCTTGTCCCTCTGCAAAAGGATCACTGGGAGCAGATGGGAACTCAGACTAGCTCTATAGGAGTGTGATAAGATCAATTCTAGCATACGCATCGAAAGAATGGTTGATGATCAATTGAAAGAAAGTGCAACACTAAAATTTTGGAGAAGGTTCAACGATTGTGCTTTCGAGATATAAGTTGCACTAGGAGAACTACTTCCAGCACGGCATTGCAGATCATTCTTTATGTCCAGCCTATAGATATTCGCATCAGATACTAAGCAGCTTTTACTGCAAAACAAGTAATGGAATGGATATGATAAGACAATATACTATACCATCAGAACATAAGGATGTCACTGGGGTATATTCTGTATGCACCAGACATTGGAAATATCCGACTGGGTAGGTGAGACTAGGGTTATAACTGAATGAGAGACATTGCTACCGGAGAACCCTAGAACAAACACCCATGATTGTTTGCTGCTACACGGATGGCTCCAAGCTAAGAGGAAAAACCTGCTAGAATAGCATATTACACTTATGCTCTTATTGAAACGGATGGGGTCAATAATGATTGTCCCTCTTTTCAACTTAACTTAACCTAATCGAACGAATTTCCGCCTGGAAAAATTTGTTATGGTCAAGTAAGCTGAAGTAAATTTCGGTATCCAGTTCTTCTGATATCAGTTTCTTCATTCAGAACAACCGGAGACCGAAATCTACTTCCGCTTACGTGACCATGAAACAATCGTATCAGGCTGAAGTTCGTGCGATTAGATTAGATTAAGTTAGTTTATTAAGTTGAAAAGAGGGACAGTCACTATTGATCCCATCCGTTTCGGATTACACTTATGCTCTTATAGCATATTGTGCATTATTATTAAGAAATATTGGGTAGACACTTAAGAAACGCCTTAAAAACCTATCAATCTTAGTAAGGTTAAGAACCTAGTCTTCTCAATCTACTTTCTAAGGGTTTTCCAGTCTGAATCCCTAAGATATTTCATATCTGCTAAGTTTTCTAGATGGAAGATTTGCCTTCCAATGTTACTGAATGCTGGACAGTGACACAAGTAGTGTTCGAGAGTTTCATCGGGCGTTTACGGATCTTCTAAAAAGGTTAAGTGTGAATATTATTTCCACTGACAGCAAATCACCTAATTCACAATCACCTAAATCACAATCGAAAGAGTAAACTCTAGGTCCGTCTAAGATTGCAAGAATATGATTAACGATTACACAATACATGTCAACCCACGTCTTGTATGGGTGCCGGCCTACTACGGTGTAATCGGAAATGGGGCGTGCAAATGGACTGGTGGAAAAGGTCAGCACGTGACAGACAGTAACTCTTATTGAGAATTTCAAAGCAACGAAGTTTGAGCTACAAAATTGGCTGAAAATGGCCCACAGGACGCGATGCAATAGTGATGATGTGGGCAATATAGCCAAGGTTCTGTGGAGCGACCGGGAAAAAGACAAAACTTCCATAGATATTCCATTCTCACGTTACACAATTGTCAGATAACTAAATTATTTTTATTAAAGAGCAAGCAAATAAAATAATGAACGATCTGTAGTAATTCCATATTTTCAAAGTCCACGAATCCTCCCAATCGCCGACGAGCCAGAACCGGATTTTTGTGCATGCTCGGACTTCAAATTCCCGTGAACCAATATTATCCTTCGGTTGTATGCTAAAGAGTTGAAACTAAATAAGCCCGAGCTAGGAAAAGCCACAGATACTCGTAACAACGAATGCATTCATAGAGGACATCGAGACAATGGAGCAATTTCTTTGTGATTGTACAGCTTTCGCGCGACCGCGTTCCCGTTATTTAGGGAATGACACCTTATAGGGCATTACCCAGCTTACTTACAGGTATTGTCGGGCTAAAATTGAGGTTCTATGTAATAGAGTTGCTGTTAAGGTGTGGTTTGCTTCTAATTCCCATGATAGCGGACAACAGGCCTCTATACTGGCTTAAGTGTATAGCTATTTGCCCGGACATGAGCGTAATGGCTCCTTTCTTCAGCCTAACCTAAACTAATCTTCGGTTTGGATGTGATTTTTGGAAATAAACTTTTTTGTCATCGACTCTTCGTTCACACTATCATACTGTTTGTTGAAAAGCTTCCAGGAGTTGCGTTTCGCCATCCGAATTAATTTATTGCAGTTCTTGAATCTTTTGCGATAATCATACCAGTATATACTAAATTTATTACGACTGGCTCTTGTTAAATAACTAACGGACATACCTCCCTATATAGCGAATTTCTTCTGTCATCCTGGGCTTCTCATAGGCGGATATGCTTTCCCGAAAAGAGCAACTCTCTTCGAAGTATTTAACCAGAGCCTCAGTAATCATACTTAAATTTTTATAAATGTCTTCCACACTCAAGCATTCATTCATGCGATGTTTGCCTTAGACGATTCCTGAGTAAGTTGCCGAAAAGTCGGTCTTTACCTTGTTTCCGAAATTATTTGGGTTCGGCTGCGTCCGGTACATCGTAGGAAAAATATACTGCTGCTAGATAAATGTTTCCATTAACTTGTTGGAGCACAGTTGCGTCAGATGATAGCAGCTCGGGAGAGACAATAAAACTCCTCGGACGATTCCCTGTATTTGCTTAATAGTTGGTAATTGACATCGTTAAGACAAATAACCCTGCTCCTTGCAGTCCAGGGCATATTACTTAATAAGAAGCAGAAATTATAACATTACTGTTGTTAGTGTTTGAGGCATTCGTCTGCATTGGCTTTTCTGTTTCTGTGGTTGTATATTTCTTAACAAACGTGATGTTATTTACTTGTGATGATCATCGTCTTGTATGTTTGTGTGCTAGCGTTCCTATTGTTACTATTACATGGATCATTCCTTATTATTGGCAAATGGTTTTTTCCATGGAAAACTTATGTTTGTTCACTTTAATTTTCTTTAACAATATATATTTTACTTTTTAAAGCAAAGAGTTGAGATTCATTAATTTTTCGAATTGTTGACAGTTTCAACAGTTAAAATCGAATTAATCCCTAGTCCTCTAGAATTGTGTGGGGAAGAAATTTAAACAAAGTTACCATAATTTGCTTGCTTACAAATACTATTTCTGACAAAACAAATCATGCATATAAACTTATATATAAAAAACTTTTAACTGTATTCTTTTTCATATAAACTAAAAATAAAAAAAGAACAATTAGAGAATGAAAAACAAAATGTATGTATACGTGCATGTATAGAAAAACTATTTCCACTATGAATGACAAAACCATACTTTGTGTAACGTTAAACTACAAACATACAAACAAAAAAAAAGTGGAAATATTATACTCATATTCTTATACAAATGCTGAAATAATTGTAAACTGCTCTTTATTGTGCAATTGGAAATAGATAGACAACAACTGCAACAACAACAGCAGTATCATTTAAATACGAGAAGCTTCTCGTTATGGTTGTATAGAGTAGCAAAGTATTTAACTCAGCTTCCTGTTAGTGGTTTGTTTCCGTTTATTTTTTTTTCTCCTCCTCTTGGCTGGTTTTTTATTTCTCTCTATATATATATATTTTTATCCTTTTTAAAATGTATATTTGCTTTTTTAAATGGCTCCTGCTGAAACAACCAACTACAACATAATTTAGCAACTAAATTCATTGTGCTAGAAACTTTTTTTTAAATTTGTATTGCTCGTTTGGCATCTTATTTCCGCCACTGTAACTGTTATAGGATACTTATGCGAGGGCGGGCCAATATGTAAGCACGAGACTTAACTAAAAGGGAAACATTGATCGCCTCCACAAATAAGCAACTGTCGGTTGACTTCTTTTTGTTAATTTTCAGCCTCTTAACTGAAAGAGCAACTGTCAGCTAACTCCTGTCAAAATTTAAACAGGCTGCATCATTTAGTTTGTGTTCCACACCTATTAATAGCAAACTACCGCGTGATTTTATAAGAAAATGGAAAAAGGTTAATATCGGGCGCTCATTAATTATTATTTTTTTTTTTGGGTGGGTGAAAACCCCATCACTCAAACCAAGACTAAGCTTGATAAATAATGTAGAGACTCTTAATCATCAATGGTAACAGTGGTTTACAATATGGACGAATTTTTGCGCCGTTTCGTAACCGTAGACAAAACGTAGAGATCAAACAGCAATCAAAACAGTGGATTTGCTGGATAGTAATCCTAATGTAGCATCGGAGCGCGCCCTTTGTCGGTATAGTGTAGCAGAATCATCGACAAAGTAAAATAACAAATAAAACGGCTACTAACCACAGCTTTGAAAATTTAATACGCCTCATTGACACCAGAGGCGCTGCAACTGCATTATTAAAAACCTGCAAAAAGCAGAGTTGTAAAAGAATGAAGCTTTCCTCTATCTCTTCTTTCACCACCTGTCTTCTCTATAAATATCCCTTTCTTAAAAGAAGGTAACACCTAGTAATAGTAATAGGCACTCATTGCCTGAGTCTCTTGTCTCTTTCTACAAAAAAAATTCATTTTTCAAAAATCTTCAAGTCGACTAAAAATGTCTTTATTTATTTTATTAAAAATCTCGCCTTTTGAGAAGAAAATGGAAAAAAGTGAATTTCGTGTGCTCATTAAACATTATTTTTTGCGAAAAAAAAACGTCAATCAAACCATGGAAAGCTCGATAAATACTATGGGGACTCTGCACCATCGATTTCAATGGTAAAAATGTGGTTTACTGAGTTGCGTTGTGGTCGCACAACAGTACAAATGATGCTGAACGTTCTGGTCGGCCAACCAAATCTACGATATGGTGTTGGCCGATCGAAGAGTAAAAGTGCGTGAGATTGTTGATGCCATTAGGAATTTCATATGGCAGTGTGGTTTCGATTTAAAATGATCAGCTGGGTTTAAGAAAGTTGTCTGCAAGATGGGTGTGACAACTTCAAGGGATTGTTTGGAGTTGTTTAACCGCAATCCGAATGAGTTTTTGCGGCGTTTTGTAACTGCGGATGAAACATGTATCCATTACTGTACTCCGGAGACCAAGCAGCAGTCTAAACCTGCTCCAAAGACGTCCAAGGTAAGTTGGTCGGCCAATAAGGTGATGGCAAAAATTTTTTTTTGGCATGCACGCGGTATAATCCACATCGTTTAACTTATTTATTAGACCCATTTAATGATGATTTAAAAAGAAAACCACCCCTATTTGGCCAAGAAAAAAGTTCTTTTTCATCAAGATAATGCACTAGTGCACACATGTGCAGTCGCAATGGCAAAACTCTATGAATTGGGGTACGAATTAGTACACGCTGGATAATCCACATCGATTAACTTATTAGACCGATTTAATGAGGATTTAAAAATAAAACGACCCCTATTTGGCCAAGAAAAAATTTCATTTTTTTTATCAAGATAATGCACGAGTGCACACGTGTGCAGTCTAAGTGGCAAAACTCTATGAATTGGGCTTGGAATGGGTACCCCATCCGCCATATTCTCCGGATTTAGCCCCTAGTGACTACTTCCTGTTCGCAAACCTAAAGAAAAGGCTCGGTGGAAAGAGATTCAGCTTCAACGATGAAATTATTGACCAAACAATTGGATATTTTAAGGACCTCGAAAAATTCTAATTTTTGAAGGTATACAAAAACTGGAGAAACATTGGACTAAGAGCCAATTTCACCAACTTATTTAAAATATCAATTTACATTTAAAAGTTATTTTTCCATGCAAAAATTAATGAAAATCGATATTTAAATATGAATTGATATTTAAATAGTGTTGGTGAAATTGTCCCTAAGTGTATTGAGTTAAAAGGATATCCATGTTGAAATATAATTTTTTTACAAAAAAATCATTCATTGAGTTAAAAGGAGATTCTGTTGAAAAATTATTTTAAAAAAAACTTACATTCAAAAAGTCACGGACTTATTGATCCGCCCTCGTATACTTAAAGTAGCGAATATCGTGTTTTTAAAAAATATGATTTTTAGCTAAGAAATCTTTTTGGTCGTTTTAACATCTCTTAACAACTTTAAAAATAAGATAAATCTTCACATATGGTAACACTGGTGAGATGATATCTTCTCTTTCTCTTCGTTTCACTTGAATGTAAACATGGGAAACTGTTAATGAAAGACCCGTTAGATTCTAAATATAAATTGTATATAAACTATAGTATACTCTAAGGAGCCAAATTATTATTGTTTTTTTTTTATTAATTAAGAGTTATTCTTTTATATTTATTTTTGTTCAATTAGTCTTTATTGGTGTTAAAAAAAGTACTTATATGTATATAAGTTTTGTTTCATCGAGCATCTTTCTTAATATGTATGATGTACGAAAATTTCCTGGAAATATATATACATATGTATATATATGTATATAAACTGGAGTATATACATGTAGTAAATACATACGTACATATGTATGTATGTACATCAATTTGATGTGATAATGAGAGTGGGTGTAGTAGATTCTATTTTTGCATTCCTCAGCATTATTTATGAATGTGTATCTATGAACTATTATTGTTTCTTGTGTATGTAATTTTTTTATTTTAACCTGCTTTGGACAATTCCATACACAGCAACAACTAACAATCATTTGTTACATTTCGATTGTTTGTAGGGAGGATGTAATACATTTATTGTCCATATATGACATCCATGGGAAAACGGTGGGGGTATATACAGACATACATACATATGTACATACATATTCAATAAGTCTTCTTGCAAGGCGCCTTTTAGCGAAGGAGGAGGGAAGGCGATTTTTTATGCTGATTTTTTTTTCTCATTGTATTAGTTAGTGTTGCTACGTTATGTACTCTAGAACTTTCATTAACAACTACAATCATAGATGCTCGTTGTATAGAAACATAAATTCCAATTTTTTTTGCTACATTATACTTCCTGGCACTTTTTACTTGTTAGTTTTTTTTCAAACTTTTTTTAAAGATTTTTTTCTGCTATACACATATATGTATGTATGTACGTATGTACATATATATTTTTTTCAAACTAATGAAGCCTTTCTGTGCTGTTTTTTTTGCATAATATTATTCCTGATATTTTTTTCCTTAAATTCTTTTTCTACAATTTATTAGTATTTTTTATGTTTATTTTGTTATAAAAGTGATGGCTGGCTGGGTGGCTGGTGTGTGTGTTGTCCGTTTGTTTTTCTTGAATAGTTTTTTTTTTTGTTATTTTTTCCTTTTACAGTATCTATATTTTTTTTGCATTCGTATGCTAATCCCGCCCTGTGTTTTGGCTGTATTAAATACTGATTTTTTTCCGTTGTCCTTTTACCCAACACTAACTACAACAGCTATATTTCCTGCCACTTGATACAATACGTAGCAACACTAAAATAATTCCTTGCTTCAGCTGCAGCTCTAGCTCCAGCTCTTATTTGTATGCCAGGCACCCAGTCAGCCATATTCAGCAGCTCCTACACGCCTTACTCTTTCTTTTCTTAAAGTTTTGTTGTACCCCACAAAATTTTTTCTATTAGTCTTAGATCGACCCGACCGGGCGCTTTCGTTTTAATCTCTAACTCCTTTCAGCCCCCATTTCCTTATTTAGCTCCTCTCGTTTACGTCTCTCCTCTTTCGACTTTCCGGATTTTTATTTTCTCTTTTGATTTAAAATGTATATGATTGTAGGTGTATGTATGAATGCATTTTTTCTTGCTTCATTTTTTTTTCCTTATTGGGACTTCATTTTTCTTGTTCATATTAATTTTTTTCCACTGAGCTGGTGCGGTATTAGTTTACTTACGTGATTTTGTATTCAACTGAAATCTTTTAGTTTGTTGGCTGTATTTTTTTTTTTGTTTCTAGTTCTCTAGTACTGGTTGTTCCTAAGAGATACGAGTACATTGCATGTTGTTATTTGCTTTTTTAAAGGGAGTTTTTTTTGTAAATTAATGCTATTTTCAACAGATCTGCATGAGAATCCGATCTATATGTTCTATTTAGTCCCAAATCAATATGAAATCAACAGCCGAAGACGAATCTATAAGTTTAACAAAGGATTTTATTTATTTTTAAATATAAAACAAGTATTTATACAAAAAAAATAAAAAAACCCCACTGCGACCAACTTTGAAAAGTTAAATATCCTAAATAGTAATTCGAAATGAAAAATCATAAGAGAAAGATAAAGATGATTTTAAAATACCTATCGAATGATATTTACAAAATGGCGTCTTTGGTTGCCATATTGAATTTTGACAACTGACACATCTTTAGTGATGTAAAAATCATCAAGATTGGTCCACGCGCTCGGTTTATATAGTGCCGCTAAGGAACACACACACATACATACATACATACATACATACATACACGCAAAGAAAAGATATGGTTGTAGAATGGTTGAGAAAACAATATTATGTTCTCAGAAACAAATCTGTGGTCGTTGAAAACAAGTTATTGCTATTTTAAACATTAATTTTGTTACGGTAATCAAAGTAATGTTTGAATTTAATAATTACATTATTATATTAATAAAAAAGTGTGATATGGCTAGATTTTAACAATATAGTTTTGTTAAAAATTTATGACTGTAACATAATTATTGTTATTATTTAAAAATAATATAATGTAAATAATAATATAATATTATCCAAAACCATACTATTTTAAGTTTTAAAAAAAATCTTTTTCAGAAACATTTGTCAGTTCAGTGTTTCGTTTGTAAGCTATCGGTATTGCACGCGTCGTGTTAAATAAATAAATACAGTGCAAACAAACAAAAGGGTAGATAAAGAAAAACATATACATACGTACATATGTTTATCTCTTTATACACAAGTGTTTGTATTTCGAGTATACACACATATGTATGTATAGATTTCTTTATATACATTTAATTTCAACAATATTAATTTATTTTTATTTCGGATTTAACGCACAGCTGTTTTAAACAAGAGATCCACCAATAAATATATGATTGAAAAAGAAAATATTATTATTATATTAAATAATACTGTTGTCGTGTTTAACAATGTTATTATAATATAAAAACATGGTATGGTGAGTCTAATTTATATTTTAGTCACATCTAACAATACTGTTGTCATATTTACAATAATAAGATTAGGTGAAAGTTAATTTTTTTTTTGTTGATAATATTATTATTAACTCAGATAATAATATTATTAAAAGTTTGCTTTCCTATTGACAATAATGTGATTAAACTACAAACATATAATTCAATTATAGTATGTTGCTGTTTGATTATGGTTATCTCAACCATATTTTTTCTTTGCGTGTAGAATGATAAACACAATACAATAAAAAAAGCAATTAATCAGCGAATCCACGCGAATTTTTTCACTTTTCTCCTGCTATGATTTAATTTCCCCCCTTTTTGCCAAATTCCAAGAAGAAGGAAAATTTTTCATTAAAAATCTTTCATGGAAAAACAGAAGCGAGTCCACAAAAAAATATAATTAATACTCCATTAAAGCAGAATTTGTACATACAAAATAGTAGCGGAAGTCACTCTTCGATGCAAACTGCTGTTGCAAATACTGCTGATGTGGCAAATCTACGATTTGCTAGGGTTTAGAAAATTTTGTAAAAACCCTGCAGGAAATGGAAGTGACACATTACTAGGCACGTGACCGGTCCCCAAGTGACGAGGGACTAGTCAGAGTTCTAACACTTCCTATGAAGCGGATCGGTCACTTTTACATGGGGATGGCCTAGGATGGGGTTAATTGATACTTTGTATGCACCTTGTGACTTGTCACTGAACTATCCCACAGGGACCTATTCGGTGTAGAATAATGGTGGCTATTCTGGAAAACGCGTCGAAGAAGTGAAACTTTACATTCAAACAAAAACAAATTTTCAAAATTTGTTTTTGTTTGCTATATAGTTCTAAAATAAAATAAAAGCGAGAACTTCAACGCGTTTCTCTCTCTTTAAAAAACGGTTAATTTTGTATGAGAAACAATAACAAATTTGTTGCACTTACACATTTTTGTTTTTGTTTTCCATGTAACTTTCACCAAGTCGACGCGTATTTGAGAATAGACACCAATATAAATTATATAAAAATGTCTATCCGACATTTAACTTTAACAATGAAAACTTATAATTTTTTTATTGTTGCAAATGCAATTATAATTTATTTTTAAGCAGAACATTTTTTTGAGATTCGAACCGACAACGTCGCGCATGACAGGCTTGCACACTACCCACTCAACTGCAGGGCCACTTTATATTTCAAAAGTATAAATACCAATTAAGCTTAGGTTAATATCTAAGTATAGTTACGGGACTGGTTCCAGATTCACATTGGAGGGAGCAATTATTACACTATTTGATAGGTCCATGTATTCAACCACATAGAACATGTTCAGTGCCGTTTACTACAATAATGCACATAGTTAAAATTAAATTGGCTCAAGATCAAGACGAGACATCACGAAAATTGTGAATTTGTAACCATTTACACTATTCTATACTTTTCATAACACTCACATTTTCTTTAGTCATAGGACGTGCACGTTTGGATCAATTGTCACCAAATTTTCTGCAGGGAAGCGTTACTAAAGAGGAGATGAGTATAAAAACTCTGAACCTGGAGCTACGTAAAATATGTGCATTTGTCAAACTGATTATACTGAAAATACTTGAGTGGCTTTCTATTTATTAAAGAAGGTATTAAAAGGAACTACAACAAAAAAATTTGAACCTTTCGTAGATTTATGAAACCAAATTTAGAAGTAAGGCTCATTAATTGTAGCTTTCTTATTTAATTGTTTGTTACTCGTAGTCTATTTTCAGAGTTTATGTTATTTTTGTAGATCTAAATGACTAGTATGACTAATATTGGTCTCCGTTAAATGATTTTCGCGTTTACCTTTTTTGCTAAATTTTTTTTAAATAAAATAAAACGTTAATTTGTGATCAAGTGTAATTTCAGTTAAATCGGATAATTTTGCTTCATCTCAGGTGTAATTTTGAGTTTTGCTGGTGGCAACACTGGCTTGCACGCTAAAAACGGGAAAAAATAAAATGTCGACAAGCAAAACAAATGATTTCGAAGTGAGGTGATGCCACTCTTATTAATCTTTTTTCTCCAAGGAATTAATAATAATAATTGGAGGAATTTTTTCTTGAGAAATAAATCCCGGGGAAATATTCATAATTGGGCTGAATAAAATCCAAATACATAGCCGCCATAATTATCATCATCATCCTCATTAAGTAAGAAGATCATCATCATGTGTACATTTGCACTCATCTCGTACAAAAAAATGGGGAAGGGGCACTGCAACTACATTATTTTTGTATAAACATTTTATTTTATATAAATCGCTACACCCGTAGCTGCGGGACAAAATGTATATTATTAAGTGCGATTGCACTCTTTTAAATAGCTTTTAGCAGTCATCTTTAAATTTTCTTTTACACAATTCCTCATGGAAAATATTTTCCTTTTTTTTTTGATGCACCTTGATGATGAATATACGAGATGTTTTTTTCTGCTTTTTGTTGCAATGTTTCCCAGATTTAATTACAATTCGGTAGATAATCGAATTTTCTATATATTTTTTTCTTCTCTTTAATTTTTTTCCAACTGTATTTCGATTTCCTTGCAGCAAAAGAATTGTCATTCACAGCACTATCGACATTCTTACAACTGGCTCTGGTAGCTAGCAGCGGCTTCTTAATCGTCCTCCTACTTTTTCTTGCCTTGCTCGCTCTAGCCGGGGCCATTCGTGCATCTTGGCTGCATATATCATATGAATTGTGTGAATGTAAAGCGGAGTAGCGATTTCCATACTAGCAGAAAGATTTTATTTTTTGTTGTCATGATTTCTTCTTATTTTTCACTTTGATGATATATTGCATTTGTATCTTCTCATAAGCATATAAACAAAAAAAATTATTATTTTTTTTATCACCCAACCCAACCCAACCACCCACCACCCATCATCATCATCATCTTTTTGTTGTTTTTGTCATTCGCCAAGCGTTTCCATTTCAGTGTGTTAACAATTCAAATGTCGATTTGGCTTGTTTTTTTCCGAGTCTTGCAAAATATTGGGGAAAAAAATTAAGGGAATTGTGAACTGAACAGAAAAAAATGTTGGTATGTGTGCAGAGATTTTTATTTTGCATTTCATTTCATTTCATTTCCTTCCTTCCTGTGCAATTAAGTTTTGAATTTCAATCATTTACATACATACATGCATGTCTGTATGCACATTCTTCTTTAATTTTTGTGTTCTTAATTTTTTTCATCTTACTTGCAACTCCCTGCTGGCTCGTGCAGCCCACTATGCATCTTTCCCATTCCTTGAAAAATTTTCATAGTTTTTTTTTCTTTAAAATTCCTTTTAATGCATTTTTCCACAAGTTTTTAAATTTTTTATTTGGGATTTTTTTAACACGAAGATTGCTGCTGTTGATTGTTTATGGCAAAGCCTGTGAAAATAGACATGAGATAAATGTAGCAGATACATGGGATTTTTTTATCTTTTCTTTTGGGTTAAAATCCAGGGTTCTTTTCTTGCTGGTGGCTGGGACAGCTTTCGGTGCGATGATGGAAGTGTGAACGAATGAGATCTCATTTGCTTAGAATTAAAGCTTATTATCAAACTTAGGAACGTTATTCTAAACTTTGAATATATTGTTTTATTTTCTATACTCTCGGAAATTTCAGTTTTTAGAGATGAGTGTTTTTTTTGGTGATGGCCTTCATTGGGATTAAAAGCCCAATTAGATTATATGATTATAAACTTTTAGATTTCTGATTTTAGTGTATGGTAGGTACACTTTTTAAATTTTCTTGTCGACGGCTAAAATCGGTAAAAAATTTTCCTAAGGGGAAAATTCTGCACAAAATCTACCAGATTTAATTTTTTTATACAAAACAAAACCCATTAACTAAAAATGTTCCTAAACTACAACAAAAACAACTGCAATGCAGCTAATTCACACACCTTTTTTTAAGTACAGAGGCTTGCTTTTTAGTAAAAATTTAAAAAAAAATGATAGTTGCAGTTGAGATTTAGCCAAAAATCTCGTGAGTACCAGATTTTGCCAAATATAAACGCATCACAAGATTAAACAAAAATGAGAAAAAAATACATAAAACCTTAATGCAACAGTATCGTAAGGGTAATTAAAAAAATAATATAAAAAATATATAAAAAAAAAATATAAAAAAATATATAAAAAATTAATAAATAAATAAAAAAATTAAAAAAAATAGATAAATAAAAAAACAAAAAAAAATAGATAAAAAAATAAATAAAAATAAATTAAAAAAAAAATAAATTAAAAAAAAATAAATTAAAAGAAATAAATAAAAAAATAAATAAAAAAAATAAATAAAAATATTAATAAAAAAATAAATAAAAATAAAAAAATGAAATACAGTATGACCTGGGTTACTACTAATAAAGACCAAGGCAGCTGCAAGAACCGCGGTTGTTGCATTGACCGAGTCACACATTTATATATATGTATGTATATATATAAAGCAGGGATCGCAAATAACGATTATTTTTCAAATTTAAACTAAAAAATCACACTCCTACGTGAACAAGGAATATACCAAGGAACTCCATGTTATATGGACTACCTACCTATAGATGCAATGATTTTTATTTTTTGGATTTTTATTTATTCCTCACAAAATAAGAGTTATTTTGTGACTTTTTTTTTATTCTTCACAAAATAAAAAATTTTAATTTCTAAAATGAATAAACTAAAAAAGTAAATTTAATTTAACATTTAATATTTTTTTACAGACTCTAGCGATAAATTCAATTTTAAAACGGGTAATATTCAGTTTAAAGCAAAAATTACGCTTTCTAAATTTTAAATATTAAGAAAAAAATAAAAATCAAAAGGTATCTGTTATTTTGTGAGGAATAAATAAAAGTCACAAAATAACTCTTATTTTGTGAGGAATAAAATAAAGTCAAGAAATAACGATTAAAAAGTAATTTTTAATATAAAAATTATAACCGTTACGGTCCCTGATATAAACACTGCTTTAAGTATTTATATACAAACAATATCTAGTTTATATTGTCCTAAAGATAATTTTGTGCATAGCTAATATATTTTTTTTAAATAAAACAACTTTAGTGTTATAAATTTACTTCGAAAGAAAATGTAATTCGTATGAATAATGCTACAATAAATTTAATTTAGAAATGCACGTGCAAACAGCATACATATACATACACATGGTATGTATTTGTATATTCTGAGAAAAAACGGTAAAAAATAGTTAAAAAAACAAACAACCTGACGGGCAAAATTTACAAGTTGCCTTTACTGAGTCACAAATTTTTGCCAAGTTGCACACACTGAGTCTATAATGTAAATAGTTTAGCTGTTGCAATAATCGAGGAGTTGCGCTCATCGAATGTTGCAGTAACGGAGGTCATACTGTAAATAAACAATTAAATAAAAAAAAAAAAAAAATAAAAATAAGGAAATAAAAAAAAATAAGAAACTATATAAAAAATAAAAAAATTAAAAAAAAAATTTAAAATATAAATAAAAAAAAATAAACAAAAAAATAAAAAAAATAAACAAAAAAATAAACAAAAAAATAAAAAAAAATTAAACAAAAAAATTAAAAATTAAGATAAAAAAATTTAAATAAAAAATTAAGACAAAAAAATTCAAATAAAAAATTAAGATAAAAAAATTTAAATAACAAAAAGAAGAAAAAAATAATAAAAAATTAAAAAATAAAATAAAATAATAGAAAAAAATTCCGTTCATATTGTTGGAACTATTTTGTGTTCTTAAATTTTCCCAAGTATGTAGTCTGATTTTTCGGTGCCCCAATAAGTTTGTGACTTTTTGAATTTACCGCCCTCTCAACTGAAAAAACAACACTGCAGCTGTCAGCTGACTCCCATTTTTTATTATATTTATGTTGCTGTTTGCTTTTTTTTTTATTAAATAAACATTTTATGGTTTCTACTAGATAGTATTTTATTTACATATTTTGGTGTCCATTTTTTAAGACGGCTAGTATTTATTGATCATACAGTTCGAACGTGCTATATAAACCAAAATAAATTGACAGTTCTTACCTTCTTTCACTATGGCGATCCACATACACGGTTTAAAAAAAAACGGATCTATTCTCCTTCTAGTATCGTTTTAAAACGACACATAAAAACGAAAATTTAATATTGAAATGGTAATACGGGCTAGGGTAAAACGGTATATTTTCAATGTAAAATTGTCGTTTTTATGTATCGTTTTAAAACGATACTGGAACGAGAATAGGCCCGAATAATAGCCAAATGAGCGTCTTGTAAATCGCACGGTACAGTGAAATAGAATTTAAGTTCCAATAAATAAAATATTCTAGGCCTCGAAAACAATAAAAAGTCGCAAATATTTCAAAACGATCGATTGCCATCACATACCAGTTTTTTTTTCAAAAGGGACTGATTTTATAAAACGCAACGCAAAGCCTTGATAAATATTCGGGCCTATTCTCGGTCCAGTATCGTTTTACAACGACACATAAAAATGAAAATTTTACATTGAAACAATACCGTTTTACCCTAGCACCGTATTACCATTTCAATGTAAAATTGTCGTTTTAAAACGATACTGCAACGAGAATAGGCCCGATTATACGTAAAAAATTCTATATGAAAAAATTATCAACGCTTAGTTTTCGTTTAACTGAATAAGACCCTTAATTTTGTTGTAGTTTTCATTTTCATACAAAGTACAGAGAATACAAATGTTATTCATAATTGATGCTATAAAATGTTCAAAAGAGTTTTTAAAGTTTTTAAAATATGATTTTCTTTCTCTTCTATTTGCAGGTAAGAAGATTCATGTAAAATTATATAGAAACGTTAAAAAAGTAAGTTATACCAGATTAAATAATAATATTTAAAAATATTGACAAATTGCAAACAACACATTTAATTAGAAAACAAAAAATCAAATCAAAAAATCATTCAGATTCAAAGAGGTTATTATGTAATTCGATTTGAAAAAGCAAAACCTTTCAATATCAATTTTCGATTCGAAAGTAAAATGCTGTAGTTGTTTGTTGCTGTCTCGTATATTTAAAAAGCGAGTAAAAGCAAGTGCTGCCAAATTTTACATACATATGTGTATGTGTATATATAAAAAACTTGGTGCTACTCGTACTTTAATGCGAAAGATGTCAGCACTTGCGCTGAAACGTCAAAGTTTATAGAAAAAAAGAAAACAATTATAATCGTCCATACTGCTGTTGACCAACACCAAACACTCTTGCGAATTTGTCAGGCGACTTATTGAACAAACACGGCACCCATTTTGCGCAAAGCTTTCTTACACCCAACAAAAACGCACATCCTTTCGCATTATCATTTCATACTTTAATGGATCGATGACATTAAAATTTTGCAACCCAACTTTTCAATTCGTATCCCAAATTTATATATATTATTATGTATACAATCTCTACCATGGTCCATACTCTCTTTTGATCTTGTAATCATTTAATTATTGAGTATTTCTATGTATTAAATAATGAAACTAGCTCTAAACTTTAGACTCTAAAGAGAGCACAATTGAATGAAGTCAATTCATCAGATGATATTAATTTGTCTACCTGAAATTTTTAGTTAAAATTGTGTACTTATGTATGTATGTCTTACAAGAGTAGAGGAAAAAATAATTCACACTTGAAAACATTAAAACAATAAAATGAAAACATTCACACAACAACACACAAAAGCACACTTACACACATACATATATACTAACACACATACATATATGCACACACTCATACTTGAATTTTCATTAAACTTCCAAGTGTCGTATTTGTTCGTTTTCTAACGACAACCACATGGTCTCGTCATTTTCATTGCAGTTATTGGCTTTGTTCGTTACTTTGACTACATCATTCATGTTGTTTATTTTTGTAAAGTAGACAACACTGTTGCAGGCCAGTGATGGAATTTGTAGCAAAACTGGCAAAATATAAATATTTTCCAAATGTGTGTGTTAAATTGTTTATTGTGACGTGACGTCCTCTTTATGTGATAAATATCTTTAAATGGACTAATTACGAGTATAATCAAAACGGTTCACACTCCTTTGGTTTTTTAACCAACTTAAAAAAAGGAGGAGGTTTACAATTCGTCTCTTTTTGTTTTGTTTTTAGGTGTGTATCTTCATAACTCAGTACATATTCGACCGATTGTAAATTTTTTTATGGTCTGAGAGGGTATAGCTTCCCATTGATCCCATTGTAAAAAAAGTGGGCGGGACACGCCCACAATTTCATTGCTGCGAAACCTAGCAAACACCCTTGGTTTTTGTAATAACACAATTTTAAAGTTGAAAAAATGGGCCGGGCTACGCCCATTAAAATATATTATAACATTTCATGCGGTTCTACTAAACCGATTTTTACGAAACTTACCACACATCTTGAGCTCTAAATTAGACACAATCCTGCCTTAAAAAAATGGGCCCAATAAAACTTATTTTTTTTTATTTTTCGCATTTCTTATCTTCTATCAGATCTTTGCGTTGAAGTCGGTGTTTTTTTTGGCAGAAAGAATTATTTGTCTTTCTTTTCAATTGCTTAGTAAAAAAATAGTCAAGGAAATTTTTCAGTTTAAATGGTTGTTGCCATTGTTTGATTAACTTTTTATTGCGTGTGAATCTGAAACCGCCGGATATTAGTGACACTAACTGTACATCAAAAAAATTTTTGGCACGTTTTCGCTAAAAAAAAACTTGGTACGAAATTAAACATTTCAAATGCCATCACCGTTACTGGCAACAAACAAAATCAAACAATTACCTTAATTATCTACCTGCGAAAAGTGAGATCCAGCCCTCTCTCGTTTTATGTTGATTTTGTTTTGTGAAAGATAAACTCGCACACAAATAAACAATTGTGTATGTTCGGCTTGAGGCCAACAAATATACACATACTCAACTTGATGTTTGCCCATTCCTGAATGTGTGTCGGACGATGTCTTTTGCTTGCCGATCATGGTTGCCAGATTTGACGATTTATCGTCATTTTGACGATTTTGGGTTCCGAAAATAGCATTTTGACGACTGGACGATTTTCGCCTTCAATATGACGATTTTAAGATCTCTATAAATTTACACCATTTATTAGAACTTTTAAACAATTTTGAAATTGACCAGGAACTCGTCAGCTTTTGAAAGAATATGCAATAAAACTAAAAAGTAAAAGGCAATCAATTTAAATTTTTTTATTAATACTTTTGGAGTTAAATGTTTTTAATTTTAAGCCCGTTATTGTACCGAATTTATCAACTGAAACCACACATATTCTAAAAGCAATGAGTAATTTTTCGCTTGAGTGTGATAATTTTTATTTGCGAGATTATAAAGATGAGAATAATTGTTTAGACATTGATGAACTTTATTTAGGAATATTAGTATTTGCTGATTCTAGAGTTAATCAAATTTAAAAATTTAAATCATTAAAAATTTTTATATGAAACCGTGTGATAAAATTTTAATACGATTTGATTTCGATGATAAGTCTAATTGATCCCTACAATTTTATTATAGAAAATAAAAGTTCTTTCTACGATATTCTAAAAGATTTTTCTCATATTTTTGAAGATTGTGAAAGACACGAAATTGAATCTAAATTCAGACAGTTAAAGTTATTAAAATTGTAAAAAGTTTTTCCTGATACACACTTAAAACTTTTCGATTTGTGAAAAAAAAAATCCTGAAATGAAAAAAGTGACTATAGTCTTTTATTTTCCACCATCTTCAGCAAACGTAGAAATAGTGTTTGGTCAAGTTAACCTAAACAAAACCAAAGTAAGACAAGTAATTATTTTGTTTTTATTTAACAATTGAATCGTTTTTTGATAAGAGTTTAGCTTATTTTATACTAAAACTACGAATTTATTTGTTGTACTATGTTTTCGTTTGAAAAAAGTGTTTGTTTGATTTTTGACGAATTTTTGACGTTTCCGTGTCATTATGTTGACGGTTTTGACGATTTTTCATGAGAAATTTGACGAATTCACACCTATTTCATCTGGCAACTATGATGCCAATAACAGAGCTCTGACTTTTGGAAATTTGTCTCCAAATAGGAGATTTTTTTTGTGTATAAAACTGGTAAAAATCCTCTTTTTGGGGAAAATGCATTTTTTTCGCTGGGGATTTTTGTGGATGGTAAAGGAATGAAAATCTTGTTATTTAGTTTTTCTTTTTTTATATTTGTTTCATGTAATCCCAATATACAGAAATATAAGTCTGACAAGTCTAAAATTTGTTTTTTTGTATTTCTTAATGACTGCTGATACTTATTTGATCATAAGAAAAAAAATATAACAAATATGTATAAACTTTAAAAATAATTCAGCAAATATCAAACTTTGATAAATTGCTTCCATTCAAATGCTAAAAACTTTTTAATACAAACATAATGCCCAAAAACAATTGCATTAACTGATGAATCCGAAGATTTTGACTCCGAAGTTTTTGAAGTGGTAAACATTCTTCATTCTTGTGTACAACTCAAAGTAAGAAAAAATGTATTAATAAAATATTCAAAACAAATGGATTTAATTCAATAAAAAATGTAAGTAAATTTTCATTTTGAAATATAATTGGAACCCTTGGCAGCCAGGGAAGGAAAATGACTTCTTGTATTTTGTACTAACTATGAAAACAAAAAGTACTTTTTAGACCATGACGGTACCATTTTTTAATATTTATTAATAAAAACAGAAATGTAAAAAATGTATATAAAAATTTACAAGTATACAATAAAAAACAGAAACTTAACAGAAACTTAACTTAAAAAATATGTATAAAAATTCAGTACACAATAAGAATTATCATACAAAATATTCTTATTATTCATAAAGGTATATTCGTAGATTCGACTATTATATTAGAGATTAAAATAAAACGCATACAAAAAAATTAAAGAGAACATAGGCAAAATGAATGTTACCATATAGGGAAATATTAACATTTTTAAATTGTACCAAGTAACTCGCGGTAGTACCACGGCACCAACAAGGTAAAAAATGTACCATAAAAAGTACAATTATACTATGATTTCCATTCGTGCTGGCAGATGTTGGTAAAATTTCTACACTCTCAGTAAACACACACACAATAACACATGTTCTTGCTTGTACTTGTATACAGGCCTGCCGTATTTGCCGATTTTTTGCCTCAAAATTAACAAAGTGTAGATTCTTGCTCAAAAAATTTCGATTTGACGTTAAATACTTAAAGCACGGTAACATTTTTTTAATAAAATTATTAATCTTGGGCAACACTAGAATTTAAATTTGAGATATAATGATGAATTGTATACAGTCGACTCCGCTTTACTGGAAATATCCAAAATCCCAATTTATTTTCAGTTATCCGGTTTTTTCTCTAAAACGTAGTTCGGATTATTGAAATTTGTTACAGAGCGTACTGCCTAAAATCAGTACACTAAATCGAAGTAAGTTTCATACAAAATATAGTTGTGGTCTTGTTTTTGGTTTTCAGTAATACGATATTTTCACTAAAGCGATGTTTCGCTAAAACGAAGTGAATAAGACTAGCTGCGCTTAGAATAACTGTGGGGATTTGTATCGCTTTCAGTAATCCGATTTTTTCAGTAAAGCGTGTTGTGCTAAAGCGGATTCGACTGTATAGGCTAATAAGCCCTTTAGTAAATAAAATAAAGAGTTAATATCAAAATTAATAGGCAGATTTTGTAAAAAATTTCGTTTCTAAACGCTACAAATTTGTATGAAAAATAACGAAAATTTGTTTCAAAATATATTTTTTCCATACAAATTTCAAAACGAAAAAATCTTTTGAATTTACAAATTCTCCCCTTAAATCCTAACAAAACCAAAGTTAATAAAATTTTAAATTATACAAAATATGGTCCGTCTACTTTCTTCCGCAAATGTGTAAAGAATTTTTAGTCAAGTCGACATAAATAAAACATTTGGATGTTTCCTGAAAAAGAAAATTTTTAAAAGGAATTATTTCTAAGGATAATTTAGTAATTCAAACTCTTTTGATCTTGATATATAAAGGACGTAACAGAAAAAAACATGTCAAACTGATACATGTCATTATGTCGTTATCTTAAAAGAAAAAAATATAATTATATAGGAGGGGCAAACACGAGTATGTTTATGTTCATACAAAAAAAAATTAAGAGAAGTTTTTTGAACTTAAAAAATAATTTACCCCAAAGTAATATGCCGATTTTTGTCAATTTATAAAAATTTAATTTCCGTGCAGACAATTCCTTGTTGACTTAATTATTAATTAATTAATTATTAAAATCATCTGGCAGCCCTGTCTTTTCGTTAAATTAAATGAGCAGCTAGTGTGTGTGTGTGTGTGTGTTCATGGATATGTGTATGTATGGATGGGAGTGTAAATCAATTTTCTTGGCTCAAACGAACGAACAACACCTTTGGTAACAAGTCATATTCAAAATGTGTGTAAAATACTTTTCATAATAATTATGTGTATTTACCAGGGTTGGAAACATTGGTACTATTCAAACACGAAAAGTACAATAGTATATATATATATTGATTTAGTACATTTTCACTCCACATTTATTTTTAAACAATTGCACACGTCAATTTTGACTTTTGGACAATTAATGAAATTTATACTCTTCTTACTTGAAAACAGTATAACAGCCGTTTACTGACTTTTGTTGTGGTCGCACAAGTACGTATGACGCTGAACGTTCTGGAGGGCTAATTGATGTCAGTACACCCGAAAATGTCGAAAAAATTCACGATATGCAGTTTCCATGGCAAAAATCCATGAATTGGGCTTCAAATCGCTCCCTCATCCGCCCTATTCTCCAGATTTAGCCCCAACTGACAACTTCCTATTTCCAAACTTAAATAAATGGCTCGGAGGCAAGAGATTTAGCTCCAACGATGAAAGTATTGACCAAACAAATGCCTATTTTAAGGACCTCGAAAGATCTTATTATGGAGTGGACTAAGTGTATTGAGTTAAAAACAGATTATGTTGAAAAAAAATTTTTTTGCAAAGAAAACTGTGTTTCATTCAAAAGGTCATGGACTTATTGATCCACCCTCGTATTAATTTGTGTATTCTAAATTTCAACTTAAACAGGTGTAGCCATATGCTTCAACATCCGAACATAGACGATTATTTTAGTAAATATAAAAATAAATAAATAACTTGAATAACAATTGTTATTCAAATCAAGAATTATGCTTGATTTACACTCTATTTCAATAGCACTCTCCAGTGAATTGGGTACTTGAACTCAATTCGAACATTTCAATTGTATTACAGTTCAATTCAAGCCTTGAATAATACTGTAATTCAACCTTGTATTACAATTGAATTCAAGTATATTTCAAGATTCAAAAACAATGCCTTTAAAATAGAAGGGAAAATGCAGTCGACAAGTTTTCTTATAATTATTTTCACTTGCTTTCACGATTTTAATCACCTTTTGTGTTTTTTAAATCACTTTTTTATTTATCTTTGATATTTTGCACTAGAATTTAAATTTTATTAAAAAATAAATTACTTTTTTGACAAGGTTGGAACATGTTGTATGTTGTTTGAGTTTTTATTTCCAAATATTTTTAAACTTGATTATTACTTAAAAATTTGTTTGAATTCAACTTTGTTTCCAGTTAAATTTCAAGTGCTTGAATATTAATTTTTTGAATGCTTATTGTGATAAGTTAAAAAAGTACCAATTTTTGAAAGTTGGTTCACATTTAAAATTCTCAATCCCATCGCTGTTATGTGAGTGAGAATTAAGAGTTGCCAGGTTAATGGGATGCCTGAAGTTAGTGTAAATTCTTTAACAAATTTTTGTTTTGCTTTGATTTGACAGCAGAGAAATTGTCAGCTGATCTTCAGCTAAATTTAGATCCCCTGATGTGCATTCGCCTTGGTTAAGCACGTCTAGGTGCTAAAAAATCATTGAGATCAAAAAAACTACAAACGTAGTAAGGCAATAAACTTTTTTATATTAATAAGATGTCGTATACTTTTGTATACATACATTAAAAGCTGCAAACTCTGTAACGAACTTTCTTCCACTCATTTCCGCTTTTAACACCGACACAAAACGATATGATTTTGCTTTGATCTGACTTCAAATTGTTATTGTAGTTGCCATCATAGAACATTATCGATGGCTGTGAGCATATGATTTGCATTCTACAAGAAAATTTGACAGGGTGTTGTATTTCGACTTCATTAAAATCAGTTGAAAGTGCTGTGACCAGGGCTACCAGATAAAATTATCGAAAAATCGTCGAAATCCCGATAAAATATAAAGTAATCGTCATTTCATACTCGAGAAATCGTCAGAAAAATCGGGCAAATCAAAATGTTTTTTTTTAACATTTATACTAGATCAACCAAATATGTATCCGAAAGTATTTTATTTGCTTCACCAGCAGTTTGTGATAGACTGGTCATAAAAAATCATATGTGTGCAAATATATATTGCAGTGATAGCATGCAAGCGGCCATCCTTATTGCACTTTCCACTCAAAATATAACCTATCTTCACTATAAACACTTTTGGCACCACAACTTTTAATAAATACGGAAATTTTCGGAAAACTTTTATATAACAATTTATCAATAGCTCCCGCTAATTTTTGGTCCCAGTACTTTCCATGGCCGGAATTTTTGGAAGAATAAGTTTTATTAAGAAAGAGTGAGCAAAACTACACCAAAGTTTTTTTTTGGGTATGCATAATTGAGAAAAAGTTGCCATATTTGGACTATTGAAAAATCGCCAATTTTAAGGAAAAAATCATCAAATCGTCATTTTGCTATTTTCGGCACCAAAAATCGTCAAAATGACGATAAATCGTCACATCTGGCAGCCGTGGCTGTGACTAAAGCATATATTTTTTTGTTTCGGAAATGTCCATATGATATTCCGTTTAACTGAGAGAAATATGTATGTATTTGCGTGCTGGCAACCTTGTTTTTTTTTACTGTTGAGTTGGCTTATTAGCTACGGAAACCTTAAATTAAACCATGTCTTAACAATTGAAGTCTTACTTAAGCAACAGCAATAGCAGCAAACAACACATTCACAAAACAATAAAAAAGGTATGGATGAATGTTCATTAGTAGCAGCCATCATTCTCTCACTCACACATTAAAAGAAATTATTCCAAGAGAAGTAAAAAAAAGTATCTATGTGTGTTTTATTTGAGTATGTGTGTGTGTGCCTATAATTGTTTTGTAAATTTTTGAATGCCGCTTAAATTGCCCCTGTATTGGTGGTTAAAAGTCGAGGACTGAATACACGAAGAATAAGAAAGAAATAACAACAACAACAATACAGAAAACTAAAGAAAAAAAAACAACAACAATACAGAAAACTAAAGAAAAAAAAACAACAACATTAACCGAACCAATATACAATTTAGATTATGGAATAAATAAATTTATTTTTCTTTGCTGCGGCTGCTTTTTTTTGGCTTCAGTATAATTTTTTACATACAACACGTTTCTTTCACATAAAAAAGGTACGGGAGACACGGTGGTTTCATAAAAATAAAATTTATGTGTTGGAAAAGAATTCTGTTTCTTTTGAAATAAGTTTTGAAATAAAATATAAAAAAAATTAAATCGAGTGCTATTTATTGGCTTAAAAGAAGTTGTTGAAGAAAGAAAAAATAATGCAAAAAAAAAAGAGCAAGTGCATTTTCCGGTTTTAAATTTGTATTTTTGTGTAATCTTCTTTTTCGGAATTTCCTTCATCCAGAAGAATTTATAGTTGAATAAAAAAAAGAGAAATATTTTCTACCGCTTCGACTTTTTTATTCCCATTTATTTTGCGTCTTTTACTTGAATTCTTCAATGCCTTTCAAGAAAAAAATCTTTATGTATTTATTTATTGTGTGATTTTCTTTTATTTTATTTTTTTGTGTATTTTCCAAAATATTTTTCTTTTCGCCTGTTTTGTTTTGGGCATAAAATTCTAAACAAAATTTCTTTCTAATAGATTGAAAATTATAAATTTTACATAATTTTTATTATTTAAATAAAACACATTGACAA
This sequence comes from Tachina fera, assembly GCA_905220375.1. NCBI lineage: Eukaryota > Metazoa > Arthropoda > Insecta > Diptera > Tachinidae > Tachina > Tachina fera. The sequence continues at coordinate 102,530,367 of LR999967.1, read as the reverse complement.
AAAAAACTCTTGCTGCTACAAAATTAGTGGATTAATTAACTTTTTTGTTACAAAAAAAGGTAAGATAATTGTCTTAAAACATTTTTTTTCTATAGGTACGATTATTTTTTTTACTGTATCTTTCGAAGCCGGATGCCGTTTTCCTCTTTATTTATTTATTTTTTTCTATCAAAATCGCCTCCATGTTTTATTTTGTATCTGAAATTGTTGTTGGTTCCTGAAAAAAAAATCTAAAATCATTTTTTAAACCGTCATTTGGCTTTTCAATATGGTTGGATTGTTGGTTCGATGACTGTGGCTTTTGTATTGCATACACGATTTTATAAATTTTTAATGCTGTTGTTATTGTTGTTGTTGCTTTAATTAATATTGATTAATTATTGCTGACGCGTTGGTCATTAAATGTTTTGTGTGTTGATTTTAGTTCTTTTGCTCTTTGAAATACATATATTGTAAGCCTCTGTCTGTTGTTGTATATCAAATCATGTCTTGTAAGTACGAGTATTTGTGTGTATCCAAATGTGGGGGAAGGATATCCATTAGAAAGTTTATTTGCTATCCATAATTTTATTTATTCTTGAATACTTTTGGCCATATGTTTTAGATGCATTTGATTAGAAAAAGTCCTCACTATTAAAAATTTTATTCGGGAAAATATACACATATTTAAATATTTAAAAGATATGTGCTGTTCTGACCTGAATCAGCTGTTTTGCTTCTTTTCAATTGGAAATCTGTATTTGTTGTTTTGTTTTTCGTTCCGTTCTGTTGCGGTAAAATCTGTAGAAAATGTAATTTAACGTTAGTTAAGTGACAGCCAAAAGTGTGTATGTATTAGTTTGTTGTGATACATAATTTATATACAAATATAGTCAATGCTATAGGTTGCCAGCTGATTCCTTTCACAGAAAAATTAATTGAAAAATATTTTATGCAGAAAAAAACGACATAGATAAGCGGAAACTAAAAGTAAAAACACAGACTCCAGAAGTATCCAATGGCTTACGGATGGCTACAAAAATTAAGGTATCTGTCCCCATGGGCCATTGGCAATCGTTAAGTGTGCCCTTATCAATTTAAATAAGGGTCTTAGACGCGTTTGAATCTTTTACTAAGGCTAATTACTAATGAAAAACTGTTTGATTATTAAGTTAAACTACACTACAATCATACGCATTAGTATAAAAATACTCTGACTATTAATCGGCTACACATGCGTATATACAGTGCTATATTATTTATACACACGCATGAAGCATGTTTTCACACACACACACACACACACACACACACACACACACACACACACACACACACACACATTTTCCATTGCATTTTATACACATACATTTATAAATACGGTGGCGAATGATGAATAAATATCCCGAGTATCAGCGAAATTTTTTATTTTGACTGAGTCTGATTATAAAAATACTCAGACTGAAAGTATGAGAGAGCGTCAAATAGTTTGGTACATATTTTTTATATTTTTAGTAAAGATGTTCTTGTATGCATTTTCAAAAAGTGGCACTAAATAGGGGATTTATCAAAAAAAAAAAAAAAAGGTACGAAATTAAAAAAAAACGAGAAAACTACACTAAACTTTTTATTTGTAATATTAATAATATTAATATTACACCCTAAAAAAAGGGGCACAAAAAGTGGCAAGACAGCCGATAAAGTGGAAAGGCAGTCGAAAAAGTGGCAATTTGTCACTTTAGTCGGTGAAACGGTCACGCTGCTTGTATGTTGTAATCGGCTATAGCAATAGCTGCTTGAAAAAAAATATGTAAGCGTAAAAATTGTTTACGCTAAAATTGGGATTTTGCGCTGTTTTTAAATTATTAAAGGTACTTTTTTTATAAAAAGTACTTTTTTATACATTTAAGGTACTTTTTTATAAAATTTAATTTTTTTATAAAAGGTACTTTTTATAAAAGGTTTTTTTGTATAAAATTTACTTTTCTTTACAAGATACTTTTTTATTAAAGTTTTTTTATAAAACGTAAAATAAGATACTTTTTTATTAAAGTTTTTTTTTATAAAACGTACTTTTGTATAAAATATTCTTTTTTTATAAAAGGTGCTTTTTATAAGTCACTTTTATAAAAGCTACTTTTTCTTAAAATGTCCTTTTTTATAAAAGAAATTTTTTATAACAGGTAATTTTTTTATAAAAAGTAATTTTTTATAAAAGGTACTTTTTATATGAGGTAATATTTTTATAAATGGTTCTTTTTGGTACTTTATAAAAGGGAATTTTTTATAAAAGGTTTCTTCTTTTTAACGTACTTTTGTATACAATATTTTTTTTATAAAAGTAAATTTTTTATAAAAGGTATTTTTTTATAAAAGGATTTTTTTTTTGTAAAAGGTATTTCTTTTATAAAATGTATTTTACAAAAGGTGTTTGTGCTTGTACTTGTTTTTAAAGGTACTTTTTATAAAGGTTGGTACTTAAGTGTAAAAAGTACTTTTTTATGAAATGTACTTTTTATAAGAGCCACTTGCGAAAATTTACCTTTTCGTAAAAAATTATATTTAAAAAAGCTACATATTTAATTTCTTATAAACGTATAAATTTACATTTTATAAAACTTTAACGCTATAAAAACAAAGTATTTCTATAACAGGTTTTTTATTATTGAAGTTACGACGTTTTCAGTTGTCAACATCGACGTGACGCCAATACGTAATGAAAATTTTTTGGCTTTGTCTACTCGCTCTCAAGAACAATATTGGGCTACTGGCAATCTATTTCCGTTCCCTAAAGTCTAGAAAAGAGCTTAAGCCTGTCAATAGCAATCGGTTGTTTTCGACGGCGGTTAGACAAGCCCCAACTTTAAATAAAAAATTAAAAAATATTTTATAAGAATGAAAACAGTAACGAACTTACAATATATCGATTGTCTAAACTAGAAGGGCAATAATTCCTATTTTTTTACGAAATTGAGTTTTCAGTGATTATAATACATTCCCACAAAAACACCTTGCCATAAAACTTTATTAGAATAGTGTAAAAATTAGAGGGCAATTATGAATAGAATTCCGCGAGAAATTTTTCCAGGGGAACAATTCCAAGTACATAATAGCAAGTAACCCTCATACCTAAATAAGAGCGGCAAGCGTCGCGTTAGCAGTAGAGTACGCATTTTCAGTACATTTAGATGTGAAAATATTATTTGATTGTACTGAAAATACGTGCCATGCTGCTAACGCTACGCTTGCCGCTCTTATTTAGGTATGAGGGTAATAGGGAAAACAAAAAATTCTAATTGGAAAAAGGAGAAATTTCTCGCGGAATTTTATTCATAATTGCCCTGATAGTGTTGTACGTTCATAACAACTTGCATTTAAAAAAGTTGCATTTCGAATATTAGAGTTTCTATTATGTGTGTATGGGCATTTCCACAGAATAGTGCACTTTTTGTCACGTTACATTAGTTAGACAAAAAGCTTGTTTTTTAAGAAAAACTTACGATTTATATTTTTTGTTTTGTTTTTTTAATATTGGCTTAAAACGTAAGCAGTTAGCGAGCTCTACATTTAATAAAAGATAGGAACAAGTCGAACAGCATGTGCTCAAAATTACAAGCTTAATTGCTTGGTGACGTTGCGTGACTGTGGAAATGCCCATGTATGAGTCATAATTCCTTTGAATCCTCCTCATACATATTTCTTACAATTTTACAATCTCAACATCAACATCACTCATATTTGAAATTCCTTTATTAATGGCCTGTTTCCCACCGGCGAAAGAAAACGTTCGACTTACAATTTATATTGAAAACAACAATAAAATATGAAAATTTGTTTTTGTTTTCAATATAAATTGCAATTCGAACGTTTTCTTTCGCAGGTGGGAAACAGGCCATAAGTGGAATTTTTTTCTTTCTATATAAAAATTCACATTTTCATATACAGCCTTTGGAAGTTTCCTTTTTTAAAACTTAGAAATTTTTTTCTTTCTTCTTAGTTCTTAAAGAACTATAAGAAGTAATTTGTCTTAAATGTATGCACGGTATGTACATATGTATGCATGTTGGGTGTCTAGTTCGAAGAGAGAGAGGCTGGCTTATCAGTCTAAATATCCAAGTTAAACATTCAATATTTCTATAAGCTTTAAATGCAGATGTGCTGCTAAAGAAAAGAACTTAAAACGTTATAAGAAATTAAACAGTAGCGAGCGTAACCGTTCCACTTGATGGACGGACAAACCTAGAAAAGAAATGAACGAACCCGCAACAACAACAACAAAAGAACGTTACTATAATATATAAACTTTCAGATAGACTGACTGGCCAATTCAGCAAATTTGCCGACACTTGTAATGCCCACTTTCTGTCCGTCCGTGTGTCTGTCTGTCTGTCTGTCTGTACGTCCGTCCATCCGACCGTCTGTCTGTCTTTAGACACATATTTATGTGCATATGTGTGTCTCTATATGTCTGGCTGTCTATTTATTGTTTAATACAGTTGTTAATATGGCTTTTCTGGCTGATATTTGCTGTTGATTGAAGCCACATTTATGCCAATTGCAAATGAAACTTGGCAAACAAAATAAAATTTATGTATGTATGTATGTAACAACTGCTACTGTTGCCATACATACTTACATACATACATCCATGGACGGCCGTTTTGTTGTCGGCTTTGACTTGGCCAGCTAAGTTGGTTATTTTGGTGTGTGTTGTGCTTGCTGTCCAGCCAGCACCAGTTGGGTGCAAAATCATTCACTCACTCAGTGCAACGTTTATTTTCCTTCTGCCTTTTTATTGTTAATAGTAAAATGGTTTTCATGTTTGATTAAGTGTTAAGTAGAATATGACAGTAGAAAATAGTTTATGTGCATACATATGTACATATGCTTATGTTTTTTTAGGTTTTCTATTTAGATTATAATATACACTGGAAAATAATTTTGGAAATTTATGAAATGAAAATTTATGTGTTGTATGAAATCAAAATTCTTATTCAACAACGCGTAAAGCGGCCCATCCATTAAACAATATTATTGCATATTATGTGTCGTTTTGAGCTATACTATGCAATAAATGGCACAATATTTTCAAAGAAAATTTTGCCCAATTTTTCTGACAGTGAAAAAGTAAAAAACATCCAACAATATTGCCACCACATTACACAATTGTATTAATTGCACAATAAAAATCAAAAGCCTTTTGATATTTGCGACCTTCGTCACAGTTATATTGCAAGTGTATGGGCCTCTTAATACAATTAATTATCTGTATGAACAAGCTTCGAAGGACCTATTCTTTCTCTGTTATTAAAACTTAGCTGACAGTTGAAAAAGCGATGCATAACTAACGCTACCAGCTGGTTTTTGCAAAAAGCGCGATGTTCATTCAGGGCAATCATGAATAAAATCTCCCTTTTCCAATTAAAACCTTTTGTTTTCCCTATTACTTGCAATAGTTGCAATTGTTCCCCGGGAAAAATTTCACGCGGAATTTTATGCATGATTGCCGTGGTTATCGCTTTAAGAATAAATATGTTTTAGAAAGTGGGATGTACAGGATGTCCGACAATTTCAAAACTCTAAAAGGCGGGATGGAGTTATGAAAAGCGGGATAATCCCGCCTTAAGCGTGATGTGTACCCAGGTTATGTATAACGTATGACGCATTCTATGTGATACCTTGAAACTCAAATAAGTGTCAGCCTCGAAAGGTTTGTTGTTGGTTCATTGAGAGAAATCCGGTATTCGTCAGTAAGCAAAAAAGAAAAGAAATTACATAGACATTTTTATACTTACTCGTATAAAAATACTTATTAAACGCAGGTACTCACTCACTGACTAACCTACACAATCATGTAACTTTTGGAGAAAATTCAGCCCTGGTATTATCTATAGAGTTTATGAAAATTCATTAGATCAGGGTTATATTTTTACCCGACTGTGGAATGCAAAGAAGGGTATTGTGTTTATCAGCCTATATACATAGATATGTATTTATGTAAGTATGTGTGTTCCCTTGTGGCACTATATCAGTGTTGCCAGTTTAGGGATTTATTTTAGGGTTTTTTTATTACTGATGGTCATTATTGTAATGATTTTTGAACTAAGAAATATGCGTCTGGCAAGTTTAAAAAGTGTGTTACTATTCATAGTTAATGGTCTATAATAAAGAAGAAGAATCAAGGCAGATTAACCAATAATGAACACTACGAAAACAAACAAAAAATACTCAGCAAAATGTTTAACGAGTTGTTGGAAGAACTTCTTAGAATAAACACACAAATTAAAAATAATTTAATTTGTTGTGACAAATTTATTCCTTCTGCTGAAATGCTAAAACTTTTTAATACAAGTACTATGTACAACAAAGTTTCTGAGGCTGGCGAATCGGAAGATTTCGATTCTGAAATTTTTAAAATGGTAAAATTTGGTTAAAAATTTCTTTATATGTACTTGTGTATATTAAACTGAATTTTTTCTTTACAAATTTTATACATAAGTACAAATTAAATTAATATGAAGATAAATATCGATATAAATGAAATTTATTGAATAAATACGAGTATGTTATTTTTTGTAATAATTTTTCAAATAAAATTAAAAAAAATTATTTTTTTCACAAAAGAAAATAATTTAATCAAAAAAACTCAATTTGGGAATTTTTGGGGATGACAAATCAAAAATTGGGGATAAGCTCTAGAAAAAAGAAAACTGGCAACACTGCACTATATAAACCGAACGCGTGGACCGGACCGTTTTTGATGATTCATATATTAATCGATTTGTGTTAATCCTGGGAGGAGTGTCACTGCAGCAGTCAAAACTCAATATGGCGGTCAACAGACGCCATTTTGTAAATACGAACAAAATAAAAAGTCGGCGAACTATATCAAAATAGGTATCATTCGACAGGAATTTTAAAATCATCTTTAGGTTTCTCTTATGATTTTTCATTTTGAATGACCATTTGGGATATTTAACGGTTCAAAGTTGGTCGCAGTCAAGTTTTCTTATTTTATTTTAATTTCCACTTGTTTCGTAAGTCTTGTGATTGCGTAGGATAGTCAGTACCGGCCTCAACGCCTATATGACGATATTTTTAACCGATTTCAAAAAAGAAGTAAGTATTCAATTCGACTGTCTTTTTTTTAATTTAATTTAATTTAGAATGTAATAATTTACTTCAACATTTTTCCTCAAGTGTATTTTGAAAATTAAATTAAAAAAAAAGTAACACCCGGGGTTAGTGTAGTGCAGCAGTTGCATGATGCAAAAACTGCTGTTGTGTTGTTTTTTTTTTGTAGCTACAAAAAGAGAAAGACTTGATACTTAAAAATAAAAAAGCTGAAGAAAAAAAGTTAAATAAGGCTTACGGTTACTTGGCTTCTTTTGGTTAAATTATGCCGGTTGGACGATTGTTAGTTCCAACAAAACCATCAGTACTTTTAGTACAAAGTATGCATGAGGATGTGTGTGTGTGCGTGTGTGTTGGTGTAAGAGTAACACAAGTATTTGTTAGCTTGTTGGTGGAGTGTCGTGTCTGTGTGTGTTTGTTGAGTAGTTATGAATCAGTCAATGGTAAAATGAAAGAAGATACTGTCTTTGTTTTTAGTTAAATTATTTTCCTTATGTATATGCATCGGTACACGAAGTGCATACACACACATATACAAACATACATATTATGTATGGATGTGTGCATGCATGTGATGTGTGTGTGTGTGTGAAATACCAACATTAGCATGATTTTCATCTTGAACGATTATCAGAATTTATTTATAAAGATGTTGTTTCTTCTTGGAGAGTTAATAATTTTTTTTTGTGTAGAGATATTGGCCATGATCATTCATGTTGGTAATTGAAACATATCCAGCTGCTGCATTGCATGCCTGCCTGCTACTGTTGTTGGTTGCAGCCGATTGGATGGATGGATGGATGGATGTGAATACTCTTGTCTTTTGTTACTGTACAGTTTTGATTATTTCTTTTCTTTTGATTTTGTTGTCTCTATAAAATGTATTCTGTTATATGTACCTGATGAAAATAAACTTTTGCATACTCGGTATCAATGCATGTAGCACATTTTTATGTGACCAGCCAGCAAAAAATGCGTATACGAACGAACCCCTTGAGTTGTGTACTCGTTTCTACATACATACATGTATGTATGAATTTTTTTCATTGGTTATAAGTTTCAATTAGTTGTTTATTTCTTTGTTCATCTTCAATCAATATTGGCAATTAACACTTTGGCGATTACGTGCACATGTTATAGTTCAAATAATATTCATATTTATTTCGTTTATTTTTTTTTCTTCTCTCTTTAAAATTGTGCAAAACTATAATTTTTGCATATGGTGAATTTATTTCAGTTTTCTGTTAAAATCAGCATTGTGCTGTTTTTTTTTCTTTTACTCGTATTTAATATATAAATTTTTTGTGTTGTATGTTAATTTTCACAGTAGCATAACCATATCGTTATTGTTGGAAATAAATACTCGTATGTATGTATGCATACACAGATATATTTACAATTTTCTTTAAGCATCGCCATCGACGAAAACGGGCCAAGCTTAAGTGTAAATGGCAATGGCCGATAGCTGTGTTAGTTATATACGGTTGTGCTTATTTTCAATTATTGGTCATTTGTTACAATGCAAGTTAAAAAATTGTTTCTTTAGCCTTTTCTTTAATTAAATTAATAATAACAAAAAAAAAACATGTTCGTTTGAGTGCATATGAGGTATTCAGGCAGGCCAGGCGACGAGGCCAGCTATTGAGTCTAGAAAAAGAAGAAAACTAATATTGTAATTTTAAAATATCGGTTAACACTAACACTACTTTGTTGGTATTGAAATCGATTTATAATGCACATATGTACATTCGTAAAGAGCGTTAAAAAATAGTCTTTTATTTTATATATTTTGTACTCCTAATAGAAAAATATCATAAAGGTCAAAACATTATTTTTACAAATAGCCAAATAACTGTTCTAAAAATTCAAACTTATGGGTTGTTTATGGATGGCAACTAGAGTTGAGCGATATTTTGAAACCTGTTCTTTTTTCACAGTGATTGAAAAATCACTAATCATTGTGATTGTTCTTGTATGTTTACTTAACATGAGATAAGGCTACCACATGATTTTTTTATACCTTCAGCTTTTGTCGATAAAAAATCGTCAAATTGTCTTTTCTGGCAACAATTATGTACATACATCTCACATGTTCATATTTGCAATTTTTGTCTCTCTGCCTCTTATACGAAAATCTCAATATTTGGACGGGGTTGATTGCTAATTGTTTGTTTTTGTCGCTCTTCTTATTAATATTTATCAAATACCAATACTAATAAAGACTTTTAAAGCAGAAGATTTGAAATGAGTTAAACCGTGATCACAGTCACAGTTTAATTTCACTGCTGCTCATCTTATTAGATTTTTTCAAAATAACAGAAATGCTACAAACAAAATACTGCTAAACTGTGATCACAGTTTAAAAGAACAGCAATTTAGAAATCACATTCACAAGGAGCAACATTATTAAAAAATCGCCATCAGTCAGTCCAGACCAGGGATATCGATGAAAAGCCATCTTTTTTTGCAGTTGTTTTTTAAGACTCGTTTCAAAAATTAAACAATTTTTTTAAAATTTTTGTTTGCATATTTAGTTTTAGGTAATTTTAAGTATTTATTTTTTTATTTAAATTTTATTTATAATTTATCTACTTTTTGTATTTTAGTACCTGGTAAATTAAATTTTTTTTACTCGTTCGTTTTTGATTACTCGTTCACAAGGTATTTCCCCTAATCGTTGTTTTTGTTACAGATTAAAGAACAACAGTTTTTCTTAAATTAAATTTCCAAAAAAAATATAATTTTTATTTTTTTTATTCATAGTTATCCAAATAGGTTTTTTTTAAATTTAGGTTTTTAAGTATTTATTTATAGACATCTACCTATCCATCCAAGAATTTTCAAGCCATATGGGGTAGTGAAACTACCTTTTGTTTAGGTTAGCTTTCGAGCTTTGATATATGTAATTTGTCTTACAAGGCGATACGAACTTTAGCCTGTTCAATTCATAAAATATAGAAACAAATGTAGTTCGAACAATAATAATTAAATCATGAGGGTGACGTTGGCTGAAGTAGTTATCACGTTGACTACAAAACCGAAGATCCTGGGTTCAATCCCTGTATTTGACAGTCATTAGTGTCCCTTTGTATCAGTTGTTGTAGGAAAGTTCAAGTGATGAAGGCATAGTCACTGGTCACTGGACTATACCGACTTCGACAGATACTAATCCTAATGTAACATCAGAGCGCCCTCCTTCGTCGGTATTGTGTAGCAGAATCATCGGCGAAGTAAAATTAACGAATAAAAATGGCTACTAAACACAGCTTCAATAATTGAATGCGCCTCATTGAAACCAGAGGTGCTGCAACTCTGCATTATAACGTGCAAAACGTAGATTTGTAAAAAAAAATAAATTTTTCTCTATCTCTTCCTTCACCACCTGTCTTCTCTATCACTATCCCTTTCCTAAAGAAGGTAACACCTATAAGTAGTAGTAGGCATTCATTGCCTGAGTGTTACTTTTCTTTTAAAAAAAATATAGTAGTTAAATTAACTAAGATATTGATTGCATTATGTTTGGTAATTATTTTTTTTTTCAATGGCACCAGCATTTTTATAAAAAAAAACTAAAAATATTTTAATTATGCTGCTGGTTTATCATAAATCGCAGTGCTGCATTTCGCTTAAAATAAGTTTTGCCTTCATAACATTTTTCGCGCAAAAAAATCGCTTAATTAAAAAAAAACATTTGTTATCGAAATCTCATAAATGAAATACCGCGTAAGTCGAGGCTTACGTATAACTTTATTTCATATTGATTTAAGTGTTAAATTAAAATCAATAATCTAGTTGAATGAAAGTTATTTCAAGTTGAAACCAGGGCTGCCAGATATGGCGACTTCTCGCCAATCGTGGTGATTTTTCAAAATGTTTGGCGTTCAAATTTTCGTTTTGGCGACATAACGATATTTCTGGCGATAAATAAATTTTTTGGCGATTTGTATGGCTATTTTTTAACAACGTTAAACCTCTACAATTTTTTGTAATTATAAAATTATTTTGTTAAAAGAACAGTTTAAAAAAAAATCCTACCGTAACTCGTCTGTAAGAAATTAATGATGATGATGATGATGATGAATTTTTTTAATATTAATTATAGTAATTAATGCGTTTTGAATTTGGATGAGAAAAATTTACAAGAAATAGTTTTTGGTTATTTTATTTCTGTTTTTGACAATTTTCAGCTAAATTTTTTGGCGATTATTTTATAAAAATTTTTATTAAAAAACTTGATACATAAAAACAAATTTATTATCAATTATATATAAAAAAAAACTACATAAATTGATTTGGCCGATTTTTAAAATCAATTTGGCGAAATAGATCGGAAAAAATCTGTAAAGCCTGGTTGAAACAACTTGAATTTGATACCGTAATAAAACGGTGAACCATATTGAGTCAAAGTTATTCCACGTTGAAACAACATGAATTTAATTTAATGTAGTAATTTTTATTTTAGGGACTATTCAAATATTACGTTACGCTATTTTCGTACTTTTTATATTGAAAACTTTAAAAACGTTTTCTGCAAAACTAATTTTTTTTGAGTTGTGACCCACACTATTGAAGTAAATAAGCGCTTATGTGCTTATCAAAAAGAGTATTTGTTTAACAAAATCTTAATTATTTTATGCCAGCAGTTTTTAAATTAAATTTTAAATTTGCAGTATCAGTTTTTTACATTTTTATTAAAATTACATATATTGGCTTAAAATTAATTGAAAAAGATGATGGATTTATTTTTATAAGAAAAAATATTTTGTCTTTTCAATTCCAAAGAGAAAACGCTTATTAAACAAAAAAAAACTAGTTGGCTTATACTTATGTATTTGTTTATAATAAATTAAAACGATAGAGGAAGGAATATGTTTACACGAGTTTTGACAAAAAAAAAATGAAGAAAACAAAAAAATTTATGTACAATTAAAATAGCAAACATTTCTAAAAGTTACCAATTTAATTCGTAGTTCAAGCAAATTAAAAGAAGAAAAACAGTGACCACCAAATCAAGCTAGTTGGTGGTGGTGTTAGCTGCATGAGATGACGACGATCGATGATGATGACGATGATGGTAATGGTGGTGGTTGTTATTTTCATTGCTGGTTGCATAGCTGTGTTGTGAATACAACCGTCTCGTCTCGTCTCTCTAGTGTTGGCAATGTTGGTTGTTGCTTGGTTGGAAAGAAATAAAAGCGTGTAATTAACACTAATTAATCATAATTCCATAGAAATCATTATATTTGGTGATTTAGCTGGTTGTGTATTTTATTTTTATGTACAAACATGTATTATAATACTAAACATGCCCCTGGTTACCACTTACGACAAATATGTATTTTTTTTTTCTTAAAATATTACGCACACTTGCTTATTTATTTTCAAATTATAATTGTTTAACATTAACTAGGTACATACAATCAACCCAACCAACCAATGAACGGTCGTACGGACAGACGGACTGATGAACGGACGAGCCATATGTGTAGTACATCCCATCCATCCATACATTCAGACATTCGATATAGAGACTTCGAGACAAACATAGCAAAAGCAAAAAAAAAAAAAAAAATTAAAATAAAAATAAAATGCTGTATTATAAACATTTTCTACAATGAACCAAAAAAGGCCTTGAACTTGTCTTCTGCTGGTTGGTTTGTACAGCACGACGACGATTATGGCAGAGTATGAATTCAGTAAAACTTTTAAATCAAATAATCGCAATGTGTTTGTTTACTTTTATACAAACACACACACATGAAAAATTTAATTTTTCGTGTTTTACATAAAAAAAGTGCGTATGGCCAAAATATTGTGACAGTGGAGCAAAATTGGGAAAATTTTACAACACTATCGTTTATTTTTTGCTCTGTGAAATTTGACGCAAATTTGCCATACTGAATTTTCCAATAGGGATTTCCGGTCTGTGACAGAAGACGGAAGACCGAAATGGCTGTCATTTATACAGTCATGGAAGTATAGAAAGTTCAACAAGACTTGCAAATAGTAAAATTGTTTTATCACAATGAATGTTTTATGTTCGGGCAACGTTTCACCCATTTTGCGGCAGAGAGCGCTATAGTTCGATGATTAATTACCAACATAAAATTTCACAGAAAAAAATTGAACAGATTTCAAAAATAAGCACTAAAAATTATTAAAATATTTGTATATGTGTTACTTACAATGTTATTCGAAATCGATGCAAATCGGTTAAGCATATTATTTACTTATATATACAAATATGGGCATTTCCATGTAATACATAAATATAAAAGGTACTTCCATTCTCTCATTTTTTCTTGACATTCATTTTCTGACAACTATAGGTATTCTGAAGTTTCCGTTAAAATCGTGCTACCGTATTAATTTAATATTTCCCCCTCTGTTTCCTGTTTGTTTGAAAATTTTATTAAAACATTATTTCAAAATTGTTTTTATAAAATATAGAATGTAAAAATTAAATAATTAATGCATAAATTCTGTTCGAAGATTGTATCGTCTTGTCTATGGAAGAAAAAAAGCCGCAGTTGTGATTCTTTAAAAATTATTTATTGTCTATGCTAGAAGGTTCGTGTATTTGCTTTATGATTTTGTTCTAAACATTATATCCAACACATATATTTTCATATATTTTTTCAAACTATTGTATAATATTTTAATTTAATTTTTATGTTTTAAAAACATGGCAATAATATTTTTATTTTTCATTATCAAAAACAACAACAATTTTTGAATAAAATAATTTAGATAATTCAAAATCAAGAACTTAAAAGTATTTTCAAACAAAAACGTCCTAAATCTTCTTACTGATTTAAGGCATAAGTAAAAATATGAGTGCAGCATTTTTTTAATTCCCTTCATTTCCTGGTGTTCGTCAAAAGTGGCTAAGAGCTTATAATATCTGTGAAATAGACTTGCCAAAAGATATTCTTCAATATTTTAGAAAAAGATGTTACAATCAACAAGAAACGAATTATGTAGATTAAATAAAATGCAATACTACTTGTCAACTTATCGAAAACATCAATTTATTTGGTTTCTCAACGCCAAATTTAGATGAAAATATAGTTAAAAGATTTGTATTAAGCAGAAAACATAAAAATATGAGATAAGTTATTATATAACCACTTTTAAATCTTCACAAATGTATAGTTATCTATATCACTTTAATATTTCGCAAGTTTTTGTTAAGAGAATTACACATTTTTGTAAAAAAATTTCTAGGGGAAGACTTAAATTTTTTACTATATGGGAACATTTTTCTTTATTTCTCTCAAAAAACAAACTTCAAAAATACCTATTTTTAAAAACAAAGAGAGAATGGAAGTACCTTCTATATTTATAACATGGGCATTTCCACAGGAATGTCAACTTTTTGTAGCGTGCAACACAAAGCAAATATGTTTTTTTTTTTTTAAGAAAACGAAATTTTTTTTACTCATTTATATACATACATATTTGTGTAGGCCGTCAGCAGCTCTACGTTAGGTAAAATTTTAAGAAAAATCGAGTCACGTTTTCAGAAATACAAGGTTAATTGCTTGCTGTTGCACGCGACAAAAACTGAAATTTCTCGGAGAAATGTCCATATCCATTCAGTTATCATTGTTATTGTCACCGACTTCGAATAGCATTATAAATAACACATGTAAAAATATTTTATTTAACAAGTTTATATTTTTGTGCAAAAATGTTAACAAATATTAGTGTCCGCCCACTTTTCTAAATTCAAAATCGCCTCACTTACAAAGCTCAAGGTGTTTGCCAAGTATCATAAAAATGGGTCGGGTAGAAGCACGTGAAATATAATATTAATTTTTAACGGGCATGACCCCGCCCACTTCTTTAAGCACAAATTTATGTCATTCTAAGAGCTGATTCTTCCTGCCAAGTTTCGTGAGAATCAGATGAGTACAAGTACATACATATAATTTAAAACTAGCCTTTCACGAGCATAGCCCCGCCCACTTTTTTGAACTTAAGATTAAGAATTTTTCAGGCCTCAGGTATGCGCGCTAAGTGTCGTAAAAATCGATGAAGTAAAAGCACGTGAAATATAATATAATAATATAATATATATATGTATAATATAAATTTCAATGGGCTCAATAAGAGCTCAAGGTGTGTGCCGTTTCGTAAAAGTTCGTTAACTACGCCCAATCATGAATATTCCCTCGGAATTTATTTCTCACGGAAAATAATTTTCTCGAGAAAACATTCCTCCAATCATAAATTCTTTGGGAACAAAAAAGAGTAATACGTGGCATCGCCACATTACGAATTTGTTGACATTTTGTTTCTCCCTTGTTTTAAGTGAGAGAGTAAACAAAATTTTTGTTCATGATTGGGCCGATAATATTAATATTTCATAGGCTTGCCCCGCCTACTTTTTTTAATGCAAGAAAGAGTATGGCTTTTGTAGAGCTCAGGGTGTGTGTCAAAATCTTTCAAATAGAAGCATATGAAATATAATATTAATTTTTATTGGGCTGTCCCGCCCACTTTTGTGAATGCATAATGCTGAATTTTTTCCAGCTCAGGGTGTGCGCAGTTTCGTAAAAATCTTTCAAATAGAAGCATATAAAATATAATAATACGTTTATTGGGCGTGTCGTCGCCTACTTTTTTCAGCTCATGACGTGCGCAAAGTTTCATAAAGATCGGTCTAATAGAAGCATATGAAATATTATATTAAGTTTTATTGGGCGTGGATCCGCCCCTTTTTTCAACATCAAGATTGTGTGTTGGATAAGATTTGTAGCAATTGAATAAGTTGAATGTTATAAAACCAAATTAAAGTATTTCTTGGCGTGTCACCGCCCACTTTATTTCCCATGGGACCAAACGGAAAATTTTTTAAATCCGTCTAAAAGGCGGTACCGAGTTGTGAAGTAACATAACAAAAAAAAAAAAATACCGACGAATTGATAATTTCTTCCATTTTTTACACTCGGTGAAAAATAAAATACAATTGCATTTTATTAAAGAAAATACACAAACAAAAAATCATGTAAAAAATCGAGATCAGTTGGGTTGTAGTTAAGTCCTTTTGAATTCCGTTAATAAAACAATTTTTTTTTAAATTATGCATGTAAAATTTTAATGAATCACGTATTTTGCTACTTAAGTCATTATCAATTAAAAAGTCTATTTAAATTTTTTTTGTCTCTTACGGACTTTTGCATTTTTGGTGTCGATATGTACTTTCGAAACTCACAAATACTTTATATCGAAATTGTATTTTGTGAAACGCTTTTACAACTCCAAACTATTCTATAAAAAAAACTATGCATCCATTCCACTGTTCAGTATCGAATGCTTAATAATAGAAGTATACATTATGCTTTAAACACATTCAGGACAGCAGGCTACCGACCACTGTCAACAATCTAATAAATGAATAAACATTAAAATGATTATTTTCACTACAAAACGGCTACACGACTCAACACCCGCGGTAGTTGCTGTTTGCAAATTAGATTAATTTATATTTTTCTTAGCGACAATGAGCAAATAAAGAGCTGGGGCAATATATGACAAAATGTGAAATTAAAATTATTGGATATTATTTAACACAAAAAACATCTCTAAATTCTTTTAAAGAAATAAATTTATTAATTTTTATATTTTAAGTGATATAATATATTTTAATCGATTTATTTTATTTTTTTAAATGTGAAATATTTGATAATTGCTTTTGATGGTAGCTGCCGCTTTCAATAATAATTAATTAGTTGGCTACAGGACGACAGTTGTAGCTAGCGGCTTTAGTAGAAGTCTTGTCAAGCTATTTTTTTTATCACTTTTAATGTATTCGTCTCCATATAATGTTCAGTTGTGATCGATGTGTCCTCTCTTATTCTACTACACTCTACCAGCATAAATTTGGGTGAGTTTTTAATGCATACATAAATTTTTTTTAGAAGGCAATATACAAACTTTTTTTCAAATGTTTTTTTTTATGAAGTTGTACTACCTGTGTGTGTTTTATATACATGTATATTTCTTAGTAATTGTTTTATTAAATGGGGGTTTTAAATTATAATTTTAACTGAAGAATGACAAAAATATCTAAAGAAGAATATGAATATGAAATACGAGAAAAAACACAATGGAGTCGAATCCATTAAGCCTCAGTGACTAATAACCTTGATTATTTAATAAGATGGAAAGAATTACTCGTAATATATGGAGTAGCAAGCGCTCATGGTGTTTCTAATGTTAAAATAATATCTTTTAAGGCTGGTGCTACTCACTATCCTATGTTGAGAAAATGCAACATTGATCTTTTGAAAATTAGCCAAAGCTTCATTAGATCAGGGTTGCATTATGTAGTATAACAGAACTTTAGAACTTAATATACACATGCAAAACTAAAAACTATACTTATGATTTGAATAGACTAAAGTTCGTAGTATCACTCTGTAAGCCAAATTATATGTGATAATCGAGGAGCTGCCGAACAAAAGTAGGTAGGTATGTCCTCACTACATGATTTTTTATATATTTTTTTTCCAGTTCTCTAAGTACACATCTATGATGTCACGAAATATTTTCATTCAAAACCAGTTCGATCCTAGCTTAAAAAATAAAGAAAACTAACTTTTCCTTGCTAGTCTCTATCTAAGTAGTTCAGTTATTTGCCTCTTCTGTAAAAAACAGTTAACGGGACTAGTCTGGTTTTGTTCGTTAGCTCTACAATTATTAATGAACAAATAACACCAAAGTTAATTGTAAATATTCTGACAAACATTTAGTAGAACGGAACAACTAGCTGTTCGAAGGCCACTACACCTTCATTATCAGCGTTCTTTGTCTTTGATCCACTGTGTGTGGTATCAGTTAATGTAGATTTTTGCTGTGCATACTCAGCTTTTATTACAAATGGAATATGTGAATATTACATTATTCATCGTATTACACTTTGCTGAAAACTTTTTTTCTAATGAAAGCTAAAATTTATTTTCTCTTGCCATTGTCCCATATTGTCCAATAATTGCAGACTAAACAAAAAACCTTGATTGGTTGAATAATTCGAAAGCTTGTTCGAAAACTCGGAAACTCAAGCCCACAAGTTCGATTTTAAATTAAATCTGTTAGGAATGAAAGAGTTTTCAAATAAGACATCATTTATTAAATAGAATAAATTAAATTAACTAAATTAATTTTTGTATATTTATATATTAATTTTGTTTAATTCTTTTTTATTTCCAGGTAAACATTTCCCTCAAGTCGAATATTTGCTTATAGTTGTAAGTACATACTAACATATATGTGTATATAATTTCTTTTAAAATATTAATTCAGAATCGTAAGTTTTTCTTTTAGGCTTTTTAAGTTATTATTTTTGTGTACATAATTCTCAATAACATGTTGGGAGTTTTTTCTATAAATATCAATATTTTTTAAATTGAAGTCTATTATTGATGAGTTTCTAAGCAGAAACGAATTGTGTATCTGTGTGTCTGTACAAGTACTATTAGTACAGACCAAACGGCAGGACCGATTTTGAGTTAGTTTATTCTGTTTGAAAGGTGACTTGATCGAGAGTGTTCTTAGCTATGTTTGGAAAAAATGCTGAAGACTCTTAGAAGATATCACATCTTTTCTGGATGTATGGAAGTTTTTAAAATTTTTAATTTTTGTTATACTTATTAAAAGTGATGTCAACTTTTCATTTCAAATTTCCGTATGTAGCAGTTTAAAATGTTGCTTCTTAAATGTTTTGCTTTGCCCTATCAAAGGTTTTTATTCGTTAGGTGTTAAATATTTTTAAATTTAAATACATAAAACAATATGAGAGTGAAATAATATTGAAATATTTTTTTCGATCCCTGTGGATGTCATTATGTCCGTTCGTATGAGCTGTGTGGCAACGCGCGCCGTCCTGTAGAATCCACATTTCATGCACATTTTTCTTTTTGAAGTCGATACAGGACCCCTTCCTATAATGCGGTTACACTCTTAATACGAACTGAAAACTGCGGCAATTCTCTTTCAAGACGGGACTTCCATGACACGAAAATTAAGCTTTTTTTACATTATTTTATGTGCAGGGCTATGAGATGAAATTAATTAAATTATTATAAATTAATTAAAAAAGAATTTATAAAATTAGCTTAAATCGCATATTTGGCAGGCAGAACTTGAGGGTAGAACTTTCTTCTGAAAGCAAACTAAAGAAAAAAAACCTTATCAACAAGATAAATAAAAGTAAAGTTAAGCACTGATGTTTAATATAAGTGTGGGCATTTCCAAAAGATATGAATGTTGTTCTGTTGTTGAGTCGATTGAGATTAAAAATTGAATTGATGTTATTTTTCCTTATTTCTGGGAATATTAATGTCCGAATATGACGTTACGAGCTTTAGGCTAATATATTCAAAATGTTTTACCTAGTAAACGCTGCTTTTATATACATATGTAAGTATATTTTTGCCTCATATAACGCGGTTTCACACAACGTACATATCTACCGCGTTATTATAAAAGGGTTGCTTGTACTAGCAAACGGAAAGCTGTCAACTTGAATTTCCTTACGTTTGTTTTTGCAACACTTTTTATCTAAATCTCAGGTTTAAATCCACTAGCAGCCAGGCAAATAAACTGATAAGCTCACAGCCGGCTCAAGAATTGTCGCCGACTTTCAATGCAACTAGCCTCGGCTAGCCTCGGCGCCAAGTTGCAGCCGCCTATTGCGTAAAAATAACTAAATATTTCTCAATAAAATCTACACAATCATTTTCACTTTTTAATGTTGAACTTTTTTTTTAATAAAATTACAAAATTATATTAAATTTTCTTTTTATATGTATATTATTTAAAAAAAATTTTATGTAAAATTTTTCAAACACAAAATTTTATAAAATATCCAGTCTTCTCTCCGATTTTATCGCAATCGATTGTAATGTATAATCTAAAATATTCTTTTTTTGTTGAAATTAAAATTTTATGGGACTACCCATAGTTTAGAATCATCAAAATGCCAAAATTCTAGATAACCTCAGATACGGGCTGAAAAATTTTGTCATAAGCGACAAATTTAATTTTTGTCGCTTACGATTAAATCGAAAATAAGGCTCGATTAGTAAAATAAAATACCCAAAAATAAAAAAAAATTGACACTTGAACTTTGATTTCCCCAAACAACAAAAAATTAATCGCCTGAGTGACGACTTTCATATTGATGGTCTCAAGTAGAAACGCCCTACTCGTATTTTTACGAAATTGAATTTTTAAGAGATTCCAATACATTTCATACAAATACACCTCGTCACAAAAATTTTTTTGCAATAGTGTAAAAAATAACGCTTTTACAAGCAGTTGTACATATTTAGCAGTTTGTATAAGCATTTATACCTATGTGAGTTAGGGCCTTTCTACTTGTGACCAACGATATACCTTATAAATATATCTTGTTGTGTAAAAAAATAACAACAAAGGCAGTCTGTCGGCTCAAGCTGACTATGACCCGAATCCGAGCATTTTTTTCCTAAGCCGCCGCTGCCATTTTTTTTGACGGCTTGTTTCTCTGCTACCAGCATTAATAGCAAAGTGGCACATTTTTGTCAATATTTTTGTTTAAAACTTTTTATTTATTTCAATAATAATTTTATACAATTCTTACTAGAATATGTAAGTTCCGCAAAGCTTAAAAGCTTATCTCAAAATATTCGGATAAAAATTTTATTTATTAGGACTAGTAGTCCCGTTATTACAATAGAAGCGAGATTGGATACATAATTATCATATTTTCATTCGAAAATTTTTCCAAGTGTAAAAAATAATATCTGTACTTATTTTAATTTTACCACCGTAAAACACTTTTTTTCCATAAATCTAGATTAATTATGAAAGAAAGAGAGAGAGAGAGATCGAGAGCGAGAGCGAGAGCGAGAGAAACAGAAACTTGCTTAAAACTATGGATAATTTAAAAAAAATGAATTTACTAGCCATGACTTATGACTTTCGAAAAGGGTAAATTCAAGAGTTTTTTTCATTTTGTTTATTCTTTTGTTGATATCGTAAATTAATGATCTTGAAAATGTTTCGTTCTTTTTTTTTTAACAAATTTTGGATATTGTACATATAAATAAAAGAATAAAAGATCTAAAGATTGGCAGTTCAAAAGGGGGGGGGGACTAGTGAGTGTGTATGTGAGTAATAAAATTAATTTGGTTACTACCTGTTGGCATAATAAATACTTGTACTCGTAATAATAAAAATTACACCTGTTTATTCAAATAGGGTTGATGTTATATTATATTCTTCACATATTTCTGTTACTTTTTTTCTCAACAAAAAAATTAACCGACATTGTTTTTGTCTTTTTCTTCTTCTTGCATTTGATGATGTCATACTTTAATTTTATGTTTTCACACATTTATTTACTTACCCACATGGATGCCTGGTGTGTGTCTCCAAAGAAAAGAAAAGAAAAGACATGCATACAAACTTGTATATACAAATTTTTATTTTTGTTTGCCAACTTTTACTTTTGTTTTTATTATACCTACCATTAGTTTTATTTTTATTGAAAATATTCTTTTAGAAGAGTCTCATTGCATCATCATGGTCGTCGTTGCGTCGCAATGGGTTTTAAAACACCGACAGGTACCATACGAAGAAACAAACAAACAAAAAAACAAACAAACCCACAGTTGTTTTTTTGTTTGTTTAGCAGTAGAACAGTGAAGGAAAAGTACCAGCGACCAAAGGAAAAATTAAAGACACAGTAAAAAGTAAAATAATAATAATGATAAAAAAATTTAACGACCCCCATTGCGTCAGACCAGTCTTCTGCCAGTCACTTAGACTTTTACACAACACACATCCCATTCACACATTCACATTCATCCATCCATCCGTCCATCCATACACGTGTATACGAGTATTTTCTTCTTACTCTACATATTTTCACTTCATACCTCTATTTTTTTATTTGGATTTTTATTGCTTTTATTAGTTTCATATTTACGTACTTTTTTTTTTGGTCTATTCTTGTTTCTTTTTGTCCGTCCGTGTGCTGCTTTTTGGCCTAAATCTTTTATAATTTTGTTTTTGTTGTTGTTGTTATTACTTTTGTACATACGAAACATGTTTTAGTTTTTAAAGGTCGTCTTATTCTCCTTGTTGGCGTTGTTGTTGTTGTTGGTGTTTTGCAAGTACATGCATATTTTTCTTAACTTTAACTCTTTTCAACTACATATATTTTCCGGTAATTTTAACTTCTGTCGCTACTTTTTCTTGTGATTATTCTCATATGAGTATTTTTTAATGTATGTAAGTATATTTATGTGTGTAAGGATGTGTTTAACTTTCCACAAACATGTGTAATAATTTTGTACTTTTGTTGTTGTATCGTCTCATTTCGCGTAGTATTATTTAAACTTTTATTATGTTGTTCTTTTAATTTTGTACAACAACAATATAAATTACAAGAAACTAGACTTTTTTGCACAGTCTCTGAATTTTACGTTTTCCTTTTTGGAGGAATTTCCTTGAGAAGATCTAACAAATTTTATGAAAAGTTAAAAACGTAGCTTTTGAGTAAAAGCGTCTCCTTTAACTACGAAAGTTTAAATAGATACAATAGTTCTTTGTTTTTTTAATGTAAATAAAATCGTTTTTAGTTAAGGCGAAAAAGATTTTAAGTTTGTTCAAGCATCAATTAAATTAAAAATACATGTGTAAACGAATCGAATGCCCTAATTTGCCCCCTGGTTTCTTCGATGCCTAAAAGGCTTAGAGAACTTTTTGATCAAAAAGCGGACACACAAGCCATTAAAATTTAAAAAAATTTTACACAATATATTCAACAACACATCGTATGTACGCTTTTGCAATCCGATAAAATATTGAATTTTCTAATTTTTTGCTTGCTTAATATTGTTTACTTAAATCATATGTGATATTTTTATTTAATTTAAATTACTTCTATTTTAAATTAAAAAAAAAGTTGACAAAATTAATGATTTTCCTTTAAAAACTAAAATTTTTTTTAAATATTAAGTGGTATGTAGAGTTTTGCGACTAAGTATATATACAAAATATAAAAAAAAGTAAAATATAATAATTAAAATATAAGATTTAAAATTTAAGATACAATATATAAAAAGTATAAAAAATATAAAACATAAAATTTAAGATATTCAAAAAATATTAAAAAACTTAAGCCCTAAACTCTTGTATAACAAAAATCCCATCCTATAGAAATATAACTTGTACTTCTTTTTCGCTGATGTGTGATCACAGAAACTTACCCAATAATGAATCACTTTTTACATCCTGTTTATAGAATTTTTATACCTTTTCATACACCTCTTCGAGCTCATAAACATCTTTATCAGCCATTATTTTGTTTTATTATTTTTATTTATAAAATAAAATGTTCTGTTAAGTTCTTTGTCTAGTTTTATACATTTTATGGACATATGTACATATGTATGTATGTACTCTGGTATGTTGCGGCGTTCCTCTCCTTTATGCAACAAATAATGCGAAGAAGACGTTGTTGACTAACTAGTTGGTTTCTGGTATAGAAGGAATCCAGTTTTATATAAAAATTTTAATACTTGTTGTCGCCGTCAGTGTCTCACATGCTGCCGCTGAAGCCGCTGCTGATGTTTCTTTCAACTGCCTTCCTTGGCTTTTTTGTGTGTGTGTGTGTGTGTGAATGTGTGTTACTAAGATGTGTGCTTTATTTTACAAATTCCTTGTTATTTCTTATTATTATTTTTTTTTTCACTTGCAAACCTAAAATGCTTGGCTGCTTTTGTTGATGTTGCTTATACTATACATACGTCCTTGAAATATTTATTTTATTATCAGTCTATAAAAAAATATGTATAAAAAATAAGTAAAAAGAAAAAATCAAATCAACAAAACGTTAAGACGACTTTTTCTTTTGAATGTTTTTAGTAGTTTACTTTGTCTTTTGGTATTTTCCTGCAGCCAAAGTGTTCCCGTTTTGATGTTTTTCTTCTGGATTTTTTTATTTTCTTTAAAATATATTTTATTTTAGCAATTTCTCTTTCATGTTGCTAACAAGAAATCGGGGAGAGCACCTTTCTTTAGTTTGCGGTTATAGGATTTTGTACGCATTTCTTTTTTTTTCTTCTTTATTTCTTTATTTTCTTTAGAAAATGGGGTCAAATTTAAGTACTTCAGGAAGTGGTAATTTGTCTTTTGAAACCTGATTTAATTTTTTCAAGTCAAGTTTGGTATTATTGTTGTGGTTCCTTAAATAAATATGTTTGTATATAAAAATTGCCTACTTCTTTTGTAATAAAAGAGTGCGAAAAAAATTAATTATAAAACTTACGAAAGTCTTAACTAACTGTCATTACTTTTTAACATTTAACGTTTACTGTTGAATAGCTAACAGTGCTCTGTTAGGGGCTTAAAATACTATGTTAGAAATTTTGGTTCCTGCCTCTGCTAGATAAATGCGAATTTATCTTCACACACATCAATTGCTTTTCTTCTTTCAAATAACGAAGCTTTAAAATATAATAATTATAAGTGCTAAAAAAATTCATTTTAAGTCAAAGAGCGCTTAATTTTTTTTTTATCATAAATGTGGCAGCACTGATTTATATAGTAAAAACAATAAGGTGGCAACGTGGCTATTCAGTAAAGAAAATGGCGTTGGCTTAGTAGTATAAGTGTTAATATTCTTGGTGTGGTAGCTACCCGTTGTACAGTTAAATTGGACCTTCAATAAATAATAAATATTCAATATTGTCTTAATCATTATCTTTCGAATGTCCTTTCTATTGCCTTGAGGTGTGGGTTAGTACAATAAATATGATCAATTCAGCGAAATTAGCTTTAATGTGAATTCAGCCATTGTTTCGAACATTATTTTTACTGAGATTTTTTTGCAAGACGATTCACCCATTTCGAACATTTTGTCTGGAAAATCAAAGCTACCATATGAAATACATACATACGTGTGGAAACGATGCGTATTAATTTTACAAGTGTGGCAGCTCAGCGGCAAATGATTACAATTTGCTGTGTCACACACATCTTTTTAATTGTTTAATGCAATTGTTTCCCTATTTCTATACTAATAAATACAAGTATACTCTCTGCTCATATAACATGATGTGGCTGGCAGCTCAGTTCAACTTTGGTTGAAAATTTTAAGTAGTTGGCAGCTCAGTACGAATTTGTACGGACAAAAATTAAAATTAAACCAATTCAAAAATTTGTTATCTTTTTCGCTCTCTTTCAAAAAGAGAGACGT
This sequence comes from Tachina fera, assembly GCA_905220375.1. Classification (NCBI taxonomy): domain Eukaryota; kingdom Metazoa; phylum Arthropoda; class Insecta; order Diptera; family Tachinidae; genus Tachina; species Tachina fera. The sequence goes on along the minus strand of LR999967.1, from coordinate 102,504,998 downwards.
CAAACTCCGTATAAAAAAATTTCTCCGGACCAAAATTTTTTTTTCCGAAACAATGGGTAAAGTATATATTTTTTAGCTTTAAAATGTACTTCCGCCTTCCCAAAGAATCGTTATTTATCAACTGATCTTAACAGCTGTTAGCTGCTAATTGTCATCCGTAATATCATCTTTTCAGCCAAAGTCCGGTTGTCATCTATAGTCCTGACACACATGCATATAAACCAATGTTAGGACAATTATAAAACAAAAGGGTCTCCTTGTCTTTGTGCTGGTTATAGTTATTGCTTGATCGGAAATATGGTGGAACTTAAAGGTATCCATTCCCTTGTTTTTTGTTCGTTAAGCCTGGTACTCTGTTCACAATTTCGTGCTGTCAAACAAGATATAAAAGTATTTGGTATGAAATATTTGCGAAATAAATTCGAAAAAGTAGTACTCTATAGTGCGATTCAGTAACTTCTAATGAATCGGCAATGGTAATTTTTGTCTATACATTTTGTCGCTTAAAACGATTGTGTGATTCTGAAACTTATTTTTAACGATAGGACGCAGCTGATATTTTCTGTTGATTTTTGTCGATAAAATTAACAGCACATAAATTGTTGTCGCTTAAATAACGACACAGCTGACATTAACCTACAGCGAATATCGTTAAAAATGTTACTGAATAGCAAATTCGATAAATTTTCGTTATAATTATTTCAACGATGCTTTTATCGTCAAAAAAGTTAGTGAATCGCATTACTGTTCTAATTGCGAAAAAGACGTAAAATATATCTGGCAGCATGGTAAAGTAAAGTGACTCTGGCATCATTTTAGTGTCAGCTGGAAAACAACATGAGCATTTATAAAAAAAACAGTGAGTTGGTGGGGGCTACATTTAGTACATATCAAATTTTTCACGCGAAATAATCAATGGTACTGAAAATTTTTCACAACTTCGAACAGAGTACCAGGCTTTAACGAGTAAAATTTACATTAATATTTTCTCTATTATTGCAATATTTGTTTCAAAATCCAAATTGTCTAACGGCTGGTGGCAGTTGTTTGATGAGTTGTCAGTTCTTTTTTTTAAATATTTTTTAGAAATATTCTAGAACTTCACTTTTGTTTCCATTTAATGTGTTATGAAATATTTTTTTATTTAAATTCCTAAATTAATATATTAGCAAATAATTTTCCATAAAAAATAATTTCGAAATTTCTACGATTTCCTTATTATAAGTTTCACAACTATGAGACTGTTTTTATGAAAATAATCATGGCTAAGTTGACTCATTTATAATGTTTGTATAACGAGCATTTGCTGCAAGAGCGTCATAACTAAAAAAACTTGATGTAGCGAAAACATGCTTAGGGCTAATAAATCAGTGCAACTTAATCTTTATTTTGGGTTTAAAATGTGTTTAAACTATGTAGCAAACCATCTTTAAACGCATAAAACTGGGCGTTTAAATTATATAGGTCATATGGTCATATGGTTTTTTTTACTTACAGACCATATGTTTTGCATTAAAGGAACACTCCACTTTTTTCCAAGCCTCTACTTCTTCCTGAGATTTTGTTCGACCTGTTTTCTTACACTCTATTATTCTTTTATACTATTCTACTTCGCCAAGCGTAAATATAATTCCTTTCTCAGTAAAATTTGGCGACCTTTACGGCCTGTCCCAAGATGTCACCAGAAATCGTTCGATCGAATACTTATATTGAAAACAAAAACAAATTTTCTAATTTTATTGTTGTTTGCAATACAAGTTGTCGATAGAACGATTTCTGGTGACGTCGTGGGACAGGCCGTTAATTAATTTTTTTTTTATCTTTCTGATTGTGCAAAGAATGGATAGTTTGCTGCAACAGCTGTTTTTTGACGTTTGTTCTAGTGCTGCCACAATATTATTTTTTAAACTACACATAATATATGGTTCACTGATTTACTGCTGTTGAGTTTCACGTACATATAAATTTGAGTTTAGTTTAACTAAACCAGCGTTTAAACTTTGTCTGATTGACTAGCCCTTAATAGTAAAGTAGCACATAATTTAGTTTGAAAGATATTTGTATGAAATTTTTTACACAATAATGAAGATTAACCCCCTTATGCAAAAACAATTGGTAAACTTAAAGTTGGTTTAATAAACGAATTTTGTATGGCAAAACCGGTTTTAATGCATGCTTTAACTTTAACAATCGTTTTTGCATAAGAGCATAATTCTCTAATAATACAGACTTAAAAATTTTAAATATTGTAGTTATGACATTTTTGCAGCAAATGCTCCCAAACGTACTTACTTCAAATAGCAACAAAATATAGGATTTCAAATGAAATTTATTTCTATTTGTATTAAATTTTTGTGTCTGTGCAATGAAACTCCACACTTTATATTAAAAAATCTTTTTTTTTTTCTTTTAATTTTTTATTTTTAATTATTTCAACATGAGTGATCAAGTAAATCGTGTTTTAATTTCCTAGAATTATAGAAATATATGGATGGTTGCTTGATTGTTTGAATGAATGGATGGATGGATGGATGGATAGTTGTATAAAGTTTGAAAAACAAAAAAATTAGTTTACAAGAAAATTTCTTCATTATAAAAACGTCAAGCAAACTGAGTATAATAGTTTACCAAAATAATAAGAAAAAGAAGGAGGGAGAGAGTAACAACAAGTTGCAAATTCTGGTGTAATTAAACACAAGTCAGTTAGCAATAAGACAGACAAGTTAACTTTATTTTGGAATTAGTTGTCAAAATTTTGTGGTAAGTACGAGTAGGTATATAATTTTCTATAAATACCGGCTTTTTGTGCCGTCTATTTGAAGCTCTTCGAAATTTTATAAAAAACAATTTAAAACTTTGAATAAAATTTTAAGTTTTATTATTTCCCTTTTGCTTAAAACATTAAAAACAACAAACATTTAAGTATAAAGTTTTTGGCCGCAAGCATGACTTGTTTTTTGGGGTCAACAAACAGCTGGGAAAGAAATATTTATTATAATCATTATATCGCACACAACAAGCTCTCACACACACATGCACATGCGCATACACACACACACACACACACACACACACACACACACACACACACACACGCACATACACACAGCCACTCACACTACCATAATAAAATGTGCAGAAATTTCTCACACACCTCGACAAGTTAATATCCCAGTTGGCCACGTCTTTAAGACATCTTTGACAACGGATACAAGGCAATAGTAAGTCGTAGAAGACATATTGAAGACAGCTCCATACAAAACGTCGACGAAATTTTCATATAAATGGCAGCGACGTCACAGAAGACGTGATGAGTGACAATGTCGCTTTGATTGTCCTCAACAAAGGCTTATTGAAAACAAAACGTATGACACTGTCGCTCAGATCGAAGACAAAACGTATGACACTGTCGATCCGATTGTTCTGGATAAAGTCTTATTGAACACAAAACGAAGGACACTGTCGCTCAGATTGTCCTCAACAAAATTTTTTTGAAGACAAAACGTGTGACATTGTCGCTCAGATAGTCATGAACGACGATTTCCCTTAAACTGTCGATTAGAAAACATAATCGACAGGCGACATTGTCGTGCATTAATCGTGGAAGACAATGTCATCTGCAACAATTTGGCCAACTGGGATAACACATACGAATCTATCCAGTTGGCCATGTCTTTCAGACATCTTGCAAGACGGATGCACGACAATGATAATGCGTGGGGGACCTGTCGGTCACAGCTCCTACATATCATTGAGGATATTTTCGAACAAATGACAACAAGAGCGAGACTCGCTAATATTTTCCCTGTTTCACTTCCCTGTAGAACTGACAATTTCAGCAACATTTTTATTGATGAAATTATACACGATTTTTCATTGAACGTTGCAGGACTAGCTTGTGGACAATATCCATCAACTAGTTTAATGATCATGCATTAAACTAATTGAGTAGTTTTTCTTTAACGTGTCTTTGAGTACGGTTTCTGTTAGATTCCTTTATGGCCTGTTTCACAATAACGAAACGAAACTTTCGACTTACAATTAATATTGAAAACGAAAACAAATTTTCATATTTTATTGTTGTTTTCAATATAAATTTTCAGTCGAAAGTTTCGTTTCAGTTTTCTTTCGTTATTGTAAAGCAGGCCATTAGTCCTAGTTTAGACGGGCGAACATTTGGAAGGGAAAACATCTGGAAATGTTGCCCGTGACATTCCAATATTATTGCATAAAAGCAAGCATATTTGTACATGTATGTATGTGTGTATATGTAGCAAAGAAAATGAAAGCAAAGTGCGTCGCCGATTGAAAACAAAAATGATTCTCTCTTCCCCACCCGTAAATTGCTACCAAACTAAATGTTTCCCTTCCAAATGTTTTCGTGTCTAAACGCAGTTTTAAAAGAAACTTTAAGCGATATCGTGCATGACAAATGTCAAAATTTCCCTTTGAAAGTGTCCTCTGCGACAATTTGGCCAACTGGATGGCAAATACTTATGCATATATATGGCTCTCTCTTTTTTAACTTACTCTTGGGAATTCATTAAGCCTGGTTTTCAGCTTTGGTATTGTTTTTGTACTAATTCTTTCAATTACATTTGTATGTATTCATGTACATACATATTTTATCCTTTTTTTTATAAGTTTCTCTATACATATTAATTTTGAATTAGAAAACTCAATATTTTTCATTTTTGTTTGAAATCTCACAAAATACTCAAATACTCAGCAATTTAGTGATTATTTCTCTATTAACCCATTAGGGTAGCCAGGAAATTGAATTCTTTTAAATTTAAATTAAAAATGTTAATCTAAAAAGTTTTTTTTAACATTTTCTTAAATAATTTTTTGTTTATAATTAAGCATGGTTTAATACAAATGTACATATTTATGTTGTATAAAAAAATTATATTATAAATGTACGTGACAGCTGACGATCGAGTCGAACTTTTTAGTACCCATTGTTCTTATTCTTCAAGCTATAATTCGGCAGTCGTGTGTGAAAAATATTTTCTATCTATTTGTGTTTTTCTTTCTTAAGAAATACCATAAAATGACTTGGTAGAATTTCTTTAAACATCTGTGGCTTTTTTCGTTTTTAACGCAAACAAAAAAGCCAAGGCCAAAAACTCCTTAGCAAATTGTTGTAAAGAAAATACCTACATTTGTTTTAGTTTCTTTGCCTGCCTGGCTTCATTGGCATTCATTATAAATAATGATAATGACGAAGACAAAATCGTGAATCTTTTTATGCATGGTTGAATTAAATATATGTACATATGTTTGTATGTATTTATGTATACAGTTTGCAGAATAAGAATAAGGTAACGAACTCTATTTGAGAAATTTTCACACAGAGATTTGTATGACACACGTATTCAGAGCTTTGCAATTTGTCGTATTTGCAGGAAATTGGAAAAAATTATATTTTTTAAAAACTTTCCAACTGTTTTAGTTTTGTTACTTAAAAAATATTCACACTATTTTGTATGAACAAACGCTCATAAAAACACACACATACATATGTATGTATGTATGTTGAATTAAATCCTATTAATACCAATTGGCCTTACCAGCCCTGTCAGCTGATCGTCAGCTGACTTTACCCCAGCCGTCAAAGTCCATACAAAATCTTAACCCGAACTGTCAACATACAAACAAAAATAATCCTACAACAAATTTTTATGTACATATGGGCATTTCTCCGCGAAATTTCAGTTTTTGTCGCGTTCGACAGCAAGCAATTAACCTTGTATTTCTGAACAACGTGACTCGATTTTTCTTAAAACTTTACCTAACGTAGAGCTGCTGACTTGACTGCCTACACTAATATATAAATAAGTAAGAAAAAATGTTTCGTTTTCTTTGAAAAAAAAACAAGCATATTTGCTTTGTGTCGCATGCTACAAAAAGTTGACATTTCTGTGGAAATGCCAATATGTTGCTGTAATAATAAAGCCAATTGGTATTAATGTAGTTTGTATTGAAGCTGAATATTGATGTGTCTGAGAATAAGCAAGACCATTTCTTTTTATGAAGCAGCTTATGCTCACATTATACAGCCAATTTTGACAAAACTTATACAATTTTAATCAGGCACAATCTGACCACATGGCATAAATCATCATGGGCACACGAAAAAATTTTTAGGTTGGCAATACAGTTTGATATACTGTAAATTAAATAAATTCAGTAAAGTGTATTTTTTTGGCGGTTTTTTAGGATTTTGTTAAATTTTTTTTTGAGTTTTTTTTTTGGTTTTTGGCGATTTTTTCGTTATGGAGAGAGAGAAGAGGTGAAAAGAAACATTTCTGGGGGTCTACTCTGTAATTCGAAACGAAAGCAAATGCTTTCGAAATTTACATGTTATAAGCATGCAAATTCGAAATTATTTTCTTTCTTTTCGAATTACAGAGTGGAACCTCTGTTTCCCTCGTTTCTCTCTTCCTCAAACTAATCAGTTGCTTATAAATAAAACTTGCATAGTGTAAATTAGGACTTAGCAATTTTTTAATTTTGAAGTTTTTGTGATTTTTTCGGATTTTTTATAGAGTTTTTGTGGAAATATTTCGTAATTTCGTTCGATAACGAGCGCCACAATTTGCCCCCTCGTTTTTATTTAAAGGAAAGTTAATATTCCCTCCGCCCTTTTTTAGGGCTCCGTACCCGTCTCTCCATCTGTTTTGTCTGTCACAGGCTGTTTTCTCAAGAACCGTAAGAGCTACGGACCTGAAATTTTCACAGAATATGTAAAACTTTGGCGCTGCAAACAAGAACAAAAAAAGAGCTTTCAAACCTGTTTACCCTCAAGTGCAAATATCAGAGTATGTGTGTTTGGACATAGCTACATTAAATTCTTAATAATTTTATTAATACATATTTAATTACTGCCGCAAATTCCAAATGCACACGAACCATTTCAAAACTGCACACATATGCCCAATACCCGCAAGGGAACCCATTGCTGCATAATAATAAATGCGTTCAGCAATAAGCCAATAACAAACTTAAAACAAATTGACCACAATTTGTTGCCAGCCAGCCAACTTGCTCCTTGATGAATACAACTGAAGAAAAGGAAAGGAAGAATGGTGCAAAAAAAAGGATTTATTTTTATAAAATTGAGGTTTGGCATAAGTGTAAGTACGAGTTCTTTTTTTTTAGATACGAATATTATTTTTGCTGTCTTATAATCTTCATTAATTTTTTTCTGCCACAGTTTGTTTTTCACATTGTTTACGGTGTAATGGACACAGGAGCTTGTAACGTTTTTGGAATTTGGCATTCATTACAAGGCTCTTACAATTGGTTTTATTTAATTTAACTTTTATATGGCTTCAATATGTATCTTTAGTTGTATGTAGTATACAGTTTGTATGTTGTTTTGTGTAATCACTGACTCGACTGACACCTCTTGTTTTGTACTCGTATAAAAGTGGGCATACTGTCTGACGTGTTTCGTTTGCCCTTGCCACGAGACTTTTGCTCTTACCCAATACATAATCGCATAAAGTTTAAACTGCATACTTTTTCTTTGATTCAAATGAATAATTTTATATGTCCATGTTCTAAAGCCATTCATTCTTATTTTATAATTTTTGCTAAAATATTTTTTATTTCTTCTCTCAAAAGCTTTGCTGTCGTTACCTTTAGTTCTTATTGAATATTATTATTCGTTCCCAAGCTTATTGTTCCCTCTTTGAAAATTAAATAAAAAATATCGTATTTCCTTTAAAAATTAATATATTTGTGCATAACATTTACATAATTTGTTGGCATTGGTAAATTCCCAAAAGGATTTATTGATTTTAATTTTTTTTGTCTTTCAGATTGTTCATTTTGTTTATTTGGTTTTGCCATAATATAAAGGGCTTCAATTATGCCCAATGAAACCAGTTGTTGTTTGTTTTTTTCTTTTCTATCCATAGAAGTTAAGAAAAGAGTTGTATATAAAGACAGAACAGAACGTACGGTTGAAGTCAATAAGTATTTTGGGAAAGAAATATAAGAATACAATTTTTATTTTAACATTAAGTTAATATTTTATGATTTATGGCTAACTATGACTCTTTAAAAAACGGCTCGGGCGCCTCAATTTGTCTTAAAATATGCCTCCTTGGTGTGCTGTGCCTTCTCATAATTAAAAAAAAAAAAACTAAAATTGTGTGAGACGCCATTGCTTAAAAATTCCCCAAAACTAATATCGAAAACTGATTATTGATCAATTAATAATTTTTTTTAATTTACCGAAGCCGATGCGAATTAATCGATCTGACATCAATTTTTTAGTTTAGTGTATATAAAATAAAAGCTTACTTCCCTTTCCGGTGAATTTTATAATTTAAATTGTGATAAGGGTCTCGTTTAACTCTTTTAAAACTTTAAAAAGAGATTTAAAGACACCTGAAAACTCTCATTCAAACCGAACTATCAGCAGTAAGCATGTGAGCGTATGTGTGTGCGTGTGTATGTGTGAAGAAGGCAATGTAACTCCATGTAAAATTTACATTGTAAATAAAAAGCTTCAACTGCAGTTTTTTTAGGAAAACAATCTTTATTTGTTGTTGCTTTTAAGTTCAAAAACGATGTGTGCCAGAGAACAGAATGAGACCATACGCATTTGCTAACAATTCATAAATTCGTTGCTATTGCCATGCATTTATTCGATAACAACAACAAATGTAATTGCTATAATACAATTCATTGCGATTTGTTTATTGCTCATACGAACTCTTATTATTACAATGCCGATATAACACAAGCAGCGAAATGAAATGAAGCAGCATGAAAGGATGGATTTCTTTCATACCATTCACTCAGTATTAAAGTGATTTTAATGTTTATAAATAAAAAAAATGCAGTGTGCGGGAGGAAATTTTAGAACAAATAAATGCCGATTATACGGTGTTAGAAAAAAAGAAAATACTAAAAGCAAAATTTGGAAAATGTAAAATAAATCTTAAATGTAAAATTTGACATAAAATACATTTCAAATCAACATATATCGTGTTATATGAATACTAATGTAAGAGTTTTATAGAAGCACAAAGTATTCGCGCCATTCACTGTGTATTCGTTGCTTTTGACAAGACCATTGAACATTTATATAAAAAAAATCTCTTTCGATTGGGCCATGCGTTGTTTATTTCAAATGTTGTGGATTGACAACAATATGCAGGTTTTTTGTGATTGCATTCAAAACAACAAAATATGGCATTCAATCTGTTCTCTGATGTGTGCAGCAAGATATTGAGGCATACACGTCACAAGTTCCATAAAAGATGTTGACAACACACGATTACATACAACAAAAGCAATAAAAACTATTAAAAAAAAAGAAGAAAATTCCGTCTTTTGCGTTATTTTTATGAATGACTGACTATTTGTCGTCGTTCCGTCTCTTTGTTAAAATATAAAATTTTCTTTCGTATGGGAAGCACAATTTTTTTTGTGGCTTTTTATTTTTAGAAGCTGTTAAAACAAGAAGAAAAAAAGAAGAATAGTGTTGCAAACATGTTTTAATATTTTATTTATATTATTGTTTCTCGGCTGTCTTTCTGTTCTTCTTCTTCCTTAAGCATCTGTTTTCTCTTTTTATGTTGTTATATTTTTATTTTTGGACTTTTCTATGCTTTTTCTTGTCATTCACCCACATTTCTTTTACTTTAAAATTTAATTCTACAATTTTTATTTGTCTGACATTTTGTTAGTCCGTTAGTTTTTACTTTCTTGGCCATATGTCACTTTTACTTTTTATTTAGGTTTTATATTATTATTATTTTTTTAACTTGCATTGTGCATCTTTCTTTATATTAAAAGTGTACATGTACTAGGGTATTCAAACAGTTAACCGTTAATCGATTAACCGGTTAATTACTACCCGATTAACTGATCGGTTAATTTAAAATTGGCTTTTTTCGATTAAAGGTTAAACCGGTTAATTTCAGTCGATTAACCGATTAAGCGACGTAAATTTTTTTTTCATATTTTTTAGTATTACAACTAATTTTTTGTGGGAATAATTATTTGCTTCATCTCATTTACAAAAGGTGAGTGTTAAGAAATTATTTTTCATACAAACAAAGAAGCATGTTCAGTGATCCTAACTTAAGTAAAACTTCAAAATCTTTGGACATGACTATAAAAGAGTCTTTTGAAGACTCTGGTACTACAACCAGAGGAAATTTGAAAGTTTTTGTTTAATTATGTAATAAAACCCAACAGTACTGTTGCCAACGATTTAATTTAGGATTCGATTTAATGAGAGAGATGAATTTAATTATTTTACACCTACACTCAGAAATATTTTCTTCTAGAAAAAAAAAATAAGTACAAAAACGAATGCTAAGAAATTCAGAAATTAACTTTTTGCAGAATATTCGTCGGTGAGCTCTGCCAGTATGAGTCAGTTGATGACCTGCCAACAGAAGGAACTATCGATAGTAATACAAGAAATGCTGTAACAAAATTAACCGAAACAATTAGAAGTGCTAAGAATTTGAAATAAAATAAAACTGGACTCTAGTGGCATAATGAATGATTTCATATGTTTTGAGACATACTGTAAAAGAACTGAGATTGCCTTCGATTTCCTCAACATCTATGATAAGTAAAAAGAGGTAGAGTTAAGTCAGCTAAACAGGACAATCGCTTAAATTCTAAACACTTAAACGAAATTATTTTTCTGAAAGAATGTGTTAGAAGAACTCTTTAAACTATTGAAGTAACTAACATAATGACCTCACAAACTTGTTAATTTTTAATGAACACATGCAAGTACTTACGATTTTTTTTGCTTGATTTAGTTTAAGAACTATTATGTGTTTTTTTGTTTGTTTTACTAATAAACTGAAATTAATAAATAATTTATGCACTTTTATTTATTGAAAACACTTGATTTGTGGAATGGCTTTATTAATCGGTTAACCGATTAATACCCAAATTAACCGATTATTGACCGATTAATCAAACGATTAATTAATTGAACGATTAACCGATTAAAGCAAAACCCCGATTAAATGAATAACCTAATATGTACCATGATGTACCATGATTGACGTTCTTGTATAATAATTTAGGAACAAAATTGACGCTTTCCGTTTCTAATACGACGTTCTTAATTTAGGAGAAAAATATCATAGTCAAAGTCGAAATATGCCAACCTTGCTAAGGTACGATGTTTAAAAATATTTCGAGAAATCCAAATATCTATCAGGCCAAATAATTCTAACACATCCCTCGCTTTCGCTTAAGTACTCATATGTATTTTATATTTTTTATTTATAAAAATTTTCCATTTTTTCCAATTCACTTTTTAGATTTGTTAATAGTTAACATTTTTTGTTTTGATCATATTTTTCTTTCCTTCTTTGCTGTATTCTTCGTAATATATTTAACGTCATTTTTATGATTATTATTGTTCATTAAATTAATTTCATTGGGCCTTTTCTTTTGTATTTATTTGAGTTTAATTTTTATTTTTATTTGTTTGTTGTTTTTTCTTTTTGCTTTTACCATTTGTCTCTATTTATTTCTTTATAGAAATAAAGAAAAATATTCAGAAAATAAAATTTAACATTGACATATTTTCGTGTCTATTTGCGGCAAAATTTTCAATTTTTGTTTTCACAACAATTAAATTTTTGCTGTGTGGTTATTTTTGTTTTTAGTTCTATTTTTTTTTTAGAACGTAATAAAATGCTGAAATATGTTTTTTAACTGATGTCGATATATGTAAAGAGAAAATTGCTGACTGATCGACAAAGCAAAAATTGTTTGTGACCCAGTTTAAATTTCGAAGCCCTTGGGCAACATCTTTAGTGTCCAATCGTCTAATAAAATATTCATGCTGCAGCGCAATCAAGTAATTCTGTGATTTTGGCAGAAAATAAGTTGAAATTAAATAATTTCTCATAAATTATGACATTAACCCAATTGAGTCTTAATTTCGACAAAGTCAACATGAAATTACAATAGACAACGCTGCTTTTGTATGAAAAACTCCTTTATTTTTCAACCCTGAAAATGTTTAAAACAACCATGAGAAGCAACAAAAACATTTAAAGCTTCTATTTGTTTAAGGCTGTGATACCCTATCATACAAAGTCGTGCGATCTACAAAAAATACAACCCTGGTATGAGGAGTTTATGAAAATTTTCAAAAAACAATACCAATTCATCACACCAGGGTTGTATTTTTTCGTAGATCGCATGACTTTGTATGATAGTGTATCACAGTCTTTAGAAATAAAACTTTTTTAATTCAATAGGTATAAACTAAGAGGTAAAGTTTGTATGTTGTGTAAGAGATAATTACCATCTGGACCCATAGGTCTGATACCTAAAATTTCAGAATGTACTAGAATAGGGTTGAAATTTTAGCTTAAATTTTCTCCGATTAAGTGGGCGTTCCATTAATTGTGATGAGTTAGCGGAGCACACCGGGTTGTGCAGCTAATTAAAAATAAAATCAAACTTTACGACTGAGGTAAATAAAAGAAAGTTAATTAACTGTCATAGTCTTATATTAAAAAAAAATAAAAATAAAAAACAAAAAAAAAGAGTGCAGATCTTCAGAAAATGTTTGCCAAACTTTTAGCTAAAATTCAACGATTTTAGTGCTTGACTGCGTAATTAACATATTTTAAGAAGAAAAAAAAAGAATCCACGAAAATCGACAACTTTCATTTCAACCTGAAATTAATCATGATTTTTAAGCAGTTTTAAAAATAGAAAAATATCATTATGTACATATGTATATGTTGTTGTATTCGTTCCAATCACTTGAAATTTAAATATTTTTTTTTCATTAATTTCATGGCCTGCTAATTTATTAAGCAAAGATATATACATATGTACATGTATCTGTGTATGTACTTTATATTTATTTTTTAAATACATATCTCAGCAGACAGACATGTTTTTATTATAAGAATACAAATAAACTATTCATATAATAATTCTGCAAAAAAAAACGACTTCTATGCAAAGATCTGATGAAAATATTTTCGAAAAAAATTTATGGGATATAAAATTAAATTTTAATGGACGTGACCCCGCGCATTTTTTACATGCAAGATTTTTTGTTTTTCAGAGCGCAGGATGTGTGTTAAGTTTTGTAAAAATCGGATAAGTAGAACCACTTAAAATAAAATATTAAATTTTAATGGGCGTGACTCTGCCCATTTTCTCAAATGGAAGATTGTGTCTATTTTAGAACTCAAGGTGTGTGTTAATTTTCGTAAAAATCGGATAAGTAGAAGCACGTGAAATATAATAATAAATTTTAATGGGCGTAGCTCCGCCCATTTTTTCAACATTAAAATTACAACAGCCAAAGGTTTTTGTTAGGCTTCGCAATAATCAAATAAGTAGAATATAATAAAATAAAATAATAGAAATTTATGGGCGTGTTTCCGTCCAATTTTTTTTTTCAATAGGACCAATGGCAAGCTATACCCTCTCAGTCAATAAAAGCATCGTTAAAAACGGTGTAATATGAACCGAGTTTTGAAGTAACACGGCCAAAAAAATAGAGACGAATTGATAACCTCCTCTTTTTTTGAAGTCGGTTTAAAATTCATTTAATGAGTGGGCAAATTTAAGGTTAGGAAGTAAATTGGTTTAAAACACAATTTTTTATTTTTTTAAAATCAATTTTATTGATACCAACATAAAGTTGATAAATGAGAATTAATAATGGAATATGATATCGCGCAAATGTCTAGCTCTAGCACTTCGGCAGACGTCCCCGTTTTATTTTTAACAAAATTTTGAACTAGATTTTGCAAGAAAGGATCGCTTTTTTATTTTGTCAATTCAGCTCCAAATTTCATTTCTCAGAGTGTCAGTTACTTCTGGGTTGTTCACGTTAACCCGGTCTTTCAAATGGCCCCAGAGAAAATGGCCGACTTCCTAAACGCAAGTTGCAATGCATAATTTAATAAAATGCGTGTGCAATGCTAAGCATGTATTAATAGCAAACTTGCGTTGCGGAGACATTTTTTGCATTTTATCGGCATTTAGGAACGTCGCTATGCAACTCATACATATGTTTGCCTACAAAATAAAAATGATGCGCGATTTCGACAACTGATACTCATTAAAATGAGTTGCCAAACGATTAGGAACATTGGACATTGCCACAAAGTTTACATATGCGTTTACGAAGTGTATGCATTGTAAATATGAACTGCAACTTGCGTTTAGGAAGTCGGCCATTATTCCAGCTTCGTTAAATCACAAGAACGAGGCGGCCCATTGATACTGCCAAATCGAAAAATTACGCGCCCGGGAAATTTCTCATGCAATAACTGAATTGTTTGAGCGGCTGTTTGTAATTGTTTATCGAGGCCTCTGTGGATTTTTGTGAGCCCCATATGCGACAATTTTATTTGGTTTACATAACCGCCTAATTGAAAATGGGCCTCATCGCTGAAGATGATTTTGAATGCGAAAAATGCTCAGTAAAATTATCACCATATTGATAGTAAATTTTCACAATTAAAATTCTTTGTTCAGGAGTGTAGCGTTTCATGGTTAAAATTTCCTAACTTTTTACTAAATAAATGTCAAAAGATGACAGCTCAAATCTTGACATTTCATCATTTGACAGCCAATTTACTTTATAACCTTAAATTTCTTAAAAAAGGGCAACGTTCGCATTTTCGCACACTTTCATTCAAAATTAAAATTTGCGATAGACAAGTCGAACGTTGTCGACATCGATAAACCGGCCGTTAATGTTAAGGAGAAAGTTATGGTATTAATAATGAAAAGAAATATGTAAGCAAAGTGGCCGCGACGTCTACACCTGTAGGACCATATTTTTTAATGAAATTTCGCATCACCAATTCACCCATTTGCTGCTTGCTGTATGTCCACGAATTCCACCTTTGAGGTCTTGAATCGATTCAAGTATTCCCAAAGAACAAAGTCTAACAGTGTTAAATCCCAAGGATTGAGTGGCCAAGTGTGATCGCTGTCTCGAGAAATCACAAGGTCAGGAAACTTTTGACTTCTGTGCGTGAATGTTAGTTATCGTTGCTTGATTAAGATAACGCCCACAAGAAACAGTCGGGGTAAAATTTCATGATCTCGGTGAACAGTAAGATGACCAGGCTCTACAATACATATGTACATATGTATGTATATAATTCTCCTGAGCCAGCTGAATTATGTTCGCATTATGGTCTGCGAAAGATACGAGTCCTGACTATTGGCGCTAAATCGACTGTCTCGGTGTCTCACGGACAACGACGATGTTTTCAGCAGAATTTGCGTTTCGTTCTTTTACGGGTGGGTGTTGGTTGATATCTTACAAATTTATACGTCACACTTTGAATAGTCTTATCGATAGGTCGAAGCGCTACGGAACAACCATTTTGATAAAATAATTTTATCATACATATGCAGGTGTTATTAAAACTTCATGTCCGTCTGTGCGGATTTGGCAAAACAGAGTGAACAATTGACAGCCAATTTGACAGATTTAGGATACAACAAGATGGCGCCGCTATTGGAGAAGACCTTTATGATATTTTGTATTTCTTTTAAACAACAACTGCTGCGAATTCGGTAACTTGTGCGCACATTTCCTGTTTGAATTATGCATGTATTTTGCAAAGCAATGTTTACTGGGTTATGTGTATGAGATATGTATGTATGTATGTATATGTGTGTATGTATCTATGTATATATTCATCAAATGTACATATGTACATGTGTATGTTGTTTGTGTGTTCAAAATTCATTAGTATTCACTAGTTGAAGTTTAATTTTTGTGGTTGCTGCTGCTGCTCCTGCTATTTTATTTATTTATTTTTTTTTGTTTCTGCTAATATTTTATGCTGTAAATAACAAAATTATAATGAACTCTCAAAAAAAATAAAAATTTATACACACAAAAATAAAGTTCAATAAACTTTTTCTGAGAGTTGTGTTTTTGTAACGTTTTTTTTCATACAATAATTTATTTGTTGCTATTATTGTTGTTGTTTTAAATGTATTTGTGAACATGTCTTAATACATACATACATACATAGATATAAAAAAATTAAAGTGTGATTTTTAATGAATTGTTTGAAATTAAATTAGGTATGTTTGTAGGAATGTACGTATGTATGTATGTACTTTTTCTTGCAAACAAAAATTTATGACGCCATATGTTTCCTATATAATTTCTTAACTAATTACTCAATTATTGCTAAAAAAAACAGTTTAGATAAAATGGCCTTAGAGAAAGAAGCTTGCCATTGAAATATTGGTTGTACCTTTTTAACTTACCAATATTTGGAATAAATTTTTTTAAACTTTTTAATAAGAAAAATTACAAAATCTTTGCACTGTGACTTAAAAAAATCCCTATTTGTGAAATGAATTTTGTTTTTTCATGTTTTTGACAGTTCCTCGTTTCTGTAATATGAGAGAAAATTAATTAAACAATATTGTAGGCCTCTTGGCGTACCTATCTTGTCTTCGACTACGACATTTTGTTCCTAGATTAAAGAAAACATGTTGCGATATTCTTCAATTTATTACAAAAACGTCGAAATATGCCAACCACGTATATCAGAGACTATTTCAGAAATCAGTTCGATGATGGTCAGGAATTGATTACAATACTTAAAAGAATCAACTTGATCAGCCTTTACTGTCTTCAACACCAATATAACGTCAAATTAATGGGAAAAAAATAAAAAAAATAGAGATGAATTGTTAACC
Source organism: Tachina fera (assembly GCA_905220375.1). Taxonomy (NCBI): domain Eukaryota; kingdom Metazoa; phylum Arthropoda; class Insecta; order Diptera; family Tachinidae; genus Tachina; species Tachina fera. The sequence goes on along the minus strand of LR999967.1, from coordinate 102,488,276 downwards.
TCCTCCTTTTTTTTGAGGTCGGTTAAAAATAAATAAATATATAAATGAATTTCGTGTACTGATTCCAATTCAAATAAAAAAAATTCTAAACTTTTTTCTCACATCAGTAGAATCTCTGTATTGTATAATTTAATAAGAAAAATCCACATCATACATTATTTTTCTGTTTGTTTTTTTTTTTGATTGTTGTGAGTAACCACACCATGATATGAATTTCAATTGTATATTCTACATTTTTCTTACTAAGACTACGGGTACTATGACCAAAAAAAAAATTTAATTAATTCATTAAATCAGTTTTATTCACCAACATTCGCCATTATTCACAAGAGAAAAGAAGTTCTTTAACACAATTTAATATTTAATTATTTACTTTTTGTAAAAAACAGAGAGACAAAAAAAAAACAAAATTGTAACTAAAGCCATGTGGATTTGTTTTAACATAGGGCGCCTGAAGTATGTACTTGTTGAAACAGCAGTGAAGTGCTCGCAGAAACCAGCTAAGAATCTCTATTTTCTTAGTGCAATAAAAAAATCATTTAAATAGTTCTATCAGTTGTATACTCAAACCTTAAAAATGCTCATAGTTTCTGCCAAGCAGCGTGATCGACCGTTTGACCGACTAAAGTTGCAAATTGCTACTTTTTGTCTCTCTTTTTTTATAGTGAATTGTATAAAAATACATTAAAAATAAAAAGTTTAGTGTAGTTTTCTGATTTTTTTAATTTTGCCCCCTTTTTTTGATAAATCCCCTTTTGGTGGCACTTTTTGAAAAATGTCATCGGTCACCCTGTTGCCAAGCTTGCTTCGAAAATTCGAAGACCTCTTTCACTCTCTCTCCCTCTCCCCTGTCTTATTGGTTTTCTTCCCGTTTATTTAGAATAGGAAGATTTTATTCTCAGCTGTTTGCTGGTTAGGCATATTTGTTGTTGCACTTTTGAAGTGAATAATATAATGAAAACATAAACATCTGTTTATGCATATGGCAGCACTGATTGATGGGTTCAGCAAATATATTTATGGTTATGTCTATGACATTATGGTATGGCACGCCTGATTGAACTAGAGATCGGCGCGTGTTGAGTTTTTCCAACACGACCCGAACCCGAATACCAAGACGTCAAACACGTACGAAACACGCACGCTAAAATTTTGCTCCAACACGAAACTGCATAACACGCACGAAATCAAACTGAATAGAAAAGAAAGAATTTTTTTATATTATAATAAATGCATGTTTTGTTTTAATTTCAGAACTGTAAGCTTAAGAGGAGACCCCTAATATATCAACAAATTTGCTGGTTTAGCGTGTTTGACGATACAAAATATTAAATTTTTCTTTACTGGAAACTCGTGCATACACATTTTACATCCAAAATAGTTTCGCGTTTTATCATTTCAATTTTGCTCAACATGATACGACCCGAACACGCACGAAATCAGATTTCCTATAATGAACACTTCGTGTTGAGTCGTGCGTGTTCATGTCAGGAAAAAACACGACACGATCCCATTTTTCGGTTTCAAAAGTTAAATTTAATAAAACACATACAGACATATAAGATTTCGATGAAAATTTTTCATTATAATGCTTGCACCTTGAGCTAATGTTTGGACCTAGATTGGTTGCAGAAGTCGAGCCTTTTGAGGTAGTTTTTGACCATTTCTTGACACTATCTTTGGCATAGTCCCACAAAAATTAATAACGGCGTCAAATCGCATGATTTTTTGGGGTTCAATTGACGTTGGAATTACGCGTTCTGGAAACTTCCCATACGATAAAGCCAAAATCGGTCGTGTTGGGTGGATCGGGGCACCGTCTTGTTGAAACCACATATACTCCTGCTCATAATCTTCAATTACAGGCCAAAAAAGTCCGTTCTGAAGCGAATATTTTCGGCAGTGCGTACAGTGCGATTATGCACAGTCCTCACAACATTTGTAACGCTTCCAGCCTCTTAAATTTTTTTCATAATCTTGCCAATTCCTTGCACAGTAGGTCTATTATGACTATCATAATCAGCCCGTAATGCTGGAAAAGTGGCCACTACTTTTGAATTCCACTTCTGTAGTAAGTTTTAATTATTTTTACGCTTTTTTTTGGCTGTTCAACGAGTCACATTCGTAAGTGGCAAACATGTCACTAAATAAATGATACTCCCGATGGCAGATATATAACAACTGACAGCCTTGCCAGACCGGTAGTGCCATCCACAATTTTTTTTTACGATAATCGCATCATTAAAATAATTATAACGGAAATTTATCGAATTTGCTATTCAGTAACATTTTCAACGATATTCGCTGTAGGTAAATGTCAGCTGTGTCGTAATTTATGTGCTGTTTAATTTATCGACAAAAATCAACACAAAATGTCAGCTGAGTCCTATCGTTAAAAATAAGTTTCAGAATCACACAATCGTGTTTTTAAGTGACAAAATGTATAGACAAAAATTACGATTTTCAGATCGTCAAAAATTACTGAATCGCACTACGGGTGTTTTAAAACCACTAAATATATAACTGACATTAATCATTATATTGACAATATTAATTGGTATTTAAGTTAATTTTTGTTTTTAGAACTTTCTAATTCTAACGCCAATCGTTTCAAAATGAATTCAATCTTTATAATTGGTTCAAAGCCTCAGGGGTGGTAAAACCATGATCTCATTTTTATATACATACATACATCCATCTATAAGTATGTACATATTTATGTATAAATGTATGTATATATACACACATACATATGTATGTACATTCATATTCATATGTACGAGTATGTATGTATGTACGCATTTATAGCTTTTTGCCATCTTTGCAAAAATTATTATTATTTTTTTAATTCAATATTTATACATATTTTCTAGTGGTCTTAATTAAAAATTATTAATAGGTATTTTATTTAAATCAATTTTTTTTTTACTAAAAAAATTAAATATGTTTCTTAACTTTAACACTAATTTGCAAAATTTTCTCTTTCAATTTATTTGCAGGTAAATATTTTGGACATTGGAATGAACGAAAAAAAAATTAACAAGTCCCTCAGAAACAAAAGAATACTCGTAGCATTAAATTAAACAAGAAAAAAAAAACATCATAACTAATCATCAGTAGCAACAACGATGAAATCATAATAGTTTATGAATATTTTTTGCCAATAGTTCATTAAACTATTATGAAGAAATTTTTGGATTTTGTTGTTGTTCTTGCTGATGCGATTTGGCTTCACTGTTTGTTTGTTTGTTTTTTTTTGTGTATAATCAAGTGCTGCCGTCTTTGTTTAACTATTCACACCATTAAAGTATGTAAGTTATGAAAATATATTTATGAACTGATTTAAAACAATTTATTTAGTTAATTTCTTGTTTAAATTTTGAAAGCTTGTCCTGTGTTCACAATTGTTTATTTTTGATAAGACAATTTTTTTTGTGTTCCATCAACAAACTTCTTCCACATATTAATGCAGAGTAACAACATGTTCAGAGTTTATATACATATGTATGTATGTATGTGTCCCTGCCTATTAAAATGGTCCAAGTCTTATGCATTTGTGCTTCAAAATTTTAAATAAATCTTACAAAAACTTCAATAAATATTTCATAAATATCAACAGCCTTATTTATAAAACTTATTAAGACTTTAAAAAGGTTTTTTAGAACAAATTTTCATAAAATTTTTTCTTAAAAAGTCTTTACAAAGCCAAAGAAATATATGACATACATACATACATATCGTTAACTTAATACGAAAAGGCCCCAACTCATAATTTTTCGAAATCGATATTTTTACATATTTCGATAGACCATTACTAGATACACCTCCTTTATATTAATAAAATTAATATAATACTAAAATTTGTAGTGTTTTTAATAAAAATTGCGTTTAAAAAAATTTTGTATCAATATTGCCTGCGTAAGCAGTCTTGAAATGTAAATACGTCATGTTTTTTAAATGTATTCTCGTGGCATGTATTATAAATACTAAGGGCCATTATTATAACTTGTCGTTAGCTAAATGTACGATGTTATTGGATGGATAAACACTTTTTCATTATTACAACTTCATTTTAACAAAAAGTACCTGTAACTTTTATTGCGAGGTATAGTCATTTGAACTTGCCACATTTTCGCCACTTGCCACACTTTCTACTTTATAAAATAAAGTCAAATATATTTGTTCAAAATATGGCATAAAACAAAAACAATACAACACAAAACACATAAGGATAATAAAAAAACAAAATAATTGACAAAAATATTTTCATGATGTTTCTAATTTGACAAATAAACAAAAGCAAGTTGCCACTAATCATTTTTAGCAAACAATATCCACAATATCCACAGAAATGTTGCCACCAACCAAACATTTTATTTATTTTATCGGACAGTTGTAATAATGGAAAATTTTAAAGGTCACTTTATAGTTCAGTTTTGCTAAAGTTAGGAATAACTATCCGAAACTTTATCGTTAAGTCATAATAATGGCCCTAAGCCAGCTAAGTATTATACTAAGCTGTCGTACTATAAACGAAGCACGATGGATGTATTGGTGTACGTGTATATGACTGTTAATAAGCGATGTCGCCAAGACGTCTTGTTTATAACAAAGAATGCAAAGAAGTACTGTTGATACATGTATGTTTGCTATTTTGCATATTGTACGTTTGGGTGTGTGTAAGATTTAGATGGTAAGCTTTTATGTTTGTGTTTAAGGGAGGTTTTTTAAAGCAAGCGAATACGAATGCATTCGTATTCGTCAAATTCAGACGAATACGAATACGAATATTTTTCCAAAGAAATTAAATAAATAAATGCATAAATCCTAAACGAAATTTAAATAAATGACTAAAACTCATAGTTTGTACAAATACACAAATTTTTTTATAGAAATTTGTGCTTTGTATAATTTTCAAATATTATTCAATGATGATCATTAAAATTTTGGGTACTTTTTATTAAATTTAAAGTACGCCAACAAGAGTGTGATGTCCCTTTTCATAAAATTTTTTTTATATTTCATATTGCATATAATATTCGTATTCGTATTCGCGAATATCGTTTCAAATATTCGTATTCGTATTCAAGAATATCTTTTGAAATAGTCGTATTCGTATTCGTATTCGCTTATATCAAAAATTTACATTCGTTACATCACTAGTATGTACACGACCCACTATGTTAGTTTGTATGGAGAATTTTTTTGTTTGATTCTCCCCCCAAATCGGTTCAGTTTTATGTAAAAAAAAAAAACAAAAAAAGTTCATAGCGATAAGTTGTGTTTTAATGTCCGCGCGCTTTTATGTCCGTCCCTCAAAGTTGGCCCTCAAGCCCATTTATTTAATGAAATTTTGTTTTTTTTTTGTTTTTGTTTTGTCTAGTTTTTCTTTGACTATATGTATATGTATATTAAATAATTTAATAGATATAATCTCTTATTTTACATGCTTATGTCCATTTCTTGACTTGTTAATCAAACTGTAATTATTTTTAAGTTCGAATTAAATACGAGATTGTGTTTTTGAGTGCATAATTAAATAATAAATAATTAAATATCCAACCCTGTGTAATTAATTATTATTTAAGTTTTACGAGCGCACCATATGTTTTTATGCTTGTGTGTGTTTATTGAAAACACAAACATGACATCATGTGGTCGTATTGAAAACATCATGTGGTCGTATTAGGAAGAATTTCGTTTAATTTTCATAAAAATATAACAAATACAATTCATAGTTTCATATCATAGTATAAATAAATAAAAAAAAATGCTCCTTTGATTTCATTAATAAGAACTTTAATTAACCACTGAAAAAATTAAATCGTATTTAATTACAGCTTAATTTTAAATAAAAATTAGCTAATTATATATTTAATTATGAAGTCAAAAACTAGGGATTAATCTAAATAATTTCCATATAAATATAATTTTGGTATATAAAATTTTTGGTATTTTGTTGGTTACTTTCTTTATCATTTTCTAAAATATTAATTTTAGCAAAAAAAAAAAACTTTCTTTGAGGCTAATGTTGTTGACTCGAAGAGCTAAAATATTTACATATATATCATAAATACAACATCGCTATGAAATTTTTGTTATTTTTTAAATACTATAAAACGGAACCGATTTGGGGGGAGAGAATATAAGATATCAAAAAAAAAAAACGGCCACTCTAATGTACAACGGCAACGTTAGAAAGTTTTCTGAACTCAAGAGCGCCTATGGGTTAATATTCTCTATCAAGGCGAATCGATACCAGGGTGTTTGGTGACAAATTTATAATTTTAAATACAATTATTTCAAGAAGCAGTAAACGGGTGCGGAGGGAGGGTGGCGCCGTTGGAATTATCGATTCGCAGTCGCAGTGGTCGAGTTAGCATCGCGCGTTCGCTGTGGAGACATTTTTTAAGAGTACAGGTTCTTACGTAATTGCTCGTCGACAAATTTGTTTAAAGTCCAGTATCCCACGATTACTTGATGGACCGAGTGTAAATTTAATTCGTTCGTGGGTGCAGAGATTCCGCGCAACTGCTCCAGCTATGAATAACCCACGGAGATGGCCCAGTCTTTGTGACTTTCAATACGGAAAAGGGCAGCCTCACTGGGACTTCCAAGAGCGATTAATCATGAAATTAAAAAAAAAAAGGATCTGAAATTCCATCATTTTAAAATTCAAATCGTTCAAGAACTGAAAGAAAGTGGCTTTGATTTAAGCAAAAATTTTTGCGAAACAATGCTGGAGCGTTTTTGCACTGTAAATCCCACTTTTTGGAGCGACGTGGCTCATTTTCACTTAAACGGCCACGTCAACAAGCAAAACTGCCGTTACTGTCTCCAAGAACCCCAAACCCTCGATTGAAACATAAAAAACCATTGCATTGCCCCAGAATAACTGTTTAGTGTGCCTTATCCACGCATGAGCTAATTGGACCATTTTTTCGAAAATTCTCGTGGCCAGGCGACGAATGTCAACGGTGAAAATTATCGACGCATGATTACGGAATTATTTTTGCCAAACCTGCGATCTCATCCATTGTACTCTTCACACACGTGGTTTCAACATGATGGGACGACTGCACACACAGCCAGAGCTACGATGAAATTGCTTCTTGAAAATTTTCCCCAAAAAGTGATCAGTCGCTTTGGGGACTCTCCATGCACACCAAGGTCGCCCGATCTAACTTCCATGAATTTTTTTTATGGGGCTACCTCAAACAGAGGGTTTATAATGACAATCCCCAATCTCTTGTCGCGTTAAAGGAAAATGTTCGTCGAAAAATTAGCTCAATTGAACCAAGTTTACTGCAGCGTGTGGCGCAGAACACAAGGCTCCCTTTGCAACTTGACGGAAGACATCTGGACGACATACTCTTTAAAAAGTAAAATCCACATTTCCATTCTATCGTTCCATGCTCTTAATCTTAATCTTAATTAAACTTCGTGTCAATTATTTCATTTTTATTTAAGTTTGAAAATATAAATCTGCTACCAGACACCCTGTATATGTATTTGTTATACTTAATTTACATAAAGCATTTTATGTATGAAATTTTTTTAATTGTCAATAGGAGGTTCTGGAGGAGCAAATCATATCAAAAAAGTTGCCAAAAAGTTCTACCTTTTTTTTAATATAAAATTATTTTCTATAGCGCTGCAATTAGCAAATAGATAAAGTAGCGTGCAACAAAATTCATGAAATAATGCTTAATGTAAATTAGGTATTAGTGTAAAATTTGTTGCGGTCAGAAAATTTCCAAACGCTTTGATTTGGTGTGACACAAGAGAAATTAACAGCTGATCTTTAGCTGTTGATTGAAATCACCTGATATGAATTCGCCTTGTTCTCTTTCTTGCTAATCCAGGGAAATGTCACAGAAAATGTTCTAAAGGGTCCGCCAGATAATTTTTTTTTTTTTTTTGAAAATGCTATAAAAAAACTACTGAAACTACGGCTGTGTGGCACGTAGCGCCATCCTGTTGAACCCAAATGTTGCAAATATCCTCCTCTTCAATTTTTGTGAACAAAAATTCGTTCAATATGGCCCGATAACGTTCGCCATTGACTGTAACGGCCACTCCTTGCTCATTTTCGAAATTATGCCCATGAACCAAAATCCGCACCAAACAGTGACTCGTTTTGGGTGCGTCGGCTTTTCAATGTATGCGTGCGGGTTTTCAGTGCCCCAAATGCGACAACTTTGCTTGTTTACATACCCGCCAAGATCAAAATGAGCACGCCCTTTTAGCGAAGCGAAAACGCATTGGATGATCAGTTGGCTCGTTCAGCGGAAGGATAAAACTAATTATCTCTCAAATCAAATAAGCACTAGTTAAAAAAAACGTTAGAAGGCGGACCCTTTACACTTTCTTCTTCATCCATATTTTTGCAAGTGCTGAAGAAGTAATTGTATTCAACACTTATCTACTGTGAGTACCTGCTTAAGAAAGATTGTCCTGACAACCAGGGTGACCGATGACACTTTTCAAAAAGTAGCACCAAAAAGGGGATTTATCAAAAAAAAAGGGGCAAAATAAAAAAAAAACGAGAAAACTACACTAAACTTTTTATTTTTAATGTATTTTTATATAATTCAACATAAAAAAGGAAGACAAAAAGTGGCAAAAGCACTCGAAAAAGTGGCAAGGCAGTCAAGGCAATTTGCCACTTTAGTCGGTCAAACGGTCACGGTGCTGACAACACAAATCCAAAGAAGTTGAAAATGATACTTTGGAAGCATTTATAATATTGTTCTTTAAAAATGACTTCCAAGTTTTTATTTCTGGTTACAAATATATGCACATACATGTACATATGTATGTATGTATAGTATATGTATCCACCAGAATTGAACGATAAGTCCCGTGCAAAACTATCAATTTTGCTCTCTGATATTAGCCGAAGGTAAATTTTTGAACGAATTCCAATGCTATTAATCTATTCGATCGAAAACTGCTGATTAATTAAGTAACAATTAATAAAAGCTTTTATAAAAGACAGTTTTGTTTTATTTTTTATTTTTATAGAATTTAATGAAATTCTTTTTTTTTTTTTGTCAATTTAGCATAATCAAAAAAATCTGTAAGCAGTATTTTATTTAAATGGGTGTGGTCCTCCACAAAACGCTGTTTCTTTAATTATTATTATTTTTGTATAAAAAAAATAGTATAAAAATTAATGCTGATTTTATATAAGTATGTATATTTATTTATATGTATATATATATGTATATTTAGCACGTTATGTATACTTTGCATATATTTTTCTTTCTGGACAAAGAATGTTTAACGAAAAAAAATAGTATCTAGTGGTGGCTGATATTTAGAAATTCGATTTTACTTCCAACTCTTTTTATTATATTTTATTTTTCTTCTTTTATATGCAACCTTTTTTTTGGCATACAGTTGAACAGAAATGAGGAAAAAATTTAATTAATGATTTTTTCTAGTAATTATTGTTGGATTGGTTATCCATATACATACTTTGGAAACTTTTTTTCTAGGTACATTTGTACATACATACATACTTACATACAGTGGCATACAAATATGTACAATGTGTTTCCTTTTTTTGTCTACTTACATACTTACATACTTACATTTATACCAAAAAATAAAATATAAGTATGTGTATATAGAATATATTTTTTTAAACAAAATAAAAACTGATTTTTTTTCTATAGTAGATTATGTTTATACTCATGAAGGAGTGTAGTAGATATATCGTATTTGTATACCCAGCAAACATGAAGTCAAACCTTTGAAATAAGATGACTATAATTTGATATCGAGCACAATTCTCAAATCTTTTTCAAAGGTTTGTGTTTAATAATTGAATTCAAGTTGATAATGACTTGAATATAAACATTTAACAACCAGTGTCTCATGCATATTGTCTCAACTTGATGTCAAGTGCCATTCTCATTAATTATGAATACACGTGGCAACTAGTGATGAGCGATAACGTGATTTTTTAATAATGTTGCTCCTTGTGAACGTGATTTCTAAATCGTTGTTCTTTTAAACTGTGACTGTGATCACAGTCTGTTCTGTTATTTTGAGGAAATCTAATAAAAAGAGCAGGAGTGAAATTAAACGGTGACTGTGATCACGGTTTAACATATTTCAGCTCTTCTGCTTTAAAAGTATTTATTAGTATTGGTGTCCTGATAAATACTAATAAATACTAATAAGAAGAACAAACAATTAGCAATCGACCCCGTATAAATATTGAGAATTGTCGTAAGACAGACAATAAAATTGTAAATATAAAAATGTGAGCTGTACATAGTTGCTAGAAAAGGCGATTTGACACGATTTGATTTAATTTTTGCTTGACAAAAGCTAAAGGTATGAAAAAAATTAATGTGGTAGCTTTATTTATTGTAAAGTAAGCATACAAGAACAATCACAGTTTGTATGAAAGAACTATATTTCCAAAAACCTGTTACTTGATAAATTCAGTCACAGTTGTGATTTGTGATTTTTCAAAATAACAGGTTTAGTGGCAACTAAGCATACTTATGAATGCACCTTGGCTGCACAACTATTTAAAGCGCAAACCAAATTGTAAACATTTTAAATATATGGCGATCAAAGTGCTTGCTCGTGAAAAAAGTATACTTATTGTTTGTGAGTAAAAAATTAATTATTATTAAGATCGCGAATAAGAAACCGAATAAAAAATACTATTTAATTATAATTTTATATGGACATACAGGTCCATAAATGTTTCAGTCAATAATTAATTCCATGAATTTAAATATTAAACATGAACTTTTAAAGCAAAACTTTTATATCATTTATGTTACACACTATATTACAATCCACATTTGAAAAACAATTGAGAATAACGTTTGAAAGTAAGATGAGAATAAAAGAATTTCTCAATTTGAAAATAATTTCCCCTTTTTGTTGAGAATGCTATGTTTTTCGAGTTATTTTCAAATCATTTTCAAACGTTCGTCGTTTGAGAAAACGCTTGATTTCAAATCTTTCTCAATTTGAAATTAAACCTGCGTGTTTGTTGGGTACATACATATGTATATGTATGCATGTACATATGTACATACATAAATACATACATATATGTATATATGTATATATTTCTCTAAAATTAATGATATAATGTTGCAATCAAGCTTACATTTCCGTTTGCCTCAACAATTCTATACACCCAACTTACCCTACTCTTGTGTATCAATTGCCTCACCCACACCCTTGCCGCCGCAGCCTTCAAAAAACTCTGCCCATCTCCATTCCGTTACAAAACGACCATTTATAATATTGGCAGGGCATTTGGTGGGCCAAAGGAAAAAAAATCCCAGCGACTATTTAAACCACCCAACACGTTTCATTTTATTTTTTTTCTATGTACACATTTTCACTTCCCACTGGACTGTTCGTTCATCTTTAACACTTACACTCGCTCTCACTCTCAGCTACACATAACGGGTGTCATTTACGTGTCCGTGTGTATGGGTATGTGTGTATTTGTATCATGCAGGGTTTGGATGTTTTGATAAACGATTGTAAATGAGTGTTGGGCTGGCCGGCCACAGGCAATACACCATACCAATGTTTGCTTGGAAGAGTGTGAGAAGGCAGCTAGGTAGTTGCAGGGGTTGGGTGGTGGGGAGGCTTAAGACACTGTTAGTTTGGTGTTGTCTTCATTTCCATTGTCGTCATGTATTTTTATAAGGTATTGTGCATTTTTTAAACTTGATATAATTTCTTTTTTAATTTTTCTTTCATTTTTTTTCAACTTGGTCATAGTGTGTAATTAATTTAAAAAAATGTATGTAATACAAAAGCAGAAGGAAAAAAAACGAACGAAACGAAATATCCACCAGACAACCAACCACTTCTCCTAGTTTTTTTTTCTTCTTTTTTTAATTCATTATATTTTAGGCAAGACGGCTGAGGAAATGCGGAAATTGTTGGAAAAAAATTTTAACTCATTTACATAATTTTTTTTCTTTACAATTTTACGTAAATTTTTTCTTGTTTTGCTGTTGGTAATTGTTGGTTATTTTTTCTGTCTTGGTTTTTGTTCCTGTCATTGTAGTGGGTTGGAAGGGAGGGGGTAGTTAGAAAATAATCTCTATATAATTTTAACACCCTTTAGTGTCATTTAAAAAAGTTGGTATTTATATACTGATTTTAAAAAAAATGCTATTCCATTTTTTGGCATTTTTAACTTTTTATAACCCCGAAAAAAAAGGAGTAATTTACAAATAATTTCAGTTGTTATAACAAAAAGAAAATAATTTATTTTATCAGTTACATCCCCCGTTTGCTGGCTTGTGCTGCTGTCTTGGCAAATCACACTCGTAGAAGCCAAATAAAAGTTTTTAATGTGGTATGCTAAATTAAAATTAAATTTCTGTTTTTAATTAAAAGTGCAAAACAATTTTTTTTTGCTGAAATTGAATGAAATTCTATTTGTTTTATAAAAAATTTGAAGCATTTCAATAGATATACTTACATGATCGAAATTTCAAATATTCGTTATTTTTTGAAAAAATTAAATTATATTCACTTTTATTCCAGTTGTCGACATGTACGTCACTTAAACACAATATCAAAAATTTGGGGCTCTCGAAAACAATTTTGCGCTAAAATAGTATAAACATGCCAAATTTTTTGGTATTGTGTTAAAGTGACGTCGATTTTGACAACTGGCATAGGGTTTCCGTCCTAGGGCCGGATTCCGCAACGATGAGGTATGAAGTGTTCACCAATATCAGTGTTCACAATTCACCGCACTTTTTGCAGACACTAGTGTTCACTATAACTGTCAAAATAATTCATTCTCACCGATGCGGACGCACAAATAAACTCATCGTTGTGGAATCCGGCCCCTGGTTCGCATACAAAAGGCTTTCGAACATAATAATAATAATAATAACGAAAGAAAACTGAGGCGAAACTTTCGAATGGAAATTTATATTGAAAACAACAATAAAATATAAAAATTTGTTATTGTTTTTAATATAAATTGTAAGTCGAAAGTTTCGTTTCGTTATTGTGAAACAGGCCATAAGTTCTATTGTTCGATTTCGGATGGTAACTGAATTTTAGTTGCCATTTCAACTGGCAACGCAACTAAAATTAGTATTTATTACAATTATGACAGATTGGCAACTGAAAATAGCGTAAAGAAAGCTTCAAATTATTAGTGCTGCAAAGAAAATTGTAAAATAAAAGTGCTTAAAAAATTACTTATCATAAAGATGATTAGTTCAGCTAATTTTTTTTCGATGAAGAGAAGGAAGTACAAAATGTGATATCTATTAGAAACAATTTATTAAATTTATTATTTAAAATTACTGCCTCTACTGTGTGAGTAAATGTTATTGCTTAAACTAATTATTTGCCAACTGTCATCTGTATTATAATTTTGGCGATTGGCAACGCAACTAAGGAGAGTTTGCCACCCAAAATCGAGCCATTAAAATTATGTGTAAAAAATATATCATTTGTAAACCTTTTTCCCTTCCTAGCAAATCAAAACTTGAGTTTGAACCAGGACTAAGAGATTATGAAAAAATAATCAGCCATGTTCTGTAAACCGAATCCAACAAGCCTTTTCTGCAAATCACGATATGCCAAACCACGGAGATTTCAAAAAATTAATAAAAGCTAAATTTTGTAAATTTCACGATTTATAGCTTTAGAATTTGGAAGAAAATATTCTATTATAAATGCAAACAACTTAAAACGTAATAAAAACCCACTATCCAGAAGCTATTAACAGTTTACTTTTGAAATCACCGAGATTTATTTCATATATAATGGCCCCATTGATGTGTTTTAAATCATACACACTAAATTAATTTCAGATATGATTTTTCAAGGTCTAAAAAATAGAAAACTATAAAAAAGTCTGAAAAAAAAATTCGTTGTTAGTGGATTTACTTTTTCTAAATCGATCGCTTTTAAATCGACTCGATTACAGAACAGGCAGGATTGTTACGAAAATATTTTTTTTTCTAATTTTTCACCTTCTTTTTATATTTTCAATTAATCTTTTTTAGGCTTGAAAAAAATAGTTTAATTGATTATTACGAAAATAATTTTACTTTTAAGTTTAACATTTCGATTATTGAGTTCTTGTTTCAAGTTTTATATTATTTTATATTATTCTCAAAGGAAACAGACTATTGCTTTTCTATGTTTTCATATGGAGATTGACAGTTGGGAATAAATGAAACACCTGACAATTCACAGATCTGATTTTAGTATGCATATTTGTGTTTAAATTTAAAGTTGCAAAACAGAGGAAAATCTAGGGTCGAATCGTCACATCCGTGAACGTACAACTCTAGTCACGTAAAAACACCGTTTTCCCATTATGAAATACGTGAACGTACTGAAAACCCATTCAGCTTATATGATTGAGGTATCGCTTAATTTGTTTTCGTACTATTTTCGATACGATCACGGATGTGATGATTTGAGCCCTGTATTTGGCATTTTTTTATGAACCTACCATACTATCACAAATTAATATTAAGCAGAGGTCGCAAACGCACTACAATTAAAAGTGAAGAAGCACCAATTCAGTGCCTTTAAAAATAATTCTGCAAAGAAAAAAAACGGATTTCAATGCAAAGATCTAAAAGAAGAAGATAAGAAGTATGTGAAATATAAATTTAAATTTTAATGGGCGTGCCCCCGTCCGTTTTATAAATGCAAGATTGTGTGTTTTTCAGAGATCAGGGTGCGTTTTAAGTTTTGTAAAATCGGTAAAGTAGAACCACTTAAAATAAAATAGTAAATTTTAATGGGCGTAACTCTATCCGTTTTTTAAGTAGAGTTTTGTGTATATTTTAGAGCTCAAGGTGTGTGGTAAGTTTCGTAAAAATCGGTTAATTAGAACCGTGTGAAATATTATAATAAATTTTAATGGGCGTAACTCTGCTCATTTATTTTTCAACTTTCAAATTGTGTAATTACAAGAATCAGAAGTGTTTGATAGGTTTCCCAGCAACTAAATAAGAAGAATATCATACAACTAAATTAAAAAAATTACAATGTTACCAATGGGAAGCTGTACCGTCTCAGACAAAATCAGAATTTTTACAATCGTTCTAAAATGTACCGAGTCATGAAGTAACACCACAAAGAAAAAAATAGAGACGAATTGATAACCTCCTCCTTTTTTTGAAGTCGGTTAACGATAACCTCCTTTTTTGTTTGAAGTCAGTTAAAAAAGCACCAAAAAAAGTACGCACTGTTATGACTCAAAAAGCACTAAATTGACATCGCTGTAATCAGCTGCTAATTTCTTCACTGGCAAATCAAGCAAAATGTCCGTAAATTTTTTGACAGCAAGACGTTTTACACTAACAAAAATATACGTATTTCTTTGCAGAGTTGTATTTCATATTAATGAATTTTTCGATTACAAACGTTCTCAAATTTGTTACAGAAACCACCAACGTACTTACTTCTTGCATTCGGTTATGGCACTCACGTCAGCCATAACGTTTCCACTAAAATCTAAGATTACATAACTTGTTTCATTTAAGCCGACTGCTGCAGTTAGAAAACTATTTGTATGATTTTCTTTTATAAATCTATGTGTAGAAAAAATCTAGATTTTTTTGTAATAATAATTTTTCTCTTTGTTTCTCTGTAGACAATGAAATGCAAGGGCAAAGGGCCAAAAAACCCTTGTTTTACTTCATTGACTTCAGTTCATGTAAAGTAATTCTATCTGTTTGTTGTGTTGATGATGGCAGTGGCAGTGGCAGTGGCAGCCAATATATTATTTATTTTCATATCTTTTAGTTTACAAAGTTAAAAACCCAATCCAGCAATTTTCTTATTTTATTATAAAACTTTAGTTTTCTTCACGGAAATAGCCGATTTTTTAGTCTTAAGTTAATTTTAAAATATCGAAAAAAAATACTGGCCATGACTTGGTGTGTATGTACTCGTTTGTTTGTGAGCAGTAGAGTTATTTTAATGCCCAGAGTTGTATTTTTCTATTTAAATATCATTTGTTTATGTAATTTAAAAAAATAAAATATTTGATGTGAAAAATTTGCCATTACTCTTACATTGCCCAGTGAGTTCAGCCAGTCTGACCACATCTTAAATAATTATTGTTTGTGTGGGTTCGTTCGTCCATGTTTCTGATTTCGATTTCCATCTTATTTTAAGTTAGAATTTTTCAAAGTAAAAAAAAATTCATATTTCACTTCAGTAATTCTAGAACGGTTGTGTTTCATTATCTCATGTTTTGTTTTCTTTTTTAACGTGGCTGTGCAAAAAAAATCTCCAATTGCCACATTACTTTTCCCTTCAATTTATTTACATATTATGTATTTGTTTTCTACATCCTTCATTGACTTCAGCCACACTCTCTCATTCATTTTTTTTATTTTATTAGAGCTTAGTTAAATATATTTAGGTTTCCTTTTTTTTGAGGGAAATTAATTATCTTTTTTAAGTTTTCTTTTCTTTAATTTTTTGTCTTAGTCATTGGGAAAATAATCAACCAACCAAAGAAACAAACAATCAACCAACTGACAGACCAACCGACGACCACTTGCAAAATTTATAATACGAGAGGGCGGGGAAAGAAGTCCATGACTTTTTGAATGAAACACAGGTTTTTGAATAAGAAAACTAATTTTATTTTCTAACGTAGTCTCATTTGAGCTTTATATACTTTGTCCAAGGTTGGTCCAATTTTTTTTATATCTTAAAAAAATAATCTGCTTGTCATGGTTGGGGTATTTCAAATTCGACTACGACAGTGTTGTACTAGATTAAAGAAAAACTGTTGAAGTCTTCTTTAATCTATTACAAAAACGTCGAAGTCGAAATACGCAATTCTCTTTCCGCCGGGCCATTTCTTCGAACTTGGAGCTAAGTCCGGATCAGAGACTGATTCGTAGTCCAACTCATGGAATTTTGTCATGCAAATTGCACCTTCACATTGTCTTGGTATAAAATAATTTTCTTTTTCTTCGCCAAATAATATACTAGTTTTTTTTCAAATCCTCATTAAAACGACCCATTAAGTTGAAGGTTGTTAATATGGATTATACCGCTGTCATCAAATATATTTATTTAACTGGAAATTATTGATTAGTTCAGGATAAATATCCGAACAAAATGCCTTGCATACAATGTAAAAGCAATTGCTATCACATCCTGCCCAGAGCCTTGAACTTAAAATTGTAGAGCATCTGTGGGAAGAATATATGGAGAAGAAATCGCACGAGTGGTAGGCTAGCGGCAAAAATGAACTCAAAAGTTTTCTCCAGACCAGGAGAGGAGAGGAGGAGAAAATATACCTCCCAATATTGCCAAAAACCCAGCTCATTCTATGAGAATGATATATTAGATATTAGAGGTGGCTAAAATTTTTTTTTGGAAAATTGGATATTTTGAACAATGGAAATATACACAATCGAGCAACGCGTTAAAGTTATTTGGGGGGGGGGCGGAGTTATTATGTAATTCGATTCGAAACGGAAGCTGTTCGAATTTGTATGTTATTAACATTACAATTCCAACATATTTCTGTTCGATTCGGATTACATAATAACCTCCCAGGCTTATTATGAAAATGGCCGTTCAAATCAAAATGCATCTTGCACTTCGTGATTTTTGATTAGGCACATTTTCACATCAGAAAAACAAATTCACCCACAAAGACTGATTGTTTTGTGCGGTTTATGGGCTGGCGTCATCATTGGGCCGTATTTTTCCGAAATGAAGCCGGTCAGGCAGTTACTGTGAATGGTGTTCGCTATCGTGAGATGATAACGAACTTTTTATGGCCCGAATTGGAAGATATGGATGTTGCTAACGAAACAATGGCTCTTTTGCGCGACAAATTCAATGTCCCTGTTATTTCACGTGGTGGCGATGTCAATAGGCCGCCAAGATCATGTGATATGACAACGTCGGACTTCTTTCTTTAAGGTTATTTGAAAGAAAAGGTGTACGTCGATAAGCCAGCAACAATTTAAGAGCTGAAGGATGATATACATAATTCAGCACATTAACGAGATATAACCTAAATTATGCCTCAGCGTCATAAAAAATTTGGACCATCCGATAGAGATGTGCCGCCGAGGTCGCGGCGGCCATTTAGCCGATATTTTGTTCCATACATAATTGAACCGTACCATATTATGTATCATAATAAAAAGAAATGACAATGATTTCCTAAATAATTTATGTTTTATTCAAAATCAACATCGGCCCTTAAAATTTAACCACCCTTTACTTAAGACCATCTTATATTTTTCCAGTTCATGCCAGTTTTTCCTTACATATTTTCATAACTTCTTTGGAGTGTCTTTTTTTAACTGGGATTTCTCGAATTTTAACAACGGCTTTTTATAGCAAATTCTACTCTTTACAAAATAATTTGCATTTTCAGTTTTAAGAGTAATTTTGCAAGCATTTATAGAATTAATAAAGCATACATATTTGAACTTTTGAAGCATATTAGTTAGTTAGAGTTGAGAAAAATAATTAATTTTTCTTAAAACTTGTATATCATTGTAATGGAAACCCTCAAAACTTAGCAAATGTTATAAAATGTTTTTTAATGCCCTAAACCGCCACATTCAACCGAATAAAAATAAAGTAATAAATGGTCTAATCAAACAAAGAATTTTTTAAGAAAAAAAAAGCTGATCAAAGTACATACAAAAAGTTCCGCATCATTTACGTTTTTTAATTAGACAAGAAAAAATAAAATTAATGGAAAAATCCTTTATGTTCCCCTTTAAGCTCTTTCTCTCTCTCTCTCTCTCATCCCCCATCAACGGCACTATGTAAATTTTTTTCTAATGACTTTAAATTTATGTCCTTTTTTAAGATTTTTTCGCCCCGTAAATGAAGACGATATTTTTTTTTTGGTGGCTTATATACTTTTATTTAACAAAAAAAAAGTATTAAGAAAAACACGAAACTTTTTCTGAGCATTCTCATTAATTTCTTATATTGTACGAGTAGTACATAAAAAGAAAAAGAATATAAGCAAAAAAAAAATAAAAATACAAAATTACAATCCTTTCAAAGTGTGTATGTAATGAAGAAAAAAAATTAAAAAATGAACTCATCATCTGACAGCTTAAAAAAAACAAAAAGTAAAGTGGAAATCTTAAAAGTGTTTCTTATTTTCTTTATATTCCTCAAAATAATGAATTCTCTTTCTTGCTTCTTATTATGACAATGAGGACAACGGCGAGTTTATATGAATGTAAGTGATAAGAAGGCGTACAGGCTGGTGCTGATGACCGCACCAAAAAAAAAATATTGGCCAACCAACCAACCCTACACTCTTATTAAAAAAAATCACTTTATTTTTCGTTTTACCAAGTTTAACAGATTGTTCAAATGTAGTGTTCGTGTATTAAACACAAGCTATGAGAATTTAGTTTTATAATATACATGCACACCTTTATATACTCCAGCCCTTAAAAAAAAAACTAAGAAAAAACTGACCGATTTTTTGTTCCTATTGTAGCGCAATCTTTAAATGTTCGAATATTTTTTACTGATAATCGAATTCAAACTTAATATATATACACACACACCACAATCAAACCAGTTAAATAAAAAGTAATTAATTTAAAAAAAATCTTTGTTGTCTACTTTTAGGGTCTTTTGCGCACCGCTGAACAGTTAAAAATTAAAGGTCTTTGCGAGACAGCAGAAAATGCCGATGATCTTAACGATACGGCCACAGCAACAATAACAGTATCAGAGAATATACAACAAGCTGTCGTTGGTAATATTGTCAATGCCACAGTAGTGCCGGGACAGCAATCTCCTCCAATACCCCACCAACAACATCAGCCACAACAGCAGCAGCAACAACAGCAGCACCAACACCAACACCAGCAACAGCAACAATTAACAACTACCGCCGTTTTAAGTCCCGGAAGTGCTCAACAGTTAGCAGTTGCCGGACAATTGGTAACCTCAACGCCTGCCACAACACCCCAGCAGCAGCAGCAACAGCAGCAACAACGAAAATCCAGAGTACGCAAACGTTCAAAATCCCCGGACCTACAGTTGCAACAGCAACAGCACCATCAGCAACAGAATCAACAGCACCCACAGGCAATATTAATACAAAATCAAAATCAAGCTGCCATTGTCAGTCTACAACAGACATCGGCTGGTAACTATATACCCGTATCGGGCGTACAAACGGTAACCACCAGCGTAGCGGGTGGCCAACAGCAACAACATACCACCATCGTAACAGCGGACGACTCGGATTCGGATAAACCCTCCCTGCAAAAGATCTGCAAAACTGAGGCGTCTTCAGCTTCACCGGCGTCCACTTCATCGGTATCGGCAACAAATAATGCTGGTGGCGTAACTGCAGTGACAGCATCGGGCACAGCGATCGTAACACAAATTGTAGTAGCAAGAGACGGAAAAGATAAAAATATGACTAGTTTAGGCATGGGAATGGTAAGTGATTCCACTTCGTTGGAATCTTCTTTTGGTTGAAATTATATTTTTCATTTGTTTTTTCGTTATTGTTATTTTTTTTTTGTCTCCCCAAGACTTGTAAGAAAATTCGTTGTAAATTCGAATTTTATTTTATTTATTGTAGAATGGTGGCATTCTAGGAGTCCCTATGGGCTTTTTAGATTTTGCCCCCGAACCACCGGCACCCTCAGCAACACCTGTCACGGTTACAGAACATGTAGATTTATCTTGTAACCCCAGCACGGACACCCGAGATCTATCAAGTGAGTTTTTGGTACTTTATTTTCATTTATGTATACAATATTTATTTCGAATATGTTTGTGGGTGGTGAACATGTTTTAGTTATTTATCACATAATTTTGAAATTACATACATATGTATATCATAATACATTTGAGCAAAATCGAAATTGAGAATTTGTATATAAAGGTTGGTTAAATTTTAAGGGCCGATGTTGATTTTGAATAAGTTGAATAAGAGTTGGTCTGAAATTGAGAAATGTCAAATGAAATGCAGAAAAAACTTGACGTTCAGGTGTGGTTCACATTCAACATAGGCCCTTAAAATTTATCCGCCCTTTATAAGAATGTGTACATACACTCCTGTCCAATTTATTAGGCTTATACGTTTTTTTTTTACTTAGCAGGCCATATTTTTTGCTATTTTAGGGATAGAATAAAAATCATACTGCCGGGGGTTAGCAAAGTGTATCAAAAATATTTGAAAAGTTGTATTTTTTTTTAACTTATTTATATGTTACTAGCTGTTCCCAGGGCTTTGCCTGCTCGAAATAAATTTTTGACTAGCTACATATAAGAGCAAAAATAAAAATGGAAAATAGTATTTACTGAGCTCAATAAATTCGTGCATGAAGTAGGAAACAGCTGATCGATATTTTTATATGCAAATCTTATTGCTAAGCTGATTAGTTTGTGGGAAAGAGAAACGAGGGGAACAGAACCGTTTCTTTCTCACTCTCCTAACAAACTAATCAGCTTAGCAATAAGACTTTCATAGTGTAAATTAGGACTATCGATCAGCTGTTTCCTACTGTTACAGTCGGCTAACTGAGCCTTAAAGCCGAGTACACACTATGGAATTTTGTGACAAATATGGCAAAAATAACAGTGAGAACTAGTGGCAAAGTTTGTCATTTCCGATATTTTTCGTTGTGTGGCATTACCACACAAATCGTTTACGCATCTGATTTAAACAGCTGTAAGAATAAGTTGGCGGCATTGCAAACACAAAAAGAAAATGTCAGCGTGTTGACATTGAGAAAATACCGAAAGAATTTTAAATGTATGGAAAACGAAAACAAGTTGAAAAGCGCAAAAGACTATCAGAAAAATTCAAGCGCCCTGGACGCATGACATGACAATTCAGCTTGTGGAGGCTCGTGAGCAGTGATGCCAATTTAGCGCGTTTCGCGCTAGATTTAGTAGTGCGTTTTAACTTTGTAAAGCGCGCTTTTTTCGACTTAGCGCTTTTTATAAAATACGCGCTAAGTTAGCGCGTTTTGAATAAAGTCGATAACATTATTTCAGTTCAATATTTTTTTTTACTTTTTTTTGTATAAGTTTAACAAATTTCTAGTATCCAAAACTCTGATAAAAATTTTCAAGTTGGTTATTGATTCAGCTGTCGCAAATAAAATTACCTTGACCTTACCTTAGAATTAAAAACGCATTTTAAATGGCAAATGGTTTTGAAATTTCACGGCTGAAAATATGTATTAATGACCCAAAAATATAAAAAGCATTTGCATCGCAAAACTATTCGACAACTTATATCTTGTTACAGAGTTTGGCAAATAAAATTAAAATAAAAACTAAGGATTTGGATTATTTGGAATATTGCAAAATCTGAAAAACGGTTACAAAAAAAAAAAATTGTTTACTGATACATACATCGGCTTTTATTAAAATTTAATTTAGCGCGCTAGAAAATAGCACGTTTTTGCTGTAAATATTTGACAATTTTGTAACTTAGCGCGTTCTAGCGCGTTTTGAGAAGGGCAATAGTGCCTTTGGGTTGTAAATAGTTGGCACCGCTGTACGTGAGGCTTTATAAATGTTACATAAGTATATGTAGCATTTATAGGATAGAAAAAAGGCAGTGGCGTTAGGTCTTCATGCACACGAAATTTTTAAACCAAATTGGAATCTGCTTCCTTAAACTTGGATGCAGAGTACAATAGAATCCTTTGGTGGCACGCATTCTAAGACCGGGTCTTTTCCACCACTTTATTTGACATTTTTAGATTTTCTTAATTTTTTTTCTTATTATTGATAAATACACGGTGGCACTAGCCACCATTGAATAATTTTGCGATTGTCTATTTGTATAAATATTAATTAACAAACAATACGAAAAATAAAGTTTCACAATGGTAAAGCAAATGACATTAAATGCCATTATGTCACAATTAGTCCTTGATGTAGACCATGATACTGTATTGCTGTTATTTAGGGATGGAACTCTTTCATGTAAACTTGGCATAACATTTCAATGTTCAAAAGACATGTTGTCAGCTAGTTGTCTTGCTATGGACTGACTGTTTACACGGTTGTAAGAAATTTTCATCACATTTTACTGATAATATTGTAAGATATGACAATCGTCTGTATATACTCGTAGCTTGACTTAAGGTTAAGAAGGTTTTGCTATATTTAGTAAAAAATCAAATTCAAAATTCCTCAACAAAGTTGCATATTTTCAATCTATACATTTTCAATAAAATCAAAACTTGACCACCAATTTCAACAAACAGGCATTCATTTTCTTTGTATACCTTAGTATAGAAAGGCCTTAATCATTTTTTTTTTTAATTTGTATATTTTGTATATTACGATCTAATTTATCGAAAAATGTAAAAATCTCGATTTCAAAAAAATAATCACTCTTATTCCATTTGTCAAAATCGACGTTACATCAATACAATACAAAAAACTTGGGGTTCGCTCTCGAGAAAAAGTTTATGCTATTGACGGTTTATTTATCTTCCCTACGGTTTGAAAAATGGACTGAGGTTGTCAATTGCAGTCAGTTGTTTTCCACAAATGATAGACAAGCTCCAAATTTTTGTTATTTTATTGAAGTGACATCGATATTGTCAACTGGACTAAGGGCCTTTCTATATTAAGGTAACTTTATTTAGTTAAAGATTGTATACAAACCAGAGCTGTGATATTTCGATTACGATTAGTAATCAATTAGATTACATTTTAAAAAGAATTGTATTTATTATATAATTCCCTTTAAAAGAATTTCTGATAAATAATTGATTACGATTACTAATAATCGCAAAGTAATCTGAATTACTTGAAATTACAAAAAAATAATCCAAAAGAATCAAAAGTAATTAAAAAATAGTCCGATTACATTTAATTCTTTTTGATTGTTTATTAATAATCAAAAGTAATTTTTGACAGTAGTCGGACTATTTTTTAATTACTTTAGATTCGTAATCGCAATCAATTACTAATCGTGAGAAACTGGATATAATCGTAATTTAATCATTACTTCACCTTTCAAAAAAAAGTAATCAAATTAGTAATCAGTACGATTAATAATCATTACTTAACAGCTATGATACAAACATGGGGTCGTTGTATTTTTAATTAATTTGAATTAAAAAAAAAAATTATAAAAGTTGTTTCAGATATTCATTGATTCAATAGACTGTTCTCTTAGACAACAAGGTTATTCGAATATTCGACAAAAAATATTCGAATAATTCGTTATTCTAAATTGAAAAATATTTGTTCGTTCGAGCAAAAAAAAAAAAAGATGTTCGAATATTCGAACAATTGTTGAACACTATGCAATTTTTCATAAAATTTGTTTTATTAGAATTCTTTACTTGCTTCGGAAAATGAGAAAAATGTTCATGCAGAAAATTGAGAAAACTTCATGTTGTTAATTCATAAAAAGTTTATATTTATATAAAAAATTATAAAAAATACACATATATTTTTCATTTTAAGTTCTCTTAATTTTTATAAGAAAAACAAATTAAAAAAAAATTTGCCGGCTATTTTAATTTTAGTTGTGAAATTTATTTGTTTCTTTTTTGTCTTCTCAACACAGATCCATCAGAACCGCTCGATATCGACAATCATTTGGCTCAGCACATGATACAACGGCTCGATCAATCTCCCATGCATACCATACATCATCAGACTGGCGACGAATCAAATTCGAATCTGGTCCAGCATATAAAAAGCGAAGTAATTGATGCCAAACAACAGCAACAGGTTCAACAGCATCAACAAGCCGTTGCCCATCATCAGGCTCAGCAGCAACAGTTGCATGCACAACAATTAGCAGCGCAGGGGCAATCACATCAACAGCAGCAGGCAGCCCATCAGCAGCAGCAGGCACATCAACATCACCAACAGCAGGCCCACCAGCAGCATCACCAAGAGATAACCGGAGCCACCGTTATGGAGATTGATCCGAGCCAAATAAAACATGAACCGGGAATGATAATAACACCGGAAATTGTAAATATGATGACGACAGGGCATATGGGTAAGTTGCGATCCATATTATTTATTTTATTTCAATATCAATTGTTTGTGTTAATTTAAAAATTAGAGAAATTTTTGGCCTAACAATCAGGGCTGCCGTTTTTGGTTATTTCCTACCAAAAGTGGTTATTTTTTTCTTTAATGTGGAGATGTGAATATTTTTCTCATTTTGGTTATTTTTTTTTGCCAAAATAATGATACACATGAACATATTTTTTATGATATACTTTTAAGCTTTTATGTTCTTCAATTTTTAGTATTGCTACCAAGACAACTGAAAATAAAACAGCTGTGACTAAAATCGCTAGTGTAGCCACCTGTTATGATTTCGTCTTGATTGCTACTCACTTGTTTACAATACTTTTCTTCTACAACACTGTCAATAACTTTTTATTTAACTAAATGGTCGCAACTCTGTACTACAGAACACTAGGTGGTCCATAATAGGTGACCAATTTCGTCCGCCCGCATCGCCTCCTTCCGAATAAAAGTGCGTAACCCTCAGAAAATTCTAAGTTGAAAACTTGACGATGTTTGATTCAAATTCATGTTTTTCAGAAATAGATTCATGGGTTTTAATAAAGGTACACCTTATCTATGAATTTGCATTAATTTTTTCCGTCTCGGTTGCATCATTTAATGGAAAAGTCCTTTGGAAAAGCATTATTCGATTTTTTTTAGCTGTTAACACGCTAACAGAGCTCTGTTAAAGCACAAATTTGTGTCAAGGGTTATAAATTTTACATTCAAACTATTATACTGTAAACTGCAAGTTTTGTTTACTTTATATTTAAAAAAACTGTTATTTTTTATATACATACATGTACAAGCGTTAACTTATTACATACATACATATGTAGGTAAAAGAATTACATTCATTCTAGTGGAACTACATTTTCATTGCTTCCAAAAAATCGATATTATTAATTTGCCGAGAGTGAGCAAAAAACTATGTAGAAGCTTATTTTAGTCATACAAAACCTTGTAACTCCTCCATAGTGTTAGAAAATACTCACCAGAATTAAAAGAAATTTATTTTTTTTAAAGAAATTTTTGAACTAATTTTAGTTTAAAATTTAAAAGTTATTTGCTTAAATTTACATGAAATCTCTGTTTCGGGTTTAAATTCGTATAAAAAGAAACAAATTGTTAAAATAGGTAACTATTTACCATTTTTCTAGGTAAAAATATTATCATAGAACACAAAAAAGGGAATTTTTCTTAATATCGCTTCCGATTCAGTGACCAGGAATCGAAAAAGAGAACTTCTTACAATGACAACCCAATGTAAAACTCATTAGAACGGATCGAAATTTTGCACTACTTCCAGATCGCAAACTCTACATTTTCGTGACTTTTTTGAAGTGTCTTTTTTTTTTTTTTGTTGGGATGTTATTTAATAAAAATAATATATATTGAAATTTTGTGATATTTTTTCTCATTTGGTAACTTTTAAAGCGAATTTTGGTTGTAAAAATTGTTTGGTTGTGGCAGCACTGCTAACGATCAATGCACTCATGAATATTCTCAAAGAATTTATTTCTCGCGCGAAAAAGTTTTCTCGAATCATAAATTCCCTGAAAATTAAATATAAAAGAGAGAGAAGATGGAATTTTTAAACTCGAATTATTTTGCTTAGTGACATTTTGTTTTGTATTGTATGCGTTCAAAAATTAAATTGGTTTATTTAAAAATGTTAATTAAAATTACAAATTGCTAAAAAGCACTTTTATGTTGCAGGGTACATATGTATTCATTCAACACGGCTGTTAACAACTCGTATGTGCATAATTTCGATTAATAAAAATGTGTAAATAAATTACCATACGACGCATTTTAATCTGCAAGAAAAATAATAAACGAAATATTTTGCAAACATAAAAGAAAAATAATATGAAAGAGAGGAAAATCTAAATGATAAATATTCAATTTGTAACATCGATTGCGATCTACATCGCAAGCTTCTCTCTCGCCTTCAACGAATTGTCGCTTAAATCACATCGCGGTAAAACACTAAATGTAGTTTAGTTTATTCCCCAATTATTGTTTCTCGTTCTAAGAAGTCATTTGCAAGTTTGCAAGTTTTCAATTAAAATAACACAGTTGGGAAAAATAGCTGACTTCGAAAATTCGAAGGCCTTCTTCAAATTTAAATTTTTAGCTCAATCTGTTAAGAATAAGTTGATTTTATTTCCGGAAATTTTTTCCCGGGGAATATTTAGAATTTGCGCTGAAAGTCTTGTTGGGCCAATATTTTATTGTAATGACGGGCACATTTTGTTGTAAGAATAATAAATATCGTTGTTGATACAACATTGTTGTTAAAACAATTCTTTGGTTATAACAAGAAATGTACCTTTCATTTGCACAAACCGAAACAATATAATAGCGGTATTCACGGTTGGCTATTGTAGATCTTTTACATATTGTAGCTTTGATAAATCGTGGTAAATTTAAAATACAGCAACAACAAAATTTATAAATGTTTAATTAAATATGC
Organism: Tachina fera; assembly: GCA_905220375.1. Taxonomy (NCBI): domain Eukaryota; kingdom Metazoa; phylum Arthropoda; class Insecta; order Diptera; family Tachinidae; genus Tachina; species Tachina fera. The sequence goes on along the minus strand of LR999967.1, from coordinate 102,460,753 downwards.
CTACACCATCTACTATACTAAAAACTGTTGTACTTGAATTTATTTACCAGAGTTTGTACAAAAGAAGAACAAGCTACATACAAATCCTCTCAGAGAGTCTCTTTTAATTGAACATTAAACGTTTTATACAATACAGAAGAAAAAATCGCTCACGCTTGGACGTATAAAATCGTAGTATATTTAAAAGTTTTTAAATTTAATGCGAAAAGTGAATTCCTCTATTATTTTTTAACAATATATTATTTGAATAGTTATTAATGGAATGGGCTACTATTTTCCTCTTTGGTTATGTTGGAAAAGTCGAGCTTTTAAAATAGTTTGGCTGGCAATACACTAAAATACTCGGAAAGTCGCTTTGTTCTTCCGATCTTATTTTTGATACCGAAAAGATTAATATCGAAAAAAAAATATAAAGTAGGTTAATCAAATAAACAAAAAAATGAAATTTTTGTTCATAATTTTTTGAAAAAATTATCTTAAAAATGCCTTCGGACTTTACTTTTAAAAGATTTTTCATATGCACAATTAAAGACGCTATCCGTTGGTAGTAAATCTCGTCATCTACCTACATAATACAATTTCAGAAGTTATTGTCTGCTAAGTAACAAATCTTACGAAGGTCTAATAAACTGAACAGGAAGGAGTGTATGTATATGTCCAATAAGTCTATACATTTTTGAATTTCCCGCCTCTTAACTGAAAGAGTACCACTGCTTCTGTCAACAGGCAACTGTAAGTTGACTCCTCTCAAAATTTGAACAAACTGCGTTATTTAGTTTGTGTTTAATGGCCATTAATAGTAAATTACAGCGTGATTTGAGAAGAAAATGGAAAATATTCAATTTCGTATTCTCATTCAGCTCAATCAAGAATATTCCCTCGGAATTTATTTCTCACGGAAAATCATTTTCTCGAGAAAACATTCCTCCAATCAAAATAGAGTAATACGTGGCATCACCGCATTACGAGACTCGTTGTTTTGCTTGTTTGTTGACATTTTGTTTCTCCCTTTTTTTTGAGTGAGAGAATAAAAAAAATATTAAAATTCACCAACATGAAAAAAATATGTAAAAATAAGTTTATAAATGATTTATTTGGGCATTATTTGTGGTTTTCCACATAAAAGAACTATAAACTACAAGTATATGTACATAAATTTTGTCTTAATGGAGTGTTAAATATTTTTTTGTGTAAACTCCCTTCTGTTTTGCAAAGGAAAGATTTTTAGTAAAAAAAAAGGAAGTTCAATTGCGTTCATAATATCTACTTTTTCCTTCGGGGAGTTTTTTTGTTCCCGCATTTGGTAAAAACAGGGAAAAAACAAATTCATAATAGGAGAAAAGGGAAAAGTGAAAAAACTCGCGCGGAATTTTTGTTCATGATTGGGCTGATTAAGCGTTATTTTTTTGCGGAAAATCACCATCTTAAATCACGGCTATGCGTACCATTCATCATAAATTTCAATGGTAAAAAAGTGTTTTACTGAATTTCTTTGTTCCCTTACAAGCGGGAAAGATGTCGTACATTCTGGTGGAGGTATCCACACAATATGGTGTTGGTCCAACGTACATTGAAAGTGAGAGAGATTGTGTTAATCAAATGGCTGAGTACTTTAAATTTTGAAATAATGAGAAAGCTTTCCTCCCCGCTTTTTCTCACAAGCGAAAAGAAACGAAATCGTATGAAAACTTGGTAGGAGTGTTTTATTTTTTTATTTAAGAGAAGTAACACTCAGGCAATGTTTACTATTACCAGGTGTTACCTTCCTTAGGAAAGAGGTAGTGATAGAGAAGACAGAAGAGATAGAGGAAAGTTTCATTATTTTTACAACGTTTTACAGCAAAAAGCACGCTCAAGGTGGTCAAGGTGGGTTTGCCAGCTAATAAAGTCATGCAACCGTTTTTTATGCACGCGGTATAATACATACTGACTACCTTAAAAAATTAAAAAAAAAAAATTGTGAATATTTTGCCAAATTATTAGGTGGATTTAATTATGATTTGAAAACAAAATGATGTCATTTGGCCAAAAGAAAATTTCTTTTCCATCAGGAGAATGCAAGGGTGCACACATATGCAGTTTCCATGGCAAAAATCCATGAATTGATTTACGAATTGCTCCCTCATTCGTCCTATTCTGCGGGTTTAGCACCGAGTGACTATTTCTTGCTCCCAAGAAGATTTTTTTTTAATTCAAATTAAAAATTAATTAATTTCGCAGAACAAATATATATTTTAACGACTTAGAAAAAAAGGAAATTTTTGAAGGAATAAAAAAGAATTTGAGAAACTTTGAACAAAGCGTATAGAGCTCAAAGGAGACTATGTTAAAAAATTAAATGTTTTTTACCCAAAATCCAGACACAGACCTATTGAGCCGTCCACGGGGTTTTTTTAATATACTTATCTTCGAATAATTTTAATAATCCTTCAGTGACACCCATATGGTTATAATGAATTTAAAATTTACCAAGACAATGCTATAAGATCTGTAATATTATGTGGGCCAATAATTCCCAAAAAATGCGTTTCCAGGTATTTTTGTACTTAACTTTTTTTTCTTAGAATTTAATTTTCTATCAGTTAGGATTAATTTTTTTCGTCGAAGTAAGTCCTGATTCACACACATCAGGTTTACCTGATCAGTTTTTGTTAAATTTTCTTTTGAACCTGCATTTGCGTTCATACACACCGTCAAGTCAAGTCATAATGTCTCATCAATTGCGTTGTAGTAGAGTATTACGAATGACAAAACAAAACGAAAAAGCAAACTTGACTGGTACGGTCAAGTCTGTACCCCATTTTATTCTCTTCACCGCTCTTTCCTAAAAGCTCAAGACTTGACGAGTCAAACCTGAGGTGTGTGAATCAGGACTAACCGTAAAGTAAATTTAAGGCAAAACTTAACTTCTTTCTATTTTTGACATTACACACAACAACAGTGTTAGACCAAATAAGCTGATAACAGATCAAAATAGTCGCCTGAGCTTAGCAAATGCCAGCTCAGATTAATAATACAGGCCTTGTGAAAGCAGCTTTAGCAACTGATGAAAGCTTTGTTGGTACACACATTCTCTGCATGTTTTTTTCTCGACATCTTTGAAAATTTTAATGGAGAAATATAAAATTCTAAATGAATAAATTATATGATATAAAAAAATATTAAAATCCTAAGGCAAGAGATTTATTATTTTTTTTTATTTCTGAAAAACTGTTCTTGCAGACATGTACAATTCCGATACGAGCGATGATTCAATGATGATTGCCAACGGTTCACCACACGATCAAAATGAACCCCATTACACAAATTTAGATCAACAGCATGGCGATATGAAAGGTCAGTTTAATGGTCCCAAAACTTGGACACAAGATGATATGAATTCAGCTTTAGATGCATTGAAGAATCAAAATATGAGCCTGACGAAAGCATCCGTTACCTATGGCATCCCCTCAACCACGCTCTGGCAAAGGGCCCACCGCATGGGCATCGAAACACCGAAGAAGGAAGGAGGCACGAAATCATGGAACGAAGACTCGCTAAACAATGCTCTGGAGGCTCTGCGTTCTGGACAAATATCGGCCAACAAGGCATCGAAGGCCTTTGGTATACCTTCGTCGACGTTGTATAAAATAGCACGACGTGAGGGTATACGATTGGCAGCGCCGTTCAACGCCGCCCCCACCACCTGGACTCCTGAAGATTTGGAAAGGGCCTTGGAAGCAATACGTGCGGGTCATACATCGGTACAGAAGGCAAGTGCAGAATTTGGTATACCCACAGGTAAGTCAGAAATAGCAACAACTTGGAATTGTAGGCGCGAGACTATCCTACGAAATTTTGTAAACCACCAACACACATTGGAAAGTTAAAAAAAAGCGTGTATGTTATATGTGTGTGTGTGTTTGCGTGTATGTGTGTGTGTGTCTAAAAGAACATATTAAATTTATATTAAATTTCATTTCTCCCCTCAACAAAAATGTATCAACAACAACAAAAGGCACATTGTACGGTCGTTGCAAACGTGAGGGCATTGAATTATCTCGTTCGAATCCAACGCCTTGGTCTGAAGATGCTATGAATGAAGCGTTAAATTCTGTGCGGTAAGATAAATTACGGCCTCCTTCCCAAATCTAGGCATTGATTATTAATTTGAAATCTTTGTTTTCTTTCTTTTTTGTTCCATGCAGCATTGGCCAAATGTCTATTAATCAAGCTGCTATCCATTATAATCTACCCTACAGTTCTTTATATGGTCGCTTTAAACGTGGCAAATATGATGTGGCCAATACAAGCGGTACTTCCATAAATAATACATCGGGAAATACCTCCGGTAGTATTGAAATCATTGAACATAGTCAAGAGAATTCGGTAAGTATTTATTTGTTTCTCTATGTTTGTTTATTAATTCAGATGTCATTGGTTTTTCATGCCATTTGTATTTGTTTATAACTTATCACTAGTGAAAGCACAAGTGACTTATTGTGTAATTCGTATCGCGTGGAAATATTTTTATATTGTAATTTTACTAACATACAAATTCCAACAGTTTTCTTTTCGAATCGAATTACCCAATAAGCCGCAGCTAGAGTTAAAAAAAAATATTCGTTTATATATTAGAAGTTGTTTCTGGGGAAACTGGGAGACGGATTTTTAAAATAAAACATGCAAGAACTTAAGTAAAAAAAAATATTCAGCCCAATTATAATTTTTTCGGGGAGTTTTCTCTTCCTTAGCATTTCTTCCCGGGAAATAATCCTTCTATTCTAAATATCCGTGCAATAAGTAAATACGTAAGAGAGTAAAATCTGAATCAGCTGTTTAATGTTTACATTTTATTCTGCATTAACACAAGAGTTCAGTAATAGGGATTGAATAAAAATTTTACGTTCTTATTGCCAATAAGAATGTGTATTAATATAAACAGATTTTTTTTTTAAATTTTTAATAGGTTTGATCCCGTACTTTTTTGGGCAAATTTCGGTAAAATGAGAAAAAGCTATAATTTCTCTCAATAATACAAATAATTTACAAAAGTACGGGAACACGAAAAACCAAAAACTTTACCAAAAGCCAACGCACAAGTAAATGCATATTTACACACATACACACGAATTCGTTTACTTCAGAGCCAGTGTTCCCAGTTTAGGGGATTTGTCCCCAAATTGGGGATTTTTTTCGCGATTGGGGATGCAAATTTCGTATTGGGGATCTGGGAATTTGTTGGGGATATAACCAAATTTGAGGGAATTTTTTGTATAAGTGATGGTCAAACCAGAATGATTTTTGAACTAAGCAATATGCGTCTGGCAAGTCTAAAAATGTGTGTTACTATTCATAGTGTATGGTTTCTAATAAAGAAGAAGTATCAAGGCAGATTAACGAATATTAATATATATATATTAACAAAAATACGCAACAAAATGCAATACAACCTTTTGAAAGCACTTCTTAGTTTAAACACACATTTTAAAAATAGTTCAATTTGTTGTGACTAATTTATTCCTTCTGCTGAAATGCTAAAACTTTTTAATACAAGTACTATGTACAACAAAGTTTCTGAGGCTGGTGAATCAGAAGATTTCGATTCTGAAGTTTTTGAAATGGTAAACTTTGGTTAAAATTTTTTTTATACCGGTGTATAATTAAACTATGTGTAATTTTTTCTTTACAAGTTTTTTATAAGTAAAAATTAAATTTATATGAACGCAAATATACTCGTATCTATCGGTATAAATGAATTTTATTGAATAAATATGATATTTTTGTCATTCTTTTTCAAATAAAATTAAAAAAATTTAATATTTTTCACAAAAGAAAAAATTTGTATAAAAAATATCAATTTGTCGTTAAGCAGCTCTGGGTCGGGGAACATCTCTCGCGTCATCGTAATTATTTCTTAAGTGCGGTCAGGCTTGTGTGTGTTGTTTGGCCTTCGAGAGTTTTTCGTCTCGCTCGCACTGGTTGACTGATCTGCCACGGATAACCGTATAATCTTGCGGTTTTTTGTGGAATTTCTTTAACAACCACGTTGCCTACTTCCTATGTGAAGGCATAGGTCGTGTACAGTCAGTCACAAAACCTTATAAAATACTGTTAATACCATCTTGGGCATATGGTCTACGTTACTCCGCCCATATTTGTGCAACACCATATTATGCAAATTTACTTTGCATTAATATGTTTAATAAATAAATAAATAAAAAAATCAATTTGTGGATTTTTGGGGATGACAAATCAAAAATTGGGGATAAGCTCTAGAAAAAACTGGCAACACTGTTAAGAGCTGCTCACAGAGAGAGAACCGAGGGAAATGTATAAGCGTGTATGTGTATTCATTTGTATAAAAAGCCGATTGATATTCGAGCTATGGCGCTTCTCTGGCAGCCTGGGTTTACTTATACATGTATATGCTGTTGCATATCTAGAATGTTTTGTTTCTTAACTTTACATAAAAACTCATAAAACTTAGTTCACTGCTAGTTTATAAACCTTTTTGATACAACTTCTTTATATTTTTACTGGTTAGGACAATTTAATTTGACTTTGATAATGGTTATTTTTCATCAAACAGCTGATCGTTTTTCGGCTTGCCTAAGCTAGCCCAAAGAAAAATTACGGGCTGTTTCGTGCCAGAAGAAGAACATTACTCTCTCAAAAGCTCCCTTACTTGCCCAAACTGTAAGTACAGGAACAGTTTTCGGTAAAATTGAGATCTCGGGCTCCCAATGTGGAGTCGCACTCTCGCGATCTCGCAGATCGAACCCAATATCTGTATGTATGTACATACAAAGGAAATTGTAAATTTCATAAATTTTTTTTATCGCTCTTGATATTAGAAGAAAAAAATGTTCGATTTACCTTTTATGTAAACTGACCGGGCTCAGAAAAAAGTGTCTCAAACAAGATGAATATAACATTCCGGTGCTTATTTAAACCTTTTGTTCTAAATTAGTTCCCTTGAAGATGTCTGGGGAGAAAACTCTCAAAAAATTCTCCCTCAAATTTAAAATACCCATTTTTTCCGGGGAAGTTTTAATTCAAAATGGGAAAAGGGAAAAAATTCTCGGGGAATTTTTATTCACACTTGAGCTGATTGCTATAAAAATTTTATTTAAATTAAATTCAAATAAATTATTATAAAACTAAATTTGCCAAAATTTTCAATTAAATATTTGTTGCTCATAAATTAATTAAATCGATATTAAGGTTGCAAATACTAGATTAATTCTCTTCTCTCTATCCTTTAAAATTCAAAAACTATCGCTAAAAATCATCGTGTAAATCCCGAAAAATTAATTATTTGATTTGAAAATTGCTCGAAATAAAATTGAAGGAAAAAATTATGCGAGTAAAATAATATTTTGGGTTTGTTTAGATTTTTCGAATAAATAATGCATAAACATTTTCTACCCCTAATTTGAACTCCAAAAATGTTCGCTAAAAAGTCATCATGTAGATCCCGAACAACTAATTATTTGGATTGAAAACTAATCTACATAAAATATAAGAAAAGAAATTATTCATGCCAACGAATAATTCGGATTTTAATTTTTGATTTTTCGAATAAATAATTCATAAGACATTTATTATAAACGAATATATTTAAAACTCTTGGAGGTTTGTTATGTAATCCGAATCGCACGAAAATGTTTTCGAATTGTAATACTAATAACATACAAATTCGAACAAATTTCTTTTCGAAACGAATGACATAATCAACCTCCTGCTTTCAATTACATTTTTATCACTTTTATGTCTTTGTTGTTAATATAAAATTTAATGTATTTTTATTTCTTTTTTTTATAATTTTAACCAACAATCGTTCTCATTTTAATTTCATTCATTCTGTTTTAACCAACCAACAAAAAAAAAACTTCCACACACAATCAATCAAACAAACAATCAAACAAACAATCAAACAAATAAAATAAAAAAAAACAAAACAAACAACAATTGCGTCAACAAATAAATTTATCAAGTTGCCTATGTTTCAGCAACAATTCCAATATAGTCCATCGCCGCATCAGCAACAGCACGGCGGCAGTAGTACACCGCAACAAAGTCAAACGCCACAGCATCTACAGCAACATGTTGTGCACATACAGCAACACCATCAGCAACAGACCCAACATGCGCAACATATCCAACAGCAAGATGTTGTAACATCGTCAAGCCAACAGCAAGTCCAACAGCAGCAACATGCCAGCAATGCGGCAGCCTCCCAACAACAGCAAATTCAACAAATCTATCATCATCACAGTACACCCGAAAGAAGTTGAGAATCACTGCAAATTGTATCGGCTGCCTCTACTGTTGCTGTTGCAGCAGCAAATCTAAGTGGCGCTAATAGTCACAACACAACAACAACAACACATCAACATCATCATAGCGTAACAACAGTTGCCGCCAACAATGGCAGCAACAAACGCAAAAAGACCTCCAAAACAAAACGTTAGATTAACAACTACAGCTAGAAGGAAAAGTAAAGCAGAAGCAAAAAGAGACAAGAGAGAGATAGAGAGAGAGAGAAAGTGAGAGAGTGGGAGGTAGAAGATAAAGTTGGAGAGAGTTGAGAAAAAAATGGCAGGAAAGCTCTCGCGTTAATATTCAAAATAAACTGCAGCTAAAACGCTAAAGATGAAATTCAATAATTTCGCAAAAGCTGCCAAAAAGATTTTTAACTCTTTATTAGTGTGACTAAACGGAAGTATAATAAATTGATTGATCGAGAAGGCAAATCAAATGTTTGGCAAAGTAACACGTAAAGAATGGCTGTTTTGTTATTGTTATATTGGAAGGGCGAATTTATTATTACTTTATTACATTAATATTATTATATTATATTTTCTTAAGGTGTAAGTTAACCCTGCTTTTTGCTTATTTTTTCTTTTTTTTTTAATTTTATTATACATAGTTACTATTTTAATTTTAATATATGAATTCAAAGAACATCAATAAACAAAACCCCCCTCTCACATATTATTAAAGTAACAACAAGAAAAAATTTTAGTTTAAAAATGTTTAAGAAAAAAAATCTTTATTATTATTTTCTGTTTACACACACATATTTTTAATATTGTTAATATTAATAATTAAAAAAAAATAATGAAAAAAGAAACAAAACTGATTCAGCTGACTTGTATGTAATAGATTTTGTTTTCCTTTCCTTTTTGCTTTAATTTTAATTTCCTATTTAAGCTTTATTCACACATTTAACCATACTCATACACAAATCCAAACATACATACATAAATACATATGTATTTACATCATAAACTTAAGAATATCTTTATGTAAAATAATTAAGAAAAGTCATGATGGATTTGAAAAGGAAATAATAAGTACATGCACATGTATTGACTCGTAATTGAAGTGTTTGTTCTTTCAAACTCATTTTACTAAAAGACAGCTTTGAATTTATGATTCAACCTAACTCAAGTAGTATTCAATAAGTTAAATATTTCATTTTACACACGGAAAGTTTATTTTGCAAAGTCTTAATTCAGCTATGTGAAAGACAGAGGAAGAGATATTATTTCTCCATCTGTCTTTCACACAAATGAATTAAGACTTTGTAAAGGAAAATGTGTGTGTCTAGAAGGGGTATTAGGTATATCAATTGTTACACCCCTTTTCCAAATGCAAAGTGTACTTTGCAAAGTCTTAATTGAGCTGAGAGAAAGACAGAAATTGACTGTACTACTAACTCTATCTTTCACACAGTTGAATTAAGATTTTGCAAAGTAAAAAAAAGGGGCATTACGATGGACTTTTCTTCATACTCGCTCGCTCTTAGTCCCTCTCTCTTTCTCTCTTATTCTCTCTCACACACTCTAAAAGAAATACGATATTTTTTCCGTTATAAATTGTTGAGCTCAAAAAGAAATAGTTTAAAAACTTTTTAGTTTAACTAAAAATTATAGTTTATCTTAAAATTCAGGTGAATCCTTGCTTTTTTTAACTAGGTTGCTTAAAAAATCTTTTTAAGAATTCACTTGGCAGCAAAACTCCTGCGAAATGAAGCATGTACTCACATTATCGGGTTTGTTTTGAAAATCGCAGTGATTTCAATAGTTGAATTGTTAGTGAGTGTTTTATTATTTTAAATTTTTGTAATTTATAATAGAAATACTTTATTCCAACTTCCAGCGATATAAATCGTGCAATTTACAAATGCTTTCATTAATTTTTTTCAAAATCACCGTGATTTCACTTGTCTTGATTTGCAGAACAGTGCTTTCTTTATACTCGTACGTTGTTTGTTTCTTTTAGTTTCTCAATGATTTTTAAAATTCTCATTTCCAAACTGCACATATGCCTAAACATTTGTTTCAACTTGTTCTTTAACAGAATTTTATTGCAAAGATAATTTCAGATCAGAAAAGAAAAGCAAAATTGAATTCAATGGAATTTGTATAATTTTTTATATATTTCAATTCGACTTGTTTGCCCCAAGCTACATATGCACATAATAAGCCTTAATGCCAAATTTTATGAAACGAAAAATAAGAAATTTTTGTTTGAAAATTTGGTTAGAAAACGAAAAACAAAATTTTTTGTATTTTATTATTTTCAATTAAATTTGTCGAACGAAAAATCTCTCGTAATTTCGTTTTGAAACAATAATTTTTTTTCAATATGGATAGGCCATGTTATGAAAACCATTTCGTTTTGAAATCGCCAAATTTCAAAAGCGGAAAACTTTTCATAATTTACTCGCAGTTCATTCGAAATTAAGTTCGCACATGAAACCTTAAAACGAAATAAAAAGTTGAAATAAGTGAAATTTCTAGTTTAGTTTTTTCTTGAAATTTGCCAATTTCAAAAGTGAAATAATTTTCAGAATAAAAGTTTTTCATGGAATAAATATAAATAATTATGGTCTGTTTCACATTGTAGAAAAAAACTTTCGACTGAAAGCAACGACAGAATATAAAAATTTATGTTTTTTATTGTGTTTCACGTTGGCTATTTATGGTCAGATTTCTTGATTCTTATGATGCAAATAAAACCAAATTTATGTTTTTGTTTTCAATATAAATTTTCCGTCGAAATTTCTCTTTCGTTATAGTGAAACAGGCCATTAATTTAGGATTTTCGGAATGGGAAGGTTGTTTTTTTTGGCGTACAAAATTTGGCAATTGAATTGAAATAGAATCTATTTCTATAATATATCTATTTAAATAAAATCCATTTCCAACTTTCCAACACAAAGTTGTAAAGCTGAAAGAGAAAAATATGTACAAACGATGTTATCAATTAACCTTATCGTGGTGAGCATATTTTGACTTCGTTTACGACATTTTGGTCCTAGATTATAGAAAATAACGTTGTGCTCCTAAATCTAAAAAAAGGTGGTAGTCGAAGTCATAATAGCCGAAATTACATATAATATACCAACCACGATAACTTTGTTGTTGTTGTTCTATTATTAGGAGGATTTTGTGCATTGGAAATTATGCTTGAACAAATATGTATTTTAGACACTTAGGGCGATTTTTTGAGTTGAAGATTAGCGATTAAATTAACCTTAATCTTCATTTGCAATTTTTGGGTAGTCGATTATTTTGGTTTACTTGCTAGTTTAAGCGACCAATCGTGGTGGTTTAATCTTACTTTAGTATTGACAACAAGCACTTGTGAAACATATAAATTTTTGTAAAAATTATATGGTAAAATAATTTAAAAACACTGAAATAAATATATATATATATATTTTATATTATATATATATTTCCCTTAACACGCGCAATATTTTACTTGTAAATAATAAAATATGACAGTTTCTTCTTCTTCCCACAAAAAATCAAAGTAGGTTGATAACATATACGACTTTTGCACAGAAAATGTTGCCACTATTTTGTTCCTCAGTATGGTAATACTACACATAACAAGAAGCTTAAATTACCACTCAAAAACCTCAAACTCAATTATATGAGATTAAGTTAATTTTCGGATTAGCTAATTAGAGAAATAAACTAATCTTGATCTCGAACCCAAAAAGTCGCCCTTACAGCATAAAAACTGAACAAGCTTTTTTTTTGTAAGTTTTTTTAATAGAAATCAGATGTTGTTTAAATTGGAAAGATTTTTGTAATAAACCCCGTCAAATGTAACTTTTTTTTTTAAATATCAAATAAACAAAACTGTGCAGCAGGTGAATTTCTTTCAATTATTTTATTCAAAATCTTAAAACTTTTCAATCGTTTGTTGTATTAAAATAATTCTTTACCAACTTTATAGAACTTAAGCTACGTTTGTGTTTCAGACTTTGGAGCTTCTGGTGGCCCGTGTTGTTAGTGAAAAAGTGTATTGTAAATGTCTATTGCCCTTATACTCGTAGTTCTCGAAGTTAAGGAACTGAGGGTTGGTCTACTCTGTAATTCGTAGCAATAGAAAAAAAGTCAAGTGCAATTTTTAGTATTGCATTGATGCAACCATTCGAGGATAAGTTACAGAAAAAAAGGGGATGAAACCAACAATAAATCACATGTCTTTTTTATATTGCAAATGTTGTTGTTGTTGTTGTTGTTGTTTTTTATTTCATTTATTGCATAGTTTTTCGTGTACACAATCGGTTATAGGGGGTAGCCAGTAATAATAATTCCTTTGTTTTTCATTGCAATAGTTTTCTGTCAGATTTCTGTCCACAGGAGCTTCCGGTGAGAAAGAAGGCACTTCAGGGTGTCTTATTTTTTTAATCTCTTTCTCTAAGCCTCAAACAGAAGGGCTGACTTCCAAAACGGCAATTGCTTTGTCTTCGAGCAAAGTGCAGTGTTTCATAATGCAATATTACTAAACGTTGACAATGCACGCCTTTTCAAAGCGTTTTCAACAAGTATTAAGAACGAAGCAAACAAGCAACCAGCACATCGGTTTTAAAGATGATGCTTATTCCAGTTGACATAAACTCAAAACAAAAAAAAAATGGAGTTTGTCTGCACGCTCCCGAGAAAATTTTTTGCTTTTGGCAGGCTCTTTCTATTCCCTAAGATCTAGAAAATATCATCAGCCTGTCAATAGCAGTCAATTGTTGTGGACTACTACTACAATGTTAGAGTTATTGAATCAATTAGATGGTTATGGATGGGCTACGAATAATATTAAAAAGTTATTATGGCCACAAATCGGATTGATATTTTGTATCCTGCTATTTTGCGTCCTGGTTGTATGGATCGTAAAATTGAACTTCCACCACCAAACGAGAAAGGTCGTTTGGATATTTTTAAACTTCATTCACGTAAAATGAACTTAACTTGTGGTAATAATTTGCGTAAAATAGTTGAACTTATACCAGGACCTTAATGTGCTTAGGTAAAGGGTGTATGTACAGAAGCCGATATGTATGTATTGAGTGAGAGGGGGCGTGGCGTGTTCATGTTACACAAGAAGATTTTGAAATGATCGTGGCTGAAAGTATGCAGAACGATTCCGAAAAGAATATGTATAATTTTTTTTATAAATCTGGAGACATTTTTCTTTCCTATGAATACATTTACATATGTACATACCTATGAAAATACTTTCGAATTTGTATGCTAATTGTATGGAAATTCGAAAGCATTTCCATTCGTTTTGAGTTATAGAGCATAGACCCCGGGCTATTTTGTGCTTTTTTTTCTAGACCATAGTAGAGGGTGGCGTTGACTGTAGTAGTTAGCACGTTGACTACAAAACCGAAGGTCCTGGGTTCGATCCCGGTCTCCGACAGTCATTAAAAATAACAACACCACGCGTTTTTCCTTTGTGTCATTTGTTGTAGGAAAAGTTCTAGTGATGCAGGCATAAGGCACTGGTCACTAAAAACTATACCGACTTCATCAGATACTAATCCTAATGTAATCAAGCGCAGTAAAATAACGGCGAAGTAAAATAACTAATAAAAGACTACTAATCAAAGCTTCAAAAATTTAATTCGCCTCATTTGACACCAGAAGGCGCTGCAACAATGCATTATAAAAAATGCGTGCAAAGAGCAGAGTTGTAAAAGAATGAAGCTTTCCTCTATCTCTTCCTTCAAAAACCTGTCTTCCCTATCACTATCCCTTCCCTATCACCCTCTCTCACTATCTTGTCTTCAACTAACAGGTAGCACAAAGGGACCATTGTATTGGACCCAAGCCTGCTAACCTAACCTAACCTTGACCATAGTAGCTTAAAGTGGCACCATTGTGCCGAAATTTAAATGACGGAATAGGAATAGACAATAGATAAAATTGTTCTCGAGAGCGAGTAGGCAAACTTAAATTTTTTAGTAATGTGTTGAGGTGACGTCGAAAGATAATTACGGAATAAGAGGCAAAGTGTGTCAAATTTTAATTTTAAAAATTTTCTGCTAATTTCTATTTTTGTGTAAAATTCAAATCCTTAAGTTTTTAACTAAACTCATAATACCTCCAAATAAATCACTTTGAAATTCAAATATTTATTGCACAAAGTTTTTTAATATTTTTAATAACGATGTCACTCACGTAAATATAACAAAAAAAATTTGGTCTTGTCTATTGACAGGCTTATGCTATTTTCTAGACCTTAGAGAAGAGTAATGTACTGTCAATAGCACCAAATTGTTCTCGAGAAAATTTTCATGAAAGTAGTTGCGAATAGAAGCGAATCAGATCACAAAAACTACTAAACATGCTGCAGATATTTACGCTACGTATTCTTTCCCCCTATAGCTTATACATATATAGCGCTGCTATTAGCAAATAGAAAAAAGTTGCGTGAAACAAATTTCACGAAAGTTTTAATAATGTAGATTCGGATTTATTTTATATTTATCTTGAAAAAATGCCAGCTTGAAAATTTTCAATAATGAGAGAGAGAGAAAATTAGTAAAATTTGTCAAAGTCAATTTGGTCATTCAATAGTGAGCAAATTTTCAAAAGATTTTAATGTAAATTTTATTGAAATGTTTTTAAATTTCGTTCGACATCGAATGCCATAAGTTGGTCCCAGCAGTTGTATTTTTTCTCTCTTTAATTTATCTTGTTTTGAGCATTTTTCAACGTTGAAAAAATTTCAATAGGCCAGACACTCATCCTGGATTTTTAAAGTATTGCAAATATTTTAAACAGGTTTCTATTTACAAGAGCGAGCGAGTAAGGGAGAAACTAAATTAACTAAACCTAAGAACAGGGCGGCATACTCTGTATTTCGAAACGTAAAAAATGCTTTCGAATTTGTATGTCATTAAGATTATAATTCGAAAACATTGCTTTCGTTTCGCATTACAGAGTAGACCCCGTTATCGTGGTTGGCCTATAACGAATATCACTATGACGTTTTTCTAATAGTTTAAAAAGAAAACCGTAAGATTTGTTTCTTGCGTAAATACACGCAAATCACGATAAGGACAATAATTAATTTGTCTTTCAACATTTCTAATAACTAATTGTATGTAAATTTCCACGTATTAAATTTTAAAATTTTAATAATTTCCAATTAGAAAAAGAAGTATCAAACAATTTAAAACTATAGTATGTATAAACTTTTTTTTTTTTAAATTAACATAAAGAGAAAACACAAACTCAAAATGATAAATAATTATTGTTTAAATTTTTAACAAATAAAAAAACTTGTAGAAAAAATAAAGAAACCAACCACTTCAACTGTATCATGTAAAACAATGAATTAAACATTATATTTTTTTTCGATTAATATTTAAAACTAAAACTAACTCACATAAAAGTAAATGTATTTTTGATAACTTGAAAACCAACAAACTCTTATAAAATATAATAATAATAATAATAAAACTCTAACCCACTTGAACAACAACAAAAAAACAATAATAACAAAATCATTTAGACAACAATAACAATTTTTGTTTTAACATTAATAAGTTTAAATTTAAAAAAAGAAAATGAAAAACAACTAAATAAATAATTTAAAAATCCTTAAATGAATTTTCTTTTATTTTTAATTTTAATTTAATAAAAAAAATAATGTAAAATAAAGCAACAAATATAATTATTAAACTAATTAAATATAATTATTAAATTAAGATATCAAAATAAAAGAAAGTTTACTATATAAATTAAATTAGAATTGAATTAATTTATTATTTAAATTAAAATAAAGATATAAAATAATTAAAAGTAAAAAACAAGAACTTGTAAAAACGTATAACAACCTCCTTTTATGCTAAAAACAACTTCGAAAATTAAATAGTTTTTAGGTTTTATGATTAAAAAAAAAATACAAAACGTTAAAAAAACAAAATCTTATAAAAAAAATCAATTGTTAAAACACTTATTATTGTTTTTTTTACACACATACAATGAAACAAAAATTTTGAAGTCTTTGTTTTGTATTGAAAAAAAGAAAACAACGGTAAACAAATACACACACTCAGGATACGAGAGCTTTCCCTAAATTACTTGTCTTGGGCAGAGAATAAAAAAGATTATTTTTTCTCTCTCACTCTCTTGCACTTGCAGCGATTTTTTTCCCTTTAGAATCGTTTTGTTCTTAATTATATACCCCTTTTAGACACGAAAAGATTACTTTGCTAAATCTTGATTCAGCTGTGTGAAAGACAGAGGGAGGAATACTATCTCTTTCTGTCTTTCTCCCAGCTGAATTAAGTTTTTGCAAAGTAAAGTTTCCGTGGCTAAAAGGGGTAATATATTATATAATATTACCCGTTTTAGACACACAAAGTTTACTTTGTAAAGTCTTAAGTCAGTCAGCTGGCTGATAGACAGAAAGAGAAAGTATTTCCTGCTTTGTCTTGCACACAGCTGAACTAAGACTTTGCAAAGTAAACTTTTACCGCTTTTAGACACGGAAACTTTACTTTGCAAAGTCTTAATTCAGCTGAGAGAAAGACAGAAAGAGACACAGCTGAATCAAGACTTTGTAAAGTAAAAAACGGTTATTTGCGTGTCTAAGAGAGGCATATTTTAATATTAAGTATTAATAGAATAGTACCCGTTTTATACAATTAAAGTTTACTTTGCAAAATTTTAATTCAGCTGTGGGAAAGACAAAGGCGAAAATACTTTATCTGTCTTTCTCTCACCTGAATTAAGACTTTGCAAAGTAAACTTTAAGTGTCCAAAAGGGGTGTAGTAGCTGTTGCAGATTTTAAGCTCTTCTTTGTTCGAAAATCTTTTAAAAATTTAAAATTTTTTAACACTTTGCTCATTTACTTCTACAACGTATAATTAACAAAAACTAGTTTTACTGAAAACGTTTTTCAAATTTTTAATGGTCAATAATTCAGTCGGGAGAAATCAAAATGTCATTAATCAAAACAATTGGCTTCAAAATGCAGTGATGCCACTTATTTTACTCTTTTTTTTTGTATATTAAAGTGGACTGAAAAGATGATGCATGATAAATATGGTGAATTAAATATATTTCTTTTCGACTTGAACCATCTAAACTATTAATTTTTAATTTTAATTAAAAATATGAAATGAACAAAAAATGTTTTATGATTTTGTAAAATTTCTCTGTCCATAGGGCATGTTCTGACACACGCATAACGCATAATATTTGCGATTGTGGCTTGAACTGGCAAGAGAGATGATTTGTAAATCACAATCGCTCACACGCTTGGCGAAGTCTTTATAAAGTCTTGATAATTTTTATACATAAATAAGTCTAAATATTTCTTGACGATTGAAACAAACAGCTGACCTAAATCAATACAGAGTAGACATCCTGATCTAAATGGTGATTGCAAATCTTTAGCAGGGGGTCTACTCTAATTCGAAACGAAAGAAAATGATTTGATTTCAAATTTACGTGCTATAAACATACAAATTCGAAAGCATCTTCATTCGATTCGAATTACACAGTAGACCACCAAGATTTAGCGACTTTCAGGAAATACTGGTGCTCTACTGTGTAATTCGAAACGTAAGAAAATGTTTTCGAATTTGTATGTTAATAATATACAAATTCGAAAGCATCTTCTTTCGTTTCGAATTACACAATAGACCTCTGGAAATAAGTTTGGCTATTCGAACATTGCATGATTGTCATTATTATAACTGTAAAAAGACTGTCGTAGTGAAATAAGCGAACCTGAACCTAAAGTTTTAAGGCCCATCATCATGATCTTTATGTCTTACGTTTTCCTCTAACTGCAGTTGTTGCGATTGCTATTTTGTCTTGAGTTTACATTGATACAGTTTTATTAAATTCTATCGATGGGTTAATATGAGAAAGGCGGAACTCGAATTGTCGATATTTTATAGGAGAAGCAAAAAACTGAAGAGTAACTAAAGCATTTACAAGCAGAAATAATTTTAAAAGTTTTCATAAGGCCTTGATTTTGAACTGAGATCTTCAAGGAGGATGCAATTATACGTTGTCTCTCCCAAAAAAAGTTAAAAAAGCGATTTCGAAAAAAATCGAGATACGCCCTTTTTTTATTAAGCCATCAATTAATTATTTTATTATTATTTTTTATTATTATTTTTTAAATAAAATCCACCTATCCTTAACAGATTCGAGTTAAAAATTTAAATTTTTGGGAGAACTTCGAATTTTCGAAGTCAGCTATTTTAATTCTAGTTTTATTTCAACTGAAAGCTTGCAAATGACTTCTTTTAAAATGGGGGGAACAATGAATAGGGAATAAACTCCTGGGAAGATGTTATTGTTCAGCTAAGGCTGTATAAGTTTTCTTGCTTTTCAAATTTAAAAATAATTCTCGAATTGAATTAAAAAAATAAAATATGTACATATGTATTTATTTTTGGAAAATTAGCCGCAACAGCTAATTTTGGGTTCACACTCTCGTACAGACAGTGTTTTCAAAAAAATTGTTTATAAAAATCAAAATTGAAATAAAGAAAAAAAAAAAATAAACAAACCATAGATTTTAGTATGAATTTAATTATAATAATTGCAAATATTACCCTTAATTATATAAATTAATTGAAAGAAAGGTTAAAACGAAATAAATAATAATATGTAATAAATAAATAAATAAATAAATACAATTAAATTTACAATTTAGCTCTCCTTATTATTGGTAAGAATTAAGATTTTATTAAATAAAATAAATAAAAATAGTACATCCACATAATTAAAATAATAATACAAAATAAAATGAAATATGTATACATAACGTAATAACAATTTCAATCAATGTTTTAATTTTAAATACTATACGAAGTAACTATTAAAAAAAAAATAAATAAATGAAAACTCCCACTCCAAACCATCTCTTTTTTTAAAAAATTTAAAATTTTTTAAAGAAAATCTTTCAAAACACCTCAACATGAAAAAAATATATATATACATATATACATACATACATATTAATATTTGTATCTAACTACATTTATAGTAATTATATTTATAGTAAACCTACAAACAAAAAAACCTATTACAATTTAATTCTAAATGATAAATAAATAAAAAAATAAAATAAACCAACCAACATCAACTCTACTGTACGTATGTTAAACATGTTTAGTGTTAGTCGATAATTATGATTATTATTATATATTAACTATAATTAATTAATTAAAAATTGAGTTTAAAAAAAAGAAGGAAAAACAAAGGCTGCAAATAAAAAAAAATATTTAAAAACAAACATTTTAAGTTAAAACAAAAGTAAAGCAAATCAATTGTAAGTTAAAACAAAATAAAACAAAGAAAATCAAATCGTTTTCATGCAGCGGTTATATATAAATATATATATATATATATAAATATATTTTTTTTTTAATTTTAATTTTAAAAAGTAAAATAAAAATTACAATTTTAATTGAACATAAAATACAATTATACTTGTGTTTATTAATTATTTCTTCATATTTCCCCTGGAATAAAGAAACAAAAAAAAAATATCGTAAAAAGGTTTCAACTTTTAATAACATTTGCACTTGATAAAAAAATTGCAATTTAAAATTATTTGCATTATATCTCGCGAAGTAAAGGAATATTATGATCCTTCATTTGGTAGAAATTTCATCCAAATATACCCAGTGGTTCCCGAGATATCTGACTTACAACTTGAACAAAAACATAGATTTCCGCCTATTTCGCTTTGGCTGCAAATTTCTGAAAATTATCAATAACTCCGAAGATTGCAAAGATAGAGAAATAAAATTTTGCAGGTTTGTAGAGCAAAAGTCTGCCCTTCGTATGGAACTTAATTGCACTTTTCAAGTCAATTGCTTTGGAAGATATAAAGGTTATAAGCTTTAAGTGAATTTTTTTACAGATATGGGGGGCCACCAGGCGGTCCAAAGTTTGCCCATCTTGTAGCCAAATATCCAATCTATCATATGGTTAGACTATCATCCAAATCGGTCCATTGGTTATGAAGTTTTACCATTTTGAAGAAAATCAATTCCGGAAATCCACCTCCTACCAGTTCTGTTTACCTGGTGTTTCACAAAAAAAATGCCAAAAATTTAAAATTTTTTCGGGATCAACAGCAGTTTTAGTTTTCTTGAATTATCTCCATTATTTTGGAAGATAATTGCTTGAAATTTTGTAAGTTGATACAGAACAGAGTAGGGAATGAAACGTGAGAAAAAAGGTTTTGCCCCGCCCACTTCAAAGTCGATAAAAGTGGGCGTTAATCGGAAATTGCTTCTTCTTCGTAATTTCCTTGGGGTTTTGGAAGTCCAAAAGCTGCCTATATTGAAGCTGAAACTGTGCTCTTTCATCTAGAAAATTTTTTATCAAAATATACCCAGCGGTTCCCGAGATATGAGATTTACAACTTGGGTACAAACTTTCATTTCCGGTTAGTGCGCTTTTGGTTACATTTTTCTTGTTTTTCTAATATCTCCGTTGTTTTTAGAGATATTTGCATGAAATTTTATGGGTTGATAGAAATCATCATGGTAAATATTTTGTGGAAAATAAAATTTTACCACGCCTACCTTGAAACCGTTAAAAGTGATCATAAATTTAAAATTGCTTCTACTTTGTGCTTTATTTTGCATTTAGTTAGTGCAAAATTACTTTATATTGATGCTGAGATTATGACTTTTCATTTGGAAATATTTTCATCCAAATATACCCAGCATAGAGAAATAATTTTTGGCAAGCCCACTTCAAAGTCGATGAAAGTGGGCGTTAATCGGAAATTGCTTCTTCGTGTTTTCTTTGGCGTTTCGGAAGTCCAAAAGTTATCTATATTGAAGCTTAAACTGAAACCATTCGCAGTATTCGGTTGAAATTTTTTGCTCTCGATAGTTTTCAGCTCTTCTTTAATTTAGACAAGTTAATTTCAATTAAAACACAAAATTGGTTTATTAAAAATGTTGATATATATTTTACGCCCACTTTTACCTTTGTTAAATAGGCGCGGCAATACAATTTTTGATTGAAGTTTATTCCCCAGTATTTTCTCTATAAGTCCTGTTAATTTCATTTCCTTGCGTTTACAAACAACTGAAATATGGAATAAAACGTAAAAGCTTGTTTGCATTTAAAAATAAAATTTTTTTGCTTTTTTTTTTGTGAAACACCAGCTGAACAGAACGGAGTAGAAAGTCAAAATGAAACTTAAGTGTGATAACTTACTCGTACTTCTTAGCGCAAATATTTATTTAAAAAAAAACAATGCTTAGTTATTTACTGGGGATTTTTTGTTTCGAAATTTTATTTTATTCTATTTTTGTTGTATAAAATATATTAACAATATCACAATTGTAAAGTGAGAATAAAGTGTTTAATATTGTTGCTTATTTATAATCATTAACTTATATATGTCTTTTGCTTATAAAAACTATTGGGTATGTTTTGTATTCCAAGTGAAATTTAAATGTTCGTTCAGAGAATTGCCATAGAATTGTGGTGTGGAATATACTACATAACTTTTTAACTTCACGTGGAATACAGAACATAACCCGTATTGCTTTTCTATAATAGAATATTATTTTGTTTAAATTTTGCTTTAGCATACAAATTAATTTTAAATACATAGTTCAGAAAGTAATTTAACCTAAACAATACAATATTAACAGCGGTATGTATTCATAAATGATTATTAAAGTTTAAAACGTTTAAAGCGTTAAACACCAACAGTTACTTTAATAATCCTTTATGGATACCACCGGCCCAATTAGTTGTTTATTTTTTTTAGCTAACGCACTAAAAATAGAATTAATATATTGTATGTATATAAAAAAACATAAGTAATCGTTTGATTATTGTTAAACAATATCACCGCTTGCACCATAATTTAAGCCGTTACGATGACCCTGGTGATGATGATCTATTTGATGATCCTGTTCCATTTGTTCTTTCAATATCTCCAACTCTCGTATGCCGGACACAGTCACCTCATACTTGTGTGTCATCAACGAGCGATAGAAGTGAATTGCAAATGCCAGGAATATTATCAAGACCGGTATAAGTACAATACATGCTGACCATGCCGCAGGCTGGCTCAAATCATAGAACTTCACCCAACACAGGATGGCTATTTCGAGCAGGAAGAGTATCAGTCCCAGCAAGGTTGAGAATGCCCACGCTGTTTCTATATACCAGTGCAAGCGTTCGTGCGGCGATTCGTGCACCAACGAGATGCTGTGCAAATTGCACACAGTCTCAATGTTTGGCAGTATGCACGTACTGATCATCAGCGCCAGCATATGAACGGCCACCAGCAGTGTGGTACAGATGGCAAAGGCGACTAACATGCCGGCTGGTACTTGGGTATCATTATTTAATTGGACTTCTACCATGGCAACCTAGAAAATGGCAACGCAAATGAAGAGCAAAAGAAAGACAAAAAACAAAATCAATTTATTTCAAATGTATGAAAAAATTTATTAAGGTATTGTACATATTTTATTTTTATTTACGAGTATGTGGTCAAGACTTGTACATTTTTATAATAAATTTAATTTAAAATTTATTTACTCTTGGTTGCTTTCAGCTTATTTTTTGTTTCTTTATTGGCAACGGTTAAAGGACTTTTATTTTAAATATACGAGTACATACATAATTTCTTAGCACACCTGAATTGAAAATCTAAGCAATACAATACTACACACTTTTTGTGTATGGGCATTTCGACAGGAAAGTTCACAGTGGCCGAAATATTATACATGTATTTATGTATAAAAGAAAAATTAAATTATCTCTGAATCAAAAGTGGAGTTTTTGCTCCCGTGAACTTTTTATTCCCCTCCATGGAAAAATTGCTATGTTGAAAAATTTTCTCCGCTGTCAGTTCGTGAAGTGAAGGGTTCCGTACGAACACTAGATATGTAATACTATATTTATGTGTATAATAATATAAAGTTTTGGCATTTTTTCCGTTTTTGGAATTTTTTCGGTTTTAATCTTTTTTTACTATGTGGTTTTTTTTGGTTTTGGCGGTTTTCGTGCGTTTTTGTCAGTGTTTTGATTTGGTGCTTTTTAGTTTTGGTGCTTTTTCTCGTTTTAACGATTTTTATAATTTTTTGGCTTTATTTATTTTGGGGATATTTTTCATATTGGCGATTTTTTCATTTTAGCGATTTTTTTTCATTTTGGCGATTTATTTAAGTGCTAGAATTTTTTTTAATTTTCTTTTTGCTTTTTTTCGTTTTGGCGATTTGGATATGGGATTTTTTTGTTTTACCGTTTCCAAAATTTCAAGACTTTGCCTCTTACGGGATTCCAAGATCAAGTTTTCAAAATTACATTAACTGATAGAACACCCTTTAATTTAATTTTTTTTTTGAAATTTTAGTGTTAATTGTTGTAGTCTGTACAAAAATACACTAATTTTACTATTTCAAGTGTCAATATAGTACATACATACGTACATACAATTACATATACATATATAGTATATTACATGGAATTTTAAAATTTTTCGTTGCTCGTTTTGGAATACCCTTTAATTTTTAACTCTCATGTATTTGCTGTTGTACATACTCTGTCCAAATTTCAGGTCTGTGGCTCTTACCGTTCCTGAGAAAATATCCTGTAACGGACAACGTAACGAAAACAATAGGGTTCCTTTTTTCACCTTTGGTGTACGGAACCATAAAAAGGGAAGAAGATTTGAGAGCCTAAAAAATTAATTGGAAATCAAACAAATTTAAGTTTAATAATGAGAAAGACAAAAATTTTAAATTCCAAATTAAATTTTTTTGTACTTTTAAAATTTGTGCTTTTAAATATTCTATACGCAGTGGAAAAAATTCATTAGTATACCACTGCGGTGGACCGCACTAAATTTTAACACTGTGTGAACCAATGAAAAAAATGTATTGCAGGGAATTATTGTTAAGAATCGAATCGTTAACTTTATTTAGGAATATTGTGCTAAAAATAAATATTTATAACTTTTAATATATAATTCGCCTGATCAGTCGTTAAGCAGCTATGGGTCGGGAAACATCTCTCGCGTCATCGTAATTATTTCTTAAGTGCGGTGAGGCTTGTGTGTGTTGTTTGGCCTTCGAGAGTTTTTCGTCTCGCTCGCACTGGTTGACTGATCTGCCACGGATGACCGTATAATCTTGCGGTTTTTTGTGGAATTTCTTTAACAACCACGTTGCGTACTTCCTATGTGAAGGCATAGGTCGTGTACAGTCAGTCACAAAACCTTATAAAATACTCTTAATACCATCTTGGGCATATGGTCTACGTTACTCCGCCCATATTTGTGCAACACCATATTATGCAAATTTACTTTGCATTAATATGTTTAATAAATAAAATAAAATAAATATAATTCGCCTGAAAAAATAAAGTGAACAAAATCAAGGAAAAATGAAAAATACCCGTGAAAAATATTATTCATGATAAGAGGGATTAAAAAAAAGGGAACATTTCTAGGGAAAAATTATTCACGATTGTAAATTTACGAAAAGGGGAAATATTTCGAGGGGAAATGTTCACGGTAGGTGTGAATATGTTATAGAGAAAATTATAAAAATTTTCTATATTAAAATATCCTATCATAGTAGGATGAATGGCCCATTTCACAAAACTGTTTGTGTTTTTGTTTTTATTGTTGTTGCAAAATATTTTCTACAAGTTGTTATTTCCCCAAAAATCATAATTTGAGGGATGTTTTACTTATGTGTGTGAAGATAAATTCATCGAGTTAAATTAATTTTTCAAAAATATCGCATACGATATTTTATTTTGTTACCCGTTTTGCACTGAAATTAAATATGATCACTGTGGCAAAACCTTTCTTTCTAGTGGAAAATGATGACAACGAATCATACTACTAAATTGCATTTACAGTATATCTGAATTGTATTTGTGAAATTTTTTAGATCATGGGCACGTGACAAAAATATGTTCACTTGGCAATCACTGTTCACTTGGTTATCACAGTTTCAGAAGGCTGGAATAACTAAAATAAAACTGTAGAATGCAACAACAAGTAACATAGACCACTACAAAAATACTTACATGCATGTACCGATGGTACATCGAATAAGTAAAAATAATTAATGTGATGATCGTAAAAAGATAAGTAAGAATAGTTAAACATACTGAGGTAGAGTAAAATAATTTCGTGCTAACCTAAATAGAAAAATGAAAAATTGGAAAAAACAGAAAATTAATAGTGAAACTTATAAATGTGTTTACCAAAGGTAAATCAATTGTATACACAACAATCGTTTCTCATATTCCGTTTCATTGTAAATTTAAGTTAAATAGCTGAAGTAGATAGACTAGGGTGCTGATGAAGTGCGTGGCTGCACAGAAAAGTATCGGTATTTCCCCCAGCTTAAAGTCTAAGTTTAATTTTTCTTCTCTTCTTTAGAAACTCACATTAATTAATAAAAATATTTCATTCAATAAGAATTGAAATTACTGAACTTGAGCCTAACTATGAATTATTTCTGATTAAAATTCACTACAGTTCAATTAAAAAATCTAAAATTTTTTTACAAAATTTAGAAAAAATATGAATTATTACAAAAACTTATTTTTAGAGTTCTATGAAGGAAATGGCCAGCCACTCCACTGTACTTACATACATACATACATACATGCATACATACATGCATACATACATACATGCATACATACATACACATATATGTATGCATTTATTTCCTCTTTCATTTTTAATTTTCGAAATTTCGCAAGAATTTATTCGTTGTGGCTAAACACTTTTGCCAATTTTTTTGTTTCTTTAAATAAGGAGGGGGGAGGAATAATATAATAGAATAATAGAATCAATTTTTCTTGTCTCACCGAGTGCAGGCAGCATCGATGTGAATGGGCATAGTAAATCAATGTTAATAGAAATTTGCCTTGAACTACGACTATTATGTGGGAAAAGTGTTAATTCTGTTGTTTATTAATCATTATTTCTTTGTGTAAATGGAATGTATTTATTCATTTAATTATTTCAGACTGGGGCCATATGTCTCCATGTCAACACTAAAACTCTAGTGGTAGTTACGTTGTCTACAATTTCTCTTCTATTCGTCAGTATAAAAGAAATAGGGAACAACATACATAAATTTGTATGTACGTAAGGTATAGAAATGTACCAGGAAACGTTTGGTTGGTATGTCTCCATGTTCCCATAAAAACTATGAATTCACTACCTAGTCAATTGTTTTAGAGTTACACATGCTAAATGTCTATAGCACAAAGTATTGTATGGGAGATAATTGTAGAGTAGTACTGGTGACAAAGTCAAAAGCGACTCAGTACATTTTCAACATCGACAGACATTTCCTTCAGGGTTTTTACATACATACATATGTACATATATATATATATATATATATTACATATATACTTATTTGTGTATGTTCTTCTTAAATTATATTGACGTTTTGGAATGTTGCAATTGGTGCAAAACGACGCTTTTGATTTGTTTGCATTAAAATAATTTTCGTCGTTTCGTGGCGCTAAGGAAAATGTGTAATAAATATTTAGCGATTCGCCTTTATGGAGGTTTTTTATGCAACAGATGCAGTTCGTGGCAGATATTGGTTTTCAATTGACAATTTAGTCTGCGAGCAATATTTTTTTGCTTGATGCAGCATACAGTTTGTCAACTACATATGTACATACATATGTATATATTTTGAAAGCTAAAAAATTTGTCTTCGTTTTCTTTTTGCGTATGCTGTTAACTATTTTTGCTGAGAACCAATCAGGTTCAACAAACCTGAATTTTGAATAAATTTTACAAAAGAAAAAAAATCGAAAAGCAATTGCAAAACGTTTAAGTTTGAAAAAAAAAATTTAACAGCCGATGCATCGCCGAAAGCAAAATTATGTTTTATAAAAAATTCGATGCTCAACGAATATGCTGATGGCGGGCCTCTGTCACACAGAAATTGTGACAGCGATAAAGGCCCAACTATAATGTGAATAAGCGAACTTAAGCAACTGTGCGGTTACATATAAAACGTATGTGGCAAACTATAATATATTTATGGAACTTTTCGTCAAGTTTCGTCAAATGTCATTTGCTTAAGCTAAGTGCTAAGTAAACTGAACGCATATTCCGTACGGAAAGACGGTTTGTGTATTTTTTTAAACTGAAGCAAACAGCATCAGAAAATATTCATTGATTTTAAATATTATTTTATTGTTTCTTATTTTAAACTCAGAAAAGAAAGCAAAACTTTTATTTTCATTCTTTGTTTTACAATACACCTATACACACATACACATGAGTTTATTTATGTATGATCATTGTTGTACTTTTTAGTAGGCAAAACAAATAAAACAAGTAATAAAGTGGAGGATATAACTATACGTGAATTTTTAATGGATTAGGATATTTCAACAAGTTAATTTGATTGAATTGCATTCATTTAGAAGTTATAAGAAAAAACAAAATTACTAAAAACTTGTGAACAATACCTTTATGTGCAGCTGTGGCTAAAGAATACTTAAGTGCATGTAAGTACATTGTGGCCACATAAAAGTCACGTCTGAATTGCTTAAGTATTTGACAGACTTATCGTTCAATTATGGCATTAGCTTAAGCCAGCTTATTCATATTATAGTTAGGCCTTAAGTCTTAACTTTTATTGTCTTTTTGGTTCCATGATAACACAACAACAACAACAACTCGTATTTGTAGTAGGTTTCTTGCATTATTGAATTTTTTAAATTAATTATTTGACATTTTTAAGATTGAATTATGTAGAAATTATTTATTTAATTTATAAATTTAAATTATTTTCATAAACATTTTTTTTGCAAGAAAATCGTACCATATATAGTATATTTAGATTATTGCATGAAAAATAGATGATGTATTGTCTATTTAATTGAAAAATTTATAGTCCCCCTTATTGTGATTGGCAATTTTGCGGCGAAAGTCAGGCGTATTGTAAAAGATTAAAGAAAAATGTAGCATGATTTCTTTAATCAACTACAAATAGTCGAGTTTAAAGTCGAAAAACGCCAACCACAATAAGGGGGAGTAATTTGAATTTTTTCATAATTTTTTTTTCATAAAAATTCTTTTGCAAGAAAATCGCAATATATGTATGTAGTCTATTTAATTTATTGCATGAAAAATGGACGATGTATTGTCTATTTAATTGGACAATTTATAGTCCTTTAAATTTTTTTATTTTTAAAGTTCATTTACTTTTTCATATGTAGGAGAGTAACTTTGTAAATATCTGCATTAATCGCTCGTTGCTAGTTTCCGTTGGGAAAGTAAATGAACGGACCTTACGTATTTGGAATCAGTTGGATAATTTACTGATGTTTTAAAATCATGACATGACAGAAATAATAAATTTAAGATAAGAGCTAGCATTTCTAGCTTCATTTTCAGATGTAACATGAATCAATATGTGCTAGATTAACAAAAAAATATTTGAGGTACAAAATGCACATTTTGGAAACATAAACTTAAAGTAGTCTTAACAAACGTGGGTGCCTACTTTAGAATTTTGATAAAATAATTTTTGCTTGGCAAAGATTTGTTAAGTTTTTTTTTTGCATACGAGCCTAAACATTTACCCCCATATGCAAAAAAAATTAACGTATGCTTCAAGTGTACGTTAAAACGGTTTTTGTATGTAAATTTTGTTTTAACGTGCACTTCAAGCGCACACTTTTTTGTGCATATGGGGGTTAAATGCATATATGGATGAGTTGAGTTAGCTGAATCAATGAAGTGGTAGATATAAGTATTTTTCTGAAATGAGAAATCAAACTGAGGAGATTTATGAGTGTGAGTGTGGTATGACTATGATGTCGACGTCGCATTCATATTTATTTCAACCTATACTTATAAATCAATGTCACCGTGAGTATGCGTAAATCAGAGTAGTTGAGTTTAAATGATGTCTATTCAATTATGTTTAAAATTTTGTGAGTCAGTATGAATAGCGAAAAAACGATTCATTGCCAATCACTGCTTCCAATTCAACCGCCAAGGAATTTTACAAGACAGTGACTTGTGTTCACTTGTAGCAAGTAAATGAAAAGTTAGTTAGTGTTGCCATATTAATACTTTAGTACAAATTAAATGGATTTGGAGTGTAATGTTATTTAAGTTTTTACTTATTTTAAGTACATTTAAAAGCTAATTTCATATTTTTTTTTATTAAATATTCATAAATCAAGCAGTTAATGAATTTTTGAGACATAAACATCATTGAAACAATACGAATAAAGTTCAATACTGTCTGATTCCCTTCAAACTAAACTTTTTAATTAGTCTTTTGTTATTGGGAATTGTTACAATTTAAGTTTAAAAATTTATTAACGCGCTAATAATCCCAAATTATTATTTTACTGAATAAGTTAATAAATTTTTAAACTTAAACTTTTTAATGTTATAGAAAACTCTGCACTAAAAGTAAACATGCAAGTTGCAAGACAGTCGGACATTTTTGCGTATATTTCGTTGATAATACATACACAGAACTTACATACAAGTACATTCACGTCTAAACGCAGATAAACTAACAGCTGACCATTATGTGCGGAAACGATTTCCATCTGATTATGAATTCGCCTCGAGACAACTTTTATGGTAATCAAGTAAATGTAGAACTCAAGGCATATTCATATAAGGTCTGTTCATTTACTTTCCCAGCAGAAACTAGCAACGAGAGAGTAAGGCAGAAATTTACAATATTACTCTCCCAAATATGAAAAAGTAAATGAACGCTTTACTTGTAAAAACTTGGAAGAAAATTTTATTCATATCAGAACCATGAATAGAAATCATGATAAAATTGTACTTTTTCTGGTTTATTTTGTTTGATAATATTTTAAATTGCAATTTTTTAAGAAATTTATATTCATGTATATTTACCATTTTTATGAATTTTTCATACTTTTTTTAATTTTATTCCATTAACAAATAAAAGAATTCGACTTTCCATCTCTGATCATATATGTATCAGAAACAAACAAAATTATTTGCCATTAAAATTTAATTTATGTGGCTTAATGGAAGAAAAACAATAAATTAAGAAAACATGTTTTCTTTTTCACATATTTTTAAATAATTTATTTGACAACAAAACTCACAACAGGTGGTTGGATAATTCCAAGGCCTATTTATTAGGTCTATGCAACTCTAGAAAAACACAGCAATACAAAAAACAACTCTATGTTTAAGTTGTCAAAAACACACACAAACATGAACTAATTTGTATGGTGGAAAGAACTTTTGACAGTTTAAACACGAAAACACAGAGTATCATCAGGACGATTGCTCTGCCTAGGATAATTCTTGCAAGTAAACATTTTACTAGTAATAATTTGTAGGAATTTGTTTGTCTCTCAATTTTTTTCCCTCTTGTGACGCTCTCTCCCCTTGCAAACTTTTTGAGTTAACGAACACTTTCCACTAATAATTGTTACAAATCCGTAATAATTTTCAGTAAATGAACAAACCTATAATCAATTCTCTTCAAAAAAAATGTGTTGATATCTGTCATCGTGGAAGCTCCTATTTAAAAAAAGAAAATTTTTGTTTTTGTTGCCGTCCGCCCTCTGTTTTTTTTGGTGTGTAAATTATTTGTAATTTATCATTTTACATGTGAATTAAAATGTTCGAATGTTGTTTCATTGTTTTGTTAACATGCTTTTCTTTTGTCAAAAATCCACATTCAGAATACAATTCGTCAATTTTCCCGTGATAAAATTGTTACTTTTTTTTGTAGTAAGTTTCGTATTTTTTGATTTCCTGAGTCGTTTTTCTCAAATATACATACATATGTACATGTACAGAGTACATACATATGTACATAAATACTCGAATTTTCGTTTTTATTTTGTCTACACTTAATTGGATTTTTCAATTTTGCATAAAATGTTCCCATCAAACAATTTCGCAAAAGAAAATATACAATGAAATAATTTTAAATAAATTCAGTGAAGTGCGACTTTGTCCCGCGACCGAACGGTTCCGTACGGACACTATATATGTAATTCAATACGAACTTTAGCCTATATGTATAAAATATAGTTTTGGCATTTTTTTAGTTTTTGCGGTTTTTGCGTTTCTTCGGTTTTGGCGATTTTTAAGCTTTGGCGTTTTTTTTGGCACTTTGCTTCTAGTGTTGGCGATTTTTTCGGTTTTTGACTTTTTTTCCATTTTAGCGATTATTTTTATTTTAGCGATTTTTTTTTTTGATTAGGCGATTTTTTTAGTTTTGGCGATTTTTCATTTTTTTGCGTTTTTTTATTTTGGCGAGTTTTTAGTTTTGACACTTTTTTTCTCGTTTTGGCGATTTTTTTTTATTTAGGCGCTTTTTTAGATTTGACACTTTTTTTTCTCGTTTTGACGATTTTTTTCGGTTTTTGGCGTTTTTTCATTTTGGGTCTTTTTTTAATTTTTAAAATTTTTTTATTTTGACCATTTTTTTTCATATAAAAAATTTTTTAGTTTTGTCACCTTTTTCGCGCTTTGGCGATTTCTTCGGTTTTTGGCGTTTTTTTAATTTTGGCGTTTTTTTAATTTTGGCGATTTTTTTTCGTTTTTGCGATTTTTTTTAATTTTTGGCGATTTTTTTCGGTTTGGCGATTTTATTTTAGGGCTTTTTTAGTATGTGCGTGAAGATAAATTTTGAAATGTATAACCCTAGACACAAACCGTCTTCTTTAACAGAGCTCTGTTAACAAAAAAACAGAGCTCTGTTAAGTAATAATAATTAGTTTTTTCCCACAAAATGGACTTAATACCCAAATTTTCAAGCAAAATAAACCAGAAAATTTAAACCAAGAGACTTCTGTATGCCTCCTTTATATAGATATAACATTTCATAATACCAACAACACAAAAAATCCATATCTTCACCCACAGTCATAAATTGGTTTTTAGTAATTTTTCTCAAAAACCGTAGGAGATGGGATAAAAAATAATATTGGAGGAGACTCCTGGACGCCTCTAGATCAATGTCCAATAGTCAAAAGTCATAACATTGAAAAAAATTACCAACATCATTTTTCAAATTTCAAATTTTATTTTTTGAAATTGTGTTGTAGTTTTTACAAACACAGGTTGTTATGACTTTTGACTATTGGACATTGATCCAGAGGCGTCCAGGAGTCTTCTCCAATATTCTTTTTTACCCCATCTTCTACGGTTTTTGAAAAAAATTACTAAAAACCAATTTATGACTGTGGGTGAAGATATGGATTTTTTGTGTTGTTGGTATTATGAAATGTTATATCTATATAAAGGAGGCATAAAGAAGTCTCTTGGTTTAAATTTTCTGGTTTATTTCGCTTGAAAATTTGGGTATTAAGTCCATTTTGTGGGAAAAAACTAATTATTATTACTTAACAGAGCTCTGTTATTTTTGTTAACAGAGCTCTGTTAAAGAAGACGGTTTGTGTCTAGGGTTATACATTTTAAAATTTATCTCCACGCACATTTTTTTAGTTTTACCGTTTTTGAAAATTTCAAGAGTTTGCCTCTTACGGTTTCCAAGATACAGCAAGTAGTTAAAATTAAATAGTCAAAATTACATTAACTTATATAATACCCTTTAATTTAAATTTTTTAAATTTTACTGTTAATTGTTGTAGTCTGCATAAAAAAACACTAATTTTACAAATTTCAAGTGTCAATATACATACATATGTACATACATACATACGTATGGTGTACGGAACGATAAAAAAGTTACTAATACTCGTATATGTATACTTAAAGATGCCAAAAGGGTAATGCCGTTGCCGGACTTAGTTTTATTTGCAAATAAGATTTGCGTATAAACGAGGTAAAAGACAAATGTTCAGTTTGGAGTCTTTTTATCCGACACAAAGAAGGGTATTGTGTTTATCAGCCTATGTACATATGTATGTATGTAGGTATATGTGTTCCTTTGATGATTCTTAAATCAATCGATTTGTCTTAATCCTGGGAGTGTCACTAAACATATGACAGCCAAACTCAATATGGCAGCCAATAGAGGCCATTTTGTAAATACGAAAATAATAAAAAGTCGGCGAACTTTTTCAAAATGGGTATCATTTGCTAACAAAAATCTTCACTAGTTTCAGTTTCGGGGTATAGGGAATCGAATCGAATCCATGATGCACGAACTGATCCAATAGCACTACTATTATTCAACTAATGTTCCGTGTACAGCGATGTCCATATGTTATAAAATTAAGTGAAGTACAAACTCACAAGTTCCGTATTTCTATTTTAAATATTTTTCACTTGAACCTTCAGGCATTTAGTACATATTTTATTTAATTTCGAATATTTTTTTCATTCGCTTGTTGCGAATTATTACATATTACAAAAAAAACAAAGATAAAGATAAAATAATAAAAAAGCTTTTTTTACTCACCATTGCAAAGCCAGACAAGAGGGCTGACGTCTTGCTGGATGCTTTCAGCTTGGCACGACTCAACTGTAATTTACGCCAAGACAAGTAGCTGGGAGAATGTAAATCTTCGCCAGATTGCGACATATTGCTGCTGTTGTGGCGGCGGGGCTGGAAACGAGAAAATTGTGTAAATGAACGTAAAGTATTGAAAGGATTTGGTGGCGGAATTGGCGGAAGCTGTGTGTTTAGCAAAGAAGCAGGCGGCGAATTTCCTACCAAAGCAGTTAACGGCCCTGTAATCGAGGATAATGTTGGTGTAGCGTTATAACGTTTGGAGTTCAGATAACGTGAACTGCCAGAATTCTTTTGCGATAAGAGAGCTGAGTTCTGATGGGAGGATGTATTGAAACGTGGGGGCCGACACGAATCACAAAGTTTAAATTCATGTGAATGATAGGAAGTGCTGGAGGCTGCTGGCAGCAGGTGCTGTTGTTGCTGATGCTGGAAATTTTGTTGATACTGTTGCTGCTGTTGATTGCTGTCGAAGAGATTCAGCAAAGATTTTTTTGACAATGGAGGCGTTGATAGAGAACGAGTA
The DNA here is from genome assembly GCA_905220375.1 of Tachina fera. NCBI lineage: Eukaryota > Metazoa > Arthropoda > Insecta > Diptera > Tachinidae > Tachina > Tachina fera. The sequence continues at coordinate 102,426,466 of LR999967.1, read as the reverse complement.
TAGAACTGCTGCTGTTGTTGATTTTGTACTGGATTTCCTGTTCTTGAAGGAGTCAGAGATTGTCTCGATGAGGCTGGCACAATTGAGGCCGTTAATGTTGTTGTAGAACCAGTTGTTGCCGTTAAGGGCACTGTTGCGTCGTCACTAATTATAGGATCTTCGTCGTTTGTGTGTTCATCATCCGCAGACGGTGTCGCGAGACAATCGAGTACATTCTGATTCAAAAGTAGACTATTCTGGCTGAGATTTATTTGCGATGATGAATATCTTAGATTTTCAAACATTTTGCCACCGACATCAATATCACGGTTTAATGGCAACGAAACTGATGCCGACGACGATGGTGCGGATGGCGGCGGCGGAGTCGGAGGCTGCTGCGATGATGACGATGACGACGACAACGCTGTTATTTTAATAAATTCTTCTGCCCGAAAAAAGTCTGATTGGTCTTGTTGTTTTTGTTGCTGATGATTTATGTTCTGATTCTTTTCTCGTCGTGGTCTGGGTGGTTCCCTCAATCGTGATGCCAAGGATAGCTGAACATTTGCTTTATGTTGTAGCTGATTTTGTTGTATTTGTTGTTGTAGATTTAAAGGCAACATTGCGCGTTCTTATTAAAAATAATTTTCTTATTTTTTGCAAAATATTTTGTTTTGTTTTTTGTTTACAATGAAACAAAGTTATTATACTGCAATCTATTAACGAGAATATTAAGATTTCATAAGATGTTTTTCGGTATTTTTCGTTTTTCAACAAAAACAATATACTAGAAGTATGTAAAAAAGGTTCGCAGTTTTCAATTTTGGTGGTTTTATATTAAATATACACAGTAGTGGTCATAAAAATAAACTAAAATCTGTATTGAATCAATTAATAAGCAGGTTAATTAAAACTCGTATTAAAAAAGTAACTAAATGCATTTCAATGATTCTACTTATCAAAAAACGTAGAATTTTTGTAAGAGTTAAAAAACTACATGGCTTTTATATACAAACTTTGCAAATATCATTCAGAATTACTACTAAAATGGCTTAAGAGATTCAACAAAAATTACAGAACAAAAATAAGTAAATTAACTAAGATGTGCACAGTTAATAAAGAAAAAACGACAATGGCAAGACTGTTGTAAATTAGTGATGGTAAAATTCAACTTTTATTACAAAAAAAAGCTTTCAGCAAATTTTAATACGGTGAATTAAAACAATTCACAAATTGTCAGAATATTTACAATTAATTGTGGTGTTCATAATAATTAATCATAAATAAAGAAAAATTACATTATAATTAATTCTTATTTATGGAATGATTGAATCAATTATTTTAATATTATTTTAATTGAATATGATATCAAAAGTTGTCAAAAACTGAAAAGGAACCCTATTGTTTTCGCTACGCTGTCCGTCTGTCAGTCACTACATGTTTTTACATTGCTCCTGTCAAATATTAGATAATTCGGTCAAAACATGTAGTTGGTGACTTCAAAAACTTTGCTTGTGTAAAATACTCAAGCAAAAACATAAGACAAATTTTCAATTAGAGCATGTTCTATTTTCTTATGTTCACACATGTCCTTTTTAAAAATCTATGCCATGTGAAATCATTTATCGACGGTTGAATGTCTCCGATATCATTAGCCGTCCGTTTAAAGTATTTGTATTAGTGATAAATTAACATCTCATTTTAAAATTTTAATAACAAAGATATAAAGTATATAACAAGTGTTGACACCAGCTCCATATTTTGCAGATTAAAAAGAAAAAACTTAAATAAATATTTGTGACGCCGGCACTTCAGTGACGACGGCACTTTAGCAACGCTATCAAAGAAATTTCCAGCGGCTATTGTAAACAATCATGGCCGATGTCGCGTGTAATTGTATATACAAGTTGGTGACCATAAATTAAAAACCGTATGTAAATTAATCAAGTTTGACAGACACAAAAAAACGTGTGAATTGTAAACTTGAAAAAACATAAGCAAAAACATGTAGCGTATTGGTACCTTAAGAAGTAAACTTTTGAAACTTTCAAAACCGGTAAAACTAAAAAATCCGGAAATTATAAAATCGCCAAACCAAAAAAAAAATATCCCCAAAAATTGAAAAAAAAAACACAAAACGAAAAAAATCGCCAAAATAAAAAAAAATTCTAACACTAAAATAAATCGCCAAATTCGAAAAAATCGCCCTAATTAAAAAATTGCCAAAATGAAAAAAACGACAAAAACCAAAAAAAATCGCCAAAACGCGAAAAAGGCGCCAAAACCAAAATAATTGTTTATATGAAAAAAAAAATCGCCAAAATGGAAAAAAAATCGCCAAATTGGAAAAACGATAAAACCGAAAAATATCCACCAAAATGAGAAAAAAAGTGTCAAAACTAAAAAAAGCCCTAAATAAAAAAAGTCGCCAAAATGAAAAAACATCAACAACCGAAAAAATCGACATAACTAAAAAATCGCCTAAATGAAAAAAAATCGCCAAAATTAAAAAAATCGCCAAAATTAAAAAAATTCCAAAAACCGAAAAACGAGAAAAAAGTGTCAAAACTAAAAAATTGCCAAAATAAAAAAACGCCAAAAACTGAAAAAATCGCCAAATCCAAAATAAAACGCCTTTATGAAAAAAATCGCCAAAAAAAAAACCCCAAAATTAAAAAAACGTCAAAAACCAAAAAAAAAAAAATCGTCAAAACGAGAAAAAAAGTGCCAACACTAAAAAAGTGCCAACGCAAAAAACCCCAAACCTAAAAAAATGCTTAAGTTCGAAAAAACCCAAAAAAGAAAAAAAATTTCCAAACTATATTTTATATAGGCTAAAGTTCGTATTGAATTACATATCTCGTGTCCGTACGGAACCCTTTGTGCGCGGGTTAAAGTCGCACTTCACTGAATTTATTTCAATTAAGAAAACGATAGAATCAATCAAGGACTTAATTAAATTTAGATATTATATCAAAGAATGGCGGTAATTGGGAAAAATATGATATTTTTTTATGCATATAGGCAACAAAAAATAAAAAACACAAAAAACGTCACATAAGTGTGCTTCGGTATTGTTTGGACAATTTTTTGTGTAACAAAAATAGAGAGGAATACCACATTATTTTTATTCTTTTATTTAAAAAATCGTTAGATTTCCAAAAAGATTTTCTCGAATAACTCAATGAATTTTGTAACAAGAAAAAAAGTTTTTAATGGGATTTTTGTACTTGAAAGTTATTATAGTATTTAAACTTAAACCACATAATTTTAAAGAAAATCTAAACGAGCAAAACATATGACAGCCGCAAAATTTTCGCCACCACTGTAAGTGTATATTCTTTTTGTTGTTTTTTCATAAATTTTTATTTCTTTATAAACAAATTTCCTTGTAGAACTTATGATATATTCTTGGGGTTTTTATTTAATGTTCTACATTTTTGCTTTTATTCATTTTGTCAAACGATTTTGTTTTGCGTGGTTTTAGCCATCGTCAGCGAAGAGGTGGCTTGTTGGCGGTATTAATGAGTATGAGTGTATTTTCGAATGGGAATGTAAAGTGAAAAATAAAAATCACTTATTTTGTGCACATACATATTTTGTATATTTTGTTCCTATTTCTTTTCATCACATTATTATTTGTACTTTTGTCAATTTATTTTGTAGTTTTTTTATATTTTTAATTAAATTTTATTTAGCACATGTTAACATTGGTGCTTGCTTTCTTTAAAAGTTAATTTTGTTTTTAGGATTTCATGTTTTTTTTTATTGAATTAATTTTGAATGTATGAAAATTCAATGTGAATGGGAACAATTTGATTTCTGTAACGAAAGTTAATTATGTACATATTTTTAAGAACACACAGATACACATACACAAAATTTAGAATCGCATATTTAATTCATAAATTTAATTAATTTAAATGCCTCACACATTCTTCCAATAACTATTAATTAGGCTGGCATATATTGATACTGTCCACTAATAATTGTTAAGTGGTGACTATCAACATACTATACCATTTTGCACATGCTACGATGCAAGACCATTTGCACAGGATTCTGAATTGGGCTATTATTTTTTAAATAAATAAATAAAAAGCCTTAAGTTATGCTACATTTCGTTTGTTTGACCTTGAAGGCGTAGGGAAAAAACCGTTTTTTTATTGCATTCAGTAGATTTGACAGTTTCCCGCAATTATTGAGTAGTGCGATTCTATAAATTTTAACGAACCGACAATCGTAACTTTTGTCTATACATTTTGTCGCTTAAAAAACGATTGTGTGGTTTTGAAACTTATTTTTAACTGTAGGACGCAGCTGATATTTTCTGTTGATTTTTGTCGATAAACATAAATTATTGTCGCTTAAATAACAACAAAGCTGACATTAACCTACAGCGAATATCGTTAAAAATGTAACTCAATAGCAAATTCGATAAATTTTCGTTATAATTATTTTAACGATACGATTGTCGTAATAAAAGTTACTGAATCCAGCTACAGGAATGGGTACACGCCGGAGCAGTGTTTGGAAATTTATGCTGTCCGACTGAACTCACCTGTTTCTGGAAAATGCCAAAGTTCAGTCAAGTACAAAATACAAAAATGTTTCTAATTAATGTTTTTTTTTTTGGAATTGTTACAATTTAAGTTTAATCCCAAATTATTATTTAACTTATTGAGTAAAATATTTTTTAAATACATTGAAATTGATTATTGAGGGGTTTGATGAAGATCATCAAGAAACCTTTACCCAAAAATTTGTTAGAACAACTGGACTTATTATTTTAAACTTTCATTTAAACAAATGAGAAGTTCAACAAATATCAAAGTTGAAACAAGAACTCAACAATCAACATGTTTATCATTGGCTGACTTTTTTTCAGCTCGAATTGCAGTTGTAAGAAGTATGGAAAGAAAATAAATGTAAAAAACAAGAATTTTCTTTTCAGCGTTCTATAATAATCAGCCTTATTCCAGTTGTCGACATCGACATCGCTCTCGAGAACAATTTTGTGCTAATGACAATTTATTTTCGTTCCCTACGGCCCAGAAAATAGTATAAACCTGCCAATAGTAGTCAGTTGTTTTCGACAACGGGTACACCAGCCCCAATTTTTTGGTATTGTGTTAAAGTGACATCGATGTCGACGACTGGAATAAAAGGTGAATATTTTCCTTTTGCAAACTTTTTGAAAAGTTATCCATTTTTGAAATTTGTTTCTTTTTATTCGAACTTAAAGGCGAAATAGTGTTTTCATCTAAATTTTAGTGTCTAAATAACTATTATTTTTAGATCAAAAATAGTTAAAATTTTTTTTTTTCAAAAAGCTCGATTTTTTTTAAAGAAATATTGAGTATATTTAAAAACTATAGATTGTAATAAGAATTTTTGTATGATTAAAATAAATGTTTACTTATTTTTCTTCTAATTATCTGCAAATTAAAAATATCGATTCTTTGGAAGAAAATGTTGTTCCTTAAAAATTACTGCCAATTAAAAAATAATAATGAATATAATGCTTGAATTTATATAAATTCCTTTGTTAAAGAATTTGTGTTACAAACTAAAACAAATTTTAAAAAATTTTAATTATTTTGTTTGTTTTCCATATACATACATTCTTATGTACATAATTTTCATTTGGTGTTTTATAAGATTAGATCCTAAATTTTTTTTCTAAGAATAAAAGCAATAAAAACAAGAATTTATGATTGAAAAAAAAAAACTAAATTGGATTGTTAAGAGACGCCAGGCATTGTCTCAAAGTTTGGCTGTTATACCTATAATGAATGAATATTAGCCAGCAAACCAAATGCTCAGAATTCGTAACGAGTGATCGACAAAATATTTCGATTTCGGAACCGTACATTTTTCATAAAGAAAGTAGAAGAATGTGAAATATAATATTAAAATTTAAAAGGTGTGATACGCCCACTTTTTTGAATGCAATATTGTGCAGGGTATGTGCCAAGTTTCGTAAGAATCGGTCAAATAGAAGCACTTAAGATATAATAATATATTTTAAGGGGCGTAACTCCGTCCATTAATTATGTCATTACAAGAACCCAAGATGTTTGTTAAGTTTCGCAGCGATTGCAGCAGTAAAAGGTCATAAATTTGGGACCAAATGGAAGTTATACCGTCTCACACAAAAAAAAAGATTATTAATCGGTCTAAAATGTACCTAGTTACGAAGTAACACTGCCAAGAAAAATCAGACGAAATAATAACCTCCTCCTTTTTTAAAGTCGGTAAAAAGGAGAACTTTTATGCAAGGACAACCCGACACACAGAAAAAGTTCAACTTAAAATCTATTTAAACAAGGTTAATCTAATATTTTTCGGCAACGCCCAGTGAAGTCATTCTAGTGGAACTACATTTTCATTGCTTCCAAAAAATCGATATTTTTAATTTGCCGAGAGTGAGCAAAACACCATGTAGAAGCTTATTTTAGTCATACAAAACTTTGTAACTCCTCCATAGTGTTAGAAAATACTCACCAGAATTAAAAAAAAAATTATTTTTTTAGGGAATTTATGAACTAATTTTAGTCTAAAATTTAAAAGTTATTTGCTTAAATTAACATGAAAACACTGTTTCGTATAAAAAGAAACGAATTGTTAAAATAGGTAACTATTTACCATTTTTCTTGGATGAAAATATTATTATAGAACACAAAAAAGGGAATTTTTCTTAATATTGCTTCCAATTCAGGCATCGAAAAAGAGAACTTCTTGCAATGATAACCCTATGTAAAAATCATTATATCGGAACGAAATTTTTACTACTTCCAGATTGCAAACTCTACATTTTCATGACTTTTTTGGAGTATCTTTTTTTGATGCGTGATTTTGCTTCATATAAATATGTTTCATGTTAATTTAACATGAAAAGAAAATTTTTCCTTTTGAAATAACTTTATTATTTCACCTTGAATTAACATTTACGTACTGTTAAAATCAAAATGAAGAATCATGTTGAATCAAAGTTATTTCAAGTTAGATCAACATGAAATTAATTTAATGTAGTAATTGTATTTTATTAATTATTTAATTACGTGTGGTTGACATAGACATCAGAAAATTTTATGTATATAAATTAAATTAAATTGGCTTCCCGGCCAAGATTTGAACTCGGAACTCATCGCGTGGTAGTCAAATTATTATTTAACATTCTTTCTTGCAAAAAAGTGTATGAACAAAGCAAATTAGCACCAACACACTTAAACAACATATTATTTGTTGAAAATTTAATGTGATTTGAATCAACCTTTTGGCATGGTGATTTTACATTGGTATTTTTTTCTGTGTGTATGTAAAAAAAATAAAAATAAATAAATAATATACTCCATTTTAACTTAAGTAAAAAAACTATGAATCTGTACAAAACATACTTTTATTTAAAGGTGTTGCAAAAAGTGAAAATTGCAAAATTGTGCATTTTTCATTATTTATAAGACTAAAGCCAAAATTTATTATTGCCTGTGTTCGCATTAATCAAGCTCTACTGTATAATTTTTTTGTGCTTGATTTGACGATTCTCTTATAATAAATTTATCGGACATACATAATTTTTCACTGTCTGTCAGGTGGGATAAGGAATTCATAAAGATTTGCGCTAAATTTACAGCCATTTTTGTAGAGATATGCTAATGAATACAATACAATTGATACTTTTAAAACCACCAAGAAAAGAAAACTTTAGCGAGTTTTTATTTTGCAATTATGCTAATTTGCTTTTTAGCCACAGGTATTGGATTGGGCTTTAATAACTTTCGTGTTTTTCAACAGACAACCCATGTTACTTGACATACGAGGGGAGTTCTTTGTGTAATAGGCTGAGGAGGGGGGAAACGTAAACTTAAATTTTCTATAGAATATTTGTTTTATAAGACTTTTATAGACCAAAAATATTTTTTATGAATACGCCAATTAAAGTTTTGGCGCAGAGATTTCAATATATTTCATATTAATTCAATATTTTGCATTTTATATGTCAATTTAATTAAATGCGAGTTTACATCTCACACACATGTGCCCAAAAAAGCGTAACCACTAAACTTTAATTTAATAAATACGTGTCTGAATCAAACAGTTTTTCATTAGTAATTAGTGTTTAAGTCTTTTTGGGCCTAATAAACTAATGAAATAAAAGTTAATATTTAAAAATGTTATTTTAAACATATTTCAACTTTAAAACAATATTGATTCCAGGTTATTCACGAAATAAATAGAAACTACGTTAATTCAAAAATGAAAATTATTGATTTTATGTATGACAATACAATTTTTCTATTATATTAAAAAATTAATAAAGGTGTACAACATATCGTTACCTGAAATGCAAAATTCTATAACATAATTTTTAGAGAAGCAGGGAAAAGAAATGGAAAATATTGAGGTGTTTAATGCGAATTTTTGCAATGTAATAAAATAAATAATATTACTATTTTTGTTCGTGCAGGTTTGGTACTTTTTGTAGCGATTGATTGATAAAATATTATGGAATTTATAAAAAAAGATTTAAAATTTTTTTATAGTGTTTTCACACTGAAAATTAAAACCTGGATTTAACGTTATAACCATAAACAGCTGATTTTGCATTCACACTGAAAGTTTGTTAAATTCAGATTTTAACTCACAGATTGTCTAATAACTTTGCTCGAAATAAAATAAATCTACTGCAGAAATGCGTGCATTCGTTGTTGTATTTTATTCTGCTTTTTATAGCAAACAAACTGACAAACTGTACAACAACTATTTTTGTTTGTATGAAAAACTCAGATATTTCACAATGGAAATTATTTTATATTTTGTAAATAATTTTTTTTAAATAAATACTTTTTATACAAAGTGAAGTGCTTGGAAATAAAGTTATTATACTTATATAAAAATGCACAAATACATGATAAGATAAACCTATTTTTATACGTAGATGTCAGTTATATCGTCTATTTTCACTTTCCAGAGGTCAATGAAAATATTTTCGTTGTTTTCCTTAAAAAAACTCTTTTTTACCATACATTTTTATTGTTATTGCGGCTGCATTCATTTTTAAGTTGAAAATCTTTCAATCGGTATCTATTCTTATTCACTGGCATAAACATTATCAGCTGCTTCCAGTTATTTAGCACAGCGAAAACAAGGTTGAATTTCATAAAACCAACTTAAAACCAATTCAAAAATGGTTTCAAGTTGGTTTTAACAAAAACAATTTGTATGGTAAGACCTGGTTTTAACAGTTGGTTTCACGTTAAAACCAACTTTTATTAAAACCATGTCAGTGTGAAAACATTATGAGACGTGTACGTAAGGGCGAGTATACACTGTGGCATTTTGTAAAAAATATTGCAAAAATAACAGTGGGAACTAGTCGCAACGTTTGACATTTCCGATATTTTTCGTTGTGTGGCATTACCACACAAACTGTTAACGCATCTGATGTAAGCAGCTGTGAGAATAAGTTAGCTGCATTGCAAACACAAAAAGAAAATGTCAGCGTGTTGACATTTTGACAATTGAGAAAATACCGAAAGAATTTTAAATGTGTGCGGGTATAAAAATTTAAAAGCATGGAAAATGAAAAAGAAAGTGGAAAAGCACAGAAGAGTGTGAGAGAATTCAAAACGTCCTGAAAGCATGACATGACGACACAGCTAATTCAGCTTGTGGAGGTTCGTGAGGCTGTATGGAAATATATCGCTCATTTACTTCAATAGTGGCACAACTCAAAAGACCTAGTTTTGCAGAAAACACGTTTAAAGTTTTCAATTTGTATACAAATCAATGAAGAAATGCAAAAATATTTTTCTCTCCCGAGGTGGTAATAAAAAAAATCGGATTACTGAATGCGATACAAGTCCCCGCACTGATTTTAAACGCAGCTTAGTCTTATTCACTTCGCTTTACTGAAAATATCGCATTACTGAAAACCAAAAGCAAGTCCACAACTACGTTTTGCATGAAACTTACTTCGCTTTAGTGAAAAACTAAACAATGTCAAATTTATTTATTAGAAATCGATTGCATAGCTTAAGGCAAAAAAAATTGTGCGTTTTTTCCGTTAAAAAAATTAAATGGCAAAATGTATTTGTCCTTTTCGCTCTTACATACTTTATTGTATTTTTCTATTATATTGTACTGATTTTAAGCAGTACGCTTAACACATTTCAGTAATCCGAAGTACGTTTTAGAGAAAAAATCGGATAACTGAAAATAAATGGGTTTCGGTTATTTCCAGAAAAGCGTAGTCGACTGTATTTATAGTATATGAAATTTATAAACAAGATAAAATACAAAATGCTGATTTGATTATAAACTCAAAAAAATAATTTTTTGAGTTATGACACTATTGAAGTAAATGAGCGATATATATGTATATATATATATATATATATGTATATATATATGACCTTCTCCGAGAAAAGGGACCTAGTGTGTTAAAATGAAGTTTTGAGAAAAACTGATTTCATCTTATTCTACACCCTTTTAGGTACCAGAATACACTCTTAAATCCAAAACCGTCCCTTTTCTCGGAGAAGATCACATATGTAGAATTTACAAGAATAGATATGCAAACAATTACATTAAAAATTTTTTTGGCGTGTCCCCCCCACTTTTTTTACAATGGGAAGCTATACCCTGTGACAACAAAAAAAATTTTACAATCGGTCTAAAATGTATCGAGTTATGAAGCTCCACACCTAAAAAAATAGAGACGAAATGTTAACCTACTCCTTTTTTTGAATTCGGTTAAAAAAGGACAGACATTTTGGTGGTGTTAGGTCTTCATGAACACGAAATTTTTAAACCAACTTGAATCCTGCTTCCGTAAACTGCAATGCAAAGTAAAATAGAAGAAGGTGGCACTAGCCAATTGAATAATTTTGGGATTACCCATTTGTGTAAATATTAATTAACAAACAATCATGGCTATCATGAATACAATTCCGCGTGAAATTTCTCCCTTTTCTCATTAGAATTTTAGTTTTCCCTATTACTTGCTATTAGTTGGGAAAAAAAATTCACGCGGAATTTTATTAAAGATAGGCCTGAATATGAAAAACCAAGTCTTACAATTCCTAAACCAATAGGAACTAAATGTTATTATGTCAACATTAATTCTTAATGTAAATAATGATACCGTATTGCCATTCAGGGCTATCAAGAATATAATTCCGCGTGAAATTTAAACTTAATAGCAAGTAATAGGGAAAACAAAAGATTCTAATTGGAAAAGGAAGAAATTTCACGTGGAATTTTATTCATGATAGCCCTGATTATTTACGGATGGGGGGATTCTTTCCTTTCACAAAAACACAACAAAATTGTATGTCATCGAAAAATTTGATGGCAACGGCACTGCACGCATATGAAAATGACACCACAAAATGACAACACATGAAATGCCAGATGTAAACTCGGCATAAGTTTAAGCACAGTCCTTTATGGACTGTCTTATTTAATAATTCGTTTGAGTGTAACTTCAAATTTAATTCGTTTTAAAAATTAAAAAAAAAACAATTGGATTCATCACCAATTTCTTACCTTGATATACGAGTATTATATCGAAATATAATGAAATACTGAATGCAGTAAAAAAAATTTCAAGTGTCAATTACTCACTCAAGAACTTTCACTTTTAAATAAAAAAAAATTTCCAAATTTTAAGCTTCGTGTAAAAATATGACGTGGCCCTGAAGAAGTAATTGAGTTGCCAAGGCTTACAAGATAGTAACAACAACCCTCGTATTTGCACACACAAGCATACACAATTCTTTTAGTTTTTAGTAGATAGTGAAATATTTTAAAGATTTTTTATTTTCGTTTTTATTTTTATTTTATTTTTTTTTGAAAACTATTACTCATTAAAACAAAACAATGAAATGCAAAATTTTTATTTTCTTATTTCTCAAAATATTCATTCTTACTTTTTTTTTGATTACTCGTATTTAAATTATGAACATTGTTTTTTTTTATTTATATTTAATGTTTATCTGTATTTATTATTTCAATATAATTTAATTAAATTCACTGTTTATGACATTTAGTAAATGTATCACAATTGCAAATGTTGTTACAAAAATAGTCTAAAGACACGGACGGAAATTTTTGACGACAACAGCAGGCATCAGCTGTTGTTAGCCAATTGACTGACTGACTGACTTGGTTTATCAGGAGCTGTTTGATAACTCGTAACAACGAAGGTGATGGTCATTGTTGTTGACGGCTGATAATTACAATCAGTACAATTTGATTACAAATTCTTTTGGCTTTCAATTAGAGAAAGACATACTAAATAAATTTCATTCACGGCAATAATACACAAAATCGAATACAATTAATTACAGATGGCTAAGAATTAGTTTGTTTTTATTTATTTCTCTTTTTATTTTATTTAATTTTTTATTTTTTTGCTATTCATTCTTTTGTGCAAAACTTAAATGACAATTAGCAATTAAAAAAAAAACATTTAAATTTTAGGAAGTTAATCACATGAAAAACCAAAATTTATAAACAAAATTCCGTAACGTAAGCATCAATCAATCAAATATTGAAATTTATTTTCTTTCTTTCGTTAATATGACAACCGTATCAATTTGGTTTGATGTTGCTGACTGTTGGGTCATGCGGTAACAACTGATTTTGAGACGCGTTTTTAATGCCGATACTTCGTTTTCGCAGTATCTAGTCTGTAACAAAAAACAAACAAAAAATATAAAAAAATATATTTTATATTTTGTTGTTTGGGTTGATTTGTTAGCCGATGTCGTCATTATTTTTGTTAAGCAACATTGAAGGAGAGAATCATTTTGTCTGATGAATAGTGGCCTCACGGCTCTCTATGCAAAAAAGGCGAGTGAAATAGAAACAAAATTCAATTAGAATAGAATAGAATTAAAAAAAATAAATAAACACAATAGCAAGGAGAACTATTACTACACATCAGTGAACTGTAAAAACAAAACGATAATAAAGCAAAAACTTCTTTAAATAGACAGTTAAAAATAACTAAAAACAAATTTTAATTTTTATTATCGAACATTAAATGAACTAAAGACTGTATAAGAACAAGTGTTTACACATGATGCACTCTAGTTTTATGGTATGTTGCACAAAATGTTATGGGCCTAGTAAGGACCATTACCATTTTTTTCAGTTTTACATTCAGTTTCATTTTTACCTTTACTTAAAGAAAATTTTGAAATTGAAATAGTTTCAAAGAAATATTGAAGCTTAATTTATAAGACATGGCATTATTAACCTTTTATCGCATATTGTTACAGATATGTATGTTACACAACATTACATCTCTATCAAGGCGAATCCACATCAGGTGATCTCAGTTCACCAGCTGACGATCAGCTGATAATTTCTCTCCTGTCAAATCAAAACGTTCGGATATATTCTGACAGTAGAATATTTTACACTAACAAATATCCGAGGCGAATATGCAAATCGAGACCACCTGGTGCAAATTCGCCTAAACTATTAATTAACCCTTCATGACATTCAAAACATTCAATCATCATAAAACCCATTGAGTACAGGCAATTGTTAATTTTATTTTAATGCAATAACTTTGGTACAATATCTAGTTTCAAAGTATTTAATTCGATGTTGCCCCACAAAGGGTTAAGTGCAATTATTGGGCATTATTACGAGTGTCGTATCTCGACTACGACTACGACGATTTTGTACTAGATTAAAGAAAAAATGTTGCAATGTTCTTTAGTCTAATACAAAATCTTCGTAGTCGAAGTCGTAATACGGCCCATTAATTTTATTTCAACTCGATATCTTTGGTACAATACCTTATTTAAAATTGTAACATTTTTTTTTTAAATCATGGTGACTATTTTTTAAAACTATAGAGGAATTTTGCAAAGTTTAGTATGACAAAAATAAACTTTTACTTGCTTTTCTGCTAATAATATATATTTTTTTGGGAGCAATCAAAATGTAGTTCCTTCAGAATGACTTTAAATTTTTTTTGCTGAGAACCCTACGATTTTATTAAATCAGTGTTACCGTAGTGCAAATTTTTTTTAAGTTATATTATTTTATTTATTATTATATTATTATTTTATTTACGTATTACGATGACAATCAGAATTAAATTTAAAAAATAGGTGCTCAAGAAATCAGTTGAACGCGTTCATATATATACTTCTTGTTGGGAAGGTTTGAAAAAACAAATTTGTTTCTCGTGTTCAGTCTTTTAAAGATGACCAAAAACGTTCATAGAACAAACTTACATACATACAATCTACATTAGGACAGACAAACGCAGTCATAAAATTAAATCAATTATTTGCCGGTTAATTGAATAAAATGAACTTTAATACAAAAAATGATTATTGATCGAAAACTTGCTCCCCATCATTGACTTTATCAAAACGTCCAAATAAGTCACATCATGCCAAAAGCGATAAATATGAATTTTATATTTCAAATTTATTTATGTAGAATCTACATTATAGATACGAGTACATATCGCACATGTTCCTGTAAAGGAGGTCAATTCAAAATTGACAAAATTTCAATAGAGCAAAAGAAATCCTTTGCTTAATATGTTCTTATGTAGAAAATTATGTAAGATTTTTACAGTGGGTGGATAACTATGACCACTTTCTATATCTATATGAGTATATATGTACATACGTATATTACTTTCTTGCGAAAAGTGAAAATTTATAGTTGACCCCTTTAGAGGAACATGTGCGATATATATGTGTGATAATCAAACAATTTATATACGAGCACCTATTGCAAGTATTTGTGTGAAAGTTTAATTGATGTCAATAATTGTTGATAAATTTTTTTATGATAATAATAATAATAATAATAAAGTTACAGGCTGCGATCTTAAAACGTTTAAATTTAGATGCTTAAAGTTTTGAATGTCATCATAAGAATTTTTTTTATCACTATTGCTGAAGTCAGTGATGCCCGAAAATGTTTTAATTATTATTTTACGAACATGGTATTACACTTTGCAAGTTAATAAGATTATACAACAAAATCAAAATTTTTTAAAACAAAACAACAAGGTTTCCTTCATCTGAATGTTTCTGGCAGAGGAGCTTTAAAATACGTACGTAAGCGTCAGCATTTCTAAAGTTTACCAAAGTGTTTTAGTACAAAGTAGTCTTATCAATCAGCACAGCTGATCGTCTGCTGACTTTACACCATCCGTCAAACACCATACATCGAACTCCTTCAGTAGCTCGTTTTTGACACAAACCAATGATGAAACACATAGTCGCATAATTTAAATTGGTTTGTGTCAAAAACGAGCTACTGAATGAATGAGTTCGATCCAAGTCTAATAAAATCTTAACCCGAGCTGTAAACATACAAATAAAAATAGTCCTACAACAAATTTGTATGCATGTTGTTGTAATGATAAGGATAATTGGTATTAATACTCTTTAAAGTTTACAACCGAAACTATTATAAAAAAGGCTGCAGCTGAAGATCCCCCGTAGTCTTGTTGGTTTTATAGAGAGAGGAATGCGCATACGCATATCTTCAACAATGTAACCCCAGTAGAATAGGGAAAAGATCTGGTCAAAAAACCGGCACTACAACATCTAGTGGATCTTTTGTGCCATAGAACTGGAAATTAAATCAAGCTCTGTATGACTCAGTATGAAAAACAAGCCATCTACTGTCTCATAAGGCAATATACTCGAATAGAATGTATGCCATTGTCTCATCATCTTCTCAGGATAAACGATAAAAGGGTGAACGAAGTTGGCTACTTTTACATAGTGTGTAACAAGTCATAAATCGTTCCCGTTGACTTTCAGGATGCCCCACCATATGAAAATGACAAATCAATGCTTTGGCCTGCCTTAAACCACAAGAAGCCAGTCACACTTCCTTTGCAGTTGAAATGTCATTTCCCCTGATCTGGGAGTTGACAGTCAACCAGTTTACGACACAAAAGGAGCAGCAGATGCCCTACTGAATTCTAGTAACCATCATGCGGACTCTAGAGTCTGAATATTTTCAACTCGCTAATTAACCTAGTAAGGAAACTACTGACCAATAGGGTCATTAGATCCATTAGAGCTCCATTAAAGAGATTTTTATATTCTCTCTTATGAAACCTTGCCTTAAATTATTTTCTCAGGGAGTTAGTTTAGATGAAAACACTTTAATACCGTGTCACAAAGGCTGTATCGAAATCCGTTGAATCACGAAAAACTAGACTTCCAAAACTAATAGGTCATTTACACCTGCACAAAATCTAGCAAATTTTAATTAAAATCTTTATGAAAACATATACCCTTTACACCAAGTTTTTTTTTGACATTTATCAATATTAACCGAAATTTTTCCAAAACTACAACCAAACAACTGCAATTTAGCCAATTCACACACCTACTTATGCAGACAGTAGCCAACTAACTCACCTTGTATATAAATATGTTATACAGGGAAGGAATTAAAAAATAAATAAAAATATTGGATTTTGATTAGATTTCCTGTACTGACAAAATAGATTTTGTTTTGTATGGAGAAACAAGTAAAAAGCAGCAAGATTTAGCTGGAAATCTCGTAAGTACTAGATTTCGAGAGAGTGTAAAAGCCCTATAAATGGAACAGAACTTCAGCTGTCAAACAACGCGAATTATTTGGGTATTGAACTTCATTCTTAACTTACATGGCACCTAAATGTTCAAATAAACACGGCAGTAGTTGCTTTATACACATGTAACCTCCTGTTTCCACAACACAGACGATCGACTTGAGTAGAAAATTTATATGAGAAGCACTAATTTCTTTGAGTGATTTTCATACAAATTTTCTAGACTAGTCGTCTGCCTGAGAGTTTTTATTCCCGTTTTCGGGCAAAATATTAGTTTTTAGCTAGAAAATCAGTGTAGTGTAATAAAGGCTGAAATTTCAGCAATAAAAAGGAATTGTTTCTTTTTGCAGCGTTGCATTTAATTTCAAAATGAGCATACAGCACTAAAACTAAAAAAATGCCGAAATTAAAAAAAATATCGAATCAAAAAGTCGCCAAGATGAAAAAGCATTTAAATGAAAAGCATCACCAAAAATAATATAAGTCGCTGCAGAAATTCCAAAAAATTACAAGTACAGTCGGCTCCGCTTTATTGGAAATGGCCAAATCCCAATTGTTTTTTCAGTTATACGATTTTTTCTCTAAGACGTAGTTCGGATTACTGAAATTTGTTACAGTTAAGCTTACTGCTTCAAATCAGTACAATATAATAACAAAATACAATAAAGTACGTAAGAGCGAAAAGGACAAATACATTTGCCATTTAATTTTTTTAACGGACAAAACATGCACAATTTTTCAGCCTTCAGTTATGCAAATGATTTCTAATAAATAAATTTGTCATTGTTTATTTTTTTTACTAAATCGAAGTAAGTTTCATACAAAACGTAGTTGTGGGATTGCTTTGGTTTTCAGTAATACGATATTTTCAATAAAGCGATGTTTCGCTAAAGCGAAGTGAATAAGACTAGCGATTTTTTTCGGTAAAGCGTGCTGCGCTAAAGTGGATTCGACTGTAAAAAGGTTGCCAAAAAACTAAAAAATCGCCCAAAAGCGAAAAAACCATTAAAACTAAAAACCGTCGAAACTAAAAAAATCGCCAAAATGAAAATAACGCCAAATCTAAAAAAAATCGCAAAAATAAAATAAATAAAAACACGCCAAAAAAAAAATTAAAAAAATGTATACATCAGGTAAGACTGCACTTTACTGGATATGAAGATTAATTCAGTACAAATGATATGCATTCAAAAAACCTTAAATCCCACTCATTCATTCAGAACCTTCATATTTTGTTTATGTAAAAATGTACTATTGAAAAAAAATATATACTTTTTTTCTAAATTCACACAATTAAATTTGAAATTGCCTTACAATTGAAACAAAAACTGTTTATTTATCTTGTAAAGGAATAGCAATAATAAAGTGAATTGACACCGACTAGCTCAGGTACATATACATATTGAGAATATTTAACGCTGCCTAATGCCGATTGCGTAACCAGCAACTGGATGTATCAAAGCAACCGTAATTATACAATTCCGCTAAAGTTTCACACAATTTTACTACAGAGGTGGTCGGTCGACTTAATCAAATGTATGCATAAATAAATTGAATTAATTGTTTATTGTGAATTGGATTAAAACAAACAAAAATAAAATAAATTAATTTGGAAGTACTCAACGAGTGAGTTTCTTTTCTTCAAAGTGTTGAGTGTATGTATTAGAGATGGGCGCGTGTCTACTTTTTAAAACACATACATATTTTTGTTCAATTTCAGAAATTTAAGCTTAAGAGACCATTACACTATCAAAAAATTTCCTGGGGGCAAATCACCGCATTCGAAATCGAGTACTTTGTCTTCGAAATGTTGTTAACGTGGATCACGGCAATCGTTAACGAAACGTATCTACTCGAAGTTGCACTCGATTGGTAGTCTACTATCGAAAACAAGTAAACTCTTAGCTTTTTGCCGCGAAACAAACCAAAGAAACAAAACAAAGGAAAAAGAAAGAAGTATGTAATAAAAATATAAGTATTTTCCGGATATTTTCGAACAATTAGTTTAGAAAATATAATTTAATTTAATTTTTATTGTTTTTAAGGAAAGTGAATATCAATACAAAAATTGTCCAATAGGCAGTTCAAAAAAATAAATAAGGGAAAAATCATTTCCAGAACAAATACAAATAAAGTTTTGTTTTTCTTTTTGTTTTTCTTATTGTCTTATGCTAACAGCAATGTAAAAAATAGTAGTAGGTAACATAAAATACGATCGAATACCGTGATCCAAAAAATTGCAGCCATCGAAATAATTCTCTACACGAACGTGCACTCGATTTCGAGTGCCGTGATTTGCCCCTGGTTTTGCGTATGTTTTATTCAGGGTAGGGAAAAATTCTGCTCGCGAACACAATTTTTCTTAACTCGACCGTTTTAAAATTTGTGCTCGCGAGTTCAAATTTAGAACTAGCTTTAAAATTTGTACTTGCGTGTTCTAATTTTGAACTCGCGAGCACAAATTTTAAAACGAGCGAGTTAATAAAAATTGTGCTTGCGAGCAAAAAAAATATTCTGTCGAGTCGAGTTTTATTTTTGACTCTCAAAAATTAAATGCGCTCGCAAGTTTAATTTTTTTAACTCACGAGCACACAAGAGTAGATCTTTTCAATACAAAAAAATTTAATTCGCTCGAATTGAATTCGTTTGCAAGCGAGTTTAATTCGAGCACTCCTCCGCACTCTGGTTTTATTGTAAAAATTTTTCTCAACACGATACGACCCGACAACGTATGAAATTATATTTTCTGTCACGAATACTTCGTGTTGAGTCATGCGTGTTCGATTCACGAAGAAAAACACGTCACGCCACCATCTCTAATATGTATCGCAGAGTACTTGAAAACACTACTTTTTTGGTTTGAGTTAAACTGATAATGTTTACTTTTATTTTAGTTCTTATCATTTTAAACACATACACATTTTAAGTACATACATATATGTATGTACATATATGTATATGTGTAAGTAAGTAAAGTAAAAGTTTTCGGTTTTGCCAATATGAAAAATAAATAATAAAATTTCTATTTACCGATCCACATACGTAATTTTACTTGTTTGCTTATAAAACATAAAGAGTTTTTTAAACGATTTGAAACGATATTTTTTATTTGCGTTAGCACACTGCAGATAATAACTATAGATACACGCCGAGAAAAAATGACACCATCCGTATACAAAACTGAACATAATCGGTTACAAAAGTTTATTAAAAAAAGTGTATGCAGAGCAAGCGATAACTTAGTGTTATCATACACATTAGTGATGCGCGATAACGCGATTTTTTAATAATGTTGCTCCTTGTGAATGTGATTTCTAAATCGCTGTTCTTTTAAACTGTGACTGTGATCACAGTTTAGCAGTATTTTGTTTGTAGCAGTTCTGTTATTTTGATAAATCTAATAAGAAGAGCAGCAGTGAAATTAAAATGTGACTGTGATCACAGTTTAACTCATTTCAGCTCTTCTGCTTTAAAAGTCTTTATTAGTATTGGTATTTTGATAAATACTAATAAGAAGAGCGACAGGAACAAACAATTAGCAATCAACCCCGTCCAAATATTGAGATTTTCGTAGATAGAGAAACAAAAATTGCAAATATGAACATGTGAGATGGACATAGTTACCAGAAAAGACGATTTGACACGATTCGATGATTTTTTTATCGACAAAAGCTGAAGGTATACAAAAAATTCATAAGGTAACCTCATCTAATGTTAAGTAAGCATATAAGAATAATCACAGTTTGTATAAAAGAACTATATTTCCAAAACCTGTTACTTGATAAATTCAGTCACAGTTGTGATTAGTGATTTTTCAATCGCTGTGAAAAAAAACAGGTTTCAAAATATCGCTCAACTCTAATACACATACATACATACATATTTTTTAAACACTTTACCAGAAATGGTAAGAGAATATACATATCTATAGGTTTGTCATTCCGTGTGGAATTTTCTAAATATTCATATGCGATCCCATAAATTATATACTGTATATTCTGGGTCCTTTGAATATGATAGTCCAATAAATTATGTCCGTCTGTGCGTCTGTCTTTATATGTATACTCGCATTATTACAAATATCGGTTGGTATTGTGTAAAAGAATCATCGGCGAAGTAAAATAACCAATAAAATGGCTACTACATACAGCTGCAAAAATTTATTACACCTCATTGACACCAGGGGCGCTGCAACATTGCATTATTAAAAACGTGCAAAAAGCAGAGTTGTAACAGAATGAATCTTTCTTCTAATTTCCCCTTCACCACCTGTCTTCTCTATTACTATCCCCTTCCTAAAGAAGGTAGCACTTAGTAATGGTAGTAGGCCTAGGTATGTACATAATATACTCCATAGGTAGATCGGTGAAGGGTATATAAGATTCGGTTAAGCCGAATAAAGCACTCCTATTTATTTTTTTTTCTGTTGCAGAATTTTTTCCATTTGGTTGGGCATAAAATTTTATCGCATTTAATTATCAAAAAAAGTTTATCTCTGCTTTATATTATTTACTCTTGTAGAAACAATAAAAGGTAACCAAGAAATTTAATACTGAAGGTAAAAATAATTTTCCATTCATATGAGTATTTTCAAGTTAAAGTTTAAACTAAAGTTCTTACAACTTTTCCATAGTATGGCATTGGAAGACAATATAAAGTTTCTTCAGTGTCATATTCATGCGTATTACTCATATAATAGGTTTTGTTTCAGTTCGAATATTATAATATGAAAAAAATATGTGTAAACGATAGTTTTTTTGCATTCTTATCAAAAATATATGTGGCAAAGGTTCGTAGCCAAAGAGCCAGGGTATTCCACCACCAGGAGCTTGTTTTGGAAGCTGCAAACGATCTAAATATATAGGATCGTATAGAATCCACTCCAGCATAAATCTGGAAATTTTTATAAAATAACTGTTACAGTTAGTTGAGGCAACGATAAAAGTAAAGTAAACTGTCATGGCTAAGCATATGGGTATTTCCACAGGATTGTCAACTTTTTGTAGCGTGCGACACCAAGCAAATATGCTTGTTTTTTCAAAGAAATCGAAACATGTTTTTACTTATTTATATAAATTTTGTGTAGGCCTTCAGTAGCTCTACGTTAGGTAACGTTTTAAGAAACATCAAGACACGTTGTTCAGAAATACAAGGTTAATTGGTTGCTGTCGCACGCGACAAAAAGTGGAATTTCTCGGAGAAATGTACATATTTGTACAGCACTTCAACCCGTTATAGGTATCCACGTTTAGAATATTTTTTTCCTAAAATTTCCTACTACTTAACTGCACTCAACATTTTCTTTTCATTGTTTATGCAAATTAATTGTTTCAATATAAATTATAATTATAAATTCAAGTCGTAAAGAAAAATTATACAGGTTTATTGATAAAAAAACACAATAATTGAATTATTTTATTTGTTCTCTTTTACTCTCTTTTTCAAATTAAATATTGTTTAAAAATTATTTAAGCGGCAAATGAAGTTTGATAGAAAAGAAGCTTTCAAAGGAAAATAATGAAAAGTTTTATTTCGAAGCAGTGTTACCAGAACATGATGATGAGAGAATGTTAAATCGGTGAAAAAAATTATGCTAACATGTTCTACAGAAGATTTAAATTAAAAAAAATGATTATAAAAGAAAAACAAATATATCTTTTCTACGGTGTAAAATTTGGTAAATTTAAATTTAAATAAACAGTCCTGAAGATTTTTGGAAATAATTTTGCAAACTGCAAAAAACACGTTTTTCGCGAATATCTCGAAAATGTTTCTTAAGAAAAATATTCGTGTTCAGCGACCCTAAATTTACTAAGGAAACATCTCATTTTAGAGACTCATTTTTGTTGCATAGTGTATTTGTTGTTTTTTGGAATTGTTAAAATTTGTGTTTAAAATTTTTTTAAACGCCTTAATAATCCCAAATTTTAAATTTTCTTATTCAGTAAAACATTTTTTTTATAATTAAAAATACATTAACATTGATTATTGAGGGATTAGCTGGATCCTATGCGCATTTCTCTGTGGCTAGTGTAGATTTTCAGGAAACCTTTACCCTATAATACATGTACATTTATGAAGCGAATCCTCTTATAGAGAAGAATTTTTTTAACATATTAAGATTTTTAATTTTCAAAAAAATTTGCCAACAATTCAACAAGTTTATGTCCGACAGTGGTCGGGACTAATAGTTATGTTTTAGATTTAAGATTTGAATATTTATTGCTAGTTCATATTCGAAGATACAATAAATAAATACATGTATTAACAAAGAAAAAAAAAATCTGCGAGAAAGCATTTAGCAGAATTTTTTTAAAGTTTAATACTTTTTAACTAATGAAAATGCTAAAATGGCAACAATGTTGCGAATAAACTATTTATATATGTACTAAAAAAATAGTTAACTTATAGTTAACTTATCTTAGACTGACTAAAAGCTAACTGCAATGTCATCCAGAAAAAAACCCAAAATTAATTTTTAAGTTGAGTACGTAATCGAATTTTTAATGAGAGCCAACAAATTTATTCTCAGCTACTTTGAAACTCATTTCAGTTTTATATTAACATTTTTCTGTTGTTATTTTAGATGGTGCCTTAGCTGAGTGGTAGCGTTGATTACACAACGTGTGATGATACATGTTCTAACCCCAGAAAAAAAATTTTAATTTACTGACTACCAGGTGATTTAAAAAAATCAACTTTAGGTTAGCTGAAAGTAATGCAGAGTGAGGTAATTGACTACCGCCTAGGACATCGCAATGTTACTCGTAAAATAGTCAGTTTATTACATTGAAAAGTAATCCAAGTGTCAGTCAGTACTAGTTGCGAAATAGTTAGCTTAAAGTTAGTTTAAAATTAACTTAATTTCCGACAGGGTATACTCTTACATTTATAGTATGTATGCATGTGTGTTTAAATTAATTAATAACCTGGGGGCAAATTACGGCATTCGATTCATTTCGAAATTTTAAAATATTTCCTTATAAACTCTATTGAAATATTTCGTAATTTCGTTCAGTAACGAGTGCCGTAATTTGCCTCCTGTTTCTACACCTCAGACGGACGACTTGAGCATAAAATTTATATGAAAAGTACTCATATTGGTGAGTGATTTTCATACAAATTTTCTAGACGAGTCGTCTGCCTGACTTGTAGAAACTGCACATAAGTAATCATTGTCTATAAAAATTAACAAATGCATTTCTAAATAAAATAAAATAATTTCGAAATAAAAACCCAAAACAAAAATGAATATGCGTACATATCGATGGTGTCAAGTAGAAATGCCTTAACTCGTATTTTTTACGAAATCTAGTTTTTCAAAGATTTAACAAAAAATCACCTCATCACAAATATTTATTGCAATAGTGTGAAAAATAACGCTTTTACAATCAGTTGTATAAAAAAAAGTTACATTGTATGTATTACAGTTTCTATTATGTTTTTACCTTCTCCTCTAGAGTTGCAATTATTTGAGTTAGGGCCTTTCTACTTGAGACCAACGATATGTATGTATGTATGTTCATCGATTTTTCAGATGTGAACACAAAATTTGCTCGTAACAATTTTTATTAACACTACAACGCATACAATGACTTTATACTACAGTATTAGTAGTTTGTATGTCTGCTATACTGTACTTTACTTTAGATAAATCTCGCTAACACCACCACCAGTGAGCCGCACTTCAATCGATTTCTCATACAAATTAATACAAACACTCAAATGATTTTCTTCCCGTGAGCCCCTTTGCTATAAGCACACCACACACTGACTAGAGATGGGATCGTGAGCTTAGAAGAAGAAAAAATGTTCATGCATGATCAACTTTTTAAATCAGCTTGTTTATGTATGAAGGCTATTGAGAGTGGATATCTAATGAGTCACAATTCCGAAAATTCATGTTCACGAGAAACTCAAGAAAAAACTTTCAGACAAGTTAAAAAAATTCTGCTGCCAACATTTAATTTTATTACCTGCTTTCCAACGAAAAATCAAGGCATATTAATATAACGTAAATTCGACTCAATTCGCTTTGAAAAATTTATGATTTTGATCAGCGTTGCCCTATTTTTTTCTCAAAAACCTTTAAGTCGAACAAAAAAAATCTTTTTTTCTCATTAAAAATCATTTTATTTAGTGATTTTACTCAAAATACTCGAATATTAATGTGCATTGATTTTACTGAATTTAAATTCAGGAAAAATTTATTTTGTTTCAAATGAACTAACAAGTGTAAAGGTAAATAACACAAAATGTTTACTGAATAGAACAAGTATAAAGCTATGCAAGTCTAGACGATATGTTGAATCAGCAAATATATGCTTACATTCATATTCTGAAAAATAACAACAAATCTTGCTGTCAGCATATATATATGTATGTTATGCGTCTACACAGTATGCTGAAAGTATCAAATTTTTTAAAGTCAACATATGTCAGCAAATTATAATACAACATACATACATATGAGTTAGCATACAATTTTTGTGTCTGCACAATATGTTGAATTTCGTATTCTGATATATGTACATATATGTTGAGTCATGTTAGCATTTGCTTAGATATAAAAAAGTGACAATTCTCTTTCTTTATTATTAATTTATATAGAATATCGCTTTTAGTGAAAAAAATTAATATTTTTGCAATTATCTACGTATATAATGAAAAAGAAATTGGCGAAATGACGGAAATTGGCAAAAAGCTGCAGCAATTTTTAAAACTCTTCAAAACTGTTAAAACTGGTAAAAACAACACAAACGCCGCTTTTATTGCGAACTTTGCAAAAATATTAAACAAGCCATAATATGAATTAAAAATCGCTAAAACTGTAAGGAATGCAAAAAAATTTAATAAAAATGGCAAACATTAGGTAATTTTGCAAAAATTTATTATCAGCGGGATGGTAAGAAAGTTTAATACTTTTTTTAAAATCGCTTTTATCGCAAAATTTTGCAAAAAAAAAATTGGAGAAATTGCATAATTTTGAAGCAGCCATAATATTCATTAAAAATCGACAAAACTGTAAAGGCGGGTTTACATCTGTGTGCGATAAATAAAAATAAAAATCGCGAAAATTACGAAAATTCGAAAAAAATTACTATCAGCGGGATGATGACCAAATCTTTTATTTTTTTAAAATCGGCAAAACTCTAAGGAGGCTGAAAGCATGCAAAAAATCGCTTTTATTGCGAAGTATGCAAAAATTGGCGAGAAGTTGCAAAATCGGAAGGAAGCTGGAATAGTGATTATTTTCTTCAGAATCGTCTGAATTTTTTTTATGAAATTTTAATTTCCCTTATTTTTTACTCATCCGAATCCACCATTAACATTTCTGCAGTATATTTTTCACATTTTCCGTTTCGTTTTAATCAATGGTACCATATGTTTAATATGAAGTAAATTGCCGAATTTAAGAGAAAAAATTGCAAATCAGGCAACACTACATACATGAGTAGAGTTAAAATATCAATTCTATTTGCTATCAAATTTGCCGTATGCTGAAAAGCTTAAATAGGCTTTTCAACAAATAACATATATGACAGCATACATAGCGAATTTGTTACAAAGTAAAAATATGGTGTATACACGATATGCTAAAATCTTGAACAAACGTTTGTTGGCAACTTTAACAAATGCCCTTCATATGTAGTTAAGCATACGTATATTGAAAAAATTTTGTGTCTACACGATATGTTGGCACTGGTAACAAATTTTTCACCATAAATATGCTGATTCAACATATCGTCTATACTTAGTTTAAAATAAATATATGTATGTTTCCCCATAATTTATACTTTTGATGAAGGAAAGAAGAAAATATGTCAGTATTTTAGTCAAAACAACCTCAAATAATATACTAAAAGTAGCAAATATCATTATCTTAAAAATCTTATTTTCTTTTTTCTTTTAGTCTTTTTAACATTTCGGAAAACTTCGAAAATAAGATAAATCTTCACATATGGTAACGCTGCCTTTGATGTCAAAAATTTACTAAAAATGTTTGTTCATATCTAATGGATATTCAAATTACAAACGCCGGAAATAGTTAACCGAGCATTTGAGACCATCTGATTGTAAAAAGGAATGTTTGTATCAATCCTCTCACACCGAATATTTTATATTCATCCTTTTATTATACTCTTTATATGAATATGCATAAATTTCTAGGCACTTGTCTTATAAATAAATATTTATTAATAAAAAAATTCTAAGGACCTTCGTAAGAGCGTGATCATGTATGCCCTCGAAGAAATAAAGTAACTCATTCAAGGTCAAACACTTTTTTTATTTAACTTTCAGTCTTCAGTTTTAACTTTAAAGAGAAACTAATCATGACGATTAGAACTCTCACACACGAAACACACATACTATAATTTTACATTTGCCTTCATTATTTTTCACGGAAACGCTTTTCAATAAGATTGGTATCCCCCGGGCGAATATATGTATCTAAATAAAAAAAAATAGAGCAGTAAAAATGTGCTATTGTTTCTAAACGTTATTTTTAAATAAGCAGCAAATTGCAGAGTCTTCATAAAAAATATACTCTTTAGTTCTTTAATAGTAAATTTTTGCTACTTTTATAATAAATGCAAATTTCATTATTAAAAAACAAAAAGCTGAAAGTCTAGTTTAAACTTTCTTATCTTCTTTAGAAAATCACATTAATTCATAAACAAATATTTCATTCTACTAGAATTGAAAATACTGAACTTGAGACCGATTAAGAAATTATTACTGATTAAATAAACAAAAAAATTTGAAACAAAAATATTTGATTTGGCAAAAAAAATAGTTAAAAAAAACCATTAATTTTTAATAACTTACACACATTTTTATATCGCATATTTTAATCGGTAGTATGGAGATCTTTCACAAAAAAAATAAATAAATATGTAAATTAAAACTCTTTTCGGGATAAAAAACTTCTGTTTCTTACAGACCTTAGTTAGATCTAATTAACATTTAAAAAAATATAAAGCTTACAACATGAGACAAATTGTGCAGATCGATATAAAATTTGTGGTTTTTTTTACAAATTTTTTTCATGTCAGATTATCAACAGCTTGGAGATCTGTAGTCAAAGTCCAAATTCACACTACACAAGTCTTATTGCTAAGCTTATCAGCTTTTCTTCTTTGAACTTTTATCGGTGTTCACACAATGCAAGTCTTACTTTTCAGCTTATAGTTTTTGTTCATAGTTTCGTGTATAGATGTGTGCTTTCTTTAACATTACGAATCAGAAAGAGCCAATTCACACAATGCATTCTTAGCCTGCCTTGTATTGATAATTTTCTATTAAAACCCCCTACGAAAAGTCAAACACATTTACATTAAGCCTTTTTGATTCATGCTTTTTTGGCATTTATATACACGTTTAATGCTGAGAGTACCAAAAAGGCAAAGAGATATGTCATAAATGCCCTCCAATTTACATTTCGTGCCTTTTGTTCTACCCCGCAAGCTTCTCACCCTCTCTCATCAATAAACTAGAAAAGCCTGCCTATACAGGCAAGCACAAAAGGCACAGTGTAAATTGCGTCAAAGCGAAACGTATTGACAGTACATAAAGCCCAGTACTCGTTTATTTTCCACTTCTCTCTCTCTCTCTCTCTCATACAAACTAATCAGCTTTAGTAATTTTTCTCACATTTTGACCAAAAAAATAGTATGCTCATATGCTTTAATTCTGAAAGACAGAAATCACATTTTGACCTCTTGCCCTTTTTTAACCTGTATCATGGTATCTTCCATCCAACGATATCTCCTCGACGCATTTTAATAGCTATGCTTCAGAATAGGGATTGGTAAATGTCTTCAAAAATCGATTTTCGATTTTTCGATCAACTTTTTTAGTTTCGATTTTTGGAACCGATTAATCATACATGAAAATCGATCTTAAAACCGTTTAAGACAAATTTGCTGAGAGAGTAAGGCGACAGTTCATGACTGAGTATTTGAAAAATTTTTCGTAGCAAAGAAACAACAAAACTGAGCAAACTAAAAGTGTGAAAATTTTGGAGATGTTTACACAAAAATTATTTCTAAGGATTATTAGTTTAAATATTGTTTTACTAACAACCTTTATTATCTAACTACTTGTTGACATCAATGTCAAGACAATATCAAAGTCAAAGTAGTCTTACGCACAATTTTTGTTCAGAAATTGATTATTTTTAAATGCGTCTTGCTGTTTTATAGTTTTCATAGAAATTAAGTGTCGTATTTTTGATATTGTCTTGACGTTGATGTCGACCAAACTTTACGGAATGAGGATGAATAGCTTTAGTTACCAAACCTATCTTGTTCACTAAGATTTTATAAAAAAAGTTGTTGGTTTATGTGATGACTGCTTAGCCTGTTTCTTTGCCAAGTTACTACAAATATTTTTTTTTTTGATTTCGTAAATGTTGGGATTTATTACAACCGCGTTTTATTAAATATTATAATTGCCAAAATTTTGATAATAATAAAAAATCGATTTAATTAGCCCAATAATCGATTTCAGCATAAAATCGCCGACATAAACTCGATTGCGAAAAATCGATGTTTTTAAACAGAAAATCGATTTTCAATTGGAATCGAAATCGCTACTTCAGAAATAGTCATAAAAAATATACTAGCTCATATACTGTTGTAAATTTAGAGATATTAAAATAGAGCTTTCAGTACTAAAAAGCTTTCAGCAAATTGAAATACGATGAATCGAAACAATTCACATATTCCATTTTGCAATAAAAGTTGCGTAAATAAAGCACTGGCAGCACACATAGTGCAACAAAAACGCAGAACGCTGATGATGAAGGTGTAGTGGCCTTCGAAAGCAGCTAGTTGTTCCGTTCAACTAGGTGTTAGTGAGAATATTTACCACTTTGGTGTTATTTGTTCACTAATAATTATTACATGTAATTTGGCTTACAAAGCGATACGAACTTTGGCCTAATCACATCATAAATATAGAAACAAATGAAGTTCGAACAATAATAATTAAAATTAACTAAAAATTACCTTTATTGGCAAACTTCACCTCACAGGCGAATATACATATACATATGTATGTACATACTTATATCAGTAATACACTGGACTAGAACAAAATGCGTCAGTGTTGCATGCTCGTACAGCTCGATGACAAGGGCGCAGGTATTACCACGAGTGAGTGATAACGAAATATCTTGAAGAAAAAAGAAATTGCTTCGCCTCACTGGCAATGTTTGCCATTCTAGGGTTAAGATTTGGAAAACTAGGCAACGCCAACTTATTGTACTAAAATTTTTTTAGTAACAAAATAAATAAATCAAACCAAAATTATAACAAGTTTCTTCGTTAAAAAATATACATACACATAGCACTTGTTCCTCTAAAGGGAGTTAATTCAATATTTACAAATTTTCTGAAGAATTTAAACAAATTCATTTGTTTTTGGGTAAGCACATGTAAATGCACTTCGTTGCTGCTATATAGATGTGCTTAGCCAATATACTGTATATGTATATAGGTACATACTTAAATTTATTTATTGGTGATAAATTTCATTTTAAAATAAAATATTAAAGTAAATTTTCAGTATAGAGACAACTCAACTAAATAAAGAAATTAACATGATTATAAATATATTTATATCATGGAAATTAAAATAATATTTTTTAAAAATACGTACATATGTAAATTAAAAACAAATGATGCCGAGTCAAACTAAACACACAGCTTCTAAGAAGAATTTAGATTAATAAAAAAAACGAATTTTTAAGTACCAACGTGTTTTTGGCAAAAATACAATATAAAAACAAAATAAAGCTTTAGTAAGTTAATGGAAAAAAACCAATAGATATGTACACTTACCTTATTAGGATTTGGAGGTGAGTAGTTCAAAATCTGAGATTGCGAAAGACTATGACGTTGCTGTGGATAAGTACAATTGCCACAGCCGTTGTTATTGTTGCTGTTGCCGCTGTTATTATTTATATGACCGCTGCCGGAGGAGCTATGATGTATAATCGAAGACGCTAAAGTAGAAGCTGCGCCCACGGCCACACCAATGTGTATAGCGTTGTTGGAATGTGCTGTATTGCCGCCACTGGGTGCAAAATTAATGAGATGGCCGCTGGTTAGAATATTTGTTAAGCTGCCGGGAGAGCTTTGAGGCTTGTGATTAGTGGAATTATGCTGCTGATGACTAATCGAGCAGCCAGAAGACTTTCGCTGATGGGTAAATTGTTGCTGCTGTTGTTGGCTCAAAGTTCCCACTGGTGGATCTAAGCCTGTCGAACTGGAGGCTGTTGTCCAAATTGACATTTTAAACCGTTTGCTCCAACACTGGCACGCTTAATAGTGTAAGC
Organism: Tachina fera; assembly: GCA_905220375.1. Classification (NCBI taxonomy): domain Eukaryota; kingdom Metazoa; phylum Arthropoda; class Insecta; order Diptera; family Tachinidae; genus Tachina; species Tachina fera. The sequence continues at coordinate 102,395,537 of LR999967.1, read as the reverse complement.
AATAAGCTTTAGCGGCGCCATTGTTACACAAATTTTAACAAAATTGTTAGAAAGGAAAAAAGTTAAATTATAAAATTCAATGTTTAATATTTTTAACAGTGCGTCTGAAAAATAAAATATAAAAGCACACATGCACAGATACGAATAGCGTTTCCCAATTCTTCGGTTGGCACGATAACACAACTTTTACACACAATTTTACAATTTTAGTTGTATATTTTCAATATTAAAAAAAAAAAATAATGCATAAGTCGAAACATTCACCAAAACATTGTTTTTTAATTAGTTATAAATATATTTTTTTTTAATGATTTGTCTAGTAAATCGGTTTTCTTGTTTTTTTTTTAAGTACACAAATGTTTAGAAAGAGAGACGATGCTCTGCGAGAGAGCCAACGAATAGATTATTTTGTTAAATATATTCAGCTTTTTTTTACTTTTTGTTGAAAACAAAATAATAATGTGAATTAGGCAACAGATAAATTAGAAATAAACATGAAAATATAATAGAAAAAGACCAGTCAACTTTTTTAATTAATCTTCTTTTGTTGTAGTTGTTGTTCACCACCAGCAACAGCTGAGAAACAGAGTTGGTTAACAATTGCGCAGAAATCAGCCGCTGTTATGGTTTGTGTATTGACTAAAACGGAAACGTTAAAGTAATGCATTTCATTGAGAGTCAGAGGTGTATACGTTGGTTATATTTGAAAAGTAATTCAGCCTATATATTGGGCCTTATTTTATAAAGATATTTTGTATGGGTTTTGTATTTTTTTATTATTTTTTTGATATAAAATATGCCAACGCTTAGCGCTGCATTTTACAAAATGGTTTCTCACCATCCACCATTCACAATCTTCTACTATTGCACAAGTTGTACGCAAAATTGAAAACTATTTTCACCCAACTGCGCGATGCATATGTATGTGTGTATGTATCGTTACATTAATATAGAAAAGCCCTAACTCATTATTGTTTCGAAATCGAGTAATGTATAAAAATATGCCAAAATCTCGATTAAAAAAAATTATGAGTTAGCGCCTTTCTGTATTAAGGTAACGAACGGTGTGTTCCTTTGCGTTACTAGATAAATCGAATCCGTGGGGCGATTTTGATGATTCTTACATCAATCCCGGAATTGTACTAAGTGTTTTGGAACATATTCCTCGTATCTTTTTCTTGTAGTTTATGCCTGTAAAAATACTTATGTCGTCAAATGCCTTTTTAGTATTTTTGTTATTATCGTTGTTATCTTAATTATAAATTATTTATTTATTTATTAATTGAAACATATTATACAAAGTGAATTTGCATAATATGGTGCTGCACAAATATGGGCGGAGTAACTAGACCATATGCCCAAGATGTTATTAACCGTATTTTAAAAAGTTTTGTGGCTGACTGTACACGACCTATGCCTTCACATAGGAAGTAAAAACGTGGTTTTTAAAGAAATTAAATTAAATTAATAAATTACTTTTTTATTTTTTTTTTTTGCATAAACATACACTTATCCCTCGATTTACACGATACTTTTTTTACACGATTTCACTTTTACACGATTATTTTGGTTTTCGTGTAAGTTGAGTGATTTATGAAATACCTCGATTTACACGATTTTTTATGTGTTTTATATAATATTTTTGACTCTAATAGGACGTTCGAGTCAGTTCTTACCACATTTCTTAAATCAATGTGTTCTCACATCAATTTTTAAAATAACGTCTATTTCTAATAACTAAGATTCATGTCGCAACACCGAAATTGGCAGTAACAAAACATATATAATTTATTAATAAAATCAATTCTGCCTTTATTTTCGATTTGAACGATTTTTCATAAAAAAAATTTAAAATTTCGATTTACACGACTTTCTCAGGAATGTATCGATCGTGTAAAATCGAGGGATAGGTGTATTTATTAGCATTCTAAATATTGGCATAATTTATTTCTTAAATTGCTTCCCAAAAAATATGGGTGTACAAATAGTTTTGTCCTTAGCTGTACGCAGGCAAATTATTTATAATATTTAAATATTTTTAAAACCCCATAAAATGTTTTTATTTCTTTGCGGTTAGAAAACGATTAAAAATTTTTTCGATGGTAAGAAATATTTGGAAAATAAAAACAAAAACTACAACAAAAAATAATCTAATTAAATTCATAAAAACAAACTGAAAAAAACTAAACAAATAATAAGAAAACTCACATCGTCACTGTTTACAAATTCAAAATTTATATTAATTAATTAATTCAATACAGGCATCAAATCAAGCCCATGCTAATGTATGGTGCATTAGGCTGGTGGCCTGCTCTATAGATTTGACCGCACAAAAGTATAACAAAAATTTTCTGTCCAGTTATAACTATAGGTCTGCACAGATACATATACCTGTTTGCATCAGTTTAGCGTTTGTTGTTTCTGGTATGTACAGATACATATGTTATTCAGCGTTTTAGACCCTATTGTTTTTCTTGAACCAAGTCTAAGTTTATAGGGGAGAGAGAGAGAGAGAAGAAAGAAGAAAGAAAAGGGCTACTGATTTGGTTGTGCCGATAACTTATGACTAGTAACAGAAACGCTGAATAACATACCTTCATACCTAAATAAGAGCGGCAAGCGTTGCGTTAGCAGCAGGGTACGTATTTTCAGTACAATGAAATAATGTTTTCACCTATAGTTATAACCTCCAACAATGACCTATGTCCGCTGACAGAACAATCTTTTATTGTATCCGAAATCATCAAATTCAAATGGAACTGACTTTGTCCAACAATGCAAAAGCCGCAGGAAAACCTGGCATGACTAGCACTTGGTTGAAAGCCGCAAGGTGGCCGATGAAGACCCGCGCTCAGCTGAACTGGATTGCAGACAGACGGACTGGATGGCGAACAGCATACTCACGTTAATAGGGCTTTGTTTTCATTTTGGATATGAAATCCCTTCATAATAATAGATGTCTGTCTGCTAAAACCTTAAGAAATATTTTCAATCCTATCCTAAGTATTTTAGCGAGACAATAAATATCCCATACCTTCCGCTCTCACTTCTTTCGCCAGACATTCTGAAAGGCCTTCAAATTAGTAGATTTTGATTTTGCCTTTGCTTTGCTTATCAAAACGAAATAAAAATAATGTTACTGCTTCTCTTCTCTCTTCTCATAGAAGGGATTGAGGAATGCGTATTTTAAGCAGTTGGATAATAATAGTAATTGAATCATAAAAATCATAAGTATGTCTTTAATAAAAGGCCTGAAGTAAGAAGGTCTTCTGAGTTTTCCTGCTGGGAACATATTTAAGCGTACGTATGTATGTATGTATGTATTTATTAGTGGCCTGTGTAAGCAGTCTTGAAATGTAAATACAACTAACTTTGATGTTATTTGTTCATTAATAATTATCACATGTAATTTGGCTTAAAAAAGCGTTACGAACTTTATCCCGTTCAAACCATAAATATAAATACGTCATGTTTTCTTAAATGTATTCTAGTGGCATGTATTATACTAAGCCAATAATAAATGCTGTCGCACTATAAACGAAGCACGATGGTTGAATTGGTGTACGTGTATATGACTGTTAACAAGCGATGTCGCCAAGACGTCTTGTCTATAACAAACAATGCAAAGAAGTACTGTTGATACATGTATGTTTTTGGTATTTTGCATATTGTACGTTTGGGTGTGTGTGTAAGATTTAAATGGTAAGCTATTATGTTTGTGTTTAAGGGAGGTTTTTTAAAGCAAGCGACCACAACTGATGTAAATGCATGTGAGCGTTTGTATGTGCGCAGAAAAATAAGAGAACATACACAAATTATGTAGGTATGTATGTATGTACATGCATGACGTTCAGCGTTGTCAACTCGGTGCTTTTCGCACCGTTTCTAGTGCTTTTTGAAATTTTCGACGCGAGAAATTTTGAAGTTAGTGCTCAGTGCTTATTAAATTAATTTTTAGTGCTTTTTGTTTCGTGGCGGTGGCACTAGACGCAAAATTCAAAAATATATTTCCATATCTATTTTTCAAAAAGCAAAACATTTCAAAAAATTCGAATAAGGTTGTAAAATGCTTTAACATTTTAAGCATAATTAGTGTAAAGAAGACATTAAGCAAATAGGTACCCAAATATAGTTTAATAACATCATTTTGTCTAGTTACTATAACAATGGATGGATAATGGAGAAACTTTAAGTCCAATGTCGAGTTTTGGGCAGAAGTAAAATCTAATAAGTTTATGTAAAGTTAATGGATATAAACTCGTTTGAGGCATAATCAAAAACTGCATTTCCACCAATCTTTTGCCACTTCAATGTTTAAGCGCGAAGTAGATTTTTTACCTCTCCGACTTTATTTAAGTCTAACAAACGTAACAATATATCCTTACACTTTGTTACAACTTCGCTTCATAATAAAAAAGGTCTGAAACGAAAAAATTGAATTGTGAATATAATTTTTTATACGCTAAGGGGAAAAACGTACTAAAATCAAAATTTTACGCTCAAAACTCAAATCATTTTAATATTTATAGTCTGTTAAATGCAAAAATTCTTGATTCAAGAATAAAATGTTGATTTTTTTAAGATCAAATTCAAGATTTTTTTCTTAATAAAAATCTTAAATTAAGATCATATTCTTAACAATTTAAGGATATAATCTTAAAATTAATATTACGTTCTTGATTTTAAGGCTGCGCTATTAAAGTTTAAGACCACTTGTTTGATTTTAAGAATTCATTCTATAAATTAAGAACTTATGTTAAATTTGAGAATGTCAATCTTACTGACCAAATTTTAAGATTGAAATATTAAGATCTCTGCAATCTAAATTTAAGAATTTTGTTCTTAAATTTAGATCGTTTTATTCTCTTAGGCCCAAATTCACAGTCATTAAGATAGCTAATAGCAATAGTTTAACCAATAATATTTGATTCACAGCTTTTGGTTTAACATTAGTTAAACCGCCAAACGTCATTGGTTAGAAATAATTTTTATCAGTATTGATGTTTTGTGAACAACATAATATCCTATGGTGAACAATTTTGGATACATTTCATACATATGTACGTTGTAAAGCATCTTCTTTGTGTTTAGCTGTAATACATTCTTTTTTTATTTTCTATTATGTTTTGGTTTTCCCGAACCAATTTCTGCAATAAGTTAATATCTTTCACGATAAACTTACATGAGCGAGCACTTATTTTTTATCAATTTTTAAGAAAGAATATAATAAATGTAATCAAAAAGTATTAGTATAAACAATAGTTATCATTTTATTTTACTAATAATTAATTAGAATTAAAACGTGTATCGGATGCCTCAAATTTGAAGTTTTAGGTATAAAATGCAAGGTCAACCGATCCCTAAATATCTTATATACATATTTATGTGTAACAATTTTTTTAATATAATAAAATAATTAAATTTAGTGCTTTTTTACTTAAATTACGCGTTTTTTCATAGTTTCAGTGCTTTTTGAAATTTAAAAGTTGACAACACTGATGACGTTAGTATACGCGCCAATGAGAGAAAAAATCACAAACACCACAAATTCTTCAGTCACGAACTATTTTCTTCTTTACTCTTATACCTGCAATAAGTTAAACAAATGTATTGCCGAACACGTTGTTTAGCGTTTGTTTCAGAAGTTTTCACTGTGGTAAAGCATTTGAAATTGCCCTCATGTCTTAAAAAATTCTTATAAGACGTCTTGTGCAGGTCTTTAGTATTGCTGTGCTTCTAATAGTGTGTTTACATTTGAGTAAAATCCAGTACTTGCGAGATTTTAATTAAAATCTATTACATTTCCCATACAAAACAAAACCTACTCCGTCACTATATTTTGTCAAAAGCTACTCAAAATCTATTAGAACTGAGTGTTGCAACTACGGTTTCTTTTCCAAATTTCTATTAAAGAGTCAGCCTGTGTACTTAAATAGGTGTGTATTATTCTGGAAAGATTACTGTTTCGATTTTTGTGTCGATCAGAAGTATTTTTGTCTATTAAAAATAAAATAAAATAAAATATAAAGAAAATATCAAACTTTTTCTAAACAATATTTATATATTTATATCAAGATTTTTTCTTTTATAAATAATTAAGAGATGAGCACATATCGTTCTCTATTGAACGATGATGTTCCTCCGGACATATCTCAAAATGAAAACTATAAAAAAAAAAAAATTAATCACAACCAAGGGAGCAAAAAATCTGTAGGAAGTTCAAAGTCTTGATAAAAAATCAATCTAACAAAGCAATTTCTGTAAATAATTCAGAATCACTTAATTCTCATAGTGAAAGAAGTTCTAATATCATCAATGGAGAAATTTTACTAGTTCGATCTTCTGGAAGCATTTTTAACCGTTCTGGATCAAAGCCTTTAGAAAAGCGAAATAATAAAATAAATATAATAAGTGATATTACAGATACAACTCAACTTGCTTCTGTATTGAAAAATCTTCCTAGTAATGACGCTATCATCTTAGAGACATCCAGTCCAGAACATCAAAATAATGAAATGGATTATGAATTACTACAATTATCCTCCTCAGAAGATAATGAAGAACAATTTATTGATGTATCTAACAGAAAAAGAAGAAGATCAAATAATGCTAAGGTAGACTTATCTAATTTAAACAAGAAAAACAAAGAAATAACATCAAATATTAATACTCACAAGACACAGAATAGATTTGCCATTTTAGGAGAAATCAATATAGAACAAGAGGCAAATAAGCCTATGGGTGATAAAACCAATTTATTTAAGGACTCAAAATCTGTAGCTTCAAAGAAAGATACTTCTTTTTGCCCTCCCATTTTTTTGTTCAAAGTTAATATTGAAAATTTGGTTGAACAGCTGAATGCTAAGGGCATAATTTATAAGATCATTAATAAAAACAAATACAAAAGCAAATTATTTTTAAAAGATGTCTTGGTTCATGAAGAAATGATGCAACTTTTAAGAGAAAAAAAAATTGAATCTTACTCATATACACCTTCAGAAAGAAAACGTAAAAACTTAGTAATTCGTGGTTTACATTACAAAACTGACCTCATTGCTTTAAAGAATGAAATTGAATCGAATGTTCCGGATACCATAGAAACAATTTCAAAATTTACAACACCATTCTCTAGGAAAAATGAAATAGACACTGGTTTATTTTTAGTATCCTTAAAATTAGGTAGAAATATAAATGAATTAACATGTATTAAATACATTTTTAACCAAAAAATCTCATGGGAGTCTCCCAAAAGAAATTTAAGAGAAATTCAGTGCTGGCGTTGTCAACAATGGGGTCATATAGAATAGCTCAAGACAATAATTGACAACACTGATGGTATTTAGTCTTACATACTGCTTTTTTTTTCTTATTCCAAATTTTATTAAAGCTAAACCCAAATACATACATACATACATACATATGTATTTATGTATGTACGTTTGTATGTGTGAAAAGTGTCTTGGAGTCGGTGGGATAGAAGTCCATGAAATATGTACATACATAAATACAGACATACATGCATACATAAAATGTTAAATTTCAATGGACCCACAAATTGTTACTGTTTTCAATTCAAATACAGGTGTTTCTTTTTTAGAATTCATTAAAAAGTATTTTGTTTTTTTTTTCTTTTTGCTTCAAATACAAATAAAACAGAAATTTAGGTAAATGTGAGCGAGGAAAAAATAACAAAAGAAAAAAGTAAAAAATTAACAAAATTTAAAACTGAATACTCACATGTACGAATAAAATTACAATTTTGTACTTGCCAAGTACATACTTATAAATAAAAGATACGAAAAAAACAAAAACAAAAAAATGTTGAGAACAATAATAAAAAAAGAAACATTTACAATTTTAATTTTTAAGATAAAATCCCATTTCCTTTTCGAAAAAATATATAAATAAATAAATAAATAGATATGTATGTATTAATACTGCATAAATAAAAATAAAAATAAAAATTTTTGTTTGAATGGTGAACTTCATTTATTAAATTTCATATGTACGTGTGCAGCTTTGAACGAGTTTATTTTTGGAATTTTTACAAAAAGATTCTATAAAAATCTAATTTCTATTTATCTATTGGCAATCTTAAGATATTTTTGTACATGTGACCCATGCGCGGGCCCCCCCCCCCCCCTCCACGCCTGTACTCTGTTCGAGTCTGTGCTGGTGAGAAAGTTGGGCTCGTTTGAAAATACCCAGTGAGCATGATTTTATAAAAAGTCTGAAACTTTAGTAGAAAGTCAAGTGAGTTGCTTCAAATTCCCTCAGACATTTAGCAGAATTAAGGCGAATTCATACCACATGAACTCATTTAAGCAGATGATGATGATCAGCTGTTAAATTCTGTATTGTCAAATTAAAATAAAACTGTTTGTGTTGCATCAATTTCAAATTCAAAAGCTATCACAACAAATTGAATCACTTCAATTTAAACATTTTGATGGAAAGGGGACTCATCACAGAAGTTAATTACTAAAAAAAAAATTTACAAAATCCGATGACAATTGTGCAGAATATTATTTGGTTTGGTGCAAAAGCCAAAAAGTGCATGGCTGACTTCCAAAACGTATCAATACAAAGTCTGTATACTTAACTAATGTGGTATTAATATCGTGCGCAAAAACGAAGTTGCGAAACCTTCTAACTTTGAAACCGAGGCACTGATTGACTTGATTGCGGCGTTTTTGAAATGATGTGCATTGTAATATTGATTTTCTTTGTACTGAGATGTTATGAAACACCACTCTTTGTACGTTTGAAAGTCAGGCTAAATCAGCAGGCAAATTAAAAATAAAACAAATAACATTTAAGAAGTTTTGCACTTTCCGGGAAAATCCTTCTTATTTCATACTGATACATATATCGTAAAGTTTTTACGAATTTCCTCGGACAAGAGGTAAAATTTTTTTTAAACCACTCAAAAAATGTTCGCTTGGTAGAGTTGATTGTCAGTTATAAAGATGTTAGAAACAGGAAGCTAGAATGTTTCTGAGAATGAATAATTATTTTTTATTAGGTTAATTGTGGTAGAATTTTGTATGGCACGTTAAACATATTCCCTACGGACAGATCGTTAGAATATGTTTGGCAACTTAATGCTAGAATTCACTATCCAACAAAATCATACGGTTTTTATGGAAATACACCCCTGTTATGATGGATTTTATGAAATTGTTTAAAAATGCAACAAGAATTTGTTAGATTATGTTTGTATTTGTTCGCAATCCGTATGATAGTGATAGAATAGCATAAAGTTGGCAATTGTATTATGCTTAAGGTCTATGCTAACTTTATAATAAATTTTGATTATCCGTAAGGCTGCAAATATGTCGTTCAAAATTAAAATACTATCATTGTTAATGCAAGACACTTTGCATAATTTTTTAACCGACTTCAAAAAAAAAAAAAAGAAGGAGGTTAACAATTCGTGAGTAGGTTCATAACTCGGTGCATTTTAGACCGATTGTAAAACTTTTTTTGTCTGATTGTAAAAAAGTGGGCGGGGACACACCCACATTTTTTAAACTTGATCTAACGATCTTCTACTCCTTTCATTGCTGCGGAACCTACCAAACACATTTGGTTCTTGTAATTTCACAAAATTTAAAGTTTAAAAAAGTGGGCGGGGCTACGCCCATTAAAATGTATTATAACATTTCGCGTGGTTCAGTTGCACCGATTTTTATGAAACTTGGCACACAACCTAAGCTTAAATAAAGACACAATCTTGAGTTCAAAAAAGTGGGCGGGGCACGCCTATTAAATTTTAGTATAATATTTCACGTGCTTGTACTTAACCAATATTTACGAAACTTGGCACGAAACTTGGACTCTTAAAAATAAATTATTTTTTTAAATAAATATTACTTTAATAACAAATTTTATGCATTTTAAAAGGTTTTATGTTGATAATATTATATTGTCTTTAAAGTTAATAATTTTCTAATACGAGTATGAAATAAAAATCAAAAGAATTTTTCTCATCTATTTTTAAGTTGATTAATCACGTTTGATGTTAGAGAATTTATACTGAAACCCATAACTAAATATGAAAATTTGTTTTTGTTTTCAATATATGTAAATTTTTTCTATAATCCTAACCAAAACGAACATACATATGTACATATCTATGGACTTTTTAAAAACGAAACGCATTATTCGGTAAATATTTCTTACGTTTACGTCAACCCGACAAAAAAAGTTTGAACTTGCCTTGTATTGTATTCTACTTCAATTTTAAGTCCTAATTCACACTATGCAAGTCTTATTGCTAAGCTGATTAGTTTGTTAGGAGAGAGAGACGAGGGGAAAAGAAACGTTAATGTTCCCCTCGTCACTCTCTTCCACAAACTAATCAGCTTAGCAATAAGACTTGCATAGTGTACATTCCGACTAAGGAGAAGAATTTCTTGTGAAATTTTATTCATAATTGCTCTCATAATATAGATTAAGACGACATAAATTTGTCAAAGTTATGAGTTTTCCAAATGTTATACTCCTTCCAAGGCTTATATGCTTCTTCTTGTTTTCAAAATAATTCTTAGTTGTATATTGTGGCTCCTTTAATGAAAATAACCGTGAGAAAGTAGTTAATTTATTTTGCTCTTTTTGTTAATTTATAAGAAATATGTCACGAATAGTCATTAAATTGTTAAAACTGCACGTATCAACGAAAATTTTAATTTATAAATGATTTTTTATATAAAAATTTCTATGAAATCTCGAAAATCCCGAAATCGCGGGATTTACAAAATCCCGAAAATTCCGGGATTTCGGGATTTCCCGTTTGGCATCCCTATTACCAATATTGCAACAACAACAACACTATAGGTAACATATGTAAAAATATTTTATTTAACTAGATCAATATTATTTTTAGCTTTTTAGTGCTTCTTTTTGAAGTCGGTTTAATTTTTTAAAAAAAAGTTTTATTCTAAACTAAAAGTGGATAGATGTCACTGTAAACAAATTGTACGTTAAATGTCTACTGACATTTTTCTTTTGTTAATTTCCAAGTTAATAAGCACTTAGCAGTTCATTAGTAAAAAAACCTTAGCAGAGGATTAGCAGCAGTGTAGACATTGTTTTATAGATCCCCAATGTGTTGCCTGTGTGCAAATTATTTGTAGGCATTAAAATCTTACTATTAAGGATATGTATGCAGACCCATCCCACCCCCGACGTACTGATGCTACATATACAAACCGATAACTATTTCAAAAATAGCCAAGCGTGGTTTTTATTCTATAAATAAGCCTGCTTAAATGACATCATTAATGAATATTCAGGTTGCCAGGGCATGTAAGGCATTCAAGGGATAGAAATGCCCGCTGAATAAGATTCAATATAAATTGTATTGTATCACATATTTTTATGCATGAAACAAATGAATCATATACGAGTATATATTTTATTTTTTGCGAAAACATTTGCAAAGCAGAGAAGTTTTATATATGCATATATTTATTTGTACATACGTTTTTCGAGCCATAACCGCCAAAAAGGTTAACCGACACATTTTTTTGGACCTCGCTTTTTTACGAAAATCGATTATTTACCGTAGCAAATAAATAATTTTGGTAAAAAATTAAATTAAAAAATTATGTGCTTCAGTTTTTTGGCGGTTATGGCACGATATAAATACATACATACATAAATACATATATATGTATATGCATGTGTGTCCATAAGTCTTTTTATAATTTTTCACTTCAACAAATAAATACTTTTATTTAAAGGAATGTCCTACATGGCTTGTGGTTTCAGTTGCCACAAATAAAAATATGTACGTATTTAAATCTTTCCATCTAATGTAAATTATATTTATTATATTTATTACTTTATGTTTAAATTGAAAAATATCTGTATCTGAATAGATTACTTTGACTTGGACTGTCTAGAGTCTAGATGACATTAACAATTGTTTTGTGTGATTTTATTCCCATGTATTTATTTTTTCGTTTAAAGATTCTTTTTAACTTAAACTTTGTTTATGCATTCAAAACAATTAAAAACAATTAAAAGTAATCAATCTGCGGCATTGCATTGCATTCTCCACAAGTAATTGTGCAGAAGAAAAGTCGTGTGTGTAATTGAGCTTTCAAGTTTTAAACTTTCTGATGTGTGTGCACATTACATATGAAATGTTTATTAAAAATTAACAGTTGCGTTCGAGATAATAGCAGTGCTATGAAATAATCATTAGAGAGAGAGAGAGAGAGCCTATAAATAAGTTCGCATCTTCCATATGTATTTAAATTTATATTCATAAAAAAATAAAACATTCTTGAAATCTATTTTAAAATAATTTTGTATGAACATTTTTTAATAAAACATATTTCAAACTCATTTTAAATTTTATGCATATGAGGGCAAGCTTTAAACAAAAATCCTGTTATACTTAATACATACATACATACAGCGAGAAATCGGTCCCGTCTAGAGAGTACTCTCCGCATACATTTTGTCGCTTAATATAACGAATGTGTGATTCTGAAACTTCCCAGCAAAAAATTTCAAAAAAGCTAATCGAGTTTGGAATTAAGCATTTTTGGTGGCAGCACTTTCCTACTGGATTGATTACCAACTTAATGATTTTAACATGACGTGAGACTAAAATAATCGATTCTTGAGAAGTACTTACTTTTTTTATTTTGCAACTTATTCACGTAATCTATTTAATCTGAAAAAATCATTATCCTCATTTAGCAATTTGTACATAATTTTTTAAAATTTTAGGTAATGTGTTTTGTAAGCGAGTAATGAAATTTGGTAATCTGAAAAGTAAGTAATTATATGGCAAGTAGTTCTCTTGGTAATGTGTAATTTTTTGCTGGGTTATCTTTAATGTTAGGACGCAACTGATATTTTCTGTTGATGTTTGTCCATAAACATAAATTATTGTCGCTTAAATAACGACACAGCTGACATTAACCTACAGCGTATATCGTATATCGTTAAAAATATTACTGAATAGCAAATCCTATAAATTTTCGTTATCATTATTTTAACGATGCAATTATCATTAAAAAAAGTTAGTGAATCGCACTACAGGTGCTCTGAGATCCACGCTCTTCGCTAAGTTGGGTAGGCTTTCAGTGGATTTAGTGGATAGAAAGCTAGCTCTAAGTAATTTATAGTTAATTCGGTCTGTACAATTAGTAAGTGGTAAACAATTATTGTGTTTGTAAAAAGTAAGATAAGAACAATAGTGAATAAAAGGAAGTTTGTAAAGTTTAATTTTTAAATTCCAAAAAATTAGTCTACCACAGACAAACTCATCGATATATGAATTATACGTTAATATCTGAATGTAAATACTGAAACTATGATAAATTTAAAAAGGTGACCCCTACAGTCTGCAATAATGAATTTATGAGAGCATTTTTTAAATAGTTGTGCCGTAATTATCGAAATACTTTCTTGGCAAAAGTTTTATGATTTTTCGCTAGCCATACATTTCTAACATTAGGATTGTCACATTAGGTTGGTAGGAAATGAGTTTTGGGGGTAAGTACTAGAACGGTACACTTGAGGTTAATGGACCTTAGAGCAAAAATATTGGCCTCCCTGAGGCAAAAAAAAAATCGCTATATCAAACCTTAAGATCGGACTGTAAATATGAAAGATATAACGAAAAAAATAAAAAAGGCGACCCCTACGTTCGGCAAAAAAAAAAATTTTTTTAAATGTCCTTAGAACAATACTTTATATTCGCAAGTGTATGGAGAACTTTTTTTTTTGATACGGTCTACTATACATACATACATATGTGCCCTTAATAATGAAAGTGGTCTGAGTCATATATTGCTTTGGTCGAGATATTTGCTAGATTATATTTGAACAAATCAAAAAGTGCTTTTATATTATGCGGCATTTTAATTTAGAGATGTTCTAGTCTCGATTTATATAAATTTAGTTAGCATTGTTTAAATATTTATTGAAGTTTTTCAAAGATTTATTTGATATTTCGAAGCAAAAAAAAAAAGCACATGACTTAGACCACTCTCGTAATTAAGGGAAAATATGTATGTATTCGTTTCTTTTTACATTTTTAGATATTTAGAAAAAGCAATTGTTTTTTTTTGCTTTGGTTTTAAATATTTATTGTATTTCTCTAATTTTAAAGTACTTTGTATAAAAAAATATTAAAGTAATATAAATATTATAGTTATTATCAGTATATCATATGCATCAATTATGATCAGTGAAACTTGACAAAATATTTATGCTATCATTGATTAGTAAAAAGCAGCAGAGTGAGCAGTTCGACTATATGTTATATATTCGACGAAATTCATTAGTTGGAAAGAGATGCAATACACAAAAGTTTCCATCACATTTTTCATTTTGCCTTTAACAATATTATAGGAACTTTGTTCTACGCAATGATGAATATATCCTACATGACTAGCGATCAAATGACCGATAAATTGAATGATACTATTGTAGGGCTATTACTCATAGTATACAATTATGTATTATTAAAACGGAAATACTTAAAAAAACGAAAGTGTGCTATATCTTTAACTGCAGTTGTACAAGATCGTACAAATTGATTAATTGAGTAATAAAAAGTAAACAGAAACAAATACGAAGTAAAAGTTTATTTGTGGCATAAATAAATTTTATAATCATAAATTTAATGTATGTCTGTGCATACATTTTTTGTTATCTGTTTCTTTTTTAGAGAGAGAGAGAGAGACAGAGAATGTACCACACCCCCTTTTTTTATTAAGCGAAGGTTTAAATTTTAAAGAAAATATTTCACAATAAATAAAAAAAATTCAATGAACTAAAATTTTTTTATACACATAAAGAGATTAATAAATTTATAAAAAAACAAAAAAAAATACCTAATAAAAAAATTTTTACGAATTTTCGAGGCAATTTGAACCATAACAAGTTTGTAGTTGTAAAAAAAATTAATCAAATATTGCTACAAGTATATTTAGCAGTGTTAAGATTAGAACTGGGATCGTGAGTAAAGTTTTTCCAAAGATTAAACCAGAAAAAACACCTTGAATTAGTTAAAACTTAAATTTTTTTTTATAAATTTCTCGCTTTTATTGCTTGAAAGTATGCAACATTGTTAAAATTCCGTTAAATTGATGCCAGAGCATTTTGCATGGAAAACATGGTGCCAGATAGATTTTACGTGTTTTTCGCAATAAGAACAGAGTACTATTTTTTTTATTTCGCAAATATTTCATACCAAATACTATTACATGTAGTTTGACAGCATTTCGCATGAAATTGTGAACAGAGTACCGGGCTATAGGGTCAAATCAATGCGGTATTTATATCGCGTACAGAAACAAAGTTGCGAAACATTGCAACCATAAGCAACAACTTGCTAATAACTGAACTGCGGTCAGTACATCCAAAGGTGTTGTTGTTTTCGCTACGATGCCAGTCTGTCTGTCTGCATTTCTCGCGAACCGGACCTGAGCTATGAACCTGACATTTTCACAGAATATGTAAAACTTTGGTTGCTACAAAAACAAATATATATGGTAGTAAATAATTAAAGAGTGCTCTAAAGCGATCAAAGAAAAATTTGGAAATCCTGATGTAATATGTATTAGAGACCTGCGTAAACAGTCTTGAAATCTAAATATGTCTTTTTTTAAATATATTCTTGTAGCATGTATTATACTAAACCAATAATAAATGTTGTCGTATTATAAGCTAAGCAGGATGGATGTATTGGTGAAAGTGTATATGAGTGTTAACAAGCGATGTCGCCAAGACTTCTTGTTCATAGCAAACAATCAAAAGAAGTAGTGTTGATGCGTTTGTATGTGCCCAGAAAAATAACAGTGCAAACATAAAACTTATTTAGGTATGTATGTATGTACATTAGGGCGGTATGATTTAAAAATCACACAAATTACAAGGAAAATCGTATTCTAAGGATCAAAATAAGAAACTTTACCGAAGGAACCATACCTCTAAAATGTATTTTGATGTCCCGGCTTTTGATCCGAAGGGTCAAATTTTGAAAAATCTCACTTTGATTCATTTACAGTTCCTCAATCGAGTTAAAATGTATAACCGACCCCCACTAATTTTGGAGGACTCGATTGAGGAACTCTAAATGGATCAAAGTGAGATTTTTCAAAATTTTGACCCTTCGGATCAAAAGTTGGGACATCAAAATATATTTTAGAGTAATAGTTCCTTCGGCAAAGTTTCTCTATTTGATCCCTAGAATACGGGTTTCCTTTAATTTGAGCGATTTTTTTGCTTCCATACAAATCGACCAGCCCTAATGTACATGCTTGACGTTTGCAAACGCAATCATGCGTAGGAAGAAGCACAAGCATCACAAATTTTTCAGTCACGAACTATTTTCTTCATTACTTCTATACCTGCAATAAGTTAAACAAATGTATTGCCAAGAGTGTTGCTTAGCGTTTGTTTTAGAACATTTCGCTGTAGTCAAACATTTGAAAAATCCCTCATGTTTTAAAAGTTCTTGCAAGAGGTCTTGTGCAGATCTTTAATATGTATACAGAAAACTATATATCAGTAGACACTTGAAATTTTCAAAGTTAGTGTGCAGATTACACCAATTTTTTTTCAAAATAAAGGGTATTCGATCAGTTAATGTAATTTTGCTGCATATTGGAAATCGTAAGTGGTAAACTCTGGGAATTTTCAAAAACGGTAAAATTAAAAAATCGCTAAAATAAAAAAAAAAATCACCCGAAGAAAAATCGCCAAAAAGGAAAAAGCTTTTAAATGAAAAATATTACCAAAAATAAAATAAATCGCTAAAATGCAAAAAAAATCACCAAAAGTAAAAAGAATGCCAAAAAAAACTCCAAAATCCGAAAAAAAACTCCAAAATTAAAAACCGTCAACAAAAAAAATTCGCCAAAAACCTAAAAAAATCTTCAAAAAGAAACAAACGCCGTAAGAGGATCGACCCATCATGTGCGAGTCAAAATCACACTTTACTGAATTTATTTTATTTGTAAGCTTAGCAGAAACTTTGTAGATATTTTCAAATTCTTTTGGTGCTGTCTTAACTTGTTGTAAATATATCTGTATTTAAATACGAGTAAAGGGCCATTCACATATTACGTAATGCTATTTTCAGAGTTTTCATACCATACCTCCTCCCCCTTAATAGCTCTTTTTAAAAAACTTTCAGTATAAACTTTTTGAACAGTAACAAATCCTTAACCCTCTACCCTCCCACTTCCCACGAAGTGTTACGTAATATATGAACAGATTTGAAAACTAGTTTGCAAAACATGTTGAATAATCGATCAACCTAATATTCCTGTAAGTGATCCTCAAACTGAATTTGATTACAACATCAACATTTAAACTATTTCCTCGATATACATATAACATAATATCGATTTATTTCTTTTGTGCGTAATATAATATTTTTTTGTAGCCTTGTGTATCGTATTTCAAGATTCTGATTTAAATTTCTTTACATTTAATTAATTATTCAATCATTCGCCGATAGTCGGAAACACTTTGATACGCTTCGCTATTCGATATCTTTTTGATTTACATAATGCCTTGAATAACAAGAAGAGAAAAAAAAATTAAATAAAAATTAAAAAATAAATATTTAAGATAAAAATAAATAAATGTGTGTGTGTGTACATATCGCTCATTCACTTGAACAAAGTCATATAACACAAGAATAAAGAATTAATCCTCATAGTCTTTTTCACTTTGAGCAAAAATTAAAATTTTATATAAATATCTTGTATACTTAATACCTCATTTTGTACCGTCGCAATAGTGTGTACTAGTGGCAATGTTTGGCAATGCTTTCCATATAAAAGAAAACATAAAGCAAATGGCATTGCACACGTTTTGAAAATGACAACACATAAAATGTAGACGTGTACTCAGCATAACTCTTAAGAGAAAAACTAAATTTTCTTTTTTCCCATAAATGTAAATTGAAAACTTTAAGATTTTTTTCTGCTAAAATTAGTTTTTTGAGTTGTGACATTGTTCGAGCGAATAAGCGATATGTAAGTATGTATGTAGTGAATAGCGAAAATAGGTTGGGTTTACAATTTTTTATACTTTCTTTATCTAAGCACAATTATTTATGTATATGACAGACGATATTAATTGTTTAAAACTGATAAAATTAAAGATAAATTTATAGTAAAAAATTTATGTGAAATAAATTGTTTTTAAACAATATAAAGGGTCCGGCAGATAGCTTTTTTTTGAAAATGCTATAAAAAAAAACTACTGAAGCCTCGGCTGTGTGGCACGTAGCGCCGTCCTGTTGAAACTAAATGTTGCCAATATCCTTCTCTTCAATTTTTGTGAACAAAAATTCGTTCAACATGGCCCGATAAAGATCGCTATTGACCGTAACGGCCACTCCTTGCTCTCATTTTCGAAATTATGCCTCTGGACCAAAATCCGCACCAAACAGTGACTCGTTTTGGGTGCGTCGGCTTTTCAATGTATGTATGCGAGTTTTTTGTGCCCCAAATGCGACAATTTTGCTTGATTACATACCCGCCAAGATCAAAATGAGCTTCATCTGAAAATATGATTTTTTTTGGCAAAATCGGCATCTTCTGTAAGTCGATCGCAGGCCCACTTAGCGAAGCGAAAACGCATTGGATGGTCAGTTGGCTCGTTCAGCCGAAGGATAAAACTAATTATCTGTCAAATCAGACATGAGTTGAGTGTTACCATTCACGAAATAAGCACTAGTTGAAAAAAGACCGTTAGATGGCGGACCCTTTACATACATACATTTCAATGGCTTAGTACAAAAAGAGCGTATCTCAATTTTTTTCGAAATCGCGTTCTTAATGTTTTCTGGAAGAAAACATATAATTGCATTATCCTTTAAGATCTTGGTAAGTTACAGTTAAAAATCAAGGACTGCCATATATTAAAAAAATATTTCTACAAGTATGTAAATGTTTTAGTTTTTCTTCTGTGTTTTGCTTCTCCTGTAAAATATCGACAATTCGAGTTCCGCCTTTCTTATATTAAGCCATCGATATGTATTAAAGTCCTGCACAAGACCATTTATAAGACCTTTCAAGACATGAGAGATTTTTCAAATGCTTTACTACAGCGAAATATTCTAAAACAAACTCTAAACAACACTGTTGGCACGACATTTATTTCAGTTGTCGTCTTGTGCAGTACACTAATATTTATGTATTTACAAACATAAAATGTGGAGAAGAAGAAGGCAATCAACTAACATATCGTGCCATAACTTCAGAAAAAGATTAAGCGACATAATTATCGAACTTAATTTTTTGCCAAAAATCGATTAATTACGAACGTTGATAATTGATTTTCGTAAAAAATAGACATTCAAAAAATATGTCACTTAAGCTTTTTTTGCGGTTATGGCTCGATTTAATCGCAACTACATATATTTATACTTCAAAAATAGAATAAGGGGGCAAACTGCTAAAGACTTTGTGACTATCAAACATGTGAATGGCGTTGGCTGAAGTAGTTAGCACATTGACTACAAAACCGAAGGTCCTGGGTTCGAGCCCGGTATCCAACAGTCATTAAATAACAACACCACACATTTTTCTGATGTGCATTAGTGTCCCTTTTGTATCAGTTGTTGTAGCAAAGTTCAAGTCATGAAGGTATATTCACTGGTCACTGAACTATACCGACTTCAGCAGATACTCATCCTAATTTAACTTCACAGCGCCCTCGTTCGTTGTGTAGCAAATTCATCAGCGTAGTAAAATGGTTTAAAATCACCCTTTCTCACTATCTTCTCTTCAGCTCACAAGTAGCACAAAGGGATCCATTGTATTGGATCAAAGTGAGCTGAAATCTGAATATCACCCTTCCTTACCAGCAGCCTGCTAACCTAACCTAACCTCTGCGCCATCATGAACATTTAACCTTCAAAAACGCATAACTTGGCAGCACTGTTTAATGTCAAAAGTTTTTAAATGCAAGCAAGTGACATATCGTGCCATAAACGCCAAAAAAAACTTAAGCGACATAATTTTCGAAGTTAATTTTTTTACCAAAATCGATCATTTGCGATAGTAAATAGTCGACAATTTTCGTCATAAAAACGAAGTCTAAAAAATTTGTCGCTTAAGCTATTTTAGCGATTATGGCTCGATATGTAATTGCCACAAATCTCTGCAAATTTCATAGTTATTATCATTTTCTGATGCAGTGGAAAAATAAACTTACAATATTTTAATATTTGAATCGCATGTTTCGAATCTTACCGAAGAATATTGATGCCTTCGAACATGACACATCATCTTGGTAGTTTTTGTTTTTATTACTTCAATTGTGTTCTTGTGCAACAGCTGGTCTCGCAGACCTAATACAACTTGACGTAATTATCTCAAAAATTTGCTGAATTTTTAAACGTACCCATTATAACACTGCAAAGCATCAGAGCTTTAAAGATAATCAAGACAAAACTCAAACAGTAGGCGATTGGAAGACTTGAGAGAGTTTAGAAAAAATGCTACTGCTATTGGAAGAGTATTCGAATCAAGAGAAATCAAAAGACATGCTAAGATTGAATAGGATAACACTAAGGAGACTGGTTAGTATAATTAACAGGCCACAAAAAGAGATGATGATGTCTCATCTAGATCAAATGGGACTCATAGAGGATGCCACGTGCATTGCATACGAAGAGAAAGACGAAACATTACAACACTAGCTGTGTCACTTTCCAGCGTTTAGACAGCTTAGAAGAAATTTTTTTAATTAATTAAGTTAAAATAAAATTACTACATTAAATTAAATTCATGTTGTTTCAATATGAAATAACTTTGATTAAATATATAGTTCACCGTATCAAATAAGTTTGATTCAACATGATTCCTAATTTTAGTTTAACAGAATTCGAATGTTAAATCAACATTAAATAAAATTATTTCAAAAAGCAAAAATTTTCTTGGAAGATTACTGTAAATCATGAAACACATATCGACGGCTCCATTCTAAAACATGTTAACTAGAGTTTTTTCCCCGGACTTTTTAATTTCCCAGGAAAGCGAGAAATCTTTTTAAATATCCCGGGATTCAGGGATCCCGCTCTAAAGAAATAATACTCCTTATATATGCCAGGTATTAACACAAATTTGATTATAAAGCTTAATACACTCACTAAAATAAGTCATATATAAATAAACACTCGTATATTAATTCAAATTGGGTTTTAAGACAAGAACTTTTAGTTTTTAAATTCCTTAAAGGTTTTTTTCCAACACGAAAATCTTTGTTACATGACATCAAAAAAGTAAGCAAATATAAGTAATAACATACGGTCTAATTCATAAAAAATATTTTAGGTTTATTTGACAAATTTCCCATAGAAATATGTGTCAAATAAGCGCTTAATAAAACTGAAATATTTTTTATGAATAAGGGAGATAATATTTAATAAAAACAAACATAAAATAAAAAATTTTCAAGCTTTGAGGTCGAAAACTGATCAGTAGACAATTGTGTTTTCAATGTAAAACTATTTTATTAAAAATAAAGAAAGATAATAATGATTTGAAAAAAATTACTTTAAAACCAGTGAGCAAAAATAAGTGTTACTTATTTTCTTTCTGAAGAACAGGTTACTGGAAAATAACCATTATCTACTTTAGGTTTTTATCAAGGTTGGAAACCGAAACAAATAACGGTTTCGGTATTCATACCGGTACAACTATTTTTTAAATTTCGGTATCGGTAACGATATCGGTATTTTTTTATTTCGGTATCGGTATTACCGGTACATACCGTTACCGAGTTTATAATACCGGTATACCGATATAACTGCTAAATTTGTTAATTCAGACAGTGGACATAGCAAAAAAAATTTTTTTTGTTAAATTACTTCGAAAAGGGAGTATTTTTACATTAACATAAAAAGTATTTAAACTTATATGTTTCTATATACGTTTTTATATTTTTATTAAAAAATAATTTATTAAAAAAGTAAAATAAGAAAACTGCAGTTGAAACTTTGCATATATAAAGTACTCATTTTGGTTAATTAAACAAAATAATAAAAATAAATACATACATATGTATGTATTATTTATATGTATTACACACGAAGTACATGTAGAATGGCATGCACTTAGTAAAATTTGAAAATTCGTATTCGAATTCTCGAATATTCGTCCGTTTTTAGATATATTCGTAGTCACCAAATTCAGACTATACGAATATTTCAATTCAAATTTTTTGTAATTTTTTTTGGAATTGCCGACTTCCCGGCAAAAAAAAGCAAATTCTATTTGCATTTGTATTCTATTACTTTCTACCTAAGAAAGACTTTTCAGCCGAAAATATCTATTGGCAAATGTTATGTTTAGTGTTACAAATTATATCCCTTATTCATAATAAGTTTCATTTTCTAAATCTAACAACGCTTGCCTTCTCCATTAGTAGAACAGTGGACAAAGTTTGGTAAAAATGTAAATTTTTTTACACTTTTTCTCGAATATTTCCTAAACTGTAAGCGAAAACCCATAAATGTTGCACACTTTTTTTTTGCTTTTGGATAGAAAAAAATCCACTTTCAAAAATCTTTTTTATCTGATCAAAAACATGAGCTTGGCATCGATTTTAATTTTTCATTAACTAAAAGTTTTGTGCTTTGTGACTCCGCCCCTTTTAAGAATATATAGCCTAAATTCCAGACTTGAGCTCTGTGACACCTCCTCAAATGCTGTATAAAATTTCATAAAAAATCGGACAGCTAGTTTTAAAACTGCAGAATTATTTCAAATTTAAAAAAAGTGCCCACTATATATCGGGTACTTTAGGCCCCGCCAGAAGGCAGCGTCGGATCGAGCTAAAAAATTAAGACCGCATTTATGGCAGCAAACCTCATATTTTAGACAGCGCACATATGTAGTATATCAATTAAAGAAAAAAATCTTTAATGTGCATACATAAAAAAGCACTATTCAAAACTTTAAATCTCCGCATTACCTTGTGTATCTGGAACAACCAATATACTAACTTTCGCGATTTCATATAAATAAGTTATTTATTTAAAAAGTTATTATTTAAAATAACTGTCTTTGTAAGGGCTTTGCTCTTTTGACCAATTTAGAAAATTTATATGTCTAGAGATACGTTTTTCGTTACTAAAGGCATTAAGCAGCTCAAGAAGATCGTTAGTATTTCGCACTGGTGATGATTATGATATGATTGCACTTTCCGGTTGATTAAAAAAAACAGTGCGGCATAAGAATGTGTAAAGGCGAAAAAAACGTGTTTATATAAGAAAGTTAATTGAAATATATTTTTGAAATTTTATTTTTGGTGGGAATCGGTATACCGGTACATACCGGTATAGACATAAGCGGTATCCTCGATACCGGTATTTTCTAACCGAAATGGATTTCGGTATCGGTATCGGTACCGGTATCTAATTATAGCGGTATTTGAATCGGTATCGGTATTTTTACGATACCGTTTGCCAACCTTGGTTTTTATTAACCATTGTCGTAAGATACTCATGTCCATATATTGTTATGACTGTTTTGTTAACTTTTCCAAAGACATTTCAATATTTTGCCATGTATGTAAATGCCTCTATTACATCTAAAATACGATGTGTATTATTTTAGCGATATCCGAATAATAAAGTTAGCTTCGTCTTTTTTTGGTTGTCATAATAGATATTTATAACTAAAAAATATTTCTCATTTATATTGGTTACGATTATAAATTATTATTATTATTTAAAATCATTAAATGGTTATAAAAACTTTCTTGATTTCTTTTATATAATGTTGTGTTCCTGCTTAAAACATCAATCTATGTGACAAAATATATATCTTTAAATGTAAAATTTGTTAGAAAAAACACTGCTCGCAATAAATTTTCACAAATGACAAAGTGAAAGCAGTTGTTTTCTATATGTAAAGCAGTCAAATATTTTTATTATTATTTCCCGGGATCCCGCAGAAAAAATCCCGGGAAATCGGAAAACTGTAAAGCCGCGAAAACCCCCTAATGTTAAGTCAAAAAAGCCAGTTTTGAGATAAACGCCTCCAAAGTTTATTGATGATATGAGATGGAAGCTTGAGACTTTTTGTAATCATATAATAATTGCAATAGAATATTTTAGTTTATTTGAATTTTATAGATTTGTTGTAAACCATAATTTAAAGCAATGATGCGCACACAATGCCCCCGGGGGCCGAACAATTTTCGCGATTTACACATACACAACAGGAATGTTGACGAAGCGCACTGCAAAGAGTACAAAAGTTATAATTTTATTCAGTTGTATGCCAACTTTTAAGAAAGAAGGTTGATGTCGCTTGATTTGTTATGATACAACAACAAAATACACAGTTGAGATTACAAGTTAGAGAAAAAGAGAAGAACAACTGAGTATTTTTATGATTTTTTTTCCAGCATTTGAATACACTTGGAATAATTTTATGCTTACATATTAACCATTTTATTATTATTTTGAAATGTAGAAGGTATATTATGAGAAAATTTTTTTATTTTCACTAAACATATTTAATGAAGCTGAGTGCCTTGTATGCAATCAAAAATTAGAAAGAATAAGGGCATACAGTTTTAAGCTTCATTATGACAGTCGTCATTTAGAAATGTGTAGTTTGTCAGGGGAGGACAGAGATAAGCTTATAACAAAATTAAAAAAGAATTTGGAATTGAAAAATTAAAAAGCTTTGTGTGATTGTAAAATCAATACAAATACCGCAACATGCAGCTACATACATTATTTAAAATTGAAATTTTTCAACAAAGCAAATGCTTTACATTACGTAAAACAATCAATCGTAATTGAACTTATTTTTTATTTCCACTTAATCTTTTTCATGATATAATATTTGATTTTTTTAATGTTTCATTCATACTTCAGTTCATGTTATTAATTAAACATAAAAAATGTTGTATACAAAAACATTATTCAATACATTTACCAGCAAATTTCTCCCAGTGCACTCACCACTACACACACATTTTGAATCTGTTTCTCTTTGTGGACAACGCTGATTTAAAGTGCCTTAGAATACTTAAGATTGTACACAAACACATACAGGGTGGCGCAAAAATAACCTTCCGATGTTATTTGGCTGTAATTTAAGAAAAAAAAGAAGAAAAACTTTGATTCTTCTTGTGGAATATTTTTATTTGGTCTTTTAATTTTTTTTTACATCAAGTCGAGACATCATAGTCATGTAAATGGCCGCCGCCACAGTTGATTGTCATTTGAGCCCTTTTTATGGCATTTTCCATCACTTTGGCCAAAACTTTCCCACATTCTTGACGGATATTGTCTTTAAGAGCTGCAAGAGTCTGAGGCATGTTGACATAAGCCCGCGACTTCAAAAAGCCCCACAAAAAGAAGTCTGCAAATAAATAGTCACCAATATTCCGCGTTCTGGAGCAGTGTAGCGTAACATTGTTTATTAAATGTACCAATACACTACATGTTTTTGCTTGTGTTTTTTGAAGTTTACAATTCACATGTTTTTTTTTTGTGTCTGTCGAACTTGATTAATTTACATACGGTTTTTAATTTTTGGTCACCAACTTGTATGTACAATTACACGTGACATCGGCCATGATTGTTTACAACAGCCGCTGGAAATTTCTTTGGTAGCGTTGCTGAAGTGCCGACGTCACTGAAGTGCCGGCGTCACAAATATTTATTTAAGTTTATTTCTTTTTAATCTGCAAAATATATAGTTTGTATCCACACTTGTTATATACTTTATATCATTGTTATTAAAATTTTAAAGTTCGATAAAAAATAATTAATTTACCAGTAACCCAGCTAAAAAAATATGTATGGAGCATATATGATATCCCATATATGGTTCGGATCCGAAAAATGAGGGTATATGGGCATATATGATTATATATATTCATACATTTTCATACATGTATGTGTAAATTCCCTCCACAGTATGCAAAGTTCATATTCATAAACTCTTGATTTACAAAAGCGCACTGCTGTGCAATAAATTAAATTAATAAAATTAAATTTTAATTAGAAATTTATTTGCTGGTGGTTTAGCTTGGTCTATATACGTATTTCATTGGCGCTTGAACCAAATCATCAGTAGACTTCAACCACAAATTTTGACTTCAATCACAAACCTCTTACTTTATGCACAGACTTTCAAAAACTATATGAGAATTCATAGAATAATAATAATAATATTATTAATAAAATTAATTTTTTTTAGACTTGAGAGAGATGTTGTATTTAAAGAAACATTTGTTTGAACAAATAATTCAAAACGAACTAAAAGTCATTTCATTCATCAAAAGGTGAATCAATCATTTAAAAAACACATAAATCATATTCGTAAATGACATTTAGCTTAAGAAATCAGATTAAAAATTTTTCTTTTTTAAACGTTGAGGGTACGCATATAAACTTTGCATACCGTATGTATTTTCTAATGGATTTCCAATTCAGCAGTGATAAAATTCCAAGCTTTTTTGATTGCAAAAACGATCTTATGTGAGATATAATGTATGCATACATTCTTATATGGCTCCATATATAAAATCTTATATTTATATATGGATCCAGAAATGAAGATATTCATAATTAAATTTCCATATATGAGTTCATATATTATAATACATTTCATATATTAGTCCATATATTAGTTCATATATAATAGTTTTGCCATGTATAATTCCATATATTTCCATACATGAATTCATACATATGCATATATAGTTATATACATTCATATATTAAAAATATATGGAGCATATATAATTTTTTTAGCTGGGAATGCAAATACTTTAGACGAACGGCTAATGATATCGGAGACATTCAACCGTCGATAAATGTTTTTACATGGCGCATAGACATTTGAAAACACATGTGTGAACATAAGAAAATAGAACATGCTCTAATTGAAAATTTGTCTTATGTTTTTAAGGTCACCAACTACATGTTTTTTACCGAATTATCTAAAATTTGACAGGAGCAATGTAAAAAACATGTAGTGTATAGGCACCTTAACGTGTATTTTGCATGTGTTTACTACACAAATGTCAAAACAGAACTGACATTAGGCGCCAATCGCAAAATTTATAAAATTTTCTGATAGGAGGATTACTTTTGCGCCACCTTGTATGTGTATTACCCAGTCATCCAAGTAGACTTGGCATCTTTCTGGTGGTCCTTTCTCACCCACAGTGGTCATCTAAGTACATATAACATGTTTTAGTTTGGCTGGATTATGGATGGCAACTGAACTGTAGTTGCGTTGCTAGTTGCCGAAATAGTATTACGGATGGCAACTGGCAACTAACAGATATTGGCAACCACAAATTTGTAGTGGCTGCATAGTAACACAACACCAAAAGTGAAAAAATTAAAATTAAGTACTATATTATTTTTATTTTTGAGTTTCTTATTTGCATATTTAAAGAAAATATGATTTAAAGTTAAAAAGGAGATTGGTAAAACCTATTTTGGGCCGTCTAATGGATTCAACATTTTGCATTTCCTTCTCTTCATCAGCAATTAATTCCACTTAACTAATAATTTTTAAGATAAGTATTGTTTTAAGCACGTTTAATTAATGATTTTGTTTTAAGCATTTGTATTTTTTATATTTTGCATTTTTGTTCACATTATTTTCAGTTGCCAATCTGTCATAATCGTGTTTTCGATAACTTTTTGGCAACTGGAGGAAGTTGCTATATATAACAACAATTTTACTTTCAGTTGCGTTGCTAGTTAACTCGGCAACTGAAGTTCGTTTGTAATTCATAATCGAGCCATAAATTAATTTTTTTTTGACTGCTTAATTCCAATGGATTCAGAAATGATATTTCCAGCATAACATGTTATGTCGACTTAGCATGTTTTGGAATGGGACCGTCGATATGAAGCAAAATTATTGCCGGATAATGTTGTTTGAATATGAATTTTTTTCTGTGTGTACAATGCAAACCTCATATGGGCTTGGGTTCACATAGTTGCTCCTCTCTTCAAACTGATTTCAGGAGTAAAAGGAATTAAATAAACCCTTGCTTCTTTTCATAGAAGGTCAACTTTAAAAAAAGTGGAGTCTGGGAAAAAAATGTTTTCTGTCAAGAACATCTTTAATAATTTTTTCATCACATCTTTTGGCTTTTCTGTTTATTAGAAATATCTTAAATCATAAAATTAAGTAACAATTTGAATTAAAAACAAAAATAAAAATTTAAAAATTAAAAATAAGTACATTTTAAGTATTTTTAAAAGAACAGACAGCATTTAAATTTTTTTTTACTAAATTTAATTTTAAAACTAAATTTAATTAAGTATTAAGTAAATTAAGTAAAGATCACACAAGAATATCTTGTAAATTATATGAAAGTAAAAATAATTAATAATAAAAATGGCATTGGGAAAATAAAACACAATATCACCGCAACTTCAGTTCCATGGAAGTCAGAGATTTTTTACGTTCATTAACCTCAAAACGTTCCATTATTTTGGCCACAATATGTGAGGGTGGTATATCCGGGTTACCTGTTAGGCCGCGATAGCCCAAGACACTGTGATCCGCCAGCGTATTGGCCAATTGCAGGCGCTTAATGAAGGCCTCGGTGTCTATGCCACGTACTTGAGAGGGTTTAAGGAAACGTTTAGGTATGCGTGAAAGTATATCTTCCGAGCCGACGGGACCAAAGCCGAGATTTATTAGAATTGCCTCGGGATCGGGCTTACGAGCTTCTAGTAGACTATCCACACTGGAATAACGGCTGGAATCGGAATGTATGGAGTTATCACGTTTTAAAATACACTTTTGTCTCTGCAGCAGACCCCCACCACTGCCGTGAGGCAATTCTGTTATCGAATCAAAGGAACCATCAGACCTTAGACGTCTTTCATGACTGCTAGCCGAAGCGATGGTGCTCGAGGAGTTCAACGACGAGGTCAGCGATGACGAGGAAAATGTCTTCTCAATGGGTGCATGTTGACTCATCAATTTCAGTGAACTTTCACTTTGTTGTTTGTTACGAAAACGTACCTGCTTCTTTTTTTGATTTGTTAAATTCGATACTGCCGGCAAATTAAGGCTCGACTCTCTTTCATTTGGTCCATAGCACTCATCCTCCTCATCATCTCCTTCCTCTTCCAGATCGGCGGCATATTCCGTTTCATCTCCACTATACACTGTGGACTTTTGCCTTTGTAAACGCTTCTTGCGTTGCTGCACTGTTGCGCCTGCAGGTGGTGTGGAATTTGTTAAAGTTTTAAGGGACACTGTCGAAGATCTTTGATTGTCAATAGTTTCGCTGAGGTGCTTGTAAGTTTTTGTTCTTATTTGATTTGGTTGCTGCTGATGTTCGACTATTTTTAAAATATTTTCACAGCTGGAATTTGAAGAATTTTCTTTGAAATCGGAACGACTGGAGTAACGTTCCATTTTTTAAGCTAAAATCTAAAAAAAGTAGAAAGGGGGTTAAAGTTTGATTATGGATTGTGTCGCCATGAAAGTACATATTATGCAAACATCATTGAGCTTTAATCATATTTGAGAATTGAAAATTAGCTGCATGGGAGAATTTTCGTTATAAAATTTATATGGAAAACAAAAATAATTCTCCGTATTTTACTGCAGTCTTCAGAGAAGACTTCTGCAGAGAAATTCCCTAACGTTTTATAAAAACAGAAAGTAAAAAACTTTTTCGTATAATTTTTCAATTAATTATTTATTATTCTGTTAGTCAGGAAAAATTGGTTTTCATGAAGTCAAACTTTTTATCATTGTGTTAAAAAAAGATTCTTTGCTTATGGCACCCGACATTGAACGACGTTTTAAAATATTTATAGAGAATTTAGGTAAAAATATTTTGAAATTTCGTTGGCTATCGATAGAAGAAATTTGCCTCGATTTGTATTAAAAAAAATTGCCAATACATTTTCCTATTCAATGCCCTCGAGACGATCAAATAAACCCGTCAATCAGTGCATATGTTTGTGTGAGTAGCGTTAGTTTGAGGCTTAAATGAAAAAAAAAAGAAAACGGAGTGTCTTAGGACACCCGGTTGGAGTTATGCTGATCATTTGTTAAATAACAAGTCAATAAAATTATATTATACGATGATTTCAAATTCGCCGCAAATATTTCAAAATGTTTCCATTTATTTCTCATTATTTTCTTTTCTAGCTGCGTACGATGAAATTAATGTAATGTTTGTGCTCATGCGCATAATTGTTCTTATTCTGTTTTTGTTTAACTCACTTCAAAGAACGAAAAAAAACAAAATCATTCATCAAGACGATAGTAAAAGTTCTCACTTGTCTACTCTTTATAGGCAACAATTGGCTCTTATTGACAATATCTTACTAATCTCTGAGGCTTTGTAGACAAGTAGTGACGACGTCAACGACGCCATTCGCAATAAGGCGGATTATCATACATTTTGTTTCGTTTATTTTCGTACTCTGCTTTTAAGTAAAAAGAAATCAAAACAAAAATAAATTTATAACTGTAATAGTGTGGATTATTATCTCGTAGGTCTTGTGTCGTGCCATAAAGAGCATAGCTCTAAAGCGTCAATCGCTTTTGCGATTGCAATTGCGACTTTGTAGCGCAATATAAACTTGTTCATCCATCATGAACAATAAACTTATCCCCCGATTTACACGATACTTTTTGTACACGATTTCACTTTTACACGATTATTTTGGTTTTCATGTAAATTCAAAGATTTATGAAATACCTCGATTTACACGATTTTGTATGTGTTTTATTGAATATTTTGGTCTCTAATACAAGGTTCAAGTCAGTTCTTACCATATTTGTTAAATCAATGTGTTCTCACATCGATTTTTAAAATAATGTCTATTTCCAATAACTAAGCTTCATGTGGCAACACCGAGAAATACATATATAATTCCTAAATAAAATTAATTTTTTACGCCTTTATTTTCGCTTTACACGATTTTTCATACAAAAATTAAAAATTCAGATTTACAAGACTTTTTCAGGAACGTATCTATCGTGTATATTGCTCAAATAATCAGCCGTCAAATAAAAAAAATTCAAAATTTTTTAATTTTCATTAACCATTAAAACACGACTTCACGCACACAACTATGTGATTGATGAGTTTGCTTGATCGTGTACGATGTCATTTTAGCAAATTTGCACTAAACGTTACAAGAAATGGAGCATATTTTTAAGT
The DNA here is from genome assembly GCA_905220375.1 of Tachina fera. Lineage (NCBI taxonomy): Eukaryota > Metazoa > Arthropoda > Insecta > Diptera > Tachinidae > Tachina > Tachina fera. The sequence continues at coordinate 102,364,349 of LR999967.1, read as the reverse complement.
GCTTGACAAAAACAAGCGTTGATTAGCATAATTTAAAGCGTTGCCCGAAGGTATCTGGCATACCTTTTGTGTGTCAAAACTAAAATATAAAATAAGTTAATCTGAAGAAATAATAATAAAGAAAACTATTGGAATTAATTGCAAATATGGAACTAAAAACACCTTGGAAAGGAATATGTGACGGTAATAGAGGTTTAATTTTTTAAAAAAATCGCCAAAAGCCGAAAAAATCGTCAAAACTACAAATATGTATTGTGAAAACAGAAGAAATTTGCCAAAACTAAAAAATCGTCAACACTAAAAAAATCGCTAAAAACCTAAAAAAATTGCCAAATCTAAAAAATCTTCAAAACTAAACATATGTATGTTTTTTAAAAACACAAAAAAATATCGCCAAAAACAAAAAAATTACCAAAAATAAATAAATCCTTAATACTAAACAATTGCCAAAAAATTAAAAATTGTCAAAGCTAAAAAATCGTCAATACTAAAAGATCTCCAAAAAGTGGAAAAATGGCAAAAAAAAATCGTCAATCGTCAAGACCCGAAAAAATTGCTAAGGCTAAATAATAGCGAAAAACCGACAAATTTGCCAAAACTAAATAACCGTTAAAAACCGAAAAAAATTGGCGAAAACTAAAAAATCGACCAGAACCGAAAAATTGCCAAAGCTAAAAAATCGTCAATATTAAAAAATTGCCAAAAACTGAAAAGAATGGCAAAAACTAAAAATATGTTTTTTAAAACAAAAAAAAGTCGCCAAATATTTAAAAAATTTTCAAAAACAAATAAATCGTCAATACTTTAAGAATCGCCAAAACCCGCAAGAAATTGGCAAAGCTAAAAAATCTCTAAAACTAAAAAAATCGCCAAAAACCGAAAAAATTGCCAAAACTAAAAAACCGTTGAAAACAAAAAAAAAAAAAAATGCCAAAACTAAAAGTATGTTTTTTAAAAGCACAAAAAAAAATTACCAAAAACCTAAAAAATTGCCAAAAGTACAAAAATCGTCAATACTTTAAGAACCGTTAAAACCAGCAAAAACCGTTAATACTAAAAAATCACCAAAAAAAAAAAGAAAAAATTCTCAAAAAAAAACAAGCGCCAAGTTATTTGCAAGTTATTTAGTGACTAATTATTTAATTTAGATTTTTATGAAGTTTACACTGTTACAAAAAAGTTAGAGCGGGTATCCCCCAAAATAATGCACACGGGACTCGCTCTTAGTAATTTTTATGTAAAATTGAGAATTATCCCAGCGGCGAAAATGTCCATTGCAGAAGCGATGACTCGATGCACACACACATGTAAGACAGTAATGCGCACCACCTCATATACGCACCTTGTATACATTTTCAAATGCATTGCCGCATTTGTGGAGTGAACGCCTTTCATGTGAACACAAAGTAAGGGATATATATGTATATACTGAAGTGTTCATCCAATGAACATAAAAGCTCAGTATTGCCTAACATACATTGTAAGTTGGCAGTGGGCAGTTCGAATACAATCTCCCTTATTTTGTAAGCTAGAATTCGTTGAACACAAAGTGTGGCAAACATCATAAAAGAGATGTAATGAGGTACACGTATCAGGCATATTGCTCATCCGCTGATTTTTTGTTTACAAGTTTATAACGAAGAATTCATTTGACAATTACTTTTATGCCTTGTTTGATGCATAAATTTTTTTGACAATTACTATGTAAAGCTATGTGAGAAGCAGAGAGTTGCCAGAGAGTTAGCAGAGAGTTGCCAGAGAGTTTTGCCTAATGCATGTACCTGTATTAAATGTGCCTTGTAAGCAATGTTCGCCGCTGGGTACTAAGAGAGAGTGAGGTATTTTGGCAATGTCTGAACTGGAGAGAAACTTGCTTGCTAGTTCTAAAAATTTAATATTTTTTTTTAATTTTGTGCATATAATTATATATTTTCCGTGATCGTGATGAAATTTCTTTAAAAATTAAAATTGTGCATGATGATCATTTTTTGTTTTACTTAACTATGAAAATATCTCGACATAAGTGAAAAGTTATTCACGTTTTCATGTCTAATTTCATTTATTTGTTAATGTCACAAATTCTAAGTGAATTTAAAAGCTATTGATTTTCAATTATTTATCAACTTTTTTTAAAATTATTCTGGCTTCCAAGAAAAATCACAGCAATATACACACATATATTTTCTATTTAAAAAAAATCTATTACTTCCTTCTTCTCAACAAGAATCAGAAAAAAACTGTTGGTGACTTGATTTTTATTTTGTTTTTTTTTCTAGTTGTAGTTTTTTTGTTAGATCAATAAGCAAGTAGCAAGTCTCATTATTTATTAACTGTTTAAAAAAAATAAAAGAAAACAAATTAGAAAAAATAAAATGTTTTTCTAAAACCTGTTTTCTTTAGTATTAATCAAAACTAAACAAAAAAAAAAATAATAAAAAAGTTTAATATTTTTTTAGCTAATTAAATACATTTATTTGTTGGAGAAAAAAAGCTTAGACGGGACAGTTCTTTAATTGCGTATTCATGTTTCCAGACACTTTTAAACCGCAGCGTCATGGCTGATTTAATAAAATTAATTATTTTATCTATGCGTTTTGTTTTTTTCCAACATTTTTTTGTTCACCAACTCTGATAATTTATTACAATGGATTAGAAAAATAAATTTTTTATTTACATTTCAATATTTTGCATTCCTATTGTTTTTGTTTTTTTTTTGAATTTTTTGTAAAAACGTGCTGGAATTATTTCATCTGAATTAACTTTTTTTTTTTTAGTAATTTATGGAATTGAAAAAAGTTCATTTGACTCTTAAACAAGTTTTTGTGAAATGTTTACATATGAAATACGTATGTAAGGGGTATTTTTGTAAAGGTTTAATTTTTTTGTTGTGTGATATGTGTTAATGTTACTTTATGGGCCAGAGGGAAAGGAGGAATGGAAAGGAAATTGAAATTTATTTTATCTTCTCGTTCTTTATTTCATTCATCTAAATTTCACAATATTACTTGATTGCTTTAATGCACGGCGAATTGACAAACAGGTGACCTCATCAGCAATGATAGTAACCAGCTGTTTGATAACGAATCGAACGAACTAATTTATACCGCAACTGTCAAAATCTGTTTTTATACTATGGAAAAAAATTCAAAGCGTCTGCCAAGAGAAACACAAGAGAAGCGATTGTTGTCTATACAATTGATTTACCTTTGGTAAACACATTTATCGTTTCTCATATTCCGTTCATTTTACATTTAAGTTAAATAGCTGATATTAATAAGAATCTCTACCCAAGTAGATAGACTAGGGTGCTGATGAAGTGCGTGGCTGCACAGAAAAGTATCGGTATTTCCCCCAGCTTAAAGTCTAAGTTTAATTTTTCTTCTCTTCTTTAGAAACTCACATTAATTAATAAAAATATTTCATTCAATAAGAATTGAAATTACTGAACTTGAGCCTAACTATGAATTATTTCTGATTAAAATTCACTACAGTTCAATTAAAATATCTAAAAATTTCTATTAATTTATATTTATGTTATTTTTATATATAAAAAAATCAAATGAGTGCGATCACAGGGGAGATGTGTAAACATCTAGTAAATGATTTTTTTTTAAATATTGGCTTATGGTAACTAAAATAAGATATATAAATTTTTGACTCTACTGTATTTAAAAATCTATGGAAAACTGCATCTATAGTAGTGGAATTATTAATTAAGGGGGTTTGTGGAGAATTGCTCATATGCAAGTGGAAAACGTCAAATAAAAATTTTGATAAAGCTTGCGACTGTGGGTTTGCGAAATTGGTATTAAAATCTCCACTCATAATAATTGGCATGAGATGGAGATTGTTACCCAATTGTCGTGCACCAGCTTCAGTGTAAGGCATCAGTACGTAATGAAGATATGTTATAATATAATATTATGAAGACTGCTATTGTATATCTTTTAAACAAATATTTGACATTTAAAACGCTCTTTTATTTAAAAGTTTATATTTATTTTATATTTTTCAACTTTTTAACAAAATTATCCCTACTGGCAACGCTATTACACTTCACAAGCAATTTCTATTAAAATTAACATTGCTCCTGAAGGTATGCTTTAAAATTCGGTTGAGTGTTTTTCTATGCAGCTGTCAAGTTTCTCTGTACTTCTTGTTCGTAGCTCACACCGATTTGATAACGCTTTACGATTTTACTCAAAATTTGTGATTGTATTGTGAAAAAGATTTTTACCCCGTAGCGTATAGATGTTTACACATCAAAATTTTTGAAACTTTATTTTTATTTTAATAAAAGTTTCCATTGATATTTTAGTCAGCTGTTTATTTAAAGCCGGCTTTAAATAAACATGTTGTTTTTTATATTATTGTAAATATTGCAGCGTTATGATCATCTGTCCATCAATTTGCCTTGCTGGCAACGAAAGTTTCATTATCTGTGGAGTCAATATTATGCTTTATACAATTTTATGAAAAATAGTTACTAATGCAACAATAAAGGCAGAATTATTTTCTACCTGCGGTGTTCAGTTCTGAATCAGCTGTTTTCTTTCACTGTTCAATTGAAAATCTCTATGTGTAGGTTGCCTGCTGATTCATTTCACAGAAAAAGTAAATTCAAAATATTTTATACAGAAAATAACTACACAGAACGGTAAAAAAATGAGGTCTCAATGCTTGGAATACACTTGGAACGAACGACGAATTTTGCCTCGTCCACAACGACGAATTCGTCGGTAAGAATTCGCTGAGTATATTCATCGTATGAAGCACAACAACGACGACACTTTTATAACTGATAAACAGCGATGCCAACTTGGTGCTTTTGGCACTATTTTTAATGTGTTTTGAAGACTCAAAACGCCAAATTTTGAGCGCTAGTGCCAAACTGAAAAAAGCACTAAGTAGTGTATTTAATTTTTCAGTGAAAATCATAACTTTTTCGTCTGATACATTCCATTAAAGATACTGATGCTATTGCCGAAATAGACAACAGCTTAGAATATATTAAACATTATTAAAATTCGCTCGTTTGGATCTTCACTCGTTTTTCACGTTAGTGCTTTTTACGCTTTTTAGATAAAAAATTACGGTTTTTTTTTTAATTACGATGTACTTTTAGAGCCAAAAAAGTTGGCATTACTGTAAAAATAATTTTTTGTCGTTCGCCGGCGTATGAAATAGAAATAAGTTTATTGCAGAACTCGCGGCGTATAGGCATGATTGTGTGTACTTTCATATTCACAAATATGTTTTATTTTTCCCGACGAATAGTCGCGCCCAAAAAATCGCTGTTCGTCGCAGTTGTGTTCCTAACATAAGTCTTTGCAAATTGTGCAAAATTTAATTCGTTAATCGTAGTAGACTTTTCGTTGAATCTGCGTCACAATAACAAATGAAAATGCCTGCGATGGAGATCTTTCGACCACAATCAAAGATCGAAGGTTGCAGATAATAAATAAGGGCCTTAGAAATATAAAGAAATAATAAGACAAACAATATTTAGTTGCTCGTTTGTTATTAAATATTATTTATTATTATTTCATTAAGACAGGGGCAGCACAGCGAAAGGGAAAGAAAGAAATCCAAGACTTGGTTTCCCCTCTAAATTTCAAGCAAAACATTCATTTATTTATTTATTTGCAATATTTATTATTTTTAGTTACGAAACAAAAGTTTAAAGTGCAATGTGTATATATTAGAAAAATTATAAAAAAATAATTAATTATTGATAAGCAAAATTTTTAGTTTATTACGAGGTCTGCTTAATAAATCCTTCGGAATGATTAAATCTACATAATTAGCTGGTGTTTAATACTACAGAAGTGAGTGGTATGCAGTGATGCATTTCCGAACAGGCTCGCTCGTCTTAACGCTTAAGCCCCGTTCAGACTATTATGCAAGTATTAATACTTTTGTGGAAAATGCAGCTCTGACATGTTGAGTTGTTATTGTTTTTTTGAAATTTTTGAAACAAATATAAGACCAGGGATGCATTTTCTTCAAAAGTATTAATACTTGTATTATAGTCTGAGTGGCCCTTTAGAAACATTAAAAAAAAAATTATCAACTCTTGTGGGATTTAAATTTTCTATCTTATTATTTGTCATTCGCTATGACATTTTGCGTTCTCGCTATCGCACTTGCATGTATTATTTAAATTCCTAACATGAATTCATACAAAGTATAATAGTGTGAACAGTGTTTTAGTCCCACCCTGTAAGCAACCGTTGCTGCAGAGGTTCTTACGAACAGATTAATAGAAGTTTGATCAATTAAGGCTCCTATTATCGTACTCAACTCAACTCAGTAAAAATACTTTGTTTTTTCGATTATCAGGGTTAATTGATTCACGATTATCAACTCGCAGATTCAGAAACTCTGCCATTAGCATGAAAAAATAATATTAACACAATCCAAAGCTGAGTTGAAGTCAACTTCAATTACATGTTGTAGTATGAGTACATAAGACAATTTGTGTGCTTTTGCAAGTTCAAGTACTTTTAATTGACCATCAGCTTACACCCCAAAGGCTTAAGAGCGTGATTTTCCAAGTACATATTTTTATTTCTGCAATATCATTGGGGTTTTTTTAGCTTAGTCATAATTATTGGAATTTTTTTGAAAGACCAAATATTTATTTTGAAAATATTTACCTCAAAAAAAAAACTTTGTTAAGTTTATTTATTTTTTTTTGTTCTCACTAAAAGTTTATTTGTTGTTTTCTCACACTATCTATAAAATGTTTGGTTATGAACTTTCTTGGGCAGTCATAGATTAAATCACTGCTAACCATGACTCAAATAAACAAGACTGCACATTGAGCAGATCCGTTAGTTTTATTGCCAACAATCAGCTGTTTGTGTGACGTAGACAAAGAATTTTGTAATTTATCCTCCATTTCCTCTTTTTCATCGTACTCATGAGTCTCGATGCGTAATATGGACAGAACTAGAACTTTTCCAATAATCTACTGTGTAGTTCTTCTTATTATTATATTAAATGGGTCAACAAAGCCTTGCAGAAAAGAGATTTTATTTCGATAAGACAATCAAAAATTTTAATTTAATTACAGCATCATCAGTGTCTAAAGTGTTGAAAGAATATTAAGTAATATTAATCTTACTAAAACCCAGATCTGAAATCTATTGGAAACAAAAGCACTTGCAATCATAATGCTTTCAAAAGATTATTTGAAGTGTAACTCTTCGGAATGTTACAATATTGACATAAATTTTTTTTGTCAAAAACCACAATTATAAAACGTATGTATGTATAGTCTTATTTTGAAACTAGCTGAAACTAGTTTTATTAAGAAATTTTTTTTTGACAATAAAGTCGATGAATTGTTTTTTGTTACATAAAGTAGTGTTTTATTTCTACTTTGTTATATTAGTTGTTTAACAAAACGTATAATTCTTTTTTTTCGATTTTTGTGGAAAAATGTGACGATTTTGACGATTTTTAGAAAAAATGTCCTAACAACACTGATAACAACCAGAAATTCAAAGAACATTCAACAGCTTTTCACACTAGCTTCTTGTCACAGAACTAATCTTTTATGTAGGTTTGTGTGTATCAGAACATCTTTGCAGAAACAATTAACAGCTGTTGTTGTTTGTGTCTGGCGTCTGCATAGGCTTATGTGTTTGTGTGGTTGTATATTTCTTAACAAAATGCAGGTATCTATATCGCAATAGTTGTTGCTTTGTTCGTGTGCTAGTAATTTTTTTTCTTTAACTAATTATTTATGGTTTATTCTTTTGGATTACCTCGTATGTTCCCGTCGTTCCTATAAGGAGCATAGAGCTCAATGATTTTATGAAAATATTTCTATTACCTTAGTGTCATTATAATTTTCTTAACAATATGAAACAACTTCAGGTAAATTTTTTCCTTTTACCCTTTAATGGCCATTGAAAATAATATTAAACTTAACTGAAATAATTGCTTCATATGTATAGTTCCTTACAAATATAAAAACTATTGAGCGATTTGTCTTAAACTATTTTTAGCTGTCGTCTCATTTAATCTAGGTTTTTCTAAATTTCTCATCTAGTAGATACGAGTACATTTTACGCATATGTCTGTATGTAAGTATATATCACACTATTTAAAAATAAATATAATAATATTTATTTATTAGAGGTCTTCGTACAAACAACTTGCTGCTAAACCTATTTTTTTAAAATTAAATTAACACCTTTTTCCAATAATACTCGTAATATATTTGTTGCTTTCTTTCAATTGTTAAGCGAGTAAACAAAACAATTTACGTCAATTTCATTATTGGTATTGTATGATTTAAATAAGCTAAACAATTTTTTTCCAGCTGCATTTTCTATTTTCTTGCTTTAATTTCGGTAAAGACAATGAATGTCTGAAATTATTGGTTTGTTATGGCCATAGTTAAGAAATATTTTAATTATTAGTTTTAGGTGTTCTAACTAGCGACTGCATAAGTAGAACATTAGTTAAATATTTCTCCATGTTAATTTATATTTAGCCCAATATATTTCAGTTGGCTAAACTGGTTATAATTTGACGGCTTATTTAAATTGGTTTGTCATGCTTAAGGCGACGCCAACTAAGTCACTTTTCTTAACACTGTGATGACTTCCAGTACACATGCTGGCAAAGCAATCCAGCGCTAGCAACTGACATTAAACTTAATGTAATTTAAAGGCTCAATTAGCCGATTGTAATGGAATGTAGCTGTAATGGTAGGAAATAGCTGATCGATATTGTTATGTGAAAAGTATTCAAAATGGTTAGAGAGATGCAATGTAATGTAACCTACTTTTCATATAAAAATATTGGTCAGCTGTTTCCTACTGATGCAGTTACATTCCATTACAGTCGGCTAACTGAGCCTCAATACTCAATACAGCAGCTGTTATAGTCCATCTCTGATCTCTCAGACTAAAGAGTAGCAACTTCAAGCCATCGTCAGACAAGCCAAAGTACGAACAAAACAATGTATGGCGTATCGTTAATAAGCATTTGTTTCAAGTTTGCATTAATAAGTGGCACGTGGCTGCAGTTTTAAATTTGCATACTAAAGGCAAAGCCGCCTTAACGTATTAACTTTGTAACAAAAATTTGCAAGTGTAAATAAAATTGCGCTAATAGAATCAAACAAAAGTTGTTAAAATTTATTTAAGGAAATAAAATCAACTTGCAACTTCATGCACATGTGTTATTAAATTTTGTATATTTTTTTTATATTTACAAGCGTTCAATTTATTTTTTTTCTAAAAAGCTTAACTTCAATGCATTAAATTCAAAACAAGCTGTAGCTGCTTTCATAATAGTGCAGCGGCGTTAAAAAAACTACGTAATCAATTATTATTACGATTCAGTTTTTCTTACATTTTGATTTATATTGATATCAATTCAAAATAATATACATATATTAGTTTTTTATTTCAAAAGCAGCCTGTTTGAAACTAAAATTGAAGACGAAATTAATGGAATCCATCACACGTTATACGTTGCCTAAATGAAAAATCGCCAAAATAAAAAAGCGCTTAAATAAAATATAAGAAAAAAATAAAATAAATCGCTAAAATATAAAGAAATCGCCAAGAAAAACAAAATAAAAAAACCTTTAAAAATTAAAAAAATCGCCAAAAAGATAAAAAGCTCTGAAAATAAAAAATCGCTAAAACTAAACATATGTGTGAAAACAAATAAAAAAATCACCAAAAACCGGAAAAAATCGCCCAAACGAAAAAATGAGCTAAAACTAAAACCTAAAAAAATCGCAAAAAACAAAAAAAAGTCCATCACAAAAAAAATCGTCCAAACGAAAAAAAAACGCTAAATGGACAAAAAGCGCTGAAACTAAAAAATTTATACTAAACTAAAAATATGTGTGGTATAAGACAAACAAACACTAAAACCGAAAAAAGCACCCATACGAAAAATAGATTCAAAACTAAAAAGCAATCGAAAAAATCGCTAAGAACCTTAAAAATTCTCCAAACGAAAATAAGCACAAAAACCAAAATACATCGCTTAAACTTAAATAAATCACCAGAAATCGAAAAAAATCACCCAATCGAAAAAAGCCAAAACTAAAAAATCGCCAGGACGACAAAAACCACCGAAAGTAGAAAATCGCTAAAATTGAAAATATCAGGCATGTTCTGAAATCACGGTGATTTCAAATTACTAACGATTTTGAAATCACGCAAGTGATTCTTGGGTGTTCTGAAAATCACGAGCTTTTTAGTTTTTAGTAGTGATTTTCATTGGGCTAAATAACGAGCAAAGAGCTTTTATTGTGTGTGTTGCCATTGTATTTAGTACTTACTTTTGCCATTTACACTTATGTTTAACGATTGTATATTAAATATTAACCAATCGAATTTCACAATTGTAGTTATTATTGAACAAATTACATCAAGTTTTATTCTTAATGATTAATTTAGTTGAATAAATTAGGCATATGCTACACGTCTTTAAAACTTTGTAGCTCTGGCAGCCGCAAATGCCTTTTTGATAAACAACATCAGCTGACTAGTGAAAAGGAAAAGTAGATCACGGAAAATGTTAAGAGTCCACAAAAAATATAGCATTTTCATAAATTTGTAAATTTTAGTGTTGTTTTGTGTAAAATTGCAAAAACAAATAAAAAACATACATATATTGTGAGTATATAATTGATTTATTACCGAAATCAAAGTAAAATGCTTCAAAAACCATCAAGTGATTTGATATCGTCAAGCAGTTGGTTTACCGGTTTCAAATCACGAGATCTCAAAAATTTTTGTGTGCAGCAACACTTTTTCAGTGATTTCAAATCACTTTAGTATAAAGTGATTTACAGAACATGCCTGTATGTATGGTAAAAAAACAATAAAAACGGAATAAATCGCCCATATGAAAATAAGAGCCAAAACTTAAAAATAATCGAAAAAATCGCCTAAAACCGAAAAAATCGCCAAACGACAAAAAAGCGCAACAAATAAAAAAATCGCTAAAACTAAAATAAATCACCAAAAACCAAAAAAGACGCCTAAACTAAGAAAATGCCGAAACGACTAAAAGCGCCGAAACTAATAAATTGATAAAACTAAAATTATGTACACATGTCAAAAGACAAAAAAAAAAAACTAAAAACCGAAAAAACATCCATACGAAAAGAAAGCCAAAACTAAAAAGCAATAGAAAAATCACCAAAAACCGAAAAAAAAGACACCGAAGCAAACCAAGCACCTAAACTTAAATAAATCACCAGAAACCGGAAAACCCAACGAAATAAAGAGCCAAAATTAAAAAAATTCTCAAAAACTGAAAGGAAATCACCAAAAGTAAAAAACAATCGAAAAAAATCGCCTAAGCTAAAAACTAATCGCTAAAACTAAGGCTGAGTTTACATCTGGCATTTCTTGTGTGTCATTTGCCCAAAACAACGTAACCAACTAATTACTAATGAAAAACTGTTTGATTCAGACATATATTTATTGATTTAAACAGTTTGCAATCATTGTAGATTCTATAAAATTGTCTATTAATTATGTATGAAACTGTTTAACTTAATAAATACATGTCTGAATCAAATAGTTTTTCATTAGTTATTAGTTGGCTACGCTTTTTTTGCGCTTGTGTGGCGTTTGGCATACAGATGTAAACCCGGCCTTAAATAAATTCCCAACAATGGAAAAAAATCGCCAAGAACGCCAAAAACCGAAATAAGTCCCAAAAGAAAAAAAGCGAAAAAAAATTAAAAAATCACCAAAAAGCGGAAAAAAGTTTATCGAGTACTTATTTAAAAAAAATATTTCTACATCAGGTAAGATATTCTTATATACGCTAAAGTTCGTATAGTATTACACATGTAATGTCTGTACGGAACCGCACAAACCATATCTCGCACGTTTAAGGCGATGGAACATATTCGGTGAGTAATCGATGTGCTTCAGCTGCAATTTTTTTTTGAAGAAGGAAAGTGATGCTTGTTTGGCACAAAATTCGACATTTATGTTTCCCGCCAAATTTCATATAAAAGTTTCTCTTATTCTAGAGTTATGCACCCAATAGAAATTCGAAAGAATTTTCATTACGGAGTAGATTCACTCCTTCACTAAACCACAATTAAAGACGATTTCCTGCATATTATTTCGAGCTGTGCTATTATTCTGTACAATACTTGTTGTTAAGTTTTAAATAAGTTTCGGTTTCAAATTGCCAACATGTTTTGTTATAGCATTATGAAACTAATACAAACAAAAAATAAAAATTTTTGGTTTAAGTTTATAATTTCCTATATATCTGTTTGCTTAACAATTACAATAAAACTAAACTAATTGCTGGAACTTTGAGATTTATTTTTGTCTTTTCGTCACAGCATGCATGCATATTGAATAACATTTTGTGCTAATATAAAAACAACAATTTTTTTTCTAGATCTTTATATAAAAAATAAATAAGATTGCAACACAATCTTAACAGTTTAAATGTGAACAAAGGATAGAAAAAATTAGTACATATGTATGTACTTAGTCTAAAATCCAGTGCTATAAATCGAGAAGAGCACTTACTGGTTACGTAAAAATTACAAAAGTTTTATTGTTAAAGGAAATAAGTGAGAAGCAGGGAACAAATAAATTGCAACACTGCTTAATGTTTTACAACAAAAATCGAATTGCAGGTCAGTTAGCAGTAGTCTAAAAAAAGCGATTTGCAATTCTCATTTGCTTTGTGTAATTTGTAGGTTAAATGCAAAATGAAGCGGTTTAGAATAGGGTTGTTATTCGTCCTCTTTTTCCCGGACACTATCCTTTTTTTTAGGATCTCTGTCCTTGGAAAAAATTAGTGTCCGGGAAAGTCCTACTTTTTAAGGACCTGAAAAATGGTGTTTATTAAAAGCTAAACTAAAAAGGGATGGATGTCCAGTTTATCTCATAAATAACACTGGTCATGAGGGTTGTGCAACGTTATTTCAAGACGTAGAATTATTAAGATTTATTTAAAATATAGACTAGACATTTTAACTAAACAATGAAAGTTTATTAATAGTTATCATCACTATCGTGAATCAAATGTGAAATTTTTGTTTCCATGAAACTTTCATTCCTCATGAAGGGAAATTTGCTATCGCGAATTTCATGGTGAATGTAAAAGACATGAAAAGAAGACTTGTAGATCTGAATCTGAAACATATAACAATACAAGAATTTGGGGTTTGAAATTCAATGTTTTTAAGTTTTTAAATATTTTAGGTGCCACGGAAAAAATATTTAGTTAAAACATCGCTACAAAATTTACTGCATATAAACCAAAGAGGTTCATATTCAATGAAAAAAAAAAATGTGTTGCAGGGAATTATTGTTATTAATCGTGGTCATTAATTATTTACTGTTCTTATCCTACAATAAATTATTTAAAACTTTTAATATATAATTGGAAGTATAATATTGAAATTACGCGATGTATTAAGTGAGTTCGCCTGCAAGCATAAAGTGAAAATTTCGCCATGACAAATATTATTCACGATAAGAGGAATCGAAAAAGAGAACACATTTCTAGGGAAAAATTGTTCACGATTACAATTCGTGGGAAAACGATAATATTTCGAGGGATATATAAAAAATAAACTTAGTTTTATTTTTAAGTCCTACTTTTTCCCTCTGCTGTACTCTTTTTATAAATTAAGCGATAACAACCCTAGTTTAGGATGGTACCGACAAAAGCCGGTGTAAGACTTCAAAGTTTTATTTTCTTTATGGTAAACCATATGTATGTAAGCTACTCACTAATTTTATGCTATTGATAGAAAGAATATTCCTATTAAAGTCCTGCACATGAGAGATTTTTCAAATGCTTTACTACAGCGAAATCTCCTAAAAGAAACGCTAAACAACACTGTTGGCAAGACATTTGTTTCAGTTATTGCAGGTATACTAGCAAAGAAGAAAATACTTCGTCAAAATTATAGTCGTGGTGCCACGTCCACTTTTATTTTATTCCGATTTTTTCTTTTTGAACAGCTTATATGGACAAGGAGGTGCCCATGCCCACTTTTCCACTCCTTAATAATATTTCTTTAGTTACTACAAAAAATTGGACAAGTCGGTCCAGCCATTCTCCGATTTTAGATAAATTAAAAAAAGTAGGCGTGACAAATTTTTTGGCGTAAAAATCTAAGTTAGATTATACAAGTATAAAAAAAATAGCGAAATCGGTGCAGCCGTTCTTAATTGATGCGAGATTACTAACAAACGACATTTGATGTTGATTTATGTAGCAAAATATTCTTGTCTAAAAATCTTTTTGTTTGTTTTTAAAGGCGTTTCTTTTGAGTTGAGTTTTTCTACATCCCGTTTTCTCTAAAAGATATTTATTTTGAAATCACGCTTTTTGGCGGCATTTTTTTCCGAAATTCCGCCTTTTGATGGATCATGTCCCGCTTTTTGCAAAAACCATCTATCTGGTCACGTTAAGTATAATACTTGTCACTAGAATACATTTAAAAACAAGACTTATTTACATTTCAAGACCGTTTGCGCAGGCCTCTAATTCCTATTTCATAAGGTTTAGAAAATAGCATGAGCTTGTCAATAGCTATCCATTGATTCGATTGCCATTGACGTGACGCCGAATAAAGGGGGACATATGAACAAACAAAAAGTTTGCCGAATAAAAAAATATTGCGGTTGCAGAAAGTGCTTAAACAGTTTCAAAAGTTTTGCCCACCACTGTATATTGAACAAAATATTATTTTGGAATTTCCAATACATAATTGTGTACATACATATCTATTATTTTTTGGTCATTTTATAATTTAAATACAACAGCAGTTTAATTCTCTGATCATGTTGCTGCTTTTGTTGTTGTTGTTGCTGTTATTGTTGTCATTCGAAAACAACAATTTCACCGTTGGCTGACATTGACTTCCATATTTGTATTTTAATTTTAAGCAGCAACAAAAACAACAATATAACATGTTTTTATAACACGTTGTTGGGAATTTTTCCCCAAACGATTAATACAAAATAAATAAAAATAAAGAAATACCTATAAACACCACCTAAGTATGTATAATATTGTTAAAGCAAAATATTCCATTTCTCTCTGTTTTTTTTTTAAATTAATTTTGTAGTAATTACTTAGATTATTATATCAACAATTTTCTGTTATTTGTTTCGTGAGTAGTTATAAAACTATTATTTTTATTAACTCATATGATGTTTGCATAATTTTTATTTAAATTTCATCTTGTTTATTGCAAAATATTTTTTTTCTTCTTACACATACCTGCCTCTAACTTTATATATGTAGTAAACTTTAGTTATATTTTTATTTCAAGTTTTATTGGCTTATAATTTTGATTTTATTTCTTAATAATTTATTTTCTTAAAAAAAACAAATAATATTTCATTAACACTTGTCTTTTTTTTTAATTTTATTTTTCTTTTCCGTTCCTTATCTTGTTTTTTGCTGAGTTGTTTTCACATTTAAAAGCAATTTTAAACTGAGCCAGTTTTTTAAATTTCTTGCACTTTAGTTTTTTAGCTTCTTCCAGTGTGCGTGTGTTTGTTGATGTTGTTAAATCGAAAATTCAAAAGCTTAGCTCACCGTTTTCTTTACATTTGTTTACTTTTTATTTTATTTATTCGTATCGTATCTTAATTTTTTTATTGGTAGTTGTATATTGACATGCACAGTTGTATTTTATGGGCATAAGTTTTCGGTTTTGTGCTCATTCGTTTTCGCTCTCAATTATCGCTTCAACAGTGCATTGTTGCCATTTTATCATTTTCACTGCTATATTTACTATTATTATTATTATTTTTTTGTAGAACATTTTAGTTGATATTTTCGATCCATTATTATTTTCTGGCAACACTGTGTAAATTTATATAGACCCTTAAAATTTTTCAAAAGAAACTTATACAAATTTAAAATCTAGCAACAATTAAAATTTTTTGGCAACACTGTATAAATGTATGCAAGTTTTTAAGCTCCCAGTGTTATATACATATGTCAGATCATTTAGTTATTATATATATATATATATATATATATATATATATATATATTTGAGGTTTCAGTTGGTTTAAGATGAGTAGCTGATTGGGCTACTCAGTTCCGGTCCTGGAACTGGGACTGTCAGCATGGCCTCCAGACAAGCACCCGGAAAACCTCTGGGACTCTCCACTCGGAACCATCGATTATTTGCGACTGCTTTAGCAGCTAATCCGCATATCTTCGGAGCTTTCCAGTATCCGCAAACTGTGGACGTGCCCGCTAGCATTCAGCTATGCTTCCTTTCCTTTTTTGCAAAACAAAAATGTATTGATGTGCAAACATCTATAAGCTGGGGGATAAAAATCTTTTTCACAATGCAATCACAAATTTTGAGTAAGATCGTAAAGCGTTATCAAATCGGCATGAGCTATGTATGAGTGTATTAGTGTAATCATACGAACAAGAAGAACAGAGAAATTTAGCATCTGCATAAAAATATACTTAACCGAATTTTAAAGCATACCTTCAGGAGCAATGTTAATTTTAATAGAAATTTCTTGCTAAGTGTATTAGTGTTGCCAGTGGGAACAATTTTGTTAAAAAGTTTAAAAATATGAAATAATAAAATAAATATAAACTTTTAAATAAAATGTCAAATATTGGTTGAAAAGGTATAAAGCAGACTTTATTAAGAATTTATAATATAATAATATAACATATCATCATTATGTACTGTTGCCTCACACTGAATCTGGTGCACGACAATTGGGTAACAATCTCCATCTCATGTCAATTATTATGGGTGAGGATTTTAATACAAATTTTGCAAACCCGCAGTCACAAGCTTTATCAAAATTTTTATTTGATATGAACAATTCTCAACAAACCCCCACAACTAATAATTCCACTACTATAGATGCAGTTTTCAGTAGATTTTTAAATACAGTAAAGTCAAAATGTTATATATTTTATTTTAGTTACCATGAGCCAATACTAAAAAAAATTTAATATTAGATGTTTAGACATCTCCCCTGTGATTGGATTCTTTCTGTTCTTTTTTCTACATAATCTCAATACACTTAGTCGACTTAGTTCCAACTTTTGTATCCCTTCCAAAAACTAGAATTTTTCGAGGTTCATAAAATAGGCAATAATTTGATGGTTGGAGCTAAATCTCTTTTCACCGAGACATTTCTTTAGGTTTGGAAATAGGAAGTAGTCGCTAGAGGCAAAATCCTGCTACTAGGGCGAATGAGGGAGCAATTTAAAACCCAATTCATGGAGTTTTGCCATGGAAACTCCACACGCGTTTGAGGTCTATTGTGAGCAAACGTGTCACCCATGTTGCGGAAAGCTTTATCATACCCAACTAATCATTCAAACTAGAAACTACTGAGTCATGTGGGATGCGTATGGAATCAACAATCTCACGCACTTCTACTCTACGATCGGCCAAGACCATATCGTGGATTTTTTTCGACATTTTTGGATGTACTGACCTCAATTGGCCGTACAGAACGTTCAGCGTCATTTGTACTTGTGAGACCAAAACGAAAGTCAATAAACCCCTTTTTTTTATTATTGAAATCAATGGTGCAGAGTCCCCATAGTATTTATCGAGCTTTTCGATGGTTTGATTGACAATTTTTTTCGCATAAAATAATGTTTATTAATGAGCACACGAAATTTACTTTTTTCCATTTTTAGAAAAATACACGAGGTTGTATGTTTTGAACAGCTGTTAAACGCAAAATAAATGAAGACACTTGCTCAAAATTTGACAGTATTATACTAACAGGTGCTACTTGATGGGAACAGTGTTGCATTTCATATAACTTCGAAGGAAGTTCGAAAAGTTACGGACTTATTGATCCGTGTTCGTATATGCATTTGCATGGCATAGCTTTTCGATAAAAAACTTGGAAATGTTTTACTCTCTAAAAGAATAGACTGTTTTATTCTAAAAAAATCCCCCTCACTAATAATAAAAACCATTGCACTTTGCGGTCTGTATGATGATCAGTTGTCAATTTTTCTGGTTGCAGAATAAAGTAAAAGGTTCGTATATTTGACAGCAGGAAATTTTACACCTATATATATGCATATGAGATGGCATTAATGCACGCAAGGTTTAATTTATAAAGTCTTCAGTTTGCTGGAGAGAAGGTAAAAGAGAATGGGAGCTTTTCTTCCTTTCCTCCTAGAATCACAAGACTTTGCTAAGTAAAGTTTGCGTGTATAAAATCCCTCTGTCTTCCTTTTGCCATGTTCAAGTTCATGTCAAACTTGATTCACTTTATTGAATTTATTTAGTTTTTCTGAATATATCGAACCTTATTTTCGATTTATCGCAATCGACATGTTATCGAAAAGAGAAATTTTTATTGAAATTATAATTTTATGGGTCTACCCATAGTTTAGAATTATCAAAATGCCAAAATTGTTGATAACTTTTAAGATACGGACTGTAAAATTTTATCGTAAGCGACAATTTACATACAAAAATATATTTGCATAATTAAAAAAAAAAAACTTATAAAAATTTAATTTTTGTCGCTTACGATTAAATTCAAAATAAGGCTCGATATGTACATTTGATAATATTTTTTTTATAAGACACTTTTTTAATAAAAAATTTTACTAAAAAAAGCGTATAAAAATTTAGCTTAAAATCGCCCAGAATTATTTCTTCTAAGTTTTCTTCATCCAAATTCAAAATGCCCCGAAAGTTCACGGTTGTGGAAGGAGAATTCATGAGTGTGCACGAATCTATATCATCCGGTGTGCCACAGGGGAGCATACTGGGCCAGTTTTGTATTTGATCTATACTTGTGATATGCCTTTGAGCAGCAATATCCATACATCTACGTTTGCCGATGATACAGCCTGCCTTAGTATGCATGAAACCCCTTACGAGGCTTTCCGATATCTACAAGAACATATTACACAATTGGAAATGTGGTTGAACTTATGGAGAATTAAGGTAAATGAACAAAAGTGTGTCCATATAACGCTTACCCTAAGAAGAGATACTTGTTCCCCCATTCGAATGAACAATCAAAATATTCCTCATCATTCCCAAGTGAAATACCTTGGTATACACCTTGATAGAAGGCTTACATGGAAACATCATATTGACTTTAAGCTACTCAGATGCAACTTAAGTTATCTCAAATACATTGGTTGATTGGCAAAAATTCAACACTTAGTCTGGACTGCAAACTTTTAATATACAAGTCGCTTTTGAAGCCAATATGGTGTTATGGTATCCAGTTATGGGGCACTGCTTCAGCTTCAAATGTTGAGAAAATCCAACGAAGACAAAACAAAATTTTAAGGTTAATAACATCTGCTCCATGGTACATTAAGAATTCAAATATACATAGTGATTTAAATATGCCATTAGTGATTGAAGAAATAGCAAAATACGCAGGCAAATATTTAACAAAACTCGAGTCACATCCTAATCCGCTTGCTCGTAATATTTTGAAGTTTACTGGACACATCCGCCTGAAAAAGAGGGCACAAGGGCTCCAATACTCAACACTCCAGATGGGATTTCTTGAAAATATTTTTTCTTTAGTTTTTCATTATCACTACTTATGTATTATTTATAACTATCAGTAAGTTTATGTCAGACACTGGTCGGTCCGAATATATGTATATATTTTAGAATTAAGATTTGAGTATTTATTGTTAGTTCATATTTGAAGATACAATAAATAAATACATGTATTAATAAAAAAATGCATTAATTACTATAATTAACATAAGAATAATCATCAAAAGCAAATTGTTTCAGTTTCTAGGAGACGAATTTTGGTAAGATTTATTTTTGAAACTACTCCTCCGAAAAACTAATTTTCCTAAATTGCAGAAATGTTAAAATTCAATTTTGATTAAAAAAAATAATCATAAAAATCTCCAAAAAATTTATTTATATCCACCAAAATCGCCATATTGCCAAATCAAAAATTTAGATGCTAAACAAGTGTCAAATCGCCATGTTTGGCGAGAAATCGCCATATCTGAAAACCCTGGTCTCAACTGCTTAAATGACTAATATTCTCTGCTTGTAATTTCAATATGAAAATGAACTATTTATATTAGCTAACTGGCAACATTGATCGTTTCACTAACATTCTCTCTAACTCTCACTGGATGTTGCAATCATACATACTTATGTATTTCTTTGTTTACATTTATTTGAATAAAATGTTAACAACTGTTTTTTTGTATTTAACGGTTTATTAGTTTCGTTTCTAGAACTGCGATAATTTAAACAGAATTACACACACACTCACACACACACTCATGCTTAAATATTTAGGAGCGTGTAATGAATTCATTTATGTATAACTGTTTGTTGTACTTTATAAATATGTAGATCAGTAGTGAATATTAAGCGTTTTTTTCCGCTGTGATTTTAACAACGTAAGTTATCGGAAATGAAAAATTGCATATGTAAATTTTAACAGTGCTGCGGCAATAAATTTGTTAAATCTATAAAAGGTGTATGCTAATAAAAGCGGTTAAAGAACGGTAAATTTTTTTTATAAGAGTGAATTTTAAATTCCTTACATATAAGTATCTGCATAAAGTGCAAACTATTATTAAGAATGTGCAGACGTAATTTTCCATTCTAGCACTTGGCAGTCTCAAACAGAGCTGCCGCTCAATTGTTCTGGCTATACCGTAAGAAGTTATTCTGCAATCGATTAATAATTGAAAACAATCGATATAACTTATTCACTATCGATAGTAAATGATAAAACATTTAAATATTTATGTTGCTTCTCATAAATAAAAATAACTGAATGAATTAAAATCTCTTCCACTGATCTCATTAATTTTCCACAGAATTATATAAATTTTGTTATTTAATGAACTGAGAAATACAGTTCTTTTTAATTTTGTTTGAAAATATTTTACTTTGAGTTTTTAGTGTAAATAAATATATTATACCAGAACTATACAACTTCGTTACTATCACTATAGTATCGTCGATATATAGTATATATATATATAGTTTTTCTAACTTTTGATAGTCTTGAATCGATACATCGATAAAGTTTTTCTAAACTATCGAAAACTTTCGATAGTGACACTATCCACCTCTAGTCCAAGCCGCTGGACCGATTTATTACTGTTTATTTCTGTTTGAAAGGCGACTTGATCGAGAGCGCTCTTATCGGGGGTATCGTTTGATATATCGGGGGTTTTTAAAACTTTTAACTTATTTTTTGATTATACAAAATTCAAATATTATTAAAAACAGTTCAGTGTAGTCGAACTACAAAAGAAACAGTCTAAATTTAACAAATAATTGTCTAAAATTTATCATTAAAAATTTAAAAATCTATTATAAAAATCACTAAAAATTTAATATCGAAATTTTTCAATGAAGTCGATCGTATCGAATCTAGTTCTATTAATTCTTTTCAGTAGCTTATTAATTATTTTTGTTTGGATTATTGAAATAAATCATCACTAAACTGAATCCAGAGCGCCCCATACACAAAAAGTTGTTCTAGAGCTTCTGATATCTAGCACAAAATATCATTTTTGTCTTAGACACTACACTACAAGGATTTTCCAATGATGAATTTGTTTTTAACCTGGTAAATTATTTATGAATTACTCTATTAATTTAATTCAGCGATTGATGGTTCTTAAATTACATAGATTATGGGTAAATCAATAGGCCAAAAAAAAAGCATCATATGTAAAAGAAAATGCTTAAATTTATATATCCGAAATGTAGAGCTTAAAATAAATAGATTTTTCAGTCTAAAAACTGAAGCATTTTCTGGCAACACTGCACGCATACATACATATGTATTTATGCATGTATGCACGTATCCCAGTTGGCCATGTCTTTCAGATATCTTAAACGATGTATACAAGACTTTTAGTGCGATTCTATAAATTTTAACGATACGACAATCGTAACTTTTGTCTATACATTTTGTCGCTTAAAAAACGATTTTGTGGTTCTGAAACTTATTTTTAACTGTAGGACGCAGCTGATATTTTCTGTTGATTTTTGTCGATAAACATAAATTATTGTCGCTTAAATAACAACACAGCTGACATTAACCTACAGCGAATATCGCTAAAAATGTTACCCAATAGCAAATTCGATAAATTTTCGTTATAATTATTTTAACGATGCGATTATCGGTAAAAAAAAGTTAATGAATCGCACTACTCTGTTGTTCTGTAAACCAAATCCGAGAGAATTTATATAAAAAAAAATTAAAATAAATTCAGTGAAGTGTGACCTTGACCAGCGCACGAAGGGTTCCGTACGGACCTCGATATGTTATTCAATACGAAATTTAGCCTACATAAAATATAGTTTTTGCATTTTTTTCGTTTTTCTTTTTTCGATTTTGAGCTTTTTTTTAGTTTTGGAGTTTTTTTTTGCATTTTTTTGTTTTTGTTTTTTTTTGTTTTTGCACTTTTTTGTTCGGTTTTTGGCGTTTCTTTCCTTTGTTGTATTTTGGGGATTTTTATTAAATTTTGAAAATTTTTTTCATATAGGCGATTTTTTTCAGTTTATGACGTTTTTTTCATATTAGCGATTTTTTTAGTTTTCACACTTTTTTCGGTTTTCATTTTTCATTTGGCGAATTTTTAAAATTTTTGGCGATTTTTTCATATAAACAATTTTTTTAGTTTTGGCGCCATTTTTGCGTTTTCGCGATTTTTTGGTTTTTATGGCGTTTTTTCATTTTGGGATTCCAAACATCCATGACACTGTAACTCAGATTTTCGTGAACAAAGATTTTCTTTATAAGAGAAAACGAAATATGAGAGCGCAAGTCGTACAAGAATCATAGATGAGAATGACATGTGAAGCAATCTGGCCAACTGGGATATTTTATGCACATGCAGTATATTCACCATAAATGAACATTTTAATTGCCTGACATTATTTTAACTCATTTTTGCCCTTCACTTTTTCTTATTAACATAAATATATTTTTTGAGCCTTAAATGGCAAAAAATTCGCACTTTATTTTGCGTTTCTTAAATATGATTTCAACTCTAAATGATCATATGTAAGTGAAGAAAATCAAGAGTAATAATTATAAAGCTCGTAGATACATATTTATGCACAAACATTTATTTAAGCTTTAAAAGTTTATTGTCTTTTTATTGAATGTTGCGATATCTTTCTGTAACAAAATACATACATACATATCGTTATCTGAATATAGAAAGGCCCTAACTAGTTTTTTTTATCGAGATTTTTAAATTTTTTGATAAATTAGATGTTCTTCTATCGATATATACAAAAATCTCGGTAAAAAATAAAGGGTTAGGTCCTGTAACTTAACATATCTATGTAACGAAATGTACATACATACACACATACATATATATGTACATACTCGTACCTCCAGTTTTTAGATTCGTGTTTAAATAATAAGAAAACACGTGCCTACACCCATTTTCTTAAATGCAAGATTGTGTGTGTTTTCAGAGTTCAGGGTGTGTTTTAAGTTTTGCAAAAATCGGTAAAGTGGAACTACTTAATATAAAATTTAAGTGGGAGTGACTCCACCCATTTTTTCAAATGGAAGATTGTGTTTATCTTAGAGCTCAGGATGTGTGGTGGTAAATTTCGTGAAAATCAGTTCAGTAGAATCACGTGAAATTTAATAAGAAATTTTAAGGGGCATATTTCCATCCATTAACTGAAAAATTCCGTTTCGTATTTAAAATCAAAGTGAAAAATAGGGCATTATACCTAATAAGAGTAAAAACAAATGGAAGCAAATTGATCATTCATTTTTTTCATTTATTAAATTTCATTGACTTGTATGGCAACATTCTCTCTCTATGGCTGAGTTTACATCTGGCATTTCTTGTGTGTCATTTGCCCAAAAAAAAACGTAACCAACTAATTACTAATGAAAAACTGTTTGATTCAGGCATATATTTATTGATTTAAATAGTTTGCAATCATTGTAGATTCTATAAAATTGTCTATTAATTATGTATGAAACTGTTTAACTTAATAAATACATGTCTGAATCAAATAGTTTTTCATTAGTAATTAGTTGGTTACGCTTTTTTGCGCTTGTGTGGCATTTGGCACACAGATGTAAACCCGGTCTATGGCGCAATAAATATGATTTCTTTTAACTAACAAGAATATTCAATTTAAATCTACATATGTATATTTTAGAAGAATTATCTATGTTACTACTGTGACAGGCTAATTACAACTGAGGCTACAGCCACTGGCGACAATGAGTTTTCTATAAATTTTTTAACCAGACAAAATATCGCCAGGCCGTTGTCTACAATCAACTATTTTTCTTATCGCTTTTTAAAAATTGCATTGGATAAATCTTTAGACTCATTGCTGCGAGAGCTTTTTCTTTGGGTTTCTTTCCTGTTTTAATTTTTTTTTTTGGAGAATTTCCCCTCAATTACTGACTTATGCATATTTGTAATCGTAGAACAGTCACTGCAATTCAAACATTTTATGTAAATTATCTAGATAAAGTCAGTTACTTTTTTTTTTTTTGTAAATATGTATTTAATTATTAATGAAGATCTTGTCTTAAAAGTCGTTTAGAGTCTGCTATTTAGGTGCTTTTTGATATTCGTGATAAAAAAAGTAATTACAAAGATTATTTGAGGTCATGAGGTCTTTTAAAAAATTTTATATTTTGTTTGTTTGTTTAAGGAATGACTGCATACAAAAGATATGTACGCTAAATCATTTCTATTAAAATATTTAAATCCGTTAGAGAGAGAGTTTAAATAAAAAATAAAAGTTTTCTAAAAAACTTAAGCGAGATTTGAAAATGTGTACTCACTACAGAGTTAAGAACAATTAGGTTGCAGTTAAACAAATCGTTAGTGTATGCACAATATGTACTATCTAAGCAAGTGATGCGATGAATTATATATAACAATTCACGTATTCTATTTGCACAGACAATAAAAAAAATCGCCAAAAATTAAAAAAAAAATTGCCAAAATCGAAAAAAGCGACAAATTAAAAAAATTATTCTAAAACTAAAATAAATCTCCAAGAACCGGAAAAATCGGCAATATGAAAAAAAAACGCCAAAATGAAAAAAAATCTTCAAAATTGAAAAAATGCCAAGAACGCAAAAAACGCCAAAACTAAAAAAACGCCATATTATAAAAACGCTCAAAACCGAAAAAACCCCAAAAGCCAAAACGAAAGAAAGCGAAATATTAAAAAACAAATTCTAAAAGTAAAATAAATCGTCAAAAACCGGAAAAATTGCCAAAATGGAAAAAAAAACGCCAAAATGAAAAGTAAAAATTTAAAAAAACGCCAAAAACGTCAGAAAACGTCAAAAAAAAATTTAAAAATCGTCAAAAACTAAAAAACGCCATACTAAAAAAACGCACAAGGCCGAAAAAACCAAAAAAAGTGGCAAAACTTTATATATCGTTCCTACCACGTCAAACTATCCAATATGCAAAATTGGTTTTTTAGATTCGTTATCTTGCTACCCTACACTCAAAAAAAAAGACATGCATTAAGAAATTTTTTTTCCTAAATTCAAGTAAAAAAAAGTTTAAGTAATTTTTTCTCACATTTCAGGAAATGTTTACTGACTTAAAGGAAATATTTACTAAGAGTAGGAAAATGGTTATAAATTGAAGGAAATTTCATATTAAGGACTAGTCAATTTCGTCTTAAATCAAAAAATAAACTTTAGGAAATGAATTACTCCTGATTAGTTCATGAAATTTGACTTACTTGAAAGTTGTAAAAGGTGTACTAAGTTTTAGGAAAATATTTACCAGTTTTAAGTATTTTTTCTTTGAATTATAGAATTTATTATTAATTTGCATTTAACAAAAAATCTAAGTAAATTTTTCATATTTTCGAGGAATATTTGAACTTGAAATTAATTTTTTTGTAAATAAAATTAAATTTTAAAACTCAATAATTTCAATGCTTATTCAGGCTGAATTATTAGGCAATTGGTTAGAGTGCTTGCTTATCAATCAGAAGGTTGCTGGTTCAATACTTGACAATTCTCAAGGAATTTATATGTATGTACGGTGAATTGTAGTTAAGAATATAATATGAAGATATAATAAATAACATATCATTTGGTATAGAATTTAATTAAAAATAAAAATAAGTACCAGAATTTAAGACAAAAAAAATTGGAAAATTTACTAAATTTGAGATCAAAGACGAAAAAATTTTTTTGCAAAGCTCCGAATTTTATAGGAAAATTTTACTTAATTTTAGGAAAATTTTACTTAAATATGAAAATATAATTACCATAAACTAGTTCATTAATGAACTAGAAATTTAGTAAATATTTAACTGGTTTCAAGTAAAAACAGCTTTGGCGCCATAAGACAACTTTTTTTTTATTCAAATTTAGAAAATTTTCCAAAGTTTTAGTTAATTATTTTTTTAGTGTAATTTTTACGATATGTTACGAGAAATATTTCAAGTCTGGCACTTTTAGGAATATCTGTCTTTAAATTCACAATTGACGGGTCCTCACGCTCTTCTGAAAAGTTCAAATTTGCATATTGTATAGGTGCTCGGAATCCTAATTTTCTCTGTGTGAAAGTACAAAAATCTGTTTGAAACAACTTTATTTCAATAAAGAAACCCCATTTATTTAAAATATGTTTGTATTATTTAATTTTTTTATATATTTAAGATATTTTCTCAAGCCTTAAAGAAAAAATGCACCATCATAAGAAGTGAAATATTCATTTCTGTCACATCAAACTAAATAAAACTTTCAACACATACACTACGTTTGGATATGAAAATGGATCATAACCAATTTTCCAACAAAATCTTGATCGCTCGGGGCATCCAAAACTGCAGTTATTGCAATTACAGACATTTCATGTATACTTTTTAAAATTTGGTTAATTTCATTAAAAAAGTCAGCGACTGAAACCGAACCCGTTTATAAAAAGACTTTGAATGCGAGCACTGTTGAACCGAAAAATTCAGCAAGGTTCGGGCTCAAAAATATAAAAAAATAGAGAAATATATAAAAGAATAATAATAAGATACATTACATTTCTTACATAAAAAAAAATAAAAACAAAATCAAAATAAAATAACGGACAAGGTGGATTGAACAACTTTACAGGTACATACTATATATGTACATATATGTATCTGTGTAGTCTAACTTTGATAAAAAAAAACAGCGTATAAGCTAATACAGCTTATACTAATAAAGCATAAATAGTTTTTTTTAACTCTGAACCGGAACCTTGAACCGAAAAAAATTTATCATTTAGTAAATTTTTGCTCTTCTAATACGAGTAAGCAAGTGTTTTTTGTTCTTTTGTGTTGCCCAATATTGCCACATTTAAATTGAAATCGAGTTGACGCTTTTCGGAATAAACAAATCGATCGAAATCTGGAGAAGGTAAAACAAAATCGATCGAAATGAAAATTCGTAATCAAAACAATTTCGATCGATTTCTGTGACAGGCCTAACTAAATAAAACCGTTTCTCATATTCTATTTCATTAAAAATTCATGCTAAGTAACTGATGTTAACAACATATCCACACAAAGTATCTAGTAAATATTTATCATAGACAAATATCGAAATAATTTACATTCAATTTTAGATATATATACATACGTACATATGTATATATGCACAAACATACATACTACATGTTCAAAATTATTATTAATGACACCATGATACATTCTAGGAAAAAGATAACAAATTGACTGCACAAATACGTGTGTATGTAAGTACACACGTAAGTTATAAACAATTAATTAATCTGTTGGTTTTAAAAATGTCAACTTAAATAAATATGCTGGAAAATAAGTTTGATTTATTTTCGTAATAACAATTAATGTGCAGCTCAAAAAATATATTGATAAACAAAGTAGTCAATATTTGTTTTTATTATTATGTTAATATATAGTGCTAGATATAATTATAAGACCAACTTACAATAATTATCTAATCTTTAATTTTTTTATTTTTTTTTGCTTTTGAACTTTTAATGAAACTTTCAATCTATTGCCCTTGCACACGTCGTAGGTTAATCTAACCAATTAAAATTGTCAAATTTACAATTGATATAAATTATTGTTGGACTTTCAATTCACCACATTTCGTCTGGTTAATCTAATCGATGTGGATTAGTTAAATTATTTTTGATGAAAATTATTTCAAATAGATACTAAATTAATCATAGCGTACATTTTTGTTGGCAAAATATTTTTTTTGAGTTAAAACACACAATTTTTAGGGTTCCGTACACTAAAGGTGAAAAAAGGAACCCTATTGTTTTCGCTATGCTGTCCGTCTGTCCGTCACACGCTATTTTCTCAGGAACCACATAAGAGGTACGTACGGACCTGAAATTTGGACAGAGTATGTAGAACCTTGGCAGCATGAGAATTAAAAATTAAAGGGTTTTCCAAAACGAGCAACGAACAATTTTAAAATCCCATGTAATATAAATACAATTGTATATTGACACTTGAAATTTGTAAAATTAGTGTATTTTTATATAGACTACAACAATTAACACAAATATTTAAAAAAATTTAAAGCAAAGGGTGGTACATCAGTTAATGCAACATTGGCTATGTTATTTTGACAACTTGCCATATCTTGGAGACCGTAAGAGGTAAACTCTTGAAATTTTCAAGAACGGTAAAAAACTAAAAAATCCGAAAATTATAAAATCGCCAAACCAAAAAAAAATCGCCAAAATTAAAAAAAATTCTAACACTAAAATAAGTCGCAAAATTCGAAAAAATCGTCCAAATGAAAAAAATCGCGAAAATGAAAAAAATCGCCAAAACCCGAAAAAAATCACCAAAACACGAAAAAGGCGCCAATAAAAAAATAATTGTTCATGTGAAAAAAAATCGCCAAAATTAAAAAAACGCCAAAAATAAAAAAAACCGCCAAATTTTCAATCGAAAAAAATCGCCAAAATGAGAAAAAAATGTATCAAAACAAAAAAAGCGCCTAAATGAAAAAAAAATCGCCAAAATGAAGGAACGCCAAAAACTGAAAATCGCCAATATTAAAACAAAATCGCCAAAACGAAAAAAACGCAAACAAAATAAAAAAACGCCAAAAGTTGAACAAAATCGCCAAAACGAGGAAAAAAGTATCAAAACTAAAACAAATTGCCAAAATTAAAAAAAAAACGAAAAAATCGCGACATCAAAACAAATCGCCAAGATTAAAATAATCGTCAAAATAAAAATAATCGTCAAAATAAAAAAAATCGCCTAAATGAAAAAAATCGCCAAAACGAAAAAATCGGCAAAATTAAAAAAAAATTTCTAACACTAAAATAAGTCGCAAAATTCGAAAAAATCATCCAAATGAAAAAAATCGCGAAAATGAAAAAAATCGCCAAAAACCGAAAAAAATCACCAAAACACGAAAAAGGCGCCAATAAAAAAATAATTGTTCATATGAAAAAAAATCGCCAAAAATTAAAAATATCGCCAAAATTAAAAAAATCGACAAAATTAAAAAAATGTCAAAAACGAAAAAAAAATGCCAAAACTATATTTTATATAGGCTAAAGTTCGTATTGAATTACATATCTCGTGTCCGTACGGAACCCTTCGTGCGCGGGTCAAAGTCGCACTTCACTGAATTTTTTTTAAACTTAATTTTTTTCTTGTTAAAATTTTCGACTCTATAACTATTAGTTATTGTTTTGTGCAATATGTTTATAAGTTTACTTTTTAATAAAAAAGACTTAAGATGATTAATTTAATAATTAAAAAACTAAAATTGAAACAAAAATTTAGGTTAATCTAACCAGTTTGAGTTGTTAGTTTTAATGTAAATAAAAGTTGTTGTTGCTATTCGGTTCAACAAATTATTTTTGCCGGTTCATCCAAATAATCGAATTAAATAAGCAATTTAAATTCTTGACGTTCTGTTTTGTTAGTTAAAATCTCTTTCGTCCTTATATTCATTCTCATAAACATGAGTATAATTTGATGGGATCTGTCAACTCCTACAGGAGCTAGAGCTAGAAGCTATTAAAAAATCACTTAATACAAAAGTAGTAAATGTACGATCCTTTATTTATCACATATTGAGATAAGTTAGTATTTGTATGAGTGAATTTAAATGGATAATGGGTATTGCTACTAAAAGTATGCTGCTCTGCATTAAATGTTTTTACCATTTTTACTGATTGCGCTAACCGACAAAATTGGTGAAGTTTACCTTACAATTTTTTTCATATAATTAAGGTGCAGAGTTTGTACTAACTGTTAGAAATTTTGAAACACATTTTTAGCTGCTACAAATTGGTTATTCTAATAATTTTTTATCAGATTTATGTAACTTTAAGTGTCGAAATTTGTTTGATTCAATTGCAACTATTTTTCTGACTTTTTAGGGTTAGACTTTTAAAGCCTTATTTATAAAAGTTATTAAGGCTTTGTAAAGGCTTAACAAGAAAAATTTTATATGAAAATTTGTTTTAAAAACCCTGTATAAAGTCTTAATAATTTTTATAATGAAAAAGGCCAGGGGAAGAAGTCATTACGTAAGTCCCATGTAACTACGAATTCGGAAATCACTCTTTTTAATATTGTTAATAAACAAATTTAATAATTAAAAAAAAAAAAAAATAGATACAAGCATGTTACATGGAACTTCAAAAAAAAAATTGTCGCGTGTTATTTCTATCGCAAGTGTAACATGCATTTCAAAGTACAATAATAAAATATACATATGTATATGTATGTGTATATGAATGTAGATAAATTTGAAATGAAATGAAATGGTTACATTTTTAATATTAATATTGTATAAGCATGCCTGAGATATTTGAAAGCATTGATGTAGTAAAAAAATTCCAAAATCTCTTAATTTATGACGCACGAGTTACTTTCACTTTTAATCTCATTAATCTTCAAGGCAGGTGGTCAGGTGGTCTCAACTAATCAGCTGACTATTTTCGTCGCTTGTAATTTGAATATCCCTCATATGTCAAGACACACTTTTCTGTAAATTTTTTTTTTCTACAAAAAATGATATATTTTTATCTAAAAAGTGTAATTTTGAAGTTCGTTTTTTAAAAATGTTTTGCTGTCTAAAAGGGTAGGAGTAATTTTGGTTTTATTCCAAAAAAAATCCTGACCAATGGTGAAATGCATTGCACTTTTTGTTCCATATAAATCTACAGTGTTGTTACTGCCGTGTAAAACAGTTGACTTTTGTTTATGGACAGGGCTACCAGACATTGTTGGGAAAAGTCGCTTCGAATCAGGATAGTAAAAGATAGTTTATTTTTAATTTATGTTTATATTGTTTTAGAGCCTATAACTATTTCACCAACTTATTAAAATATTAATTCATATTTATGTGTATTTTTTTCATATTCAAATTAATGAAAATCGGAACTGAAATATGAATTGATATTTAAATAGATTTGGTGAAGGCCCTTAATGTGCAGAAGTGACAATAATTAAATTACTGAATATTTCCTAGTCATTGTTATATTTCGAGTCTCAATGTTTCTGTGTCTTTTTTATATTTTGTGAATCTGATCCCGTCATATGTAAAATATAATTTTCACAGGGATGCCCAGTGAAAAAAATGGAAGTCATTCTAGTGGAACTACATTTTCATTGCTTCCAAAAAATCGATATTTTTAGTTTGACGAGAGTGAACAAAAAACCATGTAGAAGCTTATTTTAAATTTAAAAGTTATTTGCTTAAATTTACATGAAAACACTGTTTCGGGCTTAAATTCGTATAAAAAGAAATGAATTGTTAAAAAAGGCAACTATTTACACTTTTTCCTAGATGAAAATATTATCATAGAACACATCAAAGGGAATTTTTCTTAGTATCGCTTCCAATTCAGTAACCAGGCATCGAAAAAGAGAACTTCTTGCAATGACAACCCTATGTAAAAATCATTAGATCGGATCGAAATTTTCACTACTTCCAGATCGCAAACTCTACATTTTCATGACTTTTTTGGAGTATCTTTTTTTACTGGGTGGCAAAATATTTTATACGTTCATCTTTTAACAAGGTACGAGGTGAGGAAAATCCTAATGCATATGCATATGTACAGTTATAGGAGTAATGCTAGGAAAACAACTGGGACGAACGACGAATTTCGTCCACGTCGACGAATTCGTCCATAAGCATTCGCTGCGTAAATTCGTCGTGTGAAGCACAATAACGACGAATTTACTCACCGAATTCGTCTGTCATATTTGGCAAAGTTGGATGTTGTGTGTACAAAAACAGAGAGAGAGAATTTTCTATCAATTTTGATTTTTCGTCGTTCGTTGGCGTACAAAATAGAAATAAATCTATCTCAGAGTTCGTCACGCACGACGAATTTCGTTGTACGGCCGTGTTGTGTTCATTTTCATATGCACAAATGTGTTTTATTTTTTATGACGAAAGTTCGCACCCAAAAATTCGTCGTTCGTCCCAGTTGTGTTCCTAGCATTAAATAGAGAATACTTCGTGACGGAAGAATTTGTGATGCTTGCTTCTTCATACGCTTGGGTGCCCGTGTACAAACGTCTTGCATGTATATACGCACACACATTATGTGTTGACTCCGCTTTATTGGAAATAACCAAAACCCAATTTTTTTCAGTTATCCGATTTTTTTCTCTAAAACGTAGTTCGGATTACTGAAATTTGTTACAGTTAAGCGTACTGCTCAAAATCAGTACAATATAATAGAAAAATACAATAAAGTATGTAAATGCGAAAAGGACAAATATATTTTGCCATTTAATTTTTTAACGGACAAAATATGCACATTTTTTTCAGCTTTAAGCTATGAAATCGATTTCTAATAAATAAATTTGACCTTGTTTATTTTTTCACTATAAGCTGGTACTCTGTTCAAAGTTGTGAAAATTTTTTAGCACCATTGATTATTTCGCGTGAAAAATTTGACATGTACTAAATGTAGCCCAACTAGCGGTTTTGTTTATAAATTTCTTGCTTTTATTGCTTGAAAGTATGCAACATTGTTAAAATTCCGTACGAAAAAAGGACTGCTAATGTTGTTTCGCAGCCAAACTAAAATGATGCCAGACTAATTTTTCATGGAAATACATGATTTTCCGTGTTTTTTACAACAAGAACAGAGTACTACTCTTGCGAATTTATTTCGCAAATATTTCATACCAAATACTTTTATATGTAGTTTGACAGAATTTCGCACGAAATTGTGAACAGAGAACCAGGCTTAAAGCGAAGTAAGTTTCATAAAAAACGTAGTTGTGAGCTTGCTTTTTGTTTTCAGTAATCCGATTTTTTTTCAGTAAAGCGTGTTGCGCTAAAGCGGATTGGACTGTAAGATATTTTATTTTTCTGCGCACATACAAACTGTGTGCGTTTGCATTGACATTATTTGTGTGTGCTTGCTTTGAAAAAACCTTCCTTAAACAAATAATAGATTACCATCTACATACATCTTATACACACAATCATATGTACAATATGCAAAATAACAAACATGCACGCATCAACACTACTCCTTTTCATTGTTTCGTCATCGCGACATCGCTTGTTAACACTCAACACTCATATACATGAATATCAATACATCCATCGTGCTTCGCTTATTAAACGACAGCATTTGTTATTGGTTTAGTATATATGTATAATGCATGCCATGAGAACACATTTAAAAAACAAGACGTATTAACAGTTCAAGACTGTTTGCGCATCCCTCTAATGCATATAGGCGTTGCTTCACCAAAAATTAAAGACTGAATATCAAAAAATATACTTAAATATTTTTTATATGAAAAAAAAAATTATCTCTAAAATTAACATTCTTAGACTCCTCATCTAAATTAAGTTAAATTTTGCGTTGACGCTTATGACTTTGGTTAAGAGTTTTGCAAACAAGGTGTGCTTAGGGCTGCCCTATAACTATCCATCATCCGGCTGAACGTACATCTCTGATTAAAAAGTTTTGAACAGAAATATTAATTAAAAAATTAAGCTGAAAGTGCACATCGTTTGTTCTATATATTTTTTCGTTTTATACATGTGTCAAAAAAGTAGAATCAGGGTAAGTAGTGTGTGGGACAAATTACAGATCAAAATGCATAGAATGCATAGACGCACAAAGTAGCTTACTTTGCAAAGTCAGCTGTTCGTGAAAGCCAAGGATGACACATTAAATATAATATACGAGTATTTCATTCAATGATACGGACAGATACATATGTTTCCAATTTTGATAAAAATTTGTTTTTATTTGATAAAAATATTTACACTACAGCTGATCAATACAAAAATACTTGGCGCCTAAAATGTATTGCATGTAACTTGAATTTAGAAACGCAAAGAAAGCTCTTAAGCGCTTATAACGCACATACATGCAACGGATAGTATGGACTTTCAGATATAATATTTTCACAGAAGGAACGTGTTTACTATTAATTATAATTATTTTACTACGGTGGTATGGAATTCTTCTTATAATATATGACGCTACTGGCATTTGTCAGTGCGGCCTATGAGTTAATAACCTTCATTTTTTCTGTCTAGACTCTAGACTATAGTTGAAACTTAACATATACTTTGTAAATAAATAAAAACTTTGAGAAAAAAACTCAAGCATTATGTTTAAATTCCAACGTAATTTACATCTAAACAAATATGCTCAAAATTTTTTTTAACCAACTGACACAATTGCTTAACCAAATAAATAAAAATTTATTTTACGAAATAAATTTATTTTACGAAAGTCTTACTTACCCACAAATATTTAACAAAAATTTATGGCTACATTTGCTTTTTTATATTTTATTTAACACCAGTAACTTTTTAAAACTTGTTGCAAGTAAAAAGACAAAAATTATCTGTTGCATGTTCGCATGTAAGTGACAATGTGCTTTTACATACATTTCAAGTTATTGAGCGGAATGTGAAAAGAAAGATATAAAAATAACTCACTCACCTAGTTTGTTTTTTTTGTATTGTTGTGAAGATGGTTGTTAACCTGTTTTGGAATGTGGGCGGATAATATTTCTATTTCTTTAAATGTTTCTATCCCTTGTGTCGATTTTATGTTCACAGCCAGCATTGGAAAATTTTCAAGCAAATATTTATTTGATTGTTCACACATTTACGCCAGACAATGATGATGAAGTAAAAAATCTTACCAGAAACACGATTATCTGTGATGAACACTAACGAATATCTGTAAATAAAAATAATTAATAAGAATAATAAAATTATTATGCAGCCATTAAACAACAATAATTATAAATAACACTGGATAACACAAATTAAAACAAATAACAAGGTATAAATGAATTATTATGATTGAGAAGGTAAAAAAATTCAGCTCTAAAATATTATTCCCATGGGAAACAATTAAAAATTGCCTTTTCGGTGTGGGAGGTGTTAAGCGCTTTTATCTAAAAGCTAGCGAGGAACATTTTTTTGTTGGAAAATTTGATCCCTAAAACTCTTTTCCGTTTCGAAATAGAGACCAAAAAAGTACCAATAGATGCGGATAAAATGGTACTGTAAAAACAAAACAAACAAAAAAACGCCAAAAACCGAAAATATCGCCATAATTAAAAAAGTCCAAGCCAAAAAAAAATTGCTAGGACTCAAATAAATTGCCAAGAACTGAAAAAATCATCAAAAGTAGAAAAACGCTAAAGCTAAAAATAAACGCCGAAAACTGAAAAAATCACTAAAACGAAACAAGCGCCAAAATATCTTCAAAATACTAAAAACAGCGCAAAAACTAAAAAACAGCCGAAAAATTTTTACAAAAAAACTAAAATCGTATATACCAAAAAAATCGCCAAAAACCCGAAAATATCGCCAAATACGAAAAAATCGCCACAATGAAAAAAACCGCCAAAACTAAAAACAACCGAAAAAATAATCAAAAAACCGGAAAAAAGCTAAAATCCAATGAAGCAAATACAAAAAAAAATCGCCTGAATGAAAAAAGCGCCAAGACTAAAAATAAACCGAAAAAATGGTAAAAAAACCGAAAAAAACGAAAACCGTCAACGCTAAAAAATCGGCGAAATCTGAAAATATCGCCAGAGGGGAAAAAAGCACCAAAACTTAAAAACAACCGTCAAATATCGCAAAAACTAAAAAACGTCAAAACTAAAAAAATGTCCATAGTAAAAAATCACCAGAACCAGAGAAAGTTGCCAAGAACCGAAAAAATCGACAAGAAGAAACAAGCGCCAAAAATATAGCCAAATGTAAAAAGAACGCCAAAACTAAAAATCAACCGAAAAAAATCACCAACATCTTGAAAACCGTCAAAACGAAAAAAATTTTTAAACCAAAACTCTCAACACTACAAACAAATCGCCAAAAATTGAAAAAATTGCCAAAAACCAAAAAAGTCGCCAAAAAGAAACAAGCTTTAGTACATCGCCAGAACGAAAAAAGCGCCAAAACTAAGAACCAGCAAGAAAAATAGCCCTAAAAGCTGAAAAAAATCGTCAAAGAAAAAATCGCCAAAAACCGAAAAAATCTTCAAAATAAGAAACAATTCAGCAGAACGAAAAAAGCGCCAAGCTGAAAACCAACATTATTAAAATTAAGTCAAAATCGACCAAACGAAAAAGCGTAGAAACAAAAAAAAAAAACGCCAAAGCTAAAAAATTTCAATACTAAAAATTTCCAAAAACAAAAAAAAATTGCCAAAAACGAAAAAATTTCCAAAATATCGCAAATACCAAAATAAAAGAAGCGTCAAAACTAAAATATACAACACAAAGCTAAAACAAATACTGAAAACCGAAAAAATCGCAAAAAAGAAACAAGTAAAAAAAATATCAACAAATAATAAAAAGCGCAATAAGTTAAAAACAATGGAAAAAATCGCCAAAAAGCTTAAAATGCCAAAAAACCGAAAAAATCGCCGAAATATCTACAAATACGAAAAAATATTGCCAGAATGAAAAAAGCGCCATACTAAAGGACAACCAAAAAAAATTACCAAAAACCTAAAAAAAAATCGCTAGAACAAAAAAGCGCCAAAACTAAAAAAATCGCTAAAACTATAATAAATTACCAAAAACTAAAAAAAATCGCCAAGACTTAGATAAATGAAAAAGCTAAAAATAAACGCTGAAAATCGAAAAAATCGCTAAAACGAAAAAAAAGTAAATAAGAAAATAAGAAAGCGTCAAAACTACAAAATCTCGCCAAAACCCGAAAGAAAGTTTACTGGGTACTTAATATTTTTTTTAAATGTCCAGTGTCAATTCTATAAGGCGTTGTTATGAGTTGCATTCGATTTTCGATCTTCGCTGGGTATCGAACATCGAAAATCGAATGATAAATTCACATTATGAGCATCGAAAATTTCGCTGATCAACTAATTTTCTATCGAACAGAATTTAGCTTTCGATGAAGAATTTTAATAAGAAAAATGTTTAAAAAAATCTGAGTAATCGACAAAAAACCGATGCTCGTCATAACACCAAATGAAAATTCGTTCGATCAGTACTTTCAACAGTCGACAGTTTTTACAGTCGAAGATCGAGAGATGCTCATAATAAGGGCCATAGGCTAAAGTTCGTAAAGTTTCACGTACATATGTTTGTATTTACATTATGCTCAGACGAACTGGCGACACAAGTACATATCGCTTATTTACTCAAACAACGTCATAAGTTAGAAAATGAAATTTTCTGGATGCATAACTAATCATGTCGTTCTTCATATTGTTGTAAAAATTTCATACATACATATCTTGTTCACTCAACTCTTGCTTTTCTTTTTTCATTAAGTTGTGTGCAAATTGAAAACTTCAAACTCGTTTTCTGGCAAACTGGTTTTATTTGAGTTATGACGTTGTCTAAGTAAATGAGCGATATATTCGAGCTCTTAATAATCTTTGTTATTTGAAAAAAAAACTTGGATATTGCTGCACAGTGTAATTAATAGCATTTATGTGAAAATAACTTTAATTTGCTAATTGCTATTGAAGGTCTAGGAAGAGTAGTTACAAAAGTTTATTACGTTATTAGTAAAATTTATGAAAAAAACGGTTTGCAAAACAAAATATAGAAATGGTTGGTCTTAGTTATTTTGTGTTAAAAAAATTTGTTAATATTGAAATTAATCAAATATATTCATATATACATATGTACATACATACATACATGTATATTTTTTTTCTGTTAAAGAAAACTATTGAATCAATCATTAAATATAATTGAATTTACATACTTTACAAAAAAACTATATTATTTACAAAAATCTAATGATTTTATTCTTTGTATTTTGTGTTAGTACATATTGTTCATTTACTTCAAAAACGTCATAACTAAAAAAAATCATAGTTTTAGATGAGGTACACGCAACTTAATGGAAGAAGAAATTTTTATTTTTCTCTCAAGAGTTGAGTATATAAGATATTCCCAGTGGGAAAAGGTAATGAATACCTAGTGGGAAAATGTAACGAACAGGGAAACCGCAAATATGCAATTGCATGTTTTTTCTTGTATGATTTATTAATGCAGGGACAAGATATTTATCCGTTTCAGAACTTTTTATGAATTTTTGCATGGATTTGTTGGTGCATATTTTTGCATATTTTACCCTTTAAAGCATCTTTTTGCCCATATCAGTCTTAAACGCATATTTTAGGCATATTTCCTAATTTTTAGAGCATAATTTACACTTTTAGAACATATTTTGATTTTTTTTATATATTAATATGATTACAAGCCATCAATCTGTTGGTGAAGATTGTAATTTTTATTTATCGCCATCTAAATCTTATATCGAGAATTTGTCTTATATTTTCATATATTACGCAGTTATTTAGGACGTTAGTTGCAATAAAATTCGGTTTTGCCACTTGTGACGCACTCTAGATTGTCAATCTATAAAAGTTTATTTAAATGTAACAGGCAACGATTTTTATTTTTAAATCTAGGTCAATATATTGTTGCTTAATGCAATAAAAATCTTGTCTTATTTATCGAAAATACAGTTCCAAAGTTTTACCTCCTGTTTCCACAACATTTACGGTTGACTTGAGCAAAAAATTTATATGAAAAGCACTCATTTCTTTAAGTAATTTTCGTAGAAATTATCTGTTTTTCTAATTGAAACAGTAGGTAATTAATTCAGATATCGTGATCTGTTTTGAAATTGAATTTAAGTTTTTACGAGAGTAACAAAAAAAAAGTTATTTGTATTATTTGCTTTATGGCCAAATTTATTCTTTGTTAATTATTTTATTGTTTCCTTTTTTGTTTTATTTTTTATTTCTGTCTTATTTTATTTGCAATGAAAAATATACTTTCGTTTACAAATAAAACAATTTATTTTATTTTTAAGAGCATATTTTTTGAGTTTTCAGTGCATATTTTCAAGTTTTTAGTGCATATTGAGTGCGCTTAAAACATTTTTTGGAGCATATTTCTGGTTTCCCTGTTAATGAACAATAAAGAAAGTAATGTATAAATGTATAAATTTTCATTACAGAATTCATTACTGTTAACACATAAGATGTCCTAAGAAAGTAATGAATTATTTTAATTCGTCCGTCGTTTGTCTTGTTTTAAAAAATAATACATTATTTCTCCTATTATTTGTGTAATTAGTGCCTACCCAGCGGGAAAAGTGGAATTAATCACGTAATAATGGGAAAAATAAATAATACATTACTCTAAAGCAAGAATTCATTACTGTGTTAACTGTTACTGTGTTAATTCTGGAATGAAAAATATACATGCTGTGCATTACCTTCTCTTTTACTATGAATTACCTTTGCCCACTGGGTACTTTTTCAGCTGGGTTGCTTTGAATATTTTTTACACAATGTGAATGAGAATATGAGTTATGACGTCCTTCAAGAGAATTAAGGATATGTAATGCCTGGATATTAGTCATATCTAAACATAAACATAAAGCGCGTTCGAATCCATCAACAGCAGAATAAATAAGTTATTTTAGTTGTAACGATTGTTAATTTCATACACCCCCCAACTATTCAATTAATAAAACTGCAGAAATGTAAATGAAATTTTGTTCTTCCTTTTAACACATTTTATTAAATGTTCCAAAGCTTTAATAGTCAGATATGTATCGTTTTTCCTTTGTCACGAGTATTATTGCCCTTTTATTTTAACAAATTGCAAATTGAAAATATTTTTTTGCTTATTCTTAAAAATACTTGTATACATATACATGTAAAACTCATGCTGGCTTTTGTGCATAAAGGAAAGGGAAAAATATATATCTACATACATATGTATTTAACTAAAAACAAAAGGTGAGCAAAAACTGACAACTTCCACTCTAGTCGAGTGTGCTAAGGCAATTTTACGCAGGGCTACCCGGTAGTTTCTGCAGTTGTTTAAAGGCCGGGGCACAATGAATCCGTCATACGTTAAACTTTGCCTTTTACAACTGACATTAACGCAGTGACGGAGAAGGTTGGCACAATGAGTACTTTATTGACGGAAGCATTTGTAGCTTGATTCTCCATTTTATTTATTAAATTCAACTTTTTTACTTATTTCGTTTATTTCTTTTGTTTAATTTTATTTTTGCTGCCACAAAACACAAACACATAGCAAAAAAACCTACCAAAAAAAAACCAACCAACCAACCAATATCTGTTAAACTACTCAACGTACGCAAAAATTTAAAAGTTGAAAAATTTTTGTACTTTGCGTTAACGGACACGTACTGAATGTAACAGACCTCATAAGAAACCATGTATTTCAACTTAGCTGTCAGTGGAAAAAGGCGAAGTTTAACTTATGACGGATTCATTGTGCCCCGGCCTTAAGGCCGCAATAATCTTGCGCAAGCGTATACGTTAGACTAGGTTCACACACAGCAACTTTTGTTGCGCAACTCTTGATTTTATGGACGAGGGAGGAAAAGAGAATGGAAAGGGGTGCATAATTGCCCGTGCTCCAGTTTTCTTTTGTTATCTCATCCGTAATTTTAATGGTGAAGCTAAAGAAACCAAAAATTGCCGAAACAAAATTTTCCTGTGTGAACGTAAAAGCAAGTTCAAAAGAGAATTGAAGTAGAGTTGCGCAACAAAAGTTGTCGTGTGTGAACCTAGACTTACTACCGTTTTATGAGCTTTCGCCATGATTGAGAAGGCGAAATTTGTATGCACTCGCGGCTTTATTGCATAAATTTAGTCTTGCGACTAAGTCTCAAGACTGAGGCGTTAGCTTGCCTAGATAAAGGACAAGACTTTCAGGTAATGGGAAAACCCTATTCTGACTAAAAAAAATGCGTTCCTCCAGCTTTAATTACAGGTCTTGCCAGTGTTGCTTGAGGATTCGATAAGTCGTAGCATAGAAAGAAAATTATCAATGAAATGATAGAATTGTTAGTATACACTATTGCAATGCCATAAAATGCCATAGGGTGTACCCGGCTTAAAAGTTGAAGTAGTCTAGTGCAAATACATTTATTCAATCACCATAAACTACCAAAAAATTTATATCCCTCTCATAAGCGGAAATTTGTCTAATAAACTGACGAAAACACAGCCACGATGACTGTCTGGTTATGGAAGGGTTTCACTGTATTTCCACGATATCATATTCTATACATAACGGTTTCGGTATGCTTTTTAAACTTAAAATAATGCGATGATATCTCACACACATTTTGTCTTTATTAAATACAAAAATAGGAAGCGCTTAATGATATACGAGAACCCTTTATTTCATGGCGACTTGATGAGATACGCCTAGAACTGATGAAAATAAATATTAAGCCAATATAAGTTAAATGTAATAGTTATATACAGGGAAACCAGAAATATGCTCCAAAAAAGTGTTTTATGCGCATTCAATATGCACTAAAAACATCGAAATATGCACCAAAAAATCAAAAAATATGCTCTTAAAAATAACATAAATTGGATTATTTGGAAATGAAAATCTAATTTTAATTCAGCAATTCAATAAAATTTACATATAAAACAAGACAAAAATAAAATAAACAAAAAAAGGAAACAATAAAAATTAATTAAGAATAATTTTTACTTCAAAGGCGATCGCGATATCAGACTTAAAAGTTTGTAACTGTATTTTGAAGAATAAGATAAGCTTTTTATTTATAATTGTTGTTGCAATAAACAAAAACTATTTAGTTATCTTTTTAAATAAAATCGCTGCTGGTCACATCTAAATAAACTTTTATACATTGAAAATGTTCTTTTTCAACCTCAACTGATGTAATCGGGGCAGCGTTCGTCACAATTAACAAACCAAGTTTTTATTGAAATTAGCGTCCAGTGAGGATGTTAAAACACATGTTACACCTGTTTAAGTTGAAATTTGGAATATACAAATCAATAGTATTTGTTCTAGCATCCAAATTTACAAAAAAAAAATTAAAATGAACAATTTAAAATTTTTTTAAATTTCTTGTTTCGTTTTTATTTCACAAGACTGTTTACAAGTGAGTGAAAATTACAAAATTAAGAATTTTAAATCGTTAATTTTAATTTTTTTTCTAAATTTGGATGCTAGAACACATACTAACAATTAGTATATTCTAAATTCAAATTAACATTTTAACATCAAAACTCACAAGGAAAGGTGTGAAATCGATTCGGAAGCCAGAACATACACAATGGCCTTTTTTAAAGTCTAACTTCATAATGGCAGTAAAATATTGTTTCCCCATACTACTGTTTCTTTCACTACAAAATTAAATTTCTACGGAAAAAAAGTAGAAATTTTTACCAATTTTTTTTTATATATTAAAATAAATATTTTTTTAAAAGTACCAAAATATGCTCCAAAAATGCCAAATATGATCTAAAAATTCGAAAAATGCTGAAGTATGCAAAAACATGCTTTAAAGGGTAAAATATGCAAAAATATGCACTAACAAATCGATGCCAGAATTCATAAAAAGTTCTGAAACGGATAAATATCTTAATTCCGCATTGATATATCAGACAAGAAAAAACATGCAATTGCATATTTGTGCTTTCCCTGGTTATATATCTTCTTGCGAATTCTTTAAGCTTCAAAAACTGCCGGGTATGCACTTGCAGTCCTGCAAACATGTTGTCGACACAAACCAACAGAGCAGCAGAGCGAGCACAGCATCTTTTTGACAAAGTGTCATTGCAAAACAATTATGTAAAGTGACACTAGAGATTTAAAACAAAAAATACACAAAAAAATATTAAACAAAAATAAAATAAAATTAAATAAAATATAAAAGAAATGCATCATAGTAAAACAACAAGTTGTCGGTCGCACAGTGCGAGTTGTTGCTGCTGCTGCTGCTCTTGTCAGAGATGAAATGGAAACAAAACAAAACAGTCGTTGCACTAATAAAAAAAAATTATTTAAAAGAAATGCAATAAAAAATTAAGCACAAAATAGCAGCAACATGTTTATGCAAATAAATGTTTTATTTCAAGATATTGTTTTCTTCAGCTTCTTTCTGCTGGCTGTTTTGTGATTTGTTCGGGTGGAAAATTGTTCAAAGTGCCAAGAATATTAATACAAGAATACAAGAAGCAGCAACAAGAAATATGTACATACATATGTACATACATATAACAATAACGACAACAAACATCATGCACTCATTATTTCCTCATTAAAATGCAAAAAGGTGTTGAAAGGTATAAGTGTTTATATGCATTTTTTTTGTATACATTTAATTTGAGATTTTCCAAGACCGATGATGAATGTTTTTTTTGTTTAAGTTCTTTAAGGTGATGAGATATGATGGATATGAAAATTAGCGCAAGAATTTTAAATGAAATATCAATAATTTAAAGTGATATTTGTGAAATTATTTTGCATTAAGGCATTTTCAAGCAAATAGAGCAAAAATTTTCAGAAAGACAAAAATCATAAAGAAAACAGTGCTAGAATAAAGGTATTGAGAAAAAATTTCCCTCGAAATTGTTCCCTTGTCCTCAAAAAAATTGCAATCGTGAATAATTTTTTTCCCCTAGATATGTTTCCCATTTTTTTTTGTTGAACTTTTTTGGTGGTACAGAATTTTTTCCTCCCTGCACCACAGTGCGGCCTATTGCCAAAAAGCTGATCAAAATTCGAAACTTCAAGTAATTCACTCCAAAATGGAATCTTAGGGGTTTTTGGGGTCGCCGATTACAAATTTGATGCCAAATTTACGGAAATTCATTCTCTTCAATCCTAATCGACCTCCCTCCCCGGTGGGGGGGGGGGGGGGGAAAATATCATGTATTACACTGGTTTACAGCCAAAAAATACCAAGAGCGCCACATGCCTAGATCAGGGGGCAAATTACGGCACTCGATACCGTTCAAAATCTTAAAATATTCCCATATAAACTCTATTGAAATATTTCGTAATTTCGTTCGTTAACGAGTGCCGTAATTTGCTCCCAGTTAATTGGGACCACCTGAATAGGAAAAACGCTGTAATATTTTTTCTAAGTACCGTGTTTTAGATAACGGTAGTTTTGAGTGTTTTTTTTTGCCATAATTAAGTTACATATCGTTTTTGAGGGTTTTAGGATCGCTGATTACGAGTTTTCTGTCAAAATTGTAAAATTAAAAAAGGTAAATACAAGATGGCACCACCCAGAGCATTTTAAACCCCCCAACAAACCAACCTCACATATGTATGTAAGTCAGAGCCTTGAACAATTTTTAAATTATGGCAAATTTGTTTAATACAATTAAATATTATACATAATTTGTAAAACAAGTCATTAAATGATCATTAAATTTTTATATCGATTGAAGTAAAGTACATAAAAAAATAATATTACATTAAGAAATTTTCTCAATATCATTCACATCCATACCGGTTTCCGACTCAGAGACTGAGCTGCTATCTACACTTTCTTACTCTTTTTTTTTCCTTTTACTGACAGATGGGGACGATAATAAATTAACAGCCTCGGTGGATAGAGATTTTAGCGGTTTTAATGGCAATTTTCGACAACTCGAGATATAAGGATCTGAGGCTACT
Organism: Tachina fera; assembly: GCA_905220375.1. Lineage (NCBI taxonomy): Eukaryota > Metazoa > Arthropoda > Insecta > Diptera > Tachinidae > Tachina > Tachina fera. The sequence continues at coordinate 102,319,378 of LR999967.1, read as the reverse complement.
AAAAAGCATTTAAAAACATCCTCCATTCTCTTCTGTCTGTAATTCTTTCTAGCAAAGCGAAGGCGATAGATAGAATAAAATTTATTGCAGGCATTATGTGAATCTTCTGACATTTGCCCGATAGGTACACCTGAATGTTGTATAATGAATTAAAAGCTTATCAGCCCAATCATGAATATTCCCTCGGAATTTATTTCTCACGGAAAATAATTTTTTCGAGAAAGCAATCCTCCAATCATAAATTTCTTGGGATCAAAAAAGAGTAATACGTGGCATCACCGCATTACGAAGCTTGTTTGTTGACATTTTGTTTCTCCCTTTTTTTTTTGAGTGAGAGAGTAAACAAAATTGCTAAAATTCAACAACTTGGAAAAATATGTAAAAAAAGTTTATAAATGATTTATTTATGCATTATTTGTGTTTTTTACATACAAGATCTATAAAATACAAGTTTGTGTACATAAATTGTGTTTTAATTGTGTATTAACTATCTTTTTATGTAAACTCTCTTCTGTTTTGTAAGGGAAAGATTTTTGGTGAAAAAAGCAATTTCAACGGCGTTCATAATATCTACTTTTTCCCCGGGGAGTTTTTTTATTCCCGCATTTGGTAAAAAAGGGGGAAAAACAAGTTCATGATTGGAGAAAATTTAAAAGTGAAAAAACTCGCACGGATTTGTTATTCATGATTGGGCTGTATTATGTATTAAAGTAGGCATGTTATACCACTTGTAAGTTTGTAAATTTTGTTTACCTAATGAACAGTAAATTGATCCTGAAACAAGATTATTTCATAGTTGAGAGAAAATCATATGTGTTTTTTGAAAAATCAGCTCATTCGATTTGTTTAAGAAGAAAACTAATAGCTTATCGCAAAAATTGTTGAATAATTATTTGTTTAAACAGTTTATTAATAACTTTGGGGCAACATTATTATTGATGAGTATTGTTTAAGGCATGCAAATGTTGCTGAATTTGATAAAATTTTTATTGCATCATGAAGTACGGAAATTTCAATTACATATCGTTAGCTTAATACGAAAAGGCCATAACTCATGTTTTTCATAGTTTACACGAGGAGGAACAAACTAAATAAAAAAAGATGCAATATTCATACAAAATATTTTTAAACGCAATTTTTATTAAAACACTTTACAAATTTAGTGTTATATTCATCTGATTTTTTTGTAGGAGGTGTATCTAGTAATGGTCTATCGAAATATGTAAGAATATCGATTTCGAAAAATTATGAGTTGGGGCCTTTTCGTATTAAGTTAACGATATATTAAATTTTTAACTGGGAGGTTTGTGTAATACATCCTTAGAATAAAAACCAATAACAATTCAAGTGGCAGGAGGTGGCAGCTGTATTTTAGCTTAATCGATACAAAGAAAAAATTATTGTTGAATTTTTTTCAATTAATTGATTGCTTTAAAAAAAATATTATTTTTTATTAATATTTTAATTGAATTTGCTGCTCTATCAAAAAATTTATAGATCAACAGAGCTTAAGTAAGAATACTATGGAATGGTTAACAACTTTTGTGTTTATATTTGAAAATCGAGCTGTTTCTTTATGCCAGTATGCCACATTATTTTGAAAAAATATTTTCAATTATCTTTTAATTGGTTTGGATATTTTATATGGCAGAAAAAAAACTAGTCAGTTTATTTTTTTTTTTTTTTTTGATTCATAGTAATTTTTACATGCGTGGAATAAAAATAGAATTAAAAAAAAAAGAAATTAATTTACTTGTCTTTTCTTGAGAAAAATAATAAAAAGAAATAAAAGCCCAAATATGGATGGTTCGTATATTGGCGGTATTTGGGGTTCGATGCAAATGGTCTTGCGTAAGTATGTATAAATATGTTGTGGGAAATATCGTAGCCTTTCTTTAAAATCCAATCGCAAAATACACACAAAATTCCAAAAAAAGCTGCGATATTCTGCATTTACACTTACGGAGGACCATCAAACGCCGAATACGGCCATTGAACGTACTTTTGTGCACCATTCGAACTGGAAAAACCATACGGTGCATGAGTTAGGTTTATGGTACAATATACAAACGTTTCCATTTTTGGAAATTATTTATACATACATAACATAATTTTTTATATTTTTATACTATTAAATTTTTTTTATATTTCAGTTACTATTTTAATTCAATCTTTAAAAATTTTTAAATAGTTTTTTAATTGAATTGTAAAAAATATTTCGCTTAATTTTTTTAATTGAATCCTTAAAAATATTTCAATTAAATTTTGATTGAATCTTTAAAAAACTACCAATTAAATTTTTAGTTAATGCAATATTTTTTTAATTGAAAAAATCAAAAAAAAAATTTCAATTAAAATGAAGGAGTTAATACTACAATTTCAGTGATTGGTTGAAAACTAATTTATTTTTTAACCGAATCTTTGTTTTTTTAATTTAATCTTGTTTATACTTTTCCAAGTATCCTCCAAAAGGTTAGAAGACAGCATTCGACAGCGTTCAATTGTCATTTGATTTGAAAACTCAAATTTTATTGCAAAAAAAAAAAAACAAATGAAAAAAGTACCCTTATTATTGTGCTGCTAAAAATTTTCGGTCAAAGAACTGACATTTGCAAATTTTTTTACGTATTTTACTAACCTTCAAACGTACATTCCATGTGGTTTTATTATATTTTCTTTGCTGCATGCGCTTTCACACGATTAAAGGTTTTGCCGAATAAGTACACCAATAGTGCGCTTAAAAAGGTCACACTCGAACTAAGAAAAATAAAGAATTTGGGGTATAGGACGTCACTCGTAACCATTTCTAATTCTTATGAGATCTCTTTAGCCAACTGCATGCTCAAAAAACTCTTATCTAGACACTTTTATTTTTCGAATTTTGGCCAGCTTTTTGGCAATCGGCCGCACTGTGTGCACCTAGAATAATTAAAAACTCAATTTTACACTTACAAACATTAGCAAACCCAAAATTGCAATTCTTTGCTAAAAGACTTAAATTTGTTTAATTTTCAATTGATTTTCAAACATTACAAATCTTCTTCCCTCTTGCACATTCACTACAACTGATAGCGGGGAAAAATTATGCGGTAGATTCACAATAGCATTTTTCCCTTCGAGGGGAATACAAATGTAATGGGAATAAAAATTCCACTTGTTATTCACCATAGCATAGGAGTGAATGTCTGTGACGCATTTTGAATTTAAACCTTTGAAGTTATGCATTAATAGCAGAATTTAAAATTTATTTATTTTTAACTTACATATTTGTAAAGCGAATTTATTCTATTTATATTTATTTTGTAATTTTAATATTGTTACTTCACACACACACACACACACTTAAACACACACAATAATAAATACACTTTAGCCCTGTTCGAAGTTTAGTTAATCACTGAATTTGCAAAAAATAATATACTTCAGATTTCTGCTCTACTTTTTGCTAGACAATTTTATATTTATCACAAAGATAAAACAATCAAGATGTTTTTGTAGTAAATATTTCAAATATGTACCAGTATATATGTATATAAATCTTATTTAATAGCACTTTTATTTTATTAAAAAATTCTTTACAATTTTTGTTATAATTAAACTAAGTAGATTAGAGTACAAATATTTACTAAATTTATCTATTTTGGTATTTGAAAAAAAATAAAATAAAAATTGTGCTAGTGTCTTAAGAACGACGAGTAAAAAATAATCGTTTGTGCTACAAAAAAAAAAGATTTGTGAATTCTGCAATTTCAAGACCAGACTGGCGACTCAAAACTCAAAAAACTCATTGTTCATTTAACAAATTAAAATGTATCTAGTCAATTAAATTACTCAACAATATTATTTGTTAAATTATATCATAACGAAATACGCACATGTAGAAGAAACAGAAGAACTCGCATTTTGTGTGTATTCATTATTTGCTTATCTAATAACGATTTGCTCTTTAGCTGAGTGGTAAGTACATTAGTCTATTAATCAAGAGATTGCCGGTTCGACTCATCCAAACATCTTTAAAATTTAACAAAAAACAAAATTCTAAAAAAAATATAAAAAAATACAAACAAAGAAACAACACATTACAATTTGAAAAACAAATTCATAAAAAAATTTTTTTTTTCTGTTAACAACTCAATTGTTAATAACACAATAATTTTAATTGGAAATAATTGAGTTGATTTTGTTTTCTTATGTTACAAATGTGTGTTTGTATTTACAAAAATCGTTGTAGGTGTCTTTTTAAATAATATTTTAATTATATTTACAAATAAATTATTTGTATTTACAAATCTTTTTTTTCTGTGTAAGGCAGATGTATTTAAAATTTAAGTGATTACCTGACAAGTAGTTCTTAGTAAACGGTAACACTAAAGCCCCGTTCAGACTATAATACAAGTATTAATACTTTCATCATATTTTACGATACAGAAATCTAAATCAAAAAGTCTAACGTAAAATCACATGTTGTGTTCAGACCATCGCACTTCAAATAAAATGTGTAATACAAGCAGAAAACAAAACAGCTGTTTAATGAAAATGTCTGTGCTATTCATTGACTAGTGGCGGCAAAGCGATTTCGTGTAGGCGGGGCCGTGCCAACACTCGAAAAAATTCAGCAGTTAAAAATATTCTATGTAAATAACAAAAAAAAAATCAAGAAAATATATTAAAAAAAACGTTAAAAAATTACGTCAATGAAATATACTTCCATACAATTCACTTATTCAAAATTTTGAGCCGATATACACATGACAAAACATTACCTCAATGACGACACGCTATCGGCGGCAAAATAGCCGACTTGGAAATTTGGTTTGTGTGAAAATGTAACCCTGATCTAATGAAAAGTATTATCGTTTAGAAAATTTTCTAAAAACGAAAAAGTCCTATGGGATGTCAAAATTTTTATCGTATTATTTGCCACTTTGATAACATTTTCCGTTCAGACTATCACACTTGCATGTATTATTTTAGTTTTTGACAAGTATAAATACAAAGTATAATAGTCTGAACGCGGCTTAAGTGAAGTTCAGAGTTCACCACCATCCCTGCTTACACCAGGAAACCACTATTTGACTAGCAAGATATCCATAAGTTGCAGTTTTAGTGTCCAGTTATTTCTGACTATAACGAAGACTCTTGCTGAGGTGCTTTGAGCTAAATAATATATATCACACTGCTTAAAAAGCCTACGAGAGATGGCTTTAGTGATTAGTCAAACAAGGGGAATTATACCGGTTAAACAGTTTGTAAAACATGTTCGAAATATATAGCCAGACTGATCCACCAGCACTTGAAGCACCTTCTGTGGAATAGCAACAGTACCTAAAAAGGATTATGGTTGACCTCGAACACTAGACCTCCAATACTGTAATTCCAGCGATTTGGGATCAATTCATATCTCCACAACTAAAGGAGTGAGGGTCACTGTTGGAACAAACTGCTCTCACACATCTCGTTAAACAAGTGAATGTTTGAGCAGGAAAACATTAAATAGATGACTCATCCTCCGTACAGTCCTGATTTGGTACCCAAATGACTTCGTCTTGTTTCCGATTATCAAAGGTAAACTGCATGGTCAACGATTTACGAGCGCCGAAGAAACAGTTGAAGCGAAAAACAATAAAGCTATTTTCATTTAAAATTTTTTTTGTTATTATTTGCTATTCCCGAAATATAAGTAGTAGCCCTCGTATTATGAATTTTTTTAGTCACAATAACAACGATATGAGGATTAATTTTGCACTATTGAATCAAAATCAGCATCTTTTTGAGTTATCACTTTGTTTAAGTAAATGAACTGGTGATACTTATTGGCGGGTAAAATGTATTGTAAGCATTAGCGTCGTTAACACCGTTCAAGTTCACCCACACACACACACACACACGAAGTTTTAAGGTAAAAGAAAATGAAAGAAACACACACACATACGATTATCCAACGAATGTTTTTGTTGTACACGGTATGTTTTGTTTTTATTTAATATTTTAATATGTTTTTATATACTAATCGTACCTTTAATATGTATGGATGTACATATGTATGTACATTATATTTAAAAAAACATACATATGTATGTATGTACATGTGTTTTTTTAAATTAAAAACAAATTAATAATTATCAATTATTCGTATAATTTAATGGTTAATATTTTTTTTATATTCGCCCGCTTTTTTATTGCACACACAAATCAAAAAATGAAAAAAACAACACATAAAACTTCACTTTACTTTTTCTAAATGCAGAAATATTTTCTTTTGTTTATGTTCTATTCTCCACGATTGTACGTTGCTGTTTCGAGCGCGTTTACTTTTGAAATGAACTGATCTCTGCTGGTGTTTGTTTTGTTGATGCTGCTGTCACTTGTATGAAAATGTTTACAGTTATTGTTGTTTGTTTTTCTTCTTCCCTATTGTAGGTATTTATTAACGGTTGCCAGATTTGGGAATTTGGATATTATGATTTACATATAAAGTTGAATAGAAAGTTGGTACCTATGAACTTGAAAATTAAAAGACATGCATAAGAAAAGGTTTACACATATCGCTCGCTCATTTACCAAAAAAAAAACTTGTTTTACTGGAAACGAGTTTAAAGTATTCAATTTACACACAACTAAATGAAAGAAGAAAATTTTAATTTTCTCTCAAAATATTTATGTATATGAAATGTCTACAGAATATGAATAATGAATATTAATTCTGCATTTTTGTATTAAATGACTGATAGATATGTTCGTATGTACATTAGAGTGTCCGTTAATTGCATGGACACTTTTTTATTTCTTTTACTCTCACACCCCAAATTGGTTCACTTTTATGTAAAAAAAATACAAAAAAATTTCATACCGATAATTTGTGTTTTAGCGGGTGTGTTCGGCCCTCAAAGTTGGCCCTTAAGCCCATACATTCAATCTAATTTTTTTTTTGGTTTAGTTTTATTTTGACCATATGTTTATGAATGAAATAATTTAATATATATAAACTCTTATTGTACATGCCTAAAATAAAATAATTTCCATATAAATATAATTTTTTAAAAAAATTGTTTTGGAATTTTCTTGGTTATTTTCCTCATTATTTTCTAAAATATAAATTTTGGCAAAAAACTTTCTTTGAGACTAATGTTGTTGAATTGAAGAGCTAAGATATTGTTATATGCCATATTCTTGTAAAATGATTTTTTTAAAAAGATACTCATTTGCAAAAAATTACATTGAAAAATGGGCTTGAAGGCCAACTTTGAGGGTAAAAAATGCAACTTATCAGTATGAAATTTTTTTGTATTTTTTTCCATAAAACTGAAACGATTTGGCAGGTGAGAGTAGAATTCAAAAAAATAAAAATAACGGCCACCCTAATGTGCATACATATGTATGTCTGTATATGTACTTAGGCTGGCTTCCTTTGAAGGTGTTGTGGATATTTTAAGGCCTGACTCTTTGCTCTTTGAAAATTCAGTTGATAGTCTTGAATGTCAAAAATCGCTAAACTAAATTTTTTAAGTTTTTTTTTGCTAACTATTACTGTATGTATTTTTTAAAATTACTTCAAATATTTTTTATAAATCATAAACAAAATTAAATCCCAGCCGTTAAGGTTCGCTAAAAATAAAAATAAAAAAAAAGAAACGCCAACCCTACAAACGTTTGGAAAATACATACCTTACCCCGAAGAAAAAAAAATACAATATCTTGTTTTTATCATTTAGAAGAAAATCATCAAAGCAATACTTTTTTGATATTAAAATATTTTATATGAACAGTTCAAAATGTATTGACTATTTATTTTTTCATTTCACAAGGTATTTTGTGTTAATAAAATGTTGCATTTTATTCAGCCTACTGTTTTATCACATGCGCAATAAATTTATAATATCAATAAGGGTTTTCATGAGTGAAATTGGGCAAACTTGCGAGACTTGTTTCATAAGGCCCCTTTCGAACTTTTGCGTAAACAGTTTATATAAATTTAAAACAAACGTCAAAAATTTTATTAAATAAAATAAGAAAATTTGAAGCAATTTTTAATGTAAAAACATATTTATATATTTCAATAAAAATAATAAAGTGTATGTGTGTGTCTAAAAATGCCTAAAGAAATCCAAAAAAGCAAAAAGTTGATGTTTATAAAATGCACAATTGCACAGCTTAAGTTTACGAGTTAAAATTAATGGGTAAAATTTTACAGGTTTGTGTAAATACGAGAGTGTAAAAATGCATAATTGCACAGTTTGCGATACTTTTGAACAGTCTCATGAAAACCCTTAATATGTTTTCAACTAGAAGATAAAAAATATTTAATTTAAAATAAAAACAATCAGAAAAGTTTTCAAAACTTTAGCTTAGGAAATTCCTTTTTATACTAAACATATGATGACTCCTGTGGGGATAAATTGAATTTAGTTGATCATAAAAATTGCTTTAAATTTAAATTAATGGTAGTATTAGTTCAGGGGTGGGTTTACGATCCTGTATTTTTCTTGATAAATATAATTTAGCAAAAGTATAATCTATCGTTATAAATAATTTATATTCCCAAAGATAATCTGTTAATATCATATATAATTTTGGTAGATGATTATCATTCGTGAGGGCAATTATGAATAAAATTGTGCGGGAAAGTTTTTCCCGGAGAATAATTCCAACTAATAGCAAGTAATACGGAAAACTAAAAATTTTAATTGGAAAAGGGAGAAATTTCCCGCGGAATTTTATTTATAATTCCCCTGTATATTTCTTCGAAGTATCGTCATGGCTGCACAAACTCTCCCGATGGGGGAAACTTCCGCAATACGAACATGATTGTTGCCGCAATAATATTTTTTTCCAAGCAATACGATTTCAAATCATATACGTATTACCTAGCATGTAGGGAAGTCATATCGACGGTCCTGTTCCAAAACATGCTGAGTCGAAATTCATTGTTTATTAATTTAGATTATGTACAATTTTGATTGTAGTAGAATTATTTTTAGAATGGAGCCGTCGATATATTTTCGTTAATTTTTATTTAAAACAAAAGTAATATATTAAAAAAACAATGCAACCGAACTGACAACCTATATTTTGTTTAAAGTCATTTGAAAATGTTTGTTTTTTGTTCAGGTAGTTATGCTAAGAAATGAGAATGAATTTGAAAATTTTCCCCCTAGAAATTCGTTTATATTATTTTTAATAATCGCATCTGGCAACTCTGTTTGTGGTGTGTTGTTTTTGTTTGTTATTTTTCACTTTAACATGAAAATGTTAAAATTAACAGTTGCATTGATCACAGCTACAAATGTTATTAACATTGCAAAGTTAAAACTTTCTGTCTGTTATCAGTATTGCCAGGCTCAAAATTCACAGTAACGGCTAATGTAAATAACTACCAGACATTCTTACTTTTTGAAACAGTTTGCCTTTTGAAAAAGAAAAAAAAAAACTGAATGCAACCGGTGTTATATACTTGATTCATATCATTTTATTCTTGCGAGAATAATTTACGTACAACTGTTGCAGTTTTTACATTTGTTTCAATTATTACATGTTTCTTGCAATACATTTGGAATAAAGGAAAGAAAGGAAATTTGAACTGAAAGTTTAACATAACAGCTCTAGTAGTTCTATGCAATTTTTGATTAAAAGTTTCCTGATGATCTATCTGCCTTTAGCAGTAGTGAAATGCGCTTTACCCTTCAATTTTGAATTGCTATATATTTTAAATAAATAAAAAATAACAGTTTGCAGATCTTAATGAATTCTTCAAGTTATTTGTAACAACTGCCAAATAGCACCAATAAGTAAATACCTGCATAAATTTATATTATATAATTGAGATTATGTATTTTGTTACTTTGAAAACGTCTAAGTAACACAACCAAAGTGACAGGAATTTTCCACCGGCATGATTAAGACAAATCATGATGATTTGTGCAAATCATGTTAATTTATACATGATTTACCATACATTTTACATGTGGATAAATCAGCTCAAAGTAATTGATACTATTTTTCTAAATAAATTTATGTATGTAACCCTGCGTTGCTTTTAAAATTAAAAACTCCATCCCTGGGTCATCCATCAATAGTGATTGACAATTTCGAAAAAAATGACATTAAGGAATATTTAATCAATTTTAAATGTCAACTACATGTGAATAAAATTCTGCTGCTTAAGAGTCTAAACACAATGTTTGCGGTGCGGTGCGGTGCGATTTTTCGTCGCGGGAGAGAAAATTAAACATAATACAACGGAAGACGGCACCGGCAATACTTGTCATTGTTTGTTTAAATTTTTATTAATTTTTTTGTGCATACATTTTTATAATTAAAAACAAAGAATGATTAACATTTCATACATTAGTAGATATATTTGATATATTTTTTAAACTTTTATAATCTATGACAAAAATGTTTGAACTTCAAAATCATGTTTTTTTTACAAAAATGTTGTGAACACAGCCAATTATTCAAAAACTACGGCCACGTCAGCAAGAGAAAATTGAGAGAATAAGAAAGTCCGCAATGAAAATAAAATAGATTTTAATTTTATTCCGTCCCGAACTGCGGATTTTTACTTCAAAATCGTATGGAAAACCGCACTGCAATAAATAATCGTTACATTGTGTTCAGACTCTAATGTGATATAAAGCAGGTGCATAAATTGAACGCGAAAATTCGAACAACAAACTACTCAAAAGTTCGGTGTAAAAACTTTAAAGTCATTTACTTAAATCTACTTGATTTAAAGTCGCTGGAAACATATTATTGGCAACAATAACAACAACTTGAGATTGATAATTTATAATTTTTTTAGGGTCTGAAGGCACACAAAAAAATTTTTACTTTTGGTTGACATCGGAGAAATTTTTTGTGAAATGAGTTTACTTTATTAGATCTGCTTTGGAATTTCTTCTCTTCTAAATTCTGCTGAATACTATTTCATCTAATCTTTTATATGTATGTATAGCAAAAATATTTTTTATAAGTTGTTTACTAGCTAAAGTTCTATTTCTATTTCTTGATAGTGCAGTGCAGTTCGGTTATAATGAACACTGGAGCACTTTTATGATCCCAACTGTTTTGCAATAATATTTCTATGCTTAAAGCGAACTCTAGCTATAACATAAGTATGTTCACTTCTGTCAAATTATTTTTTTTTTTACTATGATGTCCATCCGTGAGATCTTAATATGTCTGATAGTTTTCTCATTTCGCTCCACAAAACATTCGCATTCAGAAGATCATGTTCTCTCTGGCATCTCCAGGAACTGGCAGTTCTGCCGGGTCTTCTGAAGCTCTAAACACTTAGACGACAGCAGGCAGCAGACAGCAAAGTGTCAAAAATGAAATACATGTGTTTAAATGAAAACGATTATTAGTGTTTTTATGGGAATTTTTTACAATTTAAGTTTAAAATTTGTAAACGCACTAATAATCCCAAAATTATATTTTACTTATTCAGTAAAATATTTTTTTAATAAAATACATTGAAATTGATTATTGAGGGGTTTAGCTGGATCCTATGCGCATTTCACTGTTGCTAATGCAGATCATCAGGGAACCTTTACCCAAAGTTTCTTAGAACAACTAGAGTCATTATGTTATAAACTTTCATTTAAATAAATGAGAAGCTCAACAAATAACAAAGTTGAAACAAGAACTCAATAATCAACATGTTTTTTATTTTCTTACTTTACCATTACTACAATGCCTGACTTTTTTTCAGCATCAAATTGTAGATATAAAGAGTATGTAAAAAGAAAATAAATGTAAATAACAACAACAGCTATTCAAGATAGAGTGTTGCCACACAAGTATTTTTTGACCGGGTGCCGTCAAATTAATAATTAGTGTTTTTATGGGAATTTTTTACAATTTAAGTTTAAAATTTGTAAACGCACTAATAAAAAAATATTTTACTGAATAAGTAAAATATAATTTTGGGATTATTAGTGCGTTTACAAATTTTAAACGAAAACGATTATTTTGACGACATCACAGCAGCACGACTACACAACAGCATTTGCTGCTGCTGCCAACTTAGACTAATTTCTATTTTCGTGAGCAGCAAATAGCAAATGCAGTGCTGCCAATATAAATATAAACTGGAAGAGGTAAGAGCTTAAAATTTTTCGTAATATTTAAAAGAAAATAACATTACAAACTTAAAATTATGAAATAAATTGATGTGTTTTTACATTTTTACGTGATATTAGTACGTTTTGAGTCAGTAACTTTAATTTTATTTATGTAAAATATATATCTGGCAGTGTTGCTGCTGCCTTCAAAATAATTATGTAGCTGACTACACGGCAGCATTTGAAGCCAACTTCATTTGAAGTCGTGAAGTTGTGAAGTCTGCTGTCGTCTAAGTGTTTGGAGCTTGATGCTTTGGGGCTTGAACTCGATAGTCTGACTGGTGATGTCATTAGCAGACTTTTCTCATTGCATGCCCCAGCCATTTAAATTTGTGAGAGAGTGTATTAAGCTCTAAAAAATGCTGGCCGGATCGGTTTCACAAATTGCTATTGTAGATGGTTGTAGTCCATATTATTCCTAGTATGTATACACATATACATACATATACATATGTACTAGTGATGTAACGAATGTCAATTTATGATATTCGCGAATTCGAATACGAATACGAATACGAATATTTGAAACGATATTCGCGAATACGAATATTATATGCAATATAAAATACTAAAAAATTGTTATGAAAAAGGACTTCACACTCTCGTTGGCATACCTTAAAGTTAATAAAAAGTACCCAAAATTTTAATGATCGTCATTGAATAATATTTGAAAATGATACAAAGCAAAAATATCTATAACAAAATTAATGTATTTGTACAAACTAAAATTTTTAGTAATTTATTTAAATATCGTTTAGGATTTATGCATTTCTTTATTTAATTTATTTGGAAAAATATTCGTATTCGTTATCGCATCCGCTTGAATGAATGGCCGAATACTCGACAATTCCAATACGAATATTCGTGCATCACTAATATGTACATAATTTTCAATGCAAATGGAATATGTGAATTGTTTTGCCTCTCTCATTGTACTCGATTATAACGAAAGCTCCAATTTAACATCGCTAATTTACAACAGTCTTGTCGTTGCCTTGTTGGTTCTTTAGTTATGACGCACTTGTCTATTAATTTGCTAATTAGTTAAAAAATTTTTTGAGTTTCTTACTTTTAAGTACATTTAGGTATTTGTTTAATTTTTTTGTTTATAAGCCCATAGCTATTAAGTTTGTTTAGTTTATAATTATTTTAGTTGAAGAATGCTTCAACAACGACATAAAATTGTTCAATTGTTCTATCTTTCTTTAGTTGTTAATTATGCGGAATACAAAAAAAAAACAAAAAAAAAATTCAAGATCATAATAACTATTTTTTTATGACTCCAGAGTAGTGGAAAGTATTTTAATGGTTGGTGATTAAAAATATATATGTATGTATGTGTATGTATGTATACTATGGCAAAGGATAAATATGTATTTCTAATATCTAATATGTTTAAGTATGGATAAGAACACTTCCCACTTGACCTGAGATTCGATAAAAACGAATGCTCACTAAAGCGAAGAAATTTCGAAACCAAATTCTTCGATATCTGTTCGTTAATCTAAGAATTTTCGAATATTTTCTAAATCTTCGAGCATCGAACTTCTCTCGAGAGTTTTTCGAATGTGTGTGACGGTAGCCGAGCGGATGTGTGTCAGCCTGTTAGTCTAGAGAAGTACCAAGTTAGATGCATAAGAGCACTGTAAGTTAATAAATAAATTAGGAACACATACCTAAATATGTGGAATAGATTCTTTCCTTCTTTTGCTGCATTTTTAGCATATCGAAATTATTTTGATATTCTCTCACTTTTAATATTGCTAGCGAAACTTCGATAACGAATGTTTTTTTTTGGGACAAAACTGAGCGACAGGTGAACTTTTTTCGATAGTTTTACACGATAAATGTACGAGATATGTATATTCGAAAGCGATATCTATAACGAAAGTCTTGGTCAACTGGGTTATAGTTTACACACATATGCCCACATACATATGTACATATACATATGTATATATATATATATATATATATATATATATATATATATATATATACATACTTAGTTGCATATATACATATATTTCTCGGTTTGAATGAGAAATAAAATAAATAAAATAATAAACCAGTAAAAACTAAATAATTTTTTTTTTTTGAAGAGAAGTAACACTCAGGCAATGAATGCCTACTACTATTACTAGTATCTATCTTTAGCATGGGGTAGATAGATAGAGTGATATAGAAGACATGTTTTGAAGGAAGAGTTAGAGGAAATCTTCTTTCTTTTGCAGCTTTACTTTTTTTTTTGCAGTGTTGCAGCGCCTCTGGTGTCAATGAGATGCATTACATTTTTGAAGCTGTGCCTAGGAACTATTTTACTGGTTATCTTACTTCGCCAATGATTCTGCTACACGACGAAGGGTGAGGACACTGTAATATAACATTAGGATTAGTGTCCGTTAGTTGAAATCCTTATAGTTCAGTGTTCAGTGGAGTATCACTGACACAAAGGGACCCTTTTGCATATCAGAAAAATTTTATATAAATGCTTTTGGTGGTGATCGGACTCAAACCCAGTACCTTTGGCCTTTGGAGTCAACGTGCTAACTACATCAGCCAACACTTTATTTAATAAATATAGATCTTAATTTTTGTTAAAACATACTCGAAACAGAGTTTAATTTTATGCACAACTCCTTTGCCATCACTGTTCCCTTCAGTGAAACCACCAGCATATGCCATTGCCTGTGGTATTGTACTTTGTTCCATGACTCCAGTAAATAAGAAATCAAAAGGCCCAGATGCATAAATGGGCACATCTTCGCCAGAATGCTGGCCCTTGTTGGAGTGTATGAAAGCGGGATATTCAAAATCTTTTTAAGGAAGAAAACTCATTTCTTGGCATTAGTTGTAAACGTTTGAATGATGGTAGTACTTACCAGATTTTCTGTCTGTCTCATTTGCATTCAACCGGCTGCCGTTTTTATCCAAATACTGCTTAGGACCCATGGCATAACTTAAAGTGAAATAGCTTTTATTATTGGCATCGGGAGTATACTTATTGACACCTAAAATATCTGCTCCTCTGATTGGGTAGCCCATGATGTTCAAAGGATGAGCATGATCGGATGTCACCACTATAAGTGTATCCTCCGGATTGGTCATATCTCTAGCCAGTTGTACGGCCTTTTCCATTTCCAAAGTTTCATCTAATGCAATTTCAGCTTTAGTCTCATGATGGGCCTTATCGATCAAAGCTCCCTCAATGAAGATAAAATAACCGTTGTCATTCCTTTGCAATAGCTTTAAGGCCGTCTCAGTCATTTCGGCCAAAGTGGGCTGCTTAGTAAGATCAGCTTTTAAGTTATAGTCCATATTTTTGGAATGAAAAATTCCCATGATTTGCTTAACTTCAGATAATTTTAAATTCAGCAGCTCATCACGGTTGCTGACCAAAGCACCCTGACGATGCATATCCTGCCAAGTTTGTAGTAAATTTTTGCCGTCTTCACGTTCACCGTCCTGTGTACCATTGGGTAGAAATTTTGACCTGCCACCACCCATAATGACATCAAAATTGCGACCAGTTTCTCCGCTTACCAACTGAGCGGCGATATCTTTACATTGTAAAGGATCCTTACCATACTGTTTAACATCCTTGTCACTTTCAAAGAAACGATTGGATACATGAGCATATAAACCACTAGGGCTGGCATCTGTCACGGAGGCTGTTGTTACAAAACCAGTTGATTTTCCCGCCTTTTGTGCCCATGCAGCTATAGAGGAGACATGATTCTTTTTGTCCATACTGGCGGCGCAGTCACTAAATGTAACATTGGCATTGACACCCACAGTTAAAATAGTGGCCTTTACACCACACAAATAAGCAGTGGCCGTGCAGGAGGAGTCTGCCACTTGAGCGTTAGAACAGTAGGTCTAACATTTATTAATAGAAATTAATTTTTTTTTAAGTTTTTAAATAAATAAATTTATTTGCTTTTTATACTCACTTTACTCAAACCAGTGTAGGGAAACTTTTCAAAGCTTAGCGTTTGCTCTTCACCCGTTTCGTTGTTCCTTTGACCTTTAAGAATTCTAGCTGCTGTTATCGTGCTCACTGACATGCCATCGCCCAAGAAAAATATTATATTCTTGGCCTTATTTTTATTCAAATGCAGTTTTTTTAAATTATTTTCCACCTCCTGGCGTCCCAATTCTTTCCAAAATTCTGCACTTCTCTCTTTGTCAGGTGTTGTATTGGGTATATGTTTACCTTTCTTCAACTGCTCACGTATATTTATCAATGAAATAGTTTCATTATCCTTTTTAATAGCACTATCCTTTTTAGTAACACAATCCTTATTATTATGCTTGGCGCATATTGCGCATACGGCAAATGTTAACAGCAGCAGTTTAAATAACATTATTTTTTATTTTATATTTTTTATTTTAACTCTACAGCTTGTGTAAAGTTAGTTTGAAATCTTGCTCGGTAACTACGAAATTCGAAGTAAAAGCTGGCGCTTTTATAACTTTCTTAACAGTGTGACCATCGTGTGATTATTATATTTTAAATTAACTAAATTTGAGCAAATTTTCCAATTTTAGGTTTTGATATGTTATGATGATCCTTTTGAAAAATACAGGAGGAGGATTTTATTTAAGCAAAAGAACTAGGGTAAGATGGCTTGAGTTGGCTTAGCTTAAATAAGGACAGCGGTAAAAATACTGATACTCTCTTAGAGGCCGCAAAGTCTTTTCAACTGAAGCTAAAATCGTCAAATCTACACTAAGGGAAAAACAGAAACTTAAAACTAAGAACGCGCCACATTAATTTAATAATTTTCAATAAAATAGAAAATGTATGTTGAGATACTTAAAAATAACTAAAATTAATAAATTAATACTGTAAATTAATATTTTTCCATATTGAAATAAAAAAATGTCAACATGACTAGACTTTCGCTAATGTTTCTTATTAATTCAATATGGTTTTTATTGATTTTATGCTGTTTTTCCCCTGAGTGTACTAGCGCCTAATATAAAGGTAAGAATCAGATAATGACAAAAGTATCGTTTTAAGTACTCACAGAGTATTTCGCCGTCAGACAACTATGAATGCATAAAGCTAGAAATAAAAAAACACTCTGATAGGCAAACACACGCGTTAATCTTAAACCGAATACTGTTAACTATAAGTATCCAACAGTTATGTTCAACTAATTGCAAGAGTATAAAAATACTCTGTCTAATAGTCGTCCAAAAATGCGTATATACAGGGCTATTAATTTACATACGCACACATTGGGCATGTTTTCAAACATCTCCACACACACATCCACATATATTTCATGCCATTTTATATACTCACACAAATATAAGCATTCATTGCCTGAGTGTTACTTCTCTTATGAATACAAAAAATAAACACCAAAAGTAGACTAAAAAACGTCAGAAAAAATTTTTCAAAAAATATCGCCAAAATGAAAGAAAATCGCTTAAACCAAAACCGCCAAAAACAAAAAAAAAAATTGCGAAAAAATATATAATATAAAAAAAAAAATTTCTACATCAGGTAAGATTTATCGATTATATAGGCTAAGGTTCGTACTAGTGATGGGACCGTGTCTTGTTTTTTTCATAACACGAAAAAGCACGACTCAACACTAAGAGGTCGTGACAAAAAAAGTGATTTTGTGCGTGTTCGGGTCGTGTCGCAGTGAGCAAAATTGACAGGATAAACACGAAACGATTTTAGATGTAAAATATTCGTATGTATGAATGACTTTCCAGTAGGGAAATATTTTTATTTTTTGTATCATCAAACACACAACACCCGCATATTTATTGATATTGCATGGGCATCTGAAGCTTAAAGTTCTGTACGTAAATGAATAGTATAAGCTGTAGTGGCAGATAGTACCACCTGGCAGTGCCAACTTGGTGCCATTTTTTGAAAAGCGACTCTTGAAAAAAATTTTCTGATTTTCAATGCCATAACAATAATATTTCGTGAGTGTTGGGCAGTATCGTGTTGACCAAATTTTTCGCGTGCGTGTTTCGTACGTGTCGAACGTCTTGTTATTCGTGTTCGTGTCGTTCTAGTTCATACGGTATTACATATGTAGTAACCAGGGCTGCCGTTTTTTGGTTTTTTCTAACCGAAAGTGGTTATTTTTTTCTTTAATGTGGAGATGTGAGTATTTTTTTCTTTTTGGTTATTTTTTTTTTTTGCCAAAATAATGATACACATGTACATATTTTTTATGTTATACTTTTTAAGCTTTTATGTTCTTCAATTTTTAGTATTGCTACCAAGACAACTGAAAATAAAACAGATGTGGCTAAAATCGCTAGTGCAGCCACCTGTTATGAATTCGACTTGATTGCTACTCACTTTTTTACAATACTTCTCGTTTACATCACTGTCAACAACTTTTAATTTAAGTAAATAGTCGTAACTCTGTACTGCAGAGCACTATGTGATCCATAGGAGGTGAGTTTGCTTATCAACCCGTATCGTCTCCTTCCAATAAAAAAATGGTCACATCTTGGAAAATCTGAATTAGTTGGAAAAATTTAAAGTTTTTCGAAAATCTCATGAAAACTCGAACTTCCAGTAATTCTGGGTATGCACGGTTTTAGAGTGCTATGTGGTCCATAATAAGTGAACACTTTTGTCCGCCTGCATCGCCTCCTTCCCAAGATAAATGCGTAATCCTAAGAAAATTCTGCTAGCACGTCAACAGAGCTCTGTTAAAGCACAAGGTTTTCGTCAAGGGTTATACATTTTAAAATTTAACATCACACAGATTCAAACTATAATACTGTGAACTGCAAGTTTTGTTTAGTCCCAATTTACACGAGGCAATTCTACTTGCGCAAGTCATAAAATTTTCTATTAAACTTGCTGTAGTGTTAAGATAGAGCAACTTTACTTGCGCAAGTCTTCTTCGGTTGCTTATACATATAATTGCTTATACATATACATATCCATACAAGGAAATGTCAAATTTGATATAGAGCGAATGATAACAAAAACAGAATTGCCAGTACGGGCAAGTCTGTACTGCAATTCTGCTGGTTTTTACACTCTTCACTTCTTCCTCACTTCTTTGTTCTAAAATTCATGACTTGCGCAAGTAAAATTGCCTCGTGTAAATTGGGACTTACTTTATATTTAAAAAACCTGTTAACTTATTACATACATACATATGTAGGTAAAAGAATTATATTTGTTTTGTTGTTATTATTATTAACTGTATTCAAATCACATGCGTTACATTATAGATATGTATGCATTTTAAATCCCAGTAAATAAATGGAAGTCATTCTAGTAGAACTACATTTTCATTGCTTCCAAAAAATCGATATTTTTAATTTGCCGAAAGTGAGCAAAAAACCACGCAGAAACTTATTTTATTCATACGAAACCTTGTAACTCCTCCATAGTGTTAGAAAATACTCACCAGAAAAATGTTTTTTTAAAGAAATTTATGAACTAATTTTAGTCTAAAATTTAAAAGTTATTCGCTTAAATTTACATGAAACCATTGTTTCGTTTAATAAAAATACTACATATTGAAATTTGGTTATATTTTTTCTCATTTTGTAACTTTTAAAGTGAATTTTGGTTGTAAAAATTTTGTGGTTGTGGCAGCACTGGTAGTAACCGTACGGATTATTTTGTGTACGAGTCAAAAGTCCGGCTAATTTGATTTTTAAAATTTTTTTTTATTAGTTCCCATCAAAATGTTTGTAGAGAAGACTCTTAAAACTTTCTCCCCTTCTTCAAGGTTAGAATACTTACTTTTTTCGCCAGGATTTTTTTCAGGAAAATTTTAAAGCATAAAACGGAAAAATTCCATGCGAATTGTTATTCATAATTGAGCTAATTGACTTCTCCCAAATTCTGATCTTGCATTACGGTCACACTTGTCAACCACATACACAAATACATAGAAGATCATTTTTGATTGTTCTCTATTTCTTTAGTTGCTAATCATTTGAGAACATATTTTTTATTCCTACGCGTAGTGGAAAGTTTTTTAAATGTTGGTGAATAAAAGAAATACATATGAACGTAGCAAACGATAAATACATACATACATACATTCACATTTCTCCCGATAGATACATACATAAAAGCTAAAATAGCTGAGGCGACACATTTTGTGGACAATTTTTTTTAAAAGAAAATCGGCTATTAACTGTCGCAAATAATCGATTTTGGTCAAAGAATGGAGTTGGAAAATTATATCGCTTAAGCTTTTTTTTTAGCGGTTATGGCTCGATATAGTATATTTAATTTGTTTAAGTACATATATATATGTATATTAAACCATCGATAATATATAAAAAGAGTGTATCTCAATTTTTTGGAAATCGGTCTTTTAACGTTTTCTGGAAGACAACATATCATATAAAAAAATTATTTCTACACGTAAATGCTTTAGTTTTTCAAAAGTTTTTTAATTTTCCTTTAAAATATTGAAAATTCGATTTCTACCTTTTTATATTAACTAAGTACCTGTCGGAGAATGTGTGTTTGAGTACAAAAATAGTTAAATTATAGTTAAATTTTCTTAGACTGACTGAAAGCTAACTGCAATGTCATCCAGAACAAACCAAAAATTAATTCTTAAGTTGAGCACGTAATCGAATTCGATGAGAGCCATCAAATATATTCTCAGCTACTTTGAAACTCATTTCAGTTTTATATTAACATTTTGCTGTCGTTATTTTAGATGGTACTTTAGTTGGATAGTATCAGATTAAATATATGTACAACGGGTGATGATACATGTCCGAACCCCAGAATAATTTTTTAATTTACCGACTACCAGTTGACTTAAATAAAATCAACTTTAAGTTAGTTGAAAAGTAATGCAGAGTGAGACAATTGACTACCGTGTAGGACATCTCAATCTTAAAAGAGTCAGTTGATTACATTGAAAAGTAATACAAGTGTCAGTCAGTACTAGTTGCGAAATGGTTAGCTTAAAGTTAGTTTAAAGTTAACGAGGTTTCCGACAGGGTAGTTATAGACACAGATATTGGTATATATGTGTAAGTGCATACATACATAATAAATATATACATACATACATACATATGTATGGATGTGTGTAAATAAATTAAGAATTCAAATGATAGTAGAACTGCGACATTTAACAACTATTTGGCAGATAAAATTACTCGTATTAACGAGAAATAATGTTTGAAAAAACTCAACATATAAAGAAACTTATAGGAAAGTTCAGCTCCCAAAGTCCTAAAAACGCTTTTTTGACATGACATGAATGCTTATGAAATTCTTGAAGGTGGCGTTGGCTCAATTAGTTAGCATGTTGACTACAAAACCGAAGGTACTGGGTTCAATCCCTGTGTCTAACAGTCATTAAAATAACTATACCACGCATTTTTCTTATGTCCATTAGTGTTTTTTGTGTCACTTGTTGTAGGAAAGTTCAAGTGATGAACTATACCGACTTCAGCAGATCCTAACCATAATGTAAAATCAGAGTGCCCTCTTTCACTGTTTAGCAGAATAATCGGTGAAGTAAAATAACCGACACAATGGCTAGTAGCCACAGCTTCAAAAAAAGAATGTAATACGCCTCATTTAACACCAGAGGCGCTGCAACACTGCATTATTAAAAAAAAATAGAGCAAAAATCAGAGTTATAAAAGAATGAAACTATTCTCTGTCTCTTTCTGCACCACCTGTCTTCTCAATCACTATCCCTTTCTTAAAAAAGCCCACCATGCATGTAAAAAAAGTGCACTGGGGAACACCCCGAAAACCCTTTAATTTTTAATTTCATATACGTGTTGTTGTAGCGTCCAAAGTTGTACATATTCTGGGAAAATTTCAGGTTCGTAGCTCTTACGTGATATCTGCGATATCTGCTGTATTGCCCTGAGGCGAATAAGGGATTTGCATGCCACATTCATTGGGATTAGTATGATTGGTTTAAGGTCCAAGGTGGGGTTACCTTAGGAAGGTTGGTTTTGCAATACACCTCCACTTGGAAATCCAGTTCGGTGTATTGTGAATCCCTTCTATTAGTATCCGTACCCAGAAAGTTCCCTAATAACTTTCATTAAGCAACTGAATTTCCATGATACAGTCCTTGATATCGTTCAGTTTGCAGTTTGCAATATCACTTATTCTCCTATGGAAACGTCTGATAATCGATCTAAGCCTATGACGTTGCATTTTCATGCATTATTTGATGTTATACTCAATGGTCTCTGGTTCCTCTTAGTTCTCGAATATCTTACAAAAATCTGGAGTGGTAGCTTACCAAATGCTAGGTACTTGCTCTCACCGATCAGTTACCAATTAACGTTCCTAACAAGACTTGCATCAACTTCCTTCCTATTCATATCCATTAGCAGTCTGCATCTTCCCCTCAATACTCTTCAATCCTCTGTTAAGTTCCCCATGAACGGTTGGTCCAATATAACGTCTAAGATTACAGTGGATGTGCTATTTAGAGCTCCACAGATGCACAGTTTTGCTTGCCTTTGAATACTCTCTTACTGTTTCGGTTATGGCTTTTTTTGGGTTCCCTACAGCAAAGATGAAAAGGAATCCTATTGTTGTCGCTACGATGTCCGTTTGCCTGTCTTTCTGTCACAGTTTCGAGACAGACAGACATACAGATATGAGTATATAGTTGTGGCATATAGTTGGCACTATATAGTTGTGAATTGTGAAACGCAGCTCAAGCTCAACTAACTGCAAGTCTTTTAAATTGACAACTCCAGCGAATATTATGAATATTCTGGTAACTGTGGCTCAAAATGGTTCAAACACCCTACGAAGAGAACAACACGATATCATCAGACACATTCTAGTATGGCATCCTCAGTATAGCCTCAGAAAAGACCTCTCAAGCCAAAAAGAACGTCTGAAAATTGGACAAGCATAAGCAAATTGTGAAATGAACAGGATAGGCATACATAAAACGAAATCATTGAGGCCCTATTCTTCTTATACGATCAAAAGGAACTAATTTATAGGTAAATGAAGGATAAATGAAAATTCTGACTACCTTTTTCATATGCATATTAGGACTTTTTAAAATACAAAACAAGTAGATAACAATATAATCAAAAAGTTTATTAAAAAAAAAAATTTTGATCTCTTGAAAGAAATATTAACTTGTTATTCTTTATTCTTTCATACATCTACCTACTCAATACCATATTTAATTTTCTATTTTAAATCTATTGTTTTTTTATTGCTCACACATACACACATACGTATATCAATACCCACCAAACCAATTGCTCCGAGTTCGTTAATAATTTGTAACGACTAGTCGACAAAATCTTCCGATTTCGGAACCAAAACCATAACGATTTTTATATGAAATAATTGACACGACTTTGCAACGATATGTAGTTATGAAATCGTATCGAGATGTCGGTAAGAAATCGATACCATATGTCGTTAAGAATTCGCAACATTTTTCATTTTTCTTTTTTCTTTTACTCGTATACATCAGAGTACCGCTTCACTGTTATGTTGCTGCTTTATCGAAATAATTTGCATAAAACCTGCAGAAAATTTGGTGGCAATTGATCCAAACGTACTGGTCCTATGGCTTGAGAAATTGCGAGTGTTATCAAAAGTACGGAGAAGTGTATGGCGAAAAAAAGACATATTGTGTAAATGGTTACATATAGAAAGTATCCAGCATCCGTCTGCACCTCTTTGTTAGAATATCCCTTGGAAACTTATCCGAGTTATTGGAAATTGGGGTCAAAAATCTTAGCCTCTTTATTAAGAATAGTGGTTGGTATAATCACTGACCCCCCCCCCCCCCCGCCACACCTTGTCAAATTTTTTGACCTACTCTCTACTCAACTCACAGCCCTCCTGAACAATCTTCTATCTCTTCTCTAATTGTTCCCTTCTAATTCTTCCCTTGTCTTCTCTCTCTCTCTCTTCTCTCAACTTAAAGGCAGCACAAAGGGATCATCATATTGGACACAAGTGAGCTGGACTCTAACTTTCTTTCCTTACCAGCAGCCTGCTAACCTAACCTAACCTAACCTAAATGGTTACATATTCACCATTTTCGTGATGTATCGTCTTGATCTTGAGCGAATCTAATTTGGACTATGTGTATTATTGTATTAAACGGCATTGAACATGTTCGATGTGGTTAAATAAACGGACCTATCAAATAGTGTAAATATAATGTTGATTGCTCCCTCCAATGTGACTCTGGAACCAATCCCTTAACTATACTGAGATATAAACTTAAGCTTAACTGGTATTTATACTTTTGAAATATGAGTGGCCCTGTAGTTGAGTGGGTAGTGTACAAGCCTGTCATGCACGAGTTTGTCGGTTCGAATCACAAAAAATTTTCCGCTTAAAACTAAATTATAATTGCATTTGTAACAATAAAAAAATTACAAATTTTCATTATTACAGTTAAATGTCGGGAAGACATTTTTAAATAATTTATATTATTCTACACCGAATAGATCCTTATGGGATAGTTCAGTCACAAGGTACAAAGTATCAATTAACTAAATCTTAGGACATCCCCATGTAAAAGGGAATGGGCCGCTTCATAGGAAGTGTTAGGGCTCCATGAAAAATCGCCGAAAACCAAATCGCCCAAAAATTAAAATGAAAAATCGCCCAAAATTACAAAATGAAAAATCACCCAAAAAGATGAAAAATCGCCCAAAAAAATAAAATATCGCCCAAAATTAAAAAACACCAGAAAAAATTAAAATTATTGTAATTTCATTTTTATATTAAAATGAAAAAAGAAAAGTCATAGAGAAACATAAATAATATTCGTTTCTTACTAAATTGCAATAAAAGTATGAATAAAAAGGATTAAATTTACATTTATGATTAAGAATACATTTAAGGCAGCGCCGAGTAGGGAAACACCATGGTAGAGAAAATCCTTTAACCCGGCCGAGGATTTTCTCCACCATGGTGTTTCCCAAAAGGGCACTGCCTAATAAATATTTTCAGCCTTGCAAAGTTTTCCTGCGTAAGAACGTTTTCTTGAACTACCGGCCTTTGGCCGGGCTTAAGGAATTTTTCCACCATGGTGTATCCCGACACGGCGCTGCCTAAAATGTTTTCTGCCTTGCAAAGTTTTCCTGCGTAAGAACGTTTTCTTGCACTACCGACCTTCGGCCGGGCTTAAGGGTTTTCTCCACCTTTGTGTTTCCCTACATGGCGCTGATTAATAAAGATTGTCTGCTTTGCCAAATTTTGTTGTTTAATGACATTTCCTGCACTGCCGGCCTTAAGAAGTTTCTCCATCATGGTATTTGGGTGTATTTTTTCCTTTAATTTTTAAATGTTTGAACAATTTTGGGCGGTTTTTCACATGAAAAATTACTTAAAATTTGTATGAAAAAATTTTTGGGTGATTTTTAATTTTTATTTTTGGGTGATTTTTCATGGAAACATTTTTCATATGAAAAATCGCCCAAGATTTCAAAATAAAAAATCACAAAAAAAATGGAAAATTGCCCAACATTTTTGGGCGTTTTTTCGTATGAAAAATTACCCAAATTTTATATGGAAAAATTTTAAGCGATTTTTCATTTTTATTTTTGGGCGATTTGGTTTTGGGCGATTTTTCATGGAGCCGAAGTGTTAGAACTCGGAATAGTCCCTATAGTGGCCACGTGACTAGTATTGTGTCAGTTTGATTACCTGCAGGGAACATGCATAAATACCCAGTCGGAAATTACATTAACTTTAAACTAACTTTACGTTAACTATTTCGCAACTAGTACTGACTGACACTTGGATTACTTTTCAATGTAATCAACTGACTATTTTACGAGTAACATTGCGATGTCCTAGGCGGTAGTCAAATGTCTCACTCCGCATTACTTTTCAACTTACTTAAAGTTGATTTTTTTTAAATCACATAGTAGTCAGTAAATTAAAAAAATGTTTCAGGGGTTCGAACATGTATCATCACACGTTGTGTAATCAACGCGCTATCCCTAAGCTAAGGCGCAATCTAAAATAACAACAGAAAAATGTTAATACAAAACTGAAATGAGTTTTAAAGTAGCTGAGAATATATTTGTTGGCTCTCATCAAATTCGATTACACACTCAACTTAAGAACTAATTTTGGGTTTGTTCTGGATGAAATTGCAGTTAATTTCTACTCAGTCTAAGAAAAGTTAACTAAAAGTCAATTATTTTTGTAGTCAACCACACATTCTCCCACAGGATATTAAGTGCATACTTGAATTTTTAACATTTTTTACTATTACATATTTTTATTTATTACATTTATTTAAAAAAAAAAATTATATGTGAATGAAAGTTTTAATGATTTTAAAAATTTTTATAAAAAAAATTTTCAGAGAAACTACCGAAATGTCTTAAAGAATTCGTTACAAAACATCGAAACATTTGGTTTGGAGGGTACAGAATTAAGTATATAAAAATTTTTTATTTGTGTCAATAAACGTTTTCAAGTTTTAAAGAAAATGTGTTTTGAATTGTGTCTCTTTAGTGTACAAATACACTGACAAACTACTGCGTATTTAACTGCACGCGCATAACTTTTTATTATACTTATGTGTAGTTGTATTATACGCTAAATGCTTTGAATTTGTGAGTTATTCGAGTCCGGAATGGAAATACATTTTTTATTAGTGAAATTAAATAAATTAAAATTTGTATGTCATTCATTATTCGATTAAATAACGAATAAAAACATTTATTCGAATATCGAAAAAAGATGCCAATAACCAATTTCCACAGTCAATTTCATTTCCATTAATTCCATTAATAGATTATGACAGTTGTGCACAACTGCCAATCGGATCGCTTGTAAAAGCACAAAGCTCTTTTGTTAAAGCTCGCTAAAGTTATCCTAAACGCTAGAAATTAAGTAAAACTTGAAATGTGTTTAGAAAGAGTTAACTTTGCACTATGTTGTACTTGCAACTCTATTGATTTATTTTTAATTTTGCTAGTTATGTTCTTATAGAAAATTTCCGCAATAAATTTTTTGTTTATTACCAAAAGTTTATAAAGAAACTACCAGTAGAGTTTGAGCAACCTAACGCTCCGATAATAGGTTGTGCATCGGGCAAATATTTTATTTTCGTTTGTAAGTCGTCACGTTGCTTGTCTTATAATAAATTTTTTTAGGATTAATTGAAAAATTTAAAATTTTTGGTCACACCCGTCACCGCAAGAATAAGAAAAGTTTAAGAAAATTGTTAATATACATTTTGTTAGGTACATACTTGATATTTTCTAACAACAAAAAAGTAATGCTATAAATTTAGTGAGAGATGTATAGGAAATACTGTGAGAAAAGAAGCCATACATGTATAAGCAGAATGTCACTGAGCATGATAATCCCCATGGTTCTGGAAGACGAGATCGTTCACACAACTCATGGAAACGTTCAATAAAAAACGAACTAAAGCGATATAGCACTGAGGAGTAAAGAAGGGCGGAGAAGAAGAAAAATTATATATAGAACATACTTGGTCACACCCGTCACAACAACGCTAAAGTGTTATTCTTCCAAAGAATGGCAAAAAAATAAAATGGGGAAAAATGGAAATAAAGAAAAATATGAACTGCATTAGGCATAGGCTCATGCTGGGTCACACCCGTCACATTAAAAAAAATTTTCCTTAAAAGAATTAAACATTTTTTTTGGCATATCTTTTAACAGTTTACAACACCAATATTATTTTCTTCTTATAGCTTAATATTTAAAGCTGGAATTTGTAAGGTCACACCCGTCACAGCTTTCCAATGTTATTCTCAGCAGTAGCCATGCTATTGCAGTGTCTATCTATTATTAAATATTTTTAAGGTCAACATAAATTTAATATATCTAATGCACAACAAAAAGATTCAATATCATGGTCACACCCGTCACAATGGAATTTTTAATTTATCAAGTAATTCTAGAAAACTCGAAATGAATTATTATTGGAGTATTCGATAAGAATTATTCGCTTATTTTTTTGGCCAAATTGTAACACACGTATTCGAAAGAAAGCTAAAGGAGAGAATAAATTTCAGTGGAATGGCAACCAAAATATGAATAGTTATTTTTTTTAAGTACACAACACGTGTACTCGTGTATAAAACTCAATTTGTTGTATATATGTAGTTATACTTATGTATTGCTAAACTAATTGTTCTTAGATTAATTTTCTGTATAACTCACACACACTTTAATAAAATGTTTCATATTATGCCTAATAATAACTGGCTAATTTCCTCTCCCATACTTGACAGATTTTGCTATTGTTGCAAATAAGTAGTACATACATTTAATTAAAAGAAATAAACTTAAGGAATATTTTTAAATGGGTATCATCAGGAGCGTTTTATGTTTGTTTGCTCCACTGTGTGTTGTAACATGAATCAAAGAATACAAGACTACGTTTTGCGCATGTTTGTTAACTTGAGTGTGCTGTTGTGACGTCAAAATGACTCTGCGTCGAAATGGAAATTATTTAAAGACGACTTTATTGTTAAGTTTAGCTAAAGTCAAGTTAAACGATGAGTATTATTAACTTAATAACAGCCACGACTTATTTAAAATGAAGTTAACTGAGTTTTATATAATTTTTTTTTAAATAGCGGGTTATCCAAAAGATATTTTAAAAACTGTGGCCATGAATGGACATAGCTTTCAGCAACATATGTAAATGATAAAATTCTTTAATCGAATTCGACAACTAGATAATATAGACACCAGCAAAATTTCTTTCAACAGGACAACTCAATGTTCTATTGATTTGTTGTAAAAACCGGATCATATCACTTGAAGTTGGAGTTATATCCCATACATAATGGCATCGATTGGCCACTCAAAAACACATGATGAAGATGTAGTGTCCTTTGAAAACAGCTAGTTGTTCCGTTCTACTACGTGTTTGTCAGAATATTTACAATTAACTTTGGGGTATTTGTTCATTACTAATTATCACATGTAATTTGGCTTAAAAAGTGATACGAATATTAGCTTGTTCAAATCATAAATATATACACTTTGTTTTATTTAAAATTAAAGTTGGGAAGCGCTTAATATAAGACCCTTTAAATCGTTAGCTTACACTAAAAATCATACACATATCGATAAATAAATTCAGTAAAGTTTGATTTTAATTCGCATATGTTGGTTTCCGTTGTCTTGGTGCTTGTTCCTTTTTGGCGATTTTTTTAGTTTTGGCATTTTTTTTCATTTTGGCGATTTTTTTAGTTTTGGCATTTTTTTCATTTTGACCTTTTTTTTGATTTTGGCAACCTTTTTACTTGTGATGATTTTTTTTTTACATTTTAGCGATTTATTTAATTTTTGTTGATATATTTCATTTAAGTGTTTGTTTTTTTCATTTTGGCGATTTTTTCGGTTTTTGGCAATTTTTGTTGTTTTGTTGCATTAATTTAAGCTTTTTTTTAGTTTCGGTGCCTATTTTTATTTTAGCGATTTATTTTTCGGTTTTTGGTTATTTGTTTTAGTTTTTTGATGAACTTCTTTCTTATGGTAATTTTTATGAATTTTAGCAGTTTATTTAATTTATGGTGATACTGTTTATTTAAGCTCTTTCTTATATTGGTGGTTTTTCGTAACGGTTTTTTTTTTAATTTTTTAAATTTTTTTTGTAATAATATTTGTTGCATTTTAGCGATTTATTTTATTTATGGTAATATTTTTCATTTAAGCGGTTTTTCATTTCGACGATTTTTTTTTGGTTTTTATAGACTTTTTGTTGGTTTTTTTTGTTTTTTTTTTGTTTTGTTACAGCCCAGCTAAAAAAAATATATATGGTCCATATATTTTTAATACATGTATGTATATCACTATATATGAATATGTATGAATTCATATATGGAAATATCTGGGATTATACATGGCAAAACTATTATATATAAACTAATATATGGACTAATATATGAAATGTATTATAATATATGAGCTCATATATGAAAATTTAATTATGAAGCTCTTCATATAAGAATGTATGCATACATGATATCTCACATAAGATCGTTTTTGCAATCAAAAAAGCTTTGAATTTTATCACTGCTGAATTGGAAATCCACTAGAAAATAAATACGGTATGCAAGATTTATATGCGTACCCTCAGCGTTTAAAAAAGAAAAACTTTTTGTTAAAAAAAACCATTCTTGTATGATTTTATAGATTGTGGCCTCATTTAATATATCAAATAATCAAAAGGATAATCCAGTCATTAAAATAACAAAATTCTCTAGATAAGAAACAAAGTTCATATTACTGTATTGCAAACTATTGTTAGAGGGATTATTTTTTCTTTTATAATTAATTGCATTAGTTTTTAATCTGATTTCTTAAGCTAAATGTCATGTACGAATATGATTTATGTGTCTTTTAAATAATTGATTCACCGTTTGATGAATGAAATGACTTTTAGTTCGTTTTGAATTATTTGTCAAAATAAATGTTTCATTATATACAACCCCTCTCTCAAGTCTAAAAAAAATTTAATTTTAGTAATTTAATTTATTGCTCAGCAGTGCGCTTTTGTGAATCAAGAGTTTATGAATATGAACTTTGCATACTTTTGAGGTAATTTACACATACATGTATGAAAATGTATGAATATATATAATCATATATGCCCATATACCCTCATTTTTCGGATCCGAACCATATATGGGATATCATATATGCTCCATACATATTTTTTTTAGCTGGGAGTACATATTTTTTATTTGAACGATTTTTTTAGTTTGGGCTCTTGTTTTCGCCTTGGCGTTTTTTTGGGGTTATTGGCGATTGTTTTTTGTTGTTGGTGTCTTTTTTAGTTGCGATGATTTTTTTCTATGTTAATAGCTTATCTTATTTTTGCCCAGCTGAAAAAATATGTATGGAGCATATATGATATCCCATATATGGTTTGGATCCGAAAAATGAGGGTATATGGGCATATATGATTATATATATTCATACATTTTAATACATGTATGTGTAAATTCCCTCCACAGTATGTAAAGTTCATATTCATACACTCTTGATTCACAAAAGGCACTGCTGTACAATAAATTAAATTATTAAAATTAAATTTCTTTAGACTTGAGAGAGAGGTTGTATTTAATGAAACATTTGTTTGGACAAATAATTCAAAACAAATAAAAGTCATTTCATTCATCAAAAGGTGAATCAATTATTTTAAAAACACATAAATCATATTCGTACATAACATTTAGCTTAAGAAATCAGATTAAAAACTAATGCAATTACTTATAAAAGAAAAAATAATCCGTCTTACAATAGTTTTCAATAAAGTAATATGAACTTTGTTGCTTAAAATTAATGACTGGACTATCCTTTTGATTATTTGATATATTAAATGGGGCTACAATTTATAAAATCATACAAGAATGGTTTTTTGTAACAAAAAGTTCTTCTTTTTGAAACGTTGAGGGTACGCATATAAACTTTGCATACCGTATGTATTTTCTAATGGATTTCCAATTCAGCAGTGATAAAATTCCAAGCTTTTTTGATTGCAAAAGCGATCTTATGTGAGATATCATGTATGCATACATTCTTATATGGCTCCATATATAAAATATTATATTTATATATGGATCCACATAGAAGAGCTTCATAATTAAATTTTCATATATGAGCTCATATGTTATAATACATTTCATATATTAGTCCATATATTAGTTCATATATAATAGTTTTGAAATGTATAATCCCATACATTTCCATACATGAATTCATACATATTCATATATAGTTATATACATTCATGTATTAAAAATATATGGACCATATATAATTTTTTTAGCTGGGTGATGAAATTTTTATCATTTAAGCGCTTTTTTTTTCGACAAATTTTTTTTTAATTTCTTAAATTTTTTGTGATGAGTTAAATTTTTTGTAATGATTTTTTTTTTGCATTATAGCAATTTATTTTATTTTTGGTGATATTTTTCACTTAAGTGCTTTTTCCATTTTGGCGTTTTTTTCGTTTTTGGTGATTTGGGTTTTTCGGTTTTTAGCGATTGTTTTTAGTTTTTTTTTGATGAACTTCTTACTTTTGACGATTTTTATGCATTTTAGCAATTTACTTTATTTTTGGTGATATTTTTCTTATCTTTTTATTTTGGCGATGTTTTGTTTCGGCATTTATTTAATATTTGGTTTTTATGTGATGAGTGCAAATTTTTTTTATTAAGGATTTTTTTTGCATTTTAGCGATTTGTTTTATTTATGATGATATTTTTTATTTAAGCGCTTTTTTCATTTTGGCATTTTTTTTGTTGTTGGCGATTTTTGTTGTTTTGTTTGAATAGTTTTGGCGCTATTTTCGTTTAAGGCGATATTTTTGTTTGTGGTGATCTTTTTACTTTTGGTAATTTTTATGCATTGTAGTCATTTATTTTATTTTTGGTGATATTTTTCATTTAAGCGCTTTTTTTATTTTGAAAATTTTTCGTTTCGGCATTTGTTTTTTTTATTTTTGAAATTTTTTTTGTGATGATTTTGATTTTTAGTTACGTTTTTTTTTCATTTTAGTGATAATATTTTTCATTCAAGTTTTGCTACAATATATATTTTTATTTTAAGCGAGTTTTTCGGTTTTGGCGCTTTTTTGTTTTTACGATTTTTTTTTCAACTTTTGGCGATTTTTTTTTAGCGTTTTGGTGAACCTTTTACTTCTGGTGATTTTATTTTTGGTGATATTTTTTTCAAAGCAATTTTCAATTTGGCGATTTTTCTTTACGGAATTTTTTTTTTAATTTTGGGGTTTTTTAGTTTTAGTGTTTTTGCAAATTTGAGGAGTTTACCTCTTACGGTTTCCAAGGTGCAGCAAGTTGTGACCGACAAACATGCAGATAGACAAGCACGGGGACAGGCGGACATTGGAGCAAAAACAATATATATAATTCAAAAACCATTTTTTTATTCTTATAATATATTATATAGAATCAAAACGTTTTATTTTTCCCCTCAAGTCAAGTTTATACGTGCAAGCAAACTCACTTCTACGTAGTGGCGAAATCTCTACTGGAATATTTTTTTCAATTTCAAATTTAAGTTAAATATAAAATGAATCAAAATGTTTTTCATTAGTATTAAGCGGTTACGCTTATTTACGCAAATGTTTGCCAAGTGTTACCTTACCTTAACACAGATCTCATTAAATATAGCTTTGCAATGGAAGTTTTATTATTTTGAATATATTGAAGCTTTTTTTATCATAGGAAAAAGCTTTTATTTGTATCTGACAGTTCTATAGTAACAGCAGCATGTTCACAAACCAATAAATAGTAGCAAACTTTATAATAAATATCGTCTTGAAGTGAAAGCCCTAATCGACAGCTGTCATTAGTTACACCATCAGCCAGATCGTTTGATTTCAATAGCTAACAGCCGTTTTTTCATTTATGTTTCGTTTATAAAGAAATAACGTTTAACAATTGGTTTTTATAAAAACTCTAAAGCTTTTGTCTTCAAGAGCAGAAATTAAATCAATTACTGCTGAATTTCTTAAATTCCATTTTATTATTTAATTTCTAGTTGCTCACACTTGTAAGAATAACATTATTAAGAACGACAGATGAGAAATGAAAGATGTTGTGATGTGAACAGGTTTTTCTGTTTTAATTTCCAGCATATTTCGCGCATTCCTCAAAGATGTGAGTAAGTAAGGCTATTAAAAAAATTATAATGATGTTTCACGTTCAAAAAACCAACGTCTTGCTCATCTATGACTCTTAGGCTTAATTATCACACATGGTAGGACCTTCACCAATGCAAGCAGCGTAAGCCATCATATGTGGTATGGCATGTTGTTCCATGACACCGCGGAATAAGTGCTCGTAAGGACCGGAAGCATACACAGCCACATCATCACCAGCATGCACACCATCCTTGGCATGAATATAACTGGGATATTGTTTAAATAAATCTTCACCGAAATCATTTGCAATATCTAAACGTTGGCCAGTTTCATCTAAATATTGTTTGCCACCAGCTGCGTAATTTAAAGTGGAATATTTCAGGCCATTTATATCCGCGTCATGATTGTTAATGCCCAAAATGTTGTTACCCCTTTCCGGATAACCGGCAATACTTAAGGGATGAGAATGATCGGCAGTGACAACTATAAGAGTTTCATTGGGATCGGTCATGTCGCGAGCCCTCTGCACTGCCTTTTCCATTTCTAAGGTCTCATCTAAGCTTAAGCCGGCCTTATTTTCATGATTTGCCTTATCAATCTTGGCCCCCTCAATGAATATAAAGTAGCCCTTGTCACTTTTTTTGCTAAGGAACTTTATGGCCACTTCTGTCATTTCGGCCAAGGTGGGTTGCTTTTCTTTGTCAGCAACAGCATGATAATCCATATGGCCGGAATTGAAAAGACCCAAGATATGAGAAGCTTTGGAGACATTTAATCTTAAAAGATTATTACGATTGTGCACAACGGCTCCACTGGGGTGCAAAACCTGCCAGGTGGCCAAGAGATTTCTGCCATCCAAACGTTGTCCCATATTGCCATGCAAGTCTTTTATATAATTAGGCAACAGTTTGCCCATACCGCCACCCAGAATCAAATCAAAATTACGTCCTGGCTGTTGGGTTATCAGCTGTTGAGCAATATCTGTACACTGGGAGGGATCATTGTGATCACCCCAGGCTGGTATATCGGCATCACATTCAAAAAAGCGATTGGCTGTATGGGCATAAGCGCCGGCAGGGCTGGCATGCGTTACTGTAACAGTGGTGATAACGCCGGTTGATTTGCCCGCCTTTTGGGCCCAGCGGGCAATAGAAGAGACATGATTGTCGCGATTCTCACTTTCGCTGCAATTGTTATAGTTCACTTTGGCGGTGACGCCCACAGTGATAATATTGCCTTTGACACCACACAAATAAGCGGTGGCTGTGCAGGCTGAATCGGGTACTTGAGCATCGGCACAGTATGTCTACAAAAGAAGGAAAAGCCAGAACTGTTTTAATTGAGATTTAAAGCAGAACAGAGCGTTAATTGAAACATTAATAAGATTGTTGACAATTCACAATCCTGAATACCTGAAATCTTTAATTGATTTTTTTTTTGGAAATATTTTTAATATAGCTTAAGTCTGGTAGCCCAGAGCTATTTTTAGGGTTCCGTACACCAAAGGTGAAAAAAGGAACCCTATTGTTTCGCTACGCTGTTCGTCTGTTCGTTACACACTATTTTCTCAGGAACCGTAAGAGCTAAGGACCTGAAATTTAGACAGAGTATGTAGAACTTTAGTCGCTACAACAACAAGTCATGAGAATTAAAAATTAAAGGGTGTTCCAAAACGAACAACGAAAAATTTAAAAATCCCATGTAATATACTACATACAATTGTATTTACAACAATTCACACTAAATTTTAAAAAATTCCAAATAAAAGGGTGTTCTGTCAGTTAATGCAATTTTGACTATGTAATTTTGACAACGTGCTATATCTTGGAAACCGTAAGAGGTAAACTCTTGAAATTTTCAAAAACGGTAAAACTAAAAAATCCGAAAATTATTAAATCGCCAAACCCTGAAAAAAACCGCCAAAACTTTAAACAAAATCGCCAAATCGGAAAAAATCGACGAAATTAAAAAAAAAGTCTAGCTCTAAAATAAATCGCCTAGTTCGAAAAAATCGCCCAAATGAAAAAGTTTGGCGATTTTTAAAAAAAAAACCAAAAACCGAAAAAAATCGCCAAAAACGCAAAAAATGCGCCAAAACCAAAATAATTGTTTATGTGAAAAAAAATCGCCAAAATGAAAAAAATCGCCAAAATGAAAAAAATCGCCAAAATAAAAAAAATCGCCAAAAACGAAAAAAATCGCCGAAATTAAAAACAACGCCAAAAACCGAAAAAAATCCTCAAAAAAATAAAAAAAAATTCAAAAAGCAAAAAAAAAACGTCAAAACGAGAAAAAAATGCCAAAACTCAGAAAGCGCCAATAAATTCAAAAAACCCCAAAACCAAAAAAAAAAAAACGCTTAAAACCGAAAAAACCCAAAAGGGAAAAAAATGCCAAAACTATAGTTTATATTGGCTAAAGTTCGTATTGAATTACATATCTCGTGTCCGTACGGAACCCTTCCTGCGCGGGTCAAAGTCGCACTTCAATGAATTTTTTATTTAGTCCATTGTTTCAAATAATTTTTAAATTCTTGAAGAGATTTTCTAGTATGATGTTATTCAGTACTAAGCCCAGCCTTACCTAAGGCGGTTAACAAAGTAACTTAATCTAACCTAACTTCATTAATAAGCCCCTGTATGTCGCAAGTATTTAACAAAAACCTGATAGAACAATAACGCCCTACGGAGGGAAACAGATGAGCTCTGCTTAAGGTGGCTGCCAATTTTTTATCTAATCTATCTTAACTTCATTTATATTGCCCCATATGTCACAAATAGTTAAATTTTTTTAACATCCTTAATCTCTTTAAATTATCTTTGAAAATATTCCATAAGCACCAACAATTTTACTTACCTTACTTAAGCCAGCATACGGAAACTTCTCGAAACTCAAGGCATCCTCTTCACCGGTATTGCCCTTCAATTGGCCCTTACGTATACGAGCAGCCGTTACCGTGGACGTCGACATGCCATCGCCCATAAACATGATAATATTTTTGGCCTTATTTAAATTCATGGGCTTGTAGCCGGTTCGTTGTGCTACCTCTTCATGGGCCAAATTTAACCAAAACTCCGCATTAGTCTCATGAGAGGGAGTATGCCTGTTAGCACCCACGTTTTCCGCTATATTAGGACCCGAATACAATGGTATCAAGCTGCTGCGAGTGGAAGCTAATCGTGGACTATGACTGCGTTTGGGTAACCATGATGGTTCTTGCAGGAAAGTTGGTGTTGGATGGAAGGCATGTTGCATGTCAAAGCTCAAGACAACTGCCACCAAAGACGGCAGCAACATAAGTGTTAAACTCAAACGCATGCTTAACGCTTTAGTTTTTTTTTTGTTAGCAGGGATTATTTTTCGTACCCAATTGAAGGCTATGAAGTTTTTAAACAACTGATGGCAATTTTAGAAAAACAAGTATTATTTTATAGCCGCCTTTTGTTTTGCTCTACCTTTAAATTATAAACATAAATGTTTTGTTTTTATCTTATTTATCTTATAAGCCTTCAATTTGGTCTGTAATTTTATGCTGCATTGTTCTTTTTACAGATATTTATTTTAGCTTAATAAATTATAAAAGCTTGGAGAATTTTATTAATTTTATATTTTAAGCACACAAGTTTGTTATCTTTATTGAATTTTGTGTCAATAAGGAAAATAAAACTAATGTGTGTTGTTGTTTGAGGAAACAATTTTAGGTTTAAAGAAATTTCTTTTTAAGGTTTTTATAATTTAGGCAAAAGATATTTATTTTTTTTTTAGCAATTTTATCTAAAATAGTATACACACTTTTTATATGAATTTTATAAGCAATCTATCTCTGCTAATTGTGGCCCTAAATTAAAAAATTTGGTTGTTTTCTGCCAAATTATGGAAGGTAATTGAAATAAAAAAGTTTAAATAAAGATTAAGATTTATAATTGAGTGATGTAATTAAAATTCATTTACTTATCATTCATGTTTTTTTATTACATCTAACTATATATAAATACTTATATCTATTCGTATTGACGCATGCATATAATGTGAACCCTACAAAATAAAAACGGCTCTTATGAGTTTTCTAACAAAAATGTTACATACACACATGACGGCTTCTTAAAAAAAAAAACAAAATATGCAGCATTAAAAAAAAAATATATAAATATAATGGCTGAATTAGGATGGTAACTCAGCTTAAGCTGCGTTGCCACTTGTTAAGACATTATGGTGTATGGCAACTGGCAACTGGCAACTAAGAGATGCTAATTTCAGTTGTCAAATTGCAATAAACCACAAAGTTTTAGTTGCTGCATACTTTTTTAAAGTAAAAAGGTGTGAAAATTTATGAAAAAATTCATGTTAATATTGAAATAAAAATAACTAAATAATAATAATAACCATATATAAAAAAATAAATTAACATTAAGATAAAGAAACGTCGAAAAATTAGATAAAAAAATTAACTTTAATTAAATGACGGTGAAAATATGCCTTAAAGCTAAAATAAGAAATTATGATTTACAAATTATTTTTAACATTAACATTCACTCTGAATAGCAGAGGCTGCTATTGGCTGAAGTATTTAGTACGTCGACTACAAAGCTCGAGATACCAAGCTCTCGATCCCTGGCCAGACGCACTCATATCAACATCATTGATTTCTATGATAATGTATATCGCAAATAAAATAACTGGTGAAATGGCTGTCTAGCTCAAAGTAATGCTGCTATTTAACACCAGAGGCGCTATAAAAATTAACAAAACTTACAATAGCAGAGTTGTAAGAACGAAAAATTTAAATAAACTTCTCTTCTTCTCTTCAGTTAATTTAATTATTATTGTTCGAACCTCATTTGTTTCTATATTCTTATGAATTGAACAGACTAAAGTTCGTATTACCTTGTAAGCCACATTACATGTGATAATTATTAATGAACAAATGACATCAAAGTTAGTTGTAAATATTCTATTTAAGAGCGAAGTAAATATCGTATTAAATAAAGTAAAGTAAATTATAATTATTGTTGCTCTTTACATGATAGCCAATTGACTGTTTAGTGGACACATAGTCCTTTTTATATTTAAAAAAGTAAGAAAGACACTCTAAATAAGTCCTGAAAATATAGCATTTGCATATTGCTTTTCACATAGGCTTGTCATTGTTACGTCCATTTTCGCAATGTGTGATTAAGAGTTAACGTGAACTTTAACTGACAGTTCTTCATACAAAACTCTCCGTTAAAGTATCTGTTAGCTTTTAATTGTACATTGTGAAAAGGGCCGTAAGAAGTTCTCTTTTTCCATAACTAATTACTGGATTGGAAGCGATATTAAAAAAAATTTCCTTTTTTGGAATTCTATAATAATAATAAAACATTCAACAGCTTTTCAAATATTAACTTTCTATCAAATCATTTCTGTTCGTATTATAATACATTCTGTTAATTTGTCTATATGTGCGAAGAATATTGAACGTTGAAAATATATCACGAATGTATAAAAGCATTTTAGTTGTTGTTCTTTGTGTCTTTCGTCTGCATTGGGTTATGTGTTTGTGTGGTTGTATATTTCTTAATAAGCAGAAGCTATAACATTATGGTTGTTTTTATGTCGCGAAAAGCATTTGTAATAGATTTGTTCACGTATATTTTCTTAACAATATTCTACATTTAAAATGCCAGTGTAAGTAATTATTATTAAATGCATTGAGTTTCTGGTATTAAGCCTACACTTTGAGCTTTACTGTACTCAAAGTCTGACGATAAGAATACTTATTTGACTTTGAACATTTAAGAACACTAATTTGATTCAAAAGAATTTTTTTTTGTAGTGGACATTTAGTGAGTTAAAATGTTTTATAAAAAGTTTCTGCCAAAGACTTTGCATAAAAGTGCTGCATACATCCTAATTCAAATGCTAAACTTTAAAACTTTTATGTCTTGTTTTCCATTCATCATGCATATCTGTAAAGGCGAAGAATTACAACCCCGCTTCAGACTTAAGTATTTAAAACATCGATACTTGAATTTTATTTCGTAGTCTTCTCCGCCCAAAAGCAACCATTATAATTCTGTGATATTTTGTGTGTGTGTGCTGTGCAATGTAATTGTTCTTGCTATTTTTTTTTTGTATGTTGCGATTCATTTTGTACATTTATAAAGAAAATCTATCTGTACTTACCTGGTTACATTCTGGAACTTTGGTGATAGAAAATTTGATCCATTGAACTAGAATTGGTAAATGATCATGGAAAGGCCATTGATATTATGATTTTTGAATCATCCACTTTATGTTTTTACTTAATCATCCTTTCAGGTTTTTTCGGGATCTAAAAAAGAAAAAAATAACATCTTCAAAACCAAGAATATTTATTTATGAATTAAAAGAAAATAAAATAAATAATTTAGTGATGTGCGACTTTGACTCGCGCACAAAGGGTTCCGTACGGACATTAGATACATATGTATATGTATACGAACTTTAGACTATAAAATATGTAGTTTTGAAATTTTTTTTGCGGCCTGGCCCTCGATGTCGACAATAAATTATCTGTCGCTTAGTTATATATCGGTTTAACGATCGTAACTTAATTTTAAGTATTCCAAAGAGAATGTTACGAAAAAATTAATTGTTTCGATTTAGTAGGTTTCGAAAATTTTCGAAAATAAATTTCGAAATACACCGCCGTCATAACTTATGAAAGAGCTAAATGATAGTAATAAAATTTCTTGTTCTCTCAAGAGATTTTTATGAAATAATGAACTGTTTCGATGTGGTAGATTTCGAAAATTTTCGAATAAAAATTTCGAGATAAACCTATCATAAATTAAGAGCCGCCAAAGTGATAGTAATAAAATTTGTTGTTTGTTTTAAATAACAAAACATTTAAAATTATTAGATTTCGAACATTTTCGAATAAAAATTTCGAAATAAACGTAACATAGCTTAAGAGTGGCCAAAGTGATAGTAATACAATTTGTTGTTTGTTTCAAAAAGGAGATTGTTATGAAATAACAAATCAATCAAAATTGTTTGATTTCGAAAATTTTCGAATAAAAATTTCGAAAGAAACCTATTACAATTTAAGAACCAATTAGCTGATGGTAGTCAAATTTGTTGCATTTTAAAGAGATTTTTATTAAATAATGAACCAATTACATTTGGTAGATTTCGAAAATTTTCGGTAATAAATTTCGAAATACACCTGTAATAGTTTAAGACCGGCCAAACTGATCAACATATGAATCAAATCAAATTTTTTGTTTTTTTTAAAAAGATTTTTATGAAATACTGGACCTATTAATTCGCAACTGCGAAAATTTTCGAATATGAATTTTTCGAATAAAATTTTTTGTCTTTAAACCAAAATCTAATCAGCTTGTTAGCTCAAAAATAGCATCAACTGCCGCATATTACACAAAGGAAAACTTAAATCCTATATATATTAGGTCTTTTCGTACTGAAATATTTAATTTTTTTTTTAAGAAAAAAATAAATTTGACTTATATCGGTTTTAATCTAGATCATGTCAGAATTGAGAAGTTTAGTGGTTCTAAAATTTATTTCTTTGTGGAAATATTTCGAAGATTGCCCTTTTACTTGTATTTTTCGTTTTTTTTTACTGTTTCGAAACTCGAAAGATTATATGAAATATAATTGTAAAAAATTGAAGAAAAGTAATTCTCAGAGTCCATGTTTCTAATTGTTAAAGATTTTCGAAAATAGAGTTTTTAATTGTTCATTCCAAAAGTTCTTGTTAAATCGATGCATGCAGAAATTATTTACATTTCGTGCTTGAAAGTCTCAAAAGATCTGATGTGATAAAGAACTAATAAATCTTTGATCCAATTTTGTGCTTCGAGAGAAGTTCGAGAAATTTCCACAACTATTCAAAGCTAAAGGTAAAGTTTGGCAAGATATTCGAAAGGCCGTTGACGCCTCATTTTAGTAGCGAAATACAGTTAAGTCCGCTTTACTAGAAATAACCAAAACCCAATTTTTTTTTCCAGTTATCCGATTTTTTGTCTAAAACGTAGTTCGGATTGCTGAAATTTGTTACAGTTGAGCGTACTGCTTAAAATCAGAAAAATGCAATAAAGTACGTAAGAGCGAAAAGGACAAATACATTTTGCCATTTAATTTTTTTAACGGACAAAACATGCACAATATTTTCAGCCATAAGTTGTGCAATCGATTTCTAATAAATAAATTTCTCATTGTTTAGTTTTTCTAACTAAAGTGAAGTAAGTTTCATACAAAAGGTAGTTGTGGGCTTGCTTTTGGTTTTTACTAATACGATATTTTCAGTAAAGCGATGTTTCGCTAAGGCGAAGTGAATAAGACTAGCTGCTGCTTAAAATCAGTGCGGGGATTTGTATAACTTTCAGTAATCCGATTTTTTTCCCAGTAAAATGCGATGCTTAATATCAGTGCGGGGATTTGTATCGCTTTCAGTAATCCAATTTTTTTCAGTAAAGCGTGTTGCACTAAAGCGGATTCGCTTTTATTTGAATAATTTATTTTTTTCTTTTTTAAGTAAAAATAGATTTTATATAGCTGCCTTTATATACATAAATATATAAGGTAAAACCATTTAAAAACTAAACAAGGACTATCAAAATATAAATTATTTTTGCGCTCTTTTGTAAAAGTTTTGTTCACAAAATGCTTGTTAATAAATTTGTCAAGAGCTTTAGAAACTATTTTTAATTTTTTTAATACAATTTGTAATTATTTATTTACAGTCTTTTGATTTCTCAAGATGTTGTTGGAGTTTTAGGAATTCAAAATACCGAATATTTGCACATTGGCTTGAATCTTCCTTCGTATAAAATTTTATAAAATTTATATTATAAAATTTTTGATAAAATTTAAAAAGTTTTGTTAAATGAAATCTTCACTATTTTTCAATACCAGTACTAGCTTAAAGACTGACATAAAAAAATTAGAGTAGCATGAAGTTTTAAAGCAACTTCGGCCTTTATCTTAATATGGGCTGCGTTTCCACGACTGCTTTAGCCAAATAAAAATATTTTAATGCAAGGGTGCCCCTGTGGCTGAGTGGTGCCCCTGTGGCTGAGTGGTGCCCCTGTGGCTGAGTGGTAGTGATGCTAGCCTCTCAGTCCAGAGGTCGTGGGTTCGATTCCCACCATAGACTCTGGGTGTTTTCTGCAGACAAGCTAATCGCTTTGCGCGTTGTGTTTGTTAAAAAAAAATAAAATTTAGTTTTTCTTTAATTCTTATTTGTTTTTTTTTGCTTATTTGCTTATAGTTATATTATGCCAACTTTAACAATATAAACTCAGTCCGTTATAAGTTTCTCCAAAAAAAGGAACGTTTTTTATATTTGGAATTTCTATGCCAATTTTTACCATTTAACTTTAGTTTTTATTCAATCACTTCAATAATTTTCATTTGATTTGCTTAACGAAGTGCCAGAACGCATCTGAGAGTGCATTGCAGTTTGGAGCACCAACGATTATTGTTACCACCACAACCCAAATGGGGCATAGATCTGCAAATACGGCTGGTTTGATCAAAATACCACATTCTTCTGGGCCGGGCAGTGGTACAGTTGTTGCCAACATTCCTGTCACCAGTACAACTGGGCGGGCCTAAAGAAAAATAATATAAGCAGAAAAATAAAATAAGCGATCGGAAATTTTAAATTCCTTAAATAAACTTACAAATTCCTTGAGGACACCTGGGACATCTTGGTTGAGCCGCAATAGTTGTCAGCGTAATTAACACAAAAATTGTTATTAATATTTGTAACTTCATTTTAAGGTATTAAATTGTTAAGACGTCGTTTTAAACTAGACTAACTTTACTTTGTAAAATTCAATGGCTTTTTATATTACCTGAATTAAAAAAACAGATGTTTTATAACACTTTTGTTTGAATACACTTGAGTTGGATAACAATTATTTAATTTAACATGTGTTTTGAAATTATTTAATAATTGAAATTTATTTCGAATAATTTACTTAAAACTTCCTATTTAATTGTTTAAGTTATTGAAAATTAAACAAAAAGTTCAATTGTTGACAGTGGGACAAAAGAATATTATCTTTTTTTTCTGTTCCATTGTGAAATAGTTCTTTTAAATAACACACTAAATCACAAAACATACTTTTGAGACATTTCACGGTATCATAATACTATTTGGTTATAGTCCGTGATAAACAGTTCAAAGCTCACTTTAAGAAAATTGCGGCATTTTATAAGCATTTTCGTTTAAAGTCTAGTAATGAATCTGTACATTCGCAGGACTTTAAAAAATTGTATTACCACTGCTCTAGACACGTAAAGTTTACTTTGCAAAACCTTAGTTCAGCTGGACGAAAGACAGAGAGAGAAAGTACTCCTACCTGTGTCTTTAACCCAGCTGAATTAAGACTACG
This sequence comes from Tachina fera, assembly GCA_905220375.1. Lineage (NCBI taxonomy): Eukaryota > Metazoa > Arthropoda > Insecta > Diptera > Tachinidae > Tachina > Tachina fera. Next base: position 102,275,236 of record LR999967.1, on the reverse strand, counting down.
TGGCTAAAAGGAGTCTTCTCGCTTCTTAGCACTAATATTTACTAGTACCTGTCCCTTGTATTTCGTCTTAATAATAAAAAACCAAGTTTAACGTTTACATAAGGACACTGTCCAACCATTCAGCTAGCTGAAAAATATATTATTGTTTTTTTTCATGCTATAGACTTAAATAATAAATTTCTCTTAAATATAATTTCAGTTGGGTAGCAGAATATAAATTCAGCTAGCTGAATATAATTTTATTACATTTTATTTTAAACTATAAGTCACGTAAAACATATTTGATTTAATAAAAATCTCTTAAATTGCAATTCAGCTAGGAAATAGTTTCATTAAATAGAGATTGACAACCGCAATGAATGAATATCTGGCTACAATAACAAACTGTTAAGCATTAGTTAAATTCAGCTTTCAAAATTATCAAAAATATTAAAAATATCTAGAAAGTAGTATTTTTTACAATACTAGCTCATAACTTTAAGATTCAGCTGGCTGAATAACTTTTTTTATGATGATACAAGACGAAAATAAAACATATATAATTTTAATGTGTTATTCAGCTAGCTGAATTGGGCTGAAATATGTTTTAAGAACTCAATTCAGCGGCTGAATTTTTATTTAATATAATAAACCTAGAATAACATACATATTATTTTTTGTATTGGTAACTCATAAAATTGAGATTCAGCTTGCTGAATATAATTTTTTATAATGACTTGTGGAAAAGGTATAATTTATTTAACTTGAAACTTTTATTCAGCTAGCTGAATAACAAGAGAAAACTTAAATGTCTCAAATTGAAATTTACTTTGCCTTAAAGATAGTCAAACTACAACAATAGAACTGAAATATATTTTAAGAATTCCATTCAGCAGGCTGAATTTTATTTAATGTAATAAATCTAGAATAATATATTATTTTTTGTATTGATAACTCATAAGTTTGAAATTCATCCTGCTGAATACAATTTTTTGTGATGACGTGTAGAAAAGATATAATTTATTTAACTTGAAACTTTTATTCAGCTAGCTGAATTACGTTTTTATCTCACATATTAGAAGGAAAAACTAAAATGTCTCAAGCTGAAATTCACTTAAAAAATTATTTTATTGAAGAGAGAATTGATAACGTTACTATGTAGTGAAATCGGGTCTATACATATGTGTTTTATTAACGGCAATATAAATTAAAATGCAATTCAGCAAGCTGAATTGTTATATTTAATCATTCAGATTTAGAAAAAAAAACTTTTTACAATGGAACCCCATAAGTTTTAAATTCAGCATTATGAATGAGTTTTTTTGTAATGATGCATTATAAATATACTTTCTATTTATCTTAAACTTGTTATTCAGCTAGCTGAATAACGTTTATTTCATATAATTTTAGCATTTGAAACCAGATTTGGTTCCGTTACTACTTTTTTTTTAATATGTGCCAATTTGTATATAACTGACTTTTGAACAAACCATTGGAAGAAATAAATATATTAAGCTCAGCAAGTAGCTCAGCTAAACGTGCACTAATGTCTTGCTGTGCTCATTAGCCAAAGTTTAAAAAACTGTTCTAAAATAAAATGAGTTTTTTTTCAGTTTATGACTTTTTGTATAACAAATAAATGTTTATTGAAACCCAACAGATAACGTGTAATTTAATTAAATTATTGTCTTAATAAGGCTAGAAATTCTAATGAACTTCTCGAAAAACGTTCACTAAATTTTCGTCACTTCAGTCAGCAACATCACCTTTCTCTATGAAAACCTATCTTATTATAACAACTATGGTGGCCACGGCCATGAGTATGTCCCTTTCGGACGACGACTTTTACAAACCCTTGTCTAATGACACAACACAGGAAATCAACCAGTTAAAAGGTGACAGACGTGCCCCCGAAGAAGAAAAGAATGCTAAGTTTTGGAATACCCTGGCACGAGAAGAATTGAATAAACGTTTGGCTGAACAGTATAACTTCAATAAGGCCAAGAATATTATAATGTTTTTGGGTGATGGCATGTCAATATCAACGGTTACAGCATCACGCATACGCAAGGGCCAGCTAAAGGGCAAAACGGGCGAAGAAGAGGTCTTAACTTTTGAGAAATTCCCACACACCGGATACAGTAAAGTGAGTTGTGAGAGAAAGAGAGAGAGAGAGAGTTATTTATTTTTTAACGCATATGGCAACTATTTTAAACAGTGTTGCCAGAAAATTATGGTGAGTGAAAGGTAATTCTGCTAAAATGTTCTACAGAAGAGAAATACTTTTTTTTTTAAACTTGACAGCTCTTCTACCAAGACGTTAACAGTGTTAATCAATTGGGCCGTGATGAGCCCAGCCTTTAATTTAAGACATCTTCATTACACGCCATTTACAAAAAGACTTAAGGCTGCTGACTTAAAGCCTCAAGATAGCAGTGAGAAGTGGGATAAACCTGCTAACTGAATCCCTATAGACTTTTTCCTTTCCACTTTTACTATGTCTAAGCCTTACCCCTACAAATGGACTTCCTTGATGCTTTTAAAAGAAATTATCCTTCCAGAAATGGCACCTATCACCAAGTCTATCTGTTCAATTATCATAAGAAATTTTACTATTCGAAAGCCGCCAACTAAAGGACGATTTTATTTTTTAATCAATGAATAACCAAGTTGAGTATTTAAATACTCGTAGCTTATAAACATTTGGCCAATTCAGAAAGTGTTCTTGGATTCCCTACACCAGAGGTGAAAAGGACCCTATTACTTTTGCTACGATGTCCATCCGTCCAGCTGTCCATCTGTCTTTCTGTCCCAGGTTGTTTTCTCGAGAAACGTAAGAACTAAGGAAATGAAACTTTCACTGAATAATTTTCGCTAGAACAACAAACAAATGACAGTTAAATATTAAATGTAGAATTTTGAAATTCTAATATAATATATATACAGACAATTATATAGACACTTGAAAGTTATTTTTGTGTAGACTACACCAATAGGGACTGTAATTAAAAACAAATCATATTTGGAGGGTATTCAGTTAGTCAGTTAATGTAATTTTGCTAACTTGCTATATCTTGGAAACCTTAAGAGGCAAACTCTTGAAATTTTCAAAAAATGCTAAAACTAAAAAATTGTCAAAATGAAAAAGCGCTTAAATGAAAAATACCACCAAAAATAAAATAAATCCCATAAATGCAAAGAAAAAAACACCAAAAAAAAGGTCGCAAAAAAATAAAAAAAATCACCAAAAACTGAAAAAATCGCCAAAACAAAAAAAACTCGCCAAAACTAAAAAATCGTTTAAACGAAAAAATATCTAAAATCCAAAAGAAAAATATTACCAAAACGAAGAAAACGTGCTAAAACAAAATAAAACGCTTAAATATAAATATCACCAAAAATAAAATAAATCGCTAAAAATCCAAAACAAAATTATCAAAAATAAAAAATTTGCCAAAAAATAAAAGAACGCCGAGCCGAAAAAATTGCCAAAATGAAAAAAACGCACCGACAAAAAATTGTTTTAAATAAAAATTCAATAAAAAATATTCTCCCGAAACCGAAAAAATAGCACCAAAAAAAAATTACCATAAATAAAAAAGTCGCCAAGAAATAAAAAACCCAAAAAAAACGAAACAATCGCCAAAAATTAAACAAATCGTTATAAGTAAAAAAGCAGCTTAAAATCTCCAAAAACCGAAAAGAAAATTAAAAAAATGAAATACGCGTCAATACTAAAAAATCGCCAAGGTCAAAAAGAGCTTAAATTAAAATTATCATTAAAAACGCGTCTAAAATAACTTTTTTTTTTAACTAATAAGCAAAACGGAAAAATCGCCAAGGTTAAAATGCCCTAAATGAAAAATATCATTAAGAAAATTTGTTTAACTGCAAATTATCACAAATAAAAAAATTGCCAAAAACAAAAAAACCGAAAAAAATTGTCAAAACGAAATAACGCGCCAAAAGAAAAAATATTTTAAAACTAAAAAACAACAAAAAAAGTCTAAAAAAACCAGAAAAAGTATCCAAAACTAAAAAATTCAGTAAAGTGCGACTTTGACCCGCGCACGAAGGGTTCCGTACTTACACGAGATATGTAATTAAATACGAACTTTACTAGCCTATACAAAATATAGTTTTGACATTTTTTTCATTTTTGAAGTTTTTTTAATTTTGGCGATTTTTTTTATTTTGGCGATTTTTTTAATTTTGGCAATTTTTTTTATTTTTGGCGATTTTTTTAATTTTGGCGACTTTTTTTTATTTTTGACTACTTTTTTGGTTTTTGACATTTTTTCCATTTTTTTAGTTTTGAAATTTTTTTCTCGTTTTGGCGATTTTTAGTTTTTTGCGTTTCTTCATTTTGGCGACTTTATGTATTTAGGCGATTTTTTGTAGTTTTGACACTTTTTTTTATTAATTTTGGCGATTTTTTTCGGTTTTTGGCGATTTTTAAATTTGGCGTTTTTTTCCATTTTGGCGATTTTTTTTTCATAATAACAATTATTTTGTTACTGGAGCCTTTTTTGTGTTTAGCGATTTTTTCGGTTTTTTGCGCTTTTTTCATTTTGACGATTTTTTTCATTCAGACGATTTTTTCGAATTCTGCGACTTATTTTAGTGTTAGAATTTTTTTTTAATTTTTGTGTTTTTTTTTAATTTTTGGCGATTTTTTTGAATTTTTGGCGAATTTTTTCTTGGTTTGGCCATTTTATAATTTTAAGATTTTTTAGTTTTACCGTTTTTGAAAATTTGAAGAGTTTACCTCTTACGGTTTCCAAGATATAGCAAGTTGTCAAAATTACATAGTCAGAATTGCATTAACTGATGGACCACCCTTTAATCTAAATTTTTCAATATTTTTGTGTTAATTGTTGTAGTCTATATAAAAATAAACTAATTTTAAAAATTTCTAGTGTCAATATACATATGTACATACAATTATATGTGTATTACATGGGATTTTAGCATTTTTCGTTGCTTGTTTTGGAACACCCTTTAATAGTCCTAATGAAACAAATCCCCAAAATGATAAAAAGTACCAAAACAAAAAAATCGCTAAAACTAAAAAAATCGACAAATGCTATAAACACAACTGGGACGAACGACGAACGACGAATTTCGTCCACGTCGACGAATTCGTCGACTAGTATTCGCTGCGTAAATTCGTCGTGTGAAGCACAACAACGCCGAATTTACTCACCGAATTCCTCTCTCATGTTTGATAAAGTTGGTTGGTGTGTGTACAAAGACAGAGAAGGAGAGAGAGCAAATTGTTTTTCGTCGTTCGTCGGCGTACAAAATAGAAATAAATCTATCGCAAGTTCATTACGCACGTACTGATGGTATGTATTTTCATATACACACATGTATTCTATTTCTTACGACAAATATTTGTAACCGAATATTCGTCGTTCCTCCCAGTTGTGTTTATAGAAAAAAACCGAAAAACTGCTTAACGAAAAAAGGCTTGGCGCCATTTTTTTTTTCATTTTATATCAAGTAAGATATTTGATTATACAGGCTAAAGTTCGTATAGTATTTACATATGTATGTAGTGTCCTGTACGGAACACTTCGTATGCGAGTCAAGGTCACAATTTAAAGGATCTGGTTGTCTGGTGAAAACGAGTGGTTATATTGCAGTATCCGGATGAAAATTGCATACAACGAAATAGATCAGACTAAAGGGAAAAAATTGATATATAGTTTTTCAAACATTTCGACTTTGTAACGTTAATTTTGATAAATATTTCCAATTCACATTCCTATAACGATAAACATAAATACATGCAGACATACTTATTTTAATATTAATATTTTTAGACTTACTGTGCCAATGCTCAAGTACCCGATTCGGCCTGTACTGCAACTGCTTACCTGTGCGGTGTAAAGGGCAACATTATGACCGTCGGCGTGTCAGCTAAGGTTGAATACAACAATTGTTCCATGAGTATGGATGCTGAAAATCATGTCAGCTCGATTGCTACATGGGCCCAAAAGGCTGACAAGTCTACGGGATTTATAACAACCACTACACTAACACACGCCAGTCCCTCTGGCTTGTATACGCACACGGCCAATCGTTTCTGGGAATGTGATGCCGACATACCGCAATGGGGTTCTCACAACGAGCCCGCCTCCTGCATGGACAATGCTCAACAGCTGATAAAACAAAAACCTGGACGAGATTTTGATTTAATGATGGGTGGCGGTATGGGTAAATTTTTGCCCAACACTGTAACCGATGCTCGTTACAACATGGGTGAACGCAAGGATAGACGCAATTTGTTAAGGTTATGGAAGGAAATGAATCCTACTGGAAAAATGGTAACAAATCGCGCTGACTTACTGAATCTTAATCTTAACGAAACCGATAAAATTATGGGCATTTTCGGTTCAGGTGTAATGGAATTTCATGCTCTGGCCGATCACCAAAAAGATCCCACTTTAAGCGAAATGACCGAAGTGGCATTGAAATTTTTAAGCAAAAATGATAAAGGCTATTTTATTTTCATAGAAAGTGGCTTGATCGATTATGGCAATCATCTCAACAAGCCGGGCGTTAGTATAGATGAAACTCTTGAAATGGAAAAGGCTATAGATGTGGTACTCAAAATGACGGATCCCAAGGAAACTCTGATTGTGGTGACGGCGGATCATGGCCATCCTTTGACCATTGCTGGCTATCCCGGGCGTGGTACACCCATATTGGGTATCAATCAAGACGATGAGGATGACGATGGTGTACGTTATGCTACTTTGAATTATGCCATAGGTCCGGATCAGTTTTTGGATGCACAAGGCCAACGTTATGATTTACAGGGTCAAATTGAAGACATCAGTGAGTGTGAATTTTAATTTAATTAATTTATGTTAATGTTTCATATTAATTTTCCTCTTCTTCTTTTTTTTAGCTGATACCCATCCCAGTCAGATACCTGGAGTTGTTGGTGTACATTCGGGCGAAGATGTTGCTGTTTATGCTGTGGGTCCCCAATCTCACTTGTTCAGGGGTGTCATGCAACAGCACACAATACCACATTTAATGGCTTATGCTGCTTGTATTGGCAATGGTCGCACATTGTGCAAAGATCAATCGTAATGATCATTAAATATGAAACTTTTTAATACAAAAAAAAATTTGCTTAAAAGTTCCTTCTTCCCAAATATTTTTTTTTTTTAATTTGGTATAGGTTTAAAGTTTAACTGAAAATCTAAGAAGCAATATTTCATTGATTTTAATCTACTATTGCTGTATAAGTATAAGAAAATTACTTAAAAAAGTAAAATTTATATGAAAAACCAAAGTAAAATTTTAAAATATATTTAAAAACTGGCACCTGGGCCGCAATAAAATGTATTGAAAAAATGTGATAATTTTTTATTTTATTTTTTCAATATAAATTGTCGAGTGAGTGTTTTCTTTCGACATCGACATAATAGTTTTTATATTCTCAATATGTTTTCTTATACAGAACAAACACCTGCACAAGACCTCTTACAAGAACTTTTAAGACATGAGGGATCTTTCAAATGTTTTACTACAGCGAAATATTCTAAAACAAACGCTAAACAACACTGTTTGCAAAGTATTTGTTTCAGTTATAGCAGGTATAAGAGTAAATTAATAAAATATATCTATCGAAATCTTATATTATTTTCATAAAAACTTCATTCAAATATTTTGCAATTTTTTGCGATTACGGCACTCGGTAATTTGCCCCTGTTTTTCTCATTTTGAAAAAATTTTGAGTTTGGCGTTGGCTGAAGTATTTAGCACGTTGACTACAAAGTCGAAGGTACTGGGTTCAATCCCTGTATCTAACAGTCATTAAAAATAACTTTAACACAAATTTTTTTTCTGATGTGCATTAGTGTCCGTTTGTTTCAGTTGTTTTAGAAAAATTCAAGTGATGAAGGCATAGTCACTGGTCACTGAACTATATCGACTTCAGCAGATACTAATCCTAAGGTAACATAAAAGCGCCCTCCTTCGTTGTGTAGTATAATTATAGGCAAAGTAAAATAACCGATAATATGGCTCCTAAACACAGCTTCAAAAAACAATTTAATACACCTCACTTAACACCAGAGGCGCTGTAACAGTGCATTATAAAGAAACATGCAAAAAGCAGTGTTGTAAAAGAATGAAGCTTTTCTCTGTCTCTTGCTTCACCTCCTGTCTTCTCTATCACTATCTCTTTGCTAAAAAAAGGTAACACGTAGTATTGGGGAGGCATTCATTGCCTGAGTGTTACTTCTCTCCAGGATTATTTTTGTTGAAGACGTTAACAAAAGGTTAACGAAACATCGATATAAAAATAAAAATATAGAGAAATATAAGTAACTTACTGACCTAAAGCTTTAAAAAATAGTTTCATTGAACATATATAAAAAATCGAAAAATTAGATAAACAACTTCTCTTTAAAAAAAAATAAATTCAGTGAAGTGCGACTTTGACAGGCGCACGAAGGGTTCCGTACGGACACGAGATATGTAATTAAATGCGAACTTCAGCCTATATAAAATATAGTTTTTTTTTTCATTTATTTTTCGTTTTTGACGTTTTTATTAATTTTGGCGATTTTTTTCATATAGCAGATTTTTTTTGGTTTTGGCAATTTTTTTCGGTTTTGGAGTTTTTTTTTCATTTTGGCAATTTTATTAGTTTTGAAATTTTTTTTCTTTTAGCGATTTTTTTGGTTTGTGGCTTTTTTTATTTTTTGGCGATTTTTTTCGTTTAGGCGATTTTTTTTAATTTTGGCGATTTTCGGTCTGTGGCGTTTCTTCATTTTGGCGACTTTTTTCATATAGGCGCCTTTTTTTAATTTTTACCCTTTTTTTCTCATTTCAGCGATTTTTTTCGTTTTTTGGCGTTTTTTCGATTTGGCGATTTTTTTTTAATTTTGGCGATCTGTTTTCATTTTGGCGTTTTTTTTTAATTTTGGCATTTTTTCATTTTGGGGACTTTTTTTCATATTAAAAATTATTATGTTATTGGCGTCTTTTTCGCGTTTTGGCGATTTTTTTCGGTTTTTGGCGTATTCTTTCTTTTTGGCGATTTTTTTCATTTGGACTATTTTTTCGAATTTTGCGACTTATTTTAGTGCTAGAATTTTTTTTATTTTGGCGATTTTTTCGTTTTGGCGATTTTTTTTCAATCTTTGGCGATTTTTTTTTGGTTTGGCGATTTTATAATTTTTGGAGTTTTTAGTTTTACCGTTTTTGAAAATTTCAAGAGTTTACTCTTACGGTTTCCAAGATATAGCAAGTTGTCAAAATTACATAGTCAAAATTTCATTAACTGTTGGATCACCCTTTGCTTTAAATTTTTTTAAATTTTAATGTTAATTGTTGTAGTCTATATAAAAATACACTTATTTTACAAATTTCAAGTGTCAATATACATATGTGCATACAATTGTATGTATAATTACATTGGATTTTAACATTTTTCGTCGCTCGTTTTAGGTTAGGTTAGGTTAGGTAGGGGTGGCAGTCAGAAACCCGGACTCACTTAGACCGTTTTGGTCCATTGTGATACCACGGAGACTCTGCTTATGCGGAGTCCCCACCGTCGAACCATCCAGAGCTCAGTATAATGCTGCTAATACGTTGAAGTTTAACACCAGCAACGTCAGAAAGTTCCCTGAATTCAAGAGCGCCCATTGTGGCAATTCTCTTTCCTGCAAGTCCAGGACAGTGACAAAGAAAATGTTCTATGCTTTCCTCTTCATCAATATCTTGGCAGCTACGGCAAAAGTCGTTATGTTCAACCCTTAGCCTTTGTGCATGCCTACCTATGAGACAGTGTCCGGTTAACACGGACACTAGAATCGAGATGTGTTTCCTATTCCTTGAAATTAGGTAATCCGTACCTTCTCTATTTAGGTGAGTCCATAACTGCCTTGTGATCATTTCTTGTGACCCACCTTTTTTCACCTTTGGTGTACGGAACCCTAAAAAAGATAAGATGATATTGCACAGTCGCCTATATCGCAGTACAATTGGTATACTTTTCTCATAGAAAAGTTCCAACACTTTTCTTATAGAAAAGTTCAAACACTTTTCTAATAGAAAAGTCGTCTGTCTCAAAATTTACAACTCTTGTCCAACTTGATATTTTTTGTCCTTCTAGAAAAAGAATTCAAAAAGTTAGTGTTCAGAGAATGATGGTATAATTCTATAGAAAATATTGTTGTAGAATATTTTTAGCAGTTTGTTTTTGCCTTTTAAGCACATTTTTTTTGTACAATGTTTGAAAAGTGTTTAAGGAAAAAAATAAAAACTTTCCTACGCCAGCTGCATATGATATTTCCTCATTTTTTATTTAAGTATTAAACACAATTAAAGACAATATTATTTAATATAATATCTGTGTGTATCAATACATTGAAAGCAATAATATTATTTATTTCGATATTTATTTAATTGAATAAATAAAACAAAAATATATTTAAAATAATAAGAAAATTTATTGGAACAGCAGATGTTTTTTAAAGTAATTTTATTTTACTTATAAGATTTTAAATTAAAAAAAAAGTCAAACAATTAATTTTATTATGTTTTTTTTTGAAATATAAAGCAAGTAAGTTTTCACGGAAGTTTTTTTTTTAATCGACCACTCCGATATAAATAAGCCCTTAACTTAGCAAAAAAGTATCAGTACCATTTCTGCTATTGCCAGCAGTTTAAGGAGAAAACCAAAATGAAATTGTTAATAATTTCTGCTTTATTACTTGTCATCTGTGTGAGCTTCGGTGCAGCTCAATGGCAAAGATGTCATGGAAGACAGTGTAAGTTTTTTTATCTTTAAAATTCCAATATTTATATTATAATATTTAAAATTTAATGTATTTTTTTAGGGGCACCCTCTTGTTGGGGCTCAGGTCAACGTGGTCATGGTGGTGGCCGCTGCCGAGCACATAACGTATGGTTTTATGACAGAGCTTCTGGTCAATGTCGTCCTTTATTCTATTTGGGCTGCGCCGGCAATAACAATCGTTGGTGCTCCAGGCAGGCATGTTTGCGTGCCTGCCGTTTTCCAGGATAAATAAAACTATTGAATTGAATGATGCAGTAAATGAAATCAATCCCGTTTATTTCGTACTATTTTCGAATTATGTATTAAAATTAATTTAAAAAATAAAGTAAAAATATTATTCATCAAAAATTTATTTCATTGTAATGGAATTTATTATACGAGTACTTTATATAAAGATGTGACAATATTAATCATATATATCAAAATTAGTTTAATATGAGGTAGATAATTGACATTCATACATAAGTATGTGTAATGTAAGATCATAATGTCAAATTGAACTGCAGAGAAAATTATGTTAAGTATTAGAGGCCTGCGCAAAAATAGTCTTGAAATGTAAGGACGTCTGGTTTTTTTAAATGTATTCTTGTATCATGTATTATACTAAACCAATAATAAATGCTGTCGTTTAATAAACGAAGCACGATGGATGCATTGGTATTGGAGTATATGGGTGTTTACAAGCGATGTCGCATTAACGAACAAGAACGTAATACACACTCAAAAGAAGTAGTGTTGATGCGTGTATGCTTGTTATTTTGCATATTGTACGTTTAACTGTGTGTGTCTGTGTGTGTAAGATATAGATGGTAAGCTATTATGTGTTTAAGGGTGCTTTTTTTAAAGCAAGCGCACACAACTAATGTCAATGCGTGTGTGTATTTGTATGTCCGCAGCAAAACAAAAGATCATACATACAATGTGTGTGCGTATGTACATGCAAGATATTTGTATACGCGCCCATGCAACATCACAAATTTTTTCGTCACGAAGTATTTTCTTCTTTACTCCTATACCTGCAATAACTGAAACAAATGTGTTGCCAACAGTGTTGTTTAGCGTTTGTTTTAGAACATATCGCTGCAGTAAAGCATTTGAGAAATCCCTCATGTCTTAAAAGTTCTTGTAAGTTGTTTCTTGCAGGGGTCTAACTTGCAAGATCTTATCCTTTGGATCATGATCTGCTGTACTTCTTCTCGCCTGCTAGTTAACATACAAAGAAAGTTTCAGCCAATGTATTTAAAATACAACTTCATAATTTAAAATCAGTTTAATTTTTCTTCTCTTCTTTAGAAAACTCACATTAATTAGATGAAAGTATTTCATTCAATAATAATTGAAATTACTGAACTTAAGCCCGAATAAGAAATTATTTCTGATTAAAAATTTAATTGATTATAGACTTTTATATTGAACTGTTTAGAGTTATTAAAATGCCTAAATTGTTGATAACTTTTAAGATACAGATTGTACAATTTTATTCGTAAATGACAATTTACATACAAAAAAAATTTTAATATTTCAAAAAAAACCTTCTCCTGAAAAATTTAAATTTTGTCGCTTACGATAAAATTTAAAATAAGGCTCGATATATTTATGGTTTGATTAGTATCGCTCTGTAAGTCAAATTAAATGTAATAATTTTTAAGGAATAAATAACACTAAGTTAATTGTAAATATTCTGAAAAACAATTAGTAGAACGGAACAACATGCTGTTTTCGAAGGCTAACACACCCTCATCATCAGTGTTTTTATGTTCTGTCCGCTCTGTGTGGTGTCAGTTGATGCAAATTTCAGTTTTATATACTAATTATTCAGTGCAAATGGAATATGAGAATTGTTTTCATTAATCGTATTACAACTTGCTGAAAGCTTTTTTTGTTGTAATGAAAGTTTAATTTTACCATCTTTAATTTACAAAAGTCTGGCCGTAAACTAATCAGCTTAGTGATAAGACTTGCATAGTGTAAATTAGGACTTATGGAAAGCTTACTTAAGCTGTTTATTTTACTTAAGAGAAAATTTAATTGAATCTCTAGTTGATTATTTATAATGTTTTTAATTAACAATGTTAAGTGGAAAACAAATTTTTCTGTGTGGAGGACATGATTCAATTTATTTTAAAGTACTTTCTCTTGTAATTAACGTTTTTTATCAATGCCAGCTGCATAGGCCATCAAATGTGGTATGGAATGTTGCTGCAGGACTCCACCAAATAAATGAGAATAGGGGCCGGTAGCAAAAATACCAACATCGTCACCTGCATGAACGCCTATGTCAGCCGGTATCTGGCTGGGGTGAGTAGCATCTGCGATTACGATTCAATATTTTAATAGATATAAGTAAAAAAGAATAAGAGTATGTTCTCATGAACCCACCTAAGCTCTCAATTATAGGCTCCAAGTCCAAGGACTTGCCCTGCTCATCGAGATATTGTTCTGGTCCTACGGCGTAATTAAGAGTGGCATATCTTCGGCCATTTCTATCAATATCATGACGATTGATACCCAAAATTGGGTTACCACGATCAGGATAACCCGAAATGCTTAATGGATGAGCATGATCCGATGTTACCACTATCAGAGTTTCGCGGGGATTTGTAATATTGTAAGCCAACTCAATGGCCCTTTCAAATTCCAAAGTCTCATCGATACTTAAGCCAGGCTTATTATAATGATTGCCATAATCGATAAGACCACCTTCGATGAACAGAACAAAGCCCTTTTTATTTTTCTGGCTTAAAAATTGTATGGCCACTTCTGTCATTTCCAGCAAACGCGGCTGTTTCTGAGCATCAGCATAAGCATGAAAATCCATTAATTGTGAATTGAATAGACCCATAATTTTGTCAACCTTGCTCACATCCAAATTAAGCAATTCACTACGATTGGTGACTAAAGCTCCCTGGGGATGCATTAATTGCCAGAGATTTAAAAGGTTCTGGCCATCCTGGCGTTCGCCTTTATTACCGTGAGCATCAGTTACGCAATTGGGTAAAAATTTTCCCATGCCGCCGCCCATCATTACATCCAACTGGCGACCCGGTGATTCCTTGATCAGCTGCTGGGCCATGTCCATGCAGCTGTTGGGATCTTGTTGGGCATTCAAGACATCTGTATCGCATTGCCAGAAACGATTGGCGGTGTGGGCATACATGCCCGAGGGACTGGCATGTGTTAGACTGGTGGTGGTTATAAAGCCAGCAGATTTGCCAGATTTCAGGGCCCAATCGGCCAAAGAGCTGACATGATTTTTAGCATCCATGCTCATGCTGCAATTATTAAATTCCACATTGGCTGTTACCCCAATGGTCATAATGTTGGCCTTGACACCGCACATGTAAGCAGTAGAAGTGCAGGCCGAGTCCGCCACTTGGGAATTAGAGCAATATGTCTGACAGCACCAAATTGATGAATTAAAATTAAATAATTTTTTTTCTTTAACTCTTAAGATTCCCTACTCACCTTGCTTAAGCCCACCCAGGGAAACTTTTCAAAACTTAAGGAGTCCTCTTCGCCTGTCTTACCCTTCAATTGTCCCTTGCGTATGCGTGCGGCCGTCACGGTTGACAAAGACATGCCATCACCCAAAAAGAAGAGGACATTTTTGGCTTTTCTGTGACTGGGAATGACAGCCAAACGTGTGGCCAATTCTTGCTGGGCCAGAGAATGCCAAAATTCAGGATCTTTTTCTTGGGTAGGAGTTAACCTGCCGGTGGCCACATTTTCCGAAATACGTTGTTTTTTATTACTCTGGCCCACTAAATGAATGTCCTGTTCCGTTAAACACAAGACATAATTTAACATGGCCAATATTAATATAAATTTCAGCATTTTTAACTTCCAAGCAAATCGAAATGTTGTAATGACGTTTGCAATGTTTAAAGGAATAACTTAAACTTTTTTAAAAATTCTTAATTATATGATTTTATACCTTTTGAAGGTCTCAATTTATCTTATTAATAATTTGTTGTTATCTTCATAACATTCATTAAAATGAGTGCGATATCCAGTAAATTTTTGTCTAACTGAAATGCATGTGATTACAAAAATTATTTACAACTTGTTTTTATAACACAAAGTGAAATGCAATTTTTAAATTTTAATAGTTTTATAGTAGAATTTATTTTTTATAGTGTGTGCATTTAAGAAAAATATATATATGGGAATTAAAAAAAGTATTAAGTCATTGTTAACTAAAGATATGAAGATGACAAATCACGTGTGATAAAAATGCATTATTTAAAAGAATTTATTCGGAAGTAGATGAATCAATTTGTTACAATATCCCTACTAACGCACAGTGGTACGAATCCAGAATCTAGCGGGATAAAATTATTTGACCAACTGTCTCGATTCAAATGAAAATGACATGCAAAGTTTGTTTTTTCAATGGAATTGGTACAATTTTCCTACTAACGCACAGTGGTACGAATCCAGAATATAGTAGTACAAAATTATTTGACCAAGAGTCTCTATACGGATGGGTTTGACACACAAATCTTCTTTTTTCAATGAAATCATTACAATTTCTCTACTAGCGCACAGTGGTACGAATCGAGAATCTAGCGGGATAAAATTATTTTATGATCAATCTATAAAGCTTTTGGGCTGTTGAGTTCAAAAAAATTATTCAAAAAATTCTAGTTAAATTTTTTTGAGAAAATACCGTAGAGTCTCGCTATTCCGAACTTTGGTAGTATTAATTTTTCATATGCATTATATTAAAGAATTCTCTCGAGCTTTTAATGTTTTAATAATTTTTTGATATGAAAATTTATTACAAAAATTAAAAAAAAAAACAGTCAACTCCAGGTATTGCGAACTTAATGTTCGAGATTTTTTTTTACTTTATCTCCAGGAAATTTGCTATAGGGTGACGCCACCTTGACGGCCCAACGTATTACAAATTTTATTTTTTGTAACTTGAGTTATAAAAAGCTGGATTGAGTGCCTATTATTTACTTTCCATTTCTATCTTAACAAATAATACAAGCGCTTAATTTTGCGAATGTGGAGGAAATAAATTTTCAAAGTTTAGCAAAACAAATGCTTTTGTTTCAGTAAAATAAATTTTTATTTATGTAGATATGTGTGTGTCTTTCCATTTTTCTTGGCAATTGATTTTCAACACCATAAAAATGCTTGATAGTTGGCATTTACTGAGCTTTTTGTTTGTTTGTTTTTTTACTTGAATGTGTAGTTGTGCCAGTGATTTGTTTCTCATTCAACATTTTCAAATGCGAAAACATTTATATTCATAAAAAAAAATCATGGTAATGCACAGACAAAGTCTTAATTTATATAACAGGAGGTAAGTTCAAGAAGGTCTTAGAAGGCTGCATCTTACTTATATCAAACTAGAGCAGTATTTCGTTTAAGACACAAAACTTTGATCAAACCCATTAAAATAAGAATAATTCTTTGAGGAAAAAACCAGTTCTCAAACCAAGACTGAACTTGAAAAATACTATGAAGAGTATTTTCACAATAAATTTTAATGGTAAAAAGTGGTTGACCAAATTTCGTTGAGGCTTCAACAGCACAGAAGATGGCGTGAAATCTGGACATTCAGTTAAGAACCGCTGCAAAAATTTAACGATATTGTTTTGGTCAAGTGGAGATTGAATGATTGTGGAGGCCATACACACAGATTGATGTTGATTAAATTCATGTCATTTCAAAATGAAATTACTTTGATTCAACATGGCTCTACATATTATTTCAGTATCGAATATGTACGTTGTTTTAAATTGAAATAACTTTGATTCAACATGATTCTTCAATAAATTGAGTGACTCAAAGTCTAACCTCGTTAAAAAGCACCTCTATTTAAACCACCATCATTATCATCATCATCATCATCATTATCATTAACATCAGCATCATCATCATCATCATGTGTACATTCACAATCATCTCGTATAAAAATAGTGCAGGATTTGTTAACTCAAAACAAGAAAAATTGTTGAAAATATCCTTGAAATCTTTGATATTTCATTTAATAGTTTAAAAAACCATACACACTTTCACACATTTACATATTAATTTACCCACTTATGTGCTTGTATGCACATACACATACATATACATACATATACATACATACATACACACACAAAGGCATTTCTAGTTATTTATATACACACATGCTTACACAAAAAAACACCTTCTCTTTCTGTACCAGTCATTTATTTAAATCTACTCTATTTTCTGCTGTTACTGGCGTTGTCACTTTGTCGCTATCACTGTCACTTGTGCTGGCACACAAATAAGTGCATTTCAATAGCAAAACTGTTACATTTTGTAAACTATTGTCGTTAGTTTTACAAGCGTGTGTTTGTGTGTGCCAGCAACAACAAAAATACCAGTTGATATTCCCATCATTAAATATTCAAAATATTTTGTGTGGGATTTTTATTTTTATTCTTTCCTTCTGGTGTAATAGTGATACAAAGTGACTGCCAGTCATTAGTTTTTATTTCCTTTGGGAGGTTTTTTTTTTGTGAAGTTGATAAAATAGTCGTAGTACCTTTTTGGCATGAGACTGAGTTATAAAAAAGTTTTGTTAAAATATTTGGCATATTAAGATGTCAATGATTGCGGTCGATTGATGAGGTGGAAGTGGGTGAAATGTTAAACTTTTCTTTCATAGATTTTTTTTCTCAAATCGATAGTTATATTTTCGATGTTGCAGAGGAATAAAAAGCTACACAATTTGCAAAGTTGTAGTTTAATAATTCGCGTAGTAAATTTTCTCCGAACGAAAATTGCAAAATAGCGGACGGAAGACAAATGCACCAGAAATAAATTGTGTGGACACCAATATGCAAATTGCAATTATATATATTTTGCATTGAAAGCTTTCCTCCGAAGTTGATTGAAAATGCCTGTTCTGCTAAATTGTATATTATCAGGTCGGCTGTTTTTAACCGACATCAAAAAAAGGAGGAGATTATTAATTCATCTGTATTTATTTTTGATATTATTGCTTCCTAACTCGGTATACTTTAGACCGATTGTAATATTTTTCCGTGAGGGTATAGCTTTGATTTCGTCCTATATAAATAAAAAAAAACGGGGCAGTGACACACCCACAATTTTTTTAATTTGATTTACAGATATTCTACTTATTTGATTGCTACTAAATTTACTCAACGCACTGGGTTCTCGTAACGAAATAATTTTGAAGTGGAAAAAATGGGCGGATGCACTCCCATTATAAGTTAGCATAATATTTGACATGTTTTCATTCGACCCATTTTCAATGAACTTCCCACACAACCTGAACTTAAAAAACACACAATATTGCCTTAAAAATGTGGGCGAGGCCACGTCCATTCAATTTCAATATTATATTTCACGTGCTTGTGCTTAATTTATTTTTACAAATCTGGGCACACTCTTTAAGCTTTAGAAGAAAAACAATCTCTCAATAAAAAAAAGTGGGTGGGGATACGCCTATTAACATTTTATATTATATATCAAGCGCTTCTACTTTATAGATTTTTACGAAACTTGGTACTTTCCATGAATTTTTAAAATAATTTAATCCTGAATTCAAAAAGTGGGCGAGACCACACCCCTTAAAATGTAATACTATATTTCACGTGCTTCTATTTTATTGATTTTTACATAACTTTGTACACACTGTGAGCTTTTAAAAAAACACAATTTTAAATAAAAATAAGTAGGCGTGGCCAGGCCCCTGCAGATTTAATATTATATTTTATGTGCTTCTACTTGATAGATTTTTACGAAACTTGCTATCCAACTTCAACTCTTAAGAATATATAATTTGCATTCAAAAAGGGGGTGGGGCCGCACCCATTAAATTTTAATATAATGTTTCACGTCCCTCTACTTTATAGATTTTTACGAAACTTAGCACACACCTTGAACTAAAAAATACACACAATTTTGCATTAAATAAAGTGGGCGTGGCCATGCCCTTTAAATTTAATATTTTATCCAACGTACTTGTTTTTAACCAATCTTTAGGAAACTTGGCACACACCCTGAGCTCTTAAAAAGACCAAATTTTGCTTTAAAAAAGAGGCCGGGGCCACGCCTGTTAAATTTTAATATCTTATCTCACGTGCTTGTATTTAACCAACTTTTACGAAACTTGGCACACAGTCTTAGCTCTTGAAAATACACAATCTTGCATTAAAAAAGTGGGCGGGGCCACACCTATTGAAATTTGATATTATATTTCATGTTGTTCATACACCCTGAACTCTGAAAAATAATAAAACTTGTATTTGAAAATGTGGGCAGGGTTGCGCCCATAAAAAGTAAATATTAAGTGTTTTTTTATTTTATTGGATTCCCACAAAAGAGTGGCAAAGAGTTTTGGCTGCTAGAATGACATAATTTTGCGCTTAAGGAAATGGGCGGGGCCATGCTCTTTAAAAATTAATCTTATGTATCACGTGCTTCTACCGGAACCATTTTTTTTTTAATTTTGGCATATACCTTGAGCTCTGAAAGCGACCCACTGTTGAATTTAGAAAAGTGACCGGATACTAATATTTAATAAAACAAATTGGCTGTAACCACATCCAAAAAAAATATAAATTTTGCACTAAAAAATTAAAAAAAAAAATATTAAAAAAAAATGAACTGACTTCAAATAATTATAAGCACTAATAATAAAAATATAAAATTTTTAAAACCCCCGACTCACTTGACACTGTGGCATAAGTTGAGGAACCACTAATATTATTGAAGCAACAGAATCACCAGTTTAGTTCTTAACTTCCAATGGCTTAACCAATTTTTGTTCAAACATAACTCGGAAATGATTAAATCGATTTGTCCACAAGAAAATGTATCATAATTTCTAAACGACTGGACCAATTTTTGTCAGTATGGACTGGAAGATATTAGATCAAGTCTCCTTTCAAACGAAAAAAAACCCAAATTAAAATCTGTATAACTCTTTATGAGCTACGAAGTTAAGGACACACATATTCAACAGAATATTTTAAGAAAAGATGTGAAATCTTCTAAACGGCTGGGCCGACTTTATTCGAACAAAATAGCTAAGAACACTCTCGATCAAGTCATCTTTTAAACTAAATCAAAACCAGCCCAGTGGTTTGGTCTGTACGTGGACTAGTACATGCACACAGATATACAGACACACACTACAAACCTATAACATCCCTTTTTTGGTCGGAGGTTAAAATGTTTTAAAAATAATTTAATATCAGTTAAATAAAATATTTTTATGTATGGTGAAAAGCAGAAAAAATAATATTAAAAAGCAATAATAATTTTATACCTTCTGCTGGTTAAGAAATATCCAACCACACAATTACATAAACCGCTGCAGATGATATGCAGAAGAAAAAAAAACAAATGTAATTGCTTCTATAAAGACGGAAGACAATGTTAAAGTAAACATTAAAAGTATAACAACAAAAATAATGTTATATTTTCTGCTTGTTAAGAAATATACAACTACACAAAAACGCATAAACCTATGCAGATAATAAGAAAAAAAAAAACTATTTTTGCTTCTACAATGACGCAAGTCTAGTGTAAAGTAAACATAAAAACCATAACCAAAACAATTATGTTATTTATACCTACTGTTTGTTAAGAAATATACAACCACACAAAAACATAAGCCGATACAGATGATAAGCAAATAAAAAATAAAATGTAATTGATTTTACAATGATGTAGGACTATGTTAAAGTGAACATAAAAACCATAACTGCAACAATAATATTATCTCTTGTGCTGGTTTAGAATAGTATAACAACACAAACACATAAGCCAATGCAGATGATAAGCAAAAAAACATCAACTATAATTGCTTCTATAATGACGCAAGATGATGTTAAAGTAAACATTAGAGCCATAACTAAAAAAATATACAACCACACAACTACATAAACCAATGCAGATGATAGGCACAAGAAACAATAACTACAATTGGATCTACAATGACGTTATATTGCCGTACATACACACAAACCAACAGCAATATAACCTAATGACAGAGTTTAAAGCTGCTGAATGCTCTCAGGTTTTCTGGACTCAGTCAATTATTGTTGTGTTAGCACCCAAGCAAAGTAAGCGGAGTGCATATTGTGTACAAAACAATGAAGTTAAAATGAGCGGTGGATTAATTTAACATTTTCGAGTAAATAAAGTGTGTGATTTAATAATTGTTTACATACGACTTTTTACTTAATTGTAAAAACAACGCTTTTTTCATACAATAAAAATTTATACATTAGCTGAATGTTAAACTTTTCTCACACTGTCTGAACAACTCTGATAAAATAACAGTTTAAAAATGGGTTGCCTTATGAAACATGTATTTGCAAAATGGATTATCAAATGTGTTATTGTCTTACAAAATATTTTTATATATACTCGTATGATGCTGGTGTAACAGCTTTCAATTTCCATGTTTTCATTTCATTTGTAAAATATTTGTTTATAGTGTGTGTGTGTTGGTTTTTTTGCTGCATACCAATAAAGAAATTCGATTAAAAGTATTGAAAGGAAATTCAATTTCTATTTGTGTGACAACTTTGATGCATGTGTGTGCGTGTGTGTGTGCTTGCATGCATGTGCTTGTTCTCATTGCAAGTGTAAGTTTCAAGGTTTCATTTTTAAAGAAATTTATAACACAATAAATGAAAGATGTCTTTAATACATAATAAATTAAGCCTTTCAGTTTATTTTTCTTTAAATTAATTATTTACAAATAGTTTTAATTAAAGCCCATCTCTAGCAAAACTTTATTTTTAAATATTTACAGTTCTAGTTGTATAATAACTTTCACTTTGTTTGAAAAGCATGTTTTAACGACAACAAAATTGTTCTTTAATTTAATCTTAATATTAATTAAGTGCTGCTGGGTTGTAGAGTAAAAAAACTTTAAAACGCAGGTTTCATATTAAAACATTAACACACATACAAACACAAAATAAAATGCACAATCTGTTGTGGTTGCAAGAAGTGAAACGATGCAAAACAAAAATCACAGCAAAAACTTTTTGACACTTCAGTCATGACGTATAACAGACTGAGATATTTTCGAAATGAATTTAAAACACTGAAATAGATATTGAAAAGTTTTTAATGTTTTAGCACTAATAGTGGGAAAAATTTAATAGTTTTTTTGTTCCTAGATTTTGAATATTAAGGGAAATATATTCACTAATGTTGAATTTTAGATACACTTCACCAACATATACATACATACATATATGTTTTGTGAAAAAAATGGAGAAATTATTTTTTGTTTTATATCAATATCAATCGTATAGGAATAATATGGAAATGAAGCAAAGAATGGCATACCCTAATGCACCCTTATAATATTTGTTGAAAGGTATGAAAATAGTTCTTCCAAATAGAGAAAATCACCTTAACACAAAAAATCGCCCAACGATAAAAGCGTTAATTGAAAAAAAAAATATTTCGGCAGCTCGAAAAGTAAAATGGACGAAAATTCTTAAAAACTTAAAGAAATCGACAGAAGAGTATGTAATTTAAATGAAAAACCGTTTAAACGCGTAAAATCGCCAAACTATAAATAGCCCTAAATCGGAAATATTTCGGCTCAAATAACATAAAAACCGGAGAAAATTTGCCAAAATGATAAAAGTCTAAGGGGGAAAAAAATATCAACAACTTAGGAAATTCGCCAAAAAAATGTGTAAGTTAAAGTTCGAGCACCACTGTATTTAAAGGCTTACTCTAAGAATTTTAAAGTGTTTTCAATCTAAAAGTTAAAACCTGGTTTTAACCCTAAAACCATAAGCAGCTGATTTTGCATTCACACTGCAAAATTGTTAAATTCAGGTTTTAATTTATAAATTGTCTAATAACTTTGCTCAAAATAAAATAAGTCTTTTGCAGAAATGCACGAATTTATTGTTGTTTTTTTATGCTTCTTATAATACTTATTTGACAAACTGTACAACAAATGTTTTTGTTTGTATGATATTTTTTGTCTGTCAGATATTTCACAATACGGTCTAAAATGAAAATTATTTTATATTTTGTAAATAAATATTTTAAAATTATGGAACTAGTAATACAAAGTGAAGAAATAAATAAATTCAGTGAAGTGCGACTTGACCGGCGCACGAAGGGTTCCGTACGTACCCTAGATATGTAATTCAATACGAACTTTAGCCTATATAAAATATAGTTTTGTAATTTTTTTTAGTTTTGGCGTTTTTTGGGGTTTTTTTGGTATTGGCGATTTTTTAGTTTTGACACTTTTTTCTCTTTTTGGCGATTTTTTTTTATTTTAGCGCTTTTTTCTAATTTTGGCGATTTTTTATTCACATAGGCGATTTTTTTTTAAGTTGTTTCGATTTTTCGGATTTTGACGTTTTTTTATTTTGGCGATTTTTTTTTTTTCATTTAGGCGCTTTTTTAGTTTTGACACTTTTTTTCTCGTTTTGACGATTTTATTCGTTTTTTGGCGTTTTTTAATTTTGGCAACTTTTTTTAATTTTGGCGATTTTTTTTCATTTTGGCGATTTTTTTTCATGTGAACATTTTTTTTTTGCGGCTTTTTCGCGCTTTGGTGATTTTTTTCGGTTTTTTTGGCGTTTTTTTTTCTTTTTGGCGATATTTTAATTCAAGCGATTTTTTGAAATTAGGCGATTTATTCTAGTGTAAGATTTTCCTTTAATTTTAGCGATTTTTTTTCTTTTTTTTGGCGATTTTTTTCGGTTGGACTGTTAATGACTTTTAATCTGAAGTTTCATCGCAAAACTCTTTAAGATCATATTAAAATTTGCCACTTACATGGGATTTTAACATTTTTCGTTGCTCGTCTTGGAACACCCTTTAATTTTTAAGTCTCATGTAGTTGTTGTTGTAGCTGCTAAACTTTTACATACTCTGTCCAAATTTCAGGTCCGTAGGTGTATGGTTCCTGAACAAATAGCCTGTGACGGACAGATAGGGATCCTTTTCACCTTTGGTGTACGGAACCCAAAAATTACAAAAATAGATTACAAAATAAACATTTTTTATCGGCAGATCGATATAAGTCATATCGTTTTTTTCACTTCCCAGAGGTCAATGAAAATATTTCTTTTGGACGGATAACCAAAAGATTCTTTTTTCCTGGGTTATAATTGCCGCTGCATCCATTTTTAAATTGAAAATTTATCAATTGGTATCTTATTCACTGGCATAAACATTACGAACTGCTTCCGTTCATTTTAAGTTGGCAGCACTGATTTTAGCACAGCGAAAACAAGGTTGCATTTCATAAAACAACTTAAAACTTAAAGCAATTCAAAAAAGGTTTTAAGTTGGTTTTAACAAAAACAATTTGTATGGTAAAACCAGGTTTTAACAGTTGCTTTTAACGTTTAAACCAACTTTTATTAAAACCATGTCAGTGTGGAAACACTATCAGAGCATTATATGAAGCTGTTATTTCCTAGCAGCCTTTGTTTTTTATCTAAAATTCAGGGATCTCATTAATGTCTTCCTATGCCAAATCATCATAATAATATCGGTTCTTGCAACAGCACTCGCACCAAATAGAATGGGTAAGTAGACAGAGGTCAGACTGCACCTTAAACTGTATATCAATTTATTAAAAACACTTTACAAATTTACTCTTGTATTAGTTTCATTAATATAAATGAGGTGTATCTAGTGATGGTCTATCGAAATATGTAAAAATATCGATTTCGAAAAATTATGAGTTGGGGCCTTTTCGTATTAAGTTAACGATATACTTTTCAAATTTCCTTTTAAGCAAATTTAAATTTTACAACAATCTTTAAAAGCCCAAAACTATGCACTACTATTTAAAAATAGTACAAAAAATAAATCAGCCGACCAACAACCGCACTAAAGAGGCAGCAAAAAAAATAATCAAGGAACTAATACTAATAATAATAATAGCAACAAAAACAACTTAGAGCTAAATATGTTTCTTTAGTGTATGTAGTATAAAAAATGACCTATTGGCCGAATTCGTGGCATATTCCTAGGGATATTGCAAAAAAAAAAAATAAAAAAATAAAGAAATAACACTAAATGAGCAAATACAAAATGGCAGAGAATGGTAGAGAACGAGTGAGTGAGAGCAATAATAATATGTATAAGAGCTGTTTCGTATGTTGTTTAACTTCAATAGTTCGGAACATTTTGTCGTATGCTTTACGCAGGTTTTTGTAGGAATTTCTTCTTATACGAGTATGTTATGGCTTCGTATAAGATTGTTGGTTGCTGGTAATTGCTCGTGCTTTTGTGGCAAGTTTGCATGTGCAAATATGTGAGCGAGTTTGCATGAAGAGTTAGTTGTGTGTGCTTAAGTGTTTGTGTGTGAATGTGTGTTTGATTGTGTTTGCTTGAGTGTGTATTAGTTTGTGTGTAATACACTCCAGCTGTTGCACATTTTATGACAGCAAAGGTATTTATATGCTAGATGTGTGAGTGTGCGTATATTTGGGTTTGTTTGAGTGTTACATCCAGCAGCTAGATAATTTGCCAAGGCAAACTATATTTGATGAGATATGTGAACATCCAGTATGAAACGAGTATTCACTGCTTCTGGTGTGGACTCCGGTATTCTCATTTAAAAAATATTAAATTAAAAAAAAAACCGATATTAAAAAAATGGAAATACATACATAAATATATGATTTTAATAAAAAAAATTAAAAAGAAAAAATTATTGCTTAAAAAAATTTTAATTTTAGTTAAATTGAAGAATGTTTAAGAACTAAAAAAAAACATAATAAAGGTTTTTCTTTTTAAAAAAAGCAAGCATGTTGGTGTAAATATAAAAATTTGAAAAAATACTAATTATAATAAAAATTATACTGAATTAGAAAATTAAAAGAGGTCTTTATTTTTGTTCAAAATAAAGCAGAAATTGCAAAGAAAATGCCTATTGGTGCGATGAAAATTTTTTGAAAAAAAAAATTACATGTAAAATATATAAATTAAAGAAAATAATAATAATAAAAAATAATAACAATAAAAAATAATAATAATAAAGTGCATTTTTTAAAAATTATTTAATAATAATTTAATAAATAATAAAAAAAATATATAATAAATTCATAACGAAAAGAATCCACGTTTTCAGTTAAATGTCTATTTTAATACAGTTAATTTTTCCTTTGCCTAAATAGTGTGAGTGTATGTGTATATATGTGTGTGTGTAAAAACGTTAGAGAAGTAAAAGAGCTGTTATTTGTGTCGTATACCAGTCTCTTAACGGCAACGGCAACAACATTGAAAACGGTAGTGGTCACGTCAACGGTTCAACGGTGCGTATACGTATTGTTTAACTTTTATTATACACTTGTAAATGTTGGGCTTTATTTGTTTGCCTTCTTTCTTTGTGCCCTCCCCTACATAACCACTCTCATTACTTTACTTTGTTTAGTTTATAGCAAACGTTTCACTTTCATTTCGGTTCAACACAATTCGTTTCAGCTCGTTTCGGTTCGTTGTTAACTTTTATTTTTTATTATTATTTTTCTTTATTTTTTTTCTTTTGTTAAAATGGTGCTTCCTGCTGTCTTTTTGTTTCCTCTTTATAAAAGGAGCTCGAGAAAATGTATAAATGTGTGTAAGTCAGCTAAAGCATAAAGGAATTGAGTGTATGTGTGTTTTCATAATAAAACCAGGATTTCAACAGCAAAAAAAAAATTAATTTGAAATAAAAGTAAAATAAAAACTTAAATAGAAACTCAAATAAAAACTCACATAAAGGCTACGATTATGTATGTTTTTTTTTTCTTTAATAAAACATTCAACAATTTGCAGTTTGTGCTTAAAAGATTTTTTTTATTTCTACTCTTACGTGTGAATTATAGCTGTGGTTAAGGAAAAATAATTTTAATATTATTTGTTTGTTTAACAAAAATTAATTAAACTTTTTATTATATTAAAAAGTTAAAATAAACTAACTAACGGCATAAGAAAGACTGAAAATAAAATAATAAATATAAAAATCTGCTGTTGGCTAAGTAAACATTAATTGTGTGTATGCATATTTTTTTCTACGACTACCTGCAATAACAACTTACAAAAGAAATTAATATTTTTGTAGGCTTAAGCAATAGGAAATCCTGTGTAGCATAAGATACAAATTGTTAATAAGAAATTAAAAATTTGGATATCTGTCAGCGAAATTTTTTTCTCAAAATTCAATAATTTTAAATATCACAAGTTAATAAAAAAATTAAATTGTCTAATAATTTGTAGGGGTCTTATTCTTAAAAAATATTTGTGATTATAACAGCTTTATAAGACAGTTTCCATATAAAATTTGTTTTATGAAACCTTTATAAAAAAAATAATTTTTTATGCACGATGCTCTATATGTATAAAATAAAGGATATATGAGAGTTGATCATGTCCTTGTTTCTATTGAAATGAACTTCACACAAGTGATTGTTAACATAATTCTACAAGTTATTACAAAATTCCCAAGCATTCTGATCAGCCAATTTGAAAGAAACTCAATTTTTAAAATTAAGGATATATGAAAGCTGGAGAAGTCATTGTAAAAATTAAAAATAAAATTCAGTAGCTTGATTAAACGTGTAAAACAAAATTAATTGCATGCATTTTAAGCGTTATTGTAGCTAAAATTAAATTTTTGAAATTCAGTATATACTAGAGGTCTGCATATCCTTGAAACTATTCAAATTAAATTTAGCAGATAGTTTAAACGTTTAAAGAAAAACTAATTTATATGTAAAAAAGATTCTTGCTAATTTCTGGACATAATTGCGATTGAAATTTAACTCACTCGAAAATAGGATATATGGGAGGTAGACATATCCTTTAATCGAATGAAATGAAATTTATCACAGCGATTAAAAAATGCATTTTATAAGTAGTTATAATATTTCCTTGCAATATAACAAGACTTAAATTAAAAAATATGTTTAATATTAATGATAAATAGAAGGTAAACATATCCTTAATTATGTTGAAATAAAATTTATGAAATAAAGATTTGCTATATAGCTGTATAAATAGTTAATAAATTTCCAAGGACTCTGAACAAAATTTTTCTACAAATCGAATTTTAATAATTAAGGATATGTGGGAGATGGACATATCCTTGCACCGAACACAATAAAATTCAACGGCAAGTCCAAGTGTTTAAGTTTAGTTTAAAGAACATAGTCCAGTTTTATTGTGATATTAACTTTAACACAAAGTAAATTTCGTATATTCAGGATATACAACAGCTGGGCATATCCTTGCACCAATTGAAATACAATTTTCCCTAGAGCATAAGTCTATAATTTTAACAACATATTTTTGCGGCATTCTGGTCACAATAACTATTGAAATTCAACCTTATTAAAAAAAGGATATATGGGAGTTAGCCATATCCTTTCGTTGAATGAAATGAAATTTAGCACAAATATTAAGTAAACTATTTTATAAATTGTAACAATATTTTTTTGCCATATGATAACAGTGACAGTAAAAAAAAAAATTTTTTTAATAAGGACATATGAAAGATGGACATATCCTTGCTTCTAGCAGAATAAAATTTACCAAGGTTATTGGCTATATAATGACATGATCAGAATTTTTTAGTACACCAATTTTTGAAAATTAGGATATATGAGAGGAAACACATCCTTGCACCCAACTCAATTAAATTCAACAGCAAGCACAAGTGTTTTAGTTTAGTTTCGAGTTTACAGTTCAGTTACATATGTATATACTGATAGCAAATATAACTGACATTTACTTTTTAATATTCAGGATATACAACAAGTGGGCATATCCTTAAGTCAGTTGAAAAAAAATTTGCAGAAAGTATAAGTACATAATTTTCAAAATATATTTAACATATTAGCATTGTGGTTTTATATTCCTCAAAAAATACGCTTTGTTCATGAAAACCATAAACCACGAAATCTGTTTTTAAGAGAATAAATCCTGCCAAATAATCGATGCAAATAAATAATACTTGTATGTATGTATGTATGACAGTTAACTCGCACAATCTGTAAAACTTAATCCAACTTTAACCTTTTTCCCTTTCCGGATGTTTAAATCATGTTCGGGTAAATTTTTTCTATCCTTGAAAAAAGACACTTCCAATAATTTATTGCCTCTCTATAAGAATGAGTTTGTTAGAAATTTAAATTGTGGCATAAACGATTTGTTAGATGAAAAACATTTTTATTTATTTCCTTTTGGCAAAAGAGTCCTTAAAATATGTTTTTTTGCACATACATACATACGTATATATGTATATCTTCTTTTTTTTAATATCTTCATTGAATTTGCTTTCAATATGCCTTAGGCCATTTGATATGACAAACCTTGGCCAACTTAATGTTAGTCAACGAACGAAAGGCAAAAAATAAAAATACAATGTATAAACATACATATACATTTACAAATAACATATACATTTATTTGTATATGTATGCATTGTAAAACTAATAGTGTGTCAGAGTGTGAAATAATTTTTCAAGGATGAGACAAATTTGACTGAAAGTTTTTATTTTGATAAATGAAATCTCAAAATAACCTCTAGCAAAAAAAATTTTAAGAAAAAAAAATAATTAAAAGTTCTGTCCAATAAAAGTCCTTTAAAGTCTAACAAAAGGAAATCTTAAGTCTGTATTTTTTTCTTTGTTATTTTCATATTAAATTTAACGAATAGAAAAAAGTTCCTTAAAATGCTTAAAATATTTTTAGCTTAAGAACTTAAAATCTTTTAAATTAAGCCAATATTTTGTTGTGCTTAAGTTTTTTTCTCTCTCTTTTATATAATATCACCTTAATACAGAAAGGCCTAAACTAATTATTTTTTTGAAATCGAGTTTTTTGTATATTTCCATAGAAGAGCTTCCAGTTTATCGAAAAATAAAAAAACTTCGATTTCCAAAAAACCATGAGTTAGGACCTTTCCAAATTAAGGTAACTATAGTTATGTACATAAATTTGTTTTTAAATAAACTCAAATATTTTGCCTATTAAAAGGGACCTTCTTTTTCATTTGCTACCCTTTTTTTAAATCAACTTGATGCCTTTAGAAAAAATGTCCTTTATTATTAATTTTCCAATTTTTGTTTACTTTTTCTCAACAGCAAGAGAAACAAGAACAACAACAACAACAGGAAAACATGTACAAGTATTTGTTTATACTTGACTTCTGTTTGTTTTCCTTTGCTTCTTCTGCTTTGCTTATGCTTTAATCTTGCTTCATGTTTTTTTTTCATGTCATCTCTTGTGTTTTGGTTTTCGGTGAAATGCTTGACATTTTTCTTGACAATTTTTAATTTTGAATTTATTTAAATGGCTTGCTTTCATGAGAAAATTTCTCAAAACACTGGTTTTGAAAATAAAGAAAAAATAATAGTTTGTTTGTCGTAAACATAATATGATTGCTCTGGGGAAACAAATAGTCATTCTTAATTTGAGAGAGAGAGAGAGAGAGATGAAAACTTTTTCGCGAAGTTTCTCTCCAAATAAAAATCTTCCTAAAACATAAAATACGTTTAACTGGGAAAAATTTTTTTTTTATAATATTTTTACCAAATTTTTTTTTCAATTTCTAACACTGGAACCATAATTTCGGGTTTTTAATAGCAAATTATTTCTTTTTAAAATATAGAAAATACTTAAGTACCGAATAAATAATTTATTTTATTTAATTAGTTTTATATACCAGAAAAAGTTCAAGTTTCTTAGGTCTGGAGCTCTTTTTTTATATTTCTAATTTTTATACCAAAATATTTCTTTCAAAATCTTTAAATATATTTTATTTGTAAACAAAAATAAAAAATGAAGTTGACCTTACATACAAAAAAAAATACATTTTCCAGCCCTGATTCCTCATACCAACCTAGTTCTTTTAAAAATATATAAAATATGTTAGGTGAACCAAGAAAAAAGTATACCTGGCAAAAATTAGTTTTATTTAGTTACTTTAATATGCAAAAAAATTTTAAGCTTTCCAGTTCTGGAGCTGTGGTTTTTATATTTTAAATTTTCTATACCAAAGTTTTATTTCCAAAACAGCAAAATATTAATTAGACCTAGTTGGTCAATTTATTATATCACAAAAATTGCAAGTTTCCCAACCCTTAATCATCCTTTTAAGTTTTTTTTAATTTTTACACCAATATATTTCTTTTAAGAATATAAGATATGTTTAAATTATAGAGAGAAAGGAAAAATTAGTTTATGTAACAAAAAATTTAAAGTTTTCCAACCCTGGATACGTCTTTTTGATATTTTTAATATTTTTTTATTTTAAATACCAATTTTATTCGTACTGAAATCTAAAATAAATTTATTTAACACAAAAAAATTAATTTTATTTAGTTACTTTAAAAAAGAAATAATCAGATTTTCCAGCTCTGGAGATGTCGTTTTATTTTTCCAATTCTCTATATACATATGAAGAAAAACATTTATTAAAAGAAAAAAAATTCATTAGACCTGGTTACTTTTACATGTCACAATAAGTGTAAGTTTCCCAACCCTGTAGTCATCCATTTAGATTTTTCGGATTTCTTAAAACATATAAAAAGTAAAAAAGTTAATGTTTTCCGACCCTGGACGGGTTTTTATAATACTTTTTTTTTTGGTTTGATTTTTAATACCAAAATTCGTACTGAAATATAAAATTAGTTTACTGAACAAAAAAATAAAAATAAGTTTTATCTAGTTACTTTTATATGGCAAAATTAAGTTTAAGTTTTCCAGCTCTGAAACCATCAGCTCGATTTTGCTGATTTTTAATACCAATATATTTCAGACCATTTTTGGCTCTAAGTCTCTGGCTTCCCCCAAACCAATATCACGTACAGACATTTTAAAATTTATTTTAGGAATTTGCAATTTTTTTAATTTTTATAATTGATTTTGACTAATTCTTATTAGTTGTTTTTTGAAACTATCAGCTCTTTTTAGTGACAACGAATTATTCCAGAATTTTTCACAGAAATTTATTTACTTCTCTTTGCAAGAACAAATAAGTAGTAGAAGAAGAAGAAGAACCGTTAAATATCCTAAATAGTAATTCAAAATGAAAAATCATAAGAAAAAGATTTTTTAAAAGAAAGATGATTTACATTGTATTTATGAAACACGTTACTCGATTTTTCTTAAAATTTTACCTAACATAGAGCTGCTGACGACCTACACAAATAAATGAATAAGTAAAAAAAAAAGTTGCGTTTTCTTTGAAAAAAAAACAAACATATTTGCTTGGTGTCGCACGCTACATAAAGTTGACATTCCTATTTAACTGCCAATATTTAGTTCGCCAATTTTTTATTTGTTTCGTATTTACAAAATGGCGTCTGTTGGAAGCCATATTGAGTTTTTTTAACTACTGTCATATCATTGGTGACAATCCCAGGATTAAAGCAAATTGATGTAAAAAAAAGAGTGATGTGAGAATCATCAAAATCGTTCAACGCGTTCGGTTTATATAGTGCCGCAAAGAAACAAGCATCCACACATACATACATATGTACACAAACACATGCATAATAATGTATATAGGCTGATTACCACAATACACTTCTTTGCGCCGCGCAGTCAGGTAAAAAAGTTGCCTTTCTTCTTAGAAAAAAATTTCGAAAAAATCTGAAATATTTAGTAAAATGAATAAGCAATTTTCAAGTTCCGAATTATCATAAAATTTTTGTTCACAGACAAAAAAAAATATGTAATTGCTTCTTTAACATAAGCTCGAAAATTTTTTTTTATTTCTTGTTCAGCATCTTTAAGTGCGAAGGAAGGGCCTGATAAATTTCTGCACGGTCGACGGCAAACTTTTAAATTATTATTTAAAAACATTGTAAACTTTTTCTAATTCTGTTACGTACTCTACTGTGCAATAAAGTTTTGTTGTTTTCCCTTTTTGAAACTGGCTTATAGAGTTTTCGTTTTAAATTAACCGTTTACATTACACGATGTTTGTTGTTGTTGTTGTTCATCTTGCTTATGTTGCCACTCTCAATGTCGTAAAACAACGTTTACTGTTAACCACTC
The DNA here is from genome assembly GCA_905220375.1 of Tachina fera. NCBI lineage: Eukaryota > Metazoa > Arthropoda > Insecta > Diptera > Tachinidae > Tachina > Tachina fera. The sequence goes on along the minus strand of LR999967.1, from coordinate 102,242,406 downwards.
ACACTGGTTGTGTGTGTGAATGTTTGCACGAACATATTTCTCAGAGTTTGAATGGGAAGAAAGTTTTCGTGGGTGTGTGTGTGTGTGTGTGTGTAAGAGGGTGAATGTGTGTGTGTGTGCATGTAAAGAGGAAAAATAACACCAACGGGGAAAGAATTTTTTTGTGTCCGGGTGCATGTGTATGTGTGTGTTTATATTTTGCAAAGTGAATTAGAAGTTTTTTTTAGTGTGGAATTGTTTAAGTGAGCAAATGTTCGTGTGTGTGTGCGTGTGCAGGAGCGTTAAACGGTACTTGGGATTGTTTAAACGGATGTAAATAAAAGTGAACAAGTATGCTCATTTGCGTTTAATATTAAATTTAAGAACATTTTTTTTGGCAAAGATTGCATAAATTGTTTGTTTTAAATGTGTTATAAAGTATTGAGAAAAATTGTATACAAATAAAATTAGGTACATACATACACATGTATGCATAAATGTAAATATGTATATAAATTGTATGTATTCCGAAATACAATCAAGTCTTCAGTTAGATAGTTATTTAATATCGTAAGGCCCCTACATATTTAGTACAATAAGGAGCTCTAATTTAAATGTTAAGGCTGAATTAAAATTAACTTAATTATTACCTCCCTTTATACATACAATTGGAGGAGTTTCATAAATTTTAAAATTCTAATAAGAAAAAACAATTTCTGAATATATGTATGTATGCATGTCGAGGGAAGCATTATAAATGCTTCTGCTATTTAACCATTAATTGGAAAATATCTTGCTAGGACTTTATTTATACTCTTATATATGTTAAGCTCAAGGTAGTTTTAATAAAATTGTAATTGATTTTATAAAAACGACCTCGATCTTAAGAAACGTAATGAAATAAATTAAAAAGTTCTCTAAAATCTTTTTAATTTAAATTATGAAATATCAAGTAATCAAACAAATAAAATCATTGAATCATTTCCTCACAGTAAACGTATTCGTTTTAAAAAAATACAGTTAAAACTTTTTAATCGATTAAACGAATAAAAAATTTTATTCGAATAATAAAATAAAAAATAAGTTCCACTAATCGTAGGCGAATTTTAAGCAAAATATGATAATAATTTTATTATTTTTTTTATTATAATCGATTAATCGAATAGAACAAAAAGAAGCAATAAAAGAAAAACTTTTTATTCGAGTAAAGAAATAAAAAAAATTTTATGCAATCGAGGGCTCATGTTAATTATTATCTAATCAAAAATAATTTTTTTAAACGATTAACGTTTTTCTTTGGATAATCGATATATTTATATTTTACAACAACAAATAATTTTTTTCGGTTAATGCAATCTTTTGAATCGATTAAAATTTATACATATATGCTTAAATTATTTTTGCGAATCGATTAAAAATATTTAGCTAAATAAAAAATAATTTTATCTAAGCAGTGCAATCGAATCAAGAAATTTTTTTTCATATTTATATTATAAAACTTATTTGGGTCAACGAATAAAAAAGAGCGAATATGTATTATTAATCGAAACATCTATAATTACTCGAAAATTAGTTCAAATAAATATATTATAAATGTTTTTTATTGCCAGAATTAATATACAAATTTTATTTGAATCACCAAATAAAATTAACCGAATAAAAAGTTTAACTCGAATAACACAATAAAACGTTTTATGCAAATAACAGCAAACATTTTTTTTTGGGTAATTGAATTAAATATTTCACTGTTGAAGTCGACCTAAAATTTTATTTCTGTCACCGAACAAAATAGCGTATAATGTATTTAATTAATCGAAAAAAATTAGTTCAAATAAATATTATATTAATGAAAACTTTATTGGAGATAACCATTTAAAAACTTTTATAAACAGCACATATTAAAGAATCGAATAGATTTAGTCGAGCAATTTTTCGAATAATGGAATCTTTGTATGTAAAAAATTTATTCGAATAAACGAATTTAATATATCATTGGAGAAGTCAATCTAAACATTTTATTCGGTTCATCGAATAATAATAATAATCACCGTTTAAGAACTCGAATATAATTAATCGAGTAAAAATTTTGTATGCGAACAACCAGAAGTTTTTTCGTGTAAATTATTTAAATAATTCATTGGATGAGCCGAATTAAAACATTTTTTTTGATTCACCGAATAAAACAGCGAATATAATTAATCTGAACAAATTGCTAAAATAATTAATATGTAATAAAATGTTAAAAAAAACAATTTAAAAAATTGAGTACAATTAATCAAATAAAAATTTTTATTCGCAAGTATTTTATTCGAATAAATAGATTAAATATTTCAAAGTAGAAATCAATCTAGAAGTTTTATTCAAGCCATCGAATATCGTTATTCGAAAGAAATTAATTTCACATAAATATTATGCTACTCAAATTGTTTTCCCGCTCTCAATAGTTCTTTCGTTTTTAAAATTTTATTCGAGTCAGCAATTATAAAATCGACTAAAATTATTCGAATAAAACATTTTCTTACAACTACGAAATGAAAAGCTTCATTCAAAAATAGTTAAAATTAAAATTAATTAAATATTTCATTGAAGAAGTCAATATAATATTTTTATTCGGATTATCGAATAAATTTAGTCGAAAGTACTTATATTTAATTTTTTTTAATCAATCGAGTAAAATATTTTAAACGAAAATCAAAAAAATTTTATTCGAGTAAACCACATAAATAATTCATTGGATAAATCTTTCAAAAATTTTTTTTTCAGTACCCGAATACAACAGAGAATGTAATTATTCGAAAATTTTTTTTAAACTAAATATTATATTTTTAAAACTTTACTGGAGAAAGTAACTAAAATATTTCATTCGAATAAAATTGATCGAATAAAAAAATTTAATTTTTTCATCCTTTTGTCACCTTTGGTGTACGGAACCCTAAAAATTAGTTCAAATAACTGTTACGTTACTAAACGCTTAATTGGAGATATTTATTTAAAAATTTTATTCGAATCAACAATGAAAAATAAACTAAAAAATCCGAAAATTATAAAATCGCCAAACCGAAAAAAATCGACCAAACCTGAAAAAAATCGCCAAATATTTAAAAAAAATCGGCACTTAAATAAAAAAATTCTAGCACTAAAATAAATCGCCAAACTCGCAAAAATCGTCTTAATGAGAAAAAATCGCCAAAACTAAAAAAACCCCAAAAAACTAAAAAAAAATCGCCAAAACGCGAAATATGCGCCAAAACCAAAATAATTGTTTATGTGAAAAAAAATCGCCAAAATGAAAAAAATCGCCAAAATTAAAAAAACGCCATATTTAAAAATAATTGCCAAAACGAAAAAAATTGCCAAAATTTAAAATAAACGCCATAAACCGAAAAAAATTCTCAAAACGAGAAAAAAAGTGACAAAACTAAAAAAATTGCCAAAACAAAAAAAAATCACCTATATGAAAAAAACGCCTAAATTGAAAAAATCGCCAAAATAAAAAAATCGCCAAAATAAAAAAAACGCCAAACTAATAAAAATCGCCAAAATTAAAAAAAACTTCAAAAACAAAAAAAAAAAACCGCCAAAACGTAAAAAAAGTGCCAAAACTCAGAAAGCGCCAATAAATTCAAAAAACCCCCAAACTAAAAAAAAACGCTTAAAACCGAAAAAAACCCAAAAACGAAAAAAATGCCAAAACTTTAGTTTATATTGGCTAAAGTTCGAATTGAACCCTTCGTGCCCAGGTCAAAGTCGCACTTCACTGAATTTATTTTTAGTTACTGAATAAAATATTGCGACGTATTATTAATCGAATAACATTTTTTAATCGATTAATTTATTAAAAAAAGTCTATTCAAATAAAAGAAAATTTTAAATGACTACAAAATTAGAAATTTTATTGAATAAATGAACTAGAGATTTTATTCAAATCAGAAAAATGTACTCGAAAAGCTTAAGAAAAAATTTAAGGGAAACTGTTATTCTTTTTAAAGATATTTTATGTTTGCTAATTTAATAATTATTTCATTGTAATTTTGCTTTATATATTATTGACGATTTTTAAGGGTTAATTTAACCGGAACCGCGACATGATCGCTGACAAGCAGCTCTGGAACACCAACGATTTCTATTGCCTGCACAGCCCCAATAGAATAAAGGACGACATTGGCGAGAATTGCGATCATAATACCAGACATTTTGTTGTCTACAAGCCCCACCGCCGCGACCACGAGTGGGTGCACCATAACACGAAGGAATCCCTTAAAACAATGAAAGATTAAAATTTTACATTACTTTTATTTTACATTTACTTACAACTGACTCCATGACATCTTTGCCATTGGGCTGACGAGCAGCTCACACAGATGACGAGTAATAAAGTGCAAATTATTAACAATTTCATTTTTTTACTTCAGTCCGCTTTAACACCGAAATAAGTTTGATACATTAATGAAAGATTGTGGGGTTATTTATATAAAAAAATAACTTCCTCAAACTGTTTCTTATATTATATTTTTTTAAAAAATTTTTAATTTAAAAATTTAAGACAAACAATGAAATAATTGCACAATAATAATTATCAATGCACAAGGAAGTCTTTATTGTTTTTTTTTTGGAACAGCTGCCAGCCACAAAGACTTCATTAGCAACAAAAAAAAATAAGCTTAAGGTAAAACAATTCATTAAGAAAATGTTTCATATTTTCATTTAGAGAAATTTCGTGCAAATTATTTTCGGTATAAATAAATTCTCAAGTAATTGGGAACAGCATTATAAACATTTCGTGTTCTAAATTTGTTGAAAAGTAAAATGAAATTATTAATATTTGCTGCTTTATTACTTGTCAGTTGTGTAAACTTTGCAGCGGCTCATTGGCAAAAATGCCAAGGACAACAGTGTAAGTTATCTGTTAATTGTTTAAATAAAAATATTATTTTAATGTAAGAACTTTTATACATATTTTTAGGGCGGCCCACTTGTTGGGGCCAAGGGCTTCGTGGTCGTGGCGGCCGGGGCTGCAGAGGACAAAGTGTATGGTATTTTGATAATTTTATTAGCCAATGTCGTCCTTTATACTACGCGGGCTGCGAAGGCAACTACAATCGTTGGTGCTCTAGAGCTGCTTGTCAGCGTGCTTGTGGTCGCTTAGGATAAATTTAGGCTAAGAATATTAAATAAGTTTTTTATATAAAGTGTTATTAAAATAGTTTAAAAGTATTGTGCATTTTTTTCTCAGAAAAGTTTATTAATAGTTTTAGATCCCACGAAAATTATTCGCTAAAATCTATACTTAATATTATATACAAGTAAAATTTATATATTTGTAAGAGGCAATCTTAAGAACTAAAGGACTGATTCTAAAACTCTTCCAACAAAAAAGAGAATGAAGCTTCCCATATTGTTTGTTTGTAAGACCTAATCTCCGGAACCACAAGTACGATTGCTAAAAATCTTTCAACAATATATAGAATCAAGCTTTTTATTCCAATTAAAGTGCTTAGAAGGGTCGAGGGGAGGAGGGATGTTAAGGTCCCCTAACCCAGAAAATATTAATTATTATTCGGCAGAAACTTCTAGCAGCGAATATGCTGTTCATACTCTTTCCAAGAACTCCACCCTGCAGTACATCAATATGCCCTACAGTCCGTCATCCTGTAGGGCACATTCTATTTGAATGAGAAAATATTTTAGCTTAAGTGTTACGCTAAGCGGTTAAACCAATATTAATTAAACTTAAAACAAAGATAGATGTGCATATAAAAATACAGATGGGCTATATATAAATTAAAAAAGAAGTATGTTGAAGAGGGGACAGTAAGGAAATTTTTTTCTCTGCTCTGAAAGAAAACAAAATAAATTCAGTGAAGTGCGACTTTGACCCGCACACGAAGAGTTTCACGAGATATGTAATTCAATACATACTTTAGCCAATATAAAATATAGTTTTGGCTTTTTTTTCGTTTTTGGGTTTTTTTTTCGGTTTTAAGTGTTTTTTTAGTTTTTGGGGTTTTTTGCGTTTATTGGCGCTTTCTGAGTTTTGGCACTTATTTTCTCGTTTTGGGGGTTTTTTTGGTTTTTGAAGTTTTTTTTAATGTTGGCGATTTTTTTTATTTTGGCAATTTTTTTTAAAAATGTGATTTTTTTTGTTTTGGCGATTTGTTATTTTTTTGGCGTTTTTCTTTAATTTAGGCACTTTTTTTCTCTTTTTGGGGATTTTTCACGGTTTTTGGCGTTTTTTCGTTTGGGCGTTTTTTTTAATTTTGGCGATTTTTTTTTTAATTTTGGCGATTTTTTTTAGTTTGGACGATTTTTTTCATATATAGAATTATTTTGGTTTTGTCGCATTTTTCGCGTTTTGGCAATTTTTGTCGGTTTTTGGCGATTTTTTTTCATATGGGAGAATTTTTCGAGTTTGGCGATTTATTTTAGTGCTAGAAATTTTTTTTAAGTTTTGGCAATTTTATTCGTTTTCGTTTTTTTAATTACTGCTAAATACCTTTCAAACAAATATTTGACATTTAAAACGCTCTTTTAATTAAAAGTTTATATTTATTTTACTTATTTTATATTTTTCCATCTTTTTAACAAAAAAACTGGCAACACTATTATTCTTCAAAGGCAATTTCTATTAAAATCAACATTGCTCCTGAAGGTATGCTTTAAAATTCGGTTGAGTGCATTTCTATGCAGCTGTTAAATTTATCTGTACTGCTTGTTCGTATGATTACAGTAATACAATCATACACATCTCACACCGATTTGATAACGCTTTACGATTTTAATCAAAATTTATGATTGTATTGTGAACAAAATTTTTACCCCCTAGCGTAAGCAAACTAATACAAACAAATTGAATTTCTTGCAAAAAAAATTTAACACCTGTTAACAATCGATTTTTGAATATAAAAGTTAAACAAATCTCTGGCATTCATCGAAGCCATTGGCGTAAAATGTTATAGGAAATCCCTTAAAAGGGTCCATTTTAATAGATATTATTCTTTTGTTGTTGTTTCCTTATACCCAAATAAACATCATCTGCTTGTTTTTCTTTGGTATCACAGTTACGGATTTTATATTGATTGCCTGTCATCAATGACAGGTTGTGTAGAGTAGAACAAGAAAGAAATAAGCAAATACTTGAAAACACTCCATGAGATAAGATATTGATACTCGTAACATCATTAATTTAACTAGCGAACACTAATCCATTAGTAAAAAGCTGATGTTGTTGTTGTTGTTGTTGCTTGCTAAAACACATGACGTCTCTCTGGCCAAGGTCAGCGTTGCCAGTTTAAGATTTTTTAGTACAGGAGAATTTTTTATATATTCGCTATGAATGCTTTTGCTATTATATTTACAATTCAAGCTTATGTGGTGACTACAAAAGGTAAAATAGATTAATCGAATAATGTATTTGTATTCATCGATTACAAACAATTGTAATCAAATAATTGAATAAAGTTTTTATTTATTCGGCTTAAAAATTTTTGCAATAAATAAAACCACAAAACTATTTTAATGCGAATAATTTAATAATTGCATTTATTCGATTAACCGAATACTATTTTCTATTCGAATAATTGAACATGTTTCTTATTTAATTTAAAATAATTGAGTGATTTTGATCGAATAGATCAATTTAATAATTTTTTTTGTCGAATTAAAATAGAATATTCTAATATGCGAATAAGTTTTTTCATTCGAATATTTAAATAAATTTTAATAAAAACTGTGTTTTCGTTTAAATAACACAATACATATTTTTCAAAATAATCGAATGATTTTTTTATTCGAGTAATTTAATAAACTTTTTCGAGTGAATGTTTTTAAATTGGATCAATTTAATAAAAAATTTTTTGTCAAATTGAAATAGAGTATTCGTATATCCGAATAATTTTTTTTTATTCGATTAATCAATAATTTGTTTAACATAATAATGTAGTGATTTTTTTTGATTCAAATAATTGAATACACTTTTTTTTATTGAAATAAATGTGTTGGAAACAATTTCTTCTATTCAAATATCCGATTAATAATCTAAAATTTTTTAACTCAATAATCGAGTATTGTTTTTATTCGAATGCTCAAATAAATATTTATGTTTTAATAAAAAAATTTGTTCGTTCCAATAACAGAATAAACTTTTGTTTAAGAATAATCGAGTGATTTTTTTAATTCCATTACTTTAATAAAATTTTTTAGTCGAATTAAAATAGAATATTCTAATATCCGAACAAGCTTTTCCATTCAAATATTCCAAAAAAATTTTATTTTAATAATAGATAATTGTTTTTTATTCGAATGATTGAATGTTTTAACTGAGAAATAAAGGTATAATATTGTTTTTATTCGAATGGTAGAATACATTCTTTTATTCTAGTAACAACTATTACAATCAAAAAGCACAATTAATAATTAATAAATTTTTTTAGTCGAATATATTCTGATATCCGAATAAGATTATCCATTCGAACATTCAAATAAATTTTTTTATTTTAATAAACGAATATTGTTTTTTTATTCGAATGGTCTAATACATTTTTTGATTTTAATACAATTTTTTCCCGTTCAAAACAGAACACATTTTTGTTTTAGAATAATCGAGTGATTATTTTCATTCGAATAATTTAAAAAACTTTTTCGAGTGAATGTTTTTGATTCGATCAATTTAATAATTTTCTTGTGTCGAATTGAAATAGAATATTAGAATATCCGAATAAGCTTTTCTATTTGAATAATCAAAAAGTTTTTTTTAGCATAATAATCGAATATTGTTTTTTATTCGAATAATCGAATTATCTTTTTGATTCCAATAATTTTTTTTCGTTCATATAACCGAATACATTTTTGTTTTAGAATAATAACGTGCCTTTTTTTATTCGAATAATTTAATACACTTTTTTAGTCAAATTAAAATAAATGTAGCAAAAAAATTTCTTTTAGTCGACAATCCGAATAATCAAACATTTTTTTACTTAATAAACGAATAGATTTTTTGATTCTAATAAAAAAAATATTTTTTTTTTGTTTAAATAACAGAATAAATTTTTTTTCAGAATAATCGAGTAACTTATTTTTATTCGATCAATTTAATGATTTCTTTTTTTTGTCGAACTGAAATAGAGTTATCAATTATTTTTTTTTGTTAATAATCGAATGTTTTTTTTATTCGACTGATTGAATTAACTTTTTTTCGATTATTGGAACAATAAAAAAATTAATGAGTGATCGAATTTATATTTAAATACGATTATTCGAATTTAATGCGCTTAGCAAAAACTTCAACAATTACCGGAATTCAATTTTGACCTGAAACAAATTAAAGTACAGTTTATTCGAATGTAAGTATACTTTGATTTATTCAGTTATTCAAATAATTATTTAAAGGAAATTTTAATTAAAAAATGGAACAATTAAAATTTTTTTGTGAGCATATTATTCGAATAAATTACGAAAAATAACTTTCGTTCAAGTAATGAAATTAATATAATTATTTATCTCAAAATTTATTAAAACAGACGCTGTAAAATTAAGTCTACAGAAGGATGTGTTCTTCGATTGTTCTAATTTATCATAAAAAAAAATTATTTCGAATAAAATAAATATTTGAACATTTTTATTCATAAAATTATTTGCTCATTGGATATAAAGACATATTATTGCTGTTATTTTTGTGCAAAAATATTAATGAAAAGAAGGATGGATCTAAGTAAAATATAAAAAATTACATTTCCTCTAAAGTTCCATCGAGACCATTAAATAATATTAACAATCATATAGTTGTGTGCTTGCAGTTGGGTTCGTTTTCCGTGGAGACGATCAAATAATCTCATCAATCCTGTGGTTGTGTGCTCTCAGTTGGGTTCTTTTTTTTTTGGGTAAGCGTACGCATTGTTGACAATGATTGATATAAGTCAACAAGTTTTTAGATTTTTATTTGAAAGTTGATTATTTGATCATCTGTAACTCTGATTGACAAAAGAAACCGTTACTTTCCTTGTGTTTCTTGTTAATGATGAAGAAGTGCGCAAACAAACAAAAGTTTATATTTGCGCTGCGGTGGTTAACGTGTTAATTTGCACGTCTGCTTTCAAGTCACAGTCATACCACACTCACACATATGTGTTGATTGACAGGTTTGTTTGATCGTCTACAGGGTACTTATAAGGCAAGCATTCATTTATTTCTTAGATATTTCAGACGTTATTTATGTAATGAAGATAATCATAGGTTTCAAGATAACTTCTTTTCTTAGTCTGTTCAGTGTTAAGTTTTCATATTTTATACACATATGTTTTTGTTCTTACATAAACAACTTCATCCATATCCATATACGCCTTTAGTTTAATTGAAACTGACGTTGAAGTATACATTGTATAAAATAAAACTAACATGCTGACAACAAAAATTAAAACTTGAAAATAATGTATTACTAAACAAGGATGTGTTGCACTAATAAACTTTAAATTAAAAAAAATTTGTCTGTTGGCCGGTTTCACAAGGCGAGAGTCTACTGTATGTTGCAAACAAGCTGCAACCTTAACTTGTTTCGGGAATTCACATTCATTTTTGTTTAAAAAAAGTTTGGACAATGCAATCCAGTGTGTATGTGTGTGTGTGTATGTGTGTATGTGGTTAAGTGATTGTGTGTACAGCAGCCAACTGCCTTTTACCTTCCAAACTCAAAGCCGAAAATAATGCAACAAATATAATTTATGCCTTAATGAATTTTGTGCTCTTATTTTCCTTTTTTGGCTATTTTAGCAATTTTTACTTAAAATTATTCTGCTTCGAGTATATTCACAAATTCATGAACATCCTAGAAAGCATTAATTGGGTCTATGAGCAAAAAGAGGAAAAACAAATTTTCCTTAGTTATGACAAACAAAAAAAAAATACTTATAGTAAAAATATAATTTAGATAGATTTCCTGACTTCTTAACTATGTATACATAATAAAGTCCTGCACAAGGCAACTTACAAGAACTTGTAAGACATGAGGGATTTTTCAAATGTTTTACTGCAGCGAAATGTTCTAAAACAAACGCTAAACAACACTGTTGGCAAGACATTTGTTTCAATTATTGCAGGTATAGGAGTAAAGAAGAAAATAGTTTGAGACGGAAATATTTCTAATGCTTGTTTCTTAATACGAATAAGTGCGTATACAAACGTCATGCATGTACATGTACATAAACGTTGTGTGTATGATCTTTAATTTTCTGCACACACTCAAACCTACAATATGCAAACACAACAAGCATACACGCATCAATACTACTTCTTTTGATTGTTTGTTATGAACAAAAAGTCTTCGCGACATCGCTTGTAAACACTCATATACACTTTCACCAATATATCCATCCTGCTTCGCTTATTCTATGAGAAAACATTTACAACACAAGACGTATTTACATTTCAAGACTGTTTAGGCAGACCTCTAATACGTAGCATAATTTTCAATTTGACATTATCATACATATCGAGCCTTATTTTCAAATTTATCGTGAGCGAAAAAAATTTAATTTTTCAGGAGAAAGTTTTTTTAAAATATTCAAATTTGTTTTTATACGTAAATTGTGCCTAACGACAAAATTGTACAACCTGTATCAATAATTTTGGGATTTTGATAATTTTAAACTATGAGCAGGCCCATAAAATTTTAAATTCAATAAAAAAGTATATTTTCGATAACATGTCGCTTACGATAAAATGGAAAAAGGGCTCGATGATATGTCATGCGTCTACCTTATTTTAAACTAATTTTGTTATAAATGATTAATATTGTCACATCTTTACATAAAGTACTCGTATAATAAATTCCATTGCAATGAAATAAATTTTAAATGAATAATATTTTTACTTTATTTTTGTAAATTAATTTAAAGACATAATTCCAAAATAGTACGAAATAAATGGGATTTATAACATTTCATTTACTGCATCATTCAATTCAATAATTTTATTTATCCTGGAAAACGGCAGGCACGCAAACATGCCTGCCTGGAGCACCAACGATTGTTATTACCGGCGCAGCCCAAATAGAATAAAGGACGACATTGACCAGAAGCTCTGTCATAAAACCATACGTTATGTGCTCGGCAGCGGCCACCACCATGACCACGTTGACCTGAGCCCCAACAAGAGGGTATCCCTAGAAAAAAATATATAAAATTTTACATATTACAATTTAAATATTGGAATTTTAAAGATAAAAAAACTTACACTGTCTTCCATGACATCTTTGCCATTGAGCTGCACCGAAGCTTACACAGATGACAAGTAATAAAGCAGAAATTATTAACAATTTCATTTTGGTTTTCTCCTTAAACTGCTGGCAATAGCAGAAATGGTACTGATACTTTTTTGCTAAGTTGAGGGCTTATTTATATCGGAGTGGTCGATTAAAAAAAAACACTTCCGTGAAAATGTATTTACTTTATATAATTTATTTACATAATAGAATTAAATTTTAAACGTTTTGTTTTTTTTTTAAATCTTTCTATAATTCTTATAAGTAAAAAAAATTACTTTAACAAACATCTGCTGTTCCAATAAATTTTCTGTTTCTTTTAAACATATTTTTATTTTTATTTATTCAATTAAATAAATAGCGAAGTATATAATATTATGATTTTCAATGTATTGCCTACACAGAGATATTTTATTAAATAATATGATTTTAAATTGAATTAAAACTTTAAAGGCTTTATTCATCAAAAATATTTTCTATTTATAAAAGGTTTATAAAACAGATTTCCATACAAAATTTGTTTTGTAAAGCCTTTATAAAATTGAATTATTTTTTATGAATAAAAAAAGGAGGAAATATCATACGCAGCTGCACTCAAAAAAAAAAGACAGGTACTATTATTAAGAATTTTTTTTTTCATAAATTCAAGTAAAAAAAATTTTCTAAATTAAAGTAATTTTTTCTAAATTTAAGTAAATTTTTGCAAAAATCTAATAAAATTTACTTAATATGAGTAAAAAATAAGAAGTTCATAAAAATACACAATAAATTTCTCGCATTTCAGGAAATACTTACTAAGAGTAGGAAAATTGTTATAAGCTCAAGGACATTTTATATTAAGGACTAGTCGTCAATTTCATCTTAAATCATAAAATGAACTTTAGGAAACGAATTACTCCTGATTAGTTCACGAAATTTGATTAACTTGAAAGATGTAAAAAGGAAAATATTTACCAGTTTTAAGTATTTTTTCTTTGAATTATAAAATTTATTATTAATTTGCATTTAACAAAAAATCTAAGTCAATTTTTTATATTTTCATATTTGAACTTGAAATTAATTTTTTTGTAAATAAAATTTAATTTTAAAACTCAATAATTTCAATGCTTATTCAGGCTGCCTTGTTGGGCAATTGGTTAGAGTGCTTGCTTATCAATCAGAAGGTTGCCGGTTCAATACTTGTCAACTCTCAAGGAATTTATTTGTATGTATGGTGACTTATAATTAAGAATATAATATGAAGATATAATAAATAACATATCATTTGGTATAGAATTTCATTAAAAGTCAAAATAAGTACCAGAATTAAAACCAAAAAAAATTGGAAAATTTACTAAATTTGATCAAAAACTAAAAAAATTTTTGGCAAAGCTTCGAATTTTATGGGAAAATTTTACTTAAATATGAAAATATAATTACTATAAACTAGTTCATTAGTGAACTAGACATTTAGTAAATTTTTTTGTGGTTTCAAGTAAAAAACAGTTTTGGCGCCATACGACAACTTTTTTTATTAAAATTTAAAAAATTTTCCAACAATTTTAGTTAATTTTTTTTTTTGAGTGTGGAGTAAAAGAGTTTTAATTTTTTTCGTAAACACTTTAACCCTTCAAATAATCTGTGTGTGGCTATTTTTATGCACTTAAAAGGCAAAAAACTGCTAAAATTACTTTACAAAAATATTTTCTATAGAATTATACCGTCATTCTCTGAACACTAACTTTTTAAATCCTTTTTCTAGAAGGACCAAATATATCAAGTTGGAGAATATTTCTAAAGCTACGGTCACACTTGTCAAACATTTGCCCAAAAAAACGTAACCAACAAACACTAAAGAAAAATGTTTTGATCCAGACACTTTATTTATCAAATTTAACAGTTTCGAATACAACTAATAGACAATAGAATAGTTTCCAACATTATTGTCTACTCTTTAACTTGACAAACTTTTGCCTGAATTAAAAAATTTTTCATTAGCATTTAGGGGTTACGTTTTTTTGGGCAAATGTTTGACAAGTGTGACCGTAGCTTAAGTTTTGACACAGTCGACTATTCTGTAGGAAAAGTGCTTCAACTTTTCTATAGAAAAAATGTATAAGCTTTTCTTTAAGCGTTGACTGAAATAGCTAGCACGTTGACTACAAAACCGAAGGTACTGGATTCAATCCCTGTATCCAATACAAATTAAATAACAACACCACTAATTTTTCTGATGTTTGAGGGAAGTTCAAGTGATGAAGGCATAGTCATTGGTCACTAAACTATACCGACTTCAGCAGATAATATTCCTAATGTCACATCAGAGTGCCCTCCTGCAGAATTATCGCCGAAGTAAAATAACCAATAAAATTACTACTAAACACAGTTTAAAAAATAAAATTAAAACGCTTCCTTTAACACCAGAGGCGCTGCAACACTGCTTTATTAAAAAACAGAGTTGTAAAAGAATGATGCTCTTCTCTGTCTCTGTTTTCCTGTCTTTTCTATCACTACCCCTTTCCTAGAGAAAGTAGCACGTAGGTTAAGGGGTCGCTGCCAGCCCCCGAACGTTGTTGGTGTTTTTGAGAAAGCTCGCTGCCCTTATATCATTTTCCATGTAGTGTGTATTAAAAAATAAAAAATTTCATTCACGCCATTATTGAATGAAGATGTATCAAAAATATGTGTTAGACTTTTTGTGTGGCGATTTATTGACTTTTATTCAATTGTAATTTTAAATTAATTACCAAGTTATAACACTGTGTGACAAATATTAATGAAATCGAAATATCTGGAAGTGTTACTATTTTTCTGGTGGGTATTGTCGAGCATAATAACAATCTGTATTTGAAATTTTCAACCCCCCCCCCCCCCCACAAAAACTTGTGGCACTTATCAACCTCTAACTAAGTTGAATATCAACCGATTTTTAATTTATAAAGGAATTTAGAAAGAAGAGACTAAAACCTTTTGAACCATATATATATTTTATTTTAGTAAATTTCATATCTATGTGTGTATTTTTTTACCAAGTACTTATATTTTTTCAGTATTTTTGTTTGTCCTTTTCTACTTTGGATTTCTTTTTATGTACCGGTACCACATTATTTATAACTTTTTTCATTAAACATAATTGATTAAGATTTATTCGCAGGGTTATGTTAAATAAATTTTCGGAAATTGACTGAGCCATAGCTCAGTCAAAAAATTATCTATTTGATTTCTATTTATGCATTTTCTGTTTATTTAAAATTTCAGGATGATGAATCCGGGAATCCTGTATCTCTCCTTTCTATATCCTTTTGTAAATTAAAAATCTTAATTTTTTCACGGTGCTTAATATATATTCTTCTAATATATTTTTATGAACCACCCTAGTGATTATAGTATTTATTTTATATTCCTTAACATCTGTTTTCTTCTTTTTTTTTAAATAAATTTTTTCTTTATTTAATTTTTTTATTTTAATACATTATTTTAACAGTGAAAAAAGATTGCAAAAAATTAAATTTTTTTATAAAGGTTAAAAATTTAACGACGACGGCACATCTGTTGGCAAGTGGCACGGCTGCAATGACGATTATTGTTGCCACCACAACCCAAATAACGCAATTGACGACATTGACGGCTACGAGCATCGTAATGCCACATAATACGACCGAAACAGGCTTTACCACGACGACCAACTTGGGGGGGACCAACACAACTAGGATTACCTGAAACATTAATTTATTTTATTTTATTTTTATTATAAAAATGGTTTATTAAAGAAAAATTCTTAATAATAAAACTTACGTGGTCTGCCAACACATCTCTGAGCCGAGGTGTAGGCCACTAAGGTCACCAATAACAAAGTCAAAATGTGTAAAAATTTCATGTTGATTTAAAAGTGGACAATGTTACTTAAACAGTGATTACAAGGACTGTTAAATTGATTGATATGATTCAATACTGCGGATTGGATGAGTATTTATATGAAAAATTTAAATTTTATTAAATTTATAAATATTTATTTTATAAAGAAATTTATTTATTTTTTTTTAATTAAAGATTTTAATTGTTTTAAAGAAGTTGAACTCTTTGTTATTCATTAATATAATTTTTAACAAAAAAAAATATATAAAATAGTTGAACAGCTGTTTTCTTTCGTTATAAACATCGATGTTTTTATACTTTTTCCTAATTATGATAAGGGTGTGAACATACTTTGTATAGGTTTCTTATTCCATATGTAAATTCCACAATATTCATATGTAACTCCATAAAGTACATATCGTCACCTAAAATCCAAAAGGCCTTAAGTTTATTTTTTACTTTTTTTACAGGAGTAGCAAAAAAAAACTTATAAATTTAAAACTATTTATTTGTTAGATAACAAATTGAATAATGAATATTATTATTTTTTTGGAACATGTGTGAGTAAAACATTAAGTATAGATATATTTTGATTAATTACACGATAATCAATGAAAAACTATACTTTGAATTTTTTGGTTGTTCTAGATCCTTATGACTAAAGTAAATGAATTGTATTTTTACTTGTTATGCATTAATACATTAAAATCTCAATTAAAAAAAAGCAATGTCAGTCGGATCACAGGTGAGATCTGTTACCATCTAGTAATGATTTTTGTTTTCAATATTAGCTTATGGTAACTAAAATAAATTATATAAATTTTTGACTCTGCTGTATTTAAAAATCTATGAAAAACTGCATCTATAGTAGTGGAATTATTAGCTGTGGGGGTTTGTGGAGAATCGCTCATATGCAAGTGGAAAACGTGAAATAAAAATGTTGATAAAGCTTGCGTATGTGGGTTTGAAAAATTTGTATTAAAATCTCCAGCCATAATAATTGGCATGAGATAGAGATTGTTACCCAATTGTCGTGCATTAGCTTCAGTGTAAGGCAACAGTACATAATGAATATTATAAATTCTTTATAAAGACTGCTATATATCATTTAAACAAATATTTGACATCTAAAATGCTCTTTTATTTAAAAGCTTATATTTATTTTACTTATTTTATATTTTCAACTTTTTAACAAAATTATTCCCACTGACAATACCATTACACTTCACAAGCAATTTCTATTAAAATTAATATTGTTCCTGAAGGTATGCTTTAAAATTCGGTTAAGTTTCTCTGTACTTCTTGTTCGTATGATTACACTACACTAATACAGTCATACATAGCTCACACCGATTTGATAGCGCTTTACAATCTTACTCCAAATTTTTGATTGTATTGTAATAAAGATTTTTACACTCCCTAACAGCGTATAGATGTTTACACATAAAAAAAGGGACTTTGCATTTTAAGTCAGGGATATGTTTGTTGTAGCTAAATTAAATAAATAAATTTAATAAGAGATCTATTGAATTATTTAATAACATTTTCCTGGAAGACTTATTCAATTAAATTAAGTAAAACATCTGCTTATCGCTTTCCAAAATTAATTTTTTTATTTATAAATAACTGTTCTATGAACTGTGAACTGAATTTCTTGTTCATACGAATATTTTATTTATGTAAATATAAGTTTACATTACACTTCTTGGAATAAAAATGTATTTTTGTAGGGAATGTTTTTATTACCAAAAATCTTAATCCAAAACAACATCAACAAATTGCAAATTTTAAGTATTGCAACAACAATTTTGTTAGCTTTGGTATGGTTGAGCTCGACCCAAATATGACTGGGTAGACCACGTAAGTTTTTGATTTTTCTTTTGCCTTAAAATAAGTCCTAACTTACACTATGCAAGTCTTGTTGCTAAGCTGATTAGCTTGTTCGGCAAGAGAGTGAGAGAGAGAGAGAGAGAGAGAAGAGGGGAAAAGAAATATTTCTGTTCCCCCCGTCTCTCTCTTCTTGAAACTAATCAGCTTAGCAATAAGACTTGCATAGTGTAAATTAAGACTAAGCAACGAAAAAAAATAATTTCATTGCAGATATATATATATATATTTTTGTAGGAACTGCTTCTTGTTGTGGTTTAAGGCTTGTGTGTAATCCAGGTCCTGGCTGTAGATCTAGCATTATGTGGTACTTTGACTCACGTCTGCAACGAAGTATCCAAATGCGTTACTTGGGTTGTGGCGGCAACATTAATCGCTGGTGCACTCGTGGCGACTGTCAACGGAGATGTGCTTACAGATAAGTCTTGAGGCTATGAGAATTGGCCACCACACCATTTTCGATTAAAGTCTTAAGAATAAATAAAATTAAACATTGAAGTTTATAATTTTGAATAGTTTTCAATTCACGAAAATTTTAGTTTTAATTTTAATAGAAAAGGAACTTTTATTGCTGGTGATTAAGCATTGTCTATATGCATTTCATGGTTGCTTTACCATATCATCAGTAGACTTTTCCCACATATTTTGAACAGTCACAAACCTCTTATCTTATGCACTTATGACTTTCAAAAACCATTTGAAAACTCACAAGTTAAATTTAAGTTTAAGTAATTCGTTTTACCTTTAAATTATGAAAAATAAAGCAAATACCGTGTTTTTATAAAAAAAGCTTGATTAAAACATGAAATATTTTTAACTGAAAAAAAAAATAATTTTTGATTATTTTTCTACCAACATTTTTTTTTTTCAATTTTCAACCCTGGAACTATAATTTTGATTTTTCTGGTTCTTAGAAATAATTTATTTATTTTTTCTAAAACATAAAATATATTTAATTAACAAGGAAAAAATAAATTTTATTTAATTAGTTTAATATACCAGAAAAAGTTTAAGGTTTCCAGATCGGGAACAATATTTTTTATTTTTTTTTTGAATTTTTTATAACAAAGTTTTACTTTCTAGATCATAACTTACATTTAATTTGTAAAGAAAAAGAAAAAATTAACTTGACCTAATTGCTTTTATATACAATAAAAAAAATAGATTTTCCAACCCTGGAATCATCCTTTTAGATTTTTCTGATTCTTTATACCAATCTAGTTCTGTAAGAAATTGTATATATAGTATATGTTAAGTGAACAAAAAAAAGGATATAAGGAAAAAATTAAATTTTTTAGTTATTTTATTATCAATAAAATTTCAAATTTTCCAGCTCTGGCAATGTGGTTTTTATTTTTCCAATTTACTATACCAAGCTTTGCTTTTAAAATCATAAAATATATATAATTTATAAAGGAAAAAAATATTAATATTATAATATTTATTATATTATATATAAGTTTCCCAGCCCTGGAATGATTTTTTTAGATTTTTATGATTTCTTACACCAATATTTTTCTTTAAAGAAAAATGTTTTAATATATAGAGAAAAAGGAAAAATTTGTTTTAGTAGGGTACTTTTATATAAAAAAAATTAAAGTTTTTTAATTAAAAAAAATTAAAGTTAGTGTTGGTTTGATTTTCCCAGCTCTATTTTGCTAATTTTTAATAAAAAAATCTATTTCGCACGTTTCTTGACACAGTAGTGGAAGATCCAACGTCTCTAAATTTTTTGGAAGCTTCCGGAAACCGATTTCACCTACCTACAAACGGACATAGCTTAATCGTCTTCCCTTATGCTGTTTCATTTTCATTTATTCAATTTCGAAAAACGGACTGTTAATTTCCTGATTAAGAAAAATGTTTATTTTAGAATTTTATATAAGAAATTAAAGCTGCATTTTAAAAACAAAAACCAAACATTTTTGATTTACGAATGTTATTTTTTTAATCAGTGTAGAGGCATTACTTTAAGCAGTGCTGCCACTTTTTTTAATTATTGTTTTTCGCTGACGGCTTATGTATACAAATATCGATAACATTTGCTTTATTGCCAGTACGCTAACTATTGCAAACAGCTGTAAGCAATAATAAAAAAACAAATGGCAATGGCAAGACTGTTGTAAATTCAGAGATGGTAAAATTAAGTTTTTATTGCAAATAAAGATTTCAGCAAATTGTAATACGATGAATCAAAGGAATTCACATATTCCATTTGCAATAAAGGCTGAATATGTAAAGCAGAAATCCAAAGCTACTTACACCACACAGCAAACACAAAACAGCTAGTTGTTCCGTTCTACTACATGTTTGTCAGAATATTTACCAATTAAATTTTGTGTTATTTGCTTAATAGTTATTTTGACATGTAATTTGGTTTATAAAGTGATACGAACCTTAGCCTAATCAAATCATAAATATAAATTCAGCTTTATTTGCCCTAAAAAAAACTATTACCTCTATGCTAAAGTTAATATCAAATTACAATGCCAAAAATTTAAGCTCTTGTTAAGCTTCTTTAAACCACTACTAAATTTAAAAGAATTTACATGTACATTTTAATTTTATGCAAAAATAACTTTATTTAACAGTTAACAAACATTATTTTTCAAAACATCAATATTTTCCCATACGACAAACATTTAACGGCGACATCTCTGTTGACAGGCGGCGCGAGTACACCAACGATTATTGTTGCCAGCACAGCCCAAATAACGCATTTCACGACATTGTCTAGCACGAGCATCATAGTACCACATGTTGCGGGGTGTACAACGAGGGCCGCGACGTCCCACATTGCGGGCACCAGCACAAGAGGGATTACCTGGAAATTAATTTTATTTACATATTAAGAAAAAATATTTATTAAATTAAAAGCTTTAACGAGCAAAAAAAACTTACGTGGTGAGCCAACACATCGCTGAGCCGAGGTATAGGCCACTAAAGCCACCAACAATAAAGTCAAAATGTGTAAGAATTTCATTATAATTTAAAAATTCACAATTAGTTGAACAGAAGAAGAGACTGTTAAATTGTTTATGATTCGTTACCTCAAAGTGGGGAAGTATTTATATGAAAATCGAAAAACTCCCTGAGAAAGGGAAGCCTTTTGTTTTATTCATAATTTTTTTATTTCAATTGTATATTTCTTCAAGTGATTGTGTTTGTTTACTTTTTGTTCACAACATGTGTCTTTTAAATAGTTGAAAAACTTTTTTGCAGCTGTTTTATTTTCGGTTACGAAATTATTTGTTTTATTAAACAAAAACTTTGTTTGCCAAAAGTTCTTCTTAAACAAATTATAAATGTATTATAACAATTATTTATTTAAATAAATATTTAAAAAACAAAAACAATAATTCTTGTACTACTTAAATATTATTGAAAAAAGTTCTACAGGCTGGTTAAATATTTTCCATAGAAATTTTTTTTAAATAAAACTGAATTTAAATTATGAATTTTTTCTATGAAATTATCTACACGAAATTTTCTTTGTGTATTAATAAGTTAATAAGCAGGCTTGAAGAACTAAATCGAGTATTTTTAAGCAAAACTGTGGGATGTTTATTAAATTGTGTCATTAATAGTCGAAAACAGTATCAGCCAAATGGCTAAAACGCCAACGCTTGCAGGACCTTATGCTTTAAGTTATGATCTGATTTACATCTTCTTGCCTGCTTATTAACTTACAAAGACAGTTTAATGTATATAATTTATATAAAAGAACTTTATACATAATTTAAATTAAGTTTTATTTATTTTATTGTTGTTTTTGTTTTATATATTAATTTAAGTAAATAAATTGTTATCTTACATTTGTCAAATGGTAAGAAGAACTTTTCACAAAGTTTTTGTTTAAATAAAAAACAATTTCGTAACCCAAAACAAAACAATTGTAAAAAGTTATTCAACTATTTAAAAGACACTTGTTATGAAAAAAAAGTAAACAAAGATAATCACTGAAATAAACATACAATTGAGTAAAAAAAATTTATATAAAAGAAACAAAAGCTTTAAATATTTCAGGAAATTTTAGATTTTCATATAAATACTTCCCCATTTTGAAGTAACGAATCATAAACAATTTAACAGTCTCTTCTTCTGTTCAACTAATTGTGAATTTTTAAATTATAATGAAATTCTTACACATTTTGACTTTGTTGTTGGTGGCTTTAGTGGCCTATACCTCGGCCCAAAGATGTCCTGGCTCACCACGTAAGTTTTATTATTATATTCTCTGTTAAATAAAGCATTTTTATAGTAAATTTAAATTAATCTTTTAGGTAGTCCTAGATGTGCAGGTCCCCGCAATGTTGGTCGTGGCGGTCGCGGTTGTGTACCTCGTACCATGTGGCACTATGATGCTGGTAGCCGTCAATGTCGTCAAATGCGTTATTTGGGCTGTGGTGGCAACTACAATCGTTGGTGCACACAGGCCGCCTGCCAACAGAGATGTCGTCGTTAAACAGTCGCGCCAATTGCCAAGTGCTCTCGCTGTACTTATGTACATACTTACACATTTTGATATATTAACTTTAAATAAAAATTGTTTCTGCATATAAAAAGCTTGCGTGCTTATTCTATTTATGACTTGATTAGGATTTGTATACTCAATTACATGTGATAATTATTAATGAACTAATAACACCAAAGTTAATTGTAAATATTCTGACAAACACATAGTAGAACGGAACAACTAGCTGTTTTCGAAGGCCACTACACCTTCACCATCAGCGTTCTTTGTGTTTGGTGTCAGTTGATGTAGTTTTTTTTGATTCATCGTATTACAATTTGCTGAAAGCTTTTTTTTGTAACGAAAGCTCAATTTTACCATCTTTAAATTTACAACAGTCTTGCCATTGCAATTGGTTTGTTATATTTTCTTTGTTTACAGCTGGCAGCAGTAGTTAGTGTCCTGGCTACAAATTAAATGATATCGATAATATTTGTAGCCATAACATAGTGACCAAACCTGACAATTTTATAGCATAACTCATAATATAACGCCGGCAGAGCAGCTGCCATTTTTCATTTATAATATATAATAACATAGTGTACACACCTGCTGAATGTCAAATTGATATCATGATGAAAATTTATCAATTTATTAATAATATGTCAGCGTCATGATATAATCATCAGATCTCATGACCTGATAAATTTATCTTGATAACAAATATCATTTTATGTGTTACTGTGCACTCAGCTTTTATTTATTAAACAATTTTCGTTGAAAAAATTCGGCACAAATATTTTTTGTATCCAAAAAATAAACAACACGCAAATTAGATATTTTTTGCAAGTATTTTTCAAAAATTTGTTTGATTCATCATGATATAAATCACTAGTAAAGCAATTTGCTTCCTTAGATTTCAAATATGTTTGAAAATAAAATGTTTACATATCAATTGTTTAAACAAAATTTAAACCAGTGAGACGATCAAGCTCAAAATTTTATCAGGGCTCAAATCATACGAAATATAATTAATCAAATGAGCGTAGTTGCATTATGGCATACGATTGCTAATGGATAGAAATTTTCCTTAAAATTCACAATAGTTTTTGAATTCCATAGCACTTTGAGTGGTAAATTAAATTCACAATAGCTGTAGGACTGATAAAATAATAAAAAAAATGTAATTGAATTTTGCAAATGTAAGTATGGAAACGGCATTATTATTTTATTTACGTTCAAAGAATTATGGCACTGTTGAAAGCAGCGTATGGTTTTTAAAAATTTGCTTGACAAAATTTATCCACTAACGCTGAATTGATTCTTTCTAACACGGCTCTGCTTGAATGAAGATGGATGAACTAAATTTAAAATAATTGGATGCCAGAACAAATTTTGGTATTCATTCATGAACTCTCTGCCATTATTTCTAAATGTCATGGATTTAACCAGAGCTGTTAAATTACGATTACGATTACTAATCAATAGGGTTACATTTTAAAAAGAATTGTTTTGATTATATAATTCCCTTTAAAAGAATTTCTGCTAAATCATTGATTACAATTGCTAATAAGGGAAAAGTAATCCGAATTACTTGAAATTACTAAAAATAATCAAAAAGAATCTAAAGTAATAATAATCAAGAAAGAATCCAGCTACTTTCAAAGATTACTTTTGATTATGAATAAATATCAAAAATAATTAAAAGTAATCTTTAAAAGTAATCGGATTATGTTTTAATTACTTTTGATTATTTTTGATAATTTTTTTTTTAATTTCAAGTAATTTAGACTACTTTTCCATTATTAGTAATCGTAATCAATTGGTAATCGACCGAAAATGAATATAATCGTAATTTAATCATTACTTCACTTTTCAAAAAAAAAAAAAATAATCAAATTAGTAATATCAGTATAAGTAATAATCATTACTTAAGCCCGGTTCAGACTATTATACAAGTGTAAGTACTTTTGTGGAAAATGCAGCTCTGACATGTTGAGTTGTTATTGTTTTTTTGAAATTTTTTAAACAAATATAAGACCAGAGATGCATTTTCGTCAAAAGTATTAATACTTGTATTATAGTCTGAGTGGCCCTTTAACAGCTATGGATTCAAATTATTAAAACTTGTGTTTGAAACATAATAATGCTTTAAAAATATAATCAAATCATAGTCTCCTTAAATTTTTAATGACATATAAACAAAAATTTTTATGCACTTGTATTGAATATTCGGCTTTGTTCTGTAAACCGCATCCAAGTTAATTTGTCGTTTTCAAAACATTAATAATGGTCCTGCAGACGTGTTTAAAATCATACAAGATAATTTTTTTTCAGATATGATATTTGAAAATTTAAATAATAAAAAAATTAAAAAAAAATCTAAGAAAATATTTCTATCGTTGTCTTCGTCTTATGCAGTGGTAAACACTGTATATGGCTGGTTAAGGAACCAGCTGAAAGTAACATCTATTGGCAATTTCTGTTAAACACTAGCAGAATTAAAAAAAATAAATATAAGAAATATACTGCTTTTATAACTTTATTTTATAGCTAGAAATACTTTTTAAGACATTAACATTTTTCAATACGACAAATATTTAACGGCGACATCTCTGTTGACAGGCGGCGCGAGTGCACCAACGATTATTGTTGCCAGCACAGCCCAAATAACGCATTTCACGACATTGTCTAGCACGAGCATCATAGTACCACATGTTGCGGGGTGTGCAACGAGGAACGCGACGTCCCACATCACGGGCACCAGCACAAGAGGGATTACCTGAAAATTAATTTTATTTACATATTAAGTAAAAATATTTATTAAATTAAAATATTTAATAAGGAAAACACTTACGTGGCGAGCCAGGACATCGCTGAGCCGAGGTATAGGCCACTAAAGCCACCAACAATAAAGTCAAAATGTGTAAGAATTTCATTATAATTTAAAAATTCACAATTAATTGAACAGAAGAAGAGACTGTTAAATTGTTTATGATTCGTTACCTCAAAGTGGGGAAGTATTTATATGAAAATTAAATATTTCCTAAAAAAGGGAGGAATTTTGTTTTATTTATAATTTTTTTATTCAATTGTATATTTCATTCAGAGTTTGTGTTTGTTTACTTTTTTCATGCACAAGTTTTTTTTAAATAAATGAATTAAATTTTACAATTGTTTTGTTTTCGATTACGAAATTGTTTTTTATTTCAATGAAAAGTTTTGTTTTGCAAAAAGCTCTTCTCAAGCAAATGATAAAAGTATTACAACAGGTATTTATTTAAATAAATATTTAAAAACAAAAACAACAATTAAATAAATAAAACGGAATTTAAATTATGAAGTTGTATTTGGTAATAAATGAGCTGAAATTTTGTTTGTATGTTAATTAGCAGGCGAGAAGAAGTAAAGCAGATGATGATTCAAAGGATAAGGTCCTGGAAAGCTAGACTAATGCAAAAGACCACTTACAACAACTTTTAAAACATTAATTAAGTCTTCTAAAACAAACGCTAAATCACACTGTTGGCAATAATATACTCGTCCAAAGAAAATTTCATGCATTTTATTTAACTAAAAAAACTAGTTTAAATTTAGTTTTATTTAAAAAAATTTTATGGTAAATTGTTAAGCAGCCTGTAAAACTTTTTTCACTAGTACAAGAATTATTGTTTTTTGTTTTTTAAATATTTATTTAAATTTATAAACAACCAGGAGCCAGGACACTAAATACTGCTGCCAGCTGTAAACAAAGAAAATATAACAAACCCATTGCAATGGCAAGACTGTTGTAAATTTAAAGATGGTAAAATTGAGCTTTCGTTACAAAAAAAAAAGCTTTCAGCAAATTGTAATACGATGAATCAAAAAAATCTACATCAACTGACACCAAACACAAAGAACGCTGATGGTGAAGGTGTAGTGGCCTTCGAAAACAGCTAGTTGTTCCGTTCTACTATGTGTTTGTCAGAATATTTACAATTAACTTTGGTGTTATTAGTTCATTAATAATTATCACATGTAATTGAGTATACAAATCCTAATCAAGTCATAAATAGAATAAGCACGCAAGCTTTTTATATGCAGAAACAATTTTTATTTAAAGTTAATATATCAAAATGTGTAAGTATGTACATAAGTACAGCGAGAGCACTTGGCAATTGGCGCGACTGTTTAACGACGACATCTCTGTTGGCAGGCGGCCCGTGTGCACCAACGATTGTAGTTGCCACCACAGCCCAAATAACGCATTTGACGACATTGACGGCTACCAGCATCATAGTGCCACATGGTACGAGGTACACAACCGCGACCGCCACGACCAACATTGCGGGGACCTGCACATCTAGGACTACCTAAAAGATTAATTTAAATTTACTATAAAAATGCTTTATTTAACAGAGAATATAATAATAAAACTTACGTGGTGAGCCAGGACATCTTTGGGCCGAGGTATAGGCCACTAAAGCCACCAACAACAAAGTCAAAATGTGTAAGAATTTCATTATAATTTAAAAATTCACAATTAGTTGAACAGAAGAAGAGACTGTTAAATTGTTTATGATTCGTTACTTCAAAATGGGGAAGTATTTATATGAAAATCTAAAATTTCCTGAAATATTTAAAGCTTTTGTTTCTTTTATATAAATTTTTTTTATTCAATTGTATGTTTATTTCAGTGATTATCTTTGTTTACTTTTTTTCATAATAAGTGTCTTTTAAATAGTTGAATAACTTTTTACAATTGTTTTGTTTTGGGTTACGAAATTGTTTTTTATTTAAACAAAAACTTTGTGAAAAGTTCTTCTTACCATTTGACAAATGTAAGATAACAATTTATTTACTTAAATTAATATATAAAACAAAAACAATAATAAAATAAATAAAACTTAATTTAAATTATGTATAAAGTTCTTTTATATAAATTATATACATTAAACTGTCTTTGTATGGTAATAAGCAGGCAAGAAGATGTAAATCAGATCATAACTTAAATTACAAGGTCCTGCCAGCGTTGGCGTTTTGGCCATTTGGCTGATACTGTTTTCGACTATTAATGACACAATTTAATAAACATCCCACAGTTTTGCTTAAAAATACTCGATTTAGTTCTTCAAGCCTGCTTATTAACTTATTAATACACAAAGAAAATTTCGCGTAGATAATTTCATAGAAAAAATTCATAATTTAAATTCAGTTTTATTTAAAAAAAATTTCTATGGAAAATATTTAACCAGCCTGTAGAACTTTTTTCAATAATATTTAAGTAGTACAAGAATTATTGTTTTTGTTTTTTAAATATTTATTTAAATAAATAATTGTTATAATACATTTATAATTTGTTTAAGAAGAACTTTTGGCAAACAAAGTTTTTGTTTAATAAAGCAAATAATTTCGTAACCGAAAATAAAACAGCTGCAAAAAAGTTTTTCAACTATTTAAAAGACACATGTTGTGAACAAAAAGTAAACAAACACAATCACTTGAAGAAATATACAATTGAAATAAAAAAATTATGAATAAAACAAAAGGCTTCCCTTTCTCAGGGAGTTTTTCGATTTTCATATAAATACTTCCCCACTTTGAGGTAACGAATCATAAACAATTTAACAGTCTCTTCTTCTGTTCAACTAATTGTGAATTTTTAAATTATAATGAAATTCTTACACATTTTGACTTTATTGTTGGTGGCTTTAGTGGCCTATACCTCGGCTCAGCGATGTGTTGGCTCACCACGTAAGTTTTTTTTGCTCGTTAAAGCTTTTAATTTAATAAATATTTTTTCATAATATGTAAATAAAATTAATTTCCAGGTAATCCCTCTTGTACTGGTGCCCGCAATGTGGGACGTCGCGGTCCTCGTTGTACACCCCGCAACATGTGGTACTATGATGCTCGTGCTAGACAATGTCGTGAAATGCGTTATTTGGGCTGTGCTGGCAACAATAATCGTTGGTGTACTCGCGCCGCCTGTCAACAGAGATGTCGCCGTTAAATGTTTGTCGTATGGGAAAATATTGATGTTTTGAAAAATAATGTTTGTTAACTGTTAAATAAAGTTATTTTTGCATAAAATTAAAATGTACATGTAAGTTCTTTTAATTTTAGAAGGGGTTTAAAGAAATGTTTGACATTGTCGTTTGATATTAACTTTAGCATAGTGGCAATAGTTTTGTTTTGGGGCATTTAAAAATGACAAAAAATTAAACAAATATAGTTACTAGTAACAGACCAAAAAAGTTTGTCTTAAGTAGAGCAAATATAAGCAAAATAACTAACAAACGATATGGGCAAGACTGTTGTAAATTTAGAGATGGTAAACTTGAACTTTCATTACACAAAAAGCTTTCAGCAAATTATAATACGATGAAGCAAAACAATTCACATAATTCATTTGCAATAAAGGTTGAGTATATGCAGCAAAAATATACATCAACTGACACCACACTCAGTGGACCACACACAGTGAACAAAGAACGCTAATGATGAGGGTGTAGTGACCTTCGAAAACAGCTAGTTGTTCCGTTCTACTGCGCTTTTGTCAGAATATTTACAAGTAACTTTGGTGTTATTTGTTAATTAATAATTATCACATGTAATTTGGTTTACAAAGCGATAGAATTTTTAGCCTATTCAAATCACAAATAAAGCTGAATTAATTTTTTTCTTTTAGATACAGATTTTGTGTGTCTGCAGGAAAATTTTTTCATATAAAAGATTTTTAGTTTAGTATGATGATGAAAATCAAGTTTTCATCATATTTGGACTTGTTTAGATCCTGACGTCTGATTTGAACCATATTCTTATAGCATATAACTTTTTATATAGGCGTGTGTAAAACTGCAAAAAAGTACCTTTTGGTAAAAAAAAGACATTTTGTTATTGAGAAAAAATTTAATTTTTCTGCTGTGACAATGGGTAAAGTGAATAAAAAAATTTTGTTTTAAACCTAAAATATGTTTGTGTTTTTTTTTACAAATTTTCAAGTAAAACCTAATGCTTATTTTTTATTCACTTAAGCCAATGTCATGTTTTGACAAATTCGTTTTACCCTAGAAAGAAGCTGATGAAAAAATTAATGCGGCGGCAAAGTAAAAAGTTTGACTTCAAGCCGTTGGCTAGTAGCAATTTTTTAAAAGTGTATTTTTACATAAAACAATATTCTTCCTTCAAAAAAATTTATTATATATGTATATGATGCAAAATTTTCAGCAAATTAATTTTTCACAGTTTAACTAAATTTAAGAGGCGTAAAAATCTCTGCATTTGGGAGAAGGCTCGAAGCAACGGCAGTTGTTCTATCTTTAATGATATTATCCTTGTCATAAATTACGCTAACTTTAAACTAACCTTAAGCTAACTATTTCGCAACTAGTACTGACTGACACTTGGATTACTTTTCAATGTAATCAACTGACTATTTTAACATTGCGATGTCCTAGACGGTATTCAATTGTCTCACTCTGCATAAGTTTTCAACTAACTTAAAGTTGATTTTATTTAAGTCACCTGGTAGTCAGTAAATTAAAAAAAAAGTTACACTTTGTGTTATCAACGCTCTACCACTCAGCTAAGGCACCATCTAAAATAACAACAGCAAAATGTTAATACAAAACTGAAATGAGTTTCAAAGTAGCTGAGAATATATTTGGTGGCTCTCATCAAATTCGATTACGTACTCAAATTAAGAATTAATTTCGTATTTATTCTGGATGACATTGCAGTTAGCTTTTAGTCAGTCTAAGAAAAGTTAACTATAAGTTACTTATTTTTGTAGTCGACCACACATTCTCCGACAGGGATGCTACTCATTTGCGGCTTGTCAAAAATTTATCTGTTATGTTAGAAAATTCTACTAGGCCTCAAAATTACTTACACTAGTACCTTGCTACCATTTGCCACAGTCCCAAAATCTTTAAACTTAAAAAATTTCACTCAAGCTACAAACTGGTTGTTGCCTTTCTTACCTCTTAAACTATTAATAATAAAAAATTAAAAAAAGAACCTCTTTTACATGCTTCGCCATTACAACTTTATTTTTCAAGTAGCAAATAAATTTTAATTTTTATATAGGACAAATATTTAACGGCGACGACATCTCTGCTGACAGGCGGCGAGGCTGCAATGACGATTGTTGTTGCCACCACAGCCCAAATAACGCAATACACGACATTGTCTGGCTCGAGCATCATAGTACCACATGGCACGAGGACCACAGGCTTTAGTGCTGCGACCAACATTGGGTGGACCAACACAACTAGGATTACCTGAAAGATTAATTTATTTTATCTTTTTATAAAAATGGTTTTAAAAAAAAAGTATTAATAATAAAACTTACGTGGTCTGCCGGGACATCTTTGGGCCGAGGTATAGGCCACTAAAGCCACCAACAACAAAGTCAAAATGTGTAAGAATTTCATAATGATTTAAAAATTCACAATTATTTGAACGGAAGAAGTGACTGTTAAATTGTTTATGATTTGTTACTTCAAAATGGGAAAGTATTTATATGAAATATGAAAAGTGTGTTAAATGTATAAATAAAACCTTTATTATATAAAGCAAATTGTTTTTTTAACGAAAGATTTTAATTGTTTTCAATAAGTCATATTCTGTGATATTCATTCATCATGTTTTTTAAGGAAATACATTCAAAATGTACAAAGAGATGTTTTCTTTCATTATAATTACACCGCGTTACATAAACGAACTTTTTTTCTGTCCTATGAGCCAAATATACTTTTTCGGAAAGGGGAGAAAAATAAAAATACACGTGTATCGGCGATTTTCATGTACACGTCAGAATTTTTTTTGTATAAAATATAAAGCTCGTAGTGTCCGTCTGTCTGAAAAACTTTGGATAAGTCTTTAACCCTTTTTCGGTGATCCAATCGAGCTGAGTTTTAGCAGGCAGACTCGTGTCTGTATCATTTCAAATTTAAAATAAATAGATTTTTATCAATTCTCAGATTTTTTTTAAATTTTTATTCTCGTTTTTCAGCATAACTTGAAGGGACTCCAAATTTTTACATTTTTACATTACGTGTACATGAAAATCGCCGATACACGTGTATTTTTATTTTTTCTCCCCTTTCCGAAAGAGTATATTTGGTTTATAGGATAGAATGTGTGTAACGCGGTGTTATATATTATAATTAGGGTTCCGTACACCAAAGGTGAAAAGGAATGCTATTGTTTTCGCTACCCTGTCGGTCTGTCCGTTACACGCTATTTTTTCAGGAACCGTAAGAGTAACGGACCTGAAATTTGGACAGAGTATGAAGAACCTTGGCCGCTACAACCACAAATATATGAGGGTGCCCCTGTGGCTGAGTGGTAGCGATGCTAGCCTCTCAGTCCAGAGGTCGTGGGTTCGATTCCCACCATAGACTCTGGTTGTTTTCTGCAGACAAGCTAATCGCTTTGCGGGTTGTGTTTGTTTTAAAAAAAAAAAAAAAGTTCAAAATTGAAGGGTGTTCCAAAACGAGCAACGAAAATTGTTAAAGTACACATACAGTTGGATATTGACACTTGAAATTTGTAAAAGTAGTGTATGTTTATATAGACTACAACAATTAACACTAAAATTTAAAAAAATTTAAATTAAAGGGTTTTCCATCAGTTAATACAATTTTCACTATGTAATTTTGACATTTTGCTATATCTTGGAAGCCGTTGAAATTTTCAAAAACGGTAAAACTAAAAAATCCAAAAATTATAAAATCGCCAAACGAAAAAAAACTTGACAAAAATTTTAAAAAATCGCCAAAATGAGAAAAAAATTTTTACACTAAAATAAATCGCTCAATTCGAAAAAGTCGTCCAAATGAAAGAAAATCGCCGAAATGAAAAAACGCCAAAAATCGAAAAAAATCGCCAAAAGGGCGACAAAACCAAAATAATTGCTTGTATGTAAAAAAATTGCCAAAATAAAAAAATCGCCAAAATAAAAAAATCGCCAAATTGAAAAAAAGCCAAAAACCGAAAAAAATCGCCAAAATGAGAAAAAAGTGTCAAAACTAAAAAAGCGTTTAAATAAAAAAAATTTGCTAAAAATAAAAAACGCGAAAAATCGACATAACTAAAAAAAAATCGCATAAATGAATAAAAATCGCCAAAAAATTAAAAAAAAAATTACGTAAACGACAAAAGTGGCCAAAATTAAAATAAAACTCGAAAAACCAAAAAAATCGCCGAAACGAGAAAAAAGTGTCAAAACTAAAAAAGTTGCCAGAATGAAAAAAACGCCCAAAACCGAAAAAATCGTCAAAAACCAAAAAAATAATCGCCTGTGTGAAAAAATTGCCAAAATAAAACAAATTGCCAAAATTAAAAAAAAACGCCAAACTTAAAAAAACGTAAAAAATCGTAAAAATTAAAAAAATTTAAAAAACAACAAAAAATTGCAAAAACGAGAAAAAATGTGCCAAAACTAAAAAAGCGCCAATAAACTCAAAAACCCAAAAACTAAAATAAACGCTTAAAACCGTATAAAACCCCAAAAACGAAAAAAATGCCAATACTGCATATATTTTATATGGTCCTTGTACGAAAGACCGGTACCTATATATATGTATATATATTTTATGTAGGCTAAAGTTCGTATTGAATTACATATCTCATTTTCGTATGGAACCCTTCGTGGCGCGGCTCAAAGTCGCACTTCACTGACTTTTTTTTTAATATACACGGAAAATAAAAAAAAGTTCAATAGTTCTGTGAAAAAAAGTTCCATTTGATAAGCCGCATATTTTGGGGTCTGCCTTTCATAATTTAATTTACTAAATATATGCATTTTTATTAAGGTAAATAAATAGTTATATATTTATCTTTTAATATTTTAGTTATCTATATAATATTACGTTGTTTGGCATATTTCCTATCCAAACAGAAGTCTTAAAATTTGAGATCACTACTTTCTACAATAAAAAAAATGCCTGCTGAGTTTCATAAAAACGGCAACGCCCACCGCCCTTTGCACATGCAATCGAAATAGATTTTTTGCATAGTTTGCTGCCTATCTGCAAATTTTATATCTTTATATACTCTATAGAATAAAAAAACGCCTGCAACGCCCACTGAATGGTGTAAAATATAAATAATTTCTTGTTTACCATCTTTGCAGTCCATTTTTTTAAAATTATTATAAAATGTTAATAAAGAACCATAAATGCACAATAAATACGTATTTGAACAATTCTCTACAAAACTGCATTATTGGATTTTTGAGATTTAGTGATTGAAAAATCCCACTGTTCGACCTAATTCGAACTTAAAAATTAGATACTCATCTTTTAATGTTCGTCTAATAAAATGGGAATTGGAAGGTGGGAAAAATTTTGCGATGCAAAACGTCAGGAGACGATTCGTCTCAAGGCAAAGTCCAACTGCCGTATTCAGAAAAAATTATTTTGGCTTACAAAAAAAATTTTGTATGGAAATTTGTTTATTAAACGTTTCGTAAACCTAAATTATCTTTTCTGAATAAGGCCTTGTTTAATCAGTACATTATTATCGTTATTTCACTATTTTTTTGCAAAAAGATATTTCAATAAATTTTTTTAGTAAAAATATTTGTGAATTTAATTAAATATAATGTTTTTTTCCGTTTGTCTGTTTCCATCATATTCCAGCTTTTTATTCAATGGTTGCAGCTATTTTCAATACTGAACTTCCTCCCAGCTTTCTTAAGCAATCTAAGAGTAGATATTCTTCTAAGTTTCGCTTAAACTTAAAAAAATGCTCATAAGATTTGCTTTAAGAAACACCCATTAGTTTTGTTTTATCCTTAATTTTAAAATTTCATACCACAAAATAATGTGTTACATTAAATATTCCCCAAGAAAATGAGCTTTTTGTTAAATAAAAGGGTTGTGTAACCAATAAAAAAACACCTGTTAAAAAAGTATTAAGTAATATCAACAAATAATAATGCAGCTGCATTATAAATAAAAAGGAAATAAATTACAAAAAAATAAAACTGCTGCTATGAAAACAAAAGATTTCCCTTTTAAATTTTCATATAAATACTTCCCCACTTTGAGGTAACGAATCATAAACAATTTAACAGTCTCTTCTTCTGTTCAAATAATTGTGAATTTTTAAATCATTATGAAATTCTTACATATTTTGACTTTGTTGTTGGTGGCTTTAGTGGCCTATTCCTCGGCCCAAAGATGTCCTGGCGCACCACGTAAGTTTTATTATTATATTCTCTGTTAAATAAAGCATTTTTATAGTAAAATTAAATTAATCTTTTAGGTAATCCCTCTTGTGCTGGTGTCCGCAGTCCGGGACGTCGCGGCCCTCGTTGTACACCCCGCAACATGTGGTACTATGACGCTCGTGCTAGACAATGTCATCAAATGCATTATTTTGGCTGTGGTGGCAACTTCAATCGTTGGTGCACACGGGCCGCCTGCCAACAGAGATGTCGTCGTTAAACAGTTGCGTCAATTGCCAAGTGCTCTCGCTGTACTTATGTACATACTTACACATATTGTAATATAAACTTTAAATAAAAATTTTTTCTGCATACAAAAAAAATATTGTTGTTGTGTTTTTTGTTGTTTGGAATTGCCTGAAGTAGTTAGTGCGTTGACTACAGAGCGCATGATGACATCTCTGGCCACATTTAAAAAATGTTTGTTTTAACATTTTTTTTTTAGTTTTAGAGGTCTTATGTTTTACGGTTTTTATTGGCTTTTGGCGATTTTTAAAGCTTAAGCGTTTTTTTCGGAGTTTGACGATATTTTAATTTTTGCGACTATTTTTCGTTAAGACGTTTTTTTTCGATGTGGAATTTTTTTAGATTTTTAGACGATTATCTTGGTTGTTTTTAAGTTCATCGACCTTTTTTCGTGTGGCGAAAGTCTTAAGCTTTTTCCGGATTTTTTTATAAGTCTTTTCGTTTTGATGTTTTTTTTCGATTTTTTTTCGTTGTTTCGGTTGTTTATTTAGTTTTGGCGTTTTTGTTTTGTTTTGACGTTTTTTAAATGTAATTGTGATTTTTTTAGTTTGGCGATTTTTTTAGTTTTGGCGATTTTTTTTAGTTTTTGGCGATTTTAATTTATTTTAACGATCTTTTTATTTCTTGTGATTTTTTTTGCACTTTAGCGATTTATTTTATTTATTTAGATATTTTTTATTTAAGCGCTTTTTGCATTTTGGCGATTTTTTTTTAAAGAAATTTTAAATTTTTCGAGCTTTTGATAATTTCAAGAGTTTGGTCTCATACCGTTTTCAAGATACAGCAAGTTATAAAAATTATCTGTTGTAGACATTTGGATTTTTCTTTTGTTTTTGCGTTTTTATTTAGTTTAAGCGTTTATTTTTTTATTTGTAGCGTTTTTTTAGTTTTTTGGATTTATCGGTTTTTTATTTTGGTATATTTATGTTTTAGAGATTTTGAAAGTTTTAAGAATTTTTCTTTAATGGTTTTCAAGATACAGACGTAAAAATTATCTCTTGTAGACGTTTGATTTTTTTATTTTGGCACTTTTTTAGTTTAAGCTTTTTATTTTTGTTTTGGTGGATTTGTTAGATTTTTGGGGATTTTTTCGCTTTTGAGGATGTTTTTGATTTTTGGGGACATTTTCGGTTGATTTTTAGTTCTAGCGATTTTTAGAGTTTCAGCACTTTTTTTTGTTTTTTTTTTGGTATTTTTGCTTTCTCAATTTTTTTTTGCATTTTAGTGATATATTTTATTTTCCGTTTAAGCGCTTTTTTCATTTTCGCGATTTTTTTTTAATTTTGGAATTTTTAAGTGTTAGCGCTGTTAATTTTTTTTAAATAGAACTCAGGGGATAACCCCTACTCATGCAATGCATTGTGCTAAAAATAGGAAAATAGGTTATAGGGGAGGAGGAGGTAGTTGGTTCCACATACGAACAGTGCGGCTAAAATAAGGAATCTTTCTGTAAAACGCAGTGCAATTTATTGGCCACAAAGGGGTGTACTCTGAATGGGGCACGTATTGTGAGTATAAATGTCAAGAGTTTGCCTCTTACGGTTTCCAATATAGAAAAAGTTATCAAAATTGCATCACCAAGATTAAATCAACTGACAGAATACCCTTTAATTTTGATTTTATATATCTTTAATATACAAAAGCTCAAAATTAAACATCTACAGCAATAATTAGTGGCAATTTGAAATGCGTTTAAGGGTTAGTTTTGTTTTGTACTTATAAACAATTTGGCTTAAAGTAAAGTATTTGTTGGACAGTTTAATATTAAATGCAACGATAAAAAATTTTGTGGTGTATTTTATCCATTCTCCTTATGGGCCTAATATGGGTTAAATTAATTTGAAAAATATTATTCAAAAAATCTTTTAATTAATCTCTTAACACTCAAAAACTCTTTATAAAACCCCAATGTCAAATATAAGATAAAATTTCATAAATGCTTAAGGGTTAATTCTGTACCAATAGGTCCTTTGGGACCCTTTCTAATTCTAATAAATCTCTTAACACGCGAAAACTCTACATTAAACCTTAAAATTTATGACCAAACTTGAAATACATTAAAGGGTTAATTTTGTGCCACAGAACATCCGCCTTATAGGTGAATCATTAGTTGGAAATAATGCGGTGGAAAATTTTGCATATTTTTGTTATATTCAAACATTTTGCCGGTATATTCGAACCCTTATGTGTCCTTTTGGGCCCTACGTAAATAGGGCTGAAATGGGTTAAAGTATTTTAAAGATATTTTAAACAAAACAACAAAAATAAGTCAAACTTGATATACGTTTGAGGGTTAATTTTTTTTCTAATAAACACTATCATTTTAGGTGAAGCAATTGTTGGGACTTTTTATGTAAAATCTCATGATGAATATACATCTGTTATATGTAAATCAAGCCTTTAACCCTTTTCAGTAGGGGGCCTTTTTCTCCATTTCGTAAAAAGGGGCTAAAATGGGTAAAAATATTGAATTTTTTTCACATACCTTTTTAATAAGTCTCTTAATACGCGAAAACTCGAAATTAACCCTCAACGCCAGAAGTAAGCCGAATATTTATATACGTTTGAGGGTTAATTTTTTTAACTTATACACAATTGGGCTTAACCTGAAGCATTTGTCGGATAATTTTATGTTAAATCGAACGATAAAAAATGTTGTGATATATTTTAACGCTTTTATCATTGTCCTAATGGGTCTGTTTTGGCCCCTTCGTAATAGGGGCTAAAATGGGTTAAATTTTTTTATAACACTCTGTAATTAATCTCTTATAATGCAATAACTCCATATTAAACTTCAAAGCCAAAAGTAAGTCGACAATTTAAATACGTTTGAGGGTTAATTTTTTTACTTATACATGAATATTGACATTCCAGCTAAGGTATGGAAACAGCAGTTCTATGCAAAATTCGAAGACAAACATTTTTGTGGAATATTTTAACTTTCTAACTCTTCGGCGTATGGGTGTTTTTGGTATCATAATCATAAGGAGGGGTCAAATAAGTGCCCTTAAAAGGGTATATAATGGGTTACAATTAACAAAAAATATTCTTAATAAAATTTTCGTTGACACTCTAAATATATAAAAACTCGAAATTGAAATTAAACCTTGGATACAAAACAAAACTTTTTTAATGCGTTGTAGGGTTAATTACGAACTTTTTCATGTGAATCATTATAAAACAGCCTGACTGAGGCTTGAGCTTTTAATACTCCCTAAATCCTTCGCTTTAATGTCTTTGCTAGTCTTTAAGTAGATTTTGTTGCCTAAATGTCTGCGGCATAAAAACAATTTATAGTATTAAATATTATCTTTTTGTTTTTTTTTCTGGCCTAAGGACGAGAGATAATAAAAAAAACTTTGTCTACAATCATAAAAGAAATTTTTAAGTATTTGACATTTAAGATTACAATTATTTTATGTCACAGTTTTAATACTGTGTAGGAGTTGCTTTTACAAAAAAAAAAAAAAATAAATAAAATAAACAAATTTGTAGGTCCTGTGAGGCAGAAGAATATAAATAAACATATTTTCAAGGCTAAGATTCTTATTTTTGTTGTTGTTGTATTTGTTATGTAAATAAAAATTTCTCGTTTTAATAATAAACAAATAAAAACTATGAATAATAATATTTAATTTTTTTTTGGTTTTTTATCTTTTGCAGCAGCAGCACTCAACAAATTTACAAGCCTGTGGATAAATACAAAATCAATTAAATATTTTATTAAGTAATTAAAAAAAGAAATAGAAGAAAAAAAAACGCCTAAACAATTAAACCTCTTGTCAATAAATAAATATTAATTAAATAAATAAAATTTCTAATAAATATTTAGTTTTACTGCCCAGCAAGTGAATAAAATTAAATTGTAATATATTAAATTTTTTTTAGTATTCAGGTCAATTAAAAAAGAAAAAAAAAAGAATTTAAATTAAATAAAACTAAAACGAGCTAAATAATTATTGATGTATTTCAATAAATAAATTTTTTTAATATAAATAAAATAATCATAAATTAATAAACAATTTTTTCAAATAATGAAATAAATTTATAATTATAAATTATTTATAATTAAAATAGTAGAATAAAAAAATATTTATTTCGTTGAAAAAAAAATATTAAATGCTAATAAAAATTTTACAATAATTAAAACTTAAAAAAATATTAAAATTAATAATCAATAAATAATAAAAAAATATATGTTATAATTTTAAAAAAGTAAAGTGAGTAAAATTGTTGAAGTTTATAATTCTGCAGTCCAAAACAGTTAAACGATAGTAAAAAAAATACAGTAAGCTCTCGATAATTTGCCATACTTTACTATTAGAATTAAAAGAATTTTGTTTTGTTTTAATTATTTATAAAATGTTACAAATACCCGTACAATTAGGCCACCAGCTTAGAGCTATGCTGATTAGCTCTATATAAAACAAATTTCTTGTGTTATATAACAATGCAATTAAATTATATTATATAATGATGCCAAATTCACTTATTTTATTTTCTAAAATATGTTAACGTAAAATTTTTAAAATCAACCTAAAAATTAACTTTTTTTTTAGCTATTTATCGCTAAATTTTCACATATATGTAATAGTTATTTTCTTGTCTATTTTAGCGTTATTTGTTGCACAAAAGTCGGCAACAGTATTAGCTGCACACGATTAAATTAGGTCCTGTTTGTATAAATGTGAGCGAACTAACGTTCCGATCGATTTATATTAAAAACAAAATACTCAAATTTATTTTGGTTCCAATACCAATGTTCGATCGTAACGTTCTTTCGCATTTAGACAAACAGGCCCTTAATGTATTGTTTGCGCTCATGTGCAAAAACAATAAAAAACAAATTGAGCAATCGTTGTCATTCAATAAAAAATCAAATATTTACAAAAATAACGTCATAGCTCCTGTGTCGTGGCATAAAGAGCATAGCTCTAATTATATAGTAACTTAGTTTGAGGAACATACTTGTAATAGCCAAGACTTTAACCCTTTGGTGAGAATCGAACCCAACATTCTCACCCTTGGATTTATAATTTGATAGCTGGCTTCTCTATACTTCATTGTTTAAATTACTTTAATTATTTACTGCCGCCTCTGCTGACTGCGCAAGCCAGCAATTACGTGTAGTCAAATTATAGCGATTTTTTTTTTAAATTTTTCAACTTTTTGCTTTGAGGCTGGTCTTTTAGAATTGTTCTAAATCCGTGGTCGACAACCTATACAATTGCATTTTACAATTGTTTGAGTTATACTCTCACCACGATCCGGTGTTGCCAGTGAAATTTGGTATCATTTCCCTAATTTGAAATTTTAAATCTCCAAAGATAAAATTGATTGATATGGTCAGAAGAAACACTCAAGTTTTGTTCATACAGAAGGGCATCTTTTCTCAGTGCAACCTCAATGCAATGGTTGGCAAAAATATGGTTTTGTAGGAAATTTTCTTAAAAGAATTTAAGTATATGCTTGAAAATGCCATTGCATGTCATGTTTTTTCATGCGTGACAACACACGTTGTCAAATCAAAATTTGTCAAAATAATTTACTGAAAATAAAAATTTTTAGTAAACCATCATCACACATATTTTCTTATTGTGGCAACGCTGATTCTTAACAGTATGCGATACACACAACTCGTCTGCTTGAATGTTTAAGATAGACTGATATTAATGTTGTATACACATACGTAATAAAAGAGTATATTATCAGGCGCGGCGCCCTTAAATCGCCGATCACGGCTATAAATAAAGAACCAAAAATTAAAAAAAATCCTTAACTATTTTTCTCTCTTCTTATGAATTTGCGGTTGTTTGAAAATTTTTTCCACCGGTATTAAATTATCGAGTATTGACTGTACTTCTACAGTCAAAGCACTTTGATTACATTCAAGCCTGGTACTCACTATCCTACACAATCATGGCAACTCTACTATGATGCAGTTTATGAATATTTTCAAAAGCCAGCAACAGGGTTGTATTTTCTGTCAATTCATGCGATTGTGTATTGTAATAAGTACTAGCCTTTATCTGTTATACAATAAATACAGTGAAGTGCGACTTTGACGTGCGCACGAAGGGTTCCCTACGGACACGAGATATGTAATTCAATACGAACTTTAGCCAATATGCTTAAAATATAGTTTTGGTGTTTTATGCGTTTTTTGTTTTTGAAATTTTTTTAAGTTTAGGCATTTCTTTTGGCACTTTTATTTCTTGTTTTAGCGATTTTTTTAATTTTTGGCATTTTTTTCACATTGGCGATTTTTTAATTTTAGCGTTTTTTTTTAATTTTTGGCGATTTTTACATTTTTTGCCATTTTATCATTTTTGAATTTTTTTTAGTTTTGACACTTTTTTTCTCGTTTTGACGAGTTTTTTTTTTAATTTGGCAATTTTGTTTATATAAGCGATTTTTTAGTTTTGTCGATTTTTCGGTTTTTTGGAGTTTTTTATTTAGGCGTTTTTTAGTTTTGACACTTTTTTTCTCGTTTTGATAATTTTTTCGGTTTTCGGCGTTTTTTCATTTCTGCGATCTTATTAATTTTAACGATTTTTTTTAATTTGGGCGATTTTTTCGAATTAGGCGATTTAGTTTAGTGTTCGAAATTTTTATTTAATTTTGTCGATTTTTTTTTCGTTTTTGGCGATTTTGTTTTTAAATTTTTGGCGATTTTTTTTTTGTTTGACGATTTTATAATTTTTGGATTTTTTAGTTTTACCGTTTTTGAAAATTTCGAGAGCTTAACTCACACGGTTTCCAAGATATAGCAAGTTGTCAAATTTACATAGTCAAAATTGCATTAATTTAAATTTTTTAAAATTTTAGTGTTAATTGTTGTAGTCTATATAAAAATACACTAATTTTACAAATTTCAAGTGTCAATATACATATGTAAATACAATTGGATGTTTATTACATGGGATTTTAGCATTTTTCGTTGCCTGTTTTGGAACACCCTTTAATTTTTAATTCTTATGTATTTGTTGTTGTAGCGGCCAAGGTTCTACATATTCTGACCAAATTTCAAGTCCGTAGCATTTACGGTTCCTGAGAAA
Organism: Tachina fera; assembly: GCA_905220375.1. Classification (NCBI taxonomy): domain Eukaryota; kingdom Metazoa; phylum Arthropoda; class Insecta; order Diptera; family Tachinidae; genus Tachina; species Tachina fera. The sequence goes on along the minus strand of LR999967.1, from coordinate 102,200,476 downwards.
AAAGCGTGTGACAGACAGACGAACAGACGGACAGCGCAGCGAAAACAATTGGAACCCTAAAAACGCACAAAAAGCAGAGTTCTAAAAGAATGAAACGCTCCTCTATCTTTTCCTTCACCACCTGTCTTCCCAGTCACTATCCCTTTCTTAAATAAGGTAACACCTAGTAATAGTAGTAGTAGGTAAGACATTCATTGCCTGAGTTTTACTTCTCTTTGAAAAAAATAAAATAAAACGGTGTTGTTAACTGCAAGATAGAAGCCTTTTTAAATTAATTATCCTTCATATATTTGGCAATTGAGAAGCTTATCATTACCGTTTAACGTGTTTTGTTGGAATTCCTGTTATAACATTTTTTTTTTAAATAAAATTTAATTTTATTTCGTAAATTGTTTAAACAACTCAGACGATCGACTTGAGTAGGAAATTAATATGAAAAGCATTAATATTTCTTTCAAGAGATTTTCATATTCGTCTGTCTGGCTTGTGGAAGGAAACAGCAGCTTAAAAATAATATATATGTAATTTAATGTTTAATATAATTTTTTTTGCTAAAAAGTGTTAAAAAAATTAATATAATAATATTTACACCTCAAAAAAAAATAGCATCATTCAATATGTAGATGTAAAATTTTGTGCAATTCGCAAACCGCAATTAAATACAAAATTTTGAGTAAACAACAAACAAATAAACAGAAACCGAGTAATCAACAGTAAACAACATTAACTAGCAGCAAAAGAAAAATAACAACAACAACAACAATAACAACAATAATAATAACAACAGCAATAAGTTGTAGCAAATTTCATTTTTAGCAGATACTAAAATGCGGTCATAAATTTTCTCCAAAAAGGCAAACCAAAAAAAACGCAATTTAAACAAAATTTCTCCTCAACAAGGTAAGAACGAATAGTTTTAAATATAAATATTTTGCTAAATTAAATGGCTTAAGTATTGCTTTACATCTGTGCAAAAAGAAAGAAGAAAATTGCTTAAGTCGAGATAAGCCGATTTTAAGTTAATGATACCTGCGTAATTTGCATATTCAAAAGTACCTTTTGTCAAAATCTCAATTAATTTGTATGATTTTTCAGGAAGTTATAACACTCTTATTTACGACTTATCTTGCTTTAGACTTCTAATCTCATTTGGAATAATAGCTTAAGTTGAATTATACATTAGTATATTTCTGCATAAATATATTATTTACAGTGTGTAGAACGATATTTGTTAAAAAAAATAAAAGTTAACAGAAAATTTCCCAATTTAAATGTACAAAAAATAAATTTGTGAAAATCGACTTGAAAGCTTAAAAGTGCTTTCGTGCAAAACAGTAAAATATGACTTAAGCACTTTTTCCTTATTGCCATAGATATATGTATGTATAGGTATACAATTTATGCTCACAAGCTTACTTATGTTTTGCAAAATTTTGTGTAATAATAATGCAAAACTTAAATGAAACTCCAACTGTTTTAAGGATTAAGGCAAATTGCATTTCCTGGAAAACAAAAACAAAAAAAAAACTTAAAACTACTGCAATGCAGTTATTTTATAATTTATGTTACAAATATGAAATAAGAGAGAAAGCTTTTTACAATTTCCTTTTAGATTAATTTTCAAAGTCATTAAAGTTCAACATAAATTTTAGTAAATTTTACAATATGCATTTACAAGCACTAAGAGGTTTTAATTGATTTTGCATGTGTTTGTTTTATATTCAAATAATAGGGCATAAGATAATGGCTTAGCATCGGGGTAAATAATATGAATACTTTAGTCTTTTAACTTATTTTGTTAAGCCACAGTAACACAGTAGGCAACTTTATTTAAGATCGTCTATACCAGAACTGGCCATCGAGTGGCAAATTGCCACTTTTTCGACTGCCTTGCCACTTTTTTGGATTGCTTTTGCCGCTTTTTGTCTCCCTTTTTTTAGAGTTAATTATATAAAAATACTTTAAAAATAAACAGTCTTATTTATAAAAATTTTTAGGACTTTATAAAGACTTTTTAAGAAAAATGTTCTAAGAAACCTGTTTAAAGCCTTAATACGTTTTATAAATAAGGCTGAAAAGTTTAGTGCAGTTTTCTCGTTTTTTTAATTTTGCTCCTTTTTTTTGGATAAATCCCCTTTTTGGTGGCACTTTTTGAAAAATATCATCGGTCACCCTGATCTAGAGAAGCACAAGAGAAAATGTATTAGCGTATGTATATTCATTTGTATAAGAAGCCGATTGACGTTCGGCACTCTGGTGCGACTTTGGTCAGGCTGAGTCGCAAAATAAAATATGATTGTATTGGTGAGAAAAGTGAGAGTAAAATAAAGTTACACTTAAAGAAAAGCTTAGCAATTTAAAATACATTCTGTGGTTATCAATTGTTCGATTCTTTTTGTGAATAAGCAGTTTTATAAATAAATTCAGTGAAGTGCGACTTTGACCCGCGCACGAAGGGTTCCGGACGGACCCGAGATAAGTAATTCAATACGAACTTTAGCCAATATAATATATAGTTTTTTTTCGATTTTGAGTTTTTTTCGGTTTAAGCGTTTTTTTAGTTTTGGGATTTTTGCGTTTATTGGCGCTTTTTGAGTTTTGGAACTTTTTTCTCGTTTTTGCGATTTTTTTTTGGTTTTTGAAGTTTTCTTAATTTTGGCGATATTTTTTTATTTATGCGATTTTTTTAATTTTGGCATTTATTTTCATATAGATGATTTTTTTGTTTTGGCGATTTTTTCAGTTTTTGGCGTTTTTCTTTCATTTTGGAATTTTTTTTAGTTCTAACACTTTTTTTTCTCGTTTTAGGGACTTTTTTCGGTTTTTGTCGTTCATTTAAATTTTGGCGATTTTATTCGTTTTGACGATTTTTTTTTTAAATTTTGGCGGTTTTTTCATTTTGGCGAATTTTTCGAATTTGGCGATTTATTTTAGTGCCAGAAATTTTATTTTAATTTTGGCAATTTTTCTTAAATTTTTTTCGCGATTTTTTCAGGTTTTGGCGATTTTTTGTTTGTTTGGCGATTTTATAATTTTCGAATTTCTTAGTTTTAGCGGTTTGGAAAATTTCAAGAGTTTAACTCTTACGGTTTCCAAGATATAGCAAGTTAGTCAAAATTGCATTAACTGATGGACTACCCTTTAATTTAATTGTAGTCTTTATAAAAATACACTAATTTTACAAATTTCAAGTGTCAATATACATATGTATGTACATACAATTGTATGTATATTAAGAAAACAATAGGGGTCCTTTTTTCACCTTTGGTGTACGGAACCCTAAAAATTAAGTAAATAGTAAAAAATATAATAATCCATTCAACAATCAGGGCTATCATGTAGAAAATTTCCCAAAGAACAATTCCAACTAATAGTAATTAATAGGGAAAACAAAAAATTCTAATTGGAAAAAAGGGAAATTTCACGCGGAATTTTATTCATGATAGCCCTGAATGTAAAGCATAAATTCCAAATTAAATTTATGCACTGTGAAAACTATTAAAATGACTTTTTAAACTATCTTCCCTATTATTTTTATTTGTTTTATAACATATTGCGAAAAGCATTTTTTATCACGAAATATTTCTTAGCTGCCATAATTATTTAATTTTCTTTTTGCTCTACAAATTTATTAAATTTGAACTTTAATTTCGTTCGATGTGCTCAAAACAAAACTAAAAAAACAGGAAACAATTCTTACGTTCGTGTACAACTTGATTCATCGCTTTCTCAGTGAAGGCTAAATGAAAGAGCATAAGCATCTGTGTGGTTTTGTTGTCCACAATTGTGGTATGGCTTGCGGATTACTGGGCTATACTAATACTAAGCATCTTTGGGCGACTTGAGCTTTCAATATCAAGATGCCGTCATTTGCTTTGTACTTAACGCACGTACTATTACAACCCACTGCAGTTAAAGAAAACACACAAAATTTTTTTTTGTAAAGCAGAAACAATTTGTATATAAAGTTTGTATACCAATCGGTGCATGTATGTTTGTATGCAATTATGTTAGAGCACTTGGTAATTAGCGCAACTGTTTAACGAAACCATGTCCGTTGGCAGACGGCGCGTGTGCACCAACGATTGTTGTTGCCGGCACAGCCCAAATAGCGGATTTGGCGACACTGGCGGCTACGAGCATCGTAGTACCACATTGTGCGCGGTACACAACCGCGACCACCGCGGCCAGCATTGTGGAGAGCAGCACAAGAAGGATTACTTGAATTGATTACTTGATTTTTTTACACTCCAAAAAGTTTATATGTAATTCAAAAAGCCTTTATTATAAAATTTACGTGGTCTGCTGGGACATCTTTGGCCCTAGGTATAGGCCACTAAAGTCACCAACAACATAGACAAAATATGCAAGAATTTCATTCTAATATTTTATATATTTGTTGTTGTTGTTATAATCAATTGAACAGTGGATTGTCGAATTGTTTATGCTTCACTTTAAAATGTTGAATGCCGGCCTTATTTATATAAAAGTTTACAAGATATTTATTTAATTATTTATAAATTATTTCATTTCCTTTTTTTTGTGAAACAGGTGTTGCGACACCAGAGATTGCACACTGTCATTGTTGTAGACTTTAAATAAAATATTAATATTTAAACAAATGTTTTGTTTGATGAAGTAATATCATTTGTGTTAAAACAAGTGCCTAAGAAGTATAAGGAGCAACTCAAGAAAAAAAGATGTTCATGCGCTAAATATGTTTTATTTCTTTTAAAAATAAATATTTAGCTTTTTAATAAATTTTCAACTTTTTTTTCCTGCTTATTGTGGTGTTAAGTGTCTAGAGGATTTTTCTTTTAGCAGATTAGTTCGGAACATTTGAAGACTTTATTTTAATTTTCAAATTATTGATACTTCTGGTCTTATACTTAGTATTATTTCATTTATTTGAATTTTTTTTTCATGTAGACTTTTCCATCAAAATCTGGGAACGAAGTTGAAAGATTTGATAATCAACATTCTTGACTCCATCCAGCAATCAACAAAATGCTTGCAAACATTTTATTTAGGCAGTAATTTTGGCTTCGATATCGACCGAAAGTACGATAAGAAAAAATTACGATCTTAACTGTTAATCAGCAAAATAGTTGATATGATTATTTTAGTAACAGATGCAATGTTGTTGTTCATTGACTAATCAAAACCATTTTTAGTTTCTCTAGCTAATGACTAACTGTCAAATATTTTTGGTCAATGGCGCAGCTATGAATATTTTCAAGGTGATTTTCATGAGTAAAAATAAAAAAAAGTAATTACATGCAGTTTCTAATAATTCCGTGCGGGGTGGGGGTTGGGCAACAGCAATTCTTGGTGGGCAATGCACCTCTTATGTGAAGCATATTATAAAGACAGCGTTCTGCATCAAACGTATCAACTAGTATACAGAAAATAAAATGTTGAAAGAAAACATAAAAATTTAATTGAATCAATTAGACTTTTAATTAAATTAAATTTATAAATGAAAGTTTTATTGTAAATGAAAGTTTAATTGGCTAGATTATATTTTGCATTGATTTATATATTTTTTAAATTAAACGTGTTTATCGCAGGATTTTATTTCTTTGGCCGAGCGTTATACATCATTATACATACGTATTTTAAAACACACACATACTTATTTTTAATAAATACGTATATGTATTCTATCAAGTCCACTTAATTTTGTAAGTTTAAAAAGTGTCCCCCAAAAAGTTTTATATTTATGTTTAGTAAACTCAGTATTCGATATGCATTAAAACCGAATTTTTTTTTAGTTTTTTTTGTGTAACTCTGTCATATCCTTTCAATTTTTTTCTCTCACTTACATTAAAATATTAATTATAAAAAACAAAAATATATAATAAACTGTTAGTATTTAACTACAAAATGGGGTTTTTCTGTCAATTTTCACTTCAACCAAATCAGTCAGTTGTAATGGTTAGAGGTCTGCAATTATAGTTCGGTCAAATTTCAGCAAGTTACAACAGCTGGGACTCTTTTGGTCGCACTAAATGTGGAGCATTACCTGGGTATCATGGATATTCGGTTTTAATGTTTATTTGATTCAACTGGTTGCCTTAGGGAACCAATTTTTAATCGCAAGTAATGATTAGGTGCAAAAATTGCTCTACGTAGCGTTTCAGATATTCAAATTTATGTTTAAACGTCCCTAGGCCTTAACTCTTCTGATATTGATGCTTGAGAGGATTGTTATGATTTTGTAAACTCTTCTTGAGTTTCAAAACAATCTTTGCGTACCAATGTCTCTAATGCTTCAGCCTTTAACTTCGTTGGAACCAACTATAACACACTACCACACTTCGATAGTTTGAAGAAGAAAAAATTCTAATAAGTCTGCAGTTTCTGGGCGAGCAGTCTGAATGTTATTAAATTTCATACAGGATTTGAAGACTGGTTACCGAGCTTACAAATCACGTCAGTCAATCTACGACGTCGATCGACACTTAAAGTAGACTTGGTTCGAACTGGTACACTTATTCAGTTTCGACACAAACCGATGATCAAATCAAACCATGTAATTTAAATTAATTTGATCATAGGTTTTAGGTTTAATTCTTAAATGAGTTCATATCTAAAACAAACCAATGATCAAACATATCACAAACCCAGAATAGTTTTTCTCCAACGACCGTTCTTAAAAAGCATGAGTTAGGTATGGAATGTATATATTTTGAATACCCTCTTTTCGAATCAAAAACGGATTTTACGAAATTTTTTATGGTTTCTGAGATATAAAGCATTCATTTTGCTACATATCCAATATTTTTAGGTTTACTGTTTGGCGATTGCGTCAAATTCTTCATATAAAAATGTTTTGCTTCATTTCTATAAGAAATTAACAATAAACAAATTCAGTGAAGTGCGACTTTGACCCGCGCACGAAGGGTTCCGTACGGACACGAGATATGTAATTCAATACGAACTTTAGCAATATAAACTATAGTTTGGGCATTTTTTTCGTTTTTGGGTTTTTTCGGTTTTAATTAGTTTGTCGTTTTTTTTATTTTGGCGATTTTTTTTAATTTTTTTAATTTTGGCGTTTTTTTTTATATAGGTGATTTTGTTTTTGGTTTTGGCGATTTTTTAAGATTGGCACTTTTTTCTCATTTTGAGGATTTTTCGGTTTTTGGCGTTTATTTTCAATTTTGGCGATTTTTTTTCAATTTAGCGATTTTTTTTCAATTTGGCGATTTTTTTTTTTAATTTTGGTTTTTTTTTCATTTTGGCTATTTTTTTTACATAAACAATTATTTTGGGTTTGGCGCATATTTCGCGTTTTGGCGATTTTTTTCGGTTTTTGGCGTTTTTTTTCATTTTGGCGATTTTTTTTCACTTAGACGATTTTTTCAAATTTGGCAATTTATTTTAGTGCTAGAATTTTTTTTAATTTTGTCGATTTTTTTCGATTTGGTGATTTTTTTCGGTTTGGCAAATTTATAATTTTCGGTTTTTTAGTTTTACCGTTTTAGAAAATTTCATGATATTACCTCTTACGGTTTCCAAGATATAGCAAGTTGTCAAAATTACATAGTCAAATTTGCATTAACTGATGGACCACCATTTAATTTAAATTTTTTAATATTTTAATGTTAATTGTTGTAGTCTATATAAAAATACAGTAATTTTACAAATTTTAAGTCTCAATATATGTACATATGTAAATAGTACAATTGTATGTATATTACATGGGATTTTAACATTTTTCGTTGCTCGTTTTGGAACACCCTTTAATTTCTAATTCTTATGTGTTTGTGGCGGCCAATGGTTCTACATACTCTGTACAAATTTCAGGTCCGTAGCTCTTACGGTTCCTGAGAAAATACCGTGTGACAGACAGACGGACAGCGTAGCGAAAACAATGGGGATATTTTTTTCACCTTTGGTGTACGGAACCCTAAAAAGAAGGTGCCGTAAAAAAAATTTCAACCTTGACTTGTTAAGCTTAAAAAAAAGCCGAAAGAAAAAATCGCCCAAAATAAAAAGCACTTAAATGAAAAGTATCACCAACAATAAAATAAATCGCTAAAATTCCAAAAACAATCACCAATAAATTCAGTGAAGTGCGACATTGACTCGCACACGACAGCTTCCGTGCGTACACTAGATATGTAATACTATACGAATTTTGGCATTTTTTCGTTAACATGATTTTTTTGGTTTTGGCTTTTTTTGTTTTTTTTTTTGGTTTGGCGATTTATTTTAGATTTAGCGTTTTTTTTAGTTTTGGTGCTTTTTATTCGTTTCGGCGGGGTTTTCGGTTTTTGGTGACTTGTTTTAGTGTTAGAGATTTTTTTTTAGTTTGACGCTTTTTTTTTGATTTGGTGATATTATTAGGTTTTTGGTGAGAGCTCCGTAGCTCTTACGGTTCTCTCGCAAATACCATTTGACGGACTGGCGGATAGACGTACTTCGTAGTAAAAACAATAGGGTTCCTTTTCACCTTTTGTGTACGGAACTGTAAAAAATCACCAAAAAACTAAAAAAATCCCCAGAAACCGAAACCAAGAAATAATCGCTAAAAAAACTAAGAAAAGCACAAAAAAACTAAAAACTCTACAAAACTATAAAAAACAAACAATAAAACCTAAAAAAAAAATCAGGGCAATTATGAATAAAATTCCGCGAGAAATTTCTCCCTTTTCCAATTAGAATTTTTTGTTTTCCCTATTACTTGGTATTAGTTGGAATTGTTCCCCGGGAAAAATTTCTCGCGGAATTTTATTCATAATTGCCCTCAATATAAAACAAAAGTGTGAAAAACCAAAAAAAACGCCTAAACTAAAAAACGTCAATACTAAAAAATCGCAAAAAAAGGAAAAAATTGCAACAAAAAAAATTCCCAACGTAACCCGCCCAGTTGCACTTTACCGAATTTATTCTAAACAGTTAACTGTTCATCTTATCTTTGAAACATTTCACACTGCATTTCCAAATATTATAAGCTTGTGAGTTTGTGCGCTCACAAATTTTATACAAAAAGACAGCAGAATTTGTAAATAAAATTTTCTTTAATGAAAAAAAACTTATACCATATATTTTTCAGTCTCAATGAAAAAAAAAACTGTTTACCAAACACGAAAAGAAATAAATTTTACAATTTAATTAGTTCGAAGTATTTAGTGTTGCTGTTTATTCTTACCAAACATATAAACAGCAGATTAACGACCTGAATTTCTTTATTTTCAAAACACAGACAAACAAAATCGTTCTCTTCTTTTTTCTTGATTTTTTTTTATATTTTTCTGTTTTGGCTCAAGTAAACAATATAATTTGCAAGGCGCTTTTAAGCGCAAATTGACTGTAAGTATTTTAAATACTTTAACACGCAAACTGATAATTATTGTTTGGCGAAAGTACTTCCGTTAACTGTAAAGGATCAACAACAATATGATTATTTATTTTATTGTTTGTTAATGGTTAAATGGTTTGTTGTTTGGTTTGATGGTTTGTCAATGTTGTGCTTTATTTGTGTGTGTGAGTTTTTTTTTTTGATTCTGTGACTTTTCGCCTCTGGCCACAAACTTGCAAATGTTAAAAGTGCCACGACATAAATATGTTTTTATATATTACATATGTTTTGTTCAGCAGAAAGGAACGGTTTTAGTTAAATAACATGTAACATTTCCTTTAATTTATTTTATAGTTAGGACTGTTCTTTAGCAATAAATTTAATTTTTATCTCCATTTGCTAAAAATTAATAAGAAGTCGTTAAAAGCTGCCATCGAAATATCATCGATTTGAAACATAATTAAGCTGAGATCATAATAAGAAAAATGGCACAAACCCTCGTTTATACTTAAATTAGATATTCATATAAAAATTGTGCAAATATATAAAAACTCTTGAGTAAAGATCTATCTAAAATATGAAATATGTCTTTTGGTTATTTTTTTACCAAATTTTATTTTTCAATTTCCAACCCTGAAACAATAATTTTAATTTTTCTGCTTTTATTACCAATTTATTTGTTTTTAAAATATAAAATATACGAGTACTTTAGCACTCAAGAAATAATTAGTTTTACTTAATTAGTTTTATATACCAAAAAAAATTCAAGTTTTCCAGGTCTGGAGCTATGTTATTTATATTTCTAATTTTTTATACCAAACCATGTCCTTCGAAATCACAAAATATATTTAATTTGCAAGTAAAAATGAAAATAATTCGACCTAGTAGCTTTTATATAAGAAAAATAAGTTTTCCAACCCTGGAGTCAATCTTTTAGATTTTTTTGGATTCTGAAATACATAAAAAATTATAAGGGGAGAAATAAATAAAGAATATAAGGCACAACAAAAAGTTATATTTAGTTACTTTAATAAAAAAAAAACAAAATTTTCAAATTTTCCAGCTCTGGAGCTGTGGTTTTATTTTTCTAATTCTTTATAACAAATTTTTCTTTCAAAAACATAAATTATATTTACTTATAAAAAAAAAAGCAAAAAATTGATTAGACCCACATAGTTACTTTTATATATAACAAAAAGTGTAGGTTTCCCAACCCTGGAATCATAATTTTAGATCTTTCTGATTTCTTACATCAATCGTTTCTTTTAAGAATATAACATATGTTTTATGTATAGAGAAAAAGAAAAAATAGTTTTAGTAGTTTACTTTTATATAACAAAAAAGTCAAAGCTTCCCAACCCTGGTAACGTCTTTTTTCTTTTTTTCTTTGATTTTTAATACCAATTTTTTTCGTACTGAATTATAAAATAAGTTTATTTAACAAAAAACTAAATTTGTTTTAGCAAAATAAAGTTTAAGTTATCCAGCTCTGAAATCGTCTGCTCGCTTTTGCTGATGTTCAATAATAATCTATTTCAGATCATTTCTGACACATCAGTTGAAAACCGAAGCCTCCAGCTTTTCTGGAAGTTTCGGAAAACCTTTTTCCAAGATTTGATTACTCTGACTACTATATCTTTAAACATTTTAGATATTTCGTTAGCATGGGCATGGCTCAGCCCACTTAGGGCTATGAAAAATTTTAAGGAACTATTCTCAGATCTACCGAAAAACAAAATTTCATAAAAATCATTCTGGCCGTATGGGAGCACTTCAGTTACAAACACTGTGATACGAGAATTTTATATATCATTGCCTTAATATAGAAAGGCCCCAACTTATTACTTTTTTTTAAAATCGATTATTTTGTTTATTTCGATGGAAAAATATCTAATGAATCGAAATATATAAAAATATTGATTTAAAAAAAAATTATGAGTTGCGGCCTTTCTATATTAATGTAACGATGTATATATACATACATTGTATCCTTAAATTCTCTTAATTTCTTAATTAAAAAATTTTCGATATAAAAAAATTATTTATTTTCATAAAATTGTAGTAAATTTATTACAAATATATTCAATAACCCAAATTCATCTGCCTAAATAAATATTTTTTTTTTTTGAGGAAATTAAAATATTTATTACCCACAAATGTTTACGTTACTCAAAGAAATGCTGAATTAATTGTTAAAAATAAAACACTTGTTACCACCAATTTATTGTTTAACTTAAAAGTTTATTCAAATATTTTGTATTCTTTGTTTTCATTTCGTGCACATGTTTTTCAGCGCAGTTTAATTATGTTAAACAACAAAGTAATTGATTATTTTTTTCTATTGCATAAATAGCGCTCTGAAATGACATATTAAGATTTTAAAAATTTAACTACGAATATATTCATTCAGTTAATAAATAAAATTAACTTTTAAATCATGAAATTCTTGCATATTTTTGTTGTATTATTGATGGCCTTAGAGACCTTTAGCTCAGCCCAAATATGTGCTGGCAGACCACGTAAGTTTTGTTAAAGTTGTTTATCGAACTTTTTACTTTTTTTAATATTTCGGGTGATATGTTTCGTTTAGACGCTTTTCTTAGTTTTGTAGATTATTTTTATCTTTTTTACTTTTGGTGATTTTTTTTGCATTTAAGCGATTTATTAAATTTTTGGTGATATTTTTCATTTAAGCGTTTTTTTATTACGGTGATTTTTTGGTTTCTTTTTTTTTGTATGATTTTTTCGGTTTTGTTCGATTTTGTTTAATTATTTGGTGATTTTTTTTAATGTCAGCGATTTATTCTTCATTTAAGCGCTTTTTTTACTACAGAAATGTTTTTGTTTTGGCGATTTTTTTGTTCTGACTTTTTTTTTGTTTTGACAATTTAAGTAGTTTTAAAGTTTTTTTTTTTGAATTTTGGCGATTTCTTTCGTGTTTTTAAATTTTTTTTAGATATTTGGTGATCTTATTATTTTATTTTTGTATTTTGGGTGATATTTTTCATTTAGGCGTTTTTTTGGTTTTGGCGATTTTTTTTGATTTTTGGCTTTTTTTAAGATACACGTAAACAGGTCACTTTTTTGGATCTTCTTTAATTTTAGCGATTTAGGGCCATTATTATAACTTGTCGTTAGCTAAAGGTATGATGTTATTGGATGGATAAACACTTTTTCATTATTATAACTTCATTTTAACAAAAAGTGAGCGATAAGCTAAAGACAACTTCATCCTACCTGTAACTTTTATTGTGAGGTATAGTCATTTGAACTTGCCACATTTTCGCCACTTGCCACACTTTCTACTTTATAAAACAAACTCAAATTTATTTGGTCAAAATATGGCATAAAACAAAAACAATACAACACAAATCACATTACAATAATAAATAAATTCAGTGAAGTGCGACTTTGACCCGCGCACGAGATATGTAATTCAATACGAACAATATAAACTATAGTTTTGGCATTTTTTTTCGTTTATAACCCATATTTTCGGTTTTAAGCGTTTTTTTTAGTTTGGGGGTTTTTTGAATTTATTGGCGCTTTCTGAGTTTTTGCACTTTTTTCACGTTTTGGCGATTTTTTTTGTTTTTGAAGTTTTTTTAATTTTGGCAATTTTTATTATTTTGGCGATTTTTTTATTTTGGAGATTTTTTTTTAATTTTGCGGTTTTTTCATATAGGTGATTTTTTTTTTGCGATTATTTTTAGTTTTGGCACTTTTTTTCGTTTTGAGGATTTTTTTCTGTTTTTGGCGATTTTTTTCGTTTTGAGGATTTTTTTCGTTTTGGCGATTTTTTTTCATTTTGGAAATTTTTTTTCACATAAACAATTATTTTGGTTTTGGCGCATTTTCCGCGTTTTGGCTACTTTTTTCGGTTTTTGGCGTTTTTTTCATATTGTCGATTTTTTTTCATTTAAACGATTTTTTCGAATTTGGCGATTTATTTTAGTGCTAGAATTTTTTTTAATTTTGTCGATTTTTTTCGATTTGGCGATTTTTTTTTAAATTTTGGTGATTTTTTTCAGGTTTTGGCGTTTTTTTCGGTTTGGCGATTTTATAATTTCGGATTTTTTAGTTTTACCGTTTTTGAAAATTTCAAGAGTTTACCTCTTACGGTCTCCAAGATATAGCAAGTTGTCAAATTTATATAGTCAAAATTGCATTAACTGATGGACCACCCTTTAATTAATTTTTTTTTAATATTTTAATGTTAATTGTTGTAGTCTATATAAAAATACACTAATTTTACAAATTTCAAGTGTCAATATACATATGTACATACAATTGTATGTATGTTACATGGGATTTTAATATTTTTCGTCGCTCGTTTTGGAGCACCCTTTAATTTCTAATTCTCATGTATTTGTTGTTGTAGTGGCCAAGGTTCTACATACTCTGTCCAAATTTCAGGTCCGTAGCTCTTACGGTTCCTGAGAAAATACCGTGTGACGGACAGACGGACAGCGTAGCGAAAACAATAGGGTTCCTTTTTTCACCTTTGGTGAACGGAACCCTAAAAAGCAAAAGAATTGACAAACATATTTTCATTATTTTTTTAATTTGACAAATAAACAAAAGCAAGTTCCCACTAATCATTTTTAACAAGCAATATCCACAATATCCACAGAAATGTTGCCACCAACCAAACATTTTATTATTTCTTTTATCGGACAGTTGTAATAATGGAAAATTTTAAAGGTCACTTTATAGTTCAGTTTTGCTAAAGTTAGGAATAACTATCCGAAACTTTATCGTTAAGTCATAATAATGGCCCTTATTCTGTTTTTGGTGATATTTTTGATTTAAGCGCTTTTTTTCGTTTTGCCGAGTTTTTTGTTTTTGTTAATTTTGTCTTTTTGGCGATTTTTAAATTAAGGACCTTAATTTTTTTCGACGATTTAAGTAGTTTTTTGTTGTTTTTTTAGTTTTGGCGATTTTTTCGGTCTTTGACGATTTTTTATTTTGTGGACTTATTTTTAAATTTTTGTGATTTTTTGGGTGAATATTTTTTCTTTGGGCGCTTTTTTAGTTTTGGCAATTTTTTCGGTTTAGGTTCTTGGCGACCTTCTTACTTTGGGTGATTTTTTGCACTTTAGCGATTTATTTTATTATTGTGCTTTTTTCATTTAAAATCTTTTTTAAGTTTTGCGATTTTTCGTTTTAGTTTTTTTTTAATTTAGGGATCTTTTAGATTTCCTGTTACCGGGACACGCCCATTATAGTTTAGCATAAACATTTATGAAATTTGGCAAACAGATTGCACTCTTGGATTGTTATGATCTCGTACTTAGAAAAGTAGGAGGGGCCATGCCTATTAAAACCTACATACTTATATATTTCACGTGCTTCTACTTGGCCGATTTTTACAAAACTTAACACACGCCTTAAGCTCATAACGTGGTGATATTTTTGCACTTAGAAAAGAGGGTGTGACCACTAATACTTGTAAAAGTGGGCCTGACCAAGTCCCTGAAAATGTAAAACTAGCACTTAAAAATTTAAAAAAAATTTAACCAATTTCAAAAAAAAAGCACAAGAAAATAAAAAAACAATTTAGATTATAAATAAAACATTTTTTTAAAATGAGACATTCTTAGATTTAATTGAACTGTAGTGAATTTTAATCAGAAATAATTTCTTATTTGGGCTTAAGTTCGGTAATTTTAATAATTATTGAATGAAATATTTTTATTAATTAATGTAAGTTTCTAAACATTTTTTAATGTTTTAGCTTTAGTGCGAAATTAAATATTTTTCATTTTACGTATATTAAATTTAATTCAATTAATTTTATACAACATGAAATGAAAATATATTTCACACTTAATTAACATTGACGTGGAAGCAAACTTTTATCGCCCACTGCACATTGCTTGAATTTTTTTCTAACAAAGTTAAATTATTTGTTCAACAAACTCTTTCCTTTTGATTTTAAGCAATGAAAGGAATAAATTGGTAAAATTTCTATTCATAGTTTCTTAAAGATATCTGCAAAGAATTTCTTTTATTTGCAATAATCAATAATAAGAAACATACTTTATCATTTTCTTCTTTTACTTGTTAAATAAGGATATATAAATTTTTTTCCACAAAAAAAAATATTCCGAAAAACTAAACTTAAAAGAAAAGTTAAGAATTTGTAAACCATTAATCATTTCATGTCATAGTTGGGAAAAGGTTAATATATTTTCAGTTCGTGTGTAGCCACAGGAGTGAGTGTGGAGTTAAGCAATTGTGCATGTGTGAGGATGTGTTAGTAAGATTCCAAAAAAAAAATGTAAATGTTTCTATTGATGCATAAACATCTATACGCTAGGGGTTAAAAACCTAAATCACAAATTTTCAGTAAGATCGTAAAGCGTTATCAAATCGTTGTGAGCTATGTATGAGTGTATTAGTGTAATCATACGAATAAGAAGTACAGAGAAACTTAAGAGCTGCATAGAAATACACTCAACCGAACTGTACAGCATACCTTCAGGCGCAATGTTAATTTTAATAAAAATTGCTTGTGCAGTGTAATAGTGTTGCCAGGGGGTAGGAATAATTTTGCTAAGAAGTTGAAAATATAAAATAATTAAAATAAATATAAACTTTTAAATAAAAGAGCGTTTTCAATGTCAAGTATTTGTGAGGAAGGTATGTATAATTATATATATTATATTTTAACATATCTTCATTACGTACTGTTGCCTTACACTGAAGCGGGTGCATGACAGCTGGGTAACAATCTCCATCTCATGCCAATTATTATGGGTCGAGATTTTAATACAAATTTTGCAAACCCACAGTGGCAAGCTTTATCACAATTTGTATATGACGTTTCCACTTGCATATGAACACTTCTCCACAAACCCCCACAACTAATAATTCCACTACTATTGAGGCAATTTTCCATATATTTTTAAATACAGTAGAGTCAAAAATGTTTATGTCTTATTTTAGTTACCAAAAGCCAATATTAAAAAGAAATTTCATTACTAGATGTTTACTCATCTCCCCTGTGATCGGACTCACATTATACATATATATAGGTTCCCGTCGTTCCTACAAGGAGCATAGGGACTCACATTGCTTTTTTTAAATAAATTTCAATTCAAAGTGAAAATTTTAGTTCTGGGGGCATTGATTATTATTATTCTTCATCGAGTCAATCTGGAGTTAAATATATTCGATTAATTCTTTTAATAATGATAATTTTTTTTTTAATTTTTAATGCACTAGTACTAAGTTAACAATTCCTTATTTGGAAAAAGTTATAGCCAATAATTTATGACGGAAGCTGCATGGTGTAGAACGGGCCTTACATTGTGCTCGTTAAATTTAAATCTCTTAAATAATTTCTTCTTAACAATTTTAATTCGTGATTTTATTCAAGTAACAAAGTCATGCCTGACCAAGTATGTGCGTGCATGAACGTGAGCCTTAAATTATCAAATAATTCGTCTCTAGTTTTAACAAAACCAGCACACGATTTCCAACACAATATTTGGAAAATGCTTTTAAATTTTACCAAGTTCAATTATTTTCCTTTCAATTGTTTGAACCAAAAAAAACTTTAGAAAATATACACAAAAAAAAAGTACAAAACTTTAAAATTTTTGAAATGAGTTTTAAATTTAATTCAAAATTTTTTTTCATATTTAATTAAAAAAAAAACCACATTACGTGCAAATTTATTTGTTGCAAGCGTATACGTTTCTATGGAAAAGCAAACATTTGTGCAACAATTCAAATTTTTTCATATTTCTTTAGTTTTTTTTCTCTTTTTTTTTTTGCTATGCTTCTTTATTTAAATTTCATTGTATTTAAAAGTTGAAAACTTAGACAAACAGCAGCACACACACTTGCATACAAATGAAAATAATATATCTACATTTCCATTTGGAGCTTCAACTATAATTTTCTATTATATTTTTTCCACTCGTTCAAATCTACATTTATTATAAAGTGGCCGCTTTTGTTAAAATGCTACTGGGCTTTCTTTTAAATATGTTGATGGTATAAGTTGCAAGAAAAAAAATCAAATATAGAATAGAGTAGAAAATTAACTGACTTGTGTGTAAGAAAACAACAGTAATCGTCAATAACAAGGCTTTTATGAGGGAAATTGCCCATATGAGAAAACAAAAAAATTAAAAATTATTTGAGTAAAATTTTTGAATTTTATTCGATTGAGCGAATAAATTTGATTGAATTAATAGAATAAATGACGAAAAAAATCACTCTTTAAGTTTCAATTAGAATATCAAAATAATCGAAAAATTTTAATCGAATAATTTTAATCGAATAATTATTTCTCGAGTTTTTAGGCGAAAAAATATTGATTTAATATATGTCCTTCATTATTTTGCTTAAGTTTAATTTAAATTAAGAGGAGTTTTTTACTCGATTAGGCGAAAAATATTAAGCTTTCGATATTATTCGAATAATTTTATTCGACTAATGAAGCAAAAAAGCCAATATTTTTAACACACAGTATCTCTAAAAAACTAAATAAGGCCAAATTGCTGAAAACAAATAAAATCTATGTTTTATTCGATTAAAATTTTTTAATTTTATTCGATTGAGTGAACTTATATAATGTTATAAGTGAAAATGCAAGAAGTCACTGTTAAAAAACATAGAAGTAAAAAGTTGAAAAATATCAACAAATTTTATTCGAATAATTTTATTCGAATAATTTAAATAAAATTATTTTATTTTTAAATTAATTAAAATGTTTCCTTGTTATTTTGCTCAAATTTAATTAAAAAAATCGAAATTTTTGCAATTGTTCGAATAATTTTATTCGACTAATGGAATAAATTAGAAAAATTAAGTCATTGTTTTTGCACAAAGTATCTCTTAAAAACTAAATAAGGTCATATTGCTGAACACAAATAAAATACATGTTTTATTCGATTACAATTTTTGAGTCGATTCAACGAATTAATATTAAATTTATGCAATTATTCGATTAATTACATTAGAGTAATGAAAGCAAATAGATAAGTCATTCTCTTTGACACAAAGTACCTACAAAAAATAAAATGTTGTGAGAAATCACTGAATAAAAATAATAACAAAGTTTTATTCGAGTAGAGTTTTTGAGTTTTAATCGATTAAATGAATAATTATAATTTAGTTAATTGAATAAATATTAATGAAACAACTAAGTGTTAAAAAATAGAATAAATGAGTTCAAAGGAATCGAACAATTTCATTCGAATAATTTTAATCGTATAATTTTATTCGAACAATTTTAGCCGAATTATTTTAACTTTTTAATTTAATTATTTTCTCCATTATTTTACTTTAGTTTAACTCAAAATTAAAGCATTTTTTTAATCGGTTTAGCGAATAAATATCAAGCCCTTGCAATTATTCGAGTAGTATAACTGGTATAAGCGAGTAAATAGTAAATAAAAAATTCATTATTCTTATACAAAGTAAAAACAAGAAAAAAAGGAGAAATTGCGAAATTAATATTCAAACAAAGTTTTATTCGAGTAAAATTTTTGAGTTTTATTCGATTGAGTGAATAATTATATACATATAATGAAAAAAGTCACTGTAAAAGAAGAAATAAGAATTTTAAAGATTCTAAGAAAATTTAATCGAATAATCTTATTCGAATAAAAATTATTTGAATAAAATTTTAAAATTATATAAAATCTTAAATTATAAATTTTAGTCAGAAATAATTCATAGTCAGGCTCAAGTTCAGTAATTTCAATTCTTATTGAGAAGAAAAATTAAACTTAGACTTTAAGCTGGGGGGAAATACCGATACTTTTCTGTGCAGCCACGCACTTCATCAGCACCCTAGTCTATCTACTTGGGTAAAGATAATTTCGTGCTAACCTAAACAAAAAATTTAAAAAGTTGAAAAACAGAAAATGAATAGTGATACTTATAAATGTGTTTACCAAAGGTAAATCAATTGTATGCACAACAATCGTTTCTCATGTTCCGTTTCATTGTAAATTTAAGTTAAATAGCTGATGTTAATAACAATCTCTACCCAAGTCGATAATATAGGGTGCTGATGAAGTGCGTGGCTGCACAGAAAAGTGTCGGTATTTCCCCCAGCTTAAAGTCTAAGTTTAATTTTGCTTCTCTTCTTTAGAAACTCATCACATTAATTATTAAAAATATTTCATTCAATAAGAATTGAAATTACTGAACTTAAGCCTGACTATGAATTATTTCTGATTAAAAATATAAAAATCTTTCAAATAATTCTCTATTATTTAAACAATTTGTAAACAATAATTTATTTTTCAATTAAAATTTTACGTGGGATATTGGTTGCATCTGAGTTGTATAAAGTATTTTTTTGCTTGCTCTATTGCATACTTTTACTACCTTAGCCACCATATTTCGTGCTCTCAATGTTACTCTGGTAGCTGCACATTAAAATAAAACAACTTACCACGTACTTTAGTTCATAAGTACGAAAATGCCTTGAGGCAACTGCAAGAAATATTTTTTTTTTTAGAAGGATGAATATTTTTAGACTGCAAACACAAAAAATCTTTGTAATTACAAGCTCTGCATTACACTATGCCACACACACACACACACGTGCACACACAGCCAGCAATTTACTTTAGTGGAAATAAACGTCTGCTTGCAAAAGTAACAAGCTGATGTTACGAAGGATACGATTTGTAGTTACAGGCACGTCAAGCTAAAATTTCAAAATCATGATGAACTTGCTGTGTAAAAAATCAGCAAGAAAAATAAAATTTCATTCTTTGGGAAAAGTAGTTTTAATATCAAATTGCAGTTCTATTTTTAAACCAAATACAAGAAATATTTTTAAAATTTTTCTAATAGAAAAAATTATTCATAAATTTTAGTCAGGCTTAAGTTCAGTAATTTAAATTCTTAAGCCTGCCTAAGAATTATTTCTGATTAAAATTCACTGCAGTTCAATTAAAGAATCTAAAAATGTCTTACATTATTCCTAAATGTTAGAAAATGTTTCATAAAAAATTTAGGAGTATTAAGGCCCAAGTGTAATATGAATAAGGCGACTTAAGCAACTGTGCGGTTACATATAAAACGAATGTGGTAAACTATAATGTACTTATGGAACATTTCGTCAAGTTTCGTTAAATGTCATTTGCTTAAAGTGTAAAGTGCCAAACTGAACGCACATTCCGTACGGAAAACACTGTTTGAGCATTTTTTAAACTCAAGCAAACATCAGCAGAAAATATTCATTTATTTTAAATATCTTTTTATTGTTTCTTATTTTAAACTCAGAAAAGAAAACAAAACTTTTATTTTATTTTTATTTTTGTTTTACAATACACATATACACACACATACTACACATGAGTTTATTTATGTATGTTCATCGTTGTACTTTTTACTAGGCAAAAAAATAAAAAAAAATAATGAAGTGTGTAAATATAATTATACGTGAATTTTTAATAGATTAGGACATTCCAACAAAATAATTTGATTGAATTGCATTCATGTAGGAGGTATAAGATGAAACAAAATTATGAACAATACCTAGATGTGCAGCTATGGCTAAAGAATACTTAAGTGCATTAAAGTACATTGTGGTCACATAAAAGTCACGTCTGAATTGTTTAAGCGTTTGACAGACTTATCGTTCAATTCGGACATTAGCTTAAGCCAGCTTATTCATATTACAGTTGGGCCTTTAGAGTGGGCTTAGACTTATTGCTGCTTTGCAATGAATTAATATATTCTTTTACAACAACATTCACTAAAAAATAGCAACAACACGTATTTTTCGGATGTGCATTAGTGTACCTTTCTATCACTTGTTGTAAGAAAGTTCAAGTGATGAAGGCATAGTCACTGGTCACTGAACTATACCAACTTCGGCAGATACTAATCCTAAAGTACCATTAAAGTGCCCTCCTTCGTTGCGTAGCAGAATCATCGGCAAAGTAAAATAACCAATAATGTACTACTAAGCACAGCTTCAAAATATTTAATATGCCTCATTTAACACCAGAGGCGCTGCAACAGTGCTTTCTTTATTAAAAAATGTGCAAAAAGCAGAGTTGTAAAATAATGAAGCTTTCCTCTATCTCTTCCTTCACCATCTGTCTTCTCTAACACTATTCCTTTCTCATTTGTTTAAATGAAAGTTTATAATATAATAACTCTAGTTGTTCTAAGAAGCTTTGGTATAAGGTTCCCTGATGATCTGCATTAGCAACAGTGAAATGCGCATACGATCCAGCTAAACCCCTCAATAATCAATTTCAATGTATTTTATTAAACAAATATTTTACTGAATAAGTAAAATAATAATTTTGGGATTATTAGTGCGTTAACAAATTTTAAACTTAAATTGTAAAAATTCCCAATAAAAACAGTAACTATTCCTTTCCTTTCCTAGTAATAGTATTTAGTGCTACTTTTTTAAAAAGAAAAAAAAAATAGTTTCTGCAATCTATGAAAATATTACTTTCAAATCTACCCAGTAATTTTAGAGATATTGTAAGAGATGGGAGAAAAAAATAAGAAATTGATATAAAAGCTAGCTGATCCGGCAAAAGTTTTTTTGCCCCTTAAATTATTTCTAAAGAGTTTCTAGTGTAGAAAATAATAACTAAGTAAGTGGGTGAGGATGTGTTATATGACTGGTAGAGGCTGGGAGTCATGATACTTTCAAGATATAAGATTATTATTAATTACTTTGAAGGGACGGGGGTAGGGTTGGCCCTTCCCAATAAACCAATTTTTTAAATTGCTTCGCACCTTGCTCTCTTATAAAAAATTTTAATACTCTGTCTCATTTAGCTTTCAAGATATAACACATTTCATTCGTATGGGCGTGGCAAAGCCCACTTAGGGATATGAAAAATTGATTAGAACCTTTATTCAGGCCTACCAAATACTCGTACTACAATTCCAAGCACCGTGACACGAGGATTTGAAATTATTATTATTATTATTATTATTATTTATTAGATTTATAGCTGAATTACAAAATCTAATACTAAAATAAGGAGCATTAGAAGCTCGAGGATTTGATAAACATACATATTTATATTTATATAAAATATTTGAGATTTTGCTTGACATTACAATAAGCTGAAACAAAATCTAAAATGTATTAAAGAGTTCACTATTTTGAAAGGAAATAAAACATATTTAGCACACGAGTATTTCAAGCTTAAGTTTCTTTTAATACTTCTTAAGTATTTCTTAGCATAACTGAAATTATTTTATTAAACAAAAAACATTTGTTTAAATATTAAAACTTTGTTTTAAGTCTACACTAAAGACAATAAAAATTTCTTGTCTTGCAACAGATGTTTCATAAAAAGAAATTTAAATAAAAAAAAAAAAAATTAAATAAAAATATACTAAAACCATTTAAATTTCATATAAATAAGTCCCTGCATGATGTTAAAAAGTATCACAATTAATTTAACAATCAACTGTTCAATTGATTAAAAAAAAACTAAATAAAATATTAAAATGAAATTCTTACACATTTTGACTTTGTTGTTGGTGGCTTTGGTGGCCTACACCTCGGCCCAAAGATGTCCTGGCGGACCACGTAAGTTTTATTTTTAAGTCTTTTTTATTTAATAAAAAAAATATTGTATATTAAATTAAAATTCCTCTTGCAGGTAGTCCTAGATGTAGTGGTGTCGGTAATGTTGGTCGCAGGGGTCGCGGCTGTGTACCTCGTACCATGTGGTTCTATAATGCTCGTACCCGTCAGTGTCATCAAATGCTTTATTTGGGCTGTGGTGGCAACAACAATCGTTGGTGCTCACGCGCTGTCTGCCAACGGAGATGTCGTCGTTAAACAGTGTTCTTTTATACTTACATACGAGTACAATCATACGCATATTGTTATATGCATTTTAAATAAAATTTGTTTCTGCATTCCAAAAAAAAAAATTGTTGTTGTTTATTTACAGCCAGTGATCTGCAATGAATCGTTTGTTTTTCATGAAATCTTAAATATAAATGCGTAAACATCGTTTAAACTCAACTACTCTGATTTACGCATAATCACAATAAGATTGATTCATAACTATAGGTTGAAATAAATATGAATACGACGTTGACATTCTAGTCATGCACCTCAGTTTGATTTCTAATTTCAGGAAAATACTTATACTACTCACATTGATTCAGTTCACTCAACTCATAAATGGATGGTTTTTTAAAAGTTTAGTCACTAAACAGTTTGCAAGTAGTATACAATAGTAGTAAACAGGGTAAATTTTCAATTCATGCAAAAAAAAAACCAACAGAGAAACACATAACCTCATAATGAGAACTTTAATGCTTTAATGCATTCTGAATCACACATATTTTGCATCGTCCATATGAATTTCGTTAAGGAGATTCGAAATCAACAACATCATAAATATTGCTAAGCATGAGTTCAATGCGCACTTCATACCTTCGAGTGAATCTGATTTATAGACAACATTGCAATAAGTATGAGTGCTCATAAGTACAAGAAATAATAAGTCATGATTCAACTCTACTCACTTTTTCACTACTCACTGCTGATATCTGTTTACAGCGGCCTGCAGTAGTTATTGCTTTGATTACAAGGCTGTGTACACTCTACTTTAGTCCGAGTTCAATCCTTGGCCAGACCCAGTTATAGCAACATCATAAAATTCTCTGATATGCCATAAGCCTAGATCCCACTATCAGCACAATGTACCAATTTTTATCGGCTCACTGAAATAAGGTCATAAGTAATAAGATAAATGGACATTATTTGCCAACTAATTGAAATGTAACTGCAATTGTTTTTAAAAACATATAGACTTATTCCGGAAGTAATTGAGAAATAGGCTAATTTTGCTTTATTTCTCAGGATTTTATTGCAGTGAGCAGATGAAAATCGTTACATTGTGCTGATAGTGTAGATGTCAGCTTTAGAATCTATGATTGTGTATAAGACAGTGTCATCTCTCTGTGAATTGTTGTTCGAGCAAAGTAACTAAAAATATTGCAACACAGCTTAAAATAATAAGACTATTTAACACCAGAGGCGCTGCAACAATGATATACGAATTAAAAAAGCGCTCAATAGCAGAATTGTAACACGGCTTAAGCTTACTAACATAATACTTCGCAACCAGTCCTCTCTGCACTATTCATTTCCGAAAGAAGATAACAAACATACATACCCAACAAAAATTTTCGAAAAACGTAATCGGGCTTGGAATTAAGAATTTTTGGTTGAACTTAATGATTTTAACATGGCGTGAGACTAAAATAATCGATTCTTGAGAAGTACTTACTTTTTTTATTTTGCAACTTATTCACGTAATATATTTAATCTAAAAAAATCATTCTCCTCATTTAGCAATTTGTACATAATTTTTTGTAAAGTGATTTGTAAGCGAGTAATGAAATCTCGTAATCAGAAAAGTAAATCATTATATGGCAAGTAGTTCTGATAGTAATGTGTAATTTTTTGCTGGGTATGTATATGTCAAATGATTTTCTGACTGTTAGATTAGTTTGTAGAAGCTGAGAATGGCAGTCATCAGGATCCCAGGCTCATTAAAAGCTTCTGGTCAATTGTAATATCAGGTACACTCTTCTTAAGCGTAGTCTCCTCAACTAAGAAAATTGAAGTTCAACCCGGGCAACACCATAAAGTTTCCTGAACTCCAGAGCGCCCATAATGTCCATTATATTTCTGGCTAATATAGGGTGGCGTTCTCTGAAATAGTTAGCTTGATCGATGACTACAAAACCGAAGGTCCTGCGTTCGATCCATGCATCCAACAAACATGAAATAACAATATCACACATTTTTCTGATGTGCATTAGTCCACCTTTGTATCAGTTTTTGAAGGAAAATTCAAGTGATGAAGGCATAGTGACTGGTCACTGAACTCTACCAACTTCAGCAGATACTAATATTAAGGTAATATCACAGCACCCTCCTTCGTTGTGTAGCAGAATCATCGGCAAAGTAAAATAACCGATAAAATGGCTACTAACCACAGCTTCAAAAAAAAATTGATACGGATCATTTAACACCAGAGGCGCTGCAGCAACACTGCGTTATTAAAAACGTGCAAAAAGTGGAGTTGTAAAAGAATGAAGCTTTTCTCTGTCTCTTCCTTCACCGCCTGTCTTCTCTATCACTATCCCTTTTTTTAAAGAAGTTAACACCTAGTAATAAAAGTAGGCATTCGTTGCCTGAGTGTTACGCATATTTCTCTTAAAAAAAGCAATGTGAGTCCGATCACAAGGGAGATGTGTAAATATCTAGTAATGAAAATTTTTTGTTTTGATATTGGCTTATGGTAAATAAAAGAAGATATATAAATTTTTGACTCTACTGTATTTAAAAATCTATGGAAAACTGCCTCTATAGTAGTGGAATTATTAGAAGTGGGGGTTTGTGGAGAAGTGCTCATATGCAAGTGAAAAACGTCAAACAAAAACTTTGATAGAGCTTGCGACTGTGGGTTTGCAAAATTTATATTAAAATCTTCAACCATAATAATTGGCATAAGATGAAGATTGTTACCCAATTGTCGTGCACCAGCTTCAGTGTAAGGCAACAGTACGTGATGAAGATGTGTTTGTTATAATATAATATTATAAAGTTTTTATAAAGACTGCTATTGTATATCTTTTTAACAAATATTTGACATTTAAAACTCTCTTTGATTTAAAAGTTTATATTTATTTTATTAATTTTATATTTTTTCATTCCTTTTTAACAAAATTATCCCCACTGGCAACACTATTACACTTCACCAGCAATTTCTATTAAAACTAACATTGCTCCTGAAGGTATGCTTCAAAATTGGGTTGAGTGTATTTCTATGCAGCTGTTAAGTTTCTCTGTACTTCTTGTTCGTATGACTACACTAATACACTCATACACAGCTCACACTGATTTGATAACGCTTTACAATCTTACTCCAAATTTTTGATTGTATTGTGATAAAGATTTTTACCTTCTAGCGTATAGATGTTTACACATCAAAATATTAATGACACAGAAAATGGTTAGTATGAATAAAAAAAGTATTTGCTTTTTACTTAAAAACAAAAACAAAATGCTTTTTTCCGACGTCTTCAGGAGAATTTTTATTTTTAAATTCTGGCAACAAATTACAAGTTTTTTATTATTTTTTGTCATATTGTTGTAATATTAATTTTTATGTTTGACTTACGATCTTCAGTTACATTATTGAATAAATTATAAAACTGGACAGCACGAACAATATCTGTCGAAATATGTGGGTACAATATTAAAAAATCTCATTTCTCAAACTTATAACAGCAGAAACTCTATGCAACTGAAGGAAAAACTCTGTGATATAACTTTAGACGAGAATGACATCATAGTATCATTTGACGTGGTATCATTATTTACTAATATACCTACACATTTAGCTATTAAGAACATACTTGACAAATGGGATACCGTTAAGGAGCACACTACTGTTAGTAGAAGGCAATTTTTGAAAATACTTCAATTCTGTATAACAGACAACAATTATTTCACATATGATGGACAGTATTATCACCAAACATATGGTATGCCAATGGGTAACCCATTATCACCGACGATAGCAGATATTGTTTTGGACACATTATTAGACGATATTATTAATGAATTGAAAACAAAACACATATACCTAAAATTTATTTGTAAGTATGTCAACGACTTATTTGCGGTTATTAAAAAAGCGGACATGGAAATCGTATTAAAAACTTTAAACTCATACCACAAAAATCTGCAATTCACTATTGAGATAGAAGAAAACAACGAAATACCATATTTGGATATGAAAATAATTAAATACAATAACAAATTAATAACAGACTGGTATGCAAAGGAAACCGCATCTGGAAGATTAATAAATTACCATTCCACCCAACCGATGATCATGAAAATAAATACGGCGACGAATCTAATTAACAAAATTCTCAACATCAGTGACAAACGATTCAGAAATAAAAACATTAGTAAAATAAGAAACATAATGACAAAAAACAACTTCCCGATATACATTACGAACAAACTAATAAACAAATGCTTAAATAAAAACGCAACTGGAAACAATAATAATGGAGTAGCAGAAAAAGTTTTTTACAGTGTACCATATGTACCAAAGTTGACGGAAAACAAAACATTAAAGCAGATGATAAATGATAAAACAACAATAGTCACACATAGATCAAACAAGACACTAAGACGTCTTTTTACACAGGAAAGAACAAAACTCGACAAATTAGAAACAGACAATGTTGTATACGAAATAACTTGTCAAGGAAATGAAACAGAAATATGCAATAGAGTATATGTGGGAACAACAAAACGAAAACTCGGAACTAGAGTATCAGAACATGAAGCAGACATAAACAAAGGAAAAGAGACAACAGCTCTAACATGTGAAAGAAACGGGACATAAAATAGATTTTAAGGGGGTCAAAATATTAGATAGAGAAAAGAGAGCGAATAAAAGATATACACTAGAAAGCCTACGAATACAGCAACGTATTAAAAAATCGATCAATACAAAAGAAGACAAAGACAACACCAAACTGCAATATTCAATTGCAATAACTTGACAAGTGAAGTTCTGTGATATTAGTTTTAAGTTTGCCTGTGATATTTTACATTAATTTTTATTATTTAAATTATACAATTAATTGTTCGTGCTGTCCAGTTTTATAATTTATTCAGTAATGTAACTGAAGATCGTAAGTCAAACATAAAAATTAATATTACAAAAATATGACAAAAAATAATAAAAAACTTGTAATTTGTTGCCAGAATTTAAAAATAAAAATTCTCCTGAAGACGTCGGAAAAAAGCTGACGAAACGTTGAGAAAAAAGATGAAATAAATTGGTTTTATTTGCATCCTAAGAATCAAGAAATCTAACCATAAATAGCCAAACGTGAAACACAATAAAAAACATAAACAAACGAAATTGGTCACAAAACATAAACACCAAAAACAAAATGGTTTTAAAACAAATTTTTAAGAAAAAGCAAACACTTTTTCATTTATACTACCCAATGTTTAAAATTTTCCTGTTCATTTATATGTTGGCAAGTGCGGCAAAAGTCATTGTAGAGCTAAAGATTTGCATTTGTGTACACTAAAAAAATAATTAACTAAAACTTTGGAAAATGTTCTAAATTTGAATTAAAAAAAGTTGTCGTATAGCGCCAAAGCTGTTTTTTACTTGAAACCAGTTAAATATTTACTAAATTTCTAGTTCATTAATGAACTAGTTTATGGTAATTATATTTTCATATTTAAGTAAAATTTTCTTAAAATTAAGTAAAATTTTCCTATAAAATTCGGAGCATTGCAAAAAAAATTTTTTCGTCTTTGATCTCAAATATAATAAAGTTTCCCATTTTTTTTGTCTTTAATTCTGGTACTTGTTTTTATTTTTAATTAAATTCTATATCAAATGATATGTTATTCATTATATCTTCATATTATATTCTTAATTATAATTCACCATACATACATATAAATTCCTTGAGAGGAGACAAGTATTGAACCAGCAACCTTCTGATTGATAGGCAAGCACTCTAACCAATTGCCTAACAAGGCAGCCTGAATAAGCATTGAAATTATTGAGTTTTAATATTTTATTTTATTAACAAAAAAATAAATTTCATGTTCAAATATTCCTCGAAAATATGAATAATTTTCTTAGATTTTTTGCTTAATGCAAACAAAATATATATTCTATAATTTAAAGAAAAAATACTTAAAATAATATTTAGAATAACTTTTTATATCTTTCAACTAATACCTGATTTACATTAAGCATTTTTTTCATGCAATTAGTTGCATGAAAATATTTTATTTTTCGATAGGAGGCTTAGAAGAGAAACTTATATCAAAAGATTTGCCAAAAATGCATCAGAGATTCATTCTACGTCCTTTTTTATATAACGTTCTCTTTTATATCGCTGGAATTAGAAAATAGAAAAAGTTGCGTGCAACAAAATTCATGAAATTTCATGAAAAAATGCTTAATGTAAATCAGGTATTAGTCAAATTTCATGAACTAATCAGGAGTAATTCATTTCCTAAAGTTTATTTTTTGATTTAAGACGAAATTGACTAGTCCTTAATATAAAATGTCCTTGAGTTTATAACAATTTTCCAACTCTTAGTAAATATTTCCTTTAAGTCAGTAAACATTTCCTGAAATGTGAGAAATTTATTGTGTATTTTTATGAACTATTTTTGAGGATATGAACTTTTTATTTTTTACTCATATTAAGTAATTTTTACTAGATTTTTGTAAAAATTTACTTAAACTTAGAAAAAATTAAAAAATTAAAATTAAACTTAGAAATTTTTTTTACTTGAATTTAGGAAAAAAAATGTCTTAATAATAGTACATGTCTTTTTTTTGAGTGTATACCTGCCTATGAGACTTTGGCCGGCCAACAGGGACACTAGATTGGTGTTTAAAATTTTAAGTACGTTATAATTCTCGTATGGTTTTTGCATTGATGTCTTGAGAAAAATTATATTTTCCATTGATTTTGCCAAAGTAAGGAACGACAGCACAGATATTAAAAATTTAAATTTATTATAGAATTTAAGATTAAAAAACTTAATGTTCATAAAAACAAAACAAAAATTAAATGAATTTGAATCCATTTTAGGAAAATTTTAAATAAAATACATTTCAAATTTTATGCATATGGGAGTAAGATTTTAGTTCTTCAAAAAATAAATATTTTATAAAAGAAAAATATCTTTTTTAAAGCACCTTTCTTTGCTCTAAATAACTATGTATGCAAGTATGTATTTATAAGTTGTGTCGTAAAATTAAAGATTACCCAGCACGTGACAAACACTTTATAAAGGTACGAGTAAATATGATGAACATTTGATAGAACATACTCGTATTTTATTACGTAGTGCGCCAGGGGGGGGGGATGCTGAAGTCCTTGATAATGTAGTACTATTTATTTGTTTGTGAATTTCTGTAAGCTTTTCGTTTCGTTTTTTTATATTTTTATTTATTTATTTCGTGTACTCATCGTTCATATAGTTTATTTGTTTAGCTTTAAAGCGAAAGAAGGTCATACCCTTGAAGACTTAAGTTAACATTGCAAGCGAGCACACTTTTGAAAAACAAACATACACATAAATATTTGAGGCATACACCTAATGATGTGCTGCGATGATATACATATTTTGTGGCACAAAGTATACAAACTTACACCCATTCACTCATCTTGTTCTTGCCTCGTGCAGGTTTAAAAAAAAAAAATACAAAAATATAAAGACATCAAGAGTGGGAGAAAATGTTGATACATACTTTAGTGTTCATAAATGCAGATTTGCAAAAAAGAAAAAACTAAATAACGCTCCAATAAGGACGAAGGTGAATGAAACTTATGTAGAAAATATATTTGGTAAAAGAAATTGATCTGCAATCACAAACAATTATAAATCGCTTGCAGAAAAGAACTAAATAAGTTAAAGTTTAATCAGACATGGCTTAGGGTGTGTTCGTAAATGCATCACTGCTCTGCATCATGAGAGCAAACTTATAGGGTGAATGCAATACAAGTTTGCTGATAATTTTTGTCTGTAGTTGCCATGTTTGTAATCCATTTTTAACATTTGTTTGTTTAGTATATACTTTAGTGAAGTAATTTAGGATATTTCAATTTCCATTTGCAGCGCAGTGATGCATTTACTAACAGGCCCATAACTACAGCCATTCAAAACAGATGTTCGAACAAACTCTATAGGCAGCACCGCATTTGATTACCAGTGACTTGCCATAACCATAGAAACCAATTTTCTAACTTTTTAGATATAAGACGAAAACGCTTGTGTCTATTTTCATGAGTTTGTACAGCAAAAGTTGCTGAACTATTGTTTAAATTTAAACTAAAAATATTTGCTGAAACTATAACAAACAAAAAAATCTTTCGAACTTATTACAAGTAGAATTACAAAATGATGTTGGCAAAGTCCTAAAGTATTTATTTAAGCAAGAATGACAATGGTCAAGTTATTGAAATGTAAACACTTAACAACTTGTTAAGTTGAAAAGTCATAGAAGAATTTCTATTTGTTTTAAGTTTTGTGGAATCTCCAAAAAATATATTGAGAGAGGTTGTTGGACAATTCAAGGGGAAAAGAAAAGTTGTAACTGAGTAGGTTTTTTTGTAAGGATGGCTCACTTTCAGTTTCACTTTCTGTATATTAAATTCTTGTATTACCCAATAGAATGTAAATCATTTTTAGGGTTCCGTACACCAAAGGTGAAAAAAGGAACCCTATTGTTTTCGCTACGCTGTCCTTCTGTCCGTCACACGGTATTTTCTCAGGAACTGTAAGAGCTACGGACCTGAAATTTGGGCAGAGTATGTAGAACCTTGGCCACTACAACAACAAATACATGAGAATTAGAAATTAAAGGGTGCTCCAAAACGAGCGACGAAAAATATTAAAATCCCATGTAACATACATACAATTGTATGTACAATTGTATATTGACACTTGAAATTTGTAAAATTAGTGTATTTTTATATAGACTACAACAATAAACATTAAAATATTAAAAAATTTAAATTAAAGGGTGGTCCATCAGTTAATGCAATTTTGACTATGTAATTTTGACAACTTGCTATATCTTGGAGACCGTAAGAGGTAAACTCTTAAAATTTTCAGAAACGGTAAAACTAAAAAAATCCGAAAATTATAAAATCGCCAAACCGAAAAAAATCGCCAAAACCTGAAAAAAATCGCCAAAAATTAAAAAAAAATCGCCAAATCGAAAAAAATCGACAAAATTAAACAAAAAATTCTAGCACTAAAATAAATCGCCAAATTCGAAAAAATCGTTCAAATGAAAAAAAATCGCCAATATGAAAAAAACGCCAAAAACCGAAATAAATCGCCAAAACGCGAAAAATGCGCCAAAACCAAAATAATTGTTTATGTGAAAAAAAATCGCCAAAATGAAAAAAAAAACACCAAAATTAAAAAAATTTCCAAATTTAAAAAAAAATCGCCAAAACGAAAAAAATCGCCAAAATTTAAAATAAACGCCAAAACCCGAAAAAAATCCTCACAACGAAAAAAAAAGTGCCAAAACTAAGAAAAATCGCCAAAACCAAAAAAAAATCACATATATAAAAAAACGCCAAAATTAAAAAAAATCGCCAAAATAAAAAAATCGCCAAAATAAAAAAAACGCCAAAATAATAAAAATTTCCAAAATTAAAAAAAACTTCAAAAACCAAAAAAAAAATCGCCAAATTTGTAAAAAAGAGCCAAAACTCAGAAAGCGCCAATAAATTCAAGAAACCCCCAAACTAAAAAAAAAACGCTTAAAACCGAAAAAAACCCAAAAACGAAAAAAATGCCAAAACTATAGTTTATATTGTTCGTATTGAATTACATATAGCGGGTCAAAGTCGCACTTCACTGAATTTATTTATATACGAGTACATACATAACTGCAATAGCATTACGAAACACATGTACAAATACATAAATAAGTAATTGTTATTAAAGTATAAAATCTGCGGGTACACCGTAACACGTCAACGTCACAAGAATTGGTTTGACATGAAATAATGATGTTGTAAGTCATAAAATTCATCATAAATTTTTTTTCTCATTTACAGATTTGTTTAATTGCTAAACTATTAAGAAAAATAGGATTTTTTTAAAAAAGAAACAATAAAATTTTTTTATGAAATAATAGTCCTATTTTTATGGTCATGCACACACAGGCTCATTTGCTTCTTTGAAATAGGAGCAATTAAAAAATCGTAATTTTCTACAACAATTATAATCTTATGGCAACTATACAGGGATATCATTAACCAAATTCCGCGTAAAATTTTTCACTTTTCCAATTAGAATTTTTTGTTTTCCCAACACACAGAAAAATTTTAGCTTAAAATGTACTTTTTTTTTTTAATTTAAATTCCTTGTACAACAAAAATATTTATATTCATTTAGTAATAACAGCCCCAGGCATTATTGAGGCAAATTGGCAGTCCCAAATTTACAGTCATTAGTTAACTAATAGCAATAGTTTAACCAATAATATTTGATTTACAGCTCTTTGTTTACTATTAGTTAAACCGCCAAATGTCATTGGTTAACAAATAGTTAGACAAAAGCTGATTCATTGTAAACTTTGTTAGTATTGTTGTATTGGGAAAATTTGTATACAAATTTCACACATACATTTTCAAGAATCTTCTTTGTATTTAGCTGTAACACAATCTTTTTATTTTATTTTAGTTAATTTTAATTATTATTTTTCGTACTTAATTTGTTTCTATATTTATGATTTGAACGGACTAAAGTTCGTATGGCTTTTTAAGCCAAATTGCATGTGATAATTATTAATGAACAAATAACATCAAAGTTAGTTGTAAATATTCTGACAACACATAGAACACACGGAACAGCCAGCCGTTATCGAAGGCCACTAATTATTTATTTAATTTTATATTTTAGTTTTTGCGAACCAATTTCAGCAATAATTCAATATCTTGCGTAGTAAAGTTAGATGAGCGTGAACTGTTTTATCAAATACATCAAATGTAAACAAAAACCATATGCTGCCGATAATGAAACTTTACTTTTTTTGAATGGGTTACCATTATTTGTTCATATTAAGAACTTTAGTTAAACAATGCACTGTGGATATAAAGTATTAGTTAATCAATAGTTATTATTTTAGTTTACTAATAATTAACTAATGACTGTAAATTTGGCCCTTAAACAAGGTTAATCCAATATTTTTCGGCAATAATTTTGCTTCATATGTGTTTCATGTTAATTTAACATGATTCATAGTAATTGTCAAAGAAAAATTTTTCCTTTTGAAATAACTTTATTTCACATTGAATAAACATTTACGTACTGTTAAAATCAAAATAAATAATCATGTTGAAGCAAGGTTCTTTCAAGTTAGATAAACATGAATTTAATTTAATGTAGTAATTGTATTTTATTAATTATTTATTTTACGTGTGTTTGACATAGAGATCAGAAAAACTTTTGTTTATAAATTAAATTGGCTTGATTTGAACTCGCAACTCATCGCGTGGTTGTCAACGTGCTTACCTCTGCAGCCACAACAATATTTAAATATTCTTAAGATATACACTAAATATGTACCATCTTGAATTAAATTATAATTTAACATTATTTCTTAGCATTTAACATAAAATTTATTTGAAGAGTTTTAGATTTAGTTAAAAAAACAAAATACTTTGACTTGAATACTTTTACTTAAAAAAAAAAATACAAAATACTTTGACTTGAATTCAGGATTCGAACTTGCGATCTTCTGAATGCAAGACTAGTACACTGCCTACCAGCCAGCAGCAGTTTGTCGGCTGTTTACAAACATAAAGAAAATAACAACAACCTACAAAACTAAGCACAAAAGTGTATTGCAGATGTGAGAACAAAGCAAATAAACACCAACAACATATTATTTCATTTAAATTTAATATAATTTTAATGAATTTGAATCAACCTTTTGGCATGTTGATCTTACATTGTTATTTTTTTCTGTATGTATTACTTGCTATTAATTTGAATTATTCGCAGGGAAAAATTTCACGCGGAATTTTATTCATGATAGCCCTGAATAATTTTTCTTCTTTTCTTTGTTAGATCACGCTCACCTTTATTTGCACAAAATTACGCAATACTAAATCTCATACAAACAGTTGGAAAGGATTGCTAAATCTTAATGGTTGTGGTCTTTCTCAGTTTATTAAAAGTCACATTATAATATCGCAATAATTAAAAATTTTTGAAAAATCGCTTGAGTAGCAGTGAATGAAGTATGAAAAAAGAAAAGGAAGACCACCCGTCCACCTTTCCAAATCCTTCGTTGAATGGTTGCATAGGCCCATGATTACGATTATGATTTATAGGTTTTTAAAAATCTATTATAAAGCTATGTACAGACGATTGTCAGATCTTACAATATTGTCAGATCTGTCAATGTGCTGACAATGTACTGGCAATCGAAAATTGCCATTTCAATATTCCTTGTCAGTTCACACGGTTGTAAGAAAATCTTATAATTTATTGCCAGAGGGTTGTATGGCAATAAATTCATCTGACAAAATCGAGAGTCGAAAAATTGTCAGTTCACACGGTTGTCATATGCACAAATTGTCAGATCTGTTGTTATACGTTGCCAGACTAAAAGCATTTGTTAAAAATTGTTAAATATCAATCGTTTGTGTTTGTTTTAAATGTAAAAAGTAAAAGTATAAATTATTAAGGACCATAAAGAAGCAATTACAATGATTTTGTGTGCATATATTTTACCATAAATTGTTTCTTTAAAAAAAGCGTATCCAGTGTTGCCCATAGAAATAATTCTCTTACAATGACGCCATTGTCAGATGCATAAACTTTGCACATCTGACAATATTAAAATGGCTGACAAATATCTTGCAATAATTTTACAATGTGTTCACACGATTGTAAGATTGTAAGATGTCTGACAATTTGTTGTCAGCTGCTAGTCTTGCAATGGACTGACAATGGTTTTTCTGGCAACGACATCTGACCAAATTTGGCAGTTCACACGGCTGTAAGAAATTTTGAGCACATTTTACTGGCAATATTGTAAGATCTGACAACCGTTTGTACATAGCTTAAGACAATAATTGAAAACAGTTGCTCTCGGTCTGCAATTTTATAATATAAATTTTTTTTTGAATATTTTACTTGCAAAACTTCTACTTCTTCTTCATGCAACTTTACTTTAATAATCAGCCTTTTTATCGTTGCCATTATTAAAGCCATCTTAATATTTAAATTCATGTCATACTTGGCTCATTTTTAGTTCTTATTTTTTTTGGTAACAAAAAAATTTATAAATAAAACTTTTTCCACTCTCTTTTGAAGTGAAAATTTCCAAAAGAATTTTTTGTTTTAATTTTTTATCCAAGTTTTTCTGCTTTTTTTTTCTTTGCATAAAAAAAACTGAAACTTTAAGTATTTTGACGTTGTATTTTTTCTTTATTTTTGCTGCCTTTCAAAAACTCTTAAAGTTTATCTCATGCTTGAGCTTTAATGCGCCAACATGACAAGCAAATGTGATAAAAGAAATAAAAATGGTTTTTGTTAAAAAATTGCAAAATAGTTCCTTGTTGTGAAGTCTGGTTGATGGTCTCCTTCTTTTGCCATTTGGGCGGTAAATTTTATGTTTAAAACCACTCGGAAGCATTTTTGGATCTCTTCTTTGTTTTTGATAGTTATCATCAGCAGCTTGTTGGAGTGTGTGTTTTTTTGTAGCAGGAGCTGAGCTGGCAAAAGTGTGTGTTTGCCTGTGTCAGTGGCATCCTTCATCAAAAATTTTTTTTTTATTCGTTGTTAGTTTTTATTGCTGCTTTTAATATAATAAGTGTCACTTTATTGATTTAAGATTTTAAGGCTTTGCTGATATTTTTAATAAACTTTTTTTTGTAATATTTTAGTATAAAAAAATTTAAAAGTGGACCAAACACAAAATAATGCTGCTGATGAAGCTGTAAAAGTCCTTCGAAAACAGCTAGTTGTTCCGTTCTACTACTAATACGTAGTAGAATATTTACAATTAACTTTGCTGTTACTTTTTCATTAATAATTATCACATGTTATTTGCTTTACAAAGCGAAACGAACTTTAGTCTAATCAAATAATAAATATAGAAACAAATGAAGTTCGAATAATAATAATAAAAATTAAACATTTTTATTTCGCTTTTTTTAACGGTTTTAAAGTTAAATTGCTGTCTCTCCCCCCTTTGGTAGCTTAAAGCAAGTTTTTAACAGAAACATATAAAAAATAATAAAAATTTTAATTTCTCAATATATTTATTTTAATACAAAAAAGCCCTGAATCATTATTTTTATTTGAAATCGATTTTTTTTAAGTTAATTTTTAATTATTATTTTTCGAACTTAACTTGTTTCTATATTTATGATTTATTTGAACGGGCTAAAGTTCGTATTGCTTTTTAAGCCAAATTACATGTGATCAAAATTAATTGTAAATATTCTGACAACACATAGTTGAACGGAACAGCCAGCTGTTTTCGAAGGCCACTAAACCTTCATAATCATTCAGCGTTCTTCTGTGTTGGTCCACTGTGTGTGGTGTCAGTTGATGTAGATTTCTGCCTTATATAAGAAACTTTCTTGCAAATGGAATACGTGAATTGTTTTGATTCATCGTATTTCAATTTCTTTTTTTTTTTATTTTTCGATCGTAAAACATCTTTAATGTATCGAAAAATGCTAAAATCTCAATTCCAAAAAAATAATGAGTTAGGGCCTTTCTTTTATTAAGGTATCAATATGTTTTTTTAATAAGTTGACTAAAAATTTGATTTAAGGAAACTTTGGTTTCTAACACAGATGCTTTTCTGGTCTTGGAATAGGCCTTGTCAAAAGTTTTAACTGATTTTTTTAAGGTTATGGTATTGAATAGTAAAATAAAAAATTATTTTTTGTTGGTTTAGCACGTCTAGATGTATTGTGTTTGCTGCTAGGCGAAACTTCAATAGACTTCAACTTAAATTCAATAAAGCTTACACAGCCCCTCAGATTCGTATTCGTTAAATAAAAATAAAATATAAAAATCAATTAATTAATTCGCTACGATGTCCGTCTGTCCGTCTGTAAGTCACACGCTATTTACTCAGGAACCATAAGAGCTACGGACATAAAATTTTCAAAAACAGTAAAACTATAAAATCACCATTCAAGAAAAAATAGCTTAAACGAAAAACAGCACAAAATAAAAAAATTCTAACACTAAATTAAATCGGCAAAAACGAAAAAAATGAAAACAACGCCAAAAACCCAAGAAAATCGCCAAAATTAAAAAATCGCCCAAATGAAAAAAAAGTCGCCAAAAAGAAAAAATCTCAAAAATTAAAAGAAACGCCAAATTGAAAAAACGCCAAAAACCGCAACAACGCGAAAAATGCGCCAAAAGTAAAAAAATTGCCTAAATGAAAAAAAAATAGTCAAAATAAAAAATCGCCTATATGAAGAAAAATATCGTTAAATTGAAAAAAAATCGCCAAAATAAAAAAAATCGTTAAATTGAAAAAACGGTAAAAACCGAAAAGCGACAAAACTGAAAAATCGCCTAAATAAAAAAATCGCCGAAATGCAAAAAAATCGCCAAAATGATTTGAGTGAAAATTGCGAATATGAAAACGGGGGAAAATTCCAAATTTAAAAAAATCGCCAAAAACCGAAAAATCTCAAAATTACAAAACGCTCAAAACCGATAAACCCAAAAAACGAAATAAAAATGCAACAACCATGAAAACAATCGCTAAAATGAAAAAAAATCGCCAAAAACCGCCAAAACACGAAAAATGCGCCAAAACTAAAAAATCGCCAAAATGAAAAAAAATCGTTAAATTGAAAAAACGCTAAAAACCGAAGAAAATCGCCAAAACTCAAAAAAGCGCCAAAATAAAAAAATCCCCTGAATAAAAAAATCGCCGAAATGAAAAAATCGCCAAAATTAATTGAATGAAAATTGCGAATATGAAAACGGGGGAAAAAATTTCCAAAACCAAAAAAATCACCAAAAACCGAAAAACGCCAAACCAACAAAACGCTCAAAACCGAAAAAACCCAAAAAACGAAAAAAGCCAAAACTATTTATTATATAGGCTAAATAAAGTTCGTATTGAAATACATATCTAGTGTCCGTACAAAACCCTTCGTGTGCGGGTCAAAGAAAAATTATAATTTAATTTAAACCTGTTTAAAGCAGCGAAATATATGAAGTATTCATTTGCAGCCAACTTCAGGTTAAAAGTGATGTTAATGTCAAATATGGCATGAAAATGTTGCGGTTTATTACCATATTTTTTTATTTTTTTTAAAGACGGTTCCACTATCTTACGGCTGACTTTAATACATGACACGAATCTCATAACAACCATAAAACATTCCCAACTGACAGAACAAACAGCAAACACAAAATCGCCCTATTAAACATTTCCCTACAGAAGATTTTATCGCTTCTTCGGTGTTTGGATTTTCGTTTAAAAAAAATTCACTAGTGAATGCTGTTACAATGTGTTGTTTGGGGCTGATGGTTTGGTTTTCTATTCCGTTGTTACTTTTTTCTTTTTGGTATATCTTGTTATCCAATTTAAGTTGTTCTTCTTGCTGTTTTTAAGGTCAAAAGTGGCAATTTATGGTTTTTGTTTCATAAAACGACAACATACAGTGCAAGAAGTTTTCATTTCATTGTTTAATGTGCACAAAAAGGTCAAGCGTTAAAAAATATGTGCGTTTTGTGTCCTGTGATGAAAAAAAATGTGTTACACCGAAAAAACTTTTTTCATTTAACTTTTTTCGAAGAAAAAATAAAGTTTTTTCTTTAAAAATGTTTTCATTCGAAATGATATTGTAATAAATAATTTATTTATTAATTTTTTTATCTTGGAGAAAAAAAATTTTGTTTTAGAAAATATTTTTGTGCGAAAATATTATTTATTTATTTGAGTTTTTCCACAAACAAAAACAAATTCTTTTGGCAAAATGTTTTTTTTGAAAAATGAAATAAATTATTAAATACCTGTTACGTAAGAAAAAAAACTAAGACTTACTTTTCTTTCAATATAAATTATCGATCTAACGTTTGCCTTCGAAATCTTAGAACAGCCAATTTTTCAAAAATTTATTTCGGACTTGTGAAACAAAAAAATCGTTTTTTTGTATTAAAAATGTTTACTGTTAATACGGTGCTTAAAAAAATTTTCTGTTTATATGTGTGAAAATAAAATCTTTTGAAATTCTCCACTGCTTTACAATTTTTCAACTGGAAAAGTGGTCGGTACCACATCCATGAAAAATCAATATTAACTTTTGTGTAATTCTAGGTAATCAAATTTTTTTGGACATAGCCTCCGGTTAGACTCCTCTTAGTTCCAATCCCAAAGATTTGCCATATATCATATTATGAGTTCTCGTTGTACATTCATAGTGAACAGTCAATTTAGCGGAGTTTTTATTTCACACTAAACAAAAAAAAAATTGTACGAAAAAATATTCGGAATACATATTGTTATTGTTAGATTTATTTGCATTGCTAATATTTTTTACATAGTCATAATTAACAAAAACAAAAAAACCGTAATAAAAAAAAACAAACAAACAAACAAAAGTGCCCTTGAGGAATACTCTATATGAGTACCTCAAAAACAAATAACTGTGAAGTGAGTTCTAATGGCAGAAATGCCTATTTTACTGTGAGTTCTGAAGCTCTTAATGAAAATAATAAAAATAAAAAATCTAATGATAGACTTACTGAGAGCTCTGAAGCTCTTAATGATAATAAATTAAATAAGAAATCTGATAGTAGACTTTTTTTAACGGCGAGGCCACTTTTTCGTCAGCGATCAACTTCGCTTTGTCCAATGCCAACTAGTGATTCGTTAACATTACCGTTGCCTAGTACTTCTACATTTAACTCAGCGATATCATCCGCCTCGGGCTCGTGGTCATCACTTAACCAAGTTTTTACTGAAGTTAAGAGCAGCCCAAAACCCAAGGTCCAAGTGGGAATGGACAGATATATTACAGTGGTAAAGCGCGGACGAAGCCCAAAGTCTTCGAAAATTTCATCTGCTCCAAAAATGTCTAGGGATAACAGCGCATCCTCTATTAACCGCCAAAATCGTTTTCAAATATTACAAGTTGACAACAACGAACCCGATGTATCTACGAACAAAACATCCAAGCCGCCTCCAATCTATTTGAGAGAAAAAAATTCAAACGCTATTATAAAAAATTTAATTTCAGTCATTGGTGAGAATAAATTTCACATCGTTCCAATAAAACGTGGTAACATTGATGAAACCAAAATTCAAATTTATGAAGAAAAAGATTTTCGCAAACTGATTACTGAATTTGAAAAAAAAAAGAAAAGTTTCTACACATATCAGCTTAAAAGTGCTAAAGGCCTGCAGATCGTATTAAAGGGCATCGATTCCTATGTTGCTCCCGAAGAAATAAAAGATGCACTCGTCCTCCAGGGATTTAAGGTAAAAAATGTATCTAACATAATAAATAGGGAGAAGATTCCTCAACCTCTATTTCGCGTCGAACTTGAGCCAAACGATATAAAATTGAAAAAAGCGAGACTCATCCAATTTATAATTTGAAATATCTCTTATATCGAAAAATAACAGTTGAAGAACCACACAAGCGTTCTGGACCCGTACAGTGCCATAATTGTCAAGAATATGGTCACACAAAAACTTACTGCAAGTTACCTTCAGTTTGTGTTATCTGCGGTGAATTGCACGGTACTGCTGGTTGTACTAAGCCTAAAGATCTAGCAGAAAAAAAATGTAGTAATTGTGGAGGTAATCACACCGCTAACTACCGAGGATGTCCTGTGTATTCTTTCGTTAAACAGACTATGGCGCAAAAACCTAAATTAGCTCCAGCACAAACAGCAAACGCTTACTCCGCCACTTTTGCTCAAATGAGCCAACCTGTCACTTCACGTGTATCGTATGCCGATGCAGCTAAGACTAGTTATATTCCCACACAAAATATTCCGCCTCAAAATAATTCAACGAATGCAAACTCAAGCTTTAATCTTAGTCGCCTTGAAGCTACTATTGAGAATCTAGTGCTGACTATAAATAATTTTACAGCAAATATGCAAGAAATGCTACGAATGCAGTCTACATTGCTTCAAGCATTAGTTAACAAGCCATGAACACGTTAAAAATAAGTTTCTGGAACGCAAACGGCATTCGCCAACATAAAAATGAACTTGAGCACTTCCTTACGGAAAAAAATATTGATATAATGTTGGTTTCTGAGACTCATTTGACTTC
The DNA here is from genome assembly GCA_905220375.1 of Tachina fera. NCBI lineage: Eukaryota > Metazoa > Arthropoda > Insecta > Diptera > Tachinidae > Tachina > Tachina fera. The sequence continues at coordinate 102,158,287 of LR999967.1, read as the reverse complement.
AAGAAGCCTATTCAAAATTAATGGCTACATTTTATATGATTCAAAGGACCCAAGAGGAAGAGCTTGCGGGGGTTCAGCAATTTTAATAAAGTCAAGACTCAAGCATTTTATTCTTGACAACACTTGTGAAGAACATCTACAAGCAACGAATATTTGTATCGAAAATTTTTGCACAAATTTTGTCATATCATCAATTTACTCCCCTCCTAGATTCGCAATTACTGAGGATCAATACGAGGATTTCTACAAATCTCTCGGCCCTTGTTTCGTAGCAGCTGGAGATTATAATGCAAAACATACTTTCTGGGGTTCGCGTCTTATCGCACCTAGAGGACGAGCGTTGTTCAACACAATTTCAAAAATGGGCTTGGACGTCATTTCGAGTGGGGAGCCCACTTACTGGCCTACTGACATACATAAAATTCCGGATATTATAGATTTTGGCGTCATGAAAAATATTTCTAGGGAATTAATTCACGTCGAAGCTTCCCTAGATCTATCGTCCGATCACTCTCCCACGATCGTTACAATCTGTAGCCCACTGAGAAGTGCTCTACCTCACCCATATGTGAAAATGGTCAGTCGTGTTAATTGGCTGCGATTCAAAAAATATCTTAGTAGTCATTGCACTGAAAACATTAAGCTAAGAACTCATGATGATATTGAATCTAATATTGCTAATCTTAACGAAAATATTAAGCAGGCAGCTGAACATGCAACTTCCTCCCATCCGCAGACTGGGTTTAACAGAATATATTCTACAGATATTGAACATCTCGTATGTGCAAAAAGAAGAGCTAGAAGAGAATGGCAACAGCACAGATCACCCCAAAATAAAATTAAATTAAAAGAGTGCACTAAAAGACTCCAAGAACTGCTTGCATATGAAAAAACTGCATCTCTTAAAAACTATCTGGAAAATCTCGACGTAACACCAGCATCTAATTACTCCTTGTGGCGCGCTGCGAAAAAAATTAAAACACCGGTTGAGTTTAAACCACCTCTGCGCACTTCTACCGGAGTTTGGGCCAGGAGTGATATTGAAAAAGGTAACTTGTTTGCAAAGCATTTAAAATCCGTATTTACCCCAAACACATGTACTGGTGTTGTTAATTTCCCGAGTGTAGTTGCGCTACCCCCTCGACCCATAAAATTTAAAATGTGTGATGTACAAAATCTAATTGCTGAACTCAACCCGAAGAAAGCACCGGGTAATGATGGAATTAGTAACCAAATGCTAATAAAATTGCCTCGTATTGTAATTAGAATCATGTTATTCATTTTTAATGCCATTTTACGACTGGAGTATTATCCCCACAGCTGGAAGCTTGCCAAAGTTAAAATGATTCCAAAGCCGGGCAAAGATCTTACCAAGGCAGAATCATACAGGCCAATAAGTCTGCTATCAACAATGTCAAAACTTTTCGAAAAACTGCTCATGTCAAAATTGTCGCCAATTCTAATTAGTAGTGGGTGTATCCCAGACCATCAGTTTGGTTTTAGAAGTCAGCATAGCACCATTGAACAAACGCATAGATTGGTTCAATGTATAAGAAGAACATTTGAAGAAAAGAAGTACTGTTCTGCACTCTTTATTGACGTTTCGCAGGAATTTGATAAAGTGTGGCATGAAGGCCTAATTTTAAAATTAAAATTATATCTACCAATAAATTTGGTGAATTTATTAGAAAGTTACATTACTTCCCGGAAGTTCACGGTTGTGGAAGGAGAATTCATGAGTGTGCCCGAAACTATATCATCCGGTGTGCCACAGGGGAGCATACTGGGGCCAGTTTTGTATTTGATCTATACTTGTGATATGCCTTTGAGCAGCAATATCCATACATCTACGTTTGCCGATGATACAGCCTGCCTTAGTATGCATGAAAACCCTCACGAGGCTTCCCGATATTTACAAGAACATATTACACAATTGGAAATGTGGTTGAACTTATGGAGAATTAAGGTAAATGAACAAAAGTGTGTCCATATAACGTTTACCCTAAGAAGAGATACTTGTTCCCCAATTCGAATCAACAATCAAGTTATTCCTCAGCATTCACATGTAAAATACCTTGGTATACACCTTGATCGACGACTTACATGGAAACACCATATTGACTCAAAGCTAGTACAAATGAAACTTAAACTAACTCAGATATATTGGCTGATTGGTAGAAACTCAACACTCAGCCTTGACTGCAAACTTTTATTATACAAGTCGCTCTTGAAGCCAATATGGTGCTACGGAATTCAGTTATGGGGCACTGCTTCAGCTTCTAACGTCGAGAGAATCCAACGAAGGCAAAATAAAATTTTACGTTTGATAACATCGGCTCCATGGTACATAAAAAACTCAAATATACATCGTGATTTGAATATGCCACTAGTGATTGAAGAAATAGCAAAATACGCAGGCAAATATTTAACAAAACTCGAGTCACATCCTAATCCGCTTGCTCGTAACATCTTGAATTTTACTGGCCACATTCGCTTGAAAAAGAAGGACACAAGGGCTCTTTTATAACACTCCAGATGGGATTGCTTGAAAATATTTTTTTATTATCACTACTTATGTATTATTTATAACTAGCACTAAGTTTATGTCCGACAGTGGTCGGGCCTAATACTTATATTTTAGATTTAAGATTTGAATACTTATTGTTAGTTCATAATTGAAGATACAATAAATAAATAAATGAAAAAAAAAAAAAAAAAAAAAAAAAATATATCATATTATGAACTCGGGGCATTTCAAAGTATGATAGAGCCACTATCTTTAATACAAATATGAGTAATTTCTTTTTAAAGCTATGCTAATTATGTCATGACACAGGAGCAAGGACATGATTTTCGTAACAAAAATAATCGAGACTAATGCAGTTATAAATTTATATTTGTTTTGATTAATAATAATAATAATAATAATAATAATAAACAAAACAAATTGTTTCAATGAATGCTCAACTTGTTTCTGTATTGATTTTGCTGTAAGCCGGCTAAAAACCGCAGCTGGCTACATATATTACATTAATATAACTTTAGGTCGCTAGAAAAGAAAATAATGAGTAATAAATGGCGACGTTTTGAAATATTTGTGGTGAATTTGACATCATCATATAATATAACATTAATACATTGTTATTTAACAAATAATATATCAGAGTAGCATAGCTATAACCGGGTGTCCTAAGACACCTCTCTTCTTTTTTATATATACTAAGATCTCACAATCGTCTATACAGAGCCTTAGATAAATTTTCTTATTTTTTTATAATCAAATTTTATTTCCTTATTTTATTAGGAAATTTTACCAGAGTTCCATTACATCAACTATTGAACTCCTCTAATGTTTTGGTCACCAATGATTTAATATGCATGTATATAAAAATTGGCAACAAACCAAATTTAGTTCACTGTGATATGACAATTTTCACTTAAAAAAAATTTCTCCTAATTCATTTTCAAGCATTTAACAGTTTAAGAGGGTTTTTTTTTGATCAGCACACTGTGCAAAGAACCAACTTTTTCGTTTTCTTTTTTTGCGCAATAAACAATTATTTTTATGTTGCTAAAAGTCTGTTAACAAATGTCCTGTGCATCCTTTTTCTGACATTTGTACTTTAGTTTCAATTTTCGGTGTCAGCAAGTGCAACTGATGAGTGGGTGTTTGTATGTAAGCAGTGTGCTGTGTGGAGTGTTGGTGTGTGTGTGGTCATGTGACCATTTGATATTTTTCTGTAATTTAGAAAGTGCTAAAAGGTCAAGACTCCTTCAAATGTGTATTTGTTTCTTTTTTTTAACTTTTATTTTTCTTTAGTATTAGTGATGTTTCCAAATGTGAACCCAATCTTTTCATTTCCAGGGAAAAACAAACTCAGAAAACAAAAAAAAAAAAGATGTTATTTTAAATGAAAGAAAAAAAAAACAAGGTGGAATAATGTTTTGCTTAATTAAATAAATGAAATATTTTTCAAATACATTTGTTATTGCTTTAAAGAAAAAACAACTAAAAGACGACATTAATTCTGTTTGAAAAATTAGTTTTTTTTGCTAAATTTATCTCAAGCATTTTGTTTATACACGAAGGAGATTTTGAATAAAAAGAAAATAAATTTAGACCGCTGCATAAAGGAGAAGAAACAAGTTAAAATCGTGTGTTCATTAAGCATTACTTTTCGAGGAAAAAATCAAGGGTAAATTACGGCATTCGATACGACTTGGAATTTAAAAATATTTCAATAGAGTTTATATGGAAATATTTTTGAATTACGAGTCGAGCACTCAAACCAAGCTTGACAAATGCTAAGAGCATTCTTTGTCATAAATGTCAATGGTAAAAACGTGGTTTAATAAATTTTATTGGTGCCGTCCAGTCGAGGTCTCTACACGCGGAACCATTAATACAAAATTCACCATATGATGTTGGCCGACTAGATATTGAAATTGAGAGAGATTATGAAAGCATCTCACATGACTCAGTGGTCTCAATATTGAATTATCACTTCGGTACGACAAAGCTTTTCGCAAAATGATTGCCAGTTTTTCTCACAAGCAACCACGAAGGCAATTAGGAGTGTTTGGCGTTGTTCAACCACAATATGAGCGTGTTCTTGGACTGACTCGTTTTCATGGCGACCTTTTTTTTTGGAATGCGTGAGGTATAATCCGCATTGACACCTTCAAATGGCAATCAATGGTGATTAGGTTATGCCAATGTATTGGAGCGATAAAATGTACTTTTTTATTAGGGGTACTCCTTTATAAAATGTACTTTTTTAATAAAAAAGTACCTTTTTATATAGAGTACAGTTTTTAAAAAAGGTACTTTTTTATAAAAGGTATTTTTTTATAAAAGTTTATTTTTTTATAAAATGTACTTTTTTATATAAGTTACTTTTTTATAAAAGGTACCTTTTTATAAAAGGTAAAAGTAAAATTTTTATAAAAGGTAATTTGCTATAAAAGGTACATTTTAATTATAAAATGTACTTTTTTATAAAAGATATAAATTACCTTTTATAAGGTACTTTTTATAAAAGTTAAATTTTTATAAGAGATACTTTTTATTAAAGCTATATTTTTATAAAAGGTACGTTTTTATAAGTTACTTTTTGATAAAAGGTACTTTTCTATAAATGGTACTTTTTTATTAAAGGTACTTTCTTATAAAAGGTAAAATTTTTGTAAAAGGTACTTTTCTATAAAAGGTACTTTTTTATGAAATTTACTTTTTTTTATAAAATGTACTTTTTTATAAAAGGTACTTTTTATAAAAGTTAAATTTTTGTAAAAGATACTTTTTATTAAAGTTATATTTTTATAAAAGGTACTTTTTTATAAGTTACTTTTGTATAAAAGGTACTTTTTTATTAAAGGTTATTTTTTATAAAAGGTGCTCTTTTATAACAGGTACTTTTTTCTAAAGATATATTTTTTTTATATAAGGAACTTTTTTATAAAAGGTCTTTTTGTAAAAGGTACTTTTTTATAAAAGTTATTTCATTAAAAAATAAAAGGTACTTTTTTAAAGGTATAAAAGGTACTTTTTTATACAAGTTACTTTTTAATGTTATTTTTTAAAGAAAAGGTAAATTTTTTTTATAAAAAGTACTTGTTTTATAAATTGTACGTTTTTATAAAAGGTACTTTTTTATAAAATGAACTTTTTTATAAAAGGTACTTTTTTATAAAAAGTATTTTGGATGAAAAGTACTTTTTTTATAAAAGCTATTTTTGTATAGAAAATACAAACTTTTTATGAAAAGTAGACGGTGCACACAAGTACAATTTCCATGCCAAAATTCTTCAATTAGGCTACGAATTGCTGCCTCATGTGCTATATTCTTCGTACTTAGCTGTGAGTGAAGGTATGGCTCCGCTGCCAGAGACTTGACTTTAAAAACCAAAAGAAATCTTAGTTTTTGGAAGGATTAAACAAATTAGAGAGAATGTGTAGAACTGGAAGGTGACTACGTTGAAAAATAATATAATTATTTATTTAAAAACATCTATTTCAATCAAAAAGTCATTGATATATTAAGGGACAGTTTCTTTATGATCGGTCGAACATTTATATTTAAAGCACAAACAAATTAATATTCAACCGAAACGTTCGTTCGAGTTTAGCGAAACATATCCTGAATCGCCCAATTGTCAGGAAGTTGTCTTATTTTTTTTCATAAAGAGAATGCAGCTCCTCAGATAACAATAAAAGTAGAAACTTTTTTTAAATTGATTGTTCTTTTAATGTGAGAAAGCCTTTGCAGAGCATTCAAAAATGCCAAAATTATATTATACTTTTTTTTTTACTAAAATACTCGTACAATGGAAAACAAGTGGCCAAATATTGTGCATCCAGCCATTTCACAAGTTCAAGCCATAAATATTAATGTACCGACAACAAAGAAAAAACCGCACAAGTCTGGCTGATCAAAAGGCTGCCGAACAAAATAAAAAAATTAATTTTATTAACTATTTATGTTTGTGGTCGTATAGAAATGAAATAAAAACAAAATTAAATACAAAAGAAAATTCTCAACTCTAGCGTTTAGATAAACTGCGCGAATAACAAACAAACAGATATAAAAAGTAAAAGAAAGAAAAAATAGCAATTGTGTACATTTAATTGTTTACGCAGTTGTTTTAGCACCAGTTTAATGGAAACACATTAATTGTTTATTTTCATTGAATAAAATGTTAAAAGATTCAAAGGCAACATAATAAAGAAGAGCTAAATTTTAGACAATAGCATTTAAGTTTTATGTTTTTATGTTTTTTCTTTCAAATGAAGAAAATGCAAATATAATTGAATAATCTATTGAATATTTTTCTGTAATTTTTGTTAAATCTGCCCAGAGGCAGGGTAACGCCAAAATCACCTCATTTGGGAATTACTCAAGAGTACTGCTGGCCCACCGAGAGAAATGTATGCGTGTATGTGTATTCATTTGTATAAGAAGCCGATTGAAGTTCGGCACTCTGGTGCTTTTTTAACCGACTATGCTCTGGAATAGTACGCCGCAATTTTACGTGCATTGTTTAAGTTGAAAAATGAGAAGAGAAAATGATTCCCATTCCTTTTGTGCTCAGCCTTACTTTAGATACTTTGATTTTGTATAACAGATTTTGTATGAATGATTTTGTATGAAATCAAAGGCTAAGCAACATAAGTGATGCTGATGCTTTATTGAAATCATTAATAACAATGATTTTCATGTGAATTTTCTGATCATCTTTATATGAGTGGCAATTAAAAAAAATATATCTTTGAAGTATAAATAAAATAAAATAAATAAAATTCAAAGGAAACTTATTATTTTAGATAATTCGCTCTTAAAATATTATGCATAATTGTACGAGTACTAAATGAATATCAATGGAAAATTTTATATAAAAGCCATTGAAATATATTAAAATTTGTTTTTTGCTATCGAATGCCATACATTATCTCTGCATTGAAAATATAACTTACTTAACCTTAGGTCTGTTCATTTACTTTCCCAGCAGAAAATAGCAACGACAGTGTAAAGCAGAAATTTACAAAATTACTCTCCTAAATATGAAAAAGTAATTGAACGCTTTACTTGTAAGAACTTGCAAGAAAATTTTATTCATATGAGAACCATTAATGGAAATCATGACACTTTTTAGGGTTCCGTACACCAGAGGTGAAAAGGACTATGTAATTTTGACAATTTGTTTTATCTTGGAAACAGTAAGAGGTAAACTCTTGCAATTTTCAAAAACGGTAAAAATAAAAAATCCAAAAATTATAAGAACGCCAAAGCAAAAAAAAAAATCGACAAAAATTAAAAAAAAATCGCCAAAAAAATCGTCAAAATTAAAAAAAAATTTCTAAAACTAAAATAAATTGCCAAATTCGAAAAAAATCACACAAATGAAAAAAATCGCCAAATGAAAAAAACCAAAAACCAAATAAATCGTAAAAACGCGAAAAATGCCCCAAACCCAGAATAATTGTTTATACCAAAAAAATCGCCAAAATGAAAACAAACGCTAAAATGAGAAAAAAAAGTGTCAAAACTAAAAGCGCTTAAATAAAAAAAGTCGTCAAAATAAAAAAACGCCAAAAACCTAAAAAATCGACGCAACTAAAAAATTCGCTTAAATGAAAAAAATCGCCAAAACGGAAAAAATCACCAAAACTTTAAAAAAATCCAAAAACCGAAAAAATTGTCAAAACGAGAAAAAAAGTGTCAAAACTAAAAAAATTGCCAAAATGAAAAAAAACGCCAAAACCGAAAAAATTTCCAAAATTAAAAAAATCTTAAAAACGAAAAGAATCGCCAAAATTAAAAAAAAAAATTCTAACACTAAAATAAATCGCCAAATTGAAAAAAAATCGCCCGAATGAAAAAAATCTTCAAAATGAAAAAAACCAAAAACCGAAAAAATCGCCAAAACGCAAAAAATGTGCCAAAATCAAAATAATGGTTTATATGAAAAAAAATCACCAAAATGAAAATAAATCGCAAAAACCGAAAATAAACGCAAAAAAGAGAAAAAAGTGTTAAAAAAAAAGCGCCAATAAACGCAAAAAACGCTACAACAAAAAAAACACGTTCAAAACTGAAAAAACCCAAAAACGAAAAAAATGCCAGAACTATACTTTATATATAGGCTAAAGTTCGTATTGAATTACATATCTAGTGTCCGTACGGAACCCTTCGTGCTCGGGTCGAAGTCGCACTTCACTAAATTTATTTTTATTTTATGTATTTCGCTTGATAATATATGAAAATGAAATTTTTTTTAGAAATTGTTTACACAATTTCATGTATTTCTCACAATTTTTATTCTTTTTTCATAGATTTTTAATTTTATTCCATTAACACCTAAAAAAATGCCACTTTCCATCTCTGGTCATATTTGAGAAACAAACAAGATAATTTGCCATTAAAATTGAATTTATGTGGCTTAATGAAAGAAAAACAATAAATTAAGAAAACATGCTTTCTCTTTATAACACAGACATGAACATTCGTCAGATTTCTTTTTTCAAATATTTTTTAAATAATTACACCCTTATTCAGTAAGAAGACTAAGGACGTTTTTGTTTGAAAATAGTTTTGAGTTCTTGTGTTTGAATTCTCCAAATAGTTTTCTTCAAAAATGATTGTTGTCTTTGATAATGAAATATAAAAATATTATTGGTATGTTTTGAAAACATATAAATTAAAGTAATTTAAATCATAAAGCAAATACACGAAGCTTCTAGCATATACAATAACTAATAATTGTTTTAAAGAATCACAACAGCGGCTTTTTTCGTCCATGGACAAGACGATACAATCGTCGAACAGAATTAGGTGCAAATTTATTTTGTAGGAATTTTATTGTCTCTCAATTTTTTCTCTTTTGACGCTCTCTCCTTGCAATTTTTTTTTTTGAGTGAGGGAACACTTTCCAGTAACAATTGTTACAAATTCGTAACAATTTTTAGTAAATGAACAAACCTTTTATTATTTTAGTAAAAAAATATTACGAAATACAAATAAATAAATATAACAATTCAAAAAGAGCTGGAGGTGAAAATAAATTACAATTAAAATTCCTTTGACCATAACATTTGACATATGAAGGATAGATATTGCAAAATGTAGCTCAAAGTTTTTATAACATTAAGTGGCTTGATTGTATTTGTTGTAAACAACAAAAATTCAACATCATTTGCAAATTTAAATTTTCACATTCATGATGTTTTATTTTACAAACTACAAAAAATTTGAGAGGATTAAAGAAAAAATTAAGTAAAAACTTTCTTATGAATAACATATGAGGCAAGTTCGAACAGAATTACAGAACTCAATTAGTTTTACTGACAAAAAAAGAGGGCATAATGCACATTAGAGGCCTGCGTAAACAGTCTTGATATATAAATACATACGTCTTGTTTTTTAAATGTATTCTCATGGCATGTATTTTACTTAGCCAATAATAAATGCTTAATAATAATAAGCGAAGAATGATGGAAGCACTAATGTTCGAGTATATGGGTGTTAACAGGCGATATCGCGAAGACTTTTAGTTCATAACAACCAATCAAAAGAAGTAGTGTTGATGCTTATTATTTTGCATATTGTACGTTTGAGTGGTTGTGTAAGATGTAGTTGGTAAGCTATTATGTTTTTAAGAAGGTTTTTTAAAGCAAGCGCACACAGCTAATGTCAATGCATGCATGTGTGCGTTTGTATGTGCGCAGAAAAATAAAAGAGCATACACACAACCTTTAGGCGCATGTTCATTCATGACGTTTCTAAGTGCCCATGCGTAGAAAGATGCAAGCATCACAAATTCTTCCGTCACGAAGTATTTTCTTCTTTACTTCTACACATACAATAAGTGGAACAAATTGCTTGCCAACAGTGTTGTTTAGCGTTTTTTTTAAAGACGATTTCACTGTAGTAAAGCATTTGAAAAATCCCTCATGTCATTGAAGTTCCTCTAAATGGTCTTGTGCAGGACTTTAATTCACATGTAGTGAGGAAAAATTAACATTACGTTAGCGCATGTAATCCAAATTTTCATATAAAAATACTAGCTGACCCGGCAAACGTTGGTTTGCTGCATAAACTATTTCTAGGTGTATGACGATAACAAAACACCAAATATATACGGCTGTATGTAGAAATATTTTACTTTATGGTTAAGCAATTGTCTATGTCCATTTCGTTCACGCTTTTGGAGCTCGTCAGTAGACTTCAACCCAAAAAACTTTCGAATTTAGATAACAAACTTCGTATGTTAATAAAAAATACTCTCAATACAACAAGTATATTGAGAATCACAATATACAAACACAATAAGTTTGAAAACCGCCAACGAAAAATCTTTACAAAGCAAGCATCTTTATTCGATTGTGCATCTATTTTCTTTTCCACCACTGACGAGTTCCAAAAGCGGCAACGAAATGCATATAGACAAATGCTTAACCATAAAACAAACCAGATTTTGAAACATAATATTCTGTGCTGCAAACCAGTAACCATCCGACGATATGACGTTTAATAGAATACATCTGTTAAAATTTGGTTTACATGATCTTAAATATCTCAAAAGCAAAATAAAAGCAACAATTGAATAACTTTCTTTTCTTAGCACATATGCAGTCAGTTCAAATATATGTATATACATACATATGTTTATAAATATGTCTACATATGCATTTGCATATCACACACCCATAAATTTTGCTTAACAAAATAAAAACACTCGCACGCACCATTAATATTTTAAACACTTTCAAATTTAATAATTTCGCGATACGAATGAAATACACGATCTCGGCTTTTTGTTCAACAAATTTTCCCATTCAAGGATTGTTTTACAGATTAAATGATACGCACAAATAATTTTATTATTATCTCAAGTATTAATAAATTCCTATTAATTAATGAGAACATTCAAATTTGTAACACTTTTTACTTATGTTTTATAAATGAATTAACCGAGAACAATTTAACAATTTAAATATTCCAGCAGGTGTTATTATTAGTGGCACAGCTGATCTAATTTCATGGTCAAATAGACACTTAGAAGGTCAAGATTGTTTAAATTTGCTAAACAATTTGACATATTGACCAACTGAAGTGTTTTTGGCTTTACTTGTAGAGTACAAGTTCCCTTTTCATGTGAATTCGGCTGGAAACTTTGGAAAAGGAAACAGATTGCTTTAATCATCGTATGAGAGAAAGAGACAGATATACATAATTCCAATATCATTAAAGAATAAGATAATTTAGTAAGAATGGCAAAAACCAGGGTTGTCAAGTGCCATGATTTGTCAAGAAACATTTTCTGTTTATTTAGCTTTTCTCACAACCAAATCTTGAGTTCGAATTAATACCGAAAGATGTCGCCAATTGGATTCAGGTTTATTTCCTTTTATTTAAGTGCAATTTAAGGAATTTGACTTGGCTGAAGTGATGATTTTGATAATTTACAACCTTATTTATAAAACTTATTAAGGCTTTAAAAAGGTTTTTTAAATTTAAATTTCATAAAAAAAATTTCTTAAAAATTCTTTATAAAGCCTTAATAGTTTTTATAAATAATTTATAGTGTGATAATAATATAACAAAAATCGTATTGGACATAAGTATAAAGTGCCATTCGAAGTTGCACCAAAAACGGCTCTATTGAAAAAAATTTATATGACGTTAGTCTATGTCATGTGAAGGCTGCTGCCAAAGTATGTTTCGCAAGAGCATACATATGTGAAAAATGTTTATACATTTTATTCTGATTTTAATCTGTTTATAATAAGACTAATATAAATTTTTTGTGATATACATACATATATCGTCGGCTTAGAGTGTAAACCTGCTAACTCACTTCCGGAAAATTTTACAGGAGAGACAAAATACTGTTAACGGTTTCTACACAAAGCTTAAGAAATTAGCTTAATATATTAAGTTTATGGTACATGTAAAGATTCAAATTAAAATAAATATTTAAGCAAATCGATGGGCCGTCGTTTCCTCTTTCGAACGGCAACAAAATGTCATTTGCTTTAAAAAGTTAATTTATCAGATTTACACTCGATATGTTTTTTAGTAAAAGTTTCTTCTTATATCAACGTTGGGTAGCGGTCCAATAAATCTTTTTTAATTAAGGAATATTTTACTAATTATTTTAACATGAGTGATCATACAAAAATGTTTTGAATGAAAGTATACGAAGTAAAAATCGGGGCTAAGTAATTTAAATATGAAAATACAATTTAAACGCAACGTGTTGATATTTGTTTTAAATGATCTTAAATATTTGAAAGCAACAGAAGGAGCAATTACCTTCATTTCGTAGGCATTACTTCTTTGCTTTTTAAATGTAATAAATGTAAATATTTTGCATATCAGACACACATATACATATTTACATACATATGTACATCTTGCTTTAAAAAACACACACGCACGCACCGTAAACAGTTTCCTATTCCACTACACGAATGAAACACACGATCTCTGCTTTCTGTTCAACAAATTCTTCCAAACATGGATTTTTTCACAAAACAAACGATAAGCACAAATATTTTAATTATTAAATAAAGCACATTTTAACTTCTATTAATTTATACGAACATTTCAATTTCTAACACTTTTAATTTGTATTTTTAAAGATTTAACCGAGAACCGAACAAAACCATGTGCGCATTAAGAATATTCGTGAAAACTAAAAAGTACAATTTAAATATTCCAGCAGGTGTTATTAATGGCACAGCTGATCTAATTTCATGGTCAAATAGACACTTTGAAGGTCAAGATTGTTTAAATTTGCTAAACAATTTGACATATTGACTAACTGAAGTGGGTTGTTTTTGTAATTTGGCTGTAGTTGTAGAATATAAGTTTCCTTTTAATGGTAAGTCGGCTGGAAGCTTTGGAAAAGGAAACATATTGCTTTAATTGCCGTATGAGAGATAGAGACAGAGACAGATATACATAGATAGATATACCATCTATGAAGATAAGAAAATGTAACTAGAATTGCAAAAATCAGAATTGTCAAATGTGCTGATATGCCACAAAATGTGCGCAATACATACTTTGCGTTTAGTTTTTTTTTTAAACCAAAACTTGAATTGGCAATTCATTAGTAGCAATATAGGAATTTATGTATGTAATCGATTTTTGTTATATTTGTAAGTAACGAAACGGATGTATAGATAGACTCTAATGACATGTTTATCTGTAAAAAATTTCAAATAAAATTCATTGAAATATGTGAATATTTGGATTGCTACAGAATGCTGTGACTTGTGTTTGTATCATTAAAAGGTTCAGTTAAGCTTTTATTATTAAATATATGATCATAATTTCAAAATAAAATAGTTAATTTTGTTATACACGTAGTATAATTCATTGAACTGAGTAGAAAAAATAGATATTCGGTTATTAAAATATATATTGCAGTAATTCAAAAGCGTTCAAGATTATCATTTATAAAGTCCCTTAAGTATAAATCCATAAAAAAATTTCGCATAAATTAATATTTAAGGTCATTTGGGATATGATTTTTAATAGAATTCATTTGTTGGTATTTGGTTTAAATGATCTTAGATATCTGCATAGCAATACAATCAACAATTACCTTCTTTTCTCAGCCATTGCCTCGTCATGTAAAGATGTGCATACATACATGCATTTGCATATCACACGACCATACATACATACATTTTTGCTTAAAAAACACACGCACGCACCATTAAGAACTTAAACACTTTCCTCTTTAATTTATAATTTCGCGACACGAATGAAACACGCGACATCGGCTTTCTGTTCAAAAAATTTGTAGCACACACGTTTGGCTTTGTAAAATAAATTATAAGCACAAAATATTTCAATTATCACGTAAAGTACACATTGATTTCTATTAATTTATAAGAATTTTTTAATTTCTAACACTTTTTACTTTTGTTTTATTAATGAATTAACCGAGAACTGAACAAACCCGTACGCACATTAAAAATTTTTTCTTGGAAACTAAAAAGTAGAATGTAATATTCCAGCAGGTCTTGTTAATGGCACAGCTGATATAATTTTGTGGCTAAGTAGACAGTCAGAAGATCAATATTGTTTAAGTTTGTGAGGAAATTTGACATATTGACCAACGTCAGTGGGTTGTTTTTGTAATTTTGCATTAGTTGTAGAATACAACTTCCTTTTTAATGACAATTCGGCTGGAAGCTTTGGAAAAGGAAACAGATTGCTTAAATTACCGTATGAGAGACAGAGACATAAATAGTAAGCACATAGAATATAAGAAAATGTAGCAACTGTAGCAATCAGCAGGGTTGCCGAATTTCATGATTTATCGTTATATTTGGTATAGTTTTTACATAGATATTTTTCAAGATTTGCACGCGTTTCTGGAAACATTATTTTAGGATATTTTGTATCTGCATTGATCTGCTTGTTAATTCAATTTATAATGCCAATGGGAAACAATTTTCAGTAGTAAGGCTCTACTGAGAAAAAAAGTGTGATTATATTAAAATATACAATAATAAATTTTGTATTAATGTTTATTTTATACGAGTACATATTTATATGAATAAGGCTTGTTATATTTTACAAAATAAAGCAATATTTGAAAATTTTGCTAATTTTTATAGTTAATCATTGTTTATATGCATTTTGGTCCCGCTTAAAGCCGAGATACACTATCTTACACATTTGTGCGATTTGTGAAAAAATACAACACCATACCGTGTAGAGTCTATGAATATTTTCAAAAGACAATAGCATCTCATTAGATCAGGGTTGTATTTTTTCGTAGATCGTACGATTGTGTAGGATAGTGAGTTATGGACTTAATGAAAGCCATCTGTAGATTTTAACCCATAAGATTTTAATTTAACTAACACATTTTTTGGGTTTATAGTAACACTATTAATGCGTTATTGAGATTCACAATATACAAGCATAATAAGTTCAAAAGTCTATAACAAAGATCTTAACAAAACAAGCATCTTTATTCAATTTTGCATATATTTTATTTTTTACCACCTTTTTACAATTAGCTGCCACACTGGACAACAAAGAATTATTAAAAAGCAAAAAAAAAATATTCATATTTTAAATAAAATATGATAATAAAAATAAAAATAATATAAATAATAACAGTCTTATTTATACAAACTATTACGGCTTTACAAAAGCTTAATAAGAAAAAATTTTTTATGAAAATTTGTTTTATTATAAAAATTATTAAGGCCTTATAAATTGTTTTATAATTCCTTAATAATTTTTAAAAATCAGACTGTAAGTCCTGGTCCAGACTTGCAATTTTCATTGCAGCAATTCTTGAATATGTGGGAGAGTGTTGCAATAGAAATATATACATTATGTATTCTTCTCTCGCTCTATCTCACTAAAAAATAAAAAGTTTCTGCAACAAAAATTTCAAGTCTGGACCGGCACTAAGCTTCTAAAGTTAAAACCTACAGCTCAGTTCCAGCAAAAATTTCAAATAAATTTAAGATTTAATGTCAAAAAAATTTACTTCAGTATTTCTTACATAAACATTATTATATTATATTCCTTTTTCACGTCATAACAGAAATCATGATAATTGCTGTCGTCGCTGTTGGGGCACTCTGAAAAACTCTGAAAAACTCCTTATAAATGCAAATAACTCATATTAGTTGTTCTACACAACTAAAATATAAATTCAATTATCAATTCATATTGATATTATATCAAGCCAAATTAAACATTAGGCGTTTTCAAAAGAACTCTTAAAATTGCTATTTGTGTAATTGGGCAAACTTGCGAGACTTGCTTCATGAAGCCCCTTTTAAAGTTTTAAGCAAACAGTTTATGTAAATTTTAAACAAACGTCAAAAAGTTCATTAAATAAAAATAAAATTAGAAAATTTCAAACAATCTTTAATTTAAAAACAGATTTATATATTTCTATAAAAAAGTGTGTGTGTGTTTCTAAAAATGCCTAAAGAAAGCAAAAAACATGAAGTTGTTGCTTACAAAATGCACAATTGCACAGCTTAAGTCAAAATTATTAGGAAAACTTAACAGGTTTGTGCAGATAAATTTCTATAAAATTTTTGATATTTTATTTACGAGAATATAAGAATGCACAATTGCACAGTTTGCGATACTTTTGAACATTCTCATGAAAAGGAAAAAATGCTTAAGTCTAGATAAGCTGATTTTGAGCTACAGATACCTCCCTAATTAGCATATCCGAGAGTACGCCTGGTCAAAATCTCAATCAATTTGTGTGATTTTTCAGGAAGTTATAGCACTACGAATTGTGACTTATCTTTTTTTAGACTTCTAATCTCATTTGAAATAATAGCTTGAGATTAAAATTTGGTATATTTCAACTTAATTAACTTAACAGAGAATTTCCCAACTTAAGTGCAAAATAAATAAATTTATGAAAATCGACTTGTACGCTTAAAAGTGCTCTCCTGCAAAACAGTAAAATATGACTTAAGCTTTTTTCCTTATTGCCACAGATTTTTAAAGAAAATATCCTTAAATGGATGTAAATACTTTCTATGCATATTTTCCTACTCGTATATTAGTATTTCAACATTTGGTTGTGAAAAAAGGTAAATAGCATGCACGCGTTGGGCGTTTATTTATCAAAGTTGACAACCCTGATTTTGCTTTATTTCTTGTTCTTCATAGATATTGTATCTACTTCTATATCTGTCTCTGTCTTACCTATAGCGATTTAGACAATTTGTTTCCTTTTCCACGAATTCCAGTTAAATTAACTTTAAAGGGCAACTTTTATTCTACAAAATTACAAAAACAAACCACTAACGTTGGTGAATATGTCAAATTTCCTCACAAACTTAAACAATATTGATCTTCTGACTGTCTACTTAGCCACAAAATTATATCAGCTGTGCCATTAACAAGACCTGCTGGAATATTACATTCTACTTTTTAGTTTCCAAGAAAAAATTTTTAATGCGCGTACGGGTTTGTTCAGTTCTCGGTTAATTCATTAATAAAACAAAAGTAAAAAGTGTTAGAAATTAAAAAATTCTTATAAATTAATAGAAATCAATGTGTACTTTACGTGATAATTGAAATATTTTGTGCTTATAATTTATTTTACAAAGCCAAACGTGTGTGCTACAAATTTTTTGAACAGAAAGCCGATGTCGCGTGTTTCATTCGTGTCGCGAAATTATAAATTAAAGAGGAAAGTGTTTAAGTTCTTAATGGTGCGTGCGTATGTTTTTTAAGCAAAAATGTATGTATGTATGGTCGTGTGATATGCAAATGCATGTATGTATGCACATCTTTACATGACGAGGCAATGGCTGAGAAAAGAAGGTAATTGTTGATTGTATTGCTATGCAGATATCTAAGATCATTTAAACCAAATACCAACAAATGAATTCTATTAAAAATCATATCCCAAGTGACCTTAAATATTAATTTATGCGAAATTTTTTTATGGATATATACTTAAGGGACTTTATAAATGATAATCTTGAAAGCTTTCGAATTACTGCAATGTATATTTTAATAACCGAATATCTATTTTTTCTACTCAGTTTAATGAATTATACTACGTGTATAACAAAATTAACTATTTTATTTTGAAATTATGATCATATATTTAATAATAAAAGCTTAACTGAACCTTTTAATGATACAAACGCAAGTCACAGCATTCTGTAGCAATCCAAATATTCAAATATTTCAATGGATTTTATATGAAATTTTCTACATATATATATATGTCATTACAGTCTATCTATATGTACATCTGTTTCGTTACTTAAAAATATAACAAAAATCGATTACATACATACATTCCTATATTGCTACTAATGAATTGCCAATTCAAGTTTTGGTTTAAAAAAAAAACTAAACGCAAAGTATGTATTGCGCACATTTTGTGGCATATCAGCACATTTGACAACTCTGATTTTTGCAATTCTAGTTACATTTTCTTATCTTCATAGATGGTATATCTATCTATGTATATCTGTCTCTGTCTCTGTCTCTCATACGGCAATTAAAGCAATATGTTTCCTTTTCCAAAGCTTCCAGCCGACTTACCATTAAAAGGAAACTTATATTCTACAACTACAGCCAAATTACAAAAACAACCCACTTCAGTTAGTCAATATGTCAAATTGTTTAGCAAATTTGAACAATCTTGACCTTCAAAGTGTCTATTTGACCATGAAATTAGATCAGCTGTGCCATTAATAACACCTGCTGGAATATTTAAATTGTACTTTTTAGTTTTCACGAATATTCTTAATGCGCACATGGTTTTGTTCGGTTCTCGGTTAAATCTTTAAAAATACAAATTAAAAGTGTTAGAAATTGAAATGTTCGTATAAATTAATAGAAGTTAAAATGTGCTTTATTTAATAATTAAAATATTTGTGCTTATCGTTTGTTTTGTGAAAAAATCCATGTTTGGAAGAATTTGTTGAACAGAAAGCAGAGATCGTGTGTTTCATTCGTGTAGTGGAATAGGAAACTGTTTACGGTGCGTGCGTGTGTGTTTTTTTAAAGCAAGATGTACATATGCATGTAAATATATGTGTGTCTGAAATGCAAATGGATGGATGCAGACTCATATTTACGTTTATTAAATTTAAAAAGCAAATAAGTAATGCCTACGAAATGAAGGTAATTGCTCCTTCTGTTGCTATTCGAATATTTAAGATCATTTAGAACAAATATCAACACGTTGCGTTTAAATTGTATTTTCATATTTAAATTATTTAACCCCGATTTTTACTTCGTATACTTTCATTCAAAACATTTTTTGTATGACCACTCATGTTAAAATAATTAGTAAAATGTTCCTTAATTAAAAAAGATTTATTGGACCGCTACCCAGCGTTGATATAAGAAGAAACTTTTACTAAAAAATATATCGAGTGTAAACCTGATAAATTCACTTTTTAAAGCAAATGACATTTTGTTGCCGTTCGAAAGAGGAAACGACGGCCCATCGATTTGCTTAAATATTTATTTTAATTTGAATCTTTACATGTACAATAAACTTAATATATTAAGCTAATTTCTTAAGCTTTGTGTAGAAACCGTTAACAGTATTTTGTCTCTCCTGTATGTATATCACAAAAATTTTATGTTAGTCTTATTATAAACAGATTAAAATTAGAACAAAATGTATAAACATTTTTCACATATTTCTCTTATGAAACATGCTTTGACACAATATTGCTCTCCAGACTGCGCCTTTTCTACATAATGATACAACTGACTATCGATAAAATATATCATTGGTCTAATGAGTTGTTATTTTATTTTAAAAATTGCATTAAGAAAAATCATAACCCAGTTGTGGTATAGTAAATAATTACCAAACCATGCGAGTTAAACGCAGCCTTCACATGACAAAGACTAACGTCATATAAATTTTTTTCAATAGAGCCGTTTTTGGTGCAACTTCGAAAGACACTTTATACTTATGTCTAATACGATTTTTGTTATATTATTATCACACTATAAATTATTTATAAAAACTATTAAGGCTTTATAAAGACTTTTTAAGAAAAATTTTTTTTAAATGTTAAAATAAAAAACCTTTTTAAAGCCTTAATAAGTTTTATAAATAAGGTTGTAAATTATCAAAATCATCACTTCAGCCAAGTCAAATTCCTTAAATTGCACTTAAATAAAGAAAATAAGCCTGAATCCAATTGGCGACATCTTTCGGTATTAATTCGAACTGAAGATTTGGTTGTGAGAAAAGCTAAATAAAAGGCAAATGTTTGTTGACAAATCATCACACTTGACAGCCCTGGTTTTTGCAATTCTTACTAAATTATCTTATTCTTTAATGATATTGGAATTATGTATATCTGTCTCTTTCTCTCATACGATGATTAAAGCAATCTGTTTCCTTTTCCAAAGTTTCCAGCCGAATTCACATGAAAAGGGAACTTATATTCTACAACTACAGCCAAATTACAAAAACAACCCACTTCAGTTGGTCAATATGTCAAATTGTTTAGCAAATTTAAACAATCTTGACCTTCTAAGTGTCTATTTGACCATGAAATTAGATCAGCTGTGCCATTAATAACACCTGCTGGAATATTTAAATTGCACTTCTTAGTTTCCACGAAAATTTTTAATGCGCACATGGTTTTGTTCGGTTCTCGGTTAATTCATTAATAAAATAAAAGTAAAAAGTGTTCGAAATTGAAATGTTCTTATAAGTTAATAAATACTTAAAGAATAATAAATGTTTTTTTTGTGCGTATCATTTAAATTGTAAAACAATCAGTGTTTGCTAAAATTTGTTTAACAAAAAGCCGATGCCATGTGCTTAGTTCTTGTCGCGAAATTATTAAATTGGAAAGTGCTTAAAATATTAATGGTGCGTGCGTGTGTGTTTTTATGTTATGCAAAATTGATAGTTGTGTGATATGCAAATGCATGTAAACAAATATTTATATACATACATATGGATGTATGTACCCTGCAGTCAGACTGGGGCCAATTGTCTCTATGTCAACACTAAAAAATTCTAGTAGTAGTTACATTGTCTACAATTTCTCTTCTATACTTCAGTATAAAAGTAATAGGGAAAATAGATGTGGTGTATTTCTGGTGGATATAGCAACAACTTGTCAACATACATAAATTTTTATGTACGTAAGGTATAGAAATGTACCAGTAAATGTCTGGTTGTTATGTCTCCATGTTCCCATAAAAACTAGTCAATTGTTTTAGAGTTACTACTAGATTTTCAATGACAAGCACATGCTAAGTGTCTATAGCACAAAGTATTGTATGGGATATAATTGGTGACAAAGTCAAAAGGACTCAGTACATTTTCACAATCTACATTTCCTTCAGGGTACATATATATTTAAACTACTCCATGTCGAAATAATGGCTGCGAAAAGAAGGTAATTGTTGCTTGTATTGCTATTGAGATATTCAAAATTATTTAAACCAAATTTTAACAGATGAATTCTCTTAAACGTCATATCGTCAGGTGGTTACTGGTTTGCCGCACAGAATATTAAATTTCAAAATTTGGCTTGTTTTTATGGTTAAGCAATTGTCTATATGCATTTCGTTGCCGCTTTTGGAACTCACCAGTGGTGGAAAATAAAATAGATGCACAATCTAATAAAGATGATTGTTTTGTAAGGATTTTTGTTTGCGAGTTTTAAACTTATTGTGTTTCAATATTGCGATTCTCAATGTAGTATTAAGAGTCTTGCTATAAACATACGGAGTTTGTTGGCTTTTTTCAAAAATGTTTTGTGTTGAAGTCTATAAAGAATAAATTATTATTGCGGCAAACCAGTAACTACCCGACGATATGCCAATTGACTGCAAATATTCATTAATAATTGGAAAAGGGAGAAATTTCCCGCGGAATTTTATTCATGATAGCAATGATTGTTTAATAATTAATAATAATTATTTCATGTTGGTTAATATAAATTAACAACACAACTTCTACCTTTTTAAGCGTTTTTATTTAGCTCACTACGTTTGTTTTATTCTTGGGTCAAATTTAGTAATTGAAATTTCACCCTCTTCCATCCTTGTCAATCGATGGATCTGAAATTTGGTATACGTCTTTGGTTTTGGTAAGAAACAAACTGTTGAAATTTTCAAAAACGGTAAAACTAAAAAATCCCAAAATTATAAAAAACGAAACAAATCGCCAAATCCAAAACAAAATCACCAAATCCGAAAAAATCACCAAAAAGAAAAAATGCCAAAAAACCAAAAAAAAAAAAATTGCCAAAACTTTATTTTATATAGGCTAAAGTACGTATTGACTTACATGTCTAGTGTCCGTACGGAACCCTTTGTGCGCGGGTCAAAGTCGCTCTTCACTGAATTAATTTTTTTTTTTTGATCTACTGAAATCGATTTTTTGATATGTGAACACCCTACAAGAAATGAATGACTGAAACTAACACAAACAAAATTTTTTCACTAACACAATTGCAGCAATTTATATTGAAATCAATATTGATAGTCAATTGACTAGTCATTTGATAGGAAGTCCTGATGGATTTATTTATTAATTATAGTTGTTCTACTCTAGCATATATGTTAGAGTGGGACATCTAATGTACATATGCCAAAACTTTTACATCCAGTTTTATTTAAAGAAAACTAAAATTAATTCTGTCTGTGAAAAGTAAAATTGAAAAGTGTTATAAAAGATAAGTAAAAACAATATTTAATAAAGAAATTTACAAAATTTAATATAATTTATATTTCCTTTCAAAATTTTAGATATGTATTTGTAAAAAGCAAGATGCTTTGGTGGTAAAAAGTTGTAAAGAGGGCAATATACCGCCTGGTTTATTCTTTTTTTGCTGAAGTATATCTATTATTTTAAATCATTTATTTATTTTTATATCATTTTATAAAAAAAAACAATTAAAACAATAAAAACTATATTGTCATTATATCAATCATGTGGGGGATATATAAATCAATTATGATCAGTCAAACTTGAGTAATATTTATGCTATCATTGATTATTAAAAAGCACTGGAGTGAGCAGTTCAACTATATGTTATATTCGTTAGTTAGAGAGAGATGCAAGATCACACGTACACAAAAGTTTCCATCACATTTTTCATTTTGCCCTTAATAAAGTGATGGAAACTTTGTTCTACGCAATGATGAATACATCCTGCCTGACTATCGATCAAATGAGCAGTCAATTGACTGGTAGTCTTCTTGTAGGGCATTTTCTGAACTATTTTTTCAGGTGTCTAAATTTTATGGAAAATAAATTTTTATTTGTGTGTTTTCAACGAAATAACCGCGCCATTTTCTAAAGTTAATTTTTGGCCAATGCTCCCATATTTCGTAAAAGTTGTACGAGTTTCTTTAAAAAAAAATCACACATAATATTTGGTAATTTTTTTTGTAACATATTTGCAGTTTTTGGTGAAATTTATGCAAAGTTTTGTTCGAAGTCGGCAAAAATTTTTGCTGGGAAATTTTCCCAATCCAATCAATACGATATGCTTTAGTCTACTAAATACAGTTTTCATTTTCCACTTAAGAAGAGAAAATATAACATGAATTTCAATAAATAATGTTAACTGATTTATGGTTATCAATATTTGAACTAGTTATAACATTAAAATTAATTCATTCCACAGTTAATTTTCTTTTGTATGCGAAAACAAAATTTTGTTTTCATAATTTTCCTCCTTTATATCATTAATAATCAATTCTATGGCCTTCTTAATGGACAAAAGTTATGTCCATAATATAAAATAACAACACAATTAAGTGGACATGACTTAATTAAAAGTCAATTTCCACATTTTTATTTATTATCTACTAAACAAAAATAAAACCACAAGCTTCAGTACTCGTATAAAAGCGCAACATAAATAAAAATGTTCAAGTATGGCTGACTTGTGGTAGTGGATTTTTGTTGTTTGATTTACGAAATAACTTAATTGTCTTTTTCGTATATAGAAATTTATTAGTCGTTTTTTTTTAAAGGAATTTAGTGAAAATGATTTGAAAAAAGTTCGTATACTATACTTATAATTATTTGAATATTTTTATTCAATTTGGCTATTTAGGATTTTCATAATCCTACGAAATTTTAAAATATTTTCATTTGAACCCTGTTGATATGTTTTTAAATTTTTTCCCACATCGAGGCATATTATTTTCTTGATTCCTTAGGATACTTTTCGGTCCTAATTCTTACAAATTAGTCTCTGTACATATGTATATATGTTAATTATATTTAACTCAAACATTTGTTTTACCTTTTGATTGAAACTGAAGTAAAAACTAAATATTCATCCATCACATGCGTTGTACATCATTTCTAAACTCAATAAACGAAAACAATTTAAAGCAAAAAAAAAAAAATAAAAAATATCCAATTTGTTTGTTTAATTAACACTAGTCATTAGCCAACCAACGAAACCAACATATAAATTAAGCAAAACTAAAATTCGAATAAAAGTATTTGTTGGTTGCTCTTGCGGCACACAGTTGGATGAAACAGCTGGATAAATTGGGACTAAATAAATTGTTGAAATATTCTTAAATAATGAGAGAAAAAAAAACTAACCACAAAATTCATGGGAGGGCATAAACACCTGTCTAACAAATTAAACTTGTTAGCAAATTAGAGTGTTATGGCAAATGGCAAGTGTAAGTGTAAATAGATTTAAGGTATTTACAGCTTAACAATTTTTTAGTTAAAATAACTATTTATTGTTTTGTAATTTGTTTACTAGGATGAAAGTTTATAAGATGTTTATAAAATCTGGGCAATACCCTGTATAAGTATAAAAATAGTTATAAACAATTTTGACGTTCAAGCCAAATACACTACACAAGCTTTTATTCAAACATAATTTTTCCATATGATATCTTTTAAACACGCAAGCTTTACTTAACAAGGATAGCAGGGAAATCAACTCCCATAGTTTTTGCCCTTCACTCTTAACAAACTCAACACTTTGCAAAGTTAACTTTGCACGAGCGAAAGGCGTGTATGCTGTCATACAGCCGTAGCGTGTAGTGACAAAAAGTTATTCATACCATGAAGCCGCGGCGTATGTATACTAAAGTCCTGCACAAGACCATTTATAAGACCTTTCAAGACATGAGAGATTTTTCATATGCTTTACTACTACAGCGTAAAATTCTAAGACAAACACTAAACAATACTGTTGGCAAGACATTTGCTTCAGTAGTTGTTTGTCTTGCCAACAGTGTTGTTTAGCGTTTCGCTGTAGTAAAGCATTTGAAAAATCTCTAAAGTCTTGAGAGGTCTTATAAATGGTCTTGTGCAGAACACTAAAGTATACTTGCATATTCTTTTGTTTCATTTTAATTTCCTTATATTTATTCTGCCTTTTTTATCGCTTGCCACACTCATGAACAACCAACCATGGAGGATGAGCACGAATGTTCATTTTGTATTGTTAATTTCAGAGTTAAATAAATTGAAAAAAAAGAATAATAAATACAATTTAACAAAGAAAATTTTTAAAAGAAAGAAAAGGAAATTTTTAATTCAACTAACGAAATAACGAAACTTTATTTCAAAGGAATTTAAAAATAAGATAAGTGGAAAGTTGAGTTTGAGTAAGCTTTCAATAGAATAAAATGAGTAAAATTAATTTCACTTTCAAATAAAATTTTCAACGTGAACACATAACAAATATGAAATAATTAGAATAGTGGTAAAAGCAAAAATCTTTCATTAACCCTTAAAAATATGCTGCAAAATAAAAATTGAGTAAATAAAAATATTCGAATAAAATGAAAAAAATATTTATATACATTTTATTATGTATTTATATATATAAAAATTTTAAGTAAATTGAGTGAATAAAAATTTTCTAATAAAATTAATCAAATAAATTTATCCGAACAAAATGAAGAAAAATGTTTATATACATATATAAAAATTTTAAGAAATTTGGGTGAATCAAAATATTCGAATAAATTTAATCGAATAAATATAATCGAATAGATTATTAGGAAAAATTTTTTATTAGTTATTACAACTACAATTTTTTGGAAAGAAAAAAAAATCCGATTAAAATAATTTAGTTAAAATTATTCGATCAAAATTATTCGAATATATTATTATTATTTTGAAAAACTGGATTTTTTTACAAATACAGCCTTTCGGAGTGCCTTCAAATTTTTCTTTATTAAATAAAAATTATAGGAAACATTCAAGTATTACAGCAAATTAAAACGAATAAAAGCTTTGGTTTAATATTAGTAATTCGCAATTAAACTTATTCAAGTCAAATGTATTCGAAATTATTAAATAAATTATTTTCATTAATTTCTAGTACTAAAATCACTCGAATAATACTGTTCTCGCTAAATAATGCGATTGCTGTTGGTATAAAAAAGTATGTGATTAAAATATGTTTACAATAAATCGAATAAGATTTGAAATTTAAATTATTCGACCCATTTTCTTTGCATAAAATAATATAATATATTAATATTATATTATATATAATAATATATTAATATATATTTTGTAATATTATTCCTAGAAAAATATTGGAATATTGTTCTTTTTCCATGGAGTTATTTGAATCATTAGAGGGTTTAATTATTATGCGAAAACAAATGCTTGAAGAACTTGCAAACATTTTTGATTAGAGAAAATCATTTAGCAAGTAAAAACATTTTAATACAATTAATCGAATACACCTTATCGACTAAAATACGAACAGCTATTTCTTAAAATAAAAATAAACATTTTAAGAAGTAAGGATATATAGAATAAGTTTTTAAAATATGTACAACTTTAAAGAAAAAACTATTTGTATACAATTACTCGATAAATATTGTTCGACAAGACTCGCACGCCCGAAATACAATTGTAAAAACAAATTTTAAAATATTTGTCTCAACAAAACTTGAGTGAATAAATATATTCGGTAAAAATTATTTGTGTACAATTATTCGAATAACCCTTACCGAATAAAGTTTTTAATCGAATAATATCATTTAAATTAAATTATATAATAAGTAAGTGTTAATGTAACAAAGATAATTATTTGAGAAAATTAAAACGAATACAATTTTTTTATAAATAATTTTTTAAGCAAAACGCGATAAAAGAATTGGGATAAAATTAGTCAGAAAAATTATTTAAAAAAATAAAATTTAATTAATCGAATAATATTAATTGGATAAATTTTATCTTAATAATTTATTCGATTAAAATTTGTCCTACATAACCTAAAATTAGTTGACTTATTATTATCGTTTAAATTTAGTTAATTTAAATTAGTCGATTAAAATTATTCGTACCAATTTTATCGATCAAAACTAATTGAACTTAATTTGAAGGATACTTTTGCTATATTTGTTTAAACTAAATTAGTTGAAATAACAGTCCAATGAAATTAATAAAATAAAATTATTCGAATAAAGTTATACAAACCCATTAATTACGTGAAATTATCAGAATTTTATGTTTGTTTAAAACTAATAAATTAAATTAATCGAATAAATTTATTCGAATAAATTTAAACAATATCAATTAATTGAACACGATTTTAGTTGAATTAATTAATTAATTAATCGAATGAATTAAATGATATAAAATTAATCGGAATAATTTAATCGTAAAAAATTAATTTATGCGATCATTTAAATTAAATTATTTAAATCATAATATAAAATTAATCACTCAACCTTAATCGTATAAAATTATGCGGATCAATATAATTGTTATAAATTAATCGTTGTAAGTAAAACTAATAAGAAATCTAATAAAATAAATTAAGTTACAATCATCGTTATAAGTTAATCGATTAAAATAAGTCAAGTAAAACTATTCGGATTAACTAAAGAACATAAAATTAATGGAACATGATATGAATTATTATACATATATATATTTCGGATCAATTAATTGTAATAAATTATTCGCTTGAAAAAATTGGAAAAAAATAAATGAAATATATGTGACCTTCTCCGAGAAAAGGTAACTAGTGTTGCGAAAAGCGCATTTAAAAAATTAAATTTTAATGATTTTCTCATTTTTATCGAATTTCTCAAGTTCCCGTTTTTTGACACACTAGGTCCCTTTTCTCGGAGAAGTTCATAAAATTATTTGAATTATAACCATCGGTTCAACGTTTTCGACTAAAACTAATCGAATAAAATTATTTGGATCAGTTTAATCATATTAAATAAATCGATTAAAGCTAATCGAAAGAACTAGTTACACAAAATTATTTCAATCATAGTTATCATTTTAAATTAAACGATTAAAATTATTTGAATGACTTTAATCGATTAAAACTAAATGAACATCACTTCAACCATATTTAAATGAACATCATCAAATGAAATTAATCGAATAAAATTATATGAATCGAAATAAATTAATCGATTTGAAGAAGTCGAAAAATAAGTCAATTAAAAATATTTTATTCATAATAATCGTAATAAATTAGTCGATTAAAAGTATTTGGATTATTTATCAATAAAATGAAAATTACAATTTTTTCGAATAAAATAAGATTATACATTTAAACAAAATTTTTTGAACTTGGAATTGAAATAAAATAATTGAAGCATATTTATTAATTTACAAAAAAGGAAAAACATTTTTATTGATTTTTTTCTTAAACAAAGTTTTTCGATCGAATAATTTTCTTCATATAATATTCGTTCGAATATTTAAAAAAAATGATTATAAGAACTTGGTTCAACCAAATTAAAAAACTTTGAAATGTCTCAATTTGCTTGCAGTCAAAAAGTAGTATGAATAATTTAACAATATCATTTCAAATATTTCCAATATCATTAAAAGAATGAATTAAATTTTCACTTCTGTGCAGAGAAAAAAGGATTCACCAATTCAAGTTTTTAATTAAGAATTTAATTTGTTCAATTAAATCTTTAATTGTATTGATTAATTTGAGTAAAAAAAGTTAATTGATATTATCATATTGTTATTGTTTCAAAAAAAAATATTGTTAATATATGAACATTTAATTAATTTTTTAATTGATATTACAAATATTTTAATTGATATTTTAAAATTATTCATACAAATTTTTTGCGTTTTTTCAGCTTAATTTGAAAGGGCGAAAACCGGTTTCGAAATATTGATAACCCTGATGATGCTGCAGGTTAAAGGATAAAATATTCAGCATTTTTGTATATATGTTTTAATTTGTCTTACGTTAATAAATATTTGAGTTTTTTATTTATTTTGCTATGGCACTTAAGTACAGTTTCTTACAGTTGAAAGTTTTTTTTTATTGAATTTCAATAGCTTTTTCGTTATTATTATTTTTTTTGTTCATTACCAATATTGAATGGATTAATTTTTAATAAATAATTGATGAAATGTATATTGGGTTAATTACTTAAATAGTTTCGTATTAATACGTTAATAAATAAGTAAAAAAAAATAAATATCGACCAATACTTGGCAATCAATCGCTGAATTTCGTTCATAAAAATTAAACCATATTAAATTATTTATTCATTTATTTTTTAAAGTGAACTTTAATAAAAAATTTATAAAAAAAGTGCAAGATTGAAACAGTTACGAGTATAAATAAAATTGTACATTTTGCATACACTGTATATGTCAATACGAAAAAAACATGTAATTATTTTCCATTAACCAATTCCAACTGCGCTGTGGTTTCATTTTAATATTATTTCACTCTTACTCAGTTTGTCACTGCAACACTGCGGGTGTGGGCATCATGAATAATGTATTGCTTTTCAAACATGATGTTATTTATGGTTTTTATTTTATTTTTCTTATTAAGTCTAAGATATTTTAAGCAAATACATACACATATGATGTTATAATAGAATTTCGTACTCTACATTCACATTTATGAATAATAATCATTGTGGAAAAGCTGTGCTCTGTCGCCAGTTACTTAATTCTAATTCACGTTACCCTCTCTTCGAATATTGTTTAACGTCCGCTTCCAGCGTTTTGTAACACAAACACAAATTGAGTGATATTAGTCACCAAGAGGGTATCATGAATTATATTTGATTCAAAATATATTCAAATATACATACGAGATTATAATAATTTATCAGTTAGCTTTTCTTATGAATTAAAAATTTTAATAAGCCCCGCTATATCTAGAAAATATGTGATATCTTCTAAACGGCTGGACACATTTTCTTCAAACATATTTAAGAACACTCTCGATCAAGTAACCTTTCAAACAGAAACTAAATTAAAATTGGTCCAGCCGTTTGGTATGCACGTGGACTTGTACAGATACACATATACACAGTAATATACTACAAATTCATAACACCCTTTTTTTTGGTCGGGGGTTAAAAAGTACCTTTTCAACAACTAATTTTTGGGAAAATGTATTCTGTTGAAAATGTACTTTAAAAAAAAACTACTTTTTGGAAAAGGTACTTTCTCGAAAAAAGTACTACATCGGAGAAAGTACTTTTTCAAAAAAAAAAAAAATATATGTCATAAAATTTTTGCTGAGATTAGCATATGTAATTATCTTTCTTTTTTGGAAAAAGTACTTTTTAGAAAAGGTACTTTTTGGAAAACGTACTTTTTATAAAATGTACTTTTAATAAAAGGTACTTTTTATAAAAGCTACTTTGTATAAAAGGTACTTTTTATAAAAGCTAGTTTGTATAAAAGGTACTTTTTATAAAAGGTACTTTTAAGATAAGGTAATTTTTGGAAACGTTTTTGGTACGTTTTCGAAAAGGTTCCTCTTGAGAAAGGTACTTATTGGAAAAGGTACTTTTTAAATACGGTACTTTTTGGAAAGGTACTTTTTGAAAAATATACGTTTTAAAATAGGTAATTTTTGGAATATATTATTTTTGGTAAAAGCAAAAGGTACTTTTTGAAAAGGATACATTTTAAAATTGTACTTTTTGAAGAAGTTTTTTTCTATTTCTAAAAGGCACTTTTTCTAAAAGGTACTTTTTTGAAAAGGTATTTTTTGAGAACGTTACTTTTTTAAAAAGTTACTACATAATTAGAAAAAGTACTTGTTCGAAAAGTTACTTCTTGGAATATACTTTTTGGAATATATTATTTTTGGAATAACGTACCTTTTGGAAATGGTACATTTTTAAAATTGTACTCTCTGAAGGAGGTTATTTCGAAAAGTTGCTTTTTGGAAAATGCACTTTTTCGAAATGGTACTTTTTGGAAAGGGTATTTTTTGGAAAATATACTTTTAGAAAATCTGCTAGTTGGAAAAGGTACTTTTTCGGGAAGGTACTTATTTGGAAAAAGGTACTTGTTAAAAAGCCCAAATTTTCACATCTCCCCTGTTATCGAACTCACATTGCTTTTTTTTTAAAAGAGTTTACTTCCAGTTTGGTCCAATAAATTTTTTTTCGAAATTATGTGAGCGACAATATTTACTGTCGTCTTGATGTGACGTCAACGACGGCAATAAGTACAATTATGAATGGCGATGGGTTCTTGAAAATAAAATTGCTTTCAATTTAAATGAGTTTTGGCTTGAAAGAAAATCTTGGTCGTGTAACTTTAGTGTTAGATCGGATAGACTTGGAATCAGTAAAAGTATTATTTCTTACAAAATAATTAATTGTTTTCTTTTTGCTGTGCAAAAATCGTCTTTGACTTTATATACAAAAATATCAACACATTTATCCCACGAATACTCGTATTATTTTGTAGACAAATTTATGTATATTTTTGTAATTTTTGGAAAATTTGTTTAATTTTTTTTCAAGTCTAGCAATAACAGTTTTTATTTTGATTCAAAATAAGCAGAAAAACGATAACAAAAACAAAGGATCTTGCAATAGGGACTTTTGGATTTTGACAATTGATAAGGGCCGTATTGTTAAAGCTTAATTGGTCGAATCTGCTTTCACTTACTGACTAAAAACAAGTGCAAATAATAAAATTTTTTAATCATTAGAATAATAAAATTTTAATCTGTTAGGACAGAATTCCGCGCACCCTGCCCATTGCATGGCTGTGAGCGCTTTATGTCGATCAATACCGCCTTGATGGGTCAGAATCGGATTATAAGGACATCAACGATATGTGGTTTCAACAACACACTTCATCTCCCGTGCTGTTTAAGAGAGAGTGGGGCAATTCGAATATGAAAATCGGTGGATATTTGCATACATAATTGGCATCTATAGGTCTATCAAACTAATAAAAAATTTCGATGATATCTCACACAAGCGCACACACTTCGTTTAAATTTAAATATAGGAAGCGTTTAATGAAAACCCCTATAGTATCAATGGACTCCAAATGAACATGAAAAACAAATCGTACTGCTTGTAAGCAAAGAAATTGCAGACTTTTACATTACAAATTTTGCAAATTCATGCCAATAATAAAATCAGCTCAAATAAACACACACAAAAAAAAACAACAAACAAGTAAAAGAAATTTGTTTGTTTTAAGCAAAATAAAAAAGTAAAAGAAATAAATAAATGAGATATTTTATTTCTTTCTTGTTTGTGTATTTGTTTAAACAATGGCCAGAAATATAAAGAAAAAAAATTATAGCCTCCCTTTATAGTCATAAAAAAAGTTGTATTTTTTTTTGATAATTCAATGAAATTATTGAACCCAATTGCTTATGAAAATGAAATTTCTTACATTATACCAAGTGACGCCACTAGAAGGATAAAACATGTCTTTTTTTATTTCCTTCCTGCTCACAAGTATTTTTTTTTTTGAGTTGCCCATCACAGAGATTCCAGCCATTTGTTTACTCATTGTAACATTTTTATTTCAATGTTGTTGAAAAATACAAAAAAAAAATATTTCTAATGATTGTTGCTTTATTTTTAATAGTTAAGAGGGAGTCAATATGATATTTTTCGCACTTCTCGTATTCTAAAAAGAAAGACAGTAGTATAAGATAAGAAAACAAACCTGCTCAGGTGTTAACTTAGGAGATTCGTCATTCTGAACTCTTGTTGCTTTCCATACAACAATGCATTGCTCTTTATTTAAAGACAGCTTTGACATTTGGATGCAATGCATGTGGCGTTTAGGAACACTGCCTTTGCTTCAGTATAACTAAGTATAGCTAAGGACTAAAAACTTGTGATTATTTTCATAATGAAATCCCTCTCGTTCATGGCAGAGTCTTATAACTATAAATGGCTTATTTTTAACCTAAAGTCTACTTTAAATCTTTTAAATTCATTCATTGTGCTTTTTTGCACTCACAAACAGTGTTGCAATGCTTACTTACTTAAAAGTAATTCTTTTTTATTTTTGTTCTCTTTGCAGGTACATACGCATACAAATGTATATTCACAGCTATATAAACACATACTGCTGCTTCTTGCAGGTACTTTAATTTACAAACAAATAGGTGCATGCATAATCATGTTTTTACACAAGTCAAGGAAATTAAAAAAAAATAGTATATCCACATGTCAGGTCAAGTAAATATTGTCAAAAGGCACATGCAAAAAAAAATAGTAATAAAAGAAAAATAACAACATGCATGCATGCAAAAAGTGTCTACACTTGTTACTTGTCAGAAATAACTGTCAGGTATGATAAAACAGAATGAAAAATGCGCAAAAATGTGTTTGCAAGAGGAAGGAAGTATTTTATGATGTTGAAAAAATTCAAAGAAAAATCTTGAATTTTTTTTTCGATTTGTAAAAGCATATTCAAACAACTTTTAATATTTAAGAAGTTTATTATTCGACATAAAAATAAAATAGATTCATGTCGAATATAAATTATTTGCTGGGTTTTGTATGAGTTTCAAAGCCTACCAAACTTATTTTGTCTTTGTGATTTTCAAAAATATTATTATTCTATGAATTCTCATATAGTTTTTGAAAGTTTGTGCATAAAGTAAGAGGTTTGTGACTGTTCAAAATTTGTGGTTGAAGTCTACTGATGATTTGGTTTAAGCGCCAATGAAATACGTATATAGACCAAGCTAAACCACAAGCAAATAAATTTCAAATTAAAACAACTTTTAATAAAAATTAGTTTGCAAATTTTTTTAAATTAAATATATTTTCATTAAAACTGCTAAGAATCCACATCTCAGTTTAATTAAAATTAAAAAAAAACTGGCACTTCAATGACTTTTTAAATTTATTCGTTCGAATATTAAATTATTCACATCACATACTAAGCAACATTTTTATTCGATTAATATGATTATTATCATATGGCTCTTGAAGCTTTTATGTAAACTATTTTATATAAGAAAAATTTCTTCGAGTAATTTTTTTAATTTTATTCGAATAAATTTTTTTTAAATATTTATGCGAATAATTTTTTATTAAATTTTTTTTTATTAAAAACGCTTTAGTACGTAATTCAAAGAAACTCTATAGTACTTAAAGCCTTGTACTCTGTTCGAAGTTGTGAAAAATTTTCAGCAACCTTGATTATTTCGCGTGAAAAATTTGACACGTAAAAAGTGATGCCCATATTGCTTTTTCCGAAAAAATTTTCATTTTTATTGGTTAGAAGTGTGCAACATTGATCGACTTTTGTAAACAAAAACATCAGCTGTCAATATTTCGTGGGAAATAATTGCCAGTCACATTATTTCATAGATGGCAAGAAAACGTTGCCAGACACATTTCACAAATTTTTCACGACTTGAACAGAGTACAAGTTTAGCAACATTTTTTCATAAATATTTCATGTGAATTTTTTTTATATGGATTATGTCAACATTTCGCGTGAAATGTTGAACAGAGTATCAGACTCAACAGAAAAACCAAAACTTATGAGTTATATTCGAATTTAAATTTTATTCGGATCACATTCTAGGAAAATCCCTAATTGCAAAATTGATTTTTTTTTAGTTTCGTATTTCTTCCAGAGTTTTTTTCATGATATTTTATTTTTTTTTGTCTCATTTGAATAATTTTTTTTTTTTAAATTTTATTAGAATAATTTTTTTTTAAATTTTTTATTAGAAGGGCTTTAGTAGATAATTCAAAATATTCCTTAGTTATTAACAGAAAAATGAAGCAAAGGAGTTTCATTCGAATATAAATTTTATTCGCATTACATTGTAGGAGAATCCTTAATTCTAATCATATTATTAGAATCACGTAAATTGCAAAATTGATTCTTTTAAATATCTTCATTCTTCCAACAAATTTTTCTCCATAGTTTTTTATTTTATTTTTATTTTATTCGAAACGGTTTAATAATTAATTTGAGGACATTTGATAAAAATTAACGGAAAAAGGAAAGCAAAACAGTTTTATTTGAATATAAATTCTATTCGCGTCACATTCTAGGAAAGGCCTCAATTGTAATAATATCTTTAGAGTCATATAAAATGCAAAATAATTTTTTTTTAATTTCTTCATTCTTTTAATAAGAATTTTTTCATAATTTCTTATTAGTAAAATATTATAATAATTTTTTTTACAATTAAATCATGCAATTTGCATGATTTCATAAAAAATTACTCGATTAAAATTATTTCATGTAGATTCATTTTAAATAATACATATTTTTATTTAAAATTCTACTCGAATAGAATTATTCGAATAAAATCTTTCCAAAAAATTTAGATAAAAAGTTTCTAATTGATGGTAAAAAAATAAATATAATCGAATAAAATTTTTGTAAAATCATATATATCCGAATAAATATTTTCCGATTAAAATTATTCGAATTAAATTAATAATAGTTTATTTTAAATAATAAATAAACTTTAATTTTTTCAGAATTACAAGCTATTCGAATAAAATTATTCGCATGACATTTATTAAAGCTAAATTAATGGAAAATCCCATTCGAATTGATTACAATGAAAATAATATCAATCGAATAATATTTGAGCAGAAGTAAATATTACTTAACGAAAACTATTCGATTTAAATTTGTGTTCATAAAATATTATTTTCAATTAATATACTTGAACAATATTTGTCTAATATAATTATTCGAGTAAATATATCAAAGAAAAGTTAATATGCAACTGCCATTCAAATTTATGGCATCAAGATAATCATAATCGAATAATTTTTCTTTTGTTAAGACGAATACAAAAAAATATTATTCGAATAAAATTTTATTATTTAAATTTGTTTTCAATAACATTTATTGAAAACTATTCTTTTTAATTAATAAGTATTTATAATCAACATACTTAAATGATAAATATTATTGAAGTAAAAACTACTCTACTATAGTTTTTCAAAAAAGATTTATTAATGCTATCAAAATCAAAATATTCGAATAAAATTTATGTTGAATCTTAAATTCGAAAATTTTTGTTTATTCGAACTAGATATGTTTCGAAAAATTATTATATGGAATTATTATATGTGCTTGCAAAAAATTATTCGAATAAAAAACAATCGAATAAAATTAATCGATTGAGATATATAAAAGCAAATTAATGTAAATAGAATACGAATTCTAAAAAAATTAGAATAGAATTTTTGCAGAAGCATATTCATATTCGAATAGATATTTTTCGATAAAAATTATTCTAATTAAATTTTTTTAATAAAAAGTAACTCAGTATCAAAATTTTAATCGCATAGTTTTAGTTTGCAAATACATAATCAAATAAAAACTTATGAATATACAGAAATATTTTTTTTCGAATTACACTATTCGAATAAAAATTACGAACCATAAACACTATAATCCAGTTATTTGAATGCAGCCATTCGAATTAACATTTTGGAATTTAGCATAGAATAAATATTTTTCTAAAATATATGTATATTCGAATAAAAAATTTTCCAACGAATATTTCGGGCATTAATTGATAAAAATAAGAAGTAGGGAAGCGTTCTAGGACATTCGCTTATAGTTATGCTGTTTAGCTATCAAACAAAAATTTAATGCGTTAAATAAAAATGCAATATAAAATTTTATTACATATATTATGATTTTAAATTCGCCGTAAATATTTCAAAACGTTACCATTCATTTCCCAATGTATTCTTTACTAGCGACGTACGATTAAATTAGTGTATTGTTTGTGGCCGGTGGTGGTCGTTAACCGGCTTACAACCGATCGGCGGTGTTCTCTGGCTTGTGCTCATGTCCAATACAAAAACATATTAAGCAATCCTTCTCATTGTTTTTTCCACTCACTTCACCAAACGAAACAAAACAAAATCAAACAATTTGTATCGTTTATTTTCGTACTCTGGTTTTACGTACAAAGAAATAAAAAAAATTTATAACTGTCCGGAGTCGTGACATAAATAGCAAAGCTATAAAAATTCTTCTAATCACAATTATCAGAATAACATTATTATTATTATTAAAATAGCAAGAGAGCATCTCAAAATGATTTCGGCTAACAAAAATTACTCGAATAAGATTATTCGATTAAAATTCTTTAAACAATTTTGTAGTAATATTAGTACATATTGGAATAAAAACTATTCGAAAACATTTTCCAACAAAAATTTAAATAAATTAAACAATATTATGAGAAGCTTAATATATGACGAAAAAAATTTTAAAAATATTTATTCGAATAATTTAATTGGATTGCAAAAATTATTTTACTGTCAGGAAATTTCAAAAGAAGTTTTAATGAAACATAAATACATTTCCATAAATTATATGCATATTTTTTCAATAAGATGATTTTTCGCGAGCGATTTTTATTAGAAATTATATTTTGTTAACGTTATCAAAAAATTTATTTTTGTGAAAAAAATTATCAAAAATAATGTCTGGAGTTACTCGGCCCAAAGTGCATTCATTACCCACTGTACATTAACATATAACGGTAGTGACACGTCCTTTCCAGATAATATTTGCTTATAGAATACGCTTTATCTCTAATCCAGTGGTAATTTTGTCTAGCGATTTTAATTGCCAAGGCTGTGCTTGCAAAAATAAAATTAACTTTCTCATATCAAACGTTACCCAAAAGCAAAATTTTGTTAAACAAGGCCGCATTTCATCCTCTAAATTATTGTTTCATGTGTAATTTACTTTGGCAAACACTTTTTAAATCACCACATGGCCTCTGTGCTGCTCTAAACATAGTAACAAATAAGGATTTAAAAAAAAAACACAAAGTTACTAAACGCAACGAAAGCATGTCAAGGATAATTAGTCTAAGGGCACTGTCAAAGCTCAGCAAATAATTGAGAAAAAAGGGTCACATTAACTGCATACGCTTGCAGTCATCATCACAGTTTTGCAATTTGTTCTTGACTCTTAACGCATTTCATGAAGGTGCTGTAACAAAAAAAAAAATTTATTTAATACTCAACAAACTAGACTT
This sequence comes from Tachina fera, assembly GCA_905220375.1. Lineage (NCBI taxonomy): Eukaryota > Metazoa > Arthropoda > Insecta > Diptera > Tachinidae > Tachina > Tachina fera. The sequence goes on along the minus strand of LR999967.1, from coordinate 102,120,021 downwards.
TCTTCCATAAGTAAACTTCAAAGAAATTTAATATCCTGATGCCTTTAAGTAAGAGAAAGCTTAAAAGCTTTAGAAATACTCTAGAATATACGCACACACAAATACATACGCTTTCGTAATAGTAATAATAATAATAATAATAAATAATTATAGATTGTAGAGTCTAACAATTTCAGGAAGACAGAGCATCAATTAATTTCTTAATTGAAAACATTAATAGGTGAATACTTTTTTCTGTGTACACGGATTTTTATAAATTTAAAAGTCTTGGGAAAAAGCTCAATTTATCGAGACAAAAAGGGGAAAAATCCAAATATTTCGAACTGGTTTGGTGGTTAAACAACAATCCTCTTGAACAGCTACGTCCAAGCCATATCATTGTGCATATAAACTTTTATAAAGAGCTTTTTGTGCTTTCACCCCGACGACAGTTAAACATCCACAACAACAACACAACAGAATGCTTGATCAATGCTTGATCTTATTTTGCAAAGAAACAAGTACAGATCTAAGAGCTTTCAAGGCTGTTTACCTCAAATGCAAATATCACTGTATGTGTGTTTGGACGTAGCTGCTCTAGACACTTGACGCCATAAAAAGCTGAAAAAAAATTAAGAAATTAAAAAATTATTAATGATTAAATTAACTCTAGTTCAATTAAATTTATATATGCATAAAATAAATTTTTAAATGTATTAAAGAAATCACTACGAGTATTTTAAAACTTAATAATAAAAAATATTTAGCACACGCGCATTTGTTTGCTTAACATCTTTTTTATATTTCTTAAGCACTTGTTTAACACAAATGAAGAGTTCTTTTGAAAAAAAAAACAAAACATTTGTTTAAATATTAATATTTTTTGTTTAAGGTCTACAATAATGACAATAAAAAAATCTATTGTCCCGCAACACCTGTTTCATAAAGAGGAAATGCGTTATTTCAGAAATAATTAAATACAGAATACACTAAATTAAATTGCTTCAAAAGCTGGATAATTTTAATATAAATAGGGCCTTCATCATGTTAAACTATATCACAAGCAATTTGACAATCAAGTGTGCAATTGATTACAACAACAAAAAATAATAAATAAAATATTAAAATGAAATTCTTACACATTTTGACTTTGTTGTTGGTGGCTTTAGTGGCCTACACCTCGGCCCAAAGATGTCCTGGCAGACCACGTAAGTTTTATTATAAAGATTCCAAAAAAAAACAAATTTTTTATAATAAATAAAAACTCCTCTTTCAGGTAGTCCATCTTGTGTTGGGGCCCGCAGTGTTGGTCGCGGCGGTCGTGGTTGCGTACCTCGTACCATGTGGCACTATGATGCTCGTAGCCGTCAATGTCGTCAAATACGTTATTTGGGCTGTGGTGGCAACAACAATCGTTGGTGCACACAAGCCCTCTGCCGACAGAGATGTCGTCGTTAAGCAATCGCTCCAATTACCAAGTGCTCTAACATACTTCTGCACATGCATACATCCACATATTGATACAAAAACTTTAAATAAAAACTTTTTCTGCTTACAAAAAAAATGTTGCTGTTGTGTTTTCTTTGCTTGCAGTGGACTGGAGTAGTTGCTACCTTTATTACAAAGCAAATGACGGCCTTGGATTGTCCGAATTTGATTTCTGGCTAGACTCAGTTATACCAATACCATAGAATTTATAATATGCATTAGTGTCTAAGCTAATGCATTCGAAAGTGCACTCCTTCATGGATTTTTGTAGCAAAGAATTGTTGCCGAAGCAAAATAAGTAAAAATATGGCAACACGGCCTAAACTAATGCACCTACTTGACACTAGAGGCTTTGCAATGATGCTATAAAAGCTAAACTAAAAGCATAAAAGTACGATTATTAGACTTATGTTGATCTTTTTCTCCAAATTCAATATAAAAATTCGCCAAAGCATATTCTTTCTTTGATTATGCCAATGATTAAAAGTAAATTTTATAAAATCTAAATTTTTTTTTCAAATTGCTAAAATTTGCCACAAATAGAAAAAAATTCCCAAGTTGTAACTGTTTTTTTAGCTTTTACTCAAAACAAAGCAAAAATGATTAATGAACAAGACAACACATGCACTATGAAAACTATTCTATAATTTACTTAAAGCAATATAAAAAGCATTTTTTTTTTGGTTGATATTAAAAAAATTTTTGATTGTAGTAGAAGTTTTATATATTAAACTTTTAGGCTTGCAGTCTACTGATGAGTTCCATATGCATGAACGAAGTGCAAGCCAAAATATTCCTGTTAAGTTTTATCATTTAAAAATATCTAGAACACCAGTACACCGTCAAGACAGGATTCATTGTTTTTTTTTTTTTGGTTCAGGAAATTTTGATTTGGCAAAGCATTAGTTTCCAAAATAAATCCTACCAAAAGAATTTGTAATTCTGCTTTACTTAACGACTACTTTTTGTCTGTTTTTCGATTCAGATGAAAAGTCGCGTTAAATTTTATAACAATTTTAAATTTTAATACAATTTTGAAATTCTTATATTTTTGCATAATAAATGGGCGTTACAACAAAAGGGTTCACCGACCATAATGTGTAACTGAAAATTTGGGCTTTGCAAAATCAAATACAGGCAAATCTCGGTATAACGAATCTCGCTTTAACGAAAATCCGATATAACGAACGTCCAAATTTTTTACGTTAACAACATTATATAGCGAATATTAGCCTAACTTTATACTGGATATAACGAATGATGAAGAAAAAATCGCAAAATAAAAAACAAAAACTTGCTATGAACATATTTCTAAGATTTTGTTCTACTTTGTATAGCGAATATTCTGATAAATGTTTACTCTGTATAACGAACCGCAAGAAATATTAAACAAAATTTTCAGCAGCAATGGAAATGTAAAAAAAATTATTGCTTTAGTTTGTATTTGGTAGTTTATTTGAAAAGAAATTACCCTCACTCTTTTTATTGTATTTTATCATGACTACAATAATAATAATTAAAATAATACTTGAAAAACATCTTTGCGATTTAACGAATTTTTCGGTATAACGAATGGGCCTGACATTATATCGTTCGTTATACCGGGATTTGCCTGTATTTCAATGTCACGTGCGACATTAAAAAACTGCATTTTTGTCAACCCTTCAAAAGCTCATTATGGTGTCATGGTAACTTTATTAATTTGGTCACGTGCGACACTGTAAGTGTAAAATTAAAGAAAAATTAAGTGTTTTAAATTATTTTAGTTTAGATGAGTTCAAAAGTTCTACAAATAAAGAGAGTAACAAATGGTGGAAAGACAAATTGCAGAAAGAGAAGATATTATCAGAAAACCATAAATTTAAAAGAAGGAAAAAATGTGGTGGATTAGGAAAGTGGACAACGTTGGCTGAAGGGAAAAAATACGGTTTGCCGAACAAGTACTAAACGAGTCTTACAAATGCAAGCAAATATTTGCAAAACTTGAACAAATAAAGTAGAGAATGCATTGCAATTCTTGTGAAGTAATAGTTGAAGTAAAAAAGTAATCCAGGTATAGCGCAGTTGCAGTTCTCTTCTTGAGGGGGTTTCTTCACTAGAACGGGCCAGAATGGCCTAATCTGAACAAAAACCATGTTTGGTATTCCTGATATTATTTTCATCTAAATTTGGTTTCGTTTGTTATGTATACTACTTAGTTTTTTAAGCTTGTTGTCATCATGTTAAAATATACACGATGAATAATGCTTCAATTATTCTGAAAACATTTTAATAACATTTTTTATTCATTATTTAAAAAGAAGAGCAACAGAAACAATGTACAATATCATTATTGAAAAAAAAATGTCACATACGACTGTGACTAAAATTTAAGTAAAAAAATATACAAATTACTTTGGGGTAAAATCAAAGACACATCAGTGCCCAACACTTTCAAATTAGTCATATTAAAATATTTCATCAGGTTTCTCTGAAAAACTACACCTGCTTTTGTCACATGCAAATGACTTGATTTTTTTGAAAACTAAAAATTTCTAAAAATCAAACAAACATATATCGCTCATTACAAGTTTTCTTTAAACTATAATAAATTCTTTTTATTTTGACTCTCTTTTCAATTAAAAGGTGTACTACGGTCACGTGCAACATAATGAAAATACTCATATTTTCTTTACATTACAATTTAATGAAATTTTTTTGCAATATTTGCTTTTGTTATTCCAAATAAACCTTTGTAATGTTACACGTTAGAATAATTTATTTTATGCGATTATTCGAATATAACTTGAGGTTTATGATGTTATTTGAATAAAAATTTGTCTTTCATATTCATATTCGAACAGCTACGAGCTGGACTTTTTACTACTGGCCTACAAATTTTACATATGGGCAATTCTCCGAGAAATTCCACTATTTTGTAGCGTGCGACAGCAAGAAATTAGCCTTGTATTTCTGAACAACGCAACTCGATCTTTCTTAAAATTTTAGCTAACGTAGAGCTGCTGACGGCCTACACAAGTATATAAAGAAGTAAAAAAAAGTTTCGTTTTCTTTGAAAAAACAAGTATTTTTGCTTGGTGTCGCATGCTACAAAAAGTTGACATTCGTGTGGATATGCCCATATGTGCATAAGGAAATGTAGTCAACCGTTACAAAGCATTTGCACCGGGAGCATTTAAAAAAAAAAAAAACTAAAGAGCTATTTGCAACACATGTTCTTATACATACACACACTCTCTCACACACACACACACACGCACACACACAATTAACACACTCATACATTTAGTAGGCCACTTATGCGGGCATCTAATTTGTTAATTTAAATTTCATTAATGCGGCACACAGATGTATGTATGTGTTGTATGTTTAAACAAATCCATATTTATGCACTCGCGTGTAAATTTTTTGTCGCATTGAAATGTATAATTTTTTCTTTCCTTTGCATACAAATTTGCATAAATTATTTAGTGTAGCAAAAGCCAGGAGCACATGAGAGCACATTAAGATAAATAGATACGCTTAAATATAAATATTTGAAATTGTTTACTGATGTGCAAACAAAACAATTTGGAGAAAATGACACTCCCCGTTTGGCTGCTTTTAAATTTAAAAAGTAGCAATTTACCAAACTATAAAATATACACAAACACACACCCAAGCACACATGCATTCATGTGCAGATGTTTTTCCCAACAGCATCCCAGCCCGGTTATTTTCATGTGTGTTCATGTGTAAGTATATGTATGTGTTATTATCAACAATTGCAAGGATGTTGCAGTTTTATTTTATACTTTTAACATTTCCCAGTCACTAAACATTCACAGCTTAGGAGCTCATCTAGTGTTCTACACGACAATTTCGTTCACAAAGTCAGCCAGAGAAAGAAAATAGCGCTGTATTTTATTTTACTTTCTGCTTCATTGCCAAAATGTATGTTTAAGATTTCATGGAAATAAATTTAAATAATTTTCTATTCCTTTATAAAAAAAATTCAAGTGAATTTATGAATTTTTAAGTTAAACACTTATTAACGCAACTAATAATCCCAAATTATTATTTTACTTATTTAGTAAAATATTTTTTATTAAAAATACATTGAAATTGATTGTTGAGGAGTTTAGCTTTTCTTTTCTAGTTTCTTAGAACAACTAGAGTTATTATGTTATAAACTTTTATTTAAACAAATGAGAAGCTTAACAACAAATAACAAAGTTGAAACAAGAACTCAATAATCAACATGTTTTTTATTTTCCTACTTTACTACATTGGCTGACTTTTTTCCAGCTCTAATTGTAAAAGTATTTAAGGAAAATAAATGTAAATAGCAACAACAGCTATTCAAGAATAGAGTGTTGCCACACAAGTATCTTGACAGCACCAGGTCATATTTTTACTTATTTTGCTTCAGCAACAATTGATTGCAAGAAAAATCCATGCAGGAGTGCAATGTCATATGCATATGCATTAGCTTACGCACTAATGCATATCAAAAAATTCTTTGATGTTGATTTGACCTGTCGTCATTTGCTTTGTAGTCAACGCATCAACTACTCCAACCCCATTCCAAATAAAAAAGCACAATAAAAAAAATTTTTTTTTTTAAGCAGAAAAAGTTTTTATTTAAAGTTTTTGTATCAATATGTGGATGTATGTATGTATATAAGTATGTCAGAGCACTTGGTAATTGGAGTGATTGCTTAACGGCGACATCTCTGTTGGCAGACGGCTTGAGTGCACCAACGATTGTTGTTGCCACCACAGCCCAAATAACGTATTTGACGACATTGGCGGCTGCGGGCATCGTAGTGCCACATGGTACGAGGTACGCAACCGCGACCGCCGCGACCAACATTGCGGGCCCCAACACAAGATGGGCTACCTGAAAGAGGAGTTTTTATTTATTTTAAAAAGTTTGTTTTTTTGTAATCTTTATAATAAAACTTACGTGGTCTGCCAGGACATCTTTGGGCCGAGGTGTAGGCCACTAAAGTCACCAACAACAAAGTCAAAATGTGTAAGAATTTCATTTTTATATTTTATTTATTATTGTTTGTTGTTGTAATCAATTGAACGGTTGATTGTCAAATTGCTTGTGATATAATTTAAAATGATGGAGGCCTTATTTATATTAAAATTCTCCAGCTATTGGAGCAATTTAATTTAGTGTATTCTGTATATAATTATTTATGAATTATCGCATTTCCTTTTTATGAAACAGGTGTTGAGGGACAATAGATTTTTTTGTCATTAATGTAGACTTTAAACAAAAAATATTAATATTTAAACAAATGTTTTGTTTTTTATAAAGTAACTCTTCATTTGTGTTAAACATGTGCTTGAGAAATATAAAATAGATGTTAAGCAAACAAATACGCGTATGCTAAATATGTTTTATTTAATTTTAAAATAGTGAGCTTTTTAACACATTTAAAATTTTTATTCAGTTTATTATGGTGTCTAGATGATTTTTTTTACTAGAACAGTTCGCAACATTTCGAAATTTTCTTTCTTTTTTTTTCGATAATTTGAGCTGTTTAGCAGGTCCCTTGAAAATCATATAATAAGTTGAGACAAAATCAATGTAATTTGTAAAACGAGCTTAACAAAATAAAGTTGTAACAATAATAAACTAACTAAAATTAATAACTATGGGTTTATGGCAAAAAGTAAATATAAATTTTCTTAGTTGTTACGTTTTACTTCGTATTTGTCAGAATATTTACAATTAACTTTGGTGTTATTTTTTCATTAATAATTATCACATGTAATTTGGCTTACAGAGCGATACGGAGTCAATTATCTAAGTTTAAAATTTTTTAACGCACTAATAATCCCAAATTATTATTTAACTTATTAAGTTAAATATTTTTTATTAAAAATACATTGAATGTGTTTGTCAATTTTATACCGAACTGTATGTAGGATTGCAAATACATATATGAAACTTTTGCTGTGTATACAGAGGTACAGGTGCAGATTTAAATTTATAGAGCCTTATTTTTAAAACTTTTAAGGCCTTATAAACACTAAATGTGAAAAATTTTATATGAAAATTTGTCTTAAAACTTTTTTATAAAGCCTTCATAATTTTTATAAATAAGGCTCTTAGGGCCAATTTCAGCAACTTATTTAAACATCAATTCATATTTAAAAGTCATTTTTCCATACAAAAATTAATGAAAATCGACATTTAAATATAAATTGATATTTCAATAGGGTTGGTGAAATTGGCCCTTAGACATTAGAGAAATTTAGTTAAGTGGGGAAACATTCTGAGATGACAAGTGAAATGTAAAAAATCAATTTGTACTTAGCAACACATGCATTGCATGTGAGATTTTGATTAAAATAGAAAAAATTTCAAAAACTACAAAATACCTTTATATTTTTCTAGGATATATCAATTTTGTATATTCGAATATTATTCAATTGTTTACATACATATGTTATGTTAATTCTATTCGTTTATTTTAATATGCAAATAATGTTATGAAGCCTAAATATTCTAATGGGATTAAATATGAATACAATTACCAGCAATTATTACACGCACACAAACACAAGCACATACAACTACACACGCACATACACACACACCACTGTATCTCTTTAACTGTTATTTAATTGCGGCACTTAAATGAACATTCGGTAACCGACATCAATAAACCATCAATAAACAGTTAAGACAATGATAAATTACTGCCAAATATTATTATGAATATTAAGTTTGTTGTTTCAATAAAGCAAAATGGTGTTAAAATTCATTTGTTACTTAAACAACACATTCTTAAATAATAACTCTTGTACGCAAACATTCTAGGAACTGAATAAATAAATTTTTATGGGAATATCTTGGCTTTAAAGAGAATTATTTAAGTAGGGAAATGACACATTATGAACCTTAAAAAACTGAATTCAAAGTGTGTTTTAAAACGATTAATTTCCATAAATTTTGTATGGTGTTTAAAATATAAAAAAGAAATGATAAAATCATATAGGTATTGAGGTATAAGTTCATTTTTATACATAAAAGAGCTAATTTTTTAAATTCAAATATATATCGGCTTTCAGGACTTTTGTCCCAGAGTTGTCTAAAATCAGTTTTAAAGTTCAATATAAAGCAAACAAACTATATATAAAAAAATAACAGTATTTGAGTAAAACTAAATTAAAAAAAAATACTCGTATTAAATTATTCGAATATATTTTATTCGGATAATTTTTCTTCGAATAATAATATTTTAAACTGTAAATTTGTAGGAAAAATATTTAGAAAAAAATAGTGTGTTCTCAATGTATGCCAAATAATAAAGGGAAAGATAAATTTATCCTAATAATATTTTAAAATCCTTTTTTAGGTTCTATGTATGGGAAATAAACAAATAAAGATGAATAAATAATAGTGTTTGAGTAAAACATAAAATAGAAAAAAAATTGTTCGAATAAAATTATTCGAATAATTTTTATTCGAATATTTGATTTCGAGTGATTTTGTAATGTTGTTAATTATTTTAAATAGTTTTTATGAGAAACATTTTTTATATGGCAAGTTAGCTACACACATATGTACATATGTACATGTGTAAGTATAAATAAATTTATTCGAATAATATTATAAATTCAGTTTTAAAGTTCAAAATATGTACATCAAATAAATTAAAGATAAATAAAAAATAATGCTTGCGTAATACTAAATATAAAAGAAAATATTCGAATTAAATTATTCGAATAATTTCCCTGTCGAAAATTTGGCTAGCTTTAAACTAACTTTAAGCTAACTATTTCGCAAGTAGTACTGACTACACTTGGAATATTTCGCAATGTAATCAACTGAATACTTTAACATTGCGATGTCCTATTCGGTAGTCAATTGGCTCACCCTGCATTACTTTCAGCTAACTCAAGGTTAACTTTTTTAAACCAACTTGTAGTCAGTATATTAAAAAAAAATTTTCTGGGGTTCGAACATGTATCATCGCAATTTGTGTACTACACGCGGTACCACTCAGCTAAGGTACCATCTAAAATAACAACAGCAAAATGTTAACATAAAACTGAAATGACGAGTTTCAAAGTAGCTTAGAATAAGTTTGTTGGCTCTCATCAAATTCGACTACGTACTCAACTTAAGAATTAATTTTGGGTTTGTTATGGATGACATTGCAGTTAGCTTTTAGTCAGTCTAAAAAAAGTTAACTATAAGTCAACTACACATTCTCCGATAGGGTTTTAATAAAATACTTATTTCCGAATAATTTTATTTAGATTGTATATTATTTGGAATAGTTTTTATGAGAAACATCATTTTACAAGGCAAATAAATAAACTCGGGATAAATAAATTTATTCAAATAATATTCTTAATTCAATATATGGCAAGTGAACTAAAGATGAATAAATAAAAAGGTTTGATTAATACTTAATTGAAAAAAAAAATCATCGAATAAAATTATTAGAAAATATATAATTGATCAAAAATCATTCGAATAGTTATATTCGAGTAATTTTCTAATAACTAAAAATTTATATATGTATGTCTGCACCTGTACCTCTGTTTACGCAGCAAATGTTTAATATATGTATATATGTAACTATTTGCAATCCTAAAAAAAGTTGGAATATAAAATTGATAAACACGTGCAATGATAATTAACTTCATATCGCTCTGTACGCCAAATAACATTTGATAATTATTAATGAAAAAATAACACCACAGTTAATTGTAAATATTCTGACAAACGCGCAATAGAACGAACGGAACAACTAGCTGTTTTCGAAGGCCACTACACCTTCACCATCAGCGTTCTTTGTGTTCGGTGTCAGTTGATGTAGATTTCGGCGTTATATACTCAGCCGTTATTGCAAATGGAATATGTGAATTTTTTGGATACATCGCATTACAATTTTCTGAAAGCTCTATTTTACCATCTCTAAATTCTTTACTATTTATGCACATCTTAGTTAATTTGCACATTTTTGTTCAACTTACGACAAACTTTTTGGTTTGTTACTATTTTATTAGGAACGCACCTCCATGCGGAGACCCAGTTTGGTCCATTGTGATACTATTTGGGACCTGAAAAACAGCTCAAACAAGTCAGTTGGAATTGCATTGTGGAAACAACACATTAACATCTTTTTTATATTTCTTAAGCATATGTGTAACACAAATGAAGAGTTATTTTTAAAAACAAAACATTTGTTTAAATATTAATATTTTTTCTTTAACGTCTACAATAATGACAATAAAAATCTATTGTCCCGCAACAACTGTTTCATAAAAAGGAAATGCGATAATTCATAAATAATTATATACAGAATACACTAAATTAAATTGCTCCAATAGCTGGAGAATTTTAATATAAATAAGGCCTTCATCATTTTAAACTATATCACAAGCAATTTGACAATCAACCGTTCAATTGATTATAACAACAAACAATAATAAATAAAATATTAAAATGAAATTCTTACACATTTTGACTTTGTTGTTGGTGGCTTTAGTGGCCTACACCTCGGCCCAAAGATGTCCTGGCAGACCACGTAAGTTTTATTATTAAAACTTTTTTATTCAGTAAAACATTAATATACAATATAATATAAAATTAATCTTCCAGGGAAACCATCTTGTGTTGGTGCCCGCAATGTTGGTCGTGGCGGACGCGGTTGCGTACCTCGTACCATGTGGCACTACGATGCCCGCAGCCGTCAATGTCGTCAAATACGTTATTTGGGCTGTGGTGGCAACAACAATCGTTGGTGCACACAAGCCCTCTGCCGACAGAGATGTCGTCGTTAAGCAATCGCTCCAATTACGAAGTGCTCTAACATACTTATGTACATTCATACATACATATATTGATATAAATATAAACTCTAAATAAAATTTTTATATTTATTATAAGAAACATTTCTTTATAAGGCAAATAAATAAGCGAAGCATAAATAAATTTATTCGATTAACATTCTAAAAGTTCAATATATATTTATGTATCAAATAAACTTAATATAAATAAATAATAACGTTCCCATAAAGCTTAAAATTAAAAAAAAATTATTCTTATAAAATTAATCGAATAATTTTTAGTCGATTATTTCAATTTCAAAAATTTTTTTTATGTTGTATATTACTTAAAATAGTTTTCATAAGAAAATTTTTTTATATGGCAATAAGCTGAGGTAAAATAAATTTATTCGAATAATATTTTTAAATCAGTTTCAAAGTGCAATACATACATATTTGTATATATTCAATAAACTAAAGATAAATAAATAATAATGTTCAAATATTACTAAATAAAAAAAATTAATCGAATAAATTTATTCGAATAATTTTTATTCGGATAATTTTTTTCAGATAGTTATATTTTGGTTGTTATTTTTGTGGTTAATTTTTTTTTTTGAGGAAAAATTTTATATAAAATAAGTGTGTGTTCAACATGCGGCACATAAGGAAAAATTATTATTATTATTTACATAAGTTAACAAGAAAATAATTATTCGAATAATACTGTATATGAAAAATATTTGATTAGATAATTTATACGAATGCTTGCATCCAAGCATATTGCTAATTTTCCTCTTATAATTTATTCGAATCATATTATTCGAATAATTTTTTGTAATTTCTACTAGGAAGATGTTCCATAATTCTTTTAATTTAAAAACTTTATATATACATATAATTTCATATAATCTTTTCGATTATACACGAATATAATTAACGCATAATATAATTGCATCCATGTCATACTTTCTGACAAACGTAAAATGACCCGACATTTTAATAGATTAATAGAGAAATTTTTATCAAGCATAATTCAAATAAAAATGAATAACTAATCTTTTATTTACATGCAAGAAGACCCAGAGAAGCTTGAAAGCCCGTAAATTAAATAAGAAAAAGTAAAATACGAATTTTACATAAATAAAGAAGGTCGCTTTAGTAACAAAATTTTGCAAACATAATTCAAATGATTTTATTCGTTTAGAAAAAAACCAAAACTTTGAAAAAAATATATTCAAATAAGTCATTCGAATAATATATTAAAATAAGTCATTCAAATAATAATTTGGAATAAATTTTTCCGGTAATTTATTCGAATAATTTTTTTTTCAATCGTGCTTTCGAATATTTTATTTTAATAGTTTTTTTTTCAAATTCTTTATTCGGAATGTATTTTTGTTGAGTTGTTAATTTTCGAAGTAATTAATTTCGAGTAAATTATTCGAGTAAATTTATTGGAATACATAATTTATTCTAATATTTTTATTTCCTTTAATTCATGTGCAAATAGTCATAAAATTTAAAATGAGTTTGAAAATTATTTTATTTAAAACTTTTAAAATTTATCAACTAAACAGTTTTTATTACAAATTTATCTGAAATTTGTTTACGCGTGTATCCTTAAACGCGGTAGTAAAAATATATTATTACTCTCTTTATTCCTGTAGAGCTTAAGTTAACCCCTCAGCCATATTTCATGCGTAATATGTAAACTTATCTGAGTTCTGCACAAGCAACTACATCTCAACATAACATCGTCCTGTTTTTAGCTGCAAGGATATAAAATTTATTTACTTTATTTGTGCATAACTGCAAAGTGCGAAAAACAAGTTCTTTTTTTTTAAAGCAACACCTCTTAAACGGGCTGCCGAAATCATAAACATAAACAACCAACCCAACTCTAACACTACTTTACAATTACAATCCAATGCAAATATTACAGCATTTATAATTAACACCATTTTAAATTCACAATGAATGCAGCATAAAAAGACTGAATAACAACAAAAACCGCAACATGCAAACAAAACCCATTTCCGTTGCTCTTATTGTAGCCAAAGTTGTAAAACATTTGCAATAAAAGTTTCTCATAAAAGTTGCTGAGCGAAAAACAAAAAAGAAAAACGAATAATAATAAAGTCTAACCAAACTATCATAGTGGTCCATTTATGCATTTATAATTATGGTTGGTTGAAAGGGAAAACAGGCAAATACATAAATGTATGCAGTAGCAAATGAGTGCTGCCAGTTGTGCTGAAAAACAAACAATTTTAAAAATGGTATTAAATAAATTCAGTAAAGTGCGACTAGACTGACTCGCACACGAAGGATGCCGTAATGGATAATTACATACATATATGTACAGATATACGAACTTTAGCCTATGTAATCAAATATCTTAGCTGATGTAGATAGTAAAAAAAATTTAAGTAAACGGTGGTAATTTTTTTTTGTTATTTTCGGAGATATTTTTCAGTTTTAGTGCTTCTTCTTAGTTTCAGCGGCTTTTTCGTTTTTTCGACTTTTTTCGGTTTTTTAAGTTTTTATTAGTCTTGGCGTTTTTTTTTTGGTTTTCGCTGATTTATTTTAGTCTTAGCAATTTTTTATAGCTATGGCGGATTTTTGAATTTTAGGATTTTTTTTTAGTTTTTGGCGATTTTTTTTTTGTTTTTGGCGATTTTTCTCTTATTTGAGATTGTTTTCGGTTTTTTCATTTTGCCGATTTTTCGGTGTTTGACGGTTTTTAAGGTTTGTTTTTTGGTTGCAGCGCTTTTTTTGTTTTGGAGTTTTTTCGATCGAGTTTTTCCGTTTCGAGCTTTTTCTTAGTTTTGGCAGTTTTTATCATTTTTGTGATTCCTTTTTTGGTTTTTGTCTTTTATTTTGGTTATGCCGTTTTTCGGTTCTTGGCGATTTATTTTAATTTTTAACGATTTTTTGTAGCTTTGTGCATTTTTTAATTTTTTGTGATTTTTTCGGTTTTTGGCGATTTTTTGTTTGTTTTAGAGATTTTATTTTTACATTTTTTTAGTTTTGTTGTTTTTCGCATTTTGGCAATTTATTTAAGTTTTAGCGTTTTTTTTTGTTGCTAAGTTGCATTTTCTTCATATTGACGTTTTTTGGTTTATGGCGACTTTTTAGTGGTTTTTTCGGCTTAAGCCCTTTATGTGATTTGACGTTTTTTTGCTCGGTTTTTGTTTAGCGTTTTTTTAGTTTTGGCGTTTGTTTTTCGTTCTGGTGCCTTTTTTCTTTCAGGCGATTTTTTGGGTTCTTGGCGATTTTTATAGTTTTTTAGCGACCTTTATACTATTGGTGCTTTATTTTGCAATTGAGGGATTTATTTTATTTTTTTGGTGTGATAGTTTCCATTTGAGCTCTTTTTCATTTGGGTGATTTTGAAAATTTTAACAGTTTGCCTCTTACGGCTTCCAAGATACAGCCAGTTATCAAAATTACATTAACTGATAGAATACCCTGTAATTTTGATTTCTTAATTTTAGTATTAATTGGTGTAGTATACATAAAAATACACTAACTTTGAAAAGTCTTTACATAATTGTGTGTATATTACATTTTTACTTCAAAATGCGTCGTTAATTGGTTTGGAACACCCATTAATTTTTTACTCTTATATATTTGTTGTTTTGCATATTCTGGGAAATTTTGAAATCCGTAGCTCCAACAGTTCTGGATAAACTTGTTTGTGACCGACAGACAGACAGACATTGTAGCGGAAACAATTGGGTTCCTTTTCACCTTTAGTGTAGGGAACCATAAAAATTATAACTTCAAACAGTTTTCGGATTGTGATTACTTTTTAAATATTTTCTTTGTAATTGAGTAAATACTTTTCATTGCATTTGCTTTTGGCACTATGAGGCACATCATCAAAATGTAATAAATGTTTTTTTTTGTTAAAAAAATCGCTGTTGGTTGTTTAAGCCTTTCTAGATGAATAAGCTGCTGCCTTTATCATTCCAATAAAAAATAATTCAGCAAAAAAAAACCGACTTGAATGCAAAGATGTGATAGAACATTTAAAAAAAAATAATTGGACCAAACTAAGAACCAGTTCAAATAAAATATTAAATATTAAATTAATTTTTTTGTATTTATTTTATTCTGTCTATTTTAGAGCTCAATGTATGTGTGATAATTTTCCTAAAAGTCGACTTCTTTTTTGAAGTCGGTTAAAAAATAAAAAATTCGAATTGTTATAGGCAAACTCCGAAATACAATTTTATTTAGTTTTTATTAATTTTTACACTTATTAAATATAACTAAGAAATTAAGAAGAATTTTTATTTGTGTAAAAATTTCAGATATTTATATATAAATATATAAATTTAATTTTTTTAATGTGCATATTGTCTCTACTTTTAATAAGTTAATTTACGAAGCATCAATACTTGCATACATATGTACATAATTATATTTAAAATTATGTACATATGTATTTGCATGCATATGCACTTGTAAGCAAATGAAAATAATTGTCATTATGTCTGTTAATGTACAATTTAACACCAACTCTGCCACAAACTGTTTCAACAATAATACCATTGAAATGCAAGCAGGGCAGCCTGCCAAGCCATACTAACCAGCAACCAACACCATAATTGATTAATAAAACACTACGGCATACACACATGCAAAGGCAGGTACATACACCCACACACACACACACACTCATAAGCACACACATTAATACAATAAAAATTAAAAAGGAAAAGTGTCCGTTATCATGTCAATTAGTTGTTTTCTGTTGTTGTTTGGTTGGTTGCATAGCAAAATTGCAAAGTCCATTGTTGTAATTTCTATTTCCGTATGGATTTTTTTTTGAAACAAATTTCTAACAATAGCTACAAGAAATAAAGCAGCAGTTGTGACGTTTTCACATGCACAAATAGACACTCACACACACACGCTCACAGGCATACAAGCAATACAAGAGAGAAGGAAAAGCTTACAAACATTAGCCCGACTGTGAGAATTCTAGACACATGAAGATATACATGTATATCGTTAGCTTAATACGAAAAGGCCCCAACTCATGTTTTTCATAGTTTACAGGAGGAGGAAAAAACTTAATAAAAAAAGATGAAATATTGATAAAAAAATTTTTTAAACACAATTTTTATTAAAAACACCTTACAAATTTAGTGTTATATTAGTTTTATTTTTTTTTAATTTAGTTTTGTAATGGTCTATCGAAATATGTAAAAATATCGATTTTGAAAAATTATGAGTTGGGCCCTTTTCGTATTAAGTTAACGATATGTATGTACATACATATATATTAGTGATGTTACGAATGTCAATATTTGATGTTCGCGAATGCGACTACAAATACGAATATTTTAAACGATATTCGTGAATACGAATACGAACATACATATATGCAATATGAAATATTAAAAAATTGTTATGACAAAGGACTTCACACTCTTGTTGCTGTACTTTAAAGTTGATAAAAAGTACTCAAAATTTTAATGATCGTCATTGAATAATATTTGAAAATAATATAAGGCACATATTTCTATTAAAAATTAATGTATTTGTACAAACTAATAGGTTTAGTCATTTATTTAAATTTCGTTTATGATTTTTGCATTTATTTATTTAATTTCTTTGGAAAAATATTCGTATTCGCATCCGCCTGAATGTATTCGTATTCGCCTGAAAACGGCCAAATATTCGAATACGAATACGAGTATTTGTCCATCAATAGTATGAATGTAGGTGTATTATGAATAAATACATATGTATGTGTGTATGTGTGTGTGTGTATTGGTGAAACTTCTCACTGTTCCTATTGAGGATTTTGAGTATAAAATATATTTGAAATTTATGAATATTATTTTATTGGTTAAAATCAAAGTGAATGTCATAATCAGGGAAACCAAAGATATGCTCTAAGAAAAGTGTTTTATGCGCCTTCAATATGCACTAAAAGCTTGAAAATATGCACTAAAAAGTAAAAAAATATGCTCTTAAAAATAAAATAAATTGGTTTATATGTAAATGAAAATATAATTTTAATTAAAAAGTTCAACAACATTTGCATATAAAATATGACGAAAAATAAGCAAAAAAGGAAAAAAAAATTAACAAAGAATTACTTGGTTCAAAGTGCAGGTTAAAACAAAATTACCATAAAAATTTTGACTAAAGAAAATAATAAAAATTAATTTTTAATGGAAAGATCACGATATCAGAATTCAGGCTTTGGAACTGTATTTTGGATAAATAAGACAAGATTTTTATTTATAATTTTTATTGCAATAAATAACAAAATATTGACCAATAATTTCTAATAAAAATCGTTCCTGTCTCTCCTAAGTAAACTTTTATACTTTGACAATGTTCATTCAACGTCTAATCGTAACTGAGTAATATATATATAAGAAAAATGTATACACTACATGCAAGATTGGAACAGAAATTTAGATGGCGAAAAATAAAAAAATAAAAATTTTGACCAACCCCTTAACATGTAAGCATATTATTTATAACCCAGATTGCGCCACAAAATTTTTTCTTTAAAACTTTAATTTTTATTTCGAAAATGAATTCTAACGAGTTTCTAGAAAAATATTGTATTTATATTTTTTCGGTGTCCTTTTAAAAGGAAGAGTGCGACAAGTGGGTTAAAATAAAAAATTTCTATGAAGTATCAAAATATGACCTAAAAGCGTAAATTATGCTTTACAAATTCTCAAATATGTTAAAAATATGCGCTTAAGACTGATATATGCAAAAACATGCTTTAAAGGGTAAAATATGCAAAAATATGCACTAAAAAATCGGTGCCAAAATTCATAAAAAGTTCTGAAACGGATAAATATATTGTCCCCGCATTTAATACTTCATACAGGAAAAAACATGCGATTGCATATTTGCGGTTTCCCTGGTCATGTGCAGTGACTATAAATGCGATTTTTGAGTTAATACGACAGAACTTATCCTAATACAGTTAGACCCATTGTGTAAAAATTTTTTACAAATATCCTGGTTACATATGTATATACATATGTAAGGGCTTGAGGGACAAACTAAAATTTTCTCATTTTTTATTTATGATTTGATTAAGTTCGCATCGCTTTGTAAGCCATATTACATATGATAATTATTAGTTAATTGTAAATATTCTGACAAACACGTAGTAGAACGGAACAACTAGCTGTTTTCGAAGGACAATAAACCTTCATCATCAGCGTCTGATGTGTTTGGTCCACTGTGTGTGGTGTCAGTTGATGTAGATTTTTGCTTTATATACTTAGTTTTTTGTTAACGTTTTGTGTAATTTTTTAACTCGTTTTCTGTTTAATTAGTTTGTTTTTCTTGAGTTAAGACGTTGTTCAAGCAAATGAGTGAAATGTTGAAAATATTAATATATCATCTGAAATAAATTAAATTTTTATTTTGTTTATTTATTTACCAGCTTCTTAATTAAAGCAAAAACTTAAAATCATTTCAAATCTGCATAATTATCATGTACATGTATGGCATAAATGATTTGCATTTGTCTGTCTGTTTGACTGTGCCACCACCCACAGCTTGTTGCTTCATAGCCAGCTCGTTTTTACTCTGCCGCATTGCAACAACAATTGATTTTTATGATTTACTTATTACTTTATTTATACACCACAAACACATTTATTGTGTAAATTTTTTTTTAATTTACTGGCAAAAGAATTTTTTTGACCGCAATTAAACCGTTGAGAAAAATTGCCTTGATAAATTTTATAAGAGTTTTTTTTTTCACTTTAAAAAGTGACAAGCGCAGTAGTTAAAGAGACGCAGTAAAAGAGAGAGATTAAATGGCGTGCTCTCTCTCTTTCTTTCTAAAAGTATTTCAAATTATCAGTATTCTGTTAATAACACACATTGCAGAATAACACACAGTGGGAAAGTAACAGCACTAAGCAAAATTTAAGAATTTTATTATTCGACATATTGAATAGTATGAATAAAAACAAGTATTTGCTTTTTACTTAAAAAATTGTATGTGTTTTTTGTTTTTTTAAACAAATTTTTAAGTAAAAAGCAAATACTTGTTTTTATTCATACTACCCATTGTCATAATTATAATTTAATTTGAAATTTATTTGCTGTGACTATTCAAAATATGTTGTTGAAGTGTACTGATGATTTATTATATCAACAATAAAATGCATATAGACAAAGCTGAACCACCAGCAAATAAATTACAAATTATAAGTAAAAGTTCATGGATTTCTCTCCATTTTTTAAATTAATTTTATGTTTTACTAAAATATTTTTTTGCCACGGCATTAGAAGTGAATGGCTTAACCAATACTCCCCCCAATTCCTTTTGTGTTTAGTCTGTTATTGTCTGGAGAGCAAGAATATGAAAGAAAAAATTTAAAAATGGGAGAAATTTCTGCTGTTAGCATTTTTTTCTACTTTCTGATAAGATTGATATAAATAAATTTAAATTCCACACAGCTTTTTTTTCTAGATGCGAACGAAATCGCCTGATAATGCTAGTTGAAAAACAAAAAGAAAAAGGTTTATAAAACAGACTTCAATAAAAAATTTATTTGATAAAAATGCTTTTTGTTACCTTATTAAAAGGAAATTACCTTTCTCGAAAAGGACTTCTTTAAAAAAAGTACTTTTTTTATCTGTACCTTTTTAAACAACTACATATACATGTATGTTCAATAAAAAGGTATCAAAACGTACTTTTTTGACAAAGTAATTTTTTTTAAATCTTTCAAAAATAATTAATTTGACCTAAGGCTTAATTTTGTAAAAGGCAATGCCAGGGGCTTAAAAAATTCTCCATTAAATAAATTTGCAAAAATTAAAACTAAAAAATGTATTTAATCGCTTAGTGCTGGGCTTTACAAAATGAATACGAATTAAAAAAATTATTTGTTGTGGTTAAGCACATTTAGATGCATTTTGTTGCTGCTCAAGTTGGTCATCAGTAGATTTAAATCATAATTCTTTCATTTATTTTTATATGTTCACATCGTCAACTAAAATGCATACGCTTAATTCAAATTTATATAAGAAACTTGCCACCGTTCGCTTACTAAATGTACTCTATGCCGTGAGACACTGCAAAACTCTCATTTGATTTTGATCAATTATTATTTTAACGGGGATTAAAAATTATTAAGAATACAAATTTTATTTATTAAAAATATGTTTTAAATGTTACCTCCCTTATTCTGTAAATCGTTAAGCAAAATCTCTATCGTTAAAAATATATTAAGTCGACTTATCGATTTTCAGCTACGAATGAATTTCTCAAATCAGGCAATGCCTGATCAATTTAATCCGCTGAAGTGTTTGCGTTTTGTGTTATGTTTGTATTTCTTTAGCAGCGTTGTCAACTTGGTGCGTTTCGCACCATTTTGGGTGCTTTTTAAAATTTTTTGTGCGAAAAATTCCTTAGTTGGTGCGTGGTGCGCTTTTTTTTTAATTTAGGTGCGTTTTTAAATTTTTGATGGCACCAACGCAAATTGAACACGACATTGGGTTAAAACTGGAAAATTTTTATTGTGAAACTTTTACCAATTTCCTGATAGTGTTAATTACCATATTAATAGTACTGATTTTTACAAAACACCACAATTTGAAATTAAATCTTTTTTATGACCCTATGATAACAATAATGATGAAAATATTAGCTTTATTAATTTGGAATAATTAATTTTTGATCTCTTTTTTAAACGTTTTAAGCAGAATTTATAAAATTAATGTACAAAAAAGTATAATTTTTGCAAATTAATGTGTGTGCCCTTAATTATGAAACTTGTATAAGTCATATATTTCTTTGGTCGAGATATTCAGTATTTTAAATATGAACAAATCCAAAAATATTTTTTAATTATCCGACAGTTCAATTAATCTAAAAAAATTTCTCATTTACAAAAAAATAGTATTATACTTTTTATGCAAAATTATTAATTCAATAAACATTTTAAAATAAAAAAAAGAAATTCTAAGCTTGGTGCGTTATTTTGTAAATGGCACGCTTTTTTATCCATTTTGGTGCGTTTTGAAATTTCAAAGTTGACAACGCTGTTCTTTAGCATGTCAGCTATCGAGCTTAGCTTTAGCTTTAACGAATTACAGTATAAGTAGGCCGGTCACACTGCTGCGAACTTGCATTCTCGCTCAATGTTATGCTGCAAATTTTAACATTCCTTTTTAGAGCTTAAAACTATGCACAGGAATGTTTAGATGTGTGTGTGTGTGTGTGTGTGTGTTTGTCCATGTGTGCGTGTCTCCATAAATTTATAAGAGAATAAATTATTTATTTATTTTTTTGAACTCCTAAATAAAAGAAGAAAAAACAAAGTAATTCCTCCTGTTGCTTTGCAGTGCGTGGTGCATGTTTTGCAACACAATTTTATGTGCTGCTGTCAATGCTTACAAAGATTTTCCTCACTTATGGAATGTGTGATTGCTGCTGCATTGTTGGGTTGGAGAGTTCAATAGATTTATTTTTAATTTTTCATGACGTAAATTTTGTAAATAATTTTGTGTGTGCATCTGTATATCTACTATGTATGTGTTTGGATACGTGTTTGTATTTATTTATGTACACATGTAAACATACGCAATGAAATAAATTAACAGCAGCCATTTATCATTCATAAATGAATGAGAAAACATTACGATTTGAACATGCAACCAAATTATCAGAAACTTCAATTTATGTATTAAAAAATAAATAAATACCAAGAAATTAAATATTTAAGAACGTTTGGAAATCTTTGGCTAATATTTTTTGGTCTTAAGATTATTGTGCAAAAAAGTCATGGGGAGGGAAATTTACAGAGCAGATAAATTCTTACTAATATTGAACGTTTTTAATTCCGCGCAGACGATCAAATGAGAACGTTAATCAGTGCATTTGTATGAGTGTGAGTATGCTTGTTTCTTAAAAGGAGATTTATAAATAAAAACGTTGGGCACCATTTGCACTAGAGTTGTGCAGCTCATGAACGAACTACTTCAATTGAGCGATTCCCTTCAATGAGCCCTGTGAGCCGTTCAATTCACTGAGCGCTGTCAGCTCAGTACTGAGTGGTTTCTAGATTTGTATCAAACACTTTCAGTAGCTCATTTTAGACACAAACCTGTGTAATTTAAATGGGTTTGTGTCTAAAACGACCTAATGAAAGAGTTCGATACAAGTCTTGTGCTTTTCAGCAAATTTTTTGTGGCGCACAACTACATAAAAAAGTATATGTTTGTAGATAAATTTATTAACAAATTCCACTCATTAAACTATATTAGTTTTATCTATTTTGTATACTTCATCTACCTTGTTTTGTAATGTATGACAACACACACACACACACTGCATAAATCTGTCACTTTTTTGCTTCAGTTTTTGCTCTTTCTTTATCCTTGAAAAAATGTGTCAATGCAAATGAACTCAGCTACTGAGCTAACTGAATGAAATACTTCAGTAAAGTGAGCTGAGCTGAAAAGAGCGGTAACTCAAAGCACAACTCTAATATGCACACTGACTTAGCGTAGCATTCTTTTGTAATGTAAACTTTTGTTCGTCCTCCCACTTCTCCCTCATTGTCGTGAATCACAAGGAAATTGATGTTTTCAATCGACTTTAAAAAAGAAGGAGGTTATCATTTCGTTTGTATTTTTTTTGTTGTCAATAAGAGTTGGAGACGATAAAATCATGAGCTGTCAAATAAAAAATAAATTCAGTAAAGTGCGACTTTATGCTCAGTTAGCCAACTATAATGAAAAGTAAATGCAACAGTAGGAAACAGCTGACTGATATTGTTATGTGAAAAGTAATGAAAATGGTTATAGAGATGTAATGTAACGTAAGCTACTTTTCATATAAAAATATCGATCAGCTGTTTCCTACTGTTGCAGTTACATTACATTACAGTCGGCTAACTGGGCATTTTCACTCGCACACGAAGCATTCCGTACGATGCTTGTTTATCTTTGTCGATTTTTTTAGTATTGGCAATTTTTTAACCATAGACATTTTTTCGTTTGGCAATTTTTTTCGGTTTTGGAGATTTTTTTGTTGTGTTTTTACAATCCATATTTTTAGTTTTAGCGTTTTTTTAGTTTTAGCGCTTTCGTTTTTGGCAATTTTTTGGTATTGCATTTTTTTTATATGGGGTTAATTTTTCGATTAGCGATTTATTTTCGTTTTTTTAGCGATTTTTTTTTTGTTTTTTTACAAAAACCTGGTTTAGTTTTGGCGATTTTTTGGTTTGGCGACTTTTTAAGGTTCAAAATTTTTTAGCTATAGCGTTTTTTTCGTTTGGCATTGTTTTTTCGCAATACATATTTTTGTTTCAGCGTTTTATTTTAGTTTTGGAGCTTGTTTCGTTTCTGACGATTTTTTTGTCTTATCGCTTTTTTGGTATTGCCAAATTTTTGTTAGATATTGCGTTAATTTTTTTGTTGCTGTTTTACAATATTTTTTATTTTTAGTTTTATTGTCTTTTAGTTTTGGCGATTTTTTTCGGGTTCGACGATTTTCTTGTTAGGGCGTTTGTTTCATTTGGCGATTTTTTCGGTTTTTGGAGATTAAATTTTAAAATACATATTTTGAGTTTTAGCGTTTTTTAGTTTAAGGGCCTTTGTCGTTTTTGGCGATTTTTTAGTTTTAGCGATTTTTTTAGGTTTGGCGATTTTTTCGGTCTTGGCTATTTTTTATATTCTTTTTCTTGGCCACTTTTTTTCCTTTTTTGAATTTTTTTCGGCTGTGTTTTAGATTTAGCGATATTTTTTGTTTGTTTTGGCGCTTCTTTCGTTTTGGCGATTTTTTCAGTTTTGACGTTTTTTTTGTTTATCTTTTTTTTTGTTTTCAGCTATTTTTTAATATTAAAGCTTTTTTGCGTTTTTGCGATATTTTTCAGTTTAGCGCTTTTTTCATTTTACCAATTTTTTTGTTTCGGAATTTTTTTAATTTTGTAATTTTTTAGATTAAATAATCAAACAGAATTGAAGTATAAACCCATTTTCCATAAAAATTGACAAAAAAAGCAACCCCAGAAAGCAGTCGAGAGATAAAATCTATTTTATTTTGACAATGTTTTTTTTAATGCTCTCACATATAAATACTCATTCTCTCAACAATGCTACCAGACTTTTAATAAATTTCTTACATTTTGTGAACAAAACTACAAAGAAATATAAGTACAAAAAAAAATTATATTAAAATTAGAAGAACATTTCAAATTACTGCCGTAGATTTTATTATGGGCCTTGTAAATTTGACACCGATTTTTTTTGTGAAGTTGCGGACTTATTCTGTTTAATCATTAAGCGTTTTTGAAAATGTCAAAAGAATTGGTGCAGTCTGCATTAAAATACACAAACTTTGAAAATTTCAAGTGTCTATGTAATATAATTGCCTGTATATTACATTAATATTAAACGTTGATGAGTTTATTTGATGGTATACAGGGCACTTTTGCAAATTCTGCTTGATAGAAATGTTTCTCCTTGTGGCAGATTTTTAGGCTTAAGCGCTTTCAATTTCACGCCTAACAATTATTGCGATGAGAAATTGTTTTTATAAAGTATTTTAAGGGCATAATAAGAGAAGAATCATGCCGAGTTTACATCTGGCACACATGTGCCCAAAAAAAGCGTAACCACTATTTACTAATGAAAAACTGTTTGATTCAGACACGTTTTTATTAAATTAAACATATATAAACAAATAGACAATTTTATTGAAACTGATTAAATTAATAAATAAGTGTGTGAAACAAATAGTTTTCCATTAGTAATTAGTAATTCCAATTTTTCGGGCACATGTGTGCCAGATGTAAGCTCAGCATTACTTACAGTTTTTAGTTTTACTTGCAAGCAATTTTAGTGCAGTTAATGTCCTTGCTTAACATTTGAATATTGCATATATTACACTGCAATTAGAGTTTCTTCGCGCTTTAAGTGCGTGATAGAAAGCATTTATATGCGTATTTTATTTCAATAATTTTTTTTGTTCGAGAAATAAATTTATCATATTTGCAGTTTTGTCTTCTAATGGCCTTGACTTGCTTTCTTCATTGCTTTAGTATTTATTTGGGTTAATAAGTTGAGGAAAAAAGTGTATGAGCTTTTTTTAAAGCAATTGCTTTCTGTTTGATCTAAGCCTTGAACTTTTTTTTCTTATATTTGCTTACTTGTAAGAGACAAAAACCGAAATAGATTTAATCCGGCTGTAGTCTTAAGGGCAAAATTTAAAATTTATAACATATTTGGCAATACAATGCAAAAAGTATAAATGATTAAACATATTTTTTAAACATGTTTGTTTAGTTTATAAAATATTGTAGATTGTATGTTGTTTGCAAAAAAAAAAAAAAAAAATTAGAAAATCCTTTTAGATTTTTCTTTTAATTTTTTAACACCGAAAAAAATTTTCTCCCAACTAACACTTTTAATTTTAATTGAAAATAATTCTGCAAAAAAAAACTATTTCAATACCAAGATCTGTAAAGCGATTCAGTAACTTTTAACGATCCGACAATCGTAATTCTTTACTGAACATTTTGTGATTCTGAAACTTATTTTTAACGATTGGACTCAGCTGATACTTCCTGTTAATTTTTGTCGCTTAAATAACGACACAGCTGGCATTAACCTAAAGCGAATATCGTTAAAAATTTAACTCAATAGCAATTTTTATAAATTTTCGTTACAATTATTTTAACGATGCGATTATCGTTAAAAGAAAGTTAGTGAATCGCACTACTGATTAAACATTTTGGAAAAAAATTTACGGGATATAAAGATAAATTTTAATGGGCGTGCCTCAGCTTATTTTTCAAATGCAAGATATTGTGTTTTTCAGAGCTCAAGGTGTCTGTTAAGGTTTGTAAAAATCGGTTTAGTAAAACCACTTAAAATAATATATTAATTTTAAGTTGCGTGACTCCGCTAGGGATGCCAATCGGGATCGATTTTTGGAAATCCCGGGATTCGGGGTTTGTAAATCTCGATCTCAAGATTTTCGGGATACTGGGATTTTTCGGGATTTCGGGATTTTCGAGATTTCGGGATCTGCAATTATTTGGTAAAATAAATTATTTTTTTAAATAAATATTACTTTAATAACAAACTTTATGCATTTTAAAAGGTTTTATGTTGACAATATTATATTGTCTTTAAAGTTAACAATTTTCTAATACGAGTATGAAATAATAATCAAAAGAATTTTTCACAACTATTTTTAAGTTGATTAATCACATTTGATGTAAAAGAATTTATACTGAAAACCATAACTAAATATGAAAATTTGTTTTTGTTTTCAATGTGTGTAAATTTTTACTACTTTTTAAAAACGAAACGCTTTATTCGGTAAATATTTCTTACGTTTACGTCAACCCGACAAAAAAAGTTTGAACTTGCCTTGTATTGTATTCTAGTTCAATTTTAAGTCCTAATTCACACTATGCAAGTTTTATTGCTAAGCTGATTAGTTTGTTAGGGGAGAGAGAGAGACGAGGGGAAAAGAAACGTTGATGTTCCCCTCGTCTCTCTCTTCCACAAACTAATCAGCTTAGCAATAAGACTTGCATAGTGTAAATTCCGACTAAGGAGCTGTCAATAGTACTCAATTGTTACCGACAAGTAGCTAATTGCTATTTTTTTATAGCGTTGAGGAGTTGATTTCCATATTATTTGCTACTGTTTTAAATTCTTCGCCGGGAAAAATTTCTTGTGAAATTTTATTCATAATTGCTCTCATAATATAGATTAAGACGGAATAAATTTGTCAAAGTTATGAGTTTTCCAAATGTTATACCCCTTCCAAGGCTTATATGCTTCTTTTTGTTTTCAAAATAATTCTTAGTTGTATATTGTGACTCCTTTAATGAAAATAACCGTGAGAAAGTAGTTAATTTATTTTGCTCTTTTTGTTAATTTATAAGAAATATGTCACGAATAGTCATTAAATTGTTAAAACTGCACGTATCAACGAAAATTTTAATTTATAAATGGTTTTTTATATACAAATTTCTATGAAATCCCGAAAAAGAAATCCCTGGATTGAATTTTACAAATCCCGGGAATCGGGATTTACCAAATCCCGAAAATCCTGGGATTTCAGGATTCGGGATTTCCCGTTTGGCATCCCTAGACTCCGCCCATATTTTTAAATAAAAGATTGTGTCTATTTTTTGATCTCAAGGTGTGTGGAAAGCTTAGTAAAAATTTTTCGAGTAAAACTGCGTGAAATATAATAAAACATTTTAGTGGGCGTAGCCCGCCCATTTTTTTAAACTTTAATATTGTGTAATTACAAGAACCTAAAATGTTTGCTACATTTCACAGCAATGAAATAAGTAGAATATCATCAATTTAAATATAAAAAAAATTGTGGGCGTGTCCCTGCCCATTTTTTTTAATGAGACCAATGGAAGGCAATACCCTCTCAGACAATAAACAAATTTTTACAATCGATTTTAAATGAACAGAGTTATGAAGTAAAACCTCAAGACAAAAAAAATAGAAACGAATTTTTTTGAAGTCGGTTCAAAAAGGCAAATAATCAATAAAAAATTTAATTGATTCTATCAAATTTTTTCAGAAATTTAATTCCGTAAGAGATTTGTTAAATTTTTTTATGACGCAATAAAATATTTGTTTTAAAATTTAATTAGCGAAATGTTATTAAATTCAATTGAATTTTTAATGAATTTTATAAATTTAATTAACGAAAAGTTGAATTTAATGAAATTGAATTTTTAATTGATTTTTGTTTCTTATTTAACTAAAGTTGTTGATCGAAGAAATATTTGTTTTTTTTATTAAATAGGCCATAAAATATAAATTTATTGAAGCAATCAATTTTATGAAATATTGAAATAATAACTCGTTATCCAAGCAAAATAAAACAATTAAATAATCTATTGTTTGTTGTTTCCCTTTAAGCAAATAATCACTGTTGTTAAATCCCTCTAAGCAAATAATCACTGAAATATTGACTTTTTGGCATGCATAAACATGTTTTGCAGCCACTTACTTACTAAAAGCTTTGGTTTTCCATTAAAATTTATGACAAACCCTAAATCCTACAATATGGTTTTAGTTTGGATGTGGATTTTTTCATGTCCTTTTATGTTTTGTCACACATGTCGTTGAATACAATGGGAGCAAAAATAAAAATAAAAAAAATGTTTTAAGGCTTTAAAAAATATCCAACAGATATTTAACTTTTTTTTGAAATGAAGAACATGAAAGGGCTTCAAAGTTATAAAAACCGTCTGGTAATCTCACTTTAGTGGCAGAATAAGGCAGATAGACGTCACTTGCACACATCGGTGGGTGTCATGTCTTGCTAATCTCTGCCTGTACAATGAGTCAAATGCTAAAGGGTTAGAATATTATTTGCCTGCCCTTTTCGTTTTGTTTTGTTTTTTTTTCAACGTAAGTATTATAAATTGATAATTGTTTCCTTTTTTTAAATTTTATTTCTACTTTTTAATCTGTGCTTTGAAAGCTTTACACGAACTCACACCGCAACACAAAAATATATATACACTCATGCATACTTTATAAATTTTTTTGTCGTAAATGCAACAACAAAAGAAGACAACACTTACAAAAGTTAAAGGTATTTTATCTAGATTGTTGAATGTTCAAGCACACTTGAACATGAGCACTTGAAAAAAACTATCACACACAAACAGAGAAAAGGAATTTAAATGTTTACATAGAGGTTTTTAGTTTAAAAGCTACCCAGTGGTAAGAATTTAAAAGCAATTTTCTAAGCACATACATTTCTAGTAGGTAATTCTTACTGAGAAGTCTTGAGCATGCCTTCTCTTTATAAGACATGTTTTTGAACACTCCTTCATCGTCAATATGCAGATATTTGAGCTGTTGTGTTGGTTCTAATTTTGGAAGGAGGACATCAAATTCATTGCATTTTATTTATATTTTTTTTAAACATTAAAATCAATCATAGATGCATATCTCTCATGACTCTGTCTCGTAATAATTCCTGGTGGTTATCATACACAAAAGCCTTATTGGTTCTCGCTCCTAAAACTTAACCACCAGACTGCTGCTGCTAAGGCAGCAAAACTCTAAAAATTTACAGATGTCCAGATTGTTTATATTCATATTTATTTTTTATTTTTTTCTGGTTTATGTTTATGTTTATGTTCAGATTCAGTTTCAGGTTCATCTTCATATTCATCTTTATATTCATGTTAATGTTAATTTTCATGTTCATGTTAATTTTCATGTTCATGTTCATGTTCATGTCCATGTTTGTATTCTTGTTCATGTTAATGTTAATGTTAATGTTAATGTTAGTTTTTAGGTTTTTTATATATATATATATATGTCTCTGTTAATATTAATTTTCATGTTCATATCCATACTCAATATTATGTTTATGCTGATATCCTTGTTCATGGTGCTCTCTGTCTGCTTATGTCCATGTTACTGTTCATTTTTAGGGTTCCGTACACGAAAGGTGAACGGTTCTCAGGAGCCGTGAGAGCTATGGACCTGAAATGTGGACAGAGTATGCAGAACTTTTGTCGCTACAACAACAAATATATGAAAGTTAAAAATTAAAGGGTGTTCCAAAACGAGTAACGAAAAATTTTAAAATCTCATGTAATATATATACAATTAATTGTATGTACACCTGTATATTGACACTTGAAGTTTATAAAATTAGTGTATTTTTATATAGACTACTACAATTAAAACTGAAATTTAAAAAAATTTTCATTAAAGGGTGTTCCATCAGTTAATGCAATTTTGACTATGTAATTTTGACAATTTGTTCTATCTTGAAAACCGTAAGAGGCAGACTCTGATAATTTTCAAAAACGGTAAAACTAAAAAATCCAAAAAGTATAAAAACGCCAAACCGGAAAAAGCGCCAAAAATTAAACAAAAAGCGCCGAGAAGAAAAAACTCCCCAAAAATTAAAAAAAAAATTCTAGCACTAAAATAAATCGCCACATCCAAAAAATCGCCAAATTAAAAAAAATCGTCAAAATAAAAAAATGTATATAAAACACAAAAAAAAGTGCCAAAACTAAAAAAAAATTTATATAAAAAAAAAATTGTCAAAATTGAAAAAAAATTGCCAAAAGGAAAAAACGCCCAAACCGAAAAAATCGCCAAAATGAGAAAAAAATTGTCAAAACTTAGGAAAGCACCTAAATGAAAAAAAATCGCCAAAATGAAAAAATCGCCATAATAAAAAACGAAAAAAATCGTCAAAACACAAAAAAATTGTCAAAACTAAAAAAAAAATTTATAAACAAAAATTGCCAAAATTGAAAAAAATTGCCAAAAGAAAAAACGCCCAAAACCGAAAAAATCGCCAAAATTAGAAAAAAAATTCAAAACTTAAGAAAGCACCTAAATAAAAATAAATCGCCAAAATGAAAAAAATCGCCATAATAAAAAAACGTCATAAAACTAAAAAATCGTCAAAACAAAAAAAAAGTGCCATAACTAAAAAAAAAATTATAAACAGAAATTGTCAAAATTGAAAAAAAAATTGCCAAAAGGAAAAAACGCCCAAATCCGAAAACATCGCCAAAATGAGAAAAAAAATTGTCAAAACTTAAGAAAGCACCTAAATGAAAAAAAAATCGCCAAAATTACAAAAAAACGCCATAACCCAAAATAATCAACATAACTAAAAGAAATCGCCTATATGAAAAATTCGGCAAAATTAAAAAAAATCGCCAAAATGGAAAACGACGCTAAAATTAGAAAAACGCCAATAACCGAAAAAACCCACCAAAAAGGAGAAAAAAGTGTCAAAATTAAAAAAATTGCCAAAAATAAAAAAACACAAAAATCTAAAAAATAGTCAAAACCAAAAAATACACCTATATAAAAATAAATCGCCAAAATAAAATATCACCAAATTAAAAAAAGGGCCAAAATTAAAAAAGTGTCAAAACTTAAAAAAATCGCCAAAACCAAAAAACGCTTAAAACTGAAAAAATTCCAAAAACAAAAAAAAAACTGCCAAAGTTATATTTTATATAGGCTAAAGTTCGTATTGAATTACATATCTAGTGTCCGTAAGGAACCCTTCGTGCGCGGCTCAAAGTCGCACTTCACTGAATTTATTATGTTTGTATTCACCTTCAAGTTCATGTTGCAATAACGAATCTCGCTTTAACGAAAATCCGATATAACAAACGTAAAAATTTTTTACATTAACAACCTTATATAGCGAATATTAGCCTAATTTTATAATGGATATAACGAATGACGAAGTAAAAATCGCAAAATATAAAACAAAAACTTTCTAGGAACACATTTCTAAGATTTTGTTCTACTTTGTATAGCGAATATTTTGGTAAATTTGACTTCTGTACAACGAACAGCAAAAATATTAAACAAAATCTACAGCACCAATGTAAATGCAAAAAAATATGTGATTCCGTTAGTTTGTATTTGATAGCTTATATGAAAATAAATTACCCTCATTCTTTTTATTGTATTGTAGCGTGCCTACAATAATAATAATAATTAAAATAACACTTAAAAAATCTTTGCGATATAACGAATGGACCTGACATTATATCGTTCGTCATACCGGGATTTGCCTGTATGTTAATTTTTATGTATACGTTCAGCTTAGTGCTCATATTCATGTTCGCTGTTATATCCAATTCCATTCGTTCTCATTTTTTAATTAATACTAATACCCATTTTCCTGTTTATATTCATATATTTTTTTGTCCATCTTCATATTCATGCTCCTGCTCAAGTTCATGCTTATGTGTATTATAATTTTTGGAGAATTTTAGTGGGAGTCAACGAATGAGTTGAGATTAACATAAACAAAATGCAACCAACAAATCCAGACAAAGTTAGCCAAAAACAAATATAAATATTTTAATAATTTTATTTTTGTTACTCGTTAGACTAAACATACATACAAAAACTATAAATACCCTGAAGGAAAAGTCGGCTTAAGTGTCTTAAGCGTCTACATATTAATTTTGTTTTGTCTTCTTAATGTTTTATTGTTTTGTTGAAAATAAAAGTGGCGTCATGCAAAATTTAAGTGTTTATAAAAATTTGTTTGAGAAAACTTATAAATTTTTACTGAAAATATTTTTTTTTGCGAAAATGGCAATTATGGAAATTTTTTTAACCTGTGAAAGATTAACGTATTATTAACGTAGTCAGTATTAACGTAGTTTACTGGTAGATTTCGTAGGACAAGCCTGTGTTGAATGTCAATAGTAAATAGCAATAGTTGGGGTATAATTTGTCAATAGTACTGGTGACATCGTCAATAGGTATCCAGTATAATTTTACCATTGTTATTTCCTGCAGGGTATACATACATATGTATGTATGCATGTACATATACACTTACATACATTTATACATAAGTACATATACATCTGAGCTTTGCTCTGATTTGATAATCAAACATTTAATTGCTCTTTAAGGTACAATCGCACATTCCATTGAGGCTTTTGTGTAAGTCGACTGTAATTGATTAAATGTAAAAATGTGCTGAAGCTTAGACAACTTAATGGAGCTGGCCAGTTACAGTTGGGATAACGTGTCAACAAGAATAAGAAACAAGCAATGCTTTGTGCGCTTAACTCCCTCAAGGATATTTTTAATTTTTTTTTGTTTTGCTTTCACATATGAGTTAGTTAGACACGTACGTATGTTTACAAAATAAAAAAAAAAACTAGCAATAATAATAGGCTTGAAATTTGTTCTTTGGCAGCAGCCAAACTGAAAACAATATTTAAAGCATTTAGCTGAAAATTATAATTAACACATACTGAAACTATAAAGAAGCCTTTTGAAAGCAAAAAAGTTAATTTTGTGTCAATAACACTGTAATTAAAGTTCATTACAGCCATTATTTTACTTACAATGTATGTATATATTGGTGGCAAATATAACACTTGTTCTCTTAGTTCCATAAAATAAAATTGCTAAGTTTTTATGGCTTTTAAAATTGAAACCAAAAAAGAAAGAGCAAACAAAAGAGCGACAAAAAAACTATTTAATAGCTAATTAAATTGTATATAACTTTTTCTTATCCTCTCTCTCTCTCTTATTGCTTGTGTTTTTCTTCATGTTTTTCAAGGCATGCAAGGGCATGCCTACCACTGGTGCTGGTCGTAAGCTCCTAAAGTAGCAACAGTTGCACAAGTTTGTTGGTTTAATTTAACTACCACATGCACATTGTAAAAATGCTTGTCAAAATATGTTCATCTAATTATAATGGAAATTTTCTCACTTAAAACTTTAAGGACTCAATAACCAAATATGTGAGAGGTCTGATACATGATATATGAAGAATATATGTTTGTATGTATTTATGTTTTCTTATACCAAAAATTTCTACATGGCTGTGTAAGTTTTCTCATGCTGCCTTATTAAAGCCATTGATAAATTGAATTAATTTTATTTGTTTTTTCACTTTTGCTATAAAAACCCTATAAAAATGTTCATAAAAAATATCTTAAAATGCTGCTTTAACTATGTAAGTATAAGTGTTGCCAGCACTTAAATATATTTTCCAATAAAAGTGTTGAACATTATCTTATCAAAATATATTTATATTATTGGCAACCAGCCAGCCAATGACATCTACAAACCTTGCAGCATGTACTTTGGGTAAACAAAAACTGTTTGTTGAACGTGCTGCAATATGTGAGAAGTAGAAAAAAAATATATTAGCTTTTACTCATGCACACACAAATGCACAAATGCACGCATGCAACTCATGAACCATAACCAGAGATTGTAAGATTTTTTTTTACTCACAAGTATACTGTCATCATACATATATTTTAAAAAGCATCCTTAACATGCACAATGCACAACCTAATAAAATGACTTAAATGCACACACACACACACACACAGATATGCAGGTATATATGACTTTAAGCATGTACGGGAATGTAAAATGCTTTGGTATTCTTGCAACAAGTTTGTGTAAGAAAATCTAAGATACAAACATATTTTTTTGTATGTCACATTGTCACGTAATTGGAATGTTGGGGGAAAGTTGAAAAGATTTATTGGTAAATTCTGTTAGGTAAATATTTTTCGAAATCAAAGATTACAATAAAATTGTTGTTAGTTAGAGTTGCTTGCAACCCAGCAACAATGTTGCCAATGTGTAATTATTTTGACGAGTTAAGCAGTATAGGTTTCCCTAAAAACTTTAACGTTTCATTACACAATGGGCAGTAGAGTGGTTCGCTTTCCATACCAAAAAAACAAATTTTGCAAGTCACCCCCTTGAATTAAGGATAATGTAAGAACAATTGCAAAAATATATTTTTTGACCACGCCTAAAAATACCGCCTTTTTAGCATTTTTTTCACTGTATCGACATTTTTAGTCCGGTCATAACATTTTATTTACCTGTGTTCATGGCTCCGTGAGGGCTACATTTCTGTTCTTAACAGTATTTTAATACCAAGTCATATTCTAGTCATGACTTTTAAATACTCGCTTCGTACTCACCCTAATGCTAAAACGAAAGTATCACTAGAGTTTGACGTGGTATTAAAATACTATTAAAGACAGAAATTTAGCCCTTACGGAGGAGACATGACCACTGATATATAATATTAAAGGATCGGACTAAAAATGGCGACACAGTAAACAAAATACTTAAAGGGCGGTATTTGTAGGTGTGGCCGAAAAATATAAAAAATATATTTTTGCAATTATTTTTACATTTTATCTTTAATTCTAGAGGGTGACTAGCACAACCTTTTTTCGGACCTCTCTAATAGGCACCTACAATACAGTGTTTTATAAGAGAGACTTTTTCAACTAATAAATAGTCCAGTGAAGTACACTTGAGTTATAGTTTAATGTAAAGTCTTCTTTTGCTTTTGTGTATTCCTTAACTCAAGTCATATATCAAAAAGATCTTGACTTAGATCCGAAAACCGAAAATTTTTTACTGTCTTCACAAGCCATGATGTCATAGTTTTTTTTTATTATAGTGCACATTATTTCTAATATTCTTTTTTTTTGCATTTTTGCAATAAAACAAATACTATAAAAATAAATGATACCATAAAGTGTTTTTGATGGCTGATAAATACATAAAAAACATAAACATTTCTCACACCGTTGCCAAACATCGTGTGCAATACCTGCATAAATATAAATATGTGTTTGCTCTATTGCTTGTTCTTTACTGCTTCCTTTTTTTTTGCATTTTTCGTAGATTTTTACATTTTATTTACATATTTTATCTAGAGCACTTCAATGGTCATCATAACTACTTAAAAGCAAATAATTTTCTTTGATTTCCCCTTAACAATTCTTAAATCGTTAATGCAACAATACTTTTATATAATTCCATATGATAAATAGAATCACGATTGGCATGAGTGAAAGGGTAAATGGCTTTTAGAAATTGTCCAAACGTTGAAAGGTGCTTGAGGTGACACCATGCAGAAGTTTAGTAGTTAGCATAAGAGCAGTTCAGCTGCAATGCATATTCTTTATATGTGAGGTTGAGGTTATGTGATATGGTGGACGGTTTTATTAGTATTATCAGCATTAGAGCTATTTGAAGAACCATAAAACTATATTTGTAGACAGGCAGGCAACATTCCTTGAGCTAAGATTACATGAAACATTCAAAATTTTAGTTAATCAATGTGAGGAGTGAAGCGAGTGGATGTACTGGTCAAGATCATTTATGAACGCACTTACTGCGGTGTCATTTGTAATGCCGCTTGGCACCGTTAAATATAATATTCTCAAACACTATCTTCAGAAAGCAGAAGGGAAGTGAAATAGGCTGAGTGTAAAAAGGAAATGTGAGCATGCTTTCAAGATAAAGATTCAAAAAATAGGTAATGGATTTCGTTGTTGTTGCGGCATTGGCGGGTCACTGAAGATCTGCAGATATACTATTGTATTGAAACAAATACACTGTAAGTTTATGTACTTGATTAGTATATTTAAAATTATATACATTTTCATTTTTATAATTGTCATTAAAATTTTTCATTTAAAAAAAATTTGTAAAAAATATTAAAAAATAAATAAATTTAGTTGCGTTTTATAAATATAAAAAAAAAAATAAATAAAACAACTAAACTATGATCTGTCGAAACTGAAAAGAACAGCATAGGGAAGAGATAGTTTCTCTATGTAAAAAGGTATTTTACTAAAAAGGTAATTTTTCTAAAAATGTAGTTTTTCCAAAAAAAGTAATACATCTAAAAAAGGTACTTTTTCTACAAAAGTTAGTTTTTCTAAAAAAAATTACTTTACCAAAAACGTACTTATTCTAAAAAGGTACTTTTTTAAAAAGCTACTTTTCCTAAAAAAAAGGTACTTTCTAAAAATTTACTTTTCAAATAAAGTTAGTTTTTGTAAAAAGTGATTTTTGAAAAAAGGTATTTTTTCTAAAAAAATACTTATTCAGGAAAGGTACTTTTTCTAAATACATAGGTAATTTTTCTAACAATGGTACTTTTTCTAAAACAATTTGCTTTTTCTAGAAAGGTACTTTTTCTAAAAAGGTACTTTTTCTGAAAAATTTATTTTTTCTGTAAGGGTACTTTTTCTCAAAGGTACTTCTTTCAAACAGTGTACTTTTAAAAAAGGTATTTTTCTAAACAGGT
Organism: Tachina fera; assembly: GCA_905220375.1. Lineage (NCBI taxonomy): Eukaryota > Metazoa > Arthropoda > Insecta > Diptera > Tachinidae > Tachina > Tachina fera. Next base: position 102,083,132 of record LR999967.1, on the reverse strand, counting down.
ACTTTTTCTAAGAAGCAACTTCTTCATAAAAATTTAATTTTTAAAAAATTGTTCTTCTAAAAAGACCTTTGGTAAAAAAAAGATCCGTTTTCTAGAAAGGTCTATTATTAAATAGGTACTTTTTCTAAACAGGACCTGGTTCTTAAAGGGAACTTTTTCTAAAAAAAAGCACTTTTTTAAATTTTTTTTCTAAAACGGTTCTTATTATAAAAAGTTTGTTTTTTTGAAAGAAATACATTTTGTAAAAGGGTACATTTTCTGAAAAGTTTCTTATTTAAAAAGTAACTTTTGGTAAAAATTAACTTTTTGAAAAAAGTATTTTTTGTTAAAAGGTACATTTTCAAAAAGGTGATTTTGCTACCAAGGGACTTTCTCCTTTAAAGAACTTTGTCTTAATAGGTACTTTTCTTGAGAGACACTTCTTCATTCATCAAATTTCCCTTTTCGAAACATGTGCTTGTTTAAAAATTCTCTTTGTTAAAAATATTTTTCGCTAAAAAGGTTCTTTTAAAAAAAAGTAATTTTAAAAAGGTAATGCTTCTAAAAATAAAATTCTTTTAACAATACACTTTTTCTAATAAGGTACTTTTTTTAAAAAGTACTATTTAAGAAAGTACTTTTCAAAAAAAAAACATTTTCCGCCAAAGTGCTTTTTCCAAAAAGGTACTTTTACAAAAAAAAGTACTTTATCAAAAAAGATACTTTTTCAAAAAAAGGACTTAATCAAAAAAGGTACTTTTTCGAAAAAGGTACTTCTTCATAAAGGTACTTATTCAAAAAAAAGGTACTTGTTCAAAAAAGTACTTTTTCAAAAAAAATGTACTTTTTCAAAACGGGTACTTTTTCTGAAAAGGTACCTTTTCCCTAAAAGTAATTTTTGTGCAAGTGTACCTTCTCCCTAAAAGTACTTTTTCTGAAAAGTTACAATTTCCGTAAAGGTACTTTTCTTACTTTAAATTTCAAGTTTGCGCTTGCTTGAGTATTTTCCTTTCATCTTCGTTTCCATACTTTGGGTTAGAAAATCTCTTCAAACATTGTTTTACAGCAATATGAACATTAAAATTGTACTTTTATTATATTTACTAGAAAAATATGAATTTTCTGTGGGATTAAGAACATATCAAACAGCGAATTGCGAGACTCTATCGAATATAAAATGGTCTCTTAATATATCATTTTACATATTTTTTTTTATTTTCGATTGCTTATTTATATGAAACGAAAGTAAAAGGATACGACGAAGCTTTTGAAATGCGCAGTAAATAATGAAATCTCATTTGCCCCAATTTAACGACTTTTTTCTATTCCAATTACTAATTTATTTTTACTTTTTATTATTTTTATTTCTTACAGATCTATTGTTACAAGGACATCACAATAATTGTCAAAGAGGCTGATTACTTACAACACAGCAGCGGGAAAACATCTTAAGGAGTCTTTTAGTTGTGATTGAAATTCCCAGCTGAAGGAAAACAAAAATTCATATGAAATAAAAGATAAAATTGATTGTGATTTTTCCTCCTTGCTGGGCACATTAACTGCCAACAAAAGAAAGTTTATTATTGTATTTTTTGCTGTTGTGCTTTTCTATATGAAATATTGTCACATCATCTCCCCTTGTATATGCTCTACATGGCCCGCATATCTGGTAGTTTCTGTTAAAGGCTGGCCTTGTTAAAGTTGAACAATATGTTGGCTGTATTGGCATGCAAGAAATTAAATAAAAAATTGATGTCAACAACTACTTTGAAAGCGACGCCGCGTGTAAGAATATACAAAAAATGCTGTTTAACTTGAATAAATCATTTATTAGTGCAAAGCCAACAATATCATTGACAGCAATAGCACTGTCATCAATCAAAGTGTCAACTACATTGTTGTTACTGAATAGCGATAAAGAACAAGTTCATCAACACCAACACCAACACCAACAACAAAAGCTCAATTGCTCACATTTGCCGCCACAAACTGGGCAAATGCTAAAGCACATTGTTCTTCCAGCATTATAGTATTAAATTTTAACTTCAAGCTTAACCCAACTTAAGCCCAATCATTATGGACAAAGAGTGTGTGGGAAAAATTAAGCCCAAAGAGAAGCATGAGGTGGAGACAGGTGAGAAAGAAGAGAATAAAGAGCAGAGACAGCTGTTGGATAGCCGGCATCCGGATAGCTTAGATAAGCCGTTAGCAATGTCTGCTGACAAAGCTGTCTCAACTTATGGTATAACAGACTTGCAGGACTACCAAAGGGCCGTTACCTATGAACTAGTATTTAATAGCCTGCTGGAAAAGAAAATGCTGGCGATGAAAAGAGAGTGTGAAGAGCGCAAGAAAGCCAAGCGTTTCAAACGCAAGTCAATAGGACGTATATTGTTTGCCAAAAGACTGTTTAGTAGTATGGATTCACGTAAGACATCGAGTCTTAGCGAAATGGCACAAGAAGAGCAGCACGCCCGAACTGCACCATCAACTCCACAGAAAACAATAAAATCTTTAATAAAAACTGCCACTAAAGAAGAAGTACAGCAACAACTACCACAGGATGCAGAAATAGAAACGGCCTCCCCGCAAATAACGAGACAATGCACATCATCAAATCGCTCGAGAACGAGATCCAAATCGAAAACAAACACTGCCAACCGGCCAGAATCACCCACACCAACAACTAAACAGCAGCAGCAAGCTGATGATAGTTTAACCAGCACATTAAGCAATTCCTCGGACAAAGTAGTGGTCCAGCAAAACCTTTTGGTTACGGCTCAAACTCACACACCTCAAGAGACTCTCATTGCTTCAAGTTCCTCGGGCGATACGAAAACTGCCCCAACCTCTCATTCGAAAATGTCCAATCAGACATTCTCCGTTGTGCCACCTCTGTCACTGGAGCGCACCCAAGACACTGCCTCCCTGGCCAGTGGCTACGAAAATGGTACAGGCGCCCGCTTACACACCTCCACCATGGCCGAGGACAGTCTCACCTCTATACGGGACAGCATAGAGAGTCTCTCGTTTAACAGCTCCCGCTGCACGGTGAGTTTCGGTGCCACCGAGGTCATACCCCAAGATATTGATATCAACATATACGAACGCATCAAGGCAGCCAAGCGCCAACGCATTTTAGAAGCCAAGTCCATAAGTGCTCAATGTAGTCCCATACTGCAACCGCGTCATTTAATCAAAACCCTAGTGCACGCTCCCATGTCGCCTAACAACCTTAAGCAGCCGGATCCACCAATTGTAACTGCAGAACCAGCCATAGCTACCACTGCCAGCAGTTTGCCCTTGGAAATAGTCACCGGCTTCAAGGTCACACAACCACGCCTTCTAAGTAATCAATACTCCTACACTGACAGCTTGTTCGAATCTCGCAACATTTCCCGGCAAAATACCTCCGAGGATAGTGCCAATCTAACTGTGAGTACGTTACTCAATCAAAGCGATTCGTTGTCACTGCACCATGCACCTCTAACCGGCCGGCCGGTCTCAATTACTGATCGCTTCAAATCCAAAAGCACCAGCTTATTAGCAGCCTTAGGTAATGGTCGCACACGACCGCCACCATTGCCGCCACCACCTTTCGAAACCGCTCAACACTCACCCGTAACCGCACACTCACCCCCCACGACCTTAGCAACGCAAACTCTTCCCATTGTGCAGCTGCAGCAGTTGCAACTAGCAAGCAATATTAGACATAGTAAAGCTACATCTGCCAAAGCTCCACTATCAGCAACAACAGCACAAGCATTGCACATTGTAACCGTTACAACAGCAACAGCAACAACAACAGCGACAACAACAACATTGCCTCATCAATATCCGTTAGTCGATACATTGTTTGCACACCCGCACACGGATGCCTCCACCATGCCAGTCACGGCCACAATGAGCTCAACACCGACAATGCGTAATGGCGCTTTAGCAAATGGTGCCATAGTGTCCAGTTCCTCGATGGCCGTCAGTGATACATCGAAATTACATCGCATGACCTCAACATCGACGGGCTCCAGCATTGGACCAGCAACAACAGGCTGTTGCACCACAACAAAGTCAATGTCACGCATTAAGGAAAAACAACGCTTCCAGCCGCAATTGGCACTGGGACAGAGTGGCAGTGATGATGAGTATCGCAAAAAGAAACGGAAATATAGTGAGTATAATAGTATTTACACTTCTGACAATATGTCAAATAAATAAATTTCATTAAAAAAGAAAATTAAAATTAAAATTAATCTTATAAGTTAAAACTAATAATACGAGGGTAGGCTTTTACACAAATAAAAATGTTGACTAGTTTAATCTAATATCAATGATAAGATCAGTTAGTAACTTGATACAGCAGTTAAAATGTCAAAATTCAGTGGACATTAACATTTATATATATATGTCTTTTAATATCATAAAAATAAATAATACTTGGTAACTCTTAACTCTGAACTCTGCTCCAAGTAGTTCAATTTCTGGTGAAACATCAATGAATTTAACACGTGGTTGTCATAGAAAGGAAGTCATCCAAACAACTGAATGGTATAAGCTTAAAAGGTTGTCAAAAAAGATTTTTTGTGGAAATTTTTTTTAAATTTGGCGATTGTTTTTAATTTGGCGATTTTTTTCATTTTGGCGATTTTTTTTTCACATAAACAATTATTTTGGTTTGACGATTTTTTCGAATTTGGCGATTTATTTTAGTGCTAAAATTTTATTTTTAATTTTGCTGATTTTTTTCGATTTGGCGATTTTTTTTAAATTTTTGGCGATTTTTTCAGGTTTTGGCGTTTTTTTTTTGCGGTTTGGCGATTTAATAATTTTTGGATTTTTTAGTTTTACCGTTTTTGAAATTTTCAAGAGTTTACCTCTTACGGTTTCCAAGATATAGCAAGTTGTCAAAATTACATAGTCAAAATTGCATTAACTGATGGACCACCCTTTAATTAACATTTTTTAATATTTCAATGTTTATTGTTGTAGTCTATATAAAAATACACTAATTTTACAAATTTCAAGTGTCAATATACATATGTACATACAATTGTATGTATATTACATGGGATTTTAACATGTTTCGTCGCTCGTTTTGGAGCACCCTTTAATTTATAATTCTAATGTATTTGTTGTTGTAGTGGCCAAGGTTCTACATACTCTGTCCAAATTTCAGGTCCGTAGCTCTTACGGTTCCTGAGAAAATACCGTGTGACGGACAGACGGACAGCGTAGCGAAAACAATAGGATCCTTTTTTCACATTGGGTGTACGGAACCGTAAAAACATCAAAATGAAAAAAATCGCCAAATTGAAAAAACGCCAAAAACCGAAAAAACTCCAAAATGGGAAAAAAGTATTAAAATTAAAAAAGCGCCTAAATGAAAAAAAATCGCCAAAATTATAAACCCCAAAAACCGAAAATTCGACAAAACTAAAAAAACGCCTATATGAAAAAAAATCGTTAAAATTAAAAAAACCCAACAAAATCGCCAAAACGAGAAAAAAGTGTGAAAACTTTAAAGATTGGCAAAATAAAAATAAAGACAAAAACCGAAAAAAGTCGCCTAATGAAAAAAAAATTGCCAAAATTAGAAAAAGTGCCAAAACAAAAAAATCGCCAATAAAAGTAAAAAACGCCAAAACTAAAAAAACGCTTAAAACCGAAAAAAACCCAAAAACAAAAAAAAAACTATAGTTTATATTGGCTAAAGTTCGTACTGAATTACATATCTCGTGTCCGTACGGAGCCCTTCGTGCACGGGTCAAAGTCGCACTTCACTGAATTTAATTCGGTTCTAGTGATTTTCTTTTTCTTCTTTTACAATGCATATTTTTTGTTTTAGAGATTTTTTAATTTTTTATATTAAACGATTTGTTCCATTTATGGTAATTTTTTCGGTTTTTGGCGTTTTTTTAGTATTAAAGTTTTTTTATAGTTTTGGAGCCTTCTTTTCGGTTTGGCTACTTTTGTTTTTGCATTTTGAGGATTTATTTTAGGTTTTTGCCGATTTTTTTTGTATTGAATTTTTTTAGTTATGGCGCCTTCTTTCACGTTTTTTTTTTCTTTTTGGCGATTAATTTTTGGTTTTTTTAGCGATTTTTTTCTGCCTAGGCGATTTTTTCGGGCTTGCCGACTTCTTAGTATAGTAGCTTTTATAGTTTTAGTTTTCCTCTTCTTTCGTTTTGCTTAATTTGTTAAATGTTTGGTGTTTTCTTCCTATTTTTATAATACATATTTTTAGTTTTAAGGATTTTTTGTGTTTAACGCTTATTTTGGTTTTGGCAATTTTTTCGGTTTTTGATATATATTTATTTTTGGCGATTTTTATTTTTAAGTTTAAAATTTGTAAACGCACTAATAATCCCAAAATTATATTTTACTTGTTCAGTAAAATATTTTTTAATAAAATACATTGAAATTGATTATTGAGGGGTTTAGCTGGATCCTATGCGCATTTCACTGTTGCTAATGCAGATCATCAGGGAACCTTATACCAAAGCTTCTTAGAACAACTAGAGTTATTATATTATAAACTTTCATTTAAATAAATGAGAAGCTCAACAACAAATAACAAAGTTGAAACAAGAACTCAATAATCAACATGTTTTTTATTTTCTTACTTTACTACACTGGCTGACTTTTTTTCAGCATCAAATTGTAGATATAAAGAGTATGTAAAAAGAAAATAAATGTAAATAACAACAGCTATTCAAGATAGAGTGTTGCCACACAAGTATTTTTTGACGGGGTGCAGTCAAATTAATAATAAGTGTTTTTATGGGAATTTTTACAATTTAAGTTTAAAATTTGTAAACGCACTAATAATCCCAAAATTATATTTTACTTGTTCAATAAAATATTTTTTAATAAAATACATTGAAATTTTTATTTTTTTTTAACTTTTAGTTTGAAAGATTTTTTAAGTTCGGGTGCTTATTTTGGTTTTAGGCGATTTTTTATAATTTTTTGGTGATTTTTTTACTTTTGGTGTTTTTTTTTTGAATTTTAGTGATTTATTTTATTTTTGGTGATATTTTTCATTTAAGCGATTTTTTTAATTTTGGCGATTTTTCGTTTTGAAATTTTTTAACTTTGGGATTTTATTCTTCTAGCGTATTTGAAAATTTTAAGAGTGGAACTATTATGATGGTTAAGGTACATTAAAGTGGTAAAAATTACATTAACTGATAGAATATCCTTTAATTTTGATTTTTCTTAAATGTCAGTGTTAAAAGTGCAAAATGTAAAGATCTGTATGTTACAGTAGGATTTCAACATTTTTCGTTGCTCGCCTTATAATATCCTTTAATTATTAGCTAACATAGTATACTTGTTGAAGTGGCCAAAGTTTTTCACATTCTGTGACAATTTCAAGTCTGTATCTCTGACGAGAAAACAGCCTGTGACGACAGATAGAAAGACAGATGGATTGACAGATATTGTAGCGAAATCAACAGGATTAGTTTTCAACTTGGCTGTACGAAAATCTAAAAAACCAAACTATTAGCAACCACTACATGACTATCTGCCATAAAACGCCTACTTGAAATATGAATTAGGCTTCATGGTAATAGAGAGAGCAAGAGAGTGAGAGAGAAAATCCCTCAAAATTAATTTGTTACACTTATAAAGGATTTTTGTTTAGCTCTATGAAATTTGTTAACAAAGTCATTTTGTTTTATTGTGTCTTTGTCTTGTTTCTCAAACAATATTAATCTATTGCTTTGTTTCTTTTTTTTTTGCAAGAACGCCATCATCGCTGCTCGGATCCAGTGCTAGTGTATCCAACACCCAGTGGCCTACAACATTGTATATTAAGTATGGCCCCCAATGATCCCATGTAAGTCAACAAAAAAAAACTAGAAGTTATTCATAAAATTTAAGAACAAGACAATCTGTTGTGTACTAATAAATTCCAAAAGAATTCATAACATTAATTAAGATTTTAATCTAGACGAAAATGTTTAAATGAACATTTTGTCTTCAGGCATCTCTCTCTCTTTTTGAACTCACACCATCATTAATAAAGTTTTCTTTATTTATCTTTCTTTTTCTTTTGCCATGACAACTTTTTATGGATGTTTTATTCTTCTACTTCTTGATGTGATGAACATTTTGCAACATTTGTGATGAATAAATGGATAAATGACTGAATGGATGGATGGATGGATGGCTGGTTGATTGGTTCTTCTATCTGCTTTGTTCGTTATTGTTTGGCGTAACAATGTCCTTGATGTTTTTGTTCTAAAAAAATATGTAGACAATATTCCTACACAGAGGATTACGCTTACGATATACAATTACAAATAGAATCCGATAAAAATGATGACCTCGAACAAATAGTTCCAAGTGATAGTACAAAGCGAAAACATCATAAGCATCGGTAAGTTGAATAGAATTTATTTTTTGGAAATTTATTTTATAAAATTAGTATCAAAAAAGAAAACCAAAAAGTATTTTTTTAGTTCAAATAATCAAGGGCAAGGGCTTTCAAATCCAGCAAGTGTAAGACATATTTACCAAATTGATATATGTTAAGTCCTTTGGTGGACATCTAATTTGTATAAAAGATATATTTTCGTATTTGCTTTGCATTAGTTTTAGTCTGAAATATGAAACAGTTTTGCATAAAATATCCAATTGTTTAAACTGAAAAATAATTTTCTATAGCATGTGTGCAACTAAAAATCCAATATATTTCTATACCAAACGGAAGTATTGGTAAACTTATAAAACGGAAATGAAATAAAGGAAGTTAGAAAAAAATATACAAAATCCTTTATAGTATGGTTAATCCTATAGCGAAACAACAACTCGATAATAATTCGTTTCCATAGAATTTTTAGACACATACATTTGGAGAAAACTATAGCAATTGGATAAAAAAAACAATACAAATTGAATGTGTAAAAGAACGTTTGAAACTCACTTTTGCTAGTTTTTCAAAAATTTTTCTAGGAAAAACAAATGTTATTTTTTCCTTTCTAAAAGTATGTGAATGTTGCAACTACAACTATACAATATGTTTAGTTGCTTGACATTCATTCACTTGCTGCTTTGTTGCAGTTTAATGTTGTTGTTTTATGTTTAATTTCCTGTTAACCGGAACAAACGTTATACATCAGAGCTGGGCAACAATATAAACAAATTGAGATGGATTTTTGCTAATATTTCATGCAAAAGAAAATAATTTTTTTAATAAAAATTAAAAAAAAAATAATTTTAATTTTTTCTCTAACTTTTGGAAACAAATGCTTCTTCTGCTTCATTGTTAAATAAAATATGTATGTATGTACAAAAACAATTTTTTACACAAAAAAAAATTTTATTTATTTATAAATTTTCATCATTAAAATAAAAAAGGTATTATCTTCATATATTTTATAACATAATTTTTTTTTTCATTAAACAACTCTTTTCCGCTAAAAATAATTTTTATATAATAATTATTTTTTCAAACAAATTTTCAGCTAAATATTTTTCTACAGTTCTACGCAAGATATTTTTTATCACAACATTTTTTAGGCAAAAATTTTGACTCCTTAATAATTTTAAGAATATTTTTTTTAGTTTTTTTTCAAGTATATTTTTGTTTTGTTAAATTAACTCTCAGAATTACGTTTTTGCAACAAATTCAGTTTTTTATTTCTTTTTTTAACTAAAATTATATAAGCAAATAATAAGATTTTTTTATTTTTTTTTTCACAAAAAAAGTCACTGAAAAAATAATGTTTGCAATTTTTTAGTGTCAACTAATTTTTTTCACCACAAAATTTTATACATAAATATGCTTTATAGTGGGGAAAACTTTTTACTAAAAATATAATAGTTTTTTAATTTACTTATGAATATACATACACACATATTTAAGTATAAATTAAATTAAATAAACAAGGTGACCGATGACATTTTTCAAAAAGTGGCAAAAAATAGGAGATTTTTTAAAAAAAAGGGGCAACATTAAAAATAAATTCAGTTAATTACGACTTTGACCAGCTCACGTAGGGTTCTGTAAGGACAGGAGATGTGTAATTCAATACAAATTTTAGCCTATATAATAAATAGTTTTGGCATTTTTCTTTCGTTTTCAAGTTTTTTCGGTTTTAAGCGTTTTCTAGTTTTGGCGTTTTTTCGGTTTTTGGCGTTTTTTAGTTTTGGCACTTTTTTCCCGGTTTTTGGAATTTTGGTGATTTTTTTTTCATTTTGTGATTTTTTTCATTTTGGCGACTTTTTTCATAGAGGCAATTCTTGGTTTCGGCGCTTTTTTCGCGTTTTGGCGATTTTTTTCCGGTTTTTTCAATTTGGCAATTTTTTTTTTCATTTTGGCGGTTTTGTTTAATTTTAGTGATTTTTTCATTTGGTCGATTTTTTTTAATATTAACGCTTTTTCGCGTTTTGGCGATTTTTTTTCGGTTTTGCCGATTTATTTTAGTGTTAGAATTTTTTTTAATTTGGTGCTTTTTTTCGTTTAAGAATTTTTTTATTTTCGTCAATTTTTTTTTTTTGGTTTGGCGATGTTATAATTTTTGGATTTTATTTTATTGTGTATATCGTAGACCTTTATTTTACTAATTATTAATTTTTTCTTTCAGCTTGAGGTCTGGTTATAAAATTTAAAAAACAGGATAGAAATTTATTTATTTAATTATAATTTCATTTTTGTTTTTTATTTTTCCCAATATTTCGATCAAAACCGTTGATCATCTTCAGGGGATATTTATAAAAACAAATGGTGTAATTATTAATTTTAAAGTTTTAAAGGCTTTTCTTAAGCGTCTCGTCTATTTTGTAAACAGAACTCTAATGATGGTTTGTTCTGTTTACAAAATAGACGAGACGCTTAAGAAAAGCCTTTAAAACTTTAAAATTAATAATTACACCATTTGTTTTTATAAATATCCCCTGAAGATGATCAACGGTTTTGATCGAAATATTGGGAAAAATAAAAAACAAAAATGAAATTATAATTAAATAAATAAATTTCTATCCTGTTTCTTAAATTTTATAACCAGACCTCAAGCTGAACGAAAAAATTAATAATTTTTGGATTTTTTAGTTTTATCGTTCTTAGGATTCCGTACACCAAAGGTGAAAAAAGGATCCTTATTGTTTTCGCTACGCTGTCCGTCTATCCGTCACACTCTATTTTCTCAAGAACCGTAAGAGCTACAGACATAAAATTTGGACAGAGTATGTAGAACCTTGGTCGCTACGAAAAAATTACATGAGAATTAAAAACTAAAGGGTGTTCCTAAGCGAGCAACGAAAAATTTTAAAATCCCATGTAATATACATACATACAATTGTATGTATTTATATATAAATTTTAAATTTTTAAAGTTAGTAGTGTATTTTTATAAAAACTACAACAATTAACACTGAAATTTAAAAAAGTTTAAATTGAAGAGTGTTCTATCGGTTAATGCAATTTTGACTATATAATTTTGACAACTTGCTATATCTTGAAAACCGTAAGAGGCAAACTCTTGGAATTTTTAGTAAATTCAGTGAAGTGCGACTTTGACCTGCGCTCGAAGGGTTCCGTACGGTCACAAGATATGTAATTCAATACGAACCTTAGCGAAAAATGGACTATGTTTGACGTTGGTAATATGTCCTTCCATTTTTTCATTGGGTTTGAAGCGCAGCAAATAAACAAACTCACTTTCACATTTATAATATTAGTAATGATAATTTTTATATCTTCAAATTAATTTTTCTAAACAAATAACAGCCTAAAAAGTGTTCAATAGTATTTAATAAATAAAAAAAAAATATTTTCAATAGTATTTAATAAACACATGTACATCCTACTCCTTTTTTAAAGTCGATTAAAAACAATTTCTTTATCATAAAATTAATTTTTCTAACTGCCTGTTTATAGATGAAAAGTCACATTTCTCATATTCAATACATATAGACAGACGAGAATTTTTACTTGTCTTCCATAAACTGGAAGTTTACTGGAAGTGAAAAAAAAATACTTCAAATACAAATTTGTTTAATATTAAACTCTTAGGCATTAAATGCTTAACTGAACAGAATATGCAATTTGTAAAGAACAGTTTGTACATCTCTGATTCACAACCATTTGCTCGTATTAAATTTCCCTGTTATTTTGCCATCCATGTGTTGTGATGGTTAAAATGACTGTCGTTAATATTTCCGCTTCCGCTTTCAACAAAATATGCTTGTATCTCTTATTATTGCTGTCGTTTCGTAGCTGTTGTTTGGTAAAAGAAAACACACAAAACGACAAGGCTGGACATTAATTTTGTTAAAGGAGATTATAAAAAAAAAATTAATAATCCTTGGGTTAGTAGAAAAATTTAAAATATTATGCTCCTTATTTTCAATAAAGTGTGATATCCTGTTATTTTACCATAAATAAGTATATGTATTTTGTTTTGATGTACTTTGGAGGAATTGATGGTTGGAATTTTTTTTATTTTTGGAGAGTTTTATCCAGTGAAAGAAAACATCAATAAAAAAATTATTAATTATTATTAAGAAAAAAATCTCAAACTAATTTTAAAATATAAAAGTGAGCATAAAAGTTGTTGCTTATAATCTGGCACTAGCATATAAAAATACTAGATGTGACACTTTTATTAACAAAACTAAAGATCTCAATTTTAAAATATAAAAGTGATAATAAAAGTTTTTGCTTATAATGTGGCACTGGCATATCAAAATACTAGAGGTCAGATTCACAAAACTTTCAGCAAAACTTTGCTCCAGAATATAAATTTTTGCAGATTGGTAAAGACTTAGACTAAGACTAGAAAATCTATATAGAAATAACTAAAACATTTTAGTGTTTTTTATATTTTTTCCGACAAGTCGCTTGCTTCCACTGTGGAAACAACACTTTAAATATTTCAAGAACTATTTTAATTATTTATGATTTAAGCCTAAATTAAATGATCTCATATTTGCATTTGGAAGAGAGATGATATATAAATGGAAGCCAGTTCCTTTCCCCGAATGAAATGAAATTGTGCACACTGTTTAACTGTATAATGCTGCAAACTGTAATAGGATTTCAAAGCTTAATGATCACAATTTTCATCTATATGTATGTAATAAACAAAATTAAGAGTTTTTTGGAGGCAGTGATGACTGTGATGGAACTTCGCAAGCATTAAAGCTAAAATGAATGACATTCTAATGATCATTGCAGTTAAATTTTTTTTTCAAAAAAAGGATATATGGAGCACATATTTGTCCTTGCATCGGTCTTGTTAAAATTTTCTAAATAGCTTAGAATTGAAGTTCTACGTACGTTTTACAAATTTCGCTACATTCCAATTCTTATTTTAAATGATATAAAGTTTTTATAACTAAGGATTTGTGCGAACAAGGTTTATCCTTGCACTGATCTAAAAATTTATTTCAGGAAACTAAACTGTATAGTATTATAAATAATTGTTAAATTCTATTGCATTGTGATAGTAATTATGGCTGAAAATCAGTTTAAAATTTAAAGGATATATGAGCGAAAGGCAGGTTTTTGCACCGATTGCAAAAAAAAATCGGTACACAGCTTAACTGTGCAATCTTACAAATAGTAATGGGGGGGGGGGGGGGTTCAAGACTTAATGATGACATCTTTCGCTTATAGGTGCATACAAAATTTAGACCTTTTCTTGGAGGCAGCATGTCCTTACACTGAATGTGCTAATATTTAGCAAGAACCGTGATTGTATTGTAACATTTTCGTAGCATTTTAATAATAATTGCAGCTAAAATATAATTTGCCAGGAAAAGGATATATGGGGCACATTTATGTCCTTGCAGCGATTGTATTAAAATTTTCTAACACACTTAGACTTAAAGTTCGACGTACGTTTTCAAAATTTCGTGGCATTTCAATTACTATTTGAGATGATATGCAGTTTTTACAGACGTATCCTTACACCTATAAATAAATTGTTTGATCTTAACAGCGTAACTTAAAAAAATGTTGCTAAATTGCATTGCATTGTGATGCTAATTGTGGTTGAAAATCAATTTGCAAATAAAGGATATGTGGGATTGATTCTACAAATAGTAATGGAGTTTTTAAGCTTAATGCTGACAACTTTAGAGGCAGACTTCATTAGGGGCAGCATGTCCTTGCACCGAATGAACTGAAACTTAGTAAGAACCATGATTGTATTATAAAATATTTGCATAATATTCCAATGATAATTTCAACAAAAATTTTATTTACTAGAAAAAGGATATATAGGGCACATTTATGTCCTTGCACCGATTGTATTTAAAATTTCCATATACATAGCTTAGATTTGAAGATCTACGACAGAAGACAAGACTTTACTACATTCCACTTATTATTTTAGTTAATATCTCATTCTTTAAAATTTAGGATATATGAGAAGAAGCTGTGTCCTTATACCAATTTTGAAAAAAAAATTCCAGGTGTCTTAACAGTGTAATTTTACAAATTATTATATATTTTTATTGCACTGTGGCAATAATAGTGCCAGAAATCTAGTTTGCAAATTAAAGGATATATGGGCGGAAGTCAGGTTCTCGAAGCGATTTAACTTAAATTGAGCTGGAATCTTTGTTTTATTGTTTTTCAAATAGTTACAGAGTTTCACTGCTTTTTGATAAAACTTTTAGTTGATACTTAAAAATTAGTGGTCATGTCCTTGTGACGATTACTAAGAAAATTGATTAGATGATAGTATGTAAAGATAATTAAAAATTACAAATATTATGTTAACATTTAATGTCTTCCATACATATAGATTCTTTTAATGCTCTTATATTTGCATTTGAAAGAGAGAGTGGTGCTTCTTGCCAGCATCGGCATTAGAAAATCCTCAACAGCCCGGGAAATTCAAACAGCCAGTCATCCCCATATTCCTTCTAAAATTACAAAACTACTTTAAGGCAATTTAAGAAATAACTATATAATTATACACTTCTCTGTTTCTTATCCACATGTATGGCAATTTATGCCCATTGTGCACTGTAAGGTAATAAAAAGCAATAAAAAAATAATTTATTTTTTTTTACAAACACATTAAACCATATATTTTTTTCGCACACGCTGTGTATGTGCATTTTAATTATAGTCAATTTAATTTTTTTTATCACTGTTTTATGTTGTTCTTGTTCTTTGTTTATTTGTTTTATTATTATGTTTTTTACTTCGATTTTACAAAACCAAAAGAAAAAAGAAATATTTGGGTCAAGGTAGTTTTTCCATATAAAACTTTTATACGGCCGCATTTAGGATATTCATACACACGTATATGTGTGTGTGTGTGCGCGCTTGCAGTATAAAGCCTGACAGTTATTTTGTACATGTGTGCTTGTGTACTTGTGATTCAAGTACAGAAGACAAGTGTTAAGCCTATAATGGCAGAAAAATTAATTTGCACCCTACAAAAAATTCGCAAGCTCGCACAATGAGAGAATAAACACACACACACACACTTTCACGAACACACATGTACTTACACACACACATATACATACACTTACACACCCATACACAAATCATAATAATGGAGTAAAAATTTTAATGGGGAAAAATAAAAAAGGATTTTTTGCGATTTTTTTTCCTTTCCCTTTTTTTAAAAACTCAATGATGTGTAACGTAACAATGAAATAAAATATTGACTGCATTTTATAATAAAGGATTTTTATGTGTGTTTGTGGGCTTATGAGTCCTTTTAATTGCTTATATGATGCGTTTAGTTTTGTTGTTCATTTCAACAATGGAAAAGTATTTATTGATTTCGGTACCCAAGTTTTATTAAAAAAAAATAAATTTATTAAGGTGTGTGTTACTGCGTTATAGCAAATAAGTTATTCTTTACAAAGATTTTTCAACAGCTCTTGCTCTAAAATTCTTGAAATGGAATAAAAATAGTAGGGAAAATTGTATTTTGAAAATAAAGGATATATAAACGCTACACAGGTCCTTGCACCGATTAATATAAAATTTGGCACACAACTTCACTGTGTGATTCTACAAATAGTAACAAAATTTCGCTGCTCAATAATGATACCTTTTGGTGATATACATATTTCATACAAATTTAAGGATTTTTTGAACTAACATCGACTGTGATCAAACCTAAAAAGAAATTTGAATGTATTATAATACAAATAAATGGCATTCTAATGATAATAGCAGCCAAAATATAATTTGCCAGAAAAAGGATATATGGGGTACTCATATGTACTTGCACCGATAGTATTAAAATTTTCTATATAGCTTAAATTTTAAGTTCTACGAATATTATCAAAATTTCCTTGCATTCCAAATATTATTTCAAGTAATATAAACTTTTAAGAATTAAGGACAATTATAAATACTTATATCCTTACACCGATTGAGAAAAAAATATCCTAAGATCTCAACTATGTTATTTTAATAACTATTGTTAAATTCTACTGCATTGTGATAACAATTGTGAATGAATATCATTTTGAAATTTAAAGGATATATGGGCGAAAAGCAGGGTTTGAAACTGACTAAATTTAAATTTCGGTAAGAGATTAGTGACATGATTTTACAACTAGTTAAGAAGTTTCATTGCAGAAGTTTCATTGCATTCTAGTAAAAAGTATAGCTACAGTTTAATTTTAATAATTCAGAAAAAGTTGAAAGTTGCCATGTCCTTGTAACGACTACTAAAACATGCAATTTACAAACTAATAATAATTGTATACTGCATTCACGTATATACGAGAAGTTGTATCCTTGCACCGATCTAAAAAAATGCTTGGGGTCTAACAGTGAAATTAAAAGCAAAATTATTAATTTTTGTTGCATTTCTATAAAAAATTGTTGCTTAAATTCCATTTGCAAACTAAAGGATATATGGGCATTAGGCAGGTGCTTGGAATGAGTTGAATAAAACTTACCAAGGGGATTAACAATACAATTTAATAAATATTTACGGAGTTTCGCAAGAAATTTAAAAATGCATTTCGATTGTTATCTTGCTTAAAATTAAATTACTAAAATTAAGGATATGCCTTAATTCAAATTGCAAAATAAAGGATATATGGGCATAAGACATGTTCTTCCACTGATTACAATTAAACTTACCAAAACACTTGGTTATATAGTTTAAAAAATAGTTACAAAGTTTCGCTTTATTCTGAAAAAAAAATTATAGCTGAAATTAAATTTTCAAAATTCACCAAATGTGAGAGATAGGGATGACCTTGAAATAACAGCTTAAAAAAGTTGCCAAGAAGTTTCAGTGTGTACTTTAGAAACAAGTTTGTTTACTCTGATTGTAACTAAGTTGCAATGTACTTTTGAAAATTAAGTATCAATGTATATGTACATGTGTGTATGACAGCTGAACGTGTCCATTTTTAGTTTGTCGTGAAACTTGCATGATTTTACAAATACTGAGTTCATTTTGAGGACTAACAGAGTGAAATCAAATATTTAAGAAATTTATTATTCGACACGTTGTCAGGAGTTTATTTTTATTTAAAATTTATTTGCTGGTGGTTCAGCGTTATGTATTTATTTATATGTATTTATTGTTGACTGTTAAAAAATGTGTGCTTGAAGTCTACTGATTATTTGTTACAGCAACAATGAAATGCATATGTACAACGCTGAAGCAGCAGCCAAAAAAAAATAAAAAAAATTAAAATTAAATTTTCAAAATAAAGGATATATGGGGAGCAGCCATGTCATTGCAGCGATTGTATTAATTTCTTCTGCACAGCTTGCGCAGATAATTTTGGAAGTAGTAAGCCAGTTTGATCACATTCTGATTAAAATTGCAGCCGAAATTATATTTTAAATATAAAGGACATGCGGACATGTGATATGTTATGTTTTAAAATGCACAAACATTTTTTAACCAGATTGAGTATGTGTTTTAGGAAATATTCACTCCATGTGGATTATAGTGGTAGTTGAAATTTACATATAAAAATTAAGGATATCCAGCAGACACAAATGTCCTTGCTCAAATTGTAGGGTAATGTATCGAGGATAACAAATACGTAGTCGGATATTTATACTGAATTTTTGTTTAAAATGAAATTGTGAAAAAGGATATATGGACAGCTCTTATGTCCTTTGGCAGATTGAAATAAAATTTGTTAGTAGGCTTTATTACATAATTCTAGAAACAGTTATAGAGTTTTATATTAATATGATGATAACTTTTAGGTGGAATACAATTGGAAATGTCAAGGATATATGGCAGTTAGAAAAATTCTTGTTTCAGTAGCAATAAAACTTAGTGAGAATATTCGGCATATGATTTAAGAAATAGTTAGTGCATTATTTTAGTTAAAATAAAATTTTGATTATTAAGATATATATGGAAGGAGGATATATCCTTGCACTGATTGCGAGGAGATTAGACGAGGAGGTTTTATGGTTTAATTTAATACTCCAGGGGATAGTTTCATAAGTGATATTTAGTTTTTACAATTAAGGATACATACATATATGTACATATGTATGACAGAGAGTCATATCCTTGATCAAATTTTTTTATAAAATAAAATTTATTTAGTACTGATATTAAAAATTATTACAATGAATTTTAGTTATGTTAAATAAATTATTTAGGATTTTCGTTTAATATTTTTTAATTTTTTATTATTTTCTAATTTTTTTTTCAGCCATCATCGTCACAAAAAGCGTCATCGTCATAAAAAACCCAAAATACTTGTACAAGACCTAGAAACCCAGGAAGTCAAGGTAATTTCAAGTCTTTTTTTCTTGCCTTAATATTTTAGATAATTTATTTCTGTGCTATGTTCACAGGTAATTGATCCTGATGATTTGCCGCAACGTGCTCGTTGGACTATAATTGCCACAGCATGTTTATTGCTGCTCATGTGCCTCATGTTGGTCGGCATTACGCTGCGCATGGCACCAATTATCGATGATATGGGTGAGTGCTTAAACATTTTATTCTCTCTTTTTCTGTAGTGAGTTTTTTTTTATCTACTTAAATTTTTAGTTTATTCTTGGTTTTAATTTTTTTATAAAAAAAATTATTGAAAATGGAACATTTTATATTTAATAAAAAAAAAGAATTAGTAATTTGTTTAACAACAAAACCTGGATGCTTTTTATAAATTTTGAAAAAAAGAAAAGCTTGAAAAATATTTTATTTTTGTTAAAAACGTTTTAAATTTTTTCTACCCCTTTCTTCTACTGCTTAAGACAAGATTAAAAAAAACAACTTCTATAAAAAATCTAATTACATGTTTGTTGTTATTTTCCTTGTTTTTATTTTTTTTAATATATTTCGTAAAAAAATTATAAACAACAAACGAAACTTCTTGTTAAAAATTTTAATATATTAAAAAAAAAATATTAATGATTACAAAACGAGCGCTTCTCTAGAATTCGAAAAGAAATGTAAGTACATTTTTTAAGAACAAAAAAAAAACAAAAATACATCCCCTACAATTCTTTTAATTAACCATTTATTATATAATTTTATTTGAAAAATATTTTTAAGTATGGAACATTTCAATTTTAATGCATTTGTTTCCTTGAAAAAGGACATTTATTAAATTAAGTCATATTCATGTATAGTTAGACTTAATGCAAATGTCCTTTTTCTTCAACGCAATACAATGGCTGTAAATTTATATGAATTTTTTAATACATATTTTTGTATCTGTGAAAGATACCGTTTTGATTATAGCAAATTTTTTTAAGAAATATTTATATCACAAACAAAAAAGGGGATATAAAACATTGGAGGTGTTGTAAGCTTTTGAAACCGTAGAAATATTTATTTATCATCAAACAATCTTCCAAGTAAGGGGAGGTTTATTTTTAACAAAACGAATTATAAAATCATACATAAAGCTTTAAGGAAGTTCTGGGAGCAAGAGTTAAAGCTCGCTGTCACAAGGTCATCACAATTGTTTAATTAAAATGAAATCTTTTCTTCTAGAGAAAAAAAGTTTAATAAATTAAATTTAAATTTGGTTTCTTCTTTTAAAGTTAAGCTTTTATATTTTTCTGCGAAACGCTGCTAAGAATTATTCATCAAAGACTTGCATTTTGTTTTTTCTTATTTAATAATTAGCGTTTTGTGTCCCACTGTGCAGTTGCAAATGTCGTGCTGTAAGCTGCATACTGTTATAAGTTACGGGTACTGTTATTAAGCTTTCTAAAAATGCTTTCAAAAGCTTAATGATAAATTTCTTTGCTTTCATCAAGAAAGCCTGGTACACAACCTTCTTGTTCAGAGCTTAATTAGCAAAGCTTTTATTTACAACTTCGAAAGAAAGCTCTTTATAAGGCTGTAATAAAAATTTGCTAGTTCGTGTTTCAATACAAAACTCATTACCAGGAAATTAAACCTTAAAGCTTTTAAGCAGGCCTTATAAAGCTTTAAAGCTTTTCACTTGTTATTTTCTCTTAAAAACAAAACGCTTTTTCTCCTTAACTCTTTCCGACCAAAAAGTTTCTTACAGCAAAAACTGCTCAATTTTTTTTTGTGTAATGAAAGCTACTCAATTCTTTTAGCTGTTACATCATACATGTAAATCTCTCATTTATCACTGCTCTGCTCTTGTGTTTTTTTCTTTTTTTCAGTAGACTTTTTCTGAAATTCAAGCACATACATATAAATATATTTATATATAAGTATATGTAAGTTTTTTTTGACGGGCATATGTGTTTCTGTGTGCATGTGTGTTGAGCGTGTGTTTTAGTATTTGTGAAGAGCTTATTTGTTTTTCTGGTCCTTTGTTTAACTAGGACAATTATATCACATGTTGCATTTTTTCCTTGTCATACATACATAAATGTACATACACGCACACATACGACTACCAGGCTTTAATATGTGATTCATATACATATACATAAATGTACATACACGCACACATACAACTACCAGGCTTTAATATGTGATTTTGGTTGTGTGTGTGTGTGTGTGTGTGTGTGTGTGAGTGTTTGCATTCTCCTATATAAATTTGTATTTAGTAATTGCATTTAATGGCAGTTAATAGTAATTCTATGTTGCATCGTATTTAAACAGAAATTCCTTAAATTAAAGCCAAATGCTTTTTAAATTTAAAATTCAATGACTCTAAAGCATGATGTTATTAAAACAAATTAATGAGAAAACTGTTTACTTACTTTCACATAGGATGTAATTTCATAGTTGTTTGCGTTTTAGCGGCAGTTCATTTGCATAAGTTTGTGATGTCAATTATAATGTATTTACAGTTGGAGGTTAAAGTGTGGAAAATATTCAACACTAGCGTATTACCCGCTATTTAGTTAGCTTATATTTTTGTCATTAAAGCAAAACAACATAAAATTAGGTTGTCTATCAAATTTATATAAAGATTCCTGAAGTATACATCATATTTTTTTTAAACAAAAATCTCTAAAAAATATAAAATGCCGTGTTAAAATATAGAACAAAAATTATGTTATGTTAATTTTTTACGGATTTCCGATAAAAAAAAACTGCAAAAATTATAATTATTATGTAAAATAAAGGATATATGGATGTAAGCCAGGTCCTTGCACCGATTGAAATGAAATTTTGCACACTGCTCAATTGTATAATGCTACAAACTGTAATGGGGGTTCAAGGCTTAATGATGACAATTTTTTCTTATATGTAATAAACAAAATTAAGACTGTAAGACTGGAGGCAGTGATGACTGTGATGGAATTTCGCAAGTGTTATAATTAAAACTAATGACATTCTAACGATCATTGTAGTTAAAATTTAAATAGCCAAAAAAAGGATATATGGGGCACATATGTGTCCTTGTACCGATTTTATTAAAATTTTCCAAATAACTTAAAATTGAAGTTTTACGAACGTGGCATTCCAATTGTTATTTTACATTATATACATTTTTTATAATTAAGGATTTGTCCTTGCGCTAATTTAAAAAAATTTATTTCAGGGAACTTAACTGTATAATTTTCAATATAATTGTAAAATTCTATTGCATTGTGATAGAAATTTAGCACACAGCTTACCAGCATGGTTTTGCGAATAGTAATGGAGTTTAAATGCGTAATGCTTACAACTTTCGCTGATATTTGGTACACAAAATTAAGCCTTTTTTTGGAGGCAGCATGTCCTTACACCGAATGTCCCAAAATTTATCAAGAAATGTGATTGTATTATAAAATATTTTTGTAGCATTTTAACAATAATTGCAGCTAAAATTTAAATTGCCGGAAAAAGGATAAATGGGGCACATACATATAAGTCCTGGCACCAATTGTATTAAAATACTCTAACTTGCTTAAGTTTGAAATTGCATGTACGTTTTCAAAATTTCGTGGCATTCCAGATACTATTTGAGATGATGCAGTTTTTACAGACATATCCTTACACCGATAAAAAAAATTGTTTGATCTTAACTGTGTACTTTAAAAAAAAGTTTTAAAAAGTGTTAAAGTTTTATTGCATTGTGATGATAATTGTGGTTGAAAATCAATTTGCAAATAAAGGATATACGGGCGAAAGGCAGGTTCCTTTATCGATTGAAATACAATTTGGCACACAGCTTAACTGCTTGATTCTACAAATGGCAATGGAGTTTTAAAGCTTAATGCTGACAGCTTTAGAGGTAGAATTTATTAGATACATCATGTCCTTTCACCCAATGAAATGAAACTTAGTAAAAGCCATGATTGTATTATAAAATATTTGCATAGTATTTCGATGATTTCAACAAAAATTTAATTTACTAGAAAAAGGATATATAGGGCACATTTATGTCCTTGCACCGATTGTATTGAAATTTTCGAAACAGCTTAGATTTGAAGTTCTACGACAGAAGACAAGACTTTACTACATTCCGCTTATTATTTTAGTTAATATCTCATGCTCATTAAAATTAAGGATATATGAGAAGAAGCTGTATCCTTATACCAATTTTGAAAAAAAAATCCAGGTATCTTAACAGTGTAATTTTACAATCTATTATATATTTTTATTGCATTGTGAAAATAATTGTGTCAGAAATATAACTTGCAAATTAAAGGATATTTGGGCGGAAGTCAGGTTCTTCAACCGATTCAACGGACTGAGCAGCGAAAAAAATACCGCGTGCTTTAATTTTTGGTGCATGGAACAGTTTATATTAACTCTAATGTACAGAATAGGTATTAAATAGTTCCATCTTACCACATTTAACTTTTATACTAACCAAAAAGGGGGTACCAAAAGAGAGTACCAAAAGTTTTTACCCTTTAAGTTTTTGCATTACCTAGAAGTAGCAAAATGTTTTTGAGGTCTCTAAAAGCAGGCAATAATACAATTTTGATTTTTTTTTCTTAGATATTACTTTAATATTTTAGAAAATTAATAATTTGCCAAAAAATATCAAAGTCATAATTTCTCTCTTTTTCGCCCCCCCCCCCCCAAATGTACTCAATTTAATTAGGTACCCCACCGTATCTTTCCGTTTATTTTTGGATTTGAGCAGTAAAGTTACGAGTATCTAGGCTTGCAAGAATTATTGATTTAATTTTCAATTTACAGATGCAAGAACTCAGATTTAGCAGGTCAGTTTCCGATGCTTCTTGGCCTATTGTTTGCTGGGACATCTCACTTAACTTCTTACATATGCTTATTTTAATATGCAGCAGAGTGCAAATATTTACTCCATAATAATCTAGAAAACTTCTCATTGCACTTGTTAACATCGTTATGAAAACTTAGCAAAAATTTCTACATACAAGATGTCTATAATAATAGTTTCCTCCTCCAATGTGTTTGTTTTATGTTTCTAATAAAAAATTTCCTAATTTTATGGTTATCCCAAGAATATCTGTGTCTAAGTGTGAAGACTAGGAAACTAAAACTTTTTCCGCACATAATGTGCGGCTGCAGTAAACGTTCTACTGCAAAAGTTCGTAGAACAAATTTGTGTACATTAAAAGGATTCTCTTATGTGCGTCTGTATTTGTGTGTGTGCGTGAAATAACTTTTCTTATTGGAAATCTCTGGTGTAGAGTAAATTATAATTTACATAGAAACAAATGCATAAGTACTTATACTTTTCATGTGTGTAAAATATGTTTTTATTATTTTTGTTAAAGCTAAATAATAGATTTATGCAGTTATAAGAGTTGATAATACTATAAGATATATTTCAAGGTGTAAATTTTATAAAAAAATAAGTGACAGCATTTTTAACAAAAGAAAGGAAAAATAACGAAGTCATAGTTAAGTTTAAGTTTTAAGCTTAAGTTTTATTAACTTGGTTAATTTTTAATAACTAAAACTAAGAATATATAAGAAGTGATATCCTTGCAACAGAAAAAAAAATTTAAAGACTGACAGTGCAATATCAAAAATGAAATACATAAATTTTTCTTGCATTCCGATAAAAAATTGTGGCTTAAATTCAATTTCCTATAATAAAGGATATGTGGGCGTAAGGCAGGTTCTTGTATTGATTACAATGAAACTTACCAAAAAGATTAGCTATATAATTATATAAATAGTTACGAAGTTTTGCTTTGGTCTGAGAAAAATTATAGCTGAAATTAAATTTTCAAAATCTAGCACACGTGGCAGATAGGGATGACTTTGAAATAACAGCTTAAAAACTTGTCAAGAAGTTTGAGTGTTTAATTAAAAAACAAGGTAGTGCACTCTGATTTGTAATTAAGTTGAAATGAAATTTTGGAAATTACATAAGTAAATATGACAGCTGTACGTGTCCTTTTTTAGTTTGTCATAAAGTTTGTGTAATTTAGCAAATATTGAGTTTATTTGAGGACATATGGGGAGCAGGCATGTCCTTTCAGCGACTTTAATTTAATTTTTCATACAGCTTAGTCACATAATTTTAAAAGTAGTTAGCGAGTCTTATCGCATTCTGTTTATAATTGCAGCTGAAATTGAATTTTAAAAGTAAGGGATATGCAAGGATGTAATATGTTATGTTTTCAAATGCACAAAAAATTTTCAACGTGATTGTATATGTGTTTTAAGAAATTGGAATCTAAATTTCAGCATTAAGGATATCAGGTAGACTTAAATGTCCTTGCTCAAATTGTAAGGCATTTAGTAATGGATTTTATTAGTGCAATTTTAAAAATACGAAATCAGATATTTTAAATTTTTTTTAAATTTAATTTTGAAAAAAAGGATATATAGACGTCTCCCATGTGCTTTGGCAGATTGAAATAAAATTTTTCAGGAGGCTTTATTACATAATTCTTGAAATAGTTACAGGGTTTTTTTTCCTAGATTAAAGTTTGAAAAAAGGATATATGGAGGGCTGTTATGTCCTTGCACAGATAGAAATAAAATTTGTCAGTAGGCTTTATTACATTATTCTAGAAATAGCTAGAGAGTTAGTTTAATGTTAATCTGATGACAAATTTTGGCTTGAATTCAATTGGAGATGTCAAGGATAAATCATGTTTAGGCAAAATCGTTGTTTTAGTAGCAATACAATTTGTCAAGAATAATAGCCATATGATTTAAGAAATAGTTAGTGCATTATTTAAGTTAAAATTGAAGTTTAATTTTTAAGGATATATGGAAGGAGCACATATCCTTACACCGATTGAGTAGAGATTAGTCTGAGAATATTTAGGGTTTAATTTAACACACAAGTTGGTGGTTTCGTAAGTGATATTTCGTTTTTAAAATTAAGTCATGTCCTTGAACATATTTTTTTTTGAACAGAAGATTTGTCTTAATCCTGGTACTATAACAATTAGTTTTAACTGTGTTTAACAAATTCTCTAGCATTGAAATATAACTTTAAGGGAACGAAGGAACGATTTGTTGTTATTTTTTTTAAATTTTTTTCTTGTTAGCCGAACCATTCAGTTGCAGTAAGAGCTGCTTCAAGCTTTCAGGAGTACTACTTAATTTCATTTAGCTTTATCTTAAACCATTTGAGAAACACTGTCAAATAAACTTTTCTCAATAGAGGATTAAGAGGATTATGGGGCAAAAATTTTGCAAAGCACAACAAAAGGATTTATCAATTTTCCATACATCAGTTTTAAGCATTTTCATGGCGCTTCGTCTAGCTAATTACACATTCATTGTGTTTGGCTTTTTCGTTTTTGTTTTTTTTTTAGTTTTTGGTTGAACAAAAAAGAAAAATCAAACAAAATTAATACGGGTGACTGGGCGTTTAACAAGCAACAGTTGTGTTAAATTACAACTCAAACAAATGAATTATAATTGAACTAAAGAGTGTTTCTATTGAATTTGCAAACAAGCAATTTCATGAGTACAATTAACTTGTTGTAGTTAAAATAATGGAAGACCAAGCAATGCGGAGAAATATATACAGAAAGCGAAAGGATGCAGGCAGGCAGGCAGACAGACAGACAGACAGGCAGGCAGGCAGGCAGACTGATGTTAAATAAGTGTTGTTGGTAAGATAATATAATTAGTCTTGAAATAAGAGCAAAAGAAAAATGTCAGAAGTGAAAGGTTTTATAAATTGTTTGTATATTTTTTTTTGAAATAAAGAAACTTAAATAAGTTCAGGCATATAATTATGCAGCTATTAGTGGGAAGTTAGAAACTATAAATTATAAATAAAGAAACAAAATAAAGTTTGAAAAATAATTAAAATTTACTAAAAATACATTTTATTATTTTATTATTGTTTCCCATACAGATTGTCGATCGAACGTTTTCTGTTTTTTTTTTCTTGAAACAAATTTAAATGTCTATCTTTCTATATTTATTTTTGTTTATTTTTAGCTTATAATTTAATTTTTTAATCGAGCTAAAACTGCAAAGTCAATTTAAATGTAAGAAAAAAAAACTGCTTTGCAGTAGATTTAATTTTATCCATAGCCAAAGAAAAAATAAATTAAATAAATATTTGTCAAATATAATTGCATTTCCTTATCACTAAGACAGACAAGAACCTCAACTCATGCTCTTAACATGAAACTATTTTCAAACAATACGTGCCATTGTCATAAAATAAAAATTAAACATGATTTGCTTAAACTTAAGCTAGAATAAACTTAACAAACGAAAGGACATCAGAAGCTTCGACTAGCAACATGCAACCTCATCGTTTGGCAATTTTAAGCTAATGAAATGTTTATGCCTTGACAATTTTTTAAAGCAAATTATTTAAGTCATACCATAACTTTTGCTATAAAAGGATATTAAATCCAATAACCCAGCAAACAAAAAATTTTTGAGTTTCTCACAGTTAAGGTGTCATATGCATGACACTATTATCAGCAGTGATAGCAGGAAAAATGCAAACAAATTTGATGAGAGAAATATTAATTCCATTTAAAAAATCTAGTTAAACAGTAACAAAAGCTAAAGTTTTATTTTAGTATAAATGAAGCAGCTTTAACAGCAACCACAGGACGTCCGTCGTATGAGGAATAAAAAAAATTCGACTTTTCTACTTTTGTTTTACAACATACAACTTGCCACATGTGGCAAAAAAAAAATAATAAAACGGATTTAGCTATTGTTGTTTTTGCTTGTAACATCGACAAGTAATTTTAGCTTTAAGCTCTTAACCAAGACAAGTTTGGGCATGCAAGCAAAATGATTTCACTAAAGTAAGACCTCGCACAGGAAGGGTTTCGTGCGGGCACTACATATGTAATACTTTACGAATTTTTAGTTTAAGTGATATTTTGGTTTGATGTCCATTTTTTGCTTTTTGGCGATTTTTTGGTTCTTGGCGATTTTTTCGGTTTTTGTATCTCGTTTTGACGATTTTTAGTATTGGATTTTTACGATTTTCGGCAAATTTTATTTTTGGTGTTACCGATTTTTTAGTTTTGGCGTTTGTTTCGTTTCGATGATTTTTTCGGGTTCTTGCGAATTTTTCTTGGCAATTTTTTAACTTGTTTTTTAGTTCTAGCTATTTTTTTATTGTTGGCAATTTTTGTTTGGTTTTTTGATGACTTTTTTGATTTGTTTAATTCTGGAGAATTTTTGGAATTTTTGTGATTTCTTTTAGTTAGTCCTAGTTTAAATTATGCAAGTCTTATTGCTTAGCTGATTATTTTGAGGGAGAAAGAGACGAGGGGAACAGAAACGTTTCTTTTTTCTTCGTCTTCCTTTTCCTAACAAACTAATTCGCTTAGCAATAAGACTTGCATAGTGTAAACTAGGACTTAAGGTGATATTTTTCATTCAAGCGCTTTTTCATTTTGGTGATTTTTTTACGATTTTTCTTAGTTTTGGCACTTTTTTAATTTTTAAATTTTTTAATTGAGACATTTTTTTTTGATTTTAATTGAAGTGTAGTGAATTTTAATCAGAAATATTTTTTTTTTTTCACATTAATTAATAAAAATATTTCATTCAATAAGAATTGAAATTACTGAACTTAAGCCTGACTAAATTTTTTAATTTTTTTTAGTTTCTAGCGATTTTTTTTGGGTTTCATTAGTTCTCGTGTTTTTTTTTAATCTTGACAATTATTTGTTTTGCCAAATTTTTCGGGTTTTGTGATTTTCTTATTTATTTTGGCGACTTGTTAACTTTTGAAGATTTTTTTTGCATTTATGCGATTTCTCTTATTTTGGACAATATTTTAGATTCAAACGGTTTTTTAATTTTGGTGATTTTTTTTAGTATTAACGCTTCTTAGTTTTGGCACTTTTTTGTTTTAATTTTTTTTTTATCATGGCGTGTTTTTTAAATTATGGCAATTTTTTTGGTCTTTGGAGATTTAGTTTATTTGAAGCTTTTTTTTTGGTTTTGGCGATTTTTTTTCGGTTTTTGGCAATTTTTGTTTTTGGGTTTTGTACAATTTTTTTCGGTTGTTTTCTTAGTTTTGGCGTTTTTCTCGTTTCTGAATTTTTTTTTTTGGTTTTTGACGATTTGGTAAATTTTTTTTTTCGCGATTTTCTTAGTTTTGAAGACTTTTGTCTATATTTTTGCAACTTTTTTAGCTTTAGTGATATTTTTTATTTAAGCGCTTTTTTATTTTGGTGATTTTTTTAAAGTTAACGCTTTTTCTTAGTTATGGCACTATTTTTAATTTTTTTAAATTTTTCTTTGAGTTTTTGGTATATTTTAGCTTTTGACTATTTTTTCCTTTATTTCTTAGTTTCAGTGATTTATTTAAGTTGTTGCGCTTTTTATCGTTTTGGAGACTTTTTCTATTTTCAGTGATTTTTGTTGTTGTCTTGTCGACTTTTTTACGTCTGAAAATATATTTGCACTTTGGCGATTTCTTTTATATTTGGTGGTATATTTAAGCGCTTTTTCGTTCTGGCGATTTTTTTTAGTATTGATGCTTCTTCTTAGTTTTGGAATTTTTTTAATTTTTGATTTTTTCTTGCAATTTTTTTGGTTTTTTGGCGATTTTTTCTATTGTTAGTTCAAGTTATTTTTCTTTTTTTAGATGTTGCGCTTGTCATCGTTCTGGCGAAGTTATTCGTTTTGGCAATTTTTTTTAAGATTTTGTGTAATATTTCGGTTGTTTCTAAGTTTTAGCGATTTAAATAGCTCTTGCGTTTTTTTTCCTTTTTAAATTTTTTTCGGTTTTTGAAGATTTTTTTAATCTTTTTGCGATTTCCTACTTGTGAAAATTTTTTGCCATTTAACTGATTTATTTCATTTTTCGGGATATTTTTCATTCAAGCACTTTTTCAATGTGATAATTTTTTTACACTCAGGGATAAGCAGCAGTTTAAAAATAAGAACGCTTCACATAAATTCAATAATTGCCGATATAATAGAAAATGTATATTGGGATACTTATAAATAAATAAAATTAATAAATTAATAGTGTAAATTAATATATTTCCATATTGAAGTAAAAAAAATTTCAACATGACTAGACTTTTGTCAATTAATTCAATATTGTTTTTATTGATTTTAAGCTGTTTTTTTCTCTGGGTGTATTATTAAAAAAATTAAAATATTTTTTGTGGGGGTTTTTGGCAATTTTTTTCAGGCTGTAGGAGATTTAGTTTAGTTTTAGCGATTTTTTTCGTTCTGACTTTTTATTTCGTTTTGCCGATTTTTCGGTTTTTTCGTTTTGAGGATTTTTTTAAACTTGGAATTTTTTTTAGCGTTTTTGAACACTTCAAAAGTCTGCCTCTTACTGTTTCCAAGATAAGAGTACAGCAAATTGCCAAAATTACCTTATCTGATACAAGAAGTTTTGATTTCTTTTTTTTTTAATTTTCAGTGTTAATTGATGTAGTTTGCATAAAATACAACAAAATACAACAACTTTGTTTGTTTTAAAAATAATTTTAAGGACAATTAAAAAAAGTCTTATATGGCTCACATGCAGATATGAGAAAGAATATATATATATATATATTGATTGGCTGATGATATTTCGGTGATAAATTCTTCAAATTTTTAAAATTATCTGCCATATGGCAACACTGTTTGTTAAGGCAGAAGAAAAAGAAAAAGAAATTTAAGTCTCTTAAAAAAAAAGCAAGCAATGGTTTTTTATAAAAACATAGAGATTCTTCCCTCGGTGGTGCCTGCAGGAAATCTTGAGCTAAAACAAAAACTGAACTCTTTGTTTAAAAAAAAAAAAAATACTCTAAATATTTTGTAAGCCTGTGGCATCCAAGGAGTAAAAAAAATATTTTAAGCCCAGTCGTTGTTACTTTTTTTCGTACCACCCACTGTGCGGTGTTCGTAGTTTTTTTTATAAAAAAAATATTTAAAAAAACTTTAACTAAGAAATGTAAAAAATTTGTTTTGTTTTGCAAAAAAAAATAAGAGGAAATAGTATTTTGTTTGAGCAAACTTTTTTGCCTACTGCTGAGTTGTATTTATGTTAAGAAATTATTTTTTTTTATTAAATTTTATTAAGTATATTATGTTTTTTTTTTTGTTATTAAAAAAAAATGAGTGCGTGTAAATGCCACAGTTGGCTTAAGTAAGCGTGTGGAAGGGAAACGTTCAGTAGAATGAACACACGCACATTCTTGCAAAAGTTAAATTATTATTGTGTTATGATTCCATCTTATTTCCTCTTTGTTTTTTGCTTTTATTTAATTCTTTTCTTTTTTAAAATGTACAACTTCTTTTGCTTTTTAATAATATTTATTTCGCTGTATATATTCTTTATCTACAAGGAAGATTTGCCAGCATTAAATTAGCTGCTTGCTGAAAAAAAAAACAAAGAAACAAACAAACAAACAACAAGACAAACTTTCTTGTGTCATTTCCCAGTAGCTTATCCTTGGCAAAAAGGGATAACATGAGTCATGACAGTGTGGTCACTTGTCGCTGTTGTGAAGGTTGCAGTGTCAGTAATATAATATCTGTTAAGGTTATGATGTTGTTGTTGTTGTTGTTGATGAAGGGAAATAAATAAGATAAATTTGAAATTTCAAAAGCTAACTTTCATTTAAGGAAGTCACAATGATGCTATTGTTAATTTAAAGCAATTTAAAATGTTCTAGAGACAATATAAAAAAACTTTTATTTAGCTTGTACTCTTTTTGTCATAATATGAAATTGCTGTAAGTTGCAATTAGTTTTTCTACGAGTAATTACAAACAACACCAGCTATTGTCATAAATAATTGACAACTACTTTAATCGTTCCTGTGCGATTAGAAAGGTGCAATTAACTAAATGTACAAACTCAAAATTACATTTAAGTTATTACTCTTGAAGATTAGTTTAATTGTAAGCAGTTGTCGCACAAAGAAAAAATGACTTATTAATCAGTTTTAAATTATTTAAAAGTTTTAAGATTTATTAATAATGAACATTTTTAAGTCTTAAGTC
The DNA here is from genome assembly GCA_905220375.1 of Tachina fera. Classification (NCBI taxonomy): domain Eukaryota; kingdom Metazoa; phylum Arthropoda; class Insecta; order Diptera; family Tachinidae; genus Tachina; species Tachina fera. The sequence continues at coordinate 102,051,445 of LR999967.1, read as the reverse complement.
TAAACTGGCTCATGAAATGTAAATTAATTCATATAATACTTAATAAAAGATAATCATTCTTATTTATTTATATTAATGCGTAGGAATTTATGAATTAAAAAAAATTAATGCAGTTGCTAACCAAAATGTTTGATAGAGGTTTATACAAAAAAAAAAAAAAAATCAAGATACAGACCTTTAGGCTGTATGTATATTACTTTTTCATATTATTTATTCTGTTATTTGTTTTCTAATTAAATGCCAAGCAGACTTAATACACTTGAATGATTCTCAAAACACATTTTTATTTTTTTTTTTTGTATCAGCTAAAGCAAATAAAACAACTTCAATTTTAGCTTAACGAAATTCATTGTTGCTAAGGATAAAATATTGTTTAACAACAAATCTTTATATACATACACACGAATACATTTATGTATATATGATCTTATAAAAATATTCCAACAGATTATTTTACATATAATGTAATTGGACAAGCGTAATAACAACATATAAGTGTTATATAATCCGCTGAATCGAATCTTGTATACAGTACCCGTATGTACATATGCAAACATAAGTACATACAGACATATTTGTTTTATGAAAGAAAAATTAACACACATATACATACATATGTATATGTGCTTCTATCATGTAATTAAAGTTCGCTAGTCAAGTTTTTTTTTCGCATCATTTAGGAAAAAGGCTCATAGTGCGCCGTTTTACATGCATCTCTTTGTCATGCTCAAGTTTTGATTTAGAAAGAGAGTGAGAGAGAGCAAGAAAATAATATATACTGTTACTTCCTAAACCGATTTAATTTTTTTTTTGCTGAAAGAGTATATTTTGCATTTAGTCCCTATTGCAAAAAAAAAGTAGGCGGGGCACAACCACTAATTTTTGCTTATACATGTAATTCAATACGAACTTTATCCTATATTAAATATAGTTTTGGCATTTTTTCCCGTTTTTGGTTTTTTTCTGGTTTGAGCGTTTTTTTAGTTTTGGCGTTTTTTGCTTTTTTTTTGCTTCTGGCGATTTTTTTAAGTTTTTACGCTTCTTTAGTTTTGGCACTTTTTTCTCGTTTTGGTGATTCTTTTTGATTTTTGGCGTTTTTTTCATTTTGTAGATTTTTTTATTTTGGCGATTTTTTATATAGGCGATTTTTTGTTTGTTTTGGCAATGTTTTAGTTTTCGGTGTTATTTTCATTTTCGCAATTTTTTTAGTTTTGACGCCTTTATTTCGTTTTGACGATTTTTTTTTCTGTTTTTTTAATTTTGGCGATAATTTTTAGTTGTGTCGATTTTTTCGGTTTTTGGCGTTTTTTAATTTAAGCTATTTTTTATTTAAGCGCTTTTTAAGATTTTGACAATTTTTTTCTCGTTTTGGAGATTGTTTTCGGTTTTTGGAGTTTTTTAATTTTAGCGATTTTTTTTAATAAAAAAAATATTAGTTTTTGCGCCTTTTTCGCGTGTTGTAGATTTTGTTCGGCTTTGGTGTTTTTTTTTCATTTTGTAGCTTTTTTTTATTTTGGCGATTTATTTGATTGTTAGAATTTTTTTTAATTTTGGCGATTTTTTTTTCTATTTTTGGCGATTTTTTTTGCGGTTTGGCGATTTTACAATTTTGGGATTTTTCAGTTCTACCGTTTTTGTAAATTTAAAATTTGCCTCTTACGGTTTCCGAGATACAGCAAGTTGTCAAAGTTACATAGTCAAAATTACATTAACTGATAGAAAACCCTTTAATTTAAATATTTTTAAATTTTAGTGTAATTGTTGTAGCCTGTATTGCTCGTTTTGGAACACCCTTCAATTTTTAACTCTAATGTATTTGTTGTTGTAGCGGCATAGGTTCAACATACTCTGCCCAAATTTCAAGTCCGTAACTCTTACGGTTTCTGAGAAAATAGCGTGTTATGGCGTAGCGAAAATAATAGGGTTCTTTTCCCCTTTTGGTGTAAGGAATCTTAAAAATGGGCAGGGCAGTGCCCATTTAAATTTAATATTATATTTTACGTTCTTCCACTTAAACGTTTTTTATAAAACTTGAAAAACCTGCTGAATTCTTAAAAGGAAACAATCTCGCTTTAAAAAATTGGGCAGTGCCATGCCCATTGTAATATAATATTATATACCACATGCTTCTACTCAATTGAATTTACGAAACTTAGCACACACTCTCAGGTCTGAAAAAGAATTAATCTGGTATCTAAAAAAACGGGCGAGGCCACGCCCATTAAAATTTAATGTTATATTTCATAAGCTTCGATTTCTATGAGACTTTACAAAACCCACTAAACTCTTGGAAAGATACAATACTGAGACTTAAAAAGTGAGCAGCTCCACGCCCATTATAATTTAATAATATATTTCACATATTTCTGCTTTAAAGTTTGTTATGAAACAGCCTGAACTCTTAGAAAGACCCAATTGAAATTTAAAAAAAAATGGGCAGTGCCACTCCCATTATAATTCAATAATATATTTCACATGGTTCTACTAAATTGATTCTTACAAAGCTTTGCACACACCCTGTTATCTCAAAAAAGTAGTAAGTTTGTATTTTAAATAATGGGCGTAGCCACTCCCATAAAAATTCAATGTTTTATTTTTCGTGCTACTACTTCAGAGATTTTTATGAAATTTGGAAAACACACTGAGGTTTTAAAAATACACAAGTGTACGTGCTTCTACTAAATTGAAAGCTTGCATTGCCTTGGAAAAGGCAATCAATCTTGCACTTAATAAAATGGGTGGAGCCACGCCCATTAAAATTAAATGTTATATTTTTTTACGTGCTTCTACTACAACGATTTTTATTAAATTTGGCAAGCAACGTGAGCTCTTAAAAAGGCACAATTTAAAGTCATAAAAAGTGGGCAGGACCTCGCCCATTTTTTACATGCTTCTTCTTAATTGATTTTCACGAAACTTTTCATGCACCTTGAGTCTAAAAAAGCTTAAAATCTAACTTTTTAAAAAGTGGTCGGAGCCATGGCCATTAAAAATTAAAATATTTTATTTTACTTGCTTCAGCTGGAAAGGTTTTTATGAAACTTAAAAACACCCTGATCTTGTACAAAGACACAATTTAAAAATTTTTTAAAGTGGGTAGGGCCACGCCCACTAAAATTTATTTTTATTTCTTACGTGCTTCTACTTAATTGATTTTTGCCAAATTTTGTATGAACAATGCCCTGAGTCTTAAAAGGCGGTTCAATTATGCTATAAAAATGTGGGCGGGTTTACGCCCCTTAAAAGTTTGATATTATATTATATGTGTTTCTACTTATAAAATTTTTATAAAACTTAGTAAAAGGTTACGGCTTTTGAAATTAAATAATTTTGTGCTTGAAAATAAGGGGTGGGCCATGCCCACTTAAACTCAATATAATATTTCACGGGCTTCTACCTCAACGATTTGTATCAAACTTGCCACATACCTTGAGCTCTGAAAGTGGTGCTATGTTAAGTTTAAAAAGTGGGCGTATACTAATGTTTGCAAGGTTGGGCGTGAAAGCATAAAATGTTCACTAAAAATTTACAAATAAAATTTTTTTCAAATAAGTTGAACTGTCTTCCAAGTTCCACCAATCTTATCTCTTCGCTAAATCAAATACTTACATATGTATGTATATCTCGTCTATTAACAATAAAAGTTTTTTGTAACTTTTGGCTCTCTATAACTAAAACGAACATAAAAGAAAAGATAAACATATTAAATATAATAAACTTTTCCCAGTATTAATTAATCGATTACAATTATGTACAGTTGTTTGCTTAAATTAATTTTCAATTAGTGTCATTGGAGTGAAAATAAATATTTGTTAAAGTTCTTTTATAACCTTTTATTGTTATGCACGTATAATGAATAATTAACGTTTTTTTTATAATAGATCCTGTTTGTCACCTGGTTAGTTACAACAGGTGTGCGTGTAAGTGTAAGCGTGTGTCTTTGTGTGAGTGCATTAAAAATTTACGCATTAAGGTAAAATCATTTAACATAATACTTTCAACAAAATACTAATTAATTGAAGTTGTAATGAAAATAAAAAATATTTTAAGGAATAATAAAGGACCAAATTAAATTTACAAACACTTCTTGAAACGAGCTTTCTGAATAGAAAACTGATAATAAAAAAATAGTTTCACCCAGCTTGACATGTTCTTTTCACAAAAAAATAAATAAAAATTATTTTTCCATGAATAAGTGAAGCAAAACAGGATGTTCTGTTTATCGGTCTATGTTTGTATGCATGTGTTCCTTTGCGGGTTTATATAAAAACAAACACTGATTTCTTTGATTCTTACTTCAATAGCTTTGCAGTACTATCACTACAGCAGTAATAATTCTGCCAAAAAAAGGCAATGTGAGTCCGATCACAGGGCAGATGTGTAAGCATCTATTAACGAAAATTTGTTTTTAATATTGGCTTATGGTAACTAAAATAAATTACATAAATTTTTGACTCTGCCGTATTTAAAAATCTATGAAAAACTGGATCTATAATAGTGGAACTATTAGTTGTGGGGAATTGTGGAGAAGTGCTCATATGCAAGTGAAAAACGTCAAATAAAAATTTTGATAAAGCTTGCGACTGTGGGTTTGCAAAATTTATATTAAAATCTTCAACCATACTAATTGGTATGAGATGGATATTGTTACCCAATTGTCGTGCGCCAGCTTCAGTGTAAGGCAACAGTACGTAATGAAGATATGTTTGTTATAATAGAATATTATAAATTTTTTATAAAGACTGCTTTATATCTTTTTAACAAATATTTGACATTTAAAACTCTCTTTGATTTAAAAGTTTATATGTATTTAATTCATTTTATATTTCTTCATTTTTTTAACAAAATTATCCCCACTGGCAGCACTATTACACTTTACATGCAATATCTATTAAAATTAACATTGCTCCTCAAGATATGCTTTAAAATTCGGTTAAGTGTATTTCTATGCAGCTGTTAAGTTTCTATGTACTTCTTGTTCGTATGATTACACTAATACACTCATACACAGCTCACACCGATTTGATAACACTTTACGATCTTAATCAAAATTTGTGATTGTATTGTGAAAAAGATTTTTAGTCCCCAGCGTATAGATGTTTACACATCAAAAAAAAAAACTGACTTCAATGCAAACATCTGTGAGCAAATCACGGCATTTGATACGACTCGTAATTTAAAAATATTTCCATAAAAACTCTATTGAAATATTTTTAAATTACGATTCGTATCGAATGCCACCTGATCTGAAAATTTTACAACAAAATTATTGGGATTAAACTGGAAGAAAATCATATAAAATTTAAAAATTTAAAATCTGGTGGTTAAGAACAATTTTGTGAAATATAAAATTACATTTTAATGGGCGTACTTCCGCCCCTTTTTCTTTAAGTGCAAGATTGTGTGTGTTCTTAGAGTTTAGGGTGTGTGTTGAAGTTTTGTAAAAGTCGGTAAAATAGGACCTAAAATAAAATATTAAATTTTAATGGGCGTGGCTCTGCCCATTTTTGTAAATGCAAGATTTCGTTTTTTTGTAGAGGTCAAGGTGTGTGGTAAGTTTTGTAAAAATAATAATGAATTTTTGTGGGCGTAGACCCGCCTATTTTTTTTTAACTTAAAATAGTTTTATTACAATAGCCCGAGGTGTTTACTAGGCTTCCCAGCATTCACAAAAGTAAAATATCATAAAATTAATTTGAAAAAAGTTTTGGCGTGTCCCTGCCCACTTTTTTTACAGTGAGAGCAATTGGCAGATATACCCTTTCAGACAAAAAAAGAATTTTTACAAACGGCCTTAAAAGTAATGAGTTATGAAGTAACAATAAAAAAAGTTAGACAAATCGATAACTGTGAAAAATTCAATATGGCCACCAACATGCGCCATTTTGTGAGTACGAAAAAAAGTAAAAAATCGGTGAACTATATCAAAATGGGCATCATTATATACATATTTGCAAATCATATTTAGGTTTATTTTAGAATTTTTTTATTTGAATTACGATATAAAATCTTTCACGGCTTAAACTTGGTCACAGTCAAGTTGATTTTAACTTATGACTTTTTTAATTTAACTTTGTATAAACTGTTTTAAACGTATGTATAAATTTAATTAAAACGTTTATAAACAAAACATTTTATTGCTGTTCATTTAGAATATTACGTTCTCACATGTGTGTTGCTGGCTGCCTGGCTGTGCCATAAAAAACATTTTCAACTAAAAGAATACACCGTGGTATTAAAAATCATTTGTTTCAATTTCCTGTGTTTGCAATTTTTTATTAAACTTTTATCTTTTTTTCTACTTCCTAGTATTCTAGTTTTTTTTGTCATACGTGTGTATTTATAAGAGTTTTTTTCTCTTCATTCTTTTAAACTTCCATTGCTATAGCATGTTGTAAAGCATATTAAATATCTTTTACAAGGGCAAAAAAAAATCCAGTGGTTTGCAGAAGTATTAATGTTACAACAAGCTACGTCTGAAGTAGTATTTTCTTGATATTTTTCTTCCTAATTTTTTCCAATTTTTTTTTTCTAAGACTTTTCCTCTATAATGATATTTGATTTCAAGAGGTGGTTGGTTGCTTAATTTTCTCTAAAAGTCCCGCAATATTTTGCTGTAATTGCGCAAATTATTACAACAAATAAGAAACTAAATATGTTTTCTGTTTAGCAAGAGACTAACGATACTCTTGGTGGATAAAGACGGGAATTTCCCGGACTAAACAAGAAAGAGTGTTTTAATCGACTGTGTTGAGTCTTATATATAGCTTTGTAAAAGAGATGCATCATGATTGTATTTCCTAAAATAATACTAGTATTGTACTCGCAGGCCAAGTATGCTAACTTATTTCATATTTTCCGGTATTTAATGAAACTGATTACAAGAAAACTATTAAGCGCTTCAATTCCATTTCTACTGACAATATATTCACATAAATCGAGATTTTTCTATTTTGTTCAGCAAAAAGGAATAGTTTTAGGGAAATGTCAAATAGTATTTATTTAATTTAGTAGTTATGACTGTTCTATAGCGATATATTTAATGTTATCTCAGTTCAATAAAAATTAATAAGAAATCATTCACCATAATGTTTACCAAAAAAATCAGTCTTCCAACCCTGGATTTTTTTTTGAATTTTCTGATTTTAATTACTTATTTGTTTCATTATAAAATATAATATTTTACGTACATACTTATTTATACAAAAAAAAAAAGTTTAAGCTTTCCAGCTCTGCAGCTGTTTTATATTTTTAAATTTTTTATAACAAATTCATTCCTTTTAAGAGATAAAATATTTTCAATTTATAGAGGAAAAGAAAAAACTACATTGACCTAATTACTGTTATATAAAAAAAGTTTAAATCTTCCAACCCTGGAATCATAATTTTAGATTATTGTGTTTTTTTATACCTGCTAATTTATTTTAAACGTATAAAATATGTTTAATTCATAGAGAAATTAAAAAAATTAATGGAGTACCAAAAAAAATTAAATTATCCAACCCTGGAATATTTTGTTTTGGAATTTTCTGATTTTAACACTAATTTGTTTCATTATAAAATATAATTCACAAAGAAAAAAAATATTTTTCTGTAGGTTATTATACATATATGTATACCAAAAAAAAGGTTAAAACTCTCCAGCTCTGCAGCTGTCTTATATTTTTTAAATTTTTTTATAAAACTCTTTCCTTTTAAGAGATAAAATATATTTAATTTGTAGAAGAAAAGAAAAAATTAGATTGGCCTAATTACTTTTATATAAAAAATATAAACTTTTCCAACCCTGGTATCATCCTTTCAGGTTTTTATATTTTTTTTATACCAATCAATTTATTTTAAAAGTATAAAATATGTTTAATTCATAGAGAAAATAAAAAAAATTATTTTGGCACCAAAAAAAAAATAAATTTTCCAACCCTGGATTTTAATTATTTTTTTTTGAATTTTCTGATTTTAATACTAGTTTTTTTCATTATAAAATATAATTACAAAAAAATTTACGTTGGTACTTATTTAAAAAAATTATTTAAGTACCAAAAAAAATAATAAATTTTCCAAACCTGGAATCGTTTTTTTAGTACCAATTTTATTCTTATTAAAATTTAAGCTTATTTATTTAACAAAAGAAAAGAATGTTATTTTTACATGGCAAAATAAAATTTAAATGTTCCAGCTCTGAAATCATCTTTTCGATTTTGCTGATTTTCAATAGAAATCTATTGCGCTCAATTTCTGATATACCAGTTAAAGACTTAGCTTCTCTGGGAGCTTCGCAGTACCGATTTCACATACAGACAGACGGACGGACGGACAGACAGACTGACGGACAGATGGACATCGCTTATTCGTCTTCCCTATTTATAAGGACTCTGAATATATATACTTTATGAGTCGCATGTGAATATTGGAGAAATTACAAAAGTCATAAACTTCTACGTTACTAAATAAGAAATAAATCTCAAATAGTGATTTTGCAGTGACACGTTTAATTTAAACAAATAAAGGGCTCATGAAGTAACACCCCTAGGAAAGAGTGGACAGAGGATGAAGTCTAACTGATTTCACAACTTTGTTAATGTGCTTTTGCTACTTTTAAAGCAGCATTGCAGCGCCCTCTTGTGCTAAGTAGTTGCATTATTTTAAGCTATATAGAGGTTCTAAAAGTTATACAACTTACTGAGTTTTTGCACAAATGCACTTAGCACCCCTCGTGCTTGGTAGTCAACAAACTAACTGGTTCAACCAACATCAGCCTCTCAAAATTAAAATTAAAAAAAAAATATTAGTTGCTCCTGTTAAAATATGTTTACAAAAGAAATGATTTTTTCCTACTGCTAAAGCTGATCATAAATCAATAGATTTCTTTATTAAATAACAAATTCAAAGTTATTGTCCTACTCACTATATTTCACACACGCACACACGCACACATGCACACACTTACGCAAAAAAAAACTTTATTTTTGAAAACAGATTTACTTACTGCTAAAACTACCAGAAGTATGAAAAAAAAATTATATTAATGGTAAAAGTTTTATGTTGTAACAAAAGACACAAAGAGTTTCATAAAATAACTATACAATATTAGCAGAGAACATTTATCAGAGATTTGTTTTATACATACAATACATAGATACTTAACAATCAGAATGGAATACAGCAGGCAAAAGTTTTGACAAAACTTTTTTTTGCAATCTGATCCTTTGAAAAAAAAAAAATAAAATTATATTAAAAGCAAAAAAGTTTTTAAACTAACTAATAAGCACACAGTGGAAATATATACAAATAACAATAATCTTTAATTATTGGCAAAGGAAATTAAATAAATATTTGATTTTTTATATTTCATACAAATAAGTACAGTAGTTTCCGGTTAAGTGATTGTTTAATTAATATAAAATTTTTAAAATGAAAATTTTTAATAAAAATAAGAAATAAAAATAATGAAAAGATAATAAAAATAATAAGAATAAAAAATAATAAAAGATAAGAAAACTGCGAGGTGCATATTTGAAGACAATTCGGAGTTTAATATTGTTGTTTGTATGTGTGAACTTAAATAAAACTTCTTAGAAAAATTGCCTTTAAAACCCTTCAAGATCGAAGATTGGTAAGAAAAGATGAAAATTTTAGCTGCTGTTTTTACTTACACGTACAATCGCAAATTAAAAAAAATCAATGCTCTCAAGTTATTTTAACTGAGGAGGTTGTCGATTAATCTGTATTTTTATAGCTTTGCTATTTATTGCACGATACAAGAGTTAAGACGTGACTTTTCTAACAAAAATAATCAGCACTATTACAGTTATCAATTTATTTTTGTTTTGATTTCCTTGTACTTAAAAGCAGGGTACGAAAATAGAAGAAACAAATTGTTTGATTTTGTTTTGTTTCGTACTTTGAAGTGAGTGAAACAAAAACAATGAGAATAATTGCTTAATTTGTTTTTGCTCATAAGCACAAGCCAGAGAACACAGCCCATCAGATGTAAGCCGGATAACAGCCCCCACCGGTCACAAGCAATAGATATATTTATTCGTACGCCACTAGAAAAAAAAATAATGGGAAATAAATGAAAATATTTTTAAATATTTGCAGAAAATTAGACATCATCATTTAATTTAATTTTAATGCAATGCACACATGAAATTTTTTTTACATAACTAAGAAACAAGGCTATAACCTATCTTTTTTTTTATTTATTTTTTTTGACATTGTGACTTTATAACTCGGTACATTTTATACCGATTGTGAAACTTTTTTTTTTGTATGAGAGGGCACAGCTTCCAATTGGTGCCATTGTAAAAAAAAGTGGGAGTGGATACTCCCACTAATTTCTTATGTTATATTTTTATTATATTTTACTTATCGAAGTGCTGTGACACCTAGCCAACACCTTTGGTTCTTGTAATTTTAAAGCTTAAAAAAGGGCATATTAACGCCCCTTAAAATTTAATATTTTCTTTTAAGTATTCTAATTTATCAATTTTTTATTATTTTAAGTGGTTCCACTTTATCAATTTTTACAAAACTTAACACACACCTTAAGCTCTCAGAAAACACAATACTGCTTTTAAAAAATGGGCGTTGTCACGCCCCTCAAAATTTTATATTTTATTTTAAGTGGTTCTACTTAACCGATGCTTACAAAACTTCCAGACACACCTTAAGCTCTAAAATAGACACAATCTTCTAGCTAAAAAAGTGGGAGCAGTTACGTCCATTGAAATGTAATTTTTTATTTTAAGTGATTACAGTTAGCCAATTTTTACAAAACTTAACACACACCCTCACACACACCCAAACACACAATTTTGCATATAAAAACATGGGTGATGGCACGCCCATTAAAATTTGATTTCTTATTTAGCCAACATATTTTAAAAATTTTTTTGGTTTGCTTAAAAGATTTTCCAATTTGGTCCCAACATTTTTTTCAAAAATATTCAGATCTTTGTACTGAAGTCGATTATTTATTTTTTTTTGGCAGAATTACTTCCTAACACTTTTGTTAATATTTCAGACGTATTTTTATGTATATAAATTCAACCGTTGTACAGTGAGACCAAAAGCCTCTTTTTCTCAAATCAATTCTTGTCTCTACGACTAAAATTGGGAGGATCACTAAACCTTTTATAAGTATATCCTTTAACAAAACAACAAAATCTGGGCAGGGGGGAGGCGGGAATCCCCCATATTATTGGTCCTATATCTTCAGAACTACAACAATGAGGCACACTAAATTTGAATAACTCTTTTAATAAACTGGATTTTACTACAAAATCTTGTGGTTATAGGAAGGCTGGCGGGTACACCCCCCCCAATATAAAGTATTTATTTATGAATTATTTAGCATTATTTGTTTATATAAAAAAATAATAAGCAGGAACAAAGAAAAACGTTGCTTAACCAACAAAACAAGTAAGAATTCATGATTTTTTTTTACTCAAGTACGCTCCTAATGAATTTTGTATCACTCAGAATACGAATTATGCAAAAATAGATTTTTTTTAAGTCTAAGTAAGCTAAAATCTCATATGTTATTTTCTTAAAGCATTATTATATAAAAATACAAAAATTATCACGCGTGACTCATGCGCAACTCAGACGTGACTCATACGTGACTCATCACGTGATTCACACTTGTCTTAAACATGACTCACACTAGACTCATACGTGATCACCCGTGACTTATCTTTTAGTCACGCGTAACAAGCCATGACATTAAACTTATGTGGCTAGATCGTCGACGAAACGGCATGGTTCCAACGAAATATTGATGGTATAGGAGGGTGGGGGCGGGTATTCGCCTTGTAAAATAATTATTAATTAATTACTAAACATACTTTTTTTATATAAGAAATAATAAGCAGGAACATAATGCACATACATATGTAAACGATACTTAATCAACCAAAACAAGAAAAAATTCTCATTCTTTTTACTCACGCACGCATTGAATCACTTCGGATACGAATTATTCAAAAATAGAAGCTAAAATCACAAAAGTTATTTTTTTAATCACTACTATAAATAAACCAATTGCGATCACGCGAGGCTCATGCGTGACTCACACGCAACGCAGGCGTAACAAATCTTGAAATTTTTACATTTCTTATAAAAACACATAATAAAAATGTAAGAGGAAGCGCTATTATTGATAAATAGAACGCGTGAGCCCAGTTAATATATTTACGTTCACTTAAAGTGAGAAAATCCAATTTTTTGCCGCTCCATTGCACACATTAAATAGTAAATTACTTCAACAAATATATAATTTAACAAACTTAAGCAAACCATTTGATTAAATACCTGAACTTGATGGTGTCATGGTTAGATTTATTACTTTTTCAATTTTCTCTCACAACGTTCAATTTCAATACGTCATTAGAAAAGTACCGTTACCTATTTGACATTTATTTTTTGCGAAATAACTTAAAAACTTAAAATTTTTTTAATTTATCCTTGAAATGACATCGTTTGGTCCCTTGTGCACAAGGACAACTACGATATGCAGCCTAAGTTTCATAAAAAGAAAGCTCATTCTACTTTAAAAATTAGCGAACTTAAAGAAGGTTTTATTGCTTCATAAAATTTCCCATGTAATCGATATTATTTTCAATTTTCCAAAAACTTTTCGTAACTATTGTTTATTCAACAACTTTTGCCGGTTAACAAGAAAATATAATTTTTCGAAAAAAAATATAATTTTTCCAAAAAAAATCTTACATTCTAAAACATTTATGCTGAAAATATTTTCGCTAGAAATTGTTTCAATATTTTTTTGTCTCTTCTTTTGGCAACTCCACAACCAACTATAGCACAAATATTTTTTCTTAGTTCCATAGAACAGCCGAAAACGACCCTAGGGCGTTTTTAATGATAACTGTGTGTAAAACCAAATACAGTAACTTACAATAGGTCATAAAAGAGTTAGAGAAATAGCACAAAAAAGGACACACAAAAAAATACTGAACGTTAACACATTATGATGAAAATAAACATGAGCAAAAATAATGTTTTAATGCCTTAAGGTCATCCCTTTTTTCATTTGGAAAATTTTAGGCAAAATAGTAATTTTTACTCATATGCTTTGAAAAGCTTAAGACTGGGTTCACACATGGTAATTTAAATAAAGCAGCTGAAAAAATTTTACGTTAAATTGAACACACCATTGTAAGGACGTTTACTTAAAATTTCCTTTTTTACTTTGTCTAGCGAAATGATCCTTGTTATAATAATAAAATATTAAATAAGTTTCATAAACAGGTTAAATAATAAACATTAGTATACAACCAGCCAAACTCTTTAATTGTGGGTAAAATAGGATTAAAACAACAAACATTCCAGGTTAAAAAAATAAACCACACTAGATTAATGTAATATTTAAGTTATTATATATTTTTATTAAAAAAATATAAAAAAGCTTTTTGTAGAAATTCCCATTGAAAAAAAATACAACTCAGGCTTAAAAACCAGCATTCTGTTAAGTTAAGGTGGCCAAAGAAAAAAAAAACAAGCATGAACAAGGACCAAACAATTTAATTGTGACAAACTCAAAAGCATTTTAACCAACAAAATAGACATAAAACAAAGAAAAGCAAATAGCAGGAACACTAATAAAAACAGATGCAGTGTAATAAAAGAACCATTACACAACCATTTACAGTTATTTACAAACTAGTGTAAACACACACACACACACTCTCCGTCTCTCCCTATCTCTCTCTCTCTCTCTCAAATAAACTTTTTTTTAGTTACACAAAGTTACATGAAGGCATGTCAACTATGCTTTTAGTTGGTTAAAATATTGTAACAAAAGCAAAAAAAAAAAACAGCATAAATTTTTAAGGAGTAAACAGCACAAGATAAAACTAATTCTTGGAAAAAAACCGCTTGTGCTGCTCATCTTCGCATAATCACTAGTGAATATTAAATACTGCAGCATTCATTTAAGGATAAGTTCCAGCATTGTCTCTTTCTTCTTGAGATCATTTTAATTCATTAAAATTATATGAAACAATTTGTTTCTATTTATTTCGCTAAGCACTATGAACGACATTGTTTAAGTTTCTAAGGGCATTGAAAAAAAATTTTATAAATCTCCGACTTTTGCATGAGATTTTAACATTTTTTACAAAAAGTACCTTTTATTAAAAGTACAATTTTGTAAAAAGTGCCAGTCACGAAAAGTACTCTTTTAAAGAAGTACTGTAACTTGCAAGAAGTACCTTTTGTAAAAAGTACTTTTTGTAAAAAGTACCTTTTTTAAAAATCGTTCTAAACAAAGAACCTTTCGTAAAATTACTTTTTGTAAACAGTGCATTTTGTAAAAAGTACTTTTTGAAAGAAAAGAGTGGTTCATAATACTTTTTGAAAAAAGTACGTTTTGTCAGAAGTACCAATGAAAAAGAAGTTCGTTGGAAAAAGTAACTGTTGTAAAAAGTACTTTTCTTATAACGGTACGGGAAGTGCTTTTTAAAAAAGTACGATATACTTGCAAGAAGTACCTTTCGTAAGAATTACCTTAATATAAAAAGTACCTTTCGTAAAAAGTAAATTTTGTAAAAAATATTTTTTGTAAAAAGTAGCTCGTTCTAAACAAAGTACCTTTTGTAAAATTACTTTTTGTAAAAAGTACATTTTGTAAAAATTGCCTTTTGTCACAAATAATATTTTAAAGCAAAAAGTGGTTTATAATACTTTTTGAAAAAAGTATTCTTGTAAAAAGTACGTTTTTCTACAACGTACCTTTTGTAGAAAGTACTTTTAGAAAATAGTGCCTTTTGATAAAAGTACTTTTTGAAAAAAACGCCTTTTGTAGAAACTATTTTGCAAAAAGTGCCTGTTATATCAAATATCTTTTATAAAAAGTACATTTTGTAATAAGTACCTATTGTACAAAGTACCTATTGTACAAAGTACCTCTTATAAAATTTACCTTATGTAAAAAGTACCTTTTATAAAAACGACATTTTATAAAAAGTACTTTTTACAAAATGTACCTTATATAAAAAGTACATTTTTAGAAAGTACCTTTTTAAAAGAGTATATTTTTAATAAAATACTTATTTGAAAAAGTACCTTTTTAAAAAGAAAGTAACTTTTATAAACGGTACCTTTTATAAAAAGTAACTTTCATAAAAAGTACTTTTCATAAAAAGTACTTTTTATACAAAGTACTTTTTATAAAAAGTAACTTATATACAAAGCACCTTTTATAAAAAGTACTTTTATAAAAGTACTTTTTTTAAAAAGTACTAATTTGAAAAAGTACCTATTTTAAAAAAGTACTATTTGTAATAAGTACCTTTTTTTAAAAAGTACTATTTGTAATAAGTACCTTTTTTAAAAAAGTACTATTTGTAATATGTACTGTTTGTAAAAAGTATCATTTGTAAAAAATACTTGTTAATTGTACACTTGTCAACTTTATCTATTTTGAGTCCTGTCAAGAGTACCTTTCTTAAAAATTACTTTGTGTTAATAATATCGTCCATCACTGTGAAAAATATTTTTTCCTTTTTGTTACTTGAATGCAAAAGAGTGCATGAACTCCCAATTCTGAATTTTTTAGAAGTTTTTTTGCAAAGTTTATAATATATATTGGGTGTCCTTTATAAATATGTGACAGCGCATAGAGAAAGGGACCTAAGGGTACAAAAATCAATTTTAATTTATTTTTTTTTGATGTGGACAACATCTGATCATCGAATGAGACCGATCCCATGCTCCAAAAGTGTTCCCTGCCAGAGATAGGCGCGTTTTATGAAGTGATGGTACACCAAGGATACACGTATTTAAATCTTTAAAATAGCTCTCCTGAACAAAACCAGTTTTTACCCTTAGTTCCCTTTCTCTATGCGCTGTCACATATAACTTAAAAAAAATTTTAAAATTTTTTCATATTTTTCCCTAAAAAACAAATGGATTTTTTTAAATTTTAACTTTTTTTAACAAAAATTATAGTCGGTGGTTGAACGTAATATCAACTTTAATTTCTTGAGAGTAATAGCTCGAATCTTTCTTTGTTTTCAAAGTTCATTTTCATGTTCAATATGTTTTTGTCCGTAGTGCTTTCACATAATTATATAAATAAAAGCTTATACTCCCCCTCATTGTGGATGGTGTCAACAAAAGTTGACAACAATTGACTACTATTAATATGCTAAATTAAATTAAAAACTCTTAGAGATTAGTAAGAGGTTGTCAATTAAAGCCAATTTTTGCCGTTAAAGACTAGACAAGTGACGATATTAACTGTCGTCTTGATGTGACGTCGACGACGCCATTCACAATAAAGGGAATTATTTATTACGAAGAATATCCTATCATGCGAATAGATACAAAATAATAAGATAAGTGAGCACCACCCATTTTATAAGCCATTAAAAGAGTACTTTTACTCACGAAAAGATATTACGCTTTTAAACAAGATTATTGTATTGAATAATATAAGGAATGGATCATATTGTGGCTCAAGCTCTGGATTTTTATTACATTTGAGAACAAAATGTTAAGTACGAATATATTGAAAAATTTAATTTCTTTTGACAACATTAATACTGGCAACAATTTCTTTTGTTTCCTAGAATATCTCAATATAAAACCAACTACTACATAACCACATGGAAGTTCATAAGTTTATTTCAAAGCTTTTCCAGTGACTAGTCACACACATATACAAACATACATACAAATGCATGTGTATGTATGTGTTTATAAGCCAATGAGTCCTCATACATGTTCAGTGGCACAATACAGAGAAACTTTCCAAATCATAGGAAATTTTTCATAGTTGCTTTCCTAGTTTATAATCAAATACCAAGAAAGTACATATTTTGTAATATATTTTAGCAAATACTCGTGCTTACATGATAGTACGAGTAATAAAATGTGGGTGTTGAGATGGAAAATGATGATAATGATGATGGTTATGATTAACATCATACAAATAATGATACGGGTACATCATAACTTCATCACTGTTCTATTTCAGTTTCATTGTCAATAAAATTACACATTTGTGTGGCACATATGAATTATAAAGTGTTTTGTATATAAATATATTTACAATGGAAAATTTATGATGATTATTATTAACATACTTGAAAACAAATAGAATGAATAAAGGTATTATTATAGTGCTAATTTAGATGGAAATTTGTTGAGGGTGTGTATTAACCATAAGTATTTTGAAGGAATTCATCTGTTTAATAACAAGAACTCTTGTTTCTCAACAACATTTTCTCAAGGCAGGAGGTGATCTTCTTGGAATTTAATAAATTATATCAACAGTTTATACAGAATGTCTATAAATAAAATTATAGGATTAATGGTAGAGGGATAAAATTCAATAACGAAGGAAGCAGAGAATTTTGCGAGGCCCATGTTCACTTGGTTCATTATTAAAAGGAAATTTAAGCGTTTATAATTCTTAGGACTTTCAGAAGGTTGGTAGATATTTTTAAGGCTACTTACTTACCTTCTCTCGTTCCAGGACATGCCTGGCTCCCATACATCCTTTATCTAAAATTATTTATTAATGCGAGAAATATGTTTAAGAATATTCATTAAATTGCGCTACTAAGGTCTCTGATGAGGTGCAATCACATTTAAATATTCCTTTAAATTCCACATTTATCCTTTTAAATCCTTCATATGTATATCTTTATATTATTTAATTGAATTTGGCTCACAATTAATGGCAGCATGTTAAATATATTCACCACTGCTACCCAACCTATGCAACCAGCTTTCAAGTAGATTTCATTTAAGTCCGAGAAAGGATCCTTATTATTTTTTATAGTTTTATTGTTAAAAGTTAGATTTAAGCTATGATTTTCAGCCAAATGCAGCGAAACTCGCTAACTATTTCGAAAACTATATCACTCAGTTGCCTGCAAAATTTTGTATTAATCGGTCAAAGGATTAGCCTACCTCTCATATATCCTTTATTTGTATTTATTTAGCTATTATGACTATGTGCTATAATGCAGAAATAATAAATAAGTTTTAAGCAATTCATATGGAATATTCATGTGGCAAATTTCTTTTAAAAAATTTTAAAGGACATGCTCATCTTATTTTTATATAAATAAAAAAATTTTATTTCTACTACAAGTCTTTCAGGATCCTACTAAAACTCCCTTTTAAGGTAAACAGTTTACCGTTTAGCTTAATTTCTTAAAAAAAAATTATGAAAATATAAAATTTTCCTTTGAGTCCTTAATAATTAATGTACAATTTTAACTTGAAATCTTTTCAGAATTTACTCAAACTTTATAACTATTTCTAAGACTACACTACAAAGTTATACAGTGAATTTTGCTACGATTGGCCTAAGTATATGCTTGTCTCCCATATATCCTTTATTTTGAAAAATCAAAAATTTAATGTAAAATTTTAGCCTTGATTATGAGCAAAATGCATAAGAAACATCGTAACAGTTTGTAAGAATATAAAAATGTGATATCTGGAAATTTGTGCTACAATCGGTGAAAGGACCTTGATTGATACTAAATGTACTAAGTTTTTTAAAATTTCATTTTGTCATAGTTTTAATTGTTTGTGAATTAAAGTTAGTTAAGTATTTGAAGTTTAGCTTAAATTCTAATCATTAATTATGCGAAAAAATATTACTACAATTTGTAAGAACATAAAAACTACCTCTCCGGTAAATTACACTGCAATTGGTGAAACCACATGCTTAGCTGCCATATATCCTTAATTTTTAAAAATTTTATTTTTGAGTATTTTTAATTGCTTAAGAAATAGCTAAAAAAATTTATAAAAACTTGATGATATCGGTGTAAGGATATTGAGCCTTCATATATCCCTAATTTACATAATTGAATTTTAGCTATAATTTTAATAAGAAATTGTCCAGAAAGAACTAACTGTAATTTATAAGAATATAACAACTAGCTCTCTGGAAAATTATGCTGCAATCGGTGAAAGGACACGCATTACATGCATATGTCCTTAATTTTAAAAAAAATATTTTTATGAATATTTTTAATTGTTTGCGATTAAGCGCAAGAAATTTTTTAAAAAATTAATGAAATCGGTGCAAGGATATTAGAGACTTCATGTATCCTTAATTTAAATTATTGAATTTAAGCTATAATTCTAATCAGTAATGTTCCGAAAAAAGCTTACTACAACTTGTAAGAATATAAAAGCCAGCTCTCTCAAAAATTTAGCTGCAATCGGTGAAAGGACATTCATATCTGCCATATGTCCTTAATTTTTAAAAGTTCTATTTTGAAGTATTTTTAATTTTTGGCTTAATGGAGCAAAAATTTAATTAAAAAAATTCATGAAATCGGCTTAAAAATATTAAAGCCTTAATATATACTTTATTTATATGCATCCTTTATTTATTGTAAGAAAAATCTTTCTACAATTTGTTAGAATATAAAAGCTGGCTCTCTGAAAATTTCTACTGCAATCGGTGAAAGGACATTCGTTGCAACTAAATGCCCTTAATTTTCAAAAAATTTTATTTTTTGCGGTATTTTCAACTGTTTGGGAATTTTGCAAAAAATTTATTAAAAAATTAATGATATCGTTTCAAGAAAATTAGAGCCTTCAAATATCCTTTATTAATATGATTGAATTCAGTTTTACTTTTGCTCATTATTTGTAAGAAAATTTCTGACTATTTCTAGTACTATGCTGTCTAGCTTGCTGAAGAATTTCATCCCAATCTGTTAAAGCATATGCTTATGAACACTCGCACATTTTTAATAAAATTTTTATAAATATTGATGCTAAAGTGAATATTGTTGATTCTTTTGAATTAACATATACAGCTGTATGTGTGTACAGCAGCATGAAAAGCAGCAAGGACCTGCTCAAAGTCTTTCTGAAGAGGGGGTTTTCTGCTTTTCTTAAATATTCAATTTGGTATTTTGTTCTTTCCTTCCTTCCTTACTGCTGCAAATAAAATCTTCAATAATCTTTTTATTTACTTTAATAATATGTGTGGATGTTTTACACAAGAAGTTATAAAATATTTAAAATTGTTTACGTTGTTGCTGAGCTTGTTTTTGTTTTTTTTTTTGCTTTTTATCTTGCCAAAAAACAGTTTATTTAACATAAGGTAGATCTACAATTGGCTACAACATGTGTGTTGTACAACGCGAAAACTAAAAATAAAAATAAAGCTGCAAGAAATCCTGCAGAAAAAAGCAAAGAATTTAAACGCTGTCTTGCTGGATATACATATAAAAAAATATGACTGACTTCTTTCCCACTTTTGGCAGCATGCTTTTGTTAAGGTTTCATTTTAATATATGTTTTTTTTTTCTTTCTTGTTCGTTCATAACATCACATCTTGTAGCTGCAAATAGTTTCATTGAAAAAAGTTTGTTGGCTGAATTTTTCTTCATATACGAGGGTGGCATAGTTGTTATGGCCTTAAAAGCAGAGTAAGGAAATCGATAAAAGGAAACGTTCGCTTTCGCTTTATCTGATTTATCGAAGTAATCGAAAAAGAGAACATATAGCTACAGCTAGAAAAGAAAATACTTAAAACAAAAATAAATTGTTTTAAGACAAAACGTTTGCTGATTGATTTGCTAATCTTTTCATCACAAACGTTTAAACCCGTTTTAATTTATTCTTTACAGTCAGTAACATACTTAAATAAAATGAGAATTATTTACACAGTAGTGTAATTTTTGTTTTGCTTTTTTAAACAAACGCAGCTAGAAAATCTAAAAAAGGGACCAAAATTAAATTGTTTTGAGACAAAACGTTACGCAACTGCTCATTAGAAAAGATATTTTATTATTACTCTGAAATTTAATATTTTTCGGTTATGATCTTGCTTTTTTATGATTCTCATGTTAATTCAACATGAGTTACAGTAACCTTAAAAAAGTTATTTTCCTTTGAAATAACTTTAATTCATGTTGATTTAACATTCCACTTGATTTAAAATGAAGAATAATTTTGAATCAAACTTGTATCAAGTTAAAACAACATGAATTTGATACTTAAATAGCGATTCAAAGATTTATTGATCTGCCCTCGTAAATTAGCTTAAAGCATAAAAGCAACTACGAGTATCATAGCAAGAAGAATGTATCTCACTGTAGTTTCTGTTGCAGCACATATCCCAAGAATTTATAGTAGAGTTTTGAGCATATTTTTATATTTTCATATTTCCCAAATGCTGAAAACTATTCATTTAATATTTTGTAAATACCTGCAATACCTGCACACATGCATATTAAAACAGAAATTGTTGTTTGTAATCTTTAACTCGATGTATGTGCTACTGAAATTTGTCTATTTGTCTAAATGTATTTAAAAATCATACAGAGCTTTGTCATTGTTTGAGGTGTTATCAATAGAGACGTGGCAAATGTTTAAAGGATATCATAGTAAACGTGTGATTTTAGAAGAAAAGAAAAAAATAACTACAGCTAGATATCGCTTTACAATACAGAGAAGGATATCATTTTATTTATTTATGTAATGCTGTGACTTATACAATTTTTTATTAGCTTTAAGAAGGCTAAAGTAAAGGAATGTCAATATAGCAATATCAATATCTTTTGGAAAACATTGATGTCACTGTACAGTATAGCTTAATACAAATATTTCGAAGTGTAGCCTTTTATATGTTTTCATAGAAGATTTATGAATATTTCAAGCAGCTGCATTTCTTTTTATTTCAAGCCTTGGAGCATTCATGTTAAGCACGTTCTATTTAGTTTTATGGGCCATATGAAGTTTAATCAAGAAATTTTTTTAATTACAAATTAAACAAAATAAATTATATCCCAAAATTGCTTGAATAAAATGAATTGTTAAATAAAATTGATGATCAAAATCGTCATCATAATTATAAAATATATGAAAAATTATTTTTTCCCCTTAATCAAAATTTTATAAAAAATTAATTAATACATCAAAAATAATATATAATTCCAAGTAAAATATTAAATTAAAGGCAATCAAAAATTTAGTGAATAATAAATTTAAGATTGTCAATCAAGTATTTAATTAAAGGAAACCAAAAATTTAAGGAAAAATAAATTCAGGATCAGTTAATTTCATGATTGATTGCAACCACTCAATAACCGAAATATTGGTCAGAATAAACTAAAAAAAATGTTCTCCCATTAACACACTTAATTGATTTTTTTTAGAAATAATCAATTAAAAATTTAATTAATTCAACAAAATTTTTTGTCAAAATTTAACTGATTAACTGTTCAATGAAATATTTTGTTAAGTTAAACTTTTGCTTAAAAATTCAACTAATTATTAAAAATTTATTCAATTTAATTAAAGTTTTGTTTGAAAGTTTATTTCATAAAAAGTTTAGTTAAACATTTAATTAAGTTAAATAAACTTTTGCTTAAACTTTTAATTAATTAAAATTTTAATTAACAATGTATTTAATTTAATTAAAGTTTTGCTTCATAAATTTAATTGATTTAAACTTTTATTAAACATTTTGTTAAGTTAATAAAATTTTTGCTTAAAAATGTAATTGATTAAAATTTTATTTATTTAATTTGATTTAAAAATTTTCTTCACTTCAAATCTTAAATAAAAAAAATTTTAATTTTTTTTTAATTGATTCACATAAATTTTTATTTAAGAATTTGATGAATTAAAAGTTTAGGTAAACATTTAATTAAATCAAATAAATATTTGCTTAAAAATTTAATTGATAAAAATTTTAATTAAAAATTTACTTAAGTTTTACTTAAAAAATGTAATTGATTAAAAATTTAATTAAACATTTTGTTAAATAAATAAAACTTTTGCTTAAAATGTTATTGATTAAAATTTTAATTAAAAGTATGTTCAATTTTACTAAAGTTTTATTTGAAAATTCATGTGATTTAAGTTAAGTATATCAAACTTTTGCTTAAAAATTTATTTGCTTAAAAATTTAATTTAAAATTATATTCAGTCTATTAAATTAGTGTTAAAAAATTTTATTGATTAAAATTTTAATTAACCATAAAAAGAAGTAAATTAAACTTCTGCTAAAATATTATTTGATTAAAATTTTAGTTAAATAAATTAGTTGAGTTAATAAGAGTTTTACGCAAAAACTTAATTGATTAAAAGTTCAATTGAGGAATTAACAAAAAAAGCTTAGTTGGCGGAATTAAATTTTTATTTAGTTTTTTTCAATTAAAACTACAAATATTGAAATTTGTCAGTATGTAAAGTTTTTTTCTCTTAGTAAATTCTCATATATGTCTGACGCGTTCCCCAAGAACAGTCCTTAATATTTGAATACTTTCCTTTCATTTATTTATTTTTGATTTTTTAAGGCCCCAACACAATTAATTAATTCATTTCCTTTTAAATGTTTCATTCTTTGGACCACGAAAAAGCGTTTAATCTTATTTTTTTCCAATATCCGTTCCCTACCATAAATTTTATTTCATTATTGGCAAAAGCTAATGAAATTTTTTATATTATTTTCATACTCAAATTATATTTTATTTGTACTTAAAATATTTGCTCTAAGGTTATACATTTGAAACTAATTTAAATTTAATTATTTAACAAAGTCTGTTTCACTTTGTTATACATGACAGCTTAGGTTTTTTTTATTAGCAAATAGGACATGACATAATGTTTGTCTTAGCAAAAAAAAAAAAGAAAGCGAAATTAATATGAAAAAAATTTTCAAAATTAAACGACCAAAACCGTGGATACAAACAACACTTTGTTCGCAAGTGAATGTAATTAAAAATGCTAATAATAATATTAAACGCTTTTGCCCAGCATTTCGGAAATGACTATGAACTATAAAAGCTTACAAAGATCTAAAATTGTAAAGGGCTAAAGACCTTTAGAAAAAAAATTATTTTAATAGTCATTAGCTATGTTAATGTATTTAAATCTCTGGTGCTAGAGTTAAAAAAAACAGAAATTTTAAGGATTAAAAACATACTTGTTCTAAAAAAAAATCAATTGATGCCTTCTAAAGGATACTAAATTTTTAAAAAGCTATTTTGGTCCTTACGTTAGTCTAATTAATAATTCAATTTATACAAATTCTTTTTCATCCAACTACTTTTTTATATTTTTCCCTTCCCTTTCCACACTTATCAGAACTACAGGGCTTTATTGTGTATCTATAGTGAAACCGTAAATTAAAATCGTGGCACTAAAAGTTTTCAACTTTGGCTGGGGCTTATGTTTAAAATTCTGTTGTAAATATTTAGGTATTTCGCCATAATGATAATGCTGCCGCCGATGAAAGATATAATGAACTGAACTTTTGTTAACAAAAAAAAACACGCAACGAAAATTCACACACTACGACTATTTGCTTATAATTTATAGTTTGTGGAAGCAAAACAAAAATTTATTTATTTTAGGTTTTTCACTTCCAGATGGCTGGCATTAGTATTTGCAAATTAAATTTACATTCAAAATTATAATTACACCAAAACAACAAAACAAAAAAAAACATTTGATGATATTCTCTAGCCGAGAGTCATCAGTTAAATTAAATTCCTAATAAAATGTTTCGAAAACATGATTTCAACCACACATATTTTAGTGGTTAAAATTTTGTTTTCAATTTTAGTTTGACATGAAGTTTTCGTGTAAAATTTGCAAGGATTTGAAAGACACTACTTGCAATTTAAAAATCAATTCATCTGCTAGGATTTTAATTAGTGAACCTTTTAGTTGGTTAAATATTTTGACATATATGACGCTAAAGTGTTTCTCAATAAAAATAATTTTATAAACATTTACATGTGTTTGACTCTTTATAAGGATTTTATTCATATTTAAACTTACATCAAGGAACCCTTTGTTTTTATATTGTAATTTTATTCCATATAATATATTTTTAAATTATTTTTATTTTTACAAAACTTACACATATTACTTTTTTGCACAATAAGAGTACTTGAAATGTAATTATAAGTTTTAAAAATTTATGATTTTATTTTCTTAAAAAATATTTTATATGAAAACGCAAACAAGGACAAATGCCATAGCGCGCAAAATGCTTAAGCACACAAACATTAAAGAAGGCTCACATTTTGTATTTTATTAGGTAACAAAAATTTAAATTTAAAAAAATTTAATAAGGACACTCCCACTCCACCTATCATAATAATTTAATATTAAATACTACAGTTAGCAGACAAATATAGCCAGAAGCTAACGAAAATTCATATATAGTTGTAGAACTGTAAAGGTAATCTAATTGTTAAATTTCAGCTCAATCGATACAAGGAAACGGCTACCTCCCATATGTCCTTTATTTTGAAAAACGAGTTTAAGTCGAAACTATAAACCGTATGCAGCTAAAACTGCTTACAACATTTAAAATTATAAAATTTAAGGTGCATTATTTCAAACTGCAAAACTACACGCCCACCTCCCATGTATACTCAATAATAATAGTGCAATTTTTAATGAAAACTCAGATACAACCAATTACGCTTGCTTAAATAATTCGGCTAAGCTGTTTAGAATTTCTTATTTCAGTTGACACAAGAATATGTACATATCCATACATACATATGTATGTACACTGTCCTATATCCTGAATTTTTAAAATTTGGTTTCAGCGAGAGATTTATCCTTAGAATGTAATGAAAATTGCTTAAGAACTTCGAAAATAAAACAATTTAGCCAGAGCTTAAATTTAGTTTCAATCGATGCAAGGATATGAATACCTCCCATACATCCTTTATTATGAAAAATTAATTAAAACCGAAATTATAAACTGTATGCAGTTAAAAGTGCTTAAAACATTTAAAATTACAAAATTTAAGATATTTTGTTCACTGCAAGTACACGCCTTCCTCTCACAAATCCTTAATAATAAAAATTCCATCTTAAATTACAACTGATATAAAACATATAGCTGTTACTAATCTATTATAATTTTTGTTGATATATTCATGCATAATCAAATCGAAGCAAGAATATATTAACACCGCGATATATCCTTAAAATTAAAAATTGCATTTTACAGAGAGACTTGTCTTCAGAATGTAAAGGAAATTCCCTAAAAAATTCAAGAATTGAGCAGTTGAGTCTGCACTTAAGTTTTATTTCAGTATATGCAAGGACATGCTTACCTCCCATATATCCTTTATTTTGGAAAATGAAATTCAAGTGAAACTAAAATTAGAAAGCCAAAGAAATTATTACTATCATCAGAACTATTTATACACGTTTTAGTTGGTGCAAGCATATCCTGTTTTCTTTATATCCTTTATTTAAAACTTTAGTTTCAGCTACAATTGTCAGCATAATAAAGTAAAATGTTGTTGTTAGGTTTTTAATTCCTCCAGAAATGTTTCTGCAATTGTTGCAATAATATGCCTTCCTGTCACATGTCCTTAATTTGAATTTATTTGAGACCATAATGATGATGCTAGTGCAGTCAGAACTTCTAACTATTTACAAACTTATGCACTTAAACTCTGTAGTAAATTTTATTTCAATGCATTAAAAAATACGTCTGCCGCCCATATATCCTTTATTTCGATATACATAATCTTAACTGTAATTTTGATAAGAATGCAGCAAAATATTTTTGAATATCTGTAGTTATATAAAAAATTATTATTATTAAAGTTCAATAGCTGTAAATATATGCCTACCTTCCTTGCATAAATCATTAAACTTAAAAATAAAATCTAAGCTATAGTTATGATTATTATATGTCACAACTTATAAGATTAAATTGCTGAAGTCACTGCAAAATTTCAGCTCAATTGATTCAAGGACCTGATAACCTCCCATGTATCCTTTATTTAAGAAATTTTATTTCATCTGCAAGTATGACCAGAATGCCTTCAAAATGTAATGCTTTTTCCAAATTAATACGGCTAAGATCTCTATTAGATTTTATTTAATTGCTGTAATTCATATATCTTATTGCTTACCATTATCTTTTATTTCCAAAACTTACTTTCGGGTGCAATTGTCACCATAATTCACTAAAAATATGTTATTAGCCTTATATGAAATAGTTAGTATTTCATAAATGAAATTTAGTAGCAATTAGTGAAAGAATATACCTACTTGCCATATGTCCTTAAAATACAAAATATTGCACGTAAGTTACAATTAAAGTTACAATGCTGCCAAAGTTTCTAACTAGTTACAAATCTATATAATGAAGCATGTTTGCAAATTTGTTTAATATTGGAGAAAGGATACGCTAATCTCCCATATATCCTTTATTTCAAAATTATAATTTTAAATGTTATAATGCTCATAATGCAAAAAGAACTCGGGAATAGTTAAAAATTTGTATTTTTAAGGTCTCTAAAAGACTTTAGTTCAATTGGTTTGACTTGAAAGAGTTTTAAATATTTTGAAAAAATATAAAAATTATTTCCATAGTTATTGGATTGAATAAATTTCTTAAAACCGAGAATTTCGTGCACCTGGATGGGTAAGATATAAAAATATCTATAACTTAGACACCTAAGTTTTTTTAGTTGTGGTAAAAATTAGAATTTAGTTCTTGATTGCTTTAACAGTGAATTAAATAAATATTAAAAATGTGACAAAATATTAGTAATGGCTTATGTGTTAGTTTAAGTTAAGCTATCTTAGCACCAATCATATTTTGGCAAAATATCTCGCATGGTATTTTAGTGATACAAAAATGGCTTATGTTGAAAAAGGAACAACTAAAATATTTATAGTTAAATAATTTTTCTTAAAAAGCAAATTTCATATTATCTTCTTATTCATATTATCTTCTTATTAGATAAAAGTTCATATATAAAATTTTTGTGCATCTTTCTGGTTTTTGAAATTAAAAACATCTCTTTATCACCTCTTAAATAAAACTTTAATTTAATTACGTTAAATAGCAATAGCAATTTCTTTTTTTAGTTTATTCAGTTTTTAACACACATTAGCTTGAGAAAACATTATTATTTTAATTTATGCAAAGCCTTTTTCTATGCAAAGTACTTAGTTAAATATGGCTCCAAATTAATT
This sequence comes from Tachina fera, assembly GCA_905220375.1. Taxonomy (NCBI): domain Eukaryota; kingdom Metazoa; phylum Arthropoda; class Insecta; order Diptera; family Tachinidae; genus Tachina; species Tachina fera. The sequence goes on along the minus strand of LR999967.1, from coordinate 102,023,458 downwards.
TAAGTCAATGCGATAAAAAAATCTCATTAGCCCATGTACACACGTGTTAAAAGCACAACTAAGATGTGCAGCCGTGAATTGAATTTTATTTTTTTTGTACCTTAATTCTTTTGTATATAAATGCTGGCAATTGTTGTTGCTTACAGTGTATGTTTATCAAAGAGACAAAGCGAGTTTAATAACAGATTATGTTATGCAAGCGATAAGGCATCAGGTGTGGCACAACTTTTCTCAGAACATGGTTGGATGTGGAAAAGTTTGCAAGAATTATTCTAAATATTTATTATTTTTAGTGTATTCTAATAACAAGAGCATGAAAAAAACCATTTTTTAAGAAAAAGGAGGAATTGTTTATTAAGTTTTAATGCATTATACTCACAAACACACCTAAAATGTATATTTAAAAAAAAAAGGATATATGGGAGGAAGTCGTGTCCTTGCACTGAAAGCAACAAAATTAACAGCAGAGCTAAAGCGCACAGTTTTACAAGTTTTAATTAATTTCTAATGTATTCTAATCATAAATACAGTAAAAATTTAGTTTTTGAGCAAAATTATATAGGTTATGTAGCCGAGACTTTTACCAAATTAAACCAAATTATCACCAGATCTAGTTTGGCAAGTTTTTATTGATTTATAGTGCATTCTAATCATAAATACATTTTAACATATGGTTTTGAGAAAAAGGATATAAGGAAGGTAGTCGAATCCCTGCACTGAATGGAGCAGAATTGATAACAGAGTTAAAAATCATATTTTTTATAAATATTAACCTAATTTTAATGAACTCTTACCATTAATGTTGCTATTGTTTGCGAATAGTCAGGTCCTTGCTCCGAATAAAACACATTTTACAGCAGAGCTTTTTTAATATTCATTAGTTTTTGGTGCATTATAATCATAAGAGCAACAACAATTTTGTTTTTGAGTATAAGGATATTTGGGAGGTAGTCATGTCCTTGCACCGAATGCAAAAAAATTTCAAAAAAGCTAAATGGTCCTATTTAAGAAGTATTTATTAAGTTTAAATGCATTCTTATCATATATACAGCCAAATGTTATATTTTGAGAAAAAGGATATATGGAAGGTAGTCGTGTCCTTGCGCCGAATGAAACCAAATTATTTACAGAGATAAAACACATATTTTAACTATATTTATTTTTTTAGTGCATTAAGAATACACACACTAATAAAATTTAGTTATTTGAGAAAAAGGATATATTGGATTCATGCATGTCCTTGCACCAAAGCAAACCAAATTAACAAAGAGTATAATTTTAGAAGTATTTGCCAAATTTAAGTGAATTCTAATAATAATTGCTGTGAAAATTTAGTTTTTAGGAAAAAGGATATATGGGAGCTAATCATGCATTTGCATCAAATGTAAAAAAAAGTTTACAATGGAGATAAGTTGCCTAGTGGTAGAAGTATTTATTAAGTTTCAGTGCATGGTAATCATAAGTACCACCAAAAATTTACTTTTTAAGAAAAGAATATGTGAGAGGTAGTCATGTCCTTGCGTCGAATGACAAAAAAGAGAAAGCGTATAGCCAGACAGGTTTTTACCAATTTTTAGTTTATTATTATAATAATAAGCGGAAAAAAAATTGAGTTGTAAAGAAAAAGGATATATGGGAAGTAGACATATCCTTGCACCGAATGAAACAAAACTATTAAAAAAGCTAAAGCACATAATTTCAGTAATAACTATTTATGTATTAATTTGTATTGCATTCTATTTATACATCCAACTAAAATTTAGTTTTTGAGGAAAAGGATGTATAGGAGGTAGTCATGTCCCTGCACTGAAAGTAAAAAAATTTGCGACAAAGCTATAACTCTAAATTTAGGAAGTATTTATTAAATTTTAGAGGATTCCAATCGTAAATACACCTAAAATTTACTTTTTGAGAAAAAGGATATATGGGACGCAAACATATCCTTGCACCAAATGAAACGAAATTAACAACAAAGATAAATCACATAACTTTAGAAGTTTTTATTAATTTTTAATGCATTTCAATCATAAATGCAGTAAAAATTTAGTTTTTAAGAAAAATGTCCTTGCATCGCATGAAACACAATTTTCAGTAAATCTAAAACGGAAGATTTTTGAGGCAATTACTAACTTTTGCTACAGTCTGGAAGTAAGTGTAGCAAAAACTAAAATTTTAAAATCCCTGATGTATGGGAGGCGTTCAAGTCCTTACAGCGACTTAACTCAAATTTAAAATTTTTCTTAGGTTGGACATTAAGCAACAGCATATTTTATTTTTCTAAGATAATTACTTTAGTTTTGCACATTTGGGATAAAGGGACGCAGACACCATTCTGGCAGAAAAAATTTGCTAACCTAGTCATGGCCTATGAATTATTGTTTCAAAGAACATTTTATCAGAAAAAATTGTATGTAATACCTTACAAATGTTGCAGCTCTCTGGTGTTATTACAACTTAATATTTTATTTATGTTTAAAAAATAATAGAAATAGAAAAGACAATACAAAAGCATGAGTATGTTTGTCTTTACATCTTTCTTAGAGCTGGTGTTTTATTTCAAGTTTATTTTCTTTTCTTTTCATAGTCTTTTGCTTTTTTATTATTTTTTTTTTGCTTAGTAATTTCCAAGTATCACATCATTCTTTTACCATTTATTCACTACAAAAAAAATCGTATAAAATATGCAAAATAGAAAAAAAAACCCGTGTATAGTGAAAACTTAGTTTAAGAAAATTACGTGGCTTATGAATTTAACAATACACGGTGTACAACAACACAATATTTTAAATAACAAAGAGCGAAGCCGTTTGAAGGGAATAATAAAGAAAAATGTTAAATAAGAATTTAGCTTTTTTTTTTCTACAATATAAAATTTACTTAAATATGATTATAAAACATACACACACCACAAAACTTTCTGTGAAAAAAGAAATATTAAATAATATTTTGAATTTAGTAATAGTAGAGGGTGTCCTGGGTAACGGGCAAGCAAATCAGCCTCTTTTTAGATGATGAAATTTTTCTGGCAGAAAATTTTACTGTCCGCAGGGAGGGGGTGGGGGGAGGGAAAGGAATGTTTATACTCGGAACTCTACAGATAAGATGCCTTAGACTTAACGAAATGCATGTAGACGAGCTTAAGAAACTATAATAATAAAAGAAATTCATATTAACTTCTTATACTTCTCATATTCTATTTCATTAAAGATTTCTGTTAAAAAGGTGATTTTAGCAAGAACTCTCTGCTGATAAAGTGCGTGGTGGTTAAGAAAAATGTCACATTTAAAAATTTTTTATATTTTTGTTAAGTAGTCGATGTGAACCACCAATCTCTGCCCGAATGGATAGCACTGGGCGCTGATGAAGTGCGTGTGGTGGTACAGAAAAATTCTGCTTTATTCCCAACTGGTCTAATTTTTCTTGGCTTTCTTAGAAAACATTTACTACTGCAGGCTGAAGTACTTAGTGCACTGAGCACAAGGCAAATGATGGTCTTAGAAAGTCCGAGTGAATTCATTGCCAGATTTAAAAAGATTTTTCTGTCATAAATATGAGTGTGTGCTTGTACATATCACAGTGCACTCCTTGATCGAAATTTGCTGTAATAAATCATCAACGAAGTGAAATAACTAAAGAAATGCATAACTTGTAATAAAACTATGTAATTAAGCTACTTAACACCAGAGCGTGCTGCAACGAATATTAAAAAATGCACAATATTAGAGTTGGACGTACTTCACCATCTCTCCTCTATTATTCACTATCTGATATATTCATTAAAAAAAATTTATAAAAATAAGTTTGCTAAACGTTTTTTAAAACAAAAGTATGTTTTTTAAAAATAAGGCCTTATAATTTATAATTTTAATCTTGAAATGTTTAATGGACGATGATTATGAAATTTAATTATTTTTCGGTTTTTTTTTGTCTTTGAATGTTTAACAGGCAGGTCCTTGAAAAAATATTCTAATAATAATTTGAAGAGCAGGAAATTAGCAAAGTTATGTATTGCTTATCTTTATCCCAAATTTTGAGGCAACACTCGCCTTTTTATCTTAAGATGTTTGATGGACGATGATGATTAAATTTTTTTTTTATTGATTTTGTTCAAAAGTAAGAAAACTGATTTTTTGGAAACACTGGCCTTTTAATTTTGGAATGTTTAATGAACGATGATGAGGATTATTTTATTTAAAAGTTAAGATACTGATTTTTTGTATTTCAATCTTTAAATGTTTAATGGGCGATGAGTGTGATTATTTTATTTAAAAGTAAAAAAAAAACTGGCGGCAAATCACGGCACTCGTTATCGAATGAAATTACTAAATATTTCAATAGTGTTTATATGGAAATATTTCGTAATTTCATTCGATAACGAGTGCCGCAATTTGCCCCTCTGATTTTTTTTGGAAACACTCGACTTTTTATTTTAATTTTTATTAATATTATTAATTTTATTTTATTTTATTTTATTTTATTTTAAAAGTAAAGAAATTGACTTTTTGGAGACAATCGCCTTTTAATCATGAAATGTTTAATGGACGATAATGATGATTTTTTTCTTTTATTTTTTTTAGTGACATAAAAAACTGAACTTTTGAACCAAGGCTCAATTCCATCAATCAATCAACAATTAATTCATATTTAGAAGCTAATTTTCATTAATAAATATGAAAAGATATATTTTTTATATAATTTTTCTACCCTTTTTTATATGTTCAATTAACCTATTTTTTGAGCTTCAGGCTTCGTTATATTTTTATTTATTAGTTTGATATTTCGTTAACCTTTGCTTAACTTCTCCAAGACATTTCTTATTTTTTTCTGAAAAAGTTAAGCGAAGGTCAACAAAATATCGAACTCGTAAATAAAAATATAAACAGACCTAAAGCTCAAAAAAAAAATTGTTTAATTGAATAAATAAAATATACTTGTATGAACAACAACTTCTAAATATGAATTGATACTTAAATAGAGTCAGTGAAATTGTCCTCAAGAATTAAAAAAAATTGAGGTGATTTGAATTTTTTTTAAAATGTGTAGCATACACAATGCAAGCAAGCGACTTGTCAGGAAATTTTGTTTTAAAACTCAATCAAAAATTTGAGTTAAAAGATACACATAAGTGTAAAGAGCTCCTCAAGCCATCATCGAATGAGCTTTCTGCATTTTTCTGTTAGAATCATAAAAGAAATGCATAAGTTGTTAGATAATCCTTACATGCATGTTAGACAGTTCTTGGCATACTTTATGAAGGACTCATTAGATGGTCTCTACACACAACTCTAAAATTAATATAAGCGTCTTGGGCTGTGTATAAAACAATGTCAAATAAAAATGAGCTCCTGTAACAGTTTTTCCCGTAAAATCAATCATCAGTCATCAGAAATGCTTGATGAGACTTAAAGTAGGCCCTTTAAATTTATTTGCAAAATATTGAGCTTCAGACAGATTAAACAATTATTTAGGGCCTGTTTATTTAAATGCGAACAATAGATTCTATCGAATATTTATATTGCAAAAAAAAACAAAAAATTTCAGTTTTTTATTTTTGTTTCTAATACAAATTTTCGAATGGAATCTATCGTTCGCATTTAAATGAACAGGCCCTTATTGTTTAAAAGTTCCTTACAGTTGTAACGAAATAATAAATATGTATCATATTAATTTCTTTATCAGATATTAGCAAAATTTGTATATAATGTTTTTCTTTATAAAACACAGAGTAACGAAAACCTTCACACTTTGCCATGAAGCTGACCATTTGCTTTGAAAGCAATCCAACTCATATAATCTCCCTACTAAAGGACTAGCACACAACTAAATAGCCAATTGGGTTACTCCCTTTAGGGTTAATAATTTTTTTATTATGTTTACCTTTTACGGGCTTTTGTACATGATCTCTTGTTTCCTTTGGAAATGTGTATATTTGGTTAGCTTTAACTTGGGAAAAATTAAAATGTGTGTTAATAAAGGGTGTCTCAAAAGTTGGTGCTAGTAATCTTTCAATGCAATGAAGTGAAGCTACAACCGCACCTTCTCTTATGGATGAAATACTTTATTTTCTTTTTTTTATTTCTATTTCTGCAAAATGCAAAAATTTTTAATTTTTTGTAATGCCCTTATAGAATATTATTGTATGCTCTAAAGCATATTTATTAACCTTTAAAATGTCTTCACTATTAAGTCTTGAGGTATTTATTCGCTGTTCGCTTTTGTTGTCAGTTGTGTAAATGCTCTACTGCCATCACAATAACTATCGCTATAAAGAAGAAACGAATTGGGAATAATAAAGTAAGAAACAACCACTACAACTGATGACAATGAAGACAGATTGTGTTTGAATTTTTTGTTGTGTGTTTATAAGGGCACAGTGGTACGACTAAAGACAAAAAGTAAAACAAAAAAATAGTATCACGCCATAATCGCCCAAATAAATCTTAAACGACATTATTTCCGAATTAATTTTTGTTTAAAGAAAATCGCTTAGCTACGATTATAAGTGATGGAGTTTCTTCAAAAAATTAAGCTTTTTTGGCCGTTAGGGCTCGATATAAAAAGACTTAGCTTAGTGTGTACAGAAGTGTACACTAAAACAGGATAACTTCCATGCAAAAAAGTTACAAATATCTTCATGCTGAAAACTCTAAGACCGCAAATAAAATTTCTGCCATGCCTCAAAAATTACAGTTCATTTCATATTTTCTAAATTGCATCGCCATTTTAAGTCCATTTGAAATGGTTTTAAATACTGTTGTTCTTAGTTTGGAGAGAAATAAATTTTCATCCTTGATGGTTTAATTAGACATCACTTTCCCCTCAGCATCTTTTCAGTAGAATTCTCCTTAAGAAAATTCGTAACCAAGAACAATGTATGGACAACCAGGCATATAAAGCAGCAAATTTTGGCTGCTGCCTTGCAAGTCAAATCAGTGGCCATAAACAATTTTCTGAAAGTCACTTCTTAATCTTTTCTTTTGTCATGACCAAAAATTAGGCCAAAATTATTATAAAAAATTTAGTAAATATTTTTTTTTAATTTTGGCAATTTTCAGGACATTGTGCCTAGTAAACTGTACAAGTATAAAATTGACTTTATCAAGAAAATCACGTTAATTCCTGCCAACACAGAAAAAATGTAGTATGAAAGCTATTTGCACATGAAGAATTTATACAGAAAAAAAATAAACCAAGTTACTCGTAGCAAAAAGGAAGCAGGATAACAAAATATTGTACAAAGCAAACTAACAAGCCTGTTCTAGCAAACTAAAGCATCATTGTGACTTTACATTGCATTCCTGTTCATGCTTTTGAAAACATCTTGATCATCCTTCGGGTAAATGTATGGTCTGACAAGAAGAAATAATGGCTTTAAAATCCTTTGTTACTACAGCAGCATTTATGATGGCGTTAATAATTTCACATCTTTGCACTGTAATTGTCATTACTTACTTTTGAATTAATTTTAAGTTCCTTAACACAAATTTGTTTTGTATCCTAGCTATATGATTATATATTATGAGAGGTATAAGAATTCAACAAGTTAATTTAGAAAAAAAACAAGTAGCATTTGTAAAGAAACTAGTGGAGAAAAAAATATGTGAAATACTTGCCAACTGGCTTGGAAGCAACATACTTTAACTACTCTGTAGTATTGCTACAATTAACAATATAATTTTTATATAAAATCTCTCAATATATTAGAAACCATGAATGAATTATTAAAGTTTGAAAAATAATTTTTTTCTAAATATAGAAAGCTCTTATTAAGCCTTCTTAAATATTTGTAAATTTCTCGTAAAACGGTGACAATATTAGGATTTAAGACGAATATAAACTTACCAAATACAATTTTATTACAAAATAGTAGTATCATATAATGATTAAAACAACCATATTACTGCTAACTACAAACATGTTAAAATAAATATATGTTTGATTCTGTGCTCTTGAACTCAAATATGTTAGTATATGGGCATTTCCATGATGTCGAACGTGACCGTCGTATGAATTTAAGGAGGGAAAAAATCAAAATAAAGCGTGTTTTTATTGTTACCATAACCGTAATTAATGCCTCTAAATTAGCTCTCTTATTGATGCTTAGTTCGAGTTTGAGCAGTTTTTCGTTTTCAAGATACATGCATAAAATCAAGACAATCGCATGAGACAAAAACAAAATTAGTTTTTGCTATGATTTCAGCGTAACCTATTGAAATATTTTAATATGACTATTTTTAGAATGCTGTGCACTGATGTCTCTTATAAATGGTTTGACTTTACCCAAAAAAGATTAATATAGTTATTTTATTTAATACTATACACAGTCACCCGTGACATGTCGCACGTGACAATTTTACCCACTATAATATTTATATTAGTTCTATTGTTTTTTTTACGAAATTATAAATACGAAGATCTCGTTTCAAGCGAATGCGTTCATTCCGCCTTTTCTCTCTAAACATTTTAGGCCTTCCATCAGCCAATGCTTTACACTTTTTACAAGCATTCTGCATAGTTTCTTTATTGTTTACTTAATGGTTTTGTAATAAAATTCCATCTTGCATAAATTTTTCATTTAAATTTAAATACATAATTTAAAATTGTTTAAAATACTTCTATATATAAACTTTTTACTTATATTTAGAATGTCGCACGTGACCAAACTAAATTTTGGTACCATGATCACAATCTAATGAGCTTAAACAACTTAAAAGTTTGTAAAAAAAATTTAAATATTTTTTTTGTTATACAATTATAATGTCGCACGTGACCAGCTTCATTTACATAAGTACTATAGTAAATCTTTATATTTATTAGCAAAGTTTTTTTCTAGTTTTAATTGTACTGAATATTTTATAAGGTTCTGTCGACCCACTGATAACATATGTATTGAAATGTTGCACGGGACATTTAAATATACGACTTTGTGAAGCTAACATTTACAAATATTTGCAATTGCATAATTTATTATGCATTCCTTTTTGACTCTTATACAGAGCAAACATCAACGGATAATGCGTCAATATTCCGGCAATAAATGAAAATAAAACCCAAAATCTCTTCAAAATGTAGTTGAGTCAGTTAAAGCTTGTAATTAATTAAATTTTTGAGCAAAAGTTTAATTTACTTAATTAAATTTAATTTAAACTGATTTTTGGTTTCATTTTCAATTTCTTTGCAAGAATATTTTTTTTCTGTGTAGAGAGCATTTTCCTTTGAGGTTTGCCCTGTAAAATTTTCGTAAGTATACAAAGAGTCAAATAAGAATGCATAATAAATTATTTAATTGCAAATATTGCTAAATTTTTGTTTTGCAAAATCGTTTATTTAGATGTCACGTGCGACATTTCAATACATTTGTTGTCAGCAGTGCAAGAATATTTATAAAAACAAAATGAGCAAAAGAATATCCAAATGACAAAAATTTGCTGTTTTGGGCCGTTGGATTCGAATGTGACGAAATGGGTTATGTAAAATTGTAAAGTATTTTGCATTACTTACATTTAGAAACATTTAAATATTTTAGCGTCGATGGACCTTTCGTTGGAAATGTCCACCCACTACACTGGCCACAAACAATTTTTTCTTTAATTGATATATTTCTACTATCTTAAATTTTAAGTTTGCTGCAATGAAAGCGGTCTTAATTACTTAGCTCGATCCGACGTTGCCTTCTGGTGCCTAGTGGGGCCTAACGTACCGGATACACAGTAGGACATTTTGTTAAAAAAATGGAAATAATGCTGCAGTTTCTAAACAAGCCGTGCGGTTGTTATACAGCATTTCAGGACATGTTACAAGGCTTAAGTCTGAAACTTGGTCTATATATGTTCGTTTAAAGAGGGCGGAGCCGCAAGGCCCCAAACGGGGCAACCTTGCGTTAATGAAAAATGTATAACGAAACAAAGCCAAGCTGATGTTTTTGATGTGATAAAAAAGATTTTTTGCTAGTGGATTTTTTTCCCCTATCTTTTCGTTTGCGGTTTTGCAAATATTCGAGAAAAAATAAATAAAATTTTTGGCTTTTTTGACTAACCTTGACCCACTTTTTTGCTGTTCTGAGAAGTCAAAACTTCTTCGATTTAGAAAAGGAAACTTATGATGAACTAAATACAAAATTTGTATCAGTAAACAAAAAATTGGTATTAGAAACACAATGTAGTCAAACGTTATTTATACGCACTTTAAATTAAAATTTTTTACGTTTTTTTGCAGAAAAAATGTGTTATTTATTTCGCTACCCAGCTAAAAAAATTATATATGGCCCATATATTTTTAATATATGAATGTATATAACTATATATGAATATGTATGAATTCATGTATGGAAATATATGGGATTATACATGGCAAAACTATTATATATGAACTAATATATGGACTAATATATGAAATGTATTATAACATATGAGCTCATATATGAAAATTTAATTATGAAGCTATTCATATAAGAATGTATGCATACATGATATCTCACATAAGATCGTTTTTGCAATCAAAAAAACTTGGAATTTTATCCATTAGAAAATACATACGGTATGCAAAGTTTATATGCGTACCCTCAACGTTTGAAAAAGAAAAACTTTTGTTACATTGTGGCCCCATTTAATATATGTATCAAATAATCAAAAGGATAATCCAGTCATTACTTTTATAGAAAATAACAAAATTCTCTAGATAAGAAACAAAGTTCATATTACTGTATTGAAAACTATTGTTAGACAGATTATTTTTTCTTTTATAATTAATTGCATTAGTTTTTAATCTGATTTCTTAAGCTAAATGTTATGTACGACGATGATTTATGTGTCTTTTAAATAATTGATTCTCCTTTTGATGAATGAAATGACTTTTATTTCGTTTTGAATTATTTGTCCAAGCAAATGTTTCATTAAATACAACCTCTCTCTCAAGTCTTAAAAAAATTAATTTTAGTAATTTAATTTATTGCACAGCAGTGCTCTTTTGTTAATCAAGATTGTGTGAATATGAACTTTGCATACTGTAGAGGGAATTTACACACACATGTATGAAAATGTATGAATATATATAATCATATATGCCCATATACCCTCATTTTTCGGATCCGAACCATATATGGCATATCATATATGCCCCATACATATTTTTTTAGCTGGGCTACTATTAAAAAATATTGCAAGAATACTAAGCCCACATGTTTACTTAATTAAAATATAATACTCTAAGAAATATTACAAAGAAACTTTTTGTTCAAACTTTTCCTTATTGAAGGCACCAGATCGTTTTGAAATAGACCTTTTTTTTGGTTACAAATATCAAATTTAAGGTATTTTTACCCAAATTCCAAAAATGGAAACAAAAAATTTATAATGCCACCTTACTTTCAAAAATATTGCCTAACCCCGAGCGAACGATAAGAAAAATACAGCAAAAATACTTAAAAAATTCCATATTTGGGATTATGCGAATTTTTTTGGGAATTGCCGGGAATTCATTAATAGCATAATTTTTAGCCAAAAATATCGAAAAATGAGAATATGAGAATGAAAACATCACATACCAGCTTATTATAAGCTTTCTTATGTAGTTGAAAATTATCCTACAGCTCGTGATGCATTTTATCAATATTTTCGGCTGAAAATGTGAGCCACCTTAATATAATCAAAACTTTTATATAATAAGTGGTGTAGCGTACAAATAAGTATATTAATTTTTTCTTACCAAAAGCAATTTAATGTGAAAAACAACTTCAACAATACTATGATTTACTCCGATCATAATATGATTGAACATAGTTGCGCTTACAAAAAAAAGGTGGGATATCTGCTTTCATATAATTATAATAGGGTTGTTAATTTATTATGAATATTTCTAGCTGGTGCAATGATTTTAGTGCAATCATAATATGCTGTCAAGCGTATTGTATTCGTAGGACTCGAGTTTCGTTTTAAATTATTCCTCGTTTATTCTTCGAAATATGAAATGAAGTCATGCATGAGTTTTCTAGCTTTTTTAATAATTTTCACTAAGTGTACAAACCTTTAAATAGGATTTCATTCAATTTATTTTTTTATACAAAATCTCTCTTTCACTTTTTGTTTAATATTAAATGAGGCATGATTAAATGTTCTTTTCAATTCACTATTTCTCTATGTCACTTTTGCTCATACAAACTGATTTGAGGAAATTTTTGAGTTCCAAAAAAAAAACAAGAAAATAAAAATAAGAAGCAGCGTATTACTATGTTATTTCCTTTGTGATAGTTTTTTTGTGTTTTGTTTTTATTCTAATAGCTTTACAAGTACGTATTATTATTATACATTTGAATTACTAGTTTTTCTTCCATTTTTTCTTTAGTTCTTTCACGTAATGAAATTTAAATACTTAACAATACAACTTGTGAATTTTTTAAGTATAAAAACGAAATCTCTGCACAAAAACAATATACATATGTATGTAAATATATTTTAATTTTAGCAATTAGTTTCTCAGATAAGTTGTGAACGAGAGAAGAACAAAAAAGTGAATACATAGTGTTTGATTTACAATTCCAAATTAAGGAAAAGCAAAAAATTTTTAAAGCAGTTGGCGGCAATAGAAAAAGTATTTTTTTTTTCTATTTTAAGAAAATGCAAAACAAAAAATGCCCTTGTAGTCGTAACTAAGAAATTTATTTACAAATGAGAAATTTAATGGCATTTGTTTGTTGTTAAAAAGTAACTTTTAAGTAGTTTTGGGGGTGAAACAAATAAATAAAAACTTTATTTTCCTAATTAAAACATGTTTTTGGAATTTGTTTGATGCAAATGATAAATTAAGTTTATTTGTCAAGTCAGTAAACATGAAAAAATAAAGCTGGTTTAAAATCATTGCATCGCTTTCAGAGCTGAAAAGTAAAATTCAAAGTTACAAATGCAAATAAACCAATAAATTCGATTCATAATATTTCCTTAGTATGGTACAGTTATAAGAAATTTGTCAACAACATTTTTTTATCCGATTGAATGTTTTTATTTCATTATTCGAATAAGTTTTAAGTTTTGAAGCATCATGTTACTATAATCACTGATTACTGCAATATTTTTATTTTGTTCGAAAAAATTTTTTATTCGATTGTTTGATATAAATTTTTATTCGATTAATTTTTTTTTTCTATTCAAATAAATTTTTTATTTGTTCAAACTTTTAGTGAATAGATTAAGTTTTTTTTTTGATAAAAAAAACTTTTTATTCGAAATTTTCAATATTAATTTTTATTAGTTAATTTTTTGATTTGATAATATTAAGCTTGTGCCAAACGGTAGCAAAGTACTAGTGTAAGTAAATTTTTAACACTTCTGAGGTAAATAAAATTTCACTAGCTAGTACTATTTTTGACACTACAGATATATTTTTGACAAGCAGGAAATAAGAAGCATCATAAAAGGTAAAACCATCGCCGTCGCTTCGAGCCGTCAAACATTACACAAATTTTTACGTCCCCTAAATGTAGTTAGACGGTGAAAAATGCATTGTTTATTTTAATTTGCGAAAAACTTTGTATCATATATGTAAAGTTATATAATTTTATGCTACAAGAATATTGTTTTATATAAAAATCTTTTTATAAAAAAATTATTGGTAGCCGGCGGCTTGTAGTAAATTTTTTAATTCACCGCCGCAGCAATTTTTTCATCAGCTTCTTTCTATGCAAAAGCGAATTATTGAAAATTTTACATTGTCAAAAAAGATATCATTTGACACAGCAGAAAAATTAAATTTTTTTCCCCACAGGCAAATATTTTTTTACCACAGTACTTTTCTACCGTTTGACACACTCCCATTAGTTTCTTTTTTCATCTGTATGTCATTTTCCAAATATGGTTTACACCCATTTATTTATATTTAGCACGGTATTATTGCTCTTTTCGATTACAGGAATACATTTTTTATTAAAATGGATTTTTTTATTCAGTTTGTACAATAATTTTTTATTCGAATAAAAAATTTAATACGAATATAATACCATTCGTATAATATTTTTTATTCGATACAAATTTTTCTCTATGCAAAATTTTTGCTCCGATATTGAGAAAACATTTTGATCAAATAAATGAATAAATTTTTCAATCAACTTATTCAAGTAAATATTTTTATTCGAATAAATATTTTTTATTTCATTATTTAATTTTTGGAATGCATAAATGCTTTTCAAGTGCAAGATAGTTGGAGTTACATTTTTTGTAGCACTGTGTAATTATTTTGTTCGATTAGTGGAATATACTTTTTCTTCGATTAAATTTTTTTAATCACATAATTTTTTTATTAATATAAATTTTTATTCGATTAAACTTTTTTTCGAAATTTTTTTTTATTTCGAACATAATTTTATTTATTCGATTAAATTTCTTTCTATTAAAGCATAGTTTTTTAGTCGGTGTTCATTGTTGCTGTAACAAATCGTCAGTAGACTTTATGCGCACATTTTCTACTACTACTACGCATATATTTCTTTTGTGATTTTCAAAAATACATATTATTATTTGGAAATTCTTAAATAATTCTTGAAAGTCTGTACATAAGATAAAAGGTTTGAGACTATTCAAAATGTGTTGTTAAAGTCTATTCACGATTTGTTACAGCAAGCATGAAATGCTTATGAAAAATAGAATTTTTAATAATAAATTGTTTTTTGTAAGTAACACTTTACCTCTCTCTCTCTCTCTCTCTCTGTCTTATCCAACTGGAATAAAATATTTTTCTTTAAAAAAATTTTTATTTATGATTGTTCAAATAATTTTCTCTTATTTTGGTTCCAATCATTTCTTTACTATGTTTAATTAATAAGAAAAAAAATTGTTTTAGTTAGTTACTTTTATAAGCCAAAAAACTCTAAATTGTCCAGCTCTGTCACCTTCTTATTGATTTGCTGATTTTTAGTAAAAATCTAGTTGGGACAACTTGCAAGATTTGCTCAAGATTGAAGTCTCTAGCTTTTCTGAGGCTTTAGAAAACCAATTTTACGTACTGACAGACATTTATCAATTATTAGACTTCCCTATACATTAGGACCCAATATATTCATATTGATGTATTTATTGGTTGGCATATCAATATTGTAGAAACAATGTATATCCTTAAGATTTTTGTTAAAAAGTGAAATATCATTTTCTTCTAATCCTCTAACTGCACCTTTTTTGCAGGTAGAATTGAAAGGAATAGGAATAGCTCATATTTTTTGAACTTCTCAAAACAAAAAAAATGGATTTGTTATTAAGTGAAATGGGAAATAGTTACCACGGAAAAATACTCGTACATCTTTTGGCGTTCTATTAAACAAATTTTTTTGCTGGGAACATATCAAGGCTGGTCTAATGCTTTTCAAGTGTAGCAATATGTTTGCTTCCAAAATTGACCATTAAAAACTTTTTTTTTTGTTGAACATCAATCCTGTTACTGCTTTAAATACACAGTCTTGTTTTTATTTTTGTGGCGATAGCAATTTGCATTCGAAATACAAATTGTCATTAAGAATATGTTGCGTACTCTGGCGATAAACTAAAAAAAAAAGGACAGTAACAGACAAATTTTTGACAAATTTACAAACATGCAACAGAGAAAAGTTAACTTACAACATCTTTATAATTGGTTAGTTCGAACGGACTTTCAAATCAGCTACTAAAGGCTGCTAGTTAATATCGTACTTAATCCTACAATTCTTGAGAATAAGCAAGCTTGATTTTAAGTTCCAGCAAATCAGTGTTATATATTGTTTAATTAAATCCTTTGCAAATACAATATTCTTTCTCTCAAAAATTATAGATAAAATCGAAGAAATTTTATTTATATATTTTTTATTTAGATATATTAACTAAGCCCAAATAAAGTACTTCATAGGATAATACCACATTAAAGCATTGCGATATGGGGCGTATGCTCTTTTACAGCACATACATTTACAATCTGTTACTTGCGAAAGTGCATTTGTGTTTACATAAACACACACACACACCCGCATTCATACTTTATCATGCACTCAAAAAGACAACAAACGACATCTAACATGTTCGCTACTTTAACTACATTTGCAAAAGCTCTCCTTTTTTATAACATCATAATTTGCTAATCATTAAAGCATTAATAAAAAAAATAGCAACAAACTACTAGAGAGTAAAAAAATCTCTCAAACACATGAGCAAAAGAGCGCATGTTTTTGGCAAATTGTTGCTGTGTAACAATAAGGTAGGGTACTTTACATTGAGCCCAAAAATATAAATAAAAATAAAGCTTTTGCTCAACTTAAAGGACATGCAACACGTGACTGGAAGAGCAAAACAAACAAAAAACAAACCCGTAACGATAATGGAAACTACGTACAAAGTAGAGGCTGTAAAAAACAAAACAAAAATATCAAAAAAAAAAACATAAGAAAGGGTGTGTAAACGAGTTTGAGTGAATTGAGTGAACTTGTGATTGCTTTGTTGTTACACTCTTTAAACATATACAAGTTCTACAACATGTTGCTTGAGTTTAAAAGAAAGAGAGGGCGTTGGTTTTTTGCTTACAAGAGATTACTTTGGACTGTAGCAGAGTTGCCACTTTTGGAATATTAAAGAAACATTGCCGGGATTTAAAATTATGATTTTTTTAATTTCTTACATAAGATACAATATATTAATGCAATTAAAAAAAATATTGCTTAAAAACAATTATTAAAAATTTTAAAAACCAGATGGAGCTATTTCTAAACTTTTTGAATATTTTTGTGCACGAACAAACATTACTTTGCCCAATAGTCTTTAGTAAGGTAAGCCAAGGTAATAAAATTGGTCCTTACTAATATTAAAAATTCGAAAGTGAGCTTGTTTGCTACGCTTTCACACCCAAACCATTAAACCGATTTTGAAACTACTAACTAACAACCCTTAAATAGTCTTAGGGCCATTATTATGATTCGCCGTTAATTAGTAAAGATCTTTCTAAAACATGATATATTTTTAACTGAAAAAAAAAATAATATTTTTTTTAATTATTTTTACCAAAAAAGCCTTTTTTAATTTGCAACCCTGATTTTTAATACTAATATAGTTTTTTTTTCTAAGATAAAGAATATACTTAAGTGCCGAGTAAATAATTTGTTGTATTTATGTTCAGTTTCTACAAGTCAGGCAGACGACTCGTCTAGAAAATTTGTATGAAAATCACTCACCAATATGAGTACTTTTCATATAAATTTTATGCTCAAGTCGTCCGTCTGAGGTGTAGAAACAGGGTATTAATTAGTTGTGTAAACCAGAAAAAGTTTAATTAATAATTAATTAATTAATTAAGTTTCTAGTTTGTTATATCAAACTATTTCTTTCTCATAAGGTATATTTAATTTGTACAAAAAGATCAAATTAATTTGACCTATATATATACATATATAAAATTTTCCAGCCCTGGCATCATCCTTTTAGATTTTTCTAAGTCCTTATACCAATCTTGTTATAAGGAAAAAATTATTTTTATTCAGGTACCCTAATATCGACAATAAAGTTAAAATTTTCCAGCTCTGGAGCTGTGGTTTCTGTTTTTTTTTTGTTTTCTGTACCACACTTTTTATTCCAAACACAAAATATATTCCCCCATATTCATAAAATTTAAAATGAGTTTGAAATGTGTTTTATTTAAAATTTTTCATAAAAAATTTTCTTAAAATGAATTTCAAACACATTTTATTTTTTTTATATAAAAATGGGGGATTAAAATTTTAAAGCAAAAGAAAAAATTTTATAAGATTTAGTTTTTTTATATATCACAAAAAGTGCAAGTTTCCCAGTCCTGGAATCATAATTTTAGATTTCTCCAGTCTGTTACAATAATCTATTTCCTTAAAGTATAGGTCACGATGTGGACCAGAAATATTCGTTCGCTTATTTAAATTGAAAACAAAAACAAAATAAGACAAGTAAGAGTGCTATATCCGGCTGTGCCGTAACTTATATAACCTTTTCATAAGCACATACATAAAGTACAAGCAAAAAGAAAAAAAAATAATTTGACCTAGTTATTTTTATGTACAAAAAAAACAATAATTTTCCAACCCTAGAATCATTTTTTTAGATTTTCTGATTTCTTTTACCAATTTAGTAGTTCTTAAAGCATGTGAAGTGAACAAAGAAAAACATTAATTTATTTAGTTACTTTAATATCCAGCAAAAAATCAAAGTTTCCAGCTCTGGAGCTGTGATTTTAATTTTTAAAATTTTCTTCACCAAACTTTTCTTTCTTTCCAAAACGTAAAATATATGTACATAATTCACAAAGAAAAAGAAAAAAATTAATTAGAATTAGTTAATTTTATATATCACAAAAAGTTTAGGTTTTCCAACCCTGAAATCATCCTTTTTGATTTTTCAGATTTCTTACACCAATCTCTTTCTTTTAAGAATATAAGATATGTGTAATTTATCGAGAAAAAGGAAAAATTTGTTTTAGTAAGTTACTTTTGTAAAGTTAAAGTTTTCCAACCCTGGAAACGTATTTTTATTTTTTTTTTATTTTATTTTAATTAGACATAATATAATATGGTTTTATTTAATAAAATAATAGTTAGTCCTAATTACTTTTATATGTCACAAAAAGTGTAAGTTTCCAACCCTGGAATCATCCTTTTTGATTTGTTTGATCTCTTGCCCCAATCTCTTTCTTTTGAGCATATAAGATATGTTTAATTTAAAGAGAAAAAGGAAAAATTAGTTTTAGTAAGTTACTTTTGTATCACAAAAAAAGTTTAAGTTTTCCAACCCCGGAAACGTGTTTTTAATTTTTTTATTTTTTTCATTAGAAATACCAATTTTATTCATACTGAAGTATAAAATAAGTTTATTTAATAAAAAAATAGTAAAAGATAATTTTCGGTACTTACTTTTATATGGCAAAATAAAGTTTAAGTTTTCCAGGTCTGAAACCGTCTGCTAGATTTTGCTGATTTTCAATACCAATCTTTTCCAGACCATTTCTGACACACTAGTTTAAAACCGAAGTTTTTAGCTTTTCTTTCACGCACAGACAGACGGACATTGCTTGATCGTAGTCCTTATTCATAAGGACCCGGAATATAATATATATTTATTATATATGTTATATACTTTATAGGTCGCATATGGATATTGTGGTAATTACACACGGAATGACAAACCTATATATACCCTTTACCATTTTTTTTAAAGGGTATAAATATCTAAGAACTATAATATTAAAAATTTCAAATTTAGCATTTTATTTCTCTTCTGTAGCATACTTTAGCATAATTTTTATAACGATTTAGCATCCTCCCATTATGATTTTCTGGCAACACTGCATTCGGTATATGTTTGTGTATGTTTATATGCCTGGGTGTGTGTTTGTATGTGTATGGATGTGTGTGTTTGTTTTTGTTTGTATGTGTGTTTACCTATGTGTAGATATACGTGTGTATCTTTGTTTACATGTGTGTGTAAGTATATTCTCATATTAAGAGTGCAATTTGAACGACCATGAACATGTTGAAGTTGGTTCTTGTTGCTTTTGAGATAGAGCAACAAATTGCAAATGAGTAATAATTTGCACAATGCCACAACCAGAGAAAGCAAACAACTAAATGTGTAAGGCAGTGATATGCAAAAGCAGTAACATAAACCAGCAACAGCATCCTTTAAACAGCAAAAGAACAAAGTAAAACAAAGTAGAAGATAGAAAAAAAGATTGGGACTTGGTCAACAAAAATTCAGTTGTTAGCTTAACACGTAACAGCAAAGTTATCACGTAGCGTTACATTAGTTTTGTCCTTACCAAAAAAAATTTAAAAAGTTTAACAAAAAATATAACAAAAAATAATAAATAAAATAAAAAATTCTAAAATTAAAAGACAAGTAAAGTAATTTTAATAAAACTGTACTGTAAAGAAAAAAATTTAATAAAAAAAATTATTTTAAATAACATGTGACCATAATGTTCATCTCTTAAGGATCCCTGTAATAATTTGCTCCAGTTAATGAGAGATATTTTTTTTTTACATTTCTTACTATTATCCTTAATGTAACAAAACTATAAGTTGGTGTGTGAGTGCCTATTTACTTTTACGTTAAATAAAAAGACAAAACAAAACTCTCTATGTGTCTATATGTCTCTCTATCTATGTGTGTGTGTGTGTGTTTGTGCGTTTGAATATGTGCTGTGGCTGGTTTAGTTTGTTAGCTTGATGCTTCCGTTGTTACATCCTTTACAGTTATTTATACGTGTAACGCCAAAGCGGTCGTTCCGCTTGAAACTGTTATCAGTTATTAATAATTTGAGTTGTTATATTACATTTGAAGAAAGAAAAAAAATATACATGCTTATAAAGAAGAAATTTTTTTAAAATGAAAACTTTTTTATATAATTTTTTTTACAAAAAAAAAAGAAATATTTTTTTATGAAAAAATTTTAAAACAAAAAATATATTTTAAAACAAAATGCTTATAAGTGTTAAGGTGAAAGGCTCTTACAAAAAAGAGTTTATAAGTAATTAATAATAATAAGTACACTTTTTTGAAAAATTAAAAAAAAAAATATTAAAGAAAAAAAAACTGCAATTTAATGAAAATCAACTACAAAAAAAATTGTTAAACTCTTATATAAATTATAGTAGCCTTGTTTATAAAAATTATTAAGGCTTTATACAGATTTTTTAAGAAAAATTTTTTATGAAATTTTTTTTATAAAACCTTTTTAAATCCTTAATAAGTCTTATACATAAAGCCGTAAATCAATATTTTTTTATTAAGCTGACTTTGTGTTTTAGTCCTGTTTTAAATTTCTGTTTAAGCTTGCAAATAGGTTTAAAGTCAGTTTCGAAAAAGTTTTACACAAAAGTGCTTGCAACAGTTTTGTTTGAATTTTTTTATTCCAAGGGCTTTTGCCATAAGTTTCAATACTTTTAGCCTTTTAAAAAATTTAACAAAATATTGTGTTTTGTCTGAAATATATAACTAAGTATTTATGAGCCTTTTTCACTTGTTCTTCATAGCCATTCACATTTATATACAAATGGTGTAAGAGGCTTTAAGAATTTTTTGTTTTGTCTCAGAGAAAAGTTTATTTCATAAATTTTTCTCACATGATTCAAATTTTAAATATATTTCAAAAGATTATTATAACGAAAATAAGTTTAGAACACAGTTATTGCGCTGTTGTACATACTTTTATCAGTGATAGCAAAAAGTTATGAAAAATTAATGGTTTAAAAAAAAATATATGAGAATTGCTAATTGAAAAACATCTAAGAGAATTGATTTTATATATATGAACTAAGACCGATGCTTATCACTTCGGAATAAATAGAAAACTGAATTCAGGAAATTAATGTCTTAGCTATACTATAAAAATTTTTAAAGACATATCTCACAGGATATATCAGCATATAATGTCCTTGCATTTTAGATATACAATATGTTCAGCTTGTTTAAATAAAATATGTTAATAAACATCTTAGGTGGACCCTTTTAACACTGGAACTCTTCTCTACATGGATCCATTTTGTTCGAACAATACAATTAGCGTTGACCTTGTAAGGGAATCAGCACGTTTAAGGGTTAATGTTTTAATTAGCCCCACTTGCATTTCAGGTACAAAATATGTTCAGAAGTATATAAAAACTTGTAAGAAAAAAAAATACCCAGTATGCCAATTGCGTAAGTTAACTAAAACACTAAAAATTATTCAAAACTTAAAATACGCTTGAGGGTTAATTTCTTTAATAATTCAAACTTAAATTTTAGGCACAAAAAGTGTTCAGTAGTTTTATATAGAATTTTAGGAGAAATATTTTTTTAGAATATTTTATCCCTCTAGAATTTCTTCGTATGGGTCTTTTTGACCTTTTTTGCGTTAAAAGTTTTTGACAATATATGTTTCATATACGTATATGAAATATTAGTCCTTAAATACAAACAAACGTGAACTTTAACAAAAAAAAATACTAGGAATTGGTCAAAACTTAAAACACGTTTAAGGGTTAATATAATTTTAATAATTCATACTTATATTTTGGTTAAAAAAATGCATGAAGCTGTTTTATACAGAATGTTGCGAAAAACATTTTTCTAAAGCATTTTAACCCTCTAAATCTCCCGAGTAAAGATCTTTTTGACGTTTTTCGAAAAATGGGAGAAAATTTAATTCTTTAATGGGTTAAAATGGATTGAAATATTTCACCGAACTATTTGCCATATTATTTAATTAAAAGTATTAAAATACAATAAAATGCAAATCTTAACTAAAACACAAGAAACTATTCAGAATCTTTAATACGTTTGAGGGTTAATTTCATAATAATTTATATCTTTCGTCTCAGGTACAAAATGTGTTGAGCTGTTTTGCCTATAATCTTAAGAAGAACTATTATATAGACTATTTTAACCCTATTAGAGTTTCTCGTATTGGTCTTTATGACCCCTTTTCGAAAAATGGTGCTAAAAATTTCCCTACATATTTATGTAGTGGGTTAAAATATATCATCATAATGACGACTGAGTTCTTCTGGATGACTTTTCAAATGCCAACAGAAGGGAATGCCAGTAACACCCTAGAAATTTTTCAAAACTTGACAACACGTTTTTGGGTTTTTTTTGCAATTTTTCACATATACCGTGTGAGCTCAGAATGTGTTTAGCAGTGTTATAAAGAAAATTATTTTTAGTATTTCCGTGAAATATTTTAACCCTAGAGCACTTTTCTATATGGGTCTTTTTGGACTCTTTCCAAAAATGAAAACAAAAAGTGCTCCTTATGGGTTTAAATGTTCTACTATACTGACGAAAGAATTCTTTTTTTATAAGTTTCAAAGCTGGAAATTCTACGTATGTACCAGAAATTTGTCACATATTTTTCACATATGGCCTTTAGGTTCAGAATATGCTTACCACTGTTATTTAGAAAATTTTTTCTTTGAGGGTCCTTTTGGCTTGTTTTCTAAAGAGAAAATAAAAATTTCTCTTGAACGGTGATAAAATAATGGGTTAAAATAATCTAATATAATTTTCGCTATATAATTATATTATAAGAAATAAAATTCAAATCTCCACATATGCGTTAGAAATTAAGAGTTTAAGGGTTAATTTAGTAAATTTTTTGCAATTGTTGCCTAAAATTGCCGCAATTTTCAATTATATGAAAATATGAGATATATTATAACTTATAATATTGTGGACTAAAAAGTATTTCTTAATAACAAAATATCGTGAACTCAAAAGCCTTTTTAAATCAAAATTATTGAACCTGAGCACTTTTAAAGGAAAAAAATATTTCATCAATATGAAACTTTTTAAACAGTTTCTTTGGTTTTTTTATTTTATTTAAAATATATAAAATCGTAATTGAAATGAGAATAGAGAAAAATAATTTTTAATGAATTTAAAACATCCCACACAAATCAAAATCAGAATGAAATTTAATAATCAAAATTAACGCTAAATCAAATAATCAAAATGTGTAAAACTAAAGTGATATAATATTACAAAACTTTATGAAGAAAACACTGATAACAAGCAAAACAAGAAATTATTTTTAAAAATAAAATTAAAGAATAATAAATAAATATGTGAACTGAAAATTAAAAAACAACAAAACAATAATTACTAGCAAGCAACAAGGTTTCAAATATTTCTGCTTAAAAAAAACCCTAAACAAAGAAAAGAAGGAAAAGAAAGAAACAAAAGAAACAGAAAATTTTAATAACTGACTTGGTTAATGTTGAATTGAATTTTTTTTTAACAAAATACAAAATGAAAGAAAATCATGCAGCTGCTATAAAAATAATGGAAACGCAAATCGTAACGTACATTATTTTCATAAGAATTACTATTTGATTAATTTTAAGTTTTTTCATTATTCTTTATTAAGACAACTGCCAAAGAAAAGGAAAAGTAAAAAATATATTCTGTAATAAAATTTTAAGCCTGCAACTGAACCACATGGGGCTCAAACAGCTGCTGGTTTTGGTTGAAGCGCATTAAATTTTATTAAAGAACAAACTTTTCTTTTATATAACTATAATAATTTGTTGTGTATAAATATTTATATTTTTTTTATTTATATTTAATTGAAAATTTTCTTCTTAATTATAACATATATATTTATGCTTTTTTTCATAAACTTTTATATGATATTGTGACACTGATTTTTTCCCTAATTAAAACACTTTTATAATTATATTTATATCACATAACTTTTTTATTACTTCTTTTATTTTTATTTTGTACCATAAAACTTTATTGACAAGCAAATTAAGCCATTTATAAATAGCAAAAGACAATAAATAATTAGATTAAGCGTTTTGTTTTTCTGTTGCAGCAATAATTTTTTGTTATGTTTATTGAATAAAAAGCTGTCAGAAGAAAGACTTCTGAGGGAGGGAAATACATTTTGTGTTAATTGGATTTCATTTTAAATTAAACTCACTGTTAAGTATTTAATTTGATTTTATGTTAAAATAAACTCTATGAAAATTATCTATACACAATTTGAAATATATTTTAATTAAAATTTTTCATACAAAATTTTCTTAAAGTGGTTTTAGAAAAGATTTTATTATTTAAGGAATATGGGGGATAATATATAATAACGATGAGAGATTAATTTTGCTATATTAAATATTATAACAAAAACATATATATAAAAACATGCGAATATCCATATCCATCAACTACAACTAGAATACCACTGCTATTTTATACCTTTAGGCATTAGGGGTACCTTAAAAAAATCTGAGACTCATATTCCTAACAAAATGTTTTGAAATTTGAAGTCTATATTAAGAAAATTTTTATGAAAAATTTTTAATAAAATACATTTCAAACTCTTTTAAAATTTTATGAATTTTTGGGGTCAAATATTAAAATTAACATTATTGACATTAATAGCCTAGTCCATGAACCAATTAATATGGCTAAAATTTACAAAAACATCAGTAACAAAATTGTAGTTATGACCAATACAAGCGATAGTAAATTTGTAAGTGCACTTGATTTACATAGCAGCAAAAAAAGTTCAAGATTTGTATATTAAAATTAGCCTTTGATAAAAATATTAGCGTTAAAAGAAATCAAAATAATACTTAAGATCTTTTTAAAATATAAAATATAATCAAGTAACAAAGAAAGAACTATTTTTAATACTCTAGGAAACACAAGATTTATTGAATGAATTTCATACTACCGGAAAAAAGCTAAATTTTCAAGCAGTGTCAATATCAACAACTTAATAATTGAATTTGCTGATTTACAATACCAATTATTATAAAACAAATACTGATACATCAGTCCATTAAAGAAGCCTCTAACTTATCTGAGGGCTGCAAAAAATTAATTTCTCTTAGAGTCAAAACAACCAGACATACGGATACAAATCAAAATCACTTATTCAACCATTTTTGCAATAAGAAACCAGAATATATGTACATATGTCCATATATAATTTATAGGACAACGTATGAATATTATAGAAATTACAGGGAAATAAAAAGCATTAATTATATTAAATAAATTAAAATTATTGATGCATTTTTCAACAGATATTTAGTAACTGCTTTAAATCAATTTATTTTAAACGTAATGGAGATAAAAGTTTGCAAATACATTATTTCTCTCAAGTAAGCATATCAGTCAATTTGCAGCAGTTGTAAAACTTATAAGTGTTCTTGACTTACACAACAATAACAAAAGCTCATGATTTTTACACAAAAATGTACTTAACGTAAAATTTTTAGTTTAAAATTTTTCAAATGGCACTAAAGGCCTCTCTTAAATATTAAAAATATTCGAATACTAAAGAAAAAATTATTTTAATTACTCTTGGAGTGATAAATGTTCTATTGAACGACTTTTGGACCTCCAAAAAATTAAATTTTCTAGCATTGGCTTATAATAAAATCGGTTCAATGAGAGGAACTGAACTGAATTTCATTACCAATATTTTTAATGCAAATTCTAATATATCAGTCTATTAAAAAAGCTTCTAGTTTGTATTATTCTTAAAGACATACAAACAGACGGACAGAAAAAAATTCAGTGAAGTGCAACTTTGACCCGCGCACGAAGTGTTCCGTACGGGCACGAGATGTGTAATTCAATACGAACAATATAAACTATAGTTTTGGGATTTTTTTCGTTTTTGGGTTTCTTCGGTTTTAAGCGTTTTTTTAGTTTGGGGGTTTTTTGAATTTATTGGCGCTTTCTGAGTTTTGGCACTTTTTTTCACGTTTTGGCGATTTTTTTTTGAGTTTTGAAGTTTTTTTAATTTTGGCAATTTTTATTATTTTGGCGTTTTTTTTATTTTGGCGATTTTTTTATTTTGGCGATTTTTTTAATTTTGGCGTTTTCTTCATATAGGTGATTTTTTTGGTTTTGGCACTTTTTTTCGTTTTGAGGGCTTTTTCGGTTTTTGCCGATTTTTTTTTAAATTTGGCGATTTTTTTTTAATTTTTGGCGATTTTTTTTTTCATTTTGGCGATTTTTTTTCAAATAAACAATTATTTTGGTTTTGGCGCATTTTTTTCGGTTTTTGGCGTTTTTTTCATACTGGCGATTTTTTTTCATTTAAACGATTTTTTCGAATTTGGCGATTTATTTTAGTGCTAGAATTTTTTTTTAATTTTGTCGATTTTTTTCGATTTGGCGATTTTTTTTAAATTTTTGGCGATTTTTTTCAGGTTTTGACGATTTTTTTCGGTTTGGCGATTTTATAATTTTCGGATTTTTTAGTTTTACCGTTTTTGAAAATTTCAAGAGTTTACCTCTTACGGTCTCCAAGATATAGCAATTTGTCAAAATTACATAGTCAAAATTGCATTAACTGATGGACCACCCTTTAATTGAAATTTTTTAATATTTTAATGTTTATTGTTGTAGTCTATATAAAAATACACTAATTTTACAAATTTCATGTGTCAATATACATACATTTGTATGTGTATGTATGTACATACAATTGTATGTATATTACATGAGATTTTAACATTTTTCGTCGCTCGTTTTGAAGCACCCTTTAATTTCTAATTCTCATGTATTTGTTGTTGTAGTGGCCAAGGTTCTACGTACTCTGTCCAAATTTCAGGTCCGTAGCTCTTACGGTTCCTGAGAAAATACCGTGTGAGGGACAGACGGACAGACGGACAGACGGACAGAGTAGCGAAAACAATAGGGTTCCATTTTTCACCTTTGGTGAACGGAACCCTAAAAAAGGGCTAATTCGCCTATTCTAGCTATAAGAAATCAGGATTTACATATATAATTTATGGGATCGAATTTTAATATTGTTTAAACTACCGAGGCATTACGATCCATATATTGCCTGCTGAAATGCACAACCATTTAAGTAACAAACAAAAAAAGTACAAAAACGTGTTTTTAAGTATATGTTATGTATTACATCGAAATTCGTAGTTCTACAAATTTTCTAGTCTCTGTCTTAAAAACCAGATCAATTAAACATGAAAACAATAATTAAAGAAAAAAACCTTTTTTAAAAACCAGCTTTTTCGGTTTCAAATAAAGTTTGTTAATTTGATATACTTTATTATAATATCATTTATATAATATTATAATATATATTTTTTTATATTATTAAAATTATTCAAAAAAAATTATCCACTATCATCGGATCAGCTCTATATCATAATAATGTTGCATTGTCATCCGATTTAAAAATCCATGCAAGATTTCAACTCAATCGGAAACCGGGAAGTGGATCAAATTTAATTTTCAAGATTTGATTACAGACAGATGACGGAACAGGTGAAACTACATAAAAGCTTGTAATAAAGAAGCTTAATTTCACACACTTGAATAAACTTCTTTACTTTTTTCTCTCTCCACCATAAAATTAAAAATCGTGTATTTAAGTGCTTTTTCATTTCAGCTAGCGAAATGTTGAAGGGTATAAAAAGCGTTTTAATTTAAATGCAAAAGTAAAGCATACTTTTCCTACACTTCTATGTAGACTGGCTAAAGTAGTGCGTATGATTAATATTTAAATAAAATTAAGTATACGTTTCTCATAATTCATAGCATACTTACCGGGGATAATATGCATAAAGCGGCCCATACACTACAACAGCATGCATGCGCAATCAAGTGTTTGTGCCAGCGGTTGGGTCGCGTATGGGCATTTTGTGTGATTGTACGTGTTGCTGTAGTGATGTCAAAGAGAGTTTGATATTTTGCTGATGGTACAAGCTTGCTGGTGTAGTATATGGTGAAATTAGCTCAGATGAGCAAAGTTTTCATGGAGTAAACATGCATTTAAAAAATATAATTTATTGGAATATAATTTTTTCAATGGAAAAGAGAATTTTAGTTCTTTAGTTATACATAGCTGCTAATTTTAACAACATACCAATAGTAATTGTAAGAATTATTTGTCCATAGACTGAAAAAAATAAATAAATTGTAGCAAAAACTGTGTCACTATTCATAACCACCCTTACCGCAATTTTGTAAAAAATGAATATTGTACCAGCTTGTTGGTATAATGTGTGCTTCGAGCATGAATGCTTAATCGCTTGATTGTGCGTGCATGCTGTTGTAGTGTATGGGCCGCTTTAGGTAGAGATAAGCAAACATAGTTACCTTCCTGCTGTCACTAGTGATATTGTTTAAATATAAATTATATAAAACATTGTTCTAGAGCTCTCACTCTCGCTCTACTCAAAATTAAGTTAATTTAAAAACTAAAAAATTTGAAGAATTTCGTCTTCGATATTAGTATGTACATTAGGGCGGGTCGATTTAAAAATCGCACAAGTTACAAGGAAAATCATATTCTAGGGATCAAAATGAGTAACTTTGCCCAGAAACCATACCTCTAAAATGTATTTTTATGTCCCGACTTTTGATCCGAAAAAATCTCACTTTGTCCCATTTATTGTTGCTCAATCGCGTCAAAATGTATGACCGACCCCCACTAATTTTGAAGGGCCGACCCGCCTACGCCAGTGGCACACCATCTGGAACCACCCCTGGCGGGTTCCCAATACAAATATTTTAAAAAACACAAATATACATTGTACATACATATATTATTTGGCTTACTCATTAATACTAATAATACTTTTGTTAATTGAAATTCATTATTTTCGCATTTAATTGTTACTAATGCATATCATCAGAGAGCGCTTATCCAGAAATGGAAATGTAAAGGTTAAGGTAAACTTACCCAATACATACGTAGTTTTTTTTAGCTTTTCTCAAGAATTTTTTTGGTTGAAGTCCACGGAAGAGTTTAAGCAGGAATGAAGTGCACATAGACTTTGCTTAACCAATCATAAATTAAAGTTTTTATCGTAATATTTTAAGTTTAAGAATGATTTTTTAAAGCAAAGCATATGTATATAAATATAAAGGCCTGAATGACTACAGTACACCCCAGCCTAGTTCCACTTTTCCAAACATGTGCAATTTTGTTTTTCCTATTTTGGTTTTGTGTTATTTGTATTTATTGTTCTTTAAATACAATTGTGAATAATATATTACATATACAACTTTTGTTTGCTACGAGTATTAATTATTATTTATTCTGCTCTTTTATTTATTTGTAATTTAAATATTCATGATTTGTGTTGGCAAAAGCTTTGCTAAGAAAAAAATATTGCGTTTAAATGAAAGCATAAAAAACTAGAATTGAAAAATATGTTTTAACAGCAACAGCACTTCAAATGCTGTACATTGAATTTATATGCAAATTAGTGAGATGATTTTTACAACTTGTTGAGTATTTCAATGAAAGTTAAATAAAATTAGAATTCATGTCAATTTTTTTATTTGAAAAACATTTAAATTCTGTTGTAAATATTTAATGTTATTTACGTACCTTTTCACAATGTATGATTAAAAACTAACAGGGACTTTAACGGCAAGTTTTGTATGGAGAACTGTCAGTTAAAGTTCACGTTAACTCATAACCATACATTGTGAAAAGGGACGTTAATGTAGTTGTTTTGTTTTGCATTACACAAAAAAAAGAATTAATAATTCAATATATGTATAGTAGAAATGGGTCTTATTTCATTTAGCTTGTTAATTAACTTAATAAAACTAGAAAATAGACGGTGTTTTGGCAATGGATTCTGGCAGAGGCCACCAAAAAAATTTACCCTATTGTATTTTGAAAGATCATGTCGAATTCTTATATAACCTAAGCTCCAGCAACTGTTTGATTTCTTTAGAAAATATTGAAGCAAATTAATAAAAGTGAGCTTTAAATTGGTCATGATTACTGGTGGATCGCAGAGGTCTTCTGCTCCAGCTTTTGGATATTATTTATTTATAGTGGAATATGAGATTCTTAGCACACTTTATTAATTTTTTTTTGCGGAAGATTAATAAGCCAAATATTATGTACATTGCGTTTGATGAAGGAAATTCTTAAAAAATTTCTTATTTCTTAATTTGCTTAAATTTTTAGTAGACAGTACGTGAGAGTTCTTGTATAATGTTGTTTTTAATTTTATGTTCAAACACAATCACTAATGATTCACTTCTGACACGAAAAAAATCAATCAGTTTGCTTATGTTTATATTGTTCATATTAATCCCGATAAGTATGCTATGACTTTTGCCATACGTATACTTAATATTATTTATATATTAATCATACGCACTGCATTACCATGATTGCATATGACTTTAGGAAAAGTACTTTGCTTTACTTTTGCGTTTAAGTTAAAACGTTTTTTATACCCTTCGACATATACATACATATGTATATAATTAGCTGAAATGCAAGATCACGCTAAATTTTTTTTTTAATTTTTATATGAGAAAGAGAGAGAAAAAAGTAAACAAAATTATTTAAGTGACTGAAATGGTCTCTATTTTTATTCAGTTAATTTTTATGATAAAGGCTAGAAAATATTGTAGGGACATGCATTTCGATGTAACACCCAATTAGTAATTAAAAATATGATTTTGAATTTTTTATGAGTTACGTGGTTTTGCATTTCAGCAGACGATATAAGGCCTTTTTAATTCCTTTGTTATTTCCACAATATTAAAATGCAATCCCATAAAGGTTTTATATTCTATCGGGGTCCTTATGGCTACAATAGTATACGAATAGCGATTTTTGTCTGTCCATCTGCTTGACTGTCTGTACGTAAAATCAACTTTCTGGAGTCTTGAGATAAGCTAGAGGCTTCTTTGTTGGATTAATGTACCAAGACTTGCTTGAAAAAATGTTTATCTTGAAAATCAACAAAATAATATATGAAGTTTAAAGAAATTGACATTGTCTTAATATAAGCCAGGGCTGGAAAATTTAATTTTTTGGGGTTAGAAAAGAACACTTAAACACTTAAAAACTTAAAATCATTTTGTTCTTTATTATTTTAAATTATTTTAATATATTAGACATATCCTTAGTACAATTTATTGAATTTAACACTAAAATCTTTATTTAAGATCCATTTTTATACAAGCTTAAGCTTTTGTTGTTGCTATGTAAGTCAAGAGCACTTAGAAGTTCTGACAACTGCTGCTAATTGACACAGATATGCTATTTGAATGAGATAAAGTGCTGGCAAAATTTTATCTCCATTATGCTTAAATTAATTTGGTTTAAAATATTTGCAAAATCCTTCTCAAAACAAACATCAACAATTATCAATTGTTTGATACTTAAATTAACATAAACATTATATAACAGCTAGACAAATTTGTTATAAAGAATCCCTTCTCCCATTATTAAACTCCTGCAAAACAAAACAAAAGGTGTTGATGGAAATAATGCTAATTTTCTGGCAAGACTAAAATGGGATGAAAAGTAAGATTCTTGTTTATCTTCATTAACACATTTTCAAAAGGTAAAAGAGCAGCACAAATGACTTTTACAGCTGCTTGCTTAAGCATGCAAGCATTTTTTTTTGATATGAGTTTGTGAGAGAGATTTCTGTTTATTTTGATTATAATACGTACTTATTTTTGTCTTGTACCTTTGAGACTTTGAGATAAAAAGATTACAAGTAGAATTCGAGGCAGTGTAATATAAGATGACATAAATTTTTAATACAAGATAAATAAAATACTAAAGAAATTCTTTAATATTTCTTTTGGTTACAAAAATTTTTAAACAAAAATATTTTTTCAAGAAATATTTGTTATAAAGCTTCCTTTTTGATATTAATTAAATTCATTTCAAACTATATGTCTAGCAATTTTTTTGCAATAAATTTAATAAATTTCCTTTTGTGTCCTTTAATTATTTGAAAACAGAACATTCTTCCCTGGGATTTTAAAACAAAATGTAGAAAATCAATATATGTTTAAATATTGAGTTCAGTTAATTGTTTTTATGTTTTTCTTCATTAACACTTCAACAATCAGCATAATTACATCATTAATATTTAATGATTATACAGTAAGTTTTATTGATATTATTTTATTTTAATTGAAAACTAATTAAAACTGAATGAGCTTAAAAAAAGTATTTAAAATTTAAATTTAATTTTTTGCAACATATCCCATGTTAAATGTAATTAATTTTAATTTTTTTATTATTAAATGAAACAATATATAATATCACATATATATTCAAAGGCAACGGCGATTAAGCTTCTAATAAATCTGCTATTTGTCTGACGAATACCCAATTTTATTCAGAAAAAAAAATTTCTAAGTATTTAGCAAAACTCCTTGTGATGAATACAATTTTAATGAAACAGATTATCCAATGTGTAAAATACTTACATAAATATGCTTAATACGCATGTTTTAAGGCCTGTACTTTTCAAATCATTATCCGACCCAAGCTGATCTTAATTATAGTTAATATTTCATTTTTAAAATAAAGGATATTTGGCCTCGATTGCAGCTTTACTAACCAGAGAGCTCAAATATACAATTTTGGATTTATTTTCCGATTTTGGAAGTATTCTGCTCCTAATTTTAGCGTAAAATTTAGTTTTCAAAATAAAGGATATATGGAAGGAATATATGTACTAACACCAATTGCTTTTATATTTAAACTAAGCCTTAACCGTATGATTTTGCAAGTATTAACAAATTTTGAAAGCAGTATTTTTGGAATTTGGCCAAAAATCAAATTTTTAAAATAAAGGATATATGGCGGGAAGGCATGACCTTTATCCAATTGAGCTGAAATTTACCACATATATTAACGGTATAGTCCTAGGAGTTGTAATGGATTTTCGAGACATTTTGAATAAAATTATATTCGAAATCCAATTTTCCACTTTTAAGGATATATGGGAGATAATATTTTTTGATCGATTGAAATAAAATTTATTGGGTTGGTCAAATATACAATTAATGCTAATGTCGATCATTTTTAAGGCATCATCATTGTTATAAAAAATAAAGAATATGTATGTATGCACATATATGGAAGGGAGGCTAGTCCTAGCACGAACCGAAATTATATCAAAACTGGAACTCAACTGCATGTTTTTGCAAGTATTTACAAATTTTCAGAGCAGTCTTATCAGAATTTGATCCACAGCATAATTTTAAAATAAAGGATATATGGCGGTAGGTCGTGTCCTTATAACCACTGAGCTGAATTTTAATTCAAATCTTAACTGTTTAATTCTAGAAGTTGTAGTAAGATTTTGGAAGCATTCTGACTAAAATTATACTTGAAATTTAACTTTCCACAATTAGGGGCACGTGTGTGTGTGGTAGATAGATTTTCTTCAACGATTGTTATCAAATTAAGCTCAAATATTAAGGTGTCCAGAATATTCATTATTTTTGCGTCACTATTATTGTTATCATAGCTAAAACTCAATTTTTAGAAATAAAGGATATATAGAAGGCAGACATGTCCTAGCACCTGCCACAATTATATTAAAGCTGTAGTTTAGCAGTCAGACTTTGGAAGTATTAAGAAACTTTCAAAATATTCTGACCAAAGTTTTACTTAAAGCTTAAGTTTTAAAATAAAAGATCTATGACGGGAGGCAATGTCATTTGTCCAACAGAGCGTAAACTTTCAACGTATTTTAATTGTTGAATTGCAAGAGTCGTAATAGATTTGAAAAGTGTCCTAACTGAAATTGTATATTAAGGATATATCACAGTTGGGTTTGCTATAAAAATGTATAAGGAGCTCAAATATTCTATATTTGTATGTATATATATATATATATAAGGAAAAATAAAGGATATGTGGGAGAAAGCTTTGCCGTGGCACTCAATGCAGTGAAAACTTAGCAGATGCTTTATTTTATGATTTTGCAAATAGTTACAAGTTTTCACTGCATACTGTTGGAAATTTGAGCTAAAGGATATATGGCAGGTTAGCAATTTCACATAAAGGACTGACTTGAAATTTACTGTAGATTTTAAATGTCAAATTTTGGGAATTATAAGGGATTTTCAAGCTTTCCTTACCAAAATTATGTTTGAAATAAAATTTTTAATTTTAAGGATATTTTATATGCAGGTATATTCTTTTTCACTAATTGCAACAATATATAACAGGCATTTCAAATGTTAAGTTAAGAATAAATTTGCTGTATCTTAGATCGCTTTTATTGCAATTACACCTTAAGTTTAGTTCATTTAAAATAAAGGATACATGGGAGGAAAGCATGTCCTTGCACCGACTGCAGCTAAATTTTAACTGAAGCTGAACAACATGATGTTACAAATAGTTACGGGCTTTTACTTCATTCTGATAACAATTTTGGTTGAAGTTCTATTTTCAAAATTAAGGATATGTGGCAGGTACGCTTGTCATTCATGCAACTGACATGTAATTCACTAAAGATTTTAAATACACTATTCTTAGAAAAACTAACGATTTGCTATGTTAACATGCTTAAATTCTTATTGATATGTATCTAGTATTTAGAATTAAGGACAACTGGAAAGTGGGTTAGTTTTTTTTACCGTTTGCAATAAAATTTAAAAAAAAAAAGTCTTTTAACTTCAGCTGAAATGATGCGCTCTAAAATTTATTATTAAGCCTACATGGGACTTAAGTATGTCCTTTTTAAATTTTTATGAATTTAGAAGAAATTCTTGATTTTTGTTACAGCTTGACTGTTATGGTGGCTTAAAATAAATGTTTATTATTAAGGATATGTGAATAGAAGCAGACAATTCCCTTCTATGTGTGTGAACTTTTGGAGAATTCTTGATTTTTGATTTAGCTTGAATATATTGGTGACTAAAATTCAATTTTTAAAACTAAGGATATACGAGATGTGGGTATGTCCTTTCTCTGCTTGTTTGAATTGTGAACGATATCTAAATTTTTGCTACAGCCTATTGTGGTGAATTTCAGCTCAGTAGGATAAAGAATATGCTTTCCCGCCATATATCCTTTATTTTAAAAATTATGCTTTGGACCGAATTCCCATCAGACTGCTCTGAAAATTCGTTTATACGTACTTGCACTGTCTTACAGTAAAACTCCACCTTAGATATAATTGCAGCAAGTGCTCGGACATACCTGCCCTCCACTTATCCTTGATTTTTAGAAACTAAATTTGAGCTACTATAACAATGATAATGCCGTCAAAAGAGGCAATATTGTAGACAACTTAATATTTGTCCTCAATTTTGTTGCAATCGCTGAAAGAAAAATTATCTGCCATGTATCCTTAATACTGAAAAATTTAACTTCAAGCATAATTTTAGTCAGAATGTCTCGAAAGTATCTTACAATTTCTAGAATATAAGAATTGAGATTTGTGGTAAATTTTAGCTCAGTGGGATAAACGGCATGCCTTCCCGCCATATATCCTTTAATTTAAAAATCTAGT
Organism: Tachina fera; assembly: GCA_905220375.1. Classification (NCBI taxonomy): domain Eukaryota; kingdom Metazoa; phylum Arthropoda; class Insecta; order Diptera; family Tachinidae; genus Tachina; species Tachina fera. The sequence goes on along the minus strand of LR999967.1, from coordinate 101,987,712 downwards.
TTTGTGTCACATTTTGACTAGACTGTTGTAAAAATTTATGAATACTTGCAAAATCGTATAGTTAACCTCCAGCTTTAAAATAATTACAGTAGGCGCTAGGACTTGCCTCTCCCCCATATGTCCTTTATTTTTAAAAACTGACTTTAAGGTATAATAACAATGATAATGGCGCAAAAATTTGCAATATTTTTATAACAACTTAATATTTGTCCTCAATTTTGTTGCAGCCGCTGGAAAAAAATTATATGTCATATATCCTTAATATTGGAAAATTAAATTTCAAGCATAATTTTAGTCAGAATGCCATGAAAAAACTCTTAAAATATAACGCTTAAAGTTCGTAGTAAATTTTAGCTCAGTGGAACAAAGGACACGACTTCCCACCATATATCCTTTATTTTGAAAATTTAATTTTGGGTCAAATTCTGATAAGGCTGCTGTGAAAATCTGTTAATATTTGCAAAATTTTACAGTTAGGTCCCAGCTTAAATCTTAAAATATTATTTTTTTACTTTAAGAATATATGGCACTTAGGCATGTCCTTTTTCAAATTTGAAGGAATTTAGAAGGATTCCTTGGTTTTCACGACAGTGTTATTATGATAGAGGCTTAAATTTAATTTTTAATATTAAGGATACATGGGAGGTACGCATGTCCTTTCTTCATTTTTGTGAATTTAAAGGTAGTTTTTGACTTTCGCAGCATCTTAATTATTATGGTAGTTTTAATTCGAATTTTAATATTAAATTTATTTGAAGTTAATTTTTTAAATAAGAATAAATGAGTTCCAGGCATGTCCTTGCATTGTTTTGTGTAATCCTTATTGCCCTCTTTATATGCTCTAGATTTATTCTCGTTCTTATATTTTTTAGTCTCTTAAATGTTGATATTGATAAAAAAGCCCTTTCGCTTAAGACTGGGTGCTGTGACACCACGTTAATTTGTAAATTAAATTAATTAAATTTTTAATTAAATTAAAAAGAAAATGTCACTTAGCTAAGGACCAGTATAATGTGCATGTATTGGAAGCATTCACAAGAACCAGCTATGTATTTTGTATATTTTCTTAAAATGTTAAATTGAAAACTACGTTATAAAAAAATTATATTTAGAAAATTTGCTTTTCATCAATTATTTTGCATTTTATAAATCCCTTTCCGAATTTTAAGTTTTAACGATTAAAGTCTTGACAATTTTTTTTAATATTTAACCTGCATGCAAATGGACGCTGAGAGAAAAAACCCCTAGAGATTTAAACTAAAATATCTAAGCCAACTGCCAGCAAAAGTTGTGGCCTTCTGAACTTAAACAAATGCAACAGGGAGCAAATATAAAAACGAATGAATATAACAGATAAAAGTTTAGCCATGATGTGGTGTTTTGAACTTCATGGCTTTTCTTTAATCTTCCTATTTTATATTGTGTTTATTGTTTTATTTTTAATATTTGTATTTTCGACATTAAACATTTGTTGCTGCCTGCAGCAAAAAAAGGTAGCAGATGCAGATATAATACATTTGTATATTTACAAATGTGAGACACAATTTTATTTCCACAAATGGCAGAAAAAAAGAAACAAACAAAGTATTTTTATAAGCACTAAACTAATGTTTTTTTATATGCTTAACTGTTAGAAAGAAAAAAATCTAAAAAAGTCTCTGATCATACGCAAATGTTCTTGTTTTTGCTTACTTGAGGTTTTATTGCAAAATGTGTTTTTTTTTGTTTTTAAACGAAATTTTTCTGGTTGGACTTCAGCCACAAAGTAGATTTGTAAGTTATGGAAAAAGAGAAATATTTCTTTTTTTAATGTATGTAATTATGTCAGGTTTGTTTTTGCTTTGGATTTGTAGTTAAAGTATGTAAAAGGAAGTTTCTTTTAAATAAAAAAAGTAAAAGGATAATGATGAAGTGTTAGTGTGGCAAATTTGGTCCCTTGAGAAAATTATTAAACAAAATGAAAAGCAGGAGCCAATTATGAATTAAGATGTATAACTATGATTTGCTTTACATATTTTAACAGCGTACAAAAGCTTAAGAGACCTATGTAGAGAAATCGAAATTGCAAAAATTTCCCTTGCCCCAAACCCTCTTTTTTTATTAGTATTTTGAAAAGCCGCTTTATACTTTTAAACGTGAATGTTTCTTTCGTGAGGGCAGAGGTGTCCCTCTGCTTACACCTGCCCCTTTAAAAATAATGTATAGCCGATGTGTTTTTTTAGTTTCACATTTATATATGCTTTAAATTTTATTAATAATGGTTGCATGGCTTTTGGCTGACAAAAATTATCCCCATTGCCTCTCTCCCCATTCCTTGAAGTTGCGAGTTTCTTTTCTTAGCATATTATACAGTTTTTCCTTCCAATTAATTACACTTGTAAAGCTGAAAATAAAACCAGCAACTTGTTAACTGAAAATTGATAATGAAATGTCCTGAACGTATGCATGTTTTCACAAAATAAGAAAACGTCTATCTATGTAGTTTCACAAAAGTTTTGTTAAATGCTTTTACCAGCAATAAAGCCAAGGAAATAAAACACAGCTTCTTGTGTGCTCTCAGTAAATTTAGCATAAAGTTTTAAAATTAAACCAAAACAAACTGAGAGTCATTTGTAAAACTTTTTGCAATGCACTTTTAGTCTATTACCAAATAGAAGCAGTTATTCTAAAGAGAGAGAAAATAAAAATAAAAGTAAATACAAAACACACAAGTGGCATTAAAATTTTTAAAAATAAATGCAAAACTATATTTGAGCTGCCAAAAAAAAAATATATATAAGGGATATCATTTAGTTTAATTGTTAAAATTTATGGGAATCTGATACTTAACTTACCTTTTTAATTCAAAATTAATTGTTTTCTTAAGACCTCATGGTGTGTGGTAAAATATGCAAAAGTTAGTTAAGCATAAGCAGGGGAAATATAAAATTAAATTTTGATGGGCGTGTGCCTTTGCCCAATTCCCAAGCCCAAGGCGCGTGTTAGGTTTCTCAGTAAACGGTTAATTAAAAATTATAAAATCAAAGAATAATATTTTGACTATCAGACCAATTGAAATAAATTCAGTAGAGTGCGATTTTTACTTGCACACGAACCATTCCCTAAGGACACTTCATATGTAATTTTAGTTTAATATCTTACCTGAAGAGGACATTATTTGTAAAAGAATTTTGTTTTGGCAATTTTTTTAGTTTTCCTGTTTTTTTTTGGTTTTGGCAAACTTTTTTGTCTATTAGATTTTTTTTCGTTTTTAGCGGTTTTTTCGGTTTTAGGCGATTTGTTTCTGTTAATTGTTAGTTCAAGCGATTTTTTAGATTTCAGCGTTTTCTCTTTTTGGCGGTTTTTTCAGTTTTAGGGGATTTTTCTTTTCACTTATTGACCATTTTTTACTTGTTATATATTTATTTTTTTGGAATTGGCGATTTTTTCGGTTGTTCTTGTTCGTTTAAGCGATTTTTTAGTTTTAGTGTTTTTTTTCGTTTTGGCGATTTTTTTTGGTTTTGAAATTTTTTTCTAAGTTTTTTTCTAATGTTTTTATTTAACGTTTTTTTTTTTTTTGTTTGGCGATTGTTAAATTTTTGGCGGTTTTTTCGTTTTTTTTTTTTGCAATATTTTCTTTTTTTTTGCGTTTTTTTTCGGTTTTTTAGTTTAAGCGATTTTTTCAGTTTTAAAGTTTTTCTTCGATTTGGCAAATTTTTTTATTCGTTTGGGTGATTTATTCTATTGTTTTTTCGTTTTAAGAATTTTTTTTAATGTGGCGTTTTTTCGTATATTGGCGAATTTTTTCGCTTAAATTTTTTTTGATTTCTTTCGTTTTTTTGCGTTTTTAGTTTTTTAACACTGTTTTCGTTTTGGCGATTTTTTCTTTTTTCGTGGTTTGTTCCGTTAATCTTTAGTTCAAGCCATTTGTTTTGTTTCGGAATTCTTTTCGTTTTGGCGATTTTTTTTTAGTTTTTTATTTGCATTTTTGAATTTTTTTGGCAAGCTATTTACGTTTGATGATTTTTTTTGCATTTAAGCGATTTATTTTCGTTGATATTTTTCATTTAAGCGCTTTTTCATTTTGGCGATTTTTTTTCCCCATTTTTTTATTTTCGGTTTTTTAGTTTTAACTTGTTTGAGAGCTTCAAGAGATTGTTTCTTAAAGTTTCCCAGATACAGCAGGTTGTCAAAATTATTTAAACTGAAGGAATACCCTTTAATTTTGAACAAAAAATAGTGTAGTCTTCTCCTTTTTTGAAGTCGGTTAAAAATAGTTTCATGTCCTAACGAAATTTTTAGTTGACCTGAAAGACTGATTTTATGAAGAACGAATATTAAATCAATGCTTTTATTTAACTCCAACAGATCAGTTGTTTTCTTGTTTCTTTTTATTTATATGAAAATATTTCCATTTCTCAAAATGCTGAAATCAGTTTTCACAAACTTTTCTTTATATTACAAGACTTTTGCCGAATACCTGACAATTATCCTTTACACATCAAATGTCTTGGTAAAAACAATTAAAAAAATTAAATAAAATCTTAAGTTACACAAAAGCTCTAAATTAAATTTTATTGTATGGCACTCGTCGTCCTTTTCCAAGGCTATAAATTAAAAAAATACAATTAAACAAGATTTTATTTCAAATACTTGTCTGTATCTTGTCAAAACTGTTGCCTCCCAAGATTTATCTTCTTGTTTTAATTTCACAAAATCCAAAGACCAACAAAAGCATGATTACCTACGTTTACGTTGAAAATAAAATAAGACTTTACTACTCTGCTTTTAACTCCTTAATTTAACAAGTACTCGCAGCTTCTCTCTTGTGCTTTAAGTCTTGTCCTTCCTTAATGCCTTTTGTTTAACTAAGAAAATCTGTATTCTAGTGGCAGTTTACAAATTTTACCTGGAGTACTTGGCAATGATAAATGAACAGCCAAAAATATGTAAGCATGTAATTTTGATTTGTTGTTGGCAGGAATACTCAAGCAAGAAGTCAAGCAACTATTAAAAAATACCAGCAAAGAGTTGAAAACAAAACCATTTATGCAAATCACAGCAGTAACTATTTTGGCTTGTAAGCGCTATCAAGGACGATTTTATTTAGCAAGCAAGAGCAATTTGTTCATTGTATTTGCTTTTCATTGGCTCAGTGCAGTTGTTTTTTTACTTTCTTTATATTTCTAATTAAAACAATACGAGTATTTATTTCTTGTAGATTTTAGTAATATTCTTAATACAAAGAAAATGAATTACAATATTTTTAGGTGGCACTAAAAGATCACTACTACTAGCTTTCTAATAATTTACATTACATTTATAAGACCACTATTATTTTAAAGGTGCTTGATTAAGTTTTCAATTCTCCTCTTCCTCCTCTAGAGTCCACAATAATGTAATATAAGAGGCTGCTGTTCGATAAACCTTCAAATATAAAAGAATTTTTAGGAAAATATATATTTTTAATACTTTAAGTTACTCATATTTACCCACAAAAGCAATCTCAGGTCAGCTGTAAAAAATAGACCAGAGACATTACAAGGCTTTTGAGATCGCTTCATGGCAAAAATCAACATCTTTTTGTTACTTATTGTCAATGATTCCCATTTAAAACTCTCAAAAATTTCACCAGCAATTGATTCGCTCTGTAATATGAGATTTAAACTTTACAAAAGCACAATAAGTTTGTTGTAATTAAAAAAAAGTATGCACCTTATATAAAAAATACGTTTTACAAAAAAGTACTTTTTATAAAAAAAAAACGTTTTACAAAAAAGTACTTTTTATATAAATGTACCTCTTATAAAAAAGTACCTTTTATAAATAAGTACCTTTTAAATAAATAGTACCTTATTCAAAAAAGTACTTTATTAAAAAACTACCTTTTAAAAAAGTACCTTTTATAGAAAAGTACCTTATATAAAACAAGTACATTTTTTAAAAGAAGTGCCTTTTATAAAAGATTACCTTTTATAAGAAAGTACCTTTTATGAAATAGTACCTTTTATTAAAAAATATTTTTATAAAAGGTACCTTTAATAAATACGTACTTTTTATGAAAGTTTTTATAAAAAACTACTTTTAAAAAAATGTATCTTGTAAAAAAAGTATCTTTTATAAAAAAGTACCTATTATAAAAAGTACCTATAGTAAAGTAGGTTCTATAAAATAGTACCTTTTAAAAAATTTTATAAAAAGTACCTTTTTCTAAAGAGTACCTTGTATAAAAAATACCTTTTTTAAAAAAGTACCTTCTTTAAAAAATTATCTTTTATAAAAAACGTAGCTTCAACAAAAAAGTACATATTTTAAAAAAGTTCCTTTTAAAAAAATATCTATTATAAAAACTACCTTTTATAATTAAGAACCTTTTTTAAAAAAACTACCTTTTATAAAAAAGTACCTTTAATTAAAAAGTACCTATTACAAAAAAAGTACCTTTAATGAAAAAGTACCTTATATAAAAAAAGTTACTTTTATAAAAAAGTACCTTTTATAAAAAAGTATCTTATATAAAAAAAAAAACCTTTTATAAAAAAGTACATTTTATTAAAAAAATTATCTTTTATAAAAAAGTACCGTTTATACAAAGTACCTTTAATAAAAAAGTACCTTTTATAAAAAATACCTTTTATAAAAAAGTACTTTTTGTAAAAAAGGTACCTTTTATAAAAAACTACCTTGTGTAAAAAAGTACTTTCTATCAAAAACTACGTTTTAAAAAAGTACTTTTTTCAAAAAATACTTTTTTTTTTGTTAAAAAAGTACCTTTTATGAAAAAAACATCTATTATGACAAAGTAGTTTTTTTTTAATATCTCTTTCAAGTACAGAGAATTATTTTAGTATCCCTTACCTCATCTTGTATCCTTTGACCACCATAACAGTACAATATTAGTTGCATTGACACTGATATTAAAAACGCAAAACGATAGATTTGATCAAATAATTGATCATTACGAGTTAATTGAAATGCCAAACAGCAGATTTGTATACAACTGATGGCGAATTTAATAAAAACAATGACACGAAAGGCATCACTGAAATCTTTTGCCATTTCAAGTGTTCGGCAATGATATGAAATACAATTGCAAATTGTTTTCAAGGAACAGTTACCCTCGTTCTCCTCGCCAGCCAGACGTAAACGATACTTTAGTATACGAAAATGAGCCACAATGTTGCACATAAACCAAGAGAACAAACTGTCAGTGGACACGGAACCATAGATAAGGATATAAACAGCAAACAAATTCCAAATGTAGACAATGAGATAGCCAAGCGTGGACTTTTTATCGATGACGTAGCTGTTTGATAAGAAATAATTTTGATTGTAAATTTTCTTTATAAAAGTTCAGCTATTTACGTACCAAGCTCTGAGCGGCTGCTCTAATTGTTCCCAAAATGTTTCACCTTCTCCAGCATTGCAGGCAGCAATTAAAAAAGGTACTAGCATAGCGATAAGGCCAGTGCTCACTACAGACATGTGGTAGAAGTTACAAAAAATGATGTCCTTGCGATTCTCGCAGGCCAAAATTTTATGTTCCTCGCCTTTGGCTAAAAAAAAGTGAATATAAAATTTAGAAGTCGCTTAATTTAAAATTTTAATAGCTAATGAACAATTTTTATTTCGAAAGCATTTAAAATGCTTGATCGAGTTCGTTATGCAATAACGAGGCCATTAGCTTTATTACACCAGCATCAAATAATTTGTATCATTGAATTATTACGAGTAAGAACAATAAATATGAATTCGCACTAAGGACTTGTCGCACACTTAAGGCCTGTCCCACGATGTCACCAGCAAACGTTCGATCGACAAAATGTATTGCAAATAACAATAACATTAGAAAATGTGTTGTTGTTTTCAACATTAGTATTCTATCGAACGATTTCTGGTGACATCGTGAGACAGGCCATTACACTCAAAACACAAATAAGTTTAAGTATTTTGTTTTTGTTTCCAACGTAACTGTACGACAAGTCGATCTTTGTCGACATCGTGGGACAGGCTCTAAATAATAACCATCAGATACATTTTTTATTTTTATAGCATATCCAACAGGCGCTATTTTTTTTAGCATACTTTTAGTGAAGCTTCAGCCAAAATTTCATTATTTTCAACTTAAGATTTCCAAATGCTTATGTTCTTTTTCATTATTACTCGTATTTCATTTTATTTTAAATTCTTAACTCACCCTCCAAATTCCACTGCCATAATTTTCTTACTACCATAGTTATTTTTTTGGTATTGAATCTAATGTATAAAAGCTTACTTATCATTATGACTATCTGCCAAAATGGTGATAGGGAATCTGTAGCTTTATTCAAGTCGCTCCTGTTTTGAATGGCATAAAGTAACATGAGCACGCAAATGAAAATCTGCGATAGCAAAAAAAGCCAAAACTTCCAATGGCTTAGAATGCTGCATTCCAACGAACAGATGTTAATGGCAACACGAGCAAAACAGAAACGTTGCATATAAAAGTAACGTTTAATCCCTGGCTGGGGATGCAGGAAATCTAAAGAACTCATATCCTTAAGAAGATGAAATTAAATTCTTAAAGAAAATATATATTTCTTAAATATGCTTTTTATAATTTTTTTCTCTTATCATTAAATTTAAGACAGTTTTACTTTTAAAGGATTTAAAAGACTTTAAGCAACTGCCAAGGGTGCTGGTTGATTTTATATGAAAAGTACTTTACTAAGCCACTTGCAGTAGTTCGAGTGCAAGTAAATGCTTAAAATTATAAGCTGTACTAATGGGCATTTATAATTAGATATGTATGACTTACTGTCTTTGTGCAAAGGTGTTTATAATTATAATATGACAATTAATTAATTGAGGGCTGCTACGAGACACATATAAGCCTATTAATTAGCTTTTTCATTTAATAATCCTAGCATATATACGTTGTATGCGTTATATATGTGCATTACTTTAAGAAGCAGAGTTGTTCCGTTTAACAATTGTTATTTGCTATTTCCTATTAGGAGTTATAGACTAATAGAAAAATAGTTTTGCTATTAGATAAATAGTTTTGGTAATAGTGAAATTGCTTTACTTATAGTAAATAGTTTTGCTAATAGCAATATGATGTTACTTTTATTAAATAACTCTTAAGGATTATGTTTCATTTTTAATTTTGTACATTATGGTCTACATAAAAGTTTGAATTTAAAATTTTATTTTTAGCAAATATTTTAGGCCAGAAATTTTTAAACAAAAAAAAATTCTAACAGAAAAATTTTAATAACAGGAGGCACATTACGTCATTTGATATCGTCGCAAGTTTCATACAAACACAATGGAGGTTGTAAAGTAATTTTTTTTAGATATCAAATGCCTTAATCTAGCCCCAGAAATTGCTATAGCAAAACTAATAATAGTAATAATAGCAACAATATTTTGCTAATCGCAGAATAATTTTGCTAATAGCAAAATAATTTTATTATTTTTGTACAATTTTCTTCTTTAATTTTACTTTTACTTGATCAATATAAAATTTTTCAATAACTTATATTTTGATGGCTAAATTTTTTTCAATAGCAAACATTTTAAAGAAAAAAAATTTTTTTAATTGCAAAAATTCTAGAAAAAAATTTTGTTTAACAGAAAATGCTACAGAAAAATAAAATTTATTCAATTCTTTAAATTTGCAATATAAAATTTTTCAAAAGCTAAACCTTGGAAGTTTTTGATTGTCATCTTATTACAATAGCAAATATTTTTAATAGCAGAAATTTCAGTAGCAAATACAAACATATTTAATACATCAAAAAATAGCAAAAATAACATCATAATTTTATAGCAAATTTTTTTTTTGTTATAGCAAAATTAAGTCTATTCAATACTTAAAGTTTGAATTTTACAAATTTTTAGTAGCAAAATTTTAAAATTCAACGAATAGCAAAACGTTTCCAATAACATAAATTACCATTGTAAAATCTCCACAGCATATTATTTTAATAAAAAAATTTAGTGTCATCCTTTTCCGATAGCAAAATAATTTTAATAACAAAAATTGCTATAGCAACTGCTGGTTGAGTTGACAAAATACTTACAAGTTATTTAAATAAGGTAAACTCACTTTATGGCCTCGATTTGATTAAGGTGTTAAGAAGACGTATTAAGTGAAAGCCTTTTGTTATAAATGGCTTACGAGCTTAAGGCACAAAAAGTTATAAAATTATTTCTATAAGGAAATTCTTAATCAAAGAGCAGTGTATCATTACAAAGAAATCCTTAGGACTCATACGAGTACTACACACATGTGTTTTGTTAATTTAAAAAAGCTTAACATTTCATAAAAGTATTTAAAGTAATATTTTTTTTATCATTTGCCGTCTATAAAAGACTTGGTAAATTTAATTAAATTCTATTAAAAAAGTCTACTTGGAAATAGATGTGCTTGTCTATCATTATTTTCGAATTTTAAAGCATTTAAAATTTTTTTAAATTATTTACTTCAAAGGATTTTAAAGGGTTTGTTTTGCAAAATATCAGAAATATATTTGCCCAAACAAAAAGTATTAACACTGCTTACTTATGCTTTTAAAAATGCTCTCGAATATTTTATTTTATTCTTAGGTTTAATTTATTATTTTTATGCGTACGAGACTGTTATCCTTTTATTTAAAGAATATTTTCTTAAATAAACATTTTTATTGTATTTCTAAGGGCCTGAGGCTTAATAGCAATAACATCGTTAGTATTTATCAATTTATATTTTATTTGATATTTTCATTTCTATTTTTAATACTTTTTTTATAATTTTTCCAGTTCCTTTGTACTCAACACAAATTGTCTCTAAGGAATTATATATTTTCATGTATGAACATGTGATTTAAAAAAAAACTAGCAACAAGCAACAGGACACAGGACACATGAATAGAAACCAAAACAATAGCAACAATATTTATTTTATATGCATGATTGCTTTCCATATCATTCAAGCATTCGATTTAATTCCTATTTCGATTTTATTTATTTGATTTTATTCAATTTGATGTGAGTTATTTCTTAGGGACGTTTCGAACTGATATGAAAAATATTATTGAACGGAAGTTTGTGTATCATAGAGAGATGGTTTTGCTTGCATGTATGATTTTTGTTTTTTGTTTTTTTTTTTTTGCTTTAACAGGGATGCAAAAGACCCATAAGCAGAACAGTAATTGAGAGGCTTAAAATGTGCCACAGTAATGCTTGTTTTATGCTTATATATAGAATTGTGGAACTCATGATGATAATGTCAGATGAATGAAGTATTGATTTAAATCTTAAACATCATTTACAAATCACAAAATATTGAAAGTTTCAATATAAAATTTTTTAAATAGGAAAAAATTGCCCTATCAAATTATTCCAATAGATCCATTTCTATATACATTTTTGTAGTAGCAACTAATAAATAATAATAAATATAAGAATTTTCAGTAGTAAATATTTCTCTAAAAGAAAGCAAAAGAAAAATTTCCAGTAGCAGAAAAAAAAGTTCCAAACGAAAATTATTAGTAAAAAAAATTCTACAAGAAATTTCTATAAGAAATTTTTTAGTAGCAAAAAATTTAATATAAAATTTTCCAGTAGTAAATATGTCCTATAAAAAAGCAAACCAAAAATTTCTAAGTAGAAAAAATTTCTATATGAAATTTTCCGTAGCAAACATTTTCTAGATGAAATTTTCAGTAGCAAAAAATTTCATACAAAAATTTTTAGTAGCAAAAATTTTTAGAAGAAATATTTCAGCAGGAAAAAAATCAATATGCAATTTGCAGTAGAAAAAATTTAAAATGAAATTTTGTAATACTAAATATTTCAACTTTTTAACAGCAAAAATTTCAAATGAAAATATTCCAGTAGTAAATATTTTCATGTGAGTGAAATTTTCAGTAGCAAAAAGCTCCATAAGAAAATGTTCAGTAGCAAGAAAAGTTTAAATATTTCAGTATGAAAATGTTGAGAAGAAAAAATTTCAATATGCAAATCTTTAGAAATATAAATGTTTATATAAAAAAAATTTATAAGAATTTTTTCAGTAGCAAAAATTTCTATATCAATACGAAAATATCCCAGTAGTAAGCAAGAACTTTTGAGTAGAAATTTCTATAAAAAATTTTTAGTAGAAGAAATTTCATATGAAAAATTTTAGTAGCAAGAATTTCTATAACAAATTTTTTAGTAGCAAACAAATCAGAAAAAATCACCAAAAAAATCCATAGGAAAACTTTTAGTAGCAAAAAAATTAATATGCAACTTGCAGTAGCAAAAAAACTTTATATGAAATTTTCCAACACTAAATAGTTCAACATAAAGATTTTCAGTAGCAAGAATTTCAATATAAAAATTTTCGTAGCAAAAGTTTCTATAAAAAATAAGCAAAAATCTCAATATGAAAATTCAAAAAGTGTAGTAGAAATTTATCAGTAGCAAAAATTTTAACATTAAAATTTCAAAAATTTCAATTTGAAATTCAATTTCAATTTGAAATTTTTTTAACAAAAATTTGTAGTAACGAAAATGTCAACATGAAAATTTTAAAATTTCTGTTAAAAACTTTTCAGTAGCAAAAATTTCAATATAAATATTTTTGTAGAAAAATGTTTTATAAGAATTTTGTTAATAGCAAAAATTTTAAGTAGCAAAAATTTAAATTTAAATATTTTCAGTAGCAAATATTTCAGGATGGAAATTTCCAATAGCTAAAATTTCAATAAGAAAATTTTCAGTAGCAAAAATTTGAATATAAAAATTTTCATTATAAAAAATCTTAATTGCAAAAACTTCAATATGAATGTACTCGTATTTAGTAGCAAGAAAATCAATATGAAAATTTGCAGTAGAAAAAAATTCAGTATGAAAACTTTTAGTTGCAAACATTTTTATAAAAAATTATTCATTAGCTAAGATTTTAATAACAAAATTTTCAATATCAAAAACTTTTATAAATATTTTTCATTACGAAAAACTTCAATATGAAAAAATTTCTGTAAAAAATTTGTCAGTACTAAAAATTTTAAAGTGAGAATTTTCAGTAGTAAAAATTTTAATTTAAACATTTTCATTAGCAAAATTTTTAATAAGAAATTTTCGAGTAGTGTAAAAGAAAATATATTATGTTGACTCCGCTTCACTGGAAATAACCAAAACCCAATTTATTTCAGTAATCCGATTTTTTCTCTAAAACGTAGTTCGGATTATTGAAATTTGTTACAGTTAAGCTTACTGCTTAAAATCAGTACAATATAATAGAAAAATACAATAAAGTATGTAAGAGCGAAAAGGACAAATACATTTTGCCACTTAATGTTTTAACGGACAAAACATGACAATTTTTACAGCCTTAAGTTATGCAATTGATTTCTAATAAATAAAAATGTCAGTAATAATTTTTTCACTAAAGCGAAGTAAATTTTATGGAAAACGTAGTTGTGGGCTTGCTTTTTGTTTTCAGTAATGCGATATTTTCAGTAAGACTAGCTGCTATTTAAAATCAGTGCGGGAATTTGTATCGCTTTCAGTAATCTAATTTTTTTCAGTAAAGCGTGCTGCACTAAAGCGAATTCGACTGTTATTATATAAAGGATTTGTATGCAGAATTTCCTTAGTTATTATTTTTTTTTAAAAAAACTTTATACATATATGAAACTTTATTTTCAGCAATAACTTTAGTGTTAAATTATTTTTGCTCAGGCTCTTTATTGAAAGTTTCATAACCATTTCTTTTACGCATATTTTACTAATTTATCTACTACAAAATTTCATTTCCATGTATTTCCGTCTTGTGAAGTTATCAATTCCTTAGTGTCATCATCATAAGTACAATAATAGAAAAACAAATAAGAAAAATTATCTCAAGAACGCCGAAACCGAATAAATATACATACATACACATTCACCCATATGGACAAAAATAGTCAGAATCGTTTCCCAGATCCTAAAAACGTCGAAATATGATGAAAACTTGTTCTAAGAAAATTTAGCTAAAATCTGTAACTGCTTAAAGCAAGACTTGACTTTTTTTAGTCTTCTTAATCTTGTTGTAAATCAGTTTTCCTATGATAAACAAACGACAACACAAACGATATTATATAATGATTTTATCTCTTATTTCACTTTTTATACATTTGTTTTGATATTCGAAATGTTGTTGTATATTTGGTTACGCAGGAAAAACTGCACTTCCACTTACAACATCATGATGAAGACTTAAAGTTTTTGCAAGTATTTGTGTTAAGCACAACTAGTACAACAGTCTTTACTTTTATAAAAAATAAGCTTATATTAAATTTCTGTACACATGCCTTTGTCGTAACAAGAAGACATATCCTTCCGTTAATGCAAGAAGGCCATAACTCAAAAATAAACTTTTATCCATTATATTCTTTTATTTGGTGAAAAAATCCTTCAAACTTATTTTGAGAGCAGAAATTTTTTTTTAATTTTTTTTTATAGTATTTTTTAGATTTTTATCTTCGGATAAATAATGAAATCGTTCTCTCCCATCTGTACTTTTTTTATTTCCTTGAAATATTTTTATACGATGTAGTTTAATTAAATTCTTTTTTGTCAGTGTATTATTTTTGAGTTATAACTATATTGCATTAACTAAACGATATATCTTTTTATTACGAGAAGGCCATGCAACCAAAAAATTTAATAAACTCCAAATATTTTGTATGCGTACACAAAACTAAAAATTCATACTTACAAAATAAACACCTGATGGTGATGGTGGTGGTTGCACGTACCACTAATGCAACATCTGAGCTTTTTGTTCTTAGTTCTTTGAGTTGCTCCAGCAGGTTTATGTTTCATTTACAAATCCTTTGAGATTTAATGCCATGTTTCACAAATCCATATTAAGGCAGTTTATATGTTGGTATGTGTGTTTCCTTCTTTTTGGAGAATATAAAGATAAAAAAATTTAAAATTGTTAGCACAAAGCAAAAGAATTTTTGTTTGTTATAGAAAAATATTTTGCTCTTTCGAAAATTATTATTTTCTAGCTGCTAGTTTAAGAAAATAATAAACTTTTTGCCAAGAGAAACAAGTAATCGTTAGTTAATTTATTTGCTGCAAGGATGTGCAAAAGGTTTTGATTAACATTGTTGTGTGTATTTAAGGATTTGTTTATTGAAATAAGAAATTTATTAACATTTGAATATCGTTTCATATACATCCTTTCCGCTTAGTGGTAGGAAATATAAAACTATGTGATAATAATATTTAAAATTGAAGCCAGGTTTATGCGTAAAATCTTTTATACATAAAACATATTTTTAGTTTTAATGAAATAACTCCCAAATAAATATATTTAATAATTTAAAAAAAATATATGAAAAACGTCTTAAGGAAATTAAATTACTCTTAAAACTTAAAATGAAATAAACCGAAAATATTGGGACTTATAGACAAGCAAGCTAGATTATCTTTGATCTTTGTATTTTTTTTAAACTATAACTTTAATTTCAAATCAATTTTATGTCAAATGATCAATTATATCATGTTGAATTAAAATTTTATTCATGTTGAATATGTATATCTTAAAATTTTTTATTATTTGCTTCAGCGGTAACACCGATGAGTTTGAATACAAATATTGGCCAAGAACGTCACCTACCTCATAGTGCTTGTGCCACTTACTACACACAACCCCTTAATTTAAATTATTAAATTTAAAAAAAAATTAATTACTAGGTTAAATTAAATTTATATTGTTTCAACTTGAAATAACTATGATTTAACGTGGTTTTTCATGTTATTTCAGCAACAAATTCACATCATTTCAAATTGAAATAACTTTGATTCAACATGACTTTTCATTTTGATTTAATATATCATATACCATTCTTTAAGCATTAAGAAAAATTGTGTTGAATCAAAGTTATTTTATGTTGCAACAATGTGAATTTGATAAATATGAAATAACTTGATTTTATATTGATTTCATATTCCACAATTTTTAAATATTATTGTATATAAAGTTATTTTAAAAGAAAAATATTTTCTTTGAAAATTTCTGTAAATCATGTTGATTTAACATGTAATAATATTATTTAATATTATATTAAAGTTGTTTTCGTAGATTTAGTTCTTCTTTGCGTAGTAACAAACACACTTTATATGATTTAAGCTTTATTTACCAGCCACTTTTAACAATTTTTTATATTTTGTGTAGCAAACTAAAATGATGAATTCCCCATAATGAACAGAAAACACTATGGAATTCACAAATTATTTTCCGTTGCACTTTCTCTAACAGTAGCTGTATTGGCGGCAGTGTACATATTGTCATGATGCACCAAATTTTTTTTCATTGCCAAAATCTCAATATTCCACTATGAATGAACATTTTCAATAGCTAAAATTTCACTATGAAACTTTTTAGTATCAAGAATTCCAATACGAAATTTTTTAGTAGCACAAATTGTACAATAAATATCTTTACTAGCAAAAATTTCTATGCAAAAATTTTTAAGTATAAAAATTTTCTATAGCAATTTAATATTGATATTAAAGAATTTCTGTTACAGATTTCTCAGTAGCAACAATATCTATAAGAAATTTATCAGTAGTAAAAAAAATTTTAATATGAAAATTTTCAGTAGCAAAAACTTCACTTTGAAAATTTTCGGTAGCAAAAATTTTAAAATGAAAATTTTGAGCAGCCAACATTTATTTCAATTTAAAAATTTTCAGTAGTGAATATTTCAATATGAAAACTTTCTGTAGTAACCATTTCTAATAGAAATTGTTCAATATAAAAATCTATAAGCAAAAATTTCAATTTTAAAAAATAATTAATAATAAATTTTAGTATAAAAATTTTCTTTTGGAAACTTTCCAGTAGAAAATATTTTAGAATGAACGTTTTCCCTAAGAAAATTATTGGTAGCAAAATTTCCAATACGTAATTTTTTAGTAGCAAAAATTTTCAATAGCAAACTTTAGAAAAAATTTTCAATAACAAAAAGTTCAATAAGAGAATTCAAATATTTCTAATAGAAATTTTTCAGTAATAAAAATTTCAATATGAATCTTTTTTGAGAAAAAGTTTTCTAGATGAAATTGGTCAGTCGCAAATATTTCAATAAGTAAATTTTCAGTAGCAAAAAATGCGTACTTTTTGAGTGCAAAAATTTAAATATGAAAATTTACAGTAGCAAAATTTTTTATATGAAAATTTTCAGTAGCAAAATTTTTTATATGAAAATTTTCAGTAGCAAAAATTTTTATATGAAAATTTTCAGTAGCAAAAATTTTTATATGAAAATTTTCAGTAGCAAAAATTTTTATATGATAATTTTCAGTAGCAAAAATTTTTATATGAAAATTTTTATAGCAAAAATTTTTATATGAAAATTTTCAGTAGCAAAAATTTTTATATGAAAATTTTCAGTAGCAAAAATTTTTATATGAAAATTTTCAGTAGCAAAAATTTTTATATGAAAATTTTCGGTAGCAAAAATTTTTATATGAAAATTTTCAGTAGCAAAAATTTTTATATGAAAATTTTCAGTAGCAAAAATTTTTATATGAAAATTTTCAGTAGCAAAATTTTTATATGAAAATTTTCAGTAGCAAAAATTTTTATATGAAAATTTTCAGTAGCAAAAATTTTTATATGAAAATTTTCAGTAGCAAAAATTTTTATATGAAAATTTTGAGTAGCAAAAATTTTTATATGAAAATTATCAGTAGCAAAAATTTTTATATGAAAATTTTCTGTAGCAAAAATTTTTATATGAAAATTTTCAGTAGCAAAAATTTTTATATGAAAATTTTCAGTAGTAAAAATTTTTATATGAAAATTTTCGGTAGCAAAAATTTTTATATGAAAATTTTCAGTAGCAAAAATTTTTATATGAAAATTTTCAGTAGCAAAAATTTTTATATGAAAATTTTCAGTAGCAAAAACTTTTATATGAAAATTTTCAGTAGCAAAAATTTTTATATGAAAATTTTCGGTAGCAAAAATTTTTATATGAAAATTTTCAGTAGCAAAAATTTTTATATGAAAATTTTCAGTAGCAAAAATTTTTATATGAAAATTTTCGGTAGCAAAAATTTTTATATGAAAATTTTCAGTAGCAAAAATTTTTATATGAAAATTTTCAGTAGCAAAACTTTTTATATGAAAATTTTCAGTAGCAAAAATTTTTATATGAAAATTTTCAGTAGCAAAAATTTTTATAAGAAATTTTTCTTATTTATTAGCAAAAAATTCAATATAAAAATTTTCAGTATCAAAAATGTTTATAAAAAAATCTATATCCATATATATTCGCCATAATGAGCCGAAAACGCTGTGGAATTCACAAATTCAAATTATCCGGCACACTTTCTCTGACAGAAGCAGTATTTACGGCAGTGTACATATTGTGATAATGCGCAGTCTTGAACAAAATTTTTACTTTTCCAGTCTCTTCAAAATCCTTTAAAATCTTGCCAATTCTTTGCACAGTGGGTCGATTATTACAATCATAATCACCACGTAATGATAGTTTGAACCACCACTTTTGTAAAAAAAAATTGTTATTATTTTTGTAAGTTAAACGATTTGTACTCCTTGTTGACAAACTTTTAATTCAATAAGTGACACCTCAGATAACATATATTTTTTACAGCTGACAGCCTTGCCAGACCGTAGCTTTTGCAACCATTAAGTGGATAACCTTGTATATATCTAATGGAAGTATAATACAGACATCACAAAAACCCTACGTATATATTATTAAGTAGACTTAAGCTCTAATTCTATATTGCGACAAAAATAATGATTTTTTGTTAAACATTTCTAATAGAAAAAAAATTATATATGCTTGATAAATTAAATTGCCCTCAAGAACATTAAAGTAAATGCTTATCATGAATTTAATAATAAAAGTTCGTTTTGAATTCTCAAAATTTTGTAAAACTTTGGCTTCATGCAATATAAAGGACTACGGCAGGATACTAAATATTTCATTATAATCTTATACACAATAGTTTAATATGAAAACAAAAACAAATCGATGATTACTTTGCTGCTTTGATACTTTAATCAAATTCATTTTATCTTTTTTTCTATTACTTGCAAAACAAAATATTTACATATTTATTTCTTTTAAAATTTTAACATAATAGCACAATGTCTTTATTTCTTTTAAAGCCATAATAAATCATGATATTTAAAAAGGACTTATTTTGCAAAAATATGCTTAAGAGAGAAAGAAGGAGGGAGTGAATCACAACAAATTTAGCAACTGAATTTGATGCAACCAATACAAGTAGATATTAAACCAAAATATGCAAAAGACAGGTTCAGCCTTTTTATTTCTATTCTAATAAGTGGCAAATGGTGTTGCCTTTCTCGAAAACTTGCACAAGGATATGATTACATTTCTTAAATAAATATTTACAAGCATCAACAAAATATATATATCGAGCTCAAGCACAAGCACAGGCATGTGCATAGTAAAGAAAATAACAGCAGGAAGGCAAGAGAAGAATGCTTTTGCATTCTATTGCAGAAACTTTGTGCAGTTACAATATGCAAATTTTTGGTATTTGCTTACTCAGCAGCAGCCCAGCAAATGCAATGACAAAGCAGTTGAGTATTTTAGCAATTTCTCGTTGTTTACTTCAACAAAAAAAAGGTTTATTTGCTTAAGCAAATTTCTACAGAATAATAATAGTTAATAGGAACCACGTACTAGGGAAAAAATTTAGATGGTGTAAATAACTGATTTTTCTTTTACTAATTTTTTTTATATTTATTATGCATAAGGTTATGTGCAAGAATTTTGTGATTATTTCAGATGCCTGAGCAAGTGTATGCTGTGTTTTGTTACATGTTACATGTTAAATGAATAATAAGAAGATCTCGATATTTTGTGAAAATGCAAACATGTTTTAAATAAAATTTTTGATGTAGTGGCGAATTACACCGTGAGAAAAATTTCTAAAGTTCTTAGGGTTCCGTGCACCAAAGGTGAAAAGGAAAAAATTGCCAAATTAAAAAAAAAGCCAAAAACCGAAAAAAATCGCCAAAATGAAAAAAAATGTCAAAACTAAAAAAGCGCCTAAATGAAAAAAAGCGCCAAGATAAAAAATCACCAAAAACCAAAAAAATCGCCTAAATGAAAAAAATCGCCAAAAATTTAAAAAAATGGCCAAAATTAAAAAAACTCCAAAAACCGAAAAAATCGCCAAAACGTTTATAGCGTTTTTTCATTTGTTTCTTTTGGAGTATTTTTTGGATTTTGGCGATTTTTTACTATTTTTTATCTATACATATTTTTACTTGCTTAAATTTCTTCGATCTTTTGGTTTTTAATTTTGTTTTTATATTTATTAAGCTTGAGATCTTGATATTTATAAAAAAAATAAGCTAATATTATTTGTAATACAATATTTCGTTGACCCATTGTGGCAACGAAATATTGGAATAAAAATAAAATTTTCTAATTCTTTTTATAAATATCAAGATCTCAAGCTTTTTATAAATATAAAAACAAAATACATATTTTCAATTTAACGTTTTTTTAGTTTGGCGTATTTTCCATTTTGACGATTTTGAAATTTTTTTGATTTTTTTACAATACATACATACATATTTTTAGTTTCAGCGATTTTTTTATTAAGGCGTTTTTTCGTTCTGGCGATTTTTTCGGCTTATGGCGATTTTCTATATATATTTTTTCAAACATATTTAAAGTTTTAACGACTTTTTTTACGTTTTGGCGATATATATTATTTGTGGCGTTTTTTAATAAATTTTTATTTTTGTATTTTGGAGTTTTTTGCATTTCAGCGATTTTTTTCGGTTTTCGGTGATTTTTTTTATTATTTTACAATACGTATTTTTAATTTTAACGATTTTCTTAGTTTGGCGTTTTTTACGTTCTGGCAATTTTTTTGTTGTCGATTTATAAGATATTTTTTATATAACATACTTTTCGACTTTTTTCGGCTTTCGGTAATTTTTTTTTTAATTTAGTTTTAACGACTTTTTTAATTTAAAATTTTTTTTGGCGGTTTTCTATTTTTTTAAATTTTTTTATTGTTTTGACGTTCTGACGTTTTTTTTTCGTTTTTGGCGATTTTTTATATATTATTACAATATATATTTTTAGTTTTAGCGATTTTTTTAGTGTGGCGATTTTTTTCGTTTTGGTTTTGGTTCATTTTCACAAAAAAAAAATTTCAAACAGAAACTAAAAACTGCCCTAATATTTTTAAGATTTAAATTCATTAAATAACAATCCTCGTGTAGCGATTTTGTCAAAAAAAATTATATAAAATGAAATAAAGGACTTGCATCCTGGCAATTATTCATGGGCAACAACTATTTTCAACTTAAAGAATATGCCACATGAAAAATCATTTGCCAGCTGAAACAAATGGCTCTTCTTGTCTTGAAGATTAATTCATAATAATGCAGAGGAAGAAAGAAAGAAAATACCATAACTTGTGTTGCAACAGTGAGGAAATTCATACGATCTGTTGCAAAAAATGACGTTTCATTATTAAGAAGACAAGGAAATAATGGTCTCTGGTAAAAGTTAATGCTTAACAAGCTGAAGTAAATGATTCTTTTTTTTTTGTTCTCTCTACTAAAAACATTTTAGTCAAGGTTTCAATTAAATTATTCCTCAATCGTATACATTTTCTTAAACATTTTTTGTTGCGCTTTTATTATTAATAATTTTCAATATCCAAGACTTTATTGAATATTTTTCTTGAGAAGACCCAACAAAAAAATATGACCTCAACTTTTTCTTCTTCCTGTCATATTTCTTAACCGTCTTGTTTAATTAATTCGATAGCGAAAGCGAGAAATAATAATAAAGCTTGGAATAAGCTGAAGAGAAAATTAAAAAAAAATTAAATAAATAAAAGAAAAGGAAGAAATATAAAAAGTTTGGCAGTTACATAAAAAATTAACCGTTAAAGGGTGTGTTTTTGCAAGTTTACATTATTAAGTTGGCAACACTTATTTATTTGACAGCCGAACTAACACCTGTTTTTTTGCTTTTTTGTTAACTTTACGTTGTTTTTTCCTCAATGATAGACTTTCATATTTTTAATATTTTCTACCAAAGTAATAGCTCTGTTCGTTAGTTCTTTTATCTCGAATTTCTATACAAAACTTTGTTCAGCAATGAGGCTAATTTTTTCTATATAAACGATATTATTGCCACCGCTAGTTAATGTTTCTCCTGCTATTCTTACATTTAACTAATAAAAGGAAAATATATGTAAATTTATTTTGTCATAAACTATAAACTGATAAAAGTTAATATCTGCTTAAACTCCTGCTGGGATATTTTGTGTGCTACTTATTTTCATTATAATTGCAATTTTATGCAGAGCCGTGAGTATTAAACTACAATAATGCCCTCCACGTACTTACATCCACCCACACATATAGTCGCATGCAAAATATACACATACACATAAAGCAAATAATAATGAATTTGCGGGCTTAAAAATTGCACGTTAAAATTTCAGCTTCCTTAAATATACTTTTTACATACATACATATGTACATACATACACACATACATATAAACGTACTTAACAACAATGAAATACTGTCGATGAAGAGGAAGCTGCTAAAGACGATCATGATGATAGTGGCCGCTTGTTAATTGCTTTTTAAGTGCTTAAATATGTTAAGTAAAAGCATCAAAGAGTGTGGAACACAAAGAATAGAGAAAGAAAAAAAGAGAAGATTTTTATTTATTTTTTGTTTTAATATCGAAAGTTATATGTAAATGTGGGTGTGTGTGTATGTGCGTGAGTCAACAGCATTGTTATTGTTTACACTGCAAATCATTTGAAAAAGGCAAAAAGTTTGAGTAAACATTTTTTTTAACTTCACTTACATATATGCTGCCTATAATTAGGCGTATAAAAAGCTTTTGCTCATTCTTGTTAAACTAAAAAAAGTTGTCAATAAGTTCTGCTAAAATTTTTCCAAAAAAAATTTTTTAAACAAATTTCATTCGCCTATTCAAATAACTTTTAAGTTTACTGGATTGATCAAATATTTAACGAATAAGAACTTGTATTTTTTTAAACTATTTAGTCGATTAAGCAAATAAAACACAAGGCCTCTTCGAATAAAGAATAAAAAATTTTATTCGAATACAATTTTCTACTAGTTCGTATAATCGATTAATCTATTAAACTACGAATACAAAAACTAATTCTTTAAATGGTTCCAATAATAATTAGAATTTAAACAATTTAAACAAACCTTAAAATTGTACTCGATTAATCTAATACGTAACGAATAAAAACTTGTACTTTATTAATCGATTATGAAGACAAATATTTTTTTTTACAAGTTAGTTTATTAAACAAATAAAACCCCTGGCTTGTTGGATTAATCAAATAAAAAAAATTTTAATCGATTAATCGAATGACGAATAAAAATTTTTATTCGAATGAAAGTTTTTATCTTTTTTTTATCCATTATGTAACAAATAAATTTTTTTACACTATTTAGTCGACTAAACATATAAATCTCAAGGCCTCTTCGAATCAGGAATAAAAAGTTTTTATTCGAAAACAATTTTCAATTGATTCGTTGGTTTGATTGTTCTTATGAATAACGAATACAAAAACTAGTTCGTTGAATGGTTTTATAATAATTTATATTTTGATTTCTTTTAATTCGAATTTAAAACAAATGTCATTCGCTTAATAGAATAAACTTTGAAATGTCCCTTAATTAATCGAATAATTAACGAATGCAAGTTTTTATTATATTAATCAATTGAATAAGGATTACGATTGTTTAAAGTTTTTAGTCGGTTGAAAAAGTAAAATACAAAGCTTATTCGATTAATCGAAAAAATATAAGTTTTGTTCGATTAAATACCAAATAAAATTTTTTTCGAGTAATTAGTTGTAAACAGTTTTTAAAGTCAATTATTCTTAAGAATAAAAAATTATACAATTTTTGTTTTCTCAATTTTATCGCAATTATTATTATTAATACAATGTGAAACAAAAGTAATTTCAATTTTGTACATGTAGCCCAAGGTCACTGTACCTCGATATTTGTGATGTAGATAAATAGACTAAACTAAACTTTTTATGGAAACAGAGTTCCTTCTTCCACTTATAATAAAATGACATTCCATTTCATCAACTATTGCGATACCTGTTATATATATTTTTTTTTCTTGTATAATACATATCAGAATATTTAAAATGTCTCTTTAATTATTCCCTATTCTTTTGTATGTTAGTGTATAATCGGCTTATGAAAAGGAATTTTTTTTATTCCGTTCTCTGATGCTGATTTTGTCTGAAAGTCTTATTAAAAATGTAAAAGCAACAGCATGTTTTACAGCAGATCTCAAATTAAGTAAATATTTTTTCAAGCACACATTCTTGCAAAATAAAAAAGGAGTTTACTGTTGCATACATACTCGTACAAATATATTTTCAGTTTCAAGTCATTACAAATATGTATGTAAGCTTACCTTAAAAAAACTTAAGTGCATAAAGGGAATAAATTAAATGAAATTAAATATTAAAATCCTGCTTTGAGGTTCATTAGTAATTAATATATTTTACAATAATTTTAAGTTTGGTTTTAAGAATAGCATTTTCTGTTTTAATTGAATTAAAAGAAACAATTATTTTGTAATTGCTAATGCACAATATTTTACAAAGGCTTCACTTGATGGTGCCGCACATTGGGACGAATCCCTTATCAAGTTGAACAAAATTATCTTATCATCAGTATATATGGTTTTGAGGCTGGTGAATACGAAAAAAATATTTAAAAAATTCTAGCTCAATTTTTTAAGAAAATACGATATAGTTTCGCTATAACGAACTTACTACTTCTTACAGAAAATTAAATTTATAAAATATGTTCTAATAGAAATTATAAATCTTAAATGTTTATTTAGTTATATGATAATTATATAACTTTACTACTCACACTAACTGTGCTGCCAAGTTAAGAAAACTAAACAAGTCTGCCAAATTTAATGAACCATGACAAAATAGCTTAAGCGACATAATTTTCTATCACTATTACCTGATTTACATTATGCATTTTTTCATGAAATTTCATGAATTTTGTTGCACGCAACTTTTTCTATTTGTTAATTGTAGCGATATAAAAGACAATATTATATAAAAAAGTTTCTCTTCCAGGCCTCCTATCAAAAAATAAAAAATTTTCATGCAACTAATTTCATGAAAAAAATGCTTAATGTAAATCAGGTATATATTGTAAAGAAAATCCATAATAAAAGATCGTAGGTATTCGATTTTCTTTAAGAAAATCATAGTTAAAAAAATATGTTGCTTAAGCTTTTTTGGCGGTTATGGCTCGATATAACCAATATATTTTTTTTAAGCTGAAACTCTTTACATTGCCTTTTCGCAACAGCGCTTTCCACACATTTCATACATCCTTCTCATTCTGCATTTGATATTATGTAACACGTTCATTATTTAGCATTGATGGTATTAAGAATAATATACAACTTGGCATCACTAAATTTAGAAATCAGCTGACTATTTGGCTCGGCACTTATGACAAACGTTTTATGCATTTTATGCATTTTAAACAGTCTGTAGTTAAGGCTATATGACACGATTCTTGCGCAGCATTGGAAGCAATTAAAATAAAACTAAACTTGACAGCACTGATTATCAAAATCAGCTGACAAGTTTCCATGAAACTTATCACGCACACTCTAGGCATTTTATTTATTCAGTACTCTATACTTTAGATTATATTTAACGCATTTTGCGATGCATTGATATCAATGAAAATAGAATAACACTTGGTATCACTTAATATCGAAATCAGCTGCCTAGCACGTACGACTTTCATGATGATTATTATGAAATTAGATACAAAGTGTTTTCGAGTCAGCGCAATATGCAAAATGTATTCATTCTACGAATTTCATACTTAAATTTTCATGGCAAGCTACTTGCACAGCAAATACTGAAAATAAAACTTGGTATCACAGTATCAAAATCAGCTCAGTTCATACGGCCCTTACAATGATTAAAATGAAATTCGTTACAAAACGGTTTTAAGCCAACGCATTTTGCATAATTTGTTATTTCCACGTATTCCATAATTGAAGTTAAATGGTGCCTTTCCTAAGCAGCATTAAAAGCATAGATATATAAAATAAAACTTGGCATTACTGTTTACTTAAATCAGCTGAATTTTCATTTCTAAGTGTCATGACATACGTCAGTTTGTGCTCTGCAACTTGCAACATAAGAATACAGTGATTCCTGATGATTAGGATGCGAAAATTTCTTCAAAGTCTGGTTTATAGTGTCAGCTTTAGACTTATTGAGAAAGGACACAATTTTTTAGTAATATCTGATTTTTATCTAAGGCGTGTCAAAATTATTACAAAATTATCAAAGTTTTATTTGTTATTGGTTAAGAGCGTTGGTATGCATTTCGTTGCTAATTAAGCATCTCATTAGCAAATGAATGCGTATATACATGTTTTACATTAATTATTATTATTAACAAAGCACCTTCAAAGGTGAACTTTCGAGCTTTTACTGGGAACATGTTTCATAATCCTGAATATGTCCATTTTGCTAAATCACCTTGGTGAGATATAAAGCACAAAAACAACTGCAAATAATAATATTGTTTTATTACAAGTTAAATTTATCTACTAGCATTTATCGATATGCATTTCATTGTTGCTTTAACAAATCGTCAGTAGACTCCAACCACACATTTTGATTACCCATAAACCACTTATCTTATGCACATACTTTCAAAACAATACCTTGCCCATTTAAATACGTTAGCATTCATACAAGTCCGGTACTGAAACAAATTGGAAGATTTGCTGAAAAAGTTCACCGCCGTTTACAAGATTAAGTTACCCGTGGCACTCAATCTTGCTGCATTTACAAGAACTCTCCTTTTCGCCAAACGCAACTTGGCGAATTTCGCGTCACTCGTTTGGGCCTGCAGCTGTACAATATTCCACTGACCGAAAAGCTGAATGCAAATGGTGAAGGATGACGTCCTGTGGTCGCTGAATTGGCCTTAGATTATCTGTAATCTGGCTGGACTTTCATGAAGTTGTATTTCATTAGACCATTGATTCTAAAAATTTTGCTGTAGTACAGATATAATATTGCGAATTAATTTATTTAAAAAATAACTTATTCGTACTTTCCCCCAACTGTCAACAAGTTTTTGGCTTTAATAAGCTCTTGTCATTTGCAAATACTTAGTAAAATATTTTATTCTTCACTGCCATATTGCCTGTGCTTCATTATCTGTCTATTCCAAATACTCTCATGATTTTACTTGTTTATTTATTATTCCAGTCATGCAGTCATCATACATCATCTTCACATCACATTAATTTAAAATATGCAAATTAACATCATCACAAAATAATCATGTGGATCTGCTAATAATGTTTAGCATTATTTCCTTAAAAATCACTCACAAAGTTTTTAAGCAACCGCAAGTTATAATTTGGTGTTTCCCTCCCCTCCCCCCACCCTTGTCATGTTACTAATATAAGAGGAAAGAGGAAGAATAACTAATTTTTAAATTACGGTTGCTTTAGAGGATGTGAATTTTAGCAAAGTTTATTTTGTGTGTCAATGATTTCTTCTATCTTTTTTTTTTGACGAAATAATCATGTGTGTATTGGAATGATGCTTGCAAATTGAATAATATCACAGAGCACAAGTGAAATCATGTACTCTAAAGTTGATAAATGACTTTTGGGTGTTTTAAAAAATGCTAAGAATGAGGATGATGTTATTTCTAAATAAGTTTGTTGTTCGTATTTTGTTTATTTAAATTAAAATAAATAATGTGAATATTTACCATCTTCCTTAGAAATATTAAGGGCAATGAAAAAATTTTTCATTACCACTTAATGTTGAGCAAATTTAATCACTGTTTTTACATCCTAGACGGGTTTGACTCAAGTAGAAAGTTTAGGATAGACTAAGAAACTAAATAATTATAGTTTTCTTATTTCTCAATAAGAAGCGTTGAAGTGTTGTAAAATTTCTCAATTCTGGTTAAGATCTATTGATGAATCGTCTAAGCAGCAACGAAATGCTTCTGTATGTACTTAATGAACAAAATTCGTTTACGGAATATCAGAATGTTCGCATTAACTTCTTAAACTAACTTATTTCATAGTAAAATGATAAAACACTCCTTCCAAAAAAAAAATTTGTATTTGCAAAAATTAATATTGTTGTCTATTTCACGGCCTTATCTTCCTTAAATACAGGCAAATTTTCTTAACTTTTAAATAATTAAAAAAAGCTATGAGCGTAATATCACTTTTGTCAGAAAAAAAAATTAATTTCGGCTGCTTGGGGAAATTTCAAAAACTACGATCTGAAAGTTAAGGATATATGAGGGGCAGCCATGTCCTTGTACCGTTGGAAAATGTTTTTACATTTAATTTAAGTATACGATTTGGCCACTGTTATCAAAATTTTTGTTATTTAATTTGCTTACAAATTAAAATTATAGCTAAAATTAAATATTTAGAATAAAGGATATATGGGAGGCTTGAATGCCCTTGCTACAATTCAAATGTTTTTTGACAGGGAGCTTAATCACACAATTTGGCGAGTTGTCTAAGGTTTTTCCAACAACCAAATTAAAATTGTAGCTAAAATTAAATTTATTGAGCAAAGGATATATGGGAGGCTAGAATATCTTTGCTGCGATTCAATTAAATTCGCCAGGAGAAAAAACCATACAATTTTGGAAGTTTTCCATGCAATCAAACTAAAATTATACCTAAAAATATGTCTATAGAATAAAGGATACATGGGAAACTGGAATGTCCTTGTGCAATTAAAATTAAATTTTCTAGAAAGCCTCCTATGCATGCAACTTTGCAACTATTTAGAAGTTTTTCTTGTTAGTTAAATACAATTATAGCTAAAATATATAAGTATATACTTAAAATAAGGGATATGTATATGGGAGGCTGAAATATCCTTGCTGCCATTCGGATGAATGGCCAGGAAGCGAAAGCATGCAATTTCGCAAGCAGTTAGAAGTTTTCCATATAACTAAATAAAAATTAAAGTAAATTATATGTGTGTATGTATGTATATTGAAAATAAAGGATATACGAGAGGCTGAAATATCCTTGCTGCAATTCAAATGAATTTCGCCAAGAAGCTTAAGCACACAACTTTGCAAGTAGTTAGAAGTTTTCCTTGTTACTTAAGCACAATTAGCGCTAAAAACTATATACTTACAATAAAGTATATATGGCAGACTAGAATATCCTTACTGTGATTCAAATGAAAAGGGCCAGGAAGCTTAATCGCACAATTTCTCAAGTAGTTATAACATTTAACTGCAACCAAGCTAAAATTAAATATTTAAAATAAAGGGCATATAGAAAGCTGGCATATCCTTGCTGATATTTCAACAAAATTAGCCGGGAAGCCTAACCATACATTTTAACAAGTAGTTAGAAATCTCCCCTGCAACGTAGTTACAATTAAAGCATATAAAAAATTTTCGAGAAAAAGGATTTATAGAAAGCTGGTATGTCCTTGCTGCGATTCAAATGAAATTAGCTGGGTAGTCTTACCATACATTTGAACAAGGAGTTAGAAGGTTTTTATGCAACCAAGTTACAATTATAGCAAATATTAAATATTTGAAAAAAAAGGATATATGGGCGGCTAATATGTCCTTACTTCGATTCGAATGAATTAAGCCAGAGAGTCTTAATACAAAACTCTGCAAGTATTTTGAAAATTTCGTGGCATTCCAATCATTATTTCTGCTGCAATTTGTCTGAATTTTAAAAAACATTTTTTGGACCGTCTCATAAAATTAATTTTTTTTGTACATCAAGAAACTAATTTTATATGCGGTAATAGTTTATATTGCTCTATATTGAACAAAATTGTAAAAATTAAGTTTGGGACGTTTTTAGGCTTATTTTTCAAAATTAAAATTTCACTTCTTTCGGAAGTGCATTTATATTTTTTTTAAATACATCAAAACTGATTATTAAATTTGTAAAAAAATTATAAAATTTCATTAGATAACGAATTTTAATTCACTTTAAGACTTGCTTCAATATAAGAATTTTTATTGTAAAGCAAAGATTGTTAGAAGCATAAAACCACTATATAAATAAATATTTTAAATATATTTGAAATTGCGTTATCTGCGTGAAATTTAAGTTTTTACTAAAGTACGCCAAAGCTTTTTTCAAGTCTTTTGAAAATAATATTTCTTAATTTAAAGTCCTTTGATTCAAAATTTAATATCATGTGCCAATAATGTGTTATAAATATTTTGTAATTTATTGTTTTTTTGACACTTTTTTATTATATTGGAAATTGCTAAACAAATTTTTTTTAATAAAAAAGTCGAAAATATAGAATAGACATGCTTTTACAAATGATGATTATGTTACTAAATATTTTAAAATACAAATTTTCTGGTGATTATGTGAATATATTGACGAAATTAAATATGTCAAGCACGTCTCTGGCATATTAGAAAAATTATATGAAAGCACACACGTACCATGACTGGTGATGTGCTGCCATTAAAGAAAAATGCAACAAAAATATGCTAAAGTTTCTGTAAAAAAAATATTAAAAAAAATCATTTGAAGTTTAAAAAAGGAGAGCTTTGAAAGGAATTGACATGAATGTAAGAACGCATTGTAAGGTTTAATAAATTATGCAAATGGTTTTATTTTTACAATAAAAATAAATAAATATTGTATAAAAAAATGTCAACCGAAATCTGTAGTTTCTTTAGAATCCCCAAAGATTTCTGTCCTCAATTTAAATTAAAAACAAGTCTTTGATATAACAACCACAAGCTTGTTTGTTCAAAGCATATATTTTATAATAGCACTACCCGAGAAATAACTTCCCAAGAAAATCCTTTTTCCCCAGAATAAGTTCCTTTAAAACTAAACAGATGGATGAGAACTTGGAATTTTGCAAGTCACTTAATTTTTCCCTATAATTTTATTTTTCCCCAAAATGTTCAAATGATTTTTTTTTAAATAGAATATCCAGGGATAGGGAAATTACACCCAAGGAACTATTTTTCAGCAAAGTGCTGATTGCAACATTACTAAACTTTCACATGCATATAAGCAATTTATGTTCATGTTATGTACTGTCAAAGTAATTTTATGTTTCTTCTGCGTTTTAAAATCACAAATAAAAACACAAAACTACAAGCATCAACATGTCACCGAAAGAACATTGTAACCCACATCAACAGTTATAAAAATGGTCAATCAAAATCAGCTGACAGAAAGGAAAGTTTATCTATCGAATTGACTTTTTAAAGCAATTTCAGTTTTCATGCCAAAATGACATAAGCAACATCAACATGAAACGAAAACAAAAAAAGTAGCCAAGAAAGCAAAAACAACAAATGTACAGCAGAAGTGACACATTTTCTTTGTGTGAAAAAGGAAGAAAAACAAAAACACAAACTCAACATTAGTATAACTAAATATTTTATGGTTTAAAGATAAGTAGAAGATATACTTGTGCATACAAACATATAAATTAAATAGCAAGAGCAAATAAAAATACAAATAACAACAGATAATAACGAAAGAGACACAACCATGACATGGGTCTGACAATTGTCAAGGTCTACGGACTGTTAATAAAAACAATAGAAATTTCTATGAAAATCATTTAAAATTCCAATTTTTTTCAAGTAAAAGGATTTGAAAGATTTTTAGCACAAATGTGGCAGCAACAAAAATGTAAGGATCCCTTACGAACGCACTTTTAAAATTTATGAGAAACGACGAAAAAAGAGCCGAACAGCAAATAGACAGACGTTGTCGTTAAAGTACAAATGAAAAATTATTCTTTATTCTTTTTTTTTAAGAAAGTACCTTTTTTTAGAAATAAGTAAATTTTTAGAAAAATTTACTTTTTTAGAAATAAGTAAAGAAAAAAAGAAATAAGTAAAAAAAATGCTTCTTATAAAACAAGTACATTTTAAGAAAAAGTACCTTTTCAGAAACAAGTACTCTTAAAAAGTTCTCTAAGCAAAGTAGCTTTTTAAAAAAGGATTTTTTTCTAAAGAAGTACTTTATTCAAAAAAGGTAACTTTTTTCTAAAAAGTTGCTTTTTTTCTATAAAGTTACCTTTTAAGAAAAAAGTACCTTTTAAAAAAAGTACCTCTTAAAAAAGTTAATTCTTAGAAAAAAAATTCATTTTTAGAAAAAAGTGCCTTTTTAGAAGAAAGTACCTTTTAGAAAAAAGTATGCATTTAGAGAAAAAACATTACCTTTAAAGGAAAAAAGTACCTTTTTAGAAGAAAGTATGATTTTAGAAAAAAGTTATTTTTTACAAAAAAGTAATTTTTTTTTAGAAAAAAGTACCTTTTTAGAAGAAATACATTTTTGGAAAAAAGTACTTTTTAACGAAAATTACCTTTTGAGAAAAAAGTCCCTTTAAAAAAAAGAAGCTTCTTAGAAGGCTGTACCTTTTAAGAAAAAAGTACCTTCTAAGAAAACAGTACCTTTTGGGAAAAAAAGACATTTTAAAAAAAAGTTCCTCTAAGAAAAATTTATTTACTTAAATAATAATTTTTTAGAAAAATGTACCTTGTAGAAAAAGTATCTTTTTAGAAAAAAATATCGTTAAAGAAATAAGTACCTTTTTAGAAAAAAAATACCCTTAAAGAAAAAAGTACGTTTTTAGAAAAAAGTTAAATTTAACAAAAAAAATATTTTTTTAGAATAAAGTACCTTTTTAGAAAAAATACGTCTTTGGAAAGAAGTACTTTTTAAAGAAAAAGTAATTTTGAGAAAAAAAAGTCCCTTTTTAGAGAAAAGAAGCTTCCTAGAAAAAAGTACTTTTTAAGAAAAAATTACTTATTTAAAAAAGAGCATCTCTTAAGAAAAAAGTACCTTCTGAGATAAAAGTACCTTTTAAGAAAAAAGGAAATTTTTAAAAAAATGTATGTACTTAAAATAATATACATTTTTTGATATAAGAACTTTTTAAGAAAAAAGTAGCATTAAAAAATTTTTTAAGGTACCTTTTATGAAAAAAGTTCCTATTTAGAAAAAAACATTTTAAGAAAAAAAGTAACATTTCAAAACAAGTATTTTTTTTTAAAGTAGCTTTTTCGAAAAAATAACTTTTTGGAAAAAAGTACCTTTTGAGAAATAAGTCCCATTTTAGAAAAAAAAGAATCTCATTAAAAAAAGTAGCTCTTAAGAAAAAAGTCCCTTTTAAGAAAAAAGTACCTTTTGACAAAAAAGGAAATTTTTAAAAAACCTTTCATCCCTTTTAATGTACTTTAAAAAAATTTAATTAATGTACTTTAAAAAAATAAATTTTTAAAAATAAGTACCTTTTTAAAAAAAGTACCTTTTTTTTAAGTACATTTTCTTCAACAGAAATCTCATAAATCTTTTCCAATAAACAAACAAATATTTATAGTTACAGTAAATGTATTAGGCTGTTATCAAAAGGGCAATAACAAATTTTATGCCATAGTAAAATATTTATTTCAATTGTATTATATACTAACATAACTTAGTATTCATTGTTGTTTTTAAGTCCACACACTTTGCATCACATCAATATATTAAAACCCATTTAAAGGATTTTGCATAAATTGTAGGCAAACCAACACACACATCCGTTTCCGTTTAGATAAATATTTTATATTTGTACGAGTATGTATCAATTTTCCTTTTTGGCTGTCTTTGCCTTTGTATTAATTTTTTATTCTATTATAAACAAATGATAAAAAAAGGAAATAAAATACAAAAAGTATTGATGTACATCAACATAAGGTATACAATGTTAACAGATTTTTTTTAATGAATTTGTAAATTTACGAAGGAAGAAAATTGACACAAAACCGTAACCGAACATTTCAAGTTGATGTATTTATTACAAAAAAATAAAAAATCACAATTGTAATTATGCTAGAATGCGTGTGTTTGTAAGCTGAGGGCGAGGGTATAAGAAATTAAAAAAAAACAGGTCGAGGTCAGACACTTAGATGACACATGCTTGTAGGAAAATTTTAGTTTTGTGGCATTTTCAGTTTGTTTTTTATTTTATTTTTCTTGTTTGCTTATCTGTAATCGTGGCTTGGCTTGGATGCTACAACTTGAACAATAAGAAAAGTGAATGTTTTTTTATATTTATTGAAGGGCGGGGTACGTGTGTGTTTTTGAATGGATTATAGTTGTTTTCAACTGCTCAAGGTTTTTAACCACAACAACAATGACTAGATAAAATGACTGGAAGACAATGAAAACGGAAGTTGAAAATAATAAATGATACACATAATAGAAGAGATACCCTTAAAACTATGAGATGACATACTTACGGTGTTTATTGATTTATGTTTGTTAAGGGTTGCTGGTTGTTCTTTTTTTTTCAAATTCTTTTGTTGTAATGATTGAACTTTAAAATGAAAAATTTATCATCAGTTTTGAATCCAATTACTACAGCCCTTTGAAGCAGCTTCTTAATTAAATTAAGTCATTATTTCAAAAATATAATAATTTGTTTTTTTTTTTCTCAAAGAAATGTTCAATTATTATTTTTTAGTTTTTGTCGTATTTAATTTATTTATAATTTTACTTAATTAAGCAGGAAATTATTGAAATATAAATTTTGTATGATTTTTGTAAAAAATTTACATCATCCTCAATCAATTAAAATATAAAAAAAATTAATTTAATGTTATCTATTATTTATTTATTACGATACTTTACTTTCATCACCACCATTATTGTATTTGTTTCACTTTTTGTTATAAAAAAAATTTTTCAACAGAAATAGAATACGTAAATTGTTATGATTCATCACATGTTTTAAGCTGCAATAAGAACCCAAATTTGCCATCACTAGTTTTCCATACTATTGCCAAGACATTTTTTTTCTTTAATGTTACAATGGATTAATGCCAAGATATGAATATGTATTTAAATTATTTTAAGGTTATATGTATATTTTATTCCCAAAACAAATTACATAATCCCAATTTGCAAACCTATTCCCCCTTTTGGGTTTGTGCTCTTTAAAATATTTCAATATTGCTCTTTTTATGGCTGCTGATATTTATAATTAGTTAGTTCACAATAGCGTTTTAAAATATGCCTTAATATTCCAAAGTTTCAATTAAAATACTTTAATATGGTCTGGCAAGTTCGTTGTGTTGGTTTTTTATGTAAATAAAATGCATGTCACTTTAAATATTTCAATATGGTAATGTTAAAATTAAGATGTTAAAACTGTCAGCGCAGCTGTAGTAGGTTGAAAATATTCTCTCTCTCTCATTCTCTCTCATATTATACACTTACTGTCTTATTCATAAAAAATATTTTAGGTTTATTAAGCGCATATTTGACATATTTTTATGGGAAATTTGTCAAATAAACCTGTAATAAACCCAATATATTTTTTATGAATTAATATAAGGATATATGTGTGTTTGCCTGACTTTGATATACACAGAATGCGTATTTATATCGTTACCTGCTCATAATGAAAGAATTAAGATGTCACAATATTGCCACAATAAAATTTTAATATACTCATTGTGAATTCCCTAAATGTTAAAGTTAAACAAAATTAATAAAGTGGAAGTTTAAAGTAATTTTTATTAAAAAAAACAATTACAAAAAAATTTTATAAAAAATATTAATGTATAAGTGGAATATTTTGCTCCAGCAGAAGCAAGAATATTTTTGCAATATTAAAAAAAAACAAAGATAAATGACAAAAAAAAGTTTCCATATACCATTTTTTCTAACAATGCAAAACAGTTCGATTCATATGCCAATCAAGTCCTGAACATTGTCCTTCTCACTAGTAATCATCTTTGACATATTTCTTACAAAAAAAAATAAAAATTAAAAATAATCAAGCAAAATAAGTCCACTTGTTACATACACCACCTTTTGACTTGTTGCCATGATAAGCTTTTGCTTGTCATGTGTAACCTTTTTGAAACAGCTTTTTATAAGTTTTTTTTCTCTCTCTCTCTCTCTCTCTCTTTCACTCTTTTCAAATTATCTTCAATGATTGACATGTACATATCGCATAAAGTCATTTAATACAATGACAATACAAAAACTGCAAAAATACTCGTATGTATAAAAAAAAACTGCAAAAAAAGTATAAAAGTCACTTTCAATAAAAATGATTTGTGTGCAGTTCTTTTTACTGTTCTTTTTAATGAAAATTCCTGTGCTAGTGCATGGTGTGAAATGTAAAGTGACACAGAAATCTATATTGTCTTTGTGAATTTGTTAAATGGCTGTATCATCAAATTATCACACTTTCTCACAAGCTCAAAATTATATAAACAAATTGCACTGATTTGCTAAACAAAAAAACTCTTTATGTCGAAATCGAAACCATCCTTCTTGACTTCTAGTGAAATACCTGCCTACTTTGGACGCAATATTTGTCACTCATATTTCTTTAAATCTATATGTGGTAGAAAAGAATTGCCAACAATTTGGTACATTTAACTCCATATATCGTTACCTTTATATACGAGTAGAAAGGCCCCAACTCATATTTTTCTTTTTAAATCGAAATATTTGCATTTTTCGATACAGTAGAGGTTCTTCTATCGAAATACACAAAAAACTCCATTACAGAGAAATCATACGTTACGGTTTTCCTATATTAAAGTAACGATATATTCTATATGTTTTCACTTACAGAGCAATTTTTGTGCAGTCCAGAGGGTGAATTATGTATGGCACTCGATGTTGAAAAAAAAATTCCAAAATATTTTAACTCTGGTTTCGAACCATAGCGAATACTGTAATGTGGCCCATGCTCTATGTAAACTTAAAATTGAGAGTAATTATTAAGTGCAAATTTTTTAAGCTTAAATTAAAACCAAAACGCCATAGCCATAACAAACCAAAATTCAATTGATTTCTGTGGCGTTATGGCGAGTCAGCTATAATCAAATACAGTGTTGCCCATAAGTTTTGTTCGAACAGCTGTTTTCTATTATTATTATTATTACTATGGCACGTCTGATTGAACCTTTATGCAATGTTTCCATAAAATTATAATGGGAGAATGCTAAATCGATCTAAAGTATTTGCTAGAATCTCTTACAGCAGAAAAAATAAAAAGCTGGATTTTAGATTTTCATAAGACGTTCAGCTTTTTAATGTATTTCAACCGACTTCAAAAAAAAACTCGTTTAAATTTTTTTTATTTTTTTTTATAACTTCATATTTCGATACATTTTAGACCGCTTGTAAAAATTCTTTTTTTGTCTGAACGGTATAGCAGGCCATTGTACAGTGCTCGATTTTAGAAATTAGGACGACAAAAATAAAAAATAAAGTTAATTAAAAATTTAAATTTACCACACTATTTGCAAGCGAAGACCCACACTAGCTTAAAACTATGTATATAATTCTTGTGTATCTTTCACTTTGTATACTTATAACGGGTTTCTAAATGACATGTTAAGAGAAAAAAATAAAAACACAAGAATACTATGCTTATCTTATGCAAATTCAAAAGTAAATAGAAGGCGTTGTAGATGCGATATTTAATTTTTTTTTTATTCAATTGTAATTTTTGACCTCTTGCTAACTAACATACAAAAACACATTATTTTCTAATAAATGGTAAGGTTTTTATTAAGTGTTAAGCTAAGTGAGTTTTTTTACATATATTACCGAACAAACTAACTTTGTCAGACGAAATCTTATGATATCCACCCGTTTCACCACATCCATAAATGTTTCTGTAACCTTAAAAGCTTGCTGTTATAGATCTTATAAAAAATTCCTGCCCCAAACTGCCCCATTTTGTATTCTCAAAAATATAATATGAGCATCAACTGAGAATAAGTTATTATTATTTTTAAATATTATTATTTTTTTTTTTAAATTTCTTATACTCTTTTTATTGTAAAATATGTGTGAACATAAGTTTACATTACATGCTGTTTGAATACCCCAAATATATATGTTTATAAAAAATTTAATATAAACAAACTTAACATAAAAATACAAACAAATTAGGACTCTATCTTAATTATTTAAAAATTTATTATTATTAGTTTTTCATCCTAAATTCATAAATCAATCACTGTGCATTAGTCCCATTGTAAAAACTTGGGCGGGGAAATGCCCAAAATTCTATTATACTTATTTAATTGCTACAAAATCTATAAAACACCTCTCTTCTTGTAAATTACACAATTTGAAAATTTAAAAAATGGGCAGGGTTACGCCCATTGAAATATATTAAAATAGTTCACGCGGTTCTACTTAACTTACCACACACCTTGAGCTCTAAGATAGATATAAACCTGCATTTAAAAAATGGGCGGAGTCACGCCCATTAAAAACTATTTTTTTTTAAGTGGTTCTAATTTAACGATTTTTATAAACACGCACCCTGAACTCTGAATACACACAATCTTGCATATAAAAAATGGGCGGAGTTACGCCCATTAAAATAAAATTTTATATTTAACATAGTCCTAATCTCGTTCTTTCCGATATTTGCATTGAAGTCGGTTTTTTCGCAAGAATATACTAAATCTAGCAGTAAAAATGCTAAAATAGCAACAATGCCCACATGTAATGTTTCAAGAGTATTAGAAAGTTAATCCGGCATTTCTTAAAGAGAGAATTAGGGTAATTTTTGTTGTACTCAATTCCTATATAAAGCTAGTGTTACCGTTTTTCCAAGAAATTTTTTAATTTTTTACTATTAAAGGCCAAATTTATCAAAAAAAAATTTTGATTTTATAAAAGGTTTATTAAACCAATTTCCATAAAAAATTTGTTACATAAACTTCTTGTTAAACAGAAATATTTTTTATAAATAAGGCTGCAAGGATTTAATAAAACTTAAATGTATGCCCTAATTCTATAGGACAATTCTAAAGCCTTGTCAATAGAGGGGAAAAAAGTGGAAGTTATGAATGTAAAATTGTTGAAATAGTTTTAGTAAAAGTATTTATTTGTGTAAATTTCAGTCATTAATTTCTTGTAGGGTACATACTCGTGGTCTCACTATTGCCAGACTCATTAATAGCAAAAAGAAAAATTCAAAATTGTAAAAAACTAAATTTAATAAAAGAAAAATTTATGTAGAAATAGGCAAGATATTTTATTGATTTCTTTCAACATGATTATTATGGTTAACAATAAAAATTGTCAAAATGTAAAGGGATACATATGTATGTACTCTAATTTTTTTTTTATATTTTCCTGGCATTTTACGTGGCAACATTTTACAACATTCCTTATCATGTGCTGCTGCAAATATTTCATATTGAAAATATTTTTAGCAAGAAAAAATTTTGTAATAAAAATTATTGCAATAGTTAGAGCAAAATGTGTGGATTTTATTGTGTTATATAGGAGGAGAGAAAAAAAATTTTGATGCAAATGAAATAAATTTAAATTCAGTAGCCTCAGAGTAAAGTTACATTATGCTTACTAAAGTAAAAAAGGTAAATAAAAGATATCAGGCTTCTCTAAGACATACATATAAGATTTTCGCAAAATCTTTATGAGATATTTGAAAATCCAAGCAGAAGAAGGGTAAATTTCAATATTACAAATTTGCTTTTTTTTCTAATAAAAATTAAAAATTGTATCAACTTGTATATCGTTAGCTGAAATAAAGAATGACAGAAATCATTTTTTTTTAAATTTAACAAATTAATTCAACTGACTGAAGTAAAGTTTCCTTATTTTTATATTTAGTATTGGCTTAAAAATTTGACATAAATATATTTTCATGTAATAATATCCAATAATTGATTTAAAATGTGACGATAAAAAATTTTTTTCAAGAAATAACACTCAGGAAATGAGTACCTACTACTATTACTGGGTGGTGCCTTCCTTAGGAAAGGTATAGTTATAAAAAAAAGAGAAATTGTCAAGGTAGATATAGAGCAAAGCTTCATTATTTTACAACTCTATTTTTTGCAGCACCTCTGGTGTCAATGAGGCGTATTAAATTTCGAAACTGTATTAATTAGCCATTTTATTATATTTATTTTTGAATTTAATTCTGCTACATAATGCCTACAACAAATAATGCAAATGGTCCCTAAGGCACATCAGAAAAATTCATGGAGTTTTTATTTAATGACTGTCAGAGACCAAGCTCAAACCCAGGACCTTCGGTTTTGTAGCACCCTCAATATACATATAACATATTTATGTATATAAAAATTTTTTTATTAATTTAGCATTTTGCAACATATTTGAATGCACATATATAAATTTAAATTTAAAAATTTATTTCTTTTCCTTTGTAATATTTTATAAGTTCATATAATAAAATTATTTTATATTTGTGAAGAATTTATTTTTCAATATAGCGAAAAATTAATTCTTTTGTAAATATTCGTTTTATTGCACAATTTATTCATAAACAACTTTTTAGCATTTGAATAGCTGAATATATTTTTTTCTAGTTTGCTAAGCAAATCAATCATTCAATAAATATGTTTACACACCATTGAATTTATATATCTAGAGAAGAAGAGAAAAAACTCTTACATAATTGTCAAAATAGAAAAATTAATCTCATAAAATAATCCTTTACATTTGACATTAAATTGCAACAAAAAAAAACCAAATAAGTAATATTTTCTAATTTCTCATAATTTTATTATTCATAAAAAAAACAAAATAAAAACCCCAAAATGTATTTACGTGCAACTATAAAGCCAGCATAATAAGAGGTAAACGCGAAAGCAACATGTTGCCCTAATATGTTTTAGTTGTGAGCGTAGAGAGCACCGCACAGTGGGATGACTTCATAAATTTTTGTGAAAAAATTATAAAATGTGGTCATACAGCATACAGCCTTACAATTAATAAATTACGAATAAAATAGAATTTCATCCACAAAAATTTAATTTCGGCCACGCCCACTGCTTACAGTCCATTTAATATAAAATAAATTTTTTCCTGCAAAATGATTTCTATGTAAGTATAAATGTTAAAATTTAGTATATACGAATCAGAGAAGAAGACCTTCGAGGTTTTATAAAAATCAGCCACGCCCACTGTTGACTGCCCTTTACATAAAATTTCTCCTATCAAAGTAGAAGTCTTCCTATTTTGTATAAACACTGTCTAAAATAAAATAAAGATGTTTAAGTAGTTTCATCAAAATCAGCCACGCCTACCGCTTACCGTTCATGCAATTCAAACTAATTTATTCTATAAAATGTTTTCTATCCTTCAAATTCTTTTTACACACTTTTTAGAATAAAATAAAGACTCGTGCTGCCACGCCCACTTTCAGAATAAAATAAGCACTTATAAGTAGTCTCATCAAAATCAACCACGCCCACCGCCCATGAAATCTAAATAGCTTAAGTCGCTTTAAATTATACCCATTCAAGCGGAAATCTTCAAATTTAGTAAATACACTTTCTAGAATAAAATAAAGACGTCTGCCGAAATTTATTAATATAAGCCACGCCCATCTACAACCACCCATTTAATCCAAATTTATATTTTCCTTTAAAATTTTTACTATTTCAACAGTAGTCTTTATATTTTGTTAATAAACTTTTTAGAATAAACTGTAGACGGATGAAGAGTTTCAACAATGTCGACCACACCCACCTGCCATGCAAATTTACTTCGATTTTTTTGCAAAAAAAAAATATTTCCATTCAGGCAGAAGTCTTAAAAATTGGTATGTACCCTTCTTTGAATAAAATAAAGATGCGTGAAGAGTTTCATGAGAATGGGCCACGCCCACTTTCCACCACACATGCAAACAAAAGCGATTTTTTCGCATAACATTATTCTTATCCACGCAGAAGTCGTCAAATTTTGTACATACACTTTATAGAATTAAATATAGAGGCATGAAGATTTTTATCAGCCACGCCCACTGCCTACCAACCACCTTCTGCAAAAGCCAAATTGACTTTTTCCCATAAAATTTTTTTATTCAAGCAGAAGTCTTAAAATTTTATAAATAAATTCTTTAAAATAAAGACTAGTGCTATGTTAAAAAAAACATGCCACGCCCATATCCCATCGCATATTCAATCCAATTAAATTGTTTTTAAGCAACATGCTATCTTTCCAAGCAAAAGTCCTCAAATTCGGTATATACACTTTATGTAATAAAACATAAACACATAGTTAGAGTTTTATCTAAATTGGAAACGCCCATCGCCCACTTCCCATTTCCCATGCAAGCCACATTGAGTTTTTCTTATAATTTCCTTGATATCCAAGTAGAAGTTTATATATACTTTCTAAAATCAAAATAAAGGCAAATGCCGAGTTTCATCAAAATAAGCCACGCTCACTTCACACCTCCCAAAAAGACTAACGAAGTTTCCTGAAAATTTTCAACGCCCACAAGTCATGAAACCCATATTTTATTGTTCACTATACATTTAGATAATTTTTTATAGTGAGTACCCAAATAATAGGGCTTTCCGCACCAAAATCCCACTGTGCATCGTAACTCATTTAATATTTAGTAAAAACACTTAAACATTACAATGACACACATGAGCCAAATGCTGTATAGAGACTAAAATAAAATATCAAAATATTTTTATATAAAAATTCAATAAGCAACAGTTGAATTAATAAATATTTTCAAGGCTTTAATAGTTTACTTGTGTACACTTAGCATAATATGATTATAAATTATAAATGAAATTGAAAGGAAAATTGGTTGTTTGCAAATAAGTTTCATTTTATTTTTAAATATTATCAGTTTGAGTGAATTGCAAAGTTTTTTTTCGTAAAATGGTATAAAGACTATTTTTACACATTTAAAAAGAAAACGTACGACAATTAAAAAGCTTTAATGTGCTGTTGCCGTTCATGTTAAAATATTGTCAAAATGTATTTTATTTTTTACATATTTTGTAACGAATAGAATAAAACATTTTGATTAGAATATATTGCTATTGCTATCGACCAATTTATGTGGAAAGAGGGAGACATAGAGCACAATTTTGTTTACAATGCAAGAGTCCTGAGAGTTTCTTGGCTTTTTGAAACAATTTTATTTTCCTTTTAAATTTTTATTAAATATTAATTTCAATAGAGTATTTTTTCCATTCCACAGTCAGTGCTTGCATAAAATATATTATTAGTTTTATTAGTGGCAACTTGAGTTTCCCTAATTTTTATTATATGTAATTACCTTGTGGCCCAGTGTAATGTCATTTATACATAAGCTAAGAAAGAACAAATTAAATTTTGTAAATCATAAAGCAAACCTCTAGATAAAAACAAGACAAACACTAGACAGCAAATATAACTCGCAATAAAAGTTACTAAGTAAAATGCTAATAAACAAACCCGTTAAGACATAATAAAAAGAAATCTGGGGCGGCAAGTAAATTGGTTTTGTTTCTTTTCCTGTGAATAATATTTAAAAAAAAAGTATTATTTACATGTAAGCTCTTGCAGCTTAAGCTAAACTTTTTATATTTTCCAACTTTCTTGTTTATAAAAGAACGAGCTATATAAAAGAAAGTTGACATTAATTACACAAATAACGAGGGAGCAATTAAATGCACATGAGTCACGGGAATAATTACAACATTTTACCTAAGCAAACATTTAATTTAATCCAACAAAAAAAATAAAAGAAACACATAAGAAAGCTAATATAAAATGTTGACATGTTACAATATTAAAGTAATTAAATAATATATAAAGGAACTTTAGTCATTAAAGGAAATACTTGCTTGCATATGCTTTGCTTTGCTAAAGATATGTGGAAGTTAATTAAGATTCAGATTCTAGCTAATTTTTTTGGCAATTACAGTTTGTGTAAAAGAGTTCGTTCGCTGCATTATAAAGGCAACAGAAAGATGAGACAGAGATGGTTACGTATACTTAATATAAAATTACTGTGTGTATAAATATTAATCATACGCCTAAAGTGGCAGAGTTATTTCTTAAATTGGTTACGTATACGTAATATATAATTACTACCGGAGTAATATTAATCATTACGCATTAAATATTTATGAATTGAGATTGAGATAAACTGGGAACGGCGATGCCAACTTGGTGCTTTTGGCACTATTTTTAGTGCTTTTTTGAAGCCTCAAAACGCCAAGTGTTGAGCGCGTTTGTGCCAAACTATGAAAAAGCACTAAGTAGTGGTTTTAAGAAATTTTTATATTTCTTAAAATTACTTCAATAAGAACTTGGTATATTTATTTTTTCAGTGTAAAGCATAGCTTTTTCGTCTGATATATTTCGTTAAATATGATACTATTCCCTAAATAGAGAATAGCTTAGGATATATTAAACATTATTAAATTTCTCTCATTTGAATCTTCACTAGTTTTTCACGTTAGTACTTTTTACGCTTTTTAGATCTCAAAATAACGCCTTTAAGTGTTTTTTTTTTGTAATTTTGATATGCTTTTAGAGCCAAAAAAGTTGGCATCACTGACTGGGTATGGACTTTCAAAATTAAATTGTAACAATGTTTTTCGAAATTTTATATTAAAAACAAAAATTAGATAAAATATCTTCATAATTTTCAATATTATTTATCGAGTACAAATTCGCCATAGTCTCATAAAAAAACCAGTAAATTATTAGTCACTCTAGGTAGTGGAAAATGTATGTAAAGCATATATTTCTTTGTAATAGTTTTCTGCAAAATATATAAACATGTTGCATGATTTTTTATATATAAAAAGTCTTTCATTAGAGGTTAAAAATTTTTAAATTTAAATAAAAAAACAAATGTGCGTAAGATATCAACGAGTTTTTTAGTATATTGGAAATCCCATCGATGTGATTATGTATGGTATCTAATGTCATTCAAATATTCTCCTCGGCAGGCGCTTAAAGTGTAAGATTTTTGTGATTGACGTCTGGCTTAT
Source organism: Tachina fera (assembly GCA_905220375.1). Taxonomy (NCBI): domain Eukaryota; kingdom Metazoa; phylum Arthropoda; class Insecta; order Diptera; family Tachinidae; genus Tachina; species Tachina fera. The sequence continues at coordinate 101,942,813 of LR999967.1, read as the reverse complement.
TTATTCCTATAGAGCAGTGACTAGAAAAAACTCTTGCAAAAAAAAAAAGCTTGCAGGTGCTTTACATGAGATAATCAAGCTTTCAAGACGCTCGTGCATAATGTTAACACCACTTGCCGTTAATAGCCATATCATCGAATACTATTTCATAGAAGTTTTTAGTCATCGGTCCTAAGCAGCTCTCATTGGAGGCGATGGCCTTTTTTGGGATATATGAAAAAACCAAAACTCACATAAATCGGTGACTTTTTGGCATGTATTGTATGGTCTTTGGTCTTATTGATTGCTTTAGGGCCAAACTGCTATAAATATTTTTGTTGACTTAGCCATTCACTTATCGCTGAAAATGATTTTTCGATCCAAAATTTGAGTCAGTTTCCATTTGCTGCAGGGTCCATTCAGCGAACTCACATCGTTGTCTGTGGTCTTCCTTTCAGCTTCTAGATAAAATGAATTTTGTGCAAGTACAAACTCAAGTTACAATAAAAAAAAATTCGTTTAGTTGTGATATGCGAAAATCAAAGTTATTGTGAGCCCAGTGAAAATGCAAGGCTCGGATACTTCAGCACACTTTCATGGACAGCATCGATGTTTTGCCGCAGATCTAGAAAATTATTGAATAAAATAAATAAATTACAACCATTTCCACAGATAAAGCTTTAAAAATATAGCTGCTAGATCTACCATCAAAGCTTTTATATCCTTATTGGAGGCCACACGAAATTGCAGAGTTGGATGTGCATACTTAATATATAAGTTTTAGTAATGGGTATATAAATCATACACACCTTTTTTTGTAACCGTTATTATTCTCCCATCTTTTTAATTTAGGATAAAATTCGTGTAAAACAATTTTATCCTTAATTTAAAAAAAATTTTGTATAACCCATGTTTCTACAACGCAAACGGACGACTTCAGTATAGATTTCATATGGAAAGCACTCATTTGTTTGAGTGATTTTCATAAGCAATATCTATAAATTAGTTTTTTTTGAATTGACTCTGTATCTCGAGATTTTGCATTATTAAGAATAAAAAGGATTCTGCATCACATAATTTGCGATTACACTAAAACCGGTTCCTCGATTAAAAAAAAATTCACAAGTCTAGGGAAGACATTGTCCTTTAAATTACGCCCTTATAAATTTTTAAACAGTGTTATATAGTTTCGGAGATATTCAGAAAGTTCTATAAAAAAAAGTAGTTTTTCAAAAAATATTTAGAAAATCGTATTTTAAAAAGACTAAATAAAATGTTAAACTGAAGAACACTTTATATTTTATTATTAATTGTGATTTCTTCATATATTATTAATAAAATTGGCCAAACGTATTAAAAATCATTCTATTAATTCTGAACTTATTCAAAATAACACATATTTTACAGATTTCTTTAATTTTTATTTACATTAAATTGATTTACAAAAATTAATAAAAATGTTGTTAAGAAAATCGTTTTGTATGGGATTTCCTATTATATTTTAATTCTTGCCATTTTTTTGTAAGCTCTAGCAGTAGTCTGCCACCTCGTGGTGATCTGATTGGCCTTGATATCTTTCTTCCATCGTTCTTATATCTGGTGACTAAACATTTGATTTCATGAAACGAAAAAAAAATCCTTCGAAAATTTAATATTTAAAAAGTATATTGTAATACCCATTTCCGAGAACTACTGACCAGCAGCATGACCTTCTAGGCTTAAAGGGATAGATATAGACTATCGAAAGTTTAAAATTGTCCTGCAGAGCGATCAGACAAGCACCAAATTTTTCGTATTGCATCCCTTGACGTGACATAGACAAATAGTTATAGAGTCAGCGGGAATATATCTAAAATTTTTGATATTAATATAATATTTTTAAATTAATATTTTTCTAGTCTAAACACTTTTTCATTTTATAAAACTGATGGCAAATAATTATTCACACAACTTATTGGAAAATAAAAAACGTACAACTTTGACTCTCACTCGAGAGGTGCTGCGCGAAAGTTGTTTCTTTCTTATTTTTTGCTTTTTGGGAATAGTTTTCGTTTTTTGACGATTTTTTTGTTCTATTTTTGTATTTTAGTTTTGGTAATTTTAGTTTTTGTTTGGTGCCTTTTTTAATTTTTTGTGATTCTTTATGTTTTTTAGTTTGTGAATGATTTTTTTTTAATGTTTGTATGGGAAACCCCCCAGGAGTGGTTCCAGGGGGTGTGCCACTGGCATAAATGGATCGCCCCTCCAAAATTAGTGGGGGTCGGTCATACATTTTGACTCGATTGAGGAACTCTAAATGGGTCAAAGTGAGATTTTTCAAAATTTGACCCTTCAAGAAAATTTTATCCTTCGGATCAAGAGTCGGGACATCAAAATACATTTAAGAGGTATGGCTCCTTCGGAAAAGTTTGATTCCTAAAATACGGTTTTCCTTGAATTTGAACGATTTTCTTGCCTCCATGCAAATCGACCCGCCCTAATATATATATATATATATACAAATATACATATATAAATATATGTATATTACACTAGAATTTCAAAATTTTTCACTGCTTGCCTTACGTAACCCTTTAATTTGTAACTATAATATTTTTGCTAAAGTAGTGGTCAAAGTTTTACATATTCTATGAAAGTTTTAAGTCCACAGCTCTAACGATCATTGAGAAAAGAGTTTGTGACTGTCAGACGGACATTGATACTAAAACAATAGGATCCTTCTCAAATTTATTTTGCGGTACCGTGAAAAACTAAAAAATAAAAATAATGCTTCCAATATTTTTACATCTTTTTAATAATAATATCTTCCTAAAGAAGCCTTATAAAAATAAAAAATAATTTTTTAATACAAAAACATGAGATCTTAAGCTTAACAGTATAAGAGAATATTTTAAAAAGTAAAATATAAAAATAGAATAATTGCTTAAAATAAATTTTTTTATGAAAACCTTTACATATAAATATGTATAAATTTCTTGTTACTTTATTATTTTTATTTTTAATATTCTATTAAATTAAATATTTTTCCCATGAATTTGAAATAAAAATTAAACTCATGTGGCAAACAAAACTAACAGCAGCTGCCTTTTTGTATCTATAAAGAGTTTATCTACCAACAAATATCATACATATTCATGATAAAAAAAATTTTTTGTAAAAATTTTCTGTGTTACTAATTCATATAGAAAAATTTATTCAAGCATAAATGAAATGCTACCACATTTCAATGTTTATTTTACCTGCGTATATGCAAATATATGACTATCAATTTGGCATAAAATTCAAAGGAAAACGTTGTATGTAATTTGGAAATTTTTACATGCATATGTATATCTTGACCATGATAAATGATATCTATGAAAATGAATGCTGAATTATTTGGATTTAAAAAAATTTATGAAAATTTTACACATAGATTCCAACATCATGTCCAAAGTTTCGTTTCAAATTAGTTTGACAAAAACTTTAATAAAATCTAACTTCATTTAAATAAAATTGTAGTAAAACCGGTAGAATTCTGCTTGAATTGAAAATTTCACAAAAATAATTAGAAACATCGTCAGATCTCATCATCATCTGCTGGCCATTACAGTCTGAAGGTGACCTTAATTTTGTCACTTTTTTATTCTACTCCTCTGCATTCCAGTTACTGATATATAATTTTCTGTCACCTTTTTGCACAAGTTAATTCATCTTGCTTCTAGACTTTTGTGACATCTAATACATCGAAAAAAGTGGGTTCTACAACAAATATATCTTTCTTCTAAAATGACACGTCCAAGCCCGTTCATGGATTGTATTTGAGTCCATTAAATTGTAGAAGAAAATGACTTAAAACTGTCATGGATGATGTTGGTGTAAAACCTTTTAATACCAAAATAAAAAGGAAACTAGCAAATTTAATAATTTTTATGGCAGCAATTTCCCAAAATATCTGGCAGGCACAAAATTATCTTTAAGTACTTTTGCTATATATTTTAAAAATTTCATATTAAAATTAAAATAATTTTTAAGAACTCGTATTATAATAATTTTAACTCACTTAAATATCATATTATCAAGCTCTTGTAAAAATAAAAAAAGTTGTTATTCATGTCCAAACCTTAATTGTGACTATTTACACATTTCCTCATGTAATTTTATTTGCATTAAATATTCCCCTGTTAATTTTCAAATCACAAACTAAAATATTCAAGCACACAACCCACAATATTCTCATCTTTTTTTATCCGCTACTTAAGCAATTAAAAATAAAATTATGCAAATACAAATTCTCATAAACACACACACACACGCACACACACACATTTGTTAAAACTATTACACACTTTGCTACAAAAAACATGAATAAAAATTACAATATAATGGTCATGGAAATGGTAATAAAAGTTTTTTTGTGTTCATTACTTTAGACTAGTAAAAAATAAAATAAAAAAACAGATATCGCACACATACACGGGAAATTAAATATTTCTCTTCCGTTTTTGCATAGAATGAAAAATTTTACTGAAAAAAGGATTATCAAAGAAAAATAAGCAAACCAGCGCAAACACATGAGAGCAGCTCACAGATTAATTTTTAATGACATGGGGTTAACGACAGCAAAAGAGGAGAGTTCTAGTACGAAAAGGTTTCGAATTTTAGGTTTCGAATTTCAGAAATTAAATTTAATGGTCACTTGCTTTTTGTGGCTGCAACGATGTTTGTTGCCAAAGCAACAATTGCTAATTACTAGCAACCAGCAAGGCCAAAGAGTTGTGGGTACTAGTGAAGAGCAGAGATAAAGGTACTTTTTGTAAAGGTACTTTTTTGCTAAAAGTACTTTTTTTAAAAGAAGATTTTGCACAAGCTACTTTTTGTAAAGGTTTTTTTGCGAAAGGTACTCTTTGCAAGAGCTACTTTTTGTTAAAGGTACTTTTTGTTAAAGGTACTTCTTGTAAAATGAGCTTTTTGTCAAATCTACTTTTTGTAAAAGGCACTTTTTGAAAAAGATAATTTTTTTAAAAAGTATTTTTTGTGAAAGGTACTTTTTGTAAAAGGTACTTTTATCAAAAGGTACTTTTATCAAAAGGTACTCTTATCAAAAGTTACTTTTATCAAAAGGCACTTTTAACAAAAGGTACTCTTAACAAAACGTACTATTAACAAAAAGTAAATTTTGTTAAAAGTACTTTTTGTAGGAGGTACTTTTAACAAATGGTACTTCTTGTAAAAGGTGCTTTTTGTACAAGATACTTTTTGTAAAAATATTTTGTTTAAAAAGGTACTTTTTGAGAAAGCCACTTTTAACAAAAGATACTTTTTACAAAAGGTACTTTTTGTGAGAGGTACTTTTAACAAAAGGTACTATAATTTTTGTCGAAGTTAATTTCTGCAAATGGTACTTTCTGTCAAAAGTACTGTTTGTAAAAGATGCATTTTGTGTAAGTACTTTTTAAGAACTTTTTGTAAGAGTTTTTTCTGTCAAATGTAGTTGCTTAAAAAGTATTTGTTGTTCAAGGTACTTTTTGTAAAAAGTACTTTTTGTAAAAATACTTATGGTTAAAGGTAATTTGTAAAAGTTACTTGTTGTAAAAGGTACTTTTTGTAAATAGTACTTCTTGTAAAAGTTACGTTTTGTAAATGGCACTTTTAACAAAAGTTACTTTTTGTAAGAGGTACTCTTTGATAAAGGTGCTTTTTTCAAAGGTAATTATTGCAAAAGGTACTTTATGTCACTAGTACTTTTTGTAAAAGACAAATTTTTTAATAGTACTTTTTATGTAAGACTTCTTTTATTTATTTTTAAATGTCCTTTTTGTAAAACTTACATTTTGTAAAAGGTACTTTTAATCTAAGTAAATTTTATAAAAGTACTTTTTGTAAAAGGTACCTCTTTTAAACATCTTGTGCAAGGTACTTTTCGTGAAAGTACTTGTTGTAAAAGGTCCCTTTTTTCAATAGTACAATGGTAGTTTTAGCAAAAGGTGCTTTTTGTCAGAATTACTTTTTGTAAAAGGTACTTTTTGTAATAGGTACATTGTGCATAAGTACTTTTTATATAAGTAATTTTTGTATAAGGTACTTTTTGTTATAGGTACTTTTTGGTAAAGGTACTTTTTGCAAAGTATATTTTGCAAAAGGTACTTTTTGTAAAAATGCTTTTAGTAATAGGTATTTTTTGTTTAAGGAACTTTTTGGAGAAGGTACTTTTTGTAAGAGTTACATCTTGTAAAAAGAGCTTCTTATATATGCAAGTACTTTCTGTAAAAGGTACGTTTTCAAACGAAGGTACTTTTTGTTTTAATAAAACATGTTGTGCAAGGTACTTTTCTTTAAAGTACTTTTTGTAAAAACTTGTTTTTGCTATAGCACTTTTTGTAACCTACATTTTATAAAAGAAAATTTTTATAAAAAAGTACTATTTATTAAAAACTATTTTTATAAAAGTTGCTTTTTAATATATCGTTTTTTAAAGGTCTCCCTTAGTAGAGGTAAATTACGTTTTATTAAAAATTACCTTTTATAAATTTGTAAAATTTAGCTTAACCTTAATTTTCCCTTAAAATTATATTGAAAATATTGAATAACAAAAGCCAATAACTCTTACATTTTAGAAACTTTATGTGAATTCCAACCTTATTACCTCTTTTCATTTACTTGTATATATACACTCGCACAGCACACACAGCTAGATTTACATTATTGAGTTCCTGAAAAATAAAAATAAAAAAAATAAATAAAATCGAAATAAATAAAATCACTTGTAGCAAGAAAGCAAATAAATCGAGTATATTGTTGTCAATGCAATGCAATGATGCACGCTCAATTGACAGCAGTGTACAGTTGAAAGGTTTTTATGACAAAAAAAAATGCACTTGAATTGTACTCGTGAAATGAGAATAAAATAACTGATATTATTATTTCATAAAACTGTTTTGTAAGTTTTTTTTTTGGAAGCTCAGTAACGGATTAAGAATATAGAGGATAATAAAGGAAAAATTAGCAAATGAAGGTAGAAGTAGTTTAAATAACACAAAATGAATATTGAAGATGATGGACAACGAAATAATGAAGTTCTGAAATATCATTTATATGAAACTTTGTATAATTTATAAAAATTACTTCATAATATATTTATATTCTTATTTAATATTTCTATATACTAAAAAGATTTGCAATTTAAGCATTTAACACTTAATGTTAAACAACTTACAGCTGCAGATACCACGATGTTAAATACGCTGTGTGAATTTAATTTACAATAATGATCATCGTTTTGTGGATCTTTTCTTTCTTTTTATATTGAACATAAGTCTTTTAAAAAAATCAGAATACTCTCTAGTAAACAAATGATATTAAGAGTTTTAAAAACACACAATGTTAAGAAATTCACTGTTAGCATACCGTGATGTTAACTACACTTTTACTTACATAACACTTTTTAGTTAACATTAATGTCCTGCACAAGACCACAACTGAAACAAATGTCTTGCCAACAGTGTTGTTTAGCGTTTGTTTTAGAATATTTCGCTGTAGTAAAACATCATGTATTGAAAGGTCTTATAAATGGTCTTGTGCATTACTTTAGTTAGCATAAAGCTTCCAGCAGAATGTTAGCAACATCCAGAAAGTTACAGTTCCTGTTCCGATTCATTCTGTTGGCTTGTGCGTATGTACGTTGACAAAAAAGCATCATTGTAGAAGAATAATAGTTGTTTTTTTTTGTTCTGTCAGGCGTCTGCTTATATAAAGTATAACAAGCTTTAATATTTCAATATTATTATTTTTTGTTGGTGTCACACCAACAAAAAAAATAATAAAAATACTAAAACTATATTTTGAACTACCAGGTAGTATGAACTTCTCTTTACGTTATCGCTCCCTATTTATCTTAAATTATTATTGTAATAGATATTCAAGAAACCTTTTAATCTTCCCTTAAAATCTCACTTTTAACTAACCTTTAACTAAAGACCAGGCTGCAATAACGGCCCTTAACTTTTCTTGCCTTCGAAAAAGAAAATCATTTTCTTATCCATGTAACACAACCCTTCTACATTTTCCAACAGCAAAGAAAAAGTATAAGTTAAAAGCAAAAAAAAAAGGAAAAAACATCTGTCACAAATTGCATATGACAACTCATGTTCTGCGAGCAGTCAAGTCAAAAGTATTGAAATATTGCAGCAACCACTTAACAATATTGCAACGTCGAAAGGTTTATTATTTTACTTTTTATTATTTAGTGTTTTTTTTTTGTTTGCTACTTCTATTAATTTTCCAAGTGCTAAATGGATTGTAAAAATGTTGATAGAAAAATATATAAATGACATTTAACTTTTATTTCAGAATATTACTGATAATTTCACTTCTTGCAAAATTATACTTATGTAACAAAGAAATGTGGAAAAAAATTGAAAAAAATAATACAAAAATAAAGCAAGGTGAGGAGCCAAGGATGTATAGAAAAGAGAGTTCGTAGCCGCTATTAGGAGTTTCTTTCTACATACTTTTCAAATGCCAAATTTTCTTAGACATATACATATTTTATTAAGGTTTTAAATATATTTTTTAAACGAGCTACTTTTTTTAGTTATTTAACTGAAAATACTTTTTAAAAGGTGTTCTTTAAAATGTTCAAATTTATTTTTTTGTACGTAAATTGTAGCTTACGATAAAATTGTGCAACCTGTATCAACAATTTTTTCATTTTGATAATTCTAGACCTACAAAATTTTAAATTCAATAAAAAAAAGTCTATTTTCTATAAACTGCCGCTTACGATAAAATCGAAAATAGGCTCCATATAGCAAATACAGCAATTTTTTCCAAATAATTTTTGAAAAAATTTTTTAAGTACTTTTTTCTACAGATTATTTTTAACGCTACCTTTTTTAAAGTACTATTTATTTTATATTAAAGTACTTTTTTGTAGTATTATTTTTAAAAGACGCTTAATATTTCTAAAACCCGGTTTTGAAAAGACAAATCGTGAAAAGGCAGTTTTTGGGAATAAACGAGTATTTTCAGAAAAGGGTTATTTTTAAATGGTACTTTTTTAGCAGTTGTTTTGTAAAGTTATTTGTTAAAATGTATTTTTTCGAAAGATAATACTTAAAAGGTATTTTTTGTCGAACGTACTATTCTCAAAAGGTACTTTTTTAAAAGGTACTCTTTTGAAAAGGTACTTTTTTTTAACAGGTACTTTATTTAAAAAGGTACTTTTTTAACAGGTACTTTATTCAAAAAGTACTTTTTTAACAAGTACTTTATTCAAAAGGTACTTTTTCCAAAAGATATTTTTTTCAATAGGTACTTTTTCCAAGAGATATTTTTTTCAAAATGTACTTTTCTCAAAAGGTACTTTTTTAAAAGGTACTTTTTTAAAAGGTACTTTTTTTGCTAAGCCAATTTTTAAGAGGTGCTTCTTTTAAAAGTTCTTGTGCGAAAGATATTTAAAATAAGTACTTGTTTGAAGAGGTGCTTTTTTAAAAAACTTACTTTTCTTAAAAGTACTTTTTTAACAGGTACTTTTTTAAAAGGTACTTAAAAGGTACTTTTTTAAAAGAACTTTTTTAGTTACCACCTATTATTGGCAATTTTTTAGGTACTCTAGTAAAACTTTACTTTTTTATAAAAGGTACTTTTATTAAAAATTATTTCTTTTTAAAGGTACTTTTTTTGAAATGTATTTGTTTTAAGTTACTTTTTTAAAAGATAAATTTTTTAATAGGTACTGTTTTTAAAAAAAGGTACATACTTTTTTAAAATAGGTACTTTTTTTAAGAAGGTACTTTATTTTTTTTAAGGTAATTTTTTACGAAAGGTACTTATTTTTAAAGGTACTTTTTTTAAAAAGGTATTTTTTTTTACTTACTTATAAATGTGTTTACCAAAGTTAAATCAATTGTATACACAACAATCGGTTCTCATATTCCGTTTCATTGAAATTTTAAGTTGAATAGCTGATGTTAATAAGAATCTCTACCCAAGTAGCTAGACTAGGGAGCTGATGAAGTATGTGACTGCACAGAAAAGTATCGGTTATTCCCCCAGCTTAAAGTCTAAGTTTAATTTTTCTTCTCTTCTTTAGAAACTCACATTAATTAAAAAAAAATATTTCATTCAATAAGAATTGAAATTACTGAACTTAAGCCTGACTAAAAACTATTTCTGATTAAAAATCACTAAAGTTCAATTAAAATTTACAAATGTCTCACATTAATAATAAATTTACGAAAATGTAATTTTTTTTTCTAAATGTTTTAATTTAAATGTCTATATATTCACTGAAGAGAAAATTATGTAAGATTATCGAAATGTTATTTAGTTTGACCTACATTAAAATAATACCAAAACAGAATTTTAAATGATTTAATAAAAAAACATATTAAACTTTTCTTTCAAAACAGCGAAATTGTGAACTTTTCAATGTTAAAAAGGTGCTTTAAATGTTTTACCCCCAAATCGGTCACTTTTGTATAATTGTATGAGAGTATAAAAACAGATTAAATTCATAGAGCCACTGAATATGACATTAACAAATAAATAATTTATAAGCAGATAATGTTTGCACAATTATTTCACTAAGTTTCATACGATGTTTTTCTTCATTAAAAGGAATTTTATGTTTAGAGGTGTTTGAGTCAGTAGAAGAAACAAAATTATGTCTATCTTTTCTCTTTTTTAATGAATGGGGGGGGAGGAGGGGCTGAGAAATGAATAAGGATTTGACTTTAACTGAAGCAAAACATATTCTTTTTGAGTGTGATATGATTTATTACTAAAATTGATTACTTAGCAACCTTGACATAATATACACGCGCACATAAGTACACACACACACATATGGACGTGTGTTCAAATTAAAAAAGAAAAACTTTTTGCCGAGTTTGCTGGTATTAAGTTATGAGAATTTGTTGTTGTTTAATAGCTCAAGATGAAATATTCTCCTGATTGCTTAGCATTCATATTTTTTCCTTTTTTTTTTGTTAAATCTTATTTGCACTCAAGCAAATAATATTTAATCTGTGCCTGATTAGCGAAATGTCTGTGAACACATTTTTAGGCATAAAAAAATTTTTTTCCATTCTACGAAACACAAGAATATAGTAGGAGAAAAAATTTATGTATAAAATTTCTTGTATGATATTAGGAATGAAACTATGGAAACTGGCCCAAGCAATAATATCATTTAATATTTTTCGGTTAGGAAATATATACTTACAAAAACCAGACACTGGATAGAATTTTTTAAGTTACAATACTCTGCACTGATATAAAGAATATATTAAAGTTATAAGCTTGAAAATAAAAATACAATTAATTTACTTCAAATGTAACACTTTGGTGTCAATGTTTGCATAAGATTTTGTCCAAGGCCTGTTCGTATGAATCAAATTCATACGAATGTTCGTATGAATCAAATTCAAATGTGACACTTTGGTGTCAATGTTTGCATAAGATTTTGTCCAAGGCCTGTTCGTATGAAGTCTGAATAAACTCAATAAAAAGCGACTTTCACATGAAGGGTTTCGTACGGCGTTTGTTTCTTTTTAGAGATTTTTTTTTTTATTATTTTAGTATTGACGTTTTTTAACTTGTAGCGCTTTTTTAATTTTGGCATTATTTTTAATTTGGCGTTTTTTTTTTGCGATTTTTTTTTAATTTTTTTTAGTTCTGGTGATTGTTTTTAGTTTTGGCTCTGAAATAGTTCTGGCGTTTTGTTGAATTTTGGTGATATTTTTGGATTTTGGCGATTTTTTTTAACTTATACTTAATTTAAGCGATTTTTAAGTATTAGCGCATTTTCAGTTTTGGAGTTTTTTTTTTGTTTTGGCATTTTTTAACGATTTTTATTCTTTTTTCCTTAAACTTATTTTAAGTATTAGCGATTTTTTTAGTTTTCGGTTTTTTTTAATTTTGGTAATTTTTTTGTTTTTTGGCAATTTTTTGTTTTACACTTATTTATAAGTAAAGGAGATTTTTTTTTGTTTTGAGTTAATATTTCATGTTGGTTATTTTTTTTTGTGTGTCGACCTTTTTTCTTTCCGTGATTTTTTTGCATTTTAGCGATTTATCTTAATTATTTTTTGGGCGATTTTTTTAGTTCCTTAACGATTTTTCTTATTTTGCACTTATTTTTGTTTTTAGCTTTTTCGGCTGTTTTAGTTTTGGCGCTTAAAACAATTTGACGATTTTTAAATTTTTTGGGATTTTGGCAATTTTTTGTTTGTTTTTTTTAATTTATTTTAAGTTTTAGCGATTTGTTCTGTTTTTTTTTTGTGGTTTTCTAGTGCCGACCTTTTTTCTTTTACTGATTTTTTGGAATTTAAGCAATTGATTTTATTTTTGGTGATATTTTTCGTTTAAAAATTTTTTACATTTTGGCGATTTTTTGTTTCAACATTTTTTTTTAATCTTGGAATTATTTAGTTTCAGCGTTTTTGATAATTTCAAAAGGTTGCCTCTCATACTTTCCAAGATACATTAAATTGTCAATGGAATATCCTTTAATTTGAATTTTTTATTTTATTTTTTATTGGGGTAGTCTGCATTAAAAAATACGGGTACACTAACTTTGATTATTTCAAGTATCTATATATGTACATATAATTGTTTGTATATTACATTAGGATTTCAACATATTTCCTTGATCGCTTTAAAATACCCTTTAAGTTTTGACAGTCATATATTTTTTGTTGTAGCGGCCAAAGTTTTAAATATTCTGCGAAATTTCTAAACTGCAGCTCTCACTAGTCTTGAGAAAACAACCTGTGACAGACAGACAAATAGACTGATGGACATACATCGCAGCAAAAACAATAGAATAGCTTGGCCTCCTTGGGGGACGGAACCGAAACTAATCTTCATATCTTATTTTAATAAGACAAAGGTCTCTGCTTTTATTTATTTTAATATATTACTATTTTTTTTTTTTAATTTCAGACTATTATTATTAAAACGAATTAAAAAAATTGGAAGAATTATGAGAGAAACTTATTCATTAAATATATCTTGTGCCTCCCTATTAGCAGTGCCAAATAAATATTTAATTTTTTAAATTTTTATTTAAAATGGCGCTTTAATGCTTGTAACTAACTTTGTAGTAATTTATATGCAAGTTTAAAATAAAAAAACAAAAACTGTGTGCATATTGAATAATTCATCATATCCCATTTTGCTGGAAAATTCCATGACAAACGAGCGAACCTTCCTTCACGCTGCCATACTTACATTATTTTAATATTTTGACTGCTGTTTAAAGTTCATACATATTTTAGTTTTTTTTTTAAGTTAAACTTGTTTAACTGCATACACTATATTATTTTTGTTGAATGCTGTGGTTTTTTTTTTACTTTACATTTCCTTTACTACGATATATATTACATCCTGTGAAACACCTACACTACACTTCCTCTCACTTAAAAGCATCTTAAATTTTAGAATTTTCTAAAAATTAAATATTTCCCTTACAATTTGCCAAATGAAATTGTTTATAGCAAAAGGCTGCTGGTAGAGCAGCATAAAAGAGACTAGCGCGAAAAACTATGAAAGCTAAAATATTTTTCATAATTGTCAATTGCAGTTTTTGCAGCTTTTTGTCTTTTTAGCATTTTTTTTTTTAGCGTGCTAAAAACATACGCCCCATGAATTTTTAGATGTTATTTAAGAGTTTTATTTTTTTTTTTGCTTTTTTTTCTTTGAAAAGGGTGATCTATGTGTGCTTGGATTCATAGTCACATGTAGTAAATTACATATAAGTTTAATTCAAATTAAACATTTTTAAGAAAATATACACTGAGAAAAAACTTGATATATTAAAAGCTTCGCCTTTTCTAATTCTTTATGCAAGTCACAATAAAAAAGTGATTGGAAGAACAGCATAAGCAAACTATTTCGTAAAATGTACAAAAACTACAAAAACTTTTAAGTGTCATAATTTTTTTTAATGATCTCAAAAGTTTTAAAAGTTTAACTAAATAAAGTAAAATCAAGTCAAAAGCAACATATTTCTCGTATTCAGTTTTTATTATAGCATGACGAAAAAAGTAAAATAACTTAAATGTGTTTAGCATTTTACGAGATATTCTTAAGTTTAAAATTCTTTCGTAAACTGCACCAAAATTTCTAAGAAAAATTTTAAAAATTTTTAATTTACTGAAATTTATTTATTTGACATATTGTCAGAAGTGTAAATACTACAATAATTGAAATTTAATTGCTGGTGGTTAAGCATGTCTATATAAGCATTTCATTGGCGCTTGAACCAAATCATCAGTAGACTTCAATAAAGAAAATCCCAGTGTACAATTATTATCAAATCAAAACATTTTATTTGCTCAATAATGTCATTAAGAGCTTTTTCAAGACTCAATGTTAAATTGTTCGCTCCTGGCATACCACGATGTTGACTTTGCTGTTCTTTAGTTCTAGATTGAGTTAATTCAATAAAAGTCATTGCTTTTGCAAGTTTGAATAATCACAAATCAAATCATATCACTTTACTTACTCAGAGTCTTTTCGGCACACAATGTTAAACTATTTACTGCTTAGATACCACGATGTTAAGTTTGCTTTTCTTTATAAAGTTTCAGCATATTGAATAACCGTTTAACACTACATCGTTGTAAGTGTATGTGTATGTGTGTACATATTTGAATAAGCTGAAAGTTATTGTTGTGCTTTTAATGTTTACTTCAATATCACTATGTAAGTTTGTGTGTTTTGTAAGCTATGTAGTTAAGCTAAGAATATCAAATGCAAAACTATTTGTTAGGAATATTTAAAAAATATTATTGCCACCTTAATATGATTAATATATTTTGTACTCGTTTGCTATTATGTAATAAAGCCAGTTTTTTTTATCTTTTTAAATAAAGTGAAACTACTATAATTCTCGTATTCTATTTTAAATACAAATACACTACTTTAGTTTTGTTAGAGAAATTTTGGACTATATATCTTTGAACAGCCCCAAAGTGGGCAACTTCCCGTCAATGAAAAGTAAAAACAATTCCAAACTGATGCTTTTGAACTGATAAAAAAGATTTTATGCAAGTGGATTTTCAATCCAATAGCTACAAAATAAGTAATATAATATAATATATAATAAATACATTTATGGGGTTTCGAGAAAAAAAATTTAAATTTTCACTTTTTTATCAACCTTGATTCACTGTTCTGCTAATGGAACAGTCAAGTTTTATTCGATTTCGAAAAGAAAACTTAATATTGATTTAAAATAAAAATAAAACTTTAACTTATATTTTATGATTTGATTGGACTAAAGTTTGTATCGCTTTGTCAGCCAAATTTTATCTGATAATTATTAATGAACAAATAACACCAAAGTGAATTGAAAATATTCTAACAAACATGTAGTAGAACGGAACAACTAGCTGTCTTCGAAGGCCACTACACTACTTTATGTTTGGTCCACTATATGTAGTGTCAGTTGATGTAGATCAAAAAATTAAGTTTTTAATATTCAAATAAAAGTTGGTATCAAAAGCACAATTAAGTCAAAAGTTATACGTTTGATCGTTTACTTATATTGAAAAAAAAAATTTAAAAATAATACAAGCTTTATTCTTTTTTATACGAGTTGTAGTTGAACGTTCTCTAATAATATCGTGCGTGGATCTAGAGTTATTCAAAAACATAATCCACCAAATTTATAAAATTAAGGAACTTATTTTGCTGTAAGACTTGATACGAGTATATCGAGAGACCAGTTAAATTTAGTAAAAAAAATTTCATAATAAGTCCCATTGTGCTGCATTTTAAATTGCTAATAAATATTAACCATATCATATCATATCAATAATTTTGTAATATTTAAGACTAAAACTCAAAAATAAACACTCTGTAATGGCAAAAATGCTCAAGGGCTTGTTGCATGTGGGCTGAAACATGTTAAATTTTGAAGTAATATGCACGAGTAAATTTATTATGAGTTTTAATTCAATTAACTTGGATCTTTTCACTTAAAAAATAAAACATAAAATACGCTTACC
Organism: Tachina fera; assembly: GCA_905220375.1. NCBI lineage: Eukaryota > Metazoa > Arthropoda > Insecta > Diptera > Tachinidae > Tachina > Tachina fera. The sequence continues at coordinate 101,926,836 of LR999967.1, read as the reverse complement.
TTCATCCGACTGACTAACGCACTTACTGACTGACGTTACGTTTGCAGCTTTCATGTAAATGTCCTTATTTCTCAGTTGGTGCCTTTTAACCTCGGCAATTGTAATACAAAAAAAGATTTTATAACATTTTCTTTTTTGTCAGCATATAAATACATTAAAAACATTTATATTTATTTTTTATTAACATTAATTGGCAGATTTTTTTTGTAAATTTCGTCTCTAAACTTTACATATTTGTATTAAAAAATAACAAAAATTGCTTTTCGTTTAAAAAAAAAATATTTTTTTCATACAAATTTCAAAACGAAAAAATCATTTGCATATACAAAATCTTTACTTAACTCTGTAAAAACTTAAGTGAAATTATATATTTCTTTTTAAGAAAATATTTCTAGCAAATCATATATTGATTGAAATTTTAAATGATTTGCTATAAACTCGAGCCCATGTACTTGTACTCGTATCTTAGTTAAGCTTTAAGCTTAACTTTTAAAACAGTTGCCACTTTTATTTCAATTGCATTATAGTCATGTGCAGTCATGTGTAAGGACGATAAGACATGTTTCATACTTTATTTTATTTTCTTTTTTTGTCGTCGGTATAAATAAATAAATGGAACATATTTGTACTTCATTTTATTGCAGAATTTTTTCTTGCTCCTACACAAGCTGTGGTTAAATCTCGGGCATAAAAAAACTATGGCCTGCATGTCGTTTTTCATAAATTCTAGCTGTACTTTTTTCAAATGCTTGAAATGTACGAGGGGCGGGGCTTGACTTTTAAAACAGTAAAAACCTGTCGAGGGTTGAATCTTTTAGTGTGTCTAATCTTTTAGTGTCATACAAAGTAATAAGTGGTGCTTATTTATCTGATTCTTTTATGTGTATAATAATAAGTTTCGCTGAATGAATACAATAAATTCAGTAAAGTACAAAGGGTTCCGTACACTAGATGTGTAATAATATACTGACTTTGGCCTATATATGTATATACGGCCCTGTTCCGTAAACCGATCGATTTGAAACCACACGATTTTAGAAAACTAACTCTGACAATAGTAATTATGCTGTATGATTTTAAACACGTCTGCAGGACCATAATTAATTTTTTGAAAACGAGAAATTTACTCGGATTCGGTTTACAGAACAGGGCCGATAGTTTTGGCGTACTTTTCGTTTTTGGTTTTTTTCGGTTTTGAGCGTTTTTTTAGTTCTGTCGGTTTTCGCGTTTTTTTCGGTTTCGGTGATTTTTTTTTAAGTTTTGTCGTTTTTTAGCTTTGGCACTTATTTTCTCGTTTTAACGTTTTTTTAAGTTTTTGGCGTTTTTTCATTTTGCCGATTTTTTTTTAATTTTGGCAATTTTTTTTCAAATATGCGTTTTTTTTAGTTTTGGTGCTTTTTTAACGTTTTGGCGATTTTTTTCGGTTTTTGACGTTTTTTAATGTGGAGTTTTTTAGTATCGCGTTTTTTGAGTTTTTAAATTTTTGCAGTTCTTTGAGTTTTGGCGCTTTTTCTTCGTCTTGGCGTTTTTTATTAAGGCGATTTTTTTATTTTAGCGCTTTTACCGGTCTTTGGCGATTTGTTTAGGAACTTCTTTATAATTTAACGCTTGTTTTCGTTTTGGCGATTTTTTTGGTTAGACAAATTTATAATTTTGGAATTGTTTAATTATTCCTTTTCTGAAAATTTCAAGAGTTTGCCTCTTACGGTTTTAGTTTTGTCGATTTTTCGGTTTTTGGCAATTTTTTTTTATTTAGGCGCTTTTTTAGTTTTGACACTTTTTTTTCGTTTTGAAAATTTTTTCGGTTTTTGGCGATTTTTAATTTTGGCGATTTTTTTTTTAATTTTGTCGATTTTTTTTTATTTTGGTAATATTTTTTTCATACAAAAATTTTTTAGATTTGACGCCTTTTTCGCGCTTTGACGATTTTTTTCAGTTTTTGACGTTTTTTTCAATTGGGCGATTTTTTCGAATTAGGCGATTTAATTGAGTGTTAGAAATTTTTTTTAGTTTTGGCGATTTTTTTTCATTTTGGCGATTTGTTTTTAATTTTTGGCGATTTTTTTTGGGTTGACGATTTTATATTTTTGGATTTTTTAGTTTTGCCGTTTCTGAGAATTTCAAAAGTTTTGCTCTTATGGTTTCCAAGATACATTAAGTTGTCAAAATTACATTAACTGATAGCACACCCTTTAATTTTTATTTTTTTTTTTAATTTTAGTGTTAATTGCTCTAGTCTGTATAAAAATACACTAAGTTGAAAAATTTCAAGTGTTTATATTAGTACATACAATTGTGCCCTTAATTGTGAAAGTGGTCTAAGTCATATATTTCTTCCGTTGAAATTTTTAGTAGATTACATTTGAGCAAATTAAAAACTATTTTTATATTATGCAACATTTTTATTTAGAGTTGTATTAGAATCGATTTTTGTAAATTTATTTAATATTTCTTAAAGTTTTTCAAAGATTTATTTGATATTTCGAAGTAAAAATGCACATGACTTAGACCATTGTCATAATTAAGGGCACAATTAAATGTATATGGGATTTTAAAATTTTTCTTTGCTCGTTTTATAACAACCTTTAAGTTTTAACTCTCATATATTTGTTGTTGTAGCGTTCAATGCTCTACACACTCTGTCCTAATTTCAATTCCAGCAGCTCAAACGATTCTCGAGCAATTAGCATGTGACTGACGGACGGACGGACAGCGTAGCAAAAACAATAGGGTTCCTTTTCACCTTTGGTGTACGGCCAAAAATGTATTTACTATCGTTTCATTTGGAGCAACCCTCGCATCAACCTGTACATCATCTACATACATCATATTTTTATTTACAGGTGCATCATAATTTTCTTTTCTTTTTTCTCCTCTGTACACTGAGTTATGATGTGTGAATAAACGTTGACATTTATAAAACGATACAGCTAAACTCATACACTCACAAGCACACACACACCCACACACACACACACACACCCGCACACACACACTCAGCTAAAAGTAAACACCTTTTGTAAGTAAATATTAATTTTGTATTGTTGCAGTTGCGGAGCTGAGTTTATCCTGCTGTAAGTAAACATTTCAAGTTTAGCAGTGTGTATTCTCAGAATTTAAATTTATGTAAAAGGGGGTTTAGCAACACTGCACTGCACAAAAAAAAAATAAAAACTACTCGCTATAGCAATCAGTTGCAACTTCCAACCTGCAGTTTATACCTTTAAATCTTTTTGTTGTTTTTTGTTAGAGAAACCTTTTTTTCTTCATGTGTTCGCGAGTGCGTTGATGTATGATTTATTTGAATTGTTGTTACATTTTCATGAGGTTTTTTTTTAAGTTTTTGGTTGTTATATTTTTACCTGACGTGATGATTAATATTATAAGTTGTATCCTACAGAAAGAAAAACCGAAAATAATATAAATGTATATAGCGTTTTATGGTGATAGTTTTTCTTTTTTTTTATTGTTTTGGCAACCTAACCGCAAAGCAAGCCACAAGAAATTTTACAGAATTATTTTGTGATATATTTTTTTAAAATTTTTTGAAAAATAATTCTTGATTGATGGCCAAAACCATGAATAGTTTGGATTAAATAACAACTTTTTAAAAGTGCAGAAAAACATAACATTTTTTTTACACAATTCACGAAGTCTTCTAAAGTTTAATAAACAATAAGGCAGTAAATAATTTTTAAACAACAGTAAAAAGTAAACAGTCCAGGGTTCGTAGCTTCTATTTCCTTAACGGACACTAATTCCTCCACTATGATTTTGGCTCTTAGCAACTAAACTGTTTAAATAAACTTGTTAACTAATAATAATAAGAATTTCTTCTTTTTTAAATTGGTTTCAAAAAATTTACGAATAAGAACGCTTGATCTTGTCATGGCATACGAGTATATAGCAAAGTATTGATATAATCTAATTAATATCAAGAGTAAGCAATTACACGAGCTATAGGACCAGAATTTTTCTTTTAAATAACCGAAAAAAAATTATTCAATATCCGAATAAAAATTTATTCGTATAACTAAATAAAATTCAATCGTATAACTGAACAAAATTTATTCGAATAACCGAAAAAAATGTATTCAAAAAATCGAATAAAATGTATTCGAATAACCAAATAAAATTTCCTCAACTAACCGAACAAAATTTATTCAAATTACTGATCAAAATTTATTCGAATAAACGAATAAAATTTATTCTATATAACAATTTTTTCAATTAATCGAATAAAAATTTTTTTAATAACTAAATAAAAATTATTCACATAACCGAAAAAAATTATTCGAGCAATGTTATAAAATTTATTTAAATAACCGAATAAAACATATTCGAATAACCATACAAAATTTGTTCATATAATTGAATAAAATTTTTTTCGATTGTCTCAATAAAAATTTATGCGAATAACAGAATAAAAACTATTGAATAGAAGAATAAAATTTACTCGAATGAGGGAATAAATTTTATTCGAATAACCTATTAAACTTTATTCGATAAAACAAATAGAATTTATCCGAGTAACCAAATAAAAAATATTCGAACAATCAACAAAAATTTATTCGAATAAACACAAAAATTTTATTCGAGTATCCGAAAAAATTTATTCGAATAATCGTATACAAATTATTCAAATAACCGAATAAAAATTATTCTCATAACCGAATTCGAATTATTCGAATAGCCGATTTTATTCCAATAACCAAATAAATTAGAATTCCAATCAAATTGAAATTTTTTGTCAACAATTAAAAAAAAAACCGTTTCATTGTAAATTTAAGTTAAATAGCTGATGTTAATAAGAATCTCTACCAAAGGTGCTGATGAAGTTCGTGGCTGCACAGAAAAGTATCGGTATTTCCCCCAGCTTAAAGTCTAAGTTTAATTTTTCTTCTCTTCTTTAGAAACTCACATTAATTAATAAAAATATTTCATTAAATAAGAATTAAAATTACTGAACTTAAGCCTGACTATGAATTATTTCTGATTAAAAATCACTACAGTTCAATTAAAAGAATCTTAAAAAATTTCTCAATTAAAAAAACTTTATTTTGGAAACTCCTTTTGAACTTTCAATAAAGTTTAATCGAATAAACGCATCAGTTTTGAGTTTTATTGGTAACAGCCAAAAAAAAATTATGACTTAGGTTCCCGTCATTCCTACAAGGAGCATAGGGCCTCAAAGGCCCTATATCTGTAATTAAATAATTTTTATTCAACTCTTCGCATAACTTTTTTAAATTTTTTGGAAAAAATAAAAGTTTTATTTGTATGGTTTTAAGTAAAATGATTTCTTTCATATACTTCTCGTATTCTTTTTTTAAAACAATTTGCAAAAACATACACTATCTTAACAATGGTTGCTTTTTATTAAACTGATGTAATTTACTTATTATTATTATTATTATTATTATTATTATTATTATTATTATTATTATTATTATTATTATTATTATTATTATTATTATTATTATTATTATTATTATTATTATTATTATTATTATTATTATTATTATTATTACTATTATTATTATTATTATTATTATTACTTATTATCATCTTTAGATAAACTTTTTATTTGTTTATGAAGTAACAAAAAAAACGGATATTTTTTTATTTAAACGAGCTTCGAAATTATCTGCTCCCAAAGTGATTTTACATTAGTTCAATTAAATTGCAGCACACTTTAATGCTTAAAAGAAAGGAATAAATTTTTTCACTATACTCTATTTAAGAAAACTGTTTTGACACATAGTCAATTAACTCACACTTGCTTAGATGAAGGAGACATTAGCAGGATGCTTGTCCCAAAAATTAATTCAGATTTGTAAGCAAAACATAATCAATGATAACTAAGGAATAATGTCAGATATACGAGTACTTATGTCTGTATTTATGTGTATGTGTATAATACCGCTCTTAGAGCTGCTGCTGTGTTAGTATTATAAAAAAAAATGTTTTAGAATCTATCACTTAATAGTTTAAGCTTCTTAAGCAAACAGTTTTAAGCTGTTGCTGAGTTCTGTTATATAAAAAGCAGATATCGTTAGCTAAACCGAAAAACCCTCTATCTAAAAATTAATTTAAAATCTAGTTTTTTATCAACTCCGTAGTATTTAAAATTCGTGAAAATTCGCTTTAAATAATATTTTACTCCTTGTGTAAAATTATGAAAATGTTAGTTAGCACGTTTTGCATTTCAGGTAACGATATGTACATATGTATATATATACTTAGGAGTATGTTTTAAATACGAACAAATTTTTGAGCTCTACAAATGATGTCTAATCCTACAAACACATTCAGTTTTTCAAACGAAAGCATAAATAAAATTTCAATACAACAACCATATTTATTTCTGCACTAAGCTGTAAGTAACTCTCAACGTTTTTTTTTTCTTTCATTTTTGTCTTTTGACATATAAGAAGCTTATAATTTTATGTTCTAATGCAAGTATTTGCTAATAGAATGTCAACTGCGGTGGCTGTTAGCGTGCACTTTGGTTGCTGCTTGTAGTGGCTGAAGTGATGAAACTTTTTACATTTAATTAAATTTTGTTAAAATGTGTGTAGATTGTTTTTTTACTAAAGAATTTAAATTTTTTGAACACTAATAATCCTAAGTTATTATTTTAATTATTCAGTAAAATATTTTTAATATGTAAACATCAATATGCTAGGGCGTAAAAATCCTTTTCACAATGCAATCACAACTGTTGAGTAAGATCGTAAAGCGTTAGTGTATTAGTGTAATCATACGAACATGAGGTACAGAGAAACTTAACAGCTGCATAGAAATACACTCAACCAAATTTTAAAGCATACCTTCAGGAGCAATATTAATTTTAATATAAATTCCTTGTGAATTTTGTTAAAAAGTTGAATTATATAAAATAAATAAAATATATGTAAAATTTTAAATAAAAGTGCGTTTTAAATGTCAAATATTTGTTTAAAAGATATATAGCAGTCCTCCTTATAAATAATTTATAAAATTTTATTATAACATATCTTCAGTACGTACTGTTGCCTTACACTGAAGCTGGTGCACGACAATTGGGTAACAATCTCCATCTCATGCCAATAATTATCGGTGGAGATTTTATTACAAATTTTTATTTGACGTTTTTCACTTGCATTTGAGCAATTTTCCAGAAACCCCCACAACTAATAATTCCACTACTATAGATGCAGTTTTCCATAGATTTGTAAATACCGTAGAGTCAAAAATGTATATATCTTCTTTTAGTTACCATAAGCCAAAATTTTAAAAAAAAATTCATTACTAGATGTTTACACATCTCCCCTGTGATCGGACTCACATTACTTTTTTTATTAAAACTACATGGAAATTAATTATTAAGGAGTTTGCTGTTGCTATTGCAGATCAGTAAGTAACCATTATACAAAAATTTTTCACAACAACTAGAGATATAATGCTAAACTTTCATTTAAACAAATGATAATTTCAACTGATAACATACACAGAAAAAAAAGATTTGTAAATACAAATAATTTATTTGTGAATACAATAAAAATATTATTTAAAAAGTCACCTACAACGATTTTTGTAAATACAAACACACATTTGTAACATAAGAAAATAAAATCAACTCAATTATTTCCAATTAAAATTATTGTGTTATTAACAATTGAGTTGTTAACAGAAAAAAATAATTTTTTAATGAATTTGTTTTTCAAATTCTAATATGTTGTTTCTTCGTTTGTATTTTTTTATATTTTTTTTATAATTTTGTTTTTGTTAAATTTAAAGAAGTTTATATGAGTCGAACCGGCAATCTCTTGATTAATAGACTAATGTACTTACCACTCAGCTAAAAAGCAAATCGTTATTGTATAAGCAAATATTGAATACACACAAAATGCGAGTTCTTCTGTTTCTTCTACATGTGCGTATTTCGTTATGATATAATTTAACAAATAATATTGTTGAGTAATTTAATTGACTAGAAAAGTTTTAATTTGTTATATCAATAATGAATTTTTTGAGTTTTTGAGCCAAGTATAACATAAAATTTGGTTAGTTCGGTTTATTGAAAAAAATTTCTGTGTTTGTCATATCAACAACTTAATTTTTTATATTAACTAAATATATATTTCAATTTAAATTAACTATTAACAATTTGTTTTGCTGGTTGCATTTTGATGATATTTTTTTCTGTATAGTTGAAACAAGGAATCAATAATCAACATTAATGTGCTTCCTAAGAATCATTTTGTGTGTAAATTTACTTAAGCATCAGTTAAGTAGAAGCAGGTGAAGTATAGTATAAGGTTTTAATGGGCGTGGCACCTCCGCCAACTATTTTAGTATAATACCAGTTTATTCTTAGAATACAAAGTGTATGCCAAAGTTTTATAAGAATCGCACAACAAGAAGTGCGTATAATATAATATTAAACTTAAATGGGCGTGTCCCCACCCACTTATTCAAATGCCACATCGTGTCACTGTTGAAAAGCAGATTGTGTGTCAAGTTTTGTAGGCAGCAGTTGTATAGAAGTGCGTGAAATATAGCATAATATTATAATGGGCGTGTCTCCAACCATTTTGTTTAAACACAATATTATGTCAAACTTAGAGCACAATGTGATTGCCAAATTTTGTAAAAATCAAAAAAGAAGAAGTATGCATAACTTTGTACTTAACACTAATGGGCAGGACCCCGCCCCCTTATTCAAATGCAAGATCGTGTCAGTGCTAAGAATCAGTGTGTATCAAGTTTCATAAGTATCAGTGAATTAAAAGTACATGAAATATAATATAAAGTTTTAAGAGGCATGGCTCCGCCTACTTTCTTCAAATCAATATTGTAGCATTGCGAGAGCACAAGTTTTGTAGAATCGGATAAGTAAAAGTACATAAAATCCAAGCAAAAAAATTAAAGGTTTTTTTTAGAAAATGCGCCCAAATGAAAGATAAATATAAAGATATCAATATTAATGATGTGCTCTGGCTAAAGTTCATATCGCTTTGCAAGCCAAATTACATGTGATAATTATGGGGCCTGTGGCAAAAATTAAATAAATATACTAGTACTTAATAGCAAAAAACCAAAAAACTTTGTGTTAACTGAAACAAAAAATAAGCAAATTGACTAACATGTTGATAATCAGTAAAGAACAAACGACAATGGCAAGACTGATGTAAATTAAGAGATGGTAAAATTGAGCTTTCATTAAAAAAAAGCTTTCAGCAAATTTAAATACAATGAAACAAAAAAATTCACACATGCCATTTGCATAAAAGTTACGTATATAAAGCAGAAATCTACATCAACTGACATCACACATAATGGACAAAAACACAGAAGAGCGCTGATGATAACGGTTTAGTGGCCTTCGAAAACAGCTAGTTGTTCCGTTCTACTACGCCTTTGTCAGAATATTGAAAATTAACTTTGGTATTATTCGTTCATTAATAATTATCACATGTAATTTAGCTTGCAAAGCGCTACAAATTTTACCCTGATCAAATTATAAATATGGAAAGATATATTCTTTTATAAAAAAAGTTATAATTTTCAAAATCAGCCTTAAAAATGCTATGAAACACATAAAAAAAATATATGGAAATGTGTTGAGCTTGCTGGCCATCCTCAACTCGAAACTCAATTTAAGCGAGTTATTTTTACTTATAGAAATCTAATGGTGTTTAGATATCTATCGTCTTAGTTAAATTTTATAAAGAAAATTCGCAGGTAAAAACCTTAAGTAAATTATCTGTATGTAGAAATTATGGGTATTAAGCAAAATTTTACCCCTATGTATGTATTCAAATGCATTTTATATGACAAATGTAAAAGCAATACACTAATGTATTTAATTCACTTTTTCCCCTCTACATAAATATATGTGTTCATATTTTCTTTTCTAGTATAAACTACTCCTGTGATGTGATTAAATGTGATTAAAAATCAATATAAATAAATTAAGAAATCTGTGAATCCTGTCAACACTTTCTGGCTCTCACCCCCACTCGCACCATCACACTCTCTTTAACTAAAGCCCGAATCACATACAATCTTTAAGTGTTATTTTTAACTTTCAGTAGTGCATGTTTTCAAAATGTTTTTTTTTTCTTCTAGCTACAGTCATTATTATTTATTTGAAAATTAAAAAAAAAGTAAAATGCAAAATGAGCGCTAGAGAAGATCTAAGATAGTATTTCATCACCCTTCTTCGTATCACATGCATCATTTGCATAATTTTAAATGGATCTATTTTCAGTTTTGCTTAAGTTTACTCAACTGTGATAAATCAACTTTCATCACTGTTACAGTTTTAATAGACTTTTGTGTGTGTGTGTGTGTGTGCATAATATTATTAAGTTCTTTCATTTTATTGCAAATTAATTACAAATGTTGAACAAATATAATAAGTAAATACATATGAGTGTGCTTAATTTAAATGAAACAATAATGCAAAATTAATTTGCTTAAAACGTTACATTTGTGGGGAAAGAAAAGCGAAAGAAAAGTTCTTTTTGCATTCATATATTTAAAATTAAATTATAAAATATTGTTAAACAGAATATTAAAAGGAAATTTAAATTTACTGTAAATCTTATACCAGGACTAAAATAAATATTCTAACAATAAAATAAATAAAAAAGCTTAAAACCTTAAATCCTAAATTCTTACACTCGCTTACAAAAAAAACATCATGCATTTTTTTATCTTAGTTTTTTCTTTTTATATGGTTAGCTGAGATGAAAAATAGCGTAACTACACTCTTTTAAATTTCATAAGAAAGAGAAAAACTTAATAATTCTGCCAAAATAAAACCAAAAAAAAATAAAATATTTAATTTTAGTGGGCGTAACCCCTCCCATTTGTTAAATTTCAAAATTGTGTATTTACAAGAACCAAAGGTATTTGCTAGGTTTCGCAGCAATCAATTAAGTAGAATATCATAAAATAAATTTAAAAAACTTTGGAAGTGGCCCCGCCCACTTTTTTACAATGGTACCATAATTTCTAAGGGCATGTGTTTCACTGTAATACTGAATAATTAATTTTAAATGTGATTTTAAAATTTTTCTTAGTTATTTGGTCTTGCATTTCAGCCGACGATATGTATTGTTACGGTTTTAGCTTTTACAATCGTTGCTTTGTAGTTTGAAGATTTATATTCAAATAAAAATTCCCAGTTTACAATTCTTATTAAATCAGACACATTATTTTCTCAAAACAGTTCTTACGAGTAGGAACTTTTAAAACACACAATGTTAAATTAATACTCTGCTAGAATACCGCAATGTTACGTTTGCTGCTCTTTACGAAATACTTGACTCGTGTAAACTAACTACACTATTTTTTAGGCAAGACTCAGCGTAACTCATCTGACTTTACTCTAAGCTAATGAGACGCCTTTTCTCTACTTAAAGAAGGCTTTTAAAATAATGTTAGCAACATGCCGAAAGCCTCAGCACATTCAACAGTCTCTCTCGATTTTAGCTTTCATCACATTATTAGTTTGTGTAACAATTTGCAATGGTCTCATCTATAGTTTTTTAGACCATACGATGGTGGAGGTTCTTAATGTTTTCCGCGAATAAGTTAATGTTCAAGTAGAGTGGGATGACGTTTCTTATTCCATCACAGTATATCCAAAAGTCCTTCAAGATGTATTTTGATGGGGAATGCTTTTCTAATGTTTTATGAAGAGTTATTGTTAATAATGCTGTGGCAAGTGACATGCCATTAGAAATTGATTGCTCAGTAGCATATAATGCTTTGTGTCTTTTTTGCCTTATCGTTCAAGAAAAATAAAAGCTTTTTTAAAATATTTTATATTTCGGTGAAAAGCTTTGACATAATTTTTAGCAAATATTTAAATAATATCTTAACTGAGTAAATTATTTAAAACAAATTATATATTATTGTTTTTTTTTTTTAAACGTTAAATTAATAAATTCCGTAATTGCAAACAAAAGAGAAATCCCACGTATACAAATTAATTTAACATACATTTCATCTACACCGAAAGAATTTTACTTCATAAATCCAATGAAACAATTTCATGAAAAATTTTTCACAAATTCAATGAAAATTTCATGAATATTGTGAAACAATTTCATTGGAATCTTAAGAAACCCATTTATATTTAAGTTATTTCATTATTTTCATGACATTATTTTATTGTTTCGATGAAGTTATAGCACTGCATTAATTACACTGTTAAATAAATTTGATGAAGTTTCCATTAAAATAATTTTAACGAAACTGGTTTCATTAATCAAACGAAGCGTGACGTTGTTTGAATTTTAATGAATTTTTCATTAGATTAATTTCGAAATTCATAGCAATTCTGCCGAAAATTCTTTCAGTGTAATTATCTCTGATATTTAGAGCTTTAACACAACAACCAACTTTACACACAATGTTAAATTATTCTCTGTTAAGTACCACGATGTTAACTTCTTTGGTTTTAGCACAAATATGACAGCATTTTACAAATTACCTGCATCTCTGTTTTCTATTTGCCTTACGTTTAAATTGAATTTATTGATCTGTAAAGAAATTATTTTCCAAATTTTTATTAACAACAACATTCTGTTTACCTGGGAGCACACAATTGTTTATTAGAATTTTATTTTATAGATTTAATTAAAGAACATTCCAGGCTTACATATTTCCTTTCTGTTTACTTCAAAAGCAAATTACTTTTACAACAAAATCTCTAGCCATTAAAATTTATAAATATTTCCTGGCTGAAAATAAATATTGTTCTGTTTTTCTTCTACACAAGGACCTGCTAAAATATTAAATAATAAATTACACCTGCAAGTCTGGCGTAAAGTGGCAAGGGTAGTTTTATTTTACAAATGATGCCAATTACACTTATGTTATATATATGTTGACCAAGAGCTCATATTTGATAATACACTGTGCAACAAAATAAAAATAATTATTTTTTTTTTTTTCAAAAATTATCAAGTGCTAGTGAATGGTTCTGTTAGAGAAGACTAAAGAAAGATGTAACTTAAAAAGCATTTAAAAAATTTATAAGCAAACTTATTTCTGGCTTTAGAATTTCATTTTGAGCTTTTATGAATTCAAAAGCATACTGTTTGTTTTAAGAAAATAAATAAGTGTAAAGCTTTCTTAAAATAATGAAAGAAGACATTTTTATACTATTCTTAACTTTAAAAAATTTTCATGTGAATGAAAAAAAGCTCTCACTTTTTCTATGTGTTTTGGTTAGGCAAAAAGCTCTTTTTGCGTCGAAATATGTTTGACGAAATCTTAAAACTATTTGATAAACACAAAATTGTTTATAAATGAAACAGAAGTAAGAAAAAAACTTTCAGTTTTTCTATGTGTTTCTGGTTATACGAAAAAGCTCTTATTACTTTAAAATGGATTAGACGAAAGAATAATACATAATTTATAAAATACTTTTTTAAACGATATTGTTTTAAAAGAAACAAAACTAAGTAAACAGCTTTCAGTTTATCTATGTATTTTTGTTTATACCAAAAAAGCTCTTTTTGTTTCAAAAATTATTGAAGGAAAGCTTATGAATATTTTATGACAACACATGTTTAATCGTTATTGTTTATAAATGAAACATAAGTAAGAAAAGAGCTTTCAGTTTTTCTATGTGCTTTTGTTTTGGTTAAAAGAAAAAAGCTCTTTTTGCTTCAAATTGGTTTAGACGGAAGCTAAGGAATATTTTATACACATAAATTAATTATAATTTTTTACCGTTTTGCTTATGAATGAAACAGGAGTAAAAAAATATCTCGATTTTTTATCTGTTTTTGATTATACTAAAAAAGCTCTTTTTTCTTCAAACTTGTTTAGACGAACTCTTAATAATATTTTTTAAAAATTAATTTTTAATCGTTATTGCTTATAAATGAAACATAAGCAAGAAAAGAGCTTTAAATTTTTTTATTTGTTTTCAGTTAAACGAAAAAAGCTCTTTCTGCTTAAAAGTGGTTTAGCATTATTAAGCTTAAGAATATTTTATAAAAACTAATTTTTTATCGTTATTGTTTATAAATGAAACATAATTGAGAAAAGAGCTTTCAGTTTTTTATTTATTTGTGGTTAAACAAAAGCTTAATAATAATTTATAAAAACAAATTTTTAAACGTTAATTTTTATAAACGAAACATAAGTAAGAAAATAGCTTTCAGTTTTTCTGTGTGTTTTTCGTTATATGTAAAAAGCTCTTTTTGCTTCAAAATAGTTTATTAGAAAGCTTAAGAATAGTTTATACCTGCAATTTTTAAGTGTTATTGTTTTTAAACGAAACAAAGTAAGAAAAGGTTTATTTTTGCGAAACCCGTAATATTTTAGTTTTTTCCCTCTTTTGGAAAGGGGCAAAGACAGTCCTTTAGGCAGAAGATTCAAAGGATTAACAGCCGATTTTTTGAAAACATTATCACTTTCTCTTTTATGCTGCATTTGTAAATAATAACGTTTAAAGTTTAATTTTTTAAAATATTCCTAAGCTTTTTTTCGATTACGTTTTAACTTAAAAAGACCTTTTTTGTATAACCAAAAATATATAGAAAAGCTGAAAGCTTTTTTTCTTACTAACATGAAAAGTATGTAATGTAACAAAAACATCAAACAATTTTCGTTCATTATTTTTTAGAACGTATAAGTATACTTATTTTAGAGAATTGGGCCTTCCAAAAAAAAAAAAACAAATCAGTCCTAAGATTTTACTTAAAAGTAATAAACTTGTCTTATAACTAAAATGAAAGAGCTTTATGATGACCCATGCTTTTACATTTTTGCACACTAGAAACCCGAAAATAAGCTTTTAAAACTCCCAGACTCGTAAGTTTATAGTTATATTTTTTGTCTCCTCTGCCAGAATTAGTTGTTTTCCTGGTGCACAGTGTACCGACACAGCATGTAACTTGAGGCACTTAACGAACCTCAAAAAATATATATATGTTAGTAAGTATAATTCCCATAAAAGCACAAAATTTATTTCAGTACTTTTTCTCTACTACATATTTATGGAATGAAGAACACTAAGAAAACTCTTAAGTTCTAAGTGTCCCCTTTAGAATGTTGAAAGCAAATAAAATTTCATTGCGCTTTTGTTTGGTTAGAATATGCTTTAGTTTTCTCTTTCTGCTTTGCAGGTAGTGAATGAAGTTGGTTAATTTGTGTGATTTTGGCACTTGGAAAATATGACACTTGTAAGCACAAATAATATTTATGTTAATGTGGAGAGTTTTATAAGCAAAAAGAAAAAAAGCTTAACACTGTTCTAAGCAGCAACAGCTTTCAGAGTCTTTGTTTACATACAAACAAACAAAAATTATTTAATACAACAGTTGATTGAATATCATTGGACTAATCGCTTTTGGCTTTGAATTTTTAATAAAATTTTTAGTTTCATTGAACTCAACACTTTAATTGAAACCCTGCATGTTTTTAATTAATTTTTTTTTTATTTCATAAAAAATATTTTGTTTTATTAAATTTTAGCAATTCTAATGATTGATTGATATCATAATTTTGTTAATAAGTGCAAAATTTAAATATTTTTGGTTAATTCTAGCAAATTGATGACTAAATTCATTCTTTTTCCAAAGTATGTAAATTAATATTTAAAATTCGTGCCAGGAATAATTTTATTTTCATTCACAATAGCTGCTAGAAAATCCAAGTATTCCACATCCTTATTTTAATTAATAATTAATTTCGTGCTATGCTGATATAATTTATGCAAAATATTTCCCCAAGTTCTTCACATAAAATTGTTTTATAAATGAATAGCCCTTCCCTCACATTTTATTTACCCAACTCGAAAGTTAATAATAAAATTATAAAATTATTTATTGTTTTGAGTATTATTCAGTCCAAATATTTAAACAACATTCCAATGAAATAAATTTAAAACAATATTAATAATTAAAAAATAAAATTCAGAGGAAACATTTTTAGCTCTGTAATAAATATTTAAACATAATTTGTTTTCAATTTTTTTTTTCTTTCTCTAGTGTATGAGTTCGCCTACACAAGCCGAAAGCTAAAACAATGTAGAAATATTTATTTGTTGAAAAAGGATTAAATTAATTTATAAAACAATATTGTTTTCAGAATTCAAGAGATACAATAATTAAAGGTTAAAGGAAGTACTTAAATGTTATTAAAACTATTTGAACGTTCATGAAAGCAGCAATTATAAAACTTATTTGCTCTTATTAACCTGTAGTTACGATGCACAGTGGGCTTAAAGTTATAAAAAAAGTGGTAAAAAATGATTAAGGCTTTTTTACAAAGAACGCTAAAAAGAAATTAAACGGAAGAGAGTTTAATAATATTTCTTGCACAGTGGGACTAAATTTATAAAAAAAGTGGCGAAAAAAATTTAAAGAGTTTTTTCACAAGGAACACGAACAAAAAAATTAAATTAATTAAACAAAAGGGGCAACAAAATTTAACGCAATTTGCAGAAGGAACGCTAAAGAAATA
Source organism: Tachina fera (assembly GCA_905220375.1). NCBI lineage: Eukaryota > Metazoa > Arthropoda > Insecta > Diptera > Tachinidae > Tachina > Tachina fera. The sequence goes on along the minus strand of LR999967.1, from coordinate 101,910,354 downwards.
TTAAAAGGAAGAAAGCTTAATTTTATTTAGAGCGCAGTGGGCTTAAATTTATCAAACAAAAAGCTGTAATAAAAATGAAATTCCTTTTTCGCAAATAACGCTAAAGAAAAATTAAGCAGAAAGTACACAGTGGTCTTGTGCGTATATAAAAAATTGCTAATAAATTTTAAATCGTTTCGCAAAAGGAACGCAAAAAATAAACTATAGAAAGTCTAATATTGTTTGGTGCATAGTGGGTTTAAATTAAAAAAAAAGTGGAAAAAAGTTTTATGGTGTTTTTACAAGGAACTCGAACAAAATAAATTAGACTCCAGAAAGTTGATTATATTTAGTGCACAGTGGGCATAAACTTATAAATACGAGTATAAACAGTGCAAAGTGGGCTTAAATTTATAAAAGCGAATATAAACAAACATTGGAACATTTTTCACAAGGAACGATTATTTATATATTTGATGAATAGTGGGGTAAAATTTATAGAAAGGTGGTAATAAATATCAAAGCGATTTACACGATAAACACAAAGAAACTTAATTATATTTGGTACTCAGTGGGGTTAAATTTATAAAAAATGAGGCCATAAACCTTAAGACATTTTAAACGAGAAACACAGAAGAAAATTAAACGGAAGAAAGCCTTATTATATATGTATAAAACACAGTGGGCTAAAACTTGAAAAATTTATAAACAAAGTTTAAGGCGTTATTGCCAAGTAAAAATAATAAAAAAGTAAAGCGGAAGAAAGAGTAATTATTTATCGTGCACAATGGAGTTAAATTTATAAAAAAAAGTGGTAATGAAATGAATGGAGTTGTTCGCATGGAACGCAAAAGGAAAAGCTAAACCAAAGGAAGCTTAATTTTGTATTGCTTACAGTGGGGTGAATTAAAAAAAATGTAAATAAAATTTAAGATGTTTCACGCAAGGAACTTTAAAGAAAAACTATATGTAAGACATTTAATTATATTTTATTCGCAGTGGGCTTAAGTTTAATAAAATATATCAATAAAATTTAAGCAGTGTATGACGAGGAACCCAATAAAACAAAATGAAAGGAAGCTTAAATTTATTATGTGCACAGTGGGCTCAAATTTACAAAAAATAATGGTAAGGAAATTTGAAGCGGTTTCCGCAAGGAACGCAAAAGAAAATTTAAACTGAAGAAATTCAGTTATATTTTGTGCACAGTGGGGCTAAATTTTTAGAAAATGTAGTAATAAAATTTAAGGAGCCTTGCGCAAGGACTTCAAAAGAAAAATTAAATGGAAGAAACTTAATTATAATTGCTGCACATTGGGCTTAAGTTTAAAAATTTGTTAATAAAATTTTAGGTGTCTTTTAAAAACATTATTATTTTATTACGTTATTATTTTTAATAAAACAGTTAAAAAATAATAAGTAGAAGTTAAATATGACTCATCTAATACTTTAACAAAGAGAAATGCCTTAGCATTTGATGATGTTCTCAAATTTTGTAGAATCAGGGGTAGCAAAAGGTACAAAAAAGAAAGCTCTTAGGTTGAAACTTGAAAAAGCTTAAAAATTTCTAAGCGTTTTTTGTTTTTCATGGTAGGTGCGCACTGTGCAACATGCTTATGTGAGCAGGTGTGTTTTGTTGTTGGTTACCTAGTGTGTAGTCGTGTTTATAGTTTAATTTCGTTTTGTACTATTGGCTTTAAATATATCAAGATATATTGATATTTTCTGGTTGCATTGATGTTGGTTGCATAGTGTGAATCGCAGTTTATTTTTTTACTAGTTTAATTCATTAAAAGCAAGCAAGCTGTAAATATTGATGAAAAACTCAATAAGCTGGTTTGCTTAATGGTTGCAATGTGCGTGTCAAAATATGCAACATGAATGATAAAAACGTGTTAACGCAACATGTTTGCAAACTGTGTATCCACCACTAAATAGAAATAATTAGCATCTAGTCAATTGTGCTTGGATTTTAAGTATGCCGTAAGAAACTTAAAAATCACTTTATTTAAGCAAAGTTTTTCCTTATTTCAATGAAACCATTTTGGTGACAAAACAAAACACTTATTGACTTCTTTTTTGCAACAATCTATTAAATTCGAATTGACCTGCTAAAAGGGGCATTTAAGAGCAAAAACAAACCACCCTGACAAGACACTCTGACATTAAAAAGATAAATTTATATTTAAATACAAAAGTTTATACATAAGAGCAATTCAAGAACAAAAATGTATGTTAATATAATTTTCAACACAGCTAAACATACACATGTACATTAATTATATTTTGCCTCTTTGAACACAAGGAAGTATAAATGTGTGCATGTATCTACTTGTGCTACTTTATAAGGCACAGAGTGGCATTTTAACACTACATTCTTATGGCCCATAAATTTATTATATGTACTTGTAGTATGAAACATGAACTATTATGATGATACTGATGATAATGACAAGAGCAGCACATACATACTTTAAGCTCGTATGTATTCATTTTCACATTTGTGGCAGCGCAATTGTATATGAGTTACGAGTAGGAAATTTGTGTTCTTTTTATTTTAAAGAAAAAGAAAATTTATGAAAATCACGTTCCTTTACTTTCTTCTTTTAAATAAATATTATCAGCAATGATTTTTTTGTTTCAATATTTTATATTCACTCATTGTTGTACGTTATTTTTTTTTATTTTATTACTATTTCTTGTTTAAGAATTTATGCTGCATGTAAAGGGCATGACCATGTTAAATATGTTGCAGAGATACAGAGTAAACCTTTTCTAGCAAAAAAGTGTTACAACTCAAAGATTTGTATAACTAAGATTCGTAGTAAATTTCATAGCAATCTGAGCAAAATTGTAACTAGTTGCCGTATATCCTTTATTTAAAAATTTTCCCTCATTGTGCCCGGAGTTTAGCAAAACTATATAACAACTCTCGGATTTATATAATAAAAGTTCATGGAAAATTACACAGCAATCTGCGCAAAAATGCAACAAGGTGCCGTATATCCTTTATTTTAATTTTTTTCTTATTGTAATCAGAACCGGAAAAAATATGTTACAGTTCAAATATTTATATAATTAAGATTCGTAGTTAATTTCAAAGCAATCGCAGCAAAATTGTAACCAGCTGCCGTATATCCTTAATTTTCTTATTTTTTTCTTATTGTGATCAGAGCCTGTAAGAATGTGTTACAGTTCGAACATTTATATAATTAAGATTCGTGATAAATTTCATAGCAAAATTGTAACTAGCTGCCGCATATCATTTATTTAAAATTTTTTCTGATTGTGTCCACAGTGGAGCAAAAATATATTGCAACTTTCGGATTTATATAATAAAAGTTCGTGTTAAATTTCAGAGCAATCGGAGCAAAAATGCAATCAGCTGCCGTATATCCTTTATATTAAAAATTTTCTTAATTGTAGACAGAGTCCAGCAAAAATGTGTTACAATTTGAAGATTTATACAATTAATATTCGAGGTTAATTTCATAACAATCGGGGCAAAAATGCAACTAGCTGCTGCATATCTTTTATTTTAAAATTTCTCCTAATTGTGGCCAGAGTTCTAATTAAGATTCGGTTTAAAGTTCATAGCAATTGGACCAAAGTCGCAACTTAGTGCAATATGTAGTATATCCTTGATTTAAAAATTTTTCCTAATTAAGGGTAGAGTCTGGCAAAACTATATAGCAACTCGCAAAATTTATATAAGTAAGCTTCTTGGAAAATTTCCCAGCAAATGAACCCAAAATTTTAAATAAAGTGTATGCGGCAGCTAGTTACAAATTTGCTCAGATTGCTATGAAATTTATCACGAATCTTAATTATATAAATGTTCGAACTGTAACACATTCTTACAGGTTCTGATCACAATAAGGATATACGGCAACTAGTTACAATTTTGCTCAGATTGCTATAAAATTTACTACGAATCTTAGTTATATAAATCTTTGAGTTGTAATACTTTTTTGCTAGACTCTGGCCACAATTAGCATTAATTAAAATAAAGGATCTACGGCAGCCACTTATGTTCTTGCTCCAATTGCTGTGAAATTTACCACGAACCTTTATTATATAAATGCGAAAGTTGTGATATATATTTTTGCTGGAATATTAACACAATTATGAAAAATCTGAAAATAAAGGATATACAGCAACTAGTTACAATTTTACTCCGATTGCTATGACACTTACCACGAATAGTAATTATATAAATCTTCGAATTGTAACACATTTTTCCTGGACTTTAGTCACAATTAAGAGATAAAATTTAAAATAAAGGATATATGGGAGCTTACTGCGCTGGTGCTCCAAAAGCTATGAAATTTATCATGAACCTTAATTACATAAATCTGAAAATTTTAAAGTATTCTTTTTGCATTCTAGCAACAACAAGGATAGCATTTTATTATAAAGGATATATGGCCGCATGTTACGTTTTCGATCCGATTGCTTTGAAATTAAGCAGCAAGTTTTATTAAATAAATCTACAAGTTGTAACATATTTTTTAGGTGCACTCATACAACTAGGAAAAAAATAATAACTTGTCAAGGCGGATCTAACAGTATAAATTCTTTAACTATACTTTAAGATTTCTATAATTGTCGTTCAATGATATTTTTAAGTGCAAAAAATTTAAGAAAGCTCATGATATCCGCTGAAACATTTAATAAATATTTAATCAGTAGCTCAATAGTTTCATATGTTAACAACAGAAATCAAAATGATATCAACAACAATTCCCCTCATCAATTATTTCTAAAACAGTTTCTTGATACACCCTTTTTAAATATTCATATAGCACAAGTGCAGCATCAGTAATTTATAAGCATTCAAGCGTTTTTTTTATACACGTCTCTTTTTGTATCCATGTATTTGTTAAGTACCGAGTTAAACTGATGTCTATCGGAATGCCATAAAATGCTATAATTTTCTATCTTATTTTCTTTGCGAGCAAGGAAAAAAAGAAAAAAAAAATGCCAAAGCAAACAATAGTATTTTATAGTTGGTTGTTATTTCTTTGTTACCCCCAACGCAATCATCTTCACTACACAGCTGACATTCTTTAGTTTCCATTAAGTCTTAACACAATAAAGAAATAATACATACATAAAAGATTGAGTGTTGTATGATAGTGATAATAAAAAAAATCACAACTAGAACGTCTGAACTGGCAAGACAAGTTAAACGCATTTTAAAGTATTTTCCTGTTGCAGCATTCTATGATGCATGTTATGTTTGTCATCAGGGAGAGAGAAAAGCAATGGCAACCAACGGTCGTCTATTAAAGTGCTTTTAAATGAAAGAATTTATGTTTATATGTTAAATTCAAAGGATACGCTTTAATATTTGCTTTATGAATTTTTAAAGGAATATAAAATATATATTTTAAAAGAGATTTATTTATCTTATGTTAAGAACGATGATAGCTTCTTGGTGATAGTAAAAGCTTAAGAACCTTAAATCTAACAGAAATATTTTCAAAATATAAAAATTATTGCTTGAAATGTTGCATTTTAGTTTACAGCAAAAGCTTCTATTATTATTATTTTTTTTTTTCAATAAAACAAACTTGTTTCATTTTCATTTATTGCCTGAGTGTATAAATCAATTACAGCTTCCGCAAGACACACACACACATCTAAATCATTTGATATTCCTCCTTTCAGGCAATAAAAACTATCTTAACCTTCTTACTTTCAACTTATGTCTCCATGGCATGATTAAATTATCTGCCCTGGCTGTGAACAGATTTTCACAGAGTGACATCTAATCACAGCAAATATAAAAACAATCGTATCTCTCTAGTCGAGGGTATTGCATGCTGGTACATTTAACACTGATAATTGCGTTTGGCATATTGATTTATTTAATCAACATAGCAATTACAATAATACCTGCCACCCATATGGGTGGGTGGCTTGCAGTTTGATTTATATGGGCTTTTGGGTGGTGACCAAACAAATCAAATTAACATAAACACTTCTCCATTTGGTTGGCAGATGTTACGTATACTTGATACGGAATTGGTAAATAGCAATTATACGTGCACCAGCATAGTATGCTGTAACAGCTTAAAATTTTTGCCGGACTCTGGTCTTAATTAGGAAAAATTTTTAAATAAAGGATATAAAGCAGCATGTTGCGGCTTTGCTCTGATTGCTATGAAATTTATCACTGATCTTAGTTACATAAATTTGAGAGTTGCTGTACATTTTTTAAGGACTCTGGCCACAATTAGAAAATTTTAAAATAAAGGACATAGGGCAGGTAAGTGCAGTTATGCGCCGATTACTATACAATCTACCATGAATCTTAATTTTATAAATCTGCGAGTTGTAACACATTTTCTTGGACTCAGACAGCAATTATGAAATTTTTTAAAATAAATGACACACAGCAGCTAGTTGCGATTCAGCTCCGATTCCAATGAAATTTACCACGAAACTTAGTTATATAAATTCGCGAATTGTTATAAATATGTTGTTGACCACTGGCCTTAATAGGCCCTCACATTTTATTTACCCAACTCGAAAGTTAATAATAAAATTATAAAATTATTTATTGTTTTGAGTATTATTCAGTCCAAATATTTAAACAACATTCCAATGAAATAAATTTAAAACAATATTAATAATTAAAAAATAAAATTCAGAGGAAACATTTTTAGCTCTGTAATAAATATTTAAACATAATTTGTTTTCAATTTTTTTTTCTTTCTCTAGTGTATGAGTTCGCCTACACAAGCCGAAAGCTAAAACAATGTAGAAATATTTATTTGTTGAAAAAGGATTAAATTAATTTATAAAACAATATTGTTTTCAGAATTCAAGAGATACAATAATTAAAGGTTAAAGGAAGTACTTAAATGTTATTAAAACTATTTGAACGTTCATGAAAGCAGCAATTATAAAACTTATTTGCTCTTATTAACCTGTAGTTACGATGCACAGTGGGCTTAAAGTTATAAAAAAAGTGGTAAAAAATGATTAAGGCTTTTTTACAAAGAACGCTAAAAAGAAATTAAACGGAAGAGAGTTTAATAATATTTCTTGCACAGTGGGACTAAATTTATAAAAAAAGTGGCGAAAAAAATTTAAAGAGTTTTTTCACAAGGAACACGAACAAAAAAATTAAATTAATTAAACAAAAGGGGCAACAAAATTTAACGCAATTTGCAGAAGGAACGCTAAAGAAATATTAAAAGGAAGAAAGCTTAATTTTATTTAGAGCGCAGAAAATCATTTGATATTCCTCCTTTCAGGCAATAAAAACTATCTTAACCTTCTTACTTTCAACTTATGTCTCCATGGCATGATTAAATTATCTGCCCTGGCTGTGAACAGATTTTCACAGAGTGACATCTAATCACAGCAAATATAAAAACAATCGTATCTCTCTAGTCGAGGGTATTGCATGCTGGTACATTTAACACTGATAATTGCGTTTGGCATATTGATTTATTTAATCAACATAGCAATTACAATAATACCTGCCACCCATATGGGTGGGTGGCTTGCAGTTTGATTTATATGGGCTTTTGGGTGGTGACCAAACAAATCAAATTAACATAAACACTTCTCCATTTGGTTGGCAGATGTTACGTATACTTGATACGGAATTGGTAAATAGCAATTATACGTGCACCAGCATAGTATGCTGTAACAGCTTAAAATTTTTGCCGGACTCTGGTCTTAATTAGGAAAAATTTTTAAATAAAGGATATAAAGCAGCATGTTGCGGCTTTGCTCTGATTGCTATGAAATTTATCACTGATCTTAGTTACATAAATTTGAGAGTTGCTGTACATTTTTTAAGGACTCTGGCCACAATTAGAAAATTTTAAAATAAAGGACATAGGGCAGGTAAGTGCAGTTATGCGCCGATTACTATACAATCTACCATGAATCTTAATTTTATAAATCTGCGAGTTGTAACACATTTTCTTGGACTCAGACAGCAATTATGAAATTTTTTAAAATAAATGACACACAGCAGCTAGTTGCGATTCAGCTCCGATTCCAATGAAATTTACCACGAAACTTAGTTATATAAATTCGCGAATTGTTATAAATATGTTGTTGACCACTGGCCTTAATAGGCCCTCACATTTTATTTACCCAACTCGAAAGTTAATAATAAAATTATAAAATTATTTATTGTTTTGAGTATTATTCAGTCCAAATATTTAAACAACATTCCAATGAAATAAATTTAAAACAATATTAATAATTAAAAAATAAAATTCAGAGGAAACATTTTTAGCTCTGTAATAAATATTTAAACATAATTTGTTTTCAATTTTTTTTTCTTTCTCTAGTGTATGAGTTCGCCTACACAAGCCGAAAGCTAAAACAATGTAGAAATATTTATTTGTTGAAAAAGGATTAAATTAATTTATAAAACAATATTGTTTTCAGAATTCAAGAGATACAATAATTAAAGGTTAAAGGAAGTACTTAAATGTTATTAAAACTATTTGAACGTTCATGAAAGCAGCAATTATAAAACTTATTTGCTCTTATTAACCTGTAGTTACGATGCACAGTGGGCTTAAAGTTATAAAAAAAGTGGTAAAAAATGATTAAGGCTTTTTTACAAAGAACGCTAAAAAGAAATTAAACGGAAGAGAGTTTAATAATATTTCTTGCACAGTGGGACTAAATTTATAAAAAAAGTGGCGAAAAAAATTTAAAGAGTTTTTTCACAAGGAACACGAACAAAAAAATTAAATTAATTAAACAAAAGGGGCAACAAAATTTAACGCAATTTGCAGAAGGAACGCTAAAGAAATATTAAAAGGAAGAAAGCTTAATTTTATTTAGAGCGCAGTGGGCTTAAATTTATCAAACAAAAAGCTGTAATAAAAATGAAATTCCTTTTTCGCAAATAACGCTAAAGAAAAATTAAGCAGAAAGTACACAGTGGTCTTGTGCGTATATAAAAAATTGCTAATAAATTTTAAATCGTTTCGCAAAAGGAACGCAAAAAATAAACTATAGAAAGTCTAATATTGTTTGGTGCATAGTGGGTTTAAATTAAAAAAAAAGTGGAAAAAAGTTTTATGGTGTTTTTACAAGGAACTCGAACAAAATAAATTAGACTCCAGAAAGTTGATTATATTTAGTGCACAGTGGGCATAAACTTATAAATACGAGTATAAACAGTGCAAAGTGGGCTTAAATTTATAAAAGCGAATATAAACAAACATTGGAACATTTTTCACAAGGAACGATTATTTATATATTTGATGAATAGTGGGGTAAAATTTATAGAAAGGTGGTAATAAATATCAAAGCGATTTACACGATAAACACAAAGAAACTTAATTATATTTGGTACTCAGTGGGGTTAAATTTATAAAAAATGAGGCCATAAACCTTAAGACATTTTAAACGAGAAACACAGAAGAAAATTAAACGGAAGAAAGCCTTATTATATATGTATAAAACACAGTGGGCTAAAACTTGAAAAATTTATAAACAAAGTTTAAGGCGTTATTGCCAAGTAAAAATAATAAAAAAGTAAAGCGGAAGAAAGAGTAATTATTTATCGTGCACAATGGAGTTAAATTTATAAAAAAAAGTGGTAATGAAATGAATGGAGTTGTTCGCATGGAACGCAAAAGGAAAAGCTAAACCAAAGGAAGCTTAATTTTGTATTGCTTACAGTGGGGTGAATTAAAAAAAATGTAAATAAAATTTAAGATGTTTCACGCAAGGAACTTTAAAGAAAAACTATATGTAAGACATTTAATTATATTTTATTCGCAGTGGGCTTAAGTTTAATAAAATATATCAATAAAATTTAAGCAGTGTATGACGAGGAACCCAATAAAACAAAATGAAAGGAAGCTTAAATTTATTATGTGCACAGTGGGCTCAAATTTACAAAAAATAATGGTAAGGAAATTTGAAGCGGTTTCCGCAAGGAACGCAAAAGAAAATTTAAACTGAAGAAATTCAGTTATATTTTGTGCACAGTGGGGCTAAATTTTTAGAAAATGTAGTAATAAAATTTAAGGAGCCTTGCGCAAGGACTTCAAAAGAAAAATTAAATGGAAGAAACTTAATTATAATTGCTGCACATTGGGCTTAAGTTTAAAAATTTGTTAATAAAATTTTAGGTGTCTTTTAAAAACATTATTATTTTATTACGTTATTATTTTTAATAAAACAGTTAAAAAATAATAAGTAGAAGTTAAATATGACTCATCTAATACTTTAACAAAGAGAAATGCCTTAGCATTTGATGATGTTCTCAAATTTTGTAGAATCAGGGGTAGCAAAAGGTACAAAAAAGAAAGCTCTTAGGTTGAAACTTGAAAAAGCTTAAAAATTTCTAAGCGTTTTTTGTTTTTCATGGTAGGTGCGCACTGTGCAACATGCTTATGTGAGCAGGTGTGTTTTGTTGTTGGTTACCTAGTGTGTAGTCGTGTTTATAGTTTAATTTCGTTTTGTACTATTGGCTTTAAATATATCAAGATATATTGATATTTTCTGGTTGCATTGATGTTGGTTGCATAGTGTGAATCGCAGTTTATTTTTTTACTAGTTTAATTCATTAAAAGCAAGCAAGCTGTAAATATTGATGAAAAACTCAATAAGCTGGTTTGCTTAATGGTTGCAATGTGCGTGTCAAAATATGCAACATGAATGATAAAAACGTGTTAACGCAACATGTTTGCAAACTGTGTATCCACCACTAAATAGAAATAATTAGCATCTAGTCAATTGTGCTTGGATTTTAAGTATGCCGTAAGAAACTTAAAAATCACTTTATTTAAGCAAAGTTTTTCCTTATTTCAATGAAACCATTTTGGTGACAAAACAAAACACTTATTGACTTCTTTTTTGCAACAATCTATTAAATTCGAATTGACCTGCTAAAAGGGGCATTTAAGAGCAAAAACAAACCACCCTGACAAGACACTCTGACATTAAAAAGATAAATTTATATTTAAATACAAAAGTTTATACATAAGAGCAATTCAAGAACAAAAATGTATGTTAATATAATTTTCAACACAGCTAAACATACACATGTACATTAATTATATTTTGCCTCTTTGAACACAAGGAAGTATAAATGTGTGCATGTATCTACTTGTGCTACTTTATAAGGCACAGAGTGGCATTTTAACACTACATTCTTATGGCCCATAAATTTATTATATGTACTTGTAGTATGAAACATGAACTATTATGATGATACTGATGATAATGACAAGAGCAGCACATACATACTTTAAGCTCGTATGTATTCATTTTCACATTTGTGGCAGCGCAATTGTATATGAGTTACGAGTAGGAAATTTGTGTTCTTTTTATTTTAAAGAAAAAGAAAATTTATGAAAATCACGTTCCTTTACTTTCTTCTTTTAAATAAATATTATCAGCAATGATTTTTTTGTTTCAATATTTTATATTCACTCATTGTTGTACGTTATTTTTTTTTATTTTATTACTATTTCTTGTTTAAGAATTTATGCTGCATGTAAAGGGCATGAGCATGTTAAATATGTTGCAGAGATACAGAGTAAACCTTTTCTAGCAAAAAAGTGTTACAACTCAAAGATTTGTATAACTAAGATTCGTAGTAAATTTCATAGCAATCTGAGCAAAATTGTAACTAGTTGCCGTATATCCTTTATTTAAAAATTTTCCCTCATTGTGCCCGGAGTTTAGCAAAACTATATAACAACTCTCGGATTTATATAATAAAAGTTCATGGAAAATTACACAGCAATCTGCGCAAAAATGCAACAAGGTGCCGTATATCCTTTATTTTAATTTTTTTCTTATTGTAATCAGAACCGGAAAAAATATGTTACAGTTCAAATATTTATATAATTAAGATTCGTAGTTAATTTCAAAGCAATCGCAGCAAAATTGTAACCAGCTGCCGTATATCCTTAATTTTCTTATTTTTTTCTTATTGTGATCAGAGCCTGTAAGAATGTGTTACAGTTCGAACATTTATATAATTAAGATTCGTGATAAATTTCATAGCAAAATTGTAACTAGCTGCCGCATATCATTTATTTAAAATTTTTTCTGATTGTGTCCACAGTGGAGCAAAAATATATTGCAACTTTCGGATTTATATAATAAAAGTTCGTGTTAAATTTCAGAGCAATCGGAGCAAAAATGCAATCAGCTGCCGTATATCCTTTATATTAAAAATTTTCTTAATTGTAGACAGAGTCCAGCAAAAATGTGTTACAATTTGAAGATTTATACAATTAATATTCGAGGTTAATTTCATAACAATCGGGGCAAAAATGCAACTAGCTGCTGCATATCTTTTATTTTAAAATTTCTCCTAATTGTGGCCAGAGTTCTAATTAAGATTCGGTTTAAAGTTCATAGCAATTGGACCAAAGTCGCAACTTAGTGCAATATGTAGTATATCCTTGATTTAAAAATTTTTCCTAATTAAGGGTAGAGTCTGGCAAAACTATATAGCAACTCGCAAAATTTATATAAGTAAGCTTCTTGGAAAATTTCCCAGCAAATGAACCCAAAATTTTAAATAAAGTGTATGCGGCAGCTAGTTACAAATTTGCTCAGATTGCTATGAAATTTATCACGAATCTTAATTATATAAATGTTCGAACTGTAACACATTCTTACAGGTTCTGATCACAATAAGGATATACGGCAACTAGTTACAATTTTGCTCAGATTGCTATAAAATTTACTACGAATCTTAGTTATATAAATCTTTGAGTTGTAATACTTTTTTGCTAGACTCTGGCCACAATTAGCATTAATTAAAATAAAGGATCTACGGCAGCCACTTATGTTCTTGCTCCAATTGCTGTGAAATTTACCACGAACCTTTATTATATAAATGCGAAAGTTGTGATATATATTTTTGCTGGAATATTAACACAATTATGAAAAATCTGAAAATAAAGGATATACAGCAACTAGTTACAATTTTACTCCGATTGCTATGACACTTACCACGAATAGTAATTATATAAATCTTCGAATTGTAACACATTTTTCCTGGACTTTAGTCACAATTAAGAGATAAAATTTAAAATAAAGGATATATGGGAGCTTACTGCGCTGGTGCTCCAAAAGCTATGAAATTTATCATGAACCTTAATTACATAAATCTGAAAATTTTAAAGTATTCTTTTTGCATTCTAGCAACAACAAGGATAGCATTTTATTATAAAGGATATATGGCCGCATGTTACGTTTTCGATCCGATTGCTTTGAAATTAAGCAGCAAGTTTTATTAAATAAATCTACAAGTTGTAACATATTTTTTAGGTGCACTCATACAACTAGGAAAAAAATAATAACTTGTCAAGGCGGATCTAACAGTATAAATTCTTTAACTATACTTTAAGATTTCTATAATTGTCGTTCAATGATATTTTTAAGTGCAAAAAATTTAAGAAAGCTCATGATATCCGCTGAAACATTTAATAAATATTTAATCAGTAGCTCAATAGTTTCATATGTTAACAACAGAAATCAAAATGATATCAACAACAATTCCCCTCATCAATTATTTCTAAAACAGTTTCTTGATACACCCTTTTTAAATATTCATATAGCACAAGTGCAGCATCAGTAATTTATAAGCATTCAAGCGTTTTTTTTATACACGTCTCTTTTTGTATCCATGTATTTGTTAAGTACCGAGTTAAACTGATGTCTATCGGAATGCCATAAAATGCTATAATTTTCTATCTTATTTTCTTTGCGAGCAAGGAAAAAAAGAAAAAAAAATGCCAAAGCAAACAATAGTATTTTATAGTTGGTTGTTATTTCTTTGTTACCCCCAACGCAATCATCTTCACTACACAGCTGACATTCTTTAGTTTCCATTAAGTCTTAACACAATAAAGAAATAATACATACATAAAAGATTGAGTGTTGTATGATAGTGATAATAAAAAAAATCACAACTAGAACGTCTGAACTGGCAAGACAAGTTAAACGCATTTTAAAGTATTTTCCTGTTGCAGCATTCTATGATGCATGTTATGTTTGTCATCAGGGAGAGAGAAAAGCAATGGCAACCAACGGTCGTCTATTAAAGTGCTTTTAAATGAAAGAATTTATGTTTATATGTTAAATTCAAAGGATACGCTTTAATATTTGCTTTATGAATTTTTAAAGGAATATAAAATATATATTTTAAAAGAGATTTATTTATCTTATGTTAAGAACGATGATAGCTTCTTGGTGATAGTAAAAGCTTAAGAACCTTAAATCTAACAGAAATATTTTCAAAATATAAAAATTATTGCTTGAAATGTTGCATTTTAGTTTACAGCAAAAGCTTCTATTATTATTATTTTTTTTTTTCAATAAAACAAACTTGTTTCATTTTCATTTATTGCCTGAGTGTATAAATCAATTACAGCTTCCGCAAGACACACACACACATCTAAATCATTTGATATTCCTCCTTTCAGGCAATAAAAACTATCTTAACCTTCTTACTTTCAACTTATGTCTCCATGGCATGATTAAATTATCTGCCCTGGCTGTGAACAGATTTTCACAGAGTGACATCTAATCACAGCAAATATAAAAACAATCGTATCTCTCTAGTCGAGGGTATTGCATGCTGGTACATTTAACACTGATAATTGCGTTTGGCATATTGATTTATTTAATCAACATAGCAATTACAATAATACCTGCCACCCATATGGGTGGGTGGCTTGCAGTTTGATTTATATGGGCTTTTGGGTGGTGACCAAACAAATCAAATTAACATAAACACTTCTCCATTTGGTTGGCAGATGTTACGTATACTTGATACGGAATTGGTAAATAGCAATTATACGTGCACCAGCATAGTATGCTGTAACAGCTTAAAATTTTTGCCGGACTCTGGTCTTAATTAGGAAAAATTTTTAAATAAAGGATATAAAGCAGCATGTTGCGGCTTTGCTCTGATTGCTATGAAATTTATCACTGATCTTAGTTACATAAATTTGAGAGTTGCTGTACATTTTTTAAGGACTCTGGCCACAATTAGAAAATTTTAAAATAAAGGACATAGGGCAGGTAAGTGCAGTTATGCGCCGATTACTATACAATCTACCATGAATCTTAATTTTATAAATCTGCGAGTTGTAACACATTTTCTTGGACTCAGACAGCAATTATGAAATTTTTTAAAATAAATGACACACAGCAGCTAGTTGCGATTCAGCTCCGATTCCAATGAAATTTACCACGAAACTTAGTTATATAAATTCGCGAATTGTTATAAATATGTTGTTGACCACTGGCCTTAATAGGATAAAATTTTAATATTAAGGACATACGGCAGCTAGTTACGTTTTTGCTATAATTGGAGTTAAATTCATTACGAATATTCATTAAATAATTTTAAGAGTTGTTATATATTTTTTGTTAGACTCTGGCAACAAATAGAAAAAATTTTAAAATAAAGGATATACGGTAGTTACTTACGTTTTTGCTGTGATTGCTATGAAATTCACTGCTAAGCTAATTTATATAAATTTGCAAGTTGTTATACGTTTGTTCTGGACTCTGGCCACATATACAAAAAGTTTTGAAAAAAGGATATACTGCAGCGAGTTACATTTTTGTTCCGATTACTATTAAATTCACGACGAATCCTAATTATATTAATCTGCTAATTGTTTTAAATTGTAATGCACAATGGGCACAAGTAGGAATAGTTTTCAAAATAAAGGATATTCGACGGCTTGTTGCATTTCCCCTCCGATTGCTTTAAAGTTCACAATGAATCGTAATTATAGAAACCTGCATATTGTTATATTTTTTTGCTGGACACTAACCAGAATTAAGAAAAATTTTGAAAATAAAGGACATGTGGCAGCTAATTATGCTTTTTCTCCGATTGCAATGAAATTTACCATGAAACTTAATAATATAATTCTGCAAATTGTTATAAATTTTTTGCTGAGCTCTGGCGTTATTTGGAAACAAATTTTAAAATAAAGGATATACGGCAGCTATTAACGTTTTTGCTCCGATTTCTATGAAATTCGCGACAATTCTTAAGTATATAAATCTGCGCATTGTTATACATATTTGCTATTGTTTGCTGGAATATGGTCTCAATTAGGAAAAAATAAAGGACATGTAGCAGTTAGTTACGTTTTTGTCCCGATTACCATGAAATTTACCATGAGTCTTAATAATATAAATCTACGCATTGTTATACATATTTGATGGACTCTAGGAAATTTTTAAAAATAAAATATATACGGCAGCTAGTTACGTTTTTGCTGGTTTTGCTTTGAAATTTACCGTGAATCTTTGTTATATAATTCTGCTTATTATTATAAATTTTTGCTGATTTCTTGCTCAAGTAGCAACAATTTTAAAAATAAAGAATATTCGACAACTAGTTACGTTTTTGGTTTAATTGCAATAAGATTTTCCACGAACCTTGATCATATAAATCTACAAATTGTTATAAGCTTTTTTGGACTCTGGCCACAATTAGGGAAATATTTTAAAATAAAGGATATATGTCAGCTAGTTACGTTTTTGCTCCGATTGCTATAAAATTTACCAGGAACCTTAATTATATAATTTTGCTAGTTGTTATACACTTTTGCTGCATTTGACATACAGTTGGGACAAAATGTGACAAGTTGTGGCTTCTGGCTTATTTGCGTATACTGACGACTTACCAAAAATTCTACAAACAAAAAATAGTTTACCGAAATCAAATCAAAATTAATTCAAATCACATGTGAGATGACCAGATTTCCAAATCGATTGTGGAGAATGTTCATGATGTGGCATGATGTGGGTGACACGTAGCGTCATCCTATTAAAATCATTTCACGTTGATATTAATAACATTAAATTTTGGCCAAAAGTAGTTGGCACTCATTGACTTAGAGCGCTCGCTGTTAACGGTGTCATCCTGGCCTACAATATTTTTCAAGTATTGTGAACCGATGACGCCGACCGCTAAAAGTCCAGAACAAACAGTTTCTTTTTCAGGGTGCATTTGACGCTCTTAGATCTAACATGAACTGATATCGCTTTTGATATCGTTTTAAATCCAAAAATTTTATTTGAAGATGATCTTTTTTAATGAAGATGATTTTTCTATGAAAATAAGGGACAGTTTGCAACTGCTTTAATACTCATTCAGCAAGAAGAGGTTTTCTTGAAAATTATTTTAAATCAATTTATTTTCGAAACTAGTAAGAAACTAGATTTATGTATATAGGTTTGGTTGCTTCAGAGATTATATCTATTGAGAGATGTACAAATATCCTTGCTTGAACAAAATCATCTTTTGTTATAAATTTAGCTCGTTAATATTTTTTATTTTAGTTTTTCTCCATACCCACTTGAGCCATTATTTTGCTTAACTAAATGGCATACAATCACTGTTTCATCTCCTATTGAGTGAAAAATTACTCACAGTAGCTGCTCTATTTAAAACCAATAACAAGTAGTGAAAGGAAGGAAGAAGGATACCAATATAAATACTTTGTATTTGTAAAACAAGTTTAGATATATATACATATATATATTATACGTATGTATGTCAGTCTGAAACTATTTCCGTCGTATGCATGTTATACACATGTTATAAGTGTAGAACCATTACCGTCGCACACACATACACACATATATGTGTGTGTATTTATGTATCTATGTAAACGTATGTATGTATATTATACTCATGTTTGTCTTAATGAATAACATCCTTTTTCAAAATGCATGACATTTTTGTGAACCAATTTAATTTGGAATAACAACCGCAGAAATGTCATGACATTTATATTCATCAGAGAACAATAGAATTTTTCAAAGGACTTTTTGTTCAATGAATGTCAGAGTAAGTAGAACAATCAAATAATTATGAGATTGTAAAGTCCTTAATTTTTTTTATATTTTAATAAATATTTTTCTAATTGAAAGGTGTAGATATTTTAAATTCAATTAAAAGACTTTAACAAAAAAAAGCAAAAGGAAACCAATAAATTGATTGGCTTTTTTGCTAATAAATTAATTTAAATTATAAACATGGTAAATATTTTTAGAACACAAAAAAAAACTTATATAGTGGCTGCTGCTGTGATCAAATTGTGTCAACGTTACCGAAGTAGTAGAATAACCTTAGTTGAATGATATTAAGTGACTGCGTTTACTTTTTTTCTAAGCTAAATTTGCAGTAACATAAAAAACTTTGTGTTATTTTGAATTGATATTTTTTATAACGATTTACGAAAAAATTATTAAATAAATAAATGATTGACTTCTAAGTGATTTTTGTTTATTTGTATATTCCATTTTGCTTCCTTTTCCCTCCCATATTTTGGTTAGGAAACAATTTTAGCTACAAGCATAATTGAATCATTATGGGCATGTACAGGAAATAAATTGAAAAAGAAAAATATGTATACAATATCAAATCGCCTCAGAAATCATAAAACAAAACAAACAAACTAAAAAAAAAACAAAACAAAAAATTGCATAAAAAGTTGTTCCAACCGTGAACAGCAAGCAGGCAGGAAGTGAAAAACACAGAAAAAGCAAAATCATGACAAAATGCTGCCGGGCAAAATCTTCAAACCAAACTCGAGTTTGATTACAAGAGAATGCCAACAACACAAACCCCTTTTTGCTTAATGGTTCATTCAAGCAAGCACACGCACGCATGCATTTGCCAGCAAACGTTTATTTCGTTTTTTTTTCTTCTTCCTTTTATTTTAATGGGTAACGGAAATAGGAAAATTGCTTCCGGTGTTTTTGTTTGCTGTTTTTGTTTTTGTTTTAAAGAAATTCATTTTTTTAATATTTATTTTCTTGGCTTTTAAAGAACTAATATTGTTTTTAATTAGCAGAAAAAACTTTGTTAATAATTTATGGAAAGCTGCAGGAAACGGGAGTTAGTCTTCAAGTCCTTTTTTTCATTAAAAAAAATTAGATTGTTACTAGAGTTATTTTTAACTTACTGATTACTATGCTGCTAAATCGAATTACACCTATTTATCATTAATATGTTTTTGCTATACATTCATTTTGTTAAGAACAAATGTATACGCAAAAGGCAGCACAGGCTCATGAATGGTTTTATATGAATTTCATATTGTATTTATTTATACAGGGTGGCCCAAATGAGACCTAGTGATGTTAAACTAGTCGTTGTTGGGGGTCTTGCGCTAGAAGCTGTTGCACAATTTGAACTTTGTATGGATACATCTTAAGATCCAACTTTAAAATTCTCTTTAATGTTGTTCTGGGTATACCCAATTGGCCACAACGGCGACAAGTTGAGACATATGGATAATTTGCAAAACTCTGCTGTACAGCTTCCACGTTGTCTACAGTACGAATATTTCGATGAGCACCTCTTCCTGGATGGTCGGCAATTGAACCCAGTTCCTCAAAACGGCGAACTAAACTTGTAATCATGGAAGATGTGGGCGCTAATCTTATGTTAAAAAAAAACGGCGATAATTTCGCTGCGTCAGAACAATTGATTGTTGAGAAGAATAATAAAAATCGATAATTTTAATGCGTTGCTGTGGACTGTACGTATTCATTTTGAATTTCCAAGAGTTCAGTTATAATCTGCAAAAAGAAAAAATAAATTATGTTAAAAAATAATAAAATTATTTGTGTTTCACATCAGCTGATCTTATTTGGGACACCCTGTATATATTTGCACAAAATCTTGATTCATCGTATTACAATTTGCTGAAAGCAGACCTTTGGTAAAAATGCTGGACGCCTACTGTAGTCGGAAAATAATACTAAGTTTTGTTTACCTTAACTGGCAAATATAGCTTACGATACATTTAATTTACTTACCTTAAAGTTTTCATATCAAAAAAAAATTCAAATTTAATATTTTTAACAAAAAAAGTACCTCAAACCTTCATTTCCTTTATTGCAATTTACTGCACAAATGTTTGTTGAAGCATGTTTGCAATTTTCTGCTCAAAAATTAAAAAAAAATAGCAAACAAATCTTTTTCATAACGAATTCAGAAAAAAATAAATTTATAAAAAGAAAAAAATATTGCAGTTCCCAAGTCAAGCAGAGCGGTAAAGAAACGTGTTAATACTAAATGGCCACAAAAAGAAAAACCTGACCACAATTTTATCCAAAATATTTTGGTTGAGAAAATAAGTCATAAGCAAAGAAAAATATTTTTTGTAAAAAGAACAAACAAACTTGCTCCGGGCATCACACACATACACATACACACATACATACATACATAATAGTGTCCTGCACAAAACCATTTATTTATAAGACCTTTCAAGACATGAAAGATTTTTCGAATGCCTTACTATTCTAAAACAAACGCCAAACAACACTGTTGGCAAGACTAACAACTGAAACAAATGTCTTGCCAACAGTGTTGTTTAGCATTTGTTTTAGAATATTTCGCTGTAGTAAGGCATTTGCAAAATCTCTCATGTCCTGAAAGATCTTATAAATGGTCTTGTGCAGGTCCTTAATACATACATATATTTATATATTTTAATGTCAGCAAAAGTTTTCTTTTTTCCTTTTAAACCAAACTCAAGCAAACAATAAAATAAAGATTTCTTTTCCAGCAACGTACAAATCGTTAGAGATTTTATGATTTTAAGACATGTTTTTGTGGAACCAAAAAAAAAACACACAAAAAAAATTGTATAAGTATAAATGGTCAGGAGGGAAAATAGGAATAATTGTGCGGGTGTATGTGCGTTATTGGATCTTGCAATTTAATTAATTTTTCACGTACAATAGAAATAATTTGTTGGCTTAACCATTATCAGTTGAAATGTTTCATTGGCAATATGGAATAACAGCTTAAGTCGACTTAAGCAAAGCAGTGCATTACGGAAGTTTTTACGCTTTCCCTAAGAGATTAGAAGGCTCTAATGCATGATTCTACTTTCTTGTGATTCTTTCTTTCAATATGTAACATTTTAACAAATTTTAGCAAATTCCAACTGGAATAAGCTTAACTTTCTTAAGTCTACTTAAACTAATATTCCATATTGCCACAGAGATATCTACACATGTACGTATAAGAAAACAAAGTAACACTTTAATTTTAATTGATATTCATACATACATAACTCAATCAAATACCTTAAATATTGCTTTTCCAATTAAATTTTTTTTTAATAGTGTTTAATATTTTTGTTATTTTGTATCCTTTACATTACATTAATAAATTATTTTGCTTGAAGCATATTTTCTTATAATTAGTTAATAAGAACTCATAATTGCAATTGTTTTGGATATAAATTTCCATAAGAAATATTTTAATTAGATTCATATGTTTTGTATAACAGACATACAAATTGCTTGTGCAAATATATAAAATAAAATAAGTTGAAGAGTAATAAAGTCCTTGATAGTTAAACTTAACGTTAGCTAAAGCGAAGGTTAAGCTGACAATTAAATTTTCTTGGGTTTTTTCCGGTTTTGATATTATAGCAACACTGCAATTGCTACCGACTATTTTTGATGGTAAAAAACTTATAGTGGCAACGTCTTATTATCCGACTAGTCGTCACAAAGAAGGGTACTGTGTTTATCAGACTATGTACGTACATATGTATGTATGTATGTACGTATGTATATGTGTTCCATTTGATGATTATTTATATCAACCGATTGGTCTCTATCCCATCCTGGGAGTGACACTAAAGATATGTCAGTTAACAAAATTCAAAATGGTGGCGAAAAGACACCATTTTGTATATAGGAACAAAAATAAAATTCTGTGAACTACATATATCAAAATGGGCATGATTCGACTGGTATTTATTAAAGTCATGCTTAGGTTTATCTTATGATTTTTCATTTCGAATGACAATTGAGGATATTTAATGGTTTTTTATTTTTTTTTTAATCACTACTTTTTTATACGTTTCCTGAATTAAAATAAATTTGGTAGGGGTTCCCTACGGTGTTTGTGTCATTTTGGCATTTTTTTTTCGTTTTGCCGTTTCGTTTTTGTAAGATATTTGAATTTCTTTTGAGCTTTTTGCTCATTTTGGCGTTTTTTGTAAATTTTTTCGCGATTTTTTTCGGTTGTTTTTTATTTTTAGCGATTTTTGCTTATGTTTCGTTTTGGCCTTTTTTCGGTTTTTGGCGATTTATTTAATTTTTCGCGACCTTTTTACTTGTGATGATTTTTTGCATTTATGTAAGCGTTATGTTTTATTTTTGGTTATGTTATTTATTTAAGGGTTTTTTTTCATTAAGGCGATTTTTAATTGCGTTTTTTTTATTTTTGCAATTTTTTGGTTTTGGCGATTTTTTTGCTTTGACGATTTTTGTAAAGCTTTGAAAATTTTTTTAGATTTAGCGATTTTTTAGCTATTGCGTTTTTTTCATTTTGACGATTTTTTCAGCTTTTGGCGTTTTTTTTAGTTCTTGCCGACTTTCTAAATTATGATGATTTTTTACATTTAAGCGATATGTTTTATTTTTTGGTGATGTCTTTCATTTAAGGGCTTTTTCACTAAGGCGATTTATTAATTTTGGCGTTTTTTTTTGGCAATTTTTTTTTTGCATATTAGCGATTTGTTTTAATTTTCTATTTTTGATTACTATTTTTTCTTTTTAGCAATTTTTTTTTATTTTAAGTAATAAATTTCATTTAAGTGTTTTTTTAATTTTGGCGATTTTTCGTTGTTGGCGATTCTATTTTAATTTGTAATTTCATTTTCATCAGAAACCCTTTTAAAGCCTTTCAGTCAGCTTTAATTTCACTGAAAAATTCCTTTTTTCGTACACTATTAAATTATTCGTACATAGGAAAACTGTCAGCCCACTCACGCCTGCTTGAGCAAAAAAACCTCTATCGTTTTTATAATCAAATAACAAGCCAAGAGGTTTTATCATCATCATCATTAGCCATTATCTTCTACATCATCTATTTGTAATTGATATTGAAACATACAATTGTGTTGGCATTTGCAAATGTTATTCCATGTTACTTGTTTTTGCTTTTATTTAAATACACAAAATGTTTAATTATAATATTTTGAAAACAACCAGGAAAAACAAAAGATTTTATATTCAATGTTACATATTATTTACATGTTTTTCTTTTAATTGATGTTTTTTGTTTTGAAAATATATTAAATGAAGCATAATTGATATTTAATTAATGTTATGTATTTAATTAACATATAGATACATTTTGCATACGTATACAAAATTTATGGGCAGCGAGAAAACAGGTAGGCCACACAGAAAAAAAATATTTCTGCAATAAGCAACTTTAATTGAAAATGAAACCAAAAATCAATTAAAAATTTATTTTAGTTAAAATAAACTTTTGTTTAAAAATTTAATTGATTACAAAGTTTAATCGACTCAATTACATTTTTAAATGATTTTTGTTTTATTTTTAATTATTGCTGGAATATCATTTTCTGTGTTTGCAACAGACACAATGTACTCGGGCCTCAAACCCGAATATTTTGCAATAAATTCGAAAAACAACGTAAGAAATGTTATTTTTTCATATGGCAAAGAAAAATATTAAAAATTATAATAATTTGAGGGTGGTTTAGCATTTCATTGGCGCTTGAACCAAATCATCAGTAGACTTCAACCACAATTATTGTATTTACACTACTGACAATATGTCAAATAAATAAATTTCATTAAAATATTTTTTAAAAAATTTTAAATATTAATTTTTTCGAAACCATTTTATTTGGTTCAAGTGAATATTTAGATAAAATAAAATTAAAATAGTTTGACTTATACGAATAACACCTTTCTTTTCCATAAAAACTACCCAGCCAAAAATTAGAAAAAAGTAATCGGGTTTGGAATTACACATTTTTGGTGGAAGTTCTTCCCTAATGGAACATCAACTTAATGATTTTAACAAGGCGTGAGTCTAAAATAATCGGTTCCTGTGAAGTACTTACTTTTTTATTTGGCAACTTGTTCACCTAATCTATTTAACCTGAAAAATTATTCCCCTCATTTAGCAACTGTTACATAATTTTTTTTTGTAATTTTAGGTAATGCGATTTGTAAGCGAGTAATAATATGTGGGAATGAGAATAGCAAGTCATTATAATGCAAGTAGTTTTGATAGTAATTTTTTGCTGGGTACATACCGTCTTCATTACCTTACAGCAGTTACGTAATCAATGCCAATCATAAGAATCAAATAGTTTATTCTCTGCATGGTGCAGTAGTAGAGCTCCTGCTTATCATACACAAAGTTCGAAGTTAAAACCCTGCCGAACAAAATTCTTTTTTATGTAAAAACTTTTTAACACCTTAAATACCAATTTACTATTTTCCTTATTTAGTAAAATATTTTTTATTAAAAAATACATTTAACTTGGTTATTGGGGGGCTATATGTATCTTACACTACTATTTTACATGCAACTTAGGCAGCCTTCACTAGGTATTGCTTTGTTTTATAGCTTTTCCTTTTACTTTTGCCTATTAGAACCCTGCAAAAGACCACTTACAAGAACTTTTAAGGCATGAGAGATTTTTCAAATGCTTTACTACAGCAAAGTCTTTTAAAACAATTGCTAAACAACACTGTTGGCAAGACATTTGTTTCAGTTATTGCAGATGTAGGGGTGAAGAAGAAAATACTTCGTGACGGAAAAATTTGTCATGCTTGCTTCTTCATACACATGGGCACGGATATAAACGTCATGCGCGTACGCACATACGTTGTGTGCATTCATCGTGCTTCGCTTATTAAACGACAGCATTTATTTTTTAAATTTTTTAACGCACTAATAATCCCAAATTATTGTTTTACTTATTAAGTAAAATATTTTTTTTTATTAAAAATACATTGAAATTGATTATGGAGGGGTTTAGCTGGATCCTATGCGCATATTACTGTTGCTAATGCAGATCATCAGGGAACCTTTATCCAAAGTTTCTTAGAACAACGGACAGCATTTATTATTGGCTTAGTATAATACATGCGATTACAATACATTTTAAAAACAATGCTTATTTACATTTCAAGACTGTTTACGCAGACCTCTATTGCCTATTTTTTTAATAAAATTTTATTTCCGTGATACATATTAAATTTAATTATGATAGAATGAATTTTAATCCGGAAAAATTTCTTTATGGGGCTTAAGTTCCAGAACAAAACGAAACCAAAAAAACGAAAAGCTATACTTACAACTGCACTTACCAATGGTATTAAATAAATAAATAAATAAATAAATAATGATATATATAAAAACAACATAAGTATATCTCGTATTCTATTTCCCTCAAAATTCATATTAAATAGCTGATGATAACAACAATATCTGCCTAAGTACATATAAAGATACTCCTGGTTGCTGATGAAGTGCGTGGCAGCACAAAAGAATGCTGACATTTCCCCCCAGCTGGGCTAGTTTAATTTATCTTCTCTTCTTTAGAAAATTTCATTAATTAATAAAAGTATTGCATTCTATAAGCATTGAAAAATACTGAATTTAAGCCCGTTTAAAACATTTTTTCTTTTATTTTTTTCTTTTATTTTATTTATTTGAGTGCCCCTGTGGCTGAGTGGTAGCGATGCTATCCTCTCAGTCCAGAGTTCGTGGGTTCGATTCCCACCATAGACTCTGGGTGTTTTCTGCAGACAAGCTAATCGCTTTGGGGGTTGTGTTTGTTCTTCAAAAAAAAATCTTAAATTTAAGGTCATATGCTCATTATAGGATAGATATATTTAAAATATTATTCTTGTTTAAAATTTTATTTCTTTAAGTGTACATTGCATACATTGTTTTCCCACTAACAAATCCCTTAAGTATTGCTTATTTATACTCGTATATTCAATCATTCATTTTCCTTCTTTCCCAGCACTTGACTTTATTATCTATTAAACATATTGACATTAATACCACACTCAGCACTCAGCATCATATGTAACTTAATATAAAGACAAATTTGACTTGATTTTGAAATATCAAATTTAGATGAAAAATACTCCAACACAAATTCACATTAACCTTTCAAAATGTTTGAGTAGCTGGGTTAGAATACATTAATTTTACTGCGCATAAATATAAAATTACAAATTTATATAAGCATGTTGTGTGTGTGTGTGTGTTTTTTTTTTTTTTTGTTTATTCAGCAAAGTTCTCCCTTTATATGTAAATCTCTTTAACAAATATTTAAATAATATTGTGCCATTGTCATAGTGACTGATGTGAGAGCTCAACACTTGCGTATGAATATGAAATTTTATGCATATCTCCTACTGAGCTGCAGCTAAAGTAATAAGCATATCGAAAGTGATCTTAAAGCTGCGAGAAAGACAGAAACGTGAGGACTACATGCTGACAAGTGAACACCTAAAGTCAATTGCATAAAAAGATACGAACATGCAAAAACATGAATGAACATGTTTTTGCAAATGCATATGCATACTCTTGTATGAAGTGAATGACAAAATGATTTAAAATACTTTTCTGTAAAAAAAAATTACTATCTACAAGAAATTCTTTGAATTGGTAGTTATCGTAAACTGCAAAGCAAATAAATATAATAATAAGCCATTAACTATTGCATCTGGCAAAGTAGACAAATAAAAAATGTTGTTTTTGTTATTTTTCATACGAGTATTTTTTCAAATCACTGCAAATCTATAACAAGCTAAAAATTTAGACCTTTAAGGAGGGAAAAGTATCATCCACGAGAAAAAGTTACTGTGGTATATGCATATACCCTTGCCTTTATTAAAGACTTTTCGCTTACTAATATTCAAACTAAAGTATTTAGCACTTAACTTAGTCAACAAGTTCATTCTGGACTTAAGAAAAAGTCTCCTAGCGTACTTCTGACACCTTCTACCCTTTATTTTTGGGTGTAACAAGTAGTTTGCATAATGTTGTCTGTAAAATAGATAGAAGAAAAAAAAGAGTAGAAAAAGGTGCCTTTACTATCTTGACAAGAAAATTTAAATTTAATCACTAAATACATCAGTCATACACTATAAAAGCGCATATACACATCCCCTCTCACACACACTTCCCTTCTCATACACACATACCCTCACACACACACATTTGATGCGTATATCAGCTACTGCAGAATCCAAAAAGAAATAACCCATCAAATGCAAATAAAAAGTTGCACGATATGCTGAACACACTTTGCCTTCCTTACAGAATTGAGTGTCAGGCAGCTGCTTTTCTGTTTGCTTTTAAAGGATATTAAATTACATTCAATTTGTGGCATCCGTTTCCTTGTATTTATGCATCTGCATGTGTGCGTAGCCGGTAACCAAAATATTGTGGTTTTAATTGCTAAACAAATATTTAACAGAATATCAATCAAACCATAAATCAATCTGTCAGTAAAATGAACATTGTTTTTGAATCGTTTATTTGTTTGTTTGTTTAATTTTGTTAAATCAAGTTTAAGTGGCATACGACCGAAATCACTTGTTTGGTTTGAAGCCAAGAGAGTTCCCTCCCAATTTTACTTTAATTCGGCGGCACCAAAGCAAAAGCTGAATTTAATTTATTATATTAACGCCCCTTTTCACAATGTAGAATTAAAAGCTAACAGGGACTTTAACGCAAGTTTTATATGAAGAACTGTTGGTTAAGTCACGTTAACTCTTAAACAAACATGGTGAAAAGGCACGTAACTATAAAAAAACAATTTGTATTTTTTTAAATCATTTAATCCAGGAATATTATAATAATTTATTCAACCTTTTTATTTATCATACATAATATGTATACATATTATATTAATTTTATTTAAGCGTTATGTGTGTTTTATTTTAGTTAACAAATTTATTTAATTATAGATATTTCGTTGCACAATGTTGCTTAAGTAATTGAATAATTTTTTTTTTTGTATTTAAAAATAAAAAAAAGACGTAAAGCTCAAATAAAATTTATATAAAATCAATTAATTTATTGTAACGAAATCAATTCATTTTTAAAGATTTTTAAGCATCAGTAACACTGTGTGAGAAATTTTGATATTATATTTTTGACAACAATGCGAATATATATTTATTAATCTAATTTTCTTAAGTTTTTTTTTTCCTTTTAAAAGGACTTCAGATTTCTTAAGCATACTTTTTGAAATATTTATTTTTCACATTAAGATAAAAAATATTTATTGACTTTTTAAGTTAATGATTTCCAAAGTAAATCTAGAAAATTTGATAATGTTATTTAAGTATAACGCTTATAAAAAGCAGCTAGTAAGACACAGTATTACAGCACATTTAACATATTTTGCTCCATATGTGTTTGATGTTAATCGAACATTATAATTTTCTTCATGTTGATTCAAAAACTTACTTACTGTTAAAAACAAAATGACAAACAATGTTGACTCAAAGTTATTTCAAGTTGAAACAACATGCACTTCATTTAATGTAGCAATTGTATTTTCTTAATTATTTTACTTACGTGTGAGTGTTTGGCACAGGCATCAGAAAAACATTTGTTGCTATAAGATTTTAACTCGAAATTACTTAACCCTGCAGCTAGAACAACTTTAAATATTCTTTAGATACATACTAAATATGTACCATGATGAGTAAAATGTTGATTCAACATCATTTAATTGATTATTTAACATAAACTTTATTTGAAAAATTTTATTTAAAAAAAATAATATTAACTGTGAAGCTACTTGAACTTGTCCCCAGGATTCAAACTTATGATTCTTCGAACAAAGCAAATAAATTAAACATTTTTTTTTTTGAATTCAATATGATTTGAAATTAAAATTTTTGCTTCATTTAGTTCCACATATTAATTTAGAGGCAAAAATGAATATGACTTGGACCACTGTCATAATTAAGGGCACATATACAGGTATTTCTACAGTAATATCCACTATTTGTCACGTGCGACACCAACCAAATATGAATGATTTTTTTTTCAAAGCAAATGTAAGTAATTTTGCTTACAAGGTGAACGAACTTTAGCCTGTTAAATATAGAAAGAAAATAAGCTCGAACAATAATAATTAAATTAAGTTTTTTTTACTACCTTATATATTTGTGTAAGCCGCCAGCATTTCTACATTAAGTAAAATTTTAAGGCTACAAGCCCCATAGTGCTAAAATCCAGCTCTTTTGCATTTAATATACATAATTATTAATTCTTTGCCAAGCTTTTAATTACACTTTGTTTTAAAAAAAAATCTACTTTGGAAGTATAATTTTCCAACAGCCCTCCCCACAATTTTCTTTGTCATCATAGTTTTGCTTGCAGAAATTGCAGAAAATATATACTCACAACCATGAGCTGGGGTTACAAAAAAAACATTATTTTATTTACTGCGTTAATGACAAACAAATTAATTAGTTTTGCACTACAAAGGAATTTTCATTTTTTAATAACGTTTTTGTTTTTGTGGCCTTCAAATTAAAATTACTTTGGAAAAAAATAAATAAGAAAAAATTATATTTTTTAGATGACACATTTAAGGGCAAAAGGGAGAAAAAACACGTGAAAGTTAAATTTTTTTTAATTCTTTTTTAAATACAGAGCTGAGAAAGGTTTGCAGAGGACTTAACATATCTTTAACTAAAATGCAAAATTACGTCATTAAATTTTTTTAATTTTATAGGAGAGAGAAAACAAAAACAAACATATACAAGTGACTGAAATAAAACTTTTTTTATTTTTAATGCGGCGGATTTTTTTATTAAATGTTTGAAAGTTTGCAGCGAAATGTTATTTTGAATTTTTTGTTAGTTACGTGGTTTTGTATTTCAGCTGACATTATACAACATTGCAGTAAAAAAGGGTTTGGTTATGCCCAATTCAGCTAATACAAGTGTCCGCCTCGTTTTCTAAATTCGACATCGCATCACTTGCAGGGCTTAAGGGGTGTGCCAAGTTTCGTAAGAATCAGTCATTTAAAAGCACGTAAAATATAATATTAATCTTTAATAACCCCGCCTACTTCTTCAAGCATAAAATTATTTCATTAAAAGAGCCAAACTGTTTGCCAAGTTTTATGGGAATCGAATTAGTAAAAGTACATATAACTTAACACTAATAGCATATGGGCGTAGTCCCGCCCACTTTTTAAACTACAAAATTTTGTCATTTTAAGAACTAAAACTGCTTGCCAAGTTTAGTGGGAATCGTCGGATAAAAAGAACTGTATATAATTTAATAGTAATCTTTTACAGGCGTGGCTCCATCTACTTTTTTTAACACAGGAATAAGTATTTCTTAGAGCTCACGCCTTGCCAAGTTTCGGTAAAGCAGAAGCACGTCAAATATAATAGCCCAATTCACAGTCTTGTGCAAATGATCTTGCATCGTAGCATGTGCAAAAATATACTCACCACTAAGAATTGTTAAGTGGTGAGTATCAATACCCTATACCATTTTGCACATGCTACGATGCAAGAAGATCATTTGCACAATATTGTGAATTGGGCTAATAAAAAATTTTAATGAGTATGTCCCGCCCACTTTTTTAAATACAAAATTTTCTAATTTTGAAAGTTTAAAGTATAAGCCAAATTTCGTTAAAATCTGTTGAGTCACAAGCACGTAAAATATAACGATAAATTTAAATGTACCACCCACTTTTTTTAAATGCAAGATTGTGTCTTTTTTAAAGTTCAGAATGTGTAACAAATTTCGTAAGAATCAGTCAAATAGAAGTTTGTGGGATATAATACTAAGTTTTAAAAGCACATGATTGTGTGTTTTTTATTCAATTCAAGGTGCTTGCCAAGTTTCGTAAAAATCAGTCAAATAGAAGCATATGAAATATAATACTAAGTTATAATGGGCGTGGTTCCACGCACTTTTTTGATTGCAATATTGTGTCTTTTTAAAAGTTCTAGGTGTGTTTTAGTTTTCTTAAAAATCGGTTTAGTACAAGCAGTTGAAATATAAGAATAAATTTTAATGGGCCCACTTTCTGCTCACTTTTTTGAATGCGAAATTGTGTCCTTTAAAATGTTTAAATTCTGTGCCAAGTTTCGTAAAAGTCTGTTATGTACAATTGCATGAAATATGCTAATAAGTTTTAATGGGAGTGGTCCTGCCCACTTTCTGCAAAGTACGATTGTGTCTTCTTAGAGTTTAGGGTATCCAATAACAGCACGTGAAATATAATATTTAGCTGTATTGGGCGTGGCACCGCCCATTTTCCTAACTTCAAAATTATGTTGCTACGAGAGTCCAATGTGTTTCTTAAGTTTCATAGCAAGTGGATAAATAAAATATTACAAGATAAGAGGAAAAAATGTTTAATACACCCAAACAAAAAAAAAACCTCTTAAAATCGGCCTAAAAGGTTTTGATTTATGGAGTAACAAGCACACAAAAAAATGCAGATGAATTGATAGCATCCTCCTATTTTTTTTTAATACATTCCAAATTTTGTGTTTGTAATTAAACGATTTGAATGGAATATAAAAGCCAGCAAATGAGTGAAGAGGAATTAATTTTTTCCTGCCTTCTTTTTCATTTGGGAAAGAATATACTCAGGGCAATCGTGAATAAAATTCCGGGTGAAATTTCTCCCTTTTCCAATTGGAATTTTTTGTTTTCCCTATTACTTGCTTCTAGTTGGAATTGTTACCCGGAAAAATTTTCACGCGGGGTTTTATTCTTGATTACCCTGATTTGGAATTAAGATTTAATTAAATTTTTTTTTAGTTTTTATTTTGGCAGGAAACGTTTTCGAAAGAAAATTTTAGCCATTATTAATTTTCTTATTGTATTTTTTCCTACCACCTGGAAGGATATTAATTAGGAGGTACGAAGCACGCCAACTTTACTCCTCTGTTTCTATAGCGAAAATAATACAACATTTAAGATACATATAATAATAATAATAATATATGAAGGTCCTAACTCCATTTTTTTAAATCGACATTTTTGAATTTTGAAATACATTAAATGTTTTTCTATCGAAATATATAAAAAACTAGATTTCAAAAATATAATGAGTTAGGGCCTTTCTATATTTAGGTAACCAAAAAAAGCTTGACACAAACTAACATTTATTTGCAACAACTATGAGTAATGAATGTAAACTTTACATTAAGTAATATGTTTTTCTAAATAAGCGTCTTTTAATTTCACACTAATAAGCAAAATAATTATATTTAAACTTCATTGAAACATATCCAAAATTTACTTTTCATATCTCAAGGTCGTGATTTTCCCCAAACTCTTAATCTTGATTCTCCTCCAAAGTCTTTAAGGCAGCAATTAAAGATCCCGCTGTTTTAAATGCCTGAAAAATGCAAACAAAATTTAAATTATTTTTCCATTAACAAAAAAAATTATTCGCTGGTGAAAATGACTTGGAAATATTTCTTGCAATTACCCATAAAAATAAACTTAAGTCCACGACAAAAAATACTCCTCTTAATTGACTGCTTTTCTGTGAGCGCATCATTGGTAGCAAAAGTAATTTTTTAAAAGATTTTGTCAAATGCGACCAGTCAAAAGCAAAATAGATTTCAGGCGCCACTTGCAAACTCTATTAATTGCAACAAAAAAGAGAAAAAAAAAGAAAAATTAAAAATAAATAAATTAAAATTACTTGTTTCTGCAACAACAGAGAAGTAAAAATGTTTCAAGAGTAGTGATTGCTTAATACAACTCACTCACTCACTTACTCACCTCATCCCTTATCCGCTGGCCATTGTAACAATACAACATCAGCTGCAAGGCCACTGAGGCCAAAAACGAACACTGATACGCTGCTCCTGCCAAAGCTCCACTGGAGCGACTTATGCAAAATACCAAACAGCAAATTTCCGAACATGAGATGATAAACTTAATAAAAAGTATTTCTCCATAGACTTGGTTTAATTTTGCAACCAGCAGCAATGTTTGATTGTGATATTCAATGCATGATTTGATGATATTTTGAAAATCTTTAGTTTTGGTTTCACTATGAATTGTTTGTGCGCTGAACGTTTTGGCAGCCTCATTGAAACGGAAACACAAAATATGAAATTGTGCCGAAATATTGCTGACCATCCAAGTGAACAGGGTGTCAATGGCCAATGATATGCCGAATAGATTGTAAATGCTTAAAAAATTCCATATATAGACTAACGTATAGCCAGGCAATGCAGAATAATTGAAAATGTAGCTGAAACAAATGGAGTAAGAAAATAATTTCTCTTTTTTAGATGAAAAAAATTGTATTTCTTATCAAAAATTATTTCAAATATTTTAGTATATTTCAATTAATATTCTATAAAATGTTGTATGCAATAAAATTAAATGTAAATTTTTAACATAAAACATAAGCTTAATCCTCCCTCCACTGGGGCTGCTATTGAGAAAAACGTTTTTTAAACGTTTACGGAACGTTCTCCACAAAACAATTCATTAAATTTTCTTCTAGCAGCTTTTAAAAAAAAGTGCAATGTGTGCTTATGGCCACAAACAATACAAAACTAAATGGCTCAATCGTTTTGATCGTTCCGCGCAAAGAACAAAATAAAACAAAACAAAAGCAAACGTTTCCTTCTATTTCTTTTAGTACTCTGCTTAATAACGAGTAAATTTTAAATTATTTGCCTTTTCCAGGAAAACGTTAAGTTCTATTGGCTGATTTTTGTACTAGGCATTGCTTAAATCTTTTTCGCACAGCAAGCGTGTGGTATAGTAAAAGTTTTATTTAAAACTTCTTTTAACCTTTGAATGTTTGAAGCTTAAGAAAAACGAAGACGAATTGATACGTCTATATTGTTTCTTATGTTTGTTACTTCATCTCTCAGCACGTTTTAAACCGCTTTTAAAAAATATTTTTTTTATGAGAGGGTAAAACTTCCATTTAGTTCCATTGTCAAAAAGTGGGCAAGGAAACGCCCACTAATTTTTTCTTTCAATTATACTATTCTGATTACTAACTCAATTGCTGCAAAACCTAGTAACCACATTGAGCTTTCGTAAATACACAATCTCGAATTTCAAAAAATGGGCGGGGTTACGCCCATATAAGTTTAGTTATATAATTCACGTCTTTCTACCAAACCAATTTTAATAAAACTCAAAACACAGACTGGGCTCTAAAAAAATACTCAATCTTAATTTTAAAAACTGGGCGCACACACGCATATTTTACGCGCTTCTAATTAATTTATTTTTACGCAACTTCGCACACACCCTGAATTCTGAAAGATGATAAATATTGCACTTAAAAAATGGGCGGGACCACACCCAAATATTTTTTCTTTGGTTATATGATAATTTACTTATCCGAATGCTGCGAAACTTAGCAAAGACATTGGGCTTTCGTGATGATTTTATCTCCAATTTAAAAAATATGAGTGGAACCACGCCCCTTAAAACTTAATATTTTATTTCACGTTCTTCTGTTCGACCAATTTTTATGAAACGTTAAGTACAGCCTTAGCCCTAAAAAGAACACAATCTGAATTTTTAAAGTGGGTGGTGCCACGCCCACTAAAATTAAATAATACATAAACGCACTTCCATTTATTGGATTTCTAAGAAAATTTCGCACACATCCTGAGGTCTGAGAAACAACCAATCTTACATTAAAAAAGTGGGCGGGACCACACCCAAATATTTTTTTTTTTTTTTGATTATATGAATTTTTCTATTTAAATATCTGATTAACTTAGAACACACATTGATCTTTCGTAACGGCACAATCACATATTTTAAAAAAATGGGCGCAGTGACGCCCATTTAAATTTAATATATCACGTTCTTCTACTTGCCCGATTATAATGAAACTTAGAATACACTCTGGGCTCTAAGAAAGGCACAATGTTAATGTAAAAAAGTAGACGGCACTACGCCCATTAAAACTTAATATTATATTTCACGCGCTTCTAATTAATTGGCTTTTAAAAAACTAAAAACACGCAACGATGAGTTTTGAAGTGTTCACCCAATTTCAATGCTCACAATTCACCGAACTTTTTTCAGTGAAAATTTTTGACACAAGTGCTCATTATAAATGTCTAAATTATTCATTCTCACCGTTGTGGACTCAGAAATCAACAAGTGAACAATTCAGAACGCGCCTTTGCGGAATTCGGCCCCTCAGTCAAAAAAATTATACATTTTGCATATAAAAACGTGGGTGGCACCGTGCTCACTAAGTTCCTTTTTTTATTGCTCCTGTAACTTGGAACACGTATCAAGATTTCGTAAGGACATAATCTCTTATTTAAACAAAAAAAATGGGCGGAGTCATGCCCATTAAAACTTCAATTATATTTCAAGTTTTACTACCTTAAGTATTTTTATGAAACTGGATAAAAACGTTGAGCTCTTAAAAAGGCACAATCTTAATTTTAAAAAGTGGGCGGGCTACGCCCTTAAAAATTTTATATTATACTTCACGCTCTTTTACTTGACGGATTTTTATGAACTTTGAGCTCTTAAAAGAACATAATACAATACAAAACATGGGCGATGTCATGCCCTTTAAAATTTAATATTATATTCATCGTGCTTCTGCTTTTTCAGATCCTGAAGTCTGAAATAGGATCAATATTGCATTAAAAAAGGTGGCGGGAACATGCCTATTAAAAAATATTTATATTAAATGATATGCATGCGAATCCCACAAAACTTGGCAAAGAGTTTCAGCTCTTAGAATAACATTATTATGTGCTTGCAAAAGTAGGCGGGGCAATGTCAATTAAACTTTAGTAAGATATGTTACGTGCTTCTGCTTGCCCGATTTCTATGAGCTCTGAAAGAGCTGCGATGTTAAACTTACCTGCCCTTAAAAGGTGGCCTTAAAACCAGTTCTCCCGCCTTAAACCAATAGTAAATTGCTTCAATGATTGGATTGAGAAATGCAAAGATACCTGAAAATAAAACCGTTCTAAAATATATTGTACAGATTTTTACATCCTTAACATTTTCCGAAACTATCATGGGTAATTCCTCGCGGCCAGCTGCAAATGCAAATATTTTTGAATTATAAAAAAAAAATTAATAAAAGTTTCCCTTACCCCTGAAGTTAATTGTATTTATGTCTGCTATCAACTTAAGAAATGCCTTGCGTTTCCATAGAAATATCAACATTTTCCAAATGGCCAATAGTGACTGGCAGGCCAGGGCTAGAGTTTCTGTCACCTCAACATAATCACGACAATTCAAGTAAGAATAGTTCATCATTGCCATAAAATGAAATATGGCAAAAATCAAGGGAATATAACATAGCAAAGGATGCTTTAGCATTCGTTCAGGTCTTGTGGCATCCGTGTCAATGCCACAAAGTTTGAATGAAAGTTTTTGTATGTAAAAGTAATGTTTCACGATCATTTGAAATAAGAACTTGTGCAAACAAAAGTTACTAATGAAATGGCCAAAATTTTTATTGCAATTCGCTACACAAATGTAACAAATGTTAAAAGCTCAAACTCAGTTATAAAATTAAAATAATGTAGGGAAAATTCATTATTATTTTATTTTTATTTTTCGAACGGGGATGTAGTAGTATAATGAGGGCCTTTAATGAAATAAAAATTCAAACATTTTTATTATTTTATTTGAAATCTGATTACAGGATCGTCTTCAACTCTGATCAACGAACAAGTAAAATTTAAAAAATATTAAAAGACTGGACAGTGACACACTTTATGCCATTAAAAATTCTAAAATGTCATTCGAAATACAAAATAATACATTATGTCTGTGAAAATTTATGCCGAGTAAACACTATGGCTTTTTGTGATATCGCAATAGTGTGCACTAGTGGCAATGTTTGTCATTTCCGATATTTTTCGCTGCTTTCTATATAAAAAACATTATGTGAACGGCATTAAGCACATTTTGAAAATGAGATCACAAAATGAGAACGCAAGAAATACCACAAGAAAGGTTTCCAAATAGGTACTCAGCATTAGTTATGTGGATATTCATGCAGAAAAATTTTGGGCTCTAGAAAAAGTCTTCGCTATAAAACTTAAAAGCGACTTGGTAAAAGAAGAAGAATCTCAAGTCGCTTCTAGATAATGTCTATCGTAATGCCACAGAAAATATATTTTACTTTACTTTTCTTTACACAGAATAAAATGTTCTCCAAATCTAATCTAAGCTAATCAATTAAAAATTTAATTAAAACGAATAAACTTTTGTTTGAAAATTTAATTGATTAAAAGTTTAATTAAATCAATAAAAATTTTGTTTAAAGATTTAAAAGATTAAACTTTTAATTAAAAATTAATTAAGCCAATTCCACTTTTGTTTACAAAGTAAAAAAATTTATAAGAATTGTAATTAAAAATTTAATTGAGTCTAATAAAGTTTTGTTTAAAAATTAAACTAATTGTATGGATTAATTGACATAATTAAATGTTTTATTAATTTTTTGTTGTTTTTTTTTTAATTAAAGGGAGAAATATTGTTCATCGGAAAAATATTGTTTTCTTTGTATTTTTCAAAAACTTCTGAAAATGTCTACTTTTTTGTTTTAACCATCCTTATTTAAAGGGCCTTTTCCATTTGTTGCTTTGAATTGTTTCTACTTAACCAAGATTTATTACAATCAATTATAATAAATTCAAAATTATACGAAAACCTTATTACATTTAAATTTACTAAAGGTAGCAATTCAAAATGCTCCATAATCATATATTAAGTACATATAAATGCGTATATAATTAAATTACAATTGTGCAAATAAAAGTTAAAAGGAAACTTACATTTTATTGAAAGCAGTGTTGCCAGACATTGTACTAAATTCTCCAAAAATATAAACAGGGTGAACATTTTAACAACTGCACAGAAAAAGTATTAAATACTTTTGATCATCAAATTGCTTGAAATAATAAAAAAAGCAATGTGAGTCCGTTCACACAGGAGATGTGTAAGCATCTAGTAATGAAAATTTTTTTAATATTGGCTTATGGTAACTAAAATAAGATATATAAATTTTTGACTCTGTGAAAAACTGCATCTATAGTAGTGGAATTATTAGTTGGTGGGGGTTTGTGGAGAATTGCTCATATGCAAGTGGAAAACGTCAAATAAAAATTTTGATAAAGCTTGCGACTGTGCGTTTGCAAGATTTGTATTAAAATCTCCACCCATAATAATTGGCATTAGATGGAAATTGTTACAAAATTATCGTACACCAGCTTCAGTGTAAGGCAACAGTACGTAATGAAGATATGTTTTGTTATAATATATTATTACAAATTCTTTATAAAAATTGCTATATATCTTTTAAAGAAATATTTGACATTTTAAACGCTCTTTTATTTAAAAGCTTATATATATTTTATTTATTTTATATTTTCAACCTTCTAACAAAATTATCCCGACTGGCAACACCATTACACTTCACAAGCAATTTCTATTAAAATTAACATTGCTCCTGCTAAAGATGTTAAGTTTCTATGTACTTCTTGTTCGTATGATTACACTAATACACTCATACATAGCTCACACCGATTTGATTACGCGTTACGATCTTACTAAAAATTTGTGATCGTATTGTGAAAAAGATTTCCCTGTTGCTAATTTTTTTGAGTAGTTACGTTTTGGAACAGACCTATACTAGTTATAAAGAGACAGAACTAAGAAGCTGGATGAAATATCGGCTGCACTTCTCTACAAGCGACGCGCTGTCTCTCTCTCTCTTTTGTTTGTCATGTAAAAAACATGGAAAAAAAGAATTTTTATAAACTAGTATAACAGCAACTAGTCCTTCAACTAGTATGCAATTCTACACAAAACAACTAGTTGTGCTCCTATGACAACTCAATGTAAAAGTCGATAGTTCGTTGTATGAAAAAAAACAGATGTGCAACCAGTCTGAATTCAAAAGCAACTACATAGTATGTTTCTGACCACATACTACTCCTTTTATCTGCAGGGTTTTTACCCCGTAGCGTATAAATGTTTACACATCAAAAATAATTTCGAATTTACCATAAAATAAAAAAAGTTTACAATGATAAAAACAATCATATATTTAGGGTATTCATAAGGGTGTCGCAAGTTTTCTAAGTGTCATATTGTCTTAACTATTTAGCATAGTTTAAAAAAAATTTTTGTTGAAACTCCAACAAAAATTTCATAAAGTAATAAGACTTTCTCAGCTATGTTTATTGTTTGTCAGAACTACACGTAGAAATGTGTGAGAGTTTACCAAAGGAATTGAGAGAGAGAGAGAGTGAGAGAAAGTAAGTAGTGTACAAAGGTACTAAGACCAAAATACAAATAAGTACAATATTTATAATTGTAAATTATAAGGGGTTCCTCACAGCAGTCATATTTTTTCGTTTTATTATTTTAAAACATGTGAACTTATGAGTACCATCTGAATACCCCCAATTATATATACATATATATACATATATATATATATATATATATATATATATTTACATACATATATATTATATCTATATTCGTGATATTCGATGTTTAATGCAAATGGTCTTGCCTTAGTGCAAATGCAAAATATGTTAGCTTTTATTTGGATTGTGTGATTTGTTGTCGGATTTTAAAGAAAGGCTACGATAATTTGCATTTACACTTACGCAAGACCGTTTGCATCAAACACCTAATACCACCATTGTTTCTATTGCTCTTTTTACGAAATTATAAATCAATAAGCTTGGTAGAAATGTTTTAAAAGTAACAAAAATATTAAACGTTTTTAATTTAACGTAACTAAAGACAAACTTAGCAAAAACGTACATTTTGATTTATGCTTTTATAATAATATATCATCTTGCTACAATTTTTGTCTCCACCATTTAAGACTCTCCATTTTTCTTTATCTAAATTTAAATAATTTACAACTATGTTAAATTATTTATGTAAACGATTTCTTTTTAATTTTACACTTACAATGTCGCACGTGAACAACTGCTGCGATCACAATTATTTATTTTTCTCTTAGCCCTTTCCAACAATGAGTTTTTCTAAATCTAAATGTTTTAACTACTAATGTTTAGATGCTTTTTTTATTTTACACTTACGATGTTTCTGGTGACTAACTTAATACAAGTACCACAAACATTAATCTTTATTTTTGTGTACACCCTTCCCAACTCTCAATTTTTTCGCTATATTTGCTTCATCAAAATTTAAATAGTTCAAATGTTATGTAAATTTTCTGTTTCCGAATTTTAAACATACCATGTTGCACGTGACTTACTTGAAACAGATACCATTATCATAAATATTTATATATTTTAGCAAGGTGTTTTTTATATTAATTGTATTAAACATGAGCTTTCTGATATGTCGCACGTGACAAGGAAATATGCGATTTAGCAAAGAAAAAGCTTAGATATGTTTTTAGTCAAATAGTTTCTTATGCGTTCTTTTATTACTTTTTATACTCAGAAAAATGTTAAACAAATAAAATCAATGGATAAATGATTCTCTTTAAGAGGTTAAAGTTATGTTTTGTGTGACTTTCCATTAAAATATATTGAAATTAAATTCTTTTATATTATTGAAATTTGGTTCTTTCTCTACACTGTGCGTCATTCGATGAATGAAACCAATTATGAGAGGGAGTGGGATTTTTGCAATTTTTTCCCCTGCTCTCAAATGTAAATCAATCCAAATTTTCTATTAGGGGCTGGAGAGCATATGGTGACTGATTGTCAAATATATTTTGCAGGAAAAAATTTATTGAGAGTTATGCGACTATGGCAACTCGGAAACAATACTGACTTGCTCTTTATTTAACTCTGAAGTCTTCTCAGTTAAGAATAAATTTCTGTTCGTTGTTCGTTTTTCAGTCTTTGAAGTTTCTTTAGTTTTAGCGTTTTTTTAGTTTTGCCGATATTTTTTCATTTTTGGTGATTTTTTGGGTACTTGGAGATTTATTTCAGCTTAAGCAATTTTTCTTAGATATGGCGCTTTTTTCGTTTTTGGCGATTTTCTTTTAATTTTTGGAAATTTTTTTTATTTTGGTAATTATTGTATTTTTGTAGTTTTAGAGTTTTTTAATATTTCAAGGGTTTGCTTCTTATGGTTTCCAAGATGTTGTCAAGATTATTAATTAAAAATTACAGTAACTAATAGAATACCCTTTTATTTAAATTTTCGTAAATTTCAAGTGTCTAAAATAGCTTGTGACAGACAGATGGACAGATGGACAGACGGACTGATCTTAGCGAAAATAATGAGGTTCCTTTTCAGCTTTGGTGTACGGAAACCTAAAAATGCATTTTTAACAAAAGCTTTTATTATATTTGTTAAAAAAAAACTTTTACATAATGTCTCTTGAAACTCAGCTAATATTCTAAAAAAATATATTTTGCATATTTAAAATTTTTTATATTTATATAATCATTTATTTGTTTTAATTTCCATTTACTCCTGATTTTCCTCCAAAGTCTTTAGAGCAGCAATCAAGGATCCTGCCGTTTTAAATGCCTTAAAAAAAATATTATTAAATTTTTTTAGTTAAAATCTTTGCTAGCATTTTGTTTTTGTACAACATATAACATTACCCACAAGAATAAAGTTAAGTCTACCACAAAAAAGACTCCATGTAATTGACTGCTGTTTTGTGAGCGCATTATGGGCAGAAAAAGTAGTTTTTTACAAGCTTGCGGCAACTGGGACCATTCAAAGGCACAGTAAATTTCTGGAGCCACTTGTGAGCTCTGTAAATTTAAAAATTAAATTAAAATAACGAGCAAATGCCACTGAATTTATTTTAAATAAATATGCTGCAAATTAAGTTAAAAATTAGTTAGAAAAAAAAATACTTTATTTTTACCTCATCCCTTATCCTTTGGCCATTGTAGCAATACAACATCAACTGCATGGCCACGTTTACCAAAAACAAACCTTGATACGCTGCCGCAGCCAACGATTCGCTGGGACGACTTAAACGAAAAGCCAAGCAACAAATTTCCGAGCAGGAGATAATAAATTTAATAAACAATATTTCTCCATAGACTTGACTCAATTGCTCAGTCAATAGCAAAGTTTGATTATGTTGTTGAATACAGGACTTAATGATTTTAAGAGATTCTGTAGCTACAATTCCACTATTAATTTTTGTTGAGCTACAAATTTTGGCTGCCTCCTTGAAACGAAAACATAAGATGTGAAATTGTGCCGAAATATTGCTGACCAGCCAATTAAATAGAGTATCCATGGCCACTGTGATGCCAAATAGATTATAAATACTAAGCATATTCCACAAATATACCAACGAATAGCCAAAAATTTCAGAATGATTCCAGAAGTAACTAAAAGAGAAAAGATTTTAAGGCAATGAAATGACATGAAATCAAGAAATCTTATAAAATTTAAAGCAACAACTTCTTATAAAAATAAACAACTTAACATTAATGGTAACTTTGCTAATACCCATTGCTTCACTTCAAGAACATAACACATTCTAAAAATTATGGGATATAAATTTACAAATCCCAGGCACTCCATAGAAATTCCTAAACTATATTTCTTCAGGAATTACCAGCAGCTAGATAATATTGACCAGTTCAGTACCAGTTTATTTTTAAATGAATTCTTCATTTCACGTTTCCTCTAGTTGTAAATGTTTAATAAATTTAACATGTGTTCGCTCCCAACGTTGACCACAATTTAAATAATTTTTGAGTTTGTTATTGTCAACGCAGGACTTTCATTGTTTCCATGCCTATTTCAATTGGTTAAATATTAAATCAACTACTTCTAAGCTAAGCACAATACTTCCTTATATACTTGAGTTGTTAAAACTGGTGAATGATTGCAAGGACCTTAATTATTATTTACATTTTACACATGAAAGTAAAACGGACATGAGCATTGATTTTGAAATAAAAAAGTGAAAGTTAAATACACAAGGCAAATTGTAAATATTAAACTATAATAATAATAATTATTAGTTTAAGGACCATTGGCTTATTATAATATAAATTAAAAAAAACTATAATATAAATAAAAAATTTTTGCTCCTTAAACTATCTCGAATTTCTGAATTTTTTCCTAAAATCCAACTAAAATATTTTACTAAATATGAATAAAATAAAATAAAAATAAAATAAAATAAAATAAATAAAAATTCGTACCACATAATTTTAAAACTGGTAAAACAAATTTTCACTGCTTTACAGCCATTAGTTTCTGTATATAATAAAAAGGATATAGGGGCAAGAATCAAGTCCTTGCATTTATTCCATTAAATTTAAGCAAAAAAATGTCACTGCATGATTTTGCAACTTGTAATTGCAAAAAATATAAGAGAAAAATAAAATCTCAAAATTAAGGATATATGACAGGAATCCAAGTCCTTGAACTAATGCAGATAAAATTTACCAGAACACTTCACTGCAGAATTTAACAACTTGTAACAGCGAAAAACAGCAAAAAAATAAGTCTTAATATTAAGGACAGCCAGGCATGTCCTTGCACTTTTCGAAAAAAAAATACCAGTTAGGGGCAACTTAACTGAACGATTTGGATACTAGTGAAAAATTTTGTTTTCACCAATATTAAAACTTAAAACTAAATATTTAAAATAAAGCATATGTGGGAGGTTGGAATGTCCTTGCTCAGATTCAAACGAAACTCAACAGGGAGTTGAACTACACAATTTTGCAAATAGTTAGAATTTTTTTTGGAATCTAAAATTATATGTTTAAAATAAAGTATATGTAGGAAGTTGGAATCTCCTTGGCTCGATTCAAACGAAACTCAACAGGGAGTTGAACTACACAGTTGTGCAAGTAGTTAGCAATTTTTTTCGCATCCAAAATTATATATATTCAAAAGAAAGGATATACATATGTGAGGCGGGAATGTCCTTGTGTCAATTCAAATGAAACTTACCCTTCTTGTCATCTACATACATATGTATATGTAAACTATAGCCGCAATTTCACTTTTAAAATGAAGAGGATATGTGATAGGGAGTCACATACTTGCGGAAATTTAAAATTCATTAGTAGTCACTTAATGTGATCAACTTCTATTGCATCATATTCATAATTTATAATTAAATAAGCATTTTTATAAATAAAGGATATATGAGAGCAAGACATGTTCTTATACTGTTAAGCATAACATTTAACTAGGAGCTTAAGTGGACGTTGTGGCAACTGGTAGTAAACTTTCACTGCATTCTGATATTTGTTTTAGCTGCAATGGAAATTCTAGCATAAAGGATATTTGCCAAAACTTAAGGGCACTTGCAGCAATTCGTATTAAATTCAAAGGAGTGCTTAAAGGCACGTTTAGGGTCTTAAAAACTAGCTTTCAATGCGTTCTGATCATTAAAATAGCAGTAAAATTTTAAAATCAAGGATATATGACAACAAGTCATTTTTTACACTAATTTAAATAAAAATAAAAAGGAAGATAACTGGTAAGAAAATTTTACTACAGCATAATTCTAACTGTAGTAGCATTTCTAACATAAGTATATATGAAAGATTACCCCTACACGCTACGCACTTTAGCATAAATATAATTTTTGAAATAAAGGATATATGGAAGGATTCCTGGTACTCGCAGCCTTTGGAATGAAATTCAAAAGATAACTTAAATGTAAGACTTCGCAACTTGTATGAAGTATTCACTGT
The DNA here is from genome assembly GCA_905220375.1 of Tachina fera. Classification (NCBI taxonomy): domain Eukaryota; kingdom Metazoa; phylum Arthropoda; class Insecta; order Diptera; family Tachinidae; genus Tachina; species Tachina fera. The sequence continues at coordinate 101,865,861 of LR999967.1, read as the reverse complement.
GGTTAGATCAGAAAGGCAGCTAAAATTCAATTTCTAAGACAAAGGATATACGGGAAGGTGTTCGGTATGAGCTGCTATTGGGATAAGTTCCACTAAAGATCTTAGTTACGCAATTTGGCAACTAGTGACAGAGTTTTACAGTCCTCAGACGATAACTGTAGCTGACAAAATTAATTTCTAGCATAAAGGACATATGAGAAGAAGCAATGTTATTGAAGTGATTGGAATGATATGCATTAAGGAGTTTCATTGTGTAAATTTACTAATAGTATCGCACTTTTTTGCACATTGATTATTACTAAAGATAAAGGATATATGGGAAGAAGACATGTTATTGAGGCCATTGGAATGAAATTCATCAGGGATGTTCCTTCTGGAATTTCGCAACTAGTATCACAATTGTTTTTGCACACTGATTATAACTAAATATAAAGGATATATGGGAAGAAGCCACGTTATTGAAACCACTGGACTGAAATTCCACAGGTAGCTTCCTTCTGAAATTTTGCGAATAGTAGCAAACTTTTTTCTGCATGCTGATTATAACTAAACATAAAAAATATATGGGAAGAAGCCATGTTATTGACGGCACTGGAATAAAATTCATCAGGGAGTTTCCTTGTAGAATTTTTCAAATAGTAGCAGACTTTTTTTCATGCTGATTATAACTAAATATAAATAAATAAAATTCAATAGGTAGCTTCATTGTAGAGTTTTGCAAATAGTAACGTACTTATTTTGAATATTAATAGTAATTTCATATAAAAGATATATAGGAATAAGCCATGTTATTGAAGCCACTGGAATGAATTTCGCCAGGGAGCTTCCTTGTGGAGTTTTGCATATAGAAATGTCCCTTTTTTGCATATTAATTATAACTAAATATTAAGGACATATGGGAAGAAGCCATGTTATTGAAGCCGTTTGAATGAAATTCAACAGGGATGTTCCTTCTGGAATTTTGCAAGTAGTATCACAATTTTTTTCACATTGAGTATAACTAAATATAAAGGATATATGGGAAGAATCCACGTTTTTGAAGCCACTGGACTGCAATTCCCCAGGGAGCTTCCTTGTGGAATTTTACAAATAGTAGAGGACTTTTTTTGCGTGCTGATTATAACGAAATGTAAAGGATATATGGGAAGATGCCATGTTATTGAAGCCAGTGCAATAAAATTCACTAGGTAGCTTCGTTGTAGAGTTTAGCAAATAGTAACGCATTTATTTTTCATATAGTATGATAGTAACTTCATATAAAGGATATAAAGGAAGAAGCCATATTATTGAAGCTACTGGAATGAAGTTCAACAGGGAGCTTCCTTGTGCACCTTTTGCATATTTATTATATCTAAATATAAAGGATATATGTAAAGATACCATGTTATTGAAGCTACTGCAATAAAATTCACTACGAAGCTTCCTTGTGGACTTATGGAAATAGTAATGCACTTTTTGTTTAACACTGATCATAACTAAAGTTTTGGTGGTAAGGGGACCAGTCATCTTCTTAAAACCAAATTTTCAAAATATAATGTTGTTAGTTACAGATAAAATGAACTTTTAATGCAAAGAATTTATGAACGGCGAGCATTTACTTGCAACGGTTTTTCTCAAAACTGAACGTTTTTCAGCTTTAATGCAAGACAGCAAGCATGCTTAGCAGTTTCCTTCAGGACTGTTATCTAATTTATTTAAGTTTTTCAAATATGGTGGGAGGGAAATTTAATTTTCTTCCATATGCTTTGCTTGCAATACCTTTTCACAAAAAAAATTTTGACTTTCTTTCGGTTTATATTCTTTTATATGAGTTTAGAAAAAAAAACTCATTACCTGGCCTTGTACGGCACACGCAATACCAACTCTCCTGTTGTGCAGTATATATAAATTGCCTCCAATAAAGGACTTGCAAAGGCCAAAAATGCCGCAACTACAACAGTCCTAAAATAGAATTTACTCAGCTTAACATCTTTTTCATTTTCAGCAATTATCATTGGTAATTCCTTTTTTCCAGCTGTAAAAGTCAAAGCAAAAACGTATATGAGTAATGGGAATTGCATAAAATATTAATTTTAAGCTAACTTACTCTTGAAATTACCCAAGTGTATGTCGTTAATAATTTTTACGAATTGCTTGCGTTTAGCCAGAAATATCAACATCTTCCAAATGGCCAATGAGGATTGACAGGACAGTGCTAGAGAATCGGTGACTTCCACATAATCATTGCGATTCGCGTAGGCATAGTGTAGAATAGCCGCCACATGACAAATTGCAAACAGTAATGGAATGCAACACAATAAGGGTCGTTTAACTATCAATTCTGGCCTGGTGGCCTTCGTGTCAAAGCCACACAGTGTAAATGATAGTTGTTGTACATGAAAGTAATCCTTTACGACCATTTTTGATAAGAACTTGAATCAATAATGGTTTTTGCACAAATGACTGCGACATAATATTATTTTTATTGGCACAGTTATACAGTTAGATTTTTAGCTTCAATACAGGGACGTAGTAGAGGCCCTGGAGGAGAATTATTTTACTGAAAATGTTGGCATTTACACTATTCTTAATAAAAAACTGTTTTGCAGTTCGATATTTTATAGTTGTTAGTATAGTTGTGTTGTTGTAGCTTATTCCTGCTGTCACTATTAAAGGTCTCGAGAGGGGTGTGAGGTGTACTTTTTTCCAAACTACTAGCCATCAAGCCTTCTGTTTGATAATGGGTCTTATTTTTTATTTATTTGTGAAAGAAATTTGTGAACTCTCACTATTAGAGCTCTTTAGATATGGGATAACTAACTTTTTTTTTTGTGTGAGGTGTAACTTTATTCCTCTCCTATCCCCATCACTATTCTGCTTCACTAGGAAAATTATTTTTAATTTTGAATTATAAATTCAGGACTCTAACTAGTGCAGCTCCCTAGATGTAGGATAACAAAATTTTGTTTTGTAACATCGGTACGTTTATTTCTCCGCTATCACGCCAGTTTTCTATCTGTACAAGAGATGGGCGCGTGTCGAATTTTTCCAACACAACACGACACGAACACGAATACCAAGGCGCTCAACACGTATGAAATACGCACGCAAAAAATTTTGTCAACACGCACGAAATATTATTGGTATGCTGTTGAAGATCAGAAAATGTAATTGATTTTTTTCAAGAGTTGCTTTTCACAATATGGCACCGAGTTTGCACTGCCAGCTGATACTATCGGTTTATGTACAGAATTTTAAGCTTCAGAGGCCCATACAATATCAATTAATATGCTGGTGTTGTGTGTTTGTCGATACAAAATACTAAATTGGTTCTCTACTGGATATTCATTCGTGTTTTTCGTGTCAATTTTGTTCAACACGAAACGAATTCGAATTTGTTGCCATAAACACTTCGTGTTGAGTCATGCGTGTTCGTGTCACGGAAAAAACATCTGTACCAAATTTAATGCAGCTCTCCTGGTATAAAATATATCATATATTTTTTGAACAAAGTGTTTTCCTTCCTATTACACCAGCTTTCTCCTAGGCAATGCACATTGTATGCAAAGTAACATTTACAAAGTTTTAAGAAATTATTTTAAAAAAACATTAAATCATGGGCCCTTAAAATTTTAAGGCCTTCCATAAAATTTCTTACTACACTGCAGCCTCGATTTACATCATTAATATGGAGCATAGAAATGTTACGCGCAATTAAATAACTCTTGTCCAATATTTTTATTACTTGATTGGTTAAGTAGAAAATTTTATATTTTCTGCTTGAGTTATTTTTCTCAGTTGGCCATGGAACCTTTAAGGCCAAAGCTTTGATGCAGCCATTTACATATAGTGGCACCCTGAACACCAACAGGATGAATTTACGGCTTGTTACTGGTTTTCTTTGTGGTTGCTTTGGACTGAATTTTAATCTGTTGAAAAGTGATCAAGCCTGTGCACTTTTGTGTCGTTTATGCTTGGAGGATGACAAGACGACGATACACATTCTTTTTGTGACAGTAAAAGGGGAGTTTTTCATTCTGATTTTCTGTGTTCAGAGGATATTAGCGGGCTTCTCCAATATCTGTACTGACTTTCATAAGAAGAGTCTTACAGAGATTGATATAATTTAATTCACAGATCTATGGTACAAAAGATCCATCTGGTGTCGCAGTGCCGGTCTTTGGATCAGATCTTCCCTCTTATTCTATTAATTTCTATGGAACCTTTGAATCGAATATAATTATGGTTTATTACTGTGCTAAGTCTTTTGGCGGGTTTAATTTTTAGTTTTATTTCATTTATGGTCCTTCGAGTCGTGCGAAAGTAATTTAAATTTGTTTGTGCAACAACACAATTTCTACAGTAAGCTAAAAATCTAAGGATCTGCTCCAGGTCAAAATTTATCCCACTAACTTTACTATGGCTGATCAATTTCGAAGATTATGTTGTTCCGAAATGTCTAATTGTATAGATTCATTTTAGGGTTCCGTCCACCAAAGGTGAAAAAATGCACCCTATTGTTTTCGTTAAGGTGTCCGTCTGTCCGTCTGTCCGTCTGTCCGTCACACGCTATTTTCTCTGGAACCGTAAGAGTTACGGACATGAAATTTGGGCAGATTATGTAGAACCTTGGCCGCTACAACACATGAGAATTAAAAATTAAAGGGTGTTCCAAAACGAGCAACGAATATACATACAATTGTATATACATATGTATATTGACATTTGAAATTTGTAAAATTAGTGTATTTTTATATAGACTACAAGAATTAACACTAAAATTTAAAAAATTTAAATTAAAGGGTGGTCCATCAGTTAATGCAATTTTGACTATGTAATGTTGACAACTTGCTATATCTTAGAAACCGTAAGATTTAAACTCTTGAAATTTTCAAAAACGGTAAAACTAAAAATTCTGAACATTGTAAAATCGCCAAACCGAAAAAAATCGCTAAAACGAAAAAAATCGCCAAAATTAAAAAGAAATCTAGCACTAAAATAAATCACCAAATTCTAAAAAATCACCACATTAAAAAAAATGAGAAAAAAATCGAAAAAACGCAAAAAATGCGCCAAAACCAAAATAATTGTTTATATGAAAAAAAATCGCCAAAAAGAAAAAATCGCCAAAATTAAAAAAAAATCGCCAAAACAAAAAAAATCGCCAAAATTAAAAAAAATTGCCAAAAACCGAAAAAAATTACCAAAACGTAGTTAAAATTGAAAAAAAACTGAGAAAAAAATCGAAAAAACGCAAAAAATGCGCCAAAACCAAAATAATTGTTTATATGAAAAAAAAATCGCCAAAATTAAAAAAAATCGCTAAAACGAAAAAATCGCCAAAATTAAAAAAAATAGCCAAAAACCGAAAAAAAATCACCAAAACGTAGAAAAAAGTTCCAAAACTAAAAAAGTTGCCAAAATTAATGAAAAACGCCTATAACCAAAAAAAATCGCCAAAAACCAAAATAAAATCACCGTATGAAAAAAACGCCAAAATTAAAACATCGCCAAAATAAAAAAAATCTCCAAAATTAAAAAAACTCCAAAAACCAAAAAAAAAATCGCCAAAACGTAAAAAAGTGCCAAAACTCAGAAAGCGCCAAGAAAATCAAAAAACCTCATAATTAAAAAAACGCTTAAAACCGAAAAAAAACCACAAACGAAAAAAATACCAAAACTATAGCTTATATTGGCTAAAGTTCGTATTGAATTACATATCTAGTGTCAGTACGGAACCCTTCGTGAGCGGGTCAAATTCGCACTTCACTGAATCTTTAAATTTATTTAATTTATTCAGTTATATAGATTTTTTTGTAAATTTGTATATTGTACAATATAATAATATTCATGAATTTGAATGTTCTAGCCTTTGACAGATTTTATTGCATAGTAATTTAAACTTTCTTCACATGTGATTATGACTGCAGGTCTCAGCAAATTGAAACAAATATCTTACAAGCTCTACAAACCGAAATTACACAAAAATATATAGCAGCAGCAAAATCAGGCTCTAGTGCACTGCTGCTGGCAAAATGAACGTTTTTAATAAAGTGAAAATTATATGAAACAATATTAAAACTAAAATTTAAATAAATAAACACTAAACAAATTTAATAACATATACCACCAACACATGAGCTATATAATCCAGTAACTATTGTGCAAAACATTGCTACACTTGTCTATTTTGACAAGCTATTATTAGCATAGCATATTATTAATTATTAGCAAAGTCTAAAACCATTAAATTTTTAATAATAACGTTTATGTTAGCAAGTATGCAGTAAAAAACATTTAAGCCATATCAGCTAAAAGTAGGCAATATTTTGCTTATTAAGTGTAAATATATTGTAAAAGAGAATTGCGTTTCAATTAATTCAGTAATTTTATTTAAAAACGGCATTTAAAGTTTTATTTTTCAGAACAAGAAAACACAAAATTTTTGTAAGAAATTTATTTTCCTAAAGCTATTTACAGACGATTGTCCAATCTTACAATATTGTCAGATCTATCAATGTGCTGGCAATGTACTGGCAATCGAAAATTGCCAGTATTGCTTGTCAGTTCACACGGTTGTAAGAAAATCTTACAATTTATTGCCAGACGGTTGTATGGCAATAAATTCATCTGACAAAATCGTCAGTCGAAAAATTGTCAGTTCACACGGTTGTCATATGCACAAATTGTCAGATCTGTTGTTACGCGTTGCCAGACTCAAAGCATTTGTTAGAAATTGTTAAATATCAATCGTTTGTGTTTGTGTTAAATGTAAAAAGCTAATGTATAAATTATTATGAATCATATAGAAGCAATTGCAATGATTTTGTGTGCATATATTTTATTATAAATGTTTTATTTAAAAGCAAGCGTGTGCAGTGTTGCCCATAGAAATAATTCTCTTACAATGACGCCATTGTCAGATGCATAAACTTTGCACATCTGACAATATTAAAATGTCTGACAAATATCTGGCAATAATTTTACAATGTGTTCACACGATTGTAAGATGTCTGACAATTTGTTGTCAGCTGGTAGTCATTCAATGGACAAAATTTGTCAGTTCACACTGTTGTAAGAAATTTTGAGCACATTTTACTGGCAATATTGTAAGATATGACAACCGTCTGTACATAGCTTAAGCATCATTTTCTTCCAATATCTTCAGGGCGGTTAGAAAAGAACCGGCTGTCCTTAAAAAACCTTAAAAAAATTTAGTTTTATTTTAAATATATTTATTTATTGAGCCAAAATTGATTTGTTTTTACAAAAACCCATAAATATAAGCTTAAGTCCACCTCACAAAATACACCGGTGACACGACTACACCGTTGAGAACGCACCATCATGAATAAAAGTAACTTCTGGTAAGTTTCCGTTAAGAGATGCCAGTCAAAGGCGCAATAAATGGCAGTTGATACTTGTAGGATCTAAAATAAATGAATAGAAGAAAAATAAAAGAGTGATATTAAACAAAAGAAACTTTCAAATCAAGCAGCTCTCATACTTCATCCTTAATGCGCTGACCATTCCAACAGTACAAGACCAATTGTAGAGCCACCGCAGGCAAATACAAAAATTTGTAGGCCACATCAGCGAGAGAGTCATTTAGACGACTGAGCTGAAAAACTAAACTACCAATTTCCAAACAGATTATACTGAACTTAATAAATATCATTTCGTCATAGAACTGATTCTCGGCCAAATATAAAGGCAGAGATATTTGTTTGTTTGTTATTTATGTGAGTATACGAGCGTGGGAACTTCTGCCCATGGAGGGGTTTTTTTAGTATGCAAGACGACTTTTTATGTGTTATCGTGGGAATTTGTGAGTGTCTGTCTCAGGGATTTTAAGTCTGGCCGTTGTTGATTTTTCCTTTTTTTTGTAGTTGAGTTCTGATGTGTACATTTGTGTCTGTGTAATTTTCTCACGCTAGGCTTTATGTGACTGTGGGAATTTGTGTGTGTCTGTCGGGGGGAATTTAAGCCTGGTCGTGATTGGATTGCAAGTAATTCCAAAAGCTAACTTCACCTCTCGCACTTTCTTCTCTCCCCCTCTCTTCTCTTCCCCCCACAATGATGTTTTGTATGAGTAGCTTATATAATTTTTATTTGAAATAAATAAATTCAGTATAAAGCGACTTTGACTCGCTGTGCTAAAGCATTTGAAAAATCTCTTATGTCTTGAAAGGTTTTATAAATAGTCTTGTGCAGAACACTAACTCTGCAGACCCTAAATATGTAATAGCCTAATCAAGTACCTTACCTGATGTATATATTAAAAAATATTGTTTTGTTGTTTTTAGACTATGCGCTTTTTTTTAGTGTTGCAATATTTTTAGATGTAGCGATTTTTTTTATTCTTACGTTTTTTTTTTTGCTTTTGGCGGTTTTTTCTTTTTGGGCGATTTTGGGTTATTCTTTAGTTTAAGCGATGTTTTATTTTTTTCAGCGGTTTTTTAGTTGAAGCGATTTTTTTTTGTTCTGGTACTTTTTTCGTTTTGCCATATTTTTTTTGTTATTTTCTTAGTTTTTTGGCGACCTTTTTACTTTTTGGTGATTTTTTTTCATATTAGCGGTTTATTTTATTTAAGATAATATTTTAAAAAAAAAACGCTTAAAGTTTTTTAATGTTGGAAATTTTTGTTTGTTTTGGCAATTATTATTTTTAGCGTTTTGGAAAACTTCAAGAGTTTGGCTGTTACGGTTTTCAAGATACTGCAAGTTTTCAGAGATTCTATATACAAATATGTATATCAGTTGGTCAGCCAGTCTGTTTTTGTTTTTCTTCTAATATATTATCCTTTTTACCCGACTACCAAGAAGGGTTATGGTTTTCGCTCGTTTCTTGTATATATGTTTGGAAATTTCTTTATTACCACTTATCTCCCAAACGGCTGCATGGATTTTGATAACAAAGGTATCGTTATATTCGTCACTATGTTCCACCTTACTGGACTTGTTTTTTTTTCTTTTAAGTTGTTTTTAGGTAGTCGGGTTTTTTGATTTCTTAAATTCATTTGTTATTGATTTTACTACTTGAAATAAAGAATATGGGTCGTATTCAAAAAAAAACTTAACAAGGCTTTGGCAAGCAATGTTAAGTAAAGTTGTATTAAAAAAAAAATAATAATCTATCAAAATTCTACACGTTTGTTAAGAGTACTTTAAGTTGATATTTCCAAAATGTGTATTTTTTAACTAAAATATTTTTGTTAATATATAGCACATATTGATTCATGTTACATCTGAAAATGAAGCTAGAAGTGCTAGCTCTTAGCTTAAGCTTATTATTTCTGTCATGTAATGTAAAACATCACCAAATTATCCAATTGATTCGAAATACATAGCAAAATCCATAAAAAAATATTAAAATAAATACAATTTATACAAAAATGTTTTAGTGATGTACATTCAAACAAAACGAATCGAAAAAAGCTGGATATTCAGATACTCATTTCGTTCGAATAAAATAAATTGTGATAATTTTTCTATGCTCATCATATTTTTTTACTTTTACTTCATAAAAATGTTTATCTGTTTTGCTTCCATGTCAGAACCATATATTTTTTAAATTAGGTTGCTTAACTTCAAGATAATAAAAATTTATTTAGTGAAATAAAAAATTATTTGAATACTCGAATGAAATTGTATTCGATGTTGTACATCATAAGCTGTGAATTGGTTGTTGAACACGGTGGTGTTACCAGAATTTATTATTAAATCAAAAAATAATTAAAGTGGTCTTTTGAATACAATTTCTTAATAAAGCAATGTTAGCCTTAAAGTGTTTGGTAACTACTATGAACTTTAAAGCTCAAATAAAAAAAATTTTTGAATAAGAGGGTATTTGTTTAATTTTTATATGGATTACTTGGTTTGCATATAGGAGTAAATATTTTATAAATAACTATTGTAGCAGCAAATCGACCTCAAACTAACTACGCTGCCACCATCAAAAATTCAACGTTGCAGAATTTATTTCTTCCAGCATTTTTTTTTTGAGGTTTGCCGATTGAGTTGCTGTTGTTTCTGTAATAAAAATCTTCAAAAAACAGTAGCACTAGCTCTTCATAGCTTGACAAATAAACATCATAGAAAAACTACTGGGCTTACACCTACATATATACATATCGTTACCTTAGTATAGAAAGGACCTAACTCTTCTGTTCACGTTTGTGTCTAGTTGAAGTGTAGTTATGCAAAAAATTAAGAAATTTCGGTGAACAAAAATTATCTTTTTATGATGTTCGCTTTACAAATAATGTTTTAGTTTAATAAGGAAGAAAATAATAAAAATAACTTGAAGCACACTTTTAAATTGCTTATGAATATTTTATGAACTTCATTTAATCGGCGTAAGAGTTCCTAAGCTTGATTATCATGCATGGTCTTTAATGCCGTTAAAAGAGAGCTGGCTGTCTTGAAAACCTAAAAATACATTCACATTGTTAAATAATTGCTCCCATTTAATTTAACTTTTCCGAATTAATACCCATAAGTACAAGGTTAAGTCCACTTCAAAGAAGACTCCCGTCACGCGACTGCATCTTTGAGAGCGCACAATTATAAAGGAAAACAATTTCCTGTAAGATTTCTCCAGGACATCCCAGTCAAATGCGCAATAGACAACTGTGGCCAATTGCATACTCTAGAATTAATTAAAAAAATTTATAACAAAATATGCAGAGAGCGAAACTTTGTACATACCCTTACCTCATCCTTAATTCTCTGACCATTCCAACAGTACAACACCAATTGCAAGGCCACTGCACACAAAAAGAAACTCTTGTAGGCCACATCGGCCAAAGAGTCGTTGGGATGACTTACACGAAAAACTAAACTGCAAATTTCCGTACACACTACAATGAATTTAATAAATATTATTTCGCCATAAACGCTATTCAACTTCTCGCGCGAGGCCTAAAGCTTGACGATGCTGCTGTACACAAGTTAAAATGTCAACTTTGAAGCGTTGCTGAGAAGCAATGACTGCCAGCTGGGCACGTTGCTTGCCCAGCAGATTAAAACGATGGCCAATGATATGAAACTGAGCCACAATATTGCCAGCCAACCAAGAGAATAAAGTATCAAATGCCAGGGAAACGGCACAAGCAAAATAAAGACTCAATACGTTTAAAACATAAACGACTGAGTAGCCGGACAAGTGGGAGTAGTTCCAAAAATAACTGGCAAAACAGTGAAAAATACAATGAAATTTTTTTTAACTATTCTTATATGACAACTCACCTGGCTTTATTAGCTTCGGCCAGAACAACCTCTCCACTGGCAAAATAAACATAAAGACCGTAAATAATGGGATGCAAAATGCCACAAGCTCCCGTAACTGCCACCAGTCTGAAGTAAAGAGTACACAGAAAATTATTTTTTTCATTTTCACGTTGTACCATAAACAATTCTTCACCTTTAGCTGAAAAGAAGAAAAAAATTCATATAATGCAAATCATTTTTAAATCTCTAATGTTCACTTACCTTGTAAATTAATTTGATGTATTTCTGTTATTAACAATAGAATTTCTGCACGTTTGTGCAGAAAAATTAACATTTTTATTATGCACAAGACAAGTTCGCAAAACATCGGCATAGAATCGGTTACCTCTACAAAATCGGTAATGTTTAAGTATATATAATGTGTGACCAGCAGGAGATGAAAGAAGGAAAATAACAAAGTTCCATAAAGTACAAAAGGATATTTGATAAGACTTTGTGTTGACTTTGTATCGCCGGGTATGAGCTGTATGCCCACTCCGGCGAATGTTAGTTTCTGTACTGCGAAATAATGCGATGAAACCATTTCAACGACGTCTTTTTTATTATTGTTTTATGCCAATTTTTTTAAGCATGATTTAATTAATTGTTGTTGCTATTAAATGAGCTTTTTAATTGGTATTTTGTTGTTGTTTTTAATATATCAATCACTGTTATTGAAATGTGTTAGACATAAATTATTCCTTTAACAGCACATGAGAGTATTAATGGAAAAAGATTTGTATGTTATTGAGATATTAATTTCTGCTCTGCCAGTATTTAGAATAAAAAAAGGACTTCTAAAGCTTATAGTTTGGACAACAGCAAGTGACTCTTTGCTTTGCCGGTGAAATTTGTCACAACAAATTTTTGCATATCTTATGTAATTTTATTGTTAATAAAATAATATTATAACTTAAGAATTTTTAGTTTAATGGAATAAATGATCACTGGAATAAGAACATTATATCGTACAAAAAAATTAAACTTTGCGATATTTCAGTGGAAATAAGAAATAAATTCAGTAAAATCCGACTTTGGCTCGCTCTGGAAGGGTTCCGTACGTTCACTAGACATGAAATATACCCGATGTAGACATATTTGAAAATAAAACTATTTAGGCGGTTTTTAGTTTTTTTGGGTTCCGTAAACCAAAAGTGAAAGGGAACCCTATTGTTTTCGCTAATCTATCCGTCTGTCCGGCTATCCGTCTGGCCGTCTGTAAGTCACAGGCTTTGAGCAGAGTGTGTACAACATTGGTCGCTACAACAACATATACATGAGAATTAAAAATTAAAGGGTGTTCCAAAACCAGCAGCGAAAAATATTAAAATCCCATGTAATATACATACAATTGTATGTACATATGTAAATTGACACTTGATATTTCCAAAATTAGTATATTTTTAAATAGACTACAACAATTGACATTAAAATTTAAAAAAATTTAAATTAAAATGTGATTCATCAGTTAATGCAATTTTGACTATGTAATTTTGACAACTTGCTATATCTTGGAAACCGTAAGGAGTTAACTCTTGAAATTTTCGGAAACTGTAAAACTAAAAAATCTGAAAATTATAAAATCGTCAAACCAAAAAACAAATCGCCAAAAACTCAAAAAAATCACCATAACGAACAAAATCGCCATAATTAAAAAAAATTTCTAACACCAAAATGAAAAGCAAAATTCCAAAAAATCGTCCAAATGAAAAAAGTCGCCAAAATGATAAAAATTGCCAAAATTAAAAAAAAATCGCCAAACTGAAAAATCTCCAAAAACCGAAAAAAATCGTCAAAATAAGAAAAACAGTGTCAAAACTAAAAAAAGCGCCTAAATGCAAAAAGTCCCCAAAATAAAGAAACGTCAAGAACCGAAAATCGCCAAAAATTAAAAAAAAATCTCCAAAACGAAAAAATTACCAAAAAATAAAAAAACGCCAAAAACCGAATAAAAATCGCCAAAATGAGAAAAAAAAATTTCAAAACTACAAAAATTGCTAAAATGGAAAAAAAACTCCAAGAACTGAAACAATCTCCAAAATTAAAAAAATCGCCAAAATAAAAAAACGCCAAAATTAAAAAAACGTCAAAAACGAACAACAAATGCCAAACCTATATTTTATATAGGCTATAGTTCGTATTGAATTATATATTTCATGTCCGTATGGCACAATTCGTGAGGGGGTCAAAGTCGCACTTTACTAAATTTATTTTAGTTCTGTGTTTTTTTATTTTGATTTTTGATTTCTTTTTTTTTGATTTGGTGAATTTGTATGACAAAAATGCACATAAAATAAAACCAGAACTTTTAATTAGTGCAAAAAATGTGATTTAGTTTATTTCATCAGCATTTCAATTATTTAAGCAGTTTAATTCCTAAGCCTGATTCTCATCCATGGTCTTCAGGGCTGTTAAAAGAGAGCTGGCTGTCTTGAAAACCTAAAAATGCATTCCAAGTTATAAAATTTTGCTGCCATTTAATTTAAATATTCCAAATGAATACCCATAAGTACAAGGTTAAGTCCACTTCAAAGAAGACACCGGTAACCCGACAGCACTTTTGAGAGCGCACAATTATAAACGAGAGAAATTTCCTATAAGATTTTTCCAAACCATCCCAGTCAAATGCGCAATAGGCATTAGTGGCCAATAGCATACTCTAGAGTTAAGAAAGCAAAAGCCAAATTTCAAAATTCTAAATTCCACCAAACACCCACCTCATCCTTAATTCTCTGACCATTCCAACAGTACAACATCAATTGCAAGGCCACTGCACTCAGAAATAAAGTTTTATAGGCCACATCGGCCAAAGAGTCGTTGGGTCGACTTACACGAAAAACTAAACTGCAAATTTCCGTGCAGACTATAAGGAATTTAATAAATATTATTTCGCCATAAACTTCATTCAATTTTTCGGCCAAACGTAAAGCTTGTAGATGCTGCTGTACGCACTCGATAATGTCTGCATAGAAACGTTGCTCATAAGCAATGACAGCCTTTTCAGAACGTTGCACGCCCAGCTGCTCAAAACGATGGCCAATTATATGGAACTGAGCCACAATATTGCTAACAAACCAAGAGAATAAAGTATCAAAGGCCAAGGAAACCGTACAAGCAAAATACAGACTAAAAGCGTTCAAAGCATAAACGACTGAGTAGCCGGACAAGAGCGAGTGGTTCCAAAAATAACTGTCAAAACAGAAAAAACTCCAAGAAATTTTTGAAAACTATTCTTATATAACAACTCACGTGGCCTTATTAGTGTCGACCAAAACAAGCTCTCCACTGGCCAAGTAAACATAGAGGCCGTAAATAACCGGGTGTAGAATACCAACACTCCCAGTAACGACCACCAGTCTTAAGTAAGTGGTACACAGAAAATTATCCTTGGCATTTTCACGTCGCACAATAAACATTTCTTCACCTTTAGCTTAAGAGAAAATAAAAAATTTTACAATACAAAATTATTTTAAAATCTTTTCCATTCACTTACCTTTTAAGTTAATCTTGTGGATTTCGTTTATTAGCAAAACAATTTCTTTACTTTTCTTTAGAAATATTCCCATTTTTAATATGCACAAGACCAGTTGACAGAACAACGGCATAGAATCGGTTACTTCCACAAAATCGGTGATATTAAGGTAGATATAATGGGTGACAAGAATGAGATGAAAGAAAGACGATAATAGAATGCCATAAAGCAAAAATGGTTGTCTGATAAGTTTTTCTATTGATTTTGTATCGCCGGGTATGAGCTGTATGCCCACGCCGGCGAATGTTAGTTTTTGTACTGAGAAATAGTGCGATGAAAACATTTCATTCCAAAGTCTTTTTTATTATTATTGGTTTGTGCAAATTTTTGAAAACGTGAGTTAATTAATTAATGTCTCTTTTAAGAGAGCTTTTTAATAAGTATTTGTTTTATTTTTTTATTATCAATAACTGTTATTAAAATGTGTTGGACATGAATGTTTCCCATATTAACACGGTGCTGCACAGTGGGCACTTTTGCAAAATAAATGGTAATAAATATGTAAGTTGTTAACAAGTGATTAGATTTATGTGAAACTTTTTACATCTTTAGAGGAGGAGACTTCTGGCTTAAGCTAAACAGGAGTTACAGTGAGCCAAAATTGAACACCGAGGATTCAAAAAAAAAACTTATTTTTATCTGATTTGAATAAAAAAATGTTTTGCCTTAACTTTTCTTAGTATTTCGTTTATAACTTTTTAGTTTAATTCCGGGTTTCAAATTAAATTAAATTTTTGACAAAATTCTAAATATAAATAAGGAGAAAAAGTTACTAATATCTGCATTCGTTAAATCGTTAAAATGCTAAGAAATCAAAATTTTTTAATTTCCCTGAAAAAAACTTGTTTTTTAGGGTTCCCGTACACTAAAGGTGAAAGAAAAGGAACCCTATTGTTTTCGCTACGCTGTCCAGTCTGAGCTACGGAGCTGAAATTTTAACAGATTGTGTAGAACTTTGGCCGCTACAACAACAAATGCATGAGAGTTAAAAATTAAAGAGTGTTCTAAAACGAGGAATGGAAACTGTTAAAATCTTAAGTAATATATATAAATAAAACTGTATGTATATAGACACTTAAAATTTATATTTATATACAGAAAACAACAATTAACACTAAAATTTACAAAATTTAAATTAAAGGGTGTTCTATCAGTTAATGTATTTTGACAACTTAATGTATCTTGGAAACCGTAAGAGGCAAACCCTTGAAATCTTTAAAAACGGTAAAACTAAAATATCACTAAATTTTGAAATCGCCAAACTGAAAAAAAAATCGTCAAATAAAAAAAATTGCCACATAAAAAAAAATTCAAATACTAAAATAAATCACCAAAAACCGAACAACTCACCAATACGAAAAAATATCGCCAAAATGAAAAAAAACGCCAAAAACCGAAAAAAATCGTCAAAACGAGAAAAAGGCGCCAAAACCAAAATAATTGTTTATATGAAAAAAAGAATCGCAAAAATGAAAGAAAACATTAACAAAATGGAAAAAAAAAATTGTAAAATTGAAAAAATGCCAAAAACCGAAAAAAATGGCCAAAATGAGAAAAAAAAGTGTCAAGACTAAAAAAAGCGCCTAAATAAAAATAAAAACTTGCCAAAATGAAAAAACGCCAAAAGAAACGAAAAATTCGACATAACTTAAAAAAAATCGCCTAAATGAAAAAAAACGCCAAAAACCGAAAAAAATTGTCAAAACTAGAAAAAAAAGCGCCAAACTAAAACAAATGCTTAAACTAAAAAAAAGTCGACAAAAACCGCAAAAACACAAAAAGAACGCTAAAACTAAAAATGCTCAAAACCAAAAAAATCTTAAAATTAAAAAAAAAAAAATGCCAAAACAATATATTATATAGGCTAAATGTATAACCTAAGGGTGTCTCAGTAAGAGTGCACTTTTTAATTTTAAAATAAAAACAAATATTTTATGACAGAGTTGTGATATTTTTATTGTATTGTAAAGGAGACATGTTCCGATTGAGTATGTAATGAAATATCCGGCAAATGTCCCCCATGGCTCCGATGACAGGCCATTACTCTTTTCATAAAATTTTTCATGACTTTTGCACAGAGATGTGGCTGTATCTCACCGATGACGCGTTGGATTTCCGATTTGAGCTCAGGAATTGTTTCGGGCTTATTTGCATAAGCCCGACATTTCACAAAACCCCAAAGAAAAAAACGCACGGCGTTAAATCGCACAATCTTGATGACCAGTTGACATCAGAATTTCGTGAGATAATGTGTTCTGGAAATCGTTGCTGCAATAAGTCGATTGTTTCATGCGCGGTGTGGCAGGTTGCACCATCCTGCTGAGGCCACATGTTGTCCAGATTCAAGCCGTCCAGTTGAGGCCACAAGAAGTCCATTATCATATTCCTGTAACGAATGCCGTTCATAGTCACTGCAATTTCGACCTCATTTTCAAAAAAGTAAGGTCCAATCATGCCGCCTGACCAAAATCCGCACCAGACATTTACTCGTTGTGGGTGCATTTGTTTCTCATGGATTGCATGAGTCCCAAATTCGACAATTTTGTGTATTCACGAAGCCTTTCACATGGAAATGCGCTTCATCAGAGAAAATAATTTTTTTCGAAAAATTGGCATCGACTTGTAATGAGTTTTCACAATTATAAGGTGTTGTTGTGGTTGTATCGTCTTGTCTATGGACGAAAAAAAGCCGCGATTTTGATTCTTTAAAATAATTATTATTTATTGTCTATGCTAAAAGGTTGGTGTATTTGATTTATGATTTTGTTCCAAACATTAATTCCCATCTATATTTTTCATATATTTTTTCAAACTATTGTATAATAGTTTAATTTAATTTTTATGTTTTAAAAGTATTGACAATAATATTTTTATTTTTCATTATCAAAGACAGCAACCATTTTTGATGAAAATAACTTCAAAGTTATTTTACCTGCGCAAAATCTATCAGATTTTAATTAAAATCTTTATGAAAATTTATACCGTTTACACAATGTTTTTTTTTGACATTTATCAATATTTTTTATACAAAACAAGGCCCATTAACAGAAAAATTTCTAAAACTGCAACCAAACAACTGCAATATAGCCAATTCACACACCTTTTTAAACAGACCATTCAATCATCTGTTATATAAATATGCTGCACAGGGTAGTAAAAATAATATAAAAATATTAGATTTTGAATTGATTGTCTACAAATCTAATCACAAACTAGATTTTGTTTTGTATGAGAAATTAGTAAAAAGCAGCCAGACTTAGTTCAAAATTTCCGAGATAATGTAAAAGCCCTATTAGAGAATTCAAACACAAGAACTCAAAAGTATTTTCAAACAATTACTTCCTAAATCTTTTTACTGAATTTAGGGCATAAGTTTAACAAAAAATTTATAATAAAATAGTTTGAAAAATTTATTAAAAAATAGTTTTTGGTTATAATGTTTGGAACAAAATCATAAAGCAAATACATGAACCTTCTAGCATGGACAATAAGTAATAATAAATGTTTTAAAGAATCATACCTGTGGCTTTTTTCGTCCATAGACAAGACGATACAATCGTCGACAGAATTAGGGCATTAGCTTTTAAAAATTGAACTCATTACTTTTATTCGACAAATAATTTATTGAATCATTTTTCATTTTTAATAAACAATTTTATTGAGCTAAATTGTAACTGTAAAAATTATTATGACTTTATAAAGACTTTTTAAGAAAAATTGGTATGGAAATTTGTCCTAAAATATGCCTTTTTAAAGCCTTAATAAGTTTTGTAAATAAGGCTGTTACAATTTTTATTTCTTTATAAAATACTAAAATTATTTTGTTCTGTTTAGTGTTGCAGCAGCTTGTGGCCTATTAAAGACCACAAGTGAATAAATGTTGCATTAGCTTGTCACCCACTCAGCTGCAAAATCTTAACACTGAAGCAGAGAATATGCATCCATGCATTTTTTAATTAAAATTAAATTTGAAAACTATGTATATCGAAAATTTAAAATATTGCTCTAACTGTCAAGAAGTTTATTTCATCAGCATTTAAACTCTTAAAACAGTTTGCTTCCTAAGCCTGATTTTCATCCATGGTCTTCAGGGCGGTTAAAAGAGAACTGGCTGTCTTGAAAACCTAAAAATGCATTTATAGTTAAAACGTCTTAGGTCCACTTAATTTAAATTTTTTCAAATGAATACCCATAAGTACAAACTTAAGTCCACTTCAAAGAAAACACCAGTCACCCGACAGCACTTTTGAGAGCGCACTATTATAAACGAAACATATTTACTGTAAGATTTTTCCAAGGCATCCCAGTCAAGTGCACAATAGACAACTATGGCCAATTGCATACTCTAGAATAAATAAAGCAAAAAAAATAAAACTTTAAAATTCTAAATTCCACCAAAATTATAATTCACCTCATCCTTAATTCTCTGACCATTCCAACAATACAACATCAATTGCAAAGCCACTGCACTCAAAAATAAAGTTTTGTAGGCCACATCAGCCCAAGAGTCATTGGGACGACTTGCACGAAAGACTAAACTGCAGATTTCCGTACAGACTATAAAAAGTTTAATAAATATCATTTCGCCATAGACACTATTCAATTTCTCGGCCAAATATAAGGTTTGACGATGCTGATGTACGCACGTTATAATTTCTGCATAGAAACGTTGCTGATAACTAATAGCAGCCAATTCAGAACGCTGCATACCCAGCTGCTCAAAACGATGGCCAATTATATGAAACTGAGCCACAATATTGCTAACAATCCAAGAGAATAAAGTATCAAAGGCCAAGGAAACGGTACAAGTAAAATAAAGACTAAAAACATTCAAAGCATAAACGATTGAGTAGCCGGACAAGTGCGAGTAGTTCCAAAAATAACTGGCAAAACAAAGAAAAATTTAATGAAATTTCTTAAAACTATTCTCAAAACAAAACAACTCACGTGGCCTTATTAGCTTCGGCTAAAACAAGCTCTCCACTGGCCAAGTAAACATAAAGTCCGTAAATAACCGGATGTAGAATACCAACACTCCCAGTAACGATCACCAGTCTTAAGTAAGTTGTAGACAGAAAATTTTCTTTGGCATTTTCTCGTCGCACAATAAATATTTCTTCATCTTTTGCTTAAGGGAAAATTTAAAATTTTACAATATAAAATTTTTTTAAAATCTTTTCCATTCACTTACCTTTTAAGTTAATCTTGTGGATTTCGTTTATTAGCAAAACAATTTCTTTACTTTTCTTTAGAAATATTCCCATTTTTAGTATGCACAAGACCAGTTGACAGAACAACGGCATAGAATCGGTTACTTCCACAAAATCGGTGATATTAAGGTAGATATAATGGGTGACAAGAATGAGATGAAAGAAAGACGATAATAGAATGCCATAAAGCAAAAAAGGTTGTCTGATAAGATTTTCTATTGATTTTGTATCGCCGGGTATGAGCTGTATGCCCACACCGGCAAACGTTAGTTTTTGTACTGAGAAATAATGCAATGAAACCATTTCATCAGTGTTCTGTTTATAAATGTTTTGTTAAAATTCTTTAAAAACGTGTTTTTTTAATTATTATTGTCATTAAAATATCCTTTTTAATAAGCATATTGTTTTTGTTTTTTTAGTCTACCTATCACTGTTATTAAAATTTGTGAGAAATTAATGTTGCCTTTAATAATACGGGGGAGTATTAACAGATATTAATTTAATTCCTACTGAGGGCCTCATTTCAAGTACACAATTATTTCAAATAGTAATAGCAAGATATTTTGGTTTCCAGTTAAAATCATTCCAGTTTAAGTGGAACAAAAGCATTAGACAGTACAACAAAATTGATATCAGTCGGATAGACTGAATTATGATCCAGCAAATGAAGGAATTTACTTAAATTGTACTAATGAATTAGAATCCGCTAATCGATCGGTGAGCCGTCTGTGTATAAGACAGTTCTCCAATTCCATATCATCTGATATTAGGGTGATGCAGTTTAAATGATGACGAGACAAAGGCATACATTCCATGCCAGTGTATCGTCAACCGCCAAAAAAGCTTAAGCGCCATATTTTTGAATTTTTTTTTTTAACAAAAATTGATCACCTACGATTGTGAATAATCGATTGACGTCAAAAAATAAACCTCGAAAATTATGTAGCTTAAGGTTTTTTGGCCGTTATGGTATGATATGTTACAGTAGAAGGCGTGTTTTTCATTCTGAGTTGCTGTGTTCATATGACATTAGGCGGGTTTCTCCAAACTATGTGTGCTGACTTTGGAGAGCAACATAGATTTTGATTTATATTACACATATTTGGCACAAAAGATCATTTAAATGTTGCAATGTTGGTCTTTGAACCGACTTCGTCAGATTTAATCCTAAAGTAACAGCAGATTGCCCTCCTTCGTTGTGTAGTAGAATCTTTGGCAAAGTGAAATAACCAATAAAATTGATACTTAACACAGCTTTGAAAATTGAATGCGTATTATTGACACCAGGGGCGCTGCAATACCTGTCTTCTCTATCACAAGCCAGGCGCTCTACTCTGTAATTCAAAATAAATTAATATAAAGGGTGTTTTTTATGGAATGACACAAGTTTAAATCATAATATAACAAGGAAATTTATTTTTAATATCAATGAAACTGGCTTTATTAGAAAGATATTTAATGAAATTAATGTTTATATATGATTTCTGCCATGTGACCATCATGGCTGGCGCGTAGAGGGCTTCTATGGAACACCAGTTTTCAAAAATGTTTCGCATTCTGACCATCATTGTTTTTAAAGACATATGGGCCAATGACTCCGCCAGCCCATAAAGAGCACCAAACATTAATTTTCTGTGGATGTAATGGTGTTTCGACAAAAGCTTTGTAAAATCTACTCACTCAAAATGTGACAATTTTGCTTGTTTACGACAAGAAATGGGTTAAATTGATTATTTAAGCCATAACATGGAAGAATTGTACGATGAGTTTGATGAATAGAACTATTATTTTGATTAAAAATTTCAAATTCAAATTTCACGCATTGCTCTCGTGCAAGTCAGTTCATAATCAAATTTCGAAGCAAACTAAACAAAAAACAACTATTAAATGGGTGCTCAAATAAAGTAGTGATGCCAGCTTAAAGTTATGACACTCTATAAAAAACGCCCTATAAAAACCTGAAACTATAATCTTTAGTTCCGAATTACACATTAGACCCCCAAAATCCTAAGGAGTAAGCCAAGTCAAGAGAAATCAAAAGACATTATAAAATTGAATAGAAAAACAGTCAGTAAACTGATTAGCATAATAACTGGCTACACAGAGCTGAGGCCGGTTTGCATAGGCCTAGTTTGCATAGGACTGATAGAGGATATTACTGCAGAGCATGCGAGGAGGAGGACGAAAAATTAGTGCACTACCTGTATCATCGTTTACACAGCCTAGAACAGAAATTTTCCATACGGACAACATATTAGACTTCAAATGTCTTTGCAACTCCGATTGCAGAGATGCTATGAAAAATAAACAGAGTTGTCATAGTTTCTTACAGCATAATCTAAAAAATATATTTAAAAAAAAATATTACACACAAGATATTAATTCGCAGGCAAATCTTGCCTAGACTCGAGATTGCTATGCTTTAGTCTAACTTATTAACATAATTCTATTCATACAAATTAAATTAAAAAATTAAAATTTATTAGCTGCTGATTAAGCATATCTATATGCATTTCATTGTTGCTTTGCCAAATCATCAGTAGACTTCATTTGACAAATTTTGAACAGTCACAAACCTCTTATTTTATGCACAGGCCTTCAAATATATTATTATTTCTGAATTCTCAAATGGTTTTTTAAAGTCTTTGCATAAAAATTTGTCAAATGAAGCCTACTGATGATTTGGCAAAGCAGCAATGATATGCATATAAGCATGCATTACAAATAAATTTCAATTAAAATAAACTTATAACAATATGTTTATTAATAAATATTTTAAATGTTAAATTAAACATTTAATAGCGCTTCCTTAAGTGTTTGTTCAGTAAGTAAATTCCATATAAAAATCTAAAGTATGAATAAATTAAAGTGATTTATTTATTCATTACCTCATCTCTAAAGTCTTAACACTGGAACAAAAAATAAGCAAATTTTGATTCCTAAGATGTTTCAAACCAAAGATAAATATCAAGAACTTAAGAGTTAGTGCAAAAAATGTCATGAAGTTTCTTTCATCAGGGCTTGAATATTTAAAATCGTGTACTTCCTAAGCCTGATTCTCATCCATGGTCTTCAGGGCGGTTAACAGAGAAGTGGCTGTCTTGAAAACCTAAAAATGCATTTATAGCTTAAAACTTTTGCTTTTATATCCTGTAAAATATTCAATTGAATACCCATAAATACAAGGCTAAATCCACATCGAAAAAAACACCCGTCACCCGACTGCATCTTTGAGAGCGCACGATAACAAACGAAAAAAAATTCTTGTAAAATGTTTCCAAAGCATCCCAGTCAAATGCCAAATAGACAATTGTGGCCAATTGCATACTCTAGAATAAATAAAGCAAAAATAAAAAAAATAAAAGAAAAAAGTTCTCAAAATCCAAACTTCCAAACTTCAAACACTCACTCACCTCATGCTTAATTCTCTGACCATTCCAACAGTATAGTATCAATTGCAAGGCCAATGAACTCAAAAATAAAGTTTTGTAGGCCGCATCGGCCCAAGAGTCGTTGGGGCGACTTACACGAAAAATTAAACTGCAAATTTCTGTGCAGCTTATAAGGAATTTAACAAATATCATTTCACCATAAACACTATTTAGTTTTTCGGCCAAACGTAATGCTTGACGATGCTGCTGTACACACGCCATAAAGTCTGCGTAGAAACGTTGCTGACAAGCATTGAAAGCCAGCTTGGCACGTTGCACTCCCAGCTGCACAAAGCGATAGCCAATGATATGAAATTGAATTACAATATTGCTAACGAACCAAAAGAACAGAGTGTTAAGTGCCAAAGAAACAGTACAAATAAAATACAGGCTAAATAAATTTAAAACATAAACGACTGAGTAGCCGGGCAAGCGTGAGTGGTCCCAAAAATAACTAAGAAAACAGCGAACAGTTATTGTAATAAAGGAAAATTATTCTTCATATGACTACTTACGTGGCCTTATTAGTATCGGCCAACACAATCTCTCCACTTGCAAAATAAGCATAAAGACCGTAAATAATCGGATGTAGAACACCAACACTTCCCGTAGCGATCACCATTCTGAAGTAAGCTGAAGACAGGAAAGTTTCCTTGGCATTTTCGCGTCGCACAATAAACATTTCGTCATCTTTAGCTTAAGAAAAAAAAACTTGTACAATATTAAAATCAATAATTACCTACATTAATTAATTTTTTAAAAAGTGCCATAAACTTGGCAAACTTTGAACTAATAAAATTACAAACTTTTTCTGTTCACTTACCTTGCAAATTAATCTTATGAATTTCGTTTACTAACAAGAGAATTTCTTCACGTTTTTTAAGAAATATGACCATTTTTAATATGCACAAGATCAAATGACAAAACAAAGGCATAGAATCGGTGACTTCTAAAAAATCGGTGATATGCACGTACATGTAATAAGTGACCAGAGTGAGGTGAAAGAAAGACGATAATAAAATGCCATAAAGCAAAAAAGGTTGTTTGATAAGACTCTTGGATGATTTTGTAGCACCGGGAATGAGGTGTATGCCCACGCCGGCAAATGTAAATTTCTGTACAGAGAAATAATGCGCTGAATCCATTTCATTTGAAAGTCTTTTTTATTATTGCGTTAATAAAATTCTTTAAAATATTTTTTTCTTAATTATTGTTAGCATTTAGAGAGTTTTTTAATAAGCATTTTGTTGTTGTTTTTGTTTTGCATATTTATCACTGTTATTAAAATTTGTTAGACATGAATGTTGCCTTTAATAATACAGGGCAGTATTAAAAGATATTTATTTTTATATTTATTGAGGGCCTCATCTACACTCCAGTATGTGTTTGACAGGTTAAAAGCTCTTGAAAACAATTAGAGGATTTAATTTAATTAATTAATTTAAGGTATGTAAACGACTTAAGGCGCAAAACTTAATTTAAACACCAGGTGCCTCGTGGCATATCATATCTGTTTCATTATAACGTGTGAAGTCTTTGGTACGGGGACTATTTTCGTCAAAATAACTTATTACATAATTTTTAATTGTATTTGTAACATTTAATATTTAAAATAAGATCAATAATTTAAGCCTGGTACGGAGTTCATACGGAATTTGAGATTTTCATACAAATTGTATGTAAAAAGAATTACGATAAAATTCAGGTTGGTAAATTTCATAAAGAAATTTTCATTTGCTAGTACGGACTTCCAATAGAAAAATATATATGTTTTAAATTAAAAAAAAAATTAATTTGTGTGTATGCAAAAATAATTCTACAAATAAATTCAGTAAAGTGCGACTTTGGCCCGCGGACGAAGGGTTCCGTACGGACACGAAATATGTAATTTATGAATATGAACTTTAGTAGCCTATATAAAATATAGTTTTGAAATTTTTTTTCGTTTTTGACGTTTTTTTAATTTTGGCTATTTTTTTTTGTTGTTTTGGAGATTTTTTTAGTTTTTGGATTTTTTTTCCATTTTGGCCATTTTTTAGTTTTGAAATTTTTTTCTCGTTTTGGCGATTTTTTTGGGTTTTTTTTATTTTTTGGCGATTTTTTCGTTTTGGCGAATATTTTTTTTTGATATTGGCGATTTTCGGTTTTTGGCGTATCTTCATTTTGGCGACTTAATTCATTTAGGCGCCTTTTTAGTTTTGACACTTTTTTTTCTCATTTTGGCGATTTTTTTAGTTTTTGCCGATTTTTCAATTTAGCGATTTTTTTAATTTTAGCGATTTTTTCAATTTGGCGATTTTTTTTCATATTAACAATTTTTTTGTTACTGGAGCTTTTTTCGCGTTTGGCGACTTTTTTCGGTTTTTGGCGCTGTTTTCATTTGGACGATTTTTTCCGAATTTTGCGACTTATTTTAGTGTTAGAAATTTTTTTTAATTTTGGCGATTTTTTTTGTTTTGGCGATTTTTTTTTTTTTTGGTTAGGCGATTTAATAATTTTCGGATTTCTTAGTTTTACCGTTTTTGAAAATTTCAAGAGTTTACGTCTCACGGTTTCCAAGTTGTCAAAATTACTTATTCAAAATTGCACTAACTGATGGACCACCCTTTAATTAAAATTTTTTTAAATTTTAGTGTTAATTGCTGTAGTCTATATAAAAATACACTAATTTTACAAATTTCAAGTGTCAATATAAATATGTACATACAATTGTATGTATATTACATGGGATTTTAGCATTTTTCGTTGCTCGTTTTGTAACACCCTTTAATTTTTAATTTTCATGTATTTGTTGTTGTAGCGACCAAGGTCCAAATTTCAGATCCGTAGCTCTTACGGTTCCTGAGAAAATACCGTGTGACGGACAGATGGACAGACGGACAGCGTAGCGAATACAATAGGGTTCCTGTTTTCACCTTTGGTGTACGGAACCCTAAAAAGGCTACACATTTACCGTGTAGAAATAAATGTAAATTTACAAACGTGAAATTGCGTAAGAAGTCCGTACCGGACTTTAACACAGAAAAACTCTTACTGCAATAATAAACAGCTTTAATTGAAAATAAAACGTAGGATTAAAAAAAATTTATTTAAATCAATTAAACTTTTGTTTAGAAATTTAATTAATTGCAAAGTTTAATTGCCTCAATAACATATTTATTTAATTTTTGATTTTATTTTCAATTAGAGTTGTTTATTGCAGGAATATTTGTTCCTGTATATAAACATAATTTTTAAATTTGACATTGACAGTTCAATATTTCATATAGACATGCATTGCAAATAAATTTAAATTAAAATAAACTTGTGACAATGTGTCAAATAATAAATTTCTTAAGCATTAAACACATTAACCACAGCAAGCTACCGGCTACAAAATGTCAAATATAGATTACATATGTTTATATCAGGATGATATAGGCAACAAGGTTGTTGTCCGTGCTACTTTTGTCGCTGTAGTCAAATTAAACTAATTTCTATTTTTTATGGCTGCAAACCAAAAACAGTCTTAACAATATAGCAAAATAATTTAAACAAATTATTGCCAAGAAATGTTTTTTATTTCCAAATAAAAAAGAAAGTCACAAAATTTTAATGTTAATTACAAAATTAATTATATTTTTGCAAAGCAAAAACCTACTAATCGCGAAAAATTGCAAAATTTTTAAAAAAGCCATAATATTGATTAAGAACCGATAAAACTGTAAGGAATGTAAAAAAATTCGCGAAAATTGCGTAAATTCGCAAAAAATGTCCAACAGCGGGATAACGACAAAGTTCAATAATGTTATAAAATCTTCAAAACTGTAAGGAAGCTAAAAAATACGCAAAAAACCGCTTTTATCGCAAACTTTGCAAAAATCGCGAGAATTTGCAAAATTCTAAACAAGCCATAATATTAATTAAAAATCACTAAAGCCTTAGGGAATGCAAAAAAATCGGCAAAAATTGCGAGAATTAGGAAAACTTGCAAAAACTTATTAATAGCGGAATGATAATAAAGTCTAATATTGTTTAAAAATTGGCAAATCTCTTACATAGCGTCTACAACTGTGCTTAACTCTGACATAATATGTGGGAAAACGTCGGCAGAATAACAAAAATAAAATGCCGATATTTCTCTTCATTTTATACAAGGGGACAACGTAATTTAACTTTTCTTATGACATTTCATTTTGTGGAAATTCTCATCGAATTAACATGTTTTATTTTTGCATAATTAGTTATTTTATTTTCACTTTTTTACACAAAGTTTAATTTATAAATCAATTAAATACATTTAAACATATAAAATCCCAGAAAATTTTTCCAAAACATAGTTTTTCATTTATTTTAATAAACACTCACACATGCATACTAATTTATTTTCATGTACGTGTGTTTTTTGACAATTCATCTTGTTATAAGATTTCTTATAACAACGCTCTCATGAAAAATATTATAAGATTAAGATAACACTAATTTCAAGTATACACGTAACATAATTCGCTCTGCAATTGAATTTGACAATCTTATCTTACATATTATGTTAGGAAACTAAGAACATGCAAAAGGTCGCTTTTATTGTGAACTTTGCAAAAAATCGCGAATATTTGCAATATTGGAAATAAGCGCTAAGATTGATTAGAAATCGCGAAAGCAATAGAAAATATAAAAATTTTGAAGAAAAAAAGGGAAAAACGTGAAAAAATCGCAAGTTAGCGAAAAATTGCTAAATGTATTGAAGAAATCACAAAACCTATAAATAGTAAAATTCGAAAAAAAAAATATATAGAAATACTGATTCTATTCGACGATTGTGCCGTCTTGTCTATGGACGGAAAAAAGCAGCAGTTATGATTCTTTCAAACAATAATTAGTTATTGTCTATGCTAAAAGGTTCGTGTATTTGCCTTATGATTTTGTTCCAAACATTTTTTCCAACACACATATTTTCATATATTTTTCAAACTTTTGTATAATACTTTAATTTAATTTTTATGTTTTAAATACATGGCAATAATATTTTTATTTTTCATTATCAGAGACAACAACTATTTTTGATGAAAATACTTTACTGAATTCAAACACAAGAACTCAGAAGTAGTTTCAAACAAAAATATCCTTATTCTTCTTACTGAATTAGGGCATTAGTATATTTGAATAAATTATTTAATTTTTATAAATGTAAAATATTTGAAAGCGGCACCCACCACTGAAATATATATTTATGGTGGTGCTGCCGTCTTCAAAATAATTAAGCAGCTGGCTACCAGGCAACATTTGCTGCCTGCGGCACTTGTAGTCGTGTAGCCATGTAGCCTGCTGTGGTCTATGTGTTTAATGCATTGAATATAAAATTAAACATTTAATAGTGATTTCTTAATCGTTTATTCAGTAAATCTTTTCCATATAAAAACTTAAAGCATGACATAACCAGCAGCAGTTTGTTTAAATAGCTGACGAGTGATTTATTTTTTCCTAGCTTGAGACCCACACATCTCTAAAGTCTTAATTAACACTGGAACAGAAAATAAGCTGAATTTGACTTCTAAAGTGTTTCAAACAAAAGATAAATTATTAAAAACTTAAGTTATTTCTTGAAGTTTCTTTCATCAGCGTTTGAATACATAAAATCATGTGCTTCTTAGCCCCGATTTTCCTCCACGGTCTTCAAAGATGTTAAAAGAGAACTGGCTGTCTTGAAAACCTAAAAATGTATACATAGTTTTAAGGTTTTACTTTAATTTAATTTAAAATTTTCCAATGAATACCCATAAGTACAAGGTAAAGTGCACTTCAAAAAAGACACCCGTCACCCGACTGCATCTTTGAGAGCGCACAATTACAAAGGAAAGAAATCTTTTGTAAAATTTTTCCAAGGCATCCCAGTCAAATGCAAAATAGACATTAGTAGCCAATTGCTCACTCTAGAATGAAATAAACTATAAAGCTTAAGTTTTGAGAATAGAAACTGCCTCCACACACTCACTTCATCCTTAATTCTTTGGCCATTCCAACAGTACAAGGCCAATTCCATGGCTATGGCCGTCAAAAAAAATGTCTTGTAGGCCACATCGGCCACGGAGTCATTAGGGCGGCTTACACGAAAAACTAAACTGCAAATTTCCGTACAGACTATAAGAAATTTCATAAATATCATTTCCCCATAGACACTATTTAATTTCTCGGCCAAACGTAAAGCTTGAAGATGCTGCTGTACGCACTCGATTATGTCTTCATAGAAACGTTGCTGACAAGCGTTAAAGGCCAATTTCGCACGCTGCATGCCCAGCTGATCAAAACGATGGCCAATGACATGAAACTGTGCCACAATATTGCTGACAAACCAAAAGAATAGAGTATCAAAGGACATAGTAACGGTGCAAGCAAAATAAAGACTAAATACGTACAAAGCATAAACAATTGAGTAGCCGGCCAAATGCGAGTGATTCCAAAAATAACTGCAAAAAAAAGAAAAGGAGAAATGAAGTTAATTAAAATTTTTAAAATTTTTTTTATACAACAACTTACGTGGCCTGATTAGTAGCGACCAAAACAAGCTCTCCACTGGCAAAATAAACATAAAGACCGTAAATAATTGGATGCAAAATACCACCACCTCCGGTAACAAACGCCATTCTTAAGTAAGCGCTGCACAGAAAGTTGTCCCTGGCATTTTCGCGTTGCACAATAAACATTTCGTCATGTTTAGCTAAAGAATTATGAATTATTTAATATTTTAAATACTTTCCATTCACCTACCTTGCAAATTAATTTTATGTATTTCGTTTACCAACAAGACAATTTCTTCGCGTTTTTTTAGAAATATGCAAATTTTTAAAATGGCCAAGACCAGTTGACAGAACATTGGCATGGAATCGGTTACTTCCACAAAATCGCTGATGTTTACGTAGATATAATGGGTGATAAGAATGAGGTGAATACAAGCAGATAACAAGAGACCATAAAGCAAAAATGGGTGCTTAATAATACTTTGCGATGATTTTGTATCACCGGGGTTGAGGTGTATGCCCACGCCGGCGAATGTAAGTTTTTGTACTGAAAAATAGTGCGATGAAAGCATTTCATCGGTGGTTCTTTTGTTATTGTTTTGTGCAAATTTTTCAAAGCGTAATTTAATTATGTTCTTGCTGTTTTGAAAGCTTTTTAATAATTATTTTGTTGTGGTTTTGCTCGACTATCTATCACTGTTATTAAAATGTGTTAGACATAAATGTTTCGTTTAATAACACAGGGCAGTATTAACACATATTGATTTTTGTCTTGTTGAGGACCTCATTTGTACTAAAAGAGTATTTCTTAGTTTAGACAGCAGCAGTGAATATTTGTTTGGCAGCTGAAATCACAACAATTTATTTTGGCACAAATTTTGTAACGATTAATTTAAAAAAAAAAAACACTGAAGATGCCCTGCAGGAAATAGAACTGAGACAAAAGACTAGTCACGTGATCGGTCCACAGTGATTGGGACGAGTTTAGTCCAACACTTCCTATGAAGCGGACCAGTCAATTTTACATGAGGATAACCTAGGAGGGGGCTTTAATTGATACTTCGTATGCACCTTATGACTGGTTACTGAACTATCTCATAGGGTGCTGATCGGTGTAGAATAATATATGTAAATGATTTAAAAATGTCATTCCGACACTTAACTGTAACAATGAAAAGTTATATTTTTTTAATGTTACAAATGAAATTATATATTTTTTTCGAACTCGAAATGACAACCAAGTGCATGACAGGCTTGTACACTACCCAGTTGAACACAGGCCCACTCATGTTTCAACAGTATTTAAAATAACTTTTTAAGCTTAAGTTAATATCTAAAGCGTTAATTCTGTTTGACGATTGTATCGTTTTGTCTATCTATCGATGAAGAAAAAGCTGCAGTTGTAATTCTTTAAAACAATTATTATTTATTGTCTGTATTAGAAGGTTCGTGTATTTGCTTTATGATTTTGTTCCAAACATTATTTCCAATACATACATATCTTTTCATATATTTTTCAAACTATTGTATAATAATTTAATTTATTTATTATTTATTTATTAAACATATTAATGCAAAGTAAATTTGCATAATATGGTGTTGCACAAATATGGGCGGAGTAACGTAGACCATATGCCCAAAATTTAATTTAATTTTAGTGTTTTAATAACATGGCAATAATATTTTTATTTTTCATTATCAAAGACAACAACCAATTTGGAAGAAAATAATTAATAGGGTATTCAACTTTTTTTGCTCTAAATCTAGTACTTACGAGATTTTGAGCTTAATCTTGTTGCTTTTTACTAGATTCCCATACAAAACGAAATCTAATTTGTGAGTAGATTTGTAAGAAGTCTACTAAAAATTTAATATTTGTATTTTGTTTTTACTACCCTCTACAAAATATTTATAAAAAAAGATGTGTGAATTGGCTACGGTCTGCCCTAAAAGGTGTTTGCATTGGCTACATTGCGGTTATTTAATGGGCTTTGTTTTGGATAAAAAATCTTGATAAATAGCAAAAAAAAAATTGGTGTAAGCGCTGTAGATTTTTATAAAGATTTTAATTAAAATCTGGTAGACTTTGTTCAGGTGTAAGTGCCCTATTAGGGAATTCTAACACATGAACTCAAAAAAATGTTCAATCAAAAACATCCAAAATCTTATTATTGAATTAGGGCTTTAGTATAGTTGAGGGACTGGTGAAAGACTCATATTGGAGGCAACAATTAACATATTTACACTATTTGATAGGTCTTGGATTTAACCACATCGAACCTGTTTCGTGCACGACCAAGTCCGAATTAAATTATCTCAGGATCAAGAGGATACATCATATGTAACTATTTACACGATATGTCGTTCTTTCACCATACACTACTCCCTACTTTTGCTTACACTAGCATTTGCTCAATTCACCAAATTTTCTGCAGGGATGTCAAGGTCATTGAAAATTTAAATGCATTGGCCTTATGATGCATGCCATCATTACGCCTGCCTCGTAAAAGGCATTAAGATTCCATACATATTGTACTTGTTGCTCTAAAGAGTATCAACTGAAAATTTAAGAATTTTGACTTTTCCCAGGCATCGATTTACAGTGTATCTACCAACTGCAAAAATCTGACATACCATTTTTCTGTACGCTTTCGCCAAAAAAAAATAATAAAAATACCATATTATTCCTTTTTATGATAAAAATTTATAATAAAAAAACCAACAGTGTTTTGCCTCTACTCAGAATTTTTTAATTTTTTCATGGGTCACCTTTTAAATGAACAAGTACAATTTAGTTAAATATGCACTTGAATTTGCAATGAAACTCACAATGTATTTTTATTATTAATTATTTAAAGTGAAGTTTATTATTAGTGCTCATGCAAAACAGATTTTGTGACAGTTTTTATTTATGTTTTATTGTATTTACTACAATATGTGTGTAATTTTTAATTCATTTTATTTATTCTAAACTTGTTTTTCCTCAAACGTCTTCAAAGCGGTTAGAAGCGAGCTGGCTGTTTTAAAAACCTAAACAAACAAAAATAATAGTTTTGAAACTCATGTTTGTAAGGAATATAATAATAACAATAATACCCATAAATATAAAGTTAAGTCCACTTCAAAGAAGACACCTGTGACATGACTGCACATTTGCGAACGCACCATTGTAAACCAAAGCAGTTTTTTGTAAAACTTTGCAAAGGCATCCCAATCAAGAGCACAATAAACGGCAGTTGAAACCTGAAGGCTCTACATTAAAAAAAAAGTACAAGAAAAATAAAAAAAATTATTTTTATCCAATCAATATCTTTAAGTTAAACCAAACAATGCAAATCATTAATTTAAAATTCAATTGAGTCAATTAAACTTTTGCTTAAAAATAAAATTCATTAAAATTTAATACTTAAAACAATGATTTTATTATTATATAACAACTATTTTCTTAAGAGTAATTTCTAATTATCAAATTACTTAAATCTAATAAAAAAAAATTTATTAATCAGGATTTAATCATTAATTAATTTAAAAAACATATAAACATTCTGCAAATAGAATTTTTAATTTCATAAAAAAAAATTATTTGAAATATGCGAGAATGAATAAAAAAAAATTAAATAAAATAAACTCAGAATATGTGGAATCAACTTGAAATTTTATTATAGGGCAAAATTTAGCAGATTTCAACTAAAATCTTTATGAAAATCTATGCCGTTTACATCCCATGAACTAAAAATTTTCCAAAACTAGAATTAAACAACTGCAATGTAGCCAATTCAAACACCTTTTTAAGTACACAGACTGGCTTTTTAGTACATATTTTAATAGAAGAAAATCGACTAGATTTTAAGTAGATTCTTTATGGGGATTCCAAACCATTAAATATAATTGAAGTAAAACTGCAAATAACGGTTGTAAGTGATAAACACAAAATTGTACAGGAGAGCAAAAAAAATCTCTTTCAAAGTCAAGATTATTATTTTAATATTTTTTATTAATTTTTTTCAGATTTTCGGAAATAACGTTAATCAATATAAATTTTTCTCTTAGTACTTTTTTTAGATTTATCAATTTATTTAAAGATAAGCAACAAGTCACTGTGCGATAACTTCCTGAAAATTGCACAAGGTTATTGAGATTTGGCTCAGGCATACTTATTAATATGATTATTATAAAGGCTTTATAAGCTCAAAATTAGCTTATTTCGATATTACCCCACTGCGCGATGCAAAAAAAAGGGTGTTGCGTTTATCAGCCTATGTATTTTTGTATATATGTATGTGTGTTCCTTAGCGTGGGCCGATTTTGACGATTCTTACATCAATCGATTTGCCTTAAATCGGGGCAGTGTCACTATGACAGTAGCCAAAACTCAATACGGCGTCGAAAAGACGCCATTTTGTAAATATGAAAAAATTCAGTGAACTGCGACTTTGGCCCGCGCAAGAAGGGTTCCGTACGGACACGAGATATATAATTCAATACGAACCTATATAAAATATAGTTAAGTTATTTTCAGTTATAAGCGTTTTTTTTAGTTCTAAAGTTTTTTGCGTTTATTAGCACTTATTTAGTTTTGGCACTTTTTTCTCGGTTTGTCGATTTTTTTTTTTGGTTTTAGACGCTTTTTTTAATTTGGAAATTTTTTTTATGCTGGTTTATGCTGGCGATTTTTTTCATATAGGTGATTTTTTTTTTGTAACGATTTTTTTCTGTTTTTGTGTTTTTTTTAATTTTGGCAATTTTTTTCAATCTGGCGATTTTTTTAATTTTGGCGATTTATTTTTATTTAGGCGATTTTTTTAGTTATGTCGATTTTTTCGGTCTTGGCGTTTTTCATTTTGGCGATTTTTTCGGTTTTTGAGTTTTTTTCAATTATGCGATTTTCTTTCATTTTGGGTTTTTTCATTTAAACGATTTTTTTTTCATGTAAGCAATAGTTTTGGTTTTGGCGCCTTTTTCGCGTTTTGGCGATTTTTGGCTCTTTTTTGATTTCGGGAATTTTTTTCATATAGACAATTTTTTCTATTTTAGCGATTTATTTTATTGTTAAAATTTTTTTTAATTTTGGCGATTTTTTTCGTTTTGACGTTTTTTTTAATTTTTGGCGATTTTGTTTTTGTTTGGCGATTTTATGATTTTCGATTTTATAATTTCATGAGTTTGCCCCTTACGGTTTCCAAGACAACTTGCTATGTGAAAATTACATAGTCAAAATTGCATTAACTGATGGACCACCCTTTAATTTAATTTTTTTTTAAATTTTAGTGTTAATTGTTGAAGTCTACATAAAAATATACCAATTTTACAAATTTCAAGTGTCAATATATATATATATATGTACTAGTGATGTAACGAATGTCAATTTTTGATATTCGCGAATACGAATACGAATATTTCAATATGAAATATTAAAAAATTGTTATGAAAAAGGACTTCACACTCTTTTTGGCGAACTTTAAAGTTAATAAAAAGTACCCAAAATTTTAATGATCGTCATTGAATAATATTTGAAAATGATACAAAGCACAAATTTCTATAAAAAAATTAATGTTTTTGTACAAACTAAAATGTGTAGTCATTTATTTAAATTTCGTTTAGGATTTATGCATTGATTTATTTACTTTCTTTGGAAAAATATTCGTATCCGTATTCTCCTAAATTTGACAAATACGAATACATTCGTATTCGCATCCCCCTGAATACATTCATATTCGCCTGAAAATGGCCGAATATTCGACAATTCAAATACAAATACGAATATTCGTGCATCACTAATATGTACATACAATTATATATATATTACATGGGATTTTAACATTTTTCGTTTCTCGTTTGGGAACACCCTTTAATTTTTAATTCTCATGTATTTGCTGTTATAGCGGCCAAGGTTCTAAATACTCTGTCCAAATTTCAGGTCCGTAACTCTTACTGTTCCTGAGAAAATATCGTGTGACGGACAGACGGACAGCGTATCGAAAACAATAGGGTCCTTTTTCACCTTTGGTGTACGGAACCCTAAAAATAAAAAGACGGTGAACTGTATCAAACTATGTATCATTCGACAGGTTTTTTTAAATCATCTTAAAGTTTTTTTAATGATTTTTCATTTCGAATGACCATTTGGATATTTGAACCGTTTCAAAGTTGGTCGCAGTTGGGTTTTAAATTATTTTAATTACTACTCTTTCCGTTTTTTTCATAGACTTAATGATTTAATTAATTCAAATAATGGCGGTAATTGCAAGCAACAAACTCATGTTAATGGTTTCTGTGCATAATAAAATTTAAGAAAAAATCTTGCTGTAGATACACTTACTTCGTCCTTAATTCTCTGACCATTCCAACAGTACAACACCAATTGCAAGGCCACTGCACACAAAAACAATCCCTTGTAGGCCAATTCAGCTGGAGAATCGTTGGGGCGACTGATAAGAAAAATTAAACTGCAAATTTCCGTACAGACTATAAGAAATTTAATAAATATTATTTCGCCATAGACTTCATTTAATTTCTCGGCCAAATATAAAGTTTGCCGATGATACTGTATGCACGTTATAATCTCTTTATTTAATTGTGGCTGGTAAGCGTTGAAGGTAAACTTAATACTTTGCAGGCCCAGCTGATCAAAACGATGGCCAATGATATGGAATTGAGCCACTATGTTGCTAACAAACCAAGAAAATAAAGTATCGAATGCCAGGGAAACAACACAAGCAAAATAAGTGCTAAAAATATTGAAAGCATAAACCACTGAATAGCCGAGCAAGTGAGAGTGGTTCCAGAAATAACTGTCAAGAGGGAAAATAAACATATATATATAAATATATTATGCATTAACTTACGTTGCCTTGTTAGATTCGACTAAGACCAGCTGGTAACTGCTAAAGTATATATATAAAGCATAAATAGCCGGATGTAAAACACCACAACTGCCGGTAACCATCACCAATCTCAGATAAAGGCTACACAGAAAATTATCCTTGGCATTTTCGCGTTTCACAATAAACATTTCCTCATGTTTAGCTTAAAAGAAAAATCATTTAAACAGTATTTGAAAATCTCTTTTCTTTTCTTCACTCACCTTCTAAATTGATATTATGGATTTCGCTTATTAGCAAAAGAATCTCCTCACGTTTGTTTAGAAAAATTATAATTTTTAATATGCACAAGACCAGTTGACAGAACAGTGGCATAGAATCGGCCACCTCAACAGAATCGGTGATGTGCACGTAGATGTAGTGGGTGATCAGCAGGAGGTGCATGAAAGAAGATAACAACATTCCATAAAGCACAAAAGGATATTTGATAAGACTTTTGCCTGATTTTGTGCTATTGGGCATGAGATTTATACCCAGTCCGGCAAAAGTTAATTTTTGAACTGAAAAATAGTGCGATGAAATCATTGCAATTTCTTTGCTTTTTTTATAATATTATTATTTTTTATAGTTGTGAAACAAAAAACTCTAATAATTATTAGTTTTTAAAAGGAGGAGCTAACTGGCTCAATCTGCTTGTTTATTTTGCTTTTAAACGTGCTTAACATAAAATTATTTTATTAATTTCTTTGTGACTGTCCGAAAGGTGTAGTTGAAGTCCACTGACGATTTGGTAAAGCACCAATCTAATTCATATATTCATACATACATACATACATGCTAAACCACCAACAAATAAATTTCACTTAAAATAAAATTATAACAATATGTCAAATAATAAATTTCTTAATTATTTTATAAAAGTTCAACATTATTAATCTAATAAGACATTTAGCTAAATGCAGCGGTTTTATAGAAAACCGCAAAAATTAACATTTAAAATAAAATAAAGGATCTTCTATTAAGTGCTTTCCATTTCTAAAATTAAATAAAACAAAGTGTTCATGAGGTCGTGTCAAATGCTTATCGATGCCATTATGTATGCAATATAATATCGTGAAAATGTCCACAGCGAGTTCGCTGGTTGGCGCTTTCGAAATGTCCAGTTCAAATCAGCTTCATGTGGGATGACCAAATTGCTCCAGCAATATATCCAATTTGACAAGAGCTGTATAATACGTAGCGCCCTCCTGTTGCATCCAATTGTCGTTGGCATTCATATAAAACAACTCTGGCACCTAAAATAGTTGATAATCATGGACTTAATAGATTTGCACAGTGGTGCAAAATATTACAAAAAGTGGTAATAAGCATGGAACTTCTAAAGAAAAATTGTAGAGGAAGAGTAGATTTTTCAGCATCATTTTTTTAAAGTTTGTGAGGCGGGAGAGGGCACTTACAACTTTCTTAAATCCCGACCGATATTAAGAAATGAATGGGGAAGTCAAATTATATATGCCTGTCCCTCTGTCAATACGTGTGTGAAGCTTTTAGAATAGCTAGATAATTTGGTCTTGGATTGGTGTATTAGAAATAGTCATAAAAAGATAGATTGCCTCTAAAATAAATAAAATAAACTGAAAAATAAGTAGATTGGTACTGAAAACTAACGAAATCAGAAAAACCATTCCAGGGCTGGAAAATTTAAAATTTTATTTATACATAAAAGTAACTAACTAAATTTTTTCATTCTATAAATATATTTAATATCTAAAAATAATAAATTAATGTTACTAAAAATCAGAAAAATTAAAAATACGGTCCCAGGGCTGGAAAATTGATTTTTTTTAGTCACTAACTATTTTTATACCCTTCAACAGAAATGAAAAACAAAAAGATTGGTACTGAAAATTAACGAAATCGAAAAGATCGTTCCAGGGCTGGAAAATTTTAAATGTTATTAGTACATAAAAGTAACTAACTAAATTTTTTCATTCTATAAATATATTTAATATCAAAGAAGAAAAAATTAATGGTATTGAAAATCAGAAAAAAATAAAATATGGTCCCAGTGCTGGAAAATTCATTTTTTTTTTAATCAC
Organism: Tachina fera; assembly: GCA_905220375.1. Taxonomy (NCBI): domain Eukaryota; kingdom Metazoa; phylum Arthropoda; class Insecta; order Diptera; family Tachinidae; genus Tachina; species Tachina fera. The sequence continues at coordinate 101,827,024 of LR999967.1, read as the reverse complement.
AAACTATTTGTATACCCTTCAACTAAAATTGGTAAGCCTTAAACATGCATAGACCTGTGTCATTATGTTTGTAAAATTCATAATATTAATATGCGATCCCATAAAGTGTGCATATATATTATTTTAGGGGTTCTTATGTCTGTCCGTCTGTAATTCGGTTTTCCGAAGCTGTCAGAAAATCTATGATTATCATTCTTCGCTTGATGTATCAAAAATAGTCAAAAAGAGACTCGGTATTGAAAATCAGTAAAATCAAAATTTTCATTCCAGGGCTGGAAAACTTGAACTTTCTTACAACTATGCTCTTTATGCCACGACACAAGAGCTAGGACGTGATTTTTGCAAAAAAAAATAAAAAAAATTAATCGACACTATTACAGTTATAAATTTATTTTTGTTTTGAAACAAAATGTTTGATTTTGTTTCGTTTCGTTGAAGTGAGTGAAACAAAACCGAAAACAAACAAAAAAAATTAACTTAACTTAAATTAATCGTATGCAGCTGCAAAAGAAATATTTGCGTCGAATTTGACAACATCATATAATATTATTTTATTGCATTGTTATTTAACATATGAAAATTGTTTTATATATCTAAGCAGCATAGCTCTAACCGGGTGTCCTAAGATACCTCTCTTTTTCATATATAAATATACAAAAGTAACTAGCTGAAACTAATTTTTGTTTCTTGTTTTGTTAATTCAACACATTTTATATTAAAGGAAGTATAAAAAGACCTTTAAGAAGAAAATCAAAACAAATCAAATAGGTGATTCCAGGGTTGGACAATTGAGACTTTTTGTTTATAAAATTAAATTAATTAATTAATTTTTTCTCATTTTCTACAAATTAAACATATTTTATATTATATTATTTATAAAGCACTAAATTTGTATTAAAAATCTGAAAAAATTTAAAATTATGATTCCAGGGTTAGCAAACTGATATATAAAACTGATTAAGTTAAACTAATTTTATATTTATATTTTATATTTTAGAAAGCCATAGGTTGATATAAGAAATCAGAAAAATTAAAAATTATAATTCCAGGGTTGGAAAATTTAATGTTTTTTTTAATAAAAGCAACTAAGCAATTTTTATTTTTTTTTATTTATAAATTAAACATATATTTTATATAAGAAAGAAATAGATTGGTATTAGAAAGTAGAAAAATCAAAAACTGTAACTTTCAGAGATGGAAAATTTTGTTTATTTTTTCTTTTTGTATATAAAAAGTAATTAAATAATAAATAAATATTTACAACTAACTTTAGTGTTATTTGTTCATTAATAATTATAACATGTTATTTGGGTTAAAAAGTGCTACGAACATTAGCCCGTTCAAATCATAAATATAAAAACAAATGAAGTTCGAACAATAATAATTAAATTATATATATAAATAAATCTGTTTTTTTTTCATTGTTAATTAAACTTATTTTATATTTCACACAAACTAAATGACAGAAGTCAGCTAACAGCTGTCTGTTGACAGGAGCAGTGTTGCCGTTTCATTAAGCAGGCTTGTATTTAAAACATCACAAGATTTATTGACTTTTGCTCTTCTGTTCTGTTGTTCTTATTTTATTATCAAGGCAATCAAGTATATTTAAAATCTGTCTACTTATGTAAGAGTTCGAAATTTAAAAATATCTTCGTAGTACTTAGCGGTCACCTTTGACATACCGTAGTATGGTATCATATTAGGTACTGTGACAGGATGCCCAAAAAAGTATTTAATATTTTTTAAGATGCATCATGTTTTTTTTACGTTTTGTTCCCTTACCAGGGTGTTGGCTGAGAACACCTAAATATTTATATTTGGCTTTTAAAGCACAAGGCAGCTTGTTGTACAAATTTATTTTAATGGGGAGAAAATATTTATTAGTTTAGTTTGGTACAGCTTTCATTGTGCAAGCAGTCTTCCATTCAAACATCTTCGAAAATAAATTATTACTTTCAACTTATTTATTTTGATTATTGATTGAAATAATCTCGGTATTTTTTATTTAATAATATTTTTTTGAATTTTTTTATTTAAAAATATTTTATGCAATATTCGCTTTAACTTGCCTTTACTGTTTTTATTTTTTTTTTTTAACAAGCTGCAATATTGCGTGTTCAGTAGAGAAAGGCAAATGTTTACCTTCGTTTGCCGACATTTCGCGTTAAAAATTCATAAACACTGCAATTATCCTCGTTGCTGCTATCCTTCTTTTATTTTTGCTGCCTTAAGGTTTAATTTAAAAATCACTGTTTGAAATAAAAAATTAAATAAAAATAATACCATAAAATTTTAAAACCATTGACTCTCGATGTGTATTTAATACCTTTCAGTTTTGCTTTCGACACGATTTCGCAAACAATCTGCCACTTAAATATCAAATTACACGTATTCATAGTATCTTCAATCATTATGCTTGCTTGACCTCATTTAAATATTTTGGAATCAATTGTGCTTATTGGTGAAATGGACAAAACTAACAGCTTAGTTGGGCGCCTTGGATGTGCTCTATAAGGGATATAAGCTTTATGGAAATGATTCATAGGCTACAGAATTTAATTCACTTGCATACTATTACAGTACGAATATTTGATAAGGTTGTGGCGTGATTAAACAATTGATTCAAGCACTTGTCAACGCTGTTTGCTTAAGTAAAAAAAACAAATTTCGTTCTTACAATACTGACAATATGATCTAGATGTGCCATTATTGTCAATATGATAATAAGGCAAGAGTGTGTTCTGCTGGTGACTGCATAATTTAAATTGGATTTAAGGAGTTTAATATTAAAGTGGGTTGCCAGTTGTTAAGAACTGTGATTGGGAATAGATGACTTAAGCTTTCTGTGGTAACCAAGAAATTATAGTTGCCGACTTTTACATCGAATTCAATAACAATTTCTAACAATTGATTCTGGTACAAAATGCATTTTAAATTATTCCCTACGAATTTTTCAATACTTAGCGTTTTCTTACAAAATAGTAAAAGCTTTATTTTACTTTAGTTTCACATTCACTTGAACAACACAAATCAGGATATTTGCCATAAGCCCGCAAGTTGTTTTTAAATAAGCATAAAACGCCTTTATGAACGGATGAAAATGATAACAATCTTCCGCCCTGCCGAAGGCATTATAATAAATAGAAAAACTATCTGTGAATATTACTAAAATAAATAAAATATACTTAAGAAAAATGCAAAAATAAATGGTGAAACTCTTTGGAACATGTTGTTAAATTAGACACAGAATTGTGAACAACTTTTTTTTATGCAACCAACAGTCACAAATTAAAACCCGAAACTCCGTACGCTCACCAATAATTAACAAAAAGAAATAAATGTTTTGCAAAACAACTCTTAAGCAGAGTGATTATTAAATCACTCGTGGTTGTAAATTAGAACTTTTTTTCTTTATCGATATATCTATAATGTTGTTTTAAAAAAGACACATAGTAAAGATATAGCAAAATTGCAAGGGTGTAGCATTGATACAAGGCATTATACTATACACATAAATAAATTAGCTATGTCCAAGCCATATGCACAATGGGCAAATTATTACAAAGAGCTTTTTGTGCCTTTACACAGACGAGAGCAAAACAGCCAAGCAGATCTCGGCGACAACAATGCTTGATCTTATTTTGCAAAAAAAAAAAAGGTCAAATTTGAGAGCTTTCAAAGCTGTTTACTTTATATACAAATATCAATAGTATGTGTGTTTGGACGTAGCTGACATAAATGGATGTGCACATTGGGAAGTGTGTCTCATAAACAATCATTAGGAGCAACTGCAAGGCAAATAATATGAACACTTCTTTTTTAAAGTGAGATGAAGGAATTTTTGCAAGTCCACATAGAATGATCACGCGACATATAGCACTATTCTAAATTTTTTTAAGGCACTTATCTCAGTTTCAAAACTAACGGGCTCATATAATTCTTGCATTGGTAAATCCCTTGTAAGTATTGCACACGTGAGAGTATTCAAAGACTATAAATCTGTTAAACTTTTCAATGCTTTAAAAATTTTAAGTATTGAAAAACTGCTAGCCTTTTAAAATTACAACTCTTGCGAAAGTGCAAGCCTTGTAAAATTTAAACATTATTTGCATCATACACCGAATACCACCACTATTTCATTTCTTGCTATTTTTGACGTCCTGAAAAATTTCCAACTTGCAAGATTTTGAATTTTTTACCAATGCATTCATTATAAGGCTGTCTGAAATATTTCAAAATTTAAAGTATTGCAAAATTATAAGTTTTTCAAAATTTCAACTTTTGCAAAAATCCAAGCCCTGTAAAATTTAAAAATTACTTGCACCAAATACCACCATTATTTCACTTTTCACGTCTTGCATAGTTTGCAAGTCTTGTAAAATTTAAATATTAGCAAAATTTTGCCTTTTTTACAATTTTACGTCTCACAATACATGAGAGTCTGGCAATACTATAACATTGTCAAATTTTTTAAATGCTGAAAAATGTTATGTCTTGCAAAATTAAAACTCTTACAAAAATGCATGGCTTGTAAAACTTTAAAAGTACTTAAATTTCAGATTTTACACAATTGCACGTTTTTCACATCTTGCCAAACTTTATTCCTTGCAAAATTGCAAGTCTGGTAAAATTTCAAAATTAGCAAAAATTTTCCATCGTACAATTGCACGTCTCACAATACATGAGTGTCTTGAAAGACTATAAGATTGTCAGATGTTTAAATGCTGAACAAATTTAAGGTGTTGCAAAGTTGCAGGTATTGCAGAATTAAAACTCTTACAAAAAGGCAAGTCTTGTAAAATATAATAATAAGCAAAATTTACCATTTTGCACAATTGTATGTCTTACACACCTTGCCAAAGTTGATGTCTTGCAAAATTGCAAATCTTGTAAAATTTAAAAATTAGCACAATTTTGCACGTTTCACTAAGCATGAGAGTTTTGGAGGACTACCAGTTTGCAAAAAATCGTAAGGGCCAGAGGATTTTGAGTCTTGCAAATTTGCTAATCTTACAAAATTACAACCCTTGCGAAAATTCAAGTTTTGTAAAATTTAAAAATTTGCAACATTTTGTATACCTCTGTAAATTTTGGACTTACATTTAAGCACGACCATTTGCGTTGAATACCGAACACCGCCATTCTTTTACAAAATTCCAAGTCTAGTATAATATAAAAATTAGCAAAATTTTGAATTTTACACAATTGCATGCTGAAAAAAGTTATGTGTTGCAAAATTGCAAGTCTTGCATAATTGAAAAACTAGCAAAGGTTGCACACCTTTTGCATAATTGCACGTGGCACAATATTTGACATCTTGCTAAATTTTAAAAGTCTTCCGAAATTAATGGGGCAAAGTCATAGTCAAAATAAAATAAACTTTAAGAAATTAAAACCAGTATTCCCATACAAAATACTGGTTCTTAAATCTTAAAGTATACTTTGTTTTGACTATGACTTTGCGCCAATATATTTTGTTTAAGAAAACGTTAAAAACGTTTCACTTTGAGTTTTAAAATTGTAAAAGTTTTGGAGAGATTATAATGAGCGTTGAAATATTAAACTTCTTCTCTGCTTGCTCTAAACCTAACTTAAGCATTTCTTAAGGCATTACGAGCAACTAAGATACAATATTATTTAGGCCCCCCTCCACGTGATATTTTTATATGCACAGATTTAAAGATGAAATTTCAGTGATCTTACACAAATGCAAAAATAAAAATTTCCTTAAAATGTTTCAATAAAACGTTTTTTTTTATAACTTAACTTGTTCTAAATTACTTTAGAAACTGAGTCAGTTACTTTTAGTATTAAATAATTTTCAACTGAGAAACCCCAAAAGTCAACAAAAAATTTATACACACTTCAGTTCTCTTTTCTTTAATGTAGGAACTACAACATTTGGACCAAAAGCATTAGGGTTATTCACAATTATACCAAAAGCATTTTATAAGTCTTGCATAACTTAGTTGAATCTACTGATAGTTGTAAGCTTATTGTTGCTTTACTTATAAATACACATTTTATGCATGTTAACCTTGTAAACTTTGCAAAATTTCAACCCCTACATCCTTGAGAATTTCTTTATTTTTAATAAATTATACTTTTTACAGGTATATTACAGAAATGAGCTTTTTCCATCTCTCTTAACTTTTGCATACCATTTCCACTTGGCTGAGTCGTAGTGAAAGGCTACAAAAATTGCAATTTTAATTTACTCTTCCATGTTGTATATTTATTTTTTTCTTTTGCATTTTTTAATTTTTGTTTTTTTTTTTCTTGCAAATTAATGTATTTTGTATATCCATACAGAGAGAGGGAGATAATGTCGAAAAATGAAATAACAATAGATTAAAATAAAATAAAACTGAAAAATATTAAATATGAATATAAAATAAACATTTTTACTCAACATGGTTAAACTGGCTAAAAATAATGTTTCCGTTGGTTTTATTTAATTTTTTTTTTGTATTTTCGAAAGGCAGTAATTAAATAACTGAAATTTTAAATGGTTGCAGTAAAATTTTTAAGATAAAAAATATTTAGCAAATATAATAACAGTTAAAGTAATAAATAAAATAAAATAGTTTGAAGGTAGATGAGCGCATGAAATGCTTTAAAAGCATAAATGTAATGCAATGCAATATATTTAGGGTTGCCAGATTTTTTGCATGTCATAGTAGACGATTTACATAAAAGTATTTTGCCAATCTAGCCGGATATTAGGCAAACTAATTTAATTTAAGAAATGTAAAAAAATTAAGGTACATAACTCGACAGACAAGAAAATTCTGCATCGTATAGTGCAGAATTTTCTGGGGTTTTGCTTGAAATATTTTGTTTTGGGACACTGCTAAAGTCAGGAAAATTAAGTAAATTTTTAGAGGTTTACAACATATATTTTTTGTGGCTAGACGCATAAAGATTTTGCATTAAACTTTTTTCTTGTGAAGGACTATATTAACAGCTACTAATTTTTAGAATTTTTGTAATTTTAATCAGAAATAATTCATAGTCAGGCTTAAGTTCAGTAATTTCAATTCTTATTGAATGAAATATTTTTTATTAATTAATGTGAGTTTCTAAAGAAGAGAAGAAAAATTAAACTTAGACTTTAAGCTGGGGGAAATACCGATACTTTTCTGTGCAGCCACGCACTTCATCAGCACCCTAGTCTATCTACTTGGCTAGAGATTCTTATTAACGTCAGCTATTTAACTTAAATTTTCTATTAAATGAAATGATTGTTGTGTATATAATTGATTTACCTTTGGTAAGAACATTTATAAGTATCACTATTAATTTTCTGTTTTTCCATTTTTTAATTTTTCTATTGAGGTTAGCACGAAATTATATTACTCTACCTAAGTGTGTTTAACTATTCTTGCTTATCTTTTTACGATCATCACATTAATTTTTTTACTTATTCGATGTACCATCAGTACATGCATGTATATATTATTGTAGTGGCTTTTATGTTTACTTTGTTTTTGCTTTCTACAGTTTATTTGGCTTTTCAATTTTTATAATTTATTTTTAATTTTTATGATAAAAAATAACATGCCTATTCACAGAAAGTATTTGTGACTTAAAAATAGTCATAACTTTAACATTGTGACTAAAGACTAAAATTTCCGATTCTCAAAACAAAATTCTATAACATGATTTTTTAAAATAAAGACCAGGAATGTAGACGACATTTTATAGTAATAGTATTAAAAAGGAAACTAATTTGGAAATGGTAGAAGGAATGGAAGTGATACAAGAGTCCACATTTAGTTTTATTGACAAATAATTGAAATTTTAAGACCCTTTGATGACCAAAGAATGCAAACGCGATTAGAAGTAGGATTTTTGTTTAATTTTTATGCCCATGGAGCATTACCAAAAACCCATTTAGCTATTTGTATGTGTCAGTCTTCACTTTCAGGGATTATCCAATATGTGACATGTTTGATAAAAGCTATTTTTGATGGTGAAGTGAAGTTTCTACAAACAGTCGAAGAACAAGCTGTGCTAAAAACTCAGTAAGCTTTTTCCACTGTCTTCTAAACCCGCAAATTTTAACATTCAATATTATATTTTTAAATTTTTTTTTTAACTTTATTATTTTATTTAATTTCATTCAATATTCAACTGTCATAATTTTCATTTAACATAGAATGTTAACGATAAAAGTTGGGTTTTTGTGTGACTATGTTACGAGAATACAAAATTAAGACCGAGTCACAAGAATTAATATAGAACTCAGTCATAACAAAAGTTGTGACTCACTTAAGAATTTCTCTGTGAATAGGCATGTAAATTAAAAAAATATTTTTTTTTATAAAAAAAAATTAAAACGTTTTTAAAAGTGAACACAAAAAAATCATAAATTTTTACGAAAAAAAAACAATTTTTCGATGCTTCCGAAGATTTCTTTTCAAAAAGATTCGAAGCAAAACTATGCCAGAAAGAAGTTATTATAAATAAATCATTATATAATATTTTTGATGTGTAAACATCTATAAGCCCCAGCTTATAAAAATCTTTTTCATAATACAATCTCAAATTTTGAGTAGGATCGCAAAGCGTTATCAAATCGGTGTGAGCTATGTATGAGTGCATTAGTGTAATCATACGAACAAGAACTACAGAAAAACCTAACAGCTGCATAGAAATAGACTCAACCGAATTTTAAAGCATACCTCCAGGAGCAATGTTAATTTTAATAGAAATTGCTTGTGAAGTGTAATAGTGTTGCCAGTGGGAATAATTTTGTTAGAAAGTAAATAAAATAAATATAAACTTTTAAATAAAAGAGCATTTTAAATGTCAAATATTTGTTTAAAAGATATGTAGCAGTCTTTATAAAAAATCTATAATATTATATTATAACAAACATATCTTGATTACGTACTGTTGCCTTACACTGAAGCTGGTGCACAACAATTTCCATCTCATGCCAGTTATTATAGTTGGAGATTTTAATACAAATTTTGCAAACCCACAGTCAGAAGCTTTATCATAATTTTTATTTGACGTTTTCCACTTGCATATGAGCAAGTCTCCACAAACCCCCCAAAACTAATAATTTCACTACTATAGATGCAGTTTTCCATAGATTTGTAAATACATTAGAGTTAAAAATTTATGAATGGACTGACGTTGCTTTTTTATTTTTGTAGTTATTTTTATGAATAAATAAATTACTTTCAGATAAGGTGAATGGTATAAATTAACAAATTGCAAAATTATCTTTTTATTAAAATTCTTGTGCGATGAGGAATTGGTTAGGCATTGGGAAGACACCATCCCCTTGACATAAAAGCTTAAAGTTAGTTGGGGTATTCACATCGGTATCTTAAGTATCGTAATGCCATAATATTTTAAAATAGTTTAACCAAAGGAATTGAAAGCGAGTAAGCAATGTACAAAGGGGCTAAAACGAAAATACAAATAAGCAGCATATTAGTGTTATTTTATCATGTTATTACTTTAAAAAACATGTTAATTTGTGAGCACCATATTCAAATATTTTGTGGAAATTAGCAAAAGAAATTCATACAGACCTTTCAGCAGGTTGGATTGAAGGGATACCTCCCACTGCCCATAAAAACTTAAATATTTAATATTAATTTTTATATTATTTTTGTCAATTATATTTTTATCACCGCCCACAAAATAAGGCAGGGACAAAAATGGCATTTTACGATCTTCTGGGTCCAAGTTTAAGTTTTTGAACTTTTGCTGACTTTAAAAGTTGCATTGGCCTTACAAAAGTATAGGAAAATTTAAAAAAAATCTTTAATTTTTCAGAGCTAGGAACTAGGGGGAATGTATTTGTTAATTGTTGAAATTTTTCTTATTTTCAAGATTTAAAAACTTTTAACCGTCAAGCTACATTGATCTAGGGCTTCTCAATAACTTCAACAAAAAAAAGTAATATCCAACTCGGTAATATAATAGACTCGGCAGAATACCCCGTCAACATATTTAACCTCACAAAAAGTGTAAGTTTCCCAGCCCCGGAATCATCCTTTAAATTTTTCTGATTTCTTACACTAATCTACTTCTTTAAAGATCATAAAATATGTTTAATTTATAGAGAAAAAGAAAAAATTAGTGTTAGTAGTTTAGTTTTATGTAACAAAAAAAAGTTAAGGTTTTCCAACCCTGGAAACGTCTTCTTAATTTTTTTTATTTTTATTTTTAACACCAATTGTATTTTTTCTGATATATAAAATAAGTTTATTTAACAAAAAAAAACTTAGTTTTACCTAATTACTTTTATATGGCAGAATAAAATTTAAGTGGCAGAATAGCCCGTCAAAATTTTTAACGGCGCCAAAAAGTGGCGTCTTGGTTGTTTGCGCAAGCTTTTGTTTTGTACTGGATTTTCGGCTATAGGAAGGGATATATATCTGTGGTCTTGGGTTGCCGAAATTTATTGCATATGACAGTAGCCGATGTCTAGCTGCCGACAAAATGTTTAACGGCGCCAAAAATTTACGTCTTGGGTGTTTGCGGATGCTTTCGGTTTGCACAGAAGTTTCGGTTATAGGAAAGGATATAGCAGTGGAATAAGGTTGCCGGCCTTTCTTACATATAATAGAGAATGATGTCTAGTTGACACCAACAAAACTTCTAATGGCGTTAAAAAGTGGCGCCTTGGGTGCTTGCAGGGAAACTTTCGGTGTGTACCAAATTTTCGTTTATAGGAAGGGGGTATAGCTGTTGCCTAAGGATGCCGAACTTTTTTGCATACGCTAGTAGGCAATGTCTAGTTGACGGGAAAATTTTTGACGGCGCCAAAAAGTGCCGTCTTAGATGTTTTCCGGGCAGTTTTCTTATGGTTCCGAATTTTCGGTTATTTTTATAATAATTTTTGTTTTTTATCACAAATGGCAAAATTAAATTTTAGGACTTATGACTGCATTGCAAGAAAGGGGTGATATGCTTTTAATAAATATATATGAAACTTTTTAGCTGGAATTTGACAACAATTTTTAATATTTGGGGGAGCATTCCTTACATGTATCTAATACTTAAAACCCAAACTGTTTAAAATTCTCTTTCTTGGCGCAACATTTAACCATTCAAAGTGTCTGTCTGTCTACCCTTTCGCTTGCACCCACAAACACAATGGGCAAATTTAACTTCGAACAAATAACAACTTTACATTCATTCATTCTTTCTCTCATTCACTTACATATTTAGGAAACAATTTCTCATTTAAAAATGCACGCCATTTTCCAAACATGGATGCCTTTTTAATTAAAATAACAAAAATAATAAAAACAAAGTAGAAGTAATGTTTGAAAAAATTCTTTTACTAGCAACAAAAGTGTGGCGGACAGTTAAAAGTATTTTATTTAATTTCTTTTTTATACATTTTTAAGTAATTTGTTTCTCCACTTTTTTTTTATTTCATTTCATTTTAATTGTTTTCTCTGCTCGACATAGTTGCTTAAAATAAAATAAAGTCAAATAGTTTGTAAAAAAAAACAAAAATTAAAATGTGCACAAAGTGAAAATAATGCTAAAAGTACAAAAAACAAATAATGCAGTTGGTCGGAACGAAATAAATTGACACAACGATTTTTAATATTTAAAATATCATTTAGCATACAACTGTTACAGTTACTTCGCTAATAAAAAAAAAATATTATAGACTTCCTGTAAAAAAAACTATTATATACTTTTTCTTTTCGTTTTTCTCTATTTATTTTTTTTACTACAAAGCATCCATTAATATACATAGTTAATGGTTTATTTAGTTTTATTGTTGAGAAAAAAATTTAAGATCCTTTTTCAAAACTATTTTGCTGCTGCTCTTTTATCATTTGATATAATTTTTTAACAGTCATTTGGCTAATGGAAATTTAATGGATTGGTTAGTAGTGAAGTTAATACGCGAATAAAGAAAAAATAGGATTTTTTTTGCAAATAACAATTATTTTTTTTTTAGTTTTATCTATATGTCGGATATTGATTATATTAACTTTTTGCTTCACCAGAATCGGTAAGAAAGAAAAAATTTTGGTATGTGTATAAAAGTAAAAAAAAAACAACTTGGAAAACGTTTGTTTACTTTTATTTATTTTTGTTCTTCACAGTGAGAGTAAAACCAAACCAAAAAGAAATATTGAGAACTATTTGCCTTTTAATTTCGCAAGCGTTTCCTTATTTATTTTTTTATTAAAGGAGAGTTTGATAGCTCGAAAAAATATATAATTTTTGCTTCTGATTGAAACGACAATACAAATTAATCGTTCGTTCTAACAGCATGTTTTTATAAAATGAATAAGTATATACGTTCATTAATATAACGAACGAAACCATGTTTAACAGCCTGTTTTTCGAAAATGAATAAGAAGTGTATACGTTCTTTAAAATAACGAACAAAATTTTGTTTTCATTTTTCAAACATTTATTTATTTTCATGTGAGTGACAACAAAAGAGCTTTCAGTTTTCTACACTCATAAAATTGTTTATGTAAAATTAATTAAAATTTGGTCTCTATATTTTTCATTTGACTTTAACGAAAATCCCATTTAATTTTTAATGTTGAAATGTTAACTGGCTTAAAACTCAAAGAAAATGTGAAAGCCTTTCTCCGCACACGTTAGTTTTTTTTTTGCACATGAATATCGACTTCCATATAAAGAAAAAAATTTCACTTGTTTCTGTAATATTTCTGTTACAAAATTCAGTATAACAAACTAATATTTGCATTCTTTTTCATAATTTAACTGTCAAACAAATCAGAAAATTTTTCAGAATTTAGTCAAAATAAAGTATGAGTTATAGGAAAAAATAATAGATCTAATAACAACAGAAAATGCAAAATATGATGAAAATCTATATTAAGATGTGTATAATTTTCTAAATGAATGTTTGAATCAATTAAAAATAAAAATGCTTACCCGCTTGTTCATAAAATTTAAAATGAATTTGAAATGAATTTTATTTAAAATTTTTCATTGAATTTTTTTTTAATAGACTTTACTTTTTTTATTCCGTCACTGGTATAATTTTGTGAGTGTAATTTTTTGGTTATACCTAAAAAGCTCTTTTTATAACAAAACGAAAGCTTTTGAAAATGTTTTATAAAAAGCAAATTTTAAACGTTATTGTTTATAAACGAAACATAAAAACGAAAGGGCTTATGTTTTCTAAAAACAGGCTGTACGTTTTTGTACCATTGAATAATTTTTGTGTGAGTGTAAAACAAAATATTTTTCAGTATTTCTACATTCATAAAATTCTGTATGTAAAATTAACTAAATTTATTGTCTAAAACAAATGAAATTTTTTTTTAAATCGGTCTACTTATTTTTAATTCGAAATTAAGGAAATTGTCATTAAATTTTTAATGTTAAAATGTTAACTGACTTAAAACCATAAAAAGCCATTTTTTTATTTTTTACTTCAAAGCACCTGTACATACACATTTCAATTCAATTGGCAACTGAGTCGGTTGTTGCCCAAATCAAGGTGTGTATGGCTCTGTGAATTGATTAGTTTGGTAGTTGTTGAGTTAGTTGAAGAAAAATCAAAAGATTTTGATTTTTAAAGTTGACTAGTATACGAGTGAGTATCGTTCAATTCGATTAGGCTGGTTGTGTTCGAGTCTCTTGATCAGCTGTCAAAATTTATTTTTGAGGTTTAACTATGTAAAGAAAAAGTTAAGTATTTTTAAAATTGTATTTAATTTAATTAGATTTTAAACAAAAAATATAAAAATTTATTGAATGAATACAATAGAAGTTTGTTATTTTTAAATTTGTAATTTTTAAGAAAAAAATATAAATTTGACAGTTAAATGAAAATCTTTCAATTAAGCTTTCAATTGAATTGAAAGATTCAACTGACGATTGAATTAAAACATGTATGGAGTGTTTAAGTTAAGTTACAAAAATTGTCAAATAAACAGATGAATGTGAATGGCTTTTTTCTACAATCGGATTAACTTAACTTTCAGATGAACCAATGTTGCCTTCCGTAACAATAAAAGATGTTTCCCTTGTTTCTGCTAAATTTATTGTGAAATAATACTATCCAAATTCAGCATTACCAAATGATTTTTGCTACATATATTTTTTCACAATTTAACTATAAAACAATTGCAAAAATATTTAGCATTTACTCAAAATAATGTCAAGGATATAAGAAAAAAAACTGACTTCTTATAACCAACGGAAAATATTTATTAATGTATTTTAAGTTTTTTAAATGAGTGCAATAATCAATTTAAAATAAAATTGCTTACTTCCATATTAATAAAACTTAAAATGAATTTTATTTAAAAGTTTTCATACAAAATTTTTTTAGATATCAAATGCATTTTGTTTTTTTTTTATTTCATTACTGTAATAATTTTGTGAGTGTTTCTTTTTTTAATACACCGAAAAAGATTGCATTCAAAAAAGCTGGCATTTTATGATTTTTTTTTCACTGGTGAAGTGGAAATGTATTAGAAATATATGAAAAAACCTTTCTTATATATTGTGGTCCTACTTAATAAATAAAGTATTCAAAGGAATGACTCAAGTAATCCTATAGAAAATAACGGAATTCTTCAAATATTTTTAAGAAAGAAATTTCATATTACTGCAAAAAATTACATTGAAAAATATTGTTATTTTTTTCTTTTAATGTTGCATAAGTTTTTCATCGGATTTCTTAAATTAAATTTTGTGTACGAATATGAGTTTTGTGTTAATCGATAATGATTCACATTTTCTCTTAAAATTATGAATGAGATACCTTTTAGTTCGTTTTTAATTATTTTGTCCAAACAAATGTTTCATTAAATACAACCTCTCTGTTTCAAACTCAATAAAAGTAATTTTAGTAATTTAATTTATTGCACAGGAGTGAGCTTTCTTTAAATCAATTGTGTATGAATATGAACTTTGCATACTGTATAGGGAACATTTACACACACACATTTATGAAAATGTGTGAATATATATTATCATATATGTCCATATTCCCTCATTTTTCGGATCCGAACCATATGTGGGATATCATATATGCTTCACGTTTATTTTTTAGCAGGTTGCATAGTTTTTTAAAATATAACTTATTTAATTTTTTTTCCAGTTGAAACAATAATTTAAAAAAATAACAAAATGTCAAGAACGGCAACACTTTATCACCCCTTAAATCGACAAAAAAAGTTCCAATATACTAGAAGTATAGTTATGCCAAATATCAAAGAATTTCGGCAAACAAAATGTTGCCTTGGCCGCTACACGAATAAAGCGTTCGTAATAAATCAACAATACAATCATACAAGCGTATGATTAATATGATCCACATTAGATTAAATAAATATTAATCATACGCTCGTAATACTACTTTAACTTTAAAAAAGTTGGCAACATATACATATAAGCAGTGATGCCAACTTTTTTGGCTCCAAAAGCACATTAAAGAAATGCACAAATTTCTTAAAGCACTACTTAGTGCTTCTTTTTCTTAATTTTGCAATAACACTAAAAATTTAGCGTTTTAAGTCTTCAAAAATCACTAAAAACAGTGCCAAAAGCACCAAGTTTACATCACTGTGTATAACAGTTTAATTCAGCTAAAACAAAGCAGAGTTTTTTGGAAGTATCGATGCTATCGTTACGATACTAAAAGACTCTAACGCAAGCTTATACTTTCGTGTGATTCCTACTTTGCATATAAAACATTGCATACACAGCATAATAAAGTAAAATTTTCTTAAGTCAGCTTAAGAGAATATCACATATTAGCACAGATATGTACGTACTCGTTATTAGACACAAACTTCATTAATTTTAAAACAGCATGAAAACAAGCATCAGACCGAATAAATAACCCTTTTATGCAAAAACATTTTAACTTAAAAACAAAATTAAATTAACCATAAGCTTAAAAGTTATGCACTTGTGCCTTCAAATAAACAAGTACGAGTAAATAAAAATAAATAAATTACAAGTTCTCAAGAATATTTCAGCAAACTTTTGCAATCCTTTATAAAAAATCACAAAAGTATAACTTAATTTCCATTTGTAAATATTTAAAGAAGCAAAACATTTATTTTTTTTATCTTTTGATCTCTTTGCTTCATAAGATTTTCTTTTGTTTGTGGGTGAAAAAAATGGAAAGCAAAATGTTTTACGTACATGTATAATTAATTTATGTAAGTTTTATACTTTTTTTTGCTTTCAAAGTAAATTTTCTTACATGATTAATCGATGAACATGCACATCAGCACTCTGCTCACATATAAGCATTGAGATATTTTAGTTAAAATTTTCTTAAGTATCTTATAAACATGTTGGAGAACAAGTGCTTTTTAAGATCTTCATTGACCTCGAATATAAATTAAAACTGTATGGCTTATATTTACATCAGCTGTACTTAGTGTATTTTTCTTTAATCTTTAATGTAACGCAGTATTAAAGAGAAAATTATTATTAATGGCTTTAAAAGTTTAAGTCATAAATCAATAAGTATTACATTGAAAATAATCTATAAAATATTAAGATAGACGAAATCAAATAACTTTCTTAAGCCAGCCAGCCAGCCAAGCATTTAATCATATATAAAATTTTAATCGCGTAGCATGACGAAGAGTTTGTGCACAAACTTTTGTTACACCCTGTATGTTGATTTGCATACAAACATTGAACGCTTGTGTTAACAACAACAAACATAATGCATGTATATAATTTATAAAACACACAACAACACAACATAATGTATCTAAAGAATTTAGTGAAAGAAAACAATACGAGTAATAAAATATAACAGTGTTATTTATAAAAATTATTAGGACTTTATAAAGGGTTTTCAAAAACATACTTTTATACAAAAACTTTTCTTATGAAGCCTTTATAAAGCTTTAATAAATTCTATAAATAATGTTGTAAGAACATAGTTTAGTATAAAAATAAACTATATTACAATAATAATAATTTTACTTGATCAGTATAAATGAAGCAAATTTTACAAGTGAGTATTTCTTCACTGTAATTTGAAACGAATGAAAATACTTTCATATTTGTATTTTAAGAATATGTAAATCCTAAGGCGTTCTCTTTCGTTTTAACTTACAGATCCTAACAAACATATTTAAACATAATACAGACACAAAAACGTGCATGTAAGCACCAACAACTCAATCACAATTTTAATACAAATTTCATTTTAATAAGGAGAAATACTAGAATCTATTTATTTGCACTCAATTTTGTTTACAGTTCTCTCAAAGTACACATGATATCAATTTTATTTTATATACTCATATATTTTGCCAAAACTTTTAAACGTAAGATTTTAATCAACTTGGAATTTGGAATTTCTGTTAAACATTTTGTTTTATATTAAACACAATTTCATTCAATATCTTATTCATTACCTTCACGAAAACAAAAACATTTTCAAATAACATTATTCATCTTATTTAAGTTAAATAAATTTAATGCAAATCTCACAAAAAAATATTTCAAAAATAACTTTAAAAAAGTTTGTGCGTAGCAAGGAAACATATTTGTTACAATTAACTTATATTGCAGTTTTTTCAATGCCTGCTGCAAATAGATTTTGTGCCACTTTTTAAAAAGAGTATAAGGGTACGAGGGGAAACCATAAGTGTTTGTAAAAAACAATTACACAAAAATATTTTATTTTATATTTTGAAAGTCTGCTCTCTAGAGAAATTATTTAATATACATAACATGAACATGAAAAAAAACATGAACAAGAACATATATATGAACGCTGACATGACATAAAATGACATTGAACATAAAGACAAACAAGATCCTAAACACAAAAGTAAACACGAATATGAACATGGATACAAAAGCTAACACCAACATGAAAATGAACACAAAAAATTTCATGGACATAAATCTGCACAGGAAAACAAACATAAGCATGGACATGGAAAAGGAGATAGACATAGACATGAACATAAAATTAAATTAAAGATTAACACGTAAATTATATGAACATGGGGGCAATAACTCATCTCCTATGTATCTG
Organism: Tachina fera; assembly: GCA_905220375.1. Taxonomy (NCBI): domain Eukaryota; kingdom Metazoa; phylum Arthropoda; class Insecta; order Diptera; family Tachinidae; genus Tachina; species Tachina fera. The sequence goes on along the minus strand of LR999967.1, from coordinate 101,809,011 downwards.
CTCTGCATTTCAAAACTAACGCTTTCGTATGTTCAGTAGCCTTTTGGAACTGTCAGCGTTTGATCTCAAGGACTTAAATTTCTTTATCAAGAGCAATAGATGGCTCAATCACTAGCTTTAGTTGCAGGAAATGTTAGTACAACCTTAAACGGATCTTTTCAAATTCTTTCCTTTCTCTGACCCACGCTTTTGTTTAATTTATCTCACTGTCTATCATACTGGTAACACAAAGGTGTCTAAATTAAATGGACTCCAGTGATACAAAGATAACCGAGAACATAAACATCAGCACTAACATGGAAATTTAATTAATATCATAAACATTAACATAAACATGAACACGAATACAAGCATATACATGGCCATGAAGGAAAAATAACATAAATATTTACATAAAGATAAATATGTGTATGAACATTAAAATGAACATAAACATGAACATGAACATTAACTTGACTAAAAATATGAAAGGGAACATGAATATAAATGATGACTAAAATGAACATGGACATGAATATCAACACAAACAATATCATAAGCATTAACATTAACAAAAATATAAGCATGAAAATTAACATGAATATGAACAAGAACATTAGTTTGAACATGAACATGAACTTTGACATGACATGAACATAAACTTGAATATAACAAAACATGAGCATAAATATGAAGATGAAACTGTGCCTGTGTTTCTGTAAGGAATGTGAGAACTTTTCGAGCCAAAAAAATCTTTATCATCCTTTGAAACACAGGGAGAGTAAGAACAATATACTTTTTGTAAGTTTAAATAAATTTTGTATATGAGTAACATTGTGTCGAACAGGACAACCAATATAATTATTTAATTTTTCTCGACCGAGAACTTCTCACAAGTTACAGAAATGGGGCTCTGAATATAAATATTAATATAAATATGAACATCAACATGGCGGACATGAATATTACCATCAGTATGAGCATCAAAATGAACATGAACATTAACATTAACATAAAGATAATTATTAACATGGAGATTATGATGAATCTGAAGATGATAAGACCATAAATATGGACACAAACATCAACATGAATTTGAACATCGACATGGACATTTTTATTTTATTTATTTACAAATTTATTTTAATTAAAATTACAATTTAAGTTTAAAATTTGTTAAAGCACTAATAATCCCAAAATTATTATTTTACTTATTAAAAAAAGTAAAATTACAATAAATTAAAAGCTAAAAGCTAAAAGCACTAGCAACAATGGCTATCGGCTTAATACCACAACATAGACATGAAAATGAACATAAAGACAAACATGACTACAAAGATGGAACATTAACATGAATATGATGAAGACCATGAACGTGAACATGAACAATGTGGACATGAACAACAATGATTAACATCAACATGAACATAAATATTTGACATGAATTTTAATACGAAGAAGTTCAATACGAATATGATAGTCATATAAACATGAACATTAACATGAATATTAAAAAGGACATGACGTTGAAAATGAATAAGGGGAATATGAACATTAAAATTAATACTGGTATGAACATGAACATGAGCGTGAACATGAACATGAACATGAGCGTGAACATGAAGATGCAAATTTGCATTTGAATTTACATAAATATGAATAAGTATGCCCACAAAAACATGATTGCAGTTATAAACTAATGATTACAAGCTAATGATTTTATAAATTAAAATTCACAAGAATAGATGCATAGTTTTATAACTTTAGTTTAGGAACGAATTGCGAACATTTCAGAAAAAAAAGTATGAGTATAGTTGTGTATTACAACTTCTGTTGCTTTTCATCATTTTCTTTGTTATCGGATAGAAGAAAGTTATTTGTAGTTACGCGAACGCTGTAAATAATCACGATTAAATTTTTAATAAATTTAATTGCCTAGCAAAATGAATTTAAAATTTTTGTGGTTAGTAAATTTTTTAATTTTTCCTCATTTAATTATCGCTGTAATTTATTTATATATTTGCACCATAAATTACTGGTTGCTACTACAATACCCAGCTAATTTCATTTACAAATAATAAATAATTATGCCGCTTAATTATTTAATATACTTAACATTGTTTAAAGACCATATTGAAAAATGCGAATAAAATGTTGGGAAAAATACAAATATATTTTTTAAATTAATAAAATATGTTGTAATTGAAATTCCACTTAAAATATTAATAAAAAAACTTCATGAAAAAATATATACATATGTATGTATGGACAGCAGCTGCGGGAAATTGAAAATTCAAATGAACATCATATTTTTTAGTTATTCATTATGCAAATCTAGCAAACTATAAAACATAAGTATATTATTTAATATTTCAACAGCAGCGTATAAATTATACAGCAAAAAACAAATTTAAAGTATAACATGTGGAAAAATTTTTTTCTACATAACAAAATATTCCATATGGATTAAAATTAAAACTAGAATAGATCCCACAGGCCACTACAGAGTTTGAGTACAGAAATGCATGGGAAAATGCATTGAAAAATATTTCATATTCAATTTATGACGCTGATACAAAAAAATCTCTGTAATAGATTTTAAATATAAATTTCTAAAAAAATAAATAATGTGGTTTTCGTTTAAACTTAAAGTTTTTTGTTTAAAATCTGTTTCAAACATTTATGTATAAAATGTGTCCACAAAGCTATTTTTGTTTTTGCCTTAAATTTTTTAAACCACAAGCTAAACACACACATTTATTTGTCAATATTACTAAGAGACACACAAAAAATCTAATTAAGCCAACAAACAGTCGACAATATGACTTATTAAAATAATTAGCAAAGTAATTTATTATATTATCCTGAATTTTATTACAAAGCAAAAACAATTTATTATTAAACTTATCAAAAGCCTTAAATATTAAGTTTGTATTTAGGCAATTTCCTTTCATGAATTTTATTCATTTCAATTGATTGTGCACAACAAAAAAATTTAATATTATGATTTAGTTTATGTGCAGGATAAACAAATTCATCAATTAATTTGTTAAGATATTAAGAGGCCAGAAGTAAATTAAATTGATTTTCATTAATGCAGAATATGATTTGTATGAACTTCTTCTTTGGATTATGTGCTAAAATGTATGTCCTTTTAGAATATTATTTCAGAGTGTTTGTGTGCGTATGAGCAATATTATTATTTAATTTAAATTAATTTATTACGTATACGCAGCCTCTTTACAAAATCTATTAAACTCATATTCGCAGTCCTTAGTTAACTAATGAAGGTGGTTTAACCAATGATATATATATAGTTAAACCAAGGACATTAGTTATTTATAGACTGTGAATTTTGTCGTAGAATTTTAATGTACAGAACTATTCAATTGAAGTACGAAATTTCATTAATTATTTATCATATCTACATTAGAGTGAGCTCAAAATGATGGTTCTAAAACTGCAAAAATTGCTTTCGATTACGTCTCAATAATAACATGGTCATTCCCTTAAAACATAGATACTAGTAATAATCGGGAAAGAAAACAAAAGAGCAGTTAATGGAAAACATTTTGAATACATCTAGAATGTGTATTAAAAAAATGCAGTTACTAAAGTTAAACAACGTACTATTTGTTCTACAGGTTCCTGCAAAATTTCTGGTGCCTCCAATAAGCACACGAATCAAAATTCCGGCGGGTGATATTGAATAAATTAATTGCTAATATTAAATTGAATTTTTTTTATATAATTTTTTTCAAAAAAATATTGCAAAATATATTCCAAAAGTAAAAACTGAGATTTGCAAGGTCACACCCCTCACACAGCCTTCTGGTGGGCATTCTAGACTAAAATTATGTTATTTCTGTATCTATATGATGTTAATTGCATTAAAGATTAACATGCTACAAAAACGCATCCATTTTTAGTGTTCCGTACACCAAAAATGAAAAGGAACCCTATTGTTTTGGCTATGCTGTCCGTCTGTCTGTCACACGCTAATTTCTTAGGAATCGTAAGAGCTACGGAACTGAAATTTGGACAGAGTATGTAGAACCTTGGCCGCTACAACAGCAAATACATGAGAGTTAAAAATTAGCTAATGCAATTTTGACTATGTAATTTTGAAAACTTGCTATATCTTGGAAACCGTAAGAGTTAAACTCTTGAAATTTTCAATAACGGTAAAACTAAAAAATCTGAAAGTTATAAAATCGCCAAACCAAAAAAAAAAATTCGCCAAAAATTTAAAAAAATAGCCAAAACGAAAAAAAATCGTCAAAACTAAAAAATTTCTAACACTAAAATAAATCGCCAAATTCGAAAAAATCACCCAAATGTAAAAAATCGTCAAGGAAAAATAAAAAAATCGCTAAATCGCCAAAAAGGCACCAAAACCAAAATAATTGTTTATATGCAAAAAAAATCGCAAAAATTAAAAAAACTCCAAATTGAAAAAATGCCAAAAACCGAAAAAAACACCAAAATGAGAAAAAAATGTCGTATATAAAAAAGCGCTTAAATTAAAGAAAATTAAAGAAATAAATTACGAAAACACGAAAAAAACCGAAAAAAATCGACAAAACAAGAAAAAAGTGTCAAAACTAAAAAAAATTCCAAAATGAAAAAAACGCCAAAACCGAACAAATCGCCAAAACCAAAAAAAAAAACTACAAAAAACAAATTAAAAAAGCGTCAAAAACCAAAAAAAAAATCACCAAAATGAGAAAAAAAGTGCCAAAACTAAAAATGCGCAAATAAACGCAAAGAACCCAGAACTAAAAAAACGCTTAAAACCGAAAAAAACCCAAAAAAGAAAAAAATTCAAAACTATATTTTATATAGGCTAATTTCGTCTTGAATTACATATCTCGTGTCCGTACGGAACAGAAAAAAATCTTACAAATTATTACTAAAAAAAATGTTTACTTGCATCAATTATCCAACCAGCTGTTGTGTTTTTAAATTAATTGTTTCAAAAATATCTGTTAAAAGAAACATCTACAAGTATGTAAAATGAAATTTCTCTAATTTACTCGTATTGTTTTTCTTTCATTAAGCCACATAAATTCGATTTTAATGGCAAAGAAGTTTGTTTGTTTCTCATACATATGATCAGAGATGGAAACTGGCATTTTTATATTTGTTAATAACTAGCATTAAAAATTTATGAAAAAATCCATAAAAATAGTAAAAATATATTAAACTGTGTATAGAATTTTATATATTAAATGACAATTGCTAAAAAACTGCAATTTTAAATATTATCAAACAAAATACATCAGAAAAAGTACGAATAAAATTTTCTTACAAGTTTTTACAAGTAAAGCGTTTATTTACTTTTTCATATTTAGGAGAGTAATTTTGTAAATTTCTGCTTTACTCTGTCGCTGCCAGTTTCTGCTGGGAAAGTTAATGAACAGACCTGATATTTTTCATAAATTTTTTTTGTCACATAATGATTTTATTTTCAACACTTGTGATTTTAGTCTCTTATTTGAAATCATTTGTTTACGTTACCACTGTTTTGTAAAAAATGTTTAACCAATAATGATAAATTACTTATTATTTTTAATTAATCCATACAGCTCTTAATAGCTAATGATTTATTGTTCAACTAAATCAAGAAATTTTAACACAAAATGTATTGCCTACTTTAAGGTTCACTAGCGGCCAATTTCCTTTTATTTCCTTTAAAGAAAAAATCCCAAGCAAAGGTATTATTTATTTATTTAATTAAAACAAACCCAGAGAAAATTATAAAAGAAAATACTGCAATAAAGAGAGAAAAAAACAACTCAGTTTCTCAACTGTTCACGAGACCATACATTTTTTAATTCATTTCTTTGAGTGGGTGCTTTTGACAGCTAATGACAAAAAAAAAACAATTCGAAACAAATCTAAGTTATCGTCTCTAAGATGCCTGCTTTTGCTATTATAATTAAAAAAATAAAAAGTCGAACAATTATTCTGGAGAGAAAACTAAATGCTTTAATCTTAATAAATAATTTAATTTTCTACTCCCTTATCTATTTATTTTAATCATAATTGAAATCGTATTGTTACTTTTGAGATATGAATAGAAAAAACAAAGAAATGATTAAGTATTTTTGGAGTATTTATATTTATAAAAAAAATCTTCTACTCGGTTGAATGCAAGAAACTGATTTTGATTTACTTATTTCTACTTAATTTATTTTATGAAGTAGCAAGCAAATACTCAATTGAATAAAATAATTTATTCAGGATATAAGCAACCAAATTATTTATTAAAATTTTTAATTTTTCTTATACTAAAATGATGTATGTGACCTTCTCCGATAAAAGGGACCTAGTGTGTGAAAACTAAGTTTTTTTGAAAATCGCATTTAAAAAATAAAATTTCAATGGTTTTCTCATTTTTATCAAATTTTCCAAGTTTCCGTTTTGGACACATTAGGTCCCTTTTTTCGGAGAAGGTCAAGGTTTTCGGAGAAGGGTTTGAAAATAATCGCAGATTTTCATAATCGTGATTACGATTAAAAAATATGCGATTAAAAAATATCTCGTTTATTGATTAAACGCGATTAGTCAAGAAAATATACTATTATAATTTTTTCTCTAAGACCAAAATAAATTGCCTCATGAGTTTTAGTCGAACTGAATGGGTTTAGCCAAAGAAATTTTTTTATTTTGTCTGGAATTCACGTTTTAATTTAATTTTTCAATTAAGTTGTATTTTTATTTTGAGAAAAGTGTAAAGCACGTAAGATGAAGTTCATAAGTCAGAGCTTATGAGTATCAAAAATAATACACTAAGGGAAGAACGTGCTAAAATCAAGATTTTACGCTCCAAATCGAATCATTACAATCCTAATAGTCTGCTAAATGTGAAAATTCTTGAATCAAGAATAAAATCTTAATTTTTTTAAGGTCGCATTTAAGATTTTAATCTTGAATTAAATCTCATTTCAAGATCAAATTCAAGATTTTGTTCTCAATAAAAATCTTAAATTAAGATCATATTCCTAAAATTTTAATAATATAATCTGAAAATTTAGACCACATTCTTAATTTTAAGAATTCATTCTATAAATTAAGGACTTATGCTTAAATTTGGGAATGTTAATCTTACCGATCTTACAATCTTAATTCAAGATTTTTGTTCTTAAAATTAGATCGTTAGTTTTCTATTAACGTACGAATTGTGTTAAATCAATCTTTTGATAGGAAACTTTTTCTAGCACGAAGTATATGTTATACATTTATACTTTCTTAACATATTTTTTATTTAATTTTGTATCCACATCTGATGAAATTATATCATAATTAATGAACGAGTTCATATAAAAACATATAAAAAAAGACAGTTGTTCACTCATTATGACATAAATTCATCACTTTTGGAAACTCAATTATAACTATAACGTTTTTTAGTATTTCTATATTTTTTTGTGACAATGGGAGGTAACAAGGTAAAGCAAACTGCACCTATCTGTCAAGCGATTGAAAAATATTTGTATCAATCGTAATGAAATTTTTGAGATATTACGATGTTTTTTAAATAAAATTTGGAGAATATAGTAAAATAAAATCATAAATTTAATAAGTGTTTAATTTAGATTTTAATTATCGTTTTGTCTTATAATATTTTTAAAAAATAAAATAGATGCATATCGAATATAAATCGTTTCTTGTGTTTTGCATAAGTCACTGAGCCTACTCGCTTATTCTACTGGATTTTTCAAAAAAGCTTATGTAAATTCTCAAATGATTTTTGAAAGTATGTGCATAAGATAAGAAGTTTGAAACTTTTCAAAATTATGTTTGAAGTCTACTGATGATTTGTTAAAGCGACAATGCAATACAAACATACGAGTATACATACATATATATATTTTGTATTACAAATATTAATTTTAATTTTTTTCTGAGTTGAATTTGAACTGTAAGCAAATTTGGCATAAATTCTTTGCTTAAAAAATGGAGAAATTTTTAATCGTAATCAAGCGATTAATGGGTGCGATTATGATTACGATTAATAGGTGCGATTAATTGCCATTACGAATCCGATTATAATCATTGTAGAAACCATAGTTTATACAAAAATTATATATAATGTATGCTTAACTGAACACATGCTCTTTATTTTTGGATATTTTTCGAAATTTTTTTAAACACTTAATCGAATCTCTTTCAAGCGCTGTATATTACAATATTTTTTGTCTGCTAGAGACAAAACAAGACAAGTTTCCTGAATTAATCGAACACAAACATAAAGACACTTATGTTATTATACTACATACACATTTGGTAATTAAGATTTAAATATTTAATTCTACTGAACATTCATAATTATTTTGGTCTTCCCTACTTAAGTACTTAATGGGTATTTTATGTATTTTTCATGTAGTTTTTATTAACTATTTAATAATTTATGAGCTCTTAATTGCTAAGGGAAGAGAGGGAGAGAGAGAGAGAAGAATATAGTAATATAGTTTGTTTTAGTTAACACTCTCATCCACACAATTCGTTAACAATTAAATTATATTTTGATTAAAACATTTATTATCCATTAAATAGTTTATAAATAAAAATGAGAAGGTAACATAAAAGTTTTAAGCTCAGTATGATTAGTAGCAAGTAAAGGGTATTTTTTAGCCATTTAATTGTAATATGTGGCTACGATGTGACTGATGGACTGACGAAAAACTATTTTCATATTAACGAAAATGATTTCTGGTAACACGTTTTCACATAATTTTATTTATAGCTTCCATAAAACTAATTTTTCCTTAATAAAAACAAACAATTAATTGTTCTAACAGGCCAAACGTTTTTCCACTTTATTTATTATTTTTTTTTATTCGGAAGAACTTTTCTCTTAAACTTACTTGTGGTATTTGTTTGCTGCAGCCATTTGTAGGTTAAATGGGGCCTTAGTATAACTAATATAGATTAAGATAAATTATCTGGCGGGCAACAACTCACTCACATATGCTCGTACTGCATGTCTTTGCATGTGAATGTTTAGCTGCTAAGTCTCATATATCACTAGCAAGTGAGTTTCTCTGTGTGTTTGTGCCTTTTTTCTTTACCAATATATAAATAGCAATCAAATAGAAATCTTGCGAACGTGCTAGCAAAACGTAAAGGGATGATGTTGAAATATGTGGAAACAAATTTTCTTTCTTTTTTTTTTAAATAAGTTAAATATATTTTAAGGTTTTTTTTTTATTTTTATTTTTAACTCATGTTATTTCTTTTCTTTGATACTTTTATTCGTTAAGTTAATTTATGCCGTGTTAAGCACATTTACACGCCTGCTTAGAGATCAAAGGAGAGGAAAAGCAAGCAAGCAAGCAAGCAAGCACGTCAAAAGCCAGCTAGATTAGACAGTAATAGAATGAGGGCTTGTTTGAGTTTTGTTAGCATATAAATTAGATTTTAATTAAAATAAATGAGATGTATAGATGAAACAATAAACTTAGGCTAGAAGATTTCTAAAGCGGCTTACCCACTTACAATACATAATTGTACAATTTTTCCCTATTGTACAATAATATCGCTTAATGTTTATTTCATATTCGAAGATGACACAATATATTGGCAAATGTCACAAGACTGAAAAAAATGTGGTGCCATGCACCCCCTTGGAGTAAACATAATGTAAAAACAATTCCAAAAATATTTTTTTTTAATTTTTTGTCACGCCTACAAATACCGCCCTTTTAGTGTAGTAACACATGCATCTGTACATACCAGAAACTACAAACGCTAAACTGGTGAAAACATGTAACTGTTTTCACCAGTTTAGCGTACATATCTGTGCAGACCTATACCGTACATTGCCAGTTTTTCTTTATTAATCAATCACACTCTTTATTTATCACTCCGTGCACCAAAAGTGAAAAGGACCCCTATTGTTTTCGCTACGCTGTCCGTCTGTCCGTCACACGCTATTTTCTCAGGAACCGTAAAAGCTACAGACCTAAAATTTGGACAGAGTATGTAGAACCTTGGCCGCTACAACAATAAATACATGAGAGTTAAAAATTAAAGGGTGTTTTAAAACGAGCAGCGAAATATATTAAAATTCCATGTAACATACATACAATTGTATGTACAATTGTATATTGACACTTGAAATTTGTAAAATTAGTGTATTTTTATATAGACTACAACAATTAACATTAAAATATTAAAAAAATTTTAATGAAAGGGTGGTCCATCAGTTAATGCAATTTTGACTATGTAATTTTGACAACTTGCTATATCTTGGAAACCGTAAGAGTTAAACTCTTAAAATTTTCAAAAATGGTAAAACTAAAAAATCCAAAAATTATAAAATCGCCAAAAATTTAAAAAAAAAATCGCCAGAACGAAAAAAACCGCCGAAATTAAAAAAAAAATCTGAAACTAAAATAAATCGATAAAACCGAAAAAATCGCCAAAATGAAAAAATCGCCAAATTGAAAAACGCCAAAAACCGAAAAAATCGCCAAAATGGGAAAAAAAATTCAAAACTTGAAAAGCGCCTAAGCGAATAAAAACGCCAAAAAAAACAAAAAATCGACATAATTAAAAAAATCAGAAAAAAAGAAAAAAATCGCCAAAATGAGAAAAAAAAATTTCAAAACTTAAAAAGCGCCTAAGCGAAAAAAAACGCCAAACAAAAACAAAAAATCGACATAATTAAATAAATCACAAAAAAAGAAAAAAATCGCCAAAAATTTTAGAAAAATCGCCAAAATTAAACAAAAATTTAACACTAAAATCGTTAAATTCACCCAAATGAAAAAAATCGTCAAAATTAAAAAAACGCCAAAAACAGAAAAAAAATCGCCAAAAAGCGAAAAAGGCGACAAAACCAAAATAATTGTTTATATGAAAAAAAATTCGAAAAAATTTAAAAAAACCGAAAAAAAATCCTCAAAACTAGAAAAAAAAGTGTCAAAACTAAAAAAAAATTGCCAATATGAAAAAAACTCCATAAACCGAAAAAATCGCCATAAACCAAAAAAAAATCTCCTATGTGAAAAAAATTGCAAAAATTAGAAAAACCGCCAAAATAAAAATAAATCGCCAAAATTAAAATAAAATCAAAATCCAAAAAAACAAAATCGTCAAAACGAGAAAAAAAGTGCCAAAACGAAAAAAGCAGCAATAAGCGCAAAAAACCCAAAACAAAAAAAAACGCTTAAAACCAAAAAAAACCCCAAAAACAAACGAAAAATGCCAAAACTATTTTTATATAGGCTACTAAAGTTCGTATTTAATTATATATCTCGTATCCGTACGGAACCCTTCATACGCGGATCAAAGTCGCACTTCACTGAATTTATTTAAATATGTATATTATTTTTTTAACCATGGTTCTATACACTAACTCCTCTAATATTCTTATTAGAGGGTTTCCTGTAAAATCTGCGTTTGAAGTTCTTTTTTTTCAAATACAATCATTTAATTTACATTATTTTTTAATGATATTATTATTATTAATGATAATAGAAAAGTAGAGTTGCACCAATTAAGACCAGGTCTCTTGTCTATGTCTCTTTTTCTTTCTCTCACTAAAAATCAAAACTTCACGCAAGAAAACTTCATGTACAAGCGTGAACCAGGTTATAAATTTATATTTAGTTTGTCTGTAATACTATTTCTCAAAAACTGGAAAAGCTTTAATGAACTATAAAACATAGTAGTTTGGTTAAAGAATACTTTCTTTGTTTTTTAAACAATAATTGCAAAAATAATGTTTTTAAACAAATACTTTTCTTTTTCCACTGATTGCAAGTAAATATTGGGGGCAATTCTGGAAAACGCGTCGAAGAAGTGAAACTTTACATTAAATCAAAAACAAATTTTCAAACAAACGTGAGAATTTCAACGCGATTCTCTTTCTTCGTCGACGCTTATTTCAGAATAGACACCATTATTTGTATTAAAATTAAAATATTAATCCTTTTTAAAAAATTTAATAATATTCACAGGAATGAAATGAAATTTTCAAGAGAAAAATATTTTTATTTTATTTCATCAATAAGACAATGATTTGTTAACGAAGTAGTTGGAAATGGTGGACTGAAAAAAATATATTTTAATTTCCTCAGCAAAAGTAAAGAAAGAACGTTGAAATAATGAACAACATTTTCCATGAGGATTTGTTAAGAATATTAAACATAAGCCGATAAAAAAAATATGAGACATGAGAAATGATAAATTAACAACATATGTATAAGTTTTATATTTTTTCATATGTAATGGTTTCCATATTTATATTCAGAGATTTTCTTTTGAATCTTAAATGAAATTTTACCATAAATCCCATAAATCAATAAATCGTATGCAACAATATTAAATAAAATCTCCTCAAAAGAAAAGAAAAACAACTGCAGCTCAAGCTAAAAAATTGCCTTTAACAAAAAGTTTTTGTTGCTTTACATAACAAAGCAAATTTGCACGTTGTTATTTATCCATTTACTACAAATTGTTGCAGCAACAAAAAGTATCATAAATAAAATTCAGAAATTTTTAACAAACACCAAACAAAGTAAAACACGTTCCATGCAAAGGAAAATAGTAAAACAACAACAACAACAACAACTAGAACATGCCTGGAAAGCAGAAAAGTAATTTAATTAAAAATGCATCGCTTGGATTTTTTTATGTTTAATAAAATACTCTTCTGCAATAGGAAAAAAATTAAACTGAATTAATTTAATAAAAGTTTTAAAAAATTTGCGAGTATAAAAGAACCTAAAGTGATATAACAATGATATCACACACATCATTAAATGTGTTTTCAAACTCCATTAATTCTAAAGAAAAAAAAGTATTTAAATTTTTTAATATTCAACATAAACTATGGAAAAAGAAAACTTACGAGAGTGAATTGTATGTATCTCTTATTTATCACACAACTCAGTCTCAGTATTTTTTTATTTTTCATTTGATTGTTTTGTTGCCTTGGCCATTTTAATTTATGCGTGACCATGTTCTGCCAACACACTCTTGCAGCTTTAAGCTGTCAGTTGATACCACGATATGTTCTTTTTTATTGCAAGTAAACATCCCTTTCTAAAGGAATTCACAAGGCACGCCAAGCACACTATTTAAAATGTTAAATATTTTAAAATCGTCAACAATTTTATAGCTTTTTCCACTATAAAAAATTATTTTTTATTATTATTATTACTTTTCCCTAAAGTAATACATACATATTTATTTTATGGAGCATAAATAAGCAAAATGTATTTAAAAAGTTGTAAAACACAAAAGAAAAAAATACGAATCTATTTATTGCCCAGGCCCACAACATATTTTAAATTCATATACATACATACAAACAAGTCATGAATATATTTAATATATTACAACAACAAAAACTTTCAAAAAATAATTCAACACGAAAAAAGCAGACATGCTGGGCCAATTTATCATACAAGTATAAAAAGTTTATTATACCGGAATTATAAGAGTATGTCTGAAGTTAAGGCATAAATAAATAAGTTTAATGGGGCAGTTCAGTGATTTAAATTGGTGGTCAGATGTCATGGCGTTATGCCGCCATGTAACCATCAATTCTGTTTTTTCCCATCTCCATAGAGACCATAAAACTTCAGGGAAGTTTTCTTAATACCACAAATTAAATTTGTGTTATCTTTAGCGCCTCTATTAAGTAAATACTTAAGTCAAAAGTGCATAGAATCATTTAACATAATATTTAATAAAATTCAAAAAGTACCTTTTTGTAAAAAGTAAATTTTTTTATGAGAAATACACGTGTAATAGGACATACCTTTTTATAAATAATATTTAGTTAACAAGAAGTAGTTTTTGTATTAAAAGAACCTTTAAAAAATAATTTTTTTTTATGGAAACTACTTTTGTGCACAAATTAGTACCTTTTTGTATAAAAAGTACCTTTTTGTATAAAAAAATATATTTTTTATAAGAAATTCCTTTTTGTATAAAAATATTTTTTTATATAAAAGTATCTTTTTATACAAGAAGTACCTTTTTGTATAAAAAGTATCTTTTTGCATAAAAAGTACCTTTTATATAAAAATTATCTTTTTATATAAAAAGTATATTTTTATATAAAAAGTACATTTTTGCATAAAAAGTTATTTTTTTATTAAAAAATATTTTTTATAATAAGTACCTTACAAATAAAAATTATCTTTTTTATAAAAAGTACATATTTTATAAAAAGTAAATTTTTTTATAAAAAGTACCTTTTTGATTAAAAGTATCATTTTACTGAAAAGTACCTTTACTACAATAAATACCTTTCTCTATAAAAAGTACACTTTAATAAGAAGTTTATATTTTATAAAAAGTTCATTTTTAAAGAACTTTTTTTATAAAAATTACCTTTTTTTATAAAAAATTGCTTTTTTTAAAAAATACCTTTTTATAAAAATTACCTTAGTTACAAAAAGTACTTTTTTTATACGATGTACCTTTTTTCCTAAGTATTTTTTCTAAAAAACAAATTTTATATTTATAGCACCTTTTATAAAAAGCTCCTTTTTCTCCTTTTTTATAAAAAAAAATTTTAAAATACGTTTTGAATACAGTACTTTTCTAAATATATTTTTATAATAAATTCCTTTGAAAGAAATTACATTTTATATAAAAAGTACACATTTTTAAAAAAGCAACTTCTTATAATAGTTAAATTTTATTTATAAATTATTTGATTAAGAAATAATGTTTATATAAAAAGTACCCCTTTAAAATATAGTACCCTTTTTATCAAAAAGCAAGACAGTTTCACATCAAAAGTAATTTTTATAAAAGAATAATAGAAAATACGTTTTTACAAAAAGTACCTTTTTTACAAAAAGTACCTCTTTTACAAAAAGTACATTTTTATAAAAATTTCCTCTTTCACATAAAGTAGCTATTTTGCAAAAATACCTGTTATGCAAAAAGTACCTCTTTTGCACAAAGTATCTTTTTTACATAAATTTCTTTTTAATATTAGGTACCTTCTTCATAAAAACTACTTCTTACGAAAATTTCCTTTATACAAAAGGTACTTTTTTATAATAAATAACTTTTTTTTAATTCCTTTTCTTTCCTTTATAATAAAAACATATTTCTTACCAAAAACACGTTTTTTTTTATAAAAACTAAAAACTTTTTTATAGAAAATTATCTTTTTATAAAAAAATTACCATATTGATAAAAAATGTACTTTCCTGAAACAAGAAATAAGTTACTTTTTATATAAAGTACCTTTTCTATAACACATACCATTCTTATGAAAAACATCATTTTTAAGTATCTTTTATACAAAAGAGTACCTAACTTAATAAAAAACTCCTTTTATATAAAAATTCCTGTTTTTTAAAAAGGACCTTTCCTATATAAAAACTTTTCTTTTTTTGTAAAAAGTTCCCCTTTTATCATATCGGTATTTTATATAAAAATTACCATTTTTTTAAAAACTGCCTTGGAATACAAAGTATTTTTTTATAAAAATTACTTTTTTATAAAAATGAACTGATATTTAATATACCTTCTAAAACAAAGTGCCTTCTATAGCATATACATTTTTAATAAAAAGAAAGTGTAGCTGGAATGCTTTTCTAGTGAATCTTAAATCCTTCTATTTGTAAGGGCACATATCTTTATTTTTTAGTTCTTATAAGAGTTTAGATTACTGTGACACGCCTCCATTTTTCTCGCTATAATATTTATTTTGTAATTTTTCACAATATTTCCATTTCATTTGCAGATGAGTAAAGTTTGTTTTTAAACAATTCGCTTGAATACAATCACTCTTTATGGTGCATCCTTTCCTTTCCTTTCCTAAGTTTATTTCACAATTTTTCGTCCTGCTCACACTGTTCCCCATCAACATTAAAATCTAAATCAATTTCCGCTGTTATGCTCTCAACTCCATTAAATGTGAAGAAAAAACTATTTTAAGTCTATTTTCTTGCAAATAAAATGAAAAGTTTTTTCTTCGCCTCAAGACTTAACAAATAAAATTGCAAAACAGGGAAATCAAAATACAAGAAAAAAATGTTTTTATGACCCATATTTTTATATTAGGAAAACATTTTTCGCAAATATTTATTATGGTTGTAATTTGTGTTTTGGTGTGTTTCTTATTTTCTTCACTGGGGAAAAGCCATAAAATATTTTAATTTTCTTTTTAGTTTCAATTTGCTGAATAATAATAATAATAATAACAATAACAATGTGCCTAAGGGAAAAACTTTTTGATGATATAGAAATGAGTGTGTGGGTGTGTGTTTGTATGGATTTATGTGTTTGTATTTATGCTTGTGAAGAAGCGAAGTATTGAAATAAAAGCTCGGAGTGTCCATGTGATTGCTTAACTTATTTCTAACTACACAAGTTAATATTTTATTTAACCATAAGATCAATTATTTTCACTTAAATAAATAAGTTGCCTCTAATTGAAAAGTTGTGACTTGGAAGTACTAGGACGCCATACACCAGCACTGATTGCGAATGAATACAGTTGAAAATCACTAATAAAGCTGCTGTGAAAGAAAAGGAAATTTTGTTTAAGGTTAACAATGTAGAGGGACATTATCACTGCAAGATGGCTTGCCGGGTTTTATTATGATTGTCGAATATTTCTTTAGTCTAGAACAAACTGCCGAAGCTGGTTTGAAAAATTTAAGGAACCTCGAGGATCTGTCCCAAGGATTTTACAGCAATTTTATTAACTTCAGCTATTGTGCGAATTAAAGAACTTAATACAAAAAAAAAAGATTTCCAGTAGTGCGATTCAGTAACTTTTAACGATCCGACAATCGTAATTTTTTTCTATACATTTTGTTGCTTAAAATAACGATTTTGTGATTCTGTAACTTATTTTTAACAATAGGATGCAGCTGATAATTTCTGTTGATTTTTGTCGCTAAAATTAAGAAGCACATAAATTATTGTCGCTTAAATAACGACACAGCTGTACCTGGATTCAGTAACTTTTATTGCGATAATAAATATAAGGAAAATTTAACGACTTCGCTATTCAGTAACATATTTTAACGATATGCGCTGAACAAATTAAGTCACAAGATCACATTCATTAAGTTTTTCTTTATTATTCTTTCTGATTTTCGCTTATTGTCACATTTTCTATACAGAGATACCAGATGATATTGAATTAAAAGGTGAGTAAGATAAAGCTGGAGACTATCGTAAAAAATAAATTACAGAATCACATTATCGAATAAATATGTCGATATATATAACGATTTTCGGTTCGCAAAAAGTTGCGGAATCCAGGTGCTGACATTAACCTACAGCGAATATCGTTAAAAATAAGTTACTGAAGAGCAAATTCGATAAACGTTTGCTATAATTATTTTAACAAAGCCATTATCGTTAAAAAAAAAGTTAATGAATTGCACTACAGGACAAAACAATTTAATATAACCCACAGCTGTTAGCAAAACAACTTTAATAATTTTTAAAGCATACATTAGGGCTGAAACGAAAAATAGCTGTTAAGGCATAACTGTCCATCATAAATGCAAATCACAATGTTACTTGCACGATCATTTAGAATACGCCATTTCTTTAAAAAAATATTTTTATTAGGAATACTTTCTTCTTATTCTACTAAACTCAAGCCAGATGAAAAAAAAAATATTCTTGATTAAAATTCATTCTAGTCCAATTAAATTTATATATGGGCATTTCTTGGGAAAGCTTTACATGAAAAAAATATAGAAAACAAAACTTTTGCAATCATTTTTTTTGCGATTTGATAGCATTTTGGTAACTCTATGTTTAGTGCAAAAGACAAATTGCATCGAGTTAAAGTTTTCATATTGATAGTTATAAACAAGTGGTCACGAACGTACGCAAAATAGAAGTCAACTTTGGCTGACAGTAGTGAAATGTAAAAATCTGCAAAATGGAACGGAATAATGAAGAGGGATTAATTTATTTTAGAAGTGTGTTAATGTAGGTCTCTATCAAGTATTTACACAATAACTGTCTTATTCATTAACGCTTTATAACAGCTTCATAACAGATTGATAAGCAAAAATCGAAAAAAAGACTATTCATAAATGCTTAACAGCCTATTTAACGTTTAATAAACGTTTCATAATTTCGAAATTTTTAATGTAGCTTCTATGCTACTTTAAGCGTTTGATAAACAATTACAAAGAATATTTAAGAAGTTTATTATTCGACATATTGTCATAATTATATTTTAATTTGAAATTTATTTGCGTGTGGTTTAGCTTGGTCTATATACGTATTTCATTGGCGCTTAAACCAAATCATCAGTAGACTTCAACCACAAATTTTGAACAGTCACAAACCTCTTACTTTATGCACAGACTTTTAAAAACTATATGAGAATTCATAGAATAATAATATTTTTGAAAATCACAAAGACAAAATAAGTTTGGTAGGCTTTGAAACTCATACAAAACCCAGCAAATAATTTATATTCGATATGAATCTATTTTATTTTTCTACGTATATAGACCAAGCTAAACCACAAGCAAATAAATTTCAAATTAAAATTACAAAGAATATTATTTTGATTTTTTCGGCCCTTGTGTGAGATTTTTTGTGGTTTTTCTCTTCAATGTTTCTTGTTTATTCTTATGAATTTCTTTCGAATAAAAAGAAAAATACATATGTGAGTACATATAAACATCATTGAAAATTCCAGAAATCCCATTCATTTGCAAAAAGAAAAATAGAATTATAAAATGTATAAATGTATGTACGTACAAGCGTACGTATGTTTGTATGGTACTGCATGCTAACATATGTATGTATGTACGTACAATAACATTTTAAAATTAAAATTAATCGACCACAATAAAGTGGGTATTTGCCTACTCAGCCGAATATAAATGTGTTTAAATACAATTTTTGTAACATATAAATTTATTTTGGGTTATTTATTAATAAAAAGTGAAACTCCTACTTTTTAAGTTATTTTTTAATAACATTATGCGTAATGATTTACTTTTTTTGGACTCTAACAGACTACATTGCCATGACTGACTGATATTGCCAACATAAAATTACAAAAGAAGCTAAATCGTTTAATAGTCAATTCAGTGATATTAATTAGTTATGAATACAAATTTTTATTACAGCTTAATAAAGCAAAATCTGTTTCATAAGTAATTTACAGATTAAAGCTGAAATAAGGAATTTTTATGAATAAGACCGTAAAATATCTCTATTGGTTTTCGTTTAATTGGCTTAAGTAGCGGTCGCGAAAGTACTGGTCACAAACGCACGATTTTTCCATACGTTTTTTATTATAATCACCATACATTTTCCCATAAATATCTTCAAAATTTCCATAACAAAAAAATTAATACTCATTTTATAGTGTGTAGTAACATTTTTAATATGAAAAATACCATTTTATTTAACATGAAATAATAAAATTTAATTTTTAACAATATTTATTTTTTAAGTAAAATTTTTAGTTTTTGTGGATCGCTTTTAATGTTGTTTCTACGAAAGCATATTTGCGTGCTAAGAAAATAAATGCATTGCTTATGAATAAAAAAAAATTACTTACGGTCGCCAAAGTACGAAATTTTGCAAATAAAAAATATGTTATTTAATTGTAACCCAAAAGTTTTTTTTTTATTTACAAATTTAGTGACACCTAACTTAATTAAAATGTGTTGTGTGTGGCACCTGTTGACGTTTAGTGCAAAGCAATTACAATAAAATGGTGTTTTCGGTCGCGAACGCACGATTAAAACATAGATAAGATACAAAGTAAAAATTAACCGTTAATCGAACTTTTTTTATTCTCCTTGGACTTTTCTCTTCTTAATTCATTTTAATAAAGACGTTTTGAAGAAAAAGTGCAAGCATAACATATTTTTTGCATGTAAATTAATTAAATATATAATTGTCTTTAGAAATAGCTTAAAATTAAAATATAAAATTTGCCAGTTTCCAGCCCTATTTCCTCAAGTAAACAGCTGAGATATGCTATGAAATCATTATATAAAAATATAGGATTTTTTTATAATTATGTATAAACAAAAAAAAACGGTGATTATCAATATTTTATTTTTCCATCCTGGTAGACCATTCGGGGGAAATGCCCATATGTTTCATGCAAAAATTTTTATTTGTATACAATTATTTAGCTTTCACCAAATTAATTAAACAAACAACTCTGCTTCATTTTTAACACTCTTTCCTCCATTTTAAATAAAATACATTTATATTAAATAAAATAAATTTCTTACTCATGTTAAATTTTATGGATATTTATAATGAGTTTAAAATGTATTTTATTTAAAGTTTTCTTAAACCAGAATGGATAAACATATATTATTATTTATAAATTTTATACATTTAATTTAATATTTATTTTCTTCAAAATTATTTAGTTCATTGTATACTAGAGGGCATTAAGTTTCATATTAATTATTATTTTTTTTTAATACTTTATAATTATTATTGCTGAAAGAGTTTTTTTTAAATCTTCTTAATATTTTTTTCAACTTCTGTTGCTTAACCTTAAAACGAAAACAATAATAAATTCGCCACAAAGTAGGCAACAGAAACTAGTAATTTAACCTTTTAATTTCTTTTCTCACAAAGAACCGTTAAAAAAATTCCCTTCAGCTTGATGTAATATACCAAATAGAACGAATATGTATAAAGCGTTAAAAAAGCAGCATACTTTTGGGAGTTTAAGGTTGTTTAAGTGAAATAAAGGTAAAGACTGTTGTTGGTTTAAAAAATTACTTAAGTATTTCGTTAAGATTTTATAACTTCCACAAATACCAATTTGGAAGAAGAGAAGGTTTTTCTCTCTCAAGTTTGTTTATGCCAAATAATTTATTCATACAAAACCAAATATCTTGCGCAAATTAAAGAGGAAAAATTGTGACATTTGATATCCAACAAGTATTCAAAATAATTTAATAGACTTTACATAGAAAAATGTTAATATTTCTTTGGATATCGAAGGCCATAATTTGACTCTAGATGAAAATTAATTATCTACGATCGCAAATAATTGATTTTGTTCATAAAATAAAGTTCCGAAATTATGCCTCTTAAGCTTTTTTGGAGGTTAATAGATTTTTAATAGAGCTTAACTGGCAAGACTTCTTTTCGATTCACCTTAATGTCCAATATGTGGTTGCAATCGCAATAGCCCTTTCATTCTTTATTTAGCGAAAGCTTGAAAAAATTCCAAACTTTTTCGTCAAGTCATCGCCAAAAGAAACTTTTATTTTTTTCTAAAAAACATTGTAAAATTTGCCTTCAGTATTTTTTAATTTAGCAAAAAAAAACTTAATTAAAAATTTATTTTTTTTACCAGGAAAAACATAAATAAAACTACATTTTACCTGCACTTTGTTTTATTTTTTATGCCAATTTATAACTGTCACTAAAGCATATTAAAAATTAATGAAAAAAAGTTTATTTAATATTCCTTTGCACTTTATGCAAATAGTTTAAAAGGAAAAAAATAGGTGTAAATGTAAGATGACTTTTGGCCAACTAGCAAAAAAGGCTTAAATGCGGCTTGATGGCTACAGCACTAATTGGGTTTGTCATAAAACTGAGCAGCAAAGAAAAATATTTTAAAAATACTTACACTGTTGCTTGTTTTATATTAAAAACTTTTTTGCAAAATTTAAAATTATAGGAACATTTTATTTACAATTTATGAGTAGTTTCTTAACTCCTACAAGTTTCTCTCAAAAAGTTTTAATTAATTTGTGGCACTTTTTGAAGACTTTGAACAAGTTGTTTGTTCTTTAATAATAGCAAAAATAAAAATTGTAAATTAAAAAAAATTACGTAAGCAAAAAGACAAAAGTAAAAACACTGATATCTTCAACATGTTGCTAATAAAATGTAGCTTAACTTTAGCACTTTATTAGCATAAAGTTTATGCCTGAAAACTTTAAGATACTTAAATCATTTTTATTAAATTTACTCTGAAATTTTATAATTCTAGACTTGTTTCTTCGCAAACTTTCCGGCGGGCTTACACACATCAAGTTTTGTTGCTAAAGTTTTGTTTTCAAATGAAATCAAAAACAATCCAGAAAGTTTTCTATTACCGTCAAAAACAAGACATTAAGAGAAAAGATATGAAATGTTAAGCATTTATTGGAATACGTTAAATCACAATGGACCCAATTGGGTCCCCGAGTGGAGGTGCGGTATTGTTGTTGCCTAAAAGCTATTAAATGCTCAACAGCTTTTTGGAGGGAGTTAAACATCTCCTTGACAAATGCTAAGTAATCAATTGATGATAAGCCAGACTTTAGCATATCATTAGCAAAAGTGTAGCAAACGTTTTACCCATAACTTCTTGCTTTTTAACCTTCATGACATTTTAGAAATTTTTTAATAATTAGCATCTCATTAGCAAAAGTCTAGCAAACGTTTTATGGTTCATAGCTCCTTGGAAATTTTTCGTCATTAATAAACCTCAATTATTTAATAATTAGCAAAACATTAGCAACTCATTAGTAAAAGTGTACGTTTTACGGTTCACAGCTTCTTGGGAGACACTCGTCATTGATAAAGCTGTTAGTGTTATAGAATTAACTTATCATTTTCACCTTAGCAAAAGCTTAGCAGTTATTTGATAATTAGCAAAATCATAGCATCTCATTAGCAAAAGTGTAGCAAACGTTTTACGGTTCATAACTTCTTGGAAGACTCTCAACATTGATAAAGCTGTTACTGCTATGGAATTTTTCATCTTAGCAAGAGTTTAGCAATTATTTGGTAATTAGAAAAAAAAGTAGGAAACGTTTTATGGTTCATAACTTTTTGGACGACTCTCAACATTGAAAAAGCTGTTAGTATTATAGAATTAACTTTAATTATAACATAAGCAAGAGTTTAGCAATTATTTAATAATTAGCAAGGCATCAGCATCTTATTAGCAAAAGTCTATCAAATGTTTAACGGTTCGTAGCTTCTTGGAAGACTTTTAATATTGATAAAGCTGTTAGTGCTATCTAATTTATTTTACTTTTTCTAAAAATTCATCATGTTATTTTATATGTCTTGAAGAAACTATATCCTCTAGCGATAAATCTAATACTTTTTAAATTTTTTATTTCTGAAAACATATGAAAACCGATGGAAAGTTAATTATATACTATTTTCAATTTTGCAAATATATATCAGTTTTTAGCATTAACCTAGCATTTAATTAGCAAATGGTTGTGTAAAAATTTTTTTCATTCCCAAAATCCTCCCAAACTTATTTCATCGATTATTTTTTTAAGTATATAAAATTTTATCGAAAAATTTGTTCTTGTCTATGAAGTTATCTCCAATATAATTTTCCTGTTTCTACATAGAAATTATTTTTTGTTAAGCTCAAGCCCAAAATTTGTTTGTTTTCCTGAAAAACATATAAAGATTTACTTAAATTTAGCCATGTTGTGCTTGCAAGTTAGCAAATGCTCAGCAGCTTATTAGCAAAGCATTAGCATAAAATTAGTATAACATTAGCAAGGAATTAGCAAATATTTTTCGCTTAGAAACTTATTGCCAGACTCTGGTCATTAATAAAGCTATTAAAATTATGAAGTTCACTTGGTTTTTTCGTATGAATTTTTCACTTTTTATTTATTGCGACATAAAATCTTTAACTTTGTAAACTTTTATGTCTTAAAACGTCTGAAAAGTAATGCAAATTTAATCAGTGTGCCGTTTCCAAGTTGAGAGATATGTTACAGCATTTTAGCAAGAGTTTAGCATTTCAATAGCAAATGTTTATAAGACATTTTACAATTTTCAACTTCTTGCTAAACTTAGTTATAGACGGTTTTTTAGTGTTTAAAATGTTATTGCAAGAATTTGATCTTGGATTAGAATTTTTCTTTAATTTCGTTTTCCCTTTTCTAGAATAAAAAAATCTTGTGCTATAATAAAATCTTAACGGCCTGGCCCATGATGTCGACATGAAAGTTTCTATTAAAATAAGAAAATTTGTTTTCGTTTTCAATATAAATTTTCAAAAGAAAGTTTTATTATCGATGTGGGCCAGGCCGCAGAAAAAGACTTACATCCTTATGCTAATGAAAAAAATAGTATGATGTTAGGTTAAGTGGTGAAATTTTACATAATTGTAATTAATTTTGCCACACAATTTTATATTAAAAATCACAGGATAGGATTCAATAGTGCACAAAAACTATTTCATCAGCTGAATTTTATGTCAAATTGAATGGAAGAACTCGTTAACATTTAGTTCAATTTCATCACTTATGCTAACTTTGCGCCAGTTTCTCGTTATGCATAAGACTGTTAAAGATTAATTAAGAAACTAGCAAATACTTAGCATTTATTTAGAAACAGTTAAGCATCTCTTTAGAAAAATTTTAGCAACCTTTGTGAGTTTCCAATGTCTTCGCTAATCTCTTGTTATAGATTAGCAAATCTGTAGCAGCCTTTTAGCATCTCTTCTGAAAAATGTTTTAAGACTTTATGGGTTGCCAGATTTCTTACTATTCTCTTATTATAGAATAGCAAATATTTAGCAGTGTGTCAGCAATAGCCTTAGCATCTGGTTAGCAAAGTTTCAGAAAACTTAATGAGCATTCACTTTACATGCTAATATCTTGTTATAGATTAGCAAATATTAAGCAGCGGTTTTTCAATACTTTAGCATCTCGTTAAGAAAGTTTTAGCAAAATTTGTGGGTTGCCAGTTTTCTTTCTAATCTCTTGTTATAGAATAACAATTATTTAGCAGCTTTTTAGCAATAGTTTAACATATCTCTAGTAAAATTTTGGCAAACTTTGTGAATTTCCAGTTTTTTTGCTTGTCTTTTATTGCAGATAAGAAATATTTAATGGTGTTTTAGCAATAGTTTAGCATCTCGTTAGCAAAGTTTAAGCAAACTTTCTTTCTTCCTAATCCCTTCTTATAGACTAGCAAATATTAAGCAGCTTTTTAGCAACAATTTAGCATCTGGTTAGCAAAATTTGTGAGTTTCCAGTTTTCTTGCTCGTTTCTTCTTATAGATTAGCAAGTATTTAGCAGCGTTTCAGCAATAGTTTAGCATCTCCTTAGCAAAATTTCAGCACACTTTGTGGGTTGCGAGTTCTTGTTGTTTTAAAAATAATTTGGTCTTATAAAGTTTTCGTCTAATGAATCAATTTTAGTATTGGCACTTATAACACTTTTGTTGTCAGGTCCTCATTTGTATGCATTTCATTTAGAGACTAAAACTTAAATTGCATGTATGCTAAAATTTCAAAAATCATAATTAAAAACCAACAATAATTTTTTTAATTAAATAACTGCATAACTAAGAAGTTTATATACTTCAGCATGGTCTATACGTATGAAGATTTATTTGTACCTTTTTTTCTTTCCACGTTCTCATGTATATTATATGTGAATATTTTTTTTTTAAATAAATCATTTACAAATCTCTGTCGGACTTTGTGATTAAGCCTTAGTAAGAATAAACATAAAAATCATTTAATACATAAACATAAAAATATATAGGACAGACCTGTAGACCATCTTACTTTACATACGAATATACTATACATAGTTGCATACATACATATGTACATACAAGTATGTTTATATTTTCTACACATCCTGTGGCTGCTCATAACTTTATAAATATATTCATAATAAATATATCATACAAAGACTTGCATCATAAAATAAACTTGTGATGCATATATTCATCCATACTGGGTATTTCTTCATATGGTGACATTTTTGAGGGCACAACTGACTTGACAGCTAACAGTTGCTTTGTGGTAAGTTTGGTCTGTCATTTCATTGAATAAGGCTTCACTCATGTTTCCACTTTTTCGAAATCCTTAACTTGTACCCAAAATTGTTCTGCTGAAATTGCCTCGGAAAACATTTAATTTGCTTGCTTTAAATTATTTTTCTACTTTGTAAGGCCTTGTAAATCATTTTGCTTAAATTAAGATTTTAATTTGAAGATTTTTTAAGTCGTAAAAAATCTTGTTTACAAAATTCATCGAACTAAAAATTATCATCCTTGTGCACATGTCCTTATGCTCTTGCAAAGATTGAATATTTGTATCATTCATCTACTAAGGAATTTTTGTTTTAAGCATCAAAGCTTTTTTGGCAAAACACACACGCACACACATACATACATGCATAAGTACATAAATTTTTGTGCTATTTTCAAATTGGTATGTACATTAAATCTATTCAAGAATTTTGTGCACTTGCACGGCAAAATTTTTATAGCTTTTCCAAGTCACTTTTCTGTTAGTAGAACTATGCCAAGGAAAATTGTTATTTTGTTAATGTACAGACATTGATGCGATTACTGCAAATGCAATATCTTTATAAACATACATGAACGATTACCAGTTTATGGGGAAAATTCATCAAAATGATGTGCATGTATGTGCACATGCATGTGCTAAAGGCGTGCAAGAGTATGCACTAAAGTCAGGGAATCACTTCAAAATACTTGTATAAGTTTGTGTTACTTTTGCTTTTAAAAATACGCCACAAATGAAAATTAATTTTTTGTATTTCTAAACTATCTGAAATAACTTGTACCACAAATATTTTTATATTCTCTCATTTATACTTTGTGTACCAGTAATGAGGCGAATTCATATTAGGTGGTTTCAACTGCTCAAGTGACGATTTTCACCGCCTGTAATGCAGGATATACACGATACTTAATTTCGTACTTAGCGTGGTATGAGCTGTAGTACGGGTTTTCAGATACACGTCACTACAAATCATACTAGTTCATTTGAAAAAATATTTTTAAGGCATTATACACGCGGATAAATGAATTATGCAGTTGAAAAGAATAAAAAAATAATGCAAAAACTAAAGGGGCATATTGTAGAGAAATAATACACATTTCTCAGTACATTTTTTTGACATCAAAAGCAAGGCAAATTCATATAAAGATATACTCAAGGCGAATTCATACAAGGTGTTCGCACCTGATCAGGTGACTGTTTTCGCTGCCTTTAATATGAATAGACGTTGGAGTTAAGCACACATTTTTCAGTAAATATTTTTATTACTTTAAAAGTATAAATGTGTTAAAGCGAATTGAGCCGAACATGCCTTATATGAATTTGCCTTGGCTATACTCGGCTCAATTCGATTTAGGAAATTTATACTTTTAATGTCAAAAAAGTTTAGTGCAAATTTTTGACATCCTACGTATCAAAGCGAATTTATACAAGGAGGTCGTAATCGATCAGGTCATGGCAAATTCATATAAGGTATACTCAGCTCAATTCGCTTTGAGAAATTTATACTTGAAATATCAGAAAAATGTACTGAAAAATGTGTCTTGACATCCCAAGTATATTCAAGTTACAAGCGGCGAAAATAGTCACCTGATCCCTTGCGACCAGCTAGTATGGATTCGCCTTGGATCAGGTGATTAGTTTTGCCTGGATTCGCCTTGCACCAAGAGTATTTTTCAAAGCAAATTGAGTAACTACGTAAGCCAATTTTGAGTAGAAAGAGTTATGAGTCAATTATAAGTTTACTTCAAGGCAAATTCATACAAGGTATACTCAGCTCAATTCACTTTGAAAAATTTATAATTTTGATGTCAAAAAAATAAACTGAAAAATGTTTGTTGACATTGAACGTAAGCTGATTAGTTGAGAGCACCTAATAAAAATTTGCCTTGCTCATATGCCAACACACATTTCTATTGTATATTTTTCTTTGAAATTCCAAGGCAAATTCATATAAGGTACACTCAGCTCAATTCGCTTTGAGAAAATTATACTTTAAATATCACAAAAATGTACTGAAAAATGTGTGTTGACATCCAAAGTATTTTCAAATTACAAGCGGCGAAAATAGTCAGCTGATCCCTTGCGACCACCTAGTATAAATTCGCCTCGCTGGAATCCCAAGAACGCAATTGAGCAAATTGAGGCGAGTCTGCCGCTTGTAATTTAAATATACGTTGGATGTCAACACACATTTTTCATTACACTTTGTACATTAAAATTATAAATTTCTCAAAGTTAATTGAGCCGAATATATCGTATTTGAATCTACCTTGGTATGAATATTCCATGGGCATAGTTATAAATATCCTCTTGTCTTTATTCTTTTTTTAATGAAACAGATTTTTTGCATTTCTTATATGTACATTAAATTTTTTATTGATGTTTTCTAAACAGAAGAAATATATGCATTATTTATTTATTATGTCTATTATAATGATTAACTTAAATCAGCCAAGTAAGCGCTATACTTTTACCCAGCCCCAATTCTACTTATACCCTCATTCCTTTCTTCCTCTTTGCCAATTTTTCCCTTTCTTTTGCTAAAATTTTATCGGCTATAGCCTTGGCTCGTTTTCTTTTTGCCGCCTGCTTTTTATACTTTTTCAATTCCTTTACTTCCTTCAAACTCATGGGCAACTGTGAGCATTTAAAGCCTGCTGGAAATGCTTTTGCCACACGTATAAAACGATTACCTACACAATAATACCAGGGTAAACAGGCCTCCGGGCGTATACGATTGTGAGGCCAATTTTTAATATATAAATCTTTCTGCATTATCAAAGCCTTTTTAGCGCCCTCTGGATCACACCAATAGGCTATAGTGTGTTTAGCTTGTAGAGGTCTTCTTTGCCACGATTTATGTGGATTATGGGAGTAGAGCGACCAACCGGAAGGAATTTCCCAATAGTGGCTGATATCGGCATTGGGATAAAAGCGCATTTTAGTTTATTTTTGTTGGAAGTTTAAATTATTTATAAGTAAATTGCAAATTTTTGTACAAAGAATTTTGAAATTGTTATTGAAAAGAAGGAAATTTAAAAATTATTGACAATGAAATATGTATTAAAAAAGTTGTACTAGGCCAAGGCAATTTCATATAAGGCA
This sequence comes from Tachina fera, assembly GCA_905220375.1. Taxonomy (NCBI): domain Eukaryota; kingdom Metazoa; phylum Arthropoda; class Insecta; order Diptera; family Tachinidae; genus Tachina; species Tachina fera. The sequence continues at coordinate 101,780,161 of LR999967.1, read as the reverse complement.
AGGCAAATTCACATAAGGTATACTCAGCTCAATTCGCTTTGAGAAATTTATACTGTAAATGTCATACAAATGCACTGAAAAATATGTGTTGACATCCAAATTTCAAGTGGCGAAAATAGTCACCTGATCCCTTGCGACCACCTAGTATGAATTTGCCTTGCATATAAGGTATACTCAGCTCATTCGCTTTAAGAAATGTGTACTTTAAATGTCAAAAAAATTTACTGAAAAATGTGTCTTGACATCCCAGCAAGGCGAATTAATACTAAGTGGTCGCAAGAGATCAGGTGACTATTTTCGCCGCTTGTAATTTGAATATGCGTTGAATTTCAACATACATTTATCAATACATTTTTCTGACATTTAAAGCATAAGTTTCTCAAAGCGAATTTAGCTGACTATACCTTATATGAATTTGCCTTGCCAACGTATATTCAAATTACAAGTGGCGAAAATAGTCACCTGATCCCTTGCGACCACCTAGTATGATTAATAACAAGCTGAAGCTCAAGACTAAAAATTAAAAATGTGTCTTGACATCTGAAAGATGTTTAAATTAAAAAGCGGCGAAATAGTCAGCTGAGCAGTTAAGACCACCTGATGGATTCGCTTGGAGCCAAAGAGAGTTCATTTTACTGGGTATACTTAGTGGGAAAAACAAGTCACTTTAGTCAATTGGTAGAAGACAAGACAGTGGGCTAATTAAACAAAATTGTGCTTTCTGAAAATCCTGTGGTTTTAATGGATTTTCCAAAGTTCACGTACATAAATAATTTAAAAAAATGGACCAAGATATTGTGGTTTTCTTTTTTTCTTTTTTATTCCTAATTCAAAAATTTTTCAAATAATGTTTTGCTTTGAAGAAGTTTTTTTTGCATCTGGAGTTAAATTTTTTCAGAGACAAGTTACTGCATTCGATATCGAAGTAAGTTTTCAAACATAATAATAGAAGTTTAGTGGAAATATCTTCAAAACTAAATTATTCTTAGGGAAATGTCTTAAAACTTAGTTTGATAGCGAATGCTGTAACTTGGCTTCTGGTGGTCTTGCGTGCAATTCAAATCGAAAGCAATAACTTTCGAATTTCTACAGAAAATAGATACAAATCCGAAAATGTTTACTCTTAAATTGAATTCAGGCAAGGCTAGAATCAATTGTTTTGAAGCTCTTGTTCTTAAAATAGTTCATTTTCATATCTTCTATACCATTTGTTTCTTCTCTAAGGACCATTTACTTATCCTGCAATCTTTGGGTCTGCCAAATTCTGAATATCATTTTCATAGCCTCCTAAATTCTCCAGAGTGTCCAATGTTCTGTCTGTTTTATCGTAATTATAAGTTGGTCTATCGATCCCTGTACCATAATAAATAGGCAGCCAGGCTTTTGCTCTTCTGCGTGTTTTAGGCCAGTTTTTTATACACAAGTCCTGCTGAAGTGTGGACTGCATTTTAGAGCCCTCTAAATCACGCCAGTGATTTATAAGTTTTGTTTTTTGAGGCTTTCGCTGCCACGTTAAATTTGGCTGATGGCAATATAAATCCCAAATATTTTGAAATTCTTTATAGATATCAGGAGTTCTATTGCAATACAAGCGCATGATGCTTTACAGAGTATATTTCTTTAATTTATTTACGTAGATTTGGTAGTTAAAATTTTTTTTTGTTTTATATTTCTTTATTTATCAAAAAGAGAATGTGAAATATCAAGGCATTAAGGCAAATTTGCCTTGTCAAGGCATATTCGCCTTGATGAAATACAAGGCAAATTGGATTTGTTTAGGTGAAATCAAATCCCTTGCGACCACCTAATATGGATTCGCCTTGAGGTGAAATATAAATCAAGACAAAATCATATATGATTTCGCCTTGACACAAACAAAACGTCTATACCAAGGCGAAATCATACTTGCCATGTTCCAGACGAGTTTATTTTATTGTATACAAAGCGAATTTATATACATATGAATTTGCCTTAATTGTGTAGCTGTTTCAGTGTTACCACATGATAAAAAAATATACTGAATCTTTATATATTTTTTAAAAAAAAATCATTTCTAAGCGTTTAACTTTTTGTATGAAAAATTACGAAATTTCGTTTAAGAAAAATTTTTTTTCATACAAATCTTAAAACGGAAAAATCATTTGATTTTATAATTGTAATCATCTCGAAACAATTACCTAAAAAGTAAAGTAATATATGGGACGATTTTTGCCGTGGAATGATGGAATATTGATCAAAATTAAAGAAAGTCACATCACTCAGAAGAGTAAAAACATTCGTCCAAATATTATTATTTTTATTATATTTTTTTTGCATTTTTGGTGTATTATTCTAAAATATTCTATGTGAATGGTGCGGGTTTTCTTTTTAAAATAAAATAACTCAATGCAATCGATTCCTAAGAAAGTTTTTATGCTTTTAGGCTTTTAAAAATTTTAAAAAATGTTAAAAAAAATTAGGTGGAATCGCAAAGCCGATTCAAACGAAACTTTTCATATCAGTACATACTTTAATATTGGGCTCTTGCTGTACTACAAATTAAGACGTATTCATATAAAGTATACTTGACTTAATTCGCTTTGAAATATTTATACTTTTGATGTCATGCGAATGCACTGAAAAATGTGTTTTGACATCCAATGTATATATAAATTACAAGCAGCGAAATCAGTCAACTGAGCAGTTGAGACCAAGGCAAATTCATATAAGGCTCAAGTTGGTTTGAAAAATTTTTACTTTTAATGTAAAAAAATTTACTGAAAATGTGTGTTGACATTCAACGTATGTATATTCAATTTACAATAGGCGCAAATAGTCCCCTGAGCAGTTGCGACCACCTTGTATGTATTCGCCTTGGTTGAGACAGTCAACTATGGATTCGACTTACTACAAATATGTTCCAACTCATATTCAAAATAAGACTCACCTTAATTTACTTTGAAAAATTCTAACTTTGTATGTTTGAATAATCTGGATAATTGTGATCACTTTGCATGGATTCGCCTTGCTTTGAATGTTTGACATCTAGAGATATTGAGATTACAAGCGGCGAAAATAGTCTTATGGGTACTTAAGACCATCTAATATGAATTCGCTTTGAAATATATTAAAAGGACAAATAAAGGCGAATCCATACTAGGTGGTCGCAAGGGATCAGTTGACTATTTTCGCCGCTTGTAATTTGAATATACTTAAGATGTCAAAACACATTTTTCAGTACATTTTTCTGACATTTCAAGAATAAATTTCGCAAAGCGAATTGAGCTGAGTATACCTTATATGAAATTGCCTTGACTTATGCCTTCGCATATGAAGATAATTTTTTTTTTAAATATATTTTCTAAATATTTTTGAGACGGCTTAAAAAAGGCACTAAAAAGCTATGTATATAGTAACAGACTTACTTGTAAAACTTATTCAAGTTTTTAAAAAGGTTTTTTAGAACAAATTTCCATAAAAATTTTTCTTCTTCATAAAGCCATAAAAATTTTTATAAATAAGGCTGTAAAATTTTATAAAATAAATTTAAATTTTTAGTGAATATTTTTGAAGACGTTTTGTAGAAGTTTTTATTTTTTTTTTTTGGGAAATTAGTATTTTTATTAAATTTTTTATAATATATTAAATTCATCATGGAATAAGAAATCCTTTATTTGGCTTCTAATGCGCTACAACGAAATATTTTTGGAACCATATGCATAATTTTGTTGTTAACTGTAAGACTTTATAAATGGCTTAATTTGCTCTGACGCAAAGCACAAAATTTATAATTTTAATCACAGTTTTTTTTTCGTTTCAATTTAAAACACTTTTTTAAATCTAAAAATACATATTTTTCCCAATTTTAGTTACAATAGACTTTTTAACAAAAAGCGTAAGAAATAAAATATCAAACAAAAAAATAAAAATTAAAAGCACAACAACATGCGACAATAAATAATACAAAATTCAAGCACGCACTTAAAGTATTAAATAAACAATTGTACTAAACAAGAAAATTAAATTAAAATACTCGTAAACGCACAATTCAGTTAAACTGAAAAACTAAGCGCATAAATTTAAAAATTTTGTAATCAATAAATGAAACACTTCATTCAACACCAAAACAAATTGCAACAGCTTAAGCAGCACAACAAATTTAAAAATAAAATAAAATAAAATAAATGCAAATTATCAAGCCAACAAAACAGAGAAACAATATTCTAATTTATGTGTCTTTTAAATGTATTAGAGCTGGAATGAATGTATGCGTCACCTTGCCACAGCACTAGCAATAAAATTCTTTTATATATACAAAAAAAATATATAGAGAATAATTATATATAAAAAACAAACCCCAAAACAATCCTTTAAAGCACAATTAAGTTATTTATAAATAAAAAAAAAAATAACATTACAACCTGCAGCTTTAATACTAACAACACTTCCCCCGTTCCCGAACCACAGCAAAAATCTTAGTGTTTTCCCTGCAATTTTTCACCTCCAACTGCAAAAATTTTTTTCTTTTGTGTGTATATTTTTAATTTTGTTCAACACATTTTTTATAAAACGGCCGCACAATTGCACACAATTATTACCATAGATATCCACAACGCTATTACTACCGTATGGAGCGTGGCGCCGGCGGTGGTCAACAGCAAGAACACCACAAGCCACAATACTACCACTATCAACAGCAGCAACAACAACAACAGCAACAGCATCCATATTATCAGCATACACATCATACGTTTATGACCACCTCCGAAGAACATCCGACAAGTAAATCGTCGTTTGATAATCCCGCCACCAAAAAGAAGCCACCCAAACTGAAAGCCATCAATCGTTCGCTCTCCATGGCCATTGACAACTATGAGGGCGCTGTAGGTGGCGGCCTCGGAATGGGAGGTCTGGACGACTCATCGCTGATAGTGGAGCCGGCGGTAATACATCGTTCGGCCTCGCCGGTTGCCGTACGCTCTGCACCGCCGCCCCAAACCTTAGCACTACCTTCAGCCGGCGGTGCTGGTGGTAGTGGCGCTGTGTCACCAGCTTTATCTGCACGCCAGCATCAGCAGCAACAGCACCTGCACACTTTTCAGCACATGGCAGCTCAAGCACGTCAATTCAGCCAGCAACAATCGCATGCCAGTAGCACAAGCTCGCCCATTTCGCACACGGTTAGTCCCGTTCTGGGGAGTGGCAGCCGTGGCGAACGAGACCCATATCATCATCACCTTCAACAACAACAACAACAACAACAGTTGCATCAACCGGACATTTTTCTGCTCAGCAGCAGTAGTCTGGCGGAGAATGTGACCGGATCTGCGCGTGGCTCTAGCTCGCCCATACAATTCATAGATGACTATATGCTGCCGCCGAAGACGAGTCATCGCCAACAACATGCTGCCACTCACCCGTTTAAGAAATCACAATTTCGCCGTTCCGATACAATCGATGTACATCCAACTTCTACTTTTCAGATGAAGAAGACACATTCGTTTCATGCGCCTCCCGATGCTGAAACTATAATGGACCCCTTGCTCTTAAGCGCAGATGCTGTGGCGCATTCAGAGTCTTCCTCGCGGCGCACGAGTTCAGTGAGAGGGAATTTTCTTATGCCCGGCCATGCCTCGGTGAAAGACATCAGTCGTTCACCTTCGCCTAGTAGGAGAGGTGCCCGCTCTCACCGCTCTTTGCACGATCCATCACGACGACCCAGTGCTAGGCCTGAATCAGTAATTGATTCTCAAATACGTCACCCCTCTCTAAATGATGATCTCATGGAACCTCCAGAAGGTAGATCTAATCTTTTGGCTCCCACCAATTTATCCTTGGATAATGAACTCTTTATAGAATCCAGATCGCGCAGTAATAGTCATACTAAAATGGAAGATGTTGGGCTAACGGAGCGTGGCACTATAAGAAAAACTTCCAATTCCTTTGAAGATACTCTATTGGGGCATGTACCGGTGGCTACAGCCACCAGCAGTTTAAAAAAGCGGGCAGATCCCCATGCGCACTCTGTCAGGCAACATAGTTCCCATAGCTTGGAGCTAGATGGACGACCGTCCACTTCAGCGGCAGCCGCCGCCGCTACACACTCTTCACTGCATTTACATACGGCTGCTGCTGCTGCCACTGCTGCTTATCATTTCAAGCGTGGCACCAAACACGGCCGCTCCCTTTACCTCTCGCCCAATAATTTGGAAGAGGTGCAGGTACATCATCGCCCTGCCGTTATGGCGGCGGCAGCTGCTTTCGGCGGCACCAATGCCAGTGCCGCGAGCATAAAACAAGCAAAAGCTTTGCATAGTGCAAGCATGCGCCTGCGTACATATCGCGAAACCTTGAGTGCGACGAAAAAATCGAAAAGCTTTATCGGCGACAGTGCGTACCCACCTCCAGCAAATGTGTCCAATGAATTTGTGGAACTTACCTCACCCCACCGACGCAACAGCGGCCGTGCTCTGGCCAGTTCGACTACCTCAGGCGGAGCCGTCACCATCGAGGACATCAAACGTAGTCCACGTCCCGTCTCGCTGAGCGCCACCGCCATGGCTGTGGCAGCCACCACAGCCTTCATGGAAGACAAAGAGAAACGTCCATCATTCGAACGCAAACCTTCGCTCACCTACGAACTGGGTGATGCAGCATTTGAGCAGGTACTGCGGCCATTTCATCACAAAGCCGCCACTACCGGCGGCCTGGCAACACGTAAATCCTCTCCACTCACCACACGCAAAGGTCTTAAACACAAATCTCTTTCAGGTGATCCCGACGAGGAGGAAGAAGCCGATCGCAAACGCAAACGTATCGTTTGCATTGTCATGACCGTCTTCCTGTGTCTCGTGTGTGCTGCTGTCTTTGTGGTCATCATGACGCTGACACATTCATCGGGCCAGTCGCATGCACACAGTCATCATCATCACTTGACGACAAAGAAGACGTTTACATACAATCGCGATGTGCCTGTACATTACAACGGTAAATGAATGAAAATGTCTTAATTGTCATTTTTATTGCTTTTCCGTTTTATTTTAATTTTTTTTTTTGTCATTGTTTTCCGTTATGAATGTTGCAAATAATTTTTTTGTTTCCTGCAATCCAAAAAGGAAATATGTAAATTGTTTGTGACAAGTAGATGTGGTTGCAAAAATGAACGACGAGAAAGAGCTGGTTTGTCACTAAATTACACGTTTCATTGATGAGTTTCACCAAAAGCAAAACCAAAGAAAAAACGAAAGAATTACAATTGAGATCCGCAATGATGAAGTTAAAGAAAAGGACATTTTTATTGAAGAAATTTGATTGTACTTTTATTTTTCCTAATGTAAGAGGCAGTTATTTGTTTTCTTTTTAGTAGAAAATAGAAAATTACTAAATAAAACTTAAAGTTAAGGAAATTACTTGATTTGCTAGTTTTCAAATTGTTTAGATGTTTGAAGAATTTCCTTTAATTTAATTAGTTTCAACTCTCTTTCTCGTTTTAAGAATTACTTGTCTGGGAAAGAAACTATTTCATTTTCCAAACATTAATTTTAATTGTAGGAACTTCAAAGTTTCTTTATTTTTATTATATACAACAGAAGTTTTATCAGAAAGACCTTGTAAATGCAATTTTTAATTAAATAATTTTTTACAAAATTTTAAAAGCCTTTGTCACTATCACTTATGTTCATTTAGAAGATTTCTAATTGCTTACACTGTGTGTAATTAAGCGGTATATAGCAAAATCAAAATTTTTCAAAATGAAAAAGCTCTAAAGACTGAATTTGTCAGACGAAGTTGACGTTTATGCATTTATGCGATAGTATAGGAAATTGTAATACACCGCATTTCAATCGAAAATTTTGCGGGAAACATTCTTTCTCCGTATTCCGTATTCCTCTTCAAAAAGGGGACCGAAAAGTACCCTACAACGGGCACGTAATGTCTTAAAACATTTTACATATTTGCGTTTAAATTGCACTATAGGAAATTTTAACGATTTTGCGGTCATAATTAAACGGCAAGACCGATTGCAATGATCTCAGAAAGAAGAAAAAATTATCACGTTCACATCCTCTCACCGCCCCACCGATAGGAATTGTGTTTTGGACTTCAAACTTCGGAAGTCTCCTTCTTAACGTGCTTAAAATTTTTATCGCTTAATCTCGAGAAGAAAAAAATTGTATCAATTACACTCACGTCCTGTCACGCCTGATCGATTGAAATGATTTTTTGGAATCAAATTTCGAACGTCTTTCTCTTAACGTCTTTCAAGTTCTTATCGCTTAATCAAAGAAAGAAAAACATGTATCACTCACGTCCACGTCCTCTCACACGTGACCGATTGATATACATATATTTTTTTAACCAATTTTCGTAAGTCTCCCTACCAACGTCTTTAAGGTTTTAATCTCTTCATCTCAAAATATCTTATCACTCACTCACTTAGCTTAACGTTTTAAGTTTTCACCACTTAATCTCAGGAAGGAAAAACTGTATCACTCACGCTCACGTCTTCTCAGGCGTGACTGATTGAAATGATTTTTTGAAATCAAACTTCGGAAGCCCCTCTTTAAGTCTTTAAGGCTTTATTTCTTCATCTCAAAATATTTTATCAGTCACGGTCACATCCTCTCAGGCGTGACTGATTGGAATGCAATTTTGTAGGCAAAGTTCAGATATTTCTCTGTTGAAGTTCCTAAAGTTTTTATCCCTTAATTTCAAAACAATGTTTCACTCACGCTCACGTCCTTTCAGGCGTGACTGATTGGAATGATTTTTGTAAGCATAACTTCGGAAGTCTGCCTTTTAACGTCCTTAAAGTTTTTATCCCTTAACCTGAGGAAGAAAAAAGTTTTATCATTCACGCTCATGTTCTCTCATGTGTGACTGATTGAAATGATTTTTTGAAATCAAACTTCAGAAGCCCACTCTTAAAGTCCTTAAGGCTTTATCTCTTCATCTCAAAATATTTTATCAGTCACGCTCACATTCTCTCAGGTGTGACTGATTAGAATTATTTTTTGTAAACAAACTTCAGAAGTCTCTCTGTCAAGGTCCTTGAAGTTTTTATCCCTTAATCTCAAAAAAAATATATCACTTACGCTCACGTTCTCTCAAGTGTGAAAGATTGAAATAATTTTGTGGAATCAAACTTCGGAATCATCCCTCTTAATATCCTCAAACTTTTTAGCACTTAATCTCTCACTAGTGACCGATTTTTTTAAGTCAAACTTCAGGTGTATTTTTAATGTCCCTAAAGTTTTTATTAAGTAATCTCAGAAGAAAAAAATTTTACCACTCACGCTCACGTCCTCTCACGCGTGACAATTTTTTACTAATATTAATAATGCACTCACCTTCGACATTTATTTTAAATTTTTAATTTCTAAAAATATGTGTGTTCTTTTTTATTATTTTACATTAACCCCCTTATTCTGAACAATGTGACAAATGAAAAAATTATAACAAAAGGCAATTTTTATATATCAAGCAATGTAAAAATTGACAATTGTTATAATTTTTATTTTGTCATAGAGCTTAGAATAAGGGTGTAAAGCAAAAAAAATCATTCACGCTCACTTCCACTCACGCATGACACTTTTTGTCTAATATTGATAATACCCTCACCTCCAACACTATTTAATTTTTTTGTAATTTTTAAAAACTAAATTTTTATTATAAAAACCTTTACTACACACAAAACAAAACGATAAATTGAAAGTAAATCAAAATTTTAAAAAAATTAAAAAAGTGTGTATTCTTCGTTAATCTTTTATGTTAAGGCAAAAAACAAAATTATTTTTTCACTCACGCTCGCGTCCTCTCAGGCGTGACAATATTTACTAGTACATTCTCCCTCGCCATTATTTTGAATTTTTTTTAATATTCAAAAAGTATAATTTTTTATTGTGAAAACATTTACCACGCTCAATCGTTATTTGGAATCATACACAAAACATTAAATAAATACCTAATTTACATTAAGCATATTTTTCATGAAATTATATGCATGCAAAATTTTTCATTTGTCCGTAGGAGGCCTCAGATGAAAATAATAAATAGACTGCAATAACCCTTTTTAACCCCTCTTTGTCCAGTCACTATTAAAATAGGGCTTTCTGTAAGAAAAATTTCGTCATCTTAACTGAAAATAAGAAAACAAATTGGTGTCATATGTATGTGGAAAATCAAATAAATACCCGTTTCAGACATGCAAAGTTTACTTTGGAAAGTCTTAATTCAGCTGTGTGAAAGACTGAGAGAGATAAGAATACTTTCTCTTTCTGTTTTTCTACCAGCTGAATTAAGACTTCGCAAAGTAAGCTTTAAGTGTCTCAAAGGATGTGAAAAAAGCGTAAAATTTATTATCAAACAAGTATTGCAAAGATATTTATTTATATGTATTTATTAATTTTTTCAGTAGTCACGTTACAGAAAAATTAACCAATTTTATGCAACAAAAAAGAAAATTTTAGCAAAATTTTTTGGTGAAACTCCTTTGCAACCACATCTTAACATGAAACTACAAAACATTTTTTATTTTCATGCTCTCTTATTTCCCTCTATCAATTTACATTCATGTGTACATCATTGAGTTGAGTGAAAATGTAGCATTTTTGCGTTTTACGGTCATCAAACACAAAGTGTTAATGGAAATAAAAAAGTGAAATAAAAAGAGTGAAATAAAAATTGTGTTTGGGAGTGTTTAAGTGTGTCCTTATGTGAGGACTGGTGTCCATTAATAATTTTCTGCAAAACGCGCTTGCATGGGTGTGTGTGTGTGTAAATAAATGCAAAATATTGCTGGAGTCGTTATACAATATGCACATAGCGGTTATTTTGAATAATGCAAACGAAGCTCTGGCAGAGGGTCACATACTCATTATCACCCAAATACACACATACACTCGCATACAGGTACACATACCATACATTTAGTACATACACTCACAAATGTTTAAACTACACTCTAACACTTAAATAGCAATAGCAGACCAAGTATTCAGTGCATACGTTTAAAAATGGAAAAGTCCTAGTATTCGAATATTTTAATTTTTCTGTGGAAACACACACACAAACACACACATATGCACACATTCATAAATATGTACTTATTGGTTTGGACCATTTACATTTCTACAATTTTCAAATGACTTGCACTTTCACAATGAGAGATGCTCTAAAAATTAATGGGACCAACTGTAATCAAATTTTTATAAGAAAATTTTCAATATGAAAACAACATTTGAAACGTTTAATTTTCTATCATCTCTTAACTTCCCTTCAAAATAAAGAAATTTTTTGAAGAAAAAAATTCTTGAGCAATTATTTGCCACTATTTGTCTGAGTTGCCTGAATTAACTGACTTCTTAAAAGTCTATATGCAACGCCAAGGCCATATTCCCATAAATCAGACTACTTGTCTTTCTAGAAATCAAATATATAGTTGACTTAACGAATATATAATATTTTTGCAACAAAGCAGAGGGAGAGGCGTTGTTTAGAGAGACACAAAAACAAAGTTTACCTTAATTTAAGAAATATATTTTCACAACTATTTTACTTGCATTAAAACACTTGTAACTTTTGAGAGCTAGCAAGAAAATCAATAAGGTTCCGAACTTGGGATGCGGAAACAGTACAAATCGGCATCTTTTCGAATAAAGTTTAGGAACACGTAATATTTTTGGATATGAAGCAACTCGAGTTTAAGAAGGCAGAAACCCCCAATTTTACTTTTTATATAAAGAGAAGTAGCACTCGTGCAATGAATGCGTACTACTATAACAAGGTGTTACCTTCTTTATGAAAGGAATCGTGATAGAGAATACAGGTGGTGTAGGAAGAGATAGAGGAAAGCTTCAATCTTTTAAAACTCTGCTTTTTCGCATATTTCTAATAATGCAGTGCTACAGCGCCTCTGGTGTCAATGAGGCGTATTAAATTCTAAAGCTGTGCTTAGTAGTAGTTTTATTTGTTATTTTACTTGTCCGATGATTCTGCTACTCAATGCCGATGAAGTATGGCACTCTGATGTCACATTACAATTAGTATCCGCTGAAGCCTGAACTACACCAGTTTCTATGCGTTCATCACTTGAACCTTCCTACACCAACTGATACAAAGGAATACTAACGCCCATCAGAAAAATACGTGGTGTTGTTATTTTTGAATGACTTTTGAGGCCGGACTCGAATCCAGGACCCTCGGTTTTGTAGTCATCGTGTTAACTACTGTCAGATATATTCCAGTAAAAAAGAGCTTGCAAGAAAGTCAAGAACTTGAACTTGTGATGCGAAAGCCATGCAAGTCAGGATCATTTCTAATAAAATGTATATCGAGTTGTCATAGCAAAATGTTCTCTTTTTAAGCAACTTCCAGAAACAGGATAAATCTATGTAAATATGTACATATATAAGTTCTTATAGTTCATACTTCATAACTTAGTAAATTCAAAAAGGGATAAACTTTATTTTGTCTTAAAAGAGTATAGATTGAATTTGGTCCTATTATCAAAAAAGTAGGCGGAAACACGCCCACTATTTTTTCCTACATTCTCTGATCTTTTATTTATCCGGATGCTCGAAACATAACCCACACATTAGATTCTCTCTCAGCAAAAAAAAAGGGACTTCAAAAAAGTCGTGAAAATGTAGAGTTTGCGATCTGGAAGTAGTGAAAATTGCGATCCGATCTAATGATTTTTACATAGGGTTGTCATTGCAAGAAGTTCTCTTTTTCGATGCCTGGTCACTGAATTGGAAGCGATATTAAGAAAAATTCCCTTTCATGTGTTCTATGATAATATTTTCATCTAGGAAAAATGGTAAATAGTTACTTACCTATTTTAACAATTCGTTTCTTTTTATACGACTTTAAGCCCGAAGCAGTGTTTTCATGTAAATTTAAGCAAATAACTTTTAAATTTTAGACTAAAATAAGTTCATAAATTTCTTTAAAAAAATTACTTTTTTTTATTCTGCACTCAAAAAAAAATTAACTAAAACTTTGGAAAATGTTCTAAATTTGAATTAAAAAAAGTTGACGTATGGCGCCAAACTGTTCTTTACTTGAAACCAGTAAAATATTTACTAAATTTTTAGTTCATCAATAAACTAGTTTATAAGAATTATATTTTTATATTTAAGTAAAATTTTCCTAAAATTAAGTAAAATTTTCCCATAAAATTCTGAGCTTTGCAAAAAATTTTTTCGTCTTTGATCTCCTATTTAGCAAATTTTCCAATTTTTTTTTTGTCTTTAATTCTGGTACTTATTTTTATTTTTAATTAAATTCTATACCACCAAATGATATGTTATTTATTTTATCTTCATATTATATTCTTAATTATAATTCACCATTCATTCATACATATAAATTCCTTGAGAGGAGACAAGTATTGAACCAGCAACCTTCTGATTGATAGGCAAGCACTCTAACCAATTGCCTAACAAGGCAGCCTGAATAAGCATTGAAATTATTGAGTTTTAAAATTTTATTTTATTTACAAAAAAATAAATTTAAAGTTCAAATATACCTCGAAAATATGAAAAATTTAATTAGATTTTTTGCTAAATGCAAATCAATAATAAATTTTATAATTCAAAGAAAAAATACTTAAAAGTGGTAAATATTTTCCTAAAACTTAGTATACGTTTTTACATCTTTTAAGTAAGTAAAATTTCATGAACTAATCAGGAGTAATTCATTTCCCAAAGTTTATTTTTTGTTTTAAGATGAAATTGATTAGTCCTTAATATAAAATATCCTTCAGTTTATAACCATTTTCCTACTCTTAGTAAATAATTCCTTTAAGTCAGTAAAAATTTCCTGAAATGTGGGAAATTTATTGTGTATTTTTATGAACTATTTTTGAGGATATGAACTTTTTATTTTTTACTCATATTAAGTAATTTTTAATAGAATTTTGTAAAAATTTACTTAAACTTAGAAAAAATTACTTAAGCTTAGAAATTTTTTTTATTTGAATTTAAGAAATATTTTTCTTTATAATAGTACATGTCTTTTTTTTTTTTTTTTTGAGTGTGGTGAGTATTTTCTAACACTATGGAGCAGTTACAAGGTTTTGTATAACTAAAATAAGCTTCTACATGGTTTTTTGGTAACTTTCGGCAAATTAAAAATATCGAAAATGTAGTTCCACTAGAATGACTTCCATATTTTTATTGGGTAGGACTAAGCTTAAATAATGCTACAATAAATATACAAACAAAATCCTGTTGGTCACATTTCGCCTCGCCAATTCCCAAGGTAACATTTATACACTATTGTTTATGGTGACAATGTTTGATGATACGAAATGTTTGGAAGTCAGTTTACACTACCATCAGCAAACGGCCACAATGACAACATCGATACAACAGTAGCACAAGTGCTGTGAATTTATACACATACAATTTACACAACAACAACAAAGTTATTACATTTAATTTTTTTTTTTGTTTTTTTGTTGTTTTTTTTTTGTTTTCATCCAAGTTAAGAAACAACAACTGCAATTATTCTTGTGCAAATTCCACAGAGTCAACAAATACTGTGAGCCAACTGAAATGAAAAATTGTCCTAAAGAAAATAAATGGTTTGTTTTATAAAAAAAAGGAAACTCTTTTTTAACAAACATATTTAAGTGGCCTTTAATTTGGAGAATAAACTGATTTTTATTAGTTTGGTTTTATTTCTGTTTTTTAGAGTATTTTTTTGTGACGAAAAAAATGTTTTATCTTCTCTCTCTCTCTCGTTTTTATTGGCCATTTCTAATTTTTTGTGTTATTTTTTTTTTTGCTTTTACATTTTAGTGCATTTGCTTTAGTGTTTTATTCCACTTAAATTGAAACCTCTTAACAATTCATCACTAAGTATTATGGACTTCATTTACAGTGGCTGAATGAAGTATGCAAACAGTGTGACTCAGAGCATTTCACTTTTAAGTTGGGAAAAATAGAGTTTATTTTTGAAAGTTTAATTTAATAATTAATTATAATTAATTCAAATGTATTACCTTTTTTCAAACACAAATTACTCGGCTATTAATATTTTTGCTCTCGACTAAAAAAGTGTTAAGAATAAGTTTGAGAAACAACACCCTCTAAATTAAATCATAGAAATTTTTAAATGGCACAGTTGTTCATATAAAAATTATAAAATAAAGCAAGAAATATTATAATTAGTGTTTTTTTATTGGGAATTGTTACAAATTAAGTTTAAAATTTATTAACGCACTAATAATTCCAAATTATTAATTTACTTATTCAGTAAAATAATTAATTATTAAAAATACATTGAAAAATTTTAAAGAAATATTATATTTTTTTCCTAAATAAAAAATATACCACTGTGCAAAAAATTAATTGACAAACTGTGCTTGTTCGATAACAATGCAGTGATAAAATCCTAAAGTAAAACATAAAACTATTTGTACCATCATTTGTAACGTTGGTACACCTCTTGATCAATTTTTTAATGTTTTTTTATTCTCATTTTGACGTTTTCCACCCTTACACAAAAAAAATACTTTGTAGTAAAAATTTGTGTGGAAATTTTGTTTTAGCTTACACTCCAAACTTAAACTTGTTTTTTATTTTTTTGGATAAGAGGGCTGCTCTTCACTCAAACTTTTAAAGCATTTTATTTTACTTGCCAAACTTTTCAGGGCAAAAAAAAAATATTTGTATCAATTTTATTAAATGTGTTTTTCTTTTATTTTGATCCTTCAAAACAATTTCAGATTGTTGTTTCATGTTGTCGGAATAAAATTTCCAACACTATTAATGTCTTTTCTAAACTTTTTCTGCCCGCAATTTATCATGGATAAACTTTTAGCAATTGTTGACATATTTCAATTGCTAAAACAATTTTAAATGGAAATTTGCTTTGAAGTCTGCTGGAAAAAAACAGAAAGCATTTCAGAGAACAAAACCATCAGGATAAGACAAATTAAAAACATTAAAGTTGTATGTTAATATGAAAATGGTTGCCAATATTTATTCGTATTTTCTTTCGTGCAGTGTTTAAAAGAAAATATAAAAAAGGAAATTTTGAAGAAAAATTATTTAAGAGTCTTTAGGTATTTAAAAAAAACAATACATACATATAAAGTAAATTATTTGATATAAAAGAAAACCTTGTTGATAAATTTTCTTCACCTTGGAAAAAAGTTCTACAAAAAAAAACCTCAATAAAAAAGTTTCTTACATGAGAAAAAAAATTTTTTTAACAAAACTTCTTAAAGATTTATACCACCTCTTCTTCATTTTGTAATTCAACTAAGAGTTACTCTTATGCAAACTTACACTGTCGTTTACTGTTAACAGAAATTACAAATTATTGAAAAAAAAAATTCTTAATACTCTGAAAATTAATATTGTAAAACTTTAGTTGCAAACTTTTTTTCAATGTTATAAGGCCCAAAAGTAAAATATTGTTAATTGGTTATGAAGTTTGTATAACACAGGTTTTTATAAGCATATATGTACATACATACGTTGGTATTTGTGAGTGTGCACGTGTATACATGCTTGGAACTGGATTGTTATTCAATTTTCTGCAGTTTGCTGCACGCGCACACACACACACACTTAATTTGTTTCATATGTTTTTAATTGTTGTAATTGCTATTTCTTTGCTGTTTTTGTTTTTATTAAGTTGGCAATTTGCAAACAATTATAGAGTGTGGTTGGCAACAACTTGAGTTTAGTAAGCAAAACAAAAAAGTGTATAGGACGAGAGAGGGAGAGAACACTATATGTGTGTGTAATGTCAACAATTAAACATTTTCTAACATAAACAAATGAAAACAAATTAATTGTGTAAAGTTACATAGATGAATGGTATAACGGATTTTTTTTAGTTTTAAAGCATTTTCATATGGGTAAGAATAACAACTAAATTATAACTAAATATGGCACTCAATTTGAGTCAAATGTTTATTTACAATGAAAGAAAAAAAATGCTAAAAATAAATTCAAAGTAAAAAAAACTTCGTTAACTAAATACTAAAAAAATCTATAAACTCGACTGCGACCAACTTTATACCGTTAAATATCCTAAATGGTTAAATATCCGCAATGAAAAATAATAAAAAAAACCTGAAAATTATTTTCAAATACCTGTCGAATAATACTTATTTTGATATAGTTTGCCGACTTTTGATGTGTAAACATCTATACGCTAGGGGGTAGAAATTTTTTTCACAAGCGTTATCAAATCTGTGTGAGCTATGTATGAGTGTATTAGTGTAATCATACGAACAAGAAGTACAGATAAACTTCACAGCTGCATAGAAATACATTCAACCGAATTTTAAAGCATACCTTCAGGAGCAATGTTAATTTTAATAGAAATTGCTTGTGAAGTGTAATAGTGTTGCTAGTGGGGATAATTTTGTTAAAAAGTTGAAAAATTTGAAATAAATAAAATAAATATAAACTTTTTAATAATAGAGCTTTTTAAATGTTAAATATTTGTTTATAAAGAATTTATAATATTATATTATAACATATCTTCATTACGTACTGTTGCCTTACACTGAAGCTGGTGCAAGATAATTGGGTATCAATCTCCATCTCATGCCAATTATTATGGGTGGAGATTTTAATATAAATTGTGCAAACCCACCGTCAAAAGCTTTATCAAATAATAATAATAATTAATAATACTTCCAGGATTAAGACAAATAAATTTTCTGGTACAAATAAGCTTTCATTTAAATGCGCTAAAAAGCATAAAATAAACTTGCTCCCTTAAAACTTTTAGTATCAACTTAAGTCTCATTACAAATTTATACTTTATAGCTGGTCTTAGATATCTATCATGCATATATATATATACAAATATATATCGATACCTTAATATAGAAGGCCCTAACTCATTATTTTTTTGATATCGAGATTTTTGCATTTTTCGATGCATTAGATGTTCTTCAATCGAAATATAGAAAAGTCTCGATTTCAAAAAATAATGACTTAGGATCTTTCTATATTAAGGCAACGATATTTATATCAAATAAATTGTATAATGACGTTACAAGTTGATAGTAAAAGTGTTAAAAGAAAATTTCAGTGTTAATCAGTTTGTTCGTGATGATCCTAACCTTTCAGTTCAGGAAACGCTTCAACAAGTCCATAGATCTTTATTGCACCATATTTTGTAAAAAGACCTAAAACTGCGTCCCTAAAAAATTCAATTGGTGCACTAATGAAATTCCTAGACTGTCTACCAAAATCTTAACTTTCCTCGAAAATTTATTTTCAGAAGAGATGACACGCACTGCTGATATAAATAAACCTTATGGGTTTTTTTCCTTTAGAGTTATTTTAAACCTATAAACCAACATCCTTGACATTTTTAAAAGAAAATACACGTGAAGAAAGGGCAGGAGTGTACCTGTCAGCCACATAATTTTTTACAAATAAATTCCCAAATTATGTATTTGAATATCAACCATTGTTACCCATAAATTGCTTGCTTCGTTCTGAGACCCCCCGCACATAAATTCTTAAGCACAACCAAATAACTTTTAAAAAAAATTTAACTTCTTCTATAAGCAACATTTAAGCAAAATATCCCTTAGTATGTATATGATTTTATGTAAATAGTTTTTCAAGAAAGAACGTGGGAGGGGTCATTGTTTAAAATTAACAGTCTCAGTCTAGCTACAAAATATTTAAAATACTTTGAGGAGAAAAATAACTTTGTAGAGATTTGTTGAAAATTTATTCAAAAGTAAATTACGAGAGAGAAAAAAAACACACAAAGATTTATTGCATACAAAACAAACTTGGTACAAGAAAAAGTAATAAAACCAGAATAAATATGAGTTCATTTTAATCTGAACATTTTACTTTGCTCTTCAAAAAAAAAAGAAAACAAAACAACAACTTTGCCATCTTAAGATTCAAGTATGCGTATACAAGACACCATCAAAGTTTTTAACTAAGCAGATATTTAAGCATAAACACTTTAAGGGCCTGTCGCACGATGCCGACAACATTCGACTTGTCGCACACTTGCATTTGAAACAACAACTAAATGTTAAAATGTGTGTTTGTTTTGAATGTAAGTGTGCGACAAGTCGAACGTTGTCGATATCATAGGATTGGGCCTAAGCCTTTTCTAAAACACAAAAAAAAAATTTATGGTGCATTGAAAGAATTTTTTTTTAAAGCGTTACTTAGTGCAAAGAGTTTTGCATGTGGGCAATTACACAGAAATGTAAACTTTTTGTCACGTAAGCTTGTATTTCAGAGCAATATAGTATGTTTTTTCATTTATTTTACCAAAGGTAAGAGCTACTTACGATCTACACAACTACTTGAAGAAATATATGAAATTTTAAGTTTCCTTGCTTGCAGGCAGCTTTTATTTTAAATTCTCAGTCGTTAAGCAGCTCTGGGTCGGGGAACATCTCTCGCGTCATCGTAATTATTTCTTAAGTGCGGTCAGGCTTGTGTGTGTTGTTTGGCCTTCGAGAGTTTTTCTTCTCGCTCGCACTGGTTGACTGATCTGCCACGGATAATCGTATAATCTTGCGGTTTTTTGTGGAATTTCTTTAACAACCACGCTGCCTACTTCCTATGTGAAGGCATAGGTCGTGTACAGTCAGTCACAAAACCTTTTAAAATACTGTTAATACCATCTTGGGCATATGGTCTACGTTACTCCGCCCATATTTGTGGAACACCATATTGTGCAAATTTACTTTGCATTAATATGTTTAATAAATAAAATAAATATTTTAAATTCTGGTGTTGTACACACACGTGATTAATTTCTTATTAATGCTAGGAACACAACTGGGACGAACGACGAATTTTTCGGTGCGAACTTTCGTCATAAAAAATAAAACAAATTTGTGCATATGAAAATGAACACAACACCGGCGTACAACGAAATTCGTCGTGCGTGACGAACTCTGAGATAGATTTATTTCTATTTTGTACGCCGACGAACGACGAAAAAACAAAATTGAGAGAAAATTCTCTTTTTCACTTAAAGTTTTTGTACACACAACAACCAACTTTATCAAATATGAGAGAAGAATTCGACGACGAATTTACGCAGCGAATGGTGGACGAAATTCGTCGTTCGTCCCAGTTGTGTTCCTAGCATAACTCACGCTGTTTAAACATCTCTGCTTTACTAAGAAAATAATAGAAAAACACTTAAGCAAAACAATTACAGCATACTTTAGGGCTTATTGTCGTATTTCATATTTTTTGTAAATGCTTTTCTTTGAATATTATGAAAAACAAAAAAAACAAATAGTTCATGGCTAAATTGAGATTTAAAGAAATAAAATAATATAGAGAGAAAATAAATGTTATTATTTAATTTTCTAGCCTGTTTCGTTTCTTGAAAACTGTGTATTATCCCAGCAAAAAATTTTCAAGATTTTGTAATAGTACTCTTTTAATGGCTTACAAAGTAACAGTAAAGGTACATATTTATCTAATTATTTTATGTATATAATAATGACTGTCGTGTAATGAATAAAATAACAACTTATTTATACCATTACGCGAAAGTACTTATTGTAGTACTTTCCAGCTTATAACAAAATATGTATATCTACAGAAAAATTGATCATGAAAATGAGCTTCTAAGAAAACAAAAAGAAAAAAAACCTTATTAACTTTTAAAAAATTTTAAACAAAAAGTAATCTTGAATTTTTTGCATATTTTTATGCAAAAAATAACCCATTATATTTTGAATACTTTAAGGCAATCAGTAATCTATTAACTTTTGAATATTTGTAGGCAAAAAGTGTAGGGTGCCGCATACTTTTTGAACTTCTCAAACAAAAATAATGGATTATTCAGTCAAATTGTAAGTACTTACAACTGGGTAGTACATACACTTTTTTTTATATTCTAGTAGGCAAACTTTTTTGCTGGGATATTATATTTATGAAGCAAATTGTATATATTTATTATATTAAATGTTACAGTAACTCATTATGATGGGATTAGCAACGAAGGCCTTCGCCCGTTGTAGTGAATTAGAATAGAATAGAAGCTTTTTGGCGGGGTTTGAATCCACAACCGCCAAGCTGAGAGCCTAGCACAATACCCACTAGGCTACCGGGGCAAATTATATTTTGTCTACATATTTATCATTCATTTTTTAAGAAACCTGGAAGTCTTATGGCTTCTTTAGTCCACGTCCATACAGTGAAACATTTGCTGCAAAATATTTGAGTTTATGGCAAAGGGTACTTTGTTTTATGTACACGAAGTTCTTGTTGAGTACGTCATTCTCGCCTCATTCTCATGTAAAATATATGAGAAAATGTATTAACCTGCAAAACAAAAATTTCACAGTGTGGACACGAATGCAGTTTCAAAAGGGAAATTAAAAATGTTTCGCAGCAAATGTTTCACTGTATGGACGAGGACTTAGGCATATGCTAAGTAAATTTTCTTGTGACACCCCTAGGACAACATAATTGTGCAGTTTTTAGCATTGTACAATAATATCGCCAATGGGTATGTCATATTCAAATGTGGCACAATATATTGGCAAATATCAAAAGACTTGATTTTTATTGCACAATCAAGACATTATAGATGTGGTGGCCACATTGTTCAATGTTGTTTACTTCTTCACTGTCAGGAAAATTGGGCAATATTTTTTCGAAAATATTGTGCCATTTATTGCGTAGTATTAGTCAAAATGACAATAACATGTACAACAACATATGCAATAATATTGTATAATAGCGTTTTTTTTTTTCTTTTTGAAATTTGTATGGAAAAAATATTTTTTTCAACGAATTTTCGTTATTTTTCACACAGTTTTAAAACGTTTAGAAACGAAAGTTTTTACAAAATCTGCCTTTTAATATTCTTTGAAGTACTCAAGTAAAAGAGGATGCTTTTGTGCAAAAATAAATAAAAAGAGATCAAGAGAGCAAGGTAGATTGAAGTTCGAGTATAACGACCAGGAATTTTGTAATAATAATATATTCTACAATTTTAAAAACAAATATAAAATAATGTATTTTATCACAAAAATTACAAATAATTTTTGGAATATAATTTTATTATATCAAAGAACTTAGTCCCAAGTTTTTAGAGAAAAAACGGGTACTTCAAGAAACTATACGCAATGGCTAGTATGAATATAAAAATTGCTTTCTTTTCAATTAAAAATCTGTTTTAAAACACAAAACTCTGGGTATTATTGTATAAAAAACTAACAGCCTTATTTATAAAACTTATTAAGGCTTTATAAAGGTTTTTTAAAACTTTTTCTTAAAAAGGAATTTATAAAGCCTTAATACGTTTTATAAGTAAGGCCGTAACAATATTAGGATTTAACACAAATTTTTCAATAAAAAGCAAATTGGTTTTATTGATATTATGTACTATATGTATGTATATTAGTGTCCTAAGCGTATAAATTTTCATGCGTTCGCTCTAAGAGAAAATTCGTTAAAACCAGACTTCTCTGTAAGGATGCTATTTTACATGAAATCTTAATGCAAAACTGCTTGGGACCCGAGAAATTATTCGTTGTATGCCTTAAGTCGTGATAATCGGTATTAGTTATGGGCGAACTTCATTGTACATTCTTAAAAGTTTTTGAATAAAAGAAAAACCCTGAAACTTTCGGCTAAGCTACAGATTTTATTTAAATCAGTGGCATCTGACACATTTTTTTTTTGTCTACAAAAATCAGTGAACATCTAAAATCGACAGACTTTTGAAGTAAAATTAAAAAAAAATATTTTTTAAAATTCTTTGATCTCTCAAACGAATTACCCGATTTTACGATTTTAGTCAAACTCGCAGCAATTGATGTGTTTTTGTATGTTAAAAACTTATTAGATTTTGAGCTTGATAGGCTTGGTATTTAAAATTTGTTTAAAAAAACAGTTTTGTAAAAATAAATATTTTTGCGAACATTTTTGAAGTCTACTGAACCGCCTTAAGTTACTACTTTAACGCTATTTGCGTAGTTTTTTCACCCCCAACCCCCTCCTCCTTGGAATTTTTTTAGCATAAGTTTTCTAGGCCGTAATAAATCCTGAACCCCCCCCCCCTTTGAACTCGATATACGAAAATTGAGATTAAATCAGTAATTTCCTACAGGAGGATGTTAAAAAATCATGTGTTTTCAAAACTCATTTTTTGTTGACGTAATTATTTTTATTTTTTTTTTAATTTCAGTTATATGCATTTTAATACACATTACAGCAATTTCCAAACGAAAATAAAAAATACCTACAAATTTTAATATAAAAAATATGCTCCAGTATTTTGTTGAATTTGCACAGGAATACATTCAAACAGCCAAAGCATAAAATATTTCACATTAACCGTGAACAATAATTTTACAGCCATTGTAAGTGTTTAATTATTAAAATGTAACAAAAAAATAATAAATAAATTAAAAAAATTTCATGGTAAATTGTATTTAAAGTAAATAGTCTGGATTGATGAATTTCCCAAAACAAAAACACAATTAACATTCATCAACAGGCATTTACTTTGACTACAGTTTCTAACCAAAAGCATCAAAAGTTTAAAAGACAAATTAAAAATAAAAAAATAAAAGTAAATAAACTTTCAAACAAAATCCATAAAAATAAAATGTTCCATTTAAAAAAGAAATATTTATAAATGTTTTTGCTAAATTCCTTTTACTATATTGCTTTCATTATTATTAATAGCCTTTATGCACATTTAACATTAATATTGCAAACATTTTCAACATTTTTCTTCCATGAAATCTAGTTCGCCAAGAAAACGAACGTTTGATGAAAGAAACCATGGATAGAGCGCGCTTTGGTAAAAATTATACAGAGACTGCATCATCGCTACTGGCAGCCACTACCTCAACATTAGCGGCAGCAGCAGCAGCAGCTGTCGGGGCTCATCAGCAGCAATTACAAACGCTACAACAGCATCAGCATCAACAGCAAATACTGCTGCCACAGCCACAACAATATCCCTTGCCTCATTTGCAACAAATTCCATAACAAATGTTAATTTATAAATAACCACTGCAGCAGCAGCACCAGCAACAAGAGCATTCAATAAAAGCAGAGACCGAAAATGAGATTTAACGAAATTAATTTTATAAAATAAACAAGTTACTAAGCACAGCCACAAATACTGAATGGAGCAGGGAATAAGGCAAGGTAATAATAACCTTCAAAATATTATTCAACAATGCAGATGCTAGCTGACTGACGACTACTAACGACCATGATACTTAATAATTTGTACTATGTATTGTACGATTATATCTACATACATACATACACACTTACATGTACATACATACATATGTATGTATGTGTATGCACATTTGTAAGCATGTATGTTTATGTGTTTGTGTGTGTATGCCTTTAGAACATTTTGACAATGAGCCCTAAAGCTGCCATTAACTTGAACATAAACAACAGGAACTGAAACAAAAAAATAACCATTCGAAGGCAAAAGGACTTTTCAAAGAAAAAAATCCTTAGGAAAAACACTGTACAAAGAAAAATTTAAAAAAAAATACAATAGTAATACTGAAAACACAGCAACTATGTTTGTATGAGCATATTTTTGCTAGCAAAAAATAACACTAACATTGTAAAAAGATAATGAGAGGGAGAGGCAGAGAAATGTAGAGGGCAATACAAACACAACATTGAGTGGGTGTAAGACATAAAATATTTTTTTGAATACACTTAACGGTACATAACTGTTGCTACTGCCATTAAGAGAAAAAGTATTGTGTTGGGTGAAGCGTTAAAATTAAAAGTAAGCTGGAGAATAAGAAGGAATTTATTTTATTTATTTTCTTTTCCAAAATTTACGTTGTAAGTGATTTACATAATTTGTTTGATTTAATGATATATCGAATTAATATTTGGGACTCGCGTGGACAACTTTTTAAGACGTTGTATACACATGATAATCGGGCCTATTTTCGTTTGAGTAACGTTTCAAAACGACAGACAACAACGACAATTTTACATTGAAAATATACCGTTTTACCCTAGCACCGTACTACCATTTCAATATAAAATTAGCGTTTTTATGTGTCGTTTTAAAACGATACTGGAACGAGAATAGGTCCGAATTTCGGATTAAAATGCAGTGCTAGGGTAGTACGGTATCCTAGCAGTCTAAAACAGTGGTGCCAACTCCACCACCATTGTGATAGATCTATGTACGGGAATGATAAATGAGTAAACTAATATCGTACCAATTAGCTTTTAAAATTGTACTTTTTCGACCCCTCAGTTTTTTTTTTTGTTTTAACTTTGTTTTATTATATTTTTAGAACACATCGCTCATTTACTCAAATAACGTCATAACTCAAAAAAAAACTAGTTTGCCAAAACACAAGCTTAAAGTTTTCAATTTACACACAACTTAACGAAAAAAGAAAATTGTTGGCCTGTTTCACAATAGGGTGATTCCATTTTAAATCAACGAAAAAAACGTAATTTTTTATCTAACCCTCTTAAAACTGTACAAAAATTTGCACGAATGCTCTATAGTACAGTAAAATAATATAAATTCAAAAATTTTGGGTATCTAGCTTTTGTGGTTCCCGAAATATGGCGCTTCGAAAAGTAGGAAAAACACATCTAAGTGGTCTGCCACTATAGCTCATATCTCCAAAAGTTAAGATACAGGGTCGAAACTGGTCCCATTTAATAGGTATTGAGAATAGCTTTAAAAGTGCGTGTAGTTTAACTTTTTTCTGAAAGGTCAAAGATCACTATCACATGATTTAAAGTTTGGGGAACTATATCTCAAAAAATTACATTTTTAAAATTCTAAAAAAATTTATGTTAATCCTGACAATCTCTTCTGCATTTTGTATAAAAAAATTTGAGTGAGCTCTTGTTAGTTCCTGAAATATAGACAATCAGCCCAATCATAAATATTCCCTCGGAATTTCTTTCTCACGGAAAATAATTTTCTCGAGAGAACATTCCTCCAATCATGAATTCATTGGGAACAAAAAAGAGTAATACGTGGCATCACCGCATTACGAAGCTCTTTGTTTTGCTTGTTTGTCGACATTTTGTTTCTCCCTTTTTTTTAGTGAGAGAGTAAATAAAATTATTAAAATTCACCAACTTGAAAAAATACGTAAAAATAAGTTTATAAATGATTTATTTGGGCATTATTTGTGTTTTTCCACATAAAAGAACTATAAGCTATAAGTTTATTTACATATATAAATTTTGTTTTAATGTTGTATTAAATAAGTTTTTATGTAAACTCCTTTCTGTTTTGCAAGGGAAAGGTTTTTAGTGAAAAAAGCAAAGTTCAACGGCGTTCATAATACCTACTTTTTTCCCGGAAAAAAAAAGGGGGAAAAACAAATTCATAATTGGAGAAAAAGGAAAAGTGACAAAACGCGCATAGAATTGTTATTCATGATTGGGCTTTGATTGGGCATGATTTGGGAAATTTGTATTAATTTAAATTTTTTTTCAACATTTTTTACTCAACTTTTGTTTAATGTTTTACTGCCTTATTCATAAAAAATATTTCAGGTTTATTAAGTGCTTATTTGACATATTTCTAGGGGAAATTTGTCAAATAAACCTGTAATAACCCTAACATATTTTGTATGAATTAGACTGTTAATGTATTCCTACGTGTACCAGGAATAAAAAAAATTAAAAAATAAATAATTGTTATTTTACAGTAGAATATAAAAAAAACACAATGGAAACTGCAATACTTTTGTGTAACTGATTTTTTATACTATTGCAATAAATTTTTTGTGACGACGTGTATTTGTGTGAAATGTATTGGAATCACTGCAAAACTCAATTTCTTAAAAAATATGAGTTAGGGTCTTTCAATAAGCTTTTTGTTTATATTAGACATTCAATTAATTCCATCACTTAAACGATTGATGCGTTATTAATATATCGAGTTTTTTATTTCTTATAAATTTTAAATTAATACAACAGATAAAATAAATGAAGACGACGCTATCAGATTGAAAACGAAGTTGAGAAGTTTGGGAAAATTTGCTCGTTCTTCTTGTTGAAAACTTTACTGATACTCTGTAAGGAGTGCTACACAATAAATAATGTCTCAGCGCTAGCGCTGGGCCAACTATATTTACAGAGGATCATTACAAATTATTTAATGAAAATATTTATTCCTTTAAATATGAGAATAATAAAAATGTATGCTAGATTTGTATGTATGTATGTGTTTCTACTGCACACACAAAATATTTCAAATTAATTAAATAACGATAAAATAATTGAATTTTACATTTCTTAACTCTTTGTTTATATTAAAATTTTTAGTATTAAAGATTACAAATTAATTAAATTTAGCGGTAAAAAAATCATTTTTTAAAGCAATATTAATGTCGTTTTTACTTTTTCCTGGCAGTGAAAAATTAAACAACATTCAACAATGTTGCCACCACATTCAACAATGTTGCCACCACATTCCACAATTTTCTTGGTTGTATAATAAAAATCAAAAGTCTTTTGATAGTTTCCAATATATTGTGCCATATTCGAATATGACATACACATCGGTGATATTATTGCACAATGTGAAAAATTGCACACTTAAGCGGCCCACCCACTTGCAATATAATTGTGCAATTTTCCATATTGTACAATAATGTCGCCAATGTGTATGTCATATACAAAGGTGGCACAGTATATTGCCAAATATCAAAAGACTTCTGATTTTTATTGTACAATCAAGACAATTGTGCAATTAGGTGACAAAAGTGTTCAATTTTTGTTTTAGTTTTCACTGTCAGGCAATATTTTCTTTTCAATATTGAGCCATTTATTGCATAGTATAGGTCAAATCGACAATAATACGAGTATGTACAACAGCATATGCAATAATATTGTATAATGGATGGGCCGCTTTATATTGCAAGGGGGTGGGCATGAGTATGATTGATTTTTATTGATATATTAAATATAACTCATACGCATCGACTTTACACAAGCTCATGCACGCATGCATGCTTTTGTGTGTTTATTCATGGCAAAATATTTCCATTTCAATAATACTTTTAAAGTATTTCCAAACATTATATACATAACAGTTCATTTGACCATTAACCATTTCGAAAGCTCTAAGGCACATAAAAAATACAAAAATTCAAATAATACCTGATTTACATTAAGCATTTTTTCATGAAATTTCATGAATTTTGTTGCACGCAACTTTTTCTATTTGCTAATTGTAGCGATATAAAGGAGAATGGTGTATAAAAAAGGAATGTAGAATGAATCTCTGATGCATTTTTGACAACTTCTTTGATATAAGTTTCTCTTCGTGCAACTAATTTCATGAAAAAATGCTTAATGTAAATCAGGTATATGTTGTACAAATGTTTAAAACTAAAAAATCCCTAAACTTAAAACTTTCTATCAAATAAAAATGTTATGCTTAAGTTTGTATATAAATTATCTTATTATCAGAAGTACAAAATAGCAACAAAAAAAATTAATTTAGATATGCTGCCATACTCGTTTGTATAAAAATGACGTTATTCATTTTTATCTGTTATTTTCTTTTTCTCCCATACTATTAGTGTGCTTGCTCTTGCAAAAACGAATATTTTTTTTGTACACACTTTATGATAACAAACAACCTGTGGCATTCAATGAATATTAACTAACTACCGACGACTGCTCTTTTTCCGCTTGCTCTCTTTCCCTTTAGGAGTTTTTACTTTTTTTTTTTGCTTTATATCAAAACTGCAAAAGAACATTATTTGCTATTTTCATAAATGAAAGCAAAAATAAAAATAGAAATTGTAAAATAACATGAAAACACCGAAAACAGTAAAACACGCACAAAACTAAAAGAAAAACTTGTAAAAATACGAAATGAAGCAGAAACATTTAAAAGCAAAATATAAAAAAAATATATGAAAAGAAAAAACTGTAAATACAAAACACAACCTCCCACATTTTTCTACATCCACACTTCCACTCAACACAAAGTTCAGTTATGCCAATGTTTACATTTGTTCACACAGTTATGTTAGTATGCGTGTAACGATGACAGCGAACAGCGCAGTAGTTACAAGAACAAGTCACGTGTAAGAAAAAAAAATTTAAAAAAAAACAGAGTTGTAGGTAGAGTGAAAGATAAAACAAATAAAATTATGTACTATGAAAATAAAAGAAAACAAAAACACAGTGAAAAAGCTTAAAAACAATGCAAACAAACGATATTAAAGATTAAAAGTAAACATTGCATGACTACAACATCAACACTGCATAAGTAAACAACATGTTTATATGAATGTAGTTATATTTTTTTAATTTTTTTTTTGTTTGGCAACACACACACACGCACATCGATTTGCAAACAGAAAATGCAGTTGCGAGTAATAATATGACGGAAACTAGTTTATTATCTTCCTTACTTTTTTGTCCTTATAGCAGGCATCTTCAAATTAAATTTTTAATTGAATTCACTAAAGTTTTACAGCCTTATTTATAAAACTCATAAGGGCTTAAGAATGTTTTTTTTGTGAAAATCTGTTTTAAAACCCCTTTATTAGGCCGTAATAATTTTCATAAATAAGGCTGTTAATCAATATATAATTTAGTTAAATTTTTTATTGTATCAATTCAATTTTGAATCAACTCAACTTAAATTTATTATTGAACTTATGAAATTTTTAATCAATCCAGTAAAAAAAATTAATTAAATAAATTAAATTTTTAATTTATTTAATTAAATTTAATTGCTTGTTCACCATAAAGTAATTAAAATAGATAAAGGCGAATTCACCACCAAGGGGAGCTGTAAGCAGTAAGGTTTGTGTATTCGCTAATTGCTGGTGTGAGAGTTGCCATATGGAGGTGAATTCGCCTTTATCTATTTTCATTACTTTATGGCGAACAAGCAATTCCTACATCTAATATAGGAATTTTAATTGATTTCAATTAAAACTAATTTTAATTAATTATTCAATTAATTTTTTTATTCATTCTCATTGATTAAATATTTAATTAAATCAAATTAATTAAATTGATAGTTTATTTGTATTCGCTTCACTTTCCTTTTTTTCTTTTAACTTAAAGAAACGACGGGAACATCTATATAAATATTTTAATTTTTTAAATACACTAAATAATTGTTTGCAGACTTTCAGTCTGAAGAGGAAACTACTTTGTTCGGCACTTGATTCCTTGTTGAAATTTTTTTTCCTTGAAATGTGTACTGAAAGAATAGATTTGTTTTGTCAATCAGAATCATTCAGAAATCTATTTTTGTAATCGCAGCTGTATACAAATATTATTTTCACACATACATACACAGATCATTACATCATATTTATTTTTTATGAGTCCACCGAATATTGTAGACATTTTGTTTTTATGCAAATACATAAAACTGAGAGTTTAATTTTAAAGCTGAGTATTTATGGGTTAACAAGCATTGTTTTTTATTTAAAGAGTTTACTTAAAATTTATTTATTTTTTTACTTGAAAGTGCAATGAAATTTCCCATAAATGTATTTTTCTAAAATACTGGAACAAACAAAAAACCAAACATTCGCAAATTAATAAATAAAAATTATATTAAGTTAAAAGTTTTAAGTGTGTAGTTAGTTGTTGAAAAAAATCGAGCTTGTTTGTTAATTATTTTGTAAAAGAAATACATCGTAAAAACTAAATGTTTTATTAGAAATTAAAAAAAAAGAAATTATAATAAAGAAATAAATGCATTAAAGAGAAAACAAATTTGAATTGAAATGAAAAAATAATAAATAAAATTGTTCGAAACAAAGAAAAAAAGAAACTCCTGTAAATAGTCACAAATAATACTAATAATGTAGAGAAAAAAATAAGCTAAATAAATTCAAATGTTGCATAGTTTATAATAATAAAGAATTAACAAATTGTTATTTTATAAATATACCAAAACAAACAAAAAACTAAAATTAAAAAAAAGTTTAAAAAAACAGGGTCATAATTTTGTAAAATAAAAAATAAACAATAAATTAATAAAACTAATAATTCAATTAATGTAAAAAGTTTACAAAGACAAAATCCTCAAAAATAATGTATGACCTGTGTGTGTTTTGAAGTAAAGTTTTATAGCAAACCAAAGCAAAAAGCAATTATACTTTACGGATGAAATTCATTAAACAAATATCCTATTAAAAGTAAGTTAATTTTTAGAAAATATTAATAAAGACGGCGGCCTCATTTCAAAATTGAAGCACATAAGATTCCCTTATTTAAGTTAGAGCTTTCCAGGTCATAAAATGACTTTTTAAGAGATTTTGTAAAAAATACGTATAACAATTGTCCTTAAGTTTGTTAAGAGTTCTTGAAATTTTTTTGTGTTCATAAGCCTTCAGCACAACCAGAAACGATCGCTCGAATTGCATGTGATCGATGCCAATTATCTAATCCTCTCTATATCTCTCTCTCTCTCTTCCATAAGCACAAAAGTTGCTCAAGTAAAATTGCCGCGCGTGAATGAACCCAGTGAATACCGCTTCAGAAATGCAAATATCATTACCTTAATATAGAAAGGCCCTAACTCATTATTTTTTTGAAATCAAATTTTTTTGTATATTTCGATAGAAGAACATCTAATGTATCGAAAAGTGCAATCTCGATTTTTTTTTAAAAATGAGTTAGGGAGGGGCCTTTCTATATTAAGTTAACGATACACAAATTTGTATTGATACGTTTTGGAAGTCAGATTATGTTAATATGCATATCGAGCCATAACCACTAAAATAGCTTAAGCGACACATTTTTTCACTTCGTTTTTTTTACGAGTACGACTGCTTATGATCGCAAATAATCGATTTTGGTAGCAAAATTAAGTTCGAAAATTATGTCGCCCAAGCTTTTTTTGGCGGTTATGGCACGATATGTACATATGTATGGGAAGTTTGTCTTGAGTAATTTTCACTTTATCTAATCCGTTTATTTTTTTATATTTATTTATTAATTTATTATATTAACAGCCTGTTTTTCGAAAATGCATAAATGTACAATATTCATACTTTCTTGTGTAATTATTTGCTGCAACAAAAGGTTTCAAGTAGACTTTTTTTATATTTAAGTACAAACCACTTATATTTATTTAAGATTCGTAAAAAGTGTAGGGTGACAGGAAATGTGAAATTAGGATTTGTGTAGATTGAAAAATATATCTCACAAAGAAATTGCATTTAAAAATAATTATTGACGCTTTGAGAAGGGAATTTAAAAAAAAAGAATTTTTAAAATGTACTTATAAAAACGTCACTATGAAATAAGGCCAAAGGAAATAACGCCCAAATAAGAAAATGAAATAAGGCCCAATAAAACTAAGGAATTTTAAATTTGGCTTTATTTCATCTATTTTGGGATTTATTTTATCTTGAGTTTGCTTGGTCTTTATTTATTTTAATTTTGGGATTTATTTCATCTTGAGTTTGGTTTGATTGGGCTTTATTTCATTTTTATTGGGTGTTGTTTCATAAATTTTCTCTTGGGCCTTATTTAATTTTCTTGTGATTTATTTAATTGGGGCTTATTTCATTTTTTATTTGGACATTATTTCCTTGGGCCCTATTTCACAGTGCCCAAAAAACTAACTTTTAATAAATAAGCTTTTAAATAAAATTCCTTTTGAAAAAGTATTATCCATAACATAATCACCCTATCGTGAATAACAAATGGAATTTTTATTATCCTCAATGGGAAAAATGTTATTGTGAATATCCTGTAAAATCTTTTCCCCGCGCTATCATTCCCAATGAATGTAACAAATGGAGGAAGATGATGTGTAAAGCTTAAAAATTAATTAAAAAACAAACAAATTTAAGTTTAACAATAAGAAATACAGAAATTTTAGGTTCCAAATTAAATATTTTTAACTTTAAAGTTGTTTTGCAATTTTTCGAAATGCGAAAATTTTTCGAGAGACAAAATTTTCGCTCACGATAGGGGTGAAAATACCTCTCAAAAAATTTTGTTTTTAAAAAGTGCACTAAAAAAGTACCTTTTATTAAAACAACATATAAGTAAATTTTCTTTTTTAGGGAAATACATTTCAGAAAAATATTTTTTAAAAAAGTACCTTTTCATAAAAGTACCTTGCAAATAAGATACATTGTAAGAAAGTACTTTTTAAAATTTAACTTTTAAGAAAGGTGCCCTTTAAGAAATGTACTTTTTAAAAGTTCCTTTTGAAATAGGAATCTTTTCATAAAAGTACTTTTTAAGATCAGTTCCTGTTCAGGAAATCACCGTTTAAAAAGTAATTTTTAAAAACTGTACCATTTAAAGAAAATACCTCTTCAAAAGGTACGTTCAAAAAACTATCTTTTGAAAAAGTACTTTTTTTTCAAATAGTTTTTTTTAAAACAACATTTAAAAAAGTACCTGTTCATATTTTAAAAAAGTTCATTTTAGAACAAGTTCCTTTTCAAAAAGTGGCTTTCACATAAAGTATCTGAAAAAAGTACCTTTTTAAATACGTACCTTTTCATTAAAACACTTTTAAAAAAGTTCCTGTTAAAGAAAGTACCTCTTGAGAAACTACCTTTTAAAAAAGTACATTTTCATTAAAGTACTTTAAAAAAGTACCTTTAAGAAAAGGACATACCTTAAAAAATTAATATTAGAAAAATTACCTCTTAAAAAGTACCTTTTAAAGAGTACCTTTTAAAAAATACCTTTTACAAAAGTACATTTAAAAAATTTCATTTAAAAAAAGTACCTTTTAATATAAGTGCATACCTTAAAAAATTAATATAAGAAAAAGTACCTCTTCAAAAAGTACCTCTTAAAAAGTACCTTTTAAAAAAATACCTTTGAAAAAAGTTATCTTTAAAAAAAGTACCTTTAAAAATTTTCCTTTAAAAAATTTTCCTTTTCATTAAAATACTTTTTATTTTGCTTAAAAAATAAAAAATATGGTTTAAAAAATTGTTTTATAAAAAGTACATTTTTATCAAAGTACTTTTTTTAAAAAATATCTTTTAAAAAGAAAGCACCTAAAAAATTTCGTTTTAAAAAATACCTTTATAAAAAGTACGTTTTGAAGATTTTCCAAAAAGTACCTTTTAAAACATATTATAACTAAAACAAAAATTAAAATATTTTTAAAAAAAGTACCTTTTCAAAAAATAGCTTTTAGAAAATAAACTTTACGTGTACACTCAGGGAAAAGAAGCAACTTAAAAATAAGAACGCATCACATTAATTCAACAATTTTCAATTTAGTAGAAAATGTATATTAAGATACTTAAAAATAAATAAAATTAATAAACTAATACTGTAAATTAATATTTTTCCCTATTGAAATCAGAAATTTCAACATGACTAGACAATCGTTAACATTTTTTTTATCAATTCAATATGGTTTTTATTGATTTTAAACTGTTTTTTCTCTGGGTGTACATATGAAAAAAACTATTTTCAAAAAACCAAAAAGATACGCTGGCTCATTTAATAAATTACATTTTTCCATATGCTCTATTCTCGAAATTCAAAACTTTAATCATATGAATTTTTAAAAATATATTCTTCTAATACAAAATGATAAGTTACTTTGTAAGGGATTTTTCATATATTTCCAATCACCCTGCATTTCTTGCAAATACATATTCGGATGTCTGGAATTAAAAAAATCACAATATGTTATAAAAAAAGAAATAAAACCAAAACTAAAAATAATTAAATAATTGTTGTGAATTTGCAGAGATTGTGCCTGTCATCAGTTAATTAAATACATTTAAAAAAAAAATATGTATGAAATATATAGGATTTTAAATAAACCTAACATTAATAATAAAAAAAATAAACAAATAAAAAAAGATACAAAATAATCAATTGAATAGTGTATAAAAAATTGTGTGCAATTTTAAAATGATAAACTCAATACAAATTTATAAAAAAAAAGCTTTAAAACGACACACGAGATAAACAAAATCACAGTTTTGCAATAAAAATCAAGAAATTTAAATCATTTGAAAGAAAAAATTATTTTGGCAAATTAATGAGTCCATTTTGCCGTGAACACTGCTATCAAACACAATCAATCTATATATGTACATATGTACATATGAATAAAACCAGGCGATTTCATATTAGGTAGTCGCTACCAGCGATGTCAATTTAGCGCGTTTTAACTATGCCAAACGCGCTTTTTTCGTCTTAGCGCTTTTTATAAAAAACGCGCTAAGTTAGCAAGTTTTGAATAAAGTCGATAACATCATTTCAGTTCAATATTTTTTTAATTTTTTTGTATAAGTTTAACAATTTGCTAGTATCCGAAACTCTGATAAAAATTTTCAAGTTTGTTATTGATTCAGGTGTCGCAAATAAAATTACCTTGACTGTGGTTAGAATTAAAAACTCATTTTAATACTGTAAACGGCTGATTTTTTTGAAATTTCACAACTAAAAAAAATGTATTAATGAACCAAGAAGTTTACATAACTTATTAAGCATCTATTCTAGCTAAAGTACAAAAAGTATTTGAATCGCAACTATTCGACAAATTATGTATATGTATATGTTACAAAGTTTGGCAATTAAAATTAAAATAAAAACTTTATATGTGCTTTTCGCTTAAAGCGAACTTCAAGGGACTGATCAAATTTGTTCGTTTTAAGTGAAGACATCAAGAAACCATTATTGTGTGTGCACATGTCTTTTTTTAACACTTTGGCTATTTATTTACTTATTAAAACAATTTTAGAACATTGTAGTCTTTAAAACATAAGTTTATTTAGTTTTTTAAAAATCAGTTATTTTAGTTTGCTTAGTATTAATATTGGCTTCATTTATATTGACTTCCACTTGGGCCAAGTGGTCAAGAATTTGTTGTGGAGTGTCACGAGACTGAAGAAAATTTCTTACACAGCTTACGCTACACATTAATATATAAATATAATTTTTTGGTTATGGCAACACACTTCTTGGTTCGTTTTAAGCGAAAAAAACAAAAAATTTACATGCAAAAAAAGTTTGTTATAACCGAAAGTTCGCTTTAAGCGGGTTCCTTATAAGTGAAAATATGTTCATGGTTTTATAGAAATAAAAGTTTGTACGAAAATGGTTCGTTTTAGGCGAAAGTTCGTTTTAAGCGGGTTCGCTATAAACGAAACATACTGTATATGATTATTTGGAAGGCGATTCCTATTCCGTATTAAATGATTTTAGTTATTTAAGGCTTTATTCACAAAAAAATAATTTAGGTTTACAAAACGATTAACGAACAAATTTATATTCAAAATTTGTTTTGCAAACGTTTTTTAAACGAAAATTATTTTTTTTTTAAAAGGCAGTATGTATTTAATTTCGAAGAAGCAATATTGAAAAATCTAAAAAAGGGTTACTAAAAAAATTTTATTTACTGATACATACATACAGCTATAAATAGTTGACAATGTTGTAACTTAGCGCGTTCTAGCGCGTTTTGAGAAGGGCAACAGCCCGTTTGGGTTGTAAGTAGTTGGCACCGCTGGTCGCAACCGGTCAGGAGACTATTTTCGCCGCTTGTAATTTTAATATAAATTTCTCAAAACGAATTGAGCCGAGTATACCTTATATGAATTTGCCTTGGGTAAAAGATTTATTGCTTGTAAGAAATTTTCTTGCTACATATATTTTTTTAATTTCCTTTTTCCTTAAATAATTTTACAAGTTTCCGACCAAGTTTAAATTCGAACGAAAAATCTCATCTCTGTCATCGCTATCAAATCTATACAAGTC
The DNA here is from genome assembly GCA_905220375.1 of Tachina fera. Taxonomy (NCBI): domain Eukaryota; kingdom Metazoa; phylum Arthropoda; class Insecta; order Diptera; family Tachinidae; genus Tachina; species Tachina fera. Next base: position 101,743,463 of record LR999967.1, on the reverse strand, counting down.
AATTCAATTCGCCTTGGAAATTTCTTTCTTTTCTTCTACGGCATTCAGTAGATATCACAATATTAAGAAAATTTTGTTTCCTTCTTAGATTTTTCTTACGGCATACATACTTATTTCTATATTCACAATCTGTTTCGCTACAATAGCTTACATTAAAAGCGGTCACAATTTATAAGCAGACTGTATGTGTTTTTATAACATAAAACTAAAATGCCAAAGCAAAATAAAAACTGACCTTAGAAACACAAAGAAATTTCGAAAATTTTTTTGTAGCTCTTAAGATATAAAAACCAAAATATATATATACATTAATTAATATAATTAAATCGAAATAATAATTTGCTCAGCTAGTTTTGTCATATTTTACAGTAAACGCAAAATAAAAAAATACTTTTAAAAAAAGCGAATAGAAACAAACAAAACACAAAAAAATAACTGAAAATGAAATTAATAGTATTAGGTTTAGAAAACAAGAGAAGAAAAATAAAACAGCAAAACAAGCAAAAATTTATTACAATTAGTACTCGTAACTTTAAGTAAGTGCAACAAATTTGAAAATGATTATAATAAAACTTTAAAATGTTAATTGTTGACAAATAACAACAAATTGAAATAAACGATAATGACACCTGTTTAAAATCAGTAAAGAAATACGAATTGAATGAATTAAAAAAATTAAAAAAAAAAACAAATAAATTTAACAAAACAAAATTTGTAACTGGTTTAAATAAAAATTGTAAAAAATTAATTGAACATTTTTCTTGCAAGTCGTTTCAATATGTAAGCAAATAAATAAGGTAGGTATGGTTACATCTAGTAAAATTACTCTTGATTGGGAAATGCATCAACTTCTAAATGCATTAAAATTAATCTGTATAAAGAAGACTCTTATGCAACCTAAATTTTTAGTTCGTGAACAACGCAAGCCAATTTTTATGTGTATGTATTTTGAACAGAGTATAAGCAGTTTAGTTTTTTCTTCATAAGGATGGAAAAAAATTATTTTACAACAAAGGCTCCTCGAATAATTTAAATTATCGTTATTTTATATTACTTGTTTGTATTTGTTTTTTCCATTTTATTTTATACTATTTTTATAATACAAATAGATTTTATAATAAAAACGAGCAGAAGTGGCTTGCTTTTTAATATTTCCACTAAAAATATTTGAGATTGGTGAATTCAGTTGCAGGCGTTTTTGAACAGTGTTTTTATTTCCTCTGTTTGACCGGTCTAACTTATTTACAATTGAAGTTGACAGCTTTAAAAGTGTTTGCTGCAAACTCAATCTGTGACCGTTGGCTACACTAAAATAAATAAATATGAGTCATGCTAGGAACACAACTGGGACGAATGACGAATTTTTCGGTGCGAGCTTTCGGTATAAAAAATAAAACACATTTGTGCAAGGCGAATTGACATAAGGTGGTCTTAATTTACAACTCTGCGTATTCGCCTTGTATATTTGTTAGTGTAAAATTTCCTGCTGTCAGAATATTTCTTAACGTTTTGATTCATTTGACAGCAGGGAAATTATGTCAGCTGGCGAATTAAGATCACCTTATGTGAATTCGCCTTGCATTTGTGCATATGAAAATCAGTGTTGCCAAAACGGCGGTTTTCCCGCTATATATGACTGTATTTTGTTGTCATTAGCGGCAAGCCTATTTAAAAAACCACCAGCGGGAATTTTAGTGTGGAAGAATTTCGTAGTTGACGGACTTTCAGCGTTTTTCTGAAACTTATAAAGAAAGATATTAAGTCAAAATAAATTATTTTTAACACAGCTATGCGACACGTACTCTGGTATTTATGTTGAGTTTTTTTTCGATATATACATGTACAGCGAAAAGAAACTAACGTCACTTTTTTGCAAATAAAAAATTGACATATTGTGGTCGTGTAGTATATGTAATGTGAAACTTTAAGAGGTTAAAAATAAAAACAAATCTCATTTTTAGTAAATGATATTTAACACGAGATTAAAATTATATTAGAAACCAATTTAATCATTCTTTTAGTATTAAAAAAAAAGTAAACAAATCTTTAAACAAACGAAAACAAACCGAAAACTGGGTGATTGGACTAGTGAGTATGAGGAGAACATAATATCAACCAAAATCTCACAAAACAATATAACTTTTTATGAATAATTTATTTTTGATTAGAGACTTTTTTTATTGAAATTTTCCTTCGAAATTAAACGTCAAGCCAATTTGAATTGAGCCACAGAGTTTATTTTATCAACAATATTTTTTAATTTCAGATAGTCAGAAAATCAGGGAATTTTAACAATATTTAACAAATACTTCAAGCAAAACGGCAAGATATTATTCCACACGTGTAGAATATTTAGGGTCTATCGCAGAAGATATTGAAAAGATACTGCATCAGATTAAACATTAATATTATAAGATGGAATAGTCCCTTGTATTCTACTTTTACCTGGTTCGAAGTTCGTGTATCGAAACTCTGCAGAAATAAAATACTTACTTAGAGAGTAGGCTGAGTTTTGCTTACAAATATTGAGGAAATATGAGATTCCAACACACATACATACATATATGTATCTATGCATATGTATACATATTTTATAAAATTTATCTTATTCTTTTTTTACCAATAAACCATAAAAAAGACATATGTTGGTTATAAAAATTCAGCGATTATATTAGCGTTTAGTTTTATTCGGCTAGCGGTTTTTAGCGGGTTTTCAGGGGGTATATGGTGGGAAATGCCTACAACATTTTGGCAACACTGATGAAAATGAACGAACACAACACCGCCGTACAACGAAATTCGTCGTGCGTGACGAACTCTTAGATAGATTTATTTCTATTTTGTACGCCGACGAACCACGAAAAAACAAAATTGAGAAAAATTCTCTTTTTCACTTAAAGTTTTTGTACACACAACAACCAACTTTATCAAATATGAGAGAAGAATTCGGTGAGTAAATTCGTCGTTATTGTGCTTCACACGACAAATTTACGCAGCGAATGCTTATCAACGAATTCGTCGACGTGGACGAAATTCGTCGTTCGTCCCAATTGTGTTCCTAGAATCACACGACGAATTTACGCAGCGAATGCTTATCGACGAATTCGTCGACTTGAACGAAATTCGTCGTTCGTCCCAATTGTGTTCTTAGCATCATGCTGTTTACCTGCAACCCTTATAATGCAATAACAACCATTTATGTTTATGGGCAGGCTTGACCCCATTTAGATGAAGGGTGACATATGTAGCTGGGACTTGTGTTTGTTGGCTGGTAAAAGTCGCACCCACTGAGAATTGAAGCGACAACTGTAATCCTTCTCTCTTATGCAGGTTATACACGATACTTAATTTCGTACTCGCTGTGGTATGAGTTGTAGTACGCTTTTTAAGATACACGTTACTACAAATCATACTAATTCATTTGAAAGAAAATTTTTAAGGCAATAAATAATGAATAATGAAATGAATAAATAATGTTGTGGATTTATTAATTAAAAGAGAACAGCAGTGGAAAATAATGAAAAAATAATGCAAAAATACTGTTTTATTTTCTTTCTTTAATTAAATATCCACTACATAAAAAAATTTTGCTGTACAACAGCATGATACACAATACTTAGGCCCAATAATCGACTTCCCAATTATATGCCATTTAGCTAATAGCCACTTAAATTTAAGTGGCACTTAAATGTAGCTTAATTTTTTCAGCGGCTAATTAAAGTTCTTATTAAATTACGTTGAAAGTACGGCAGCACTACAAAATTGTCCAGTGTTATGGATGGCTTTTTAAACAACAGCTGCTTATTATCAATAAAAAAAGTTAGGTTATCAAAATGAAGAAAACTAAAATTGAATAAAAACACATTCTATGAAACAAAAAGAGCATCAGAATTCTTTTTTCTATATATTTTTGCATGATGTGCATGTACATGTTTTTTTAAACACATAAAAGCACAATAACATATGGTGTGCTCTTAAAACTTAAGTGTGATTTAAGTCCACAAGGTTGGACATTTAAAGGTCTCTCAACTTTGTACTGAAAAAATGAATTCGGTAATTAAGTGGCAGTTAAAGATAAATGGCACATAATTGAGAAGTCAATTTCTGGGCCTTAATATCGTACTTAGCGAAGCTCTGCCCACAAAAATCAAAAATTTTTGATTTTCATACTACAAAGTATACTTCATAAGTACGACAGCATGATAGACGTTACTAATTTTAATTAATTTACAATGTTTGCGGTGCGGTGCTATTTCTCGTTGCGGGAGAGAAAAATAAACATAATACAACGGAAGACGGCAACGGCAATACTTGTCATTGTTTGTTTAAATTTTTATTAATTTGTTTGTGCATACATTTTTATAACTAAAAACAAAAAATTGAATAACACTTTATACATTCGCAGATATATTTGATATATTTTTTAAACTTTTATTATCTATGACAAAAATGTTTGGACTTCAAAATCATGTTTTTTTACAATAATGTTGTGAACACAGCCAATTATTCAAAAGCTACGGCAACGTCAGCAAGAGAAAGAGTGTCTCTAAAATTTTTGTTATACTATGTATGAGCAGTGTTGCCACTTAGAGCTTTTTTTTGTTGTTGGAAAATTAGTAATTAGTTAATTTATAACACGCGTGATATAAACAGTTCGTCGATTGGTTTCTGGTTTGATGTATGGAACAAAAATGTGTTGTCGAGAAAATCGATGAAGAATATGTATTTACTTCATTAGTTTTATAAAAATGCACAATAGAATTTTTTGTTTAATAATAAAAGTAATGGATACATATGATATTTATTCAAACTTAAAGTTGATAAACTTTTTACATCCAACATGAAAAGTTATTAGGATTGAAGGAAAAAATTGCAATCATGCGTTGCAAAATCTTTGTCAACGCATATCACAATCATATTTAAGTAGATATGTATGTATATAAGGTGAAATTATCAGTTTTATTCATATAACATGACTTGTAGGGGAAAAACAAAGGAAGAAAATACAATACAGTTTGAATTTATTTAATAAAAGAAAATTTCTTAATCTATATGTATAAAATAGGATGTTGTTATGTTTGTATGTATGTAACGTATGGACTCCAAAACGGCTGGGCTGATTTTGATGAAATTTTCAGGGAATCTTCAGAATATTCAGGCGGGTGACATTGTGAAGTCTGATTTTTCATTTTCGGTCTGCGGGTGGAGGGGCGTGGCAAAATCCAATTTTCATTCACCATCATTCATTTCACCATTAATGCCATGGGGAGAGGTAGCGAAGCACACCGGGTTAAGCTAGTAAAAAATAAATATAAATTCATTTGATTAAAACATAGTACAATAATTAAATTTTTATACTTTGCTTTGATTTACGTTCTTTGAGTAGAATATGCATTGATATATGTACATAATAACAGATGCGAATAATAATATTAATACTTTTACGTGGGAAATGTGTAAAATATCTCAACAATTTTGGAAATGACGCAAATTTGCAGCTCTTTAACTCCAGATATTTTCAAGATATCGGAAAACTGCTAACGAATATGGAAAGAGGAGACATTATTGATATATAATCAATCGATAACTAAATTTTTTTACATGTCCCATACATCAAAGCCGAAACAAACCGACGATATGTATGTATGTATTTACATATGCGTGTATGTATGTATGTCAAATGCTGTATATAAAAAAGAGCTAACATAAAAAAATTATTTTTCAATATAAAGTTTGACTTTTGTTATGATAAAAATATATCAGGTGTAGACGTAGGGTTAACAACAGCCGACACTACACCACGTCAGAATTAACAACAACAGTGACGTTAAATCAATTTCACGGAAAGCATATACCGCAGGAATGGAAAATTGCAATTTGCGTATCGATCGATTGTTTCTTTCGTCGAATTTTCCTTTCCATGCGGAATCAAAAATACCACCCATTTATTCTATATTCCCCAAACTAACAATTACAACACTGCGACGAAATAACGAATAAAACGCATTTAACATAAAGTCCCCCGAATATTGCGACGAAAAAGTCTTCATGTAAACGCACATGGATTTAAGAAGGGACTCCGAAAGAGAACGTAAGCGTTGTCGCTTCATATAAACGTGCTCTTATAAATCGCCATTTTGGTGTTAAAAAGCTTACAATTTAATTTGGTATTTTACGATTATTTAACACTTATCAAAATTAATACTGATGTGGTTACTAGGCCGCAAGAAAATTTACATATATAGACGTACTTAATCAACATCAGACTTTTTTAAATGGATTTTTATATGAAAACTGGTTTTGTAATCATTTTAAAACGAAAAATACCGTTATAATAACCTTTTCCTGCTTTAGTTTTCATGCCTAATGCCGAGTACTTATTATTGCATTTGGTGATATCGCAATATTATATACTGGTGGCAGCGCTTGTCATTTCCTATATTTTTCCTTGTGTGGCATTGCTTTCCAGTTGAATATTATAGCGGTAGCAGCGTTGCACACATTTTAAAAATAATACCATAAAATGACAACAAAAAAAATGCCAGATTTGTACTCGGCATAACTGTCAAAATTTTATTAAATTTTTCGTAATTATTTCTTTCGAAATAATTAGAATTAAGTGTTAAAATATATATATAGGTATATAAGTATGTGTATTTATTTTATTTTAGGTAGCAAGGATCTATCAATCAATAAATTTACTTTGGTTAAATCTTTCCACATGTTAGATTATTTTTGTATTCATCTGTTTCTGACATTTAAACAGATTTATTACACACACAAAACGCCTGTTGTTTCTGTATTTTCTTAGTTTTTGTAGAGTGGCATATACTCTTCAAATTTACGTTAACCTGTTTAATGTCGAAGAAACAACTTTTTATGTGTAAGTGAACCATCCTGTGTTACGAACTGCGCATACCATTGGTATTGCCAGAGTATTCTGAGAACAAAATCACCATTTGACACGAGGGGATCGATAAGACTCGCCCAAGGCACATTTAATACAGGTACATGCATTAGGCAAAACTCTCTGGAACTCTGTGCTCCTCACATAGCTTTACATAGTAATTGTCAAAAAATTGTATGCATCAAACAAGGCACAAAGGTAATTGTCAAATGAATTCTTCGTTATAAACTTTTAAACAAAAATCAGCGGATGAGCAATATGCCTGATACGTGTACCTGTTTGATATGCCTTGCACTCGGCTAAATGTCAAATTTAGGTTGTATGAATAAAGTGTAAAGTTGTAGAACCAGATGTTTTTTTACAAGGTGTAAGAGTAAAGCAGCCCGCACACGATTCAATTCAATTTTCAATTGAATCAGTTGTTGTTGACTAGTAAATCTTTCAATTCGATTGTGTTGTGTGTGCTCGAGTCTCTTGATTAGCTGACAAAAGTTATGCTTGCAGCTTTATTTTGTATAGAAAAAGTTATGTATTTTTTTAATTGTATTTAATTTCATTAAATTTTAAATAAAAAATATACAAATTAATTAATGAATCCACCCTACAAGAACACTACCAGTCAATTGACGGCTCATTTGATGGATAGTCAGGCAGGATATATTCATCATTGCGTAGAACAAAGTTTCCATCACTTTATTAAGGGCAAAACGCAAAATTTGATGGAAACTTTTGTGTACATGTTATCTTGCATCTCTCTCTACAGAACATATATTCTACTATTTTTTGCTTATCAATTAAAAATTTAATTTTCTAACATAAATTATTTTTCTGTTGCTTTTGTTGTTTGTTCCCCTCTAACATATACGATAGAGTAGAGCAACTATAATTATAAATAAATCTCTCATCAATGTCGATCAACTGACTAGTCAATTGACTGTCACCGTTGAATTCAATGTAAAATGGGTGCAAATGTGTTAGTGAAAAAATTTTGTATGTGTTAGTTTCAGTCATTCATTTCTTACAGGGCAATGGGTAAAGTGAATAAAAAATAAGCATTTGCTTTTTACTTGAAAATTTGTTAAAAAATAACAAAAAACACCTACATATGTATTTTAGGTTTTAAAGCAAATTTTTAAGTAAAAAGCAAATGCTTATTTTTTATTCACTTTACCCAATAGAAGATTTTAATTTATAAACTTGTAATTTTGAAAAAAATATAGATTTGACAGTTGAATGAAAATCGTTAAATTTATGAAGTGTAGGGCCAAGAATCAATTCAGTTGAAATATTTAATTGAAAATTGAATTGAAACGTGTATGGGATGTTTAAGTTGTGATACCAGCAAGAAGGATACATTCCTTCTATTATCCTTAAATATTAATCTTAATATTTATATTATAGCTTACTATGACTATTATAATTTTTTCTACAGATACATGTATAATACAACTTTGAGGATTCTTAAGTATCGACAAGAAATAAATAAAATGCCCAAGCAAACCAAGCGTTATGTACATACCCACACAAATTGCAGAAGATTAAAAATCATATACTGGCAAGACTGTTTAAAGGGAAGAAGAAGACGACAAAATTGCAATTTGCGCGTGTTTTTTCTCTCTTTTGTCCCACATTCCTTCTTATGCATCTTTTCAATGCCAAACGAATGAGAAAAACAAAAACATTAAAGAAATAAGATAGCGAAGAAATGGGAAAGCTATAACTTCCCATCTTAATTGGTTGGGTACAAATGGCGGTTCATTTAGGAACTGAAACGCTTTACAATAAAACACAACAAACTCATAAAATTAACTGAAACATACTGGAATTGCAGCTTCTCGAACGTGCAATAAGCTGGAAACGAAACTGAAACATACATTTTGAAAAGGGGAAGCAAGAAAGAAGAAAAAGACCGACACAACGACGAAACATAGAGCGTGTGTTAATTTTATATATTGTGGTGTTATAAAAGGCTAGAAATTGCTTAAAAAGGCAAGAAAGTTATCAAGTTAAAAAAAATATAATATTTTTTTAATTAAGAAAATCTTAGGAAACTGCTCTGATAGTTTCCTGTTAAAGATTTAGTGCCGGAAGAAATTTTATTGTTGAGAAAACGCAAGGGAAATTTCTTTTTTGCAAATTGTGTGGTAAGTATTTGTTACAGAAAAATTTTACATTGAGCAAAAATAATTACATATGTATATTAGATATTATAAAATGTTAAATTAATAATCTATAACTCTGCAAAAAAAAATATAATCATGTTTGTATAATTTTGGTTGTGTTTCATTTCTTCTATATTCGATACTGTTGTTGGATACTAATCTTTGATTAAACGAAAACTCATCAAATGTGTTAATATGCATGTATGTATGTATGTGCATATGCGTGTATGTGCCTTCGATGTGGTGTGAAAAACAAAGAGGAAAATCTTGATACTTTTGCTCATTTTAAGATAGACATTGAACTTGTAAAGCAGGAAATTTAATAAAATATTAACAATTGTGCAAATTTAAAAGAAAGTCCATTTGAGAAAAATTTTGCTGTGCCGCTACCATATCGACGATCACAAGTGGAAGATCCCAAAACGCAGCAATAGCCGCCCAGCAACGTAAAGCAAAATTGTAAAAATTAAATATTCTTCTATACACGCATACTACATTCATAATCCGTGCATACTTATGTATACATTTGCCACCAGCAATTGTAGCAACAATTAGACAAATATCTCGTGATTGTTGCTTACTGTATAAAGGAATCCAAGGCGCATTATTAACATACGCACTTCTATTCATACATATTACATTTTATTTGTACAAAAAGTACGTACGCAAGGTGCGCGGTTTACATAGCCAGTGGTGAAACGTTCTACCTTTTGTTATTGTAAATCAGCCCGATAACAGTCAGCAATATAAGATTGCAGCTTCTCCAAAAAAAATAAATTAATAAATTGAAAAGTATGTAAAAGGATACAATTAATAATTAACTGGCAACTAATATTTTCTTTTCTTCCTATGTACAGCTGTAACAATAGAACCAACAACGACAATGGAAAAGAGAATAGAGTTGGAAAGACGCGCTCGTAAAGCTAATCAAGTAAGTCAATTTTTAATTTTATCTACATATGTATTATTAAATTATGAATATAATTCATATGCTAGAAAAGCATAAATGATTTCTTCCATTGATAAGTTTTATGAATTAAAAAAAGTGCCTAAATCGGCTTTGCCAACTTTTTTGTCAAACATACATACATATATACATATTAAAAAAGAGTTGCCATATTTGTGTATACTCGTGGGATTTCAGGTTGGTGTTGTTATCACTGAGGTAGTTTACACGGGAGTAATTATGCTGGCACAACATGCCAGTTTGTTGGCAAATTCGGTGAAGAGAGTGGTTTTTTTGGTTGACAAAATTTTTCAACCAGCTTCAACCCCGCATTAGCAGCACAAAACCAATACATACACACAGAACACAATACAGAACACAGGTTCGGTGTTTTTTATTTTACAGAGCGTATTTAGTCTTTAGTTGACCATCGTCGTGGAAACATGAATTTAAAAGAAGAGGGGGGTTGGTCACGTCAAAAAAAAAAATAATAAGTGAATTTATTGTTTTTTGATGTTAAATAAATGATATCAGTATTATTTATATTATTAAGGCTTTATAAACTTTTTAAGAAAATTTTTTATGAAAATTTGTTTAAAAAAATCTTTTTTAATCCTTAATAAGTTTTATAAATAAGGCTGTATGAAAATAAAATGAACGAGATTTTATTTAATTCTTTTAAAAAAAGTTACAAAAAGTACTTCTGGATAATGTAACTATTTAGAAATATGAATACATTTTCGCATTAATTCATAAAAGATAATAGAAACAATTTTTTCAATTTAATTTTTTAGTAAATACTGTCAATAATAAACAATTGCTCATTTATTACCATTTTTCCTGCAAGTATGTTCCGATACGTTCACAACGAAAACCAAACTTCAAATGAATAAATAAAACACTAATACACACAAAGCTCTGTATACGTATACATTTTATTCCAGATTAATTAGTCTCGTGTAATTTGGAAAAGAACAAAATTTGTGCGGCATAAAAATTGTTCTCGTGTAAACTACCTCACTCTTCCATACATACACAAACTATTTCAATGTGCATATTGGGCAAATTATAAATTTATTATAAAGAAAATAGTTTTTTATCATCGTGTGTAGCGCCTTTTAGTAGAAGAAAGCAATTATTCTTTAAATTTTATTCTTTGTCTTAGATTTAAATGCATTGAGATTATATAAATTGGTGACGTACCATGTACATTAGGCCTGGTCGCTTTGTATGGATGAGAAAAAAATTAAAAACGAAATTACATAAAATTCTTGGGAAATTGGGTATAAAATCAAACCTTATACCGAGCTTCTCGTCATGAAAATTTGTTTCCTCGTGTAAATGAAACATTTCCTATACAATTTAAAAAAAATGCATACATACATATGTATCTATGTATGTGTTAACATTTATAGGTAGATTCCCTGCTAGCATTTTTGGAAATTTTTAATTAAATTTGATTCTTTTTTAATACTTTCAAGTGATCAAAAAACAAGAATATGCGCTCGTTTTCTGAGCATAAAAGATAGTTTTGTCGGGAGAAAATGGTACCATACATGCGACTCTTCTTGAGGAGTCTTTTATTACCCGCTTTTCTGATCAGTTTCGACTCATTTATGACATATATTTTAAAATAAATAAATAAATTACTTTTAAAGCATAAGCACGACTCATTTTCGAGTATTTTTTCAAGCGCGCAAGTGTTTAATCAGTTTTTAATCGTCAAAAGTACTCGAGGAAGACTTAGTTAGGTGATTTTTGATAAAACAATCTTCCAAATGCTAGCAGTGTTTTGTAAAAAATTTCGTTTCTAAACGTTTCAAATTTTGTATGAAAAATAACGAAAATTCGTTTCAAAAAATATTTTTCCCAAACAAATTTAAGAACGAAAAAAAAACGTTTCTATTTAAAAAATTTGGCCTTTGGTGTATGTAGTGGACGAACAATTTCACAGTTCCATTGATTTAAAAGACTTGATGAAAATCATACTTTATTTGTATATATTTTGCTTTTGTGAAATAAGTTTATTCAAAAAATTAGTTATTTAGAATTTTTACATATCTTGGTCAAATTTAAATTTATTTAAATATAAACGAATTGCCGGGATTAATGGAACTTGCAAATTTTTGACGATACATATTGAAGTTACGCCATGCTAATTAGTTAATACATTCCCAAAATGGTAAAGTCAATCAATCAATAATAAAATTAATGAAAGTACATACCGTAAAAATTTTAAAAATTTATTTGTTGATAGTTTAGCATGTCTTGATATGTAAATTTTGTTGCCGCTAAAGGCGGTGATGTTATGCGATCTACCAAATGTACATCCCTGGTATGACGTCCTTAAGCAACACATCAGTAGATTTCAAAAGAGCTTATAAAACCCCAAACTCTCAATAAATTAAAAATATTATAATAAACATAACGATGCCTGGGATAGGCAATATGTTGAACTATTCGTACTACCTACTTAATATACATACGTCGTGTTTCGTAACTTACTGCTTACATTGCTTAAAAATTCAGTGGCAAAATGTAAAAGTGCTTAAGAAGACTTAAGCGAAATTTTGGTTTATTTATGTAATTTTTAAAAAAGTTTTACAGAAAAATGCATTTTGCAATTTCCTTCAACTCGACTTTCGATCTAACATACCTATTCTTAATTGATATTTGAAAGCCATTAATTAATATGATTCCGCAAGAAAGAACATCTTTTAAAGTTAACGTGTACAACGAATTTTAAATGGGTATAGCTAACTGACTATTTTACCATAGCGATGTCCTAGGGATCAGTCAATTGTCCGACTCTGCATTACTTTTCAGCTAACTTAATGTAAGAAAAATAGGAATGGGCGCTGCGCCAGCGGAAGGAATATATAAATTTTAATAAAATTTTTCCGACTTACCAAATACTAATTTAATTTAATTTAATTTACGTCCCTTTTGACAATGTATGATTAAGAGTGAACGTTAACTTTAACTGACAGTTGTTCATACAAAACTTGCAGTTAAAGTTCCTGTTAGCTTTTAAATCCATATTGTGAAAAGGGCCGTTAATTGAATTAAAAATTGTTATATCAATTTATATTTAGAACAAGAAAATTTCAAAAACTTTGATGATATTTCATTGTCAAAATCACTAGATGGAGCACCACCACTTCCAAATGGGTGATATTAAAACAAGAATACTTATTTTCCTTTAGTTTTTACCTTTTGTAACATTACACAGGCATATCTGTGGTAAAAAGGAAAAACTGCTGAAGTCGTCGAGATAAGCAAATTTTGAGTTAATGACACTCCTGTAATCTTCCCATTCAAAAGTACCTCTGAGAAAAATTTTAATTATTTTGTGCGATTTTCAGAAAGATATAGCGCAATGAATTAGTAAATTTCTCAAAATCAACTTGAAAAAAAACAGTAATATATAACTTAAAGCTTACTAATTAGTAGCTAAAGTGTAAAATAGTCAACTTATAAGTAACTTATAGACAGTTAGCGACTTATGTATAGGAAAAAAAACTGGCATGAAGTTAACATAAGAGGCAAAATTAAAACTTCACATTACAAATCACGCTAGCACTTAGTCGTGGGTTATAAAACTACGTAACGTACCCATTTTTAATATAAAATTTTATGGAGGAACTCGTTAACACCTAATTCGATTTCTTCACTTATGCTAACTTCATATGCCAAATTTTTCTTATACATAAATAAGGCCGTTGGCTGCTGTCTAGTTATTAATAAGTTTATTATAGGCTAGCTTTCGGCTAACTAACTTTAACAAACCAAGTAACGATTAAACAACTTATCAAATATAAATTTTTGCACCTCAAGCAAGAATTAAACATATGCACCAGTCTGTACATAACATAGTTATATACATACATACATATGTATGTACATATCGAGCCTTGTAAGCGACAAAAATTAATTTTTTCAGCAGAAGGTTTTTTTAAAATATTCAAATATGTTTTTGTTCGTAAATTGTTGCTTTCGATATAATTGTACATACAGCCTGTCTCTTAAAAGTTTTCAACAACTTTTAGAATTTTGATAATTCTTAACTATGAGTAGGCCCATAAAATTTTAATTTCAATAAATCTATTTGCAATAACATGTCGCTTACGATAAAATCGAAAAAAAAGGCTCGATATGTATGTATGTACATCAATGTGTGTATGTCCTTACAAATCTCATGTTTTTGTCATTCATTAAATGTATGCTTAAAAAAAATTAAAAATAGTACACGAACAACATTTAAAATAGAATTTAATGAAAGGAAATCTCTATGGCGAAATGAGCACTGTACACAAGAAATATGTACATCTGTATGTATATAAAAATTTTTCTTTACAACTCTTATTTGTTTGATTATTCTTGCAGTTTTGCAAATGAATCAAAAACTCATTCGTATAAAGCAGACAAAAAGCACCAATGCAATAGATTTTAATGTGCAAAGGTTTTAAAAAAGAGTGGTGTTATTTCCCTTTAAATACATACATACATGTGTACATACATATATAATTTAGCAATATCTTGAAATGATATACTTTTGTACATATTTAATTTTAGTATCAAAACATATAACTACAGAATTTAGAATTCCGAACTTTTAAATTGCGAAAGTGCGGAAATTTGTCATACTTTAGTGCAACCATACCTTATCTCTGCATAGAGATGGGTTTACACCTGGGTATTTACCCAACGCTGGGTATTTAGCCATTTATACCCACTTTCATACCCGGGTATTTATCTAATTTCGGGTAAATACTCATTTGAATAACAAATACTCGTTGTTACTTAGAGTAAGAGAAAAGTGAACATTTTCGAATATTTTGAACATATTTTGACTGCATCAAATACAACGATAATTCTTAGTAAGAACCGGTAATCAGCGTGCTTATGGCAATTCAATCTAATGAGTCGGAGCCATGACAACAACAATGTTGAAGCAACAAAATTATTTCATTTGTTAATAAAAAATTTAATTCATAATAAAAAATTAAATTCTTTTAATTTATTTAAATATTTCTTTATTCTGATTTATACCCACATTTTGGGTATACATATACCCAGATGCTTGGGTAAATACCTGGGTATTTACCATTTGGGTATTTACCCATGTACCATCACTGTCTCTGCATTCTTAAACAGTAGACAGTGTAGTTAATCTAGTAGTCGGAGGGTCGCAGAATCGATTCCTATGGACGAATCTGAATGTTTCAGCACACAAATCAAAGTAGCTTCGTATTTTGTATATGTTAAAAGAAAAAAATATAAAAATATCTATACTGGCGGTCATAAAAAAAGGGGTCATACATTAAGCCATCTTTTAAATACTATTTGTGTTATAAAACACAACTTATATGAATAGCCTATGCAATTTATATTCAAACGTACATACTTATACATGTACCTATAGCATGGCCCATATGTTGTTATATGTAGACACAATTTGGTATCGTATTACCAAGAAAATTTACATACATACATTTCTTCATAACTTTTATAACTCTTGCTTGTAGTGGAAGTTGTCTTTGCCTTTATTCGTTACACACATGTTCATTTAATGAGTATACAGGCAACTGAATCAAACGGCTCTTACTAAATTCATGCACCAGGAGTCTTTGAAATATTATGTGTGTATGTATGTATGTGTATTTTTTAATTTCTTGGGACTTTTTCATTTACACAAAAAGTAAAAATACACCAGCAGGGATGTAACATTTATGTATGTGTAGTTACACGTATATGTATGTGTATGTATGTGTATAGGTTATCTTTTCACTACACAAAGTTTAAACTTTGGTAACAAAACAACTAAACTACAAAATCAATAATTTTAAAAACCAAACAAAAATTTGATTGTCATATTTATATAGTTTGTCGCTAAAAATTAGTTGAACCTGCATCTAAAAATGCATATTTTTTTTCGAAAATTCGACTCTAAAAACTCAAACATTCTTGTACACCTTAGTCCTTCATACATAAGTTCTAATGGGGGACATCACTAAATTCTTAAATTGTTATTTCTATAGAAATAATTAAAATCCGGTAGGGTAGGTAATTAACTCAAAATTTTAAAATTTGCAGTAGAGATGAAAAACTGTTTGTGGGGTTACATTAACAATTTAATTACATATTTTTAACTTGAATAAAGGCTCAAATCAGAATATATAATAACTTTTCTTTTAAAATTTGGTTTTAGGGATGAAAGAGTAATCGGAATACGTTGAAATTTTTACAGTGGATAGATGTTGATGTTATTAGTTGGTTTCTTGCAAAAAGTGAAATTTTAAAAATTTCGAGTTAATACCACCCCATTGTTGATCAAGTGCGATATGTATAATATTTCAAAGTAGAATTATAAAAAATTTCAGTAACAAAAATGCAAGTCTGGACGGGGACTTAGCAAATTGTTTTATATAAAGTTTCAACTTCCCGATTTCTATCCCAATTTTCGAAAATGGAGTTTTCATCATATTTCGACGTTTTTTGGTCCTATGAGTCGAGTCTGACTATTCGAAGTTTCGTTATTTTTCATACAAATTTGAATAGTTTAGGAACGAAATGTTTACAAAATCTTCCTATAAATAAAATGTACACACGTTCATATTTACTTATATACATATGTATGTATGTTTAGCCCAATAAAGTCTATACGCATTGCAAGAAATTTGTTTATTCCTTTTATTAAAATTACATTGCTGAATACATATATACATAAGTATTTTATTAAAAAAGCATATACTTATGTATATTAATTTAAAAAAAAATCAATAACAATTCCCTAATTTTCTTGCCTTAACATAAAGTTATAAAAACGACAAATAATAAATAAATATAAGAAAAAAGTATACAATAGTACAATTAATTAACTTCATTCAGACTTTATGTTATGTTATACATTAATTTTGTTTACACTCGTTTAGAATCTACTAAAGCTTGTGTGTACGTCTTAACATTGAAGAAACCAAGTTTTCGATCACATCTGAAAAAATGTTATACCATTCCAGCACTTTTTTCAGATATTCCTTGCAATATTTTCCAATTTTTTTGGACGCCTATAAGCATGCAATAAAATTTATGTCCGGCAATTGGGAAGGAGAATTCAATTACATATTTTGGGCATTATAAAGTAGCAACTCCTTAAAAATTTGAGAGGAGAGAATCGTTATCCTGAGAGCTTCGTCTTGCCAGCGGAAGTCTTCAAATTGGCTCTCCAAAGATTGATAACGATCCATGGTAGTATCAATAAAGACAAGGTTTCCTACTACAGCAGCTGACATGCATTCACATTGTATTGCCATGGCTGTATTGGATTTTCCAATCACTACATATGTATTTGTTTACCATCGTATCCAAATCCATAATATACATATGTATGTATATATATTCAGCCTTATCATGAATTCCACATGTGATAATTTCCGAAACAAATTTTTTTGTTGTCATGGACTTTAAATTCCAATAAAATTAAAAATTTACATATTTCCAATTTTTCCAACAGACAAATCTTTCTGAATAATTTCTTCATAAATTGTGAAAATATTTCGCATTCGCATGAAGTTTTTTGACACCAATTGTTCACACGTTCGGAAATTTCCGTGTGAAATTTTATTTATGATAAGCAAGCAAGCCTGATTATACTAAATTTAGACTTATCACTGGCACAGAAAAATTCCGGTATTTTCTTTTCCAAACCTATTTCGTCACTTTTGTGAGGAGGAACAATTTCGGGATGAATACTAAAATTTTTGAATTTCGCAAGATCTTTCGCAAAATCAACGGCACTAGTATTTGTTTGTTTCTTATAATAGTTTCATTCATTTCTTAACAATTATGATAACCTTTCTGATCTATTTAGATATTTCTATTCTATTTTGAATGTTTCGTGGCATTCTAGAAAAAACTTGACGTTAATAATGTATTTAAAAAAGAAACTATATTTTATTTTGCAAGAATTAAATACCGCTAACTTAAGATATTGCTCATTTACTCAAAAAACGTAGTATGTATCTCAAAAAAATGGAATTTTTGACTAGTGATGCAGAATTAATTCTCGTGTCGTTCTTGATATTGTGTAACAATTTCATATAAAATAATATCTTGTTTACTCAATTCTTGAGAGAAAAATAAAATTTTCATTTTTCCATTAAGTTGTGTGTAAATTGAAATCTTCTAACTTGGGGGCCACACGTTCAATTTTTGACTATCAATTCCATTCAATTTGTAATACACTCACACTTTTTTCACTAACACAATCAAACTTATTGAATTGAAAACTAGATTGCTTTCAAATTCACCTATCGATTTAAATGGCATTTAGTTTTCAATTTGAGCAGCTGTGGTCACAGCGCACGTTGATTGAGGCTACAAATTTGAATTGTTTCTTCGTCGGTGGCATTTAAAAAATTAAATTGATTATCAATTTGTGTCAACTATTAATTTCAAGGAATTTTGACACACAATATGTGTAATGGAATTGAAAGCCATTTATTCATTTATTATTGCTATTCCTTGCCTGTCAAACCGGTTTTTTGTTGTTGATGTTTTAAGAAATATGCGTGCGCTGTATGTATGCGTACTTTTTTGTGTACAAAATTGATAAAAATTTCAATTTTAATTGTAATTAAATTTACAAACGACATTTTCTTATCACGATTTCATAAATGTAGCTACATATGTATATTATGTAATATCGCATAGAAAAATACATTTGAACTTCTTTAATTTCATTAAAAATTGATCTTATGTAGATTTTATTGGGCAACTAATAGTATGAGGGGATTTCTTGCACGAATATAGTAAACAAAACATAATGAAAAGTCTGGTAACATTAGCACTACATAAACGTTTTTCCATTTTTGGCATACAAATCAATTTCACCTTAAAAGAACACACATCCCAAGGCTAATTTCTTCAAATACGTCTGAAATTATTTTTCACATATGAAAAATTAAAAAGATGTTTAGTAAATATTTAAAATAATTGATATCTACTTAATAAGTAACTACTCTTTTGTGTATGTTGGAAATGTTATACACATGTGAATGTCAATGTAGTGGTGCATATGCATGCAAAAAAAGCATTTACAATTCGTGGGTCTTTTTATTTATTTACACGTATAGAACTAATGCGCAAATTGAAATTTTTGTGGTGTTTCAATTTCATTATTAAAAATGAAACCAAATTTGCATAATGTTGTTCTTCATTAGAAAAGAAACGCAATAGGTGTAAATATGTAAATATTTATTGTGTACATACACACATACATATGTATAGATACATGTGTTGTAATTAAACAAATTATTCAAAGCCAAAAAAATACATTCTAAATAAATTTCTCTGCTAAATTTATAATTCCTTCATAGAGCTTTGGTGGTCATTTTAGTTTGGGGTTGAATTCTTTTTATGCTACATATTCGTGGATAAAAAAAGACACAACCATTTAGCGGCTTTTTTTTCGAAGCGTGTACTTCTAGCATTTTTACTTGCTTTTTGTTTTGCTTATTTCTTTTTATCTGGTATCAATTTTAGTTTATTTGTTCCTACTGGCTGTTTCAATTCCATTAGATTCTCTAGTAGTATCATGGGAGGGAGAAGAATGGTAATGTGTGTGTATATACAACAAACGAATGTTGACAACATTGCCTTTTTTCTTCCAATTTTTTTTTCTTGGTTACATCATGATCTAATTTTTTATTTTTTTCGTCTGAAATTGGTTTAACATTTTATCATACATTTTCACAATTTTCTTTGGTTAAAAGAAAATCTTAAATCTTTGCTTGCATCTTCCTCATTAGGGAGGGAAACATTTTATGTAAAATACTTTGCAAAATTAACACATTTTTTTGCATCTCTTATCACACCTTCGTTCGTTCACACTGTTCTCTGACAACACACAATATGGCGGCTGTTATATGAACGCTTGCTAAAATGCGACTAGTTTTATCTTTCTTTCGCACTTTAGTTTATGGCTATTTTATATATTTTCTTTTCTTCATCCAAATACAGAAAAAATTGAAATGGGTAGAGCAACAAGGTGGCAATGTGTTTTGTTTCGTTTGTGTCGTTGCTGATTTCTCAAAAACGATGGGAACGTAAATATTTCATTTCCAATTTCATTCCATTAATTCTTCTGTAGCAGGTGTTTCATTCAAATTTGTCTTAGATATTTGCATTTACATACATACATACATACATACATACATACATATATTATGTATGCATGTGATTTATATAGTTCTTGATAGGTTGGTAAAATGCATTCTTGTGCATCTTTGATGGATATTTTTATGAGTGTCACTAGTGCATACCTGCTCCTTGTGTTAAAAAAATTTCATTACCCCTTTCTCTTGAGTACCTTTTGAGATGTCTTGTTAAAAGTAATTTGTACTCCCAATTATTGATTTTATATGTATGTACATATCGCTCATTTATTCAAACAACGTCATAACTCAAAAAAAAAATTGGTTTACTATAAAACGAGTTTAAAGTTTTTAATTTACACAAAAATTAATGGAAAATTATAATTTAATTTTTCTCTCGAGTTAAGTAAACAAGATATTTCTATGAAATTCTTACACAATATGAAGAAAAATATGAGGATTAATTCTGCATCATTAACTCAAGAATTTTATATTTTGAGTTATGACTATGTGTCTTTCATGTCTTTTATACATCCATGCATAAATACATACAAACATATGTATGTACATATGTATGTATGTATATAGTATGTAGTTATGTACAACATAGATACACATCCATTTGTATATGCATGCATCCATACATATGTACATATGTATGTATGCATGTAAATTACTGTCGTATGTTAAGGATTTAAACCGGTAGGTATCTACTAAGGGGCTGCAAGAATTTGCATATACAGTAGCCCAACAAAGTTTACGTACACTTCAAAAAATTATTATATCTTTTGCATTAAAATTCCATTTACATATACAATACATGTACATTAGGGTTTTCTAAAAAAAAATCGTTATTTTTTCTCAGAACCAGGTTTAAAACTTTTGTTTAGGTAAAAAATAGGCTAGGTAAAATAACAGCTGATAATATTAATGATGAGATGGTGTGCATCGCACTTTCGATTTCCCATACGATTTTCATGGTATGAATTGATCTTATTCATTCTGATTGTCATAAGTAAAGAACGAAATGTCCTACAGCAAATTTCTTGGTACGATTTTGTAGAAAATTGTAGAAAACCTACCTACATACATATGTATGTACATATGTACATATAAAAAAATCTAATAGATTCTAAAGGAGGCCCAATAAAATATTCCCCATACATATGAGCTCTGTTTTTGTACAAAACGTTTTCTTTTGATAAATTCAGACATAAATTAAAAAATCAGCTGTTTGTTTTACATACATACATATCTATGAAACTGAAAAATTTATCAGAAAACTTGCAAAAGAAAAGTTTTTGAACCACGACACGCTTAGAGGCACATACATACATTAATACATTGTATTCGGTAGAGAATTGAAAAATAAGAAGAAAAACAAATTCAAAAAATTGCCGATGAGGATTAGTTTTTAAGCTACGGGCATTTGAAAATTGTAGTACAACATTGTATTGCCCAACGGCAATAGGGGCGTTAAGCTTTAACTATATAGATATTCACAGGTGAATTATATATTTTGCTAAAAAGCTTTTCTGTTGACTTTTTCCCATATTATGATCTAACATATATATGTACATATGTTGTGAAAAATATGTTCGGCCACTTAATCTAAAATATTTTTAATTTTCAGATTACAGAACTAAATTTAGATAATTGCCGGAGTACAAGCATTGTTGGCCTTACTGATGAATATACGTCGTTGGAATCTCTTAGTCTTATTAATGTTGGTCTTACAACATTGAAAGGTTTCCCCAAATTACCAAATTTAAAGAAACTTGAACTATCAGACAACAGGTAAAATTCGAAATTAAAGTAAATAGAAATAAATACTCACAAATGCTTGTCTTTTAAATTATTTAGAATATCAAATGGCCTCAATTGTTTGCACACTAGCCCAAAATTACAATATTTAAATTTATCTGGTAATAAAATAAAAGATCTGGAAGCATTAAAACCTTTGGAGGAATTTAAACAGTTAACCATTTTGGATTTGTTTAACAATGAAGCTACTCAAATTGAAAATTATCGCGAGAAAATCTTTGAAATGTTACCTTCATTAAGATATCTGGATGGGTAAGTTTAGTTTAATAAGTTAAAATATTCCAAATGTATTTTTCAACTGTTTATTTTTTATATACTTTATTTGCGGGCTTTCAAGGTCAATTGCGTCGTCTTCTTTAATATAAATAAAATATTATTGCTTAATTTTTTCCAACTTCTTCAGGAATTCTTTGTTCAAATATGCGAACAATCTCTTTTTTATAAGAAAATTTGATATTTATTAAAATATGGCAGATTTGTATACATATATAAAGTGAACGAATCACAAGCACAATAACGTATTAAGAAGGTAAAAAAGCCAATTTCAAAATCTACTGACGAGTTGCATAAGCAGGAACGAAATGCATATAAGACGTTGCTTAACCAAAAAATAAGTAAAAAAATCAAATACATTAACTTCCCTTTTCACAATGTATGGTTAAGATTGAACCTGAACTTTAATGGAAGTTAGCTTTTAATTGTACATTGTGAAAAGGGCCATAAATATAGTTCGGCATTTCTTAAACGTGGTATCACATTTTTTAATTTATTAAATTTTGTGTTTGTGATTCGTCCCCTTTACTTATCGTTCGTTATCTCAATATAGAGATTTTTGTTTTTAATCTATCGAAATATATTAAAATTCGATTTAAAAAAAAGAGTTGCGGCCTTTCTATATTAAGGTAACGATATATAAGTCTGTGTGTAATAAAGAATCCCTGTATAAGTTGGAAAATACCAAAGAAACCTAGAATAAAGGTGAATTGATAGGTAGTGAAATATATAGTTTCTCAGTTCGTCTTAAAAATGAATCCCCATCACTTATCTATCGTGAACGCTTTTCCCTCAAAATATTTCCTCTTTTCGCCAAATTGCAATCCTGCTTAATTTTTCCCTAGAAATGTGCTCTCCCTATTTTCTTAATTCCCCTTATCATGAATAATATTTTTCACCGAGATTTTTCAATTGTCCCCTGGCTTTTTTTGTTTCACTTTATTTTTGCAGGCGAAGTGAATTATTACATCACATTATTTCGCATTATCTGTCCAATTAAATATTGAAAGACATAAATAATTATATTTAAGACAAGATCACTAAATAATGTCCACGACTAATAACAATAATTCCCTGCAACACATTTTTGCGCAGAGTATGAATCTCTTTGATTCCCATGCAGTAAATTTAATGGCTCTGTTGTACTAAAGAATTTGTTTCACTGTACCAAAAATATTTGAAAACACAACTTTACACTTAAAAACATTTCGTATGAATAGCAAAATATTTGTATTTCTTATTATTAAACTTAATTTTGTTTGTTGTTTCGCGATTGCAAATTTCACTTCATGGGCAATGCAAATTTCTTGGGAACAAAAATTTCACATTTTATTCAAAATTGCGACCAGGTGGACGCAATCGATCACATGACGCACATTTTTCAGTACATTCTTTTGACATTAAAAGTAAAATTTCTCAAAACGAATTGAGCCGAGTATACCTTGGGGCCGGCCTACTCTGTAATTCGAAACGAAAGCAAATGTTTTCGAATTGTAATATTAATAACATACAAATTCGAAAGCATTTTCTTTCGTTTCGAAATACAAAGTAGACCCACCTTATATAAATTTGCCTTGGTTTACATTAAAGAAGACGCAACTGATCTTGAAATCCCGAAAGTTATATAGAATAAAGGAAAAATAAGAATTACGTAAATAAAAATAAAAATCTCTCGCTTACTAAAACAATGTGTCATAACTTAAAAAAAACAGTTTGCTAGAAAACAAGTTTCAAATATTCAATTCACTTAATGGAAAAAGAAAAATTTTATTTTTCACTCAAAAGGTATGAGGATTATTAATTCTGCATTACATTACATTTCTTTTTGAGTTATGACGTTATTTGAGTAAAGCAGCGAAATGCATATATCCCATGTTTCAGCAATATATTTAATTTTAAAAGGTTTGATTGTAATGATGTTGAAGCCCCCTCCGAAGCCGATGATGAAGAAGAAAATGGGAATTTTTCTGGGGAAGAAGGTTAGTAGGGAAACAATTTTATTAATTGATTTATACCTGATTTACATTAAGCATTTTTTCATGAAATTTCATGAATTTTGTTGCACGCAACTTTTTCTATTTGCTAATTGTAGCGATATTAAAGACAATGTTATATAAAAAAGAACGTAGAATGAATCTCTGATGCATTTTTGGCAATGCTTTTGATATAAATTTCTCTTCCAGGCCTCCAATTGAAAAATAAAAAATTTTCATGCAACTAATTTCATGAAAAAAAAATGCTTAATGTAAATCAGGTATTGATAAGAAATACTTTAATTTGGTTTGTTAATTCGTTAGTTATGTTAAGTTTCGTAAACATGAAAATGATTTAAATTAAAAAAGTGCGCGTGTGTGTGTTTGTTGTTGGTTAATTAAGCACGCCTAGATGAATTTGGATTCAGTTTCAACCAAAATTCCAAAAAGCTTACAAACCTTCAAAAAAAGGACAAAAACAAAAACATTAAAAATCCACTTTTAAGGCCACATAATAGGTAAATAGAAGATTTGTTTCCCTGTAATATTTTCAAGGCCGATAACAGAAAAAAACTCTTTAAAATTTAAAAGTTTCTTTGTACATACCGTGCCATAACCGCCAAAAAAAAAGCTCAAGCGACATAATTTTCAAGCTTCATTTTTTTACCAAAATCGATTTTTTGTTGCCGTAAATAGTCGAATTTTCGTCAAAAAAAAGAAGTCTTAAGCTATTGAGCGGTTATGGCCCGATATACATATGTAGTTATCGGAAATTTAATTCATTCGCATCTGCACCTTCGCTTCACTTCATCAACATAAAAAGTTATTTCGCAAGCTTGTGAATGTTTACGCTGATTATCTTATTTTTTATTTGAGCAAAAGCAGATATTTTTATTAACAACCCCCAATTTTGTTAGCAATAATTGCGTTCGCATACCCAAAAGTTTTTACAAATTTCTACTGAACTTTACTGCATTTTACTAAATTGCGTTCGCGTACCCAAAATGTAGTAAATGAGAACACAAATTGAGAGAGTAAAGTGACAGTTCTAGACTGAATGTTTTGCACATTTTTACTGCAGAAATTTGTCGTAGTAAAGTTTAGTAAGATAAAAACATATGATTCAAAATGTAAACAAATGAAAAGTAAGCAAACGAAAAGTGTAAAAATTTGAGAAAAGGTTAAATAAAAATTGTGAAATTCATTAAAAAATAATTATTTTAATTTTTTAATAATTACTGTTAATATACGAGTAAATACATATGCTCTTATGCAAAAACGATTGTTAAAGTTAAAGCATGCGTTAAAACCGGTTTTGCCATACAAAATTCGTATGTTAAACCAACAAGCTTACAATTCTTTTTTTTTGCATAAGGGGGCATACATTTCAATTTACTTTTGTAATCCTTTTGTATAATAATAATTACTGTTAATATACGAGTAAATACATATGCTCTTATGCAAAAACGATTGTTAAAGTTAAAGCATGCGTTAAAACCGGTTTTGCCATACAAAATTCGTATGTTAAACCAACAAGCTTACAATTCTTTTTTTTTGCATAAGGGGGCATACATTTCAATTTACTTTTGTAATCCTTTTGTTTTGCAAATTATTCTAATTAATCAGAGTTGTAAAACTGTAAAGTATCTGGTAGTATTGTATTTGCTTTTAAGGTAATCAGTAATATTAACAAATAGTCATGTAATTTTTATTAATTTAATTAACAAGAAAACAAGGAAATCAAGAAGAAGAAATTAATTACAAATATTAAATGAAATAAATTACAACATTTATTCT
The DNA here is from genome assembly GCA_905220375.1 of Tachina fera. NCBI lineage: Eukaryota > Metazoa > Arthropoda > Insecta > Diptera > Tachinidae > Tachina > Tachina fera. The sequence continues at coordinate 101,717,427 of LR999967.1, read as the reverse complement.
TAGATTGTTCGTGTTATAAAAATATTGTATCGAGTACCAATAAGAAAAAAGGGTTGAATAGTCAAAAGTTTATATATTTTTCAACACTATGTGGAGATGGAGTCAGCTGTTTCTACAATCTTACTAATTTTTACTATTTTTCCGTTCGCGTACTTATTTCAGTAACAGCTCTTTTTGAGAGTAAATTTTAAAATTTTCGCAGTAACTACTCATTTACTACATTTTACTACAAAAGTAAAAAAACATATGTACATACCTAATGAAAACATAAATTTTTATTACTGAACTCTTGCATTAGTGCAGAATAAAAAGTAAACATAAACAGCTGAACCAGCTTTTTTCCCCGCCGTTATTTGTTTATTCCCCGCTTATTTGGAATATGAGGATTTTTTTTCTCCGGCACAAATGATTGGAAAGAGAAAAAACTTCCCGGGGAAATTTATAATTGGGCTGTCAATGAAAAATAATAAATTAAAATTATTAATTTTATACTTTGTTGTGTACATATATATGTATGTGTAAATGGTGGCTGCATTCTACTGCAATTATTATTCAATCAGTGAATTTGCTCAACACTAAAAAAATTACTAGAACATACAATAAAGCTAAACAAAACAAAAAATATGTACAGAAAAAATTAACAAACCAAAATTAGTTATTTTTATCATTTTAATCTTCATTTACATATCAAGCCTTATTTTCGATTTTATCGTAAGCGAAAAAAATTAAATTTTTCAGGATAATGTTTTTTTTTAAAGTATTCAAATATGTTTTTGTACGTAAATTGTCGCTTGCGATCAAAAGTTAAAAGTTATCATTTTGATAATTCTAAACTATGGGTAGACCCATAAAATTTTAATTTCAATTAAAAAGTGTATTCGATATCATGTTGCTTACCATAAAATCGAAAAAAGGGCTTGATATATATGTATGTATATAGATTTAGATTATTAAATTTGGTATTGGATAATATTGCGAATAATGGAATCATTTTGTCATCTAATTTAATTCTTTTTATCATCATTATACATTCTGATTTTAATTACTAAACTTCTTGTCGTTGTAAATTAAATATGTATGTATGTATATAAACATTTTTGTGAAAGTTTTATGTTCGCCTTCTATTATCACGGCCGCTCCAAAATACCAAATATGGGCCAAATGTCAACCAATCAACAATTTATTTCAGATAAACAAAATGCATTTTGTTTAAATGGTATAGAAATTGATTTGGATGAATTAGAAGAATTCGAAAAACGTGTTAAAGCCAAGCGCGAAGCAAAATTAAGACAACAACAACAAGGTGTCATTGAGACCTCTTCTTCAGCCTCTAGTTCAAAAACCCAAATTGATTGTTGTGATATAAATACTAATGATAATAGCGTCGCTGTTGATGAACTAGATGAATATCTGAAAACTTTGCAATTACAAGAACAGCAAAAAAATGAAATAAAACATACATCAACGGGTACTTTGAATAATACTGATACGTGTACGACTACAAATTTCGCTCTATTATTATATTGGTTTTTAGCAATTTTAAATTTAGCCAGTGCCACATTTAATAATCGTAAGCATTTTTCCAAAAACAAACTCTAACTGTCGTAAAATTAATCGTTTACATTTTGTTGTTTTTTTTCTGTTTCCTCGCAACTAATTACTCCAACAAACAGCCTTAGATTACGATGATGAAGATGATGATGACGATGACGATACGGATACATTTGGCAGTACTGATGATAATGATGTTTCGTTATCAGAGGTAAATTATTAATATTTTTTTAATATGTATGTACTTGGCAATTGAAAAAAAAACAATTTCGTTTTATTAATTTTTGAAGGTGTACAATGACGATTTAGAGGAGGATGATGAAAATGAATGGGACGAAGAGAATGCTGGTGAAAATAATAATGATGATGACGATGAAGACACTGATGAAGGTGAACCTAATGAATCAGCTGTTGCAGATGCTGATAAAGCAAGTGATGGTGAAGCTGGTGGTAAGTCTTTATATACATACATTTCAGATTAATTAAATTTTATGATTAGATCAATCCCGAACTCAAAAATTGGTTTTGTAAATAAATACGTACATATGTACATATATTTAACGAAATTGCAATTTATAATTGAAAAAAAAAATAATATTGAAAAAATTTCATCTAAGTTAAGAAAATTTTAATAATTAAAAATTGTAACAAAATCCCGCTTTTTATCTTTACTCTGTTTTTCAGCTGAAGAACCCCAGGCACGGGGTAAGAAAAGAAAGTTTGAAGGTTAAAGAGGAATTCGTCATCAAATTCTCGGTTAATCATCCCGTTATTTTCCATGTGTTTTTTTTTATTAAATCTATACGTCATCGTTTTTATATTAATGGATCATAATTTCACTTTAATGAAAAAAAAAAGAAAACATTTGCAAGTTTTAATTTCGTTTCGCATAAGAAAATCTGAAACAAAATCAAATTAAAAATTAAGTGGAAAGAGAAAACAAAGAAAATTAAGAACAATTAATGGTTAAATTAAAAATTATATCCAAACACGACTTTTTAAGTAAAACAGAATTATATATAAATATATATAAAATAAAGGATTTCATTTACAATTATTACCAGAATCAAAAATAGAAATATTTACAACAGAACACACAAAAACACACATTTTCGGATAAACATTAAAGTATATATGTATATAGTATATACGAGTAACACTAGCAATAACAAAATAGTAACGAAAGTATGAAAAGCATAAACTTTCTAAATTCCTTTTTGAAGAACAAAAACACAAAACATTACCTTGTTTAGAACATAAAAGAAGTTGCATGTATTTTATTTAGTTAAAATTGTGTACAACAAATAAAAAATAAATTTTTAATCCATGATTTGTTCGCATATTTTAATTCCCATAATATATGTATACATACATACATAAATATATGTATTTACTTTGAAATAAAATTTATTAAACATATTTAAGTTGTTTAGTTTATAAAAAACAGTAAAATATGAATGTATAAATACATATTTTTTTTTCAAATTATTGTATTTTAATCAGCGAACAAAATTGGTAAAGCCTACGAATTGTAACTACATACATACATAACTACATACATAAAATGCAAAAACTGTCTCTGCAACGCAAGGTTGCACTTAAGACGTACTCATTTTTTTTAATTATGCATTGCAACTTGCGTTTAGGAAGTCGGCCATACATATTAAATTAAAAATGTTCTATGTAACATACTGGTGTAATGATTCCTTACAGGTATGTTCTGACACTCGCATCGTTTTCAAATCGCGTGCGAGTTGCAAATCGCCAAACTTGTTTCTACATGTTCTGTAACTCGTGCGTTTTGCTTGCGACTTGCCATATTGATTTAGGTCAGCTGTGTGTTGAAATCGTCAGTGTATAAGTAAACAATGCTAAGACAAAATTTACAAAATAAAAACAATTTATAAATTTAAATTTTATAATAAAAATTTTGCGAAACTATCAATATTTAAATTTCATTAATTAACCATTTTAGTGTTTCTTTAAAGTTATATTTGGGCTAAATTCATCAGTTCACTTCAGTATACTCTTGTGATTTGAACTCGCCAAAAGTCTTGCGATTGCGAGTTGCAGAACACCTCTCTTGCGAGTTCAAGTCACAATCGCAAATACTATGCGCTTTGCGAGTGTCAGAACATGCCCGTTAGTTTGTGGATGTTAACATATTTGCTCCAGACCGAAAATAATTCACAAAATGTTCTTAATATGAGACAAAAAAAAGTGGATTCGAATTATGACCGTTACAATATCGATTTTTTTGTACGCACATGGAACTAGTTATCTATGCGGGCGAGCGTGGCAAACGCGAAAAAAGTATTAGCGTTTCACTTACACATACGTTATTCGATGATGGATCAAGTTTAATGAAATTTAAATAAATAAAAATCGGCCCACTTTCGACGTGTGTTTGTTTGTATGTAAATTCGTCAAAGACGATAAATGTGGTTAAATAAAAATTAATGTGCAGTTTCTATAAGTCAGACAGACGACTCGACTCGTCTATAAAATTTGTATGAAAATCACTCAAAAAATTAGAGCTTTCCATATAAATTTTATACTCAGGTCGACCGTCTGGGTTGTAGAAACGGGTAAGAATCTAATTTCTATCGAAGCTTTTGATTTGAAACAGTTTTCTAATCTTATTTAATAATTATTTTTCCGTAATCCTTTTAATGAAACTCTGTTACACAACAAGGATATATTTCCTCCTATCTTACCTTTGTTAGGAATTATATTGTGTAAAAGTGTATGTATTATAAATTTATTTTTCAGATTTTTAGAGCAAATATATACATTACAAAAAATACAAGAATATAATTTACTACAGAAAATTAAAACACCTAAAAATTGTAAAAAAAACCATCGTTTTTTATTTAAAAAAAGGGCTTGAAAACAAAAGGAATAAAATTTCTACCAGATAACATCAATTAAGTCTGGAAAAAGCCAATGATATTGTTAGAATACAGAATAGCAGACAAAACTAGCACATATCGTTAGCTGAAATGAAAAATCATGTAACTGCACCTTTTCAATTTTATAGGAGAGAAAAAACTATAAATTATAAAGTGACTGATAATGATGAAAGATTTGAAAATTTGTAGGTGGTTGTGTTTCGATGTATGCATGTAATTAATACACAATAAATAATTAAAAATGCTATTTTGAATTTTTGCAAGTTACGTGATTTTGCATTTCAGTCGACGATATGTAAGTAAAAAGGTTAAATTTACAATTAACTTACTGTCTTACTTGATCGTCGATAATAGTATTGGTGAGTGAGTTAAATTTTCAAAGGAGATATACACACATATCGCTGTTATCAAGTAGAAAAGCCCTAACTCAAATAACTTTACAGCGGAAGGTAAAAACATAATAAACAGTAAAACTGCTTGAAAAGCGTTATTTTTACACTATTGTAATAAATTTTTGTGACGAGGTGTTGTATTTGAGTGAAATGTATTGGAATCACTGGAAAACTCAATTTCGTGGAGTTAGTGCCTTTCTACTTGTTCACAGCGATATTACGGTCATACGGTCTAATTCGTAAAAAATAGGTTTATTTGACAAATTTTCTATAGAAATATGTCTAATAAGCGCTTAATAAACCTAAAATGTTTTTTATGAATAAGGCCGTTAGCTTTTTTGCACTGTCACTAAAAATTTAATCAGTTCAACGGTTTCTGGTAGTGCAGGTTATCAGGTAATACAGTGTGCATAATAATTACAAACGAAGATGGCAGCCTTATCTTGTTACAAAAAGTATGTTTTTAAATTTGTGTTGTATGTCATTGATTTTTAGTAAGAAATTTAAAAAAAAATTAAAATGATTGTGAATTTTTATAGTAGCCTCTACTCTTCTACATTCAATTTAAGGACCTCCACGACAAATTAATTATTATTCGGATATGGGAAGGGATAGTTTCTACGAAAAATCTGGCAGCAATGTTATTGTTTATATATTTCCTTTGCACTCTTTTTCTAAACAAGCGCATTTCTTATTATGACACTTGCTTTCAACTACGTTTTTGCGAGACAAGAAAAAATCCCCAATTCAGAAGTCAGAGTCGCCATGTTTGGATTAGGAGGTGTTGTTGTGTGCGGAAAAGTTTTGTGAAAATAAATAAATGAGTTGCAAAAATATATCCTTTCAGTGAATAAAGAACAGATAATTAACAAGTTTTTATAATAAAATTGAATTAAAACATAAAGCATTAGAAGTTAGATTTAAAGAAAAATTAAAAGCAGTCCAATAAAACATTCAAAACTTGAGTTCTTTTCCTTGTTATCAGAAGGTATTTTTTTATTAATTCTTGCTGCTACTGTCGCTGCCGCTGCTTCGCTGCTCTGCTCAGTCAGCCAGTCATCCTATTGGAAAAAGCTGAGATACATTTTGTGTATCAAATGAAAAATTTGTGTGAATTGAATTTAAATGCATTTAATAATACTTTTTATAATTGAATAACAAGTGGGAAAAGTAAATGTAATGGATTAATAAATTATTTGAAGAAAAAAAATCAAACTTGCTGCTTAAACAAGTTCTTAAAAAATTTATCTTTTTTCTTCTTGCAAATACACAAAGAAAAGATTTACGGCAAAGAAAGCAAAGTTTGTACTAGATGCATTTGTGAATGTTTTTAATGTTTGTTTGGATGGATGACGGTTGGTTGGTGGGTTGGCTGAATAATTAAAGGCAAGAATTCCCAAAACAAATGAGCAATGCTTAAAAAAGAGAGCAGAATTTAGTGAAGAAAATTGAAGACCGCATTTGTTGTTGCGGTGCAAGACCGAGTGTTTTGAGTTCGCTTGCTGCAAATTTTGCTCGTGGGTGTAGGACGTAAAGTGAATGCCAACTTGGTAAGGAATCATATATGTACATAAAGAAATACTTACATACATATGCATATGTATATTTATGTACGTAATTTGCAACGCTACAGTAAACTGACTACAAAGAATAGCTTCCGGTGGGTCCTAAAATATAGTATGTATGTATCATCAAGCACAATATCAAATATCTGTATGTAAAGAAAGAAGCAGCCACAACAACACTAGCCTATAGCTTCCATAGATAATTATAATTTTTGTTGCCTTTTTTTTGTAAAGCGCTGCATTCACTGCTTTAGTAACAAAAAAAAACAACAATGGGTAAGTGAATACAAAAATTTTATTGAAATTTTGCACATAAAACTATTTTTATTACAAAAGAAAAATTTTATTGTTTCAAATTACATTTTTTTTTAATTTTTAACAAGGTATTGCTTTTTAAATAAATATGTATATTTGTGTGTTAAGTATAAACGCGTTCAGCTGTTATTAATGAAACTTTTTGTGAAAACAAATTTTTCTCATTGTTGAAGGTAAAAAAGTTTTAATAAAGTTTCGTTTCAATATAGGTATACATACATATGTATGTACATACTAGTGATGCACGAATATTCGTATTCGTATTCGAATTGTCGAATATTCGTCCATCTTCAGGCGAATACGAATGTATTCGTATTCGTCAAATTTAGGCAGATTCGAATACGAATGTATTCGTATTCGCCAAATTCAGTCAAATACGAATACGAATATTTTTCCAAAGAAATTAAATAAATAAATGCATAAATCCTAATTTTTTTTTATAGAAATTTGTGCTTTGTATCATTTTCAAATATTATTCAATGACGATCATTAAAACTTTGGGTAATTTTTTATTACCTTTAAAGTACGCCAACAAGAGTGTGAAGTGCTTTTTCATAAGAATTTTTTAATATATCATATTGCATAAAATATTCGTATTCGCGAATATCGTTTGAAATATTCGTATTCGTATTCGCGAATATCAAAAATTGACATTCGTTACATCACTAGTACATACATACCCTGTGCGAAGACTCAGCAGTAAAATAGTACTGATTTACTATTGACCAGCACTACTGAGGACTTATAGCCCAGACAATGGGTTTTGCCTCATCCATTCAACTCAGTGACACAGAATACACAGAAGTGAAAAAAGTGACAGGTAAAAACAGCTCCAATCAGGTTTTTGTTAAAACTCGTGGAAAAAAGAGAAAAGTATAGTGTATTTGAAAATAATGTAGTGTATTGCTACTTTCCAATTAACAAAGCTAATAAAAATTGATTGCACTAGAAAGAAGTATCAAAACAAAAACGACGACAAAATTTGTGGGAAAACGAGACAAACAGAAAAATACCCTTATCTTCCGTCTCGTGACACTTCTGTATGTTTTGTGTCAGTGATCTAAGGGAACTGTGACCTATATAGCCGAAAAAACTTTTTTTAATGTCTTTATATATATCATGTAATATGTACATATATAATTAGAAAAAGTTGCTCTTCATATCTGATTTAAGGGTCCATCAAACGATCTCCGCATGAAAGGCTAGAACACTACCCACTGAATTAAATAATAAAAAAATTAAATTTCGAATTACAAATCGCATTCGCATCCAAATTTGTGTCCCGGTTGGCGAGAGAATTAAAAAATGTTTAGTAAAGAAGTATAAACAGCCGACAAACTTCGTAGTGATTGTGTTAAATTTCGTCATTCCCTTACGTGGTGGCATCTTTGTAATGCTGAGGGGATGCAGTGTGTGCTTACTGTATACAATTTATTTTTTCTGCTGTATGTATCTGCCGAAATATTTTCAATATCGCCAAAAAGTCACCAAAATAGTCGACAAAAGTGGTGACTTGGATACACTAAATTCCAAGCTTCCCACAGGTCGTTATTTTTTACACTATTGCAGTAAATTTTTGTGACGATGTGTATTTGTTTGAAATTCATTGGAATCACTGAAAAACTCAATTTCGTAAAAAATATGATTTAGTTAGAATAGAGTCAATTGTCCTTACTTTAAAGGATTTGGATGGCTGGTTGGTTGGCTTTCAAGTAGAATCTAGACGATTCTTTTTTAAAAGATCACTCTACTCTTCGTTGTTAACTTTACATTTATAATACATTTACAAATTTAAAACTTGAACTTATCCATGATCATAGGTGAGCATTACTCTTCTTACACATGAGTTAAAAAAATTTCTAGACAATTTATATGAAAATTGCCTGAATAATTTCCAATCATTAATTTTTCTAAACGAGTTGAGTTCCTTCAAAAAATTTAAAAAATGTGTGTGAAGATAAACTTAATTAACTTAACTATCCTATCGTAGACAAAAAACTGTTAACTATATCCATAGGATATATAAAAAATTTATAAATAATACCGATATTTAACTTTTGCTGGTAAATGTGATCGCTTTTTAAAGACACATCTGAAATAATTTTGAAAATTTAGAAAAGCAAATGTGAGTGAAAAAATCACTGTTAGCAGAAATTCTTGAGAGTATTAGTAGTCGTTATGACTGGATAATTCTGCTGGTTTCTCACTATTTAGAAATGTTGCTTATGACATAAATTTATTTCCACACACATTTCTCACCTTTCTCATTTTATTATGTACGAGTATGTATTTCGAAAAATATTACTTATACATTTTCTATAGAAGATTTGTCAAAATTTCAAATTCTTTGCAATGATCACCAAACAATTCCTCGAGTGCTCAAAAACAAATTTATCGAAAAAAAAAAATTCAAAATTTTGTGTAATCGAAAATGTATATTTTCGTAATTGGATATACAATTTCCTTTGTTAATTTAATTAATTTAATTTAAATTTTTTGTAATTTATTTTGGGTTTACGTTTTTTCTGGCTATAAATGGGGTTTTTTCAGCAAATTTAAATTATACACACATATACATATATGTAAGTAGGTACACCCAAAAAAATAACTTTTAAAAAGAAACGTTTATGATTCATTTTTAAAATCAAAGTGCACGTTTTTCTTTTACAACTGCTTCGTTATAAAAATAACAATCCCAGGGAAAAAAATGGAAGTCATTCTAGTGGAACTACATTTTCATTGCTTCCAAAAAGTCGATATTTTTGATTTGCCGAGAGTGAGCAAAAAACCATGTAGAAGCTTACTGTAGTCATACACAAAAAAAGGAATTTTTCTTAATATCGCTTCCAATTCAGTGACCAGGCATCGAAAAAGAGAACTTCTTGCAATGACAACCCTATGTAAAAATCATTAAATCGGATCGACATTTTCACTACTTCCGCATCGCAAACTCTACACTATCATGACTTTTTTGGAGTGTCTATTTTTACTGGGATGCTATATATTAATATTAAAAAAAAATATTCTAATTTTAAAAATTATTTTTGAAAATGCAGCATTTTTAAAAGGAATCCCCAAAATTTTTGCTTTAAGTTTGCTTAAGATTGAGAAAATGGAATATCTACGCAAAAATGATCAGGTATGTTCTGACACTCCCATTATTTTCAAATCACATGTGAGTTGCAAATCGCCACGTTTTGTTTAAGCTAAATTCATTACTTCAATTCAGTATAGTCTTGCGATTTTAACTCGCCAATAGTCTTGCGATTGCGATTTGCAAAATACCTCTCTTGCGATTTCAAGTCACAATCGCAAATGTTATGCGATATGTGAGTGTCAGAACATACCCGTATATTCACGCTTATCGCCACCATGTTTTAAGTAAAACTACTCATACCTACATACATTCTAAATTGTGATTTACGTCAGTCACTTTAGCACTGTCTGCCTTTATGAAATTCAGTATTGTGTAATTTCACATTATTAAAGGGAAATAGTATTCATAGATGATTAGATGTGAATCGCGCTATTCATAATTCGCGGTTCACACACTTCAACTTTTGTTGATCAACTCGTAATTCAGCTGTAAGAATGGCGAAGACGGAAATGCAAATATCTCTTTTTTTTCTTACAGCTGAATTACGAGTTGAGCACCAAAAGTTGTAACGTGTGAACCGGGACTTAGGTTGGTAACCTTCTCTTCAAGAAACCCCCACATATTCATTTAACATTACCCATATGCATACTCGTACAAGAGCAGCTCACACAAAAATTTGTTTTTGGTCATGCACCTTAAATGAAATTTTATTTAAAAATACTTTACATACATACATACACACATAGATACATACGTAATATAAAACATTAGACCAGCACAAAATTAAGATTTTATGATATTTCTATTTATACGAATAATTATATAAAAAAAGCCATGTGAGTCCGATCACAGGGGAGATGTGTAAACATCTAGTAATGAATTTTTTTTTCAATATTGGCTTATAGTAACTAAAATAAGATATATACATTTTTGACTCTACTGTATTTACAAATCTATGTAAAACTGCATCTATAGTAGTGGAATTATTAGTTGTAGTGGTTTGTGGAGAATTGCTCATATGCAAGTGGAAAATGTCAAATAAAAATTATGATAAAGCTTTTGACGGTGGGTTTGCACAATTTGTATTAAAATTTCCACCCATAATAATTGGCATGATATGGAGATTGTTACCCAACATTGTCATGCACGAGCTTCAGTGTAAGGCAACTGTACGTAATGATGATGTGATATAATAGGTTTGTTCATTTACTAAATTTTTTTACAAATTTGTCAAAATTATTACTGGAAAGTGCTCATTAACTCAAAGAGTTTGCAAGGCGAGAGCGTCAAAAGAGAGAAAAAATTGAGAGACAAAAAAATTCCTACAAATTATTACTAGTAAAATTTTTACTTCCAAGAATTATCCAACCACCTGTTGGTGTGTTTTGTTGTCAAATAAATTAAATAAATTATGTAAAAAAATATCTGCAAAAGTAAAACTGAAAAAATGTGTATTGTTTTGTTAAAAAAAATGTACACGTATGAAAAAAGAAAGCATGTTTTCATAATTTATTGTTTTTCTTTCATTAACTTGGGGGCTACACGTTAAATTTCACTTTTTTCACTAACACAATCAAACTTATTGAATTGAAAACTAGATTGCTTTCAAATTCACCTATCCATTTAAATGGCAATTTAGTTTGCAATTTGAGCAGCTGGTCGTAGCACACATTGGTTGAAAGGACAAATTTGAGTTGTTTCTTCGTCGGTGGCATTTAAAAAATGAAATTGATTATCAATTTGTGTCACAGCTATCAATTTGAAGGAATTTTGACACACACGCAAATAATTTTGATTGTTTCTCATATATATTCTGAGATGGAATTTATGTATTTGTTAATGAATAAAATTAAAAAATTATGAAAAAAGCATAAAAATAGTAAAAATACATGAAAACTGTGTAAAGAATTTCATATTAAATGTCAATTTCTAAAAAAAAATCCAATTTAAAATATTAACAAACAAAATACATCAGAAAATGTACAATTGTATCATGATTTCCATCAATGGTTCTGATATGAATAAAATTTTCTTGCAAGTTCTTACAAGTAAGAGTCTAAACACAATGTTTGCGGTGCGGTGCGATTTTTCGATGCGGGAGAGAAAAATAAATATAATACAACGGAAGACGGCGCCGGCAATTCTTGTCATTGTTTGTTTAAATTTTTATTAATTTGTTTGTGCATACATTTTTATAACTAAAAACAAAAAATGATTAACATTTTATATATTCGCACATATGTATATTTGATATGTTTTTTAAACTTTTATAATATATGACAAAAATGTTTGAACTTCAAAATCATGTTTTTTTTTTACAATAATGTTGTGAACACAGCCAATTATTCAAAAACTACGGCAACGTCAGCAAGAGAAAGAGTATCAAAAATTGAGAGAATAAGAAAGTTCGCAATGAAAATAAAATAGATTTTAATGTTATTCCTTCCCGCACTGCGGGTTTTTACTTCAAAATCGTATGGAAATCCGCACCGTAATAAAAAATCGTTACATTGTGTTCAGACTCTAAAGCGTTCATTTAATTTTTCATATTTGGGAGAGTAATTTTGTAAATTTCTACCTTACTCTCTCGTTACTAGTTTCTGCTAGGAAAGTAAATGAACAGACCTAATATAATATTATAAATTCTTTATAAAGACTGCTATATACATACATATCTTTTAAACAAATATTTGACATTTAAAACGCTTTTTTATTTAAAAAGTTATATTTATAATGGCAACACTATTACAGTTCACAAGCAATTTTTATTAAAATTAACATTGCTCCTGAAGGTATGCTTTAAAATTCGGTTGAATGTATTTATATGCAGCTGTTAAGAAGTACAGATACTTCTTGTTCGTATGATTACACTAATACATAGCTCACACCGATTTGATAACGCTTTACGATCTTACTCAAAATTTGTGATTGTAATGTGAAAAAGATTTTTACCCCCCCTAACTTATAGATGTTTACACATCAAAAATTATTTGTACCACAGTAATATTTGAGTTTTCTATCATTCTTTGCATTCTTTGGATAAAATTACATTTAATATGAATTTATAAAAATGACAGCTTCTACTAAACGAGACAAGTTTAACGTTACAAAAATCTGAACATCATGGTAACGGTGTACATATGTATATGATATTATAAAGTTTAGCAATATAAGTCCAGTTAAAAGCGTCAATTTTGAGAGAAACTTTATCACTGTTAAAACAAAATAGATGTATAGATGTTTACACATCAAAAATGTAAATTTAAAAGTATGTATGTATGTATGTGTGTATATAGATATGATTTATTCTTGAGCCGGTCTAATACATACATATGCATGTACTTATAACTGCAAAAGTCGTCTCCATATAAGGCTCCAAGAGATATTAAGTATCTATAAAAAGCATTATCATGTCTATTGCACTTACTTACGTACAATTTTTTATATGAAATATTTCAGAATTAATTTGTAAAGTATATTAGGCGTAAATACAAAAGAAAAATTTTAATCTTTCAAGGTAGAAGACTTTTTTTCCATTTTTATTTACTATTACTATTTTTATATTTGATACAAATGTACACATGCAAACATAAAAGCATTATGAAGATAAATGGCTGCAACAGATTTTAAAATGAATTATTTAATATCTGTCTGTTAGTCTTTTTAATAATTTAAATTTCGTAATGGAAAAATAAGAAAGAAATATCACTAAGATTAATTTTTTTAATGAAATTTGGCGACACAAGGAAAATGGAAAAATATAAATACGTCGATAAAAATTGGAAAAAAGCTTCTAAAGAGGCTTCAAGTTCGTTCTTTACTGCCCACCTTCTCGAATGGAGAAAGTTACAAATGACAAGTTTTATACAAAAAGTTGTATTAAAAATACATGAAACGAGACGGTAAAGCAGAAATTTGCAAAATTTCTCTCCTAAGGGCCTGTGCCAAACGGTAGCAAAGTACTATTGTAAGTAAATTTTTGACACTTCTGAGGTGAATAAAATTTCACTAGCCCCAGGGGCTGGTAGAATTTTTGACACAACAGATACATTTTTGACAAGCAGCAAGTAAGAAGCATGGTATCATGAAAGCTAAAACCACCGCCGTCGTTTCAAGCCATGCGCGGCATTATATACATTTTTACGTCCCTTAAATGTAGTTAGACTGTGAAAAATGCATTGTTTATTTTAATTTGCGAAAAATCATCATAATCATCATAATCATTTGCATCAAAAATGTAAAGTTATATAATTTTCTGCTGCAAGAATGCTGTTTTATATAAGAATCTTCTTTTAAAAAAATGTTGGTAGCCGGCGGCTTGTAGTAAAATTTTTTGCTTCTCCGCCGCAACAATTTTTTTATTTGCTTCTTCCTATGCTAAACCGATTTTTTCAAAAAAGATATCATTTGGTACAGCAGAAAAATTAAATTTTTTCCCCACAGGCAAATATATTTTTTACCATAGTACTTTTCTACCGTTTGGCTGGCACACGTCCTAAATATGAAAAACTAAATGAGCGCTTTACTTGTAAGAACTTGCAAGAAAATTTTATTCATATCAGAACCATTTATGGAAATCATGATACAATTGTACATTTTCTGGTGTATTTTGTTTGATAATATTTTAAATTGGATTTTTTTTAGAAATTGACATTTAATATGAAACTATTTACAAAGTTTCATGTATTTGTACTATTTTTATGAATTTTTCATAATTTTTTAATTTTATTCATTAACAAATACAAAAATGCGACTTTCCATCTCTGATCAGATATGAGAAACAAACAAAATTCTTTGACAATAAAATTGAATTTATGGGGATAATCAAAACACATTCACCAGGTAGTAGCGGAAATGCAGCTGAGCTATTTTTTTTATTTAAAGTTTATCCGAATAATTTTCATTATTATTTTTTTACAACAAATTCTATATATGACATTTCGGATCACTATAAACCATGTTGTTTTTCTATTGTTGTATTTTTTCATTGTTTTTGTAATCCTGATATTACCTCGAAATGAATTTGCCTTGCACAGAGAAAACAGTGCCTAATAAATACCTCATAAAATAGAACAAAATTAATAAAATATATCTATGGTATTTTTTTTCAATAAGGAAATCTTATTAATTTCATAGAGAAAACCTTTTTGAAAAAATCAAGAAGAAATCTTGTAGTTTTTATTAGGTTATCTTATTGATTTTTTCAAAAAGGTTTTCTTCTAATTTTATTAGGCAACCTAATAAAACATGAAAAAATTGTACTTATGTATTTTCATTTAAATTCTGTACGGCATATGTATATATGTATGTATGTATGTAGTATATGTAGTACATTTATACATATTATATTACATTCTTAATTAACTAACTCGCCATACATACATACATATTTATTACTTGGGAGGAGGCAAGTATTGAACCAGCAACCTTCTGACTGATAGACAAGAACTGTAACCAATATGCTAACAAGCAGCCTGAATCCGCACTGAAATTATTGTACAAAAATATGCTTATACAAGAACGAAAAATATCATGAAAAAAATTGTCTCTATGTTTATTTATAGACATAAAATAACAAGAAACCTTATAAAAACAAGAAGATTTCCTTATTAAAAAAATTAATAAGATGCTTTACACATAATCATATAGGAACCTAATAAAATCAAGAAGAAAACCTAATGAAATCAATAAAAAATCCCTATAGTTTACAATTTATAAGAAAACCTAATAGAATCAAGAAGATTTTCTCTATGGATTGTTTTTTTTTGGTGCCAAAAATAACGGAAATTGAGTAAAAAAGTTGTGAATAATAGAATTTCTTCTTGATTTTATGTGGTTTTCTTCTTGATAAAATTAATAAGATTTACCACATAGAAACAATAAGGAATCTCTATGAAAAAATCTTCGCTTCTTTCTGCTGGGATACCCCTTAGCCTAAAAACGTTTCATAGAGAAAATCTTATTGATTTTATTAGGCACTTTTTTTTCTGTGTGGGGCTAATTTTTCCAGTAATAATTTGTAATAATTTTTTTTGTCTCTCAAATTTTCTCGCTCTTTTGAAGCTCTCTCCTTGCAAACTTTTTGAGTTAAAGAACACTTTCCAGTAACACTTGTTAAAAGCTCGTAACAATTTTTAGTAAATGAATCAACCTATTATTGATGAAATAGGCTCCAAGAACATTGTCGACATTGACACATAGGCCCCTGATTATAATTTTTTATGTGTACATATGTGCATTACAAAATGGTTAAAACTGTAAAAATATGTATTTATTGCCCAAATATTTAAAAATATGCACTTAGTACCAAAGTATGCAAAAATATGCAATTAAAAATCGAAGCCAAATTACTTAAAATTTAATAATTCGAATATATAAAACCTTTTACCCATCACCAAAAAAAAAACATGCATTTGCATCAAAGTCGTCCGAGATTCGTTCATTAGTATTTAGTGGTTCCGTTTATATGGGCAAATATTTGCCAAGTGTAGCAGTTCCTTAAGAAAAAAGAAATTTTCGAGTAGGTATGCGAGTAGGCTGATAGCCATAAGCATCCAGTAAATACATATTTTTGTACATACACACATACATACATTTGCATATATGCCGATCAATGAACACAATTCCATCCATTCCAACTTTAGTGGGCTGTATTCAAAGAGGAAGTTAATTTTATTTGCAACTATTTATATCAGTTTTGTTCTTATTTTAGCACATGCTTTTCCTTGAATATGGCATGCGACAGCGTAGAATACAACTTCCATATTTGTTCTTTTATATTTTGTGTAAACGAAATGAATGAATGAAATGATTTCGAAAAAAATAGCATTTTACTTTTTCAAAAGAAAAAGCAAATACTGACAAAAACTCCAGCCAACGTTGCACCAAGGTCAGTCAGCAAGAGGTTGATTGCGTTACCATTAAGTATTAACATACATACATTTGCTCATACAAAATTTGAGTGGTAATGAGATACAAACTGCATGCTTGAATTCTATCTATGTATGTAAATGGCTTATGTAGCAGACATTGTGCATACAAAGGAAAACAGGGCCAACAAGATAGATGACAGTTGTTACGGTCTGTAGGTGATGGCTTTTTTTAATGTTGCTTTTGTCGTTTTTGTTTTGCTGTTGCTGCTATTGCTGCTGCTGATGTAGTTTTTGTTTTTGTTCATTGACATAAAAACAAACCCTTTTATTTTTTAACTAAATTCATAAATAAATAAGAAAAAAGTGTACAAAACTTAATTACTTGTCAAGTGAAATAAGCAGTGGCTGGCATTTTTATATTTTTTGAAATGAACTAAAGAGGAACGAGAAACAGAAAGTGCTGAATCATTGGATAAGCACATTCATATATTTTATACATAGTACTTGAGAAAGAGCTTTACTTATTTTCTGCCAGCAATTGATCTTTTTTCTTTTCTTCTCGCTTTGTTTAATTTATGAAGGAAGGAAGCTATAGAGGGATTTAAAAATTCAAAAGGAATTAAAGGGTTGTTATTAGGGATGCCAATCGGGATTGATTTTTGGAAATCCTGGGATTCGGGATTTTCGGGATCTCGGGATTTTCGGGATCTCGGGATTTTTAGGGATTTTCCAGATTTCGGGATTTACAATTTGTTCTTGCTTTACAATTTTATGCATTTTAAAAGTTTTTATATTTATAATATATCGGAATACAATTGTCTTTAAAGTTAAAAATTTTCTAATAGGAGAATAAAATAAAAATCAAAAGAATTTTTCTCATCTATTTTTAAGTTGATTAATCACATTTGATGTTTATACCGAAAACCATAACTAATATGAAAATTTGTTTTTGTTTTCAATATACATACATATGTACATTTTTTATATAATCTTAACCAACACGAACATACTTACATATCTATGGACTTTTGAAAGACGAAACGCATTATCCGGTAAATATTTCTTACGTTTACGTTAACCCGACAACAAAAAGTTTGCACTTGCTTTGTATTGTATTCTACTTCAATTGTAAGGAGCTGTCAATCGTACTGAATTGTTACCGAAAAGTAGATAAGTGCTAATTTTTTTATAGCGTTGAGGAGTCGACATTCAGTTAGTTATACACTTCAATTATGAATAAATTTCCGCAATAAATTTCTCCCTTCTCCAATTAGATTTTTTTTGTTTTCCCTATTATTTGCTACTGTTTGAAATTATTCCCCGGGAAAAATTTCTCGTGGAATTTTATTCATAATTGCTCTCATAATATAGAGTAAGACGGAATAAATTTGTCAATCTTATGAATTTTCCAAATGTTATTTCCCTTCCAAAGCTCATATTATTATTTTTGTTTTCAAAATAATTCTTAGTTGTATATTTTAGCACATTTGATGAAAATAACCGTGAGAAAGTAGTTAAATTATTTTGCTTATGTTGTTAATTTATAAGAAATATGTCACGAATAGTCATTAAATTGTTAAAACTGCACTTATAAAATTGTATGGGACTTTTAAATATTATAAAAAAAAAAATAAAATTAACGAACATTTTAATTTATAAATAACTTTTTATAAAATTTGCAATGAAATTCCGAAAAAGAAATCCCGGAATTAAATTTTACAAATCCCGGGACTTAGGATTTACCAAATCCCGAAAATCCCGGGATTTTCGGGTTCGGGATTTCCCGTTTGGCATCCCTAGTTGTTATACATTCAAAAATATCTAGTAAAATAAGCCCCTTAAAGTTTGTTAATGGTGGTATTAGAAGAAAGATTTAACTTATTTAGTATACTTATATGAGAGTTTTGTAATATTTAATGTACATACTTAGCAACCCTTTACTTGTTTTTTGTGTAAAAACAAAGCGAAATGTTTACCCTAAATCATGGGCTTATACTCTGTATTTCTAAACGAAAAATAGTGAAATTTGATTGTTAATAGCAATTAAAATATATTTTTTAAGATTTTCTCATATTTGAAGGATTTTTTGGTCATGTACAAACGCATCTTTACCTGTCAATCATTTAGTGAAGCTCGTCCAAATAAAATAAAAATTATCTTAAGTGATAGAAATTGGCTGTTAAGTACAAAAATGCTCGCAAAATTATGTTTAACACATTTTTACTAAAATGTTTACAGAATTCGTCAGCACAGTATTGGTTTTTGACCCACCGACCATTTAAAAAATGAGTTAGGTATGGGGTATATATATTTCTTCCCCCCAACCTTTCTGAAATCCAAATGTGTTTCGCGAAATTAATTATGGTTTCTGTGATATGCAGCATGCATTTTGCTCCATTTCATCTATTTTAAGGTTTAATAAGTATTGTTTTGCTGTACACGCCACTCTTTGGCTATTTCGTCAAATTATTCATACAAAAGCGTACAAAATAAATTTAACTCTTGTTTTGCTTCATTTCCGTAATGCTATAAACGCAATTGGGACGACCGACGAATTTCGCATAGTTCGATGAACTTGCCTTCAGGAATTCGATCTACTCCAAATCTCTGCGTTGCTATGGTTAAATTTTTGTAACACATGGATACCAAGTCATGCAAACATTAATTGCGACAAAAATGACTTGTATACTATGCCAAAAAAATTGGATTGTTTAATAAAAGTCGCTTAAACTCTAAAAAGGCAGAAATTTGGAATATATCACACCTATCGCGAAAATCTCAAAAATTCGCAATATGTATTGAAAAATAGCCCAAAACTAAAATTGAGTCATTAACTCTGTATAAAGGGAAAACATTATGAAGATTCAAAAAAAGATAGCAAAAATTTTTAAATTTTAAGTTCCTGAATAAAAATAAATAAAGAAACCCAAAAACTGTGGAAAAATTACATCTTTCGCAAAAACAAACAGAAATTTTAAACAAACCATAATTATTATTAACCCTAGACGCACTTTCTTATTTTTATACCTATAAGCACTTTCTTCGACGAATGGACGAAGTTCATTTTATATCTGGCCCAAACGCTTCCAATTAAAAAAAACATAAAATTTTGGTTTTATTGGAAAAAACAATTTAGTTTTTATTCGTATTAAACATAAAGTTTGCTCATTTCAATGCAAGTTAACGGCCTGTCCCACGATGTCACCAGAAATCGTTCGATCGAATACTTGTATTGAAAACTAAAACAAATTTTTTAATTTAAACAAAAAAAATGAACTTCAAGTTTTTTTTACTTTTTTTTAAAGTAGTAAAAAAAATCACAAAAGGCAGTATTTTAAATGAAAAATTATTTCAGGCATTTGCTAAAATCTTAAAACTGACAATTAAAACTAAAAAATAAACTTAGTTTGGAATCAATCATTCATTCATTTCCATTTAGTTCAAGAGGCATAGAGATCAATCGTCGATTTGACGAACACAAACTTAAAAAAACATACTTACACACATCTGACGAAACTGCACATATGCACACTTCAGCAGCTTGGCAATAACTAGAGCTATAAGAAAAATGAGCACACAGCAATGAGTAACAAAGAAATTAAATGAGGAAAAGTAAACGATGTTCGTCGAATCGACGAAGAAAGTGCTTCTAGGGTTAAAAATCGCTAAAACTATAAGGAATGCTAAAAATTTCGTAAAAACACGAAAATGGCGAAAACTTGCTAACGCGGCATATGTAAAAGCAAAGTCTAATACTGTTAAAATTAAGTGTTGAGGAAAATACTTGCAAAAAATTAGATTAGAAATCGCCAAAACTGGTAAAAATAAAATAAAGTCGAAAAGAGCGCGAAATGAGCATGTTCGCGAAAACTTTCTAAATGCATTGTAGCAATTACTAACACTACAAAGAATAAAAAACCTCAGAAAATTAGATCAATTGCAAAAAATTACGGAAATTACAATGTCCAGTAATTTTGTTTAATTTTGGAGTCATCGTTAAACCGATCGACTTATTTCTATGGACAGCAAAAAATAAAAAGCATAAATTTTCTTCTCAACAACAAGTTTCTCAATATAAAGCAGTAACGTTGTATACAAACCCAGGCAGAAAAAGGCAATCAGCACGACGTTGCTACGATTGTCTGCGGGTACAACTAACATCAGTACAACATTCGTTTACCAAAATTTTAATGATCTCATAACATTAAAATGATAACGCCGAATCACCGTCCTCCGACTATTGTTTTCAATGTTGTCACAACACTCTAAATACAAATTTTTAAGGTCGTCACAATGTAAATTTTCCAACTTAAGTCAAATTGTTGTATTCAAGGTGTTGAAGCGGTAAAGAATTATTGTAAACGGAATAGTTGGGGAACTAAAGTCACATTTTTGTATTTACGGTGTTTTAGCGGTATAGAATTATTGTAAACGGGGTGGGTATTACATTTATTTGCAGTGTTGTGGTGGTTCATATTTTTTGGGCAAAGTCTGCCTGGTATCTACAGTAACAGAAACGCTGAGTAAAATATGTGTCTGTACATACCAGAAACAACAAACGCAAAACTGTTGCGAACAGGTATATGTGTATAGACCTATAATCTGAATATTTCCTTCGAATCTTGTGAAGATAGACCCCACAATAACAATGGCCACATAAAAGTCTATTAATAATCTTTATAATAATCGGATCCCATTTAACATTGGTGTACCATGGCCTAAAAGGTATACCGGGAAAACGAGAGAAGCAAAATACCAGAAACCTGAGATTAATTCGAATAAAATTCCAATAAATTACCAATCCTAATAAAAGCATCACCCTAAAGTATGTTAATCTCCAAAGGAGCACCAAGAGAAACAGTCTCCTTAGCGAAATAGTCGACTCGTTCATGGAAACTAACACTTATGTATATGACAAGGAACCCATATAATATGCACCTCCATGATATACATTCAAAGCTCCAAAACCAAATAATTCCTGGAAAAGAACTTCCCAATAAAATTCAAGCATTTCTACTACTCGCATAAATAGCCAGTCGAGTAACATTATCCTCAATAGTTATTTTAATGACCCTGCTAATGGCAATGAATTCGCCCGAGAGAGACGAAAATCTTTGAGAAAAACTATCGGCCATCTCACAGAGTTCAATTATGATCGGAAACGGAATTCAATCTACCCCATTGCTGTAGGAGATGGAGTCTAAGAAAGAAAACTAAAAAAACCAAAATTTGTCAGGTGTGTCCAGACTGTTGGGGCGCGGTGCGCTGCTTGACATCTTGAGGTGGATTCCATTTCCGAACGGAATTGAAGTCTGTGACATGGAAGTATACAGGAAAATTCGACTACTTGAAATATTAAAAGTCGCGCACCCAGTACCATGATCGGCTATAGAGGCATCTGTAGCGTCTGGGGTAAAACCTTCGGAAATGTGCAATTGAACCGAGGAAAGATAATGAGCACAGCGGGCCTTCCGTGAAACACCTCTGTTCCTGTAAAAAGAAGACTCAATGAAAACTTTAAGTTTAAAAGTAAAGGCAACAGGCACTAATACCCGGAATCAAGTCGAGGGCCATAGTTTTAAATGCTTAATCATATGATAATTACTTATACGCACGACGACAAGCTCACAAAAACAAACTGAACGTTTTCTTTTCTTTGCTTATATTTACTGGAATAAAAAAAAGCACACACATATGTAAATGTTTAATCTTTAAATAAGTTCTAGGAAAATGATAAATTGTTAGTCATCCTAAAGGAATGGACAGGCAGACACATGCCTCATGACGACTCTTTGTGCAGTAAATAAATTAAAATTTTATTTTTAGTTCTAGTGTTTTTTGTTTTCTTTAATAGGTTAGCGGCGTCTACTACATACGAGTAGTATGCTGCTGCTGCAGAACTAGTGCAGCTAATAATCATTATAATCACCTTCATAAATCATTATGTGCAACAATTTTTTTCTCTGTTGCTTCTCTCTGCTCTACTTGCAATATTGACCTGATTTAAAATCTTATATTTATTTTTGTTCATTGTCTTCTATTAGTTACCCACAGAAAAGCTCCAGTACCGAAATAAACTTTTCATGTTAGAGTCAATATTTGTTTTAGTTTCTCATTTGCCTGCAGCAGCCTTAAAAAAATAAATCTACAACCATTAGAGAGGATGGAGGCTAAAAATAATGAAATTTTTTTAATGTAAATATTATTGCAATCTCTGTAAATACATAATATGAACATATCTTATTTCTTAACGAAATAAAAATTACATATAAAAAGGAAGAAAATTAATTTTAGATATGAAAAAATTTTATCCTACCAAAAAGGAAACAAAAAGCAAAGGAAAGTGTGAACATTTTTCATTTTGATGAACAGCAAATAGCCATCTGTGAACACACTTGTCATTTTTAATTCACGAAAACTTAGCGAACATCTTTGGTCCCTATTAAGAGTTGCGTTAGATTTTCGAAATTTGGTGGCTTTAAAAAATTTATTCTATTCGAAAGAATAGTGAATAAAAAAAAGTTTGTTAGAAAATGCCATAAACAATAAATTAAAAATTTATTCCATTACAAACGAATAAAAAAATTTATATCATGATTCGAATATATATATATATATATATACATATATATATATATATATATATATATATATATATATATATATATATATATATATATATAATTAAATAATTTAATAATAAATTTTATTTAGTTTTATCTGAGTGATTGAATAAAATTATTTTACTATAATATTTTTTTATTCGAATAAAATAATTTTATTTAATTGTTCGAATAAAACAAATTTATTTGAGTGGCGGAATAAAATATTTTATTCAAATATATTTTATAATTTTCTTCGAATACATACATTGAGTTATTCGAATAAAATAAATTTATTTGAGTGATAGAATAACATATTTTTATTCCAAAATTTTTTATTTGATGATTCGAATAAAATATTTATTAATGTATATAATATAATAATAAATTTTATATAATTTAATTTGAGTGTCCGTTCGAGTAAAAGATATTCGAGTGAAATAATTTTATTTATAAAATATATTACTCGAATATATTTTATTTGATGATTGGAATAAAATAATTTTATTTCATTATTCTAATTAAACAATTTTATTTGAGTTGCGGAATAAAATAAGATATTAGAATACTTTGTATTTTTTGCTTCAAATAGTTTTTTACTTGAAAATTTTTATTTGACGAATCGAATAAAATAATTTTATTTGTTTAATCGAATAAAATAATTTTACTTAAGTGAGGGATCAACATATTTTACTCCAACATTTTTTATTTGTTGCTTCGAATAGTTTAATTCTATTTAATTATTCGAATAAAATAATTTTATTTGAAAGATGGAATAAAATATTTTTTAATTAATCGAATAAAAGTGCTGGAATAAAATAATTTTGGTGGAATATTTTTGATTTGAGGATTGAATTTTAGTTGCGATGCAGTAAAATTATTTTACTCGAATATTTTTAATTTGATGATTGGAATAAAATAATTTTATTTCATCATTCGAATAAAACAATTTTATTTGAGAGATGAAACAAAATATTTTTACTCCAAAATTTTTTATTTGATGATTCGAATACAATTTTTATATAATATAATAATAAATTTTATTTAATTTTATTTGAGTGTCCGTTCGAATAAAAAAATATTCGAGTGAAATAATTTTATTTATAAAATATATTACTCGAATATTTTTTATTTGATGATTGGAATAAAATAATTTTATTTCATTATTCGAATTAAACAATTTTATTTGAGTTGCGGAATAAAGTATTTTATTCGAATATTTTGTATTTTTTGCTTCGAATAGTTTAATTTTATTTAGTTATTCCAATAAAACAATTTTATTTGAGTGATGGAATAACATATTTTTACTCGCAAATTTTTACAGAATGAATTTTATTTAATTATTCGAATTAAAAAATTTTACTTTTTATTCAAAAAATTTTTATTTGATAGTTCGAATAAAATAATTTTATTTCATTATTCGAATAATAATGTAATAAAATATTTTACTCGCATATTTTTATTTGATTCGAATAAAATAATTTTATTTCATCATGCGAATAAATCAGTTTTATTTCAGCGATGCAATAAAATGATTTTAATCGAATATTTTTTATAAATAGTCAAGCGATGTAATAAAATTATATATTTTATTCGATTAACCGAATAAATTTAAAATTTTATGCGATTGTTCGCAAAAAATTTGATTCGATTATTTCAATTAATGATAAAAAAATATGCGATGAGCAACAAATAAACAAATATTAGTAAAATAATAAAAAAATAATAAAATCCAGTTGAATTCGTCTATCCAGGTTCAGAACAAGTTGTATTCAGGCTGCAAAATTTACTATAGACCACATAAATAGCCCTCGACTCATTGTCGAGCAATCTGTAAAATGGTGGACAACTCTCTATCTAACTTTTATTGACTTTGAGAAGTCCTTTGTCGTAACGTTATTTAGAACACATTGCCAAAGCGTGTGAAGAATTCTGGGAATTTTCCGATCGCATGTTACTTGCAATAATATACTGTGGTAACAGTCCAATCAAAAACATGTAGCATTTGATCTGACAATCCGAGAATAGCAATGGATTGGACACACTCTACGGACGGCAAGCAATGACATCATACATACATATGTACATACATATTATTTAAAACAAACATGCGGATCTTTAGACCAATTTTAGTTCCTTAATTTTTTTTAATTCTTTGTCATTATTTTATTCGAGTCATCTTAAGACTCGATTAAAAATTTAAACGCAAACGATAGATTTGATCGACTATTTATGTATATTAGAAACAAAACCAAAATACTCAAATTTGTTATTGTGTTCCATATCAATATTCGATTGAAACGCTCGTTCGAATTTAGAAAAACAGGCCCCAAATTATTAGATTATTCGACATTATGACTGGAAAAACTTCATTACAATAATTAAAAAATGTTTATCAGAAACAATTTCTTATTAAAATGTCTCTTAATTGAAAACGAAAAATAATATTCGTCGATTAATAGAATACATTTGTTTCCGAATGACTGATAAAAAAAATAAAAAAATAAATAGTTAAGCCACATGGTATTATTTTATTTTGAATACTTTAAATATGATAAAATGTTAATATTAACTTGCAAAATAGCATCTATTTTTAAGTTTCTTATATTCACATTTTCTTTTTAAATTCTACTCTTGTACTCCCTCGAAAAACTTTTCAAATATTTTATTGTCTATTTTTGTTTTATTCGCTTTTTTACAGACTGTCCCCAAATCGATTTGTATGAATTTCTAACGGAGGCCGAGCTGCAACATTATTACAATGCTGTCAAGTAAGTATGAGTGATAAAGCGCTGCTTCGGAGGCAGAGAAATGCTTTTGAAAATGTGTGCTTAGTCACCCACACAATTTATGCATATCAGGCAAACAAACAACAAACATACATACAAACATACATGCATGAATATGTATGCCTTATAAATAAATATGTCAATACTCGTATTTGTTCCCTCAATATCTATGTATAAACAAAAAGAAACAAATCATTTCCAAATTATGTTACATACATACATGGATGCATACATAAATATACACTGTATCATGTTTATTTTACGAGAGATAGAAATCTTTATGGTCGAATGGAATTTATATTTGTATAATAAATTTTCTTAAATTGTTTAATGGGAGAAAGGTTTACAACCGCCTTATTTTAATAACCGCACCACTAGAAAAAAAAAGCTGAAATAATCGCATTCAGTAACTTCCCAGCAAAAAAAGTGATGAAAAAAAGTAGAAAAAGCACCACAACTACTAATACGAAGCACTTCAAACTCCGAGCAAAAAGTAGTGAATTTTACATTAGCGTGTCATTGGAGCGAAGTGGTCTGTTTTTGCCAATCCGTGAGCGCATAAGATTTACTTTTTATTTGCTATAAAACTCTAAAATAAGTTATAATTTTTTTATTGGTGAAGTAAATCCAATATATTTTACATTTAGGATGTGGTTATTAACCACTTTTCCATACCACTTAAATCAATGTTTTAGGAAGTGGTACTTATTCACTTGTTTTTTAGGCTACTTGGAAGGCCATTTAATTCCTAAAAGTATTCTACTAATTAAAATAATTGTCTCACAAGAAATATGAAGGGAAACCTATTCTATTTTCTGTTCGTTTTTGAAGTTGAACAATTTGTAGTTTTAAGCATTTAATTCAATCAGTCAATTTTATTAGCTTACGGGCTTGCTGGAGTTTGAAGTGGTTCGTATCAGTTTTTCTACTTTTTTTCATCACTTTTTTATTGGGTTTTTATTTTAGAGGATAATAATAGTAAAATAGGTGATTTATCATTACTTTAGATATGTGATCAAAAGTAACTTCTTTAAACCAGAATAAAATGCATAACCTATTTTAGAAGTATTTAAGAAGTGCTCTCTAAAGGGCCACTCAGACTATAATACAAGTATTAATACTTTTGACGAAAATGCATCCCTTGTATTATATTTGTTTAAAAAATTTCAATAACACAATAACAACTCAACATGTCAGAGTTGAATTTTCCACAAAAGTATTAATACAGGGTGGCCCAGAAAGACCGAAGTGGTGTAAATTCCTTATAACTTTTTATTTAAGACATATTTTTTTAATTTTTTGTTTTTTAAATACAGTAAATTTATAGGGAATATTTTTAGATTAGTTGTTAAAAATGATATCCCGCAAGTGGAGGCCATTTTCTGCTTCGCACAAATGATCTCTTTTCAACACATTTTCCATGACCTTTTGCAAAACTTCCGGTGTTATGTTGTTAATTTCGTCTGGAATATTGGTTTTTAATTCCTCAATAGTCCTAGGCTTATTAACATAAACTTTCCCTTTTAAATAACTCCAAAGGAAACAGTCTGGAGCGGTTAAATCCGGGGAACGCGGAGGCCAATTAAAATTGCTTCTACGCGAATTTATTCTTTCCCCAAAGATGTCGCGTAAAATAGCCATTGTGGCCCTCGGAGTGTGCGCTGTGGCTCCATCCTGTTGGAACCATATTTGCGGATGGTATTCCACGGCTGGCCTTACAAAATTTTCCAATATGGCCCGATATCGATCACCATTGATGGAAATGGCGACATCTCTTTCATTTTCCAAAAAATATGGACCAATGATCCTTTCTGAAGAAACACCGCACCAAACAGTACACTTAACTGGGTGTAATTGTCGTTGATGAAGTACTCTCGGGTTTTCCTTAGCCCATATCCTAAAGTTTTGCTTGTTAACAAACCCATTTAATTGGAAATGGGCTTCGTCACTCATAAATAAGTTATGAATAATGGAAATGGAAAGAGCACATTTGTGCGAAGCAGAAAATGGCCACCACTTGCGGGATACAATTTTTAATAACTAATCTAAAAATATTCCCTATAAATTTACTGTATTTAAAAAACAAAAAATTAAAAAAACATGTCTTAAATAAAAAGTTATAAGGAATTCACACCACTTCGGTCTTTCTGGGCCACCCTGTACTTGTATAATAGTCTGAACGGGGCTTAAAGAAGTACTCATTTTTTGCTGGGTTATTATTTCCTATTATTTCTCCACAAAAAATTTTTTATGCTTTTAAAAACTTAAAAAAATTCCATACCCAATCTTTTCAATATCAATAATGGCATTTTTTTAATGATTAATGAAATCACACAAAATTCCTTATAATTTTCTAAAGTATTTATGTTCATTGGACATGTCTATATAATTTTAAATCTTTATTGCAATAATAAATATGTATCTTAAAGAAAGACAATCTGGTTTGTTTAATAAAACAAATAAAAGTCATTCTTTTGCTTAATTTTTGAAACATCCCACATTAATGTGTCTTATCACAGAACAAAGACACAGAAAAATCCCTGTTTGTTAAATAATAATAATAACGAAAAAAATAAAATTATTCATTCTCTGTCTCTTGTTGTTGCTGACTCTGTCTCTGTTAATTAAATTGTTTTGCATTTTTAATTTATTTTCTCTTTTAATTATTATTTTATTTTTGCTCGTTTTTCTTTTCTCACATTATCGTTTAATCAATCATTCATTCATTACTCACATACATACATACATACATATGTACATTTTTATTGAACCACTGCAACAGGGATGAACTGAAGATTACAAATGCTTCGCAATTCAAATATGCCACTGATGAAGATCTCAAAAGTATTGGTATGTCAAGACCGGAAATACGGCGTTTACGTAAATTCTATGAAAA
Organism: Tachina fera; assembly: GCA_905220375.1. Lineage (NCBI taxonomy): Eukaryota > Metazoa > Arthropoda > Insecta > Diptera > Tachinidae > Tachina > Tachina fera. The sequence continues at coordinate 101,688,436 of LR999967.1, read as the reverse complement.
ATATTTTCCTCATGGGTATTTGAGTAAAATCAAACGTTTGCTGCATGCACCCACCTCTATGGTGAAGAAAGATGAAATGACTGGAAGTGTAACAAGTGCAACAGCTGCCAGTCCCTCGGGCAGTGTAAGTGGTGCAGCAACAGGTACGACGTCAAACACCAGCAGTTCGCCCAGTAAAGCACCAAATAATAAACACATTATACCGGCCGATGCCATAAGTGTTAATAAACAGTTGGGCACTGGAGAATTCGGTATAGTGCAGCAAGGTGTTTGGACAAATGGCTCAGAAAGGGTGAGTTGGGTGTAAATGAAATTCTTTATATTTACTATAAACTATCTACTACTGCAGATACAAGTGGCCATCAAATGCCTTTGTCGTGAGCGCATGCAGTCGAATCCTATGGAATTTTTAAAGGAAGCCGCTATAATGCATTCCATAGAACATGAAAATATAGTGCGCTTGTATGGTGTAGTCTTGGCTACAGATTCTTTAATGTTGGTTACGGAATTGGCACATTTGCGTTCTCTATTGGAGTGTTTAAAAGATCCTGGACTGAGAGTTAGTTTCTTGACAGTGCCCACTTTGTGTGAATTTGGTTTGCAGATCTGCAATGGCATGAGATATTTGGAAAATAAACGTTTAATACACAGGTAAAAAAAATTAATTATTATTAAGTTTAAAAAAATCTATTTAGCACAAATTAAATATTTGATTTAATCAGCATATCCACGGTGATTAAGTAAATACGTGATAAAATAAACAAATCTTGCAATTTATTTCTTAAAAACGTGCTTAAATTAAATGTAGTCTTCAAAAATGTCATTATGTAGAATTTCGAAATTTCGAATTAAAGTTCCAAATTTCCAACATGCTTTAATTTACATGTCAATGTTTTTGTTCGAAAGTCTTGAAAAATTTGATAAAAGGCTTTTTAAATTATGTAAACACCCACAAATATCGGTTGCTTACTTTAATAAGGCTCAAAAGCATGCTTATATTAAATTTAGTCTTCAAAACTGTCATTATTCCGAATTTCGAAATTTCGTATTAATCTTTAAAATTTCGATAATGCCCTAAAAGGTATTAATTTTGCGGCTTTTCATCTAAATAATCATTTTTCATTATTATTAAATTTAAATATCTATTTTTTTGTTCGAAAGTCTTGAAAAATTCGATGAAAGACTGCTTAAATTATTTAAACACACAAATATTGATCGTTTACTTTAATAATGCTTAAAAACATGCTAATATTAAATTTAGTCTTCAAAACTGTTATTATTCCGAATTTCGAAACTTCGTATTAATCTTTAAAATTTCGATAATGCCCTAAAAGGTATTAATTTTGCGGCTTTTCATCTAAATAATCATTTTTCATTATTATTAAATTTAAATATCTATTTTTTTGTTCGAAAGTCTTGAAAAATTCGATGAAAGACTGTTTAAATTATTTAAACACACAAATATTGATTGTTTATTTTAATAATGCATAAAAAACTTGCTAATATTAAATTTAGGCTTCAAAACTGTCATTATACCGAATTTCGAAATTTCGAATTTAAGTTCGAAAATTCGAACATGCTTCAAAATGTATTAATTTTGCGGTTTTGCATCAAAATATTAGTTTTTTCACTTTAATTAAATTTAAATATCAATCTCTTTGTTCGAAAGTCTTAAAAAATTCGATGAAAGTCTAATTAAACAATGCTTAAAACATGCTTATATTAAATGTAGTCTTTAAAACTGTCATTATATAGAATTTCGAATTAAAGTTCGAAATTTCCAAAATGCTTCAAAAGATATTAACTTTAGGGTTTTGCATAAAAATATAAATTTTTTCATATTAATTAAATTTAAATATCATTCTTTTTGTGTCGAAAGTCTTAACAAATTTGATTATTAAATTATGTAAACACATATGCATATCGCTTTCCTGTAAAAAATAACTTCCAAGAAAGTCATTAAGATGCCGAACTGTGATCCGGAAGTAGTGAAAATTTGGATAATTTCTAATATCTTTTACACAGAGTTCAGAGAATACGAAGTTCTTTTCTTGATGTTAAGTAAATCCGATTTTCTTCAAACGAATTTTTTGAGCTATGACGTTGTTCAATTAACTTCTTGGAATGAAAAATTTAAAACAGCTTTCTGCAATAGCACACACATGTCGCAATCAAGCATTTAGTTACTAGTTTAGCTGCAAAATATGAATTTGAGCTTTCTTATTCATAAAATATATTTTCTTCTACAGGGATTTGGCGGCCCGTAATATTTTAGTATTTAGCAAGAACAAAGTAAAAATTTCCGATTTTGGTTTGTCAAGGGCTTTGGGAGTGGGTAAAGATTATTATAAAACCAATTTTAATGTAAATCTAAAACTACCCATTGCCTGGTGTGCTCCCGAATGTATAAATTACTTGCGTTTCACAAATGCTTCGGATGTGTGGGCTTTTGGTGTTTGCCTGTGGGAAATGTTTTCGTATGGCTTTCAACCTTGGGCCGCTTTAACCGGCCTACAGATATTAGAAGCCATAGATGCTCCCAATTATCAGGTGAATATAAAAAATACTTTATTTTTTATTGAATTTAATTTATAAATATCTTTCATCTTCGAAACAGCGTCTGGAACAGCCCGAATGTTGTCCTCGGGAGTACTATACCTTGATGATGAAATGCTGGCAAGATGACCCTATTAAGCGACCAAAATTTTCGGAAATCTATGAACTATTGCCCGACATGAAACCCGAACAACTGAAAGCTGTGGCGAATTGTTTGGAAGCTAAAACAAAAGAACATTTGATTTATCGCCAGAATGATATAATCACAGTATTGGATCGTAACACCGGTACACCGTATTGGAAAGGTGTTTTGAACACAGGAAAGACTGGTTTTTTTAATCCCTCAAATACAGTAGCTTATGTCGAAGGTCTTCCAGCCTTAAATAGGCAAGTTTTACAAATACATAGGCATAAGAAAGTAAGAAATTTAAAGAAGTTAATTCATATTTACAGAGATTCCTTTAGTCGTAATGCAAACGAACGTTGCAGCAAGCGAAAACTAAGAACTGAAATGATATCGAAACCCCAAAACGATTTTAAACACACTGGCCATGTTGGCATAGATGGAGCATCCTTTGGTGATATTGCATTTTTGGGTACAACACAAAATGTAAGTCGCACACTTTTATTTCAAAAAATTAACAAAATATTCACATACAGCCTCAATTATTTTAGTACAATCATGTACCAAGACAAATTGTGACACCTTATAAACCCTCAGAGGATATCGAACAAACGCCACTACTTTTACCGCCCACTCCTACTAGTCCAGATTCTTTACAAACAGCGTCGGGTTATTTTGCCGACGATTTGGCCCATCATAATTCCACCATGAATCCCTCGTTCGTACCCTCGACTGAAAATACACCAAAACATTTTGCCAATAATGGCCAAACCACACACACCTTCGAATTTCCTACACATAACACAAATCCATTTACGCACAAAACTCTCGATGACCATTCAATGGCTCTGCAAAACAACAACTATGGCCTTGATGATGGTAAAGATAATTTGTTGTGGCGCCATTCGTCCATTACGAATGGCAGTGGCGCTGTCGCTGGAAGCGTGACATTTGAAGAACCTCATGAATATCATGAAATATCCGATGATGATGAAATAACTCCGGACAAATTGGATTTCGGACCATCTCTGTTGGACGAAATCAACTCAATGTTCGGCTCAATGTCAGCTACCGCTTCGTCGTCAAAAAACTCAGAATCTGAATCTCACAGTGCAAGCACTAAACAGCGTACGGATTTTTCCGATCTAACTTCGAAATTAATACGTAAAAATAGCGCGGGTAACACTACGAAAAAATCGAAAAACTCCTGTGGCACGGTTAAGCCCATCTCGGTGAAAGATGAAAAAATTCTCAATCACGCTATAGAGATAGCTAATGAATTCAGTGCCAGGTAGGTGAGAAATATAAATGCTGTATTACTCTTGTCTTTAACGCTATCTATTGATTGTTTAGATCCATGTGCGATTTGGTATCTGATCCAACACCTTCGACTCAAAGTCCGAAACGTAAGTTTAGTTTTCGTTTTCCTCATATTAGTGGCCATGGCAGCAGTAGTGATAAATCGCATGGCAGTGGGTTGTCGACCGCGGGTGGCACGAGTGGTAGCACCACTCATATGAATTCACTATCGCCACATTCGAAAAAGAAAAACTTTTCGGAAGAACTTAAAAGCATACCCGATTTGCAGGTGAGCTTATTTAAAACATCTTGATATTTAAAACTAAAATGAGGCTCTTTAGAACTCAAATCTGTTTGAAAAATCTACGAACGCATAATAAACACAAGTATTCTAATCTGTGGCAATATGGAATAGTTAGTAGCTTAAGTAGACTTAAGAAAATTTGGATTCATTGTGCTGTATTATGTTCTAGTTGGAATTTGTTGCAGTGTTTGAAATGCTGCATGTGAAAAGAAGGGATCACACGAAAGTAGGATTATGCGTTAGAGTCTTTTAATCTCTTAGTGTAGTGTAGTAGCATCGACTTAAGCTATTATTCCATATTGCCACAGAAATATATATTTTTACTAATGGTATTTAAAAGAACTTTACAAAAGCCACATACTCGCATACATACAAATGTACATCAGTTTGAAAGTTTAACATTATTAACGACTAAAATAACGTGCAATTAGATATTTATTTTTAGAGATAGACTTGGTAAAAATTCAGCTGCTATGGAAAACATTATCAACTTTATTCTCATCTTCTTGTTAATAGAGATTCTATTTTAATACGAAGTCGTCAACCGTCAAAAAAATCCGCGACAAATGTTTTAAGCTTCTTTAAGCTAGTACAGCCGAATTCGAATTGGAAAATTCGGTAACCGTAAAAAGGCACATGGTTTTCTATATCGATTTGTCATAATAATGTGCCAATGAAGGGAAATTTTAACCCGCATGTAAATATAGGGCTTCGAAAATTTCAAAGCACCGATGCACATACATTGGGTCTCATGCATAAGAACTATTAAAAGCGCTGAGTTGAGTCAGGTGAGCAATTGCTCGTAAGTCGAGTTCGATCAAACAGCAACAGCTTTTGCTCAATTTCCTATGCATAAAAATGAGCTCAAACCAATTGCAATTACTTGAGCAAAGGATGATCAAACGTCTAATGGTTATTGAAGTGCAAACATGTCGTCGAGAAAAAGTGAATTAGAAGTAGAATCAAATAATAATAATACAATAAAAAATTACAGATATTTCTCAATTTTTAGAACAAAAAATAAAATAAAATAAATATTTACTAGAAAAAAGTCAATTAACAAGCATTACAAATAATAAAAAACAAACAATAGAAATATGTGTAACAGAAATTAAGCAAAAATTTGGCATTGAATTAACGTCGGAATAGTTAGCGACATAATTGATTAATGGACTCCAATATCTGTGGCTATATCATTTTAGAATCCAGGATCTGCACAAAATCTTAAATACAGTCAAATTTTATCAGTCTTGCTGAGGGCACCAACACGTGTTTCTTCTGACTCTTCAAAACAACAATTAGCCAACCAGCAGATGCTACTATCATCAAACCTATGTATTTATCATATTATTATTAATTACATAAAAAAACCTGTATAATTTTTTATCCTCACTTGCTAAATTTGTTTTACGCTGTTGATAACATTTTGTATTTCTTTGTGGCACAAAATATTCAGTCATGATTCCTTTTTATTGTACGCGAGTCAACTATAAGGCAGGCTCAACAAAATTTGAGCAAGAGCTCACAAAAGAAAGCAAAAGCTTGCTTTTATGCATATGAAAATGAACACAAGCTCCTCTAACTTAGTTCAAACTGAGCAAGACGAGATCAAACGTGAGCAGTGAGTAAAAGCAAATACATAAAATTTTATTATGCATACGACAAGCACAATCGAGTCCGAGCTCAATCTCACGTTTTATGCATGAGACCCATTATTGTCTCCGCCAGATGCAGAACCAAGGCATATTCATATAAGGTATACTCGGCTCAATTCGCTTTGAAAAATTAATACCTTTGGTGTCAAAAAAATAAAAAAAAATACAGAATGCAGTTTGTGGTCATCTAAATTATGTATGTATGTATATTCAAATTACAAGCGCCGAAAATAGTCACTTGAGCAGTTGAGAATTGAACAAAAGGCGAATTCAAATTACGTGGTCGCAACCGATCAGGTGACTCTTTTCACCGTTTGTAATTTATACGTTGGATGTCAAAACAAATTTTTCATATTTTTTTTACATTAAAAGCAAAGCAATTTCATATAAAGTATATTCAGCTCAAATCGCTTGGAGAAATGTATACTTTAAATGTCAAAACAATTTACTGAAAATGTGTGTTGACATCCAACGTACATAATATATTCACTTTACAAGCGGCGAAAATAGTCATCATGCTCCTGCCTTGCTACCACCTAGTATGAATTCGCCTTGATTAAGAGTATACATTTCTCAAAGCGAATTGAGGAGTCAAATATATTTTATATAAATTTCCCTTGTTCACGTTCAATGCGAATTGACACAAGGTGGTCTCAATTTGCAACTCTGCGTATTCGCCTTGTATATTTTGTTAGTGTAAAATTTCCTGCTATCAGAATATTTCTTAACGTTTTCATTTGAAATTATTTCAGCTGTAGAATTAAGATCACCTTATGTGAATTCGACTTTATCACGTCCATACAGCAAAACATTTGCTGAGAAACATTTTTAAATTCTCTTTTGAAACTGAATTCGTGTCCACACTGTAAAGTTTTTGTTTTGCATGTTAATACATTTTCTCATATATTACACACAGCTTTGTGTGTATTAGTGTGTTATGTATTCTTTTAACATTTGCTGTTTTTTAAGTTGTCCGTGTATTGGATTTGTGCTGTTGATGCTGGGTTGTGCCTGATTGAAAAATTGTTCCAACCACAAAACCACTCTCGTTGCCTCTCTTACCTACAAACTGAAAAAGAACTGCATTTACATATGTACCTGAAACACAAAGTACCATTTCCATTCCTCTTTCCCACTTCATCAACAAATTCGCAAAGTTTTGCAACAAATGTTTTGTAGTGTGGACGACGACCTTGATTGAACATGAATATGATTATGAATTCGCCTCAGTTAAGACCTTTTAATTCTGAAAAAAATTGTTTAAGAGTTATTAAAATCTTGGTGTTGCTTTTTGTGCAAACCTTTTTCAAACAAGTTTGAGTTCTTATCTTATTCAAAAAAATATAATTAAAAAGTAATTTTTATTATTGTAAATTTTATTATTTATCTCTTGTATTTCTTTCTTCTTTAATTTTTTCGGTTTTTTTATGTAATTATTATTTTAAATTTATTGCTTGTAATCAAAGTGCTTTCATTCCATGTCGAGTGATATAAACACTTTGGCAACGTCATCCGGTGACATACGCATTCCGCTATTTGATAAAGAAACTTCCGATTTTTGTTTTGAAAAATCCCGGGAAATCTTAACTAGACCCTTACAATTTGGTAGCCGTACATCATTTGCGGCTCCCACTCCCCCTCCTTCGCTAGAATACTCGGATGCTGCTATCAGCCAAAGTCCGCGTAAAGATAAGAAAAGTCTTTCGGAAAATCTTTTGGATATTGAGAATACTTTGAAGGCTCTTAATCTGGATTTTATGCACACCTACACGGATGTGGATAAAAATGATTCAGATGAAACTATTTTAAATGATCACTTCTCGAGTATTGTATCTTCGTTAGATGATGAAATAAGTAGTGCTACGGGTAGTTTAAAATCGTCCACCGTTTATAATTATCAAAATGGCAAACACACCACCACGACCACATTTGATTTCAATGCTGCCACCAATCATTTGGACAAACACATACAAATGATGAGTAGTCAGACTACTAAAAATTCCCCCAATTCGATGGAGAAGCGGTCTAGCACTCCGGATACCGGCTTTGCCTCAAGGGATACCATATCCCTGTCCAGGCGTAGCAGCCAAAAGTCCAGCTATAGTCCACAGGATAGTTATTTTAGCCCAAAAGATTTAAATTTCCCTCCTTCCTCCAATGCAGGAACTTATGCTAATTTTAAGACAGATATTTTTAAGTATAGTGATGATATAGTGTCACCTCTAAGGTCCATCACTGCAGCACACAAAACAAGCAATACTTCCATTTATACTCCCAATCAATTGAGAATCGATGAACTACACAATGATACGTACAATGGCAATCAGGAACATCGGCGACGTTCCATGTCTTTCACGGACAATCTAAATCGTGATTTATCCATGCCAGACAAACGCAATGGAAAGTTTCCGAAAAATCTGAAACAAACAAGCGATGTTACACAAAAGCATAAAGCATTGGCCTATAAATCTCGCTCGGCCAGAGCTAGAACCCTAAGACGTCTTAGCTACAATCCCATGCCTCAGGTTGCTACAAGTTCTTCCAGCAGTGATAATGACAGTGATCGGAGTATGGATCACAGCTTAGCCAGGTCTGAGTGCGATATACGCTCTCGAGGTTCGGGGTCTCTGTATCATCGTCGTAGGCGTACGAATTCCAATCGCAAACTATTCTCGGCCTCTGAAAAGGATGATCATGATGTGGAGATTCACAGTGAGAGGCAGAGTAAAATTTATGGCTCAAATGCCAGCATCAAATCGGCTCCACATTATAATTATCCTAGGCCTGCGCGTAACTCGTCCATGGGTCCCTCCTCTCAAAGGCCGTCGTATAAGTTGAATCCCTACGATGAGTCGTATCCTTATGAAGAGAGAATTTATGATTTTGGTGTGCCCACACCAAAAACGAAATCTTACAATGCACAATTGATACACAAACCACACAAAACTTTTCAAGTTTCTGCTCTAGCAACAAACTCTGGCTCTGGCTCATCGTCAGCCTCATCGGCGGCAGCCAGTTTTTCTCGCTCGGTTGTGGGCAACTCTTCAGTTTTTCAGGAGTTTGATGTGACACGTCTAACAGGACGCAGTCCTACTTCCAATATTGGCGATCCAGAGCCGAACAATTCCACGTCGCATTTGGAATTTCAATGGCCTGAAAAAATTCACGCCTCTACCGTCAAACAAAACGAGTTGCTGTGGCGCCAACAGCAACAAATGCCCGAATTTAATGCCCACAGTGGCTACAGATCAAATAGCAAAGATCATCCTTCTTCCACTTTAAGTTCATCCACTACCGACAGCGACCAATTTGAATATCGTTTGGGTTACAACTCCCATCTACCGCCGAGTCCGGCTCCATAACTACAGCGTATGTTGAAGTATTTTTTAAATCTACTTTGAGACTCTCAGAACAACATAGACTATAGCAAATAAATAAACCAAGAACAAACGTAACAAAAAGAATTTATTAAAAAAAGTTTAACACATACATACACATACAATAACCAAGGACAATAGTTGCTCTCTATATTCATTTAATATCTCTCTGGAAATTATTTGAAATTAAATCCAAAATCCTAAATAAAAACAAGGAGTGCCTTACAATCAATAAATAACATCATCAAACAGAAAATTAAAATTAAAATTAAAAACAAGAAACACTCAAATTTGAATTTGCGCAACTATCTGAAAAAAAGAAAAATAATTCTCAAACATTATTGATAATAGATGAGTATTAAAAAAAGAAAAATTAATCAAACCAAAAAAAAAGAAGCATAGAATTGTCAAATTAAAAAAAAATGCTATTTAGAGAGTTAATTGATATTTAAAATTTAATTGTTAAAAGGGTTTCTTCCAATGTTGAGAGTTTTAAATTGAAAAAGTAAATATTAAATAGTTCATACAGGCATATTAGAATATATACATACATACATATATTTTTATTTAAAATAATGATAAAATCGGGTCATCAAATTGTTTTTATAAATAAAATTATTTAAATTAAATCGTGCAAAACACACACACTTGACAGAATAGGTTCGATTCTACTACCAGTTAGTCCATTTTGGTGACACATTTTTTTATAAGCCTCCAAAGATTTCGAAAATTAGAGCGCCCTCAAAAAATGGTGTCATCAGTTTTTGCCAAAAAGCTAATTTAGACTTGGCAATAATATGGCAATAATTTAGTCAAAAGTCAACCGAACAAATCTTATTAAAAAAAAATAGTGTTCGTAGTTTTGACGAATCTATGCATACCAATCTAGGTTTAAAAAGTTATATGAATAGCAGCCGAATAAAATTACTATAAAAATCTTGTTCGAGGAGCTGACACTTCAGCATGTCTTTCTACTACTAATTTCTTTTTTGTTTTATGTTACATGCAACCATAATTATACAATTGGTCTAAGGCATATAAAGGGTGGGCAAATTTGAGGTTAGCAATTAAATTAGCTGTCAAATGATTAAATGTCAAGAATTGAGCTGTCATCCTTTGATATTTATTCAGTTGCGAAATTTGGGAAATTATACTGTTTCAAAAACTAAACGAAAACAAAGAATTTTTCAACAAAATCATCTTTATTGATGAGGACAATTTTCAATGAGGCGGTTATGTAAACAAATACAATTTTCACATATGGGGCTCGTAAAATACACAAACAGTTCTCGAAAAACCATTACATCCAAATAAAGTGACCATATGGTGCGTGAATTCTCTACGCCAGAATTTCAGCCGGCCAAATAATTCAGTTGTTGCATGCCGCTTCGTTCTTGTGATTTAACGCCGCTGGATTATTTTCTCTGGAGCTATTTACAAGACGGGCCTTACGTGAACAAACCTGAAATAACTGATGATATAAAAGATGAAATTCGGCACTGCATTGACGGAATAAGCGAAGCTTTGTTGCAAAATGTGGTTAGAAATTTTGTGAATAGACCGGACGTCTTCCGACGTGCTAGAGGTGGACATTTGCCTAACATCATATTCCATTTTTAATTCTCATATTTCTACTTTACATTGGTATCAAAATAAAATTAAACTTGTCAAAAAAAAAATTGTGTTTTTAAGCCAATTTACTCACTGACCTTAAATTTGCCCACCCTTTATTTCTTTGAACAAATCAAAAATATTTTTATATCATGCAACAATTTAATTTTAGTTTTACTAGTCTCTATTAATATAAAATTATTTTGGGCGACTTTTTGGGTTCGAGATTAAGATTAGTTTATTTCTCTAATTAGCTAATCCGAAAATTAATTTAATCTCACATAATTGAGTTTGTTGTTTTTGAGTGGTAGTTTAAACTTCTTGTTATGTGTAGTATTACCATACTGAGGAACAAAATAGTGGCAACAACATTTTCTGTGCAAAAGTCTTACATGTTATCAACACACTTTGATTTTTTGTGGGAAGAAGAAGAAACTGCCATTTTTTATCATTTACAAGTAAAATATTGCGCGTGTTAAAGGAAATATATACATACATACATATATAAAAAGGCTTTTCATGAGACTGTTCACAAGTCTCGCAACTGTGCAATTGCGCATTTTTACACTCTCGTAAATAAAATGTCAAAAATTTTATAGAAATTTATTTACACAAACCTGTTAAGTTTGCTCAATAATTTTGGCTCGTAAACTTAAGCTGTGCAATTGTGCATTTTGTAAACATCAACTTCTTTCTTTTTTGGACTTATTTAGGCACTTTTAGACACACACACATATTTTTATTTTTATAAATATGTTTTTTAATTGAAAATTGCTTTGAATTTTATTATTTTATTTTTATTTAATTAATTTTTTGACGTTTATTTAAAATTTACATTAGTTGTTTGCACAAAAGGTTAAAAGGGGCTTCATGAAACAAGTCTCGCAAGTTTGCCCAATTGCACAAATGGCATGAAAACGCTTAATATAAAATATATATATTTATTCAATTGTTTTTAAATTATTTTACCATATAATTTTTACAAAAAGTTATATCTTTCACAAGTGCTTGTTGTAAATACTAAAGTAAGATTAAACCACTACGATTGGCCGCTTAAACTTAAGGTTAATTTAATCTCTAATCTTCAACTCAAAAAGTCGACCTTAATATTTATTAAATATTTATTAAAGTTTTTTTATGGTTCATTTAATATTTCGAAGCAAAAATTTATCTGACTTAAGCTGAGTTTACATCTGGCATTTCTTGTGTGTCATTTGCCCAAAGAAACGTAACCAACTAATTATTAATGAAAAGCTGTTTGATTCAGACATGTATTTATTAAGTTAAACAGTTTCATACATAATTAAGGTACCAATACACTACATGTTTTTGCTTTTGTTTTTTCACGCTTGTGTGGCATTTGGATGTAAACCCGGCCTTAGACCACTTTCATAATTTTATCTAACTGACCTATCTAACACATTTAAAATTTTACAGGAGAGCAGCTTTTATGACTGTTTTCTACATGTATTCTTATGGAAACGTCTGAAATATTTTTACTGTTATAGGCTCATAATTAATTTTTACAGTCATAAAAAATGTCAGCAAGGTCTATTATGACTCATAAAGTCTAGTAGTGGATTTAACTAGTTTTTAAAAAAAAATTCTGTTAGGTCGGTTAGTTAAAACAGCGACGATATGTACATATATAAAGTGCTATAAACAATTTCTCTCTAAAAAAACAGTGAAAACCTCCTCATACATTCATGGTTGTCCAATATCTCATGTGATACGAAACTGTGATACCGGTGCCATAATTTTTAAAGCAATATATAGGAGACTAATTTTGATGTTTAGGAACTCCCGAGAAGGAAAGAGAGAGAGAGAGATAGATATAAGGAGAGGCAGGAAATACAATTTGGGTTAATTTTTTTGTGTATAATTTTTTATGAAGAAATTAACTAAATAGTTTTCTTGGAAGTAAGTAATAATAATTATTAAATGCTTTTATTGGTATTTTGTTTAATGATTTTTAATTTAACAGTTGCTTAATTGCCTACAAAAAACAATTTTCTGCCATAATGTTAGTAGTGAAGAAGACCTTAAAAAATTTGGTCTTACTATCTTTTTTTATCTTAATATATATGTACATGAACAGTATAACACGATGACGTATATATTGATAGAATTTCGTGTAGTTTTTATTTTTAATGTTTAAGGAAAATCAGCCTCAAATTATGGAGTCTAAAATGTTCTTAATTTAATTTTTAACAATTTTATATCCCCGTGTTTTTTCTAGCCATTCATAAATTCAACATCATGCTCACTCATACGTTGACTGATAGATTGATATCTTTTTTAATTCCTCCAATTAAAACATTTTCAAATCTAAAAATATTTTTAATAATACCTCAAGATCTAATCTAAAAAGCAAATAACAACAACTTAAAGCAAATAAACCTCTTCATCTATCCTGAAATGCATACCAAATTAAATTTAAATTCTAACTATACTAACCTAAATACTTAAGCTTATAACTACATACATACATATATTCTATTCTAAAATTATGATATTAAGTATTATATACATACATTAACACCTACACACCGACTTACATAATAATATGTAGTACATGCAGCATATGAATATGATTAGTCAATCAATCTATTTACTTACTACTTTATAACTATCAAAAACTTAATAAAAATAATTTATTATCAAGGAAAGCATTAAAAATAATAATTCATCTCATGTTTACTGCATATAGATATTTATCACTTTTATTATTATGCTGATCTATTAAAGATTCTACATTAAAGAATCTTTGAAAACCAAAAAAAAAAAACAAAAGAAAAATCTTAATATTTTACAAAAGAAAAAATTTCATCAATGGAATTGTATTTTAAATAAAAAATAAAAACATTTTTTCTATAAATTATTGTATTTGAAACAAAGCAAAGTTATATTGAAAAAGAAAAAAACAACAATTATAATAATAATAATAAATATCAAAAAGTTATGATTACCCTATAACAAGCAATCTTAGATGTTCCAAAATTTATTCTTTGTTTGTGAGGGGTTTTATGATAGATTTCGTTATAAATATTTTGTTTAAGACATGTGTGTCCTTTTTTCTGTGGACATAAATTAAGAAGAGTTAAATGTGATTTCGAGGGAGAAGGAAAAAAAACAGTTCCAGTTTTCTTGCAGCAATTTTTCATTTTATCCACTAAACTTGCATATTTGCGTTCACACCACAAAATTTTGCTTGCCGAGAGAACAGAATAAATTTTTCAAATGCCATTTTCTACTACTCTTTCCCCTCTCGCCAATAAAGACACTGGAAGAAAAATTTCATCATCCAAGCTGGCACTTACCAAAACAAACTGCGTTTTGTTAACCGTTATGAAAAGCTTTTTTTTATTTTTTTTGGGCCTACGTATTAGGGTATAGTGGTTCCGCAATAGAGTTAATGTTTATATTGGGTGGGATGATGACTCTTATGTCATCACAGTATGCGTTTGGACAAGACAAATGACAAAAGTATCGTTTGGAGTACTCTTTGAATATTGCAGAGTTGTGCAGCTCATGAACGATCTAGTTCACTGAGCGCTTTGAGCCGTTCAATTCACTGAGCGCTGTCAGTTCAGTACTGAGTGGTTTCTAGATTTACTATATATCGAACACTACTTTCAGTAGCTCGTTTTAGACACAAAACTTTAATCAAACCCATTTAAATAACATGTGGACGGACTTCTATTAAACTCATTCAGAAGCTCGTTTTAGACACAAACCTATGTAATTTAAGTGGGTTTGTGTCTAAAACGACCTAATGAAAGGGTTTGATACTAGTTTTGTGGTTTTTAAGTAAATTTTTTGTGTCGCACAAGTACATAAACAAAGTATGCATATGTATGTATGTATGTAGAAATATTTATTAACAAATTCCACTCATTAAAATATTTTAGTTTTATCTATTTTTTATACTTCATCTGACTTTTTTTGTAATATATGAGACACACACTCACACACTGTATAAATCTGTCACTTTATGCTTCGGGGTTCGTTCTTTCTTTATGCATGAAAAAATGTTTCACTACAAACTGAGCTAACTGAATGAAATACTTCAGTAAAGTGAGCTGAGCTGAAAAGCGCGGTCACTCAAAACACAACTCTAGAGTATTGGCCGTCAATCAAATATGAATGCGTACAGCTAAATATAAAAGACACGCTCCCATGCAAACACACGCATTAATCTTAAACCTAATACGTATAAGTATAAGCATCCAACAACTAAGTTTATACACATTTTTTATGAAAATACTCAGATTATTAATCGGCTACACATGCGTATATACAGGGATATTTTATTTACACACACATAAAAGCATACTTTTTGAAACAGCCACACACAGAAATATTTTCCATTCCTTTTTATATACACAAACGATTGTATACGGTGGCTAATGATGAATATATATATACATATATATATATATATATATATATATATATATATATATATATATATATATATATCAGCATATTTTTTCTTTCGATTAAATATCCATACTCTGAGTATAACCATATTCCGATTATAAGTATGACAGGTAGTCAATGCGATACTCATGTGCTTTTTTATTTTTAGTTGTAGCGCATTTTAGTTTATCCCATAGTTGCTTGAGAGAAAATATATGAACGTACAAGTAGTTTGTGCTACAATTAGGATTATGCGGAGTCAATAAAATTAAGACTTTATACTTAAGTTTATATTTTTTGAGTACTCCTTTTCATTCTTTGGTTCGGACACTATTTCCATGGACGTTGTTGCATTTGACCAAACAAAAATACATTTTCAAATTGCAAAATTAAAATAAAAGCAAAATCTGACTAAGGCGGAGGGAGTTATGGTTCCATGATAAAAACTTATTAGAATTGGCTAGATACAGAAAAAAATTGAGGGGTTCTTCTAACCGCTGGAAACTGATTCCTCTGCGTAATTGGATTCTTTTGGCGTTTTTAAAATAGTTCAGCAATTCGTTGCAGCAAAGCATTCGTGGAAAATTCCAGGCATTTTTTAATTTGGAACAGTACTAAGATTTTCTGCTTAACGATCATATCAAAACAGATATTGGAAACAAAAATACTCTTGTTCTTTAGAACTCGTCAAAGAGAATATTCTTAAAATTTCCGTAGATGGAAATATAAATATCTCTTTTTTTCATACAGCTGAATTATGAGTTGATCAACAAAAGTTGAAGTGTGTGAACCGGTAGTAATAGAACTGCAAATCAATTTTGTTCATCTATAAATTAAAGAGACAAAGAGTGATGAAGAAGAGTTATATTGAAATCAAAAAAGCTTAAAAAGCACTAACGTGAAAAATAAGTGAATATTCAAACGAGTGAAGTTTAATAATTTCTAAGTTTTTCTCTATTTCGGCAATAGTATCATATTTAATGAAATATTATGAGACGAAAAGGGCATGCTTTACACTGAAAAAATAAATACACAAAGTTTTTATTAAAGAAACTTTAGGAAATACACAAATTTCTTAAAAGCCCTACTTAGTGCTTTTTCTTAGTTCGGCACTAACGCTCTAAATTTGGCGTTTTGAGTCTCCAAAAAGCACTAAAATTGTTACCAGAAAAAAATTTCTCGCGGAATTTTATTCATAATTGCCCCCATAGAGAGATAGAGTTAGATGTGTAGACAGATAGAGAGCGAGAGCGAGAGAGAGAGAGAGGGAGATAAATAGAGGAAGATATTTTTTTTATTTAATTATTTTCTATTTATTACATCTTTTTTTGTTATAATTTAAGTGCATTTAATTTTGTCCTATTTATTTTAATTTTACGAAAATATTTGAACTATTTTATTTTTTACGTTTTTTTTTGAGTTTTTATTTTACCCCGATTTGTTTTTCTTTCCACTTTTGCTTGTTAACTTTTAGGCCATTATCAGCGAAGAAGGCCGTGAAGCTTACAATAGTTTAATTGAACGCAAACATAACATGGATATCGATACAACGGCCTGCCTGTTGAGAAAGCAGGATCCTCAGTTTGCCCTTAAGTCAGCTAAGACATTGCCAAGACGTTCAAGCCAGCTGAAAAATGACAGTGATGAATTTATTTCGACTGTAGCTTTGAATTTAGCAGAGAATGAGCAGGAAATGGTAATACCGCCCCTTCAAAATGCTCCCAGACCAACAACGTTGCCTACACGAGGTGCCGCAAATCGTTTACGTAAAGCGGAATTAGGGCTGCTAAAAGATGCCACCACAATTGATGCGAACAGTAACCCAACTACGAATAATCGTGTATCTGACAATGTGTCTCCCTGTGAAAGTCCCAGTTATGTTACGACCACAACTTCCTATAAATTCCCAGAGCAAGAAGGGGAACAAACCGCATTGCCAGTATTACCACCGAAAGAGGGAAAGAGACATATACAGGCCAATCCCAAAAGGCATGTACGCAAATATCCTTTAATTATACCAGCCAATGGGGTACAAAGAACCCTTAGCAGGGTCATGGCTGATGAAGATAAGTCCAGTTTGTTGAAAACAAACACAACAACGACAACTACGACTACGACTACAACAGCAAAACCAATGACGAATCAGCGTAACTTATCTACCGTCAAGCCATTTAATATCACCAACAAAAACAACAGCAGCAGCAGCAATAGCAACCACATGACAGAATATGAAAATACCAATACACTGCAAAAAAGCAGCTGTTCCTCGTCGAAGCAGGAAGAAGAAGAAAGAACTTATCAGAATATTGGTGCCGATGATACAGCTTCTTTGCAATTTGAATCTATATTAGAGGCAGACTCGAATAAAGATCAAGTTCTACAATCACCAGATGTCACCGATGGCTTTTACAATTTTTCCATACAAAAAGATCATTATCACAAAAGCAAGGAAGTGGATTTTGATGCCCAAAAATTAGCGAGTGGCTTGTATGTCAATGAAGATGAATTAAGAAATTTAGATATTGACAAAAACAAGGCCAAACAAAATAAACAAACTGCTGACAATAAAAAATCCAGTGAGAGTTTAGAAGTTAAGGCCCCTACTACTTCGGGAGAACAAGTAACTCAGGAATTACCGCAACCCATTGCAATTACCGATGATAGTTTTGATCAATCTCCAGCATCTGTTGTAATAACCAATCCAGAGATTTTAATGAAGACAACAGCGCGTCCCTTGAAGGCTGATAATGAGCTTGCTGGCAATGCTCTCTTTCAGAAAGTACGTGAGTCTGTAGACAAGGCCATGACAAAAGCAACAGATGGCACAGAAGTTTCTGCAAATCGTGATTTCGGCAAAAACTTAACAGAAGCTGAAATGTTTTCGGCGGCTGTTAATCGCCTTAACGATTGTAATTCTGTGAGTTGTGAAGATCTTTTGGAGTTTTCGGATAAAAAGCCAAAAGGACCTGAAAGAGGGGTGGACTCTGATGAAGTTCGCATCATGATGAAAGTTTTGGGCAAGGATGTAAGTCTGTTAAGAAACTTTAATATCTAACGAAATACATTTCACTTGCAACTTTTTATTTCAGAGCTTTCCTGAACGCTGCTTAAAAGCTTTGGAGTTTATAGACTGGGATGTTCACAAGGCCATCAAAATCATTAAACTGCAAAACATATTAACCGATATGAACTTGACTTTACCAGAGACTGTGGAATATTTATTAAAATACGATTGGGATCTGCACACAACTGCTAGACGTCTCAAAAGTTTAAAGACTTGATTAATATACTATAATTTATTAAAAACAGACTTTTTATATAACAAATTTTTAATTATTATTATTATTATTACTGAACTTAAGATAACGCATGCATTTTTGTATTTTGTAAACTGTAAGAAATCATCATATTCACCATAAGAAAACGAAACACTAACTTTATAACTCACCTCCTTGTACTTATGATCAAATTAATGTTAATTTCATTAAATTACGTTTTTTATTTAAATACACAGACATACATACATACATATATTTTTTTAACATTTCTTCATTAAACATTTTTTAAGTCAATAAGTGCCTTTGTAACCATGATGATCTTATAAAGAATACAAGAACAAATAATTATTAAAAACATATTTATACAAAATAAAAAGAAAAAGCGTTATTTTTAAACTTAATTCGGATTCGATGAAGAATGACGGTATTGTGAATATCAATCACAATAGTGCACATTCACATTTCTATCAGCTGAGGAGTTGAAACTCACATATCGTCGGCTTAGAGTGTAAACCTGCTAAACCCACTTTTTCATCTCATTTAATTTATTTATTTAATAAATTAATCGAGCCCAATGGGCCATATATGATTAATATTTTAAAATACAAGTAATGCGGAGTTTACATCTGGCATTTCTTGTGTGTCATTTGCCCAAAAAAACGTAACCAACTAATTACTAATGAAAAACTGTTTGATTCAGACATATATTTATTGATTTAAATAGTTTGTAATCATTTTGGATTCTATAAAATTGTCTATTAATTATGTATGAAAATGTTTAACTTAATACATACATGTCTTAAGCAAATAGATTTTCATTATTAATTAGTTGGTTATGCTTTTTTTACGCTTGTGTGACATTTGGCACACAGATGTAAAGCCGGCCTAATGTTCAATAACAAAGATTATAGTAATTATTTTGTAACATATGACATTTTAATGCCGTTCAGAGGCAAAAATACGCCTCATCGTCTTGCTAACATATTTATTTTAATTTGAAGTCTCGCACACGAGGAGGAATTCATACCAGCTGGTTTCGATTAAGGCCCCGACTCACGAAAAAATACAACCCTGATCTAATGAATTGTATTTTCTCAAAAATCGCACGATTGTGTAGGCTAGTGTATCACGGCCTTTAGCAACTCTGGAGAAAATGAATATTTTATTTGTTAGTGAAATTTCCGAAAGTTTTGCTTGATTTGACACGAGAAATTAACATCTGGTTAACATTTAATGAATCGAGATCAATCACTAGGCCCGTATTCTGTAACTCGCTAAAGCTAAAGCTAAATTCTATCGCTAAAATGCTGAGCAAACAGAAAATTAAAAATTTTTGGCGATGACATAAAACACTAAAATTACGGCGAATTACATTTTTAAGTCATTTCATTATTTAATAATACACGTATGAAAATTGCATTCGCAACTGAAAATCAATAAATTGACTTTATAGATTTTTAACGATAGAGATTTACTTTTAGCGAGTTGCATAATACGGTTGTTCGTATCAATTCGACTTAAAATGTTAAAACACAAAATTTAAAATTTTGCATACCTACAAACTGCGCGGTTTTAATTTTGATAGGCGTTATTATTGTGAATTTATGCATAATTTGCTTTTTATTTGATTTTTGTTTTAATAAACTTTATCATTTCCAGTTTTCCGCCATTTTTTTCTACGAAGAAAGCTAAAGCTAATGTGACACCATTTATCTTAACATTGTTGCCAAATTTTGTGTTAAAACATTGATTTCCTATATGTGTATATCGTCCAGATCGGGGCACAGCTGATGGATATGAATAAAATATATATACATATAAAATAACGTGGATACAAATTACGACATTCAATACCGAACGAACTTGAAATCTGTTCTTGCGAAAGCAATGTATTGAATTTGTTGTTTTTTACATTTATGAGCCGATTATCGATGGCAACCCAAATTCAGTTACCTCTCCATTCCATTGTCCTTGGATTCCCTCATTTTCATGTATGTATCTTAAGTCTTTTCTTGTTCATGTTGTAGCTGTAATGGGAGAAAAAACACAAAAGACTTAAGACCTAAACTCGGAAAATATGAAAATTCGGTCGAATCAAAATTTAATGGGGATTTTCGGATCGAGCGGGTGGAATTCGTACGTATGGGGTCCAACGGCCATTTTCCGCCACGCATTTCCGAGATAAATGCAAAAAACTTAAAAATTCCAAAAATTCATTAATTGTGTGTAGCTGTCTTAAGTCTTTCGATTTTTGCATATAGCCATTGTTGCATGCAAATTGTCAAAGACTTAAGATATAAGCAGCCCTTTGAAGAAATTTAAACGAAATTTTTGGCAACTTGAACGTCTAAGGGCGACTTTTTGGGTTCGAGATTAAGATTAGTTTATTTCCCTAATTAACTAATCCGAAAATTAACTTAATCTCATATAATTGAGTTTGAGGTTTTTCAGTGGTAGTTTCAACTTCTTGTTATGTGTAGTATTACCATACTGAGGAACAAAATAGTGGCAACATTTTCTGTGCAAAAGTCATACATGTTATCAATACACTTTGATTTTTTGTGGGAAGAAGAAGAAACTGTCATATTTTATTATTTACAAGTAAAATATTGCGAGTGTTAAAGGAAATATATATATATAATATAAAATACATATGTATATTTATGTGTTTTAAATTATTTTATCATACAATTTTTACAAAAATGCATATGTTTCAAAAGTGTTTGTTGTCAATACTAAAGTAAGATTAAACCACCACGATTGGCCGCTTAAACTAGCAAGTAAACCCGTATAATCGACTACCCAAAAATTGCAAATGAAGATTAAGGTTAATTTAATCTTCAACTCAAAAACTCGACCTAAGAAATCAAAAGCCCGAAATAGGGCTTTAGTATTTTTTTGGTAATTATTTAGAAAATAAAATTAATTTGAAATTCATTTTATGAATAATTTGTATTTACGCTGTTTTACTGGTGAGGTCGAATTTTTGTACGTGGTATTAGTAAACGAAAAGTCATATTTTTGTGTTTGCAATACTTTGGTGGTACAAAAATTTTTCGGAAGAGTTGAAATTTTGCATTTACAGTGTTGTGGGGGCACATAGTTTTTGCGAAAAGTCACATACCCCTATCGTGAACAGTTTTTCTCTCGAAATATTTTCCCTTTTCCCCAAAATGCAATCGTGAATAATTTTTCAGGGGAACACATTTCCCCTTTCTTAATTCCCCCTTTTTGGAAAAATCACCCTTACTCCAGTTGTCGTCATAGACGTCACTTTAATACAATACCAAAAAATTGGGGCTTGTTTACTCGCTCTCGAGAACAATTTTGTGCAATTGACAATATATTTCCGTTCCCTAAGGTCTAGCGTAATAGCGTAAGCCTGCCAACAGGAGTCAGTTGTTTTCGACAACGGATATACGAGCACCAATTTTTGGTGTTGTGTTAAAGTGACGTCGATGACGACAACTGGAATAAAGTTGATTATGAATATGGTTTTTTTTTTTGTATTTACGCTGTTGTTGGAGCGCTAAGGTCGAATTTTTGTACGTGGTATTAGTAAACGAAAAGTCATATTTTTGTGCTTGCAATACTTTGGTGGCACAAAAATTTTTCGAAAGAGTTGAAATTTTGCATTTACAGTGTTGTGGGGGCACATAGTTTTTGCGAAAAATCACACACCTCTATCGTGAACACTTTTTCTCTTGAAATATTTTCTCTTTTCCCCAAAATGCAATCGTGAATCTGTTTTCACTGAAATGTGTTCCCTTTCTTGATTCCCCTTTTTAGGAATATTATTTTTCACCTGAATTTTTTTTGTTCACTTTATTTTTGCAGGCAAACTGAATTAATACACTGCGTAATTTCAATATTATACTTGCAATTATATATTAAAAGTTATAAATAATTGTTTTTAGGACAAGATCAATAAATCTGTGGCAATAAGGAAAAAGTGCTTAAGTCATATTTTACTGTGTTGTAGTAGAACAAGTCGATTTTTAGTAATTTATTTCTTTTACATTTAAATTGGAAATTTCTCTGTTAACCTTTATTTTTTTAAGCAAACATCGTTCTACAACACACTATAAATAATACATTTAAGTTGAATAATACCAAATTATAAGTCGAAAGTCATAGTGCTATAACTTCCTGAAAAATTACACAAATTAATTGAGATTTTGGCCAGAGGTACTTTCGAATATGGAGATTACGGAGGCACCAATCACTCAAAATCAGCTTATTTCGACTTAAGCACTTTTTTCTTTTTGCCACAGAAATAATGTTCACGATTAATAACAATAATTCCTTGCAACATCTTTTTCATTAAACATGCATTTTTGGTTCACATGCAGTAAATTTTATGGCTGTGGTATACTAAATAATTGTTTGCACAGCACCTAAAATATTTAAAAACACAACTTTACACTCAATAACATTTAATTTGAAACCCAAAACATGTGTATTTCTTATTCACCCTTATTCTATTTGGCGTCGGCAACATAACACGACGCCGTTTTTAATGTTTTTTTGGCACATTGGTATTCCCGTAGATAGTATTGCCATTTATCGATGACTGTCAGCATATGTTTGGCATTCTGTACGAAAAATTGATGTTGATGCTGCCGTTCATTTTGTCGTCAGTGTTTTTGATGTCGTGTTCTGTTGTGTGCATACCTCAATGAATTTGAAAAATAATTTAAATAGTAAAAATGTGAAAATATAAGAAATAAAAAAGTATATATACATACATACATACATACGTACATACATATTTATTTTAAAAAATTTAAAAAAGAGGGAAAAATGTTAATATTGACAAAATTAAAATTACCAAACCCAATTAATTTGAAAAGCTTGTTTAGCAGTTGAAAAAAGTCTTTCTTTAAGTTAGAGGATTCCGCAGGGGCAGTGTTCCTAATACTTTCAAGATACAGTGGGAAATTGTTGTGACTGCACTAAATTCCCTCGGTGCACCATTAGAACTAGTGGTAAATGGCAAAATGTAAAGTAAATAGGGTGTTGGGAAAGTATACTGCATGAAAGAAATATTTTTACAGATCTGACGGGACTTGAGCTTTAAATTAAAAAAAGGTTGCAAACAATGCTGAGCGTTAAGCAACAAGAGGCAGCGTATATAAACAATTAGCAATAAGCCCCTTGGAGGAAGCTGCAATCTCCAATAAACGTTGATCTGATCCCTTTTGTTTCCAAAATCAGGTTCAATTGTATCCAATACATGCTTAAATGATGTTTTATTCAGCCGAAAATAAATTTAAAATATTAAAACGATGAACATTTCTCATTATTTCACACAAATATGTCGAAATTTATCACTTACTTTTCATTGGGTAAATTACAAATGCAACAATGACTTTTGTCTGAGAAATCTTCTTTTCACTAATAAATTTTTTATTTTCTTCGTCCCGATACGAAAGAAAAACATTTTATTTTAATTTATGTACAAACCTTTTACTTATTCAAAAACACTTCTACCAAAAATAGTAAACAAAATGAATCAGCTGTCTCAAATATTGGATATGTGTATTGCATTTATCGATAAACAGGCAACGTCGTCGTAACATTGTTAGTGAATACAAAGTTCGCATTGATGTTGTGTTAAATTGATGTTGTTTAAAAATTTACGACGATGTTGCCGACGCCAAATAGAATAAGGGTGATTATTAAACTTACTTTGTATGATTTTTAATTAATTTTTAAGCCTTACAAGTCTTATTCCTTTTTCTACATTCACTGCGCATTGATAAAGGGAACAAACGTTCCCATGGAATTCACGTTTGCAAAATTTCCCTTCGTGGTCAATGAAAATTTCATGGGAACATTTTACATTTTATTCAAGATAGGGGTGACAATTTCTGCGTGGGGACACATTATCAACAGTGAGTATAGTGATGAAAATCATCGATTATTTGGAGTATCATTCAGCAATTGTGAAAATGTGACTATTTTGCAGAATAATCATCGTATTATGCAAAATTGTGATAAATCTACTAACAGGCCCACACGCCTTACCACAAGTATATAACCAACATTACCTTGCCTGTTGTCGTTCCAAAATAAGACACTATTGAATTTTGTGTTCATTTTAAATACTTTTATTTAGCTTTATATTTAATTTACAATATTCTGTGTGTTTCTTCTTCTTCTTCATATAATATAATTCTATATTTTTATAAATATTCTTTTATAAACCATTTATAAGTTTTTTTATTTAAGTATTCTCAAATTCAATATGTCTCTTGAAAATCTTGTATTCTCTTTTCTTTTTTTTTGTATTTAATTTAATTTATTAAATATTGTACACAAATGAAATTTAATTTTACATACACATATTTTGTAACATTTTTAAATACCATTTCAATTCTGTATAGTTTTTATTTGTTTTTAATTTATTTATTTACTTATTTTATGTTTTTTGCATAATTTAGTTTTTTGCATTATTTAGTTTAATATTTATACGAATAATTTTTTTATATATGTATTTGTGTGTTGTTTATTCATTTAAATGCAAATGTGTCACATATGTATTCTTAAAAATAAAATAATTTTGTTTGTTTCAAGCATCAAATATCTTCTAATAATACGAGTAGTAATGCATCAAAAATCAAATTTGTGAAGCAAAATATAATTATAAACTATATAAATTCAAATAATAAAATGAAAAGTATTTAACTAATACTCGTATGTATGTATATTGTATGTATGTGTGTATGTATATATAATATACATACATTAATAATAATGAGTATGTATAAATATTTGTGTTTTTGAATAAAACTAATTAAAAAAATAAACAAGTTTTCACAAAAATATTTCAAACAGAAAACAAAATGAGAATTTTAGTTTAACTAAAATATTTACATACAAAAAATAAAATGCACAATAAAACAAATAAAGTTTTGTTAAAAAATCGAATATTAAATAGAAATAATATCACCAAAATAAAATGAGTATTCTCCAAAATTTTAAATATATTATATAATTGGGGTATTCAGTTTAAACGGGTTACTTCGTGTTGCTAAAATAAATTTTAAATTCAAAACAATATTTTTATGTATTTATGTAGATAGGCAGGTGATGCCTATAGTATAAAAATGCAAGAAGTCTTTGTCTTTGCCAACATTATTCCAATTTAGCAATTGCAATTAACAGCTGTTCGTTGTCAGTTGCCCCAAGTAATAAAATTTTTGGCGATTGAAAACGTAACTAAAGTTCGGTTGCATTTCATAATAGAGCCTTTATTTTTCTCAATATAAAATCTAAATTTTCTAAGCACCAGCTGTTTTTACTTCCATAGGTTTTTGCTGATGTTGTCTTAAAAATAAATAGTCTTACTTAAGCTTTTATATTAAATTGGAAGGACTGTGTTGAAATCTAATAATAAAGGTATTCACGTCAAAAGTTGCACTGTTGCGGAAAAGCAAAAGTGCAAAATTTTAAAAAAATCCAACAACAACCACAAAGAAAATTATTTGACACAAATGATGCAAAATTGTCAGGGTCTTAGTAAGTCTTAGTAAGTGCAAAATTATCATTGTAAATTTTGTAAAGTTGTGCATGTTTTATGGCATTGCCAAGGAAAAAAAATTGACAAAACGTACTTAATAAAATCAACTATACACCAAAAAAAAAAAAGTTATAATAAGATTAAAAAAAAATTTTAAAAATTCTTAGCAAGAATTTATAAAGTAGTCTTCAAATTCGGTTTTAAGATAATAAATGCATAATATTGTTATTTTCAAAAGAGCTATGGCCAAATTGTTATTGGAATTTTGTTAAATAATACCCATTAAAGTCCTGCACAAGACCACTTATAAGAACTTTTAAGACATGAGATATTTTTCAAATGCTTTACTAATGCATTGACATTAGTTGTGTGTGTTTGCTTTAAAAAACCCTCCCTTAAACACATAATAGCTTATCATCTACATCTTGCACACATACTGAAACGTACAATATGCAAAATAACAAGCATATGCGCATAAACACTACTTCTTTTGATTGTTTGTTACGAACATGAAGTCTTCGCGACATCGCTTGTTAACACTCATATACATGAACATCAATACATTCATCGTGTTTCGCTTATTAAATGACAGCATTTATTATTGGTTTATTACTCGTATAATACATGCCACGAAAATATATTTAAAAAAACAAGACGTATTTACATTTCAAGACTGTTTACGCAGGCCTCTAATACCAATATTATTAATATTGATAAATAACGCGATTTCGCAAAAAAATTATATACGCCCTTTTCATATTAAGCCATCGATATGTTGATATTGTATTGCTTTATATACAACTAGACAGAAAGTGCAATTGTGTATTTTACACAGCTGCAAGATGTGACGTGAATACCTTTAATGTATTTATTCAAATCGCTTGCAAAAAATAAAATTAATAAAACGAAGGATGATGGAACATCAGGAAGAGGGAAATATTTAAATATTTTAAGGGGAAAGGGGTGAATATGTGGACCCTTTTATGAGTTGAATTTGATATTTTATTCTCTCGGGGGCTTTTTAAAAGATGAATTAATGAGTGTCAAATTCGAATTGTGTGAAAAAGGAACATGCTATTTCATCGAATACACTACTACACATAAACAATTTTGTCCTGACAAAAATCTTATTTAAAAAAATTTCCGAAATCTGCTTTAAGAGCTTGAAAATGTTTGCATGCTTGTATTTCAGCTTATCTTGCAAAACGTTGCCTTAATACTCGCACAGAGAAAACAGTGCCTAATAAATACCTCATAAAATAGAACAAAATTAATAAGATATCTCTATGGTTTTTTTTCAATAAGGAAATCTTATTAATTTCATAGAGAAAACCTTTTTGAAAAAATTTTAGTTTTTATTAGGTTATCTTATTGATTTTTTCAAAAAGGGTTTCTCCTTGATTTTATTAGGCAACCTAATAAAAAATAAAAAAAAATTGTTACATCTTTATTCTTTGTGATTTGCTTATGTATTTTCATTTAAATTCTATACCACATACTTATGTACATATGTATGTAGTATATGCAGATGTTATTTATTTACACATACTTACATACATACATTCATACATATTATATTGCATTCTGAATTAACTCACTCACCATACATAAATATTACTTGAAAGGAGACAAGTATTGAACCACCAAACTTCTGACTGATAGATAAACACTGTAACCAATATGCTAACAAGCAGTCTGAATAACCATTGAAATAATTATGAAAAACATGCTTATACAAAAGCGAAAAAGTTCATGAAAAAAATTGTCTGTGTGTCTATAGATATGAAATAACAAGACACCTCATAAAATCAAGAAGATTTCCTTATTAAAAAAATCAATAAGATGCTTTACACATAATCATATACGAACCTAAGAAAATCAAGATGAAAACCTTATTGAAAAAATCAATAAGAAAGCCTAATAAAATCAAGAAGAAAACCTTTTTAAAAAAATTAATAAGGCGGTCCAATAAAATCAATAAGAAATCCCTATAGTTTACAATTTATAAGAAAACCTAATAGAATCAAGAAGATTTTCTCTATGGATTGTTTTTTTGGTGCCAAAAATAACGGAAATTGAGTAAAAAAAGTTGTGAATAATAAGATTTCTTCTTGATTTTATGTGGTTTTCTTCTTGATAAAATTAATAAGATTTACCACATAAAAGCAATAAGGAATCTCTATGAAAAAATCTTCGCTGCTTTCTGCTGGGATACCCCTTAGCCTAAAAACGTTTCATAGAGAAAATCTTATTGATTTTATTAGGCACTTTTTTCTCTGTGCGTAATACCCCTGCTGAAAGCTTTAGATTTAGATTTATTACCGATATTTTTGTCTTGGGCGCCACTGTGCAGTATTTGTGCAATTATTATAGAATACGTATGATTTAGAATTTTTGTTTTTTAGTTTATTATTTTATTGTTTGAATGTTAACTGATATTACCCTTAATAAATGAAATGAAATGTGTTTCAACAAAATCTAATGATAAAATGAATCTCGCTCGTATTAAAAAAATAAATGCAAAATTGTTTCATTTAGTTTCATTAAAAACTATTTGTTTGTGGCTGCTGTGTCATTTGATTAGTAAGTTACATGGATATGTTTTTTTTTGTTTAATACACATACTATATTTTTTCCAACTAAATTTAATTAATTTTTTTTACACTTAAACAACTAACATATTACAATTCACTTTCGTTGACTGCAAAAAAAAATAATGTATGTTTCTGGTAGAGGATATATTAATTATATTATACATTCAACTGTCATTTTGTTTTAATATTCTTTTATAAATAAAATTTTAATTTATACATAAGTAAATACCTCCATACATACATCTGTATGTATTAATGTACATATATGCGTATGTATGTATGTATGTATAAAAAAGCAATTTAGTGTGTGCTAGAAAAAAAGCCAAAACAAGTTTACATAAAATTTATATTAAATTTATCGATAAAAAAATTTTGTTTAAATTTGCAAATAAGCTCAAAATGATGTTCATTAATAGGCACATTTATGTATATTTATTTTTCATTCTTGGAATCTTTTTCTTTCTAAAAATACTACTATTCTTTCATGAACTGAAGATCAAAATGAAATAATTTCTGGCGTTAAGAAGTATAAAATAAAAAGCAGATTTGCTGGCTTTATCCAATAAAAATCAATTTATTTAAAACATTAAGGGTTAATAAATCAGTGCCAGTTTTCATATTTTTGTTGGTGTTAAAATGTGTTTAAAGCAGCAAACCAATAAATCAGTACAGTATCTCTAAATGCCATGATACACTATCCTACACAATCGTGCGAATTTTTGGAAAATACAACCCTGGTATGATGGAAAGTATTCAAAATACAATAACAATTCATCACATCAGGGTTGTATTTTTTCGCAGGTTGTGCGATTGTTTAGGATAGTGAGGCACGACCATACATTTTCCCGTTTAAGCTACCAATACAGACCATATGTTATGTGTTAAAAGATCAGTCAACTTCTTTCCAAGACTCTACTTTTTCTTCAGATCTTTTGTGATCTGTTTTCTTACACTTTATTTTTTTTTTGTATTTTTCTACTGTGCAAAGAATTGATAGTCTGCTGCAACAGCTAATTTTTGACATATATTCTAGTGCTGAGAAAATATTGTTTTTTAAACTGCACGTAAATAAGTTTGGAGCCCGCGAAAACTCTTCCCGTACTCAAAGTCTGGGCAAGTGAGAGAGAGAGATAGATCTTTTGAGAGCACAATGTTCTTCTTCTTCTTCTTCTTGCACGAAGCAGCCCGTAATTTTTCTTTCGGCAATTTCGGGCAAGCAGAAAAGCAATCAGCTGTTTGCAAAATAACCAATAATAAAATAAAATTTAATTGTTCTAAAAACTAAAAAATAGTAGAAAAGTTGCATCAAAAATACTTTATAAGTTGATGAGTTTTTATATAAAAATAAGAAACAAAACATTCCAGATACGTGTGTATATTAGGGGTGTTCTTATTTGTATGGGAAAATTTTAAAAAGTGTTTTTTCTACTTCGCCGGCACGATTCTTGTTCCCTTCTGTTAAAAAGGTAATCCTGTAAAATTTGGAGTCAATCCGATAATTTTTAGTGGACCCGGAAACGATTTGAAAATTTTCATGGGGTCTATATGGGCAAAATATCCATTTTTAACGAAAGTAGCTACATCAAATGAAATTTCATATTAAAAAATAATTGTATTTTATATATAATAAATTTATTAATCATTACTATTTTATTTATCATGTTATTAAAGTAGCTTTGTTATATGATGGATATTTCATTCGATAAGCCTCAACAACCTGAAGCAACAATTGTTTTTCGTCTTCATCATTTGTCAAGATTCTATTATAGTCTTGAATAAACTTAACGCCTCTCTCTGCAATATCATTGACGACAAATAAGTCCTTACATGCGGTCCAACCTTCTTCAAATGCGTATGATGTTTCCCAAATTGAAGGCTCTAACAGTAAAAACTCCATTGGCAAACCAAATTTACTAAAGAAACATTTTGTTTTCTCTGACACGAAATCACACAACGAAATATTTTTAAAATCCAATAAATTCGAACATCTTCGACCATTTTCTAATTTTACTACTGGTTCCTTTAATTTGAGGTTTTTAAGCATTTTCTGTTTCTCTTCTATGGGTATTTTCGAATCATAAAAAGCCAGAGCTACTACTTGCTCTGAAATGTACCATAAATGGTTGCTAATTTTTTTTAGAATTATTGCTGATATGTCCGTGTCTATTTCAGTATACTTTATGGCATCTTGAATAAAAGTTAAATCTTGAAGCGGTGCGTCTATAGCATTATTGCATTTGAACCAAACTTTGATATAAAGAGTCACTATAAAAACGCAAATATCGCGTAAACCATTCAATTCCTTCTTCGATAGTTTGCCATCCAGCGTGCATGGCTAGTTGGTCCAGGCGTTCGGAAATTATACTGCTCTGCACCGACAAACATCAAAGCCAACTGTAGTAATTCTTTATAGTCTTCTCGATTTTGAGATTTAGCCAGTTGAGCATAGCAAAAAGTTTTACAGTGTTCTAGTTCAGCTGCACTTATTTTTTCACAAATGGTCGAATCTTCAATGCCACTTTTGAAAGCTTGTTTATTTATATTTGGCCAAAATTTTCCAAATCTTTCAAAGATGGGAACTTCTGGTGCAGAGGTTGAAGAAAGTTTTGTTTCGAAACACTTCGCAAAACGACCTCATAAATATGGTGGCGGCAAGGTAGATTGATAAGACTACGGCCAATTTTTTTTCTAAAAGAACTGCAGCACCTGTTTTTATGCCAGTATTTGTTGACGTTGTATCATATGACAAGCCTTTGACTTGATCAACAATTTTCCATTCACGTAATTTTTCATACACTATATCAGCAATATTTTCACCACTCGAAAATGCTACTTTTGGTGCGCCGAGAAATTTTGATGTGCCGTTGAAACTAACAGAAATTGCGATTCGCTCAACCTTCGTGGGGCCGATCAAGTCTTTCATGAATTTTCCATCAAAATGAGCTACCAGCGATCCAGTTTTACTCACCTATAAATGATGAAAAGATTGTTACAATATCAAAAACCAACTCTTGCTGAAAATCACAATTTACATTATCAGTGAAATTAGCTGAAATTTCTTCAGATTCCCTTAAACGGTTCTCTTGGCGTAAACGATGAATAGTTTAATAAATAGTAAAATAAAACTTGCAAGACCTGACGATTAGACGGTAGTTTTGCACCAGTAATTTGATGAGAAACATTTCCAATTAGATCGATTTTCTTCAAATTTTCAATGGCTTTACGCGTTCCAATAACTGAAGCACTCGACATTATTAATTTCTTTTATTATATAACAATAATTAAATAACAAATTAATCTAGAAAAATTTATTATTATTAAATTATTAATTCTTTTCGATTTCACTGATAAGAACTCACTCCACTGCGATCACAAATTACGATTTTAAGTAGAACTATGAACTGTTTGCTTCCGAAGCCAAAAATAAAGCGAAAATTAAAAACACAAGAGAAAATGTTCTCGAAAATGTCCCGTTATCAGCAGTATATGCAATTATTATTAGTAGCTCAAGAGTACACAATTTCTTGGAATATGTTCTGCGCCAAATGTAAAGCGTACGAAAATAAATTTATGTTTTTTTAAGTAGGTAACTGTTATTGCGACTTTAGAGAACTAAACAGTCAATATCATGCATTTGATATTTATTTTTTATAATTTTAAGAGAAGAAACCCAAAAACAGTTATTGTTTCATTTCCTTTTGTGATGGATAAAATAAAGTTCAAAATTAAAATGTAACTACTTTCGTTAAAAATGGATATTTGCCCATATAGACCCCATGAAAATTTTCAAATCGTTTCCGGGTCCACTAAAAATTATCGGATTGACTCCAAATTTTACAGGATTACATTTTTAACAGAAGGGAACAAGAATCGGGCCGGCGGTTGATAAATTTCAAAAATTTCAAAATAAGAACACCCTTAGTGTATATACTAGAGGTGAGCACAATATGTTTGTTTGTTTAATCTTCATGGTGTACAGTATTGAATTGTTATCTCTATTTAGTGCTCTTGATTTTATGAGAACACTAAAACTGGTATTCTCTTTTAGCAAAAGTATGCAAAAGCATTTGTTTATCTGCCACGCAAGGGCATTCGTTATGTAGTGTCGAAGCATATTTCACTAGTGCACACCGAATGGCAATTGTATACTGAGCACACAAGTCTAAGAAATATTTGTATGTGTAAAAGATATAATAAACAAAACGTAGATTATTTGAGCGTGTTATTATTTATTTTTCTTAGTCTTATAATTTATTAATTCAAGACTAAAAAATAAAATAAATAAGTAATAAAATAAAAATAATTGCTTAATTCACAACAATTTGAATCGTGTATTTGTACACTCTTTTTTTTAATTGTGAACACCCTCTGTGTATTGTATTAATGAATTTTTTATTTTTAATGAAAAAAAAGAACAAGCTACATACAAATTCTCTCAGAAAGTTTATCTCTTAATACAACATTTTAAAAACATATAAAATAAAAGTGTAATAGTGTATTTCATTTTTATATGAAAATTTCATACAACAAATGTTACACTCTTGTATTTAAAATGATAATACAATCGTTACAGAGATACAAGAGGTTTTGTGAATCAAGAAAATATCTTTCACAATAAATATAATTTTCAAAAGGTTTTATTACCACTAAATATTTTATTTTAGTTTGAGTTTGTGAAATGAAGTATTGTGCACTATGAATGAAGTGTACAATAAAAATATTGCACACTTGACACAACTGTCGATTTAACTCTTCTACAATAGTTTTGTATGTTTTTGGTTTCATTGCTCTCTATTTTTGCTTTACACTCAATTACGATCCTCACTACAAACAATATTCGCTTTTGAAAAAAAAATACAATACTGTGCACTCTTACACTTCTTGTGCTCACTTCTAGTATATACATACGTAAGTATGAACAATATGCATTGAAGTTTTCTTTTATATTAAAATTTTTGATTTTTTGAGTTCCCATACTTTTGTAAATTGTTTGTGTTACTGGGAGAAAATATAGTCTATTCTCTTTTTACCGAACTTTGTCCAAAAAGTACGGTATCAAACCTAATATATGATGCACTGATTTACTGCTCTTGAGTTTAAACTACGTATAAACTTGAGTTTAGTTCAACTAAACCAGCATTTAAGCTAGCACTGAATTATTCGCACTTATTTATACTTCTTATTTTACCGCAAGGTTTCTAATCATTAGGCAAGTATTTTTTTAATTCTTTTTAATTTTCCATGTTTAGAGAATATCAAATAATTTTTTTATTATAAATATTTTATTTAACGCTAGTTTATGTCTTAAAATTTACACACAAAAAACAAAATCAGTCAGACTTAAGAAACAAACAAAAATTATAATAATAAACTAATTCTTAATTATGTATTTAAAGTACTTTTCTTAATTTATGCAATTATTTTTAAATTAAACATATGTATGTGTTTTGCATATTAACTTAAATTTAAATGATTACCATGTACTTAAATTATTCTTAGAATTTTGCTTAAATAAAAATGCACATAAAATACATGGAATTTTATTTAAACTAAATTTTATTTACACACATTGAGTATTATTAAAAATAATTTGTTTTGTTTGTTGTTGTGAAAAGTATGATCTATTGCAAGTTCTATTTTTTTATTTTGTTTCAAACTGCATATTTTGTAAAAAAAAATATTTAAATGAATCAGTTCACAAATGTTGCGCTACGTTTTGTTTATAAGCAAATTGCATAAGCCCAGCTTGAAAAGTATGCATAAATTACTCGTACATAAATAATGGGAGAAAAACTACCTTTTATTGTGAATGGCGTCGTCGACGTTACATCAAGACGACAGTAAATATTGTCACTTGTCTATTCTTTATCGGCAACAACTGTATCTTATTGACAATCTCTTACTTAGTAGTCAATTGTTGTCGACAAAGAGTAGACAAGTGACAATTTTTACTGTCGTCTTGATGTAACGTCGACAACGCCATTCACAATAAGGGGAAATATATTATTTTCCAAAACCAAACAATGCATTCCCTTAGAAACGAGAAGGTAATTTGATAAAACACAATTAGGAAGTTCACAATAGCGTTTTAAAATATTTCTTAATATTGCAACGTTTCAGTTTTAATACTTTAATATGGTCTGGCAAGTTCGTTGTTTTTGTTTTGTATGTAAATCAAATTAATTATCAGGTGGCAAATTTTAAAGTATAAAATGCATGTAATTTTCAATATGGCAATATGGTAATGTTAAACTAAAGATGTTAAAACTGTCAGCACAGCTGTAGCTGACGAAAAATATTCTCTCTCTCATATTATACATTAATATATAAATAATCTAAAGATGTATGAGTGTTTGCCTGACTTTGATATACATAGAATGAGTATTTATATCGTTCGTTGCTCACAATGAAAGAATTAAGATGACACAATATCACCACATTAACATTTTAATATACTGATTGTGAATTCCCTAAATAATTACACATTGATTACCACTTGTATTACCACATTTGCAGAAGAAGAATGTATATTTTTTGCTTGTGACGAGTGTTATAAAAAATTATAGAATTCATTCCTCGGACGTATTAAAATAATTCATTACTTTCCTAGGAGATGTTCTGTGTTAACAGTAATGAATTCTGGAATGAAATATTATACATTCTGTGCATTAAGCATTTGCTATCAACATTCTAAACAATTTTTGTAGCTTGTGTGTATGTATTTGTGATTTATTTGTCTTCGAGTTTTGTTTGTTCAGATATAATAATTTTCATTATGTTGTTTTTAAATTAAATATTTACCATTAAATCTTACTTAACATATTGATTTAATAATGTGCATACATGTGTATGCATGTGTTTGTATATAGTATTCATATGCATATCGTTGGCTTAGTAAGTAAACTTGGTAAGTAAATTTTGTATGAGAATTGAGATTTTAATGTAGTATGCTAGTATAACTCAAATATGTACATCATTAATTCTACTATAAGTCTTCACGTGCACCTAAGCTCCAAACTCAACTTGAACGCCAGCCATCTACAAAAATTTGTATGAGGCAGTGTCCCGCAAAATAAAATATGTTTGTATTGGTGCGAAAAATGAGAGTAAAATAAAGTTAAAGCATGTATTTGCAATTTCAAATACATGCTGTGGTTATTAATTGTTCGATTTTTTTTTGTTAATAAGCAATTTAAAAAAAGTTTAATAAATAGTAAAAAATCGAATACTCCATTCAACAACGTATTGCATAAATCCCAAATTAAATTTATTCACAGCGCTGTGAAAACTAATTTGAACTTTAATTTCGTTCGGTGTTCTCAATAAAACTAAACAAAAAAACAGGAAAAAAATTCGAACGTGGATGCACAACTTCATTCGTCGCTTTCTCCATAACGACTTAATGAGAGAGCATAAGCACATGTGATTTTGTTGTCCACAATTGTGGTATGGCTTGCGGGTGACTGGTTTAAGTGATAATTTAGTACATATTTAGAATTAGTACTTGACATAAGAAATCTTGTAGACCTTACACCGTGCGAAAAATTTTTGTAGAACATTTTAGTTCGCTGAAGTTGAGTATCTTACAACTTTTTTTAATTAAAGAATAAAAAGATCCCTACAACAATATGGGTAAATAAAGAAATTAAAAAACAAGCTAAGTAAGTCCAATTAAATGTAATGTACGAAAATATGCGTGAACTGACCTAATGCAAATGCTTTCCATAAGAAATTTGTTAACAATAAGCATAATTCATTCGTATTATTAGCTTAAGAAATTTATACACAAGAAGCACACAAATGTACATGACTATGTTGAAGTAAATATTCCAAGCATAACAGCAATTATTTTGTTAGTCCTTCTGCTTATTAAGGACTATACAACCACACAAACACATAAGCCAGTGCAGATGCCAGATATAAACAACAACAGAGATAATGCTTTTTCTCACACAAAAAAAAAACGAGTTGTAGCACGAATTAATGTGATTGCGATAGGTTTGTTAAATGTAAATGTAAAGGTATCATTATGTATACAAACAGATAAAACAACAGCTTTAACTCGTTTACAATTACACCATATTTGTCAGGATACTAAAGCGCATTATTCACAGTCAAAATACGTGACCTGCATTATAATAATGTTAGTGAAATGTTGTTTGTATGATTCACACCGACAATGCTTTAAGCAAACTCTAAAAGGGACAAAGCAAGGGACAGTCTTGTGTAAAGAGCAGCGAAGTTAACATCATGCTACAAAGCAGCGAACAATTTAACATTGTATGTTTAAAAGCTCTTAATATCAGTGTGGAGTATATTAATTGTTCTGATTTGATAAGAATTGTACTCTGGTGATTTTTTATTTAACTGCAAGTTAGCGAACCTAAAAATAATGTTTTTAATAATAAAAACAAAAACGTAACAAGACTATGTATTCAATATAATGGACTATCCAACCGCAAACAGAATTTCCAAATTTTCTTTAAGTGTATTAATGGATTTACTGCCCGTTCATAGAAGACAAGTAAAAATTTTCGTGTGTATATTTATAATGAAAACAAAAACAAATTTTGAGTGCTTTGTTTTTGTTTTCAATATAAACAGACATACGAGAATTTTGACTTGTCTTCTATGAACTGGCAGTTAATTTAGAATTTATTTATAAATTTTTAAGTTCTTATTCATAAAAACTGTTTTTTATTTATTACACTGGGTCCAGACTTGCAATTTTTGTTGCAGCAACTTTTTATTTTTTAGTGATAAAGAGCGAGAGGCGAATTCAAAATTTATATATTTCTATTTCAATTACTCTCCCGCATGTTCAAAAATTGTTACAGCAAATATTGCAAATTTGGATCGGGACTAACAGGTTTTTGTTGTCCATGCAAAATTCGTTTCTTAAACCCTGTATAAAACAAAATTATTTTTTTTTATGAATAAAGCAGTTAGTATTTATTGTTACACGTACGCTGTCAAAAGGTCTGTACCTCTTGCGGTTCTCGAGATGAAACTTGCGTGCGACAGAGAGACAGATAAATATACAGACGGTGTAGCGGCAACAGCAGGTTTCGTTTTCACCTTTGACGTACGGAAACCCAAAAAGCCAATACTAGTTATATTTAAACAATAAAAGTAAAACCAAAAAATATTGAAAGAGAGTCTGCCATTAAAATTAGAAAATCTAAATAAGGAAATGTCTTAAGTGTCGACGATTTATTTTGGAACTCTACGAATATTGGTATTTAAAAAGAATAAATTTAAGAAGATAAAAAAGTTAAAATTTTTTTCCTTACTGAAAAATTTTAAATGTCAAAGCCAACGATATGTATGTCACTATATACATACATACATATGTACATATGTATATTTTTATTTTTTTATGTGTATGTACATATACATACATGTGTACATATGCACTTCAATATTGTTTCGTTTGTAACACAAAATATAAATAAATCAGTTTTTTCAAATAAGTTTTTATATATGTATGTATAATATTGAACTTTTTTTGTTTGTTTTGTGTACAATTCCTTTTTTTTATTATTTAACTAACATACATATAAATATGGCGTTTTTCTTCTTCTTTTATTAAATGTAAATAAATTTTTTTTTTTTTTTTGTATTGTTTGTGGCAGAGGGTTTGGGAATTTTAAATGGGTTATTTCATTGTTTGTTGGCTTTTGTTAGTATGAGTATTTAAAAATTGAAATCAATTAATGTTGCTTGTTATTGTTATTCACAGGACTAAATATAATATATATAAAGTACAGATTTTCTTTGATTTTTTTGTATAACAAATGTTAATTTGTCATCAGATCTTTAATGCTTCTTTTTTACACGGTGGTCTCATCATCATCAATATTCCTCCTAAATGAATGCGAAAAGAAGAAATAAAAGACAATGTTTAAGAAAGTTGTAGTATATATTTAAATTATATATTTAAATTTATATTATAAAATATTTAATGAGAAACTAATTATTTACTTTTCTATTTTAATATGTGTTAGTAGCAATGAAATTTATATTTGAAAAAATAATTTCTTTTTTTGTTTTACTTTAACAGGATTAATTTCTATAATTATTATTTTTTATAGTTTCAACAATACGATTACTAAGCATGCATTTATGTAATTAGTATAAATTTGTTAAATAAAATAACAATAAAATTTTAAATATTACAAATTATGTTAATAAAATAAGTAGTTAAATATTAAAAAAAAAAAATAAATTTTGCACTGTAAAAATTTTTTCAAATACAAAAATATGCATTATAAATTGGCATACTTTAATTTATCTAATTTAAATTATATACAAACACATACATACATAGATATGTATGTATGAGTCCTATGCACAATGGGAAAGCATCCAAATATTTCGCAAGCAAATCGATTAGTTCGAATGGCATTGGAATAATGGATTACTTAAGTTCATTTCTAGTTTATAGTTGATAATGATGCTAATGCTAGTACATGATGTGATACCTCAAATGTTCATACAAGTAAGCTTAAAGCACCGATATACATACATATGTACATAACAGAACCAGCTTATTTTTTTAAAAGTTTGTTTTATTCTACAATATAAGAAGTCTTTTTTACTTTATAATCTCAAATTTACCTTTAAGTTGTGGTAAATTATGTTATAATACATTGTATAAATTGTTTGCTTTTGCTTTTTGAAATTTTAAGACGTCAGTCAGTGTTCAGACGAGGAGAGTCTTAAGGCTCAACTATAATATGAATAAGCGAACTTAAGCAACTGTGCGGTTACATATAAAACGTATGTGGCAAACTATAATGTAGTTATGGAACTTTTCGTCAAGTTTCGTTAAATGTCATTTGCTTAAGCTAAGTGCCAAACTGAACGCACATTCCGTACGGAAAACGCTGTTTGTGCATTTTTTCAACTCAAGCAAACAGCATCAGAAAATATTCATTGATTTTAAATATTTTTTTATTGTTTCTTATTTTAAACTCAGAAAAGAAAGCAAAACTTTTATTTTCATTTTTGTTTTACAATACATATACACACACACACACACATGAGTTTATATACATATGTATGTTCATTGTTGTACTTTTTAGGAAGAAACAAAATTACTAAAAAATTTTGAACAATACCTATGTATATGTGCAGCTGTGGCTAAAGAATACTTAAGTGCATGTAAGTACATTGTAGCCACCTTAAGTATTTGACAGACTTATCGTTCAATTCTGGCATTAGCTTAAGCCAGCTTATTCATATTATAGTTGGGCCTTTATTTTTAAGTACTAAGCTTCATGTACTGTCGAAACGTTTTGCTTTCTCATTGCTAATGTCAAAAAAATAAGAATACACAAAACTATGCATAAAAAATATGTGCTTAAAAATAAGACTCGCATTGCGTGAACGCCGAAGATAGTTCAAAGAAGAAAAAGTGATAAGCTTATCAATAAGACTCTTTTCGTCTGTACAATACACACTTATTGAAATTTATCACCTTCCCCTTTTTTGCTGCTATTGTGAATTATTTCCCTTTTTTCTCAAATGCGGAGAGAAAAAAATACCCCGGAGAAAAAGTAAGCATTATGTGGATTTTAAATAAATCATATACATAAAAAAATTCCGCTCGAGTTTGTTTCCCTATTCTCTTATTATGAACTTCTTTTTTCCATTTTCTTACCAAATGCGGGAATAAAAAAAATCCCCGGGAAAGAAGTGCATATATATTTGAACGCAGTTTAACTATTTGCTTTATTCTACAGTATTAGAAACCATTTTTACTTTATTTATTTATTTCCATTACCTTTAGTTTATGCAAATACATAAATTTCCACCTTTTCTTTGTATAAATTGTTTGCTGGGTAAAAATTTTAAGCCGATATTTAATTTTTATCACCTTTCGCTTTTTTCCTATTGAATTTATTTTTTCCCTTTTTTGTCAAATGCGGAAAGAGAAAAATTCCTCGGGGAAAAAGTAGGTATTTGAACTAGTGATGAGCGATAACGCGATTTTTTAATAATGTTGCTCCTTGTGAATGTGAATGTGATTTCTAAATCGCTGTTCTTTTAAACTGTGACTGTAATCACAGTTAAGCAGTATTTTGTTTGTAGCAGTTCTGGTATTTTGAGAAAATCTAATAAGAAGAGCAGCAGTGAAATTAAACTCTGATTGTGATCACAGTTTAACTCATTTCAGCTCTTCTGCTTTAAAAGTCTTTATTAGTATTGGTATTTTGATAAATACTAATAAGAAAAGCGACAAGAACAAACAATTAGCAATCAACCACGTCTAAATATTGAGATTTTCGTAGAAGAGGCAGAGAGACAAAAATTGCAAATATGAACATGTGAGATGTAAATAGTTGCCAGAAAAGACGATTTGGCACGAGTTGACGATTTTTTTTATCGACAAAAGCTGAAGGTATAAAAAAATTCATGTGGTAGCCTTATCTAATGTTAAGTAAGCATATAAGAACAATCACAGTTTGTATAGGTTAGGTTCGGTGGCAGTCAGAAACCCGGACTCACTTAGACCGTTTTGGTGCATTGTGATACCACGGAGACTCTGCTTATGCGGAGTCCCCACCGTCGAACCATCCAGAGCTCAGTATAAAGCTGCTAATACGTTCAAGTTTAACACCAGCAACGTCAGAAAGTTCCCTGAATTCAAGAGCGCCCATTGTGGCCATTCTCTTTCCTGCAAGTCCAGGACAGTGACAAAGAAAATGTTCTATGCTTACAGTTTGTATAAAAGAACTATATTTCCAAAATCTGTTACTTGATAAATTCAGTCACAGTTGTGATTAGTGATTTTTCAATCGCTGTGAAAAAAGAACAGGTTTCAAAATATCGCTCAACTCTAATTTGAATGCAGTTAAACTAAAAAATCATTCCCTTGAAAAAACAGAGGAGAGTTTAGATAAAATTACAGTTAATACTTCATTAAAACAAAATTTATATAAATAAATAATTCTATTGTTCTTGACGCAAAAAAGGGAGAAAACAAAATATCAACAAACAAGGAAAACAACTGGCTCCGTAATGCGGTGATGCCACACTTGTTACCATATTTTGTCCCCAAAGAATTTATGATTATGGGATTTTTTTTCTCGAGAAAATTATTTTCAATGAGAAATAAATTCCGAGCGAATATTCAGGATTGAGCAGTACAAAAATTTTTAATACATAACGCTTATGTCAAGCCCTATTTTCGATTTAATCTTAAGCAACAAAAATTAAAGTTTTCAGAAAAACCGGATAAAATTTTAGTTGCATTAAACAATTAAATTGGAAATAGAGCTCGATGTGATGAGTCGTTTAAAGTAAATTTAAATAAAGTAATTTGATGTTAGTCCTGGTCCAGACTTAAAATTTTTGTTGCAGCAACTTTGTATTTTTTAGGGGCAAAATAACGAGAGGGGAATACAAAATGTACATGTCCCATATGTTCAAGAGTTGCTGCAACCAAAATTTCAAGTCTGGTCCGGGACTGATTTAGTCGATTACTCATTGTTGCCCATTGTGCAACGAGACTGATAAATATGTGAAAATTTAATTCACATAATTATAGCTTCTGTTTAAGATTATAATTACAAATCAGTATTTAAATATTTTCCGGAAAAAAAGTAATACAATAAAATAAATAACATGCGAATATTTTCATGCATAAATATTTTAATTAATTTGTTTAGCTAACATCTAATTATGTTTAAAAAAAATTTCATTTGTTGAAATTTAACAAAACAATATGAATGACATTTTCAGCAAATAAGCTGTAATTTTTATTTTAGCATCAAAATTTTCTAAAACGCAACTCAACGTCGTAGTTTGCAGGAAAAAGCAAAAAAAAAATTCAAAGCAACTTATAAAAATTTTATTGAGTAAATCAAGGCGACTCAACTGCCTACCCAGGTGACTATTTTCGTAGCTTATACATAACTTGTATATTCCTCAATTGTCAACACACATTTTTCGGCACATATTTTTGACATTACAAGTATGACTTTTTTAAAGAGAATTGAGCTGATTCTTTGTATGAAATCTTGAATCCCTTGAAATTAATTTACAATTGATTAAAAAAAAATAAAATGAGTTTGAAATCAATTTTAGGAGAATTTCGTAATAAAAAATTGAAATAAAATACATTTGAAATTCATTTAAAATTTTATGAATATGGGATTGAATTTAGCTTTTAATGCTAAGATTTTCAAATAATCAACATGAGATTTTTGTAATATAATTCTTTGCGATTTAAGATTTGCACCAAGGCGAATTCGAAACAGATGATCTCGAAAAATCAGGCGAGTACATATTTTTTGATGACAAAACGAAAATATTAAAAAAAACATTATTCTTAAATGCCGAAATACACGGTTTTGAATTTGACGTAACTATTTATTTTGAAATCGGAAAAGGACAATTTTTAAAGAGAATTCGGGCGAGTCTACCTTGTATGAATAAATAAACCTTGATATGTTCTTATTGTAAAAATATTTTAATTAAATATATTTGTAAACAAGGGGAATTCAATTGCTGGTGGTATAGGCGACACAGCTGAGCTACTTTTTTTTCAAATAAACCAGATTTGATTTGGGTTTTTTTCACATCTAGTTGCATTTTTTTAACTGCTTATTAATTTATAAAACTTAACGTCAAATATATATACATATGTACTTCGCTATGATGCTGAATCCATATCGGGTGATCTCAACAGACCAGGTGACTGTTTTCGCTGCTTGTGATATGGATATCCCTCAGATGTCAACAAACATTTTTAAATACAATTTTTGACATCCGCAGTATGAATTTTTAAATTAAGCTTTGTCTTAAACAATTATTATGCGGTTATCTCAAAGCCCGTAAAAAAGCAAATTCTGTGTTTCTGACAATAATAATAATAATAACAATTTGTTTTCGACTGTAAAATTGTCAGTCGCCAAGAAGTGGGGCATAGCTTAGCTTGGCGTGGAGTTGCATTTTGTTTTAGAAAATTTGGCTTTGTTGTTTTTCGGCTTAAAATTTTTAATTTAAAATAATAATTGATGATTTTATGAATTATGCGATTATAAATATCAAAATATCAGAGTCCTAACCACTAAAAAGACGTAAGTGTCAATATACAAAATAAAATCCTGTTAAATATCCTTAGAGGACAAATTACGTCTTCCGATATCGGACGAAATTTAAAAACACTTCCATTTAAACTCTGTTAAGATATTTTGAAATTTCGTTCGATATCGAGTGCAGTTATGTAGACCCAGATAAGAATTCCACTAAAAAATTGGTTCTGTAGTAGTAAACTCGAAAAGGGAGAAATCATGGCACTTAAGGCTTTTTGGCGGAAATTTTTCAATATGTTTCGTGTAAACTGATTTTAATGTAGGTTTTGCTGGGCAAAAGTTTCCAACAACCAAAGGGGGCCAAAAGCTATACAATATTCCATTAGAGGCGATTAAATGTTTACATTGAGTTAAACAAATATATCTTGTACATAAAGCATTAACCAATGCGAGCCATAACCGCCTAAAAAGCTTAATCGACACATTTTTGGCCTCATTTTTTTTTTTTTTGAGAAAAATCGGTTTTTTACGATCGCAAATTACTCGTATCGATTTGGTCAAAAGATTAAGTTTAAAAATTATGGCACTTAAGCTTTTTTTTGGCGGTTACTCTATTTATTAAAAAATTAAGCCAGAGGTCGCGTTACGGTCAATGTAAATCGTTATCGCACCATAATCAATGCTATATTTACTTAATAATATGAATGTGGTCTCCACATCATACTCGTATCATCGCCCTCGCATCCACTCATTTAAATCAAAATTTGGTGATAAGCTAATTTCAAATAAAGACCTGCCAATTGGTCCCTAAGTTTTTGCTATTAGACACCTTTAGATTATTTTATGGTGGGGGCACTGGCTTATACTGATAAACCAGCAACAATTTACTTTAAAAGTGG
Organism: Tachina fera; assembly: GCA_905220375.1. Classification (NCBI taxonomy): domain Eukaryota; kingdom Metazoa; phylum Arthropoda; class Insecta; order Diptera; family Tachinidae; genus Tachina; species Tachina fera. The sequence continues at coordinate 101,643,748 of LR999967.1, read as the reverse complement.
GTGTGGCCGTGCCCATAAAGTTTTAACCATCTGCTTTATGCACATTTTAATTTATTACATATTTCTTACGACATTTATTATATATTTCCTACAAAAACTTTGCATGCACTACAAGCACTGCGCGCAGCGGAATATTGATTTAAAAAAAGTAGGCGGAGCTAAATCATTCAAAAACTAAAATTATATTTCACACTACAGAGCTGAAATTCTGTATACAAGCAGGACTATTTGAGCTGCAAAAATAGAAAAGTCGGAAAACCTAAAAATTTTAAAGAGGAAGCGGTCCCATTAAAGCTCCCAATTATGAATTAAAATTAAGCTTTTCAACACAAATGATTTTATTGAAGCTTTCAATGCACATGCACGACTTCACCTTAACAATTTTAACTTTCTTTTTTATGTACTTGAGCTTAGCAAGCTTTAAAGCTACTCGAATTAATTTATTTTGAAAAGTGAGACGAAAGGTTCAATCGAGTTCTTTCTACTATACAGGGTGGCGTTGCACGTTGACTACAAAACCGAAGGTCCTGGGTTCGATAGTCATTAAATAGCAACACCACGCATTTTTCTCATGTGGATTAGTATCCTTTGTACCAGTTGTTGTGGAAAAAGTTCTAGTAATGCAGGCAAAAAGCAGTGAACTATACCGACTTCCGCAGATACTACTAATCCTAATGTAACATCAGAGTGCCCTCTTTCGTTGTGTAGCGGAATCAGCGGCGAAGTAAAATAATTAATAAAGTGGCTACTAAACACAGCTTCAAAAATTTAATACGCTGCATTTGACACCAGAAGGTGCTGCAACAGCGCTGCGTTATTACAATGCGTGCAAAAAAGGAGAGTTGTAAAAGAATAAAGTTTTCCTCTATCTCTTCTTTCACGACCTGTTATCTCTATCACCATCTCTAAGTTTCAAACTTCCTTACCAGCAGCCTTCTGACATAACCTAACCTAACTTTCTACTATACATATGGTTACAATTTTCTTTGCACTTATTTTTCATCACATTATATAGACTATGATGAGTAACTAAGAAAATATGTATAAATATATAAATATATGATGCTACGGTTAGAATCAAAGTGGGTCTAAGGCTTAGCCTAATCTAACCTCCCATACGATTTATTAACGATGCAAATTGCAACAGCCTTTCATTTTGTATGCTCAATTTATTTTGCAAAATTTTTAAAATTTAAACAACACAATCTATAAATAAATCAGGCTACAGCAAATCTACGAGTGCACTTTAGTTGTGTACTTTTCTGAAAAGGAAAACGTAAATAACAAAATAATTTATAGACAAACTAAACTAAAATCTTCGATTATATTATGAAAATACAAACACAAACAAAGGTTGTGTAAGCACATACATAGCGTTAACTTAATATGAAAAGGCTCTAACTCATGTTTTTCATAGTTTACAGGAGGAGGAAAAAAACTAATAAAGAAAGATGCAATATTGATACAAAATTTTTTTAAGCGCAATTTTTATTAAAAACACTTAAAACAAATTTAGTGTTGTATTAGTTTTATTAATATAAAGGAGGTGTATCTAGCAATGGTCTATAGAAATGTATGTATACAAATATCGATTTCGAAAAATTATGACTTGGGGCCTTTTCGTATTAAGTTAACGATAGATAAACATAAATATATTTCGAACGAATGTTTAATGAAAATTCAATATTTATTTTTAATTAATTGTTTTTTAGATCTAATGCTAATTTCAAGGAATTTAAATTTATTTTATTTTATTTTACGTATTTTGTACTTTTTTTACGGCAGCTTTCAATTGCATGAACTATTTGTGTGTTGTAAGTATGTGTGTATAGGATGTGTGTGTGTGTATGTATATTCTATTTAGCTCTATATGATTTGTTTTTATGGGTATTTATTTTATGTTTGAGAATATATTATGTGAATAAATAATACTGATAAAAATGACATCCTGCAATAGCTTAAGGTGTAAGTAACTCTTTATTTGGGGTAATTTTAAAAGTTCGTGCTGCTTTAAACCAATTTATCTCTTCAAATTTTTTTGTATTAAAAAAAAGAAGAAAACAAGCAAAGCATTAACGAAACCTTTCTTGCAAAGACAAAAAAATTTTGAAATTTTTTGATTGCTTTGCAAAAATAAACAAATAATTTCCTAATGTCAAAGAAACCAAACAAAACAGTTGGGTTTTCGCACATTTGTCTTTTTTTTTAACCATTAAAATTAAACAGTTACGAAAAACGATAAAAAATGAAACCTTTTTTTTTTTTGAGTTATTCATTTAGTTTTTAAATTGAAAGATTTAATGTATAGTTTCCACAATACAAGCAAGCGACTTGTCTAACCCCCTGTTTGTGTAAGACGTTTGAGTTAGAAATCTTGTCGCTTTTGAAACTTCTACAACTTTTCTTTAATCTATTACAGAAATGCCAAGATTTCTAACTCAAACGTTTTACACAAACAGGGGCTTAGAATTTATATAGGAATCACTCAAAAATGTTTGTTGTTTTATCCGACTGCGCGACGGAAAGAAGGATATTGTATTTATCAGCCTATGTACGTCTGTGTATGTATGTACGTGTGTTCTTTTGCGGCACTATAAAAACCGAACTCGTGGACCGACTTTGATGATTCTTACATCAATCGATTTGTCCTAATCCTGGGAGTAGTAGTAGTAGTCAAAACTCAATAGGGCGGTCAAAAGACGTCATTTTTTAAATAATAGAATAATAAAAAGTCAGCGAACTATATCAAAATGCGTATTTTAAAATCATCTTTACGTTTCCCTCATGATTTTTCATTTCGAGTGACCGTTTTGGATATTTAGCGGTTCAAAGTTTTTCGCAGACTCATGTTTTGATGTTTTTAGCCTTTTTTTTATAAACTTCAAAATAGGAAGAAATTTCTAATTCGATTGTAAATTTCAGTCTAGAAAATTTTACAGCCTTATTTATAAAACTTATTAAGGCTTTATAAAGGTTGTTTTTACACAAATTTCCATACAAAACTTTTCTTAAAAAGCCTTTAGAAAGCCTTAATAAGTTTTATAAATGAGGCTGTTAAGAGTGTTTTTCATATATTTTTTCTAAACAAGTCGCTTGCTTGTATTGTGGAAAATAAACGTAAAAAATGAGAATTTTTACTGGGCAGTAAAGTACAACATTTTGGTACTTCGTAACGTTTGAGAGAAACCGAAAATATACATATACACTTATTTTTAAAATAAAAAGTTAACTAGCAGCGAATAACGGCATTCCAATTTTCAAAATATTTCATTAGAAAAAATTTTTAAATTTCGCTCGATATTGAACCCCGCGTAATTTATCTCAATCAACAATGAGTGCAGTGGGTGCGTATGATTGATATAAAACAACAGTTGAATCAATCATACGCTACAGCACACTGCACTGAAATACATTTTGGCTACGCACAACTAGACTTTTGTCTACACTTGAGTAGTTAATTTTTGACGCAAACCGATAGTTATATGAGCCATTTAAATTAAATGATTGAAAAAAGACAAAATTATGGCCTGTTTCACAATAACGAAAGAAAACTTTCGACTTTTATTTTTATGGAAAACAAAAACAAATTTTCATATTTTATTGTTGTTTTTCAATCGAAACTTTTGATTCTTTATTGTGAACTAGGCATTAATAAAAATAATAAGGGTTCTCATAAGAACTCTTAAAATTGCCATTGGGCAAACTTGCGAGACTTTCTTCATGAAGTCCCTTTTGAACTTTTGAGCAAACAGTTTATATAAATTTGAAGCAAACGTTAAAAAGTTCAATTAATAAATATAAAATAAGAAAATTTTAATTAAGGAACATATTTCTATAAAAATAAAAAAGTATGTGTGTGTTTGTTTAAAAATGCCGAAAGAAAGCCAAAAAAGCAAGAAGTTGTTGTTAACAAAATGCACATTGCACAGCTTAAGTTTACGACTCAAAATTATTGGGCAGAGTTAACAGGTTTGTGTAAATAAATTTCCATAAAATTTTTTACGTTTTTATTTACGAGAGTGTAAAAATGCACAATTGCACAGTTTGCGAGACTTTTGAACATTCTCATGAAAACCCTTAATATATTATTACTGATTAAAAATTAAAAAATTAAATCACTCATAAAGAAAGGATTCATTTAAAACAATAAAAAACTTGTTGCAAGAAATTTGCAAGAATTCGCAACAAATTATAACAGGAATTTATTATTAAATTTGAAGAAAAAGCAAAATTGTTAAAGAAGTTTTCAGAATGCAGAAAGAGCCACAAGTCCCAAAAACCACTTATGAAGACAGTTATTAATATAAATGCTTTTCATAAAAACAATTGTCTACATTAAGAATGGTCCAGATATTCTATTCTAAAGCACATAATACATAAGTACACAAACATATCTGTCGAAACATGTAATAATATCTTAAGTCAACTTGTGACCTAATTTTGTAAAACGAAAACGTCAAACGTTGACAAATTTTGTGTGTCCAAAATTTATCAACGCTTTACTTTTTAGTTTTAAAAAATTTGGCCCTTAAGCAGTGTTTTTTTTCAGCAGTTTTGACGCTACCGCTAAAAGCTTAGAAAGCAGTTTAAAAGGCATTTTAACTCCTGAAAATTCCAACAGCAACACAATGCAGCATAATAATAAAGCTAAGTTTCCTTAAGCCTGCTTAAGCTACTATTCCATATTGCCACAGATATAAAAGGATTTAGAAGTAAACATTCGAAGCCAACAACAAACGACAATGCAGACGAAATATACAAGCAAAAACAACTACTCTGCTTCTACATTAAAGCTTTATTATCAAAGTGCATACACACCAAGAAGCTGCAACAAGTGTGATAGCGCTAAATAACTTCCGTTCACGTTCTACATATAACCCACATGGTCGACTTGAGTGTAAAATTTATATGAAAAGCACTGATATTTTTAGTAATTTTCATAAGTAATTTTTAGACGAGTCGTCTGTCTGAAGTCTTTTTTAGCTTTACCTTCTGTTACTGTTCTGTGCTATGCCGTTTTGCTTCTAAATTTAAGTACTTACTTTTTCTGTAGTTACTTATCAGAAGGGTCAAAGTTTCGCACTTAAGCAATGAGTTTTGCATCGGCCATTGTGAAGTTTCAATATAATTTAATTTTTTTTTAAATTAATTTTTTTAAATTCTAAAAGCACAATCACAATTTATTCCAAAATATTTTTATTTAATTTATGCCGTCACTTAGAATTACTTAACAATTTTTTGATTTAAGTAATTGTAATTTTTCTATAAATAAAAAAGAGTCAGCTGATTCGTAACAGAACAGAAAGTAAAAACTAACTCTGCCTTTATTCTGGCTTGACTTGTGGAAACAGAGTGCCCAACACAAACACAAAAATTTGTCTTAAGTTGAAGAAAAAAATAAGCAAATTAAAGAATAAACGACAATGGTAAGTCTGTTGTAAATTAGAGATAGTAAATTTGGGCTTTCTTTACAAAACACGTTTTCAGCAAATTGAAATATGATGAATCAAAACAATTCACGTATTCCATTTACAAGAAAGTTTCGTATATAAGGCAGAAATCTACATCAACTGACTTTACACACAGTGAACGCTGATGATTAAGTTTTAGTGGCCTTCGAAAACGGCTGGCTGTTCCGTTGAACTATGTGTTGTCAGAATATTTACAACTAACTTTGATGTTATTTGTTCATTAATAATTATCACATGTAATTTGGCTTAAAAAGCGATACGAACTTTAACCCGTTTAAATAAATCATAAATATAGAAACAAACCAAAACAATTTAACAAATATATTTCATTCACAAGATTATACTTGAATTGATTTGTTTACAAGCAATGCAGGTTGTGTACGTACAACCATCGTTCACTTGTTCGGAGTAAATGCATATATAAATACATATAAATATATTGTTTTCTTATATTTATTTTCCAAGTACGAGTAGATGATCGGGTATACTCGAAAATTTCATACTTGTTGCAGCTCTCTGATATACACAAACCAATAGAACTAGTTGTAAAGCGAACTAATGACGTAATTGAGAATTGGTATGAGAAGCTGCTCAATGTGGTGAGAATGTCTAGATGTTGCTAAGATTCTTCTGAAACCGTTTTGTTAAGTAGAGTTTAGCATACGCTAAACGAGCAGCGAAGTTAACATCGCTATATTTTAGCTGTGAATTAATTTAACATTGTGTGTTTGAAAGCTCTTTATATCAGTGTTGACTAAACAAAGTGTTGTTATTTGATAATAATTATACATTTCGGACTTTTTATATAATTGCAAATATTGGAATCTGCAAAAGTAACGTTTTTACAGGGTAAAAATATTAAAAATAAATTTTCTTTAGACTAGTGCTGATAAGACGGTTATGTATTATTAATTACTATCATTAATCCCCTGTTTCTACAACACAGACGGATGACTTGAGTATAAAATTTATATGGAAATCACTCATAATTTGAGTGATTTTCATAAAAATTTTCTTGACGAGTCTTCAGCCCGACTTGTGAAAACTGCACATAAGCTTATGTCCGACACTGGTTGGGCGTAATAATTATATTTAGATTTTAGATTTGAATACTTATTGTTAGTTCAATTTGCAAGATACAATAAATAAATATAATTGAATTGTAGTGAATTTCGCCCAGCTAATGAAGTCTAGTTTAATATTTCTTCTCTTCTTTAGAAACTCACATTAATTAATAAAAATATTTCATTCAATAAGAACTGAAATTACTGAACTTTAGCCAGATTAAGAAATTATTTCTGATTAAAATAAATAAATATATGTATGAATAAAGAAAAAACTAGTGCTGATCAGAATGAAGAAAAGTAGTTTTCATTTTGATTGTAGCTTATCTTATTTTTCACGACATGACAACAATTTTCTTTAAGGCGGATTTATAAATTTTAAAGTGAAAGTTTTTTCATTTAATTTTCTATTGCAAATCCTTTATCAAGTGATTTAAATGTGAATGAGACTAATTAAGGGTCTTGTAAAACACAAATAACAATAACAGAAGCTTAATGTTAATGTATTTTATAAAATAAAAAAAAAGCTTTTTGGAATAACAAAGAAAAGCCTCCAATTGGGGCCAAATTGAACCATTCGATATCGAACAAAATTTAAAAGCATTTTCAGTTAAAACTCTATTGAAATGTTTTGCACTTTTATTTGATCATGATATTTTATATATGTATATTTAATTTTCCTTATAACATTATTGAAACTACAAGAAGCACGAACTTCAACAATTACCCCATGCTCTATTGCTCTATTTTATTTATAACACAAATATAGACTTTATACTTTTACTTTTTACTTTTTACTTTTTTCACTACATACAACATATTATTGATTTATAAGTGTTGGTGGTTTGTATGAGTGATTTGTGATAAAATAGGAGGTATAGTTTATATGAAAGAAAGATGAAACAAAACTGTAAACTACCAGACTGTTAAGGACCAGGGATAAAGACGCCGTTGACGATGTAGCCATAATATGTCCAACTGTGAAAAATGTATGTTTTATATGTTTTAGTTTTATATTTTCTTGTTTAAAAAAATATGATTTTTGTTTTAAATGTATGCTAAATTATTTATTGCTAAGTCTGTTACTCAAATTTTTCTAATATTTAAATATTTATGAGATCTAAATATGTAGGATTTTTTTATTTTGGTTTGTTATACAAGTACACTACATTATTTATTACCTCTATTTTATATTGCATTTTAATTTATGTGTTTTTTTTTTATATTTTTTATTTAAAGCATAAATAACAACTTATCGCAAAACTATTTATTTTGCCAATATGATGTGCTCATCTTACACAAAAAAAAATAAGAAATATTTCTATTTTTTAAATAAATAACTAAGAGCTGTTTTTCTTTGTTTTTTGCCAAAGCCACAATTTATGGTTATAAATATCTAATCTTTGTTTATTCGAAAAAATTTTATAAAATAAAATAACTAAAGTTTTGTGTGAAAATTTAAAACTATTTTATGCTAGTTTAAATAACTAATTGCTTATAAAAATAAATAAATTGCTAAATAAATAAATGCTGGATTTTTTAAATTATTCTATAAATTATTCTATACATAGTTTGTTTTTTTTAAATATAAAGTTTTATCATTTCAAATTAAATTGAATGTATTGAAAGAGAAAAATTGCAAAGTAAATATTTTATAAAAATTCAATCAATATTCTAAATTTAAAATAAATGTTAAAGCATAAAAGCTACAATAATATACATACATAGAGAAAGTATATAATTAAAAGAAAATTTTAGCACCCTTAAAGTACACAATTATACATAAATATATATATTTTTTAAATAAACAGAAACTAGTGTAACCAAGTGGAGGGGGGGGAGCGGTAGCCTACAAACGAGTTTGAAAATCTATAATTGAAAATTATTTAAATTTCTTTCACTAGTGCAATTCAGTAACTTTTTGCTAACCGAAAATCATAATATCTGTGGTAATAAGAATAAAGAGCTTAAGTCATATTTTACTGTTTTGCATGAGAGCACTTTCAAGCTTTTAAGTCGATTTTCAGAAATTTATTTCTTTTACAGTTAAATTGGTAAATTCTCTGTTAACCTTTATTTTTTTAAGCAAACATCGTTTTACACACTATAAGTAATACATTTAAGTTGAAATATACCAAAGTATAACCTTAAATAAGCTGTTATTCCAAATGAGATTAGAAGTCTAAAAAAGCGTAAGTCGGAAGTCATAGTGCTGTAACTTCATGAAAATTTGAATAAATTAACTGAGATTTTGCCCAGGATACTTTCAAATATGCAGATTATGGAGGTGCCACTAAGTCAAAACAGCTTATCTCGACTTAAGCACTTTTTTCTTAGTACAGCTACGTCCAAACACACATACATACATACACTGATATTTTCATTTGAGGTAAACAGCTTTGAAAGCTCTTACATTTGTTCTTGTCTCTTTGCAAAGTAGGAGGAAGCATTGTCTGCTGTTGTGTTGTTGTTGTGGATGTTGTACTCTTGTCGGTGTGAAAGCACAAAAAGCTCCTTATAAAAGTTTTCACCTTGTGCATATGGCTTGGACGTAGCTGACTTAGTGATACATTTATTAGAGATGTGTCTTACTCACATGAGAATGTGAGAGATTTCGACAGAATGCTACAGTGAGAAGAGTAATGAGAATCATATGGACTAATCCGAATCGATAGATTTTAAAAGAGATTCTAAGATTGCATAAGGTTACCAACATGTAATGAAACATTAGAATTCAACTTGTGTCATTCTCCAGCATTTAGTCAGCTGATAAGAGACAACGTACTTGGACTTGGAATGCCTTGGAGACTCCAGTTGAATAGACCTAAGATAAAATGCATAGATCTTCATTTTCCCGATGATCTAAATACATAATAGGCAATATGCCAGTGTTTTGTTCCACCACAAAGTGGCCAGCAGTTGCAGTTTAAAAACGTGGATATATAATATTTTCTTTGTACTGCGCTACGAGAATCAGTCGTTACAATTTTTGGAACGTAAGTTCCTTATGGCGCGCTAAGGCGCATCAATATTTGAAAATGAAAAAAATACTGGCGAACACTGGTTGAAATACTGGTAACATGATCATGCTGCCACTGCGGATTTTTTAGATTTTCAGCGCTGTCATAATTTTCCGGCAAAGTGCCGGGGAACTTCTAGGATTTTGAGATTTTTAGCCTTTTAGGGGATTTCCAATATGTTTATGTTTTTGCTAAAAGGTTCGTGACTTGTACAAGTGGTTCGTGGCAGTGATAACTAAATGTGTCTCTGCTAACTAATATTATAAATTCTAAAGTAAATTTATTGTTGGTTTGTTGCTTTTTAACGGCTAAACCACGGAACCGATTTTGATGACATTTAGAGCATATGTACATATATCTAAGTCTAACAGGACACATAGGTTATGTGTTTTTAGAAACTAGGACCAGGATGGGAAGTAAGGGGAAATTTCTTTCTCTTTGAAACTGTCTATCCAATTTTGATGAAACTCGAAACATAAATAAATCTGAACTCTACAAGGATTTCGCTCTGCACTGCAGCGATCCGGAAGTCTTTTTTTTTTTGCAATACAAAGGCCTAAGCTTACTTCACCTAAAACTCAAAGCCATAAATATCTGGTTAGAACAGATTCCCATATAAAAATTTGTATACTTAAACCCCTTATTAAGCAGTGAAATTTCATTTTATAATTATAATTATATTACAGCTACATTTAATCGATTGAAATTTTCTTCAAAATTTCTCTTCAAAATGCTTTAAACTCGTGTAAACAGCAAAATTTCTCCAAAATCTATTGATCAAAATTCATTGAACAAAACTTTTGAAAATTTTATTGATGCCGTGTAAATAAGCATCAAAATCGCATTTGGCAATATTGATAACTATAAATAATTTGACAGTATGTTCATTCTTTTGATTCAATACATATCAGCTTTGTGGCAAGTGACAATGTGAAGAAAAGGTCGAAGTATGGACGGCGAAACAATCATCATAGCATCAACATTCTTAATATTGGAGGAAGAAGAAACTGATAATAATGCAAAAAAAAAGAACAAAAGGAACCCAATGTTCATTATTATCACCTCCTTCTTCCTCCAATATAAAAATTGTTGATGATATGATGATTGTGTCGCCGTCCATACTTTTTAATTGTTTTTTTTTTTGATAATAATAAATTATTTCAAAAAAGAAGCGAAACAGCTCATCAAAGTCAATATTTTCAAAATAAAAAGTTTATCAATAGTGTAAATTAGCTTCAACAAATTTTGATAAAATTTTTATCAAAATATTTTGATATATGTATATTGAAAGAATATTTTGATAAAATTTTTGAAACGTGTAAATAGAACATCAAAATAAATTTTCAAAATTTTGATAAGACTTCAAAATGCCTTCAATCGTGCAAATCTAACTTAAGCCTACAAATACGTTTCTTATATTCATGAAATTCATGAATCTAATTCACAATGTTTTTTCGACAACTACAAATAAATGCAGTTTTTTTATTTGGACTTAATACATTTTACAAATTTATATTTGGCCTCATCTACTAAATAAATATCATACGCTCGGTATAAAAATGTTTAAGAAAAAAATTTCTTTTTAAATAATTTTTTGTTGTTTTATCGCTTTTGTTCAAAATTCCATTCCATACAAAATTTATTTAATAACTATTCTATTTAATTCTTTCAGGTTGCTTTCAAAATATATCTAATCTCAAACTATTTAATTTAATATTCTTTTCGATTTGCAGCTGCGAGTATGATTTTATTAAGACAACAAGAAAACAAATCTGTATCTACAAATTACAACAAGTACAATGAATGTGTATTTACAAGGGAAACATATATACATACATATCAGTTAGTTTTTCTTATAAATACATAAAAGTAACATAGAATCGAAAAACTATATGCAAATAATAAAAACAAAAATTAAAGGAAAACTCTTAAAAAAATATATCAGCAATTAAATTAGCAACTATAAAAAAATTAAAAGAATCAAATGTGGTAAAGAAAACTATTTACAAATTAATACGATTATTTGTTTGCTAAATTTTTAAGCTAGAATTTTGTTGTTTGTTTCTCTGTGGGAGTTTTATTTTGTAAAAATAAGAATCCTTTCAAAGAGAAGGACATACATTTTATGTTTATTATGAAGTTAAAATTTTAAAAGAGGAACTACATACTTTAGAATATAAAGTCATACGATTTGTTAAACGATACTGCCAAATAGATTGACATTTATGGTAAAATTTTATGTCTAATCTATGTCTGTGGCAAAAAGGAAAAAGTGCTTAAGTCGAGATAAGCTCATTTTGAGTTAATGGTATGTCCGTAATCTGCATATTTGAAAGTACCTTTGTTCAAAATCTCAATTAATTTGTGCGATTTTTCAAGAAGTTATAAAAAAAAAGTTTTTAAAACTTCTAATCTCATTTGGAATAATAGCTTAAGTGAGGTTATACTTTCGTATATTTTAACTCAAATGTATTACTTATAGTGCGTAGAACGATGCTTAATTAGAAAAATAAAGGTTAACAGAGAATTTCTCAATTTAACTGTAAAAGAAATAAATTTCTGAAAATCGACTTGAACGCATAAAAGTGCTCTCCTTCAAAACATTAAAATATGACTTTAGCATTTTTTCCTTATTGCCACAGATTTAGGGAATATTTTTTTTAGTTTTTATTATTTATTTTTCACGAACTAAAAACTGATTCAGAAATTTCCATCAGCCACAAGGGCATGGTTTCAGAAGTTCACTAATATTGCAGCTTATGCGGATGTTTGTATTTAATGCTTCAATAAATATAAATAAATATTTAAAAATTAACAATCTCCATTTCATTTACATTTGATTACAAATAAAATGCAACAAACAAAAATTTCTTTTAAGCTCTAATATTTTTATCGCACTTTTTCCCTAAATTAATATTTTTAACTTGCTTAGTAAAATATTAATTGTTTCTTAATAATTCTTCCTAAATAAAACCAATTTTAATGCAAAGATCTGATAGAACATTTTCGAAAAAAAAATTATGGGAGCAAACTTTGAAAAAAAATCTAAATTTTTGATTAAGAAGAGGTACGTGAAATATAAAATTAACTATTAATAGGCGCGCCTCCGCCCCTTTGTTATATGAAATATTGTGTGTTTTCAGAGCTCACGGTGTATATTAAGTTTTATAAAAATCGGTAAAGTAGAACCACTTGAAATAATATATTAAATTTTAATGAGCCTGACTGCGCCTTTTTTTTAGTGGAATATTGTGTGTATTTTTTGAACTTTAAAATTGTCTAATTACAAGAACCTAATTGTCTAATTAGAAGAACCATTTATCAAAGAAAGAAATTTGTGGGCGTGTCCCACTTTTTTTAAATGGGACCAACTGGAAGCTATATCCTTTCAGATAAAAAAATAATTTTTACAATCGGTCTAAAACGTAGCGAGTTATAAAGTAACAATGTCAAAAAAATACACACGAATTGAGAACCTCTTTCTATTTTTTTTGGAAGTCGGTTAAAAATACATAAAATTGAGGAGTTAGCTTTAAGAAACAATTAATATTTTATTGAACAAGTTAAATATTAGTTTTGAAAAAAAAATTGCAATAAAAATATAAAAACTCATTCACGCATATACCTCGAAATATTTTCCATTTTTCACAAATTGCAATCGTGAATAATTTTTCCCCTGAAATGTGTTCCCTTTCTTGATTCCCTCTTTTCGTGAATAATATTTTTACATGGATTTTTTTCACTTTTCCTTTGGTTTTGTTCACGAGTATTATACTTGCAATTATATATTAAAAGTTATAAATAATTATTTTTAGGACAATATCAATAAATAATGTCCACGATTAATAACAATAATTCCTTGCAACACATTTTTTCATTGAACATGAATCTCTTTGGCTCACGTGCAGTTAATTCTATGGCTGTGGTATACTAAAGAAGTTTTTGCACGGCACATAAAATATTCAAAAACACAACCTTACACACAATAACATTTAGTCTGAAACCCAAAATATGTGTACTATTTCTTATTATTAAGCTTAATTTGTTTTATTTTAAATTAATTTTTAAGCCGTTTCCATGCACTTTACGATTGCAAATTTAACTTCATGGGGAATGAAAATTTCATGGGAACACAAATTTCACATTTTATTCACGATAGGGGTGATTAAAAAATAAAAAAAAAATCCCAAAAAGGCAAACATATCTTTTCTCTTTTATAAAATTTAAAATTTTGTTAAACAAACAAATCAATAATTAAACATAAACATAATAAGGCAACTGACTAAAACAATTAGTAAATTAAAGTATACATACATAAATAAAAACACATTTGTTACAACAAAGCAATCTCCTTTACATACAAAACGTTTTTCTTTAATTGTTTAATTTAATTAAAAAATAAAATAAAATAAAAACAAAAGTAATAGAATTTAAGTGAATTTTTAGTTTACCTCTGATCTGCAGTTTAATTAAATGTGTGTGTAGCACAATAGAAGCAAAGAATTAAATGAGTACCCGAAACACCGTAATAGAGAGAGAGTAGTGAGAGTGTGGGAGGGAGAATACGAGTAGTTGTATGTGTCGTAGTTGTTGTTGTTATTGCAAGGTAGGTATATATTAATTTTTTAATTCAAGAAAGTGTTGGTAAACGTTGTAATTGTTATTGTTTTTGTTGTTGTTGTTCAAATAACAGCACAATTTATTTTGTTTTCGATATTTAAGTGGGGTAAAAGCATCAGATTATTGTTTCCATTGTTGTTGTTAATGAATTTACGAATGATGATGATGATGTTTATAATAATAGTTGTAGTTGTTGTTGTTGTATTAAGAAGCCATTTTTCACATCCGCGTGTGAAAGTCAATATACATACATAGTTGTAATGGTGTTGAGTTGTATATTTGTTTTGTTTACGAGTATTATTTGTTAGAATTAATTGTATTGCGGTTTATTGTTACGGCAAAGTTGGTTTATTTATTTTTGTTGTTTATTATTTTTGTTGTTATTGTGGATGTGTTAAAACGCATGAGTGTGTGTGTAAATAAAACAAACAAAGTAAATCAACGTAAAATAATTTGAATTTTTTTTATCACCCACACACAAACACATCAAAACGTTTTATGGAAACGCAAGAGTTAAGAAAAGCAAAAGAAAAGAATAGAAATAATTAGATTTTCTTTAAGCGCTCCCAAGACCAAGAACTGTAAATGTTGTAGAAAAAAATCAATGTAAACAGGAAATAAGCAAAACAAAAAAAAAAACGTTAAGAAGGAACAAAGGATAAACATAAAACAAAATTTATCAAACGGATAATCACAATGATTTGAGTTGTTGTTACAGGTTGTTTTTTTTTTGCAGTGGACATGAATGTGTAAATTTTTTATTTTGTTTATTTTACGTTTGAATAAATGTGTGTTGTTTGTTAAAGTGTTGGGGTGTTTAGTGATGTATAATACAGTGTTTAATGGCGTGGATATCAGGATGGTTGGTTGTTTTTGTTGTTGATTTAAAGGATTGATGACAAATGGATTTTTTGTTTTATTTTGTTTTTAACAATTTTCCACAATCATACGAAAACAATGTTGTAGTAATGATAGAAAGATGTGTATGAGGATGATAGAGGAAAAAAAGAGAAAGTATAAATATTTTTGTTTTGTTAAAGTTTCAATCATTGGTAAGTGTACGTATTTTTTTTTAAATTTTAACTGAAATAATATTAATATTTTTTGTTTTACTAAGCCGTAACACTAAATATGCTAAACCATTAAAAGCCAGCTCAAATAGACACCAAAAACATTTTTTTAAAGTAAGATTTTAATATGGAAAATATGTTTAAGCTTTCATTTTATTAGCCAAAACTTTGTATTTTAATTGCATAATTGTTTCATTTATTTGCTGGGAGACCTTCAAAATCGGCCTTATTTTTGAAGTTGAGCTAACAACTTCTGCACTCCAATCAATGGTACGGAAGCAGCGATATCCGATATAATAGTTTGGAATGTGTAAAGGATGCGCAAATTTCAGCCGATTCTAACATACAAGGGCATCTATACTTCATGTATGCGAAAAACTAAAATATTCTACAACTATAAGTAAAAAGGCACATATGTACATATCTCTGTCATACTTATAGACGCAGTATTCTTATATTCAGAGTATGGATATTTAGTCGGACAAAAAAATATACTCATGATACTCGAGATATTTATACATCATTCCCTACCATATACATGTATATAAAATTGAATGAAAAATGTTTGAAATATGCTATGTGTGTGTGTAAATAAAATAACCGTGTATATACGTATGTATAGCCGATTAATGCTCAGAGTTTTTTATACTCATGCTTATGATTGTAGCTGGCACAGTCTATACATTTTAGATATTGTCGTTTGTGCTGCGTAATTTAAAAAATGTGTATTAACATGGCTGATTTCTTGTTTATACATAGTTATACGTATTCGGTAGGAAATTAAGCATGGCTCTTATTTTAAGCTGTACGCCTTTATCGTTGTTTGACGGACAATACTCAAAGAGTTCTTAAAACGATACGATTTTCAATCTCTGGTACATATTTCAAAATTTGACTTATTTCTATTGTTTAAGTTGCATTTTTAGCTTTGGTGAATTTATAGACTTAGAGAGTATTTTAAATTCGTTACATAGCCGTTTTAAGGTTTTAATTTAATATATTTCTACGAAAGGGACAAAAAGAACCATAAGGTTAAAATTTGGGGAGTTAAAATGTTCAATAAAATTTTTCTCTTTAGGATTTTATATAAAACTGCTGAACACATCCTGAACCTAAAACGTAATTGTGACTGAGTATGAAATAATTCCTCAAACGGATTTCAAGTTTTAACTTAGTTCTAGTGTTTAAATTTAATTTCAGTCTTTAATATATTCAGAGACTGATAATAGAATTTTATGGGATTTTTTTTAGAACATTTGAACTAATTATATCTCCTTCTAAGGATAATTTTTTTCTGCTCTTTCAAAGAGACAATAAAGATCCATGTGGAAAAAAATAACACACATAAAATGAGAAAGGAAAAGTTTCTTCGTAAAATTTTATATATAAAAAAAACGTGGACACACCCTGCAGCTAAGACATCCTTGCATGCCCACCAAAGGAGAAGGGGAAAATTCGTATTATAATAAATTCAGACGTAAGCTTTCACGGCTTCGGTATATGTATATGTACATACACACATATATATTTTGATTTTATCTGGCAGGATCAGTAGTTTTTTTTTGCCCATATACAATGCAATCAATGTAAAATAGAAATATGGCAAAGAATAATGGTTAATCATAATAATCTCTAAGTTGATCAAAAAAGAGAGTTTTTATATAAAAATAAAAGACCTTAAGCTTGACAAACTTAGAGATTATTATAATTTAAAAATGTGGTAAAACTTTTTTATGTAAAAATAATGGTTAATGCTGCCAGCAAACGTCGACCACTACAATACATCCGTTCGCATCTTTCGTAATATTTCGGGCCACACTCCGCTTATCGCTGAAGTGCTCTTTAAAATTTTCTAAGCTTTTACTAAAAACTGCGCGTGACTGTCCCTTTATTGAAGCAAGATTTTTACAGTGCTTGCTTTGATGGAAACCCTTCTCTTAAATTTTTGTTTTGACTAAATGTTTGCTCACAATATTTTCCATATTAAAATCCCATTTCTATTGCCAATCATTTTTATAAAATACATACAATTGAATGCATAAAATATTAAGAAAATAAATTTCACTAACAAAAAAATTAACAAAAACAACAACACCACTTCATATAGGAAATTAAAATTAAAAAGGAAAAGGTAAATAAATAATATCTAACACTCACTCTGTATCCGTTATACTAGTTAAAGGAGCCAAGGGCTGCATTGGTGCCACTATACTAGAGGAAGGCGGTGACGACGCCCTCGAACTATGACGTGAACCATTCAGCGTGTGCCTATGCATCAGGCCTGGATTATTAATGTCATTCACCATGCCCGAATGATGGCCATGATGTTGTTGATGACCACTGAGTATTTGCTGAGAGCTGTGTAAGGCAGGTGATTGATTGTGTTGTAAACTTAGTTTGCGTCCGGATGTTAGGTGATCCTCTTCGGCTGTATAGGGAAAGTGGTAGCCATTCTTATCGGAACCCTCGGACATACGATCAGAATGATGATCGTTATGTTGTTGCTGCTGTTGCAAATGTCTTTGTTGCTGCTGATAGTCATTGCGCAGCAGCGAATGTACAGAGTGCAGAGAGTCACCGGGATAAATGGGTGGTGGCTGTTTTTTGAGACTATAGTGATTTTCGCGCGACCCATAGATATCCGGTGCTATGCGATCTTTGGACATGTAAGGCGAGCCTATTGTTCTCTGTTTGTCATAAATGCTGTCGCTCAAATAGGCATTGTCATTGTGGAAGGTACGCATATGATTGACAATTTGTGTGCCGCCACAGTTGCTGCCACCATTGCCGGTGTTGGAGCCACCACCATTGCCATTTGCTGCATTGCTGGTGGCATTGTTGGCATTACTTTGATTGCCATTTGAGTTGGTGTTGTAGTCATGCTCACTGCCATAATGGCTGGGCGGTTTGTAGTTGCTAATGTTTGATGTTATGCCATCATATTGCACATAATTATCTGGCCGGCGGCCATACAAACTTTCCCTTTCGAGTCCATCGTAACTGTCGGTAGTGCGGGCATTTTGCAGATTCTCCAATATTGAGGGAGTCATGTTGATTTTGTTGTGATGCTGCTGCAGGTAAGAGGTATCGGTGAGATCGGGATTTGGTAAGGGATTAGGTGATATTGTCATCTTTTGTCCATGATGTATGTGCTCGTTATCCGAGCCGGTTTCTTGGGACCATCTGCCCACATTGGCTGGAGGCTGTATGTAAGCATCTGGCAATTGGCTAGACCAACGCGGCGCATAGACCGGTTTATTTACACTGGGAAACAGTTGAGGGCTTTGTACTACATTAAGTTCGGGCGGTGTGGTGGCTTGCACGTGTTCTGTGATGTTGGGCAAGAAGGAGGGTGTTATGCTGACAGCTGTACTGCGATGGGTGCTGGTGCCGGTGCCTGTAGTAGAAGAACGATTAGTTCGAGACTCATCATCATCACTAGAATGGCTGGAAGCTAATTCCAAAGATCTACCATCTGTTTCAGAGCCTGAATCGGAATCTTTTCGATGTCTTCTCGATTTGCGTTCATGTTGACCACTGGTGGTAGAGGAATCGAAACCTCTCAAGAAACTGGGTGCATCGCTATTGGAATTATAGTTAGAGGTAGAGGTAGATGTTTGTCTAAGCTGGCCATCACTGGGAGATGAAATACTTTAAATTATTTAATATTTAAGTATTAAATTTAAAATTTGAGAATGTCATGTACAAACCTGTAGGGGCTAGAGCTAGTCTTGGCCGTACTTCTGGAGGTTGTGCTGGACACACTTATACCCACGTTTCGTCGTTGTGTATCATAGCCATTTGCGTTGAGAAAATTATTGGGCCTCGTTGTGCCATTAACATTATGCGAACTATTACTCACCACCATGGAAGAGTCCAACAACGGCACTTTTCTGCCCATACATCTTAAAAATGTTCTTTGCAAGTTCTCTCTAACCCTTTTATTGATAATGCAATAGCCCACCAAACAGAATATTGCATGCAACACCACCACCCCCGAAAGCAACATACTCAAAAGCTGTGAACTTTCTGAGGCTGCCAGTACGGCTAGTACCCACATAACACCCATTAAGGGCAGGGAGACGACCGAGAGCCACAGTAGTGTACGCAAATTGCCAAAACCAAGCACATGATCCTTTAAAGTGAATGCTGCCTTAACCGAGACGAAGAGTATTAAAAGATTAACTACAGACATGCCGGCAATGGGCCCCACCAGCCACCATACAACTGGTTCATACACTGACAACCAGCAGCTGTAAATTAAAAATTAAATGACAAAAAAAAGAAAATAAAAAAACATGGTTAAAACAAATTGCAAACGTTTTCATGAAGTGTCTGGCACACAGGCTTGTGTAATTGCTTCTATAAGTGTGAGTATGTGTGTGTGTGTGTGTTTGCAAGGATACAAACATGTTGCTGAGGAGTAAGTTTACTGCATACTGCACATGTATACATTTTTTTGGCTAAGTTGTTGACAGATGTTCCCAGCGGGAAAACTCGGAAGACATTCTTACTTCAGGCCTGTCTGAGATATTTCTATTCTTTCATTATGGCACCGGCGGTTGTCTTAATCCAATAACTGATAATCACAGATTCATTTATTCATACTTTGTTTCCGATAAACACGAGTTTATAGGATTAAATTATTACTCTTATCTATGTGCTAAAAAATGCCTTATAGAAGGCCTCGACACTTTCGCATAAAATATATGAGACATACCCCACATTTCTTTTTATGAGAAGTGAGAAGAGAAGGTGTAACATGTTTTGTTTTGTTTTAGAACTATGCTCTTGTTGCCACGACACAGGAGCTAGGACATGATTTTGGAAACAAAAATTATCCACACTATTACAATTATAAAAAAATTTTTGTTTTGATTTCTTTTTACTTAAAACCAGAGCACGAAAATAAACAAACCAAAATTTTTGATTTTTGTTTTGTTTCGTTCTTTGAAGTGAGTGAGACAAAACCAAAATAAAAACAATGACAACGATTGTTCAATTTGTTTTTGTATTGATTTTGCACATGATCACAAACAATATATCTATATTAATTTAATCGTACGCAGCTAGAAACATAAATGGAAACGTGGAATGGAATTTGCCATCATTATATAATTTTATTGCATGGTTATTGTAGCTGTTATATTTGAAAGTGGTGTTAGTCAGTTTTTTCATCTATCGAGATATTTAAGGGTTTGCATTTGAGTTATATAAAAAATATTGGCGAACAATCATCTATAAGACTAATGTTTTTACCACTCTACACCGTTTAAATTTTATTATATAAAAATAATCATTTTAATTATTTAGGAAAATACTCCCTTTTTTAGCTCCAAAAGGGTACCTCTGTGGCTGAGTGGTAGCGATGCTAGCCACTCAGTCCAAAGGTCGTGGGTTCGATTCCCACCATAGACTCTGGGTTTTTTCTGCAGACAAGCTAATCGCTTTGCGAATTGTGTTTGTTCTTTAAAAAAAAAAATAAAAAATTCTAAAAATTTACCACTTTCAAAAATAACGTATCATAAGAAATAAAAACAAAAGCATATTGAAGTCCATAAAGACATTTGCTTTACCCAAATAGATTTTTAAGGTAAAAAATAATTAACATGATGACAAGTCCTAAGACACCTCTTCTTTTTTTTTACCAAAGCAATAGCAAAAATATTTTAAGGCCTTTCAGCCGCAATGATGAGAACGCGTGTAAAAGTAATAGGAGTATGGAGAGTAGCGAGCATGTCTTGTAAATCCAAAAAAATGAGAGAAAATGCCTTCTACAATGCATCCTTACTTCTCCTTTTTCCCGCTGGGTTATTATGAAGACTGCAATTATTTGATTTTTTTTTGTTAAATAATATATATATACATACATACATATTTACATACATATGATTTTTAATCGAAAAATAATTTTCTCATTTATACAGATTGTCCGTTGGAAGCAAAAAAAAAAATACATATTGCTCACAAGCCATAATAACCCTTGTACCCACATCTACCAAATAAAACTTAAACACGAAAATCAAAGTGTTTGAGTTCAAATAGATTAATCGTTGAAAATTTTTCAAAACCAATCAAATACCTAAGTGTGTACTTACAACAAACTATTGCCATACTCGTGTGCCCGCACGCCAACCGACAGTCCCACAACAATGGCCGGTGCACCATAACCCATTGCAAAGTAGAAACCCATCGGACCATGATTAATATCACGCATCTCCGTCAGCATGCGATACAAATGAACACAATCAACTGTCGTCCAGGCGAACGCTGCCAACCAGAAGTAATGCAAACAAATTGCAATCAGCTTGCAAGGGAATTCATTTTCTATCAAATTGCGTCGTGATTGCATGCTCACAAAGAAAAGTAATTCGGCAAAGAAAACACACAGCACAATATTCTGGTGTATAGTATTCGAGTTGGTCTGTTGGCCACGTAGCAAAGCCAAAGCTATCAAAACGCTTAATAAAACTGGCAGCGATACTAGGAAGGCTGAGTATGAGGTGATTTGTACGAGTAGAGAGGGTTCAGGTATGTCCTCTGGATCGATGACATCAACAATGACAGCATAGTTGGAGATGTGGGTGCAGGTGCAGTTAACAAGTATGGGCTGTGGATGCACCAAATTCATGTTTTCGTAGTCGGGTATATCGGTTTGACAACCCAAACGTGTCCATTGGTTGGTGAACGAGTTCCAGCGTACACATTGTGGATTGGAGCGAGGCCCGAAGCGTGTCACATCAATATCCAACCACATTTGCAACTTAATGGGCTGAGAGAGATGAGGGGATCCCAAAGATCTGTAGGTAATGTGTTTAGTTTGCTGTTGCTGTTCATTGGGATAGATGACTTCCACTTGACGCTTCACCAAGCGACGATTGCGATAAAAGGCCTCATTCTCCCCCTTCTCCACAGAGTCTTCATGCTCTATAGAACTTTCATAGTTGTTGTTATTGTTGTTGTTATTATTATTGTTACTATTGACATTCACATCTTCCGGTGAGTCTATCACTTCTTCACCCGAATTGCCATGGAATTCAATGTTGTCATCAAATCTAACACGCAGATGAGGTTCTTCTTGATCGTCTATTTCCACCGCTTCATTGCTGTCCTCTTGTTGTCTGGAAGTGGGAGCTGGTATTTCATGGGCCGTTATGCGTATATTTTCTATCATATGTTCGTCACTAGCCGAAGCTGAGGAGGCGGAAGACTGACCTGGTTTCTTGGGCACATCAAATACCTCTATAAATTCCTGTTCCGAAGAACCAGAAACTGAGAAAGTCTTTTGTGAAGATATCTTGCGATACGGTATCTCAATACGCTTCTCCTCGGCTTCTGTGGAAGGCACCAAAATAGCCAAGGACAGTATAGGAGAAGCCACTTCAATATCTACACCCCACCTACGTGTTATGGTCTCATCGAACATGTCCGGCAATAGCTGACCCACATCTTTATATTGAGCATAAGACACTATGGCCTTATAGTCACTGGTTCCATGACTAACTTCATTACTTTCAGGCGGTGAGATACCCAACATATCCAAAGGTACCAAAACTTTGGTATATTTATCGAACTTGGTCTTATCTTGTATGTAATTGTTGTATTTGGGGAATGTTATTACGGGTTTTTGTTTAGCCGAATGCTGCAAAAAGGCACTCGTGTCGGGTAGTATAACACTTTCGGTGGTAAAAGCATTCGGCTTGAGATACTTGGTCTTGTGATATTCACTCAATTGCTCCGGTTCGTAGCCAAACAGCGATTCCATGGTTACAATATCCAAACCAAAAACCATGTTAGGTTGCACAATTTCAAAAGGATTGGTATAAGTGTCATGCTGAGATCTCGCCAATATAACCATGTACTTGTTGAAAGCATCTAACAAATCATCAGGTCCTCGCTGTATAAGTTCCGTGGCTCTTTTCCATTCTTGGCCATATTTACGATCCAATATAACGCTGGCTGCCTCCACTAAATTTTTAATGAAGTATTTATCTTGTGAATGTGTTAGGTTTAAACCGTTTTGCATTAGTTCATAATTAATAAGTTCCTGCAGTAGGCCTTCAGTAACCAACAAATCGGCACCATATAAACGATCGTGTGAAAACTTCATTTCATCCGAGAGATATTCCATTTCTATTTCATTAGACCACATATTGTTGTTCTCACTTAAAAGGAATGAGGAACC
This sequence comes from Tachina fera, assembly GCA_905220375.1. NCBI lineage: Eukaryota > Metazoa > Arthropoda > Insecta > Diptera > Tachinidae > Tachina > Tachina fera. Next base: position 101,620,318 of record LR999967.1, on the reverse strand, counting down.
CATTTTGTAACGCCGGTGGTCTGCTGTTACCGGTTTCTTATGGACCTTAGTACGATCCACAGTGGTGCAAGCAGTTTGTAGATTTTCTGCCGTCTTAATGGCCACAAAGGAGTTGAGTTCCAGTTCCATTTTCTCTAACTGGGACAATTGCTTGCGCAACTCAACAAACGGCTCCGAAGTGCAATTAAACATATCGGGCACATTCCAGCCACCTGACAAATTATCACAGTTTCTTTGTCCCTTTCCCTTGGCAGGTGTGGGACAATTTTCCACAGTAGTGCTGCCCAAGGGGGTGCGTGGCCACCACACTCCAGCAGCAAATGAACGAGGGCAGGCATCATATACAACTTCACAGCCACTGAGTGTTACTTCTGCATAAGGATTTGAACAAGAATCGCAACGTCTACCAATGACACCTTCACGACATTCACACTGGCCCGTTAGAGGATTGCAGGCGCTATTAAAAGATCCAATGGAATAGCAATCACAGGGTATACAAGCCGTTTCGTTGGGCGGTTGATAATGATTTGTCTTACAGTGACACTGACCAGTAGTTTTATGACAATCTGGATGATATCCTTGCTTAACATTACACTTACAAGGTCCACATACCTTTTCACCCCACCAGCCGCCCGGGCAAGGTTGTTGCACAGTTTTCTCGCAATACTCTCCATGCTGGTACGTAGAGTTACATTCGCAGTGATAGCCCCGCAAGTCACTTACATCAGCTCGACAGATGCCAGCAGCACAGGGCTTGACAGTACAAATAGGCAAACAATCTGCACCCACATAGCCGGGAAGACATTCACACTTAGACTGATCCCAAGAGGTAACGCAGGAAGAGTGGCTGGGACAGGATTGGGAACATTCAGCTTTCGATGAGCAGCCATCTTCCACATTTTCACGTATAGTGGGTCGCGTCAAAACCGACTGAGCTGCACCAATGCGTATGTCTTGTATACAACCCTCGTATGGCAGTAGATCGCCTATATGTCCTCCTATAGAACTATCAGCATTACCAATAACTATTTTACCCAAATAGAGGCCTTGAATTTTTTGTGAAATGGGCACTGCCCCCACACGCTGGCCAAAGTCAACCGAAAATTGCAGCTCAGAGCCCAACCATTTAATCTCAATACGATGCCATTCACCATCAGCCAAATAAGCTCCAGCCAAAAACATTGGCTCATTATCGTAGATGTAATACAATATTCCATTTTTCAAACATATAATAGCCGAACTGTTTTGACCTATTTGTATTTGTATAAGGAAAGCGTCTTCTTGGCGTGTCCTTAGCGACAAAGAAGTGATCCAAGGCAATTGTATGGGCCTCAGCAAAGGATTAAAACTTAAACTGCCGTCTCCAGAGAAACGCCAAGGAGCTGGTATTATGTCTTGACATTGATTGCCAGCATAGCCTTCATGGCATTCACAGGTATATATGTTCCAACCCTCACGGCAAACGCCGCCATTAAAGCAGGGCTCTGAAGAGCATAATGGATTCTTTTGTGGACATCCCGATATAGTGCCGTTATCCGCTACATATGAATTTAAATCTATGAAGCGCTCATCTATGCGCAGATCAGAAATGCAGCCTACATAGTCTTGATTTTCTATGGGAAAATGAGCAGGAATTCTGGGCAGACCACCCACTTGTAGAGGTCCTGTTAAGTCCAAGAAACGATGACAAGTTTCGGTAAGTGAAGAACACCTTTTATCCAACTTTAAAGTTGTCTGATTGGCACAATTCCAGCGTTCACCCACATGGCCAGCTAATGCTATGGCAGTGTCACAATTATCCAGTATCAAAGTGACCGTCCGATTTAAATACACGACTTCGACTTCATGCCACTGGCCATCCGACACTTTAGACTGCTGCACTATTGTTACCTTTTCAATTCGATCTCCCAGGGAATATGAAAATTTCATATGTCCTTGAGCTATTTCCAAAGCTATAAAGTCATGCAACTCATTGTAGCGGCCATTGTACAAAAGCAAACCATTCTCATGCACTGTGGCAAAACGTAACTTCAAATTGAAACGATGACGTTGCTTCAGGCTTTCAAAGGTGAGAAATGAATTACGTGAGAATGAACGCGAACGTAATTCACATGTGGCCGTATAGGGTGGTGGTTGGGAGCTTAAATAGTTGTGCATGCAAGACAAGCCACCCTCGCACAACTCAGACATGCATGGTTTCAATTTTCTTATATCAGTCTCACAATTAATGCCCGTATGAGAAGCCGTACAAACACATGTATAGCCACCCTCTCTTCTTATGCAAGTGCCACCATTTTCACACGGATCTGAATAGCATAAATCAACTTCGGTGTCACACAGATAGTGTTCTTTGCTGCCAGTAAAACCTTCGGGGCAGGAGCAGGCAAATGTATTGACAGGATATATAGGCCGAAATAGAACAGTATCGCTGTGAATAAAATCGGAAGCATTGCCAAACTTAAGCACCGTCAAACATTCTTCAAAGTTTAAGCAGGGTTCTCTTACGCAAAGATTGTCATCGAAAGGCAATACCTCTACCGTGGCTAGTCTAGCCAGTATGGCGCGATTCAGATAAACACGTTCTTGCAAATACTGGGGCGTATAGAATTCTTCATGTGATACGTCGGGTCGTTTGGCTGAAAAGCTGACATTTAAAATACGCGATGTAACATCAGTATCATCTTGTATGGAGAATGTGAATATATTTTCCTTGGGGCAAGGTATTATGGCTGCCAAACCATCCAAAAAGAAATTCAACAAAGGCGACAAGAAAGCTTCCTCGGTCATTTCATTCAAACGCACGGTCACCGAATTAAATAACATGTCCTCAGTGATTAAACGTACTGCCAACTGCATTATGGCCTTGGCCTCATTAATACCATCAGTTACGGACACTTCCATGGTGGCGAATTTCGGTACATTAGTATTAAGTTGGGGACTTAGGCTTAAACCTCCACTGGTTTGATTGAGCCTTATCAAATTGGCATTGTTGCCAGATAAAATGCGATAGGTGAGCTTATCGCTGACATCCGCGTCGAAGGCGGGTATGCGGCCAATATCTCCACTAGGAAAGTGGTCACGGAAATTGTTGAATATAACTTGAAAGTCTCTAAGAACTGGAGCATTATCGTTGACATCTGTTACTAAAATCTCTACGTGAGCATCATTTCTTAGGGGTGGACTGGCAGCACGTATAACTAGTTCAAAACGTTTGCGATTAGATTCGTAATCCAACTCTGTCATGGTCAACAGCTGAGCTCTTTCCGAACCCGGCCGTGTTACTAAAGAAAAAGAGTTGGAGTCATCACCTCCAATAATGGAATAATGTACGACAGCATTTACACCTTCATCGGGATCATGAGCATGTATTTCTCCAACCACAGAGCCTACTGGCGAGTTTTCCGGCACATATAAGGTAATTTTATCCGAAGAGAAAGTAGGCGGAGAGTCATTAACATCTTCCAGACGTATTTGCACTTCCACCGTACTCGACATGGCAGGGGAACCTTTATCTACCGCTATAGCTGTGAGATGATAAATAGCTACACTTTCACGATCCAAACCTTTATTAGTTCTTATGGTGCCCGAGGTGGGATCTATCACAAAAGAGCCATCTTCCACATCACGATCACCTAGCAAATATTTGATACGTCCATTAAGACCAATGTCAGGATCTGAGGCAGAGACTTGCAAAACTGAAGTGCCCACCAAGGCATCTTCCAATATGGAAGCCTGATATAAAGGATTCTTAAACTGCGGAGGATTATCATTTACATCAGTGACACTTATTTCTACATCGGTGGTGTCACTTAAGGAGGGATTGCCCCCATCTTTAGCGGTGACAGTTAATAAATAACCACTCGTGGTCTCTCGGTCTAATAAAGCATTTGTTGTTATAGCTCCTGTTTGAGGATTTATGGAAAATGGATCCGGACTGCTTAGACCATTTATGCTTTCTTCATTTAACGAGTAAGTTATCTGAGCATTTATGCCAACATCGCTGTCAGTGGCCGAAACTACTAAGACGGTAGTGCCTATGGGTGCATCTTCAAATACGGTAGCGCTGTAGGGAGCATTTTCAAAAATTGGAGCATAATTATTTGCATCTGTTATATTTATATTGACAGTGGACGTATCGGCTCTACCACCAGAATCTGTGGCTGTTATAGTCAACAAAAATCTTTTTTCTTGTTTGTAGTCCAAAGATTGGGCTATGGTTATCAAACCTCGACCATTTTGTGAGGTTATGGCAAAGCGTCCTCTAGTATTTCCCGAAGTGATTTCATAATGCAACCGAGAGTCTTCATCGGGATCTGTAGCGGTGACTGTACACACAGGAGTACCAGGAGGTTGATCTTCTCCAACATTGGCTTCATAGTACTTGGGATTGAAAGCTGGATCATTGTCGTTGACATCCTGCACGGTAATAACAACCGTAGAACTGGCAGACTTTGGAGGTACACCACCATCTTTGGCTATAACTTGAAAAGCAAAACGATTCTGCTCTTCACGATCCAGTTGCTTGATGGTTTGTATCCAACCGGTACGTGAATCAACAGCTAAAGGAAAATTGTCATCTCTTTCCAATATACTATACTGTATCTCTGCATTGGCACCCTCATCCGAATCGTAGGCCTGCACTCGTATAATATTATAGCCAACAGGAACATTCTCCAGCACCGACTCTTGAAATTGAGAGGTATAGAAGCGAGGAGCATTATCATTGGTATCCAAGACATTGACCAACAGTTGGGTGGTGTTACTTCTCGAGGGACTGCCACCATCTTGGGCTCTAATAACCAAACGATAGCTGCGTACACTTTCATAATCCAAAGGCTTGACCAAACTGACATCGCCACTCATGGAATCGATGGCGAACTGTGACTGCGTATTGCCACCAATAATGGCATAACGTATGGCAGCATTGTTACCCTGATCGGCATCGGTAGCTCTTATATGGGCCACCACGTTGTCATCGCCCCAACGATCTTCGGGTACTTGCACTGTATAGGTGCGTTCACTAAATTGCGGATAATTATCATTGTCGTCCAGGATTTTTACTAACACACTGGCTGTGGCCGTTTTACGCTCACTCTGAGCTGAAGCCATGTCCGAGGCAGTAACTACAATATTATAGCTATCCGACATCTCGCGATCCAAGGAGGTACGCGTAGCTATAACACCACTACGAGCATCAATGCGAAAAACGGGAATTTCCTGATCTTGCAAGGTGCCAGTGCCATCTATTTAGGTTGAAGTTAGTCTACATAAGTAAGGAAGCAAAGAAAGTAAATGAGTAAACTGTTGTACTTACCGGTTATACTTTCTATGCCATATTCAATTTCAGCATTTTTGCCTATATCCTGATCAGTAGCTCTAAGCGTAATGACGGTGGAGCCCACCGTGGCTCCCTCTCGTATGGATGTCTCAAATTGCTCAGCTTCGAAAGTGGGACTATGATCATTACAATCTAAAACATTTACCTGCAAGGTGGTGGTACCGGAACGCGGAGGAAAACTATCATCTGTAGCAACTACACGAAAATAGTGCACATCCATTAGTTCACGATCCAAAGTGGCTGATGTTGTTACCACACCAGTGCGCGAATCTACTTTAAATAGGGATTGAGAACGAGAGTCCAATAGCGAAACCATGGAATACACTACAGGCGAGTCTTCAGGATCTCGGGCCCTTACGGTAGTAACTGTAGAGCCTGCTGGTTGTTCTTCCAAAACCGAAGCCACATATAAGGCCTGTTCAAAGAACGGCGACTGATTTCTCAGTTCCCTTCTCACTCTTCTAGCAATATCGGTATCATTGAACTCCTGATGATGATAAACTATCTTCAAGCGATGATCCGAGTCCACTATATCACTGCGATCACATCTTATATTAAAGGTTATGATAACTTTCCAAATTGACTCATGTATGCAGACATCACGACTAGCCACCAAATCACGATTCTGATGCTCTATGGCAAAACGTTCGTCATTCACATCCAAAAAGTTCACTTTGCAATACTGACATATCGAACGTGGCAAGAAAGCATTTAAGTTATTGATAAACTGAGACTTCTTCAAACATATTTGATTCCATTTGTCAGTGGTGTGTATGGCATAGGAAGCGTAAGTTTCAGAAATCCACTGCTTGGCATCCGTAATGCGTCTATGTAAATTGGTTTGTATGGCAAAAGGATTGTCGGTGGCGAAACTGCGACGCTTGCGTGACAAAATACGATGACGCATTTCATTGTCATAAGCATCACCGAATATCAAATCTCCTTCTCTGAAATCATTGCGAGAATGATTGTGATTATAGTCCTCCAGGGAATTGGAAGTCACAATGTTCACAAACTTTTCAGCTCTATCTCGCAATAATAAATCTCTTCTCTTCCTACGCCTGGAATAACCCGTATCTTCTTCCTCATAGTGACGCGCATGAATTTCCTCCTCCACACGACGATCTTCATTACACGTATGGCCCGATACAAAAATACGTATAGGCAGACTGTAGTAGTCTATGCTACGCAGTCTATTTGACGTGGAGTCCACATAAAATGTAAACAAATTTGGATAATAGATGCCATCACACTTAAGAGTTTTTTTCAATTGTATTTGGCCATCTTTGTGATTGACAGCGACTAGATGATGAACAAAGTGGGCCGACTTGTGGGCATTGATTTTGTAGTGACGCTCCGAGCCCAACTTGTACACGGAGGCATTAAATATTATTGTATCCGGCTCGGTACTTTCATGCACGATTATCAGATACGCATTTGCAATTTGTACTGTATGGCAGATGGTTAAGAGGAGTATTAAATATGTTTTCAATAACAATTGCCTTAAATGATTTGGTGCTCTTGCAGTTTTTGTGGTTTTGTTGCAATTCCTATCTCTTCGATTGTTGTTGTTGATGGTTTCTTCAAGCACATTTCTTTTCTTGTTGCTTCTTCTCAAAGTTTGTGTTAAAGTCGCAGAAGTTGCTGTTGTTGTTGTTGTTGATGTTGATGATGACAAGTACGAGTATAGTGTTTTCGTTGTAGCAGTTGCTGTTGATGGCAAACCATGTTGTACGTGTTCTCGAAAATTCATTTTTTGTGTATGTGTGTTTCTGTGTTTTTTTAAGTTTGCATGTAACTGTGTTGGTTGTGTACAAATCTGGTTGTGTGGTTTTTATGCAAATGATTATTAAGTATTTGTATGATGGGTTGCAATAGTGTGTGTGTGTGTATGTGTATGGGTGCAGTTGAGTACAGTGTGCAGAGAGATTGATGTGGTCAGTGTGTGGTCGAAATCGTAATTAACCGCACATCAAAAAAGTTTCTTACTAAAAATCAGCAACATTTGTTCGTTATTTTCATACACTTTGTAGCTTAAGCTTATTCCTTTTGTTGATTGCAATTTTTATGTTAAAGGCTGCAAAGAAATAGGCAAAAAAAATAATAAACACATTTAAATAAACACATAATTACTAGGATTGTGTGCAAGCAGCATGTTATTAATAAATCTTTTTGTGTTAAAAATAATAGCGTTTTTTTTTGCTGGAAAACTCTTTTGTTGATTTTAGACTGGATCAGCAATTAAATTAATTAATAGTGTACAATGCTTTAGACAAGTGTGGGCAAATAAAAAATATATGCATATTTTTCAAAAGCAGAATTTTTTTAAATAAAATCTCACTTTATAGTAAAAACATGTGCTTTAATGCAAATTTTAAGTGTATTGATGGTCCCTATTAGTTCACTAACAAAGTTTAATTGATTTTTTTGTATCAAATACATATTTTTTTGTATCAAATGCGATAGCTTCAGTGGCACAGTTCAAAAGAACGATAAATTTCTCCATGATTAATGATATGGCTGATGAATTCAATACAGTAGAACAAAAATATGATTTTTGTTTGTTATTTGAATAATCGGTTAATCGAATAAAACATAGGGACACTAAGGGCTAATAAATCAGTGAAAGTTTAAGCGCAGGTTTAATTGAACTAAACTCAACTTTATATGTGGTTTAAACTCAACAGGAGTAAATCGGTGAATCATACCTTATGTTTAGTTTAATAAATAATATTGTGGCAGTACTAGAATAAATATCATAAAACAGTTGCTTTGCACCAGGCAATCAAATAGGCAAAAAAATTTAATTAAAACTAACCAAATTTTACTGACAAAGAAATTATATGTATATATTCTTGACAAAGTAGAATAGTATAAAAGAACAATAGAGTGTAAGAAAACAGATCGAACAAGATCTGAATAAAAAGTAGAAGCTTGGAAAAAGTTGAGTGACCTTTGAATGCAAAACATATGGTCTTTAAGTAACAAAATCATATGGCCTGCATTGGTAGTTTAAACGCCTAATTTTATGCGTTTACAGATGGTTTAAATACTGCACGGATTTATAGGTTTCTGGTTTAACACATTTTAAACCAAAAACAGAGATTAACTTGCACTGACTTATTAGCCCTAATTGAGCTTTTATGAGTTTAATTGCATTAATCGAATTTGTTTTAATAGCCGGTTAGCCGAATAAAAATTATAAGAACAGTAAATGAGTTTAATTGCAATATTCGAATAATTTTTTTATATTTCGAATAAATTATTATGTACTCGAAAAAAACTTTTTTTGGTTATTTATGCGAATAATCGACTGCTCGTATAAAACACTAAATTAATTTTACATACATATGTGTTTAATTCTTGTATTCGAATAAAATTTTTTGTTCTTTAATTATTTGATTATTAAATTACTCGATTAAAAATTATTATGGTTTTGTTAACTTACTCGAATAAGCGGTTGCTCTAATAAAATTCATAAGAACACTAATTTCATTTTATATCTGTGTTTAATTCCATTATTGAAATAAAATATTTTATTCTTGAATTATTTGAATAGCTAATTATTCGAATAAAAGAAAACTCTTATGGCTTTGGTTATTTATTCGAAAAATTGGTTGCTCTAATAAAACTCATAACATAACTTAATTGTTTCCCAATGAATACAAATTTTATTCGAATTGTGCAATTAATCATTCGAACTACTTGCTGCTCGTATAAAATTCACTATCGAAATTTATTCGAATAATCGGTTGCTCCAATAAAATTTATAACAAGATTTAATTATTTTTAAATAAGAAAAATTTTAATTTTGAATAGTTCATTTAATTTTTTGACACTTGGCTACTCGAATAAAACGCACTATGTTTTTGTTTATTTATTCGAATAATCGGTTTTTCGAATAAAACGCATTTTATATTATTTTCAATTTCATTATTCGAATAAAATTTTTTATTTGTTAATCATTTGAATAATTAATTACTAGACCAAAACTCATTACTGTTTTGTTAATTTATTCGAATATTCAGTTGCTCGAATAAAACTGATTAAAATACTAAACTAATTTATTATTTTTGTTGAATTCTATTATTTTAATAAAACTTTTTTTTCTTTATTCATTCGAATAATTTATTACTCGATTAAAAATCAGTATGGTTTTAGCTATTTATTGCAATAATCGGTTGCTCAAATAAAAGTGATTCAAACACTAAATTCATACACTAAATTCATTTCATTATTCGAATAGCATGATTTACTCTTTATTCGTTGCAACAAATGATTATTCGAATAAAACGCAACGTGGTGTTTTTATTTATTCGAATAATCAGTTGTTTGAATAATAGATTCATTTTATATTTTTGATTAATTCCATTATGCGAATAAAATGTTTTATTCTTTAATCATTAGAATAATTAATTACTCGATTAAAAATCAGTATAGTTTTAGCTTTTATTCGAATAATCTGTTGCTCGAAGAAAACTGATCAAAACGCTAGATTGATTTTATATTTTTTGTTTAATTTCATTATTCGAATAAATTTTTTTTAATTATTATTTCATTCGAATAAATGATTAACCAGTAAAAAATTTATAATTAGTTAAATAAAACCTATTTCCTATTGGACTTTTCGAAAGATGAAAAATATTTATTCGACTACCCGAACAAAATATTTTAGTTCTAAAGCAACCCACCATCACAATGTATTATTGGAAATAAAGGATATTTCTTCAGAATTAGATCTATCAGTGAAAATGTTTCAGATCTATTAAAATATTACTCTAATTTTACTTCATCTTACATGTACAATATGCATACATATATTTTATGCATTTATAATTTAATTTGAAGAATCATTTCAAATTAATTCTATTTTAAAATACACACTTCTACTAGTTATACCATTAAAACTTTTTATTTATTATTCAAAAGTTAAGTGTATTAAAAGCATATCATTGTAGTATTTTCAAATGTTATATACAAACGTATGTATGTATGTGTGTATGTATGTATGCATGGGTTGATTTGTAATCTATTTAATCTTAAAATTTCTTTAAAGCTTAAAAAACACTAAATGAACTCTGTTCATGATTTCGAATGGATAAGGAAAAATGAATACTTAAATGTATTCCAGTAAACATTTTACTCTTCACAATACTTTGGTTTCAAACTTTTAATCTCATCAATGCTTAAATATTCAATATATGTATGTATACTTATATTTGCCAAATGTTTATTCAATTTCAAAAGAGAAGTTCAACATGTTTTTTTTAATATGCTCCAATATGTAAATGATTGTGAGACAATTCTGCAAGGGCAAAAATCTTTGGATTATATTTTTAAATTACATATTTGAATGTAGTTTTATATCCTAGAATTTATTTAATACTTTAGCTCTGTACGATTTTTAGTTGATTTCTTTGTTCTTTGTCGATCTGCCTCATGAATATTCATAACGAAAACAACTTACCCTTGAGTTAGTTGGTTTGTATTTTTTACATTTTTATTATATTTTTTTATTATTCTTCTTTTTAAATGGTTTAGTCTGAAACTGTATGTGAAAAGTATTCCATACTGACGTATGCTTAATATTTTATAGAATATTAATCATACGCCAATAGAATGTGTGAATTTAATTCACAGTAACGACTATTGTTATTTTCATCTATCTCGCTGTACTCAGCCTCTCTGAACGGGGAAAAGCCTCAAACAAAAATTACTCATATATTTGGTACCGAGTGAGAATTTCTTATTTCTAAGTACAATATAAAAAAAGTTTTACCTTTTTATTAATTTATTTTTTATTTAATAAGTTTAAAACTTATATTTAAGACAATTAAGTTAAAATGGTTCACAAAAATTTAACATATTTTACAGAATCAAAAATGAATAAAAAATCATTTAAAGTTTAAATTAAAAGTGCTCTCCAGAAAAACTTTCAAACTGGACTTAAGCACTTTTTCCTTCTTGTGCCAGAATTCTTAAGCAAAATCTTAATCGGCAATTTCACTTTTCTATCAAAAATTCATTGAAAACTTAAATTTTCTATAAAAAATATCGATAACTTTTCTTTTCAATTTTTCGATAAAAAAAGTTATCGATAACATTAGTTTCAGCGAAAACTTTACTTTTTTATAAAAAAAAGTTATCGACAATTTTAATTTTTTATTTTTCTATGAAAAAGTTATCCGCAATAACACTTTTCTACAGGAAGTTAGCCAAAACTTTACTTTTCTATAGGAAAGTAGTAATCGAATTTATCAATAACTAAAATTTTTACGAAAAAAATTAATAGCTTTATTTTTTATAGAAAAGATATAGCTAACCTTAATTTAATTTAATTCATTTGTATTTATAAAGGTTTTTGATATTTTTATAGTTTTAACAATATTTGTTTATAGAGAAATTATCGGAATAATTTTTTTTATTTAGCGCAGTTGAAGATAGCTTTACTTTTCTATAAAAAATTTTATTGAAGAGCTTACTTTTCTACAGGAAAGTTATCGATACTTTAATTTTTTTGAAAGAAAGTTATCAACAACTGTATTCTCTTAGAAAAATCACTGATAACTTTTCTTTTTTATCCTAGATTTATCGATAACTTTATTTTATGAAAATAAGCTTTCGATAACTTTATTTTTATATTGAAATTTTATCGATAACTTTATGTTTAAGTTATAGATAACTTTTTTTAGAAATATTAATGATAATTCTTTTTGGAAATATTTTTTTAGAAAAGAGAATGACAATTTTTTTTAAGAAAAATTATTGACAATTTTGCTGTTTTGTTTACAAGAGTTCTCGACAACTTTATTTTATAAAGAAAAGTTTTTGTTACATTTGCTTTTCTATTGAAAATTTATCGATAGCTTTACTTTTCTGTAGAAGATTTTTCGAATACTTTATTTTTCTTAAGAACACTTGAAACTTTTATATTTTTTGTAAGTAAGATTCGATAACTTTATTATTTAAAGAAATTAATTGTTAACTTCGCTTTCTTATAGAAAAGTTGTCTATAATTTAACTTTTTTACAGAAACACTCTCGACAATTTTTTTTTCTTTTCTATAAAAAGTTTTAGATAACTTATTGACAGCTCTGATTTTTTTTTATCAAAGAGTTATCGATAAATTTATGTTATAAGGAAATGTTCTCCATAAGTTTACTTTTCTATTGAAAATTTATCGATAACTTTACTTTTTTTTTAAAAGAAGCATACAAAAATATTGATAACTTTCTTTTTTTATAGTAAAGTTTTTTCTCTAATTTTTCTCTAAAGAAAAATTCTCGAAAACTTTGCTTTTATTTAGAATAGTTATCGAGACTTTAATTTTTCCATAAACAATTTATCGATAGTTTTTTTAAGAAGCTTATTGATAACTTTATTTTATAAAGAAAAATTCGCCATAACTTTACTTTTATTTAGAAAAGCTATCGATTACTTAACTTTTCTTTAGAAATACTATAGATAATTTGATTTTTTTTATAAGCAAGTTAAGCATCACTCATATTGATAACTTTGCTTTTTTATAGAAAAATTACCGATACACTCTCGATAGCTTTATTTTTCTCTAAAGAAAAATTTTTCGATAAATTTACTTTTATTTAGAAGAGTTATCGAGACTTTAACTTTTCCACAAAAAAGTTATAAATAATTGAATTTTTTTTACTATAGATAACTGCATTTTTATTGAAAAGTTATCGATAATTTTATTTTATAAAGATAAGTTCTCGATAACTTTATTTTTCTAAAGAAGTCTCAAGAAAAAAGTTATAGATAATTAAAAATAAAAGTTATAGATTAATATATTCTTCTATAGAAATGTTAGCGATAACTTTAATTTTCTATAAAATTTTATAGATAGATTTACTTTTCTTGAGATGCGTTTAAATTTATATAGAAAATTTATCGATAAAGAAATTTTTCTTTGTTACTGTATTTATTGAAAGTTTAATATTATCATAAAAAACTTGTGTATAACTTAAGTTTTATATAGAAAAGTTTGAGATAAAATTTTTAGTTTTATGGTTTCGTATGGGAGAATTAATACATATCACTAATGTAGTAAAAGTTAAAGTTTTAGCACATTTCTGCATTTTAATGTCAACCCTTTTACATTCATTTCCCAAACAAAATTTAAATATTCCGTTTTAAAACTTTAATAAACTTTTTTAACAATGGAAAATAATAATTTATTCATAAAGGGAATCGTACTATAAAATGACACACAGATGTCTTAGCAGAGTTAAAGTAAAATCGTAAGCAACATGGATGACTTGAAAGACTTAGAAGACTTGGAAATTTCACAGCCAAATGCTGTAAAGGAAGTTTATGAAAAACCACCTCCCAGGAAACAAAAACAACAAGATAAAGAGCAGACAGAAGAAGACGGTACTTGAATTGTCAATTATAGGATTATGTTTTTAAATATCGAAAGTTTTTCCGAGTTTTTTTAGGTTTTAAAAATATCGAAACCTTTAAGGGTCTGCGTTACCTATTCAAAGGTTTTCGTATCCTGGGTGTCTATATGCCGAAACGTAAAAGAGTTTTGTATGCATGTTGGTCCTTGATTATAAACACGTTGGTAACTATTTATTTACCACTCGGTTTTGTTATGAGCTTCATGACCATGTCAACTGAACAGTTGGAAATTGGCGATGTTTTGACGTCGGTGCAAGTGTTCATTAATGTCTTGGGCTGTTCACTAAAAATAATATTAATGGGCTATTTCTTGCCCAAACTTTTAAGCTGTGAGCCTATTATCAAAAGATTGGATAAACGTTGTCACACTGCCGAGGAATCGGAAAGCATTAAGAAATTCATTAAACAGGGAAATCGTTTTGTAATTTTATTTGCCACTTCCTACTGGAGTTATTCATCTGCCACTTGCATTAGCGCTGTTATATTTAAACGTTTGCCCTACAACATCTACAATCCCTTAATCGATTTCAAAGCATCAACATTTTATTTCTTTGTGGCTGTTTGCATGGAAATGTTTATCATAAATACGGCCTGTTTCCAACAAGTGGTCAGTGATTCATATGCCGTCATATATACCAGCATTTTAAGGACTCACTTGGATATTTTGCTGAAGAGAATTCAAAATATGAATAAGAATAAGCAAATATCACTGGCAGATAATTTCGAAGAGCTGAAAATGTGCATAATTGATCATAAAAATATTATAGAGTGAGTAGATTTTTTTTAAATATAGTTTATGTCAAAATAAATTTTATTTCTTTACAGACTTCATAACACTATTGCACCGGTTATATCAATAACGATTTTTGTACAATTTACCATCACGGCCACCATTCTGGGCACAACTTTGATAAATATTCTATTATTTGCCACTAATTTTGTTTCAATTATTGCCTCCTGCTTTTATGTTGTTGCTGTGGTAGTGGAAATTTTCCCATTGTGCTATTATGCCCAGTGTCTCATGGACGAAAGCAATTGCTTGTCGGATGTCATATTTCATTCGGATTGGGTTGATCAGGATATACGGTATAGGAAAATGTTAATATTTTTCATGCATCGTGCACAGCGCACCATCGAGTTTACCGCTGGCAAATTGTTTCCCATCACATTGAACAGTTTTCTGAGTGTAAGTGTTTTAAATTAACATTTAACTATTTATATTTACTGTTTTTACAAAAATATATTTTTTTTCTTGGAAAATCAAGGCTCTAATTTGCATTAGAAAGCAAAATTTTAAAAAAAATTTCAATTTTGGTTTTTCCCTTTGTGGTCTTCTTTTTAAAGCCAAGTGCAACTCAGCCAAACACAATGGCGGTGTTCGGCGTTCGATGCAATGGTCTTTATTTCCAATTAAATTTGTTTATTGCAAGAATTTATTTTCTACGATATTTTTACACTTACACTTTTGCAACACCATTTGCATAAAAAACACCGAATACCGCCAAAGTTTCGTTTTTCTCTTTGGTTTACTGCTCTCAGCACAAATAATTTTTTCCTTCGATTTAAGAATAATTTTTGTTGTTATGTACTCATGAATGATTTATGCAGCAAGTTTCGAAATACATCCAATTATATATTTATGACTTGAATGGGCTAAAGTTCGTATCGCTTTGTCAGCCAAATTACATGTGATAATTATTCATGAATAAATGACACCAAAGTTAATTTAAAATATTCTTACAAACACGCAGTAGAACGGAACAACCAGCTGTTTTCGAATGACACTAAACCTTCATCACAGCGTTCTTTTGTGTTTGGCCCACTGTGTGTGGTATCAGTTAATGTAGATTTCGTAAAAATAAGGAACAACTCTAACGACTTTATTATGTAAAACGCAACGCTAATCGTTGAAAAACTTATGGAAAAATAGGGAAAAAATATAAATTACAAAAACAAAATACATAAAAAATTACTCAACGTTTGGCGTTGCTTTTTATAAAATTAGGATACAAGTGCGCTACGATTCATGCACATGTTTAATGTTTACATCAGAGAATGACAAAAGTATAGTTTTAAGTATCGAATACATATAAATATGAATATGCAACAACTATGTAAGTTTATGCACCTTTTTTATATTTCGCAGCATATCTTAAATGTATAGACTGTATTAGCAACAAACATACGTATAAGTACAAAAATACTCTGACTATTAGTCGGCTACATATGCATGTTTACAAGGCTATTTATTTACACACATATAAAGCAATGTTTTCAAACAGCCAAAACATACATACGTACACACAAATGTACGCATGACAGAGCGAGTGAAGAATAAATATTACGAGTATATCAAGAGTATAATTTTCTGTCCGGATAGATATCCGTTGTCTGAGTATAAGCATACACCGACCATAAGTATGAGAGAGAGTCAATCTAACTTTTTATTTTTATTTGTAGCGTATTTTAGTTTTTCGCATAAACGAAGTAGAGATGCTCTTCTATGTTGGAAACGGCTATAGCCGTAGTTGCTGGAGGGAAAATATGTGAGCGTATGCATTGTTTGCGCTAGAATTATTATTAAATGCAGTTGCTAAAATTAACTGACAGTTAATAGAATCCATGTAAAACTTCTCGTCTGCCTATTTATATTGAAAACAAAAACGAAGCACTCAAAGTTTGTTTTTGTTTTCATTATAAATAGACAGCCGAGAATTTATATGGCTTCTATGAACTGGCAGTAAGACTATTTACTTAAGTATATTTTTTGGAGTACTTATTGTCATTCTCCGGTGCATATGTAAAGTTTTTTTTTTGTTGTAAATTATCATAATAATTATTAACGATTCTCTTTTCTTTTTTTCTTTTTAGATAGCAAAATTTTCATTTTCATTGTACACTTTCATCAAAGAAATGGGTATAAAGGAGAAATTTGCTGATTAAATAAAAAAATAACACGTAAAATATATTTGTTAAGCAGTCATCATTGTAATTTTTAATATACCTATTTCAATCTTAATAGTAAAACAAGAGGTCAAGCGAGATGGAAAGCAAAACCGAGGTTTAGACTCATGGGAACTGATTGTAATCTAATGTAGTTACAAGTTTTAAAAAGACAGTTAGCTTATGGTTTTATTTCTACTACATCATATATTATGAATCGATTATTTATGAAAAGCCTCTGTCACAAAAAGTAAAGTTTTGGAAAATAGAAAAAAACCTGTTTATTTTCCCTTATGATTTGTTTTGTGGCTTCAACTTTTGTTACAATGTTTACGCTTCTTTGTAGAGTTGAAAATATTTTATAATTGATATATTTTTAATTTATTATTTTGTATATTAAAACACTCGTTCAATTTGACTGAACTTTTGCTAAATAAATTAATATTAACCAGTCAATAATCCATTTCAATATATTTTTTGGATTAATTTTGCATTTTAATTGAAATTTATTTTTATACAGAATATTTAGTAAAAGTGCACTAAAATTGTTTAGCTTACTTTGATACCCAGCAAAAAAAATTGGTATAAGTAAGTATAAGTAAGACAAAAATAAGGCCTTCGGAAGCGCGGAAAAGTACACAGTACATCCCTTCTGCGTTACGACGATGCAATAACGTAACCGAATGACGAAATTTAACACAAACACTACGAGGTTGGTCGGATACTTATACTCAAATTTTAAAAATTTTTTATAGTGCATCCTCTCTCTCGCTTACCTGGATACAAATTAAGATGCGAATGAAATTTTTACTTCAAGTTTTTATTTTTTATTTTTTAATTG
The DNA here is from genome assembly GCA_905220375.1 of Tachina fera. Classification (NCBI taxonomy): domain Eukaryota; kingdom Metazoa; phylum Arthropoda; class Insecta; order Diptera; family Tachinidae; genus Tachina; species Tachina fera. The sequence continues at coordinate 101,602,778 of LR999967.1, read as the reverse complement.
AGTACGAAAATAAATATGTAACTTCGGTAGTTCAGTGGGTAGTGAGATATAGCCTAACATAAGGACATCTTGGGATCGACTGCTGATTCCACGCGCGAACAAAAGGTATTTGATTTATGTTTTATTTAATATATAATAAATATAAAATGAAAACAAAGTATTGGAAGTTAATCTAAAGGTACGGTCACACTTGGCAAACATTTGCCCAAAAAAGCGTAACCACTCAATGTTTGTGAAAAACCATTTGATTCAGACAAGTGTTTCTTAAGTTAAACAGTTTCATAAACAACTAATAGACAACGTCATTGATTCCAACATTATTGAAATCTATTTAACTTAACAAACACGTATCTGAGTTGAAAGCTTTTTCATTAATATTTTGTGATTACGTTTTTTGAGCAAATATTTGACCAAGTGTGACCATGTAGATATTCTGAACTAAAGAGCAAATTTTTTTAAATTATTTACATGTGAAAAAGGCATGAAATATGGGCTTCTTTCTGCACATCATACATGCATTGAGAAGTTCATACTTGGGGAGCTACCAAGTGGGACATTGCGAATAAAAATCATGTGATACCGAAGCACTTTTGTAAGCGAGAGTTGTGCTCTCTCTCCCTTACCAACCTGCTTCTAGATAGTCGAACAGTTTTGCTGGGTACTGTGATTTCTTTCTACTGTAGGCCATTTAATAAATTCATTGATTTGGGTTAATTTCCAACTGCCTGGGGGGACGAATTCAGCAAACGCTCGACATTTTCTGTGATAGTTTAGCTCCTCGATTATTTAAATTTTGTAGAGATACAGGATCAAGTCTCGACACAAAATTCGCCAACTTGTTATCTGCGAAAAATTGAATTTTCGTGAATGACGCGAAATGTACTGTCCTTGATTATCCTGCGCGTTATTACGGACAGCGACGATGATTTAAACAGATCTTGAGTTCCATCGGTGTACGCTGTTAGCTAATTATTTACATAGTCTGCAAACTCAAATTTATTTATTTACCATCACCACACTATGAATAGTCCTCTCGTTAGGACGATTATGGTGACCATAAAATGGGCGAAATGCATTGAACGTTTCCCGAGCGCAGCACCTACATATTTTGATAAATCAATTTCGTCATTTGCCCGTGTTGTAGATCGCTATATCTGTCCATTTAGATTTGGCCAAACAGACTGGAAAATAAAATCCAATTCGACAAATATAGTGTCAACAATATAACCGCTATCAATTGTATAAAGTTCGAAAGTGTCTTTTAGAAGAATCAGAATGAATCCAGTGTTCGGAGTATGGGGGAAAAAATTATGGTATTCCATATCGAAGACATTTTCATAAAATTTTCGTTGTGTTTATATGGACATTTCGATCGATAGCGAATGTTGTAATTTGACCCTTGTATTGCATAGAGCTTACCATTTTTAACACAAATACGCTTTGCTTATAATAAAATATATGTAAATTGTTATTTTTCTGTCCTATAAGATATATTCATAAAAAACTTCCTCTTTAATGTTTGCTTGTGAATAAATTAACCTTCATATCTCTAACAAAAACAAAACTGCACAATTCAAACAAATTGTAACAAACTAATAACTTTTAACTTTATAGTTTTGATCATCACTGTAATTATAAAAATGTCTCTGCATTCCACTTAAGTGCATATAATAATATGTTACGATAACATATTGTTAACAAATCAAAAGTGTTAACAACATACTCTATGGCTCTAGCAATTTTATTCACTCTCCTACAATTCCTACAATTCAAACATATGAACGTGTTCGTAGGTATGTATGTTTATACGTACATACATGCAAGTAAACTCTAGCAAACATCTGCTTGCATATTTATGCACTAACATGCTACGGTTAGTTGCTGGTCATCTCTCTATATATTTATATATTTTTTTTTATTCTATTCAATTCATACATTATGATATAAAACATCAGCTCAGGTGTTCTTGTTGTATGAGTGCGTGTGGCATATACTCGTACTACATATTTGCAGTTACATGCTACATGAAGCAGAAAAATTTAACACACATTTTATTAAGAAGAAAAAAAAAACCAAACAAAAAACAGCACAAATCAAAACAACAGCGGAAGAACGAACAAACAAAAGCACAAAAACTGAAACTGAATCTGAAGTATCAAGTATGAAGTGTAAAAAAAAATCTGTGCGAATATTTATTTAATTTTTAGTTTATGAAATGAAATTGCACAATGGAAAAAAGAACTCACAAACTGCTAAACTTTTCTAAAGAGGTCAGTCAGACAGGCAGTTATGTATGTAGCTGTGTAAGTGTAGGTTTCTGTGTTTGTATCAGAGGGTGAAAATAGGATATTGCAAAAGTTTTTTTATGGTGAACTGCAAAAGTTCTTTTAAGGTGCAAATTTAAGGGTTATCGTTTTTTTTCAAGTAAAGAAAACTGTACAAATTTTAAAGCATTTTTCAGGGATATAAAAATTTAAATTTAAGGCTTAAATTTACATAAGAAAATTTTAAATTTAAACAAAGATACAAATTCCAATAAGTAAGACCTCAATGCTTTGGAGGCCAAAACAATGCAAATATTCAATGATAATCTGCTAACGAGTTTCCACTGACAGCATATTTGCAGGCGCTGGTATTGCTTTAAAAGAGTTATACAACTATTTCTTGGTCTTTCTTACAATATTAACAAACTAAAGGCTTTACTGTAACCAGTATTGCCATAAGTTTGTTTTTTTTTATAAAAAAAATATTTTTTATTACAAACGCTTTGTTTTAAATGGTACTTTTTTTATAAAAAATATTTTATATTGTGTGCAATTTTATAAAAAAATTGTTAAATTAATTGCTTTTAAAAAAAGTACTTTTTATATCTGTTTTATTAAAGATGCTTGTACAAACAAGCGAGTAATTTTCATTAATAAATATTTTTTTAAACATGTTTACTCTTGAAAAGTAATTTTTGTATAAAGTACTTTAAAAAAATTTTAAAAAAGAACTTTTGAAAGCTTTTTTAATAAACAATACTTTTTATATAAGATACTTTTTACCTAAGGTACTTTTTATTAAAATGACTTGTAAGAAATCATACTTTCTACAAAGAAACTATTTCCTATCATGCATATGTACTTTTTATAAGGGGCACTTTTTGTATAAAGTACTTTTACAAAAATGTATTTTTCACATGCAAGTATTTTTTATAAAATACACTTTTTACGAAAGGGTACTTTTTACACAAAGATACTTTTTACAAAAAGTAATTTTTACAAAAGGTACTTTTTACAAAAAGTAATTTTTACAAAAGGTACTTTTTACAAAAAGTACTTTTAATCAGAAATAATTTCTTAATCGGACTTAATTAAATTCAGTAATTTCAATTCTTATTGATTGAAATATTTTTATTGATTAATGTGAGTTTCTAAAGAAGAGAAGAAAAATTAAGCTTAGACTTTAAGCTGGGGGAAATACCGATACTTTTCTGTGCAGCCACGCACTTCATCAGCACCCATGTCTATCTACTTGGGGTAGAGATTGTTATTAACATTAGATATTTAACGTAAATTTTTATGGAAACGGAATATGAGAAATGATTGTTGTGTATACAATTATTGATTTACCTTTGGTAAATAATCGTACATTTGTAAGTATCACTATTCATTTTCTGTTTTTCCACTAGTACGATCATCACATTAATTATTAAATTGAAATTACTGAACTTAAGCACGATTAAGAAATTATTTCTGATTAAAACTCACTATAGTTGAATTAAATCTTACATTAAATTACAAAACACGTTTTCAGCAAATTGAAATACGATGAATCAAAACAATTCACGTATTCCATTTGCAAAAAAGTTTCGTATATAAGGCAGAAATCTACATCAACTGACTTTACACACAGTGGACCAACACAGAAGAACGGTGATGATGAAGATTTAGTGGCCTTCTAAAACGGCTGGCTGTTCTGTTCAACTATGTGTTGTCAGAATATTTACAACTTACTTTGATGTTATTTGTTCATTAATAATTATCACATGTAGTTTGGGTTAAAAAAGCGATACGAACTATAGCCCGTTCAAATAAATCATAAATCTTAAAATTTCTGACTTAAAATGTACTTTTTCAAAAGATACTTTTTATAAAAGGTACTTTTTAAAAAGGATACTTTTACCTGATTTACATTAAGCATTTTTTTCATGAAATTAGTTGCATGAAAAATTTTTATTTTTCAATAGGAGGCCTGGAAGAGAAATTTATATCAAAAGCGCTGCCCAAAACGCATCAGAGAATCATTCTAAGTCCTTTTTTATATAACATTGCAAATAGAAAAAGTTGCGTGCAACAAAATTCATTTCATTTCATGAAAAAGTTCCTAATGTAAATCAGGTATTTTAAAAAAATACACTTTTTGCAAAAGCAACCCACGCTTTACAAAAGGTACTTTTTACCAAAGGTAGTTTTTTTTTACCAAAGGTACTTTCTTAAAATAGGTACATTGTTACAAAAGGTACTTTTTATAAAAAGTACTTATCAAAATTTACTTTTTACAAAAGCTAATTTTTACAAAAAATTCTTCTTGTATCAAAATTACTTGTTAATAGTAAATCACTTTTTGAACTGCCTTCGTCTTAAACTGTTTAGTTAATAAATGTCAGCTTTATGATTTGGCGGTTATATTGTTTGCTCTGTAAGGTATTTATAATGTTATTTATCATGATGACCATGTTAATGATGATGTTACAAAAAAAACTATTAGTAAGTCATTTATTATGATCATGATGTTGCCAGTTGTCATTTAGCGTGGCCCCCGTCTATATTTAATTTTGCACATATTTATAAACCACAAGCTTATGTATGGATGTGTGTGTGTGTTTGTGTGCTTGTAACCATAAAGAAAATTCATGTGACAGTTACTGTCAGTGTATTTATATGAAAGTAGATAATAAACTGTTGTAATTAAAATTTCGCTTTGACCCTGTTGTCACTTGCAACGGTGACAATTGTGGTAATATTTTGTAATATAGTGTTGAAAATCTAATTTTTAGTTTATATTATATGACACATAAATGTAATTAGTTACCAGGACATTGGAAAAATTATTAAAAAAGAATATGTGACAAGGAATTTTATAGATGTAACTTCAATAATATGGCGGGTGAAAATTAAGATTCTTAAAGAAATTTTTGTTTGTTAGAACGGATTTCTAAAAAACAGTTTACGGAATGTTCAATATTTATTGTCTGTTACAGCCATGTTAGAACAAACAATAGGCCTAATTAAGAGTGTCGTATTTCGACTATGACGATTTTGTACTATATTAAATAAAAAATGTTGCAATGTTTTTTTTTGTCTAATACAAAATCGTCGTAGTTGAAGTCGTAATACGACACTCGTAATAAGGTCCAGAAAGTGAAGAATTTTTAACGTCAACTGAAAGAAAAATTAATGTTTATAGAATTATTTGTTGAGGGAGTTTTTGACATTTAGGTTATTAATAAACTTACTGAGCGCTTGATATTTCTTGTTTTTTTTTAGCAGTGTACACAATCACCCGTATTGCATCCATCGAATCGAATATGCGTCTACGAGAATTTTGCCATAGCATAAAGAAAACTTGTACAAGTTTTGATTAATTAATTACAAAATTTTCGTAGGTGTGTATTCGACTCGACAAAATAGCAATACGGGTGATTAATAATTTTTTTGTTATATAAACTTCTCTAGGCAATCCTATACAATTGATTTTCCGTTAAAAAATAATAATAAATTTCTAAACGTGAAATTCCATAAGAAAACCCTACCGGGCTTTAACTGTGAAAGCTTGGAAGTAACTATTGGAGAAAGCTGTTGCAGGATCTCTTTACAGATTTCCAACGAAGACTGACTTCTTCTTTTTTTTTTAAAAGAAAAAGTACATTTCGATGAAAATAGACTTGTCTTGTCTTTGAAGGTTTTTATTAAAAAAAAATTTTTTTCCACGCAAAATAAAACTTTTATTCAATAAAAGAAGCTTCCTTTTTATATACTTTATTATAACAAAAGGAAACATTAATTTAGTTTTTGACAGTTTGACATTATTTTTGTTAAATGTCGCTTTTCTTTTGTTTAAACAACGAGAAAATAGCACAACTTTCTCTCAAGTAAAACAAAAAAATCTTTGGAAATTGTTAAAGCTATTTTTGTGTATGGATGTAAGTTTTCATCTTTTAAAAAGTACATTTCTTGTTTTATTCTTAAAATAACAAATTTGTTTGTTTGTTTTTGGGGTTTCCCATGCTTTTGAAATTTTTTGGAAAATAAAAACTTACAATTCTTTTTGTTTTTAAATTAAATATGAATAGAGTGCGGTTTCAACAGCATCTAGAAATATAAAGTCTTTTGTTTCATTTGGTTTTTGTTTGTATGCGTTAGTAAGACTTCAAACCGGAAATCAAATTTTCATTTGCAACGAATACAAAATAAAGTAAACAATAACGGGAACAGCATCAATGACAGCAACGGCGTTTTTTGTGGTTTTTTTCTTGTTTTTGTTTTGCGAAGACAGCAGAGAACAATCACAACAGCATAAATTTTACAAATAACAAATGTGCTCAAAAGTTTTGTATTTGAAAAAGAAATTTTATTTCATTGTTTTATGGTAAAATATTTGTTCTTGGTAGTATAAAAAATTAACTTTGATTCAGTTTTTTCTTTTCTTAAAAAATATGATTAAAAAGTTTTTTAAATAAAACGAAATTTGTAATTGTAACCAATTATGCAAAATAAAACCCGCTAAATTGACAACTCTGTTATCAACAGTTTGTCGTGCCTTTTCCTAACAGACCTAAATGTAAAATCATTCAGTTTATCAAGTATATTTCGATATCTTTCAAGAGTTCTTAAACACTACGTGCTAATTACTTGCTTACTTCTTTATTATTTTGTTATTTATTCACTTTAATATATTCTTTATAATTATGAAAAATAAAAATCACTAAAAACTAAAACTACAACATCAATGTTAATTAACAGAGAATGTTAATTAAATGACAATGTTAATTAAATGACAATGTTAATTAACAGAGAATGGAGAAAAGAAAACTGTTTATATTTATGTTTCAGATCTAAATGGATATTATTGAAAATAATTTAAAAAAAACACTATTTAAACAGCAATTGTTCAATTGTATAATTCTTAGAAAAGAAAACATTTTCATTTCCATTTATTTTTATTGTCCTCAGAAACAAAATCAAGCCGAAGCGATGCTAACCCACCAAACATTGCTGGAGTTTGAGGTTCTTAGGTTTCCTCAAACTCCAGGACAATCAGGATTGTTCAAATGTATTAAGACATAAAGTCACAGCAATTCCGATGATGATGATGATGATGATATCATTGAAACAATCGATGTTAAAAAGAAACAAAAAACGAGAAACAGAGGAGCACAAAAAAAGAAAACATTTTATAAAGTCGCCATGGCAATAATTGAGATTTATGAAGACAAAAGAAGTGAAATAAAAAACTTTTTTTTGTTTTTTTTGTAAAATATATAAAGATGTGAAAACAGTAGAATAAAAATAATGTTCACAAAGCTGATAATGATAATAATGGAAATGATGATGATAATAATATTTTAAATATTAAACCAACGAGTCAGTAGTATTCATGAAAGATTAAATATGTGTTTATTATTTAGAAAAAAAAATATGGAAGAAAGATTTTTATTTTATTTTCTTTTTAATTTCTACGATACAAATGAGGTCAAAGTATTATCTCAAAAAGCTACTGATTTGATAGAAAAAAGTAGCTGCAGGCACGGTGCTTTCTATTCACATAACAGAAGTTATTTCCAGTCACTATCATTGCAATAGGTACAAGGATATGCTTACCTAAAATATAGCCTTAATTTTTAAATTAAATTTCAAATACTATGATAGTTTGGTTATGGCTTCAGGGCTGTACTTCTCGAACGAGTTCCTTGATAAATTTAAGTGAATTCAATGCAAGGACATGCCTAATTAACTGCCTTATATCCTTAATTGTAAAAATTACATTAACATGTTCTAACATTATTTATTTCAGCTTTGTGGAAAATTTCTCTTCGTCCTGTGCAAGGACATTTCCACCTCCCATATATACTTAATTTTAAAAATTGATTTTCATCTACTATGCTAGCTTGAATGTGCTGAAAACTTAAAACTGCTCTTCCGTTTGAGGTTCTTGAAAAATTTCAACAAAGTCAGGCCAAGGACATGCCTAAATACCATATATCCTTAATTTTAAAAATTCAATTAAAGCTGTAATTTTGATCGATCCTGATCTAAGATTAAGACACTAAGTTTTTGTGAAAATTTTCTCTTCGTTGTATGCAAGGATATTCCAACCTCCCATATATTCTTAATTTTTAAAATTGATTTTCAGCTACCATGATACTTTGAAAGCGCATAAAACTTTGAATTGGGTTAAGAACTGTTCTTCCGGTGGATTTCTGTCCGCTTAATGCAAGGACATGCCTAACTGTCATATATCCTTAATTTTGAATATCATATAATACCTATAATTTTGATGAAATATGCTCTAGGATTATGGAATTAAGCTTTTGTGAAAATTTTCTCTTCGTTATATGCAAGGATATGTCCATCTCCCAAATATCCTTAATTTAAAAAATTGATTTTCTTCTACTATGATAATTGAAACGTGGCTATAGAACAGCCCCCCACTTGAGGTTCTTGACAAATTTAGCCCAAGTCCGGCCAAGGACATTCCTAAATACCATATATCCTTAATTTAAAAAATTTAATTCAGGCTATATTTTGATCAAATATGTACATATGTTCTGAAATTATAAAATTAATCTTAGTGAAAATTTGTTTTTTGTTATATGTAAGGATACGCCCACCTCCCATATATCCTTAATTTCAAAAAATTTATTTTCATTTACTATAATACCTTGAATGAGCTCAAAACTTAAAGCTAGTTAAAAATTGTTCTTCTGTTTGAGATTATTGACAAATTTCAGGAAAGTCAAGGCAAGGACATGCCTAAATGCCATGTATCCTTAATTTTAAAAATTAAATTAATACTATAATTTTGATCGATCGTGATCTAAGATTATGCAACCAAGCTTTTGTTAAAATTTTCTCTTCGTTCTATGCAAGGATATGCTCACCTTGCACATATCCTTAATTTTAAAATTTGAGTTTTAGCTAAATTTACAATCGCAATCCCGCAAAGGGATATTTTTGTTTCCCAATTCAATAAACTAAACTCTGTTGAGAATTTTCTTTCATTAGATGTAAGCATATGCATACCTTTCATACATACATATATCCTTAATTTCAAAAATTAAATTTTAGTTGTTATTCTGACTAAAAAATATTTAGAATTACGCATTTAAGCGCCTTGAAAAATTTCTATACAATCCAGGCAAGGATATGCCTAGCTCTCACATGTCCTTAATTTAAAAAATTTAATTTTATCTATAGTTATGATCTCCGCATAATGTAAAATTTGTTATTAATTCCGATACTAAGCAATACGGTTTTGCGGCCAATTTGAGTTCAATAAATGCAAAGCCTTGCTTATCATCCACATATGTATCCTTAAATTAAAAAGTTCTATTTAAGCAAAGATTTGTATCAAAGACTATTGAAAACTATCCATTTATTTGAGCTCTGTGAAAAATTTCACTTGATTCTTTGTAAGGACATGGCTACCTCTCACATATCCTTAAGTTTCTTTTTAATAGATGCAATGACATGCATATATCCTTAAATTTAAAAATTATATTCAAACTTAAATTTAATTTTGATCCATAATGATTACGAATTATGCATCTAAGCTCTATGGAATATTTTACTTAATTCATTGTAAGGATATGGCTACCTGTCGTATATCCTTAATTTTTAAAATTTTGTTTAGGCTAAAATTTTGATTATAAATTATCTATAATTATATATTTAAGCTTGTTGACAAATTTATTTTTTATTTTTGGAAGGATACGTCTATCTCACATGTCCTTAATTTCAAAAATTAAATTTTATCTACTATTTTAAAATTTATTTTTTCTATGAAAATTTATAACTATTTCTGAGAGTATACAACTCAGTTCTGTAGCAAATTTTTGTTCAATAGGTGCAAAACACTTCTTTATCACCCACATGTCCTTAAAATTAAAAACTATATTTAAACTTAAATTTTTGTCAAAGATGATTCAGAATTATGTATTTAAGCTTTTAGAAAAATTTGGCATAGCAGGTTGTAATGATATGATCCTTAATACATACATATATCCCTGATTTTAAAAATCATATTTAGGCTGAAATTTTGATCGCAAATACTCTAGAATTATGCCTTTAAGCTCAATGACAAATTTCACTTCTCTTGATTTAAGGATATGTATGACTACTTTTCACATGTCCTTAAATTGAAAAATTAAATCGCACCTAAGTGGAAGGCATACAACCCTTTAAATTAAGCACTGGAAATGTTAGCTTGAACTGTTATAAACGATTTTTTCTTTAAGTATAATTTTCTTTCTCCTTTTATCTTAATAGGAAATAATACAGAAATAAGCCCCAGTTTAGTTTATATTCTTGGCAGGGCATATTTATTATACTTCTAAGAACTCAAAAATATACAATTGCTAATAACTGAAAAAAAAGAAAAAGTAATGATTTCTCCTTGTTTTTTTCTTTTGCTGGGATAATCACAGTAATTATTCAGAAGCAAAGAAAAACTAAGAAGTAGTTACTACAACAAACAAAGGCAGGTAATATACGGAAGTTTAAACCTACTCAAAAAAAAAAAGATTTATGAAGAAAAGTAGTACCGTAGAAAATTATTTCATGTATGAAAGCACAAACTTTAAAACCAGGAACAGGATAAAGTTGTCATAGAGACAAATCTTTCTTTAACTGCAGTATCATACTTCATAATAGTTATCACGCATCAATCAGACATCAATTATTATTAGAGTAGTTACGAATACAATGGATTATATGTATGGTTGAGTTGCAGTTCTTGGAGTAAAATAAATCTACATTTGGTTACTATTGTTGTAAATGCCAGTAGTATACTTAAGGATATGCATGAAAAGGATAACTATTTTAAAATGATGAGGAAAAGGATTAAACTTAAGAAAAAAATATATAATTGAAAGAAAATCATATAGAAAGTTAGACATAAGAAAATGGAAAATAATATTTACAAAAATGTTTACATTTAAATGTATGTCTTTATGTATATTACAGATGAATTTGTATGTGACTTTTAATTTTATTCTGATAAATTTATTAAACTGAGTGCCCTATAAGTCTGAAAGCCATGGTACTGCTTCAGCAAAAATTTAATGCAAACTGAAATTTCTAATAAACGAAAATTTATAACTTAAAAAATTTCTTTATTTCAATACTTTTATACGAGTATACAATGTTTTATATCGTTGCCTGCTTACAATGAACCTTTTAAGATGGCACAATGTTGCCACATTAAAATTTTAAGATGCTTATTGTGAATTCCTTAATTATTTCTGAGGTAAAGTACCACACGAGCTATAGAGTGTCAAAGTTGACAATTTTGGGTTTGAATTTATTTTTACTTATTCAATAAAAAATAACCAGGTTGTAATGACTGAATTTTGTTAATTTGATATAAGATTAATTTTATTGCTGAGTCTTTTTAATAATAAAACCTTTTACTCACCTTTGGAACTAAGCTTTTGCAGATCGTTATTATTTTCAGTTTAATATTAAAGCTGCGAAACATCATTGCGGTCTAAAAATGGAAAAAAATTTAATATTTAATTAGTTTTTATTTATAAAGTTATTTGTTAAAATTAATTAACGGCCTGGCCTATCCACGATGTGGTCAAGAAACTATCGACTCAAGTTCGCGATCGAATTGAGAAAAAAAAAATTTTAATAAAAATTCGCTTTTTTTAATATAAATAAGCGGTAAAAAGTTTCTTGTCGACATCTTGGGTCAGGCCGTAATTGTTATTTTTTAGTTACTCGTAGATTAAATATTTTTGCTCGAGTTTTGTTTGATATTGATTAGCCAAATTATTTAATTTTCATCATTTTTAAGGTACAAATAACACAAAAGATAAATTTAAATATTCTGAAAAACCCTGGCACAACGGAACAACATACTGTTTTCGAAGGCTGCCACACTTTCATCGTCAGTGTTCTGTTATGTTTGGTTCCCTGTGTGTGGTGTCACTTTACGTAAATTTCAGCTTTATATATGTACATTAGGGTGGCCGCTATTTTTTTTATTTCTTCTCTCTCACTCCACAAATCGGTTCAGTTTTATGTAAAAAAAAATACAAGAAAATTTCATACCGATAAGTTCTGCGTCCGGCCCTCGAAGCCGGCCCTCAAGCCCATATATTAAATGTAATTTTTATTTTGTTTAGTTTTATTTTGACTATATGTATATGTATGAAATAATTTAATATAGATAAGCTTAAAATAACAAATGTCCATATAAATATAATTTTGTTCCATTAAATTGTTGGTATTTTGTTGGTTAGTTACCTCATTATTTTCTAAAATATTAATTTTAGCAAAACTTTCTTTTAGACTAATATTGTTGACCTTAAGAGCTAAAATATTGTCATATGTTATATTCTTGTAAAATGATTTTTTAAAAAGATACTCATATGCAAAAAAATTACATTGAAAAATGGGCTTGAAGGCCAACTTTTTGAGCCGAACGTGAGGGGGGTGAGAGTAGAAGAAAAAAAAGACATGGAGTCTTTAACGGCCACTCTAATGTACATATTTTTCAATGTAAATAGAATACGTGAATTGTTTCAATTTTTTCTTAATATAAAGAGATGGTGGTACTAGAGCTGCATCATTCTGGTCGTTGAACGATTCACTAAAAGGAACGGTTCGGATTTTTACACAGTTCCATTTCTTATCGTTCATCGTTCCGGCTAAAGTTTTTTTATTTCTGATTATGTTTTTTAATAAATTTGTACGCGCTAATATACATAGGTACATATAATTGGTTTTTTTATTATCATCAGAGCAATGATTTGCTCAACACAAAAATATGCATACATATGTATGTATAAGCAAACGTCAAAATACGTGCCATGCATTTGTTGAAATTTTTAGGAGCGACAGAGAAGTTCTCTTGTTCATCGTTCATACACTGTTCAAAGTAAAAAAGGAACGATGAACGAAATGAACGACCTAGTTCCTTTAATATTACGGATCGTTCCGAACGATTCCCAAAAAAGAACTATTTTTCCCAACTCTAGGTGGTACCTTCTTTAGGAAAGGGATAGTGATAGAGAAGACATGTGGTGAAGGAAGAGATAGAAGAAGGCTTCATTCCCTTAAGACTCTGCTTTTTGCACGTTTTTAATAATACATAGTTGCAACCCCTCTGGTGTCAATGATGCGTATTAAATTTAATTTTATTGGTTATTATCATCATCGGTAGGATGATTGTGCTACACAGTACCGACGAAGGGGCACACTCTTATATTATATTAGTGGATACTAAATCTGCTGAAGTCGGTGAGTATTCTTTGATCACTTGATCTTTCCTACAACAACTTATACATATTGTATTTGTTGTTATTTAATGACTGTCGGAGTCAAAGCTCGAATACGTGTCCTTCGGTTTTGTAGTCAACGTGCTAACTACCACAGCTAAGGCTACTTTTAATTATAATTTACTGAAAGCTTTTTTTTGTAAATAAAGCTCAATTTTACTAGTGCCACATCTAATTTACAACTGGCAAGACTGTTAAAAATTATAAAAGCAGAAATCATGCTTCGTTGCATATCTGCCATTTTAGGATCCTAAATGTATTCGATGACTTTCTGCTTCACGGCGTGAATATTTTTTTTAAACATTTAGAAAAGTTTTCGCCACTGTTGACTTTTGCAATATTTTTATAAGAAGACAAGAAATAAATATACCCGCAAATGTAGGAAATATCGATTTTATATGTTTTATTGATCTAGTAATGCAGAATGTAGCATAGACGCTAGACTTACAACATCTGCAATATACGCACCAAGCACTTTGCAGCGAAGGGTGAATTCCGCTATTAAAATAACAATAGCAACCTTAAGCATTAAGATTTCTCACAATTGTTTGCTTATTTATTTAGTTATTGCACAGCAATAGACAAAGATAAGTAACAATTGCAGCAGTTTTCAACAATTAATTCCTTCAAGTGCGTTAAACATGCTGCCGTCAGTTTCCATAAATCTGATTTTGCCGCTCATTTATTGATTTTCTATCTTTTGAAAAATCATATATTTTTTTTCTTGTAAAGTGTAGTGTAGTATTTTACATTTACTCCACTGCAGAATCAATACACTTATAATATTATAAAATGAAACTTTTCTAAAGGCTTATTTTTAATACTCAAGTATTATTTCTTTAAAAAAATAGATACATTTTTCTACTTAAAAATTATTTCTTCTACTTTCAGATATAAAAAAGAAGAAAAAATATTATATTTAAATGCAAGTTCGTTATTTTACTGGTAATAAAATTTGTTTTATATTTTTTCTTCTTCATTCGCTATAAGGATATAAAAATGTATTTAAAGGAAACTGGCAAAACTATTAAATTCTTAAAACGGATGTAAAATGATTTTTTAAGGAAATAAAAACCCAATAGCATGTGGAATGTGACCATGTGTGTTAAAATTATACCAAATACTAACTGCAAAATATTTATGACACGACATTTTTTTTTGGCCTTTTTTGTTTTTTTAACTTTTTAGTTAATTTTACTTTTGACTCTGTGTATTTTGCCCACGTTTCATTTTGCTGATGCAGCAAATCGTTTTTTTTTGCCTTTCTTTTTAAATATGTACAAGCGAAATATAAATGTCGTTATACTCGTATGTAAAGGATTATAAAATGAGTAAGAAAGTAATGAAATAAGAGATATTTATTTTTATTTCATAGATATCTTTGTACACTAAAAGTGTTAGGTGATTCTTTTATTGATGTAGAATTTGCTTTATTTGATATATATTCGGGATCAGGTGGGCTATTATCAATTATATTTTATTATGTAAAAGCTTAATGCCCTAATTTTGTAACACAGAACAAAACGTTTGAAACAGAAAATTTTGGTTTATTTTTAATTTTGAATTTTGTAAAACATTTGAAAACGAAAATTCTAACTTACGTAAAATAAATGTATTTTATAAAACAGTATAAAAAGTTTTCAAACGACTCAAATAACATATAAAAACGTTCATTAAATTTTATTCGTTTTAAAAGTTTTAAAAACATTTTTGCATTAGTTTTGCTGCAATATGCAATAATGTGTAAATTAGTACCATGATGGACGATAGATTTCCACGTCAGCTCGACCTACGCACGTAGTGTCCATATTTACACATACATTCGCTTTAAGACCCTCATAACAACTACTTTGTTCTAGCCAATTGTATAGTGAAAAAAAGTTAAAACTTCAGGAGACTTCGTCGTCATATGAGAAGTTTGAAAGTTTTCTGATAAATGGAGATACAAAAAGTGCATTTTTAAGACACTGACTACTGACACAGTCATCAAATTTGATACACAATTAGACCTAGGTGGGTTACGATCAAGCAAAATTCGAATGCACCGATTGTTAAACCAGGGAGACTGGCACGTGCTCATAAAAATTCAACATAATGTTATACTTTTATGTATCAATCTGTAACCCATTATATAATTGCATTCTGACCAGCTTTTGGATAATTTGAACCACATACGTTCTTATTTTATCACAAGCATTTGCCTATTTTGAAGTATTTGAACCCTATAAGCACATACGTTGTTATTTCTGACCATACTTTTGTAATGTTTTTTATATTATTTTTTAAATTGCATGCTTGTGAATTATTTTGTTCACATACGTTGTTATATCCGACCATACATATGAACAGTTTTGTCCATATGATTTTTGTTGTTTGTTAATTATATTGAGCGAAAACGTGGTTCCTTCCGACCTCATTTTAATTTTTTTGTCTAATTTTTTATTTATCTGCATGTGGGTAATTTTATTATATATTTTTTCGATTAAAATATTTTAGCATAATTGTCTATATTTTTAACTTCCCTGATCATTTGTTGTAGTGTTTGTTTCTAATATATATATGTATATATATAAATATTTTGGGCTATTTTTTATTTAAATTATGTACTTGTGAATTATTTTAAGTACAATTCATTTAGGGAATTTACAATAGCTTTTTAAAATATGTCTTAATATTGCAACGTTTCAATTTTAATACTTTATTATGGTCTGGCAAGTTTGTTGTTTTTGTTTGCGTGTAAATTAAATGAATTACCAGGTGGCAAATTTAAAAGTATAAAACTTATGTAATTTTCAACATGAAAATATGGTAATGTTAAACTTAAGATGTTAAAACTGTCAGCGCAGCTGTAGTTGATGAAAAATATTCTCTCTCTCACATATTATATACTAATATGTAAATAATATAAGGATGTATGTGTGTTTGCCTGCCCTCTAGTCAGCCAATGTTGACATAGAACCATATGTCTCTATGTCAACATTCTTTTTCTAGCGACAATTGCTCTAGTTGAAATGTTGACAACTTTCCGTTTATGCGCGAGTAGAGATACGTTAGAGACAACAGTTCTAGTGTATTTCTGGTGACATTGGCAACGAACGCGTCAATAGTTTGTTTTTCTTTCTTAATATGTTGTGCAATAATGTTAAAAAATTACATATGTATGTGTTTAAGTTTGTTGCCTCAACCCTTATAAAATTGTAGACGGGGGTCACTAAAATGTATTAGTATTGGTTTAAATGTCTCCATATGGTCGTAAAAGATTAGTGCTAAAGTCTACTGTTAGATTTTCAATGACAACCCTATGTTGTATGTCAGTACGCGATTACATTGGCTGGGTACACCTAGTCAGAAGTACTATTGACACTGTCAATAGTAAATCAATATTATTTTACTATTGACATCGAGTGAGTAAATATCGATATTGTAGACTAGAACCCCTAAAATGTACTAGTGAATCTCTGCTGCCAATGTCTCCATGTGGTCCCAAAAGAACTACTTACTCAGCAGTGCTACAGTCTAGTGGCAGGATTTCAATGACAAGCTAATGTTAAATGTCAATAGATGATTTCATTGGCTGGCTTACACCAGTACCTGGATTCATAAACTTTTATTACGATTATCGAATCGCTATAATAAATATAACGAAAATTTATAACCTTTGCTATTTAGTAGCGTATTTTAACGACATTCGCTGTCGGTTGGAGAAAAAAAAATTTAGTCACAAAACCAAATTCATTGAGTTCTTCTTTATTATTTTTTGTGCTTTTCGCTTATTTTCACATTTTCTATACAGACATACCATTTAATATTGAATTAAATGGTGAGTAACTTAGAGCTGTAGACTATCGTAAAAACTAAATTACGGAATCACGTTATCGTTACCGTAAGCGAATAAATATGTCGATAAATATTACGACTTTCGGATAGCAAAAAGTTACAGAATCCAGCAACTGGTCAGCAGTACTACTGACAATGTGACTAGTAAATCGCTACAATTTCACTATTCGCATTTTCTGTACGAGTGACTTTGATGTAGACAGTATGTGTATTAATATCGTTGCCTGCTCACAATAAAAAAATTAAGATGACCGCATTAAAATTTTAATATACTCACTGTGAATTCCTTAAATATTTTATATCGTTTCCTGCTGCTCACAATGAAAATTTCAAGATGGCACAATGTTGCCACGATAAAAGTTTAACATACTCATTGTGAATTCCCTAATTATTTCCTAATATGTTTTAACATTATTGTCTATATTTTCTTTAAATTATTTGATATACTAACGTTGTCATTGCCACCTTATTTTATAATTTTTGTAATTTTGATTGATGTACTTTGAATACATACGTTGTTCTTTCCCACTTCTATTTTAGCATTTTGGTCTACATATTTGTTGTTATAATCAATCATATTTGTGTAAATTTTTGCTAATTTGAGAATTTATTAGACTTAAAGACACAAATTAAAGCTCCCTTGAAGATAATTTTCTTACAATATTCTAATTAAAAAGTTTTCCACTCCACCTTTTGTTGCGACTATTAAGTAACTTTTTAGGTTTTTTTTTTAAACCAACCCTTTTCCTTACACTCATATAAATAGCACAGCTGTTGTATTTAATTGGATCAGAATTTATTTCTTATTATTGCTATTATTTTATTTATCATTAAGAACATAAGTGCGCACGTTGTATGTAAATGCGAAGCCAATTTATGAACACAAATGTTTTATTTCTTTCTTTCATACGTTTTTAATTTCAAAAATACTGTCTTAATGTCGCGTTTATGCCAAAGAGGAGCTATAGCCAAGTACCTGATAGACAGACACATGCACGGCCCTTTTCTTTACTTTTTTTTAATAAAAATAAAATGGGTTTAATAATGACAGCAATTGTTTCTGTAGGTTTGTTAGTGGCAGTCCGTCATTTGTCGAATGAGTGAGTTTTGTTTTTTTTTTTACATAAATTGCATATAATTGTATTTATGAACACAGCAAAAGCGGTGAAGAAAATTATTTTTTTTTGTAACACTTCTATTGTTATAGGAATTGTCTATTGTTTTATTTTTAACACAAAAGGTATTTCTTGTAGGGTGCCCCTTAAAGGACGTTACGATTCTTTAAGAAAGGATATTTTTAAACTAATGTAAAATATTGTAACAAATAATTGACAATAATTATATAACTTTTAAATTACCTGGGCTTTTGTTTTCATGCAAAGTTATGGTATTTTATTTTCTTAATTAGGGACACTATAATATTTTGCTTTTCAAAGACAAGGAAATACATTTTATGCTGACGTGGAGGTGAAAATTCACAAGGAGGGGTTGCTCAATTAGGGGATTCACAATGAGTACCTTGAAATTTTATTGTGGCAACATCTTAAATTGTTCAATTTGAGCAGTAGGCAACGATTTAAAGCACAGCATATTGAAGTATTAATAAATATAAAAAAATTTTTTATATTAGAAATTATTGTGGAATAAATTGATGAACATAACGTTTGTTCTGCAAAATGCCTAAACAGCGAAAAATAAAAATTGTTTTCATCAGCTACAGTTGCGCTGACAGCCTTAATTTAGTTTAGTTTAGTTTAACATTAGATACCATATTGCCATATTCAAAATCATCTGATTTTTATAATTTTAATTTTGCCACTTGCTAATAAGTTTGATTTACACACAAACAAAAATAACAAACTTTGCCAGCCCATATTAAAGTATTGAAATTAAAACGTTGCAATATTAAGATATATTTTAAAATGCTATTGTGAATTCCGTAAATGATTTATGCATTGAAGATATTCACGATAGCATGACATCGACTACACGACAACAAATTACGCTTTTTACAATTTTAGCCATGTAGCCAGCTACTTAATTATTTTGGACACGACAATATTATTATAACATTTAGGGAATTCACAATGAGTATATTAAAATTTTAATGTGGCAATATTGTGCCATCTTAATTCTTTCATTGTGAGCAGCCAACGATATAAGTACACATTCTGTGCAGGGTGACCGATGACATTTTTCAACAAGTGGCACCGAAAGGGGATTTATCTCAAAAAAGGGGCAAAAATATTATAAAACGAGAAAACTACACTAAATTTTTTATTTTTAATGTATTTTTATATAATTGACTACAAAAAGGGAGACAAAAAGTGGCAAGGCAGATAAAAAAGTGGCAAGACAGTCGAAAAAGTGGCAATTTGCTATTTTAGTCGGTCAAACGGTCACGCTGATTTTGTGTATATCAAAGTCAGGCAAACACACATAAATCTTTATATTATTTAAACATTAGTGTATAATATGAGAGAGAGAGAGAGAGAATATTCTTCATCAACTACAGCTGCGGTGACAGTTTTAACATGTTGAGTTCATCATTACCATATTGAGAATGACATGCTTTTTATACTTTTAAACAAGAACAACAAATCAATATTGCAACGTTTCAATTTTAATACTTTAATATGGTCGGGCATTAAAGTATTAAAATTGAAACGTTGCAATATTGAGAGACATTTTAAAACGCTATTGTGAACTCCCTAATTAAGTATAAATATATATTTCAGTGGATACTACTTTTTTCAACCACGCCCACTTTTACGTTACACCTTATTAAATTATGTTACACCTTCCCACATATTTTTTAACAGATTTTTATAATCGGGCCTATTTTCGTTACAGTATCGGAATAATGATTAATGTGATGATCGTAAAAGACAAGCAAGAATAGTTAAACATACTTAGGTAGAGTAATATAATTTCGTGCTAACCTAAAAACAAAAAAAAACAAAAATTAAAAAATGGAAAAACAGAAAATTAAAGTGATACCTATAAATGTGTTTACCAAAGGTAAATCAATTGTATACACAACAATCGTTTCTCATATTCCGTTTCATTGTAAATTTAAGTTAAATAGCTGATGTTAATAAGAATCTCTATCCAAGTAGATAGACTAGGGTGCTGATGAAGTGCGTGGCTGCACAGAAAAGTATCGGTATTTCCCCCAGCATAAAGTCTTAGTTTAATTTTTCTTCTCTTCTTTAGAAACTCACATTAATTAAAAAAAAATATTTCATTCAATAAGAATTGAAATTACTGAACTTAAGCTTGACTATGAATTATTTCTGATTAAAATATTTGTTTTTAAAACTATATAAACACTTTTTCTCTCATTTTATAATGAGGGGTATAGTAAAGCAAATTGGGTTTATCTAGTGTTGTATACTATCCAATAATTTTAAAATATCATTCATTTCACATTTTGCGTTTTATTGATCGATGTTGCCAAACAAAAATAGAAATTAGTCAAAGTTGGCTACAGCTACAAAAGGGGTAGTGTGTAGCAGTGTTGTTGTAAAAATAATCAATTTCATATACTCCTACACATGCATACATATGTATTCTATTTTTGATAGATTTTAGTGGGTAGAGTGCTATCGTGAATGTATTTAAGGCCCTCGTGTGGAGGGCTTCCTCCCAGTGATGTAATTTCTTTCAAGGGTTAAAAAAAAATTAAACTGTATAAAAATAAACTCTTAATTCTTTCTTTTACAATTAAAAGATTCTTACAGGAACTCCCTAATGGAAGCTGATGTCTCCTACATATATGTATATGTAAAAAACATTAACAATGCAGCTGATGTTTTTGAGTTTGTCGCTTTAACCTCTTTACGAAACACTTGTCTTGCTATACAAATGACACGTTCATTTTATGCATTTGAAACATTTTGAACTGGCAAGCAGTCACATTTTAACACTTTGGGCCACAGCCAACAACATTGGGAGAGTCCTTAAACTGTCTCCCCATGCACATGACATGCATTGCAATACAATTCTTTTTGTTAAGTTTTTTTTGTTGTTGTTGCAAATATTCCCTTATTTGCTTTTCGCTAGCTTTGTTAAAGAGAATAACTACAACAATGAAAAGGGTGTTTGATACAACAACTGATATTATTTCATTCTTTCTTTCGAAATGTAAAGTCGAGCATATAAAAGCATTAGACCAAACATGTGATACTTTTGATTTGTTGTGTCAAGTTTAAATAACGCCTAAATGATATGTATTGTTGTAATGGTGCAATTTGCGTTTGTTAAATTTAATGAATTTTATGGATGTTAGAAAAATTTACTTAATTGGATAAACTTGAGTGCAATTGTACTTTCACATCATTCTGAGCGGTAATGAAAAGCTTCACAGAAACATTCTTAAAACAAAACGTATGCCTTTTAAATGTTTTTTTTAACTAATTAAAGTAGTTTGTTTCTAAAAATTTTTTAATTAACATTTTTGATATTACTTTCAAACTTGTTTAAACGATGTATACATATACATATATACTTTTTTCTACTACTTGAGCGGAATTGAAAAAAGAGCAACAAATTTTTTAATACTGTCAAGTATCAATTTCCAACTCGAGCACTTGTTTTGTAACAAGTCTATTGATTTTAAGGCAAAAAAAAAAAATTAAAAAAGAACTTCTAAAAACTTGTCTTGATTGCAAAATAAACTACTTAGTTAATGGTTATAATTTACCAGCTCTTACTGCTGCAAATGATGTCGTAATTGTATCTTTAACTCGAATATTGAAAGAGGAGTGAGAAAACGAAAAACAGAAAAGTTTTGTGTTATGAAACTTCAAATTAGAAATTGAAACTAAAAACTAATGAAAAAAGAAGTGCAAAAAATATATCTACGGTATAATGAGAGTAATAAGAGAGGGGGCGGGGTGTGTGTGGATTTACTTGTGTGAGTGAGTGTGTGTGTGCATAAATGTGTTTGAATGGTAGTGTGTAAATGAAGTATGAACATGATTATGTATCGTCTGAAATTTGAAATTAAATTGTATCTCTTTATTTAGCTCAAGTGATAATTTAAGGTTTTCTAAGTACATTTGAATAGAGATGATCAAAAGTATTTACCTTAAAAAATAATATATCTAAGAAACTCCATACAAAAATAGGGAAATTAATTAGTGAAGAATACTTAATATATAATGGCAAGACTGCCGCAAATTACTAAGGATAATAATTTAAGCTTTCATTACAAAAAATCTTTCAACAAATTGTAATACGATTAATCAAAGCAATTCACGTATTCCATTTGCACTAAATTTTTTCTTACAAGTTTTAAATTTGTTTGAAATGAAACCACTTACAGAGCACCAACGTCATTGTGGCTGCACAGACTCAAAAAATGCCAAGATTTTTCGGCACTCAGTTGGGTATTCTCTACACCCGAAACAATTGAAAAAAAATCTTGATGGGTGTAGATGAAATTTTGCCCCGGTTCGTAACCGTGAGCAGTAAAAACGGTGGATTTATCAGGATGGAGATGTCAAGGCGAGTTTGTCAGCCAAAAAAGTCGTGGCGAAATTTTTTTTGACTATGTGTTTTTTGACAACTTGCTGTATCTTGGAAGTCATAAGAAACAAACTCTTGACATTTTCAAAAACTCTAAAACTAAAAAATCCCAAAATTAAAAAAAATACCGAAACGAAAATTCGCACAAATGGATAAAGCGGTTAAATGAAAAAATATCACCAAAAATATAATAAATCGCTAAAATGTAAAAAAAAATCACCACAAGTAAAAAGGTCGCCAAAAAACTAAAGAAACCGCTAAAACAAAAAAAAATTGCCAAAACCAAAAAAAATCGCTTAAACTAAAAATATGTATTGAAAATAAAAATTTCCAAAAACCGCCAGAAGGAAAAAAAACCAAAAACTAAACTACCAAAACTAAAAAACGCCAAAAATTAAATAAAAATCACAAAAACGGAAAAAAGAGTCAAAACTAAAAATGTGTATTGAAAAAAAATTGCCAAACCGAAAAATCACGAGAATGAAAAAAGCGCCAAAACTAAAAAAACGCCAAAACTAAAAAAAAAAACGAAAAAAATCGCCAGAACGAAAAAAAGACGACAAACCAAAAGATGCCAAGAGCCGAGAAAATCGACAAAACGAAAAAAAAACAATAACTTAAAAGATCGCTTACACTAAAAATATGTACTGCAGAAAAATCGTCAAAAACCGAAAAAATAGCCAGAACGAGATGAAGCAGTAAAAAATGCAAAAACACAAGTAAATTCGGTAAAACGAAAAAAAGTGCCTAATAGTGTTTTCACACTGAAAGTTAAAACCTGGTTTAAACGTTAAAACCATGAACAGCTGTTTTTGAATTCACACTGCAAGTTTGTTACATGCAGGTTTTGACTCACAGACTGTTTAATAACTTTGCTCAAAAATAAAATAAATCTCCCGAGAAATGCGTGTGTTTATTGTTGTATTTTTTTCTATTTTTTATAACAATTATTTGGCAAACTTTACAACTGTTTATGTTTGTATATTGTATCGTTGTGAATTGGAAATTATTTTATATTTTGTAAATAAATTTTGTAAATAAATATTTACAATTATGGAACTAGAAATACAAAGTGAAGAAGTGCTTGGAAACCAAGTTATTAAGTATGTAAAAAATGCACAAATACATCACAAAATAAAACTTTTTTTTATCGGCGGATCAATGTTAGCCATATCGTCTATTTTCACTTCCCAGATGTCAATGAACATATTTTCATTGTTTTCCTTCCAAAAAAAACTCTTTGTTTTCCATAATTTTTTGATTACTGTTACTGCTGCATCCATTTGTAAGTAGAAAATATTTCAAGCGACATCTATTGTTATTCACTGGCATAAGCATTACCAGCTGCTTCCAGTCATTTTAACTTGGTATCACTGAATTTAACACAGCGAAAACAAGGTTGCATTTCATAAAAACAAATCAAAAAATAAAACCAAATAAATTGGTTTTAACAACAACAATTTGTATGGTAAAACCAGGTTTTAACAATTGGTTTAAACGTTGAAAAAATCGCAAAAACGAAAAACAAACGCCATAATTAAAAAAATGCCAAAAAATTTGCAGATACTGGAAAAAGTACCAAAGCTAAGAAAACCCGTCAGCAGTAAAAAAAATCGCAAAAAATACAAATAAATTCGGCAAAACGAAAAAGGGTGCCTAACACTATGTGTTTGATTTACATTTAAGATGTTTAAGGATGACGTTTTGTGTGAAAATTATTGTTTTACATTATGTTTTGTATTTGTTTTATTATTTTTAAAGAACAAATGTTTTTGTAAATAATTTAATATTTTTTAACTAATTACTTGCGTATTAGTGACCTGCACATGACCATTTATAAGACCTTTCAAGACATGAGAGATTTTTAAAAAGCTTTACTACAGCGAAATATTCTAAAACAAACGCTAAACAACTGTGTTAGCAAGACAAAAAACTGAAAAATATGTGTTGCCAACAGTGTTGTTTAGGGTTTGTTTTAGAATATTTCGCTTTAGAAAAGAATTTGAAAAATCTCGCATGTCTTGAAATGTCTTATAAATGGTCTTGTGCAGGTCACTATTGCGTATCAAATAATTTTTCAACGTGGCACCATTTAATAACAGAATATAGTTGCCAGAGTTATTAAGAATGCAATGAACGTGTTTAACGAAGTGTTTAAGTCTAAACCTCGTGTTTAATATCTTAAACACGAATGAGAAGTTAAACACGTGGGTATGATTATAGTATAACTCTACAGATCGTATAGTATTACATATGTAGTGTTCATACGCAACCCTTTGTGTGCGAGTAAAAGTCGAACTTTACTGAATTTTTTAATGTACTCAACATTTTGCATAATTAAATCAGACGATCATACATGGCTCATGAAATTCATTTGAGCGGTGCCCATCTCTGCTCCTAATTTGGTTCCATTGTGATTTGAACCGTGTTGCGCTCACTCTTTTGTGTGAACATAAATTCCATTTACTCGTACTAAGTATTTCTTTGGCTTTTGTCTTTATTCCTATTTATTCATTTATTAAAAGAGAGAAAAAAATAGAAATATCTAGTAAAATGAGAATTGACTGTAAGCTAAAATCCAATTACCTTCATTTATATTTATGATGCACAAGAAATAAATGAAGTGCTAAGTTTTTAGTTTAAGATGAAAAAAAAACGGAAACAAAGTCTTTCGTTTTTTTCTTCCACACATTTTCTTATACGAAGATAGATGATGAAATATGAATATTGTGAATCATGGAGGATATTTTAAGAATAGAAGTTGATTTTTTTTAATAATGACGAGTATTATAAATAAAAATTAATTACTTTATCAATGAGGAAGCCATTGAAAGTAGAGATGGGCGCATGTCGAATATTTCCAACACGACACGAACACGCATACCAAGACGCTCAACACGTACGAAACACGCACGCGAAAAATCTTGTCTACACGATACTGCACAACCGGCACGAAATATTATTGGTATGGTGTTGAAGATCAGAAAATTTAATTAATTTTTTTCAAGAGTCAAGAGTAATGTCAATCATAAATTTTTTACATCTAAAATAGTTTCGTGTTTTTCGTGTCAATTTATCTCAACACGAACCGAACCGAACACGCACAAAACCAGATTTCTTATCACGAACACTTTGTGTTGGGTCGTGTGTGTTCGTGTGACGGAAAAAACACGACACGCGCCCATCTCTAATTGGAAGTAATCAAAGATGTTAAATTTTAAAATTAATTTTCAAAATTTCGGTGGGTATTGGAAATTTAGCTGCACTTGTAAGCTTATTGAACAGCCGGCATAAGCACAGTGGGCCCTAGTACAAAAATGTTGATAGTGAAAATAATTTAAAAATTCGAGATTAGGGAAAATTTAAAGCGTTTGTAGTAACAAATTTCGTCTTATAAAATGCAAAAAGGTCTATATTATTTTTTTTAATTTTTCAGGAGACATAAAACTTAAAGAGTAAGCAGCCTGAAAAATTAAAAAAAAAACATTGCGCATAAAATTAAGTCCCTGATTGTATTAAAACTCGAAATTATATTTTTATTTCAATACTCGAATATTTTCTTTTCAAGTTTTAAACTTGTACAAACAATTTTGAATTGATATAATTGACAAGGCTTTTAGCAACACTTAAATTGATTTTATTTTCAATAAATAATACACAAGTAATTTAAATATTATTCATTTTTCTTTTACAACAGACAGAGTATTGCAATTTATTGGCACCTCTTTATATAAATATAAAAAACCAAGTTACGATTGCATTTTGTTTAACCACTCTTCATAGTCTTTGCAAATCTTTTAGTTTTTATAAAAACAAAATAAAAAATAATAAAAAGTAAATAAAATTAATTTCTGAGACTTAGTGTGCAGCTTGAAACATTTTGTTCAAAGCTTTAATTTTATAAAAGAATTGTGCAGTCAGTTGGCCACTTGATTGGTGGGTATGAGCAGCTCTTCTGCCATTGACTGACCTCCACTTTATATTAAAAAAAAATAGTTGTTTACTGTTTTTTTTTTGCTGTTCCTGAAGAAGCAGCCTTTCTTTCCTTTTGCAGTTTCAATTTTCGTTTATATGTTTCTTTATTTCCCCTAGTTTTTCTTGTTTTTTTTTATTGAGAAACATGACTCTCCGATTGAATATTTTTGTTTATTTTCCAATTTGTTTAACAGCTTTTTTTATTATTTCTTAAAAAAAAAATGAAGAGGGTAGCAGGGGTATCAAATCGATGCGAAATCATTTCTTTATTTTTTTTTGTTGTTAACGAACAAATGATTCCAGTTAAATTCAACATCAATATCTTTGCCGGAGACTAGATGAAGTGGAACGAAAAGTAGCGAAAAAAAATAGAAGAAATATAACTAGAAAAATTGAAATGGAATATTTTACAATATTTGGCATGAAAAAAAGTAAAGCAAAATGTGTTAGTGAATTATGGAAAACAATATTTTATTTGCTTGTTCGTTCGTTCGATCTGTTTTGTTGAAATATTCTCCAATTTTTCGATTCAATTAACTTTGCTGGAAAAAAAATTGTGTAGTTATTGGCAAATATGTTGAAGAATTCAATTTGTCAGGCAACAGGTTGTTTGTTTAGTCTGGTTTAAACTAAAATTTAATTACAAACTCAAAAGTTGTGTAATTATAACTTTTCACACAGACTTATCCCTGTGTATTCCGTCTGCAATTGGAATGCCTTTAAATTTTTTTCTTTAAAACACATTATGCAGCAACAGGCCTGTTTATTATGGCATATTTGGGGGATTCAAACGGTAGTCTTAAATGTTGTAGTATCAAATTTGTTTTTAATTTTCTATAAAAGAAAAAACAACAGCAAAAATAATTATATTAAAATAATTTAAGATATTTATGACCGTTTGGATATCTCTTGTTAAGAAATTAATTTCTTACTTGACACCCTATAGAAAGACTTGTGTTTTATGTTTGCGAGCGCTTCCAAAAAGCGTAGCGACAGATAAGGATATTAATTTCAGAACCTTAATATTTGTTTTTGGATAGCATCGCTAATGCCAGCTGGCCTTATAAGTGTACAACATGAGCTCCGTTTCGAAGGACCGTAAGCAAATTTCAAGAAAATGTGTTTTAATATTTTTTGGCGCTATACCGCACCACCACTCGGAAACCCAATTAGGTCTATTGTGATTAAGTGTAACTGTTAAATTCGTTTTTATCTTTTGGCCGCATATGTTACACTGTGCTTTGCGGTTTAACTGACACTGAATTTTATCTTTGTGCCGAAAATGTGGGATTTATGAAAATATATATTTTTGGCTGTTACGAGTATTTGCAGGATCAGGCTTATTATGAACAGCAATGTGCGGTTGATAAGTGAAATTTGTACAACAAACTTGATAAATCAGTATTAAGAAATGTTAGCGGTTGAAAAGAGTTAAGTGAATAGCTATTAGTGGAAATTTATTCTGTTTTTTGCAAATATAAAATAGTACCCCTTTATTGTCAATGGCGTCGTTGACGTCACATCAAGACGACAGTAAATATTAGTCACTTGTCTACTTTTTATCGGCTCTTATTGACAATCTCTTGCTAATCTTTAAAGCTTTCTAAGTTAATGTAGCATGTTAATAGTATTCAATTCTTGTTGACAAAGAGTAGACA
Organism: Tachina fera; assembly: GCA_905220375.1. Classification (NCBI taxonomy): domain Eukaryota; kingdom Metazoa; phylum Arthropoda; class Insecta; order Diptera; family Tachinidae; genus Tachina; species Tachina fera. Next base: position 101,574,227 of record LR999967.1, on the reverse strand, counting down.
AGTGACAACTTTTACTGTCGTCTTGATATGACGTCTACGACGACATTCGCAATAAGGGGGAGTATGAGAAAAATCTTAGTAAATAAATAGAAATATATAAGTAAATATCGTTAAAAATTAATAATATTAAATTTTATGCACAGGACGCGTATTATGAGCAAGAAAAATAGAATTGCAAGTTTTGTAAACTTAATAGAAGCAAACCCAGATATCGCAAGGGGACTCTGCTTAAAAGTGATTGGTGAAAAAAAATGGGAGAAATACACCACGGATTTAAATATTTTAGATCTACCTAAATAACACTTTCTACTAATTTTTTAAAGAATTCCGCCCATTCACTGCATCTTATTTATGTAATTTGTCAGCTGTTGTATTTTCTTCCTTCAAATGCATATTCACAATAGCAAAGTTGTGAATGATTAATAAGGTATTCATTAATCATTCACAACTTTGTCAAGTGGTTTCCGTAATAAATATTTCAACCATAGTTGACAAACTTTTGCACTTTTCAACAAGTTGATGGATGATTGGTGTTCATAATAAGCCCGAATAATTTTTTTAGTATTGGAAAAAGTTGATGTTGCAAGATGATTTGACTCAAAGCTGCCGTCGACAACTTTTTATCGACTTTGATTTTTAATCTTTTAGTTAGACGGCTTCATCACAGGCAAAGTTTACTTTGCAAAGTCCCTAGTTTGTAGGAGAGAAGGAAAATAAGGTTTCTACACAAAAAGTATGCTTTAAAAAGTCTTCAGTTTCCAGGAGAGAAGGGAGATGAGAATAGTAGCTAATATCCTTTCTCTCCCACAAACTCAAGACTTTGCAAAGCAAACTTTGCGTGCAAAAAAGTGGTCTTACTTATTTTTTTTGTCGATAGTGTGAATGGAGAAAAACTATGTAAAGTTCACTAAAAATAAAACTATCGATAGTACACACAGGCAAAAAATACCAATGTAAAATCAACATGGAAAAATTTTGATTGAAAATTATATTAAATTTATGACAAACAATATGTTCCCAGTAAAAAATTTCGAAAAAGGTAATCGGGTTTGGAATTAAGAATTTTTGGGCTCTTCCTTATTGGATTATCAACTTAATGATATTAACAAGGCCTGAGACTAATATAATCGATTCTTGAGAAGTACTTACTTTTTTTTATCTGGCAAAATGTTCACGTAATCTATTAAATCTAAAAAATCATTCTCCTCATTTATCAACTTGTACAGCGGTTTCTTAAGTTTTATGTGGCATTTTATGGCAAGTAGTTCTGATGGCAATGTTTAATTTTTTGCTTGATTGTTTAAGTATGTTGGTATTTATTTGTTTTGTTCACAGTAGCGATTAACTGCTGTGCTCAGTTGTGTGACTTGGTCTTGTTTTCCTGTTGCTTGTTTTCGTGTTCATGTTGTGCAAATAGCCCACAAACTTCGCATTACCAGCGGAAATTTTCTGCTGCTGCCTAGTGGGCAGTATACCAGACTTGTGGTCGGAGAGTCTCATGTTCGAATCCTACAGACAAGCCAAATAAGCATCGCAATGTTTTTTAGCCACAACTTTAATTTCCAATAAATTTTATGTTAAATGATCAATTTAATCACGTTGAATAAAAATTTAATCATGTACGGCCATATTTAAAAGCAACATCTTGCATGAAGTTAGCATAAGAAACGAAATTGAATTAGGTGTTTAAGAGTTCCTCGGTACAATTTGACATTAGAAATGATCGCAATACGTAGTTTTGATCCACTACTAAGTCCTATCGGAATTTTAATGTGAAGTTTTGTGGCAAAACTCTTTAAGATCATGTTAAATTTTGCCACTTATGTTAACTTCATGCCAGTTTTTGCTTATACATATGACCGGTAGTATTTATCAGTGTGTATCTAAAGAATATTTAAGGTTATTGTGGCTGCATGGCATGAGTTAAAGCTCAAATCTTGGCTGGGGAAGCCAACTAAACTGGCAACACACAAAAATTTTCCTGATGCCTGTACCAATACACAATCAAGTGAGATAATATTAAATAAATCAAATGACTCTAAATAAAACTCATTAAAACACATTGGCTTAAAAAGCGATACGAACTTTAGCCCGTCAAATTATAAATATAGAAACAAATTAAGTTCGAAAAATAATAATTACAATTAACTAAAATTAAAAGCCATGGGCATGTGGCAAAAATTAAATAAATATACTTAATAGTAACAAACCAAAAAAGCAAATTAACTAACATGTGCATAATTAGTAAAGAATAAACGACAATGGTAAGTCTGTTGTAAATTAGAGATGGTAAATTTGGGATTTCATTAAAAAACACGTTTCAGCAAATTGAAATACGATGAATCAAAACAATTTATGTATTCCATTTGCAAGAAAGTTTCGTATATAGGGCAGAAATCTACATCAACTGACACCACACACAGTGGACCAACACAGAAGAAAGCTGATGATAAAGGTTTAGTGGCCTTCGAAAACGGCTGGCTGTTCCGTTCAACTATGTATTGTCAGAATATTTACAACTAACGTTGATGTTATTTGTTCATTAATAATTATCACATGTAATTTGGCTTAAAAAGCGATACAAACTTTAGCCCGTTCAAATTATAAATATAAAAACTCATTAATGTTGTTTCAACAGGAAACAGATTTGATTCCATATTATTCTTCTATTTATTTCAGTATCAAGTTCACGTTGTTTCAGCTTGGAATAACTTTGATTCCACATGATTCTTAATTTTTTTTTGAACAGTACTGGAATATTAAGTCACCATGAAATAAAGTTATTTCAAAAGGAACCATTTTTTTGCAGCTTACTATAATTTATGATGAATTGACATGAAATACATATAAAGCAAAAACCGTACCGAAAAATGTTAAAACAACCTTGTTTTCATAAAATTTTAATATGAAATTTTTCTGTGAGTAATATTGATAGTAGTTTTGCTGCACTACTATTGGTCTTAAAACACACTTTGTGTACCCTTACCATTTTTGGTTACGGATATACTTTAAATATTTTTTGGGTGTTTTACAAAAAAATATAAAATTGCGCAAAAAAATCTTTTAAATTTAGCCAATTTTTTTCACTCAAAAATGTATAATCAGACCAATTTTAATATTTTTTCAAAATTTGTTTAAGACTATTTTCCAACAATTACTTGAATGTAAAGAAAGAGTTTTAAGTAGTCCTTTTATTGTTCTTCAAGAAAAAAATAGTAAAAAAATTGCTGCATTGCACATTTTATTCTTATTTGCTTGGCCGTCTTTTTGTAAGGTCACAAGCTTTAATTTCTATTTAGCTATTAAAAAACTAGCAAATTTTCTGCTCTACATTTCTTCTAACCAGCCAGCGACAGAGATAAATTAAAGAAATTAAAAAGTAAAGTAAGATGCTGCATTTGTTCACTGTTCAACTGTGCTTTGTTGCATCGTCCATGTAAAAGGGGTCTTATAAAGCGCAATAACTTAATTAGTAGACAAATGATGTTTGAGAGAATTACACAAATTAGTTTAATTTGTTTTGCATGACTTTTTCTCCTTTTTTTCTACTTGAGGCTCTTTTACACAGTCTTAAGTGTGGTGAAAGGGAAATTAGAGAAGTTAAAAATAGAAAAATTTATACTAAACATGGTAAAAGGAACCCCTTAGGAAGTTTTTATAAAAAAGAAATAGGTAATATTTCGAAACTTAAAATTAGAAGTTCTTAAACATAAAAAAGCGATTTCAAAAATACTTAAGTCTTTGAGAGCAAATTACTCTTTCATAAGAAGGCTAGGAGTATTTGGAGCAGTTAAGAATCTGCTGCTGTCAAATTAATTTCAGCCTACTTAGCTTGTATATGCATATGTAAATTAAGAGCAATACAGCACATTCCCGGTATAACGAATACTAATCTTAACGATTTTTTAATAACTTGTTTGTAAAAAATATAAATATAAGAAAATAAATGCTATTATATTTTTGAATGAGGACAAAAACCAAAATCAAAAATTTTTATTTTATATGGAAAAACTACTTACGATTACTTATAAATATGTATATATATATGTTCCTTACAACTCCTTAAAAATTTTACATTAAAACCTGCGTAAACAAGTTTAATTAAAAAATTCTTCTGCAATAATTTTGCTTCATATGTGATTCATGTTAATTCAACATGATTTACACTAATATATATTTTTCCTTTTGAAATAATAACTTTATTTCAAGTTGATTTAAAATTCCAATACTGTTTAATCGAAATGAAGAATCATGTTGAATCAAAGTTATTTCAAGTTGGAAGAGCGTAAATTTTATACGAAAATAGCATGAAAACCATGTTGAATCAAAGTAATTTCAAATTGAGAAAACACGAATTTAATTTAATGTAGTTATAGTATTTTACTCAGGGCCTTCATGAATAAAATTCCGCGTGAAATTTTTCCATTTTCCAATTAAAATTTTTTGTTTCCGCTATTACTTGTTATTAGTTGGAATTTTTACCCGGGAAAAATTTCATGCGGAATTTTATTTATGATAGCCTTGATTATTTAACTTACGTGATTGTATGTACTGGCACAGGCGTATCAAAAAATTATTTGCTGTATGTTCAGTTGGCTTCGCTGGCCAATATTTGAACTTAAATTCTTCACGTGATAGTCAATGCGCTAACTTGTACAGCTACAACAACCTTAAATATTCTTTAGACACACTCTTTTAATATATATGATCATTAATTATATTTTGAATTATCAAGACTTAATGGGTCATTTAACATAAAATTTATTTGAAGTTAAATTTATAGTTAAAAAAAACACCAGCTTGTCTGCAGTATTCGAACCTGCGACCCTCCGACTACAAGACTTGTACACTGCATACTAGTTAACAACAGCAAATTTTTGCTGGTAATTCGAAGTTTGTCGGCTATTTAAGAACATCGAAACCAACAACAATAAAATAAGAACAAGTTGCACAAATGAGAACAACAGTTTCTTGTAAATTTAATATGATTTGCAATCAACATGTTTGCATGGTGATTTTACATTGCTAGATTTTTCTGTGTGTAAGTAAATAAAAATATATACATTCGAACTTCTCTGTAACGAAATAGCTGAGGCCTGACGAACTTCTATGTTATAGAGAAAATTCATTATAGAGAAGCTGTCATCTTTATATTCTATGTAAAAATTTGCTTTGATTTGAAATAAATTCAATTAAAAATTCCTTACATTCAGACAAATTTATATGAATACATAAAATTATGTATCTTACCACCTGTTTCTATAACCGAGACGGTCGACTTGAGTAAAAAGTTAATATGAAAACCTCTAAATTTTTCTAGAGATTTTCATAAAAATTTTCAAGACTACGTTCCGTGCGGAATTTGACGATTTTTTCGGTTTTTGCGTTTTTTAATTTTGGTGATTTTTTTGATTTTTTTTGACGGTTTTTTTAATTTTGACGATTTTTTTTTTAATTTTGGCGATTTTTTTTCATTTTGGCGATTTATTTTAGTTTTAGATTTTTTTTTTTAAATTGGACGCTTTTTTCCGTTTTGGCGATTTTTTTTTTAAGTTTCTGGCGACTTTTTTCGGTTTGACGATTTTATAATTTTGGGATTATTTAGTTTAATCGTTTTTGAAAATTTCAAGAGTTTACCTCTTACTGTTTCCAAGGTACAGCAAGTTGTCAAAATTACATTAACTGATAGAACACCCTTTAATTCTAAATTTATTAAATTTTAGTGTTAATTGTTGTAGTCTCGTACATGCAATTGTATGTATATTATGTGTACGGAGCCCTAAAAAGTATGTATACTGGATCTAAAATACATTTTTGATTTCAAGAATCGTTCGTTAAACCGGGTTACCACTGTATGAGTTTTTCTGCTTTAGACCTTCTTAGGACTTTTCAGTTTGCTTATTTGTGTTGCAAAAAAAAACTTTCCTCTCAAAGAAACATTCCTTTAGTTAAACAAACTTAAAAGTTTGTTGAAAAATATTTCTTCAAAAAAAAAGAAAAAATAATAAAGAGAAAGATTTCATGTAACACAACAATTACGAGTACTCGTATATTTCTTGTAGTATTATTTCATTTTGTATATTTATGTTTGTTGTTTGACTCATACAGGATGCAAGTGAACAATGTATGTACAATCCAACATTTCCTTTACAGTTCTTACATTCGTATTATTATTATTTTTCTCTTACAACATTTGCATTGTTATTTAAACGTAAACTCCGGCACTCAAACATAACATACACATACACATACATATATATGTATGTACATATGTATTTGTAAAAAAACTTTTGTTTTTAAAGTAAACTACTTTGCAAGCTTAATATGCTACATTCTTGAGAAGGACTATTTTAGTTGGGTTTTCAGCTTTGGGAAGAAAAGTATGATATAATATAAGAAAGGCGGACCTCGAATATTCGGTAACAACTATTTTATCAAGCTTGAGGTCTTTTTGTAAACAAATTAGCAATACATATTTATTATTACAATATTATTACAATATTCAATATTTTTGTTTGAATAATTGAAATTCTGCTTATTTACGTATCTATTCAACCACAAATGGGCTTTTTGGGAAAATAAAATTTCGAATGGAAATTCAAGAGCAATATCAACAATTATTTTGATTAAAAATTTCACGTTACTCAAAGCAAACTAAACAAAAAGCAACTATCAGCTGTTAAATGGTTGCGCAAATAAAATTGATAGTGATGCCAACTCAAAGTTGTGACACTTTAAAAAAAAAACACTTTTATGAATTAGTGTAGGAAATTTTAATTTAATATGAATGTAGAATTTAGCATATATACTAGACTTGCTACATCTGCAATATTTGCAGCAGCAGTTTACAACTGAGTCTGATTTTTGCTTATATTTATTTTAGTTTAGGGTGCATAATCTTAAAAACTTCAATATCATTTTACTTTCAGCGACTTTTAATATTCGTTACTGCTTTTTTTCCTATTATACTTCACTTGTTTATTAAATATTTTACTTTACGACTTTAACAATAAAGTGAATATACATATAGTGTGAAAATAATATAAAATAAAAGAAATGTTAAAGACACTGCAACTCAGTTATTGTCAATGTATTTTGCTTCTCTTCTTTAGAAACTCAATTTAGTTAATAAAAAATATTTCATTCAATAAGAATTGAAAATACTGAACTATTCCCGATTAAAACGATAGTAATTAATAAAATAAAAATATTGAATTCATTTTGTTTCAACCTTAAATAACTTTGATTTAATATGGTTCATCGTGTTATTTTAGTATCAAATTCAAGTTGCAATAACTTTCAACGATTCAACATAATTCTTCATTTTGATTCAACACTACTGGAATATTAAGTAATAAATTCAGTGAAGTGCGACTTTGACCCGCGCACGGAGGGTTCCGTACGGACACGAGATATGTAATTCAATATGAACTTTAGTTCTGCATTTTTTTTTCTGTTTTTCGGTTTTTTCGGTTTTAATTTTTTTAGTTTTGGGGTTTATTGGCGCTTTTTTATTTTTGCAATTTGTTTTCTCGTTTTGGCGATTTTTTTATTTTTGACGATTTTTGAATTTTGTCGATTTTTTTTATTTCGGCGATTTTTTTGGTTATGGCGATTTTTTCAGTTTTTGGCGTTTTTTTTATTTTGACAATTTTTTACTTTTTACACTTTTTTTCTCCTTTGTTTGATTTTTTCGGCTTTTGGTGTTTTTTTTTAAATTTTGGCACTTTTTTTCCATTTTGGCGATTTTTTCGGTTTTTGACGATTTTTTTAAATTTCTGGCGATTTTTTTTTTGGTTTTCGGATTTTTTAGTTTTATCGCTTAGAAAATTGCAAGAGTTTACCTCTTAGGTTTCCGAGATATAGCAAGTTATCAAAATTACATAGCCATAATTGCATTAACTGATGGACCACCCTTTAATTTAATTTTTTTAAAATTTTAGTGTTAATTGTTGTAGTCTGTATAAAAATACAATAAGTTTACAAATTTCAACTGTCAATATACATACATATGTACATACAATTATATGTATATTACATGGGATTTTAATATTTTTCGTTGCTCGTTTTGGAACTGCATTTAATGTTTGATTCTTATGCATTTGTTGTTGTAGCGGCCAAGGTTCTAGATACTCTGTCCAAATTTTAGATCTGTAGCTCTTACGGTTCCTGAGGAACCGTAAAAATTAAATAAAGTTCTTTCAAAAAGAAAATTTTTCTTGGAAAATAACTGTTAATCATGTTGAATTAACATGAAACACATTTGAAACAAAATTATTCCCAAAAAATATTAAATTAATCTTATTTTCGGAGATTTTAATATGAAATTTTTCTGAGTGTACTGTCCTATTCTTTTATTTTTCTGTAATAAGAAGCAAAAAGAAAAAATAAGAACACCAAAGAAACATGAAACAAATTTGTTCATTTTATTTTCAAGTTTATTTGGTCATAATAATTCTTAAACTACAAAAACACAAAGACATACAGATATACTACTCGTATGTACAACATTTCATAAATAATAAAGCGCCTTTTCTATATGCAAGGGCCAAAAACAAAAGATAAGGCACAAGAAAGCAGGCAAGATATCAAAGCAGAGAACAGAAAATAATAATGAAAACATTTTATAAGGGGTTATAAACATTAAAGAAAAACAAAAAACTCTTTTAAAGATTCTACATTCTACTTGTAAAGCATTAAAAGCACACAATAGCAGTAGCATGCAGCAGTTAAAGGCCTTTTGGTGGCTTAAGTGTGTCGAAAGCATGTTGCATTGTGATGGGTCTTAAAAATTTAATGCAACAAATGTGTAGATGAACTGACAAGACGACGAAGAAGAAAAACAAGTTTCTTAATAATTTTTGCCCGGCACCTTTACCCTTTACACATAAAAAATAGTTTCAGAGTTTCAGTGAAAATTGATGAGATTCCAGAGGCAATATCATCAGACTATTCATTGTACGTACAAACCAAAAAACTTTGCTGAGCGTACCGGGAGAATAAAAGTTTTAAATGTATACTTAACATGAAAAAATAGGACAGGAACTTTGTAGCAAAACTAATCCCTAACAATGTGGTGGTACGCACAAAATTTAGTTAACAAAGTACACTGACTAATAAAAGTAGGTCATTTAAATATTAAATGCATTACTATATTTTTTTTAATCATCAATCTCTCTGGTATACAAAGTCTTATAAAATCTACCGGCCAGTGTTTAAAATAAAATTAGTTTCGTTATCAAGGACACATTTTGTTTAGAAATTTCAATTTCAATATTTTAATTTTTTATTTGGAAGCTGAAGCAAAAATGTATAAAACATGGAATTTTGTTTTTATATTTTTATACCTTTTAACATGCATGAATAGAATTATAAAGTAGAAAATACTGTTACAGCTTAACAAGCATTCAAACATGAAAAATTTAAATGCTCGTAACCATACAACAAGGGTTATCAAATAATAATTCTTTATATATATTATTTTAGTATACATTTATAGATATTATGAACTTAACTTGGCATAAAATATATTGATAACAGTGAAAAAAACTTGTTAAACAAGGTATTTTTTAAAAAGAGTTTAATTTTTCGCCCAAGTATATTAAAGTTTTCTTTTCAAGGTTGATTTTCATATTGAAAAGTACGTTTGTACTAAATGCACCTTAAACAATTTTTTTATACACTTTTATAAGAAAGACTTCCTTTTTTTAAAATTGCATAAGGAGGTAATTTTCAAAGGGCAGCTTTTTGCAAAACAGACATTAAAAAAATTAAAAAGGAACCTATTTATTAAATGTATCTTTAAAATACAACTTAGAAGCTAAATCAACGTTTAAAAAATATCAGTTTTAAAGAAAATGCAAAAGGTGCTTGTTTTTCAAAAAAAAAACTTCTAAGAAAAAGTGCATTTCACGAAAAGAAATAAAAAAATATCTCTTTTAAAATCACCGGCTTAAGAAAAAATTCTTTTAAAGTAACTTTATTAAAAGTTTCATTTTCTTAAAAAGCACTTTTTTAAAATGTAATTTTTTTAAAAGGTTTCTTTTACAAAAAAGTACTTGTTAAGAAGTATATTTTTCGACAAAGTTGCTTTGAAAAAGTACATTTTAAAAAAATTTGCTTTGAAAAGTACATTTTAAGAATAAGTACCTTTTAAAATAACTACATTTAAAAAATTACTTTTAAGAAAAATCACCTTATAAGAAAAAGTACCTTTTAAGAAAAAGTACCTTTTAAGAAAAAATACTTCTTAAGAAAAAGTACCTTTTAAGAAAAAAAAGTTCCATTTAAGAAAAAGTACCTTTTAAGAAATAGTTTTTTTAAAGTACCTTTTAAGAAAAAGTGTTTTTTTAATAAGCACCTTTTAGAAAAAGTACATTTTAAGAAAAGAAAAAAAATACCTTCTGAGAAAAAGTACCTTCTAAGAAAAAAACCTTTTAAGAAAACGTACATTAAAAAAAGTATTTTTAAGAAAAAGTACTTATTAAGTTCCTCTTAAATATAACAAAACGTTAAAAAAGTACCTATTAAGAAAAAGTACATTTTGAAAAAGTACCTTTTAAGAAAAAGCACCTTTTAATAAACAAAACCTTTTAAGAAAACGTACCTTTAAAAAAAATATTTTTAAGAAAAAGTACCTATTAAGGTCCTCTTAATGATAAGAAAATTTAAACCAAGTACCTATTAAGAATAAGTACATTCTGAAAAAGTACCTTTAAATAAAATCACCTTTTATGAAAAAGTTAAAAAAAATACATTTTGAAAAGAAGTGCTTTTTAAGACAAGGTAACTATATAAAATTTACATTTAAGAAAAAGTACTTGTCAAGAAACAGTATATTTTCAGAAAAAGTACAGTTTGGGAAAATGTACTTTTTAGGAAAAAGAACCACTAATAAGAAGTATTCTTAAAGAAAAAGTATATATTCTTCAAGATAAGTATACTTTAAGAAAAAAGTACATTTTAAGCAAAATTAAATTTTAACAAAAAGTAAATTTTAAGAAAAAGTATATTTTCAGAAAATGTACGGTTTGGGAAAAGGTATCTTTTAGGAAAAATTACCACCCAAAAAAGCATTCTTTAAGAAAAAGTTTTCTTTAAAAAAAAGATTCTTTAAGAAAAAGTACATTTTAAGAAATAGTAAATTTAAAAAAAAAATTAACTTTTAAAAAAGGTCCTTTTAAGAAAAAGAATATTTTAAGAAAAATGTACCTTTTAGTAAGGAGTACCATATAAAAAAATTATTTTTTAACAAAATGTTTACTTAAAAAAGTATTTAAAAAAAACATTTTAAGAAAAAGTACCTTTAAGAAAAAGTACCTTTTAAAATAAAGTACGTTTTAAGGAAAAGTACCTTTTAAGAAAAACTACCTTTTAAGAAAAATTTCATTTTGAAAAAAGTGTCTTAAAAGTACTTTAAAAAAAATAAATTTTAAGAATAAGTTCCTTTCATGAAACAGTACCTTTTAAGAAAAGGTACATTTAAGAAAAGTACCTTTTAAGAAAATGTATGTTTTAAGAAAAGGTACCTTTTAGTAAAATATAGTTTTGAAGAAACATTAACTTTTAGCGAAAATCACAATTTTGAAGCAGTCTTATTTTTTTACAAAAAGTACCGTTTACAAAAATAATTTCTTTTAATTTCATCAAAAGTATTGAGGTGGGCCATGGTAGTAAGCCCGACTGAGAATATTTTATTAAAGCTACGATTTTTTTTGCTATTTTGACCATCGATTGTACCGGTTCTTTTAGTAGAGACTTCTGAAGTTTAACAGATTATAGCGGTTATATTGTTGAAGCTACATCTGCCGAATAAGTTGCTATTTACACAGTTTATTTTCCCAAATCACCACGGACAGTTGTATCAAACAACAGCACGTGTAAATGTTACAATTGTTTTATCAAAATTATTGTTCTTTTCGCTGTTGTCCGTGGGACTGTGTAGGAGAATGAAAGGCAATCGATTTTGTGTCGATCACAAGAACTTTTCCTTTCGCAGAATTCAACTTGACGAATTTTCTATCGTGACCCGTAAAAAAGTCGACTTACTCAGGAATTGACGCTAAATGGACTCTAAAGCATGCTCAACGAAGAGACCCATTTTTGGATGAATGAATACGAGTACGTTGAATAAGTCACTAAACAAAATTGTCGAATTTGGAACGATACCAAATCAACACTGAGAGGTGTCAAATGCATCCCGAAAAGTAAGTTTTTGACTTGGATTTTAGGCAGACGGCGTCATATAACTTTACAAACGAAGATGTCCAGTCCATTACCCTCAACTTGTTTTGACCAGCATTGCATGATATGGGCGAAACGTGCAACATCGTTTAAATACAGACGGATTTTTTCGCCAGAGTAATGGAAGATTTGACATTTCGGATGGCCTTCACCCAGCGAAGCCGCGGAGGATACTAGCACAATATTATACTGCATACACAACGGCTTCGATGGAACTTGCAGAATAAAGAGTTTCGAATATACATATGTGTCTCACAGGCAATTTTTATATTTAAATTTAAATGTAGAAATTACTTAATGAAAGACCCTTTACTTCGGCCATCAATACAAATACACACCCTAAACTCCTTTACAAAAGAGATAGTAACAAACGCAATCAACCATTCAGCAAGACTAACTAGTCCGTATTGGACATCTTTGGCAAGCAAGAACAATTTTTTTTTTGGTTTCATTTTGTAACAAAGACAATATGCAATACAAAAAATACTGGTTTCTTATGAAGCAACCAGACACGAGAAAAAACTCGTTAAGATAAAAAACTGTTTTTTTATTTTTGCATTTGTTGTAATTTGAGTTTTAAAGGATTATCTTTGGGACAGTAATGTTTGGTTTTTTTTGGAAACTATTTTTAATGCTTTATAACGTTTTTCTGTATTTCTTATTTTCTTGGTTGGTTTTAAATTGCAACGATTTTATCACTTGCAACAAAATTGTGTCAGTTTGCTGTTTGTTTTTCAACAGTTATATTTTTTTCTTATCTTATTTTGTTTATTATTAACGGGTTTTATTTTTGTGGATTATTAATATAGAAAAGCATTTATTACTATGGTTTAGCAAGTTTTATGAGGTGTGAAAATAATTTTAATAAATAATTATTGTTAAGCTTGCTGACGTAAAGTTAAGGATAGTGTAAGGCTCTTAAAGTCGAATTATGATATTTAAGAATATAAGCTTTAAGAAGAAATTAAAACTTGGATCACTTTGATGTCTGCAGCACCATTGCGCAAAATGATTTACTAACAATTTATACATATATAATTTATAATGCATTTTTAAGGTGTTTTTAATTACAACCGGACTTAGGGCTTGTCAGCCAAAGAATCCTATAAAAATTATTTATTTTAAAATCACCTGAATAAAAATGAAATTCACATGAAAAATATAAATAATATTTCAATACATTCTTTCTGCCAAAAAAAAACCGACTTCAATGCAGAGATTTGATAGAAGAAGATAAGAAGTACGTGAAATAAATTAAATGCAATATTGTGTGTTTTTCAGAGCTCAGGGTGCGTGTTAATAGTATAATAGTATAATAAATCTTAATGGGCGTACCCCGCCCATTTTCTAAACTTTAAAATTATGTGATTACAAGAACCAAATAGGTTTCGCAACAATAAAATAAGTAGAATATCATAAAATTATATATAAAAAATGTGGGCGTGTGGGCTATACCCTCTCAGACAACAACACAATTTTTACAATCGGTTAAAATTTTATTGAGCTATGAAGACACACACGCAGAGACGAATTGTGAACTTCCTCCTGATTTTGAAGTCGGTTAAAAATTAAAAATATTTGTTTTGTTTCGAATTTCCTATCTTTTGAAATTTTTTTTATCAGAACCCAGTAGCTCCGATGACTGTTCTTGTGAATATATCGGCTGTCAAACACCGAAATTAAGCAAACAAAAAATTAAGCAAAGCGAATTCATACCAGGTGATCTCAACTGTCCAGGTGACTTTTTTAGCCGTTTGTAATTTGAATCTTCTTCAGATGCCGACACATGGTTTTCAGTAAATTATTTCGACATCCCAAGAATGCATTTTTTAAAGCAACTTTGAAGCGAATCTGCAGTTTATGAATTTGCCTTGAACTCAAGCATATGAAAAAGGAACTTTCTTTTAATTGTGTAACGGTTTAAACCCATACATTAAAGCGAGAGTTTTACATTGAAATAATAACACGGTACTAGGGTAATACAGTATATTTTCATTAAGTACCCGATTTTTTATTATTTTGAGACTTGCTTTAAAACAATAATTTTATATAATAATAATAATAAATTTAAGAAATTTATTATTCGACATATTGTCATAATTATATTTTAATTTGAACTGAACCACCAGCAAATAAATAATAATAAATTTTACATTGAAAATTTACCGTGTTACCCTAACACCGTATTACCAATTCAGTATTAAGTTAACGTTTTCATGTGTCGTTTTATAGGAGAATAGATCCAATTGTAAAATGGAAAAAATATAAGCAAATGTGTACATTTATTTTGAAGTTTGTTTCCATTCTGCTTAAACTTTCGCTGTTTTGAGTTCCTTTAAACCCGTTTTTAATATTCAAACCCTTATAATTCGCCTTAAGAGAAATTTTCATACAATAAATATTTTCAAAAAGTGTTTCATTTTTCCTAAATTGTAATTGCGCTATTCTGCTTCATAATTATAAAAAAACTTTAAATTTTAATGCATGACTTGTGCTAATTTCTTGCGGATGCGGCAGACATTAAATTTAAGCAACGAAATAAATTTTACCCCAAATAGTATAACAAAAATGTTTTAAGAATAATCAAATTAAAATCACTTTAAACCACAATTAGCTTTCCCTCTCTCCTCTGCCTCAAAGTTCCTCAACTGTGTGCATTTTAATGAGAAGTTTAAAAGTCAGCAGATAATTGATGTATTTTGTATGGTCATCATTTTGAAAGTTGAGCTGCACATAAACTGTTATTAAAATACAAAATATACATTAAAACTATATAATCATTCGAAGACGAAGAACACGCAACTTAAATTGCGTAAGAATTTCTAAATTATTCTTGTTTGGTTACTCAGATCAAAAAAAAAACAGAGACTGGACTTAATTAATAACTTGAGATTTTAATTTGACAGAGTGGCATGGCTGGTGGAATAAAGCAGGGTTGGATGCAGCAGTAATCTACAATATGGAAATTTGTTTGCTTGCTCAAATTTAAAAGCATATTTTTTTCATGAACAATTCATACTAAGTTTTTACATGTATTTTGACAGTAATTTTCTAAATAAAGACATACTTGTACATACATATATGTATGTGTATAATTTAAATATTTTCAGGAAAAAGTTTCCATAAACTAAAAAAATACATTTATTAAGGGCCTAATCCCACAAAAAAAGCTTGCCGAAGTAAAAATTATATTCTGCCCTATTTTTTCGTTTGATAATGATTTCCAAATGTCACATAAATGTACCGTTTTACCTTAGAGCACCGTATTACCATTTCACTGTAATGTTTTCCTTTTCGTGTGTCGCTTTCAAACGATGCTCAAATGAAAACAAACCCGACTAAAAACTAACACAAACTTAAGCGGCCCATACACTACAAGAGCATGCACGCACATTCAAGCGATTGAGCATTCATGCTCGAAGCACACATTATACCAACAAGCTGGTACAATATTCATTTTTTACAAAATTGCGGTAAGGGTGGTTATGAATAGTGACACAGTTTTTGCTACAATTTATTTATTTTGTTCAGTCTATGGACAAAAAATTCTTACAATTACTATTGGTATGTTGTTAAAATTAGCAGCTATGTATAACTAAAGAGCTAAAATTCTCTTTTCCATTGAAAAAAATTATATTTCAATAAATTCTATTTTTTAAATGCATGTTTACTCCATGAAAACTTTGCTCAACTGAGCTAATTTCACCATATACTACACCAGCAAGCTTGTACCATCAGCAAAATATCAAACTCTATTTGACATCACTACAGCAACACGTACAATCACACAAAATGCCCATACACGACCCAACCGCTGGCACAAACACTTGATTGCGCATGCATGCTGTTGTAGTGTATGGGCCGCTTTATAGATGTTAACAAAAAAAATCAAGTTTTTCAAATAAATTGTAGATATTATCAATCGCCAGATAAAGCCTATACATTTCTTCTACTACTTCGGCAATATTTTTGCATGAACAATTCATACCAATTTTTTTATATATTTTGACAGAAATTTTTTAAATAAAAATGTGTATATATACATATGTATGTATAATAAAGATATTTTCAGGATAAAGTTCCCATGAACTTAATAAACATTTATTTAATGTCTAATACTACAAACAGCTTGCCGAAGTGAAATTTATATGTACTCGTATTTTCCCCTATTCTTGTCTGATCATGATTTTAAGGCCACATATACTATAAATATGCCGTTTTATCTAAGCATCGTATTATCAATTCACTGCAAAATTTTACATTTTTAGAACAGACCTCATTAACACTAAAACAAAATTTTAAAACTATTGAGGAACAATTTTTTTAATACCCTGTTTCCACAAGTCGGGCGAGCGACTGACTCGTCAAGAAAATTTGTTTGAAAATCACTCAAAATGCTTTTCATAACAATTTTCTACCCGAGTCGATCGTCAGTGTTGTGGAAACAGGACGTAAGTTTTTCATAAAATTTGTAGAAATTATGAAAAATTTTAGAAATTATGATCGCCTGATTTTTTGTGCGTTTCTGCTGTGAAGAATTTGTATGAAAAATAATTTTTTGTTACTCGTTGACATGTTTTATACGATAATGCCAACATTTTTAAATTTATGATTTAGTTATAAAAAGTATATAGGGCAATTATGAATTAAATTCCGAGGGAAGTTTCTCCCTTTTCCTATTACAATTTTTTGTTTTTCCTATACCTTGCTATTAGTTTGAATTGTTCCCCTCACAACTATTTTTATGAGAATATTTTATTTATACTTTGTATCATATACATTTTATGAGATCCTTACGTAATCCTGCTGATAAAATTTTGATCTCTTTTATAGAATTTTTCTTTTTAATTTTAACTAAATACATCTTCTTTTTACTGTCATTAGTTTCTTTAAAAATTAGTTTTTTTAAGGCCTAAACAATTTGATAGCACATAAATTTTAATAATATGATAATTTTAATATTAATAAGCATAATAATGTATGGTAATAAAATTCCAATTGGAAAAATTTACTTGAAAAATATTTATAGAATTTTTTTTTTTAATTTTTCCCATTTTCTAAGGCGGTTTAAAAAATACAAGAAAAAAGGAAAAAAACAAGAAATAGTAAAAAAAACAGACACTACACTATAACAATCCATACATATTCATACATACATAAAATTGTTATTAATTAAAATTTGACTTGAGAAAAAACAAGAAAATTTTAAAAATTCCACACGTTCATGGGTCACTGACCATGCGAGTGCCAGTTAGCAGCAAACACTCTACTCAACTTGTAGTAGTGCATACTGCTCTCATAGACACACACACACACTCACACAAACACACATACGCATAGTGGTTGCCGTTTTACAAAAGATGGCAAAAACGACGACAGAAACAACCACTTGTGTATGCCTCCGTTACCACATGAAATCCGGCTAACAAAGCAAAAACTAACATACTGTCAACAGTGTGACCATTTGGTAAATTTTTAAATGATTCACATTGTTATCGTTTGAATACCATTTCAAAACGACCACCTAAAAACGATAATGATTTCTAATGTACATATTAGAGTGGCCGTTATTTATTTATTTTTTTGATTTCTTTTATTCTCAACCCCCAAATCGATTCAGTTTCTTATAAAAAAAAATATACAAACAAATTTCGTAGCAATAACTTCTGTTTTAGGGGGTCCGCCCCTCAAAGTTGGCCTTCAATTCTATTTTTCAATGTAATTTTAAAAAAATCATTTTACAAGAATATGATATATGGCAATATTTTAGCTCTTCTAGTCTACATTAGTCTCACGGAAAGTTTTTTGTTAAAACTAGTTTTTTAGGAAATAATGAAGAAAATAAGTATTGTAATAAGGAAACTAAAAGAATATTACATTGAATTATGGGCTAACTTTGTGGCTGGACGCACCCCCTAAAACACAAATTTTCGCTATGAAATTTTTTTGCATTTTTTTCTACATAAAACTGAACTGATTTGGGGGGTGATAATAAAAGAAATCAACAAAAAAATTCTGCATACAACTAACGGCCACTCTAATGTACATGGTGGTACGTTACTAGGGTAAAACAGTATTAGGGTAAAACAGTACACTTTCAACGTAAAATTGAGGAGGTTGTTAACAAAATATTCCACTTGAGCAATATTTGAATGAATGAATAACTATAATTAAATAAATAGGGGCATATGTGCCCTTAATTATGAAAGTGGTCTAAGTCATATATTTATAGGGACGAGATATTTTTTATTTTTATATTTTGACATGACTTGGAACAATTTTATAATTACGGGCACGTATCGCTCATTTACTTCAATAGCGGCATAACTCAAAAAATGCGTTTTTTGAGTTAATAATGCAGAAAGATGCGGAATTTCGTATTTTAATTTGTGTAATAATTTCATACAAATATCCTGGAACATTACCTTCTAAGAGAAGATTTTTTTTCCATTTCTAAATTGAGTTGTATGCAAATTGAAAACTTAAAACGCGTTTTCTGCAAAACTGGTTTTTTGGAGTTGTGCCACTATTGAAGTAAATCAGCGATATGTATATTGGAATTGTTTCATTTTAGTCTGAATCTCTATTGAATTTTGGTATGTTTTGTAAAAATAGTTACACAGATTTTAAGATACATATGTATAGAATTTGTATTAATTAAAAAATTCGGAAACTTCGAATATAGGAATTGTTACGTTTTTTTATGGACCTCTACAATCGTAGTTCTTGTCTGTCGTTTTAAAATGCTATTCAAACGAGAATAGGCCCATATAACAAACATTGATAAATAACATTTGATAAAAAATCTTGCAAATGTTTACTGGTAAAACTTTTACTTGCAAAACTTTTCCAAACAGCTGTTCTGTATTTTGTTTACAAATATTTTTTTTAAATATATGCAAAAAAAAAGAAAACTGGAAGAATGTGTATTTCTTTATTAAAGAAATATGTATATGTATGGGTATATTACTCATTTTTCCAAACAACAACATAACTCAAAAAAAAAAATAGTTTGACAAAAAACTAGTTTGAAATGTTCAATTTACACGTAACTTTATGGAAAAAGAAAATGTTACTTTTCTCTCAAGAGTTGAGTAAATATGATATTTGTATGAAATTTTTACAAAATATGAAGAACAATATGATAATTGATACTGCATCACTAACTCAAAAATTCCATTTTTAGAGTTTTAACGTTCTTTGAACAATCGAGCGATATGTAAAAATAAAGAGTATTTTCTTAATTTATTCGATCAAGCCACATAAATAAAACTTTATGACCAAGGAAAAACAATTATTGAACACTTGGTTAATATATCTGTCGCAATAAGGAAAAAGTGCTTAAAGCTTAAATTAGACGTGACATAGCCATAATGCCATAACCATAACCAAACTAAAATTCAATTGGTTTCTATGGTGAGAGTTATGGCGAGTCACCTATAATCAAATACAGTGTTGCCCATTAGTTTGGTTCGAACGGCTGTTTTCTCTGACTATGGTTATGTTACGTCTCATTGAGCCTCATTTAACTGTTTAGCAGTAGAGTACTTTGACTTTTTACTTTTTTTTTCTTTTACAGTTAAATTGGGAAATTCTCTGTTAACGTTAATTTTTTTTCAGCAAAAATTGTCGAACGATTTTTGCTGTAATAGATTTAAGTTGAAATATACCAAAGTGTAACTTAAATTAATCTGTTATTTTAAATGAGATTAGAAGTCTAAAAATGATAACTCGCAAGTAAAATTGTTATAACTTCCTGAAAAATTACACAAATTAATTAAAATTTTGAAAGTACCCCTTCAAATATGCAGATTACGGAAGTACCATTAACTCAAAATCAGCTTATCTCGACTTAAGCACTTCTTCGTTTTTGCCACAGAAATATTATTATTGAATTAGAGAATGAAGTTATCAAAATTCATCTTCATAGCCAAAGATACATAGTTATCGAATCTAAACTGTGTCTAGTTTTACTGTGATATACGAGTATGTAAGTGTCTAAAAAAGTTGCAACTTTTAAAGTTTTTAAATTATTTTTGCTCTTGATATAACGTCGTTATTCAAGTCCGAAATATTTAGTTTTTTTAATGCTGATGGTTTTCATTTGTGCTTTTCCTGGATTTTTTTAAAATTAGTTTAATTCATTAAAAGAAAATAAATAAAGGCATATAATTAATTTTTCTTTGAAAAATCTAACCAAAATTGGCAAGTGATGCTACTGCAACTTTATTTGCTCAACGGTCACACTAACCAGCAATAGCTGCGACTAGAACACAGCTAAACTTACTACGGACTGGCACTTTCAACAACAATAACAACAACCACAGAGACTACTTGGACTGCCACTTATTGCCCGTAGAGTGTTGACTGCAAAGACTCTGGGAAAACACAAAACATTATGCGAATGCAAATGCAAATGTACAGAGTTCACTTTCAGCTCTTGTTTTGTTGTTACGCAAGCATATTTTAAATTTAAGTAACAATTTGTGAAGAACAGGAAAATTTAATTTATTAGACACTTGCTTTGCAGAATATAGTGAATTTTCAATGATTAATTTTTAGCCAAGCTTAAGGTTTGATATACAGACTTTATATTAGAAATGAAAGTTACGCTGGGGATTTTTAGATATAGAAAAATGGTTAAATTACAGAAAATGGGGGGGAGTGCAGATTTTTTGTTTTTTTATAAAGTGTTAATAATAGATACGACCATAAGTTTGAACGTTGTGGTTTTGAAGTACACAACAAACCCTGGTCATTGTTGCTATATAATTTCTAAGTGTACGAGTAACATTAAATAGATTTATATAAATCATTATTGTAATTATTTTCAAACATTTTATAACTTAAGACCCTAATTGCATGCATCGCTTTTGTGAAAAAATATACCAGCTGTTCATATTTGGTGATGAGTAGTTGGGGAATTCTGATCAAAAACTGCCATTAAATCTTAACATAACATGCAGGTGTTATATGTAGATGTCTAATGTCAGTCAACATGCCAGTTATCATGTGATATTGAACTTGTTGCCCCCAGCACGGCGGTCATGAAAATTTAAATTAATAAATACTTGTTTAAATAAATGTTGTTTCCCCCCACCAAGAATAACAATTTTAATATTCCCCTCAAAGAAGTCTAGTTAAATCATATAACGAGTTTTAAAAATATTCAATTGTTTTGTAAAGAACTTTTGTTAAAACTTACATGAGTTTTTCACATTCATGTGACAAATTGCTGAAGATCTGAAAATAAAAGAGAGACAACATTAAAGTCATGGTTATTAAAAAAAAACAATACTTTAACAAGTTGTTTGCTAGAAACAAGTTGTATTTGCATGTACATGCATTTTTAACCCTAGAAGTTGCACAACAAAATGAAAGAAATCATAAGTGTGAAGATACATTTTATTATTTATAATCCTAGAGACACAACATGTTAACGTGACAGCAGAGCTCTGTTATCACATTAACATGTTTCTGCTATAATAATAAAATCCAAATATGCCATATAAATGAAAGATGTAAGGAAAATTTTGGTTACAATTTGGACTCTAAGACAGTGTGCATAATCAGAATTTCAAAGATACTGAATTGAAATGAGTTTTTTAAAACCTGGTCCAGACTTGCGTTTAGGGTGACCGATGATATTTTTCAAAAAGTGGCACCAAAAGGGGATTTATCAAAAAAAAGGAGCAAAATTAAAATATATAGGAGAAAACTACACTAAACTTTTTATTTTTAATGTTTTTTATATAATTCACTCTAAAAAAAGGAAGACAAAAAGTGGCAAAGGCAGTCGAAAAAGTGGCAATTTGCCACTTTAAGGCTTCATTAGTCTTTACTTTCAGTTGCTGTTCTGTGCCGTTCTTTTCCGTATAAAATATTTTGCAATTACTTTTTCTGTTAAAAAAAATCAGCGGGCAACCTATAGAATTGATTACACTTGTACATAAAGTATCACAACACACTAATACACAAACACTTTTGGCTGTCACTTAACGTTGAATTCTATTTTCTACAGATCTGTCCGCAACAGAACAGAACGAAAAAGGAAAAACTAACCACACATACAGATTTTCAACTAAACAGAAACTAAACAGCTGATTCAGAACAGAACAGCACGTACAAACTAATTGTGCCTTTACTCGGTCAAGCGAGAGAGAAATAAAAAAACACTCTCCCATGTTTTCAAAAATTGCTCAGCGTTACCGTTGGTTGGCTAAAGTCGCATTTTGCCCTTTTTTCGACGGCCTTGCCACTTTTTATGCCGTTTAGTTTTAAATATCCTTTTTGTATAATTTACATTATTTTGCGCTCCATTCGCCCCTTTATGTTCGAAGTCAACTTTCACTTTTATTTTGACAATAAATGTACGCAGATTCGTACAGATTCTACAAAATTCGACAATAAGATTTTATATCCTATGTGTCAAACTTCATATAAAAATAGACACAATAATTTAATTTGTGTAAGATTTACGTACACTTATACTTGGTAATTCTAACTGTATTTTCGACAGCAATTGTGAAAGCTAAACTTAATAAAAGTACACAATTTTAAAAGGTGAAAAACTTTATGACAAAGGAAATAATATTCGGCTCTATTCTGTTAACCTATCGATTTGAAATCGCACGATTTTAGGAAACTAAGACATCACAACATGTGGTGAGTGAATTTCCAAAAACAAATGATTTAAAAATATCCGAGTTTTTACTACAAAAAAAGTGGCTATTAATGAAATTAAGTTTTTTTGAAGTATGATAAGTTGCAATTACTCGCTTAAATCAATGCACAAATTGGCGAAATTAAACGCAAAAATATGTTTAGATTCAGCAGTTGCAAAGTCGGTGAGTTACACCTTATTTCGTAATTTTTATAAAGTAGACACTTGTCAGTCCATGTTGCATGCTGTAAATTCATTTCAAAACGGTGAGGAAGAATGGATTCCAAGTGAATATCTTATTAATAAATGCCTATGTACAATTTCAAGAGAATAGATATTAAAGGTATTTGTTAAATATGCATAACGTTAAAAAAATAGCATAACTATATTATCCTCTTTATTTTGAGTTATGCCGGTTTTTTAAGTAAATAAGTTCCAAACAATTTATTTATGTATTTTTAAAATTTTTGTTAATGGGGCAAATTGCAAAATTGCCGCATTCGATTATGTTTTATTATTATTGCCATAGATTTTATGATACACTATCATCTATACTACAAATAAAAACTGTATTTGCAAGTGCTCAACTAGTTGTTTACACGGCCGGCATTATATAAATACATTCACAGTCGTCAAATAAACTGTTATAAAATTAAAAATTTCTTTTTCTGTATACAAAAATCTCATCCACGGTAGTCAGTAATTGTTCTAGTGAGAAAATAAGTTAGAATTCTTACTAACAAATAACACGTGCGTATAAACGTAGTATATGAGTTCTCATAAAATGAATATTTTTATACTTCGTATACATGAGAAATTTGTGTTTGTTGTTTGTTTTTAATAAAAATAACTTAATAAATATACAAGCATATTTGTCTTTAATTTTTCTTGATTTTAATCTTGCCCTTATTTTCCTTAGAAATCCTTTTTTTGTGCACCTTTCTAAAAACGGTAACGCTGAAATTGTTGCAATTGCCGTGCCTTAGCATGCCAGCATAGCGATGCCAACTCTACCACTTTTGTGGTAGATCTACCTCTCGAGAAAAATCTACCACTTTTTTAGTTTTTCAATAATAGTGCTAAATTATAGTTACCCGAATTTTTTTTTATCTAATCCAAGCTGGAAGTTCAACTGAAATATATTTTAGCAATGCATTTAAACAACGCTGAGTTGACTTCAATATTTCAAGCCTGCTACAAGCCCAAATATTTCTTTCACTGGGCCAGTTTGTGAGAAAATTGCATACATAGCTCGAATGTTAAAAGTTAATTTGTTATTAGAAGTATTTGTAGGAACAAGCTTTACTGATATTCTGCAAGGAAAGCTACACGATATATCAGCGCTAGCACTGGGAAACCTACAACTACAGAGGAGCATTCGAAATTATTTAATGAAAGTATTCATTCCCTTAAATATGAGAATAATAAAGATCTAAAAATTAATTAAATAACGATGACATAATAATCCCGTTAATTAAAAATAAAAAAAATATTTTTCTAAGGTGTCTAAAATACCATAAATTATAGGACCTTAAACATAAGTGTTGTAAATCTACCTCTTTTTAAAGTAGGATTTGTTGGAAGCTACCTCTTTTTCACATCGAATCTACCTCTAAGAAAGATTTTGGGTTGGCATCACTGTGCCAGCATAACTCTTGCTAAATGAAAAGGTTTTTGTCTAGGGTTATAAATTTTAAAATTCACAATAACCACAGACAACTGTAGGAAATAATTGATCAGTTTTTGAGCAGCCTGGTTAAGAATTAAAGAAGTAAAATAAACAAATTTATAAAAACAAAAAAAATATTATCTGATGATATTCTTTTATCTTTGAAGTTTCTGTCTGACTAAAAAAAATATTGCACACTCTCTGTGACTTTTAAAAGGCCTGAGGACATACAGAAAATCTTTGTATTTTATACCCTAAAAATTTATACTTTTAAATTATTTAATAATCCCTACACTACAGAATATTTCATATACAAAAATACATTTATAAAATATTTTAATGACAAATTTTATTTTTGATATAATGAATTATTTATGTTTTAAAGAAAAATCCCAACTAAGTAAAGTTATAAGTTATTAAATAAATTATTGTTGACATATTGCATATTTAATTAAAACCACAAATAAAATATTGTCAAATGCAATTTTCGCTCAAAAATATGCTTTTACTCATGCTTTTTCCTTCTGCCCAAATGTATGCTGCACGAGAAAATTGCATGTTTCAATTATTACTTATCAAATATTTGATATAAATACAAATGTGTATTTTTAATTACTCGTATTTTGTAGACATACATTAGGTTTGTTCATTTACTTTCCCAGCAGAAAATAGCAACGAGAGAGTAAGGCAGAAATTTACAAAATTACTCTCCCAAATATGAAAAATTAAATGAACGCGTTACTTGTAAAAACTTGCAAAAAAATTTTATTAATATCAGAACCATAGTTGGAAATCATAATACAATTGTACTTTTTCTGATGTATTTTAATTGATAATATTTTAAATTGCAATTTTTTTTAAGAAATTGATATTTAAAATGAAATTCTTTACACAGTTTCATTTATATTTACGATTTTTATGCATTTTTCATACTTTTTTAATTTTATTCCATTAGCAAATACAAAAATTCGATTTTCCTTCTCTGATCATATATGAGAAACAAACAAAATTCTTTGTCATTAAAATTGAATTTATGTGGCTTAATGAAAGAAAAACAACAAATGAAGAAAACATGCTTTCTTTTTTTATATGTGTACATGTGTTTTAGCAAAGAAATTCACATTTTTTCAGTTTTCCTTTTTCAAATATTTTTTAAATAATTTATTTGACAATAAAACACACAACAGGTGGTTGGATAATTCTTGCAAGTAAAAATTTTACTAGTAATAATTTGTAGGAATTTGTTTGTCTCTCAATTTTTTTCTCTCTTTTGACGCTTTCCCCTTGCAATTTTTTTGCGTTAATAAGCACTTGCCAGTAACAATTGTTACAAAGTAAATGAACAAACCTATTATTTCTTTTTAACAATAATTTATAAATAAATAATATTTTTTGGCAATTCAAAAGTTTGCTTAACAAACGTGGCATGAATTTGTTTAGGAATTTTGCAACAAGATTGTCAGAGTAGATGTGAACCATTTTACTTTGTATAAACAAACAAATCCTTTAAAGGAACCCAGTGAAAAAAAATGGATGTCATTCTAGCGGAAGTACATTTTCATTGCTTCGAAAAAATCGATATTTTTAATTTTCCGAGAGTGAGCAAAAAACCATGTAGAAGCTTATTTTAGTCACACAAAACCTTGTAACTCCTCCATAGTGTTAGAAAATACTCACCAGAATTTAAAAAAAATTTATTTTTTAAAGAAATTTATGAATTATTTTTAGTCTAAAATTTAAAAGTTATTTGCTTAAATTTACATGAAAACACTGTTTCGGGCTTAAATTCGTATAAAAAGAAACGAATAGTTAAAAAGGCAACTATTTACCATTTTTCCTAGATGAAAATATTATCATAGAACACAAAAAAGGGAATTTTTCTTAATATCGCTTCCAATTCAGTGACCAGACATCGAAAAAGAGAACTTCTTGCAATGACAACCCTATGTAAAAATCATTAGATCGGATCGAAATTTGCATTACTTCCGCATCGTAAACTCTACATTTTCATGACTTTTTTTGGAGTCTCTTTTTTTACTGGGAATTTAAATATCTATTTAATAATTTCAATTTAATTGGTAAAATGTTTGAATGTGAGTAAATTTAAACTGAATAAAACATATGGCTCCATTTTTAAGCAATTTAATATTAACGATCTTTAATTTTTTCCCTGCTTCATTTTTTTTAAACAAAAATCATGTAAATAGTTCTTTATCCAAAATCATTACCATACTGCGAATGAAGAAAAAAAATATGGAAATTTTCTTAAAAGAATATGTAAGTATATACTTTTTCTTTTTGTTTTATTTATTTTTTGACTTTAAATAAATAAAAGAAAAATAATGTACGAAAAAATGCTTTTCTGACAAAACTACCTGTATACATACATATATTTAAAAATTTCAGTTGCATGTTTGTGCAACAAGCGGTAAGTAGTACGTACATATGTACAGATACTATATATTAACGTACATATATTAAGTGTGGGAAAATGATTTCAAGCATAAACAGCAGTAATTGTTGCCATCACACACACACACACACACGAGCACACAAATAGAGGGAATAGCTATAAAGTAGAATGTATATTTAAGTATGAGTATACAAAAGTAATTTGTATTAAGTAAAAAAGCTATGTTCACACACTGCACACTGGGGCAAAACTATCACAAAAGTGCAATAACAGAATTTATTATAAAAAAAAATACGAAAAGTTGCATTGAAAATATAATTTACTGTAGATTTAAAATAAGTATCCATATGACAAGATTGTAATCTTAATAATATTGCAAAACAAAAAAAAATAATTACTTTCTTAAAAAATAGTTTCTAAAAACATTTAAGAAATTTATTATTCGACATATTGTCACAATTATATTTTAATTTAAAATTTATTTGCTGGTGGTTCAGTTTGGTCTAAGCCTGTAACAACCAAACATTGCAATAGTACTTCATTGCAATGAAATTTGACAAGGAAAACTTCCTAAGAATAAGCAGCTGTTAACTTGGCACCACCTGGTACATGAATTCGCGTTGGTATATGCTTTTTCTAAGATACCATTCAATGTTGAAATATGACTTAAATTTATGCTTTAAAACCTTATTTGAAAAGCACTATTCATATAAATTTAAAAAAAAAACTAAAAGTTTTCATGTGAGACTGTTCAAAAGTCTCGCAAACTGTGCAATTGTGCATTTTTACACTCTCGTAAATAAAATGTCAAAAATTGTATAGAAATTTATTTACACAAACCTGTTAAGTTTGCCCAATAATTTTGAGTCGTAAACTTAAGCTGTGCAATTGTGCATTTTGTTGACATCAACTTCTTGCTTTTTTGACTTTTTTAGGCACTTTTAGACACACACACAACCACTTTTTTATTTTTATTTATATGTTTTTTAATTAAAAACTGCTTTAAATTTTATTATTTAATTTTTATTTAATTAATTTTTTTGACGTTTGTTTTAAATTTACATAAGTTGTTTGCGCAAAAGGTTAAAAGGAGCTTCATGAAACAAGTCTCGCAAGTTTGCCCAATTGCACAAATGGCAATTTTAAGAGTTCTCATGAAAACCCTTACTATATTGTTTTAATTGAATTTAATTAAAAAGTACATACATACATATGTACGTTTGTATTTTTTTACCAAAGCTTTAATAAAGACATATGTACATACAAACATGCATATATTTTGTCTTCTATTTTAATGACAAAAATGCCTAGAGATTTTTGTAGGGGAAATTTTTTTAAACGTGTAGGGAAAAATCGAATTATTTTTTTAGTATCTGTAGGTATTTTTTCTAAAAATCTATTAGCAACACTGGTTGCATATGAATATTGTGTGGAAATCACACAAGAAATGACAAACCTATATATTACCTTTAAGATTTTTAGTAAAAAAATACCTTCATATGCTTATGGAAAAATTCTCAAAACTTTCAAAAAACATAACAATCTAAAAAAGTTTATTAAACAAAATTTTACAGCAAAAAATATTTATGATTTATTTGAACGGGCTAAAGTTCGTATCGCTTTTTTAAGCCAAATTACATGTGATAATTATTAATGAACAAATAACATCAACGTTAGTTGTAAATATTCTGACAACAACACATAGTTGTACGGAACAGCCAGCCGTTTTCGAAGGCCACCATCATCATCATCATCAGCAAAAAGCGATACGAACTGTAGCCCGTTCAAATAAATCATTAATATATAAACAAATGAAGTTCGAAAAATAATAATTAAAAATTAACTTAGAAGTGCATAAAAAACATTTTTGCGCGTGTTCTTTATTTCAGCACAACTGTCCCCATGTGCATTGAAGATATAATGAAAGAACTTAAAGTAACCACTATTTTAAGCAACGTTTTTTTTAAAGATTGCTTCTATTTCTATTATGTTTTTCTATTTGCATTTCTATTTCTATTTCTTAAGATCCTTTCTATTATTATTTTCAATTAAAGTTTCCAAACGTACTGCTCTTTCGTTTATAAACTCATGCCAAGTATACTGTTTGGGGAGAGTCCTTTAACTTATCTCCTGGTTAAAATTATTGTTAAAATTAATATTTTACTTTGCAATAATTATTTATACTCTTAAGACTAATGACATGATTTTATAAGCATAAACATTAATATTTTTAAACAATCTAAATGAAATCAAAATAGATTTTTAGTGGTCACATTCTTTGACTCAAGTACCTGATGATCGATCTGAAACTATTTTAAAACTTGTTTAAATGAAGTTTTAAATTGCTTAAAAAAAACTTCTTTTTTTTGTGTGGGAGTGTTTCTGTTGAATAATAAATTAAAAAGTTTTTTTTTTGGAATATTTTAATAAATAATAAATAAGAAGTGTTGAAGCTGAAAGTAAAAAAAAAACATTAACTGAAAAATATAGAGCACATAGATTTTTATTTATTTATTTTATTTCTTATTTTTGCAAACAACAAAGAAATCTTTTTAAGAGATTAAGTTATTTTCAACAGAAATATGAAACTAACGATACGATAAAGTTTTATAGTCAAACTTTAAGTAGAGTGGATTTGAAAACAATTTTTAAAATGCATTTTGCTTGCATATTCATTTATTTGTAATATTTTATATTTTCTTTTTTTAATATTATAATTTTTACAAATGGATTATTGCTGTTATATTTATATTTCTCGTCTATGATGGTAAACAGATAATATTAAATAAAATTTGCTTATTGCTTTTTAAAACACAATATTGCAATATTATGAACAGCGAATGGTTGCACGGAAACCACTGGTTGGATTTTAATAGGAAAAACAAATACGCACAAGTTGCAATTAATTTTTTTTAATATTATTTTTCAATAAAATTCGGAATTTCTAAGAGACCAACTCGTATACATTTGAATATGCATGTGCTTATGCATGTCGAGCCATAATCGCTAAAAAAAGCTTAAGCGACACATTTTTTGGAGTTTGTTTTTTTCTTCTCTAAAATGGATTTTGGTTAAAAAATTAAGTTCGAAAATTATTTCGGTTAAGCTTTTGTGGCGGTTACGTCACGATATTATAGATATAACAGCAGATCATATATTTTGGCCGTCCACTAAGTTTTAAACCAAATTAAGAATGAATGAAGAAAGAACAATGAATTAAGACTACTTCAAACTACTACTTGTAGTAAGCTTGGACTTTCAGTACAAGAAATTGTACAAAAAACTATCATATGATGAATGAAAAAAATTCACGTATTCTTTTTACATTGAAAAAAAATATCCATACAAGGCTTTAGTTTGCATTAAAGAGCGAGGGGAACTATTTATATTTCGGGAACTGGCAACACTAATGTCAATAGCTAAAATCTGGCAACATCATCATAACGTTTAGCATAAACGTACTCACAACGTTTTGATGTACAAGTGTTATTTGTTTTGTTTACAGTGAGTTCAGAAAATAGATTTGACAAAAATATAGAAATTTTAAGAGAAGGTTTCCTTTGGATTATTTTTCACAACTTTTGATTAGGATTATCTTAACAAGAATGTGTCGATGAATTCAGTTCTTTGTATGGTGATAAGGCAGAATCAAAAAACCACAGTATATCGCTGGTATAGTTAATTCAATCGTGGTCGTAGTAGACGACTTTCATGAAGGTCGACTTTCATGAAGGTCGTACCACAACAACCGGATGTTGAATGTGAACTACACCTAAACGTCAAGTTTTTTCTGCATTTCATTTGACATTTCTCAATTTCAGACTAACTCAATTTGAACCATGGAAAGATACACAATCGAGCAATGCTTTAAAATTATTCAGGCAGAAGAATATGCAGAATCGGCACATTTTCACCTCAGTGGATTCGTCAATAAGCAGAATTGCCGCATTTGGGCGAATGATAATCCAAGAGTGATTGTCGAAAAACAAAAAAGCACCCACAAAGAGTGACTGTTTGGTGCGTTTTATGGGCTGATGGCATCATCGGCACGTATTTTTTTTTTTTGCAAAATGAGGCCGGTTAGGCAGTTACTGTGAATGGTGTTTGCTATAGTGAGATGATAACGAGCTTTTTATGGCCCGAATTGGAAGATATGGACGTGGACGATATGTAGTTTCAACAGGACGGTGCCACTTGCCACACAGCTAACGAAACAATGTCGCTTTTTCGCGACAAATTTAATGGCCGTGTTATATCACTTGGTGGCGATGTTAATTGGGATACTGTATTTACACACCCACATACACACTCAAAGCATGTTGTCAAACAGCCACACACCACACATTTTCCATTACATTTTATGCACAAAAATGATTGTATATGGTGGTGAATGATGAATAAATATCCCGAATATCATGCATACATTTTTTTGTCCGATTTAATATCCATAGTCTGAGTACAAGCATACTCCGACTATAAGTATGATAGAGAATCGAAGCATGAGCGTACAAATTGTTTGCGCTGCAATTATGATTATACGCAGTTACTAAAATTAAGACTGTTTACTTATGTATGTATATTTTTTTTTGAGTACTCATTGTCATTAACGGATTGAGATGCAAAAAAAGCAAGTGTTGCCAAAATTTTCGTTGACTTTGTGATCAGCACAACAGCCTGCAGGTTAAGAGACTTTAATTAAGAGCCAGACGTAAACTTTAAGCACGCCAAACTTGTTGGCCTCCTCTAACAATTATGCATAATAATTGTTTTATTGGTTGCCCAACTTTAAAGAACTGTGACCGTAAGATACTCAACACAGCAACCTGGATTATATATACGTTTAATTAAGAGCAACTTTAAAATTCATTTCAGTGTAACAAGTTGCTTTCTTTGATGTCATCCATTATTTAAAAAATAATTAAAATATCAGTCAAAAATTAGTTGGAAGCAAATAGAAATTGAGTTTTGAGAATTTAAAAAAAAACGTCCGTTATAAACCATGCTTATATCATATTAAAACTTTTGCTGTGTTCTTCTTGCATTATTTTTTTTTTTTGCTCATAAGACTGTTACGCGATATACATATACATACATGACAGTTTTCATATGTTTATATGTGTGTACACATCGTGTACTTATGTGTGTGTAAATTTTTTTCTGTCGAAAATATATTAATTTCGTATTTGTTTTTATTTGTTTGTAATTGCTTTTCCAATGTAAATTGCTTTTCGTTTGAAACAACTTCCGAGAAAACTTTGTTGGATTGAATTTAATTGGGTTGCCAAAATAATTTTTTTCTTTTTAATTTAAACTGTGACAGCATAGATACGCATACCATGGATATACCTACGAGGTCTCAAAATTAAATTATCTAGCAAAGAAAACTAAAAAAAAATTGGAAAAATTTTTATTTTTTTTTAACATCCCAGCTAAAAAAAATATGTATGGAGCATATATGATATCCCATATATGGTTCGGATCCGAAAAATGAGGGTATATGGGCACATATGATTATATATATATATTCATACATTTTCATACATGTATGTATGTGTAAATTCCCTCCACAGTATGCAAAGTTCATATTCATACACTTTTGATT
The DNA here is from genome assembly GCA_905220375.1 of Tachina fera. Taxonomy (NCBI): domain Eukaryota; kingdom Metazoa; phylum Arthropoda; class Insecta; order Diptera; family Tachinidae; genus Tachina; species Tachina fera. The sequence continues at coordinate 101,541,637 of LR999967.1, read as the reverse complement.
CACAAAAGCGCACTGCTGTGCAATAAATTAAATTACTAAAATTAATTTTTTTTAGGCTTGAGAGAGACGTTGTATTTAATGAAACATTTGTTTGGACAAATAATTCAAAACGAACTAAAATTCATTTCATTCATTAAAAGGTGAATCAATTATTTAAAAAACACATAAATCATATTCGTACATAACATTTAGCTTCAGAAATCAGATTAAAAACTAATGCAATTAATTATAAAAGAAAAAATAATTCCTCTAACAATAGTTTTCTATACAGTAATATGAACTTTGTGTCTTATCTAGAGAATTTTGCTATTTTATATAAAATTAATGATTGCATTATCCTTTTGATTATTTAATATATTAAATGGGGCCACAATGTATAAAATCATACAAGAATGGTTCTTTTTTGTAACAAAAAGTTTTTCTTTTTTAAACGTTGAGGGTACGCATATAAACTTTGCATACCGTATGTATTTTCTAATGGATTTCCAATTCAGCAGTGATAGAATTCCAAGCTTTTTTGATTGCAAAAACGATCTTATGTGAGATATCATTTATGCATACATTCTTATATGGCTCCATATATAAAATTTTGTATTTATATATGGATCCACATATGAAGAGCTTCATAATTAAATTTTCATATATGAGCTCATATGTTATAATACATTTCATTTATTAGTCCATATATTAGTTCATATATAATAGTTTTGCCATGTATAATCCCATATATTTCCATACATGAATTCATACATATTCATATATAGTTATATACATTCATATATTAAAAATATATGAACCATATATAATTTTTTTAACTGGGATTATCTTCTTTTAGCTCGAAAAATCTTGTTCTGAGCAATATCAGTAAAAACTGTGTAGCTACTGAAAACATTAGTAAATCTTTTATCACTGAGCCATTTGTTCAAGTTTGGTAACAGAATATAATTTGGGGGGGCCAGCTATGGCTAACAAGGCATGCCATGAAGCAATTTTGTCACTTTGGCCAACGCAGTAGTGGCTGTGTGATGTGATGGGCGTGATTATATAATTCGATTCGAGAAAAAAATATTTTTAAAGCAATATCCCATCTGAAATTAAAATGCTATTGTTTTATTCATTCGTACATGATGTACATGTTTACATGTTAAATAACGGTTAACATCAGGTGATGCCAAATTTCATTTATTTATGTATATAGAAAACTTGGTATTACTGCAATTTCAGTAAAGAAGTTGACAGCAGTTGTGCATAAACGTTAAAGTTCAATGCAAATATGTTTAACAATATTTTTTTAATTTTACACATAAAAAGTGTTTTATATTATATTAATTTATTTGCTGGTGATTCAGCTTTGTCTATATGCATTTCATGATTGCTGTAACAAATCGTCAGTAGACTTCAACCACACATTTCATATAGTCACAAAGCTCTCTTATCTTATGCACAGATTTTCAAGAACTATTTGAGAATTCACAAATAATAATATTTTTTAAAATCACAGAAGAAAAATAAGCATAGTAGGCTTATAAACTTATACAAAACCCAGCGATATGAATCTATTTTATTTTTCTACAAATTAAAATATAATTATGACAATATATCGAATAATAAATTTCTTTTATATTAATTTATATTATTAAAAATAACCACAAAATAAATACATTAGCAAAGATTTCTGTATTGTGTAGTCTTTGCGATTGTAATTTTCTTTAAAGGTTTGTTTAATTTTTTTTATTATTTTTTTTAATGCAAATAAAAATGTATTTAATATTTTTAATGTTACAATAACAGCCAGTTTATAGAAGACGACAACATCGACTTGCCAACATCTCTAAAAATTGTTTGTTTATCTTTTTTACAAGAAAATTATGTATTCTACTTGAAAAAATGTGAACCCCCTTCTTGTGGTAAAACAAAACACAACTTGACAACTGAATGAATATTATTTTGTTTTTTAATCAGAAATAATTTTTAGTCAGGCTTAAGTTCAGTAATTTCAATTCTTATTGAATGAAATATTTTTATTAATTAATGTAAGTTTCTAAGGAAGAGAAGAAAAATTAAACATAGACCACTACAATAATACTTACATGCATGTACCGATGGTACATCGAATAAGTAAAAATAATTAATGTGATGATCGTAAAAGATAAGCAAGAATGACTAAACATACTTAGGTATAGTAATATAATTTCGTGCTAACCTAAATAGAAAAATGAAAACAGAAAATTAATAGTGATACTTATAAATGTGTTTACCAAAGGTAAATCAATTGTATACACAACAATCATTTCTCATACTCCGTTTCATTGTAAATTTGAGTTAAATAGCTGATGTTAATAAGAATCTCTATCCAAGTAGATAGACTAGGGTGCTGATGAAGTGCGTGGCTGCAGAGTCTAAGTTTAATTTTTCTCTTCTCTTCTTTAGAAACTCACATTAATTAATAAAAATATTTCATTCAATAAGAATTGAAATTAATTACTGAACTTAAGCTTGACTAAAAATTATTTCTGATTAAAAATCACTAAAAGTTCAATTAAAAATTTACAAATGTTTCACTATTATTTTGTTATAAAAAAATAAGTTTTGCTTGAAAATTTGTGTTGTTATTTGAAGAACAAAAAGTGCAATTTTTCTGAAAATATGTAAAGTTTATGTTAGCGTATGTGTATTGTCAGTATTTTATTTATTTTCGTGAAACATTTTTGAAGATGACTAGAATTTTTTAATCGCCTATCTTATCATTTATGATGAGCCATGATATGCAAACCCAAGTAAATTGACGTTTTCTAATTAAAATTGTCAACAGTCACCATGTGAAGACCAATAAATAAATAAAAAAAAAGTAAGTGCCAACACGTTAGCGTTTATTGTTGACGAGTCGCGTTCTACGAACAAGCCGTAAGTAATTAACGATATTTTCATATGGATTTTTAAAATAATATTACAACCATTCTCGCGGAATTTTTTCATAATTGCCCTGTATTATATTTTTAGAGTATTTGTTTTTAATATTTTAAGAGTAATTTTTTTATTAGAAGTTTTACTTATTTTGTTGGCTAAGCACCGTCAATATGCATGCCGTTCATGTTCATGATCGGGAAACTCTACAGTAGTCTTCAAGTGAAAAATAGATAAGATTAACTATTTCATATGATTATAGTTTATTAGATAAAAAAGGGGCTTAAAGTCTACTCAAGAGTTTCTAAGCACGAACGACATGCACATTGACGGTGCTTAACCAACAAAACAAGCAAAAATTCCTAATACATTAAAAACGGAATGTCAAATAAATATAGTTTGTTATTTCTTTAATGAGTAGAAATTATAGAAAGGCAATGTATTTGTTAACATCGTGTAAAAACTTAGTTAAAAGATATTTTTTTATAAAAAAATTATATGTTTAATTGAAATTAATTAAGTTGATTTAATTTTTGCAAAGTTAAACAAACAAATTCTAAACTTAATTGTATAAATTCCTTCTCACCCCCCCCCCCCAAAAATAAATACCAATTATTACCTTGACTTTACCCGTTCAAAAAAACTTGTGTGGCAACACTGTATTTATGTTCATTTAGCAATGAAAAGGTGTTGTTGTTTTTTACATTTATTTTCATTACATACTTTTTACAACTTAAATTCGAGCTGACAAAAAGTCAGCCAGTGTAGCAATGGTAAAGTAAGAAGATAAAAAACGTGTTGATTATTAAGTTCTTGTTTTAACTTTGATATATGTATTAGTTCTCATTTATTTAAATGAAAGTTTAACATAATATCTCTAGTTGTTCTAAGTAATTTTTGGGTAAAGGTTCCCTGATGATCTACATTAGAAACAATAATAAATTTCAATGTAATTTTAATAAAAAAAATTATTTACTCAATAAGTAAAATAATAATTTGTGTGTTAACAAATGTTGAAAAAATCGCTTATGTTTAAATCTGATTAAAATTTGAATTGTATTTTCGTAAAACTTTTTGGTGTAAATAACCAGGATTACAATTGTTTTCGCATCTTCAAATATGGTCACGTCTGTGTTGCAATTGTCGTTTGCAAAATAGTTGTATGAAATAATTGTCAAGTATGTATAGATATGTATCTATTTGAAATTTTTTGAATTGTTTACTTACTTTAGCACTAATTCTTTCTTATTTTTAAGTTCGCTAAAATTTTTCAGAATTATATATTTCTGTTTCAATATCCAATTCACCTTTAAGCGTTACTATTTCGAAATTAACAAATAAAATAAATATTGTGATACTTTATTTATTTTAATTTTTTATTTTTGTTTTTAATTTAATTGCAATTCATTGCAATTGAAAGCTAATATTACAAAATAAAATTTTGATAAGAATAATATTATTATTAATCTGTTTCTGATAGTTGTCACAATAAACTGTTATGCAAATTATTGCCTTGAACTTTTGCCAATATATTTTTCAAAATAACACTAATCGACAATAAGAGATATACATACATATTTGAAAACCTGAAACTGTTTCCTAAATTATTTTTCTAAAGTTTGAAAAGTTAAAAAAAAGATACTTAGCAAATGTTTCCTGCGAAGAAAAACATCTTTAAACAAAGCAAATAATCATATGCCTTTCAATTTCAGTACAAAATTTAATACTATAACACTTCTATCGTGCTAATATAATGTCTGCTGTAATGATCACATCAATCTCCAAACGTTTTGTAAAAGTTTTATCTCAAAATAATTAAATTTTATGCCCACTGATTTCTTTTCTAGCTGCGTACGTTTAAATTTGGGATCGTGAAAAAAAATTAATAAAAACTAATCTAGATAGTGCCATCGCTCGTAACGTAAAATAAAAACACACTAAAGCGAAAATGCCTTGGAGAAGATCAAGAAAACTCATTTATCACATAGCTAGTCTGCAGGGCTTTTTCATTGTTATTATTAAGTTTGCGTTTTTTCGAAATAATTAAAAGAAGGATATTTTTGTTCTTAATCATAAGAAACCCAACAATGGAAAGTTTACTGGAGGTTTTCTTACTACTTACTCGTATTATCAATGACAGAAGATGCAAAATTATCGTGGGAGATATAAAAATTATCATTTAACTCTGTATATAATTTTCCTTTTTTATATTAATATTTTATAGTTTTAGAGCTATGCTCTTTATGTCATGACACAGTAGCTAGGACAAGATTTTCGTGACAAAACGAGTACGAGTACAAAATGAGTACGAAAATAAACGAAACAAAACGTTTGATTTTGTTTTGCATTGGTTATTTAAAGTGTATGAAACAAACAAAAGAAAATAATGAGAAAAAAATGGACACATTTTGAAATATTTGCGGCGAATTTGACATCATCATATAATATAATTTTATTGGCTTGTTATTTAACACATGACATTTGTTTTATATAGCTAAGCAGCATAGCTCTAATCGGGGTCCTAAGACAACTCTCTTCTTTTTGTTTTTGTTCACAAAACTGCACTTGCAGATAAAAGTCGTCATTCGACGAAAACATACTTATGACCGAACGAACTAAAAATTTAAATGAAGATTTTATTTATGCATCTTTATACGCTTGATGATTTATTGAATCGTCTACAGGGGTCTACTCTGTAATTTGAAGCAAAAGGAAATGCTTTACAATTAAAATGTCGATATCATAAAAATTCGAAAGCATTTTTTTTTTGTTTCGAAATACAGAGTAGACCCTCAAAGCGAATATTTCCTTGTGTTTATTTTTTTTTTTATTATATATAACCAGATATTATATTTCAGTGGGAGATACTTTTTCATTCCATTATTATATTTAAAAAATTTTTGTTCCAATAACCAAAAAATAAGCAGAAGAGTAAATAAAGAAATATGTTTGCAAATATTTGGAAACCCGCAATATTTTTTTCCGCCACATATGTAAGTATGTGTAACTTTTTGTGGTAAGTATACATTTGTCGAGTAGTGTAATTAAAAATGCATGCATGCTATTTGCCATTTTATGAAACGTGCCTTGAAGCTTTGTGTTGTGCATGTTTTAAAATTTGATTGTTGTCGTTAAAAATATATTTTAATCTTTTGAATCATCAATACAACACGTTCACTTTTGTGTTTGTCTTTTTTTTAATATTTCTTTTTTTTTTGCTATATAGAAGATAAAAGCATGTTTTATCTTTTAAACAATCAAATACATTTTTTTAAGGAAAATAATTCAAGGTATTTTGATTTTTTTAAATAAGGGAGAATTTTTTTTAAATATATAAATTGCTTTAAATTTGAAATTTATTTGCTGGTGGTTCAGCTTGATCTATGTATATGCATTTCATTGCTGCTGTAACAAATTATCACTAGACTTAAACTTTGTCGAATAATAAATTTCTTAAATTGCTTTAAATTTTTGTTTTTGACTTCTTACTGTAGGAGGTTGGATCTTCATCCAATTTTTCGAAAATCGACATTTTATTATATTTCGTGTATTTGAGGTTATGGAAGGAAGTTGATTGAGACTAATTGCGCGCGAGAGAGAGAGATAGACAGAGCGAGAGAGAGCATTGCATGAATATAATGGGTTATGCCACCCACAAAAAACTGTTTGCTGGGTAAGCTTCAGGTAATCTCCTTTCCTTCTCTACGAACTGCAACTTATAGATGGGCATTTCCACGAGAAAGTTCACTTTTTTGACTTTGAATTTTAGAAAAATGTTACCCGACTTGTCTTAAAATTTTACCTTAGATCTGCTGACGGCCTACACAAATATTTAAAAAGTAAAAAACAATTTCCGGTTTCTTAAAAAAAAACAAACATATTTTTTGTTGTCGCGTACTACAAAATGTTGATATTCCTGTTGAAAAGCCAATATTAAAATATTTTTACAACATTATTATGAATGTTAAATGAATAATGAAATTACATGCACATATGTTTTTGCTGCTAATTTAATTAAATAGTTTTTAGTTCAATAAGTTCAAATACAATTTGTTTCGAAAAAAAAAAAATGTGGAAAATTAAATTTACACTCTCTGCAACTAATAAAAATTAATTATGGAAGAAATTGCCATATAGTTTTACTTTCCACTAAGCATTTAATAACTTTTTAAGCTTCAAGTAATACGAATAACACATTCATGCTTATCATTAACAACAACATTATCGCCATCATCATCATCATCAGCATCATCATCGCCATAATGTTCAGGTTGTTAATTTACAACTGAATGTGCAGTGATTCGTTAGTAATTTATGTAAAATATTTTTATTACATTAAAATAAACACAATAAACAAACAAAAGAAAAAGAGAAAAATATAATTCATAACAACATTTTTTAAAGCTGCTGCCAAATATTTAAAGAGGTTTTTTGCACCAATAGAATTTATTTTTTAAATGCACAAATTTAAAACTGTTACAAATCACAAGAGCTTTGAAATTTCAAACAAAAAATATATTTTTTATCTTCTAAAGGGTTTATAAAACAGATTTCCATAGAAATGCTTTTTTTATTAAGCTTTTATGGCATAACAAATATTTTTTTATGCATAAAGCAGTATTTTCCAATAAATCTTTTATATCAACAATCAATTTCAATTTTTATTTTAACTTATTGTTATTAAAGAAAATGTTTCTTTTCGGTTTGCGCTAAAAGCAATAAATATTTTTTGCGTGGAATTAATGATAAGCAACGAATATTTTAGCAACACATAACCGCCGCCACAGAAATAAATGTATATTGGATATTTGGAAATGTGTGTGTGGAATATGCTATTGTATTAGACTTTTGATTTTGTTTGCAATAAGGAGTTAAACGATTTTGGGATTTTAAATCTAATTTTTAATATTTCGAATAATTTTGTCATCTGCGACTAATAGTTTCACTTTTATTACAACTTTTACTTTTGTTCAATATCATATGCATTGAAGTTTAACAAAAATATTTTTATATTAAAAAAAGGAAAATTTACTAAGAAATAAATTTTACTCGATTAATTTATCAATTGACATAAATAATTCCTCGATTAATCCAATGAATACTTTGGGTTTTGTACACAATATTGTTCTACTATAGCCGATAGCTTTAGTTTCGAATGCTTTAGGCCGGGCTTACATATGTGTGCCAAATGTCACACAAGCGTAAAAAAGCGTAAACAACCAATTACTATTGAAAAACTATTTGATTCAGACATGTATTTATTAGGTTAAACAGTTTCATATATAATTAATAGACAATTTTATAGAATCCTAAATGATTGCAAACTGTTTAAATCAATAAATATATGTCTGAATCAAACAGTTTTTCATTAGTAATTAGTTGGTTACGTTTTTTTTTGGACAAATGACACAAAAGAATTTCCAGATGTAAACTCAGCCTTAGTTCTTAAGATTTATTATAATTTTAATTAAAATAAATAAATAAATAAAATGTATTACGTATGATAATTGTTAAAATTTGCATAACACTCATACGCACTGAGTTCCGCAAATAATAATAATAATAATAATACTTTGGATGCTGAAAAGTATGCTATAGTTTTTATGCGGACAAAAAATATAAACATGAGCAACAAACGGATATATCTTGTATTTAATATCGCATTTTTATGTTGTTAAATGTTTCCTTCCTTCTTTCTTTTTATTATGAATTATTAAATATTTTGCAAACGGACGCATACACGAATTGATTTCGAAATCCTTTTATCAGTTGCCACCCCATAAAGAAAGAGACTCAAATTAAGTCATGAAAATGTATAATTTGCGATCCGGAAGTAGTGTAAATTTGGAGCATATCTAATGATTTTTGCATAAGGTTGTCAGTACAAGAAGTTCTTTTTTCTCGATTCCTAATCACTAATTTGGCATTCTGTAATAATACAGGGTGTCCGCCGGAAAGGTATACTTTTCGCAGCAATTCCATTATAATGCGGGCTGTATGCGATGTGACACCGTCTTGTTTAAACCACATGTTAATCAAGCCCAAAGCATACAGTTGTAGCGTTAAAAAGTTTTCAATCATATCACGAAATCGCTACCTATTCACAGTTACCGTTACGCCGTTTTCATTTTCAAAAAAGTAAGATCCAATGAATTAATTGCATACCAGACTGGCACTTTTCATGGATGCAAAGGTTTTTTTTTATGCATGTTTATTTTTACTTATTGTATCTTCATATATGAACTAACAATAAGTATTCAAATCTTAAATCTAACATATAATTAATAGTCCCGACTATTATTATGATTTTTTCCATGAAAAAAATCGGGGTTGTCGGCGAGCTGTTTTAACGATTAAAACATGTTGGTTTATCGAATATTTTTCCATAATAAATTTGCCACGTGTCTACTTTGCGAACTGCCAAGACTAATTTTTACCAAAATGGCGGCAAAAGAAAGTACGATACCATCCCAGCGGACCCCCTGCATTATTATAGAATGCCAATTTAGTGATTAGGAATCGAACAAAAAGAACTTCTTGTACTGAAGTCTGCTGATTATTTGGCAAAGCACCAATGAAATGCATATTGACATGCTTATAAATTTCAATTAAGATAAACTTATTACCAGGGAAGCCAGAAATATGCTCTAAAATGTGTTTTATGGACTAAAAACTCAAAAAATATGCTCTTGAAAATCACAATTCAATAACATTCGCATATAAAATAAAACAAAATTTAAAAAATAAAAACAATAAGAAAATTAACAAAGAATAACCATACAAATTTTAACTTAGGCAAATAAGAAAAATGTGAAATTAAATTATTAACCTAGATTTTCAAATAAAAGTCATTGCCTGTCACATCTTAATATAATTTAATAAATTGACAATGTTCATTCAACATGTGCACAGTCTGTCACAAATACCTAAACCAAATTTTTCTTAAAACAAACGTGCATCCATATTGAGTTTTAAATGGCGAAATTAAAATAAAAATGTTTAGCTTGGAGGTATATTAAAATAAAAATATTATATTAATTATCAAAATATGCCCAAAAAACCGTCAAATTCCAAAACAATGCTAAAAATATGCATGTAAGACAGAAATATGCAAAAATTTGCACTAACAAATACATAGATCCCAAAATTCATAAAAAGTTCTGAAACGGTTAAATAGTCTATCACCGCAATAATACGCCAAACAAGAAAAATTATGCAATTGCATATTTACGGTTTCCCTGCTTAAGACAATATGTCAAATAATAAATTGCTAACAAATAATAGGTCTGTTCATTTACTTTCCCAGCTGAAACTAGCAGCGAGAGGGTACGGCAAAAATTTACAAAATTACTCTCCCAAATATGAAAAAGTAAGTGAACGCTTTAGTTGTAAAAACTGGCAAACACATTTTATTCGTATCAGAACCATGGATGGAAATCATGACACAATTGTACTTTTTTTTTGATGTATTTTGTTTGATAATATTCTAAATTGCAATTTTTTTTTTTTTGGAAATTGACATTTAAAATGAAATTCTTCACACAGTTTCATGTATTTTTTTTATGCATTTTTCATAATTTTTTAATTTTATTCATTATCAAATACAAAAATTTCACTTTCCATCTCTGAATATATATGAGAAACATACAAAATTATTTGCCATTAAAATTGGATTTATGGGGCTTAATAAAAGAAAAACAATAAATTAAGAAAACATGCTTTCTTTTTTTATATGTGTACATGTGTTTTAACAAAGAAATTCACATTTTTTTAGTTTTGATTTTTCAGATATTTTAGAAATAATTTATTTGACAACAAAACACACAACAGGTGGTTGGATAATTCTTGCAAGTACAAATTTTACTACTAATAATTTGTAGGAATATTTTTGTCTCTCATTTTTTGTCTCTTTTGACGCTCTCTCCTTGAAATTTTTTTGCGTTAATGAATACTTTCCAGTAACAATTGTTACAAATTCCTAACAATTTTTAGTAAATGAACAAACTTAGTGTTGTTTTATATCATTTAAAAAAAATCAAAATTTATCACAACTTAAAACGAATTTCAAAGAAATGGTTGCCTGAAAATGGACACAAATTTTTTTATTTCAAATTGGTTATAAAAATAAGTAAAATTTTTAATAAAAAAATATCTAATAAATTATTATTTGTAGTTAATTTCTAGATTTAAAAGAAAATGTTTAATCATCTATTTTCTTACCTTAGTTTTTTTAAGAAATACCCTTAACGAGAGCCTTCGAAAGTTCAATCTAAAATGAAAAGAAAAAATATATTCATTCACAATTTGTTAAATTTATAAAACTTTTAAATTTTTCAGTAATAAATGAAATTTTCCTGAGCTTAATTTATTTTTGTAAATAATTTAAATGCAAACAAATTGAGTTTTGTATTTCAATATCGAACAAATGTATTTATTGAAAACGTGCTTGTGTTTTACAAAATGTTGCAATTAAATTTTCATGGTAACAAGAGTTACATGTTTGGTTGTTGGTTGCTTTATTTATTTAGTTACTCGTAGTTTGCAGGAGTATTATATGCCATTGTTAAAATTTAAAGCATAATGTAACTCAATGCCACACATGTGCCTTTAACCCATTAACAGAGAGGAAAATTGTAATCAATCCCTTGTTTCCCATTATTTGTTACAGGCGTAAAAAAAACAAAGTTCAGAGTTGTGTAAAGGCCATGAGAAAATTTACAGTGAACTGGATGAGATTGTTAAAATCAGATATTGAATTTAAACCATGAATTATTTTTATGATATTACATGCATTTACGTTTCTCTATTTGTTAAACGATTTTAAGGTATTAAATTTTAGCAGCACTCTTGAAGTATTTTATTTTCTTTACACTTGCTTGTGTAAATGAATTTCATTTGTAATTAATAGGCAATTCATAGCCGTAATGAAATTATTTTGGCAAAATCAAATCTATTCTAGAGTTTTATTAAAAATACACACTTGGTGGTGTATTAATTCTTACCAAAATTTTAGCTGAAATGTTTTAAGGCACGCACGCGAATGTTTAAGAAAATTGAGAGATTTGTGTGCAAATAGAATTAAAAACATAATACGAGTATATATAATTATAAATATTTGCATAAAATAAAAGTAGAGCTAGCTATTCCTACACATAAAGGTTCTTCCGCCAAGTGCTTTGACATTTGATAGCGGCCATATTGTGTTTGATGACTCATTTAACAAATTGGCTGTAATTTATTTATTCTCTTTTGACAAATCTCCATGAAAGTCTTCAGTAGAATGTTTTATTTTATTTCATTTTAAAGATAGCAAGTGCTTAATGCAATACCCTTTGCTTATACTATATATAAAAAAGAAAATGTGTGTGTGCAATATATATATAAAAGTAGACAAAAATTTATTCGTTTCATAAATTCTCTTGACAACTTAAAGTTTGTTTTATTCACAACATGAAAAGTATGTTTGAGAAATTTAAATACATATTTAAGTTTGTAAACTTTTTCCTTTTTTCCTAAGCAAATTTCCTGTAGCGCTAAGCATTTAAAAATTGTAGACAGGCAAGATTTAAATGTGCACAATCTACCAAAGAAAGAAAAAACATATTCAATATACAAAAATAATACGTAAAAATGTATGTATGTACATATGTATGTGTGTTTAATATCCGCTCTAAACTCTCTCTCTCTCTTCAATAGATACGATATAAATTTATATAAGTTTGAATTTCTTAAATACATACATGCATCTGCAAGTGTGTGTGTTTTTGAGTTAGTCCTTGCACTTTTACTAGAGAATATAAAATATCTAGAGAACAACTTAAAATCATATAAATTATTTATATTATTTTCTATACGAGTACTCGCCCCACATAAATGAGCACTTGCAAAAAAAAAAAGTTTCCTTTAAAAAATGTAAAGCAAAAAAAGAAAACAAAATTATCTGTACGTTTTATTTTTCTTTAACAAAATTTTCTTATTAAAAAAGGAGAATTACTTAAGCCTCAATTCATTTTCTTATTTGTATTTTGGCTGCCAATGCAGCAACCTTTTCCTTAACCTAAAACTGTATTCAATTTATTTATTTTATTTTTTCTTGTCGGCAAAGAAAATAAAATTATATTAAATTTGAAAAATCTAAGGCCTTGCCTTGATTACTTTGAAAAGATTGTGTAAGAGTATTTAATCTTTTATGTGTGATTGAAAACAGAAATAGCAAAAAAGGTTAAAGGAAATATCATAATCTAGGTTTAGGTCAGACGGGCTAAATATTTGTGAAAATATTTATGTTAATCTGATGGTGCCAGCAATAGAAAAGTTTCTTCTGTATATAAAGAGATATAAAAACTATTAGCTCGATGAGTTAAGCATGGCAACCGAACTTTAGTGGCGTTGCCAATTTATCTCGAAATGAAATTAATTATTATACCTAGGAACTTTTTCCAATTCCTTTAAAAATACAATAATTATCATAATAATAGTTTATAAGATAATAGTTTAAAAGAAGCTAAAAAATATATGAAGTGTAACTACTAATAAATGAGCAGAGAGGATTTATTTGCAACAGATTTTTAACACAAATTTTTTATTTTATGAAATATGAGAATTTTTGGTTCTTGTCTTGCATACGCAATTATAATATAAATTCTAAGACTGTATTTATACACGGCAATTTTAAGTGAGAGAAACTTTTAATTTATTGATGAGAGAGGAATACATGATGGCTCCTCCCTCTCTCTTTCAAAAACTCAAAAGTTCTACAACTGAAATTGCCACGTGTGAAACAAGTGTAATCAGCTGATATTCAAGTACAATGTAACTGCAATTTTTTTTAAATTTTATGGGAGAGAGGAAAAGATGAATAATATTATTCAAGCGATTGAAATAAAGTTTTATTTTTATTTTAATTTTTAACTCGACTGCTTGTTGTGATAACGATTTGAAATTTTTTGGGAACATGTCGAGCCATATTTTCGATTTTATCGTAAGCGACAAAAATTAAATTTTTCAGGAGATGGTTTTCTTTTTTAAATATTCATATATGTTTTTGTACGTGAAATGTCGCTTACGATAAAATTTTACAGCCCGTATCTTAAAAGTTATCAACAATTTTGGCATTTTGAAAATTCTAAACTATGGGTAGGCGCATACAATTTTAAATTCAATAAAAAAGTCTATTTTCGATAACATGTCGCTTACGATAAAATTAAAAAAAAGGGCTCGATGTGTTTCGTTGTAATATCCTATAATTAACTAAAAATGCGATTTTAAATTTTTTGTTAGTTACAGACGAGGTTTTGCATTTCAGCTAACTATAAATATATATGTTTCTGAGGGCGTCACTTTCAATTATTTTGTGCTTTATAAAAATAAGATTACTTGCTTAAAATATTCTTATATCAAGTGAAAATATAAAAACGAATTCATTTATACCATATTTTTCAGTACTTTATTGTTATTACTATTGTCATTTTGCTCCACACTATTCAATAAAATGCACATTAAAAAAAAATATTATTGCGCAATTTTTTTTAAAATATATTTAACAAAGGCTATTTAAACAAAGTCTACACACACATGTCCGTTTAGAAATTTTACTATTGATTTTTCGTGATCCTAAAAGAATTAAAATAATTTATAATTAATTTATATAAATTCAGTGAAGCGCGACTGAAGTGTAATTCAATACGAACTTTATTTAGCCTATGTAAACCCAGTAAAAAATTTCAAAAAAGGTAATCGAGTTTGAAATTAAGCAATCTAATCCTACTGTATTACCAACTTAATGATTTTAACAAAGCGTTTCACTGAAATAATCGATTTTAGCGAAGTACTTACTTTTTTATTTGGCAACTTATTCACGTAATCTATTCAATCTAAAAAGAATCATTCTCCTCATTTAGCAATTTGTGCATAATTTTTTCAAATTTTAGGTAATGTGATTTGTAAGCGAGTAATGAAATTTGGTAATCAGAAAAGTAAGTAGTTCTGTTGGTAAGTGTAATATTCTGCTGGGAAATATTGTTTTGGCATTTTTTTTGTTTTTGGATTTTTTTTGGTTTTGGCGCTTTTTTTAGTTTGGCGTTTTTTTGGGTCTGGCGATTTTTTTAAGTTCCAGCGTTTATTTTTGTTTTGGGAATTTTTTTTTGGTTTTTTGGCGTTTTTTAATTTTGGCGATTTTTTTAATTTTGGCGATTTTTTTATTTAGGCGCTTATTTTAGTTTAGACACTTTTTTCTCGCTTTGGCGATTTTTTTCGGGTTTTTTGGTGTTTTTTCATTTTGGCAATTTTTTTAATATAAAATAATTTTTTAGGGTTGGCGCTTTTTCGCGTTTTTGGCGATTTTTTTCGAATTTTGGGATTTTTTTTCATTTTGGCGCTTTTTTTAATTTAGCGTTTTTTTGGGTCTGGCAATTTTTTTAAGTTTCAGCGTTTTTTTTGTTTTGGCAATTTTTTTCGGTTTTTGACGATTTTTTTATTTAGGCGCTTACTTTAGTTTAGACACCTTTTTTCTCGCTTTGGCGATTTTTTTGGGGTTTTTTTGGCGTTGTTTTTTATTTTGGCAATTTTTTTAATATAAAAATTTTTTTTTGGTTTGGCGCCTTTTTCGCGTTTTGGCGATTTTTTTCGGTTTTTGGCGTTTTTTTTCATTTTGGCGATTTTTTTAATCTGGGCGATTTTTTCGAATTCGAAGATTATTTTAGTTTTAGATTTTTTTTTAAATTTTGGCGATTTTTTCGGTTTTTCCTTTTTCTCGATTTTTGGCGATTTTTTTTTCGGTTTGTCGAATTTTATAATTTGGGGATATTTTAGTTTTACGGTTTTTAAAATTTCAAGAGTTTGCCACTTACGGTTTCCAACATAGAGCAAGTTGGCAAAATTACATAGTCCTAATTACATTAACTGATAGAACCCTCTTTAATTTGGAATTTTTTTAATTTTAGTGTTAATTGTTGTAGTCTGTATAAAAATTCAATATACATACATATATGTATGTATGTATAAACAATTGTATGTACATATGTATATTACATGGTATTTTAACATTTTTCGTTGCTTCTTTTGGAACACCCTTTAATTTTTAACTCTCATGTATTTGTTGTTGTGGAAGCCAAGGTTCTACATACTTCTGTTCGATTGTTTACAATATAAATTGCCCTGCTCTCGCTTCTGGCTATTTATTTTATAACACCAACTTGCCCTGCGTTAGTAAATAATTGCTCAGGCTCATTTGTTATTATGATGGACTCTATTCTACTCGTAACATAAATTCAATCTATCACTCGGTCTCATAAAGAAGAACTACACTGCCATCAGCCACAAAATCGCTGTCCATTATTGGCAAAAAAAAAATTTTATCTGGAATATTTTTCAGAAAAAAAAACAACTATTTGCTACAGCAAATAATTACCAACAGCTTATACATACAAAACGATTACAAGCATTTGTTTGAAATTTGTAACAACTACAACAACAGCAACAATTAGCACATCTCTGGTCATGAAAGTAATCAAGTACATTTTGATTTGAATTTCTATATAGGCATGCAATTTATTAATATTTCAATTTTTCAAATCATCTATAAAAAAAATTGATTGATAAAATTATTGTGTTGGCAGGCAGGCAGGCAGGCAGGCAGGCAGGCAGGCAGGCAGGTCGGCAAGCAGCCCTTGATATGCCAGAAAATTAAAACGTTTTCATATTTCAAATTATTTCCAAATTTATAATCGTAAAATAATATTCATGGGAAAAATTATATTAAACTGAAAATTATTTAACTCTTTACAATTATTTGATGATATCTATTGATATAACAAAATGTTATTGAAATTAAAATTTGTTATTGGTTTCCATACAATTTCTAGTATGTGTGAGTGGTCATTGTTCCTGCCACATGTTGAACTGTAAATGTTTTTCATAATGGCATGCAATTTAAATAATTCTATGTGGGAACAAAATTAATATTTCATTGGCTTTGTTTTTAAGTAAATACAAATAAATGATTTGTTATTCTAGTTAATAGTGATTTTCACGCGCTGCACGCAAAGAAAAAATCTGGTTGAGGTAACCATAATCAAACAGCAACATACTATGATTGAATTATATGGTTATATGGTATAAATCATATTATTGTCAATAGGAAATTAAACTTTTAATAGTATTATTATCTGAGTTAATAATAATATTATCAACAAAACAATGAACTTTGTTACACCTAATCTTATTATTGTAAATATGACAACACTATTGTTAGATGTGACTAAAATATAATTGAGACTCACCATACCATGTTCTTATATTATAATAATATTGTTAAATATGACAGCAGTATTTTTTAATATAATAATAATATTTTGTTTTTCAATCATATATTTATTGGTGGATCTCTTGTTTAAAACAGCTGTTAAATCCGAAATAAAAATAAATTAATATTCTTGAAATTAAATGTATATAAAGAAATGTATACTTACATATGTGTGTATACTCGAAATATAGACATGTCTGCATAAAGATATAAATATATGTGCATACGTATGTATATGTTTTTATTTATATACCCTTTTGTTTGTTTGTACTTTATTTATTTATTTAACACGACGCGTGCAATACCGATAGCTTACAAACGAAACACTGAACTGACAGATGTTTCTGAAAAAGATTTTTTTAAAAACTTTAAATAGTATGGTTTTGGATAACATTATATTGTAATTTACATTATATTATTTTTAAATAATAAAAAAAATTATGTTGCAGTCATAAATTTTTAACAAAACTATATTGTTAAACTCTAACTCTAATATATTGTTATATTCTTTTTTATGAATATAATAATGTAATTATTAAATTAAAACATTACTTTGCTTACCGTAACAAAATTAATATATAAAATGACAATAACTTGTTTTCAATGACCACATATCTGTTTCTGAGAGCATAATGTTTATTTCTCAACCATTCTACAACCATATCTTTTCTTTGCATGTGGGTTTGCTCAGTTCGAACCGGGAAAATTATTTCTTGAAGACCCTGGGAGGATATTATGTAACTCGATTCGAAAAACAAAATCTTTGGAATCGCAAGTACAATTACATGACACACAGTTGTTTATATTAATGAATCGGTAATATCAAGTGATGTGTAGAAAACTTGGTATTTACTAACGGCCCTATGTATAACCAAAAATTGGCATGAAGTTAACATAAGTGGCAAAATTTAACATGATCTTAAAGAGTTTTGCGATGCAACTTTACATTAAAAATCATGATAAGACTTAGAGGTGTGTTGAAATTAGGTAATGCTACCGTTTTTAATGTCAAATTGTATAAAGGAAGTCGTTAACACCTAATTCAATTTCGTCACTTTTGCTATCTTCATGCCAATTTTTATTTATACATAGGGCTGTAAAATTTTAGTTGTGCCTAAGCGTCGATGTTCAAAGAAAACATGTTTAACAAAATTGTTAACTTTAAATACAAAAAGTGTTTTATATTAATTTAAATTATTAAAAACAACAACAAAATAAGAATAATAGCAAAGATTGTTGCATTTGCATAGACAATGTTGTTGTTTTTTATTCACTGTATTTATTTCATCTCTTAAATGTTATATTAAGTAATTAAGGATATTTTTATATGCATTTCTTGAATCAATTAGCATTAAATGTAGCATTATGTATAATTTTTAATTCTATTGACAAAAGTGAGACAAAAGTATTGCAATAATATATGTACAAACATTTTAAGATATTTGACATTTGCTTTCGTTTAAGATCATTGGGTTTAAGAAAGACAACTTTTATTTTTATATGTATGGGGAAAAATATGTACTGATCTTAAAATAAATTTTTGATTGGTCGACGACAACTTTTCAAAGATCATAAGAAATAATTCAATTTGTAAGAGTTCCTAAATTTAAATACTAAGAGACATTTTTCTAAAAAGAAGTTACACTCGTGCAATGAATTGCATGCTACTATTACTAGGTCCTACCTTCTTTAGGAAAGTGATAGAGTTAGAGTAGACAGGTGGTTCAGGAAGATATAGAGGGAGGAAAGATTCATTCTATTGCAACTTTGCTTTTTCTAATGCAGTATTGCAGCTCCTCTGGTGTCAATGAGACCTATTAAATTTTCGAATCTGTATTTAGTAGCCATTTTACACAATGCCGGCTTAGGAGGGCGCTCTGATGATACATTAGGATGATTAGTATCGTCTGAAGCCGGTGTAGCTTAGTGATTCATCACTTGAACTTTCCTACAACAAGTCATACAAATTGACAGTAATGCACATCAGAAAAATGCGTGGTGTTGTTTTACCAAATTTTTTTTTGGTTGGCAGAGGAGAAAAAAATAACTAATATTTAAGAAGACTACTGGCACAATTTTATGATGAATCAGTAGGGACGACCATGAAACTATTGAATTTTGGCTATAAAATATATTCATCACATACGGAGTTTGTTAGTTAAATTCAAAAATTTTTTGGGTTGAAGTCTAGTGAGTTCAAATTTTTAAATTTAAATAAAAGCATTGTGTCAATTAAGTATACTTCAGTATTTCATGTATTCATATACATACATATTCATCAGTTTTATGTAAAATCCTACCAGGAGCAATTTTGTGGAACATTTTAAGCTCCTCTCTCCCTCTTTTCGCCGTATGGGGCTTTAACTGCTCTCCCGCAAATGAGGGCAAAAGGTTCTCTTAAATTATGTAATAACTTGTTAAAATGTTATACCAAAATATTTCCCATACATTTTTGCTATAAGTCTCTGATGAAAGCAAAGCTCAAAATTAAACTTAAGCGCCAGAAATTGGTCAAAAGCTGAAGTACTTTTAAGGGTTAATTTCATACATATTCCCACATGGATTTTACATCTAGAATTTGTTTGCGTTTCATACAGAATATGACGAAAAATATTTTTGTGAAACATTTTATGGAGTCTTTTTAGTCCCTTTCGCTAAGAAATGCGAAAAAGTTTTCTTAAATGGTCTTATGGCAGGTTGAAAAAATACAAAAATATCTGTTTTAAAATTGAAGTATAAGTCTCTGATATCAGCCAAGTTCGAAACTAAAATTCACTTTTTTTAGACTTGTATTTTAGGTGTAGGATAAATTTGCCGGTTTTAAATATAACTCTCACAAGGAAATCTTTTTCAAAAACATTTTAACCCTATATCTGTTCTCGGTGTGGGTATTTTTTGCTTCCTCTCAAAAAATAGGACAAAAAGGACTCTTAAACGGAGTCATATTGAGTTGAAATATTCTACAAAAACATTCCGACACAAAATTTTAGTTTAATACCCGTATTCTAACCTCTGTGATAGTGACAAAATTATAACAAAACTGAGGTGAATGACTATTTGTATATTTTTGATATTCTGAAAAATATAACAAATTTGTCACCTTATGAAAATCACATAACAAAATAAAAGTTTATTAATTTTCCCTACTTTTTAGGTGCAAGAATTAAAGAGAAACAAGCGTAATTATTGAAAAATTGTTAACACCTTATGCCAAAAAAAAAGACAAGTTCTTTGTGCACTTTTTTGCAAATGTAAAGGAAACAAATTTATTCACTTTTTTCAAATTAACTCCCAGAGAATTCGGAGTTTTTGCTGTAAAACTGGACGACTTTTGCGAATTTGAACGTGTCTAGGCACACTAATAGCTCATACAGACCTTAAAAATTTAAATTTTTTTACGCTAAAATATTTTTCCTTCAAAGTCGTATAATCAAGTACACACATCTTCATTGACCTTCAGTAACACTTTGTGGAAAAAAACACAATATTTCTTTGCACTTTTTTTTTTAAATAGAAGAACGAATATTTTGTTTTCAGTTTTTTGCAGCATAACTTACAAGGACTAATAAAATTAATAATTATTAAAATAGTAAATACTAAAATCTGCAACACAAGAAATGCAACAATATCAAAGATGGGGAAAAAATGCTATACAAGTAAAAAATTAACGTATTTAAATTGCAAAGTTGTCTGTAATGAGGTACATAAATAGGGCACCTACATAGATACATTCAGGTTACATTGATGCGTTCGCAGAATTTGTCCAGCTTTACCGTAGATACAATTTTCCCAAATACTGTTAGCAGAAAATTAGGAGTCTCTGTAAGTTATTCTGAAAAACAAGTGAAAAAATTTTCCAAAATTTTTGCAAAAAAAGTGTAAGAAATAATTTTTTTGGCATAAGATGCTAATATTTGTTTGTAGAGGGTCTTACTTCCCTCTGGTAGTATTATCAAACCTATGTATGAACACCGCTCAATTTATAAAAAAATTAATTTCATTACAAATTTTTTTAATATTATTTTTAAATAAATAAAATTAGTTTTCAATTTGACATAAATCTCACCATAGTATGGTGAAAGCTTTTTTGAACTTTTTAAGCTTTTTCTTGTCATATGAACAGTAGAATACAATCACAATTTCATTTTAAAATATATAACAAGAAAATTGACAAAATTGTACGACAAAAAATGTTTCACAATTTATTAGAACACGGGCATAATCTCTTTGAAAGCAGCAAATTAAATTAAAACGAATAAAGCTCAAACAAGAAAAATTAGTATAAAACTTTTAAACACGTTTAATAACAAGCTTGTTTACATTTTCATTTTAGGCAGCTTAGGAAAAAAATACTCGGCCGGCTCAACCCTCCTGACCGCCGTTGCTTTTGTTTTATATTTGTTTTATTATAATTTGTATAGGGAGAAAAATTTTGGTTTGAAATATTTTGTATAAAAGTGTTTTTAAAAAGCATATAAAAAATAAATAAAGGGAATAATTTTGCATGTATTTTGTTTTTATAATTAAAATTTAAATTTTACCTTTAAAGGAGAATATCATGGCTTAAAATATTCTACAATATAATGCCCTATAACTGTTACAGATCTCTGAGCACACCAAAGTTTTGGTGTATTAAAAAATTATTTTAACAATTTACATTGAAAGAGAAGTGCAAAAGGATGCTAAAAAAAGCTTTAAATATCTATTGGTTTACTATTGCAGTAGTTCATTTAAATATGTATAAATAAAAATTTTTTCAAACCAAAATATCATTAAATTTTATTTTTAATGTTACTCAGTTTGAGGTTCTTTTATTTACAGACAATTAAACTTAAAATTTAATGGAAATTTAGAATTATTTGCTACAGCAACTGAAACAAAATAATTTGCAAAGTTTTTATTAAAAGCCGCATTTTATAGCACGATTTTAAACATTATGAGAATAAATATTTCAAAAGAATTAAGGCTAATGTAGCAAATATATTGAGAATTTATTACACTTTGGATTAAAGAACAGCACAGTGGAAAAACAAAAAAATAAGAACGATTAATGTGATTTAACATTTATCAAATCTATTACACAAGAAACAAATTACATTTTATTTAAAGCTTTAAAATTACATGTACATTATTTTTTATTTAAAGTTGACAATAAATTTTGTTGCATGTATGCCAAATATTTAAAGCAAACCTTACAAGGTTTCTCTTAAGTCTAAATCCAAATCTGTAAATAACCCACATATTTCAATTAAGTTAGTACATACTGCATTCTTTTTCATTTTAATTCTACAGCTTAAAGCTACTGGCGTCGGCACTCACTGTTGACTTAACTACAAACCACATATTTTCTTTTATAAACTTTTCTAACGTTTTTATAAGTCACATTGTTTAACAGAAACTAAAAACGGAATAGAAACATTCTTTTTAACAAATGCAAAAAATCAGTAGAAAGAAAGAAAGGAATTGAAAGAATAAAAAAAGTTCATAGTAAAAGAAAAACTATAGAAAATCATGGCAAAAATAATCAAAACAAAAGCAATAAAAACAAAGAATGTAAACAAGTAAGGTTAATCACCTCCAGAGGGCAACATTACAAAAAAAACAACAAACAATACAAAGACATTACAAAGAAACACGCACACACACACACACACACACACACATACCCATATTCAACTATATTTAAACGACATGAGTCTCAGGGGATTTATGTACACACACGCCAAAACCCCCACAAATGTGTGTTTGGGCATATGGGTTTTCCATACATTTTTTCTTCACTTATTCACTTTTTTCACGCATACGAGGACAGTTCCAGAATAAATTATAAGTATAATTAAAAATTGTAGACATATCATTAAAGTTAAAATGAATTTGAAATGAATTTTATTTAAATTTTTTCATAAATTTTTTTCCTAAAATGGATTTCAAACTCATTTTATTTTTTTTTGCGAATATGGGGGATAAAATGTATTTTTGACATACGTAATTTTTAAGTGATATTCTTTAGATCAATGCCTTCTTTGTACTCCGCCTTCCTTTATAAAATCTAAGGCAAGGCGAATTCATACTGAGTGGTCACAGCTGATCAGGTTAAAAACATTTTCAGTACATTTTTTGACATTAAAATTATAAGATTCTCCAAGCGAATTGAGGCGAATATACCTTTTATGAATTTGCCATAAACTAAGGTTAATAACAAAGCAAATTGACACCAGGTGATTTATACTCAGCAAATGGTGATAAGTTGTTAACTTCTTTGGTGTCAAATCAAAGCAAAATTTTCGAAAATTTTCTGACAGCGGGGAATTTCACACTAAAAAATATTTAAGGCGAATATGGTATCAATTCGCCTTGGTTAATACACCTAGAAGCTTAAAAGTAATAAGTTTGTCTGGAGAAACAATTTATCTAACATATTTTTGTTTGATTTCGAGAACTTAATTTTTAAAGGTTAATTTTTCCATTGGAAAAAATATATATAAATTTTTGAGATATACCTCGTAATTTATTATAGAGCTTTACGAGCGATTTTCTGTGCTGAACTTAAAAGCGAGACTGCATCATTTTATTTTATTAATAATGTCACAAATACTTCAGACGTTAAGGATTTATTTCGGCTTTACGCTAAAGACAATAAATAAATAAATAAGCAAATAAAAATATTAATATTTCGAATAAATTACACAATATTTTTTTCAATTTAAATTTTAGCATTTGGCAAAAAAAAAATTTCTAAATATATATGAATTATTCAAATAAAGCAATTTATATAAAAAAAGTAAATAATTTTTAAACGGTGCTTTTTGTAAGAGGTTTAACTTAAAAAATTTGTATTTAAAATTTTTTTAAAAAATATTTTTTCATATAATTACTCAAGCTCTAGGTTTTTTAATTTGTCTAAAGCTTGATTAAGTATATAAGAAAATATAATTATAAAAAGGTCAAATAAAAAGTTGAAAATCATTTACTAAAGAGAGCACACAAGAAATATAATAATAAAAAATTAAAAAATTTATATTCGAATAAATTTTTACCTAAAAATAATTTACTCAAAGGCATTTCAATAATTTTAAACGTATACTAGTAATTTTGTATTCAAAATTTTTAAAAAATTTTATTCGAATAAATTAATTAATTAAAGTGATTTTTTAAACAACTCTCAAAAAATTATTGCAACCAATTTATTCGAGCAATTTTAGATAAGAGAAACATATGCAAATATTTTTATTCGATTAACTACACACACAGTGAATATAAAAATAATGCAATAAGGTGCAACTAAAAGAAAATGGTTATAATTTGGGTCCAATTACAGGTGTCGTATTTCGACTTCGACGATTTTGTAGTAGACTAAAGTTATAAAATCATTGTAGCCGAAATGGATATACGACACTCGTTATTAGGTCCATTATATTAATAAAAAAAGTTTTATTCGAATAATGTTTGTTCAATTAAATTTTACAACAATTTTTTTCCAATAATTTTTTTCAAACAACTCTCAAAAATTATTGAAAACTTTCCTTCATACATAAATTATTCGAATAGTTTTAGACGAGAAAAAACTTTAAGCATTTTTATTCGATTATGTAAATACATGGTGATAATGATAAGAACGCACAAAAAAATTTTTTTTTTGAAGTAGTATTGCAACACTGTCTTAATAATAAAATTAAAGAGCCAAAAATCAGAGTAGTAAAAGAATGTAGCTTTCCTCTACCACCTGTCTTCCCTATCACTATCCCTCTACTGAAGATAACAACAGCTGGCAGTAGTATTATTGCCTGGGTGTAACTTATTTTTATTAAAAAAAATAATTATACTGATTTTAAAATTTTATCCGAATAATATTTATTCGACAAATTTTCATTCGAATAACATTTATTAGAAAATTTATTCGAAAAAAAAATATTCTTGACTTTTTTTATACTTTAACAATTATTATTAAAAATTCGTTAAAAGAATTTACTTCTTTAAGCATCTGATAGGAAATGTTCTTTGTATTTTTAGTAATTTTTATTTTTTATTACTAAGATAGTAATGCAGAGTACACATCAAGCATTTCTTGTGTTGTCATTTTGTGGTGTTATAATGTGTGCAAGGCCGTTCCCACTATGTTTTTTATATGGAATGAAATGCAACACAAAGAAAAATATTGCCACCAGCATATAATATTGCGATAGCACTAAATGCCATAATACTTATAACAATTTTATGGACATATGATGTAGTTTTGTTTATAAAAGTTTTAAAGAATTATTCCATTAAGTGTCATTACAATAATATTTATTCGATTAATTTAATTAACTGACTTAATTTTTTTCGAATAACAAAAATTATAACAATGACAATATCCTGCAACCATGATTTAATACTATTTTTTTTAAATACTGTCTTTCATGTTGTCATTATATTATACTCCCTTCCTTGCATCCTAAGAAACTTAACTCCATACGATTATTTAAATATTTACTTAAGTATGTATTTAACAAAATTTTGACATGTCTTTTTCATAGTGACTTCATCTTCACACATTTTACTTTCAGCAGGATAAAAAGATAAGAGAAAATATTATCGACTTAACAAGTTTCTTTTCCTCACAATTTCCTCCTTTCTTCGTTCCAAAAGGAGCTTACTTAAAGTTTAAGTTGACAGTCATACAAAATATATAACTATTGCTATTTGGTGTAAAAAATTACGAATCCTTGTCAGCCTAAATTTAAGTAAAATTTCTTTTAAATATTCTGCAATAAATTTCTTACTGCCAGTGTAATAATATTTTCTTTTCAGTTTGTAATTTATTTATTTATTTTTTCCCAATTTAACACAATTGAGCATTTAAAATGACAACAACATCGACTGCAATAATAATAAAATTGATATTAATAATGTTAATTTATTATTGTTATTATTACAATAAATTTTCTTGCTTACAGTAAAACATAAAATAACATTTAAGTCAACGAGTGATTATGAACATTATTTTGAGTCATAAATTATGTATTTGAGCTAATTAAAGCAAGGAAGAAAAATGAAACGACAATAAAATTATAAATATTAAATTTATGAATTTATGAATTTATAAAAAAGAATTTACTTAAAGAAAATTACTTAAAACACTTTAAATAATTTTTATTTAATAAATAATTTTTATTTAAAAAAAACACAATTTTCAGTGCTTATTAATGAGTATAAATAATTTTATTCAAATAAATTTAAACTGTATTTTTCATAACAATAAACAAGCACCTTTTCCTTATTACCACAAATATTTTAAAATGCTTTGCAGTTTAAGAAAAAATAACTCATAACTTTCGTGGCAAAACTTAGGAAAATGTTAGAATGAACTTTTTTTTAATCGTTTTAATTTCCACTAAAGTTTTTACAAGTTTTTGATTATTCATTATTTTTTTTGTTTTATTTTTATTTATTTGAATTGGAAAAAAGAAAACAAATTGCCAAATAAATTACAAAATTTCGTGTGACTCACGAGCAAAAACACCTTAAACAGCTGTCATTCATGTAACTTGAGTCACTTTATTTTACACCCTTAAATATATTAGTTGTTGCAATATCCACCACTATTTACTAATTGGAAGGGGGTGACTCGCCTCTAACAAATGAATATTAGAACAAAAAAATTGTTTTTTTCTTTTCAATAGAAATTAATACCGTCTGCATGGTTGCTCAGGTGAATGTGAGTAGAAAAAGCTGGGTGGGGGTGAGTAGAAAGCCAAGTTCAAGTCAATTTGCTTTTGTATAACTTTTAACAGTTTCGTCATAAAAGGGTTTTCTGTGTTCTTTAAAACATTTCTCACCAAAAATTTTTGGAAGGAAAACCAATAAAATATTAACAAATAGTGTTTCTTATTCCTAAGTCAAAATTAAAATCATTACGAAGTGAGTATTTCTCTTAACTTCTCTACATATCGAAAAACTTGATAAAATTACCTGCAAGTAGCAAGCAACTCCCTGTTAATATCAAGGAATTTTTCTTGTGAGAACAATTACTCTGATGTAGTGAGGGGAAAGAGGCATAGAGGAGGGGTACGTATGCACATTCATGTATTTAAAGTTTGATTTGTTCTCTAGTTCGCTATTTATAAAAAAAACTTTAAAGAAAATTTTCTTTGTGTTAACTCAAATGCAAGTTTAAAGAAAAACATGTAAAATTGTCGCAACGGAACTTTCATAGTCTAAACAAAGACTTAAAATTAAATTGAATAATATACACGAAAAAAAATTATACTTTTAGGGGCAATAAGTAAAAAATTCCCGCTTTATGCCAAGTACACACTGTGACATTTTGTGACATCGCAATAATGCGTACTGGTGGCAACGTTTGTCATTTCCAATACTTTTCCTTGTGTGTCCTTGCTTTTCATATATAAAAAAACATAATCAGGGTTTTCATGAGAACTCTTCAAATTGCCATTTGTGCAATTAAGCAAACTTGCGAGACTTCTTTCATGAAGCCCCTTTTGAACTTTTGCGCAAACAATTTATGCAAAAATTTGAAACAAACGTCAAAAAGTTTATTTAACAAAAATAAAATAAGAAAATTTCAAGCAATTTTTAAATTAAAAACATATTCATGTATTTCTATAAAAATAAAAAAGTGTGTGTGTGTGTGTGTGTCCAAAAATGCTTTAAAAAAGGCCAAACAGCAAGAAGTCTTTGTTTACAAAATGAACAATTGCACAGCTTAAGTTTACGAGTAAAAATTATTGGGCAAACTTAACAGGTTTGTGTAAATAAATTTCTTTACAATTTTTGTAACTTTATTTACGAAAGTGTAAAAATGCACAATAGCACAGTTTGCGAGGCTTTTGAACATTCTCATGAAAACCCTTAATGTGAACGGAGTAGCATACATTTTGAAAATTACACCAAAAAATTACAACACAAGAAATAATAGATGTGTACTCAGCATTAGTTTTGTTTGTTATAAAAATTGCCTTAAATTTTGCGCCTCAAGACACTCGACGTTTTTGTGGAAATAAAATTGATATCAGAGTTAACAAAATGGTCTGAACCCGCATCTTCTTGTAAAAATAAATTTTTCAGATTATGAAGGAATTGTGAGAACTAAAATTTGAGATTATGGGATGCGTGATCGTATAAATGAATGTAAGGTTTTTAAGAAACTGTCATTTGTCAATAAAATTCAATTCGAGTGCATGAACACTTTTGTTTCAATTGCATAAGAAATGAAAACAAAATGTCAGTAAATTACGGACCTGTTCTGTAAAACGATCCCACGATTTAAAAGGGGGAGTGCCCCTGTGGCTGAGTGGTAGTGATGCTATTCTCTCAATCCAGAGGTCGTGGGTTCGATTTCGATTCCCACCATAGACTCTGGGTGTTTTCTGCAGACAAGCTAAACGCTTTGCGGGTTGTGTTTGTTCTTAAAAAAAAAAAAAAAAAAAAAAAAAAAAAAAAAAAAAAAAAATATATTTCATTTCATAATAATTGAAAATACTGAACTTATATTGCTCATGCTCATGCGATAAGCATGTGTTGGTAAATTTTAAATTTTTGTTAATGTATTTGTCACACAGACAATGCAGTATGAAAAATCAAAATAGTTTTGATTTTGAAATGAACTCATACTGCTGACAGTTATTCAAATGAACAAAAAATGAATTTATTCATTCTTCAGATATGTATTTTTTTTAAATTTGAAGTTTTACTGAAAAAAAAGAAAGTAAAAGAAACAAAAAAGAAAATAAAACAAACAAAACATATGTTCTGAAAAAATAATGTTTAAAGAAACTATGTTTTTTTTTATTAATTCTCAAACGCATCTTTATTATATAAATTTTTATTTTAAATGATGATTGATAAGTTAGTGGTAACATATCAATCACACACGTACATATACCAAGGGTTCATCGACAGTAGCTGCAAGCAGTATGTGTGTATGGGGCCCCTTTAGAAAACTAACTCCGACAATAGAAATTTTTTTTAGACTTTTTTAAATTTTTTTCAGTATATAGATTCCCAAATATCTTATCTGAAAGAAAATGATCGTGTATGATTTTAAACATTATTAATTTTTAGAAAACTAGAAATTTACTCGAATTCGGCTTACAGAATAGGCCCGTAAATTAACATAATTATGTATAATAAATTGAATCCAAGACAAATAGAACTAATGGCAATAGAAGACCACCAATACTTGGGCAAAACCAGTTATGGGTTACAATTGTTTTAAGTTTAGTTCATTCAGGAATCATATAAAAGACAACCGGTCTACAAAGCTGAAATAAAGTATTTTTGCGAAACAATGGTTTCCTATGATATCTCTCAGCTGCCTCCGTGCAATTTTTTTCATCTTTTTCGCTATCACTCGAACTTAAATAAAATAATAATTTCGTTCCATGTTCTACGTTTGTGAATTACAATTATATTCTGAATTTATTTTACAGTTCTATATCTATTGTGAATGTGCTTGATAAACTATTCAAAGTGTTGTGGATGCTAAAAACTATTGTGAGTTTCAAGGAAAATGATGCCACTCCGTTTATACGATTGATGTATTTTTGACAATTAATAATTATTATGTTGAAATCTTTTAAAGAACTCCATTGCTTAAAATAGTGTTCTTTTTAGCAGTCTATTTGCATTTATCGGCAATTTGGTTTCTTTTAAGAACTTAAATTTTTTTATATTTTAATACCCAACATCATCACGTTCTTTTATTTCTATTTGATTTTAACAACGTGCGTGTAGAATAACAATTTAATACCCGCGACTACAATAGAATAACAAGCTATAAATACATGCATAGATTATGCATACGTGCATATGTAAATTTATTGTTAGTTTGTACTCAAGATTTCCGACTAATATCTGCTTTTAATACATAAGCAGACTACGTGCTTGTAACGCTAAAGTTTCAAAACTATTTCTGTATGTATGTGCACTCACTCACTCGTGTCTATTTCAAAAGGTGTTAAACTGGGTTTTTCTTTTGCACTATACTAACAAATTAAAAACTATAGTGAAACATCCTGTTGGCATTTTGGGGACTTTAAAAACAACTCATAGTTTAATAATAAACTAAAAGCTTTTTGTTTCCTCGTTAGTAAAAAGAATTCATAAATATTTTTATAATATTTTACTCTAGTTTTATAAAGATAAACAACACTTCAAAATGTAATAGTAATACTCGTAATCGTAGTAGGGTTGTTATTTGTAAATTTCTTACACGCAAGGGTGGTTTCCTGTTTTAAATGTAAATATCTATAAATGTGTGTGAGTGCGTGTGTATGCGTGTTTGAGTGTCTAGTTAATTTTGGGGGTGGTTGTTCGATTGTCTGTAAAGGTAAAGAGGATTTAAAAACAATTTTCATTTAACAAACTGTTGGCTCGTTTAATGTGTACAAAGTAACAAGACATCATGCATTCATGATGAGCATGGAAAATAACTACAATTATCAGTTTAATTAATGAATTGAAAGATAAAGAACATTATAAAGAATTTATAGTATAAAAAGGATAAAAAGGGTATTTATGACTTTAAGGTACTTTAATAAATTATTTGTACTATTTACTTAAATAGCAGAATAATTTTTATCAAGTTATTAAAGATACAACTTGCTTTTCATAAAAATACTTAGGACCATTTTCACAACAATAAATATCTTTGCATTATAACAACCTAAATTTTTTATTATTATTATCAATAACATTAATAATAAAATTTAATGGATAAAAATGTAATAAATGAAGGTTTTTTAATGCAAAGCCATTTATAGGGCAGACAAAATCCTACATTTAGCTAAAGGCAAGTTGTGAAAATGGCCCTTATTGTGATACATGTGGGCATTTCCACAGAAATGTCAACTTTTTGTAGCGTGCGACACCAAGCACATATACTTGTTTTTTTTTCAAAGAAAAGGAAACATTTTTTTTTACTTATTTATATATTTGTGTAGGCCGTCGTAGAGCTGCTCTACGTTACGTAAAAGTTTAAGAAAAATCGAGTCACGTTGTTCAGAAATACAAGGTAAATTCCTTGCTGTCGCACGCGACAAAAAGTGAAACTTCTCAGAGAAATGCCCATATTTATTATTTAGTTAAACTATAATGCATTCCATTCTGGATTAGTTCCTTAAACGGGCTCAAGTTCAGTTCAGTTCAGTTCAATTCTTGTTATGGAATAAAATATTTTATTAATTAGGGCCAATTTCTACAATTATATTTAGATATCAATTCATATTTAGAAGTAATATTTCAAACAATTTATTTAATTTTTTCATTAAAAAAACTTTTAAGTAGGAATTGATATTTAAATAGAATTGATGATTTATTGAAGAAGGCAAGAAAAGTTAAACTAGTCTTTGGCTGGCAGAAATGCCGCATTTTTCTGTGCCACCATGCACCTCATCAGCAGCAACCATCTACAATCATCTACTTGGGCAGAGAGTGTTTGCTAACATCAGCTATTTAACATACATTTTTAATGAAATGGTATACTTCACATACAATTATTAAAAACAAATATACTGAGTTTAATAAAATTTTAATAATTTTTATATTGATAAGAAATGATAGTTTTTTTTCAATGAATTTGTCTATTAGATTTACTGCCGTATTCATAAAAAATAT
Organism: Tachina fera; assembly: GCA_905220375.1. Classification (NCBI taxonomy): domain Eukaryota; kingdom Metazoa; phylum Arthropoda; class Insecta; order Diptera; family Tachinidae; genus Tachina; species Tachina fera. The sequence goes on along the minus strand of LR999967.1, from coordinate 101,509,815 downwards.
TTCAGGTTTATTAAGCGCTTATTTGACGTATTTCTATGGGAAATTTGTCAAATAAACGTAAAATATTTTTTATGAATTATACAGTTAATATTTAATTTAATTTGCTTAACAGTATTTAAGTCGTAGCTAATTGCTATTGGTTTTTTAGACGGCTTAGTTTTGTTTAAAAAATTCTAAATGCGAGGGATAGCCTTAACGAATGCATTAACTTTTTCACGTAAATTAAATACATAACGTTACTTTAATATATAAAGGCCCTAACTCATTATTTTGAAAAAAATAGATTTTTTCACCTTTCGATACATTAGATCTTTTTCGATCGAAATATACAAAAAAAAATCGATTTAAAAAAAATGAATTAGGGCCTTTTTATATTATGGTAACGAAAAGTTTTTATTTATTTTTCTAATTTACTAAGAGCTTAAAATATTAGTTTAAAAATGTTTTTAATTTTAACATGAACTTTTCGAAGAAATGGAATACGAGAAGTGGTTTATTATTCCATACACAATTACACTAGATTACAAAAATCAATAAAGTTGCAAAATAAAGTTTTTTTGTAAGTGATACTTATTAACCTAATTCACAACCTTGTGCAAATAGTCTAGCATCGTTGCATGTGCAAAATAGTATAGTATATTGATACTCACCACTAAGAACTGTTGAGTGGTGAGTATCAATATACTATACCATTTTGCACGTGCTACGATGCAAGACCATTTGCACAAAAATGTGAATTGGGCTATTGATTCGTGGTTATTTTCTAAGTTGACTTGACTTGGGGACGCCAGACACTCTTCATTCGCTATTATAAAGGAAACGTTGCTCCAGACATTTACAATAATTTTTCCTAGCAGTTTTTTTTCACTATTTTGGCAAAAACATTGCGACTGGTTCAAAAATAATTTTATACTGTTGCAATTTGTTAAAATTTTTGGGTAAAATTATAGCAAATATAATATTAAATATAAATATATAACATCGATTCTCTTAGACTAGGGCAGCCCCCTTATTGTGAATGGCGTCGTAGACGTCACATCAATATATTGGTCTACTCTTTGTCGACAACAATTTACTACTATTAAAATGCTATATTAATTTACAAAGTCTTAGAGATTAATAAGACATTGTTAATAAGAGGCAACTGTTGCCGATAAAGAGTAGGGAAGTGATTTACTGCAGTCTTGATATTAAGTCGACAACGCCATTCACAATAAGGGCGAGTATTTTTATCATTTAAAAAATTACGGAGTTATGAAGTAACAAAAATAAACAAGTAACAGAATATGTAAGAAAAATAACTACTAGTGAATTGAGAACCACTTTTCATTTAGAAAATAGTTAAACTTACATATCGTTAGCTTAATATAGAAAGGCTGTAACTCATTATTTTTTTGAAATCAAGTTTTTTGTTTACGTTGATATAAGAAAATTTAAGGTAACGAAAAATGGAAATATCTCAATTTCCAAATAATATTGAGTTATGGCTTTTCTATATTATGCAAATATTGTATAGTAATCGCTATATAAGGTTAGTAATAAAGAAAATGTGTACGCTCGTTAGTACTAATTTACACTATGCAAGTCTTATTGCTAAGCTGATTAGTTTGTTCTGTCCCCCCCTCCCATCTCTCTTTCCCACAAACTAATCAGCTTAGCAATAAGATTTGCATAGTGTAAATTAAGAGTAATATTGGATTTGATTTAAGGCGAGATTCGTTATACCGAGATTTACCTGTATCGAATCCGCGGGAAGCTAAGAGCTTCTACTGTATTAAAAACTATTTTGAAAAAAGTAATTTCTTGTACTTAACATCAGGCGTAATTCCTTTTTCCTTTTTAATTCAACAATTTTTAATTTCAGCTTAACTCTTCATTTAAATTATTCGCCTTTAAGAGCAAACACATTTTTAAGCCGCTTCATTTTGCATGCAAAATACAACACACTTGTAAGAAACAAAGAAAAAATAAAGCGAAAAATTAACCAAAAAAAGAAATATTTAATATTAACAATTCTTCATTTTCTCTCATTTGTAAATAATGTCCAATATACGAGTACTCGTACATATTTTTTTAAGCAAGAAAGCACCACTTTGTGGGGATTTTTGTTTTTGTAATAAAAAACGAAAATATAAGGATTTTTTTTTTAATATTTTCAAGTATTTTAAAGAATGTGCAAAGCAATATAACTTTGGCACTCACCTTCATTTTAATGCTGATAATTTGGGGGAGTTTGTATTTATGTATTTTCATTTATATAAAGAACGAGCTCCCCCTTTGGCAAGCATACGAAAAAAAAGAAAAAGAAAGAGTTTTCCAAAGCAAGAACAGCAAAAAGAATTAACAATAATTTACTTTTAATGCAATTTCGTTTCATTCAATACACTTCATCTGCAGCACGAAGTGTTAAGCTTGTGTGTGTGTTTTGGATGTGCATGTGTGTGTGCATTTCATTTTTCTACCCTTCTACTCCTGACAGTACACTAAAAACCTAAAAAATACACCACCATATTTTCACCCACACCCACACCCGCACACACACACACATACATGCATACATTTAACTGTTTATATCATTCCTACTACATGCATACAAACGCAAGCAAACAAGCATTCACTGTTAAACAAATACAATTGAAAGAAAAACGTGCAAACATTTATTATTGGATTGTTCGTTCATTCATTTATATATTCTTATGAGTGTTTGTTTGTGCCTGCTTGTACGAGTATGTACATATGTATGTATGTATAGAATTTATTTATTTTTATATTTCCTTTTTATTTGTAGAATGCAACGTTTTGTTGAAATAAATAAACATTTATTTTTATAAGAGTCACACGTATTGTCGTCGTTGTATGGAGTTTATACACAGCAAACAAATAATCGAATGATCCAACGTATTTATGCATTTTATTAATTTTTTCCTATTAGTGAATTTACACCATAAATTTTTTTCATGATAGAGAAAAAAAATTTATATAAATATATTGTAATCAGAAATATTTAAAACATTTTTTTTGTTAGTTTTTTTTAAACTGATTTACTTTTTTCTTAACGTCTTCTTTTGACAAAAATGGAATCAGTTTAATTCAAATTCATTTCATGAAAAAAGTCATTGGCGGTATTCGGTGTTTTATACTGATTGTCTTGCGTAAGTTTAAATGCAAACTTACTTAAACATCGAATACCGCCATTGTGTATATTCAGTCAAAAGTGGGTCAATAAGTCCGTGATTTTTTCAATTAAACACACACTAAAAAAAAGTTAACTCAAACTTTGGAAAATTTTCTAAATTTGAGTAAAAAAGTTGTCATGAAAAAAGCTGTTTTTTACTCGAAACCACACAGAAAGAAATTTGCTTCATAAATCCAAAGAAACAATTTCATTACACTTTTTTTATAAATCTAATGATAATTTCACAAATCTAATGAAAATTTCATGAATGTTGTGAAAGAATTTCATTGGAATTGCTTCGCTGGTATTCTTCTAGTTTCGTAACAATATTTCATTGGATTTATGACAACAATATTTTCCAATTATTAAGAAACACCTTTATATTTAAGAAAGACTTGCAGTTGTTGCTTGAAATAAACATATATAAATAATTACATACTTTAAAGCAATTAAATTAAAGATTAAATTATTTAAAACTAAAAAAAATTTAAAATATACAGCAATTTAGAATTTCATTATAACTATGAAATGTATTCGTTGTCCCAATGAAAATTTCATTGCCAAGTCATAAGAGTCTGATAAATTAAATGTATTTCAACAGTTATCAACCAAAAGCTTGCACCAAAGGTACATAGTTCTGTATGATTGTTCTTGTACTCTTTGTATGCTTATTTACACATACAGTTTCAATTAAGTTATTTCGTTGTTATAATAAAGTTATTTCACTGTTTTTGTGAAGTTATTCCATTGTTTTAATGAAATTATTTCGTTATTTTAATGAAATTATTTCGTTGAATTATCTCGTGGTTTTAATGAAATTATATCGTCGTTTTAATGAAACTATTTCTTTGTTTCGATAAAGTTCTTTCATTGCATTGATGACAATGTTTAATACTTTTGACGTAGTTTTTATTAAAATTATTAGTTAGTAAATTTTCCAAATTTTTTTATGTCTTTAATTCTGGTATTTACTTTTATTTGATTATTTTAATTCTTTGCGACGAGACAAGTATTGAACCAACAACCTTCAGACGGATAGGCAAGCACTCTGATCAATTGCCTAATAGGGCATACTGAATAAGCTTTGAAATTTTTGAGTTTTAATATTTTATTTTGTTTAAAAAAAAATAAATATTTCAAGTTCATATATTCCTCTGAAATATGAAAAATATACTAAAATTTTTTTTAAATAAAAATAAAAGATATATTATATAATTAAAAAAAAAATACTTAAATATGTAAATATGTTTCTAAAATTTAGAATACCTTTTTATATCTTTCAAGTTAGTCAAATTTGATGAACTAATCAGGAAAATGTAATTTCCTAAAATTTATTTTTTGATTTAAAACGAGATTGACTAGTTCCTAGGATACAACTTCCCTAAACTTTTAAACCATTTTCCAATTTTTGGTAAATATTTCCTTTAAGCCAGTAAGCTTGTCCTTGAATGTGAGAATTTGTGGATGTATTTTTATGAACTATTAATTGTGTTGTTGAATATATAGAATAAAATGCTGTGAGAGAGAATATTAGTATAAACAAATTATTAAGATTTTGTTTTCAAATGCTTACAGACTTCATTTGAAGCATTTTCATTAAAAAATATACATTTTTACTATTTACTTAGAAAAATTACGTACTGAATGAGGCCACAGGTATAAAATGAAAGTTCATTAAAATAATATTTACCATATGAAAGAAACAGTAAAGAGAATGTTGATGACTTTGCGACCGAGACATACAGAATGCAGAATTATCTTTCGTCTCGTATCTTCAATGGTATCTAGTGTGCTACTTACTGTTCTAATTGTGAAAAAAAATATTCAGACAAAAGCCTATGACCTTAAAAATAAAATTAATTAAAATGGGCGTAGCACTTTCCGATTTTGTAACCCCAGAATGGTGTACATTATAGCCAATGATGTGTAAAAAGTTCTAAAAGAATTTTTTAATCTAATTTTTCTACCTTTTTTATATGTTCAATTAAAAATTTTTTTTTTAGATTCAGGCGTGTTTTTATTTATTTATTAGTGCAATATTTCGTTAACTGCATCAGGATAACTGCTTCGGGATATTTTGTTTTTAATTTAATTTTTCTTTTGTCTGTTCTCTTTTCAATTACAAAAATATTTTTTACTATTTTAAATAACAATGCATTGCAATGTGTGTCATAGATTTTAGTTTTTTTTGTTAATGTGGGATTTGTTATTTTTGTACGATCGCGGTACTGCCATTATTTCTATTCTTATGATCATAAAATTAGTTCCCACAAACAAGGTGCTTAATATTCTTAGAAAGGATTAGAGACTCAGGAAAATGCTTTGAAGTTACTTTTTCAGAGCCATTTCATATCCTTCAACCATTTGTTTGTTGGGTTGCCTGGAAAGCTATTAGTTTCAAATCATACTTAAAACGTTTAAAATTTACACGAGTTCGATTTCAGCTCATTCTCAATTGAAGATCCATGCTACGTGTTTGCTAGGTTAACACTAAACTACCAAAAGCCACAAAAGTGCATACACTCAAATATACTTACACACACACATACACACACACACTTGACACCCAAGTATTGATACTAATACTGGCATAAACTTTCGCAAAATGGACAGACTGGCAACAGCTCTTTTGTATGCGAAATTTGTGTCTCTACATGCAACTTGTTTTCTAGATATAAAACAAATTTTTAATTCAATATGGCTGGTTTTAACTTCAAATTCAACTTTTATTATAAACTGAATGCCCTACACTAGAGCTGAAGGGTTATAATGGCATTGTAAGGTAGTTGTGCAAATTCTTGAATTTTTTGTTTTAAGAACAGATTCGAATTCAGCCCACCAGATTACCCTAGGAAAATTATTTAATTGCTCTAGTCCAAAACCTTGTTGGCTAATGTTATTGATGAACAAATAACAACAAAGTTAATTGTAAATATTTTGTCAAGCACTAGTAGATCGGAAGAACTCGTTTTTTTGCAGCTTTTCAGTGCAAATGGAATATGGGAATTGTTTTGATTCATAATAAATAAACACAATTCACATATTTCATTTGCCGGTCAGACAGTTACTGTGAATGGTGTTCGCTATCGTGAGATGATAACGAACTTTTTATCGCCAGAATTGGAAGATATGGATGTGGACGATATGTAGTTTCAATAGGACGGTGCTCTTGCCACATAGCTAACGAAACAATGGCTCTTTTTTGCGAAAAATTCAATGGCCATGTTATCTGCGATGTCAATTGGTCCCCAAGATCATGTGATTTGACACCGTTGGACTTCTTTCTTTGGGCGTTATTTGAAAGAAAAAGAGTACGTCGATAAGCCAGCAACAATTCAAGAGCTAAAGGATGAGATAATTCGGCACATTAACGGCATAGAACTTCAATTATGCCTCGGCGTCGGTATTTTGTTCCATACATAATTGAACCATACCATATTATCATAATAAAAAGAAATGACAATAATTTCCTAAATAATGTGTGTTTTATGCAAAATCAACATCGGCCCTTAAAATTTCACCACTCTTTACATAGAACAAAATATATTTACATTTCTGGAGATAAATATTCGCGACCAAAAATTCGTCGTTCGTCCCATTTGTGTTCGTAGCATTAAGCTATTTAGCTTAACTCTCTTTCGAAATAGGCTATTGTTAATTTTGATTGCATCTTAGCAGCGCCTCTGGTGTTAAGTAGGCGGATTAGTTTTTCCATCATATCAGCTGCATATCAGTCTAACCTAAGCCAAACCAAAACTTTTATAAGTCGATAGTCTTTTTTTCCTTTTCACAAAAACAAACATTTAACCACAATTTTATAGAAAGTCGTCTGTCCCCCTTTCGTTCAATCCCCAAAAAATTTCCACTTAATACCAACTATTATATATAAAAGTTTCTAACAGACTTAGCACTACTCAGTTGTTGGCCTTCCACATATTGAGACTTTAAACCTTCGCTTGCCATTAAATATTCTCTTTTCATTAAATATTTCCATGTTCTCTTGTGAAGTTTTCAAGTACAATTACTATTGATTTTCTTTCTTGACTAAAGTTTGCGGTGTGGCGGCAATAACAGACAACAACTGCAGTCGCCAGAGCAGCAGTTCTGCTGAGCAAACTTCACCAAATTATTTAGCAAGAAAAGCAATATTCATTGCTACAAAACAAACGAATAACAGTCATAAAGGAAACCAAAAAAGAAGTTGCTCCTAAGCACAAGTAAAATAATCCCATCAACATTTCAAAACATGACTCACACTGAAGAGCCAGCAGGCAAGCAGGACAGCAGGCACAGGCAGCATGTTAAAGGAATGAAAAGCAAATACAAGGATATCGAGGACACGACAGCAAATGTTTGAGTTTATTTGGTTGAGCTGAGTATGGGTTGATTGTATTATTCTGTTTGGTTTGAGCATTAGATGAAAAGATGAGGATGATAGGATTTGTCGCACTGAGGGAGGGATGGGACAAGTGTGCCGGAATCATTGAAAAAAGAACAACAAATATATTAACAAGCTTGTGTAGTTGTTGTATATTTATTTTTAAATGTGAAACATCCCCTGTGAAAAATTTTCGTTGGTGATTATTATTGTTTATGTTATATAAATTTTATTTGCATGTTGGACTTTAAGCAGTGGCGTGTAAGTAAAATAAATTTTAAAATTGCCAAACAATTTATATTAAATTTAGAAATTTAAGAGACTCATTAAGAAAAGGAAAGTAGCCGAAATTCAAATTAACTTCAATTCTTCAAAATGTTGCAACTTTTTAGTGCTTAATTTTTTTTTAATTATATTAAAAAATAACCAAAAATTTTTTTTTAATTTATTTTTTTTACTTTAAAAATTTTTTTACAAAATTTTTTTCTTTACTAATAAATAATTAAAAATTAATAATTAAAATTAATTTTTTGATATCGAAATTTTTAAAATTTTCGATACGTTAGATGTTCTTTTATCGAAATATCCAAAAGAAAACTCGATTTAAAAAAAAAAAATAATGAGTTTGGGCCTTTCTATATTAAGGTGACGATATGTACTTCATAAAATTTCACACAAACAAATATTTTTTTTAAAACTATTTTAATTTGAAATTTATTTGCTGGTGGTTCAACATTTCATTGTTGCTGTAACAAAAATAAAACTTTATTTCTTTTCTTTTAAACAAAAACTAATTTTGAAAATCTGATGGTGAATAAGAAGTATGTGAAATATAAAATTAAATTTAATAGCCATGCCTCCGCCCATTTTTTTAAAATTCAAGATTGTGTCTGTTTTAGAGCTCAAGGTGTGTGGTGAGTTTCGTAAAAATTTATTAAATTGCAGAAGCACGTACAATATAAGAATAAATTTTTAATGGGCCCCGCCCATTTTTTCAACTTTAAAGTTTTGTAATTACAAGAGCCAAAGGTGTTTGATAGGTTTCGCAGAAATCAAATAAGTAGAATATCATACAATGAAATAAAAGAAAACTGTGGGCATGAGCCCGACCACTTTTTTACAGTGGGACCAATTGGAAAATGAATTTTTACAATAGGTCTAAAATATACCGAGTTATGAAGTAACAATGTAAAAAAAAATCAGACAAATTGATGACCTTCTCCCTTTTTTAACTCATTTAAAAATATTAAACAAATAAATTTTGAAAATTTAAAAAATTTAAAACATTTTATATGTTCAAAAAATAACTGCTAGAAAATCTAATAAGACATTTACACCTACATGAAATCCAGCAGATTGCAATTAAAATCTTTATGAAAATCTATATCGTTTACAGCAAATTTTGTTTTGTCGTTTATCAAGATTTTTTTTTTATCCAAACCAAAACCCATTAACTGAAAATATTCCAAAACTACAACCAAACAACAGCAGTGAAGCCAATTCACACACCTTTTCAAATATACAGACTGACTTTTTAGTACAAATTTTAAATAAAAAATGTATATGAAAACATGGAAGATTTTAAGAAACTCTAGCGACGAAGTAGATTTTGTTTTGTATGGGAAATCTATTAGATTTCGCACGAAATCTTGTAAGTACTAGATTTTGATTAAATTTAAACGTACTGTAAAGAAAGAAAGAACATTTTTTAAAACACTTGAACAAATTTGAAATGAAAGAAACTTCTGTGGAAAAAAATTACAACTAAATAAGAGGGCGTATCAATAAGTCCGTGACTTTTTGAACTTCCTTCGTAGTTACATGAAATGCAACACTCTTTCCATCAAGTGCCACCTGTTAATAGACTACTGTCGAATTTTGAGCAAGTGTCGTTTGCGTTTAACAGCTGTTTCGTGTCGTGTACTTTTCTAAAAATGGAAAAAAGTGATTTTCCAGTGCTCATTAAACTTTATTGTTTGCGACAAGAAAACCGTCAATCAAACCAAGGCAAAGATCCATAAGTACTCTGGGCACACTGCATCATTGATTTCAATGGTAAAAAAATGGTTTATTGACTTTCGTTGTGGTTGTAGCACAATTACAAATTCCGCTGAACGTTCTGGACGGCCAATTGATGTCAATACATACGAAAATGTCGAAAAAATCCATGATATGGTGTTGGTCGATCGAACAGTAAAATTGCGTGAGATTGTTGATGCCACAGGCATTTCGTATGGCAGTGTGGTTTCGATTTTAAATGATCGGCTGGGTTTAAGAAAGTTGTATGCAAAGTGGTTGCCGCGTGTGCTCAGAAGGATCGTTTGGAGTTGTTTAAACGCAACATGAATGAGTTTTTGCGCCGTTTTGTAACTCTGGATGAAACATGGAGCCATTAATGTACTCCGGAGACCAAGCAGCAGTCTAAACAATGGGTTTCTTCGGGTGAACCTGCTACGAAGAAGGCTAAGATGGGGTTTTCGGCCAATAAGGTTATGGCAATTTTTTTTTTGGGATGCACGAGGGATAATCCACATCGACCACCTTCAAAAAGGAAAAACAATAAACGGTGAATATTATGCCAACTCATTAGACCGATTTAATGAGGGTTTAAAGTGAAAACGAGCCCATATGGCCAAAAAAAATTTCTTTTTCATCAAAATAATGCACGAGTGCACACGTGTGCAGTCTGGATGGTAAAACTATATGAATTGGGCTTCTCGAGATTTAGCCCCTAGTGACTACTTCTTATTTCCAAGTCCAAAGAAATGGCTCGGTGGAAAGAGATTTAGCTTCAAAGATGAAATTATTGATCAAGAAAATTATTATTTTAAGGACCTCGAAAAATCCTATTTTTTTTTGGAAGGGATACAAAAACCGGAAAAACGTTGGACTTAAGAGTATTGAATTAAAAGGAGATTATGTTGAAAAATATATTTTTGTTTTGCAAAAAAAAAATGTGTTTCATTGAAAAAGTCACGGTCTTATTGATCCACCCTAGTATCTATTAAAGACCTGCAAAAGACGTCTTATAAGAACTTTTAAGACACGTGGGCAATTTCAAATGCTTTACTACAGTGAAATCTTCTGAAACAAACGCTAAACAACGTGCTCGGCAATACATTGGTTTAACTTATTGCAGGTATAAGAGTAATGAAGAAAATAGTTCGTGACTGAAGAATTTTTGGTGCTTGTTATTTTTTCTCTCATTGACGCGTATACTAACGTCATGCATGTACATACATACATACCTACATAATTTTTGTATGCTCTCTTATTTTTCTGCGCACATACAAGCGCACACATGCATTTACATGAGTTGTGTGCGCTTTCGTTAAAAAAAAACCTCCCTTAAACACAAGCAATAGCTTACCACCTAAATCTTACACACACACCCAAACGTACAATATCCAAAATAACAAACATACATGTATCAATAGTACTTCTTTGCATTGTTTGTTTAAACAAGACGTCTTGGCGACATCGCTTGTTAACAGTCATGTACACGTACACCAATACATCCATCGTGCTTCGTTTATACTGCGACAGCATTTATTATTGGCTTAGGATCCCAGTGAAAAAAAATGGAAGTCATTCTAGCGGAAGTACATTTTCATTGCTTCAAAAAAATCGATATTTTTAATTTGCAGAGAGTGAGCAAATAACCATGTAGAAGCTTATTTTAGTCATACAAAACCTTGTAACTCCTCCATAGTGTTAGAAAATACTCACCAGAATTAAAAGAAATTTATTTTTTTAAAGAAATTTATGAACTAATTTTAGTCTAAAATTTAAAAGTTATTTGCTTAAATTTACATGAAATCACTGTTTCAGGTTTAAATTCGTATAAAAAGAAACGAATTGTTAAAAAAGGCAACTATTTACCCTTTTTCCTAGAAGAAAATATTGTCATAGAACACAAAAAAGGGAGTTTTTCTTAATATCGCTTCCAATTCAGTGACCAGGCATCGAAAAAGAGAACTTCTTGCAATGACAACCCTGTGTAAAAATCATTAGATCGGATCGAAATTTGCACTACTTCCGCATCGTAAACTCTACATTTTCATGACTTTTTTGGAATTCCCTTTTTTTACTGGAATAATGCATGCCACGAGAGTACATTTAACAAACATGACGTATTTACATTTCAAGACTGCTTACGCAGGCCACTAGTATCTACATTATAATTAGGAGAAGGTTATGAAAAAGTTGTTGATACAATTTTGCGTTAAGAAATTTGCCATAAAAAGCAATTATTTGAATCATTTTCTCCACTGTGTGTAGTGAGAGCTTTCCTCACACATTTTCCTTGTTTATATATATATATGTATTTTTTTTTAATTCAATGTTTTGGTTTCTTTTCTTGCATTGTTAGCGCTGTTATAAAGTTTAATAATTTTTATTAAACTTTTTTTCTTCTCCAAAATTTTATTTGTTGAGGAAGTATGTATAGCACAGATACGTGTTATATCTACGTTTCGGTGTGAAAAATATTCAAATTCATGACATGATGCCTTGAAGTCTTGCTGATGCTGATGCTGATAATGATGACATTGTTGAAAGTTCTTGATGTTTTTTATATCCTTTATACGGTGTCAATAATGAGGGATTGATAGAAAGAAAGAAGAAAAAAAACAAACTGGAAAGAAGCAAAAGATTTTCACCAAAATCAACGAAATAAAAATAACAATTGAAACCGGTAATAAACAGAAGCATGAATGAGTTGGCGGTATATCAGAATTTTCTGTACAAACACACACACACACACGTGCGCATTGTATTTAGAAATTGCACTGACTTCCGGTAGCAAAAATTTAAAAAAACAGTTTTTATGGGAAAATATGGCTGATGATGATGTTTTTTAAGTAAAATAAATGAACATGTTTTTTTATGTCTTGTCATGACATGTTTTTGGTATAACAATTACGGGCACAAAAAAATTTAAATTTTATCCATTTATTCTCATATACACACACATGTACGTACATATGTATGTATGTATGTATGTAACCTTTAGGCTTATTTTTATTTTTTTATTTTTTATTCTTTCTTTTTCATTTTTTATACCTCAAAGTCATCTTTGTTGAACAATCACTTTTGAACGCTGACATTTGTGTTTCTTATTTTCTTGTCCAAGTATTATGAGAAATCCTTGCTCTTACGAGTAATATTGTCTGTAGACTTCTTTATTTTAGTTGTATCATTTGTTTGGCTGATTGTAACACAGAGTTTTTGAATGTACATACTACTTATAATAAAAGTTTATGTATTTAAAACTTTTTATTGCTGGCAATTTATAATAAAGCATTAAAATTTATTTGAATTGCTTTCTCTTTCATTAATTCTCAAATAAAAGTATATTAAAATTTAAAATTTTGGCAAGTTTTAGTTTTTTTTTGTTAGAAAAAAAGCCTTATGATAAAATCAACAAAAAAAGTATTATAAACTATAAAAATAAAGATATATATATATATCATATTTATTACAAGGACATCTGAGGTCAAGCCAAAGACATAAATATTCTCATCACTGAAGAGCTGACTTTCAGTGTGTTTGGACTTCACGCATTTCGGGAAGGGAAAAATCCAAAGGTACCTAATCGCACGACTTTAGAAAAATAGGGCACTTGCAAAATGTTTCATTCAGTAAAAGAATCAATAAGCAATATAGTAATATTTATAGTGACAAAATTTTTTTTAGGGTCAATAAGGCCTTTTGTTCCTTGGAGGAATAAAAGGTATATAAACTACGCTACACTACATACACAAAAAAGTATTGCCTGATGTCCTTTACGGGCTGGGGGAATAACACAAAGTCTATTAGAGCATGCCAACTATTTTCTCCCAACTATTTTCTGCCAAAAACAAATCGACTACAATGCCAAAGATCTGATAGAACATTTTCGAAAAAAATGTATGGGACCAAACTGGAAGTAAACTCGTTCAAACAAAACTAATTTTGAAAATCTGTTGGTTAAGAAGAAACATGTGAAATGTAAAAATAAATTTTAATGGGCGTGCCTCCGCCCATTTTTTTGAAATGCAAGATTGTATATTTTTCAAAGCTCAGCTGAGTGTGTTAAGTTTTGTAAAAATCGGTTAAGTAGAACCAAGTCAAATAAAATATTAAATTTTAATGGGCGTGTCTCCGCCCATGTTTTTAAATGGAAAAGTTTATATATTTTAGAGCTCAAGGTGTGTGGTAAGTTTCGTAAGAATAGGATAAGTAGAACCACGTGAAATATAACAATAAGTTTAAATGGGCGTAGCCACGCCTATTTTCTAAACTTTAAAATTGTGTAATTACAAGAAAAAAGGTGTTTGCAAGCAAATAAGTAGAATAACAATAAATTAAATTAAAATAATTATGGGAGTGTTCCCGCCTACTTTTTATATGGGACCTATAGCTATACCCTCTCAGCAAAAAAAAAGTTACAATCGTTTTGTTTATTATTTTAAAAAACAAGGTTTTGTAAATAGTTTCTAGCTAAAAAAAAATTTAACGCAAAAAAATTTTTTCAACTTTTAAAAATTTTTAATACTTTTTTTTTCATGAAATAAAATTTATAAAAAAATAATCTTGAGGAAAATTAAAAAAAAATTTAAATGAGACTATGAAGTAACAATGTAAAAAGGACGAATTGATAAGCTGCTCCTTTTTTTTGAAGCCGATTAATAAAGAAGACCCCTATTCTATATTTTTCAGTTACAAATACATATACGCACAGAAAAAAATACCAATGTAAAATCACCATGCCAAAAGGTTGATTCAAATTCATTCAACTCACATTAAATTTATAAGAAATATTATGTTGTTTGAGTGTGTTGGTGTTTATTTGCTTTGTTCATAGCTGCAATACTCTTTTAGTGTTTAGTTGTGTGGGTTGTTTTTGTATTGTTGTTGTTTTTTTATGTTTGTAAACAGCCAACAAACTGCTGCTGGCTGGTAGGCAGTGTACTAGTCTTGCATTCGGAGTATCGCAGGATCGAATCCTGGAGTCAAGTGAAAATACTTTGTATTTTTTTTAATTACACATTTTTCAAGTCAAAGCATTTTAATTTTTTTTTAAGTAAAACTAAAGCTATGTACAGACGATTGTCAGATCTGTCAATGTGCTGGCAATGTACTGGCAATCGAAAATTGCCACGATTGCACGATTGTAAGATGTCTGACAATTTGTTGTCAGCAGCTAGTCTTTCAATGCACTGACAATGCTTTTTCTGGCAACGACGTCTGACAAAATTTGTCAGTTCACACGGTTGTAAGAAATGTTGAGGACATTTTACTAGCAATATTGTAAGATCTGACAACCGTCTGTACACAGCTTAAAACTTTTCAAACAAATTGTATGTAAAATGTCTACAAATAAAGTTAAATTATAATTTAATTCAAGATGGTACATATTTAGTGTGTATCTTAAGAATATTTAAAGTTGTTGTGGCTGCAGTGGTAAGCACGTTGGCAACCACGCGATGAGTTTCGGGTTCAAATCTTGGCCGGGGAAGCCAATTTAATTTATATACAATAACATTTTTTCTGATGTCTATGTCAACCACGCGTAAGTTAAATAATTAATAAAATACAATTACTACATTAAATTAAATTCATGTTGTTCTAACTTGAAATAACTTTGATTCAACATGATTCTGCATTTCGATTTTAACAGTACTTATGTAAATGTTAATTCAACGTGAAATAAAGTTATTTCAAAAGGAATCATGTCAAATTAACATGAAACACACATGAAGCAAAATCATTGCCAAAAAATTTATAATTAACCATATTTTTAATGATTCTACATTGTTTTTTTATGTGTGTACATGCATATAAATATATATATATATGTATGTATGTGTACACATATGTATGCATGTGTCTTTTGAACTATTTCCTGGCGGCTTATTTCAATTATAAAACATGCCGTATACCTTTTCTGCATTGTTCACTATAATTAGATTTAAATAAACTTTGGTTTAATAATTACAAAACATTTTTCAAACAATGAATAATTTTAAGTCCATTATGAGTAAAACAGTGGTGGTAGAATGGAAAAAAAAATATTTAACAATATTTTTTGACTTCATTGGAGTATATTATTTATTACATTGTTATCCTTATTACTACAAAAAATATTGTTTTTCTTCAACGAAAATATACATTCCCAGTTCCTTTACAAACCAACATAAAATTTACAGAGCCAGAGGTAGTGTAAAAACTCTCTCTCTCTTTCTGTCTCTCATACACAAACACACACACACACATACACTTGCCCATGCACATGCATATTAAAAGTAAGTGACGCCATATGGACGAGACTTTATTAAATGCAATTTAGAAACACCAAATGTTGTCTACTACAACTGCTTTGACTTTTTCTGCTGTGTGTGTGTGCGTGTGTATTGTGGTCCTTTATTTTATCCTTTTTTTCAATTCTTCGTGGGTTTTTTCAGTTTCTGCTCTCTGGTGTGTGCATTGTTTTATACGTTTTCATGGAATAGTTGCTTCATGACTTTTTGAATTTTTAATTTTTTTTATTTCGCCTTCGGTAGTTTATGTTTAATTAAACCAAACTTTTCAGTTTTCTGGTCTTTGTAGTTGTTCTTTTTTTTTTTTTTTTTGCACAATCTCTTCGATATTTAAACGTGCACGAGTTGCGTTGTGGGAGAAATAAAAATAAATAGGAAAATTTATCTTGAAAAGATACGCTTACACACACACAAGTGATTCATATGTGGTTTAAACAATTTGTTGGTTTGTTTGTTTTTAATGAAACAATACAATTTATAAATCAGTTAAATTATATTTCATTTGTTGGACACTACAACAGTCGTGGGATTTTTGTATGAAGCAAGAAAAATAATTAGAAATTTACAATACTTTCTTTGCACAAAGCTATTGCCAAAGGCTTTTGCGAAATTACAGAAAATTAGAGAATATATCTAAGATTTGTATTTCAATTTCCAGAAAGCTTCAGAGCAACTTCCTAGTCTTTAGTTAACCGATAAAAAAATATTAAAACAAAATTTAATTAAAAAAGAATTTATGTCAAGACCAACTGCTTGAAAAAATTTAATTGCAGTTCTTTAATATTAATAATCTTAGATACTAGAAAGCGTTTTATTTAATACAATACAAACAAATAAAATAAATTAAAAAAAAAACCAAATAACAAAAAAATATACAAAATAAGGCCAAGTCTACGGATGTGTGGTTTTATCAACAAAGAAATGCATGTAGACGTGCTTAACCAACAACAAATAAATTTTTTAAATTCGTATTCATTTTGACTCGTATTAAATAAAAGTAAAATCTAATAACAATACACGTAATTTAAATGGTTTTCTGTCAGAAACGAGCTACTGAAAGCTTTCGATACAAGTTTAGTTTTCTTTCATTAATATTCTATTATAATTTGTTATTCATATTGATAATTATTTAAAAATATAACAAGAATGTTTGTATACATTATTTCGATAGCAACATGTTGCAATGATGTTAATGTTATTTCCAATTTATTAAATAAACACTCAAAGCCTTCTTTTGCCACTTTAACTATATTTACTACACAAAATATTTCACGCAAATAGCGCACTACATAAATATGTACAACCACGGCGATTGTCATAACAACCCCTTAAATGTGTAGCAAATAGTAAATAGAGGATAGAGGAAAGGAAAGCAGCCAGCCCGCCTGCAGCCTTGCAGTTATGTTGTATAGCAGGCTGGCTGGCTGGCTGGCAGTCAAGTAATCTGCCATTCAAGCAGACACAAGGGCACAAGAATGAATGAATATCTACACTAAGCTTACAGATATGTATGTGTTTCAATACTATAGTCAACCATCACCTAAGGGTAGTTTTTTTCTTTCTTTATATTACTCTTACTTAATTTTAAAATATTTTACTGTTGTCGTTTCTTTGTTCTGGCAGGCTAAGCAGCATCAGTTGAACTACGCCAACATCGCCACCACTTTAAAATGACAAAGCCTTCACACAAACAGAATTTTAATGAAACAATCGAACAAACGATTGTTCAGAGCAGAAATTTTTCAATAGCATAGAAAACAAACTTTTATTGAAAATTTTGTATTTGAATTTTTGAGTTTAGCACAGACAAACCAGAGCAAACCCAGTGGGCAAAAGTAAGCGGGAGAAAGTGGGCGTCTGTTAGATCCTTCTGTTAGCACTCACATGTACGAGTATTTACAAAAAATTATATTTGTATTTGCACTTTCGAAAGATTAAAAAAAAACTACATGTTTCTTGTAAACAAGCCAGTGGGTGACCAAATAATTTGTTTTAAATGTTAAGAACATTATTGTTTTAAATATCTACTTTAAGAAAAAAAAATATTTTTGTTAAGAAATATATATTCGAAATGTACTTTTTAGTAAAAGGTACGTTAAAGTAAAAGTATGTACCTCAAAAAAGGTACCTTCAAGAAAAAGTACCTTCAAGAAAAAGTACCTTCAAGAAAAAGTACCTTCAAGAAAAAGTACCTTTACGAAAAAGTACCTTAAAGATAAAGTACTTTAAAGATAAAGTACCTTTAACAAAAAGTACCTTTAAGAAAAAGTACATTTAAAAAAAATTACCTTTAAAAAAAGGACCTTTAAGAATAAGTTCATATTAAAAAGAAGCGCTTCTTAAGGAAAGGAACCTTCTAATAGTACATTTCGAGAAAAAGTACTTTTTAATAGAAACTGTCTTTGCAAAAAAAATCCGTTGGAAGAAAATTGCTTTTTATGAATAAATACCTTTTAACAGTGAACTTTAAGAGAAAGTATTTTTTTGGGAATAAGCATCCTTAAAGAAAAAATTCTTGTTAAGAAATAGTAAAATATCATTTCACATATTACATTTTAGGAAAAGTAACTTTAAAGAAAAATTATATGTATTTTAAAAAGTACCCTTCAAGAAACGGCCCTATGCTCCTTGCAGGTGCTGAAATGAAAAAAAATATACATATGAATATATCCTTTAAGAAAATAATTTTCAAGAAAATACGATTTGAAAAAAGTACCTTGGAAAAAAAGTACCTTTTGAAATAAATACCTTTTGAAAAAAATACCTTTTGAAAAAAATGCATTTTGAAAGTATCTTTTGAAAAAAGTACTCTTTAAAAAAGTGCCTTTTGGGTAAACTACTTTTTGAAAAAAAAGTATCTTTGATAAACAGTACAATTACAATAAACGTACCTTATGAAAAAAGTATCTTTCGGAAAAAGCACCTTATGAAAAAAGTACCTTTTAAAAGAAGTACTTTTTGAAAAAAAGTATTTTTTGAAAAAACTACTTTTTAAAAAAAGTCCCTTTTGAAAAAAGTACTTTTTGAAAAAAATACCTTTTGGTAAAACTACTTTTTGAAAAAAGTATCTTGTGAAAAAAGTACCTTTTGTTAAAACTACTTTTTGAAAGAAAAAAAGTATCTTTGAAATAAAAGTAGGTGGCAGTCAGAATTAGGTTAGGGTGGCAGTCAGAATTGCAGACTCACTTAGACCGTTTTGATCCAATGTGATACCACGGAAATTCTGCTTATGCGGAGTCCCTACCGTCGAAGCAACCAAAGCTCCGGAGATCGCTTTGCAATAGGAAGACCATAGGTCCCTGAAAAGACTCCATAGCCCACACCTTCGTGTGTTTTGGAGCCGTCCGTATAAAAATCAACACCTTTTGTGTTGCCTGGAATACCATTCCTCTACAATTCTGTAGATGGTATCCAGGGGATCTACTCTGTATTTCGAAACGAAAGGAAATTTTTTCGAATTCTAATGTTAATAACATACGAATTCGAAAGCATTTGCTTTCGTTTCGAATTACAGACTAGACCTCCGGATTTTATAAATACGTTCGTGATGTGTGGCAGGGGAGGTTTGATCAATCCTTCATCCCCAAGCTTCGTCGTCGAGTATTCTACAGTGGCCGGGCCGGTACCATTTCCGTTCCACAGAGAGGTACAACAAAAACGTACCTTTTTTAAAAGGACCTTTTGAAAAAGTACCTTTCAAATAAAGGAGCTTTTGAGAAAAATTAACTTTTGCAAAAATATTGCATTTTGAAAAATTTGCTTTTTTAAGAAAAAGTGACTTTTAAAAAGTATTGTTTGAAAAAACGTACATTTTAAAACCTAACCTTTTGAAAGAGTATCTTTTAAAATACATAATACATACCTTTAAAAGAATACGTTTTAAGATACAGGAAATCTTAGGAAAACTATCTTTAAGAAGTATCTTAAAAAGTTATCCTTTAAAAAAATTTGCTTTTTAATAAAACGTTCCTTTTGAAAAAATGCATGTATATTTTAAGAGAAGGCAAGAAAAAGTACCTCTTAAAAGAGTAATTTTTAAACAGTACCATTTAAGAAACCCCCAAAGAAGTACGGAAGAGGATTTTTTAAAACCACCTTTTATAAAAGTTCCTTTCGAGAAATAGTTTCTTTTGAGAAAAAGTACTTCTTTGAAAAGCGCAGATTAAGAAAAACTAACTTTTGAGAAAAAGCACCTTTCAAGAAAAATAAAAAATACTTCCTGAATACATTCCACCGAAAAAAGAATTAAACAAAAAAAACAGAAAACTTTGCCGTATTCAAGTCATTCTTCATTGCAACGCAAATATAAACAACATGTATTTACACATAAATACATGCATATGTATGTATATGTATGTTCATTTAGTGTATATGTATGTATGCATGCAGTTTAACTTTCTCATGTTTGTGAGAGAGCATAGACATGTGTGTTTGTGTGTGTGCGTTAATATTGCCAAAATGTGCAGCATATGTGTAAGTGCTTGTCTGGATATTATGCTTTAAATCTACGATAACTTTGTTGTTGAACAAAATAAACAACAAATTACTCATACTTACAACCAAACAAATTACTCATACACACACACACACGTACATATATGTACATACATACGCTCCTGCATTTACAACTTTTGATTCCTCCAGCTACTACATACAATGTTTTCGCATACAAAACAATAAAGTCTATTAAATCAAGGAAATGAAATATTTATTCGGCACTTTTGCTCCACTGTACACAGCGTAAGCATGATGCAGGAGGAAAATTAACACAAAACAAAAAAAAAACAATCAGAAAAACAAGTTGACTCGTTAATAAGGGGTGGTTTGTGTTGTAAGTTTTTGTTTGATTTCATGTCCGTCCAGCTTATACATAAGTACATCTGTGTTGGTATGCATGAGATATAAAATACTTTGCAAATAAGGGTGGTGCTTGCATAGATACAGACATACATACATACATACGCGAGTTTTAATGAGCCCAAAAAACATTTCTTATCCAGTCAGCTGATGAGAAGTCTGGCAGAAATCTACACAAGTTCCGAAAGCTTTAAAAAAATTGTAGCGAAACTTTTATGACTGATTGACGAAAAAATTTCGCAGAATTGTTTCGGAAATACAAGCAAGTATCTTAACGGTACGTTAGAGCCATCATAAGACGCAATTACACTGTGCCTTTTCTGATTGCCTGTCCAGCCAGGCTTTTTTAATTTACTGTGAGAGGGGGGTGAGGAGCTTACGGTTTAAAATAAAAGGCATGAAATAATAGTTCGAGGGGATTTATGACATTTCTTTTTGCCTTTTTCGTACTCTCTTGCATTAAGCCTGTATATAAATGCCAAGACGGCATGAATAAAAAATGCTTAATGTAAATATGCGTGTCTTTTCGTTGGGGGCTTAAAAGAAAATTGTCAATACAAGGCAGGCTAAAAAGGCAAAGTGTGAAATGGCTCTAAGCTGTAAACACTTTTAGTTGTGAAAATTCAAGAAAAGCCGCTTTCCCTTCAATCATTCTACTGGGAAATTGTAAGTCTGTTGTTCATTAGTACGTTGCAGCACCCCGCACCATAACTCTCGTCACTCCTCAGTGGTGGCGGTCTAGAAAGAGCTGATTTTCCCCCCAAAAATCATTCATCACCATTTATTTCACAAAATGTGCCGAAAAAGCTGCAATTATTCTGCTTAATTCGCTTGGTCCCCTGGTAAAATTTCATATTTTTTTTTCACACGAAACATGTTGGCAAAAAAATGTTCACTGGGTTTGTATATTTTCGAAGATTTCTGTATGTCAATGTGTTGTTGTTGTGTATGTGTACTTGTGTTAAACTGCTCCAATGCAATAAGTTTGTAGCCACATACAACATAGGAGTACATTTGCAACTTGAAATAAAAAAATTTTTGTTTTGCAAAACATCAACAGAAATTGTTAAAGTTCCTCTACCATGTACGAACTGACTGACTGCCATGTCATGATGAGTCATGCTCTCGCAGTATTAGAATTTTTTCAATAAGTATGTGTATATGTATTTAGTTTGTTTTTCCGCAAGTTATACCTGGTACAGGGTATGTGTGTGCATTTTTTGTATGACATGCAGTAGCAACATAAAAATTTTATAAAAAACATTAATATTGAAATCGTAGTAGAAGTTGTAAAAATATTTACGTTATAATGCACACATACATACATACTTACGTATTTATTTGGATACAATATGTGTTTCTCATTACAAATGATTTCCTACAAACATTTGTGCAATTCTGGTGGTGGAAGAAATTTTATGTAATTTTTGATGCACACATATTTTGATGATGTCGTATATTTTTCAACTGTTTGCAATGTTGACTACTTAAAATTTTGTTACGTTTTTCTTTTGTAAGAAAGTCCTGCTCAAGGGCGTTTTCAATTAAAAGTTACAATTCGCTTTGAAAAATTCATATTTCAAAAAATACACTCAAAAATGTGCATCGACATATCGTTCATTTACTTAAACAACGTTATAACTCAAAAAAATTTAATTTTCGAGTTAGTGATGCAAAATGAATACTCATATCATTCTTCATATTGTGTAATAATTTTGAACAAATATATTGTTTATCTAGGTTAGGAAGGGTGGTTCTTTACCGCACCTTCACTCGGAGACCAAATTGGGTCCATTGTGATTCACCTAACTCTTGACAGAAAAATTAAATTTCCTTTTTCCATTAAGTTCTGTGTATGTAAATCAACTACGTCCAAACACATATACTCTGATATTTGCATTTGAGTAAACTTGTTCTTGTTTCTTTGCAAAATAAGAGCAAGCATTGTTGTCGCCGAGATCTGAGTTTGACAAAATCTAGTTACAAAGTAGTTTTTGTTTTCTAAGGGAAATCTACTAGATTTTGCCCCAAATCTCGTGATTAGTAGATTTTTTTCAAAAGCACTAACCACTAAACGTCTTGCCATACTGAGAGTATTAATTACTCGTACCACAGATACGAGTACTTTCCAAAGCAAGTTTAAAGTAATTTAAGAAATATTTCCCTCAGTTTCCACAAAACAGTCGGTCGACTAGAGTAATTTTTTTTAGCGATTTTCATACAAATTTCTTAGACGAGTCGCCCGGCATTTTAAAATTAATTTTAAATTTCGATAAAGTACTAAAATCAAGTGGAGACATTGATTTATATTATTTTAATTTTACTCACCTAATTGATGAAGTTTATTTTCGCAATCTGCAATTAAATTTAAAAAAATAAACCGTTTTAATTAAAATATATTTCTCAATTTTCTATTTAAAATTGTGCATAAAACTATAACGATTTATACTTTGTAACATTAAGATTATTGAGATTTCTGCGGTAATAAGGCAAAAGTGCTTAAAGCTTAAATTAGACGCGACATAACCATAATGCCATAGCCATAACAAAGCAAAATTCAATTGGTTCCTATGGTGTTATGGCCCATACAGTGTTGCCCATAAGTTTGGTTCGAACAGCTAATATGTATGGTTGTGGTTATGGCACGTCGGATTGAACCTTAAGTCATATTTTACTGTTCTGCAGGAGAGCAATCTTAAACTTTCAAGTCGAATTTTAGGTATTCATTTCTTTTACGGTCAAATTGGGAAACTCGTTGTTCACTTAATGTTTAGGGTTCCGTACACCAAAGGTGAAAAAAGGAACCCTATCGTCTGTCCGTCTGTCCGTCACACGGTATTTTCTCAGGAACCGTAAGAGCTACGGACCTGAAATTTGGACAGAGTATGTAGAACCTTGGCCACTACAACAAAAAACACATGAGAATTAGAAATTAAAGGGTGCTCCAAAACGAGCGACGAAAAATGATAAAATCTCATGTAATATACATACAATTGTATGTACATATGTATATTGACACTTGAAATTTGTAACATTAGTGTATTTTTATATAGACTACAACAATAAACATTAAAATATTAAAAAATTTTAATTAAAGGGTGGTCCATTAGTTAATGCAATTTTGACTATGTAATTTTGACAAATTGCTATATCTTGGAGACCGTAAGAGGTAAACTCTTGAAATTTTCAAAAACGGTAAAACTAAAAAATCCGAAATTTATAAAATCACCAAACCGAAAAAAATCTCGAAAACCTGAAAAAACCGCCAAAAATTTAAAAAAAATCGCCAAATTGAAAAAATCGACAAAATTAAAAAAAAATCTAGCACTAAAATAAATCGCCAAATTCGAAAAAATCGTTTAAATGAAAAAAATCGCCAATATGAAAAAAAACGCCAAAAACCGAAAAAAATCGCCAAAACGCGAAAAATGCGCCAAAACCAAAATAATTGTTTATTTGAAAAAAAAAACTCAAAATTAAAACAAAATCGCCAAATTTAAAATAAATCGCCAAAACGAAATAAATCGCCAAAAACCGAAAAAAAATTTCAAAGCGAAAAAAAGTGTCAAAACTAAAAAAAATCGCCAAAACCAAAAAAAAAATCACCATATGAAAAAAACGCCAAAATTAAAAACAAAATCGCCAAAATAAAAAAATCGCCAAAATAAAAAAAAAACGCCAAAATAATAAAAATCGCTAAAATTAAAAAAACTTCAAAAACCAAAAAAAAATCGCCAAAACGTGAAAAAAGTGCCAAAACTCAGAAAGCGCCAATAAATTTAAAATACCCCCAAACTAAATAAAAACGCTTAAAACCGAAAAAACCCAAAAACGAAAAAAATGCCAAAACTGTAGTTTATATTGTTCGTATTGAATTACATATATCGTGCCCGTACGGAACCCTTCGTGCGCGAGTCAAAGACGCACTTCACTGAATTTTTTTTTCTTTGGGACACATCGTTCTTCTTACTTTAAATAATAATTACATTGAATTTGAAAATTACCAAAGTATAAGCTAAATTAGTATATTATTCTATATCAGAGTGTAACTCCATCGATTCATGCTTCGTGAAGAGCATAACTGATCGTGCAGTATATCAAATTTGGTAGACTCTTGCCAGTAAATATACGCCAAATATTCACCAGTAGATTTAAATCCATTTGATAGCATTTTATACTTTGTACAATCAAATCAGTTAAATAAAAATTTCAAACTACTGCAATACTATTCAAGCCAAAATTTCGGCTGCTTAGCCCTCCTTAGCTTGCAACCAGCTCTAAAAATTAAAATGTTATAATGGCAACATTGATCCTTTCAATCAAACAAATCCTTAGCACATATACATACACATACTTAAAAACATTTGCCTGTTTTAACTAAATAATTTTAATCTGCTTACATAAATGACTCCTTTGAATAACTGGTCGTGTATTTAAAACACCTTAAACCAAAATGGTTTCTAGACTCCATCCGTAGTTAGTTGTTAATCCTTTTCACTTTTATGTTTGTTGATGTGTTATTGTTGTTGATTGTTGGTTGGTTGTTGTTGTTGTTAAAACAACATATATATATGTATAACAACTCAACGTCTTTTGCTTCTCATAAACTTACTCACCGTTCATTAATAGACTACATACACATTGCCTACTCTTTATTTTTTTCTTTTCTTTTTTTCCTCTTTCAACTTTAACCTTTTAACTAAAAGTTTTTCATATGCATGGAAATTTGAAAGTTCCATGGTTGAGGGTGTGTGTTGATGGGTGCGTGGATTTGTACGTGGATGTGTGTGTGTGCGTGTGTGTGTATTAGTGTAGACAAACATATGACTGTGTTATTTGTTGTCGAAGCAGAGATGTCTTTTCATTTATGCATTAAGGTGGCACTAGTTTCAGTGAGGAGAAAAAGATCATCACTTTTTAAGCGCTGTTAATATTATTATGCTTTGTACTCGTATTAAAACAAGTCAAAAATTCAATTAATACATACATGCAAGTGCGATAGTGTAATTGTAAAATGTGATGACAACAAATGGCAAGTAATATGATAAAAATTTGTTTTGCGAGTCACGATATTTTAACTTTTTTCCCCCTATAAACTTCATTTAAATATTTTGACATTTCATTTGATATCTATTGCCGTAATTTATTCCCCGCTCCCCAGGCCTTTGGTTGCTAAATTTTATAACAGGCAATTTTTTTCGAGAATTCGCTTAAAAAACTTCAATTTTCTTTTTAGTCATAAAATTGTTTTTCTTTTTGCACCATTCTAATGCACCTGAGTCTATTTGCTTTGTGCATACATTTATTAACATGACAAAGTTATTTTCCAAGTGTGAGTGTTTGCTGTTATTCTACCCCAGTTGACCAAGATATCCCAAAAAAGCAGCATAAAAAGTAAAAAAGTAATTTTATTTTATTTATTTATTTACTTCAACTACTTACTTATTTTATTTTTTAATACCTTAATTTACGCTGCAGGATTTGATTATGGTACCTCCATTATAACAGACTAACACACATCCACTAGGCTATCGTAAAAAAAAAATTTTCTGTTCAATTATTGCACATACATATGTATCTAGGTATGTGTTCTTATTTTATTTTTCAAATTGCAAAGCTTTCATGCATCGAACTTGGTACCTCTAGACAAACAGTTTAGCACACATCCACTCTACTACCGTCACACATTCGAAAAACTATCGAGAAAAGTTCGAAGCTCGAAGTTTTAGCAAACATTCGAATTTTCTTTAATTAGCGAAAAAATAAAGAAGATTCTTATTTTGAAATTTCTTCGCTTTAGTGAGCATTCTTTTTTATCTAATCTGAGGTCAAGTGGGTATACACTTTATTTTGCAAATACATATGTACGTGTGTGTGTTTGTAACTGCATACACCTTTTCACTCTTTTTCCATTTAGTGAGAGTATACAACTTTTTTGTGGCAGAGTGAAATTCGTTGATGTATTTGTTTGTTTGTGTTGCCTGCATAAAAAATACATAAATAAGTTTATAAAACGTAAAAGTTTTATAAGGATTTATTTATGTCTGCATATATATAAAGACGAAAAATTATTTTACCTTTTTATATATCCTTCACTACAATTGGAAAGAGCGTAATATATACGTTTTTCATTACGTTAGCCACAGTTGAGATAAAATAGCAATTCGATTTAAATTTTTTTATTCATTATAATTTTAAAATTAAAAAACTTTAGCCACTGTTAGTCAGAAAATTTCACTATTTTTATTTTTATAAGAGATTTATAAAAAGAAGAGAGGTGTCTTATGAC
Organism: Tachina fera; assembly: GCA_905220375.1. Taxonomy (NCBI): domain Eukaryota; kingdom Metazoa; phylum Arthropoda; class Insecta; order Diptera; family Tachinidae; genus Tachina; species Tachina fera. The sequence continues at coordinate 101,482,813 of LR999967.1, read as the reverse complement.
TCCCGTTTATAGCTATGCTGCTTAAGGCTGTTCCAGACTATAATACAAGTATTAATACTTTTGACGAAAATTCATCCCTGGTCTTATATTTGTTTAAAAAATTTTAAAAAACACTAAAAACTCACCACGTCAGAGCTGAATTTTCCACAAAAGTATTAATACTTGTATTTATAGTCTGAAGCTACCTTTAGCTATATTAAACAAATGTGTTAAATAACAATGCAATAAAATTATATTTTATGATGATGTCAAATTCCTCGCAAATATTTCAAAATGTTTTTAATTTATTTTCCATTATTTTCCTTTCAAGAGGCATACTATTAAATTAATTTATTGTTTGTGGCCGGCGGCGGCTGTTAGCCGGCTTACAGCCGATCGGCCGTGTTCTGTGGTTAGTGCTCATGTGCAAAAACGAAAGAAAAACAAATTAAGCAATTATTCTCATTGTTTTTGTTTTGTTTTTGTTTCACTCACTTCAAAGAACGAAACGAAACAAAATCAAGCAATTGTTTCGTTTATTTTTGTACTCTGGTTGATTATTTTTGTTAAGAAAATCACGTTTTAGCTCCTGTGTCGTGACATAAATAGCATAGCTATACAATTTTAATAAGAGATTTACAAAAACAAAAAAACAAACCAAAATAAAACAACTACAAACAGAATAGCTGATTTCGGAAATTCGAAATTTTTTCTCAAACATTTTGAAAATCATACCGTTACAAAAAAAATATATATATTTTGAACGTTCAGTAATTCGGGGGAGGTTCCCAAGGCCCATGGTATCTTATGAAATTTTAAAATAATTCAATTTGACTTCCATTGAAACTTTTTAAGATTTTGTTCAAAATTTAATAATTTAATTTATTCACAATCTTTCAATCCAATTCAAATAAGTTGTAGCTCTCAATTAATCTCACATTTGAAAAGAAACCCGGAGAAAAATTTTTTTGCCTTTATGCAGCGCACAAAAGATTCGCCACAAACGATTAAAATTCATTTGTTGCCTATTACTGCAACTACAAGCATGCTTGTGCTTGTAGTTGCATGCTTGTACATTAATAAATCTACATACGAGTATGCTCATAATAGTAGACTACTTTTTTATGGTTGAGTATGTGTGTGTGTGCAAATTTCAAAGGAGTCATCCTCTTGTGCTGCTTAGAATATATGCGCTTGTTTAAATTATAAAAAAAAAGAAAAACAAATTGATGCAAAGGTACATACAAATTTTGTTTTGTCTATCAGACTGTGTGTTTTTTTCTCGTAAGTTGTTGTCGTTGTTTTAAAATCAAGAAATTACCGGTGTTTTCACTCTTGAAAAAACTCACCAAAGTCAGTGTCTTAGAGTAGGAAGGAGTGTGTGTATTCAGGTGATTATTCATTTCCTTAATTACTTTACAAACCGACATTAACAATGCAAGAAAAAAAATAAATAAACACGAAATAGAAAACACTCAGCTGAATCAATTGTTTAGCTTAAGTCCTGGCAGAGACCGAGAGAGAGAGAGAGAGAGACAGCAAGAGTCTCAGGAGTAAAAAAATAAGAACTCCTTGTGAATTTAAGTAAAAGTATAAATGATTTTTAAAGTGTTCTTTTTTTTAAGAAACATTAGATGGAAAATGAAAATTTTTTAAATATTTATCAGGAATATCTGCAGTTTATACTGTCTGGCAGGGCTAACGTTGATGGCGACTGATTGGTATCCTGAAGAGAGATGATGATGAGAGCAGATGATGATTTTTAGGATTTCGTACACCAAACGTGAAAAAATTTAAAAAAAATCGCGAAAACGAAAAAAATTGCCAAAAATAAAAAAAACGCTAAAATAAATCGCTAAATGGAAAAAAAAATTGCTCAAATAAAAAAAAACGCCAAAAACAGAAAAAATTGCAAAAACGCTAAAATAAATCGCCAAATGAAAAAAAATCGCTCAAATGAAAAAAAAATCGCCAAAATGAAAAAAAATCATTACAAAACAGAAAAAATTGCAAAAACGCTAAAATAAATCGCCAAATGAAAAAAAATCGCTCAAATGAAAAAAAAATCGCCAAAATTAAAAAAAATCATTACAAAACATGTTTCAGCAAAATTTAAATACGGTGAATCAAAACAATTCACGTATTCCATTTGCTACAAAGTTTCGTATATAAGGCAGAAATCTACATCAAATGACACCACCCACAGTGGACCAACACAGAAGAACGCTGACTATGAAGGTTTATTGGCCTTCGAAAACGGCTTGCTGTTCCGTTCAACTATGTGTTGTCAGAATATTTACAACTAACTTTCATGTTATTTGTTCATTAATAATTATTACATGTAATTTGGCTTAAAAAGCGTTACGAACTTTAGCCCGTTCAAATCATAAATATAGGGGGAAAAAATCGCCAAAAATGGGTGTTTTTTAGAAGTATAGAACTTCGAATTGAAATAAAACACAAGAAAATCGTTTTAATGTCCATCAATTTGGCTTTATTGGAAGGATAATTTTATGCCATTAATGTTTAAATATGATTTCGCGCATGTGGCCGCCGCGGCTGGCTCGAATAAAGCCAATTCTACAGGTCCAATTTTCAACCACTTTTTCGAGCATATGGGGCCGTATGTTGGCAATAACGCCACGAATGTTGGCTTCCAAGTCCCCTAACGTTTCTGGTTTGTTGGCGTAGACGAGCGATTTCACATATCCCCAAAGAAAATAATCCAATGGTGTCAAATCACACGATCTTGGTGGCCAATTGACAGGTCCATTCCTCGAAATTATGCGCTCATCGAATGTTTCCTTAAATAAATCGATTGTGACGTGCGCTGTGTGGCATGTAGCCCCGTCTTGTTGGAACCACAACTCATCCACATTCATGCCATCCAATTTGGGAACAAAATAGTCGGTTATCATGGCTCTATACCGGTCTCCGGTGGCGAATCGATTCATTCGGGTCCTCTTCAACACTTTGCTCTACAGCGGCAATTGTTTCTTCGGTGCGCACTGTTCGACGTCTCGGCGGATGCGTATTATCACATAGAGTAAACGTAGTGCGAAAACGATCCATGGTTAACTGAATTAATTGCTCTGATGGACGATTATGTCGACCATAAAATGGACGGAGCTTGCGGTAAATTTCGCGAACTGAACCATTATTTTCGAAATAAATTTGCACGATTTGCAAGCGTTGTTCTTTTGTCAACCTGTTCATGATGAAATGGCAAACCAAACTAAATATTAATCACTTGACAGCTGACAAAATGGCCGCCAGTTAAAAAAGTGATGCCAACTTAAAGTTCTATACCTCAATAAAAAACGAAAAAGATCATGAAAAAAATTGCCTATATGTTTATCTATAGAGATGATATAACAAGAAACCTAATAAAAACAGGAAGATTTCCTTATTAAAAAAATTAATAAGATGCTTTACACATAATCATATACGAACCTAATGAAATCAATAAGGAAAACCTTTTTGAAAAAATCAATAAGGCAACCTAATGAAATCAATAAGAAATCCCTATAGCTTACAATTTATAAGAACACCTAATATAATCAAAAAGATTTTCTCTATGGATTGTTTTTTGGTGCCACAAATAACGGAAATTGAGTAAAAAAAAGTTGTGAATAATAACATTTCTTCTTGATTTTATGTGGTTTTCTGCTTAATAAGATTTACCACATAAAAACAATAAGGAATCTCTATGAAAAAATCTTCGCTTCTTTCTGCTGGGATACCTCTTAGCCTAAAAACGTTTCATAGAGAAAGTCTTATTGATTTTATTAGGCAGTTTTTTCTCTGTGAAATCGAAAAAAACCCAAAAACTAAATAAATGCCTAAACTATTTTTTATATAGGCTAAAGTTCGTATTGCATTACATATCTAGTGTTCGTACGGAACCCTTCGTGCGCGGCTCAAAGTCGCACTTAACTGAATTTATTTTAATCAACAAATATATCATTGTATTTAGTTTATTTGTTTAATGCTATCAAAACCAATTATTTTACATTTCAACTGCATTGCAATTTTATTTAAACATACAATTTACATAAATTTTCATTAATATTTACTGTGCAGAATGTATGTATGTATGTACGTTTGTAATTATCAATTTATTAAAATAAAATTTAATTCATATACATTTTTTCATCAACACTTTTTTTAATTTATTGGTTTTCAATATGTGCTGGAAGGAAACTATTGTGCATGCACACAAATAAATAAATTAAATGAATATGAATGTATGTATATTTTATTCCTTTATAATACATTTTATTCTTGCTGGAATCTGCGAGAGATACAAGGTGTTAAACAAAACACAACTATATAAATATGTATGTGGTTCATTTACAATTCAGTTGGTCGAACAATTGAATAAAATCTGATTGTAAAAGCTGCAGGTATCATATTAAGATTTACACTGAACAACACGGAAACAATCAAAAAACTATAACGATTCATCATAGTACACATAAGCAATAGAAATTAACGTTTGAGGTGTTTTTTTGACGGCTACGTCCAGACTAAAGTCCTGCACAAAACCATTTATAAAACCTTTCAAGACATGAGAGATTTTTCAAATGCTTTACTACGCCGAAATATTCTAAAACAAACTCTAAACAACACTATTGGCAAGACGTTTGTTTCAGTTGTTTGTCTTGCTAACAGTGTTGCTTAGCGTTTCTTTTACAATATTTCGCTGTAGTAAAGCATTTGAAAAATCTCTCATGTCTTGAAAGGTCTTATAAATGACCTTGTGCAGGACACTAATCCAGACTTGGCAAGCATTTGTCCAAAAAAAAATTTTTTGATTCAGAAAGATTTTTATCAAGTTAAACTAAAGCCATTGGTCAAATTCAGGCTGATTAATGCGCCATATTCATTGCATAGTGAACATTGCATATGCGCGCCACCCAGTGGGTAGTAGCACAATGTTATATTCCATAAATAATAGCGTAGTAGATAGACTTCACAAGCGAATACAAAGTTCCGAAGACATCTCAAGGGCATTTTTTCAATTTGAATTAAAATATAGAAAGCGCTTAATGAAATACCCTATAAAGTCTATGCCACGCCTTCTATGATTTTCCACAACCTAAGATTCTGCTTAAAAAACAATAAATTCACTACAGTTGCATATTGCAAGACCATGCAAGAAATGGGTTTATTTCAGCTACGTCTAAGCCATATGCACAATGTGCAAACTTTTATAAAGAGCTTTTTGTGCTTTCACAACGACGAGAGTACAACATCCACAACAACAATACAAGAGATTACAATGCTTGCTCTTACTTTGCAAAGAACCAAGACCAAAGTTAAGAGCTTTTAAAGCTTTTTGCCTAAAATTCAAATATCAGTGTATGTGTGTTTGGAAGTAGCTAGTTTATCTCCTTCTTTTGTAAGCATCATAGGCGGCGTAATAAAAACTCAAAAGATACACTATCATACAAAGTCGTGCGATCTACGAAAAAATACAACCCTGGTATGATGGAGTTTATGAAAATTTTCAAAAATTACCCTTATTCCAGTTGTCGTCATCGCCGTCACTTTAAGACAACACCAAAAAATTGGGGCTTGTTTACTCGCTCTCGAGAACAATTTCGCGCAACTGACGATCTTTTTCCGTTCCCTTATGTCTACAAAGCTTTGCCAAGCAATGTTAAGTAAAGTTTTATTCTAAAAAAATCATTATAAAAAAATTCTAAAGTAGGCACCACCCACGTTTGTTAAGACTACTTTAATTTGATATTTCCAAAATGTGTATTTTGTACCTCAAAATTTTTTTTAATATAGCACAAAATAAATTCATATTACATCCGAAATTTAAGCTAGAAGTACTATTATCTTAAATTCACTATTTCTGTCATGTGATGGAAAGCATCACTAGATTATCCAACTGATTCGAAATCCATAAAAAATATGTTCAAATAAATACAATTATACAAAAATGTTTTAGTGATGTACGAGTAAATACAATCAATACGAATTGAAAGAAGCTGGATATTCAAATACTCATTTCATTCCGCTTTACTGGAAATAACCAAAATCCAATTTTTTGTTCAGTTGTCCGATTTTTTTCTCTAAAACGTAGTTTGGATTACTGAATTTTTTTACAGTTAAGCGTACTGCTTAAAATCTGTACAATATAATAGAAAAATACCATAAAGTGCGTAAGAGCGAAAAGGACAAATACATTTTGCCATTTAATTTTTAACGGACAAAATACGCACTGTTTGTTCAGCCTTAAAGCGAATTAAGTTTCATACAAGACGTAGTTGGGGGCTTGCTTTTGGTTTTCAGTAATACGATATTATCAGTAAAGCGATGTTTCGCTAAAGCGAAGTGAATAAGACTAGCTAAAATTAAAATCAGTGCGGAGATTTATATTGCTTTCAGTAATCCGATTTTTTTCAATAAAAGTGTTGCGCTAAAGCAGATTCGACTTTAATTCTTCTTTGTTCATCACATTTAATTTTTTTACTTTTACTTCGTAGAAATGTTTATCTATTTCCCTGACATGCCAGAAGCTTATATTGTTTAAATTAGGTTGCTTTACTTCAAGATAATAAAAACGTATTTAATAAAATAAAAAAATATTTGAATACCCGAACGAAATTTTATTCGATTTTATACATCATAAGCTGTAAAGTGGTTGTTGAACACGATGGGTGGTGTTACCAGGATTTATTATTAAATTGCAAAATAATTAAAATTGTCTTTTGCATAAGATTTCTTAACAAAAAAATGTTAACATTAAAGTGCTTGGCAACTACTATGAACTTTAAAGCAAAAGTAAAATATTTTTTGGCATAAGATATTTCTTTATTCTAAAAAAATATATAAAAAACACCAATAAATAAGTTTCTCTTGCAATTTAAATATAAATAAGTGAAGAATTTTAAACATTTATTTTTTTTGTAGACAGCGCTCAGGCAACAAAAATATTGTCAAACAAGCGAGTAACTTTTTTTATCAATTATATCTATACATACTTTGACAAATTTAATTAAATTCCTCTTTTTGAAAATACTACCATTATTTCATTTACAACTTGTTGTTATTCAAATATTTTTTTGTTTGTCACAGCTACGAGAATTCCTTTTTTTGCTGCCATTTGTAAACTTTTCTTTTAAAGCATATACTACTTGTATACAACGTACAATTACCATGAACACAATGACGGCGACATTAACAACAACAACAACAAATTTATTTAAACAAATAGGAAGAAAAATCAACATCAACAACAATGGCAATCGTAGAGAGAGAAAAAAAGGACATGAACAAAACAAGTGACAGTAACAGCAGCTTGTTAATCCTGTCATTTCTTATCACTTGACTTAACGGGCATAAAGACATGTTACGAAGAAAAATCATGGTAATCATTATACCATTAAAGACAGCCATACGCACATGTAAGCAAACATATTGCAGCCATTCAAAGTTATTTACAAATAATACAGGAATTACAGTAGAATGACGATTGAAATTAATTGTTAAATATTATCACTGTGAGCTTTTGTATATTTTTTGTTATAGTATGTTTCCACCGGCATGATTTAGACAAATCATGATGATTTGTTCAAATCATGCTAATTTATACATACTCTACCATACATTTTGCATATGGATAAATTAACTCAAAGTAGTTGATTTATTTTAAATAATGTCGAAAATTCTATTTTTTCAGCTCAATTTATATATGCAACCCCGCGCTGTTTTTAAAATTACAAGCTCCAACCCTGGGTCATCAATAGTGATTGACAAATTTCGAAAAAATTACATTAAAGAATATTTAATCAATAAAAAAAAAATCACATTACAGCTGCTGCGCTTACCTTATATAGAATTTACGTAAATTGAATACGATAATTCGAACAAAAAATCACTCACCAGTTCGGTGGAAACACTTTGTAGTGATTTACTTAAATCTACTTGATTTAAAGTCGGTGGAAACATATTATTACTGTTTAAATAAATTTAACTCTCTCTGCCGTTCTTTCTCTCTAACCACTATTGTTATTAAACATTCACAGTAGAGGTTGAATAATAAGAAACAAACACAGTAAATCACAATATAGCAAAGAGTCTACATTTTTCATTTTCATTTACGACTATTGTAAATGATCATTCACAGTAGCGGTTTTTCTAGTAGTTTCTCCAATTATATTATTCTTTATTTTCTATGCAGTAAAACTTGCTTCGGAAATCAAAAATCATTTTTTATATTGCTCTATTTTCTTTGTGAAAAATCTTGCGAAATTTCAGGGCACAATTTTCTTTTAGACAAGAGACCATACCAGTCTTTTGACGCTTTCTGGTAATCTACTGTCTGTCAAACAAGTAAAAGCAGTATATTTCTAATAACAAAGTGTAGAATATCTTAAAGTTTATAATGCGAAAAATAGGCGGATTTTCTACCTTTTTAAGTATCGTAAGCAGCGTGCGAACAAGTCAGCTGGTTGATTTGGAGCCTATTTCACTATTTAAATAACATTTCATATTTAAAAGTAATTTTTCCACACAAAAATTAATGAAAATCAACATTTTATTTAAATATGAATTGATATTTAAATAGAGTTGGTGAAATTGGCCCTTAGAGACTCATTGATGCAGAATTATATTTTATTTTCAATGCTTATCGATGCTAAGCAAGAAGCCTGTAATATAATTTGAAATACAGAACTTTTTTTTATTATCTTAAAGTTTTATTTCACAAAATATTTAAATTTAATTGAATAGCCTTATATCGCAACGATGATATTTCTCCAAATGCTGATTAGAGAAAATTATATGATAAAAACATTATATTACAAAACTTAAAATATTGTGTCTGCTGGGTTATAATATATATTATTTGTGTTTTGCATTCCTTGCAAACACACCCACACCAACACAAATATAAATTTTTATGCATGTGCTGCCATGTCTGTGCTTGCTAAAGCAAATGTTATCGAATGAAACAACTATTAACAAAAGAGAATTTTCAAATATAATCAAATGATATACTCCGGCTTACACTACAAACATATTTAGTCATTCATTATTTCTGCTATTCTTTTTATTTTTGCTTCGTTGCTGTTGTTGTTAAGTCGAGAAAAATTGTAGCAAATGAAATTGGCTCTTATTTTCTTCTAACAAATTTTTTTTTGTCATCTTCATCATCACCATCATCATTGTATTATGTTTTTCCTTTTAGATATTTTTCTTTTAATTTATAGCTCAGTATTATTGTATTGTGCATGAAGTAGAATTGGTTAATGTGAAGGATTTTAAATATAAACGAGAGTGATCTAAAAATTAATTTAAGTTAGAGGGTATACAAAGCAATTTGTTAGATATTTTGTAATGCTGCCATGTCATACCATGAGACAAATATAACGTAGCAGAGATATGTCATGACATAGGTATGTTATAACAGGTTGATTTGATCTATTTTATTTTATTTCTATTTACAAATGTAATATGTTGTGACATACTTTTATCAAGATATATTTATATCAATGCACATTTGTTGTATGACATATAAATGTTATGGCATGAAATTGTTACATAGTGTCCACACCTGATGAAAATATATTATGATTAATGTCAAATTGATATCATGATGAAAGTTCATCACGTATGGAATTAATTTAATAAAATTATGGCAGCGTTATGATATAATCATTAGAGCTCACGGCCTAATTAATTTATCTTGATATCAAATGTCGTATTATGTGTTACTGTGCATCTAACATTTATTTATTAAAGAATTTTCATTTAAAAAAGGCTGCACAACAATTATTTGTGACCAAAAAATTAAAGAAGACGCAAATTAATTATTTTTGGCTAGTATTTTGCAAAAATTTGTTTAAGTCATCATGATATAAAATCATCAACGTCTACCCCTTTGAGCTGATATTAATTAAAAATGGCAGTTGCTCTGTTGGCGTCATATAACGAGTTATGATATAAAATCATCAGGTGTGGACTCTATGTTATGACTTGATTATAAAATTTTTCTATTACAATATACAAATTTCATGAAATGAATTTTTTGGGATAAACATATTAAAGCGTAATTATGTTATGACACACTAATGTTCGAACATCATTAAGATATGATATAAAAATGATATACATAGATACGTCATGTTAAATTGATTTCATAAAATAAAAATTGATTGAATAAAATTATATCATAACATAAATACTGCATCTCAAAAATAAGTTATAACATAATTGTGTTACATAATAAATTTGTTATGACACAGATATGTTGATATAAATATATTATTACCTAAGTTATGACATAATTATATCTAGATATATATCTGTTGACACAAATATGTTGATATAAAATTTTTATGATATAGCAGCCTTATTTATAAAACTTATTAAAGCTTTAAAAAGGTTTTTTAAAACTAATTTTCATAAAAAATTTTCTAAAAAGTCTTTATAAAGCCTTAAAAATTTTTATAAATAAGGCTGTAAGTATTTTATATATATTTAATATAAATATGCCATGACAAATGAAGAGCAAATGTCATAAATATATCATGATATGAATTCATTGCAACATAATTATGTTATTTAAGAAATTTTCTATGACACAAACATGTTGGTATGAATATTTTATGACATAATTGTGGCATATAATATATTTTTTATGGCAATATGTTGCTACATGAATTATTCATTGCATAAAACAGTTATGACATAATTATATAATGAAGCATTTCTGATGCAATTTACATATCGTTACTTTAATATAAAAAGGAACTAACTCATTGTTTTTTTTTTGCAAAAAAGAAATATTAAATTTTTCGATACAATAAATGTTCTTCCATCGAAATATAAAAAAAACTCGATTTCAAACAAAATTATAAGTAAGAGCCTTTCTATATTAAGGCAACGATATACACAGTGAAATCTCTCATGACCGGAAACTCACTGTAGCGGAAGTTTCGTCCGGTTATTAGAGGTGTCCGGTTATGGGAATGCATTTTGTATGGAAAAAGTAATGAACGTGTTGGACCTACAAAACTTGTGGTAGTCGGTTATAGGAGGTGTTCGTTATGAGAGGTTTCATTGTATATGCATATTTTATAATTTCTTTACATCATAAGATATGTATATAACATGACATAAATATTTCATATCTTCATTACCTTCTTATGGTGTAATTATGTCCTCACATATGTGTATGTTATGACACAAGCACGTTAATGTAAGCATGTGACATACAATTTTTTCATAGTTATGTCAGCAGGTTTATATCATAGCATGTTCATGTCATGACATATTTATGTTTGAAATTTTTTTTATCCGAAATTTCGGTAAGAGAAATCAACGGGTTTGTTTAAACGTCTTGAGACTGAAATAAATGGAGTATTCACTGTTTCACACAAAGCACAAATATTCCCCCTTATTGTAAATGGCATCGTCGACATCACATCAAGACGACTGTAAATGAAAATTTTTACTGTCGTCTTGATTTGATGTCGACGACGCTATTCACAATAAGAAAAATTTTAAAAATGATATCTTCTGAGCTATTGATGCGATTATATAGCGATGTATGCAGGAAACTTAGAAGTGCAGAAGCTTTGAGAATTGGTTTTTGGATAGCCTGTAGCAATGCCAGCTGCAATACAGGGACACAAATTTGAACAACTGTGGTTATGAACACAATTTTTACCTCGTAACTCTTACAAATGTCAAGTGATTATAAAGACATTTGATTTCTTGTAAAATACCTAAAAAAAGTATAGGAATGAATATGTGTTCACATTGTATGAAATATAGAAATTTTTAGTCTAATATTATTGAACTTTATTAAAGAAGTTTCATACAAATTTATTTAGAAACCTTTCACTGAGGTCACGCATTTTATACATTCATACATATGTACTCGTATATATTAATTTCTTCAGTCACTCTTGACATTTTTGTGAATGAATTTAAACAACTTTGAGCAATAGCATACAAAATAAACGGCTTCACTGTGAAGCCTTCGCTGTATTAAATTGTCACAGGCACAGACGCTCAAACACACACACACATATGCACACACTTAAAGTTATTCCATAACCCAGTTGACCAAAACTTTCGTTATTGATATCGATTTCGAATATATCTCCAACATTTATCGTTTAAAACTATGCAGAGAGACACTTAAAAATTAATCGAAGAAAGTTCACCTGGCGCTCAGTTTTGTCCCAAAAAAACATTCGATCTCGAAGTTTCGCTAGCAATATCAAAAGTGAGCGAATATCGCATTAATTTCGACATCCCAAAAAGGCAGCAGAAAAAGTAATTTTACTTATTTATTTTTTTAATACCTTAGCTTACGCTGCAGGATTTGAGCATAGTACGTACCTTCATTCTAGCAGACTAACACACATCCACTAGGCTAACGTGACAAATTTTTTTCTGTTCAATTATTGCATAGGTATGTGTTCCTATTTTATTTTTTAACTTACAGTGCTGTCACGCATCGAACTTGGTACCTCTAGACTGACAGTTTAGCACAGCATCTACTCGGCTACCGTTACACATTCGAAAAACTATCGAGAGAAGTTCGAAGCTCGAAGTTTTAGCAAACATTCAAATATTCTTTGATTAGCGAACAAATATCGAAGATTTTTGTTTCGAAATTTCTTCGCTTTAGTGAGCATTCCCTTTTTTTTATCGAATCTCAGGTCAATTGGGAAACATAGTCAGAGGAGACAGATATTTGATGATTTAGTATTAATATGTATTGTTAAATAGTTGGTTATTTGTCTTACTTTATAAAAATTAAAAGTAAAAATACAATACACTATTAAAGTTTTACTCGTTTGGTCAAATGTTTGCCTTTTCTGAACGTCCTTTAAAAAGGATTGGGTATCAACTCCAAAAAAAAATGCAAACAAACATATAAAGGAGAACAAGAATATATATGATATGCAATTTATCTAGATAAATTTGTCTCTTGTCAACGCAAGACCGTAACAAAATAGGAAAACATAAAAATGTTCGTGTTTTTCTTGCAAGCGCAACAATTTATATTTATTTATTTATTTTTCTAAATAAAAAAATATTGGTACAAATTTGTCTTTCCATATCCTTCAGCATAAGATGCTCATTCTGTTTCTTGTATGACAATGATGGCGAAATGAATGAGGCAATGAAAACATCAAAAGCTCATGAATGAAGACATGATCAACTTCTGTAATATAATGCAACACACACTGAAATGTTTAATATTTCAATTATTGAGCTGCTTAACTCAAACACCAGATTAATTGATTTTGAATTTATAGTCAATTAATTTTTTGTTCTCTGCAATCATTTATTATTTTAATTAACTTATTGATTGAAATAAAAAATAAAAGTTTTACTACTTCAATAAAAATACATATTTAAAATTTTTTCAATTCTTTTGATACTCGTAGGTTTAAAATTGCAAATTTTTTTGGAATGATTTGGATTGATTCAAAAAAATTTATTTTTAATTTTTTTTCTTCAAAAAAAAGAAGGGGTTATACGAGTATATTCCTCATGTATTTATTTTTTTTCTGTGCATTAAAAGGAATTCTCAAAAATATATAGAAATTAGAACACAATTATAGCTATGCTATTATTTATTATTATTTTATTGTCGAGCAAATTAGTTGGAAGGGCATAAATTAATTGGCCTCAGCCCTTTAATACAACTCCCACAAGCATTTTTTTCTTCTAACTAATCGCCAGTTGTTTGCATTATTTTTATTATTATTATTTTCTTTACGCCAAAAAGAAAATCAATCAATAATAACAATTCATTTTGGCTTCCATTTATTTATGAAGGACATTAAAATATAAACAATATTTATTGGTCTGAAACAATAGAAACAGAAAATCATAAATATACAAAAAATAAATAAAAAAATAAATTAAATAAGCACATGAAGCACAAAGCGTTGCAAGTATAACTCTTAAACGTGGGTGGAATATTATTAAATGAAAAAAGTCCTTTAGAAGGAAATTAGCTTTTATGATAAAGAAAAAAAGGCTGAAATGTGTTGTAAGGCTTCAGCCAAAGCCAGACAAATGAAAGATATATGTATGAGATATATACACCTACATGTATGTACATGTATACATGCATATATATATGCTTAATTCACAACAATCTTTATCGTGTATTTGTGTATCAAATACACTTTTTGTTTTTTAACTGTGTAGTGTATTAATGTATTTTGTATTTTAAATGAAAAAAGAAAAACAAGCAACATACAAATTCTCTCAGAGAGCCTCTCTCTCAATACAACATTTTAAAAACATATGAAATAAATTCTTTTATCTAATTTTTCGACCTTTTTTATGTATTCAATTAAACTATTTTTTTGAGCTTCGGTTAACGAAATATTGATCAAATAAAAGACAAATAATACAAGACCTAAAGCTCAAAAAAATAGTTTAATTGAATTCATATATGAAATAAAAGTATAATAGTGTATTTCATTTTTATATGAAAATTTCATACAACAAATGTTACACTCTTGTATTTAATATGATAATACAATCGATACAGAGATACAAGAGGTTTTGTGAATTAAGCAATAAGAAATATATTTATACAAGTTCTTTGTATATACATATATTTATTGCAAATCGTTCCTAGTGAAGCACAAAATATTTAAAGTTGCACCTATTACCAAAAATGTTAATATCATTTGTCAGAACTGCAAAAATGTAATCCAAGTATTTTTTCCAATTTATATTTTTAATTAAATATTTAATTAAAAATGTGTATTATTTCATTTAAAGTGCTTCGTAATTGAATGAATCAAAAAATTAATTCAAAATATAACCTCTTGGCTCTATTGTGAATAACAATTCCCCATTCTTTTTTTCATACAGGGCAATTATGAATAAAATTCCGGAGAAATTTCTCCCTTTTCCGATTAGAATTTTTTGTTTTCCCTATTACTTGTTATTAGTTGGAATTGTTCGCGGGAAAAATTTCTCGCGGAATTTTATTCATAATAAGCCTTCATATTAAAAAAAATATTTTGCAAACATTCAGATAAATCCAAATAACTGACTCTTAAAATTCGAAATTTTCCATTATTGGTAATTTTTCTTTTCATCTGTTTAGAATGGGAGGATTGTATTTAAAAAAATATTAATTCCGTTAAAGCCGTCAATCAGTGCATAAGTGCTAGTGTCGTATGTTTGCCTGTTATAAGGAGACGTACAAATAAACACGTCAATCACCATTTGTATTTTTACTTTGTAATATTCGTATCTTATGTAAACTTTTGTTAGTGTGAGTAGTTCTCCATCATTAAAATATAAAGTGTTGTTTTTTATCATTCCGAGTTGGATACGATAAAATAATCAGTGAAATTCAAGCAGAAATCGATACCGAGCTTAAAAAAAACATGTTTTGTTTTTTTATTTTTTTTTTGATTAAATTTTTTATAAATGAATTATTTTTTTGCTCAATAAATTATAATTTATTTAATAATTATTTAGGGAATTCACAATGAGTATATAAAAATTTTAAAGTGGCAAAATTGTGCCATCTTAATTCTTTTATTGTGAGCAGGCAACGATATAAATACGCACAGAGAGAGAGAGAGGGAGAGAATATTTTTCATGAACTACAGCGTTTTATACTTTTAAATTTGCCACCTGGTAATTAATTTGATTTACATACAAAACAAAAACAACGAACTTGCCAGACCATATTAAAGTATTAAAATTGAAACCTTGCAATATTAAGACATATTTTAAAAGGCTATTGTGAACTCCCTAATTGTATCTTAAAAATATTATAGCTGTATCTTATTGTGAATAATAATCGTTCTTCTTTTAAGAAAATGCAACCCTGATTTGTTCTTGCTTGGTTTTTGACATTTTCATGGACTCCATTACATTGGTTGCATGTTTTCAAAAGTCATTTTACTATGTACGGTAGTACAGTCTTGCAGCTTCAGCTTGCATCGCCCGAATTTATAAAATTTGGTCAAACTGAAACTTCAGCCTTTAAAAGTGATTTATATAAGGGGATTGTTATAATTAAAAAAATTATGTATATAAATAATCTTCCTTAGTACTTCTGTTACGTGTGTATAAAACAAGGCACACATTTACTAAAGCAAGTATTTCACAAACGATTAATTGCACCTCACTTGTGCTATCTAAAGGCTTTATATTATTATTTTTTAAATATATAAAGTATTACGTGAGCGCTATGCCACATTATTTATCCTTAAAAGACAAATAATCACACACCTAAGGCCATTAGTAGTGTTTAGCTAGTAAAGGGCTGCACAAGCCATTTACTTACTAATCCTATTTTACAGGCTAAAATTTTGCTAGCTTCAAGTATGAAATGATTATAGAGAAAGAGAGAGAGAGAGGCAGGAACATTTTTGGTATAACCTTTTTTTATTCGCTGCAATAAATTAATTTCATTTGTTTCCTCTTCTTTTTTATAAAACTATGTACAGACGATTGACTGTGAGAACTTATAATATTGTCAGTAAAATGTGTTAAGAAGTTATTATTGCAATCGAGTGAACTGAAAATTTTTATTTGACAACTTTACCACGAGAATCATTGACAGTCCATTGCTAAGACTACCACCTCACAACAAATGGTCATGTCAAAAAGTGACAATCGTATGAACACATTTCGTTTTCAATGTCAAATTATTGTTAAATAATTCTTAAATATTTTCTTATTAGAGCTATGCTCTTTATGCCAGGTCACAGGAGACAGTATGTTATTTTCGTAACAAAAATAATCGACACTATTACAATTATAAATTTATTTTTGTTTTGATTTCTTTGTCCTTAAAATCAGAGTATAAAAAATATTATAACCGAAACAAAATGTTTGATTTTATTTGTTTCAGTGTTGCCAGTTTAGGAGATTTGTCCCCGAATCGTTCATATTTTGCGCGATTTCTTATTGGGGATCTGGAGGTTCGTTGGGGATGATAGTCAAATTTTAGGGGATTTTTTTTATAACTGATGGTAACAAGAATGATTTTTGAACTAAAATTTTGAACTAAAGTCTTAAAATGTGTGTTACTATTCATAGTGAATGGTTTCTAATGAAGAATAAGTATTAAGGCAGATTAACCAATAATGAACACTACCAAAACAAAAATACGTAAAGAAAATGCAATACGACTTGTTGGAAGCACTTCTTAGAATAAACACACACTTTACAAATAATTCAATCTGTTTTAACAAATTTAAACCTTCTGCTGAAATGCTAAAGTTTTTTAACACAAGTGCAATGTGCTACAGAGCTTCTGAGGCTGATGAATCAGAAAATTTTAATTCTGAAGTTTTTGAAATGGTAAACTTCTGTTTTATACTTGTGTATATTAAACTATGTGTAATTTTTTCTTTACACGTCTTATAAGTACAAATTAAATTAATATGAATGTAAGTATAGCTATCGATATAAATTAATTTGTTTAATTAATATGTAATTTTTTCAGTATTTTTCAAATAAAATTAAAAAAAATAACTTTTTCCACAAAAGAAACAATTTGAATAAAAAAAACTCAATTTGGGGATTTTTGGGGATGACAAATAAAAAATGGGGGATAAGCTCTAGAAAAAATTGGCAACACTGCACTGAATACATTTGTTTAAAAGCAAAAGAAAAGTGCAAAAATATAATAAAATATTTGCAGCCAAAAATCATTGCAAATGCTTTATGGTTCATATAACTTATATTTTTTTTATAATAGACAAATTTTAGGGTGGAAAGTGAAAAAAACCCTATTTTTCGTAAAAGGCAAACTCTTGAAATTTTTAAAAACGCTAAAACTAAAAAATTGCAAATTTAAAAAAAATGCCTAAAGCCTGGTACTCTGTTAACAAATTCGTGCGAAATGCTATGAAACTACATATAAAAGTATTTGGTATGAAATATTTGCGAAGTAAATTCGCAAAAGTCTTTCCATGCAAAATTAGTCTGGCATCATTTTAGTTTAGCTGCGCAACAACATGAGCAGTGCTTTTTTCGCACGGAATTTTAACAATGTTGCATACTTTCAAGCAATAAAAGCAAGAAATTTTATTTAAAAAAACCGCGAGTTGGGCTGCATTTAGTACATGTCAAATTTTTCACGCGAAATAATCAAGGTTTTTCGCAACTTCGAACAGAGTACCAGACTTAAGCGAAAAATCGCCAAAAATAAAAAAAAATTGCCAAAACGAAAAAAGTGCCAAAAGTAAAAAAAAATCGCTAAAAATATAAAAATGAAATATCGCCAAAAACTGAAATTAATCGCTAAAACACAAAAAAGGCTGAAAAGTGAAAAAAAATCGGCAAAATTAAAAAACCGCTAAAACTTAAAAACGCCAACAAAATTTTTTTTAATGTCTACATTAAGTAAGAGACTCGATTTGAGATGTAGTATTCGTACGAAACCCTTCGTGTGCGAGTCAAAGTAGCATTTTATTTAATTTATTTTCAATTGATTTGAGTCTGGCAACGCCTTACAACAGATCTGAAAATTTTTCTATATGACAAACAGCGTTAACTGAAAATTTTTTTGACTGATAGTCTACCTACTGATGGAAATTTTTAGTTGTCAGTACATTATCAGCATATTATCAGATCTGAAAAGTAATGACTAATCATATTGTTAGAATGAATGCCTTGCAATTAATGCCTTTCTCTAGTTTTTCATTGCACAGGTCTAATATTTGCGACTAATAAATACTTTAATAAAATTAACACTTTCGCAAATGGTGTGACTGCTACTGGTCTCAATTCTACACTTCTTCTCTTTCAGAGTTTCACATTAATGCTTTTTTTTTATAAGCTTTTTTCTTAATTACTTTTCCTTTTGTCAATTTTCTATTTTCCGCAAGTTTCTTTTATTGCGCTACAATTTCTAAAAACTAATGGCACTATTTATCTTCTTTTGTTTCCTGATAAATAAATATTAGGTGTTGACTAATCATGAAATGTGAGTTGAAGAAAAAAATATATAACCATAAATTTATATTGGGTGTTTTTTATTGAGGTATAGAACTTTAAGTTGGCATCACTTTTTTAACTGGCGGCCATTTTGTCAGCTGTCAAGTGATTAATATTTAGTTTGGTTTGCCATGTCATCATGAACAGGTTGACAAAAGAACAACGCTTGCAAATCGTGCAAATTTATTTCGAAAATAATGGTTCAGTTCGCGAAGTTTACCGCAAGCTCCGTCCATTTTATTGTCGACATAATCGTCCATCAGAGCAATTAATTCGGTTAACCATGGATCGTTTTCGCACTACGTTTACTCTATGTGATAATACGCATCCGCAGAGACGTCGAACAGTGCGCACCGAAGAAACAATTGCCGCTGTAGAGCAAAGTGTTGAAGAGGACCCGAATGAATCGATTCGCCACCGGAGACCGGTATAGAGCCATGATAACCGACTATTTTGTTCCCGAATTGGATGGCATGAATGTGGATGAGTTGTGGTTCCAACAAGACGGCGCTACATCCCACACAGCGCACGTCACAATCGATTTATTGAAGGAAACATTCGATGAGCGCATAATTTAGCGGAATAGACCTGTCAATTGGCCACCAAGATCGTGTGATTTGACACCATTGGATTATTTTCTTTGGGGATATGTGAAGTCGCTCGTCTACGCCAACAAACCAGAAACGTTAGGGGACTTGGAAGCCAACATTCGTGGCGTTATTGCCAACATACGGCCCCATATGCTCGAAAAAGTGGTTGAAAATTGGACCCGTAGAATTGGCTTTCTTCAAGCCAGCCGCGGCGGCCACATGCCCGAAATCATATTTAAACATTAATGGCATAAAACTATTCTTCCAATAAAGCCAAATTGATGGACATTAAAACGATTTTCTTGTGTTTTATTTCAATTCGAAGTTCTATACCTCTAAAAAAAACACTCTGTACATACATATAGAGTTCGATAGCACTTGTACGACGAGATTAGCTAATGATAATAATGACAAGCGTTAGTTATTTACTGGCCCATGAGTGTGAGTTCCAAATGACATCATTTCTTTTATGGGGTTTTCTTTAAGTTAAATTGTATTTTTATAACCTGAACTACTCAATGCGCAAGGCAGCATTATAAGTTTGTTAAATTTTCAGACATTTTCTAAACAGCAACCATCATCAACTGGTTGAAAATTGCAAAAAATTTGTCAACTGTCAATTTGTGAATGAAAAAAGTAGGTATTGGCTATTGTGAATATGCATTTGAAGAAGAAAAATACATAACAGCTGATACATAGCAAATATAAGATGCAGTGAGAGTCTTTTGCGAATGTCCGAATGTTAAGCTTCCATCAAGCTTAAAAGCCTTGCAATTTGCTATTTGTTGTTGTTGTTGTCATAATACATAAAACCAATTATTTTGTGCATTTTTAACGATACTTATTTATATATTTCTATTTCTATTTATATACTACTAAAATTTCGAGTGAATATTTTTGTCCTACGATATTGTAGTTGCAAAGAAGAGAATAAACTCCCGTCAATAACTATTCACAATAGTGATTTTATAGTTGCAAAAAAGAGAAAATTCTGTTAATAACTATTCACAATAGTGATTTTGTAGTTGCTCGCTTAAAAGTTGGGGTTGCCAGCAGTTTTTAAATGCTGGCATTTCGTGATACTGCTTTAGCCACTTTATTGTAAAAATTTCTCTTATCAACCGCACGTTGCTTTCATAATAAGATTGGTTTTGAAGAGCTTTCTGCAAACACTTGAGGTGAAATTTTTAATCATCCTGAGGGGACGATGATGATAGCAGTACTAGAAAGAAAGACTCTGGATTTACCGATATTAAAATTTCATAAGATATTGGTTTAAATTTGCTTTTAATAATATAATCTGATAATGCAGGTAGGTGGCATATAAGAGGAGGAATATAAGAGGAGCAACATTTTTAAAGAATTAAAAACTTTTAAATCTAGACCTTTGCAAAGTACTTGCTTCCTCCAATCACTAATGGCCAACTGTCATAGTTTTGTGTTTCCAAATGGCACTTAAAGTATCATTGTTATTTTCTAAATTACTGTTTCTAATTTCATTTGCTCTTCATTTTTTTTTTGCCATCAATGGCCAATAAAACAAGGATAATTTCATTAAATAAACAATGTGATGACATTAAGAAACAGACAATAGAGATAATATAGCTTTTCATTGTGTGTGTGTGTGTGTGCTTTTAAGTGAAGCTTTTTTTCGCCCCCTTTTCACAAGATTTTCTTTTTGGGAGAATGAATAAATGAAGTGAATACATATAAGTTTTCACTGTAAAAGTATTATTTTATAGGTTTCCATGTCATTAAAATTTGGCGAGAGGGTGTCTTGACACACAAAAAAAGAAGAAAAAAGTCTTGTTGTTTAATGAGGGGTTTTTAGGAAATAAAATATCCTTTTATGAGTTTAATAAAAATAGCAACAGGCTCAAACTGTATTCAATAGAAGAAGGAATAAATTCATGCACACAGCATACAATACCAATGTAAAATCAACATGGAAACATTTTGATTGGAAAAAATTTGATATTTATAAGGAATAATAAATATAAGTGTGTTGGTTTTTATCTAATTTGTTCATAGCCACAATGAACTGTTGTGCTTATAGTTGTGCCACTTAAACCTGAAATTTAGACAGAGTATGTAGAACCTTGGCCGCTACAATAACAAATATTTGACAGTTTAAAATTAATGGGTGTTCCAAAACGAGCAACGCAAATTTTTAAAATCTATATACAATTATATACATGTGGCAATATGGAAAAAGTGGTTAAGTCACATTTTAGAAGAGCACTTTTAAGCGTTCTAGTCGATTTGCAGAAATGAATTTCTTTTACAGTTAAATTAGGAAATTCTCTGTTAACCTCAAGTTTTTTAAGCAAAGATCGTTCTAAACACTACAAGTAATACAATTTAAGTTGAGATATCCCAAAGTATAACCTCAATTAAGCTTTTATTCTAAATTAGATTAGAAGTCTAAAAAAGATAAGCTGCAAGTCATTTTTTTATAACTTCTTGAAAAATCGCACAAATTAATTGAGATTTTGACCAGAGGTACTTTCAAATTTGCAGATTACGGAGGTACTATTAACTAAAAAACAGCTTATCTCGTCTTAAGCACTTTTTCCTTTTTGCCACAGATATATTGAAACTTAAAATTTGCAAAGTTCTTCTATTTTTATACAGACTACAACAATTAACACTAAAATTAAAAAAAATCAAAGTTAAAGGGTATTGTATCAGTTAATGTAATTTTGTACAACACAAACAGGGGATTAATGTAATGTATTTTGGAAACCATAAAGCCGAATGTCCACTAGCAAGTTTTCTTGCGCAAGTTGCTTCCAGAAGTTTTTGTCGTGTAAACGCGTATTAGAAGTCGACTTCCAGAAGTTCCGGCTTGCAGAATTTATTTGCTGCAATTAGGTGGAATCGTGTGTTTGTTGCTTGCTCGAAGTAACATGAACGACTTGCTATGAACTGCAAGTATTTTGAAGACTTGCGGAAAAAGTCGGGAAAGAGGTTTGTGGTATTCACTTCTGTTTTAATTTTTGGTTTGTGTTTTTTTTTTAATTTTTTTCCAAATTTATAAAAATGGACAAAAATACATTTGGTGATTGAAAAAGAAGAAAGTTATCTTGAATTATGGGACACATCCTCAAAAGACTATAAGAATAAACTTAAAATATAAAACGCTTTAAGGGCAATAGCCAATGATATAGACGCGTCCGAAGAAGATGTCAAGAGGAAATTGCACAACAACAACGGAAAGCAGTTTGGTCAAGAAGTAAACAAAGAAAGGAAAAAAGTGGCTAAAGTGCTGATGATGTATACTCGTATGTTAGCATTATGACATTTTTATACTGTTATTCGAAAAGCAAACTCTATACTGCAAGCTATACTCACACTGTGTGGACACACTTCTGCAATTTCTTTCTTCAGCAAGTTTGTCGTTATAACTTCTATATACAAAGTTTTTCTGGAATCAGATATCCGCAATTTTCGGTTTCAGCGGAAAGACTTCAGCAAATAGTTGCAGAAGTTCCCCTTCAAGTGACTTACTAGTGGAGACTCAAACTCTTGAAATTTTCAAAAACGCTAAAAGTAACAAAATCCCAAAATTATAAAATCGCCAAACCGAAACAAATTTCAAAAAAAAAAAAATGCCAAACTAAAAAAATTTCTAAAACTAAAATAAATAAACAAAAAACTAAAAATCGTCAAAATGAAAAAAATCGCCAAAATTAAAAAAAATCGCCAAAATGAAAAACCCCAAAAACCCGAAAATCGACAAAACGAAAAAAGGCCAAACATAAAAAGTCCCTACAGCTAAAATAAATCGCCGAAAATCGTCAAAATAAAAAAAACGCCATAACTGAAAAACGCCAAAAACCGAAAGGATCCCAAAAGCAAACAAAACAGACGTCAAAAATAAGAAAAACCGCCGAAACCAGAAAAATCTCTAAAGTTCGTATAGTATTATATACATACATACATATGTAGTGTCCGTACGGAACCCTTCGACTCCGAGTAACAGTCGTACTCTACTGCATTTATTGTTTTCTTGTTCTTCGTTTCGATGTTCGGATTGTGTAAATACCCGACACTTTACGCATTGTCAGTGAAAACTTGCTGTTGTAGGCACTTGTCTTGTACTCTTAGCGTTCCAGGTTCGAATCCTCTAAATATGTAGCTTAACAGCTTGTTTTTTTAACTTTAATTTGAAGTAAATTTTATGTTTAATTATCAATTACATCATATGGCATTGAAATTTAAATTATTTATGATGATATTTATTTAGTGTGTGTCTAAAGAATATTTACAAATGTGACTACAGAGATGAGTTCGAGTTAAAATATGCAACCAGGGGAAAAGCAACTATATATTCATTCAGGCATTCATCATGCCTGGGCCAATACACAAAATCACTTAAGTTAAACAATTAATTAAATAAAATGACCACATTAAATTAAATTCATGTTATTTCAACTTGAAATAACTTTGAATGATTAATAGTTCTTTTTCGTGTTATTTAAGTATAAAATTCAAGTTGATTCAACGTGTTTCTTCATTTTTATTTAACAGTACGGGAATATTAAATCAACATGAAATACAGTTATTTCAAAAGAAAAATTTTTCTTTGAAGATTGCAGTGAATCATGTTGAATTAACATGAAACATATACATATGAAGCAAAATTATTATTATTAAATTAAACTTGTTTTCCTAGGTTTTAATAAGAAATTTTTTTCTGTGTGTGGATTTACTTATGAGCATAAAAAAACCGATAAGAGACAACATAGTTTTTGATTTCATTTTAAATTGTTTGGCCTTTAAAGATTTAAGATCTTTAGAGGATATAATCGATACACTGCACAATAAGAGCAGGATGTTTAATATATGTATAATAGGTTTTGGCAGCAGATTCAAAAAATAGATAAACGCATATCAGCGTTTTGAAAGTTAAACCTTGAATATAATATAAAAAAATAAAGTAATGGTCTCCCCTCCCTCCCTCCCTTCCACAGACTAAAAGCTCAGTTAGCCGACTGTAATGGAATTTAATTGGATCGCTATTGTTTTATAAAAAGTAATGAAAATGGTTAATATAGATGTAATCGAAATGTAAGAATTTGCTTTTTCCCTCCTTTGAAGTTACATTCCGTTACAGTCGACTAACTGAGCCTTAATATTATCTGCATTACCTAGCAGCAGTTATGTAACGAGTGCAAAGTAAAAAATCAAAATAAACTATTCCCTATTAATTTTACAACTATAAGACTCAAAATTCAACACTAAAAGAATTGGGATCTAATCGTCGCTTTAGATAACGAGCTGCTTCGATTACATTTTTTCAGTCTGAGATTATGGCATTCGCTAGCGAACAATGCAATAATATGGTTCGATAACGAATGCAAAAATCTCAAACCGAAAAAATGTGATCGAATTAGCTTGTTATCGAAAGCGACGATTAGACGACCCCTGGTTTTTAATGTCTTAGCTGGTTTTTTTCTTTTTTCTTTTGTCTTCTTTGCTTTCATATTAACATTTAATTGAAGTGTTAATATGTTTTTGAAATTTAGTTTTCTGCTCAAAATTTTTTTATTGTCATCTATTACTTATTTTATAGCTGCAATCATAATTTAGTAATCAAGTAACATTTTCTTAAAATAAATTCATTTCAAATTGTAAATGAAAAAGGAAATAAAAATTTAAAAACCTAATGTCCATTTAAGAATAAAATTTTGAAATATAGTTGTTAAAATAACCATAACTTTAGTTTTATTGCGGTGATAAAAAAATAAACTCTATAAAATATATAACTTGCTGCCGTTTGTACAAACAACTCATGACTACATATAAAGACCATAAATAAAGTTTTAAGACCAACAAGTTGATAAATAAAATATACGAATATGTATTTGTAAAATTGCAAACAGACACACACACACACTTACTTTGGTAGCGGAATAAAATAGCAAATAAAAATAAAAACAAGAATGACAAAATTTAAACAAAAATAAAAAATAGAAAATTAAGTATAACCAAAATTTCTTTCTAATAGTTTTGTGGCCTTTTTAGCAAGATATAACAAAAAACATCCTGAAACTAACTAAACACATCGTATTGTGTTGAATTGCCAGACAGACAGACAGACAGACAGACATGGTTGTTGGTTTTGTTGTTTTTTTGTATTTTTTTATCTATTGTTATTTGGTTTCATGTTTTAATATTTTGGCAAGAAGACAGAAGTTAAACAAGAGATAATGGAAAATATGGAAATGTATATTTTCAAACTTTACACAAAAAGTTCACTGTGGAGGGGAAAGTGAAGAGACTTGCAAAGCAACTGCTTTTATTGAAGTTAAGTGACTTTAAAAAAAAAATAGATTAAAAGATTCTTTTGTTTAGTGATAACAAAACAATTGAAAGGAAATAAAGTTAAATTAATTTTATTGATTTCGTTTCTTTGCAAACAAAAACTTTTCTCAACATATTCCATACAGCTTCTGTAGCAGAAGCGCAAAATTCACAGTAGCTTTCATACACATTTGCATTTTTCCCAAATAGGAACACAACTGGGACGAACGACGAATTTCGTCCACCTCGCCGAATTCGTCCATAAGTATTCGCTGCGTAAATTCGTCGTGTGAAGCACAATAACGACGAATTTACTCACCGAATTCCTCTTTAATATTTGATAAAGTTGGTTGTTATGTGTACAAATACAGAGAGACTGAGAGAGAAATTGTTTTTTCGTCTTTCGTCGGTGCACAAAATATAAATAAATCTATCTCAGAGTTCGTCACGCACGACAAATTCCGTTCTACGGCGGTGTTGTGTTCTTTTTCATATGCACAAATATGATTTATTTTTTATGACGAAAGTTCGCACCGAAAAATTCGTCGTTCATCCCTGGTGCTACTTTGAGCAGCTCAGCCTCTAACGAGCGAAAAAAAATTGCTCGTGAACAGCAGAATGCAAAAAAGCAATAAAGATCACGAAATACTAACACAAATGAATAAATAAATTACCATTATACTTAAACTCTAGTTTTTAGCAAAAAAAAATTTACTCACGGCCATGCCTAGTCACGCATCATTCACTTTGCTTGAATGACCAACTCCAATTGAAACTACAATTTTGTTAAAGAAAAGAATAAATCGAAAGTGTTTGTTTGCCAAGAAGATAAAAAGCGAACTAAACTAAAAAAAAAACAGAAATGTTGAATAAAAAATAAGTTTTTTGGCAAGTCATTCATCTACGTTTTAACTTGCATTTTCTGCCAAATTTCAGTTTAACTTTTTTTATTGTTAGTTTTTCTGTATTCGATACGTTCCAATTTTATTGAAAAAAGTTAAAACATTTTAGCAAATAAAAGTATAGAAGAGATTATATGAAAATGTATGTAAATCAATAAAGTATTGTTTAACTTTTTTTTTGCCGAAAAGGATAAAGTAAAACATAAATGAAATGGGATAAATATGCAAGTATAAAGGAAAGTTTTGGTTCATTCATTTGTTTAGTTCAAATCCTGCCTTTGTCTATGTATGTCCCTATCATGCTTTTTCTACATCTTTTTATATGTCTGAGTCTGTGTCTTTTTCCAAGTCTATGTCAGTGTCTGTGTTTGTGTCTTTTTGCAAGTTTATGTCTATGTCTATGTCTATGTCTATGTCTATGTCTATGTCTATGTCTATGTCTATGTCTATGTCTATGTCTATGTCCATGTCTATGTCTATGTCTATGTCTATGTCTATGTCTATGTCTATGTCTATGTCTATGTCTATGTCTATGTCTATGTCTATGTCTATGTCTATGTCTATGTCTATGTCTATGTCTATGTCTATGTCTATGTCTATGTCTATGTCTATGTCTATGTCTATGTCTATATCTATGTCTATGTCTATGTCTATGTCTATGTCTATGTCTATGTCTATGTCTATGTCTATGTCTATGTCTATGTCCATGTCTATGTCTATGTCTATGTCTATGTCTATGTCTATGTCTATGTCTATGTCTATGTACTAAATAATATGTAAGATGAGAGCATCAAATTCAATTGCAAAGAGAATTATGTTACGTGTGTTAAGAAATCCTATAACAACAATCTTATGCGAATGAACTGTCAGAAAACACACGTACATAGAAATAAATGTGTGAGTGTTTATTTAAAAAATGAAAAACTATGTTTTCAACAAAATTTCTGGGGTTTTATATATTTAAATGTGTTGAATTGATTTATAAATTAAAGTTTGTGTGAAAAAGTGAAAATACAATAACTAATTATACAAAAAAAATACAACATGATAATTAGATGAGAATTTGCATAAAATGAAATGATATAAGAAAAGTAAAATTACGTTTTCCTCTTGTATGAGATGAGGGGAAATATCGGCATTTATTTTTGTTATTCTGCCGACATTCTCTCAGATATTCAACCTTATCGCGAATCTTGAGGAACTAAATTTATGGGAATAATGTTGTTATTCCCATGAACAACAAGGGAATAAAATAAACATCTGTTGCGAGTCGAACATGCTATTGAGAATTGATGCAATTGTATTTTTTACTTTTTACGTGTATTTTTATAATTTTCTTAATAAATTGTTATTAATCAGGCAAATTAACAGCATTTTGCTCCAATTTATGCTATTTTTATTGGAAAAAAAATTAAGACAAGAGATTTGGCAGATGCATTAATTCCACTGTGTTTATTGGAAGTAATGTACATATTTAAGTGAAAAGCATGAAGAAGCATTTTGTTTCAACAGAAGATAACTTTGATTAAACATCGTTCTTCCTTTGTGTTATTTCAGTATCACATTTGATTTAAGTTGAAATAATTTTTATTCAACATGATGTTTTTATTTTGATTTAAAACGAAAACATTTTCATGTTGAATTAACATGAAATAAATATAAAGCAAACTTATTGCTGAAAAATTTTAAGTTAAACTTATTTTCATAGATACTAAAATCAAATTTGTGTGTGTGTAGTTAAATATTTTAGATTTTCATCATTTGTTATCATATATTTTGCTTTACATGCCACTCTATCTACGTGCTACATTTAATCTTTTCTAAAGAGCAATAATATTAGATTATCATATCTTTAAGTTTAAAAATTCTAAAAGAATTTAGTTCATGTAAAGTCTTTACAGAATACTTGTGAATATTATTCTAAAGTTAATAAAAATTACATTATAATATATAATCTCAATCTTCTATCACAAATCAACTATTAATCATTCTCTTTATTGGAGACATTCTATGTTCAAATCTATGTAGAGCAAAAATGAAAAAAATATTATAAATTATTTTACCATTGTTTCAAACAATAAGACAATAATAAATTCTCTTTTCAAATTGAATGTTTCAGCTATTCTTAATGGAAATATATCAACCCTTAGGGAATAATTCGTTTAGGGTAGTTATTGGTTGGTTATAAGATCTTTTGCTCCACTGAGCTGTGTGTGGCTCTGCTTGACGTCGCTAAAGTATGTAGAGATTATTTTTGTAGCAAAAGTAAACACGTGCCCTCTCACTATAAATTTGAATGAAAATCTATAATAAATGATGACATAACAGTTGGATGTAAAATACAAAATGCTATTTTATATGTTTGTTTAAACAAATATTGCTGGATTATTTGTTTTGAGGATGTGTTTGCATTTTCATATTCGTATCTAGCACATTTTCTAAAAAGAAAAGAAAAAAATAACTGAACATGAACATGAACATAAACACATACATATACACACATATATATGTATGTTTGTACATAAATAGGAACATGAACATTTAAAAGAATAAATGGGATTTAAAAGTTATGAATTGGTTTAATTTTCAATGATTTTTAACACAAGGGCTTGTTATTTCCAGCTGTTCCCTTTTGCATTTTCTTTCAATCCCAAATATTTTTTTTGTGTTAAAAAAAAAAGATTCGCCATTAAACTCAACATGATTTTTATTTAACTTATAAAACTTAAGTGCTTCAATTAAAAGTGTGAATGTTAATTGTGTGAAGGCATACGAAAACTTAAATGCATTATTGTACAGCAGTATCTACAAAGCAGCACTGCAATTACAATGACGTTTCGTTTAATAACTAATGTGGGTTAATTTAAAACTACTTGTCTACAAATTGCTTACAAGTGACCAGTTTATATTAAGAAGAAAAAAAACGGAAACTCCAGTCGTCTGCTTAGTGTCTGCTACGAACTCAGAATAGTCTAATTAATTAAAAGTTGTTTGAAGTGTAATTTGATAAATAGAAATGACTAGCAAATAATTAAAAAGGCAGAGAAATATTAAGCAAAATTGTAAGTGTACTTTTGAAATAATATTAAACACAGAATATTACATTATTTAAAAGTAGTCGAAAGAAAGTTGTGGAAAGCGATAGACAGCAATCTCTTGAAAGATTAATTAAATAAAATTTGGTAGCATTTAATTTCATTGTTTAATATATTAAAATAATGTTCAAATATTGTATGTATTTCTATATATTTTTTTTTTTGATGTGTGAAAATAAATTATAAGCATTACACTGAAAGAATTTTTTTCATAACTTCTATGAATTTCGAAATTAATCCAATGAAAAAATTCATTAAAATTCAACCAACGTCACGCTTCGTTGGATTAATGAAAGTAGTTTCGTTAAAATTATTCTAATGAAAACTACGTCAAATGTATTAAATAGTGTCATCTATGTAATGAAAGAACCTAATGGAAACAACGCAATAATTTCATTAAAACGACGAGAGATTATCTCCAACGACATAGTTTTATTAAAACAATGAAATAACTTCACAAAAATAATGAAATAACTTTATTATAACAACGAAATAACTTAATTGAAACTGTATGTGTAAATAAGCATACAAAGAGTACAAGAACAATCACACAGAACTACCTTTGGTGCAAGCTTTTGGTTGACAACTGTTGAAATACATTTAATTTATCAGACTCTTATGACTTTTCATTGGGACAACGAATACATTTCATAGATTTAATGAAATTCTAAAGTGCTGTATATTTTATTATTTTTTTAGTTTTAAGGAATTTAATCTTTAACTTAATTGAAATACAAAGGGGTTTCCTAATAATTAGAAAATATTGTTGTCATAAATCCAATGAAATATTGTTACGAAACTAGAATACCAACGAAACAATTCCAATGAAATTCTTTCACAATATTCGTGAAATTTTCATTAGATTTAGATTTAGATTTGTTTAACAAATCTAATGAAATTGTATTGTTGGAGTTATAAAGAAAAATTCTTTCGGTGTAGGACATGTGAAAACATCTGCCTTCGGATTTTAATTCAATTTCAGAAGAAGGAATCACACATACATACATAATGAGCATTTCTTATACATACTTTACTTTTAACTGCTTCCATTAAACATTTAATTACTTCAGTTTAGTCAAGTAATTGTAGAAACTTAAATGGTAGTACATATTAATTTCCTGACAGCTACAAATCCAATTAAAATTTTAATTAGAATTACAACATTTTAATTGATAAAAAAAAACATTTTCTTAACAAAAATTTCGTTTTAGATTTTGCATATGAAAATTAAACGAAATTCAAGTGTGAAACTTTTTCATTAAACAAAGAAAAATTGTTATTAATCCCCTCAGGAAAAAATGCTTTAGAAAGCGAAGCCGTTGCAAGTTCTTTTGCCGTCAAAGTAGGGACGCATAAGTCGCTTTAGAAGTTTAAATTTTTTGCTTGCTAAAATATTACTAAATTAAAATAAATTAAGTAAAATGCGGCTTTCACTCGCGCCAGAAGGGTCCCGGTACGTACACTACGCAATACAATACAATACGAATCAAATATACATATTGAATGATGTAGAAATTTTTTGAAAACTTTTTTGGCGTTTTTCTTACTTTTAGAACTTTTTACGTTTTTTTCGATTTTTGGCAATTCTTTTAATTTTTAGCGCTTTGTTTCGTTGTGCCGTTTTTTTTTAATTTTTGATGATTTTTTTATTTTAGGCGCTTTTTTTCGTTTTTGAACGTTTTTTTTGGTTTTTGGAGATTTTTCTTAGTATTTGCGATTTCTTAGTTTTTTTTTTGTTTTGGCGCTTATTTTGTTTTAGCAGTTTTTTTTTTGGGTTTTTTTTTTTCTTAGTTCGGCGCTTTTTTTAGTCTGGCAGGTTTTTTGATTTATATATATATATATATAGATTTTTTTAGTTATATACCTTTTTAGTATTGGCGCTTTTATTTTGTTTTGGCGATTTTGTTAGTTTTGGCCAATTTTTTAGTTTTGGCGCTTTTAACTTTTTATTTGGGAAGGTTTTTTTATTTTTTTTGTTTTTGCGATTTTTTAATTTTGACGATTTTTTTTTGTATTTGCGATCTTTTTTTAGTTTTTGGCAATTTTTTTTGTTTTTGTAAATTTTTTTAGCTTTGGCGTTTTTTTGGCATTTTTTGTTAGTTCTTACGATTTTTTAGTTTTGGCGCTTTTAACATTTTTTTGGGAAGGTTTTTTTGCGATTTTTTAATTTTGACGATTTTTTTTGCATTTGCGATTTTTTTAGTTTTGGCGATTTTTTTTTGTAAATTTTTTAGCTTTGGCGTTTTTTTTGTTTTTTTTTGGCATTTTTTGTTAGTTCTTACGATTTTTGTCTCTTTTTATTTTTTGTTTGGGAAGGTTTGTTTTATATTTTTGTTTTGTTTTTGGTGATTTTTATTTTCGGCGCTTTTTTTGTGTTGGCGATTGTTTAGTTTTGGCACTTTTCTTTGGTTTTGCAAGTTTTTTTTATTCTGGAGATTTTTGTTAGTTTTTTCGATTTTTTTAGTTATGTCGTCTTTTTGTGATTTTTTAGTTTTGGTGCTTTTTGTGTTTTAGCGATTTTTGTGTTGTAGCTATTTCTTTTGTTTTTGTAATTTTTTTAGTTTTCACGTTTTTTTTACTTTTTAGTTTTGGTGATGTTTTTAGATATATTTTTTTGGAGCTTTTTATGTTTTTGCTATTTTTAGTTTTGGTTTTTTTTTGTTTTGGCGATTTTTTTAGTTTTGGCGTTTTTTTTTGTTTTTGAATTTTTTAGTGTTGCCGTTTTTTGTTTGTTTTTTTTATTTATTTAATTTTGGCGATTTTTTTGTCTTGCGTTTTTTTGTTGTTGTTGCACCAAATGTTTTTTGTGATTTTTTTAGTTTTGACGTTTTTTTGGGTTTGGCGGTTTTTTTTTTGTTTTTTGGGAATTTTTGGTATTTTTTCGACCTTTGTTAATTTTGGTGATTTTTTTTTGCGTGTTAGCGATTTAGTTTATTTTTGTGATATTTTTCATTTCAACGCTTTTTTATTTTGGCGATTTTTTGTTAGGGCATTTTTTTAATTCGGATTTTTTTAGTTTTAGCGTTTTTGAATATTTCACCAGTTTATTTATCGCTTCCAAGATGCAGCATGCTATCAAAATTATATAGTCAAAATTACATTAATTGATACAATACCCTTTTGTTTGGATTTTTTTTAAATTTTATTGCTAATTTGTTGTTGTAGTCTATATAGAAATACACTAACTTTGAAAATTTCAATTCTGTTTTCGTTGCTTACTTTAGAAAACCCTTTAATTTCTAACTGTCATATATATTTGTTGTTGTATATTTTTTCTTACGGTTCTCGAGAAATAATCCTGTGATAGACAGGCGGACATCGTACGATATAAGTTCAAACATTTTTTTGCGGATGAAAAAAATTACGATAACCGTTTGTGAGCTTTAACAAGCTGAGCCCGTCTAATGTATTTAATATACGCTTCACAATTTCCGTTTTATTAATACAGGAACTATTTTATGAATGAATTTCATATAATTTAGAGAGTTTTACAATTCATTTAACTTGATAAAGTTTTCACATTTATTACGATTTTCATTTGTTCAATCTACAATGCACTCACACTCGTTAACAGTTAAACTATTCGCATGCAGTTTATTGGAAATGAAAATTTAAAATTGTTGTAGTACATAAATAAATATACAAAATAAATGTACTTACTGAAATATGTTAAGCAGTAAATTTAATTATTTATGGCTTATCATGCAGGCGTTGAAATGTCTGTTAAAATTTAATAAACTTTTAGGGGAAGTAAAAGAGGATTTAAGTAATTGAGAATTATATTACAAGCGAAATAAATAAACTCACTTATTCTAGGATTTAATATATACATATATTACTTTCCATATAAATTTTTCTCTCTTTTAACATAAATTCATTACTATTTTTTTTTTAATTTAATTTTGCATTTAAATATTTCCACAAAATTAAACTTTATCTTATTATCTTCACTTCATCTTAAATGTCTTATTATTGTAAATTAGAGATAATTGATTGCTAAAGTTTAATTGCTGTTTCAGATTTTATTTTCATTATATAATATTTTTTTTTGTTGCAATAATAGTAAAAGAGAAGAACTGAAGAAAGAACTATTGAACTGTAAACACTTACTACACCAAGAGAAAATTCTATATGTGAGGTTTAATTAAATTTTTACACTTCCAGCAATAACCAAGAGCTAAAATAAT
Organism: Tachina fera; assembly: GCA_905220375.1. NCBI lineage: Eukaryota > Metazoa > Arthropoda > Insecta > Diptera > Tachinidae > Tachina > Tachina fera. Next base: position 101,448,776 of record LR999967.1, on the reverse strand, counting down.
TCTAAAAATCCAACAGACTAGAGATGTGTATGTTCTTCTAAAAAATCCAATTTGATTTTATTTGTTTTCTGGCCATACCAAGCAAACAATTACGAGACTTATTCTATTTTAAATCATCAAGCACATATTGCAGTAGTATTGGAGCAAGATATTTAAAGGTATTAAATCACTAAATACGGTTTGGTTTGTTAATTAAGTGTTCAAGCAAATTCCCACTTAAAAAGGAATATTACTTTAATAATTTTTTTCTCTTAAAAAAAATGAGATAATAGGTTTGTGACACCAATGAAGTGAATATAGACAATGCTTAACAATGGCCGAATTAACTTCAGTTAAATTAAACTTATGACAATATGTCAAATAATCAATTTCTTATATATAAAAAAAAATATTAAACAACAAGAAAACTACTTTTTTTATTCCCAAACAAAATGTTTGTACAAAAAAAATACAAAATTTTTTTTGGGGGAAATACTCACGGAAGAAAAAATCGGCGATGCCATATGTTTTTCAAATAAGCGAGTTTTTTTCACGTGGAAATAATTCACGATTGCAACTTTTTGGGAAAAAGTGAAATATTTCGAGGGAATAATAATACACGACAGGAGTGGTGGTGATTGTTATTGTTCAATAAAGATATCTTACCCAAAAAATAAAAATACAATATTTTATTTCTATCATTTAGAAGAAAATCATTAAAGCAATACTTTTTTGATTAATAAAATATTTTCATTTTAGTGAAAATTTTTTAATAAACAGTTCAAAATAAATTGAATATTTATTTTTAGGGTTCCGTACACCAAAGGTGAAAAAAAAATCGACGAACAAAAAAAAATTCGAAAAATTTATAAATTAAAAAAAATTTTAAAAAATCGTCAAATTCGAAAAAATCACCAAATGGAAAAAAATCGTCAAAAATAAAAAAAAAATAAAAAAATCGAAAAAAATCGCCAAAACGCGAAACAGGCGCAAAAACCAAAATAAATAATTGTTAAATAAATATTTATATGAAAAAAATCGCCAAAATGAAAAAAAACCGCCAAAATGAAAAAAATATCCAAATGGAAAAAACGCCAAAAACCGAAAAAATTCGCCAAAACGCGAAAAAAGCGCAAAAACCAAAATAATTGTTAAATAATTATTTATATGAAAAAAAAATCGCGAAAATGAAAAAAATCTCCAAATGAAAAAACGCCAAAAACCGAAAAAAATCGCCAAAATGAAAAAAATTGTCAAAACTAAAAAAGCGCCTAAGTGAAAAAAGTCGCCAAAATGAAAACAACGCCAAAAACCGAAAAAATAAACATAACTAAAAAAATCGGATAAATAAAAAAATCGCAAAATTAAAAAAAAATCGCCTTTGTGAAAATAAAATCGCCGAATTAAAAAAAATCGCATTTATGAAAAAAATTGCCAAAATTTAAAACACATCAAAAACAAAAAAAATCGCAAAACGAGAAAAAAATGCCAAAACTAAAAAAGCGCCAATAAACGCAAAAAAAACAAAAAACTAAAAAAACGCTTAAAACCGAAAAAAAACAAAACAACTAAAAAAATGCCAAAAATATATTTTATTATATTATATATTATATATATATATATATATATATATATATATATATAGGCTAAAGTTCGTATTGAATTACATATCTCCTGTCCGAACGTAACCCTTCGTGCGCGGGTCAAAGTCGAAACTTCACTGAATTTATTATTATTTCCTTTAACGAGGTATTTTGTGTTATTAAAATGTTGCATTTTATTCAGCCTGGTGTCTTTTCACATGCGCAATAAATGTATAACATCAATATGTTTTTAATTAGAAGATAAAGAAAATATTCAATTTAAAATAAAAAAATAAAATAAAATCAGAAAATTTTCAAAACATTACCTCAGGAAGTTCCTTTTTATTATACTAAACATATGATGACTCCTGATAGATTGAGTTTAGTTGACCATAAAAATTGCTTTAAATTTAAATTAATGGTAGTTTTAATTCAGGCGTGAGTGACTTTACGATTCTATATTTTACTTCGTTCATATAAATTAGCAAAATTGTAAAATTGTACTTTAGGAGATAATCTATCGTTATAAATAATTTATATTCCTAAAGATAATCTGGCAATATCATAAATAATTTTATTAGCAATATCTTAGTTTTATCTTCTATCTTGTACTCGTATTTCTTCGAAGCATCGCCGCAAGGCCGCACCAACTCTCTCGAAGGGCGAAACTTCCGCAATACGAATATGATTGTTGCCGCAATAATATTTTTCTTCCAAGCAGTACAATTTCGAATCATTTTCGTATTACTTTGCTGGTAGGAAACATGGGGAATATTTTTCAAAGTTGTCATTTGTTCACGCAAGCAAAATTTACGATAGCGATATTTTGAACAAGGACAAATTTCATTCACAATACGGATGATTAATTTTATACTAAAACAAAATTAAACTTTCTGATTCTAACAAAAATTTAACAGCTTTTACAGTTTTGATGCTTTTTATATGAACGAATTCTAATACGAACTCTTATGCATATTTGTGAAATCAATTCACTCCTCTACATTGCATTATGGGTGGTTTTTGGTGTTAAATGATAATGAATCAAGCTTAATTTGTCAGTTACAAAGGTAAAACAAGGAAGGAAAACAAACAAAAAAAATAACAAACAAAAATTTTAAGTATCATTTGATTTTTTTTCCTGTCTCTCTGCCATTGGTCAAATGTACCAAATGTTTAAATATGTAAAATCCTGAAATCCTGGAAATACATACACTTACAATGAAATTGTACTTGCTTTCCTTTTTTTTTTTGGATTACAACTTGAATGTTGGACTTGAAAGAATTCAATAATTGATATAAATGGAAGGATAATGGAATGTGCTGCTGCTGCTGCTGCTGTTAGTAATGTTAAATCACTTAAGGTGTTTGGGATTGAAAAGCTTTTTGCTAACAACAAATGACTCAAATAATAAAGTATGAATGAACTCAATATGTTCATATACTAAGTGAGAGTATGGGAGTGAGTGAGTTTAACAATTTAATATTTACAATCCATTGAGTTTATGAAGCATTTTTATTGCTTGTGTTATACAGAAAATCTGCAATGTAAAATAATTGCAAACATATTGTTTCATTTGTCTTTTAGTGAGATAAATCAATGGAATTGCATTTTATTTTATAATAAAATCTGGGTTAATTTTCACTCGTTGTTGTATAATGCAATTGAAAAGCGAAATTATTTATTATCGCATTAAGCATTTACTGTTTTATTGCAATAGAAAATTTGACAAATATACAAAAAAAATCAAGAAAGCAAATAAACTAACATATGGGAATTTCCACAGGAATGTCAACTTTTTGTAGCATGCGACACCAAACAAATATGCTTGTTTTTTTTAAAGAAAACAAAACTTTTTTTTACTTCTTTATATATTTGTGTAGGCCCTCAGCAGCTCTACGTTAGGTAAACTTTTAAGAAAAATCTAGTCTCGTTGTTCTGAAATATAAGGTTAATTGCTTGCTGTCGCACGCTACAAAATAGTGGAATTTCTCGGAGAAATGTCCATGTGCATAATTATTTAGTAAAAATTAAATAAAAGACAATTCCAAGACCAGGGATGGCAAAGCTGGTACAATTGTACCTTTTCTGGTACTATTTAAACTCGGAAAGTACAATAGTACACCAATCACTAATTTAGTACATTTAAGGAATCTCCGCAGTTTCGCTCCGTATTTCTTTTCAAACGATTGCACTTTTTAGCAATGAAACTCATATTCTTCTCCTTGAAAAGAGTCTTGTGAAAGCAAAACGCAGCAAGAAAATAAAAAAAAAAAATTTGAACTAGTCATTTCTAAGTCATCGGATGCTGGAGCACATGCTATTAATTTCTATATTTTAAATTTCAATTTAAACAGCAATTTTGTGAAAACAATTCGGTAGCCAGACAAAGTCGATTATTTTAATAAAAACAAAAAAGAACAATACTTTATTTGAACTAAAAAAATATTTTAGTACAATTAAGGTAAAAAAGTAAATTTTTTTAAAGCTGTTGGTACAATTTTAAAATTCTCAATGCCTTCCCTGGCCAAGACTATTGTAAATTTGGGAAAAAGCTTTCGTAACCAAAAAGCTTTCAACAAATTGTAATATAATGAATCAAAACAATTCACATATTCCATTTGCACTGAAAAACTGAGTATATAAAGCAGAAATCTACATCAACTGGCAACACACACAGTGAACCAAACACAAAAAAAATGAGCTTTGGTGTTATTTGTTGATTAATAATTTATTTATTTATTTATGAAACATATTCTACAAAGTAAATTTGCGACCTATGCCTTCATACAGAAAGTAGCAAAGTGGTTTTTAAAGAAATTCCACAAAATACCGCAAGATTATACGGTAATCCGTGGCAGATCAGTCAAGCAGTGCGAGTGGGACGAAAAACTCTCGAAGGCCAAACAACAAACACAAGCCTGACTGCACACTTAATAAAAAATTACAATGACGCGAGAGATTTTCCCCAATCCAGAGCTGCTTAACGACTCTTCATTAATACTTATCACATGTAATTTGGCTTACAAAGTGATATGAACTTTAGCCTAAATGTAAGAAATTTTTAGCTTGTATTTGCTGAACAAACGAGAAACTTCCAAAAGTGTAAATCTAATCTTAATCTACGTGAAACACTGTGTTGAAACAGCTAATTCTACTTATTCCATATACAAATCAACACCCTCTTCCTACAATACTCACGATGGACTTGAGCAGGAAATTTATATGAAAATCACTAATTTTTTTAAATGATTTCATACAAATTTTCTAGACGACTGACTTATGACTTATGGAAACAGGTGGTAAAACTGTAACGATACCACAAGCCAAACTATGATCTTAGCAAACATCAAGGCAACTTGCATTGGCGACTTTAACGACTGCTTCGTGCAGTCCTTACCTCTAGTATAACTTATATACATAATTTTATTTCATATATATAATTTTTTTACTCACCCTTTAATTTGAGTAGTCAATTGCTGGCAACAGCTTAAACTTGTAATCAAATAAGTTTCCTTTTATAATAATTTTTTTTATAATTATGATGATATTGAATTTATGTATTAAACCTGCAAATAGATTAAGAAATATTTATTAAAATATAAATTTATTCAATACATCTAACTATGTATGCTTATAAAAAAAAATTAAATACTACTTGCATTAATTAAAAAAGGGTCTCTCGTAAAGCGCTTTCTAATTTCAAAGTTAACTGAAAATAAGGGCATTTTCTATTGTAGAAAAGAAATATTATTTTTACTGCACTTTTCAATGAAAACTCAAAATAAAATGGTTATTTGAAATATTTAGGGAATCCACAATAGCGTTTTAAAATACCTCTCAATATTGCAAAACTTTAATACTTTAAAGCGGTTTGGCAAGTTTGTTGTATTAGTTTGTGTGTAAATAAAATTTATTACCAGGTGGCAAATTTAAAAGTATAAAAAGAATGTAATTTTCTCGTTATTTTAATACTTCATGTAACTTGCAATTTTGAGGGTGTAAACCGATTCTGAAATATAACCAAATAAATTTAAAAATTTGCATTTAATATTCAGCGCTATCGTGAATAAAATTCCGCTTGAAATTTTTCCTTGGAAACAATTCCAACTAATGGCAAATAATAAGGAAAACAAAAAATTCTAATTGAAAAGGGAGAAATTTCACGCGGAATTTTATTCATGATATAGCCCTGATGTTATTTTTATTTAAAGTGTACCAAAATTAATACGATTTTAAAAGATTTGTATTTATTGTTGGCGAGGCACGTCTGCTATTTAGTTGAATTTCTTTGCTGCTCAGCTCTTCAGTAGACTGTTTCGAATTGTGTTTGAAGTCTAGTGATGAATTGCTTGAGCAGCAAATAATTTTTTTTTAGTAAAAAAACAAATTTTTTGCAAATAAGCTTCTTTTTATACAAAGTGTCAATAAAAAATTTAATAGTTAAATTTTTTGAATTAATAAAAATATTGAAAATATATCGAGGGTTTATATTTAAAAAAGTGCTATCTGCAATTCTTGAATATTTAAGTAGACAAAATAAAACTGTCTTTTAGTAGAATTAAGATGTCTTCTTTAAATGGTATTGTTCAGCAAAATTTAGTTATTAGCCCTTGCACTTTCAGAAAATAACAGTTTTTGCGCTCTTCTAAAATTTTCAAGCATTGCAGAAAGCACTTTTTGAATATAAACCCTCGATATATTTTTCCAATTTGTGGAATTATTATTTTTAATTGAGGAATTTTTTGAAAAAAATGCATAACTTGCAAACAAAAATATATAAAATAATTTTTTTATTGATAATACATATTAACTAACAATATTTTTGTCCGTGTATGCCCAAAGACATCAAAGTTATTAACGAAAATCAGATTATCTCGACTTAAGCGCTCTTTCCTTTTTGCCACTGAATTATTTCTTTCTATTATTGGCTCGAAAAAAAAATTATAATAAAACTCTCACTCAAATGAAAACTATTATGCAATAAATAGTTTTTTTTGTGCAAAATCTATTTTAAGCTTAAATTCCCGCATAATAAATTTTGAACATGAAAAACAATAATCAAAACTGTCAAAGTCTACGACGCATTCATTTGTATAAATGAAAACAACAGAATCACGTTGCTGGCCGAAACCATCATTAAGCACGACAACAGCACACAATTTATAATCACGTACAATGATGCATAGACAATACACCTAAACACAATCCATATGGTCGAAGTAAATGTACTCTCGTACCATTGGCCATCATACGAGTATTTGGTCACGAAACAACGCTAAATACCAAACAAAAAAAAAAAACAGAATGATAACCAACAAAACAACGATCATTGACTCGTTTTGGTTTAAACTTAAGGCCTGCTATAGTGAGTGAAGCTTTGAGCAAATAAAAATAAGAAATAAATCTAATGCCATTATACATATTTATGTTAAAGCGTACACACAGCTTGTGCTTGTAACCGCCCTGCAATTTTGAATGGGGAAATAGTGCTAACGAATAAATTCTGTATTTATTCGAATGGGAATGAAGTGAGCTTTCAAATAACGCAGACCACTTTGTGACCAGCGTGACCGTTTGACCGCCTAAAGTGGCAAATGGCCACTTTTTCGAGTGCTTTTGCCACTTTTTGTATCCCTTTTTTTAGAGTAAAATATATTAAAATACATTAAAAACAAAAAGTTTAGTGCAGTTTTCTTGTTTTTTTTTTTAATTTTGTCCCATTTTTTTTGATAAATCCCCTTTTTGTTGCCACTTTTTGAAAAATGTGATAGGTCACCCGGTTTGTGACTATAGCAACAGGTTAAATCAGAGATACCAGCTTGGTGCTTTTGTTAAAATTTTTAGTGCTTTTTAAAGACTCAAAATTTTGAGCGTTAGTGCCAAACTAAGAAAAAGCACTAAGTAGTGCTTTTAAGTAATTTGTGTATTTCTTAAAATTACTTTAATAAAAACTTGGTGCATTTATTTGTTCAGTGTAAAGCATACCTTTTTCGTCTGATATATAATTTCTAGCTTGAAAAATATTAGCCATTATTAAACATTACTAAGGCTTCAGTCGTTTGGATATTCACTCGTCTTTCACGTTAGTGCTTTTTACGCTTTGTATACCTCAAAATTGCGCTGTTTAGTGCTTTTTTCAAATTTTAAATGTAGTTTTAGAGGCAAAAAAGTTGGCATCACTGGATAAAATTAACTTAACTTATTACTCTCTTTATTTTCTTTAAGTTTCTGTTTTTTGTCCCGCTCTCTGTTTTGGCATTAAATGAAAGAGTAGCACATGAGTGTTAGTGTGACGGGTGTGACCGGATATTTCTTTTAATCAATTACTGGAATATTAAGATGGAGGTTCACAAAATAAAATTTAAAATTAAATTGCACTTATATATTTATTGTTGGCTAAATTTTATTAAATTTTTTCTACTTCTATTGTGACGGGCGTGACAGAAAATTTTAATATAACAATTAATCCACAAAGCTTGCATTATGAGACATATAAAACTTGAAACTTGAAATAACGCTTTTGAATTAAAAATGAGAAAAAAAATTAATAAAAACTATTATCAGAACCCCAAGGGCAGTATAGTTATGTATATAATTTTATTTTTCAGTATGATGGTGCTATCCCACAATCAACACAAAACAAATAACATATTCACGTACATATGTATGTACAAAAGTCCATACATAGGAACATTTAGTACTCGTATGTTACGAGTACACTTGTACAGTGCAGTGCTGTTTGTTGTAAGATTCATGGCAAACTTTACTGGCAAGAACGCATGCATGCATATAAGCAAGAATCCGGTTGTTATTTTCTTTTTGTTTAGAATACTGGTGTGACAACAAAGAATTCTTAATAAACTTACACAAAATTCGTAACATTTATGGTTGAAAACGAATTAAAGTGGACACAACCATACATGTGGGTCTAACAACATGACAAAGCTTTGAAACTACATACATATGTATGTACATATGTATGTGTAAAATATAAACGAGAGAATATGTTTGTTACATTTTTATTTCCACCAGAAAGGGAAGAAGGAAAAAAGTACAGTGAAAGAAAAAAATTTATCATTAATATACAAAAAGATATATTTATTTAAGTTCCCATAATAATGAAAGTGATCTAAGTCTAATAGATCTAATTTCAAGGAAATATTAAAAACGACTCAATTAGGGGCCTCAATGTGCAAAAGGCAACGACAATAAGCATCAAAAATTTTTATATGTAATAATTGTACAAAAGCAAAATATATGAAAAATTTTGTCAACGCTTAGCGCTGAGTTTCACAAATAAATTCAGTGAAGTGCGACTTTGCCCCGCGCACGAAGGGTTCCGTACGGACACGAGATATGTAATTCAGCACGAACTTTAGACTATGTAAAATATTGTTTTGGATTTTTTTTTTCGGTTTTCAGCGTTTTTTTAGTTTTGGCGTTTTTTGGGTTTTTTTTTGGTTTTGGCGATTTTTTTAAGTTTTCGCGCTCGTTTTTGGTTTTAGCTCTTTTTTTTTGTTTTTCTATTTGTTTTCGGTTTTTCGATGTTTTTTTCATTTTCACAATTTTTTTCATTTTGGCGATCTTTTTTTCATATAAATTTTTTTTTAATTTTGAAGCCTTTTTCGTGCTTTGGCGTTTTTTTTCGGTTTTTGGCGTTTTTTTAATTTTGGCGATTTTTTTAATTTTGACGCCTTTTTCGTGTTTTGACGTTTTTTTCGGTTTTTGGCGTTTTTTAATTTTTGGCGATTTTTTTCATTTTGGCGATTTTTCGAATTTGGCGATTTATTTTAGTGTTAAAATTTTTTAACTTTAGCGATTTTTATCGTTTTAGCGTTTTTTTTTTAATTTTTGGAAATGTTTTCGGTTTGGCGATTTTTAAAAATTTCAAGAGTTTACGTTTTTGCAAGATATAGCAAGTTGTCAAAATTACATAGTGAATATTGCATTAACTGACCACACTTTAGTTTAAATTTTTTTTTTAAATTTTACTATTAATTGTTGTAGTCTGTATAAAAATAGACTAATTTTGTAAATTTCAAGTGTCAATGTACATATGTACATACAATTGTATGTATATTACATGGGATTTTAAAATTTTTCGTCGCTCGTTCTGGAACACCCTTTAATTTTTAACTGTCATGTATTTTTTGTTGTAGCGGCCAAGGTTCTACATACTCTGTCCAAATTTCAGGTCCTGAGAAAATAGCCTGTGACCGGCTTTTTACCTTTGGTGTACGGAACCCTAAAAAACTTAAGTCGTAAATGTAATAAACACATAATTTTAAATTTAAATACTGGATAATACATGTATGTATGTATGTAAGTATATTCACCCTTATTGCGAATCTCAAGGGAATAATTCTCATGAACAATAATATGGCATCGCCAATTGTTAAGGTTCAGTTAGCCGACTGTAATAGAATGTAACTGCGGCGATAGGAAACAGCTGAACGTTATCAGTAAAGTATTAAAATTGAAACGTTGCAATATTAAGACAATATTTTAAAAGCCTATTGTGAACTTCCTAAATATTTATTTATTTTCTTTTTATTAAAAACATTTCGCTTTTCATTTCATTCTCGTTTTACATATTTCTCTCAGTGCAAGCACATAAAAGAGAATATTGTATTTTGTGTGGCATACGCATAGCATAAATTTTTTTTTTTTAAATTCAACAACATTTATATGGCACACTATTTTATTTGAGGTTTCAATTAAATCTTTTTGTGTTCTACTAAAATGTTATATTTTTTGATGTTTTCATTTATTGAGCTCGTAAACAGATTTTTTTTATACTCTTTTTCTTTATTCATTAACTCAATTCGCAAAAAAAGCAGTTAAATGAAAAAGACAATTATTCATGGTTTGAATAAAGAAAGAAAAACTTTATTATTATTCTTTGAAAAGTTTTAATGAAAACTTTTTCTTGGGGAAAAAATGATAGAGGCACATTAAAAAGAAAAAGTTAATTGGAAAAATGAAGGGTGATCGTGAATAGTTTCCACCTCGAAATAATTTATCCCTTGAAATATGTTCCCTTTTGTTAACCGGCCTCAAAAAAAAAAGGAGGAGGTTTATAATTCGTCTCCATTTTTTTTAAATGTGTATCTTCATAACTCAGACCAATTGTAAAATTTTTTTGTTTTCTGAGAGAATATAGCTTCCCATTAGTCCTATTGTAAAAAAAGTGGGTGGCGACACGCCCACAATTTTTTTAAATATAATTTTATGATACTCTACTTATTTGATGCTGCGAAATCTATAAAACACATTTGGTTCTTGTAATCACATAATTTGAAAGTTGAGAAAATGGGCGGGCTACGCCCAATAAAATTTATTATAATATTTCATGCGGTTCTACCTAACCGATTTTTACGAAACTTACCACACATCGTGAACTCTAAATTGGACACAATCCTCCATTTAAAAAAATGATCAGAGTCACGTCCATTAAAACGTACTTCTTATCTTTTTCTATCAGATATTTGCATTGAAGTCGGTTTTTTTTGTAGAAAGAAATATTAGTGCACAAGGTTGGTTTAATTTCTTTCCAGTTTTTATTTAGTCTTCTCTACAAAAATCAGTTGACAAAACATTGGGCCTTGTTACGAGTGTCGCAGTCGTAGTCGAAATACGACACTCTTAATAAGGCCCATTGTTATTTTGAAAAAAAAAAAATATTCATTTTGTTCATCATGTGTGTAATGAAATCTAAGAATTGAATAAAGGAACTGGGACTAAGTGCGAATGTCATATTTTGACTATGACTATGACGATTTTGTACTAGACTAAAGAAAATAATGTTGCAATTTTCTTTAGTCTATTATAAGGCGTCGTAGTGGAAGTCGAAATACGACCGACACTCGCAATAAGGACCACTATTTATTTATAACCTAGACTTGAGAAAAATCGCCCGAATGCAGTGTAAATCGTTTAGTTGATCACACTCGCTTCAACTGTTCTGAAAATTAAATCAGCTGATAATATCAACAACAAATAGACAAGACCTCTGATAATGGCGACAGAAAATAAATTCCCTGCACCTGTAGTGCGATTCACTAACTTTTTTTAACTATAATCGCATCGTTAAAATAATTATAACGAAAATTTATCGAATTTGCTATTCAGTAAAATTTTTAACGATATTCGCTGTAGGCTAATGTCAGCTGTGTCGTTTAAGCGACAATAATTTTTGTGTTGTTAATTTTATCGACAAAAATCAACAAAAAATATCAGCTGAGTCCTATCGTTAAAAAGACGTTTCAGAATCACATAATCGTTATTTTAAGCGACAAAATGTATAGATAAAAATTACGATTGTCGGATCGTTAAAAGTTACTGAATCGCACCACTGGATTCAAAAACTCTTATTACAATAATCATATCGCTATAAGATATATAACGAAATTTTATCGACTTTTCTATCCGGTAACATATTTTAACGATATTCGCATTTAAAAACAAAAGTTAAATCACACGCTCAAACTCGTTCAACTTTTCTTGTCGTTTTCGCTTATTTTGACATTTTTTATAACGAGATGCCACATGATATACAATTAAATTTGCAAGCAAAATACAGATATATACTATCGTAAAAAAGAAATTACAGAATCACATTATCCCTACCGTAAGTGAATAAATATATCGTTAAATATTAAGATGTTGGGTTCGCAAAACGTTACTGAATCCCGATACTAGTTTGTCTAAATTTATCAGAGTTTTAAAATTCAGCTTGAACCTAACTTAAATGCAATTTAATTTAAATTTAAATTTAATTTAAATTTAATCAACTTTATATTTTTTTTTCAGGAAATTACTTTACAATAAAAGGCTCAAGTTTAAAATTTTCATTTCAGTGCAAGATTCCATTTGCCGCTTGTTCCATTTAAATTGGTCTTGCCATTATTTTCTTTAGAATATAATTTGTATAGATTCTGTTTATAAAAAAAAAAAATTGAAGAATGAAGATAGAGTTGTGTTTCCATTTAAAAATCCTGCTAAACCAGTTTCATCATGAAAAGGCAATTTGTTTCATGTTTTTCTTGTTGGTTTTCCTTTGATTTTTCTTAGCATTTGAGTTTTATTTACAACGAACAAAAAACTGGTCAGGTGGTGCGTTCAAACAAACATACATTCATACATACACACATATATACATACAAATGTATATGTATGTATATCCCAGCTAACAAAAAGCCAAACAATTAATATTAGCCAGATCTTAATCAAACATAAGAAAATTAACTAAACAGGATAATTAAAATCTAATTAGAATTTATATTATAATGTTAATCTAATTAAAATTAGAATTTTATATATTTTTTTTGCTTTATTTAGAACTTATGTTCCATGAAACTATTCGATTATTAACCTTTAGGTCAATTTATATATATATATATTTAGTTTTTTATTTCGATATTTCGTTAAATAATAATAAATAAATTCAGTGAAGTGCAACTTTGAACCGCGCACGAAAGGTTCCGTACGGACACGAGATATGTATAAAATATAGTTTTGGATTTTTTTTTTCGTTTTTGGGGTTTTTTCAATTATAAACGTTTTTTTAGGTTTTGAGTTTTTTGCGTTTATCTGCGCTTTTTTGTTTTAAATTTTTTTTCGTTTTGGCGATTTTTTCGGTTTTTTGCGTTTTTTCTTAATTTTGTGATTTTTTTTTGGCGATTTTTTTAAATTTTGGAGATTTTTTTTTCATTTAGGCGATTTTTTTTTGTTTTGTAGTTTTTTTTTCGTTTTTTGGTTTTTTAATTTTGGCGACTTTTTTTCATTTAGGCGCTTTTTTTAGTCTTAACACTTTTTTTTTCATTTTAGCGAGTTTTTTGGTTTTTGGCGTTTTTTCAATTTGGCGATTTTTTTCATTTTGGCGATTTTTTTCATTTTTGCGATTTTTTTTAATTTAAACAATTATTTTGGTCTTGGCACCTTTTGGCGATTTTTTCGGTTTTTGGCAATTTTTTTCGGTTTTTAGCGATTTTTTTCATTCAGGCGATTTTTTCGAATTTGGCGATTTATTTTAGTGTTAGAAATTTTTTTTTTTAATTTTGGCAGTTTTTTGTAGTTTTGGCGATATTTTTTAAATTTTTGGCAATTTTTTTTTTTTTTGGTTTGGCGATTTTATAATTTTTGGATTTTTTAGTTCTACCGTTTTTGAAAATTTCAAGAGTTTACCATTTTTAAATCTCATGTATTTGTTGTTGTAGTGGCCAAGGTTCGACATACTGTGTCCAAATTTCAGGTCCGTAGCTCTTACGGTTCCTGAGAAAATAGCGTGTGACGGGCAGACGGACAGCGTAGCGAAAACAATAGGGTTTCTTTTCGACTTTGGTGTACGGAACCCTAAAAACTAACAGCCTTATTTATAAAAATTATTAAGTCTTTAAAGAGGTTTTTAAAACAAAAAAAAAACCTTTTTAATTTTTATAAATAAGGATGTACAAGAAAAAATATATAAATTGACATAAGGCTTAATAAAAGAGTTTCAGTGAACATATAAAAAAGGATGAAAAATTAAATACAACAACTTATATTGCATGAACAAAAAAAAAACAGTATTAATTCTTAATTTTACAGGATTTTAGAGTTTTTGTAAATTTTTTGTTACAAATTATTTTTTTATTTTTATTTTTAAAAGTCAAGCCCTTGCGTTTGCTGGGTCATCACCTGCATTTTTGTTGCAGCTGCTTACAAAAATCCATTTAATTGAAATTTTCTTTATTCCTTTTTTTTCATTTAATATCTCAGCCTCATGTGGCATGTGCATGTGTGCAATATTTATTTTCTTTTTGTTTTTTCCTTTTGGTTTTTTTTTCCTTTTTGAGTGCGTTCGAAACTGGTAACAGTTGCACTTGCGCATGCCATGGCTCTTTGTTGTTGTTGTTGTTTCTTTTGTGCCATAAAAACTGTGTACAGGTGTCATATTTTTTTTATTCACTTTGCAATTAATTTTTGCCTGATAATAATAGAACCGTGCAGGAAAACTAAACTAATTTCTTTTCGCTTTGAAGACCTTCTCGTTCGTACATGTAAAAATATTGCTTATTTCTTTCTTATTTTATTATCATGTATAAAAATAAATTGCTTGCATATTATTGATCAACTGAAGATGAAAAATATAAAAATGTGGCAGAATCTAAGAATATTTGTGGGCAAGCAAAATGATAATACTTTTGCTCTACAGCTTCGTATTTATTAGGTTTTACTCTGGCAAATTAGTTTTTAATTAAAAAATTTTTGTTTGGTTAATCTAACCAAATTGAATTAGTTATATTAGTATTAGTGCAAATTGTTATTGCAGGTAAGATAAGTGAAGTATTTTAGCTGTTTTAAATTACATGTTCGAAATAGTTAGTGAATTTACATAAGTTGTATATTATTTTGCAAAAGTTTCTACGATTAACGTATCATTTAGGGCCATTATTATGACTTAACGATAAAGTTTCGGATAGTTATTCCTAACTTTAGCAAAACTGAGCTATAAAATGACCTTTTCATTCAATTTCATTATTACAACTGGCCGATAAAATAAATAATAAAATGTTTGTTTGGTGGCAATGTTTCTGTGGATATTGTGGATATTGTTTGCTAAAAATGATTAGTGGCAACTCGCGTTTTGTTTATTTGCCAAATTACAAACATAATGAAAATATTTTTGTAAATGCTTTTGTTTTTTTTTTTTTTATTCTTATTTGTTTTGTGTTGTATTGTTTTTGTTTTATGGCATATTTTGACCAAATAAATTTAACTTTGATTTATAAAGTTCAAAGTGTGGCAAGTTCACATGACTATAGCTCACAATAAAAGTTACAGGTAGAATGAGCTTGTCTTTAGCTTATCGCTCACTTTTTGTTAAAATGAAGTTAAAATAATGAAAAAGTGTTTATCTGTCCAATAAAAGTCTACCTTTAGCTAACGACAAGTTATAATAATGGCCCTTGATTTGTTTTCGTAGGATTGTCAATACGATCACGGATGTGATGTGAAGGATTTGAACCCTTGTTTTTTTAATACACTCAAAAAAAAATTAACTAAGAGTTAGGAAAATTTTCTAAATTTGAATAAAAAAAAGTTGTCGTATGACGCTTAAGCTGTTTTTTTACTTGAAAGCAGTAAAATATTTACTAAATTTCTAGTTCATTAATTAACTATTTTATAGTAATTATATTTTCATATTTTAGTAAAATTTTCCTAAAATTAAGTAAAATTTTCCAATAAAATTCGGAGCTTTGCAAAAAAAAATTTTTCGTCTTTGATCTCAAATTTAGTAAATTTTCCCATTTTTTTTTGTGTTTAATTCTGGTACTTATTTTTATTTTTAATTAAGTTCTATGTATGTTTTTTTATATTTTCATGTTATATTCTTAATTATAATTCACCATACATACACATAAAATCCTTGAGAGACAAGACAAGTATTGAACCACCAACCTTCTGATTGATAGGCAAAGCACTCTAACCAATTGCCTAACAAGGCAGCCCGAATAAGTATTGAAATTATTGAGTTTTAAAATTTTATTTTATTTACAAAAAAAAAAAATTCAAGTTGAAATATTCCTCGAAAATATGAAAAATTTAATTAGATTTTTTGCTAAATGCAAATCAATAATAAATTCCATAATTCAAAGAAAAAATAGTTAAAACTGGTAAATATTTTCTTTAGTATACCTTTTTACATCTTTTAAGTAAGTCAAATTTCATCAACTAATCAGGAGTAATTCATTTCCTAAAGTTTATTTTTTGATTTAAGACGAAATTGACTAGTTTATAAACATTTTCTTACTTTTAGTAAATATTTCCTGTAAGTCAGTAAACATTTCCTGAAATTTGAGAAATTTATTGTGTATTTTTATGAACTATTTTTGAGGATATGAACTTTTTATTTTTTACTCATATTAAGTAAGTTTTACTAGATTTTTGTAAAAATTTACTTAAACTTGGAAAAAATTACTTAAACTTAGAAATTTTTTTATACTTGAATTTAGGAAAAAAATTTCTTAATAATAGAACATGTCTTTTTTTTTTGAGTGCATGTATAAGCAGTGATGGGACATGGGTGAATACCCAAATGGTAAATTGGGTATTTAAATGTAAATACCCAGGTATTTACCCAAAATGTGATTAAAAGAATTTAATTTTTTATTATGAATTCAATTTTTTATTAACAAATGAAATAATTTTAGTTGCTTCAGCATTATTGTTGCCATCGCTCCCACTCATTACATTGAATTGCCATAAGCACCCTGATTAGCTGTTCTTATTAAGAATTTTTCTTTCGTTTGATGCAGTCAAAACTGCCTTACCTGAGCAAAACGCATCAAGAAATGTATAAACAAAATACACTTAAACAAAATATTTTCAAAGTAAATTCGAAAATTTTCACATTTCTCTTACGCAACAACGAGTATTTGTTATTTAACTGAGTATTTACCCAAAATTAGATAAATACCCGGGTATGAAATTGGGTACAAATGGGTAAATACCCAGCGTTGGGTAAATACCCAGATCTAAACCCATTACTATGTATAAGTAATTCTGTAACATATTTTTGCATTTTTAAGGCAAAATTTTATAACAAAATATGTTCTTGATAATCTAACCAATTTTAGTTAAAAAAATCGCCAAAAACCAACAAAAAACGTTAAAACGAAAAAAGCACCAAATAAAATAATTTCTAACACTAAAATAAATCGTCAAAAATCTGGAAAAAAAAAGCCAAAATGAAAAACAAAATTTCGCCAAAATGAAAAAAATTTCAAAAACCACAAAAATCGCCATAACGAGAAAAAAGCCCCAAAATTAAAACAATCAAACAAACGCAAAAAACGCCAAAAATAAAAAACGACATATTAAAATTTGGCCCACCGATAAAATACCAAAAACGAAAAAAAAATCCGAAAGTTCGTTTAGTATTAAATATCTAGTGTCCGTACGGAACCCATAGAGCGCCAGTCAAAGTAGCACTTTACTGAATTTATTTATAACTACATGTATATTTACATATTTATAGCAAGCAATAAAAAAATAAAATCACAAGTTATTGTTTGCTGTTTTTTAAACACCGCTTCTCATAACTCAATTTTATTTTATTTATTTTCAATTCCTTACTTAGATTTCTTGAAAGTTTTGTCTATGTTTTAAAAATATTTCTTGGATAATTCATTATTTTGTTACTTTTTGTAAATTGTAGCGAACAAAAATGTCCCTGTCCCTGTCCCTGTCCGTGGTAGTTCGTCATAAACGAACTCCACTGTATTACCATTTTTAGCGTTCCGTAAACCAAAGATGAAAAGGAATCCTATTGTTTTCGCTACGCTGTCCGTCTGATCAACACAGGCTGTTTTTTTTTTAAACCTTAAGAGCTACGCACTGAAATTTTGACAGAATATGTTGAACTTATTAACGCTATAACAACAAATACTACATATGACAGTTAAAAATTAAAGCGTGTTCCAAAAATCCTGTGTAATAACGGACAATTATGTATAAACACTTGATATTTTCAAAGTGTATTTTCATGCAGACTACAGTAACAATTAACACTAAAATTTCAAAACAATCAAAATTAAAGGATGTTGTATCAGTTAATGAAATTTGACAACTTGCTGTATCTTGGAAACCGTAAGAAGCAAACTTTTTAAATTTTCAAAAACACTAAAACTTAAAAATGATAAAAAAATTTAAAATAGCAGAACAACCGAAAATAGCGTCAAAACGAAAAAAAGCGCCAAACCAAAAAAGTCTTTAAAACTAAATTAATTTAAACAAACCGAAAAAAAGTGAAAATTAAAAAATTACAAAAAACGAAAAAAACTAAAAAATCGCCCAACCCAAAAAAAAAAACGCTGAAACTATAATATATCGGCAAAACCGAAAAAAAGCAACAAATAAAATGAATTCAGTGAAGTGCGACTTTGACCCGCGCACGAAGGGTTCCGTACGGACACGAGATATGTAATTCAATACGAACCTTAGCCAATATAAACTATAGTTTCGGCTTTTTTTTTCGTTTTTGAGTTTTTTTCGGTTTTAAGCGTTTTTTAGTTTTGGCGTTTTTAAGTATTGGCGCTTTCTGAGTTTTGGCACTTTTTTTCTCGTTTTGGCGATTTTTTTTTTGGTTTTTGAAGTTTTTTTAATTTTGGCGATTTTTTTATTTTGACAATTTTTTTTATTTTGACGATTTTTTTAATTTTGGCGTTTTTTTTTCATATATGTATGTGATTTTTTTTGGGTTTGGCGATTTGGTCGGTTTTTCATTTCGGCAGTTTTTTAGTTTTCGCACTTTTTTTCTCGTTTTGGGGATTTTTTTTCGCTTTTTGGCGTTTTTGTAGTTTTGGCGATTTTTTTCGTTTGGCAATTTTTTTTTTAATTTTGGCGATTTTTATTTTAATTTTGGCGATTTTGTTCATATAAACAATTATTTTGGTTTTGGTGCATTTTTCGCGTTTCGGCGATTTTTTTCGGGTTTTTTTCATTTTGACGATTTTTTTTATTTGGGCGATTTTTTCGAATTTGGCAATTTATTTTAGTGTTAAAAAATATTTTTTTTAATTTTTGGCGATTTTTTTCGAGTTTTGGCGTTTTTGCGCCAAATTATTTTTTAATGTTAATTTTTATGTAAAAATAAACAAAAAGTCTTCTTTTTTATTTTAAAAAAAATTAAACTTATTTATAAGTTAGATAGCTTAGATTTATTTATTAACAATTAAAAATTACTAAACATTTTAACTGCACAGAAAATCATAACAATTTTGCGAGTCAAAGTCGCACTTTACTGATGAATTTCTTAATGATTAACTTTTGACTGAGTATTTTTCATTTTTATCTTAATTTTTTTTTCTCTTTCATTTGAATGACAGACAACTTTTATGAGACATAAAAAAGATTAATTCGATTAAAAAAAAATACCGCAAAGAAACGTGTGGGAAGTATAAGAAAATATTTAATTATAATTGATGGTATGTAAGCTTTGTTAATGAACTTATTTTACGTTTGAAAAGAACTAAAAAAATTCAAAAATCTTCAAAATGCTTAAACCGGTGGGCTTAAGTTTTCTTATACAATTGTTAGTGTTAACAGGTTTTTTCGTTAAACAGCGTTAAATCGTTCATAGAGTTCACATTTCTTATGAAAATGTTAAATGTGTGTTTAAATCTCTTGCTGTCATAGTTTTTATATTTTTTATATGTAAATGTTTGTTGCCCGTGTCCCGTCCTATGTGTTTTAGAATTAAGCTCTTTTGTAAAATAATCTTAAGCATTAAAGAGTTTTTATCTTCATTTACTTCTGTAGCATAATTTGAATAATAAAATAATTGCTACTCATTTTTTTTTGTTATTATTATTATTATTATTATAATTTTTTTGTATACATTTTCATTTTCACTAATTCTTACATGTGAGTGTAATCGTCATTCACAGTCTTTATTTAAGAAACCAAGTTCTTTATTTTTTTTATTATTTTTGTTTTTTAAAGGTATGACAGCAAAAACCATTAAACATGAGTAAAGTATCTTTGGCTTTTGTTTTGTTAAAGTGTTGTGTGGCAAAATACTTAAATATGTATATTTATGAGTAATACCGGTTATGGTAACTGCTGGCCATAATATCTAAATCTACATTCCTATAAACATGCATACAAACATACAGAGTAGAGCTAGAGTATGTAAAGTGGAATGAACAGCAGAAAAAGTCATTTTGAAAAACATAAACAATTTCGTTTGAAAACTTAAGTCTACTACAGTTGCCACTGTGAAATTAAAGTGAAAGAGAATAAGAAACAAGCACAGGGGTCAAGCAGAAAAATTGTAACTAAAATTTGAGTACAGCATGCCCAACTCATAACTCTTGTAGTTGTAGAATAACTCATAAAATACACTTGAAAAAATTTAAGTTGACTTAGTTGTAATATTAAAAAGATAATTATGTTTTAAGTAGGAAAATAAAAATATATGTAGATTAAGATGCAAGTCTCCATTAAGTACTCAAGGCCTATTCACATGGAA
The DNA here is from genome assembly GCA_905220375.1 of Tachina fera. Lineage (NCBI taxonomy): Eukaryota > Metazoa > Arthropoda > Insecta > Diptera > Tachinidae > Tachina > Tachina fera. The sequence goes on along the minus strand of LR999967.1, from coordinate 101,428,198 downwards.
TCCGTAATACGTTACATATGGTAAGTCGCCTTTTCCACCTGACAGCTGACAGTTGAAATACAACAGCTGACAGCTATTAGTTGGTTTTTGGTTGGTTTTGATTCACGTTTTCACGATTTGTGGCATCAAAAATAAAATTAAAAAATATATAAATATAACTTATGATAGAATTAGTAGAATCGTATCGTGAGTTGACGGATCAGCTAACAAAATCTGTAACATTAATAAAACATGTTGCAGTTTATTTCATATGTATCGTAACGTATGTGAGGTAGAAGTCAACAGAAAATAGATTTCTTTGTCAACTTCTCTCTTCCACACATTCACACATATGTATAAACATAAAGCGAAGAGAAATGCAATAACAGCTGACACGTTCGCGAATTGAGCGATAAGACCACTTCAAAAGTAACACGATATGAATCGACTAATTCTACCATTAAGTTCATTCAATAATTCAAATATTGAAGTTGTTCAAGTACTCATTGTCCAACCTTCTACATCGCTGCGTTAATGTAAATTAAAAAAGATTTAGTATAACGTATGAGAAATTCTATGTGACACGTCCTTTATTTTAAGAAAGTAGAAGTCATTCTTAGGGATTGAAATTTTCGTGACTCCCAAGGCATCAAAACGAACATGTTTTTTTCATTTCCCTAGCTTAACTACTTGTAAATGTTCACGAAAAAAGCACTAAAATCACTGTGTTATGTTAAATATAATTCTCATTTGGTTTACATTTAGACCGTTGGTCGGCGAAATAAGGGTGCAGCACCTTTTAATATACTCTTCTCTTACGGATGTGTACGCACGCATTGATAAGAAATAAACAACGTTAATCAGTCTATCATAAACATTCAAGCAGACAAGTTGTGTGTATCGCATGCTGTTAAGAATCAGTGTTGCCACAATAATAAAATATGATGATAATTTACTAAAAAAAATTATTTTCAGAAATTTATTTTTACAAACCAGAATGTTTGATTTGACAACGTGTGTGTTAACACGCATGAAAAAACATGACATGCAAAGGCATTTTCAAGCATATATTTAAATTATTTTAAGAAAATTTCTTACAAAAACATCTTTTTACTAAGAATGGAGGTAGCTCTAAGAAAATATGCCTTTCTTTATAAACAAAACTTGAGTGTTTCTTCTGACCATAATAAAATAAATTTTGCTTTGGAGATTTCAAATTAGGAAAATGACACAAAATTTCACTGGCAACACCGGATACTGGGGAGAGTATAACACACACAATTGTAAAATGCAGTTGTATAGGTTGCCGACCACGGATTTAGACGTACATATGTATAAGACAGCTACTAATACACGCAACGAATTTAGACAAGACAAAACTAAATAAAGCCCCATAACCACTGTTGCCAGAATTGACGATTTCTCTGCATTTTGACGATTTTTACCTCTCAAAATGCACTAGTGACGATTTTAGGTCCAGAAATGACGATTTTTCTAAATTTAATTTCGAGAATAAGAAAGTTCTTTCAAATTCAAATCTTTGCAAAAGTGATGTAGAAGAAATAATGAATAATTGTATACATACAATTTTACATTGAATTACTATGTGACCAGATACTTAAAAGATTTGATTTTGAAAGTCAATATAAATCTTTAAACATAATTCATCCAAACCTAATATTAAATGGCGAATCCAATTCTATTCTGGACATTGCAAAGACTTTTCCAAATTTCTTAAACGAAAATTAATTGTAATTTTTAGATTTTAAAACTATTTTTGAAGGAAAGGAAACAAACTTTACAGAATTTTGGAAAAAATATCCGAAATTAAATGATGTGATTCAAGTCTGGCTTTCCCAATTTTAACAAATTTTATTCGCAATATAATGATTTTACCACATTCATCGGCAAATGTCGAAAGGATATTTAGGTGAATTTAAATAAAAACAAAATTCGTAATCATTTACAAAACGATTCTTTAGAAGTCATCCTATACACAAAGGACTATTTAAAACTTAAAAAGTCAAACTGCTATGACACTGAGATCAATTCAAATTTGTTAAAAATTTTGAATTTTGATACTTATACACAAAATGTTTCTATAACAAAAATGTTAATATTTTTTTTATATGTATGTACGTATGTGAATTCTGATTTAATTTTAAGTTTTTTTTAACTTTTATTTTTAATTTTAATTGTTTTCATGTTTAGATTATATACATATGTATATATTAATGTATATGTTTATATATTTGTTGGAAGCATAATTAATAAGTTTGAACCATTGTAATAACCTTTGTAATAAAACAATTACAATACAAAAAAAAAGTATATTTTTGATATGACGATTTTCTAAAATGACTTGACGATTTTGACGATTTTTTTCACAGAAATCTGTAGTTTTTGACGATTTCACCTCTAGAAGTTCTAGCAACAGTGCCCACAACTACATCAACACACACACACACACAGGGCCCGCAAAACAATATATATTTAGATTGGTGAGTAAAATGAGAGTAAAATAAAGTTGCACTGGGAGAAAATTTGTGTAATTTAGAGATATGCTGTGATTTTTAATGGTATGAAATAATTTTTACATAAGCAAATTGTTAAAAAATAAAGTAAAAAAATCTAAGAATCCATTTAACAGTGTGGCGTATACATTCAATATATGTATATGAAAAAGAAATTATTATTTTTTTATATTAATTTTTGCAGAAATTAAAAGAAGTTTTGGATTAAAATTAAAAAGTAAGTCCAAGAGATAATTAAGTGTGGTAGATCACTTTCTGATTGATATCTATCGAAAAAAAATCTGAACAAATATTTCCATTAGCTTAATTGTTTTGCAATTTTATTACTTTTCTTTTAGCTGAAGCTGAGTCGGAAGAATTCTTTTTCCAAAAAAAAAAACAGTCGAAAAAAATTTACATTATACTCTTACAATTATTGCCGAATATTTATCCAAATTCCATTTTTAGTGATTCGTGTGATTTTTCGAAGAATGAGCTTGAAATTTAATAAAAACTAATAATACTCTAACATACCTTTTTTTCACAATGTATGATTAAGAGCTAACGTGAACTTTAACTGACAGTTCTTGATACAAAACTTGCTGTTAAAGTCCCTGTTAGCTCTTAATTGTACATTGTGAAAAGGGCCATAAGTCTTTCGTTTTAGTTTTAAATGTTCCATAACGTACAAAAACATTCATTGCGTATTTCCAAAAAAGCATTATTAATAATTATTCTTTTTTTTGTACTTTGTTCAATTTGAACTTTAATTTTGTTCAGTTTGTTAAAAAAAATAAACAAAAAACACTTCATTCTCCTCATTGACGGCTAAATGAAAGAACAAAGAACGTGTGTGACTGTGCTGTCCACAATTGCGGTATGGAAGTACTTTTAGCGTTAAAGATTAAGATTTGCAGTTAAATTAAACCATAGTTTGCCGAAAAATATCTGAAGCCTTAAATTTTTCGTAATATATGAGTAAATATTTTTGTGGCAGTGTGCAATAATCGTTTAAACAAATTTAGCTTTTTTGATGCTATACTATATTAGCGATAATGTCAAAACAAAACGATATCTAGAGCATTATATATATATATATTTTTTTTATTACATAGCTAAGCCGATGAAACATAATAGCGAACCGTAGTTAACTAAACATTAGCGTGTGGCATTTTTTGACCGCAACCGTGGACAAAACGTAGATCCACCGCAACACACCAGAGACCCAATAGCAGTCAAAACAGTGGCTTTCTTGGCTGTAAAACCCCAAGAGAGAAGGCCAATGTGGGTTTGTCAGCCAATAAAATTATGGTATAAGCTACACATATTGATTACTTTCAAAAAGGTAAAATAATAGTAAGTGGCGAATATTATGGTGACTTATTTGGTGGATTTAGTGAGAATTTGAACAAAACGAGCGCATATGGCCAAGAAATATTTTCTTTTTTATATAGAAAAATTCATGAATCAGGCTCCAAATTACTTCTTTATCAAACCTATTTACAAACAAATATCTTTTTTGATGACCTGGACAAACTTTTTTTTTGTTTAAGGGATAAAACATTGGGCAAAGTGTATAGAGCTCAAAGAAGTCTATATTGAAAAATTAGATGATTTTTCTTACAAGAGCCGGTGTTTTTTTTTTCAACGAACTTATTAACCCACCTTCGTACCATATAAAAATTCGTCGGATAATTACAGTCGAAGATCAAAAAATAGTCAGGATAAAAATTAATATTTTTTAAAATAATTTATAATTTTTTTCTTTTTTTGCAAAGGGAACTAACACTCAGACTACTACTATTACTAGGTGTTAGCTTCTTTAGGAAATTGATAGTTGACGAGAGTACAGGTGCTGAAAGAAGAGATAGATAAAAGCTTGATTTTTTTACAACTCTGCTTTTTTGATAATGCGTGTTGCAGCGCCTCTGGTGTCAATGAGACGTATTACGTTGTGTTACGTTTCTCCGAATAAACAAATTTAACCGTCTAATGTCGCAGTTGGATTGTAAACATAATCTATGCGAAAATATTTTTCGTGAGAGAATGAGAAGAGTTTTGAGTATCCTTCTTTATTGTTTTGATTTTAACTAAAAATTTTTAATCTGGCTTTCGTTAGATCTTCTTTTTTTTTTTGAAATTTTAAAAACAACTTTAACTTTTTTAAGAAAATATATAGAAAAATTCACAATGAAAAAAAAACTTACCATTAACCTTGTTCGAATACAGCTAATCCACAAACAGTCGTTTGAATTGAATTTAATTCAATCAGATTTCAATATTTAATAACTTAATTATCTGTTTCTTTTCAGCACATAAAATACTTTTTATTTATTTTAATAAACTGTTTGCACAAATATTGAATTAATAGAGAGCACGTATGTATTTATTTAATTTATTTGCAACTTATTGGTAATTATTATTCATGTTTTATATAGAATCAATTGTTTTTTTTTAACTTAATGAGGTTTAATTAAATATTTTATTTTTTCTACGGCATCAATTAATTTCTGCATACGCAATGCTTTGAAAAAAAAATTATATTTTTAATGATTTAAATTTTCATTTGAATATTTTTTATAAATATTGGCTAAAGAAATAAGTTATATAAAAATAGGCCCGTTTGTTTTTTTATTTTTTTGCCTTGGCAATTACATTTTTCAACATTAATTCCTTTCACAATTTTTGTTTTATTTTTTTTGCATTTATTTTATAATTTTTTTAGCTTATTTAACTGGAAATCTATTGAGGAGCATAAGCTGTTGAGGCTTTAAAACGACCAAAAAAAGAAGAGATAATCTTGTTTATTATATTTTATTTCTGTATCTATTTTATTTTTTTTGCTATAGAAACGTGACTGGTTGGTTGTTGCAGCATATTGCGGCAGTAGCATTTAACATTAAAGCACAAATTAAAATAAAAAGAGTTAAAGTAAAAGAAAAAACTGGTTACAAATACACTCACTACCAATCGGCAATTCTACATGAAGTTTCAATGAATAAAAAATTCGAGATATTGAAGAAGCCCACAAAATACATACATACATACACTCACATACAAACCTAACGACAGACTGACACTTGATGCCACAAATAACAATGATAAGTGTGCAGTTTTAACTGTGGCATCATTGCTTTTACAGCACAAGCAGCTGTAACAAAAGAAAATAATGTTGAAAGGCAAATCGAGATTCATCAAAACAAAAGCAGAGATTCCAGTTGGAATACTCGTATGTAAGTTTCTTTTTTTTAAGATTTTTAGAAAACATCAAACGTTTTCACAAAAAAATAAGGCTGAATCAAACTCAAGTTTTTGACATTTTTGTTTTCACACGACTTGTGTGATAAAAAGTAAGGGCTCAGTTAGCCAACTGTAATGTAACTGTAAAAGTAGAAAACAGCTGATCGATATTTTTATGTGAAAAGTAATGAAACAGAGATGTAATGTAACTTAACCCACTTTACATATAAAAATATCCATCAGCTGTTTTCTACTATTGCAGTTACATTACATTACAGTTGGCTAACTGAGCCTTAATAAGACTGCATAAGTAAAATTTTCTTATTTGATTTTCTCATTAGTAGTTCCCTTTTTTAAAGGACTTTCAACCATTTAAATAAACCGATCTTATGAAAAATATACTACGTTTATATGTACGAGCAACTTATCCGCAAGCAAAAATATTGCAAATAGAGAATTTTGCCGCATAAACGGCGACTTAATTTTTCATTTGCAAATAGCAAACTCACGAAAACAATTCGTGATAGACATGCATAATTCGCAAATAAAATGCTTGAGGTTGCCACACTTACAAATGTTTGCTAATAAAAAACAATAAATTGATAAATATTGCACAAAAAAAATATTGATAGCAAAAGATATTGACAATTAAATCGAATAATTATTTATTATTATATACTACGTTTATACGCACGGCTTATTTTTAAATAAAACTGTAAATTGTAATATTTTAAGTTTTTCAACAACCGGTTCTCAACCCAGCTCCTGAAGGACACCGGATTTAGGGTTTAAAGTGAGTGATATTCAATTAAAATGTGGAAAACAAATACATATGCATGTATAATCGATGTATCATATAAATCATAAATCAGTTTCCAGAAACCGGTTTGGAAAAAACCGGTTGGAAAAAAACCGGATTCGGTTTTTGAAGTTAAAGATATTCAACCAATAAATAAATATGTATACTCAAATATTCAAAAAATTTTTAAGAACAGTTTTTAAAGCTGAGCTTAAGACAAACCGGATACAATTGTGAAAATTGCAAATTCAACCAAATACAACTATGTAAACGAAATGTTTACAAACCGGTTTCAAAACAAACTAGATTCATCTCTTAAGCCTAAATGTATGCGACCGAAATATGAAAATCAATAAAGATTTTACATTTTTCAATAACCGGTTATTAAGTCTGGTTTCGAAGGACTTAAAATTCGGTTTTCAAACTTAAGAACATTCAATTTGAATATAAAAATATATTCTAAAAATCGGTTTTTAGAAACAGGTTTGGTGAAAACCGGTCTGGAAAGAAATCGTAAGATTTTTTAAAACTAAAGATATTCAGCAAATATACAAATACTCAAATAATCAACATTTTTTAAATCTCATTTTTTAAAGCGATGCTGAAAAAAACCCCGGTTACTATTTTGAAAGTTACACATTCAACTAAATACAAGGCAATCAACATTTTTAAAAATCACTTTCAAAACAAACCGAATTATATTTTTCGGGCTAAATGTATGCAACCTAAATAAAAAAATCCAAAAGCCCGCTTTTCAAGGAACCCGAATTTGGTTTTCAAACTTAAGGACACTCATATAATAAAATTCATATAAATATGCGACTTATTTCTAAAACCGGTTTTTTATAACCGATATGAAATGAAACCAGATTCAGTTTTTTAAATTAAAATTATCAACAAATATTCAAATATGCATAATTATTTTAAAACCCGGTTTGAAAACAAATCTTATTCGGTTTTTTAAGTTTTAGCACTATACATAAAATTAAAAAAAACCACAAAAGAGAACACCGGTCTACTTGACATACCAAAAATCGTAAATGCGTAAACTCGACCGATGTACATATGTATGTAAGTCATTAGCAAGTCTTATTGCTAAGCTGATTAATTTGTGGCAAAGAGAGACGAGGTGAACAAAACCGTTTCTTTTCCCCCCGTCACTCTCTCTCTCTCCTAAAAAACTAATCAGATTAGCAATAAGACTTGCATAGTGTAAATTATGAGTAACTCTGAATAACATCAACTGATTAGCCCAGTGAATACATACAACATATGTATAATTTTTTCCTTTCAATCATATTTCTGAAATGTAAACACTTTCTCTTTTAAAATCTTTAAGATTGCTCTAGATATGTGAGTATACGTTTTACAAAAAAAAAAAAAAAAACAATTAAAACCGATTCAAAATAACTGATTTGCCATTATTTACACACATATGCACGCACATTAATATTTATAATCTCGGATATACGCTTTTAAAAACTTTTTATTGAGAAACTTTAATTGAAGTTATAATTGTTCGCTTAAGATCAACAAACTAATAAATGCATTGCAAGCAAGGCAACAAATTCTCTAACGTTAAAAAAAAAACCAGGTACGTATGTATGTATATAAAAATATCTATAAAAAACATTAAACACAATCCTAAAAGAACGACAACGACATTTAAGCTAAATAACAAATAACAATTTTAAGGCAGAAAAAAAATGGTTCCCCAAGAATATGTTGTTGGTTAAGAGTGGCCAAAATAAAACAAAAACCGGTAACTGAATTTGCCACTTTGGTCTGACGCCGTTTATACAAGTATATATTTTTTCGTCTGTCTATAAGTCTGCAAAACTTATTGCAACATAGAAGACACACGCACACACACAAAGACGTTAACAAAAACATAAAAGTGAGTGCATAACTGTGTGCGTGTAACCACTTTTTTTCAATTCTTCTTTGTGTTTTTATTTTATGCTTGTTATCTTGTTTTTTTTTCATTTTATATAAAAGCATATGTTTTGTTATTATCTTTTTATTTTTACACCATCACAAAAATTTTACAAGCCAAATACTACGAGTACAACACAAATGCATAATAATAAAAACAATACCGGTTATTCTTTTATCCCAATTGTAATCAAACGAGCTTTTGCATTAAAAAACATTTTATTTAGTTTTTGTTTTTTTTTTCTTCCCATTCACTAAACGTTGTCTTTGTTATGTTACGCCACTGGATCCGTTACAATACGTCTTAACCGCACGAAGAGTTCAACGAAACTAAATGTTTGTCAACGACAACAACATAAAACAACCACCATCAACATGTTGAGCATAAAACTATTGTGGATACAAACAATGTTGCTTGTGATATATTAGTTTGTATATAAAACATGTTGCTAACATTAATTTGTGGATGTTGCATATGGTTGCTAGGAAACACGTGAAGATTTTGTTTTTGTATGCAATCGTGAAAGCAAATATGTTGTGTTTTGTTTGCCGCTAAAGTTGTATTGAACGGCCAGTGGAATAAGTACAGCAGGAAATTTTAATATAATTCTATTTTTACAGGCAGAAAAATATGGAATATACATATTATTGAGTAGAATTTATTTAACACTCTTTTATTTTCACTAAATTTAAAATCATTATTATAAATACTGAGATCTCAAAATATCTATTATATATAAAAGTATTTTGGAATAAATTTAATTTTCTCATAATATACCAGAGCGGGTCAATAAATCTGTGATTTTTTTAATTAAACACATTTTATGGATAAAAATCATTTTATTTTCCAATGTAGGTTCCTTTTAACTCGATATAATTATTACAACTTTTTTATATTTATTATTTATTTATTATTTTTATATCTTCGAAAAAAATAAGATTTATCATCATCATCATTCAGTCAAAAGTATTAATTAGAAGTAACACGCAGGCTATTAATACTTACTAGTTATTAAAGCTAGGTGTTGCCTTCTTCAGGAAAGGGATGGTGATAGAGCAGGCTGGTGGTGAATGAGAAGTTAGAGGAAAGCTTCATTCTTTTCTTTACAGCTCTGCTTTTTGCAAGTTTTTAATAATGCCGCTGTTGCAAAGCCTCTCGTGTCAATGAGACGTATTCAATTTTTGAAGATGCGCTTAGTACCATTTACTATTTTACTTCTCCAGTGATTCTGCTACATAATGCCGACGAAGGAGCGCGCTCTGATGTTGCACTAGGATTAGTATCTGCTGAAGTGGGTATAAGTCAGTGATCAGTGACTATGCCTTCATCATTTGAACTTTCCTACAACAATTGATACAAAGGGACACTAATGCACATCAGAAAAATGCATAGTGTTGTTATTTAATGACTGTTGGAGGAGACCGGGATCGAAGCAAAGACCTTCGGTTTTTGCTAACTATTTCAGCCAACACCACTGATGTCATAATGTCAAGTTTTTACCTTTAAGAAAATTTTTGTTTGAAGTTCGAATTTTCGAAAATTAAATAAAACAGTCACCAGATTCGAAACAATTTATTTAGGTTAAGTTGAAAGAGGATCCATCATATTGTTAAATTTTTACCTTTAAAATTTTAAATTTAAATTTTTACCTTTGAAGTTCGAATTTTCGAAAATTAAATAAAACAGTCACTAGATTCGAAACAATTTATTTAGGTAAAGTTTGAAGAGGGGCAATTATTAAATGCTTTTGCAGCATATTTATATTTTTTTTACTCAACACTCGATATTTAGAGCTTTTAGACACACAATGTTAAGTAATTTAGTGGTGGAACACCACGATGTTAATTATACGATGTTCTTTGAACTAGACTGTCCTGCCCGCTTTGTTATCGCATCGCACTGTTTATACTTAACATAGAGCCTTCAGAAGAATATTAGCAAACATTAGCAGAATGTTTCAGCATATTCGATTGCTTCATTAGTTCGTCTTGGTTGGTTTGAGTGGCTGCGTTTTTTCTTTTGTGTTAAAATTTTTTCAGTAGGTTTGTGCGTATGTACATTAGCAATAGCATGAGTGTGCAAGGTTTATAGTTGCTACTATTTTTCTGTGGACATCTGTCTTGACTTATATGCTTGTGTGGTTGTATATTTCTTGCTAAGCAGAAGGTATAGCACAATAGCTGTTGATGTGCTTTGAATGTTAACTTCAACATCGTCTTGTGTGTGTTTGTGTGTGGGTATATGTATGTGTGTGTGTGCTTATGTGTGTTTGTGCTTGAGTATTTTGTTATTTAAGTAATAATATCTATACGTTAGATATGAGAAATTAAATAACTTTTTTCAGCATAAAATCAAGACTTTATGTATATGAAACAGGTCTAACAAAAAAAATCCATCAATTGGAAAAAATTACTTTTTTAAATTTGCAATTCTTTTTTTTTTTTTTTGAAATGGTGCAAAACTCAATAGAATTTTCGATTACTAAGAGAAATTTAATGAAATCACAAAAAAAATTATAAGTCTTTAATTCGTGACCCAGAAAGTGTCTGGGATGGCGTAAGTTTATTTAATAACTTTATTCTACAATTTACAAAAAATATGTTTTAGCTTAAAATTTAAGATGTAAATAAAATTTGCTTTCAAAAAAAATTTCTTTTTCATACCCTAAATCATAAATACAAATGAACAAACACATTGTTATATTAGTTTCTTCCTTTTTTTTAATTTCCTAAGACACTCGCGACAACATTCGCATTAGACACAATATGTTTGATGCACATACTCATTGTAAAATTAAAAACATCAACATTTTTATGAACAGAAATGCTCAAGTGGATTAACTTACACAAGCAGTATCTTAGAAACACTCGTTCATTTCACTGCTTTGAAGATTTCCTTTCCTTTTAAGTTTTAAAGCATGGAACAAGAAAACACGAGAAGCTAAAAAGTATGTAGCACAGATTAAGCAAATGACAAATACCAGCAGTTGCAAAATGAAGTTTTTAATTTTTTTAATCTGTGTCAGTGTGTGATTTGTTTTATTATTATTTTGTTTCCTTTTCTCCAACGAATATAATGCACAAAATGTTTTTTCAGAAATTAGAAAATTAAAATATAAGTCAAAAATATGTTATGTTTTTGCTTTCTTCACTACACACACTTCACTGATCTTCATTAGCTGTTGAAATGATTTATTGCCATTACTGTATATGGGTATTTCCACAAGTATAAAAAAAATTTTAAATTCTCATAGAGAAATAATCAAATTTAACTATTTAAAAATAAAATAAATTTTGAGAACATATTTGAAGATATTGAAAACCAAAGTTATAAGAGCGCAAGTCTTTTTTTTTATAAAACGTCTTAAATAGTTATTTTCCTTTGAATTTTGCTCCCTAAAATTTTTCTAAGGGTACATAAAGTAAAAAAACACGCATAAGAAACTATGATATTAAAAATAACTGCATACTTTTACTTTCAAAAATTGCATATTTCGATGTCACGTGCGACATCATCATCAAATATTAAAAGAGAACGCATAGTAAACTATGCGAGTGCAAACAAGTGTACATTTTTGCTTTCAAAATCACATATTTAGATGTCACGTGCGACATCTTTATCAAATAAGCGGTACAGAAACCGAAATATTCAATGCAATTAAGATACAAATAATCTTGCTGAATTATATAAAGACTTAAGATTGTGGCACCTATGTATATAAATTTGGTCACGTGCGACATCGTAAGTGTAAAATTTAAATAAAAAATTACATTTTTTTTAAATTATTTAAATTTAGATGTTTCACAGTAGAATGTAATTTTTTTTAAACTCACATGAAATGAAAGAGAGCCGTCAATGGAGTCGTAGCAGCTATGAAAAGGAAAGTCTGAGGTTGGCGTTTTTTATGAAGGAGTTAGCACGTTGACTACAACGCCGAAGGTCCTGGGTTTGTTCCCGGTCTCTAACAGTCATTAAATAACAACATCACGCATTTTTCTGTTGTGCATTAGTGTCCCTTTGTATCAGTTGTTGTAGGAAAGTTCAAGTGATGAAGGCATAGTCACTGGTCACTGAACTATACCGACCTCAGCAAATACTAATCCTAATGCAAAATCCGAGCACGCCCCTTCGTTGTGTAGCAGAATCATCGGCGAATCAAAATAATCAATAAACCAAAAACAAACAAAACACATAAAACAAAATTTTATGTGTTTCATTTAACATCAGAGGTGCTGCAACACTGCATTATTAAAACCATGCAAAAGAATGAAGCATTCCTCTTAAGAAGCATTCCAGGTATTCCAGCTTAACGTTTTTTGCTGCAACATATGTTCATAAAGTAAAAGCAGCTGGAACTGCCTATTCCGCAAAAAATAAATATATTTGGTATTCCTGATACTATTTTCATTTAAATTTCTTAAAAGAGCATAATAAGAGCAATAAAAACAATATAAATATCATAGTGTAACAACATGTCACGTGCGACTGTGACTAAAATTTAGTTTACAAATAGTAAATAAATTATTTTTTTATAAAATAATTTTAAAGAGACATCAGTTCACAATATTCTAAAATAATTTACATTGAAATATTGCCGCAAAAATAACTTCTGGTTTTGTCACATGCGAAAGCCTTTGTTTTGTTTTCAATTACATACTATTAAATAAAAAATTACTCCAACTCAAACTTAGCACCGATTATAGGGCTTATGTAGAGCTATAGGCTGTGTTTATTGCAAAATAAAATAAATTGTCACGTTCGACATCAATGAAATTACCATATGTATTGTTTTGAAAAAGTTCATGCATGCCATATAATTTATAAAAATGCACCCTCTTTATTTTTGTGTCATTTTTAAGCCACCAGCATTTGTTACAAGTATTTCATTTTTTTTTTTGTTAAAATGTTTTCACACTGAAAGTTAAAACCTGGTTTTAACGTTAAAGCCACAAACAGCTGATTTTGCATTCACACTGCCAGTTTTTTAAATTCAGGTTTTAACTCACAGACTGTATAATAAATTTGCTCAAAAATAAAATAAATCTCCTACAGAAATGCGTGTGTTTGTTGTTGTATTTTTTTCTGCTTTTTATAAAAATTATTAGACAAATTGTACAACAACTGCGTCTGTTTGTATGAAAAACGCGGAAATTTTACAATGTGTTGTAAAATGGAAATTATTTTATATTAAAAGTAAATTGAAGTAATTATAGAAAGTGAAGAAGTGCTTGGAAATCAAGTTATTGTATATAAAAAAATGCACAAGTACATCACAAATTAAAACTTTTTTATCGGCGAATCGATATTAGTCATATCGTCTATTTTCACTTCCCAGAGGTCAATGAAAATATTTTAGTTGTTTTTCTTCCAAAAACTGCTTTTTTCCCATAATTTTTTCATTATTGTTGCTACTGCATACATTTTTATTTAAGTTTAAAATTGTGCAAGCGACATCTATTGTTATTCACTCGGGATAAACATTATCAGCTGCTTCTGCTCATTTTGACTTGGCAGCACTGAATTTATCACAGCGATAACAATGTTGCATTTCATAAAACCAACTTAGAACCAAATCAAAAATGGTTTTAAGTTGGTTTTAACAACAACATTTTTTATGGTAAAACCAGATTTTAACAGTTGGTTTTAACGTTAAAACCAACTTTTATTAAAGTGTAAAAAAACTATTAGGGTCGCAACTTTAAACCCTTTTTACAACAAGTTCAGATGTCAACTTTCAAAAGCCCATTTACGTATGTATGTATAATTTTTATGGTCTTCTCTGTTGTGCAGTGTTATTGCAAAATATCTAATCTAAAGCTCCTAATCCTTCTCTTAGTCCTCATAAATATTATCTACAGCAAATAGTTGCTTAGAAATTATTCAAAAATTAATCAACATAAGAAATATAAATCGTGAGTTTGCATTTAACACAAACTCTTCTTGTACGCCATTAGTATTCATTACGGCAAAGTTACACAATTTGTTTAAAAATCTTCTACACTCTACGAAGGAGCAAGGAATAAATAACGAAAGCAGAGACTTTACATTTCCATAATTCACATGTACGCACACGCACGCACACATACAAGAGAAATGTAGTTTAAAAAGCACATATGTATACTTACTCGCTTCAGCAGCCTTAAAGTTATCCAAGTAATAGGCAAGACTTTCTTTCATCAGTTCCTTTGAGTTCTTTTTTGAGGAAAACGACTGTTTTTAAAATTACCATATACTCATCAGTTAACTTTTGTCCTTCCTTGTATTTCAAATGTTATGCAAAAAGTAGAACAAAATATTTCATCCGCGTAAGCTTTCCGCAACTACTCGTATCTGGTCATTAACATGCATCTTTATTTTATTTTTATTTTTTGTTGTTCGCCGCCACAGTATATGTAAATAAGACTTTTAAGCTATTTTTGTAAGCTGCCATCATACTAATTACTCTGCTTTTACCTTAGCGAAAGAGAGAAGGAAAAGGCGTAGAATCCATTCAAAGCAAAAACCACTTAAGCATGTTTTATCACAATGAGTGATTTCTAAGATGACGCAAAAGTTTGTCATTTTAGTTTAAGAATTTAACAAAAATTTATTTTCGTTCTTGTTTTTAAAACACATGTATTTTGTTTTTATTTTTTGAAATAAGAAGCCGTTTTGTATACGGAGTCATCGTCATAAGCATCACAAAGTTTTCTAATTTATTTTGCTGTCTATGACAATATAACGCGCCATAACCGTAAAAAAAAAGCTTAAGCGCCATAATTTCAGAACTTAATTTTTTGAACATAATCGATTTCGAATAAAAAATCGAAATTCAAAAAATATGTATGTATGTCCTTTAAGCTATTTTAGCGGTTATGGCTCGATATGAAAGCCACCCACCAAAAAAAATACCTTTTTAGGGTTCCGTACACCAAAGGTGAAAAAGAATCGTCTGAGCTACGGACCTGAAATTTGGACACAGTATGTAGAACCTTTGCCGCTACAACAACAAATACATGAAAGTTAAAAATTAAACGATGTTCCAAAACGAACAGCGAAAAATTTTAAAATCCCATGTAGTATACATAGAATTGTATGTACATACGTATCTATATTGACACTTGAAATTTATAAAATTAGTCTATTTTTATACAGACTACAACAAATAACACTAAAATTTAAAAAATTAAAATTAAAGGGTGTTATATCAGTTAATGTAATTTTGACAACTTGCTGTATGTTGGAAACCTTAAGATGCAAACTTTTGAAATTTTCAAAAACGGTAAAACTAAAAAATCCCAAAATTATAAAATCGCCAAACCGAAAAAAATCGCCACAAATTTAAAAAAAATTAAAAAATTCGCCAAAACGAAAAAAATCACCAAAATTAAAAAATCTAACACTAAAATAAATCGCCTAATTCGAAAAAATCGCTAAAATGAAAAAATTGCCAAAATGAAAAAAAAAATCGCCAAAATGAAATAACGCCAATTAACGAAAAAAATCGTCATACCGCGAAAAAAAATTTCAAAACTAAAATAGCGCCTAAATGAAAAAAAAAATCGCCAAAATGAAAAAACGCCAACAACCGAAAAATTGGCAAAACTAAAAAATCGCCTATATGAGAAAAATCGCCAAAATTAAAAAAAGCGCTAAAACGAGAAAAAAGTGTCAAAACTAAAAAACTCGCCAAAATTAAAAAAAAACGCCAAAAACCGAAAAATCGTGAAAACAAAAAAATCGCATAAAATAAAAAAATCGCCCTAATAAAAAAAATCGCCGTAATGAAAAATAAGTGCCAAAAAACGCCAAAACTTAAAAAAATCGCCAAAACCAAAAAAAAACGTTAAAACTAAAAAACTTTCAAAACTATATTTTATACATATGTATAGGCTCAAGTTCGTATTGAATTACATAGCTAGTGTCCGTACGGAACCCTTCGTGCGCGACTCCAAGTAGCACTTCACTCAATTTATTATATGTATATCTGGTATAAAGAGTCATAAAATAATGCATAAGAAACAATGCGATTGCAACTAACTGTATATAAACTAATTTTTTCCACTTTCCCAGTTAAATGCTCCTCAAAGATTTTCGTTTTAAGGATTTTATTTCCAAAATATTAACGTTAAATAGTTATGTTCCATAAGCCTTCCATAAATAGTCATTAATTAAATTTTCATTAATTTTACTCATTATTAGTTTATATAATGTCTTTAATTTTTTATATTTAATTAAGTTTGTACGATTTTAACTGGTTTTGTTTTTTAATAATATTTCCTGGTAAAAATTCTTTTAGTGGTTCAACATTTCTTTTTATAATATAATAATTTTGTGTTTATTAAACATTATTTTCTACTATGTAGAATTCGTTAAGTAAATATATATTTTTACTATGTAGAATTTGATAATTTAATATTGTTTTCTGCTATGTAGAATTTGTTTATTAAATATTTAATTATTATTACAAGTTATTAAACTTGTCTAATTTTAATGTTTGTTTTTATTTTATTTTTGAATTTTTAATTAGGGTTTAACATGGAGAATTTGTTAATGAGACATTGTTTTCTACTATGTAGAACTTTAAATAGTCTAAATGTTTTATTATTTTTTAAAGTTTTTAAACTAATTTCAATTTAAGGATTTAACTTTGAATTTCAATACTTGCGTGTGTTCTTTTTATTTTTCTTAAACAATTTTTATTTAATCCTAAACTTTCTCGTCAATGGCAAAATTATTATTGTCTGAATTGTTTCTTTTAATGAAATGAATAGAGCATTTACCAAAAATACAAAATCGTAAAATATTAAAAGAGTAAATTTAATATTGATTTTTTTATGTTTTAATTGAACTGTTAGTTAGATGGACAACAAAAAAACGAAAAAGGCAAAAGAAGAAGAGAGTAAATTTAATATAATTTTTTTAATATGTTGTAACTGAACTGTTAGTTCACTTGACAACATAACGCGAATAATTAAAAAAAGAAGAGACCACATTGAGAGTCAATTTCATGTAAATTTTTTGCCTTTATTTAACTGTTGTTATTTACTAAAATTAAATCAAAATGTAATCTCATCAAGAAAAAGAAAAAAATTCATACAGTGAATTAAAAAAATTTTCAGCAAGTTAACAAATAAGTTAACTTATACAATTTGCTTTTCAAAATCCCTTATTTTGATGTCACGTGCGACATTGAATATCCAAACGCACACACACACACACTGTGTTGAAAGTACATGCAGAAAGCTCATCATCAAATTTTACGTGTATTTTAAATTATCTTCTTAAGCTTACAAATAACCTCCACTTAAACTAATTTAGTAGATTCAATTTAAAAGTACATACATACTTTTAATCTTAATGAAATTTCTAAAAAGAAATAACCACCAACTTTTATTGTTATTTGAGAAAATTAAGTTTTTCATTGCTATTTTATGCTCGACACGATAAATACGTGTACAAATCTTTCTTTAATAACTTCAACCATAGTGCTTTTGCCCTTTCATCTCTCACTTAAATTGAAGTGTATTTTTGCAGTTGGTTTTATGTTTCGAAAATTTCACTTCTAAATAATTGTAGGGTAAACACTTGATGGGAAAATATCATTAGAAATAAGAAGAAATAGATTCTACAATTTCCTAAGTGTTTGTTTGTTTTTTTTTTTTCTTATTAAAGTGTGTGTGAACTTTTTCTCTTTTTCCCTCTCCACTTCCAATAAGTGAAAGCGTTAAAAAGAAGGATATGAAGCACTTTGACGTGTAGAGAGGATGTGTTAAAGTAACGATGTCAAGTAGGTTCCGTTTTAGTTGTTGTTGTACGTAGAACAACAACAAAAAACAAGCAAAGAAACAAACAAATATATAACAAATAAATATATAAAAGCTAAAAATTAAAGCGAACGAAATTCCTAAAGAGAGCAACGAAATGTGTTAAAGTCCTTATGTGATGTGCAGAAAATTACATATAGACACTTGAAATTTTCAAAGTTTGTGTATTTTAATGCAGACTACACCAATAACACTGATAGTTAAAAAAAAAATTTAAATTAAAGGGTATTCTATCAGTTAATGTAATATTGACATCTTGGAAACCATTACAGGAAAACTATTAAAATTTTCAAAAAAGCTAAAACTGAAAAATCGCTCATTTAAAAAAATTTGGGAACAAAGAGTGCCACTCCCAGGATTAAAAAAAATCGGCTAAATTAAGAATCATCATAATCGGCACACGTATGTCCTGTTCTCATCAGCATTCATTACAGGGAAGTTCGACTGTACAAGCAAATCTCGGTATAACGAATCTCGCTTTAACGAAAATCTGATATAACGAACGTCCAAATTTATTGCATTAACTACCTTATATAGCGAATACTAGCCTAACTGTATACTGGATATAACGAATTATGAAGAAAAAATCGTAAAATAAAAAACAAAAACTTTGCTAGGAACATATTTCTAAGATACTGTTGTACTTTGTATAGCGAATATTTTGATAAATGTGTACTCTGTATAATGAACGACAAAAAATATTAAACAAAATCTACAGCAGCAATGTAAATGCAAAAATATGTGATTCCGATAGATACTTCCCATATTTGGTAGCTAATTTGAAAATAAATTACCCTCATTCTATTTATTGTATTGTATTCAGTGTTGTTAGGTAATTTTTTCTAAAAATCGTCACAATTTTAAAAAAAATTCGTCAAAAAAATCGTCACACAAGAATTATCCGTTTCATTAAACAACTGATCATCATATTAGAAATAAAAGAATATTTTATGTAGCAAAACACAATTCATCGACTTAATAGTCAAAGATAAAAACTATAAGGTGAAATTAAAGCATAAAATTCAGAATATGTAATAGCGTGTAACAATTTCTAAATAAAACTAGTTTCAATATAAAACTATACATACATTTTAAAATTGTGTTTTTTATAAAATTTTTCTAAATGTCAATAGTATAGCACTCCGAAGATTTACACTTCAAACAATCTTTTGAAAATATAATGATTTCAAGGGTTTCTGTTTCCAGTAAATTTCAGATCTTGGTTTTAGTAAAATTAATATTACTAAATATTCTTTCGACAGTAGCCGATGGTAAAGTAAAAGCCAAACTCACATAAGTTATGGAAAAGAAGTTAATTGTTTGGTTAATCAATTGTTTTAACTTTTTTCCACAATATACTTAAATATAAATGTCATTATCTTGAACGTTAAAAAAATCTAGGATCTCTTATTTAATTTTTAATGTCTTAATATTTTCCTTTGTACAAAAGATTTGGAAAAGTTTTAAGTAAAGAAAAGAATTTTAGAGTCCATATTTAAAATAAAATTATATTAAATTTTTTTGATATTTGTGTTATCGAAACCAAATCTTTTTTCTGTAAGGACATATTTATGTTACTAAATACTTATTTCAACAAATCGTCAAAATATGAAGAATATTTGAAACGAAATCGTCAATCGTCATTTTGGTATATACTGATTGTATCATGTCTACAATAATAATAATTGAAATAACACTTGAAAATATCTTTGCGATATTACGAATTTTTCGGTATAACGAATGGCCCTGTCACTATATCGTTCGTTGTACCGAGATTTCATTTGTATTTTATATTGTTACGTATGAGCAATATTTAATTATTAATTAACAAAATATTACTCATACGTTGCTGAATGTGCAATTTTGTTTGAAGCTGAAAGTCTACAGACTTTCTAACTTTCTATTCTAAAAATTTCTGAATTTCAAGTTGCTTAGGCTTGATTTTTACAATATAATTGCCATAGTATTAAAATTAATCAACAGACTTGGCATTGAGAGTAACAGCCTGTGCAGACTCTGTGATTACGAAGATGAAATTCCAGAGCATATTCTGAAGGAGTGTAACGCTTTATGCCACAGAAGATATATCCAATTGGGCAAGCACCTATTGGAGGATTGGGAACTGCCAACTCTCGACCCACTGGCAATCCTGAGATTCATCAGGGGAGTAGGTCTAGATGAGCTGCTCTAGCACCTGGCAGGGGATACAATAGATCTACTTTGGTCGCAGTGTCCTGTGCTTCATGCTAGACTTAATTCATTCCTTCATTCAAAATTAATCAGACTTATTAATAACATGTAAGAATGCTATATTCGGCTGTGGCGAATCTTATATACCCGTTACCGAAGGGCGTATGTATGAATATTTACAGTCTTATTTATAAAACTTATTAAGGCTATAAAAAAGTTTTTTAAACTAATTTTTATAAAAAATTTTTCTTAAAAAGTCTTTATAAAGCCTTAAGAATTTTTATAAATAAGGCTGTTAGTATACAGGTATATACATATGTACATTGGGGTGGCCGTTATTTTACTTTTTTTTTTATTTCTTCTGTTCTCACCCCCAAATCGGTGCAGTTTTATGTAAAAAAAATACAAAAAATTTCATACCGATAAGTTGTTTTTTAGGGGTTGCGTCCGCCCCTCAAAGTTGGCCCTCAAGCCCATATATTCAATGTAACTTTTTTTTTATATTTTTTTTACATTTATTTTGAGTACATATATATACTGTATATGTATTAAATAATTTAATATATATAATCTTTTATTGTACATGCTTAAAATAAAAAATTTCCATATAAATATAATTTTGTTACATAAAATTTTTGGTATTTTGTTAGATATTTTCCTCATTATTTTCTAAAATATTAATTTTAGCAAAAATCTTTATTTGAGACTTATGTTGTTGACTTGAAAAGTTAAAATGTTGCCATATGTCATATTCTTGTAAAATGATTTTTTAAAAAGCTAGTCATAAGCAAGAAATTACATTGAAAAATGGCCTTAAAGGTCAACTTTGAGGGCCGGACACACCCCACTAAAACGCAACTTATCGCTATGAAATTTTTTTGTATTTTTTTTTTACATAAAAATGAACTGATTTGGGCGGTGAGAGTAGAAGAAATCAAAAAACAAAAAGTCTCCATACAATTAATGACCACTCTAATGTAAATACATACATAAACACATTTTGTAAAAAAAAATAATAATTTTTTGTTACAGTGAAATTTTTAGTAAGTGAGCTCTTGATATTTTTCGACTAAATAATTTGATTCAAATATTTTATTTTCGATATTAGCAATAGTTGAATATTTTATTCTACACTCTGTATTTACATTCAACGTTATTCCAGTTGTCAACATCGACGTCACCTCAATACAATACCAAATAATTGGGGCTTGTTTATCGCTCTCGAGGTGTTCAAAAACCGTGCTAATATTTAATAATCCTAACATAATCTTAGTATTGTACCTCCATACACAGTGAACTAACTTGTTTTATATTTTTTAACAATATCTGATATTTCAAAACTGTTGAGTGTCTCAATTGAAACAACCCATTCCATGCATATTCCAAAAAAATCTCTTCAATTTTATTCAGCATAAAGGAATGTTGTCAGGGAAATGAAATGGAATATATCTTTTAATTTATTTTATAGTTATGTCTGTTCTTTAGCGATAAATTATATTTCTATATACATTTTCTATAAATTAATAAGAACTCGCTACAAGCTGTAAACGAAAGAACAACATTTTGAAACATACAAAAATTGAACATATGTATACAAAAAATTCTTGAGTAAGGATCTTCCTACAACATGAAATATGTTTAACTGAAAAAGAAATTTAATTTTGGTTTATTTTAACAATTTTTTTTTTAAATTTCGAACCCTGGAACCATAATTTTGATTTTTCTGGTTTTTAATACTAATTTATTTCTTTCTAAAATATAAAATTTATTTAATTACCAAAGAAATAACTAGTTTGATTTAATTACTTCTATAAACCAAAAAAAGTTTAAGTTTTCCAAGTCTGTAGCATTGATTTTTATTTTTCTAATTTTTCATTCCAAACTATTTCTTCTTCTTACATTTAATTTGTAAGCAAAAAAACATAAATTGACCTAGTTACTTTTATATAAAAGAAACTAAATTTTCCAACCCTGGAATTATCCTTTTATATTTTTCTGACTCTTTATACGAATCTAATTTAATAAAAAATTTATAAAATATGTTTAGCAAACAAAGAAAAAAGGAAATAATGAAAAAATGAATTTTAGTTAGTCATTTAAATTTCCAAAAAATTCAAACTTTCCAGCTCTGGAGTTGTGGGTTTATTTTTCTAATTTTTTATACCAAACTTTTCCTTCCAAAACATAAAATATATCTAGTTTATAAGGAAAAAGAAAAATTAATTAGCCCTTCTAACTTTTATTATTACAAAAAAGTGCAATTTTCCCAACCCTGGAATCATCCTTTTATATTTTTCTGAGACCGTACACCAATATATTTCTTTTAAGAATATAAGATATGTTTAATTTGTAGAGAAAAAGCAAAAATTAGTTTTAGTAGGTTACTTTTATATAAGAAAATAAGTTACAGTTTTCCAACCCTGGAAGAGCTTTTATATACTTTTTTAATTTTTTTTTTAAATTTTTAATACCAGTTATTTTATTAAAAAAAAATAAAAATTAGTTTTAGCTAGTTACTTTTATATAGCAAGCTTTCCAGCTCTGAAACCGTCTGCTAGATTTGGCTGATTTTCAATACCAATCTAAGTTCGACCACTTCTGATATACCAGTCCAAGACCGAAGTCTCTCGCTTTTCTGAGAGCTTCGGAAACCCGATTTCACGTACATCAGACGGACGCACGGACATCGCTTATTCGTCTTCCCTATTCATAAGCACCCAGAATATATATGTATACTTTATGGAACGCATATTCATTTTAAGGAAACTACACACGAAATGACAAACCTATTATATACCCTTTTCCATTTTTGGTAAAGGATATACAAATTATTGAGGCTTTATAAAGAGTTTATAAAACAGATTTTCATACAAAATATTTCTTATTAAGCTTTAATAATTTTTATAAATAAAGTCCAAGGTATTTAACGCATTAAAATAAAATCGTTAAATATTTAACTCTCTAAACAAATTTAAATTTCCAAAGCTTAAATATAACTACAATTCCATGAAATGCCTGAACAAATATTTTTAAAACAGAAAAGCGTATAAATGTTTAAATGTTTTATTTTTGCTAACAATTGACAGCAATAAAAATGACAAAAGTGCACGAACGAACCAGCCACCGTTGTTAACAATAATAACAATTTTAGGTTTTCTATCATTTTTAATTGTATGATAATTCTGCTAAAACTGTGCGCTTTTATTTCCTGGTTTTATCTATGATTCGGTAGTTTGTTTTTACGTTTCCTCTTTTTTCTCTTCTTTTTTTTTGTAACCGACTTCATTTGTTTCCTTTATAAATTTACAGCATTTGTTTTCATGTGTATTTGTGGTAAGCTTGTATGTAACTATATACATATGTCTGCATGTATGTATGTATGTATGTGTATTTGTATAATAGTTTTTTCTTCTTCTTAATCATACAAATGAATATTTTACTATGACAAATAAACAACAATGTTTTGTGTTACAGTGAAAGGCTTTGGCTGTTTGAACAAATGAAAGTTGCAGCAGTGGATAAATATTTAATTTGAACAATAAACTACTGTGTGCGCTAAAGAGACGCGTTAGTTTTACAAAAACTGTCAGAAAAGTTGTGTTAAAAAAAAATATATAAAACAGACGTTGCTAATTAGTTGAAGGTTATAGATTCAATTCCCGCCAAAGTTTGTTGCACAGATTTCTAAAAGTTTTTTTTTTCATATTTTATTAACTTTAACATAAACAAGTTTACCATGGGGAATTTATTTAATAAAAAAAAGTTAATTGTGTTTGCACAATAATTTTTGGCTAATATTTCAAACAAAGATGAAGCGTACTTGATATTCGTTTTAGCCATCACTCATACATTTTTTTCACTCTGCATATAAAATTTACTGCTATAAAAAATTTTTATTTTTTTATTTTGTTTTTGCTGTCACTGAAGTTGTGTGTTAAATGTGTCACAATATAAATGTATGAAACAAAAGTATATTTTATGTATGGATATCTCTCGCTTTGTCTGTGTATGTGTACTGCTGTGCTACTAAACTTTATTTTTATATACATATAAATACAGTCATTGTTATCGCTCAATGTGCGATAAGCCACAACTATTTTTGCTTCCGGCCAACAATTCCAGTTAGAAATTTCTGTTGCAATTTTCACATACATATATTGAAAAGAGTTTAAGAATTACAATAAAAGCTAATTTGAACACATTTAATTTAATTTAATTTAATTTAATTTAATTTAATTTAATTTAATTTAATTTAATTTAATTTAATTTAATTTAATTTAATTTAATTTAATTTAATTTAATTTAATTTAATTTAATTTAATTTAATTTAATTTAATTTAATTTAATTTAATTTAATTTAATTTAATTTAATTTAATTTAATTTAATTTAATTTAATTTAATTTAATTTAATTTAATTTAATTTAATTTAATTTAATTTAATTTAATTTAATTTAATTTAATTTAATTTAATTTAATTTAATTTAATTTAATTTAATTTAATTTAATTTAATTTAATTTAATTTAATTTAATTTAATTTAATTTAATTTAATTTAATTTAATTTAATTTAATTTAATTTAATTTAATTTAATTTAATTTAATTTAATTTAATTTAATTTAATTTAATTTAATTTAATTTAATTTAATTTAATTTAATTTAATTTAATTTAATTTAATTTAATTTAATTTAATTTAATTTAATTTAATTTAATTTAATTTAATTTAATTTAATTTAATTTAATTTAATTTAATTTAATTTAATTTAATTTAATTTAATTTAATTTAATTTAATATAACATATTTATTAGCAAATTTAAATTTTCAACATACCTTCAAATAAATGCATACAATAAATTAGTAAAATTTTATATAAAGAAAAAACTTTCGCAGTAAATTGTTCTAGTCAATGATTTTAGTTAATTAAAAATGTATTAGTTTTTCTTCCAATCAAACCCACAAAAGCACTGACTGCTACTTATGAGCTCTTCTTCTCTTTTTCTCGCTCTCTCGAGCCCTTCAGTAGCCAATTGCATTTACTTTTATTTCAGCTCATTACAACTTTCATAATGATTTATTTTCCTTTTTAAGTGACTTTAGAAATGAACGCGAACAAAAAGTACAATTGGAAAATAAGAGTCAATTAATTTGTATTCCACAAATACAAAATCTAGTTCATTTTCAATTGCTACTCCCCGGGTAATTGTGTTTAGTTATCAAGTTTTTCGACATTTACAAGCGAGAAGAAAGTGCAATTGAAACGAAATGTTAAGGAATGAAGTGGTGCGTATTGGAGTTGGACAATTGGTTGGCACTGTAACTGATACAGGGTATTTAAATTCAAACTTCGTACATACATATGTATATGCTAAATTTTTCCATAAAAATATTTGCCATAAAATTCTTTTAAATTGTAAAACATATATGGAGCAAAAAATTAAAAAATACGTTTCAGGGGTAAAATATCGTACTTTTCAGCAGACTTCAAAAAAGGAGGAAGTTAACAATTCGTCTCTATTTTTTTGTTTGTTACTTCGTAACTCTTTACATTTTAGACGAATGTTAAAAATTATTTTATATTTCATTTAATACCACTGTCCTTTAAGAAGGACTAAATCTTGCTTTTTAAAAAGTGGGCGGAGACACGCCCGTTAAAATTTTATATTATATTTCACGGGCTTACACTTGACCGATTTTTCCGAAACTTGGCACGCAGCATTAAAAAATATTTAATCTTCCATGTAAGAAAGTGGTCCGCCCACCCATTGAAATTTAATTTTATATTTCTAATAAGCTGATTCTTATGAAACTTGGGACACACGCTTAGCTCTTAAAAATACTTAATCCAATCTTTAGAAATGTGGGCGGGGCCACGCCCATTAATATTTAAAGTTGTATTTCACGAACTTTTAATAAAAATAGTTTATTGAAACCTGCCTTAATTTCCAAAAAAAGTCTCAATCTTGCATTTAAAAAGTGGGCGGAGACAAGCCTATTAATATTTAAGGCTATTTTACGAGCTTTTACTAAACCTATTTGAACGAAACTGGGCACCCACCTTAATCACTAAAAAAATACTTAATCCTGCATTTAAAAAAGTAGGCGATGACACGCCCATTTAAAATTTAATATTATAATTCACGTTTTACTACTTAACTGATTTTAACTAAACTTGGAGTCCACCTTAGGCTTTAAAAATTTTTAAACCTGCATTTAGAAACTTGGGCGGAGCCACGATTTTTTAAATTTAATATTATATTTTATATGCGTCCACGGAACTGATTTTTACTGAACTTAGCATATATCCTAAGCCTGCTTTTAAAAGAGCGGGCGGAGACACGCCCATTAAAATTGTATTTGATATTTCACATGCTTCTACTTAACCAATTTTTACTGCATTATGCAACCACCTTTAGCTCCAAAAAGCTCTCAATCCTGCATCTAAAATAGTAGGCGGGAATACGCCTATTAATATTTAATATTCTAACCCAGTAAAAAAAGAGACTCCAAAAAAGTCATGAAAATGTAGAGTTACGATGCGGAAGTAGTGCAAATTTCGATCCGATCTAATGATTTTTACATAGGATTCTCATTGCAAGAAGTTCTCTTTTTCGATGCTTGGTCACTGAATTGGAAGCGATATTAAGAAAAATTCCCTTTTTTGTGTTCTATGATAATATTTTCATCTAGGAAAAAGGGTAAATAGTTGCCGTTTTTAACAATTCGTTTCTTTTTATACGAATTTAAGCCCGAAACAGTGTTTTCATGTAAATTTAAGCAAATAACTTTTAAATTTTAAACTAAAAATAATTCACAAATTTCTTTAAAAAAATAAATTCTTTTTAAATTCTGGTGAGTATTTTCTAACACTATGGAGGAGTTACAAGGTTTTGTGTGACTAAAATAAGCTTCTACATGGTTTTTTGCTCACTCTCGGCAAATTAAAAATATCGATTTTTAAGAAACTTGGCACTTACCTTAAGCCCTAAAGATTACTTAGTCCTGCATTTAAAAAAATGGGCGGCGGCACGCCCCTGAAATGTTACTATTAAATTATATATGTGACAGCGCATAGAGAAATGGACCTAAGGGTAAAAAAAATCAATTTTTACTTTTTTTTATGCGGACAACATCTGAGCATCGAATGAGACCGATCCCATGCCCCAAAAGTCTTCCCTCCCAGAGATATGCGCGTTTTATGAAATTAAAGTCATCCAAAAATACACGTATTTAAGTCTTTAAAATGGCTCTCCTGAACAAAACCGGTTTTTACCCTTAGGTACCTTTCTATTTTGCGCGTCACATATACTTCCACTCATCCTATTCCCACGAAACTTGGCAAACAGTTTTGGCACCTAGAATGCCATAATTGTGTACTTCAAGTGGGCGGAGCCACGCCCACTAAAGCTTAATATTATATTCCCCTTGCTTCTATATGACTGATTTTTACGAGCTAAGAAAGTGACGAGATGAGATATTGAATTACGAAAAGTAGGTGGACATTGAAAATATAAAATTGGCACTAAAAATTTAAAATAGTACTTTTTAGTGCTCCAAAACTTGAAGCCGCTTAGTTTTTTTTGTTAATTTCAAATCAAATATACTGATGTTATTTATTGCTACAAGTCAAAGCTGACTTTTTAAACGACTTTACTTAACTTTAACATACAACAAATTTCTTACTTAAAATTCTCTAGCTTAGATTTTCAAAACCATATTCCTATATAATGAATTTGTATTTTCTGTTCGCTTAAGAAACATTAACAAATCCTAAATATAAAATGAAATACACAAAACGCCAACTTTATTTGGGCACACGAAAAGAAAACAAAAAAAAAACAAACAAAAAACAAATTGGGTTTTTGTGCTAAAAATGGGCTTTTAAATTCCTCTAAACTACGAACGAACTTTTCAATAAAAAGTAAAACTACAAAATCCTTGATGTATGTCAGTTATTCATATGTGAAAATGAAATACTTGATTTTATTTATTCAGTTTTTTTTCTATCTCTCTCCCTCCCTCTTTCTACCACTCTAATATTATTCCACACATTTTCAGTGCTTTTTGCCAGTCTTTATAATCACTCACATGCTTTCATACACATACAACATCAATTCGATGGAGGTTTTATTTGATAACAATGAAAATGAAAGATAGTTAGAACAGAAAGGCTTAAAAATGAACCTTGTTAGCTTCATGGTTTTAAAAGTAATTTATTTATTTTTCCTGATGTTGGTGGAGGACGAATTTAATTGAAATATAAAGAGAGAGAGAGAGAGAGAGGGAGTGTGTGTTTCAGTGATTTCAAGCAAAACGCTTCAGGTATTTTCAAAATCATTTCTAAATCATTTCTCAAATAAAAAATTAAAATCAAAAATGATTTCCTTAGCATTGGTAAGAATAGAGAGAGATTACGCTGCAAGAAAAATTTAGTACATTGAGTTGTTTTTTTTAAGTCACATTCTCTAGAATATTTATCTTAAAACTCAACTTAGAGTCAAGAAAGACACCAAGATATTTTGCAGTGCTAGAAACTCCAAGTTGAATTAAACTCCTAATGAATCTCAGGATAGACATAGACCCACTATGTTGCTAAGGGTAATGAATTGGAGATTAGGTTATCTTGTACTTCCTGGAGAAGAGAACCAATTCTATTTTGTTAAAACTAACGGCCAGCTGTCGCTTCTTCACACATTTGGATAGGTAAGAGTGAATATCCTGTAGGATGTCCCTTAGAGAAGAGAGAAATTTTACTCTAGCAAATATTCTCACGCCATCACCATAAGCAACGATTTTTCACTAGCTAAAGAATATTTAAGGATTCAGTGGTAAGCGCGTGACTATCACGCGATGAGTTTGGCCTCAAATCTTGGCCTCGGAAGCCAAAATTTATATCCTTACAACACAACACAATATTTTCCTGTTGCTCGTGCGCAATACAGTCAATCACAATATTTAAATAATAAGTCAAATAAATAAAATAACAACATTAAATTAAATTCATGTTGTTTCAACTGGAAACAACCTTGATTCTTCATTTAGTTCTTCATTTTAGTAAACTAGTGCTGGAATGTTAAGTCAACATGAAATAAAGTTATAGCAAAAGGAAAAATTTTCTTGGAAGATTACTGTAAATCATGTTGAATTAATATGAACACACATATGAAGCAAAATTATTGCTGAAAAATTTTATCTTAAGCTTTCATTCGTAAATTTTATTATAAAATTTTTCCGTGTGCACAAGGGGTTTGCTTTAAAATTTTTAAGAAAAAAAAAATGCTTCCAAAAAAAAAAACGACTTACATAAATGCAAAGAAAAAAATGTATGCGACCAAACTGGAAGTAAAATTTTTTCAATCAAGAAAAAAATTTTAAATCTCTTGGTTAAAATTAACCTTTATATTTCACGTTCTTCTTCTTAATGGGCGTGCCTCCGCCCATTTTTTAAATGGAAGATTGTGTGTTTTCCAGAGATCAGGTGTGTGTATTAAGTTTTGAAAAAATCCGCTAGTTAGAACCACTTAAAATAAAATATTACATTTTAATGGGCGTGATCCCGCCCATTTTTTTTTAAATTGTGTAATAACAAGAACCAGAGGTGTTTGCTAGGTTTCGCAGCAATCATATTTAAAAAAATTGAGGGCGAATCCATACAACACAACACAACACAACATTTTCCTGATGCTCGTGCACAATACACTCAATCACAATATTTAAATAAAAAAAACTTTTTTGCAAGTTACCCAATTGGAAGCTATACCCTCCCAGACAAAAAAAAAAGAATTTTTACAATCGGTAAAAAACAGACGAATTGACAACCTCCTCCTTTTTTTGAAGTGGGTTGAAAATAAGCCTTAAATTAGGGTTTCTATTTGCCCGGACTTTTCCAATTCCCGTTAATAGAGAAGTTAAAGAACAACAATATTTAAAAAAAGCACTGTGAGTTCAACTACAGGGGAGATATTTACACATTTAGTAATGATTTTTTTAATATTGTTTTATGGTAACTAAAATAAGATATACAAATTTTTGGCTCTATTGTATTTAAAAATCTATGGAAAACTGCATCTATAGTAGTAAAATTATTAGTTGTGGGGGTTTGTGGAGAATTGCTCATATGCAAGTGGAAAGCATCAAATAAAAATGTTGATAAAGCTTTCGAATGTGGGTTTGCAAAATTTTTATTAAAATCTTCACCCAAATATATAATTGGCATGAAATGGATATTGTTACCCAATTGTCGTGCAGCAGCTTCAGTGTAGGGCAACAGTACGTAAGGAAGATATGTTATAAAAACTGTTATATATCTTTTAAACAAAGATTTCACATTTAAAAAGCTCTTTTATTTAAAAGTTTATATTTATTTTATATTTTTCAACTTTTTAACAAAACTATCCCCACTGGCAACACTATTACACTTCACAAGCAATTTTTGTTAAAATTAACATTGCTCCTGAAGGTATGCTTTAAAGTTCGGTTCAGTGTATTTCTCTGCATATGTTAAGTTTCTCTGCACTTCTTATTCAGATGATTACACTAATACACTCATACATAGCTCACACCGTTTTGATAACGCTTTACGATCTTACTAAAAATTTGTTATTGTACTGTGAAAAAGACTTATACCCCCTAGCGTATAGATGTTTACAACGTTAAAAACAACACAAAATTTTAAAAATAATATGCCTTGTGTTATAACATGAATGGAAATTCTCATTTTATTTTGAAAATAGTTCGTAACGCTTGAGGTTGCTGGAGGCACCTTAGGAAACTCTATTACATTTGCTTCCATGCTTATATTACGCATCGTTACAGAGTTGTATTTTTAAGTAATAAAGCAACGAACAGCAATGTAAAAAAAGCAAATTCCAAAAACGTAAATATTAGATTCCCGAAAATTTCCGTTGAAAAATTCCCGGCACTTGTAAAAAAAATAATTTCCGGAATTTTTTCTCGCGTAGAAACTCTAGACGTAATTCGAAAAAGTAAATTAAAGTAAAACAAAAATTTAAGCCAATTAAAATTTGGAAGTTAAGCGGGTACCAGACACATCAATATTCAGCTTCAATTTATGTATGTAGTTGTGTGCATTTGTTTCCTAAAAATAGTCCCACATACACTATTGGTGTGAATATTTTTTATAAATAAACGTACACAACCATATAATTATATTGAAGCTGAATATTGATGTGTCTGGCACCCGCTTTATTTTAAAATTATATTATATTATGTATGTAAAAAAAGCAAATTCCAAAAACGTAACTATTAAATTCCCGTTGAAAAATTCCTGGGATTTGTAAAAAAAATAATTCCCGTGAATTCCCAGGACTTTTTTCCCGCGTAGAAATTCTAGACGTAATTCGAAAAAGTGAATGAAAGTAAAATAAAAATTTTAGTAAATTAAAATTTGGATGTCATTTTAAAATTAATGTCATTCAAAAATGTTAAAAAATGTTTAGGAGTTATTTCCATAAGAGAAACAAATAATTAAAATAATTATTCTTTACCTCAAACTAAAACCCCGTAAGCAATTTAAAAAAAAAATCACGCAAACCAATTTTTTAATTAAATCAAAACTAACAAAATTTACATATTTTTTTTTTTGTTAACCATTACAAAAGTATCATTTCACCACAAGCCAATCATTTTTATTGTTTGCCAAACAAACCATTTGCATATACACACAAGAAGTATCCTCACACACACACACACACACACTCAAATAAAGAAATATTATCAATTGTTACTCATACATACATAGAACATTTATATTTTCTTTTTAATATTACGAGTACTTACACACATGCTTGATATAATGACGCACGTCCTTTTTACTCCCTGGCAAATATTCTCGTAATATCCTCTTGATAAATGCAGTGAGCCAAGCAAGCAGCACTTAAATCTAAACTTTTTTTTTATATTCACTTATTGAAATTGATTCCATTGGACTCTTGACATCATGTTTGATGTGTAACAAATTTTAGATTTTAATAAAAAAATTCAACATCTTTTGCCATTTGATATGCATTTATGCATGCAGTTACATAAAAATCTTGGGGAAAAAAATTTAAGTATGTGTATTTTTCATTCTGAGAGAACTTTCGAATAGTAACAAAGTGTTTTTGTATGATAATAAAAACTTTTCATAACAGCAGCAGCTTCCAGAAGTTTGAGTTAAATAATATACTCACACACAGGACAAGGACAGATGTGACAAATAAATGGTATTCTAATAAGGACTTACGAACTTTGATAGTTGATAGCGGCCATTTTGTGTCATTTATTCTGTCTAATTCTTGGAATCACCATGAACGTATAAAAATTTGTACAACATTTGCAAATAATAAAAAAAAAATGTTTTTTCACAATGGGAGTTCTGTTGGGACAACTATCTCCCATTTTACGATCGTCATAATCGTGTTAACGATTATTGGCAGTATGGTGGCTAAATCCGAGTCCAATGGCTAAATAAGCAAGCAACCAATGCCCGTACTTGGGAAAAAACGCAAGATCTACTGCAAAAATCCACCGCTGTCCCAGTAATTTGAATTCGTGTCGCTCAAAAGAACTCTGACTTTTTTTTAAGAGCACAACTTGGCGTATATCACATCATGAGCTGGAACTGCGCCCGTGCAAAATTCAGCTAACCCAAAAGCTAAGAAAAATTACCATAATATTCATCGAAAATTCATCATTATCAATAAGGCCCATTTCTGGATGAATGGGTAATTATCAGTGATGCCAATTTAGCCATTTTCTGGCTAAATTTAGCCATTTTTCATTTCATTTAGCCGGAACAAAAGTGAGTTTACCTATTAGCTATTTTTTTAGCCATTTTTATTTTAATCTAGCTATTTTTAAAAAACATGATATTTTTTGTGGCTTTCCATAAAAAACTTAAACTTGCAACAAAGGAACATTTATTAACTACCAAAAAAAAATACAACAGAGTACTTAATATCCCAAAAAAAAAAAACTCCAAAACAGTCATGAAAATGTAGAGTTTACGATGCGGAAGTAGTGCAAATTTCGATCCGATCTAATGATTTTTATATAGGGTTGTCATTGCAAGAAGTTCTCTTTTTCGATGCCTGGTCACTTAATTGGAAGCGATATTAAGAAAAATTCCCTTTTTTGTGTTCTATGATAATATTTTCATCTAGGAAAAAGGGTAAATAGTTGCCTTTTTTAACAATTCGTTTCTTTTTATACGAATTTAAGCCCGAAACAGTGTTTTCATGTAAATTTAAGCAAATAACTTTTAAATTTTAGACTAAAAATAATTCATAAATTTCTTTAAAAAAATAAATTTTTTTTAAATTCTGGTGAGTATTTTCTAACACTATGGAGGAGTTACAAGGTTTTATGTGACTAAAATGAGCTTCTACATGGTTTTTTGCTCACTCTCGGCAAATTAAAAATATCGATTTTTTGGAAGCAATGAAAATGTACTTCCGCTAGAATGACTTCCATTTTTTTTCACTGGGATGTTATTGTTTTGCTTTAATATCAATAAATCACGGTTCAAATTTGCCATTTTTGTGGTAGCAGTCTAAAACCGCTTATACGAAAGAGATGGATAAATTGGTAATAACAAGATTTGCTACTCCGTTCTTTAAATCGTTGCAATGTTATTGTAAGTTGTCGGGTCTAGTTGATGGATTATGATATCAATCAAACAAGGGAAATTTTTGTTTTACATGAGTGAAAATAAAAAAATAAATTAAAGTTTAAATGAAAGTTTAAAAATAGGAAATTAATAAAAAAATTATAAACAAAAATTTCACAAGGAATGGATTAGTAACCCAAAATCTTAAAAGCTGAATAGCAGAATGTACAAACGAATCGAATTCGTATTGCAAGTATGGCAAGTTTGCATTATATGCCTAGTTTATTACTTCAATTTATTGTTTTCTTTACACTTTAAAAAAGTTTCCGATTTGCTTTAAAAAAAATTTATGAAATACAGAAGGTTTTTATAAAGTTCATGATTTTTGCATTCGATGGCGTTTAGCCATTTTTGGTAAAGGAATTCTGGCATCACTGGTAATTATATAATCAGTACAATTCTTTTTAAAATGTAATCTAATTGATTCCTAATAGTAATCGAAATTTGACAGCTTTGGTTCAAAGTTGGTCGCAGTCGGGTTTTTTAATTTTTTTTTTAATTACTAATTCTTTAATTAATTAATTCTTTGATTTATTTTTAAATAATACGCAATTAAAATAATAATTATTTAAAACCTTCTATTAAACAGTATGAAATACGTGGTCTTTTTTGAAGCTTTTTGGCTAAATGATTAATTTTTTTTTTTTGCACATCAAGTTTAAGTATCCCTTTTCAAGCTCTGGGCATAATTTTGTTTTCTCTAACAATTTTTTCAAACATAAAATTAAATTAAATTCCTAAAATAAAAAGTACTTAAGTTTGCATCCAACACACCTGCTGCTGTCGAAACAGAAATTAAAAATCCTTCCGCTTTGTTTCCAGCAAATAAACATCAAAAGTATTTTACGAGCGCCTTAAAAGCCTCTTTAAGCATTAAAGCCAAAAGCAAAAGTGTATGCATGTAAATTCTACCAAATGGAGCAGAGAACATGAGATTGTCTGTCTGTCTTATGGGGTAATAGTTTCAATAAGTACGAGTAAAAAAAGTCGTAATATGCAGCAGTAGTGAGTACAAAAAAAAATAAAAAAATTTGCAAAATATTATACTTTCATGTACAAAAAAAAAGAGAAAAGAAAATCTAATAAATATGTATGGATGTGTATGCTGAAAGCAAGCATATGGGCATTTCCATAGAAATTATGAGTACTATTTCCCTTAAATAACATAAACTGCTTCCAAATGCTTCCTTTATTGTATTAAATAAATGACTACTCATGTTTGTAACACAAAAAGACATAATTCAAACTATAATTACGGATAAGACGTGATGTGACGGAAATGGACTGTCTAGTGCGCAAATGCCCATAAGCATAAACGAGTAGAGTACAAGAGAAATAGAAAGATAAACTGATATTCAAATAAACTTTAGTTTATTTTTATGACAGTTTGAAACTGATGCAGAAGTTAAACCAACCGTTATATCATATCTGTATGAATTGATGTGTGTGTGTGTGTGTGTGTACGCTTGCATAACGAAACTTTCTCCCATACATATGCATTTGTTTACATAAACACATATGTATGCATATTATGCTTTTCTTGCCCATGTAGTAGTAGATCAATTGTCAAATAAGTTAATAATTTAGTTTTATAATGAAAAAATAAACTTTTTCCTCCCAGTAAATTTTACTGAAATTTTAGATTTTGCTCTCTGCCGTCCAATGATTTAGAGAAAGTGATATATATATGTCAGCTAACATTTCAGTTATTTATAAGGTTATTTATAAATAATACGACTAGGGGGAGGGTGTGCATTAAATCTTCTTTATAGACCATTTACAACTGCACAAAATCTAGCAGATTTTAATTAAAATCTTAGTGAAAATCTTTACCGTTTACACCAACTTTTTTTTTACATTTATCAAGATTTGTTTATCCAAAACAAAACCCATCAGCTGAACTATTTCCAAGACTACAATCAAAGAACTGCAATGTAGTAAATTCACACACCGTTTTAAGCCAACCGTATGTAATCTACTTATCTTTTTTTACAAATATGTTGTGCAGGGTGGTAAAAATAAATAAAAATTTTTGATTTTGATTAGATTTTCTACATATCTACTGAAAAAATAGATTTTGTTTTTTATGGGAAATTTAGTAAAAAGATTTAGCTCGAAATCTCATAAGTTCCTATTAGTAAAATTATAAAAAAAGAAAATTTTTTTATCCAAAAACTGGGATTTAACCTTTCGTAAAAATATTATTGTTTCGGTAAAAAAAAATTTATATCGTAACTTTTTTTTTCAAATTTATGGTGAATATCTTCGCTTCGCAAAAGGTTCTTTCTACAAATTTGAAATCAATTCTAAATCTTTTTCACAAAAAAACACATTACCATAAATTTATTTTTATGTAAACTACACATATTAAGTCAAATAATTAAAATGTTTTTGAAAAGTAACATATCAGACTCTTAAATAGTGTTAACGTACGCTTTTCTTTAGAAAACTTGCGATATCGTAAATTTTTTTCTACTAAAAATTATGTAAATTTAATATATGTAATTGTTCTATCGCAATCAGTTTATTGTAAATTTTTTCAACAAAAATTATCACATCGTAAGTTTAAACGTATGTTTCGCATATTATTTTAAATGCAAAAAAAAAACTTCTAATTTTCTATGTAAAAAATATTTTATACCGTACATTTTTTACAGTAACTTTTTTTATCGTAATATTTTCTACAGAAAAATTGTGATATCGTAAGTTTATACAAATGACCGTATCAAGTTTTATAGATAAAAAACTTTTGCTTTTCCTGCGTAAATATTATGTTCTATCGTAAATTTTTCTAATGCAAAATTTTTTTATCGTAAATTTTTTTATAGAAAAATATGAAATATGATTTCGTAAGGTTATACGAATGACCCGTATATTGTTTTATATTAAAAAAATATGATTTTTCTATAATAAAATTATTTTATCGTAATTTTTCCACTAAAAATTATCATATCGTTAATTTATACGCGTGCTTCGAATGTTGTTTTATAAACACAAAAAACTTCCAATTTTTTTGGTGTAAAGATTATGTTATATCGTAAATTTTTCTACAGCAACATTTTGTATCGTAACTTTATACAAATGCTTTTTATGTTGATTTTTAAACAATTAAACTTCTGATTTCTTTTTGTGTGCAACATATTATGTATCGTAAATTTTCCTTAAATAAAATATCGTACATTTTTGGTTTTCGTAAACTATTCTTCAAGAAATATGATGCAGTTAATTCAAAAATTATTTTAAAAAATAACACCATCGTAAATTTTTTGACAACAAAATTATTTATATTATCGTAAGTTCCTCTAAAAAATTCTGTTATCGTAATTTTATCTTTGGCAATATAATGTGGTCGTGAATTTCTCTATAACATAGAATTTCTACTATGTTTTTATGAACTTTTACATAAAAATTCTGATTTTTCTACTTAAAAATATGTTATCATAAATTTTTTTAAAATAACTTAAAAACTGCGTTAACGTAACATTCAAAATATGGGAAATTTGGTGGTATCCTTTTTTATTAAAGCTAATGCGTTATTATACATTTTCCTAGAAAAAAATAATACTATCGTAAATTTTTCTATAGCAAAATTAGGTTATCGTGAATTCCCGTAAGGAACGATTTTGTTATCGTTAGTTTATCTTTAGTAATATAATTTGATCGTAAATTAATGAATCGAAAAATTATGTAAAAGTATGTTCGTTTACACAAAAATCCTGATTTTTCTTAGTGATATCGTAAATTGTTCTATTTAAAGGTAATGATTATCTGTTGTATATTTTTTATGAAATAAAACTGGATAATGGCAAATTTATTTATATACGATATATGTAAGAACAGGCATATTTGTTTTAGAAAATCACATCGTAAATTTTTCTCATTTAAAATTAAGTCATCGTAAATTTTTGTAAAGAGAAAATATTTTGTATTTTTGTAAAAAAATTACTATCGAATTGAAAAAAAACAATTTTAACGCAATAATCCTTTTCATGAAAATTATGTTATCGTAGATTATTCTAAATAAAAATTTTTTTTGGTGAAAATTATGTTATCGTAAATTTTTCTTAACCAAGATTGTGTTATTGCCAATTTTTCTCATGTTATTTATTTTATTTTAAATCTAAGCCTTAAATCGTAAAATTATGTTAGCGTATATTTTTCAGTATGAAAATTCTCTTATCGTAAATATTTTCCTGAAGAAATTTTATAATTTTTGTCCTGTCTATTTGAAAATTTTATTAGAGACGAATTTTTGTTAGAAAACAAATTATGATAAATTTATGTATTCAACTTTTGATCTATTTTTTTTTAATCTGGTGTTGTCGTAAATTTTTCGCATGAAAAATATTCACCCTTATTCCAGTTGGAAACATCGAAATCACATCAAGATAATACAAACAAATTTGGTATTTTCTATCCGTTGTTGAAAACAACTGACTGTTATTGACGGGCTGATGTTATTTGCTAGACCTTGGTGAACAGAAATAAACTATCAATAGCACAAACTTCTTCTCGAGAGCGAGCAGATAAATCCGAATTTATTGGTTTTGTATTGACATGACGTTGAAGTTGACAACTGCAATAAGGGTGATTTTAAAATAAGTGATAGTGAAAGTTTTCTATTGAAATTTTGTTATCATTATTATCATAATTATTCTGCAAGAAATTTTTCAGTTAGGTAAATCGATTTACGATTTAGAATCATTTGAAAAACGTTAAAATTTATTTTTATTTTTTATTTGATTCTCGTTTTTTTTTAAATCGAATTCGATTTCATTTTGCATTTTATTGTATAAGAATGTGAGAATAGAAAAAGAAAACGGAAGTTGGTTTTTTATGCGTTTTCTTATAAGTAAGAATTATTTTGTAGTTGAAAAAAAATTTGCATGCAACAACTTGTGTAAAATGTAATTGTATTAAATGTGATAATTGATTTCAACTTACATTTTATGGAGTAAGTCCAATGGGTTGGATGAGTCCCTTTTTATTTTAAGTGTTTAATATTTCTACACATGATGACCATGATATGACGCTACTACAAAAAAAAGAAAATTTTTTAATGGATTTTTGTTAAAAAAAAATAAATTTTAAAACTTACTTGTGTCTAAGATGAATCCGGTGGGGTGAAATCTGTCGCCGTCATATATTGAAGCCGCCAATGTTGCCAATTTTTTCGCAAGACATTTCCTTTGCTTTAAATATTGAACTTTTTATCAATGTAAACTTTTAGCTTCAGGCCTTGGGCTATCCTGCTAGCAAGTCCACCGAGCTTCCAGTGCCACATCACGGCTGCGGCGAGCTTTAACCTTTCACGTGTCTACATTGTGAGCGCCATCTGTCTTCAGCTTCAGGGAGATAATGCTTGAAGATGCACTTTTTACTAATAACAAACGAACGGCGTTGCATACCGTTTTGCCATTGGACATTTCCATAGCAGCTCTAAGCTCTAAGAAAGCTCATTTGTTACGGCAATTGCATGAACACGATTTTGGATTTGTACAATAGACAGGCAAAATGTATTATGATAATTTATTCATACCACATTTTGTATAGCATTAATTTTCCTACACCGGGCACTAAACAAAACTCATGCAGGAAAAATGAAAGGATCCAGGAACTGCAAAATAGTAATTGAAAAAAAAAATAATAAAATATTAATTGAAGAAAACCAAATTGTTAATGTTACAAAATGTTTGAATAGCAAAAATTTTGTTATGCAGCATCCATTGGCAGCTTAGGAATAAATATTGTGTTATAGTAAAACAAATTTTATTGCAGGCATTATTAACGCTATTATGTATGTATGTGTAAACACACTGAAAAAAATAGCAATGTTAAATCAACATCAGTTTTTTTTAAGAATTATTTTAACAATAACTTTAATATAAAAAAATTAAATCATCAATTAAATTATATCTAAAGAATATTTAGGGTTATTGAGGGGCAGCAGCAGTAAGAGCCTTGACTATCACCTGATGAGTTCAAGTTCAAATCTTGGCCGTTGAAATTAACTGAATATAAAACACACAATTTTCGTGAGGCCTGTGCCCATAGACACAATAACGTAAGTTAAATACATATTTAATAAAATATAATTACTAAACTTTAGTAAATTCATATTGTTTCAACTTGAAACAATTTTAAGTCAACATAATTCTTCGTGTTATTTTACTATCAAATTCACTTTGCTTCGTTTCAATTTAACAATACTACACACATGTTAAATCAACATTAAATTAAGTTATTTCAAGAGAAAAAATCGTTGTTTTATAAAACACTGTAAATCATGTTGAATTAACATGAAACACACATACATATAAAGCAAAATCGTTAGCGAAAAATTTTACAAATAATCTTAAATACGTAAATTTTAATATGAAATTTTTCTGCATGTCTTATAAATTCTATTTTTTTATTTTCTTATTTTACAGCACGTCTTCTCTATATTTTTAGTCATTCAGTCAGTCGTAGCGTCATTGGAGTACAAACGTATAAATTGTCATACTTCATCTAGAGTAACACAGAATATTAAAATAGAGAAAGAGAGAAATGAATGCAGTTTGCTTATCGTTTTGAAACTTGCAAAGGAAATGTATCGAGCAATTTTATGATATAAAATGGTTTCACTCAAATGCACGAGTAGATATAAAATAGTTTTATACGGATGTAGTGGCTGCTGTTGTAAATGTATTTTGGTGTGTGGGTGTCTGTATGCTTTTGTGAATCAGTAACACATACACTCGTTAAAAGTAATAGTGAAATTGACACAATTGTGGTTAAATTAAAGGAATGAAAATAAAATTGAAAAACAAGATACTCTTTTATGGTTTTTACACTTGTTTCTTTTTTTTTCTTGAGCTATTTTCCTTTGTGCTTAATGGCAGTTTGTATGTATGTAAGAAAATGTATCTCTACATTTGCAATTCAAACAATATTTTACTTCTAAATATGTAAATGGGTAATTTCGCAGGATGCTTGAATGCTTCCTTATGTCACATCACGTTACCTAGTTTTATTTTAATTGCTTGTATGTATTTCAGCATCAAGCATTTCAATTGATTTCTTTTAGCATTTTACTTGTCGCATATAAAATACGGGCGGCTAATTCTCTATATAAAAAAGGAAATCACACGTTAATGGAGAATTGCTACGAGTACAATAAGTTAAGCAACATTTGCAAGTAACAAAAAAAATTAATTTGATTAAATATTTTTATATGTCAAATAACATTTCCACAGGAATGTCAACTTGTTGTAGCGTGTGACACAAAGCAAATATGCCTGTTTTTTGTTTCAAAGAAAACGAAATTTTTTTTTACTTATTTATATATTTATGTGGGTCATCAGTAGCTCTACGTAAGATAAAGTTTTAAGACAAATCGAGTCACATTGTTCAAAAATACCAGTTTAATTGCTTGCTGTCGCACGCGACAAAAACTAGAATTTCTCGGAGATATGCCCATATGTACATGCATACTAGGGATGCCAATCGGGATCGGGATTTTGGAAATCCCGGGATTCGGGATTTTATAAATCCCGATCCCAAAAGTCCCGGGATTTTTTGGGATTCCGGAATTTTCGAGATTTCAGGATCTAAAATTGTTTGGTAAAATAAATTATTATTTTTAATAAATATTACTTCAATAACAAATTTTATGAATTTTAAAAAAATTTTATGAATTTTCACCATGAAATAATATATGATTACACAATTGTCTTTAAAGTTAATAATTTTCTAATACGAGTATGAAATAATAATCAAAAGATTTTTTTCTCATATATTTTTAAGTTGATTGATCACATTTGATGTTA
Source organism: Tachina fera (assembly GCA_905220375.1). NCBI lineage: Eukaryota > Metazoa > Arthropoda > Insecta > Diptera > Tachinidae > Tachina > Tachina fera. The sequence continues at coordinate 101,386,258 of LR999967.1, read as the reverse complement.
GAGACTTTATACTGAAAATCATAACTAAGTAAACAATTTCTCGTGGAATTTTATTCATAATTGCCCTCATATTATAGAATAAGACGGAATAAATCTGTCAAACTTATGAAGTTTCCAAATGTTATTTCTCTTCAAAATCTCATATGGTTCCTTCTGTTTTCAAAATAATTCTTAGTGGTATATTGTACCAACCTGGATGAAAATAACCGTAAGAAAGTAGTTAATTTATTTTGCTCTTGTTGTTAATTTATAAGAAGTATGTCACGAGTTGTTAAAACTGCAGGTATACAATTGTGTGGGACTTTTAAATATTATAAAAATATCATAAAATCAACAAAAATTTTAATTTATAAATTGTTTTTTGTATAAAAATTACTATGAAATCCCGAAAACGAAATTCCGGGATTAAATTTTACAAATCCCAAGAATCGGGATTTACCAAATCCCGAAAATCCCGGGATTTCCCGTTCGGCATCCCTAATACATACATATAATGAAGTTTATAGGTCTGTTCATTTACTTTCCCAGCAGAAACTACCGACGAGAGAGTAATGCAGTAACTTACAAAATTACTCTCCCAAATATGAAAAAGTAAATGAACGCTTTACTTGTAAAAACTTTGCAAGAAAATTTTATTCATATCACAACCATGGATGGAAATCGTGATACAATTGCACTTTTTTTCTGATGTATTTTGTTTGATAGTTAATGTCGTTAATTGATTTTTTTTTTAAATTTGCATTTAATATGAAATAATTTACACAGTTTCAAGTATTATTTAATATTTTTATGAATTTTCATAATTTTTTTAATTTTATTCCATTAACAAATACAAAAATTCGACTTGCCATCTCTGATCATATGTATATGAGAATCAAACAAAATTATTTGACAATAAAATTGAATTTATGTGGCTTAATGAAAGAAAAACAATAAATAACAGGAGAGGGGGGAAAGGAAAATGAAAATGTGTCACTTTCGGTGGACTTTTCTAATGAAAGTGAGATTCGTGTAAATTTTTTTTAATGTCACTAATTTGAGTTTTATTATTTTTAACCGACTTCAAAAAAAGCAGGAGGTTATCAATTTGTCTGTATTTTTTTTTTTTGACATTTTTGCCTTATAACTCGATTCATATTAGACCGACTGTAAAAATTCTTTTTTCTCTGATATGGTATAGCTTCCAATTGGTCCCACTGTGGGACACCCCCACAAAATATTTTATTTAATTTTATGACATTCTACTTATTTTATTGCTGCGAAACCTAGCAAACACCTTTGGTTCTTGTAACTACACAATTTAAAAGTTGACAAAAATGGGCGGGGCTACGACCATTAAAATTGATTATTATATTTAACCTGATTCCACTCAACCAATTTTCACGAAACTTACCACATACCTTGAGTCCTACAATAAACATAGTCTCTCAGTTAAAAAAAAGAGAGTCACGCCCATTAAAATTTAATATTTTATTTCAAGTGGTTTACCGATATTTACTGAACTGAAACTGAACACACACCCTTAGCTCTGAAAAACACGCAATCTTTTTTTTTTAAATGGGCGGAGACACGCCCATTAAAATCTAATTTTATGTTTCATATACTTCTTCTGAACCAACAGATTTTCAAGTTATTTTTTTTTCTTTAAAGGATTTTTCTTCCAGATCTTTCCATTGATGTCGTTTTTTTGTGGAATTATTATACAAACAAATTACACTGTACAACACAAAAAACTAAAAAAAAAGTTCTGGAGGCTTATTCTACATTGCGATGCGAAAATCAATGTGATGCGCAAATGCAATGCGATTCGAAAGAAAATTGGTATTCTATAAGGCCTTCGTAATCGCATTCGAGTTTTATTTTAAATCGTGGCAACGCCGGTCAAAAATAACAACGCTGATCTAAAATTATTATTATTTACAAAAAAAAAAAAAATTAAATTTCAGATTGTGCTGGCAAAATAAAATTAATTTATATAATATTTGTGTAATTTACCAAAAATGGATTCTGTGGCACTATGGATTTATGATGAAGAGGCGCATAACCAGAATGAAAGGGTGATATTCTAAGCTTGAATATAAAAAGGTAATTTATTTTGAAACATTGAAAATAATTAATTGTTCAAAATATTTCTATTCCAGCTTTATAAAATATTTTAGATTGAGCCAAGAGCATTTATATATGTTTTAAATAACATTGGCTCCGAATTGAATACCACAAAATCAAGTGCGATTCCGCCAATTATCAAATTAGCGGCTACGTTAAAATTTCTTGGTCAAGTTGCATTTAATGTTTTTAAATGACCTTTTGCCAGTTGGCTGTGTTTCATCATAAATTCCACCATTATTTCGAATTGGTGCGACTTGGTGGTATTGTTTGTTTCCCTGAATAATTTTAACAATTAATGTAAGAATAAACAAAAAAATTATTATTTTTCACATACATTTTTGTGCTTTGCGAATGTTGTTTTGCCGACGAATGTGTTTTGCGATTTTCTTATGTATCTGACATTTGTTTTCGCTATACAGAATACCGACTTGCCACCTTTTCGCATTTTAAATGCGAATAAAAAAAGTGTTTTGCGAACATCGTAACAGAGAATAGGAAGTGTTCGCATTTGCATGTTTTCGAGTCGCATTGACTTTCGTATCGCAATTGCAGAATAAGCCTTCTGAGTTCACTTTCAACTCCTATTGTTATAACTTTCCGTGATACGTTTTGAAATTTAAGTGAACTTAAATGAATTTTAATTTCTAAATCGATAATTTACACATTTCTCGGCAATGATTTTTTTTCATTCTTTCTTCTTCTTCTTCTTTTTTTTTATTTTTTCACTCACAGTAATCCTTAAAGAAATTTTAAATTTTAATCAGAAATAATTTCTTATTCGGACTCAAGTTCATTAATTTCAATTCTTTTTGAATGAAATATTTTTTATTAATTAATGTGAGTTTCTAAAGAAGAGAAGAAGAATTAAACTAGACTTTTTTTAGCTGGGGGAAATACCGATATTTTTCTGTACTTTTGTATAGATTGTTATTAACATCAGCTATTTAAGGTAAATTTTTATTAAAACGAAATATGAGATATGATTGAAACTACTGAACTTAAGCCCGAATAAGAAATTATTTCTGATTTAAAATATGTAACTTTATTTCATGTTAATTTAATGGCATTTTCTTTTCTGGAAAAAAATGTTACACTTATTACACTTTTAAATGAAAATTCGCAATAAAATGATTTTCTGAAATATACATTTTGTTAGAAATTATTGTATCATCTCTTGCGAGCTTAAATTTTTTCTTTAAACGAACGCTAGCTAAATTGTATTTTTTTTAATAAAAAGTTTAAAAATTTTACACTTTCTCCAAGAAAGAAAACGCCATAAGATTTAAGTAATATGAAATCCAAATGAAGAATCGTGTTAAATCAAATATACGCAACTTTTATTGGAAATAAAATATGTGAATTGTTTTGATTCATCGTATTACGATTTGCAGAAAGCTTTTTTGTAATGAAATCTTAATTTTACCATCTCTAAATTTACAACAGTCTTGCCATTGTCGTCTTATTGCTAAGCTGATTAGTTTGTTACGAGAGAGAGACGAGGGGAAGAGAAACGTTTCTGTTCCACTCGTCTCTCTTTCCCACAAACTAATCAGCTTAGAAATAAGATTGCATGTTGTAAATTAAGACTTATGACAAACTTTTTTGTTTTGTTACTATAAATTACTAATTCCTCCTACTATTAATTTTGTTCTAAAACCAACAAAAAAAGTATTATAATAAATTTTTTTCTCAAATTTCAAAAATATCTTTAGCAATTGAAATTATTGCAGCAAGCATTAAACTTAGCAGCAAAAACTAATAATTGTTCAGAAAATTATTAAAATTTTTCGCAAAACAAAAATTCAAAATAATAAACTGATATGAAGTGAAATTACTTTGCCAACACCAAGAGCTATTGAGAGTTTTACAATGAGAAAATATCACTCTTAACTAACAACATATCGTATGTTTTATAATTTATGCACCAGATAAAGTTTTTAATAAATATTTCCACCAGCACAACCACACGAACATTTGCAGGCATCTTAAGGCAACCTTACCCAGTCAGCAATTGGAATTATTCAATTCAGGGGAAAAAATCAACCAAAAAAAGAATACAAAAAAGAAAAAAAGCGAATTATTTAAAGAACAAAATCAAAATTTGCAAAATATGCGGAAACATAAAATAATCGGGCTGATATTCATAACACGACTGTTTTGAAAACAATTTGGCAATCATATTTTGAGCAGAAAACCGACTTAAAAAAGACTCTTACAAAAAAAAACTAAGGCTAAGATACCATTTTTCACTGTCAAAACAGTCTCCTTTGCGCACTGCTACACGTTCAATATATATTGAACGCGATCCAGTATCGCGATATTTATTGAACGTGCAGCATGCAGTGTATTGATGGATCGCGATACATATCGCAGAAAGGCCTAAATTATGGAATGCAGATCGCGTGATAAATATTGAACATCTAGCATTTACATGATATTAGATCGCGATACTTTAATAAGAAGTGAAATAAAACAAATAACATAAAAGACATAAAAGTGAAAAATTTAACATATAAAAAGAAAAAAGGTTATTAAACCTGTGTAAAGTTTGTTTTAATAAAGGGCAATGGCAGAAGATAGTGAAAGCGAGTGGGTTCTGCCGGTGGAATCCAAATTAACGACCGAAAAAATTATTTTGGATGACTTTATTTTTAATTTGGACGCATTGCCGGAGTTGTGGGACTCGTCGGCTAAAGCTTTTTTTTTGGTTTTCTGGAGACATTTTTTTTAATACACAATCCACACAGCACAAAAATAACGTAAATAGTGACGCGATAAATATTGAAGTGTAGCATACGCTCGTGATCAATCAATCCATTAAAATGGATCGAGACTAAAATATCACAACATATATTAAACGTGTAGCAGTGCCCTTTGACTCATAAATAATTTTTTTAATCACTCAGAGGAGTCGAAAAAGACTTGAATTTGATTAAAAACTAAGAAAAATGCTGGCTGGTTGCATACCAATAAATCTCATCCACACACAAAGGCTAAAAAATTCTAACAAGCAGTACATATGAGAACTACTTTTTTCATTATAATAAATGAGAAAGTGTTTAAAAATACTTTTGCTCTAAAATAGTTGTAGTTGCTGGCAAGACAAGGCAGGCAATGTGGTAAGGATAATGAAACAATGGAAATTGTTCGCACTTTCACAATTAAAAATATTAAACATATTTTTAAGCAAGTATGAGTATTTGAATATGGTAGAGATAAGAGAGCTGCACAGGACCTTCTAGAAGTCACGCTTTTATACTTGAAATAAAATAAAAATCTAAGAGGTTGTCTTATAGCAAAATAAATACTGCTTAAGTAGCAATACTTTCGTTAAGGCCATATTAAGGTAAAAATATAAAGTGCCAAAAATAAAACTATCAAAGGACATTTGTTTCCTTTAAATTTCATGTATATCCCCAATGCAATATACTACCAATTTTGTTGCTTAAGCCGAAGGCGTACTGTATATATGTTCTTATGCAAAAAACGATTGCTAAAGTTAAAGCATGCATTAAAAACGGTTTTGCCACACAAAATTCGTTTGTTAAATCAACTTTAAGTTAACCAATTGTTTTTGCATAAGGGGGATAGTTTTTATATTGGCTGCATACTTGAGCGAATATACATACATAAAATTTTCTAGTTCTGCAACTATAAATATTTTTTTAACACAAAAACCGGGTCCCGAATAACTCGAAAAATCAAGAGTATGGTTTTTGAACTTTTCATACCGAACTATGCGACAAAATTTAATTTACATATTTTTTAAATAATCTTAAATTTTAACAAATTTTATTTAAATACATTTTTCAAAAAATTTCATTAATTAAAAAACCGGGTTAAAAATTTTTTTCGAATTATTCGAAAATCGATTTTTGTATATTTTCAATATTTAGAGTTGAAGAACTATTTCCGCTTAGGTATACTTTTTGAACTCAGACAAGTCGATCTTCTTTTATTTTATTTTAAAACCCGATTTTTAGTACAAAAATCGAATTATTAAAACCGGATTTTCAAAATTTCTTTATAATAGTTTAAGTGTGCAGCAACTTCCAATATCTCTTTATTTATTCATATATTTTTTTTATAAAACGCGGTTTTTAATACATAAACCGAATAAAAAAACCGATTTAAAATATAACCTGCTTTTTGTATATATCTGATATTTAAAGTTTACCCAGCTAAAAAAATTATATATGGTCCATATATTTTTAATATATGAATGTATATAACTATATATGAATATGTATGAATTCATGTATGGAAATATATGGGATTATACATGGCAAAACTATTATATATGAACTAATATTATATTATATGAGCTCATATATGAAAATGTAATTATGAAGCTCTTCATATGTGGATCCATATATAAATATAAGATTTTATATATGGAGCCATATAAGAATGTATACATACATGATATCTCACATAAGATCGTTTTCGTAATCAAAAAAGCTTGCAATTTTATCACTGCTGAATTGGAAATCCATTACAAAATACATACAGTATGCAAAGTTTATATGCGTACGCTCAACGTTTAAAAAATAAAAACTTTTTGTTACAAAGAAAACATTCTTGTATGATTTTATAAATTGTGGCCCCATTTAATATATCAAATAATCAAAAGGATACTCCAGTCATTAATTTTATAGAAAATAACAAATTTCTCTAGATAAGAAACAAAGTTCATATTACTGTATTGAAAACTATTGTTAGACGGATTATTTTTTCTTTTATAGTTAGTTGCATTAGTTTTTAATCTGATTTCTTAAGCTAAATGTTATGTACGAATATGATTTATGTGTTTTTTAAATAATTGATTCAACTTTTGATGAATGAAATGATTTTTAGTGCACTTTGAATTATTTGTCCAAACAAATGTTTCATTAAATACAACCTCTCTTTCAAGTCTAAACTAATTTAATTTTAGTAATTTAATTTATTGTACAGCAATGCGCTTTTGTGAATCAAGAGTGTATGAATATGAACTTTGCATACTGTGGAGGGAATTTACACATACGTGTATGAAAATGTATGAATATATATAATCATATATGCCCATATAACCTCATTTTTCGGATCCGAACCATATATGGGATATCATATATGCTCCATACATTTTTTTTTAGCTGGGTAACTAAAATTATTTACGTATTTCCATATTACGCATTTCCACGTATTTCCGTATTTCGCATGGTTATTGATATATTCGACAAGTCGATTTTCCATCTCGAACTATTCAACAAAATCGCATATGCTAGTTTTTTTATGATTTTAAAATTTTCTTTCAAATATGTATTCCCAGCTAAAAAAATATTTATGGAGCATATATGATATCCCATATATGGTTCGGATACGAAAAATGAGGGTATATGGGCATATATGATTATATATATTCATACATTTTCATACATGTATGTGTAAATTCCCTCCTCAGTATGCAAAGTTCATATTCATACACTCTTGATTCACAATAGCGCACTGCTGTGCAATAAATTAAATTACTAAAATTAATTTTTTTTAGACTTGAGAGAGATGTTGTATTTAAAGAAACATTTGTTTGGACAAATAATTCAAAACGAATTTCATTCATTCATTCATCAAAAGGTGAATCAATTATTTAAAAAACACATAAATCATATTCGTACATGACATTAGCTTAAGAAATCAGATTAAAAATTTTTCTTTTTTAAACGTTGAGGGTACGCATATAAACTTTGCATACCGTATGTATTTTGGAATGGATTTCCAATTCAGCAGTGATAAAATTCCAAGCTTTTTTGATTGCAAAAACGATGTTATGTGAGATATCATGTATGCGTACATTCTTATATGGCTCCATATATAAAATGTTATATTTATATATGCATCCACATATGAAGAGCTTCATAATTAAATTTTCATATATGAGCTCATATGTTATAATACATTTCATATATTAGTCCATATATTAGTTCATATATAATAGTTTTGCCATGTATAATTCCATATATTTCCATACATGAAATCATACATATTCATATATAGATATATACATTCATATATTAAAAATATATGGACCATATATAATTTTTTTAGCTGGGTTTTTAGCCTTTGGTTGCAATAATCGCCAATAACTCGTTATTTTAATAAATTTTTCGAAAAACCTCGGTTTTTAATACAAAAACCGAATTAAAACTCGGCTTAAAAATAACTTTTTCGAATTATTCGAAAACCGATTTTGTATATATTCAATATTAAAAGTTGAAGAATTAAAACGTTGTAAATTGTACTTTAGGTATATTTTTTTAAACTCCTTGAAAAGTAGATTTTTTAATTCAAATTATTCGACAAAATAGAAAAAAAAATTAAGATTTTTAAATTTTCTTTATAATATGTACGTATATTTAGCATTTGCTTGTAATAATCACCAAAAACTCGTTATTTTAATAGAATTTTTCTTTAAAACCAGGTTTTAATACAAAAACCGGATTCAATAACCGGGTTGAAAAAAATTTTTCCGAATTATATGAAACCCAGCTTTTTGTGAGTGTAGTGGAGAACAAAAATAGTTTACGATAACTGAATTTGAAAAACCAGTTTAAAAAATCCTTTTCCCAATTATCCGAAAAACGTTTTTTGCATTATCCAATATTTGTAGTTGAAGAACAAACAAATTTTAAGTCTTTCCGCTCAAGCCGATTTTTGATTTCGACTTATCGACATAACAGAATCAGTTTTTTTTAATTTTTAAGTTTTCTCTATAATATTTTAAGCCTTCGTTTGTAATAAATAGTCGCCGTTATTTTGAGAGATGTCTCCAAAAACCCGGATTTTAATACGAAAGCGATTTCAAAAAGCGTGTGTTAAATACGAAAACCGAATTAAAAATTATGTTTAAAAAGCTTTTCCAAATTATTTGGCAACCGATTTTTGTATGTGTCCAATATCTTTTAGTACTGCAAAATTTTACATTTTCCGGTCAAGTATATGGCTTTTGATGTCTTCGACAAGCCGGATTTTTCATTGGATTTATGCGACATAATGGAATCATTTTTTTAACATTCTTAAATATGTTCTTAAAGTTTGCCTGCAATAACCAACGATATTGAGAACTAATACAATTTTTTATTTATTAAAACCCGATTCAAATATTTATTTTTTGTTGATTATTACAAGTAAATGCTAAAATATATTGCAAAGAAATTTAAAAAGATAAAAAATGGATTTAGACGAAAAAATCGACTTGTCCAATATTTCACAAAAATCATACTTGAGCAGAAGGACGTCAAATTTTGTATTTTTTATTGAAAACCGTTTCAAATAAGTTTTTTTTTGTCAAATTATTAACGATATTGTAAAAAATCTAAAAAAAAATATTAAATTTTGTCGAATAAATCGAGATAGAAAATCGACTCATCGAATAGTTCATAAAAATCATACTTTAGGAAAGAGACGTAAAGTTTTGTAATTCTTCAGCTATATACAAAAAATTCGAAAAAAATTACACCTTGTAAAAAATAACACTTTGTAATTCGTTTAAAATTGATAAAATTAAATTCCCTATTTAAGTGATTCGCGAGTTTATGTTGACATAGCTATTTAATACTCAAAATTGTTTCGAGATAAGTTCTCATATATAGAAGTTATGCAGTTAAAATGTTAAATGCAGTTAAAAATGTTTTTTGAATAGGACCAAACTATCTAAAAACCAACAGTAACACAAAATCGACAAAAATCGACTTGCCTAGTAATTTCTGAAAACCACAGATACGAGTATTTGCATACATATATATGTATACATCTACATTAAAACCAAGTTAAGTCTATACGCTTTCATCAATTTACATTTAAAGTGAGTTTTTTTGTTTAAAAAATATAAACAAGAAAAAAGTTTATGTAGAAGAAAATTATTCTTTTTATTTTTATTTTGAAAAATTGCAAGTAGCTTAAAGCGACAAGCAAGCAAGCAAGCACAATCACGCACAAGCACACATATACACACGCACACATATACTCGCACACGCATAAACACACATACATACATACATAACAACTGGAATTATCTATCACACATAAAAAATACTTTTACACATGCATACGAAAATTCATCACATCCAGGAAATGCAAGCAAATGTATTCTAACGAGGGTAGTGAGAGAATTCACTTCAAATTAAGTTTCAAATTCTACTCTTAACTTATTTGAAATCTAAGCTCTTCACGATTCCCTAAAACAAAAGATTCTAGTGACAGCATGTTTAAGCAAAAAAAAAATCAAAAACTTTTACAGCCTTATTTATAAAAATTATTAAGGCTTTATAAAGAAAATTTATAGATGAAAATTTCTTTTAAAAACCCTTTATAAAGCCTTAATAATTTTTTTAATAAATAAGGCCGTTAATTTAATCATTTTACATAAACTAAACAACCCACCTACCTACTTCTCCGATTACATGATTCTATGAATAATATCTTCTTTTTTTTACATCAGTTATAACTTATAAGCATTTTGATATCAATATTCGTAGAGGAAAAGAATAAAGTAAAATACTTCAAGAGAAGAAGTAGCAAAAGTACTTTGAGTTTGCATTGTTGCATAATTTGCTGACTTACATATATTTAAGTTCTTAAGTAGAAAAAGAAGTACTCGTATTTCAGAATGAAGTTCACACAGAAACTTGTTAACAGATACACAAATATGTAAATATGAGTAAAGATTTTAAATGTAGTAATAATAACTAACACAAGGCAATCACGTTTTTTTTTCTTCTTCATTTTGATTTTAACCAGAGAAAAAACAGACATTTGCTGCATATTTTTAATTAAATCAAAATAAAAATAAAATCTTCATAAAGATTGGCAGCTGGACATATCAAGTATAATCGTACTTGAATTAAAGTTAAAACTATGCTTAAAAGATTATTTATAAAGCTGTTAGAAATTTAAATAATTTCAGAAAAATAAGCAAAATTTAAATTGAAATTTATATAGAAATTTGAAATAGAAAATTTATGAAAATTAATGAATTTCGTTGAATTGTATTCAAGCCATAAAAAATAGTAAAAAAAAAATAAAATCGCTAAAACTAAAATATTGCACAGAAATCGCCACAAACTTTGAAAAATCTCATAATAAGCACCACACTCACAAAATTAAATTCACATTTAAAGGATTGAAAAGAAAAAAACTGTCAACGCGAAAAAAATTAGCAAAACGTGAAAAATCGCCAAAATAAAAAAACAGCCGTTAAACTGGAAAATATTCCCAAACAAAAAAAACGCCAAAAATAAATCCCCCTGCTCAATGCAAAACTAATCGACAAAACGCACACACATTTGAAATTTTTGAAAAAAAAACTTCCAATTAAAAAAAGAAAAATCCAAAAAAATTTTAAAAATCGCCAAAACGAAAAACAATTACAAAAAAGCAAAACAAAACAGCCACCAAAGTGAAAAATATACCCAAACAAACAAAAAACGCTTAAAATAAAATATTGCAAAGAAATCACAACAACAAATCGCCTACACAAATAATATCATAATTAGCATAAACTTTTATAAAATTAAATTCGCACTTGTAAGATTTGAAGAAAAAAACTGCAAATTAAAAAAATCGCAAAATCAAAAAAAAAAATAAAACAACACTCGCCAAAGTGAAAAAACAACAATCCAAAAACCGCTCAAAATAATATATTACCACAGTGAAGAATCGCAAAATCGAAAATATAGTCTTAACAAAAAAAATCGCATATACGAATAATTAACGAAAACTTGAACAAAAAAACGCTGAAAATAAAATTCGGAAAAATTCAACAAAAAAAATGCAACAAGCAAAAATGCATAAAATTAAATTCACACTTGAAATATTTGATAGAGAAACTGTCAATTAAAAAAATCGTCAAAATAAAAAAAAAACTTAAACAATAATCGCTAAGGTGGAAAAAATGCTCAATAAAAAAACGCTTAAAAAATATTGCCACAGCGAAGATATCGCAAAAAAGAAAAAATTTTTTTAAGAAATATATTTGATATACGAAGAAAAAACCTAAAAATAAAAACAAATATAAAATATAAAATACTTATAAAATTTGAAATTTATTTGCTGGTGGTTTCAGCTTGGTCTATATGCATTTCATTGTTGCTGTAACAAATCATCAGTAGACTTCAACCACACATTTTGAATAGTCACAAATCTCTTATCTTATGCACAGACTTTCAAGAACTATTTGAGAATTCACAAATAATAATATTTTTGAAAATCACAAAAGAAAAATAAGCATAGTAGGCTTAGAAACTCATGCAAAACCCAGCAATTAATTTATATTCGATATGAATCTATTTTATTTTTCTACACCTTTAAAATATAATTATGACAATATGTCGAATAATAAATTTCTTAAATACTTATAAAATACTTATAAAAGTAATTCTTTGAGGCAATAAAAAAAGTTTTTTTTTTTGAATTATTTGAGAGAAGAAAATTGTTAATTTTGAAGTCTCCATATCAATTTGTATTTTCTCAATATCAATTTAAATTTCTCACTACTAATTTGTTTTTTTCTCAATAGAAATTTGTATTTTCTCAACTGCATCTTAAAAATGTTTAGATACTACTCTATTTTCTATACAATCCAAAAAAAAAACTTTATGCAAATTCTGTTGTTGTTGGGAACTTTTTTCCGGTAAAAGAAATTTTAACCACGAGTATTTTTGAGTGCTGGTGATTTTATTCATTTTCATTATTTTTCTAAATTTTCGTGATGTTTCTGATTTTGTTGGTAATTTTTTTCTTTCGCTTTGATAAATTTTTTTTATTTCGACAAAATTTTTACAATTTAGCATTTTTTCGATTTGAAAATATTTTTTCTATTTTGGTACTTTTTTCGTTTTGTTGATTTTTTGCCATATTGTCAATCTTTTTTTATTATTATATTTTTACACCTTTTGACAGAAATTTTAAAATTTCCGAAATTATTTACGTTTTTATGACTTTCTTTTTTAGCGGTTTTTGGTTTTGGCGTTTTTTTTACAAGATATTTTTTAAGATTTTAGAGAAAAAACTTTTAATACAAATAAATTGACAAATCGTTAAAAAGTCGTCAAAACTAAAAATAAATTCAGTGAAGTGCGACTTTGACCCGCGCACGAAAGGTTCCGTAAGGGCACGAGATATGTAATTCAATACAAACAATATAAACCAAAATTTTTGGAAATTTTTTCATTTTTGGGTTTTTCCGGTTTTAAGCGTTTTTTTTATTTTGGGGGTTTTTTGAATTTATTGGCGCTTTCTGAGTTTTGGCACTTTTTTCACGTTTTGGCGATATTTTTTTGGTTTTTGAAGTTTTCTTAATTTTGGCGATTTTTTTCGTTTTGGCGAATTTTTTTTAAATTTGGAGATTTTTTTTAGTTTTGGCGATTTTTTTTCATTTTGGCGATTTTTTTTCACATAAACAATTATTTTGGTTTTGGCGCATTTTTCGCGTTTTGGCGATTTTTTTCGGTTTTTGGCGATTTTTTTTCATTTAAACGACTTTTTCGAATTTTGCGATTTATTTTAGTGCTAGAATTTTTTTTTAATTTTGTCGATTTTTTTCGATTTGGTGATTTTTTTGAAATTTTTGTCGATTTTTTTCAGGTTTTGGCGATTTTTTTCGGTTTGGCGATTTTATAATTTTCGGATTTTTTAGTTTTACCGTTTTTAAAAAATTTCAAGAGTTTACCTCTTACGGTCTCCAAGATATAGCAAATTGTCAAAATTACATAGTCAAAATTGCATTAACTGATGGACCACCCTTTAATTATTTTTTTTTTAAATTTTAGTGTTAATTGTTGTAGTCTATATAAAAATACACTAATTTTACAAATTTCAAGTGTCAATATACATACATATGTACATACAATTGTATGTATATTACATGAGATTTTAACATTTTTCGTCGCTCGTTTTGGAGCACCCTTTAATTTTTAATTCTCATGTATTTGTTGTTGTAGTGGCCAAGGTTCTACATACTCTGTCCAAATTTCAGGTCCGTAGCTCTTAAGGTTCCTGAGAAAATACCGTGTGACGGACAGACGGACAGACGGACAGCGTAGCGAAAACAATAGGGTTCCTTTTTTACCTTTGGTGTACGGAACCCTAAAAAGACTTAAAAACGAAAAAATTCTAAACAAAACAAAAACGCTAAAATTTAATATATTTTAGTGTGTATTCTACAATACGGGTCGACTTATTGAAAGTTACATGTAACACAAAAACAATAAATGATAAATGTAATAAATTTGTTTTGGTTTACAATGCAAAATTCACCATTTTTAAAAGAGAGAGAGAGAGAGTGAGAGAGATAGTGAGAGACGCTTTAAAATCAGCGATGCCAACTTGGTGCTTTTGGCACTATTTTTAGTGCTTTTAGAAGACTCAAAACTCTAAATTTTGGGCTTAGTGCCCAGTGTTCCCAGTGTTCGGGATGGGGATGAAAATTTCGTATTGGGGATCTGGGGATGTAACCAAATTTGACGGGATTTTTGGGGGATTTTTGTACAACTGATGGTCAAACAACATCGATTTTTGAAGTAAGAAATATGCGTCAGGCAAGTCTAAAAATGTGTGTTACTATTCATAGGGCCAATTTCACCAACTTATTTAAATATCAATTCATATTTAAAGTAATTTTTCCATACAAAAATTAATGAAAATCGACATTGAAACATGAATTGATATTTAAATAGAGTTGGTGAAATTGGCCCATAGTGTATGGTTTCTAATAAAGAAGAAGTATCAAGTCAGATTAACAAATAATGAACGCTACCAAAACAAAAATACGCAACAAAATGCAATACAACCTTTCGATAGCACGTCATAGAATAAACACACACTTTAAAAATAATTCAATTTGTTGTGACAAATTTATTCCTTCTACTGAAATGGTAAAAATTTTTAATACAAGAACTATGTACAACAAAGTTTCTGAGGCTGGTGAATCAAAAGATTTCGATTCTGAAGTTTTTGAAATGGTAAACTTTGGTTAAACATTTTTTTATACTGGTGTATATTAAATATGTTATCTTTGTCATTATTTTTCAAATAAAATTAAAAAAAGTTTAAAAAATTTATTTTTTTTTACAAAAGAAAAAATTTGTATAAAAAATATCAATTTGGGGATTTTTGGGGATGAGAAATCAAAAATTGGGGATAAGCTCCAGAAAATAAACTGGCAACACTGTTAGGGCCTAACTAAGAAAAATTACTAAGTAGTGCTTTTAAGAAATTTTGTGTATTTCTTAAAATTAATTCAATAAAAATTTATATGTATTTATTTTTTCAGTGTAAAGCATATTTTTTCGTCTGATATACATATTTCATTAAATAGAGAATATCTAAGAAAATATTAAACATTATTAAACTTCACTCGTTTAGATCTTCACTAATTTAATTAAGAATAATAAGAATTTAATTATTAAGACTTTAAAAGTTGTTTTTAATCAAGACAACAATTACTAAATTTTTTTGGTTTTTTCTACTTATTAATTTTTAATTACAACTAAAAGATAAAACTAATATTTTATCTAGTTTACAATAAAAAATAAAAAAATAAATTTTTCACACTGACTATCACTGTACAAATTGATAAAGTTTATGGCAAAGTTGTGTGTTATGCCTGTTGGATGGAAATTTTAAATTGTCAACGACAAACTTTATTTCACTTCATTTTTCTTTTTTACATTCACTTGCATTGCATTTGAGAGGAAAATACAAACGTCGAATAGAATATTTATGTTATTCATATAGAATTCATGGCTTGAAAGTAGTTGCTGAAAGAAATTTGTTTTATGACACAAATGACGTCAATTACAAAAGCAATTTAAAAGAGAGGAGTTATTTAAAACGGAGTATTTTTTTTTTAATTTATAAAATTTTCTTTTCAATATATTCTTTAAAGAGAGAGGAGTTTTTTAATAAAAGGAAATCTAATCTCGTTTTTTTTTTTGCTTTTCTTGAAACCATATTTTTATGTTTCAATTTAATTTAAAAAATTTTTAATAAATACAATTGCTTTTCATTTATATATATTTATTGTGTTATGGAAGTTATATGTGTAAAATTAAAATTAAAGCATGAACTTTATTATTTTAAAACATGTAATGAATGAGGAGTGGTCTGTAGATTGTGGAAATATAACTGTCTCTTAAAAAACATAGTTTTAGGTTTTCGTTTTTTTATTTATTATATCACCGCATAATACTTTTGTCATTTGTTACCTTATTTTTTAAAGCTAAGATTTCACCGGGTTTTGATTAATTACAACTCATTTAAATCAAAGTTTAAAAATAAATAAAAGAAATTATTTTTAGAGTAATTCCTTTTCCCTTATCTTTTGTTTATATTCTGCATACCATTTTTCTCTGTAACGTTTTTGGATCTGTTCTCTGGTTAATTTCGATTTCTTCTCCTTTAGTACAGAAAACAATAATAAATACTCTGACGTCAGATATTAGATACTACCGCAACAATACTCTTGCCCTAGAGGGCTTCCAAATAAAATACCTTAATAAAATATAACACTTCTTCTATTCAAAACAATTGATTTCATCAAAATCGGTCAAATAGATTAAAAGTTGAGAACTTTTTATAATTTCTCCCCACTGTGCGTTGCAAAAATATATCTTCCTTTCTTAAGTCGTGGTCTCTGGGTAATACACTTTTTTTTTGCCAAAAAAAAACAAGTAATCGTTCAAAATTGATAAAAATTCAATTCCATACTCAAGTGATTCGCAGTGTATATAAAATGGAAATCTGGTGCGTATGCTTGATATTTTAATGCATCACTCATACTCAAAAAAATACTTTTAAAAATTACAATTACCGCTATTGCGAATTACAAGTGGAAGGTTTGTACCCATGAAATTTTCATTCCCATTAAATTTTTCCCCATTATATTCCACAGTGAATGTAAAAAGCTTAAAAATTACCTGAAAGTTGGACAAAAAATTTTATTTATTATTTATTAATTATTTCTTTAATTTGAAATTTATTTGCTGGTGGTTCAGCTTGGTCTATATACGTATTTCATTGGCGCTTGAACCAAATCATCAGTAGACTTCAACCACAAATTTTGAGCAGTCAGAAACCTCTTACTTTATGCACAGACTTTCAAAAACCATATGAGAATTCATAAAATAATAATATTTTTGAAAATCACAAAGACAAAATAAGTTTAGTAGGATTTGAAACTCACACAAAACCCAGCAAATAATTTATATTCGAAAATTAAAATATAATTATGACAATATTTCGAATAATAAATTTCTTAAATGTTAATTATTTTTTATTATTTATTACTATTTTTATTTTTTTTATTATTTTTAATTTTTTAATTTGTTTATTTTTTTTTATTTTTAATTTTTTTATTTTTATTTTTTTTTTATTTTTTTTTTATTTTTTTTTTATTTTTATTATTTTTAATTTTTTTATTTATTAACTTCTTTTATTTTTTTATTTTTTAACTACTTTTATTTTTTAAACTTTTTTTCTATTTTTTATTTTTTTTATATTTTTATTTTATTTTTTTTTTTAAATAGCACAGAATTTACAAAAAAAAAACTATTTTAAATTTTTTGTAAGTTATGTGGGTCATTTTGCATTTTAGGTATCGATATGTGAAACAATAGACCAAAATCTAATTAAAACTACATATGTATAAAAAGTTTTAATAAAACCAATAAGATGCAAATAGAACTTTTCTGTGGAAGCGCCCATATATGTATGTATTAAAACATGATGCTGCTTGCTATTTTATGTAAAATTGAATAAGTCAAAAATTTAAATTTTTATTTTTTTTTTTCTTCAAAACTCTTGTTAAGTGAGACATTTTTAGATTTTTAATTGAACTTTAGTGAATTGTAATCAGAAATAATTTTTAGTCAGGCTTAAGTTCAGTAATTTCAATTCTTATTGAATGAAATATTAAATATTTAATTAATGTGATGATCGTAAAAGATAAGCAAGAATAGTTAAACATACTTAGGAAGTAGAGTAATATAATTTCGTGCTAACCTAAATAGAAAAATTAAATAAATGGAAAAACAGAAAATTAAATGTGTTTACCAAATCAATTGAATACACAACAACCATTTCTCATATTCCGTTTCATAGAAAATTTAAGTTAAATATCTGATGTTAATAAGAATCTCTACCCAAGTATATAGACTAGGGTGCTGATAAAGTACGTGGCTGCACATTAAAGTATCGGTATTTCGCCCAGCTTAAAGTCTAAATTTAATATTTCTTCTCTTCTTTAGAAACTCACATTAATTAATAAAAATATTTCATTCAATATGAATGGAAATTACTGAACTTAAGTCTGACTGAAACTGAATTATAACTGTTGTTAATTTTTAGCTGCCTTAAAAGGCACGATAAATACTTCTTTTGTTCTCATACTTTTTTCTTATTCCTTTAGTTTTATATCGTTACACAGCCTTTTCGGTATAAACGTCATGTTATTGAGACACTTTAATTTAAATAACTTTTTTATACAATGCCTTCAAAGGAATAGGAAAAGAAAGGAAAGGCAGGGCAAGTGAAAGACAAACTGGACTTGTCAGCAAATTAAACTCTTAAATTGGAGCAAAGTTCTTTTTCTTCTAACCCGGCCAAGGGACGGTCGGACGACCTTATGACTTGACAAATTTGTACAGAAAATAAACACCGGATTATATGCAGGAAATTTTCAAAGTTTAAATTGCTTTTACTGACATTAGCATATAAATGTTAAGCGTACAAGTAACAATCAGACAATGGTTCTCGCTCAAAAAAAAACTTTTTTAAATATGTAAATATTTATCAGAGCCTGTCATGTTTGATAATTCGTGGAGATATGAAGACCAAGATTATAACGACTTTGCAACAGGATTTATCTATCACAACACGCGGAAGTTGTTGAACATCATCACAGCAAATGGCTCTTTAAAATGTTCTCAGAAAATTAATAAAAAAAGGAACATAAAGACCCAGACATATTATATGCATGTATGTACTTGAAATATACTAAAGGAATGTGTGTTTATAGTTCAACACCACCAACCAGACACTAAAACGTTTTTGGAATGTTTAATAATCTTTATCGTTAAGAACGTTGAACATTATAATATAATTTAAAAGAAAGTACTTGACTCTTTAAGCCTTTCGTAGACTACGCGTGACACGGGCCTTATTTGAAATGGTTGGTTGACCAGTGAAAAAAAAATTAATTATGTGAGAATTTATTATTTAATATTTCTTTTTTAAATTTATGACATGTATTACAAATTATACATTTTTACCCTCTTCTAATTTAGTGAGTATGTTCTTTTCTTTACGTTAGTGATTTCTTTCATTCCTGCGATTTTTATGTTTAAGATTTTCACAGATTTTAAAATTTTCTAGGGAATCTTCACTATTTCTAAAAGTTGTAAACGTGTTGCTGATTTTTATGATTTTTTTTAGTTTTAGCGATTTTGGTCATACTAATGATGATGCTTTTTACGGTTTTATGTTTTTTCCGAGTTTTTAAATTTTTGTTCACTTTTTCTGACTTGGGCTTTTTGGGCGATTTTATTTAATTTTGCAACTTTTTTCATTCGCAATATATATGTGAACACAATTTTTTTTTCATATTGGTGATACTTTTTTGTTTTAGTGATTTTTCGTATTCTGGCGATTTTTTGCGATGTTTCTTTTTGAAGAGATTTTTTTTGATTTTGGAAAAAAATTTCGTCTTTTTTTGCGTTTATTTTAACTATATCGATATCTTTTCGTTTGTAAGAATTTTTTGGGCAACCTTTTAAATTTTTTCTATGCTTTCCATGTCAGTGGCATTTTAATATTTTTCAGGATTAGCGCTGAAACTTTAATTTTTCGAAATATTTTGTTTTTCATTTTAACGATTTTGCTTTTAATTTTAGCGTTCTTTTAGTTTTGACGTCTCCCGGATTGTACAATATGTATTTTTAAGTTGGACTCATTTTTTTTTCAAGTGATTTAATTTTTGCTTTTATTTTTTTAATTGTTGACTTTTTGCATTTTTTCAAATTTATTTTATTTTTATTATTTTGTTATTTTATTATTTTTTTATTTTTTTTTTTTAATTTTTTATTTATTTTTTTATTTACATATGTGTACATATATTTATTTTTTTTTATTTTTTATCTTTTTTGTTATTTTTTTTTATTTTATTATATATTTTTAGTTTTTTATTACTATTTTTTAATTTTTTTTATTTTTTTATTTTTGTCGGTTTGTTTTTCCTTTCTTTTCTTTTTTTTCTAGTTCGTGGTATAGTATAGTAGTTATGGCCCTATGCTCCTGATAGGAACTACGGCAACTTATATATATATATATATATATATGTATATATATATATATATACATATATATAAAATAAGTCGCAAAATTCGAAAAAAAATTGTCTAAATGAAAAAAAATCCCCAAAAACCGAAAAAATTGCCAAAATGCGAAAAAAAGTGTCAAAACTAAAAACAAGCGCCTAAATGAAAAAAGTCGCTAAAATGAAGAAACGTCAAAAACCAAAAATTGCCAAAATTAAAAAATACAAAAAAAAATCGCCAAAAAATATAAAAACGCCAAAAACCGAAAAAATTGGGAAATCGAGAAAAAAAGTGTCAAAACTAAAAAAATTGCCAAATGAAAAAAAACTCCAAAAACCGAAAAAATCGCCAAAATAAAAAAATCGCAAAAATTAAAAAAAAAAAAAAAATGCAAAAACTATATTTTATATAGGCGAAAGTTCGTATTTAATTACGGAACCCTTCGTGCGCGCGTCAAAGTCGCACTTCACTGAATTTATTTATTATTTTTTTTATTTTATTATCTACATATTTTTTTTATTATTTTTTTAATATTCTTTTTTTTGGTATTATTTTTGTACTTTTATTATATTTTTATTATTTTTTTTTATTTTTTTTTATTTTTTTTAACTGTATTCAATTTTTTTATTCTTTAATATATTTTTATTTTTTTTTGTATGTAAAAGAAGTCTAAGGGCGAATGCCACGATGTCGACAACGTTCTACTTCGTGGATTGGCCCAAAGTGTTCCCTTGGAATTAATGAAAATGTTATTCCTCCAAACTAACAACCATTTACTGTGATCTTCTTTGTTATTCATGTTGTAGTTGAAAAAAACATATGAGCATTTCCAGGGGGAATTCAACTTTTTGTCAAATGCGACAGCAAGCAATTAAGCTTGCACAGAAAAAAATATTCCAGCAATAGACAATTTTAATTGAATATAAAACCAAATATCAATTAACACGTATTTAAATCAATTAAACTTGTTTAAAAATAAAATATTTTTGCAATAAACAAATTTAGTTAAAAGCAAAACCAGAAATCAATAAAAAATTTAATTAAATCAGTTGAACATTTGTTTAAAAATTTTATCAATTACAAAGTTTAATTGACTCAATTACATTTTTTATTGATTTTTGGTTTTATTTTCAATTAAAGATATTTATAGCAAAAATATTTAATTTTTAGGCAAAAGTTTAATTGATTTAAATACGCTTTTAATTGATTTTTGGTTTTATTTTCAATTAAAATTGTTTATTACAGGAATATTTTTTCTGTGTGTATTTGAGAACACTGTGGCTCAATTTGTCTTAAAATTTTACCTAATTTAAAGCTACTGATGGACTACAAAAAAAGATAAAGTGGTAAAAAAAACTTTCGTGCTCTTAAAAAAAAAATCCTGTGGAAATGTCTATGAAAATATTAATATATATAAAATTTGGGCTTAATTGTTTGCGGCTTTGCTTTGAATTAAATTGTGTTTCTTTAAATAAATTAGAGACCTAAAAGAAAAACCTCAAAAAAAAAAGAGCAAAGAAAATGCCCATAAAAATTATGTTTATACAAATTTTAATTTTTGCCCAAAACAACTTCAACTATTAACAATGAATGCAATAACTTTTGCCTGGCTTTCCAACCATATTGTTCAGGAAGAGAGAGAGAGAGAGAGAAAGCAATAAAAAGGCTAAAATAGAAATTCACCTGCTCGAAATATATAAATTGTGGTTAGCGGTCAGTCACTGCTGGTGTTTCCAACTAAAAAGGAAACTAACCTAGAAAAAAATATAATTTAAAACACAGCAATAAAAATATAAAAGGATGTTAAAAAGGAAGAGAGAGAGAGGTGAAAAAACTATATACTTTGGTATTTTATAGTTTCAGCAAATAAAAAGTGGAATATTGCAGCACAAAAAATAATAACTCTTAAAGCCAAAGTCACCAAGGCGACTATAAAGTTGATTATTAAATTTCATACACTTATCTAAGTTTGCTTTTTTGTTTTTTTTTTTTATTTAATATAAAATTTTTTTTATGCAATTTTATGCAGTTTTTTTTAACACTATTATTTCTAGAACATTGCAGTTCAATATTTCTGTAGTTGAATTCGTTTTTTTTTAATAAATTCTAAGTGTTAACTTTACAACTTCTTAAGCAAAACTCGTGCAATAGTCATTCTTAAGTATTTCTCTTTTATATTTTATTCAGTTATGGTGGCTCGTTTTTTTCCTTCTTTTTTTTCTTTGCGCCTTCTAAACGATTTATAGCAATAAAGTAAATGTGCACTCATCTTGTCATTTTGCCATTTCCGTCTCCGCCGCATCCGTTTTATTCATGCTCATCGTTTGTTTTTAGCCACGCTACATTTGCCCGCACTTATTCATCGTGTCAAACACACACGTTTGAATTCTATATTCGCCAACTTAATATATGTATGTGTATGTATGTGTTTATGAATTACAAACACTATTAAGCGTTTGATGTCTTGCAAAAGTGTAGGAGCTGAGGAGAAAAGTGCTTTATGCACTGGAACATAGAAAGCTCGCACTGTGCCAGGCTCAGGCAAATGTGTGTTTATACACGCAAAGAAAAAATATGGTTGAGGTAACCATAATCAAACAGCAACATACTATGATTGAATTATATGGTTGTAGTTAAATCATATTATTGTCAATAGGAAAGCAAACTTTTAATAATATTGTCTGAGTTAATAATAATATTATCAAATATGACAACACTATTGCTAGATGTGACTAAAATATAATTGAGACTCACCATACCATGTTTTCTATATTATAATAATATTGTTAAATACGACAACAGTATTATTTAATATAATAATAACATTTTGTTTTTCAATCATATATTTATTGGTAGATCTTTTGTTTAAAACAGCTGTGCGTTAAATTCGAAATAAAAATAAATTAATATTGTTGAAATTAAATGTATATATAGAAACGTATACTTACATATGTGTGTATACTCGAAATACAGACACCTCTATATAAACAGATAAACATATGAACGTATGAATATGTTTTTATTTATCTACCCTTTTGTTTGTTTGCACTTAATTTATTTATTTAACACGATGCGTGCAATACCGATATCTTACAAACAAAACACTGAACTGACAGAAGATGTTTCTGAAAAAGATTTTTTTTAAATAGTATGGTTTTGGATAGCATTATATTGCTATTTACATTATATCATTTTTGAATAATAATAAAAATTATGTTGCAGTCATAAATTTTTAAGAAAACTATATTGTTAAACTCTAACCATATCACACTTTTTTATGAATATAATAATATAATTATTAGCTTTTAAACATTACTTTGCTTACCGTAACAAAATTAATGTTTAAAATAACAATAACTTGTTTTCAACGAACACAGATTTGTTTCTGAGAACATAATATTGTTTTCTCAACCATTCTACGACCATATCTTTTCTTTGCGTGTACATGGAAGATACATTTTATGTCAAGAGCTAAATACATAAATCAATACATTGGCATTGTTTGATCTTCTTAATTTAGAGAGTATCAACTCCTGAACCGTAAGGGCTCAGTAAGCAGACTGTAAAGGAATGTAACTGCAATAGTAGGAAACAGCTGATCGATATTGCTATGCTCTGCCCAAAAGTGGTTGGTAAAAAAAAATGGCAGGAATATACCACGGAGTTAAACACTTGATGTACAACTAAATGAAATTTTCTACTAATTTTTAAAAGAATTGCACACATTCACCGCATTTTATTTTTGTCATTTGTCAATTGTCAGCTGTTATTATGTTTTCCTTCAAATGCATATTCACAATAGCGTATATGTGCTGAAACATTCACAACCTTATCAACTGTTTTTCGTATTAACTATTTCAACCTTAGTTTAAAACTTTTTTGCACTTTTCAACCAGTTAATGCTTACGTTTCATAATAAGCCTAAATATTGATCAGCTATTTCCTACTGTTACTGTCACATTCCATTACAGTCGGCTAACTGAGCTTTGACATTAATTGCAACTAAAATTTTTTTTATAAATATAAACCTTCTTGTGGCTGGGCCTGGCTTCTGCAAACCCTCAATTCAGCTTTATCGTTTAGCCACGTTTGCATTACAACTCAAATACTAAGTGTGCAAGTAATACATGCATCTATTAGAACTTCAATTTAACTACAAGTGAATAGTACGTTTTTTTTTCTTCTTCACTCGTATTATTTGTAACACAAATAAATGCTGCGAGTTTCTTAAGATTTTTTTCTCCCTTCTTTTATTACTTTCATGACATTTAACAAATGAAACGAAGCCACTTGGCACCATTACATTATACATTAATATATCGAAGCCTGATGCTTGCTCACTATGCTTTGCTTTCACTGGTGTCCTAACTGCCTTTACATACGTTGCACAGTGGGGCCAAAATGCCTTTTTTCGCAGATTAATTCATATCTCCACAACTATAATAGTAAGAGTGTCACTAAATTTGATGTGGCTGACTCCTAGAACAGAGTTTTTGCTTCGTTGAAATCTTGGTTGGTTTAGGAGGGGATAGGGGGGCACCCACCATATAAAGTAATTATTATTTTTCCTATATCTGCCGAACAACCAGAGTGAGGCGCATTGAATTTTATGTGGATAAATCTTAGGAAAAATTTAAATTTTCAACAAAATCTTAGCGGTATGGGAGGGGGAGTCAGAGACCCCCACATAAATGAATTATTCGGCCCTGTTCTGTAAACCGATCGATTTGAAACCGCATGATTTTTTAAAACTAACTCCGACAATAGAAATATTTTTTTATATTTTTTAAAATTTTTTTTATTATATACATAGATACCCAAATATCATATCTGAAAGAAAATTATCGTTTGTGATTTTAAACATGTCTGCAGGACCATTTTTAATTTTTTCAAACGAGAAATTTACTCGGATTCGGTTTACAGAAGAGGGCCGATTATTTTTCCAATAGCTCTTAGAACCAACACAATATTGGCGGTATAAGAGGGGGAGTCGGTACCGCCAAATAAAATAATTATCTGCCGAACAACCAGAGTGAGACGCACTAACTTCAAACTACAGGTTCCAACACAATATTGACGGAATAGGAGGGGGGAAGGAGGTACCCATCATATCAAGTAATTATTATTTTTTCTATATCTACCGAACAACACGAATGAGGCGCACTAAATTGAATGTAAATAACTCTTAAAACAAAATACAGATTCCAACATAATATTGGCGGTGTAAGAAGGGGGAGTCGGGTACCTCCAATATAAAGTAATTATCTGCCGAACAACTAGAGTGAGGCGCACTACCTTTTATGCGGATAAATCTTAGAACAAACTACAGGTTAAAACAAAAGCTTGCTGTTTTGATGGTGGGGGGAGGGGGGTGTAGGGTCGCGTACCGCCCATACAAAGTATTTATTAATTCATTGTTGTTAATGATTGTTTTTTATGTAAAAAATACCAAAGCAGCAACGAAATGTATATAAATATTGCTTTAGCAACAACAATCAAGCAAAAATTCATGATTTTTTTATTCACTCACGTGTCGGATGGATTGCCCGCCATGGACTGACTTCAAATACAAATTATACAAAAATAGATTATTTAACAAGCTTAAGAAAGTTTGCTAATATTACACACGTTATTTTTTTTTTGAAATCATTATTATAAATAAATACAACCACGCAGGAATCATGCGTGAGTAGTACGTGACTCACGCATAGTAAATCACGGCATTTACACATCTCTAATAAAAAGTCATAAAAAATTACAACAACAACAACAAAAAAGTGTCACTGAGAGCTTATTGTTGGTAAACTCAGCGCGTGAGTCTATTTTTAATTCGAGCATAGCTTCTGAGGTGCAACAATACTAATTACAAGTTTTTCTAAAATAAGGTAGATTCGTTCAATCTTAAAAACAAAGTTAAATTCTCTGCCTAATTCAACCCAATTTATAACTTTATGTCCACCTAAAGTGAGTTAAATCCATTTATTTTAACGCACTACCAATTTAAACATTATCCTTATTCCAATTATCAACATCGACGTCACCTCATTACAATGCCAAAAAATTTTGACTTGTTTACTCGCTATGAAGCGCAGTTTTGTGCTATTCCCTTCACTAACGTGTAGAAAATATCATAATCCTGTCAATAGCTGTCATTCGTTTTCAACAACGGGTAGACAAATACCATTTTTTTTGGTATTATATTGACTTCACGTTGATGTTGACAACTGGAATAAGGGCGATTGAAAACAAAATTAATTTCACAAATACTAAATGTTAGAAATTTAATCAAAATATTTGAAGGAATACCTGAAGTTGGTTACATTTATTACTGTTTCAAAATTACTTAAATTTTTTGTTTATGTGTAAACATCTATAAGCTGGGGAGTAAAAATCTTTTTCACAATACAATCACAAATTTTGAGTAAAATCGTAAAGCGTTATCAAATCTGTGTGAGCTATGTATGTATGAGTGTATTAGTGTAATCATACGAACAAGAAGTACAGATAAACTTAACACCTGCATAGAAATACATTCAACCGAATTTTAAAGCATACCTTCAGGAGCAATATTAATTTTAATAGAAATTGCTTGTGAAGTGTAATAGTGTTGCCAGTGCGGATAATTTCGTTAAAAAGTTGAAAAATATATAACAAATTAAATAAATATAAACTTTTAAATAAAAGAGCTTTTTAAATGTCAAATCTTTGTTTAAAAGATATATAGCAGACTTTATAAAGAATTTATAACATTATATTAAAACATATCTTCATTGCGTACTGTTGCCTTACACTGAAGCTGGTGCACGACACTTGGGTAACAAATTCCATCTCATTCCAATTATTATGGGTGGAGATTTTAATACAAATTTTGCAAAATCCCACAGTCGCTAGCTTTATCAAAATTTTTATTTGACGTTCTCCCACTTGCATATGAGCAATTCTCCACAAACCCCTACAACTAATAATTCCACTACTATAGATGCAGTTTTCCATAGATTTTAAAATACAGTAGAGGCAAAAATTTCTATATCTTATTTTCGTTGCCATAAGCCAATATTAAAAAAAAATTTCACATCTCCCCTGTGATCGGACTCACATTGCTTTTTTTTAATCCAAGAAATCGTCGCCTTTTGTCCCTATGTGCGTCATCTTTGTTTATTTCCATCATTATCATCACAATGATGATATGAGCAGAATGGTCCTTTGAAATGCACCAAGAAGCATAAAAAATAAACTTTAATATATTTAGTTTTCTCTTTTTTAACTTACTCGTCTTATAAATTGTCCTTATTAAGAAAAGAAAAAAATAAACTTGCAAAAATTATATATATAATTTTATCTCTTCTTAAACAAGAATAAACGTACGTTAACAATAGTTGCAGTTTATGGGGGAAAAAATGAAAGTGACGAAAAATATATAAAGTGTAAAATAAATATGAAGAACGCATAATCTTCTGTCCACTCCAATTACACTGATACACAGGGCACAGTACAGCACAGTGGGATGGCTTTATCCACTTTCAAGCAAAAATTATAGTGATATAAACCTAGATGATTTGAAGTTGTTATCGTGCATTACATTGACTAAATTAAGAATCGAATGGAATTTCATCAAATTACGCAACGCCCACAGCTTATGTATTTATATATATGACAGCGCATAGAGAAAGGGATCGAAGGGTAAAATAGTCAATTTTCACTTTTTTTTGATGTGGAAAACATCTGAGCATCGAATGAGACCGATCCCATGCCCCAAAAGTGTTCCCTCCCGGATATATGCGCTTTTTATGAAATTGAATTGCAACTTTCCCTTTCTATTTTGCGCGTCACATATATTTATTCGCGTCGTTCCAAATTGGAACATAGGGCCATAATCAATAAGTTCTATTCGATTCTGTTTAGAGCTAATAATTTTAGTTCGTTCCACATCTTCTACATTTTAACCATTTCGACATCGAGTTTCATGCTCCAGGTATGGGCTGACCTTCCTCTTCTTCGGCTTGCTTGTGAATTCCAACCAAGCGATTGCATGCTAAAAACTATGCGATTGATGAGTTTATTTGATCGTTTTAAAGGGCATTTTAGCGTGAAAAGGATATAATCTTGAGTTTTCTTCTTAATCAAGTTTAAATGCTTTTAATTTTAATAATCATCTCAAACAAAAAATTTTTCTTTTAAATATAAAATAAAATAAAACTCTATTTTTAAATTTAATCAAACAAAATAAAATAATCTTTTTAATTTAATCCCTTTTGTCCTTTCATTTTTGCTCACTTCAAACTGCACATGCATACTCGTACAAGTGAATGCGTTTGTGGGTGTGTGGGTGTTTCTCTTTCATACTTAAAGTAAATTTTTGCAAATCATAAAAGTGACTTTCATAGACTCTCAACATTTTATGGCTTTAATGCACCTTTTGGAAACACACAGCTTTTTGAATATGTTCATGAATTTCAAACAATACATGTAACTATTCATATGTTTTAAGTTTTTTTTTGTCTTTTTGTTTCTGTCATTTTAAAAAAATTCCTGGAGAGCAACAGCAAACAAACAAAAAACTGTTTCCTTTCGTTTTTTTTTGTTCTCCTAAAGCTATAATTTATATAATGCTGCATGTAAAAACTTTTGCAAGTTAGTTGTAATCCTATTGCATACTTTACGATACAAGAAGTTGCCTAAAGGAATTTTTAGCATTTGTATATGTAAAATGAAATAGTTTTTTTTTTGCAACAAAACTGCATCTCAAGTTTAGAAAATTAGAAGTAAAATTAAAATAATTTTGAATGAAATAAGGATAAAAATAGAAGTACTTTGTTGTACTTCAAGAGCTTATAGAAGTAATGGCTAATAGACCCCTGCAAAAGACCACTTATAAGAACTTTAAGTAATAAGGGGTTTTTCAAATGCTTTAATGCAGCGAAGTTTTCTAAAACAAACGCTTAACAACACTACGACATTGCAGGTATAGGAGTAAAGAAGAAAATACATATTTGGTGACGGAGGAATTTGTGATGCTTGCTTCTTCATTCGCATGGGCGCGTATAAAAACGTCATGCATGTACATACGCAAAACCGTTGTGTGTATGATCTTTTATTTTTCTGCGCCCATACAAACGCAAACATGCATTGTCATAAGTTGTGTGCGCTTGTTTTACAAAAAACCACCCTTAAACACATAAAAGCTTACCATCTACATCTTACACACACACTCAAACGTAAAATATGCAAAATAACAAACATACACGCATCAACATTATTTCTTTTGATTGTTTGTTATGAACAAGCAGTCTTTGCGATATCGCTTGTTAACACTCATATACACGAACACCAATGCATCAATCGTGCTTCACTTATAATGCGACAGCATTTATTATTTGTTTAGTATAATACGAGTACATGCCACGAGAATACATTTAAAAACAAGACGTTTTTACATTTCAAGACTTTTTACGCAGGCCTCTAATGGCTAATACGAAGAAATATCAGTTGATATTCAATAGAAAACAGTTGGGGGAAGCTTTAAATATTGGGTTGGGTTTCAATAATAATCTCAAGATTATTAGTGAAATAATCTTTCATATTTTTTTTTTTAAGCTGAAGGTCTTCAGTTTTTATATAAAAATTTTATTTACGAATATACTCCAATATTTCCCCACTCTTGTGTGTGACTTCTTTGGAAAGAAGGTTACTTCTGATATACATACATATAAAATATCAGCATTATTTATTAAACTTAAAAACTCTTTATAAAGGAATTTGTTATAACAAATTTTCATACAAAATCTTTCTTAAAAAGCCTTAATAGTTTTTATAAATAAGGCTGTATATTTTTATAAAAAAAAAATTCAACTTGTGGTGCCTGATTGAGCTGCCTTATTCCTTAACATGGAGAAAAATATATCGTCACCTAAAATCAAAAAGGCCGTAACAATAAAAAAAATTTAAAAATATATTTTTTGATTGATTATGACGCGATTATACGATTGTTTGCTTTTCCTGTAAAAAAAAAGTACAAGTGTGCTTACGCCTTTTTGAATTTTAGGTGACGATATGCATGTTTTCATGTACGAGATAAATATAAGAAAGTGGGTCACACGTTTAACGGCTTGAAATGATTTAATAATGGCGGGTCAGTTAAGCAAAGCCTGATTATAATGCCACTGCTTTAGGTTTAGCTGGCTTGCTTTGTTGTGGAAACTACTTTGCGGCATAAACACTTCAAGTGACCCATACGGAAATTCTTAACACTACCCCACACACGCACACACACTCACGTCACCATACACTAAACCCATTGCAAGTTAATATTCTTAAGTGCTTGTGCTGCTTTGCGCTATTTATTTTATGATAACGCCGCCATCCTTAAGGCTGCCTTTCATATCCTTTGCCGCAAATGTTTTTACTGCTGCTGCCATAAACTTGTGGTTGTTTTTGTTTGTGCATTTCCATGTTAAACGTGATGTGCGTGATTGCGCTTAAAACATTTTCCTAAAGGGCGCCATTAGAAAATAGAATGCAAAATGAATGCATATGAAATGCATCGTTTTGGCAAATGCAACATCTTAACAACAAGAAAGTTATTGTGTGTTCTTTGATATTGTTAATTTCTATTCCCTAACAATTGTCATGCTAACCGAATTTGATTTGTTTGACAATTAAAATTTAGTTAAATGAGAAATTTTTTAAATAAAAAAAATAAAATAAAAAGAAATAATAGTGACAAGAAAAAGGAAGTTAAACTATACCCACAGGATAACTGCAAATAAAATTGAATGAAATGGAAAGAAAAAACTGTGCATAGAATATAAAACACAATAACTTAGTTAAAAGAATGATGATGATGCTTTAAATAAAATATAAAAAAAAGCATGCATATAAAAAGAAAACGATAATTGAATTTGTATTCAGCTTAGTTCTGCTCAATTGTCATAACCACCATAATCCTCTTAGGAAACTCAACTCAACTAAACTAAAATCCACTCTGCTCTGCTCTGTTTTGCTGCACCCCACCCCCCACAGTCAGCGAATAAATTAATTGTAGCCGTCATTTCATTATCTCATCAAAATGACTTTGTGGCAGTATTTATGGCTTTGAGCTGCTGCCATAGATTTGTACTTGTGCTGATGAATCTTTTATAGAAAACTAGGCTAATGTGATTTTAATTCAATCGAGAATATTTAAATGCTTGGCAAGAGGAAATAAGGATATCTAACTGCATTATGGTTGAGCAAGATAAGATTAGAAATGTGCTTAAACTGTAGTTTTGTACCATGGAAATTTGCACAAGAGTTCTTGCAAACAGCATGCACACTCGCCAACAATTTTATCAAAGGTAAAGACTACTAAGATTAGTAATATCTTATTTTTTATTCGAGTTGCATGTGCAAATTCCATGAAATTCAGAAACTCTATTCAAATAAATTCATTAAAGTGAGACTTTACTCAAACAACGCCATAACTCAAAAAAAAAACAACTTGCGAGAAAATGAAATTGAAATTGTCAATTTACAGACAACTTAATGGAAAAATAAAATTTTATTTTTCTCTCAAGAGTAAAGTTAACAAGATATTTACATACCCAGTGAAAAAAAATTTAAGTCATTCTAGCGGAAGTACATTTTCATTGCTTCCAAAAAATCGATATTTTTAATTTGCCGAGAGTGAGCAAAAAACCATGTAGAAGCTTATTTTAGTCACACAAAACCTTGTAACTCCTCCATAGTGTTAGAAAATACTCACCAGAATTTAAGAAAAAATCATTTTTTTAAAGAAATTTATGAACTAATTTTAGTCTAAAATTTAAAAGTTATTTGCTTAAATTTACATGAAAACACTGTTTCGGGCTTAAATTCGTATAAAAAGAAACGAATTGTTAAAAAAGGTAACTATTTGCAATTTTTCCTAGATGAAAATATTATCATAGAACACAAAAAAGGAAATTTTTCTTAATATCGCTTCCAATTCAGTGACCAGGCATCGAAAAAGAGAACTTCTTGTAATGACAACCCTATGTAAAAATCATTAGATCGGATCGAAATTTGCACTACTTCCGCATCGTAAACTCTACATTTTCATGACTTTTTGGAGTCTCTTTTTTTACTGCGTACATATATGAATTTTTCACACAACATGAGGAACGATAGCCGCTTAATTCTGCATCACTAACTCCAAAATTCCATTTATTAAGTTAAAACGTTCTTTGAGTAAATAAGGAATATGTAATACTATATGAGTTCTGTAGTTTTAACGTTTTTTTCTTTCTGGCGATTTTTTCCGTTTTTGGCGTTTTTTTTAAATTGAAGATTTTTTTCAGTTTTGGCGATTTTATTGAATTTTTGACGATTTTTTCTTTTTGAATTTTTCACTATAAATTTGGCGATTTTTTTTCAACTTTAGCGCTTTATTCCGTTTCCGCGACTTTTTCCAGTTTTTGGCGTTTTTTAGTTTTGGCGTTTGTTTTGCTAATTTTTTCTGTTTTTTTGCGATTTATTTTAGTTTTAAAAATTTTTTAGTTCTGGAGCTTATGGGCGATTCTATTCTAGGCAACTTTTAACATCAATTTTCAAATCACACTATTTGATACTTTTTTGATGCCAATTTAAAGTAAAATATCTAAATATATTTTATAATAATATAATTTTTTTAGACGTAAGCTTTCAAACTTTATTTAAAAATATAAATTTGT
The DNA here is from genome assembly GCA_905220375.1 of Tachina fera. Taxonomy (NCBI): domain Eukaryota; kingdom Metazoa; phylum Arthropoda; class Insecta; order Diptera; family Tachinidae; genus Tachina; species Tachina fera. The sequence goes on along the minus strand of LR999967.1, from coordinate 101,353,116 downwards.
TGTGCACTTCGAAGCATTAAGATTCATAGATTTGGCGCGAACAGAAAATTCAAGTTCAAAACAGCTGTTATTGCCAGATTGTGATCATATTTTTATTTTGTATATTGAACTGCAAACATTTATCAATCAGCGATATAAAAAAAAAAGTAAGTAATTGTTTTTAGTTCATCCGAATTATTGATTTTAAAAATCCAATGTTAACATGTTGCACCACCCGTCATGCAAAACGTATAAAAGTCTACTTTTTTCATAGAAATTAAATTCCAATGTTTTGAAACTTTGTGAAAATAAGAAAAATTCAAAGACAAATAGAAATCTATTAAAGTGAAGTGTATATTCTGGTTAGTGTTGAAATTAACGTTAATTCAAAATGGTTGCACCCGTCATCATAACAGAAATGACTTTTAGCATTATTGTATAATTGATCATATCGAGGGTTTATATTCAAAAAATGTTATATGCAATGCTTGAAAATTTTAGAAGAGCGTAAAAAATTTTTATTTTCTCAAAGTGCAAGGGCTATAACTAAATTTTGATGAATAGATGATGATGATGTTAATCAAATACGGGTATTGCTCTTGGACTTCGCGAAAATAACAATTTTATTTTGTCTACTAAAATATTCAAGAATTGCAGAGAGCACTTTTTGAATATAAACCCTAGATTTTTGATATTTTCATTTTCATTTTCATGCTAATCATATAGGCAAATATGGACACTCTTCAACAAAAGTGCAGACGGAAGCGAAAACAAAATCCTGAGAAGTATGCAGAGAGCTCGTGACTCCAAAGAGCGGCCATGTTGCACCCGTCATGGCTAAAAAGCAAATTTCTTATTTCTACGATGTTTGATTTGATAATCATCGTCTGATATCTCATCTTACACAATAAAAAAGAATAATACAATAAAAGTTTAAAAATTAACAGAGTTTTGTGTTTTTGTGGTATGATCTTATGAATGTTGGCCAATTTGGTTGCACCCGTCATGCACTTTAAAGCTCTGTCGTGGCTATTTGATCGTTTCTTATAAATTCTTGTAAATAGATAACATAGTATATAAAAAAATTTACGCCTTCTAAAAATAACTTAATTGAAATGTGGCACCCGTCAGAATAGAAACGCCCTTATCTTCCTTTTTACAATTTTTTCGTTTGAAGGCTATATTTTTAGTTTTGGCGTTTTTTTTGGCATTTTTAGCGATTTTGTTTTATTCTTTAAAATACATATTTTTAGTTTAAGCATTTTTCATTTTGGTGCTTTTTACGGTTTTTGGCGATTTTTTGTTTGTTTTTACAGTTTTGGAGCTTCCATTAATTTTGCGATTTTTTCCATTTATTTTTTGTTTTTCCAACTCTGGAGCTTTATTCCATTTCTGCGCTATTTTTCAATTTTGGCAATTTTTTTTTAGTTTTGGCGTTTGCTTTTCGTTTTGGTGATGTTTTTTTTCGATCTTTGGCGAGTTATTTTAGTTTTCGCAATTTTGTTTTATTTTTTTAGTTTTGGAACTTTTCTTCTTTTTAACAATTTTTATTTTTTTTTTGTTATTTTTCCATTACATTTTTTTTTTTGTTTTAGCAATGTTTTTAGTTTTGGCAATTTTTTTGGTTTTTGGCGATTTTAGTTTAGTTTCTTGGCGAAATTGTTTCTTTGGGTGATTTCTTGCATTTTAGCGATTTATTTTACTTTTGGTACTATTTTAAATTTAAGCTCTTTTTAATTTTTAAAAATTTTTTCGGTTTTTAACGATTTGCTGATTTTGCTGATTTTGTTTTTGTATTTTAGCAATTACTTTTAGTTTTGGTGCTTTTTTTCCTTTTAAGCGCTTTTTTCATTTTAGTGATTTTTTGTTTATTTTTTTTTTATTTTTATTTTAAGACGTTTTAGTTTTAGTGATTTTCTTAAATTTCAAGAGTTTACCTTTTACGGTTTCCAAGATACAGTAAAGTGGTCAATATTAAATCTCTAAATTACATTAACTGATGGAATACCCTTTAATTTTTTTTTCTTAATTTCACTGTTAATTGGTGTAGTCGACATACAAATACACTAACTTTGAAAATTCAAAGTGTTTATGTGTAATTGCCTGTTTATTACATTAGAATTTAAATATATTTCGTTGCTTGGTTTGGAACCCTCATTAATTTTTTACTGTCATATATTTGTTATTGTAGTGGGCAAAGTTTTAAAAATTCTGCTTGGTCCATAGGTTTTACGTTTCTCAAAAAAAAACCGTGAGAGATAGGCGGACGCGCCGACGGACGAACGCACAACATAGCGAAAACAATAGGCCTTCTTTTCACCTTTGTTGTACGGAACCTTAAAAATCAGCTGATGAGGATTACAATAATATTTACGTATTTTTTATTCTCCTAAGTTAACTTAAAAGACACAACATATAATGAAAACCAATTCTTGGCAGAATAATTTAAAAAAATATTAATTTAAAATATATACACACACATGTATATATATTTAATTCTTAAAAGTTTTAGTCCAAGAACAAAATAAATATAAAAACCAAACCTAATTAATAAGATGTCTTATTATGAAATGCCTCAATAAATAAACAATTTAAATATCTAAATTCATTAAGATTACATTCTTTCGTACTTGACTACCACTTGTTCTAATTATATATGTACATAATTTTCTATAAGAATCTTGATATGCTAATAAACTTTTGATCTACTTCAAACATTTCATGTCTTTACTGAGCGTTTGTTGCAATTTCCTTAACTTGTAACAACATAAATTTTGCTATTGGAGTCGATTTCATTCTCCAGTGATTTTTCAATTACTTATCAATCATCATTTGTATGCTGCTCTAGTATTTATTGAAAGCACCATCATTAACTTTATGAGGGTCTTGAGTAAACCGAAGGCATCAGTAATGCACATACATACATAGATACGTTTGCTTAACAATTTTCCAGGTACCTTCTTGTAAACGCAAATATATTTCTAAAAAAAAAACATTTTAATGTTACAAATATTGCAGATTTTGTGTCTAATACACATAGAAATTTTCTGTATTGTTGAAGTAACAAATTTTCTATGGTAACCAAGAAGTTAATAAGATGCTGTAAAGGAACAACTGCAAATTCTAAAATATTTTTTAATAGACAACTACTACCACTGAAACTAGAACTTAAGAGGTTATTCAATAGGGGCTTTCGAACTTGTAATGTTAAACTTACATCTGAGCAATAAGAGCTGTCATTTATCCAGTCTGTTTTCTTTAATCATCATGGACGAATATATTGCTTAAGCCGCGTTCAGACTATTATACTTTGTATTTATACTTTTCAAAAATTCAAATAATACGTGCAATTGTGATAGTCTGAACGCAAAATGTCATCAAAGTAGTAAATAATTCGATAAAAATTTTGACATCCCATAAGACTTTTTCGTTTTCAGAAAATTTCATTTTCACACAAACCGAATTTCCAAGTCGGCCGTTTCGCCGCCGATAGCGTGTCGTCATTGATGTAATTTTTTGTCATATGTATATCGGCTCAAAATTTTGAATAAGTGAATCGTATGGAAGTATATTTCGTTGACGTAATTTTTTAACGTTTTTGAAATATCTATTCTTAAATTTTTTCTGTTATTTACATAGAATATTTTTAACTTGTAAATTTTTACAAGTGCCGGCACGTTTTCGCCTACATGAAACCGCTTTGGCGCCGCTAGTCAATGAATAGCACAGACATTTTCATTGAACAGCTGTTTTTTTTCTGCTTGTATTACACATTTTATTTGAAGTGTGATGGTCTGATTTTACGTTAGATTTTTTGACAGTCGCAACAAATGTATTTAGATTTCTATATCGCAAAGTATGCTGAAAGTATTAATATTTGTATAACAGTCTGAACGGGGCTTTAAGAACATCTGCATAAGATAAAATTGTTCTATCGACGATTAAATGGATATTCTTTTTATTTGGGCAGAGCACATAGGAGAATAATTTTTGCAATGTGCGCTTGATAAAAAAAATGTAAAACAAAGTTCATAAATCAGGGGGTCTACTGTGTAATTCGATACGACAGAAAAAGCTTTCGAATTTGTATGCTTATAACAAGTAGATTCGAAAGCATTTTCTTTCGAATCGAATTACAGAGTAGACTTCCAGTATTACGAAATGTCAGCGATTGAAATGATATTGCACCCTAAATTTTCACCAGTGTTGCCATATTTATTTTTCAAAAATCTGCAAGTCGAGTAAAAAAATTTTTTTTTTTTAAATTAAAGATCTTTTTTTTGTTATTTTATTTGAACGAAAACAAGTTAAAATTTATTTTGTTTCCAGGAAACTATTAAACATAAAGATAAATAATACAAAATATTTACTGTATAGAATATGTGTAAGATTATTATGAAGCAAGTCAAGGAGCAAATCACGGCATCCGATACGACTTGTAATAATAATAAAAAATATTTCAATAGAGTTTATATGGAAATATTTTTATATTACGAGTCGTATCGTATGCCGTAATTTGCCCCCAGAAAAAAATCAATTAGTCAAAATACTCCTCAATAACATATTAAAAGTAACAAAAGCCACATTTTTATAAATCTTATTTTTATTTAAGAAATATTTTTGTTTGCTTTTTTTCGTCTAAAAATTTCAAAAATAAGATAATTCTTCACATATGGTAACACTGACTAACTATTACAAAATCACTATGGTGAATAGCTATTAACGGTAATTTATTTCTCTTTTTTTTGCAACTACAAGGTAATTGATAAATTTGTCAATGAGTAAGTATGTATTCGCTATTGTGAATATGCATTTCATGGAACAAAAAATAACAGCTGACAAATGTCAAAAACAAAATGCAGTGAATGGGCGGAAAATTTTAATCTGTCGTATATTCTTCGCATTTTTTCTCATTTCAAGCGCTTTTGAGCAGAAGGTACTCTGCGATTTCCGGGCATATAATCAATTATATTGTTTATTTTTAAACACAATTAGTTATATAATTTCTATTTATTTACTTACCCTAGAATTATTTCAACTTTATACAGATACCACAACAGTCCAATAGAAAAGCTGGTTTTATTATGAATATTTATAAGCAATAACAACAATAAAAAAAACTTGAACTAAAGGTTTCAATACACTCTTCAATACATTTACATATATGATACTACACAAATGCATATTTACAAATGTATATATTTGAGCAACTTTATGAAGAGTTTAAAAGGATTTAAATTTTGTGAAAAAAAGGAAATGACATCTCTTTTAAAATTAATTTAATATGCATTTTGCTTGCATTAAAAAATAAAAAAAATATGTTGCAGTATGAACTGCAAAAGATGGCTGAGACTAAAAGTTTAATTAAAATACTGAATTGACATGAGTATTCCTTTATTTCTAGAAGATAATAATAAAATGGCTTTCAAATGCAAATATGTATTCTCAGTTTTGTGTATTTAATAAATTTGATTGTTAAATATTTAATGAATAAACTTAAAGCTGGCTTTAAATAATTGCGACTGACAGTTTTTGGTATATGAAGAAAATTTATATGAACATAAAATGCAGTTGTAGTATCAGACGAAGTGATTAGGAGATTTTTGCAATAGTCTACAAGAAATAAAAAATATATATGTTAACATATTTACAAGAATTTTGTTAAACTAACAGTCAATACAATACAAAACATTTCTCCACAGTTGGTGTCTTGTGAAATTTATGGAGTCTAGGTAGGAATATGCAAGTGGATTTAAAGTATGATACTTCACAGAAGGATAACCTCAGTTTTAGGGCTTTCTAGGATGACTCGCGGTATGTGTAGGGCTACACCGAAGGGAAAAGTTCTGGCTGGCTTTAAGTTCATGGCGTGGGTGCATTCATGTAGCTTATGCTAATGATGTAGCAATACCTGTTAAAGCAAAATTTCTCTCTTATCTAAGGAACATCCTAATGGATGGTCTCTCTTTACCTTTCAAGATGGAACAAAACAATATTAGTTCTCTTCTCTAGAAACTATCAGGTTTATTATGAAAAACAACCATCAACTGTTTGAAAACTGCAAAAAAAAATTTAAGTAACGTGAAATAAATATTACGAAAACCAGTTGATAAAATTTTGGATGAGTATTTTTAGTTATCGGCAATTGTGAATATGTAAAAAATAACAGCTGACAACTGACAAAAAGTAGATGCAGTGAATGTGCGGGGTTCTCAATAAACTTAGTAGAAAACTTTGTTTAGGAGCACCTAAACTATTTAAATATACATATATTCATCCCATTTATTACCAATCGCTTTTGATCAGAGTCCCTTTGCGATGTCCAGATTTGCATCCATCAAGCTTACAAGCCTTGCAATTCGCTTTTTGTTGCTCATAATATGCGCCCTGTGCATAAAATCAATTATTTTGTTTATTTTCAACGATATTCATTTTTATATTTCTATTTATTTACTACTTACATATCGGGTGAATATTTTTCTCCTACGATTTTGTAGTTGCAAAAAAGATAAATAAATTTCCGTTAATAACTATTCACAATAGTGATTTTGTTGGATGTTCGTTGGAAAGTTAGGCTTGCTATCTCTTTTCATCCGCTTCAGCTTCATCCGCTGGAATTTCGTTATACTGATTTATAAACTTTGTTGTAATTTTTGCGTTTATCAACCGCTCGTTGCTGTTCTAAATAAACCTGAATGTGTAATTATTGTGTACAGTAAGTCTTCTATATAGAGAAAAGGAGAGAAGGGGTTTTGGTTCAAGACCAGCGCAGTAAGTATTGTGTGACGTGTATGAACAGGGTGTCCGGTGGCAAAGTTATATTTTTAAATACGTTTAAGAAGTTTATTATTCGACATATTGTCATAATTATATTTTAATTTGAAATTTATTCGCTTGTGGTTTAGCTTGGTCTATATACGTATTTCATTGGCGCTTAAACCAAATCATCAGTAGACTTCAACCACAAATTTTGAACATTCACAAACCTCTTACTTTATACACAGACTTTCAAAAGTTGGTTGAAGTCTACTGATGGTTTGGTTTAAGCGCCAATGAAATACGTATATAGACCAAGCTAAACCACAAGCAAATAAATTTCAAATTTTTAAATACGATTATTAGTAGTTTAGGGAATTTGTCCCCAAATTGTGAATTTTTTATTCGCGATTGGGGATGAGTATTGGGGATATGGGGATTTGTTGGGGATGATAACCAAATTTAGGTCATTTTTTGAGGATTTTTTTTATAACTGATGGTGACAGAATAATTTAATTAAATTAAAAAGTTTATTTTTTTCACAAAAGAAACAATTTTACATGCCTATTCACAAAAAGTATTGTGACTGAAAAATAGTCATAACTTTAACATTGTAACTAAAGACTAAAATTTCCGCTTCTCAAAACAAAATTGTATTAACAAACATTTTTAAAATAAAGACTAGGAATGTAGACGGTCATAATAATTGTGACAGGCAAATATTTGAAATTTTAAGACCCTTTGATGACCAAAGAACGCAAATGTAGCATTACCGAAACGCCATTTCTAGCAATTTGATGCCAATGAGCCAGTCTTCATTTTCAAGGATTATCCCATATGTGACACTTACTTTTGATAAGAGCTGATTTTGGTGGTGAAATAAAATTTCCACAAACAGTCGAAGAACAAGCTGTGCTAAAGAGTGTGTAAGCTTTTTCCACTACCTACTACATTCGCAGATTTTACCCTTCAATATTATATTTTTAAATTTTTTTATTAACTTTTTTATTTTATTTATTTTTCTTCAATATTCAACTGTCATCTTTTTCATTTAACATAGAATGTTAACTATAAAATTTGATTTTCTGTGACTACATATGTTACGAGAATACAAAATTAAGACGGAGTCAAAAGAGTTAACATAGAACTCTTTTCTGTGAATAGGCATGTTAATCAAAAAAACTCGATTTGAGGATGACAAATAAAAAATTGGGAATATGCTCTAAACAAAACTGGCAACAGTGGCGCCGTTGGAATTATCGATTGTGCGGATTTGTTAATCACGATGTCGCAGTGGTCGAGTGAGCATTGCGCGTTGGCTGTGGAGACATTTTTTAAGAGTAATGATTCTTACGTAATTGCTCTTCGACAATTTTGTTCAAAGTTCGGTTTTCGGCAAATACGTGATGGACCGAGTGTAAATTCAATTTGTTCCTGGGTGCACACATTCATCGCAACTGCTTCGGCTATGAATGTCCCACGTCCAGGGCCCAGTCGATCTTCAAGAACTCCCGAAAACATTGAACTGGTTGAAAGCAGTTTACGTGAAAATCTGCGATTTTCAATACGGATTGGAGCAGTCTCACTGACACTTTCAAGTGCGATTATTCATAACATTTTAAAAAAGAATCTGAACTGAAGTTCCGTCCTTTTAAAATTCAGATCGTTCAAGAACTAAAATAAAGTGACTTTGATTTACGCAAAAATTTTTGTGAAACGATGTTGGAGCGTTTTCGCCTTTGAAGTAATACAATCAGAAATGAGAGGAAAAAAATTGCTCTGCATTTGCCTTTGCATTTTTATGTTTCCTTAAATTTCTCCTCAAAATCAAAACAGTATAATAATGAAAAGTAAAAATTCGAATTTCCAAACCTGTAACAATGAAAATGAACAAGCAACCAACAAACAATCCATATACATATGTAAGTATAAAAAGGAAGGGGAAAATATTTTCAAAATTACTGCACACAGCAACTCAAACAAACTTCAATAGACAAAAGCAGGTAACTCAAAAAAAATGTCTCTTGCACATAACAAAAGGACTAAAGATGCTTTAGGAAATGAAAAAGAGCCAAAGAAAAAAATGCATCAGAAAATATTTGGATGCATGAAAGGAAGACATAAACAAAGGGCACAGGATAAAATTACCATGCACGCATTCATCTGAAGAAGTCAACTATTTTCTACTTAATATGAATAGTAAACTCATATAAAGTTTATATACAGTTGAATTATAGTTTTTTTAAGTATGACTTGTTTAATTGCATTGGTTTTTCTTTGTTTTTCTTATTAGGAAATGGAAAACGTTATACACAGAGTTGAGAAGAAAGAAAAAAATAAAACTGCACAAGAAAATGTATCAAAAGGAAACTGAATATATATTTGTAAACATCAAAATGATTGCAAGCCAAACTTTTACTGTTGCTAATGTAAGAGAAAAAATTAAATATAGTAAAAAAATTATACGAAAAAAAATTTTAACAGAATCATCGGCCAAATAAAATACAAGTACATAATTTAAAATAGATCACCACTGTACTAGAGTTGTGCAGCTCATGAACGAACTAGTTCAATTGAATGATTCACTTCACTGAGCGCTGTGAGCCGTACAATTCACTGAGCGCTGTCAGCTCAGTACTAAATGGTGTCTAGATTTGTATCGAGCACTTTCAGTAGCTCGTTTTAGACACAAACCTATTATAAAACCCATTTAAATAACATTTGGACTGCTATCAAACTCATTCAGCAGCTCGTTTTAGACACAAACCTATGTCATTTAAGTGGGCTTGTGTCTAAAACGACGTAATGAAAGAGTTCGATACAAGCCTTGCGCTTTTTCAGCAAATTTTTTTGCCGCAAAAGTACATAAAAAAAGTATTTGTATGTATGTAGATATATTTATTAACAAATTCCATTCATTAAACTATTTTAGTTTTATCTATTTTTTATCTCTTTCATATGGTAATGTATGACCACACACACACACACACACTGTGTAAAGGCCCAACTATAATAGGAATAAGCGAACTTAAGCGACTGTGCGGTTATATTTAAAACGTATGTGGCAAACTATAATGTACTTATGGAACTTTTCGTCAAGTTTCGTTAAATGCCATTTGCTTAAGCTAAGTGCCAAACTAAACGCACATTCCGTACGGAAAACACTGTTTGTTCATTTTTTAAACTCAAGCAAACAGCATCAGAAAATATTCATTGATTTTAAATATTTCTTTATTGTTTCTTATTTTAAACTCAAAAAAAAAAGAAAGCAAAACTTTTATTTTAATTTTTCGTTTTACAATACACATATACACACACATCCACATGAGTTTATTTATGTATGTTCATTGTTGTACTTTTTAGTAGGCAAAACAAATAAAACAAGTGGATATAATTATACGTGAATTTTTAATGGATTAGGATATTCCAACAACTTAATTTGATTGATATGCACTCATTTAGAAGTTATAACAAGAAACAAAATTACTAAAATATTGTGAACAACACCTGTATGTGCAGCTGTGGCTGAAGAATACTTAAGTGCATGTAAGTACATTGTGGCCACCTAAAAGTCACATCTGAATTGCTTCAGTATTTGACAGACTTGTCGTTCAATTCTGGCACTAGCTTAAGCCAGCTTATTCATATTATAGTTGGGCCTTAAATCTGTCACTTCTTATGCTTTGGTTTTCGCTCTCTCTTTATGCTTGAAAAAATGATTCACTACAAATGAACTGAGCTACTGAGCTAACTGAATGAAATACTTCAGGAAATTGTTCTGAGCTGAGTGGTCATTCAAAAGAGCTGATTACCACAACTCTACACTGTACTCTCTCTCTCTCTCTCTTTAAGTTTGCATACAAAATATATGGAGTCCGGGGCACAATGAATCGTCACACTTTGAACTTTGCCTCTTTCAACTGACAGCTAGCTACATTGAAATACATCGTTTCTTATGAGGGATGTTACATTAAGTACGTGTCCGCCAACGCAAAGTACAAAAAATGTTCAACTTTTAAATGTTTGCATACGTTGAGTAGTTTGACACATATTGGTTGTTTGTTTTGGTATGTTCTGGTTGAGGTTTTTGTGTTTTGTGGCAACACAAATAAAATTAAACAAAAGAAGTACAAGAAATAAATTAATAAAAAAAGTTGAATTTAATAAATAAAATGGAGAATCCACCCATAAAAGCTGCTCAAATAAAGTACTCATTGTACCATACATCTCCACCGTTGCGTTAATGTCAGTTGAAAAAGGCGAAGTTTAACGTAAGACGGATTCTTTGTGCCACGGCCTTAAGTAGGTATTCGCTATTGTGAATATGCATTTGATGGGGAAAAAATATAACAGCTGACAAACGACAAAAATAATATGCATTGAATGTCCGGAATGAGTTTAAAAATTGGTAGAAAATGTTAATTTAAGTGGACCTAAATTATTTAACTCATTCTTTAATTCCTCCTTTTTTACCAACCGCTTTTGAGCAGAGTCCCTTTGCGATATCTGGGTTTGCTTCCATCAAGCTTACAAGTCTTGCAATATGCTTTTTGTTGCTCATAACACACGCAGTGTGCATAAAATCTATTATTTTGTTTATTTTTAAAGATATTTATATATTTCTATTTATTTACTACTTACATTTCGTGTGAATACTTTTCTTCTAAGATATTGTAGTTGAAAAAAAGAACGAGATTTCCCTTAATTTCTATTCACAATAGTTCTCTTTTAGTTGCTCATTAAAAAGTTAGGGTTGCCACCTCTTTTTAACCGCTTGCATTTCGTAGCACTGATTTATCAACTTTGTTGCCTGATTGACATACATATATTATATTGAGACAAACTAAAAATCTCATACTTTTCTAACACTTCACACCACTTTGCCTTTATAGAATTTATGCCGCATATTAAATATTTTGTTGATGCAGCAAATAGTTGATAAACATTAACAGCAAAGTATGAAAATAAGAATAAGATATTTTTACAGCATAGAGGAAATGCAATAAAAAAATTATATTTTTTTTTACTTACCAAAGCCGCCACTACTTGAAAAATTATGTTGTTTTCTCTAATATTTCTTAGAGGATTTGCTAAGCAAAATAAAATATGACAACAGCCAGTGGAATTTTGCTTTCAGGCATTTTTTCTGTCTGTCTGACAGCTTCCTCATGGAAAGGCAATAAAATTAGTGTGCTCATAATAAACATTTAAAGAGAAGAAAAAAGAAAGGAAAATAACTCAAAGCATTAAATTTTCTGTATAGTTGGCATATTTGAGCACTTAACATTTAAAAAGGCTAGAATAAAAAAAAACGATAGCTAAAAGACGGCTCACTGACTGATTTTAAAATTAATGATGGTTAATGGAACTCAAATTTTTAAAAGTTTTGCAAGTTTTTTAATTAGGAAAATGATTCATGTTAAACGTTTAAGTGATGAAAATGATTATTTAAGTTTAAGAATGCAGGTTTGAAGAACGAGTTTTGCTTGAAAAAATAAAAAATTCTTTGAAAGTATTTAATCGTTTATGAATATTTTCGATTTAAATTCGTGTTAGTTTTGCAATTTAATATTTTATATTTCTCTAAAATACTGCAAAAGTTATAAAAAAACAATATTTTCGACATAAGCTGTTACCGCCACTGCATTCACGTACGAAACAATGCAGCTCTGTCTATTGGTAGTTATCGTTTTTCATTAAAATTATAATTCACAATTGTAAAGTATTATTCATACATTTTATTCTGCCATTTTGTACTTAACATAGTGTCTACACCTGATGAATTTATATCATGATGAATGTCAAATTGATATCATGATGAAAATTCATCACGTAATAGACTCGCATTTAACGTTTATTTATGAAATAATTTTCGTTTAAAAAAGGCGACACAATAATTACTTTTGAGCAAAAAATTAAACAACACGAAAATTAGATATTTTGGCAAGTATTTTGCAAGTATTTTGCAAATATTAGTTTGATTCATCATAAAATTAAAATTTCAACGTTCAATTTCAACCCTTTGTGTTGATATTAATGAAAAAATGACAGTTGCTCTGCCGGCGTTATATTACGAGTTCTGATATAAAATCATCATCACACTATGTAACAAAATTAATACTAGTCGTGCAATCAACGTGTTCACATTTCAATACCGAAAATCTGGTGGTTTGAAACCAAAAAGTATGTATTTAATTTCTAATATTATAAAATAATTTCTAATAACATATTATTTATACCTTTAAGGAATTTTTATTATTATTATTATTTTTAAATTTATTATAATTAAAATTACAATAAACTAACTAAAGAAAACAACAAAGCACTAGCAACTAATGGCTATCGGCTATCGGCTTTTGAAGGAATTTAAACATAAGGTTGCTTCACAAGTTGACAATAAAGAAATACATAATCGCATTTCATCAACCTTAACCTGTGTTATTGAACTTGCCAAGCCATCAGGGTACTACTACGGTTAACAATCAGCCTTATCACTTCGGTTCTCCTATTCGAACTGCGAATCCGGTTTATTATGAATAGCAACCATCAACTGGTTGAAAAGAGTACAAATTTGTCAAGTATGGTTGAAATAGTTATGACGAAAACCAGTTGATAAATTTGTGAATTATTAAGTAGATATTCGCTATTGTGAATATGAATTTGAAGGAAAAAATATATCAGCTGACAAATGATCAAAAGAAGATGCAGTGAATGTGCGGAATTCGTTTAAATATTAGTAGAAAATTTCATTGAAGTGGACTTAAACTACAGCCAGCAAAAAAAACAGCTTAAAATCCAATAAAAAGCATATTGAATTAATAAGAAACATTAACGAAAATCTAGTCATGTTGAAGTTTTTTATTTCAATATGGAAAAATATTAATTTACAGTAATAATTTATAAGTTTTAGTTATTTTTAAATATCTCAACATACATTTTCTATTGTATTGAACATTTTTAAATTAATGTGACGCGTTCTTATTTTTAAGTTGCTGTTTTGCCCTGAGTGTACATATTTAACTCTGTCATATATTCCTCTCATTTATTTCACCAACCGCCTTTGAGCAGAGTCCTCTTGCGATAGCCGGGTTTGCCTCCATCAAGCTTACAAGCCTTTCAATGTACTCATAATATACGCAGTCTGCAAAAAATAAATTATTTTGTTTACTTTTAACGATATTCATTTATATATTTATATTTATTTACTACTTACATTTCGAGTGAATATTTTTTTCTCCCACGATATTTTAGTTGCAGAAAAGAGAATAAATTTCTTTTAAAAGCTATTCACAATAGTGGTTTTGCAATTGGTCATTAAAAAGTTGGGGTTGCCATCTCTTTTTAACCGCTGTCATTTTGTAATACTGATTTATCAGCTTTGTTGTAAAAATTTATTTTATCAACCGGACGTTTGCTGCTGTTCATAAAATAGTGTCCACACCTGATGAATTTATATCATGATTAATTTCAAATTGATATCATAATGAAAATTCATCATGTATAGACTCAATTTATTAATATTATTATGGCAGCGTAATGATATAATCATCAGAGCTCACGGCCTGATAAATTCATCTTGATATCAAATAACATTTTATGTGTTACTGTGCACTTAACGTTTATTTATTAAACAATTTGAGTTTAAAAAAGGCAGCACAACAATTATTTCTGATCAAAAAATTAATCAACAGGCAAATTAGATATTTTTAGCAAATATTTTTCAAATATTGGTTTCATTCATCATGATATAAAACCATAAACTTCTACCCCTTTGTGCTGATATTAATGAAAAAATTACACTTGCTCTGCCTGCGCACACTGGGGATTTTTGTATGTAGATGAGGAAAAAATATATAGTATCTGTCAAAAAATGTAGTGATTTCATCACAAATTTAGTTTTATTTATATAGTAATACACAAAAGTAATCAAAATAAAGAAAGTTAGAGAAACGTATATCGTTACCTACAATGTAAAAAGCCCTAACTAACCAAAAAAAATTTTCTTTTCAATTATATCTTTGTAGGTGTAGGTGGCAAATTGTACCACTCGTACAGTGCAACAAACTCTTTTGCCGTCTCCAGACAAAAATCACTAAATTTTTTTTGGATCTACGACCTCCGTGATTGTTATAGCTTCGAGAATTATTGAAAACCTCTTGATTATGTTTTCATCTAGACCCATGATTTCGGAAAGCAAAGAATCTTCGTGACGTATTTCCTGAATTTGTCGTACCAGAGCCTTGCTTAACAGTATCAACCTGTATTCCAATTTTTACTTTTAGTTCACGCTTTATCAATAACTTTCGGGCTTCTTTTATCGGACGAATATTTGAGTCGACTCTCCCACGTTTAAATTCAATATTATAAGCTACATGCAAACAAAAAACACTCCATCAGCTTAATACGTGCATGAAGTGGTGACATACCAAATTGCCGCGGCGTTATATTACGAGTTATGATTTAAAATCATCATGTGCGGACACTATGTAATAAACCTGAATAAGACGTTTTTACATTGTGGGACTATTTACGTTTGTGTTTGTTTGTTTGTTAAAAAACACCTGGGTTCAAATTTCTGTTGCAAATTGTTAATCGCCATAGTCGAAGTAGTGCGAAAATTATTTAGTGTAAAATATTTTGATCCACAAAGTTAAATTTTGAGGTTGTAATCGATTTTGTACGTCTCTTAAAAACTATCTCCAAATTTTTTCCGATTTTGTTACACTGTGTTAGTTTTAACATTTTATCATTTAAATTTTTTGTTGGTTAATTTTTTATGTATTATATGTATGTATATTCAGCGAATTCATTAGAAATTTTTTATTTTTTATTAAACGAATGTTTTATGGAAAATTGTTTTTTAAACTTCTTTAAATCAAAAATATTTTTAATTTTTTTGAAAAATTTTCAGCAACATTGATGATTTTGCATGAAAAATTTGACATTTGAGTATCAGGCTTAAGTCTTTATGTATGTACATATGTATGTATATAAACTTAATTTAGCTTGTTTAATTTCAAATTATACTAAATAATTCCAATCAAATGTGCAGCGAGAACTTTACATTATCAAAGTGTCAAACAATAACAAAAAAACAAACAAATATTTACGCACCAACGCACACAATTAGTCTTCTTCTTTTTCTTCTTTTCCATTCATTTGAAGTTGTCATTGCACCTGTGAGTGTCGTATGAAATAACTTTTCTGTCTTTTTTTCTCCCATTTTTCTTTTTATTAGTTCATTTGTTTTAATATTGCGATTGAAAGTTTTCACATGGAAAACTTTTGTTGATAAAGTTGAGTTCGGTTATAACGATTTCAGCGTTAGTGCTGGTTATAGGAATAGTTTATTTTAAGCGTAGTATATAATTTATTCGATTCAAAGATGGTAAGTAAATATAAATAAAATAATGCATTTTATTTTAAAGATATAGGGTCTAATGTTGTAAAACGCAACGCTTAAGCCGAGATCCTACTATCGGCACAATGTACCGATTTTCGCCGGCGCACTGAAATAAAGTCATAAGTAAAGAAGCAAAATGGCTTTATTTCTCAAACCATTGAAAAATAAGGACGTGATTGTGATTGGACGATATAGTCTTATTTAAGAATTAATTGAGAAATAAATGCGTTTTGGTTTATTACTTATGACTAGATTAGCGTTAAAAAATTTTGTATAGGAAAATTGTAAATTACAAAAACAAAATACATACATATAAAATTTTTCAACGTTAAGCGTTGCGTTTTACCAAATTAGGCCCATAAAATATTATTTAAGACATACAATTAAGAGAGCAATACACAATTAATTTTAAAAAATGTTTGTGAACTAATAGCTTAGACAGACGACTGCTTTGAATTGCATTAAGAGCTCACTAATGTGAATTAAAAATTTACCCTGACAGACGACAGTATTTGCATTTAATAAACAGCGACCAGAATCTGTGCATCCCTTTCGTACCACACACTTCGCTTATTTTCCTTCGAAATCTTAAAATGGAAAAAATATGTTTCGATTTTAATATTTCTTTTTTCTTCTGCTAAAAATAATTAAAATAACTTATCTTTCCTGACTTTGAATCCATTTTAATTTTGCAATAGAAAACAATTTGCCAACTCTGATTGATTGTTGACAGTGTTACCATATTGAAATAGCTAAATTCAGTATTAATTCACAATGATTTAGTGCTTACGTCAAATGTAATTACACATTGGAATGGGGATAAGTCAGAAGTTAATTTTAATTAACGCTGTCATCTGTCTACGCTATAAGAGAATAGCTATTTTAAAAAAACTAGGCAAAAACTTGAGAATTGAAAAAATAAGTTTGGCAAAAATTTTTTGTTATAACCGAACTCTACTGTTTTAATACAATCAACATTATTTATGTACCTGTGAATGTACACATAAAAAAGATTGCTAACCGTGTCACAGCACACTTTTCTTCGAGAAAAAGGACTTTGTCACGGCACACTTTTCTTGGAAAAAATATGGCTGCTTATATTACAGCACACGTTTTTAATAGAAAAGATGATTAACGGTGTATTCATGAGACTTTTTTAATAAAAAAGATAGTTGCCTGTGATACAGCACAATACAGTTCCACAGTATAATTTTCTTACAGAAAAGATTGCCGAATGTGTCTCAGCAAACTTTTCTTATGAAGAAGATGACTTAGTGTGTCACAGCACACTTTTCTTATAGAAAAGATGACTGACTGCATCACAGCACACTTTCTTTTTTTGTATAAAAGTCAACTGTGTCACACTTTTTTTATAGAAAAGATGGCTTCCTGTGTAACAGCACACTTTTCTTATAGAAAATATGACTGACTGCATCACAGCACACTTTCTTTTCTTGTATAAAAGTCAAGTGAGTCACACTTTTTTATAGAAAATATGGCTTACCTTGTCACAGCACACTTTGCTTATAGAAAATATGGCTGACTACACTACAGCAAAATTTTTAATTTTTTTTTTATAGAAAAGTCAACTCTCTTTTCTTATAGGAAAAATAAGGCTAACTCTGTCAAATCATACTTTTCCCATAGAAGAGATCACAGCACACTGTTCTTGTTGAAGGCTTCAGCCTTTCACAAAGTAATTTATACCTAAGAGCACCAAAAAAAATCTGAAACACTCTACCAATCATAATAAATTTCCTTTTGGTCTTTCAATTAAATTGAAAAGTATTTTAGCACAAACTATTTTTGAAACAAAAGAAAGCAAACGAAATATTCTGGCCCATAATTTAAAACAAACAAGAACATAGCACATTCGTCTTTAGCTTTAGCTTTAGCTCGCTCGCCACATACCGCAAAACATTCCATTTGACTTTTCGTTTTTGTTTTCATTCCACTTCATTTAGTCTCAGTCGGGCAAAGGTATGGTTGATTTTGCCTTTAACTTAAATTATATATTTTCCTACAAGCGAAAACAAAAAATAAAAAACTGTTAAATAAATGGAAAATATACAATCTGAGCGATGTTTGCGCAAAACGAGAAAAATATTTTAAAAACAATGAACATAAATTAAAAATAAAATGCCAAAACAATACGAGTATTAAGAAAATATAATGGAAAAGGTTGTAGTACTTGATGATAAAAGTATGGTTTTATTTTGTACAAAATGTTTTAGTGTAAAATTAACTGCATGTCCTACATTATTGTTTTAAGTATGAATATGAGCACGAAAAAGATTTATCAGTATTGTGGGACATTCAGTTAACATTTTACAAACAGAAAAAATTAATTTAAAAAAATGTTTAACATTTTTAATTTAATTTTAATTCGCTTAAGCAGAATTTTGGCTCAATTATGGATTAGCAACTGCAGTTGAGCTGGTAATTGCCAATTGCTAAATACTTACGGCCTTATATAATTATAACAAAAAAATAGCATAATTTTATATGCTACAGACGAACAGCTGATAAATAAAATATAAATTCTTCTTAGCAACAAGAGCACTGCAATGAATACTCGAGCAATGTTCATGAGTAATCTACTCTCAATAATTTTCTTTTTTGCTTATACGAACTTTATTAAAATGAAACTACATGGACATGCTCATGGTTATGCTCGTGCAACGCTCAATTAGCAACTCCTTAGCATAGGCTAATGCTTGAATAGCAACTTTAAGTTCCAAGTATGCCACATTACGCTGAATTATTTTGTACACGTATGTAAAAAGAGCATGAAAAGTTTTTAAATAATTTTAAAGCCACTTTCTTGTGTTTCTTGTATAGACATTTTTGTTGAAAATATTCTTTTATATATCTCAGCTGTTATTTTACAAGTTAGCGCTTCATTAGCAAAACTTTAGCATCTCATTAGCAACGAATTAAACAACATTTTATAGATTATCACTACCCTAACTTAAAATATTTCTTATATATAAAGCTTTTACTGTATTACCGACCTCAACTGGCACTAGCTGAAAAGCTACGAATATGATGCGTTTTTTTAACAAATTGCTGTCCAAACACTCGTCATTAGATCTTTAGCAATAACGAAAAAGTGTCCAGTAGTGCGATTCACTAACTTTTTTTGTAACGATAATCGCATCGTTAAAATAATTATAACGAAATTTATCCAATTTTGGTATTCAGTAACATTTTTAACGATATTCGCGGTAGGTTAATGTCAGCTGTGTCGTTATCTAAGCGACAATAATTTATGTGCTGTTAATTTTATCGACAAAAAAAGAAGTTACAGTATCGCACAATCGTTCTTGCAAGCGTTATTACAATTGTCTCATTGTTAAAAGTTACTGAATCGCACCACAGGTCTAATTTAGCATTTTTCCGAGAAAGCAGTTTCAAGCTTTCAGTTAGTTTTTCAATTTCTGTAAAAGCTGTTGCTTTCTTGCGAAGCTATAATAAGCAAAGGGCCTTAAATATCAATTTTATATATATTTGTATATATATTAAATAGAAAGTCAAGATAAGTTATTAATCCCAAAAAATAATCTTAGTAAAAGAAATCTTGCTCTAAATTTCTTTAAAATCATACAAATCAGCAAAAAATTCTCACAACAGTAGTTTCAAATTAGAAAAATATAATGTGATTTCTTATGACAATTTGAGGTTAAGTCTACTTAGGCACTATTTCTTCTTCGCCGCAGATGCAACAAAGCCAAATGCACCTTAAATATCTCGGCAAAAAAATATAAGGCCAATTCACAATCTTGTGCAAATAGTCTTGCATCGTAACATGTGCAAAATGGTGTAGTATATTGATACTCACCACTAAGAATTATTAAGTGGTGAGTATACCATTTTTCACATGCTACGATGCAATACCATTTGCACAAGTTTGTGAATTGGGCTATAGAGTTTATAAAAGTTGTAAATAAAACTAATTATAATTTTGCGGAACATAAAGTTTGTGTGTGTAAAAAATTTTGCTCTCAAAGGAAAAGGTTTAGGGAACACTGTTGTACCAATTTTTAAATATGCATCGATCTATGTATATATATTTATTAAATTGTACTTTCGTGATCCTGGAAGCTTCAATAAACTGAAAGCTCATAAATAAAACATGAAAAACATTATGCAGGTCGTTTTTTTAACAAAAACAACTTTAATAATATATTTAATAACTTAGTAAATTTTTAAGCATTTTTTTAACATAAACCTGAGTTTTTCTCTTAATCTATTTTAATATTTATAAATAAAGTCATAAATAGTATTGTTGTTCCTCAAGAAAAATAGTCACCCCAATAGTGAACAACAAGTGGAATTTTTTGTTCCTCTCTAAGGGAAAATGCTATCGCGAATCTCCCAGGAAATTTTTTTCACGCTATCAGCCCCTGGTGATTGTAAAAACGGGAAGAAGATTTATAAAGCATAAAAATTAAGTGATGATGGCACAATCTTGCCACATTAACATTTTAATATACTCATTGTGAATTCCCTATTGGTTCGATTCATCATGATATAAAATTATCAACGTCTACCCCTTTGTTATGATATAAAATCCTCAGGTGTGGACACTGTAAGGGAAAATGCTATTGTGCTAAAGCTCAAAAATTAATTGATGATGGCACAATGTTGCCACATCGGGAATTTTAAAGGAATAAATTCATGGTAATAATTCCCATAAGAAACAAATTGGCATCGCCAATTATCAGGGAATAAAATAAACATCTGTTGCCAGTCGAAGATGCTATTGTAAATTGATGCTATTGTGAATTGATGTAATTGAATTTTTTACTTTTTACGTGTATTTTTATAATTTTCTTAATAAATTGTTATTATTCAGGATAATAAACAGCATTTTTCTCCAATTTATGCTATTTTTATTGGAAAAAAAAAGAAAAGAAATTTGAGAGATGTATCAATTGTTGGCCGTATATACTATAATATAAATATATATCTGTATGTATAAATATATGTATACTATAATATAAATAAATTCATACATTTTCACTCCTTTTAAAAATAAAATCAGAAAAATAAAATAGATTCATATCGAATATAAATTATTTGCTGGGTTTTGTATGAGTTTCAAAGCCTACCAAACTTATTTTGTCTTTGTGATTTTCAAAAATATTATTATTCTATGAATTCTCATATAGTTTTTGAAAGTCTGCGCATAAAGTAAGAGGTTTGTGACTGTTCAAAATTTGTGGTTGAAGTCTACTGATGATTTGGTTTAAGCGCCAATGAAATACGTATATAGACCAAGCTAAACCACAATAAATAAATTTCAAATTAAAATCAAACTAGTTTAAAAAACCACAAGAAAACTACTTACATTGTGCTTCTTTTTTTTATTCCCAAACAAAACTTTTGTTTAAAAATACACGTATTTTTTGGGGAAAAACTCAGGGGAATGAAAATCGGCGATCCAAATTTGTTTTTTCGAACATGCGAGTTTTTTTACGTGGAAATAATTCACGATTGCAACTTTAGGGAAAAAATATTCACGATAGGAGTGAATATGCTCATTGTGAATTCCCTAATTATTAATAATAAATTGAATATGATTTGGAATCAACATTTTTGCTTGTTGATTTTACATTGCTATTTATTTTATCCCTGCGTATGGGTATAAAAAACCGGTTTTTTACCAGTAACTCAAGATTTTGGAGGTATTTCGAAATTTTAAAACGCAGATTGTTTTCCTCTACAACAAATGCATTTTTACTGCTTTGAAAGAATTTTGATTTTACCTAAGAAACTAAAGAGCTGCTAATTGAGGCATCTCGAACAAAAAGAACTGCTTCAGTTTTTGCTGGCAAGATAAAAATAAATAAATTCGGTGAAGTGCGACTTTGACCCGCGCACGAAGGTTTCCGTACGGACACGAGATATGTAATTCAATACGACCTTTAGCCAATATAAACTATAGTCTTGGACATTTTTTTCGTTTTTGGGTTTTTTCAGTTTTAAGCTTTTTTTAGTTTGATGGTTTTTCGAATTTATTATCGCTTTCTGAGTTTTGGTACTTTTTCCACGTTTTGGCGATTTTTTTTTTTTTTTTTTTGATTTTTGAAGTTACTTTAATTTTGGCGATTTTTATTAGTTTGTCGTTTTTTTTTTATTTTGGCGATTTTTTTATTTTGGCGACTTTTTTATTTTGGCGACTTTTTTAATTTGGCATTTTTTTCATATAGGTGATTTTTTTTTTTTGGTTTTGGCGATTTTTTTAGTTATCGCACTTTTTTTCTCGTATTGAGGATTTTTTTCTGTTTTTGTATTTTTTTTTTAAATTTTGTTTAAATTTGGCGATTTTATTTTTAATTTTGGCGATTTTTTCACATAAACAATTATTTTGGTTTTGGCACATTTTTCGCGTTTTCTCGATTTTTTACGGTTTTTGGCGTTTATTTCATTTTGGCGATTTTTTTTCATTTAGAAGATTTTTTCGAATTTGGCGATTTAGTTTAGTGCTAATTACATAGTCAAAATTGCATTAACTAATGGACCACCCTTTAATTAAATTTTTTTAGTGTTAATTGTTGTAGTCTATACAAAAATACACTAATTTTACATATTTCAAGTGTCAATATACATATGTACATACAATTTTTGGAACACCCTATAATTTTTAATTCTCATGTATTTGTTGTTGTAGTGGCCAAGGTTCTACATACTCTGTCCAAATTTCAGGTCCGTAGCTCTAACGGTTCCTGAGGAAATACTGTGTGACGGACAGACGGACAGAGACGCACAGACGGACAGACGGATAGCGTAGCGAAAACAATAGGGTTCCTTTTTTCACCTTTGGTGTACGGAACCCTAAAAAGGGAGTACCTTGAGTATTCAAGCGATAACAGATTAGTTGTAAAAAAATCTTAACCCAATTTTTTTTTCTCAACTAATCTTTATAGTTAGACATCCTTTTGCAAGTTGCTGCAAAAGTATTTATTGGTTTCCTTTGAAAGTGCCGCCGGTGTTTGTTTAGTAACAACACGATGGCCCAATATGTTTGTACATACATACGTATGTAGGCCTAGAATGTAATAAATTTTTTCTTGCACTATAGCTTGTTGTGTTGGGAATTATTCTTGTGGAAGTTTTATGTTGCTCTCGTTAAAACATTCCTTTTTTATTTTTATTTTTTTTTTATTCTGATGCCTATACTTTCAACCAAAAATTTTATTTACTTGTATTTTTTATATTTATCTACTAAAGTGTGCTTTTAGATTTATTTTTGTTTTTCACTTGCGTTTTTTTATGGAATACTGCAACAGGATTCTAATTAAAATGGTTTAGCAGTTAAAGTGAAACTTTTTTGGTTTTAACGCCAGCTGTGCGCTGTTTTAATATGGTGCGAAAAATAGCCAAATTGGTGGCTATAAAGCAAATTTGATGAAGCTGCATACAAATTATTTTCTTTTCAAAAACTAGGACATCTTGCGGTTTGGTTAAATATCACAATGGTGGAATTATATAAAATATATGATTTTATAACAATGTGCTTAAGATGTGTCCAATCAGCGAAATTGCACCATAAAAAATCTTTTCAAGCAGGCTGTCATCAAAAAGCATTTAAAAAATATTTGGCAATATTCTATTTTATTTTTTATTGGTGTAATCATTCCACAAATTGTTTATTTTGGAAATAGTTCAGTGATAAGGTTTGTACATAAAAGGACTTGTGGTATAATTCATAATGCAATTAAATAAAAACTTTCAGAAAAATGATAAAAAAAACTTCAGTCACACAGAAAAAAATAAATACCAATGTAAAATTTGATTGGAAATCATATTAAATTTATTATAAATAATTTCCCCTTTCGTGAATATTTATTCCCTCGCAAGATTTCCCTTTTCCCTAAAGTTGCAATCGTGAATTATTTCCGAGTGAAAAAAATCGCAAACTCGAAAAAAAGGCATCGCCTATTCTAGTTTCAGTGAATTTTTCCCCAAAAAATATTTGTGTATTTTTCTCACAAATGTTTTGTTTGGGAACAAAAAAAATCTGTGAGCTGCGAGGTTGACCCGCGCACAAAGGGTTCCATACGGACACTAGATATGTAATACAATACGAACTTTACTAGCCTATATAAAATATAGTTTTGGCATTTTTTTCGTTTTTTGGGGTTTTTTCGGTTTTGAGCGTTATTTATTAGTTTTGGCGCTTATTCGATTTTGGCGATTTTTTTAAGTTTTGGAGCTTTTTAGGGTTCCGTACACCAAAGGTAAAAAAGCAACCCTATTGTTTTCGCTACGCTGTCCGTCTGTCCGTCACACGGTATTTCCTCAGGAACCGTAAGAGCTACGGACCTCAAATTTGGACAGAGTATGTAGAACCTTGGCCGCTACAACAACAAATACGTGAGAATTAAAAATTAAAGGGTTTTCAAAACGAGCCACGAAAAATGTCAAAAATTCAAAAAAATCGTCAAAATGAAAAAAATCTCCAAAATTAAAAAAAAATTCTAACACTAAAATAAGTCGCAAAATTCGAAAAAATCGTCTAAATGAAAAAAATCGCAAAAATTAAAAAAGCGCCAAAAACCGAAAAAATCGCCAACGCGAAAAAGGCTCCAGTAACAAAATAATTGTTAATATGAAAAAAAATCGCCAAAAACCGAAAAAAAATCGCCAAAATGAGAAAAAAAGCGCCTAAATGAAAAAAGTCGCCAAAATGAAGAAACGTCAAAAACCGAAAATCGCAAAACGAAAAAATAGCTAAAAAAAAGCCGAAAACCGAAAAAATCGCCAAAACGAGAAAAAAATGTCAAAACTAAAATAATTGCCAAAATTGAAAAAAATTCAAAAACCGAAAAAATCGCCAAAATAAAAAGAATCGCCAAAATTAAAAAAATCACCAAAATAAAAAAAAATCTCCCAAAATTAATATAACGTCAAAAACGCAAAAAATGCCCAAGACTATAGTTTATATTGGCTAAAGTTCGTAATGAATTACATATCTCGTGACCGTACGGAACCCTTCGTGCGCGGCTCAAAGTCGCACTTTACTGAATTTATTTATTTAGTTTTGCCACTTTTTTCTCGTTTCGGCGATTTTTTTTTCGGTTTTTGTCATTTTTTAATTTTGGCGATTTTTTTCTTTTTTGCGACTTTTTTTCATATAAACAATTTTTTTATGTGAACGGTGCTACCGACATTTTTGAAAAATACACCACAAAATTACAACACAAGAAATGCTAGATGTATGTACTCAGCATGAGTTTAATAATTCACTTGAAATAAAATGACTAGTATTAAATTAAATTCATGTTGTTTCAATTTGAAATAACTTTGATATTAAAAATGGTTACTTGTATTATTTCAGTATATTCATATTATATTCATGCTATTTCAACTTGAAATATTTTTAATAAAACATTATTCTTCATTTTGATTTAACAGTGCTGAAATGTTAAATCAACATGAAATAAAGTTATTTCAAAAGAAAAAAAATTCTTCGAATATTGCTATATAAATCATGTTGAATTTACATGAAACACATATAAAGCAAAATAATTGCCAAAAAAAAATTAGTTTAAGCTTGTTTTAGTAGATTTTAAAATGAAACTTTTCTAAGTGATGTTTTCGTCTTATTATGTAACAGGGTGTGCAGAATATACAGGTTTTGAAGACTACTTAAGTGCTCTTCTCTTCTCTTCTCTCTATTTTCCATTATGTTAGAAGACAGAGATTTATTACCATTAAATTACTTCGTGGCTTTAGACATCACTGCCTATCTCTTGCCTTAAAAATAGTCGCATTTAATTACAAAATTTTCCATTTCTATTAGGACATTCAAGAAATGAAATTTAAACGTGACTAAAATTATTCATTGAATTGTGGTTTTATCTTTATGTGATGTGCTGCTGCATTAGCCTGGCAAATTTTTAAATTTATTTGGCAATTTTATAACGTATTAATAAATGTAGACTTATAACTGAAAGGTAAGTGAAGAAACTGTTAAAGCAAATAAACTAAAGTCGGTCGCATCAGACAGGCAGAAAAAAAATTTTAGTTTTAAACATGTTAATGAATGAAAGTAAATATTTTTCATATTATTTTTTTATTGGTCTTTTTTATTTTTTTCTTGCTGATTTCCTGACGATTTTAACAAACCACAAAACAACGAAAATAAATTAAATTAATTATAAATTTATGGAAAAAAAACAACTTCCTTTTCTGCTTAAATTATAGATATTATATTTTTATTATCTATTTATTTTATTTATTATTATTACTTACAAAATACAATTATTGTAACTAATATGAATAGGAAGGAGTACTAGCTACTGTGGCTTTCGACTCCGGAATTTAAAGTAAGATTATATTAAGTGTTGTAGATTATTATTTGTTATGAATTTCCAAATTAGTTTTATATTCTTATCACAGGTATTTTTTAGAAAATCAGTGGGACGATTTGATCCAAAAATGTGTTGTCTGGATGTATTATACTTTATGCACTCATCCAGAACATGTAAGACGTTCAGTAGCGTGTTGCAAACGGTGCACATTGGGGTAGTTGATTTTTCCAGCAGGTACTTGTGGGAGAACTTACAGTGGCCAATCCTGAGTCGAACGATGGTTGAGGTTACATTTCTGGGACAGGTTTTCGGGTATATAGGTTTATTCCCATCAGGGTTGAAATTTTTGTAGGTATGTTGGTACTCTGTCCATTTATGCTGACGTAGAGAGTTAGTGTGGGATAGGATAGCGTTAGTTATGTCACGGCCTTCCCAAGTTTGGAATTCAAGTAGGGGTCTATGTTTGGCCTCTGTAGCCGCAATTTCTACTGGCATTTGAAAATACCGAATCAGATTTATGTGACGTTAAGTCTGTGATGTATTCATATGAAGAACTTACGTTTTTTAGAGCTATGCTCTTTATGTCCGACACAGCAGCTAGGACGTGAATCACGTCACGTGATTATCGTGACTATTGCAGCTATAAATTTATTTTTGTTTTGATTTCTTTGTTTACATTTTTTATTTTTCATTTTCTTTATTTTTCTCTGCTCGTAAAGAGTGAGATGCCAGATGACTTACTAATAATAACTTTACAAAAACAGGGGTGCTAAGTAAATAGTGGTAACGCTTTCTTTGGCAAATGGCACACAGATGTAAACACGGCCTAACAGGTGGATCAAAAAAGAATAAATGAGAATCTTATCAATTAGACTCACATTGTGCGAACACAGACACATATAGAACAAAATAGTAATTTATGGAAAAGAAAATTGAAATATTTTATTTATGTATTTTTAAGTTCGTAACTTTCAACAAAATAAAAATTTTTATTACGAATATTTAACATAACAAATATTATGAAAATCTTGTTTATTAACTCATGACCTATTTTCATCTTTTTTTTCCTTCGCTTAGTTTGCAATTTTACAAACTTAAATTTTCTGTTTGCAGGTAAATTACAACAATCAACAAAATTAAATACTTGTTAGCAAATATCTTTACATTTTAAATGTTTATTATACAAAATATTATGCTTCGTTACTGACTTAATTTAATATTATTACATTTCACTTGAATGGTTACAGAGAATTAAAGTTTATATAAAATATATACGAGTATAACAAATTTAATTTTCAATACAACCAGTAAAAACTGAACTGTGTTACAGCATTAATAAAAACAAAAAAAAAAACAAAACAAAAACTCAGCTCTTCATTACAATTTAAATAACTCCTTAAGCTCATGAAAGTTATACGAACAATATAAATAATCATCATCACTTATACCACCATGGATATAATCATCATCATCATCATCATCATCATCATCATCATCATCACCATCACTTGATGTTGTACAAGGTGGCTTAAAAGTGTATTGTTATAATTTGAATTGACTGCCATTTTTGAAGATAATGCCAAATGTTACTGTGACATTTGATATTTATGATGTGAAATTGATATAAACAGCTGACATTATCGCCACAACATGAGCAAAAATACCATTAAACATTCGGCCCTGTTCTGTAAACCGAATTCGACTAAATTTCTCGTTTTCAAAAAATTAATAATGGTCTTGTAGACATGTTTAAAATCATACACTATAATTTTCTTTCAGATATTATATTTGGGAATCTGTATAATAAAAAAACTGAAAAACCTAAACAAATATTTCTATTGTCGGAGTTAGTTTTCTAAAATCGTGCGGTTTCAAATCGATCGGTTTACAGAACAGGGCCGACTATGTAGTTCGCCCGGCTTTAAATAGCCCCATCTGTCAAAAATAGTGTACTAAAATAACTTTACTTTACTATCTATGTACATTAGACCCCTGCAAAATACCACTTACAAGAACTTTTAAGACATGAGTAATTTTTTTTGTAATCTTTTACTGCAGCGAAATCTTCTAAGACAAACGCTAAACAACAATGGTGGCAAGACATTTGTTTCAGTTATTGCAGGCATAAGAGTAAAGAAGAAAATACTGTGTGACGGAAAAATTTTGTGATGCATGCTTCTTTATACGCATGTGCGCGTATACAGACGTCATGCATGTTCATACGCACACACGTGGTATGAATCATTTAATTTTCTGCGCACAAACAAACGCACACATGCATTGGCATTAGTTGTGTGCCATTGCTTTAAAAAAAAACCTCCCTAATAGCATGGTCTTAAACGTGTTTAAGACAAGTGTTTTAAAAAACTAAACACAACCGTTCATATTACATTTGAGATGTTTAATGTTGACGTTTTGTCAGTAAATTATTGTATTTGTAAAATTTGCTTTTTAATTGGTTTATTATTTTTAAACAACACATGTTTATTTAAATAATTGAGTATTTTTTAACTAATTGCTTGTATACAAAATAATTTTTTTTAATAACAACACAAAGTTGCCAGATCTATCAAAAAAAGGACTGAACGTACTCTATTTGCGTGTTTAAGAACGTGTTTAAATTTTAAACACTTCATTTGAGATGTTTAACAAAACAAGTCAATGTATGGTAAAACATCTCAAAATCGTCGTGTTTAAGCCCTTAAATACGAATGAGTCGTTAAACACATTTAAAAACATAAGTGTGAACATAGTATTAAACACATAATAGCTTACCATATACATCTTACACACACACTCAAACGTACAATATGCAAAATAACAAGCATACACGCATCAATACTACTTCTTTTGAGTGTTTGTTACGAACAAGAAGTCTTCGCGACATTGCTTGTAGACACTCATATACACGAACATCAATACACCCATCGTGCTTCGCTTATTATTGGTATTTATATTTCAAGACTGTTTACGCAGGCCTTTAATATACATCTCTCAACAATTAGAGAATTCACAATAAGTACCTTAAAACTTTAATGTGACAGCATTATGGTATCTTAAAAATTTCAATGTGAGCAGGCAACGAATAAAACACAGTTAGAGAATTCACAATGAGTATATTAAAATTTTAATGTGGCAACACTTTGCCATTTTAAAGTGTTCATTGTGAACAGGCAATGATTTAAGTTGTTATGAAAAAAGGTCTGCTTTTTTCCATATTATAACAAAATAGCAGCCACTTTAAATTATAACATTACTTTTGCTCCACCTTGTAGAATTACAAGTGAAGTGTTCGGTGTTTTATTATTAAATTACATATATAAAAGTTTTATTAATTAAATTAAATTAAACATTACATGAAGGTAAAATACGGAAAAATTTACATAAATTAGGGCAGAGTTTTACATGAATTTTTTTTTAATTATGTATATAAAATTAATGGTTATATCATTTAAAATAAAAAATAAATAACTCCTTTAATTGCAATAGACATGTACAATCTCCCGCAACAATTGGAAATTTTTCTCTGGTTAACTTTAATAAGATTTATAAGTATTATACTATAATTTTATAATTGTATTTTTAACAGCTAGGTGTTAAAAGTTAACAATTATTTCTCACAGTGCAATATGTTGTACTACACTGTATACCATGCTGCACTAACACGGTTGAGCGTTGCATTACAATAGGGACTCAAGTCTACTCAAAATTGTATCAGACCGATAGATATGATATTTTTATAAGAGCAACACTCACCTCTCGTACATTTAAGCGTAAATTCGATACTAAAGCAGAGTTTGCCATGCCTGTATTGTTTTTTCATGTCGTTCTTTGGTTGGTTGGGAAGGGAGTGGTTGCAACTCGCGAGTGCAGCTACCTACGCGTGGTAGTGCTGAAAAGGACGGGACAGGAGCTGCACAACTTGAGTCATCATTCACAACCCTTTTGTGATAGTGTGAAACGTGGGAAGGGCAAGAGGGTGATATTTTTTATATTCTAATCCCCCAATACAAATAGATAAATAAAAAGTCCTCTTTTACAACTTTTACGATTTTTCGTAGGTCTATCAAATTTCTGGCAACGTTTGTAAATATCGAGTGCAAAGAGCGTACGAAAGATATTGTCCGATTTGAAAAAAAAATTCTCTTATTTTCTATTGATGTGTAGCAACTTTTATCCGCTATAAACGATTCGTTTCGGTAACTTTTTTGTTTTTCCATCCGGTCTATTCGTATATCTTCGTACAACTCTTTTACGCTCCGCGAAGGAAGCTTCTACACGTGGCACATCACGGCACTTTGTTCTAAAACTGCAAAGTTTTTCTCTGCATGTATCCATGTACTAATGTGTACATATTATTATATGCAAGTGTATTTATAACCTTAAGTTATTTACTTAAGAGCCACATAAAATTCTATTCAGCATATTGTAGAAACACTACATACATACTCACACTTATTTATCTAAGAAATATCCAAGATGTATTTGAAATGATTTTGTGCACAAAAAGTAAATATCCAGAAAATATTTAAACAGACATAAATGAGCAGCAGTACAGAGTCTAAGGAAATTGTAGCATTGATATAAATTTTTTGCTCAGAAATATTTATGTTAAATTTCAAATCAACATTATTAAGCCTCAAGTTTGCTTAAAGTTTTCTTTTTCTTTATGAAAAGGATTGTCGTTTAATTTTTTTTTTTGTTTTATTCAATTTGTATTTTTAATGTGGTTTCTAAAGAAATAGTATAATTGTACCTGAAGCTGTTTGTTTGTACTGTTTGTAAGAATTATTCAAAAGAATTTTTTGTTTTTTGCTTTTGTTTTTGATTGGAAAAGGTAACAAAGTGTGTGAAAGAAACATCTTCAGGCTTTTAATAATAATCATATAAAACAGAAAAGTAAAGTGTTAACAGAAGAAAGTTTTAAGGTATAAAGAGGCAAAAAAAACCAAGGAAAATAATTTCAAAATCTTATTTAAAAGTGGTTTATTCTCGCAACAGAAAAGTGTTAAAATAACAAAATGAAATTTTCCCTTGACATGTGAAAAAGAAAATTATGAAGAAAGTAACAAAATTAAACAAATCAAAAAACAAATTAAATTGCCCGACTACTACGAGTATTTAACTGGAAGGGAAACACTGTTCCAACCATCTGGCAACTTTCGAACAAGCTGGCATCATTTAGTTAATGTTTGACAGCTTTTGATAGCAGACTACCCGCGTGACTTTAGAATAAAATGGAAAAAATTAATTCCGTGTGCTCATGAAGCTTTAGTTTTTGCAAAAAAAAAAACACCGCTCAAACCAACGCTAAGCTTGATAAATATTTTAAGGACTCTTCACTACCGATTTCAATGAAAAATAAAAGGTTTACTGAATGTCGCCGTGGCCGCACAAGACGAAAACTGTTGAAAGTTCTGGACGCCCAGTTGAGATCTCTACCCCCGAAACAATTGAAAATATTCACGATATTCCTTTTAGAGATTGAAAGTTATGAGAGCTATTGCAATACATAGGCATTAGAGGCCTACGTAAACGGTCTTGAAATATAAATTCGTCTTGTTTTTTAAATGTATTCTCGTGACATGCATTATGCTAAATATAATAAATAATGACCAATAATAAAGCGAAGCACGTTGGATGCATAGTTGTTCGTGTATATGAGTGTTAACAAACGATGTCGCGAAGACTTCTTGTTCGTAACAAACACTCAAAAGAAGTAGTATTGATGCGTGTATGATTGTTATTTTGCATATTTTACGTTTGAGTGTGTGTGTGTGTAAGATGTTGACGGTAAGCTTTTATTAGGAGGTTTTTTGAAGCAAGCTAACGCAACTAATGTCAATGCATGTGCGCAGCAAAAAAATAAGAGATTCATACAACGTGTGTGCGTATGTACATGCATGACGTTTGCATCATAAATTTTTCAGTCACGAATTATTTTTTCTTGTTTTAGCATTTAAAAAATGCCTCATGTCTTAAAAGTTCTTGTAAGTGGTCTTGTGCAGGGGTCTAATACACATTTAACCCGTGAACTAACTACGCATTGAAAATGCTGCTGAGATTGTCTAGACATTGCTTTCACATTCTGGAAGCCTTGTGTGAAGTATATATCTTCTAGCAGTTCAGTCTATCAGTTCTGTTGTCTAATATTTCATCATAAAGTTAATAATTGTGAAGATAATTGAAGTCTTGTTAGAACCTGTTTAGATGAAGGGTGGCCTAGCTGGGACAACGCTTGCGTTCTTTTTTGGAGTCCCTTCTTAAATACACTCGTGTTTACATGAAGATTTTTTTGTCGTCTTTTTCATATTAATTTCATCAATGCTTTATATTCGTTCATTCGTAGCAGTGTTGCCGTAAAGAAACTAATTGTTAGTCTGGGAAATGTAGAATTAATAAGTCCATATATTTTCATTTTATTTAATTTACTACCAAAACACAATAATTCCTTTTCTCTTCTTACTTTATTTGTTTATAACTTTTATAGTATAACTGTTTATTTCACGTATGCAATAAATAAATTTAGTAAAGTGCGACTTTGACCCGCGCACGAAGGGTTCCGTACGGACACGAGACATGTTATTCAATACGAACTTTAGTAGCCTGTATAAAATATGGTTTTGGCATTTTTTTTTTTAGTTTAATTTTGACGATTTTTATTGGCAATTTTGTTTTTGTTTTGGCGATTTTTTCGGTTTTTGGATTTTTTTCCATTTTGACCATTTTTTAGTTTTTAAATTTTTTCTCGTTTTGGCGAGTTTTTCCGGTTTTTGGCTTTTTTATTTTTTTGGCGATTTTTTTCGTCTTGGCGACTTTATTCATTTAGGCGCTTTTTTGTAGTTTTGACACTTTTTTTCATTTTGGCGATATTTGCGGTTTTTGGCGATTTTTCAATTTGCAGGTTTTTTTTTAAATTTGGCGATTTTTTTCATTTTGTTGATTTTTTTTTCATATTAACAATTATTTTGTTACTGGAGCCTTTTTCGTCTTTGGCGATTTTTTTCGGTTTTTGGCGCTTTTTTCATTTTGGCGTTTTTTTCACTTGAACGATTTTTTTGAATTTTGGAAAGTGTTAGAAATTTTTTTAATTTTAGCGACTTTTTTCATTTTGGCGATTTTTTTGAATTTTTGGCGATTTTTTTTGGTTTGGCGATTTTATAATTTTCAGATTTTTTAGTTTTACCGTTTTTGAAAATTTCAAGAGTTTACCTCTTATGGTTTCCAAGATATAGCAAGTTGTCAAAATTACATAGTCAAAATTGCATTAACTGATGGACCACCCTTTAATTAAATTTTTTTTAGTGTTAATTGTTGTAGTCTATACAAAAATACATTAATTTTACATATTTCAAGTGTCAATATACATATGTACGTACAATTATATGTATATTATATGGGATTTTAAAATTTTTCGTTGCTCGTTTTGGAACACCCTATAATTTTTAATTCTCATGTATTTGTTGTTGTAGTGGCCAAGGTTCTACATACTCTGTCCAAATTTCAGGTCCGTAGCTCTAACGGTTCCTGAGGAAATACCGTGTGACGGACAGACGGACAGACGCACAGACGGACAGATGGACAGCGTAGCGAAAACAATAGGGTTCCTTTTTTCACCTTTGGTGTACGGAACCCTAAAAATTAGCCAACTGGCAACACTGCTTGTACATAACATACAAAAAATACGAGAGAAAGAAATATGTGAGAGAGAAGAGATAAAATTGTCGCTTCAATTCCCAGTACGTGCAAGCAACTTTTGCTACCCCACAAGCTTCTCCTCACTTCTCGCCCACAAACAGGACTCGCAGGCGACGTGTCGCAGCTAGGCCACCCTTCATGTAAATGGCCACTTATCTTCAGTGAAGAGTAAAGTGAACAACGCAGCTGATGGTGGTGCAAAAGTGTGTAAAAGTAAAGCCAGTGTGTCATTATTGTTGTACAAAGAGTGAGCGTTGGCAGAGTGTGTCTTGTATGTGACGAATAGCAGAGAAGGGATATTGCTTCAAGACCAGCGCAGTCGGTATGGTGAGACGTGTCGACTTAATGAGAATTTGGGAGAAAAAAATTGACAAAATTTTTTCAGCAGGATAATGCAAAGGATGCACACATGTGTACTTTCCTTGGTAAATCTTGGTGGAATGCAAATAATATCGCTGAAAACTATTTAAATCTACTGTTCTGCTAGTTTTAATTATTTCGATTAACTTAAATCTTAGGGCGTCGTTGCTAAATTAAAAGTTATATTGTTACATTTTTATCTAAGTTGGGTCACCACTGTATTCTCTTAAACGACAAATTTATTGCCACACAGTGTTTTTAAACTGTTGAACTAGTTCCTCTCTCTCTCTAGCAACACGTTCCCTTATTTCTATTTAATTTTGGTAACGTGTTTGTTACAAATTAAATAGACCAACTAGTTGGGACAGAACATGTGTATGTATAAAAATTACATACTTTACTTTACTTGTTGTCCCTTTATTTGTAGACAAAATATTTGCGGTTCATATTTGTATGTACATATACAAGTTGGGCATTAACAGAATACGTGGCTTGCAACAGCAAGCAAACTTGCAAAACGAGCTGCATGCTCGGTTGTACTTTGGCAAGTGTTAAACTATTGTGTGATTTATTTTTTCAAATTGGGAACCCAAGGAAGTATAGAAAAAATAACCTCTGGGCATTTTAATAACTTGTAATAAATTATTATATTAAAAACTAGATATACTATACGTACATAAGTATATATAAATATCAGTGATCTGCAATGACACGTTTTTCTTTTTTGCTATTCATACTCACTCATGAAATTTTAAATAAATAAATTTGATTTATAAGTATAGGTTGCAATAAATACGAATGCTACGTCGACATTATATTCATACCACACTCGCACTCATAAATCACCTCGGTTTGATTTCTAATTTCAGGAAAATACTTATACTACTCACATTGATTTAGCTTATTTAACTAATTTTTGTATGTTTATTTAAAAGTTAACCCCCTTATGCAAAAATGATTTATAAATTTAAAGTTGGTTTAACAAACGAATTTTGTATGGCAAACCCGGTTTTAATGCATGCTTTAACTTTAACAATAGTTTTTGCATAAGGGGGTAAGTCATTAAACAGTTTGCAAGTAGTATACAATAGTAGTAAATAGGGTTGTTTTTTAATTGCTGCAAAACAAAAAACAAAAAAAAAATTCAGTGAAGTGCGACTTATACCCGCGCACGAAGGGTTCCGTACGGACACTAGATATGTAATTCAATACGAACTTTAGCCTATACATATATAATAAATAGTTTTAAGCGTTTTTCAGTTTTAGCGTTTTTTTTCGTTTTTCGGTTTTTGGCGCGATTTTTAGTTTTGACACTTCCCGTTTTTTCACTTTTTTCGGTATTTGGCGTTTTTTTATTTTGTCGATTTTTTTTTATTTAGGCGATTTTTTTAGTTTGCTTTCGCGTTTTAGCGTTTTTTTAATTTGGCAATTTTTTCATTTTGGCGATTTTTTTCATTCTGGCGATTTTATTCATTTGGACAATTTTTTTAGTTTTGGCGAATTTTTACGCGTTTTCGCATTTTTTCAGTTTTTTGCGCTTTTTTTTATTTTGTCGTTTTTTTCGGTTTGCCAATTTATTTTAAGGTTAGAAATTTTTTTTATTTTGGTGCTTTTTTCGTTTAAGCGATTTTTTTGTTGTTTTTGGCGATTTTTTTTTGTTTGGCGATTTTATAATTTGCCTCTTACGGTTTCCAACATACAGCAAATTGTCAAAATTACATAGTCAAAATTGCATTAACTGATAGACCACCCTTTAATTTAAATTTTAGTGTTAATTGTTGTAGTCTGTATAAAAATTCACTAATTTTTCAAGTGTCAATATATATACATATGTATGTACATACAAGTGTATGTATATATGGATATTACATGGGATTTTAACATTTTTCGTTGCTCGCTTTGATTCTCATGTATTTGTTGTTGTAGCGCCCAAGGTTCTACATACTCTGTCAAAATTTCAGACCCGTAGCTCTTACGCTTCCTGAGAAAACAGCGTGTGACGGACAGACGGACAGCGTAGTGAAAACATTAGGGTTCCTTTTTCACCTTTGGTGTACGGAACCCTAAAAAAGCAACAGAGAAACACATAAGCTCATAATAATGAGAACTTTAATGTTCGTATGCGAAGTTCGCATTGTGAATCACACTCATTTTGCATCGTCCATAGGCATTGAGTTAAGGAGAGTCGAAATCAACAACATCATAAATGTTGCTAAAGAGCCACTCAGACTATAATACAAGTATTAATACTTTTGACGAAAATGCATCCGTGGTCTTATATTTGTTTCAAAAATTTAAAAAAAACAATAACAACTCAACATGTCAGAGCTGCATTTTCCACAAAAGTATTAATACTTGTATAATAGTCTGAACTGGACTTAAGTGAATCTGATTCATAGACAACATTGCAATAAGTATGAGTGCGAGTAAATACAAGAAATTATAAGTCATGTTGATTCAACTTTACTCACTAGTTCTATACTCATTGCTGATCTCTGATATGTATGTACATATTTATATAAAATAAATGTTTTTTAATTTGAAATTTATTTGCTGGTGGTTCAGCTTGGTCTATATGCATTTCATTGTTGCTGTAACAAATCATCATTTTTCGTTAGATGAGAACATAACTAGAAGTGTGTTAAGGACTACGTAAAACAGAAAATATTACTTCCTCCACCTAAATTGTATTCACTATTACAGCCACACTAGGTAAATAAGCTTTGAAAATCATAAAAGAAAAAAGTACAAAATTTACTCGTTACTCTAACGAAAGTAACTGAAAGGCTTTTGTAACACATTTTATCCTTCAAGTTCTCTATTTATCAATCAACGTAAGCTTCATTCATGGTAACAAAATGTCTTTTTGTGCCTGCAATCACTTCAAAAGCAATTATTATTGAACTTTGCTTTTTGTTCTCACAAAAATTCCTGCTACCTGTGCTGCAATGTTGCACAAATGCAAACATTTTATGTGCAGAAAAGTAATATTCAGTTTCGATAACATGATATGAAGTTTGTTAACAAGCAAAATAATCCTTTCATCAGTTCAAACTATAACTCGCTCGGAGACTAGAAAAAAAAACGAAAGGAGAAACCTGTTAAAAGCCTAAAGAGCAAATGCAATCGGTTTTGTTTCACTTTCGTAGTTTGAATTTTTTCGTTTGATTTTTTTTTCCTTCTTAAGAGGAGAAAAAGATTTTGATAATTTTGTAGCCAAAATAGCAAATGAACTGCACTGGAGGGATTATTACAAAAAGGACTATAATACACATTTGGTTGCATATTTTTTGTTTTTTTGTTTACCTCAAATTCAAATATCAATGTATGTGTGTTTGGACGTAGCGTTGCCTTAGCAGCAGGGTACGTATTTTCAGTGCATAAAATTTTATTTGAATGTACTGAAAATACGTACCCTGCTGCTAACGCAGTGCTTGACGTTATAATTTAGGTTGGGATCTAAAAAAGGTAACACCTAATAATAGTAGTAGGCATTCAATGCCAGAATGTTACTTTTCTTTAAAAAAAAAAATTACCGCCAGGGCTGGCCCGCACGTAGTCTAAACTGGAGGTCCAATTTTTGATAACTTCTTCTGACACTTGTTTTGCTATATATTGACAATAATGCGGCGAGTGTTGTCCTCCAACTGGTCGGGCTTATTGGCGTAGGCCAGTGACTTCACATATACCCACACAAAATAGTCAAGCGGTGATAAATAGCACGATTCTGGAGGCCAATTCATGGGTCGAAATAGGGGAAACTATGCGGTTATCAAACATTTGCTTCAATAAATAGATTGTGGAGCGAGCTGTATGACAACTCTGCCCATCATGGTTGTTCCATTGAATAGACTGCTTCCTCTACAGCAATAATCAGCTACGCCAACTTGGTGCTTTTGGCACAATTTGTAGTGTTTTTTCAAGACTCAAAACGCCAAATTTTGATCGTTAGTGCCACACTGAGAAAAAAAAACCCAAGTAGTGCTTTTAAGAAATTTTGAGTATTTCTAAAATTAATTCAATAAAAATTTGGTGTATTCATTTTTTCAGTGAAAATAATACCTTTTTCGTCTGATATATTTTATTAAATAGAGAATAACTTAGAAAATATTAAACATTATTAAACATAACAAAATTAAGCTTTTTAGTGCTTGTTTTAAGTTTTGATGTGCTTTTAGAGCCAAAAAAAAATCACATCACTGGCAGCAATGGCTTCTTCTTTACGCACTGTACGACGTCTCTTTGAATGCGTTTTATTATCATTTAGAGTGAATGTGGTGCGAAAACATTCCATAGTTAATCGAATTAATTGCTGTGATGGACGATTATGTTAACCGTAACATGGACGTAGTGCGCGATACATATTTCGAACAGATGCATGATTTTCAAAATAAATGTAACCAATTTGGAAGCATTGTTCAGGTGTTAAGTTATAAATAACTTAAGTTATAAATAACTTAACAGCTGGCAAAATGGCCACCATTTAAAAAATTGTTGCCAAAATTTATACATCTACACAGAGAAAACTGTGCCTAAAAATCAAGAAGAAATCTTGTAATTTTTATTATTGATTTTTTCAAAAAGGTTTTCTTCTTGATTTTATTAGGCAACCTAATAGAAAATAAAAAAAATTGTTATATCTTTATTCTTTGTACTTATGTATTTTCATTTAAATTCTGTACTATATATGTATGTATGTATGTAGTATATTTAGATGTTATTTATTTACACATACATACATACATATTACATTATATTCTTAATTAACTAACTCTCCACACATACATATTTATTACTTGTGAGGAGACAAGTATTGAACCAGCAACCTTCTGACTAGTGATGAGCGATAACGCGATTTTTTAATAATGTTGCTCCTTGTGAATGTGATTTCTAAATCGCTGTTCTTTTAACCTGTGACTGTGATCACAGTTTAGCAGTATTTTGTTTGTAGCAGTTCTGTTATTTTGTGAAAATCTAATAAGAAGAACAGCAATGAAATTAAACTGTGACTGTGATCACGGTTTAACTCATTTCAGCTCTTCTGCTTTAAAAGTCTTTATTAGTATTGGTATTTTGATAAATACTAATAAGAAGAGCGACAAGAAAAAACAATTAGCAATCAACCCCGTCCAAATATTGAGATTTTCGTATAAGAGGCAGAGAGACAAAAACTGCAAATATGAAGATGTGAGATGTACGTAGTTGCCAGAAAAGACGATTTGACACGATTTGAGGATTTTTTTATCGACAAAAGCTGAAGGTATAAAAAATTCATGTGGTAGCCTTATCTAATGTTAAGTAAGCATATAAGAACAATCACGTTTGTATAAAATAACTATATTTCCAAAACCTGTTACCTGATAAATTCAGTCACAGTTGTGATTAGTGATTTTTCAACCGCTGTGAAAAAAGAACAGGTTTCAAAATATCGCTCAACTCTACTTCTGACTGATAGACAAGAACTCTAACCAATATGCTAACAAGCAGCCTGAATCCACACTGAAATTATTGTACAAACATGCTCATACAAGAACGAAAAAGATCATGAAAAAAAATTGTCTCTATGTTTATTTATAGATATGAAATAACAAGAAACCTAATAAAATCAAGTCGATTTTCTTATTTAAAAAATTAAT
The DNA here is from genome assembly GCA_905220375.1 of Tachina fera. Lineage (NCBI taxonomy): Eukaryota > Metazoa > Arthropoda > Insecta > Diptera > Tachinidae > Tachina > Tachina fera. Next base: position 101,312,962 of record LR999967.1, on the reverse strand, counting down.
AAGATGCTTTACACAGAATCATATAGGAACCTAATGAAAACAATAAGGAATACCTTATTGAAAGAATCAATAATGCAACCTAATGAAAAAATCAATAAGAAATCCCTATAATTTACAATTTTGTGATGATAAAAGTCGGCACGAAGTACCTTGTTTTTATCACACCATCATACATGAATACTTTTTATTATTTTTACTGTCATTTCATACAGAAATGTTTATCTATTTGAATTAGTATTATTTTTACGAATAATTGAATTATTGTTTTATTACCTTTACACTGAATTATACTTCTTTTTTAGGGTTCCGTTCACCAAATCACCCTATTGTTTTCGCTACGCTGTCCGTCTGTCCGTCACACGGTATTTTCTCAGGAACCGTAAGAGCTACGGACCTGAAATTTGGACAGAGTACGTAGAACCTTGGCCCTACAACAACAACTACATGAGAATTAGAAATTAAAGGGTGCTCCAAAACGAGCGACGAAAAATATTAAAATCTCATGTAATATACATACAATTGTATGTACATATGTATATTGACACTTGAAATTTGTAAAATTAGTGTATTTTTATATAGACTACAACAATAAACATTAAAATATTAAAAAATTTAAATTAAAGGGTGGTCCATCAGTTAATGCAATTTTGACTATGTAATTTTGACAAATTGCTTTATCTTGGAGACCGTAAGAGGTAAACTCTTGAAATTTTCAAAAACGGTAAAACTAAAAAATCCGAAAATTATAAAATCGCCAAACCGAAAAAAATCGCCAAAACGTGAAAAAATCGCCAAAAATTTAAAACAAATCGCCAAATCGAAAAAAATCGACAAAATTATAAAAAATTCTAGCACTAAAATAAATCGAAAAAATCGTTTAAATGAAAAAAAAATCGCTAATATGAAAAAAACGCCAAAAACCGAAAAAAATCGCCAAAACGCGAAAAATGCGCCAAAACCAAAATAATTGTTTATGTGAAAAAAATCGCCAAAATTAAAAAAAAATTGCCAAAAATTAAAAAAAAATCGCCAAATTTAAAAAAAAATCGCCAAAACGAAAAAAATCGCCAAAATTTCAAATAAACGCCAAAAACCGAACGAAGTCCTCAAAACGAAAAAAAAGTGCGAAAACTAAAAAAAAATCGCCAAAACCAAAAAAAATCACCTATATGAAAAAAACGCCAAAATTAAAAAAAATCGCCAAAATAAAAAAATCGCCAAAATAATAAAAACGCCAAAATAATAAAAGTTGCCAAAATTAAAAAAACTTCAAAAACCAAAAAAAAAATCGCCAAAACGTGAAAAAAGTGCCAAAACTCAGAAAGCGCCACTAAATTCAAAAAAACCCCAAACTAAAAAAACGCTTAAAACCGAAAAAACCCAAAAACGAAAAAAATCCCAAAACTATAGTTTATATTGTTCGTATTGAATTACATATCTCGTGCCCGTACGGAACCCTTCGTGCGCGGGTCAAAGTCGCACTTCAATGAATTTATTTTTTGTTTTTTTTTTTATTATTTACGATGATTTATTATTTTGAACTAGTTCCTTTACAGATAAATTTTTAAACAAAAGTAAATGCAATGGTAATATTAGCCTTAAGAGGTTATTACATTATGATATTCCAATATTTAAGCTTAACGGCTTGCATGATGACACCAACTAGTACCGAGGGCAATGAAAGGATAGCATACATACAATTGTATAAAACCATGGTGAATATGAACGCCCCACGTGTTACAACTGTGAGATCAGTCATATGAAATTAGTATAAAAGGAGCTGCTGTTCACATGAAAAGGGTAGTTAGTGTCGAGGGCTTGAGTAGGTAAGATAACTGAACTTGGTGGTTAGCCGCTGAATTGAATTTACCTTTGTAATCAATCTTAGTAGCATTATTATTGGTGGTTAGCCGCTGATAATAATTAGTCTTGCAGTGGTATTGGTGGTTAGCCGCTGATAACAATACAAGGTTAAGTCTGAATTTAGGAAAGGTAGTAGTGTTGGTGGTTAGCCGCTGATAGTACTTTAGTTAGTTAGTCTGTTCTGTTATTGGTGGTTAGCCGCTGATTAACCATTCAGGCTAAGTCCAAGTTTTATATAAATTAGTAAGCCGCTGAGAGCCATTCAGACTTAAGTATAGAAAAGTTAGTCGTCCGCTTAGTAATAATAATGAGTAATATTGTAAATGAATATATAGTAATATAAGAACATTGAATTGTAATAAATAAAATACTGAAAAATACATCCTGCAAAGTGTTTCACTTTCCTCTCCCGACAGTCCAAACAAATAAATTTTTGTGACGAAACCTGGACACCGCCGAGTGATACCCCAGCCTTGAGAAAGCATCGTTACAATAGAACCAAGAAGATTTTCTCTATGGATTGTTTTTTTGGTGCCAAAAATAACGGAAATTTAGTAAGAAAAAAAGTTGTGCATAATAAGATTTCTTCTTGATTTGTTGTGGTTTTCTTCTTGATAAAATTAATAAGATTTATCACATAAAAACAATAAGGAATCTCTATGAAAAAAATCTTCGCTTCTTTCTGCTGGGATACCCCTTAGCCTAAAAACGTTTCATAGAGAAACAAAACCCTTTATATCAAATCTTAAAAAATTTCATATATATAATCAAATAATATACTTCTATTTCACAAAGTTTAGTCATTCATTATTTGTTCTCTTTTTTTTTTTTTTGTTCATACATTCACTTTGTAGAAAAAATTAAATTGGCTTGCATTTTCTCCCTCGTCTACTCGTCATATTTTGTTTTTGTTTCTTGGTTTTTTATCTTATTTTATTTACTTTAATTTATAGTCCTTTACTACTGTTTGTTATATGAAATATAAAGTATTTTATAGTAGAAATGTTAGATAGTAGAGTAACATGAATCTATAAATGGCAGCAGTCCGAAAATTCAGCAAAATTGCAAGTAGAAATAACAACCATAACTTTTTTTAGTTTTTCTTTTAATCTAAGGTCTTTGCCATAACTAGAAATGAGAACTGTTGTCTTACAAGTTTTTAAATTTATGTTTTAGCGACCAACGATTTCAGCAAAACCGAAAGCAATATAATAATATTAATTTTTATTTTATTTTATTATTAATAAGATTAATTTTGAAATTTTGTTTACTGACTGACTGACTCTTTAAAATGGTTTAATTTTACTCAAAAGGTGTTTAATTTTTTTTTCAAATTATATTTTAATAACATGTCGCACGTGACATTTTTTACCATCATGCTATTTATATTATTTATGTTACTCTTCCCATAAAATTGTAAATAAACAACAGAACAGAGATAATCAACGTATTTATTTTAACAAAATACCAATAAACTTTAGCAAAAAAATTTTTTTTTCATTTGCGGCTTTCTAATAATATTCAATCTTTCTTAAATTTTTTTATGCACCGCTTGCAACTCTCTTAATTTTTCCTCTCCGTGTTTGCTTATTTAAATTTAAATGATTTAGAAGTACAGTAGTTCTTTTAATTTTACGCTTTCGATGTCGCACGTGACCAAGTTTAATATAGGAACCACTATCACAAATCTTTATTAACTTTTTAGCAAAGTTTTTTTTTGGTATATTTTAATTGTATTAAATATCTCTGTTTGTACTGCATACTGGATGAGCTTTATGCATGTTGTTTTTCAATGTCGCACGTGACATCAAAATATGCAATTTGGCAAAGCAAAAAAGCATAGTTTCTTGTGCATTCTTTTTCGTTCCTTTTGTACCCTCAAAAAAAATTCAGAAGGAAAAAACAATGGCTAAAATAACGTTTATCAAAACACAACGTGCAAAATAAATATTCAAATGAAAGACGTTGCGCTTTCGAATATCTTGAAATGAGCTTTGCGTGAATATTTTTTGTTTAAGTTTAGTTAAATTTCATTGTTTCTCTATTAAAATATGACAAGGGGTTTCAAGAACTTCTAAATATTTAGGTTTCAGCGCCACAATTTAAGAAAAATTCCAGCAAACATTACCTCTAACACTAAAGAAGATTTTCGAACTTTTTAAATAAAATAAAACCCGTATGTAAGAATAGAGGACATTGTAGTTTCGTTGCAAAATAATGTGAATGAAGACAGTAAAAATTGTCACTTGTCTATTCTTTGTCGACAACAATTGACTAAGATTATTAAGAAATTGTCAATAAGAGCCAATTGTTGTCGACAAAGAGTAAATAAGTGACAATATTTACTGACATCTTGGTGTGACGTCGACGATATCATAAACAATAGGGGGAAATATCACTAACCCAGATAAATAAAATTTTTATCTTTTCAATATTATTTTCACAAGGAAACTTAAATTGAAATAAAATTAGCAGCAAATAAAAAAAGCAATGTGAGTCCGATCACAGGGGAGATGTGTAAGCATCTAGTAATGAAATTTTTTTTTAATATTGGCTTATGGTAACTAAAGTAAGATATACATATAAATTTTTTACTCTACTGTATTTAAAAATCTATGGAAAGCTGCATCTATAGTAGTGGAATTATTAGTTGTGGGGGTTTGTGTATGCAAGTGGAAAACGTCAAATAAAAATTTTGATAAAGCTTGCGACTGTGGGTTTTCAAAATTTTTATTAAAATCTCCACCCATAATAATTGGCATGAGATGGAGACTATTACCGCATTGTCGTGTATCAGCTTCAGTGTAAGGCCACAGTACGTAATGAAGATATGTTATAATATAATATTATAAATTCTTTATAAAGACTGCTAAATATATTTAAAAAAAATATTTGACATTTAAAACGCTCTTTTATTTAAAAGTTTATATTTATTTTCCCCCATATTCATAAAAAAATAAAATGAATTTGAAATCCATTTTAGGAAAATTTTTTATGAAAAATTTTAAATAAAAAACATTTCAAATTAATTTTAATTTAAAAGTGTATATTTATTTTATATTTTTCAACTTTTTAACAAAATTGTCCCCACTGGCAACACTATTACACTTCACAAGCAGTTTTTATTAAAATTAACATTGCTCCTGAAGGTATGCTTTAAAATTCGATTTAGTGTATTTCTCTGCATCTGTTAAGTTTCTCTGTACTTCTTGTTCGTATGATTAAACTAATACACTCATACACACATAGCTCACACCGATTTGATAACGCTTTACGATCTTACTCAAAATTTGTGATTGTATTGTGAAAAGAAGATTTTTACCCCCTTGCGTATAGATGTTTACACATCAAAAAAATAAATAAATTTCACTAATATAAAAAAGATGGAAGTTATGCTTTCAAATATATACTTTTTTTTAATATAATTACAAAACTGACGTTATATCCTGTAAACGTTATATATCGTGTGTTTCTGAAATCTTTTTCGTATCTGCATACGTCAGCAATGAAATCTCTCTCTCTGTATGTAAAGGAAGTCTGCCAGTCACGCTTGATATTTTTGTGATAAGAAACAAACAAACAAAAATTTAACCAACCAACACATTGAATAATAGAATTACAACTAAACGACTTCTTACACATACATATACACACAAAGTCACCAAACTAATCGTAGAAATTGTACATAAACTAATTGTAAAAAGAAAGCCAGCAAAAAATTTAATTTACATGAAATGCAATTTGTCAACGTTTTTTATTTGTGTTTTGTCAAAGAATAAAAATTCATACAAAAAATTCTCCTAAAACTATTTATTTTCTTATATCTTTTTTTAGTTTTAGAATAAAAACTAAATAATCACTTCTTCTTTACCATTTGTTATTGGGTGCTTGTATATAATTTTTATAACACAACTAGTGTTATAAAATTTATCTTGGTTGTGCGGAAATAACAAAATATTTATGTATAAAATTAATGAAGAAAATTATATATTTTCCGGTTTTTTTTTTGTTGATAAAATAGTAAAGACCAACATTTATGTGGAACATTTATTACTCTTCTCTATAAATGCTGGTACTCTGTTCGAAGTTGTGAAAAATTTTCACTAGCATTGATTATTTCGGGTGAAAAATTTGACATGTACTAAATGTAACCCAACTCACGGGTTTTTGTTATAAATTTTTCGCTTTTATTGCTTGAAAGTATGCAACATTGTTAAAGTACCGTGCGAAAAAAGTACTGCTCATGCTGTTTTGCAGCTAAACGAAAATTATGCCAGATTAATTTTGCTTGGAAAACCATGCTGCCAGATAGATTTTACGTGTTTTTCGCAATAAGAAATGAGTAGTGCTTTTGCGAATTTATTTCGCAAATATTTCATACCAAATACTTTTATATGTAGTTTGACAGCATTTCGCACGACATTGTGAACAGAGTACCTACCAGGCTTAAGGGTATTCGTTTTTTTTTTCTTTAAAGAAAAATTTACTGTTAAAATATTCTACAAAATCTGTTCCTTGAGTTGTCTATTGTTTGTCTGTATCTACGTCTCAGTGCATGTCTATGTATATGTCTATCTCTATGTCTATGTCAATGTCAATGTCTATGTCTACGTCTATTTCTATGTCTAAGCATGTATATGTGTATGGCTGTGCTTATGTCTATGTCACTGTCAATATGTAATTGTTGATATTTGTTTTGCTATGTATTTGTTTCTTATCTATGTCTTGTCTATATATATACATATAAGTATATGAATGTCTATGTCTTAATCTTGCCTATATCTTGTCTGTCTGTGTCTTGTCTATTGCATTAAACACATTCACCACAGAAGGCTACACGAACACACGACTTCAAATGCCGCTAGCAGCATTTGTCGCCTCGTAGCCAGCTACTTAGTAATTTTGGAGATGACAACAGCACCATCTGCACCTCACATTTAAGTATAAATACATAGTTCAGTATTGCCACCTTCAAATATTTCGCATTTAAAAATTAAAATACTCTTTCAAAATGTATAAGTACATTTGACGTAAAAGTATAAAAATTAACCAATTTATGGTTTACATAAATTTTTGGTTATTTTTTCTGTTAATTAATATGAAATAATTGTCGATGTCACTCATTCAATATTTTGTATTGTACTGGCAACACTGAATTTTCTCATTGCAGCCAAAGAAATAGAAATTAGTTTAATTGGACTACAACGATAAAATCAGCATAGAAAACAACCTGCCGCCATGTTTACCTTGCTGTCTTCAAAAGAATAATTTTTATATAAACATGTGTATTCTATCCATGACATTTTGTAGTCGGTAGCGTGCTGTGGTGAATGTGTTTAATGCTTATGTCTTAGCAATGCTTTGTCTGTGTCTTTCCCTTAATTAGACTATGTCTTCTGGATGTATTTTCTATTTCTTGTCGATATATGTATCTTCGATTTTGTATTTATATCTTGATAAAAATTTCTTGCCTTTCTCTTTCATATCTACATACATATGTATGTCTGGTCTACTCCTTCTATATTTTATGTTTGCTTGTTTTTTTAATTTTTAATTTTTCTTGCAACAGCATTTTTGTATCATGTTGCTAGTTTTTTTTCACACACACAAGTTTTCAAGTGGGCGGATTCTCTGTTTTGATTTTGTGCGCATTGTTAATAAATTGACATTTGTTGAAAACAGCCAGAAATTTTAAACTTGACACAAGTGGTTTATTTTTATATTTAATTAAATTTGTTTGTTGTTCTTTAATTTATTGCAGTAACTCTTCCATAAGCTTAGATTAGTTAATCAAAGTTTAAGTGCATGAATGAAGAAGTGTGAATGCTAATTGCTTAATTATAGAGAGAAAAAGTCGTTAAGCAGCTGTTCAGTAACAGCGGCATCAGTGTGTATCTTTTTTTTAAATGTGGGTTAATTTAAAATTACTTGTGGACTAAATGCTATCAGCTAAATGGTATTGAAAACACTTTAAATAGTGGCACGAACAAAATAATTCCCCTTGTAATCGCTAAATAGTAGACAAGTGACAATATTGACTGTAGTCTTGATGTGACGTCGACGACACCATTCACAATAAGGGGGATAGGATATCTGCTTGCTATAAGTTTTGTGCACTTTATTTAAAAACGACCAAGAAACTTAGCAACATAGAATCAATAATAAATGCACATTAAATTTTTTTGATTTCATTAACAAATATAGAATATGCAATTAAATTCTATTTGCAGCAACAGCGAAACGAATCCATTTACAAATGCTTTGAATCCACTCACTGGGAAAATTAATTAATTAATTAATGTAGTGAATTGTAGTGTGTTACATGTTTGTTAATTCAAATAAGTATGTTCACATTTCACAATCAATTTATTTAAGCTGCAAACATATGTACGAGGGTGACGCAAAACAATAATGCTAGTAACCAATCACACATTTCTTTTTGTGAGCAAAGAATTATTTTTAATATTTTTAAGAAAAATGTGTTTATCAGTGCAAAAAAAAACATAAATTAATTTTGCTTCACCTGCTACAATAATATTTGTAAATTAAGTTATTTTTCTGAAAAATTTCCCTTTTATTGGGAACTTCTATTCTTTGTGTGTAGAAAATTCCCAGCAAAAACTTTTCGAAATTTTGTAATGATTTAATCGCGTGCAAAGTAATGAGTGGTACTTATTTATTACATATTTTTTATATGACTTACCCGTAATGTATAAAATATCCACTCACTTATTTATATCATTATTATAAACTACTTATTAGAGCTATGGTCTTTATGTCAGACACAGCAGCTGGGACATGATTTTCGTAGCAAAAATAATCGAAACTACATATGGGTTAACATTTTTATAACCGACGAACGGATTTTCCCGACCACCTTTGAATCTTATGAAACTTAGTTGTCTTTTTGCACGTTACTTAACTAAGATATATATAAAATTTGGGACTTCCAGCTTCTGATTTTCCTGAGATATGGCGCGTCAAAAAATTAAAAAATCATTAAAAACACATATAAGTAGTCCGACATTATTGCTCATATCTTCAAAAGTTTTTAAGATAAAGGGTCGAAATTGATCAAATTTAATATGTATTGAGAATAGCTTTAAAACTGTATTTAGCTTAACTTTTTTTCTGAAAGGTCAAAGGTCACTGTCACGCGATTTAAAGTTTGAAGAACTATATCTGAAAAAATGAAATTTTTAAAATTCTAAAATAAGTATATGTTAATTCTGACAGTCTCTTCTGCATTTTGTGTCAAAAATTTTGAGTGAGCTCTTATTAGTTCCTGAGATATAGACAATAACTTCAATTTTTTTTTTTTAATTTTTTTATTCAACATTTGTTTAATGGTTTCCTACGTGCAATAGGAATAAAAAAACTTCAAAAAAGAATAGTATACAAATTTCCCAAATAATTTCAAGTTATTGCCTATATCTCAGGAACTAATAAGAGCTCACTCAAATTTTTTGACACAAAATGCAGAAGAGACTGTCAGGATTAACATATACTTTTTTTAGAATTTTAAAAATTTAACTTTTTCAGATATAGTTCCCCAAACTTTAAATCGCGTGACAGCGACCTTTGAACTTTCAGAAAAAAAGTTAAACTAAAAGCAGTTTTAAAGCTATTCTGAATACCTATTAAATCGGACCAATCTCGACCCTGTATCTTAAAAACTTTTGAAGATATGAGCAATAATGGCATAATGGAATTTGTATTTTACAATCAAAACAAATTGTGTAATGTGTTGGCAACATTGTTCAATGCTGTTTACTTTTTCAATGTAAAGAAAATTGGGCAATATTTTTTTTTTTTTTGAAAATGTCGTACCATTTATTGCATAATGTAATGTAATGACAATAATTTGTACAACAACACATGCAATAACATTGCTTCCTGGATGGGCCGCTTTAGAGTTATAAATTTATTTTTGTTTTGAGTTTTTTATTTCCTTTTTTTTGTTTTCGTTTTCTTTAATTTTCTTTGTTCGTAAAGATGGAGATGCCAGATGACTTACTAATAAAAACTTTACAAAAACAGGGGTGCTAAGTCTGCGTTTACATATAAATATATATTGCGAAATATCCACACATGCAAATAATTGCGGCGAATTTATTTTGTTTTATAAATAATAATAAATAAATTTTACAACTAAATTGTTTTAAATATACAAATAATTTTATTGCATTGCTATGTAATACATGAAATTTGTTTTATATAGTTAACGGCCCTTTTCACAATGTACAATTAAAAGCTAAAAGGGTCTTTAAGGGCAAGTTTTGTATGAAGAACTGTCAGTTAAAGTTCACGTTAACTCTTAGTCATACATTGTGAAAAGGGACGTAAGCAGCATATCTCTAAGTGGTTTTCCCAAGACACCTCTTTTCTTTTTTTATTAATGAACATTTATGGACAAAAATTTATTGATCGATTGATTGAGCTTTGAAATACACAAAACATTCTTACTCTTTTCTTTATATTAATTTTGATAATTTTTTGTTAACAAAAACATACCGAAGTATTTGTAGTCAAAAATCAATCCATTAATTTTTGGAATATTTGTAGGTAAAAAATAATACATTCTTGTGATCCTATAACTTTTTTGGAAGTAGATTTGTAAGGGTTACCCTATACTTCTATAACAAAAATAATGGGTTATTCGGTCAAAATGTAAATATAGCTTTTTGATTTCTGGACATTGCTGCAAAACTTTTGAGTTTGCCGCTGAGAGGGGAAAGAGGAATGGAAAAGGGTACTTTGTTCTATGCATATGCAGTTCTTGTTGATTATCTTATTCTTATGAGTAATATATGAGAAAATATATTAAAACGAATGCAATTTTTTAATAGAATTCAAAACTTTTTTGCAGCAAATGTTTTACTGTATACACGAGGATTTAGTAAGCATAGTTTTTTCTAAGTTAAAACTTGAATTTTTCTTTTTTAAAGTATTTAAAGTGGCAGAATTTTAATTTCTAACTCTGACATCAGACACTCACTCAGATCAGAGCCAACCCTCGTATATATTTTTTTAAACTTAACATATTGTGCTGATTAAATTAAAAACAACTTTATCATTTTATTTAATAATATTTTAGAGAGTTTAACATTTCACTGAACTCTTAATTAGATTCTCTCAATTAATTTCAATTCAATTTTATATTCAACATAAATTCTGAAATTGTAGAAATTATGTTAAATACGAGTATGTTTTAATTATCATGCAATTATGTTGTTTGTACATTGACATTAATTTAAAAAAAAAGTGTTTTATTTTAGGAATTGTGACAAGTTAAGTTTAACATTTGTTAACGCACTAATAATAATCTCAAAATTATTATTTTACTTATTCAGTAAAGTATATTTTTTATTAAAAATTTATTGAAATTGATTATTGAGAGGTATGCGAATTTCACTGTTACTACTTTAACCAAAAATTTTCTTAAAACAACTAGAAATATTTATGAATTCACAATGAGTACGAGTATCTTAAAATTTTAATGTGGCAACATTGTGCCATCTTAAAATTTTCATGGCGAGCAGCAGTCAACGATATAAAACACAGTATATTGAAGCATTAAAATAACAAACTTTTTTTTAATCAGAAACTATTGTTGGACAAATTTGTCGAAGTAACTTTTGTTCGGCAAAATGCCTAAAGACAGCGAAAAATACAAATATTTGTTTCACCAACTACAGCTGCGCTGACAGTTAAGTTTAATATTAACCATGTTGCCATATTGGAAATGACATGCTGAACAAAAATTAAAATGAGTCAGGCAGAAGCACGTGAAATATAATATGAATCTTTAATGGGCATGGTCCCACCTACTTTTTTTTAATGCAATATTGTGTCTTTTAAAGAGCTCAACTTGTGTTCCAAGTTTCGTAAAAATTGTTTAATTGCAAGCACGTGAAATATAATATAAAACTGTTTAGGCGTGACCCCGCCCATTTTTTTGCATACAAGATTCTCTCTTTTTTTCAGCCAAGTCTCATAAAAATCATTCATATAAAAGCATGTGAAATATAATATTAAGTTACATTGGGCGCGACTCCGCCCACTTTTTTCAGCTTAAAAATTGTGACCTTACGAGAGACCAATGTCTTGGGTAAGTTTCGTAACAATCGAATAAATAATATTAAAAATAAAATAAAATCAAATAAAAAATGGGCGTGTCCCGCCCATTACTACATTTCAAAGTACAAAAGGCAATAGAGTTTTAAAGAACCAAAAATGCTTTTTAAATAAGATAATTTTGCTTACGGCATTTTTCAAAATAAATTTAAACAAGCCGCGAATGCTATAGTAAACATTTTCCCCTATTGTGAATGGCGTCGTCGATGTTACATCAAAACAACAGTAAATTTTGTCACTTGTATACTCATTATCGGCAACAATTGGATCTTATTAACAATCTCTTACTAAGCCTTTGTAAATTAATGGAGCATATTAATAATAGCCAATTGTTGTCGACAAAGAGTAGACAAGTGACAAGTGTGAATGGTGTCGTCTTGATGTGACGTCAACGACACCATTCACAAAAAGGAGTATTATTTCTATAGACTTGAACATATTTGCCATATCCACAAATAGTGCTGCCAGATTGACGTCTGGCATCTGGTTGTTGGTGGAGGTCAAGAACATACACACTAGAGATGAGCCGTCTCGTTATTTTTTAACAATAGGTATGTTTTATTCGAAACATATACCTACTTAATTTTTAAGCAGCTGTAGCTATAGCTACTTAATAAGTTTATACACACTTAAATTTATATAAAGTTCGAATAAAACATACCTAAAGTAGCTTCTACTAAAGGTGATTTCTAAATCGCTGTTCTTTTAAACTGCGACTGTGAATAAAGTTTAGTAGTATTTTGTTTGTAGAAGTTGTGTTATTTTGATAAATATGTACTAATAGGGTGAGTAGCAGTGAAATTAGACAGTGACCGTGATCACGGTTTAGCACATTTCAGCTCTTCTGCTTTAAAAATTTATGTATGAGTATTAGTATTTTGAAATACTAGCAAGAAGAGCGACAAGAATAAAAAATTAGCAATTAACCCCTTCAAAATATTAAATATTGTCGCAAAAGAGGCCGAGAGACAATAAAATTCCAAAGACAAAAATGTAGAAGATATACATAGTTGTCAGAAGAGATGATTTCACGATTTTTTCTCAAAGAAATAAAAAAAATTATTGTGGCAGCTTTATATACTCTAAAGTAAGCATGCAAGAACATTTACAGTTTTTATAAAAGAACCATACTTCCAAAAGCTGTTATTTGATAGTGATGTTTGTGATTAGTGATTTTTAATCGCTGTGAAAAAAATGACAGGTATGGAAATATCGCTCATCTCTAATACACACAAGAAAAAATCTAAAGTCGTCTATTTAAAGGCCGAACTAAGGAAAGTTTTCGATTATAGGGTGCACAAAACGAGCTTTAGTAGAACTTTCAAAGTTCTTTTACAATACTGAAGCCAGTGGGAAAGGGGCCAAATAGTAAATGATCTACTCTGATGGCTCATCAATGATCTGCCGCATTGCACAGTGGTATGACTACATAAATGTTTGCACAAAAACTATAAAGAATGATTATAAGTGTAGAAACACCATTCTGTCTGCTGTTGCCCCCCTAGAATCATTAAAAATTGTATGTAATTATTTATTTTATTATTACTCACGAAAACCACCAGCCATAATGCACCCCTAGAAAAAATTTATAGGTATGCCAATGGGAATGGTTCTAGATCATTTAAAGTTGGCAAAGAGCTTTACTTATATTGACTAAAGCAAGCAAAAAAACCAATTTCATTAAAATCATATGCTTATTTTTAGAAGATAGATGGAACTGCATTGCGACTGATCGCGGTATTCACACATTCTGTCGCAGCTGTCAAGAAGGAACAGACAGTTTCTCAGCTGTTCTGCGAGTGCAAGGCATTGAAAACATGCATATAAGGTACAGGTGACTTTAAGCGATATCTCAACGCAAAAGCGTGGATCTAGTAAGTCTTATTAGTGGATCTAGCACTGTATCCATACTTTTTCATTGTTTAGGACGCGGAAAATATGATCTTTACGAAAATTTCCATTAATTCTTAAATTTTCATTTCATTTCAAAATTTGTCAAGTAGTTTTAATTGACTATCAATATACATACACACAGACACATTTCTAATTTATCTTATCAAATTCAAAATAAATAAGCGCTTGGGTTTCATTGATATCTGGAGCATGATTTTTCAAAACAAATGAACTTTTCACACTGAGATGCAAAGAGTTGGGTTTTGTGTGGGTGAGTTTGACTTTTACACTTTCGCGTGTATGATGACATGCAAAGAATTTTATTGCACACACATTTAAACAAACGACCAACATGAAAACTAAATTCTAAACTTTATTCATAGAAATCGCTTGTATTTGTGCAAAAAACATTTTACTTCCTGGTTAATCCAAACCGAACAGTCATCAACGAGAATTTTGCATTAACTTATTTGTTAAAGTAACCAATCAATGTATTTAAAGGTATTAAATCATTAAAAAAGATTAAATTTTTTTTAAAGTTCCTGATTGTGTGAAAGACAAATAATTTTTTGAAAAGCACAAAAATTTCATGCTTGAGCAAAATTTTTTGTTTGTGCAAAAAAGTTCCTCCTGTCTATACAAAATTTAATATTTGCTCAAAAAGTTAATTATATAAGAAATATTCAAGAGTTTATTAAAAGTTTAGCTTATGCAAAAAACTTACTGTTTGTACAGAAATCGTTATTTGTGCAAAAACTTTCTCGCTTTTTGCACGAAAGTGTAAAAATTGTGTATTTGAAAACGAAGTTCAAAAAATTTTGGTTGTGCAAAAATAACATCCTTTATGCCTGTACAAAAAAGTTTATGATAGCAGACAATTCTGTTTGTGCAAAAAATTAGTGTTTGAGCAAAACATTACTCTTTGTGCAAAATTTTAAATTTGTGCAACAATTTCAAATTTGACAAAAAAAAATTTAAAATTTATGCAACAATCTCAAATATGACAAAAAATTTTAAATTTGCACAAAAATGTTTTATTTGTGCAAAAAAAAAAGTTTCTTTTGTCTCTACAAAACTTAATATATGTTCAAAAATCGAATTTTATAAGAGAAGTTCGAGACTTTGTTCAAAGATTTGGTTATGCAAAAAACCTTCTATTTTTACAGAAATTTGTGCAAAAAGTTGTTTCTTTTATGAAAAGAATTTTCCGCTTTATGTACAAAAGTGTAGGAAGTGTCCATATATTTGTAAACAAAATTGCGCTAAAAATCAAAAAATTCTGTTTGTGCAACAAATTTGTGTTTGAGCAACATATTACCCTTTGGGAAAAATTTTAAATTTATGCAACAAGTTCAAATTTGACAAAAAAAAATAAATTTGTACAAAAAATTTTTTGTTTGTGAAAAAAATATCTTTTCTGTCTGTACAAAAAAAAAATATGAGAAAGCAAAAAATTTTGTTTATGCAAAAAGTTTGTATTTGACCAAAAACATTTCTCTATAAGCAAAATTTTAAATTTGTGCAAAAATTATAAATGTATGCAAAAATTTCAAATTTGTGCAAAAAAATGCCCTTTCTGTCTCTACAAAAACAAATGATGCTTGCACAAAGAATTGATGTTTGAAAGAAAAATTTTAGTTATTTTGTGCAAAAATTTTCAGTTTGTGCCAAAAGTCTCTCTTAGTGTAAAAACTTTTTTCTGTATTTCTTTATTCTAAATTTTCCTATTTGTGTAAAACGTGCAACTTTACACATAAATATTCTGTTTGCATGAAAATTTTCTGTTTATGCAAAAATCTCCAAATTATACAAAAAACTACTGTTTTTAAAAAAAAGTTAAAATTTTTAATCAAATTTTTCCTTCTTCAAACAAAATTTTTGGGATAAAAAATGTTTTGTGCAGAAATTTACTTTTTGTGCAAAAATTTTAAATTTCTCAAAAATGTTCCTGTTTGTGCAAACAATATACTTTAAAGGAAAATAGCATGTCTACGTTAGTGTAAAAACTTCCTATTTGTATAGGAACTCCTATTTGCACAAAACGGTCCTGTTTTGCGTGGGAACTCCTTTTTGTGCGAAATGTTACTATTTGTGCAAAACCATTCCAGATTTGTGCAAACATTTCTTTTTTATGCAAAAAGTTAAAACTCAACTTTTTTATTAAAAAATTAAAAATAATCTTTAAAGAATAAACCATTTAAATGCTCTGCCCGTATAGGGCATACAAATGACTTGTTTCCATGGTTTTATGACGCATCCTAATTTTATACAGAACACACATTTTACACTGAACAATGTTCAGTTTTGTGGGTGGATTTTGGTGTTAAAATAAATTCATGAATTTTAATTTGTCAGTCATTCACAAAGGTAAAATATATTATTTGGCATATTTTGGCTTTCTACCGCGCTCGTTTTCTTAGCCAACTTTAGCCACATATGACGCTTCATTTGTGAATATGTATGTGAAAATCCCTGTAATTAAAAATGATTTTTTTTATTACCAATTGACGTTTCAAATTTCAACTTAAGTGTTGGACCGTATGCACTCAATAATTGATATAAATTGAAGGATATTGGGAATGCATGCGTTGAAAATCTCTTTAGATTTTGTTTGTTTTGAGGCCAACGTTTTTCGTACCATGCCAATTGAGTCAAATAAAATAAAACGAAATGTAAACCTTAGTACATGTGAACTAAACGTAAAAAATGAATAAATTTTGAAGTTCTGTATTTACAATCCATTAAGATTATGAAGTATTTTTGATTGCGGATTAAGGAGGATTTAATGTATGCAGTTGTTGAAAATAAATTGCTTTATTTGTTTGCCAAAGTAAAGGCTGCAGCTGAATTTCAGTTATCTGATAACTTCTATATTATTGCACGTATGTATACGAGGGTGGTCCCAAAACTATACCTAACAAAAACAGTTATAACTTTATCTGTATTCCATGCACCTTCTAAAATATTTAACCCGGAAAAATTAGGTTTTATTCTTAATTTAAAAACAAATAACCCCCAATCCATAAAAAAAAACACTAAACCGGGGGAAAATTAACAAAAAAAAAGTCTATCACAACACGGAAAAATAGTCCAAAATGGAAAGCCCCACAACAGAAAAATAATCAATAAAAATCTCAATGATGGAAAAATCGTTAAATCAACAAAGTCGCCAAAACGAAAGAAAAAAATACTAACACAATAGAAATTACAGTTTCAGAACTAACTAAGAAAACCGCTAACATGAAAAAACGCTAAAACAAAAAATAAAATCTCAATACGTAAAAAACTGCAAAAATGGAAAAAATCGTCAACAAGGAAAAACCTGCAAAGCATGAAATATACCCAAAATGAAAAAAATTTACCAACACTGAATAAAAAAGCTAAAATGGAAAAATTGCTGAAATAAAAAAATCTAAGACATAAATAAGTCACCAAACCAGAACAAATGCATAATACACGCAAGCACAACAGATAATCAAAATAAGAATAAAAACATCTTAGAATAATCGGTATAACGAGAAAGCTCCCAAATCCGAAATAAAACTCTGAAAAACAAAACACACTAGCACAAAATAAAGTCGCCATAAAACTAAAAAGAAATAAATTGAGTGCAGTGCGACTTTAACCCGCGCACGAAGGGTTTCGTACCCGACACTAGATATTTATTTTATATTCATATAAAATATAGTTTTGGCATTTTTCCCCGTTTTTAGGTTTTTTCGTTTTTGACCGTTTTTTTAATTATGGCGTTTTTTGAGTTCTTTCTTTCTTTGGGCACTTTTTTTCTCGATTTTTTTTCGGTTTTTGGCGTTGTTTTTCATTTTGGCGATTTTTTTATTTTGGCGATTTTTTTCATAGGCGCATTTTTTAGTTTTTGCGAATTTTTTAGTTTTGGCGATTTTTTTAGTTTTGACACTTTTTTTCTCGTTTTGGCGATTTTTTTCGGTTTTTGTCGTTTTTTTTATTTTGGCGATTTTTTTAACTTTGGCGATTTTTTTTTTAATTTTAGCGATTTTTTTTCATATAGGCAATTTTTTTAGTTATGTCGATTTTTTTGGTTTTGACGTTCTTTTTTTATTTTTGGAATTGATTTGTAATTTTGGTGATTTTTCTTCATTTTGGCGATTTTTTTTCATATAAACAATTTTTTTACTTTTGGTGCCTTTTTCGCGTTTTGGCGATTTTTTTCGGTTTTTGGCGTTTTTTTTTTCATTTGGGCGATTTTTTAAAATTTGTCGATTTAGTTTGGCGTTAGAAATATTTTTTAATTTGGCAATTTTTTGTTTTGGCAATTTGTTTTAAAATTTTTGGCGTTTTTTTCGGTTTAGAGATTTTATAATTTTAGGATTTTTTAGTTTTAACGTTTTTGAAAATTTCAATAGTTTGCCTCTTAATTTTGTCAAAATTACATAGTCAAACTTGCATTAACTGATAGAAAACCCTTTAAGTGAACGAAAGTGAAAATGCTTCCACTGAAAAATCGCTAAAACAAACTCCAAAAACAGAAAAAGCACTAGCATCAAAACAAATCGACAACACGAAAAAAATTATAAGAGGTAAGAATCAAGGCAAATTCGCATAAGGTATACTCAGCTCAACACGCTTTGAGAAATTTATACTTTAAATGTCAAAAAAATGTACTGAAAAATGTGTGTTGACACATCCAACGTATATTAAAATTAGAAGGCGCGAAAATAGTCACCTGATCCCTTGCGACTACCTAGTATGGATTCGCCTTGGGTAAGAATAATAAAATCAAATTAACAAAAAATTATTTAAGACAAATTTAAAAAATTTTCCATTCGGAAGTAAATGTGACACGCGAACAGTGTTACCAGCTTAAAATAGGAATTTCAGCATTAAATTTATATTATTTATATTTTCTTGTTCACAAATTAATCAAATTAAATTATTCAATTGAACAACTCACCTGCAAAATTATTATCACGGCTTTGCTGACTGGTACTTTTGTGAGTCATGACTGTGTTGCATGAGAGGCTATAATTTCTCCATTTGCAATTTATGTGATTGCAATTTATGAAAACAAAAATTCACGCTTGACGTATTTAACTCTATAATAAATAATTAAACAACGTTGCATCACATAAAAATGTTTCCGTATAAATATAAATTATAACATTATAAAAGCCAAATATCAGAATTATTTTAGAAAAATAAATTTTTTAATATATTGTTCCGATTTTAAGTACATAGTAAAATTTTGCAAGATTTTTTAATTAAAATCGAAAAAAACCTTATATGTATATACTTCCAACCAAGGCGAATTGACTTACAGGTCGTATCGACAACACATCTAAGATCGTAAAGCGTTATCAAATCGGTTTGAGCTATGTTTGAGTGTATTGGTGTAATCATACGAACAAGAAGTACAGAGAAACTTAACAGATGCATAGAAATACACTCAACCGAATTTTAAAGCATACCTTCAGGAGCAATGTTAATTTTAATAAAAATTGCTTGTGAAGTTTAATAGTGTTGCCAGTGCGGATAATTTTGTTAAAAAGTTGATAAATATAAAATAAATAAAATAAATATTAACTTTTGAATAAAAGAGCGTGTTAAATGTCAAATATTTGTTTAAAATATATATAGCAGTCTTCTTTATAAAGAATTTAGAATATAATATTATAACATATCTTTATTACATACTGTTGCCTTACACTGAAGCTGGTGCACGACAATTGGGTAACAATCTCCATCTCATGCCAATTATTATGGGTGAAGATTTTAATACAAATTTTGCAAACCCACAGTAGCAAGCTTCATCAAAATTTTTATTTGACGTTTTCCCACTTGCATATGAGCAATTCTCCACAAATGCCTACAACTAATAATTCCACTACTATAGATACAGTTTTCCATAGATTTTTAAATACAGTAGAGCAGTGTTGCCATAAGATATAAGAGAGGAAAAGTGCTAGATTGCAGAAATAAAAGTGCTAAAATGTTCTACAGCCCACACAGCAAAGTGCTAAAACATTTTTAGTTTCTCTTATTTCTTAAGCGGCCACTATTGCCAACTTTTTTCCAACAAATATCGCTAAAGTAGACAAGAAAATAACTAGAATATAGCTAAATTTCAAAATGACTTGAAAATTTAGCGATAAATAGCTAACTTGGTAACTTTTTAACTTCTGTCGTACTTCACAAATTTTCCTACAAATTTTATAAAATACCAAATAAAAGTAATGTAATAGGTTAATAAAAGGCTTATTTTATTAAAAAAGATATATGTACATATTATGGGCCTGCACAGATATACCTATTTGCACCAGTTTTGTTTGCGTCGGTTCTGGTATGTACAGAAACATATGTTATTCGCCGTTTCTGTTACTTCGGGACTTCCCCAGTTAAAAATTGCTTCATATTATAGAGTAAAAGTAGTGCTGACAAACCTGCTGGTTTTTGTATTGTGAGTTGCTGTTTTGGAGTACTACATTTTTTAAGTCTAATAAAACATGCAAACATAAAAGTTATCTAAAGCTCTATTCAAAGGATTAATAATATAAACGTAGTTACTTATGTATAAAAGCACTTATCAAGACGAATGTTAGGCTGGACATTACATATCTCACCTTTAAAACTGCACAGTTGTGGCGATATTCCATCAACTTTTTTGTATAGTTTGCTTCATATACGTTCACCGCTTCTACACAAGCTTACATTTTAAAGCGAATTATGATGGACAAAAAATCGTTAGAATTCCCGCTAATATCTAAGTAATAATTTTTCCCGCAAAAGTGTAAGCGGCCCATACACTTGCAATAAAATTGTGAATTTATGGTATACCATATAATTTCTATGGTGCATATCATATTCATAGGTGGGACAGTACATTTTTTCATAACTAGGAAAATAGAAATATATGTTACCAAAGTTTAAAGTATTATGTTAAGTTTTTTACTATGAGAAAAAGTTTGCCATATTTTTTGAAAGATTTGTATCAATCACTCCATAGCATAGGTCAAAACAACAATAATATCGACGCTGTTGCGTAAATTATACGAGATTTTACCTTTTTACGGAACCCCAACGATGTGAACAATAACATATTCAATAATATTGTATGTATCTATAGGCTGCTAGTTACCACAAGCCAATATTAAAAAAAATCTCCCCTGTGATCGGACTCACATTGCTTTTTATCTTTTGTTTTATTTGGAATTTTTATTTATTTACGTAAAAGAAATAAAAATAATGTCATAAGAAAATTTTAACATGAAAAAAAATTTTGTTAAAAAAAAATTAGTAAACAAAGTGAAAAACATCAAATAAATAAATAAGTGGGTGGGTTATTGTCTGTTTTATATCATTGCCATAATGAAAATGGCACAATGTTGCCACATTAAAATTTTAATAAACTCATTGTGAATGCCCTAATTGTTTTAAAGAACAGTCTTTTAATTATTGGTATAATGAACATTAATGCAAATATTTACATATGTATGTAAGTATGTATAAAAATTTACAAGTGTTATTTGTGGTTATTTTCTCTCATTGCGAACACATTTACCAACATTATTTATTTTCTTCTTAATTTTCTTGCTTGAATTTCTCTTCTTATGCTTGTACATCATTTGTCTTAATAAGTTTGCATTATTGTTCGTATATGCAAACGTGGCGTGCGAGTGTGTGTGTGTGTTATGTGACCCTGTGTGGCTGTGTGTATGTGAGTGCATGTGTGCATGCGACTGCAATTTTTGCTATACTCTCTGAGAATATCTCAGACCACATCAGTGCATCGTTTATTTGCGGTTCATTCGTATCTGATTGGCAGCATTTTTAATTAAGAAATTTAATTGAATTCGTTAAAAAATAAATAAATAAAACGAGTTTCTTCGGTGTGTGTGTGTGTGTGTATAGTGAAAAGCAATAAATGAAAGTTTATGGACATTTTAATATTTTAATACAAAATTATTAATCAGGAAATTTATGTGGAACTTCTTTTTTTACCAACCTGAGAATCAAACAGATCTCGTTTCATTAAATGGCTAAATTTACACTATCATCTTTTTAGTGAAATCGATTTTCCTAAGCCCTCAGAAAAGCTAGACTTCGATCTTAATCTGATGTACATACATATCTATCAGAATTTCTCCGGAATAGATTGGTATTGAAAATCAACAAAACAAAAAAAAACAGTTCCAGGACTGGAAAATGTAAATTTGTTTAAACTTTGTATGCTGGTATATACAACTAAATAAAAGAATTGTTTGTCTTCATTAATTAAAACTTTTTTTTTAATTCAAAAAGAAATAAGATTGTTATTATTGAAAAACGGTAAAACCAAAAAGACAGTTCCAGGGCTGGAAAACATAAACTTTTTTAAATTTTTTATGGTGGTATATAAAACGAACTAACTAAAAAAATGTTCTTTTCATTAATTAAACATATTTTATATTTAAGAAGGAAATAGACTGGTATTGAAAATAAGCAAAATCAAAAGGACGGTTCCAGGGATGGAAAATTTTAAATTTTTATGGCCCATAAGACTAACTAAGGCTATGTAAAAACGATTGAAAAATCGTATAAATACTGTCAGTAAAATATGTTAAAAATTCCTTACAACCGTGTGAAAATGACAATTTTTGTCAGACAGCGTTGCCAGAAAAAAATATTTTCAGACACTTTTTTAATGCATATATGTATTTATATTATTATTCAAAAACGAACTAACAATAAGTATTCAAATCTTAAATGTAAATATAGTTATTAGGCCCGACCAGTGTTCCATATAAGCTTAACTAGCGGTCTCCACTAGCCATGAACTTGGTATGGACATCATGTCGGACATCGCAAATGGCTAATGGAGACCGCTCATGCCCAACTTTCGTCCATGCTCTGACATCAATGCCCGAACATATGTCTGAACAAAAATGTTCGCCATGAGGTTCGCCGTTCGCAACCATTTGCAATAGAAAGAAAAGAGACAGAACAAAATTGGTAAATATTCCATCTCTATTGCACTACCGCAAAATACTTAGATATGCACGAGCATGGACATCACACGTGTTCACCACAACAAGAAAGTTGATGAATTTTTCACAGTTGCTCTGCCGGCGTCATGTTCATGTCATGTCCAATTTGATGGGTAGTGGAGACGTAGCGCAAAACTATGATACACTATCATACATGATGGAGTTTATGAAAATTTTCAAAAGACAATAACAAGTCATCACACCAGGGTTGTATTTTTTCGTGGATCGCACAACTTTGTATGATAGTGAGTCATGGCATTTAGTGATAGTGATTAATGATACATAAGCTTTGCGTATACGTACATACGCGTTGCGTATTAGACCAATTGTGTCCCTCTTTTTAAAGCAGATGTGTCCAGTAAAATTCAAAATATTACAAGCAATCGGATTAGGGTGTGTCTGGAGGTTTGGTAAATATTTGCCCGCGTATTTTGCAATTTCTTCAGTCACTCGAATCAAATTGCCTTTTGCAACATTGAAAAAAAATTTTCTGATATGTGGCTGAACACATTCTGTTGCCATTGTCAAATAATTGGCAGGTGTTTGTCACACATTTTATTACATAATGGTGTTATCAGAAAAAAATTTTCTATTGGCAACACTGTACAAACTTGTTTTTAACATCCACATCCACACCTGATGAATTTATATCATGATGAATGTCAAATTGATATCAGGATGAAAATTCATCATGTATAGACTCGATTTATTAATATTATGGCAGCGTTATGATATAATCGTCAGAGCTCACGGCCTGATGAGTATATCTTGATATCAAATGTCGTTTTATGTGTTACTGTGCATTTAGCGTTTACTTATTCAAAAAATTTCGTTTAAAAAAGGCGGTACAATAATTATTTATGACCAAAAAATTAAACAACACGCAAATTAATTATTTTTGGCAAGGCAAGTATTTTTCATATATTTGTTTGGATTCGTTATAATATAAAATCATCAACGTCTACCCGTTTCTGTTGTTATTAAAGAAAAAGTGACAGTTGCTTTGCCGGCGTCATATTGCGAGGTATGATATAAAATCATCAGGTGTGGACACTATTTAAGGAAAACGAAAACTGCAAAAATATAATTATCCCCATCGTGAACAAATTTTCCCTCAAAATATTTCCCCCTTTCCAAACTTGCAATTGTGAATAATTTTTCACTAGAAATGTGTTTCCTTTCTTTATTCCCCTTATCGTGAATAATATTTTTCATATGGACTTTTTATTTTTAGTACAAGATGAGTAAATAATGTCCCTGCAACACATATTTTTCATTGAACATGGCTGTGGTAATACTAGTAGTAACGAACTTTTTCGAGGTCATCTAAAACATATAAAAACAAAACTTTACACTTAAAAGCATTTCATTTGAAACCCAATGTTGGTCTAATTCTTACTATCAAACTTAAATTTGTCCGATTTTCAATTAATTTTTGAGCTTTACAAACCTTCTTCCCGTTTTTTGAAATTCACGATAGCAAATTATCCTTGATGGGAACAAAAATTTCACATTTTATTCACGATAGGGGTGGTGAATAAAATTGCAATTGCTTCTTTATGGTCCATAATAATTTATATTTTCACTTTTAAGACTAGCACGTTGAGTCTGGCAACGCAAAACATCAAATCTGATAATTTTTTCATGTGTCAACAGTGTGAACTAAAAACTTTTTTTGTCATTCAATCGTGTGGCACATCAGGGTTGAATTTTTTCACAAGTCAAATGATTATGTAGAATACTGAGTAGCAGCCTCAAAGGATATTAATGAAGGACACTGGTGAGTTTAGTTTACAAGTATTGAAGTAAACTTTCTACGGGGTGCCAGGATTTGTGGCCAAAGCCTTTAAGGCTTTAAATTGTTACATACTTACACAAGTAAAGTTTTAATTTTTTTTAACATATGTACAAAACACGAATCGCGTGTTTATTTGCTATTAATTTGTTTAAGGTAGACAATGTATATTTTTTGGCTGTCAAATTTTCTAACAACATATTAAGCCAACTTGCAGGAAGTTAATGTCTTTCGTCTAGACATACATGAGACCTGAAACTCTAAAACTGTACAATTATTTATTTTACAACGTAAAAAACTGTTGGAAAAACCAAACAAAAGAAATAAATAAAAAAGGAAAAGGAATAAGTGAAAGTATGGAGGGAAAGTAGACATGATAATTATTATTTTAGAAAAAAAAATTACAGCAATAAATCTGATGAGAAAGAATATCACAAATAATTTTGCTTTCGATTCTGAGTTCCAACAAGCCTGGAATTTTAAGAGAAACAAGCAAACAGCAGCTCTTAATCTTTTCAAAATTGTAGAATTAAGCACAATTCAAATTGTGAGGAAATTTTGTTAACGGATATTTCCTGCTCTCATAAATTCGTGATATGGAGAATTAAGTTTGTACCGCAATTAAGCTCAGAAAACCACAAAATTAATCTATTTTTCTGCAAATGCATATACAGTCAAGCTTTTTGTTCATTTTCATATCAATCACACACATCCTTAGATAAAAGAAATTGGATTTTATATGCATTAATTATCGGAATAAAGTGAATTTATATGTAACTACTTCTAAAATTGTACACTTGATTTCTGTGTTGATTTGCATGTAAGTTATTACAAAAATATGCTTGCCTACTAAATGTCCTTTATTTTAAAAATCCACGGCAAGTATGATAGAAACGCAGCGAAAGCATTTAACAACATATAGAATTATATAACAAAAATCTCTGCTAAATTTCACTTCAATCACAGCAAGGATATCCCTACCCTCCATATATCCTTTTTATTGAAAATCGAATTTTAGCTGAAATTGTAATCGGCATGCAACAAAAAGGTTAAACTACTTATAGAATAATGTATAATTATATATTCTATATTCATTTTGATTAGTTGAAGGATATTTCACTAATATCCTTAATGTAAAAAAATTTAATTTTAGCTACAATTACGATAGATAAGATGGAAAAAATATTATATATTTACAAAACTTTAGAATTATAACAATAAATTGATTTGAATGGTAAATTTGATTTTAATCAACGCAAGGACACGCCTGCCTACCCATCGTATATGCTTTCTTTAAAGCATTTCTGCTAAAATTGTTATTACAGTAAAGAAAAAGCTTATCACTCTTTATAAAACTGTTAGGAGAAGTTCTCGGTTAAATATCATTTCAATCCAAGCAGGGATATGCCTACCTCCCATATATCCTTTTTTCTAAAAAATCCAGTTTCAGCTACAACTATTACTAAAAATAAATATAAGACTATACGGTGAAGTTTTCTGAAGAATTTTAGTTAAATCAATACAAGAACATGCCCACTATCCATATATACTTTATAATAAAAATTTAATTTCAGCTACAATTGCAATCACTATGCATAGAAAACGTTTAATAAGTTATGAATTGAGATAAATTTACTTCAACCACAGCAAGGATATGCCTACCTACCGTATATCCTTTATATTGATAATAGAATTTCAGCTGCAATTACAATCAGCATGCATCGATTAAACGATTAGCAACTTATAGAACTATTCCATTACTCTTTCCGGGTATTTGAAATTACGATTCATGCAAGGGTAAGCATATCTTGCTTATGTCCTTAATGTGAAAACATTTTATTTTAGCTAAAATTACGATAAATATTACAGAAAAAATGTTAATTATTTTTTTTTTTTTAAGAACAAACACAATCCGCAAAGCGATTAGCTTGTCTGCAGAAAACACCCAGAGTCTATGGTGGGAATCGAACCCAAGACCTCTGGACTGAGAGGATAGCATCGCTACCACTCAGCCACAGAGGCACTCCAAAAACAAAAATTTACAATTAAATGAAATATGTAGTAAATTAAATTTACACGCCTACCTTCCAAACCTTTTCTTTTTCTTTTTAATTTCTTCCTAGAATACCAATATAGCAGCTGCTCCACAGCCCAATAAAATGAAATCTTCAATATCTTGCATTTAATTCTTAAATAATTTGCGGGAAAATAATTTTGTATTTTTTGATAGTTTGAACAAATATATTTTAGTAGCAAATAGTTTTTTCAATGTGACCATAGAGAAAACATGTTTGCACAAATAATAGTTTTCTGGTGTTTGAATTAACAAAAGAGCGCAAATAAATGCTGCTAGTGTGACCAGAAAATAAAACTTTTATGAATTTGAAAAAAATTTCTGCAAACACAGCCAAACATATTTGATGCAAATGCTTCCCCAATGTGACCGTACCTTTACACGACTTATACATTTCAATACGAAAAAACATATTCATAATCTAGAGCTGGTTTAAGACGAAGATAAATAGCACATAAACATTATTTTATTCATAATATATAAGTATATTAAATATTGTAAAAACTTTAAAAAATAAAAGTGGTGGTAAAAAACTTCTGTCTGAAGGTGTTATTAAAGATTCAATGTAATACATGGCATATTTTTTCTCTGGCATTGTAAACGACTGCTTACGAATTGCTCACGTTCCTGAAAAATGGAAGATTTCTACAGTGGTACCAATAGAAAAGGTTAAAAACACAACACGTCCAGAAGAATTGCGACCAGTAAATACATTACCATCAGATGAAAAAATTATGGAGAGTGTGGTTAAAGAACAGTTGATAGATTTTCTAAATCAACATGATATCATTATCACTCAACAGTCTGGTTTTCGAGCTAATCATTCATGCGAAACAGCGTTGAATATGGTGCTAGCTGAATGGAAAGATATGATGGCGGAGGAACAAGCTGTGGTAGCTGTATTTTTAGACTTGAAACGAGCGTTTGAAACGGTAGATAGGCATATATTACTGATGAAGATGAATCGGATCGGTGTACGTGGACAAGCATTGAAATGGTTTGAGAACTATTTGACAAACAGAAAACAAAGAACAATGGTTGGAAATGTAACTTCATCAGAACGGAGAATAGACATTGGTCTGCCACAGGGGTCGGTGCTCGCACCATTACTTTTTTTAATTTATATTAATGATATACTAAACTGTTTAAAATTTTGTAAAATAGTTTTATTTGCTGATGATGCTCTTTTGTATTTTAATCACTTAAATTTGAATAATGCAATGAATGCTGTTCAGACAGACATGGACGAGTTATATGTATGGTTATGTGGGAATAAGTTAAAACTGAATTGTGAAAAAACTAAATACATGATACTAAATCGAAATCCTGAGAGCTTTGATAGTGTGAAACTAAAAATCAAGGGCAATGAAATTGAAAATGTTATGCAGATAAAATATCTGGGTATAATTATTGATAATAAACTTAAGTGGAAGGAACATGTAAATTATATTGAAAATAAAATAGCAAAGAAGATAGGTTTTATGTACCGAACCTGCAAAAATATTGATAAGCAGTACAAACTAACTATATATAAGTCAACAATAGAACCTTATTTTACCTATAACCCCACAATAATTTTTATGTTAAATGATACGCAAATTAGAAGATTACAAATACAGCAAAATAAAGTAATGAGATTTATTCTAAACAAAAGGTACGATACATCAATTTCTGAGATGATACGAAGCTTAGATTGGCTTAATATAAAACAGTTAATAGCATATCACACTCTAAAATTTGTACATAAATTAAGATTAGGGCAATTACCAAATTATCTTTATGAGAGAATGCAATATAATTTTGAAATACATAGTTATAATACGAGACAAATAAATAACATAAGACTGCCTAAAATTAAGACTGATCTTCAAAAGAAAAGTGTATTTTTTGAAGGATTCAAAATGTATAATGAACTGCCAACAGAAATTAAAGATTGTCAGAATGAGTATATATACAAGAAATTAATAAAAACATATTGTAAAACATTATTTGTTATAGAATAATGAGAAATAATTGTAAAATATACATTAAGATTGATATTTTATCTAGGTCATAAAGACCGTAATAATAATAATAATAATAATAATAATTGCCCTCACAGGCCTTTTTTTGGGGAATTGTTACAATTTAAGTTTAACATTTGTTAATAACGCACTAACAATCCCAATTTATAATTTTACTTACTTTTTATTTTTTATTAAAAATACATTGAAAGAAATTTTTGGTTAAAGGTTCCCTCATAATGTGCATAAGTATTTGTGAAATGCGCATGTGAAACAGCTAACCTCTCAATAATCAATTTCAATATATTTTTAATTAAAAAGTTTAACAAATGTTAAACTTAAATTGCAACAATTCCAGAAAAATACTCATTAATTTATAAATGTTTAATGTTCTCTCGTTTGAAATTGTAAATAAATAATTTTTTTTTTTGGTGGGCACTTCAATTGAGCATCTGCATCAGCTGATTGGTATCAGCTGAGCAAACCAAGTACGCATGCGCATCAGATGCGGGGCAGTAATGAATTTCCGAACAGGCCGGTTGTTGAAACTTATGTACATATATATAGCGCTGAATAAGTAACGAGTCAATTCAACAGATTTAGCCTCACATTGTTGCCATTTTAACATTTTCACTGCTAGATCTGGCATTTTCATTAGTTAAAAAGCATTAAACTTTCAAAAAGTTCTGCTAAATGCTTTTTCGGCAGAATTTGTTGAAAATAAAAAAATTTATTTGTTAAAAATATTCTTTGTATAGAGGATTTTTCGCATAAATGTAAATGTATTGCAGTGTAAAGGTTCCCTAAGGATCTGTACTAGCAACAGTGAAATGCACTAAGGATCCCCTCAATAATCAATTGTAATGTATTTTTAAAATATTGAATAAGTAAAATAATAATTTGGGATTATTAGTGCGTTAAAAAAAATTTAAACGTAATTGTAACATATCCAAAAATGAAAAATTATTAACTATTTAATATTTTTTGTATGTGCTAGTAAAATACCCGTAAATACCAATAAGTTTGTATAAAAATGAAATTCAAAGCTATTTCAATAGTTTTTTTTTCTACATTTTAATCTGGCATTATATTTTTATTCTGTAGAATATTTTAGCAGAATTTTTTAACCTATTTAGCATTCTCTCATCATCATTTTCTGGCAACACTGTAGCCTCAACAATATGGCCGCTATTAACTGTCAAAGAACGGAAGTCCCTACTGGAAGAGCTTTTATTTCCTTAAATTTTACATAAATATTAAATGCAATTAAACATAAAATGCCCTAATAAGTACTTTTAAAATGGATAAGAAATTTTATTACATACATACATATTTTATGTTTTATTATGTATTTACGAGTAGCATTTTACATTTTTCCTCATTTGCACTGTAATAATGATAAAAATGAAAAATAAAAACCGAGAGCCCACAACAAAAAACACTCTGCCAACGATAACAATTCAGGTATTGTGTCATTTTTAATTGTGCGCTTTATTTCCTGGTTTTATCTATGATTTTGTTGTTTTATTTTCACTTTTATTACTACTATTTATTCCCTTTAAACAAAAATATATGTTGCAATTATTTTTAGCTGTATGTGTATTTATATTTGCGTGTAGGTGTGTTGCTATGTGAGTTTTGTAGTGGCTTGTATACTTTCTTTTTTGTTCTAAAATGTTCACATAAATATCTGTGTATATCTCTACTGTGTAAATAAGCCACCATGTTCACAGCGAAAGTTTCAAACTATTGGAACAATTTGAAAATGTTACTTTGCAAAAAAAAAAATAAGTTTAACAGCGCGAAGTGGGCAACGATTCCGCATTTTGTAAACTCACAAAAATAAAAAAATAGTGTTAAAAAAATTTATTTAATTGAAAGGAATATCATCGACCCAGAATACATTTGCTTCACCGACCATTCTTAAAAAAAAAAATGAGTTAGGTATGAAATATATCGAGCCTTATTTCCGATTTTATCGTAAGCGATAAAAATAAAATTTTTCAGAAGAAAGTTTTTTTCTTAAATATATTTAAATTTGTTTTGTACGTAAATTGTCGCTTACGATAAAACTGTACAACAGCCTGTATCATAAAATTTATCAACAGTTTTGGCATTTTGATAATTCTAAAAATAAAAAAATATTTCAATCAAAAAGGCAATTTTCGGTAACATGTCGCTTACGATAAAATCGAAAATAGGGCTCGATATATACATATTTCTGAATAAAAAACACGTTTCAGTAAATTTATTATGCTTTTTGAAATATTAAACATTCATTTTGCTCCACATCCACTATTAATTTAGGTTTAATAAATATTGTTTTGCTCCACACGCCAATGTTTGGCGATTGCGCGAAATTCTTCATATAAAAATGTATAAAGTAAAGTTAACTCTTGTTTTACTTCATTTCTATAAGTAATGAATAGGGAAAGGATTTTCATGCATTTAAAATCACGTTACATGTACATAAAATATGCAGTAAAAATATAAAAATATGCATTTAAAACTAATGAAATATGCATTTATCAAATTTTTTAACATTTTAGAACATTAGGAATTTTAAAAAATTCAGATTCATTGCTTTTTTAACAAATATTTTGTCAAATCATATGGAATACAAAATACGAGTAAAGTTCAGTCGAACTTTTATTTACGTACATTAATGAATAAATGTTATTGGTGCGCATTTAAATGCTGCTGTTTTGTTTGTGGAATATTCAGTTTCTAAATTTGGATTCATCCATTGTTTTTGAACAAAATTTTTGTCCAGACAAAATTTTTTTTATATGGAGTTTCGCTCTCTCTCTCTAAAAAAGAGAAATGTCAAACTCCATATAAAAAAAATTTTTTTGCACAAATGTCAATTTAGGCAGAAGGCTGTCGAATACTATATTTCTATTAATAAATTGAAAGAAATTTTTGTACGTGTACGTTAAAACCAGTTTTTGTATGAAAATTTTATTTTAACGTACAATTCAAGCACACGTTATTTTTATTTTTTTTTGTTGCAAATGAGGGAAAGTTTTTTGACAAAAATTTCTTTAATTTTTTTAATAGAAATATACTATATTTCCGACAGCCTTCTGCTACATCCCCCAACTAGTTACTGTAAAATGTATCCGTATTGCATCACTGGATCTTTTTCATTACACGTTGAAACACTCAAAGAAGTTTTTTAAAGCACTTTATATCCACATGAGATTAATGCGTTTTAAAAGGGATATTATACCATGGTCTTGTTTCTTTCTTTAATTTTCAATTGTATTGATATTCTTGTTTTAAGCCAAGGTATTGAACTTGGAGTCCTACGGTATTTTTGAATATCGGTTCACATCACAAAAAAAAAGGATCGTAAATTTTTCTCGTTTTCTCCTTTTTGTTCTTACACAGTCGTAAAAACTGCAGCTCTTATTTACTTTAAAACTAATAAAAAAAACCAAAATTTTAAATCAAATGAAAAAACTAATAAATGTATTAAGAATATTCATACATCTATGATGAAATATGCAAAAATATGTATTTATTATAAAATATGCAAAAATATGCACTAACAAATTGATGCCATTTTGTCGCAAATTTGTTGATTCGCAAAGATATTTTATTTACGTTGATCTACGACCAACGACAGAAAACATGTATTTACATGAAAATCCTTTCCCTAGTAATTAATAATGAAAAAAGGAAGTTGCCGTAAGGAAAATTCAACGGCTACTGTTAAGCTAAAACATCAACATCCAGACGCAGCCGCCGAACAGTGGGGTGAATGTTAGAGAAAAATTCGACTAATTCATAGAAGTCGTAATTTTAAGGTGTTGTTATTTTTATTGATTAATATTAATAAATACATAAAAAACCAGCATTTAAAAAATTTTTTTGGAAAAAAAATTGTTAACCTTTTATGGGCTTTTTTTGTATTTTGGAGAAAATGGTCTTATTTGACTATTTTTGCTGTAACTCAAAAATCGCACAAAAGCGCCAATAGGTATTCTGGGATTTATTAGCTAAAATCTTATATTTTAAAGGCATAAAAGCATTTTTACCTGCCCTCATCCGCTCAAAGTTGTTGAAACTCAATGTAAATATTAAAAATAACACATTTTTATAGCAATTTATTTTTTTTTTTTAATATTTCTAAAACATTTATCTCAACAAAAAATTATTTTTTAAATGCTTACATACCTGAAGTTGACGGTTCCATTATAAAACTTTTGCTTATAGAAGTCTTAACAAAAACTATAATCTGCAATTAGTGTTTTTTTATGGGGAATTGTTACAATTTAAGTTTAAAATTTATTAACGCAGTAATAATCCCAAATTATTATTTTACTTATAATTTTTTATTAAAAATACATTGAAATTGATTATTATTGAGGTTTAGCTGGATCCTATGCGGATTTTACTGTTGCTAATGCAGATCATCAGGGTACCTTTACCCAAAGTTTCTTAGAACAACTGGAGTTATTATGTTATAAACTTTCATTTAAACAAATGAAAAGCTCAACAAATAACAAAAATGAAACAAGACTCAATAATCAATATGTTTTTTATTTTCTTACTTTACTGCATTGGCAGACTTTTTTTCAGCTCTAATTGTAAAAGTATGTAAAGAAAATAAATGTAAACAACAACAGCTAGTCAAGAATAGAGTGTTGCCATACAAGTATTTTTGACCTGGTGCCGTCAAGATAATATGTAATTAGTGTTTTTTTTATTGGGAATTGTTACAATTTAAGTTTAAAATTTATTAACGCACTAATAGTCCAAAATTATTATTTTACTTATTCAGTAAAATAATTGTTTATTAATAATTTTTTATTAATTACTTGATATATCAAAATTTTCTCTTTTTATCAATGTGAGCAAAAATAACTAAAATTATTGAACTTTGAACACACACTGCAAATAAAGTCAACTACCAAGAACTTTTATTTTTTTCAGTTAGTGATGTAGAATTTTATCTACTTTCATATGGTACCAAATACGGTTGTGAAAGTTAAAGTTCATCTTTTGAAGTGAAGGCTTTCACCCCATGAGTGTTTGAGTATAACAAAAAGCATTTAATTTCATTCTTTACATTAAACATTTAAGAAGTTTATTATTCGACATATTGTCATAATTATATTTTAATTTGAAATTTAAAATAGATTAATATCGAATATAAATTATTTGCTGGGTTTTGTATGAGTTTCAAAGCCTACTAAACTTATTTTGTCTTTGTGATTTTCAAAAATATTATTATTCTATGAATTCTCATATAGTTTTTGAAAGTCTATGCGTAAAGTAAGAGGTTTGTGACTGTTCAAAATTTGTGGTTGAAGTCTACTGATGACTTGGTTTAAGCGCCAATGAAATACGTATATAGACCAAGCTGAACCACCAGCAAATAAATTTCAAATTAAAATATCTTTACATTAAATTTACTTCAATTATTTGTTTTTCTTGTGTAAGTGCTTAAGCGGATCGATAGTTAAAAATATTACGGCGGCGGCTACTTGGTCGCCGTTAAACGATCGACTTATTTCTCGGGACAGCAAGAAAAACAAACAAAACAACAAAATTCTCAATTCACAGCTGTGACACATTCAGCGTGACCGTTTGACCGACTAAAGTGGCAAATTACCACTTTTTCGACTGCCTTGCCACTTTTTCGAGTGCATTTGCCACTTTTTGTCTCCAATTTTTTTAGAGTGAATTATATAAAAATACATTAATAATAAAAAGTTTAGTGTAGTTTTCTCGTTTTATTTAATTTTGCCCTTTTTTTTTGATAAATCCCCTTTTTGGTGCCACTTTCTGAAAAATGTCATCGGTCACCCTGGACACATTAGTTAACTATACGTATGGAGCAGAAAAAGCTACTTTTTGATTTTTTTTTTAATTAAGAAAGTTGGTGTGTGTATGTGTGTATGTGGCTCAAAACGTATTTTTAACTTTTACAATAAAGTAATATTAACTTCAAAATATATTTATGAAAGTTCACAAAAATTTACGTTTTTCTTCAAAACATGTGTCAGCATGAGCAGCAGAGCTGTAAAAAATTGAAATCAATTGTGATTGCAATCAAATTGATTTCAGCCATACTGATTTTATTCTTTTGATTTCAAAATGATTTAAGATTTCAAAATGAAATCATTACAAGAATCTTTCGTGATTGCAATCATTTTGAAATATATTTTTTAGAAATCATTGATTGCAATTAATTTAATTGCAATCAATTTGATTGCAATCAAACTTATGTAAGTTGAAATCATAGGATTTCAATAAATTTGCCTGAAATCAAATCTAAAAGGGTAACATTGAATAAAATATTGTAGAGTGCTTAGAGAGGTTGAGTTTAAGTTTGCAGTTTAGAACTTTGTGTCCTGAAAATTCACGGCCTATGGGATCCTCCATAGTATTAAAGGAAAGATTTTAGTCGAAATTACTAAACTTGTGGTGAAAACCAAGAAATTCTAATTGGTTTAATTTGTTCACTTTTAACAATGAATATTATTAGCAATTTGACACTTGAGTCAACTACGATGGTAAAAAAAATTCCCGCAAAGTAGATTATGTCATAAAATATTTAAAACTTATCGGATTGCAGTTAAAAATTATGTTCAGTACTTTTCAAATATTTTTCAAACAAAAATTACCATTATTGGCAATTCAGAATTATCAGAATCAGATTTATTTCTAGAAGATTGAGTTTCGTTTGAAGAGAACGATTATTTTGATTCTGATTTTATTTTGATTGCAAATCAATTTAATTGCAATCAAATTTAATTGTAATCAATTGATGTATAAATGAATTTCCAAAAAATTTATTGCAATCAATTTACGGTTTTGATTGCAATCAAAAAATTAGAAATCAGTGACGTGAAATCAAGAGATTGCAATTAAATTGATTGCAATCTCTTACAGCTCTGGTCGGAAGCAGTAGTGCAAATACAAAAGAAATCCATCTGCTATATTTTGAGAAAACTTCATGTAAACCTTCTTTGTCGTTTTTCTCTACTCCAACTTTGTGGCATATGGGCTAAACCTATTCTAAAGCGACGCTGTAGTAGAATTTTTTCGTGAATTACAAATTTGTTATGGTTTTTAGGAACTACATAGGAAAAGTTTAAATTTGTTGTCCAGTGTTACTCAGGCTGAAACACAAAAATTTTTGATGCTCCAAATAAAACTGATTTTCTATATTTATTATTTGCAACCCAACAAATTACTAAACTTTAAAGATGCCACAAGAGAAGTTATTAATTAGAAGCAGCGCTGTTTGAATTTCACTCTTAGCCCTTACTCACTCACATTCACTTTGTCTTTTCATCATTACGTTTCTCTATGTACTTTGCCTAACGACTTGAGAAATGAACGTAAATAAAAATACAGCAAAAAAAAAAAAAGAAAGGGGCAAACAAAAAGAAATTGAGAAAGTCCAATTAATTAGTATTCTACAAGTACTTGATTGCAAAAGAACTAAATTGAGCTCATTTTCGTTTGATTTTTCTCTTGGGTATTTTCGATTAGTTTGGCGATAGTTCATTGACACACTGGCAGAACGTCAAGAAAATGTATGAGCAATAAAATTTAATGGGAAAAATTATGTTGTAGAACTTCTCTACGGGGTAGTCAACAGGATTTTTTAACTCGTTTGGCGTATAAGTTTTTAAATTTGGCGGCATGACTATCTTTGTGGGATTTTTTCTGAACTTCAAAATTTTTGTTATTAAGAAAAATTAGTTTTTTGAAGAAGTAGTTTCAACAACAAATCCTACCGAACCTCGTCAGCAAAAAATTTAAAAAACAATTTTATTTTGATGATTTTTCTTATGTTAGTTATAGTAATTAATGCGTCTTAATTTGCATGAAATAATCACCCCTCCTCCCTATCGTGAATATTTAATCCCTCGCAATATTTCCCTTTTCCCTAAAGTTGCAATCATGAATTATTTCCACGTTAAAAAACTCGCATGTTTGAAAAAAATATGGCAACGCCGATTTTTATTAACGTGAGATTTTCTCCAAAAAATTTGTGTATTTTTTCACAAACGTTTTGTTTGGGAATACAAAAAAGTAGAAGCACAATGTATGTAAGTAGTTTTCTTTTCGTTTTTAGGGTTCTGTACATCAAAGGTGAAAAAGAACAGGCTATTTTCTCAAGAACCACACGAGCTACGGATTTGAAATTTGGGCAGAGTATGTAGAACTTTGGCCTCTACAACAACAAGTACATAATAGGAGTTAAATATTAAAGGATGTTCACGAAAAAAAAAACAAACAAAAAGATCGACAAACAGAAAAACAATCGCAAGAACCGAAAAAAATCGCCAAAACGAAAAGAAGCGCCAAATTAAAAAAAATTCTAAAACTACAATAAATCACCAAAATGAAAAAAATAGTACACGAAATTAAAAAAATCGCCAAAAAAAATCGCTAAAATTAAAAATAAAAAATATCTAAAACTAAAAAATAGCCAAAATGAAAAAAACGCCCAAAACTAAATAAGCCAAAAAAAACCGAAAAAGTCCCAGGGCAAAAAAATCGCCAAAAATAAGAAAAACTACCAAAACTAGAAAAATCGCTAAAGTTCGTATAGTATTACATATGTAGTGCCCGTACGGAATCCTTCGTGTGCGAGTCACAGTCGGTCGCACTTTACTGAATTTTTTTTTTAACTTGTTTGATTTTAATTTGAAATTTATTTGCTGGTGGTTCAGCTTGGTCTTTATGCATTTCATTGTTGCTGTAACAAATCATCAGTAGACTTCAACCACACATTTTGAATAGTCACAAACCTCTTATCTTATGCACAGACTTTCAAGAACTATTTGAGAATTCACAAATAATAATATTTTTGAAAATCACAAAAGAAAAATAAGCATAGTAGGCTTAGAAACTCATACAAAACCCAGCAAATAATTTATATTCGATATGAATCTATTTTATTTTTCTTTACCTTTATACAATTAGAAATCCATTGGATAACAATAAAAGTAATTTTTGTATGAGTATGAGTTTTTCAACAATATTATTATTTGTGAATTCTCAAATAGTTCTTGAAAGCCTGTGCATAAGATAAGAGGTTTGTGACTATTCAAAATGAAATGCATATAGACCAA
Source organism: Tachina fera (assembly GCA_905220375.1). Lineage (NCBI taxonomy): Eukaryota > Metazoa > Arthropoda > Insecta > Diptera > Tachinidae > Tachina > Tachina fera. The sequence continues at coordinate 101,275,094 of LR999967.1, read as the reverse complement.
GCTGAACCACCAGAAAATAAATTTCAAATTAAAATATAATTATGACAATATGTCGAATAATAAATTTCTTAAATTGTTTGATTTTATTTTCAAAAGAAATGAAAATTCCTGAATTTATTTATACTATAGTATACATACATATATAAGTGGACTTGACGTCCAACTTTGAGGGGCAGAGGCACCCTTTAAAACACAACTTATCGCTATAAATTTTTTTTGCATTTTTTTTACATAAAACTGTACCTATTTGGGGAGAGAATGTAAGAAATCAAAAGAAAAATATTGGCCATGCTAATGTACATTACTTCCGACAAACACAGTGGATTTGATAAATCTCTTAAATTTCGTCTCTTTATTTTTAACAATCAAAATAACATAAATCGGAGCAAAATGCTATTAGATGTGCTCAATATTAACAATTTATTAAACAAAAATTCTAAAAATACACGTAAAAAGTTAAAAAAATACAATTACATCATTCACAATAGTACGAGTACTATGTTCGACTTTTAACAGATGTTTATTTTACTCCCCAAAAATTAATAATGCCAATTTGTTGTTCTTGGAAAAAAAAATATTTTTCCCAAGAATTTATTTCCTTGACATTTGCGATAAGGGTAAATTTTTGGCGACTTTATTTCTCCTTTAGGAGATTTTCTGAAAAATTTGAATACGATTTTTTTTTAATAATTATTTATATTGCAAAAAAACAAATTTGTTATCAAATATACTTATATTAAGAAAAACTATATAAAATAGATTTTGGCGACTTTGGGAGATTGTTAAAATTAATTTGCCGAATTGGTCGGAAAAAATCTGACAACACTGGTAGTTACCGTTATAAAGAAATTAAGTCGCTATTTTATTTTAAAAAAATACATGTGGTTGTTGTTGTTGTACATGATTGATCTGCCTTGCTACGAGTATGTACTAGGGATGCCAAACGGGAAATCCCGGGATTTTCGGGATTTGTAAAATTAAATCCCGGGATTTCTTTTCCGTGATTTCTTAGCAATTTTTATATAAAAAAATCATTTATAAATTAAAATTTTCGTTGATTTTATGATATATTTTTTTATAATAAATATTTAAAAGTCCCATACAATTTTATACAATTTAATGACCATTCGTGACATATTTCTTATAAATTAGCAACAAGAGCAAAATTAATTGACTACTTTCTCACAGTTATTTTCATCAAAGGTGCTACAATATAAAACTAAGAATTATTTTCAGCTTTGGAAGGGAAATAACATTTGGAAAATTCATAAGTTTGACAAATTTATTCCGTCTTATTCTATATTATGAGGGCAATTATGAATAGAATTCTACGAGAAATTTTTCCCGGGGAATAATTTCAAACAGTGGCAAATAGTTGGGGATAACAAAAAAATATATTTGGAAAAGGGAGAAATTGCTTGCGGAAATTAATAAATAAATAAATTGCAGTGAATAACTACATATCTGTATATCGACTCCTCAACGCTATAATAAAATTATTATTATTTACTTTTTGGTAACAATTGAGTACTTTTGACAGCTCCTTAAAATTGAAGTAGAGTACAATAAAAGGCAAGTGCAAACCAAGGCGAATTCAGTATCAGATGACCTTATCAGTACAACAATTTTACAACACAAAAAACAACATGTAGTTTGCTATGCTAGAAAACCAATCTGTCAAACGATTTCTAAGCAAATTTTGACGTTTTGGTTCAAATTGCTCAATTTCGCATCAACAGCTGATAATCAGCTGGGCTGATAAGGTCACCTGATACTGAATTCGCCTTGGTGCAAACTTTTTGTTGTCGGTTTGACGTAAACGTAAGAAATATTTACCGAATAATGCGTTTTGTTTTTGAAAAGTCCATAGATATGTAAATATGTTCATGTTGGTTAAGATTATATAAAAAATTATGTATATAGAAAACAAAAACAAATGTTCATATTTAGTTATGGTTTTCAGTATAAATTCTCTAAAATCAAATGTGATTAATCAACTTAAAAATAGATGAGAAAAATGCTCTTGATTTTTATTTCATACTCGTATTAGAAAAGTTTTAACTTTAAAGACAATTGATTGATGATATATTATTAAAATTTGTTATTAAATTAATATTTATTCATTGATTTTACCAAAAAAATTTAGATCCCGAAATCTCGAAAATACCGGAATCCCAAAAAATTCCGGGATCCCAAAAATCCCGAGATCCCGGGATTTCCAAAAATCGATCCCGATTGCCATCCCTAGTAGCTATCTACTGTACAAAAAAACGTTTTGCTAAAATTCTTTAAATTGACTGAAAAAACACGGTTTTATATGTTTTTTTATTTTGTTAATTAATTTTGTTCAACTGAATAAGTTGTGGCGTTCAATAGAATTTGTTGCCAGAATTGCTTTATACTGTTCATTTTACAACGGAATTTCATTTCCATAAATAAACTAAAACAAATGTACACAATTATATTCAAGGTGGAACGTTACACGCCACTTGTCACCTCTCACTGCACCCTTCACACGCCCCCCCCCCCCCCGGGCACTAACCGGTTAGCAAGACATTGTAAAGCTATTTTGCTGCAAAAAACATTTGATTAAATTTCGCATGAAACATTTTTTTTGGGTTGTTAAAGATTGAATTCAAATCATCAACACAAGTTGCTAAACTAACATGAAAAATGGAAATTCGTGGATTGCTTGTAAAAGCAGCCATACATACACACACACGTGCACACACATATTCCAAGAGCCTAATAGGACAACAAATGTGTTGTTAAGCCCCACCATATGAATGTCTGTTGTTCATCTGTGAAAATGAAAAACATGATTTTATTTCCGTTTTATTTTAGCTCATTCTTTATCGCATTTTGTTTCGCAGGGATTTGCTTTTACTTGATAACCCAGTTTTACACGTTTCTTGTTCACATATTCGAACACATGATGCTCACTCGTACACCCAAGCCTTTATAAATAACTTCATAGACTTTATTTTTTTTTTTTTTGAGCACCATCAGTTTGATTGAAATCTTATTTTGTTACCAAAAAAAAATGAACTCGTTAGCTTTATAGTCTCTAATGTAATTTATTTTTGAATACGAAATGTAACAATTTTTTGCTGCTGCAACACAAAAATTGGTGATATAGAACCAAAAAAATTAAAAAAAAAATAAAATATAAAATCAAATAAGAAAATAATCCAATTGATAAAATGCTTAAATTGTATCTTAAGTGATGGTTTTCATTTCACTGAATTCATTCATACAAACACTTGGGGTTTTTTGTGTAATTTTTTTTTATAGCTATGCTATTTATTGTGCGATACAGGAGTTAGGACGTGATTTTTGTAACAAAAATAATCGACCCTATTACAGTTATAAATTTATTTTTGTTTTGATTTCTTTGTGCTTAAAATCAGAGTACGAAAATAAACAAAACAAATTAGACATTTTTAGATTTATTTGAGCTGTAGTGAATCTTTAATCAGAATTAATTTCTTATTCGGGCTTAAGTTCAGTAATTTCAATTATTATTGAATGAAATATTTTTATTAATTAATGTGAGTTTCTAAAGAAGAGAAGAAAAATTAAACTAGACTTTGTTAGCTGGGGGGATATAAAGATATTTTTCTGTGCAGCCACGCACTTCATCAGCACCCTAGTCTATCTACTTGGGTAGAGATTCTATTAACATCAGCTATTTAACTTAAATTTTCTATGAAATGGAATATGAGAAATGATTGTTGTGTATACAATTGATTTACCTGAAGTGCGTGGCTGCACAGAAAAGTATCGGTATTTCCTCCAGCTTTAAAGTCTAGTTTAATTGTTCTTCTCTTTTTTCGAAACTCACATTAATTAATAAAAATATTTCATTCAATAAGAATTGAAATTTCCTTGGTTTCCTTTCTTTGAAGTAAGTGAAACAAAAACAAAACAAAAACAATGAGAATGATTGCTCAATTAGTTTTTGTATTATTTTTGCACATGAGCACAAACCAGAGAACAAAGCCGATCAGCTCTAAGCCGGCTAACAGCCGCCACCGGCCACAGCAAACTATATATTAATTTAATCGTGCGCCGCTAGAAAGGAAAATAGTGGGAAATAAATGGAAACGTTTTGAAATATTTGCGACGAATTTGTCATCATAATACAATATAATTTTAGTGTATTGTTATTTAATACACTAAGGGCCATTATTACAACTTAAAGATAGTTAAAACTAGGATTTTGTCAGACGTATAAAACGCTATTCATTACAATAAATTTAAATTAACTTACCAGGAAGGATAAATTTGCCTTTAACTTAGCGCTCACTTTAGGTTAAGCGAAAATTGTACTGATGTACAACTTTTTATACGTACGATAAAATCCTACTTTTAACTAACTTTAAGTTGTAATAATGGTCCTAAGCGTGTTTTGTATAGCTAAGCAGCATAGCTTTAACCGGGTGTTCTAAAACACTTCTCCTCTTTTTAAGAGTCTGAACACAATGTAACGATTATTTATTGCGGTGCGTGTTTCCATACGATTTTGAAGTTAAAATACGCATTGCGGGACGGAATAAAATTAAAATCTAAAAATTAGTCTCTTAATTTTTGATACTCTTTCTCTTGCTGACGTTGTCATAGTTTTTGAATAATTGGCTGTGTTCACAACATTATTGTAAAAAAAACATGATTTTGAAGTTCAACAATTTTTGGTCAGAAAGTTTAAAAAATATGTCAAATATATCTGCGAATGTATAAAGTAGTGTTAATCATTTTTTGTTTTTATTTAAAAAAATGTATGCACAAAAAAATTAATAAAAATTTAAGCAAACAATGACAAGTATTGCCGTCGCCGTCGCCGTCGCCGTTTTCTGTTATATTATGTTTATTTTTCTCTCCCGTAACGAGAAATTGCACCGCACCGCAAACTTTGTGTTTAGACTCTAACGGCCCTATGTATAAGCAAAAATTGGCAAGAAGTTAGCATAAGTGACTAAATTGAACATGATCTTAAAGAGTTTTAGCATTAAACTTCTCATTGAAAATTATGCTAGGACCTAGAGGTGGATTAAGATTATGTAATGCGAACGTTTTCAATGTCAAATTGTATAGAGGAACTCGTTAGCAACTAATTCAATTTCGTCACTTATGCTAACTTCATGCCAATTTTTGCTTATACATAGGGCCGTTAATTAGTTTTGTTCATTCAAGTTTGACGGTGTGAAAAGACACAATAAACAAGTTAAAAAAGTTAAATTAGAGAAAATGCCAGGCAAAATCTTTGTGACTCATTCAATTGTCTTTGTGAAGTGCGAGCAGGTACTTGAAAGAATGCGCTATACATTTCGTGGGGAGAGTTCATTTTAAACACATAAAGACACATGTAGTATAAACATTAAAATTTAAATTAAAAAAAAAACAATTAAGAATTTATTAATTTCTTTGTAGCTTTATTCATTCATTCTCAACTTTCTTATCGCCCTTTTACACATCAGAAGACGACACAAGAGAAGATATAGAGTAATTAAAAAAATTTTTTTTAAATATGAGCTTCCATTCAGCACACTAGAAAACACCTTGACTTAAGCGAGAAGAAAACTAAACTCTCAAGTAAAGTGTTATAATGAAAAAATACACATAATTACGAGTATTTAACACAAACAATATAGTGCGAGCATTTAAAAAGACAGATAAGGCAGGATATTAGCAAACACATTCATACCAATTTTAATTATAACGACACACACATGTGCCTCTTATAGCCAAGTCTTTCAGCTGATAAAATTTAAAAAGTTTTCTTTCACTAATCTGAAGTGTAACAACAAGCAGGAGAGAGAACAAAGGAAATGTTCTGTGTGTGCACACACAGACAGTGTTGCCAGAGAACAACAAAAAATTTTACGAGAAAAATTTCTCTTACAAACTCTTCAATATACATAACTTTTCTTGAGCTAAGGATTCATTATTCAATGAAAAAATTAAATGGGCCATACATCGTTCATGTTTCATGTAAAAAATTAAATGGGCTATACATTGCCCATATAATACATAGTCCATTTGTTATAAAATGTTGGCTTACGATTACAAATACTTGGGTCCCCACTCCCACTGAATAATACTATTGATTTCCGCATAAAAATATCGTAAATTAAATTATCTATTTGTCCTTCTCAACTTCACTCGGTTCGATTTTCTGTCCCAGAAGAACAGTGACAATCAATTGACCGGTCATTTGATCGGTAGTGCTGGAAAATATATCAACCATTGCGTAGAGCAAAGTTTCTATCACACTATTAAGGGCAAAGTGAAAAAGTTTTTGGGGAAACTTTTATTTACGTGTGATTTAGAATGTTTATCTAGATAGAGAATTCCGTCGAATATAGAACATATATTTGACCGAGCATATATGAATGGATATATGTACATACCTATCAACACCATCTAATCACACTTGACTAATATATTCCTCATAGTTGAGCAATTATCTCAAACAACGCATATAATAAATTTACACGTAACTTTCTTTTCAGAGTTGAGTAAACAAGATATTTATGTATATGAAATTTGTAGACAATATGAAAAAAGATGTGAGGATTAATTCTTTGATTAATTTTTTTTTGAGTTGAGACATTCTTTGAGTAAATGAGCGATATATAGATGGCGCGTGCTGGGATTTACAAAAAAAATTTCTTAAAAAAAATTGTATTCGGCCCTGTTCGGTTTGAAATCGCACGATTTTAGAACACTAACTCCGATAATAGAAAAAAAATTTCATACTTTTTTATATATATGTATATATATATATGTCCAAGCCATATGCACAGTGTACAAATATTCTACATACATATACATATATGTATGTACATACATATATCGTACAGAATTTAAATGAAAATACATAAGTACAAAGAACAAAGATATAACAATTTTTTTTATTTTTTATTAGGTTGCCTAATAAAATCAAGAAGAAACCCTTTTTGAAAAAATCAATAAGATAACCTAATTAAAACTTCAATATTTCTTCTTAATTTTTTCAAAAAGGTTTTCTCTATGAAATTAATAAGATTTCCTTATTGAAAAAAACCACGGAGATATCTTATTAATTTTGTTCCATTTTATGAGGTATTTATTAGGCACTGTGTTCTGTGTATGTATGTATGTAGTATATTCAAAAAAAAAATAGTCACATGTTGTGTGACATATATGTATATGATATATTAGGCAAAAATATATGTAGATAATTATTTTTTGAATTGTTAAGGGTATAAAGGATTACCACATTCAAATATATCTTGTTTTTACATAATTTTCTTAATAGACAAACAAATTATGTACATATTTACATATCTTCAAAATAAATTTAAAATATTAACTTATACATACATCATACTAGACACATTGAGATGATAACGATTTTTTATTCGTATAAAAAAGTACAAGTACTCGTATGTACATACCCAGCATACCATTATCGGAGCGCTCTTATATATGAGCTCATATATGAGCGATTTTATGAGCTTCTGTGAGTGTTTCCTGCGCGCATATTTCTGAGCTCATAAACGATAAATTTTATGTGATTTTTATGAGTAATTTCTGCACGCTGCCAGATAACGGTAAATTCCAGCTAAGCAGAAGAAAGAAGTTACACAAATTGATTCATTAGTGAATATTTTTGGAAGCGTAAAGACAAAATTGTGAGTTATTTTATAATAAATATAAAAATAATACATAATTAAAATAATGAAAATAGCAAGCTTAAAAGAAAGCAAATTAATAATAAGTGAACTTCGTTCAAATAAATTAAGAAAAGAAAATCCAGCATGTAATATTAAAAATAAAAAGAGTCATAAAATACTCTTTTATGGATAAAATTTAGAGCTCTTTCATGAGTGACCAGTTTATTGGAAAAAGCCACTCAAATATGAGCGTTTTATGACTGTTTATGATTATTTTATGAACTTATTTTGAGCGTCAGCGCTCCGACAAAAGAGTCTTTATGAGCTCATTTAGAGCGCATGTGGTAAGCTGGGAAACTACTCTTTTATGCATAAAATTTAGAGCTCTTTCATGAATGACCACTTTAGTGGAAAAAGCCACTCAAATATGAGCGTTTTATGACTGTTTATGATTATTTTATGAACTCATTATGAGCGTCAGCGTTCCGACAAAAGAGTCTTTATGAGCTCATTTAGAGTGCATATGGTATGCTGGGTACTTACATATGTACGTATGTATGTGAGAAAAGTTTGTTCAAAATGTAATAAAGCAAAAAAAAATATGACATGAGACCAAGGATTTAATTTTCTCGTTTATTATGTTAGAAACTTCATATTTTTTTCTACATGTAACTATTTTTATTGTTTGCCAAACAAAAGAGCATATACATATATACATACCTATATATGTACATACACACATAATTATGCATACCATACCCATATTACCGACAATAAAAACAAATTTTCCTATAAAAAATATGCAAAATTATACAAGAAAAATCAAACAAATGCATGCACCTGCCTGCACATGCCAACACAATTACATGCTTACATACATATGTACATATGTATGTATGAGTATGTAAGTACATACATGCATGCTTACGCACATTATCATTGTACCTGTTACAATGAAAATAAAAACCTTTTTAAATTCAACAAGCTGTAATAGCAACAGACAGTTGCCTCCTCTGAACTTTTATGCTCGTTTCTAAAGTGATGCTACTTGACTTTTGACATCATGGCTGATATGTAGATACATATGTATGTATGTATGTACACAGATATATAAATATGTATATAAGTGCATATGGGTGTCGTATTATAGATTTCAGTATAAACTCAGTAACTCTTTTACCGTTCCAAATATATGTATTTATGTATGTATGTATGTAACCAATAAGTAGAGTTTCTACGCGGGAAAAAATTCCCGGGAAGTTTTTGTTGTAATTCTAACACTAAAATAAGTCGCAAAATTCGAAAAAATCGTCCAAATAAAAATCGCCAAAATGAAAAAAGCGCCAAAAACCGAAAAAAAATCGCCAAACGCGAACAAGGCTCCAGTAACAAAATAATTGTTAATATGAAAAAAACCGCCAAAATGAAAAAAAATCGCCAAAATTAAAAAAATCGCCAAAATGAGAAAAAAAAGTGTCAAAACTACAAAAAAGCGCCATAATGACCAAAAAATATGAAAAAACCGCCAAAATGACCAAAAATCGCCAAAATTAAAAAAATTGCTAAAAAGAAAAAATCGCAAAAAAAAGCAAAAAACCGAAAAAAATCGCCAAAACGAGGAAAAAATGTCAAAACTAAAAAAATGCCCAAAATTAAAAAACAACCGAAAAAATCGCCAAAACAAAAAAAATCGCCAAAAGTTAAAAAAATGCCAAAATAAAAAAAATCGCCAAAATTAAAAAAACGAAAAAAAAAATGCTAGAACTGTATTTTATATAGGCTACTAAGGTTCGTATTGAATTACATATCTCGTGTCCGTACGGAACCCTTCGTGCGCGGCTCAAAGTCGCACTTTAATGAATTTTTTTACATTGCTGTTCTTTATTTTGTTACATAAAAGACTAATTCATATTTTATATACATACATACATACATACATACATACATACATACATACATACATATATACATACAAAGTGTTAAACAACGACGGTATCTTACTATCGATCCTTTATACCAAGATAGTGAGTGATATCTTAACAGAACAAAATTTTTAAGTTACTCAAGAAAAAGTATTCCTTCTTCTTTATATGTAAAAAATTTTCGCAAAAAATATCTTAATATGAAGGATGAATTTTTTTCGAAATATATGTAACTACGTTCCAATAAAGGAGTGCCTGTGCATTATGTAACTTACGAGTTGGTGTACATTTTAGGGACGTTTAAGGGATGACACTTTTTAAATTATACTTTTGTTCCCATAAATTCCACTTTGGTGATGTAATTTACACAATTTAAAAAAGGAACATACGTGCATAAATATATGAATTCAATAATATTTATATTGTACTTTTTAAATATGCATGTACGTACATACATATTTACTTTTAGAATGAATAAAATTGATTTTATTCTTTATATTTTGATTAAAGCACAACTTGTATTTTTGTCTTGAGCTTGTTTGATTCCATATCACTAATTTTCAAAAATTTCCGGGAATCACGGGAATAAGAAATTTTATTTCCCGTTTCCCGGGATTGGGATTGGGAAAAGTCCGGGAAATCAGAAACCCTACCTTTAAGGAATAAGTATGTATCATACGTAGTAGATAAGTTTAAGTGTTTGCTTTATTTTCGGAAAATTTTTATCATCACTATAACCATTTTCATTGACAAAAGGCAAGAACCGAAACGAGCAAAATGACGTCACATGGAATTGATACCAAAATAAAAATATGTAGATACATATTTGCGTACATATACGAGTACATAATATGTATGTAGTTACATTAGAGATGATCGAAAGTGTGATTTTTTAAGAATGTTGCTCCTTGTGAACGTGATTTCTAAATCGCTGTTCTTTTAAACTGTGACTGTGATGATCACAGTTTAGCAGTATTTTCTTTGTAGCAGTTTTGTTATTTTGAGAAAAACTAATAAGAAGAGCAGCAGTGAAATTAAACGGTGACTGTGATCACGGTTTAACACATTTCAGCTCCTCTGCTGTAAATGTGTGTGTGTACTAATATTAGTGTTTTGAACAGTGCTGCCACAACCAAAAAATTTTTACAACCAAAATTCGCTTTAAAAGTTACCAAATGAGAAAATATAATACCAAATTTCAATATGTAGTATTTTTATTAAATAACATCCCAACAAAAAAAAGACACTCCTAAAAAGCCATGAAAAAGTAGAGTTTGCTATCTGGAAGTAGTGAAAATTTCGATCCGTTCTAATGATTTTTACATAGGGTTGTCAATGCAAGAAATTCTCTTTTTCGATGCATAGAAAACCTTGTAACTCCTCCATAGTTTTAGAAAATACTCACCAAAAATTAAAAAAACTATTTTTTTAAAGAAATTTATGAACTAATTTTAATTTAAAATTTAAAAATTTTTTGCTTAAATTAACATGAAATCACTAATTCGGGCTTAAATTCGTATAAAAAGACTATTTACCATTTTTCCTAGATAAAAATATTACCATAGAACACAAAAAACTGACGGGAAAAATTAATGCAAATTTATAGATAAGGTGTTCCTTTATTAAAGCCCATGAATCTATTAATGAAAAACATGAATTTGAACTCAATATCATCAAATTTTCAACTTGGAGTCTTCTGAGGGTTACGCATTTTTCTTGGGAAGGAGTAAATGCGGGCGGACAAAAGTGGTCACGTATTATGGACCACATAGTACTCTAAAAACGTGCATACTCAGAATTACTGGAAGTTCGAGTTTTCAGAAGATTTTCGAAAAACTTTAAACTTTTAAGATGTGATAAATTTTTTTAAGGAGGTGATACGGGCGGACAAGCGTGGTCACCTCCTATGGACCACATAGTGCTCTGTAGTACAGAGTTGCGACCATTTAGTTAAATTAAAAGTTGTTTACAGTGTTGTAAAAGAAAAGTATTGTAAACAAGTAAGTAGCAATCAAGGCGAATTCATAACAGGTGGATGCACTAGCGATTTTAGCCACAGCTGTTTTATTTTCAGTTGCCTTGGTAGCAATACTAAAAATTGAAGAACATAAAAGCTTAAAAAGTATAACATAAAAAATACATATATACATGTGTATCATTATTTTGACCAAAAATAACCAAAATGAGAAAAATATTCACATCTCCACATTAAAGAAAAAAATAACCATTTTTGGTTAGAAATAACCAAAAACGGCAGCCCTGGCTTTGAAATACTAATAAGAATAGCGACTGAACAAACAATTACCAATCAACTCAACGTTACCATATGTGAAAATTTATCTTATTTTTGAAATTTTTCGAGATGTAAAAACGACTAAAAGATTTCTTAGCTAAAAATAAGATTTTTGAAAATATGAAAAATAGTACTCCTAACATATTAGTTGAAGTTCCTTTTGACTAAACTACTTCCACATTTTCTTCTATGTTTCATAAAAATCATGAATAGAAGTAACACGATGCAACACTATTTATGTCCTTTGATTAAATTTCAACAATGGTTTCGCTCCCAACAATTTATATATGTATTTGCTTTTATAATATTTACATTTCACTTAATTTATATAGATTTTAAGGAGTTAAAGATTTTTTTTACCTTCTTCTACTTAATACAATTTAACAATGATTTAAAGATTTATATGTACATATGTACGTATAAGTATACAAAAACTTTTATTTGAGGTAAAAAGTAAGCAAAAACCTATTTGACTAATTTTTTTAATTTGACTGCACCCGGTCAAAAAAAAATACTTGTGTGGCATCACTCTATTCTTGAATAGCTGTTGTTGTTATTTACATTTATTTTCTTTTTACATACTCTTTATATCTACAATTTGAAGCTGAAAAAAAGTCAGCTAAATGTAGTAATGTAAGGAAATAAAAAAACATCTTGATTATTGAGTTCTTGTTTCAACTTTGTTACTTGTTGTTGAGCTTCTCATTTGTTTAAATGAAAGTTTATAACATAATAACTCTAGTTGTTCTAAGAATAGAGCTGTGCCAAATCGTTCATTCAAGTGACCGCTCATTTTTGTACATTTTCTAAAAAAGAACGAGTTTGTTCATTTCGTTCATCCGCTCTTTTCAATAGAACGAAATAAAAACACAAACAGTTGATTCGTCAAATAAAAAGGGACAAATGTAATGAATTTGTTATGAATTGAATTGTTTAGCAAAAAAAGCATAATAAACACTAGAAAATGTAAGAAACAAAAAAATCAGTAAAAATTTTTAAAATATTATAGTATTTTATAGGATTAAGAAATCATCATAATAATTATAATACTTAAAAAAAAACTTTTAATATGTTCTAAGAACTTAAGAAATATTAATGGCAATTTTATTAATTTCATAATGGTCATACTGCTTCTAAAAGCAGACAAAAAGGCAATTGAAAACCCGAATGTGACAAAAAAATTCATATGAAAAATGAAAATGCAAAAAAAAAACAAAACAAAAACACCCCAGTGCGCTCGTTCGCTCATTCCGTTCAATTGTACTTTTTGTCAGTACTGCTGAGCCAAAACAGCTCAGTAAAGTGACCGGCTCACTTCGTTCATTTTACTGATTCATTCATTTGTACCCGTTCGTTCATGAACGACACAGATCTATCTAAGAAGCTTTGGGTAAAGGTTCCCTGATGATCTGCATTAGCAACAGTGAAATGCGCATAGGATCCAGCTAAGCCCCTCAATAATCAGTTTCAATGTATTTTAATAAAAAAAACATTTTACTGAATAAGTAAAATAATATTTTTGGGATTATTAGTGCGTTAACAAATTTTAAACTTAAATTGTAACAATTCCCAATAAAAAACAGTAATTAATAATTTTTTTTTCAATTTTAAATAATTTAACCCAACCTACTTACAATACTAATTATGATGAGTTAGCTCATTAACATGTTCATAACTAGAGATCAAGCATCGGGTGTTAAAATTTTCAGTAAGTCTAATTATCTTTTCAGTAACTAATTCTATGCACGAGAATCGTTCAGTCGAAAAAAACCATCATGGGAGATTATAAATTAATTTCAGTAATTTATTTTGCGATATTTGCAGTTTTTGTGGAATGAATGCTTGCTGCTTGCACAGGCAAAATACATAGATAAGATTTGCCATAAAACTACATACATATAGTGAATAAAAAATGTCCTGAGGGCTAAATACTTTTTCAAAGCATCGCTCTGCAGTTTTGGCTAAGAAAATAAATATTTTTCTATATATAAATACATAGAAAGGAGAAGGCCACAGTTAAGGCCCAACTGTAATAGGAGTAAGCGAACTTAAGCAACTGTGCGGTTACATATAAAACGTATGTGGCAAACTATAATGTACTTATGGAACTTTTCGTCAAGTTTCGTCAAATGTCATTTGCTTAAGTTAAGTGCCAAACTGAACGCACATTCTGTACGGAAAACACTGTTTTTGCATTTTTTTTTTAAACTCAAGCAAACAGCAGCAGAAAATATTCATTGATTTTAAATATTTTTTTATTGTTTCTTATTTTAAACTCAGAAAAGAAAGCAAAAATTTTATTTTCATTCTTTGTTTCACAATACACATATACACACATACACTTGAGATTATTTATGTATGTTCATTGTTCTATTTTTGGTAGGCAAACCAAATAAAGCAAATAATAAAGTGGTGGATATAATTAATTAATATAATAATAATAATAATAATATAATTAATTAATTTTTAATAGACTAGGACATTCCAACAAGTTAATTTGATTGAATTGCATTCATTTAGTAGTTATAAGAAACAAAATTATTAAAAAAATTTTAACAATATGTGCAACTGTGGCTAAAGAATACTTAAGTGCATGTAAGTGCATTGTGGCCACTTAAAAGTCACATCTGAATTGCTTAAGCATTTGACAGACTTATCGTTCAATTCTGGCATTAGCTTAAGCCAGCATATTCATATTATAGTTGGGCCTTTAGATTTACAAATATACAACACACAATATTCAATCGCCTACTATTACGAATATATCGTGTGTAATATGTATTACGAATACTTCACGTGTAATATGTATTACGAATATTTTTTTTTTTTTAGTATATAAGGAAGTCTCTGCGGGGGTATCTGTTCAGTCTGAAGGTGTCCGCCGACGAATCAACATCAATAGGCTAGACTGCAAAATCACTCTACAGCCAGTCCCGCAACTATACTTAAGTCTGCAGTACACAGCATCTAAAAACCACATGCGCATGTGGCTACATATGCTACATGTCGTGTACTACTAACATGTGCACATGTAGATGTGCTGCCTCAGAAAATGTGGGTAATTCGGCTACATGTATCACATCTGTATATTTAAACAAAATTTTTACAACATGTAGCCACTACTAGTAATTTTAAAAAAATGCAACCAACATGCTGAAAGTTCCCGCAACGTCATCGCGACATGCACATTTGGCTTTTTACATGCCGTGTAAAAAGGTATGTTTGTAGGCTTTATATGTATATATATTATTATTTACATATTTATTTACTTAGGCTGAGTTTACATCTGGCATTTTTTTGTGTGTCATTTGCCCCAAAAAAAAATGTAACCAACTAATTACTAATGAAAAACTGTTTGATTCAGAAACATATTTAATGATTTAAACAGTTTGCAATCATTTTGGATTGTATAAAATTTTCTATTTATTATGTATGAAACTGTTTAACTTAATAAATACATGTCTGGATCAAATAATTCTTCATTATTAATTAGTTGGTTACGCTTTTTTTACGCTTGTGTGGCATTTGGCACACAGATGTAAACCCGGCCATATATAAATATAAGACTAATCAGCGTTGCCATTTGGTGCTTTTTTGGGTAATTTTTGGTGCTTTTCCTTTCTAAATACTAGAAACTTTATAAAATACCCGTTTCAGAAAAACTAGTATTTAAAATGCTTTTTGCAATTTTTTTGCAGTTTTTTTAGTGCTTTTCAATAACCAAAATTTTTGCAACAATGCAAAAAAACAAACGCTGCTTCTTTTCTCAATAATTTTTTTTTATTAATAATTAATTAATAATTACATAGATATCGCATTTGATCAACAAGAGGGTACACCCAGAAAAATATTGGTTGGAAAATGGTTAGGCCAATAAAATATCGTTTGCATGAACTATATTTCAGTTCACACTAAAAATTGATTTTCTATTAATACAAAAAACAATCCATGTTCATTGCCATCAGGGCATAATTGTAATAAAAATATGTTTGTGACAATTCTTAAATTGATTGCATCAACCGAACGTATGCTTTTGTCATGACCAGGGAAACCACAAATATGCAATTGCGTGTTTTTTCTCGTGTGACATATTAATGTGGGGACAAGATATTTATCCGTTTCAGAACTTTTTAAGAATTTTGACATCGAATTTTTAGTGCATATTTTTGCATATTTCACCCTTTAAAGCATTTTTTTTGGCATATGTCAGTCTTACACGCATATTTTTAGCATATTTTCGAATTTTTAGAGCACATTTTACGCTTTTAGGGCATATTTTGATACTTTATAGATATTTTTTTTATATTTTAATCCATTTGGCGCTACCGTCCTTTTAAAAGGACATTCCATTCCGAAAAAAATATACAAATAAAAAATTTTTTGGCGCTTTTTGGGCTAAAATGCTTACAAATTAAGAAGTTGGTAAAACATTTTATTTTTATTTTTCGCCATCTAAATCTGCAAAGTTCCAATGTAGTGTATACATTTTTTTTTGCATATTAAAATTATTTTTGGACTTTAGTTCCAATAAAACTTCAGTTTTGATATTCGTGACGTACTCTGCCCAAGAAAGGATGTTTAAGGAACATTGTCAATGCATTAAAGTTTATTTAGATGAGACAGGAGCGATTTTTATTTGAAATTCTATGTCAATATTTAAAATCTTGTTCTATTTATCCAGTTCCAAAGCATGAATTCTGGTATCCTGATCTTTTGAAATTGAAGTTAAATTCTCAGGAAAGCATGCAATAAAAATTAATTCGTATTATTTGTTTTAGTTAAAATTTGTATGGTAATTTTGTTTTAACCTGCAAATGTTATTGAATTTTTGAATTCAAAATATATTTTCATGTACAAATAAACCAATTTATTTTATTTTTAATCGCATATTTTTTTTTACTTTTTAATGCATATTATCAAGTTTTTAGTGCATATTGAATGCACATAAAACACTTTTGTTAGAGCATATTTCTGGTTTCCCTGGACATGACTAATGAACTGATTGATTAGCACAACCGAATAAAATATTATGAATTGGATTTTACTACCAACTTTTGGTGTTGGCAACTAAAAAATTTTCGTCCTATATTAACGTTAAAATAAACACTTTCTTTCAGTTGCAGCAACTAACTAGAGGTTGAGTTTATTATCATAGTTTATAGCAGCAAATTCAAAAATTAACTTTTAAAATTTTCAAAGATATTATGATTTGTGAATTCTCTCTCTTTTTTGAAAGTCTGTGCATAAGATAACAGGTTTGTGGCTGTTCAAAATGTATGGTTGAAGAAATTCATATAAAAATGCATGACCACCAGAAAATAAATTTCAATTAAATTAAACTTATGACAATATGTCTAAAAATTAATTTCTTAAATTTTTATTTTTATTTGCGTTTATTGTTTATTTTTGTTTCAGCAAGGAAGACCAATTTTTATTTCACATGTACCAATTATGATATTGTTTTAGTTATATAATAACCATATTTTCGGTGGCAAGAATAATTTTTATTTCAAAATCCATACTGTTAACCAATTTTATCTGTTGTTGCAAACTATTGGGTTAATGGATATAATTAAATATATTGTGGTACTACAAGAAAATTGATAGTTGGTGCAACCGCCAAAATTCGATTGGCAAACAAATTCGGTTGTCTCAACGAATCTGTTTTCTCTGTGTATTAACTTAAAATTTTAAAGCTTTTGGTTACATTTTAGGATAATTTGAAAATCCAAATACATCAAATTCCATTTGAAAATATATTTAGATTGTTTTTATTTTAAAACCTGGCAATTATTGTAAAAGAATATCTTTATTTTGAAAAGAGTCGCAAATCAGAAAAAAAAATTAGCAATTTTATTATAAAAACACTCACATTTCGAATTAAAATTATAAAGTAAAAATACGTTGAAATGTTTACAGTATATATGTAGATAAGTTGATTTCTTGCAAGAAGTGAAATTTCAAAAATTTTGACTTGATGAGTGCGGTAGTATATTAATAATATTTGAATAAAATTATTAAAAAATGATTTTTAATTACAAAAAATTATTTTTTTGGTCGGCTTGAAGATTTTTGAAAATAAAATATGGCAACACTGAAATATATTGAGAAATTGTCGTATAAAAGGCAGAGAGACAATAAAATTGTAAACAGCGATGCCAAATTAGCGCGTTTCGCGCTAGATTTAGCGCGTTTTAACTATGCCAAACGCGCTTTTTTTCTTCTTAGCGCTTTTAATAAATGAAGTCATTAACATCATTTCAGTTCAATATTTTTTTTACGTTTTTTTTATATAGGTTTAACAATTTTCTAGTATCCAAAACTCTGATAAAATTACCTTGAATGTGGTTGGGATTAAAAACGCATTTTAATACTGTAAACGGCAAATGTTTTTGAAATTTCACAACTAAAAATATGTATTAATGAACCAAGAAGTTTACATAACTTATTAAGCATCTATTCTTGCTCAAGTACAAAAAGCATTTGAATCGCTTGGCAAATAAAATTAAAATAAAAACTTTATATATATATACGATTATTTTGAAGGCGATTCTTATTCCGTATTAAATGATTTTAGTTACCCTGCGTTTACACATGCAAGTATCTTGCATGCAAGCTCTGTGTGTACGTATTATCAATTTATCAACGAAAATTTTGCACAAATGCCCGACTGTCTTGCAACTTGCATGTTAACCTTTTAGTGCAGAGTTGTCCATAACATAAAAAAGTTTAATTTTAAGGGAACCAGATAGTATTGAACTTTATACGTATTGTTTCAATGTTATTTATTTATGTCTAAACAATTAATTAGCTGCTTGATTTATATTTCAGAAAAAAAATTATTAAATTAGCTTTTAAATGTATTTAATTAAAATGAGTAAAAACTCATATAACATCACACAGAAATCCAGTTAATTTTTACTAAAGAATTAATAGGGCAACACTGTTAGCTAACTTTCCATTTACTTGCTACAAGTTCAACAAGTCACTGTCTTGTAAAATTTCTTGGCAGTTGAGTTGGGAAGTAGACTGCAAGTGCCGAAAGTGTAGATGTGTTAGTAAAAGAGTTTGAGTGTATTGAATTTTTTTGAACTTGCACTTGCACGTGTAAACCCCAAGTTATTTCGGATATAATTTCGAAGAAGCAATATTGCAAAATCTGAAAAGGGGTTACTAAAATAATTTTTATTACTGATGCATATCTCGACTTTTATTAAAATTTAGTTTAGCGCGCTAGAAAGTAGCGCGTTTTGGATATCAATAGTTAACAATGTTGTAACTTAGCGCTTTCTAGCGCGTTTTGAGAATGGCAATAGCGCGTTTGGGTTGTAAATAGTTAGCATCGCTGATTGCAAAGACAAAAAAGTGAGAGCTGTGAGTGAGAGCTGTGAGTGAGAGCTGTGAGTGAGAGCAGAAAAGGCGATTTGACGATTTTTTGTTGACAAAAGATGAAGGTAAAAAAAAATTAATGTGGTAGCTTTATTTACTGTAAAGTAAGCATACAAGAACAATCACAGTTTGTATGAAAGAACTATATTTTAAAAACCTGTTACTTGATAAATTCAATCACAGTTGTGATAAGTGATTTTTCAATCGCCGTGAAAAAGTAACAGGGGGCAAATTACGGCATTCGATACCATTGGAAATTTTAAAATATTTCCATATAAACTCTATTGAAATATTTCGTAATTTCGTTCGATAACGAGTGCCGTAATTTGCACACAGGTTTCGAAATATCGCTCAACTCTAATGTACATATGTACTTGTAAAGGTAAAAAATTAGAATTTAAATTAAAAATTAAAGTCAAGTCCATTGTAATGGTCAATACGAGTAATATGCACACAGTGGCGCCTAAAACTTAAATTCGACGCGCCATACCATATTGCCATAACCAAAACCAAAATTTAATTGGAAATTGAAAGACAGACAGACAGACGAAGTTTGTGGAATAAGGGGCGAATATGCAGAGTGTGTAGTACACGACCCTCTGTACCCGACATGTTTTTTTTTGTTTCTCTTTTCTACTTTTCGCAATTTATTATTGGGCGCATTCATAAGAAGTAGCTGTTGAGCTCAACAGTTATGAAACTGCTGGCAACTGTTGGCCCCAACAGCTACTTCTTAGAAACGTCTTGATGTATGTAATGTAATTGTATATCTTTATTTGTAATTGTATATCGCATTTGTAATGTAAAACTTAACAAATATTTGTTGCTGCCACCTAACAAAGCATATAAAAGAAATAGCTCTATTTGACCAGCTGTTCGGGCTGAGCACAACGTGTTGACTATAGGTAACGAAAAAATTTTATGATGGAAAATTACTCAACTGTTGAGTGGGGCGGAGATACTCAACTATGCGTTTCTAAGACAAACACTCAACGGTTGCGCAACTGCTACGTCTTATGAATGCGACCATTGTTGCTTCATATGATTTTTCTCATTTCAACGGGTGTATGGATACTTGATGTGTGTTATCAAGGGATATGGTATGTATGTGTATGTGTTTAAGTAGAAAACGCGAAGAAGTAAACAAACTACAAAATTTCTGTCTGTATTAATGTCCAATATGTAAAAGCTTCGGGCAAGAGCAAAAGAGAATTGTAAAATGTCCGGCAAGAAATGTCTGAAATGTAAATTGGGACTTATGGCGAGTCACCTATAATCAAATACAGTGTTGCCCATTAATTTGTTTCGAACAGCTGTTTTGTATGGTTATGGCACGTCTAATTTAAGCTTAAGAACGCAATGAACGGCAAAAAAGGTGGAAGTGATCCAACCAAAAAACAGGGGGTTATAATGTAAGCCGAATCGAACGGAAGTGTTTTTTCACCAGATAGAATGTTTTTTTATTGAAAATAAGTTCTGGCCATAAAAGAAAACAAATAAGATGAGCTGTATTTTTTACGGCTATTTTGCTTATTTTGGGAATATCTGCTTTTTTACTTATTTTGCCTTTTAAACTTTTTTACTAATTTGTTTTTAGTTTATGAGTGTAAAACACACACTGCATTTAAAAATATTATGTGGATGTGGGTATCACTTAATTTTGGCCTTATCGTGTAGCTAAGAGTACATTTGCTAGAAGATGAAAGAAAGTGAATAATAGGGAAAGTCAACGGCCATACTAGCCGCTGCTCCTAATATAAAAACTCGGATTTTTTAGTTTTATTGCCGATAGCTTGGATATGCTGACTACTGAAGGATAATCTGCCCAGGAAGTGCAGACGGAGATCTTTCAGAGCGGGACATAAGCAGAGGACATGCGAGATACTTTATTCCTCTTCTTTATCATAAGAATTGCAGAATTAATCATTGTACGGGAGATTTCTCAAGTGTTTCTTAGTGAAGTTCATGATGTTTTTGGTTCTGTGAGGATTTAGGTAATGCCAGGAATTTTCGCTGCTGATAGCAAGCACTTTTTCACTTTGTATAAGTAGTTCCACCATTTTAAAATATTTATTTACAAAACATAAAATTATTTCCATTTTAAAGCGCATTGTAAAATTTCAGAGTTTTTTCATACAAACAAAAACAGCTGATGTACATTTTGTCAAATAAGTGTTATAAAAAGCAGAAACAAATACACCAACAAATACACGTACATATTTCTACATGAGGTTAATTTTATTTTGTGCAAATTTATTAGACATATTGTTGTTTAAAACCTGAATTTAACAAACTTGCAATGTGAACGCAAAATCAGCTGTTTATGGTTTTAACTTTAGGTGTGCAAACAGTGTAACGCTATAACATCTGTAGACGGAGAACAAAATTATTCTCAGAAAGAGTGGTTAGAAAATTTATCGCAGAAATTTTTAATTTTAGTTCACTGCATCAAGGCATTTAATAACTAAAATTTAAAATAAATAAAATTTATTATTTATTATTAAACTGGTTTGTTAGGGTTCCGTACTCCAAAGGTGAAAGGGAACCCTATTTTTTCGCTACGATTTCCGTCATTCCGTACAAGCTACGGACCTGATTTTTTGACAGATTATCTACCTTCTGCAACAATAAATATGTATGTATATGACAGTTAAAAATTAAAGGGTATTCCAAAGCAAACAACGAGAAATATTGAAATTATATATAGACACTTGAAGTTTTCAAGTTAGTGTATTTTTATGCAGACCACACCAATTTTCACTTAAATTAAAAAAATCAAAATTAAAGGGTGTTCATCAGTTAATGGTATATTGGAAACCGTAAGAGGCAAACTCTTGAAATTTTCAAAAACGCTAAAACTAAAAAATCCCAAAAACCGCCAAAGTGAATAAAATCGCAAAAACGGAAAACAGCTCTAAACTTAAATAAATTTCTAAAACTAGAATAAGTCGCCGAAAAAAATCGTCAAAATTTAAAAAACAATCGCTAGATGAAAAAAGCGCCAAACTAAAAAAACTCTCAAAAAAATAAGTCACCAAAAACCAAGAAATAAAAACGCCAAAAAGTTAAAAAACCTGAAAAAATCGGCAAAACCAAACAAATCCCAAAACTAAAAAAACGCCCAAATTAAAATAAATCGCCAAACTCGAACAAAAAGCCAAAACTAAAAATCGCCAAAAACTAAAAAAACGCAAAAATAAACCGAAAAAATCGGCAAAACCAAAAAACCCCAAAACTAAAAAAACGCTAAAACTAAAATAAATCGCCAAAACCGAAGACAGCCAAAACTAAAAATCCTGTCACGCCTAAAAATACAACGTATTGCGTCGCTAGACTACTCTCTCACTTCTTCGAAGACTGGAAGCAGTAACATTCCTGAAAGAATCTAGATAATTAGACATGGCAGTCTCGGCTACTTCTAGGTTAACAAAATGCAACGGAACTAGTGCTCTAGAGAGCCGCTCGAGACAAAGGCAGTCCTTCCAAAGTAATCTAAAAACTATTCCTTTTTTTCTAATTTGTTCTTTGTTTTCCTTCCTTTTTAGTCGTGAGCTTAACACTGACAATTACACGAAAGTTTGTTCAAAACTAATAAAACTCAAACAAATTGATTATGTTGCATATAAAATTCTAATATAACGAGCGATTGGGATGGCACGTCCAGGTGAATATTCAAATATTTTATAACATCAACAAGCAAAAACAACAAAAAAATTCAAACTTTCTTTCTATTCTTCTTTGAAACTACATACTTTCGAACGTTTGTCTTTCTCACAAAGTTGACGGTTTCTTTTGCTCTTGTTTTTTTTGTTTTGAGTTAAAAACTTTTATCCAAGTTAAGTTTCGTAGGTATCATCTTGTATTTTGTTTATGCTTAACTTGTGTTTTCCTTGGAGCTTTCACTAAAATGTCATTTTGTTGAGACAGTACAATTTTTTAATGTAAATATTTCATGCTTTATTTTTTTTTTTTTAATAATGCCTTTAAAATAAAAACACCGGATACATTTTTATGCCTTCATGGTATTTGAAATTAAAAGATCATCTTGACAAATTTGTTGAAGGCAAATGTAAGAATAAAAGATATTTATTTCTCCAAGTTTAAATTATTTATGGTCACATTAGAAAATATACTAGTACATATTAACATTTACTGAATTGTTCTCGAAAACATTTTAAAACTTTTAATAAGGGAGAAGTTTTATTTTGTCTTTTAGGATGACAAATTTGTACATGACTGTAGTCAATGGTAGCGATGAGATCGTGACATATTTTCTTCCGAATTTACTATGGTTTGAAATTATTGATATTGATTGCTGGGTATAACGGAAAATAATTTCAGGAGTGCAATCAAAAAAAAATTAACTAATTTTTTCAATCTGGCAACTAGGTAATTTGCACAGTGTGTTAAAAATGATAATAATTAATAAAATATCTTTTATCTATTTTTATTGACAGCAGTTTTTATTTAAACTTTTTATGTTATATTTTTTTGTCTTAAAGTACTTAAGTACGCACGATGTCAATTTTATGTAAAAACATTAAAAACCTCATATTATGTGTATCCAAGAAGATCAAACTTGTTTCTTAAGTTGAGAAAAAAACTAAAAGCCTGGTCCACAATGTTGACAAAAAACTGTCTATGTATAGCTTACTTAGTCCCCATTCGCACTATGCAAGTCGTATTGCTGAATTGATTAGTTTGTAGGAGAGACGAGGGGAAAATAAACAATTACTCAGCTTCATGCTGTAATGTT
Source organism: Tachina fera (assembly GCA_905220375.1). Taxonomy (NCBI): domain Eukaryota; kingdom Metazoa; phylum Arthropoda; class Insecta; order Diptera; family Tachinidae; genus Tachina; species Tachina fera. The sequence goes on along the minus strand of LR999967.1, from coordinate 101,251,076 downwards.
AAAAAAGCACACATTCATACACCAAACTATGCATAAAAAAGATGAGTCCAAAAATAAGACTTGTATTATGTGAACGTCGACGAAAGTACAAAGAAAAAGGGATAAGTTTAGAAATAAGACTTGTGTAGTGCGAACTCGTTAATATTAAAAAAAGAACAAAAGAATAATTTTTATTTGTCGTCCTGTCGGTAAATAAACCGATGATACCTATTATATTGCTTTTGAATTCGATCGGATAAATACATAATCACACTTATTCCAGTTGACGCCATCGACACCAAAAAATTGGTGTTGTTCAAAACAACTGACTCGTGTTGGGAGGTTTATGCTATTTTCTAGACCTTAGGAAACGGAAAGAGATTGTCAGTTGCGCAAAATTTTTCTCGAGAGCGAGTAAGCAAGCCAAAATTTGTTTGTATTGTGTTAAAGTGACGTCGATGACGACAACTGGAATAAGAGTGAATATGTAAGTGAGATTCAGGTGCGTCTTCGAATGAATGCGCAAATTTTGTCTCACCGGGTCACAGGCTTAAGTTGTAAGAGGGTTACAATTATGTACATATTATATTTATACTTACATATTAATATACACACACACTCATATTTCTTTGTAACTAGATCTGATGAAACCCCGACGTGAGCCCGATTTTCGAAAATGTTTGTGAAATCTTTAAATAACTTCCACTATTTTATACCGAACGTTATAAACGTTATAATTCCATCGAAGAATATCACGAGATAATGAGTTCAAATATCTTAATAACAACATTGACACACAACAAAATATTATCATTATCATGTCCGATTGCCAAATTCTATACTTAAAAAACAAAAACCGATTTTGTTAGACAGCTTTTGTTTGTTCCTTGACTGTCACCTCGCGCGCGCAGATACTATTGCTTTCACTTCGTTGTATAGCCTTGTATCATATGGTATAGTTAGTGAACATTCAATATAGACTGATAGCCTTAAGGACAAGGCGAGTACATAGCTGGTGGTATTGACAACGGCCGCCGCTGAAAATGCTTCGATCTTAGCAGCCGCACCATTTGTTATTTCACAATATATCGAGCCTATGCTTTAATAGAATGATAACTCAAAAGAACTTGTTTTTCGGAAATCGTGTTTGAAGTCATATAACAACATCATTTTCTCACAAAATGTCATTTTTCTTGTTTCTTTTTTAGAGTTATCTTCTATTCGTGGGTGAATCAGAGACACATATCGCACACTAAATAATTAAGCAGTCACAATTCAAAATGATTTATGTGGTTTTGCTTTTTATAAATCAGTTACGGCATTCGATACGAGTCGTAATTTAAAAATATTTCCATATAAACTCTATTGAAATATTTTTAAATTACGAGTCGTATCGGATGCCGTAATTTACCCGCTGAAAAAAACTCTAACCTCCGCAACATTTTCTTTTGCAATAGCCTTTTTGAAGAATATAAAATACCGTTATGCTTGTTTTTATGTTACATACTTGCAGTTCTTTATGATTTAGTGTTCGATATGTACATCTAAGATGCCTCAGAAAATTTGTATGGAATAAAACATGGAGCTCGTGCGATAATGGCTGAGAGACAAGAAATTTTAAAATTTTAATTTATGGCCTGTTGCACAATTTGTGTTGAAAACAACAATAAAATACTCAATATAAATTTTAACCCGAAAGTTTACTTTCGTTATTGTGAAACATTTAATGACATGTCAAAACAGCGCACCGGCTTATCTTACCCGGTCGTATGCCAACACTTTTTTAAACGGCGCCGCCAAAACTCATAGGCCCATAGCCGGCGCTGACGAGTTTTTTTTTATCAAAATAAACAAAGTTTTCTGCACAGAATTTGCAAACCAATGAAAACAATAATAATGAATTGTATTTTGTGTTTAAAAACAAAAGAAAATTTTAAAAATTCCATATATTTTAATTCTACCGAATGGAGAGAACAAAATATACAGTATATCATTGAGAAGCATCTTTGGAAATTGGTTAGTTCTGAATGTTATTTAAGGTATTTAAATAAATAACCGCGAAGAAGTTCTGCTCTGGACTGTATTTTACATCAAACATAAATATGCATCTCCATCCGCAATGTTATATCCTAAGATGTACTATTCACATATACATATGCTCCCTGCGGCAGTAGTGTTAAAAACAAATAGTAAAAGTGAATAAAGTTGTTCATTTGCCTGAAGCATGTTATAAGTTGGAAGAAATTTTTATGTATACCTCGAATCGAGTTACATAAAGGGGTTACAAAAAAAGATATTTTGCTATCACACCATATACATAATTAAAATGCTAAATAAATAAATATACCTTGTTCAATATGTTCTAATTCTGTTCATTCCAATCAAAATAAATCCAATATTGTATGAGGAAACGAACGATTTAATGAACATTTGTCAATATTTTTATATTTAAAAGTGTATTGGGAATCTACATCCGTATTTATAAAAGTTATTAAAGTGTTTATAAAGCAGATTTCCATACAAAATGTTTCTTATTAATAATTTTTTATAAATAAGGCTGTTTATTCATAAAAGTTTCATTAACCCAGTACAACATACTGATGGGTTTTTAGAATATTCTAAATAGCATTTATATTTATATTACAATTTAAGAAATTTATTATTCGACATATTGTCATAATTATATTTTAATTTGAAATTTATTTGCTGGTGGTTCAGCTTGGTCTATATACGTATTTCATTGGCGCTTGAACCAAATCATCAGTAGACTTCAACCACAAATTTTGAACAGTCACAAACCTCTTACTTTATGCACAGACTTTCAAAAACTATATGAGAATTCATAAAATAATAATATTTTTGAAAATCACAAAAACAAAATAATCTTAGTAGGCTTTGTAACTCATACAAAACCCAGCAAATAATTTATATTCGATATGAATCTATTTTATTTTTCTACACCTTTATACAATTAATTAAAGCTGATATTTTCGACAGGAAGCTGTAAATAGTCAATCCTATATATGTCAGGCGTGTTGGCAGGAATTGTACACTTTCCATGAGTTATATTTAAAACTTGAAAAAACTCGTTTCAATTTGAAAGATTCAGTAAACCCAGTGGAAGTTCCCAAGGACGTTCAAAGCGAAAGCCAGGACGAAACTAGTATAATGTCTAATAATAAAAAAGTATCAAAACCTGCACCTGAAATTTTATTCATGCTAGAAGAAAATGCGATAGAAGTTTTTGAAAACGAAAATGAAGAAGACAAACCTATTTATCCCAAAAGAATTACCAAGCGTAAATGCTCTAGAAAGAAAAGTAGAAATGGCAAAAGTAATATTACGAAAAATAGATCAAGGAAAACATGTAACAAAGAAACAAATGATGGTAAAATTACCAACCTGATATCCAATAAAAATCCAGATGAAATTGAGAAAAAATTAGAAATAGAAGGAACAGAAAAAAACGCTGAAGAAAACAGAATGAAATGTGATAAAAATGTAGATGAAATTAACGCAAAATTAGAATTAGAAATCATAGAAAACAACGCTAAGCTAAACCAAATGAAAGAAGACGATCAGATTAATAGTTTAAAAAATGATGCAACTCAATTAGATAAATTATCGAATGAAGACAAATTCATAGCCGAAAATTTTGAAATCACTTGTGAAATTTGTAAAATCCCACTGCATACATTTTCCGCAATGCTCAAACATTACCGAGAGATACACAATCAGCGTGGGTATGTTGATTGCTGCGGTAATAAGTTTTCGACTCGTGTTGAATTAATAGATCATATTAATATCCACCAAAATCCGGAATATTTAAAATGCAAATACTGCAGCAAAACGTTTGCCAAACGTACATGCCTGAGGATACATATAAAAAATGTTCATGAGGAAGACAGAGTGGAATGTGACATTTGTGGCAAAAGCTTAGTAACTGAATCTGGTTTAAAAAGGCACATGCTTACACATAATACTAAAGATAAAATGGATTCTTGCAAACAATGTGGTAAATCGTAAGTTTGATTTTTTTTAATCTCTTGTAATCTTATGATACTCTGTATAATTTCAAATGTTTGTATTACGACTCCGACTGTTTTCAGTAGGCCATATCTTTTTAAATATTTTAGTGAGAGCTAAAATTTCACTGCAACATTAAAGTTCAATGTAACAATAGTTTAAAGATTTCCAAAAAATAAAAAATACAAAATAATATAAAACTCAGCTGTCGGCAAATATTTAAAAAGATATTCGGCCATGTTCTGAAAACCATTTCGTTTTTAAATCGCAAAGTTTCAAAAACGGAAAACAGTGTTCTCTTTATCAGATAATTTAGTGCATTCGAAATTAAGTTTGGATAAAATATCTCTGGCAAATGAAATCTTAAAACCAAATAAAAAGCTGCAATAAGTGGGCTTTCTTCTTGTTGATTTTTTTCATGAAATTTGTCGGTTTCAAAACGAAATGGTTTTCAGAACCTGCTTACCAAAAACTGAAATTCAAGTGCTTCTAATCATATGATCTAGAGTGTAGGTACTATATTAAATGTTAACAACATAATGTTAATAAACAATTGAATATAACAATAACAATAGAATTTTAAAATTTCCTTCCGGTGTTGCCGAATGTTTTAAAATCAATTACTTCCTATCATGCCGAAGTTTTCTTTACTCTACGTCTCCACCTGACATGAAATTTTGCTGTAACTTCAAGTTATAACTGAGTTGTTAAAATGAATGCACTAACAATAATGTTATAACTTGAATGAAGCATTAACTTGGCCAGTGTAATTTGAAGTTAATGTTAAAGTTAGTAATTTTATGTCAGGTGGAGACCTCAAATTAGGTATGTATGTATGTACATCTAAGTACAAATGGTTCCAATTCATTTGAAAGAAAAATTTTACAGGCATTACATACGCGGCAAATTGAATTATTTGCTGGATTTATGACCGTAATTTCCACATACAGATAATTTACTTTAGGGGTTTTACCTACGAGTTTATTTAACTTGCACGATATTTATTTATTTTCAAGAATAAAAAAAAAACAAATGAAATCAGGACGGTGTAGAGAATGGTAGAAATAATATTTTAACGATTACAGATCATGACGATATATTTATTATGTATTTGATTCCAAACAGAATGAAATACAAGCCTCATGTATGAAATATTCTATTTTTTTTTGTTTACTCTAGCTATTTATCTAAATACTCCCTCTACAATCATATGCGAGTTGTTCACTTTCGAAATATAATTTGCCATTTATGTGGCAAATCTATATTATACGACTTCAGACGTCATATGGCAGAGCATGAAGGAAAAGCTCTACCAAAGGTAAGCTGTAAGATGTGCGATCGTCAGTTTTCAGATATGAGTTGTTTAAATCGACATGTGCGGTCGCATCATTCACCGGAAGGAGCTATAACCGAATTTAAATGTGCTGAGTGCCCAAAAGTATTTGCCGCTGCTTATAATCTTAAGACGCACATGAGAAAAGTGCACGATAATGCATATGTCAGAAAGTGCACATTGTGTGATAAAACATTTAAAGGACCCGTCGCTCTAGCGGTATTTATGTTTATATACTTTGTTGATGAAGACTATTTCATTCAAATTTAATTATAGGAGCATATGTCAAGGCATAAGGGCCAACCCTTATATGTTTGCGGCTTTTGTCCTAGAAAATTTTATTCCAATGGAAACGTGCATACACATCGAAAAAGGTGTTCTGCAAACAAATAGAAAATGTGTAGCAAAAAGAACGGAAGATGAATAATTCATATATGTACATTTCTATAACTATATATATATATACATATATGTACATATATAAGTATGAAAGTTTCAAATAAAGATTTCAAAAATAATCATTTTGAAATTATGTGATGAATTTCGTTAATTATTATGGATTATGGCAGGCTAGAATGCAAATCGAAGATCTTTGTAAGTTTAACATTTATTAACACACTAATAATCACAAATTGTTTTTAAGCCACTGCATAGCTTTTATCGCAGGTTTTGAGGAGACCTAAGACTATTTTTATTTGAATCGCCCAGTGCATGTTAACCCGTAAAGTATGCTATTGATTTCATTAGCATACAGTATTGCTAGAACAGATTTTTACATGTAGGAAAATGTAGGAAAACACAATGTGGCGCACTTAAGAGCAATAAGGTTGACAAAATATGATGAACACAAACAAACAGACAATTCGTAGGTTTTTTATTTAAAAAAATAAATTTGCATAAGTTGATAAAAAAAATGCTAAGCGGTTGTCCCCGAGTGTCACACGTATTTTATTTTACTTATACAGTAATTTTTTTTATTAAAAATACATTGAAATTGATTATTGAGGGGGTTAGCTGGATCCTATGGGCATTTCACTGTTACTAATGCAGACCATCAGGGAACCTTTAGCCAAAAATTGCTAAGGACAACTAGAGTTATTATCTTATAAACTTTCATTTCAACAAATAACAAAGTTGAAACAAGAACTCAATAATCAACATGTTTTTTTTTCTTAGTTTACTACATTGGCTGACTTTTTTCAGCACGAATTGTAGTTGTAAAAAGTTTGTAAAAAAACCAAGGTTGGCAAACGGTATAGCAAAAATACCGATACCGATTCAAGTACCGCTACAATTAAGATACCGGTATCAATACCGATACCGAAACCCATTTCGGTTAGAAAATACCGGTATCCAGAATACCGTTTACGTCTATGCCGGTATGTACCGGTATACCGATTCCCAACAAAAATAAAATTTCAAAAATTTATTTCAATTAACTTTCTTTTATATATATATACATATATACATATGTTCTCTATATAAAATATGAGGTTTGCTGCCATGAATGCCTAGCGGGGCCTAAAGTACCCAATACACAGTGAGGATTTTGTAAAAAAAATTGGAAAAAAATTTCTAAATTAGCTGTTCTATTTTTATGAAATCTTACACATCATTGAGAAAGGTGTCACAGAGCTTATGTCTGGAATTTTGACTATATATACCTTTAAAGGGGGCGGAACGTCAAACCACCAAAGTAAGCAACCTTGGGTTAACGAAAAATTAAAATCCATGCCAAGCTCATATTTTTGATCGTATAAAAAGGATTTTTTGCAAGTCTTTTTTTATCCAAGAGCTAAAAAAAGTCTACTAAATTTATGGCTTTTCGCTCACAGTTTAGGAAATATTAGAGAAAAAATATTACAATTTTGATTTTTTTTACCAACATTTGTCCACTGTTCTGCCAATGGAGAAGTGAAATGTTGTTAGATTAAAAAAATTAAACTCATGAATAAGGGACGAAATTTGTAATATTAAAAAAAAATAGTATCAAAATCACAATTAAGCCAAAAGTTATACTAAATTTAAACTAAAATTTTGAACAAAAGTCGATTTTCGCCGTTTTTTTGAAGAAACAAGTAGGTTAATTATTTCGCTATTATAAAAGAATTTCGCCAATCAATATTTTCGTCTGAAAAGTCTCTCTTAGGTAGAAAATTATGCAATCAAAATGCAGTTTGCTTTTGAGTTCCCGGCAATTTCCAAGAAAATTAAATTAAAAATGGGACTTTTCAGTATTTTTGCATCATTCTTCTTATTTTTCGCTAATTAATTGGTTGATAGAGATAATGGAGGAAAATTTTCGAAACTTTTCTATCTGAAGTTAAAGATTACCATTCCTACAACTTAAAGTTAGTTAAAAGTATTATTTTATCGGACGTATAAAAAGTTGTCCATCAGTACAATTTTAACTTACCCTAAAGTGAGTGCTAAGTTAAAGGCAATGTATCCGTCCTGGTAAATTAAATAAAATTTATAATAATATAATGGTCGCATTCATAAGACATAACAGTTGCGCAACCGTTGAGTGCTTGTCTTAGAAACGCATAGTTGAGTATCTCCGCTCCACTCAACAGTTGAGTAATTTTCCATCATAAAATTTGTTCGCCACCTATAGTCAACACGTTGTGCTCAGCCTTAACAGCTGGTCAAATAGAGCTATTTCTTTTATATGCTTTCTTAGGTGGCAGCAACAAATATTTGTTAGTCCCAATTTACACGAGGAAATTTTACTTGCGCAAGTCATAAAATTTTCTATTAAACTTGCTGTAGCGTTTAGATAGAGCAACTTTACTTGCGCAAGTCTTTTTCGATTGCTTATACATATACATATACATACAAAGAAATGTCAAATTTTGATATAGAGGGAATGATAGCAAAAACAGAATCGCCTGTACAGGCAAGTTTTACATTACAAATGTAATGAAGTAACGAAATAAAGATATACAATTACATTATATACATCAAGCCGTTTCTAAGAAGTAGCTGTTGGGGCCAACAGTTGCCAGCAGTTTCACAACTGTTGAGCTCAACAGCTGCTTCTTATGAATGCGCCCAATAATAATAATATATTTAAGTTGTAATAATGGCCCTAAATATTCTTTGCACGACAAATTTGTTTTGTTTGTTTTTAAGTTGGCTACAAGAATATTGTTTATTGCTTGATATCAAATATTCAAATATTCGTTTCGTCTGAATTTGGCGAGTACGTATACGAATATCGAAAAAAGACGAATATTCAGAAATTGGAATACGAATATTCGCACATCACTAAGTGCATACAATTCTACATGTACTTCGTGTATAATGTACTCACACTGTATGTATTTATTTTGTTTAATTAACCTAAATGTATACTTTATACATATATGCAAAGTTTCAACTGCAGTTTCCTTATTTCACTTTTTTAATAAATTATTTTTTAATAAAAGTATAAAAACGTATATAGAAACATATAAGTTGAAATGTTTTTATATGTTAATGTAAAAATACTCCCTTTTCGAAGTAATTTAATAAAAAAGAGATTTTTTTGATATATCCACTGTCTGAACTAATAATTTAGCAGTCATACCGGTATACCGAGGTATTATAAACTCAATAACAGTATGTACCGATAATACCGATACCGAAATAAAAAAAATACCGATACCGAAATTTAAAAAATAGTTGTACCGGTATCAATACTGATACCGTTATTTGTTTCGGTTGCCAACCTTGAAAAAAACAGGAACCGTAACTGTTATAATTTTTTTTAATTTTTGTTTAAATTACTTTTTAATCATTATTTCTTGATTTTTATTTATTCCTCAGAAAATAATTGTGATTTCGTTTGTAACGGTTCATTCCCAAATTTTAAATAAAATCGCTGAAAATGTTTCTCCGTTTGACAAAATGTTGCCATCACCAACAATATTAAACAAAATAAAGTGGCATCTCGTGAACTGGGGAGAACAGAGGCCGGTTGCCTCGCAGCTGGCTTACAACAGCTGCCGACGAAGTGTGACCACACATTCGGCTGGTGGCCAACCCTACTTCAGTTTTCTTTTTAAAAAGTTTGATTTCATATTTATTTCTTCAGTAATGTTTTAAAATAACTTGAACTTGAGCCTAACTATGAATTATTTCTGATTAAAATAACAAATTTTTTAATATGTGTTACCCGACATGTAGTCGACACATTTTGCTTAGCCGCCGCTGAGTATATCTGCGCTAGCCGCCGATTCTATCTGAGCTAGCCGCGGCCAAATCCCAATATATATCGGCTTCTCTCTCTAAACATAAACATTGTCATAAAGTTAAGGAAATTATTTGATAATTTATGTTGTAGAAAAATAGATTAGTTTATTTCATTCATATATAAAAATAAGCAGACTGTTTCTATATTCTGTATCAAAAAATATCCAAATAACAATTATGAATTGCCTTTTGTGCCTAGAAGTAACTGAAAGTTATAAAGATTTGATAGTTTTTAACTCCAGCGAATGGCAGGAACTAAACATGCAGTATGTTGTTGAAAAGTATCTATGGAAACTGGTGAGTTGTGGATGTTTTTATATGCATGTACATACATACATATATGCAAACAAACGTTGCTAAACTTTATGGACTGGGATGTCTTTTATAAATTTATAATTATTATTAACTCAGTAAAATTTCAATCACAATTGACCCAACTGGGTCTCCAGTAAGCATTTGGTAGGGAACAACGAATTTTTAAACGCTATAGCAGGCCAAACTAATGATAATTTTATTTCGTTTTATAATCATACTAAGTTTTACACGCGGCTTCGTACGCGTTGGTCAATTTAAGAAATACATTAAAACCGGTTTAAAACTCTAAAGTTTAGTCAATAAAATCCTAACCAGCCCAAAAATTTATTTTTCGAAAAAATCCTTAGTAAATATACAAAACCGGATCCGAACCTTACATTATGGTTTACATTAAGGCAACACTCAAAAATAAAAAAGTATCCAATCCCATAGAAAATTTAAAAATAAGAAAAAAATAATAATTAAAAATACTTTCTAGTACATAATTGTGATTATGCGTTCTTTTGTTTGTTTTTTCACTTAAACTTGATTTGTTATTATATTAAATTATATACTAATATTTTCAACAGGAAATTCTAAATAGTCAATCCTACATATGCCAAGCGTGTTGGCAAGAATTATACAATTTCCATAAGTTTTACTCAAAACTTGAAAAAGCCCACTCAAATTTGAATGATGTATTGAGCACTGAAGAAGTTACTAAAGAAGCTGTTGAAACAGGAAACGAAGAAGAAGCTGAGAAAATTTTTATTGTTACAAAAGTATCACAACCTGAACCTGAAATTTTATTTTTTAGAGAGGAATATTCTACAGATATTTTTGAAAAGGAAGATGAAGAGGAATTAAGTCAGCTTAAAATAAATACCAAGTTTAATAGGTCTGAAAAGAAAAGTTTACAAGACAAAAACATTGTAAAAAGTAGTTCGAGGAAAAAATCCTCGAACGATCAAATAAACGAACTAAAATCCAATGAAAATCCAGATGAAATTGGTAGCAAATTGAAAACAGAAAGAATAGAAAATGACAAGTCGGATGAAATTGATTCGGAATTAAAAACAATAGAAAATGATGCTGAAGACAACAAAATGGAAGATGAGAAAGAATTTGTTTGCCCTAAAAGACCAACTAAGCGTAAATGCTCTAGAAACAAAAGTACAAATGATAACAAAATTATTGCAAGAAAAAGTTCGAGGCAAAGACCCAGCAAAGACAAAAGTAAAACTGAAATTGAAATAAAAAAGTTGAAATCCGATAAAAGTCCAAATGAAGTTGACAAAATGTTAGAAGTTGAAAGAATAGAGAAAAATGTTGAAGAAAACAGTATGAAATTCGAAGAAAATATAGATGAACTTAAAACAAAATTAGAATTAAATACAACAGAAAATGACGCTAAACAAAATAATATGGAAGAAGACGATCAGAATGATAGTTCTGAAAAGTTAGATAAATTATCGGATGAAGACAAATTTATAGCGGAATATTTTCAAATCACTTGTGACATTTGTAAAATCCCACTGGATACATTTTTCGCAATGGTCAAGCATTACAAGAGCGAACACAATCAGCGTGGTCATCTCGAGTGCTGCGGTATAAAGTTTTCGGCTCGTGCTGAATTAATCGATCATATTAATCTCCACAAAAATCCCGAATATTTTAAATGCAAATACTGTAACAAAACATTTTCTAAACGTGCATGCCTGAGGGTGCATCTAAAAAATATTCACGATGAAAACAGGGTGGATTGTGGCATTTGTGGCAAAAGTTTAGTAAATGAATCAAGTTTAAAAAGGCACATGCTTACACATAATACCGAAGAGAAAGTGGTATCTTGCAAACAATGCGGTGAAACGTAAGTATGATTTTATTTTAATCTGTTGTAAGCTTATTGTTTAACATATTAGTCGAACTAATTACGAATAACGCGACTCACAGTGGGGATTTAAAAAAAACTGGAAATAATTCTGCACTCATGATACACAATACTTATTATCGTACATATTTATCGAAAATTTTTTAAAGAGAAGTAACTAGGAAAAATATAGTAATAGAGAAGACATGTGGTGAAGGAAGAGATAGAGCAAAGCTGCATTCTCTTACAACTCTCTGGGGGTCTACTCGGTAATTCGAAACGAAAGGAAATGCTTTCGAATTTGTAATGTTAATAGCACGCAAATTCGAAAACACTTCCTTTCGTTTCGAATTACAGAGTAGACCCCCTGCTTTTTTTTGCACGTTTTTAATAATGCAGTCTTGCAACGCCTCTGGTATAAATGACGCGTATTATATTTTCGTAGCCGTTTTATTGGTTATTTTACTTAGCCGATGATTCTGCTACGACCGCATAATACACGCTACTAATTTATACGTGAAGATAACTTCGGGACGACGATATATGTACATATCGAACATTTTTCGATTTTATCGTAAGCGACATGTTATCGAAAATTGACTTTTTGATTGAAATTCGAATTTTATGGACCCACCCATAGTTTAGAATTATAAAAATGCCAAAATTGTTGATAACTTTTAAGATACAGGCGACAATTTACGTACAAAAACTAATTTAAATATTTTTAAAAAAAATTCTCCTGAAAAATTTAATTTTTGTCGCTTACGATAAAATCGAAAATAAGGCTCGATATACCTGTGGCAAAAATAAAAAAGTGCTAAGTCGAGATAAGCTGATTTTGAGTTAATGGCACCTCCGTAATCTGCATATTCAAAAGTTCATACTTCTGTTCAAAATCTCAATTGGATTTGTGTGATTTTTCAGGAAGTTATAGCACTATGACTTGCGACTTATCTCTTTTGGGACTTCTAATCTTATTTGGAATAATATCTTAATTTAGGTTATACTTTCATATACATATTTCAACTTAAATGTATTAACTATAGTGTGTAGAACGATGTTTGCTTGAAAAAATAATGGTAAACAGAGAATTTCCCAATTTAACTGCAAATAAAATATATGTATTTCTGAAAATCGACTTGAACGCTTAAAAGTGCTCTCCTGCAAAACAGTAAAATATGACTCAAGCACTTTTTCCTTATTGCCACAGATATACATACATATGTATGTACATACGTATTTATTTATTCGCAACAGAATGCAATAAAATCCTCATGTATGATATGTTCTAATTTTCTGCTCTAGTTTCTTATCTGAGCTCTCCTTAGAGAATCACAAACCAGTTCACTACAACAAGCTTAAGATTTGCGATTTATGTGGTAAATCCATATCACAGGCCCATGCTTTCAGACGTCATATGTTAGAGCACGAAGGGAAAGCTCCACCGAGGGTTAACTGTAAAATGTGCGATCGCCATTTTGCAGATAAGGGTTGTTTACAGCGCCACATGCGAGTGCATCATCCACCGGAAGGAGCTATAACTGAATTTAAATGTGCTAAGTGCGCAAAAGTGTTTGCAGCTGTTCATAGTCTTAAGGCGCATATCAGAAAAGTACACGATAATGCATATGTAAGAAAGTGTACACTGTGTGATAGAACATTTAAGGAACCCGGCCGCCTAAGGGTATTTATATTAATATATATATATATATATATAATTTTTTGATGAAGACTATTTTATCTAAATTTTATTTTAGGAGCATATATCAAGGCATAAGGGTGAACCCTTATACAGTTGCGACTTTTGTTCTAGAAAATTTTATTCCAATGGAAACTATTATACACATCGTAAAATATGTTCTAAAAATCGAAAAGAAAAAAGTGTAACGAAAAGCACAGAAAATGAATAAATTATATATGTATGTATGTATGTACACTTCTATAACTAATTTACCTAAGGTTTTTACCTACACGAGTTTGCCTTATAGAGTTTAACTTACACGATAGATATCTGGACACTAATATATATCTAAATATGTGTAGAAAAAAGCGGGCATAATAGATGTATTACTATGTAAGTTTAAAATAAAGATTTCAAAGAGATTCGTTTTGAAATTTTGTGATGAATTTTGAACAATTTCGTGAATTATTATTTACTTTCAAAAGGCACATTGGCACTTTCTCATATGGTTAAAAAATGTGCAAGACAGGAAACTGAATCTAATTTTAGACAATTAAAGTTACTAAATTGAAAAAAGTTTTCCCTGATACACACTTAAAACTTTTATATTTGTGGAAAAGTTACCGAAATGAAAAAGGGGCTCTTTTATTTCCCACCAAACAAATTTAGTTTTACCGGAGTCCTCAGCAAACGTAGAAAGAGTATTTAGTCATGTTAACTTAAACAAAACCAAAGTAAGATATTTAATTATGTATATAATTATATACATACATGTAATTATATAATATATCTTTCAAACAACTGATTCCTTTTTTTGATAAGAAAGTATTCTTTTATTTGTGCTATGTTTTCGTTTGAAAAAAGTGTGTTTTAATTCCGACGTTTCCGGAAAACTATTTTGACGATTTTTCGTGCGAAATTTTATTAATTCATATCTATTTCATCTGGCAACTATGCTCACTATATTAAAAAAAAAAAGTGGCATCTCTATCTGAAGACTCAAGCGAGGCCTATGGATTTACAGCCGCCGCTGATGAGCAGGGCTATGACGGCCGTGGCTAAACCGATTTCACATTTTTATTGTTAACAAGTTTTATTTCTTCAGTAATGTGGGGTATTCCGATCTCATAACCCCAGCATATATTATATAATTTTTTTTGTAAATTTTGTTCAGCCGCACCCGACCGAAATAATAATATATATACATATTATGTATGTAGTATGTATATCAACCTGGCTCCCTAGTCCAAGGCCTATTTATTAGGTCAATGCAATCGTCCTGATGATATTCTGTATTTTCGTGTTTAAACTGTCAAAAGCTGCTTGCACCATACACTTTAGTTTATGTTTGTGTGTATTTCTGACAACTTAAACACAAAGTTGTTTTTTGTATTGCTGTGTTTTTGTAGAGTTGCATAGACCTAGTCTTTAACATTGTCTAACCACAAAGTACAGTACTTTGTGGTTAAACATTGTCAAAAACACAAAATATACACAAGGCCATAGACTACTAATCAGGGAAGGCATTGAGAATTTTAAAATTGTACCAACAACTTTGAATAATTGTACTTTTTTTACCTTAATTGTACTAAATTGAGTAGTATGATGTGACCGAATATGGCCCATAGGCTACGAATACATAATGCTAGGAACACAATTGCGACGAATTTCGTCCACATCGACGAATTCATCGATAACCATTCGCTGCGTAAATTCGTCGTGTGAAGCACAATAAAGACGAATTTACTCGCCGAATTCTTCTCTCATATTTGATAAAGTTGGTTGTTGTGTGTACAAAAACAGAGAGAGAGATAGAGAATTTTCTCTCAATTTTGTTTTTTCGTCGTTCGTCGGCGTACAAAATAGAAATAAATCTATCTCAGAGTTCGTCATGCACGACGAATTTCGTTGTACGGCGGTTTTGTGTTCAAATTACATATTTTCATTCGTTTTTATTAAAATAATCGACTTTGTTATGGCCAGGGAATCGTTTTCACAAATTTGCTTGTAAGTTACACCTGTTTAAGTTGAAATTTAAAATATACAAAGTAATATCATGTGCTCCAGCATCCGATGATTGGAAATGAAATAGTTCAATTTTTTTGGATTTTCTTACTGCGTTTTACTTTCACAAGACTGTTTTCAAGGGGAAGAATATGAGTTTCATTGTTCAAAAGTGAAAATTGACATATGCAATCGTTTGAAAAGAAATGCCGAGTGAAACTGCGGAGATTCCTTAAGCGCAGTACTAACGATCAAAATGCATGACACAAGCATTGTATACGTGTGCATGAAGAACTCAACATACACGTGCATGCATTGCACAATAAATTAATATATTCTTGTTACAAGCTAATTACAACGCAACTGTCAAACTACATATAAAAACTTTTTGCGCATAGAATTTAACAGTTCTTTGTATAACCTACTGCTAATGCGCTTTAAATATGTATACTAAATTAGTCATTAGTGTACTATTGAACTTTCCGAGTTTGAATAGTACCAAAAAAAATGTACAATTACAACAACTTTGCCATCCCTGCTACTAATATTAATATTCTGTGGCACAAAGCACTTTGTGACAAAAAGTATCCTCCATCAAGAAAAATTATTTGAGTTTATTTCATTCATATATAAAAAATAAGTGGAGTGTTTGTATATTCTGTATCAAAGAATATTCAAATAATAATAATGAATTGCCTTTTGTGCTTAGAAGGAACTGAAAATTATAAAAATTTGATAGTTTTTAATTCCAGCGAATGGCAGGAACTAAACATGCAGTATATTATTGAAAAGCATCTTTGGAAATTGGTAAGTTGAGAATGTTTTTATATGTACATACATATGTAAATGCAAATTTGCGTTGCTAAACTTTATGGACTGGGATGTCTTATAAATTTATAAATATTTCAATACCCCGCTAAGCATTTGGCATACTCAATTGGCGCGCTGAATTTTTAAATCATATAGTACAGTTGCAAACATTAAAACAGCAGTACTACCACATTTTCAAAAATTTTTCAGAGAAAGTTTCTATTTTTAATTTATATTGCAATAGAAAATATATGTTACAACAGAAAATAATATGTATGAAAATTTGATTCTGGTAGGTAAAAATTAAATTTCAGCGTGTTCGTACTTAACATATGTAAATATAGCAGTGGCTACAGGTATGTTGCGATCTTTCCAAAATATACGAAAAAAACATTTTAAATTTAGATTTAATATTTATTTTATAGTACTTACTCACAAATCCTTTATTTTTTACAACTGCAACACAGTAACGTGCCATTGAGATGACTTAATCTTGACATCGGATCATAGGGGTCTTGTGCCACTCTTTTTCATCAACTTCCCAAAGTGTAGAGGCTTTTTAATAACTACCCAAATATGCTCTATTGAGTTGAGGTCAGGGAACTGCGCTGGCCACTGCATAGCCTCGATGTTTATTGACGTGACACCACTCCCTATCTTTTCGACTAGTATGCTTTGGGTCGTTGTCCTGCTGGAAGACCCATTTCAGCAGCATTTCTTCACCATTATCTGTTAGCATTACATTCTTCAGAATGTCAGCATATGCGTTTTGACCCGCAACGCCAGTTATTTTTATGTATGGGTCCATAGACCATAGTATGAAAAACAACAAAATATCATAATTTTTTATCCACCGTACATACTTAAAAGTTTTCACAGTATGCAGTGGTGGGCATGCAAAAGATAGTGGACGGAATAAATAAACGTCACAAAATTTGTCGTATTTTGTGAATAAATAAAAATTAAGAAATAATGATTTAAATGATTTACGTCCCTTTTCACAATGTATGATTAAGAATTAATGCCCTAATTCTGTTCAACGATTGTATCGTCTTGTCCATGGACGAAAAAAAGCAGTAGTTATGATTCTTTAAAACAATTATTAGTTATTGTCTATGCTAGAAGGTTGGTGTATTTGCTTTATGATTTTGTTCTAAACATCATTTCCAATACAAATATTTTCATATATTTTTGTAAAATTTTTTAATTTAATTTTTATGTTTTAAAAAAATGGCAATAATATTTTTATTTTTCATTATCAGAAACCACAACTATTTTTGAAGAAAATAATTTATTGAATTCAAACACAAGAACTCAGAAGTATTTTCAAACAAAAACGTCCTAATTTTTCTTACTGAACATGAACTTTAACTGCAAGTGCTTCATAAAAAACTTGCCGTTAAAGTTCATGTTAGCTTTTAATTGTACATTGTGAAAAGGACCGTTAAAATAAAAATTATAAACGTTATGGTCCCTGGTAATGAGCGATATAAATATTTTTATTATAAACCAATGAGACATTTTTAGAGTGATATAACTTCGTTATAAACTAAATAGAAAATGAAAAAATGGAAAAGCAGAAAATGAATAGTGATACTTACAAATGTGTTTATCAAAGGTAAATCAATAATTGTATACGAAATAATCATTTCTCATATTCCGTTTCATTAAAAATTTATGTAAAATAGCTGATGTTAACAAAAATCTCTACCCAAGTAGATAGACTAGGGTGCTTATGAAGTTCGTGGCTGCACAGAAAAATATCGTTATTTCCCCCAGCTTATAAAAGTCTAGTTTAATTTTTCTTCTCTTCTTTAGAAACTCACATTAATTAATAAGAATATTTCATTTAATAAAAATTGAAATTACTGAACTTAAGCCCGATTAAGAAATTATTTCTGATTACGTAAATCAATTTAATATTTTCCACAGGAGGTTTTAAATAGTCAATCCTATATATGTCAAGCGTGTTGGAAAGAATTGTACAACTTCCATAAGTTTTACTTAAAACTTGAAAAAGCCCGCTCAAATTTAAATGATTTATTAAAGAGTAAGGAAGTTACCAAAGAAGCTGTTGAAACCAGAAACGAAGAAGAAGCTGAGAAAATTTGTAATATTGCAAAAGTATCACAACCTGAACCTGAAATTTTATTTTTTAGAGATGAATATCCTACAGATATTTTTGAAACGGAAGATGAAGAGGAAGTAAGTTATCTTAAAACTAATAGCCAGCCTAAATGCTCTGAAAAGGAAAGTTTACATGACAAAGAAATTGTAGAAAATAGTTCGGGGAAAACAACATCCAACAAAGAACAAAGTAATAGTGAAATAAACGAACTAAAATCCAGTGAAATTACAGATGAAATTAAATCAAAAGTTGCAGTAGAAGGAATAGAAAACGACAAGTGCAATGAAAATGCAGCTAAAATTGATTTAGAATTAAAAATAATTGAGAATGATGATGAAGGCAACAAAATGGAAAATGGTGAAGCACCTATTTGTCCTAAAAGACAAACTAAGCGTAAATACTCTAGAAAGAAAAGTACAAATGATAACAAAATTATTACAAGAAAAAGTTCGAGGCAGAGATCCAGCAAAGACAAAAGTAAAAATGAAATTGAAATAGAAAAACTGAAATCCGATAAAAGTCCAAATGAAATTAACAAACTGTTAGAAGTTGAAAGAATAGAGAAAAACGCTAAAGAAAACAGTATGAAATTTGATGAAAATATAGATGAATTAGAATTAAAAACAACAGAAAATGAAGCTAAACAAAACAAAATGAAAGAAGATGATCAGAATGATAGTTCCAGAAACGACGATGCTGTAACTTCCTCCAATGCGGCTGATTCAGGCAAGCCACATAAATTATCGGTTAAAGACAAACTCATAGCAAAAAATGTTAAAATCACTTGTGACATTTGTAAAATCCCACAAGATACATTTGCAGCAGTGATTAAACATTACAAAGAAATACACAATGAGCGTGGATATGTTAAGTGCTGCGGCAATAAGTTTGCGAATCGTTTTGAATTAATAGATCATATCAACTTTCACAAAAATCCTGAAGATTTTAAATGCAAACATTGTGAAAAAGTATTTCATAAAATCGCAGCGCTAAAAGTCCATATAAAGGAAGTTCATGAGGCACAGGTTTCTGAATGTGACATTTGTGGCAAAAGTTATACAAATGAAAGGGGTCTAAAAAAACACAAGAAATTGCACAAAACTGAAGATATATCTTGTGAAAAATGTGGTAAATCGTAAGTTTGACTTTGTTTTTAATTTTCTGTGTAATCTTACTCGTATTATATAAAATGTTAATCGAACTAATAACGAATGTTTTATTAAGACCCCGGCTACAACGTTGTCGGAGTTGTGGCAAATTGCTCTTTAATCCAGAACAAAAATGGCATAGTCGAAGTCGTAATTTGCAACAGAAATTAGTTTTCGAATAATTAGAAAAATGTAGATCTTTTTTTGTTTTCTTGTTTCCTTTGTTGAACACGTTTCTTTAAAACAACTATGTAATTTTTGTGCGCATTTATATGGTATTTTTATACACAAGCAGTCCTAAGTGAGAAACCAACTTGAAATTGTTTAACAGGGCGGGACTACGCCCATAAAGGTCAAAATTAAAAAGTTAATTTAAAATTTAGCTTTCACTTAATCTATTTGATTGAAAGTTTGCACAGACGTTGCAATAATGCAAGGCAATAAATATTCGTTTAAAAAAGTGGGCGTTACGACACCCATAAACTTTTAGCGATCTGTGTCATGTCTTTCGGCCTTGTAGATTTAAATGTACGATTTATCCGTTTCCTTCGAAACTTTACACGAATGATAAACATTGGCCCATTAAATTTAAAGCTGGAGTTTGCGCTAGAAAACGATGAAATTTGATACACAAGTAGGTCTATTTGAATGGACAATTAAAAAAAAATTAAAAAAAAATATTTATTCAGAGGGAATGACCACGCCCTTAAAACCATAAATCACACTAGAGAGCTGAAAGTTGAGACACAAGTAAATCTACATCAAAGATCACCTAGGAATCATGAAGCTAAGTACTCGTGCATGAAGCTGAATATTCGTTTCTTTCCCCTCGTCTCTCTCTCTCTCTATCTCCTTCAAACTAATCAGCTTAGCAAAAAGACTTGCATAGTGGGAACGGGAAGTTTATGTAATACCCCTTTTCCAAATGCAAAGCCTACTTTGCAAAGTCTTAGTACAGACACTTTCTGTCTTTCTCCCAGCTGAATTAAGACTTTGCAAAGTAAACTTTGCGTATGGAAAAGGCGTGAAACTCTAAATTTTTCAACTGGCACATTCATCATGAAAGAAATATGTATATCAGACCATAAATTTTAAGTTTAAAAAGTTTTATTGAAGAAAACTTCAAAATGGAGTCAAATCCTCACAAAAAACTATCCAAAATTTAGAAGTAGTGAGATAAAAATGTTGACCAAGTTTTTCTTTGCCACAATTCCATGTATCTGTATATTCTGCTATGCCTTATATAGTAGATTTATCAACGTTATGATGTCATATCATTTCTAGGCATAAAATTTTAATTTAAATAAAAATTTATATTTTCGGTTACATGTCGCTTACGATAAAATCGATCGATATGTATTTATTTATTCAAAAAACAAAATTCAATGCAAGCCTCATGAATGAAATGTTCTAATTTTTATTTTTATTTTTACTCTAGCTATTCATCTAAATACTCCCTACACAATCACATGCGAGTTATTCACTTAAAAAATGTAATTTGCGATTTATGTGGCAAATCTGTTATACTACCCGAATTAAAACGTCATATGGCACGGCATGAAGGAAAAAAACCACCGAGGTTAAGCTGTAAAATTTGCGATCGCCAGTTTGCACATAGGTGTGGTTTAAATCGACACATACAAGACAAACATCCACCGAAAGGAGCTAAAACTGAATTTAAATGTACCAAGTGCCCAAAAGTGTTTCCAGCTGCTTCTAGTCTGAAGGCGCACACAAGACAAGTCCACGAAACTGCATTAGTAAGAAAGTGTGTATTGTGTGATAAAACAGTCAAAGGATCCGTCGCCCTAAGAGTATTTATATATTCATATACTTTGTTGATGGAGACTATTTTATTTAAATTTAATTTTAGGAGCATATGTCAAGGCATAAGGGTGAACCCTTATACAGTTGCAGCGTTTGTTCTAAACAATTTTATTCCAATGCCAACTTGCACACGCATCGCAAAACATGTTCTGGAAATCGAAAAGAAAAACGTGTAAAAAAAAGAACGGAAGATGAATAACTCATATAAAATTCACTAACTTTTATATCTATGTACATTAGAGCGTCTCGCTCAACAGGCAACAAAAAAACCACCGTACACCAGCGAAAGGTCAATGGCTTTTGAATTAAAAAAATTAATTAAATTAATATCTGAATGTAAATACTGAAGCTATGACAAATTTAAAAAGGTGACCCCTACGGTCTGCAACAATGAATTTATAAAAACATTTTTTTAAAAATTGTGCTGTAATTATCGAAATACTTTCTTAGCAAAAGTTTTATGATTTTTCGCTATCTATAAGTTTGTAACGTTAGGAGGTCACATTAGGGTGGTAGGAAATGAGTTTTGGGGGGTAAGTACTAGAACGGTACACTTGAGGTCAATAGACCTAAGAGCAAAAATATTGGCCTCCCTGAGACAAAAAAATTCAATATACCAAACTTTAACATCGGAATGTAAATATGGAAGATATAACGAAAAAACTAAAAAGGCGACCCCTACGTTCCAAAAAATAAAAAAAAATTTAAATTTCTTTGAAACAATATTTTATATTCGCTAGTGCATGTAGAAATTTTTTCTGATACGGTCTAATGTACATATGTATGTACATTCGAGTTAGAATCGTTTTAAATTTTAACTTTTATCGTAAATATTTTTTTTTCTTTTTTGCATTATGAAATTTTTTTGTCATATTTTATTTACATTTAACTGAACAAATACTCGTAAGTTATAAGCAAAATTAAAAATGAGAGCATAAAAATTACATGAAAACCAAAAAAAAACTCAAAAATTTCTGTCAAAAAAATGTTTTTACATCCTCTTATTATATACTCGTAGTAAAAAAATAGGAAAGATTTTAAGGTGTATAAAAATAAATATTTTTTTGTGGCCGCCTTGGCATCAAATTGGCTGGTAAGACAACTTCTCATGGAAAAAAATTGTTTTTCTTTTTTAAGTATTTCGCTGCGATTTCTCACATTCCTCTCGTATTACTTCTTAACTCCATTTAGCTCTTGAAATACCATTTGGAACTACTATTTATCAAATAAAACAATAAATGTTCAATAGGGCATAGATCTGGACCTTGAGATGGAGTATTTTGGACTTTAAAAAGTGAGACTAGGTTGCAAATTAAAAGATATTTTTTAATCAGGAATAATTTCCGTAATCTGGCTTAAGTTCAGTATTTTCAATTCTTATTGAATGAAATATTTTTATTAATAAATGTGAGTTTGTAAAGAAGAGAAGGAAAACTAAACTAGAATGCCTACTACTATTACTAGGTATAACCTTGTTAAGGAAAGGCATAGGGATATAGGAGAGATAGAGGAAATATTCAGTTGTTTACAAGTCAGCTTTATAAATAAAAATCAAAAAGTAACTGTTATTTTGTGAGGAATAAATGAAAATCAAGAAATAACTACTATTTTCTGAGGAATAAATAAAAATTAAGAAATAACGATTAAAAAGTAATTTTTAAAATAAAAATTATAACCATTACGGTCACAGTTTTAAATATAATATTACGATCAGTCAAAGGCAGTATAGTGAGCAGGGCGACTAAATGTTCTATAGTCGTTGCATCTCACATTTTTCATTTTGCCCTTAATAATGTGATAGAAACTGTTCTACGCAATGATGAATATACCTTGCACGACTACCGATCAAATGACCAGTCAATTGACTGATTCTATTCTTGTTGGTTTCTATCCTATTGTATTATTAGCACCACGCATGTAAATACCTGTGGTGCGATTCAGTAACTTAACGATCCGACAATCGTAAGTGTTTACATTTTGTTGCTTGCAATAACGATTGTGTGATTCTGTAACTTATTTTTAACGATAGTACGCAGCTGATATTTTCTGTTGATTTTTTAAATTTTAAAATTAACAGCACATAAATTATTGTCGCTCAAATAAGCTGACATTAATTAACCTACAGCGAATATCGTTAAAAATGTTACTGAATAGCAAATTCGATAAATTTTCGTTATAATTATTTTGTTTATTTATTGAACATATTAATTCAAAGTAAATTTGCATAATATGGTGTTGCACAAATATGGGCGGAGTAACGTAGACAATATGCCCAAGATGGTATTAACAGTATTTTATAAGGTTTTGTGACTGACTGTACACGACCTACGCCTTCACATACGAAGTAGGCAACGTGGTTGTTAAAGAAATTCCACAAAAACCGCAAGATTATACGGTTATCGTGGCAGATCAGTCAACCAGTGCGAGCGAGACGAAAAACTCTCGAAGGCCAAACAACCCACACAAGCCTGATCGCACTTAAGAGATAATTACGATGACGCGAGAGATGTTCCCCGATCCAGAGCTGCTTAACGACTGATAATTATTTTAGCGATGCGATTATCGTTAAAAAGTTAGTGAATGGCACTACCGAAGCTGTCTCAGCCGACTTTCAGTCGCCGCCCATGATTTTTAAGAGCTAGCCGCCGCCGAAAAAATTACTCGGCGCAGGTCTCTGATACTTTGTGGCAGGGATGGCAAAGTTGGTACAATTGTACTTTTACTATTCAAACTCGGAGAGTACAATGATACACCAATGACTAATTTAGTACAATTAAAGAATCTCGCCTTTCACTCTGCATTTATTTTTAAACAATTGCATATGTAAATTTCCACTTTTGAACAGTGAAACTTATATTCTTCTCACTTAAAAAAAAAGTCTTGTGAAATCAAAACGCAGCGAGAAAATAAAAAAATGCGAACTCGTCCATTTCCAAATCATTTTTCTTCTAAATTTGGATGCTAGAGCACATGTTATTAATTTGTACATTTTAAATTTCAATTTAAACATGGGAACCATATGCTTTAACATCCCAACTCACAAACAAATTTGTGAAAAATAAAAGTATGTAATTTGAACCAAAAAATCTTTTAGTACAATTAAGGTCAAAGAAGTACAATTTAAAAATTCTCATTGCCGTCCCTGCTTTGTTGTCAAAAAGTTAATGAAATTATTTGATAATCATTTTATTTCATTAATATATGTACATATAAAAATAAGGAAAGCGTTTGCATATTCTGTATCAAAGAATATCTAAATAATAATAATGAATTGCCTTTTGTGCTTAGAAGTAACTGAAAGTTATAAAGATTTAATATCTTCTAACTCCAACTTATGGCAGGAACTAAACATGCAGTATATTATTGAAAAACATCTTTGGAAATTGGTGAGTTTTTATACTAGGTACATATGCAAATACTTATACATACTTATGTACGTTGCTAAACTTTATGGACTGGGCGGCATTAAATTACGATTCATATGGAATGCTGTGATTTATTTGCCCCCTGTAATTTTTTTCAGTGATTTTCTTTAAATGAGTCGCTTGCACGACATGTACAAAATGAACATTTAATGCTTTTCATATATTTTGTATTGTGGAAACTACACATTATTAATTTAAAAATTCCGTTTTTTTAGTTATGACGCTGAGTAAATAAGCGATATATTTATGTATATTATAAATCAATTTAATATTTTCAACAGGAAGTTTTAAATAGTCAATCCTACATATGTCAAGCTTGTTGGCAAGAAATATACAACTTCCATAACTTTTATTCAAAACTTGAAAAAGTCCGTTCAAATTTAAATGATTTATTGAAAACTGAAGAAGTTACCAAAGAAGCTGTTGAAACAGGAAACCAAGAACCTGAACTGGAAATGTTAATTTTTAAAGAGGAATATTCTATAGATATATTTGAAAAGGAATATGAGGAGGAAGCAAATTATCTTAAAACTATTAGCATGCGTAAATGCACTAGAAAGAAAAATAAAAATGATAACAAAATTATTGCAAAAAAAAGTTCAAAGAAAAGATCCAACAAAGCACAAAGTAATACTGAAATAAATGAACTAAAATCCATTCAAAATCCAGATGAAATTGACATAAAGTTAGAAGTTGAAAGAATAGAAAAAAACGCTAAAGAAAACGGAGTGAAATTCGATGAAAATGTAATAATTAAAACAGAATTAGAATTCAAAACAACAGAAAATGACGCTAAACAAATCAAAATAGAAGAAGACGATCAGAGTGATAGTTCCACAAATGACGATGATACTTCCTCCGATGAGGCTAATTCAGATCAATTAAATAAATTATCGGATGAAGACAAATTCATAGCTGAAAATTTTCAAATCGCTTGTGCCATTTGTAAAATCCCACTGGATACATTTTCCGCAATGCTCAAGCATTACAAAGACGTACACAATCAGCGCGGGCATGTTTCTTGTTGTAATTTTAAGTTTTACCGGCGTTTTGAATTAATGGATCATATCAAGTTTCACCAAAATCCTGAAGATTTTAAATGCAAACACTGTGACAAGGTATTCCCTAAACGCGCAGGGCTAAAGAGTCATGTAGAGAAAGTTCATGAGGCAGAGGTTGTTGAATGTGACATTTGTGGCAAAAGTTATAAAAATAGAAGGAGTCTAAAAGTACACATGAAACTACACAAAACTGAAGATATATCTTGTGAAAAATGTGGTAAATCGTAAGTTTTACTTTTTTTTTAATTTTCTGTAATCTTACTCGTATTATATAAAATGATAATCGAATTAATAACTAATGTGCTATTGGGTCTGTCTGGGTACTTTTCCAGTAGCAAATACTGAGTACATTTTTTTGGGAGAGTAAGAGCAATTTTACTCTGTCTCCTGAAAATATCTCAAAAAGTACACAGACAGTATTATTAGTAATAGTAATTATTAATTAAAGTAAAGCCTAAAAAGTGTTGTAAATTAAAAAACTTGTTTATAGTTAGTTAGTTTTTAGTTTCATTTGTCGGGTTTTTTCTAAAACTTCGTTTGCTTACATTGCCCACAAAAATTATTTCTTTCAAACATTAAATAAGAACAGCTGTTCAAACTACTTGCAAAATCTTGCAAGCGGAAATTTCTCCAGCAACATTTTGCAAATTCCAAATGTCAAAAAATTCTCTTTTTGGCTCTCTCGCTGCAAGAGATTTGGAGTACGCAGACAACATTTTGCAAGATTTTGTAACATTTTGCACAAAATTATGAAAAATATGTGTACGCAGACAGACCTATTACCACTCCCACAACGTCGTAGTCTTAGTTGTGGTAAATTGTTCTTTAATACAATTATTTCCCATATTCCGTTTCATAAAAAAAATTTACGTTAAATAGCTGATGTTAATAACAATCTGCGTGGCTGCACAGAAAAATATCGGTATTTCCTCCTGCTAATAAAAGTCTAGTTTACTTTTTCTTCTCATCTTTAGAAACCCACATTAATTAATAAAAAATATTTCATTCAATAAGAATTGAAACTACTGAACTAAAGATATCTATAGTATTTGGTAACAATATTCAATATTATATGTAAAATATTGCGAGATTTACTCTTTTTACGCAACACCATCGATATGTATGTATGTATGTATATCTTTTAAGAGTTTATTAGAAGCAATATTATTGGATAAAAATCAATTACGTGGTATTTTTTGGGTCCTACTTTTTTAGGCAAATGTCCGGTTTTTTCCCCTCTACTGTTATCTTTCTAATATCATATGAACATAAATATCGTTACCCTAATATAAAAAGGCACGAACTCATTATTTTTTGGAAACCAAGTTTTTTTTGTATATTTCGATAAAGGAACACCTAATGCATCGAAAAATGCAAAAATTTCGATTTTAAAAATATGATTATCATTATTAGGTCCTTTCTATATTAAGGTAACGATATGTACATACATACATACATATGTATGTATTTATTTATTCAAAACAGATTGCAATACAAGCCTCATGAATGAAATGGTCTAATCGTTTTACTCTAGCTATTCATCTAAATACTCACTAGACAATCACATGCGAGTTGTGCACATTACAAATATAATTTGCCATTTATGTGGCAAATCAGTTATAATACCCGACTTAAAACGTCATATGGCAGGGCATGAAGAAACAGCTCCACCAAAGGTAAGCTGTAAAATTTGTGATCGCGAGTTTTCATTTAGGAGTTGTTTAATTCGTCACATGCGTGCGCAACATCCACCGAAAGGAGCTAAAACTGAATTCAAATGTGCTGAGTGCCCAAAAGTGTTTGCAGCTAATTATAATCTTAAGACGCACATAAGACAAGTGCACGAAAATGCATATGAAAGAAAGTGCATATTGTGTGGTAAAATTGTCAAAGGATCCGTCGCCCTAAGGGTATTTATATTTATATACTTTGTTGAAAAATACTATTTTATCTACATATTTAACTTTAATTTTAGGAGCACATGTCAAGGCATAAGGGCGAACCCTTATACGTTTGCGGCTTTTGTCCTAGACAATTTTATGCCAGTGGAAACCTGCACTCGCATCGCAAAACATGTTCTAGAAAACGAAAAGAAAAATGTGTAACAAAAAGAACGGAAGATGAATAATTCATATCCACTTATATAACTAATACATGTAATTGTAAGTATCAAATAAAGATTTCAAAGAGATTCGTTTTGAAATTTCGTTTGTGGTAAATTTCAAAGTACTTCGTGAATTATTGTGGACTCTCAAAACGCAGATTAGGGTGCAAATTAAAGGTACTTTTACTAAACAATGTATATTGGAATGCTGCAAGTCGTACAAAAAATCATCCTAAAAAAAGTACCAAATTAGGGGTGATTTCGCCCTTTTTACAGTTCTGGCGTTTTTTAATTAATAGGTCCGATTGTTTACTTTTCCAGTAATATCCAGTAGTTGAGTAAATTTTGGGTAATTTTAAAATTTTACTCTCAATAGTGTCTCTTGCACAAAAAAGTACGCGAACGGAAAAATTGCACAAATTTGCAGATTAATCAAAACATCTGATTAACACTATAGTGTTGTATACTATATTGTATAATATATAATAGTATGCAGAAATAAGTATTCACATAAACCTTACATCTCCTAAAAATTAAAGTAAATAACAAAATTAAATTTAATTAAAAAACAGATAAATTTAACGATTATTATTCTTTAATTTGGTTCACTTTGAACATAATAATTTTTTCTTCTTTTTCTTGCTTACTTTTGTTTATTTTATTGAACCATATTTTTTCTCATCTACTGGATTTTACTGGCAAAAGTTTGACCAGTAAAAATTTGCAGACTATTGCATTAAACACATTCACCACAGCAGGCTACACGAACACACGACTTCAAATGCCGCTAGCAGCATTTGTCGCCTCGTAGCCAGCTACTTAATTATTTTGGAGACGGCAACACCACCATCTGCACCTCACATTTAAGTATAAATACACAGTTCAGTACTGCCACCTTCAAAAATTTCGCATTTATAAAAATTAAATTACTCTTTCAAAATGTACTTATGTGACGTAAAAGTATAAAAATTAATAAATTTATTCTTTACGTCAACTTTTGGATATTGTTTCTGTTAAATAATATGAAGTAATTGTACGATATCAATCATTCAACATTTTGTATTATACTGGTAACACTGAATTTTCTCATTGCAGCCAAAGAAATAGAAATTAGTTTACATATTTATGATTTGACACCACACACAGTGGACCAACACAGAAGAACGCTGATGATGAAGGTTTAGTGGCCTTCGAAAACGGCTGGCTGTTCCGTTCAACTATGTGTTGTCAGAATATTTACAACTAACTTTGATGTTATTTGTTCATTAATAATTATCACATGTAATTTGGCTTAAAAGGCTTTACGAGCTTTAGCCCGTTCAAATCATAAATATAGAAACAAATTAAGTTCGAAAAATAATAATTAAGAAATTAGTTTAATTGGACTACAACGACAAAATCAGCATAGACAACAACCTGCCGACATGTTGCCTTGCTGTCTTCAAAATAATCATTCTCATATAAACATGTGTATTCTATTTTTGACATTTCGTAGTCGGTAGCTTGCTGTGGTGAATGTGTTTAATGCTTATCAGTTAACAATTGTCAATTTGCTCTCTCAATTGGCACTCTTTTTTGCAATTTTATGTGTAAACGAACGCATTTCAGTAAAATCCAGTGCAAAATTGCACAAATTTTGGGGTAAACAAACGGACCTAGTACCATCACACTTTGCCATTTTTTTTTGATATTAGCAAATTTTTGCAAGTTTTAATTTTAGCAAATTTTTTAGATTTTTTGAATTTCTTAAAGCCTTAAGATAGGCATTTGCAACAGTACGAATAGGCGTACAATTTTTATCGTCGGCAGAATGACGTCACAAAAAAGTTTGTGCGTTTGGGATGTCAAAATCCATTTATAAAAAGTGTTTTGTTGACATTTTGCTTCATATTTTATATAGAGGTAGATATCCACCTTTCCTATAGATTCATGTGTATATACATATGGTTAACTTAATACGAAAAGGCCCTAACTCATGTTTTTCATAGTTTACAGGAAGAGGAAAAAACTAAATAAAAAAGATGCAATATTGACACAAAATTTTTTAAACGCAATTTTTATTAAAAACACCCAAACAAATTTTTTTTCCGAATTCATCTGATTTTTTTTGGAGGAGGTGTATCTAGTAATTGTCTATCGAAATATGTAAAAATATCGATTTCGAAAAATTATGAGTTGGGGCCTTTTCGTATTAAGTTAACGATATATACATAAGTATATATATTATATATGTATGTATATGCGCCCTTAATTATGAAAATGGTCTACATATTATGTACTATACATAAGTATATGAAGTAAATTTTTATGTATTTCCTTTAATTTTTTAATAGTTTTATAGTATTAACTAATGAACTGTTAACTCTTTCCTTTTAATAAAGCAATTTAAAATCAAAATCTTTGTATAAGAATTTTTTACTTAAAAAACCGGTTGAACGAAAATCGGTTTCTGGAAAAAGTCGAATAATCGATCACCCTACTTCCTAAGTATCGTACTGAAATAAATAAATAAAAAACTACTTATTAATTTGAGCCTTTTTCGCAACTTGCCTCTAGCTAAAAGCATACATAGTACCCTGTTCAAATTTGTGAAAAATATTGAGCACGTAAAAATGTTAATTAGCCCTGACACTATGCTACAATTTCTTATGTTTTTAAAAACGCCTAATGTGTCTTTTGTAAATTCCATGCGAAATAAGTGCCACCTATTTCCTATTTCATACATTTTTTCCAATATAAACAGAGTAGCAATTCGTGCCAATTTTTTTTATATGTATTTTGACAGTATTTCACGTGAAGTGTTGAACAGAGTACCAGGATAAAGGCAGGATTTCGTCTGCCCTATAAATAGCTTTACATTAAAAAAAACTTCTTTTATTATTTTTTTATCCATTAAATATTATTATTAATAATAACATTAAAAAATTTAAGTTGTTGAGCAGACAAAATCTTACCTTTAACTAAACGCAAGTTGTGAAAATGGCCCTTACAATTTGCGAAAGAAAATTTTAATACCATACACAGCGTGTCCATTTTAGCATTTCTGCATTTTTTGTTGATTTAGCAGTTAGCATTTTTTCATAATATAATTAATCTACATAACTTTTAACAATATCGGTTATACGTAAAAAAGGGTGACTTCCAAAACGTCAACTGCCTTGCCTTCCAATAAAGTGTAGTATTTCATAACACCGCAGAACAAAACATTGACAATGCATACCCTTTCAAAACGTCGATGACAAGTATTAAGAACACCGTAAACAATTAATCAGCGCGTTGGTTGCAAAGTTGGTGCTCATGGTTACAATGTTTCGCAACTGTGATCTGTGCACGTAATAAAGACTGTACAAACTTTGAATTTCTTACGTAAAAATGGAATAGACGAAAGCTTTAGAGTATTTAAAAAAAAAACAAATTTTAAACGTAAGTGAGAAACGGATTTTTCTCAAAGAACCGTCCGTGAATTAATCCCCCTTATTGCGAATGTAGTCGTCGACGTCACATCAAGACGACAGTAAAAGTTGTCACTTGTCTACTCTTTGCCAACAAGAATTGACTACTATTAACATGCTACATTAAGTTACAAAACTTTAGAGATTATTAAGAGATTGTCAATAAGAGCCGATAAATAGTAGACAAGTGACAATATTTACTGTCGTCTTGATGTGACGTCAACGACGCCATATACAATAAGGGGGAATATTTATGGTTTGATTTAAATACTTTCGGTCTAATTCATAAAAAATATTTTAGGTTTATTACAGGTTTATTTAACAAATTTCCCATAGAAATATGTCAAATAAGCGCTTAATAAACCTGAAATATTTTTTATGAATAAAGCAGTTTATGTATAGTGAAAAACTGGTATGCAGTTATCATAACCCTGCAAAAATTACTGCTTCTCAGAAGCGTATTTGCAAGGTAGACAATGTTACAGAATCAGTTGCTGTTGCGCATGAATATGGCATTTTTTTGTTCGAGATGGGCCAGCTAGAATTAATACATTTAGCTTCCAAAAAGTCATGAATTTAGAGTTGTGTAGCTTATGAACGACCTAGTTCAATTGAACGATTCACTTAACTGAGCGCTGTGAGCCGTTCAATTCACTGAGCGCTGTCAGCTCAGTACTGAGCGGTTTATACATTTGTATCGAACACTTTCATTAGCTCGTTTTAGACACAAACCTATAATCAAACCCATTTAAATATCAAGTGGACTTATTCAGCAGCTCGTTTTAGACACAAACCTATGTAATTTTAGTGGGTTTGTGTCTAAAACGACCTAATGAAAGAGTTCGGTACAAGTCTTGTGCTTTTTCAGCAAATGTTTTGTGTCGCACAAGTACATACATAAAAAAGTATAGATATGTATGTACTATTATATGCATATTTATTAACAAATTCCACTCATGAAACTATTTTACTTTTATCTAATTTTTATACTTCATCTGCCTTGTTTTGCAATGTATGACACACACACGAACAGACTGTATAAATCTGTCACTTTTTATGTTTCGGTTTTCGCTCTTTCTTTAAGCATGAAAAATGTTTCAATACAAATGAACTGAGCTATTGAGCGAACTGAATGAAATACTTCAGTAAAGTGAGCTGGGCTGAAAAGAGCGGTCACTCAAAAGAGCTGATAAGCACAATACTACATGAATTGTTTGCCTTACTAAAGTGCTTTAGATGCAAAAGTTAGTGGCTTGCAAAATTTGTTGTGATGAACAAACAAAAGATTTGTAGTGTAATTTTCTTCAATGTGTAATTGGAGACACAGCCATGTGTAAATTCATTGGCAACACTAATCATTTTATTCACACACATACATTAACATTTTTGCAGCTTGTAAACAAAGTTTGACAACTATGTGCAATGTATACAGGGACAGGCTGGGCTTGTGCATGTACCTAGTATAATTGTATCATGACCGCAACGACGCCGATAAAGTTGAAACAGATTGGACTTTTTTTGCGTCGAATTTCTTACGGCGTTGAGATTAACTGCTCTCATACAATTTCATACGATTCAACTTTTTTTTTGACATTTGACGCCAAGGCACATTTAATACAGGTACATGCATTAGGCAAAACTTTCTGGCAACTCTGTGCTTCTCACTTAGCTTTACATAGTAATTGTCAAAAAATTGTATGCATCAAACAAGGCATAAAAGTAATTGTCAAATGAATTCTTCGTTATAAACTTGTAAACAAAAAATCAGCGGATGAGCAATATGCCTGATACGTGTACCTGTTTGATATGCCTTGTTTGATGCCGTCGACGACGTTTAACTTTATTTAGAAATCAATTTAGACGCAAAAATTTGTAGGATCTGGTCACACTGACCATACTCATTATGCTTAGCCGCCTCCGCGTGTATTCCGAGGTAGCCGTCGCCAATCGCAAACATATATCGGCTTCGCCCTCTTAGATGTAAACATGTCAAAGAGTCGAGCAAATCATTTGATAATAATTTGTCTTGAACAATTGGTTTATTTTATTTATGTAGTATATATAAAAATAAGCAGAGTGTTTGCAAATTCTGTATCAAAGAATATCTAAATAATAATAATGAATTGCCTTTTGTGCTTAGAATCAACTGAAAGTTATAAAGATTTAATAGTTTTTAACTCCAGCTTATGGCAGGAACTGAACATGCAGTATATTATTGAAAAGCATCTTTGGAAATTGGTGAGTTGTGAATGTTTCTATACATTGTATATGCAACTATGCGTAGCTAAGCTTTAGGGACTGCGATGTCTTAATTTTATAAATATATAAGTACTAGGATCGCCCGGTGGCCTAAATCAGACCACTTGACACGTGTGTTAACATGTTTGTTCAAAACAAAAATCAAACAACGTTGGTTTTTCATTTAAATCGCTTTTTTAGCACTTTTATGGTAATAATTTTGGAAAAAAAATTATATTGTGCATATCTACACAAAAATACCTTTTAACCATATATGTTTCACCAATGATCGTGGACGATAAGATACTTAAAAGTGTACGACAAAAAAATGTATGCCGTATTTATATATAAAGAATATTTCATTAACCCAGTAAGCATTTGGCTGAGGAGAATGACACGCTCAATCGGCGTGCTGAATGTTTCAACGCTATAGCAGACCTAGCGAAACGAAACAATGCCGGTATTTTCCTTATGCTTTCAGCTCATAATATAGTCTGTTAAACAGCAGTTGAGTTTGTTTTGTTTACAGTTTATGGCTTAAATCACGCTTAGGTGCCCTTCTACAAATTATATCAATATTGGTAACCATTCGTTGAAAAATATAAAACTTATCGGCCATGTTCTGAAAACCATTTCGTTTTGAAATCGCAAAATTTCAAAAATGGAAAACAGTGTTCGCTTTATCAGATAATTTAGTGCATTCGAAATTAAGTTCGGATAAAATATCTTAAGCACATGAAATCTTAAATCCAAATAAAACGCTGCTATAAGTGGGATTTCTTGTGGATTTTATTCCTGAAATTTGTCGGTTTCAAATCGAAATGGTTTTCAGAACCTGGTCGTATAATTTCTTGTCAGTTAATTTTGTTTTTTTTTTTTATCAAAGTAACCATGTAACAATAAATAGTTTAAGCTTGAAAGTTTTCAATTTACACCATGATACAATAATATATCGCACTTATGCGTGACAATATGGGTAATAACTCAAAATTTTTAATTTATTATTCGACATATTGTCATAAGCAGCGTCACCGTTTGACCGACTAAAGGGTCAAATTGCCACTCCACACTCCAGGAAAAAAACGAAGACCCGCAAATAGCAGATTAAGTGGACTTACATAAAAAGTACACTGAATATATTGAAATAGCGGCTAATAAGATGATTAATATAAAATAATTTCTGCCATACATTCCACCAGTTAATCATAATTCCTACAATAAATTATATACCGAAAGTTAAGTATGTGTTGTAGAAATTATTTAAATATTATCATTATTAGCATTTGCTTTTTCCATTAATAAATTTGATAAATATTTAAAATAAAACAATAAATAATTTTTTATTTCAATAACTTTTTAAACCATAAAATGTTGTTTTTTAAATTAAAAAAGTTTTCAAATAAATTTAGGCACTAACAATGTAAGCGACAATTTTTTATTAAAAAAATGGTAGCATTCATAGATTGACACGTTATAGTTATCCTCCTAAAATGCTTCTTAAGGGCGTTTAAATTAGAAAATATTAAAACCCTGATTTTTTATAATTATTTTAAACTTAAAAGTCGATTTATTCAATATTTTGTTTGTGGTGTTTACAGAGTTATTGCTCTAAGCGTCTCAATTGTTTTTATTTTCTCCCTCTTTACACGCAAACACATTTCTATGTCCAATTTTGCATTAACTCAAAATACTTCCTTTTTGGTGATATAAAGGTAGTCACTACACTATCACAAAAATAGTCTCAAATGTGGGTTTCGAGATGAAAACGTAATCGGAATACATACTTTGAAATTTTTGCAGTAGATACATAGATATTGATGTTGTTACTTAATTTCTTGCATAAAGTGAAATTTTAAAAATTTTGAGTTAAGTAATTAAAAGTGTTGATTAAATGCGATATAAGTATGTTTATTATTATATCATGATTTACACCAAATTAATGGAAAAATTTTTTTTCTCTTGAATTCGAGTATACAAGATATTTGTATGACATTTTTACACAATATGAATAACGATATAAAAATTAATGTGTAGTTACGACAATGAAAGCAAGAGACTTGTCCAGAAAATTTTTATAGGAATCACTCAAAATTGATAGTACTTTTCATATATTTTTTTATTTTACACAAAACACTTGCTTGTATTGTGGAAACTATACATAATTCTGCATTATTAATTTTAAAATTCTGCTTTTTAATTGTTATAAATCAATTTAATATTTTCAACAGGAAGTTTTAAATAGTCAATCTTGTATATGTCAAGCGTGTTGGCAAGAAATATACAACTTCCATAAGTTTTATTCAAAACTTCAAAAAGCACGTTTAAATTTAAATGATTTATTGAACACTGAAGAAGTTACCAAAGAAGCTGTTGAAACAGTAAACGAAGAACCTGAACTTGAAATGTTATTTTTTAAAGAGGAATGTTCTATAGATATATTTGAAAAGGAAGATGAGGAGGAAGCCAATTATCCTAAAACTAATAGCAAGCATAAATGCTCTAGGAAGAAAAGTACAAATGATAACAATATTATTGCAAGAAAAATTTCAAGAAAAAGAACCAACAAAGAACAAAATAATACAGAAATAAATGAACTGAAATCCGTTGAAAATCCAGATGAAGTTGTCATAAAGCTAGAAGTTGAAAGAATAGAAAAAAACGCTAAACAAATCAAAATGGAAGATGACGATCAGAGTGATAGTTCCACAAATGGCGATGATACTTCCTCCGATGAGCCTGATTCAGATAAATTAACTAAATTATCGGATGAAGACAAATTCGTAGCCGAAAATTTTCAAATCACTTGTTCCATTTGTAAAATCCCACTGGATACATTTTCCGCAATGCTCAAGCATTACAAAGACCAACACAATCAGCGGGGGCATGTTTCTTGTTGTAATTTTAACTTTTACCGGCGTTTTGAATTAATGGATCATATCAAGTTTCACAAAAATCCTGAATATTTTAAATGCAAACACTGTGACAAAGTATTCCCTAAACGTGCAGGGCTAAAGAGTCATATAGAGAAAGTTCATGAGGCAAATGTTGTTGAATGTGGCATTTGTGGCAAACGTTTTACAAATAAAAAATATCTACAAAAACACAATAAACTGCACAAAACTGAAGATATATCTTGTGAAAAATGTGGTAAATCGTAAGTTTGACTTTTTTTAATTCCCTATAATATTATTGTATAAAATTATACTCGAACTAATAACGAATGTGTGGTATTGCGACAATTGTAAATTGTTTCTTTATACGTGAATCAATTACTTGCCCGTATAAATACTGATATTGGGAAAACACACGGCGGTGTGTTACCAACCCTTAAGTAGTTAAGGGATGGGATACCTGGGTCACTATTTATAACACAGAACAATTTCTTTTCTGTCATTTCAGTTATACAAATTTTTGGGTTTATTGAATCCAAATTATATACATTTATGTATGCGTATAAAAAAGGGAATACACAACAAAAATGGTATATTCGTAGTCGAAGTCGAAATTTTCAATAGAAATAGGTTTTCGAATAATTGGAAAAATCTAGTTTTTTTTTTGTTTACCTGGTTGAACACGTTTGCTCTTATATTCCCCCTTATTGTGATTGGCGATTTTGCGGCGAAAGTCAGGCGTATTGTACTGGAGTACAGAAAAATGTATCTTGTTTTTAATAAATTACAAATAGTCGAAAAACGCCAACCACGATAAGGCCCATTATTATTGTATTTTGATACACAAGTAGGTCGGTCTAAATACTGAAAAAATAATATAAACCGAGAATATTTATTCAGAGGGAGTTGCCAGGCCACGCCAAAAAAAAATCTAAAACCCGAACATTTCAATCATGAACCTAAGTACACGTGCATGAAGCTAAGAACTCTTTTCTTTTCCCCTCGTCTCTGTCACTCCTTCAAAATAATCAACTTAGGGTTTGCAAAGTGCGCACGGGGACTTTATGTAACTCTGCCTTTTTCAACTGGCACATTCATAATGAAAAAATATAGCAGACCAGAAATTTTAAGTTTAAAGAGTTCTATTGTAGAAGACTTCAAAATGGAGTCAAATACCCACAAAAACATATATGTATGTGAAAAAAGTCGAAGTTCCTATCCAAAAAGAAAAAATGTTGCAATGTTCTTTTTGAATATACTGTGCCGCAAACCAATAACCAACAGACAATATGTATTTATTTATTTAAAACAGAGTGCAATACAAGGCTCATGAATGAAATGGTCTAATTTTTTACTCTAGCTATTCATCTAAGTACTCCCTAGACAATCACATGCGAGTTGTGCACATTACAAATATAATTTGCCATTTATGTGGCAAATCAGTTATAATACCCGACTTAAAACGTCATATGGCGCGGCATGAAGGAAAACCTCTACCAAAGGTAAGCTGTAAAATGTGCGATCGCCAGTTTTCAGATAAGGGTTGTTTAAGTCGGCACGTGCGTGCGCAACATCCACCGGAAGGAGCTAAAACTGAATTTAAATGTGATAAGTGCCCTAAAGTGTTTGCAGCTGATCATAGTCTTAAGAGGCACATACGACAAGTGCATGAAACTGCATATGAAAAAAAGTGTGTATTGTGTGATAAAACAGTCAAAGGATCCGTCGCCCTCAGGGTATATTTATATTCATATACTTCGTTGATGAAGACTATTTTCATTAAATTTAATTTTAGGAGCATATGTCAAGGCATAAGGGTGAACCCTTATACGTTTGCGGCTTTTGTCCTAGACAATTTTATTCCAGTGGAAACTTGCATACACATCGAAAAACATGTTCTACAAATCGAAATGGGAAAAGTGTAATGAAAAGCACAGAAGATGAATAATTCATATCCATTTACTTCCATAACTAATACATAGATATGTATACATACATGTATGTATGTACATAAGTGTGAAAGTTTCAAATAAAGATTTCAAAGTGATAAATTTCTAACAATTTCGTGAA
Source organism: Tachina fera (assembly GCA_905220375.1). Lineage (NCBI taxonomy): Eukaryota > Metazoa > Arthropoda > Insecta > Diptera > Tachinidae > Tachina > Tachina fera. Next base: position 101,212,499 of record LR999967.1, on the reverse strand, counting down.
TTATTATGGACTTTCAAAAGGCAGACTAGGGTGCTATTTAAAAAATTTTAATTAAGATATATTTGAATATTTTAAAATTTTATACGATATCGAATGCTGTAAGTTATTCCAAAAAAATCATTCTAAAAAAATTATTTCCATCAATACCATAGTTTTTAAATATGATATATTCAAGGTTAAAATAATTAAGTTTATATTGTATACATTTCATTTATATGACATGACATCTATTATAAGTTGCATTCGATTTTCGATATTCACTGGCTATCGAACATCGAATGTTACATTCATATTAGCATCGAAAATTCCGGTGAGCAACAAATTTTCTAGCAAACAGAATTTATTTTTCGATAAAGTATTTTAATACTAAAACTTCTTTAAAAAAAGAACGAAATTTGCTCATAATAAGAGCGTATGTATCAAAATGTAGCAGAGTAAGCAGTTCAGATATATGTGTTTTAATTAAGTGAAATTAATAATAAGTTTGGGAGAGATAAAAAATCACACGTACATAAATGTTTTGGTAATTTTTTTCACCAAGCCTCTAATAAACTAACTGGGGACTGACCGAAGTTATGGTCGTGGCTACTAGCACAGGGGACTTTGTGCTACTAGTCAAATGACTAGTCAATTGACCGGTAGCCTTCCTGTAGGGCAAATTACTACAACAAATATGACAACAGCAATAACAACATGTACTTTTTTTGGTATAAATTACCATCTTTCTTATCAAAACAGGGTATCATCGTCAGATTGTATGTTTGTTATTTGAAATGTCAAACAGTCAATTTACCCTGAAAGATATTGCATATTGAGCTAGAAGTAAAACGTATCTGAAAATAGGAAAAAAATTTCACGAGTTGACACCATTGATTTTTGTAATAATGGTGCCACATTGTAACTTTCAATATTGCCAGAGAAAATATTTCACACCCCTATGGTACTGCCAGACCAGATTTTGTCATTGTTAAGGCCGCCGGTACGAACTGAACTCGCTTACAAATTCGCATTTACTTCCACACCGGATATAATCGTATAGCCTTTTGTAAATAATTATGTTTACATACACACAAGTTCATTTATTTTTTTACAATACACAAAACCACTAAAAACTACTTACAATTTACAAAAGCAACTATGAATAAAACACACATTTATAGCCGCGGCCGACTGAATATATAGCGGCCCCGTTCGGTAGTAGACATCAGCGATGCCAATTAGCGCGTTTCGTGCTAGATTTAGCGCGTTTTAGCTATATCCAAAGCGCTTTTTTGTCTTTGCACGTTTAATAAATAACGCGCTTTTCTGTTATCCAAAACTAATAAAAAAATTTTAATTGGTTCATGAATCAGCTGTTGCAAATAAAATTCCCTTGACTGTTTTCGGAATTAATAACGCATTTTTATACTGTAATGGCAAATATTTTGAAATTTCACAGCTAAGAATATGTATTAATGACCCAAAAAGCTTACATAACTTATTACGAGTAAGCATTTATTCTAGTTAAAGTACAAAAAGCATTCGAATCGCAAAACCATTCGACAACTTATATGTTGGTACAAAGTTGGACAGATAAAGTTAATATAAAAACTAAGGATATCGATTATTTGGAAGGCGATACTGGTTCTGTATTAAATGATTTTAGTTATTTAGGATAATATATGAATATCCGTCGCCGTGTATATTCTGAGGTAGCTGCCGCCGACTGCCAATATACTTACATCGGCATCGCTCTCTAGTCGTGAACATTGTCAAAAAGTTGAGGAAATTGTTTGATAATTTGTCTTGAAGAAAAATAAATTAGTTTATTTCATATATATATTAAAATAAGCATAGTGTTTGCATATTCTGTATCAAAGAATATCAAACTTATAATAATGAATTGCCTTTTGTGCTTAGAAGTAACTGAAAGTTATAAGGATTTAATAGTTTTTAACTCCAGCTTATGGCAGGAACTAAACATGCAGTATATTATTGAAAAGCACCTTTGGAAATTGGTGAGTTGTGAATGTTTTTATACAATGTATATGCAACTATACGTTGCTAATCTTTATGGATATTGAGTAAGACATCCCATTACTTTTATAAATTTATAAATATTTCATTAACCTAGTAAGCATTTCGCAGAGAATGACATACTCGATCGACGTGCTGGATTTTAAACGCTATAGCAGGCGTAACCAATAAATTTTATTTGTTTATAATAATACTATCCTTTACCAGCAGCTCCGCTCGCGTTGATCTGATTAAAAACGTCATAACTTTTTTATATACAAATTTATATAAATACATACATGGGTGTTTCCACAGTTAATGAAGCATTACAGTAACGACCGTTACTCTTATAAAGGCCAAAAAAGTATTGAAATTAAATTTTTTTATGAATTCTTTCGGTTGCTACCGATGCTTGAACTTTCGTCCAATATTCAGCAATCTTCTTCATAAAAAATGTACTTTCAATACTTTTTTTGAGTTATGATGTTTGAGTAAATAAGCTATATGTATAGTTTTATTATTAATCAATTAAAACTAATATTTTTCCACAGGAAGTTTTAAATAGTCAATCCTATATCTGCCAAGCGTGTTGGCAAGAATTATACAATTTCCATAAGTTTTACTTAAAACTTGAAAAAGCCCGCTCAAATTTAAATGATTTATTGAACGCTGAAGAAGTTACCAAAGAAGCTGTTGAAACAGGAAACGGAGAAAAATCTAGGAATATTTTTAATTTTATTGCAAAAGTATCACTACCTGAACATGAAATTTTATTTCTTAAAGAGGAATATCCTACAAATATTTATGAAAAGGAACAAGTTTTATTTCCTAAAGAGGAATATCATACAGATATTTTTGAAAAGGAAGAAGTTTTATTTCCAAAAGAGGAATATACTACAAATATTTTTGAAAAGGATGATGAAGAAGAAGCAAGTTCTCTTAAATCTAAAAGCAGGCGTAAATGCTCTAGAAAGAAAAGTTCACAAGACAAAATAAACGAACTAAAATCCAATGAAAATTCAGATGAAATTGGTACACATTTTAAAGTAGAAAGCATAGAAAACGACGACAAATCCGATGAAAATGGAGCTGAAATTGATTCAGAATTAAAAATTGTAGAAAATGATGCTGAAGTCAACAAAGTAGAAGACACGAGTAGATTCTTTATTTGTCTTAAAAGCAGTAATAAACGTAAATGCTCTAGAAAGGAAAATACAAATGATAACAAAATTATTACAAGAAAAAGTTCGAGACAAAGATCCAACAATGACAAAAGTGATACTGAAATCAAAGAATTTCAATTTGTTAAAAATTCAGATGAAATTGACGAAAAGTTATATGAAATTGAAAGAAAATTAGAATTAAAAACAACAGAAGAAAGTGACGCTAAAGAAAACAAAATGGAAGGAGACGATCAGAATGATAGTTCCACAAAGTTAGATAAATTATCTAATGTAGACAAATTTGTAGCCGACAATTTTCAACTCAATTGTGACATCTGTAAAACCCCAATGGATACATTTTCCGCATTGATCAAACATTACAGAGAGATACACAATCAGCGTGGGTATGTTAAGTGCTGCGGTAATAAGTTTAAAACTCGTGTTGAATTAATCGATCATATTAATATCCACGAAAACCCCGAATATTTGAAATGCAAATACTGCACCAAAACGTTTGCTAAACGTACATGCCTGAAGCTGCATACAAAACATGTCCATGAAGAAAAGAGGGTGGATTGTGACGTTTGTGGCAAAAGTTTAGTAACTGAATTATGTCTGAAAAGGCACATGCTTACACATAACACTGCAGAGAAAATGTTATCTTGCAAACAATGCGGCAAATCGTAAGTTTGATTTTCTTTAATTTTCTGTAATCCTATTGTATAAAATAATGGTTAGGAAGGGTGGCACTACACCGCACCTCCACTCGGAGACCCATTGGGTCCATTATGATTAATATGTATAAAATGATAATCAGAACAAAAATGGAATAGTCGAAGTCGAAATTTTCAATAGAAATTGGTTTTCGAATAATTCGAAAACTCTAGATCTTTTATTTTTCTGTTTACTTGGTTGAACACTTTTGTTTAAAAGAACTAGGGACCACCGCCCTTTTTCAAACGATTATTAGCTTCAGAAAATTTTGGTAAACTTTTGTTTTTTTTCAATTTGTGTTCTCATTTACTGTATTTTTTGGGAACACAAACGCAATTTACTAAAATGCAGTAAAGTTCATTAAAAAATTTTAAAAACTTTTGATTACGCGAACGCAATTACTATCGTACTTAACGAAACTGCACACGAAAATAAATTTTTATTTTCAAATGCAATTCAATAGTACGACATCATGATACACACTACTAATTTTTTACTTGTACGATTTGTAGTATCGTCTACACTCTGCATAAATCCAAAATTCCACTATCGGCACAATGTACCCATTTTCGTAGGCTCACTGAAATAAAGTCATAAGTAATTAGCTAAATTGACCCTATTTTTCAACTTATTGAAATAAGGACATAATTGAATCACACTTCATTGGTAATAGATTCATATAGACTTATCCTGGAAATAATTGAGAAATAAGGCTATTTTGGTTTATTACTTATGACTTTAATGCAGTGAGCTGACGAAAATCGGTACATTCTGCCGATAGTGGGATCCCGACTTAAGTGATTACAGATCGATAGTTCTGACAAAATTAAGCTAAGAAATGTTCCTATCTCATTTTTTTTAATTTGTGGCATACATATAAATACGTAAATACGTGAAGAAAACTTCGGCATGATGATATACATACATACATACATACATTTTACATATGTATGTACATATTTATTTATTCAGAATGCAATACAAGCCTGATGTATGAAATGTTTTAATTTTTTTACTCTAGCTATAAATCTAAACACTCCCTATACAACCACATGCGAGCTTTTCACTTGAATAATATAATTTGCCATTTATGTGGCAAATCTATTGTAATATACGAATTCGCACGCCATATGGCACACCATGAAGGAAAACCTCTACCAAAGGTAAGCTGTGAAATGTGCGATCGCAAGTTTTCAGATAAGGGTTGTTTAAATCGTCACATGCGTGTGCAACATCCACCGGAAGGAGCTGTAACTGAATTTAGATGTGATAAGTGCCCAAAAGTGTTTGCAGCTGTTCATAGTCTTAAGACGCACACGAGAAAAGTGCACGATAACGCATATGTAAGAAAGTGTACGTTGTGTGATAAAACACTTAAAGGACCCGGCTCCCTAAGGGTATTTATATTTACATACATACATACATATGTATGTCTATACTTTGTTGATTAAGACTATTTTATCTGAATAAAATTTTAGGAGCACATGTCAAGGCATAGGGGCGAACCCTTATACGTTTGCGGCGTTTGTCCTAGAAAATTTTATTCCGGTGCAAAAGTGCACACGCATCGCAAAACATGTTCTGAAAATCAGCATGAAGGAAAACCTCTACCAAAGGTAAGCTGTAAAATGTGTGATCGCCAGTTTTCAGATAATACATGTTTAAATCGACATGTGCGTGCGCAACATCCACCGGAAGGAGCTAAAACTGAATTTAAATGTGATAAGTGCCCTAAAGTGTTTGCAGCTGCTCATAGTCTTAAGACGCACATTAGAGTAGTGCACGATAATGCATATATAAGAAAGTGTACGTTGTGTGATAAAACATTCAAAGGACCCGGCGCTCTAAGGGTATTTTTATTTACATATGTATGTATATACTTTGTTGAAGACTATTTTATCTAAATTAAATTTTAGGAGCACATGTCAAGGCATAGGGGCGAACCCTTATACGTTTGCGGCTTTTGTCCTAGGAAATTTTATTCCAGTGGAAACGTGCACACGCATCGCAAAACATGTTCTGGAAATCTGAAAGAAAAATGTGTAACAGAACGAATGAAAGATGAATAATTCATAACTAATACATGTATAATTATGAAAGTTTCAAAGAAATTCGATTTGAATTTGTGTGATAAATTTTTAACAATTTCGTGAATTATTAGGCAAGTTCTGAAAATCACAGTTTTCAAATCAGATGAGATTTTAAAAATAATTAAGATCATGCAGATATTTTTTCACTCTTTTATTTATTTTATTTTTATTGTACAGAGCATCAAAAAATTTGAAAAAAATTCATCGCATATGATTTTAAAAACGTCTGCAGTACCATTATTACTTTTAAAATAACATGTGATTTGAAAAATGTGATTTTCAAAACATGCCTGTATTATGTACTTTAAAAAGGCAGACTTGGGTGGGATCTAAATATTGTTACGTAAACATATTCCTACAGGGTTTATGCAAAGAACTATCTAGAAGTATTTCGTTTGTGCGGAAATAGTTTCTTCCAGTTGGTTTTTACTAAGTACATGCATGTATGCATGTTGCTACGCCATCTATTTGCGAACATTTTAGATCCGGTTTTGTAGTATAAAAAGAGCTGCCGTATGTGAGAAGTCAGTCAGTACATTGGAATTTAGTGAACATCGTTGAAAGTAAAAGACATCATGAGGTGGATAATAACCAGGGCAAGTTTTTCAAGCATTTTGCTGGAAAAGCTTTTGCTTATTTTGTACCTTTTTTGCAAAATTGCTTTATTTGATACACTCTGCTTGAATTTGCTTATAATGCAATTTGGCAGCCCTTGAAAATAATTTTTGAGTCTTTCTGTTGCAAATAAAAAGCAAAAGTGTGTTTGTCCTTTTCTCACACATGCAATTTTCTATTCTTTAACTCTTGACATTGCTAGCATTTGTTAATGTGTAGTTGGGCTTCTGAAAAAAAACAGTTAGTTTCTGGTTAACTATTGTAATTTATTTAAACTGTGAACAATTTTCTGTGTAACCAAAAATGCCTAAGGAAACTAAAAAAGAATTTAATGCTCGTATTGTAAGAGAATATCCAGGAGTGTTTAAGGCTTAAGGATAGTTCAATTCTTTTTTGTGTGCTTTGCAATTGTACAATTTCTGGATGCAAAGTATATAACGTTCAGCAGCATTTAGGAACGGCTAAACACAAAAAGTTCGATGAAAAAACTCAAACAACTCTTTCACAATCATTGTTGACAAGTTACTCAAGTGACCCGAGTATAAACCAATTTAGCATGGAATTATGCCAAACATTTTTGGCAGCAAATATTCCATTACATAAAATAAATAATTCAGACGTTAAATCTTTCTTGGAAAAGTATACAAAACATTCTGTACCATCTGATACAGTTCTACGAAATAAATATGTACCCATACTTTATGAAAAGTATAATAAGAAACTGCAATCGAAAGCTTTTAATAAAAGAATCTGGGTTTCTTTAGATGAAACAACTGATAGTCAAAAACGCCTGGTTGCAAACTTTGTTTTTGGCATATTGGATGAAACAGAAAAAGAAAAGTCTTATCTTCTTAATTTGGCACACGTCGAAAGAGCTAACAATAACTCTATGGTAGCTTTTTACAGATAGTTTGCAATTATTATGGCCCAATGGTATGTATTTATACAGTTCAAATTTCATGATCAGGTTCTAGTTATAAATATTTTTTATTTAAACAGGTATTGAATATAAAAACGTTATGTTGGTTGTTACTGACGCGGCACCGTATATGGTTTCTGCAATGAAATCATTAAAAATTTTATACCCGCAGATGCTTCACGTTACGTGCCTATTTGCCGAAGTATAATCAAACTAGAAAGAAGAGGACTTTCTTTAAAAGAAAGCTTGTCCATCATAGAAGAAGTGGAAGAAAAGATGAAAAATCTTGAAAACAAAATATTTTTTGAAAAGTTCAATAAAGTTATGAATCGAAACGTTGGAATTCAAACATTAATTAAAATTAAAAATATTTTTTTATAAAAAAGCGAAGCTGATGAATACATTGATTCGCTATCTCCAAGCGAATTATTGTTGTTTAAGTTCGCTCCTACTACATCCAATGATGTAAAAAGAATTTTTTCAATATATTCTACGTTTTTATGCGATAATCGAAGATCTTTCCTTTTGAAAATCTAAAAAAACATGATTGTGCTTTGTAATAAAAAATTATTTCAGTAAAATAAATGAAAAGTGTACATTGTTTAATTTTTGGAATCTTATTTGACCTTTTTTTGCTTATTCTTGGGCTTATTTTGCGCTTTTTTGCTTGCTTTTTTTCTTTAATTTGCATATTTAAACTTGCCCTAATAATAACGTTAAGAAGTAAATAAGAAAAGACAAGTTGTAATTTGTTTAGTCAAGAATAAAAGCAAGTTCAGTTGAAAATAAGAAAATCGTGTTGTTATTTATTTTTATTTTTGAGCAATCAAAAGAACTCGCACGTTTAATAAAATTTAAACGTAACAATATATTTGCATTTAAGCTCTATTGAAATATTTTAAAATTTTATTCGTTATCGGATGCTGTGTCATACAAAAAATCATACTACAAAAATTATTTCCATCACTACCTTCGTTTGTAAATATGATATATTCAAGGTTAAAATAATTAAGTTTGTTTTTATTGGATACATTTCATTTATATTACCCTTATTATAAGTTGCTTCTATTTTCGATATTCACTGGCTATCGAAAATCAAATGTTCAATTCATATTAGCATCGACAATTTGGGTGAGCAACGAATTTTTCTAGCGAACAGAACTTAGCCGTCGATAAAGTACTTTAATACTAACTGCCAGTTTATAGAAGCTTTGTAAAATATCTCGGCTGTCCATTTCACCCTTCCTTACCAGCAGCCTGCTAACCTAACCTAACCTATGAAACATATTCACTCGAAAGTTTGAAGTGAGCATCGAACTCATACATAGCAACATTTATGACGTTATTGATTTCGACTCTCTTAACTCAATGCCTATGGACGGTGTAAAATAAATAAGTTTGACTCACAATGCGAAATTCGCATACGAGGTTGTGTGTTTGTTTCTCTGTTGCTTATTGTTGTTTGTTTTTTTTTGCTGGAATTGAAAAACAACCGTATTTATTACTATTTTATACTATTTGCAAACTGTTTAATGACTAAAGTTTTAAATAAACGCACATACATGAGCTAAAAAGAGTTAAATCAATGCGAGTAGTTGAAATCATGATATAAATATAGAAGGTACTTCCATTCTCTCTTTGTTTTTAAAAATAGGTATTTTTGACGTTTGTTTTTGGAGAGAAATAAAGAAAAATGTTCCCATATAGTAAAAAATTTAAGTCTGTATTGAAATTCACAGTCGTTAAGCAGCTCTGGGTCGGGGAACATCTCTCGCGGAACAGTCAGTCACAAAACCTTATAAAATACTCTTAATACTATATTGGGCATATGGTCTACGTTACTCCGCCGATATTTGTGCAACACCATATTATGCAAATTTACTTTGTTTAATAAATAAATAAATGTACTGAAATTATTAATTGACATGAAAAATTCATCGTCCGAATCCATCTTTCCTAAAAAAAAGCACTAACAAATTAATGTAAAAAAAAGCGTTCACTCTGACATCTTATAGCATGATATTGCACAAACTATTATCGCTTCTATCTTCGTTTCGCTTCTAGCAGTCATCGCTGTCATCAGTCTAAAGGCCGGGGCGCAATGAATCCGTCATACGTTAAACGTCGCCTTTTTCAACTGACAGCCAAGTTTAAATGCATAGTTTCTTATGAGGCATGTTACATTCAGTACGTGTCCGCCAACGCAAACTAGAAACATTTTTCAACTTTTAACTTTTTGCGTACGTTGAGTAGTTTGACAGCTATTGGTTTGTTTTTTTTTTTGGTGTGTGTGTTTTTTGGCAGCAAATATAAAATTAAACAAAAAAATAAATAAAATAGTTGAATTTGATAAATAAAATGGAGAATCAACCCACAAATTCGTCCGTCAATAAAGTACTCATTGTGCCAACCTTCTCCGTCGTTGCTTTAATGTCAGTTGAGAAAGGCGAAGTTTAACGGATTCATTGTGCCTCGGCCTTAACAAATACGCAGTCACCTGTATAAATACACCATGCAGTCACCTGTATAATTACACCATGGGTCACCCTGATATCACACCCGCCTGGTAATGCCGGACCAGATTTTTTATTGTTAAAGCCGCCGGTACAGAATTCTAACTGAATTTCTCGTTTACAAATTTGCATTCATTTCTACATTAGATATATAACCTTTTGTAAATAATTATGTTTACATACACAAAAATTTATTTATTTTTTAATATACAATACACACAACCACTAAAAACTACTTACAATTCGCGAAAGGATATATGAATATCCGTCGCCGTGTATATTCTGAGGTAGCTGCCGCCGACTGCCAGTATACTTACATCGGCATCGCTCTCTAGTCGTAAACATTGTCAAAAAGTTGAGGAAATTGTTTGATAATTTATCTTGAAGAAAAATAAATTAGTTTATTTCATTTATACATTAAAACAAGCATATTTTTTCCATATTCCGTATTAAAGAATATCGAAATAATAATAATGAAATGCCTTTTGTGCTTAGAAATAACTGAAAGTTATAAAGATTTAATAGTTTATAACTCCAGCTTATGGCAGGAACTAAACATGCAGTATATTATTGAAAAGCATCTTTGGAAGTTGGTGAGTTGTGGAAGTTTTTATATATGCAAATATACGTTGCTAAACTTTACGGACATTGAGTAAGACATCCCATTACTTTTACAAATTTATAAATATTTCATTATCCCAGTAAGCATTTGGCAGGGAATGACATACTTGATCGAAGTGCTGGATTTTAAACGCTATAGCAGGCGCAACAAACACATTTTATTTATGTTTATAATAATACTATCCTCTACCAACGGTATACCGATATTACTGCTAAATATATTAGTTCAGATACTGGACATAGCAAAAAATCTTTGTTTTTATTTAAGAAATTTATTATTCGACATATTGTCATAATTATATTTTAATTTGTAATTTATGTGCTGGTGGTTTAGCTTGGTCTATATGAGTATGAGTTTCAAAACCTACTAAGCTTATTTTGTCTTTGTGATTTTCAAAAATATTATTATTCTATGAATTCTCATATAGTTTTTGAAAGTCTGTGCATAAAGTAAGAGGTTTGTGACTGTTCAAAATTTGTGGTTGAAGTCTACTGATGATTTGGTTCAAGCGCCAATGAAATACGTATATAGACCAAGCTAAACCACCAGCAAATAAATTTCTTTTTTTTTTTAAATTACTTCGAAAAGGGAGTATTTTTACATTAACGTATAAAAACATTTAAACTTATATGTTTCTATATACGTTTTTATACTTTTATTAAAAAATTATTTATTGAAAAGTAAAACAAGCAAACTGCAGTTGAAACCTTGCATATATAAAGTATACATTTTGGTTAATTTACCAAAATGATAAAAATAAACACATTACATTGTATGTATATTATATATGAAATACATGTAGAATTGTATATTCGTATTCGAATTGTCGAATATTCGGCCGTTTTTAGATATTCGTATTCGTACTCGCCAAATTCAGACGAAACGAATATTTAAACATTTCAATTCAAACAATAAACGATATTCTTGTAGCCAACTTAAAAACAAACAAAACGACTTGTACAATTAATATTAAAAAAGTTAAAGAAAGTAATTTTCTTCACCTCAAGAGAGCGGTCTTTACCTTAAGATATAAAAGTTTAGAAAATTTTTCTCCATTCTTATCAACGCATTAACCATATATTTGAATTAGATCTATTTTTGTTCTAAATATTAAATTCCAAAATTTATTACGCCACTTTAAGACAAGATATGTTTTTAAATATTTCCAAAAATGAGACATTTTTTAAATTTTAGTTGAACTATAGTGAATTTTAATCAGAAATAATGTCTAAATCGGGCTTAAGTTAAGTAATTTCAATTCTTATTGAACGAAATATTTTTTTATTAATTAATGTGAGTTTCTAAAGAGAAGAAAAAAATATTTCAAAAAATCTAATCTGCTCCCGGCGAAAAGTAAGAAGAATATTGCAAAAATACTGAAAGGTCCAATTTTTAGGATTTTTTTTTGGGAATTGCCGAGAACTCAAAAGCAAATTCTATTTGTTATTACTTTCTGTCTATTGATTGCATCATTTTCTACCTAGAATAGACTTTTCATCCGAAAATATTGATTGGCAAAATACTTTTGTAATACCGAAATAATTAACCTACTTTTTTCTTCAAAAAAAAAACGGCGGAACTTTTAATGTTACAAATTTTGTCCCTTATTCATAATGAATTTCATTTCCCAAATCTAACAAGATTGACTTCTCCATTAGCAGAACAGTGGACCAAGGTTGGTAAAAAAGCCAAAATTTTAATATTTTTTCTCGAACATTTTCTTAATGTAAACGAAAACGCGGAATAGCAGACTTGTTTTAGCTCTTGAATAGAAAAAAAATCCACTTGCAAAAAATATTTTTTATCTGATCAAAAATATGAGTTTGGCATAGATTTTAATTTTTCATTACTTCTGAGCTCTATTTGAAGAGGTTTTCAAATGCTATAAAAAATTTCATAACAATCGGACAGCTAGTTTAGAAACTGCAGAATTATTTAAATTTTTTTACAAAATCCACACTGTGCCCCACTAGGCAGCAGAAGGTACCGTCGGATCGAGCTAAAAAATTAAGACCGCATTAATGGCAGCAAACATCATATTTTAGACAGCGCACATATGTGCCCTTAATTATGAAATTGTTCTAAGTCATATATTTCTCTGGTCTAGATATTTAGTAGATTACATTTGAACAAATTATAAAGTATTTTTATATTATGCAGCATTTTAATTTAGAGTTGTACTAGTGTCTCGATTTATATAAAGTTATTAAATTTATTTTATATATTTATTGAAGTTTTTCAAAGATTTATTTGATATTTCGAAGCAAAAATGCACACGACTTAGACCAGAGCTATTCAACCTTTTTGGTTCGCGTACCACAAAACTCACAACCAACAATTCGCGTACCACCAAAAATCTTATGTGTGTAAACAAGTATGGGCTCAATAAATAACCAAACAATTTTAAAATATTTAATCCATTTCATTTATTAATAATAAAGAACAACATAATTAAAAAGAAATTTTATATCTGGATCAATATTTGTTAACTTTAACAAATATAAAATTTGGCTCCAAATTCAATGTTGTTCGGTATTTATTTTTGATTGCCACCATTGATGAAAACCCTGTTTCACATAAATATGTGGGGGCGATTTGGGAAAAGTTTCGCGTACCACAGGTTGAATAACCCTGACTTAGACCACTTTCATAATTAAGGGCACATATATAGTAAATAAATTAAAGAAAAAAATCTTTGTGTATATACTACATATTACAAAGCACACTTGAAAAGTTTGAATCTCCACATTAGTTTGTGTATCTGGAACAGCGAGATAAGCAGCTCATGAAGTTTTGTAGTATTTCGCACTAGTGATGATTATTATATGATTTCAATTTACGGTTGATTAAAAAAACAGGGCTGCATAAGAATGTGTAAAGGAGAACAAAAACGTGTTTATAAAAGAAAGTTGATTGAAATAAATTTTTGAATTTTATTTTTGGTGGGAATCGGTATACCGGTTCGTACCGGTATAGATGTAAACAGTATTCTGGATACCGGTATTTTCTAACCGAAATGCATTTCGGTATCGGTATCGATACCGGTATCTAATTTTAGCGGTATTTGAATCGGTATCGGTATTTTTACGATACCGTTTGCCAACCTTGCTATATAGACTAACAATCATTAATACATATGTTATCTGATTAAGTTTAAATTTAGGATTATTTTATGAAGAATAAATTTACAAGAATAATACTAATGATCAATACTTAGCATGTGCCATAAAATCAATAGTTTGAAAAATATATGAAATATGTGAATATGTGTTGGAAATATTGTTTGGAACGTAAACACAAAGCAAATATACGAACCTTCTAGCGTAGACAATAAATAATAATTGTTTTAAAGAATCACAACCAGGGCTTTTTTTCCTCAATAGACAAGACGATGCAATCGTCGAATTAGGGCATAATTCTGCATTATTAACTCTAAAACACCGTTTTTTATTTGAGTTATGATTTTGTTTGAGTAAATAAGCGATATATTTATATTATTAATCAATTAAAACTAATATTTTTCCCCAGGAAGTTTTAAATAGTCAATCCTATATATGCCAAGCGTGTTGGCAAGAATTATACAATTTCCATAAGTTTTACTTAAAACTTGAAAAAGCCCGCTCAAATTTAAATGATTTATTGAACACTGAAGAAGTTATCAAAGAAGATGTTGAAACAGGAAACGGAGAAAAAGCTGAGAATACATTTAATTTTATTGCAAAAGTATCACTACCTGAACCTGAAACTTTATTTCTTAAAGAGGAATATCCTACAGATATTTTTGAAAAGGAAGAAGTTTTATTTCCTAAAGAGGAATATCCTACAGATATTTTTGAAAAGGATGATGAAGAAGAAGCAAGTTCTCTTAAATCTAAAAGCAGGCGTAAATGCTCTAGAAAGAAAAGTTCACAAGACAAAAACGTTGTAAAAAATAGTTCGAGAAAAAAATCCTCGAACGATGAAATAAACGAACTAAAATCCAATGAAAATCCAGATGAAATTGGTACAAATTTTGAAGTAGAAAGCATAGAAAACGACGACAATTCCGATGAAAATGGAGCTGAAATTGATTCAGAATTAAAAATTGTAGAAAATGATGCTGAAGTCAACAAAATAGAAGACACGAGTAGATTCTTTATTTGTCTTAAAAGCAGTAATAAACGTAAATGCTCTAGAAAGGAAAGTACAAATGATAACAAAATTATTACAAGAAAAAGTTCGAGACAAAGATCCAACAACGACAAAAGTGATACTGAAATCAAAGAATTTCAATTTGTTGAAAATCCAGATGAAATTGACGAAAAGTTGGATGAAAATGTAGATGAAATTGAAAGAAAATTAGAATTAAAAACAACAGAAGAAAGTGACGCAAAACAAAACAATATGGAAGGAGACGCTCAGAATGATAGTTCCACAAAGTTAGATGAATTATCTAATGTAGACAAATTTGTAGCCGACAATTTTCAACTCAATTGTGACATCTGTAAAACCCCAATGGATACATTTTCCGCATTAATCAAACATTACAGAGAGATACACAATCAGCGTGGGTATGTTAAGTGCTGCGGTAATAAGTTTAAAACTCGTGTTGAATTAATCGATCATATTAATATCCACGAAAACCCCGAATATTTGAAATGCAAATACTGCACCAAAACGTTTGCTAAACGTACATGCCTGAAGCTGCATACAAAACATGTCCATGAGGAAAAGAGGGTGGATTGTGACGTTTGTGGCAAAAGTTTAGTAACTGAATTATGTCTGAAAAGGCACATGCTTACACATAACACTGCAGAGAAAATGTTATCTTGCAAACAATGCGGCAAATCGTAAGTTTGATTTTCTTTAATTTCCTGTAATCCTATTGTATAAAATAATGGTTAGAAAGAGACCCATTGGGTCCATTTTGATTAATATGTATAAAGTAAAAGATACTCAGAACAAAAATGGAATAGTCGAAGTAGAAATTTTCAATAGAAATTGGTTTTCGAATAATTAGAAAAATCTAGATCTTTTATTTTTGTTTACTTGGTTGAACACGGCCCGTTTGCAAACGATTATTAGCTTAACAACCTTAAAAAGCAGCAAATATTAAAAGAATACAAAAAACCCTAATACACACAAAGATACGTATACATTTTTATGCCAGATGAATTAAACTCCTGTGTTCTACAAAGAACAAAAATTGTGCCGGCATAAAAATTAGTTTCGTGTGTGACAGGCCATTTACAGTATTTTTTTGGTAAACAAACGCAATTTACTAAAATGCAGTAAAGTTCAGGAAAAATTTTTAAAATCTTTTGAGTACGCGAACGCAATTATTCTCGTACTTATCGAAACTGCCCACGAAAATAAATTTTTATTTTCAAATGCAATTAAATAGTACGACATCATGATACACACTACTAATTTTTTACTTGTACGATTTGTAGTATCGTCTACACTCTGCATATGTAACAGATTACAGATCGATAGTTCTGAAAAAAGTAAGCTAAGAAATGTTCCTATCTCATTTTTAGGGTTCCGTACGTACACCAAAGGTGAAAAAAGGAACCCTATTGTTTTCGCTACGCTGTCCGTCTGTCCGTCACACGGTATTTTCTCAGGAACCGTAAGAGCTACGGACCTGAAATTTGGACAGAGTATGTAGAACCTTGGCCACTACAATTACAATTAAATTAAAGGGTGCTCCAAAACGAGCGACGAAAAATGTTAAAATCTCATGTAATATACATACAATTGTATGTACATATGTATGTATATTGGGTCTTGAAATTTGTAAAATTAGTGTATTTTTATACAGACTACAACAATTAACATTAAAATATTAAAAAATTTAAATTAAAGGGTGGTTGGCCCATCAGTTAATGCAATTTTAGCTATGTAATTTTGATAAATTGCTATAACTTGGAAACCGTAAGGGGTAAAATCTTGAAATTTTCAAAAACGGTAAAACTAAAAAATCCGAAAATTATAAAATCGCCAAACCGAAAAAATCGCAAAAACCTTAAAAAAAAATCGCCAAATCGAAAAAAATCGACAAAATTAAAAAAAAAATCTAGCACTAAAATAAATCGCCAAATTCGAAAAAATCTTTTATATGAAAAAAAAATCGCAAATATGAAAAAACCGAAAAACATCGCCAAAACGTGAAAAATGCGCCAAAACCAAAATAATTGTTTATGTGAAAAAAAATCGCCAAAATGAAAAAAAATCGTCAATATTAAAAAAAAATTGCCAAATTTAAAAAAATCGCCAAAACGAAAAAAAATCGCCAAAATTTAAAATAAACGCCAAAAACCGAAAAAAATCCTCAAACGAAAAAAAAGTGCCAAAACTAAAAAAAAATCGCCAAAACCAACCAAAAAAATCACCTATATGAAAAAAACGCCAAAATTAAAAAAACCGTCAAAATAAAAAAATCGCCAAAATAAAAAAACGCCAAAATAATAAAAATTGCCAACATTAAAAAAACTTCAAAAACCACCAAACTAAAAAACGCTTAAAACCGAAAAAACCCAAAAACGAAAAAAATGCCAAAACTATAGTTTATATTGTTCGTATTGAATTACATATCTCGTGCCCGTACGGAACCCTTCGTGCACGGGTCAAAGTCGCACTTCACTGAATTTGTGGCATACATGTCGTCGCTGTTTTAACTAACCGACGTGACATTTTTTGTTAAATTAGTTAAGTCCATTACTAGACTTTATGAGTCATAATAGATCTTGTCTAAAATGTTTATGACTGTAAACATTACTGTTGAACATATAAAATTAAAACTATTTCAGACCTTTCCATAAGAATGCATGTAGAAAACAATCATAAAAGCCGCATTCCTACAAAATTTTTAAAATGTTAGATAGGTCAGTTAGATAACGCAGCGACGATATATGTAAATAGGTAAATACGTGAAGATAACTTTGGCATGATGATATACATACATACATACATTGTACATATGTATGTACATATTTATTTATTCAGAGTGCAATACAAGCCTGATGTATAAAATGTTTTAATTTTTTACTCTAGCTATTTATCTAAACACTCCCTATACAACCACATGCGTGTTATTCACTTTAATAATATAATTTGCCATTTATGTGGCAAATCTATTGTAATATACGACTTCACACGTCATATGGCACAGCATGAAGGAAAACCTCTACCAAAAGTAAGCTGTAAAATGTGTGATCGCCAGTTTTCAGATAACACATGTTTAAATCGGCATGTGCGTGCGCAACATCCACCAGAAGGAGCTATAACTGAATTTAGATGTGATAAGTGCCCAAAAGTGTTTGCAGCTGTTCATAGTCTTAAGACGCACATGAGAAAAGTGCACGATAATGCATATGTAAGAAAGTGTACGTTGTGTGATAAAACACTTAAAGGACCCGGCGCCCTGAGGGTATTTATATTTACATACATATGTATATACTTTGTTGATGAAGACTATTTTATCTAAATTAAATTTTAGGAGCACATGTCAAGGCATAGGGGCGAACCCTTATACGTTTGCGGCGTTTGTCCTAGAAAATTTTATTCCAGTGGAAACGTGCACACGCATCGGAAAACATGTTCTGGAAATCTAAAGGAAAAATTTGTAACAGAAGTAACAGAACAAATGGAAGATGAATAATTCATAACTAATACATGTATAATTATAAAAGTACCAAATAAAGATTTCAAAGGAATTCGTTTTGAAATTGTGTGATAAATTTTAAACAATTTCGTGAATTATTATGGACTTTTTTTAAAAAGGCAGACTAGGGTGCTAATTCAAGATATTTCCATTTAAGCTCTATTGAAATATTTTAAAATTTTATTCGTTATCGAATCCTGTAAGTCATACAAAAAATCATACTAAAAAATTTATTTCCATCACTACCATCAATTTCAAATATGATATATTCAAGGAAAAAATATTTAAGTTTGTTTTTATTGGATACATTTAGGGTTTCTAATTTCCCGGACTTTTGCAATTCCCAGGAATGGAGAAGTAAAATATTTTATTGCCGGGAACTCCCGGGATTTTTAAAAACATGAATTTTAATTAAATGACCTAAATAAAAAATATAATTTTATGAAAAAACATACATCATTTAAATTAAAAATAAAACAACTTTATTCGTTAATTTTAATAACAATTGCTTAATTCACAAGAATTTGAATCGTGTATTTGTGTATCAAATACACTTTTTGTTTTTTAATTGTGAACACCCTCTGTGTAGTGTATTAATGTATTTTGTATTTTAAATGAAAAAAGAAGAACAAGCTACATACAAATTCTCTCAGAGAGCCTCTCTCTGAATACAACATTTTAAAAACATGGAATAAAAGTGTAATAGTAGGTTTGTTTCTTTACTTCTTGGGTAAAGTTCGGTAAAATGAGAGCAAACTATAATTTCGCTCAATAATATACAAAAATGAACAAAAGTACGGGAACGCAAAACCCCAAAATTGTAACACGAAAATAAACGTCAATGCATGTTTGCATATACATACGTATACACATAACTAAACACATACTTATGTACATACACACTCACGTCTTTACTTACATGATTCGGCATACTTGCATAGGTTTTATATCTTAATTTCATATAAAAACTTATAAAACTTTTTCTACCACCTGTTTTTAAACATTTTTTCATAAATTTTTCTATTTTTTTTTTAGTTTTTAGGTAAATGTAATTTTTTTGCAATTGTTTATTTTTCAAACAGCTGTTTGATTTTGTGTTTGCCCAAATTAGCACGAAGAAAAAGTGCGGGCTGTTTCGTGCAAGAAGAAGAAGAACATTACTCTCACAAAAGCTATCTCATTTACCCAATTTTCGAGTATGGGAACGCTTTTTGTGTAAATTGGGATCCCGCGGGATCCCAATGTAGAGTAAAGAAACACACCTAGTGTATTTAATTTTTATATAAAAAAAATTTCATACAACAAATTTTACACTCTTGTATTTAATATGATAATACAATCGATACAGAGATACATGAGGTTTTGTGAATTAAGCAAATATTAAAAAAAAAATGCAAAAACAAATAAATTCATATGCTTTAAGTTATAGCATGGATGGAAATTCCATCTACATTTGCCAATCTAAATACTATTTCCTATAAGGACTTTTTAGGTTGGAGTCGTCTTGGAAAGCTCTATTACATTTGATTCCATGTTTATATCATGCATCCTTACATAGTTATATTTATAAGTAATAAAACAACGAACAGCAATGTAAAACACTCTGCATAAGACATTACAGATCGATAGTTCTGACAAAATTAAGCTAGGCAATGTTCCTATCTATTTTTTTTTGGATTTTGTGAAATATGTACATATGTATGTATGTACGTGAAGATAACTTCGGCATCACGATATGTACATTTTACATACATATTTATTTATTTAAAACAGAATGCAATACAAGCCTGATGTATGAAATGTTTTAATTTTTTACTCTAGCTATTTATCTAAACACTCCCTATACAACCACATGCGAGCTATTCACTTGAATAACATAATTTGCCATTTTTGTGGCAAATCTATTGTAATATACGACTTCGCACGCCATATGGCGCAGCATGAAGGAAAACCTCTACCAAAGGTAAGCTGTAAAATATGCGATCGCCAGTTTTCAGATAAGGGCTGTTTAAATCGGCACATGCGTGCGCAACATCCACCGGAAGGAGCTAAAACTGAATTCAAATGTGATAAGTGCCCAAAAGTGTTTGCAGCTGTTCATAGTCTTAAGACGCACATTAGAGTAGTGCACGATAATGCATATATAAGAAAGTGTACGTTGTGTGATAAAACATTCAAAGGACCTGGCGCCCTAAGGGTATTTTTATTTACATATATACTTTGTTGATGAAGACTATTTTATCTAAATTAAATTTTAGGAGCACATGTCAAGGCATAGGGGCGAACCCTTATACGTTTGCGGCGTTTGTTCTAGAAAATTTTATTCCAGTGGAAACATGCACACGCATCGCAAAACATGTTCTGGAAATCTAAAAGAAAAATGTGTAACAGAACAAATGAAATATGAAAAGTAATACATGTATAATTATAAAAGTTTCAAATAAAGATTTCAAAGAAATTCGTGAATTATTATAGACTTAAAAAAAGCAGACTAGGGTGGGAACTAAATATATTTTCACTTAAGCTCTATTGAAATATTTTAAAATTTTATTCGTTATCGAATGCTGTGTCATACAAAAAATCATACTAAAAAAATTTTTTCCATCACTACCTTCGTTTGTAAATATGATATATTCAAGGTTAAAATAATTACATAGGTTTGTTCTTATTGGATACATTTCATTTATATGACCCTTATTATAAGTTGCAATCGATTTTCTATATTTACTGGCTATCGAAAATCAAATGTTAAATTCATATTAGCATCGAAAATTTGGGTGAGCAACGAATTTTCTAGCGAAGAGAATTTTGCCAGTTTATGTATGTAAAATATCTCGGCTGTCTTTATTGAAAACAAAAACAAATTGTGAGTGCTTTGTTTTTGTTTTCAATATATGTAAATAGGCAGACGAGAATTTTTACTTGACTTCCAAAGCACATTCACCAGGTAGTAGCGGAAATGCAGCTAAGCTATTTCTTTTTATTCATCCGAAACCTCAAAAAAACGTAAGTTTCTTATAATAAGGGCCTATGTGTACATCCAGGCTGTTCAAAACTGTCACCAGAGTGCCGAACATCAATTGGCTTCTTATACAAATGATACGCAAATATGAACATTTCTTTCGATTTTCTCTCATGTAATTTACAAAAAAATCAAAATCGTCTTTTTTAAATTTTTATGCGTATATGCCAAAAAATGTACTGTGTAAAGTGTATGCCTGACACATCAATATTTAGCTTCAATTTATGTGGTTGTGTGCGTTTCTTTACCAAAACTGGTCTCACATATGCTATTGGTGTGAATATTTTTTATAAAAAAACGCACATAACTACATACATATGTATGTATATTGAGCTGAATATTGATGTGTCTGGCACGAGCTTAACATGTAAATACGAAAGCTTTCCGTTTCGAATTACAGAGTAGAATTTACTGAAAGCGTTCCATCGGCAACTTGTATTAACAATAAAATAAAAAAAAATTGTTTTTATTTTCAATATACAACATACGTACATATGTACATAAGTAATTGATCGAAAGTTTTCTGGCCGCTAAACTCAACGTTTTTTTTTTTCTGTAAAATATTTGAAAGGTAACTTACGTTTTTTTTATTCTTATGAGGATATATTCAATAACGCACACGTCTCTACGTTTAAGAACTCCCATACATGAGAAATGTATTCGCGTATGTGTATTCATTTGTATAAGCCGATTGATGTTCGGCGCTCTCGTGCTACCTTGGGCAGCTATGCTATACATATGTACATACATTTATATGTATGTGCACATTACGTATGGAAAAACGTACTTACCGCTTAAATTTCAGTTCTTCGGATTTAAATCACAATTTGTCGAACTTAAACTAATTATATATAGATCTCCAAATTAATTTCAACATTCAGAGATTCAATTAAACAAACCTTTGCCGAATCATCTTTAAGATCTGTTTTTTTCTGTTGAACGCAGTCATAATATTTAACCCGCGAGGAAAAACGTTTGTCACTGGTAAAAGAAAGTTTTTTGCGCTGTCACTCTCACTTTCACTATTTTGGCTTACATATATTTTTAACAAAATACCTAGCTTTATTATTATTTATATTATTTTGCAACGTATTTTCACCACAAAAAATTTTTCACTTTAAAATACAATGAAATCACAAACTTTATTTATAACGGGACTACGCACTAGAGCTGGCAAACTATCGATAGTACTAAGGATAGTATCGATAGTTTTGTTTCCATTTGGCTATCGATAGTTTTTTTCTCGATAGCGATATTATCGTTGAAAAGATATATGTATTACCAAATTGGCAATAAACTCGGTTTAATTTAACATGAAAACTAAATTCATTTTCAGTTTAACATTTGAAATTTTTTTGTCACATCCAAATATTAGATTTTTTGCAAAAAAATACTGACTGACATTAAACATATCTGGAAATTGGAAAAAAATATCCGAAAGTTATCATCATTGCTACTTTGAAATAATATTGCCACCACATTGCAGCTTTCAATATTGCCACAACAAATATTTCATACAGCGTGACCGTTTGATCTACTAAAGTATCATATTCCCACTTTTTGACTGCCTTGCCATGTTTTGTCACCCTTTTTTTAGAGTGAATTGTATAATAATATATTAAAAATAAAGGGTCTTATGCAAAAAAACTTAACAAAGCTTTGCAAAGCAATGTTAAGTAAAGTTTCATTCTAAAAATATAATCATATCAAATTTCTAAAGTAGGTCCCCACGTTTGTTAAGACTACTTTAAGTTGATATTTTTAAATTCTGTATTTTGTACTTCAAATATTTTTGTTAATATAAGACATATTGATTCATGTTACATCTGAAAATGAAGCTGGAACTGTTAGCTCTTAGCTTAAATTTACTATTTCTGTCATGTAATGGAAAACCCCATAAAATTATTCAAAATACATGGTAAAAACCATAAAAAAATTTTAAAATAAATACAATTGTACAAAAATGTTTTAGTGATTTACATGCAATCAAAATAAATCAAAAAAAGCTGGATATTCAAGTACTCATTTCATTCGAATAAAAGAAATTGTGATAATTCTTTGTTGCTCATATTTCTTTTACGTATACTTCTTAGGAATGTTTATTAAATTAGGTTGCTTTACTTCAAGAAAATAAAAATTTATTTAATATAATAAAAAAATATTTGAATAGCCGAATGAAATTGCATTCAATTTTGTAAATCATTAGCTGTAAAGTGGTTGTTCAACACGGTGGTGCTACCAGTATTTATTATTAAATAACAAAATAATTAAAATTGTATTTTACATATAATGTCTTAACAAAGCAATGTTAGCCGTAAAGTGTTTGGCAACTACTATGAACTTTAAAGCTGAAGTAAGATATTTTTTGCATAACGGGGAAAGTGTCTCGTTTTTTAATGTTGCTCCTATTTTTTTTGTTAAATCCCCTATTAAATGCCGCTTTTTAAAAAATGTCCACGGTCACCCTGATTTCACACCCGCCTGGTAATGCCAGGCCAGAGATTTTTTCATTGTTAAAGCCGCCGGTACAGAGCTCTAACTGAATTTCTCGTTTACAAATTTGCATTTATTTCTACACTAGATATATAGCCTTTTGTAAATAATTATGTTTACATACACAAATTCATTTATTTTTTATTTACAATACATAAAACCACTAGAAACTACTTACAATTCGCGAAAGGATATATGAATATCCGTTGCCGTATATATTCTGAGGTAGCTGCCGCCGACTGCCACTACACTTACATCGGCATCGCTCTTTAGTTGTAAACATTGCTAAAAAGTTAAGGAAATTGTTTGATAATTTATCTTGAAGAAAAATAAATTAGTTTATTTCATTTATACATTAAAATAAGCATATTTTTTCCATATTCCGTATTAAAGAATATCGAAATAATAATAATGAAATGCCTTTTGTGCTTAGAAATAACTGACAGTTATAAAGATTTAATAGTTTATAACTCCAGCTTATGGCAGGAACTAAACATGCAGTATATTATTGAAAAGCATCTTTGGAAGTTGGTGAGTTGTGGACGTTTTTATATATGCAAATGTACGTTGCTAAACTTTATGGACATTGAGTAAGACATCCCATTACTCTTATAAATTTATAAATATTTCATTATCCCAGTAAGCATTTGGCAGGGAATGACATACTCGATCGACGTGCTGGATTTTAAACGCTATAGCAGGCGTAACAAATCAATTTTATTTATGTTTATAATAATGCTATCCTCTACCACCAGCTCCGCTCGCGTTGATCTGATTAAAAAATACATAAAAAGCGGTTTAAAACTGGTTAAACAATCAAACCCGAAACGAAAATTACCCTAACCAGCCCAAAAATGTGTTTTTCGGTAAAAAAAAATATATACCAAATATAAAAAACCGTGACAGCTTTCCATTTGTAAAATAATTTTTGAAATGGGTTTAGCGGGTTGGGCGTAAAAGCGTAGCAAACAAACAAACAAGCTCACTTTAACATTTATAATATTAGTAAGGAAGTAAGGATAATATAATTTGCAATTGGGTCCCGTATGGTGCTAAAAAGTATTATACAATAGTTTGAAAAATATATGAAAAAATATGTGTTGGAAATAGTGTTTGGAACGTAATCACAAAGCAAATATGCGAACCTTCTAGCATAGACAATAAAAAATAATGGTTTTAAAGAATCACAACCAGGGTTTTTTTTCCTACTTAGACAAGACGATGCAATCGTCGAATTAGGGCATAATTCTGCATTATTAACTCTAAAACACCGTTTTTCATTTGAGTTATAATTTTTTTTTGAGTAAATAAGCGATATATTTATATTATTAATAAATTAAAACTAATATTTTTCCACAGGAAGTTTTAAATATTCAATCCTATATCTGCCAAGCGTGTTGGGAAGAATTATACAATTTCCATAAGTTTTACTCAAAACTTGAAAAAGCCCACACATACTTGAATGATTTATTGATCACTGAAGAAGTTACCAAGGAATCTGTAAAAACAGGAAACGGACAAAAGGCTGAGAAAATTTTTAATATTGCAAAAGTATCACTACCTGAACCTGAAACTTTATTTTTTAAAGCGGAATGCCCTCTAGATATTTTTGAAAAGGAAGATGAAGAGGAAGCAAGTTCTCTTAAAACTATAAGCAAGCGTAATTGCTCTAGAAAGAAAAGTTCACAAGACAAAAACGTTGTAAAAAAGAGTTCGAGGAAAAAATCCTCGAGCGATAAAATAAACGAACTAAAATCCAATGAAAATCCAGATGAAATTGGAACAGCATTTGAAGAAATAATAGAAAACAACAAGTCCGATGAAAATGAAGCTGAACTTGATTCAGAATTAAAACCAATAGAAAATGATGCTAAAGTCAATAAAATGGAAGATGAGATAGAATATATTTGCCTTAAAAGCAGTAATAAGCTTAAATGCTCTAGAAAGAAAAGTACAAATGATAATAAAATTATTACAAGAAAAAGTTCGAGACAAAGATCCAACAACGACAAAAGTGATACTGAAATCAAAGAATTTCAATTTGTTGAATTTCCAGATGAAATTGACAAAAAGTTAGACCAAAATGTAGATAAAATTAAAAGAAAATTAGAATTAAAAACAACAGAAAATGACGCTAAACAAAACAAAATGGAAGAAGACGATCAGAATGATAGTTCCACAAAGATAGATGAATTATCTAATGTAGACAAATTCGTAGCCGACAATTTTCAACTCAATTGTGACATTTGTAAAACCCCAATGGATACATTTTCCGCAATAGTCAAACATTACAGAGAGGTACACAATCAACGTGGGTATGTTAAGTGCTGTGGTATTAAGTTTATAACTCGTGTTGAATTAATCGATCATATTAACATCCACGAAAATCCCGAATATTTGAAATGCAAATACTGCACCAAAACGTTTGCTAAACGTACATGCCTGAAGCTGCATACAAAACATGTCCATGAAGAAAAGAGGGTGGATTGTGACGTTTGTGGCAAAAGTTTAGTAACTGAATTATGTTTGAAAAGGCACATGCTTACACATAATACTGAAGGGAGAAAGTTGTCTTGCAAACAATGTGGTAAATCGTAAGTTTGATTTCTTTTTTTTTAATTTCCTGTAATCCTATTGTATAAAATGATACCCGAACTAATTACGAATGTTGTATTTCGACTCCGACTACAACGTTGTCGGGGTTGTGATAAATTGTTCTTTAATTCAGAACAAAAGTGGCATAGTCGAACTCGAAATTTTCACTAGAAATTGGTTTTCGAATAATTCGAAAAATCTAAATCTCTTATTTTTCTGTTGACTCGGTTGAACACGTTTATTTAAAAGAACTTGGACCGGGCCGTATGCAAAAAACTTAACAAACCTTTATAAACGATTGATAATGAAAATTTCTTAACTTCACTTGAAATATTTTGAAGTTGAAATGTAGGTTGGTAATTTCTATGTTAACATTTATTTTTTTTCCTGAAGAAGTTACACAATGTGGAACCGAAATATCGGATAAAGTAAATAAAATTGTTAATTGATTGACAATTACCAACTATTCATGTACGAACTACGACTCCGACAATAGGTTGTGAATTGAGCAAATGTTAAACAGAATTTCTTATTTCTTTTGTATAATAAATACAATTTTAAAATTTTCTTCCGATGTTACCGAATGTTTTAAAATCAGTTACTTGCTGTCTTGTTAAAACAAAAAAGGAAGATTTTTGTTTGTCATGATTCGAAAACTAATTTGAAAACTTCAAGCCTGTTGTCGTGCCGAAATTATCTTAACGTATTTATGTAAAACTTTTTTTTGGAAATTGAATTTCCAGGCTTAATAGATTATATCATGATACAATAATATAAAGGTAAAACCAATCTCTCTTTTCGTCGCCATATTAACCTTCTGCCGTTTATCCCGATTATTTTTTACTCTCAAAAATAACGCTATCGTATTCATTTAAAAAATCCGAGTTTATTTGATTACTTTTTGACTGTTATGCTTTTTTAATTAAAAAAATTAAAAATTAAAAGTTATTAAATAGTATGCAAACTCGAAAGTACTTTCGTTCCCTTTTAATTACAGAATAGAACCCCTGGTATTTACATTCGGTATAAGTTCATGTAATGTAAAGAACACTTTGTATGCAATTTCAAATTACATATTTCAAAAAGCATTCCTAACTAAAAGTTATCATTATATGTATGTGGCAACGTTTTCCTCTCTGCTTACAAAAAAACCGTATTCAAATAATTTGGGTAAAAGTCATAATTAATTTTAAACGTCAAATGTGATTTTAGCTTTACATTATTGTATCATGATTTAGACTTTGTAATCCTACATTGAAAAAAAAAATTAAATAAACGAGGAAATTTTTCTATTCAATTTTTAAATTAAAAGGAACATCTTAAAATTTTTTTTGTATATGTCATTTTTTGGGAAAATCAATCAATAAAAAACAATACGGGCCTGTTCTGCAAATCACAACATTGCAAATCGCGGTGATTTAAAAAAATGTTTAATACAATTTCCCAACAATTTTATTTATTTATTTATTCATTTATTTAGTTATTTATTTAGTAGAACGGAACAACTAGCTGTTTTCGAAGGTCATTATACCTTCATCATCAGCGTTCTTTTGTGTTTGGTCCACTGTGTGTGGACTGATAATAATGAAACGACATTGTAACGATATATTAGAAGATATAATGCAGAGTATAGACGTTAGTTAATTTGATACTAAACGTACTATGGTACGCATACGGTATGGCAATGCATACGCGGTAAATGAATGATTTGATGAATTTATTAATAATAAGTGCAGTTGAAATTAATAAGAAAAAAAAAATAAATGAAAAAGGACATCATGTTAATAAATTTTGTAATTTATTTCATGCAATATTTGTAATTAATTTCTTTTTGATTTCCTTGTTTTGTTGTTGATTAAATTAATAAAAATTACATGACTATTTGGCACGGTAACACTTGTCAAACATTTGCCCAAAAAAGCGTAACCAACAAACATTAATGAAAAAAGTTTTGATCCATACACTTGTTTATCAAATTAAACAGTTTCGAATACAACTAACAGACAATGTTGTAGATTTTAATATTATTGGATACTCTCTAACTTGACAAACTTTTGTCTGAATTTGAAGATTTTTCATTAGCATTTAATGGTTACGTTTTTTTGGCAAATGTTTGACAAGTGTGACCGCACCTTTACTGATTACCCTAAAAGCGAGTGTAATACTGAGTAACCAGATACTGTACAGTTTTATAACTCTGAGTAATTAGAATAATTTGCAAAAAAAAGGATGAATGAAATAAATTACAAAATATGTAGGTACTAACAGTTATCAAGGAAACCAGAAATATGCTCTAAAAAGTGTTTTTTGCGCATTAAATATGCACTAAAAACTTGAAAATATGCACTCAAAATTCAAAAAATATGCTCTTAAAAATAAAATAAATTGGTTAATTTGTAATTTTTAATTAAAAAATACAACATTTGCATATAAAATAAGACAAAAATATAATAAAAAAGAAATCAAACAAAAATAATAAATTTAAAAAAATAATATGAGTTTGAAGTGCACGTATTTTTAATAAATAAGACTAGAATTTTATTTATAATTTTTATTGCAATAAACAACAAAATATTGAACTAGATTTT
Organism: Tachina fera; assembly: GCA_905220375.1. NCBI lineage: Eukaryota > Metazoa > Arthropoda > Insecta > Diptera > Tachinidae > Tachina > Tachina fera. Next base: position 101,183,525 of record LR999967.1, on the reverse strand, counting down.
CAATGCTCCTTCAACGTCTACTCTGGGAAATTCCCGTCACAAATAGTAAAACCGGATTTTATTTAATATAAATATAAGAAAAATATACATACTCCATAAAACATTGGAAATTTGATTTAGATGGCGAAAAATGGAAATTTTGAAAATTTTCAAATAAAAAATTTTTATAAATTATCAAAATATGCCATAAAAACGTAAATATATGTGTACGACTGCTAAATGCTTTAAAAGGTAAAATATGCACCAAAAAATCGATGCCAAAATTCATAAAAAGTTCTGAAACGGATAAATATCTTGTCCCCTTATTAATACGTCATATAAGAAAAAACATGCAATTGCATATTTGCGGTTTCCCTGGTTATTGTTATTATACCTTATAAGTTAATTATTTTTGAATGACTCACAATTTTTTTTTTTTGACGAACACAATTATTATCGTACTTATCGAAACTGCCCACGAAAATCAAAACATTTTGATTCAAATGCAATTAATTAGTACGACAGCATGATACACGTTACTAATTTTTTACTTGTAACGTCTACACTCTGCATAAGAGATTAAGGATCGATAGTTCTGACAAAATTAAGCTAAGAAATGTTCCTATCTCATTTCTTTTTGGATTTTGTGACATATGTATGTACGTGAAGATAAGTTCGGCATGACGATATACATATGTATGTATGTATGTATGTATGTACATATTAAATTATTTATTTATTCAAAACAGAATGCAATACAAGCCTGATGTATGAAATGTTTTAATTTCTTACTCCAGCTATTTATCTAAACACTCCCTATACAACCACATGCGAGTTATTCACTTTAATAATATAATTTGCCATTTATGTGGCAAATCTATTATAATATATGACTTCACACGTCACATGGCACACCATGAAGGAACTGCTCTGCCAAAGGTAAGCTGTAAAATGTGCGATCGCAAGTTTTCAGATAATAGAGGTTTAAATCGACACGTGCGATCGCATCATCCACCGGAAGGAGCTATAACTGAATTTAAATGTGCTGAGTGCGCAAAAGTTTTTTCAGCTGATTATAATCTTAAGAATCACATTAGAAAAGTGCACTCTAATTCATATGCAAAGTGTACGTTGTGTGATAAAACATTTAAAGGGAAAAAAGCCCTAGAGGTATTTATATTTATATACTTTGTTGATGAAGACTATTTTATCTAAATTTAATTTTAGGAACATATGTCAAGGCATAGGGGCGAACCCTTATACGTTTGCGGCTTTTGTTCTAGAAAATTCTATTCCAATGGAAACTATCATACACATCGCAAAATATGTTCTGCAAATCGAAAAGAAAAATATGTAACGAAAAGAACAGAAGATTAATAAATCATATATGTACACTTCTATAAATAATACATACATATATGTATATGTAAGTATGTAAGTTTTAAATAGAGATTTCAAAGTATTCGTTTTGAATTTGTATGATGAATTTCGATCAATTTCGTGAATTATTATGGACTTTCAAAAGACAGACGATTAGTGTGCAAATTGAAGATAGTGGCACGTATTCATAGTCAAAACAAAGTATACTTTAAGAGTTTTATACCAGGAGGCAAATTAAGGCGTTCGATACGACTCGTAATTTAAAAATATTTCCTTATAAACTCTTTTGAAATATTTTTAAATTCAGAGCCGTATCGAATGTCATAATTTGCCCCAGTATTTTGTATGGTAAACCTGAGTACCGTTTGTTTAATTTTTCTAATGTGTAAATTTTTGCATTATGTAGCTTTATGTTTTGCGCAAGCTAACAGGTGATTTTTTTTTATTGTAAACTGTGCAGGCTTTCATTCAATACGCGTTCTTCGTACATTAAAATATATTTTCTGACTCAAATGCAATTCAATAGTACGACAGCATGATACACGCTACTAATTTTTACTTGTACGACATGTATTATCGTCTACACTCTGCATAAGAGATTAACGGCCTGGCCCACGATGTCGACAAGAAGCTTTCTATCGCTTACTTATACGGAGAACAAAAACAATTTAAGAACACTTGTTTTTGTTTTAAATATAAACAAGCGAAAGAAAATTACTTGTCGATATCGTGGGCCAGGCTGTAAATATCGATTGTTTTGACAAAATTAAGCTAAGAAATTTTCCTATTTAATTTTTTTTTTGGATTTTGTGACATACGTACGTGAAGATAATTTCGACATGACGATACATATACATATGTATGTATGTATGTACATATTAAATTATTTATTTATTCAAAACAGAATGCAATACAAGCCTGATGTATGAAATGTTTTAATTTTTACTCTAGCTATTTATCTAAACACTCCCTAAAAAGTCACATGCGAATTGTTCACATTAGAAATATAATTTGCCATTTATGTGGCAAATCTATAATAATATACGACTTCGCACGTCATATGGCACAGCATGAAGGAACACCTCTACCAAAGGTAAGCTGTAAAATGTGCGATCGCCAGTTTTCAGATATGAGTTGTTTAAATCGACACGTGCGGGCGCATCATCCACCGGAAGGAGCTATAACTGAATTTAAATGTGCTCAGTGCCCAAAAGTTTTTTCAGCTGATTATAATCTAAAGAATCACATTAGAAAAGTGCACTCTAATTCATGTACGAAGTGTACGTTGTGTGATAAAACATTTAAAGGGAAAAAAGCCCTAAAGGTATTTATATTTATATACTTTACTAATGAAGACTATTTTATCTAAATTTAATTTTAGGAACATATGTCAAGGCATAGGGGCGAACCCTTATACGTTTGCGGCTCTTGTTCTAGAAAATTCTATTCCAATGGAAACTATCATACACATCGCAAAATATGTTCTGCAAGAACGGAAGATTAATAAATAATATACACTTCTGTAACTAATACATATGTATGTATTTATATATGTATGTACATAAGTATGAAAGTTGCAAATAAAGATTTCGAAGAAATTCGTTTTGAAATTGTGTGCTAAATTTCTAACAATTTCGTGAATTATTATGGACTTTCAAATGGTATACTTTGCTGTGACTATGAATTGGAGCTATTTTTATTTAACCTTCTCATTCCCATTGTTGCCTAATATGTATTTTTTTGCATTATGTAGCTTTATATTTTGCGCAAGCTAACAGGTGCTTATTTTATTGTAAACTATGAAAGACTTTCATTCAATAGGCATTCTTCGTAGAGTGAAATATTCGGAATTGTTTTGTGAAAAAAGTGTGTTTACAAAAAAAGATATTAATCATTACAATTGCAAAAGTGCAAAATATAATTTTAAACCTGTAAGAGAGTTATATAAAATAAACAAATTTATATTTATATCATGGTTAAGTGAAATGAATTAGTTAGAGAGATACAAAATCACACGTACACACGTGTTCTGGTGATTTTGTTCACCAATCCCCTAATAAACTAATAGTACTATAACAGATGTCGGTTATCGCTACTGGTCAGGGCATATCAAATGTAAATGTAGTAAATGTGCCTTCATGATACAATTACACTAGGTACATGCAGAACTACAACAAAATTACAACACCAAAAAACACATGTATTTTGTTGGTATAAACAAACCCCAAATTGTCGGAAACAACTGTCTTTTGTTTATAAAAATAACAATTACAGGGTAACTAAAGTACAATTGCAGACGCGGCATTCCTGCATGATTATAGTTATTCAGTGTTGCCAATATGGGTGTAGTTAGACAGTGTGTAATTTCTACTCACATGCGTAGGCCATGTAAATAAATTCTTGTATAATATGTGTATAATTCTACTTTGGGTTCTATTTTTATTTATTATTGTTTTAATTTTAACCTACACAAAAGATGTGTAGTGTAATTTTCTTCAATGTGTAATTGGAGACACAGCCATGTGTAAATTCATTGGCAACACTGTAATCATTTTATTTACACACATACATTAACATTTTTGCAGCTTGTAAACAAAGTTTGACAACTAGGAGCAATGTATACAGTGACAGGCTGGGCTTGTGCATGTACCTAGTATAATTGTATCATGTGTGCCTTGCTACTGGTCAAATAAATTACCACTCAATTGACTAGTCTAGTCGTCTTCCTGTAGGGGCGAAAAAAAGTTGCCAACTACACAATATTAAACAAAATAGAAGTGGCAGCTCTCAGCAGACTCATGAACAGAAAGCAAAGCTGATCGGTTCACAGCCGGTTTACCGGCGCTGCCGCAAATTTTCGTAATAACTACCGCCGCCGATAAATATGGGTAACATCGGCTCTGTCCAAGCCGATTTTAATATGAATAAGCTGGCTTAAGCTAATGCCAGAATTGAACGATAAGTCTGTCAAATACTGAAGCAATTCAGATGTGACTTTTAGGTGGCCACAATAGACTTACATGCACTTAAGTATTTTTTACCCACAGCTGCACATAAAGGTATTGTTCACAAGTTTTTAGTAATTTTGTTTTTTCTTATAACTTCTAAATGAATGCAATTCAATCAAATTAACTTGTTGAAATATCCTAATCCATTAAAAATTCACGTACAATTATATCCACCACTTTATTACTTGTTTCATTTGTTTTCCCTACTAGAAAGTACAACAATGAACATACATAAATAAACTCATGTGTATTCTAAAACAAAGAATGAAAATAAATGTTTTGTTTTCTTTTCTGAGTTTAAAACAAGATACAATAAAAAAAATATTTAAAATCAATGAATATTTTCTGATGCTGTTTGCTTGAGTTTAAAAAATGCACAAACTGTTTTCCGTACGGAATGTGCGTTCAGTTTGGCACTTAGCTTAAGCAAATGACATTTAATGAAACTTGACGAAAAGTTCCATAAGTACATTATAGTTTGCCACATACGTTTTATATGTAAACGCACAGCTGCTTAAGTTCGTTTATTCATATTATAGTTTGGCCTTTAAGCTGAAGATCCATCATCAGAATATTGCGGCTTTTTTTCGAAGTTTCAGCCATGAACGCAGTTTTGCATTGACAGATTTTTTCATTTTTTTTCGAGAAAACAACTTATTTGAGGTGTTTTGCGGATATGCAAAAAAAATTTGGGAAAATATGTAGCAAAACAAGCTTTCTGCTCCAAAACATGTATATGGAAACGTACTATTAGTTAATATTACCTCATATATTTTCTTGTGTGTATGCAAGTACATGTGATTACATCAGGGCTCATTAACATTAGATAAAAAAAGTGGATTCAGCAATTAAAAACATACATGTGGAAATTTCTTTTTCTTCTATACATATGAAGTTATAAAATTAAGAAAATTGCCATAATATGAATTTTATTTTTTTTTTTTTGGTTTCGATCGACGAAAATCCTATTCGGTTATATTTAACTTTTCTGCTAAATGGTGTCGGTTAAGTACTAATCACACTACAAGTTTTTCATGCAAAACTTGCTGTTAAAGTATCCGTTAGCTTTTAATTGTACATTGTGAAAAAATCCGTTAATCACCAATTACGAAAAGGGTCGTTAATGTTAAATTTAGAAATAAAAGGTTAGCCGACCGGTAGCCGGACATTTTGCTCAGCCACCGCCAATTATATTCTAAGCTAACCGCCGCCGACTTCCAATATATATCGGCCTCGCCCTCTGGACGTAAACAATGTCAAAAAGTTAAAATAATTTGAAAGTTCGTGGTAATGAAAAATATATTACTTTTGTTTTATTCATGTACATATAAAAATAATCATAGTGTTTGTATATTCTGTATCAAAGAATATCCAAATAATAATAATGAGTTGCCTTTTGTGCTTAGAAGTAACTGAAAGTTATAAGGATTTGATAGTTTTTAACTCCAGCGAATGGCAGGAACTAAAGATGCAGGATATTATTGAAAAGTATCTTTGGAAATTGGTGAGTTGTTAATGTTTTTATACATGCATACATATATGCAAATATACGTTGCTAAACCTTATGGACATTAAGTAAGACATTACTTTAATAAATTTAAAAACATTTCATTAACCCAGTAAGCATTTGGCAGGGAATGACATACTCAATCGGCGTGCTGAACTTTTAAACGCTATAGCAGACATAACCAATTATGGTACTCAATAAAATGCAATGCAAAATGGCTTAGCTTTAGCTCATAATAGTGTAGTCTGTTAATTCGAATTAGAGTTTATTTTGTTTACAGTTTATGGCTAAAATTAAAAAATTGTCCTGTCCTACAGAAAATTAAAAAATTATTTAAAAACACTGACGGCGAGCCTTAGCTTTCAAGTTATGGGCCTCGTAAGATTCTAGTACAAAATTATGAAAAATGTATGAAAAACACTAAAATTGTTTAGTGATTCCTATACAACTTTTCTCGACAAGTCACTTGCCTGCATTGTGGAAACTACACATTAGTTTTCGAGTTATGGGCCTCTAAGATTCTAGTACAAAATTATGATTTCACGGTATATTTTTTAACGAATGTTAAATGATTGAATTATAATACTAACAATCACTCTTATTTGCGGTATTTCGGTGTCCATAGCTGTATATACAAGATACGATCGAAAAACATATCTCTTCCCAAGGCGAATTCACATAAGGTGATCTTAATTCGCCAGCTGACTTAATTTCCCTGCTGTCAAATGAATCAAAACGTTAAGAAATATTCTGACAGCAGGAAATTTTACACTAACAAATATACAAGGTGAATACGCAGAGTTGCAAATTAATACCACCTTATGTCAATTCGCCTTGTCTCTTCCTTCACAGTCGTAAAGCAGCTCTGGGCGAGTCAAAATCACGCGTCGTTGGCAATTTAATTAAGTGCAACCAGGTCACTGTTGTTTATTGCCCTTAGACAGTTTTGCGTCTCACTCGCACTCGTTGACTGATGTGCCACACACAGATCTGTGATCTGTCAGTCACAAAAACATTTTTAAAGCTACTGTTAATAACATCATACACATATGGTCTTAGTCACCCGTCCCTTTTTGAGCAACCATATTCTGCAAATTTATTTTGTAGAATATGTTCAATAAAAAAATAAATAAATAAATATCTCTTCCAAGGCGAATTCAGTATCAGGTGACCTTATCAGCCCGGCTGATTATCAGCTGTTGATACAAAATTGAGCAATTTGAACCAAAATGTCAAAATTTGCTCAGAAATCTTTTGACAGATTGGTTTTCTAGCATAGCAAACTACATGTTGTTTTTTGTGTTGTAAAATTGTTGTACTGATACTGAATCCGCCTTGATCTCTTCCTTGGCAGTTGTGTAATAAATAAAACGTATTCGAATTATTTATTTATTTTTTATTTATACTGACCATGTACATATCGCTTAATTAATCCAGGCTTGTCAGATATGGCGATTTCTCGCCAAACGGCGATTTTTCATCTTGTTTGGCAACTAAATTTTTAATTTGGCGACATGCCGATTTTTTTGGGATTAAAAAAATTTGACATTCAAAATTTTTGTAATTCAGGAAAATTAGTTTGTTGACGGACTAGTTTCAATAATATATCATACCAAAACTTGTCTGTAAGAAATTTAAACAATTTGATTTTGATCATTTTTATTATATTAATGGCAGTAATTTATTTCTGCTTTTGGCGATTTTCTGCTAAATTTTTATACCATCATTTTTGACAAATTTATATTAAAAAAGTGTTACATAAAAACAAATTTATTATCAAATATAAATATGTATATTACGAAAAACTACATACTATACAGTATACATATACTTATAGCGTAGACACACGACAGCGTTAATTTGCATTAAGAGCTCCCTAATGTGAATTAAAAATTTACCTTGACAGACGACTGTCATTAAGTAAACATCCCTTTCGTACCACACACTTCAATTATTTTCCTTGATTTTAATATTCCTTTTTGCTTTTTCTAAAAACAATTAAAATAACTTATATTTCCTCAAGATTTGATTGAATGTTGACAGTGTTACCATATGAGGACGGTGTAACGGTGTTATCATATAGTTAAATTCAGTATTAATTCACTTTCATTTTGCGCATTTACGGTAAATCCAATACGCATTGGAATGGGAATAATTCACAAGTTAATTTGAAGACAGTTAATGCAAATTAACGCTGTCGTTTGTCTATGCTCTTATGTACATACATATGTTATATAAACTAATACTTAAACTAATATTTTCCACAGGAAGTTTTAAATAGTCAATCCTATATATGTCAAGCGTGTTGGCAAGAATTATACAATTTCCATAAGTTTTACCTAAAACTTGAAAAAGCCCGCTCAAATTTAAATGATTTATTGAAAACTGAAGAAGTTACCAAAGAAGCTGTTGAAATAGTAAACGAAGAACCTAAACTTGAAATGTTAATTTTTAAAGAAGAATATTCTATAGATATATTTGAAAAGGAAGATGAAGAGGAAGCAAGTTCTCTTAAAACTAATAGGAAGCGTAAACGCTCTGAAAAGAAAATTTCACATGACAAAAAAAATGGAAAAAATAGTTCGAGGAAAAAATCCAACAAAAAACAAAGTAATGTTCAATTAAACGAAGTAAAATCCAATGAAAATGCAGATGAAATTGACATAAAGTTAGAAGTTGAAGGAATAGAAAACAATTCTGATGAAAATGTGGCTAAAATTGATTTAGAATTAAAAATTATTAATAATGATGCTGAAGTCAACACAATGGAAAATGTGGAAGCATCTATTTGCCCTAAAAGACAAACTAAGCGTAAATACTCTAGAAAGAAAAGTACAAATGATAACAAAATTATTGCAAGAAAAAGTTCGAGGAAAATATTCAGCAAAGACAAAAGTAAAAATGAAATTGAAATAGAAAAACTGAAATCCGATAAAAGTCTAGATGAAATTGACAAAAAGTTAGAAGTTGAAAAAATAGGAAAAGGCGACAACGAAAAAAGTATGCAATTCGATGAAAATATAGATGAATTAAAAACAAAATTAGAATTAGAAATAACAGAAAATGACGCTAAACAAAACAAAATGGAGGAAGACGATCAGAGTGATAGTTCCAGAAACGACGATGGTACTTCCTCCGATGAGGCTGATTCAGGTCAATTAACTAAATTATCGGATGCAGACAAATTCATAGCCGAAATTTTTCAAATCACTTGTGACATTTGTAAAATCCCACAGGATACATTTGCAGCAGTGGTGAAACATTTCAAAGATATACACAATCAGCCTGGATATGTTAAGTGCTGCAATAACAAGTTTAGGAATCGTGTTGAATTAATGGATCATTTTAAGATCCACCAAAATCCCGAATATTTGAAATGCAAATACTGTAACAAAACCTTTTCTAAACGTACAAGCTTGAAGGTACATCTAAAAACTGTTCATGAGGATAGCAGGGTGGATTGTAAAATTTGTGGCATAAGCTTAGCAACTGAATCAGCTTTAAAAAGGCACATGTGTACACACAATACTGAAGACAAAAGGGTATATTGCAAAGAATGTGGTAAATCGTAAGTTTGATTTTTTTAAATCTCTTATAATCTTATGATATAATTACCAATGTGTTATTTAATAATCCAGAACATTACTGGCGTAGCTGAAGTTGAAATTTTCAGTAGAAATTGATTTTCGAACAATTAGAAAAATTTAGATCTTTTATTTTTCTCTTTAACAGTATTTATCACTTATATGCATTTCAAATTTTGCACAACTTTTTGTGCTTGTAAGCATGAAATTTATTAATAAAAAATCGCTTGTAAACATTGGCTTATAAGAAACTCTTTTATATGCTTCAGTGGTGCATATGTAAAACCAATTTAATATATTACAAGGCAGTGAGTTTTTTTTTGATTGAGAGTGTACGAATACGAACTTTGCATACTGTATGTACATACATATGTATGTATTTATTTATTTATTCAAAACAGAATGCAATACAAGCCTCATGTATGAAATGTTCTATTTTTTTTACTCTAGCTATTTATCTAAATACTCCCTAAAAAGTCACATGCGAATTTTTCACCTCAGAAATATAATTTGCCATTTATGTGGCAAATCTGTTATAATATACGACTTCACACGTCACATGGCACAGCATGACGGAACACCTCTACCAAAGGTAAACTGTAAAATGTGCGATCGTCAGTTTTCAGATATGAGTTGTTTGAATCGGCACGTGCGGGCGCAACATCCACCGGAAGGAGCAATAACTGAATTTAAATGTGATAAGTGTCCTAAAGTGTTTACAGCTGTTCATAGTCTTAAGACGCACATTAGAGTAGTGCACGATAATGCATATATAAGAAAGTGTACGTTGTGTGATAAAACATTCAAAGGACCCGGCGCTCTAAGGGTATTTTTATTTACGTACATACATATATACTTTGTTGATGAAGAGTATTTTATCTAAATTTAATTTTAGGAGCATATGTCAAGGCATAAGGGTGAACCCTTATACGTTTGCGGCTTTTGTCCTAGACAATTTTATTCCCGTGGAAACTTGCACACACATCGCAAAACATGTTCCGGAAATCGAAAAGAAACATGTGTAACGAAAAGAACAGAAGATGAATAATTCTTATGAAGTTTAAAATAAAGATTTCAAAGATATTCGTTTTGAAATTGTGTGATGAATTCCGAACAATTATGTTAACAGAAAAGTCAAAGAAAACGTCTCAAAATCGTCGTGTTTAAGCTCTTTAACACGAATGAGACATAAGTGTGAACATTTTATAAATGTGAACATAAAACTTGTTATTTGAAATGTTTCACAAAAAAAAATTAAATCAGACATATAAAAATCTTCGTGTTTAATCTCTTAAACACGAATGAGACGTTAAACACATAGAGCTAGTTTTTAACATAAAGATAAACTCTATTTGTCGGTTAACTGTAGTTTAAACTTAAAATATTGTTTTTCAGATAAAGATTATCTAGTTTATAATTTCGGTTTAACTGGGCAACATTCCCCAGTTAAACTCAAGTTAGAACTGTCAAATGATAAATATACATACACACATATGGATGTATAAAATAAATATTACGCAATTGAAAAAAACAGTTTTACTGAAAATTTTAATAAATTAATACTTTCATACATAAATAAAATGGATGTTTCTTATGATGACGAAGATTTTAGTGATTATGAAACCTATAATAACTTGGATAGGATAATTGTTGGAAAATAAAGGAGATAAGAACACGCCCAAATCATTTTTATATGTGTAATGGATTTGGATTTCTTTCAAATATTTCGTTGGATTTAAAATTTGATGTTCTTTTGCAGTTTATTCTTGGAGCGTCAAAATTTTTAAGTCCATATTATTCTTTTTTTTAATTCTTCAAAATTTCAGAAAACACTTATTGAAGTTTTTTAATATAAACTTAAAGAATTCTCTTATCGCGTTTTAAGTGTTGCCCTATTTATACGAAATATTTTCAAGAATGCCATAGCTATATTGAAGACAAAGTATGGCATTTCTAGCTAAATTGACAACTGTTAATCCATCACTGAAAAACTGCATGAACGGTTAAAACCCGTTTAACTTTGTTTCTTGGTTCACTCAAACGTATGTTAAACTAAGTTTAACTAACTAGTAAAAAATTAGCCCATAGTAAGTGTGAACATAGTATTACATACGTGAAGTTAACTTCGGTATGACGGTATACATATCAGAGAACAGAAATGAGTAGTGAAAAAGTGAATAGAGTTATGCATTAAACACATTCACCACAGCAGGCTACAAGTACACACGACTTCAAATGCCGCTAGCAGCATTTCTCGCCTCGTAGTCAGCTACTTAATTATTTTGGAGACGGCAACAGCACCATCTGCACCTCACATTTAAGTATAAATACATAGTTCAGTATTGCCACCTTCAAATATTTCGCATTTATAAAAATTAAATTACTCTTTCAAAATGTACTTATGTGACGTAAAAGTATAAAAATGAATCAATTTATTCTTTACATCAACTTTTGGTTATTGTTTCTGTTAATTAATATGAAATAATTTTCGATGTCACTCATTCAACATTTTGTAATATACTGGTAACACTGAATTTTCTCATTGCAGCCAAAGAAATGGAAATTAGTTTAATTGGACTACAACGACAAAATCAGCATAGACAAAAACCTGCCGCCATGTTGCCTTGCTGTCTGCAAAATAATCATTCTCATATAAACACGTGTATTCTATTTTTGACATTTCGTAGTCGGTAGCTTTAAATATGACTTATAATTACTTGTACGCAATACGCACTCATATTTATTGCAATTTTTTCTATGAAACATATTCACTCGAAAGTTTGAAGTGAGCATCGAACTCATACATAGCAACATTTATGACGTTATTGATTTCGACTCTCTTCACTCAATGCCTATGGACGGTGCAAAATAAATAAGTATGACTCACAATGCGAAATTCTCATACGAGGTTGTGTGTTTGTTTCTCTATTGCTTATTGTTGTTTGTTTTTTTTTTGCTGGAATTGAAAAACAACCCTATTTATTACTATTGTATACTATTTGCAAACTGTTTAATGACTAAACTTTTAAAGAAACACACATATGTACATGAGCTAAAAGAGTTAAATCAATGCGAGTAGTTGAAGTACTTTCCTGAAATTAGAAAACAAACTGAGGTGCTTTGTAAGTGTGAGTGTGGTATGAATATGAATGTCAACGTCGCAGTGATATTTATTTCGACTTATTTATAAATTAATAATGTCATTGAGAGTGAGCATACATCAGAGTAATTGAGTTTAAACGATGTCTTAAGGCTTCATTAGTCTTTACTTTCTGTTGCTGTTCTGTGCCGTTCTTTTGCGTATAAAATATTTTGCAATTACTTTTTCTGTGAAAAAAATCAGCTGGCACGTATAGAATTGATTACACTTGTACACAAAGTATCAAAACATACTAATACATACACACCTTTGGCTGTCACTTAACGTTGAATTCTATTTTCTACAGATCTGTCCGCAACAGAAAAGAACGAAAAAGGAAAAACTAACTACACATACAGATTTTCAACTAAACAGAAACAAACCAGCTGATTCAGAACAGAACAGCACGTACAAACTAATTCTGCCTTTACGCATTTATATTTACAATTTCATGAGTCAATATGAATAGCAAAAACAATATTCATTGCGGATCTCTGATGCATATGTACATACAGTACACAAAGTTCAAATTCGTACACCCTCAACTTTTAAAAAAGAAAAACTTTTGTAATTTAATAAATAACTATAATATTTTTATTTTTCTTGCACGAGTTTATAAAAAGAGGCTCTATTTAATAAATCAAATAATCAATAACACTGTAGCAAATTTAAATTAAATCGAATTACCTGGGACGTGTTACTATTTTTCTGGTAGGTATTGTTGAGCATAACAGCAATCTGTATTTGAAATTTTCCAAACACCTCAAAAATCTCGAGTTACTGATAGAAACCCGGCTTTTCGTACCCGTATGCACTTATCACCCTTTAAATAACTTAAACAACAACAACCGATTTTAAATTTATAAATGGATTTAGAAAGAAGAGACTTAAGATCTTTCGAACCATATATGTATGCATATTTTGTTGAAGTAAATTGCTGATATATACTTAGGTACTCGTATGCATGATATAAATATAGAAGGTACTTCCACTCTCTCATTTTTTCTTAACATTTACCTTCTGACAGCTATAGGTATTCTGAAGTTTCCGTTAAAATCGTGCTGCCGTATTAATTTAATATTTTCCCCTCTGTTTCCTGTTTGTTTGCAAATTTTATTCAAAAATTATTTAAAAATTGTTTTTATAAAATATAGAATGTATAAATTAAACAATTAATGCATAAATTCTGTTCAACGACTGTATCGTCTTGTCTATGGAAGAAAAAAAGCCGCAGTTGTGATTCTTTAAAACATTATTTATTGTCTATGCTAGAAGGTTCGTGTATTTGCTTTATGATTTTGTTCTAAACATTATACCCAACACATATTTTTCATATATATCAAACTATTGTATAATACATTAATTTAATTTAAGAACATGGTAATAATATTTTTATTTTTCATTATCAAAAACAACAACCATTTTTTAATAAAATAATTTAGAGAATTCAAAATCAAGAACTCAAAAGTATTTGCAAACAAAAACGTCCTAAATCTTCTTACTGAATGAGGGCATAAGTAAAAATATGAGTGCAGCATTTTCTTAATTCTCTGCATTTCCTGATGTTCGTCTTATAATATCTGTGAAATAGTCTTTCCAGAAGATCTTCTTCAATATTTTAGAAAGAGATGTCACAATCAACAAGAAACGAATTATGTAGATTAAAAAAAATGCAATATCGATCAATATTAATTAAACTTAATAAAAGTGCATTGTCAACTAATCAAAAACATCAATAAATTTGGTTTCTGAACGCCAAATTTAGATGAAAATATAGTTAAAAGATTTGTATGAAGCAGAAAACATAAAGATATGAGATAAGTTATTACATAAGCACTTTTCAAACTTCACAGATGTATAATTATCTATATCACTTTAAATTTTCTCAAATTTTTATTAAGAGAATTACACATTTTTGTAAAAAAAATTTCTAGGGGAAGACTTAAATTTTTTACTATATGGGAACATTTTTCTTTATTTCTCTCCAAAAACAAACGTCAAAAATACCTATTTTTAAAAACAAAGAGAGAATGGAAGTACCTTCTATATTTATATCATGCTCGTAGGTATGTATGTGTGTAGTTTTTCACCAAATATAATTTTTTCGATTTTTTCGTAACTTTTCTACTTTGGATTCGTTCTTAGGCAGTATTTCTGTACTGGAACCATACTATTTATGACTTTATTTATAAAACATAATTGAGTATGCACAGATTTATTTTAAAAAAAATCCTTAAAATTTACCGAGTTATTAAATATTTTATTAATAAACTATTTGTTTAAAAAAATTATCTGTGATGTATTTATACGCTTTCTATGTATTTAAGCTTCCAGGATAAAATTGGTACAACAGTGGTCGCCAACCTTTTTTTCCATACACCAGCACTACATTCCGCTAAAATAATCCTAAAAATTTATTTTAAAAACTAGTTTTAGTATAAAAAAGTCTTTTTTTGTAATTGCACCAATTTCTAATCTGATTTTAAAAGAAAAAAATACGTGTACGAATGTGATTTTTTTTAGAAAAGTCTGCTTTTCCTTAAAAAAATTTAATAAAATATCCAGCCTTATTTTCGACTTTATCGTAAGCGACAAGTTATCAAAAATTGGCTTTTTGATTGAAATTAAAACTTTATGGGCCTATCCGTAGCTTAGAATTATCAAAATGCAAAAATTGTTGATAACTTTTAAGATACAGGCTGTACAATTTTATCGTAAGTGACAATTTACGTAACAAAACAAATTTGAATATTTTAAAAAAACATGAAAAATTAAATTTTTGTCGCTTACGATAAAATTGAAAATAAGGCTCGATTTTTATTACAATGTTATATTAAATACAACTTCTGTATACAAAGTATTGCTAAAAAATTAGTAATTTAATCTATTACAAAGCAGGGTTTTTTTGTGTACGAATACGAACTATGCATACTGTATGTATGTACATATATACGGCCCTATGTATAAGCAAAAATTGGCTTGAAGTTAGCATAAGTGGCAAAATTGAATTAAGTGTTAACAAGTTGCTATATATAATTTGACATTGAAAACGGTAGCATTACCTAATTTTAACCCACCTTCAAGTCCTAGCATGATTTTTAATTTGAAGTTTCATCGCAAAACTCTTTAAAATCATGTTAAATTTTGCCACTTATGCTAACTTCATGCCAATTTTTGCTTATACATAGGGCCGTTATTTATTTATTTATTTATTAAAAACAGAATGCAATACAAGCCTCATGTATGAAATGTTGTAATTTTTTATCTCCAGCTATTTATCTAAACACTCCCTAAAAAATCACATGCGAATTTTACACCTCAGAAATATAATTTGCCATTTATGTGGCAAATCTGTCATAATATACCACTTCAGACGTCATATGTCAGAGCATGAAGGGACACCTCTACCAAAGTTAAGCTGTAAAATGTGCGATCGCGAGTTTGTAAATACGACAGGTTTAAATCGACACGTGCGCGCGCATCATCCACCGGAAGGAGCTATAACTGAATTTAAATGTGCTGAGTGCCCAAAAGTGTTTCCAGCTGCTGATAGTGTTAAGGCGCATATGAGAAAAGTGCACGATAATGCATATATAAGAAAGTGTACGTTGTGTGATAAAACATTTAAAGGACCCAGCGCCCTAAGGGTATTTTTATTTATATACTTTGTTGATGAAGACTATTTTATCTAAATATAATTTTAGGAGCATATGTCAAGGCATAAGGGTGAACCCTTATACAATTGCAGCTTTTGTTCTAAACAATTTTATTCCAATGGAAACTATCATACGCATCGCAAAATATGTCCTGGAAATCGAAAAGAAAAATGTGTAACGAAAAGAACAGAAGATGAATAATTTTTAATAATATTTTTTTATTTATGCATTTTATTTTTACACCGCAAAATAACACTGTGCAACAGATTTCAAGTTATCGCCGCCAGCTTCAACAATTCCAATAGGAAATGGAACTACACCATTAGGTAAAGAGAACTGCCAAAGGATTTTGAAAAGCTAGCTCGAATGAAATTTTTATGGCCTCTTGAAGTTGGGCCATTTTTGACAATTTTTGAACTATGAGTGAAAATTAAAAAAAAACCACATATACGGTTTTTAAATAAATATATAAAAATATTTAATGAAATGTAATTTTGCGTAGTAGTGATGTAGCGAATAAATAAATAAATAAAATTTCGCGAGAAATTTTTCTCGAGGAACAACTCCAACTCCAATAGCAAATAATAGGGAAAACAAAAAATTTTAATTGGAACAGGGAGAAATTTCTCACGGAATTATATTCATAATTGCCTTGAATATGAAATATTAAAAAATTGTTA
Organism: Tachina fera; assembly: GCA_905220375.1. NCBI lineage: Eukaryota > Metazoa > Arthropoda > Insecta > Diptera > Tachinidae > Tachina > Tachina fera. The sequence goes on along the minus strand of LR999967.1, from coordinate 101,166,592 downwards.
TGAAAAAGGACTTTTCACTCTTGTTGGCGTACTTTACAGTTAATAAAAAGTAACCAAAATTTTAATGATCGTCATTAAATATTTGAAAATGATCAAACCCCAAATTTCTATAAAAAATTAATGTATTTATTATTTATTATATTTTGTACAAACTAAAATTTTTAGTCATTTATTTAAATTTCGTTTAGGATTTATGCATTTATTTATTTAATTTCTTTGCAAAAAAATTCGTATTCGCCTGAAAATGGCCGAATATTCGACAATTCGAATACGAATATTCGTGCATCACTAGTGCGTACGTAATGTTGCATTGTATACAATTTGGAAATATATATTTTCCTTTATTTCAACAAATGGTGGGCGATAAAAGCGTTGTCAAATATAAAGAAATTATCAGTTTTGGATTTTTTTAAGAACAAACAACCCGCGAAGCGATTAGCTAATCTGCGGAAAACATCCAGGGTCTAATGCACTACATGGCAGAAAATTTTAAAACTATTCTAAATCAAATGAGACTGAAATTCTACATATTGAATCGTAAAAATTTTTTAAGAATGTGATCTGAATATTTAAAAACACGATTTTTAAGATTTTTTGGTTTTATTAAAAAAAATGTGTTTAAAAAGTTTTATTGCAATAACAAACTCAGAGCTGTCATTTTAGTCTTATAATTGAATTGATTCTTGGCCACACACTTCATAAACTGAATTGAATGATTTTCATTCAACTGTCAAATTTACATTTTTTCACAATTACAAATTTAAAAATTAAAAACTTCTATTGCATTCAATAATTTTTATATTTTTTATTTAAAATTCTGTGAAATTAAATACAATTTTAAAAAATACTAAACTTTTTTTTTTACTACAAACATAAGTTTTGACCACAGATATAAGGTTTTGACAGCTGATCAAGAGATTCGAACACAAACAACACAATCGAATTGAAGGACCACAGACCGACGTTATGTTAACAATCTAAAAAAATGGCTGCCGCATTTTGCCAAGCCGCCGCCAACTACTAATATATATCGGCTTCGCCCTATTGACGTATATCAAATAGGGATGAAACGATACCACTAAGGTATCGATACTTTTACTTGAAACGGCATCGGTTCAGAAGTATCAATACATACTCAGTATCGAATAAAAAGCATTGATACTTACTTGTATCGGTCAAGCTTTTCACATGATTTAAAGTAGTGAAAACAAACTAAATACGCACCAAACCAAATGCTCCTAATTCGTACAAAATTCTTAACGACTATAGTCAACAAAATCTTCCAATTTCGGAAGCGATTAATACAAGAAAAAACTAATTGTTTAAATTTCTTGCAGACGAGTTTTGGTTGAATTTATTTATGAAAATGCTCCTTCAACAAACTTATCTTCCTGAATTACAAAAATGTGGAAGTTCAATTTTGTTAAAAACATATGACATTTTAAATGTTTGTGCAAATTTGTTTTGTTCCCGCAATAACGCACGCTTTTAAAACAATTTTTGCAGCTCGCAATTTTGTCGTCTTTTTTATAAAATATTTGATTTGAGTGGTCCCATTTTCACTAACTTACTCTAATATATATTCTAGATACATTTAACACGAACAATTAAAGTTGTGTTAAACTGGCTTCATGTTCATCTTTTTTTTTGTAGCCCATAAGAAATAAGATTTGACCGATACGAGTACTTTTTACTGATACCTACTTGGTACTCGGTAGTAGAGTATCGATACCAAAAGTACTTGGTTTCTAAAAAAAGTATCGAGTATTTACTTGTATTTACTCGTATTTTTTCGTATCGTTTCATCCCTAATATCAAAAGGTTAAAAAAATAATTTTAAAGCTGTGTTTTAAAGTTCGTGGTGGAGAAAAGTACACTATTATTTTGTTCATATATAAATATAAACACAGTGCTTGTATATTCTGTATCAAAGAATATCCAAATAATAATAATGAGTTGCCTTTTGTGCTTAGAAGTAACTGAAAGTTATAAGGATTTGATAGTTTTTAACTCCAGCGAATGGCAGGAACTAAACATGCAGGATATTATTGAAAAGTATCTTTGGAAATTGGTGAGTTGTTAATGTTTTTATACATACATATATGCAAATATACGTTGCTAAACCTTATGGACATTGTTAGACATCCCATTACTTTAATAAATTTAAAAACATTTCATTAACCCAGTAAGTATTTGGCAAGGAATGACATACTCAATCGGCGTACTGAACTTTTAAACGCTTTAGCAGGCGTAACCAATTATGGTACTCAATAAAATGCAATGCAAAATGGCTTAGGCTTCAGCTCATAATATTGTAATCTGTTAATTCGAATTAGAGTTTATTATGTTTACAGTTTATGGCTAAAATTTAAAACTTGTCCTTTCCTACAGAAAATTAAAAAATTATTTAAAAACACTGACGGCGAGCCTTAGCTTTCGAGTTATGGGCCTCGTAAGATTCTAGTACAAAATTATGAAAAATTTATGAAAAACACTAAAATTGTTTAGTGATTCCTATACAAATTTTCTAGACAAGTCACTTGCCTGCATTGTGGAAACTACACATTAGTTTTCGAGTTATGGGCCTCTAAGACTCTAGTACAAAATTATGATTTCACGGGATATTTTTTAACGAATGTTAAATGATTGAATTATAATACTATACAATCACTCTGAGGTGCGCTATTTCGGTGTCCATAGCTGTATGTACATGATACGATCGAAAAACATATCTCTTCCTTCACAGTCGTAAAGCAGCTCTAGGCGAGTCGAAATCACGCGTCGTTGGCAATTCTTTCTTCTTAAGTGCAACCAGGCCACTGTTGTTTATTGGTCTTAGACAGTTTTGCGTCTCACTCGCACTGATTGACTGATCTACCACACACAGATCTGTCATATGTCTTAGTCACCCGTCCATTTTTGCACCAATTCTGCAAATTTACTTTGTAGAATATGTTCAATAAACAAATAAATAAATAAATATCTCTTCCTTGGCAGTTGTGTAATAAATAAAACGTATTCGAATTATTTGTTAGTTTGTTTTTAACTGACCATGTACATATCGCTTAATTAATCCAGGCTTGTCAGATATGGCGATTTCTCGCCAAACGGCGATTTTTCATCTTGTTTGGCAACTAAATTTTTGATTTGGCGACATGCCGATTTTTTTGGGATTAAAAAAAATTTGATATTCAAAAGTTTTGTAATTCAGGAAAATTAGTTTGTTGAAGGACTAGTTTCAATAATAAAAAATACCAAAACTTGTCTGTAAGAAATTTAAACAATTTGATTTTGGTGATTTTTATTATTATACTAATAACAGTAATTTGTTTACAAAAAAATTTATTTCTGCTTTTGGCGATTTTCTTCTAAATTTTTATACAATGATTTTTGACAAATTTATATTAAAAAAACTGTTACATAAAAACAAATTCATTATTAAATATAGATATATTAAGAAAAAATGCATACAATTGATTTTGGCGATTTTTAAAATTAATTTGGCGGAATAGATTTAATCAAACAACGTCATAATTAAAAAAATAGTTTGAGTTTAAAATTTTCAATTTACACCAACTAATAATTGAGTATACAAGATATTTGTATAAAATTTTTACACAATATGAATAACGATATAAAGATTAATTCTGCTTTATTAACTCAAAAATTTTAATTTTTGCGTTATGTATACATATACTTATGTATTATGTATACATATACTTATGTATGTATGTATAAACTAATACTTAAACTAATATTTTCCACAGGAAGTTTTAAATAGTCAATCCTATATATGCCAAGCGTGTTGGCAAGAATTATACAATTTCCATAAGTTTTACTTAAAAATTGAAAAAGCCCGCTCAGATTTAAATGATTTATTGAAAACTGAAGAAGTTACCAAAGAAGCTGTCGAAATAGGAAACGAAGAACCTAAACTTGAAATGTTAATTTTTAAAGAAGAATATTCTATAGATATATTTGAAAAGGAAGATGAAGAGGAAGCAAGTTCTCTTAAAACTAATAGGAAGCGTAAACGCTCTGAAAAGAAAATTTCAAATGGCAAAAAAAATGGAAATGGAAAATTTAATGAAAATGCAGATGAAATTGTCATAAACTCAGAAGTTGAAGGAATAGAAAACGACAATTCTGATGAAAATGCGGCTAAAATTGATTTAGAATTAAAAATAATTAATAGTGATGCTGAAGTCAGCAGAATGAAAAATGGGGAAGAATCTATTTGCCTTAAAATACGAACTAAATGTCAATGCTCTAAGAAGAAAAGTACAAATGATGAAATTATTGCAAGAAAAAGTTCGAAGAAAAGATTCAGTAAAGACAAAAGTAAAAATGAAATTGAAATAGAAAAACTGAAATCTGATAAAAGTCTAGATGAAATTGACAAAAAGTTAGAAGTTGAAAAAATAGAAAAAGACGACAACAAAAAAAGTATGCAATTCGATGAAAATATAGATGAACTTAAAACAAAATTAGAATTAGAAATAACAGAAAATGAATCTAAACAAAACAAAATGGAACGCGTTCAGTTTGATAGTTCCAGAAACGACTATGATACTTCCTCAGATGAGGCTGATTCAGGTCAACTAAATAAATTATCGGATGAAGACAAATTCATAGCCGAAAATGTTCAAATCACTTGTGACATTTGTAAAATACCACAGGATACATTTGCCGAAGTGATGAAGCATTTCAAAGATATACACAATAAGCGTGGATATGTTAAGTGCTGCTTTAGTAAGTTTAGGAATCGTGTTGAATTAATGGATCATTTTAATGTCCACCAAAATCCCGAATATTTGAAATGCAAATACTGCAACAAAACCTTTTCTAAACGTACAAGCTTGAAGGTACATCTAAAAACTGTTCATGGAAAGCAGGGTGGATTGTAAAATTTGTGTCATAAGTTTAGCAACTGAATCAGCTTTAAAAAGGCACATGTGTACACACAATACAATATTGCAAAGAATGTGCTAAATCGTAAGTTAATTTTTTTTAAATCTCCTATAATCTTATGATACTCTTAAATCATTTATACAGCCATGTCACAGAGCTCAATTCCGTTCAGAAACGGAATTCAATCCGAAATTTGGTGCTTTGGAAACCGAAAAACGAAAGAAAAATTCGGAATGAAATCATTTTTAATTTCATTGAAGTAATTAACATTTTCTGCATATATATTTAAAAAAAATTTGTTTCAATAAAGAATATTATTTTTCATTTATTTATTCAACGCTGAATCACAATTAATTAGTTTTTATTTATTTATTATGTAAATTTCTCAAGTCATTACAAAAATAAAATCAACTGACAGTCGTTAAGCAGCTCTGGGTCAGGGAACATCTGCAGCGTCATCGTAATTATTTCTTAAGTGCGGTCAGGCTTGTGTGTGTTGTTTGGCCTTCGAGAGTTTTTCGTCTCGCTCGCACTGGTTGACTGATCTGCCACGGATAACCGTATAATCTTGCGGTTTTTTGTGGAATTTCTTTAACAACCACGTTGCCTACTTCCTATGTGAAGGCATAGGTCGTGTACAGTCAGTCACAAAACCTTATAAAATACTGTTAATACCATCTTGGGCATATGGTCTACGTTACTCCGCCCATATTTGTGCAACACCATATTATGCAAATTTACTTTGCATTAATATGTTCAATAAATAAATAAATAAATAAAATCAACTGAACGAAATGTACGGAATTGGTTTCTTAGTATTGCCATACCATTTTTGTATGTACTTTATCAAAATCTTCATGTTGACAGCACACAAAAAAATTTAAAACGCCTAAACATATGCCACATTATGCTTTACTACAAAATTATGTTGCCACACTTACAAGATAAAAACGATTTTACCATTTCTTTCGGATTGATAAAAACAATCGGAATATGAAGCACAAAAATGAACATTGAACGGAATGGTTAATACGGAATCAAAACCATTCCGAACGGAATCTGTGACACGGCTGATAATAAGGGTTTTCATGAGAATGTTCAAAAGTTTCGCAAACCGTGCAATTGAGCATTTTTACTCTCTCGTAAATTAAATGTCAAAAATTGTATCGAAATTTATTTACACAAACCTGCTAAGTTTGCCCAGTAACATTTCATTCGTAAACTTAAGCTGTGCAATTGTGCATTTTGTAAACAACTTCTTGCTCTTTTGGGTTGCTTTAGGAATTTTTAATATCACACACACACTTTATTTTTATAGAAACAAATAAATATTTTTTATATTAAAATGTTTCTTGAAATTTTCTTATTTTATTTTATTGAATGACGTTTTTGACGTTTGTTTCAAATTTGTAGGTCTGTTATTTACTTTCCCAGCAGAAACTAGCAACGAGAGAGTAAAGCAGAAATTAACAAAATTGCTCTCCCAAATATGAAAAAGTAAATGAACGCTTTAGTTGTAAAAATTGCAAAATCTTGCAAAATGTTGTCTGCGTACTCCAAATCTCTTGCAGCGAAAGAGACAAAAATAAAATTTTTTACAGTTGGAAGTTAGGCTGATGACAGAGTGACCGCTAGAAGCGAAGCGAAGATAGAAGCGATAATAGTTTGTGCTATCACTATGTTTCTATATAGACGACTTATGTATATCGTTCCCGGGTGATTTTTGATAAGATCCTCCCGATAAAAACTGTAACGAAGCCATTTGTTTCACAACCGGAATAATTTAGACTGCGATAAGTTATCTTTAATACTATCAGGTACCAAAGCAAATGCTTCCTTGCTTAAAAGAAAATTGCACAGCAAAAAATTACTCATTACCATTAAAACTACTTGCCATATAATGACTTACTTTTCTGATTGCCAAATTTCATCACTCGCTTACAAATCACATTACCTAAAATTTAAAGAAATGATGTACAAGTTGCTAATTGAGGAGAATGATTTTTTTTAGATAAATAGATTAATTGAACATGTTGCCAAATAAAAAAGTAAGTACTTCTTAAGAATCGATTATTTTAGTCTCACGCCTTGTTAAAATCATTAAGTTGGTAATCCAGTAGAGAAGAGCCTATAGAATTGATTACTTGTACCAAAAGTATCACAACACACTAATACATACACATATTTGGCTGTCACTTAACGTTGAATTCTATTTTCTACAGATCTGTCCGCAACAGAACAGAACGAAAAAGTAAAAACTAACCACACATACAGATTTTCAACTAAACAGAAACAAAACAGCTGATTCAGAACAGAACAGAACAACACGTACAAACTAATTCTGCCTTTTCACTTTCTTTCTTCAGGTGGATTGATGCAATCCATAGCTGGCCAGTGACACTAGAGTGCCGAACTGCAATCGGTTTCTCATATATAAATAAATTAATATACATACATACGTGAATACATATCTGTCGGTAGCCAGCAGTGATGCAATCCCTCGGACTTTTTCTCATCACTTTCTAAGCACTCTTCTTCTGATAACAAAAATGCTACAACTGCTGATGTTATTTTAATTTATTTATGACCACTTATTTCTTATTATCTAATGAAATATAATTAATTTTATTGATATTATAATGAAAACAATAATTTAATTTTCTATTTTCTGCAAAAAAAGTAAAATTAAAATTTGTAAACAAGTAAGCAAATGTGAGCAACAGCTGATTAGATCATTGGTTTCAGTTACATTCGAAATTAACAAAACCAACTTGGTTTCATGACACCAAATAAAACCAACATTGGTTTTCAAAAATGACAATCAGGAGGCTTATTCTGAATTGCGATGCGAAAATCAATGCGATGCGCAAATGAAATGCGATGCGTAAGAAAATTGGTATTCTATAAGGCTTTCGTAATCGTATTCGAGTTTTATTTTAAATCGTAGCAACGCCGGTCAAAAATAACGCTGGCCAGAAATAACAACGCTGGTCTAAAATAAACGTCAAAGTTAACTTTACGAAAGAAAAAGAAATTTGTGATTGTGCTTACAAAATAACATTAATTTATATAATATATGTGTAATTTATTAAAAATAGATTCTGTGGCACTATGGTTTGATGATGAAAAGGCGCATGACCAAAATGAAAGGGTGCAAAGAAGATTGCTTAGAAGAAAATCGGATATTCTAAGCTTGAATGTAAAAAGGTAATTTATTTTGAAGCATTGCAAACAACAATGACCATTTGCCAGTTGGCTGTGTTTCACCATAAATTCCACAATTATTTCAAATTGGTGCGATTTGGTGGTCTTGTTTGTTTCCCTGAATAATTTTAACAACTAATGTAACAATAAATAAACAAAATTATTATTTTTCACTTTGCGAATGCTGTTTTGCCGTCGAATATATTTTGCGATTTTCGTATGTATCTGACATTTGTTTTCGCATTTTGAATGCGAATAAAAAAAAGTACTTTGCGAACGTCGTAACAGAGAATAGGAAGTGTTCGCATTTGCATGTTTTCGAGTCGCATTGATTTTCGCATCGCAATACAGAATATGCCTCCAGTAAAACCGACATGGTTTCTGTGACCACCCCTGATTATGTATGCAGCAAACCAATAACCAACCGCCAATATGTCAACAATCTAAAAAAATTTTTGCCAAGCCGCCGCCAACTACCAATATATATCGGCTTCGTCCTCTTGACGTATATCAAAAAGTTAAAAATAATTTTAAAGTTCGTGGTAGAGAAAAGTTTACTATTATTTTGTTCATATATAAATATAAGCACAGAGCTTGTATATTCTATATCAAAGAATATCCAAATAATAATAATGAGTTGCCTTTTGTGCTTAGAAGTAACTGAAAGTTATAAGGATTTGATAGTTCTTAACTCCAGCGAATGGCAGGAACTAAACATGCAGGATATTATTGAAAAGTATCTTTGGAAATTGGTGAGTTGTTAATGTTTTTATACATACATATGTGCAAATATACGTTTCTAAACCTTATGGCCATTAAAAATTTAAAAACTTCATTAACCCAGTAAGCATTGGCAAGGAATGACGACACTCAATGGGCGTGCTTAAACGCTATAGCAGGCGTAACCAATTAATTCGAATTTAGTGTTTATTTGGTTACAGTTTATGGCTTAAATTAAGTTTAAGTCAGCTCACAAAAAAGTCCTATAGAAAATTGAAAAAAAATTGGCGGCTAGGCTTAGTTCCCGAATTATGGGTCTCTAGCTCAAAATGGTGATTATTATTTTCCAACGAATGTTATCCAATATTGGTCTCATTTGCTATCCGATTTTCTTTTTGTTTTTTGAGAGGTTCTCCTAAATTTGATTTTCTACATTTTTTATGAACGTATTACTACCAGGTATACAACGTTACCTTAACTGTCATAACCCATCCAGACGTTTGGAAGATAAAATATGAACTAACAATAAGTATTCAAATCTTAAATCTAAAAGATAATTATTAGGCCCGACCACTATCGGAAGATATAAATAAATAAAAAAAGTACAAACATACAGATATGGACAAGTAAATAGCGCACACAGGAAGTTTATCATACCGCCCATTTTTTATGGCAAATTGGTTTGATATTTAAAAGCATAGACCCAAGGCGTGTTGACATAAGGTGGTCTTAATTTGCAACTCTGCGTATTCCCCTTGTATATTTGTTAGTGTAAAATTTCCTGCTGTCAGAATATTTCTTAACGTTTTGATTCATTTGACAGCAGGGAAATTAAGTCAGCTGGCGAATTAAGATCACCTTGTGTGAATTCGCCTTGCATAGACCACTAAATTAGACACGATACCGGCGAATTCAAGATAATTCGCTTTACCACGATTTTGCGGTAGAGATAGCAAATATGGCTAATTTCTATGCCTTTCTCTGTCATATTATCTTGATAAAATGACATTTAGTTATTTGCCAAATAAAAATTTTCTTGGCAGGAATTGGCGCAAATTGGATAAAAATTGATTTTGCGCCAACTGAGAAGTGAAAATTCTGGTTCATATTCTGTGTTTAAAACGTAGGTATGTGAACCATTTTGAAGCTTTACTTACTTCTCTTAAAATTCTATTGACAGCAGGGAAATTAAGTCAGCTGGCGAATTAAGATCACCTTGTGTGAATCGCCTTGTTTCGTACTTTCACTTGTTAAAAGGAAGACTATTTTGGACGAACGAGGCACGAACTAGGGATTGCTAAATCGATTTCGATTCCAATCGAAAACCGATTTTATGTTTAAAAAAACCCCATTTTTTGTATTTTTTAAGTATTAATAAAGGCTTATAAAACCTGCCTTACTAGCATACTACTTTACTTAATACACTTGATATATCTCGCTTAATATATGCAACGCTACATACTACATACATTTCAAAAACAAGCGTCGTTTTCATTATTATGTATAATTAACTTATTTGTTTTACGAAAAAAGTGTAAAAATTTACAATTGTATAGTTTCTGAAAAAATGGTTAAGTAGTCATCACATAAATTAGCAGATTTTGTTTTACAAAATCTGAGTGAAGAAGATTGGTTTGATAACTAATATAATACATCTTTATTCCATAACATTTTCTTGACATCAATGCAAAGACAATATCGAAAATAGGACGATTTTATGGCTATTTATAAAAAAATTTAATTTTAAAATTTTTGTAATTCTTAAATTAGTATCTTGAAGGACTAGTTTCAAAGCTCGTCTGCAAGAAATTGAAATTGATTTTGATGATTTTTCTTATTAATGTTTTGTTTTGGATGCGAAAAATTTTATTTCTGCTTACGATTATTTTTGACAAAATAGGTCGGAAGAAATCTGACGACCCTGATTTAATCAAACAACGTCATAATTAAAAAAAAAATAGTTCGACACAAAAAGAGTTTAAAGTTTTCAATTTACACCAACTTAATGGAAAAATTATTTTTTCTCTCAACAGTTGACTATTCAAGATATTTGGATTGGATTTTTACACAATATGAATAACGATAAAAAGATTAATTCTGCTTTATTAAAATTGTAATTTTTGAGTTATGAGGTTGTTTGCATATATGTATGTACTATGAATATATTTACAAACTAATATTTAAACTGATATTTTCTACAGGAAGTTTTAAATAGTCAATCCTATATATGCCAAGCGTGTTGGCAAGAATTATACAATTTCCATAAGTTTTACCTAAAACTTGAAAAAGCCCGCTCAAATTTAAATGATTTATTGAACACTAAAGAAATAAGAAAAGAAGCTGTTAAAATAGGAGAACAAGAGCCTAAACTTGAAATTTTAATTTTTAAAGAGGAATGTTCTGCAGATATATTTGAAAAAGAAGATGAAGAGGAAGCAAGTTCTCTTAAAACTAATAGCAAGCGTAAATGCTCTGAAAAGAAAAGATCACACGACAAAAAAAATGGAATAAATAGTTCGAGGAAAAGATCCAACAAAAAACAAAGTAATATTGAAGTAAACGAACTAAAATCCAATGAAAATACAGATGAAATTAACATAAAGTTAGAAGTTGAAGGAATGGAAAATGACAATTCTGATGAAAATGTAGCTAAAATTGATCTAGAATTAAAACTAATTGAAAATGTTGCTGAAGTCAACAAAATGGAAATTGGGGAAGAATCTATTTGTCTTAAAGGAAGTACTAAGCGTAAATTCTTTGGAGAGAAAAGTACAAATGAAAGAAAAAGTTCGAAGAAAAGATTGAGCAAAGGCAAAAGTAAAATTAAAACTGAAATAAATGAACTGAAATCCGATAAAAGTCCAGATGAAATTGACAAAATGTTAGAAGTTGAAAAAATAGAAAAAGACGATAACGAAAACAGTATACAATTCGATACAAATATAGATGAGCTTAAAACAAAATTAGAATTAGAAATAACAGAAAATGAAGCTGAACAAAACAGAATGGAAGAAGACGATCAGATTGATAGTTCCAGAAACGACGATGATACTTCCTCCGATGATATTTCCTCGGATGATACTTCCTCCGATGAGGCTGATTCAGATCCGTTAGATAAATTATCGAATGAAGACAAATTCATAGCCAAACATTTTCAAATCACTTGTGACATTTGTGAAGCCCCACAGGAGACATATTCCACAGCGATGAAACATTTCAAAGATATACACAATCAGCGTGGATATGTTAAGTGCTGCGGTAATAAGTTTGGTTCTCGTGTTGAATTAGTGGATCATATTCATGTCCACAAAAATCCCGAATATTTGAAATGCAAACTCTGTAACAAAACGTTTTCTAAACGTGCAAGCGTGAAGAAACACATAAAACATTATCATGAGAAAGGCAGGGTGGAATGTGAAGTTTGTGGCAAAAGTTTAGCAACTGAACCAGGTTTAAGAAGGCACATGTTAACACATAATACTGAAGATAAAAGGATATCTTGTGAACAATGTAGTAAATCGTAAGTTTGATGTTTTTTAAATCTCCTGTAATCTTATGATATTCGTCGGTATAGTTACGAATTTTTAAATATTTTGTCGACAGCTAAAATTTTGCTACCATTATAGTATTGTATATATATATTGTATATTTGTATTTAAATTTTACCCTTATAGTATTTTAAATTTCGTTTACATCGATTTGAAAGTGTCGGAGGAACATAAATTAGGTACATATACTATGTCTTGTTTTAAATGAAGGAATCTTTATGCTTTAAATTTCATTAAAATCGATTTCAACGTTTCCGAGGAGCAAGACTCATCCCCTGTCACCTTGCTGGTATTAATTTTGAGAAGAGAGTATGAGAGTAGAGTATGTCTATATTTTAAATTTCACCAATATCAACTTGACAATCAGAAATTGTCGCCCTTATTTCCCCGTGTTACTAGTTTAGAAAATGTCTATGGTCATTTTGTTACTTTCAAGACGTAGATCTATGTTTTGAATTTCATTAAAATAGGTTTAAACGTTTCGGACGGGCAGAAATTTCTACCTAGCTCCCTTCTGGTCCTATTTTTGCAAATGTCCAGAGTCTATGAGACTTAAGACGCAGATCTATATACGTTCTAAATTTAATTAAACTCGGTTTGAGCGTTTCGGAAGGGCAGAAATTTCCCCCTATCGCGCTCCTGGTTTTTTAAGAATCACGGTTTGACTCTTTATAAACGCCACGATGGTCGTTTGATGATCCTTATGTATTTTTATCTCCTGACTACGATGGCGTCATTAGTTTTTCCGTATCAGCTCTAGTTTAAAGATATAGTGACACTAAGCATTTGCATAATTTACACCACTTTTTGTATTATTCCGATAATATTTCACGAATGGTCCTCCAAACTTAAAAATACCTTCTGTATTATGAATCTGCACAAAAATGTTAAATATCGTGTGATTTTAGTTCAGTCCTTAAAATTTTTTTTGGTTGTGCACCAAATCACACCAAAGTTAACTGTAAATATACCGTCAAAAACGTAGTAGAACTAGATTTTCTACGCGAGAAAAAAATCGCGGGAATTCCCGGGAATAATTTTTTTTACAAATCCCGGGAAACTTTCTACGGGAATTTTCTGGAAGTTAATATATCCGTTTGTAGAATTTGCTTTTTACATTGCTGTTTGTTGATGTAATAGAGGTTTCCGAGGTGAATCCAACAACTTGAAGCGTTACGATATATTTTCAACCTAAAAAGTCTTTATAGGATATAGTATCTAGATTGGCAGATGTACATAGATGGAATTTCCATCCATACTATAAGTCAAAGCATATGCATTTATTTGTTTTAGTTTTGTATTTTAAATTTTGTTCATGAAATGAACGAATACATTTGTTTTGTTTTTAACTTGAATGTTGTATGTGTTTTCATAAAATTATACTTTTTATTTTTTTTTTATTATCAAAGTTCCCGGGAATTGCCGGGAATAAAACATTTTACTTTTCGAGTCCCGCTAATTGGAAAAGCCCGGGAAATTAGAAACCCTTGTTGTATGAAAAATACAAAACATAATAAAAGTTAAATATAACTGCTAATTTTTCATACATAATTGCAAAATAAGAATTTCATTTTAAAATTTTAAAAAATTCTAAAAAATTTCAGCAACAAAAATGGCAAGTCTCGACGAGGAAATTTTAGCTGTCGGCAATATAGAGATACTTCCCACTACACAACAGAAATTCAAGTGCTTCTAATCATATGATCGAGCGTGTAGGTTCTATATAAAATGTTAACAGAATGTAAACAGGATCTCTTTTGTATAACAAATACAATTTTAAAATTTCCTTCCGGTGTTATCGAATGTTTTGAAATCCGTTACTTGTTAAAACAGAAATGGAAGAAATTTGTTTTTCATATGATTCGAAAACTTATTTGAAAACTTCAAGCCTGTTGTCGTGCCGAAATTATCTTTACGTATTTATTATGTAAATCAAAAAACTTTTGTTTTGAAAAATTGAATTTCTAGGCTTTACAGATTGTATTATAAAAACGGTGCAAAATAACGTACCGAGTATTTAATAGTTTCGTTTGATTTAGAGTTTGGAATCCTACAATTTATCAACGCGATTCGTTGTACCTTTTTTCCACAATAAATGTTTTTAAAAATAATTTAATATTTTTTAAGCAATTACTTGTGTATTAGTGTCCTGCACAAGACCATTTATAAGACCTTTCAAGATATGAGAGATTTTTCAAATGCTTTACTACAGCGAAATATTCTAAAACAAACGCTAAACACATCGGGCCTTATTTTCGATTTTATCGTAAGCGACATAAATTGAATTTTTCAGGAGAAGGATTTTTTGAAATATACAAATTATTTTTGTACGTAAATTGTCGCTTACGATAAAATTGGACAGTCTGTATCTTAAAAGGTATCAACAATTTTGGCTATTTGACAATTCTAAACTATGGATAGGTCCATAAAATTTTAAATTCAATAAAAAAGTATATTTTCGATAACGTGACGCTTACGATAAACTCGAAAAAATGGTTTTCGTAGAAAAATAAATTCCAAAATATGTGTCGCTTAAGCTATTTTAGCGGTTATGGCTCGGTATTAAATACGTACATACGTGAAAATAACTTTGGCATGACGATATATTACAGGGTGTCCAAATTTACATTTTTAAATACGATTTTTTCAAAAAAAAAAAAAAAAAAAAAAAAAAAAGGTGGGGGGAGGGTGCTGCCGTTGGAATTATCGATTCCAATTTCGATCGTCGACAATTTTAAATTTTTTATTTATTAAAAACGGAATGCAATACAAGCCTCATGTATGAAATGTTCTATTTTTTACTCTAGCTATTTATCTATACATTCATTACGCAATCACATGCAAGTTGCTCACTTAAAAAATATAATTTGCCATTTATGTGGCAAATCTATTATAATATACGACTTCACACGTCATATGGCAGAGCATGAAGGAAACCCTCTACCAAAGGTAAGCTGTGAAATGTGCGATCGAAAGTTTTCAGATAAGAGTTGTTTAAAACGACACGTGCGGGCGCATCATCCACCGGATGGAGCTATAACTGAATTTAAATGTCCTGTGTGCCAAAAATTGTTTACGGCTGATTATAACCTTAAGACGCACATTAGAAGAGTACACGATAATGCATATGCAAGAAAGTGTCCGTTGTGTGATAAAACATGTAAAAGAAACAAAACCCTAAAGGTATTTATATTTATATGTATAATTTGTTATATGAATACTATTTTGTATAAACTCAATTTTAGGAGCACTTGGCAAGGCATAGAGGTGAACCCTTATACGTTTGCGGCTTTTGTCCTAGAAAATTTTATTCCAGTGGAAACATGTTCACACATCGCAAAACATGTTCCGAAAATCGAAAAGAACAAAGTGTAACGAAAAGCACAGAAGATGAATAATTCATATACACTTATATAAATAATATATAACTAATGCATAAGTATATATGTATGTATGTAGTTAGCACAAAGGGATCATCATATTGGACCCAAGTGAGCTGGTTTCTAACTTTCTATCCTTACCAGCAGCCTGCCAACCTAACCTATATATGTATGTAGTTACATAAGTATGAAAGTTTCAAATAAAGATTTCAAGGAAACTCGTTTTGAAATTGTGTGATGAATTGAAGATAATTTCGTGAATTATTATGAACTTTCGAAAGGCAGACTGGGGTGCAAATTAAATATATTGGTTTGTTTTATTTATTTATTTAAAATTAATATTTTACTTATTTAGTAAAATATATTTTATTGAAAATACTTGAAATTTATTTTTGAGTGGTTAGGGGTAAATGTTACCTGATGACCACCTGCATTAGGAACAATGAAATGCGCATTGGATCCAGTTAACCCATCAATAATCAATTTCAATGTAATTTTAATAAAAAATATTTTACTGAATAAGAGTAAAACCTAATGGTAGAATTAGTCGAATCGTATCGTGTTACGTTTGAAGTGGTCGTATCGCTCAATTCTGGATGTCAGTTATTAAAAACGTGAGGTTGCGAGTGAACTTGTCCGCTGTTATTGTATTTCTCTTCGCTTTATATATATTTGTGTGAATGTATTTAACGAGAAGTTGACGTAGAAATCTATTTTCTGTAGATTTCGATATCGATTTTTGCATTTATTTTTATTGCAAGTACGTAATCACTTTTTCTAATATATTCCATATATATATATGTATATTTCAAAAGAAAAACATACACATGTACATATGTAAATGTCTAGCGGTTCCAACGAATTGGAGTTATATCGTAAGTGTATATTTCTTAAAATTTCAGTTGCATGCTCCTCCTCCAATAAAATTAAAGATGTTGCCACGAAAAACGCCATTATTAGTATTTTTGATTTTCTTTTTAATAGTTTAAAAAATGTTTTTAAATGTTGACTACAATTTTGGTAAACGAAAGCAATGTTGCTTTTTGTGCAAGGATTTGTTAAAAAAATATATGATTTGGAAAGGAACAAATATGGAATATTAAACCGATCAGAATTCACCACATAAAACGATGATTTTTCATCACATACCTAAATATTCCTTTCTAAATATGCAGATTACGTAGGTACCATTAACTCAAAATCAGCTTATCTCGACTTAAGCACTTTTTCCTTTTTGCCACAGATATATTATGAAACCAATATTATAACATCTGATATAACCATGTCTACACCTGATATATTTTTATCATAACAAAAGTCAAACTTTATATTGAAAAACTTTTTTTTTGTTATCTCTTTTTTCTATATGGAATTTGACATGTCATGATAAAAACATATCAGGTGTAGACGTAGGGTAATATTGCAACACTAATAATACAGTCCATACGTAGTATAATTTCTATGCTATGAAATTTGACGTTTTCTGACAGAAATACATATATGATATTATATGAGGTATAAACGCTATGTTAAAGTATTTAAATGTGATATACGTATTCAAGGTTAAAATAATTAAGTTTGATTTTATTCGATACATGATTTTACTAGTTACATTCTATCTTCGGTGCCTATCTAATGTTAAATTTATATTATGATCATTGTAAATTTCGTAGAGCAAACGAAGTTCTTCTGCAGTCGACTTGCTCAACAGTTCATATAATTTACAATACACAAAACCACAATTTGTGAAAAGAAATATGAATATTATTAACACAATAGATCATTTTCGTTACATATTTATATTTGGTGGTTGATTGTAACGTTTCTTTCCTAAAATTTTAAAAAGAATTACTAAAATCGCTGAAAATGTTTTTCCGTCTGGCTAAAAAAAGTTAACAGCACTGACAATATCAAACAAAATAAAAGCATGATATAATTATACTTAATTGTATCATGCTAGAATTATGTCGACGACGTCAAATGTCAAAAAAAAAGTTGAATCGTATGAAATTGTATGAGAGCAGTTAATCTCAACGCCGTAAGAAATTCGACGCCGAAAGTCTAATCTGTTTCAACTCTTTCGGCGTCGTTGGGGTGTTTCTCAATGTTGTTGTATTTTCAATACAGTAGTAAACAACTGTGTTAACGTCGTCGACAGCGTTTACATTAACAGCAAAATGAAATTTTACGAGGAACATCACAATTTCGCCGTCAAGACGCCATCAACGACGTCGACATTAACTCTAGCATCATGAATAAAAGTGACATATCCATCACGATCGTGAACAGAGTGCGAAGACGGTCAGCTCACAGCCGCTGCGGGAAATTTTCGTTATTACTTAGCCGCCGATGAAAAGTGTTGATACAACTGACTCGTGTCTAAGCCGATTTCACAGTTATATTATTAGTGCCACATTATACCTTTTTCGCCTGCATTGTTTTGACAATTTTCTTTTGAACCCCCTACAAAAAGTCACGCACATCTACATTTAGACTTTTTCTTTATGACTTTTTGACGTGTATACATACGCTTAATGTTAAGAGTACGAAAAAATAGAGAAATGACAAAAATACTCTCGAATTTTCATTTCGTGTCTTCCGTTTTACTCCAGATGCTCCTCAACACCGCTCACCAACAAACTCTAAAAGCCTGCCTGTAAAGGCACAGTGTAAATTGCGTCTTAGTGCCGGTTCACACACTTCAACTTTTGTTGATCAACTTGTAGTTCAGCTGTAAGAAAAAAAGGAGGTATTTGTATTTTCTTCTCCGTCTTTCTTACAACCGAATTACTCGTTGATCAATAAAAGTTTATGTGCATGAACCAGGACTTTGCAAGTCATACCCCTTTTAGACATGAAAAGTTTACTTTGCTGGGAGGAAAAGATTAAAATATAGTATTACTCTCTCTCTCTCTCTCTCTTTCTCTCTGTCCTTCACACATCTGAATTAAGACTTTGCAAAGTAAAATTTTTTTGTCTAATGCCCTTTAATTCTACAATTTAACTTTCACGATAGATACCTGTGTACTAATAGGCCAGAAATAACGGTCTGGGGTAATGGGGTATTATGTGTTAAAACGAATTTAAAAAAAAGTCAGCCGATCGTTAGCTGCCACATACTGCATAGCCGCCGCCGAGTATGCTCTGAGCTAGCCGCCGCCGACTGCCAATATATATCGTCCTCGTCCTCTAGTCGTAAACATTGTCAAAAAGTTGTAGAAATTATTAAAGAAAAGTAAATTGGTTTATTTCGTTCTTATATATGTATATGTACATATAAAGAGTGTTTGTATACTCTGTATCAAAGAATATCCAAATAATAATAATGAGCTGCCTTTTGTGCTTAGAAGTAACTGAAAGTTATAAGGATTTGATAGTTTTTAACTCCAGCGAATGGCAGGAACTAAACATGCAGGATATTATTGAAAAGTATCTTTGGAAATTGGTGAGTTGTTAATGTTTTTATACATACATTTATGCAAATTTACGTTTCTAAACCTTATGGACATTAAAAATTTAAAAACTTCATTAACCCAGTAAGCATTGGCAAGGAATGACGACACTCAATGGGCGTGCTGAATTTTTAAACGCTATAGCAGGCGTAACCAATTAATTTTATTTCGGTTTATAATTTGCATTGGGGTCCCGCATGGTACTAAACAAAATGCCTTAATTTTCCAGCTCATAATATTGTAGTCTGTTTATTCGAATTTAGTGTTAATTTGGTTACAGTTTATGGCTTAAATTAAGTTTAGGTCAGCTCACAAAAATAAAAAAGTGCCCTGTCCTATAGAAAATTGAAAAAAAGTCGGCGGCTAGGCTTAGCTCCCGAGTTATGGGTCTCTAGCTTACAATGGTGATTATTATTTTCCAACGAATGTTATCCAATATTGGTCTCATTTGCTATCCGATTTTCTTTTTGTTTTTTGAGAGGTTCTCCTAAATTTGATTTTCTACATTTTTTATGAACGTATTACTGACAGGTATACAACGTTACCTTAACTGTCATAACCCATCCAGACGTTTGGAAGATATTTTTTTTTGTTAATACATGTATTTATTTATTGTATCTTCAAATATGGACTTAAAATAAGTATTCAAATCTTAAATCTAAAAGATAATTATTAGGCCCGACCACTATCGGAAGATATAAATAAATAAAAAAAGTACAAACATACAGATATGGACAAGTAAATAGCGCACATAGGAAGTTATCATACCGTCCATATTTTATGGCAAATTGGTTTGATATTTAAAACGTAGGTATGTGAACCATTTTGAAGCTTAACTTACTTAACTTCTCTTAAAATTCTATGTAATTCCTTTAATATTTTTGCATGTTTGTTTGTGGAAGGCTTAAGTTTTTTCCTTTGGACAGAGAAATAGCGCAATTTTATTTAAGTTTCGTACTTTCAGTTGTTAAAAGGAAGACTATTTTGGACCTTTATCAAAAAGACACGAACTAGGGATTGGTAAATCGATTTCGATTCCAATCGAAAACCGATTTTATGTTAAAAAAACCCGTAATCGATATTGCGTCTGCGATTTTATACTGAAATCGATTATTGGGCTATAAAAATCGATTTTTTATTATTATCAAAATTCTGAAAATTTTTTAAGTATTAATAAAGGCATATTAATCTGCCTTACTAGCATTGACATCAATGCAAAGACAATATCGAAAATAGGACGATTTTTATGGCTATTTATAAAAAATTGAATTTCAAAATTTTTGTAATTTTTAAATTAGTATCTTGAAGGACTAGTTTCAAAACTTGTCTGCAAGACATTGAAATTGATTTTGATGATTTTTCTTATTAATGTTTTGTTTTGGATGCGAAAAATTTTATTTCTGCTTACGACTATTTTTGACAAAATAGGTCGGAAGAAATCTGACGACCCTGATTTAATCAAACGTCATAATTAAAAAAAATAGTTCGACAGAAAAAAGTTTAATAAAGTTTTTAATTTACACCAACTTAATGGAAAAATTATTTTTTCTCTCAACAGTTGACTACAAGATATTTGGATTGGATTTTTACACAATATGAATAACGATATAAAGATTAATTCTGCTTTATTAAAATTGTAATTTTTGAGTTATGAGGTTGTTTGCATATATGTATGTACTATGAATATATTTACAAACTAATATTTAAACTGATATTTTATACAGGAAGTTTTAAATAGTCAATCCTATATATGCCAAGCGTGTTGGCAAGAATTATACAATTTCCATAAGTTTTACCTAAAACTTGAAAAAGCCCGCTCAAATTTAAATGATTTATTGAACACTAAAGAAATTACAAAAGAAGATGTTAAAATAGGAGACCAAGAGCCTAAACTTGAAATTTTAATTTTTAAAGAGGAATGTTCTGCAGATATATTTGAAAAAGAAGATGAAGAGGAAGCAAGTTCTCTTAAAACTAATAGCAAGCGTAAATGCTCTGAAAAGAAAAGATCACACGACAAAAAAAATGGAAAAAATAGTTCGAGGAAAAGATCCAAAAAAAAACAAAGTAATATTGAAGTAAACGAACTAAAATCCAATGGAAATACAGATGAAATTAACATAAAGTTAGAAGTTGAAGGAATGGAAAATGACAATTCTGATGAAAATGCAGCTAAAATTGATCTAGAATTAAAACTAATTGAAAATGTTGCTGAAGTCAACAAAATGGAAATTGGGGAAGAATCTATTTGTCTTAAAGGAAGTACTAAGCGTAAATTCTCTGGAGAGAAAAGTACAAATGAAAGAAAAAGTTCGAAGAAAAGATTGAGCAAAGGCAAAAGTAAAATTAAAACTGAAATAAATGAACTGAAATCCGATAAAAGTCCAGATGAAATTGACAAAATGTTAGAAGTTGAAAAAATAGAAAAAGACGATAACGAAAACAGTATACAATTCGATGCAAATATAGATGAGCTTAAAACAAAATTAGAATTAGAAATAACAGAAAATGAAGCTGAACAAAACAGAATGGAAGAAGACGATCAGATTGATAGTTCCAGAAACGACGATGATACTTCCTCCGATGATATTTCCTCGGATGATACTTCCTCTGATGAGGCTGATTCAGATCCGTTAAATAAATTATCGAATGAAGACAAATTCATAGCCAAACATTTTCAAATCACTTGTGACATTTGTGAAGCCCCACAGGAGACATATTCCACAGCGATGAAACATTTCAAAGATATACACAATCAGCGTGGATATGTTAAGTGCTGCGGTAATAAGTTTGGTTCTCGTGTTGAATTAGTGGATCATATTCATGTCCACAAAAATCCCGAATATTTAAAATGCAAACTCTGTAACAAAACGTTTTCTAAACGTGCAAGCGTGAAGAAACACATAAAACTTTATCATGAGAAAGGCAGGGTGGAATGTGAAGTTTGTGGCAAAAGTTTAGCAACTGAACCAGGTTTAAGAAGGCACATGTTAACACATAATACTGAAGATAAAAGGATATCTTGTGAACAATGTAGTAAATCGTAAGTTTTTTTTTAATCTGTAATCGTATGATATTCGTCGGTATAGTTACGAATTTTTAAATATTTTGTCGACAGCTAAAATTTTGCTACCATTATAGTATTGTATATATATATATATATATATATATATATATATATATATATATATATATATATATTAGTTCAGTCCTTAAATTAACTGTAAATATACCGTCAAAAACGTAGTAGAACTAGATTTTCTACGCGAGAAAAAAATCCCGGGAATTCCCGGGAATAATTTTTTTTACAATTCCCGGGAAATTTTCAAGGGGAATTTTCTGGAAGTTAATATGTCCGTTTGTAGAATTTGCTTTTTTACATTGCTGTTTGTTGATGTAATAGAGGTTTCCGAGTTGACTCCAACAACTTGAAGCGTTACGATATATTTTCAACGTAAAAAGTCTTTATAGGATATAGTATCTAGATTGGAGAAGGATTTTTTGAAATATGCAAACTGTTTTTGTACGTAAATTGTCGCTTACGATAAAATTGGACAGTCTGTATCTTAAAAGGTATCAACAATTTTGGCTATTTGACAATTCTAAACTATGGATAGGTCCATAAAATTTTAAATTCAATAAAAAAGTATATTTTCGATAACGTGACGCTTACGATAAACTCGAAAAAATGGTTTTCGTAGAAAAATAAATTCCAAAATATGTGTCGCTTAAGCTATTTTAGCGGTTATGGCTCGGTATTAAATACGTACATACGTGAAAATAACTTTGGCATGACGATATATTACAGGGTGTCCAAATTTACATTTTTAAATACGATTTTTTCAAAAAAAAAAAAAACAATAAACGGTGGGGGGAGGGTGCTGCCGTTGGAATTATCGATTCGATCGTCGACAATTTTAAATTTTTTATTTATTAAAAACGGAATGCAATACAAGCCTCATGTATGAAATGTTCTATTTTTACTCTAGCTATTTATCTATACATTCATTACGCAATCACATGCAAGTTGCTCACTTAAAAAATATAATTTGCCATTTATGTGGCAAATCTATTATAATATACGACTTCACACGTCATATGGCAGAGCATGAAGGAAACCCTCTACCAAAAGTAAGCTGTGAAATGTGCGATCGCAAGTTTTCAGATAAGGGTTGTTTAAAACGACACGTGCGGGCGCATCATCCACCGGAAGGAGCTATAACTGAATTTAAATGTCCTGTGTGCCAAAAATTGTTTACGGCTGATTATAACCTTAAGACGCACATTAGAAGAGTACACGATAATGCATATGCAAAAAAGTGTCCGTTGTGTGATAAAACATGTAAAAGAAACAAAACCCTAAAGGTATTTATATTCATATGTATAATTTGTTATATGAATACTATTTTGTATAAACTCAATTTTAGGAGCACTTGGCAAGGCATAGAGGTGAACCCTTATACGTTTGCGGATTTTGTCCTAGAAAATTTTATTCCAGTGGAAACATGTTCACACATCGCAAAACATGTTCCGAAAATCGAAAAGAACAAAGTGTAACGAAAAGCACAGAAGATGAATAATTCATATACACTTATATAACTAATATATAACTAATGCATAACTATATATGTATGTATGTAGTTAGCACAAAGGGATCATCATATTGGACCCAAGTGAGCTGGTTTCTAACTTTATATCCTTACCAGCAGCCTGCTAACCTAACCTAAAGTTTCAAATAAAGATTTCAAGGAAACTCGTTTTGAAATTGTGTGATGAATTGAAGATAATTTCGTGAATTATTATGAACTTTCGAAAGGCAGACTGGGGTGCAAATTAAATATATTGGTTTGTTTTATTTATTTATTTAAAATTAATATTTTACTTATTTTGTAAAATATATTTTATTGAAAATACTTGAAATTTATTTTTGAGTGGTTAGGGGTAAATGTTACCTGATGACCACGTGCATTAGGAACAATGAAATGCGCATTGGATCCAGTTAACCCATCAATAATCAATTTCAATGTAATTTTAATAAAAAATATTTTACTGAATAAGAGTAAAACCTAATGGTAGAATTAGTCGAATCGTATCGTGTTACGTTTGAAGTGGTCGTATCGCTCAATTCTGGATGTCAGTTATTAAAAACGTGAGGTTGCGAGTGAACTTGTCCGCTGTTATTGTATTTCTCTTCACTTTATATATATTTGTGTAAATGTATTTAAGAGAAGTTGACGTAGAAATCTATTTTCTGTAGATTTCGATATCGATTTTTGCATTTATTTTTATTGCAAGTACGTAATCACTTTTTCTAATATATTCCATATACATATACATATGTATATTTCAAAAGAAAAACATACATATGTACATATGTAAATGTCTAGCGGTTCCAACGAATTGGAGTTATATCGTGTTTTCTTCTTAAAATTTCAGTTGCATGCTCCTCCTCCAATAAAATTAAAGATGTTGCCACCACAAACGCCATTATTAGTATTTTTGATGTTCTTTTTAATACTTTAAAAAATTTCGTTTCGTAGGTTTTCGTGTTATGAATGAATAAATTAAATTAAATTAAATGTTGACTACAATTTTGGTAAACAAAAGCAATGTTGCTTTTTGTGCAAGGATTCGTTAAAAAAATATTTGGAAAGGAACAAATATGGAATATTAAACCGATCAGAATCCAACCCCAAAAACGATGATTTTTCATCACATACCTGAACATTCCTTTCTAAATATGCAGATTACGTAGGTACCATTAACTCAAAATCAGCTTATCTCGACTTAAGCACTTTTTCCTTTCTGCCACAGATATATTATGAAACCAATATTATAACATCTGATGTAGCCATATGTCTACACCAGATATATTTTTATCATAACAAAAGTCAAACTTTATATTGAAAAATAATTTTTTTATATAAAGTAGAATTACACACAGATTATACAAGAATTTAATTACATGGCCTGCACATGTGAGTAGAAACTACACACTGTCTAACTACAACCAGATTGGTAACACTGAATAACTATAATCATGCAGGAATGCCGCGTCTGCAATTGTCCTTTCGTTACCCTGTAATTGTTATTTTTATAAACAAAAGACAGTTGTTTCTGACAATGTTACATTTGTTTATACCAACAAAATACATGTGTATTTTGGTGTTATTTATTTGTTGTAGTTGTGCATGTACCTAGTATAATTGTATCATGATCCATCACCAAGGCGAATCATATTAGGTGACCTTATCGCTACAACAATACTAAAAACAACATGCAATTCGTCTGGCTTTAAAAAACCCATCTGTCAAAAACAGTTGACTAATATACCAATACATACATACATATTTATAAAACACATACACTTTTCACTTTAAATGTTAACAAGCATTAGATAAAGAAGAACAGATTTTGACATTCGGGGTTCAAAGCAGTTCAATTAGGCTCCGAACACCTGATAATTATCTGGACTGTTAAGGTCACCTCAAGGCGAATTCAGTATCAGGTGACATCAGCCCAGCTGATTATCAGCTGTTGATGCGAAATTGAGCAATTTGAACCAAAACGTCAAAATTTGCTCAGAAATCTTTTGACAGATTGGTTTTCTAGCATAGCAAACTACATGTTGTTTTTTGTGTTGTAAAATTGTTGTACTGATAAGGTCACCTGATACTGAATCCGCCTTGGGTCACCTGTTATCAATTCGCCTTGATCCATCACGATCGTGAACAGAGTGCGAAGACGGTCAGCTCACAGCCGCTGTTGGCAATCTTCGTTATTACTTAGCCGCTGACGAAAAGTGTTGCTTCAACTGACTCGTGTCTAAGCCGATTTCAAAGTTATATTATTAGTGGCACATTATACCTTTTTTGCCTGCATTGTTTTGACAATTTTCTTTTGAACCCCCTACAAAAAGTCACGCAAATTTACATTTACACCATTTTTTATGAGTTTTTGACGTTTGTATATACGCTTATTGTTAAAGAGCACGAAAAAACAAAGAAATTACAAAAATACCCTCTAATTTTCATTTCGTGTCTTCTGTTTTACTCTACATCCATCTCAACACCGCTCACCAACAAACTCTGTATTTTCTTCTCCGTATGTGTATGAACCAGCACTTTGCAAGTTATACCACTTTTAGACACGGAAAGTTTACTTTGCTGAGAGAAAGACAGAAAAATATAGTATTACTCTCCCTCTCTCTCTGTCTTTCACACATCTGAATTAAGACTGCAAATTAAACTTTTTGTGTCTAATGCCCGTTATTTCTACAAACAGGTAATGTACATAAGCTTTTTACCTACGAGTTTGCCTTATAAAATTTAACTTACACGATAGATACCTGTCTACTAATAGATATCTATGGCTAGAAATAACGAGCATTAATGCGGTATTATGTGTTAAAACGAATTAAAAAAAAGTCAGCCGATCATTAGCTGCCACATACTGCTTAGCCGCCGCCGAGTATGCTCTGAGCTAGCCGTCGCCGACCGCCAATATATATCGGCCTCGTCTTCTAGTCGTAAACATTGTCAAAAAGTTGTAGAAATTATTTGATACTTGTCTTATTAAAGAAAAATAAATTGCTTTATTTCATTCATATATGTACATAGAAAGAGTGTTTGTATACTCTGTATGAAAGAATATCAAAATAATAATAATGAGTTGCCTTTTATGCTTAGAATTAACTGAAAGTTATAAGGATTTGATAGTTTTTAACTCCAGCGAATGGCAGGAACTAAACATGCAGTTTATTATTGAAAAGTATCTTTGGAAATTGGTGAGTTGTGAACGTTTTTATGAATTGTATATGCAACTATTTTTATAAATTTTACATATATTTCATTAACCCCGTAAGCATTTGGCATGGAATGACATTCTCAATCGAGGTGATGAATTTTTTAACGTTATAGCAGACCTAGACTAAATTTTGTTTCGGTTTATATTTGCATATGGGTTCCGCATTAGAGATCTGTATGATTACGAATCAAACGGCATAAATTTGCATTTTCTAAAATGAATATTGAGCTAGCTTGACATAAAAAATTAAAGATGTTATTGTATGATTCATATCAATGAGTGTTGTTAATAAACAACACTGCATTATGATTCACTAAAGCAATGATTCACTATGATTGTTTTGAAAATTTCTTAAAACATCCCTGACATATGAAGTTTTATGAAATATTATAAAATAGCTAGACCTATTTTATTTGATGAATAAATTATTTTATACGAGAAAAAATATTAATACGCAATGTTTTATGAACTTAAGTGAACGTGCTTTTGTGACTACTAAACGAGTTAATGACAGTCATTTGTTAGATAGGCAACAATGCAGGCGATATCATTACGTCTGTTGGTTACTGCTTTGATGTGTGGAACAAAAATGTGTTTTCGAGAAAATCGATGAAGAATGTTTAGTTCATTAGTTAAAAAAATACAGGATAGAATTGTTTGTTTAATAATAAAAGTAATAGATACATATGTATGTTTTTTATTCAAACTTAAAGCCCACTACGGATTTCTTACGGAATTTCACGTTTGTAAACTTACATTTATTTCTACACGGAAAAATATTTGTGGAGAATTATGTTTGCATAAACATAAATTCATTTATTTTTCGATTTAAAGCACACAAAACGCTAAAAATTATATTATATATTATAATTATTTGTGATAATTGATGAAAATTAAGAAATGTCAATAATTCCTTGATCAAACAATTGTATGAATATTAACGGCCTGTCCCACGATGTCACCAGAAATCGTTTGATCGAATACTTTTCTAATGTTTAGTTGTTTGCAATACAAGTTGTCGATTGTACGATTTCTGGTGACATCGTGGGACAGGCTGTAATATTTGCTTCAGTTGACTGAAAAAAGTCTCCACTTATATTTATAACATCTCTAAGATAGGCAATAGATTTCTAAAATTCTGTGTATTTTTCTTTTGCAATTCCGTACTAGCAAATATAAATTTCTTTATGAAATTTACTAAAGAGAATTTCCGTAAGTTTTTTCACATATACTTTATATGAGAACCTGAACTCCGTACCAGGCTGAAAGTTCATAAACTTATTACATCCAAAATCAAAAGTTGTGAGGGTTTAAAAAAAAATTACAAAAATCTTCGTCAACGCATGTCCCAGTCATAATATTGTTCACTACTTCTTCAAGTGGGTGAGGTGAGGGTGGTATTGGCTGAAGTAGTTAGCACGTTGGCTACAAAACCGAAGATCCTGTATCCGACAGTCATTAAATAACAACACCATGCATTTTTCTGATGTGCATTAGCGTCCCTTTGTATCAGTTGTAGGAAAGTTCAAGTGATGAAGGCATAGTCACTGGTCACTGAACTATAACGACTTCAGCAGATGCAGAATTATCGGCGAAGTAAAATAAATAATAAAATGACTACTAAACACAGCTTCCAAAAAAATACAACTCATCTGACACCAGAAGGCGGTACAACACTGCATGATTAAAAAGCGTGCAAAAAGCAGAGTTGTAAAAGAATGAAGCTTTCTTCTATCACTTCCTTCACCACCTGTTTTCGCTCACTATCCCTTTCCTATAGAACGTAACACCTAGTAATACTAGTAGGCATTAATTACCTGAGTGTTACTTCTCTTTGAAAATATCACTTTTATTCATATAACATTACTTTTAGACGAAAAACAACGGAAGAACTAAAAGAAAGTTTGATAGGCAGATTTTGTAAAAAATTTCATTTCTAAACGTTTCAAATTTGCATGAAAAATAACGAAAATTCCTTTCAAAAAATATTTTTTCCATACAAATTTTAAAACTAAAAAAACGTTTCTATTTACAAAATTTGGCTTTAAATATATTCAATAAAAAAAATTTTATTAATAAAAAAATTATAATTAAAAAAAAAATTATTAGCCTCATAATAATAATATAGAATTTGCATCATAACAATTGCGAATAACAATAGGTTTGATCCCGTACTCCACGTTGGAAGCCCTCGGGATTCCAATTTTACCGAAAACTGTTCCCGTACTCAAAGTTTGGGCAATTGAGGGAGGTTTTGGGAGAGTAATGTTCTTCTTGCCTGAAACAACACTTAATTTATTTTTTGAGCTAGTTTGGGTAAGCCGAAAAACGACCAGCTGTTTGAAAAATATCCCATGAAAAAGTAAAATAATAGGTCTGTCTGCGTACTTTTCCAGTAGCAAATACTCAGTAAACTTTTTTGGGAGAGTAAGAATAATTTTACTCTGTCGGCTGAAAATATCTCAAAAAGTACGCAGACAGTATCCAGTGAAATCTTGCAAGAAAAGAGCTGATGGGTGTGTAAACAATTGAAATAACAAAGCAAAAGAATTTTAGCCAGAAAAATAGCATTATTGGAATCATTGGTTCTATTTTTACGCCGTGGTCGCACTGTATATTTGGACGTTTCTAGCATGAAATTAAATGTTTTGTTTATTATAATTTGTTATAAACGTTAAAAATCAACACAATTCTCACTATTTACCTCTGCCATTGTTAAATTTAAATTTTCATTTTCATTTCACAAAAATTATTTCATTCAAAAACTAATAAAAACAGCTGTTCAAACTAGTTGCAAAATCTTGCAACCGGAAATTTCTCCAGCAACATTTTGCAAGTTCTCTAACTTCCAACTGTCAAAAAAAATTCTCTTTTTGGCTCTCTCGCTGCAAGAGATTTGGAGTACGCAGACAACATTTTGCAAGATTTTGTAACATTTTGCACAAAATTATGCAAAATATGTGTACGCAGACAGACCTAATATTGTCCTAAAGAGTAAAAATATTGAAAAGTTTAATCAAAAAGATTTATAAACAAGTGGTGGACTAAAATTTATCAGTTTTTATTTAAAATTAAGAAACAAATCGTTCTAGATATGCCACAACATGTAAGTAAACGCATGCGTATGTACATATGTATTTACTTGTGTATTGGCTTTTGGTAAAATTTTTGGTTTTTCGAAAGGCACATTCAATTGAAATGAATTTGCCTTGGTTTTTCGTGTTCCCGTACTTTTGAAATTTTTTTGTATTATTGAGAGAAATTATAGCTTTTTCTCAATTTACCGAAGTTTGCCCAAAAAACACGAGATCAAACGTAATATTAATACTTTTATGCTGGAAATGTGCCACATTTTTTAGTGTTCAACAATTTTGGAAATGATGCAATATTGCAGCTCCCTATCTCCTGATATATTCCAGATATCAGAAAACTGATAACGAATTTGGAAAGAGGACACATTCACCCTTATCGGGAATAAAAGTTCACGTGAAGTGTTCCCTTTCCCTAAAATTGTGATCGCGAATGTTTGACTTGTGTCAGAATACTATTTTCTAATTTTGTTCACCATTTTTTTTGTTCATTTGAAATATTTCACGTGAAAAAATACATATATCAAACCATACATAAAAAACAAAACAAAAGCATTGTAAAAGTGAGTGGAGAGCGAAAGCGAATCAACTCTCACAGTTCTCTCTTCCGCATGGTAATAAACAAAATGCCGGTATTTTCCTTAATAATAATTCTGCATTATTAATTTAAAAATTCCGTTCTTTTAGCTATGATGTTGTTCGAGTAGTTAAGCGATATATGTACATACATATTTATATTATAAATTAATCAAAACTAATGTTTTCAACAGGAAAATTTAAATATTCGATCCTATGTATGCCAAGCGTGTTGGCAAGAACTATACAATTTCCATAAGTTGTTGTTCGAGTAGTTAAGCGATATATGTACATACATATTTATATTATAAATTAATCAAAACTAATGTTTTCAACAGGAAAATTTAAATATTCGATCCTATGTATGCCAAGCGTGTTGGCAAGAACTATACAATTTCCATAAGTTTTACTCAAAACTTGAAAAAGTTCATTCAAATTTAAATGATTTATTTAACTTTGACGAAGTTACCAAAGAAGCTATTGAGACAAGAAACGAAGAAGAAGCTGAGAAAATTTCTAATATTGCAAAAGTATCACAACTTGAACCTGAAATTTTATTTTTTAAAGACGAATGCCCCTTAGATATTTTTGAAAAGGAAGACGAAGAGGAAGCAAGTTCTCTTAAAACTAATAGCAAGCGTAAATGCTCTGAAAAGAAAAGTTTACATGACAAAAAAAATGGAAAAAATAGTTCGAGGAAAAGATCCAACAAAGAACAAAGTAATACTGAAATAAGCGAACTAAAATCCAATGAAAATCCAGATGAAATTGGTATAAAATTTGAAGTAGATGAAATAGAAAACTTCAAGTCCGATGTAAATGAAGCTGAAGTGGATTCAAAATTAAAAATAAGAAATAATGCTGAAGACAACAAAATGGAAAGTGAGAATGAATCTATTTGCCTTAAAAGACGAACTAAGCGTCAATGCTCTAGAAATAAAAGTACAAATCATAACAAAATTAATGCAAGAAGAGAATCGAGGCAAAGATCCAGCAAAGACAAAAGTAAAATTGAAATTCAAATAAAAAAACTGAAATCCGATAAAACTCCAAATGAAATTGACAAAAAGATAGAAGTTGAAGGAATAGAAAAAGACGTTAAAGAGAGCAGTATTCAATTCGACGAAAATATAGATGAACTTAAAACAAAATTAGAATTAAAAACAAAGGAAAATGACGCTGAACAAAACAAAATGGAAGCAGACGATCAGAATGATGAAACTTCCTCCAATGCGGCTGATTCAGGCAAATTAGATAAATTATCGGATGAAGACAAATTCATAGCCGAAAATTTTCCAATCACTTGTAAGATTTGTGAAATCCCACTGGAAACATTTTTCGAAATGCTCAAGCACTACAAAGACGAACACAATCAGCGGGGGCATGTTACTTGTTGTAACGCTACCTTTTACCTGCGTAATCAATTAATAGATCATATCAACTTCCACCGAAATCCTGAATACTTTAAATGCGAACACTGTGGCAAAGTGTTGGCCAGTCGCGCAACCCTAAAGAATCATTTAAAGAGACTTCATGAGGGAGAGGCTACTAAGTGTGACATTTGTGGCAAAAGATCAGCAAATAAAATGTGTCTAAAAATGCACATGTTACTTCATAAAACTGAAGATATATCTTGCAACCATTGTGGTAAATCGTAAGTTTGGCATATAAATTACCTGTTACCTTATTGTATTAAATAATAATCGAACTAATTGCGAATATCGTATAACGGCTTGTAAGAAACTTTTATACTGTCTGACTGACTGACAGTATAGACAGTAGTCATTTTAAATTTAAAAAAAATTTATTTATTTATTTATTTATTTCAGTTGTTTCAATACATAAAAAGCCTGCTCGGCCAATAATACATGTATTGATAGCTTAATTTCATGTCTATATAGACTAACAATCATTAATATATATGTTATCTGATTAAGTTTAAATTAGGATTATTTTATGAAGAATAAATTTCCAAGAATAATACTAATGATCAATAGTTAGCATGTGCCATAAAATCACATGCAAATATAAAAAAATAGGATGCACAAGTATGCAATGATATTTTATTATTATTAATACTATTTTTTCTTTCAATAAAAGAAGATAAAAAGGAAGAAAGAAAGAAATCGGCTCCCCAGCCATATAAATATTACAAGATATTAAAGAGAGATACATAAATCAATTTGATTCTGGTAGCCAGTGACCAGAGCCCAATAGACTAGATATTCGTATTATGTATTAGGTAAGTCACATGATCTGAGAAATTCAAAGATCCTTCTCCTATAAGTATAGTATGTATAGGAAAAAAATTTAAAAATTTGCCACACGTTACTTTTTGAGAATAATTTTTTTAGTTTTCTAATTTTATATACGAAATTTTTATATACGACATTATCAGCCGTGTCACAGATTCCGTTTGGAATGGCTTTGATTCCGTATTAACAAGTCGGTTCAATTTTTGTTTTGGTGCTTCAAATTCCGATCGTTTTCATCAATCCGAAAAAAATGGTTATAGCCCATTCAGGCTAATGCCAAATTAATAAAACATGATGTGGCATACTTTTAGGCATTTAAAATTTTTGTATGCACATGTATTTTAATTCCGCCTTGTATTTTTTTACTAAAGAAACCAATTCCGTACAATTTGTTCGGCTGATATTATTTTTGTAATGACTTGAGAAATTTACATAATAAATAAATAAATACTAATTAATTGTAATTCAGCTTTAAATAAATAAATGAAAAATAGTATTCTTTATTGAAAAATAATTAGTGAAATTTTTATTTTTACGTTAACATACAGAAAATGTTAATTCCGTCCATTAAATTAAAAGTGATTTCGTTCCAATTTTTTTTTCATTTTCCAAAGCACCGAAATACGGATTGAATTCCGTTTCCGAACGGTCTGTGACATGTCTGTATAAAGGCTTCATTAGTCTTTACTTTCTGTTGCTGTTCTGTGCTGTGCTGTGCCGTTCTGCTTCTAAATTTCAGTACTTACTTTTTCTGTAATATCTTATTTTTAAAAATGAACAATCACAATTTATTTAAAAATATTTTTATTTAATTTATGATGTCACTTCCAATTACTTAACAATTGTCTGATTTTCACAGGTTGAAACGAAACAGAACGGAACGAAACAGAAAAACTAACTACTTGTATTATATGTCTATAACCAAAAAAGAATCAGCTGATTCGTAACAGAACAGAAAGTAAAAACTAAAGCCAGACCATTCGATAGTGATATCGCAAAATTCATGGGCTTCGTCATGGGAACTCAGTGACTCACTGACAGATAATAGGGACTTGTATGTGTACAAGGGGGGTTAAATTTTTATCAATGGTACTATAAAAGGGAATCACAATGGACCCAACTGGGCCTCCGGTTGGAGTTGTGTTGTAACACTTCCCTTCCTACTTTAACCTAACCTTATATTAAGCATAAAAATGCAGATGTCTCTGCTTAACAGGAAGTATTGTACTAAGAACAGCAAATTTAACATCGTGGTATTCGAGTAGTGAATTAATTTAACATCGCGTGTTTATAAACTGTTAATATCAGTGTTTAGTAATAAAGTGTTATTATTTCATAATATTTGTATTTACAACAACAACAGCACCTTATCAAAGCCAGAAATTCCGGCGGCTGCTTTTTATGCCTACATACGAATCATATTTAAACTTCAATGAGTAGATCATTAATCTTAGCGGATTCACAACTTGGGAGAAGCTAAGACACTAAGGCTGAGCTTACATCTGGCATTTTTTTTGTGTCATTTGCCCAAAAAAGCGTAACCAACTAATTATTAATGAAAAACTGTTTGATTTAGACATGTATTTATGTATTTAAACAGCACTCATATTGGATTCTATAAGATTGTCTATTACTATAGCTATGTATGGAACTATTTAACTTAATAAATAAATGTCTGAATCAAACAGTTCAGTACGTTATTTTATGCTTGTGTGGCACATTGCACACAGATGTGAACCCGGCCTTAGCACAAAAAATTTAATTTTTTAAGTTTTACAATATCATTTTCTTTTTGATTTTGTGACATTCGCGAAGATGACTTCAACACGACGATGTGTAAATATATGTACATATATGTAACTTTCTAATTTTCTTCTCTAGTTTCTTATCTCAATACGCCTTAAGGAATCACCTACGAACTCACTACAAAAAGCTGAGAATTTGCGATTTATGTGGTAAATCTATATCAACTGCATATGCATTCAGACGTCATATGTTAAAGCATGAAGGAAAAACTCTACCAAGGGTGAGCTGTAAAATGTGCGATCGCCAGTTTTCAGATATGAGTTGTTTAAGTCGACACGCTAGTATGCATCATCCACCAGATGGAGTTAAATCTGAATTTAAATGTTCTGAGTGTCCAAAAGTGTTTGTTTCTAATTCTTATCTTAAGAGCCACATGCAAAAAATGCACTATAATACACATATAAGAAAATGTACATTGTGTGATAAAACATTTAAAGGACGCATGGCCCTAAAGGTATTTTTATTTACATACATATGTACATACATACATACATATGTATGTATGTATATACAAAATTTTTTGATATTTTATCTAAATTCAATTTTAGGAACATATCTCAAGGCATAAGGGCGAACCCTTATATCTGTGCAGCTGTTCTAAAACATTTTATTCCAATGGAAACTATTTTACACATCGCAAAATATGTTCTGTAGTTCGAAAAGAAAAATGTGCAACGAAAAGAACAGAAGATGAACAGAATAATTAATTCATATACACTCCGTGCTATTACTACATCGTGTAGCCATAATATGCATAATAAATGTACATATCGATGGTCGCAAGTAGAAAGGCTCTAACTCATATTTTCACAAAAATATACTACGATTTTAAACGTCCAAGCGTGAGCAAAGAGACTCTCTTTCTTTTCTACTAACTCTGGTAAATAAATTCAACTACAACATCTACTAGAGTTTTTGGTATATTAGATATTGTAGGCATAGTTAATTAAAAATTTATGCATTTTGTTGTTGCAGTGTTTTAAATTTGCCATGATTTATCAAAGCTACAATATGTAAAAGATCTACAATAGCCAACCGTGAATATCGCTATTATGTATGTTTTTACCTTCTTCTGTAAAGTTACCAGTTATTTGAGTTAGGGCCTTTCTACTTGTGACCAACGATATGTATGTATGTATTATAAGTATGTAAGTTTTAAATAAAGATTTCGTTTTGAAAGGGTGTGATGATTTTCGAATAAAGAAGATTATGGTGCAAGTTAGAGATATTGGCTCATATTGATAGTCGACACAAAGGTGGATAGTCAAAGTCAAAATAAAGTAAACTTTAAGAAATTAAAACCAGTATTCCAATACCAAATACTGGTTCTAAACTCTGACCCCCATATTCATAAAACTTAAAATGAATTTGAAATGTATTTTATTTAAAATTTTCCATACAAAATTTTCCTAAAATCAATTTCAAAAAAATTTTATTTTTTTATGAATATGGAGTTCAAAATATACTTTGTTTTGACTATGACTTTGCCCCAAAGATTTTATAATTAAAGAATTTAAAACCAGTATTTTCATACAAAATACTGGTTTTAAACTCCTGACTAAATAAATGCCAACTTCGTTCAAATTTATTTTATTTTCTAATCTTGTATTTACGCATGTATGTAAATAATTACCAGCAAGTATTGTTCTGCCGATGTTATTGCTTATGTTCGGAAATAAAATTGCACGTGGAGACGTGCTAGCTAAACATTTTTCGTCGTCTGATGAAAAGTTACCAACACTGACAATATTTAACTAAATAAGAGTGGCATCTCTACCAGCTGACTTGTAAACAAACTGCCAACAATATTTTGTTAAATTTGTTTATAATTTTATTCATACCAAAAATAAGAAGTGTGCACTTTGTATCAAATAATATCCAAATAGTAATAATGAATTGCATGTTGTGCTTAAAAGTAAACGCAAATTATCAACATTTAATAGTTCTTAACTCCAGCGAATGGCAGGAACTAAACATGAAGCATATCATTGAAAAGCATCTTTGGAAATTGGTGAGTTGTGAATGTTTCTACATATGTATATGAAAGTAAACTATATGGACTGGAAGGACTTAATTTAACAATATCTATAAATATTTCATAATCTCTGTGAGCATTTGGCATTGTATGAAAATACTACACAGTGGGACGGAATCAAAATATTTTGGAAATAAAACGGCCAATTGTTCCTGAATTTTCAAAACTGTGGCCCATTATTTTATGTGAGTAACTCACTAACTGAGAGATAAATATTACAACTAAACATGTTTTAAGTAAATATCAAGAGCTATAGTTTATTGTAGCAAAAAAATTTCAAAATGGGATGGGAAACAAACAATGTCGAGTGGTGTAAAATTTTTCATGGCTTAAGTACGCCATCGATCGACAGATGATATTTAAAACATGAGCGGGAATACTTCTCTGCTATTTCGACAGAACGATTCGTTTAGAATTGGCTAATTTATTTCCAAAATATTTTGATTCTTCCACACATACATATGTACATAGGTACTAGTGACCTGCACAAGACCATTTTCAAGACATGAGATTTTTCAAATGCTTTACTAAAGCGAAATATTCTAAAACAAACGCTAAACAACAATGTTGGCAAGACATACATATTTTTCAGTTGTTTGTCTTCCTAACACAGGGGGTCTACTCTGTAATTCGATTCGAAAGAATAAGCTTTCGAATTTGTATGTTTATAACATGTAAATTCGAAAGTATTTTCTTTGGAATCGAATTACAGAGTAGACCCCCAGTTGTTTAGCGTTTGTTTTAGAATATTTCGCTGTAGTAAAGCTTTTTAAAAATCTCTCATGTCTTGAAATGGTTTTGTGCAGGTCACTAATATTTAAATATTTTAGCCAGTCGATGGAACGTCTCTTTCGCTTTTGACCGACATTAAAATGTCATATCGCTCATTTACTCAAACAACGTCATAACTCGAAAAAACTAGTTTGCAGAAAACATGTTTAAAGTTTTCAATTTATTTACAACTTAATGGAAATAAAATTTTATTTTGCTTTCAAGATTTATATAAATAGGTATTTTTATGAAGAACAATATGATGATTAATTCTGCATCATTTACTGAGAAATGACGTTCTTTGAGTAAATGAGCGATATGTTATAAAAAGTGTTTTTAGCAAGTTTACATTGAGGTTTAATATTTTTTTTAACTAAAACCGATATTTTCCACAGGAAAATTTAAATATTCGATCCTATATATGCCAAGAGTGTTGGCAAGGATTATACAATTTCCATGAGTTTTACTTAAAACTTGAAAATGTCCGTTCCGATTTAAATGATTCAGTGAACACAGATAAAATTGCCAAAGAAGCTGTTGACACAAAACACGAAGAAGATGCAGAGAAAATAAAAGATGGACAGGAACGAAAACCCAAGCGAAAACGCTCCAAAAATAGAAGTTCACATGACAGAAACATTAAAAAAAACAATTCGAGGAAAAGAGCCAACAAACAGCAAAGTAATACTGAAATAAACGAAGTGAAATCCGATGCAAATCTGGATGAAATTGACACAAAATTGGAACTAGAAATAATAGAAAGCAACAAGTCGGACGAAAGTGAAGCCAATACTGGCTCAAAGTTAGAAATAAAAACAATAGAAAATAATGTTAAAGACAACAAAATGCAAGATGAAGAAGTATTAATTTGTTTTCAAAGAAGTACTAGACGTAAATTCTCCAGAAATAAAAGTTCAAATGATAGAAAAAATATTGCGAGCAGAAATAGCTTGAGGAAAGGATCGAATAAAAAAATAAGTAATATTGAAATCAAAGAATTCAAATCCGTTGAAAACCCAAAAGAAATTGGTGCAAAATCGGAAATAGAAAACGAAAACTCCGTTCAAAATGCAGTTGATATTGAATCGAAATTAGAATCAAAAACAATAGAAAATGATGGCAAAGATACAGAAGAAAATAGAATGAAATTCTATACACATTTAGATGAACTTGAAGCAAAATTAGAATTAAAAACAACAGAAAATTACGCTAAACAAAACAACATGCAAGAAGGCGATAAAAATAATAGTTTCAAAAATTATGATGATGATCCGGCAGATTCAGTAAAATTGGAAAAATTATCGGATGAAGACAAATTCGTAGCCGAAAATTTTCAAATTACCTGTAACCTTTGCGAAATCCTATTGCCTACATTTGCCGCAATGCTCAAGCATTACAAACGCGAACACAATCAGCGAGGGCATGTTTCTTGTTGTAATTTCAACTTTTATCTGCGTGTTCAATTAATAGATCATATCAAGTTTCACCAAAATCCTGAATATTTTAAATGCAAACACTGTAACAAAGTATTCCCTAAACGCGCAGGGCTAAAGAGTCATATACAGAAAGTTCATGAGGCAGAGGTTGCTAAATGTGAAATTTGTTGCAAAAGTTATACAAATGAAACGGGTCTAAAAAGGCACAAGTTAATTCACAAAACTGAAGATATGTTAACTTGCAAACAATGTGGTAAATCGTAAGTTTGAAATTTATAAATCACATGATAGCATAATGCATAAAATAATGGGTAAAATTACGAGTATTGATTGTATTTTGGTTTCGATTACGATGATTTTGTACTCAAGTTCCTCATCTAAATTTCCGAACGCCGGAAAAAGTGGAAATATGTAAGTTTTAAATTTTAATGGAATTGATGATACGAAATTAAAATACATGTGAACGAAAAATTTTATTCTGAAATTTTCACATGATAGGACTGAAAATG
Source organism: Tachina fera (assembly GCA_905220375.1). NCBI lineage: Eukaryota > Metazoa > Arthropoda > Insecta > Diptera > Tachinidae > Tachina > Tachina fera. The sequence continues at coordinate 101,127,094 of LR999967.1, read as the reverse complement.
TTGCAAAATTCCTTAGTCGTAATTTACACTATGCAAGTCTTATTGTTAAGCTGATTAGTTTGTGGAAGAGAGAGACGAGGTGAACATAAACGTTTCTTTTTCCCTCGTCTCTCTCTCTCTCTCTCCTAACAAAATAATCAGCTTAGCAGTAAGACTTGCATAGTTTAAATTTGGAAACGAACGAACGTAGTCGATGTCGAAATACGACACTCGTAATCAGGCCCAATATTCTAGCTAATTACGAATATCGTATTATGACTCCGACTACAGCTGACTAAAGAAAAAAATATTAACGTGTTTCTTTAATATAAAAAAAAATCAGTCGAAATCGAAACGACACTCGTAATTAGGTCTGCTTTATAGAGCAATAGTTAGTTTTCGAATAACTAGGAAAATCGTAATATTTTATATTATTTTTTTTGGCTCAGTTGAAAACACATACATATTCATTTAAAATTAAGTTTAAAACAAATTTGTGCGCGCATTTCGCTTTGTATCAGACAAAAAAAATGAAACAAAAATAGACAAGACTAACAAATTACCGGTTTATTGGTTGAACTTGAGAAATCCAAGAAATTGATTTTTCATATGATTCGAAAACTAGTCGTGCCGAAGTTATCTTCAAGTGTCTTAAAAAATAATAATATCTTGTGGTAAATTCAAATTTTAAGCTCTGCAAATTATGTTAATAAATTCAGTAAAGTACATTTTAAACTTTTTTTTGGCGTTTTTTTAGTTATGGATCTTTTTGGTGATTTTTTTTTTGGTGGGCGATTTTTTTAATTTAGGGATTTTTTAGCTTATGCGTCTTGAAAATTTCAATTTTGCCTCTTACGATTTCCAAGATACAGCCAGTTGTCGAAATTACATTAACTGATTTAATTTTTTTTTTAATTTTAGTGTTTGTTGACGTGCCGACATGTTGTGTGATAACATGTGGCAACATGTTATGCGATATGAGTCCCGTGGGGATACGCTGTCGTTGGTGTAACTTGAGTATTACCGACGGGAATGCGTGTCCCCGCGGTGACTTCTACGCAACGGCAAATACTTTATGTGCCACGGATAAGGATGCCACCGGTCTTGGCTGATGGGCGGGCTTAGCAAAACGAGGCGAATCGTTGTTTTTCCTTGCAAACCAACAAAAGTTTATTCGATATAAGACGGTTAAAGAATAATGTTTAATTATCATTTAAAAAAGGAAATTTTTATTGCACCAAGGGATTTAAACACACCAGTGGGGTCGCACAAGAACAGTGTTAATTGTTGCAATCTGTATAATAATACACTAATCTTGCAAAATTTCAAGTGTCTATATAATTATACGTATGTATATTACATGGGATTTTAACACTTTATCGTTGCTCGCTTTGGATTAATTTTTAACTGTAATATACATTGTCAACTGTCATTTGCTTAAAAAGGGCTCAATATGTTTGCTAGATGAGGGCTTCGAACAATATATCGATTATAGTGAAAATGCTAAATTACAAAAAAAAATTCTCATTTTGTTATCTACGTTACTTTTTGGTAAGAACTGTGCAGTTAATTAATTTTATATTGAGTATTTAAAAGTTGTTAATACCACTATTGAATAATAAAGTATTCAGAATTGATAATAATTGTACACTTATGTACTTACAACTTCTTATTTAACTGGAGATATTCAAATTTACAAAAAATAACGATTTTACACAATACTTCCCAAAAAATATGTATGTATGTACATATATACATAGTTATTTCCTAACTTTGTGACACATGTGAAGTTCACTTCGGCACTACAATATGTAACTATACACATGTATATTTAACGTTTTAACTTTCTACTCTAGTTTTTTATCTCAATACTCCTTAAAAAATCATATACGAGTTCACTTCAAAAAGCATAGAATTTGCGATTTATGTGGCAAATCTATATCAACGCCCCATGGCTTCAGACGCCATATGTTACAGCATGAAGGAAATGCTCCACCAAAGGTAAATTGCAAAATTTGCGGCCGCATCTTATCAGATATGAGTTGTTTATCTCGACACATGAGTTCGCATCATCCACGGGAAGGTGCGATAACTGAATTTAAGTGTACCGAATGCCCAAAAGTGTTTGCAGTTAAATATAATCTTAAGACGCACATTAGAAGTGTACACGAGAATAAATACGCAAGAAAGTGTACGATTTGTCAGAAGACATTTAAAGGACCCGTCGCCCTAGCGGTATTATAATTAACAAATGTTTTTTTAGAAGCTATTTGATCTTAATTTAATTTTAGGAACATATGTCCAGGCATATGGGTGAACCTCTATACACTTGCAGCTTTTGTCCTAGACAATTTTATTCCAGTGGTAACATGCATTCACATCGCAAAAGAGAACATCTAGTAGAATGGGAGAAAATATCTAGAGAAAATATGCCACAAAAAACAATAGAAGAAAATCAATAATTTATATGGACCTCGTGCTATTGCTACACCCGTGCCCATAATATGCCTAATGCATATACATATAAGTAAGTTTCAAATAAAGATAAACTTTTGCCGAAAAATTAATAAATGAAGCATGTTATGAAAATCGAATATCAAGTTTAAAAAGATTTGTTTTGAAAAAGTGTGCTTGCTGAATTTGTAATAAATTCGTGAATAATTTTTAATAAAATCATAGACTTTCAAAACTTTGTTTCGATATCGAAAGCCTTAAATTACTTAAGATGTTTTAAAGTATAAAATATATGTACAAAACAGGTTAAAATCCACTTAAAACATATTTAAAAAACGGAATTAATCACGGATTTAAAAGCGATTTTCAAAACATGCCAGGTGATGAATTTTGTTATGTTCAATTTAATTCAATGTTCTTCATTCCATATAAGCCTAAAAAATAAAAGTTAATTTATTTAATTAGATTTAATTAAATTATTGTTTGTGTTGTCATTTACTATTTGTAGCTAAGTGTTCAGTCTTCTAACACTATCTGGAAAAGTCGTGTTACTGTTTCTAGTTGTTTGTAGTTTGATTGGCTGTTATTTTGAATTTCAGAGCAACTGTGTAACGACTTTTATGTTCGTAATACTGTTTTGCTGGTAGTACAGGGTTGTCACCACATGTGGTTGCACTCAGGGTGACCGATGACATTTTTGAAAAAGTGGCACCAAATAGGGGATTTATCAATAAAAGGGGCAAAATTAAAAAAAAAGAAAACTACACTAAAATATTTATTTTTATTGTCGTCCATGTTCTGAAAAACGCAAAACGCTTTTCAGCATGTTCTGAAACGAAGCTAGCGTTTTACGATTTTTCGAAGTTTTGTTCGAATAATCGAAACATATGTTTTATCATAACAAAACATAACCAAACAAATAAAGTGTAAAAAAAGTTGGCATAAAACGCCAGTTCATAAGTAAACAATTGCGACAGGCAATTGACAAAATCAAAGAAACTTTTTAAATTGCATATTTTTAATGAAAAAAGTGAAAAAATGTTACAATCTTTAGCTGAAATAAAAACAAAACATATTAAGTTTAAATTGTACATCATTTCCTTTAATGTTTAAAGTGCAGGATTAATAAAATAAGCCAGATCGCTTCAGTATGTACAAGCGGTTTGAAAACGCCAAATTTCTGGCGTTTTTGTTTGCCAGAACACCTCTTTGGCGTTTTGAAATCGAAAAAATTTAGTTTTAAGCGATGTGCGTTTTTCAGAACACCTGCTTAGCGTTTTCCGATCGAAAACGCCAATTTTAAGCGATATGCGTTTTTCAGAACATGGGCGTGTATTTTCATATAACTTATCCCCCTAAAAAAGGGTTTACAAAAAGTGGCAAGGCAGTCGAAAAAGTGGCATTTTACCACTTTAGTCGGTCAAAGGGTCACGCTGGTTGCACTTTTATGTGTAGGTGTGTAGCTTATAGTCCCGGCTCACATACTTCAACTTTTGTTGATCAACTCGTAAGTCAGCTGTATCGTCTCCATATTTCTTACAGCTGAATTACAAGTTGATCAACAAAAGTTTAAAGTGTGTGAATCGGAACAAACAATTATTGTTGTTGCTATAGTTCTTATGTGTGTTTGTACGTGAATACGTGTGTACGTTTAGTTCTTTAGTTAAATACTTCTAGATGGTTCTTTTTAACCCCCCGACTAAAAAAGTGGGTTATAAGTTTGTAGTATGTGTCTGTGTAGCTGTGTGTGTGTCCCTGTCCACGGTCCATTCGTTTAGAAGATATCGCATCTTCTCTAGATATAGTCGGGGGTTTTAAAATTTTTAATTTTTGTTATTTATAAAAAAATTTACATTAGTTCTGTTCGAATATTTTTACTTATACGTATATGGATATATGTATGGTTTCTTGGAATTTACCAGTTTAAAACCTGGCCCAGGATGACAATAGAAAGTTCTCGACGAGTTAATTGTATTGAAAACAAAAATGTTCTTATTTTTATTGGTGTTTTCAATACAAATTTTCGATCGAACGAAAAAATAATAAAAAAATAAAAATATCTGCATGCCCATTATTAGTTTAAAATCACTAGTGAATTGAAAAAAGTTATTTTCAGAACATGCCTGATAGTGTATTATATTAATAATGTATTATATTAATAATGTATGTGACAAATTTTTATAGGAAGCAATATGTACTTAGTTTTAGTACTAAAATGTATTTCACAATTCCAGAGTCGGTTGTTAGTCGATATGTGTTTTGTTAAGTTTGCAAAAGAGAGGAAAGTGTCACCAAAAACGTAAAGGGTTGCAAAATTAGATGAGTTTTGGTCGTCCAAAATGGGGCAAATCGCTACTTTAGTCGACGAATAGTAACGTTTGATGTACATCATTATGTATGTATATGAATTATTTATCTTTCTTTGTATTTGTGTCATCTTTTTCTGGTAAATTTCCATAATATTTTTCTCTAATAGATTTCTCCCATTCTATTGGATGCTCTCTTTTGCGATGTGCATACATGTTGCCATTTGAATAAAATACTTTAGGACAAAAGCTGCAAGCGCGTAAGGGTTGACCAACATGCCTAGACATATGCTCCTGAAATTAAATTCAGATAAAATGTCTTCAAGACAAAGAAAAGAAAAAACTCAAAATTAAAATACCTTTAGAGGGGCGGGTCCTTTAAAAGTTTTCCCACACAATGTACACTTTCTGGCGTATTTACTTTCGTGTACTGTTCTTATGTGACTTTTAAGGCTGTAATTGCTTTTATACACTTTCTGGCATTCAGTACATTTAAATTCAGATGCAACTCCTTTCGGTGGATGATTCAATCTCATGTGTCGCTTTAAACAAGGCATATCGGATAAGTGACGACCGCAAATTTCACAACTTACAGTTGGTGGAGGTTTTCCTTCATGCTCCAACGTATGACGTTTGAAGCTATTTTTCGGTATAGATTTGCCACATAAGTCGCAAATTTGATAATTCCTTTTTTGGTGAACAACTTGTATGTGTTTTTGTAAGGCGGGTTTAGAGAAGAAGCTAGAGCAGAAAATTATAATGTTATATACTAGATACATATCTCTATTTAAGAACATATTTGCGAATAATAATAATTTCCGAATTATTTAAAAAATCAATTAAAATTTTTAAAATAAAATATTACAGAGATATTAATTAGTATCTAAGATACATAAATGTTTTTACAATATGATGTTAAAAATTGCAATTAGTTGCATCAAACTTACTTTTTACCGCATTGTTTGCAGGGTAGCTTCTTATCATCATCGGTTTCATGTAATGTCATATGCCTTTTTAGACTTGATTTTACTAACATTTTACCACAAATTTCACATTCTATATTATTTTGTTCGTGAACTTTTTTTATGTGGTACTTTAGGTTCGCGCGCCTAGTTAATATTTTATCGCAGTATTTGCATTTAAAATATTCGGGATTTTGGTGAAGCTTAATATGATCGATTAATTCAACACGAGGATAAAATTTTCTGCTGCAACATGAAGCATATCCACGTTGTTTGTGTTCGTCTCTGTAATGCTTGAGCATTATGGCATATGTAGCCAATGGGTTTTGGCAAATGGTACAGGTAATTTGAAAATTTTCGGCTATGAATTTGTCATCCTCATCCGGCAATTGATCCGATGTATATGAATCAACCGCGTGGGTGGAAGGGTCATCATCGCTTTCAAAGCTATGCTTCTGATCATCAAGATTTTCTTCCACTTCGTTTTCTTTCGTGTCATTTTCCATTGGTATTAACTCTAATTTTGATTCAATTTCATCTGCATTTTTATCGGATTTTATTACGCTTTCCGTAGCGCCATTTTCAATCCATTCTAATTGTAATTTGGTGTCAATATCACCGTGTTTCTCTTCGGATTTTAGTTTATTTGTTTCATTATTAGTTTTATCTTTGTTGGATTTTTTCCCAGGACTATTTTTTGCTACACTTTTCTTTCTAGCGCATTTGCGTTTAGTACTTCTTTTAAGACTATTTACTTCTTCATCTTCCTTTTCAAAAATTTCTATCACATTTTCCTCTTTTAAGAATAAAATTTCAGGTTCAAGTTTCAATTCCTTTTTATTATTAACTTCTTTGGAAACTTGTTGTGTATTCAATGTTGCATTTAAATTTGTATGACCTCTTTCTACTTTTGAGTAAAACTTGTGGAAATTGTTTAATTCTTGCCAACACGCTTGACATACGCAGGATTGAATATCTAAAACTTCCTGTTGGAAATATTATTCTGATTAACAATGGGGCGTATTTTTCGATCCGATTTAGACTTGTACAAAATTAAAGAATAAGTTTCAATTTCTATAATCTGTTACAAACTTCCGAGGCTGAATAAAAATTTCGACATTAATAATGCAAATTATAAAATCTTATTAACATCTCTATCAGCACCTTTCGAATTAGCAGATACATTGAAATTTTATTTTTCAAACTTCCTCATTTACGGTACTATTCTTGAATTCATAATTTCCATCACTCAATTGTTTCTATTATTATTATTATTATAGCTATTCATTGATAATCAAGCAACTAAACAAGTAGCAACAACGTGATTAGAACTATTAGAAAGTATAGTAGGGCTACTAAATGAATTGGTTTAAAAATGAGCTACATGCTGGCTTCACATAAGACATCATGTTGGCATCATGATGTGCCATACTAACTGCAGTCCATGATCGTCTAATTGGCGCTTATGGACAACTTAAGCAACTACTGTCTGCACTTTTATTAGTTTTTGACACTTTATTTGAACTACATACATATGGATATAACTTTGCAGATTTACAAAGTATATCAGATCACCAAAAAATTTCTTATTATTAAAAGTCAAAATGGAAAATGTTTGTCCAGTTATCTAGTATAAATATGCTACTTTTGCATATGCAGCCAAACATACAGAAGTGCACATGAAAACATTCAAAACTTACCATTTTCCAAAGATGCTTTTCAATGATATATTGTATGTTTAGTTCCTGCCATTCGCTAGAATTAAATATTATCGAATTTTGATTGATTCCAATTGTTTCCAAACACAGAAGGCAATTCATTATTGCTGGAATATTTTGTGATTTAAATTCTTCCACTATTTTGTTTGTTTGTTTTGTTTTAATTCAAAGTAGAGCTGCAAAACCATCGATAGTGCTATCGATAGTTTTACTTTTAGTGAACAATCGATTATTTTTTTTCGGAAGATGTTAAACAGTACCTCTAGTATTACAACAACCATAGACTACTAAATATATTCATATTCTGTGACAACAACTATTATTTATTTATTTATTTATTAAACATATTAATGCAAAGTAAATTTGCATAATATGGTGTTGCACAAATATGGGCGGAGTAACGTAGACCATATGCCCAAGATGGTATTAACAGTATTTTATAAGGTTTTGTGACTGACTGTACACGACCTATGCCTTCACATAGGAAGTAGGCAACGTGGTTGTTAAAGAAATTCCACAAAAAACCGCAAGATTATACGGTTATCCGTGGCAGATCAGTCAACCAGTGCGAGCGAGACGAAAAACTCTCGAAGGCCAAACAACACACACAAGCCTGACCGCACTTAAGAAATAATTACGATGACGCGAGAGATGTTCCCCGACCCAGAGCTGCTTAACGACTGAACAACTATTATATTAAATAACAAAAAATCACATCACATAATAACAAGCAAGGCGAATTCATGCAAAGTGGTCTTGATTTTCAACTCTGCGTATTCGCCTTGTATATTTGTTTGTGAAAAATTTCCTGCTGTCAGAATATTTCTTGACGTTTTGAATCACTTGACAGCCGGGAAATTATGTCATCTGGTGAATTAAGATCACCTTATGTGAATTCGCCTTGATAAGATCTATTTCAAGGTGAATTCAGTATTGGGTGACCTTTTCCGCCCGGCTGCTTATCAGCTGTTGATGCCAAATGATGCAATTTGAGCCAAAATGTCAAAATTTACTTAGAAAACTTACATATTGGTTTTGTAGCATAGCAAACTACGTTGTTTTTTATGTAGGTGTAGGGAAGAGGTCACCTGATACTGAATATGTCTTGATCTAGTTACAAGGTATATGCAACTCTACAAAAATACAACAAACAACACTATGTTAAAGCTGTCACTAACTAAAGTATGTGATGTTGAATATGTAAACTTGACAGTTTATGAAGGAAAATACAGCAAATCATCCGGGGGATTGCACTGACCTTATAAATAGGCCTAGTATAATAACACATCGGTCATTTACTCAAACAACGTCATAACTCAAAAAGCGGAATTTTAGAGTTTATAATGCAGAATTAATTTTCATGTCGCTTTTCATATTTTGTAAAAATTTCATACAAATATCTTGTATAATCAGCTCTTTAAAGCAAAATTAAATTTTACTTTTGCATAAGTTGTAAAACCTTTTTTTTAAACTATTTTTTTTTCGATTTATGTTGTATATTTAAATACATGTATCTATAGTCTATGGTACATACTACTAATTATATGGATTGGACTTTTTATAATTAATGTTTTTTGCAAACAAAACCTTACAAGTTATATACATATGTACGTGTTGACATCATAGTGTTCGTGTCGTTGGAAAAATTCGACACGCCCCCATTCCTACTAGATTGTATATGGTCATATTAAATAAAAAACACCGCCTGTGACCCCATTAACACATATAACATAACTTATTGCTTCAAAAATCTTAAATTTAAAAACTATGGATAAAGAAAAAACAAGTAAAAAAGAAAAAAAGTTTAAGCTAAGATATTATTGAAAATCATGATATTTTTCACCAGATAGTTTTTTGTTTAGTTAAATCCAAGGTGAAGATACGAAGTTTACAATGAAGCACTCATAAATTTTAGTTTTTATAGTTTTACAATAATGCATTTAAACTGTTTTTATTTTCATGTTTTTGAATGCTTTAAATTTATTAAATACGTCGATTGAATTTTCAAATCACCTTATTAGGCCTCGTAGCCATCGGGTAAGGCGTTGGCGTGTGGATTGTGAAACAAGGATTTAGTGCCGTCACCCCAAGGAAATCGCTTGTCACGCTTGCACAAGTAATCGTATTTGATGAATTCAGGACGAGGATGATGAGCGTGTTCTTGATGTGCCAAATAGGCATTCAACATACACAAGCCAACAGATGGGAGGGCAACAAAGAAAGACAAACGCTTCCATAGCTTGTAGCCACCTAGAAAAATTATATCATGTTAATAATGAATTCAATAAGAATTACATGTTGTTTTGGATCAATATAGTTCTTCTAATTTTACATTACATAACCTCCATGTCCTAACCCTATGAAAAAATCAATTTTCCTTTGCCCACATTACCTGAGTGGTCCCCGGCAGTCGCAGCTGTGCCTAACCTTGGAGCAGAAGTTGCAATCTTGCGGCGTATAATTTGCGAAAGAATAGCAGACATTTCTTTAAATTATTAATTTTCTTCTGATGGAATTATCTCTCGTAATGGACAAATAGTATAAAAACGATTTTGACAGTTCAATATTTCTGTTGACAGAAATGCTGCCAGATGTATTGTGAATTATTGTTAATGGTCATGACTATACTGTGAATTATTTATTTGATTATCAAATTAAAAACAGAAAACAGCCGTAACTACCAGTAAGAAAATCTAGGGCAGTGACTTCAAATACTGTAATATTATTATTGATATTTGCTATTTAGGCGCACATATTTTCTTTGATGTCTGTTAAAATTTATATAAATTGGAATCATTTCTTTTTAATTCTATCCTTGGAAGAGAAATTTTATGCATGAAATTATTGACGTAAACTAATTTAGTGTTGAGTTTTCCATCTCTGTCATAGTACAATATATTTTCTGACAATACTGAAAAAAGGTGTCTTCGTGTGCAAATATTAAAAAGTATTTAAAATTGTTTAAAAAACTGAAGTTTTGAATTAAAGGTAAGTTTATAGTGTTATGTGGAAATATTTAATGAAGTAATTAAGAAGATTCAATAAAATATTTTGTGTGAAAGCCAATACAATTTGCTAATTTTAATGGGATTATTTAGCTTTGCTCAAAATTCAGAAATCAAATAAAATTAAAACATGTGTATATTTTTCTGTTAATTTTGTAATTCATTATACATACATGCTAATATAAGGACATACAGAGATGAAGGTACATTATCCAGATTATTTTAATCATATTAATTATGTGTCTATAATGTATGAATTATTAATATTCCTCCATTTGCTATTTAGCCCTGTGTTGTGAAATCAAGAAGAAAAGGAAAATCTTTAAATCGACCAGCAATGAATACTGGCGAAATAATAACAACAGAAATCAATACAGAAATTAAAGTTGAAGTTCAATTAGAAACTGCTTCCATTGTGAAAGTTGAAAGTACACAGGGACAATGCAAGAAACCCGCCAAGGGCATTGAAAATTCTGACTTAAAAGCAGCATCTGTCGTTGATATGAAATCCACACAAACGTTGGACAAAGAAAAAACTCGAGATGAAATTAAAGCTGAACGTGAGGCCAAAAAGTTGGCAAAACAAGCTAAAAGAATTAAATCTTCTGCTGCCGCTGATGCAATACCAACGAATTTAGCTAATGTTGCGAATGTTAATGATGTTGCTGCATCTTCAAATCACATAGAGAGAAGCGATAAAAATCATGATCAAATTAAGGCGGAACGAGATGCGAAAAAATTGGCAAAACAGACAGCAAAAGCTGCAAAGAATAGCGATTCAGTTGACACCAGTACGGTGGCATCAGTTACAGATAAATTTAATAAAATCAAAATCGATCAAACAAACTCAACCGAAACTTCGGATGCTTTAGCTGGAGATAAGGTAAATTGCAATCAGTCCATAACTGGTGTAACCCCAAACTATTTAACTTTACTTAATTGTTCTATTATATTGCTATATTATGTTCTGTGCAAAAATGATTTTTCAGTTTCGCTTTCTTTTGAATACCAAAAAGAGGCAATGCCTACTTTTTTTAATCTGCTAATGCAAAAAATGTATTTTATCGCCAGAACTGCAACTAAAATATACTTTTATATAAACTACCATCATATATACTAAAATATATCTTCCAGAAAACAGCATGTGTCTGCAAATATTATTACTATTTTTCCAATTTATAATTTTTGTTTAAGTTGTATTACACAAATATTAAAGAAATGTTTATAATTCAAGACTAATGAAATTCCTAATAAAAATTATGAAATATGAATTTTTGTGGTTATAAGGAAAAATTCATACTTTTCTGTTTTGTATGAAAACACTTTCATTTCGACTTTCAAGTAGATTTTCAGACGTTTATTTCTTTAACAGTTAAACTGTAAAATTCGGTGCTCAATTTAATTTAATTTCGGGAAAAAATCTATTTACACACCATAATAAATATATGAATGTATGTATTAAATTCGATATTCGATATGAAAAAGTTCTTAAATCGAGATTGACAATCGGAAGTACTACTGGGCAAAATCTCAACCATTTGTAAAATAACTAAATTATATATCTTGTTATAGAAAAAGCCAGCACTGACTAAAGCTGAAAGAAGGGCGATACAGGAAGCACAAAGAGCTGCCAAGGCTCAAGCACAGAGCGCAGCTGCATCAAAAGCAGCCAAATCAGCAGTTTCGAAAACGCCACCAACCACAAACAGCATAGTTAAACAGCCTTTAAAACCGAAAATAAAAACTTCAGCAACGTCTTCTGCGGCCACTAAGACTTCAAAAAGAGCCACAAGTAAATCTCCAGTTAAAAATGTACGCTTTAATGATGGCAATGTCAAGCTATTTAGTCATTTGGAGAAACCCAACACAAATGTCAACCTATTTGCTAATAACATGCACATACATCCTAGTATCGCACGTTTGGGTGAACAATACGCCAAACGCACCATCGTTGGTTCCAACGCCAGATGTTTGGCTTTTTTAAATGCCATTAAAATGGTAAGTTTGCTGTACGAAAAAAAAGTAAAAATTAATTTTCTTTATACTTCTTTAATTGTAAAGGTCATACAAGACTATGAGACACCACCTAAAAAAGAGTTCAGTCGTAGTTTAGAATCTTTTATATCCAATTGTGTGGATTATTTGCATAAATGCCGTACATTGGCCGTATCAGTTATAAATGCTCACAAAAGTCTTAAACAAGTTTTAATGCAGTTACCCAAAGATGAGCCCGAATCAGAGGTAAACAAGTAAAAATAAAAAATAAAAAAATCTAGGCATAGATTCATAGTTTCAATTTGTGTAATTTTAGCTTAAGGGAAAGCTGTTTACGTTTATTGACACCTACATTGAAAATCAAATTGGTAAAGCTGCCCAGGCAATAAACTCAATGATGCAACAAAAAATTAACAATGGCGATGTAATATTAACTTTCGGCTGGTAAGTAATATTTTAACAAAAATTTTAAAGTTTGTACGTACGGGTTCTTAACGCATTTAATATTTAAAATTTAAGCTCTTCTCTTATCAACTATATCTGCGAAGAGGCCCAAGCACGCAAAGTCGATTTCCGCGTCATAGTGGTAGATTCGCGCCCCTTCTGCGAAGGTAAAGAACTGTTGCGACGTCTGACCGCCAAAGAAATTCGCTGTTCGTATGTTTTAATCAATGCTGTTAGTTTTGTTATGCCGGAAGTTACAAAAGTTCTAATGGGAGCGCATGCTCTGCTGGCCAATGGCTATGTAATGGCCCGTACTGGTACAGCCCAAGTTGCACTTGTGGCGCGTTCATTTAATGTTCCGGTCTTAGTTTGTTGTGAGACGCACAAATTCAGTGAACGTTTTCAAACCGATGCCATAGTTTATAATGAATTAGGCAATCCCGATGATATTGTGGTCGATGATAAATGTTGTCTTTCCAATTGGCAGGCGAAACATAAAATGTCACCTTTAAATTTGAATTATGATATAACACCTCCCGAACTAGTGACGGCTGTAGTTACAGAAGTCTCCGTACTACCTTGCACCAGTGTTCCTGTTATATTGCGCATGAAACCAGATTGGCTGGTTTAGGAGGAGACTTAACTAATTACATACATACAAATTTCTTATAAGTTACTTTTGATTTATAAAGGAAAATATTTTCTAATCTTTCAAGCAGTTCTATTACTTTCTTCTCTTAAGATTTTGCTGGTTAGTAAAAATTATTGTTTTTTTTATATTTAGTAATAATTGTATTTCTTTGATATAATTTTTTACATTTGACTTATTTGCTTAAACAGATTAGCAACATTATTATCCAATTAAAATAATTAAAAACACCTAAAAGTTTTTTTCAGCGTAAGATTATTCACTAGACACTCAGAATCATTAAAATTATTTAAGACAAATAAAAACTTATTTTGCCGCTCTATATTCCACATATTTATTTTTTTTGTACTGCAATCAAAAGCACTGCTATAAAAAGATTTAAATGAGATAATTTATTTACATAAAATAATTCAAAAAAAAATTTTAATAATTTTGGTGGTATTTAAATACTCGGTGTATTTTTTTTCATAAAAAAAATTCGAAGTAAATCTGCTCCTTGAGTGTGTTTTATTCTATTGCTTTAGAGTTTTGTTGGTATGTAGTTGTGCTGTGTACGTATAAAAAGCAGAATGTTAGCAGAGCCCTCAGGGCAATTAAATGATGACCACCATTTGAATTTAAATACAATTTCCCTAATTTTCGTGTATGTGTCTTAAGTCTTTTTATGTAAATGCTGTATTGGAAGAAAAACCACAAGACTTAAGACCCAAACTCGAAAAATATGAAAATTCCAATACGAATATTCGTGCATCACTAATACATACATATGAATGTATGTATTGTTTATTTTATTTTAAATTTATTCACCACTTATCCTTTTGCATACACCAATACCTCGCCTTGCGACGTTTCATTTTGCGACATTTCGCTTTGCGTCGAAAAAAAAATTTTTGTACCATTTCAGCTTGCGACGTAAAAATTTCACATTGCGACGTATCTACATCTACATATCCACCAACTGCTGCATCATCCGATACTCCAATAACGCTAGATTCTGATTCTTCATAATCATTAAAAATCTAGATTATAACAGTACTGAATTTTCAATTTTTTTTTAGTTTTAATGAATTTTTGTTGTTGGAATTGCTATGTTTTTTAATTTAAATGAATTTAAATGAAAAAACTATTGAAATATGTTCATTTTTATTTTATTTTTAATGATTCTTTTAATTTTTTATAATGGTGTCTATTCTGGAATACGCGTCGACTTGGTGAAACTTACATGGAAAACAAAAACAAAACTGTAAATGTAAAAAATTTGTTTTTGTTTCTTATACAAAATAAACCGTTTTTAAAAGAAAGAGAAACGCGCTGAAATTCTCACGTTTATTTGATTTAAGAAATGCATGGCATACAAAAACAATTTTTGAAAATTTGTTTTAATGTAAAGTTTCACTTCTTCGTCACGTTTTCCAGAATAGCCCCCAATATTAAATACATTTTTTAAATACTAAAAATTACTTTGTTTTTGATAAAATAATCGATTTGATTTAGAACATATCTTTAATGTTTCAGTGCAATTTCATGCAAAAGGTTTTCTCGAATTGCATCGTTTTGATTGCGACGAATTATTTGGGAACCAATTATCGTCGCAAAGTGAGGTATTGGTGTATATGTAAGTACGTATGAGTAATATATTGTTCTTCATTGGTATTACTCATACGTATTCGTATTAAACAATTCTGAAATCGTTGGTAGCCTGGGTTGGTCAACTTTCACACCCCGTTCTATGCAACTATAGCTACGACTTATGTATATGTCGTCATACTTTCTTGCATACTACCAAAGCAAAGTTGTCGCTTTCTTCTAAAGAAAATCCACAATATATATTAAGTTAGTTTGATATTTCCGATTTATGCGAATATAAGAAGAGGAATTTCTCAAACCTGTCTGTACTAAACCAAGGCGAATTCATACTAGGTGGTCGCAATCGATCAGGTGACTATTTTTGCCGCTTGTAATTTCAATATACTACGTTAGATGTCAAAACACATTTTTCAATAAATTTTTTCTGACATTAAAAGTATAAATTTTTCCAAGTGAATTGAGCCGAGTATAACTAAATGAACTTGCTTCGTACTAAACGTTAATAAAAACTGCATGTTTTAGAATTTTTTCAAAGCATAAATATATATTTTTTGTTTGTTTTGGATTTCTAAATGTATGGTGGTATATTTTTTATTATTTTATATTCGTATTATTTAATTTGGTTTTTTTTCTAGCCACTTAAATGTACACAGTAAATCGTTGTGGTTTAATTTTTTTATACTAAGCGGTTTTGATTGTGGAGGCTATTTTGCAATTAAAGTTTGAAATTAATTCCGAAATAGTTTATACATATGTAAAACCAAAATTGATTTATATTCATACTATCAATCCAAAATTGTTTACTGTGTAATTATATTCAATGACTCTTAATTAAAGTAGTTTTAACTCGCACAAAAAATGTGGTTATATGCATATTTATAGCGTGGAGATTTTTTAAAGATTAATTTGTAGAGATTGATTTTTGCTTTATGTATTTGTATGTATGTATATATATATATATATTTTTGTGCAGTTGCTCATTATTATTATTACGTCCCTTTTCACAATGTGTGATTAAGAGTTAATGTGAACTTTAATTGAAGGTTTTTCATACAAAACTTGCCGTTGAAGTCATTGTTAGCTTTTAATTGTACATTGTGAAAATGTCCGTTAGTATTATATTGCTAATTTATTTGAACAACATAATAACTAAAAAGTTAGATTTTTATAGAATAACCTCGTTATGAAACAAAATAACGTGTACTTGAAATGTACGTTAAAATCGATTTTTTGATGGTTATTTTGTTTTAAGGTACACGTTACTTCTTTTGCACAAGGGGTAGATAATTCTTCATATCGTATTTTATTTTGTATAAAAAAAAATATTAGTACGAAAATATTCTTGAAAGCAGAAATTATTTAACTTTAAGCTTGAACTAACTTTTTCGAGTTGTTGAGATTGTTGAAGTAAATGAGCGATATGTTATTCTTTTTAAATAATGCAGATTTATTATATTTTTAGGAAGCGTAGTTAATTAAATACTACAAAAAAATAAGCTCGAACGAATGACTCTTGCAGGTAAGAATTGCTATATTAATTCTAAAAACGCATTTAAAGTTTTTACTTGTTTCCGGTAAAAAGTTATTTTTCAACCTTTGGTGTGTTCAGAGACTTATACAGTCCAATTATAAATATTCAGCCCAATCATGAATAACAATTCCGTGCGAGTTTTGCCACTTTTCCCTTTTCTCCAATTATGAATTTGTTTTTCATTTTTCTACCAAATGCGGGAATAAAAAAACTCCCCGGGGAAAAGTAGGTATTATGAACGCCGTTGAACTTGCTTTTTGCACTAACAACCTTTCCCTTGCAAAACAGAAAGGAGTTTACATAAAAGCAGAGTTAATACACAATTAAAACACAATTCATATACATAAACTTGTAGTTTATAGTTCTTTTATGTGGAAAAACACAAATAATGCCCAAATAAATCATTTATAAACTTATTTTAACATATTTTTTTAATTTGGTGAATTTTAATCATTTTGTTTATTCTCTCACTCAAAAAAAAGGGAGAAACAAAATGTCAACAAACAAGCAAAACAAAGAGCTTCGTAATGCGGTGATGCCACGTATTACTGTTTTTGTTTCCAGAATAATTTAATTGGAGGAATGTTTTCTCGAGAAAATTATTTTCCGTGAGAAAGAAATTTCGGGGGAATATTCATGATTGGGCTGATTATCTAGGAAGCAACTTCTACGAAATTAATTTCTTACGAAAAAAATATCCTATTATTATAAACAGATTGCAAGCAGCGATATAAAATTGGTGATTTTGACACTATTTTTAGTGCTTTTTGAAGACTCAAAACGCCAAATTTTAAGTGTTAGTGCCAAACTAGGAAAAATCACTAAGAAATTTGTGTATTTCTAAATTAAAATTACTTTAATAAAAACTAGGTGTATTTATTTTTTCAGTGTAAACCAAACCTTTTTCGTCTAATATATTTTATTAAATAGACAATAGCTTAGAAAATATTAAACATTCACTTGTTTTGATCTTCACTCAAATCTTCACTTCAAATTTTGATGTGCTTTTAGTCACAGTCAGCTGTTTTTTTGTCCAGTAGTTTTATTTCACTTGAAAGATTTTAAATGATTTTTTAAAATACTTGAAACAAATAAGGAAGAAACTCCTGAGGAATTATTATTCAGAATAAGGCTGATAGTATTCAATATTTCAAACCATCAGGAATTATTTTTTTCCAGCGTTAATTCCTATGGGGTTCTTATTTGAAGAATTTGTACGAAAAGCGCACAATTTTGTATTTTATATATGTATGTATGTACATAATTTTCACTTGGTGAGGATTTTTTTTTTGATTATCTTCTTAATGATCACACAACTTTTTTTGCAGCATAAAGCTAAAATGTATTTAAATGACTGAAGAAGTATACCACTGTTAGAATTTTCTTTTTCTGAAAAAACAGGAGTCAAATTACGGCATACGATATCGATCGAAATTTGAAAATATTTCAATAGAGTTTAAACTAAGAAGAATTTTTATGGAAATTTGTTATAAAAAACCTTTTTAAAGCCTTAATAAATTTTATAAATAAGGCTGTAATATTTTAAATTTCGTTTGATAAAAAATTACGTAATTTGTCCCCAGTTCTTTTAGTTCGATATGGGCATTTTTTTCCTCAAACGTACATGGCAACACTGGTCAGGACATTTCCATGCGAAGGTAGCGATATAACGGTTTACATAAGTATATGAGCAATTTAAAAGCTTTTAATTAAAAACTTAAAATAATTTTTGAAACTACTTAATGTTTCGAGTTAAAATAAATTCAAACAAATATTTAATGGTGTAGCCACAAAACATTTTTTTAATGACAAAATTTGATTTTTCTCTTCTTTGATTATGACTCATTTTCAATTCAAAATTTGTGCTAAAATATGTATAATTTTATTCTTAAACTAATGAGATTTAAAGACATACATATAATAAACTTCTTTAAAATTGCTATAATTCAGATAGATAAATATTACAATAAAACACAGAACTCTTAAGGCCTTATTCACAAAAAAGAAAAATAATTTTGCTTTACAAAACGTTTAATAAACAAATTTCGATTAAAAAAATTTGTTTTGTAAGCAACCAAAATTATTTTCTTTTATAAATACGACAGACTTAAAATAAACTCATACATTTGTTGAAATTTTAAATAAATTTTCTAATACATATTTTAATTTTCCATGCATAATGCATACATATTTAACTTTCAAAATGCAATAATTTTATAAATTGTTTTATTTAACTTTTTAAATTTTAATATTCGGGTGCTAAAACTTTACCCGCTTTTATACAATTACGGGGGATAAATAAATAAATAGAACGAACATTCATGCTACATTCAAACTTCATTTAGTTTTAGTTTTATTTTTTGCCGACAATTTTTCTCTTTTAACTCACACACACACACTCACGCACGCGTACAGACAGACACGCTTTCGCCTTGTTGTATTAATTACATAATTAAATATTTAGTTTCTTGTTTTTGCTTAAGCTTTAACGAGGCCATGTAATTATTATTAATTGTATAGTGTCAGCCATCCCATAAATTAAACACAGCGGATTTGCGCTTAGTAAACAAGCGATAAAGAAATTCCGTTTTACCGAACAATTTTTGTTTCATCATGAATTTATGGGCTAATCTTTTGTACCAAACGAAAACACGTGTGACAGACTGGCACTGGTTTGCCACTGGCCAAGCCGGGCAAGGGAATATTCTTATCAATACAGCGTTCGCAGAATATGTCGCCGCATCTCCAACAATGTGTTTTCTTGCTGAACTGATCGAACGGTGTTGAGCAAGAGCAAGCGGTGACATTGCGCATGGACTTCCAATCTATGGCTACAGAATTAATTTCCTCATTCAAGGTACTGGGATCAACTTCATCCGAGAGCTAAACAAATAAGAACAGAGTTTATTTTTTTTAAATAAGCATATTAATAGTAAATATTTATGACAAATAACAAATAAATAACAAAATAACAAATCTATCGGTTTAAATTTGAAGCACCGATTATTTCGAATCTGGCAATACCATCTATTCTGTCACAAAATTCAGTACATTATCTTATCTTATCTTATCATTAATAGTGCGTTTCCATATACTTGTTTTGGAGCAGAAAACTTGTTTTGCTCAAAACCAATGTTTTGCTACATGTTTTCCCATACATTTTTCATATCAGCAAAACACCGAAAATAAGCTGTTTTCCTCCAAAACATGAGAAAACTTGTCAATGCAACACTGCGATGCTGGCTGACACTAGTATAGAATATCCAATCTTTTAAGCAATTGCACAAACCACATAAGTTGCATTTATATTTTGTTTATATGTAAATGAGTGAAAAATTTACTAATCGAAATACAAGGTTTGCGGCCTTGATAACAAAATCGAATTGATTGCGAAAATTCACACAAGCAAAACACAAATAAATTCAGTAAAGTGAGACTTTGACTCGCGCACGAAGGGTTCCGTACGGACACGAGATATGTAATTTAATACGAACTTCAGTAGCCTGTATAAAATATGGTTTTGGCATTTTTTTCTTTTATTACGTTTTTTTAATATTGGCGATTTTTTTTATTTTGGCCATTTTTTTCATTTTGGCAATTTTTTTTTGTTTTGGCGATTTTTTCGGTTTTTGGATTTTTTTCCATTTAGTTTTGACTTTTTTCTCGTTTTGGCGATTTTTTTTCGGTTTTTGGCTTTTTATTTTTAGGAAATTTTTTTCGTTTTGGCGTTTTTTTTAATGTTTCGTGATTTTCGGTTTTTGGCATTTCTTCATTTTGGAGACTATTCATTTAGGCGCTTTTTTGTAGTTTTGACACTTTTTTTCTCATTTTGGCGATTTTTTCGGGTTTTGGCGATTTTTCAATTTGCCGATTTTTTTAATTTTAGGCGATTTTTTTCATTTTGGCGATTTTTTTTATATTAACAATTATTTTGTACTGGAGCCTTTTTCGCGTTTGGCGATTTTTTTCGGTTTTTGACGCTTTTTTCATTTTGGCGTTTTTTTCATTTAGACAATTTTTTTGAATTTTGCGGCATATTTTAGTGTTAGAAATTTTTTTTAATTTAGGCGATTTTTTTCGTTTTGGCGATTTTTTTGAATTTTTGGCGACTTTTTTTTTTGGTTTGGCGATTTTATTATTTTCAGATTTTTTAGTTTTACCGTTTTTGAAAATTTCAAGAGTTTACCTCTTACAGTTTCCAAGATATTGCAAGTGGTCAAAATTGCATAGTCAAAATTGCATTAACTGATGGACCACCCTTTAATTAAATTTTTTTTAGTGTTAATTGTGTTAGTCTATACAAAAATACACTAATTTTACATATTTCAAGTGTCAATATACATATGTACATACAATTATATGTATATTATATGGGATTTTAAAATTTTTCGTTGCTCGTTTTGGAACACCTTTTAATTTTTAATTCTCATGTATTTGTTTTTGTATTGGCCAAGGTTCTACATACTCTGTCCAACTTTCAGGTCCGCAGCTCTTACTGTTCCTGAGGAAATACATTTTGACAGACAGACGGACAGACGGACAGCGTAGCGAAAACAATAGGGTTCCTTTTTTCACCTTTGGTGTACGGAACCTTAAAAAGCGTAATGGAAACACTTTGAAGCGTTCTGAGAAAAACAACTTGTTTTGCTCCTAATGGAAACGTACTATAAGCTTGAACAATTTTGGGATGTGTTAGAAATTTATTTCCCAAACCAAGACAACTGGTCGGAAATTGCACGAAAATAATTTTGCCAAAAATATCATCTTTTTGGATGAAGCTCATTTTCATCTTGGTGTATACGTTAATAAGCAAAAAAAACCGTAATTGGGTATCAGAAAACCCACACGCGGTCTTACAGAGGCCAATTCATCCATTACGAGTGACTGCTTGGTGCGGTTTGTGGACCAATTTTTTGTGCCCGGTCTTCATGGTGTTAATCACAATCGATTTATTGCGTTGATGGCCGTTTAATTAGCCGAAATAGTGACGTCAATTGGACGCCAAGAAGCGGCGATTTGGCAACGTTGGACTATTTTCGGTGGGGCCCACAAATTAGAGACAATTGAGCATTTGAAGGTCATTGCCGAGATACAACTCCATACACTGGAAAATTCGTCCGATCGAATGGGGCACTGTGAGGCCAGCCACGACAGCCATATGAATGAAATAATATTCCATCTCTAGCCGGAACAATTGTACTGCACAACAAAAAAATTAATTTGGCAAAATTTCACACCGTTTTTATTTTATTGCATTTTTAAATTTAAGCTTTTAAATGAACCACCCGATACAAGCAAGTGCATTTTCTAAGCAAAACAATAATTTTCTTTGCAAAAAATCGTCTACTGTGTCGATACCATCCATTAGTTATAACATAATCTAATTGTTTGTGGATCGTGTTATATCTAATTATGTCAATATGTATTTTGAAATGAAATTTCGACTTTTTGTTACACAGCTAGTCTTATGGAGATCTCAGTTGTGGAAAGCCACTAACATTTCTTCAGAAGTCACACATTTTTGAAATGCATAACTTGATTTTTTTTCAATTACTTTATTATAATTTTGAGCTGATTAAAAGTCAACAAATACAAATTGAGATAAAAGAAATGCGTGAACGCAATGAATCTGAAGTATCTTGAAAATGTTTCCACAGCATAAGGTGGTCAACTTTCGCACCATGTAACTCAGCTTGTATTAACTATAATATGCTGCCCAGAAATTATCGTTTCTGAAAGTTTAATTTACTAAATATCCAATCGCACGTTGACTACAATACTGAAGGTCCTGGGTTGGAGCTCGGTCTGCGACAGTCATTAAAATAACAACACCACGCATTTTTCTGATATGCCTTAGTGTCCCTTTGTATCAGTTGTTTTTTTGCTGGAAAAGTTCGAGAGATGAAGGCATAGAGGCACTGGTGTCTAAACTACACCGGCGTCAGGGGAATGCTAATCTAATCTAAGAGCAGATAACCAATAAAATGGCTGCTAAACACAGCTCCAAATATAATACGCCTCATTTGACACCAGAGGCGATGCAATCACTGCATTATTAAAAAAGCGTGCAAAAAAGAAGAGTTGTAAAAGAATGAAGCTTTCCTCCATCTCCTTCACCACCTATCTTCTTTAACACTAGCCCTTCCTTATTACCCTCTCTCACTAACTTCTCTTCAACTCACAGGTAGCGCAAAGATATAATTGTATTGGACCCAAGTGAGCTGCATTCTAAATTTCACCCTTCCTTACCAGCAGCCTGCTAACCTTACATAACTAACCTAAACTTTTTCCTATTATGAATTAGTTTTTTAACTTTTTTTTACCAAATGCGGAAATAGAAAACTCCCCGTGGGAAAATGGAGGTATTATGAATACAGTTGAACTTGCTTTTCTCACTAAAAATCTTTACCTGGCAAAACAGATGGCAGTTTACATAAAAATTCTTGTTTTAATTGTTTTTTTCACGCGAAAAAAGCGAGAAAACAAAATGTCAACAAACAAGCAAAACAATGCAGTGATGCCACTTATTACTACTTTTTGTTCCCAAGGAATTTATGATTTGGAGGATTTTGTTTTTCGAGAAAATTATTTTCCGTGAGAAATAAATTTCGTGGGAATATTCATGATTGGGCTGATTATAAACTACATACCGATAAACTAGCAAACGACATGCCACTTCCGCCACCGCTTGCGCTTCCGCTCGTGCTGACACTTTCTCCACCAGCAGGTTTCAAAGGATGATCATCATCCGCTGAAGATAATTCACTCATCTTTTTATCATAATTATATCTTTAAATAAAATAAAAAATAAAAAACAAACACATACAATGAATATAATAATTGACTAAAGAAATATCAAACTCACTTATTATCATTGGTATCTGTGGCATTGGAAAGTTCTTTGGTATTCGTCTTAGTTGAAGTAGCATCTTGTAGCTTCTTAGCCGATTTGGAGATATAATTTTTAAAGCTTGCAATGCGCTATGAAATGAAGAACTTGAAATCACAATACAATACAATTGAAAGTTAAGCAGTTTAAATACCTTCGTCAAATGCTGCACATGGTCTTCCAAAGATGTTGCATGATCCTTGCTGGCCAATAGCAAATCACCCAAAGGTTCTCGCGGATGCACACCACTTTCGAAACGACTATACATCCCGCGCCAAAATCTTAATTACGAAATATTATTTTGCAACGAATCTTGCGCAACTACAAAAATAAGAAACTTACTTAATACATTGGGGTGCCAAATTGGCCTTAATCGTTTCATCAACATTTGGCTTGTACAAAGGATTTATATACTCATTCATATGATTGGCCATATAACCCCACAAAGAATATGTTCTTTCGGATAATTTCAAGTCCAAACGATCTTTTTCGCAGTTGCCCACAAACGTGCCATATTGACACGAATGCACATGATCGTGCAGTA
This sequence comes from Tachina fera, assembly GCA_905220375.1. Taxonomy (NCBI): domain Eukaryota; kingdom Metazoa; phylum Arthropoda; class Insecta; order Diptera; family Tachinidae; genus Tachina; species Tachina fera. The sequence continues at coordinate 101,103,031 of LR999967.1, read as the reverse complement.
TTAAAAGGAAGCGTTCATTGAATTCGAAAGCGTCACTGCGCTGCGACATCAACTGCCAAGTACAATCGAGAAATTGTGTGAAAATGGGTGAAACTTCTCGAGCATCGTTTTGTACATGGCCACAGCGATCACTGAATTTGTGACCAAAAGCCAACCAGTCTTTTTCAATAAGAGCCTGCAAGGAAATAAATAAATTAATTAACATGCGAATATGCGACAAGTCAAGTGTTTGGCTCATACCTGAAAACCTTTAATAGTTCGATAGTACGGATCCAACATTAACGCAGCCAAAGAGCAAACTTGAGCAGTACGATCCCAACCGTCCGAACAGTGAACTACAACCGATACTCCTTCATCAACAACTTTTGAAATGAAACTGTAATAAAAATAAGACTATTTATTATTGGTGTGTCTTTTTGAATATTCCGCCTCCAAGTCCCGGTTCACACACGTCAACTTTTGCTCAAAAAAAAAAAAGACGGTGAAGGAAATACAAATATATTTTTTATCTACCAGCTGATTTAAAAGTTAGATCAACAAAAGTTGAAGTTTGTGAACCGAGACTTAATTGAAATGGCAACACTGCTCCTGTCAACAGGCAATTGTCAGTTGACTCCTGTCTAACTTTGAACAAGCTGCGTTATTTAGTTTGTGTTGGGCTGCCGTTGATAACAGATTACCGCGCGTTTTGAGATGAAAATGGAAAAAGTGAATTTCGTGTGGTCATTAAGCAAAGACTCATTGGCAACATTGAATTTCTATTTTACTTGGCTAACCACACTTTTTAATTTTCAGAACCACGTTATATTGAATTAAAATAAGACTTCTTAAGATCTTAAAATTCTTAAAATTCATATAGTTTTATTTAATAAAAGACAAAAAACCATCACTCAAAGCAAGGCTAAATACTATGGGGACGCTTCACCATAAATTTTAGTGGTAAAAAAGTGGTTTACAAAATTTCGTTGTGGTCGTACAAGCCGAACTATCTGGATTCACCGTTGAGGGCTCTACATCCTAAGTAATTGAAAAAAATTATGATATGGCTCAGTGTTTTCAATATTGAATGATCACTTGGGTATGAGAAAGCTTTCCGCAAGATGGGTGCCGCGTTTGCTTAGAATCGACCACAAACGCATATGCAGTTTGCAAGGAAAAAATCGATGAATTGGGCAACGAATTGCTCCCTCGGCGGAAATATTTTTGAATCCAACGCGAATCATCTCACAAACAAATGACTATTTTGATGAACTCAAAGGAGACTATTTAAGTTTAACATTTATTAACGCACTAATAATACCAAATTATTATTTTACTTATAATTTTTTATTAAAAATACATTGAAATTGATTATTATTGAGGTTTAGCTGGATCCTATGCGGATTTCACTGTTGCTAATGCAGTTCATCAGGGAACCTATACCCAAACTTTCTTAGAACAACTAGAGTTATTATGTTATAAACATTCATTTAAACAAATGAGAAGCTCAACAAATAACAAAGTTGAAACATGAACTCAATAATCAACATGTTTTTTATTTTCTTAGTCCCGGTTCACACACTTCAACTTTTGTTGATCAACCGGATAAGATAGACGGAGAAGGAAAAAAAGGGATGTTTCTCTCTTTTTTTCTTATAGCTGAATTACGAGTTGATCAAAAAAAGTTGAAGTGTGTGAACCTGGACTAACTTTACTACATTGGCTGACTTTTTTTGAACTCTATTGCTTAATACACGCACATTCTTTATCGTGTATTTGTGTATCAAATACACTTTTGGTTTTTTAATTGTGAACACCACCTGTATGGTGCATTAATGTATTTTGTATTTTAAATTAAAAAAGAAGAACAAGCTACATACAAATTCTCTCAGAGAGCCTCTCTCTGAATACAACATTTTAAAAACATATGAAATAAAAGTGTAATAGTGTATTTCAAATAGTGTATATGAAAATTTCATACAACAAATGTTACACTCTGTATTTAATATGATAATACAATCGATACAGAGATACAAGAGGTTTTGTGAATTAAGCATATGTGTAGTTGTAAAAGTATGTAAAGAAAATAAATGTAAATAACAACAACAGCTCTTCAAGAATAGAGTGTTGCCACACAAGTATTTTTGACCCAGGTGTCGTCAAGTTAATAATTAGTGTTTTTTATTGGGAATTGTTACAATTTAAGTTTAACATTTATTAACGCACTATGTTGAAAAATAAAATAACTTTTTATATAAAAACCTGTGTTTCTTCAAAAAAAATCACTGATTTGAGAATAATGAGCCACCCTCGTATAACGACTATAAAATGTTGTTGATAGTCCTATTACTCAGTTTTTAAATCAATTATAAAAGCTCTATTGTATATTATCTAATAAATCATTACCTTGATGTATCCAAAATGGAACGTATATGCTTCAGCCAACCCGATGATTCTAGAGCATTCAAAAATCCACTCATAGTTGGTGTCTTCTGTTCACAAGCTTCGATCAACTTTTGCAAGCTGGCTCTTTGTGTGTGAATATTTTCAATGCCAAGAAAATGAAATTTAATATTCTCGTAAAATGCCTCATTTTCATAACCTTTGCCAGCAGCACGATTGGCTAAAGCATTTATCTGAAAATTTTAAATATACAAACATTTTGAATAACAAAATTTATTTTGCATTAATGTAATTAAAGTTTAGAATACTTTGTGAATACAAAAATGAAATTATACTAAGTAAATTGTCCAGCATTTAAATTTTTTAAGTGAAATATATTCATTTTACTTGAAACATTTTATATTTCTCTTTTTGTATTGATGCGATGTTCTGTTCTACTTACTCTGGGTCTAGTGTCCACAACACACATGTAGTCGCTGTTTGGATTTGTTTTACGTATAGTTTCTAGCATCTGTTCATCCTCCAAGCAACGTGCACTAAAGCCCGACAATGGCTGACTGCAGCGACAAATGGAAGCCTGCAAAGAAAGGAGAATTAAAATAACAAACATATTTATGCTCTAGATCACGCCTCTCCAAAGTACCACACACTCTCTTACTCGTAGTGTTCTCAATTTAATGTGAATATTAAACGTAAAGTAGGGAGCAATTCCCGTGTGTGGTGTTTTTGACGATACCTGCTCTCTAGGTGACAATAAAAGAAATTTGAATTGAAAGTAGTAAAAATATCCCCACTGAAAATAGTCTAGCGGCGTTAAATCGCACGATCTTGGAGGCCAATTCAGGTGTAACGAAACGTGAAACTATGCGGCTATGAAAATTTTCCCTCAATAAATCAATTGTGGCACGAGCTGTGTGACATAGTGTGCCGTCTGGTTGAAAACACAGCTTAATGGTGGTTCAATTGATGAACGAAGAAGTCAGTAATCATGGTTCTATAGCGGTCACCATGGACTAACATTCTGACCAGTATCGTTTGTAAAGAAAAACGGACTAATGATACCACCAGCCAAACAATCAGTTTTTCTGAATGTAACTGTATCTCAACATACACTTGAGGATTATAATCACTCCAAATACGACAGTTTTGTCTATTGACGTGACAATTTAACTTCATCTCTGAACAACATTCGCTTATGAAAATCGGCAGCAATGGCAATCTTGTTTTGGGCCCATTTACTGAATCTACATCTACGAATGAAATGCCAAACCAAACTAAACATAAATCTCTTGACAGCTGACAAAACGACCGCCAGTTAAAAAAGTGTTACCAACTTAGAGTTTTATACATTTATACATGTCTGTATATCACATTAGAATATGAACATGTTTCGTTAATCGGTTAAGAACACCCTTTAACTTTTAACTGCAATATATTTTTTATTGTAGTGGCCAAAGTTTTTCATATTCAGTGAAAATTGCATGTCCTTAGTTCGTACGGCTCTCGAGAAAACACTACTGTTCCTTTTCACCTTTGGTGTGCGCAACCTTACAAAGTGCACCAGAATAAATTTATTTATTTATTTAAATTTGCATAATATGGTGTTGCACAAATGTGGGCGGACCATATGCCCAAGATGTTATTATATTAACAGTATTTTAAAAAGTTTTGTGACCGACTGTACACGACCTATGCCTTCGCATAGGAAGTAGCAACGTGGTAGTTAAGGAAATTCCACAAAAGAACCGCAACCCGTGGCAGATCATCAGTCAACCAGCGCGAGAGAGACGAAAAACTCTCGAAGGCCAAACAACACACACAAGCCTGACCGCACTTAAGAAATAATTACGATGACGCGAGAGATGTTCCCCAACCCAGAGCTGCTTAACGACTGACCAAAATAAATAAAATAGTAACAATACACATACGGTCACACACATAAACCTTATGTTGGGAACACAACTGGGACGAACGAGGAATTCGTCGATAAGCATTTGGTGCGTAAATTCGTACTGTGAAGCACAATAACGGCGAATTTACTCACCGAATTCCCCTCTCATATTTGATAAAGTTGGTTGTTTTGTGTACAAACACAAGAGAGAGAGAGAATTTTCTCTCAATTTTGTTTTTTCGTCGTTCGTCGGCGTACATCTGCTTTCAGCATTTGACCTGTCGCATTTAACTGGACTGAACTGATATGTAGGAATTTGTAAAACAATTTTGATTGGTCCTGAGGAGATATACTCTACAGACTCTTATAGAAATAACTTTTAAGTTAATCTTGCCTTAAAGTCTTATTTTAATCCTAAATATCCACTAACCTTATTGGAATGTAAGTATGTTAATGCTGGCAATCTTCCCTTAGAACGAAAACGTGAACTACCAATTAACATGGCCGTATTAGCCTCTTGTGGTACATATATTTGTCTGGGATAAGTATCACATAATTCATAATTTGTATTCAAATTGCACAAAGTCCATGTAGCATTTGGAACACGCATACGTTTAAATTCATTTTCCAGCTTAAAATATTCCCATCCAGCATCTTTGGGAAAATCATCTTTGGCGGGTTGGTAGTTGAAACAATACAATTTGTTAATAGAAACTGTAAGAAAGAAGTTTATTAAATGATTACACAAGTTCTTAAGCAAAATTCCACTATATGATGCACATTAGAGTTGAGCGATATTTTGAAACCTGTTCTTTTTTCACAGTGATTGATTGATTTATCAAGTAACAGGTTTCGGAAATATAGTTCTTTTATACAAACTGTGATTGTTCTTATATGCTTACTTAACATTAGATACGGCTACCACATGAATTTTTTTATACCTTCAACTTTTGTCGATAAAAAAAATCGTCAAATCGTCTTTTCTGGCAACTATGTACATCTCACATGTTCATATTTGCAATTGTTGTCTCTCTGCCTTTTATACGAAAATCTCAATATTTGGACGGGGTTGATTGCTAATTGTTTGTTCTTGTCGCTCTTCTTATTAGTATTTATCAAAATACCAATACTAATAAAGACTTTTAAAGCAGAAAAGCTGAAATGAGTTAAACCGTGATCACAGTCACAGTTTAATTTCACTGCTGCTCTTCTTATTAGATTTTATCAAAATAACAGAACTGCTACAAACAAAATACTGCTAAACTGTGATCACGGTCACAGTTTAAAAGAACAGTGATTTAGAAATCACATTCACAAGGAGCAACATTATTAAAAAATCGCGTTATCGCTCATCACTAATGCACATATGTATGTATCTTAATATATTAATTACCTGGTTGATAGAGTTTCAATAAGGAAGTGTACACATCATGACACTCCGAATCTTTGGGAATGACAAACGTAACTGAAAGAAATGTTTTGCAACGTATCAGCAATGGTGATCCAGTTGTAGTTAAGGGTAACTTTTCAATGTTTGCAATATGCATTTGTGGTATCTGCAAAAAAAAGAGAGAGAATAAATAACACTTTGTTTTACAAGAAAGAGTCTTGCTGTTCTTTTGTGGAATTATATTGAAAATGGTCTAGTTACTCCATCCATCATTGTTCAACCATATTCTGCAAAATTTACTTTGTACAATATGTATTAAATAAATAAATCACTTTCATTATTGTTCTGTTTTAGAGTAGAATTTAAAACACGAAATTGTTTTATTTTTCAAAGCATACATATTTCTTTACTTTGTATGTATTTACATGTAAAATTCGGTGCAGTATAAAACTTAATCCTCTTACTTGAATTTTTTTTTCAGAAATCATATACACACATATTTCTCACTATACGAACTTTAAGAGGATTAGTTTACTTGCTGTTTTTATTTCTTTAAAAAACAATTTTTAAATTTTAGCCACACATATCTTCAACTGAAAGGCAAACCACTTAACTAAAAAAAAATTCTAAATTGCATTTCTTATTAATTGTGGAGTATTATATCGAAACGCATGCCCCTATAAAATTTCAAACCTTTATCATAACAATTAGAAGAATTAAAAAATAAAATAAATGTGCTTGATAAAAAATTGTAGTTGCGTGATTTTGCATTTAAGGTAACGATATGTAAATATGATATGCAAATGTTTAAGATAAGTAAAGGGCGGGAGGTAAATCTACTAGTATTCTATTCTATACTATGATGTGTTGTCAGAACATTTACAACTAACTTTGATGTTATTTGTTCATTAATAATTATCACGTGTAATTTGGCTTAAAAAAGCGATACGAACTTTAGCCCGTTCAAATAAATCATAAATATAAAAATTCCATTTGATATTCACGATAGAGGTGAATTTTCCTAAAATATCGATGATGCCACTTCAACATTTTTTTTTGGAGATTGTTAATTTTGTGAATTTGATTCTTTTAATACAATTAATATTCATTGAAGCGTTCATTGGTTAAAATTTTTGCAGTTTGTTTCATGATCTCAAAATTTAGCCACCCCATGGTATGTATTTTTGTATTTATTTATGTTTATGTGTAATTTAGTATTTTTTATTTGGATTTAAGAGGTTTAAAATGCGAATGGGAAGATGGAAGTAGTAAACAAATGTACGTTCAACGAAATTATATGCATCGTTATGTATACAATTTGTAGGATTAAGACATATTACAAAACGTAGGTAAAATGAATTTTATTTTCGTATACTGAAACTATTGATTTATTTCCAAAGTAATGGGAAATTGTTTAAAAAAAAAGTTTGTTTTAGCAACACAACCTTGGTGTTTATTTAATTGAATACTATGCAATTTATATATTCTTTACGAAAAATGATTTATGTAACTTTTGCAATAATACTACATAGATACATTAATTCAATATACTATTTTCATCAAGGCCTATTTATTAGGTCTATGCAACTTTAAAAAAACACAGCAATACAAAAAACAACTTATGTTTAAGTTGTCAAAACCACACACAAACATGAACTAATTTGTATCAAGGCGAATTCAGTATCAGGTGACCTTATCAGCCCAGCTGATTATCAGCTGTTGATGAGAAATTGAGCAATTTGAACCAAAACGTCAAAATTTGCTCAGAAATCTTTTGACAGATTGGTTTTCTAGCATACCAAACTACATGTTGTTTTTTGTGTTGTAAAATTGTTGTACTGATAAGGTCACCTGATACTGAATTCGCCTTGATTTGTATGGTGCAAACAACTTTTGACAGCTTAAACACGAAAACACAGAATATCATCAGGACGATTGCATTGACCTGATAAATAGGCCTTGATTTACATCAAAGAGGATTATTTTATTGGGAACTTGTTGTGGTCCTAAAACTAGCCGACCTAACAAAGAATACACAACCAATTTTAAAAAAAACTCTCTTCAATTCTAAACATAATTACGAGTGACGTATTCCGACTTCAGAAATTTTGTACTAGATTAAAGGAAAAAAACGTTGTAATTCCCCTTATTGTGATTGGCGATTTTGCGGCGAAAGTCAGACGTTTTGTAGTAGATTAAAGAAAAATGTGGTTTGTTTTCTTTAGTCAACTACAAATAGTCGAATTTGAAGTCAAAAAACGCCAACCACGATAAGGGGGACCAAAGAATATTTGGTTTAGTACAAAATCGACGTAATCGAAGTTGAAATATGACAATGCACTGAAAGAAAAAAATTCCTGCAATAAACAACTTTAGTGGAAAATAAAACCAAAAATCAATTAAAAATGTTACTTAGTAAATTAAACTTTGTAATTAATTAAATTATTAAACAAAAGTTTAATTAACTTGAATACATTTTTAGTTGATTTTTGGTTTTATTTTCAATTAAAGTTGTTTATTGCAGGAATATTCAACAGCAAGTATGTATATCTTGTTTATAGTATTAACTATCCAGGAATGTCAACCAATAAAGCAGACTCCTTCATCTCTTCATTAATGGCAAATCTTTTATCACGGAGACATTTTTAAAGCTTAGAAATATAATATATATCGAGGGAGTTAAATATGGCTACTAAGGTGCATGATGAAGCAATTTGAAATTTAATTCGTTTGTGGATTGTGTTGATGAAACAACACTTTCCTTTTTGCTAAATACACCCGTTTTTTCTTTAAAATTCATCACTTAAATGCTGCAATGAGTTAGCATAATAATCGCTGTTGATTGTTTTTCTTTTTTTGAAGATAATCATAAACTTGCCTGCAGGCGGAACTGTCTTCGCTTTCTTTTATCAAATTCTAATCTATTTTGACTGTTCTTTTATCTCAGATGTGAAATAGTAGACCCATTTCTCACCTATGCTTACGCACAGCTTCCTTATCTTAAAATTTTTTATTTTACCGCATATTAAAAATAAATTACGAGTAATTAACGCTTTTCTATCCATGAAACACAATAATTTTATACAGTAATTTCAGCTTATATGATTTTTCGAAAATTCATTCAATTAATCGAATAAAATATTTATGCAATACTCTTCTTCTTTTGAATTCGTTAAATGGGTAATTTACCCCTGTTTTTGTTCACTGTATTAATACAAATTGTAATTGCAAACAGAGAAAACAGTGCCTAATAAATACCTCATAAAATAGAATAAAATTAATAAGATATCTCTATGGTTTTTTTCAATAAGGAAATCTTATTAATTTCATAGAGAAAACCTTTTTGAAAAAATCAAGAAGAAATCTTGTAGTTTTTATTAGGTTATCTTACTGATTTTTTCAAAAAAGTTTTCTTTTTGATTTTATTAGGCAACCCAATAAAAAAATTGTTATATATTTATTCTTTGTACTTATGTATATATTTTCATTTAAATTCTGTATGATATATGTATGTAGCATATTTAGATGTTAGTTATTTATACATACATACATACATATTATATTATATTCTTAATTAACTAACTCACCATACATACATATTTATTACTTGGGAGGAGGCATGTATTGAACCAGCAACCTTCTGACTGATAGACAAGAACTCTAACCAATATGCTAACAAGCAGCCTGAATCCGCACTGAAATTATTGTACAAACATGCTTATACAAGAACGAAAAAGATCATGAAAAAAATTGTCTCTATGTTTATTTATAGATATGAAATAACAAGAAACCTAATAAAATCAAGAAGATTTCCTTATTTAAAAAAATTAATAAGATGCTTTACACATAATCATACAGGAACCTAATGAAAACAATAAGGAATACCTTATTGAAAAAATCAAAAAGGCAACCTAATGAAATCAATAAGGAAAACATTTTTGAAAAATCAATAAGGCAACCTAATGAAATCAATAAGAAATAGTTTACAATTTATAAGAAAACCTAATAGGATCAAGAAGATTTTCTCTATGGATTGTTTTTTTGGTGCCAAAAATAACGGAAAATGAGTAAAAAAAAGTATGAAGAAATCTTCGCTTCTTTCTTCTTACATAGAGAGAATCTTCTTGATTCTATTACGCAGTTTTTTCTCTGTGTAATATTTTCCTTCCAATTAAATAATAAAGATTATAAATATTTATTGAAAAGAAAAGATCATTAAATAATGTAAACGATTCTCAACAATAATTTCCTATAACACATTTTTGCATGGATTATAAACCTTCTTTCTTGCACGTTGAAAATTTTAGAACACAACTTTACACTTAAAGGTCATTCAATTAAGACCAATTTAATTTAATTTATTTTTAAGCCTTACAAATATTCTTCTTCTTCTTAGTTGCTAAGAACTGATAGCGGGAAGAAAATTTCACATTAGCTTCGCATTACCAACTTTCCCTTCGAGTAGAACAAAGATTTCATGGGAACAAAAAATTTAGTTTAGGTGAATAATTGTATTTATAATTAAAAAAATTGTTTTATAAGTTTTATGCATTGTACATGCATAATGTACATTGTACATTATGCATTGTACAAAAGCGGACCTCGTAGAACATTTATTTATAAAAACCATTCTAGATAATACATTACTTTTATTTTTGCTGTTCTTCCATGCAATTAAATGTTGCTTCCTATGATTTATTGATTGCATTTTTTCTATTCATTATCAATAATTATTGAATACTGTTGCCTGCTGAATTTCTGGAATGTGTCCAAATTTTGCGTTAGATTCATAAAACTTTTCTGGCTATGCAATAAACACTTTGCTGAAAACTTAAAAAAATAACTATATTGACAAAAATTATGTCAAGGGCTTTTGTTATGAATTTGTCATAATAATACAATCAGCTTAAATATTTACCAAAAAGAAAACACTTCTAAACAAGCTTTAACAAACATTCAGTGTTCCATATTGAAAATAATCTGAAGTGTGGTACCAAACGTACATTATATAAGTGGCACATAATTATAATAAATTCAGAAAAACTGCGACTTTGACCCACGCACGAAGGGTTCCGTACGGACACGAGATACATATGTAATTCAATACGAACTTTAGCCTAAATAAAATACAGTTTTGGCATTTTTGTTCGTTTTTGAATTTTTTTTTTAATTTTGGCGATTTTTTTCATATATGCGATTTTTTTGGCTTTTGGAGTTTTTTTATTTTTGGGCGATTCTTTTCGTTTTGGCGATTTTCGGTTTCTGGCGCTTCTTCATTTTGGCGACTTTTTCATTTAGGCGCTTTTTTAGTTTTTACAGTTTTTCTCATTCTGGCTATTTTTTCGGTTTTTGGCGTTTTTTCAATTTGGCGGTTTTTTTTTAATTTTGGCGATTTTTTTCATTTTGGCGATTTTTTTTTCATATTAACATTTATTTTGTTACTGGAGCCTTTTTCGCGTTTTGGCGATTTTTTTGATTTGGACGATTTTTTTCGACTTATTTTAGTGTTAAAATTTTTTTCATTTTGGCGTTTTTTTGCAATTTTTGGCGATTTTTTTGGTTTGGCGATTTTATAATTTTCATATTTTTTAGTTTTACCGTTTTTGAAAATTTCAAGAGTTTACCTCTTACGGTTTCCAAGATATAGCAAGTTGTTAAAATTGCATAGTCAAAATTGCATTAACTGATGGACCACCCTTTAATTTAAATTTGTTTAAATTTTAGTGTTAGTTGTTGTAGTCTATATAAAAATACACTAATTCTACAAATTTCAAGTGTCAATATACATATGTATGTACAAACAATTGTATGTATATTATGTGGGATTTTAGCATTTTTCGTTGCTCGTTTTGGAACATCCTTTAATTTTTAATTCTCATGTATTTGTTGTGGTAGCGGCCAAGGTTCTACATACTATGTTCAAATTTCAGGTCAGTAGCTTATACGGTTCCTGAGGAAATATCGTGTGACGGACAGACGGACAGCGTAGCGAAAACAATACGGTTCGTTTTTTCACCTTTGGTGTACGGAACCCTGAAAATGGTATAACTCATATGTATGTATGTATATCTTTTTATAACGAAGTAAATTTTTATTTTTACCACACAATTAGCCAAAAATATTTTCAAGATTTGAAGCTAAAAACATTATTTTCTTTTTGGAATACATATTTGCTTTGACTTTTCTTTCGGAAGTTTCAAGTACTATTTCCCAACTTTATTCAATCCAATCATATGAGCGGTGTCCATTTCTTTCCTCAAAACTTATCAAATTGTTATTTCTTTTATATGCAAGACTTGTTTGCAAATAGAACTAGTTATTTGTAAATACTCGTACATATTGAACTCACTGTTTATACTCTTATGTACGTATATAGATGGCATACATTGTTATATTGTTTACAAAAACAATGAACAAATAATTGGCATTATTTTACACCTTGTTTTCAAGTAGAGAGTTAATTAAAAAAATCATATGGCAACATTTTCTACTTTTATTTGTAAATAAACATACATATATACATACAATGTGTTGAGTAATTGAGTGATAGAAATTAGCGGTACTGCGCCCACCCAGCTGGTTGTATGAGTAATATTTAATTAAATGTAAACATATCACTTATACGTCACGTACTCTTGCTACTGGTAATAAAAAGTAAATGAACGTAAATGAATACAGGTTTTGTATTTTAGTAGTTGTGTGTTCATCACTTGTTAAATAAATAATTAACCTTTATTTTTCTATTTCAGACGAAGCTCTCATCTCTTAATTAAATGTAATGCTATTTGTATTTTAGTGCAGTTCAAATAATGTTTGCACCATCATTGTGAGCATTAAACAAACACTAAAACGGAATGGAAAAAAAGCTTTTTGTTGTTAATCCTTTAAATAAATAAATAAAAAAAGCTGTTGTATCTGCAGATTATTTACACACAGCTGCGAGAGCTACTAAAAACTCAACACTTAACAAAGCATATTTGATTAAAAAATTATTTAATATTTAAACATTTGTCAGAATAAAAAAATTTTTAATAGGAAGTGCTCCTTTCAGATAGAGAAATGCGGAACTCGTTTGTACTCGCATTTAATTTTATTTTGCCTTTCGTATTTTTAAACAATAATGAATTCTAAATTATATATAAAAATAGAAATTGAATTAAAGTAAAACCAACTGATTCATATTTTGTAATCCTTTTTTTTTTGCAATGAAAAGAATTATGGAAATACTAATTCGAAAACGAAATAAAGCATTCGCGAAAATCTTTTTGTATTTCTCCAACAATTGCTTCAAATATTTCTATTTTAATTAAACATTTGCACAAGCCATAATGAGCTTTTAATTACTTGAAAGGCATTACAAAAGCATTTTTATTCTCTTTTTTTAACTTTTGTTGCCTTCTAAAGAAGGTTTTCTTGCAGAAAGTCTTACTTAGTTTTGCGTTCCACCATCATTGTTCAAGCGAAGACAAATGTTAAAAGCACTCACTAACTTATCTTTTGTTGCAATATTTTAATGAAATACATATATATATATATATATATATATATATATATATATATATATATATATATATATATATTATTAAATACTTTTATCAATCATGTCACAATAAAAAATGGCCCAGACTGAAAAATGAAAAATTAAGCGAAATTGAAAAAGGGAAATGATCTCAAATAAGAAATGGAAAACCACCCAAACATTTTTACATTGAAAGCAAGGCTGCACGATTTATCACCCAAGTGCAAATCCCTCGAAAAACAAAAATGTAGAATTGCCCAAAAATTTTTGTAAAAAATTGTGTGATTGTTCATCGAGTTTGGGCGATCCAACATTTTTAGATATTTGGGCATTTGTTTATTTTCTCAAAATGTTAAAAAAACCTCAAAAAAATCTTTTTGACGGATTATTAATTCCGAATTCGGGTGATTGTATGTATTGAAGAAACACCCAAAAACTTCGGGCGATTATTCATTTTACACTTTAGGATTATTCTTCCCTTTTTTGGTTTTTTGGCTATTTCTTCACAATGACTAATCAATGACTAACAATTTTGGGCGTTCCCTCATTGAGCTGTTTCGGGCGATTTGAACTTGGGCGATAATTCGTACAGTCTTTTTGGGATTATTTTTAATTTACATTTTATATTAAAAACAAAAATAAAATTTTTAGGGCCATTTTTAATTTGTTATGTTATGCTAATTTGCGGGACACAGGAGCCAGGACGTGATTTTGTAACAACAAAAATAAATTTTTGTTTTGACTTTTCTGTTTACATTTTTTAGTTACCTTGTTTATCTAATTTTTCGAAAAGGGGAAAGTTTTATAGCCCCTCTTTCCAATATAAATTTCCTAAATTGCAACAAATCCTTATACTCCCGTGGAGCGTTACGTAATATGTGAATGACTCATATGCAAATATTGTGTATATTTACACGAAGCCATTCGTCCTGTTTTTACTCCCCTCATAACTTTATTTCCCTCAATCGAAAATAATCACCGTTTTCTTTATTTTTCTTTGGTTGTAAAGAATGAGTTGCCAGATGACTTAGTAATAAGAACTTTAAAAAACAGGGCTGCTAAGTCTGCGTTTACATATGTATGTCAAATGTCCACACATGCAAATATTTGCGGCGAATTTATTTTGTTTTATAAATAATAATAAAATAAGTAAATTTCATGAATATTAACTGCCTTATTCATAAAAATTATTTCTGTTTAATAGAAGGTTTATGAAATAAATTTTCTATGGAAATTTGATTTATAAACCTTTTATAAAATCCAAGTATTTTTTAAATAAATAGTTTTAAAAATACAAATAATTGTATTGCATTATTATTTAACACATGCAATTTATTTTATATAGGTAACCAGCATAGCTCTAACGCCTTAATATACATCTCTTATTTTTTATTTTTAAGTGCCTGATCATTTTTATGGAGCTTAATGTAAGTATCAAGTAAAAATGTTTTGCCATGTCGAAAAAATTTTAAGTTTACCACACAACCAACCGAATTGTCTAAAATTCCCTGAGATATTTCACAGAGCATTCAATCCTTTTTTGGCATTTCTGTATATTTTCCGAAATAAGTCCTGCTATTTGTCAACCACTCATACAGTTTTAGATATGAATCCTTAACGTTTTCGCAAACTGTGTAAATTTTTTTTAAACAGAATTTTGACCGAATTCGGCAATAAAAGTTCGCTGGGTGAATACCAACTATTTATATGCAAGTAAGTATTTTCAGTTCTGTTGACAATTTCTGGTAAACTATGTAAATAAGTTTCAACTAATTTAAATACTAATAAAAAAATAACTTTAAGCAGTGTTGGTAAGGCACAGAGAATTCGGAAACGGAAATTAAAATAGAACAAAAGAGCACTTCAAAAGCTCAAACATTTGCTTTTGTTTTAGTTTATAACGTTGTTACTTCACAAAAAATTGCTTTGAAGTTCTTTGTTGATTTTTTTTAGTTCCGCATCAATTTATAACGATCTAATTTCCTGCGAAGACTATGAGAACTTAAAGGAAACATTTGCATAAATAAACACACATTTAAGTATCTATATACACATTTGAGTAAATATGTATAAACATTTATGTATAAACATTTATGTGTGTGCGATCAGAAAGAAATGTGTAGAGAAACATTTATTTATTATACTATTATTCCTTTATATTTCTTTTGCGATATTCCTTTTACGAAAAATTATGTGAAATGCATAAATTTGGTTGAATCATGGGTTCAAGTGATGAAGAGAACTGGTTTAATTTAGGCTAAGCATGCATGACTTTAGCATTAGAGTAGGAGGAGATCATCGGCTTTATGTATAACGAAAATCTTTCCAATATAAATTTCCTAAATTGCAACAAATCCTTATCTCCCCGTGGAGCGTTACGTAATATGTGAATGACTCATATGCAAATATTGTGTATATTTACACGAAGCCATTCGTCCTGTTTTTACTGCCCTCATAACTTTATTTTCCTCAATCGAAAATAATGAAAGTTATAACATAATGAGAACTCATCAAAGTTAAACTAAAAGTTTCCTGAGATATGGAGGTGTCAAAGTGCATACTTTAAGATTTACTCACTGATTCATAGCAAAATCTTGAACTTAAAAAAGTGGGCATGTTCACGCCCATAAACATTTTATTTAATCAAATAATTAGGAGATAAAATTTAAAATAAATATAACCTTTAAAAAGCTTATATTATTGCTCATTTTTTCCCCTAAAATTTGCAAGCAAAAATCGTTAGTGAACTGATATTTTGTAATTTGTAGTGATAAATTTGTATCTAGTAAATATATAGTTAGAAACGTTTCTAACAAAGTGTAGAATTATTAAATCGCACTTTCTATAACTGTCATGCATTCATTTAAATACTTTATAATTTTCCCAATTCACTTTTCTGGCAGCACTGATGCTTGATATAAAATTCAGTTTAAACTTGATGAGTGTGTTAACATATGAGTACATGTACTTAATAACATTGCAATGGAGTACATGAAATTTGTTTCATATAGCTAAGCTGAGTCATATAGACCAATAAGTTTGCTGTCAACTATATCAAAACTCTTCGAGCTGCTGCACATGACAAAATTTTCCCCTATTCTAACAGATAATTTGTGCATACCGGAACATCAATTTGGTTTTAGAAATCAGCATATCATTATTGAACAAACGCATAAATTGGTTCAATTTATAAGAAAGACATTTGAAGAAAAGAAGTATTGTTCTGCCTTGATTATTGATATTTCTCAGGCATTTGATAAAGTTTGTCATGATGGCATTCTGCAACTTTTAGAAAGTTATGTTTTAGGCCGGAAGTTTTCTGTTATGGAAGGAGAATTTATGAGTACGCTCATCCGGGCGTACCCCGGCCAGTTTTGTATTTGATTTATACTTGTAATATGCTTGTGAGCAGTAATATCCACACTTCTGCATTTGCCGATGGTACAGCCTGCCTTAGTAAGCAGGAAAACCCACATGAGGCATCCCGATATCTTCAGGAACATATAACACAGCTGCAGCTTGAGCTATGGTTAAACTTAAGGAGAATAAAAGTAAATGAACAGAAGTGCGTACAGATAACATTTACCGTACGAAAAGATAGTTGTCTCCCTATTAGAATCAACAGTCAAGTTGTCACTCAACATTCACATGATCGTCGGCTTACATGGAAACACCATATTGACTTTAAGCTAACACAAATGAAACTTAAATTAACTCAGATACATTGGCTGATTGGTAGAAATTCAGCACTCAGTTTAGATCGTAAAATTTTAATATCGTTAACTTAATACGTAAAGGCCCTAACTCATGTTTTCATAGTTAAAGGAGGAGGAAAAAACTAAATAAAAAAAGATGCAATATTGATACAAAATTTTTTAAACGCAATTTTTATTAAAAGCTCTTTACAAATTTAGTGTTATATTAGTTTTATTAATTTTTTTTTTAATTAAGTTTAGTAATGGTCTATCGAAATATGTAAAAATGTCGATTTCGAAAAATTATGAGTTGGGGCCTTTTCGTATTAAGTCAACGATATACAAGTCGCTTTTGAAGCCAATATGGTGCTACGGAATACAGTTATGGGACACTGCTTCAGCTTCCTATATAGAGAGAATTTAACGAAGGCAAAGCAAGATTTTAAGACTAATTACATCGGCTCCATGGTACATCAGAAATTCAAATTTACATCGTGATTTAAATATGCCACAAGTGATTGAAGATATTGCAAAATACGCAGACAAATACTTAACAAAACTCGAGTCTCACCCTAATCCCCTTGCACGTAACATCTAGAATTTTACTGGACACATCCGCTCAAAAAAGGGGGACACTACGACTTTAATACGAAACATTCAAGAAGAAACTTCTTGAACATATGAATTATTAATTACTCTCACTAAGTTTGAATACTTATTGTTAGTTCATTTTTTGAAGATATGTATAATAAATAAATAAAAAAAATATAGGTAAGCAGCATACATAGCTTCTAATTGGAAAAGGGAGAAGTTTCATGCGAAATTTTATTCATGATAGCCCAGAATGTCAACGTTTTGTATTATACTGGCAACACTGTATTTGCTCATTGTAGCTGGCTGCAAGGCGACAAATGCAGCTAGCGGCATTTCAAGTCGTGTGTTCGTGTAGACTGTTGTGGTGAATATGCAGAGAGTATATTTTAAATTTTTCGTTGACATATTTCCAAGCATTTAATGTATTTATATAGGACATATTTTTTATTTCTGGTTACTCTATTGATGAATCATTCGACGCAATAAATATGTATTGCTATTAGTTTATTCGTGCAAAACATCAGAAAATATAAATGCATATGTATGTATATATTTTTTTATTTTATACAATTACTTATATACATAGTATGCATGTCTGTACATATTTTATGTATGTGTGTATGGCATTTTTCTTATCATATTTTATCGCATACTATAAGGATCGTAAACTATTCAGTACAAGTATTAAAGAAGAAGGATGTATTATAATCGTAATTCAGCGGTAGTTAGCAATTTGTCAAGTATGCAATAGACAAGAGACATCCATCATCTCATTGGAAGTTTTGTTAAAGAAATATTATTTATATTGAGACCAAACAAAATGTTGGGTTCTAAACACAAATTGACTCACTCACAGTCATGATGGCATACAGTTGATGTTTTGCACTTTCCCATTTTTTTCTAACGAATACGAGTATAATGACTAAAGCCGAACAATAAAACAACAAGAATTCTTATAAAAAACAAAAAGCAATGGAAATAGAAAAAAGGGATGCTTAATTGCGGATGTTAAAATCATGATGAAATCATGGTTAAAAATGTTGTAAGTGTCTCATTAGGTACGTATTTCTATAACATTTTCACAAAAAAGAAAAGTTAAAATGATACTGGTTGTGTGTGGATTTTGTTGTTGTAGTAGTATGCATATGTGCATGTATGTGTGTGAGTATAATAGTTAAGGATAATTATTAGCGGATGTGCAAAATAATGAGCTCATTGCTTTTGTTCAATTTTAAATATGTTCAGTAAACTGTTTTGTTTTTATTTTATTATACAATTCGAACAACACAACGTGCCGGTTTCAGTGAAATATTCTCGTTGGCCAGATTTTTGCAGAAGAATGGATCAATGACTCCTTAGCAATCAATGACGCACTTATAGGCGTTCTCAATTGAACTCAGTTTGGTCATTTCAAAGTTAACATAACTTGAACATTCGTATTGCCGTTCACAATGTACTTAATTGTCTTGTGCCATAACAAATTGAATTATAAATCGGAGTGGATTCACAATACTTAAAAATAATTTGATTGTGTGAGACCAGCAGTGCCAATTCTACCACTTTTGTGGTAGATCTACCTTTTTTGGGTGTCTCACTCAACTCTACCACTTTCCGAGAAAAATCGACCACTGTTTTAGTTCTTCAATAATAATGCTAAAGTATAGTTACCGGAGTTTTTTTCTATCTAATCTAGGCCTAGCCTGGACGAATGTTGAAAGTTAATTTTTTAAAAAGTGTTTGTAGAAACAAATTTTACACCCAGAGAAAAAACAGTTTAAGATCAATAAAAACCATATTGATTTAATAAGAAACATTAAAGAAAGTCTAGTCACGTTGAAATTTCTTATTGCAACGTGGAAACTATTAATTTACAGTATTAATTTATTCATTTTATTTATTTTTAAGTTTCTAAATATACATTTTCTATTATATTGAAAATTATTGAATTAATGTAACGCGTTCTTATTTTTAAGTTGCTGCTTTTCCCTGAGTGTACTGATACTCTGGAACGAGTGCTACACATTAGACGATATACATATGTATCAGCGCTAGCGTTGGGCAACCTACACCTACAGAGGAGCATTACAAATTATTATTATTATGCATGTGTTTCTTTTGCACACACAAAATAGTTGAAATTAATTAAATAACGGTGGGATAATTGAATTCTTACATATTTTTATTGTTTCTTATATTAAAATTTTGAGTATTAACGATCCATAAGCTTCATTATAAAATATTCCTTATCGAAACGAAAGCCTAATTCTGTAAACTAAATGTAATGGTAAAATACATTTTTTTAATGCCCTAAACACAAAAGTGGTCAATTTACCTCTTTTCAAAGCAAGATTTATTGAAAGATTTTGTATTGGCATCACTGTGTCTGTTAATGATAAAATGCAAAACTGAACACAAATGATAATTGAGTTGCCAGATCCGACAATAGCATGCACCGCAGTGCAATTCTTATCAGAGAAGGGAAACTAAAAAACCCTTTATAAATATATATCGCTCTTTTATTGCAGCATAGTCATATCTCAAAAAATCAATTTTTCCGGTTAATGATTCAGAATTAATTCTCATATCGTTATTTATATTGGGTAAAAGTTGTATACAAATATTTTTTTATTTACTCAGCTTTTGAGAGAAAAATAAAAATTTTTTTCCAATAAGTTGTGTGTAAATTGAAAACTTTAAACTCCTTTCGTGGCGAAGTAGTTTTTTTGAGTTATGACCATGTTGCAATTAAGGAGCGATATGTACATATACATATGTTATGTTCTAATTCTTCGAATATATATTGGATTCAAGCTACATATTATTCCATATTATTTGTTATAAATGTGGTTAATATATAAAGAAAGAATATTTATTCGTTATAAAACAGCAAGTTATATATTTTAAAGTGAGAATTAATTGTATTGGTTTATTTCAACCGCTGTTCCTTATAATCTTGCTCGTCTATATTAGCATTTTAGTACTACTACAGGTATATACGAGTAGATTTGTATCTGCTCGAGTACATACAACAAATTCGTAAGCACTTTAGCAAGCTGTTTAAATATGTAGAGTTCTTCTGATATCGTAACTGCAAATAAAGTGTGGTTAGTGTGTTTCCTTTTTGTACATTTTTATGATTTATTTGCCTACTTTGTTTTTTTTTACTTTGCATATACAAAAAATTATAACAACGGGGGAATAAATTTTAATTTGAAACAATAAAACTATTAAGGTGGAGCTAATGTTTACAGATCGCCGAGATATGAAGAAGAGTTCGTATTTACGTATTTTTATTTATTGAAAATTTTTATTAATTCAATATCTACGATTACACAGTTTAAAGCAAAACACCGATTAATCGAATGCGTGTCAATAAAAAGAAATTTTTGTACGGTTAAAAACTTCTATATGTGTAAATCTACAGTTTGATATATCCCTCAAAAATTAAAAAAAATAAAACTTACTTTATTTCGATATGTATTTTTATAAAAATATTCTTTCACAAGAACGTTTTATAGACACGAAATTAAGTAATTTTAAGCTCAAATTACGAACGAAATGAAAGGTGTTTATGCAGGCACTGAATGACATATGAGTTGATTTCGCAAATATATTATTCACTGCGGCAGACATTAAAGTAGTTTTTTCAGTTGAATAAATTCTTTGTTACACTTATACACATTTTTCTTTCAAAAATTTTCATAGTTGTAAATTTACTCATGTTTGAAAATAAAAGTAGTTTTAGTACAAAAACAGAGTTGTATTTTGTAATTTCTTGTTAATTTCATCTAAATTAAGTAAAATAATTTAATTTGGAAAATGTCAAAATATATGGGAAACTAATTAATTTCAAATTGTTTTCGACCGAAATCACGAAACTGCTTAATTTGGAGTCAGCCTGAATGGGCTGTTAGGTTTATCTGCTAATTTAATATTTTATTTCATTATAAATACAATCATAATAATAAATATCGTATCAAAATTTTGCCGAAGCAAAATGTTTGCAGCAAACAATTTTACATCACGGAATTTCTTAGGCCGTTACTTTTTGAACGAAACATTGAAGTGGAAAAAACTTTATTTATAGCTTCTAAAAGTATGCACCAAGTTTAATTTTGTATTTATCAGATACTAAATATATTTTTTAGCTTCGCGCTACAGGAAATAACTGTGGGACTACTCTGTAATTCGAATCAAAAGAAAATACATACTTTCGAATTTATATGTTAATTACATGCAAATTCGAAAGCATTTTCGTTCGTTTCGAATTACAGAATTACAATTTTCGAAAATTGAATTATCATACATTCAACGTTTTGAGGTTCTGGAATTCGATTGATGATGTCCGTATGCATGTGAGAGTGTGTGTGTATACTTGTGTATGTGTACATGTGTGTTTGTTTATACGTAAAGATCTCATAACTTAAGAACGGGTCAACGGATCCGATGCAATTTTACAGCATTCGAAAGATGTTGAGTTCACTTAGATGTCGTAAAGCACCCCATACACGTTTCAATTCAATTGGCAACTGAGTCAGTTATTGTCCAAATCTACACGTACGTATATGCCTCTGTCAATTGATTAGTTTGGCAGTTGTCGAGTTGGTTGAAGAAAAATCAATAGATTTAGATTTTTTAAAGTTGACTAGTAAGTCCTTCAATTCGATTGTGTTGTGTGTGTTCGAATCTCTTGATCAGCTGTCAAAGGTTATGTTTGTAGTAAAAAAAGAGTTAAGTATTTTTAAAATTGTATTTAATATCACTGAATTTTAAATAAAAAATATAATAAATTCAGTAAAGTGCGACTTTGTCCCGCGCACGAAGGGTTACGAAATATGTAATTCAATACGAATTTCAGTAGCCTATATAAAATATAGTTTTGGCATCTTTTTTTCGGTTTTTGGCTTTTTTTATTTTTTGACGATTTTTTCGTTTTCGCGGTTTTTTTTAATTTTGGCGATATTTCAATTTGGCGATTTTTTTAATTTTGGCGATTTTTTTCGTTTTGGCAATTTTTTTGAATTTCAATCGATTTTTTTTTGGTTTGGCGATTTTATAATTTTCAGATTTTTAGTTTTACCGTTTTTGAAAATTTCAAGAGTTTACCTCTTACGGTTCCCAAGATATAGCAAGTTGCAAAAATTACATAGTCAAAATTGCATTAACTAATGGACCACCCTTTAATTTAAATTTTTTTAAATTTTAGTGATAATTGTTGGTTCGGATGGGCAAATTTCAAAAATTATCGTAAATAAAATTTTCACGAAACGTTTTTTTTAACAAAGTATAAACTATTAATCTGCTAATGCAATCAGTGCCTCGTTTCTGTAAAGAATGTGAGAATTTTTCGAGTCTAAAAAATTTTCATCATCCTGTGAAACACAGGGCGAGTAAGAAAAAAGTGTATTTCTTGATATTTTTTAAATTTACATAAGTTTGTATGTGAGTAATCCTGTGTCAAATAGGACAACCAATATAATTATTTAATTTTTCTCGATGCGAGAACTTCTCACAAGTTACAGAAATGGAGCACAGCTCTTAACCACAAAAAGATTCGTCGAGTAAAATCATGATTCGTTCGAGAGATATCCTTGACGAAAAATAATCGCTTTTATCTTCTTCTTCTTTAATAAATAGACTTTAGATATTCACTGATTTTTATAGATTTAAAGTGTATCGGATGCCGTAAATTTTACAATATCATTGGCAAAATTTTGCAAAAAAAATTATATGGATTCTATTGCCTCGTAATTTCTTGTCAAATCGATTTTCGATGCACATTAATTTTTTCAACTTGAAAACTGGGGAGAAGTTTCGGGGATGGCCAGCAAGGTCAGCCGATTCCCATATTTGTTTTTTTTTATTTGAGAGTGCCAAGAAAACCCGAAATTTTCGAGTTTTTTTTTGTATTTTTACTTCAAAGGTATTTTCTTTAACGTTTTTGAAAATTTTAATTTGCAATTAAGAAGTTCTAAACGATAGTTTTGATTATAAAAACATAAAATTTTTATGAAAGCACCAAGAGGTTAAAAACAACAATTTTAAGCAATAAAATTTCCCAGCAAAAATATATAATCCCAATCATGGAGATAATTCCCAATTGTAATGTTAATCCACTAAACACTAAACACACTGTTACATATTAACGGTGTAAAGAGTAGAAAGAAAACATTACACACGTTGGAGTATAAAAACATAAACAATCTGCTTCTTCTACGAATGTGGATATACATACATATGTATGTATGTATGCATGTGTGTATATATTAACTGAAGGGTACAATTACTTATATAAAAACGATTATTTATGCATGTACCAGTTAGTGTATTGCATGAGTCATATATTATTTAACCACTTTTTTGGATTTTATCCTTAGACAATGTTATTATATGTGGCGTCGAAACAAATACTGTAACTAACTATAACGACCTCTAATATATGTAGTTGCTACTGTAGTAGTGAAATCTACTTTCAGATTATAGAGATAATAAAAATAGCAAGGGTGTTCAAAACGTCAATTGAAAAATATGTGTATTGACAAACAAGTTTTTTTTATAGTTTGAATAAGACAAATTGCAATTTAAATTTTTTTTTTTCGTAGTTTGAATAAGGAAACTAGCAACTGAAAATACTTGATGGAAAATTTATAACTTATGAATTCAGCAGTGGTGGAAAAATATATGGAAAGATGGAACTTTTACTATATATAATAAATAATTGTGTATGTATTTATATTTTAATGTTATGTTAAGTAGGTTTAAACACGCGTTGAAATTGTTTTCAACATGGTTTGCGAATTGAATGATGTGATTGGTTAAAATGCCATTATAGATCTCTGAATATACCAAAGCTCAAAATCAATTCAATAATGGCAGCAAATATTTGTAGAAAATAAGAGCTCTGGAAGGTTTTTTTGGTATAGTCTTACACCCAGTACCTCACCCAATATCTCAACAGAAATTATCAACTAAAATTATCTGCCTGGCTCACGATGTCGACAAGAAATTTTCATTCGCTTATTTATATTGAAAACAAAAACAAAATAAGAAAATTTGTTTTTGTTTGCAATATAAATAAGGGAATGAAAATTTTTGTCGACATCGTGAGCCAGGCGGTATATTTTCAACTCCTCCTTTCTAACTACATTAACTTGCAATGAAACAATTTGTTTATAAGATACAGATATATCACCAAAGTTTATTGCCGCCGGTACTTGTGTGAAATTTGCTTGAGAATATTAATCACCCTTATTCCAGTTGTCGTAATCGACGTCACTTTAACACAATACCAAAAAATTGGGGCTTTTTTACTCGCTCTCGAGAACAATTGTGTGCAACTGACAGTCTATTTCCGTTCCATAAGGTCTAGAAAATCGCATAAACACGCCAACATGAGTCAGTTGTTTTCGACAATGGATATACAAGCACCAATTTTTTTGTTGTTGTATTAAAGTGACGTCGATGGCGACAACTGGAATAAGGGTGAATGATTTTCGAGAATCCATAATACAAAAGCGGCATAATTTTACTAACACGTGTTAAATATTATATGAATATTTTGATATAATTCAGAAGATTTATTATTCCGAAAGATCGAAATAAAGAAACTATCGAAATTATAGACCTTCAAGATGATTTTAATGAAAGTTTGCTCGCGGCTAAAGGATTTCAAATGGTCAAATTCTTCTTTAAAATAATTACCTAAAGGCCACTCGACTATGAACTATAAAACCATGAACTTACAGCTGTTTTTTTCTTTCGCAAGGCATAATGCCAAAAGATTTGCCAATTGTCAATGATAGACAACAGTCTTTTGACGATAAAAGCTTCTTACTAAGAAATGAAGCAAATATGTATACAACCAAAAACGAATTATTCTATAGAAGAAAATGAAAATAATAGTTCTGGCACACTGATCCAAATAACCGAGCATTGGATTGATCGAGTGATTTGCCGAACACATTTGGTATCCCAGAACACCAACGTTTTTCTATCCCTAAAGAAAAGTTTTTGCCCTTAATGCCATAAACTTGAAATGCTTCTGCAAACAAGAAAAAAAAATAAAGTTTCTCGCTTCCGATATGAGATTTGAGGTATTTTTGGCGGTGTTTCCATATCATATTTTTCTTAGGACTTGGCATTTAATGAAATAAAGAAATTATTTCTTTTACAGAAAAAGTTTATTATAGTTACTGTAGATGCTACATTTTACCACTCAGTGCAATCACAAATTGGTATGGATTAAATGAAAGAAAAGCCTAAATACATTTGCAAATTCTAACATGTATGGATATGATGATATAATTGTACATATGTATAAGCAAATTTACTCGTACATTCACCTAAAAGCTGTACATACCATTTTTAATCAAAGCAAATGAACTCTATTGTATTCGTATTCAATTTTTTTAAAAACACTTAATTTAACAATTTTGTGGAAAACACACAAATGTTATCGATTTGCCTTCCGAATAATGAAATTAACATAAACCAGTATTACAAATTTATTTGCGTGTACTTACCCATGTCTCTTTATTACTGTCCGGTTCAACAAATATTAAATGTGTTGCTGTTAAATATAAAGTGCCAACAATTGGATTTTTCGTATTATAACGATCAATCATTCGTACATTTTCGACCTGTGAAAGGAAAGAAGGAAATCAAAGTTATATAATTAATGAACTTACAGTCATACATACATATGTACATATGTATGTATACATATACATATATATATATATAAAAAATACATACATACATGCATAATTATGTATTTATATGTATAACATTGTTTTATTGACTTTCAAAGAGTAAATCAAAGCGAATCCAATCAATCAATCATTAAAAAATAAATAAAACAACGAGTCAAAATTAGAAAAATATAATTGTTAACTGTATATATTTTATAAATTAATTTAGTTTTATAAATTAATTTATAAAACATGTTTTGGTCATTATCGAGTTTTCAGTGAGTTACGCTTGTAAAGAAATTGACATAACTCTTAAATTTATGGCGATCCCATTATGAATATGATAAGAATATCGCAACGTATCAAATATCTGGTTTTGCACATGCAAAAAAACATTGCGTGGCTGCACAGAAAAGTATTGGTATGTCCCCCAGCTACAAAGTATAGTTTAAAATTTCTTCTCTTTAGAAACTCACATTAATTAACAAAAATAGTTTCATTCAACAAGAATTGAAATTACTGAACTTAAGCCCGAATAAGAAATGATTTCTGATTAAAAAACATTTTCTTAATAATCACATATTAATTTTTTTATTCCCTGTTTTCACAACGCAGACGGTCGACTTGATTAGAAAATTTATTTTAAGAGCACTCATTAGGTTAGTTCGAAACAATAATTTAAAAAAAAATAATTTCAAAAACGGCAACACTTTCCCACATTAAAACAAATAAACATTCTAGAAAAATAATATTTGGTATGTACATTCATTCATGTCTACTAGAAGTATAGTCATGATCGTAGAACGGTGCATTGTCCCCAATTATTCACCCCTATTGTGAATAAAATTTGTAATTTTTGCATTCCTTATGAAGGGAAATTTGCTATTGGGAATTTAATGGGAACGGTTGTTCCTGCTATCAATGCTTAGTGAATGCAAAAAACGGGAAAACGCTTAAAAAATTAATTGAAACTCACGACAAACTTAAAGGAATTTGGGCAAAAAATATAATAAATAACTAAAATAAATCACCAATAATGTCCCAATATATCTACTAATTTAAGCCCATTACGGAGTTCTTACGGAATTTCACGTTTGTAAATTTACATTTATTTCTACACGGAAAATAATCGTGTAGCCTTCTGTGTAGAATTATGTTTCCGTTACCAAACAATTTTATGATCATTTAATTTTTGTTTCAATTGACGGAAAAAAGTTTCCACTTATATTTTTAACATCCCTAAGATAGGCAATAAATTTTAAAAATTTCGTGTAGTTTTTTTTGAAAGTCCGTGCTAGGAAATGGATGTTTCTGACAGAGTTTCCGTACATTTTTTTCTGTAATTCGAAACGAAAGAAAATGCTTTCAAATTTGTATGCTTATAACATCTAAATTCGAAAGAATTTTCTTTCGTTTCGAATTACAGAGTAGACCGCCGGGCTTTAAAGGGGACCTTTTAAATTTTTCAGTTTTCATTAATTTCTAATTTTTAATTTAAAAATGAAATGTGACCCCCAAATTAAAAAAATCCACAGATTAATAGCAAAATATTAAAATAAATTGCAACAAAATTTGTAATGCTTTCAACCGGAGATTTTAATGCCATTTTTCTTAATTTACAATTTTAATTACAAATGTATTTTTTACTTACTTTTTTCAATACCAAAATATCATTAAAAAATAAAGGTGGATCCGTAAATTCCTCTTCAATCCAAGAAACAACTTTTTCGGATACAAACGGTGGTACTGGTACACCCCAGAGACGTTTATTTTCGGGTTCTTCCGTTTCTGGGGAAATATTGTCGAAACTTAAGCGTAAAGCAGAAGTTGGCGACAATTGTCGCTCGATTTCATTAAATTTATTCATAAATTTTGTAAAATCCATTTTATCAAAATCACAAAAAAATATATACTCTGGTGTTCTTGCGTTGTTCTGTTATTATTTAGGACAGCTCCACTATCCCCTCAGGAGTGTATTATATATTGATTTAATTTATTAATAAGTAAATGTAGGTATAAAGGCAATAGGAAACAGGGTCACGTGAATTTGGTGTATGTGATTGTAATTAAACCGATTTTAATAGAAATTATTGCACCCCACGCAGGCTTTTCAATATTCGAAAATTATCAACATAAATATATGTATATATGAATGTAGTCATGTAAGTATGTATGTGTAAGTAAATACACTTTCACTTAAATTTTTATCGATAACATGAAAAATGCACTTCCCCACAATTGGACCCCAAAACACTTCCTTCTTTTTAATCTTTTAACACAAGCAAAATTTACTTTTTCTTTACATTGAAAATGTACAAGAGCAACAACAAGGAGACAACAACAAACGGTGTGTCTCTAGGTTATGACGTCGTTTACAAGTTTAAGTGTATATTTTATCAAAAAATTGTGTAGTTGTTGTTGTTGTAGCTATCCTTTTTCCTATCGTGATTGTTGTTGCTGTTGTCGCAACATTAGAAAAGGGAGCACAAACAACTATTTATTTTTTTGTAGTATACAAAACTTTCCGTGCACAGTTCTTCTCTAAAATATAAAACCGTCTCTGCCGAGGTTCAAATATTAACTCGTTATTTTGTTAATTTAAATATACAATAAACATTTTCCCACCATTCGCATTCGCAGGGAAATTTATTGTCATTATAGAGGGAAATTTTTGTATTAAGAAAATCTCTTATTTAAAACTTAAGAGAGAGATAAAGTACATACCAGGGAAGGCATTGAGAATTTTAAAATTGTACCAACAACTTTAAAAAATTTGACTTTTTTGACCTTATTTGTACTAAAATATTTTTTTTAGTTCAAATTACATATTTTTATTTGTTTTTATTAAAATAATCGACTTTGTTCTGCCTACCGAATCGTTTTCACAAATTTGCTTTTAAGTTACACCTGATTTAGAAATGGACCACTTCAGAGTTTTGGTGGAATTTTTTGCTGCGTTTTGCTTTCAGAAAGAAAACTGTTTTCAAGGAGAAGAATATGAGTTTCATTGCTCAAAAGGTAAAATTGACATATGTATGCAATCGTTTGAAAAGAAATAAGGAGTGAAACTTCGGAGATTCCTTATATGTACTAATTTAGTCATTGGTGTACTATTTAACATGTCGAGTATAAATAGTAACAAAAAAGGTACAATAATACCAACTTTGCCATCCTTGGTACATACATACATACATAGAAATCAGGTATGGAAAATTAAAAGTTTTTAAAATGTATGCATGTTATTTACTAACTTCTTTTTTGCTTTAAAAGATTGTTTTAATTTACACGTTACGATTCATTGAAAACACATTAAAATCTCATTTTAATTGATTATAATTTTCTAAGCAGAAAGTCTTATTTTGTTAAATAAGAAATTTATGAAAAATTCCTTCGTGTGAACGCATATACAAGTTTAAGGAATGAAATGGAAAATGGCTGCAAGAAAACTTTCATTATCTGAACTGCTAAACACAATAAAATCAAGCTTTATCACCTTTGTTGTACGGAACCCTATTGTTTTCGCTACGCTGTTCATCTGTCTGTCACAGGCTGTTTTCTCGAGAACCGTATGAGCTACGGACATGACATTTTTACAGAATATGTAGAACTTTGGCCGCTACAACAACAAATGCAAATGTAGATGCTTTTTTACGCTAAAATTTGATTAAATTTAATTTAATTACCGGTTAGTGTAATTTTGGCTATGTAATTTTGTCAATTTGCTGTATCTTGGAAACCGTAAGAGGAAAACTCTTGAAATTTTCAGAAACGCTAAAACTAAAAAATCCCAAAATTATAAAATCGCCAAACCGAAAAAAAAATCGCCAAAAATTTAAAAAAATCGCCATATTAAAAAAAAATTCTAAAACTAAAATAAGTCGCAAAATTCGAAAAAATCGTGTATATGAAAAAAATCGCCAAAATGAAAAAAAAGCGCCAAAAACCGAAAATACCCCCAAAATGCGAAAAAAGACGCCAATAACAAAACAATTTTTAATATGAATAAAACCGCCAAAATTAAAAAAAATAGCCAAATGGAAAAAACGCCAAAAACCGAAAAAAATCGCCAAAATGAGAAATAAGGTGTCAAAACTAAAAAAGCGCCTAAATGAAAAAAAATCGCCAAAATGAAGAAAGGCCAAAAACCAAAATTCGCCAAAATTAAAAAAATCGCCAAACGAAATAAATCGCCATAAAATGAAAAAACGCCAAAAACCGAAAAAAATCGCCAAAACGAGAAAAAAGTGTATAAGAAAATTGCCAAAATGAAGAAAACTCCAAAAACCGAAAAAATCGCCAAAACCAAATAAAATAACCTATGTATATGAAAAAAATCGCCAAAATTAAAAAATCGCCAAAAAAAATCGCAAAAATTAAAAAAAAACGTCAAAAACGAAAAAAAAAAAAATGCAAAAGCTATATTTTATATAGGCTAAAGTTTGTATTTAATTACATATTTCGTGACCGTACGGAACCCTTCGTGCGCGGGTCAAAGTCGCACTTCACTGAATTTATTTATTTTTACGTCGTGTTCCGCTTTTAGAGATTGAAAAATTTATGTGCTTTTGATAAGAGCCCTTCTTAGACTATTTTAGAAACTAACAAATTATAGAAGACAAGTAAAAATTGTCGGCTTTCTATTTGAATCGAAAACAAAAGCAAATTTGAGTGGTTTGTTTGACAAATAAGGGCCACTAGAAAATTAAAAATTTATTTCACAGAAGTACTTACAAAATTTACTACTACTGTCATTATATTATTGCATCACTGCACTATAAAATGAATAACCAACCACGCATAAAAAACAAAATATCCGGATACTTCCCGCACAAATTTCCCTAGATTTCTTTCTCGGAAAATGTGCCCGATTTCGGGAAAATCCGTAAACTACTAAGCCGATCAAGTTCGGAAACTAATCATTTGACCAATTCCAACTGATTCGATCGTTATAATAACTTAAAAAAGTCTTCGTCAAATAAATTTTATATTTTCACCAATTTTTTTAGACTTAAAAGGTGTAACGGATGACGCAAACTTGACCAAAATCTGTAAAAAACAAGTACTAAAAGTAAAAATAAATTTTTTAACTAAGTTGAAAATTGTTTTTCCTGTTTCCTGCATAAGCTTTTATTCTCAAACTGGAATTCAAAACATTCCTTCATGTTTGCTGGGATCTTAGATTTTTGCTTTGCTGTTTAGAGTAAAAATCTTGCCTTTCAAAGTAATCCTGCGCAATGGCCAAACCGGAGCAGAGAGTTAACTTATATGCACAATCTTACATACGCATTGTGTATAGGTATATACACATGCATGTATGTAAAATCAAAACTTGGATTGCAACTTCCTTGGAATATATTTAGATTGAGTTAAATTAGATGTATGTATGTATGTATGTAATTTTGAAAACTTTAGTAAAATCAATAATATGCTATAACAACACCTGTAGATACAGCATATGGCCTTTAACTGATAAAACACAAGAAAACACAAAACATCATTACTATCTACCCATACCCCCAAACCTCAAATCGAACATTATGGAAATTCTGTCTGGCCTTGTACGAAATGAAATTAACTTTACAATACTTTTAGTTATGATTTTTTTAATATACTGAAAGTATATTTGTGATTCAGATGAGCTTAACTTTTGCATTGGCCCTCCAGTTGGAGTTAAAGAGTCTATTTCCTTTAAACTTACCTTTGCTAATTTTATATGATCCATATTGTTGCTTTATGATGTCTTTTTATTTTTTATTTTACTTAGTTAAACTAGGGATTGCAATTATTTTTAATTACACTATTAAAAAACCAATTATATATTAATATTTGCCAATACACAAAAAAAATTTATGCACCACCTTTTTTTTTGCGAAATTTCTTCAAGATTTTGTTTAAGTTTATTTGCAAACTCTTTTATTACACAAACATATGTACATGTTTCATTTCCCGTTAATTTTCTATTTGTTTGACATTTTATTTAATTAGAATTTTTAAATTTAATTATTATTAATTATTTTCTTCGCGACACAATTAAAAGAAAATTTTTCATGCAAGAGACGGTAGATAAAAAATCAGACAACAAACGAATTTACAAATCAAAACAAATCTGTAAAAAAAGTTAACTGTCAACTGTTAAGGGAATGAAATGGAACAGCTGTCAAAGGTGATGTTACAGTGATGGCACCAAAAGTAGGTATATACATATAATTAATAAAGAAATATTCCCGAGAAAAAGTTCTAGATAATATTTTTTCTTGTAACCACTACAGCAATGTGTAGATTAAACTCTTAATGTGAAGATACTTGTGTATGGGCAGAAATCATTACATCAAACTCAACAGTTTTCACTTCAGTTTTCACATTCTGTAAACAGCTGATTAGCATTAATATACTTATTTATTTATTTAATAATAAATCAGCCAATGGATTACAATATCCTTACAGGCTAACAATATAAATAAGTTTAATTATAAATCAGTTTAATTATATATTAGTTTAATAATACGTTCGTAATTAGCTTATCGAAGCATGAGATAGAAAATATAATCTTAAAAACCAGTATTTTTATAAAAGAACGTAAATAAATGACAAGTGTAAGCATTAACTCATATAAAGCAACATATAGAAGCGCCATCAATAGCAAAAGGACGAGCAATCGTTGTATGTTCAGCAGTAAACGTTTTTTTACATCATAAGTTAGTCACAAGTAAATATTAAATTATATTACAGACACTCTTGCTTGATTATTTCATCTATATAACACTTTTTTTTAGGAGATTACATTTGTCTCCCAATACCAGCTACCTGTAGCACCCTGTAAGTTATACAAAAATTTTAATCGACTACTTACATGGCTATTCATGATGTCAACAGCACTTTTGCGAATCATTCACAATAAGAAGTGCTCATTTCTTATTTTTATTTTGTCATCGTTTCATTTATTTCCCATTGTTCGCGATTAAAAAGCAGACGTTTTTATGATTAATAGACGTAGTACAAATAAATTGTGTAAAAAGGAAATCAGTTGAAATTCAGCAAAAAATTAAAATATACTTGATAAAATTCGAAACATATTTACAGCCTAAATGTGATAAAATATTTTTAATAAGTCTCGAAAGTGATATTTCAGCTGAAAAACGGTTAAATTTTGTTGAAGTGTAAAGGGGGAAAGAAAATTTTTTGCAAGGCAATTGCATTCAAGCAACAAAAAAAGCAAAGAATAAAAAAATACGAAAAAGTGTATTGTTACAAAAATTTATGATAAAGTGAAAAATAAAATCGCTGATATAATTCCATTAAAAATATAATGATATTTCAAAAAATTATATAGAAAATGTTGTAAAAATCAAAATTGTAGTGTGTGTGTGTAATAAAAAGTTGTTTCTTTTAATTACCATGAGCTCTCGTAACAAGTGAGTAATTTCATGCAATCAATTACAAATTCTTCCAGGGAGCACATAGTCCTCCTCATTGCTAATTGCCATATTACAGTGGAAATTGTAGTCATATGTGGGCGTTCTGCTTTAATGCTTATGCTTTATTCTATCCACATATTCTGCTGCTCTTTCTTAAAAAAAATTTATGTGTTTTATATATTTTTCTAACATATTACCTAGATATTAAACAATTATTAAGTAAATTTCAATTTAGATAATCATTGTTAAATTTCTTTGTTTTCAATTACAGGACCGATGTTAAAAAGTTATTTGAATATTGGTGCGAAGTATCTGGAACTCATGGCATTGAACGTTCTTTATCGCGTTTAAATGGTCATGATGGTGTTGGTTTTAATAGTTCATCAACACCAGAAGGCATAATTACAGAAAGTTTTCCAGAAAATTTTCGTGATGAGAAAACCATTGCGAATATACCTGCCTTTGCATTTCCATGTGAATTTGAAAGGTGAGTGAGTGAGAATGTAGAAATAGTAATATTACAACTACATACATACATGTGTACATATGTACATGCACATAATGCCTTAGCTAATGTAATGTAATGTAATAATACAACATACATATAAGAAAGATATAACACAAAAGAATTTAATGAAGATGCCCCTTTTATGAGCACAACAACTTCCGGTCATTAAATACAGGAGAACTCGTTTAAAGCGAACATGTATCTTCCATAACAAATTATGTAGGCAACTGATTTATGTCTTAATTAACAATTTTATTTGTTGTGATAAGAATTTTATAGATAATGTTTTTAATTATTGCAATTGAACACTAAAGAATATTAAGCAAGATACATAAATATTATTCAATGGTTTTTGTAAACGAATAAACAAGTATCACATAGAAGTAATTATTTTATCTTACTTTATTCTTTGACTTTTTTATACATTTGCAAATGAACTAAATTTACAAGTATGTACATTTAAAATTTCATTATAACCGTGCCTTACTGTAGTAAACGCAAAGCCAAAGAATCTTAAATTGACCAAACGAATTTGAAGTCAGTTTGAAAAGAGCCTAAGCGGCAGAGATAATGTGATCTGTACTATTGGCGTTTTAAAGTAAACATATTGTGTTTTTTATGACATCAGCAAATTAATTTTTCTTTCGATTCGCCTTCTTCTGATTTTGCCAATCTGTACATAATAAAAAAATAAATAAATAAACATAATTTTTAATCTTGAGTTTTAAATTTCATATAGTTTCACAAATTGGCTTTTATTAATTGCCATCTACCGAATTATGGAAGTAAAAGAAAAAAATACAATCAATCTTCCGCTGAGTTGTTTTGAAATATTTAAATATTGTTTTATTTACAAATATTGAAATTTTAAATCTTTTAAATATGGGCATTTCCATAAGAATGACAACTTTTTATAGCGTGCGTCACCAAGAAAATACGCTTGTTTAAAAAAAACGAAACATTATTTTACTTATTTATATATTTGTGTAGCTGACAGCCTACATTAATTAAAATTTTAAGGAAAATCGTGTCACGTTGTTGAGAAATACAGGGTAAATTGCTTGCTGTCACACGCGACAAAAAAGTGGAATTTCTCTTAGAAATGCCCATATGTACATATGTATGTATTTAAAGATATGTATAGATACAAACATTCATACATACTTAATTATTAATTAATTATTTTTATGTTTACATAAATATCGTTATGGGAAAAAATGTCACGTGCGAAATGATGATTAATATTTAATTTTAAAAATACCTGTATGTATAAAACACTTCTGAGTAAATTCAAAACCATTTTAAAAAGACATAAGTTGTTGCAAAATTAGTAACGTAAAAATATTATTTTAAAAACACGGAAGGTCACAATGCGACATTATAGAAATGTCCATAGAACCATTTTAAAAAGACATCAGTTAGTCACAGTAAAATACTGATTCAATGTTTTAATCGTTGGCCGTAAAATTAACTTCTGTTTATGTCACATGCAAATACATTATTTTATTGTAATTATCTTGAAAAAAGAAATTTGCTCAAAATCAAAATTTGCACCAATTATATATATGGCCAATTTATAGCTGGCAATAAAAATAACTTATGATCTTGTCACATGCGAATACATTTTTTTTTAATTATCTTGTACAAAGTAAACTTGCTGAAAATTAAACTTTGCACCAAAGATCTGTTTAATTTAAACTTTTTCATCACTTTAAATGTGTAAGAACGTCACGTGCGACATCGTGGAAATGACCATGCATACATATTTAATTTTTCAGACGTAAAAGTAAACGTATCACATGCGAATGTGAGTAAAATTTAATTAAAAGAAATATATAAATCATTTCGGGTAAGCTCAGAACCATTTTAAAAAGACGTCGGTAATTCTAAAATTATTCACATTAAAATATTGCTTCAGCATTCGCTGAAATCAGCATTTTAAGTGCTGGCAATAAAAATAACTTATGCATTTGTCACATGCGAATACATTATTTTTTTTTGCAATTATCTTGTACAAAGTAAACTTGCTGAAAATCAAACTTTGCACCAAAAAAAATCTGTATAATTTTGACTTTTTCATCACTTTAAATGTGTACGAAAGTCACGTGCGACATTAGGGAAATGCAAACATATTTCAATTTCCAGACGTAAAATTAAACGTGTCACATGCATGGAAGGAAAATTAACTTATGTTTTTATCACGTGCGAAAAATTCGTTTTATTTTGACTTTTTTATCTCTTAAAAAGTCGGTCGCGTGCGACATCATTCAAATGCCAATCTTTCAGTTTACAGACGTAAAATTAAACGTTTTTAAATTTCACATATAATATTAGTTTTCATATTAGGGCATATTGTTTCAGATATTCTTATTCGTATTCGCGAATATCAAAAATTTACATTCGGTACATCACTAGTATCTATGTACATATGTACATATGAATGTATGTATTATATGTACATATATTATATTAAATTTATGTAAACTCTAAAAAAGTACGAACTGCTTTTGTTATAAATTATATACACATGTTGCGCAAACAGCATTTTAAACTTCTTTTATTTAACTAAATTCGTAATGTTTTCATACCCCAAGTACTGTTTAAATTTCAAAAGTCTTACGCAAAAGTAGACAAACATCTTAAGTTCACAGAAAAGTAGTTTTTTTACTTTTAATGATTGCATGCATGATTTAAAGCAGACATTGCCACAACACCTGAAACTCTTTTGCTAGTTCGTTCTAAATTTGACGAACAACGTATACCTAAAATTGAGAGTAATTATTAAGATCAATTTCATAAGTTTTCATTCTTTAATACAGAGACTTATGATAATGCTTAAGCAAAAATAAGAGTATAAAGATAAATCCTAGTCCTAGAGTATATTGAAACCTATTGGTTTCACGACCACAGTACTGTAAAAGCAAAACTAATCCAAAAAAAATTAGTTGCACTAAAAAACTAAAAATCTCGTTTTCCTGCAGTAAACAACTAATTTTCTCTTAAAAATTCCAGCTTTTACTTTTACCAAATTACTAAATACATATTGCATTAGCAGTCAGGTTGCTGTTTGTCAACTTTTTGCTATCTATTGTTGATTTTTCTATTAACAAGTAACCAAGACCTTATATAGTATTACGAGTAATACATCTTGGGTTTATTTTTTTCGCAACTAAATTTGATATCAACTCAACTCTTTTATTTTTTCTTAAGGTCTATTAAATATAAATGTTTATTTTTTTTTTTATTTATTTCTCGCTTTTTAATTTATTTATGCCTGATGATTCATGCATTCATTCATACACTTATTGACTGGTTTTTTAGGTATCGTTTTCGTTTTTTGTTTTTGTTCATGTGTTTAACGTCAGTCATTCTGGCTTAAAAGTATCTCAAGTGTACTCATATGTATGCATGTATGTATGTATATAAAGTGTGATTTTTTAGGAACTTTCTTCTTGTCAACACTGATCTCTATTTGTAACTCTGCATATTCGCGTTGTATATATGTTAGTGTAACATTTCCTGCTGTCAGCATACTCCCGACCGTTTTGCAGAGAAATTTTTAGCTGACCGTCAGCTGGTGAACAGGCTTGCCAGTTTAGCTCTTTTAGTGCTAGATTTAGCACTTGGTTTCTTCGTTTAGCACTAAAGATTTTGAAAATAATGCTAAGTGCTAGTTTAGCACTTTCTTAAAACTATTTGGCATTTTTTGCACTTTTTT
This sequence comes from Tachina fera, assembly GCA_905220375.1. Classification (NCBI taxonomy): domain Eukaryota; kingdom Metazoa; phylum Arthropoda; class Insecta; order Diptera; family Tachinidae; genus Tachina; species Tachina fera. Next base: position 101,065,229 of record LR999967.1, on the reverse strand, counting down.
ATTTCATTAAATTTATAAACTATCACTTTTATTTCATTAAATTTATAAACTTTCCATAAATTAAGGCAAATTGCGAGCCAATCAATATTGTATTAATCAAGTTTTTTTATCTTTATTAAGTGTTTATTATGACACGAGTCATATAACTGAACCGCTCTGAGAGACACATATCGTCGGTTGGTTATTGGTTTGAGACACAGTATAATCAAAATACAATATGTCTGCAGCACACCAATAACCAATCGACGATATGGGTACAAATATATTAAAGTACGCAATTTGACATGCTAAATTAACAACACTCGTTTTAAGTTTTATTCTTTTTAAGAACTTATAGTGAATAAGGTTATTGATCAGCTTGACAAAAAACCCAGTCAAAGCTAAAGTGAGCCCAAGACTTTAGTTGTCGGTTATACGATTATGTGTCACTAAAACTATACAACGTCTGCAATTGATATATCTGTTAATTAAATCGGTTCATCTGATTTATCCATGTAGAAATTAAAAATATTTTTACTTAACTACTCTATTAAACACTCTTAAAGATTTTTTCTTTCTGGGTATTCAACTCTTAGCTAGATTCAAAATTTATCAATTAAATATTTCAAGCGGCCTATACATACAATATTATTGAATATGTTATTGTTTACGTCGTTGGGGTTACGAAAAAGGTCAAATCTCACACCATTCACACAACACCATAGATGTTATTCTCGGTTTGACCTATACTACGGAATAATTTATACATATCTTTCAAAAAATATGGCGAAATTTTTCTCACAGTAAAAAACTTAACAAAAGACTATATAATTTTGCCAACAGATTACACAATATAATTATATTTTCTTCGTTAAGAAAAAATGAATTGTGCAACCTATGAATATGATATACATATTAGCGCTGATATAGAATTAAGAATATTCATGATTTTATTGCAATTGTATGGGCCACATAAGAAATAAGAGAAACTAAAAATCTGATTTTAGCACTTTATTTTGTGTGCTGTAGAGCATTTTAGCATTTTTATTTCTGCAATCTAGCACACTTCCTCTTACATCTTATGGCAACACTGCTGGTGAATTAAGATCACCTGATGCGAATTCGCCTTGCATGTTACTGTTAACCATGAATCGACTTAGACCCAATTCATACGATGATTTAAAAATCTTGTTCTATATTTGATTCTCTTTAAAAGTTGATTCCAAAAACATTTTACATTCATACCATGATTTTTTCCATGTTTCTAGTTTTGATTTTTTTTCTTCCGAAAATTGTATCAGTTTTACCATTAGATTTTTATCCCATTATGTTAAAAAATATTTCACTACGAAAATCTACAAATTTTAGTAATTTAATTTAAAGAAAGATAACTTAAAAACATTTAAGACCTTATTCAGACAAAAAAAATTTTTGGCTTACAAAACGTTTACCAAACAAATGTCCATCTAAAATTTGTTTTGTAAACCAATTGAAACAAAATTATTTCTTCTTAATTCAAAAGCAGTTATTGTTTTATTGGAGTTACAGTAGGTTACTTAAAACTTGACATATATATGTAATTTTCTTGTATTAAGTTATTTAGAGTGACTACTTTTACTTTTACTTTTTAACTGTAGAAAAGTACAGTTTTTCAGAAATTATCTTATAATACAAATTTAACAAATAGCTGTACTTAAGTTAATTAGTTGTAAGTTCTTTAATAGATGCTCATTTTATATTTCCTGATGTGCTTGTCATTAGAAGAATAGGGGAAAGATCTGATAAAAAAAGACAGAGACAGGCACGGCGACACAAATATAATAAGATTAAAGTATATGCAATTTAGATAAAAGTCTAAAATATATATTGAGTTTAGTTATTTAAACTAAAATATTTGTCCGATATTCCCTATATATATATAGTGATAAAAATACCTACAGGTTTTGTATTAAAAAAAAAGCCATGGTGTAGTTATACACCTTTAAAAAGGCAGTTGTCACATTGAATGAAAAAATAAAATAAAGCAACATACAAATATTAAAATATGTTTAAAAAAACTCGCAAAACGGAAAATATTATTTTTTTTCTATCCCCTTTGCTTTTCTATACCGTTCGCCTACTAAAAAGTCGTGTTTCAAAAGAAACATTAAAAAATCAACGTGTGATTATTAAATTTTCTTATTAAAATTCATTCTCGGTTAAGAAACTGCATCCGTGCATTTCTTTCATTTTATGGTCAGTTTGGGCGACCTTCTCAGACGGCTATTCGGAATCCTGTGAGTAAATTTCGCACCAAAATTACATTATTGAACATTAACCACCAACACGCATACATTGATTGCGGACAGAGAAAAATATCGCAGATGATGAATGTAAATTATCGATTCGGCGTCATTTGCAGCAAATTCTGGAATCTTTTACTTTGTTTTTTATTTTGTTGCCAAAAATGGAAGAGCTGGACTTTGCCTGACATGTGGTTTCAGCAAGACGGTGCCACATGCCACTCATCACGCGAAACAATGGCCCAATTGAGAGGCGAGTTCGGTGAACAATTTATTTCATGTTTGGGGCCGGTCGATTGGCCGCCTAGATCATGCGGTTTAACGCCTTTAGACTATTTTTTGTGGGGCTCTATAGGGACAACACCGCAAAGGTTAACGTGCGTATCGTGATCTTGAGATACCGTGCGATATGTTAGAGGGAGTATGCCAAAATTGCACCCAGCGTATGAACCATTTTAGACGTATCCGCGGTCAACATTTGCCTGAAATTATCTTTAAACATTGAATTATATACATAGATCGTTCTGCCGACTCAAATAAAGATTTTATACAATTCCATAAATGTTATGTACTTTTTTTTTAAATCAAAGCAAATACGAAAGCTCTTAAAAAATCACCCTTTACGACTACATATGTACATACATACATCTATACCTTGTAAAGTTATTTGTTTTAATTTTGAAATTTGAAATTTTTTATTTACCACAACCTGCTCATTTAAAATATAACGCGTGCATTTGCTTGTAGTTATTATTAAGATAAAATCGCGCTATAGATAAAAACGAAAGAAATAAACAAAATGCTTAATTGAATTTTTGCTAGTTGGTACTCCAATTATTCTGCATTGGACTTTGTTAAAAGTAACATATGTATACATCAATTTTTAACCATCAAGCTTTTGCAATAAAATGCGTCTATTCTGGCGCCTTTGGGCACTATATACCCAGTAAAAAATAGACTCCAAAAAAGTCATGAAAATGTAGAGTTTACGATGCGGAAGTAGTGCAAATTTCGATCCGATCTAATGATTTTTACATAGAATTTTCATTGCAAGAAGCTCTCTTTTTCGATGTCTGGTCACTGAATTGGAAGCGATATTAAGAAAAATTCCCTTTTTTGTGTTCTACGATAATATTTTCATCTAAGAAAAATGGTAAATAGTTATCTATTTTAACTATTCGTTTCTTTTTATACGAATTTAAACCCGAAACAGTGTTTTCATTTAAATCTAAGCAAATCACTTTTAAATTTTAGACTAAAAATAGTTCATAAATTTCTTTAAAAAAATAATTTTTTTTTAAATTCTGGTGAGTATTTTCTAACACTATGGAGGAGTTACAAGGTTTTGTGTGACTAAAATAAGCTTCTACATGGTTTTTTGCTCACTCTCGGCAAATTAAAAATATCGATTTTTTGGAAGCAATGAAAATGTACTTCCGGTAGAATGACTTCCATTTTTTTTTCACTGGGATAGTGCCGTATGCAATGCCAAAATGTTCATCAATCTTCTCAAGTATTTTCCAAACAACATTTTTTTTAAGCAATTGCATAAATTTTCAGAATTATGTTGGAAATAATAGATTTTTGCCCAAAATAAATTAAAAAACAAAATTTCCCTACAAATTCTTAAATTTCCCGACGTATAAAGTTAACAGCGCACTATGGAGTGCAAAATTCGCTCTGCTAAAATGTTTGGTTTTAGTATCTGCTAATTAATGGCAGGAATACAACTGGGACGAACGACGAATTCGTCTATAAGAATTCGCTGTGTAAATTAGTCGTGTGAAATACAACAATGACCAGCGTTGTCAACTTTGAAATTTCAAAACGCATCAAAATGGAGAAAAAAGCGCGCCATTTAGAAAAAACGCACCAAGCTTAGAATTTCTTTTTCTAGTGAATTTTAATCAGAAATAATTTTTTATTCGGGCTTAAGTTCAGAAATTTAAATTCTTATTGAAAAAATATTTCTTATTAATTAATGTGAGTTTCTAAATAAGAGAAGAAAAATTAAACTAGACTTTTATTAGCTGGGGGAAATACCGATATTTTTCTTCGATTTTTTCTATCTACTTGGGTAGGGCTTGTTATTAACATCAGCTGTTTAACGTAAATTTTTAATGAAACGAAACATGAAAAATGATTGATGTGTATACAATTATTGATTTGCCTTTGGTAAATACATTTGTAAGTAATTCTGCTTAAAACTTTTAAAAAAGAGATCAAAAATTAATTATTCAAAATTAATAAAGCTAATATTTTCATCAGTATTTTTATTATAGGATCATAAAAAAGATTTCATTTCAAATTGTGATGTTTTGTAAACATCACTGGTATTAATATGGTAATTAAAACTATCAGGAAGTTGTTAAAAGTTTCACAATAAGAATTTTCCCGTTTTAGCCCACTGTCGTGTTCAATTTGCGTTGGTGCCACCAAAAATTGAAAAACGAACCAAAATTTAAAAAAAAGCGCACCACGCACCAACTAAAGAATTTTTCGCACAAAAAATTTCAAAAAGCACCCAAAATAGTGCGAAACGCACCAACTTGACAATGCTGAATATGACGAATAAATAACAGCTCTTGTAATCAATAAAATTGATTGTTGTTTGCGCAAAGAGAGAGAAATTTGTTTTTTCGTCGTTCGTCGGCGTACAAAGTAGAAATAAATCTATCTCAGAGTCTAACATAAATTAGAGCTTCAAGCGTTGCGTTAGCAGCAGGGTATGTGTTTACAGTACATTTAAACGTATAAAATGTTATTTGAATGTACTGAAAATACGTACACTGCTGCTAACGCAACGCTTGATGCTCTAATTTAGGTTGGGCTCTCAGAGTACGTCACACACGACGAATTTCGATCGACGGTGGTGTTGTGTTCATTTTCATATACACAAATCGTCGGTTGGTTATTGGGTTGCTGCAGACATAATGCATTTTGATAAACTGTCCCGCAAACCAATAACCAACCGACGAAATATGTTTTATTTTTTATGACGAAAGTTCTCAACGAGAAATTCGTCGTTCGTCTCTTGGAATTATGGAATTATGGAAAAAGCAAATGTCAAGGAATTTGTCCCTTGAATTTCTTAAAAGGGCACAAAGTCAGAAACTTCCAAAATATTTAGTCACACAGTTACCCTCTGCAATTAAGTCCCTCATGGGTGTGTATAGCACATATTTTCTTGTCGAAGAATGTCGCAAAGGTCTGCATGAACTCGAGCAGCTCTCATGTACCTTATTAAACTGTGTTCGTGGACACAGAGAGGAACACAGATCGATAATCTGTGGTCTCCCACTCTCATCCTGATGGTGACCCTTCGATCTAGCCTTTCTTGAGTTAGCTCAAAACAGAGCGAGAACCCTCTGAAATCGAACACTTGACGAACCTCGTGGCCACTTTAACCAGTCATTGCGTTGTCGAAACCCATGCTAAAGTTATTAGTCTCCCCTATAGTGACTACTGCTTCAGAAAGAATCTTGCATCTCCTCTGATTTTATCCCGCTCTAGACGAACGCCGTCGGCACTTCTTTGGAAGACTATCAGCAGCCTATCCGAGCTATAGGAAATTGAACTCAAACATTTTAGCCTTTACATAAATTAGGAACAGTATCTGGTACCGCCGCTGGCTCTCCCTATCCAATTCTTGATCCACTCTCACCTCCTCTATAACAATAAACTATTATCTCTTTTCTACATCTAGCCTTCTCACCTTTTTCCCCTCCCTATCACTCTCTATATCTTCTCTTCAACTCACAGGTAGCACAAAGAGATCATTATAATGTACCCAATTGAGCTGAACTCTAATTTTTCACTCTTCCTTACAACCTGGTAAACCTATCCTACCCTATTTATCGTGAAATTCTTTCTAAAGTAAAATTCAAAATTTGAAAATTAAAAAAAAAAAAAAATTTTTTAGTTGGTTGCAATTTCATTTTCTCTTATTACTCTCTTCATTACTGTTTCTCAAAATAACGGAACTCTGCAACGGACAGAATGCTTTTGAATGTGTGTTAATATAAATTCCAATTCAATTAGCAGAAACAGCAACCAAAATTTCTAACATATTTTAAGTACATAACAAAGCACTGTTGGATATTTAACAGTAGTCGCTAAATGGATTACAATTCCAAATCTTAAAAACTGTAGAAAAATAAAAATTTTATTTTCGATAAATTGCTCTAAAATTTATTTTTTCTTCTTTATCTTTATATATGTACATATATAAACGGCTGCACCGATTGGAATGGTTTTTTTTTCTGCGTTTGGATGGCGCCCTAATTGGTTTAGACTCAGCCCGGTAGATGGCGCTGCGGTCGATATCTAGGTTATTTATCTATACTGCAACTAAACGGGTGGGTCGACTTGAATGAATCTTTGTGTATGCATTCAAGTGGGGGCGTAAGCCAACGTTTGCTGCGCTCAGATAGTGAAATTATAAAAGTAGGATGATGGAGCCAATAAATTAAATTTAAGAAAACATATTTTTCTTGAGAAGATTAGTGGTAATTTTGGAAAAAAATGGAAGAGCACACGTACTACTCTATATGGGTCTGGTAGTCTTGAGGGTTCTAAATGTGACACGTTAAATGGTCACGTTTCTGAAATAATTTTACAAGCTCTTAAATCAGTTAAACTATAGTTATATTCACAGTTACAAGGAATAGTGATTTATAAATCACATCACACGAACAGAATAAAAATTGTGCGTTTACAAATTGTTCTGATGTGTGAAGGCCCACTAGGATTATTGTTAATAAAGAATCATTTGATTGCTCATCTCTAATATCATAGAAATAATACAAAGCTTATGAAATATTAAAGTATTAAAAATTTTTAAAATATTAACCAGGTTAAAGACGATTAAAATTATTTGAAGTAATAAAAAGAAACATCAAGAGCTTGTGAAACGAATTTTCTGAATTGGTTTAAATTGTTTAAAATAAATTAGAAAGAATTGTTGTATAATTTCCGGTCTTATAAGCGAGTTGTTTGTTACTCGACTCAATGAATCTAAAATACTTGCATTTAGATGTGCTGCAAAAAACAACAAATAAATTCTTTTAAATACTTGTAGTACATATTAAAAAATTATAAAAAAAAATTGTGATAAAAATAAATGGGGTTTATTATTATTTTTCTCTTTATTTTAACAATATGTATTTTCTATTCCCATATTTCATTCCTAATACATACAAACTATTCTTGATTTGAGTGTAAATCTTCTAAACCGAACAAATGTTTTAATATTTTAAAAACTTATGTACATAAGTATGTGCATATGTATACATATATGTTATATAACATTTTCCATTCTCAAGTTGACCTATTTATTTTATTTATTTACGCAACACATATACGATTAAGATTTACTACATATTATTGTTGCTTAATAAAAATGATAAAGTCGGCGAATATGAGTTACCGAACATAATTTTTATTATTATGCGAATGCATTGCACTTACATACCTATTTTCAAGCAAATACAGCAGTTCATTTGATTGAAATTTTACATGTTTTGTTACCCAATTACAGTCTACTCTCGATAGTTTGAAATTCGTTTATAGGAATTTTACGACAATTTGAACTTTTTCCTAGGTCTAGTAGTAGAAAAAATGGAATCAAGTAAAAAAGCAGGAGGCAATCAAGTATAAGATCGAGATTGCATTTTGAAATTAATTTTAACATGCAAGGGATTCACTACAATCAATTATACTGCCCCATATTCTGTAACGCGCTAAAGCTAAATTTCATCGCTAAAATGCTGACAAATAAAAAATAAAATAATTTCAGAGAAGTGCGACTTTGACCCGCGCACGAAGGGTTCCGTACGGACACGATATATGTAATTAAATACGAACTTTAGCCTATATAAAATATAGTTTTTACATTTTTTTTGTTTTTGTCGTTTTTTTAATTTTTGCAATTTTTTGTTGGTTTTGGCGATTTTTTCGGTTTTGGGAGTTTTTATTTTATTTTATTAGTTTTAACACTTCGCTTTTTGGCGCTTTTTACTTTTTGGCGATTTTTTTCGTTTAGGCGATTTTTTTTTAATTTTGGCGATTTTCAGTTTGTAGCGTTTTTTCATTTTGGCGACTATTTTCATTTAAGCGTTTTTTTAGTTTTGACACTTTTTTTCTCATTTTGGTGATTTTTTTCGGTTTTTGGCGTTTTTTCAATTTGGCGATTTTTTTCATTTTGGCGACTATTTTTCATATAAATTTTTTTTACCATTTTTGCATTTTGCCGATTTTCTTCGGTTTTTTTGGTGTTTTTTTAATTTTTGGCGATTTTTTTTAAATTTTTGGCGATTTTTTTTTGGTTTGGCGATTTTATAATTTTCGGATTTTTTAGTTTTACCGTTTTTGAAAATTTCAAGAGTTTAATTTAACTCTTACGGCTTCCAAGATATAGCAAGTTGTAGCGGCCAAGGTTATACATACTCTGTCCAAATTTCAGGTCCGTAGCTCTTACGGTTCCATTTTTCACCTTTGGTGTACGGAACCATAATTACAAATATTTGGCGACGATATAAAACACTAAAATTTGGGAGCAATAAATTTTCGAGCCAATGCCTGATTTAGCAATATAAGTTTGAAAGTTGTATTCGTCGCCGAAAATCGATAAAACGACTATAGATTTTTAGCGATAGAGATTTAGCTTTAGCAAGTTACAGAATACAGGGGTGGATAACCCTTTTCGAGATTCTATGCTGTACTAGTCTCGATCAATATATATTTATTTATTGATTTTATTGATTGAATATTTATTCAAGTTTTTTTTTTTAAATATTTATTTCATATTTCGAAGCAAAAATTCACGCGACTTAAACCAATTTGATAATTAAGAGCACGTGTGTGGATGTCTACCATTTTCTAATCTCAGCTTGGCCTATTTTGTTATTGACAAAAGTGTGGCCACAAATGAATGAATTACTGAATATCTATATGGAATTATTATTTATATGGGAGTGAATTGTACACACTTGAATTTAAACAAGTAACATATCATTTGATTTAATTTTTATTAATTGTATTGTTATCTGAAAATGTTACTTATTAAGAAATTATTGTTACCTATTACGAAATTGTTGACTTGGCATTCACATACATACATAAATGTATACATTTTTGTACTTCCCAGCAAAAAAATTTACTTGCAAAGAAGTCAATGAAAAGAAATGCAGATCAATTATTGATATGATTTTAATATAGACTTGACTCGAAGATTTCGCTGATATTATTTTTCGTCAAGAGAAATAAAATGCATAATCACCCCTATCGTGATTATTTTTCACTCGAAATATGAAACTTTTTCGCCACATTGAAATTGTGAAATCGTTTTTTCCTAGAAATGTTTTCGCTTTTTCCTGATTCCCCTTACGTATCATGAATAATCACCCATATCGTGAATATTTATTCTCTCGAAATATTTCCCTTTTAACTAAAGTTGCAATCGTGAATTATTTCCACCTGTAAAAAACTCGCATGTTCGAAAAAAATATGGCATCGCCGACTTTTAATCCTGTGAGTTTTTAACCAAAAAATATGTGTGTTTTTTTCACAAAAGTTTTGTTTGGGAATTAAAAATAGAGGGTTTCTTGTTGTATTTTAAACTTGTTTGATTTTATTTTTAAAAGGAAAAAGAAAATGCATGCATTTATTTATATTATAGTAAATGAATTATTTATTATATATTATAGTATATACTGCCAACAATTCTTCATGTTTTTCACTTACATACATATGTACATTACTTCCGATAAACACAGTGGATTGATGCATCTCTCAAATTCCGTCTCCTTATTTTTTCAATTAAAAATAACATAAATCGGAGCAAAATACTAACAGCCTTATTTATAAAAATTATTAAGGCTTAATAAGTTTTATAAATAAAGCGGTATTCATTTCAATGAATAATAACAATATATTAAAAAAATTATAAATATACTCGTAAAAAGTAAAAATTTTTTTTTATTCCCTTATGTTTATTTTATTCCCTAACAATTGACGATACCAATTTGTTGTTCTTGGGAATAAAAAATTATTACCATGAATTTATTCCCTTGAGATTCGCGATAAGGGTGTATATTTTTCAGGGGCTTTTTTCACTTTGCCCTTGGATTTTTTCACTTTATTTTTGCAGGCGAACTGAATTATTACATCGAACTGAAATACTGCATATTAAAGCCCCTATTCAGAAATAATTTATTTAATATTACAAAACCTTTAACAAAATTTGTTTTATAAGCCAAATAACAAAACAAAAAAATAACTTTTTCTGAATACGGCAGTAAGAGTTATAAATATTTATTTATTTGACAAGAGTATGAAGTTCTTTTTTTCACACAGTCGGTGCAGTGTACCGCCTGAAGAATTTTTGTCCACTTAATATTTAAAAACACAATTTTAAAGTTAAAAAATATAACTTAGAAACTAAAATTTGTGTATTTCTTATTATTAAACTTAAATTGATTTTTAACTAATTTTTAAGCTTTAGAAATATTTTTCCCCTTTTTACATTCACTGGGACTGATAACTGTAAAAAAAATTCATGGTATATTCACAATAGAAAAACTCCACTTTTTATTCACGATAGGCGCGAATATTTATTGATAGTTTTTCTAATTAAATAAACATATAATAATTTGATCACTAATATCTATAAATATAATATCAAAAATAAATTCAGTAAAGTGCGACTTAGACTCGCACACGAAGGATTCCACACGGACACTTCATATGTAATTAATTAATTAATTAATTAAGTATGCGGTAAGAAAATGTTTTCTCATTTTACTTTTGAAAGTTATTGATATGAAATATTAATTTATAAATACTTTGAATTCTTTAATAATTATTTTTTTTTGCTGGGATATATACATATGTATATATTTATGATTACATATACACATGCCTACATATATCAGCTTAATGAAAACAAAACACAAAAAGAAATGTCAATCTTTAGGCCAAATCAAGACTTATTTTTAATATGATAATGGGAACACAACAAAAAAACATTTACTGCATGTATGTACATATGTACTGTCCGCTTAAAATATGGATTGAAGATTTTATAATGGACCTAATTACGAGAAGGCCAACTTTGAGGGGCGTATGCACCCCCTAAAACACAACTTATCGCTATGACATTTTTGACATTTTTTTGTATTTTTTTTTTACATAAAACTGTATAAGAAATAAAAAAAATATAATATTAACGACAGCTCTAATGTCACACAGCTCGTGCCACTGAAGCAAACATTAGGTAACCTCCAATATAATGCGGTTTAACGCCGCTATATATATCTATATAGATTAATAATAATTGCTGCTTAGTAGTAGACGCATATTTCGCCAATTCACAAGTTGTTCTATTATGTGTTGATGTCATAATGTTTTATTCAGGACTATCATGAATAAAATTCCACGTGAAATTTTTCCCCTTTCTAATTAAACTTTTTTGTTTTCCCTATTACTTGCTATTAGCCCCAGGCTGCCCAGAGAAGCGCCGGAGTGCCGAACATCAATCGGCTTTTTATACAAATGAATACACATACGCTTATATATTTCTCTCGATTCTCTCTCTGTGAGCAGCTCTGTATTAAGTTGGAAATAATTCCACGGAAAAATTTCACGTGGAATTTTATTCACGATAGCCCTGATCATTTCAATATAATTTATTTATTTAATAGGACACAATAGAACACTTTGTGAATTGTCCAATTATTTTGTTTGAAAGTCAATTGTAAATATTGTTCAATTTGTTTTTCTTTCAAATTAGTTTCTTCAAAACACTTGAATTGAATACCGAATTTAATACCGTCACACCAAAGTAAAAATGTATCTATACATGCATACGTACGTACATATGTACTAAAGACCTCCACAAGACGTGTTATAAGAACTTTTAAGACATGAGGGCATACATTTTTTTTATATTTGTGTATATTAAACTATGTGTAATTTTTTCTTTACAACTTTTATAAGTACAAATTAAAATAATATGAATGTGAAGAATTTTCAAAAAAGATTTTTATTTTTTCACAAAAGAAAAAATTTGAATAAAAAAACTCAATTTGGGGATTTTTTACGATTACAAATCTAAAATTAGGGATATGCTCTAGAAAAAAAACTGGCAACACTGGCTTCTCGCTTATTTCGACATTTTGTATGCAGGGATGGCACACGGTATACAATTATATGGCGAGAAAGCCACAGATGTATAGTCATAATTTACACTATAAAAGTCTTATTGCTAAGCTGATTAGTTTGTGGGAAAGAGAGACGAGGGGAACAGAACCGTTTCTATTCCCCTCGTCTCTCTCTCCTAACAAACTAATCAGCTTAGCAATAATACTTGCATTGTGTAAATTAGGACACCCTATTGCAAGAAATAAATTACAGAATAACATTATCGTTTACAGTATCAAATCGTTACCGCAAACGATTAAATATATCAAAAAATATTACGATTTTCGCTTCGCCAAAACTTCTGAATGCAGGTAATGGTATTCTTGATATCTTATCTTCTATTATTATTCTTGATCTTATCCCTCGCTTTTGTGATAATGAAAAAGTTTTTATACGTCCAATAACATTCTATCTTTAACTAATGGCAAGTTATAATAATGGCTCTAAATTGAAAATTTTTTCTTCGTTCATAAAAAATGTTATAAAATTCTTCGAATATTCGAATAATTATTATTCTAATGACAACACTAGTAGATATTACCACTGTACATCGTTTTCTTGCAAAAAGTGAAAATTGCAAAATTTCGAGTTAACGCTCTATACGAGGAACTAGAGCGATATGATGACAAAGTCCACAAAATTGCGGTACTTTTTCAAACCCTAACAAATTTTTAACAAAATTTGTTAGGGTTTTTTTTTTATATTGCATTATTTTTAATCATAGTAAAAGTTTATTGTATTGTTGTTTATTATAATTTTATAATCAATATTCCAGCTTATCGAATAGTTTTTTATTATGCGAATCGCATAATTTTAGCAACGCCTTCTCGTGTTATTGTTAAAAAAAAAACGGAATAATTTTACTTGTGTACCGGCATTTAGAAATAAACGAACTGATTTTGAAATATCTTCACGTCACTCATAACCATAAAACAACTTTAAACTCTATTATAAAATGAATGTATATGTATGTACATATGCACATGTGTATGTATGTATGTATGTAGTTAGAACAGTTGTTTATTGAAGTTGTACATATTTAAATATACCAAATGTTATGTTATTTATTATGGTTAGTGTTGAAATTTGTAAAATTTATATCGAGCCATAACCGCCAAAAAGACTTAATTGACACATTTTTTTGGACCTCGTTTTTTTTTGATGGAAATCGATTATTTACGATCGAAAAAATAATCGATTTTGATCAATAAATTAAGTTCGAAAATGATGTCGCTAAGCTTTTTTTGTCGCTTATGGCACGATGTCACTGTTGCCAATTCAGCTATTTTCTCGTCAAATTTAGCGATTTTAAAGTACATTTTGCGGGAAAAATTATGATTTAGCTATTAGCGGGAATTCTAGCGATTTTTTGTTCATCATAATTTGCTTTAAAATGTGAGCTTGTTTAGAAGCGATGAACATATGTATATGAAGCCAACTATAGAAAAAAGGTGATTGAATAGTGCCACAACAATGCAGGTTTCAAGGTGAGCTAATGTACCCACATTCAGCCTAAAATCCGTCTTGATAAGTGCTTTTATACATAAGTAAATACGTTTATATTATTAATCCTTTAAATAAAGCTTTAAATAAATGCTATGTCTGCATGTTTTATTAACTTAAAAAGTGTAGTACTCGAAAACCATACAAAAATCAGCAGGTTTGTCAGCACTACTTTTACTCTATAATTTGAAGCAATTTTTAAATGGGGAAGTCCAGAATTAACAGAAACGGTGAATAACATATGTTTCTGTACATATCAGAACCAACACAAACAAAACTGGTGAAAATAGGTATATCTGTGCAGGCCTATAGTACGTATACCTTTTTTTTAATAAAATAAGGCTTTTATTAACTTATTACATTACTTTTATTTGGAATTTTATAAAATTTGTAGGGAAATTTGTGAAGTACGAAAGAAGTTAACAAGTTACCGTAAAATTTATGAAACAACCTAAAAATAAATGTATTTTTTAGCTATTTATCGCTAAATTTTCAAGTCATTTTGAAACTTAGCTATTTTCTAGCTATTTTCTTGTCTACTTTAAGCTGTCTTTACATGGTAATACAATGTATTACGGCATGTCAAAAAATGCTGTAGGTTATACAAAATCTTATCATGTAAAGGCAAAATGTATCGAGTAGGAGAGAATACGTATAGAAAATTTGACAAGCGGTCGGTAAATTATTATTTTCTAACCCATTTTAGAAACTTAATTATTCTCATCACACCAGAGGTGTATTTCAATGGTATTTATTAAAGGGGTTGATACTTTTACAAAAGCAACAAAATCAACTCAGTAAATTTTGATGTTGTTTTTGTAAATATTTTACGACTGCAACCATCAGCTACTTAACTGGTACAGAAAAAACAATAAACAAACATAAAAAACACAAAAAATACATTGAAATCATAAAATGTGTTCTCCAATATTTAGTTTTATTATTACATACATATCTATCTTTTTTTCAATTTTCCAATTTTTGTTATTAAATCAACAGTTGAATATCTGTGCTTGCATTTTACTTATCGTATCAGTGGGCGCATTCATAAGACGTAGCTGTTGAGCTCAACAGTTGTGAAACTGCTGACAACTGTTGGCCCCAACAGCTACTTCTTAGAAACGGCTTGATGTATATAATATAATTGTATATCTTTATTTCGTTACTTCATCGCATTTGTAATATAATTGTATGATGGAAAATTACTCAACTGTTAAGTGGAGCGGAGATACTCAACTATGCGTTTCTAAGACAAACACTCAACGGTTGCGCAACTGTTACGTCTTATGAATGCGACCAGTGCAAACATGAAAAATACCTACAACAGACTCTTGTTCTCTTTTTATTAAATACGGAGAGAATTTCATAACATTTTGATTCTACAAAGTCGTAATACTTTGTATTACCATGTAAAGACGGCTTTAGCGATATTTG
Organism: Tachina fera; assembly: GCA_905220375.1. Lineage (NCBI taxonomy): Eukaryota > Metazoa > Arthropoda > Insecta > Diptera > Tachinidae > Tachina > Tachina fera. The sequence continues at coordinate 101,049,831 of LR999967.1, read as the reverse complement.
TTGGAAAAAAGTTGGCAACAGTGCACGATATGCATATGTGCGTTCTCACATGTTTTTGAGTTGTAAGTTAATTTGATTCGTTTTGGTTTATAATACAAGAGTCATTCACCTTTAATTGACTGCGTTATCATATGGGGCTGATTGAAGGCTGGATCTAAACAAACTTCAAAACAATTTTAACCACATATAAAGTACACAATTGTTCTTAAAATTAATATCGCAGTATGTTAACTCAAATTTGTTTTTCCAAAACGCAATTTCAATAGTAAGTATGTTTTATTCGAAACATATACCAACTTAATTTTTAAGCAGCTACAGCTAGAGCTACTTAATAAATTTATACACACTTAAATTTGTTCTGAATATTTATATAAAGTTCCAATAAAACATACTTAGTAGCAAAATAGTTCTGCCAAAAAAAACCGACTTAAATGCAAAGATCTGATGGAACATTTTCGTTGGTTAAAAATTATTTGAATGAGCGTGCCTCCGCCCGTTTTTTTAATTCAAGATTGAATTTTGAAAAAATATGTAGAGTACAACCACACAAAATAAAATATTAAATTTTAATAGGCGTGGCACCGCCCTTTTTATTTTTTAATGGAAGACTGTGTCTATTTTAGAGCTCAATTTGTGTGCGTAGTTTCGTAAAATTTGGTTAGTTAGAACTACGTGAAATGTAATATGTAGTACATTTTAATGGGCGTAACCCGCCCATATTTGTAACTTTGAAATTTTGTATTTACCAGAACTAAAAGTGCTTGCTAGTAGAATATTATAAAATCAAATTAAAAAATTTGTGGGCGTGTCCTTGCCCACTATTTTTTTTACAACGGGATCAATTGAAAGCTATACTCTCTCAGACAAAAAAATATAATTTTTACAATCGGGTCTAAACCTCTCGGGATAACCTCTTCCTTTTTCAATTGAAAGCTATACTCTCTCAGACAAAAAAATATAATTTTTACAATCCGGTCTAAACCTCTCGGGATAACCTCTTCCTTTTTTGAAGTCGGTTTAAAAAACACGAATAATCTATGGCTTCCGACATGTGTCCGATCGTGTCTAAAAAATCAATAAAATTATGTGTGAGAAGTTAAATTTTAAATTGTATAACCCTAGACACGAACCTTGTGATTTAACAGAGCTTTTTTAAAGTGTTAACAGGTTTCTGTTAAATTATGCAAACCTAATAGTTGCATTTCGAATGGACTTTCAAAGCCATAAAAAAATTTAATCGAATTCATAAACAAGGTATTTCTTTATCATTTCCCATAAATATTTATTATATGCAAATTTTGAATTTGAAACATTTTTTAAACTTGTCAATTTCTTAAAGTTCGAGTTCGCACGAGTTTCTCGAAAAACTTTGACATTGACATTGAAGTCAATGTGGTAGTGAAAATTTTAAATTTTTCGAAAAACTCATGCGAATTCCAAGTTTTAAGAATTCTTAATATTCACATAATTAGTGAACACCATTGTTCGCCCATGTTTAGTTCGTTTCCAAAAAAAGTGGGTCACATCAACGAAATGTCAATACGGTAGTGAAAGTTGAAAGTTTTTGATAAAACTCGTGCGAAGTCGAGCTTCGAAAAATTTTGAGTGTGCTCTTTTTGGGACTACAGTCATCCCCTTAATTAGGGATCACCATTGTCCGCCCATGTTGGCTCTTTTAATTAATTCGTAAGTTAATATGGTTAAAATTCAATGCATTAACGGCATTTTTATAACATAACAGAGCACTGTTAAAATTATAATGTTATAAAATGTTGCTTTGCTATTTTGGCCTGTATATCTTTGTTTTACATACAGTGATACACAAAACTGTACATACCGCCCTTAAAATGTTTTTTATATACACATATTCAGCAGGAATTGGAAATTTAATATTTACTAAAACAACTATAAGTTGTGAACTTATTGGAAGATAATTTAAACTAGTTGATAACCAAAATGGGTCTATCTGGTAGCTGGTAGGGCCAACAAGACTAACGGTCTAAAAAAATACTTCGGCTATTGGAAGAGAGTGGTTATTGTATAACGTAAATTGCATAGATTTAGATAGAAATTTATAGCACAAGCTAGAACGTCGCAATTTAAAAATTCAATAAAAAATAAACAAGACTTGAAAATTATTTTACTGAAGAATTAGACAAAATTTCTACAGAAATCTAAAATAAACTGTTATGCCATTGCATTTAATATAATAAATTAATAAATTATGTACTTATTTTATCTAAAAATTAAAATTTCTATGGTGCATGTATACTTACTTTACTTCTTTGCACAAGTATGGGCGGAGTAACTAGACCATATGCCCAGGATGGTTGTTAAAGAAATTTCACAAAATACCGCAAGATTATACGGTAATCCGTGCAGATCAGTCGACCAGTGCGGGTGAGACGAAAAATTATCGAATGCCAAACAACAAACACAAGCCTGACCGCACTTAAGAAATAATTACGATAAGGCGAGAGATGTTCCCCAACACAGATCTGCTTAACGACCGACACCGCAAAATTTACTTCTGTTTTTTTTTCTTGAAAAGAGCCAAAAAGTATAATTTTTTTTAATTGGAAAAATTATAAAATTTAAAGAAACGCATACCGTTCACTTTAAACTCGTTTTTTTGTAAAACTAGTTTTTTTTTAGTTATGACACTGTTCAAGTAAATAAAGCGAAATTTCAAGGGGTCAGTGCCACTGTACGCGTTTCTTTAAATAATGAAAACGTTCAAGGTCTTATTTCATACATGTGTAAGGGTTTATAAAATATTTTTTTTTGTGAAATTTTTGTCTTATAATCTTTAAAAAAAAATATTCGATTTCTATTTGTTAATAGAGCTGTTGTAAATTTATGCACTTAAAAAATAAATTAAATTTTGTATTTTAATTAATGTTAATTAATTAGCAACTTTTTTTAAGATACACTCCGCTGAGCATAAATAAATAAACTAATTAACTAACTATTGCTTGTTTATCTTTTTACAGTGATGCCGTACAATTATATTCATTTGTATTAACCACAGACGATTCAAAATGGCGTTTTGGGTTTTGCCGGCACGATCCCAAGGCTGGCAATACAATGGTCATCATCACATTCTTGCCCTGGCATGATACATTTCTCAAATTATTGGCCGTGCTAGCTGAACTGAGACGAACTGATATAAAAGACTTTCACCATTTTCTAACAGAGGCTTACAATAGTGGGGTACCAGATGTAGGCAGTCAGCTGAGATTGGTGTATAGTCATGGTCAAAGTGTAAGAGCTAATAAAAAAAAATTTTGTATGATTTAATTCGAAGCAACAAATAAATATTTTGAATTTTATTTTATTAGCAATTCATATTTGAACGACCTAAACAGTTCCAGTTGCCCAGCATACCGGAAAATGTAGGTGACTGACTTATATACTACGTTTATACGTTATACTTATTCGCAAATAAAAAATATTTTCAAATAAATTAACTTACTGCTTATACGGCATAGCAAAAGTACACAAACTTGGTAGCAATTCTATAGAAAACTTACTTATGTTGACAAAAAAAAATAGTGTAAATGTACAAAATATCAAATAATTATTTATTTTAATTGTCATTATTTGCTTCTATGTGCAATATTTATTCATTTATTGTTTTTTTTTTGTCAAGCATTTTATTTGCGAATAGTGCGTTAATCAGGAATTATTTTTGTGTTAGCTAAAAAATTAATTCGCCGTTTATGTGGCAAAATTGTCTAATTGCAATATTTTTATTTGCGAATAAGTCGCACGTATAAACGTAGTAATACATACATATGTAGCTTTATTATTAATAGCAAACAAACTTCAGTTGGGTTGCCAGACAGAAAGAATCTGACAGCAGTTAGTCGTCAATTTAAATCTGTAATATATATTTTTTTTGTCAGCAAAACAACCGCCAACCGAGTTCACTTTGCTATCAATAATGGATTTTTAATGAACTTGTGTTTTGCTATGATTTCCTCATTCGTTTTCTTTCTTTCTTCTTAATTCTCTTTTTAGCACAATTTGAATTTATATTATAATTTTGTTTATCCAAAGAATATGATTGCCGTTTTTGCGGCCATGTTAGCTGAGAGACGTATTATTTTTACCTCGAAACGTTTAGATCGTTTATCATCTTGCATACAAGCGGCGAATGCATTTCTCTATCCCATGGTATGGCAGCACATATTTATACCAATGATGCCAATGAAGCTAAAAGATTATTTGAGCGCACCCATGCCGTATTTAATAGGTGTACCTTCAATGGTATTAGAAACGGTATATATTCCACTCAAAAAATTTTATGTTAAGTCAAGTTTTAGACTTGGCAGTTTTTCTTGAAGCAATTCTCTTCAATTCTCTTTTCAAACTGCTCGTTTGTTTACACTCAGACGGTTTCTTGTTAAATTTTCGTATTGTTTCAATGCAGCGAATGAAATAACAAAAGAGAATTGAAGTAACTTTTCTGTACAAGCAAGTCAGTACCCCTCTTCTTTCATCTTTCCTCTCTCTCCTACAAACTCAGACTTGCTTCAAGAAAAACTGCCAAGTCTAAAACATGAGTAATGAAGTGATACATGTGTACAATGTAAATCGGTAAAATTTTTCTAATATAGATGATGCCCGAAGAATTAGGCGATGTTGTGATTTTAAACTGTGATAAAAATATATTCGAAAGTCCCTTCGATGATGTTCACTCAATGCCTCCCGAAATTGTTGCGCACTTAAAAAAAGAATTAAGTCGCACAAGTGAACATATGGGCGATCGAGTCTCAAAAATATTCCTTGGGGTTTTAGTGCAACTTATTGGCGGTTATAGAGATGCTGTGGAATTTCGTGATACTGGGAAAACGTTTAACAGTGATAAGTTTATTGATTCGCGGCCTTCACATTTAAGACCTTTTCTAAGAAAAATGATGGAATTGCAAATATTTCGTCAATTCATTGACGAACGTTTGGAAATGATGAATACCGGTTTAGGGTTTTCTGATGAATTTGAGGAGGAGACTGTACGGTATGCTGAAAAACGCAAAAAACATGGTCGTTTCTATCAATTCAAGGAAAAGGTATAAATTAGTTTCTTACCTAGGACAAACAATATTATAATATTTTTTTTTTTGCTTTGCTTCATAAACTGTTTGATTTGCAGCTGTTAGGGAAATTTAAATATATATATTTTTTATTATTTCACTATTTGTGCATTCATGAGAATCTTTACATATGCTTGTTAAGGGTTAAATTCGAGTGGTCAAAACGAAAATGCATTTTCATCGAACTCATCACCAATTAGACATGCATTTTTTTCTCTCTCAAAATATCAGACCCACTACCTATCTTATAGATAGAATATACATACGAGTATATATGTACATATATGGCCAAAATAATAAATATGTACATTATTCTTTTCCTTTCCCGGGCTATTGAAATTTCGTTCATTTACGGCTTGAACCGCGATGTCGATAGATAGCGTGCGATCGACAAAAAAAAACAATTTTTTTAAGAAAAGTAACACAGGCAATGAATGTCTACTACTATTACTAGGTTCTACCTTTTTTTGGAAAAGGAGAACCTAGAGAAGACAGGTTATGAAAGAAGAGATAGAGGAAAGTTTCATTATTTTGCAATTCTTTTAATAATTTTTGCACGTTCTTTTAATAATGCAGTGTTACAGCGCGTCTGGTGTTAAATGAGGCGTATTCATTTTTTTAAACTGTCTTTAATAGCCATTTTATTGGTTATTTTACTTCGCCGATGATTATGCTCCACAATACCGACAAAGGAGGGCGCTCTGATATTACATTAGAATTAGTATCTGCTGACGTCGGTATAGTTCAGTTACCAGTGATTATGCCTTCATTACTTGAACTTTCCTGCAACAACTGATACAAAGGGCAACTAATGCACATCGGAAAAATGCGCAGTGTTGTTATTTAATGACTCTTAAATATGGGGGCTGGAACTCAGGACCTCCGGTTTTGTAGTCAACGTGCTAATTACTTCAGCCAACGCCACCCTCAATACAAGTTAATGCCGTGATACAGTATCATACACGTTCGTATGATTCATTCACTAGAAAATTTTACTGAAAAAATCACACGAAAATAATCGCAACAGGTGCCACACTATTCCAGAAAAAAGATGCAAAAACATATGTTTTTGGTTTTACTAATACAAACAAATGCAATTTTCCGCCATTTGAAATAATTTTTATGTTTAATTATTTTGCATTTGTAAAGAAATAATAACGCAAAATGTATGTCTCAAAATGTATCTCTCTTTCTCTCTCTCTTTAAATAAATGCAGCAGATATTGATGTTTTCTTATCAGCTGCTTTAGGAAATCAGGGATGCATTTTATCTCAATAGGAATTATCATTTTATTAAAATTTTCATTAACTTTTGGAAATCAGTCAGACTTATTAAAAAATCTGTCACAAATATAAAATTTTTAATCCACACTATCATACTTTTAGAACACACACGACTTTTTTGACAGATCCAACGACACTGATAGTGTATCACAGCCTGTAACGATCAAATACTCTGTCGACATCGTGGTTCATTAACGTTTTACAACTCATAAAATTAAATAGAAAGTTGTGTTATCAGCTTTAATTTAGAATTTACTCTTCCACAAATCCATATAAGTATATATAGATATACAGAGGTATCCCGGTTTAATGAATACACAGTTTAAAAAATGCACGATTTAACGCACGCGACATCAATATTCGATTAATTTTTATAGTTTTTGTTTAATATGAACATAAAAAATTAAAGTTTTTTTACTTTTATATCGAAAATTTTCTTGTTATAAATGAAAGCAAAAGAAAAAAATGGACACTGGATTTAATAGGTTTTTCGATTTAACGAATCGGCCTTCTATATGTATTTATGTATATCGTTCGTTAAACCGAGATACCACTGTACACATATGTACACAATTATAATTAACCAAGCCAAAGATTATTGCTCTTATGTAAAAACGATTGTTAAAGTTAGAGCATGCGTTAAAACCGGTTTAGCCATACAAAATTCGTTTGTAAAACCAACTTTAAATTTACCAATCGTTTTTGCATAAGGGGGTATGTGTGTGAAGAAACTTTAAATTTAAGTAGCAGAGACATAAAATTCTAGCAGATTGAATTTTTCAATTAACAGAGCACTGTTAATCATTTAACAGTAGTAGTAAAATTAATGGGCAAGCAACCCTATTGTAAATAAAATGTGAAATATTTGTTCCCATGAAATTTGCATTCCCCATGAAGGGAAATTTGCTATTGCAAATTTCATGGGAACGTTTGTTTCCGCTATCAATGCTTACTGAATGTAAAAAACGGGAAAAAGATTTTTAAATCTTAAAAATTAATTGAAAATCAGACAAAGAATTACACAAATGTTGGGTTTCAATTAAATGTTTTTAATTGTAAAGTTGAGTTTTTAAATATTTTAGTTGGCGTGGAAAAATTCTTAGGTATACCAAGGCAGATTCATGTTCAATGAATGAAGTTGTTGGAGGGAATTATTTACTACTATCGTAAATAAAATGTGAAATTTTTGATCCCAAGAAATTTTCATTCCCCATGAAGGGAAATTTGCTATCACGAACGTTTGTTTCCGCTATTAATGCGTAGTGAATGCAAAAAGCGGGAAGAAGATGAGCTTAAAAATTAATTGAAAATCTGACAAATTTTAGCTTAACTAATAGTGAAAAATATAAAAATTTTGGGTTTAAAATTAAATTTTTTAAAGTTTTTAAATATTTTGAGTTCCGTGGAAAATATTCTTTAGTATTACATCGCCATAAAATTTACTGCATGTAAACCAGAGAGGTTCATATTTAATGAAAAAATGTGTTGCAGTAAATTATTGTTCGTAATCATGGACATTATTTACTGGTCTTATCTTAAAAATAAATTATTTAAAATTAAGTCAATTCAACTGTAAACATAAAGTGAACAAAATCAAGGGAAAAGCGAAAAAATGCATGTGAAAAATATTCACGATAAGGGGGATTAAAAAAAGGGAACACATTTCAGGGGAAAAATTATTCACGATTGCAATTTGGGAAAAGAGAAAATATTTCGAGGAAAAAACTGTTTGCGGTAGTACTGTGTAATTATCAACAGTGAGCTGTTAAGTGCTAAATTCGCTCTGCTAAAATTTTTGGTTATTGTCTCTGCTACTTAAACTTGAGGACTATCTTCACACGCATTCAACGATTTAGTACCTAATTTTTTATCAATAATTTATTAGGAAGTTATTTGCTTTAGTAATGCTTTTTTGATTCTACTTTTTGCACATTATTTGATAGTTATTAAATTTAATTTTTTGCGTTTGTTTTTCGTTTTTGATTTGATTATACATATTTAATTTAATTTTTCGTTAATTTTTTGCAGTATTATTTGGGGAAACATGGTTTAAATAGAGTTTTCAATAAGAAAACCTACACTATTAATGCTACTTAAACTTTAGTATATTCCCTTACTTAAAATCAATTTACTTTTAATACAAACATATGCAACTCTACTGTGATCAACAAAATACAATATCTACCGCTAAATAATGTACCATTTAATATGTAATATGAAAAAAGTTCGTAAAATTCCATTTATAAATTACTTTAAAAAAAAATTTTAAATTAGCTCTCTAGTCCTCAGTAACAAATAGCAACTCTACTAACTTTTTGGGTTGGCAACAGCACAGTAATAATTTTCTTCAAATGCACTGTAAAGTTTAGTTTTATGCTCTATTAATTGCATTTAACATTTTTAATAATTTATTCACATATTTTTATTTTAATTCCATGATAATGTTTCTTTTTTTTGTTTTTGTCTTTTGTTTCTTAATTAAATTTTTTTTTGGTTTATGTTTTATAATCGCTAAGCATCAAAAAAAAATAAAAACATCATCAAATAATGCATAATAATAGTTTTTAGATAATTATTTTAAAATAAAATATGTATATTTTTCTCGTACTTCTTTTGTATTCTTTTCATATTGATAAAAAAAAACCTACACGGAAACAACAACGTCAACTTTGCCTATTCAAAAAAATGTATACGAATTAAAAAAAAACTTAAAACTTTTGTCCTTTATTGCTTGCATAAAACTCTGTTCATCCCTTTAAAATATATGTATACAAAATCATCCTATTTAAATGTTGACTTAAAACAAACAATATCCAAAACAAAAACAAAATCATATTTTGCAGACTAATCCTGCTGTTAAGTCCGCTGTTAAATCGGTGAGTGGTAAAATTTTACTAAAAAGAATGCTGTAGTCTAAGAAATATTAACATTAGCCCATAAGTATGTAGTTATGTATGTATATGCTAATGTATTTTTAATATTATGTACTACAAAAAAAAAACTATGTGAATCTATTAAAAATATATGCATATACATATGTATGCATATATGTCTGTATACAATTTTTCATGAAATTTTTTCAGGTGAAAGAAAGTTCTCAGAGCGCTAAGCATGCTTACAGAAATTTCAAATCAAAATTGCGAGACATAACGCCACCACACATAACGTCAAATAATACTACAACGCATTTTCGTTCTCATCTAACTTCGAATTCCCAGCATGATCGTATCGATGGCATTGCTTATGGCAAAGAACTGCCTATAAAATCGTATATGGGACGCCATTCGGCCCCAAGCTCTCCCATATTTGGCAAACGTGTCAATGGTGTTGCTGGAGCACCAGCTGTGGGCTTTCAATATGCTTCCAAAGAACAAATTACAAATGCATCTTTGCATTTGCGTCGTGCTCCCACACCTCTGGCCATGTCCAGCTCTAGTACGCACATACAGTCGAATGGCCTTGCAAAAACTACTGCAGCTGGCTATAATTTGCACAACAATATGGCTTCATCTCCCACAGTCAGTCCGGCCAGTTCGTTATGCTCGTCTGAAATGAATTTGTCACAAGAACTACAAAATCATCCGCTATTTAAAACCCCTATTGTGGACAGAAGTGTGAGTAATAATTTAAAAGCTTAAGCATAAATATTATTTACATAAATGTTATTTGTACTTCTTTTTATTGTTTCTGTCATCTTTTTATGTGTATTTGTCATGGCGGAGTTTTAAAAAGTTATTTCAAGTTCTTTGTTTTACATTATACTCGTAGCACAACAAAGTGTTAGCAAAATATATTTTAGTATTTAATAGTTTGTATGATATGATATTTTAAAACCTAAAGCATCAGATATAAGTGGAATTAGAAATAATAATCACCTGCCCTAATGACTAGCTCCGATTATATAGTTTTATTATAAAAATTAAGCTTAGTAGCTGTGCACAGTGGGATGGCTTCAAACAGTTTTGTGCAAAATTTATAAAGAGTGGTCCCAGATTATCGAAAATTAAGAAAGAAATACAATACATACATACAATTCAAGTAAATTTTTTACTTACGTACATGCACTGTCTAGATTAAAAGAAATACGAGTTTTATCCAAATCGGCCGCCCCCCCACTGCCCATGAAACCCATAAAAAATATATATGTATATAAAAAAATATAAAATATTTTTTATCTTAAACTTTATTTATTCTTCATTTATAGTTTTCTTTGATGTGGTCTCATTCTAAATTCTTTTTGGCTCATGTCTTAAGCTACTTATTAAAGGGTCTGATGATGCATTTTCTAGAAAAAATATAACTATACTTCCCTAAAATTAGCGAGAACCATATTTTTCGATAGAAAGAAGACATTCCCACCTTTCATTTTATTTAAAGAAAAACTTGGGGAATGTAGGGCTACATGGTTTTTAAAAATATTTCAGGGGGTCAACTCTGTAATTCGAAACGAAAGAAAATGGTTTCGTATTTCTATGCTTATAACATTTAAATTCGAAAGCATTTTCTTTCGTTTCGAATTACAGAGTAGACCCCCAGGCTGATTATGAACACCAACCATCAACTGGTTGAAAAGAGAAAAAAAATGTCAACTAGTTATGGTTGAAATAGTTATTACGAAAACCAGTTGATAAAGTTGTGAATGATTACGTAGGTATTCGCTATTGTGAATATGCATTTGAAGGAAAAAATACAACAGGTAACAAATTACAAAAATAAGATGCATTAAATGAGAGGAATTCGTTTAAAAATTAGTAGAAAATGTCATTTAGGTTGACCTTAACTATTTAACTACGTGGTGTGTTCCTCCCATTTATTTTCACCAACCACTTTTGAGCAGAGTCCCTTTGCAATGTCCGGGTTTTCTTCCATCAAGCTTGCAAGCCTTGTAATTTGCTTTTTGTTGCTCATAATACGCGCTCTGTGCATAAAATCAATAATTTTTTTATTTCTAATGATATTTATTTATATATTTCTATTTATTTACTACTTGCATTTTGAGTGAATATTTTTCTCCTACTATTTTGTGGTTGGAAAAAAGAGAATAAATTTCCATTAATAGCTATAATAGTGATTTTGTAGTTGATAGTTGATAAATTATTGTTGATACCTCTTTTCAACCGGTGACATTTCGTAATACCGATTTATCAACTTTGTTGTAAAAATTTCTCTTATCAACCGCACGTTGTTGTTCATAATAAGCCTGTTTTAATTTTTTTTAGTTTATGATATTCCCATAATATTTTTAACCGACTTTAAAAAAAGGAGGATATTATCAATTCGTCCTTGTTAATTCATAACTCGGTACATTTCAGACCGATTGTAAAATTCCATTTTTTTGTCTGAGATGCTAAAGCTCCCAATTGGTCCTAAGTGGGCAGTAACACGCCCACACATTTATATATTTAATTTATGTTATTCTACTTATTACTTATAGCAAAAACATTCTTGTAGTTAAACAAAATTTTAAAGTTGAAAAATAGGCAGGCCTACGCCCATTAAAATTTATTATTATATTTCACGTGGTTCTACTTAAACCATTTTTATGAAACTTACCTTAAACCTTGCGCTCTAAAATAGATACAACCTTCAATTTAAAAAATGGGCGGAGTCACGCCCATTAAAATTTAATTTTATATTTCACGTGCTTCTTAATCTAAGGATTAAAAAAATGTTTGTATGTTTTGTTTACTTCCAGTTAGATCCTTAAATTTTTTTTCGAAAATGTTTTATCACATCTTTGCATTAAAGTCGGTTTTTTTTGCAGAATTAGTTTAATTTATGGAGCAAAGCTATACTTTTCAAACATATTAAAGTCAAATGGTATTATCAAGAAAATTATACATTTATGAACTACTGACTTGGTCTGCTTTTTGAAAAACGATTAAGATTATTAAGTAACACTAATAATACTACACATGCATACAATAATACTTACATGGATGTACCGATGGTACATCGAATAAGTAAAAATAATTAATGTGATGATCGTAAAAGATAAGCAAGGATAGTTAAACATACTTATGTAGAGTATAAATATAATTTCGTGCTAACCTAAATAGAAAAATGATACTTATAAATGTGCTTACCAAAGGTAAATCACTTGTATACACAACAATCATTTCTCATATTCCGTTTCATTGAAAATTTAAGTTAAATAGCTGATGTTAAAAAAGAATATCTACCCAAGTAGATAGACTAGGGTGCTGATGAAGTGCGTGGCTGCACAGAAAAGTATCGGTATTTCCCCCAGCTTAAAGTCTTAGTTTAATTTTTCTGCTCTTCTTTAGAAACTCACATTAATTAATAAAAATATTTCACTCAATAAGAATTTCAATTACTGAGCTTGAGCCTGACTAAAAATTATTTCTGATTAAAGTTCACTCAATTAAAAATCTAAAAATGTCTCGATTACCTTTAGTTTGTTAAAAAATTATTCGAAAGGAATTGTTTTGAAATTTTTTGATTTTCGTCACATATTAATTTACCTGAATAGTTGTGTGTGCTCCACTGTAAGTGAATTTGTATGTATGCTATATGGGTTTCTGTTTAAGTTTTTCCAATTACTGCATAAAAATTGTTTTGATTATTTAATATTTAAATATGTGGATTTAAACTTTTTTTGACCTACACATTCACGTTTAAATTTGCATAAAAGCATCGTTTCAAAAAATAACGGTATCTACCAGATGTTAGTTGGTTTTTGTGTTGCCATATCGATATACTTTAAACACAACCGCTTTGTTTTTTATTTGTGGGCAAATAATTCATCCGATTGTATTTGTTTGCGCCATGAAGTAAAATTTTGTTTTTCTTTGTAAATATTTAATAAAACTTTGATTTTACGGTCACAGTTAAATAAAGAACAACCATCAGGTGATGTTTTAATTAAAGTTTTATAAATGTATTATAATTTAAAATACTTTAGAAAGCATTTTCGGTGAGTTAAGAATTATTAAAAAAATTCGTTTTGGTGGAGTTATGCCCATTTCTTGTGTTGGTAATCAAACTGTAATTATTTTTAAGTTCGAATTAAATACGAAATTGTGTTTTTGAGTGCATAATTAAATAATAATTAAATACCCAACCTTGTATAATTAATTATTATTTAAGTTTTACGAGCGCACCATATGTTTTTATGCCTGTGTGTGTTTATTGAAAACATCATGTGGTCGTATTAGGAAGAATTTCGTTTAATTTTCATAAATATACAACAAATACAATCCATAGTTTCATATCATGGTATAAATAAATAGAAAAATGCATTTTGATGCTCCTTTGATTTCATAAAATGTGTTTTTATCCATTTTATTTTATGCATTTTTATAACCTAACTTTTTTGTTTATGGTAAACAGCTGTTCTTTGGAAAGCTTTCCATAATATTTGGAAGTTTTTTAGTGCTGCCGTACTTTCAACGTAATTTAATAAGAACTTTAATTAACCACTGAAAAAATTAAATCATATTTAATTACAGCTTAATTTTAAATAAAAATCAGCTAATTATATATTTAATTATTAAGTCAAAAAATGGGGGTTAAAATTCATATTCTAATTTTGCAAATTCCAATTTTAATCTTGTTTAAGTAAACTTTTTGTTTGTATATTCCAAATGAAAGCTTGACTTATTTATATATGTATGTATGTAAGTACGTTGAATTAGTGAGATGAAAACTCTAGCAAAATTACTTTTCAGATACGCGTTAATGTTAAGGGCAAAAGTGGGTTATTTTTTTTAAATATTACAATTAGCCATTTTAAGTTACTTTAAGATTCTAGTTTTTTAGACTATTAGTTAGCAAGCAGTTCAATCTAGATTTGCCCATAACTTTTTTTAGTTCTCAATCCCATTAAAATAAAGATTGGTGGGCTCAGTTTCATAGATAAAACCAAACTCCGCCTTTAAATCTGCCGCATTGTCCCTTTTAGATTTTAATTTTTATGTTTGTTTTTTAAAACTTGCCTGTTTATCACTATAAAGCTTTTTATATTTTATAAAATATATGTTAAATACTCGTCCTATCTATCGCTTTATGTATTTATATGCGTATAATTTATGTATGTATTTGTTCTCGTTCTTTTAATTTTTAATTATTATATTATTTGAATTATTCTTTTCTTTTCTATGGTTATAATATTCGTCTAATGTTGCATTATTTTGTGCGGTCGTCCGTCCTCTCTTTCATTAAACATGAACTTCATACAAAATAATTATAAACAATCAAAATGTATGTGTACAATTATATAATAAATCTAAACAAACCAAAAAAAAAAAAACAAACAGCTTAAACCATGTCACAGTTTAGAACCCAATCATCGCATAACGGCCACGCATACAGGTGGACCAGCTCCGGCTAGACCACCACCACCAGCACCTCATTTATTACAGCTTTATCAACAACAACAGCCTCAGCAGCAGCAGTTCAGTAATGGTCCAACATATTATAATCACCCATATGGTTCACATGCTCGTGTAGAAGGGAAACCACCATTTGTACCCAGACCGGCACCAATTTACATTCCAAAAGCAAAATCACAAACCCTTAATACTGCCACCACCATTACTACTACCACCAACACTATCACCACTACCACTACCACCACCACCACCACAGGCACAGGCACTAGAAATCATTTAATAACACATCAAGAAAAACAATTGTTATTGCAGCAACAAAAATCACATTCCTCATATAATTCAACAACTCCCAGTAATCAGTTAATTCGTACAACCGACTCGTCATATGATACACCGCCCGATATGCAATCACCACCCGTTCCGCCAAGACGTCAAGCAGCCACCACACCACCGACACCTACGAACAACTGTAACGGCGGTGGCGCCCATATCTTGTCGAATGCTGTGGCAGTAACAGCCGCTGCCGTTACAGCTGGTATCACGCGCCTCGAACGCAATTGCTGGCAGGATTATGCAGAGTCTCAACTTTTGCAAAATGATTCTTTACGCAGTTCAGCATCTTCATCGTCGCACAATTCTAACTCATCATCATCTAGTGGGTCTTTTGTAACCGCCGCCTCTCGCTTTTCACTTTATCAAGCATCGCCCCCCGGCCGTGAACCTCCCGTACCAGCGCCGCGTTCTAGAAAAGATAAAGACAAAGAGGTAGTATACCTTTCAAACAAAAAAAACACTTCTTCCACATCACAGTAATGTTTTCCGATACATTTTATATGCTCCCCATTGACATTTTAAATGGAAAATACGTTGATTTATTTATTAATTTATATCGCAACTTTGATGTAGAAAAGCCCCAAGTCATATTTTTCTTAATTTTCAGGAGAAATATAAATTAAAATTTAGTAGTCACGAATTTTTTTAATATTTTGTTTAAAGCTTTAATTGATTTAGGTCCAATTTTTTTGGTTAGAAATTAATCTTGGTTTCTTTCTCTAATTAACTAATCCGAAAATTAATTTAATCTAGCATGAATTCAGTTTGATGTTTTAGAGCTTTAGCAGTTTTTAAAAATTTTACAAGTTTTATATATGTACATATTTAGATAGTTTTTTGAGAGTGTAAAGCAAAAGATATCTGATTCAATCAAACTATTTTTTTTATTTTTTAGTACGATATCTCGTTAACCTTTGGTTAACGTCCTCAAGATATACATATCTTATTTTATGTTTGTTTCTTATATATAATTTTATTCTTTGAGCATATAAAAAAAGATCGAAAAATTAGTTTAAAAAATTTTAAAAGCAAGTTTTACATATTAAAACACAATTAAATAACATAAAATATACACTTTTAAGTCGAGATCCCACTATCGGCGCAATGTACCGATTTTCGTTGGCTCGCTGACAGTAAAGTTATAAGTAACAAGCCATTTTGGTTAAAACGTTGCATAAAACTCTTCATGCAGACATAAAATACATAAAAGCAATAATGCTTTTGGTAGACAACTTATTTAAAAATTCTGTGATTTGCGGTAGCACGCTGTCAACAGATGGCATATTGTCTAAAATGATCTTTAAATAAATAGCAACAGTTGACATTAACTCCGTAAGAATCTAAAAAAATTAACCACAATTTTCTCAATTTTAAGTAAAGCAAAGAAATGTTATTAAGATCTGATTGTATGTTTGGTATCTTCAGTCGGAGCATAACAAAAAAAAAAACGATTTAAGGCTTTTCTACATCAAAGTGCTTATAGTTATAGAATACACTCAATCCTAAACTTGAATAGCAGAGACAAAAACTCAACAGTTTTAGCAGAGCGAATTTTTCACTTAACAGCTCACTGTTAACGATTAACACAGTAATAGCAAAACTAATGAGTACTATTTTGGAGGTAAAATCTAGGAATGGAGACTAAAGCCGAGATCCCACTATCGACACAATGTACCGATTTTCGTCGGCTCACTGAAATAGTTTTATCATGATTCTTTCATTCGTAGCAGTGTTGCCGTAAAAGAACTATGTACTTGTTAGTTTTTTATTTTTTTTTGTTTATTACCAAAATACAATAATTCCTTTTCTCTCCCTACTTTTATATGCTTAAAATTCATATATTATAACTATTTTTTTCATTCATGTTATAAAAAAATGGTCTAACTGGCAACACTGCTTGTACATAACATACAATAAATACGTGAGAAAGAATTATGTGAGAGAGAAGAGCTAAATTTGTCGCTTCAATTCCCACTACGTGCAACTTTTGCTACCCCGCAAGCTTCGCCGCAAAAGCAAGCTCGACTCGCAGGCGACGTGTCGCAGCGAGGCTTCCCTTTATCTAAACAACCTCTTAAATATTTTTTCCAACAACTAACGACAACACTATTGAAGATTTTGGTTTGACTTGTCAAATATTGCGTGTACAAGAACATAACGCTGCTTGAAAGTCGCCGACAACAATAATTGATATCTGTCAATAGTGGGTACGATAATGCGGACATTGAGTTGTTAGCGCGACCTGCGTCATCGCCGCCATTTATAATATACATACATATATTCGCAAGTCCAGTTGTATTGCGTATTATGTATTCGTATTGAAATACACTTTCGGCTTACTTGCTTGTGAACAGGCAGTTTTTGTTGCATACATTGTGTCACGTATTGCTAAATGTCAAAGATGGTGAAGGGCAGCTATTCTTAAAAATTATGATTACAATAACTTTCGAAATTATCTGTTCTATTTTCTTAATTAAATGTTTTGTTTCATTTATTGCTGAAAATATAGTTAATAATTTTATTAATTTTTATTATTCCTCAATTAACAGCTTCCAATTGAATCAGAGATGGGACTTTCTAATTAGCTCTGAATTTTTCTTTGGCATTATTAATTTTTTAATAAAAAAAATGCCAAAATTATAGTATAAAGCAATAAAATTGTGGGTGATTGCAATAATTAAGAAAAGTTCTCTTGCTGCTATAAAACATTGTGTTTAATGAAAAATATCAACAACAACAATTTAAACTACTTAGTGTATTTTAATACCATAATACAGTCCATACAACATTACTACAAGGGGCTTGTGATTTGAACAAAATACATATGTATTTTAAAGCAAAATTACCAACAGGCTCATAAAACCCATACACGGTATGTATTTGTAAAATATATATGTGCATATCGTCAGCTGAAATGCAAAACCATGTAACTAAAAAAAGTTCAAAGTCGAACTTTTAATTGATTATTGGGCATTACAGCAAACAAATAAATGTGCCTTCAAATTTTGAAACCTTTATCATAACAATCAGACGTATTAAAAATTCAAATAAAGAAACTTTATTCCAATCACTTCAATAATTTTGTTTAGTTTTTTTTTCTCTCTCTTCTGTAAAATTTAGAAAAGTTTAGTTACAAATGTGATTTTGCATTTGAGTCAACGATATATATTTTTTTTTTTTAACAAACACAACCAGCAAAGCGATTTGCTTGTCTGCAGAAAACACCCAGAGTTTATGGTGGGAATCGAACCCACAACCTCTGGACTGAGAGGCTAGCATCGCTACCACTCAGCAACAGGGGCACACATAACATAACCATATAATCGGAAACTCCGCAAATATGTTATTTATTTTTGCACTAGAAAAATAACGTAAATCACATACGATATAGTCCACGTCGAAAGTTGTGAAAAATAATTCAACAAAACCCTCTCTTGAAATTTAAATTTTTTGCCAAATTTATTTTCTGAACTCACTTTAAACAAAACTAATAGCACTTGTAGATCAAAACGTTGTGAAAAAATGTCAAAATTTATTATGGTGTTGCCAGATTTTAGCTATTGACAATAGTGTTGCCAGTTCCCGAAGAGACGGGCGGGTTTTTCATAAAAAAAATCAGTGAGTATTGAAATTTTTATAATATTAGCAAGTCGATTTTAGAAGCGGATAAAATTATTTAAAAAAACATTATAGTAGGATTGAGTGTATAATTTTTTTGTTTACAAGTTTCCATATAAAATGTCTCGTATTGTGGCAATCGATAGCGAACGAAATTTCAAAACATTTCCATTTAAATTCTATGGAATTATTTTGAAAATTTGCTTAACATTAAATGTTGTAACGAATTTGCCAACTGTTTGCAATAAAAACTATTTTTTGAAACAGAATTTCAAATATTTCAATTGCAAAAATCCTTAACAAAAATTCAATTTCTGATAATTTTATAAAAAATATATATCAAATATATATGATGGTCCGATCTGTTAACATTACTGACGATCATGCCTGCGTGTAGTAAAGAAAAATCAACCAACAATCTTTCGAACTGAAACCTAAACAAACATTCACCAAAGTCTATTCATTAAATATTCACCACATAGTACATAGTTGCAATTTAACTATTTCACCTCTTTAAATAAAACTAATAACAAATATCTGTGGTCACAAGCAATAATAGCCCAAGTCGAAAAAATACTTTTGTTAAAAAATGAAATTTTTAATAGCTATTTTTTTATATCAAAATAGATAAAATAGAAGAATTTTTTTTAGTAAATCTAAAAACGAATGTAGTCAAAATTTTATGAAAATACTAGGCCTCATCATAGTTGGCGTTTTTTTTACTTCAACTATGAAATTTTTTGCCTAAATTAAAGAAAAATTGTTGCGGTGTTCTTTAACCTTTTGCAAAAACTTTGTAATCGTAGTAGAAATACTCCAACCCCCATAAAGGGGAAAGTTTTTTTAGTATATTTTAGCAAATGATATAAAATTTGTTTGGCTTTTAATACGATTCATGTCTATATGGTTCGGTTCATTTCTTTTTTTGACCCACTATAGGCCTAAAGTACCAATTTTCGTCGGCTCACTGCAATAAAGTCATGAGGAATAAGCCAAAACGGCTTGCACACTACACTGCTGTGGTAATAAAGCCTTATAGACTTATTACGGAATTAATTCAGGAGTAAGTCCATTTTGGTTCAATACTTATGACTTCAATGGAGTGGGCCGACGAAAATCGGCAAGATAGTGGCAGGTTTCGGCTTTAGAGACATGTGCATGTCACGTAAATACGAAGTTCGGTTTGTAGAACAATGTTGTATATTGATGATTATTTTTTTATGTCAACTGATGCCGTCCGTTATCGCTTATGACCACAGAAATGTCAACATATCGCACACTCAATCATAAACAGTTGCAATTTAAAAGTATAAAACTGGTTTTTCTCAGTTCACTCAACAAAACTCTAACGACCGCAAAAATTTCTTTTGATCAATATAAAATAGGGTTATGTCACTCGTGAACATCTGAGATTTTTTGAGTTGTGTCTGTTTATGATTAAATGTGCGATGTGTATGTATGTACTCTTATTTAGTATGTATTATTATGTAATCATTAACAAAAGTACACACATATTGTTTTATCGAATTGTAGTGTCTTGTTAACTGAATGTCCTTGTCATCATTTCCTTCATTTTTAGTTTGCTTGTTAATATTTTTTCTTTCGTTTTTATTGCATGTAATTCTATAGTCCTTAAAATTAAAACAAAAATGCATACACATACATATACATATGTAAATACATACATATACATATGTAAATACATACATATACATATGTAAATACATACAAATGTATGGACATATTGCTCCTTTATTGCAACATAGTCATATGTCCAAATATAGGTCTGTTCATTTACTTTCCCAGCAGAAACTAGCAACGAGAGAGTAAGGCCAGGTTTACATCTGTGTGCCAAATGCGACACAAGTGTAAAAAATCGTAACCAACTAATTACTAATGAAAAAATATTTGATTCTGACATGTATTTATTATGTTAAACAGTTTCATACATAATTAATAGACAATTTTATAGAATCCAACATGATTGCAAACTGTTTAAATCAATAAATAAACACTGAATCAAACAGTTTTTCATTAGTAATTAGTTGGTTACGCTTTTTTGGGCAAATGACACACAAGAAATGCCAGATGTAAACTCAGCCTAAGGCAGAAATTTACAAAATTACTCTCCCAAATATGACTTGCAAGAACATTTTATTCATATCAGAACCATGGATGGAAATCATAATACAATTGAACTTTTTCTGATGTATTTTTTTTTGAAAACATTTTAAATTGTAATTTTTTTAGAAATTGACATTTATGTAATATGACATTTTTTACACAGTTTCATGTATTTTTACTATTTTTATGCATTTTTCATAGTTTTTTAATTTTATTCATTAGCAAATACAAAAATGCAACTTTCCAACTCTGATCATATATGTATGAGAAACAAACGAAATTATTTGCCATTAAAATTGAATTTATGTGGTTTAATGAAAGAAAACAATAAATTAAGAAAACATGCTTTCTTTTTCCATACTTATGGAATTACTTATACGTGTTTTTTTAACAATGAAATGCAAATTTTTCAGTTATCCTTTTTCAGATATTTTTGAAATAATTATTTTGACAACAAAACACACAAAAGGTGGGTGGATAATTCTTGCGAGTAAAAATTTTACTAGTAATAATTTGCAGGAATTTTTTTGTCTCTCAATTTGTTCTCTCTTTTGAAGCTCTCTTTCTCCTTGCAAACTTTTTGAGTTAATGAACACTTTTCCGTAAAACTTGTTACAAATTCGTAAAAATTTTTAGTAAATGAACAAACCTAATGCTAAAATAAGTGTTTATATTGTATTTTTTTGTTATTTAAAAATTTGGGAGAGAAAAATTTTTTAAAAAGGTTGTGAAAAACTAAATAAGAATTGAAAATCGAGTGAAGATGATTGTTGTGAAGTATTTGTTTGATATTTTTAGCTTAACCCATGTTTCTAAAACATAGACGGAAGGACGAATTGAGTATAAAATTTATATGGAAAGCACTCATGTGTTTCTGTGGCAATAAGGAAAAAGTGCTTCAGACACATTTTACTGTTTTGCAGGGGAGCACTTTTAAACGTTCAAGTCGTTTTTCAGACATTTATTTCGTTTACAGTTAAATTGGGAAATTCTCTGTTAGCCTTTGATTTTTTAAGTAAACATCGTTCTACACACTATAAGTAATACATTTATGTTGATATATACCATAGTATAACCTAAATTAAGTTATTATTCCAAATAAGAATAATAAGAATTTTTTAGAAGCCTAAAAAAGATAAGCTGCAAGTAATTTTTCTACAACGCAGGTACCATTAACTCAAAATCAGCTTATATTGAATTGAGCACTTTTTCCTTTTTGCCACAATTTTTGTGTGATTTTCGTAAAAATTTTCTAGATGATTCGTCTGTTTGACTTTTAGCAACTGCACATTACTTTGTTTGCTTACACAATTCTCAATAGAAATTTTTAGCTTTTCTGAAGTATTTTTTGGTTGAACTCTACTGACAAGTTTCTTAAGCAGAAACGAAATGCGTATGTTAATACAATGCAGTCTTACCGTCAGATAAATATACTTGGGTAATTTTAAATATTAAAATATATTCAGCACATTTCCAAATATTCTGCGGGAAATAACTCACTCAGGCAATTCGATTAAATCTTCCCAGACAGAATTTTGAATTTACGAAATTAGTTATTTCATTTCCAATTGTTTTATTTTGCATCAAAAATGTTAAATAATATTTTGCAAATAGGGGAACAAACTCCCGGGGAATCGCCATTGAGAGTAGGGCCGATTCACTGAGCTGGAAGTCTGTAAAATATTTGTTGTTGTTGCAAAATTACCTCTTTAAAGTCATGACTATGTTGCAATAAAGTATATACATACATACGAATATATGGCATGTGTCTATGTATGTACATACATATGTATATTAAATAAACTTTGAAATTAACTAACATTAAAATGCTTTTGTTTGCTTTGTTTTTTTTTTGCCTATTGTTCTTCTTTCTTTTTCCAAATAGTCCTTGCGTTCTCTTCAGCCCCAGCATATGACAATGGGCATGAATGGTATTAGTAGTATAGCTTCCGCAACTGCTACAACAACAGCAATTACTAATTCCCATGCTTCTGAGGATTCTATGAAAGATCTAATATCGCTGGACGATAGTCATAACAGTAGTTTTGATTTGGAGGATTTCGATCCCTTAAATCAAAACGCTCGTCCTTTGCCAACGCATATTGTGGGCGGTACTAAAAAAAATACTGCTGCTAATAATAATAGTAGTATTGTTAATCAAAAGAAATCAACCACCTTGCCCACAAATCCCTCAGCGCTTATGACTACAACCAGCATTAGTAATCCATTATATACCTATTATACACCACAGCATTTGCCGCCAACGTCCACTTTAAAACCTCCTGCTGAGAAACCGCCACCCTTACCCAAGACAGTACCGCCTCCCATGCCGCCACCAGATGAAGACTTTGAATTGCTACGCAAATACGGTCTCGATCAATTTACCTTGATCACTACCACGGTAACAACGACCAGCAATAGCTCAACTATAACTACATCGGGCATGAGTAATTGGACAACATTTGATTGAAATTCAATGTTATATTATTCGCAACTATGTACTCTTCTATACTTTATATTATAACGCTCATTCATTCGTTTTAATTTTTTTGTGTGATTTCTTTCATTTTTAATTTTTGCTTCATGTAAATATTTAATAGCAAGTAAAGAAAATTTTAGACTAAATTATTAATTAATTTGTTAGTTGTAAAGCCTCAAATATTGTATCTATTGTAATGTATCTGTGTATGTATATTATTGTAAAAATATCAAATTTATATATTATATTATACATATGTATTTAATAAAAAGAAATAAATTAAACAAAAAAAAAACAAAAATAGTAATGCTCCAACTTAAGTCTTAATTACGTAGTATGTATGTGTTTAGTTTTTATGTTTGGTGTTTTTTTTAACAGATCACGCACATACACTCTTCTATACATATTAATTTTTTAAAGCTTTTTAACGTTTATTTTTTTATTTTTTATTTCTATTAACTCTCACATTATTAAGTATATATCGAAAATAACATAATTTAATTGTGTATAAAATATCCGCTCAGCAAAGACGTACTTCGAAATTAATTAGAAATCTTATTTAATAAAAACTATTTTCAAATGTAATTTAAAAAAAAAGAAAACTTAAACTTGTCTTTTATTAAAGCTTCAATTATAATGGATTTTCTAGAGAAAATTTATCAGGCCAGAAATCAGGGGGTCTACTATGTAATTCGAAACGAAAAAAAAATGCATTCGAATTTACATGTTAAAGGCATACAAATTCGTAAGCATTTTCTTTCGTTTCGAATTACATACACACATAGTAGAACCCCAGAAATCAATCAAAACAATCGGCTCTGTTGTGTAAATCGGTCGATTTGAAATCGTACGATTTTATCAAATTAATTCTGACAATAGAAATGTTTTTTTAAATATTTTTAAATTTCAATTATTATTAATTTTTTTTAAAACGAGCAATTTACTCGTATTCGGTTAACAGAACAAGGCCGAATGATTATGAATTTAAATTTAGATCGATTTTGTTTTACCTTCTCCAGATTTCGATCGAAAAAGCGCCAATCCAAAACAAAAAACATATGGTTATTTTCTAATAAAAGAGCAAACAAATTTTGATATTGAAGTGGACAAAATTTAAAAATGAATAATCGAAGTGTATGTAATTGCAACAATTGCAGCGACATTATTTTTTTACAGGAGAAGGAAAAACCTTATAAATTTAAGACTATTTATTTAAAAAATGCCACATTGAAAAATTAATAAAATCGATGTGAGAGCATTAGAAAAAACGTTGTCAAAATAAAATAGATTCTATCTATCGACTGCTTTCCGGGGCTTCTTTTTTGTGTCAATTTGTATGGGAAATGTGC
Source organism: Tachina fera (assembly GCA_905220375.1). Lineage (NCBI taxonomy): Eukaryota > Metazoa > Arthropoda > Insecta > Diptera > Tachinidae > Tachina > Tachina fera. The sequence continues at coordinate 101,025,195 of LR999967.1, read as the reverse complement.
TTATGTCGGAATTCTGTTTAATCATTTAATTGAAAACTTCAAACTCGATTTTTGGCAAACTGTTCTTTATTTTTTGAGTTATGACAATGTTTGAGTAAAAAAGCAATACATATGTATATACATACATATGTATGTATCTACATGAATTATAATTCAAAGTTGTTTAATTAATTTAATACATACATATTTTCACGTTCAGCGACGATATGCAATTTTTAAATTGCTTTAAAAATTTCGAAATTTAAGTATTTCCAATGTTAAATAAGAATTTTCTTAAGAAAATATTTTTTTTGCGACTTTAATGAAGCTATTAAGTAAAGACGACAGTACAAATATGTATCACTATTGATAGTTTCACCTGCCCGAATCCGAAAAAATTCCTTTAAAAGCTGGTTTTCCTTGCATTCCCTCATTTTCATGTATGTGTGTTAAGTCTTTTGATCCTCATGCTGTTGCTATTATGTGCGAAAGACTTCAGATCCAAACTCGGAAAATATGAAAATTCGGTCGAATCAAAATTTAATGCTGATTTTCGGATTGAGCTGGTGCAATTCGTACGTATAGGCTCAAACGGCCATTTTGGGCCACGCGTTTCCGAGATAAATGCAAAAATCTGAAAAATTCCAAAAATTCACTAATTGTGAGTTGCTGTCTTAAGTCTTTCGAATTGTGTTAAACATTTTATTGAGCAACTAAATGCAAAGACTTAAGAGACATGCCGCCTATTGAAGAATTTTAATAAATATTTTTGCCAACTTAAAAACCTTAGAAAGTAAAAGCCTGAACGTATGCACTTATATTTTTTATGTATCTAATTAATAATAATGTCACCCCTATCGTAAATAACAAGTGGAATTTTTGTTCCCCTCGAAGGGGAAAAATGCTATTATGAATCTCCCGGCGAATTCTTCGCCCGCTATCAGTCCCAGTGAATGTAAAACAGGAAGAAGAGATTTGTAAAGCTTAAAAATTAATCGAAACTCAAAGAAATTTAAATTTAATAAGAAATTTAGTAATCTTGTCCTAAAAATAAATATTTATTTTGAAATAACAAATTTTTCTGATAATAAGATACGATATGCAGTGTATAAAAGCACAAAATGTATGATTATAGCTGCCATAATTGTATTTTTCCAACAGGCAAATCTTTGTGAATAATTTTTTTCATAATCAAAATATTTCACAATCGTACGAAGGTTTTTGATACCTGTGGTTCATACGTTCGGAAATTTTCATGTGATATTTTTTATGATAAGCCTGAATATTAACAAATTTTCTTTTGATATTTACAACGGCTCAATGTTATGAAAGTTCTTAATGCATCTTATTGTAAATTTGTATGTATAGTACATAATACATATTATGTATGTGTTATGTTGCGGAAACATTGAAAACAAGAGTCAGAGGACAGTCACTCGGCGTTATAATTTTAATGTTATGTGTATGTTAAAATTTTGGTTAATACTCGTAGGATGTTTGTTGTAATGATGTTAGTTGTTCCAGCAGACCATCGTAGCAACGTCCTGCCGATTGTCTTTTTCTGCCGGGGGTGATGCTAACGTACAGGTATGAATTTTTTTTGTGACAATTATTTATTTATTGATTTAAATAATTAGTGTTAAATTATTTGAGGTAACATTTTTTAATTTAGTTTCTACTTTTAGCTTTATTTTCAGCCATAACTCCAGTTATACGTGCACATAAAGCCTCGGCTCCCTTAACATTAACATCTTCATAGTCCGGCAATGATTTCATACGTTCCATCCAAGCCGTAATAAGAGCATATTTTTCAGCATCGACTGGCAATAGTTTGTGCAATGTTATAAGTGTTGTATTTATCGATATATCAGCCACAGTCATTTCATTGCCTACAACATATTGACCCTGTTTAAGGAACGCCTCGAGAAAACTGTATGCATTCTGACACATTTCAATGGTTTTGGGATTAAAGTCTCCCTCGCCGCCATAGATGTTGCGCGCCTAGAAAAAAATAAACAACATAAGCAAATTATATCTAGAACAATAATTTAATTTAATGATTTTTTGCGGGTGAATGTTGATGATACTCGTACGTTTCTGCGGTTTATTTTTTAAATTAATAAATTTGAGATTTTGAAACCATTTCTACATATGTACTAGTTTAGATAGTTACGACATACACATTTATGCACCTCCTAAAGAAAAAAAGAAGTTAAAAGCTAAAAGCTTCGAAATATTATTTGTTTATTCCTGTATTTTGGAAGTTGGTGAATTGCTACTCATTATTTAATTATTTAATATTTTAATGGAGATGTTTTTTGGATTAAATTACAAGGAAAGGTGTAAAATATCAACTCGTCCAATGTCCGGTTGTACTTGTTTAGTTTACTACTTATGTAAATATATTTAAAATTATTTTTAGATAAGAAAAATCATTTTCAATTGTTTTTGTTATTTGCTAAAACTTACATTATCTATAATAAATATTTTGAACAAAATCAGTAAAAGTTTTGATTTCGGTTGCGTTGCCAGTTGACAAGGCAACTGAAGTTTGATTGCCATCCCTAATCAAGCCATTTGCTACTGATAACTCCTAGACGGTATTTAGATTGAGGAAATAAACTCCTTCTACTTGAGTCAAGCAACTGGAACTGTGAATGACATTTGAGTTGATTTCGTGAATATTTGATTTTTATAGCATATACTAAAACACTTTTTCCAGTTAATTAATTATTATTTTTAGTCCATGGGCAACGCCATGCCGCATGTACTTCGTACCCAATTTTGACCCAGTCCAAACTTGAAATTTTTATTGCAGCAATTTTTGAAAATGTTGGTGATTGTTGAAATTGAAACACATACATACATTTTGTATTCCTCTCTCGTATTTTATCACTTAAAAATAAAAATTTACTGCAACAAAAATTGCAAGCCTGGACCGTGACTTAGTAAAACGCAAGGTACGGTCACACTTGGCAAACATTTGCCCAATTATTCAGTATGTTCTGCCAAATTACACATATCTATGTAAGAACTTTCGAATTTTTAATTACAACTTGGAGACGTGCAAGGTACATACATATGTATGAATATAAATATTATTTTAATACTTACAACCATGTCTTTGATAACTTGAAATAAGACACCATTTTCATAATGTAAGCGATGATCCACACGAGCCCTTTTGCTCAAATCCTTAGGATATAATTTATCATCTTTGGCATATTTGGAAACCATAAAACAAATTATGGCATGACTATAAAATAAAGTACATAATTATGATTATAAAGTAAATTTAGATTTACAAGTCCATACATATGTACATATCGTTGGTCTCAACCCGAAAAGCCCTAACTCAAATAATTGTAGCTTTACAGGAGAAGGTAAAAACTTAATAGAAACTGCACAACTGCTTGTAAACGCGTTATTTTTACACTATTGCAATAAATTTTTGTGACGAGTTGCATATGTATGTATGTGTGAAATATATTTAAATTACTGAAAAATTCAATTTCGGAAAATATACGAGTTAGGACCTTTTTCTACTTAAGACCATCGATATATGTATACATAAGAAGAAGTTTATTCCTTATTCACTATTCCCCCATTTTAAAAAGAAATTTGCAAGCTTTTAGTTAAAATAAACCAAGTGGAAACAAAACAGCTGACTTCGAAAATTTTAAGTTGTGCCTAAAATTGTACGGTCTTATTTACAAAAATTATTAACGCTTTTTAATGGCTTTTTAAGAAAAAATTTTTTATGAAAATTTGTTCTAAAAAGCTTTTAGAAGCCTCAAAATTCCATAAATAAGGCTGTTAATTTTTAACTCAATCTGGGAATTGAATCTTTTTACTCGTAGTTTTTTATGCCCCTTTCACGGTTTTCAACCTTGAAAATAGTTTGGTTGGGATAGATAAATTTTGCATTGCCATTCTCCAGTTGTGATTTGGTACTGTCATTTACAACTCTGCGTAAGTTTGGTTGAGAAAAACTTTGAGTGTACACAACTGATTTTTAGTAGTTGGGGTTTTCTAGTTACAGGTTGGTGGGATATAAAAGACGGAAAAAGTGGAAAAATCGTAACTAGAAATATTTGTTATGCTTAATAACAATTTTTTTAACATATTCAGTATCGGCGGTATACCGGGCACATACAAATATACAAAGATTTAGGGTTTTAGGTGATCCAAAAATAGCAAAACGTTTCTTTGTTCCGCCGAAAATAACTAAAAAATTATTTTTCAAAGAATTCGTTTCCTATTTCAATTATTCCTTACCTTGTATTGGGTCGTTTAAAAGAGTTGGAATCAGCAAGAAATTCTTCTGATACGTAGCACATCTATAATTGATACTTCGTTTTCGTTTCATCTAAAGAAACAGTTGTGGTTCATAATACTAAAAAACAGCTTGGTCGTGTGTAAGTTTGGTCTACTCTTAGACGACCAAACTGAATTTAGTTGAGAACCGTGATAGGGGCATTAATTGTCCCACAAGGGAATAATCACCTTATTTCTTAAGGTACGTTCACACTTGTGTAAACGTTTGAACAAAAAAAGCGTAACCACTAAATACTAATGAAAAACCTTTTGATTAAGAGACTCGCTTATTAAGTTGAAGAGTTTGTCCTAATTTACACTATGCAAGTCTTATTGCTAAGCTGATTAGTTTGTAAGAAGATAGAGACGAGGGGAAAAGAAACGTTTCGTTGCTCTCTGCCAAAAAGTAATCACCTTACCAATAAGACTTGCACAGTGTACATTAGGACTTTTCAATAATGTTGCGTTCTATGGTAATGTCTATTATTTACGAGTATGTATTTATGTATGCCATTTCATAAGCGATAATTAATATATAAAAAAATAAGCTTACCTGTCAACGTAAACTTCCCCATCAGAATCGACAAAAACCGGTATTTGATGTTGAGGATTTAGCTAAATATGAAATTGGAAAATCTTATCATTAATGAATTCCAAAAAGAATTGTTCAATTCTCAAGCTCGCATTAACGTCGTATTCGCTGTCTAATCGTCCACTTATACAATAGGTATCTTCATTTACTTTCCCAGCAGAAACTAGCAACGAGAAAGTAAGGCAGAAACTTACAAAATTTCTCTCCCAAATATGAAAAAGTAAATGAACGCTTTACTTTTAAAAACTTGCTAGAAAATTTTATTTATATCAGAACCATAAATGGAATCATGACACATTGTACTTTTTCTGATGTATTTTGTTTGATAATGTTTTAAATTGCAATTTTTTTAAGAAATTGATATTTAATAAAAAAATTCTTTACACGATTTTTATGCATTTTTCATACTTTTTTAATTTTATTCCATTAAAAAATACAAGAATTCGACTTTCCGTCTCTGATCATATATGAGAAACAAATAAAATTATTTGCCATTAAAATTTAATTTATGTGGCTTAATGGAAGACAAACAATAAATTAAGAAAACATGCTTTCTTTTCTCATACGTATACGTTTTTTAACAAAGAAACAGGTGGTTGGAAAATTTTTGCAAGTAAAAATTTTTATGAATTTGTTTGTCCCTCAATTTTTTTCTCTCTTTTGGCGCTCTCTTCTAGCAAACTTTTTGAGTTAATGAACACTTTCCAGTAACAATTGTTACAAATTCCTAATAATTTTTAGTAAATGAAGAAACCTAATATTGTATTTTTGCTTTTGGTAATTTTTTTAATTTATACCATGATATAAATATAGAAGGTACTTCCATTCTCTCATTATTTCTTGACATTCACCTTCTGACAACTATAGGTATTCTGAAGTTTCCTTTAAAATCGTGCTACAGTATTAATTTAATATTTCCCCCTCTGTTTCCCGTTTGTTTGAAAATTTTATTCAAAAATTATTTCAAAATTGTTTTTATAAAATATAGATTGTATAAATTAAAGAATTAATGCATAAATTCTGTTCGACGATTGTATCGTGTTGTCTATGAAAAAAGCCGCAGTTGTGATTCTGTAAAACATTATTTATTGTCTATGCTAGAAGGTTCGTGTATTTGCTTTATGATTTTGTTATACATTATACCCAACACATATTTTTTTGCATATATTTTCCAAACTATTGTATAATACATTAATTTAATTTTTATGTTTTAAAAACATGGTAATAATATTTTTATTTTTCATTATAAAAAACAACAAAAATTTTTGAATTAAATAATTTAGAGAATTCAAAATCAAAAAAGTATTTTCAAACAAAAACATCCTAAATCTTCTTACTGAATTAGGACATAAGTAAAAATATGAGTGCAGTATTTTTTTTTTATTAATTCCCTTAATTTTCTGGTGTTCGTGAAAAGAGAGCTTATGATATCTGTAAAATAGACTTGCCAAAAGATCTTCTTCAATATTTTAGAAAAAGATGTTACAATCAACAAGAAACAAATTATGTAGATTAAACAAAATGCAATATCAATCAATATTTGTTAAACTTTATGAAAATTCATAGTCAACTAATCAAAAACATCAATTTATTTGGTTTCTCAACGCCAAATTTAGATGAAAATATAGTTAAAAGATTTGTATTAAGCAGAAAACATAAAAATATGAGATAAGTTATTATATAACCACTTTTAAATCTTCACAAATGTGTAGTTATCTATATCACTTTAATTTTTCGCAAATTTTTGTTAAGAGAATTACACATTTTTGTAAAAAAAAATCTCTAGGGGAAGACTTAAATTTTTTACTATATGGGAACATTTTTCTTTATTTCTCTCAAAAAACAAACTTCAAAAATACCTATTTTTAAAAACAAAGAGAGAATGGAAGTACCTTCTATATTTATATCATGATTTATACAATTTAATTTTATGTGTTTTTCAAATAGTCGTATGAAGGCCAGGTCCGGGAATATTCTATTTGTTATATTAGTTTATAAAAATCTTACAAATATGTGATAACTAACACCAATGATACATATATATCGTTACCTTAATATAAAAAGATACTTAATCGTTATTTTTTTGCTATCGAGTGTTTTGTATATTTCGATAGAAGAACATCTAATGTACCGTAAAATGCGAAAATCTCGATTTAAAAAAAATGATTTAGGGCCTTTCTATATTTAAGTAAAAATCAGGACTATCATGAATAAAATTCCACGTGAAATTTCTCCCTTTTCCAATTAGAATTTTTTGTTTTCCCTATTACTTGCTATTTGTTTTAATTGTTCCCAGGGAAAAATTTCCATAAAACTAAATAAATGGGCTATACTTCGTAAATTTTTCATACAAAAAAATTTAATGGTCTATGTTACGTCCATTTTGCATAAAACAAAGTTGATATACATACATACATCGTCCATTTTTCATATAAAAAAATTAAATGGGATATACTTCGTACATACATAAAAATTAAATCTACATAGAAAAAATTAAATCTAGACATCAAACATTTGTCATACATGAAATTATAACATCGTCGTAAATTGAAAATTTCAAATTCTCGTTTTCTGGCAAACTGGTTTTTTTTAGTTATGACGTTGCGTGATTAAATGTGCGATATTTTTAATTAATTTTAATTTTAACTTTCAAACTATATTAATCAAAATTTTGGAACACATCGGCCTAAGGTACTCATCTCAAAAATACATAAATACTAATTGTCCCATTCAACAGAAAACTTGAAAAAAATAAGAAAAAAATTAAATTCAATTAAAACAACCTTAATCTATATAATATATAAGTTTGACGTTTTTTTTTTTAAATTTTTAGTTTTGGCGTTTTTTTTTGCCTTGGAGATTTTTTTCGCTATTTTTTTTGGCGATTTTTGTTTTGTTTTTGGCAATTTTTTTAATTTTAAGATTTTTACTTTAATCATTTTAGAAAATTTCAGGAGTTTGCCTGCTACGGTTTCCAAAATACAGCAAGTTATCAAAATAACAATACGGGGATGCACTTAATTTATACAAATATTTGGCCCTTTACTTTCAGAAATCCAATTCACAATCATAATTTTATATGAAAACGTTAAAGGCCCATAACTCGGAAACTAAGACTTGCCGCCAACTTTTTGATTTAATTTTTTTTTTAATTTTAACCTTCTACAGAATAGGATAATTTTTATTTATGTACATATGCATTTTTCAGAGGAGGACCTACGCCCAAATTAAATTCTATATTTTTCGCAAAAAATTACACACAGTTTCTTTAATACAATTTCCAAAAAAAATTATAACCGATAACTCACCTTAATGAATTCTTCACTTAGATGTTGTTTTTGTGAAAAGTCAACAAATCTGTATAAATTAATATGATTATTGCATTATGCAAGCATGTAAACAATAAATGCATGTAAGTGCATACTCGTGCATACATATGTACATATATACATATATATGTATGTAAGTACAATGTGCAAGTTAAAAATTATTTTAATCAAAACAAAAATAGCATTAAGGTGCCTTGTTGGACTTACTTCAAATCTAAATCGAGTCCAATTAATTTGGACGTAATCATACAAGTTCTGGCTGGAGGACTAAAAAGTGCATAATATAAAATTGGTTTGTTCATTATTTGTTTTTTTTTCAATAATTGTTTTATTTAAAGTTGTAGAGAAATTTTTTATTTAATAAGAACTAGAATGATAATAAAACAAAGACATTTCTGTGTTTAATTTAAAGCTTTAGAAAAGCTTTTTTTAGTACAGGGTATTTTTTTGTGTGGTGGGAACCTTAAGTTGGCAATACGAGTACCTGCTTGATTGTAGGCACAAAGTAGACCAGAGTTGTAAGAACTGACGTATGAAAAAAGCTAAAATCATTTGTGGTGCAGTCACTGCGAGAAAGGGACAACTGTAGTATATTTGTTATTAAGATGTTAACAAAATAATCAAAAAAAAAACAAGAGAAAATCTGTATTTTGTGAAACGAACACGTGTACATACATACATACACATTTACAAAATTAAATTAAAGAATTTGTTGAATTGAATTCAAAAAATAGAATGTGAAATAGATTAATGGTATTAAAAAGTGATTTAAATTTGTTTACAAATGATTACTGATTTAACTTTAAGCATTTTCATTGAACAATTTTAATTTTTACCTTTTGTTTAAAAAAATCACACAGCAAATGAGATCACAAAGCATAAACTGAAAATACATTTGAACAAGTAAACGAACTACACAATTTTACAAAATTAAATGAAAGAATTTGTTGTGTTGAATCCAAAAACAAAATGCCAAATAGCTTATTACTATTAAAAAAGCAATTAAAAAACGTTTTAAAATGATTACATATCTTATTTGAAGCATTTTCAATTAAAAACATCAATTTTTACCATTTATTTGCAAAAATCGCCAAGCGAATGAGGTTACAAAGCGTAAAATGAAATTAAGCTAAAAAATGCCACCACGAAAGAAGGTTTAAAGAATGCGCAGTGACAGAGTGAGCAGGACCTCCGAAATAACAAATTATCTTCCGTCTCGTGACATCTCTGTATATCCTCTGTGATTGTAGGCCACTTGACAGCCATGCAATGTTATCGAAGATTCTTTTATGTTATCAAAGATTTAAGGAAAAAAGGGAACATTCCATTAAAAGACATTATGATGCTTTTCATTAGCGATATTCATAAGTTTAATGGTAAAGAAAGAGCAAACATTAAAAAAATAAAAAAAATTATTAGGAAAAATCAAAGATTGGTTGCTATCAGTGGAAAGTTTGAGAGTTTTTTTTTCAATTGATTACTTAAAATAAAGGTTATTTTCAAATTATCAAAATATAAAAAAGCTACAAACACACACTTGTGTATAAATAAAAAAATGTAGCATTATATTTCAAACAGTTGGCGTTGTGTTTGCTGGGTAGCTTATAACCTCAATGCATTGACAGAACACCAATTAAAGGCCGGGGCACAATGAATCCGTCATACGTTAAACTTCGCCTTTTTCAACTGACAGCTAAGTTGAAATACATGGTTTCTTATGAGGTCTGTTAGATTCAGTACGCGTCCGTCAACGCAAAGTACAAAAATTGTTCAACTTTTAACTTTTTGCGCACGTTGAGTAGTTTGACAGATATTGGTTGGTTTTTTTGGTATGTTTTTTTGCTATGTGTTTGTGTTTTGTGGCAGCAAAAATAAAATTAAACAAAAGAAATAAACGAAATAAATAAAAAAGTTGAATTTAATAAATAAAATGGAGAATGAACCTACAAATTGCAAAGTTTAACGTATGACGGATTCTTTGTGTCCCGGCCTTAATTCACAGCGTCCACCACTGACATACATACATACATATTTATGTCTTAAAGTCCTGCACAAGACCATTTATAAGACGTTTCAAGACGAGAGATTTTTCAAATGCATTAATAAAGCGAAATATTCTAAAACAAACGCTAAACAACACTGTTGGCAAGACATTTGTTTCAGTTGTTTGTCTTGCCAACCGTGTTGTTTTAGAATATTTCGCTGTAATAAAGCATTTGAAAAATCTTTCATCTTGAAAGGTTTTATAAATGGTCTTGTGCAGGACACTAGTATGTATGACATAGCTGGCCAAGGTGGCAACAATGTGCCGAACTTCAATCGGCTTTTTATACAAATGAATACACATCCTTACCTACTAGAGTTGAGCGATATTTTGAAACCTGTTCTTTTTTCACAGCGATTGAAAAATCACCAATCACAACTGTGACTGAATTTATCAAGTAACAGGTTTTGGAAATATAGTTCTTTTATACAGACTGTGATTGTTCTTATATGCTTACTTAACATTAGATGAGGCTACCACATGAATTTTTTTTATACCTTCAGCTTTTGTCTATAAAAAAAATCGTCAAATCGTCTTTTCTGGCAACTATGTACATCTCACATGTTCATATATGCAATTTTTGTCTCTCTGCCTCTTATACGAAAATCTCAATATTTGGACGGGGTTGATTGCTAATTGTTTTTTCTTATCGCTCTTCTTATTAGTATTTATCAAAATACCAATACTAATAAATACTTTTAAAGCAGAAGAGCAGAAATGTGTTAAACCGCGATCAGTCAGTTTAATTTCACTGCTGCTCTTCTTATTAGATTTTCTTAAAATAACAGAACTGCTACAAACAAAATACTGCTAAACTGTGATCACAGTCACAGTTTAAAAGAACAGCTATTTAGAAATCACACTCACAAGGCGCAACATTATTAAAAATCGCGTTATCGCTCATCACTATTACATACTCACGTATTGAATACACTCTCGGTGGCCAGGACTGATTCATGTAGAAAGCCTACAATTTACTTACCTCAGACAGGCAGACTGAGTCAGATAAATTTTTCAGTTTTCAAATCATTTCATGTGTTCATTGATTTTGATTGTCCTTTTAAGTATCAAAATTATGCACAATTTCCAACATTCAGATATATGCAACATTTTATTATAAAATTAATTTGTACCATTTCTTGAACAAAAAAAAAATAATTGAAACTAAATTCAAAACAAAACAAATGGATAAAATATAATGATATATGAATAACTATAGATTAAAAATACTTAAATTAATCTTTTGTTGTCTTTTAGTATTTCTTTTTTAATTTGATTATCGTTTTCATTCCATCACTTTAATAATATGCAAGAACGATAAATAAAAAGTACATGCCTTTGAAAAAACACACGGCTATTCCGATTGTTAAACACTAAATAAAATGTAAAAAACGCACTATAATGCAAAAAAAATTCCCAAGGACTTATTACGGCAGAAGACAAAAATGTATACATATTACATAAATACGTTCAGAATGAATGTTTATGTAAATCTGGTGGGCTACTCTGTAATTCGATTCGAAAGAAAATGCTTTCGAATTTACATGTTATAAACATACTTTGAAAGCTTTTTCTTTCGTTTCGAATTACACAGTATACCCCCTGAGCTTATAATAAAAGGATTGCTGAAGTTCCCGGCCCGACGCACCTTTTACAACTTTTAATGATGAATCCACCTAAAACGCCAAGTTGGCCAACTTTTGCAATATGTTAAGACATAACATTTACGAGTACTTTATATACAGTGAAGTCGTGTTAACGTGAATATCTGAAAATGCGAAACTGAAACACTTTTATTTTTCTTTCATTGACTACTCGAAAATGTGAAATAAAACGTGAAATAAACTTTGGTATTTTTCTTTTATTTATTTTTACTTGAACTTTCACGAAAATAAATTGCTGCGTAACAAAGTTAAGAAAAACTATAAAGCAAACAATAACAAACATTTAAGTTTCCATAAAAAATATTTGTTGTATTGCTATGAATTATTGACCCTTATTCCAGTTGTCAACATTGACGTCGCGTCAATACAATACCAACAAATTGGGGCTTGTCTACTGTTTTTCGAAAACCATTTTTTGTGTCATTGACAGTCTGCCTATTTATTTTCTCTAAGGTCTAAAACACAGCATGAGCTTATCAATAGCAGTCAGCTGTTTTTCGACAACGGGTAGACTCAATTTCGATGTTGTCAACTGGAATAAGGGTGATTATATTATATCGTCCTTTTACACGAAATTTGTGCAAACACTCGAATCGAACGTAAGTTTCGCAATACTCGTAAATTAGAAATTTTATTTACCCTAAAAATAAACCCATTTTGTTTTATTTATTTAATTTTTTGTTTTGATAAAATTTTTCTACATACATAACGATATTAAACTGTGAGAATGGTAAAAGTGGACTATTGTTATTTTTCGTTAGAAATTTACTTTTTTTCCTATTTTGAAACAATGATTTTTTCATAAAGCTTAGTACTCTCTTCACAATTTCGTGCGAAATGCTGTCAAACTATATGTAAAAGTATTTGGTATGACATATTTGCGAAATAAATTCGCAAAAGTAGTACTTTAGGCCGTGATACACTATCATACCAAGTGGTGCGATCTACGATAAAGTACATCCCATACATTATACAATAGTGTATCACGGCCTTTTGTTCTTATTGGGAAAAACACGTAAAATCTGTCTGGCAGCATGTTTTTCCATGCAAAATGACTCTGGCATCATTTTAGTTTCAGCTAGGAAACAACATGAGCACTACATTTTTCGCACGGAATTTGAACAATGTTGCATACTTTCAATTAATAAAAGCGAGAAATTTATAAATAACATCGCGAGCTACATTTAGTACATGTCAAATCATTCACGCGAAATAATCAATGTTGCTGATAATTCCTCACAACTTCGAACAGAGTACTAGGCTTAATACGCAAAAATAATACCCCTTTTAGACACGGAAAGTTTACTTTCCAGTCTTAATTCAGCTGTAAAATAGAGGTAAAAGTACCGTATGTTTCTGTCTTTCAAAGTAAACTTTGCATGTGGAAAAGGGGTCTGAGCGAAAATCTTCATATTATTATATTTTTTTCAGATTTATGATTTCATTTAAAATTTCCTATGTAATAAATTTTCAAGTTTTTGTCGAAAACCTGGATGAATAATAACAAATCTACTTTTTTGTTCAATTGTTGGAAATTAATTCCTGATGCTCCAACCTGACGAAATTGAAACAAATAGCTCACGTTTTCAAGACTCCACTGCATTTTTTTTTTCATTTGTCTCCTCTGCCAGAATCAGTCTTTACAGCCTTATTTTATAGGAAAAATTTATAATTGCAATTGCATTTTTTTAATATAGTCTGACAATCACAACATCAGTGAATTTACCAAGGAATGTTTATTATAATTTGAAACGAACTTTTTTAATTATAGTTTAACATTTCTTTACAAAACTTAATATACCATATTATCTAGTATGCGATGGTAAACGATCGATTTCACTGCGACTGTTTTGAAACGATGTGATAAATTTAAAACAAAAAAAAACATTATGCGAAAAAAATTGTTGAATAGAAAATTCAGGCTTTCAGCGCAAAAGTGTTGTAATCCCAAACTATTTAATTATTTAGTTGCTCTATTTTTAATATTTTTTTGGGGGATTCAAACGGTAGTATTAAGTGTGTGCCATAGTGTCATAATGTTTTAAATTATATTAAAATAATTATTTTTGCTTTTGTTTTTTGTAACTAAAATTTTAAAACATTATGACACTTAAGACTGCCGTTTGAATCCCCCAATTATACTCTATGCAAAATCGATTTTTTCACCTTCATTTTCTTTTTAATACGAAAAGAGGGCTTACTTAACTTTTGTGCGGATAGTGTGGTTCTGCTTCATTTGAGTTGATGGCCTCAATATTAAAATAGATAATAAACGGATATATAACTATAAAATTACAATTTTTTTATAGTTTAAATTATTTCGGTTTTGAGTTTGACTGATCATTTTTGATCGATAGGATTTAAAAAAGGAAAACAATATAAAAACACTTAAATCTACATATGTATATGGTTTGGTTTGTCTTTTGAAAATTTTAATTTTCGAAGACGAGTTTTAAAGTCTAAGTTATAGCTATTTCTTTTTATTTTTTTTAATGGTAGAGAATATATACATATTTTAATTTATTTATTCATTCATTCATACATATAAATAAAGACGGTTTTGTATTTTTGGAAACTTGAAAAAAACACATGTTGTTTTCTTTCAGAAGATCAGCAAATAATTATATATTTATTTTAATTGACGAAAATAATAATAAAAAAACACTTAAAAAATTAAATTACATTACACACAGAGCGATTTACTTCATAACTAAAAAAATTAAAAATAATTCGGTAATTCGTATCTTATCTTCTTTACCCTTATCCTGGTTGGCGTATTTTGCCTGCAACCAACAGCCTGTTTATGTCAGACGTTGGCAATGGAAATCTTGACGTTTCCGTAATAGATTAAAAAACATGTACACGTTCTATTTAATTTATTACGGAAACGTCAAGATTTCCATTGCCAACGTCTTACACAAATGGGATGTAAGTCGTTGTTGTACTAGATTAAAGAACAGCACAAATTTTTTTCTTTTTTAACAATACAGACAGGCGACTCGTCTAAAGAATTTTTATGAAAGTCACTCAAACAAATGAGTGCTGTTCATATAAATTTTTTACTCAAGTGGAACCAGGGGGTTAATCATGAAAAAATCAGTCGAAATTAAAAAATTTGTCAAAATACAACAAATACGATATGGGCTTTTGTGTAAACATTTCATATAAATAGCTTTTACTACACCAACTCCTGAGAGAACAATATTTGTTCATGTCTTAAATGTAAATTGCAACTTTATCTTTATTTTTATATCAAGGAATTTTCCTGTCTGTCATGTTCTTTAAAGGCCATGACTCACTATCATACAAAGTCGTGCGATCTCCGAAAAACTATAGCCCGGGCGTGATGAATTGTTATCGTCTTTTGAAAATTTTCATAAATTCCATCATACCAGGGTTGTACTTTTACGTAGATCGCACGACTTTGTAGGATAGTGTATCACGGCCTTAAAGAGCATTTTGAAAACATGGATATTTTTTCTCATTGAAATTGAGAGAGAAATAAATGCGTAAAAAATTATTAAAAATTCAAACATTGTTTTCAAATATGTACATAGCCGTTACCTTAATATATAGAAAGACCCTAACTCATTCATTAATATTCTTCAAGAATTTTTTTTCCCACGGAAAACACATTTCTCCAATTAATAAATTCTGCGGGAAAAAAAATGAGACACTGGCATCATTGAATATCAATGGCGGCTGCTTTGCTTGTTGATTTTTATGTATTAATTTTTTTTGTGTGCAAAAATAAATAAAATTGATGTTTTAATTAAATTTAATGTAAAATTAAATATGTACATACATAAGTGAAGGTAAAATTAATAACATGAAGGAAATTTGTGCTGTAGCAGAAATTTTTTTTTGCAAGTTTCTCTTTGCTTTATTTATGGAAACTACAAGCAATGGTTATACATTAAAGTTGAAAAATTTAGTGGTGTTTGTGCTTTATTTGTGGTATTCGAGCTACAAGTACGATAAAATATTTTTTGTATTGATAGAAATTTTGTTTTATTAAAATATTACTTAAATTTTTATGCAAATTCCCTTCTGTTTTACAAATGAAAATTTTCCATCGAAAAACTAAGTTCAAATGCCATTGAGAATCAGTGATGCCAACTTTTTTTTACTCCAAAAGCATATCAAAATTTAAAAAAAGCACTAAAAAGCGTAATTTTGAGATCGAAAAAGCGTAAAAAACACTCACGTGAAAGCAAGTTATATTCATGAGTTAAGTTTGATAATGTTTAATATTTTCTAAACTATTCTCTATTTCGGTAATTGCATCATCTCTAATGAAATAAAACAGACGAAAAAGGTATGATTTACACTGAAAAAATAAATACACCAAGTTTTTGTTGAAGTAATTTCAAGAAATACACAAAATTTCTTAGTTTGGCACTTGAGTCTTCTCAAAATAGTGCCAAAAGCACCAAGTTGGCATCAGTGTTCAGAATATCTTACTTTTCCCCCATCAATTTTTTTCCAGAGGGAATTTTTATTCATAATAGAAGAAAAAAGGTCTTGAGCAGTTTTTTGAAATCGAGATTTTTTAATTTTTCGATAGAGATAAGAGTCATGTTATTCTATCGAACTATACAAAAAAAAAAACTCGATTAAAAAAAGAATGAGCTAGTGCCTTTCTATATTAAGTTTACGATACATACATACTATTGAAATAATCGACTTCAGTTTTAAAATCTATTTGGTAAGAAAGTCGATTTCGAGTTTCAAAAAGATTTATTCAATGAACCTAAGGAAATGAGCTTGAGGATTTGTTGGCTCAACGAGCACAAACATGCCAGTAACAGCTGTGCTTCTTTCAGGAGAAATAATATTATTGCCAAGTCCAAAAGAGACTAAACACATCTATTTTATGCTTTACTGTCAAAATTTAGAGCAAATTTCACCTACTTACATATGTACATATTTAAAAGTAATTTTTCTATACAAAACTTAATGAAAATCTACATTTAAATATGAATTAATACTCCTTATTGTGAATGGCGTCGCCGACATCACATGAAGACGACAGTAAATATTGTCACTTGTCTACTATCTATGGCTCTTGTTGACAATCTCTTACTAATCTCAAAGGCGTTGTAAATTAATGGAGCATGTTAATAGTAATCAATTGTTGTCGACGAAGAGTAGACAAGTGAATATTTTTACTGTCGTCTTGATGGGACGTCGACGACGCCATTTACAATAAGGGGGATTATTTAAATAGATTTGGTGAAATTTGCCCTTAAAGAATTAATTGCGTGTGAAATAAATGAAAATAAATATTTTTTGATGGATTCCCCCGGGGAAAATGCAAACGGACTCGTATTTTATTTGATACAGTGTAGTTTTGTACTGAAATTTTCATTTTAAGTCTTACTTCAATTGGAAGCAACGGTTGTGTATTATTTGGCTTTAAAACAAATTACTTTTCATTAAAATAAATTATAACTTTTGCTGATGCAATATTTTTTTTAGTTTTCGTATCTTCTCAATTTCCAGATTTAAAATTCTAATTTTTGATTTCATTTAGCGCCAGTTTCCACAAGCCAGACAGTCGGCTCGCCTAGAAAATTTTTATAAATACATATGTATCACTCAAAAAAAATTGGCTAGCATGTAAATAAAGTGGTCTTAAGAAAAATTTGTTGGCTAAATTTACATATGAGTATTTTCGAACATAAAGGCAAAAGTGTTCTATGTGTTATAAATTATGTCACCAAAATATGGATATCGATAACTAACACTTTAGAATTTATTGCTTTTACATATCACTTTTTTCAACATCTAAAGTGGTTTAACTCTAATGTGTTTTTTGTAGCATAGACCAGCCAATTGTGCTTGTCATATACGAGTACATATGTATACACATTTTCTACTTAAGTCGACCGTCTGGTTTATGGAAACAGGAGGTTCATTTTGTACTATTTTTGTTAAGGCTCTCATTTATCATCTTACATCATCTGCTTAAACTAAGGATTAAAAAAAACTCTTTGAAAGCTTTTTACAAAAGATAATAATAATAATAATAATAAAAATAAGACTAATGAATCAATAATAATTTTTGGTTTATCTTTTATAGGCAGCTAGCTTTGAAATAAAATTACGTTGGGCTTCGTCCGAGGTAAAATATTGATTTTGAAGAGCATTCGGTGACATTGTTGTAATAAAATTATCTTAAATAAAAGAAAATAAAAATTTTATCATATTATTAATATTTTAATATTGACTCTTATTCCAGTTGTCGACATCGACGTCACTTTAATACAACACCAAAAAATTGGTGCTCGTGTATCCGCGGTCAAAAACAGTTGACTCTGTAGGCAGGTTTATGCTATTTTCTAGACCTTAGGGAGCGGAAATAGATTATCAGTTGCATAAAATTGTACTCGAGAGCGTGTAAACAAACCCCAATTGTTTGGTCTTGTGTTAAAGTGACGTCGATGACGACAACTGGAATAAGAGTTATTGAGTCCGAAACCTTTCGATTTTGATGAAATTTTTGTCAGAAATTTTCCTCTTAAATCAACACAAAAATATTAAAATATTTTCAGCAAAGCAACCTTTCTTGATTTTTTTGCATACCAAACTTCGAAAAAAAATTCTCATGTGAAATACCAAGTCATTTCATAATTAGAGAAAACTCGTATAACACACAGGGTTCACACGAT
This sequence comes from Tachina fera, assembly GCA_905220375.1. NCBI lineage: Eukaryota > Metazoa > Arthropoda > Insecta > Diptera > Tachinidae > Tachina > Tachina fera. Next base: position 101,006,596 of record LR999967.1, on the reverse strand, counting down.
GACTTTTATGAACCCTTTTTTCGACATAATTTTTGGTTTGTTAGTGAAAGGTGGGCAAAAAAAATTACTCGATTTCTGTTTACACTGTTCTTGTTGTTACGTTTTAAAGTTACTCTTCTAGCTTATTGTTATTTATTATTGTTACTCTTCCAGCTTTTTAGATATTTGGCTGGAGAGAAGGAAAATTAGACGTCAAAAAAAACACACGTCATAAATTTTGTCGCGTGAATTCACACTAAGTGCCGAAAAAAGCCCGGGGACTAATCGTGGCTTTCGATAACGTACTGATTCGATGACTTTTTTTTAGTTTGAGATTATGGCATTCGATAACGAACCATATTATTAAATTGTTCGATAGTGAATGCCCTAATCTCAAACTGCGAAATCGAAAGCGACGATTAGACCCCTGAATTCTTTTGTTTATCCAATAAGTCACTGCACTTGTAACAAAAGCTTTTATACATATTAAGTAACTATTTACTTTCTTTTGAAGCCTACAGTAAATTTTATACTTCATACAAAAATAAAATAAATAACTTCATTATGTTGTGAGCTAAAACAAGCTCGCGACTGGGTCGCCAAATTACCTTCCTTATTCGGTGAGCAGTAATATCCGCACATCCCCTGATCGGCTAATTATAATCCGATAGCGTTTATCATTGACTAGCATCAGCCACCGGAAACATTTATTCTTGGCTCGTTCAAGATTCTTTTTTATCTCGGCCTGCAGGGTTTCTGGAGCCAGGTCAATCGGAATCTCCACCGGTCCGGTTTTAGCAGGAATGTCGATGCATGTCCGTATTGCTGCAGAGCAAATTGTTGATTTTTCTTCGTGTTCCTTCGATGTCGTCAGGCAATCTAGGGGTGAGTCAAAATCAAAAAATTAGGATTGATGTTCGATGAAGGGTTTTATTGCTCTAACAAGCGCAGTGGGCTTTACGCTATTATCTACCCTACTCAGTTTAACTCTGACGGCGGTACACGAATCCCGTAATGACATAAGGTCCCCCGAATTCAGGAGCCAATTTGGCTGTGAAGTTGTCTATAGCTTTCGACAGCGGATGCTGCGGTACATGAACACGATTCCGGATTTGGGGTTGCATTGGCGGTGTCGTAGGTTGTAATGGTATTTTTGTTTTGTGACGCTTCCGCCATATTTCTACGTTCGATGGAAAAAATTTCCTGCAATTCACTAGCACACTCACCCGAACTTGTGAATCGCGCCCCCGAGCCGATGGCCACTTGGTTATGGAGTGCTTTCGGTAGCCGAGGCTCTCTACCTCGGGTTAAGAATGTGGGAGTGTAGCCGGTTGTCTCGCATATGCTGGTATTGACAGCCAGCATTATTTCTGGGAGCAGGTCGTTGTTATGTTGTTGCCAAGTGAACTGGGAGATGATGGTTTTTTCGTCCGATTGGGCCGTTCCCTCGGATTTTCTTGTGGAGTGCACTGCACCGGGAACTGTTGATTGATGCCTAACTCTGCCAAGTACTTATTCAAGACATTAACCGTGAATTGGGTGCTGCGGAAAACTTTTAGTATCCCATACCGTGCCACTACTCGCTCTCGTAATGGCTTGACGACACACACTATTTTGAGAAGTAAAAGAAAACACTAGAAGCATTGTGTTGCCCTGTTTTGTTCTTGGAAAGGGTCCAATGAAATCTGCGCACAGGTATGACCTTCCTCCGTCAACATTTTCCCCGCTATCATCTGTTGGGAAACTTCATACTGTTGGCAGGTCTCACAGCTACGTCGGAGGCTGGCGTTTTTGTGAAGGGTCTTCCTGATTCCTAGGTGCCCCTCCGTGAGCTCGTCGTGGGCCTCTTGTATTACCTGCGGCCTCAGATTGGTGGCCACACGCGGTTTCCATGGTGTTGAATCTTCGTCGTTCACTTCTCACTCTGATGTGCCGATAAAACTGCCCATTCACAATGTAATAATCAGCGAACGCTTTGGGCTGTTGTTGAACCTCTGTCATTTTGTTCTTGAGGCACTTACAGATAGGCTGAGTTTGCGCCAAGTTAACTTTTTCTATCGGCTGCCTCGATAAGGCGGCGGCTACAACGTTTTTTTTACCTTTCCGGTAGCTGATGGTGAACTGATACTGCTGAAGCTGTAATGCAAACCGGGCTAATCTGCCCTCCGGTCTGTGAAATCGTAGCCTTCGAGGTACTGTCTCATCTCCATATGCCCCGCACTATGGCCAGGCACTCTTTCTCTCAGATAAAAATATCGATCAGCTGCTTCCTACGTTGCAGTTACATTCCATTACAGTCGGCTAATTGAGCCTTAATTCTTCTCTGCCGCGTTCAGGTGTCGGCTTACATAGGGCGATCTCAATATCACCATCTTCAATTTCTTGGGTGAGAACGGCCCCTATGCCCGAAGTCGCCAGCATCAGATTGCAAGGTGAACTGCTTGGTGAAATCTGGGCAGGCTAGTACTGGAGCATTGGTTAGTACTGTTTTTAATGTCTCGAAGGCATCTTGTTGCTACTGCTTCCACTTCCAGTGTTTGCCTCTCTTTAGCATCTGGGAGATTTGAGAGAAGTTTGGCACAAATCGTCTGTACCAGGAGGTAACGTCATGGCTGCTTTTTTGTCAGGATCGGCATTAATGCCGTCTCCTGTAATGAGATGACCCAAATACTTTGTTTCGGACTTGAAAAATTTTAATTTTTCGGTGTAGAGTATGTATTTCTTCTCTACTATTTTTCCCACTGCTTATGGCCGTTATTTCTACAAACAGGTAATCTATCTAAGGTTCTTACCTACGAGTTTGCCTTATAAAATTTTACTTACACGATAGATATCTGTACACTAGTAGATATCTATGGGTAGAAATAACGAGCATTGGTGTTGTTTCGAGCATGCCTCGTAAGATGTGGTTTAGGTCGATCTCGTACATACTAGATAGTTCTTTTACCCGCTCGACGAACCCAAGTGGGTTCTTTCCATCGTCATAACATAGACTCCTTTTGGGGTTTACTCGGGTTTCAGTGTCTGTCACGCTTGCGGTTAGTGGAGATGTTTTTGGCTCATGAACCTCTACATTTGAAGATGTTGGCAATAATCTGTCAGTGTCAGCATCTGTCATTTGTAGGCGGATCTTTGAAGTAATGTCTGACCTGCCACTCGAGGTAGCTTTTAATTTGCTCTTCTTTATGGTCGAGTTTCAGATCTTTCACCGAACGTTTCTTTAATTTCTCTACTGTGTCGGATGTATTTTGCTCGCATTGGCTCAGGTAGCCAACAAAAGCTCTTCTTTCTTCAGCGAATACACCCACGTGCTTTTCAGCATGTTGACCGTGAACAGGAAGGTTCTGATGTTACGATTCTTGTTTTTTTTTTAATTTTTTTCAATATCTAATTTTATTGTGTTGTTTCTTTTTTTTTCTATTTTTTTTCTTTTCTTTGTTTTTTAAGATATCCTCTTTCTCAGTTTTTAATTTATTTTTTATACATTCATAAAATTTAAGACGGATTTGAAATCTTTTTTATTTAAAATTTTTCATACACAATTTTCTTAAAACAGATTTCAAATTCATTTTCTTTTTTTCTGAATATGGGGGATAGTATATATATATATATATATATATATATATATATATATATATATATTAGACTCAGCGGAGTCCAGGATCATGTGCAAAATAAATAAATGTTATAAAATTCACTTTATTTCCAAAATGAAAACAGATTCTGTCGCTAAATAAATTTTACTTAGAAAAATTCTTAGATTTTATAGTTTTGTCTCAAAATGAGATACGGAACAATGGCAAAGGTCCCTAATCTACCAGTGCCAGGACCTGCAGTGTTGGACCAACGACAGCCTCCGATCACTCTCAATTTTCGTAGTGATGACATTCGCTTTGAAGAGTGTGCAAAAGCAGCCTCCAATCTCACCTACCACTAACCTATAACGAAAGTTTACTGCAGGGTGTAGAGATTGTATTAGTACCCTAGATTCCAATGTATAATCTTGCTCCAATGTGGCTACAGAAAGTAAATACCAGACCAGTAGCCTAAATCCAATATTTACTTGCCTTGCCGTAGCGAGCGCTGCAAGCAAACTGAAAATTTTTCTATATTGAATAGCCTTTTATATCATTTCTATACCATGCACACCAATATACAATCACACAAACGCTAACAAGAGTGTGTGTTTAAAATCTGGTGTGGTGACTAACAGCCCTCACACAGTATACACCCACACGAACGACGACAAACAGGTAGCGTGTATGGTGTTCTTGGTATCACTTTAACTAGTGATACTCATCAGTGATGAACAAAGGGATAACTTTTAACTTAAATCAAAGTATCAAGGGGATATAAAGGTACAAATTATATTGTTTGTCTAGCAAGCAATTAATTTTAATTCATTGATTATTATCGCATAAGGTAATATGGAAATCGTGTTACTAAAATAATACTGATCAAAATAATAGGTTCAAATAATAACATAAGTAATACAGATAGCAGTTCCGGGAAGGCAATTAACCAGAAAGGGAGGAGGGACTTTTTTAGTGGAATCACAACACGACGCAGCTGACGACGGTCACTGTATGTGCGAAGGCATTTTTAACCCTACCTCAACGTCACAAAAAAAAAAAAATATATGTATGTATAATAATAAGCTTGCGACTTAGTCACAATATGCATCCAATGGCTCGCAAAGCAGTGTGTTAGTGTGGTTATATCCGTCCGTACTATTAGCCCATGCAGTATTTACGAAAGACGGTTAGAGGGTTAAGTATATATTTTTTTAATACACATTGTCATGAGGGTGACGTTGGCTGAAGTAGTTAGCACGTTTACTACAAAACTGAAGGTCCTGGGTTCGAGCCCGGTCTCCGACAATCATTAAATAACAACACCACACATTTTTCTGATGTGCATTACTGTCCTTTGTATCAGTTAATTTAGGAACAGTTCTAGAGATGCAGGCATAAGGCACTGGGCACTGAACTAGGCCGACTTCGTCGGCATTGTGTAAAATAATCAATAAAATGGCTATTACACAGCTTTGAAAATTTAGTACGCCTCATTTGACACCAGAGGCGCTGCAACACTGCATTATTAAAAACGAGCAAAAAGCAGAGTTGTAAAAGAAAGACGCGTTCCGCAATCTCTTCCTTCAGCACCTGTCTTCTCTATCACTATCCCTTTCCTAAAGAAGGTAACACCTAGGTAATAGTAGTAGGAATTCATTGCCCGAGTTTTCCTTCTTTGAAAAAGAAATCGCTGACTCGCGTAAAACATTTGTCTTTTTATATCATTTATCACTCCGATTTCCCTAGCCATAACGTCAGAGGTATAGTTCTAATCTTAAATGCTTTCAATATTTACCCAAATCCGAGCGCACTGGACTGGCTGGAGGTGATGGAGAATCTAGTGATATGACATCATTGTCTGTAAGAAAATTTTACAAAAATCATAAAAATAAATTAATAAACTGAAATAGAAAAAAGCTTGATTTTATCAACTGAAACCATTTCGTTACCTCAGATTTTATATACGAGTACTTTTTACCAAGTCTTTCTTTACTAAATAAATAAAACGACAATTGTTTTCCTGGAATTTCAAAAGATATTTCATATACGTTTTCTTTTTTATTATTATTATCATTATCGATTAAATTTTTTATTTTAATCTTTTTTTTAAATTAATTTTTTTTATTTCTTATTTTGCTTAACTTCTAAATGTAATGATTTTTTTAATGATATATTTTATAAGTATTTATTTTTGGGATAAGAAAGTTTTAATTTGTTTGTATTTATTTGTCTTAAATCTTTTAAAACTAAAATCAATACATATAAAAAATATTTTCCTTTTTTATTTATTTATATACATTTGTTTGAGATTTTTTTTATAAAATGTATGCCGCCGATATTTTTAAAGTACAGTTCAAGCCATTAAAATATCAACTGAAATTTGTCAGAAACAAATTATTAACAAGATATTAAAATTAAAGTTGATTTATTTTTATTTATTTTTTTTAATTCTGTTGTTGCTAACACTTTCATTATTACAAATGCATTGAGGTTAATTATGAATTTTCGGCTATTTTAACTCTTTTTTAGTGAAATAGTGTGGCATAGTTGTTTGCTTACCTCCTAAATTAATTAATTAAAAAACAAATGAAATTAAAAGTAGTAGTATGAAAAAAGGGGAAAAATAAGTAAAAGAAAAGGCAACAATATAGTTTCTTTTTTATATATATATATATATAAAATCAAGATATTGAAATGATTTCGTTACAGTTATCATACGATTTTTAATTTTATATACAAAAAAGTACATATTAAAATACATACATACGCAGGCATTTAAATACTTATTCCAATATTTAAGTTAGTAGGTTCACTAATTTTTTTTCAGACAAAATTTTTCTGCGCACAAAATTTTTTTTATTTATGTATAGTTTGAAGTCTATCTTAATGATGTAGGAAAAATAAATATAAATCAAATTTTGAGCGGGAAAAAATTTTGTCCTAAATGTAATGGGTGATTGAATTCAGCTTTAAAAATATTTTTTGAAAAAAATTCAAAACGTTTCAAAAGCAAACTGTATAATTATATAAAAAATTAGTTCGGAATGGTTTTAAGATTTCTTTTTTGTGCTTCTTTGTAATCAAGCGGTTTTCACATTTCTTCCTTTGTGCTGTATTCAGTAGTATATTTTTTTTAGTCATACATGGCGCAGTCAAAGAAGATGAAGCCCCTAAAGCAAAATTAAAGTATATATCTTCTGAAAGAGTGATCTGAATTAGTAGAGGGCAAACATTTTTGAGGAACGTCTTTCCTGGGCATTCTGATAAAATGCAAGGTATCACAGTTATCCACCCCTGGTTACGAAAGCATTTGCAAGCTGGCAACTCTTCGAAATATAGACAGAGAGCCTGTTCGTAAATGCATCACTGCATGAAAAATTCATCAAACTCTTTGTTGTGGTAAATAAGTGCCAAGTCCATGTTCAGGCATATCAAAGTAAAGGAACATTTGACATTTTTCAATTTCAGACTAACTCAATTTGAACCAATCGAGCAACGCGTTAAATTTAATCAGGCTTATTATGAAAATGGGCGTTCAAATCAAAATGCATATCGTGCACTTCGTGATTTTTTCGGTCAGCAGAATCGGCACATTTTCACCTCAATGGATTCGTTAATAAGCAGAATTGCCGCATTTAGGCGAATTATAAACCAAGAATGATTGTCGAAAAACAAATGCACCCACACAAACAGTGACTGTTTGGTGTGGTTTATGGGCTGGCGGCATCATCCTGCAGTCTTTTTTTCCAAAATGAGCTATTTCAGGCAGTTGCTGTGAATGGTGTTCGCTATCGTGAGATGATAACGAACTTTTTATAACCCGAATTGGAAGAAATGTTACAGTGTTATCTCATGTGGTGGCGATGTCAATTGGCCGCCCCGAACATGTGATTTGACACCTTTAGACTTCTTTCTTTGGGGTTATTTGAAAGAAAATGAGTACGTCGATAAGCCAGCAACAATTCAAGAGCTAAAGGATGAGATAATTCGGAACATTAACGGCATAGAACCTCAATTATGACTCAGCGTCATCGAAAATTTGGACCATCGGTTATAGGTGTGGCGCCGAGATCGCGGCGGCCATTTGGCCGATATTTTGTTCAATACATAATTGAACCATACCATATTATCGTAATAAAAAGAAATGATAATAATTTCCTAAATAATTTGTTTTATTGAAAATCAACATCGGCCCTTAAAATTTAACCACCCTTAATTTTGCGAGAGTGCAATTGTGATGGAATATTTACCAATGTTGTTCTGTGTCTTTTCTTTCTATTGCAAATGCTGAGAGATGGCGAATGTCATGGCGAACATTGTTCTCAACCATATATTCCGACATCGATGTCAGAGCATGGACGAAAAATGACAGAACATGAGCGGTCTCCATTAGCCATTTGCGCTGTCCGACATGATGCCCATATATCAAGTAGAGTAGAGTAGAGTACTTCGCTGAAATGGATAATGCTCAAATATGAGATAAATTATGCACTGAAAAAGACTATCAGCGGTCTTGTTTAAATTAAATTTTGTTCGTATGATGTAGAGCAGTAATGTTTTTCCCAACAGGCTCAAATTGCATATACTCGTTCTAGCATTTGTTTAGTTTTTTGTAAAGCAAATAAGAAAATTAAGAAACTTTATAACATTGTTCTTTTATAGTTCTCTATAAAATATATTTGTTGGCGAAAAATTAAGATCAGTGCGAAATCAAGTTACGGCTTTAGGTGTGATACAACAAAACTCGAGATAAAAAATCTTTGTTCAAATAATGGAACTTTCAAAGAATAAGAATTATAATAAGAATGTTTGTCATATAAAAATCAAAATATCTGGCAAAATTTTGAAATTACTTTTTTTTACAAATTATCGCATGTCTATAGACTTTATAAAAATTCTTATCTGGCAACGCGTTGCAAATTAAGATAATGTCAATCAGGAATGCCAACCATTAGTAAAGACAACAAAATAGGGTCAAAGGTAAATTACTATAATAAAAGTTAAAACTTTGCAAAATAAGTTGGGTGTGTGGCTTAATAGAGTTGTTTGAATGTTAATAATACATATAAGCTATTTTTTATATAAATATATTTACGTACTAGTAATATGGGTCGTGCAAAGCATGCTGAAAATAAAATTTAAAAAGGTAAAAAGTCAACGCCAAATCGCTGAAACTATTGGAAGATAACAGAATTTCGTATTTAACGCATTACAAGGTAAACCCAATAATTCATTGAGAGGTAGCCCGCGGAAAACTTCTGCTAAAGACGATAATTGCATTAAGTTACTCGTATTATCAACCCATTTAATTTTGCTGCACCACTTAGGACTTGAGATTTCCACCAGGACTATTAGATGCCGATTGGTGAAAAAGAATTTATTCGGTAGGTCTTCCAGAAAAGTCCCAATGCTCACTAAGAAACATCGACAAAAACTAGTAAAATTTTCAAAACAACATGCAAATTGGGACGGCAAAAATATAAAGAATTATTTTCCCGATATGCAACCAAACCATTTAAACATGGTGGAGGCAACATAATGGTCTGGGGAAGATTTTCGTGGCATGGAGTGGAACCATTAAATGAGATAAAATAAAACATTCATAAAAATCTATACTGCCAGATGCCAACTGAAGTAATGCAGCGCTATGCCGAGTGGGAAATGTACGTTAAATGGAGTTTTCAACAAGACAACGACCCTAAAATGGTTTTTGGACAACAATGTGAATGTAACGGCATGGCCTGCCCAATCACTGGATTTAAATCAAATCGAAAACTTGTGGAAAATTGTAAAGGAACAACTTGGACCAATAAAATCCCAAAATAAAGAGGAATTGTGGGGGAGAAAATTCAAAGTGTCAAGATTTAGTGGACTCAATGCCAAAAAGGTGCAGGGCAGTCAACAGCATCCCCATAGAATATAAAAAATTTTCTAACCTTATGGTAACTAAAGCAGACCAATTGCTTTTTAAGCTCAAAATTAAGCTCCTTATATGAAGATCTTTGTTTATTGTGAATGAAACGTTTTGAATTTTCTCCTAAAAGTACGATTATATAAAAGCAAGTTCTCTTTCAGTGAAATGAAACCTAAATCTTACATAGGCATGTACAGTATGAAGCAAAAAGGATCCAATGTTTGGTCAATATGTAATTTGTTTGAAAAAAAACTCTGACTTGGGCTAAAAATTATGCAGTAAATAAAAATTTGTGGTTGATAATAGGTCTGTCTGCGTACATATATTTTGCATCATTTTGTGCAAAATGTTGCAAAATCTTGCAAAATGTTGTCTGCGTACTCCAAATTGCTTGCAGCGAGAGAGCCAAAAAGAGAATTTTTTGACAGTTGGATGTTAGAGAACTTGCAAAATGTTGCTGAAGCAATTTCCGCTTGCAAGATTTTGCAACTAGTTTGAACAGCTGTTATTAAATGTTTGAATGAAATAATTTTTTAGGCCAATGTAAGCAAAAGAAGTTTTATAAAAAACCCAACAAATAAAACTAAAAACTAAGAAGAACTTAGCAAATTAATAACAGTGTAATAAACAAGTTTTTTAATTTACAACACTTTTTAGGCTTCACTTTAATTAATAATTTTTTAATTTACCGCGAGAATTCACTTTTGCGTACACATATGCTAAAATTATTTTGCTTTGTTATTTCAATTGTTTACACACCGATCAGCTGTTTTATTGCAAGATTTCACTGGATACTGTCTGCGTACTTTTTGAGATATTTTCAGCCGACAGAGTAAAATTTGTCTTACTCTCCCAAAAAAATTTACTGAGTATTTGCTACTGGAAAAGTACGAAAAGTACCCAAACAGACCTAATATTAATGCTATTTGGCAACTGAAACTAACAGCTGTTAGTTCTCAGTTGCCATAAGTAATAATATTTTTTGGCAACCGGCAACGCTAACTAAAGCTTGGTTGTCATCATAATGCGATCATAAATAAAACATATATTTATATAGTTTGAGTAGCTTTCAAAGTTGAAGTATTTTTTAGTTTGATATGTCTTTGACTAATTTTTGCTCCATACTGTATGTGTATATAAGACAGTTTTTCACACGCACGCAAAGTTTACTTTAAGGCCGGGGCACAATGAATCCGTCTTACGTTAAACTTCGCTTTTTCAACTGACATTAACGCAACGACGGAGAAGGTTGGCACAATGAGCTTATATAAGTGGATTCTCACTTTATTTATTAAATTCAACTTTTTTTATTTCATTTATTTAATTTTATTTTTGCTGCCATTAAACACGAAAACCTAAATCAGAACATACTAAAAAACCAAACAATATCTATCAAACTACTAAACACACTTCAACTTATGTTGATCAAAGACGGAGAAGGAAATACATATATCTTCTTTTTTTTCTTACAACTGAATTACGAGTTGATCAACAAAAGTTGAAGTGTGTGAACCGGGACTAACAGATCTCAAAAGAAAACATGTATTTCAACTTAGCTGCCAGTTGAAAAAGGCGAAGTTTAACGTATGACGGATTCATTGTGCCCCGGCCTTTACAAAGTCTTCTCTCCTTTTTTCCTACAAATTCCAGACTTTTACAAAGTATACTTTGCGTGTAGAAAAGCCCTCTCAAGTATGAAAATAAAACACATGTATGTACTCGTATGTACATCCTTTTTCTAAGCAGTAAGTCGTGATTAAAGTTTTCCAGCTAAAACTTTCATCTCACACTGAGTAAGAAAAAAAGGTGTGTACAAATGGTACATGTACAAATGTATGCTTTTTTCATCTCTCTCACATGGCATCAAAACTTGAGCAATAAAATTTGCTGTGTATGAAAAACTATTAACCAATTCAAAGCTTATATATTGTATTACAGCGAATTTAGTATTTTAATATGAACTTATGTCTCACAGCATAACACATCTTATAACCCTACTTCTACACCTGATATTTTTTTATCATGACAAATGTCAAACTTCATAGAGAAAAAAGAGCTAACATATTTTTATGTTTTATTTTTCAATACAAAGTTTGTTATGATAAAAATATATCAGATAAAAAAAATACAGAACGTGAAAATCAATGTTTTGCAACATCTAATATGAGTAAATTTGTATACATTATTTTTTTTTTATTTGAAAGTTTTTAAAAATTATTTTACGTTTATGTAACAGAAAATTCAACTACGAAAATAAGGGCTGCTATGACACTAATTTGAATTGGTTATCTGTGCTTTGTATTCCATTTTCATTCATTGAGAAAAGATTATTACGTACATATGTATGTACACATACATATGTAAATATATACAGCTACGTGCAACTAATTAAGGACAGTTCCGTAAAACATATAAAGGGGAATTATGAATAAAATTCCGTTAGAAATTTCTGCCTTTTTCAATTAGAATTTTTTTGGATTTTTTCCTCGCGGAATTTTATTAATGCCCTCTTATTTTTTATGTTCTGAATAAATTAAATTTTCTGCTGGAGTAATCTGGCACTATAAAATTTTTCAACAATTGTAATACAGCTTTTTGCTGTTGTGGCGTGGTTTAAAAAATTTGAATCGTGCTTATAATTAAGGACAGAAATTATTTTTATAATTTTGCCATGAGCTTGGTATGGACATCAAGTCGGAAATTCTCTGACATTCTGGCTGAGCAACAATGTTCGCCGTAAAATTCGCCGCCCGCAACCATATGCAATGCAAAGAAAAGAGACATAACAAAATGGTAAATATTCCATCTCTATTGCACTGCCGCAAAATACTCATACTTTGATATGCCTCAACATGGAGATAACACGTATTCACCACAAAAAAGAATTTGATATATTTTTCACAGTTACTCTGCCGGCGTCATGTTCATGTCATGTCCAAGTCGATGGCTCGTGAAAACTTAGGGTTACGTAAAAATGTCTAAAATAATGGTAAGCAATGTTGTGAAGTGCCTCGAAAGAAAATTCGTATTACACTACGAGCGTGAGTCGAAAAAAAATCCGCATAAATCAGCGAATGAAATTACTACCACTGTCTCTGGTGAAAATGTTCCACAAACATCTGTAGACACCGTCAAGCGACGTTTAAGAAAGTCTGGACTCTTTGGGAGAGTAGAAGCAAGTGGAAGAGGTTAGATTTGAAAAAAACAGCAATTAGACCAATCGACAGTGGTAGTGTTATTTTCTAATGAAACTAAAATCAACTGGATTTTTCCTGACGAGAAAAAATATTTTCGCCGTTCAAAGTTAAATGAGGTCCATCCTGAAGCATAGTGGTAAGCATTATGCTTTGGGGTCAAGTGGTGTTCGTCTATTACATAAAATCGATTGATTTCAATACTCTGAAGTATTGAATGATCTCGTGATTTGAAAGCGGTCTCCCAACTGCCTGACGATATCAAATCACTTGCCAATTTTTGAAACACTTTACTTTGAATTATGTACACTTCTTCTGTGACAAATTGTAAAATATAAACTTAGCGCTATAAAGGTAGACAATTTTATCGATTTTTATGCAGAAACTAAAAAAGCTTGAAATCGCAGCTCAAAGACGGTATGTAAGAGTTTTGCTACCAATAATTAGATAAATAATAAAAAGGTATTGAATTAATAAGGTTTTACTAAAGAAAAGTAATAAGAGTGTGCTTAATTATATGCGCATATCATTTTAAACTTTAGATATCAGATGAGACTTCTAAAGTATTTTAGAAAAAAAAAATCGTTACGAATTTTAGCCCGTTCAAATCATAAATATAGAAACAAATTACGTTCGAAAAATACTAATTAAAATTAACTAAAATTTTAGAAAATATTTAATTTTTTAATTTTTTTTTTATATTTAAAATAAAGTTAAAATTTTAGTTTTGTCAAAAAAATATTTATTTTAAATAAGCTTAACATCAACATGGTGTCCCTAATTATTTGCACGCAGCTGTATACATACATAGATAATTATGTTCACATCTTTTTTAATAACTTGAGATACTGGAGCAGATATTTATTTGCTGGTTTCACACGACATTTGTTATGCCGAGTACACACTATGGTATTTTGTAACATCAACACAATGTGTTGCCACTACAACGTTTATCATTTCCAGTATTTTTTTTGAGTGGCATTGCTTTCCATATAAAAAGCATAATGCAAACGGAGTTGCACATATTTTGAAATTGATACCACCAAATGACAACACAAGAAATGTCAGATATGTATGTACCCGACATTGTATAGCAAGTATGATATAAAATACATGACGAGTGAAATCAGCATTACTAATTTTAAAATTCGATGCAGCAGCTTTTAAATAAATTTCATATGTAGACGCAATTTGGTAGAATTGTTTGATTGTTAGTAAATGTTTTACCAAAATGAATAAGACTCTTTTCTTTTGAAAAATAGTCCAGAAAAATATATCATTAAATAAAATAGTTGCTCAATATGAGAATAACAATAAATTATATGTTTGCAGAAAATGGTTTAAAAACAAACATTTCACAAATATATGTATGTACTAATATTAATAACTTCTTTCTTTTTTTTTTTGTTGTATAGTATAGGAAATTGTATAAAATTTAATATTTAACATACGTAATAAAATAAATACATATGTATCTACGTATGCTTATAAATTATTTACTAATCATTATAATATATGTAATTACTATGAGCATACACTTCTAGTTCTTTAGAACATTTTCAATTTAATTGTTTAAACGGCAATAATTAAAAAACAAAGTCTAATCAAAACATACAATTTTAGTTACTATCTAAAATATAATAGGAAATTGGACAGAGAGAATGAGAGAGGCAGAAAAGTTTCAAAACATAAATTATCTTCGTGCTGAAAATAAATTACAAAAAAAATTTATATATATAAATATTAACTAATAAATAAAAATTAATCAAAATTGGTAATAAACACAGCAATATAAAATTAAATAGAAGCAAATACTAAAAGAAAATGCACAATCATTATATTAACGAGCTGGAATAATAGAATACACTGTCATATAATATAATACGTATTAGACAGTTGGCATCGCTACGCCAGCTGAATAATTTTTGTTTTGCCATAGAATGTGAAAAATAAAAAAAAAATCTAGTCATGTTTGTAGTTTACATTACCCTAAGTCTTCACCTGATCATTTTTATCGTGACAGATGTCGAATTCCATATAGAAAAAAGAACTAACATAAAAAAATTAATTTTCAATTGCTTAATTCACAAAACCTCTTGTATCTCTGTATCCATTGTATTATCGTATTAAATACAAGAGTGTAACATTTGTTGTTTGAAATTTTCATATAAAAATTAAATACACTATTACACTTTTATTTCATATGTTTTTAAAATGTTGTATTCAGAGAGAGGCTCTCTGAGAGAATTTATATGTAGCTTGTTCTTCTTTTTTAATTAAAAATACAAAATACATTAATACACTACACAGATTGTGTTCACAATTAAAAAACAAAAAGTGTATTTGATACACAAATACATGATTCAAATTGTTGTGAATTAAGCAAATATAAAGTTTGTCTTTTGTTATGATAAAACTATATCAGGTGTAGACGTAGGGTTAGGGGTTGAAAAAGCTAATACAACCAACCGTCACTTTAATGTGTACGAAAAAATCATCATTACAATGTGTTGCGATAGCATTTAACGATTTAGTGCCTGTCCACACGATGAAATATTTGTTGCGAAAATTTGTTGAGTTTATGGATTAAATAGGAAAGACGTATGGAAAAAGGTTTCATATCGGAACGAACATGCATTTCATATTGAGAATCTCATGAGAAATATATGACACAAAACAAAAACTTCACTGTGTGGTCAGGAATGCAGTTGTTTCAAAAGAGAATTTAAAAATGTTTCGCGACAATATTTCATCGTACGAATGGACGAGCACTTATGTACTTGTCCAACGAAAAAAAATATCATAAGAAGTACCCAATGAGATCCAGATTATTTTAAAGGGCTGGAGAAGCTTCACAGACTCATGCTACGAGGGTGGACTATTAACTCGGTGACTTTTTGAAGAAACACACGTTATTATATAACAAGTTATTTTATTTTTTTATATAGTCAGTCTGCTGTGAGTTTTATACACTTATCTCTTCCGAAAAACATGATTTGTCGATGT
Source organism: Tachina fera (assembly GCA_905220375.1). NCBI lineage: Eukaryota > Metazoa > Arthropoda > Insecta > Diptera > Tachinidae > Tachina > Tachina fera. The sequence goes on along the minus strand of LR999967.1, from coordinate 100,990,928 downwards.
CTTCAAAATAGGTATTTGTTTGTGAGATGATTTGTCGTTGGAGTTAAATCTCACTCGGGACTAAATCTCCATGGATTTTTGCCATGGAAGCTGCACGCACATTTGTGGTCGATTGTGAGCAAATGCGGCACCCATCTTGCTGACAGCTTTGTCATACACAAGTGACCACTCAAAATTGAAAACACTGTGCCATGTGTGATGTCTATTGATTCCACAATCTCTCTCACTTTCAATCTCCAATGAGCTAAAACCATATCGTGAATTTTTTCAATTGTTTCGGATGTAGAGACCTCAACTGGGCGTCCAGAACGTTCGGCTTTTACGGCCACAAAAAAAATTTTAGTAAACCAAGTTTTTTTACCATTGAAATTGATGGTGAAGAGTCCCCATAGTATTTATTAGAGCCCTGTGTAACATTCTTGAAATGTAAATACGTCTTGCTTATTAAATGTATTGCCGTGGCATGTACATATTACAATAAACCAACAATAAATGCTGTCGCATAATAAACGAAGCACCATGGATGTAGTGATTGATGTTCGTGTATATGAGTGCTATCAAGTGATGTCGCGAAAACTTTTTGTTCGTAAGAAACACTTCAAATATCACAAGAAGAAGTAGTGTCTTCACCTGGCTATAAATACATACTGGTAACAACTACATAACATATAATTGTTCACGGTTTATATTTTTGCTAGAAAGTTCGTTAATTGTATAAGTGGATATGTGTGTATGTGCACATGCATAACGTTTGTATACGCACCCATGCGTAGGAAAAAGCAAACATCACAAATTCTTTCGTCACAAAGTATTTGCTTCTCTACTTCTATACCTACAATAACTGAAGCAAATGTCTTGCAAACAGTTTTGTTCAGTGTTTGTATTTGCAGACTTCGCTACAGTAAAGCATTTGAAAAGTCCCCTATGTCTTGAGAGGTCTTTTAAATTGTCTTATGCAGAGCTCTAGTATTTATCAAGTTTAGCCTTGGTTTGAGTGATGGTTTTATTCCGTAAGGAATAATGCTTAATGAGAACAAGAAATTCAATTTTTTTTCATTTTCTTCAAATTTAGACAGGAGTCAACTAACAGTTGCTTGTTGACAGGAGCAGTGTAGGTAGCCATTTCAATTAAGAAGCGGGAAATTCAAAGAGACACTGAGTTAATGAACCACCCTCATATATATTTTTTTTAATATCTCAAGAAAAAAATTATGTAAAATGAGAAATGTTGTTGTTTACATCTCCGCGAAATCTAGCAGATTTCAATTAAAATCTTTATAGAAATCTATACCGTTTACACCATTCTTTTACATTTATCAAGATTACACATCCAAAACAAAAACAATTAAACGAAATTTTTTCTAAACTACAAACAAATAACTGCAATACATACAGGTAATTCACACATATCTTTTTAAGTACAACGGTTTATTTTTTAGCAAAATTTTTAAGAAAAAAAAAACATTTAGTTTGTTCACCAAATTCTAATAAAGGGTGTCAAAACAAGAACGCAAGATTTAAATTTGGCGCCACTCGAAGTGTCATTGTTTGACATTTGAACAATTGTTATTGTTCGCTAGTAGAAGGTACGAGGTTAGTAAAAATGGAGCACTACGCGAATGAACAACGCATTCTCATTGTGAAATTGTTTTACCAAAATGGTGAAAGTTTTGCGGCTACAGTTCGCAAATTGCGATCAATTTGGAGTCACAATAATGCTCCAAAAGAGTCAACTGTAAAGAGATTAATGGATAAATTTACCGAAACTGAGTCTGTTAGTGATGTAAAGACAACATCGCGCCTTCGACCAGGTCGATCGACCGAAAATGTTGCAGCTGTACGTGATGATGTCGCTCAAACTACATCCAGCTCAATTCGACACCGAGCTCAGCAAATTGGTGTCTCCAAATCCACTATGCAGCGAATGACGAAATATTTGCATCTTCATGCATACAAAGTTCAATTGAGAAACTGGAGCCAGCTGACCATGGACAGCGAAGGGAGTTCGTTAATTGGGTATTGGAGAGACAACATGAAAATGCTGATTTTGCCGATAAAATCATCTTCAGTGACGATCCAGTTTTTTCGTGCCTAGAATTGGAGAAATGAATGTGGAGGGCATGTGGTTTCAACAAGACGGCGCCACAAGTCATACACCCAGAGAAACAATTCAATTGCTGCATCAGTCATTTTCCGGTCGTGTTATTTGGCTTTTTGGAGACCAGAACTGACCGCCTAGATCGTGCGACTTAACACCATTAGACTTTTTTCTTTGGGGTTTTTTGAAATCGGTGGTTTACGCGAATAAGCCGACGACGACTCAAGTCTTAAAAGAGGAAATTGGACGCTGCATTAATGAAATACAGCAGCATTTATGCAAAACGGTCATTGAAAATTTCATTAAAAGATCGCGTGTGTGCCAGCAAAGACGCGGCGGCCATCTGCCCAATATGTTGTTCCACACATAACCTCATTCTGTCTACTTTAGGATATAAAAAAGTTTCACAATTTTTTTTGTATTTATTATTTTTATTTATTTAAAATTTAAATCTTGCGTTCTTGTTGGGACACTCTTTGTAATTGTAAGTAGATTTCGACAAAAAAAACTGGTGAGGAATTAGATTTTGTTTTATGTATATGGGAAATCTACTAGATTTTGCTTGAAATTTTGTAAGTACTGGATTTTTGTCAGGTATAAACGCACTATAATATCAATCAATATTATTAATATCATTTTTACATCATTACAATTAAAAAAAAAATAAATAAATAAATTAAGCAAGGCTAGTGATTATTTTTAAAGTTTCATAAAAAAATACCAAATATTCTACGGAAAATAAGAAAATATGTGGCAATCTAATTTTTTTTAGTTTAACAAATTTATTTAATTAATTACCCTACAAGAAATGAATGACTGAAACTAACACAAACAAAATTTTTTCACTAACACAATTGCAGCAATTTATATTGAATTCAATATTGGTAGTCAATTGACTAGTCATTTGATAGAAAGTGATGATGGATTTATTTATTAAATATAGTTGTTCTAATCTAGCATATATGTTAGAGTGGGACATCTAATGTATATATGCCAAAAGTTTTAAGACATCGAGTTTTATGAAAAAAAAAAATACTGTCTGTGAAAAGTAAAATTTAAAAGTGTTTAAAAAAGATAAGTAAAAACAATATTTAATAAAGAAATTTACAAAATCTAATTTAATTTATATTTCTTTTCAAAATTTTAGATATGTATTTGTAAAACGCAAGATGCGTTGGTGGTGAAAAGGTGTGAAGAGGGCAATATACCGCCTGGTTTATTCTTTTTTTCTGAAGTATATCTCTTATTTTAAATTATTTATTTATTTTTATATCATTTTATAATAATAAAAAAACAATTAACATAATAAAAACTATATTTATTGTCATTATATCAATCATATATGATTACTCAATTGTGGGGGATATATTAGTCTATTGTGATAAGTCAAACTTGAGTAATATTTATGCTATCATTGATAAGTAAAAAACACTAGAGTGAGCAGTTCAACTATATGTTATATTCCTTTGTTAGAGAGAGAGATGCAACATCACACGTACACAAAAGTTTCCATCACATTTTTCATTTTGTCCTTAATAAAGTGAGAGAAACTTTGTTCTACACAATGATGAATATATCCTGCCTGACTATCGATCAAATGAGCAGTCAATTGACTGGTAGTGTTTTTGTAGGGTAATTAATGATGTAAACTACAAATTCTCACATTCACCCTTATTCCAGTTGTCGGAATCCACGTCACTTTAAAACAACACCAAAAAATTGGGGCTTGTTTACTCGCTCTCGAGAACAATTTTGCGCCACTGACAATCTATTTCCGTTCCCTAAGGTCTAGAAAATAGCATAAACCTGCAAAGAGGAGTCAATTGCTTTCGATAGCCAATACACGAGCACCAATTTTTTGGTGTTGTGTTAAAGTGACGTCGATGACGACAACTGGAATAAGAGTGATTATTTCACTACGTGTTTGTTGTCGTCCCCTTATTATAATAGACCTTTTCGATTTCAAAGTAACACAAGTCATTTACTAAAAACATTAAGATAATAATTAGTCTTTATAGTCTTTCACTGGTTTTGTTATGATTTGTTATTTGCAAACAATTTTAAAAATTTGGCTTCAAAACTAAGGGTTGTAAGAGTTGTAACAGAACTTTAAAACTATGAGACATTATTTGCATAAATACTTAAATTATCTACAAGAAATAATTATTTTTATTCAGACTATTTTTTTGATTCAATACTTTCAATTATTTTTCCCATTATAAATTAAAAATTTTTGCTCTATGGAGTATTTTTACACCTGCACAAAATCTAGCAGATTTCAATTATGAAAATCTTTATGAAAATATATACCATTTACACCAAGATTTTTGTTTCTTTTTTGACATTTATCAAGATTTTTTTATCCCAAACAAAACCCATTAAAGGCTGGTACTCTGTTCGCAGTTGTGAAAAATTTTTATTACCATTGATTGTTTCGCGTGAAAAATTTGACATGTACTTTTTTTCTATAAATTTTTCGCTTCTATTGCTTGAAAGTATGCAAAAAAAAGTATGGCCGACTTACTAAACGCAAGTTGCAGTGCATAATTTAATAAAATGCGTGTGCAATGCTAAGCATGTATTAAGAGCAAGCTTGCGGTGCGGAGACATTTTTTGCATTCTATCGGCATTTAGGAACCTCGCTATGCAACTCATACATATGTTTGCCTACAAAATAAAAATGATGCGCGATTTTGACAACTGATACTCATTAAAATGAGTTGCGAAACGATTAGGAACATAGGAAATTGCCAGAAAGTTTACATATGCGTTTACGAAGTGTGTGCATTGTAAATATGAATTGCAACTTGCGTTTAGGAAGTCGGCCTATGTCAAAATTCCGTGCGAAAAAGTACTGCTCATGTTGTTTCGCAGCTAAACTAAAATGATGCCAGATTAATTTTGTATGGAAAAACATGCTGCCAGATAGATTTTACGTGTTTTTCGCAACAAGAACAGTAGTGCGATTCACTAACTTCTTTTAACGATAATCGCATCGTTAAAATAATTATAAAGAAAATGTATCGAATTTGCTATTCATTACCATTTTTAACGATATTCGCCGTAGGTTAATGTCAGCTGTGTCGTTATTTAAGCCACAATAATTTATGTGCTGTTAATTTTATCGACAATAATCAACAGAAAATACCAGCTGAGTTCTATCGTTAAAAGAAGTTTCAGAATCACACAATCGTTACTTTAAGCGACAAAATGTATAGATAAAAATTACGATTGTCTGATCGTTGAAAGTTAATGAATCGCACTACGAACTCATTTCGCAAATATATCATACCAAATACTTTTATATGTAATTTGAAAGCATTTTGCTTGAAATTGTAAACAGAAGGGAAAAATTTCCAAAACTACAACCAAGCAACTGCAATTTAGCCAATTCACACATCTTTTTATGTACACAAGCTGAATTTTAGCACAAATTTGAAGAGAAAAAAACATACGTGCATGTTCTGACACTCGCAAAATTTTTATAATCACCCTTATTCCAGTTCTCGACATCGACGTCACTTTAACACAATACCAAAAAATTAAGGAACAAGGAACAAGTTTGTGCTACTGAAATCTATTTCCGTTACCTAAGGAACAGAAAGTAGATAACAAGAACCTGCCAACAGAAGTCAGTTGTTTTCGATAACGGGCACACAAGCCCCAATTTTTTGGTATTGTGTTAAAGTGACGTCGATGTCGACAACTGGAATAAGGGCGAATAAAATTTAAATTCATAAATTGTATTTTTGTTTTGTTCATTTTGTCTTTGCATATACACTGTCGATTTCAGCAAACAGCTGACCTAAATTAATATGGCAAGTCGCAAGTAAAATGCATGAGTTTAGACGCAATTTACACTGTGCATTTTCTGCTTGCCTGTGCAGGCAGGCTTTTTTAGTGAGAGGCGTGAGAAGCTAGCGGGGTTAATCAAAAGGCACGAAATGAAAATTCGAGGGGATTTTTGACATTTCTCTTTGCCTTTTTCGTACTCTCAGCTTTAAGCTTGTATACAAATGTAAAAAAAGGCATGAAGAAAAAAAGTCCTAATGTAAATGTGCGTGACTTTCCGTAAGGAGCTTAAAATAAAATTGTGAAATCAAGGCAGGCTAAAAAGGCATAGTGTGAAATGGCACTTACAGAACATGTAGAAACAAGTTTGATGATTTGCAACTCACATGCGATTTGAAAGCCATGCGAGTGTCAGAACATACCTGATAGTTGCCTCACTAAGTTATACTAGATTGTAAATAAATTTTTACAAAATCTAATGACGGAATAGATTTTGTTTTGTATGGGAAATCTACTAGATTTCGCCCGAACTCTCGTAAGTGTATACTAGATTTTGCTCAAATGTAAACGCACTACTCGTATTGGTCATGTTTACTTTTATATATTGTAAGAATGTTGCGAAAAGCGAAAATAATAATAATAATAGGAAGACAATGGACTTAACTACGAGTGTCGTATTTCGACTACGACTACGATGATTTTGTTCTTGACTAAAGAAAATTGCAACATTTCTTCTTTAATCTAGTACAAAATCGCTATAGTCGTAGGCGAATTACGACACTCGTAATTAGACCCAATAAATAGTCTTCATAACTTTGACTTTCGTGCTAATTTTGACATTACGTGGTACTAAATTGGGCAATGTTGTACATATTTTTGTTGCGTCTACCTATTTGATATGGCTTGGTGCGAATAACGATGCGATTTTGAATATTTATTTGAAGCATAATCCCAAATGAAAACGATATCATATAAAATGCAAAATATGCAACAGAAATATTAAATGATAAAAAAAACATACAGTGGGAGAATGTAGTACATACAGATGTGGATTGGAATATTTTCAACATATACAAATTATATAATATTAAGTCTATACATAATAACATTTTACATAGTAATATCTTCATTTGAATTATTATTCACGTTGTTGTTATTATTATTATTATTACTATTATTGTTTGAGATCATTTGATTTGATGATGTAACAGCAATACTTTGAGATAAACGTGTTGCTGCCACAGTTGAAATGGCCCCCGATACGGATGAAGATGAAATTGACGTTGGTGTTGGTGTTGTTGTTGTTGCAGAAGCTGCTTTTGTAGAAGAATTATTTTGGCGTAAGTCCATTAGAATTTGATCCTGTATTAAATCCGATATAGGGCTTTCTAAACATTACATAAGTAAATGTTTACGAATAAATAGTAAAAAAAATTCAAAACACAATAACGATAAACACAAAAATCTTGTTATTATGTTGAGATAATGTTTTTGGGGACGAAAATAAAAATAAATCGCTATGTAGTATGGTGTTATCGTTTGCAATTAAAAAAAATTAAACAAATTGAAATAAAGCACTATTTAAATTAAAGTATGTATGTATATGTATATATGTATGTAATTTAAAAGTTAACAAAAATCGACGTAAAGAATACTTTTACAACAATTTAATGAAGAAAATTATTGAATAATTTATTCAAATTTGTATAATTTTGGTTTTAGATATTAAATTGATATTTTATTTGCACCGCAAATGAAAATTCGTCCGATCAGCGCTTTCGACTGCAGTCGAAGATCGAAAGTTGCTCATAATAAGGGCTAATATAATTTTTTCGGTCTATATTTATCTGATAAACTAAAAACGCATGATAATTATCTTATGAGGGACATTTATAATGAACAGAGAGCTTTCACTTGGAGTGACACCAATTATCTCTCACCTAACGGTTTTTGTAATGAAGAACCTATTGATTTTAATATAAATTCTAACATACATCGATTTTTTACGAAAAGTACACCTGGTACTAGTGATGAGCGATAACGCAATTTTTTAATAATGTTGCTCCTTGTGAATGTGATTTCTACATCGTTGTTCTTTTAAACTGTGACTGTGATCACAATTTTGCAGTATTTTGTTTGTAGCAGTTCTGTTATTTTGAGAAATCTAATAAGAAGAGCAGCAGTGAAATTAAACTGTGACTGTGATCACAGTTTAACTCATTTCAGCTCTTCTGCATTAAAAGTCTTTATTAGTATTGGTATTTTGATAAATACTAATAAGAAGAGCGACAAGAACAAACAATTAGCAATCAACCCCGTCCAAATATTGAGATTTTCGTATAAGAGGGAGAGAAACAAAAATTGCAAATTTGAACATGTGAGATGTACATAGTTGCCAGAAGACGATTTGACACGATTTGACGATTTTTTTATCGACAAAAGCTGAAGGTATAAAAAAATTAATGTGGTAGCTTTATTTTTATTGTAAAGTAAGCATACAAGAACAATCACAGTTTTTATAAAAGAACTATATTTCCAAAACCTGTTACTTGATAAATTCAGTCACAGTTGTGATTAGTGATTTTTCAATCGCTGTGAAAAAAGAACAGATTTCAAAATATCGCTCAACTCTACCTGGTACTCATAGAGGCTAGTATGTTTTTTGAGAATTTTTTTTATTTATACTTTTTTATATTTTTCTTTTAAGTTTAGCTTTTTTTAGACGTAAGTATATTCTAAGAGATCTCCTCTTATGTTATGTTAGCTCCGATAGCAAGGGCATATCGTCCTAAATATAATTGTATTAACATTTGTTAAAATACAAGTAGTTTTTTATATAAACAATCGTTTCAATATATGTTTTGTAAATGAAATTTGTTAAAAAAAATGTCTTAGTCTGAATTGAACAATTAAACAATAATAACTGATTTACATTAAGCATTTTTTCATGAAATTTCATGAATTTTGTTGCACGCAACTTTTTCTATTTTCTAATTACAGCGATATAAAAGAGAACGTTATATAAAAAAGGACGTAGAATGAATCTCTGATGCATTTTTGGCAAATCTTTTGATATAAGTTTCTCTTCTAAGCCTCCTATCGAAAAATAAAAAATTTTCATGCAACTAATTGCATGAAAAAAATGCTTAATGTAAATCAGGTATAAATATCTGAATTTCCTTTTGTAATAAATACCTCAAGTCAATAACATTTTATTATACTTATCTCATTATTGTTAAAGCTTGGTGCTGTTAAAATTTTAAGTTTTTAGAAAATTCCCTATAGTCTTAAGTAATCTTTATATCATTCATTAACTTTAAAAACTTTCATTGTCAAAAAAAGGCTCAATACATTTTTACTCTACTTTACTTTAAATTAAAGTATGTATGTATGTACATATATGTATATATGTATGTAATTTAAAAGTTAACAAAAATCGACGTAAAGAATACTTTTACAACAATTTAATGAAGAAAATTATTGAATACTTCATTCAAATTTGTATACATATTTTTGGTTTTAGGACACGACTTAAACGAATGTGGTATTAAATGGATATTTTATTTGCAGCGCAAATGAAAATTCGTTCGATCAGCACTTTCGACTGCCGTCGAAGATGGAAAGTTGCTGATCATAAATAAGGGCTAATATAATTTTTTCTCATTCATTCTTCTATTCGAGCTGCGTACGTTTTAAATATAATATGTACAAATAGTAAAATAACTACACTATTTACAAAACTCTACAAACGATTTTATGGGACATTTACACCTGCACAAAATCTAGTAGATTTTAATTAAAATCTTTATGAAAATCGATAACGTTTATACAAACTTTTTTTTACATTTATCAATACTTTTTTGTCAAAAAGAAAACCCATTAACTGAAAAATTTACAAAACTACAACCAAACAAATGCAATGTAGCCAATTCACACACCTTTTTAACTAAACCGTAGCTAATTCAATCATCTTTTATATAAATATGTTGTACAGTACATTTTTATCGTCTTGTGAAACACAGGGTGAATAAGAAAAAACTGTATTTTTTTGAGATTTTTGTAAGTTTATATAAATTTTTATGTGAGTAACCCTGTGTCAAATAGGACAACCAATATAATTATTTAATTTTTCTCGATGCGAGAACTTCTCAAAAGTTACAGAAATGGGGTACAGGGTAGTAAAAATAAAATAAGAATATTAGATTTTGTGTAGATTTCCTACAAATCTACTCACAAACTAGATTTTGTTTTATATGGGAAATCTAGTAAAAGGCAGTTAGCTTTAAAAATCTCATAAGTAATAGATTTCGAGATAATGTAAATGATGAGGTTTTTTTAAGTGTGTAAAATTTATATTATTTTATGGGGAACACCCCAGGGGTGATTCCAGGGGGTGTGCCACTGGCATAGGTGGGTCGGCCTTCCAAAATTAGTTGGGGGTCGGTCACATATTTTGAATCGATTGAGGAACTCTAAATGGGTCAAATGGGTGAGATTTTTCAAAATTTGACCCTTCGGATCAAAAGTCGGGACATCAAAATACATTTTAGAGATTTGATTCCTTCGGCAAGGTTTCTTATTTTGATCCCTAGAATACGATTTTTCTTGTAATTTGTGCGATTTTTAAATAGTCCCCAGACTTAAATGTGATCAATTTTTTATGCGCTGCATTGAAGCAGCGGCTTCGATCAGCTTTTTCCTACCGTTGCAGGTACATTCCATTACTATCAGCTAACTGAGCCTTAAGTGTACATTTAGCGCTCATGGGCAAAAACAATACAAAACTACTCCATACACAGAATAAAACTAAGCGAAAGCGAAGTTTTTTTTTAATGATGTTATTTTTTTTGAAACAAGATTATGGACGGACGAACCGAGTCAAATGAAATTGAGAAATAATTTGAAATCAAAATCATTGTCGTTGATATTAAAATATTTTCAGTTTTATTTTGAATTTATTTAATTTTTTTTAAGAGCAGATATGATAGCAGCTAACAAACAGGTGTTGAAAGAAAAATAAAAAACATCAGCAATTGTATTCACTGTGATCATCATGAAGTAAAATAGTACTTTTACGTTTATTTTTACGAATAGTGTTGAGTTTCTTCTGCCTCGTGCGACTACGATTGGCTAAGTTCAAAAGATCTTCCTGCGGTACACACGGCAAATCGTATACATCAAAGGCAGTCGGTTTCATTAAATTGATATTCAAATTAGCTGGTAAATTACTGCCATACAAGTCTCCCTCAACGTAACTTTCATTTTTTGTTAAATCCGAAATCGTTTTCTTTCGTAATAAATTCACAAAACCGGTAAATTTTATCATGGCAAAAAATATTGCAACTGCCAACATCAACCTTGTAATATAGAAAGCATCATTACGAATCCAACTGGATAGTTGTGGTGCATTATACATTAAAAAATTTTGATTAGCTTTCAGAACATGTTGACCGAGAAAGAAACACAGCAAATTCAATAACTTTAGACTTGGCAACCAAATTTTCCGTAACATACAATCAGTAGTATATAATATCAAACTCAATTCCACCATAAATATGAAAAATCTTTGAGGCATACGTACGGCTTTGGGAAGAAATGATCGCAGCTTTGCAAATACACCAAGAACGGATAACACAAATAAAATCGAAGCTGTGTTCGGATTTAGCAAAGGTAATTTTGTATAACGCAACTCAAGCATGCTCATGCTATATAAGTGCATGTAAAGTCCCAAGCAAATTATAATTGATGATTCAATAAAAATTAAGTCCATACTTATACTTTTATATGTATATTCGTTGCAGTAATGAAATCCTCCTATTCTTTGGCCAATGATGAGAATTTGAAAAAATTTGGTGAAATGATTAATATCAGAACAAAAAACAACGAGTAAAACACAACATTCAAAACCAAAATTTATACATTAAATTTTTTGAAATTAATATCAATGTAGGGAAAAATAATAATCCAAAACATATTGATAACTAGTGTTTCAGAAGGTAAAACTAAGGCCATTAGATTATAAAATGGATTCAAGGAAATTTCATATAAGGTATACTCAGCTCAATTCGCTTTACAAGGGCCGAAAATAATAATAAGAATTGAAAATACTGAACTTAATCGCGATTAAGAAATTATTCTGTTAAAAAATTCATTCTATCTCCATTGGATTTGGTATTATCATTAATTAGTATCTATCCATTTTTAGGCTTCCCAAATATTGTTAAATATACATACACACATAAAGCAATAATTTCGATGAAACGGTACTTAACGTAGCTCCACAAAAAAAATGTCAACAGCTTCAAATCGCACAATCTTTGTGGCCAATTGACGTCGCAGAAGAGTGAAATTACTCTTTCTGGAAACTTCCCATCGCGGTCGCATTGTGTGACTCGTGGCAACGTCTCAGAACTGCCCTAAATTAAAGGCAGTGTTGCCAGAAGTAGGAAAATTCCCAGGTATTTTTGATACTAAAATAGAAACGTAGCGAAAATCGGACAATTTTGTATATTCTCCAAAATGTAGGGATTTTATCGCCATGTCACATTATTTATGAAATAAATGCAAACCTAACATTTTTTCTAGTAATATTTTCTTTTTTAAAACGGTTAAAAAATTTTCTTTTCGTTAAAATCGGATAAAAATATATTTAGAGTTGTTTGTAGTTTAAAAAGTTGGCGGCACTAATATGTACATATGTACATATACATATATATGCCAAGGCGAATTCATATACCAGGTAGTGTCAAGCCTGTAACAAGAAAATGTGCCAGTACTTTAAGGTGAATTCACTCATTGTTTCAGAACAAAGATTTTTTTGCAAGACGATTCATCCATTTCGAACATTTTGTCTGAAAAATCAAAGCTACCATATGAAATACGTGTGTAAGCGATGCGTATTAATTTTACAAGTGTCAGCACAGAGGCAAATTTTACAATTTTCTGTGTCACACACATCTTTTTAATTGTTTAATGCAATTGTTTCGTTCATTTCCATACATACAGCTGCGGTCAATATAATAGCACCACGCACAAATTTATAATGACACCGTCATTATCTGTTTAACTGTTAGACCGATTCAACTCAAAACGAAATAATAAATCCTCTGATGTTAATGGTTTATTATCATAAGAAAATTATTTGGTTTTTTCCAACAATTTAAAATACGCTAATTAAAATAAACAAAAAACTTAAAATCTACACAGTCAAATTAATAGCACTTCACTTAATTTTTGAGAAAAATTAGTGGTCTTTCTTAAAATAAATCAAAAATTTCACCCATACATCCTGTAGATAAATTAATTGTATGGTCTCAATACTTTGTTGCGTGCCCTTTGTTTGCTATTACCGCGGCACAACGCCTTCCCATGGAATCCACTAAATGCTGGCATCTTTCAACTTTAATGGAACTCCAAATTTTCTGCACAGCCTGCCAGAGCCCTTCAACACTTGTTGGTTTTATTGTAGATACACCCTTCTTTATGTCCGTCCACAGATTTTCAATAGGGTTTAAATCTGGGGACTGTGCAGGCCATTCCATTACATTGATAGAGTTATTGTTGAACCATTTTTTTGCCATTTTGCTGGTGTGTTTGGGGTCATTGTCTTGCTGGAAGACCCACACCAGCGGCATTTCGTAGAAAGCATACGGCAGCATAATTTCATCAAGGATTTGATTTTGAGCCAATATATAGGACCCACAGCTTCATACGAAAAGCAACCCCATACCATAATACTATGACCTCCATGTTTGACAGTTTTGGATGTGAATTGTGGCTTGTATTCGCTGTTAGGTGGCCTACGGACAAAACATTTGGAACCCTTTCCACCAAAAAGAACTATTTTGGATTTGTCAGTCCATAGCACATTTCTCCACTTTTCATTTGGCCAATTTAGATGTGCTTTAGCAAAAGATATCCGTTTAGCAACATGATCAGAGGAAAGGAGCGGCACTTTTCGAGGACTACAGGCATTGAGGCTGTTGTTTCGAAGTCTGCGACGAATAGTTTCCACGCTTGCCGACACATCCAATGTTTTTTTGAGCTCCGTAGCTGTCACAAAGGGATTTGCTTTAGTCATCCGTACCATCCATTTTACCATTAAGGGTGACAAAACTCGCTTCCTACCACGGGATTTAACTTTTTGCTCACATCTTAGGGCATTGATTATCATTTTATTGGAACAGCCCAGTAACTCCCTTATTTGGGAATACGATTTACTCTCGGACACAAATTTTTTTATTAGTTCACGTTTTTCCGGCGAACAATGCTTTCCGCGACCCATAACTATACAATTTTTATAAAATTATTACACGATTTTATAGAAAGTATATTAAAAAATTTTTATTACCTTTCGTTTTCACTTTTTTTTCACAAAATTTTGCAAAACAGATTTATAAAATCCTACTGGTGCTATTTTATTAACTGCACGAAATGATATGTATATGTTTTTTTTTAATTTCCCTTTAATTATATTCTAATAAATACAACTATATTCTGTGCTTTTATTATTCATATAATATGATGTGGCAGCTCAGTTCAAATTTGGCTGAAAAATTAAAATAGTTGGCAGCTCAGTTCGATTTTGTCCGCACAAAAATTGTAATTAAACCAATTCAAGCAGAAAATGTTCCGAACAAAATTTGTTCTCTTCTTCTCGCTCTCTCTCTCTCTCAAAAAGAGAAACGTCAAACTCCATATAAAAAAAATTTGGTCCGGAAACAATGGGTGAATCCAGCTTTATTGCAATTAAAATTGACCAAAGAAACTTCCTTAAAAAAAGTAGCTGTTAAGTTTGCACCACCTGGTACATGAATTCGCTTTGTATATCCTTTTTCTAAGATATCATTCAACGTTGGAAGATGACTTATTAAATTTATTATTTTTATTTATTTATTTATTTTTCCAAGATCCTTTGTTGAAACCTATGGGGTAATTAGGAATATTCCCCTTTATCTTTCGCACGATGATATAAAAAATAATATTGTTTCCGATTTTAAAGTTACTTTTGTCAAACGCTTTGAAAGACGGGAAGGCTCCTCAGCTGAATTAGTGCCAACTTATTCTGTTAAGATTGGATTTGCGGGCAATAGCATTCCGGAGGAGGTTGTTTTGAATTATACGCTATACCTATGACAATGTCCATCCCAAAAGGATTGGTGCGGAAAAACAGCCCTTTGTGGTCTTAGTAAAACTAAGGATTCTGCTCAACACATAATTTTTGCATGTCACAAGTACATATACGTAAGGAAAAAATATAAAATCTTTAATAGATTTGACTCCATCATTGATCTCGTCAAAACGTTAAATATGAACTATATTTTCGAACTCGTTGATTTCATTAAAATTACCAAAATGGATGTCTAATTATTTTCACAATCACACTTAATGTTGCATCATGTTACATTGCTCGAATTATTCACACATTATATTCATGGTTTTTATTTCATTTATAAACCTATCGTTTCATATTCATAATTTTTGTTTATGTTATTATGAACAAAATCGTTCAATCGCACTAGCACCGTACACTCGCCATAGAAACTTTTTATTATTATGAAGTCATTGTACTCATCGCAGAATACCGTTTCCAGTTGAGAGAAACCTTTTGTTGAAGAACCTGGCAATTTGCTCTCAGTAGCTTGCCAAAATAAATAAAAAGTTATCCTTTAAAACTCTTTTTTTTTAAAAAAGAACCAACTATTCATATTAATTTTTAAAAAACTTTATGTTGTTTTAATTTAATTTAATTTAAAGTACATATCGTTGGTCTCAAGTAGAAGGGACCCAACTCATGTAACTGTAACTTTACACGAGAAGGTAAAAACATAATAGAAACTGTAATATTCACAATGCAACTTTTGTTGTCCAACTGCTTTTAAAAGCGTTATTTTTTACACTATTGCATTAAATATTTGTGGCGAGGTGTATTTGTGCGAAATGTATTGGAATCACTGAAAAACTCAATGTTGTAAAAAATACGAGTTAGGGCCTTTCTACTTGACACCTTCGATATGTATGTATGTATTATTTTTTTTTAGTTTATTATACCATAGGTTTTTTCCAAAGCAGGGAATGTCCTATAAATGGTCTAAAATCAAGGCGAATTGACTTGAATTGACAGGTGAGATATTTTTTATTTTTTCAATTTAAAGTTGTTTACGTAAACCAAACTAAAAAAATACTTATATAATAGATAATTTAAAAATGAAAAATGTCTTTAATAATTAATTCCTCTAAAACTTACAGCATTTTTTTATAAAAATTATCAAGGCTTTATAAAAGCTTAATAAGAAAAATTCGGCACTAAAATTAGTTTTAAAAATCCTTTATAAAGCCTTTGTAACTTTTATAAACAAGACTGTTAATAATTAAATTCTAACTAATATATAATTTTTTCGATTTTCAACTGTTTAGATTGTTTAGAGGGAAAAAATATTTTAAAAATCTTGGAAACACACAGAGAGAGATCCTTATGACTCTTCTGGCCTGTAAAACCTGAGCTCAATTTAAAAAAAAATTCTTTCAGTCATGATGTTGTCATTTATTTCCCTTAAAATCTGCTTATCCAAAACGAAGTTTCCATTAATCCAATTAAATAAATTTCAATTACGACATCAAAATATTTCACAATCAATATAGTGATCATGATCATGAAATGCGTGAAAATAATGAAATAAAAACAAAAAATTAATATAATAAAAAAATACAAAACAAAGAAACTACAAAAATGTATTTATACAATTAAATTGAAAATTAGAACTGTGAAAAACTAGAAGCAAAAATAGATATCTTGTTTTTGTGTGTGTCTATGAAAAATCATCAAATAAATAGAGTTACCAACGCCGGTATTCATAAACCATTACTAAAGTTAATATTGGTTTAAAGTACAAATTATAAATGAGAAAAATAATTTGACTTTAACAATCTTTTATGAGTGCCGGTGTAAGTATGTTTAAAATAAATCAAATTTAAACTAAGATACTTGATAGATTAAATTAAATATTAAATGTAAATGAGTGTTGCTTTAATGACTAAGGAAAGGCATGAATGAAATAATGTGAAATAATAATTATTTATGTTATAAAAAGTTTAACATGACATGGTTATGTATGTTATTGTGTAAATTTGTGGTGCATTAAGTTAAAATGGGTCTATCTTTTCTTGTTTCTTTTTTGTTTTTTTTTTTGTCCTGGCGACACGTGTAATAGTATTTCTTTCTTTTCTTTTAATATAGAAATTTAGAAATAAATTTAGTTTTTTTTCTAAATTTGATTTAGTACGAAAAAGAATCCAACGTACCATTCTTTTGTTGCATGTACATGCCGCCTCTTTGATTACTACCACCACCATTTCCATTTCCATTCATTGTTGAAGAGGGTTGTCCTTGATTTGCGTTTTGTTTAGCATTCGGGCGACGTTTCGCCAAAGGTAAATCATCGTCTGAATCGCTTAGTGTTAAGTCCACCTAAAAGTTTTTAATCATTTTAAGAAATATTTAAAAAAAAATCAGTAATATAATTTTAAACTTACAGTTTCGCTATTTGTAGTTGAAGAAGGTTGTTCACTGGCATTGACCGATGCGGAGGCAGCAGATTTGACAGGTTTGACATCTTCTGTGGTAATAAGTTCTTTAAAATAATTTAATGTTAAATGGAATATAGTCAAATAAATATTTTGGAAGATCAATAATAAAAACTTTATACAAGAGCAGGCAGCTTGTATTTTTAAAATTTTACTCATAACAATTTTATTTTAAAATTCCGAGATAAGATTTTCATTTCATAGAGTCGAATGGGGGCTCCATATGGAAAAATTTTATTAGAAAATTACTTTACAGCGTGGGTCCAACAGAATATATATATAAGAACTTGTACACATCGCTCTTTTACTTCAAGATTGCCATTTGTGAGTTAATAATGTAGAATTAATGCTCATCATATCGCTATTTATATTGTATAAATATTGCATACCGAATGAATATCTTGTAGTCAAATATTGAGAAAAAACTAAAACTTTCTTTTTTTAATTAATGCCCTTATCACGGGATTGATAAATTTGCATTGTCCTTCTCAACAAATTTAAAAGATTACTTTTTAGTTGTGTTTTCGATATTGCATTTACAACTCTGCGTAAGTTTGGTTGAGAAAAACGTTCGAGTACACTCAACTGCTTTTTAGTAGTTGGGGTTTTCTATTTACAGGTTGGTGTGATATAAAACGATAAATTGGAAAAATCGTAATTAGAAATACATATTTTTTATGCTTAATAACATCGCTATACCGCAGCTTCCGCGGTACAGTGACACACACAGATTTCCTTAAATAAGCTTTCACGTTATCCAACAAATGACAAAACGCTTCAATACTTTGTCGGAAATAACTAGGTAATTCGTTGCATGTTTTGCAGAAAATTAGTTTTACGTTTTATATTTACATACAAACAACTCAATGAAAATATAAAAATATTTTCATCTCTCAAAAAGTGCGTGTACAAGCCTTTTAAATTGTGTTTTTTATAGAAGTATAAGGCTGCAAGTTGGCAACACTTTTTTAACTGGAGGCCATTTTGTCAGCTGTCAAGTGATTTATGTTTAGTTTGGTTTGGCATTTCAACATTTCAAATTTATTTTGAAAATCATGGTTCTATTTATTATCGCACATTTCATTCATACGTACGACCAACATAATCGTCCATCAGTGCAATTATTTCGATTAACTATTGAACGTTTTCGCTCCACCTTTACTATAAATGATAATACGAGTTCAAAGAGACGCCTTACAGTGTGCACAGAAGTCATTGCTGCTGTAGAGCTTAACGTAGAGGAAAACCCGTATCAGTCTACAGAGTATATAATCAGACTAGAGCCATGATTTTCTGACTTTTTCGTGCATCAATTGAACAACCATGATGTGCAGTAGCACATCAACAAGATGTCGCAACATGTCCCACAGCACGTGCCACAATTGATATATTGAAGGAAAAGTTTTGTAGCCGCGGACTCTTGAACTGGCGTCCAAGATCGTCCGATTTAATGCCGCTATATCATTTTCTGTGGTCATATCTGAAGTCACTAGTCTACGCAGATAAGCCCGAAACGATTGACCGCTTGGAAGACAACATTCGCCGCGTTATTGCCAATATACGTCCAAAAATGTTGGGGAAAAGTCATCGAAAATTGGACATTCAGATTAGACTACGTCCGAGCAGCCGTGACGGTCATATGCCAATGTCAATTTAAAAAATTCATCGGTTGTCAGGCCGATTATTTCCTATGGTTGTGTGGTATGGTGGGAGGCATTGAGTAAGGAAAGTCACAGGAGATTACTAGCTAAGGTTCAGAGATGCGCCTCAGGCTGCCTTAAACGTCATTCTTCATCTACTTCCTATAGAGGACTTTGTGATGGGAACGGCGGCTAGAAGTCTCCTTAGACTCGTGGAAATAGGTTTGGTGAGAACAGGAATATCAGGTCACACATCAATCTTAAATAAGAACGGTTTTGGTGACCAGGAATCCGTAACCTAAGGAATTAATATTAAATAAAAAAGTTGGGCGCGACCCATATTTTACGAGTTACTGGACTGTGAACTTTTCATAGGAAACTGTGAAAAATTTCCAAAAATAAATTTTTAAATAACATCTGATAGAAATTTGAAAAATAAGAAGAAAAACTTAAAGAAAAAAATTGGCTACGACCCATAGTTTCCGAGTTATTGGTCTTTTAAATTTTGATATTAAATGCAGTTTAGTAAAGCTGCTCCAAAAATGTCTTTTTAATACATACATGTTCATTTCTCTCCTTAAAAGTTTTGTTACATAAAACACATTGAATGTGGCGAAAAGCAATACTGATCATAGAATATTTTTCGAACAGGGGGGTTACTCTCTATTGCGATGCGAAAGCAATTACGATGCGAAAGCTAAATGCGATGAGATGCCAATTTGGTACTCTCTATTACTTTCGCAAGTCCTTTCGCAAAATTCTTTGATAAAGTGGCAACATTGACTTTGCAAAAGAAAATATGGCAAAGATTGACAGTAATGAAGTGTCAAAATATGTAAAAAAACGTCTTTTCAAAAAAGGAAAGTTATGAAAAAGTGAAGATTTTTTAATTGAAAGTAAAATAGTGAGTAGTCAGTTGCGTTCCGTTTGAAAAAGGAAGCATTTCTTTATGTTCTAAAAGCTATTCAACACTAGCTAAGAGATCCACAGCAATTCCAACTACTATAAAACTAGCCGCCGCATTAAAATTACTTTGCCAAGGCATGTACCAACATCAAATTGGCCAAGACCATATCTTAGGACTATCGCAGCAATCAATGTCACATTGCATACAAGAGATATGCTTGGCATTGAGAGAATATTATGTTCCAAGCATATCAAATTTGATTTAGTTGCAGAAAGGGCACAATAAGTCAAAAAAGCTTTTACAACATGGTAGTCACAAACAAACGGTTAGATAAGCCTAAAACAAGCACTTGTTGGAAATTGCAGCACATTATGAACGCTATGGTTTGGTTCATTATATTTCACCTTTATTTTACATTTTTAGGTACATATGTATGTATGTGATTACAAAATTTAATGTAATTTTTATTTGCTTTTACTCAAAAAATAATTTTAATATCCAATATAAATATTTTTTCAACGTACTCACATGTTTTTCTCCCTTTGCGTTTGCTATTTAGCTATCGCAAGATATTTGCGATTATCGAACGATTTTGACAGCCACTTTCGCATTACAGAGTGCGGTGATACCAGGTTTGCGAACGAAAAAAAAACAAATGCGAAAAGCAAATGCGCAAACGCATTAGAGAGTACCAATCGTTCGATTTCGTAGCATTTTTCTTTCGCATCGCAATAGAGAGTAACCGCCCAGCTTTATTTTCTCTGTATCCATAAAGAATTGAATACAGCCGCCACGCATGTGTTATAGTCGCTGCCTCATTGACGACTAAATGAAAGAGAATAAGAATGTGTGTGATTTTATTTTGCACAATTGTGCCAAAAACTGACATTATTTGTTGTCTGAAATTTTAGCCTTCTGTGAAATTTTATATTTTAATTTTGCAAAATTTGTGGTCCATAATGCAAAAACATTTAGCTGAGAACCGTGATAGAGGCCATAAGTTGAGTGTAAATTGACTTCAATCTCGTTTTTTAGTTATGATGTTGTTGAAGCAAATGAGCGATAATTATATGTATTTATGTACATAAAGCACACTAAATCATAAACAGTCTCAACTCAAAAAATTTCAGATTTTCGGAAGTGGAAAAAATTGCTGATACTGTACAAATGACACAAGCATGTAGCATAAAAACAGACATAACGGTACTTTATATCGTTCAAGAAGATTGTGTTGAAAACAGTGTTGCCGGAATTGCAATTCAATTTTACGCAGCCGATACTTCAAAATTATCCAAAATTTTATATAACTAATTTGGATTTTTTTTTTTTTTGAAGTTTTAGTTTTAGTAGTTTATTTTTTAGAGAAAAATAATCCAAGATTTTTTGATTACGATTTTTAGATTTTAAATTTTAAATCGTGTTTTAAAAATGATTAGAATTTTTTTGGAAACTAGTAATTTTACACTTCTATCCACCCAACAATTTGTAAGACCGGTGCGGTAGTGGGCCTTCGATATGTACTACTTACAGTCCTAGGACCACATAACATTTTCTTCGTCACGTTCGATAGTTGTAAGCAGATTTATATTTCAGCATCAGAGACAGTTCGTTTTCAGAATTCTGCCATTAAATGGACTAACGTATACACAAATTAATTTATTTAATATTAACAGTGATTTAAAAATCCCATTCACTAGGATCGATGATATTTAAAAAAATTATTTCATTGTTCATCTCTCTGTTGTAGACGATGGATGGCAAGCATTTTTAATTTAATTTCTAAAATAACTTCTAAAAAGGTAGAAAGGATAAACCACTTTGTTCCTGGTATGTAAAGACTTGTTTACACCAGCTACATACATACATACATAAATAAATACATCTGACTGATCGTTCCATTCATTCGGTCCAGATATTAATTTGCACTTACCTATATCATCTGAAATGACTTCCACCTTTTCTACTGGTTTTGTTGGTGTATCTATAATTTGACCCTCATTCCTTAAACTATGTGTACTCCATGAGCCATCTTTGTGCAGTTGTATTTCAGTGTCATCTGATTTAAGTAAATTCGAGGCTAACACTTCTTGGAAGTAGCTGAATATTATTAACGAAAATTAGGTAAATTATAAATGTATGTGCCTATTTTTAATTTAATTTAAAATTTATAATTTACCCATCAATAACCAGATTATCATAAACGGCAGGTTTATCGCAAACTGGACAATTCCAAGTTGGTTTACGTTCATTCATCTGCAGGTAAAGACTTGCATCAAAACATTGCAAGTGTGAACATGTTGATGCACGACATGGTATGGACATTTTCATTTTACCCAAAGGACAATTGAGCGACACTTTTAGCATGGTCGTAGCAATTTCACAGTCTGCATCTTCTGTTAATTTTTCTTTGACTGAAATTAATGATAACGATAAATAAAACAAAATATTCTGGTAACGCTAATATATGTATGTATGTATGTATGTATAGTATACTTAGAGCTCTGGTGTAATCGGCTGGTTTGACACCCTTTGTTTTCATTCTTTGCAATAATTGAGCCGATGTTAATTTCTTAACTAAATAAACAGCAATACAGTAGCCTCGTGTATAATCCGGACACCATTGGACAGTTATTGTATTTGTTACTGTCGGTGATAGCTTGACATTTGATGTGACATTTACAGGTCTTGGTGGTCTTTTTGGTTCTACATTCGGGCGATTTGTTGGAATGACATTCTAAAGAGCAAAAATATGAGTTATTAATTTAAGAAGTGGCATGGGTAACGTTAAGAAGAAATACTCACTGGGAGTTGACATAATTTATTATTTACTTTAACACTGACGCTTGGCGGAAAACAGTCCTCTTGGTCGCATGAAGTCTCCAACAGGCAGAATCTTAACTGCACTTGTATAGCATGTTCAATTTTCGAACTATTGCGAATATCGCGATTAGAAGCTATTTCTGTTGCTTGTTGTGGAGTGAGTGTAAAATAGAATGGCACTTCCTGTATGCGCTGAGCATTGCGAGGCACCAACGATGACGGTTTAATCAAAGTGCCCAGCACATCGTAAAAAGCCAATTTTTTCAAACGCACATCTGGATGGATGGGCATTTGAGTTGGTATAGCATGAAGGAATGGTACCACGTTATTGCCGGGTGGTACACCAGCCTGCATACCAGCTTGACTCGCTGGATTAAGTAGTTGTTGTGGGTTTCCCATTTGAGACGCGGCATTGGCACCCACCATGCCAGCGGCATTCGGTTGCATTTGCATTTGTGAATACATCCTTTTCGGATCTGTTGGACCGTACTGACTTTGTTGTTCAATACTGATGAAAATACGCAAGTAAAAATTTAAATTTATGTAATAACTTACGATTTCATTATTATAGACTTACATGGATTGTGTGTAAACTTCGCGAACTTTTGGTGCAATTAAATCAAAATTAGTACGCAAAAATGATAGAATTCTACGCTGGTAATCCACTTTGCGCCCAGCAAAGTTAATGTTTAAATACGATAGTATCTTTTGCAGTTCGACCACGCGAAGGAGACTTATCATTTCCTCACATTCCTGCAATATACAAAAAAAAAGGAATAACATACATATATCGCTCATTTAGACCATAGACGGCCAAAGTAGTAAAAGAGTGCCGAATTTCTATCGAAATTCATTTCAATCGAAATTCTATAAAAATTAAATATGTATGTGGCCTACAGTACCCTAAACATACACCGTCGTGTTTACCAGACCTCTGTTAACAAAATATAAAAACTTCTGCTAAATATTTCAAATTTGTTTTTTTCTCATAAAATTCACTTGTTACAACAAACTGGAGCAGAATATTGAACCCTAGTTCATTATTTCATACTTTTTTGAGAATGGAGAAAAAAATAATATTGGTAGAAACTCCTGAACGTCTCTTGATCAATTTCAAAAGTCAAAGCATTCTTTTTTGTAGGAGTTATAGCCCAAGCCAAAGTTAAAAAAATTCTAGTTGAAGATTTTGGTAATTTTTCCAAAAATTGTAGGATATTCGAAAGTTTGTAATTTTTATTAAAAGACACAACAGTTCTTATTTGGATAAGATTGATAGCCAAACAGAAAATAATAAATTATTGACTATAATAATTATTTAATAGAGGAGATACTCAAGACAAGACTTAAAAAAAAATTTTGTGAGGAAGACGAACAAATTTATTTTTATTAGTTGGTAAACTTTTTAACTTGGAAAAACATTTATTGAATTAGAAGAAAAGTCGGAGTGAATCTGATGAGTTTCTATTTCAGTTTATATGACTAATATTGTTCGACCGAACGTTCGGGTTCCGTTTCTTTTGCAAAAAAAAATTATATTTGGCACAAAATACTGAAGTGTTCGGAATTTTTAATAGAATAGAATAGAATTGTTTATATAAGTAAGTAAGTATACATACATATATCATATGAAAATAATAATTATAACAAAATATTATTGGTTTTGAAATGCTTAAAAATACATTTTCTTTTTTCATTTTGATTTCAAAAATTATAATTTTTATTTTAATAGAAAACACATTTTTGTTTTAAACCTGCTTCGTTGTATACCTTTTAACATTAAAAGAAAAAATTTTATTTTAAAAATTATTTTTAAAAATTAAACATTTTTAAAACAAAATACAAAAATACAAAATTCTTGTTTGAGTGGTTTTCTGGCTCAGTGTATTTCCGAATAATCCGAATTAGAGAGGTCCGGCACTATCAAGAGCTTACTGTACGTCCATATTTTTAAAAAATTGCTTACAACCTTCGAAAAATCATTTAAAATATAACAATTTAATATCATGAAATGAAATGAGAAACAAATATATAACTTAAGTTGTATTAATGAAAACCACCGATATATCCAAAAAATTTAATTTTGTCAAACATGTCCTATGAGATATTAAGTGACGATATGTATTAGTATGCATGGCAGGCATAGAAGGAACAGCCACAGAAACCAAACACTATAAAAAAACCGTCAACGCTACACTCACCCAAACACGTACTAACCCATACAATAACAAAACATTCCTATGTAAAAAATCCATGCGATCTATATACCTGCACTTCACCTATACTTAAGTCAGCGACACACACACATACACAATTATACATTCACACTCCCATTTACACATTCACACACACATTTATACATTCACACACACAATTGCATGCACGCACATTCATGCATACAAACATTTATACACATGCATACACTTTATTTATAGCACAACAAAGACAAAAAATTAATGTATGAAAGATTAAAGTTGGCAACATTGAAAAAGACACATAGAAACCAATCAATCCCCATTAAAGCCAAGAAAATCTTAAAACATTTAAAAATTTTTATAGTGTACTATTTTGCTAATTTCATACTGGGTTTTTAAGTCACAGTTTTAATCAAAAACTTTATACTTCCTATAAATAACATATGTATATTTCTTTTACCTCAATAATTTAACATTTTTACAAACGTTAAAGATCCATATTTTTACTTCTTTAATAAATGTTGAAGAAATACATACACATGTATGTAGGTATATCACACAATTTTTGCTGGTATTATCAAAGATTAAATTTGTTTCTTCGCTTAAATAGCACAATCTTCACTTGATTTTAGTACATTACATTAAAAATATCCCTTCAAAGTATCTAATATTATTTATTGAAATAATTAACTATTGCTTTGGCTGCTTTTATTTATTTGTGGTCCTTCTTCACTTTTCTTTTTTCTGGTCTTGATAAACTCTACCGAAAAAGAAAATAATATTCTATTCCAAAGAATATGGCGGCGAGTTTGGTCTTTTTTGACGGCATAAAAATCCCTATATTATGCATGGGATTTATTCAGAAAAAGTTAATGAACACAGCCACACAAGAAAACGTAGAGTTGCACAAAATTAAAACACACATAAATTACACACAACAAAATTAAGACCTAATTTTCTGAATCAATCATGTCATAAGTAATTTTTACATGGAAGCGAAAGAAACATTTTAAAAATGTTTTTCTTTGCATACAAATTCATCACAGAATTCAGGTTTTGCTTGGATTTTCACAGTTTTTAGAATATGTATGAAAAATAGCTGTCTAAATCAACAAGTCTTTCATTATAGTCTTCGGAAACCCACATCTCAAGAATAATGGATATCTTGAAGTTATCATATAATTAATTTCATAAATCATTTTAATTGTGCATTAGATTTCCGAATTTAGCAGGCTAGTATGGTTATCATTTAGGAACTTATGAAAAAATTGTTCAGGTGTAACAATTTTTTCAAATTTTGTAACTTAATTTACTACGTTATTTTGTTATGTACATAAGACCATACAATTTTTTTTTATTTATTCATCAAAGATAGAAAAACCTAGCCTAATAATTCCACAAATCGTCGGGTGGTTACTGGTTTCCCGCACAGTATATTAAAAATACATTATTACTGCGGTAAACCAATAAACACCCGACAAAAATGCTCATCAATGTTCACTTGAATTGCCCAAGGTATTTATTTTATATGATCCACCAACATTGCCCATTTCACCCAAAAATAACCTATATTTACTATAAACACTTTTGGCACTATAATTTTCAAATGCAGAGTTTTTAGGAAAATTTTGTATAACCGTTTTTGTTCAGAATAGCACAGCATTTTTTCTGTCCATAATTTTAAAACGAAGTTTTTTGGTAAGACTTTTATAATTATAATCCGTTCCCATTATTTTATAGGACAAATTAAACAAAATATAGTCTATGTGATAACAAATTGAAAAAAAACAAACAAAAAATGGCGGCGAAATTTTTTCCGACTTATTGATCCCTGTGCTTTTTATAGAAAACGTATTGGCATTACAAAAAAATTAAACAGCTGCGAAAATTAAGAAAATAAAAAAATTAAGTGCTCCGGAGAGCGAATAGTTTTTGAATTTACCTTTCTAATTAATTTCCACTCCTTTTATTTCAAAATAAGGTTTTATACATATATTTTTTTTATATGAATTACAAATTTTGAATAGCTGGTCTTTGGTCGGACATAATGATTTTCGCCACCATGGTATTTCTCGAAACTGCTATGCATAGTTACAGTTTTGAATAAAAGCTTTAAAGGTACATAACTCGCAAAATATGGGTCGCCGCTAATTATTGTTATTTATTTCTTTGTTATTTTTCACTAAACTGCAATTAAGCCAGGCTAAGTATAAAAAGGAAGAAGTATTAAAAGGAAGAAGTTTGCGGTTTTCTCAGTTCCAAAAATTTAAAACCACTCACTGATTTTCAGAATAAGAATATCAGGGGGTCCACTGTGTAATTCGAAACGAAAGAAAATTCTTTTGAACTTGTAACTCTTAATAATTACGACCAATCAAAATTTAAAGTTTTTAAACCGCAACTCCGGAACTAAGTCGCGGTTCACACACTTCAACTCGTAATTCAGCTGTAATAAAAAGAGATATTTGTATTTCCATATCCGCCTTTATTGCAGCTGAATAGCGAGTTGATCACCAAAAGTGGGAAGTGTGTGAACCGGGACTAGGTTAGATCGCTGAACAAATACCCATACATTTTGAAATGAAATACTACAAACAGTATTGTATTTTAACATTTTCCAAGGTACAGACTTAGCCACGAGTTTATGCAACCAGACAGGTTGCATTCTCGGTCTTGTAGTCTTGTTTATGGTTGCGTTGAAAGACTTCGAATCAAAGTTGCAATCAAAGTTTCAAAAATAAAAGTTTGTTTTGTGTTTGTCAAAATATGCAATATGTAATATAAGCGTGTTGCGTAAACACGATGCAATGTGTACACACTATAATAAAAAAAATCGGGGGAAAATTCATCTTCAAAAAGAAACTCCTTCCAAATACATGTTCAATTTAAAATCATTGCAATACAAGTCTGTGTTAATTAAAATCTAATAAAAAATTGTGCACTAATCCAATAAAATGGTTTTATAAAATACTGGGAACCATTACAAAAATGTCACAATTAAACATTTGTATTGTGTGAAAACTTTTAAATTATTTTCATCAAATTCTAACTAGACAATTGGGCTGATAGCTCTGAAGAACCTACCTTGAGCCGAGCGGGATCAACAAAATTGAGGGTGGGTGGTGCCTGTGCAGTCCGCTTTAGTTGGTTACCAGGATTCATTTGAAGCTGTTGTTGACTTTGACTTGGGGCGGTAGTTGAGGAGGAAACAACACCAGAACGCGATCTGTTCGTGGCGCTGCCAGACAGCAAAGCGTTTTCTGCTTGAGTTTGGGAACGCGTCTTACGCATCACAAAGATAAAACGATTTAAAATATATCAAACACACACACACACACACGATACACAAAAATTTCAACACAAAATGTTCAGATTTATAAAAGCACAATGTTTGTTAAGAAGTTTAATTTCTACTTCAACTTTGTTAATAACTTGTCACTTAATATTCTATATATTGTTATAATAATTTAAATATAATTACTAGCGGCGGAAACGTTTGAGAACCCAATTTTCTTGGTATGGTTCTTGGGAATTAAAAATGCACTAAAAGCAAGAAAAAAAACAGCTGTCAAACAAATTGATGCAGACGAATAGCATAAAAATGGCACTAAAATTTCCCAGTATTTTGTTTTGGCAGTGTTCAGTAGTACACGGCGAAAAATACGCGCTTTTTTCCACATACCGGTGTTGTGAATCTGTAGTGCTAAGGTGTATTACCACTGAGTTATAAAAAAATGTACGAATTCAAATTCAATTTGTTAGATGTTGCATTTAAAGTTGAAAAAATTAGTATATATTAAATTAAAAAACTATTTTTTTGAGCTTTAGGTCAGTTTATACTAAATTTATTGGTTCAATATTTCGTTAACCTTCGGTTAACTTCTTCAGGATTTATTTTGTTTCTCGTTTTTTTGATATTTAGTTTTTTTGATATATATATATATATATATATATATATATATATATATATATATATATATATATAGTATATATTAGTATATATTGTTAAAAACTACCCTACAAGAAATGAATGATTGAAACTAACACAAACAAATTTTTTCACTAACACATTTAAAAATATTTTACATTCAACTCAATAATGACAGTCAATTGACAGTCATTTGATCAGAAGTGTGATGCAACTTCACACGTACACAAAAGTTTCCATCATATTTTTCATTTTGCCTTTAACACGGTATGTACTTCAGTATTTTCTATCACCCTTATTCCAGTTGTCAACATCGACGTGAAGTCAATACAATACCAAAAAAATTGGGGCTTGCATATATATTGTCGAAAACAACTGAATGCTATTCTATATCCAGTAGACCAAGGCAGTAGACATGCTTAAATTTTTTTTATTTTGTATTGATGTGACGCCGATGTTGAAAACTGGAAAAAGGTGAATATCTCTGATATGAAAGGCGTCAAAGTAAATTCCTTTTCCGTTTTGAATCTAGCGAAAATCTTTTGGAAGGTTTTTTTCTTATTTTAAGCCAAACAATGAGAATACTTTTTTATCATATATTTCTATAAAATTTAAATTTTATGTATTATTTAATATAATCAAAGAATAAAAAACAAAACGCTGTACACTGCTTAAAATACTAAACTACTAAATTTTGATTAAAAAAGGTCCATGTCTCCACAATTAACGTCCAAAAAATCATCTTCATATGTTTGCAATACTTTTTCTTCATTAATGCCTTGAGATGTTGATGGTTTATCCGATACGTCAACTTCTATATCATTGGCAACATGATTAATTGGTATAGATTTTAAGTCCAAACCACTCTGTGCATAGGCCTCGGGAGATGGTGGGGGATTCGATACTAAAAAAAATATAACACATCGTTATTATATATAGCCTTAATTTATTTCAAAAGACCTTACAATTGCCATCGTTTTGTTTTTGATTCACATCATCACCTAGCAACATTAATTCTTTGCGGGTATTCAGATTGGGAAGTTCTGCACCCTGCTCACAAAGACGCTTTTTTAATTCTTTTACTTTTCGATCGCGAATTATGGCTTTGATATCTTTGTGTTTTTTATTGGCAATATTGCGATCTTCTAAGAATATAGCTTTTTGATCTTCTGCGGATAGTGAATCATGGTGTTTTAATAGAAATAGAAATACACCGCCAGGAGTACGTCGTCGTTGGCCATTCTGCAATAAAGATATGTATACACAATTTAAAAAAAAAAAATATTTTACGAAGCATTTATACTCCAGCATTTAAAATTTGCATATAACTATACATACATATGTATACCGTTAAGTTTCTATTATTTTATAGAGCGCAAATAACAGATATTGCAGTTATTGACACAAAATTACTTAAGAACTGTCTTTATAGAGTGTAAGGTATGTCTCAAGGCACATACATGTGCTTGGTATACATATCTTTGGTTTAAACTTTAAACTTACGTGTATCCCTTTCGAGTTAATGTAACTAAACATATGTATGCTGATAAGTATATTTAAACAAAAAAACATCAAATTAACAAATTTATGTTTTTGTAAATTACCTTTATTGTCATACCCCCTTCGGATTCAATACGCTGTGTTTCTTTGTAAATCTTTAAAGGCAACTCTGTTCCTAATACTTCAACTACTCGCACTGGAATTAAATAATTAAAATAAAGAAAGTAAAACTTCTGTTGTACAAAATATGTATATGCATTATTTTTCTATACCCAATAATTCGTCCTTTTCTTCATATAATTTCATCGCAATTTCTCTAGCTATGTCAATAGTTTCACGTCCTTCGATATCCTCCAGATCATCTATATGCTTAGGCTCGTAAGAGTTTGAATCAGAACCACCGCTATAGGGAGATGAACGTCTACGCCCACAAAAGTCTCTGCGTTTTCCTAAACGTTCGTGCACGGAACGTTTAAAAGTTGTTGGCTTACTGTCACCACGACTAGAGGGCCTCTGGCGCTTACTGTGTGGTTGATATTGATCACTGTCAGAAAGATCATCATTTGAATTTGATAATCTTCTTTTAAGACTGTTATCACCATTTAAACGGTATCGCAAAGAAAAATCATAATTTTCTACATTACGATCATTAAAGCCGTTCTGAGTGACATCACAGCCCCGCATGTTTTCCGTAAGCGCATCTTCTTGCAAAGCAGCTGTCCAAATATCGTACTTTTTGAAACGTGCCTTTTTGTGTTCATCATTACCCGAAGTTGCATTTACCCGTACCATAACGGTACGTTTGACACGCCTTTTTTTATGCTTAGATTTTTTATCCTCAGTTGTCTTACCCAAACAAGTGTCCGAAGAGTCTTCTGACGATGAAGAGAAGTCATCGCTTTGGCATTCATCTTCATCATCGGGGTTATTTATATTTGTTATAATTTTATCTTCATCTTCATCACCAGCATCGGCATCCATTTTTGAGCATTTGGCTGCATTTGTTAGCGTTTTTGCTGGAGTCCTGGTGCTGGTTGAAGAATGCTTCAGTGACGATGGTCTTTGTAGCGGCGTATAAACTTCTTCTGAAGTATCTGAAAGCTTTTTGCAAAATGTATAATTGTTATGCATAGTTTAGAAAAAATAAATGCATTCATACATATGCAAATGCATTTATGTACATATCACCATATATTAAGTGGATTTACCTCTCCTTCCTCTATATCAACATCATTTACGGATAACAGCTCAGTATCCATCATCATTGAATATTAAACTCAGGTCTTTAGCAATTAAAATATTTTTCTTCTTTTGGGAAAAAGTCAATATCATAGACTAACAATATTCTGTGGTCAATATACAAAATTATTTGCAATATGCAATAGCATAAAAGTGAATGCACCCCCTCATCAACAATAAGAACTAATGTCAACTTTTTGCTCCCCATATAATTTCTGACGTTTAAACAGTTGATTGCATAACTAATTTTTAATTGTCAGACTCCATATATAATAAATAGCACAAAAGTGTATATATCGCTCATTTACTTCAAAAAGTGGGTTTTTGAGTTAATAATGCAGAAAGATTCGGCATTTCGTATTTTTCTTGTGTAAAAATTTCATACAAATCGCTTGTACCATCGCCCCCTGAGAGAAGATTTTTTTTCATTTCTCCATTGAGTTGTACGCAAATTGAAAACTTAGAACCCGTTTTCTGCAAAACTGTTTGTTTGTTTTTTTTTTTGAGTTGTGCCACTATTATAGTAAATGAGCGATATGTATACACCTGATCATTTTCATTCGCGTCAACCCATACACAAAGCACAACACATAGAAATTGTTTCATGAAATTCTCTGATACAATAATAATGGTTTTCATGCCATTTGTGCAATTTGGTAAATATGCGAGACTTGTTTCATGAAGCCCCTTGGCAACTTTTGTGCAAACAGTTAAGTCAATTGTCAATGAAATGTCAAAAAAAATTAATTTAATAAAAATAGAAATAGAAAATTTAAAGCAGTTTTTCATTTAAATATGTACATTTTTGTATATTTCTATAAAAATAAAAAAGAGATTGTGTGTGTGTCTAAAAATGCTAAAGAAATCGCTTACTTTTTTTGCTTACGCGAAAGAATATTTTATTTGACAATTCGTTTTTTGTCTTGTCTCATGCTTTCAAATTTTTGATAACAAATTTATGAAATGCGCAGAGTTGCATCTAAAAAGTTCACGTTGTGCGACTACCTTCATATATTCATATTCTGTGCTTGGAACAATTTAAATCTGTGTCAAACAATTATATGCAGAAGCGAAAATACTCATCAGCTGAATTTTTTGTTTACGCGAAAGAACATTTTAATTGACAATTCGTTTTTTGTCTTGCCTCATGCAAGGCACATTTAATACAGCTACATGCATTAGGCAAAACTCTCTGGCAACTCTGTGCTTCTCACATAACTTTACAAAGTAATTGTCAAAAAATTGTATGCATCAAACGAGGCAAAAAATAGTTGTCAAATGAATTCTTCGTTATAAACTTGTAAACAAAAAATCAGCGGATGAGCAATATGCCTGATACGTGTACTTTTTTGATATGCCTTGGTCTCATGCTTTCAAATTCTTGAAAACAAATTTATGAAATGCACAGAGTTGCATCTAAAAAGTTCATGTTGTGCGACTACCTTCATTGAAGTGATTAGCAATTATGCATTTTCCAGTGCTGCTCAACAAAAAGTGATGATGCTAGTTTTACGAAGGAAACGCTTGGCTATTGTGAATTGAGTTTTAAGAAATTCTTCAATTGCATAAAAAATTTTCAGAAAAATGGTGTTGAAGAATTTTGCTTTATTACAATAAATATAAAAAAACAACTAAAGTAACAAAAATGTGATACGACTATTAAATCTTTATAAAAATAATTTGAAAGTAATTGTTGAATATTAAAAACCTTTGAAGAAAAAGTATAAAAAATAAGACTGATTAAAGCCGCACCTCGGTTACATACATACATGCATGCATGCATACATACATATAATAACCCTCTTTGTCTATATTATAGATAGACTTAAGCGAAAAGTATGCAAGAAAGCATCAAATAGTCTTAAAATAAACGTTTACGGCAGCAAATAGCCTGCCGTCCATCGTGGCGTGTAATGCAAAATTTGGCTCTGATATAATATGTACATATGTATGTGCATATATAATTCTTGTCTGCATGTGTATATCATAAGGTGTATGGAACTGTGCGTGAAAGAATTTAAATATTGGAAACATATACATATGTATGTACTTAAACCCAAAAACTAAGCTATATATATATGTATGTATAAGAACAAAAACCGTAACAGGTGTCCAAATAGGCGTGTTTGCAAAGAGGAAAAATTCCACTAACGCCCATTTACATAAAAAATCACAGCAATGGAAAATGAATCGGTTAAATCAGAACAAAGTGGTCGTTCTCGACGGTCAAGAAATTACAACAATAATGGAGGAGGAGGTGGAGGTTCTATAAATAATGGTTATCACCGAGATCGTACTCGTCACTCACATCGGAGTAATTCCCATTCAAAGTCCAAAAGTAATCGTAACAGCGATTTAAATCCTTACCAAACAACAGTTAATATGACGGGAGATGAAGGTCGCGAAGGCCAAGAAATTATCGAGGTACAAATATTACCGCAGGACGATAATTGGGGTGAAAATACCACTGCAGTTACCGGGAACACATCCGAGCAAAGTATATCTATAGAGGATATCAATAACGCATGGCATCGTGAAATGGCAGATACTGGTCTAGGTTTTAAATGCCGTCGTTATTTGGAGTCAATATTTTCATTTTTGCTTGGTTTTGGTGCGTTCTTCTCTCCAGTGGCCATGGTCGTAATGCCTCATATGGGATTTTTTCCCTCAGCTTTTGATCATCCTGAACTGACGCAAACCGTGAGAACACAGTTGCTGGCGTGTGGTAGTGAATGCAAGGGTTTATTAGTATCAATGGCTGTTCGGCTGCTTCTATTAGCTATTGCCTTGTGGGCACTTTTTATGCGTAACTCAGCTGCAACAATGCCAAGAATTTTTCTATATCGTGCAGTAGTTCTACTACTGGTTACATTGTCAACATTTGCCTACTGGCTGTTCTATATAGTGCAGGTAAGTTATAATACAACCTCATTTTCGGTAGTTTTATTAATTTCATATAGGTAGACTTTTCGCCAATTAAATTTGTTTACTTAAGGGTAATAAAATATATATATAATACATCAATAAATTTTTAAACAATAAATACATAGGTAAACGGGTGTAATTATGAGTGTCGTTTTTCCAATTCGACATTGTTGCATTTAATCTTTGCTTTAGTACAAGATCGACGACACTTGTAATTAGGCCCATTACGAAATAACATGCTGTAAACTTCGAGAAAAATGTGCATATAGAGTACAATATGCGCAAGTAAAAAAAATAGTTCTTTACTTCTCCACTTGACATGAAATTTTGCTGTAACTTCAAGTTATAACAGAGTTGTTAAGACAAATGCACTAACAATAATGTTATAACTTGAAAAAAGCAGAAAAACCAGACTACACTGAACATTAACTTGAAGTCAATGTTACATGTTAGTCATTTTATGTCAGTTGGAGACCGCGAGTTATGAATTCACACGGAAGAAGTGACAATGATTTTGTATGATAATCAATGTAATTTTGCAAATTCAATAGTTATTTTGATAAATTAAGAAATTTTAAATTTAAATGATAAACATAGTATTTAATACAATGCAGACAATTGAAATCATTCAAATTCTTAAAAACAAGAAGTATTTATTTGCAAGAATGATAGACTACAAGATTACGCCATTACAAAAAAAAAACGTCACGCTAACTTTTTTCCTATTGGTTGAGGATTTTAAACCAGGATTGCCTTCTTTTCCACAAGAATATGAAACCGTACGTTTCTGCTAAGTCGGGTAAAGAAAGTGTGGACAATAATTAATCCTAATTTTTTAATTTTCCAAAAACCGGTTTTTGGACAGTTCGAATATTTCAATTAAATAAGACCCAATTTCTTGGTATTGTATTAATATGATGTCGATGTTGACAACTGGAATAAGGCGAATTATATTTTTGCGCATATGCGTAGAAAGGACATCTAGGGTTGCATTGTGCGCCCCTTAAAAAGAATCGATGTTGCCCCTCTAGAATTATTAAAATTTGCATTTAATTATTTATTTTGGATCAAATGCAGTTTGGTGAAGCAACTTCTAACAAAATAAAAAGTATTTTATGTGATAGAAAATTGAAAAATAAGAAAAAATTAAATATTAAATAAAACAGTTGGCGATGACGCATATACAAATGTATCTTTGTGAACAAATAAGATATGTAGGAGAAATCCAACCGTACAGACTAAGAAATGTGAACGATATTCGATTAAACAGGATTATGTCAACACAGATGCATATATCACTGTTTTACAAGGGCTTACAAGTGTATAATAATATGAAAAGTTAAAATAACGAGAATGTATTTAGAAAAAAAATTATGTATTAATTTTGTAAGATTTAGTGTTGATTTATGAAAATGATTCGAAATCGTATTACTTGGAAGAAAAATATTATTGCGCCAACAATCATATTCGTATTGTTCCCTTCGGGAGAGTTCGTGCGGACAGGACGATACTTCGAAGAAATACGAATGCAATACTTCTAGAAGATAAAACAGTGATATTGCTAGATAATCATCTAAGCCACAATTCTGTTTCAGCTGTCATTGATGGCTTGGGATATTGATTTGTTTTTGTATATCTTTAACTTAATTATTTTTTTCTTCAACTTCCATTGTATACATCAAATTTCAAATCACTTTCAAAATTACAATGTATACAGAAATGAAACAAAACGTCAACAAATTAAGAAAACTCGAGCATAAGAAAATTAAACTTGTTCAACAAATGAACTGAATGTGAACATAGAAGCAAGTTCAAAAGAAAATAAATAAAAATGAAAATTATACTTGCGCAAGTAAACTTGCCTAATGTGAAAGGGGCCTATTAGAATTATTTATGATATTGCCAGATTATGTCTAGGAAGATAAATTATTTATAACCATAGATTGGCCGACTTCATAAACGCAAGTTGCAATGCATAATTAAAAATCCATACACTTCAAAATCCCGCATCATTTTTATTTTGAATGCTAACATATGTATGTCTCTGCAACGAAATGTTGCTCTTAAGACATACTAGGCCAATTCACAATCTTGTGCAAATGGTCTTGCATCGTTGCATGTGCAAAATTGCATAATATATATTATACTCACCACTTAACAATAATTAGTGGTGAGTATCAATATACTATACTATTTTGCAAATGCAAAGATGCAAGACCATTTCCACAAGATTGTGAATTGGGCTACTAATTTTTTTAATTATGCATTGCAAATTACGTTTAGGAAGTCGGCCATTATCTGCTGAAGTACAGGGTGGCGCAAAAATAACCTTCCGATGTTATTTAGCTGTAATTTAAAAGAAAAAATGAAGAATTTTGATTCTTCTTGTGGATTATTTTTATTTGATCTTTTAATTTTTTAAATCAAGTCGAGAATATGATGTAATGTAATTGTAATGTAATGTAATTTGATTGTCATTTGAGCCCTTTTTATGGCATTTTCCATCACATTGTCCAAAACTTCCGGCGATACGTCCTCACATTCTTGACGGATATTGTCTAAGAGCTGCAAGAGTCTGAGGCTTGTTGACATAAACCCGCGACTTCAAAAAGCCCCACAAAAAGAAGTGGGGCGAAAAAAATGAAAAGACGAAATTCACGTTGTGCCAAAGTCACCGACCAATATTCCGCGTTCTGGAGCAGTGTAGCGTAACATTGCTTATTAACGTTTATTTCGCATGTGTTTACTACACAAATGTCAAAACCTAACTGACATTAGGCGCCAATCGCAAAATTTATAGCATTTTCTGATAGGAGGATTACTTTTGTGCCACCCTGTAAAATTTTACAACTATCTGAAGGAAGAAAAATATATGTGTACATTAGAGTGGCGTTATTTATTTTTTATTTTTTTTGATTTCTTTTATTCTCAACCCCCAAATCGGTTAAAACTAAACCGAAAAAAATACAAAAAAAAAATTCATAAATTCATTCAAGCCCATTTTTCAATGTAATCTTTTTAAAAAATCATTTTACAAGAATATGATATATGGCAATATTTTAGCTCTTCTAGTCTACAACATTACAATCTCTGTGGCTTTGGTTTGACTCCTCTGTTAAGATCTAAATTTAACTCCTGTTGTTAGCAACTTTGTGCTTTTTTTGGAGTATTTATGTAGTTATGTTCTAACGAGTAAATCGCTAACGGTTAACGGCCATCTGCAACTTTTACCAGTTGTATCACTTGCTTTGTAAATTTTAAGCGATTAAGATCCACATACAAATGTACAGAGTACGTGAATATTTATTTCTATGTATAAATATATCTTTTTTTTCATATAAAAGGTAAAAAATTAAAAATTAGATATCGTGTTTTTCTTTACATAAATTTTCTTTTCATATTTTGCATTAAAACAAACTGTTTACCGTATGTACATACATACATACATATATATGTATATACATGTCATCTTTGTATGTATATATATATATATATATATGTATGTATTTGTATGCATATAGTACACGATTTGTAAAAGCTCTGAAGGAAACGTGGGGTTAAGTGTCCCCACGTCTCCACTTTTGTCGACTATTTTGGTGACATTGTCAACAGAGCGTCTATTAATATTGTTCTAAATGCGTAGAAAACCATTTTTTCATATACACACAACTATGCTTCTTCTTGTTTTATTGGTTTGTTGAAAACAAAAGTGACGTAAAGCAAAATCTAAGTGTTTATAAAAATTAGTTTAAGAAATCAAATTAAAAGGTGAATTTAAATGTATTGAACATTAATTTAAAAAAATACATAAAAATAATTTGCAAAAAACATATAAAATAACAATCTATATTGTAAAAAGTAGAAAATGTTAAAATTAAATTAAAATTTTAAGCGAAAGTACCAATTATGGAAATTTTTTTACCATCAGTTAAAGATTTGTCATACTTGCAGATTCATTCGTAAGTGTTTGATTTTACTAATTCAGCGAAACATAAAATTTTTTATTAGCATATGTGTGTTTATTTAATAGAAATGGCAAACAAAATCCCTAGTTGCTGGTGATATGCTACACGAAGAAATGAATTAATCCCGTTTATTGTATGTTTGTTAATTTTAAGTTAAATTTTTTATATATTTGTTTAATAAAATACCAAAATGTGAACAAAATACGCAATTTCATTATCAAAGGGGTATACTAGAATAACTAAAATGTGCTAGTGACTATGAGTTTCCAATGTCTTCATATGGTCCCTAAAGAACTATCTAATCAGTAGATCCAATGTCAGTACATACAATGTCTAAAACATACCCACTCAACTGAAGTTAATAATCGATCGACGCTTAAATTTTTTAGATAACAAGTTGTCAAAAATGTACGAATGCCGTTTTCTTTTCTAGAAACAATGCGAAATTTTTTTAATTTTTATTAAGAAAAATACAATTTAGCGTTGTCTTAAACGAAAAGGGATTACAAAATAATTTCAAATAAATTCTGTATTTCAAAAAATGTATTTTATTGCGAATTTGCATTGAAAAATGCAATAAATGTAACCTTTTTTCTAGAAAATAAAACGCCATAAAATATAAATAACTTTTTTTTTCAGGTCACAAATGGAGCAAAAATTGTCGTCGAGACCGGAGGCGAAGCAGTTGATTATAAGTCTTTAGTGGCCTATGCAACTAACTTAGTTGATACTCTTCTTTTCATTCATTACATAGCTGTTGTTTTACTCGAATTGAGACACAATCAGTCAATGTATTACGTAAAAATTATACGCTCACCGGATGGTATATCGCGTTCGTATACTTTAGGCCAGCTTAGTATACAAAGGGCTGCAGTTTGGGTTCTACAGCGTTATTATGTTGACTTTCCTATTTACAATCCTTATTTGGAACGAATACCCATATCAAAATCTCAAAGAAATAAAATAACAACTAGTTTTAAGTACTATGAAGTTGATGGTGTGAATAACTCACAGCAACAGAGCCAAAGTAGAGCAGTATTAGCTGCAAACGCCAGACGTAGGGATTCATCACACAATGAACGTTTTTATGAAGAGCACGAATATGAACGTAGAGTAAAGAAACGGCGAGCACGTTTGATAACGGCAGCAGAGGAAGCATTTACCCACATCAAACGTATACATAATGAACCAGCGCCAGCAGTGCCACTAGATCCAAATGAAGCAGCACAGGCTGTATTTCCATCGATGGCACGCGCCTTACAAAAATATTTGCGAGTAACTAGACAACAGCCCAGGCACACATTTGAAAGCATACTAAAACATTTGGCACACTGTCTCAAGCACGACTTGTCGCCAAGAGCCTTTTTAGAACCTTATCTCACTGAATCTCCCGTTTTACAAAGCGAAAAGGAACGTAGATGGGTGCAGTCTTGGTCACTTATATGCGATGAATTAGTGTCGCGGCCAATCAACGGTAATGTAACATTTCAACTGATA
The DNA here is from genome assembly GCA_905220375.1 of Tachina fera. Taxonomy (NCBI): domain Eukaryota; kingdom Metazoa; phylum Arthropoda; class Insecta; order Diptera; family Tachinidae; genus Tachina; species Tachina fera. Next base: position 100,950,842 of record LR999967.1, on the reverse strand, counting down.
CAAAATGATGTATCACTAATGGTTTCAATACACAAGTTACCACACTTCAATATTGCCGAGGAGGTCGTTGATCCCAAAAGTAATAAATTTGTATTGAAACTCAATTCGGAGACATCTGTATGACAACAGCAATCCCAGACACCAACTATAACACCAACGCACAGCAACGTTACACAATCTTCATACTTGCATGTTTTTGTATAAATTGCAAGAAGCAAGTCAAAAACAACAACAACAACAACAACAGCATTAAACAAAGGTCAGTGTGGCTTATCACTATTTTATATTTTTATTTAAAGAAAATATGCGCTCAAATTGTAAAATTATATATATGTATAAACCAAAATCATAGTACATACTCGTGCATACTTAAATTTAAAAAAAAAAAAAGATTCTCAAAAACATAATCATAATAATCTAAGAAAGCGCAGAAAGAAACCCTAGCATACAATAATACTCAATTTATTCCTTATAAAAAAAGTACATACATACACATATCAGCAAAAAATATTTCCTTAAAAACATTAATAGTACATACTTAAAAAATACGTACATGGTAAAACTTTAAACCTAAATACCCTCTTAGCATTTTACATACTCGTAGTTATCGTTTAGTTTTACAAATTTGCTTTATTTAACAAAATTCGCCTGATGTGAATTTATGCTGAATAATGTTTACAAGTTGCAAGTTTTATTTGCAATCTATGCGAAGGATTAAAACAAATGATTTCAAAATTATGAAATAAATTTTGAATTTTAAATCTGATGATGCAATACTCAACTCAAATATTTTAAGTTGCAAATTTTATTTGCATTCATGGTTAAAAACTGAATTTAGAATAATGAAAGAATTGTGAATCTTTAATGGAATGTTTTAAGTTGCAAGTTTTATTTGTAGTTAAAAATTGATTTCAAAATTATGAAAGAATTTTGAATTTGTAATCTTAGTTTAATACTCGAATATTTTAATTTGCAAGTTTTATTTGCATTCAAGCATACAAACTAATGCTATAAACACAATTGGGACGAACGTCGAACTTCGCATTGTTCGACGAACTTGCTTTCAAGAATTCGGTGCGTAAATTCGTCGTGTGAAGCACAATAACGAGGAATTTACTCACCGAATTCCTCTCTCATATTTGATAAAATTGGTTGTTCTGCAGGGTGACCGATGACATTTTTCAAAAAGTGGCACCAAAAGGGCATTAATCAAAAAAAAGGCAAAATTAATAAAAAATAGTATATATATTAATAAATAATAGTAGAATAGTACGAATAAACACGTATTAGATGTTTATTAGGAGGATGCTTGCATGAGGACTGCGGGAGCCATTGATTTTTTTTATTTCTAGCTAACAGTCGGCTACGGGAGGTTCGGTCCGCATTAAACCAACCTCGAAGTTTGCAGCAGAACACATATTGTTTTTGTTATAGACTCCCTGTTTTTGGAAAACTACAATAACCCAATGGATCGGAAGAATAATAAACGTGAGATAATTACGTGAGATAGCCCGATTCACACAGGACCCCTAAATAGATTCCCCTTTACACCACCAACCTCAGAAACAAAATAATTTACATTTTATTCCATTTTTGTGTTTTTTTTGTTACTCATTATTCATTTATTTACAACATTCAATATTATGAGATTTTATTTACTTGGATTAAACTAACTCTCGTTGTTTATTTAAGTACAGTGTGTAAAGTAAATTGTTTCTAACATTTTCTTCAAATTAATATATGTTTTTTTTATTTTTTTTTGGGATTTAAACACAAAAATTATTTCCTTATTATAAATTTTAATATAGAGTGAGCAGCAAGGACGAAATAGCTTTTATTTTATTTTAAGTAAAAAAAAAGAAAACGGAGTATATATGTACATAATTATATATCGACATATAAATAATTTTGGTATATTCTTACAACGTTTTGTTTACCGATAAAAATTACAGGGGTAAAAAGAAATGAATCAAGTTATACAACAAAGTGGCTTCTCTGCAAAGAGAAGTTTTATAAGGATTCGTTTGCAGCAAAAGTGTAACAAGTAAAAAAAATAAGTTAAGAACTTTGACTTACCAATCCATCTGCTATCGTCGTTCGCGAAGGCCTCCGGATCTCGATGAACAGGACCTTGATGGTTTTAGCTGAAATAAAAAAATTTTTTTTTGCTAAAGCTTGTGGGCGGCAAATTGAGATATGGACGTCTTTTTATGGCTGGAACATACTCATGTATGGAACTAATTTGTGGTAAAGGGTCTTCCAATATGATGCTTAGTAGTTTTTATTGTATGGTTAGCGGAATATTCACTTTCTATTTGCTTTTCACAGCGTGTCCAGCATTTCAGAATTAGAATTTTTTTATATATTTTAATTTTATGCCAGTCAAAAATATTTTTTATTTTTAAGTAGGATTAGGAAACTTGACTTGTCTGGACATAAAAAAGTATAGTTTTTCTTTAATATTTTTATTTTTTATTAGGAAATGTGACCAACTTTCCTGTGAAATTTGCGTTCTTTTTAGTGTGGTTATGCACATTAACACATAAAAGAGTTTGGTTATGTACTTACATTAACACATAAAAGAACTGACACGCGCCATTTAAGCTTCTTTTTTTATGGTTTTCTTTATTTAGTTTTATTAAATATATTTCTTTATTTAATTTTATTAAATATTTATTCTTTTATCTTTGTGTAGTTTCTTTTAGCTAGGTATTTAAAATTGTCCACTTGTAATTTAATTTTTCGACTGTTGTTCACGAGGGTTACCAATTCAATGCTACTATCCAATTTTTTCCTTCTCTATCTTACCACCGTTCGAAATTTCCAGACCGCATACCAAATATCATTAGATTTTCCCGTTATAATTAATGTATGGCATACACATAAATAAACAAGAGTTTAAAAGAAAACACGCAAAGTTTCAAGATCCACAAAATTAACATTGCCAACTTAAAGTTTTAAAAGTAATATGAATATGAAATATGAAAGGAGATAATCGTTATCGCATAAGTGGGTAGGCAAAGTATAACATATAAATGTTATGTTTATGTGGCGACATGTTGAAAAGTTTATGTCATGCTCATTTTAAAATAATTTGTATCATAAATATTTTTTTTGTAAGGAAAATTGCGAATAAAATACATATGAATAGGCGGGCAACTAATAAGTTTTTATAAAAATTAAATATGAAGAAGAAAATATGTCTGACTGCGTTAACTTTGTTCGTTACAAGTATAACTTGGAAATCATAATTTTCATAATGTAAAATATAAGATACCGTTTCCTTCTCCTTAATGTATTCTTTTATTTCGGTAGCAGGACATTCATAAATAGACATGTATGTATGTAGGAATACTTACCGGTTATGATCACAAATCACATCTTCCTAAAAATTAAACTTATGAGTTTATATTTGTTTATAATTAAAAGGTTTAGTTTATTTAATAACTAGGATAGTTTGGTTGCGCGCACGTTGCCATTCGTTTGTTGACTGAACTACTACTACTCGTTTTGCTTCTCTTAGTCTGCTGAGTATCTTCCAATCTATTGTTGGTATGTGCGTGTATGTCTGTATTTGTCTCGTATCTTTCTGTGTGCTTGTCTCTCAATAATCCTACATGTATTGTGTCTGCAATTTCCAGAGTTGAATGTAGATTTCCAAAAAGTATATCCTCCACTTGCTGTAAGAAATTTTTCGTACATTACAATCGTCATAATCTTAAACCCGAGACTGCACTCATAGCACCACCAGATGCCAATGGCTGAGGGTCTCCAGACTGTTACTGTTGTTGTAGTAAAAATAAATAAAGATATTATTAAGTATGTGTTAGCCAAAGATTCTTATAGAATTATACTTTTAGGAAAAGCGAAGAAAACATTAACTGATCATATAATGACTCTATTTGATCTTCTACATGTTTTAGAGTGTAGACTAGGTTAGAGTTTAAGTACGTCATTATATTGATATTTTTACCTAAATTCTTGGGATTATACTCTAGATAAAAAGGAATATTGCGTATTCTTTAACTATGGCTGATAATTTTTGATGTTCTGTTTGATAAGATATTGACCCGCAAATGAGATTTCTTCCCTGTTAGTATTACTTGGAAATCATAATTTTCATAATGTAAAATGTAAGATACCGTTTCCTTCTCCTTAATGTATTCTATTATTTCGGTAGCAGGACATTCATAAATAGGCATGTATGTATTGGGTCTGCAATTTCCAGAGTTGAATGTAGATTTCCAAAAAGTATATCCTCCACTTGCTGTAAGAAATTTTTCGTACATTACAATCTTACACCCGAGACTGCACTCATAGCACCACCAGATGCCAATGGCTGATGGTCTCCAGACTGTGACTGTTGTTGTAGTAAAAATAAATAAAGAAATTAGCCAAAAATACTTATAGAATTCTACTTTTAGGAAAAGCGAGAAAAACATTAACTGATCATATAATGAGTCTATTTGATCTTTTACATGTTTTAGAGTGTATACCAGCCTAGAATTTAGATGTAAAGGAATATTCCCTATTCTTTAACTATGACTGATAACTCCGGATGTTCCGAAAATGTACTCAAATGTGTCGTTTTTCGATACACAAAGATTAAAATGCTTGTTTCGTAATATTGGTATAAACAAAAAAAAACTAAGCTTATAAGGCAGTATCTTAAAAACTCTTTCAAAATTTATTTCGTTTATTTGACAAGGTATGCTGAAGGAATATCTGAAATTTTCCTTTATATGACATAAAACTAAGTTTGTCAACTGCTGATCATCTTTCAAAGAATCCCAGTCTTCTTTGTCTAAATAATTGAAAAATCCAGTTTCAGACATATTGAGGTTTGGATAAATTGAAGTATATAGATCATTATATCTAAAAAGAATATAATTTAATTTTATTGAAGGTACTTTTGCAGTCCGTTTCTTGTTTAAAGTACTTTCATCCGAATCGATTTCGATAACATCTTTAGCCTTTTCTGTTTGCTTTGTAAACATTTTTGTTATTTTTTTGACATTTAGTTGCCTTGGATTTATCGATTTTCTTTTCCTTGGATATTTTTTGCTATTTTGCTCTACTGGTTGTATAGATTCTGATAAATTTGTGACTTGATGTTTTGATAATCGTGAATAATCGTGTTCTTCTGAAATTCGTGCTTTTATGTTTGATTTTTCTGAGCTATCTTGTTATTAGCGTTGCTATTACCGGGTTGCTACTGGTGTAAGTGTAGACACTACCGTCCGTGCATTATTTCCATGGTTGCCAGATTTGACGGCCTCTCCTCGCATGCTGGCGTTCAACTCCGGCTGAGCTCGCCGTCTTGGGGCGTGTTCTTGCCGACAGCTTCAGGCAATAAGCAACAAACTACTTCATATATATTATTTTTATTTTTTTATAGCCCTCCCATTCTAGGTCCACTGATGGAGTCGAGAATGGTTGGGTTTGTCGCGTGCACCCTTTAAGTCGATAAAGCAGTACTGCTACCTACGCCAGTAGCAACCCGGTAACAGCAACGCTAACAAAAATGCTTTAGATTTAACAAAAAAAAAGATTTTGATTTGATTCCTTCTTTTTTTTTTTGTATGACATAATTTGTTTTCACTTGCACTAATTTTTGCCACTTACATATTTTTCCTCCAATAGATTTTGTCCTCTCGCCAGCCACATCATCCTTTCGCGTCCAAGCCCAAACCGTAATTGACCTACCAAATTGTCCTCTTCGACCTACCTCGACTAAATCACGCCAAAAAATCGTACCATACCCTCCATCTTTTTTTTTTCATCGTCATATCTCATCAAAGCTCTATTTTTTCCAGTAATTTTTCTGGCAATTTTCTTCTTTTGCCACTACATAAAATTTTTTTCAAATATTTTTGTTTTTGCTAATACAAGTTTTTTCTTCAATGATCTTCGTGTTAAAAGGATGTGATTCTGCAAAAAAAAAAACGAATCTCAACTGGTGCATTGATGAAATTTTTTCCTCTTGGATCTATTACAATGCCCATAATATTTGTCCACATTAGTAGAAATGAACAATATTTGTTTAAAATAAAATTGCAGATATCTTCATTTTTATATTGTCATTGTTTGTTTTCATCTCCAATGAACGAATTTTTAATGTCTTCACAAATATTGTCAACTATTTTTAAAACATTCTTTTAAATGGACTTCTTTCTGAAAGCAATTGACTCTCAAGTGGCTTAAATCTTCGTCGTACAAAATATTGTGTAAGGACATGATATGTATGTATGTATATAGTGAGCTTTACACCATTGTACAATAACTTTTGGCCTTTTATAAAGATTGCTATTATCTAAGAAGTTGTGCAATTTTCCAATTATGTATTCGGAAATATTTAGATCATTGCATAATTTTAAAACTGCTCCAAATAACGCATGTTTTACATCTGTGCAAACTCTTTGGAAGAATGGCCACTTAAACTTATTATCTACGCCATAAACTTTTAATTTTTCAAGAACGCCATATGCTTCTATTTAATGAAGTATATTATTTCAATGAAAGACGTGTTGTTGATGAAGCATTGTCGGCGACTGTTTTATTATTCTTATGTATGTACCTTAACCCTTTCGGGACGGAGTTTTATTTCGAAATGTATGTCGTGAAAATTTTTACATATACTAAGAGATATAGTAAAAAGAATATGTTCTCTATACCCAGAAATCCCAAAATCGTCCTTTGTCCTGGGACATATAATCCCAATAAGCATTTTCCGTGGGACATAAAATCCCAATAAGAGTTTTACGTGGGACATAAAATCCCAATAGTATTCCCAAAAAGTTTTTTTGTGGGCGATTGAATAAAAAAATATAAAAGATTGGTATATTTCAATGACAATTCACATTTTTTTTGTCTTATTTTTTTTATTTATTATTGTGGTAAAGTAATTAGGGTTTTAATTTGTGGAAGGGTCCAAAACGTTTGTAGCACAAAGCTGTGTTGCACCCCAAGCATATCATTTTTGTGCGCTTTTCGATACCAAGTGAAGTACAGCGAACACAGCGACAACGTCTCTCTTGCTCTACTGGCAAATGGTTTCCAACATTCAGGCTATCAGTCTTTGAACGTTTGGGAGTTCTTCCTCCTTGGCGACGTGGCATTGCTGCTCGTCTTTTATTTCCTTCGGAAATCATATTTTCAGCAAGAGGGACAAGAAAGTCTTTTAACGATTTTAATTTTTGTTTCTTACATTCTGTGTACACAATCCACGAATTTACCACGCTAGCCATCAGTAGTAAGAAGAATACTTTCTTCCACCATTTTTGGGACTTGCGGTTAAAATCGTAAATGGTCGTTTTCTGGTCGGCTAAGTCGACTCCACCCATAATTTTATTATAGTCTCTGACACTTTCGGGGCACTTGACTTTCTTCTTCGAGCCGTCTTTTTGCTTCCTTTCAATGTCTACAAGGGATGGCGCATGACAATTAGAAGCTACGAGAACTTCTTTTGAGTCCATCCATCGAGCTGCCAAAATACCAGAAGTATTGGTTTGAAGTTGGCTTTCTCCTCTGTTAAGTTTTCCGATAAATTTAGGAGTATTTTTTCGGTTTTGCATATATGTTCCAAGTGCGGGATAGCCGATCGTTTCCAATAAATGCATTGAAGTAAAGAAGCGGTCAAAGGCCAGACATACACCTTTCTCGCGAATAGAAGAAACCAATTTTGACACTACTTTTTCTCCAAGAGTGGCGACCTTGAACTGCGCAGCATTTGCTTCCTTTCCAGTGTAAACGTTAAAGTCGTAAGTGTATCCCGTCTTTGAGTCACAACGCATCCAAATTTTAATTCCGCGTTTTACTGGTTTCATGGGCATGTATTGCTTCATGCTTGACCTGCCCTTGAATTTAACCATACACTCATCAATTGATTGGAACGAACTCTCACTACGAGAAGCTGCATATGTAAATTTTAGACAGCTCACAATTTCAGAGATGTAGTAGTCTTTAGAAACGTCTGTGGGCTTTTCGCAGTCATTGAAATATAACTTTGATGCCAATAATAAAAATCGATCTCGTGATATACTGTTTTTTATAACTGAATTACCCATTGATGGATTTTTGCTCCAATAGTCCTTCAGAGATGGCAACTTATTATAATGCATAATCAATGAAACGCCCAGAAATACAAGGATTTCATTCGGATCCGTTAAGTTGCGCTTTGACTGCGCACGACGATTTAAAACTATCAAACGCTGATTAGTGCATTCAGCAATTCGAATGCACAAACTGTAAGGAAATATCTTTGCAAACACTTTATACTCGCTGCAATCGTCAGTGAGATCAAGAAGGATTTTGGGGTCCCGCTCAGTTGCGAATTCGCACTTAGGCTGGAAATCCTGAAAGCTATCAGGGGTAACATTTACCCAGTGGACAACTGACAGTTGCTCATCATTTTTTTCATTGACCTCACAGGGTGCACTAACATTATCGCCAATTTCTGAGGAAGACTCGGTCTCATCGGAACACTCAGTGGAATATTCACTGCCAGAGTCCTCAAAGTCGCCATGAGAGTCTGACTCTTCGCACACAATACGTTCAAGATCTTCAAGAGTAAGCTTCCTTTTTGACATCTAAATGGGTTTTGGGACAATTAATCCCACGTAAAAAACTTATTGGGACTATATATCCCAAGTTTAACAAATCTACTACAAATTACCTTTTGTTATTGTAAAACACCATAAAACAACACAATTTTATAAATTAAATACTTTTTTATAAAAATCAAAACAATTTTGCTCAATTACGCAGTTTTTGCAGCCTTTTTCAGCGAATTAACGATCCAGACTGATGAAATTTCTATGATGTTGTCATGTTCTTCATCAAGTACAACGAAAATGCTAACATGTACCGTTATGTTTTTATTTACATTTCATAACAAACACCTAAACCTGTATTTGGGACTTTTTAAATAAGAAATTGTATTGAAAACACAGAAGATACGAAAGTATGTTAAACTCTAAACCTAAACTCTACACTTAAGAGAGAGAGAGAGAATGGTAGCGAGTGCCAGCGCTTCATTACTTGGTGCTGTCAGTGATGGCACCTCACGTACCCCCCTTTTTGGAATTAAATTGTATATAATTGTATATTTTTGATGCATTAGAGTATATATCGTTAAGTGTATGACGATAGAGGATAGCAGTTGCAACCAGTGTTGCCGTTTGAAAAAAAATTTTCCGCCCAAAATTTCCACTAAAAAGTGCCCAAAATCAACAAGTTATGCCCAAATATTCAATAGTTGAAAAAGTATACCCTGACGTTATATATTAAAAGTTAGGACTTTTTTTTTTCTTTTTTACTTCTCACTTTTTCAAATGCTGAAAAGTATACTCTTTTGCAGTATGAAGATGTTGGAAAAATAAAAAACTTCTTTTTGTTTTTAAATTTGTATTTTTTTATAAAAATTTTCTTTGTTTAAAAATTTTATTTTTTTTAAATTTGTACTTATTATAAAAATTTGTATTGTTTTTAAAAATTTGTATAGGTATATGAATAACATAAAATAAAAAAAAAAACAAATTATATTACATACATTTAAACAAAAATCCATAATTCAGTCTTTTTTTGTTTTTATAAAATTAGTTAAAGTTGTGCTTTGGTTATATAAGCTTATATAAAATAAAATTAAAAAACAATTCAAATAAATATTAAGGAATTCATTATATGTATTAAATACATTAAAAAAAGTCAATAAATCAATTTTTTTTTGTTTTTTATAAAATTATTTAAAATTATGCTTTATGTATGTAGATCTGTTTTTGCGGACCAGACATAGTGTGGTTTATTGTTTTTAATTAGTTCCTTACAAAGCATAACACTGTTAACTGTTTTTATTTCAAGTTTATTGCGTAGTTTTGTTTTTATTAACGAAAGACTTGAAAATTTGCGTTCAGCAGCGGCAGAACTGTGTGGCAATGAAAGCAGTTTAAAAATGAAATTTGTAAGATTTTCAAAACATTTTTGATTAAGGGCGTTATTAATAGAAGCGACTTTTCCCCAAAAGGCGTTAATGTTTAATTCAGAGCAAAGTGTTGTTTCGCTGAGACGTAACAGATTCCACTCCGTTACAATCAAATCGGGGTCGCACTCTACAAGCCTAGGGAATTTCAAAACGAGGGACAGTATTGACAAGTCTTCATTGGACATAACTTTTTGTGGAGTTATTATATTTAGTAATTTTACACTGTCACTTCTAAAATCTATTCTGTTGTTGATTTGATTTAAAATTTCAATATAAAAATCCAAAACAGCTGATTTTACGTTTAATTTTTCTTCTTGTTTTAAATAATTTTCCATATAACTTTCAGCTTTGATCCCTATAAATATTTTTGAAATTTCAATCTGATAAATTTTATTATTATAGTCTATATCTATGTCTCTATTGTTAATCGCTTCCTTTTTAATAAAATTGCTCAATATTAATAGAAAATTTGATTTAATGCTGGAATACAAGTAGGGCAAACGTGAACTTTCCGCTTGAAATTCCTTGTTCAGGTTATTAACAATTGGTAAAATATAGGACAAAAATAAAAAATAGCATTTGAGTTCGCTTGTCATTTCTTCCGCAATGCTTCCAGCAGAAATTCCTTGTACTTCATTAAAACATGAAATTAAATACAATTTTAGGCTATCCCATTGCTCAATTATTCTTGCAACAACTCCTTCGAGTGATAGCCACCGAGTATTGCTTATCCCTAATATTTTATGGGGTGCGACTGAGCAGTATTCCTGAAACTCTTTGAGTTCGTTAATACGCTTCGGGCTACGTGCAAAAAAAGTGTAGATTTGGCGACAAAGAATTTCAATCGATTTTGGCAGTTTTTTTGTGGCATAACTTGAACAATGGTGTAAGGCATGACACGAACATTTTATATAAAATAAATCTACTTCTTTCATAAATAAGGCCTTAAGACCACCAACATCGCCAGACATAGCATTTGTCACATTACCCTACTTTTTTTTTTTACAACCATCAACTCGCCCATTACTTTCCCAACTAGCTCAGTTTATTCAGGGGGGATATGACCCGCGGTTTCCGGTGTAGGGATGGACAAAAATATTTATACAGTAAAGAACAAAAATACAAAAGAAAAAAAACTACATTGGACGGGATACACACTTAACTGAACTGTGATACACTTCAGACATATGGTAGTATTTGTCTTCTCTATCTGCCCTCCCTACCTGTGGTAACATTCTCAATCGTTTTTATGTTACCCCACAAACAATTCTTAAGTCACCTTTTTACATACTTTTTACACTCGCGACAGAAATATTTTTGGGCTAACAAAAAGGTATTTAAATCCTTACACACTAAACTACCGTTTTAATTATTTTTTTATTTATTATTTTTTTTAACAACAAAAAATTTGGCTTTAACAAATTGAACTTGGCACAATCATAAAAAAAAACTTTAACTGTATGGAGGTAACACACGACGAAAATTAACTTGCACAATGCTCGCTGTGTATTTGAGGAAAATTTATGGAATTGTGTCTTAACAACTTTGTACATATATAAAATGTTTCTTTAACTATAATTCTAATACATTGTCTTTATGACTCATGCACGAATTTTATGTACGTATGGGTATGTATCAAATAATAATAATAAAAAAAAACTTAAGCAAATATGTGTAGGCCGACTCACCAAGCCACAGATAAATTCTATACTCTCCTTTTCTTGGTGATGATTTACCCAACTCCTTTGGCCTTCCACCCAATGACCACCAATTACTCGGTTGGCTTGCTGAATATGGTAACAGACTATTCCACCCACGGCATACAAAAATTCCACCAGCCTGATGCACAAGTGTAGATTTAGGGCGAATTCCAACCCTGTCCTTGTTGTTCCCACTGGCACCAAATTCACTCAATTCTTCCACAGATTTTCTTTTCGCTTTTCAGTATACAGTTTTCTTCTTTTTTTTTGCCTTTTTAATAATCTTTAATTTTTGACTATCTTCTCTGCAAGTTCAATCTTCAAAATCTCTCGAAAAAACTATTTTATTTTTACTACCATACCCTTGATGCCTTCCAGTTCGAAATGCTCTCACTATCTGTCTCTTTCTATTCCTGTATGTACTCTTTCAACTAGTGGCGATTAAAAATAAAAAAAATCCTTCTCGTCCCCCTCATAACATTTCATGTCTCGCCTACGCTAGCCAGACTCACCGCTACCTAACAGATTCAAAATTGAAGTCAATAACCCTTTGCAACTCTGGCCTTGAATTTGGTCAGTAGCCTGTGAAGAACAATTAGTGCGTTGCTTTGAATATACATATTCATTTAATATTTTTCCTCTTGTTTGTTTTGGGTTCATTGATCTCTTTATTATGTCTACTCCTATATCCAATCCACATTTTCTAATTGCTCCCAACAATCCAGATTTCATCCCAATTCGATCGCGAGTATTAGGTCCTCATAAAAACAGCAGGTCGTCATACCTAAATTCCCTTATTGTTTACTTTGTCATTCTATTGTGTTTTATTTTGTTTGTTTTCTTCCATATTTTGTTTATATTTTTTTTTAATTTCTTTTTATTTTCTCTTCTTATTTGTTTCGCGCTTATTCCTACATGAAGTTGCCACTCCAAACGAACTGTCAAAATCTACAATAATAAAGAATGACAACAAACAATAATAACACTCAACACAAACAAAACTTTACATCCGCTACACATTTTCACCATCTGTACCTAAGCCAATCAAATTTTGCAATGGAATTTTGCATGACTCAAAATATTCTTTTATTTTATTATATATGGACTGAGCATCTGATTTAGTGATTTCTAGCAATGTCAAAAACTTATCTTGAATTTCATTCGCCTGATCAACGTAACGCACAAGCAGGACAAACCATTTCTTACATGAAACATCTGTTGTTCCGTCCGCGATTAAAGAAAACTTTTTTTTTGTAGTATGGATATTATTCCATTGCTTTGCTTGCTTACCAATGTTCTCCGCTGTTTCCGTGGCCTTCGTTCTTCCGCAATGCACAAGTTTTGCAATTGCAGAGTCTGGACAGCATTCAACTAATAATGCAGGCAGGTAGTCCATTAGTAGGAACGGCAAATTGTGCGTTATGCAAAACATAACAAGGGTAAATTCCACATTTTTCACCTGATCCGCTTTCTTCTTTTGCTCATTGTTAAAAAATTTCTGGACTTTTAAAGTCTTTTTTTGGGTGGCATAGTTTTGGACGTGTAAAGCTGTCTTTTCATGGCACTTTAAATGGGATAAATGCGTAGTTAATGGCTTTGACCACGCAACACAAAATGCTGAACCATCCTTTTCCTGCAGCCATTCGAACGTGGTCAGCCATTCCGATCTTATTTTTCTTTTTATGTTTTGCGATGTTTCAGCTTTGTTATTGGCAGAGCTGTGAGAAAAAAACGAATTATTTAATCACATCATGCTTGATTGATGACAAATTTACCTGGGAGCTGCTTCCTCATCACTGTTTTCTGTTGGTTTAATTTTTGATGTTTTTGTTATGAACCTACAATTGATTTTTATTAATAAATGCAAATTACTCATGAAATAGTGTTTTTACTTACTTATCCATTGCTCTTCAACTATTTATTTCGATGCTGTTGCACAAACATTCACAGAAAATAAACAAGCACATTGAGAAAATACGCGAAGAAGCATAACAGAGTACAGTGCCACTGAGTTATTTTTGACATCGTTCATAATTAATAACCCGCCAGCGGATTACGTAAATTGTGAACATCAAAATGTAAAAACGGCAAAATGTAAAAAGCAAAAAAAACTCAATATGTCAAAACGGCAATATGTAAAAAAATAGAAAAAAAAATTATCAATATGCCGCAAACAAAAATAATGCCCAAAATCCGCCCAACTCATAAATTTTACATTTTTTATGCCCACTTTTGGGCATAAATGCCCACTTTCGGCAACACTGGTTGCAACAGGAATTATAATTTTCTCATTTTTTACTCTCATTACAATTTTGTACACCAGCACTCGTTTTTTTGCACACTTAATATGGCGTACACTCTGTCCAGATGCATCAAAATGTATATGTATCGTATAATTAGCGTCTTTGAGTACACATATTTGAGTTTGCTGCGAAAGTTACAAAAGTTGCTTTTCCCCAGCAGAATATTTGTAAAGGCGATGTGGTATGTTGGATGTAATCTTTATACTTTCCCTGCTGCATTAAAAAAACTCATAAAAACTGGATATGGGTGAAGCCATTTTTCAGAGTTCCCTTCGGACTTGCACTTACGTAATGTGGAAAATTTTTGAAAATTCTGCAAATTTCTCCTTCTTTATGGAAATATTCTCGGCTTCTATTCTATGTACCAAAACTCTTCCATCAGTATATACTTTAAATCTACTATATTTGCAGCAAGTGGATATAGTACATTCTCCGTACACATGTAAGCCAGATAATATTTTTTTGGCTATAGGAATTAATAACACAAGAGCTGTTCAATTTTGAATATTCCTGACGAATATCATCAAGAACGATTTTATTTTGTGATAACTTAAGTTTTTTGTTATCCTCTTGAAATATGAAGCACGGATCAACTTTGAATTCACCAATAAAATCCGCAAATTTTCTCGTGCATTTTGCTTCTTCTGATTTTTCCCCTACAATTATACCTAGTACTTTCATATATTCTGACACAAGGTTTTTTCTTGATAAAATGGCAAGAGAGTTTTTAATAATTTTTTGTATATTGGTTTATTAAATATTTGGGAATATAACAAAAGAAAAACTATTCAAAATGGCCGCCATTTGCGCTCCAATAGGATCGAAATCTGACAGGCCAATCATCTATTGCAGTACGCACGACTTCCTGGAGGAAATCGAAAATCCACATCATTAGCAACGTCTTTTGGTGGTGACCCGTCCTTGCATTCACTAACTTTTGTGGGCGCCTCATTCTTTTCTACCAAGGTTGGCGCACATGGTGCCATTTGGGGCCCACATGGTGCCATTTGAGGCCCATATGGTGCCATCTGGGGCGCATATGGTGCCATCTGGGGCCCATATGGTGCCATCTGAGGCGTACGCTCTGCCATCTGAGGCCCATATGGCATTATTTGGCGCCGATAAGGTGCATTATGCACCGCCCGCTCCTGCTGGGGACTTCCGCTGGGTCCGGCATTTTGTTGTCTTCTGTTCCCTGGCTGCAAAAATAAAAGAAAATTTAAATTATTTCAAATATTATTGCACATATGTTTTACTTACAGTTCTTGGGTTTCTACGTCTTCGTCGGTCACGATCTCCGTCTTTGAAGAGTATTTTTAGTATATTCTGAAAAAGATAAAACACAATTATTGGTAGAAAATTTTTGAAATTAAAATAAATAAAAATATACTACTTACCAAGGCGACGCGATTCATGACCAGTTTTACAAATTAAAAATCACAAAAAAATAAAAAAATTATACAAAAATATGAAGACAGACAAATAAAACACACTTAAAATAAATTTAGATGTACAATGCACAAAAAAAAGCAAAATACTGCAAAATTTAATTCCATGAAAAATGAAAAATTTTTACAGTTACTTCAGTAATGCCAATTTTCTTAATAAAAGTGATAGTAACTTAGCTGCATTTCAGCGATTTTTAGATCAATTTGTGTTCCCCATGTTCACACGGGCAATTTAATGTGTCTGAACACAAGTAGTAACGCCGGCTGGACAATGTTTACAAACCTGGTCATCGTTTGCATAGAAACTGGTCACATGTATCCATTAAATTAATAAACATATTTTCATTGTTTTGTTATTATAAACAAAATTAAGAAATAAGTAATCTTTAAATATATTCCTATATATATTTATGTATTTAATATATTTCTGCGAATTTTTTTTGATGATACGTACACAGAGCTAAGGTTTGACATCTGGATGTAAAAAATTCATCCATCTGCTTCCACGTGGGTAAGTCCCTATTATGCGGCAAGGAGTGTCCCCAAAGATTAAGCGTTACCTCGGGTAAATTCGTTGAACATATATAAACGAAAATTATATCCCAATTGTTGATGTTAATTTGTAGAAGAGATAAATTTGTGACACAATCATTGATAGTTCGTTGGAGCCGTCTGTACAACTATTGACAAATTTACTAATAGCATCGTTCATGCTATTGAATTGTCCTGCTTCCATGATAAGCTTAACTTTATCTATGGTGCAGTTCTTAGTTAATGCCTTTACAGCAGTTTGTGTGGAATACTTTGTGGCGGCTAGGTTACATGACAATCCATCTGAAATGTATGCGGTTTCTAATGCCTTGGTTAAATTTTCTATTTCACTGCAATAAGCGTTAGCAGTTTTATTGCTTTGTTTTATATTTCAAATTTTTGCTGTTAATACTTCCACAGACTCTCCCTTCACGCTATTTTTTAGTTTGTTTATTATTTCTGATATAGTTGATTCATTGCTGATTATATTTCTTGCAGTTCCCTTTAATTTTGTTTTTATTAGTGATACTGCAACTGCTTTGTGAGTACCTTTTATTGAATCTACTAAGGACAAGGAGTCAACAAAGGATCGTAAATTTTCTGATTTTCCATCAAAGTCTATAATCAGCTTTGATGCTGTGTTCAAAAAGTCCACTACAGTTTGA
This sequence comes from Tachina fera, assembly GCA_905220375.1. Classification (NCBI taxonomy): domain Eukaryota; kingdom Metazoa; phylum Arthropoda; class Insecta; order Diptera; family Tachinidae; genus Tachina; species Tachina fera. The sequence goes on along the minus strand of LR999967.1, from coordinate 100,934,216 downwards.
GTCATTTTGGATTCAGTTATATTCATAGAAATATTAAATATTACACTTTCGTGTATTGAATTTGGTAGTTCGATTTGTATCGATTTTTTATCAGCTAATTTTGAAATTCTGCTTGTTAAATCAAGGAAAAATGCGTCTGCTGCTCTTTGGTAAGCTACTGTTAGTCTATTGTAATAAACATTAAATAAAACTCTTATTTCTTCTAATTTTGTAAGAATATTTTGAAAATGATGAATAATTGTTTCAACAACAAGTTTATTGCTGAAATTATTATTAATATTAGCATTAGTAACCATAATGAATTTATTTCTGACTTATGATCAATGATTTCCAAATTGGTAATCACGTTAGCATTGGGTTTTTCCATTTTTGGTTCTGTTTTACCCATATTTAAAATTTATTTATTTTACTGAATTATTGGTGCTTGCTATTTTCTTTTTCTATGCGTTCTGACCACCTTATTGCACGAACTGTCATTTCTTCTACATGAGTATTGTTTAAAATATCGTCCTCAATTGGGACACCTGTCATTCCTACTATTTTCCAAATCTGTGCTAAATATTTTACTTGTTGTTCCAATGAAATTCCATCTTCTTCAAAAATAACATTAATATGTTTTTTGGTTTGTTTTCTATTTATGTTATCCATTATACAGGCCTGTCACAGAAATACATTTTGATTGAATTTCGTTTTAATCCGAAAAAAGCTTCTTCAGAAAACGAAAATCGATCAATTTTTTCGAATTGAAATCACTTTTAATTTTGTGGTCGAATTAGTAGTTTTTGTACCTGTTAGTACAAAAACAAGTGCATAACATTTTTATTTGTTCAAAGAAACCCCTTTTTTAAGCTTTCAATTACAATTTATTGATATTTTTATGTTATTTTTAATTATTTGTAAAAATTGTTCAAGTTAAAATAAATATGTATAGAAACAAGGAAAACTGAAATATATAATTATAATCACATATCTGAAATAAAGGAAATAGATTGCTTTTAATATTAAGAACAAAATAAAAATTTCAAGTAATTTCTTACAATCATTGCATTAATGCTAAATGTCCCCTTCCTGTTTAAGTAGAGAGATTCATCTTCAGATGGTTTACAGAGCTTGATGTGCGTACCATCAACACAACCTATAACACCCGGTATCTGGAATTTCTGAAAAAAAATTAATTTTTGACTTTTCAATATCGTCTTCCGTCATCTGCAGCTTTATCCAGCGTGGGCATTAAATATTCTCCGCTGCAGTTATTACCCTCCACATCAAGGTTGATACCGTGCTTCTCCCCAAATTAATATCATTGTCTTTAGCTGCAAACAATGTATGTATTTATATTACTTACTTGTTACAGTTGTACACAGTACTTACCTATAACACCTTGAAATGAGCCTGTGCCTAAAAACCGCAATGTGGTTGCCAGTTGTATACTTGATGGAATTGAAGAACTTTTGAGGTAAGGACTCAATTTTTGTAAAACCATTACGAATGCTTCTTTGTTTAAACGATAATAACAGATAAAACTTAAAATACAGAATTACACTTAATTACTTGATTGCAACAAATTGAGAATACTTACACTGTGTCAGGATTAGAAAGTGGATCTGAGGCATCTCTTAAGCTTCTTCGACGTAACTTTTCAACGGAATGTTGACGGTTTTGTGTATTCAATACCAAAATAATTGAAACTCCCACCATTTTATTAGTTTAATTTTTTGTAACTTTTATATAAATTGTTATTTCTTTACTTTATTTTGTTTTCTTCTTTAATAAACATATGTTTTTGTTTTGGTTTACACAATGTAGCCACATTTAACACACAATATTGCCACATGTAACTGAAAAATAACAAATCTAAAATTTGTCGGAATGGAGTAAATCGAGCAAAGTCTGAAGAAGGTAAAAACAACTTGATGGAAATGAAAACTCGGAATCAAAACCATTCCGAATAATTTCTGTGACAGGCCTGATAATGGCCTTAAAAAATTAATTACATTAAAAAAATTAATTACAAAAGTACCATTTAAAGATTTATTAATTTAAAGATTTTATTAATTTATTAAAAAAATATGTAATTATAATGTTTGTCAACGGCGGTTAACGCCTACTGACCTAAGACTGCACCGCAATTAGTGTACTTCTTTATTTATTTTTAATGTATATGGTTTTACTCTTTCTTGTTTTTTGGTTAGTTGAAGTTGGATGAGCCGGTCATGCTCATCAATTCTTACCCAGATTTTGGTAGAGTCTGACCATGTTGGTGGTAGATCTCTATTGACTTCTCGGATGAGAAGTGCCTTCTGTCTTTTTAGTCGGCAGAAGTATCCTCCCCTGCGTTTTACTTTTTTTGTTACTGGCACCGTAATCTCTTCTGTTTGTTTCCGTTGTGTTCTCTTCTTGTATTCCTCTATTGTAAGGGGCTGTGGTCCTGGTTTTCCCATGCTGGTTTTAGTAGATATGTTGTCTCAAATTGTAATGTTAATGATTCGTAAACATTCCATAAGCTATTTATTCTGCCTTTTGGCCAGGCGGACGTCTTCCACTGGCAGATCGTTTTTGGCTTATCTGCCAGGACCTCAAAAATTATTTCCGGGTGCTAAAAGTAGTACTCGCAGGAATTGGCAGGATCGCCATGTAATAGGTTGTTATTTTTAAATAAAAATTTTTATTTAATTTATTTTTATTTAATTTACTTTAAATAAAATATGTATAAAGATTATTTCCTGAGCTCAGCTAGGAGCTCTAGGAATGTTGTTTAATGATTAATTTTAAAATAAAAATACATTGTCTTATATAATTACTAGTTATGAGAATAAAGCTTAACCTATCTTAACATAAGAGGGAAAAGAAAAGGTATATGCTTAATAAGCGTGTGTCTCATAAGAAATTTGGTAAACGTGGATTTTGTATTGTTTATATTTATTATATAAACACATGTGGTTATTAATTATGATTCATTCAAGTGCATTATGATGCACCCTTTGATCAGACTGGCGAGTGTCAAATAGCATCTGTACAAAATACATATTTACGTTGCAGTCTGTCAAATGCATTTGTCTAACACTTCATGCAGCGGTATTTGCCCGATTGCATGAGTGTCAAATGTCCAGTGCACAAAAATAATTTCAATGCCATTGGATGTTATGTATGTTGCGGTCAAGTTGACTTTAAATGTTTATTACGCAATGTTAGTCGTAGTGATAGTTAGAACACGCTACAACTCTTTTAATTCACTTGTTACATAGATGTATAAAAAAAATACTTACTTCCTTATTTATGCTGTTCTCTCTTCTTCTGCTCTTTGTAGTCAGTATTCGTACCAGGGTTGCAAAATGGGAAAATCAAAATTGTACCCACAAACACATAAAATTGTACTTTTTCAAACCCAATTGTACCAAAAAAAAAATTGTTATATATATTAATTTTTTTATTTTAAGTAAAAGTAACAACAAAACATAAACATAACATAAAATTGTACATAAGAAATTCAGTTTTGTTACAATAAAATTAACATTTGTATTATTTATACTTTAAAAGTATACATATAAAAAAACTACACTAAGATAAAGGAACATATGTAGTACATAATTCAAGTTAAATAAGTTATATAAAGTCTATCGATAAATTTATGAGATCAAATTGGTTTAGATAACAAATTTTTTGGTATTTTAAAACTAAAACACGAAGAATTTGATGACCTTAGCAAATCTTTTGTCTGTATAATAGCGGAAACTGTAGGAACATGAAGTCTATTTCTTTCTTTCGTTTTAATAATATTTTGGAAAGAAAAAATCCTTTCCACATTCGCAGAGGAATGTGGAACTGATAGTATCCCGCCTACAACTCTTGATAGCTCCGGAAACATTAATTCATTCAGTTCATTTTTCATTTCAGAAACTTTAGCCCAAAAGTTGGATATGCTTTCATTTTTCAAATCTTTTAATACTTCTAAATCCGCTAGGGATCTAAACTGTGTATTTATTGAGTCAAAATTTGAATATTCGTTTGGAAACATTTTCATTAAAAGTGGCACTGATATCCATGTTATTTTAAAATATTGCGCTACAAGGTGGCTATCACGATAGGAAGTTATCAACAGGATCTTAGAGCAATGGGAACCTCTTAATTATTATTTCACACTAAATGATTTTGAGGCTGAATTTAAAAATTCGAAATTACGTTTCCTCATATCAGGGTTTTCTAATCCGCTTTACAAAATGTTATTTCTGTTTCTTCAATATGTATTAAAAATCGTAAATGCTATTAATTTGGAAATGCAAGCAGAAGACGCACGTATCCATATCTTTTTGGAACGTCTTAAATTTTTATTTTGTCAAATGGGCCGCAATTTTTTAAAAAGAGAAATCTTGGACAAATACGAAATATCAAATATAATCCTTAGCGAAAATCATCTTCCTCTTGAAGAAATATACTGTGGGACAGAAGTGGAAATTTATATTTCCAGAAATAATGTTGAACATGATGTGGTGAACAATTTCAAGGAAATCGCCAAAAAATTTTACATAAAATTTTGCGAGGTGCTGAGATTAAAAGTAGATTTCGACAACGAAATTTTAAACTGGTTTAGCAAATTTATTCCAGAAAATGTTGTTTCGGGAAGAACGAATAGTATAGTGCCACTTTTAATGAAAATGTTTCCAAACGAATATTCAAATTTTGACTCAATAAATACACAGTTTAGATCCCTAGCGGATTTAGAAGTATTAAAAGATTTGAAAAATGAAAGCATATCCAACTTTTGGGCTAAAGTTTCTGAAATGAAAAATGAACTGAATGAATTAATGTTTCCGGAGCTATCAAGAGTTGTAGGCGGGATACTATCAGTTCCACATTCCTCTGCGAATGTGGAAAGGATTTTTTCTTTCCAAAATATTATTAAAACGAAAGAAAGAAATAGACTTCATGTTCATTTTCTCAGACATACGTTCTCTTGAATCAATTTCTCTGAGGGTAATATATTTTGAGAATTTATCGATAGCGACTAGAAATGTTTTTTTATCATTAAAGTAAATGTCCATGTGTATGTATTTTCCTGGTTCTATTGGTATATCAGAATCTCCAAGTGGTTCTCTTGTAGGATTTCTTTCATATTTACCATAAAGACAAGGTGTACACTTTTTATTAAATGCCTTGCATTGTTGTTTCATTTCAGGCCAGTAGTAAGTTTCAACTATCTCATAAATGTTGTTTTTATAGCCTCTGTGTGCTCTGTTATGTGTTCTTTTAACTATTTCGATTTGTTTTTCTTTTTCTCTAACATCGATTAGTTTTGTTGGTGTGAACACGAAATTTGCAGTATTAAAAGTGTTTTTTATTATTGGACCAAATGCATAAATATTTTCTCTAGTAGTATGTATTGCAGTAATTTTATTTGGCTGTAATACCTTTTTCAATTCTGTAATTAAATTTTGTTCACTTGTAAAGTTTACTGTATGCCTAACTTTGTTCGGAAATGTTGTTCGAGTTCGAGTTTCATTTATTTTTCTATTTGGTACGAGTTCAATTTGAATAGCATACGCATTAAAAGGTTGCGATACAGTTTTAATAACGTCTGTGGGTGAACTTGCAGCTGAGTGAACTGTACTGATTGTTGATGAGTTTACTTGCTGTCTTGAAAGGGCGTCGGCTACGACATTTAAATGACCTGGCTTGTATACCAATTTGGCTCCAAAGTCTTCAATTATGTTTTTCCATCTCATTAATTTTGTATTTGGGTTTTTTTCGGATATCGCAAATGTCAAAGACTGGTGGTCGGTGTAGATCGTTAAGTCAGCTACACCGTAGATATAGTTTCTTAATTTTTGTAACGACCAAACGATTGCTAAAAGTTCTTTTTCATTAGTACTGTAGTTTTCTTCTGTTTTACTTAAGGTTCGTGACAAGAAAAATATTGGTTTTTTATTTTGACTAAGAACTGCTCCAAGTGCTATGTTGGATGCATCAGTTGTTAGTTCAAATGGTTTTGAATAGTCTGGTTGGAAAAGTTCTACTTGTTCTCTTAAGCAAGTTTTTAAGTTGTCTATGGCTTTCAGTGCTTGCTCGTCAAGTTTTATATGTGTATTTTTGCTCTTGTTTTTTCCTATTTGACCGTTGTCTCCCCTTAAATGTACTGTCAAGGGTTTTGCTATGCTAGCGTATCCTTTAATAAATTTCCTATAATATCCTGTCATTCCTAAAAAACCTCTTAAGTCTTTTAGAGTTTTTGGAACTGGATAATTGTTTATTGCCTTCACTTTTTCTGGATTCGTTGCAATTCTATTATGTTTTATTACATGACCTAAATATTCTACTTCTGTTTGGAAAAATTTAGATTTTTCATTGGAGATTTTTAGAGTGGCCTTGTTCAATGCGTTCACAATTATTTTAATATGTTTCATATGATCTTCGGGAGAAGATGAGTATATAAGTACATCATCTATGTATACGTACGCAAATTTTCCTATGTAATCCCTAAGTATGTCGTCCACACATCTCTGAAATATTGAAGGTGCGTTTTTTAAGCCAAATGGCATACGAACGAATTCATATTTCCCGCCATTAACGCAGAAAGCTGTTTTTTCCCTATCTTTTTCAGCGATTCTTATCTGGTGGAAGCCTGATTCCAAATCTAAAGTTGTAAAATACTTAGCCTTACCTAGATTTTGGATTGTCATGTTTACATCTGGGATAATGTACCTGTCTGAAATTGTATTGGCATTTAATTTTTGAAAGTCTATAACCATTCGTTTCTTCGGTCTTCCCTGCTCGTCCATACCCTTTTTAGGGACTGTCCATATTGGAGAGTTGTATGGGCTATTACTTTTTTGTATAATACCTTCGTTCAGTAACTTTCTTATTTCTTTGTTAACAAACTCGTTATCCGCTATAGGATACGGGTATTGTTTTGTCCATATTGGCTCTTCGTTCTTTGTTCTGATTGTAGCTTCAATTGTCGTCGTGAAGGGTAATGGTCCTATGCCATTATTTTCCTTTATCATTCTATCTATTTCTTCCTTGTACCTTTCATCTCCTATAATATAATTTAATTTGGGTTGACTATCACTACTTATGGTGGTTAAGGTCATGTCCCTAAGGCTTATTTCGGCATTTAATATTTTCAATCCTTCTATCCCTAAAATCATATCAAAAGATTCTATGTCTTTAAGTTCAAAGAAAGTTATCTCTTTGTTCATTAATTTAATCACTCTTTTGGTATTTGCAAATGAATAACCATTTATGGTTTTAATTTTAATTGGTTTGATTTTAATCCTGTCTGACGAATCACACTTTACTCTTATATAATTGTGGTTATTGGACTCCTGTTCTGGGAAGATGACCGTCAGCTTTTTAGGGGCAGATTGAGGAATGCATTCTGTCTGCTTGACTCTCTTGGTTTCAGGTGAGAGATGGGGGTTCTTCAATGTAATCAGCCATTCTCCCTCTGCTTCTGAGATTTTAAAGAACTTATTAGCCACTGACCCCATGTTTGACCGCAATTTCTTGAGTATGGCTAAAAAGTCATCAGAGTCATATGATTGTCCACTGATGAATTTGTTCTCGACAAGATCGGCAGTAACGTGTTGATGAGTTTCTGCAGTTTTATAAGTATTGATCTCTCGGCCTCTCTTTGACGTAGTTGGAGCTTCTCTTAGATGTAAAGCTGCTGCTCCTGCTGCCATGCATTCGATCGGGTCATCCATGATCCCAGTTGGTAAATTTGGATTTATGAATCCAGTTTCTGTTACACATAATTCAGCTTCTGGATCTGGACCATCTTTGGCAAATGTTTTCTCACAGTTAGCCAACATTTCCCCTGGCTGGGATTGTGCCTTATCAAACCATTGTTTTGGATCACAATGCTCATTTGGGCCAAATTGTTGTAGAAGAGGAGGGTCGGGATTGACTTCCTTTTGCCTGGTTGCCTTGGCTTTGGTTGCGTTTTTGAAGGGTGTACGTTTGCTGGACATATTGTATTCTTGTTGCTGTGGTGCGAATCTCCTAGTGTCATAATTCGGACGTCGATTGTAGGAATTGTGATGAGTTGGGTAATGTTGTCTTTGCTGATTCTGTCTCTCGACATCGTATGATAATCGCAGATTTTGATGTTGATTATCGTGCTCGATTGTTCTGGCTACAGCGTAGGCGTGCTCTAGATCATTGAGTGTGTTGGCATAGAGTGTGGATCTTATAAATGGGTTTGTAATGAAACTGATGAATACACGTACAGCTTCTTCATTTGCACTCCTCGTCATAGCATCTGTGACGGTTGGTTGCTCGCCAGACATTAAAATTTTTGATGTAATAAGGTTCAATGCTTGGTTAATTTTATCATGGTATTCCGTAAGGGACAATCTACCTTGAGATATTCTTCTTAATTCTTCTTGTAGCACATACAGTGGACGCATATCCGCATATGTATAGTCCAGTCTGTTTTTTATAGCTTCGAAATTGAACGGTGTGTTGTTATTTGTTAACACATCTGACGCTCTTCCTCTAATTTTTGTTTTAATTATGGCTTCCGAATAACGGCTTTGTCCTTCAAATGCCTTGATATCGTTCATTAAGCGAGACGCATCTTCCCTCCATGCTCTGTATTCAGCTTGTTTGCCATCGAACGTTGGGAGTGCCTTAAAAACTTCTAATGATATGTCTGATGCAGTTCTGTAGTTGGTAGCTACGTCTTTTAACTGTATTATTGGGGCTGAAGCTAAAGTTGGATTAATTTGTAAGCTATTCATCTTCTCCATCAAACTCTGACAAAATTTTTCCATTTCGCTGAGCCTGGCAGTGAGTATTCCTATTTGGGCATCCTTGCTTGTGTTCGGTTCCATTTTTGTTAAAATATCGTCTTCTATTATGCGATTTTTATTATAGATGTCCTCTTTTTTTTGTTTTTTTGTAAAACTCATTTATATAAAATTATTTTTGTTTTTATAACTAATTTTCAATTTATTTTTTATAAAATTTTACACTTATTCTTCCTATGAAGAATTTTTCACTGTCACAAAAAGTTCACGTCCTTGCTGCGACAAGGATTACGCTGGTCCGCTCTTAGAAGAATAAATTTAATTATTCTCCTGGCAGGATCGCCAATTAAAGTTTAGTGTTTTTACTAAAGAAAAAAAATATATTTTTCTTAGGAGTTAGAAAACTTAAGCACTATGTGTTATTCAATATTATTTCATAACTAACTGACAAATTACTTTTTACTTTCTTAAATACTAAAATTTAGTTTAAGATTACAATTCTAGTTTTCTTTTATTGATAACATGATTACTTGTTTTTTACCTAACTATCATTTCTTTGTTGATACATTTCTTTGTTAGTTCTTAAACATAATAAAACATGTTTTTACTTAATTTCTTATCTTAAACTATATTTATGTTAGCATGATTCGTCATGTTTTAGATATTCTTATCTGTAACAAGATTTACCTAAACAAGGGACAAAGGAACATGATTAACCATGCTTGGTAGGTATGTAAATGTGCGTGTGTGTGTTTAGATTAATGAACAAAGGAGGCAAACGTTAAGTCTGACCTTAACTCGCGTGGCCTGAGCTTTGTTTTCCTCTTTAGCACTACACCTTTTTTTGTTATACTTAGAACTTTACCTTTTCTGCTTACGCATCCTTCAAAACTTCTTTTTTTTATAGTGACGCATTCGCCATATTTCATTCTTTTAAAACCTTTTTTTATATTCACTCGCCATCATTTAATCATTTACTTTTATAAGTTTTTACTTGTGTTTAATGCAATATTTAACTCTTTTTTTTGTGCATTTATATAACTGCAAATGTACACTCTTTTACTAGTTTTACAATTTTAAATAAGCATTTGGACAACACAATAATAAATTAAACTAATAAAAGAAAAGAAACCAAGTTATTATTTTCTTTAAATAAATAAGATACTGGATCATTACCTTCGCAATAGGTATCGTATTATCATCAGATGCATGTCTGACAGACATCAACCCCAACCCCAAATAAGACACATGATATCTAATAGAGCTTGTTGTTGGAATGTTGATACACTTTCTTTTAATTATGTGAGAAAAAAGTTAAAATAAACAAAGATTTTATTTCAAATAATGCCTGACCATTAATACTTCAATTTTACTTAACAACTCGGCAATATTAATAATTTCATATACGTTCTTTTTGGCCTGGGACACTTGCGTATCTGAAAATCTAATAAATCAGATTCTTACCATTAATAATCGTTTTTCGTTGTTCGGTCGAGTCGACTGACAGACACACAGACATTTATGCATTCACATCACTTACATGGAAATCACTTTACAAAATATTAAGCTACTTTAGATTACTTATACAAAAACTTTTACAAACAAAATTTGTTGTATGTATTATCATTATTTGCATTACTTTACTCCCAAACCTTCTGTGCAGGGCACACTGGGGTTGGATATAGATATACACTGGCGATCAACCAAATAGACTCCGTTTTTTTTTTTTTGGAAAATTGAGTTTCACAAATTATTATATTAATATTAATCATTAATCAATTTCGAATTAAACAAAACAAAAAATTAACTATCTAAACTTAAAATTAATTTTTTTTTATTTTTTTAAGTTACTCTCAAAAATTTGTATATTTTATCGCTCAACCGAATAGACTCAAGGACTTTAATTTTATTAAAACCACAAATTAATGAAAAGACAAAGTAAAAAAGTATTTTCTTATAATATTTACACTTTATTAATAATGAGTAAAGCCATCTTTATTTGAAATAACTTCAAAATTGAAATAAAAATTTTTTACCACTCGAGAGGTGGATTGGGGCATTGTCCTGTTGAAATGTCCAGGGTAATGATCCAAAAATGTTGAAAAAATGGGGAAATGCATTTTGGAGCACTTCTTTGTATTTATTTGCATTCATCCTGGATGAAACAAATTGAATTTCAAATGTCCCATAATAGGATATGGCACCCCACACCATAATACCCCCCTCACGACTATGGTGACGGGTTAAAAAGCTTTCCTCCTTTCTTAAATCATGGAAGTAATAGTTATAGCCGTCTGGTCAATCCAAATTGAAGTGTTTTTCATCAGAAAAAACGACTTGATGCCACTCCCTATTCCATGCCATGTGATTGCGGGCATATACACAGCGACTTTGCTTACGAACATCGGTAAGTGGTGTTTTTTTATATTTTTAATCTCTTTAGATGTTTAGCTTTACAAATTACACGTCTCACGGTAGCTATACTGGCATTTACACCAAAATTTTGGCGAATTCTGGTTGCAGAACATGTAGAGTTTGACGCCTCCCGAAGAATCCTTCGCTCTTCGCTGGTCGTTAGTGCTTTCCTTGTCGGCTTATGCATATTTTTTCCATAATTTGATGGATTTCTGATAAAATGACTTACAAAAGTTTGACTTCTGCCAATCTTTTCAGCGATTTGTCTAGTTGTAAGTTTACTATCATGATACGCCAATATTTTGCCTCTTTCCTCCAAAGTTAATGTTGTACCACGACCCATTGACCCATTTTGTTTTTAATTATTTGCAAATTGCACTAAAAGACTGTATTCCACTTTTTGTTCCAGCAACTAATCACAAACTAAAATTACAGCTCCTGAGTCTATTGTGATGATCCTCTAAAATACATATTTTTTCGCCAGAGGCAAAGCAAGATAAAAAAAATAAAATAACTGTAAATTTTTTGCATTCAACTCTTATCTCTTACATTTGTGTATTGCTTCGGTCTAAAAAAAAACACAACAACTGCGGCGATACCTTACAGCTTAAAGCAGAAAATCAAAAAGGAAAAGACAAAACGTGTTTAGTCTATTTGGTTGATCGCCAGTGTATATATATATATATAGTAGAGAATGTATGACTTACCGGGATGTCCTCGAGAAACTTATATTGCCAATTGGGGGAGATGGTAAACAATTCCAGTTGCTTTGCTGTTGAGTGTTGGTTGTTTGTTTGTTGTTTTATGTTTTATTGGCTAAAAACACTTAAGTCATTCGACTTATATAAATTGCGAAATTGCAATTTCTTGGTGAACAATTCTTTATAAAATTATTTGTGTGACCGGAAGTGCAATTGTATTAAATTTCATATTTTTAACTTATGCTTATGCAACAGATTTACAGTTTATTTGGTTTGCTTATTGCTTCTATGAATTTGTCAAATTTGTCAGGGGTCGCATATGTAACTCGCGTTGCCGCTGGTAATATACTCGAGTTACACCAACGAAAACGTATTCCCACGACGACCCATATCCCATAACATGTCGCCACGTCAACAAAATTAAAAAATAATAATATAATATAATTTGTTTACTTTTGTTTATTTTATTTACGTACATGTCAGTTGTGATTCAAGAATAGGGTTGCCATTTTTTTAGCTGAAAATACAATTTTGTATGAAAAAATATAAAGTAAAACTATTTTTGGACATGTTGGCAACAGTACGATTTAGTACATATTTGATATAAGGGCGAATTATTTGACATTAAGGGCGACAAAGTTGTCGAGTTCCACAAACAGGCTATTACATTCTGAGGCTTCTGTAGTTACAAGTTCATCAAAATACCCAGCTCTTTCAAAAGTATCAATTGTTTTTCAACATCTGTAAATAAAATGCTCGATTTCTATTACACACTGAATATAGTCAATATCATCAAACATTTTAGTTTGTACTAACTGTATATATGTTTTAGTATTGTAAATATATGCAGTACTAACGTACCTTTTCATAATGTTTGGTTAAAATATAACAGGGACTTTAACGGCAAGTTTTGTATGAAAAACTTGCAGTTAAAGTTCACGTTAACTCTTAACCATACATTGTGAAAAGGGACGTAAGTGGTTAATGAAAAGACGGAAGTTAGCCATTTCATAAGTTAAGTTGGTTCTATTGCAACCAACTTCCTATTTCGGTTCTTTTGTCATTGTTGTTGGGTGTGGCAACTCTTGACTCAACTAACTAGAATATATGTATGGCCATTGATGGGGCAGAGGAGGACGGCTGTTGGATGTGCCCAAAAAATTAAAATATCCAGGTGTCACTTGCTTTTTACACTTAAGTTCTTACTTTTAGTTTATTTCTTTTAGTTTTTCTCAAATTTTATGGTTTTTACGTATTTTTCAGGAGGTTTCTGTCTTTATTTATACATTGATATTTAAAAATATGTTTCTTTTTTTTTGTTCACTTCTTATACTCTTTGAAGGGTTTTTTCTGATAAAATATTTTTGTTTTCCTGTCCCGTGCATCACATATGATGCACAGCGTGTCTTTCTCACACGTCCGTGCATCATATGTGATGCACAAATGGTATATTTTTATAAGTAAAGTATTTTTTTGGACTTGTGAGAAAGAAAGAATTTTATTTCAAAAACGTGTGAAGATGGTATTATTTTATCTTGTGTCAAACTCCCGCTTACCTAGCTCTTCTACTTTAGATGGTATATGGAAATAAATCGAACGAGTTTTCAGTAACAAAAAATAATAATAAATTCACTTTTATTTACTAAAAACTATAAAAAAATCAATAGAAATTCATTGTAATAACTGTAAAATTTATATATAAAAAGTGTTATCACTAAAAATGTTATTTCAGTCTTTATGGGAATCATTGAAACAGGTTAGACATAATGCCTTTCCACATTCACAGCACTCAGTTGAAACTTGTTTCGTTTTTTTAATGGCAGTTTTTCTATCTGCTGTCTCTGATATTTTCCGATAACAATCGGAACATCTTTTTCGAAGGATTTTGTCATCAGCCTTCCGAGGAATAGTTGTTAGAACGTGTACTACCTTTCCAGTTCCTCCAGTTTTTTCAGGGGGCTTTGTGAGATCAAGTAATGCCATTGCAATGGACTTTGAGACATCTTGTATATTTAATTTCTTGGCTGCAGAAAAGTTATTATATAACACCCAGGTGTTTAAAATCGACATGCTTATGCTTTCGAAAAACACCTTGCGATACCACTTAACACTTTTTCTAGCAGGACTGTAGTACGAGATCATCTGATCCGAAAGATCCACACCACCTTTTACACGATTGTAATACAATATGACGGCAGGCTTTACCAACTTGTCCCCTTGTGGATTTTTTTTCCTGTTTCTTTTAAATCAGCACCATGGAAAGTTGATAGCATGAGTATTTCTCTTCTATCTTGATATTTGATTACACGGATATCGCAAAGATTTTTTCTTCCAACGACTTCTCCTTTCTTCAGTTTAAGAGATTTCAAGTTTGGCAGTCCGAATCTATTCGACCGCAATGTTCCACAGTAATCCGTTTTGTTTTCCTTTAAAAACATTGCCAGAGGAACGCTGCTGTACCAGTTGTCTGCAACTAAAAGCCTTCCCTCATTCAACAAAGCATCGGATAAAGTAGCAACAATGGTTCCAGAATGGTCTAGTCCTGGCATTTTTTCAGATGAGCCTTTGCCGCAATATATTGAAAAACTCCAAATATAACCGCTCATCTCACACAGTTTAAAAAGTTTTATGCCATATTTATGACCTTTTCCGGGATTATACTGTTTAAATAGGAGTCTTCCCTTGTGTGAAATCATTGTTTCGTCAACAGAAATTTCTTCGCCTGGAGTATACACTTCCTGGTACTTCGAAACCAACATGTTCGTGAAGTTAGAAATCTTAAATAATCGGTCTCCAGGCGGAGCAATACTATTGTCACTTACATGCCAGTTTCGTAAAATCAAGGCAAAACGATTATAGCTCATATTAATTTTATGAAACAATGGATGATAATAAATTTCATCTTTCTTCCAATAGTCTTCCATGTTGGGATATTTTACGAGACCTGAAATAATTATAATGCCCAAAAAAGCCTTCATTTCGGTCGTTGTTACATCTGACCATCTGCTCATACGAGAATTACGACGCATCTGATTATTTTCTATAAATTGCCTTGCAAATTTATTTGTTTCTGTTACCATTAATTCTATGATCTCTTCATCAAAGAATTGTTGAAATATGTCTATTGGCATGGGTTCACCATTATCAACAGTGACGCGTTTATTTAAGCCATGTATTCCAATGAAGTCTAATCTTTCCTTGGCTTCAAAAGTGGAGGTCCATTGCTGGGACTCAGGTATTCTGGATGTAGACGGAATTTGCTCCCAATTTTCATCGCGTTCTTCTCCACTATCAGATGATGAAAATGATGAATCAGAAGGAATATATTCGTCACCGCTATCTTGAAAAAACTCCTCTTCACTATCGGAATCATCGCTTCTCATTCTTTTGTGGCCGTAAAAGGTTTTTGGATCCATTATTTATTAATATCAGTAAAACAAACTGTAAAAAAAAAGAAAATTGTTAAAAAAAAGTGTGCATCATATGTGATGCACAGAACGTCTGAGTCAGAAAGATCATAAAAAAAATGTCTGTGCATCACATATGATGCACACTTTTTTTTAAAGAAAAACCATGTGGACGTACGGCATACAAATTTTTTTTGTACGGGAACAGGGAAAGGGTTAACCCTTTTTGAGTTTTGTTTTACTTTATATTATTTATTGATGTCCTTTTTCAATATTTTCATTTTAAATAAAATCTTTACTTTATATAGGATAACAATTTAACTTCAAAAAAATATGCCGCGCACTACTGTTGGGTTTGCTAGTTAAAAGTCAACTCAATCGTTTTGCTCATGAGCGATGCCTTCAAACCTATTTCTTTCTCTTACAGCATTAAGTATGCATGTATGTATGTACATATTTAATTAGGTTAATAGGTTTGAAGGCAAAGCAAAAGACAAATAATAAGGAGTGATTACACTCACGAAATTCTCGTGCGTAAACAGCCATCTTGTTCATACGCTTGCCACTTAGTGCTGTCTTTCTGGCCGTATCTACACCTACCGTGCTTACACCGTTCGTGTTCTATTCACTCCCTCTCGTCTACATGGTATACATTTCTTTTTTACACTTTAAAGTAGAAGGCTTCGTTGAGTTTTGTCATGTTTTAGCAATTCTTCAAAAATATTTGCTAGCAGTGGATTAAAATCCAAATTTTTTTTCGATTAATAAAACATACGTTGATGTTAAAAGTTGAAAAAATTTTAAAATTTCCTTTTACATTCTTTAATTAGGACAGTCCGACCACAACGGTATATTTTCAAAGGTTGTGAATTACTGCTCAGTGTTTTAAAAGGCTTGAATTCCGCATACATGTGGTTGTTGTTAAATTAAACACTTGGATTGTTTCACCACTTATTTCATTTATTTAATATAATTAGTTTTTTAAGATTATTATATATAAAGTTTTACGTATTATCAGTTATTAATTAGCTTCAAGGGCATTAGTCTTATTTATTTATGAGTATAGTTAATTATTGAGGGAAACCTGGTGGTCAAAATATGTTGGGAAACCTTTTTGGGGTAGTTGGATGATGGATTTATTCAGTCACCTCGTTTAATTTTCCTCAACGTTTTGTGATTTAAGTTTATCCTTTGATTTTGACCCACTTTGTGTTGTTCAACAAATGGATCGTATTCACAATAACAAAACAAAATAAATGATTTACACAGAGCCTTGGTTTTGGTTTCACACTATACATATATAATTTGCTTTATTTATTAAAGCTCTTCTTCCTAATAGCGTCTTGTTTATACTTCTTTACAATACGAATCATACATATTTTTTTGTATCCTTCCATTGAAAACAAGATGTGTCGACTCCAAACATAGTCTTCTGAGTGTCCGCGTTCCTTATCTTTTAATTCCACTTCCTTTGTCAACTTGCAGTTGGGTATCCTGTTAGATCGAACGGTTCCTAATGCATAAATTCCTCTGCTCCGTAAATAAACAAGAAGTGTCAGAGAAGTATAAAAATTGTCGAAGTACAAGATATGATTTTTGAAATTTGAAACTGTGTTTGACAATCTTGACCACACTGGCTGTTGCTCCTAAGTCAGGGGTGTTAGGTATTATATCATTATTACCGCCAGCTCCTTTATGTACTTCAAATCTGTACGAAAAGCCATCCAACTCACAAAGGACAAGAAGTTTCATGCCATATTTGCGGGGCTTTGCGATAATACATTTCCGAAATTTTGTCAACATATTGAACACAATTGTTGATCAACGCATCAAATTGCATATTGAGTCTGTTAATAATTAGACGAAGCTCATCATATCCTTACTTCTATAAAAAAAATTTAAAGGACAGTACTGCTGCTTCTGCTGAACGGCGTGTATTCCGGTATTTGGTTCCTCGGATTCCGTGTATATCCGAGAGCATAAGAGAATGCCAGGAATTCCAATTCAGTTGTCCATGGCCATGTCTCCTTCCATAATGCGTCTTCTTTGACATTGAGAAAAGTGGTAGCTTCTTCGGAACTAAAGGTACACATTGGGTTTTCAGCAGTAGTATCTCTAGATGGACAGGAAGATTCAATATCAGGCAGGAGTCATTAGATAACTGATGCGGGAACTAGTGAGCCAGTGTTCTGTGGCGAATTGCGGTATCTGGATTCTTCATCATTTCGGTCCACCCCTTTAATGCTTGCTTGAATACGTTACGTTATTTGTGGATGGAGTGTGTTTCAGCATTATTAATTGGTGAACATTTATTTTTTGTATAAAAATCGTATAACAGAACGTAATAAAAATTCTATAATATTAAAAAAAAAAATAATAATATCAAAATTAGTTTCTTAAAATATTTCTATATCACTCTAGAAAGATAAAAGTTTAATAGTTCCTTCTCATAGAGTTTGTCAGCTTTGTTGCAAAATTCAGCTTCATCCATTTTAATCTATAGATGTCGTCAATTAACTTTTAAAAATCTTTTAATATTGTTTTATTATTTCACAGAGTGAAGAGTTTTTTAAATTTCATCAAATTTTTTCCCAGTTTATGTAGTTTTGACTTCTTGCAATTCCTTCGAGGTTGTTTTGTCTGACTTTTATTTTGGGAGGGCATTTGTGTCGTTTCTAAGCTTTTCTTCAGATTCTCTTTGTAATTATATTCTCTGTTTATGCAATTTATATCATCCCAGGATAATTTCTTCAAATCGCTCATACTTTCTGCGATCAGTTTGTTGGTTATGGAAATTTTGGTAAGCTTCAAATCAATATCTTGAGGATTGGATCAATTTAATTCTTGACTATATAGAAACAGTGTGTATGCTACGCTTCCTTCTGACGACATTGTTTTGTTTTTATTTTAAAGCGGTTTTACTCCCGAAACATTCGACTTGAAATCTGTTATAAGAATGATTCTGCTCACAGGATTTCCTGGTATTTTATATGTAACATGCGAGGAGCAATGCTCAGTGCATTTACACAGGTAGCGCGTTAGAAATTTCGATAGAGCGCAAGCAGAGAGAGAGAGAGAAGTGGGAAAAACGAAGAGCTGCTCTCTCGCATGGTGGAAATTTACACAAGTGCCTGCTCCTATTCGCACTTTGTGGCAATTTTAGCTGCCTGCGGAAATACACAAAGGAACACACCGTGCGTGTCGCAAATTATATTCATAAAGCCTGAGTGTAAGCACACTCAGCCTGTAAGTATGAGTGAGACTCATACTTTGATACGCATATGCCTTTTTATTTTTTATTCACTTACATGTGTTTATTTTTTGAGCACTCAATATATTTTTTTACTCTCCCTGTCTGTCATTGTTTTTGACACACTACAGGCACATATCCACTTACTTTCCCGTATATACACATTCATAGGTATATACGTCAATGATATGATATAAATATATATATAAGTACTGTTAACAAATTAGTCTTGTGAATAAAAATAAGTTCTATTAGTGTTCCATAACTAATGCTTGCTGGTTCATAAACGTAAGCCTCCTTTGTGCCAAATATAATTACCATATTACTTTCCATGCTATCCTCGATTTTCATCTTCACACATGATTGCAGCCACTCCTGTTGTTCTATCTGTAACACCTTCTCTAACAATTTCCAAAGTTTTCATTACTTTGTCGTCTAACGCCACTCTTTGGTTAAACTTAACTGAAAAGGTTGCTACTCTGTTGATGACTCCTGAAGACCTCCTGGAGATAAGAACTGTTTGAGACGCACTGGCAAATTTGCATACTCTTTTTAAACTGTACGATGGTCAATGCCCGAGAATTGGTTCCATGTCCTCTTGCTTTGAGTTGGTTTCCCATCTTGCGATTTTGAAAAGTATGGCCGGTAATCCATTCAAGCAATCCAAGATCTTCCTTCTGAGTTCCCCAAGTTGCATGTAAACACAATTCTCTTAATGTATTTTCAATAGTTGTTTCCCCTTTTCGAAATATATATCCAAACTTACTAGCCTCATTCCAGAAAAATGTATGTTGGAAATTTGAGGAACCACCATACTCTTGGGAAATTCGTTTGAACCAAACATAGTTTGGTACCCTTTATTATTTCTTGCAAAGGTCAGCAACATAGCAAATGGAAAAGTTGCTTTATTAGAGCTCCTGGTGGTACCCCATAATTTTGCACAAAATTTGAGTTGGTTTAACATCTTAAAAGTATGCCCAATAATCCATTCAAGCAATCCAAAATGTTCCTTCTGAGCCGCCCCAAGATGCATGGAAACACATCTCACTCATACTCACTAAGTTTTGTCCACTTGATAAAGTGTTCAGCATTTCGTACAACGTAGTAGGTCCGATTTGGAGTGTCGAACCACACGTCGTAAAACATATCGACCTTCTCGGTCTCACCGAAAACAAATTCGTCTGATCTTGATAAAATCTGTAATAATTCCGACTGACTTATAGGCTCAACTTGGCGAACGCCAAGGGCCATGAAGTTCTTAATGTGTTTTCAATAGTTGTTTCCCCTTCTCGGAATATACATCCAAACTTACTAGCCTCATTCCAGAAATGAAAAGCTCCTATTCCAGGGAAATATATGTTGGCAATTTTAGAACCAATATTCTCATGGGAATAGGAACAAAAGGAAATACTTTTGATGCAAACATTGTTTGGTACTCTTTATTATTTCTTGCTAAGGTTAGAAACATAGCAAAGGGAAAAGTTGCCTTATTAGAGCTCCTAGTGGTACCCCATAATTTTATAAAAAAAAAATTCGTATATAACATTATATAACATATGCATATTTGATTCCATTCATACTCCAAGTCAAGTACTTTGAGTTCTTGTTTGTTTCTATGAGTTCCAGTTCATCCCATAAATTCTCTATGGGGTTCAGGTCTGGTGATTGGAGTGGCGAATGCAGTTGTTTCGGGACATTATAGAGCAGCCATTCCTTGGCGAACTGTTCGTTATCATACTTTAAATACCAGGCGCCATTAAGACCCAAAACACTTGAGGAATCTTTCAAACTGCTTTGCAAAATATCTAAAAGAAATAAAATTATATTTAGATATTTTTCATTTTGTTTTAGGATCATAATTTAAGTTAAAAGGTAAGATGTCAGTCTTTACTATAACGAATAATTTGGGATGTTCAGTCTGGAGGGCAACTGAGCCACAAACGAGGTTCTTTTTACCTGTGAGTATAACATGAAAATCATAAGCATCGCAGTGTAAGATGAAATATGAAGTGGGTATTCTTTTAACGTATTCAGTTATTTCTGTGGCTGTCCCTTCGTCTTGCAATATATCGGTACTTTACACTCCGCAACACTAAAAATTGAATCCCAGAAGGTATAGCCAATGGTAATCACATCTAGTTCCATCTGCTGTAATAAGTTTTGATTCTTCTAAATCTATAGTACCTTTTGCTTTTGTAATGGTTATTTTAAATTTTGAAATATCTTCAGTTCGATAAAATATGGCATCTAAAGAAATAGGAGAGCCGGGATTGCATGATCCATGAGAATTAGAGCCTATAGTTTCTAGAGTTATATAATTTGTTTCTCTCTCTCTCTCTCTCCATCTTTGTTAATGAAAACTACAATTTCATTATATTTGAAATAACCTTCTGTTATTACAGCCTGTTTGTAGAGAACGACTCGTCAATAAAAAACGCTAACATGTTAGCATTATTTATTTTTTGGGGTTTAAGAACACGACTGTTGACGATTTTATCAAAAAACGTAACAGATGTCAGTTTATTTGGGTTTGTACAAAGCGATTTGACTCACAATAAACGTCAAGGAGGACGACTAAAAAATTTAAATAATTATAATATAAATGCTTTCCTTTGAACTAAAAACACTAAAATTTAATCATTTACTTTTTTTATAAGTTTTTATTTGTGTTTAATGCAATATTAAACTCTTTTTTTTGTGCATTTATATAACTGCAATTGTACACTCTTTTACTAGTTTTACATTTTTTAAATAAACATTTGGACAGCACAATAATAAATTAAACTAATAAAAGAAAAGTTATTATTTTCTTTAAATAAATAAAATACTGGATCATTACTTTCGCAATAGGTATCGTATTATCATCAGATGCATGTCTGACAGACATCAACCCCAACTCCAAATAAGACACATGATATCTAATAGAGTTTGTTGTTGGAATGTTGATAAAATTTCTTCTAATTATGTGAGATAAAAGTTAAAAATAAACAAAGATTTTATTTCAAATAATGCCTGACCATTAATACTTCAATTTTACTTACCAACTCGGCAATATTATTAATTTCATATACGTTCTTTTTGGCCTGGGACACTTGCGTATCTGAAAATCTAATAAATCAGATTCTTACCATTAATAATCGTTTTTCGTTGTTTATGAGTACATACATATGTATGTATTTACATACATGTAAGAAAACGTTCTCCAATAAAACAAGCATTTCATAGTCCAATTGATTTTGTTCTTTTTATTCCACCATTAGCCCTTTTGGGTTTGGTTTTCTTATTTTGACTAGTTTTATAAATGAGTATTTTTATTTTAATTCAGTTTTATTTAAGTTAACCTAATTTTAACAATAGTGTTCTTAATTCCGGCTTTTCCTTCCTTACTTCACAACTCCTTCGCTCAACTTACTAATCGCTTCTGCCTACTTTTTATTTTTTACTATTCTAAGTACTACTTCTGTGTAGTAGTAAATGGGCGATTACATTAAGTTTACTAATTCCTCCTAAATATTTTGGCAACTCAAAGTACTGTATACTACTAAATATACTAATCTCTTTTCTAAGTGCTGGAGTGAACAATTTACTTGAAACTTCTGTTGCCAATACGCTTGCTTGTTTTATTGCTAAACACATTTTATTGTGATCAAATTTTGGTGATCCAGCAGAATATTTTTTCTCTAAAGCTTCGTCTTTGCCCTGATATATTGAAAACTTTGTTACATAGCCTTTCTGGTCAGCGAGGCACTACACTTTATATAATAGTTTTATTGCCTCTATTGGACAATACTGTTTCTTTGCATTTCGACTCATCAATGGATTGGTTTTGTTTTCATTTGGAAAACTGAATTTATTTTTCTTTCTAATAATAGTAATTAATTTGAAATATTAAATAAAAGAACTAACAGCCGATTTTTCGAAAAGGAATTAGTTTTGTTCGTCCTTAAAATACAGAACGAAAGAACATCGAAGCATAGGCTGGAAGTATACTACATACGGGTCTGCCCTTCGTTTAGTTTTGGTGGCTGTAAATTTGCGATAGCACCTTAAATGATATCCTATGGTATTGCTTATTTCGGTTGGTATATCATTATGTCCGCGTACTTAATATATCACTTATTCATAGGCCATTCTTTCCCAGGGGCAATCAATAAGGACAGTTCTGCCAAGTTTTCCGCACTATGACAAACGTACAAATTTATTTAAATAACTATTGATTGAGAATCGTTCGATTTCTCCCGCTCGTCTTCTATTAAATATCTGAATAAATATTAACGATGAGTTGACAACTTCAATAAAGCTAAATATCTAAAACAATTTTTTTCGCTCTTTGTTGGTAGAATGATTTTTTCTGTTGCTCCTCGACTAATTTGTTGAGTGATTGCCTCTGCTCTAATAAAAGAAATAATATTTTTATCTATTTTGTACAAATCCTCTTGTGAGTAAATGCAAGCTGAAGCAAAATTCTTCAAATCATGTAATTCCCATTCAATTCAATTTTTACCTAAATTCTTTGAATTATACTCTAAATGGAAAGAAATATTCCTTATTCTTTAACTATGACTAATAATTTTTGATGTTCTGTTTGATAAGATATTGACCCGCAAATAAGAGATTTCTTCCCTGTTAGTATAACTTGGAAATCATAATTTTCATAGTGTAAAATATAAGATACCGTTTCCTTCTCCTTAATGTATTCTTTTATATCGGTAGCAGGACATTCATAAATAGGCATGTATGTATTGGGTCTGCAATTTCCAGAGTTGAATGCATATTTCCAAAAGGTATATCTTCCACTTGCTGTAAGAAATTTTTCGTACATTATAATCGTAATTATAATACCCCGAGACTGCACTCATTGCACCACCAGATGCCAATGGCTGAGGGTCTCCAGACTGTGACTGTTGTAGTAAAAATAAATAAAGAAATTATTAAGTATGCATTAGCCAAAGATACTTATAGAATTCTACTTTTAGGAAAACTGATCATATAATGACTCTATTTGATCTTTTACATGTTTTAGAGTGTAGACAAGATTAGAGTTTAAGTACGTCATCATATTGATATTTTTACCTAAATTCTTGGGATTATACTCTAGATAAAAAGGAATATTGCGTATTCTTTAACTATGACTGATAATTTTTGATGTTCTGTTTGATAAGATATTGACCCGCAAATAAGAGATTTCTTCCCTGTTATTAAATTTATTTAGTTTAAAATGTGGGTAAAAAATTTTTTTTTATATGCATCCATATATATATATATGAATGAATAGAAAGCTGTTAGGATAATTATATATTTTTTTTTACTTTGAAAAGAAATAAATCTAAATTAATTTTTTTTTTCGATTGCCTAAGACCACAAAAAACTATCTATACTACTGCCAATAGTACGAATAAACACGTATTAGATATTAATTAGGAGGATGCTTACATGAGGACTGCGGGAGCCATTGATTTTTTTATTTCTAGGTAACAGTCGGCTACGGGGGGTTCGGTCCGCATTACACCAACCTCGAAGTTTGCAGCAGAACACATATTGTTTTTGTTCTAGTCTCCCTGTTTTTGGAAAACTACAATAACTCAATGAATCGGAAGAATAATAAACGTGAGATAATTACGTGAGATAGTCCGATTCACACAGGACCCCTAAATAGATTCCCCTTTACACCACCAACCTCAGAAAGAAAATAATTTACATTTTATTCCATTTTTGTGTTTTTTTTTGTTACTCCGTATTCATTTATTTAATTTCATCTCTTAACAATACTGCTGGAGCAGTATTATTAACGTACGTTCTTTTTGGCCTGGGACACTTGCGTATCTGAAAATCTAACAAATCAGATTCTTACCATTATTAATCGTGTTTCCTTGTTTATGAGTACATACATATGTATGTATTTACATACATGTAGGAAAACGTTCTCCAATAAAACAAACAGTTCATAGTCCAATTGATTTTGTTCTTTTTATTCCACGATTAGCCCTTTTAGGTTTGGTTTTCTTATTTTGAATAGTTTTATAAATGAGTATTTTTATTTTAATTCAGTTTTATTTAAATTAACCTAATTTTAACAATAGTCTTCTTAATTCCGGCTTTTCCTTCCTTACTTTACAACTTCTTCGCTCAACTTACTAATCGCTTCTGCCTACTTCTGCCTACTACTACTTCTGTGTAGTTTGTTTTTTTTTTTTTTTTGTCTACCTCTCTTCTCTATGTTATGTGATGAGTGTGTCTGTCGGTCGAGTCGACTGAGGTGGATATACTACATACATACATTTATGGATTCACATCACTTACATGGAAATCACTTTTTACAAAATATTAAGCTACTTTAGATTACTTACCTTTATACAAAAACTTTTACAAACAAAATTTGGTGTATACGATCCCGCCCACTGTATTTCTAAATCCAGCGATGTAATAAAAAACTTTTCTCTTTTAACAAAAAAAACTTTGACTTTATTTTCAGTGGTCTTACAGGGAAAATGAAAAACTCGAATATGTTTTTGCAGGGCAAAACAACGATTCGACTTTTGTTTTTTCTGAGCCTGCCCATCAGCCAAGACCGACGGCATCCTTACCAGCGGGACTTAAAAGAGTTGCGGTGGGTAGAATTCTCCGCGGGGACACCCGACTTTTGTTTTGTGTTGTCTTTATTTATTAAAAAAAACAACTTTTATTTTATTACTAGAACGATTTATTTTATTAAAAGGAAACGACTTTTTTATTTGAGGATGGAACTAAGACTGACTTAACAAATTGTTCTTTAACTTAAAATGTAACATTAATTATCAGTACCTGTTGCATTAGCATAAATTTGATTGGCTAAAAGCATTAAAATTTGTATTAATATTAAATTGCCAGCTTTGCATCCCAAACCTTCTGTGCAGGGCACACTGGGGTTGGATATATATATATATATATACAGTGCTAACTCGCTTATCCGAATTAATGATTGCAGACCCTGATTCGGATTAACGAGAAATTCGGATTACTGGATGTGCTGTTTTTATGTATTATAATTCACTATATTCGAAACTAAAACACATGCCAAGATTTCAAAACAAATTTATTTTATTTTTATTACTCAACAAACAATAAAATAATTTTTTTTTAATACATATGTATATACATTTTCTTAATGCACATAATTTGTGATGTAGGTTTGCTTCTCTTTCATTGCACATGCTTCCAAAGCCTTGTTTCGCAATTCTTTTAGCATCAATATATGTTGTGTTTGCATACCTCGTTCCTTTGCCCAATCTATTGAAGTATTTAAGGCCTGTACAGCTTCACGATTTTTAACGTGTTTCGTAATTATGGGCTCTGATTCTTCATTTTCTGGTTCCGACTCTGAACTACTACAGGAATTACTGTCAGAGTTGATAATCCAGCTAAGAATTTCATCTTCAGAAAATTGCACGTCATTATTGCGGTGAAATAAATTGGTTATTGTGCGAAATTCTTCTGTTTCTTCAACACAATTATTCTCAGCCATTTCTTGTTGTAATAGTGATAGTGGAATGCTATCCTCTGCAGCCCACCTTTGAGAATGAATATGCTTCCAACAAGACTTTATAGAAGAATTGGCCACTCTGTCCCAAGACCGTTTAAGCAATTCACAAGCGTCCTTTAAACTGAATTGTTTCAAAAAAATGTCTGTGTTGTCCGCTTCAGAGCTTACCAATTCACACAAGAGGTCTTTTTTGTAAAACAGCTTTGTAAGTCGTATCGCGTTTTGATCCATGGGTTGGATAATACTTGTACAATTTGGGGGTAAAAACATAGTTTTATATTGCCCACATTCAGATACCAGCGGCTCTCCATGACATTTTGCATTATCCAGTAACAATAAAGCTTTTTTGGGCAAATTATTTTTAGTTTGATAGTCTTTTATCTGTGGAATAAAAGATTTAAAAAACCATTCTGTAAAAATATGTGTTGTCATCCATGCATTCTTCGATGCGTAATATTCAACAATATGTTGTTTTTTAAACGAGCGTGGGTTTTTTGATTTCCCAACCACAGCAATGTTTAGCTTGTGAGTTCCAGATTTATTAGCACAGCACAAGAAGGTGATTCTCTCTTTACTCATTTTTGTACCCGGAGCGGACTTTTCTTTACAATGAACTAAAGTTTTGTCTGGAAACATTTTCCAAAAAAGTCCAGATTCATCAGCGTTGTAAATTTGGTCGTCACTCAGATTTTCAGTCTCGATAACATCAAAGAGCTTATTTTGAAAATCAGGTACAAGATCAGGTCTAGCAGATAAGGATTCGCCGCATATTTTTAAAGTTCGCACAGAAAATCGCTTCTTAAAATTTTGCAACCATCCATCACTAGCCTTAAATGATTGATTTGGATACATTTTTTGAAAAAGCGATTTAGCTTTTTGTCGTAAAATTTCTGATGAAATGTTTTGATGCCGTGACCGCTTCTCTTCAAACCAAGCATATAACTTCAGCTCAAGTTCTTCATTCTCTCCCGATTTAAGTGTCTTGCGCTGTTTTAAAAGTTTGCCATCAGAATTTTCAGCAAATCTATTAAAAGAATAAATATTAATGTACATTAAGTTTCGCAGAATACATTTTTACGCAGGTTTTTTACCTTTTAATATTTTCAGCATTTTTTTTAATGTCACAAATTGTTGAAGCTCCTACACCAAATTTCGTTGCTAACATTTTTCCTGATTGTCCGCGATTTACTTCTTCTATAATTTTGAGCTTATCAGCTAATGACAGCGTTTTATGTGCACGTTTTTTTGCCATATTTAAATTAATGTTTTCGTGACTAATACCATTCAACAACTAAATTATTTCCAACAAGATGTACACATAAATAAATATTTACACACAAGCCTCTGCACCTCAATGTCCCGTTAGTTTTCAAATTTCACACTTGGTTTGTAAAAAAACAGACACAATAATAAAAAAGCAGAAAATTAAAAATTCGGTTTAGCGAGCTTGTAATCAATGCGGACTATAGAGTATGTAATACGTCATAAATTCAATTCGGATTACTGGATAATTCGGATTACACGACTTCGGACTAGCGAGCTAGCACTGTATATATATATATATATATATATATATATATATATATATATATATATGTATATATATAGTAGAGAATGTATGACTTACCGGGATGTCCTCGTGAAACTTATATTTCCAATTGGTGGAGATGGTAAACAATTCCAGTTGCTTTGCTGTTGAGTGTTGGTTGTTTGTGGTTGTTTGTTTGTTGTTTTATGTTTTATTGGCTAAAAACACTTAAGTCATTCAACTTATATAAATTGCGAAATTGCAATTTCTTGATGAACAATTCTTTATAAAATTATTTGTGTGACCGGAAGTGCAATTGTATTAAATTTTATATTTTTAACTTATGCTTATGCAACAGATTTACAGTTTATTTGGTTTGCTTATTGCTTCTATGAATTTGTCAAATTTGTCAGGGGTCGCATATGTAACTCGCGTTGCCGCTGGTAATATACTCGAGTTACACCAACGAAAACGTATTCCCACGACGACCACGTCAACAAAATTAAAAAATAATAATAATAATATAATATAATTTGTTTACTTTTGTTTATTTTATTTACGTACATGTCAGTTGTGATTCAAGAATAGGGTTGCCATTTTTTTTAGCTGAAAATACAATTTTGTATGAAAAAATATAAAGTAAAACTATTTTTGGACATGTTGGCAACAGTACGATTTAGTACATATTTGATATAAGGGCGAATTATTTGACATTAAGGGCGACAAAGTTGTCGAGTTCCACAAACAGGCTATTACATTCTGAGGCTTCTGTAGTTACAAGTTCATCAAAATACCCAGCTCTTTCAAAAGTATCAATTGTTTTTCCATATCTGTAAATAAAATGCTCGATTTCTATTAGACACTGAATATAGTCAATATCATCAGACATTTTAGGTTGTACTAACTGTATATATGTTTTAGTATTGTAAATATGTGTAGTACTAACGTACCTTTTCACAATGTTTGGTTAAAATATAACAGGGACTTTAACGGCAAGTTTTGTATGAAAAACTTGCAGTTAAAGTTCACGTTAACTCTTAACCATACATTGTGAAAAGGGACGTAAGTGTGTAATGAAAAGACGGAAGTTAGCCATTTCATAAGTTAAGTTGGTTCTATTGCAACCAACTTCCTATTTCGGTTCTTTTGTCATTGTTGTTGGGTGTGGCAACTCTTGACTCAACTAACTAGAATATATGTATGGCCATCTTGTTCATACGCTTGCCACTTAGTGCTGTCTTTCTGGCCGTATCTACACCTACCGTGTTTACACCGTTCGTGTTCTATTCACTCCCTCTCGCCTACATGGTATACATTTCTTTTTTACACTTTAAAGTAGAAGACTTCGTTGAGTTTTGTCATGTTTTAGCAATTCTTCAAAAATATTTGCTAGCATTGGATTAAAAACCAAATTTTTTTTTCGATTAATAAAACACGTTGATGTTAAAAGTTGAAAAAATTTTAAAATTTCCTTTTACATTCTTTAATTAGGACAGTCCGACCACAACGGTATATTTTCAAAGGTTGTGAATTACTGCTCAGTGTTTTAAAAGGCTTGAATTCCGCATACATGTGGTTGTTGTTAAATTAAACACTTGGATTGTTTCACCACTTATTTCATTTATTTAATATAATTAGTTTTTTAAGATTATTATATATAAAGTTTTACGTATTATCAGTTATTAATTAGCTTCAAGGGCATTAGTCTTATTTATTTATGAGTATAGTTAATTATTGAGGGAAACCTGGTGGTCAAAATATGTTGGGAAACCTTTTTGGGGTAGTTGGATGCTGGATTTATTCAGTCACCTCGTTTAATTTTCCTCAACGTTTTGTGATTTAAGTTTATCCTTTGATTTTGACCCACTTTGTGTTGTTCAACAAATGGATCGTATTCACAATAACAAAACAAAATAAATGATTTACACAGAGCCTTGGTTTTGGTTTCACACTATACATATATAATTTGCTTTATTTATTAAAGCTCTTCTTCCTAATAGCGTCTTGTTTATACTTCTTTACAATACGAATCATACATATTTTTTTGTATCCTTCCATTGAAATCAAGATGTGTCGACTCTAACCTCCTCAGTCCCAAGGAAAAACCTAGCATCAGAAGTCTTCAAAAATACTTTTTTTATGCTTCTGGAAGGCACTGTATTAAAAATATTTTGTTCTAGGACATAAAGGACTAACGAGTTCTGAGATATTGCAGGTGCAGCCGGCTGGACACTTGTAACTAAGTGAAACGAGAGACTTTATTTTTTATGCATACATTTTTATTTTTAAATTCATGAAAATAATTATAATATTGGAAAAGTAACGAAGACTGTTAAGTAAGTTAATTGATTAGGAGTGAAACTCCATGAAGCACTGCCGATTATTGGCAATGCATAAAAACATGTTGCAAGAAATGCACTTAAAGCGTGTTTTTTGGTTGCATCCTTCTTTACGACAGCGCATAAATTTATTTTTGTCGGTAACGACGCATACTGGTAAATGTTTATTTGCTGACAAACGAACATCTTTTGGTGGCAAAGGTTTTATTGACCGAGCTGTTTTTTTGGGTGGTTCTTCTTGGATCGCTGGAGAAGATGGTCTTTTATTTTTCTGAGAAGCATCAGCAATTAAACATTCAGCGATATAGAATTTGAAGTCTAGTAAGTCCATTAAGTTTTTTTTGCTCTCCCCAGATGCATACTTGTCTTTTTTGTACATTACCCAGGAGTTGCATGCGGCAACGTCTACAAAATGCCAAAACACCCTTAAAGGCCATTTTTTAGTTCGAATGGCAATTCTGTAATACGCCACGTGCCTGTCAGCTAGGTCTACACCTCCCATGCATTGGTTGTATCTATACACCAAATTTGGGCAATTAATGTTTAGGTATTTTTTTTGAACTTTGTCCCAGCGTCGAACGGATTGGATGGGATGTGATCCAACTGAAGTTGTGGCCATTAGCACTGAGCGGCTGTCCATCCACTTAACTACGCATATTTTATCGTCTTGTCTGACGAACTCTTCATAGCTGCCCCTGCCATTTTTTAGCAATTTTTTGTCGTTAGATAGTTTTGAAGCAAGTTCCTTGGGCACCCTGTTTAGCTGAATAGTACCTGTGGCAAATATACCTTTTTCTAGCAGGTACTCCAGGATATTTATCGAAGTAAAATAGCGATCAATAAATAGTTCGCTACCTTCACTCAGATCAACAGCAAGCTTTTGTACAACAGTACCTCCAATCCCTAAATATTTATTAGGTTTACCATCGGGCCATGTGTTTGCTCCTTGGTATATAAAAAAGTCCAAAACCATTCCATCAGGCGACGCTATAACAAAGTTTTTCAATCCTACTGGATTTGGTTTACCTTTTACGTACTGCTTCAAGCTCGTAGTTCCTGAAAATGGAATCATTTGCTCGTCGATGCTGCATTTTTTTGGTTTAGGAATCAATTTGCAACGTTTTAATACCACGTCAAGAACTGGTCGAACTTTCCAGAGTTTATCTTTTTTTGTATCTTCGCTAGCTGACAGATTGTTGACAAAGTGCATGTTGTTTCTTAACTTAAAAAATCGATCCCTCGGAATTTGCGTGATAGCTGGGACCTTTATTTGAGGTCGATAATACATGCGCATTCGCGGAAGCTTCATGCACCCCGCAACAATATGAGCACCAATAAGTTTTTTGTACTCGGAAGGAGTTGAGTTCAAACTTCGATCATTTTGTAAAGCATACATGTTGCTGTTTTCCGAAATAAGGCTCCAAAAGCTGTCATCAAAATACTCCGAAAAATAGTCGAATGGTGTCCACAATTGCCTGTTTCCAACCTCCCAGTCTTCTTCGGAATATTGGGGAGAAATATGAAAGCTTTTTGAAAGCCATTTTAATGATTTTGCATGTTTTTGGGGCAAAACTTCGGGTGTTGGTGACTCTTCTCTTTCCATTAGTTCTTCCGCTACTTCCTCCTCAAAAGCCAAACAGTTAAGATCCTCCTCATTTGCTTCATCATCTGACATATTCTCAATATCGCTTTCCATTAGCAGGTCAAAAATCTGTTGCTCTGAAAATTTCCGTGCCATTTTTATTTTGTAATACGTTACAAATGTGCAGCGGGCTGGACATATGAAAAAACTGTTAATTTAAGGGCCTTAAAATAAAGTTATTGAGAATTTGTATACTTTACCTTGTTTATTGAAGAGTTAGAAACGAATTTATATATTCTTTTTAGGTTTTGTGTATCACAACTTAAAAAAATTTAATTAAAACCGTTGCGCGCAGGAGAACACGTGCGCGACAATCAACTGATCACAAATGTAAAGAGAAATTTTTTAGAATAGCCACCTTTCAAAAAAAAGTATTGGTTTCTAGTACAAAAAACATGTCCAGCTAGCTGTTCAAATGGTCATAACATGAATTATTATTATTTAAAACCAGTTTTTAGGCGTTTGAAAAATGTCCAGTAGGCTGCACTTGAGGAACGAGGAGGCTAAACATAGTCTTCTGAGTGTCCGTGTTCCTTATCTCTTAATTCCACTTCCTTTGTCAACTTGCAGTTGGGTATCCTGTTAGATCGAACGGTTCCTAATGCATAAATTCCTCTGCTCCGTAAATAAACAAGAAGTGTCAGAGAAGTATAAAAATTGTCGAAGTACAAGATATGATTTTTGAAATTTGAAACTGTGTTTGACAATCTTTTGACCACACTGGCTGTTGCTCCTAAGTCAGGGGTGTTAGGTATTATATCATTATTACCGCCAGCTCCTTTACTTCAAATCTGTACGAAAAACCATCCAAATCACAAAGGACAAGAAGTTTCATGCCATATTTGCGGGGCTTTGCGATAATACATTTCCGAAATTTTGTCAACATATTGAACACAATTGTTGATCAACGCATCAAATTGCATATTGAGTCTGTTAATAATTAGACGAAGCTCATCATATCCTTACTTCTATAAAAAAAATTTAAAGGACAGTACTGCTGCTTCTGCTGAACGGCGTGTATTCCGGTATTTGATTCCTCGGATTCCGTGTATATCCGAGAGCATAAGAGAATGCCAGGAATTCCAATTCAGTTGTCCATGGCCATGTCTCCTTCCATAATGCGTCTTCTTTGACATTGAGAAAAGTGGTAGCTTCTTCGGAACTAAAGGTACACATTGCGTTTTCAGCAGTAGTATCTCTAGATGGACAGGAAGATTCAATATCTGGCAGGAGTCATTAGATAACTGATGCAGGAACTAGTGAGCCAGTGTTCTGTGGCGAATTGCGGTATCTGGATTCTTCATCATTTCGGTCCACCCGTTTAATGCTTGCTTGAATACGTTACGTTATTTGTGGATGGAGTGTGTTTCAGCATTATTAATTGGTGAACATTTATTTTTTGTATAAAAATCGTATAACAACGTAATAAAAATTCTATAATATTAAAAAAAAAATAATATCAAAATTAGTTTCTTAAAATATTTTTATATCACTCTAGAAAGATAAAAGTTTAATAGTTCCTTCTCATAGAGTTTGTCAGCTTTGTTGCAAAATTCAGCTTCATCCATTTTAATCTATAGATGTCGTCAATTAACTTTTAAAAATCTTTTAATATTGTTTTATTATTTCACAGAGTGAAGAGTTTTTTAAATTTCATCAAATTTTTTCCCAGTTTATGTAGTTTTGACTTCTTGCAATTCCTTCGAGGTTGTTTTGTCTGACTTTTATTTTGGGAGGGCATTTGTGTCGTTTCTAAGCTTTTCTTCAGATTCTCTTTGTAATTATATTCTCTGTTTATGCAATTTATATCATCCCAGGATAATTTCTTCAAATCGCTCATACTTTCTGCGATCAGTTTGTTGGTTATGGAAATTTTGGTAAGCTTCAAATCAATATCTTGAGGATTGGATCAATTTAATTCTTGACTATATAGAAACAGTGTGTATGCTACGCTTCCTTCTGACGACATTGTTTTGTTTTTATTTTAAAGCGGTTTTACTCCTGAAACATTCGACTTGAAATCTGTTATAAGAATGATTCTGCTCACAGGATTTCCTGGTATTTTATATGTAACATGCGAGGAGCAATGCTCAGTGCATTTACACAGGTAGCGCGTTAGAAATTTCGATAGAGCGCAAGCAGAGAGAGAGAGAGAAGTGGGAAAAACGAAGAGCTGCTCTCTCGCATGGTGGAAATTTACACAAGTGCCTGCTCCTATTCGCACTTTGTGGCAATTTTAGCTGCCTGCGGAAATACACAAAGGAACACACCGTGCATGTCGCAAATTATATTCATAAAGCCTGAGTGTAAGCACACTCAGCCTGTAAGTATGAGTGAGACTCATACTTTGATACGCATATGCCTTTTTATTTTTTATTCACTTACATGTGTTTATTTTTTGAGTAATCAATATATTTTTTTACTCTCCCTGTCTGTCATTGTTTTTAACACACTACAGGCACATATCCACTTACTTTCCCGTATATACACATTCATAGGTATATACGTCAATGATATGATATAAATATATATATATAAGTACTGTTAACAAATTAGTCTTGTCAATGAAAATAAGTTCTATTAGTGTTCCATAACTAATGCTTGCTGGTTCATAAACGTAAGCCTCCTTTGTGCCAAATATAATTACCATATTATTTTCCATGCTATCCTCGATTTTCATCTTCACACATGATTGCAGCCACTCCTGTTGTTCTATCTGTAACACCTTCTCTAACAATTTCCAAAGTTCTCATTACTTTGTCGTCTAACGCCACTCTTTGGTTAAACTTAACTGAAAAGGTTGCTACTCTGTTGATGACTCCTGGAGACCTCCTGGAGATAAGAACTGTTTGAGACGCACTGGCAAGTTTGCATACTCTTTTTAAACTGTACGATGGTCAATGCCCGAGAATTGGTTCCATGTCCTCTTGCTTTGAGTTGGTTTCCCATCTTGCGATTTTGAAAAGTATGGCCGGTAATCCATTCAAGCAATCCAAGATCTTCCTTCTGAGTTCCCCAAGTTGCATGTAAACACAATTCTCTTAATGTATTTTCAATAGTTGTTTCCCCTTTTCGAAATATATATCCAAACTTACTAGCCTCATTCCAGAAAAATGTATGTTGGAAATTTGAGGAACCACCATACTCTTGGGAAATTCGTTTGAACCAAACATTGTTTGGTACCCTTTATTATTTCTTGCAAAGGTCAGCAACATAGCAAATGGAAAAGTTGCTTTATTAGAGCTCCTGGTGGTACCCCATAATTTTGCACAAAATTTGAGTTGGTTTAACATCTTAAAAGTATGGCCAATAATCCATTCAAGCAATCCAAAATCTTCCTTCTGAGCCGCCCCAAGATGCATGGAAACACATCTCACTCATACTCACTAAGTTTTGTCCACTTGATAAAGTGTTCAGCATTTCGTACAACGTAGTAGGTCCGATTTGGAGTGTCGAACCACACGTCGTAAAACCTATCGACCTTCTCTGTCTCACCGAAAACAAATTCGTCTGATCCTGATAAAATCTGTAATAATTCCGACTGACTTGCAGGCTCAACCTGGCGAACGCCAAGGGCCATTAAGTTCTTAATGTGTTTTCAATAGTTGTTTCCCCTTCTCGGAATATACATCCAAACTTACTAGCCTCATTCCAGAAATGAAAAGCTCCTATTCCAGGGAAATATATGTTAGCAATTTTAGGAACCAATATTCTCATGGGAATAGGAACAAAAGGAAATTCTTTTGAAGCAAACATTGTTTGGTACTCTTTATTATTTCTTGCTAAGGTTAGAAACATAGCAAAGGGAAAAGTTGCCTTATTAGAGCTCCTAGTGGTACCCATAATTTTATAAAAAAAATTCGTATATAACATTATATAGCATATGCATATTTGATTCCATTCATACTCCTAGTCAAGTACTTTGAGTTCTTGTTTGTTTCTATGAGTTCCAATTCATCCCATAAATTATCTATGGGGTTCAGGTCTGGTGATTGGAGTGGCGAATGCACTTGTTTCGGGACAGAGCAGCCATTCCTTGGCGAAGTGTTCGTTATCATACTTATCAAAACACTTGAGGAATCTTTCAAACTGCTTTGCAAAATATCTAAAAGAAATAAAATTATATTTAGATATTTTTCATTTAGGTAAATATTTATAGGATAGCTATTTCCTGTTTTTTTTAGAAACTATAGTTTTGTGATGCGATTCCACTGTATTAAAAAAAAACAACTTTTCTCCTTTTAAACAAAAATACTTTAATTTTATTGTCTTACACTGAACTGAATAAAGAACTCTATCTATTTGCAAGGCAAAACAACGATTCTACTTTTTTTGTTCTGAGCCAGCCCATCAGCCAAGACCGGCAGCATCCTTACCTGCGGCACTTAACGGAGTTGACGTTGGGACACGCGTTGCCGCTGGTGATACTCGAGTTACAGCAACGACAACGTATCCCCACGGCGTCCCGTATCACATAACATGTCGCCACGTCAACATATAGTTTCTTTATTTTGAAATATATACCTATACTTTTTTTAGTAAGAATTACTATTTTTATATTGTTGTCGATTGTATTGTAAAATTAACATAACATACTGAATATATTTGTCTAGTGTGGTCTACAATTTCTAAATTATTTATAACATGGCATTTGGGTTAGCTATTTTCGATGTTTTTCCTCCCATCTTTACTAATTTGTATTGATTTTAAAAATATTTCTTCTAAATATTATACTTTCTCTTAATAATAAAATTGTCTCTAATTCCGCTTTTGTTGGATTTAATACCTCCTATTTATCGGGAGTTCCTTCAATACCTAAATCTTTCCATAGTTGAGTCAACCATTGAATAGAATACAGAATTTGTTCTTCAGTTTTTTCTTCTTGTACCTGATTTTCTTTTAAGATAGGCAAAGAGAGTTCCGTGTATGTTTCGGTTCTACCATTTTTCGTTGTGTCCTTAATAATATTTAAATTTTATATACATAAGTTTTCAAAATTTATTTAAAAAAATATAATTTTTTTTTTTGATAATTTGCTTTTTTATGTTGATTTTTTTCTTTTTGGTGAGTAGCTAAATTTAACTTGTTGTAGAGTATTGCTATTTCTTTAAGTTTTTGGAATTTTTTTCCTCCTCGCTTCTTCTTTTGTACTTTTGATTTTTCTTCCTTTGGTTTCTTATTGATTTGTTTTCTTCTGCTGTATTCCAAGGGTGAAAAAATTTCGTCTATTTTTTCTGAAATGGATGTAATGTTGCTTTTAGGAGTTGGGAGGATCTGGTTTGTAGTCAGTGGATTGGTTTTGCTATTTAGTACTAGTAGTAGTCTCAGGATCGTGATTGCAGTGCTTTCAGCTTTTAGTTTTTCACAAGGTT
Source organism: Tachina fera (assembly GCA_905220375.1). Taxonomy (NCBI): domain Eukaryota; kingdom Metazoa; phylum Arthropoda; class Insecta; order Diptera; family Tachinidae; genus Tachina; species Tachina fera. The sequence goes on along the minus strand of LR999967.1, from coordinate 100,897,296 downwards.
TTTGTCCGCAGGATCGCCATGTAAAGGTTGAACGGCAGGATCGTTATGTAAAAGTTGAAGGTTGATGTGTCATGTAAGGGTTCAACTAGCATGTAATGCAAATTATTATTTTTATCCAGCTATACAGGGGGTCCAGCTTATAAGTAGGCGTTCAAAGGAACTGCCAGATAAAATGAGAAGTCAATTCAAAATAAGGCAAGTTATTGCCGGATTGCATTTACAAGTTAAAGTCTGATTTATTTAATATTTTACTCTACTTATATACTAGTTTTACAAATCTTAATTAGACTTTATAACTTACATACGTTTACATATTTCCAATTATCTTTTGTTCTTTCTTTATTAAAATTAATTTATTAAAATGGTAAATAATATTTAAAAAAACCACACAAAAAACGGAATTTGGTAATCAGTAATTTATATTGTCACTCAATTTCTTGCATTGAGCATTCTAATTGTTTTGGGCTCTGTTGCAATGCTTGTGCATTTAACTGCTATTAAAGCAATGCAAGTGATTTCTGTTACAGTGCACTACCATAAGTGTGGTACACTACGAGGCCATTACCATAATTTGCCTCTATGTATTTTGCAATATTTTTGATGAAATGACAAAAACAAATCTATACTACAACAAAATTTAACTTTTGTTAATTTTTTTGTAAGAAATGCGTAGCATTTTCCCAAATAAGAGTTAAATGAAGCAACGTCTTTGTTAAATGTTTTAACAACTTCTTTGATAAGAGCACAACTCCAGTCAGTCACAACTCTCTTACAAAGTGGCCAATTTATATTATCATTTAAACAAAATGTTTTTAATTCCAATAAAAATCTTTTAATGTCGTCCTCATAGCAGGGAAGGATTTTGTAACAACTATGAAAACAAAATGAACTTTTTAGACCATGACGGTACTGTAAAAATGTTACTTCAAATAAAAGAAATGTTTTTTCAATTTTATGATTTCCTGAGCTCAGCTAGGAGCTCTTAGGAGGAACGTTGTTTAATGATTAATTCTTTAAAACTAAATTACATCTGCTTATATACTAACTATGAGAATAATGCTTAACCTATCTTAACATAAGAGGGAAAAGAAAATAATAAGTAAATTGTTCCTTTTAGTTTCCCACGGTAGACGTGCGGATCATATGAAATTTCATATTCTACATTTAAGATTAGATTCCTATTTCGATTATAGAGATAGGAAAAAATATTGTAATTTTGGCTAAAGTCGTTTGCAGATATTATAGGAATCATCAGTATAGCTTGCAATATAAATGGTGTATGTGTAACTTGAAGGATCACTAAGGTAATAGATTCATATATCATATCTGGTCTGATGTATTATATACTCTATTGTAAATCTTGTCTTGTTTGGAGCATATACTTTATAATCAAGTGGGACATAACATCCGGAGTAACTCTGCCTTCATAAGCACTGTTAATAATTCTCATTGTTTTTGAAAGAAGATTGGACATCTAATGGGACATAATATCCTTCGTATGCAGTGTTCATAATTCTCATTGTCTTAGAAGGAATATTGGACAACTGTATTGGGTGCGTCGTGGTTATACCCAAATCCTTTGTTTTGTTAGTTGACTTTTAATCAATCTTTAATTAAATGAAAGAAGAAGAAACTATTTTTTTTTAATAATATGTAAGCATATAGCAATATAAATATTAGTAACATACAAAATATCATTGATTTTCTCATCTACAGCTTCTATTCTAGCAGTGGTGTCATGAATTCTACCTGGAATAATCAATGATGTTATGAGACCCGCAGCTGCTAGGGCTATTTCTCCCGCCACAGGTTAGCTGCAGTAATGAATTGGTTTTTTGCGGATGTTGATATTACCTTGTTTATCCTGTGTCTTTCGAGATCTTCCGGCTATTTCATTAGATGTACACTTACGAATGTCCTTATTTATGGTTAATATCTGTGGATTATAAGAGCATCTAGCAATCGTGGTGTTGTCATGGCTCTCGGGAAAGGTTATAGATTTCCTGGCATTATCATGATATGATAAATATGTCTTATTAGAATATTTTCTGCTATTGCATTCCTAGCAATATGTCACTCATTATATTGCTCTCTGGTATAGTGTCTTGTAATAAATGAATCTTGGTTTCGTAAGCGTGACCTATCATTCCTAAAATGTTTAGATCAGAATACATTGACTTCTCGGGGCATTTACCCATTTTCATCTTAGTTGACACTATAGCCGAAATCCCTATTATAACGTCATGATATGCAAATCCATTGTGTATGAAAATTTTACCTCCTGGCTCCTCCAGAGCCAACCCGACTTTATTTAGTATTATTTGCGATGGTAGATTAATTAGGGTAGTTAATCTTATATATACATATGTAGCAGTTAATTTAATAATTCTTGCACACTAACAACATCATGTCTATTTACGTTGTTTGGGAGGATGATAAAATGGAAGAGGGGTTTTTCGAGGGAATACCATACCACTCTTTCTTTTTCCACATAATGTTTGAGGAGGATGAGTAAAAGGAAGAGGAGTTTCTCGGCGAAAATACAATACCACCTTTTCCACACGTTAGCTGTAGTAAAGTTACACTTAAGCAATAGTTTTATTATTAAATTCAATGCCTTTTTTAAACATATTGATGTTCTCTAAAGGGCATACAGTATATTTAGATCGCTTAATACAAGTGTTCTGACTGATTTTACTTTATCATCAAGTGAGACAAAATATCCGGGTTAACTCTGTCTTCATATGCACTGTTCATAATTCTCATTGTTTTTGAAAGAAGATTGGACAACCATGAAATGGATTCTAGCATCTCCTTCGTCATCTAATGCGTCATTGTTTTAGAAGGAATATTGGACAACTGTTTGGGCGAAGGAGAGGATGTTAGGTGGGTGCGTCGTGGTTATACACAAATCCTGTGTTTTGTTAGTTGACTTTTAACCAATCTGTAATTAAATAAAAGAAGTAACATACCTTGAAATATTTTTGATCCAAACATAGTGAAAGTGTTCACCATCTTCCAAGAGTAGTAAATTGATGTGCTTGGCTTTTTCTTCTGTAGTAAAGTTGTGGGGTTGTATATAGTGGTGGTATCGAAACCGTAGACCACAGGTGCTGGTTGAGTCGGTTAGGGTGACTTACCTTGGCTTGATCTTGGGTTTGGTATCAATTGCGGATAACCAATGAATCAGCAAATCACCCTTGTTCAAAAACACAACTTTTTGTATTGGTATAGTTATTTATTGGTTTATTTTTTTGTTTGTTCTTTCTGGAAGAGATTCTTATATCTTAGTACATACACTTAGATGCAAAAATCTGCGTACAATAACGAAAATTAAAAGTAATAGGCTAGTTTTGGATGTTAAAATTAACGGTATTTATTTGAAATTTTGTATACAAAACTCTTATATATTTAAGAACACAAATGCGTTGCAAGAAGTATATTTCAGAATTAACAAAACTTATAAGAATTCAATTCATAAAAACATTCGATTTCATAACTAGGCAAAAGTCTGCGTACACAAAGGAAAATATAACAAATTTTTATAAATTAAACTTTATTTTAATATGAAGTTGGATAACCCCGACGAGCGAGAACTTCATGAAGGCGTTTTGGCATTGATGAAACTAGTTTATCGGTGTATTCGGAACTAATATTTCTCCATTCCTCAGTTAATACTGTTTGAAGCATTTCCTTTGATGTTATTACATGATTTCGTATTTTTCTTTCCAGCAAATCCCATAAATGCTCAATGGGATTTAGGTCTGGTGACTGCGGAGGAGTTTTCAATTGTTTTTTTACATTATACAACAACCAAAGCCTTGTGTTATGTGCAGTGTGCTTTGGGTCGTTGTCTTGCTGGAATATATAATTATCTTCAATCCCCAATTTTCTAACACTTTCTGTAAGATTTTTCTTTAGAATCTCTAAATACACCTTATGATCCATTGTCGATGGAATAAATTCTAAATTACCCACGCCATTACTTGCCATTCACCCCCATACCATCACGCCACCACCACCATGCTTAACTGTAGGTTTTAAGTTTTTTGGACTCAGCGCTGTACAAGGTTTTCTCCAAACAAGCTGACGGCCTTTTATGCCAAAAATGCAGTACTTGCTTTCATCCGTAAACAGAACTTTCTTCCAGAACTCTGGAGGCTTATTTATGTGTTCTTTAGCAAAAGCAATTCGTTTTTGTCTATTGGCTAACGACACTAGCGGCTTTTTTCGCGCTACATGGCTTCTGTAGTTGGCCTTTTTCAAAATTCTGCGCACAGTGTCTTTTGGACACATGTTTATTAAATTGGGAATTTATGTTTTCAGCAATTTTTGATGCTGGTATTCTAGGGTTTTCTTTCACAGATTGCACTACAGCTCTTTTTTCGCGTTCAGTTAATTTTGGTGGACGACCAGAACGAGGCTTTGAAACTAAAACTCCAGATTTTTTAAAATTATTTATCACTCTGTATGGAAGAGTGAGTCCTTTCAACTAGTTGGCCGATTTTGCGCAATGTTTTTCCTTGTTTCCATAAATGTATAATAATTTTACGTTCAGCAACATTAATTTCCTTTCTGTTTGCCATTACTTGAAATTTATTGCAATTCGAAACAAATATATTTCCATAAAACACTTTATTGATGATTTGAAAACAAAAACTGCAGTATTGTAGCATCACACAATAACAAAAAACAGTTAGAAAGTACCGTTTATTTTTATGTACGCAGACTTTTGCATACACGCAAAGTTGCCATACCATTGTTTTTAAACTACCAATTACAAAAAGCAAATACCTAACATAATTTTCAAATGTTTATCTATAAATAAAAACCAATTTCAAATGATTACCTTTGTTACTTACCACTAAAATATCATTTTAAAATTTATAAAATAGTTTGTACGCAGATTTATGCTGCCGAGTGTATGTGATGGAAGTTTACACCAAAGTATATTTATTTCAAGGTACATTAAATTCTTTTTATACTTTACTTTTATTTAGGTTCAAATTATTATATTTTCACTTTGTTCAACTTAACTACTTTTTTTTCTTTAAATTTGTTAAACGATTTACTTTTGTTCTTGTTGTTTTTTTTATCACGATTATTCAACGTTTTTTTTGTACACTAGTGCAAGGATTGGGATCTTCTAAACGACTGATTACATAGAGCAATAAAAAAAAGGAATGTGCGCATGATCTCTGCTTTATGTGTATTCTCACATGAGTGGCAGTAAAAAGAAACACGAAGAGCAGACAAATTAATTATTATTTAGGTGTGTGCGTGCACACGTAAACAAAAGTTTTTCCCATGGGTCCACCAATTTCAGTGACATCTTCTTCTTCGGTGCTTTCATCTTCATACTGCCTAATTTTAGAATTCTACCAACAAACCTCCACCAGCATCGCATCTAATTTTTGGCCTGTGAATCGCTCTTCCATTGGTATGGTCACCTGCTGGAACCTCTCTCCTTGTTCGTCTGATTCCTGAAGTAACTATGAGAATAATGCTTAACCTATCTTAACATAAGAGAGAAAAGAATAGGTATATGCTTAATAAGCAAATTGTGCGTGCGGCGTGCGGCGTGTGTCTCATAAGAAATTTGGAATACATAGATGTGTATTGTTTATATTCATATATAAACACATTATTGGTTATTAAATATGATTTATTCAAGTGCATTATGCTGCGGCCTTTGAGCAGACTGGTGAGTGTCAAATAGCCGTTGTACAAAATACATATTTACGTTGCAGTCTGTCAATGCATTTATCTAACACTTCATGCAGCGGTATTTGCCCGAATACATGAGTGTCAAATGTCCAAAATACTTTCAATGCAATTGGATGTTATGTATGTTGCGGTCAAGTTGACTTTAAATGCTTACTACGCAATGTTAGTCGTAGTAATAGTTAGAACACGCTGCACTTCTTCACGCTTTTTTCCATCTCCAATACACCTTGCATTTTATAAATATCTAAAATTTTAAAGACAACTACATAAATGTATAAATTAAATTAAACTTTTAAATTTCTTTTATGCAGTATTGTTGTTACTTATGGTGTTTTCGTTTCTACAAAAAAAAAAAAAAATGCGTCATTTTATTTAAAACGTGCAATATTGTGTTCGTTTCTTCAAAATTGTTTGCACTCTACAAGGACTGTAAGTTTTTTTCTACAATATTCACACTAACTAATGGTGAACTGTTGTGTACTTTACGGCCGCGTATTATTTGTCAGTGTTTTTAGTGCCATGCAAAACAGGTGTTTTGTTTATTTATATACATATAGTGCTACCAGACAAAGTTTTGAAAAAAAAATCGCTTTGAATTAGGACTGTAAAAATGTTTTTTGTGCTCTTTTTCTATTGCTTCTAAAATAAACATAAAAGAAATTATATCATTAGTACTAAATTATCAGTGATATATATCAATTCAATTGTGAACCTCTCCATTATAAATTCTCCAAGTTTTGTCTATATAATCTGAAAGAAAAAATAAAAAAAAATTTATTAAACTTTTACACCCCTTGGTTTCTTTTGGACCACCCTGTATAATCCAATTAGTTTTATTGCTATAAAATTTTAGTCAGGCCACTACAATAATACTTACATGCATGTACCGATGGTACATCGAATAAGTAAAAATAATTAATGTGATGAATAATTAAACATACTTAGGTAGAGTATAAATATAATTTCGTGCTAACCTAAATAGAAAAATGAAAAAATGGAAAAACAGAAAATTAATAGTTATACTTATAAATGTGTTTACCAAAGGTAAATCAATTGTATACACAACAATCGTTTCTCATATTCCGTTTCATTGAAACGTAGCTGATGTTAATAAGAATCTCTACCCAAGTAGATAGACTAGGGTGCTGATGAAGTGCGTGGCTGCACAGAAAAGCATCGGTATTTCCCCCAGCTTAAAGTCTAAGTTTAATTTTTCTTCTCTTCTTTAGAAACTCACATTAATTAATAAAAATATTTCATTCAATAAGAATTGAAATTACTGAACTTAAGCCTGACTAAAAATTATTTCTGATTAAAAATCACTAAAGTTCAATTAAAATCTACAAATGTCTCACTTGCTATAAAATTTTTATAAAAAACAACGTCTAATTAAAATTTCCATATAACTTTGAAACCCAGTAAATTTGCAAATCTGGCCGCTTTGTTTTTATGTTTACATTTGGTTAACTTGGGGGCCACACGTTAAATTTTTGACTTTCAATTCCATTAAATTTGTAATACACTCACACTTTTTTCACTAACACAATAAAACTTATTGAGTTGAAAACTAGATTGCTTTTAAATTCACCTATCCATTTAAATGGCAATTTAGTTTTCAATTTGAAAAGCTGGTCGCAGCACACATTGATTGAAGCGACAAATTTGAGTTGCTTCTTCGTCGGTGGCATTTAAAAAATGAAATTGATTATCAATTTGTGTCACAGCTATCAATTTCAAGGAATTTTGACACACAATATGTGTAATGGAATTGAAAGCCATTTATTGAACGTGTGGCTGCAGCGTAAAAGAATTCTTATTCCTCCTGAATTTTTTCAAATGTCCAATATCAGCTAAATGCACACTGTGCATATAAATGCAAGAGTTTTTTGGTGTCCCCTTCCGTCCAATAACTAACAAACAATTTATCATGCCTAAAAGAGCATCAAAGCTGCAAAGTTTTTCGTTTTTCAACAGTTGGATATGTGAAATGCAAAGATAGTGGACGTAAAGATGGACGCGCATGGAAACATGTTCAATTTCATGCTGTACATACATATGTATGTATGTAAATATTGTAAAGGTTAAAGATTTTAATTAAATAAAAATTACTCGTTTTCGAATTCAATTATTTAAAACTTTTAGTTTTAATGTTTGAATTATTGTATTAAATTAAAGCATTAGAAATTCAATTTGATTAGGATAAGTAACATAGGTTTAAGTATTTAAATTAAGGTAATTTAAGTATTTTTATTCTAAGTATTTCAATAAAGGTAATTTTAGTATTTCATTTTAAGTATTTCAATTAATTTCAACTTTTACGGCCTGTCCCACAATGTCACCAGAAATCGTTCGATCGAATACTTATATTGAAAACGAAAACAAATTTTGTAATTTTATTGTTGTTTGCAATACAAGTTGTCGATCGAACGATTTCTGGTGACATCGTGGGACAGGCCGTTAGTTTCTTTAGTTTAGGATATGTTAACCACTTTTAATTATTTCAAATCAGACAACTTTAATTAAACAACTTGTCAACTTCAATGATCCTCTTACGACTGACTCGCTTCTCTTTACTTCAACTTAACCACACCAACCTGTTTTGTATTTCTTAACCCTTTTAGCACCTTTACATGTATCAATATAAATCCGCGAAAATTTATAGTATGAACAAAAGCCAAGTGCATATATGTACATATGTATGTACACCTTTTTACTGCGCCCACTACGTATTGTTACTCTATTTTCACTTACATTGAATTGTTTTTGAACAAACTGGACTTTCGTCATTCCTTTTATTAACATATGTAGTTATTCTCACTCATTTTATCAATTTAAGAACAAACAAAAATTCGGTTAATAGTTTTTATTGCAATGAATTCTTCCAGCTGTTTAAAACAGGGCAACCCATTTATTTATAATTTGTGTTTTGTTGTCATCAAATAAAAATAGCACTTTTACAGGGATGGCTGAACATTTTTTAAATGCATCTTTTAACAGGGTAGTATTTTTTGTGTAGAAAAGAAAACACCATTAAATTCCTTAAAACTTCTATAAATTTTAATTTTACAGACCGAACGAATAGTATATTTTACAATGAAATGAGATGTCATAAAAGTTTTGGCATAAATATGTACATTAGATGTTTCACTATAAAAATGTCGTTTGTTATAGGTATTTTATTTTTATTACTTATGTCATTTATTACAGTGAGCCTACGAAAATCGGTACATTGTGCCGATAGTGGGATCCTGGCTTTAATTGAAATTATTTTTAACTATTTTTGTTAAAATAATCGTCGGTAGCTAGAAAAAAGGATACCGAATCTTTTTCTCAAATTTGTGTGCTGTTTTTAAAAGAAATTGACAAATGAAAATACATATAAAACCTGTTAAATCACATTAACAGTTGTGACTGATCAGCCCCGCCACACTGACAACTTTTATTTACCTGGGCTGTAGCTCGTCGGGATTGATTATGGATTCGTGCAGCAATTGACCAGCCACTGAGCACAATGTTTCTTGTGTCAGTGCTTCTTACGCGGACAATTTCATTTATTATTTAAGACATAAAGGGGCCTCGAACAAATTTTTGAAAGCATGATTTCTGTGCGGTAGACTTGATGGCCTTTATCTACCGAATGCCCTCCCACAAAGGCCTCCTTAATTAGGGCCTCAACCTTGTTCATTGCGCGCGCCTGACTTGGCAGTCATCCCTTAATCGTACCTCACTCGATCTCCACCACTTACCTCATTTCATTTTATTTAATGACACATCCCACAATTATTACAAGTTGGTGTCGTGTTTACATTTACAGTTTTATTCATGTTAAAAATAATTCTTAATTGTTTCATTGATTTATTCTTTTAAAGCTAATAGTGTTTAACTTTTTATCCAGACTATAGTGTTCACATTGGTTTATTGTTTGATCAAACATCTAGCTTATAATCTATTTAATTGACAGCGGCAACAGAAATCCACCGGCCTGGGTTAATAGCACCCCGAAAACACAATTCTTTTTTTCTATTTTAACGCGAAATCAATTACGAGGCCGGGAGTTTTTCTTTTTGTCTTGCCCTTACCAATTAATACCATAACGATACTTAAATACTATCATTTCGTTCTGCTCTATTTTAGCTGAAATAATTTCGAGTTTTATTCAAATGATTCTAAAACTATAATCGTAATGACTCAGTACCGGAGCAAGTTAATTTTAAATGAGGCATCTTCGCCATGATTCATACCGTTATTATCTAACGCCTTTTCAGGTATGAGCTCATGTTTTTCACTACTACTATTATGGGCCAAGCCAGCCGAGGTTGAAGGAACGTCGTCGTGGTGGAACTCTCTGCTCCCCTTATCCCCGACGGCATCACTTCTTTCATCACCTTCACCAATTCTCTTATCTTTCTTTTTCTTGAAAGAGATTCCCATGCTATCATCAAACCCACATAAGGTCAAGGCGTTAGCCAGACCATTGAACACGCTGGTACCCGCGTGTTACATGTCTTATTATTGGCGCTGTAATTGTGATGCCAGCCAGCTCAAACACACCATCAGGGTAGGTTCCAACCGACAATTACAACCCAGAGACACGAACCAATTAATTTTCACAAACAAACAAAAATAAACTATTACACAAAAACAAATAGAACTTTACCTACAACCGGAAATACTACAGAGGGAGAACTAGGTGACTGTTGTGTTCTCTACTTCGCCCACCCAACCTGGAACACCTTTTGGTCCGAACTCATTTTATTTTAACGTGTTCCCCATTATCTACACATCCTACACTAACACACTATATTCACATCCAACTAAACTCGAAAAACGAAATAATTAGCACACAAACATTATCATGGTACACACTTAAACAAAGTACATACTTTATTTATATTGAACTTATACTTAAAACTAACTTATTTCACTATCCTATTACTAAAATCTTCTTTATTTATATTCTATTTATCTTATCTACCTAATTTATGCTTGTGTAAATTTATGTATATTCTTTATTAAATGTTTTTATTTTATTCTTTTATTCTGATATATATATATTGCCTTCTAACGGGCTAAAATCGAACGGTCTTGAGACCGGTAATTCTTACAAGAAAAACAATCCTTAATACAAATTAACGGACACTACATAAAGAAAAACTTAACATATGTTTTACGGGTGCCTCAATATAAAAAAAAATGTTTTAAAATTTATCAAACCGGAAATAATAAATAAATTCTATTTTCCTTAATATAAAGAATCCCTTCACAAGAAATAAAAAATGCACGCTTTACAACACTAACTGTATTGGTCTCACTTACCTAAAAGAGCTCCCTTAGAAGGCTTTTCAACACACTAGACTCAATAATCAAAGCGTTTATTTTATTTCCGATCAAAAATTCCTTACTACACACGAAAAATATAACTTTTTTGGGTTTAAACACTGTTCCCCTACAATTTTCTCACTAATGAATTAATTCTTTTACATTCAGACACTTACAAATACACAAAAAAATACCCTCAATACTTGTCTAAATTATAGCTAGTAAACTTAACAAATATTACACATTAACACACACAACACTAATGATTTATTAACTTAACTTTTTTGTATTTAATTTTGTAACTCCATTTTGTTTATCAATTGAAATATTAGGTCAAACGAAGATATACGTAGCACCACACAAAATGGCAGACACACTTTTCTTTTGGTCACCGCTTGAGTTCTTTTCTTTAAAAACAAATGGCTTAATACAGTTGGTTCTTTTTATATATATATATTTTCCTTTTGCCTACTGGTTACAGCTTTTCGCCCTTTTGCTTGAAGGAATCTGTGGCCAGCTGGAAAACAGGTATGAGATTTTTGAGAGCTTTTTGCACTGAAAATTTCGTTGTACTTGGATGTGATGTTGCCTGGTACTCTTCTATCTCCGACAGACTACTCATCGGCTAATAGCACAATTTATATTTTTCCTTCTTTTTTTTTTTAATTTAATTTTATTTGATCCAAAACAATTTTTTCCTATCTTTATTTCTCACTTGACTGACCTATACGTGTCTTTTTTTCACTTCTTATAATCCATTGCATCTGCTAATGTTTTTAAATCTTGAACTTCGTTTTCCGTATCGATACCATCTTCAAAACACATGTTATCGATTTCCACTGGGTCTATATCAGGCTCAGAGTCAGCATCGGAGCCCTCCGGTATTCAATCACAATCATCATCATTAGAAAAATCTCCATCACTGTCCGTCAAGGCTTCTAATATTTCCTGTTCAGTTAACTTTCGTTTCGACATTTTAATTCTTTACTATTTATTTTTAAGTTTCACAAATGAGAGATAATAGCAAACTAAAAAACAAAACCAATAAAAATTTAAAACAATAAATTATAGCGTCTTAGGTTTTTGTACGTATAGACACCATATATAATGAAGTTCGTTTGCATTTTTGTACTCTATGCCTACACATTTTAGATTCATCCATGTACATGGATATATTAATTCTATATTCATCATCATCTGGGCCTCTCAAGTGCAACAATCCTTCCAATCTAGTAGAATTTCTATACGAATCATATGAGCTTAATATTGGTTCACAAGAATGTACGTGATTATATTTCTTTTTAATATTATTTAATGCATTACCACCAACATCTGTAACATAATCATCATAATTTGTAAATTGTGACATTAAGTTCTCTGAATTTTGTATTTTTATTCTAGTATTCTATATTTTACTTATCTGGTTATAGCTGCTCTTGATGTTAGGGATATTGATGCTGGTGGAATATGGGTTTGGATGGATGTTGCTTGATTTTAGTTGGACTGCTGTATTGTTATGGATTGTTATGGATGGTGTTTGATTTTAGTTAGACTGCTGTATTATTATGGATCTTAGTTGGACTGCTGTTTTGTTATGGATGGTGTGCGATTTTATTTGGACGGTTGTAGTAATCCTTAGTTATAGGCAATGATGGTAATGACTGTCTTTTTTTTTGTGTAAATGATTATTGTTAGTTACTTGTTGGAGGGTTGTGGGTGGAGATTTGAATTGGTGTTATTGTAAATGATATTATTGATTTGGACGAGCATTTCTTATTTCCTGACGGACTTCTTCCATGAAATTCTGCAATACCCTTTCTTGAATTGTTCCTGCTTGCATTGGAAGTCTGTTATTAATTAATGATTCCCTCATTCGAGTTGGAGCAATCCATTGATTTAGATCAATTCCCAACCTTGTTGCGATATCTTTATTGTTTTGATCAACTCCAGCTAGAGCAGCCACACCTCTTATTTCTGTCATCATATGGGGAGGTAACCTTTCTTTAGCTGCATCTACTAGTCCGTCTATAACAGGATGGTTATGTTCGACTATCCGTCCAAAGGACTCGGTCTGGTTGATAAACTTTTTAGCATAGACGACAGCTGCCCGAGTTAAATTTGGAAATTTGGATGCAGCTAGAGTTGTATCATCTGGTTTGATGATACGGTAATACACCCACATTCCTCCCATCTCTGTTTTTAAATCATTAACAGCGGCCTCAAACTCGAATATTTCTTTCCATATCAAAGGGAAGGCATGTGCCTGAGTTGGGTGATCACACTTTATAAAACTCAATACGCATGAAAGTGTTATTTTAGAAGCATAATTTAAAAGCATTAATGCTGTGGATATCTCGGGTTGACTACGTAAGGGGAATAACATTTTAAATATAGCATCTTTTAACTTGGGAAAACTATTCCAGAGGGCCTGCATATTCATTACATGGGTAGAGTCTATTAAGAACTTTGCTTCCGTATTCCTTAAAACATATTTTATGGCCTTCAAGCGGTTTGCCATGTAACTTGAAACATGTGTGGCTAATTGCGTATTGTTTGTAGGGAATGATTTGCCCATCAATAATATTAAAAGATGTATTGTTGCTTTCACATCTATGTCAGTAATTTCTCCATTTATATACTCTTCATCCCGCATTATTTCGTTAGTTGCTTCAATTCCAACATCTGGATCTGATATGTAAGAATCATATATCGGACCGAATATCGGATAAATTGCGAACATAGAAATAATGGTAGAAAAGTGATCTGACTTTGTGTGAATCTTGAAATATCTTGCTTGTACAAGCCCTGGTGTATTATCTTGAATTGATTCTGCAAACTGTTTTAATGCAGCATAGCTTGCTGGGAGTTTAACTTTATTTGCAGCTTTAATTCTTGCTGGTGTGTAATCACCTGAAGGTCCGCCCATAGCTTTGCAAATTGCGTAATCTGCTGCCTTCATTAACGTTCGATTGTTGTAGACTGTAACTCGATAATGATTATAAGAATAATCACGTGTATCAGTTATTACATCTCCTCTGCGTTCTCGAATTCTGTTAAATTCATCAACAGTTAACATTTCAACTCCAAGTATACTATCAATAGTACGGTTTGGTTGATTTCTGACAGCTTCCATTTTGAAATTAATTATAATTTGTTATTTATTTATTAAAATAATGATTACCTTAACGAATTATATTAAGATTAAGAAATTTTGGTTAATAATGAAGACAACTATGTTTTATCTTGATTATTTATTTGGGAAAAATGTTTCAATTATGAATTATAAACAATAATAAGAGTTTCAATTTGTATTCGCAAAAGTAAAATCGATAGGTTAAATAAATCGGAATTTATTATAATTTGACTTTTCCGGTAACTCTCAAGAACAAATGGTAGTACAAACGGCGACTACAACCGTGTACGCTATCAATTCCAAGAATAGTGTAAAGTACTTTAATAACAACCCTGACAAACCATTTTGACAGGTTATGGCAGCTAACTTCAACTACTTCCGGCCTTTTTAATTTTGGACGGCAAAGCAGCAGGTTGTAAAAAAATTGGTCAAGTCGTGGGCATAAAAGAAAATTTTTTTATTAAATAAAATAATTAAAGAAAGCCCGCTTGACACATATCTGAGACCATTGGAACAACACACAAAAGGTAAGTGGAATAAATTTAAAAGGATGACGGCGATAGCAACAGATTAAAACTTTTATTCGTTGGTAGTGCTCCGACAGCGAGAAAGGGAAACGCCCCAGCTAGTGATTGGAGCGAAAGTGGCTCTCACGGCTGTTGGAGCTGAGTTGCCCAGCAGCACAGGCTAAAAATCAACAGTGCCTGTGGGAAAACCTCCAGCTAGGGCAACCACACACACAAAAAAAAAAAGACAGCCATTACCATCATTGCCTATAACTAAGGATTACTACAACCGTCCAAATAAAATCGCACACCATCCATAACAAAACAGCAGTCCAACTAAGATCCATAATAATACAGCAGTCTAACTAAAATCAAGCAACATCTATCCAAACCCATATTCCACCAGCATCAATATCCCTAACATCAAGAGCAGCTATAACCAGATAAGTAAAATATATTTATTTCATACAATACCAATATACAGTCGTCTACACGAGTGATGAGACACCCCTGCACACATGTGCATGAATAATTGTTTTTAAAGCTTTTTTTTTAATTTTTTTTTACTGAGAAAAAAACAGTAATGTTCTGAAGACGTGGCGTGTCGTCAGAAAGCTTTCGCAAACTCTAGATAAGTAAAATATATTTATTTCATACAATACCAATATACAGTCGTCTACACGAGTGATGAGACACCCCTGCACACATGTGCATGAATAATTGTTTTTAAAGCTTTTTTTTTAAATTTTTTTTACTGAGAAAAAAAACAGTAATGTTCTGAAGACGTGGCGTGTCGTCAGAAAGCTTTCGCCAACTCTCAACGTTTCCTTAAAATAGATCAAGTGAAACAAGATCCTATAGACCAATTTAATAACACTTCATGATAATTTTAAACTAAGTATTTCTGGATCAACCATTCACAAATTTCCGAGTTTCCTTTTTTTTTTTGTTTTATTCACTTAGTTGTTGGAATCACCCGAGAACCAACTTGAATTTTTCATTAAATATAAAGGATTTTCAAAGTTTTGGATCGTCAGCCCGATGAAATTTTCAATAATAAATATTTCTTTATTTGGTATTGTATTAAATTATAGTCTAATATTACTACGTTTATACGCAGGGCTTATTTGCAAATAGAACTGTAAGTTGGTGACCTATTATCGTTTTTGTTGCGACTTACTAAATCAGAAAACTATTCACGTTTAACGTACTATTTGCAAATAAAATGCTTGAAGTTGCTACACTTGTAAATTTTTGCTAATAAAAACTATGAATTGATGAAATAATTCACAAAAATATTGAAATTACCACAAAAACAAATTATTATTTTTATTTTACACATTTGCATATTTTTTTTGTCAATTTAAGTAACATTTCCATGTAAGAGCTACCAAGTTTTATACGTTCAAAATGCCGTATAAACAGTGAGTTAATTTATTTGCAAATATTTTTATTTGCAAGTAGGGCGCGCATAAACATAGTATATAGTATTTTACATGATACTTTATTATAGCAAAACACATAAATATTAAATGGTAAAATAAAAATATATAAGCAAAAAGGAGAAATAAGAAAGAAAAAGTTATAATCAAACAAAAACACCCTAGTTCGAACATAGGGAGATTAGATTCTAAGAAAAAAAAAACTTTATTAGATGTAAGAGAAATAAATGAAACATTAAAGAAAGTTTGAATTAATGGGATACTTTCAGTAATGGCTTAATTCAATTTTAAGTCCGATTAGAGAGGTGAGTATCAGTGAGTGAGGTGAGTTTAGGGGTGTTCTAGATGTGTAATTTGGATCACCACGGATAGGGGAGGGAACAATACAGGCAATTACATCTAAGCCTGCGATGAGGTTAGTGTGTATGAGGACACTGGTACAAATACTCTGTCACTCCAATTTTCTAGTACCGCGACGAACCACCGCCCAAGCCCGCGAGCCCTAGCCGAGCACAAATTGAAAAGCTGCCAGTGTGTGGTACGGAAAATGAAAAAAAACGAACAAAAGAAACCGACTAGCCCAAAATAAAATAAATTTTTTTTTTGGAATTTAGGGGAATTTTAAAATATGACAACTAGTTGGCGAATTTTTCGTTGTTGAGGTTAGATCATTACAACATAGAATACACGAAAGGGTAAAAGTTTGATAAATTCAAAATTTATGACTCACCAAATACTGCTGTATCGAAGTTCGAAGGCCTCCGGAGCTCGATGAACAGGATATTGGTTGTTTTGGTTTTGCTGAAATAAGAAAAAATTTTGTCTACCCGATAACCTCAAAAATTTGCACTGCTGGGTTATTAATGGTCGCACTATTTACAATTCGACAATTTTGATGATTGTTTTTTTTTTAAGTGGTTAGATATTTATGTTTCAGAATAATTTGGTACAATATTTATTGCATTTTTAGGGAAAGTTATCACAAAAGTTATTACCAAACAAATAAAATTATTAAGGGATAACTTAATGTAAAATTTTATCTATTTTTTTTTCTTTTTAAACACGAATCGAAAGTTTTAATTGGTTTTGGGCTTTAGTTTTAAAAAAATATTAATAAAACATGTGAACACGGATTTTTTCGTAACAAAATAATTTATACCGGAATTTTCTATATGCTTATGTACAATAAGATGTCTATGTATGTATGTATGTATAAGCTTTTTGTTTGATACACAAAAAAAAATACGATTTTACGTGGAATTTTACCAAGTTGGAGACAACCACAGCTAAATGGTCGATAATCGGGATTTTATTGCATCGAGCATCGATGTACGGACAGCAAAACAAATGTTGGTTTTCACGGCTAGGATGTTGAAAGCAAAAATCTGGGAAATCAAATATTCTAGTTTGACTTCAGACGCAATAGGCCAGTTTGTCTTTTAGGCAAAAGAAAACACCGGTACGGAACACCAATCTCACTGTACAAAGTATTTTTTGTTGGCATTTACAGAACCAAAAATCTCTGGGGAAATGTGAAACCACTTGCTTACTTTAGTTTTTTTTTCTTTTGGTTTTAGTTTTTTTAACTTCAAATTTTGGTTTCCTTGCACTTTGGCTTTGAGTTACAATTTTAAGTTTCTTTTCACCTTTCTTGGAGTTACTATTTGTTTTAAATTTCTTTACTTAGTTAATTTATATTTTTGTGTTAAGTTCTTTATATCTTAAATTCAGATTAAATTTTTATTACTTTTTATGTTCTTTACAATACCACCTTCTTATCTTCCTTTTTTCTCTCCTCCTCAGATTTTTCTCGAACTTTCCTTAAGTATAACATCAGATTTTGTCGTTATAATACGTACAACGAATATAATTTAAAAGAAAACACGTATAACTATCAATTAAGATCCACTATACATCATTGCCAAATGGTAAATTTTTTTGTTTCTTTATGACATACATTGCAACAGTGATGTCAATACTATATTGAACGCAAAACGTTTGTGTATGTTTTCTTCAGAATCAATTTTATGTCACGACATAAACTTAAGGGGAACTTAATGTAAACATAAGTTGGAACTCAAGAGAAAACCTGTCTCAGAAAAGATATTGTCGAGAAAAAAAAATATACTAAAACTTGCATGTTACAATTTAATTTAAAATTGTTGAAAGTCTTCTTATTTTTCGTTGTTAATTTTAAAGAAAATTATTTATTTTTAATGAATACACTTATCACTGCAAAAAATAATATTCATATAATTTAACAGTTTTAAATATTATTTTAGTTTTTTTTTCACACAACACTTCGTTTTTGAATAATGTCACAAGACTAGAATTTTGTTCAGAAAAATGTTTTATTTTATACTTTTTTTTTGCACACAATATATGCATACATTCATCTTCATTTTTTTTGTAATCAGTTTTTTTTTGTACCCTTTTTCTCAGAACAAATAAAATGTAAATTTCACCAACGCACCCACGTAAATCTACAAGCATCTTGTAAATTAGTGAGTTTAAGCAATAAAGGAAAAATATTTGTTTGTCCTTCATAGAAAGATATTTTTTGTGAAGAGTTTTTTTTTTGTGTACCCTTTTTATCAGAACAAATAAAATTCATGGTCTAATGAGAATGAAACTTGTGGACCCGACACTTGTTCATGTTCATACAAAAGAAGACAAAATATGAGAATAGAGGAAGAAGCAAACAAACTAATGAAATTCTATTATAACATATATAATGCCAGTAAATGTAAAAACTGTAATTTTCAAAAAGTTTAGATAATAAAAATATTTATTTAAAAGAAAAAAAACATATTCATAAACATATTTAATAATAAAAAATAAGAAAAATATTTTACAAGATTCTCTTAACCCGTATTTTCAATCCTTCTTAAAACTTCTAAAAGTATATCATCCTGCCCATCATGTAGCAATAAATATGATGATATATCCAACGGTGGTAAAACAATTACCTTCCTAATATTAATGGGCTCTTTGATGCTTAAAAATGCATCTTCATCACCTTCTAAGAGATGATGATACCTCTGGTCTGTTGTTGGTGTTGATGCTTCTGTAATTGATGATATATTTGATGTTGATATTGCGGCTTCTATAGTAGATGATGATGTATGCTTTAGTAGCTATAAGTGTAGTTGGTGTTGTCGCTTCGATAGATGTTGACGTTGATGGTTCAAATTCTCTAATCTCCTTATTTTTTTTAATTATTCTCCTATATAAAGGAGTATCCCAAAATTTTTTCGTTTTTAATTTTATTCCATGTTGATTCAGATAATGGCGTTTCTTGTTTGAACTGTTTGAAAAATTAACTATTTGACATATTTCACAATATAATTTGTTACTATTCATTTTGAAGTGTTTAGTTTTTTTTTTTGAATGCTGTCACAAGACTAGAATTTTGTTTAGAAAAATGTTTTATTTTATGCTCACAATATATGCATTCATTCTCTATAGAAAGTTATCTTTGATCGGAAAATTCTCATATTCATCTACATTTATGATTTTGTAAATTGTTAAGTTTAAACAATGAAACAGAACGATTTGCCTGTCCTTCATAGAAAGATATTTTTTGTGATGAGTTTTTTTTCGCATACCCTTTTTCTCAGAACAAATAAAATGTAAATTTAACCAACGCACCCACGTAAATCTACACGCAAAAAGCATGCATACTAGAGCGGGTCAATTTGTATGGGACGGAAAAAATGAAAAAATCGCATATGCGGGAAGTAATCTACGAACAATTCTAAGAAAATTTGCCTAAGAAACTATCTGTGTAAAATCGATTCGGATGCCGCGATTTTTAAAGGGAAGTTTCATATTCAGGTTATAGAAAATTTTGTTAGAAAAACTTAAACAGATAGCTTATTTATGAGTGTGAGGGTAAAAAAACGCTAAGTTTTCTTCTAAACCCTTTGTTTTTACTTCTTATTTTTAAAGTACACTTATCCCTCGATTTACACAATACTTTTTTTAAGGTGTTAATCGAGGGAAAGGTATACTTTTGTTTGTTGACCATATATTGAAATAAAACTAAAATTATCCTTTAAGTTTTCTACGATTTATTGTTTTATTTGCAGTTATTAATTTAGCAATAAAATCAGAAAGAATAAAATAAATTTTAAGTGTATTGTTATTAATACAAAGTTAGTTTCTAGATTTGAAAAAAGAACTAAATAACTAAGTTTTTAAGTCCTGCCTGCTTTCCAAGCGTGGATTTTTTTTTCGACTAACATCAGTCACAGCCATAATACTTTCACGATTTTTTTCCGTTACGCGCCGAGAAACACTGGTTAAAAGTTTAACGCATCGTTCAGTTCCTTGAATGTGGCATGGAACTTGTGGGTCAGGAAGTGGTGGATCTTGAAATTCTAAATATTCCTTCAAATGGTCATACGGAATATCTCTTGTAATTGGTGGTTCTGATAAAATACTGTCATCATCTAAATCTATCATATTGAAATAATTGCAGCAGTCAAAATTAATGTTACATTTTTTGTACTCTCTAAGCTTTTCTGCATCGCAAAGTTTGTTACGGTAGTACAAAATTTTTTGTATTGCCTGGTCGCGTATTGATTTACGATCATCGTAAAGCATTGAAAGCATAACATTTTCTGGATGAGCAAAGTATGAGTTATTTTGAACTACAGAGTAAACAATTTGCCGCACATTCAAGGGAAGAAACTGTGTGAGGCGAATAAACTTAAATAAAAGCGTACTGCCGTAAATAACAGAATTGTAGTATTTGATGTTAAAGTACATGGGAACATAAACTCTTATTACGTACTCTGCTAGAGTTTTTAAGTAACTAGTGGGTGAACTTGTTGCGACGTACAATCGTAAAATTCTGCTGGCCTTGGTTAACCAACGGGAGTGCGCTACAGGTCCAGGCTTTATGTTAGCTAAGTCAACAGAAATAAAACCATTCGATATTGCTGAAGCCATTTGAAGCAAATACTTTACGTCATTAGATAAATCAAGCTTCCATTCGTCTGATGAAGAAGGTGGCATGTTCTCTAGCGGAATGGCTGTAAATTCAACAACCCTCTGAAAAAATTTTAAACTTTTTTTAATAAATGTTAAAAAAAATATTCTGGAAAAATTATTTTCCCACCATTTTCTCACAGCACGTAATTTGTTTACTAATTAAGCCGCTGGCAGTTCTTGGTCCGCTCGTTTTCGAATTATCCAGAAATTCGAATAGGTGACGAAAAGGCAATTCATTAAAATGTAGGAGACATATAAACCAATGCAATGGTCTTCCCAATGCGATCTCGAAACGCCGTATTATGCCATTTGAAACGCCTGTGTTAGTGTTTTCTCCATCACTACAAATACCAATTAAATTATTTAAACTGAAACCTTTTTTGCTGAAAAACTCGCTAAGCTGCCTTTGCTTTGTTAAAGCATCTTCAGCTTGAACTGTAACATATCCTAATAGTTTCGAGTTCGGCTCTTTAAGGACGACTAAATGTGCTTCTTTAACCATGCTTTGGTGGTATTTGCCGTCAATTTTTTCCATTGTTAATGCGTCATCTTTTCTGCCATCAAATGAAAAGTAGCATAGGTTGGTGTCTCCTGCTTGACTCTTGCGTACTGCTTCCCGTCCCTTCATCTTTTCTCTGGCGACTTTATTTTTATCCATAATTATTAGGTCTCCAGTTTCATCTCTATAGTCAATATCCTTAAATAGAGCTGTCGCTAAACCTGAAGCTACTCTGTCAGATATGCCGAATCTGTCGCACATCATCGCGAAATTTAAAGCCGAGTACCTTTTGGTATAAGCTCGTGGTTTCGGTGAAATTAATACATCCTCAGATGGTGCACTTAGCTCTATAAGCTCCTCCACCTCCATGTTTAACTGGCTTGGTTGATATGTCGAATCATGACTCACTGGTAGGAAGGTTGTTATTGTTATTGTTGATACTTGGTCAGAATGATTCTCTGGAATAGTCAGTTTTCTATCATTGTGTTGATCTAGCATAAAAAATGTCAACCTTTTTGGAATTTCTCCACATTTGCATTCATGTACTTTTAAATTACATTTGCATTTTCCAATGAAAAACAAATCATCAATCGATTCCACAAAACGATTTAATTTACTTTTAGTTTTTATTTCTCTTTGGTACTTTTCAATAAACTGGTTTAGTTTTAGTAAAATGCTTTTTTCATTCATAAGATTAATAAAAAGTCGATTCCATATTTCAGTTAATTTATTTAACACGTCATCAGTGAAGTTCTTGTAAGCACACTTTTTTCCTTCTTTTTTTGCCTGGTAACCCAAGAAGAAATAATACTTTAATACATCACGCTTGCTTGGTAAGTTAAGGCCACTAAAATCTTCTGGTGGTCCAAAAATGGAAATATCTGGGGAAGCCATATGAGATATGGTAGATTCAGATGAAGAAGATGGAAAATTATTTTCCATTTTACTAGATTATAAATTTAAAATGCAAAATCGAATAGCCAATAAAAAAGCCGAACGTTTTATTTTTTCACTCGCGTAGTTGAACTTAAATCACACAAATCTTAGTACTTATCACAATGTTTTGTTTTCCTTTTATTGAATATAAATTTAAAGATTCAAACGTTTATTGATTATAAAAACTTATTTATGAATTTAAAAATTTACTGAATAAAAATTAAAAAATTTTATCAACGAAAACTAGACTGTTAGAAAAAAATTGCAACTGCACTGTTTTTAATAAAAATAAAAACGTTAAAAAGGCACCACTTGTTCAAGCGATTTTTTAATTTAACGAACGAGCCTATCTTTTAACACTTTTTTCTTAAATTTTTTTCTACTCTGGTCTTACTTTTCGTTAACGCTGGAAGCGATTTTTTTTTTAAAACTTCAGAATAGTTTTCAAAAAAGTTTTTCAATTCCTTTAAAGAAAAAACATGTGTAAAATTTTATTTCAAAATAAAAGTACTCTTAAAGTTTGCGAATTGATAAATATTACATTTTTGCGTTTTCAAATGCGAAAATTTCATTAATTTAATATACAGAGGAAATTTTTTTTTTTGCACTCTTCAAGGTTTTTACTCGCTGATTGCACGGATGTTACGATCGTAAAAATCGAATGTGTTATATCGTTCGTAATACCGGGAAACCACTGTACCACTTTTCAAAAAATTAAACCTTCCAATTATTGTCAAAAAGCTAAAAATATAAGTTTTGTACATGTAATTTACTTCTATGTAAACATATTTGATACAATTTTTTATACTACCTAAAACTAAATTTCCCCTTAAAAATCGCGGCATCCAAATCGGTTTTAGACCCATACTTTCTTAAGCAAAGTTTCTCAAAATGATCCGTAGAACATTTTCCGCATATGCGATTTTTCGAAAAAAAAATCGACCCGCTCTAATGCATACGCATGTCTCTCGTTCTTAATACATTAATACTTAATGCCATGTGTCTTGCATGTGCATGTTTACCTTTCATTAAATTTTTAAATGTCCTATCCGGTCACATACTGTATCTTTGGATCTACTAAAGACAATTGATCCGGAAAAAGGCAGAAATGTAAAACATTATGAATAAAATTAAATAACGTGCAATTTTTAAACAATTTTATCCTACGGTAATTCCCGTCACGTCCCAGCGCTAATTCCAAATTGATGAAACAGGACACGGCGGGAGTTCCCCTCTTGACGGCATTAACCGTCATGTCCTATTAGTTGTTCAAATTTAGTCTGAAATAAGACACTACATAATGATAAAAACTATACAAACGAAATAAAAATTACACGAAATACGAATAGAAACACAAAATTATTTTATTCAAAATATAAAATAGGTATTCACATGGGAGCAAAAGGAACAAAAAACTTAAAAAAAAAAAATTCAAAACATGGAGTTTAACTTATTTTAAGATGAATGGTAGTCTTCGAAGCATTTACCAGGGCAAAAAGCAGGTTTGGTGGCACAAGTTTTGCATCTGTATGATGTTTCCTTTCGGATTTTCGATTTTCTTTGCATTCGTTACATCTTAGGTACATTGTCTTCATCTTTCTGTTATCAGTTGCTAGTGGTATTTTCTCTATAAAATGTCGATTTTCCAAGTTATAAGTATGTGTCATTGAATACTTTTTATTTCCTCCATGAATAGGACCCATTTGCAATAACTCTTTCCCAGATTGTATGGATTCTGGCAATTTTATTAAGGATTTAATAAGTATATTTGAGTCAGTTTTTATTTTAAAAATGTAGTACGAGTTCCAGACTGCGACGTCCAATAAATGAAATATTAGCTTTTTATACCAGCGGATTGTTTTTCTAGGTGACGGATAGTACGATATCATTTGATCCATTTTGTCAATCGCCGACATGTGGCTATTGTAAGTAATAACCTCTTTTGGTTTCAATACATTAAGTCCCCACTTTGTACTAGTTTCAACGAGCTCAGGGTGGCAGGCAGTTGTTATACACAGAACTTCACGTTTATCACGCCATTTAGACACATAAACTTGGCCCTGGCGACGCCATATGTACTCACCTTTGGAAAGCTTTACACCCGTGACATCTTTGGGGTTTCCTTTGCGATTTGCTCTCAGCGTACCGGCAGAGTGTATTTTGTATGACAATAGATCTTTAGAGAGACTGATGCTGTTATAAAAGTTGTCCATAATTAGGTGGTGACCTTTATTGATGTATGCAGAAACTAAACGATGAACAATATCTCACACTTTTGATGTTTGATTCTTTTCTACTGCTCCCTGGTAGATTTCAATATTCAATACATACCCATCGCTTGATGTTAGTTCGTATAATTTTATACCATATTTGGCTTTTTTGCCTTTTATATATTGTCGGAAATGGAGGCGTCCCCGATGTAGGAGGAGGGATACATCCAAAGCAAGGTACTCTCCCGGGTAGTAGGCATTTTGAAAACTTTTTATAAAGAGGTCTAGTAAAGGCTTAATTTTCTTTAGCTTACTTTCATCGTTCCTTTCAGGAGAGCAACTCAAACAACGTAGTAGCTGTTCAAATCTCCAACCAGTCATTGTGTTACGAAATACCGAAAAATATTTTCGCTTCAAAAAATAGCACGTGCTACGGGACACACCCAAAAAATTAACTGAAAATTAACGGTATATCCCGTCTTGCTTCTATTGATACACACTCAATCACAACAGGTATTTGCAAACTTTTATGTTGTTAATTTTGTTGCTATGGCACGAACAAGAAACTGCACTGGGACATTTATAACAACAAACCATAATTTAACATAGA
The DNA here is from genome assembly GCA_905220375.1 of Tachina fera. NCBI lineage: Eukaryota > Metazoa > Arthropoda > Insecta > Diptera > Tachinidae > Tachina > Tachina fera. The sequence continues at coordinate 100,871,916 of LR999967.1, read as the reverse complement.
ATTTGGTGCGGCATATACCGGCTTGTCCCAATAACAGAAAAAATTAGCGACGGTATATGCCGTCCTGTCCCTACAAATTGCTTTAAATTTGACGGCATTTGCCGCCTTGTCCGTGAATTTGTTAACATAAAAAAATCAATAAATAAGCAGATCTCACTTCACTTTACTAAATATATTTATTGTTTTTTAATCAGAAATAATTTTAAGTCAGGCTTAAGTTCAGTAATTTCAATTCTTATTGAATGAAATATTTCTATTAATCAATGTGAGTATCCAAAGAAGAGAAGAAAAATTAAACTTAGACTTTAAGCTGTTTCACTTAAATAATCATGGGCACGTGAAAAAATATGTTCACTTGGCAATCACTGTTGACTTGGCCATCACAGTTTCAGAATGCTGGAAATCCAAGTAAAAACTGTAGAATGCAACAACAAGTAACATTAAGCCACTACAATTATACTTACATGCATGTACCGATGGTACATCGAATAAGTAAAATAATTAATGTGATGATCGTAAAAAGATAAGTAAGAATAGTTAAACATACTGAGGTAGAGTAAAATAATTTCGTGCTAACCTAAATAGAAAAATGAAAAATTGGAAAAAAACAGAAAATTAATAGTGATACTTATAAATGTGTTTACCAAAGGTAAATCAATTGTATACACAACAATCGTTTCTCATATTCCGTTCATTGTACATTTAAGTTAAATAGCTGATGTTAATAAGAATCTCTACCCAAGTAGATAGACTAGGGTGCTGATGAAGTGCGTGGCTGCACAGAAAAGTATCGGTATTTCCCCCAGCTTAAAGTCTAAGTTTAATTTTTCTTCTCTTCTTTGGATACTCACATTGATTAATAGAAATATTTCATTCAATAAGAATTGAAATTACTGAACTTAAGCCTGACTTATATTTATTGTTTTAAAATTATGTAACTACATAAAATTTCTTATAACAAATAAAAAATTTAGCTATAGTTTAGTTTGAATATTGCTGAACCATTTGGTGATTGACGTCCTTTGTAAATAATTGTCCAAATTTTTTCATTCATTTTTGATAAGTAAGGATCCTCTCTGTTTAAATATTTAACGATTCTTTGCGGAAGATAAAACCACTTATTGTTGTTTAAATATGCAATAACTTTGGATCCATATTGTGTAACCTTCCATTCAAAATTTAAAATCTTGTAAGGTTCATTTAAGGGAATATCATCAATTTTTGTGTATTCTGATTTTATTCCTTGAGCAATGTTAATTATTTGTTGATAGATCTAAAAATGAACAAAAATTAGCTAAACTTTATATGTATTTCTTAAACTTTCATATAATAAATAAAAAAATTCTAATGTTATGTTAAACTTCATTCTTACCATTGTTGTTGAACGTAATTTCAAGGATCTTTAAATAACAATAACTAAAACTAAATTATAATTGGTCTTTTATATACATATTTTTGAGTCAATCGAACTCTCATTTTATATAATTATTCAAATGAGAATCTCATTCGAATTGTTCCATTTACAAAAATGTCTTCGTTAAACTTTTTATGAGAAAAATATATTCTCATTTGAAGTTAACTTTGTTGTAGGAATATATGTATGTATTAGAATATCCTTCCTTATGGAGAAAATACATGTATTGGAATGTCCTTCCTTATGGGAAAAATAAATGTATTGGAATGCACATATATACTAATTAGAATGATCCTTATGGAAAAAATACATTGAGCCAGTATCCCTACATTTATATGATCCTTATGGAAAAAATACATTGAGCCAGTATCCCTACATTTATACTACTCTCTCTCGCGCATTCATCGCTTAGGTATAAGGCGTAGGCGATGGCGCGAATTACGATACTACTATAAAGCTTCAATAAAAAAACACAACTTATTTCTTGCACTACTGAATAACTACTGGCTTTATTTAATTAATTCTTTTATAATGATAACTTATTGCCTAAATACAAAAAATGCTTTATATTATATTTCCACAGAAGTGTTTAATAGTCTGATTTTATATTTTTAATAAAAATGTAGTTTAAATTATGTCAATTGGATTTCCTCTTAATTTTATTAATTTCTTATTTGCTTGTTTGCTTTATTTAAATTTCCAGATAATTTTATTTTCCTAATAGCTGATACAGCTATTCTGCCGTGGTGGTTTCCGTAAGTCGCGCGATTCACATCTTAAACGTCATCAAAATTGTTGTCAAAATGAAGTGTTCTTAGGAAAAAATAACATATGAGAAGAATCGCATAATCATCGTCAAACAAACCATCGCCAAAAAATCTCAAAAATGTTTGCAGGGTCATGTCTTGTCTGTGTGTTCGTATGTATGCATGTGTCTCTCCTGAATGTACATATGTCTCCTGTATGTAAGTCTTGTGTGTGTATGCTTGTGTGTTTGTCCGCATTCCGATCTTACGGTGGGTCAACAAGTGGCTGTCGAACAGTGTGCCATCCTACACATACATATATAAAAAACAAAACCCTGTGTTATAAATATTTCAACTACTTGTTTTTCTCTTACTATTTTTTTATACAATATGTCTACTACTTTACTTTAATCTACTTTAAAATTTTGAGTTTCTTTTTAATTATACCATTTGGACCATGGAATACATCATTGATTTTGAACCATTCGGTGAATCTTATTAACTCTTTTGATGATGTTTCCCCAATCACATTGGGGTCAGTGTGATTTTCAATTGACTTAGCTCTAACATAGTTTGTCCATTGAGATTCTAATCCATGGGGTCCAAGTCTATACGCTAATCCTTTCCCAGGATGGGTCTGAGTGTTTCTACACATTTTGAGTGGAAAAACAAACCTAATACGGACTCGAGAGTGTGTTGCTCAATATCATAATATTTAGGTAAGTTGATTTCATCCTGAGTTCCACAAGTTGGTAAGCTATGAGTCCAAGACAGGTATTCTGGAGAAATAGAATTTGGGATTCGCAATTGAAACCATTCACCGTTGGGGAATCTAATCCCAGTTTTGTTGCAGAAATTCATTTTACAGACATCCTGGAAAGAGAATGTTCTAAAATGGTTAGTCCATAATCGTGTGGTAGGTCTCAGTCCATCCAATTTTTTATTGTCTGTATTATATAAAATTCCGGAGTAAATTTCAAATCCTGGACAGGAAGAATCTAATTGAATAGGGACCTTTGATATCCAATATGATGAGTCATGGATTAATAATGGATTCTCTATAGGGGAATGACCATTAATAAAGATGGGATCTACTAATTCCAATGTGTAAGGGTCTAAGTGAACTGGATGATTTGTTACTGTAATTGCTTCCTTTTCAACAACATTATGATCCAACCAAATGCATACAGGAGAAGGGTGTTCAAATAATTCATGTCCCTTCAGGTGAAAATTAAATATTGCCAATTCACATTCGTTACGTGAAATCATCACAGTCTTAGTTGAATATTCGACTTCCCTCTGAATTTGGTTTAATTATTTCGACACTGAATTTCTCATCCAATTTTGGAGGAATGTCTAATTCTCCAAAGGGACATTGAATATTATCAGAATGTGTTATCACCCAACTATTATTGAACCGAGTAAGTTCAAATGACAATCAAAATGTCTATCATATTGACACCTGTGATTGTAATAAGAACCTTGAAAAACTACACAAACTCGTATCAGATTACTTTTTGCTGGAATCAATTGGAAAACCATATGAATTGAAGTCCGTAGAAGATGAAAGGGCAAATAAGATACTAGAGTCAACAATTAAACGTATTGGGAAAAGATTTGAAATTGGGTTGCTATGGAAAGAAGATCATTTCGATGTACCTCAAAGTTATCAAATGGCGGTAAAACGACTTCAGTGTTTAGAGCGGAGGTTAAACTCCGATCAAATAGCAACAGTTACACAACAAATCACTAATCTTGTATCTAAAGGGTATGCCCGAAAACTGACACCAGAAGAGCTAGTGAAATCAATTGGTGTAACTTGGTATTTACCAGTATTTACTGTGACCAATTCCAACAAACCTGGTAAAATACGTTTAGTTTGGGATGCTGCTGCGAAGGTACGTGGTATCTCATTAAACACAATGCTGCTAAAAGGACCTGATCTTATGACTTCATTGCTATCTGTACTTTATGGTTTCCGAATGAAAAAAGTAGCAATATGTGCTGACATAAAAGAGATGTTCCATCAAGTAAGAATTCGCAAGGAAGATCAGAATGCGCAACGTTTTCTTTGGAGGAATGGCAACACCTCACAAAATCCGGTTGTATATGTAATGGAAGTCATGACCTTTGGTGCTGCATGTTCCCCAAGTTCGGCACAATTTGTAAAGAACAAAAATGCTCTAGATTTCCAGGAAAGCCATCCAAGAGCTATACATTCAATACTTTATCATCATTATGTGGATGACCTTCTAGATTGTGCTGATTCTGACGAAGCTGCAATTCAATTAGCTAGAGAAGTGGCAACAATCCATAAAGAAGGTGGGTTTATTATAAGAAATTTCAGATCCAACTCGACAAAAGTGCTTCGTAATCTTCAAGACTTAGAGGAAAATAATAGTCCAAATGAAAATCTTAACATTGAAATGCCTACGGAAAAAGTACTTGGAATGTGGTGGGTAACTGCAACAGATGAGTTCACATTTTCACTTAAGCTAAATCGTCTCAACAAAGAAATCCTTTCTGGTACAAAGAGACCCACAAAATTAGATGTTCTTCGAACACTAATGTCGATATATGATCCCTTTGGATTCTTGTCACCATTTGTTGTCTACTTAAAAATTTTGTTACAAGAGGTGTGGAGAACAACAGAAGGATGGAACTCATACGTAAACGACAACGTTTTTCAAAAATGGCTTGTTTGGATAAAACTCTTACCTGAAATAGAAAATGTTAAGATTCCCAGGTGGTACAACCTAGCATCTAGGTTCACGATTCAACTACACATTTTGGTGGATGCTAGTGAGCTAGCATATGCTGCAGTAGCTTACTTTAGAGTTCAGTATAAGGACCGAACTATTTGCAAATTAGTTGGTTCAAAGACAAAGGTAGCCCCAAAACAACCAGTGTCAATTCCACGAATGGAGCTAATGGCGGCAGTTCTAGGCACTCGTTTGGCTAAATCAATATGTGAAATGCACAAATTACAGTTTGAGAAACGTTATTTTTGGAGCGACTCGACCACTGTCCTTTCTTGGATTAACTCTGATGCACGAAATTGCAAACAATTCGTTATGTTTCGTATTGGTGAAATCCTTGAGACGGCAGAGGCTTATGAATGGAGATACATTTCTACCAGAATGAATGTTGCTGATGATGCTACTAAGTGGAAAGGGGCAAGTGTGTTTAATTTAGAGAATAGATGGTTTCAAGGACCTTCATTTTTAATACAAGAAGAATCAACATGGCCTACAAAACTAAAACATGAAAAATCTAGTGATGAGCTAAGACCACACTTCGCCATGTTACACGCAGGCGAGTCAATAAATTTAAATACATCTTGCGTAGAAATGGAAAGATTTTCTTCTTGGGTAAAAATATTGGAAACCGTCTATACCATGTATAAATTTTTTTATCTTATAAAACAGAAAGAATTTTCACGTTCAAATCTACTTCAAAGAGCAGAAAACTTTCTTTATCGTATTATACAGAATGATGCATACAAAGACGAAATCGCGCAATTACGCACAGGTAAACCCATTAGCAAATCTAGTTCTTTATATAAGTGCTCACCATATCTGGATGATGATTCAGTTTTGCGTATACATGGACGAATCGATTTGGCAAATGTAAATAAAAATACCAAGCGACCAATAATTCTTCCTAGAGGTCATTATGGAACGGAATTAATTATTCAACAGTATCACGTTTACTGTCATCATGTTCAACATGAAACATGCCTTACTGGTTGCAAAAATTCAACCAGTATGCCTGTTGTACCTGAAATGGCTAGCTTACCAAATGCTCGGCTCTCATCTTTTGTAAGACCTTTTTCATATGTTGGTATTGATTACTTTGGGCCCTTACATGTAACCGTTGGACGGCATAAAGAGAAGCGTTGGGGTGTTATTTTTACCTGCTTAACAATAAGGGCAGTACATATTGAAGTGTCAAGAGAATTAACAACCGATTGCTGTATAATAGTAATTCAAAACTTCATTGCCGGCGAGGAACTCCTATTGCAATTTATAGTGACAATGGGACCAATTTCAAAGGTACTGAAGCTGAGCTAAAAAAGGCTGTTAAAGAAATTGATAGCAGGCAATTAGATTTGAAATTCTCTTCGGCATCTACAATATGGCACTTTAACCCGCCAGCTGCTCCCCACATGGGCGTGTGCTGGGAAAGGCTAATCCGTTCTGTTAAGAAAATTCTTCACAAGATATCCCCGCAATTTTCATTCAGAGATGATACGCTATCAAGTGCCTTGAAAGAGTGCGAACGCATTATAAATTCAAGACCGTTAACATATGTGGAGCTAGAATCACGTTCTGACGAAGCATTAACTCCAAACCACTTTCTACTTGGTTCATCAAATGGACAAAAACCTCTTGGTGATTTTACAGAAGGAGATTGTATGCTCAGGAAAAATTTAAGAAAATTACAATTCTTGGCTAATTTGTTTTGGAAACGTTGGGTACAAGAATACCTTCCTACACTTACTAAGAGAACTAAATGGTTTAAAAAAGAACGCGACCTTTCCGTTGATGACATCGTTATTATAGTTGATTCAAATCTTCCTCGCAATAATTGGCCACTTGGAATTATAGTAACTATTCACAAAGGAAAAGATGGTAATGTACGAAGTGCAGCTGTTAAAACTAAGGATGGCATTTTAATCCGACCTGTTGCAAAATTGGCAAAACTAGATGTAAGATCCTCTACAGATTAATTAGTTAAAGAACAATAAATTATGTCTTTAACGAGGGGGAGAATGTTATAAATATTTCAACTACTTGTTTTTCTCTTACTATTTTTTTATACAATATGTCTACTACTTTACTTTAATCTACTTTAAAATTTTAATCATATATTCATTGATTTGTAATACAGAAAATTTATTTAAAAGCTTTGAAAAACAATTTGTTTCGAAGGAAAATTTTGTACAACAAACACTAAAATTTTGAAGTAGAATTTTAATAAAATAAAATTTACTATCATTAAAAATAAGTCTTTTCCTTCAACACCCTGGTATGATGTATTGTTATGAAAATTTTCAAAAGACGATAACATTTTCATCACACCAGAGTCGTGCGTAGATCGCAAAACTTTATATGATAGTGAGTCATTGCCTTTAATAGCATGTGCTCAAGCATCCGAGTTTAGAATAAAAATAATTTGGAAAAGGAGGAGTTCACATTTTTAGATTTTCTCGTTGCGTTGTACTTTCATAACACTGTTTTCAAGTGAGAAGAATATGAGTATAATATTGACATATACACCATTTTCTCTTTTGAACTTCCTTAAATGTACTAAATTAACCATTGGTGTACTAACTATTGTACTTTTCGAGATTGTAATCGTGTAGTAGTATGTTGTGTGGTGACAAAAGGGAATGAAACCAAATTGGACGTGATGGTTGCCAGATGATCGGCCGTGCTGGCATGCTGGCGTATTCCCGGCTAGGGCTCGCCGTCTTGGGGTGGTTCTTGCCAATCCATCTGGGAGTCCGGCAACTACAATGAACGAACAAAAAAAAAATCATGCCAGCCAAGCGGATTCCAAAAGGAAACAAAAATTGAGGTGGTCTGAAAATAAAAGTTTGGAGCCCGAAACAAATCCTAATCACCTCCCTGGTTACATACACACACGCGCGACCAAATTCGCCTGGCAGGTGCAGGTGTACCAGGACAATGAACCCTCCCCTTAGAGATCAGTGGACCTCTCCGTCTCTCTAAAAAAGGCTGTTAAAGAAATTGATAGCAGGCAATTAGATTTGAAATTCTCTTCGGCATCTACAATATGGCACTTTAACCCGCCAGCTGCTCCCCACATGGGCGTGTGCTGGGAAAGGCTAATCCGTTCTGTTAAGAAAATTCTTCACAAGATATCCCCGCAATTTTCATTCAGAGATGATACGCTATCAAGTGCCTTGATAGAGTGCGAACGCATTATAAATTCAAGACCGTTAACATATGTGGAGCTAGAATCACGTTCTGACGAAGCATTAACTCCAAACCACTTTCTACTTGGTTCATCAAATGGACAAAAACCTCTTGGTGATTTTACAGAAGGAGATTGTATGCTCAGGAAAAATTTAAGAAAATTACAATTCTTTGCTAATTTGTTTTGGAAACGTTGGGTACAAGAATACCTTCCTACACTTACTAAGAGAACTAAATGGTTTAAAAAAGAACGCGACCTTTCCGTTGATGACATCGTTATTATAGTTGATTCAAATCTTCCTCGCAATAATTGGCCACTTGGAATTATAGTAACTATTCACAAAGGAAAAGATGGTAATGTACGAAGTGCAGCTGTTAAAACTAAGGATGGCATTTTAATCCGACCTGTTGCAAAATTGGCAAAACTAGATGTAAGATCCTCTACAGATTAATTAGTTAAAGAACAATAAATTATGTCTTTAACGAGGGGGAGAATGTTATAAATATTTCAACTACTTGTTTTTCTCTTACTATTTTTTTATACAATATGTCTACTACTTTACTTTAATCTACTTTAAAATTTTAATCATATATTCATTGATTTGTAATACAGAAAATTTATTTAAAAGCTTTGAAAAACAATTTGTTTCGAAGGAAAATTTTGTACAACAAACACTAAAATTTTGAAGTAGAATTTTAATAAAATAAAATTTACTATCATTATTAAAAATAAGTCTTTTCCTTCAACACCCTGGTATGATGTATTGTTATGAAAATTTTCAAAAGACGATAACATTTTCATCACACCAGAGTCGTGCGTAGATCGCAAAACTTTATATGATAGTGAGTCATTGCCTTTAATAGCATGTGCTCAAGCATCCGAGTTTAGAATAAAAATAATTTGGAAAAGGAGGAGTTCACATTTTTAGATTTTCTCGTTGCGTTGTACTTTCATAACACTGTTTTCAAGTGAGAAGAATATGAGTATAATATTGACATATACACCATTTTCTCTTTTGAACTTCCTTAAATGTACTAAATTAACCATTGGTGTACTAACTATTGTACTTTTCGAGATTGTAATCGTGTAGTAGTATGTTGTGTGGTGACAAAAGGGAATGAAACCAAATTGGACGTGATGGTTGCCAGATGATCGGCCGTGCTGGCATGCTGGCGTATTCCCGGCTAGGGCTCGCCGTCTTGGGGTGGTTCTTGCCAATCCATCTGGGAGTCCGGCAACTACAATGAACGAACAAAAAAAATCATGCCAGCCAAGCGGATTCCAAAAGGAAACAAAAATTGAGGTGGTCTGAAAATAAAAGTTTGGAGCCCGAAACAAATCCTAATCACCTCCCTGGTTACATACACACACGCGCGACCAAATTCGCCTGGCAGGTGCAGGTGTACCAGGACAATGAACCCTCCCCTTAGAGATCAGTGGACCTCTCCGTCTCTCAGTTGTGGCATGAATTTGACCAGTTCCCTCGCTGAAGGTGGCGTGTTGCAGGTGATTATCTTTTTGGGCTATTGCTTTTCGAATTGGCGCAGTTTAATTTAAACTACTCAGCTGATCGACGGTTTTACCCGTGTTCACGGCATTACCGTCGACCAGGGTGACCATGACAAGATCGAATAGTACCAAAAAAGTACATTTGTACCAATTTTGTCATCTCTGTTTTCTCATTCGCAATCGTGAATATGCATGCATTCTTTTATTGAAGTTTTAAGTTTTTCGGTCCTGTTCTGTAAACCGAATCCGAATCTCATTTTCAAAAAATTAATAATGGTCCTGCAGACGTGTTTAAAATCCTACATGATAATTTTAATTTAAAAAAAAATTTTAAATATATTTGTCGGAGTTAGTTTTCTAAAATAGTGCGATTACAGAACAGGGCCGTTTATGAAATTTTTTTTTATTAAATTTTTGTTAAAACATTTTAGTTTTTGTTATGAAAATGAAACAGAAAATAAAAATAATTCAGCCCAATCATGAACAAAAATTCCTCGCGAGTTTTTTCACTTTTCTCCTATTATGAATGTGTTATTTTCCCTGTTTTTATCAAATTCCGCGGGGAAAAAAGTAGGTATTATGAATGCAATTGAACAGTGTTGCCATTTAAGGGGATTTGTCCCCGAATTGGGGATTTTTTCACGATTAGGGATGAAAATTTCGTATTGGGGATCTGGGGATGATAACCAACTAATGGTAACAAGAATGATTTTTGAGCTAAGAAATGTGCGTCTGGCAAGTCTAAAATGTGTTTTACTATTCATAGTTAATGGTTTCTAATAAACAAGAAGAATCAAGGCAGATTAACCAATAACGAACACTAGCAAAACAAAAATGCTTAACAAAATGCAATGTGACTTGTTGGAAGCAATTCTTAGAATAAACACTCACGTTAAAAATTATTCAATTTATTGTGACAAATGCTAAAGCTTTTTTTAACACAAGTACTGTGTATAACAAAGTTTCTGAGGCTAATGAATCGGATGATTTCGATTCTGAAGTTTTTGAAATGGTAAACTTTGTTTGAAAAAATTTGTATACTTGTGTATATTAAACTATGTGTAATTTTTTCTTTACAAGCTTTATAAGTACAAATTAAATTAAGTGCTTAATTCACAACAATCTGTATCGTGTATTTGTGCATTAGTGTCCTGCACAAGACCATTTATAAGACAGAGATTTTTCAAATGCTTTACTGCAGCGAAATATTCTAAAACAAACGCTTAACAACACTTTTGGCGAGACAAACAACTGAAGCAAATGTCTTGCCAACAGAGCTGTTTGGCGTTTGTTTTAGAATATTATTAGAATATTTCGGATGACAAATCAAAAATTGTGGATAAGCTCTAGAAAAAAAACTGGCAACACTGCAATTGAACTTGCTTTTTCACAAAAAATTTCCCTTAATACCTCATTAAAACAAAATTTATATACATAAACTTTTTATTTTATAGCTCTTTTATGTGGAAAAACATAAATAATGCCCAAATAAATCATTTATAAGCTTATTTTATCAAGTTTGTGAATTGTAATAAGTTTACTCCCTCACTCAAAAAACAAAATGTCAACAAACAAGCAAAACAACGACCTTCGTAATGCGGTGATGCCACTTATTACTCTTTTTTGTTCCCAAGGAATTTATGATTTGGAGGAATGTTTTCTCGAGAAAATTATTTTATTATTATTAAATTATTGGGCTGATTCAGCCCAAAGTAAACATGTCCAGACGTGAATAAAAGTTTAAAAGAGAATTAAAGAAAATTTTCTCAGTGTTTAACCGTGACTATGTACGACTAACGGCGCTTTTCACAATGTACAATTAAAAGCTACCAGGGACTTTAACTGCAAGTTTTGTATGAAGAAACGTCAGTTAAAGTTAACGTTAACTCTTAACCATACATTGTGAAAAGGGACGTTATGAGCATATTTTCTTGCCCTAAAATATATTCGAATATTAAACTTTTTTACTATTTACTATTTTTGCCACCAAATTATTATTTTTCCCCCCTCTAAAATTTAACAAATTAAAGAATTATATATATTCGAATATTAAACTATTTCACACATTAATATTTATTGCCACTTAATTATTATTAATATTTTTTCCCCTCTAAAATTTAACAGATTGGGGGTCACTGAGAGGTTTAAAGTTTTACCATATTGTTACTTCTTTTTTATGTTGACAGTGGAATTAGTTACTTATGTATTTACTAAGAGACTATTTCCACATTAAACCATAGCTATATAAGCAAGTTAATTGTTTTTTTAAATTAAACTTGTCATGTATTTATATTGTCTATCATTAAATATGAAATTCTCTAATTATAACTTAAGATTCCTTAAAACACAATAATCAGAAAATAAAACAAGCGTCCTATCAATACTGAATATACATATTAATTTATAAACATAAATATATTTAGATTTTAAGAAAAAAAATCTTTTAACAATTTTTCCCTTAAGTAATTCAAGAAACTGCATTTAAATTATTATTCCAAGAAAAAAGAAATGTAATTAAAAGTACATAATGCGGGAATATGTTCTGTATTTGTTATACTCGAATTAAAAATAAGTTTTAAAATCAAATATCAAAATTTGAAATTTTAACTTAGTTTTTACTAATCAGAACAATGCCAAATTATAAAAAAAAATTTGTTAACAATAAGACAAATAACTCTAGAGACTGTGTAAATATAAATATAAATATACATGTGTATGTACATACATACATATCTACTTATACTATAAATCTGTGGCAAAAAGGAAAAGTTGCTTAAGTCGACTTAAGTGAAAATTGAGATAATGACGCCATTATAATTTCCCAACTTAAAAGTATAACAGCAAAATTCCAGTTTATTTATATGATTTTTCAGAAAGTTACAGCAAAATTACTGAGGCTGCCAGCGCAGAAGCGGTGTAACCCACAACTACTTAATTAAACATTTACTCTATTTAATTATTTAATTGCTACTTTGCTATATTATTGTTAGTTTGAGTTTTATTTAGGAACTATCAAATATTGAAAAAATATGAAAACTTACAATATCATAGGCAACGTCGATACAATAAAAATATAGATTAATATTAAAGTGAAAATTATCATTCCAAATTCATTTACAACACTCTCCCAGAATGATTAGTTTCCAAATCTAAATTTAAATAAATAAATATACATAAATTTCAATGATTTAGTTAATGATTTAAACAACAAAATAAGAACAATTTTAAAGAAGACCAAAGTGGTTTGCAAAGAACTTCATCTTCTGTGGAGTTAATGCTTTAGTTAAAACATCAGTTATCATCTAGTTTGTGTTCAGATACTTCAGTACAATATCTTTGTCTTCGATTTTTTGTTGGATAAATTTTGCTTTGATGTCCACATGCTTTGTTCGGTTTGAATAGTTGTTGTTTAAGGCTACTTGTATAGCTCCTTTATTATCACAAAATATAGTCATGCTTCGTTTGATGTCGGGGTTTATTTGAGTTTCCAAACGTTTCAATCAAATCGATTCTTGAATTGCAGCAGTCACGGACATGAATTCAGCTTCAGTAGAAGATAGTGCTACTGTCTTTTGCCTTTTTGTAGCCCATGCTATTGCACCCGATTGAAAAATAATAAAAACGTAGCCAGTTGTTGATCTACGATCGTCTACGTTCCCGGCCCAATCAGCATCACAAAAACCTTTTGTTTTTTGTATATGACACCTTTACTTATCGTTCCTTTCAGGTATCTCATTACCCTTTTAACAGCTTCCCAGTGAGGTTTTCAAGGATTCGAACTAAATCTACTTAAAAGATTTACCGCATAGCATATATCTGGTCTTGAGATTTGTGCAGCAAATAACAAGCACCTTATGGCTTCCATATATGGTATCTTTGACATCATATGTTTGTAACGTGACCTTACAAACGATAAAACCTATAATTACATTCGTACGGTGGGCAAGTTACGACACCGTACGAATGGTAATTACATTCGTACGGGGGGCAAGTCACGCCGCCGTACGAATGATAATTACATTCGTACGGTGGGCAAGTTACGACATCGTACGAATGGTAGTTATAAGAAGGCCACTTGAACTATCATCCGAGAGCTTTGCCGTTTCTTGTTTGATACACATATATTACCTAGTAGAGTTGTAAATTGTATTTAGTGAAGCATACGAACTTCCGAATCCTTCGTGTGTTTTGTAGTGAGTAGACATAACTCGTAATTTTAGCCGACTACACGAACTTCCGAATCTTTCGTGTATTCGTAACTTGTATTTAGTTAATACACGAACTCCCGAATCTTTCGTGTATTGTAAAGCATACGAACTTCCGAAACTTTCGTGTGTTTTGTAGTGAGTAGACATAACTCGTATTTTAGCCGACTACACGAACTCCCGAATCTTTCGTGTACTCGTAAATCGTATTTAATTAATACACGAACAGCCGAGTCTTTAGTTAAATTGTATTTATTAAAGCATACGCATTTTGGAATATTTCGTTTATTCACAGGCGGTAACCATATTCTCCGAGGACTCCTCCAATTTCAGGACAGGGTATCCGAGAGGCAACCAGACGACACAAGTGAATTTTATAACCAACATATTGAGTGTAAAATAGCATAAGTTAAGCTAAGTTTCGTAAATAAAAATATTGTATATTCTCTGAACACTAAACACCAACATCTCAGTGTTTTCATTTACAAAGGAAGCAGACCTTTGGTAAGAACCTGGACAGGCTGACGTCTACCCCAGCTGGAAACAAAAACTGCGTTACAAATGGCGCCCCTTCTTTTCCTTCTTTCTAGCACCTTTGCTAGATGTTGCAGAGTCATCATGAATTTCTGCATTATCATCTTCATCTTCAATATTTAATTTTGTTCTTTCCATTGTCTTTGATAGTTTCGCACTATCAAAGTCCTTTGGATCGTAACTAGTGGCTTTAGCATTTATCTCATCTTCAGATTCCGGATTGTCATACTCATCTGCTAACTCATCAATAGATACAACGCCACTCAATCCTGAATATACTTTAACTGATCCAGATGCCTCAATGTCACGTAGTTGTGCTCTCTTAAGCACTGATTGTTCTTGTGCCATTATTTCCCGTAGCATATCAGGAGTGAAGTCAAAAGGTATGCCACCTGTTGCATACTTACTAAAGATCTTAAATTTATCATGTGAGAATTCCTTCCCACTATTTGTATACTGCTTGTAAGTTTTTATTATTATTGAGTTCGCCACTTTTTGGTCTTTCATGTTTCTGGTGGCCGCTACGGCACAAACAATGGCTATTGAGCAGTCACTATTTTTTAAATAGTGTCCTGCTGAATGCGCACTTTCAATAATAGATATTGTTACTTTAGCTACATCATTCAATGTAATTTTTCTGGTTGGGTTTAAATCGAATGCTATCCTTTGTATATCATCTTTGGAGAAAATAGCACCTGCTAATGGAGTCATTATTGTGATCTTATGGCGTAGTGCTAACATTACTATCTCTGATAGTGTCTCTGTCGCAAGCAGGCTAGCTTGCTTGATAGTCAAGACTAACTTGTGGTCCTTCACAGTTGGAGGACCGACTGGCGGTTTATTGTGTTTAAAAGTGCAAACCCAGACTGTGTTTATAATCTTGACTTTATTGCCACTAATATCTGAATCTTGCACAAACCTTAGCTTCCAAACGCTGTCGTTATTCTTCTTCGCGTCTCTTGAGCCTGGTCCTATTTTGTATATTACTGCTATTGCAAAGTGTAGAGCAGAAGAACCAACCTCCCACTTCATTGGCACATTAAAATCTAGACAGATCTTTTTAAATTCGGTTTTTAGTAATGCATAGTCAAACACCATCCCACCGAACAAATCACATGCATCCTTTGGAGATATGCCTGTTATTATAAATTCGTGTCCTTCCATGTGCTTTAATAGATTGTCAGGCCGTTGTCCAGACATAGTGTAAGTTTCAAGATCTTTACCCTGGAGTGTGCTAATCAAAGTTGCACCTCTGGCTGTAACTTCTTGATTCAATTCCATGTTTGTCATCTGAATAATTTATTATGTAATTTAAAGGGTGTAAAATGTGCACTCTATTAATGTTATAATGAATACTTAGCTCCAATATTAGCCTATTGTATGATGATTTGTTATTAAAATTGCCGTTTAGCAAGAAGTGAGATGAGTTATTTGCTTCAATCCAGAAATTCCAGGAGTTAACTTTGTTAGCTCTTACTTTAGGCCTTGGAAATGACCTGTTGCAGATTTCACAAATAGCAAAATTTTTAATATATCTAGTTGGCTCTATAGATTCCACTTTATAAAAAATCTTGTTTCGATCGCTGTCTAATATCAATTCGATTTCCAACTTAATAAACATAAACCTCAATATATTTTACTCTTTTAAGCTTTATTTAACTTTATTACAAACACCACTGCGTGCTGCTAAATGTCCACCTGCTTTGTTCGGTTTGAATAGTTGTTGTTTAAGGCTACTTGTATAGCTCCTTTATTATCACAAAATATATTCATGCTTCGTTTGCTGTCGGGGTTTATTTGAGTTTCCAAACGTTTCAATCAAATCGATTCTTGAATTGCAGCAGTCACGGACATGAATTCAGCTTCAGTAGAAGATAGTGCTACTGTCTTTTGCCTTTTTGTAGCCCATGCTATTGCACCCGATTGAAAAATAATAAAAACGTAGCCAGTTGTTGATCTACGATCGTCTACGTTCCCGGCCCAATCAGCATCACAAAAACCTTTTATTTCATCATCTGTTTGTTTTTTATATATGACACCTTTACTTATCGTTCCTTTCAGGTATCTCATTACCCTTTTAACAGCTTCCCAGTGAGGTTTTCAAGGATTCGAACTAAATCTAAAATCTTGAGATTTGTGCAGCAAATAACAAGCACCTTACAGCTTCCATATATGGTATCTTTGACATCATATGTTTACCTTATTCATCTGTAGGAATCATGTTTGCAGTCAACTTCTGATTGTAATCAATAGGCGTTGAAACTGGATTGCAATCATTCATACCAAATCGAACTAAAACTTCTGATATATACATTGATTGATAAATTTTTATTGCATTTACATATTTAAAAATGATTTTTCATCTCCATCTTCGTTAGAATACCAAAAGGTGGCTTACTCGACTTTTTTTGATACTGGTAGTTGGTTATGTAAATAACGTACTTATCGCCAGAACAGCAGCCAAAAAACAAATGTGCGTTACACCATTTCTGCGCTGAAAGTCTCATTTAGTGCCCTTCAAATAAGAATATGTAGTTAAAAAAATCACTTAAAGTTTAAAAGTGCTGGCTCGCTCTACTGAAAAACTGTTAAATTAGACTTAAGCACCTTTTCCTTATTGCCACAGCTATATTTTCACATATGTATACAATATATAGTATATATGTATGTAAATATATATATATTTTTTTTTAACTAAAAACACAATTTATCAGAAAAATATAAATTTAATTAATGCAATTGTATAAAAGTAAAACTAAAAATTACATAACTGCCCGATTTTAAAAAGAAACAAATATTATATATAGGTACTTCAATATTATTAATAGCAGCTTAAGATAAAGCTTTATATGATTCAATCGCTAGTTCTAGAAACATTTCGGAACTATGTATAAAAGTTCTGGTGCCGGACTCCGCAGCGATGAGTTTTGAAGTCTTAAAAAATTTCAGTGTTCACTAACAATTCACCGCACTTTTTGCAGTGAAAAATTTTGATACTTGTGCTCACTATAACTGTCAAAATAATTTGTTCTCAGTGAACACTGAAATTGGTAGGTGGGTGAACACTTCAAAACTCATCGTTGCGGAATCCGGCTTCTGGCTTAAGATGCTTTTCTGTAGAGCGAAGTTTTGCCAAGTTAATTTATTTCAGATCTGAAACTTTTTTATTATGTGCATTTTAATAGAACCGGTGATTGATTAAACCAAATCTAATTTTTTTATAAGAAACTATTTCAAATTATTCATGATTTAGTAAATAATGAAATTTTAGCGGCATACAAATTGTTAATTTTGCTTAGTCATACTCATACTCATACTCATACTCATATGGGCATTTCCACAGAAAATTTGACTTTATGTCACGTAACATTACGTTGCTTCGTGACGTAGCCTGTTTTTTATTCAAAGAAAAACTGATTGATCATTTACTCAAATAAAAAAAAACATTTTGTCAGAAAACGAGTGTGAAGTTTTCAATTTACACAAAAAGGAAAAGGAAAATTAAATTTTTCTCTCGAGAATTGAATAAACAAATTATTTGTATGTAATTTTTACACAATATGAAGAGCGAAATGAGTTTTAGTTCTGCATCAATAACTAAAAAAAGGATATTTTGAGTTATGACGTTCTTTGAGTAAATGAGTCTTATGTTCTATATACTTTTTGCATGTTAGTTTAGAACATGTTTAGCTCTACATTTAGTAAAAGATAGGAAAAGATCTAAAAGCATGGCTCTAAAATACAACATGACAAAAGGTGAACTTTTCTGTGGAAATGCCAATATGTAAATTGTATTTTATTTTTAATAAAATATATATCTTATATATATACATATATATATATATATATATATATATATATATATATATATATATATATATTAGGGTGACAATGGTTTGTATGTAAAAAAATTTTTGTTCGAATTTTAAAGTTTTTTCAACAGAATATTGTGCCAATGGGTCCAAGAGTTTTGTGCCGAAAATTTGAGCCAAATCGGACAACGTTTTCTGGACGCGCATCCAGGTCAAAGGTCAGGTATTTGCATATTTCACAGCTAGTATGAAATAAAGTTGAGAAACTCATATATTTTCTACTTTATTTTACAAAACATCTGGATTCTGTAGACTTTTAATAAAGAGGACACTCAAATAGTTTTTTTGGGAAATAACTCTCAAATTTCCCTTGCGTCAAAGTGATCCACAAACTATTTTATTTCAAAAATGTTTAATATATGTATGCCATTTATTATTATTTCTTTTGTTGTTTGGTATGTGATGTGCCAGTTTGGTGCTAAACCAAACCAAGTGTAGCCAGATTGTTGGCAGCGCTGGTATGCTGGCGTATGCACCGGCTCGGGCTCGCCGTTTTGGGTTGGGTTCTTGCCATTTCAATCTGGGTTCCGAATGCTACAGGCCTATGAATAATAATAAAAAAAAACATACCAGCATTTGAGGTGTTACGTGTTAGTTTATAAAAGGAATTTTTGGGACCCTTAGTGAACCTTACCTGGCAATTAAACGCGTTGAGTTGGTCCAAGATGTCAGTACCACTTTTCATCCAAAACTATTTATTTTGGCGGCCCTCCCCATAAGGATTATACAAAACTTTTCCATGACAACCAGTCATGCCATTTTTTTTTTCAGGTTGTCCCATTCAGTGTGGTCATTTTGTAAATATGAACGTATCGCGGCTATTATAGACTGATTAACACGCTCCGATGCGTTTGCTTGGGGTGCGTGTATAGCTGTCCTTACGTGTTTTACTCCAAAACTGGAAACTAGGTCTTTAAAATCTTTACTGACAAATTGTTTGCCATTATCAGACACAATTGTTTCTGGCGTACCGAATTTATGAAATACTTCGGAAATTAAAAACTTTACTACACTTTTGGTGCTGGCCTTTGGCATTGCCTTTAATAGTACGTATAGACAAAAGGTCCAGAACTATAAATATAAAACAATTGCCGTTTTTTGAACGTGGGTAAGGTCCCAAAAAATCTATAAATATACGCTGAAATGGGCGTTTAGATATCGTTTCTGCTCCCATCGGCGGTCTTAAAGTAATATTGGCGGGTTTTGTTTCCCTACAAACTTGACAATTTGCTACGAAAGCGCGTATCTGCGAATTTTGATTCGGCCAATAAAAATATTCTTTAACTCTGCGAAGGGTTTTACCAAATCCGCCATGAGCAGATTGCTGTGGATCATGACATTTCTTTATAATGTCAGGTACTAACTCGGGTGGAACCCACAACTTCCAGGCAAAATCTTCATTAAGTGGGATGCCATCGTATGCTTGTACGCGTTTATAAACGAAACCGTCTATCACTTTGACGTCTGGCAGTTGCTCAGCGTTTTCGCTCACCACAGCTATCAATTCCAGGTAATTTTCTCCTTTAAACTCTTCTGCTTCCAGATTAATCAGACTCCGTTTATATTTATTTTTGTGTAAAATCTGGTATCAGTACCCTCATACAAATTTGCTGCCATTATTTCCCGCCTATGTCTTTTGCGTAATTTGTACCTTTCCCTCGCCTTTTTTATTCTCTTAGACACGTGTCCAAAAATACGCTCTCGTACCTCTCTATACTCCGCTATCCTCTGATGGAGTGGCTTTATGGCTCGAACCTTAATATTGTCGATCTTTCGAATTGGTTTTTCTTCATTGGATAAAATTATAATTCTTTTCTTAGGTTCGGCCAGAGGGGTGATTTCTTGTACCGGGTTTACACTTGTGTTGAACGACCCTCCCCAGTTTGAGACTGGTTCCTTTTCGTGTTTCCCTGACATCTCGGGCATTTTGGTGTGACTACATTATCACGTCCACACTTATAACAAAAGACCCTACGCGTTGGAGACGGACAATCTACAAAACTGTGCCCTATTTCTTTGCAATTCCAGCAAGTATAGCGACTTGTATCGGCCATTGCTTCCACCTCCATATTTAATGGATCAAATTCCTCCGCCAGCTCTATTTCATGTACTCGTTGTACGGCTGTGGGACGATGAGCAAATTGTTGTCTTTGGTTATGAAGCAAATTTTCAGCTCTTCTGGCCTGTTGGTAAAAGTCACTCAACCCTTCTATCCTGACGGGGAATAACAGATGCGACAACGACGGTTTTAAATTCGACTTCATGATTTCTACCAGGTCTCTTTCTGCATATGGATTTCTTTGCTGATTTCTAAGTCTTAAAACTGCATTGTAAAAATCTTCAAAAGATTCTTGAGGCATTTGACGGCGGTCCATTATTTTTTTCTGCAGTTGGAACTCGCTTTCGTATCTCCTGAACTGCAGTAAGAAGACTCTTTGCAAATCTTCCCACGTCTGAATAGCGGTTAGTTTCCGTACATTCCAGTACCAGTCAAGAGCCTGTCCCTCTAACAATAAGTTAAAACTACGCCTAATGTCATTAAATGAGCAATTGTAATCTTGCCGCAAGATATCAACACGAAAAATAAAATCTTCGCCGCTCATTGTTTTGGTGGTCCCATCAAATTTAATACCCCATTTGGAGAGATCTACTTTATTGTAAGGTGACTGGTGAATATTTTCTCTACTTGAGTAATTTGGCTGAAGCAATGGTGTGGCTTGGTGTTCATACATACCAATTGGTGCTTGATGTTGCGTAAAATTTTGTGGTATCATTTGTTGAGGTAGGTTAGCTGTTGCAAATTGATCCCTATGGTTAACCCCATTCCCTTGTATTATATTGGCAGTTTGGACATTGGCCGTTGGTAGATTGGGCTGAACAGGAGGCCTTTCATCTGCCCTACGAGAATTAGAGGCAAAGTTCATGACTCGCTCCAACTCTTGCCGGTAGAATTGTTGCATCTCATTGAGATGCGCAATCATATCGGCACTGAGCGAGTTTCTAGCTTCTACAATAGGTGGCATATTTGCTGAAAATTTTATATTTATCATGAGAGAACTCTTTGCCACTGTTAGTGTATTGTTTGTAGGTTTTAATTATGATTGAACTTGCGACTTTCTGATTTTTCATATTTCTAGTTGCTGCTACGGCACATACTATAGCAATAGAACAATCACTATTCTTCAAATAATGACCAGCTGATTGGGCACTTTCTATTATTGAAATAGTAACACTAGCTACTTCTTTCAATGTTATTTTAATTGTTGGATATAGATCATGTGTGATTCTATATATGTCATCTTTAGAAAATATTGCACCAGCTAATGGTGTAATAATAGTTATCTTATGCGTTAATGCAAGCATGACTATACTTGACAATATTTCAGTAGCTAACAAACTAGCCTGTTTTAGTGTTAAAACCAGTTTATGATCTTTAACTTTAGGTGGACCAACTGGTGGTTTGTTATGTTTGAATGTACATACCCAAACTGTATTAACTACTTTTATCTTACTTTCATTTTCATCAGCTTCCTGTATAAAGCGTAACTTCCAAACACTATCATTGTTCTTTTTAGCATCTCTTGAGCCAGGTCCAATTTTATAAATTACAGCTATAGCAAAATGCAATGCTGATGACCCAACTTCCCATTTCATCGGAACACCAAAATCAAGACATACCTTTTTGAATTCTGTTTTTAACAGCCCATAATCAAAAACCATTCCGCCAAACAGATCACATGCATCTTTAGATGACATACCACATATTACGAATTCATGACCCTCCATATGTTTTAACAAATTGTCAGGTCTATGTCCATGATGTTTCTGAATCCTTACCTTGCAATGTACTAACCAAGGCTGCACCTTTGGCAGTAATCTCTGGGTCTAATTCCATATTTTCCATCTAGCTGATTAACAATATAATTAAAGGGATGTAAGATATGTTTGCTTTGTATATTGTAATGAGTGCTCAATTCCAATATCAATCTATTATATGACGACTCGCTATTAAAGTTACCGTTCAGCAGAAAATGTTCCACGAGTCAACTTTGGTTTCTATTGCTTCAGGTTTAGGATATGACTTATTACAAATTCCACAAGTTATGAAGTTTTGAATGTATCTAACTGGTTCTATAGATTCTGTTTTATAGAATATTTTATTTCGATCACTATCTGATATTAATTCTATTTCGAACTTTATAAACATAGATCTCAATATATTTTACTCTTATAGTTTTTTTCCAACTTTATTGTAAACACCACTGCGTGCTGCTCAAGCCAGAATCCCTCGCCATTTTCCCTTTTCCTTCCACGAAACCTCTGTTTGCCAAAAATTTCTTCGCCATCTTTTATTTTTCTTCCAAGTTCCATGGCGCATCCATTGGCTTCCAGAGATTTGCTGGATTTTTGCCTTCGTGAGTTAGCCGATTTTATTTTTCTTTCTTCATATGTTTTGTTTTATTTTTCCTTTTTCTTCAGCTGATTCGCCACTGAGCTAACAGCTGACACACGACTGTTTTACCCGCTGGCTGTTTTACCAGCTCGTACGAGCAATATCGAAGAGATCGCCTAAATTATCGCTCCACAGTTTTCTTCTGTTTTTATGAATGTCGGACACTCTAGATATATTATTTTTTAATCTTTCCATTCCTCATACAGACGCAACATTTTTTTTTGTACACCAGTGCAAATCGTGAACAGGAATACGGGCCTTTTCCCAAAAAATTATACACTCTCTTACCGCAAGATCAGCACTATCTTTTGCAGTTAATTTCGTTGTCCTCATATTATGAAAAAAAAACTTTGAGGCAGCCCCCCTTCGAGGGAAGTTTAGAACCAACTATTTGGTGGTTTGAATAGCCTATTAAAAATATTTCTTCCCTTAACGAGGGCATTGTTATATATTTTTACAAAATTCACAAAAAATCTCTAACCAAAAGCATTTTACACAAGTAATTCACACGACTGAATGCAATTTGCATAATTTTTGGGGAAATACATAATTCAGTCGTATTTTAAAAATCTAGTAGGCCTTGAAATGTATCATTAGAATCCGTTAAAAATAATGGTTGTTGTCTAGGAAATTAGCAATTTTAAAATGTTTGCCATGTAGATGGTGTGATTTAATACAAACAAATAAATGTGTTTTTGTAGTTAACGTTTTTGAATAAAAGCATCTATTAATTTCCTGACATAAAGGAAAGGTTAATTACCAAAAAAGTTCTTTTTACTATTTTTTCACGAAAATATATAAATCCACATTTTTTCATTAAATATTGAAAAAAAATAAACGAGTTCAAAAAATTTATTTCGTATATATTGTAAAATATGAAAATACCTGACCTTTGACCTGGATGCGCGTCCAGAAAACGTTGTCCGATTTGGCTCAAATTTTCGTCACAAAACTTTTGGACCTATTGGCACAATATTCCGTTGAAAAAGCTTTTAAATTCGCGAAAAAATTTTGGCTGTCACCCTAATATACATATATATTACATCATAATTTGTAAATAAATATGTACATACATACATACATGCATATGTGCTTAAGTAGGTTAAGTTAATAAATACTATTTTAAATTAAACAATTAATTGCATTTAACTTGATACGAGTAATAGTATTGTAGCAAATTTTTTTATTATATTTTACTGATATTAAATAAATATTATGAATAGCTTTTAATCGATCAAAAGTAGTTTTAATTAAAATAGTAAATACAAATATAAAATTTTATAGATTTTAATAAATTTAAATATATAGCATTACGTTTATTTTATAAGATGAAAAAACCAACAAAATATACATAATACATACATAAAACATATACATACACACATATTTATTATAAATCATAAGAAATTTTAAATAAATACTACGAAATAATTACTTTTTTACTAAAAAAAAACTAAAATTATGCCTTTCATTTTAAAATTTTTTTTACTTATTTTTATCTTATTTCTAAATAATTAGAGTAACTTTGGGTATTGTGGAATAGGCAGGTAAAGTGGAATTGAACTTTAATTCCCCTACTAAATGTTATTCATAAGCTTTCGCTCGAGGCGAATTCATAACAGGTGAACTTATTTTGAAATGAAATGCCAAACCTTAGGGAAAAAACGTGTGAAATGTTCTGCTGTCAAAAAAATGTCCGAACGTTTTGCCCTATTTGACAACAGAGATATTAACAGCCGATCATCATCTCCTGAAATGAGATGCAAACAAAAAAACAGTTGATTTATTTAATTCTTGTCCGTACTTACCCAAAGAAAACGTTCGTACAACTTTGTACAGGACAGGGCTGTCAGATTTTTTCCGACCTTTTTCGTCAAATTGATTTTAAAAATCGCCAAACTCGTATTTCATGTAGTTTTTCTTAATATATACAAATATGATAATGATTTTTTTATATAACACTCTTTTTTAATATAAATTTTTGTAAAATAGAAAATCGTCAAAAGTAGAAATACAATCGCCAAAAATTATTATACAGTGAAATCTCCTGAAAGAAACCCTAAACAACGTGTTTGGCAATACATTTGTTTAACTTATTGCAGGTATAAGAGTAAAGAAGAAAATAGTTCGTGACCATGATACAATTATACTAGGTACATGCAGAACTACAACAAAATTACAACACCAAAAAACACATGTATTTTGTTGGTATAAACAAACCCCAAATTGTCGGAAACAACTGTCTTTTGTTTATAAAAATAACAATTACAGGGTAACTAAAGTACAATTGCAGACGCGGCATTCCTGCATGATTATAGTTATTCAGTGTTGCCAATATGGGTGTAGTTAGACAGTGTGTAATTTCTACTCACATGTGTAGGCGATGTAATTGAATTCTTGTATAATATGTGTGTAATTCTACTTTGGGTTCTATTTTTGTTTATTATTGTTTTAATTTTAACCTACACAAAAGATGTGTAGTGTAATTTTCTTCAATGTGTAATTGGAGACACAGCCATGTGTAAATTCATTGGCAACACTGTAATCATTTTGTTTACACACATCCATTAACATTTTTGCAGCTTGTAAACAAAGTTTGACAACTAGGTGCAATGTATACAGTGACAGGCTGGGCTTGTGCATGTACCTAGTATAATTGTATCATGTTCGTGACTGAAGAATTTGTGGTGCTTGTGATTTTTTCTCTCATTGACGCGCATACTAACGTCATGCATGTACATACATACATACCTACATAATTTTTGTATGCTCTCCTATTTTTCTGCGCACATACAAACGCACACATGCATTTACATGAGTTGTGTGCGCTTGCTTTAAAAAACCTCCCTTAAACACAAACATAATAGCTTACCATCTAAATCTTACACACACACACACCCAAACGTACAATATGCAAATTTGCATTATTATTATTTAAATAACAAGCATACATGTATAAACAGTACTTATTTTCATTGTTTGCTTAAACAAGACGTCTTGGCGACATCGCTTGTTAACAGTCATATACATGTACACCAATACAACCATCGTGCTTCGTTTATAGTACGACAGCATTTATTATTGGCTTAGTATAATACATGCCACGAGAATACATTTAAAAAACATGACATTTACATTTCAAGACTGCTTACGCAGGCCACTAGTATACATTGCATATAATTGTCAAACTTTGCTTACAAGCTGCAAAAATGTTAGTGTATGAGTGTGAATAAAATGATTACAGTGTTGCCAATGAATTACACATGGCTGTGTCTCCAATTACTCATTGAAGAAAATTACACCACACATATTTTGTGAAGGTTAAGATTAAAAGAAAAATAAATAAAAATTTAACCCAAAGTAGAATTACTCACAGATTATACCAGAATTTAATTATATGGAATACACATGTGAGTAGAAATTACACACTGCCTAACTACACACAGATTGGCAACACTGAATAGCTATAATCATGCAGGAATGCCGCGTCTGCAATTGTACTTTAGTCAGTGATGCCAACAATTCAAAGGCAAAACGAGCCAACTGAGTAGCTAAAAAGAGCTAAATTTAAAAACTCAAGATTTTTCCGTTTTAAATCTATGAATGTACATATTTATTATTCAATTTGCACTTCAAGATTTTTTTACATTAATAAAAATAATAGTAAGAAAAAATAAAAAATAATAATTTAAAATAAAATCATTTCACAGCAATTGATGCAAATATTTATCTGCATTAACAATATAACCACACACCTTTACATATACTTGTATATACGTTAAGTTACAAAGTAAGAACAATCATTTTTAAAAAGAGTTAGCTTTAGAAAGATCTTTTGTTGGTTTAATCCATTTTTTTAAACGCGGGATTTGATTTCCAAGCTTTCCTATATTTTTGGCAGTAAGAATCCATTTCAATAATTTGTGGAAAATTTTCTAATTACTCAGAAACGAACACTTTATAATAAAAACGGGGTTTTACAATTTGAAATACCTAAATACATAAATATATGTATCTTACATAATTGCGAAAAAAAGTATCTGCATTTGCAAAAACATAGTTGCCAAAAATTTAAATGCCCAAAGCAGAAACAATAGGGTTAAAGCGGGAAAATTTACTATAAGATCCAAAAAGTGCTAAACGTGCCGTTTCCACAATTGAAAAGAGCGAAAAATTTCGAGTTAGAAGCAATCAAAAAGAGCTAAATTTAGCTCTAAAATAGCTAAGTTGGCATCGCTGACTTTAGTTACTCTGTTTAATGTTATTTTTATAAACAAAAGACATTTGTTTCTGACAATTTATGGTTTGTTTATACCAATAAAATACATGTGTTTTTTTGTGTTTTAATTTGGTTGTAGTCGTGCATGTAAGTAGTATAATTGTATCAAGGCCCATTTATTAGGTCTATGCAACTCTACAAAAACACAGCAATACAAAAAACAACTTTGTGTTTAAGTTGTCAGAAACACACACAAACATGAACTAAAGTATATGGTGCAAGCAGCTTTTGACAGTTTAAACAAGAAAACACAGAATATCATCAGGACGATTGCGTTGACCTAATAAATAGGCCTTGAATTGTATCATGTACTTATATATATATATATATATATATATATATATATATATATATATATTTAGGAAATTTATTATTCGACATATTGTCATAATTATATTTTAATTCAAAATTTGTGGTTGAAGTCTACTGATGATTTGGTTCAAGCGCCAATGAAATACGTATATAGACCAAGCTGAACCACCAGCAAATAAATTTCAAATTAAAATATATATATATATATATATATATATATATATATATATATATTTTGTGGTTGAAAGTAAAAGACCTCGTGCGATGGATAATAACGTCAAGAAGTAAATAAGAAAAGACAAGTTGTAATTTGTTTAGTCAAGAATAAAAGGAAGTTCAGTTGCAAATAAGAAAATCGTATGTTATTTATTTTTATTTTTGAGCAATCAAAAGAACTCACACGTTTAATAAAATTTAAACGTAACAATATATTGCATACTAAATCATAAACCGTCAAAAGGGGCAAAGTGGTTTTGTTTTTTTATAAACCAAGTTAATTGAACAAATCTCGAACGACCAAAACATTTTATATTGTTGAAGTATACCTATAAAATTAGAGTTTCTACGCGGGAAAAAGTCCGATGTACGATATGTATAAGCGTGGAAGCAGATGTAAGAGAGGTTTCCGAGGTGACTCCAAAAACTTCAAGCGTTACGAAATATTTTCAACCTAATACCTCCATACTATCTAGTTTGGCAGATGTAAATGAAATTTCCATCCATGCCATAACTCTTGAAATGAACGAATTAAAATATTTTGTTTTTAATTTAAATGTCTGTTTTTCTTCCATAAAATTATCGGGCTGGCCCACGATGTCGACAAGAAACTTTCTATCGCTTATACTGAGAACAAAAAGAAAATAAGAAAATTTGTCAGTCGTTAAGCAGCTCTGGGTCGGGGAACATCTCTCACGTCATCGTAATTATTTCTTAAGTGCGGTCAGGTTTGTGTGTGTTGTTTGGCCTTCGAGAGTTTTTCGTCTCGCTCGCACTGGTTGACTGATCTGCCACCGATAACCGTATAATCTTGCGGTTTTTTGTGGAATTTCTTTAACAACCACGTTGCGTACTTCCTATGTGAAGGCATAGGTCGTGTACAGTCAGTCACAAAACCTTATAAAATACTGTTAATACCATCTTGGGCATATGGTCTACGTTACTCCGCCCATATTTGTGCAACACCATATTGTGCAAATTTACTTTGCATTAATATGTTTAATAAATAAAGAAAATTTGTTTTTGTTTTTTATGATTTATTTGTTGTTTCCACAATGCAAGCAAGCGACTTGTCTAGAAAATTTTTGTATAGGAATCGCTCAAAAATTTTTCTAGAGAAGTCGCTTGCTTGTATTGTGGAAACTACACATTACGGTGCGATATGTACTTACTAGGGATGCCAAACGCGAAATCCCGGGATTTGTGAAGTTCAAGCCCGAGATTTCAATTTCGGGATTTCTTAGCAATTTTTATATAAAAACCATTTGTAAATTAAAATTTTCGTTGATTTTATGGTATTTTCTTATAAAATATAAAAGTCCTATACAAATTTTTACGTGCAGTTTTAACAATTTAATGACTATTCGTGACACATTTCTTATAAATTAACAACAAGAGCAAATCAAATCAACTACTTTTTCATTGTTATTTTCATCAAAGGTGCTACAATATACAACTAAGAATTATTTTGAAAATAAAAAGAAGCTTATGAGCTTTGGAAGGGAAATAACATTTGGAAAATTCATAAGTTTGAAGTAGAATACAATACACGGCAAGTGCAAACTTTTTGTTGTAGGGTTGACGTAAACGTAAGAAATATTTACCGAATAATGCGTTTCGTTTTCCAAAAAGTCCATAGATATGTATGTATATTCGTTTTTGTTAAGATTATAGAAAAAATGTATATATATTGAAAAGAAAAACAAATTTTCAGATTTAGTTACGGTTTTCAGTATAAATTCTCTAACATCAAATGTAATTATTCAACATAAAAATAGATGAGACAAATCCTTTTGATTTTTATTTCATAGTCGTAGTAGAAGATTGTTAACTTTAAAGAGAATTGTGTAATGATATATTATCAACATAAAACCTTTTAAAATGCATAAATTTTTTTATTAAAGTAATAATTATTAAAAAAATAGTTTATTTTCCCGAAAAATCCCGGGATCCCGAAAATCCCGGGATTTACGGAATCGGGACTTAGAAATCCCGAATCCCGGGATTTCCAAAAATCGATACGATTGGCATCCCTAGTACTTACATAAGTATGTATTTAGCTTACAAAACGTGTTTGGCCACAGAGTTAAAGTATAATGAGTGATGAAAAATTTTAGAATCATCTGTATCACAGGTTCTGTGTGAAAGAGGAAAAGTGTAGTTTGTTAAGTTGTTAACAAAAAAATCAAAACAAACAGGAGGTTTTTCTCCTCCTTGAATTTTCAATGCCAAAAAATGTTTATTTTGTGAAGAACATATTTACAAAATAAAATGAAAGAATTTGTTGCGTTGAACAAAAACACAGAATGTGAAAATTATTGTTAGTACGATGAATGATTCATTATTACTTTAAACCAAGTGAACTATGTAGCTCGGTTTTTTTACGCTCGTAGTACACAGTTCAATTTTAGAACAAAGCACAAACTGAACTAACATATAGGCTATGGACTAAATGAGTTAAATGTTCTTTTTGTTTTTTACTCTGCTATTTATGGCGAACCAGAAAAACCTGCCGCTTGCTATTGGAACAGGTGGGAACTCCCATCATGTGGTCGGGTGCCGCATCGATGCAAATACTCGAGGTGAGTATTTGATTTAATTATCTTTATAAATTTGTACCCGGTTAACATTGGTTAAACCACTTAACAATAAATATGAGGGAAGCGCAGAGCAATAAGTAGCAGGCCCACTTAAATAACAATAAATAGGAGCGAAGTTTTTACATTCCACTGTAATAGATTAAAGAAAAGTTGTATAAATTTCCTGTAATCTATTACAAAAACGCCTATATTTTTAATGTCAACGTCTTATACAAACAGTGGGTTAGTGTTCTGCACTCAAACTCAATTAAAGGCCGTGATACACTATCATTCACAGTCGCACGATTCATTCACTGGAAAATCGGATTGAATTCTGTCACACTCCAAATAAATCGCAACAAAATCTCTTATAGGTGCCACACTATTCCACAAAAAAGATTCAAAAACATTTAAAATAATTTTTATGTTTAATTATTTTGCATTTCTAAAGAAATAATAACGCAAAATGTATTTTTCAAAATGTATCTCTCTATCTATCTCTAAATAAATGAATCAGAATTTGCTGTTTTCTTATTAACTGCCTTACAAAATGCATCTCTGATCTAATAGAAATTATCATTTTATGAAAGTTCTCATACACTTCTGGAAATCGGACAAACTTGTCAAAAAATTTGTCACACATGTCAAATTTCAATCCACACTATCATACTTTTTGAACACACTCGATTTTTTTGACAGTTCGAAGGACTGTGTATGATAGTAGATCTGTTCCAGATGCATAACAAAACAGTCCGAACTTGTGTGTAAGACGTTTGAGTTAAAAATCTTTGTATTTTTGTAATAGATTAAAGGAAACTTGTACAACTTTTCTTTAATCTATTACAAAAACGTCAAGATTGTCATCGTCAACGTTTTACACAAACAGGTTGTAAATCATAAACAGTCACAACTCAAAATGATCAAAGTGATTTTCTTTTTATTTAAAATATTTTGAGTTGTTGACAAATATAGACGATAGAGGAAGATATACCTGCCTGTTATGTAAATCGATTCGATTTAAAAACGCTCGATTTAGAAAAATTAAATCCACTAATAACAAATTTTTTCAGACTTTTGTAGTTTTATATTTTTTAGAGCTTGAAATATCATGTCTGAAATTAATTTAGTAGAAGTATGTATGGTTTAAAACACGCCAATGGGCCGGCTCATTTTTTATTTTCGGAAAACGAGAAATTTACTCGGATTTGGTTTACAGAACATGGCTGATACTTGCATATAATCCCCCTAATTGCGAATGTCACGTCGAATATTCGTCTACGAGAATTTCCTACTAGATTAAAAGAAATTTGTAAAAAATTTGTTTAATTTAGGGCAAAATTCTCGTAGTCGAATATTCCACGTGACATACGCAATACTGGTGATTATGTTAATTCACGAACAAGTCATTAGGATTCTTTGTAACAAAAAATCAAAAATTTATTATTCAAAAAAGATTGGTGAATAAGTTCCTATTTTTATAATAAAGTTTCATTGAATGTTTGTTTATGTATACATTTATTACGTGAAAAGCCGCAAAGAGCAAATAAATACAAAATATTAAGCTTATTAAATACATACAATACATTTGGAAATGTGCATCTAGTATGTGTATGTAGGCATGCAAACCAAACAAAATTACAGAAAGGTACAACAAACATAATTTCATACATGTGTATATAAATATATCTATGTAACAACTCGTACCAAGGATACAAACGTATATTATCTTAGTAACTAAAATATGTATTAAATTCAATCCGTTTTAGGTTTTAAATCATTTACTGACGGCTGTAAGAATTCTTCCACAATAGCATTTACCATGCGATCTAATGTTTGTCTATGGGTCTGCCAATCTTTTTCTTCCGGTTTGGCACATAATTCAGCGTAATATTTAATTTTAGGTTCGGTGCCGCTTGTACGTAAAGTTATCACTAAGCCATTTTCAAAACTAAATGTTATCATTTGTGTACTGGAGCTAACAGGTAGACGTGCTATACCATCTTCATGTGACGTATCAAGACCTGTTGTTAAATCTCTTACATGTCTGATGGCAAATTCGCCATTAAGTATGGAAGTGGGATAAGTTTTCGGTTTGCCTTGTTTGAAATTGCGCAAACGCTCGAAAATACGTTTGATAACCGGAGCTTTATCACAAAACAAATAAGAACAATTTGTGCAATGATAACCATATTTTTCATAAAGTTGGTTTAACTTTTGTGCTAAACTTATTCCCTCAGTTTCTTTGATGTAGCAAATCATTGTGGGCAGATGGGTAGCAGCACTAACACCATCCTTATCAAGTACGGCTGTCGAAAACATAAAACCTATAGCTTCCTCAAAGGCAAAAAGAACTTCTTTGCCTTCTTTCATTAAATCAATGGCACGATTACCCATCCATTTAAAACCAGTAAGAGTTTCTTCAAAATTATATCCATCTAATTCACTCATGGACTTTAAAATCTTGGAACTGACGGTGCTGGCCAAAAGATAGCATTCAGATAGATCAACTTTAGAATGCAAAGCTTTGTAATTTTCGACAGACCACCAGCCTAAAAGGGTACCCAACTCGTTGCCATTGAAAACCTAGGAATTTGAGAGTTGGCAATGGTTAAAAAAATATTGATTACAAAAATATCTGTTATATTCTTACCTTCCATTGTCCAGTTCGAGAATCTTTTTCGGCACAGGCCAATCGATCTGCATCTGGATCATTGGCAAATATCGTTGTAGTCCCTTCTTCCTCGGCCTTTTTAATAGATAACTCAAGTGCACTCTTACCTTCTTCTGGATTTGGAAATTTAACTGTTGGGAATTCAGGGTCTGCCTCTTTCTGTTCTTCCACCGGTATAAGCTTTGGCAAGCACGCTACTCTGAAAGCCTCTTCTACATAAGGCCAACCTACACCATGCATAGCTGTGTAAACAAACTTGATGTTGCCCAAAGTTTTTTGTCTATTATTTATTTCTAGGAATTCTGTAGGAATATTTGCTTTTAATGTTCTGTAGTAAGCGCCGTACATTTCTTCATAGGGATCCTCTAAAAGAGGTGAGTCTTCTAACACGTTCGTATTCCATGAGGAATCTTTTGGTTCCAAGTTATTGAGTATTGACTGCTGTATACCTTTATCGTGGGGTGATATAATTTGCGCACCATTGCCCCAGTACACTTTGTAGCCATTGTCCTCTTTGGGGTTATGCGAAGCCGTAACCATGACACCGGCTAAACAATTTTTTTGTGAAATAGCAAACGGCACAAAGGGTGTAGCTACCATTCTAGTATAAAGTAAAACTTTAATACCACTTTGTATAAATATGGCCGAGGAAAGTTCAGCAAATCGTTTGCTATTGTATCGGCCGTCATAACCAAACACTATGCCACGTCCATATTCCTCAGGCTTGTACTGTTTCTTGACATACTCGCATAATCCTTGAGCAGTTTGGACAATCACCAAATCGTTCATGGAATCAAAACCAGCACGCATGCAGCCTCGTAAGCCAGCAGTACCAAAAGTCAAACGATCCGTTAGGCGTTTACGCAACTGGTCCCACTCCTTCAATTCAATCAGTTGTTTAATTTCTTTGACGGTATGTTCATTGCGGTCCCATTCCAGCCACAATTTTATTTGATCATCCAAGCTCTCATCTCCCGAATATAATGCCATGTTGTATACGACCTTAAGATTTGTCTATATGGTGATTTGTTAATAAAAAATACACCTTATCTAAAAAGGAACAGCTTCTGATGACAGTTTAGTAGCCTATACCACAATTAGAAATCAATGTCGACAAAAATTATATTTACTTTCCCGATTATATACATATGTACGCATGTACGTACATACATATATTTATAGAAATTTATGAATTATGCACATACGTATGTATGTATATTCTGCAATGAAATTAATGAAATGCTAGAGCTAGGTATGCACTTGTAGAACATTAACTAAAATTAATAATTGTATATAAATGTATGTACATACTTCGATGTTATGTATAGCACAGATAGTGTATGCGCCTAGATCATTACACCCTACAAAAAAATTTGATGAGAAATTATAATGAATTTTATGTACATACATATGTTGTTATGTATGTACATATGTATGTATATAAAAGTTAGCCAGACATTTCAGACTGAGCAAATTTTGACACAATCGAATTCACCGTGCAACCGAATATGAATTCTAATCAGACTTTTCATGCCAGCTGTATATGGTCTCCGGCGTTATGAATTGCTCTGATTTTCAGTTACAAATTATAAGAAAAATTTATATTTTGAAGTCCATAACTTGACAAAAAAATACATCTATGCAACCGCAATTTGAATATATCCATTTATATAATAATAGGACATGGCAAAATCAATTCTACACATTCAATTTATATCAAGTTGTATCTAACTAGGTGGTAATCAATTAGATTACATTTTAAAAAGAATTGTACTGATTATATAATTCCCTTTAAAAGAATTTCTGATAAATAATTGATTACGATTACTAATAATCGAAAAGTAATCTGAAATTACAAAAAATAATCAAAAAATAGTCCGACTATTTTCAAAGATTACTTTTGATTATTAATAAATAGTCGAAAAGAATTACAAGTAATCGGATTATTTTTTAATTACTTTTGACTCTTTTGGATTATTTTTTGTAATTTCAAGTAATTCAAATTATTTTTCGAAACTGAATATAATCGTAATTTAATCATTACTTATGACACTTAATTTTTTCTTCATTGATTTGATATTGAATTTATAAAAAGAAAGAATAAATGTTAGATACAACTAACTATATAAAACGGAAACTAACGGGCCTATGTATAAGCAAAAATTGGCATGAAGTTAGCATAAGTGACGAAATTGAATTAGGTGTTAACGAGTTCCTCCATACAATTTGACATTAAAAACGGTAGTATTACCTACACTACAAAAACACTACCTGTCAATTGACTGCTCATTTGATCGATAGCCATGCAGGCTATATTCATCATTGCGTAGAACAAAGTTTCTATCACATTATTAAAGGCAAAATGAAAAATATGATGGAAACTTTTGTGTACGTGTGAAGTTGCATCACACTTCCGATCAAATGACTAGTCAATTGACTGTAATTACAATTATAATTATTGAATTGAATGTAAGTAACATTTTTTGAAATGTGTTAGTGAAAAAATTTGTTTGTGTTAGTTTCAATCATTCATTTCTTCTAGGGTAATTTAAACCCACCTCTAAGTCCTAGCATGATTTTTAATGTGAAGTTTCATCGCAAAACTCTTTGAGATCATGTTCAATTTTGCTACTTCATGCCAATTTTTGCTTATACATAGGGTCATAAATGTTTAAATGTCAAATTTTCGTAATTAGAACACGCTAGTATTAAGACAAAACAAACTAAAATTCGCTATATTTGACCAAAAACCGCTAATACCGAACACTTATGTTTCAAGCTTGAAATGTCAATTTTAATTTGAAAAATTTTAAATTTTTTTTGACAAATTTTAATTTTAATCAGAAATAATTCATAGTTAAGCTCAAGTTCAGTAATTTCAATTCTTATTGAATGAAATACTTTTATTAATTAATGTGAGTTTCGTGCTAACCTAAATAGAAAAATGAAAAATTGAGAGAAAAAAACAGAAAATTAATACTGATACTTATAAATGTGTTTACCAAAGGTAAATCAATTGTATACACAACAATCGTTTCTCATATTCCGTTTCATTGTACATTTAAGTTAAATAGCTGATGTTAATAACAATCTCTACCCAAGTAGATAGACTAGGGTACTGATGAAGTGCGTGGCTGCACAGAAAAGTATCGGTATTTCCCCCAGCTTAAAGTCTAAGTTTAATTTTTCTTCTCTTCTTTATAAACTCACATTAATTAATAAAAATATTTCATTCAATAAGAATTGAAATTACTGAACTTGAGCCTAACTATGAATTATTTCTGATTAAAATTCACTACAGTTCAATTAAAATATCTAAAAATTTTAATTTTTTTATCTACAACTTTAGTCAAGTTTTGACATTATTTAATTTTTCTGAATATATCTGTATGCTTCCTTTGCGCCTGTTGAATTTTCCTATTACAATATGTTTGCGCTTTTCTCAATAACTTGACAAATGACAGAAAAATTGTCATATGGGGTTTAACAGCCACGGTTTGTGTATAAATAATTCAATAATTTTAATGATAGCGAAAAAAACATGTTGAAAACGACACCGCGGTGAACATGTAAGTAAATAGCAGCACTCTACTGAATTTATGTTATGTCGATAACTGTATGGCATCACAATGTTAAATTGAGAGCTTACAGGGCAACACATATATGTGCCAACTGTCATTGATTTTGACATAGAGAACGCCGTGTGGATTAAATTGGAAAAGAAGATTTCCAAAAAGTTGCAGAATTATTTTCATTTAAATAATACAACATATAACAGAATGGCTGATGTATTAGATATTGATAATGCTGAAGAATTCGAAGTCGATGAAGATGGAGATCGTAAGTAATAGTAGAAAAGGGCCATCTGCTTTTCTATATCATATTTACAATAAATTAAAAAATGTAATTATTTCGCGTGTAGAGGGTATTGTACGTCTAAAGGAGAAAGCTAAGCATAGGAAAGGTAGAGGATTTGGTAATGAAACCACGACGCGCGAAGCAATTCATCAGTATGAACGTGTTCGTCATGAGGATGATGATGAACTTGAACCAGGTCCCCAACGCTCAGTGGAAGGATGGATACTGTTTGTAACTAATATACATGAAGAAGCTCAGGAAGACGAAATTCAAGAGAAATTCTGTGATTTTGGTGCAATTAAAAATATTCATTTGAATTTAGATCGTAGAACTGGCTTTTCCAAGGGTTATGCCTTGGTTGAGTTCGAAACACACAAAGAGGCGTGGGCTGCTAAAGAGGCCCTGAATGGTACCGAAATTATGGGCCAGCCAATACAGGTTGATTGGTGTTTTGTAAAGGGACCTAAACGCATTAAAAAATTAGACAAACGACGCCGTTGACAGTATAGGAATAGTTTTAACTTCTCTAATTTATAATATGCGCTATATAAATCCAAGTGGGTTTAACTGAGTATAAAATCATAAAATTAATTTGAATTTAAATATCACTTGAAGAAACAAAATGATGAAAATATAATAAATATTTTAAAATTGTGGATGGAAAATGATTTTTAATATATTGCTCCCAAATGAGACCGAAGTATATTTATTCGATATTAATCTTAACCAGCAACCAACGTAAATTCTTCATAATAGTACATTGGACTTGACGACGAACAAGAAATATACATATATGTACATTTGTATTGGCACTTAAATTTTATGTTCCATTTGCTTTTTAAAAATAAATAAATAAAAATAATTGTAAAAATTTTGTAAGAAGAAAAATAGATTTAAAGTTAAATGAGAACTTAATTATTAAAGTTTTTGTAGATGCTTTTTGCTACAGCTTACGAAAGAATCTTGATCAACCCTATTTGAGGTTCTGCGTGAGTACACGAATGGCTCGAAAAGAGTAGAGTTCGTTGGCTTAGATATATGCATATCTAGAAGAGTTTTCCTTCCGTTTCCCAAATAAATGTGGCATTCTGTAGCTAAAATGAGTGCTCAATAAGGGATAACCTATCAAAACACTGAACTATGCTCCAAGATTTACAACTTGACACTATCTGCGGCTCTCATATGTCGCTCTGCTAAGGGCGTATTATTATTAAAGTGTTAAAGATATACTTTTAAAACACGTGGCAAAATTAGCCCACCTGCAACAAATAGGAGATATCGTGGCTGCAATCGCATGTCAGTATGCGTTCGTAGTGTCAAAAATTTATAATTCTTTATCTAGATGAGGAATTTGTTTTTCCTGCTTTGGAAAACCACCCCCTTCGCTGTTTAGAAAGAAAAAACAGATTGTACCTTCTACAC
The DNA here is from genome assembly GCA_905220375.1 of Tachina fera. Lineage (NCBI taxonomy): Eukaryota > Metazoa > Arthropoda > Insecta > Diptera > Tachinidae > Tachina > Tachina fera. The sequence goes on along the minus strand of LR999967.1, from coordinate 100,833,900 downwards.
TGCTGTCCAATAGACTTATTCTCAAAAATTGCCTGTAATTATTTATTTTAAAATTACTCGTGAAAATCACCAGTCGTAACAAATTCTTCACAATACACATAAAATGTTGCAAAACAAAAGGATTTTGTTTAATAGAAACAATCTAAAATTAAATCTATAATTCATATTAACATACTAATATATTTATGTAATAATAAATGATTATTTCATTTTCTTTATGTGCAGCAAATGTTTTCTCATAGCTTGCTGCTTATCGCGAAAACTCTTCTTCACTTTTGATCTAGCCTTATGGCGCATCATGACGAAATTCTTTCGTTTTTCCTTCTCGCGATTAGTTTTTGAACAATTTTCATTCTTACGTCCATCTTTCCAGCCGAATTTTTCACGATCTGTTCGACCGCTTTGTACCGACTCTAGACGGGTTTCCCTGTCATGTTTACGTTTCTTGTAAATCATTTCAATTTTGTCCAATTTCACAAACTCTTCGCGATCTTTTTCAAGTGGTCTCTTGCGAGCATTTGTAACGGCCTTTTTGACATTTGCAGCATTAATACGTTTGAAATCCTCATCGGTAAAGATGCGCGTGAGCGCTAATTCTTGAGCTGCCTCTTTTTCATTAAGGATTGTGGCATTTTCAAGAATTTCAGAGGGGTTTTTCTTGTCTTTTTGTGATTTTTTTGAAGATTTGGAAGTCAACGAAGAAATAGAATTAACGCGCTGCTTATTTTTTGTTTTCTCAATATTCTTTTCGGTTTCCTTATCGTTTTCCTCTTCTCCGTCTTCTTCATCATCTTCGTCGTCTTCACTACCGTCACTTTCCTCATCATCATCATCTTCATCTCCGTCACTCTCGTCCTCTTCATCGCTGCTGGCTGCTTCATCATCATTGTCTTCGCCTTCGCTGTGACTAACATTAACCCAATCACCATCATTGGAATCTGTTTCATCGCCATCACTTCCCAGATCAATGGTTTTAGAATTTTTTAATAAAGCCTCTGCACCTGGAATAGTTTCATATACATCAACTGCACCATACGCTTTGGGTTTAAGTTCTGCTCGAGCCTCTGTCAAACGACCACGATCTTTTTTGTGCAACAATGCTGGCAACTGTTCTCTATATAACATTATTAATGAACGAGCAGCCATCATAACTGATTTTTCTTTATAAGTTTTATACATGGTCAAATCTTTAAGTAAGTCTTCTCCCATAGCTAAAGGACACCGTTGGCAAATTTCTCGGGTTGCATTCAAACCTATTGCCATCACATCAGATGAGTTTCTTTCGGTAATAAAATTATTCGCAATTATTTTTAAAATAGGCTCTACCATATCACCCGGAACTAATTCGTGAGATGCTTGAGCAGCAAATTGTAATATTCTAGTGACTTGTCGCTGATGTGGTTGAATGAAACGAGTTATATAGGGATAAAACGAAAAAAGGAACAGTTCGTGTATACCAATGAGGCGAGAAATTACGTCTAAATGCATAAGTTTAACTTCGAAGCGTTCGTTTCCGGCCTGCAGTTGTTTAAAAAGTCCCTCGGCCATACCTTGCGGATTATGTATTAAGTGAATAGCCGAAAAATTAAAGGGCGCTGCGTTTTTCTTTTTCTTTTGTTGTTTAATGGCCTGCTTCTTAATTTGATCCAATTGCTTCTTACGTTTTTTAGTCTTTTTATTGACACGACTCTGGATAAGAGCAGATTTCAAGTCCACCTCATTATCAGTGTCGGAATCATCTGACCCCTTTTCTTCGTCATCATGGCCCAAGAAAAACTTTAAAGAAGCTACTTGCACCTAGATATACATATACTTTATGGTTAGTTTTAGTTCAACAAATAATTACAGCAATAATTAACTACCTTCATTATTTTTGAAAAGCAGCCAACAGTTGCAACGACATTCACAGTCTTTTCATCATTCCAGATATTTTTCTTATACAAATCTATCATAATATCAACCGACATTTTGGCAGCCTTTGGATTTGCATCTTTTAACATTGAATACATAAAGTTTTGCAAGGTTGAATTTAACTTCATATCCTTGTGCTTGGCATTCATATTTTTAATATCGGTTATAATATGGTTTCGTAAAAATGTGCGCAAATGCTTATCGGGACAGCGCAATAGTTGAAAAAATAATTCCAGCAAGTCCAAAGCAGGTATCAAATTTTTATTACGCAACAGTATCAAAGCCTTGACAAAGCAATTTCGCATTATGGGGTCTAAGGTGGTAGCGTGATTTTTTAATAAGTCCACCAAGTGTTGCGGAAATAGGATACAAACATCTGGATAGCATTGAGCCACCTAAAATATATACAACATATAAACATTTTTAAAGAATTTTTTGTAAAATTTCTTTCAAACCAATTACCTGGGCAATAAACATAACTAACTCATCTAATGATTTGTTTTCTTCTGTCGGATTTAGGGCAAACACTTCAAGGCTACTGAGGAAATGTCTATACTGTTGATTAAATTCATCTTTATATGATTCCGGATCACGTTTAACTAGATTCTGCAATTGCGGTAGATTATCCGGCAGTTGGTTATTATGCCGCACCATAGTGATGATTTTTATTTTAAAACTCTACTTGTATTTTTTTAAAGTTTTGATAAACTCGCAAATGCAAAATAATGTTACGTTTGTGGTCCAAGGCACCACACGAGCACGTTTTTATTTTTGTACTTTCTCTTTTGTTAGTGTCTTCTGACAGCACCAATGAATTGTAAATTTATTGAAAATAGTCGCAATTTGACAACTAGAAAACTTGTCCTTGGCTGACACCATGATTGAATCCCATGTTTCGTGAGGCGTGCTTGTTGGCGTTTTATTTTTGTTCGTCTCTTGAAGTGATATAATGGTGTGTTTTTGATATCGATTTAATAGGGAATGTACTTGTTTCAAGCAAATTGCAAGCAAATTATACATTTATTTTTATAATGTACAAGATTCTAAAGAATACACTTAAAAAACAATTTAAAATAAAACAAGATTTTTTAATCATGGTATCGGTGGTACACAAAGTAAATTCTGTGTCCTCGTATATATTTGCAAGTTCTTAAAATTCATACATCTTAAGGAATAAAATAAATAAAGGTCAAATACACCAACCAATTTTAACGCTGCCAAATAAATGGATAGGTGAAACTGAAAGCAATCTAGTTGTCAATTTAAAAAGCTCGAGACTGTCATAAGATAAGTGTAAGTGTATTGAAAATGGATGAATTGAAAGGCAAAAATTTAACTTATAGTAAATAACAAGTGCAAATTTCTCTATCCCACCTGCTTCTCTACACCGGTCACCGACAAACAGCAAAAATCGTGTCTTAAAAAATATAAAAACGTACGTGTTTATGCGACTCCTAATATCTACCACACCGACGAGCGTTTATATGTCTGGCCACACTCTGGCATCTCTTGAAGTAACACAGTCTGGCCGAAAAAAGAAAACAAAAAAAATCACACATCACAACAAAGCAATTCTCCTTATATATATTTTTTCTCTTAATTTTCTAATATATTTTAATAAATTTCATTATTTTTTGAACATATACAACTATTTAAATAAAAATAAAGTTTGTAAATAAAGCAATGCATTAAAGATTCCCAGGTTTTCTCAAATAAATACAACACGACGTCTCTGAGTGTCTATTGATGCCGTCATCAAAATTATTGCATTGTTCCACACAAAAAAAAATCATTCAAATAAAAAAGTGCAACTTCCAACCAAACTAACAATTTGTTTGACGTTAACTAAAACGACTTTAATTATTTGCCTTAATTACAGTTCTAATTGATGAATTTGTTTTTTTGTAAATAACAAATCAATGTCTTTGCGTGCTATTAAAAAGCGCGAAAATCGATTACCCCCACCTGGCACATACAGTACAAATTCAAGAGCCACTATATTTAAAAAACTTATTAATAAGAATAACAAAGTTTTGTTGCAACATCAGCAGCAATCAACTACTAGTGGTAATGGGAATGTTGGTGGGGACGTTATACAAAGTACACAATGCAAACATAAAAATTTATCAGTGAGTACCATTAAACAACAGTATCAACTTTTGGGCAGACTAACAAAATCGAATTTGGAATTTGGAAAGCCGTCGGAAACTTTAAAACGCTTGGAAGCCTCACGTTTAGTAAGAACGAAATCAGAAGCAGATGTTAATCAACTGTTAAGCAGCATTAATCTGCTAAATGCGAAATCTGAAGTTTGCTTAAAAACTATATCAATTCATAACTATCAAACTCCTGCCAGCTGCAATAATAATTTATTTGTAACGCCCCACAAATCACAAAAAAGTATACCAAAAGTCATGTTAACTGGTGCACGCTCCCACCGCGATTTAACCCAATCATCTTATGCCACCTCAGCGCACAATGTTGAGGTCAGCAATTGCGGCTCGACAGTTGCGCGTCGCCGCATGAGCGAAGGTAATTATATGAGATCGCAAAGAACTAATTCAATGTCGACAAGTGAAATGACATCTTCCTCGAATGCTCCCTCCTCCTCTTTGTGCCATTCAGTGCCGCCCGTAGATCCGAATAGTATATTACGGATACCTATCATTGGCTATGAGGTAATGGAGGAGAGAGCTCGTTTCACGGTCTATAAACTTCGTGTAGAAAATCCTCACACAAATGACTGTTGGTTGGTTTTAAGACGTTACACTGATTTTGTACGTTTGAATACGAAGTTGAAACAAACATTTCCTCATCTTGTATTGAATTTGCCACGCAAAAAGATATTTGGCGATAATTTTAATGCAGTTTTCTTGGACAACCGCATACAAGGTTTACAAATGTTTGTAAATTCCATAATGAGTAAAGAGGAACTAAGAAAATGCCAGTTGGTGCGTGAATTTTTCTGTTTAGACGAACCGCCCTCCTACTCCGAATCAATGGAAGAGTGTCGGGTAAGTCTTGTTCATACTTTTTGTTTATTGCTTTTATTCTTTTGTCTTCATTTTATTTATTGCCTTAAATGATTCATTATAATTATTGGAGCATAGTAAAAAGTATTTAATCAATGCGTAATACTTAAATAAAATGTGCAAAATGAAAATATTGTTTGGCACTGACCGACCGACCGTTTTGATAAGGGAACAGACAAAAGTTGTTGATTCATTTTGTAGTACGTTTGTGTTTTTTTTCTTTTGCTCTAAAATTAAAACAGAAATAATCTCTAAGCAAATATTTAAAGTACTATTTATTTATAAATAAATAGTTGACATAAATATTCAAATAGTGTTTAGTTACATACATATATAGGGAATATTGAGATTAGGCTGGCCTTGCAAGTAAATATACAGGGCGATCATGATAAAATTAAGCCTGAAATGTTTCCCGGGGAACAATTCCAACTAATAGCAAGTAACAGGGAAAACAAAAAATTCTAATTGTAAAAGGGAGAAATTTCACGCGGAATTGTTTGCCCTGATATTTTTTTCTTTTCCTGGAAAAGCGGGAATGATTTTAAATTTTTCGGAAATTCCCGCCCAGTACATACCGATATAAAATATTATTTAGTTTATTTTATTTAAAAAAATATATATGTACATATATTTTAATTGACTTTTAGTTTATCTTTTTCATTTTGTTAAACTCGAACTCGTTGCGTACATCAAAGGTGAAAATGAACCCTATAGTTTTCGCTATAAGCTTACGGCTCTTACGGTTCTCGAGAAGATAGCCTGTGAGGGACAGACGGACAGCGTAGTGAAAACAATAGGGTTCCTCTTCACCTTTTGTGTACGGTCTTAAAATGGTCTAGGATCGTCAGCTGCTCCCTTGGCAACTTTTAAACATCATAGTCCCGAATCACACACTTCAACGTTTGTTGATCAACTCGTAATTCAGCTGTAAGAAAAAAGAGATTTGTATTTCCGTATACGTCTCCGTCTTTCTTACAGCTGAGAGTTGAGTTGAGTTACGAGTTGAGCAACAAAAGTTGAAACGTGTGAACGTGTGTCTTATTGATTTTGTAGATTTTGAGAGAGAGAAAAAGAGATACAAACGGTATATATTACTTTCTCATCTCTCCCATAAAAAAATAAAAATCATTGGGCCTGTCCCACGATAAAATTCAAAACAAAAACAAATTTTAAAATATTGTTTTTGTTTCAAATGTAAGTCCCGGTTCACACGTTTCAACTATAAAAGATATATGAATATGAATATATCTTTTTTCTTGCAACTAAATTACGAGTGGAGCAACGAAAGTTGAAACGTGTGAACCCGGACTGACAACTCGAAGGTTGTCGACATCGTGGGACAACAGGCCTTTAAGCGAGAAAATTTAAAGTGGGCTTGCATGTAACTTGTGTGTACATATTATTCACAAAAATTTCGAAACGCCAATTGGCTGCAAGTGCCGAAAGTGTAAGTGTGTTAATAAAAAAAATCGAGTGCATTGAGTTTTTCGAACTTTAACTAAGTAAATGAAATGAAACTTTCGTTTTTTTTTAATAAAACTTAACAATCTATTTAAAATATTTCCTATTTTAGGCAATTTTTGAGGCTCAAGAAGAAACTATAGCTCACTTGAAGCTGCAAGTGAATACCAAGAACGATTTGATTTTACAACTACAGCAAAAACTGCGCGAAGAAGTTCAAGAAAAAGAACAACTCAAAGATATGCTAAAGTAAGCTTTCTCATCTTCAAATAAAATTCAATGAATTTTTATAATTCCTTTAATTGTTTTTATTATTAATTTACAGGAATCTCAATATAAATCCAACAAATGGCAACATTTAAATATTTCGGTAATACAAATAAGCGGATGCTATTAATATTTCATATAATATATAATTTTTTTCTGGTTCTGACGAAAAGGATTTTAAGTAGTTAAATTTATTTAAGAAACTGGTGCCTAAAACACATTCGGAATTCCAACTTATTGGTTGTTGTAATAAACTGTTGCTTATGTTGAACATAAGTAATCAGTTAAAAAAAATTGCACTAACAGTTAAAACACAAACACAATTAAACTTTTTGTAATAGAAATATTATACATACATATATATTTTTTTTAATTATGTTGGCTATAAGTTAATATTATGTAGTTTTAGTGGAAAAAACAAAGTAAACAAGCAATTAAAAATAGTATTTTTGTATTTGTACCATACATTCATTAATTCAACTTATTTTTGCGCATACAGCATATTTTATTTGTCTCAAATATTTTTATTTTTTTTTCGTGTGTCGAAACAATAATTAGCATGTAGTTATTACATTTAATGCAAATTTAACTTAGAGTGAAATTGTAAAAAGTAAATTAAATACATACGTACATAGTTAAATTAAAGTGACCTTATCAAATCAAAACTTTCATACATCAATTTTCTTTTCTTGGAATCTATTGAAATCAACAGACTTCAAATAGTTTTATTCTAATAGTTTATACTTAGTATAAGTAAAAAATGTATACAAAAATATTATGGAGCAGTGAAAATTTATAATAAATGCAGTTAAAATAAAATACTTGTATAATATGAAGAAAAATATTAATAATTTTTTGTTTTGTTTTAGCTTATAAGCTGGTCATGGCTGGTGGCCTGGCATAAGCCTTTGGAATAAAACCATATTTGCGTGTCTTAGGCGCGTAGGCCCATAGCCAACCGTCAACGGTCTGATTATTCAAATCGGCATATATCCAATCGCCACGTCGCACGCTTAAATCATCAGGAGCCTGTGCCTAAAAAAAAAGTTTTCGATTAGTTTTGTATGAAATACGAGGGAGGCATAGCTTCTTAAGTTGTTTTTTTCTTTTAATTAGTATTACACTGCTTGGTATTAATTGTACGTATTTAATTATTAACCGACTTCAAAAAAAGGAGGAGGTTATTAATTCGTCTGTTTTTTTTTTGGCATTGTTACTTCATTACTCGGTGCAGTTTAGACCGATTGTACAAATTCTTGTTTTGTGTGAGTGGGTATAGCTTCCAATTGGTCTTATTCTAAAAAAAGTAGGCGAGGACACGCCCACAATTTTTAATCTGATTTGATGATATTCTACTTATTTTTTTTCTTGTAATTACACAATTTTAAAGTTGAATAAAATGGACGGGGCTACGCCCATTTAATTATATTGTTATATTTCAAGTGGTTATACTTAACCGATTTTTACAAAATTTATCACACACCTTGAGCTCTAAAATACACACAATCTTCTATTTAAAAAATTGGGCGTAAGTACGCCCATTAAAATTTAATTTTATATTTCACGTACTTATTCTTAACCAACATTTTTCATTTTCAAAATTTTTTTTTGGTTTGAAAGAGTTTAAAATTTCAGTTCGGTCCCTTAAATTTTTTCAAAAATACTCGTATAACATCTTTGCACTGAAGTCGGTTTTTTCGGCAGAATTATTTTTTTGTTTGGCATACAAAATTTCTTACTTGGAGGCTACACGTTAAATTTTTGCTTCAATTTTTGTTTGAAAGTTCAATACATTCGCACGCATACATTTGGGAATTGAATACCACAGCTGTTTTAAAATAATTTTTGTGTTTGTAAAAAATTTAAAACCAGAACAATTTTCTTTGCTTAAATAAAATATGTATAAAAAAATTGTTAATTGTTTTCCCGACGACGGCATTTTGAGCATAAAATTGAAATCAAATTGCTTGCAGCCTACGTCACAACTTCAATTTTAGCAAATTTTGACAAACCATATGTGTGAAAAAATTTAAAGCAATTTATTGAACGTTTCTAATTTGGTAACACCTTATTCTAAAACGTTCTTCCAAACTCAAGTCAATACGCAAAAAAAAAAGAATAAATCGGGATCATCTGTCTGCTCATCTCCAAAAATTGATCTCGTACTCTTTCTTAAGGTCAAAAAAGAAAAAAAAATACGTCCATAGCAGTGAACTGCTGGTGAAAAAAGGTACTCTACTCAAGAGCAAATTATTTGCTGTCACGTTGCCGTGACATCCTTAAATATCTATTGTATATTGTACATAATATATGTATGTATATATTTATATTCGGCCCTGTTCTGTAAACCGAACGATTGAAAAAGTCGTGCTGATTTTAGAAAACTAACTCCGATAATATAAATATTTTTTAGATTTTTTTTAAATTTTTTTATTATATAGATTCCGGAACATCTTCAGGTATGATATCGTGTATAATTTTAAACGCGCCTGCAGGACCATTATTAATTTTTTGAAAATGAGAAATGTACTTGGATTCGGTTTACGGAACAGGGCCAAAGACTAAAATCTTTCCTTTTTCATTACCTTATAATCGTATAACATCACCAACTCCGTACCATATCTCAAATCATCAGCTGGTATTTGTGCTGGATTTTGTGAGTTTTGCTGCTGTTGCAAAGAGCTATCCAAGCCATTGTTGCCAATTGTCACTGGTTGACTTAAGGAATTCAAGTTACCCTGCGCAGGTCCAGCGCTCGTTATCATATCTGACGACAATTGTGTAGTGGTTTTATTTAAATTGCTTTCCAAAAGCTTTTGCTGCGTCTGCAAAACACTATCGGCCGGATAAATAAAAGCGGAAGGCACAAAGCCCTCTTGGCCATCACTGCGCACTATCCAAAACCAATCGGCATCATCTCGATTAAGTAAAGTAACAAATTCCCCTCTCTCCACTGACAAGTCATTCTCATCTCGTGCTATAAATGTATAAAGCACAATATATCGACCATTTGATTCCTTGTGGAAAGGAGTACATTCGGGTTCTATGATTGTGGGAGCTGCTAGTTCGACAACCACATTTTTTAAAGCCACTTGAGCATTATTCACTTCTTCTATTAAATCTAATTTGGTCTGATCGTTGACCGGCAACAAGGGCGTATTCTCATTGTGCTCTTCTGTAGCAGCAGTGACACGAGGCAGCTTTTTCTTAATGGCCATATCGGCCAATTGTGTATTATAGGGTGCGCAGTAAGAGTAGGGTATAAAGCCCTCCTGGCGCGAGTCTTCACCGATCACATAAACCCAATCATTTTCACGATATAATATATTCACGATTTGCCCTCGCTTAACTTCGAGTTCATCGTCAACGCAGGGTGTAAAGTCATGTAAAACCACCATTTTGGAGTCAGGACTTAAGCCATGCTCTTTTTCAATGCCAACTCGTACTAAAGTCTCGATGCTGGAGGAGCCAGTAATGCGCCCCAGTCCCACCCCACCAGGTAAAGGTAGATCCCGTTCAATGTTGGCATTTGTGGCTGTAAAACAGAAGGAATTCAGAATTTAAAAAAGCAGGCTGTCTACTATGTAAAAGGAAACGGGATTACATACGAACATCTACATACATACATATATGTATATATACATATATGTACATATCGTCACCTTAAATGCAAACGGACGTAACTACACTTTTACATTTTTTACAGGAGAAACAAAAAACGTTAACATTTTCTTCAAAATTTACTTGTATTATGGATATTTATATGTTTGTAACCATTTATTTCCTTTTTATTAACACCCGATTAAAAAAAGGGTGTTGTAAGTTTGTAGTGTTTGTCTGTGGGTGTGTATCTGTGGGTCTGTCCTTGTCCACGTACAGACCAAACGGCTGGACCGATTTTGATTTAGTTTTTTCTGTTTGAAAGGTAACTTGATCGAGAAGGTTCTTCGGTCCAGCCGTTTAGAAGATATCTCATCCTCTCTAGATATGTTCGGGGGTTTTTAAAATTTTTAATTTTTGTTATATGTATGTATGTATATATTTAAGATTTTATGTTAGTCACGTTCCTTGCAATAAAAAATAGATGCATTCATAATTACGTCCGTTTGAATTTCTTTAATAAAATCGTCAATTTTGATCGCAGAGGTCTAAATATTTGCGTGAACATTTAATTTGATAAAATTAACCATAATCATTAAAAAAAACTTGATTTCGAATTTTTGTGTAGTTATGTACGTCCGTTTGCATTTAAGGTGACGATATATTGACGTATTACCCAACAATTAATTCGCAGATTACCAGTTATGCGAGAATTGTGTTTTATTTGGACCCTTTTTACTTATCTATTTTCAAATTGTTTACTCTCTCCACATGTCGAGAGTGCGTGCGGATAAAGAATTATTTGGCCAGCTCGGAGAACTACATATTACGCCACCACAAATTCACATGTATTAACGTGTTATAATTTAGATTCAATTTCTTTTCAAAAAAAAAAAAATGATCCAGAACAAAATAGTTTTCAAAAGTTTGTGTTCAAAAAAAAAATTCAATTTAAGAATTTTAGAATTAGATGATATTTGATCCTCACCCCTTGAAAAAGGTCACATATAAATATTACATGAGAGTCATCGTCAAACTCCCCACACAGCGTAAACAAGAATCAGATTCGCAAAAATGTTCATTCTGGCTAGAGTCTTCCTTCCGAAAATATGTCCACTCATTAATCTATTTACATACAAGTTTAACATTCTTAGCATTAAGATAATTGTTAATCTTGTTAAAAAAAGGTCCTGTTTTCATCATTATTGGAAATAATTCAATATAATGCCTTCGTTTAGAAGCCGTCATTGTACTAACCATATATCTGTGGTACTAACCTAAATAAATAAAATGAAATTGTATTGAAGTTTCGCGCGATATCGAATGCAATGGCCCTCAAGTTTGCTTCTTAATTCTTTTAATTCGTTTATCCAAGTATGTGTCTTAAGTCTTTTGTTTTTCACTATTCTTTATGACAGTTGCAAATTAATTTTTTGTTATTTACATACATATTTATTTATTTACCTTTCTTTTTATCACGCCGCATTCGTACTGGGCACAAAAATGCCATTTTATGTTCAAAACTAATAAATAATTATTGGCTTATTATTATTTTTCTTGGACTTCTTTTAAAAATTCTGTTTATTATTGTTATAAGTAGGGCTGCCAGATAAAATTATCGAAATATACAAAAATCGTAATTCCATAATCGAAAAATCGCCTAAAATTCGGACAAATTTAATTTAATTTTTATTAGCAAACAATAAAACAAAAACATAATAATTCATGTTCATACATAAATTTTATATTAAATTACACAGAGATCAATTGCTTAACAGAGAAAACAGTGCCTAATAAGTACCTCATAAAATAGAACAAAATTAATAAGATATCTCTATGGTTGTTTTTTTCCAATAAGGAAATCTTATTAATTTCATAGAGAAAACCTTTTTGAAAAAATCAAGAAGAAATCTTGTAGTTTTTATGAGGTTACCTTATTGATTTTTTTAATAAGGTTTTCTTCTTGATTTTATTAGGCAACCTAATAAAAAAATATAAAAAAATTGCACTTCATTTAAATTCTGTACGATATATGTATGTATGTATGTATTATATTTATGTTATTTATTTATACATACATACATACATACATATTTATTACTTGGGAGGAGACAAGTATTGAACCAGCAACCTTCTGACTGATAGACACGAACTCTAACCAATATGCTAACAAGCAGCCTGAATCCACACTGAAATTATTGTACAAAAACATGCTTATACAAGAACGAAAAATTTCATGAAAAAAATTTTCTCTATGTTTATTTATAGATATGAAATAACAAGAAACCTAATAAAAACAAGAAGATTTCTATATTAAAAAAATTAATAAGATGCTTTACACATCATCATATAGAAACGTAATAAAATCAAGAAGAAAACCTTATTGAAAAAATCAATAAGGCAACCTAATGAAATTAATAAGGAAAACCTTTTTGAAAAAATCAATAAGGCAACCTAATGAAATCAATAAGAAATCCCTATAGTTTACAATTTATAAGACAACTTATTAGAATCAAGAAGATTTTCTCTATGGATTGTTTTTTTTTTGGTGCCAAAAATAACGGAAATTGAGTAAAAAAAGTTGTGAATAATAAGATTTCTTCTTGATTTTATGTGGTTTTCTTCTTGATAAATTTAATAAGATTTACCACATAAAAACAATAAGGAATCTCTATGAAAAATTCTTCGCTTCTTTCTGCTGGGATACCCCTTAGCCTAAAAACGTTTCATAGAGAAAATCTTATTGTTTTTATTAGGCAGTTTTTTCTCTGTGTTAATTCACAAAACCTCTTATATCTCTGTATCGATTGTATTATCGTATTAAATACAAGAGTGTAACATTTGTTGTATGAAATTTTCATATAAAACTGAAATACAATATTACACTTTTATTTCATATGTTTTTAAAATGATGTATTCAGAGATTGGCTCTCTGAGAGAATTTGTATGTAGCTTGTTCTTCTTTCACAATTAAGACACAAAAAGTGTATTTGATACACAAATACACGATAAACATTATTGTGAATTAAGCAATTATATGTATATATAAAAATGATTTTAATTAAACCCATATAAATACATACATGCACAAGCACTAACATACATACATATGTACATACATATCGCCCATTTACTAAACCAACATCATAACTCAAAAAAACTATTTTGCGAGAAAACGAGTTTAAAGTTTTCAATTCACAAACAATTTAATAAAAAAAAAAAGAAAATTTTATTTTTCTCTCAAGAGTTGAGTATACAAGAAATTTTACATGAAATTATTAAACAATGGAAATAACGATATGGGGGTTGAATCTGCATCATGAACTCAACAATTTCATGTTTTGAGTTACGACGTTGTTTGAGTAAATAAGCGATATGTATTTATTATTACAAAATCGTAATTTTTAAGGAAATAATCGTCAAATCGTCACTGCTACTTTTGGCACAAAATATCGTAAAATCTGGCAGCCGTGGTTATAAGAATGCAATGGCCGGGGGGCAAGTTACGGTACTCGAAATCGTACGATATTAAAAAATTTTCCAATAGAATTTAATATGGAAATATTTTAAAATTTCGATCGATATCGAAGGCCGTAATTTGCCCCCCGTTCTATAAATCGATTTGATTTTAATGCACTCATTGGACAGTTTTGATATTTAGAGTCTTGCTCCTGCTACATTCGTTGCCCTTCGAAAAATCTTGCACATTTGCACTCAAGGCGAATTCATACTAGATGGTCGCAAGGGACCAGGTGACTATTTTCGAAGCTTGTAATTTTTAAAATTTTTCTGACATTTCAAGTATAAATTTCTCAAAGGGAATTGAGCTGAGTATGCCTTATATGATATTGACTTGATTTACACTGATGGTGTTTTGTAGCAAGGCGAATTAATAATTCATTATGAATTTGCCTTGATTTACACTGATGGTGTTTTGTAATTATGAATTATGAATTCGCCTTGTTTTGTAGCAGAGTCTTTTTAATGTCCAATTATAATTGAGAAAAGGAGAAACATTTTGAAGCACCGCTCATGCTCATTATGAGAAGATTGTGAAATAGAAGAAAATAAAGGCGGAAGAGAAAACCTCCGGGACAGAATGTCATGTCCACACACTTTACATCTTCGTCTCCTTACTCACAAACTTCACCTGTCTATTAATTTATTAAATTTGCCACATGTAATTGCAAGTAAAAACACTGTAAACACTAACATTTGCCAACCAACCCAGCTACACTTTTGTCACTTGTGACTCAGCTTGCAATTAAATTTTGAGGTAAGTAAACTATTGACACTTGCAGCAAGTACTGAATTTTTTATTAATTTAGTTATTATTATAGATGATGTCTTGCATATACATATAAATAAAGGATATTGAAAAATTAAACAAAGGCTCATTTTACAGGTAAGTTTGAACATAAATTTCATGTTTTTATAAAAGAAATATATTGGCAACGAATTGACACCAGGTGGTCTCGATTTTAAATTCTTCATATTCGCCTTGTATATTTGTTAGTGTAAAATTTCCTGCTGTCAGAATATTTCCGAACGTTTTGCTTTTATTTGACAGCAGAGAAATTATCAGCTGATCGTCAGCTGGTGAATTGATATCTATCTGATGTGAATTCGCCTTGATATATACATATCGCTCATTTACTTCAAAGTGTCACACCTAAAAAACAAACTAGTTTTGCAGGAAACTCGTTTAAAGTTTTCAATTTACATGCAACCAATGAAGATATTAAAAAATATTATTCTCTCACGAGGTGATAGTAAAATCTATTTATATGAGATTTTTGCACAAGATGAAATACGAAATGCCAAATTATTTTGCATTATTAACTCAAAAAACGAATTTTTTGAGTTATGACACTATTGAAGTAAATGAGCGATATATCTGCAGGTAAAATTCAATATTCACTACTTGGAAATACTGCACTAACAATTAAATTAACTCCACTACTTTGTAAAAATGCTAGAACTTTGCCTGTTGACGACATTTTAGAAATGAACTTGCACTGTGCAATTTAGCCACTCGAAAAATTTTTGGTTTTTTGACATTCCTGCAGATTTTCGTTATACACACTACTTACTTGCAAGTAAATACTTTATTCTGGAAACTCATGGTAAGAGGGGATATAAATGTTGTCAGTTTGGCCATTGTCTTGGCTAACCCAATTCTTTATTGATTCCTTCCTAGTGCTGCCAAGTCGTCAAACTTGGCAAAATCACCATATCGCTTTCCAGTGTGTAAAAACATTCCAAGATTTGTTAAAACAATAAGTCTCGCAGCATCAATATCGTGTTTTTGGAAATCAAGTCATTGAATTTTATCACAGAATACAATTTTATTTTCTGCACGCAACTTAAAGCAATTTATGTTTGCTAGTATATTTTTTTAATCTCCCCGGTTATAAATAAAAGTGTCTCTAAAGAAAAGTTAAACAAAATTTATGGTATATTTTGTAATTGTAAAGTGCAAATTTAGTTGCAACTTGCAACTCGTAAAACAAGAAGCAAATGATTAGTTCTTGGTCATAAAAAGAAGACATCGAAATGAAATAAAAAGTAAGCCGCTAATTAATAAGGTTAATAAAAAGTGAAAATACTTGTGAATAGTCAATTGCAAACGTTTTTCTCACGTTTATTGAACCGCTCAATTAACAATTGGCCAAGGTAAGTCGTTGTTAGATAGATACATATGTATGTATAATATACATTGCATATGGCTATGTAGGCATATATGTATACACATGATTTTATGTACATATCAGCAATGTCCATATATAAATAAATACATATGTATGTATGAATGCATATGTGTCAAACAAACACAAATCTAATGCATTTCATTCATCTCTGCCCACCTAACTGACCAACCCCACACAGTCTGTTAAAAAATCTTACACACACCCATATTTTTCGTTAGCTTAACGTGGAAACGTACTACATATCGTTACCTTAATATAGAAAGGCCCTAACTCATTTTTTTTAATCACTATTTCTGTATGTATAAGTAAATATATGTATGTATGTATGTATCTCAACAAACATCATTTACAGAAAGAAATCACTTATTTTTATCGTTAGATTTTTAATTCTGATAACGTTTCATACACAGGTTTCATACCTAAATGCAGTTGAAGTGGGTAATGCAAGAGTTAAAACTGATATTCATTCTACTAATTAAGTATACATATACTATACATCTGCATGGAACTTAATAATGATGTTTACGAAACTCTCGCTATAATTTTTTATTCGTTTCATTTCTATTTCATACAGATTAATAACTATGAAACAAGAGCAATGAATACTCAATAGTTAAGAACGCAATATTATCTGAAAATAAATGTGCCTTGAACTTTAGCCTATAAAATATAAAGATTTGGAATTTTTTTCGTTTTTGGGATTTTTTCGGCTTTTTTGTATTTTTAGTTATGGCTTTTTGGCGTTTTTTCGTTTCGTTAGTTTGAGCAACTTTTTTTAGTATCGTTGCTTTTTTTAATTTTCGCGCTTTTTCACGTTTTATAGATATTTTTTAGGTTTTTGGCGATTTTTCTTCAGTTTGGCGATTTTTGTTTCATTTTGGTGATTTTTTCGGTTTTTGGCGATTTATTTTAATTTTGGAGATTTTTTATTTTGGCGTTTTTTTTTTGTTTTGGTGTTTTTTTTCGGTTTTGACGATTTTTTTCGGTTTGGAGATTTTATAAATTTGGGATTTTTTTTAGTTTTAGCGTTTTTGAACATTTCAAGAGTTTGCCTCTTCCAGTTTCCAAGATACAGCAAGTTGTCAAAATTACATTAACTGATAGGACACCCTTTAATTTAATTTTTTTTTTAAATTTTAGTGTTAATTGTTGTAGTCTGCATAAAAATACACTTATACCTGATTTACATTAAGCATTTTTTTCATGAAATTTCATGAATTGTGTTGCACGCAACTTTTTCCATTTGCTAATTGCAGCGATATAAGAGAAAATGTTGTATAAAAAAGGACATAGAATGAATCTCTGATGCATTTTTGGCAAAGCTTTTGATATAAGTTTTTCTTCCAGGCCTCCTATTGAAAAATAAAAAAATTTCATGCAACTAATTTCATGAAAAAAATGCCTAATGTAAATCGGGTATTACTTTGCAAATTTCATGTATCTATATATAATTGTGTGTATATTACATGAGATTTTAAAATTATTCGTTGCTCGTTTTGGAACAGCTTTTAATTTTTAACTGTCATAAATTTCATGTAGCGAAAACAAAATTTGGTGTATGAAACCCTAAAAAGTATCAATAATTCATCTTTGGTGTAATATGAGAAATCCTAATGGTGATAATTCCGACTACAACTACATATAATATTTATCAAACATATAAACTCTGATGAGTCTAACTAGTTATAGCATTGCGAAAGGGAATATGTTCAAGATCATTAACAAATTAATTTTCTGGGGAATTTTTTGCCAACATTTTTAGGAATTTTCATTTTCTAAACCCTAATGAGTACGTTCGGCTGACTGGCTGTTTTTTTTTTCTTTGAATCACTAAAACTTTGAAAATACATAAGTTATTTATTTTGCAGTTTACTTCAAGGACGTTCAATGCACCTCAATCAATGAATGCATTAATTAAGCTGTTTTTCTATTGAGAAATTGCAAATGAAATTCGTTGTTTTATTTATGATTTCGTTCCAACGAAATTTATTTATAAAAATTTGTTGCAACAAAAGTATGTTACTACAAAAAACATTAATGCATGTCGTCGGGTGGTTACTGGTTTGTCGCATAGAATATTAAGATACATTAATATTGCGATAAATCAGTAGCCACCCGACGATGTGTGTATGTGCACTTGTTACTCTAAAATTTCGACTCCCAATAACATATTTCCGTAAACTTCTTGGTTGAAGTCTACCGATGAGTTTATTAAGCAGAAAAGGAATGCATCTAGCTTCATTCATTCATTTTTGTTGAAACTGGACAAAAAAGTTTGACTAAGAATTTCAAGATAAAACTAAAAAAGGCCTTATAATAAATTCGTGAAAAAGTTATTTTTTGAAGAGCCACAATTTGTAATGAAGACCGCACATTTGCTTGGCATTGAGTCAATTTTCTACCACATATTTTTTTATAATGGGACCAGTACTCAGGGCATAACTACTACTCATGCAATGAATTATGTTAGAACTAGGAAAATAGGTTATGGAGAGGGATAGTGCCAGTGGACATTCTATTTAAACTTTCCTACGTTGAAAGTGACAGGAAAGACTTCCGCTGTTATTTTATTCCACATACGGACAGTACGGCTAAAAAGGAATTCTCTCTGTAATGCGTAGTGTGATTTATTGGGCCAATCGACCACTAAAGGATGTGCCACGTGTTGTGCGTAAAAATGTGAGAAACACATTCCATTGTAATAACGATAAAACAAGGAAATGCACACCACATTTTGTCGATGCTCCAATGAATCTATAGAGTTTGATACCCTACTGTCACCGATGAGCTGCTTTGCTCTCTCCTGTACGCGATCGAGCAACCCCAAAATACACTGAAGCGTCGGCCCATACTTGACAGTTGTATTCCTTTTTCAGTTGGATATAAGTGGTATAAATAGTAAGGATATCAGGCCAGCTTAGGACTGCTAGGAATGCCTAGTGATAGGATAAACTGTGCACTGAGGTTCGACAGGAGATTTAATGTTACAATTCCACCCAGGGCAGTATGGGACGAAAACAGTCCCGTTGTGGATTCCAGAAGTTTATGTTGGTGTAGGGATGGCTCCAAAACGGAGGATGGAGTTGGTGCTGCAGTTTTTGGGCCCAACGTAAAAACCTCTTTGCCCATGGGCAAATGACCTACGGTATTTCAGGCAGAAATACAGGCAATCACCAAATGTGTTGACATTAATATAAATAAGGGCATTAGAGGTGTTCTCATAGCTATATTTTCCTTTCATGGGAATTTCGTTACAGGCTAGCTTTGGGCTGCTTTGACTCATTACAAAAGCTATCCATACGGAAGAAAGTTTCCATTTATTGGATACCTGGCCACAGCGGTCATCCAGGGAATGAGGAAGCGGATGAACTGGCCAAGAGGGCCTCTGATGCTCCTTTTATAGGCCCAGAGGCGGTTTGTGGCATAATTCGGTCGACTGTAATGTCTCTGATTAAAGAAGATGTCACTTCGACCGCTAAGGAGATTTGCATGTCTTCTTCTGGCTTAAGGCAGGCCAAAGCTTTGATGCAGCCATTTACATATAATGGCATCCTGAACTTCAAGAGGAATAATTTACGGCTTGTTATTGGTTTTCTGTCTGGTCACTTTGGACTGAACTATCCTCTGTGGAAAAGTAACCAAGTTCGTTCACCTTTGTGTCGCTTGTGCTTGGAAGACGACGACACACATTCTTTGTGAGTGTATCGTATTGTGTGACAGTAGAAGGCGTGTTTTTCACTCTAAGTTTCTCTGTTCAGATGATATTGGACCAGATCTTCCCCCTATTCTATCTAAGTCTATCTAAGGATATCAGACGGGTTGAAGTATCGCATGCACCCTTGATAACTTGGTAACTGTGTTCAGTCCATCGAACATCACACTGAATTTTCATGCCAAAAACATTCAGAGCTTCTGATTCCTTAATATTTATACCCCCATATTTACAGAGACAGCAACATTTTCGGTCCTGCGTCTATGAGTAAACATACAACATTGAATCTTACGGGAATTAAAATCGACCCATTTATAGTTTGTCGCATGGCTTCAACCTCCGGCTGGTTTGGTCTATTGCTGAACGAAAAAGAATGGCATATTCTGCTGTCGTCCGCGAAAGAATAGATAGGGTTGAAGTTTGTCATAGAAGGTCATTTAGAAAGATAAGGAATATAGTTGGTGAAAGAACAGAACCTTGTGGTACTCCTGAATTTAACTTGAACTCGTTTTATGAGATCCCATCTATAACAACTCTGCGATCCCTGAGGAAACTCGATAAGAATCTCCCCAAAGTGTTCAAATAGATCTGGAGATTGTGTAGTCCACGACATCATCCATTTGATTGGAATATTCCACTCTGAGTATGGAAGCATTACTCCTTCTTTTCGCCAATTGGCGTTATCTTTGGGGAACTTTTACCGTGCAGCTGAGTTTTTCATTTTTAGTAATGTAAGTTTTTTATGGACCCTTTACAAATAGGTACATAGTTCATTCCTTAAGAATCGTCTACGGATGGTAGCTCATTATTGGTTTGCAGCATATGCCAAAAAGTCGTAATGGAGAAAAACGACAAAGAAGGTTTAAATGAAGTTTTCTCAAAGTATACACATTGCTTCCGACACATGGAAGAAATATGTAAATTTTAGTTAACTTTCAAGAATAAAATTAGAAATTATTGTTATTTTATTGTAAAAGTAAAACATACGTATTGTGCCGCATAAACCACGTTTCTTAATTTATTTTCAAAAAGTAGTTTTTTGTGCTCCATACGTATACTTTACTGCTAAGAATTGAGAATTTTGTTTTACCGCCTGCTGTGTGACATGTGGCTCCGTCCTGTTCGAACCACATAGCAGCAACATTAATGCCACGTAATTAAGGTACGAAAAAATTTCGAATCATGTTCCTGTACCGTTCACCACTGAAAGTGACATTCTGATCATCATTGTTTTTTGAAGACATGGGCCAATGACTCCTTCGTCAGCTCATAAAGTGCACCAATAGTAATTTTCTGTGGATGGAATGGTGTTTCGACAAAAGCTTGTGCATTCTTCTCACTTCAAATGTGAAATGGGCTTCATCGGAAAATGGAAGAAGTGCACGATGAGTTTGATGAATAGAACAATTATTTTGATTAAAAATTTCAACAATTTGCACGCTTTGCTCTGGTGTGTAAGTCGACTCATAATGAAATTTCAAAGTAAACTAAACAAAAATCAAATATCAGCTGTTAAATGGGTGCTCAAATAAAGCAGTGATGCCAACTCAAAGTTGTGGCACTCTAAAAAAAAACACCCTTAATGTGCATACGCACATCCTTGTCAAGGACAATGTCATATGTCTCATTTTCCTATACATATTTTTAACACTTATTTTTTCCATCCACTTACACGCATACATACATACATACATCCACATGTGCAGGAATGTGTATAAATATACATAAGTATGTATGTATGTATATGTATTTATGTAAGTATGTATTTCGTCCTTATTACTTGGTAGGTAACCTTGGCCAGAGGTTTTTGGTTTGCATTTTTTTTCTTTGGTATGAAATAATTGTACAATATCCATTTGCAAACAAGTAAAAACATTTTTCATCATTTACTATGAATGCATTGACATACATACATACATACATACATACATACATCCATATGTAAGTTTTACATACATACATATGTATGTAATACTATGTATGTATGTACGGGTATGTAAATGCCAGAAACCTACCGTCACACTAATTTAAAGCAAATGCAGAAATTACGTTTTAGAAAACTATTGTGTTGAATTGAAAAGAAAGTGTACATAAAACAAAAGCAGTAAAAATCTCATTTTTAAGTTCCTCTTCCTCATATTGTTGTAATAACCTTGTGGGCGTTTATTTCCCAAATGCTGGATAATTTAAGGAATTTAAAAAAAGAAGAAGTGAAGGTCAATAATACAGAATAATACTGCACTACAAAATGAAAAAAAATAATAAGTATAAATTACATGTTTTAAAAGTTTATAAAGGTATTCTTCATTTCAGCTTTTTCTCGTTGGAAAAATGTAATTTTTTTGACAACAAACACAGGAAAAAATTCAAAAATTTTGTTCAAATTTTTTTCTTGTGTTTGTTGTAAAAAATTATATTTTTCCATTTTTCCAACGAGGCAAAAAACTGAAATGAATACCTTTTATTTGTTAAAATTATATTTTATGTACGAGAAATATTTTTATGGAAGATTTTGATTCTCTAATAGAGTTTCTATGCGGGAAAATTCCCGGAAATTATTTTTTACAAATCCCAGAAAATGTTCAATGGCAGTTTTGGGGAATTTAATATTTACGTTTTTGAAATTTGCCTTTTTTAATTACATTGCTGTTCGTTGGTTTATTACCTAAAAATACAAATCTTTAAGCAGACGTAAAGAGGTTTACGAAATATTTTCAATATAACAAGGCTTTATAGTATCTAGATTGGCAGATGTAGATGTGATTTCCATCCATGCTATAACTCAAAGCATATGAATTTATTTGTTTTTGTTTTTAAATATTGTTGTTCATCAAATGAACGAATAAAGTTGTTTTGTTTTTGATTTAAATGTTGTATATATATATATGCAGGCATGTTCTGTAAATCACAAGGTTTCAAATCACTTTGTGATTTTAAAATCACAATTGTAATTTGATGGTGTTCTGAAAATCACAAAAGTTTTAACTTTTCGGTGTGATTTTAACCTTTCAAAAACCACAAGAAAACAGCTGATGTTTTGTTTTGTAAATGCAAAATCACAAAGGCAAATCAAAAAGCAAATAACAACATTTCTTGCAAAAGAAAGTGTCTTTAATTTTTTCATAATTTTATAAATTCTTTCATAGAAAATTATTCATTTTACTTTAAAAACAATAAAAAAGATATTAAGTTATTCAATTAATTAATTTATTTCGAATTTCAAGATAAAGTGATTGAAAAAATAACCAAGTGATTTCAAATCGGCAGGCATTTAGCTGACCGGTTTAAAATCACAAAAATTCAAAAAGTTTTGTGTGCAGAACACCTTTCTTGTGATTTCAAATCACTTTCACAAAAAGTGATTTTCAGAACATGCCTGATATATATATATATATATATATATAACAGGATGTGTGTATGTATGTATGTTTGTATGTAACGTATGGACTCCAAAACGGCTGGTCCGATTTTTATGAAATTTTGAGTTTTAATCTTCAGAATAATCAGGCGGGTGACACTGTGAAGTCTGATTTTACATTTTCGGTCTGCGGGCGGAAGGGCGTGGCAAAATCCAATTTTCATATTGATTTTTTTTTGAAAGGCTAGCTATCTTTTTTTTATAAAATTATATTTTTTATTGAGGTTATTTAATTAAATTCATGTTTTTGGAATTCCCGAGAATAAAACATTTTACTTCTCGATTACGGGGAATTTAAAAAGTTCGGGTAATTAGAAACCCTACTCTCTAACAAAAAAAATTATAAAAATTTATAAATTTATAATCGTTGATCTAACGTTTCTTTATATCGGTCTATTTTTTTGTCCCCTTCAAAAGAGAGCAGAGTTTAAAATAATCTACAAAAATATTCACCATAAAGTTCTACTACAATTTTCGGTTTTACAATGGCGAAATGAAATGTTATATCGACACACTTAAAACCTTAATCTATATTTTTTTTATTTCCACTGGTGTAAAACAAAAATTACCCTTGTTTGATTGATATCATAAACCACCAACTAGACCCGACAACTTACAACAACATTGCAGCGATTATGAGAACCAAGTAGCAAATATTATTGTTACCAATTTAGCCATCTCTTTCATATAAGTTCTTTTAGACTTGCAATTTTTGCTGCAGCAATTCTTGAATATGTGGCAGAGTATTAAAATAGAAATACGCATATGCATACACACATTTTGTATTCCTCTCTACCTTTTTTTTCACACAAAAATAAAAAGTTGCGGTAGCAAAAATTTCAAGTTAATGCGAAAACAATAACATATTACTTATTGTATTTTATTGGGAATTGTTACAATTTAAGTTTAACATTTATTAACGCACTAATAATCCCAAATTATTATTTTACTTATTTAGTAAAATATTTTTTTTTTATTAAAAATATGTACATTGAAATTGATTATTTTACTTATTTGATGATCTGCATTAGCAACAGTGAAAAGCGCATAGGATCCAGCTAAACTCTCAATAATCACTTTCAATGTATTTTTAATAAAAAAAAAATATTTTACTAAATATATATTTTGGCTAATAATCCCAAAATATATATTAATTAAAATAAATGTTAAACTTAAATTGTAAAAATTCCCGACAAAAAACACTAATTATTAACTTGACGCCACCAAGTCAAAAATACTTGTTTGGCAACACTCTATTCTTGAATAGCTGTTGTTGTTATTTCTTTGTTATTTTCTTTTGAGAAAACGGGAGTGTTACCAAAAGCAGGGCATAGTGCATGGTGAAAAGAAGACATATCGTGTAAATGGTTACATATTTTTCATTTTCGTGATGTATTATCTATCGTCTTGAATTGGGACTCGTTTTACTATTGTAGTAAACGTCATTGAACATGTTTGATGTGGCTGAATCCAGGACCTATCAAATATTATAAACATATATTTATTTCGTTGGATTTTCTTTACATTGGAAGCTGAAAGCGGGACATGGTCCATCAAAAAACGTGATTTAAAAATAAATATCTGTTAGAAAACAGGAGGTGTAATATGCACATAAGGGCGGGTCGATTTAAAAATCGCACAAATTACAAGGAAAATCGTATGCTAGGGATCAAAATAAGAAACTTTGCCGAAGGAACCATACTTCTAAAATGTATTTTGATGCCCCAACTTTTGATCCGAAGGGTAAAATTTCCTTGATTTTGATCGGAAGGGTCAAATTTTGAAAAATCTCACTTTGACCCATTTAGAGTTCCTCAATCAAGTCAAAATGTATGACTGACCCCCACTAATTTTGGAGGGTCGTCACACCTATGCCAGAGGCACACCCCTGGAACCACCTCTGGGGGGGTTCCCCACACAAACATGTGTGATTTTTTGAAATTTCAAAGATTTTTTTTGCCTCCGTACAAATCGACTCGCTCTAATGCACATACACAGTTTCGATTGTACTTAGGAAAAACAGTTTTCACAGTTTCTAACATCAGAAAATGTTAATATACATACCACTTAGACTTTAATCTATCTATCTGCCAGCATTGACTCCCAAAAAAGTGCGCATCCTTCAGAAAATGCTAAGTTGAAAACTTGGTAATATCTAGTTCAAATTCATGCTTTTCAGAAATAGATGCATGGGCAATAATAAAGGAGGAGCACCTAACTTTTTCCCAACTCGGTTGCCTCATTTACTGGACAAGTTCTTTCGAAATGCGATATAGCTTAACAGAACTATGTTAAGACACTAATAGAGCTCTCTTAAAGCACAAGGTTTGTGTCAAGAGTTATAAATCTATACAAGCACAAACTTGAAATTCCGCCGATTCCGACAGAAAATAATGAATGCAGTGATTATTTTGAAACTCGTCATGTGACATGTTAATAATGATAATTACTCATGTTTTAGACTCGGCAGTTTTTCTTGAAGCAAGTCGTGATTTTGTGCAAGAGATGGGAAAGAAGAAAGAAGAGGGGTACTGACTTTCTTGTACAAAAAGTTTACTTCAATTCTCTTTTGTTATTTCATTCGCTGCATTAAAACAATAGGAAAATTGAACAAGAAATCGTTCGTGTGTAAACAATCGATCAGTTTTAAAACAGAATTGAAGAGAACTCCTTCAAGAAAAACTGCCAAGTCTAAAACATGACTTAGCTGCACTGTAAGCGTGATACTTCCTATTTAAAAAAATTTTTTTCTTTTCATTTCAAAACGGGTGTAACGAAGCACTCAGGGATTTGGATAGTTAGGCAATATAACTACACTTAAAAAATATTTGGATTGAATTTTTATCAGTTACATTTTAATTAAAATCATGTCAGGTTACCCGTAGCCGTAGAATTTATAAAAAATTGTGTTCCAAAATAGAAATGTGACACATGTAGCCGAATTGAACACATTTTCTGAGGCAGCACATCTGTAAGCATGTGATCATCTACATGTGCACATGTCACTAATACACGGCATGTAGCTTCGTGATGACGTCAGATTCACATGCTGTGTATTGCAGGCTTAAGTATAGTTGCGGGATTCGCTGGAGAGTGATTTGGCAGTCTAGTCTATTGATGTTGATTCGTCGGCTGACACCTTCAGACTGAACAGACACCCCAGCAGAGACTTCCTTATATACCAAAAAAAAAAAAAGAAAAAATATTCGTAATACATATTACACGCGAAATATTCGTAATACATACGCGTAATATTCGTAATAGTAGGCTATTGAGTATTGGATAGACTTGGGTTGATCTCGTTCAATAGTTAATTTTTTGCCACAAACCAATGATCAAACCCATTTAAATTACATGGGTTGTTTGATCAGTGGTTTGTGGCAAAAATGAGAATCGGTCATGTGATTAGTCTCGTGTCAGTTCCATTTCCTGCAGGAAAAATAAAAAACATGTTGATTATTGAGCAAAAAAATAACCGAAACTTATAATAAAATATGCACAGAAACGTAAAGTTTAAACAGTTTTCTTTAAAAGAAGTAAACTTAGCAACAAAAAAAATCGTGCTAATGGTCAGAGTAATGAGCAAAATTCAAAAAAGTCGAGAAACGCCGATTTTTGGTTTCAATTCGATTTTAGCGACCTCTTCCGAAAAATCTGAAAAAAAATCAGAGAAATAACTTTATAAGTTTTCAAAAACTGCTGGGGTACCTAAAAAATCGAACACATTTTTTTTGGGACACACTAATGTGCACGCATATTTTGTTTTGGCCTCCTCTGTCAGTTGCGGGTGGTGTAAAATTGGCTATTTATATTTTTTTTTACTTTCTCTTTATACTACACTTCTGTAAATTTGCAATAATTATAGGTCTAATAATAGTTTTAAATTTATAAAAAAATATGAAATTTGGGATAAAATAATTGTTATTGATGCTTTAAAAGCTGATTAAAAAATATCACAAATGTGAATGGCGCCAAATTTTTACAGATTATGAAATTCTCAACAACCACAGCCAAAGAAAGGCATGCGCTAGAATATTGATTAAAATTTTACTTGATAACAAAAAAATTCACATAACTTCACACACATACATACATATGCACATACACATGTAAGTGTTGCCAGGTATTTCTATTTGAAATTACTTCCATTGAATGAACATATGATTTCGATAAGTGCTTTAAAAAATTTTGAAATGCTAAATGTCAACAAATATTTAATAAAATGAAATAAAAATAAAAATCAAACAAAACGGCAGCATTGTTATATAGTGAGATGTTAATTGTGTATTAGAGCCCTGCACAAACATATTTGAAATGTAAATGCATCTTGCTTTTTAAATGTAAAGGGTGTCTCAGTAAGAGTGCACTTTTTCATTGTGAAATAAAAACAAGTATTTTGTGACAGAGTTGTGATATTTTTATTGTATTGTAAAGAAAACATGTTCCGATTAAGTATGGAATGAAATATCCGGCAAATGTCTCCCACGGCTCCGATGACAGGCCATTACTATTTTCATGAAATTTTCCATGACTTTTGCAAAGAGATGTGGCTGTATCTCACCGATGACGCGTTGGATTTCCGATTTGAGCTCCGGAATTGTTTCGGGCTTATTCGCATAAACCCGAGATTTCACAAAACCCCAAAGAAAGAAATCGCAGTTGACATCAGAATTTCGTGAGATAATGTGTTATGGAAATCGTTGCTGCAATAAGTCGATTGTTTCATGCGCGGTGTGGTAGGTTTCACCGTCCTGCTGAAACAACATGTTGTCCACTTGTGGCCACAAGAAGTCCGTTATCATATACCTGTAACGAATGCCGTTCACAGTCACTGCAATTTTGTCCTCATTTGTAATGAGTTTTCACAATTATAACGCGTTGTTCTTTCGAAAAGCGCTCCATTTT
Organism: Tachina fera; assembly: GCA_905220375.1. Classification (NCBI taxonomy): domain Eukaryota; kingdom Metazoa; phylum Arthropoda; class Insecta; order Diptera; family Tachinidae; genus Tachina; species Tachina fera. Next base: position 100,805,883 of record LR999967.1, on the reverse strand, counting down.
TAATAATCGGAATAAACAGAGGTGACAGCTGTCAAATTTCAGAGTTGCCACTTGCATGAAAAAAAAATATTCCAATTTTAAAAAGTGCAATCTTACTGAGACATTCTTTATTGTCCTGGCATTTATTATATTCGTAACAAACTTTGCAGAACTTCAAAAAAAAAATATCAAACACTCCAAATACTACAAGAAAGGATAATATTTTCACCTTTGGCGCTTGGGTGCTTGTTGTTTTGCGTATTGTATTTTTGAGTGTGTTTTCAAGTTGTAGATAGTATAATACTCGTAAGGAAATGTCACTAGTGAATGAATACTGATTCACTATTGACTGTCACCCGTATTACTGACAAATTATACCCCGAACAATGCTTTTTGCTGAACATGTGCGTATCATTGGTACTACTGATTAGGTAGTTCTTTTGAGACCATAGGTAGACTTTGGATGCAGATAGTATGTTGTAGTAATTAAAGTATTTTTTACCGACAAAAAAAAGGAGGAGGTTAACAATTCGCCTTTATTGAGTTGAGTGTTGAGCTCCATTTTAAAAATTTTTCGTTGTCTGAGAGGGTATAGCTTCCCATTGGGCCCATTGTAAAAAAAGTGGGCGGGGACATTCCCTTACAAATTTTTTTTTATATAATTTTATGATATGCTACTTATTTTATAACTGCGAAACCTATTAAACAACTTTCGTTCTTTTAATTACACAATTTGAAAGTTAATAAAATGAGTGGAGTTACGCCCATTAAAATTTATTATAATATTTCACGCGCTTCTACTTAACCGATTTTTACGAAACTTACCACACATATTGAGCTCTAAAGTAGACTCAAATAAAAAAATGGGAGGAGTCACGTCCATTAAAACTTAATTTTTTATTTCACGTACTTCTTATCTTCTTCTATCAGAAGTCGGATTTTTTTTTGCCGAAAGAATTATTGATAATGAAAAAAATATATAAAAAAGCGAACTAATTCATTCATTTGTCGTTTCTATTAAATATAAATAAAAAATTCAGTGTTTCGTTGAATTAGTAAAGTTAAACACTTACGATTACATATGTATGAATCTGTACGTGTGACAAATTTTTAATTGATCCCACGAAATCTTCTTCTATAGGTTCAAACAAATTTCCAAAAATTTAAAATTGTTTCATTTTCATATTTCGTCAGCCCATTATTGGTTTGCAGCATATGTATCTAAAAAAGTCGGAATGGAGAAAAACGACAAAGAAGGTTTACATGAGGTTTTTTCAAAGTATACCCAATAGAATTTGTTTGTTTGTTTTCACCATTCCTTCCGACACATGTTTGAAAAAATGTGTAAATTTTAGTTAAATTTCATGAATAAAATTAGAACTTAATGTTACTTTATAGTTAAAGTAAAAATAAGTATTATGCCGCATACACCACCTTTCTTAATTTATTTTCAAAAAGTAGCTGTTTGTGCTCCATATGTACATACTGTGAATTAAGAATTTTGTAGTTTAACGCCGGCCAAGAAGCCGTCGCCTTAATATTTTTAACTATCGATCCACTTACACAAGGAAAATAATTAATTGAAGTGTATTTAATATAAAGAATGATTTCTGTTATACTCACACATGCATAATTAAGGTTTCTTTTATTTTAATTTAGTGTTTGATAAGTTAAATTAAAAAACTATTTTTTTTAGCTCTAGGTCAGTTTATACTAAATTTATTGGTTCAATATTTCGTTAACCTTCGGTTAACTTCTTCAGGATTTATATTGTTTCTCGTTTTTTTGATATTTAGTTTTTTTGATATTTAAAAAAAAAAAAAATTAAAAATCAAAAAAACTAAATATCAAAAAAACGAGAAACAATATAAATCTTGAAGAAGTTAACCGAAGGTTAACGAAATATTGAACCAATAAATTTAGTATAAACTGACCTAAAGCTCAAAAAAATAGTTTTTTAATTTAACTTAAAAAAAGGTCGAAAAATTAGATAAAAATAAGTGTTTGATAAGTTTATATTAAAATATTTATCGGTGGCCGAGTCTGGGTGTTGATGTTTTTGCTTAACAGTGTCCGCTGAATTTTTCTTACGGCACCTTCTTATTTATTTTTCATTTCTTGTAGAAATGAAGCAAAACAAGAGTAAACTTCACTGCGCACATTTTTGTATAAAGAATTTGACGCAAACGCCAAACTGTGGCATGTGCAGCAAAACAATACTTATTAAATCTTAAAATAGTTGAAATGGAGGAAAATGAATGCTAAATATCTCAGAAACCATAATTATTTTCGCGAAATATGTTTCGAATTCAGAAAGGAGTTATTCAAAATATACATATATACCCCATGCCTAACTAATTTTTTTAAATGGTCGTTGGGGCAAACGATAAGCTATTTTTATACCTACTAAATGGATTGCTTTTTTATTTTTCTTTTTGTAGGTTTCTTTGAACTATTTTTTAATAAATTTACATACATTTTAAATTGATTTCGTAAATTTCGTAATACATTGAGAAGCAGCATATAATAGTTACATATGTGCTTTTGACAAAATGTTTTCTACGCATCAAAAATAAAATAACTCTGCACACGCTCCGTAGACAATCACCCTTATTTCAGTTGTCGCCATCGACGTCGCTTTAACACAACACCAAAAATGTCGAAAATAACTGACTCCTGTTGCAGGTTTATGCTTTTTTCTAGACCTTAAGGAACGGAAATATATTGTCAGTTGCGCAATATTATTCTCGAGAGCGAGTACACAAGCCCCATTTTTTTGGATTGTGTTAAAGTGACGTCGATGGCGACAACTGAAATAAAGGTAAATGTCACCAAAATGGTGGACAAAAGTTGTGACTTGGGGACATTTAAACTCACTCTTCCTTTAGGGTATCTATAACATACAAATGTATTTGTAAAAGTTGGGGTAGGATATGACCAAAACATTGTACACGTGTATGGATTTACACATACATACATACATACGCACATCTGGGCTGACCACTGAGAGAAAACCGAGAGTAATGTATTCGCGTGTGTGTATTCATTTGTATAAGAAGCCGATTGATGTTCGGCACTCTCTCTGGTGCCAGTTTGAACAGCCTGGACGCACATAAACAAAATCTAACTGCGTAGCTGATTTTATTTTCTTGTTTAATCCCAATTCCGCATTAACATTTTACGACAGGATTTGGGAATATTTAACTTCATCATCAGCACGTACCTCTTGACTATTAATAGTGCCAAATAAATAAATAAATTTAGTCCAGTATGAATACATACACGCATACATACTACTATGTGTGTATGTATGTACATATGTATGTATGTATGTATATGTAGATATTTGTTGAATGAAATTGGTGTTGGCGCGTGTTTGTATGTAGTACATAATTTAAGATAGCCATGTAGACAGGCAAATACTTAACATACATATGTATGTATGTATGTGATATGTGTCTGTGTAAGTATGCACATATGTATGCATGTGTATTAAATATGAATGTGTTTATGTACATGGACATGAACATCCATATGTTATCCTCGCAAATATTTCACAGGATACAGTGAAGAAATGTGTAGAACAACATGTCTAATATACTTACATACATACAAACATATTGAGCCTTTGCTGCAAGAGAGCCATAACGCCCAGAAAAAAACTTGTTGTACAGAAATCGAATTTAATGTTGTGAATTTATGAACAATTTACTCAAGGTGATACAAATTTGTTATGCAACATAAAGATACGATATTCATCGTACATTTCAATTTGCTGAAACCTTTTTTGTAATAAAAGCTCAACTTTTTCAATTAACTTTGGGGTTATTTGTTGATTAATAACACTGTGTGACAAATTTTAAAGAAATCGAAATACCTGGGACGTGTTACTATTTTTCTGGTAGGTATTGTCGAGTATAACAACAATCTGTATTTGAAATTTTACAAATACCTCCAAAATCTTGAGTGACGGGTTAAATAAGTTAAATATCAACCGATTTTGAATTTGTAAACGAAATAAGAAAGAAGAGACTAAGACCTTTCGAATGATATAAAAATTGTTTCAGTAAATTTCAGATATACATAGGTATATCTGTATTTTTTCACCAAATATAATTTTTTCGGTTTTCTTCGACACTTTTGTACTTTGGACTCGTTCTTAGGCAGTATTTTCGCACTGGAAACATAGTCTTTATAACTTTATTTTTAAAACATAATTGATTAGGAGTAATTCGCTAGTTTGTTTTAAAAAATTCCCTCGAAAATTACCGAGTTATTAAACATTTTATTAGAACACTTTTTGTAAAAAAAAAACTACCTGTGTGATGTATTTCGCGTTCTATTTATGCACTTTCTGTGTATTTAGACTTGGAGGATGATGAAAGTGAAATTTAATAGACATATACATACATATCAACAATGAGTACAAGATGTATACTACTACAGTGGTCGCCAAACTTTTTTGCGGTTCTCTATAACTTGCATTTGCCTTTTAGACATCTTTCAAGACGGATGCACGACAATGTTAAATGGTGGAGAGGACCTTTTGGGTACAGATCATTGAGGAAATGTTTAAACAAATAGTCGCACGAGTTCGGGGGGGGGCTATTATGTATGTAATTCGATTCGAAACGGAAACTGTTCGAATTGTAATTGACTTAATAAAAATATTAAAGAAATGTTCAGTTCTACAGGGTCAAGGAGAATATGAGCGAAAATAAACGAAACGGAAACTGTTCGAATTTGTAAGTTATAAACTGAACTGAACTGACCATTTCTTTAATATTTTTATTAAGTCATGTTTAGATTTGGCAGTTTTTCTTGAAGTAGCTCTCTTCAATTCTCGTTTAAAACTGCTCGATTGTTAACACACGGACGGTTTCTTGTTCAATTTTTCTATTGTTTTAATGCAGCGCATGAAATAACAAAAGAGTATTGAAGTAACTTTTCTGTACAAGCAAGTCAGTAAGCATCTTCTTTCCCCTCTCTACCATAAACTCAGACTTGCTTCAAGAAAAACTGCCGAGCGTAAAACATGAGCAATTAAACTATACAAAATCTTATATTGAACGTTGGCGGACTAGCTTACGCACAATATTCAGCAATTAGTGCCGTGGTCGGCAACCTATACAATTGCATTTTACAATTGTGTGTGTTATACTCTCACCACGATCCGGTGTTGCCAGTGAAATTTCGTCTCATTTTCCTAATTTTAAATTTTAAATCTCCAGAGACAAAATTTATTTTATTATGGCCAGAAGAAGCACTCAAGTTATGTTTTCTTAGTGCTACCTCAATGCAATGGTTAGTAAAAAGATGTTTTTTAGAAAATTTTCTTAAAATAATTTAAATATATGCTTGAAAATGCCTTTGCTGCATGTCATGTTTTTTCATGCGTGACAACACACACTTGTCAAATCCAACATTCTGGTTTGTAAAAAGAATTTTCTGAAAATAAAAATTTTTAGTAAATTATCATCACACATATTTTCTTATTGTGGCAATGCTGATTCTTAACAGTATGTGACAGACACACGACTTGTCTTCTTGAATGTTTAAGACAGACTGATCAGTGTTGCCAGTTTTTTTCTAGAGCTTATCCCCAATTTTTGATTTCTCATCCCCAAAAATCCCCAAATTGATATTTTTTATACAAATTTTTTCTTTTGTGAAAAAAATAAAATTTTATTAATTTTATTTGAAAAATAATGACAAAAATAACATATTGATTCAATAAAATTCATTTACATCGATAGATACGAGTATATTTGCGTTCATATAAATTTAATTTGTACTTATAAAAAACTTGTAAAGAAAAAATTACACATAGCTTAATATACAGCAGTATAAAAATTTTTTTTACCAAAGTTTACCATTTCAAAAACTTCAGAATCGAAATCTTCTGATTCACCAGTCTCAGAAACTTTGTTGTACATAGTACTTGTATCAAAAAGTTTTAGCATTTGAACAGAAGGAATAAATTTATCACAACAAATTGAATTATTTTTAAAGTGTGTGTTTATTCTAAGAAGTGCTTTCAAAAGGTTGTATTTCATTTTGTTGCTTATTTTTGCTTTGGTAGCGTTCATTATTCGTTAATCTGCCTTGATACTCCTTCTTCTTTATTAGAAACCATACACTATGAATAGTAACACACATTTTTAGACTTGCCAGACGCATATTTCTTAGTTCAAAAATCATTCTTGTTTGACTATCAGTTATACAAAAAATCCCCCAAAAATCCCTTTAAATTTGATTGCATCCCCAACAAATCCCCAGATCCCCAATAGGAAATTTTCATCCCCAATCGCGAAAAAAAAGGGGACAAATCCCCTAAACTGGGAACACTGAGACTGATTAATGTTGTTTATTTCTCATCAATACGAGTGTTCACATACGTCCTAGAAGAGTATATTAAAAGGTGCGGCGCCCTTATTTCGCCGACCAACGAATTAGTGTGATGCATGTCCAGTTGAGTAGATTTTCTTTAACTCAGTCTTTGAGTACGTTTTCTGTTAGATTGTCTTAAAAGAAATTTTAATCGACGACAAATATCGAAATCTTCCTAAGTAGTCGTTGATGAAAATGTCTTCTGAGACAAATTTGCCAACTGGGTACATACACACATACATACATACATACATACATACATACGTACAAACATGCATACGACCACTTTTACGTTGTTATACACATTTTGCATTTTTCTTTTTGCATACGTGTACAATATCCTTGGCATCATTTAAGTGCATTGCCTGCAATACTAAGCATTGTTGCTTCTTGTTGTGTTTGTGCGTTTTTTCTTGCAGTATAAGGATATTTTTATTTTTTTGTTTATGGCCGGTGCAATACCTTTAGAAGTTTTAAAATTTCAAAGTTCAAATGAAACGAAAACTTTTAGCAGAATGTTTATACATAATTAAATTTGATTTATTTTTAATGGAAAGCAGCGAAAGAGAAATTTCTTTTCGAAATCAATGACAAAAAAAAACAAAAAAAAAATTAAAAGTTTTTATTATTGCTGTTAGAGTTTCCATGAAGATATATGTATGTATTTATAAACTTAAAAATATTTATATAGCTTTTAAGTATATTTATGTACATATGTATTATATACATATATATGTATATGTATTTATTTAACAAAAAACAACTTATTTTTATCTGGATCTTGTTTAATTTGTATCACTAATTTTCAAAAATACCCCCGAATCCCGGGTATAAAAAAATTTTATTTCCTGTTTCCCGGGAATGAAAAAAGTCCGGGAAATTAGAAACCGTTTTGAATATGTCTGTGTGTAATCGTAATACATATGCCGCCATTCTTTAACGTTTGGTAGTCAGTGAGTTGAGCTGAGGGTTCATCCTCGTACATTTTTTTGTTCATTTTGTTTACTTTATGTAATTCAGGTAAAATATTTAAATAACAAATTACAGAATGTTTTTGGCATTGCTTAAAATTTATTTATTTATTCTAAGAAATGCCCATGTAGTCAAAATAAAAACAATAAAAGAAAACTGTACCAAAGTATGTATGTATGTACATACATATGTATGTATGTAGTATATGAAAATTTCTTTTTAAAATAGATACATACATACATACATATGTACATACTTACTTACTTACGGCTAGGTACATATTGCCAAAGACTATAAATATATATATATAGATTTATAGTCTTTGATATTGCTCATTTACTCAAAGAACGTCATCATTGAAAAAACAAGTTTACCAGAAAACAAATTTGAAATTTTCAATTTACACACACACAACTTAATGGAAAAAGAAAATTTTAGTTCGCATTCAACAGTTTAGTATTCAAGATACATATTTGTATGAAATTTTTATACAATATAAAGAACGATATGGGGATTAATTTTGCATCATTAAGTCAAAAATTCCATTTTTTGAATTATGACATTATTTGAGTAAATGTGCGATATGTAGATTTAAAATAAAAACGAATTGAAAATGAATGCACTATTAAAAAAAATTGTTTGTGCACAGTGGTCCCTACCTTTTTTTGACACAAGTTATAAAATTATTCTTGTGACCTTGAATTGGAATTCAAAAGATAATGTTCAAACAAATACATACAAATATGTACATACATATGTTCATTAGAGTGGCCGTTAGTTTTTTAGATTATTTTTTTGCTTGATTTCTTTATTCTCTCCCCCAAATCGGTTCAGTTTTATGTAAAAAAAATTACAATAAAATTTCATACCGAATAGCGTTTTAGGGGGTGCGTCCGGCCCTCAAAGTTGGCCTTCAAGCCCATTTTCAATGTAATTTTTTGCATATGACTATCTTTTTAAAAAATCATTTTACAAGAATATGACATATGACAATATTTTAGCTCTTCAAGACACCAACAACACATTAGTCTCAAAGAAAGTTTTTTGCTAAATAATGAGGAAAATAACCAACAACATACCAAAAATTTTATGTAACAAAATTATATTTATATGAACATTTTTTTATTTTAAGCATATACAATAAGAGCTTATGTGTATGTACATATATATTAAATTTAAATTATTTCATACATACATATGTATATAGTCAACATAGAACTAAAAAAAATACTTTGAATATATGGGCTTGAGGGCCGTACGCACGCACCGCCTAAAACACAACTTATCGGTATTAAATTTTTTTGTATTTTTTTTACATAAAAAAAAATAACGGCCACCCTAATGCACATACCCAGGTAACATTTTGTATCATAATCGAATCTTTTCCGAATCGGCTTGACGGGAAAAATAACCGCATAAGAGCTCATTTTCCGATCATAAATGATACTCCGGTTGTAAGAAAATGGTACCCTACAGATGAATCATATCAAAGAATCATTTATGATACGATTTGTTGATTAATTTTTTAGCAATTTTCTGATAGTATTACATAAATCATTAAATAACCTTTTTGCGATTTCTTTGCATTTTGTTGCTCTATTTTCAAGAAATCAATACTTGATCATATAGATGAATCATAGCTGAATCCTTTTTCAATCACCCAAGTAATAAATCTATTTTTAAACATTAGTCTGAGGAGAATCATAGAAGAGATTTCTGCAAAAAAACTATCACCCAAATGCTAGCTGGGAAGAGTGGTGTATTCGGCTGTATTACATTGAATTAGAACAAAATTTATTAAAAATAAAAAAGAAGATCTAACTAAAATTGTAAAATTTTATGTTTTATCAAATATTTCATTTAATTTTTCTTTCAATGTGATCATAAATAGATTTATTTTCTTAATTTGTTTTAAATTTGCTTTTTCATTAAATTCTTTGCTCACAAAAATAAACAACAAAACAGCTGAAAGAAAACATAAATTTTTGTCTTAATAGACAGAACATTAATTTTGCTTATTTTGGTTGGGCCGATCGGCCGGCTTTAAAAAAAAAACTTGAATATTTAGCGATAGATAATCTTGCCAAGTGCGCAAATTAATTTTCATTAATAGTTCACAACCATAAATAAGAAATTTTTACAATGTTGCTGCACTAGCTTAGATTTAGAAATTAAAAAAAATTAATTAATTTTACCATAAAATATTTAATCAGTTGATGTAATAGAAAAAAAAACAAAAATAACAAGCAAAAATTTAAATTTTGTGTTATTTATGCACATATTAATAAATAAAAATAAAACGATGGAAAAACTTATATTAATGGCCTGTTTCACAATAACGAAAGAAAACTTTCGACTGAAAATTTATATTTAAAATAACGATAAATGAAATAATGAAAATTGGTTTTTGTTTTCAATATAAATTGTAAGTCGAAAGTTTTCTTTCGTTATTTGTGAAACAGGCCGTAAAACTATAAATAAAATTAATTGTAAAATTTTTTTAACACAACAACTTACTTATTCTAGATGTAAAATTTTAAAATGTTTTATATTGTATTGTGAAAGTATTCAGTTACAGCTGGATTTTCTTTCAATTGTATATAAACTCAGTGATGTCTTTGTACTACATACCTTTATTACCACTCGTATTATGACAATTGTTCTGTGTTTATTAAGTCAAAGATAGACATAAAAAAATAAAACAAACAAAAAGTTCTGTACATATCGCACACTAAATTATAAACAGTCACAACTTAAAATTATCAAAATGGGTTAGTTCTTAATCGTCTTCAAGAAAAAGGAGGCTATCAATTCGTCTATTTTTTTTATAAAGCAGTGCACTCAAGACGAATTCATACTAGGTCGTTGCAAGGGATCAGCTGACTATTTTCGCCGCTTGTAATTTGAATATACCTGGGATGTCAAGACACATTTTTCAATACTTTTTTCTGACATTTCAAGTATAAATTTCTCAAAGCGAATTGTGCTGAGTATACCTTGTATAAAGTTGCCTTGCAGTGCACTGAACTTATGTCTCACTTATGTCTTTAAACGTGTTTAACGCCCTATTCGTGTTTAAGAGCTTAAACACGATGATTTTGAGATGTTCTACCATACATTGACTTGTTTTTTTAAACATCTCAAATGAAGTGTTTAAGATTTAAACACGTCCTTAAACACGCAAATGGAGTATGTTCAGTACGTTTTTTGATAGATCTGGCAACTTTATCTTGTTATTAAATGGCGGCACGTGAAAAATTATTTCAGATTCAAGCAATTAGTTAAAAAATACTTATTATTCAAAATCTAATAAACCAATTAGAAAAGCATTATCCTTCGTAAAATTTTACAAATACAATAATTTAATGACAAAACGTCAACCTTAAACATCTCAAATGTAATGTGAACGGTTGTGTTTAGTTTCTTAAAACACTTGCCTTAAACACGTTTAAGACCATAAGTGTGAACATGGTATAAAGACCGTGCAATATTCTTTTGTTTTTTTATGTTACATATTTGTAGCATTTGTACAGTATCAACAGTTTTTTTTGGCTCTCCTTGAACATGTGGGATTTTTGACAGACGAAAAATTTTCATGCAAATAGTTTCATGAAAAAATGCTTAATGTAAATTAGGTAATTTATACCTAAATGAAAAGTATACTTAGCGCTACTTATTTTGTTTTTTTATAGCGATAAATAACGAATTTCGCAAGGAATTGGATTTCAAATCAAAATTGTATTTTACTGAATGAGTAAAATAATAATTTAGGATTATTAGTGCGTTAGCAAATGTTAAACTTGATTGTAACAATTCCCATAAAAAACATCAATTACTAACTTGCTAGCACCCGGTGAGAAATGCTTGTGTGGCAACACTCTCTTTGTACTTGAAAGAGAAATGAGTAGCCGTTGTTGTTTTTTTACATTTATTTTCATTATTAAACAAACCAGCTGGTTTAGTTTAAACTCAACAGGACTAAATCAGTGAACCATACTTTATGTGTAGTTTAAAAAATAATATTGTGGCAGCACTAGAATAAATGTCAAAAAGCAGCTGTTTTGCACAATCTAAAAGGTAAAAAACCTAAACATTTTAATTAAAGGTCGCCAAATTTTACTGAGAAACGAAAATTATTGATGCTTGTCGAAGTATAAAAGAATAATAGAGTTTAAGAGCAAAATCAAAAATTTTTTCTGTTAAAACTAATTAACCTTATCATCTACATATGTACATCATTAGTTTTTTAATTTAAAAAAAAAATTTTAAGTTATACTGAATATTTTTCTTTTAAATTGTTTCCTCAAAAGTGAAGAAAATTCTGGTTATGGTCAAAGTTATGAAGAAAATACAAAAAAGGCCGGCAAACTCGATGATTTGCAAAAATTCTACTTGTGCGACCTCTAAACCTCTTCCGAAAAATCTGAAAAAAGTCTCAAAATTACTTGACCCTATAAGGTTTCAAATTATGCTTAAGCCCCAAAAAAAAATTTTTTGGACAGCCTAGTGTACAAATATAATTACGAGTATTTTCTTAGGTATTTTTCAAAATTAATTTTCCTATAAAAATAAATTTGTACTAATTTGTTTTTCTAATTACATGCATCTGCTTAAAACATATAGAGAGTTTTCCGAGAAGACAGAGAGAGGTCTTATAAAATTCGCATTTATCAATATTTTCTGCTGACAATTCTCACATAGGTGGAAAATTATGCAATTAATACACAAACAATAAAACCACATCCAATGTTTTTTTGAGTTCCCTGCAATTCCCAAAAAGATTTCATAAAATCCCAAAAATGGGATTTTTTGGTATTTCTGCTGTATTTTCCTTATCTTTCGCCGGGCGCAGATAATATTTTGGAAAATATTTAAAAACATATAATGTTTTAAGGTGAAATCACAAATTTTTTGGTTCCAGCCTTGGAATTTGAGAAAAAAGGCCTTACATTTGATATTTATAACAAAAATAGGTAAATTTTAAAACGATCTGGCACCTTTAATAACGAAAATTTTGAACAACAAATTTCTTTGTAATATTTCTTATAGTATTACCTTTTGAATAAATAAAAATGTGGGATTGGTATCCTAGCAACATTTTTAGATAATAGCGAAATAATTAACCCACTTTTTTCTGCAAAAAACGACAAAAAATCTACTTTTTTCAAATATTTTATTTAATTTCCGTATAACTTTTGACTAATAATAGTGATTTTGATATCAAATTTTTTTCCAAATGTTAAAAATTTTGTTCTTAACTCATACCAAGTTTATATTTTAAAATCGAACAAGATTTGATTTCTCCATTAGCAGAACATTAGACCAAGGTTGGTAAAAAACCCAACATTTAAATTTTTTTCTCGAATATTTCCTAAACTCCAAGCGAAACTGCATAAATGTAGAAGACTGTTTTTTAGCTGTTAGATAGAGAAATCCACTTGCAAAAAATCTTTTTTATCAGATGAAAACATAAGCTTGGCATCAGTTTGAAGTTTTCATTAAGCCGAGGTTGTCCACTTTGGTGGGGATTTAAGAATATATAATCCAAATTCCAGACTTAAGTTCGGTAACACCGCTTTAAATACTGTATGAAATTTCATTACAATCGGACGCTTAGAAACTGCAGAATTATTTCTACTTTTTTTTTCAAAATCTCCCACTGTGCGCTGCTATCTTTGACGAAACGTATTCTGGACTTTTAACTTTGAGCAATTTTTTCGAGCATGAAAACACAATGTTGGCCTCTTCCAAGGCGAAATTGTTGCTGATTTATCAGTATAACCCAGTGACTTCACGTGGACCCACTGGATATAATTGGTCCTGTTAGGCCATTTGACAAGTCAATTGCTCGATGGGTGCAATCGCGGTGTGACACGTGGCGTCATGCCGTTGAAACCACATGTCGACCGGATCAATGTCATGAATATCCTAAAATCTTCGATCATGGTACGGTAACGATCGCAATGCGGGCTAAGGTTTTATTATAGCTATGCTCTTTATGTCAGACACAGGAGCTGGGACGTGATTTTCGTAACAAAAATAATCGACACTATTAGAGTTAGAAATTTATTTTTGAAATCAACTTTGTTTAAATTTTTAAGTTTTCGGTTTTTTTAGTTTAAATATGCGCGATGTCTACATATTCATATGTTTACGGCGACTTTATTTTGTTTTACAAATAATAATAAAATAAATAAATCTGAATATTAAATAAATAATTTCAAAAATACAAATAATTTTATTTCATTATTATTTAACACATGAAATTTGTCTTATATAGCTGAGCAGCATAGCTCTAACCAGGTGTCATAAGACACTGCTCTTCTTCTTTTTATTAATTACTTAATGTATTTATTTGTTTAATCTTCTTTCTCTCATTTCAGATTTTCAACATTACAACAAATTAAATTAGTTCAAAGAGGTAAGAAAATATACAGAATGAAGCATATATTTAATTACGTTTGAAATTAATTAATTCCCCATTTCGGCACTTGCAGATTGTCAAATACATTTTTACTCGAATGTGCATGTTATATTTTATTACTTTTGCAAAACCATTAGCTTTTTTAATTAAATTGCTTCATGAAAATAAAATTCAGTATGTTAACCTGTTGATGCCAAAGAAGTGCCAAAGGGCGTGTGCGTGCTTGCAAGTGAGTGTGTGTGGGCGGGTGTGTGTTTGCTTATACTTATGTATAACGTGTAACATTTAATATTAACAAGTGACCTCTTTTAGGGTTCCGTACACCAAAGGTGAAAAGGAACCCTATTGTTTTCGCTAAGCTGCAGCAAAAAAGGCAACAGTTTGTTCACTTGAAGTTTTCCTTTTTTGCATATAAAATATACCTTGGCCGCTACAAGAACAAATACATGCGAATTAAAAATTAAAGGGTTTTCCAAAACGGGCAACGAAAAATTTTAAAATACCACTTTAAATTTGTAAAATTAGTCTATTTTTATATAGACTACAACAATTAACACTAAAACTTTAAAAAATTTAAATTAAAGGGTGGTCCATCAGTTAATGCAATTTTGACTATTTAATTTTGACAATTTGCTATATCTTGGAAACCTTAAGAGGTAAACTCTTAAAAAACGGTAAAACAAAAAAATCCGAAAATTATAAAATCGCCAAACCGAAAAAAATCGCCATAAATTTAAAAAAAAATCCCCAAAACGAAAAAATCGACGAAACTAAAAAAAATTTTAACACTAAAATAAATTGCCGAATTCGGAAAAATCACCCAAATGAAAAAAATCGCCAAAATGAAAAAACGCCAAAACCCGAAAAAATCGCCAAAAAGCGAAAAAACGTCAAAATGAAAAAAAAATCGCCAAATTAAAAAAACGCCAAAATGAGAAAAAAAGTGTTAAAACTAAAAAAATCGCCAAAATTAAAAAAAAAGAAAAAAATCGTCAAAAGGAGAAAATCTTAATGCATACTAAAAAAGTTTCCAAAACTAATAGCCAAATACCAAAAAATCGCTAAAATCAACAAAAAGTCTACTATATGAAAAAAAAAAAAAAAAATATCCAAAATTAAAGAACGTCAACAACCAAAAAAATCGCCAAAACGAGAAAAAAGTGTCAAAACTAAAAAAGCGCCAATAAACGCAGAACGCTTAAAACCGAAAAAAATCCAAAAACGAAAAAAATTAAATTCCAAAACTATATTTTATAAAGCCTAATAAAGTTCGTATTGAATTACATATCTCGTGCCCTTACGGAACCCTTCGTGCGCGGGTCAAAGTCGCACTTCACTGAATTTTTTTTCATAGCTTAACACAATTTTGGCCTAATTATAACAACTTTAGCTTAGATTATTTTTTATTTTTACATTAAATATATGTACAGTACATACATACATACTAGTGATGTAACTAATGTCAAATTTTGATACTCGCGAATACGAATATGAATATTATATGTGAAATTTATATTGCCATAAAATTTGGGTTATGTTTGCGCCTGCAAAATGAAATATGAAAAAACTGTTATGAAAAAGAACTTCATACTCCTGTTGGCGTACTTTAAATTTAATAAAAACTAGCCAAAATTTTAATGATCGTAATTAAAAAGCATTTGAAAATGATACAAGGCACAAATTTCTATAAAAATTTAATGAAAATTTATTTTTAGACATTTATTTAAATTTCGTTCAGAATTTATGCATTTACTTGGAACACAATCGAATTCGTAGCAGAAGAAAGTCAATACACGCGACTTTTACAAAAATACCGGCAACTGCAGAAATAATAATAATAATAATAATAAAAATATAAAACAAATAAACGTTTTGTGGAATACAATAGAAAATGAAATAAGTATCATATTACAGCAAATAAAAGCACTGACTGGCACTTTTCTTATTTTTTAAGTTCAACGGTGCGGCTGAAAAAAACGCCACCGACATACAAACACTCCGCCAAATACCTAATGGAATTCTGCATGATGAAAAATTGCAACAATAAATTGATTTATACAAATATTAGTGCTTAAAAAAATTCTTGGCAATTAATGTCAATTGATAGCAATTTATTGAAATAAAAATAAAAAAATCATTTAAACAGAACATGCGAGTCGGCCACTAAAATGTTGTGTAATACCCTACACGTTGAGAAAACGTTGAATTGTGATTTGGCCAGGACAACATTTAGGGAATTCACAATAAGTATCTTAAAATTTGAATGTGGCAACATTGTGTCATCTTTAAATTTTCATTGTGCGCCAGGGACGGCATCGAGAATTTTAAAATTATACCAAAAACTTTCAAAAATTGTACTTTTTTGTCCTTAATTGTAATAAAAGATTTTTTTAGTTCAAATTACATAATAGCCCATTCAGGCTGACTGCAAATTAAGCAGTTTCGTGATTTCGGTCGAAAACAAGTTGAAATTAATTAATTTCCCATATATTTTGACATTTTCCAAATTAAATTATTTTACTTAATTTCGATGAAATTAACAAGAAATTACAAAATACAACTCAGTTTTTGTACTAAAACTACTTTTATTTTCAAACATGAGTAAATTTACAACTATGAGAAAGAACAATTAAAAGAAATAAAAATTTTGACATTCAATATTAAATTAAAAAAACATTGAATATTATTAAATTTATGAAAATTTTTGAAAGAAAAATGTGTATAAGTGTAACAAAGAATTTATTAAACTGAAAAACTACCTTAATGTCTGCCGCAGTGAATAATATATTTTGAGAAATCAACTCAAATCTCATTCAGTGCCTGCATAAACACCTTTCATTTCGTTCGTAATTTGAGCTTGAAATTACTTAATTTCGTGTCAGCCTGAATGGGCTATAATTTTATTTGTTTTTTTTTAATATTCGATTTTGTTCTGACTACCGAATCGTTTTCATCAATTTGCTTGTAAGTTGATGTGTTAAAGCATATGGTTACACCTGTTTAAGTTGAAATTTAAAATATACAAATTAATAGCTTGTGCTCTAGCGTCCGAATTTAGAAGTAAAATTTTTTGATTTTCTCGCTGTGTTCTGCTTTTGCAAGACTGTTTTCAACTAAGAAGAATATGAGTTTCACAGTTCAAAAGTGAAAATTTACTTATCAAATCGTTTGAAAATAAATGCGGAGTGACTCTAGGCATATTCCACAAATGTACTAAATTAGTCATTGGTGTACTATTGTACTTTCCGAGTTAGAATAGTATCAATAAAGTTACAATTGTAACAACTTTGACATCCCTGTTGCGGGATTGTCCCTATTCATATAAGCGTTAGTGTAGCCCCACAAAAAACAATATAAAGGCGTTAAATCGCACAATCTAGGCGGTCAATTCAACGGCCCCAAACGTGAAATAAATTGTTCACCGAACTCGCCTCTCAATTGCCACGGTCTTGCTGAAACCACATGTCACACAAGTCCAGGCAAAAAAAAAAAATTAACAGAAGTCCAATTGCTGCGAATGGCGCTGAATCGATAATTCAAGGTCATCGACAACACTGGCTGATACAGCTGCGATATTTTTCTGTATCCGTACTCTACGGATATTGTAATTTTGGTGCGAAGTTTAGTCACCAGATTCCGAATAGCCGGCTCAGAAGGTCGCCCAAACTGAGCATAAAATTGAAGAAGCATACGGATGCACTTTCCAAAAAAATTTAGTAATATGCAAGCGTTGTTCATTTGTAACTCGATTCATGGTTGAATTATAGACCAAACTGAACATGTTTAACAGTAGCATGATACAGGAAAACAGCTGAGTTGCTAAAAATAGTGTTGCCAAAAAAAGTTGCTAATAAAAAACACCCTTTAAAATACAACCAGTACTTGAACCAATAATACCACAACGAAACGTAGTACACTACCCAGTAGCAGTTGCATAAGTGAAACCGTAAATAAAAATTGTATCGAATAGATTTTCTCAAAATGTCATTTGATATCTTTGTCGAGAGGAAGGGAAGGAACTACACTAAATACATTTGTGCATATTTTGCGAGTGCTTAAATAAACGTGACTGCTCAAAGTCCATTATTGTTTATCAGCTGAAATTAAATTAATTAATAAGAAAAAAGTAGTAACAATTACATCTATAACAGAATTTGTGCGAAAGTGAAAAAATATACACATTCAACATAAAATTTTTGTGTTGCTTTTTGGCTTTTTAGACAAATTATGTTTCTATAACAATATTCTTGCGCAAAAACTTGACATATGTATGTACATACATACATATGTGAGACGCCATTAAAAATGTACCCAAAATTTTGTTTTAATGCTTTTCGGTCATATTCAAAATTTGACTTGCAGCCTGTATCGGAATGAAGGCTATTTACGTCCTTTGGAAATCCTTAATACTATAACAAGCATTATTCCTATAGACGCAAACGTAGTGGCCATATTCACAAGCAGTGCTGCCAAATCGAACGTACATATCTGGATGGTAAAGGTAAGAACAATACGAACGCGTAAAAATCGTAAGTCGTCGTACCTCCAGTTTGAAGTAGAACTTTCCATCCAGAAGTCAATAGAAAAGTAGCCAAATAATAGATGGTTATGAAACCACAGTCTACACTGACAGATAAATAATGATGCTCGTCGTTGGGTGTAGAGTTTTCTCAAGTGAATTGGGCGTAAAGATAACGCAACGTCCTTCTGCTGTTGAAAGTGTTTTACAGTCTGAAATATAGACCATAAGATAAGCAGGTAAAAATGCTGTGCAATAGAAATGTTCAGGGAAAAATCGAATTTTTTCCGACAGCCATGTAGCTTTTGTTACGCTAAGATTAATTTTAATAAATGTAAAGGATGTGCTATCTCCAGAGTATGTCTTCAGACTCGTGCTACTGTTTACCTGGGTTTCTGCTAAGGATAGCAATCGGTATTGATTTGTGAGAATTCCGGAACTCGTGATTTATTTTAAAAAATTTTATAGTCGCGAAAAATCCAGGGATTTTGGGATTCGGGATTTCCCGTTTGACATGCCTAGTGCTGCAAATGGCAAATTTAGCGGTAATAAGAGGGCTGGATTCGTTGTAGATGGCCCTAGTCTACCGTTTGTTACCGTTAAAAATAAAACAGAAAAAGTTCGTTTTAAATAAAACAAAAATAACCAACATTCATGTGCATGGATGAGTGAAGAACAAACCCCACAACGGCAAGTATGTTGTAAATTCGTGAAGGTAAATTTGAGCTTTCATTACATAAAAAAAAGCTTTCAACAAATTGGAATGTACAATGAATCAAAACAATTCACATATTCTATTTGCACTGAAAAATACATATCGCTCATTTACATCAACAGTGTCATAACTCAAAAAATTCGTTTTCTAGTTAATAATAATTCAGAATAATTCGGCATTTCGTATTTGATCTATTGTGAAATTTTCTTATAAAAAGGTTGAGAGAAGAATAATGTTTCTTGTAAATTGCAAACTTTTGACGCGTAAACTGCAAAACCAGTTTTTCTGCGAGTTGTGACACTGTTGAAGTAAATGAGCGATATGTACATTTGTAAAAGGAGGTAAAATTTTAAGTTAGGAAGTAAATTGTTGTCAAATGATGAAATGTGAAAAAATGAGCTGTCATCCTTTGACAGTTATTTAGTAATAAAAAGTTGGGGAAATTTTAACCATGGAACGCTACACTCTTGAACAAAGAATTTTTTTTTGTGAATATTTACTATCAAAGTGGTGGCAACTATAGACGCATTTTAAAAAAATCATATTTTTTTCAATTAGGAGGTTATGTAAACAAACAAAATTGTCGCATATATAGGGCTCACAAAATCCACAAACAGTCCTCAAAAAACCATTACATCCAAAGAAAGTGACCGTATGGTGGGGTTTTTGGTCAGGCGGCATCATCGGCCCTTATTTTTTTTTTCGAAAATGAGCAAGGAAACGCCGTTACTGAATTTTTGTGGCCCCAATTGGGTGATGTTTACATCAGTGACCGTTGTTTTCAGCAAGACGGCGGCTCAAACAACACAAGCGGCGAAATAATTCAGTTATTGCATGAGAAATTTCCCCGTCGCTTAATTTCTCGATTTGGCATTGTTATTTGGCCGCCTCATTGTTGTTATTTAACGCCGCTGGACTATTTTCTCTGAGGCCATTAAACCGGGTTTAAGTAAACAAACCAGAAACAACTGACGCTCTGAAAGATGAAATGCTAGAGGTGAAAATTTTCCCGACATTATATTCCATTATTAATTTCCATATTTCTACTTTACATTGGTATCAATAAAACTGAGTTTTTAAGCCAATTTACTTCGTGTTCTTAGATTTTTTCACCCTTTATATAAAGGCTGAATGAAATTTGCACTAATTGAAACCACACACAGTGTACCAAACACAAGAACGCTGATAATAAAAGTGTGGCGGCCTCCAAAGACAGCATGTTGTTCCGTTCTGCTAGTGTTTGTCTGAATATTTGCAATTAACTTATGTGGAATTGCTTCTTTAATGGTTACATCCATATCGTCGCTGTTTTAACTAACCGACCTAACTGACAATCTGTTAAAGAATGAGTTAAGTCCACTTTGACTCTATAAATCATAATTCACCTTGTGTACAATTTTTATGACTGTAAGCATTACTGTTATGCCTATAAAAGTAAAAACATTTCAGACGTATTATAAAACAAGCATAAAAGATGCTCTCCTCTTAAATTTTTAAAATGTTAGTTAGGTCATTTAGTTAAAACAGCGACGATATGTGTGTACTGTGGAAGGTAATAACAGTATATGTCATAATACAACAACTCGCGCTATGATATTTCTTTATACATACGAGTACATGCATAAGTAATGGGTGTTTTTTATTGAGGTATAGAACTTTAAGTTGGCATCACTTTTTCAACTGGCGGCCATTTTGTCAGCTGACAAGTGATTAATATTTAGTTTGGTTTGCCATTTCATCATGAACAGGTTGACAAAAGAACAACGCTTGCAAATCGTGCAAATTTATTTCTAAAATAATGGTTCAGTTCGCGAAGTTTACCGCAAGCTCCGTCCATTTTGTGGTCGACATAATCGTCCATCAGAGCAATTAATTCGGTTAACCATGGATCGTTTTCGCACTACGTTTACTCTATGTGATAATACGCATCCGCAGAGACGTCGAACAGTGCGCACCGAAGAAACAATTGCCGCTGTAGAGCAAAGTGTTGAAGAGGACCCGAATGAATCGATTCGCCACCGGAGACCGGTATAGAGCCATGATAACCGACTATTTTGTTTCCGAATTGGATGGCATGAATGTGGATGAGTTGTGGTTCCAACAAGACGGCGCTACATGGCACACAGCGCACGTCACAATCGATTTATTGAAGGAAACATTCGATGAGCGCGGAATGGACCTGTCAATTGGCCACCAAGATCGTGTGATTTGACACCCTTGGATTATTTTCTTAGGGGATATGTGAAGTCGCTCGTCTACGCCAACAAACCAGAAACGTTAGGGGACTTGGAAGCCAACATTCGTGGCATTATTGCCAACATACGGCCCCATATGCTCGAAAAAGTGGTTGAAAATTGGACCTGTAGAATTGGCTTTATTCGAGCCAGCAGCGGCGGCCACATGCCCGAAATCATATTTAAACATTAATGGCATAAAATTATCCTTCCAATAAAGCCAAATTGATGGACATTAAAACGATTTTCTTGTGTTTTATTTCAATTCGAAGTTCTATACCTCTAAAAAAACACCCTGTATAAACTAATTAAATTAAGTTAGTTACTATTACTAATTTAATAAATGTTTAAAAAATTGCTGATGTGTTTGCGCAACCATCAATCATAACTAACAACAAAAAGTGTAGCAAATTAAACCGACCATAAACCACTAAAGCTTAAATTAGACGAGACATGGCCATAATACCATAACCAAACCAAAATGCAACTTGTTTCTATGGTAATGGTTATGGAGTTATGGCGAGTCACCTATAATATCCCAGCCAACCAGAGATTTGAAAATAAATAATTCTCGAAACATTCTCGTTAAAAAAGAGTTTAGCAACAAGAAACAATTTGTTTCTCTCAATTTTTTTATTTTTTTGAATGTACAACCAAAGAGGAATAACGTGTTTTGCTATTTCGAAGCAATGAAATCGAACTATTAATGACGTTGCTTATGTTTCGTAATGATATCGCTAAAGGTTCGCTATTGATTTGTAAGCGAAACATCGATATCGAAAGATTTGCTGCCACAAACTGAGCGACGAGTGAGCTCTAGCAGCACTTTCTCTTTCCATTTACGATAGCCGTTCTCGAGTATTTTGTCCGAGAAATGTTTACGTACATTCGAATGCTGGTTAGCTGGGATAATGTTGCCTATAAGTTTGGTTAGAACAGCTGTTTTGTGTGGTAATGGTTAAGGCACGTCTGATTGAACCTTAAAAAGTCATTCACGAATTTGCAATTTATAGTAAAAAACTTAAGTAGATTAAAGGAATGTAAGATAAATAGCTGAAGCAAAAAGGTAACAGAAATAATTACAGACTGCAAACATACACTCATACGTATTAATAGATAAAAAACAATAAGTACCTACAATAAGTTTTCATGAATGCTTAATGTGGTTAAAAAAATGCAGCAAAAATAGATTTTGGATGCTTATTTTAAGAGCATCAGAAAATACATAAATTGTGATGCAAAAAAAAAACTAAAGAGAAATGAAGTAAATGTGTATAGTATTATGTACATAAATATAAGAAGTGAGCAAGTCGTGAAAAATGTTTTCCAACAAACACACCCATTCATAAAAACAAAAAGAAGAGCAAGAAACATATGAAGTACATAGATGCAGTAATGCCAGATAATTGATCTTTGATGTCCCCAAATAAATTGAAAAATATCTAAAAATGTCCCCAATAATTAAAAAAAAAAGTTTTATTAAATTTTATTGCATACAGAAGAGCAAATTTTACTTAAATTAATTTTTCAAATCTATTATTCAACAATTGATCAAGTTCAGTTTTGAATATTACTGCAGTGGCGTTCGGTTATATCGCATTCTCGTTATAGGCAAAGATAAAAAAGTTTCAAATTTGCAAAAGCGTGTTGTCTGATTTTTTATTTTTGTTAAGTATGTTTGTTTATTGAACATAAACATAATAAATATTAAATTTTATCTAAAAAAAATTTAAGCTTATTTTATCGGAATTAAATTGCCTTTAAAAAGCAATCGATATTTCGTTTGTTCGGTAAAACCGTATAATTTTTTTGACTCTTTATTTACCCGACTAGTAGTAGTGTAGGTTGCAATTGAAAACTTCACTATAAACAGAATTCTCTATTAACATAATTTTTTATTTTTATGAAATATTCATGCACAATTCTTGGGACCAGAGTTGCGGTGCATTATACAAGATAAAAATCCATCTTCGTTGTAATGGAACTCCACTGTATATAAAAAATACCATACACAGAAAAAAATAGTCCTGCAGTAAACAACTTTAATTGCAAATAAAGCCAAAAATAAATTAAAAATGTATTTAAGTCAATTAAACTTTTGTTTAAAATTTTAAATACATAATTACAAAGTTTAATTTACTCAATTACATATTTAATTGATTTTATACAAACTTATAACACCGCTTTTTTTAGTCGGGCGTTAAAAAGAAAAACAAATCATAAATATCAAATTATTTTAATTTCTTGCAGACGAGTTTTGGTAGAATTTATTTTTCAAACTAATCCTTCAGCAAACTTATTTCCTGAATAACAAAAATTTTGTAATTAAATTTGGTTAAAAAAAAAATTAGCCACAAAAATCGCCAACAAATTTATTTGTCCCCAGAAAAATTGTCAAATCAAAAATTTTTAAGCCCAACAAGTTGAAAAATCGCCACATTTGGCGAGAAATCACTATATATGGCAACCCTGGCCCAAACAAGAAATCAGTGGTTTTGCCAAAACTTTCCAAAGAACATTCCAGAATTTTATGCATAAAAATGTGTCTGTGGAGTTTTATGTTCAAGACCGGCAAGAAATGGTGCCTATAAAATGTACACAAATATACACACCCACCATACACAAATGTATGTATGTTTGTATAGATGTGTAAACATGATAATTATGCTTTGAGTCAGAATGAGTGACTCATTTTTTGCGCATGAGTACTTTTTCGTAAGAGAAATATGCCTATTCATCAGGGATGGAATTTGGAATTTTGAAATTGTGCCAACAACTTAAAAAAATTTTATATTTTTTTTATCTTAATTGTACTAAAAGATTTTTTTTAGCTCAAATTATTTATTTTTATTTGTTTTTATTAAAATAATCGACTTTATTCTGGCTACCAAATCCTTTTCACAACTTTGCTTGTAAGTTGTAATGTTACAGCATATGGTTACACCCGTTTAAATTGAAATTTAAAATTATACAAATAAATAGCATCTGCTCCGGCATCCAAATTTAGATGAAAAGTTATTTGGAAATGGACGAGTTCACATTTTTTTTATTTTCTTGCTGCGTTTTTCTTTCACAAGACTGTTTTATGAGAAGAATATGAGTTTCATTGTTCAAAGATAAAAATTGACATTTGCAATCGATTGAAAATAAATGCGGAGTTAAACTGGGGGATTCATAAAGTGTAATTAATTGGTGTACTATTGTACTTTCCGAGTTTGAAGTACCAAAAAAATTACAATTGTACCAAATTTGCCATCCCTGATTCATCCATATTTTGTTTACTCTGTGTAAAATTATGAGCACTGCATCAAACCAGAGTTGTCAAGTTATTCTTAATCTGCAGGCATAGATATTTCACTTGTTCCAAGCCGTTATTTGCATAATGATAATAATAGCGCATTCAGGCTGACACGAAATTAAGTAATTTCCAGCTCAAATTACGAACGAAATGAAAGGTGTTTATGCAGGCACTGAATGACATTTGAGTTGATTTCGCAAACATATTATTCACTGCGGCAGACATTAAAGTAGTTTTTTCAATTGAATAAATTCTTTGTTACACTTATACACATTTTTTTTAAACAAATTTTCATAAATTTAATCATTTTCAATGTTTTTTAAATTTAATATTGAATGTCAAAATTTTTATTTCTTTTCATTGTTGTTTCTCATAGTTGCAAATTTACTCATGTTTGGAAATAAAAGTACTTTTAGTACAAAAACAGAGGTGTATATTGTAATTTCTTGTTCATTTCATCGAAATTAAGTAAAATAGCTTAATTTAGAATATGTCAAAATATATGGGAAATTAATTAATTTCAACTTGTTTTCGACCGAAATCACGAAACTGCTTAATTTGGAGTCAGCCTGAATGGGCTATAATGTAACTATGCCTGGCATCGTCAAAGCATCTTAAACTCTTTTACTAGTCAATTGTAGGTATAGTTTCGACGTAAATAATTAATTGTAATATCCATGTGCTTTGTTTTTAAGTGGCCTTAACTAGAGTCGCTCACTAAAGTATGTAAATTACTTTTGAAGGCAACTTTAAACGAAAATCTGTTATTAACTTTTTGTTTCTACATTTAAAAGTTAATTACATATGTATTGAGCTGAAAATAGATAATATTTTTCCATGCAATCAGCGAAAAAATGTACGCAAGTGTCATCCCTGAACAGCTGATTATTAAATTAATTATTTAAAAACTGGGGGATACATACATATTTGCAAATGTAAGTACATATAAATACATACATACATATGTATGTACATATGTATGTACATATCTGACGAAGTGTTAATATTGGGTATAGGTCAAAAAATAGTTTAATGCTGGAGCAAAGCTAAAGAAATAAAAATCTTGATATCTGCTGATCAGCGTGACCGTTTAACCGAATAAAGTGGCGAATTGCCAATTTTTCGACTGTCTTGCCACTTTTTGTCCCACTTTTTTTAAAGTGAATTATATAATAATACAATAATAGGCAGATTTTGTAATTTTTTTCGTTTATAAACGTTTTGAATTTGTATGAAAAATAACGAAAATTCGTTTCAAAAAATATTTTTTCCATACAAATTTTAAAGCGAAAAAAAAACGTTTCTATTTACAAAATTTGCCTTTAAAAATAAGAAATTTTAGTGTAGTCTCGTTTTTTTAATGTTGCCCCTTGTTATTTTTTTTTTTTTTGAAAAAATCTCCTATTTGGTGCCACTTTTTGAAAAATGTCAAAATGCTGCTGATCAGTAACAGAATGAAAACGTTTATTTTGTACTCAAATAAATATGGTAATAAAATAGCTCCATAATAAATATAATATTTAACATTTAGAGTTTTCGGGTATACAAATTAAAAGTTTTCGTGGATACACCAAACTCTGGCATCATTTGTAATTTGCAAAAATGGTATGCATGTCGGTTGCATATTTTAACACTCAGAAAACTTTGCTTAATGGTGCAGTAGTCTTTCCTCAGCATAATTAGTGAAGCGTTTTATTATTTTGAAATGTTGTGTTCGAACAATGAAAATAAATTTTATGAAACCATATGCAATCAAATTAATTTTAAATTAAAAAGCTCGTAAGCTACAATCAAAAGAAATTCATGTCAACAATTTAGACATATGTACATATGATTGACAAACTAAAAGAAAATTTTTGAATTGCGTATTTTTAATTTAAATCGCCAAAAAATTTATAAAATTCTCAAATGAAAGAAAAACAATAAATTTAAATTGTGCTTCATTTCCAGCGCAGTTTAAATAAAATAGACCAAATCGTTTCAGTATACACTAGCGGGCCTAAAACGCCAAACTTCTGCGGGCATGTTCTGAGTACAGTTTTTTGATTTAGCTGCCTTTTGTTTAAGTGCACCTTGGACTTAACTGCCTAAAATGATACATTTCTTTTACTATTCTTTAAAATACTATACAAATTCGTTTTTTATGTGCACTTTCAGTACCTGCACATTTAGGATAAGTGCCGTAAAATTTTGGTAATTTTAAAATATTTTCATACAAAAAATCAATGTTAGCTGCACATTAACTTAACTGCACAACAATATTTTTTCTGTAATTATTGTTCAAAATCCTTTTTTAAGTGCATTTTGTCTACCTGTGTAGTTTTAAATTATTCTCCCATAAAAAATTTAAGTTAGCTGCACACATTAAAAAAATGTGGCTACATAAATATGTAACCATGTATGTATATTTTTAAACTGAAGTCAAAAATTTTATACTTGCACATTTAGGCAGGTAAGTGCATTTAAGATAACAGTATTTTAGACTTATCTGCACTATGAAGAAACCTTAAAATTAGGGTGTAACGATATACCGTCTTGCCGATCCGATACCGATACTCAAAAAGAAATATCGCCGATACCGATACCGAAACCTTTTATTATACAAAATTAAAGTGCAAGAGATTATTAATATTTAAAATTGATATATGAATTCATTCTGAAATTAGCAAAAAACAAATTATTTTTTTTAAAATACATACATGCATACATGTTTAGCATTGAGAGAACATTTCACTACTATGGTGCAAAGCAAAATAAAAGAAACGTTTAATTTTTCTGTTTCTGCTTTCAATATGTTATTTCTCTTTGTTTTTATGCAAAAAAATCGTTGAAAATTGAATTGCTAGTTCAAAACAGCTCTAAAAAATTTAAGAAGTATCGCCGTATCGACAGTAAAATATCGCCGATATCGATATATTGGCAAATCAGAAATATCGCCAATATATCGGAATCGGTGTAACGAATACCTACTTAAAATTAATAATAAATGTAATGAAATTTACATATAATAAAAAAATAGCAATAGTTTGGTAAAGTTAAACTTATAAAATGTTCTACTGGTTTGTTAATTTTGTCTTTGCAATGTTTATTTTACACTGACAGTTTCAACAGACATCTGCCCCAAATCAATATTTAAAACCGTTTTGATTGCTTTTGAAATATTCATGAAATAATGTTGCAAGAGTTGTACTCTGTTCAACTCCTAAAAATTTATGAAATGTATCTGGCAAAAAATTTTTTTTATCATCTGTGCAATAATGTGACTGGCATTTATTTCTTTGGAAATATTGACAGCTGATGTTTTTGTTTATAAAATATGATCAATGTTGCATACTTCGAACCAATAAAAACGGAAAATTTATTCTGAAAAAGTAATACGGGCATCACTTGTTACGTCTCAAAATTTTTCACGCGTAATAATCAATGTTGCTGAAAATTTTTCACAACTTCGGACAGAGTACTAGGCTTCTGATATGAAATGAAAGTTTCACACAATATCTCTAGCTGTTCTAAATGAAATTTTTGAGTAAAGGTGCCCTGATGATCTGCATTTGCAATAGTCGAATTTGCATAGGAATTATTTAACCCCTCAATGATAAATTTTGATCTATTTTTCAGAAACAAAATTTTAATCAATAAGTAGTAGGTATGTATATTTATAATTTGCAATAACTAGCGCGCAAACTTAATTGCAACAGTTCTCAAAAAAGTTTTTTCCTCACTTGAAAACATCAATAAAATATAAATACCCATATGTTTTTGTTTTCAATATAAATTGCTGAACAAATATTTTCAATTTA
Organism: Tachina fera; assembly: GCA_905220375.1. Taxonomy (NCBI): domain Eukaryota; kingdom Metazoa; phylum Arthropoda; class Insecta; order Diptera; family Tachinidae; genus Tachina; species Tachina fera. Next base: position 100,777,552 of record LR999967.1, on the reverse strand, counting down.
TATTGACAACAACTATAAATTATAAAGATGTATTTCGTTCGGTTTTCAATATAAAATTTCGAACGAACTTATATTTTTATGTGTAGTTTGCACTTATTTAAATTTTCCCAACTGTATGCATTGTGGGAAACAAAACAAAAGTAAATAAAATAAAAAATAAACGTGAGAGAAACGTGAGTAATTACAAAATTTCAAAGAGAACATGTTGCAGTCATCGGTAGCAACAACAACAACAACAATGACAGGCAACATTATAACAAAAAGCACATACTTATTTTGTTTGAAACCTAAACATCACAATTCAGATACAAATCGTGTTTCTTTAACGTAACAAGCAAATAAGCAAAATTGTTGACGGTTTTAAATTAATTTAGTGGATAAAAAAATCATATAAAAATTAAATATATTCATACAAACATACATATGTATGAATGTGTATGTATATTCATAGAAGTTTAATAAACACACAAAAATATTTATTTACTTATGTACATATGGAAATAAATAAAAAAAATCTTAAAATAGCAAATTGAATTAAGAAATAAAAGGAATTTACACTTGTATGCTCGTGAGAAAGTGAACAGATACAATTCTGCCGATACGAAAAGAAAAGAAAAGAAACATTTATCTTTAATAAAAATAAATTTGCTACTAATTTAGTTGGACTTTAAAATAAGTATGTGTGCATACATATGTACATGTATGGCTGAATGTTTGAAAATTTAGATTAAAAATCGAATTGGAAAATTGTGTAAAAGCTTGCACAAAAAAAATATGTATGTATAATTATTGATTTACGATTTAACCTTACGAAAAACCACGACTTGCTCGTTGATAATTTTTGAGCTCGCGCCCCTGTGTGTGTATGCGAGTTTTTTTTTAATATACATATGTATATGTACATATGTACATGTAATATCGTTGCTTTTGTTAAAACGATACACAGAAAACGAGTAAATTTTACCGATTTTTTCGTCATCGTCATCGTCATTGTAATTAACAACAACAACAACATAGGGTGGGGTGTAAAAGAGTTCTAAGTAGGTTGTATTCTTGATTTCGTTGTTACTGCTGGTTTTTCGTCTTATGATGACATGTTTGTCGTTGTATTAAAAAAATATTTCTAAGGCAGGGATAGGAAATATCGTATAATACCTATTAGGCACCTATAACAATTGTTTTAATATGCATGTAATTTTAAATAGCCACTCTTTAAACCATAAACATTCATACAAACATATTTAATTTAATATTTAATAAACTAAACCACCCTATTTTTAACTTCCTTTTCTTGGCATATGCTAAACCTGAAAGAATAGCAATCAGTTGTCGAGAGTGACAGAATAAGTGGGATTATTTAAAATAATTGATTCATAATTTCGGTGGTGAAATAATAGTTATTAAAATATTATCGTAATAAATTCAGCAAAGTTTGACTTGAATCGTACACGAAGAGTTTCGTACGGATACTAAATATTTATCTCATACATATTATACATATGTACGTAAGCATTTAAAAAAATTGAGTACCTACCCGGTAAACTTTTTTTCGGTCATTAGCGATATATGTAGGTATTTTAGTTATAGTGATTTTTCTTAGTTGAGGCGTTTTTTCTTAGTTTTGGTGTTTTTTATTTCGTTTTGGGTTTTTTTAGATTTTTGGCCATTTATTTATTTATATATGTATATTTATTAATTTGACGATTTTAGTTATAGCTGTTTTTTTTTGTTTGAGCGTTTTGGTGATTTATCCGGTTTTTGGAGATTTTTTTCCAGTTTTTGACGTTTTCATTTCGTTTTGACAGTTTTTGGCGGTATACATATGTATTTTTTAAGTTTTAGCGATTTTTGTTTGTTTTGGCGCTTAATTTCGCTTTAGCGACTTTTTTCGGATTTTGGCGATTGTTTTAGTTCTTTTTTGACACCTTTTTAATTTTTTTTTTTTGCATTTTATCAATTTATTTTATTTTTGGTGATATTTTTTATTTAAGTGCTTGTTTCATTATGGCGTTTTTTTGATTCGAAACTTTTTAGGTTTTTGGCGATTTATTTATATTATTATTTATTTGGCGATTTTAGTTACATTGAGTTTTTTGCGCTATTTTAGTTTTGGCGATTTTTCGGGCTGTGGAGATTTTGTTTTGTAGGTCTTTAAGTTTTATCCTTTTTTTTGTTTCGGTGATTTTTTTTCGAGATTTTTGGCGACTGTTTTAGCTTTTTTGGTGACATATTTTTAAATTTGGGATGTTTTAGTTTTAACTGTAAGTTCAAGAGTTTCTTGTGGTTTCCAAGACGCAGCTAGTTGTCAAAGTTATATTCACGGATAAAATACCCTTTAATTTTGATATTTTAAATTTCAGTGTTAATTGGTGTAGTGTGCATAAAAAAGCACTAACTCTGAAGATTGAAAGTGTCTGTATATTACATTAGGTTACATTGCTCGGTTTGGAAAACTCTATAATTTTTAACTGTCATATAATTGCTGTTGTGTAGTGGGTATACCTATGTTATAAATTATATTCTGTTAAAATTGCAGGTGCGTATCTCTTACGGATCTCGAGAAAACAGCCTGTGACAAACAGACGAGCAGACGGACACTTTTGGTGTGTAACCCTAAAAATGGAATATCTTTAAGGGGGGTTTGGAACCAAATAAATTTTCGAAGATATTTGGCCCCAACTTTTAACGCACTTTTATGTATGGCTGGTCTAAAGTTTAAATACGCATTTATTTCATCATTTCACTACAAAGTGAAGGCAGTTTTGTTTTTATAACTGCATAAGCTGTTAAATAACGAAATAAATTATAAATAATTCTATTATAATTTTTTCAAATTTATTAAAATAAAAATTTTTCAAATAACGTCGGCTGAGAGTGCAAACATGCTAACTCATTTCCACCAAATTTTACAGGAGAGGCAAAATACTGTTACAATGTTCCTTTTCACAATTTGTGATTAACAGTTAACGTGAACTTTAACTGACAGTTATTCATACAAAACTTGCCTTTAACTTGCCTGTTAGCTTTCAATTTCACATTCTGAAAAGGCCCGTTAATTAATACCTTGAGTTTTTTTTAACTTGTAGAGTTTAAAATTAAAACAAATATTTTAGCCAGTCGATGCGACGTCTTTTTCTCCTTCAAAACACATTAAAATGTCATGTGTAATAAAAAGTAAATTTAGCAGTTTTACACTCTAACGTCCCTTTTCACAATGTATGGTTAAAAGTTAACGTGAACTTTAACTGACAGTTCTCCATACAAAACTTGCCGTTAAAGTCCCTGTTAGTTTTTAACCTTACAATAACATCCTTACGTACCGACAATAACATCCCAGCAAAAATTTCAAAAAAGGTAATCCGGTTTGGAATTAAGCATTTTTGATGGAAGCTCTTCCCTGCTGGATTACCAACTTAATGATTTTAACAAGGCATGAGACTAAAATAATCGATTCTTGAGAAGTACTTACCTTTTTTATTTGGCAACTTGTTCACGTAATCTATTTAATCTGAAAAAATCATTCTCTTCATTTAGCAACTTGTGCATACTTTTTTTTAAATTTTATGTAATGTGATTTCTAAGCGAGTAACGAAATTTGGTAATCAGAAAAGTAAGTCATTATATGGCAAGTAGTGCTGATGTGTAATTTTTTTCTGGGATATTTTCAATCGAAAACATAGAAACCAAAGCTTGAATCAAGCCGAGAGATTCTTAATTAAAAAAAATAAAAATAAATTTTAAACAAAATGTGAGCATGACTGAAAATGTCGAGTAAAAATATATATGCAGTTTAGTTTCCATCCCTGGCCTTATATAGTTTTCTGTGTTTTCTTTATTAATTTTACATCATATTTATTGTTATTGCTTTTACACTGTAAAATTTACAGTTCATTTTTTTTACTGTAAATCGACCTTACTCACTCTCTTTTTCTTTTTTTCAGAGCACCAATTAAAATACATTTTCTATACATCACCGAGTGTTTGACGAAGAAGAAATATCAAAAATAAAATAATACTACAGCAACTAAAAACAATTTTAAACGACATAGACACAACAACTAATAAATAATAGTGATAAAAATAACTAAAACAAAAATGAACTAAAAATATAAAATAAAATAAAATTTTTATAAGCGTGAATTTTTTTTAAGCATAAAAAGTGTTTTTCATCTTATAATAATAAAAACAGCAAAATAAATTAAATGGCTGCTATAATAAAACCGAAAACTTTAATAAATTGTTGTTGATATAAAGTTGTTTTAAACTAAACACCCCCTTCAACAAACCCCCTCTCTCAAACAAATCCATGTTGAGATACAGACTAGTGTCGACACACTTTTTAAAACAACCGTAAATTGTTGATATCAAGAAATTGTCTCAAACGAGTACAATCAAAGTCGAAAGATAGCAAGGACCTTAAGGCTCGATAAATAAACGGAAGGAATTAAAAGAAAATACCTTAACAAATATTACGCTGAAATAAAATTATTATAAATACCTACTTAACATTTGAATATTAGTTTGATACCTACGACAAAATATACACAAAAATTGCGTTAGTGTGAGTAGTAGCCAAGTGCTAAACGGAGCAAACGTAACGGTAAAAAAGGACTACGCAAGTGAGAACTTAAACGAGGAGTGCCTAAAACACATTTTGCTCAAGCGTAATTGGCAAGAGAGCAAAACTTTAGTGCCAACGTAATAGCAAAAAAAAAAAAGAGTGTAAGCTAAATAGTGGACATTGTGCATACATGCATAAGTACGTACTTATATACCTGCTACATTTATAATTGTTATAGTTCTGCTTATCATCTCATCATATCTTACACACGTACTCAAGCCATCCATCAAATACCATTCGTACATTGTTGCAATCATCAACAATAATAAAAAGCCTGTTAGTTAGTCTACAGCAGGCAAACTAGTAGAACACTAGAGAACATAGACTAACCATAAATTTCATTACTTACGCTAGAGAGTTAACTAACTATCTATCAGTTAAATAAATAAAAAAGCTTAAGCTCTAACACTACCGTTTCATTCAATACAACTAATACTGAACATAAATATATTTGCTGTAAGCCACACCCGACATTAACATACATATTTATTGATGTACATGTATCATCTTGAGCGATAAACGTTTTGAAAACGCTAAAACCTTTTTAACACGCTACAGCGTCCCTTTTTGAAGGGTTACTTCTCACTGTAAGCGTTCTTTTAATTTCGGCACAACGTATTCATTAAACGTTTTTGGCCTATTAATCAAGTATAATTATAACTTGATTAGCGAAAATGTGCAGAGATCGCGATATGATTTTGCTATAGACCAGCGCAATCGCCAATATAAAGTTAAGAAAAAAATCAATGTTTATTAAATTCAAAAACTTGAGAGAAAATATCAAAATCAAATAAAACTGTAACTTTTTTTGAAATAAAACTAGTTGTAATAAAAGAACAAGAAATAAATGCATAAAAGTGTTAAATTTACAAAAGAAATTGAAAATAAAAAAAGCTTTTGAGCTGTTTTAACAATAAAAAGAAAAATTAAATAAAATGTGACTCTAAAAACTTAAATTATAATTATTACCAATACAAATCAAGTCCCGCTCTAATAAATGTTTGAGGGTTAACGTGTGTAAAAGGATTCCATAAACGTCAGTGAATAACTCCAAATTTTTGTCAACTTAACGCTTAAAGAAAGGAGTTTAATTAAAAAGGCCTAGAAGGATCTTAGGATACAACAAGACGAGCGCAGTGTTTAAAAAAAATATATATAAATTATCACTAAATTGAGTTTGAATTGAGTTTGTGCCAAAGTGAAAAAGAAAAATTAAGAAGAGTAGAAAGAAACGCAAACACACTGAACACAAAGTTTTACGAACCAACAAAAAAACCAGCAAGATTGAAGACTTTGTAAAGAACCTTTGGAAGTCTGTTAAGGCTTGCGTTGTAAGTATAAAATTGTTTATGTATATTTTTTTTACCATAACTATTTTTTTACCATAACTATATCATAATAATTTTATTATTATTAAGCATTTTAGAGTTATACAGCTGTATAAATAAGAGTAAAAGTAAATAAATTCAGTAAAGTGCGACTTTGACTCACGCACGAACCATTCCTTATGGACACAAGATATGTAATACTGTATGAACTTTAGCCTTTATAATAAAAAGTTTTGGACTTTTTTTTCGTTTTTATGATTTTTTTCGATTTTGAGCGTTTTTTTTAGCTTTGGCGTTCTTTTTTCGATTTTGGAGATTTTTTTAAGCCTTGAGCCTTTTTTAGTTCTGGTGCTTTTTTCTCGTTCTGGCGATTTTTTGGTTTTTTGGGTTTTTTTTCATTTTGGCGATTTATTTCATTTTGACGATTTTTTTCATTTTGGTGATTTCTTCGGTTTTTGACGATTTATTTTAGTTTTAAACATTTTCAACCATATGCAAAAAAATAAAGTGTGCTTGAAGTGTACGTTAAGACAAAATGTTCATGCAAAAACCGGTTTAACGTACACTTGAAGCATACGTTAATTTTTTTTGCACATGGGGATTTATTTTTAATTTGGCGATTTGTTTGTTTTGGCGATTTTTTTCGGTTAGGCGATTTCAAAATTTTTGGGATTTTCTAGTTTTAGCGTTTGTGGAAATTTCAAGAGTTTGCCTCTTACGGTTTCCAAGATACAGCAAGTTGTCAAAATGTCAACTGATAGAACACCCTTTAATTTTGATTTTTTTTAAATTTTAGTGTTAATTGTTGTAGTCTGTGTAAAAATACAAATTTTAATTTTTCAAATTCAAACTCAAATTTTTTTACAAATTTCAAGTGTCTACATAAAATTGAATGTAAAGCGTGTTTTTTTAAGAGTCACAACTTTGAGTTGGCATCACTGCTTTTAACAGCTGATAGTTGATTTTTGTTTAGTTTGCTTTAAAATTTCATTATGAATCGACTTACACACCAGAGCAAAGCGTGCAAATTGTTGAAATTTTTAATCAGAATAATTGTTCTATTCATCAAACTCATCGTGCACTTCTTCCATTTCCATTTCCCATTCTGATTGAATGGGTACGCAAATAAGCAGAATTGTAGAATCTTGAGTGAGGAGAATCCTAAGTTTTTTGTCGAAACACCATTACATCCACAGAAAATTACTGTTTGGTGCACTTTTTGGGCTGACGAAGGAGTCATTGGCCCATATGTTTTCAAAAACTATGATGGTCAGAATGTTACTGTCAGTGGTGGACGGTATAGGAACATGATTCGAAATTTTTTCTTACATTAATTACGTGGCATTAATCGTGCTGATATGTGGTTCGAACAGGACGGAGCCACATACCACACAGTGGGCGATACAATTGAGTTACTCAAAAAAACTCAAGAAAAAAATAATACACGTATTTATCAAATTAATTGGCCACCAAGATCGTGTGATTTAACCCCATTTCATTATTTTCTTTGGGGTTATGTTAAGTCGCTTGTCTACTTCAATAAACCACAAACAATTGAACACTTAGAAATCAACATTCGAAGAATTATTGGCGAAATATGGCCGCAAATGCTGCGAAAATTTTTTGAAAATTGTTGTTGCCGATTGCGCGTTTTACGCGCCAGCCGCGCAACCACATGGCAGAAATCATATTGAAACATTAATTTCATAAAATTTTCTTTCCAATAAAGCTCGTTTTATTGATATTAAAATTATATTTCCTTGTTTTATTATGATTTAAACTTGTGTCACTCAACACCCTTTATATTATTAGATTTGGTAATATAGTATATTCGGAGATACAGAAATTTCCCTCTCCCGATTCTAGCTCAAAGGGAAAGAAAATCTGTATCTTTTTACATGCAGATGTATCAATGTTTTGAATTTAATAAAAACCGCTGGGATTGTTTCGGAGATACAGAAATTGCGTCCCCTGACTCCTTGGTCCTAGTCAAAAAAAAAAAAAAAAAAATATATATATATATATATATATATATATATATATATATATATATATATATATATATATATATATATATATATATATATATATATATATATTCTATGTGTTCCCAGATGTATCTATGTTTTATAAAAACAGGTTGGTGAGTTTCGGGGAGCCAGTAATCCCCCTTCCCTCTCAACCTATATTTCCCTTAGTTTTTGAAGAATATGAAGCCCATGTGCTCTGCTAGATTCAGATGTAACTATGTTTTAAATTTCATAAAAATCGGTTCGATAGGTTTGGGGGGTGGATATTGACCCTATCTCCCCCTATTACAGCCTATGTGTTTTCTTAGGCCCAGATTTATATTTGTTTTACATTTCTTAAAACTGGGTTTAACTGTTTAGCCCGCAACAATTAACTGTAAATGTCCACTACTCGTAAAATACATTAAATTACAAGAGAAAAAAGTTTTTGCTGCTTCCCCTACTGTACGAGTATTACGAATATCTTTTACACGTGTCATCTCTAAACGCCCTAATTTACTGTTACTGTCAAGTAATTTTATTGCTGCGCAGTTCTTTTATTATTAGTATTTATTTAATAGTCGCATTTTATTGGTTCTTGTTGATGTTGCTGTTGTTGCTGTTGTTTTATAATAACTTTGACAGCCTAAAATTATGCCTCAATTAAACAGCAATTTTGCCTAAAATATGCTTTTGAATATTTGTTGCTATTAAATAAATTATCTGTAGGATTGGCCTTAATACAGTAAATATTGGATTAGAATTATGAGGGGGCTCCTAAAAGTGTGCAATTAATTTACATTTTTCAAAGAGCCGGAAAGTAGGCAACTAACTTTCGAAATAAAATGAATAATAAAATAAATAAATAAATAAATAAAAGAGGGAAGGCGAGCGAGTGAAAAGCAAATAGTTTGAGTTGAAATTGTTGTTGGCTGAATAATGAAATGCGATATTAGATAATATATTTTTACATACATACATAACGCTCATTTACTTCAATAGTGGCACAACTCAGAAAACCCAGTTTTGCAGAAAATGCGTTTTAAGTTTTCAATTTGCATACAACTCAATGGAGAATTGAAAAAAAAAAACTTTTAATCAGAAATAATTTTTAGTCAGGCTTAAATTCAGTAATTTCAATTCTTATTGAATGAAATATTTTTTTTATTTTTTATTAATTTATGTGAGTTTCTAAAGAAGAGAAGAAAAGTTAAACTTAAACTTTAAGCTGGGGTAAATACCGATATTTTTCTGTGCAGCCACGCTGATGAAGTAGCACCCTTATTAACATCAGCTATTTAACTTAAATTTTCAATGAAACGGAATATGAGAAAGTAGATAGACTAGGGTGCTGATGAAGTGCTTTTCTGCACAGAAAAGTATCGGTATTTCCCCCAGCTTAAAGTCTTAGTTTAATTTAAGAAGTTAATTATTCGACATATTATCATAATTATATTTTAATTTGAAATTTATTTGCTTGTGGTTTAGCTTGGTCCATATACGTACTCCGTAGAAAAATAAAATAGATTCATATCGAATATAAATTATTTGCTGGGTTTTGTATGGGTTTCAAAGCCTACCAAACTTATTTTGTCTTTGTGATTTTCAAAAATATTATTATTCTATGAATTCTCATATAGTTTTTGAAAGTCTGTGCATAAAGTAAGAGGTTTGTGACTGTTGAAAATTTGTGGTTGAAGTCTACTGATGATTTGGTTTAAGCGCCAATGGAGTACGTATATGGACCAAGCTAAACCACAAGCAAATAAATTTCAGTCTTAGTTTAATTTTTCTTCTCTTCTTTAGAAACTCACATTAATTAATAAAAATATTTCATTCAGTAAAAATTGAAATTACTGAATAAAAATTATGTCTGATTAAAAATCACTAAAAGTTCAATTAAAAATTTACAAATGTCGTCTCAAAAAAAAAATCTTCTCTCAGGAGGTGATGGTACAAGCTATTTGTATTAAAGTCCCGCACAAGACCATTTATAAGACATTTCAAGACATGAGAGATTTTACTACAACGAAATATTCTAAAACAAATGCAAAAAAATGTCTTGCCAATAGTTTTTTTAGCGTTTGTTTTAGAATATTTCGCTGTTGAAAAGCATTTGAAAAATCTCTCATGTCTTGAAAGGTCTTATAAATGGTATGGTGCAGGACATTAATTTGTATGAAATTTTTACACAAGATAAAATACGAAATGCCGAATCTTTCTGCATTATTAACTCAAAAACCCCATTTTTTGAGTTATGCCACTATTGAAGTAAATGAGCGATATGTACATACCAGCAAGAACATTTCGTTTGCTCATTTCTTATTTCTTTTACCCACTTACTTAAAACAAAAAACTGAAGATGGCGCACAGCCGAAACCGGTATGTTTATAAAAAAAAAATTGAAGTAGGATGACGGAAAATCGTTCCAAATTAAAGCAAACATTGACGCCAGAAAAATACATACATCACTGTTCACACTCTACATACTGATATCACCTCTTAAATATTCAACTACATAATTAACTTACCCTTTAAAAAACTTTTTCGCTTACTTAATTTAGTAATTTTATTTTCACTTGCGGTGTGTTAATCATTCTTCTGAAATTAATTAATTAAAGTCATTTTCAAGGTCTCGTAAACAGAACACCTAAAGCCATTTAAGGTAAATTAAATTGGTTTAAAAGTGACATTAAACGAAATCAGCTGAAAACGAATGCAATATTTTCGTTGCTGTTCAAAAAGAAATAAAATTTAAATAACCATACTTACTTACGGCCTCTCCGAATGGTGGTTTCGTCGTTATTATTATTATGGACAAAGTTTATAAATAAATTCTATGTAAATATACTATATACATATATGTATGTAAATGAATACATTCATATGTGTGCACACACGATGTAATTCTGTGTAAAGCAAGAGTGTTAAAAAAAGCAAAGATAAATTAATAATGCAATTTAAAAACGTGGTTAAAAATATTTGCATATTTTTTGTTATAAAAAAAAGAAAGTACATTTCCGCATTTTGTCTTTAAAGTACATACAAACTTTATTTTTAGCTTGTTATTTGTTATTTCTTAAAAAACAAAACAAAATTAAGAACTAATTTTTGTAAGTCAATGCCAAATTATTTGTGCGAAGAAGACTGACAGATGGGATTTGAAATAGCATGCGATATATTTTTCCGCTAATGGCATTTTCTTTTCTAGCGCCTTGTTAAAGGGTGCCATCCCTGTAACCAATGTTGCCAGAAAATTTTATTAAAAAATCTGCAAAAACTGGCTAAAAATTCTGAAAAATAATTAAAAAATCTGTAAAAAATTTGCACCAAAAAAAAACTTATTTTTTAATTATTTTTAATTTTATTTTCAAACTAACATAAATTATCTTATTATGTATGCAAGAACATATGCTGATATTACAAATAACCCAACTGGCATTTTCACTGCTGCCAGATTTGCTGATTTTTCATTGCGAAAATTACAAAGTGAGATTTGCAGATTTTCACTGCCAAATTCAGATTTTCGAAAACGATTGTGTAACATCAATATTTCGTATTTTTCTTTACTTCGTAAAAGAAAGAACCATGGTGTTACTGTCAGAAACATACACATAAGAAACACTAACAACAAATAAGTAGTTTTTGACGTTTAATTTTGGAGTAACCATACCACCCAAATAACAATGTTAAAAATAAACTAACAAATCTGTGAAAAGACATATACATACATGCATATCGCTCACTAAATCATTAACAGTTACAATTTAAAATTATGAAAATAGTTTTGTTTTTTTATTGAGCGCAAAATTTTTATTTTGCACCAAAATCTTCTTAAACAGCTTTTTGCCACTCCTGAACATCTGGAATTTTTTGAGTTGTGAATGCTTATGATTTAGTGTGTGATATCTATGTATACTTCTTTGCACAGATTTGCATCTATATGTACCATTTTTTTAAGTTTTATGTAGGAAACTTGTGTATATATTTGTCCCTATCCTTTTGTTAATAAGGGTTTTCATGAGACTGTTCAAAAGTCTTGTAAACTGTGCAATTGTGCACTTTTACACTCTCGTAAATAAAATATAAAAAAAAATATAGAAATTTATTTAAACAAACCTGTTAAGTTTGCCCAATAATTTTGACTCGTAAACTTAAGCTGCGCAATTGTGCATTTTGTTAACATCAACTTCTTGCTTTTTTGGACTTCTTTAGGCACTTTTAGACACACACACACACTTTTTTATTTTTATTAATATGTTTTTTAATTAAAAATTGCTTTAAATTTTATTTTAATTTGAAATTTATTTTCTGGTGGTTCAGCTTGGTCTATATGCATTTCATTGTTGCTGTAACAAATCATCAGTAGACTTCACCCACAGATTTTGAATAGTCACAAACCTCTTATCTTATGCACAGACTTTCAAGAACTATTTGAGAATTCACAAATAATAATATTTTTGAAAATCACAAAAGAAAAATAAGAATAGTAGGCTTAGAAACTTATACAAAACCCAGCAAATAATTTATATTCGATATGAACCTATTTTATTTTTCTACACCTCTATACAATTAGAAATCCATTGGATAACAATAAAAGTAATTACAAGGCAAAATGAAAAATAAAATCTAAAATTTAACATTTAAGAAATTTATTATTCGACATATTGTCATAATTATATTTTAATTTGAAATTTATTTGCTGGTGGTTTGTGACTATTCAAAATGTGTGGTTGAAGTCTACTGATGATTTGTTACAGCAACAATGAAATGCATATAGACCAAGCTGAGCCACCAGCAAATAAAATTCAAATTAAAATATAATTATGACCATATGTCGAACAATAAATTTCTTAAATTTTAAATTTTATTATTAAATTTATATTTATTTAATTTTTTGACGTTTGTGTCAAATTTACATAAGTTGTTTGCACAAAAGTTTAAAAGGGGCTTCGTGAAACAAGTCTCGCAAGTTTGCCCAATTGCACAAATGGCAATTTTAAGAGTTCTCATGAAAACCCCTAATGTTTATTTTTATTAAACAATTTGTGATATCAGCATATGTTTTTGTATACCAAGATAATTTATGTTAATTCGAAAAAAATTAAAAACAATTCAAAACGATGGCTTTTATATAGTTGCAGATTTTTTGCCGATTTTTTAAAATAATTTTTCAGATTTTTCAGATTTTTTTAGCAAATTTTTGCAGATTTTTTGTAACATTTTCTGGCAACAGTGAGCAGAAGCGTCTATTGTGAATCGTATGCTTCATGTTAGTAAATTTCTTAAAGATATTTCCGTTTGCTAGTACGGACTTCAAAAAGAAAAACATAAAATTTTTGGTATTTATTTATTTGGTTTTTGTTTTAATCGGTTAATCGTTCGATTAATTAATTAATCGAAGTTTAACCAGGATTAACGGTTAACCGTTTGAATACTCTAGTATGTATTGTCTATTACAGGGATGTTATAGCTTTGAGTGGAGACTTTTTGTTCATACAATTGTTTGATCACGGTCAGGGTTGTCAGATTTTTTCCGACCTATTGCGCCAAATTGATTTTAAAAATCGCCAAAGTCGCCAAAAATCAGTTTTCTGTAGTTTTTCTTAGTAAATATATAATATATTGATAATAAATTTGTACATAAATTTGTATAAAATGAACGCATCAAAATTTATCAGAAAATCATCAAAACTAAAAATAAAATCGCGAAAAATTATTTGTTGTAAATTTGTCCCATCCAAATTCAAAACGCATTAAATACTATAACTAATACAAGAAAAATCATCAAAATAAAATTGTTTTAATTTCTTGCAGACGAGTTTTAGTGGGATTTATTTTGTTTCAAACTCATCCTTCAACAAACTTATTTCCCGAATTAGAAAAATTTTAAATTTCCATTATGTTCAAAAAATAGCCAACAAATTTCTTTATCGCCAGAAAAATCGCCATGTCGCCCAACCAAAAATTTGGACGCCAAAGAAGTTGAAAAATCGCCGCGTTTGGCGAGAAATCGCCATATCTGACAGCATTTCTTATTTTTTCGCAAATTGTAATTAATGTTTAATTGTAATTATTTGCAGGTCAGGGACTTATTGACCCGCCCTCGTGTATTACAAAAATATTTAAGTTATCATTTCTAAATAAAACTGGTTTATTAATTATTTATTTTTTCGATATTTCACAATATCCGGTCTGCTAAAGAAGAGAACACAACAAAAAATAAAAAAAAATAAAGAACAGTACCATAAATCAATTAATGACAACGTTTGCTTATATTGCACATTTTTCCGTACATATTTTTGTGAAATTTAAATAATAAACAGAAAATAATCCCAAAATAATTATAAAGATTGTGTATGTTTTATTAAAAATACTTTAACGCAAAAAGAAAAATAAACAAAAAGTACTGCCAGAAAAAAATTTAAAGAACAATTTTTAAAAATAAGCAAAATTCATAAAGAGCAACAAATTATGTACGTAAATGAAACAAGCAAAAAAATAAAATAAAGAGTATATAACAAGTTTCTGACAATTTGACAAATACGATGGATACAGAAAGAAACTTCAAGTGATATCACTCGTCATGTGACGAAATTTATGCAGAAGGAATAGTTAAGTGCTTCACAAATGTTTTTTTTTATATGTACATAAAAAGACACTAAAAGTATTGAGACAATACTTGTCATCAGTTGGTGGCGTTATAGATACATATCTCATATAGTTACACTGAGAAGTGGTGAAACACTGGTTTAGTTTGTTTTTGATTGGAATAAATATTTATGGAGTTCACAATATCTTTTTAAAATATATCTTAATATTGCAACATTTCAGTTTTATTACTTTAATCACCCTTATCGGGAATAAAAGTTCATTTGAAATGTGTTCCCTTGCCCTATAATTTTGATCGCGTTGTTGTTGTGACAGTATACTATTTTTTAATTTTTGTTTACCATTTTTTGTTTACGGTAAATATTTCACGTAAACAAAATGTTCGCCTTTTATTCCCGATAAGTTTAATTATGGTCTGGCAAGTTTGTTGTTTTTGTTTGTGTGTAAATGTGTAAAAAAATAAATGCACGAGTATTGCCAAATGGCAAAGTTAAAGGTATAAAAAGCATGTCATTTTCAATATGGCAATATGGCTGTTTGCTGTTGAGGATTAACATGCCTACATGAATCGTTGACTTGCGGTGGCAGAGCAGTTTCATGCCAGCTGTGGTCGTGCCGGCCTCTGAATATTTTTAATAGACGGCTGTTAAAGTAGTTGATTTAAAATGAAGAAATTAGTTGATTTTGTAATATTGCGTTTCTGATCAAATGAAAAAAAGTCTTAAAGTTTAGAAAAATTTAAAAAAAAATGTTCAAGTCTTATGGGAGGTAAAATTTTTATTGTATTATTTGCCATTCGTTATGATATTTTGCATTCACAATATCACTTTCACGTATTATTTTTTACATGTATTAATACAAAGTATCGATAGTAGTCTGAACAACACTTGACGGTGACTATTTAATTATGAAAAGCACTGTACATTAGTCGGCATAATATTAAAATGTATTTAATAGTCAAACATATTTTTTGTGCTACCATGAATGTATACATAAATACTTGATACACTTAAAACTTTGTCTCTATTTTGTGTTTTCTTTTCTTACCTACTTCATTTGTGGAATTTTCCATTGATGACTGACTGTTTTTATTCTTCTAGCCATACCTGCTCGTTTTACAGTGGTGTTGAAAATGTATGCAACTCATCTTACTTCTTTTTTTTTTTGTTATAAATATTTCAAGAATTTTAAACATGTGTTGTAAAGAAAAAAATGTTAATTATGCATACATGTGTACATATCGCTCGTTTATTGCAATATAGTTATAAGTATACATATTAAACAAATGCGGTTTGGGAGTTAATAATGCAGAAAAATTCCTTATATCATTTAATCTTGTTTAAAAAATGCTTGCAAATATTTTTATATCTTCGTGGAGTTGTATGTGAATTACAAACTTAAAACTTATTTTCTTCAAAGCTAAATTTTTTGAGTTATGTCTATCTTGCAATAAGAGAGAGATACATATATACACACATGCATACATACATACATAGTAAACTCATTCTTACATGCATACATGTTACATATGTGTAAAACAATTTTAAGATTTTCTTTTAGCTGTTCATCTAATTTCTTTTTAAATTGCATTGTAAATTCAATTGTAATTTCACTTTTATCATTAGTTTGAATAATACTTTTTTCCAGCGATAATATTTATTTTCCTTCTTAATCAAGTTTTTTTTTACCATTTCCATTTCTTCCATTACACCAGCGGAAAATTGTAAATTTCCATATAAAAAAAAGTTCAACCTTAAAAATACGTACATATACTATTTTTCTGTTAATGCCCCTGAGACGACTTAATAATAAAGTGTGTTTCCAATAAACAGAGATACAAATTTAGCGCTAATAATCTGTATGTTAATTAATAATTAACGCTTAAGTGAAAATATATTTGGAACAAAACGATTAAAAATAAAAAAACAACAAATATGTTTTCAATTAATTTTGAAGAGTTTTAGATCTTCCCTACCCTTAATTTCTTCTTCTTAAATTCTGCCTACAATTAGACGGGACATAACCATAGCCATGATACAATTATACTAGGTACATGCACAGCTACAACAAAAATACAACACCAAAAAACACATGTATTTTGTTGGTATAAACAAACAAAAAATTGTCAGAAACAAATGTCTTTTGTTTATAAAAATAACATTAACGTACCTTTTCACAATGTATGGTTAATAGTTAACGTGAACTTTAACTGACAGTTCTTCATACAAAACTTGCCGTTAAAGTCCCTGTTATCTTTTAACCATACATTGTGAAAAGGTACGTAAACAGAGTAACTAAAGTAGAATTGCAGACGCGGCATTTCTGCATGATTTTAGTTATTCAGTGTTGCCAATCTGTCTGTAGTTAGACAGTGTGTAAATTCTACTCACACGTGTAGGCCAGGTATTTAAATACTTGTATAAAATGTGTGTAATTCTACTTTGGGTTCTATTTTTATTTATTTTTGTTTTAATTTTAAGATGTGTAGTGCAATTTAAAAAAAAAAATCATTTCACAAGAATATGACATATGGAAATATTTTAGCTCTTCAAGTCAACAACATTAGTCTCAAAGAAAGTTTTTTGCTGAAAATAATATTTTAGAAAATAATGAGGAAAATGTCCAACAAAATACCACAAATTTTATGTAACAAAATTATATTTATATGGAAATTTTTTAATTTAAGCATGTACAATAAGAGCTTATATATATATATTAAATCATTTCATCCATATACAGTATATACATATAGTCAAAATAAATCTAAAAAAAAAATACATTGAATATATGAGCTTGAGGGCCAACTTTGAGGGCCGGACGCACCCCCTAAAACACAATTTATCAGTATGAAATTTTTTTGTATTTTTTTTTTACATAAAACTGAACCGGGGTGAGAGTAGAAGAAATCAAAAAAAGTAAAATAACGGCCACCCTAATATACATATATTGATATATTGAAGTCGGTAGATTGTTGCTGTGAATGTGTTTAATCATTAAATTTTAATGTTGGTATTAGCTTCACTAATTGCTAGTCTATGTATTTTTCCACTTAATAAAAACAAAACATTTTTAATCGTTCTCTTTTAAACTAATAAAAATCAGGTACATATGTATAATCTATTTAACTTTTTGTGTGTATATATACTTATATTAAAGTCCTGCACAAGACCATTTATAAGACATTTCAAGACATGAGAGATTTTTCAAATGCAAAATGCTAAACAACACTGTTGGCAAGACATTTGTTTAAGTTGTTTGTCTTGCCAACAGCAGTGTTGTCAGTTTAGGGGATTTGTCCCCCAAATTGGGGATTTTTTTCGCGATTATTGATGAAGAAATTTTGTGGTGGGGATTTGTTAGGGATGATAAGCAAATTTTAGGGAATTTTTTGGTAATAAGAATGATTTTTGAGCTAAGAAAATTGCGTCTGGCAAGTCTAAAAATGTGTGTTACTATTTATAGTGAATGGTTTCTAATAAAGAACTTAGAACAAACACACATTAGAAAAATAATCCAATTTGTTGTGAAACATTTAATCATTCTGCTGAAATGGTAAAGCTTTTTAATACAAGTACTAGCACAACACAATTTCTGAGGCTGATGATTCAGAAGATTTCGATTCTGAAGTTTTTGAAATCGTAACCTTTGGTTGAAAATTTTTTTATACTTATGTATATTAAACTATGTGTACTATTTTCCTAACACGTTTTATAACTAAAACGATAAAAATGAATTTTATTGAATAAATATCTTTTTTTTTTCTTATTATTTTCTAAATAAAACTAAAAAAAGTTTATTTTTTTCACAAAAGAAAAAATTTGGAACGTAAAAACTCAATTTGGGGATTTTTGGGGATGACAAATCAAAAATTGGGGATAAGCTCTAGAAAAAAACTGTTTGCCAGTGTTGCCAGTTTTGCCAGTGGTCTTGTGCAGGCCACTAATATGTATTTATAACTAGTGAAAAATGTCTACAAACTTTTTTTTTTTGTATATTAATTTATTTGTGAAGTATCTCTTCATTACCTGCTTTTTATCTAAAAATTAAAATCACAAGACATTCCTTTGTATGTACATAAGTATCAATGCATGTGTGCGTGTCGAGTGTATTTTAAAATTCATAATTGAGCGACACTTTCTACAGTATTTTTCCATAAAATATAGTTTTTCCATTGAATGGTTTTGTTTTTATTTGCTGTGTGTTATTTTACGATTAAGAATTGTTTGATAAACTAAAAAAAAAACACGTGATTCAATTGAGGCATTTTTATTTTATTATAAGACCTGTGATCACTGATTAGATGACTCGAGCATACATACATACCTTCCATAAACAAATGCAGACAGATCATAAGATAAGGGATGAAGATAATTATAATTAGACAATGGTCTATAGTCTAGACGTAAAACAAACACTTTGGTAATTTAAAACTAAAGAACAAAGAACTTTCTCTTTACCAAAACACGGCAAACTTTAATTTATGCTCATACTAATTATAACCTAAAACTAGAGATAAGACTTCCCATTATTTTATGTTAGATCCTAAGCAAACATTAGTTAAGAGAAAAATGTAGCATTTTTATTTTTGGTATAAATACATAGATGTAAAATATGGAGTAGTTATCTTGTAGTCTTCGGTACAGAAGAAAACAGAAGAAAGTATATTTTTTTTCACTCATTTCCTTAAAAAGGTAATTAACTAGCGCGCAAGAAGATGTATTTACCAGTCAAGTAATTGCAAGACATTACCAAGATTTTGCCTAGGCCTTTGCCAATATTCTTTAAGTTCTTGCTTGGTTAAGCGCTAGTCAGACTATTATATGTACATATATAGTTTGTATAAATACGTATCAAAAATTCAAATAGTACCTGCAAGTTCGATATTTTGCATGCAAAATATCATGACGAATGGTAAATAATACGATAAAATTTTGACATCCCATAAGACTTGACCATTTTTGAAAAATTTCTAAAGGCCGTGATACACTATCCTAGAAAATCGTGCGATCTACGAAAAAGTACATCCCTGGTATGATGGTGTTTATGAAAATTTTCAAAAGACCAATAACAATTCATCACACCAGGTTTGTAGTTTTTCGTAGATCGCACGACTTTGTATGATAGTGTATCTCGGCCTTAAACGATAAGACTTTTAATTTTATCAGAGTTGTATTATTACAAAATCAAGTAAGAAACAAACGGACAAGTCGCCTGTTTCGTCAACGATGACGTGCGGTCGTTAATGGAACATACTAGTGATGCACGAATATTCGTATTCGTATTCGAATTGTCGAATATTCGGCCATTTTCAGGCGAATACGAATGTATTCGTATTCGTTAAATTCAGGCGGGTGCGAATACGAATGTATTCGTATTCGTCAAATTCTGGCGAATACGAATACAAATATTTTTCCAGAAAAATTCAATAAATAAATTTATAAATCCTAAACGAAATTTAAATAAATGACTAAATATTTTAGTTTGTACAAATACATTAATTTTTTTTATAGAAATTTGTGCTTTGTATCATTTTCAAATATTATTCAATGACGATAATTAAAATTTCGGGTACTTTTTATTAACTTTAAAGTACGCCAACAAGAGTGTGTGTGAGTCCTTTTTCATAAAAGTTTTTTAATATTTTATATTGTATAGAATATTGGTATTTGTATTCGTATTCGCGAATATCGTTTCAAATATTCGTATTCGTATTCGTGAATATCAAAAATTGACATTCGTTACATCACTAGTACATACATGTATTTCTTCGCCTTAAACCGGCTGTAATGAAATTTTTTTATTTACCCAGTTCACACTAGTCAAGTCTTATTGCTAAGTTCTAATTTACACTATGTAAGTCTTATTGCTAAGCTGGTTAGTTTGCTAGGAGAGATATACGAGGCAGGGACCGAAAATAAGAGTTATTTTTCAATTTTTGAAGAAATAAATCATACATAAATGAACAACGTAGAAAACTTTTAATTACACCATCATGATTTTTAGGCGAAGTGCATCCAACATATTGCATGATTTTTAAATTTTTGATTTTTATTTTAACAATCAAATATAAGAGTTATTTTTGATTTTTATTTTTTTAAATGAAAAATAAAAGTTATTTTTGATTTTTATATTTTTAAATGAAAAATAAAAGTTATTTTTGATTTTTATATTTTTAAATGAAAAATAAAAGTTATTTTTGATTTTTATATTTTTATATCAATAATAAAAATCAATTCAAAACTTTTATTTATTTGTTGATGCCGTACGTACTATAATATGCTGCTTCATTCAAATTTCTATATGAATATAATATATTATGTGACTTATCCATTATCAGCTTTAAAAACATGAATGCATAGAAATAGCTTATAAGTTTTGGCTGCCATTCAAGTCAGTGTTAAGAGGTCGTTTTCAGGTGTTCAATTTTACCATCATAATTGATTTTAAATGTTCCTCAGATAAATTATATCTCAAATCTCCCAATATTAATCTGAGTGCTGAAAATGACCTTTCTACACTGACTTGAGTGGCAGGTACAGAATGAACAATTAAAGCTAATTTTCGAAGCCATGGAAACACAAATTTTTTGCTCGCGATTGAATGTTATCACTTAATATACAATTTGCATTGCAATTAATAAATTAAAAACAACAATAAGATTACGCTAATAATAACAACAACAACAAAAATGAAAGAACAAATAATAGCGTTGTTTCAAGTTCAAGGGCAATGCACAGCGTAATTTAGAAACTTTGTTACACACATTTTGTTGTTATTATAACTGTGTACTTTATTTTTACTTTAATACGTAACAAAGATTAATAAACATATTACCTATGTCACGAATTTTTAATTGATTTTTATTATTGATATAAAAATATAAAAATCGAAAATAACTTTAATTTTTCATTTAAAAATATAAAAATCAAAAATAACTTTTATTTTCTATCTAAAAATATAAAAATCAAAAATAACTCTTATTTTCTATCTAAAAATATAAAAATCAAAAATAACTCTTATTTTCTATCTAAAAATATAAAAATCAAAAATAACTCTTATTTCTTGATTTTTTTGATAAAAGTCATAACAGTTACGGTCCCTGATACGAGGGGAACAGTAACATTTCTTTCTCCTCGTCTCTCTCTCTCCTAACAAAATAATTAGCTTGGCAAGATTTGCTAGTGTAAACAAGGACTTCTTGTTTTTGTCTTATTTAAATCAACTGTTTTAGCCGCCGTCTACTTTAAGAAGGCCGGCACGACAACAGCTTGCACGAAACTGCTCTGCCGCCGCAAGTCAAAGATTAATGTAAACAAACAGCTGTTTGCTTTTTAGTTGTGTTTTTAATGTAATTTGAGGTGTGATGGTCTGAAGACAAAATGTCATTTTACGTTAAATTTTTTGACAGTCGAAACAAACGTCTTTAGATTTCTTTCTCGTAAAATATTATACAAGCCTTTATATGTCAAAAAATTCCCGACCGTTGCGATTCATTTGACTTCAGAGGAAATAACAGCTCTTCATGAATTCGCCATGGGGGTTGGCGTATTTCAACTTCGACTACGACGTTTTTGTAATATATTAAAGATGATAATAATATATTTCTATTTCTATTGATTTCCATTGAGAAACATGAGCAGTAAATTTAAATATTTTTTTCTTGTGTAATATCATAAAAAGGTAGTTAACCTCTTTTATTAAAAAAAAATAAAATAATTTATTCCTTCATAACTGTGTGCTGTACACTTACAAAAGTTTGCTTTAACTGATAATAATTTATTGATTCATTCTTTCATTATTTTATTGACAAAACAAGTCTCTTTACATATAAATGTAGTTTATTTTGTTTTAGAGAAGGGGAATAAAAGCAAATAACCAAATGGGGAAGAGGTTGTTCTAAATTAATAAAATATATTTAATAGTTTGAACATGAATCGAAATAATCATTTAGAGAAAATATTATTACTCAACGGATTTCAAAGTGAAAGAAAGCAGCCCATAATTCAAAAGGCTTTTTGTAATTTAATGTATTTTTTGCGTGTTAGAGGAAGAAAATGCTTGTAGTATTTCTAAAGAAAAACAATGTGCCTTCTGCAGATTGTTATGGTTATGGTTAATCGGCATAGGAAACGATTCAAACGCTTGTACTTAAAATATATAGTGTATGTTCAGTTTTTTTATGTAGAGTCAGTATTATGAAGAACATTTTTGCGGAACATTTTAATCGTCTGACTCTTCTCCCTAGGGAATTTTTTTGAGCCTTTTTGAAAAAAGGGGTCAAAAAAGTACCTTTAAAGAGGGATATATAACGTGTTGAAATGTTGAAAAAAAATTAACAGAAACTTCTAGGGAATAAGGGGAACGAAATGAGCCAAAACTGGAAAGGAGTGCCCTATTGACCTGTAGAAGGCAGTATACGAGTACTAGTCTAGTAGTCGGAGGGTTAAAGGGTTTGGATTCCTGTTTGTTTAAAAAAAATGACGATTTTAACAAACAAAATTTGTTAAATGTGTTTTCCATTTTTATGAAAATTTTTATGAAGAACACATTAATTAATAATCTAACTCATGTGGATATTGGTCTTTTTGTCACTATGGTATAAAAAAAAGTGCACTCAAACAAGTGCACTCAAACGGTGAAAATATTTACGAAAAATATTCAAAATATTCTAACTAAATACCAACTAAACAACAAAAATAATTTAAAACAAAAATTAACCTCCCCTGGTATGCATTTTAAATTCGATAAATTCGTACAATTTCTTCTCATAAAGTTTATTTTTATATACTCGTACGAGTATAATAATTTTGCCAATTTAGCGTACTTACGTAACTACTGCACTGTCCATATTTTGTGTAAAGCAACCCCACTGTCACTAACTAATTGAACTCGTATTTTGTAAATGTATTTTGTGACATTTTCATTTCACTCAAATAAGTTTTACATAAAATTGCCTTAAATCACGTGAGAATTCGATTTCATTTAAATAACGTTTTTGTTTTTGTTTTCAACAAATTAAAGCAGACAAAATTGCATGTGATTAATTAACATTTTTTTTTCTCGTGGATCAATGAAGAAAAAGTATAATGGCAACAATTTTGTGGTCACAAGCAATAACAGTCTAAGTCGAAAAACATAATTTACGAGAAACGAAACGAAAGAAAATGCTTTCAAACTTGTATATTATGAGTATTAACATTACAATTCGAAAGCATTTGCTTTCGTTTCGAATTAAAGAGTAGAACCCCTGAATTCGAAATACGGTGATGCCACATATTTTTCTATTTTCATTGCCAAGGAATTTGTGATTGGAGTAATATTTTTCTGGAGAAAATTATTTTCCGTGACAAATAAATTATTATTTCTTTTTTTAGTTTTAACAAAATTGTTCAGAAGAAAGATGTCAAGTTCTTTCCTTATGCTTCCTTCCCTTGGGTCAACAATTTCGAGTGTTTTTCTGTAGAATATTTTAATTTGTCATATGTCGGCTAAAGGTTGCACTAGACAACCGTACGACTTTTCAGAAAATACAACCCTGCTGTGATGGAGCTTGTGAAAATTTTCAAAAGGCAGCAAGAATTCATAAGATCAGGATTGTATTTTTTCAAAAGTCATGCAATTGTGTAGGATAGTGAGTCCTTACATTAAAGAGTACAAATTTTATCAATTTCTTAGCAAGGGCAAAAATTCCATATGACGAGGAATTAGAGGTTTAAATGTTCCACAAAAACATTCCTCGCAAGATTTTGTATTAAACGAAGTGAAGACACTATCAGGAAATTCACAATGAGTATCTTAAAATTTTATTGTGACAAAATTACAGTCTTGCCATATTTATTTTTCAAATATCTTGACGTCGAGCAAAAAATTTTTTTTTTAATTTATGTTTATTTTGTTATTTTATTGAACGAAAATAAGTTAAAATTTTGTTTCCAAGCAACTATTAAACGTATAGCTAAATAACAGAAAATATTTACTGTGTAGAGTATGTGCAAGATTATTATGAAGCAAATCAGAAAATAGGTAAGTAGTTTAGTCAAAATAATTCTCAATAATATATTAAAAGTATCAAGTAATATTTAAAAAAATCTTATTTTTATCAAAGAAATCTTTTTGGTCGTTTTTTCATGTTTAAAAACTTCAAAAATAAGATAAATCTTCATATATGGAAACACTGCAACATTGTGTCATCTTAAAATATTCATTGTGAGCAGGCAACGATATAAAACACAGAAAATTGAAGTATTATAATAACAAAATTTTTTAAATTATAAACTATTTTTGAACAAATGTATCAAAATAACTTGTTCTGAAAAATGCATAAAGACAGTGGAAAATACAAATATTTTTTTCATAAACTGCAGCTGCACTGACAGTTTTAACTCGTTTAGTTTAACATTACCATATTGAAAATGACATGATTTTTATACTTTTAAATTTGCCATCTGGTAATACTCGTACATTTGATTTGCACACAAACAAAAAAAAAATACAAACATCTTAAAGTATTAAAATTGAAATGTGGCAATATTAAGACATACATTCATATTTTAAAACGCTATTGTGAATTACCTATATGTATCTTAAATTCAATTGTGAACGCAGTTGAAATTGAAATTCGAGTTTTTTCCTTATTGGGGAACTTTAAATAGAATTTTATGG
Organism: Tachina fera; assembly: GCA_905220375.1. Classification (NCBI taxonomy): domain Eukaryota; kingdom Metazoa; phylum Arthropoda; class Insecta; order Diptera; family Tachinidae; genus Tachina; species Tachina fera. The sequence continues at coordinate 100,752,320 of LR999967.1, read as the reverse complement.
CACATCATTTTGTTCAGCATTTTAAACCTCATACACGTGTTCCATTTGAAGAATAATTTTTTTGAAATAGGGGAAGTGTTATGGGGTCAAAATGTTCCTCGTAATTAAAAGTAAAATTTATTTAAACCCTTTTTTTTGAAACAAGTTTAATTTTGTTGCACAGTGTAAGGAAGTAAGACATATTACTGTTTCAACATGTATGATAAATATTAATAACTCCCTGTGTCCACAAGTCAAGCAATAGTGGACTCGTCTACAAAATTTGTATGAAAATCACTCAAAAAAATTAATGCTTTTCTTATAAATTTTCCACTCAAGTCGATTGGTTGGCTAGTGTAAACAACACATTGTACTGAGAAATGGTGTTAATTATTTTGTTTATTTTTAAATTTTATTATTTAGTTATTTCCTCAAACGAAGCCATTAGATTTTCTTATGTATCTTATGTACATACATACATATACTTTCACATGCAGAAAATTTCAAAAGTTTAAAAACCCAATAAAATATTTTTATTTTAGTTTATTCTTATGCAACCATCTGTATAATAGAAATTATTTTAAAGTTCTATGTATGTAGCTAAATGCAGAGGTTTCGCCGGTCTTGTAGTTTAAAAGTTCAGTTGTTCATTTTCCTGTTTCTTTTTGTGATTCCCAGTCTATGACGTCAATGGCATGAATGCAACTTTTCTTTTCGCCTTTTTATAAAAAAAAGAAAAAAATACATCTAGTCGTTGTGTGTACGTGCTTAATTTTATTTATACCTACATTGTGTTTTCCTTTGTGTCAATTTTCTTTTTCTTGTTTTGCAATTATATATCAGAAAAGTATTTTTAAATAAAACATTAACTGATCGCCCTAAAAAGTTATTTTATAAATTCAAAGAGCATACATATTTGATTCCTGTACTGCCTTGGTGCCTTCTTGTTAGTGGCCCTCCGTAATGACAGCCGGTATTCAATCGAATTAGTTTTAATACCATTTATTATTATTGTTTTTTTATTTGATGGTATTTTTTTTTTGTAAGACAAATTGTAAATATTTACCAAAAATAGATAAAAAAATATAAAATTTATTGTAGGAAGGCTTAATAATAAAACCATGGAAAACTACCAAATGTTTTATATGTTTTGTATTCGTCTGCGCCGAATCTTATATACGCTTCACCAAATTATGAAAAAGTGGGCGGTTATGTCATTGGGGGGAAGCGTAGAAATACATACATATATACATACATATGTATGTATCCCAGTGGAACTTTTTATTATCAATTGTTAACAAGAACGAAATACGCTTTTAAATTTTTTCTTAATCGAAGCCATTAAAAAAATTCTGCTTTTGCATAAAGTCAAAAGTCTAGTTTAACTTTTCTTGCCTTCTTTGGAAAATAACATTAATTAATCCCACCCACCTATCAGGTATATTTATTCCCTCGAAATATTTCCCTTTTCCCTAAACTTGCAATCGTGAATTATTTCCTCGTGAATGAAAATGAAAATGCATGAATTTATTTATATTATAGTATACACTGCCAACAATTCTATATGTTTTTCACTCACATACATACATATGTATGTACATTACTTCCGGTAAACAAAGTGTATTTGATTCATCTCCCAAATTTCGTCTCTTTAGTTTTTCCAATAAAAATAACATAAATCGGTGTAAAATGCTATTCATTTTGCTGAATAAAAAAAAATTATAAAAATATAAAGTAAAAAACACAATTAAAACAATTCACAATATGTTCGACTCCTAACAATTCGCGATGCCGATTTGTTGTTCATGGGAATAAAAAAATTATTCTCAAGAATTTATTCCCTTGAGATTCGCGATAAGGGTTAATAAAATACTTCCTTCCATAATAAGAATTGAAAAATATTGATTAAGAAATAATTTGTACATTAAAATTTCATTATATTTCTAATTAAAATAGTAAATGTGCACCACATTAAAGAAAACTTTATGCTTTCATTCTTCAATATATAATGTTTTTATTTTCTAATATACTGGCAACGCTGATGATGGGTGCACTTACACCGTAAGGCTTGCAGCATGTTACTGTGAGTGAAATTCACAATAGCGATATTCTTTGTGGAATGCTCGTTATTGTTTGTTGGGTGTTTACATTTTTATTGATACAATCGGTTTTTTTTTTTTGTAAAACGAAGTTTAAACTTGGGGGGAATAATAAATATGTATGTATGTATGTTGTGATATAATACAACATAATAAACAAAAATAGATTTTTTCATTTATTTTGTATTTCTATGGTTTTTGTTATTCAAACTACCGTTATATAAATACATATCGCTCGTTTACTTCAATAGTGTCATAACTCAAAAACTTCATTTCAATTCGGAATTTCGTATATATTCTTGAATATATTTTCATGTATTCATTGAGTTGTATGTAAATTTAAAACTTTAAAGCTTAAACACATTTCCTGCAAAACTAATTTTTTTGAGTTGTGACACTATTAAAGTAAATGAGCCATAAATATGTATACATATTCGTATTCGTATTCGAATTGTCGAATATTAGGCAATGTTCAGGCGAATACGAATACGAATATTTTTCTAAAGAAATTAAATAAATAAATTCATAACTCCTAAACGAAATTTAAATAAATGGCTACAAATTTTAGTTTGTACAAATACATTAATTTTTTTTATAGAAATTTGTGCTTTGTATCATTTTAAAATATCATTTAAGGACGATCATTAAAATTTCGGGTACTTTTTATTAACTTTAAAGTACGCCAACAAGAGTGTGAAGTCCTTTTTCATAACAATTTTTTAATATTTCATATTGCATATAATATTCGTATTCGTATTCGCGAATATCAAAAATTGACATTCGTTATATCACTAGTACATCATATGTATGTATCTTAAACATGAATATTTTATTGTTCTACTGAGAAAACGTATAAAATTGTCATTCTGTCAATCTAAATAGAAAGCATATAAATATACAAAATTGTAATTTACTATGAATGTGTAAGTTTGCATGTACACAAAATAGATCTATTGTCTACATACGTATTTACCCGTATGTAAATATTTTCCCAAAAGAATCTTCATTTGCCTTCTAGCCCTAGAATTTTTATATTTTCATAAAACTGCGTACGTGATTGCACACCACACACTTTCTTTTCAATTAAAGAAAAATATGTTCGAGTTGTTTATTTTTTTCTGCTGCTGCAGAACTAATTCAAAGTTAATTGTTTTCCAGAAAAACTAGAAAAACAGACATACATACATACATAAAAAAAGAAAAGGTCATTGATACTGAAACTTTAAAATTAATGTTCAAAAGCATATATTTTCTTGGAACAAAGTTTGTTTGTTTGTTGGTTTAGCTAGCGCCACTTCTTTATGTTGCATTTCGTTACTTCAAATTCCACTTTATCAATAAAACTTCAACCAAATTCTTGAAAATTTGTTAGGAATTTCATGCATACATTTACTTATGTAGACCCTGGGTGTTTTACCGCAGACAGGCTAGTATCTTCGCGGGTTGTGTTTGTTAATAAAAAAAGATCTGTCAATGTGTTGGAAATGAATAGACAAGAAAAAAATTTCCAGCATAAGGTAGATTTGTCAGTTCACCTGGTTTTATCAAAATATTGTCTCACCATAAATTTATCTGAAAACATGGCCGGTCAAAAAACTGTAATTTCATACGGTTTTCAAATGCAACAATTCCCAGATCTGTTGTTAGGCATTGCCACACTCAAATAATTTCATAAAAATTGCCACTTATCAATCGTCTGTGCTTGCGTTAAATATAAAAAGTGGAAATATAAATTATGGACCATAAAGAAACAATTGTAAAATTTAGTTTCGTTAGACTTTCGTAAAAAAAACTATAACATACATATAGCATTTGTCACAACAGTAGACATTTCATTTATCAAAATGTATTTATTTCCACTCGCGTCGGACGTATAAAAAAAATCGTTTTTCAGTTACTAAATGCTGACATTGCATTGAGTTTATAGAAACTTTGCCGTTCAATCACTCTTTAATTCCTTTCTGTTGTACTTTTTAATACTTTATTCAATTGGCTTAATTTCCAATAAGTTTCACTGCCAGAATTGCGAAACAGGCATTTACTCTTTGTTTTTTTTTTTGCATTTACATTGTATTTAAACACCACAAATTTCCGTTTGACTGTGTATTTATTTTTGTCAAAAAGCAAATAATAAAATCGATGCTTTTTGAAAATAATTAATACAAATGAACCGGAAATTGATAAGAAGCTTTCAGTTAATTAATTGTAAAGTCATTAGTAGCAATTTGATAATATTTAAGTTTGGTGTTAATGGAGCACAGCAGACAAAATAAATCTACGACATTTATACTTATAAGTAATTTTCGATTGTGAAAGAGCGATATGGCGATTTCTCGCCAAACGTGGCAATTTTTCAACTTGTTTGGCGTATAAATGTTTGATTTGGAGACATGGCAATTTTTTTGGCGATAAATAAATTTGTTGGCGATTTTTAAAGGTACGGTCACACTTGTCAAACATTTTTGTCCAAAAAAGCGTAACCACTAAATGCTAATGAAAAATCTTGCAACTCCGACAAAAGTTTGTCAAGTTAAAGAGTAGAAAATAATGTTGGATTCTATGACATTGTCTATTATTTGTGTTAGAAACTGTTTAATTTGATAAAATAAATAAATAAATCACAACTTTTTTCATTAGTGTTTGTTGGTTACGTTTTTTTTGGCAAATGTTTGACAAGTGTGACCGTAGCTTAAGAGTATTTAAATTTTTTTAACAAAACTTTAAATTTTGCATTTACAAAAATATATGCTACCAAAAGTCGTCTGCAAGAAATTAATACAATTGCAATTTTATTTTAATTTTAATTATTGCGTTTTGAATTTGAATGACAAAAATTAATAAGAAATATTTTTTTGGCGATTTTCTGCTAAATTTTTATACGATTATTTTATATTAAAAAAATTATTATATAAAAACAAATTTAATATCAATTATGTTTGCTTATATTAAGAAAAATGACGTAAAATAGATTTTGGCTACCTTTGGCGATTTTTAAAATCAATTTGGCAATATAGGTCGGAAAAAATATGACAAACCTGGTGCTTACACTGACAACCCTGCTGCATACAAGAAAGAGAAGCACTGTTGTAAATTTCATTCACAATAGCATAAGAATTTGTAACAGTTGAGACCAGCGTTGCCAGTATTAATGATTTAGATTACATGTATATTTGATGATTTTCAATTAAAATATGATTTGATGCGATATTATAGCGTCTACAAATGCGATTAACTTTGACAATAAAAGCATAATGAGGGAACGGATTTCTTTATATTATGGTACGTTTCCATATAAGTGATTCAGGTCAATATAATGCGAATTTGTCAATGCAAATTGCGCGGCTGCTATTATTACAAATTTAACTTTGGATCATCCATTATTGGTGATTTACAAATCCGAAAAAGTGACATTTAAGTACGAATAAAAAGCCGACTCTGGCCAATAAACTGTCATCTTTTCTTAAGCCGTTGTAATCGTCGCCGGCGGGATGATGAATTTTGTTGAATTTTTTTAAATTAAACTTTATGTCAAACTTCTTAAAATATATCGTAAATAATACAAAATTCATAGTTTATTTATTTTTTATTATGTATTATATAATATTATATTATGTATTATATATCATGCTTCCCATTATCAAAAATATAATTTTTGTTTGTTTTTAATTATTATTTTTCGAACTTAATTTGTTTCTATATTTATAATTTGAACGGGCTAAAGTTAAAGCTAAAAAAAATTTGGCTTAAAAAGCGATACGATTTAAGCCAAATTTTTTTTTTGCTTAAAATGTAAGTTCTTTATTTTCCCTGCTGACAGACAGACGTTTTTATAAAATGTCGCTTAAAAAATAAAAAGTAATGAAAATAAGAACAACAAAATATACATTTGTATATATAAGTGTCTACATAAGAAAAAGCTTTTAAATATTAATGACCAATATTTCAAAAATATCAAAGTATTTAATAACAAACATGTCCCAAGTATTTTCAGTCACAAGTCTCTGAATTTGGCAATTTGGCTGCTTAATGTCTGTGTGCGATTGTTTTAAATCATAAACATCATCATCATATGACTAACAAGCAACTTGTAATATATTTTCCAAATTTAAACTTGTTTAACGACGCCGTCATATATAAACACACATTCTGCTAAAAAAAACAAACCTCAAATAAACAGTAATATAAAAGAATTTATTATTTTTGCCAGAAAACTATGAAAATGATAATGTAGGTAATAAATTTTTGACAACTTCCAACCAACCAGTACAACACAGCACATTGGGACCGATCGTAAAACAAACATATATAAATATGTGATACATATAAACACTGTACAACAAAATCAAAGTTTTTGCAAAGAAAGTATTAACGACTAATTCTGCCAGAGGAAGCGAAACAAAATTTATATATTTTGGCATTTTAAAAGCTTAAATATGAAAAGAGTGTGACGTAGTAGTACGCAGTAGAAAATTCTTGCAACAAACAAGCCAATGAAATAAATTGTAACACGAACACATAACGTGATCGAGAGTTAAAATTTAAGTACGGCTGTTGAATGGTTGAGATTTTCTGGATGTTGCTAGCATTCTTCTAGAACTATTATGTTAAGTGTAATGCAGGGTATACACGATACTTAATTTCGTACTTAGCGAAGCTCCGCCCACAAAAATGAAAAATTTTTGATTTTCATACTACAAAGTATACTTCATAAGTACGACAGCATGATAGACGATACTAATTTCATATTTGTACGATTTATCGTACGATTTGTAGTATCGTGTATACTCACCATTAAGTATTGTTTAAAGAACAGCCAGCATTGCCAGTTTAAGGGATTTGTCCCCAAACTGGGGATTTTTTCGCGATTGATGATAAAAACTTCGTCTTGGGGATCTGGGTATTTGTTGGGGATGATAATATTTTTTTTATAACTGTTGGTAATAATAATGATTTTTGAGCTAAGAAATGTGCGTCTGGCAAGTCTAAAAAGATGTGTTATTATTCATAGTGAATGGTTGGTTTCTAATAAAAAAGAAGCATCAAGAAGAGTAAACAATAGTGAACACTACCAAAACAAAAATACGTAGCAAAATGCAATATGACTTCTTAAGAAACGTTCACACTCAATAAGCAATTTTGCTTGAAGTCAAGTGTAAAACAATTGTTATTCAAGTCCCATATTCAATTGTCAAGGGTTGAACTATGCTTGGTTTACACTTCATTTCAATAGCATTCTCCAGTAAAATGGGTACTTGAATTCAATTCGAACATTTCAATTGTATTAGACTTCAATTCAAACCTTGAATTATACTGTAATTCAACCTTGTATTACAATTGAATTCAAGTATATTTCAAGCTTCACAAACAATGCGTTTAAAATAGAAAGGAAAATGCAATCGACAAGTTTTCTTATAATTACTTTATCCATATTTACCTTCACTATTGTTTTCACGATTTTGAACACCTTTTTTTTTTTTAAAAAAAACCACTTTTTTATGTATTGATATTTTTTATCATAATTTAAATTTTATTAAAAAATAAATTACTTATTTGACAAGGTTTGAACATGTTGTATGTTGTTTGATTTTTTATTTCCAAATATTTTCAAACTTGAATATTACTTGAAAAATTTTTTGAATTCAACTTTGTTTCCAGTTAAATTTCAAGTGCTTGAATTTTAATTTGTTGAGTGCTTATTGGGCAATTGGCAAATATTTGCCTAAAAAATCGTAATCAACAAACACTAATGAAAAATTTTTTTTATCCAGACGCTTGTTTATCAAATTAAACAGTTTCGAACACAATTAATAGATAATGTAATAGAATCAATCCCACGCTATTGGTTACTTTTTAACTTGACAAACTTTTCTCGTTAGCATTTAGTGTTTACGCTTTTTTGGGCAAATGTTTGAAAAATGTGACCGTACCTTTGGTTAAAAATTTCTTTATACTTGTGTATATTAAACTATTTAATTCTTTGTTTACAAATTTTATAAGTACAAATTAAATGAATATGAACATAAATAAAAAGCTATAAAAAATTTTATTTTATTTTTTTTTAAATTTATTTTTGTCATTTATTAAAAAAAAAATATAAAATGTTATTTCTTCACCAAAAAAAAATTTGAATCAAAAAAACTTAAATTGGGGATACTCGGGTATGACAAATCAAAAATTGGGGATAAGCTCTAGAAAAAACTGGCAACACTGAGAACAGCGAAGTTAACATCGTGGTATTCAGCAATGAATTAAGTTAACATTGTGGGTTAAAAAACTCTCTATATCCGTATTGAGTAAATAAATTGTTCTGATTTGATAAGAATGGTACACTCGCAGTTTATTGGGGCATATGTTCGTACACTAGGCATTCAAGATCCTTCTCTCGGCGATTTTTGTAGCAACCTTAGTCACTACAAGTTCTACTTCCGGATAACATTCAAACGCTGGAAGCAGCGTTTTATTTTTTATAAATTTTTTTTTCGATATCGTATGCCGTAATTTGCTTCCTGCAGTGTAACAGCCATACTAGGTTCTATTGTTCAGTGAATGACCACTCATTGGGTCTTGGAGATAACAGAAGCACTGAAACCAACCAAAGAAATGCATGCTAACTGAATATTTCAAAAGATCCCCTTTAAATTATCACAAATCGGTTTCTTTAGTGACTTAAAATAAAATTATTAAACTTACGAACGTTTTTTCCCATTGTGCGTTCAATATCTTTATGAATACTTTTATTACATTTAATCTTAGTACAATTTTAGTATTTTAACTTAAAGAATATTTTTTTCTATTTTTGCATTTCATTTACTGAATGAAACCAGATGTTACCACTCCAATCCGGTAGAAAGTGATTTAAATCTGTTTTTTAAGTGCTAAATTGTATAGTAGTATTGTTTGCTATCTTAACTTTAGTATCTATTGTTCTCATTTAATGGTGCCGAGTGCGATGATGCTAATGTATCTTGCGATAAACAAAACGAAAAAAAAAGAAAATCTTATCAACAAATATGTAACAGTATCTCTATGAATGGATGTATGATAATTGCTTGAATTAAAATAAAATAAAATAAAATACGTCAAATACAACAGCACTTGATTGTATTCCCAATTAACAAGACGAAAAAGAAAGAGTGTAGTTAATTAGCGAACGCATTAAAAAGCAATTTATGCAAATGAAATATTTTTCTATGTTTACATTGCATAACAATTGTATCAATTGTAACAAGTCAGCAGGCATGCTGTATGTAATAAGGGCTATTAATTAATTTTTAAGGTTTCATTTTCCGATGGATAATTAATTAAATGTCTTACGACTGCTGGTTGTGGCGTTAAGGCTCAGTTAGCCGACTGTAATGGAAAGTAACTGCAACGGTAGGAAACAGCTGATCGATATTGTTATGTGAAAAGTAATGTACAAATTTTTAAGGCTCATTTTTCCGACTAATGTAAAGTAACTGCAACGTAGGAAACAGCTGATCAATATTTTTACATGAAAAGTAGGTTACGTTACATTACATCTCTATAACCATTCTCATTGCTTTTCACATAACAATATCGATCAGCTGTTTCCTAACTTTGCTGTTACATTACATTACAGTCTGCAAACTGAGCCTTTACACTCCCGTTCCATCCATATAACAATTTTCACATAATAATATTGATCAGCTGTTTCCTATAATTGCAGTTACATTCTACTACAGTTAGCCGAGCCTTTAGTTTTATTATAAGTTCTGCCTGTCATTTTGACAAATCAAACGCTTTCAATTTCTGCAAATTTATTTTCAAAATTATAGTTCCTCAACCCATTGTTGTCGAATATAATTCTTTTCGGTTTGCTCCTTGATGAAGTCCATTTTTGACTCGGTAAACTAAACATTAAACTTGCTTGTTTGGTTGGTTTACGTAACCACCCGCTTCAAGCGTGCATTCAAGGAAAATCTCGATATGTAATTCCTTTTTGAAACCGTATACAAGTACAAGATTCTATTTGTAGTGCTGCACATAAAATTTCATAATAAATGTTGTATCATCTTTATATTCATACAGTCTTATTTATAAAACTTATCAAGACTTTAAAAAGGTTTTTTAAAACAAATTTTCATAAAAAATTTTTCTTAAAAAGTCTTTATAAAGCCTTAATAATTTTCATAAATAAGGCTGATGTTTTTTTTGTTGCTAAAAATAAATTATTGAACTTACAGCTTTTAATAGCAAAAATCGTTCAGATAAATATAAACAGGTGAATTCCCTCCCTCTCTGCAACCATCCACATTCATTTAATTATTCGAAATGGAAAGAAAGAAATCCTGCTCTGTTGCGCTTTTCATAAATTTGTCTCAAATATGTATTTATTTTTAAATTATGAAAATAAATCAATAACACACACACATACATATTAACATATGTGTGTATGTATTCTTGTTTTTATAAAAATATTTTTTGCATATTTTCTGCTCAAATATTTATCTACACGACTCTAGATAAATAATATACATGACACATAGCAAAAATGACATTGAACTTATTTTCTTATTTTAAATTATTGCGCGAAAAATTAAAATGTCTACATGGGAAAAGAAAAATCCTGGCATAAATGGACACTTAATTAAGTTCATATTAAACTGAAGAGCTAGAAACGCAACTAAAACGACAAACGACGAAATTCGCTCTTATGAAGCATAATAAAGACGAAAACATATAAATATATTAACCGCTTATATAAATAATTGATAAAGCTTTTTACTGTTTGTGCAAAGGAAGAAAATATTAAAAAAAATTATCAAAAGAATTTAAAATTTTATGAAAATCATTAAAATAATAAATATTAAGTTTCAATATTTCGCGTGAAAAATTTGACATGTACTAAGTGAAGCCCAACTCGCGTTTTTTTTTTTAAATTTCTCGCTTTTATTGCTTGAAAGTATGCAACATTGTTAAAATTCCGGTAGAAAAAAGCATTTGGGGCAAATCGCGGCACTCGTTATCGAACGAAATTACGAATTACTTCCATATAAACTCTATTGAAATATTTCGAAATTTCGTTCGATAACGAGTGCCGCGATTTGCCAACTGCTCATGTTGTTTCGCAGCTGGAAATAAAATGATGCCAAAGTCATTTTGCAGAGAAAAACATGCTGCCAAATAGATTTTACGTGTTTTTCGCAATAAGAACAGAAAGAACAAATTGTGTATTTCTTAAAATTACTTTAATAGAAACTTGTTATAATTATTTTTTCAGTGTAAATTATACCCTTTTCGTCTGATATATTTCATTAGTCCTAATTAACCCCCCGTCTAGACTGGCAATAAATGTATTAACATATATTGCAGCTAATGTCAAATTATTGATATTGCCAATGGAGACGGCAATAATTGTCAACAGTTTTTCGTTTACAATTATTGCGAACATAAAACGTCAAACTCAATGTTAATTTATGTTCGACTGTTCTGTATTACGTTTGGCATTTAGATAATATTAGTGAAATTGAGAAAATATAAATATGTATGTATATTAAAAAAGGAAAATAGTCTCTCAAAAACGTGTGCAGTGAAATAATTTATATTCTTATAAGTTTTTAAAAATAAAAAATTGTTCGATTAACCAGATATTTACCAGTGAATTATATTTTTATTCTGCACCTTTCTTGTTGACTTTTTCGATATTGTGGCTACGATTTCCCATAGCCTTAACATAAGTAAAGCAATAAGCAATATTGTTCCGCTATTCAGCCGGCGTTATTGCTATATTGCCAACATATTTATTGCCAGTCTAGATGGTGGGTTAACTATGCAAGTTTTATTGCTAAGCTGATTAGTTTGTTAGGAGAAAGAGACGAGGGGAAAAGAAACGTTTATGTTCCCTTCGTCACTCTCTTCTACAAACTAATCAGCTTAGCAATAAGACTTGCATACTGTAAATTACGTTTAAAGATGATACTATTGCCGAAATAGAGAATAACTTAGAAAATATTAAACATTAGTCCTAATTTACACTCTGCAAGTCTTATTGCTAAGCTGATTAGTTTGTGGGAAAGAGAGACGATGTTGAACAGAACCGTTTCTGTTCCCCATGTCTCTCTCTCCAACTTGCATAGTGTAAATTAGAACTTATTAAACTTCACTCGTTTGAATCTTTACTTGCTTTTTACGCTTTTCAGGTCTCAAAATTACGCTTTTTTGTGTTTTTTTTTTAATTTTTATGTGTTTTAAAAGTCAAAAAAGTTGGCATCACTGATAATAACTGACAGTGTTACCATATTTAAGAATAATAACCAGTTGATAAATTTGTGAATAATTTGGTGTGTATTAATTTAAAAAAAAAAATAAAAAAACTGCAATCAACTTTGCACCATTAAATATCCTAAATGGTCATTTGAAATGAAAAATCATAACACAAACCTAAAGATGATTTTAAAATACCTGCCGAATGATACCCATTTTGATATATTCCCTGGATTTTATTTATTTTTTCGTATTTGCAAAATGACGTCTGTTGACCGCCTTATTGAGTTTTGACCACTGTCATATCTTTAGTGACACTCCCAGGATTAAAGCAAATCTATTGATGTAAGAAGAATCAGCAAAATCGTTCTACGTGTTAGACTTATATAGTGCCGCAAAGGAACACAAATACATACATACATACATACATACATATGGAAGTGGTCTAAGTCATATGCGCATATGAAATAAATCTTAAAAAAACTTCAATAAATATTTAAAAAATATTAAATAAATTTATATTAATCGAGACTAGTGCAACTCTAAATTAAAATTTTGATTTATTCAAATGTAAACTAGTAAATATCTCGACACAAGAAATATATGACTTAGACCACTTTATAATTAAGGGCACATATACATACTAGTGATGTAACGAATGTCAAATTTTGATATTCGCGAATACGAATACGAATATTTGAAACTATACTCGCCGAATACGAATACGAATATTATATGTGAAATGTATAGACATAAAATTGGGGTTCTGTTTACGCCCGCAAAATGAAATATGAAAAACTTTTTATGAAAAAGAACTTCATACTCCTGTTGGCGTACTCTAAAGTTAAAAAAACACTACCCAAAATTTTAATGATAGTCATTAAATAGCATTTGAAAATGTTAAAAAGCAAAAATTTCTATAAAAAATGTATGGACATTTATTTTTAGCCATTTATATAAATTTCGCCTGATATTGGCGAATATCTAAAAATTTCCGAATATTCGGCAATTTGAATACGAATACAATTAATCGTGCATAGCACCATCATACACCTCTTTGCGTCGCGCAGTCTGGTAAAAAATATAACAGCTGACGATAAAAATAAGATGCAAAGAATGTGCGAAATTCTTTTAAAAATTAGAGGGAAATTTCATTTAGGTGGACTTAAACTATTTAACTCTGTGGCTTATTCCCATATTTTGTTTATCAACCGCTTTTGAGCTGAATCCCTTTGCGATGTCCGGGTTGGCTACCATCAAGCTTACAAGGCTTGCAATTGGCTTTTTGTTGCTCATAATACGCGCAATGTATATAAAATCAATTAATTATCTTGTTTATTTTTAACGATATTTATTAATGCATTTCTATTTATTTACTACTTACATTTCGAGTGAATATTTTTCTCCCACTATTTTCCATTTGCAAAAAAGCGAAAAAATTTCCGTTAATAGTTAATCACAATAGTGATATTGGAGCTGCCCGTTGAAAAGTTAAGGCTGCCACCTCTTTTCAACCGCCGGCATTTCGTAACACAGATTTATCAACTTTGTTGTAGAAATTTCTTTTATCAGCCTGAAAATTTTATTTTCTTTTCCCATTAAATTGTGTGTAAATTTAAAAGTTTAAACTTATTCTTACTAAAACTAGTTTTTTTTTGAGTTATGACGTTGTTGAAGCAAACGTGCCAGTTATGTTCCTAGCATTTGTCGTATACATACATATATGCATTTTTATTCTTGATCGTTAAATACAAAAATAAAATGATCAAAAGTTATAACGTAAAATTTTAGGCGGAGACATGCTGTCTGTGTGTGAGTATGTGTATGATGAAATCTTATTTTTATATAACTAATTGTTTTTATTTAAAAATTTTTCAACTAGTCATGCAATTTGTAAACTTAGAAATGATAAAAATCATCTACAACAATCTTTTTTTGAAAGACACCCATGTGTACATACATACATATCGCTACCTTAATATAGAAGAAAGGCCCTAACTCATTATTTTTTTCGAAATCGAGTTTTTTTTTGTATATTTCGATAGAACATTTAATGTATCGAAAAATTCAAAAATTTCAATTTCAAAAAATAATGAGTTAGGGCCTTTATATATTAAGGTAACGATATGTGCATACACATGTATGTACATGCACATACATATATACATAGGTACGTGCATACATCCATCCATCCATATATGGAGTGAAATTTGCTGTTGATCAATCACATGCAACAAATTAAAAAAGCAATTGTTATTAATTTCATCAGACGAGTACTACGGTAAAATAAAAATAATATTTTGCCCAAATTTTTATTGGTTAAGAAATGAGTTTCCTGTCTTTAAATATAATTTCTTATGTGACTAATATTTTTTAGCATAATTTGTCTTCCAATTCTATATTCAGGGCATTTATTAATAAAATTCTGCAAGAAATTTCTCAATTTTTCAATAAGAAATTTCTTGTTTTCCCTATAACGATTATTTTCCAAATTTAAACTGAAAAAATCACACTAATAGAGAAGTCCTACGTGCAAACGGAATATACCAAGGTACTCCATGTTACATGGACTACCTATAGATGCAATGATTTTTATTTATTTGATTTTTATTTATTCCTCACAAAGCAACAGTTATTTCTTGACTTTTATTTATTCCTCACAAAATAACAGTTACTTTCTGATTTTTATTTTTGTGCTCAAAAAAATTTTAATTTTTAAAATGAATAAAATATAAAAAAGTAAGTTTAATTTAACATATAATAATCTTTTTTACAGACTCTGGCGATAAATTAAATTTTAAAACGGGTAATATTAATTTTAACGCAAAAGTTACACTTTCTAAATTTTAAAAATTAATCAAAAAAATCAAAATCGAAAGGTAACTGTTATTTTGTGAGGAATAAATAAAAATCAGGAAAGAACTGTTATTTTGTGAGGAATAAATAAAAATCAAGAAATAACGATTAAAAAGTAATTTTTAATATAAAAATTATAACCGTTACCGTCCCTGCTTGAAATTGTTCTCTGGGAAAAATTGCCATCATTGTCCAAACATGCGTTTGCAGGCGCAAATTATTGATTTATTGATAAATATGGCTCTATGATCATTTTTGAAAAATCGTGAATCGACGATGTCAACAAATATGATAAAATTTTACCGACATTTACAGTCCTATATCAGCTAAAGATGTCTCTAAACATATTGACGATTAAATTAGTGCTAATTCGTTGATTATTTGCAGTTCCAAAAATAAATACTTTATAATAAAGAGTCTTCGCATAGGAACATAGGCGTAGCTAAAAAAAATTCTGAAGGGGAGGGGCATCACACCTGTTGTGTCTCAAGAGTAATATTAAACTAAATAATTAGAGGTAATTTATAATTAAATACATATATTGTTTTTGGCGAGGGGGGCAATGTCCACCTATCTTTTTCTTTCTTATTATAAAATCAAAATTTGAGCAAGAAAAACTGCCGAGTATAAAACCATACTATGAATTTCATTGGTTCTTATCTAAATCATCAGTAAACTTCAACCATACATTTTGAATTAGACTTGTATCGAACTTTTTCAGTAGCTCGTTTTTGAAACAAACCGATGATCAAATCCGTCTAATATAAATGGATTTGATTATAAGTTTGTGCCTAAAACGAGCTACTGAAAGATTTCGATACAATTTTATTTGGAAGTCAAAAACCTCTTCTCTTATGCGCAGACTTTTAAAAACCAATTGAGAATTCAAAAATAATAATATTTTTGAAAATCACAAATTAATAATATAAGCGTAGTAGGCCCAGAAATTTATAAAAAACCAGCAAATAATTTATATACAATAAGAATCTATTTTATTTTTCTACACTCTTATACATTTAGAAATCCTTTGGATAACAATAAAAGTATTTGTAAGGCAAAATGAAAAATAAAATCCAAATTTAATATTTAGTTTCGAACGAACATTGCTATTGGAAACAAAAACAAATTTAAATTTTTTGTTTTTAATATAAATGTTCGATCGAATCCATTGTTCGCATTTAAATAAACAGGACCTTAAAAAATTTATTATTCTAGAAATGTTATCGCGTGATTTATAAAAAGAGGACAGAAGAGCGAAAACCCCGGAAATTTGGTAAAAAAGTAGGACTTAAAAATAAATTAAATTGATTTTTACCCAACACCGTCGATATGTTTACATTAAATTGTACCTACATATATGTACATTTAAGTATGCATATATATATATATATATATATATATATATATATATATATGTATGTACACATATGAGAATATTTGCATAAATTAACAAACAAAAATATCACTTCAAATATCATTTAAAATGTTGAAAAAAATTTTTGGAACTTATTTTATACTTATCAAAAAATGTTTATAGCACAAGAATTAATTAAAAAGCGAAGCAAATCGGCTTGCTCATAAGCCGCCGATGCGCCGAGGGATTCGGCGGCGGCTTGACTTAAGAAAAATAATCGGCGGCGCGACTTGCCGCCAGCCGCGCCGACACGACTTGCATCTGTGTAACATGGTGCATTTTCAATGTAAAATTTTCATTCTTATCTGTTATTTAAAAACAGGAAGAATAGGTAGACACGCTTATTATAATTTAAATCGTTTTAAAGAAACTTGTACATATGTATATATATGTATGTATATAATGCTTATACATATGTATTATTTTGTCTTTGTCTTCTTTATTTTGTTTTTATTTATAATTATTGTTTTGTGAACAGATGTTTTCAGAACACGGATGGAAATTTCGATACAGACGTATTTCTTAAAAAAAACGATTTAGCTGGTGTAAGTTGCTTAGCAACAGCAACAAACTTTAATTTATAATATTATTTATTAACTGCCATATTCATAAAAAATATTTCAGGGAAATTTGTCAAATAAACCTGTATTAAACCTAAAATATATTTTATGAATTAGAATTTAGTTTTACTAAACGAATGAAACATTTCGGTGATATCTCACACACACTTTTTTTAAATTAAATTAAACATAGCAATCGCTTAATTAAAGACCCTATATCTACATAAGTTTTCAGTATAACCCGCATTAAAAATAGATAAAATTTCTATAAATAGTCAAACTTCAAATAATTACATATGCACATGCAGACTTCTTTAAGTAAATCAAAAACCAAAAAAAAAATTTTAAATTTTTTAACAAAACAAAATAATTAGCATCGAACAAAACTGGAAAATTTTATGACAGTTAAAAAAAGAAGACATCAAATTTCTAAAAATAGTAGAAATGCAAATAATTATAGCTACACTAACTAATTTTAGTAAACAAATTTTTTTTATCAAAACAAAATAATTAGCATCTTACAAAACTTGAAACTTTTGTGACAGCTATAAACGACATCCAGTCGACCCAATTGCCGCCATAAATCTTATTAACATTAATATAATTTTATTATATGAACGTGAAAACGTTTATTTTATTTTTATTTTTGCTTTCAATGTTATAAAACTTTATGTGCAATTATTATTATTTTGAAATGACATATTAAATACATGTGCTGACAAACAATTTGAAAAACTAAATAATTAAAAGTGCTGAAAATTATGCATTTTGTTTTAATTAAATATTACTAACATTACCGAGTGTCAAGATTAATTATTACTATTTTATAAATTGACCCAATAGTGACGATATTTATTTATTCTACAAACAAGTGGTTAAACAGGTTCAATTCGCGATTTACCGGTATGCCGGCAGTTTGTTTTGATTCCATCTCACTCGCTCTTCGCTGTAGTAGTAACAATTTAAAATCTTCCCACACTTAATTTATGGGTAGTGTGTTGTTGCATCAGGGCTGGAAAATATAGCGGTAATGTATTTTTATTGTGTTTTCTTAGTTTAAGCAATGTTGCCATATTATTCGTATATTAAACATTGTTTTAAAATTGTTTTTACCAATTTTCGCACAAACAAATGCGTTTAATTACTTCATTGAGTTAATTACACGAATACTTTTAAATGTCTTCAGAGCCAGAACCAGGGTGACCGATGACATTTTTCCAAAAGTGGCATCAAAAAGGGGATTTATCAAAAAAAGGGGCAAAATTAAAAAAAAAACGAGAAAACTACACTAAACTTTTTATTTTTAATGTATTTTTATATAATTCACTCTAAAAAAGGGAGACAAAAAGTGGCAAGGCTGTCGAAAAAGTGTCACTTTGCCACTTTAGTCAGTCAAACGGTCACGCTGGCCAGAACATGTGCAATTATTTAAAAGAATTTAATTATGCCGAGCGAGGCAAGGTTTACAACATAAATATGTAGTGTTGTGTCGAGTACAACACAAAATTAATCCTTTTTGCAATTATGATTTACAATAGGAAGTTGTTGTGTATGTCACAGGGTTGTATTTTAATTTTAGTATATACGAATATTAACATAAAAATGGATGCAAAGTTGAAAAGAAAAATAATTAAAAAAGCGCTCATATATTGCAAAATAGACAAAGTTATACTTTCAAAGTATAGAGAAAAGTATAGTAACTAATTTCTCAAGATATTTTTTTTTGATTTATAATAAAACAATTGCTTTAAATTTTTGTATGCTCGTATTTTTTCGAATTTTTGTAATGTTATATTTATTTACGAGAAAAAGTCGGAAAATTTTATTATATTTCAAAAATTCCAGTTTTGTTATTATCGATTTCACATAAACTACTGATTTGGGTCGAACTAGTTCACTAGTTCATTTTTGACACATCTGGCATTTCTTTTGTTGTCATTCTGTGATGTCATTTCAAAAATGTGCACAACGCCGTTCCCATTATGTTTGTTTGAAAAAAAAGAAAAATATCGGAAATGACAAACAAAATGTCATAGTGTGTACTCGGCATAACAGAAATAAATTTACTCAATATTAGACTTGTATCGAAAACTTTCAGTAGCTCGTTTTAGACACAAAGCTTTAATCATACTCGTTTAAATTACATGAGTTTGATGCAAGTTTGGGTTTAAAAAGACGGACTGAACGAGTACGACTCAAGTCTAATTAACAGACTTGTAGCGAACTCTTTTTTTGTGTAAAATGAATCCTAATGATACGTTCCTGAATTTACATAGTATATGCAAGTATGTAGGCAGATTTTTTTATAAAAAAATATATTTTCCTCTATCATATATTTGTGTCTATAGTTTTGTTGAGATATATTCAATGGATTGCGAGCCGTATGATAATTTCCAAATATATACATAACACATTTTATAAAAAACTGGTATGTAATGTTTTTACCACTATATTATTTATTTATTTATTAATATTGATATTACAGATAAATATAATAACAATATAAGAGGGGTAGAAGCACTAGCTACTAAGGCCATCGGTTAATATATTATTAAATGATACATATGTATGTATTTGTTCCAAATGTAATGGAGCTATATAATCTACAGGTCCTTACCTTATAAAATAATGAAAATGGATTGTAATTATGGCTATCCAATTTTTAGCGAGAGCTGCTGAAAAAATACCTTTCCAAAAAACTTCCATCCCATTAAAGCACCATGATAGCCCATATTTATGACAAAATTATGTACAAGAAATGTGTTGTGCTATTTATTCTAAACAAAGCTCGTTACATAAAATTTTCCCCAAAAACGCCAAATTTAAAAGTTATGGTGCCAAAATTGTTTATAGTGAAGATAAATTTTTTTTGGGTGAAAAGTGCAATGCACATGGCAACACACATGAGATTTTTTATGGCCAGTCTATCAGAAACTGCCGGTGGAGCGAATAACATAAATATTTTCGGCATGCCATACTATTTTGTGCGTACTCTAATGTATATATGTATACATACATAAGGCTATCTGCGCAGATGTGGTGTAACCCACATGTAGTTATTTAAACAATTGCACTTTTTAACTCTTTAATTCCTTTGCAATATTATGATGTGTGCTAAAACGATTTTCAGCTCTATTTTCTTTAAAATACTAAAATCTGGCTTACTCTACTCTACGTCTTTTTTTTTTTTTTTTTTTTTTGATAGTTGGTAATGTAAATAATGTATTTAGCATCACAACAGCAACCAAAAATCAAATGTGGCTTACACCACTTTTTCGCTGATAGCCTCAATTAACAAGTTACAAAAAATTAAAATAAATTGACTTTGTTTACAAATAGTAATAAAATCAAGATCATCAGCATATTTAAAAAAACAAAAAAAAATGTATGTATGGCTGTATATGTATGTATATACATGTGTAAATACAGTGTTACCATCATAAAAAAGTTTTACAACTAGTTTCTAGAATACGAATTGCCGATAATATGCACTCAAATTGCAGCGTTTTTACTTTTTTTGGTTGTAGTTTGCGCTTGTGTAGGTTTTTTTTTTTTGTTAAACAACGTGTACTATACGTACTAACAAAAAAACGTAAAGGTGTAAAACTTACTTATTTTCAGAAAAATCTCTGTTTTTTGATTCTCAAATAACACCACAATTTTTAGAAGAACACAAATTTTTTAAAACAAATAAATTTTTGATGCCGAATTTTATTTTTGTTTGTTTGCAAGGTTTTTCGTTTAATCCAACGGATAAGGTTTAAAATATGAAAAACATGTCTTAATTCTAATTTTTTTCTGTTCGGTCTTTTTTAATCAGCTGACTTTTTTAATCCTTTCAGCACATAGGTATGTATTTCTAAAATCTTGATTAGTTTGTGCTTATTCCATCGATTACTTATGTTGAAAAAACTGCAAAAACTTATTTTATTGTTGTTTTCAATACAAGTTGTCGATCATTATATGATATTTTTGGAAACTTTTTCCCTAATTCTAATTCAATCTAAATATAAATAAATCTGTTCCAGCAACACTGATCAAAAGATTAGAATTTTTTCTTATTTGATTTTGTTATTGATAAATTCTTTAAATTATTACATAGTTAATTTTTGAGAGACATCTGATAAAGAGAACGTAAACAATTAACACCAGGCCTGGAAAATAGATATTTTAATTTAATTTTCAACAACATAAGAGTGGGGTATACACTGTAGAACATGAGTGACAGTAAAAAATTCAGCAGGTTTGAATGATAGTGTTGAATAATATCCAATAAGAAAACAAGAAAATTGACGCGCTTTATTCATAATAAAAAATTTTTATAATGAAAGATTTTAGTTTTTTCTTATCTCTAACAACTGCTCGTACGATTTTGTCTTTAAAATCTCACACAATCTTGCTTTAAACTGTCATAACTAAACTGCCAAAATTTGTATGGCAATTTATTTACATAAACCTTTTTATAGCTTGAATCTTGCAACCCGGGGGTTGCTATAATAGATTTTGAAAGTTTAAATACCGGACTATTTTTCCTAATATTATTGGATTTGTTTGAAAGACGTCACTTAGGGGTTTTCGTGGTCGCTGATTCTGAAATGTAAAGTCATGTTGAAAATTACGGCGCTCGATATCGATCAAAGTTAGGAATTATTTCCATATAGTTTATATGGAAATATTTTAAAATTTCGATAGAATTCCGTAACTTGACTTCAGGTTTTCAAAATTCTAAATGTCGAAATTTTTATTAAGAACTGAGCGGGTTTGCTTAAAGCTATTACTCTGGTGTGTCGATATTACTGATTGGCAGGTCAGTGTCTTAAGGTCTATTTATCAGTTCTATTGTGATTTCAAAGTGTCATAAAAGGCAGAAAAAAGAAAAGAAGAAAAATTAAGAAAAAGGAATTATTTTTTTTAAAACAAATTTATGACAAGAATAATGCAGTTAGTTGTATTTGCCTACTATAAGAATCGCCGAAAAAGGAACAATAGATTTTTTTCGACCCATAGGTCCCTTTTAACTTTCCCTGTCACATATACATTTTTTTATGAATATAAATAGAAAATCCGCCACAGCGCTTCTCTGGATTATGCGCATTCGAGATGTTCAGTCTGAATTTGACTGATGGCATGGGCTATTTTTGATTATGAGGGCCTCCGCTCGAGCAGTATGTGCAATGTGCCATGAGCTGTGTGGAGCATATTGCATACTTCTGTATAGCATTCAATAGCATGTCCCTGGTGATTTCACAAAACAGACTCAATAATTAACAACCAATTCGATAGATTTAGCTATGACAATATGACTGCTACAAGCAGTTAAAGTGACCTGGGAACTTTAACTTTAACTTTAACTGCTATTGTGTAATTTGAGATTTAACTAAAATCGAAAAATACTGGAGAAATTACTAAAGTATTGAATTTGCCATCTCTGACCAACACCTTTATTATTAATCATTTCTCATACACACACATTTACTCAATTTGTTTTCTTTGAGTTACTTTGCAGTGTTGTTTTTGTTGTTGTTATTTTATTTTAATTTATATTTGTTTTTGTTTTTGATATCTTGTCTTTTCAAAACAAAAACAATTTTTTTTTGCATATATTTTGCCTTGATGGGGAGAAAAACATTTAATTGTGTTTAAGATTTTGCACAGTGAGCAAGTAGTGAAAATTTGTAAAGAAACAAAAAAAAAAAACAACAGAAAATATTAAATTAAATTAAAAATTTTATAAATAAAATATTGTTTTTAATTAAAAACAAAAACTTTAAATACAATTAAAAGAATAATTCTAAAACAGAAGAAATTCTTAGAATAGAAACACTAGAAGTGAAAAGTATTATAAAATACTTAAGTTGGAAAGAAGTATATTTCGAGCAACTTAACAAAAATGTTACTGCTGGTAATTAAAAATCCTTAATAAATAAAATAATTAAAGCTACTAAAAAAAAACAAACTTCTTGGAAAAGGAAAATTTTAAGAACTTTTTTTATTCAAAGAACTATTAATTTATTTCAATTAAATTTAATTAACAAAATTAAATATACATACATATGTATATATATGTACCTACATATGTTTATAAAAACATTGCACAAGAAAATTTTAACAGAAAATGTAAATAATTTGAATAAAAGAAGTTTGTATAAATTAATATTAACCAAATTTATAACAAATAAATTGTACCTATATAAAACATTTAAATAAATAAATACTAACCATGACACCGCGGATTATCACATATTTTTTGGTATGCACTCATCTAATTACCAATTCAAAAAAAAAAACTTAAAATTAAAACAGTTAAATTACCCAACAACATTTATTTTTAATCAAACATCTTAAAGTTTTAATATAAATTTTCTATTCATTTATGAATATCATGCTGATATTTTTAATTGATGCCTGTCACGTTCAACCAATAACATGGATCTTGATCATTATTACTGGAATAACAATGAAATAGAAACAGAAAAATTATTTAAGCAATTTGAATGGGTTCTCGTTTAGTTTTTTTTTCAAGGTTTATTTAATGGGTTAAAAAACTATAAATTTAAAGATTTTGCAGCAACGGAAAAGTACGAACGAAGGAAGTCAAAAAATAAACAAACAGTTTTCGGTATGTGTTTTGGTACTTATTTAATTCGAATAACAACGCAAACTGTTCGAACTTGTATGCGCCTTAATATTACAGGCGATTTTTTAGTGTTATACTTCTTAAAAAGTATAAGATAAACATATTAGATCTTATCATGGTATTTCGATTTGCAACACAACATTTCGGTCCTAGATTAAAGGCAAAAATTTAGCAAAAACCCTTAAATTTATTACACAAATGTCCTAGTCAAAAACGACAACCATGATAAGGCAGATTGTAAATTTACTTTTTTCCTTAATCTGAAAAGTTTTATTTGGAGCCTTTATTTACCAAATATGTACAGCAAAAATTTTTATTTAAAATATCTTGATGAAAAGTTAAAAAAGTACATACATTTTTTTTGTATTCAAAAATACGTTAATTTTTTTTTAATTTAAAATTTTGACTTGAAAATTTCTTACGACTTCATTTGGGTAAAAAATCAAAAAAGTCGAGCCATAACCGCTAAAAAAGCTTAGTGTAGTGTTCGTATGGAAATTTCGTTCGATATCCAATCTCGTAATTTGCTCCTTGGAATTTGTAATTCTTTCAGCGACTTCTTACAAATAGTACAAAGTGAAAATGCTGTTGGTAATTTTATTGCAAACTGTTATATCAATCATTGATGTAAAAACTTAAAATTAATACATATTGACATTTCTTAAGTTGTCATACAAATAGCGGAAGTTACTCACTTCTTTGCAATGTGGCGCAGTGCGAGTGTAGGATATATTTTATATTCTATATTCACTAAACAACAAAACATATCAAATATAAATTTCATAAAATTCTGCACAAATGCAATATTTAGAATTTTTTAAAGCATTAACTTTAAAAAAAATCTGTTAAAAATCCTGTGTAAATTTATAGCATAATTTTTAAAAATTATTAAGGCTTTATAAAGGGTTCTTAAAACAGAATTTCTTACAAAATATTTCTTATTTAGTCTTCACAAAGCCTTAATAATTTTTATAAATATGCCTGATAAAAATCAAGCATTTTTTTTCTGTAGAACATTATAGCAAATACTTTAGAGCGATTTAGCATTCTCCCATCATAATTTTCTGGCAACACTGCACATGCAATACAAAAAAAAGCATTGCAGGCTGGCAAATGCAAATAAATGGCTGAAATGTAAAACTGCTGTGTTTCCGTTTTGCTAAAAAAAAATCAAAACAAACCAATAAACTCCTGAGCTGACAAAGTTTGAAAGTGTCGGCGCCGCCAAGAAAACTACCACCAGATGCATTAATTAAATCTGGGAATGCACCAGAAATTATTTAAATTCATAAAATGTTATACATAATTACAATAAATATAAAAAGTGCATTTTTTATTTAATTGAACTAGTTAATGTGATTTTTATTCTTAATGTGATTTTTTTCTCTAGTTTCGAAAATTGCATTAATTAATGAAAAAAACATAAGCCCGATCAAGAAATTATTCCTGATTAATTTTTTTTATTATTTTCAACAATGTTGGTGTTCTTCACTTAAGTCCACAATTTTCTATTCCAAAAAATAAAAGGTTTATAAAAAAATTTATTTGAAAAAAAAAAGAAACGTGCAGTAGAGTTCCATTGTAACGAAGTACAAGATACTGGGTGATCTTGTTTCTTACACAGCAGGTTACTGGAGTAACAAAACATGTAACCAAAAGTAAAGTTTTAAATTTACACACAGTTTAATGGAAAAAGAAAATTTTATTTTTCTCTGAGTAAAGCTGAGTAAACAAGATATTTGTATGAAATTTTTACACAATATATGGGCAATTCCACAGAATGTCACGTATGATGTCACGTACGTTGACCAATAAATTAAGCTTGTATTTCAGATCAATGCGGTTAGATTTTTCCTTATATTGCATTTAATGAACTGGCTGGTTAAAAAAATATAAGTTTGATGAACTATAATAATTTATTTTGGTTATTTTGACTGAAAAAATTGAAAAATTTGTAATCTAGCAACAGCAATTTACATTATGTGGAGTAATTATATGAATTTATTTATTTTATTCAAAAAATAGCTCGCTCATCTGAATCGCGAGCAAAATTTGTACTAAAAGTAAATTAACAAATCTCTATTGGTTATATTATGCAGCTGAAATCCCAACTGTAAATTTGACAATTTAAATTAGTTAGATTAACCAACTAAATTTTTTTTCTGTGTATTGCACTCCAGATAATTTCTAATTACATTAAATATTAACTAATTTGTGATAATTGAGTTGTTATAGATGAACAATTTCGGCAAATGTGTTTATAACATTATAAGATTTATGATTTCTTCTAAAATTGTTTGTAAAAGCAATTTGTCTACTTGTAGCATGCAGGTAGTATTCATTGCTGAAAGAAGTAAAGGAAACTTCTCTGTTCTTAGTATTTTTCCATTCAAACGCGAAAAACCTGCACCAGTATTCATTTAATTATTTAAAATTGGAAATAAATTGTTCACGATTTTCCATAAAATAAAATTCAATTAGAAATATTACAAAAGTTTTGTGAATATGAAAATGACGTCCGACTATAAAATAATAAAAAAAAGAAACAAAGTCCAAAGTTTATTAAAATACTGAGTTGCTAAATAATTATTTTTGTATGATTCAATTGCATTCAATGAACCTTTTTAATTTGAGGTTTATTATAGATGCCCTTTCTTATATAATTCACCTCTTGCAATTCGTTGTTCTAATAGCAAATTTTTCGAGAGAGCGGCCAAAATATTATAATATTGGCCCAATTAAAAATAAATATTAGCAAATATATTAGAGCAGAACCTAAACTTTTACAAAGTATGGCTTGTAAATCACCTTGTTTGTTTGCAGATAGAGACAGAGAGTGTTAAAAAAGAACTTTTTAATTCTACAAACAGAAAAAAATTTCAATAAATTTTATGTGGATACCAAGGAGATGATAACCTAACGGCCCATTAGTTTCGCCGCTAAATTTTAAAGCGAACTTATGAAGCTGCCATATTTTCTGTTGAAGATACGGTACTTTTTACAAGAGCTATATGCCAGAGATGTAAACTTCAATTATTTGACATTTTTAACAAAATATATGTACCACAACGCAAAACAAAAAAAAGAATAAAGTTAAAAGATTTCTTTGCCAATGCATATTTCTTACAACTGAAAGTTGTTGATATCCACTGCAGTGTTGCCACGATATCATAATTATAAAATTTTCTTTATCGGAAATTTTGTAATATTGAAGGAGAAAAATTTTAAGTTTACTTTATCGTTCAAGTTGTAATAATTCCCCTTATTCTAAATCAGATGATAAAATTCCCGCCTGTTAGAGTAAACAAATTTGATTGATAAGTGATAATTTCTTGCGGATTCGTCATAATTTTTTATATACTATTCTTGCAAAATTAGAATTCTGGCAAACAGAAATGAAAAGCTAATTGAAGTGTGTACTTTTTTTTTAATTATTGAGACATGATATTTTTGCCCTCTTATAGATAATAACGATAATAAGTATGTGCAAAATATTTCTATTAAGTGATTAATTGGTTTTTAATAAATAAGGAAAAATAATGTAAGAATTACAATGAAAAACAACATAATATCAGAAATGTGATGATATCAAGAAAATTTATAAAAAAGTACCTACATATCTTATTTTCTACGAATATTTTATAAATTAAAAATAATATTTTGACAAATTGTTAGTTATTACTTCTAGGCAACAGATTAAAATTTAATTAAATACAAAAAAAACGTTATTGATCATAAAAAAGCGCTCTTAATTAATTTACTTTGTTATCAATTGTTTGCATTTATCGTTTAATTTGAATTAAATCTTTTTGTGTATTTGTTGGCGGGTAGTAATATTTTTTTTGTCAATGTACTTTTTTTTACTTGTCGTAACATAATTTTATTTTTTTAATACGAAGTACATACATTTATCCGCGATATACATACCTAGTCCTTGGAAGTTGGTGATGCCAACAATATATAAGAAAGCAAAAAAAAAAAATATTAAACAAAAAGTGAGAAATGCTAAAGACTTTTCTACTATCGTGTACTTTGATAAACAAATCCCACTTCCGCTTCCATTTTTACTGCTAGATTTAGCATATTCTTTCGTAAAAAAGCATTAAAGTTTAAACATAAAACCGGTAGAAAAAAAATTTTTAAATACCACATCTAAAATATTCCTTTTCTTCTGTAGAATATTTTAACAGGAACCGCTTTAACATTCTCCCATCAACATTTTCTGGCAACACTACAGACAGCCGCAATCTGAGTAGTGATGCCAAATTTTTCAGATTAAAATGCATTGTTCATTCATAAAAACGCACTAAAAATCACTAAATGCAATAAGTACGTTTGTTTGTACACAAATTTCGTTGGCTGAAATGCAAAACTACCTAACTACAATTTTTTAAAAAACTTAACAGCATAACAATGAAATGCATATAGACCAAGCTGAACCACCAGCAAATAAATTTCAAATTAACAAAATTGTTTTATTATAATTTTTTGCTAGTTAAGCACCCCATACACGATTCAATTCAATTTTCAATTGAGTCGGTTGTTGTGCAATCAAAGTGTGTATGGCTTTGTCAATTGATTAGTTTGGCAGTTGTCGAGTTGGTTGAAGAAAAATCAAGATTTCGATTTTTCATGTTACTTAGTAAATCTTTCAATTCGATTGTGCTGTGTGTGCTCGAGTCTCTTGATTAGCTGTCAAAATTTATGTTTGTAGCTTTATTAGAAAAGGTAATGTATTTCTTTTACAGTTAAATTGGGAAATTCTCTGTTA
The DNA here is from genome assembly GCA_905220375.1 of Tachina fera. Classification (NCBI taxonomy): domain Eukaryota; kingdom Metazoa; phylum Arthropoda; class Insecta; order Diptera; family Tachinidae; genus Tachina; species Tachina fera. The sequence continues at coordinate 100,723,780 of LR999967.1, read as the reverse complement.
ACTTTTACTTTTTTAAGCAAACATCGTTCTACACACTATAAGTAATACATTTAAGTTGAAATATACCAAAGTATGTATAACCTAAATTAAGCTATTATTCCAAATGAGGTTAGAGGTCTAAAAACGATAAGTCGCAAGTCATAGTGTTGTAACTTCCTGAAAAATCACATAAATCAATTGAAATTTTTATCAGGGATGCTTCAAAATATGCAGAGTACAGAGGTGCCATTAGCTCAAAACAACTTATCTCGACTTAAACACTTTTTCCTTTTTGTCACAGAAATGTGTCTGACAAGCAAACAATTTAATTGGTTTCTACATATATGGTCATGCAGTTATGGTGAGCCACCTATAATCAAACACAGTGTTGCCCATAAGTTTGGTGCGAACAGCTGTTTTGTTTGGTTATATAGGGTGTTTTTTAGAGGTATAGAACTTCGAATTGAAATAAAACACAAGAAAATCGTTTTAATGTCCATCAATTTGGCTTTATTGGAAGGATAATTTTATGCCAATAATGTTTAAATATGATTTCGGGCATGTGGCCGCCGCGGCTGGCTCGAATAAAGCCAATTCTACAGGTCCAATTTTCAACCACTTTTTCGAGCATATGGGGCCGTATGTTGGCAATAACGCCACGAATGTTTGCTTCCAAGTCCCCTAACGTTTCTGGTTTGTTGGCGTAGACGAGCGACTTCACATATCCCCAAAGAAAATAATCCAATGGTGTCAAATCACACGATCTTGGTGGCCAATTGACAGGTCCATTCCGCGAAATTATGCGCTCATCGAATGTTTCCTTCAATAAATCGATTGTGACGAGCGCTGTGTGGCATGTAGCGCCGTCTTGTTGGAACCACAACTCATCCACATTCATGCCATCCAATTCTGGAACAAAATAGTCGGTTATCATGGCTCTATACCATTCGGGTCCTCTTCAACACTTTGCTCTACAGCGGCAATTGTTTCTTCGGTGCGCACTGTTCGACGTCTCTGCGGATGCGTATTATCACATAGAGTAAACGTAGTGCGAAAACGATCCATGGTTAACCGAATTAATTGCTCTGATGGACGATTATGTCGACCATAAAATGGACGGAGCTTGCGGTAAACTTCGCGAACTGAACCATTATTTTCGAAATAAATTTGCACGATTTGCAAGCGTTGTTCTTTTGTCAACCTGTTCATGATGAAATGGCAAACCAAACTAAATATTAATCACTTCACAGCTGACAAAATGGCCGTTTAAAAAAGTGGCAGTTAAAAAAGTGATGCCAACTTAAAGTTCTATACCTCAATAAAAAACACCCATTAGTTATGGCACATTTAATTGAATTTTGAGTCAGTCGAGAAATATCTTTTAGTTTTGAACATGAGTGAGAGTTTTGCTAAACCTTTGGCTTGATCGATAGTGTAAACACACATTTCATCAGTCAATGGTCAACCTGAAACACTTTTGCGGTTGAGTGGCAGTCAGCGACCATATTGTTTTTTGACTGATAGTGTTTGCCACAAATTGTCAGTCAAGAGCTATTTTTGTGGCATTAAAATACACAACTTGGATGCGGAAATTCTGTTTTAAGGAATTCATATTTTGTTATGAAATGCAAGGTTGTGTGATAAGTTGAAAAAAAAATGTTAAGACATAATCGTACGAGGAGTTGTTAGATAATAAGAAAAAAAATTTTGTTGGCAATAAAGCGCATCCAATTTCTGTTTTTTTTTATCATGTTTGTGTGTCCTATTTTTTTCTTGAATGACGTTTGGAGTGTCAAACATGATCGATGGTCTGGACAGTCAAAACTACTCGTGTCATTCGAAACTGATAAATTTTTAACTGTCACTCAAATTCGATAGCTGAGATAAGAAAAAAATTAATCAGAAATGAGTCACTTAACAATTGTCAGATTTAAAATACATATGTTTTTCTAGTGCACGTTCATAATCTGACAATCGGGTGCACTGGGCAGTCATATCAAGTTAAAAATCAACTTCAACTTGACAATTGTTGAGCAGTGTTTTGAAATCTAATCGTACTCGTATGCATGTCACACACACACATCATTATTAATCATTTATTCAAAGTTCACTTGGATTTTCAAGTGCTTTTTCTAATCGTTTGATTTATATTTTTTTGTGAGCGGGACTATAAATAGATACATATTTTGTTTGTGTATTTTTGTTTCAAAATACAACTGATACGAGAATTAAACATGAGTTAACTAACATTTGTTGTTGTGTTTAGTGGTTGTGATTTTGTGATTTTCATATAATAACTTGTTCACAAATTTTAGTTGCTGCTTGAAATTTATTACAAAATTAATTTGTATGCAGTAATAATTGTTAATGTCTGTAAATTTCCTACAATTTGTTAAGGCGTTTATTTTTATTTTTTTGGTAAGCTAAATTTAGAAACGTGACTTTCAATTTAAAACAGATTTACTAAAGTGTATAGTCAGACTGGGCAAATATATAAATGCATTTAACGAAATATCAGTAAACATGGTTTACAAAAATTTCGACAATTAATAAAAAATATCAACTCTGTATTGCAAATACTTTAAAAATGTATTGAGCATATACTTAAAAGTTGGTATGGATTAACTATCTTACTTTATCGTTAGACTTATAAGAAAATGCAACTCTGTTCCCAGGAAGTTTATGAAAATGTTCAAAAACAATTAGATCAGGGTTGCATATTCTCAAAAGTTGAACGATTATGTAGTGTAGTGAATATCATCTTTAAGCAAGATATTTCCCAAATTTTGTCGATTTTTTTTAGTCTGACCATGTCTTGCCACATTTTTAAAAGGGGGTGCTTTTAGTATAAAGTTGTTTTTCAACATTTTTTTTTTGTTTGTTTGTATTGTGTGGAATTTTTCAGTAACTGTGATGCAAAGACAGACGCTCTGTCTGGAAATTTTTATAACTTAAGGTAATCTCTTAAAGTTTGTTATTTAATTTTTTGTTTGTTTTATTTTAATGAAGAATGTCAAACTCCAATTCAGTTTTCTGTCAAAAATAACCCCCTGTTTGTGTAAGACGTTTGAGTTAGAAATCTTGGCGTTTCTGTAATAGATTAAATAAAAGTTTTACAAGTTTACTTTAATCTATTACAAAAATTCCAAGATTTCTAAAAAAAATGTCTTACACAAACATGATGAAAAAAATGTTTTTTTTTTGTAAATTCTATCATTTCTAGAGATGGTACTAGACCAACTGTCAATTAGCTGGCTGGAACTTAGAACTTTAGCTATACACATCCCCTCTTTTCGTGGTTAGCGTTTTTTGACTTCAAATTTGAGTATTTATAATTGTTGAAAGAAAACAAATTACATTTTTCTTAAAATCTAGTACAAAACGCCTGAATTTCGCCACAAAATCGCCCATCACAATAAGGGGCATTATCTTTTGAAATGAAGATAGAATAGGGGCACGATCTGGTCCAAAGACTGGCACAGCGACACCTAGTGTATCTTTTGTGCCATAGAGCTGTAAATTAAATCAAGCTCTGTATGACTTTCGTTATGAAAGTTAGGACAGAAAGACGGAAACTCCGTATGAAAAACGTTACTTCTACTATTGCGTAAGACAATGCGCTCGCAGAGAATGTGTGCGGTTGTCGTATCATCATATTCTAAGCATAAACAACACATGGGTAAACGAACCTGATTATTTCAGTCCAAAGTGACCGGAGAGAGAAAACCATTACCAAGGCGTAAATCATTCCTGTTGAACGTTTTCGAAAAATTTTCAACAAAAGCTTAAAAATAGTTTGTAAAAGAAATTCCAGTAATTTAAGTTTTTATTATTTAAACAGTATAATTAGTATTTATGTATATAAACGAAATTATTTATACTAAAAACAATCATAAACATTTCAGAATTAAAATCGTTAATAAATTTTCTTTTGTTCTCTTTTCTTCTTCTTTTTTTAGTGCGGTATGCGCCATCCCAGTACTGGACTAAGCGAAGACGACCTAAGTCGTCTTACTGGTTCTTCATCTTCGTCAGCATCTTGTCGTAATAATATTTGTCATACATTATCCTCTTCTTCCTCATCGTCGTCGTCAGCGTCAGCGTCATCATCATCTTCCTCCTCCTCCTCCTCCTCGTCTTCGGCCTCGTCGACACCGTCGGCCTCATCATCCGCTGCTAATATCCCTGATGACAAACAACATATCAAAAAGAAGCATGAAACAAAATCTCCTTCAAAACACCAACACCAACAGCATCAATCAATCAATCAATATGCGTCATCATTTCCAGAAAAAGTTGAAAATAACAAAAATACACAAACACGTTTTAGCTCCACATATCTGCCGGAGATCATAAATCCTTTGGAATGGCAAAAATCACGTAAACGCAAAGAACGCCTCGACAGCAGTTCGTCCGCCACACAGGATCGTAAATTGCAGCGTTCGAACAGCGAGGAACTTTTGCCTCAGGACAACGATGGCAAGTTGCAAAATAACAATAATGTGTCTTCGACACCCGCCGATTTGGGTGTCAATGCCTTGAAATCTCTCAGGGAAGCCGATCACATACGTAGAGTTTCATCGGAAGACTTCAAACGCACGCCCTACGAGGTATATGAACAGGAATTGCAAGAATGTGAAAATACTACAAGTTCAAAAGCCGGCGGTGTCTCCGATGAAAATGATGGCAGCTTGGCTAATCGCCAGGGACAGCGTTGTCAGGCCTGGACAGTGGGTGTCCCCATTAAGGACATGACTAGAAGATCACGCTATGAAACTAGTCCCGCCCGTTCACAGCGCCATTCACCCATCCGAGTATGCTTCACTGGCAATGGCAGTAATGGCAAGCAGCGTGACAACAGCGATGATAGTGAGTGTGAACATGAACGTCGCCGCAGTAGCGAACGTTTCTGCAAGTCCAGAGCTCCGCCCGGACGCAAGGCTTCGGGTGTAATCAAAAAGTCTACCAATTCCTCAAACACCATCAGATACTTGCCCACCAAACTGAATGATGAGAATGTCTACAAATACGATTTATCCACATTGAAGTATGAACGTCGTGGTTTCATCAGCAAAAAAGCTTCCTCATCTTCGTCTATGATGGCGTCTAATAATTGTGAGAAAAATAATACCAACGATTTGAATGACAATAATTTGATTGATTTCAATAATGCAACTAGCAACAAACCTTTGGCCAAATCTATATCACCAACCGCTTCCTCGAACGGCTCTACCGATGATGTCAACATAAATAACACACCACAACAATTTCAGCAACAGAAATCCTCGGCCAATAGCAGCAAGAGCAACAGCCAAAACAGTCTACATAAACTTCCCTTAACAACCTCAGCTCAAGACGCACTGCCATGGGATCGTTCGGTACCCGAAGATCAAACTCCCGTCTTAAGTAGACGCTACGCAACCGTACGTCCCCATTTAGTCGACTCCATCGATGCGGCTGCCAAACTATCAAAAATCAAACATTTTGCCCAGCCGTATCACAAACAACATCAGACTGCTGCTCAAATATTGGCCAACGAATTGGATGATGATGATTGCATGGAATCCACTTTCCGTGCCTTCACTTCTTTCGAGAATATGAAAACACGTGAGCTCATGCAGCAGGTTATACCGAATGTTATGTCCTTCCAAACACCCGAGGAACGCATGAAACAGATTAATAAACGTGTTATGGCTCTAAAGAAGAAACTTAACCAACTGGAAGACTCGTATGAAGTGCGTTGCGGCTATAAACCCTCGCAGGCGGATCGCTTGAATGACAAGTACATGAAAAATATCTTATCTGAACTAAGTAAGCTGCGTAAGGAGCGTCATGAGCTGAAAGTGGATCCAATGACCGCTTTGGGCCTAAAAATACCTGGTGGCATGGACGCGGAGCAGAAATTGATGAAAATGAGAGAAACCTTATTGGAAATTGAACAGGTAAGAGAGAAGTTTGCTTGTTTTAATATTTTTTTTAATCGCAATGGGAGCTGAATTGAAAGAAAAACAATCTTAGGTCTGTTAATAGTTGTAACGAACTGAATGATGGGCAAACTTTTAACTTATAAAACTATTTCTAAAATAAAAATAAAAACTCGCTTGTTTTGGCAATCATATTGTGGAATAAAATAAAACGATTCTCTAAATGCGAACGAACGTTTCGATCGAACAGTTATATTAAAAACAAAAACAAAAAATTCAAATTTGGTTTTCTTTCCTTTTGGAAATTGTTCATTAAATTATTGTCAAAAAAATATTTTGATTGTAATCCAAATTAAAGATTAAAAATCTCCCATCGCACTTAATTGGCAACACTATTTTTTTTAATTATATTAAAAGTACAGAGCCGGTCATCGTAATAATTTGTTAAATATGTTTGTTTCTTGGCCAATAAATATTTTGAAAGATCGCGAATAAATTTATTACTTGTGAGCCTAGCAATTCGGAAAGATACTACTGCTATCCAAATAAATAAAATAAAACTAAAACAAAATATGGAGTCGCCTCTTCGATCTCAAGTTGCATTGCTAAATACTCGTAATTCTCATGTTAAGCGGGTGCCAGACACATCAATATTCAGTTCAATATATGTGGTTGTGTGCGTTTTTTTATAAAAAATATTCACACCAATAGTATATGTGTGACTTTTTTTTGGTAGACAAACGCATACAACCACATATATTGAAGCTGAACATTGACATGTCTAGCACCCGCTTTAAAAGGTGCTACCAATGCCTTTACGATCAGTAGCGTGTTCACAATCAGCCTGATTAAAAATTAAAATAAAAGGGCATTTACATTGTCTTGACATCTAGTACTTACGAGATTTCTAGATAAGTCTTGCTCCTTTTTACTAAATTTCCCATCCAAATTAAAATCTATTTTGTCAGTAGATTTGTAGGAAATCTAATCAAAATCTAATATTTTAATATTTTTTTTTATAGAAAAAAAAAGATGAGTGAATTAGCTACCGTCTGCTTAAAAAGGTGTGTGAATTGGCTACACTGCAGTTGTTTGGTTGTAGTTTTAGGAATTTTTCAGTCAACGGGGTTTGTTTTGGATAAAAGAAAATGTTGATAAATGTCAGAAAAAACTTCGTGTAAACCTTATAGATTTTAATAAAGATGTTAATTAAAATCTGTTAGATTTTATGCACTTGTAAATGCCCTATAAAGCAACTTAATTGAAAAATAAATTCGCTTAAAATTGAAGCTAAATCTAGCAATAGTTTATTGCAAACTGTGACAACTTCCCGCTTAATTGTTTTTTTTTTTAATTTTTTCTAGAAGGCAGAATTAGCTTGTACACGCTGTTATGCTCTGAATCAGCTGTTTTGTCTCTGTTCAATTAATAGAGTGAATGTGTGGTTTGTTTATCTTTTTCGTTCTCTTCTGTTGCGTATAAATTTGTTGAAAATATAATTCAACGTTATAAGTGATAGCCAAAAGTGCGTATGTGATACGCCGGGTTTTCATCTGTGTCCCATGTGCCACACAAGCGTAAAGAAAACGTAACCACTAATTACTAATGAAAACCTGTTTGATTCAGACACGTATTTATTTATTAAGTTAAACAGTTTCCATACATAACTAATAGACAATTTTATAAAACACAAGATGATTGGAAACAGTTTAAATCAATAAATATGTACATGTCTGAATCAAAAAGATGCCAGTTGTAAACTCGGCCTTAGTTTGCTTTCAGTTCTAAACGTTGCCAGCTGATTCTTTTCCCTTAGTGCTGCCAGTAGCTCCAGACATCAAGTTGTTCTCAATTTTCTCATTTTATTCTATATTTACTTATTAAATATTAAGCATAATATTTTGACCAAAATAGTAATTGAATTTCAAATCATAAGCAAAACGTCATCCAATCAAAACAAAAATCAGTTGTTTGCTCAAATCACACTAAAACACAGAAAAACGTCTGACATACAGAACACACTACGCAGTATTTTAAAATGGCGGTCATAATATTCAGCAAAGTTCTGAGAGTTACCAAAATATATTGTGCAACTACGAGTACATACCGCCTAAATTTTAATAGCAGTTGATATTCCCCCTCTAATTTATGCCACATACATAAATACATATGTACATACGTAAACACATTTTTTAATTATTTTTATTTGCCATTATATTTTCAACATTTTATTATACGCAGTAGATACATACATATGTACGCATCTATGTACATACATATATTTATGTATATATATGTACATGTGTATGTATGTATGTATGCATGCATACATACATTCTTTATTTTTGAAAACATTCTTGTACATATTTATGAAATACAATTTCTCTGCATATAAAGAGGCTTGTTTTTGTTTACATTTTTAAATTTCAGACTGACATACATAGGCCGACTTCCTAAACGCAAGTTGCAATGCATAATTTAATAAAATGCGTGTGCAATGCTAAGCATGTATTAATAGCAAACTTGCGTTGCGGAGACATTTTTTGCATTTTATCGGCATTTAGGAACGTCGCTATGCAACTCATACATATGTTTGCCTACAAAATAAAAATGATGCGCGATTTCGACAACTGATACTCATTAAAATGAGTTGCCAAACGATTAGGAACATTGGACATTGCCACAAAGTTTACATATGCGTTTACGAAGTGTATGCATTGTAAATATGAACTGCAACTTGCGTTTAGGAAGTCGGCCATACATACACATAGTAGACATAAATACATACATATGTACATATCTACATATGCAAATGCATTCACATGTTTGGAATATCGCACACTAAATATAAAACGGACGCCACGCAAAAAGCGAAGATTTTCAACTCAGATTAAAAACTATAGAATGAAACGAAATAAGTTTTCGATTAAAATTTTTTTTTAATATTAATTAAAAATTTAATTAATACTGTACTTGAAAACAAATTTACTTTTCATTGGCGGTTATGGCTCGATGTGTACATAAGTGGAAATACATATATTTGTCTGTGCGAGTAGGTAAAAAATTAATATAAAATAAAATAGGTTCTTATTATATTTAATTTTAAATTATTATTGTTCGAACTTCATTAGATTTCTTTTATTATTTATTTTATTATTTTATGCAAATAGAATCTGCCTTATCGTGGTTGGCGTATTTCAAATACGACTGCGACAGTTTGGTAATAGATTAAAGAAAAACCGTTGAAGTCTTCTTTAATCTATTACAAAATCGTCTTACTCGAAGTCGAAATACGCCAATCACGATAAGGGGAAATATGTGAATTGTTTTGATTCGTCGTATTTCAAATTGCTAAAAGCTTACCATCTCCAAATTTACAACAGTCTTGCCATTGTCGTTTATTCTTTACTAATTATGCACATGTTAGTTAATTTGCTTATTTTTGTTCTACTTAAGACTAATTTTTTTTGAGCTTTTCATTACAAAAAAAACTTTCAGCAATTTGAAATACGATGAATCAAAACAATTCACATATCCCATTTGCATAAAAGTTACGTATATAATAGTGTTTTCACACTGATATGGTATTAATAAAAGTTGGTTTTAACGTTAAAACCAACTGTTAAAATCTGGTTTTTTTTATGTTAAGACCAACTTAAAACCATAAGATGGTTTTATGAAATGCAACCTTTTTTTTGATGTGCTAAATTCAGTGCTGCTAAGTCAAAATGTCTGGAAGCAGCTGATAATGTTTATGCCAGTGAATAACAATAGATGTCGCTTGAAAAATTTTAAACTTAAAAATGTATGGAGCAGCCGCAACAATAATCAAAAAATTATGGAAAAAATCAGTTTTTTGGAAGAAAACCAACGAAAATATTTTCATTGGCCTCTCGGAAGTAGACGATATGGCTAACATCGATTCGCCGATAAACAAGTTTTGTTTTGTAATGTATTTGTAAATTTTTTTTTATATGCAATAACTTGATTTCCAAGCACTTCTTCACTTTGTATAATTAGTTCAATTTAATTTTAAAATATTTATTTACAATATATAAAATAATTTCCATTTTACAACGCATTTTAAAATTTCCGAATTTTTCATACAAACAAAAACTGTTGTACAGTTTGTCAAATAATTGTTATAAAAAGCAGAAAAAATACAACAACAAACACACGCATTTCTGCAGGAGATTTATTTTATTTTTGAGCAAAGTTATTAGACGGTCTGTGAGTTAAAATTTGAATATAACAAACTTTATGTTTATGGTTTTAACGTTAAAATCAGGTTTTAACTTTCAGTGTGAAAACACTATAAAGCAGAAATCTACATAAACTGTACATATTTTAGTTTAGCGATTTCTTTTTAGTTTTGGCGACTTTTTCACTTTTGGCGATTATTTAGTTTTTGGCGAACTGTTTACTTTTGGTAATTATTTTTGCATTTTATTTCATTTAAGAGCTTTTTAATTTTTTGCGATTTTTACGGTTTCCAAGCTACAGCAAGTTGTCAAAATTACATCAAATGATTGTTTTGATTTTTTAAAATTCAGTGTTAGGCCGGGTTTACATCTGTTTGCCAAATGCCACACAAGTGACAAAAAAACGTAACCAACTAATTACTAATGAAAAACTGTTTGATTCAGACATGTATTTATTAAGTTAAAAAGTTTCATACATAATTAATAGACAATTTTATAGAATCCAAAATGATTGCAAACTGTTTAAATCAATAAATACATGTCAGAATCAACCAGTTTTTCATTAGTAATTAGTTGGTTACGTTTTTTTGGGCAAATGACACACAAGAAATGCCAGATGTGAACTCAGCCTTAGTTGCATAAAAAAATTTAAAATTTAAATTTCAACATTTTTCGTTTCTCGCTTTAGAACACCCATTAATCTTTAACTGTCATATACATATTTCTTGTTGTAGCGGCTAAAGCTTTACATATTCTGTGAAAATTACAGAACCGTAGTTCTTACGGTTCTCGAGAAAACAACCTGTGACATACAGACAGACACTTTTGGTGTACGGAATCCTTAAAAGGAACCGTCAAAATGTCATAAGCAGTCTGATGTTCTCTTATTTTTGAGTGGTCTGATAAAACACTATACATTTTATTTTTCAATTTGAAAAAAGTACGTCAAATATAAAGCGACATTTTGACAGGTGCAATTAAAAATAATAATACATACATACATCCATACATATTTAAAATTGTCTACATCCACGAAACTATTGAAAGAATTTATTAGTCATTCTTGTGTGAAAACTAAAATAAACAAAGATATGATGGTGCATATTTTGCTTATATTTATATATATATTTTATATTTTTTTTTTGTTCTTGTTGTTTTGCACAACCGGAAAAATAAGTAGTAAATAATTTGTTTCCTCAATGTGTAAAACATTTTATTAAAAATACAATTATTTTTGAATTTTTAAGTAGAGGGGAAATGGGAAAAAAGAGACAAATTAATTAATTTTATAAATGCAAAATTGGCATTGTGGCACATTCTTTGCCACAAAAATATGTATGTATGTATCTAAATGATTGAAAACATTATAAATATGAAATGTTATATTAAAAGAGAAACCCATTAAAATACTAGACAAAAATTATTATTAAAAATGTTTACACAACTGTTCAAAAATATGTCGTATGTAAATATGATCTTAAATACGCAAAATACATATTTTAATAATATAAAAAGCGAAGGTCACATTTTCTTGAAATAAAAATCGAAAATCACGTTATTTGTTGATTGTAGGCTGCAGTGTTTATAATCAGGACTCGAATTTTGATGACAATGCATCTTTTTTGCTGCAGCGGGTTGCTTTTAAAAAAATTAAGAAATGTTTTTAAAGAGCAAACCTTTATTAGATTTTGCGCCATTTTCCATATTAAGTAATTATTATTTAGGTTCATCCTGGTCAAGGCGAATCCAGTATCAGGTAACCTTATCAGTACAACAATCTTACAACGCAAAAAACAACATGTAGTTTGCTATGCTAGAAAACCAATCTGTCAAAAGATTTCTGAGCAAATTTTGACGTTTTGGTTCAAATTGCTCAATTTCGCATCAACAGCTGATAATCAGCTGGGCTTTAAGGACACCTGATACTAAATTCGCCTTGATCCTGGGTTTTTACATTCCACACATTGGAAAACAGCTGACATTACTATTTCAGTTGAATACGAGTATTGCAAATTTTGCAAACACTTGTACAAACGGTGTCCCAAGAGAAAAGATAAGTTTTTAAATAAAAATTTTAAAAATACTTCCAAGTTCCGTTTACGATGAAATTGCTAAAAATCCTATTTAAAGACCAATATACCGCATATCAGCTGCTCAGCAATGGGCAACTTTAATAGAATTGCCATCTGTTTGTCACATTTTTATGCACAGACGTTGCTGATGAAAACTTAGTCTAATTCCCATTAGCTTATAATTGGGAAAATAAAGTTTTACTATTTAGACGTACAGTTTGTTTGTACGTCCAACGTGGTTGCTATATATTTTTTTTTTTTGGCAAGAAAATCACATAAATGGGTTCAGACAATTTCCCAATAAATAAATGAGTGACTTATATGGATATATGAAATGTAGTAATATTTGTATTTATAAATGTTATGTTTTGTTCTCTTGGCAAAATTTCAACTTTAAGCAGGGACCAGCAAACTTTTCTTACAATCGACCCCATACAATTTTTTAAGTCTCCTGGTGATTTGCTTTTAAATGTTTAATAAATATTTTTTATGTTTTATATTTTTATTTTTTAAAATTAAAATATTATTTCTTTTATTTTAAAACTTCAATAAAGTTATGCAATCTAAAAATAAATTTTTTTTATATATACATACATTCCACTTATTCACAATTTGACTACTGCTGATGTAGAAATATCAAAGAAATTGTCATAAATTTTCGTTATACTTGCTGTTTTGATGTTAAAAATAACATTTATTTTAATTTATAATAACACCTCCGACGCAATTTGTTTAAATGTTTTCATAATACGAATATGTAGACATATTTTGAGAATTTGAATTATAAAATATATATGTGTGTGTGTGCATGTAAAAGCATGAGTTTATTATTTAAAAGCGGGTGAAATGAAAAACATCGATGATGTCACGCCCGGAACAGTCCTATAAAAAAATTCACGAAACGAACGAAATAGATGAATTTATATCACCAATTGGTGATTAATGGCAGATTATGAAAATTGACAATCGCTAATAAATCGTTATGAATTTTTAAAATATATCTCCCCCTTCATCTGAAACAAGATCGTAATCAGCAGTACCATGTATAATCATAAAATGAATTCTAGCAAATGCGAATGGTCTCATTCTGTTCTCTGGTTTATACATTGACGTACAAAAAAGAACTTAAAAATAATTTTTCTAAAATATCTAAATAGGATAAATTAAACTTGAGCACCAAGATTAAACTTATTATTTAAATTTTGTGATAAAACTGAATTAACATTTACTTAAATGTGCGAAAGCTAGTGCAGGGTCTTTTGTGCTTCATCATCAAAATGTTTGCTCTAACTTAGAAAAGAAAGTTTTCCCCACTGTGTTTCATAAACACCTAATGAGTTTTTGTGGTCCATATTTTTTTCAAGAAGTTTAATTTCAGAAATTTTTTTGGAGATAAAGGGACAACATTTATAATTTTTTTCACGACATATTTTATGTTGTAGAAAAAATTCCTTTAAAAAATTTTATATTCTTAACATAACAATCTTAACAATTTTACTGAAATCGTAAAAATATAGTCACAAATATCGCCAAGGAGTTCAAATATCGCCAAGTAAATCGCAAATTGCCATTTCAAACTTCATCGCCAAAAACAAAATTTTGTCGCCACGTTTGGCCGAGATATCGCCATATCTGACAACACTGCCTCTTACACATATTCCTGGTTTCCCTGCTTATAAAACAGGCCTGGAAGAAAATTACGACACTCGTTACCGAACGAAATTACGAAATATTTCCATATAAACTCTATTGAAATATTTCGTAATTTCCTACGATAACGAGTGTCGTAATTTGTCCCCTTGTTCGATTGAAAAACCGCTTAAAAGTTTTGCTTGCAACACATACATACATATGTAAATACTTGAGTCAGCTAGTATTTTTAAAGTTCTTTTTTCTCTTAAATGATGTATTATTTATGTATGTATATAATTACTAATAAATAAATTAAAAACACATTCATATATTGGTATATTAATATAATACTTTATGGCGGCGAATACTAACGCCGATAGTAAACCGACGCCACTAACTTTTTTTCTTACGGCATAGATCTCTGGTAACACAGTTTGTCATAATAAAAAACAGCTGATGTCAGATGATTTGTGAGAAGATAATAGAAAAGCAATGTTTTTAAAGGTAGCAAACGACATTTACATATTTAGCAGTGGATAATTTTGGCCCGCTTTAAAATCACCTGCATCTGCATTCCCTAATTTTATAATATCTTTATTCGTTACAACTTTGTTATTTTGGCAAAACTGCTTTTGTGATACAGTGTAAGTAACATCTCTGACCTTGAAAAGTCTCGAATATTTTATCAACAATTTTACTAAAACGTTAAAGTGTACCCCCTCATGCAAAAAAGAATGGTAAATTTAAAGTTGGTTTAACAAACGAATTTTGTATGCTTTAACTTTAATAATCGTTTTTGCATAATTACATATGTATATAAAATTCAGAAAAGTTAAACATCTCCAGATATTTTCTTTTATCAATTGTGATATGCTTTTTAATTTTTGTTTACAATTTTTGTTTTGTCAAAATTAAAAATAGATTTTGTTTTTCATTTAATTATCATTAATCAAGCACGTGGCTAACGACCCTGATTTTTCGTTTATTTAAAATTATTTATTTTATGTAAAGAACTTATCAGAAGTGATGATTTTAAAGTAGATTTAAATGAATATAATTTCATTCGTATAATGTTTTTATTTTAAGGAGATATCACTCATTTAGTGCAACATAGTCATAACTCAAAAAAGTTAGTTTTGCATAAAGCAAGTTTTAAGTTTTCAATTTACATACAACTAAAACTATAAATATAAAAAAATGTTCTTCTGTCAAAAAGATAGCGTACGGGTAATTTTATGAAATTTCGAACCAAAACTAAATATTATGTAACGACATTAATAATGTATTATTACATAACTACAAAAACTAACTTTTTGAGATATGTAGTATGACTATGTTGCAAAAAAGAAGCGATGTATATTTAATAATTATGATCAATTAAAACTCACTTACTTATTAGTTAGATTTTTCACGCATAAGTTAATTTTTGTTGGCATTTTTCTATACAAAAATGTTGGAATTATACAAAAATATTTAAATTCGAGGAGATGTGAATACAGCACTTAATTCACATGATTCATATGCAACCTTAAAAGCCTGCATGTGAGTGAAAAAAAAAGTACAACAAAGCTTGTGTATAAATAGAAATACTGAAAACCCTGAAATGTTTATAGAAGAAGTGAATTATATTTAATAAATTTTTGAAGTAAAACTGATGTCTGTGTGCTAGTCTATCAGTCTGCAGTCCCACGTATACCGATTTGAAAGATCACGAAAATACATAAAGAAACAGAAGAAACCTGGACTTGTTTAAGATGGCTGAAAATTTCGCATTATAAAGAATCTCGAATTATTAAAACCAAAACAAGCAATTTTTTAGGGCAGTGCGTAAAAAAAATTGTCAGTTTTATTCTGAATAACAATTCACCGCGAGTTTTTTTTTTACCGATTCCTTGTTGACTTGTTTAAAAAAAAAATCATTTCGAAACTTTCTAGTAAAATAAAATAACTGGAAACAAAATAGCTGAATTCTAAACTCTTGGCATGACGTTATTGCTTAACAAATGAATAAAAATAATTTTATATAACAGTACGTCTCCACGCGCAATATTTATTTCCGAACATAGGCAATAACGTCGGCAGCATGACGTCACAAATATGTTCATGTTCAAGCTTATATTCTAGGCTATAGAACACGCATTGTGGAATTGGACATAAATTTAAAAAATTCACCTTGTATGGATAAATGTTTTTTGGTTTTATTTTAATTTATTTAATTTGATTTAAATTCGTTTAATTATACATTAAAAATGCTGTATTTTTAACCCAGACACAAGTTTATTATATTTAATTCACACGAACAACAAATGTCTATGGAATTTGACAGTTTATGTTCAACATTATTTCTTCGAAATAAGTTTGAACAACTATTGCTCAATTGATTTGTAAATAAGTGTTTCTTCGGTCCACACGTGGACATATGGTGTTGGAAATAAAATTTGACAGTTGAGAACATAATTATTTCCAAGTTTATTGCGCGTGGAGACCCCCAGTAAGGAATTCAAAAAATTGCTTCTGAAAAGTCTAGAAGCGTTGCATGCGAATAGTACTCAAAGTATAAAAAAAGGTACCAAAAAATACCCGAAAAACACCAAAATGGCAACGCTGCATCGAACGTTAGAAATTCTCTCACACTTTTTATTTCTCTAGCCATATGTTTACAACAGGGATGGCATTGAGAATTTTAAAATTGTATCAACAACTTTCAAAAGTTTTGCTTTTTTGACCTTAATTGAACTAAAAAAAATATTTAGTGCAAAATAAAATAAATTTTTATTTGTTTTTATTAAAATAACCGACTTTGTTCTGACTAACGAATTGTTTTCACAAATTTGCTTGTAAGTTGGGATGTTAAAGCATATGGTTACACATGTTTAAGTTGAAATTTAAAATATACAAATTAATCACCCTTATTCCAGTTGTCGTCATCGACGTCACTTTAACACAACACCAAAAACTTGCTCCTCGTGTATCCGTTATCGAAAACAATTGACTCCTGTTTGCAGGTTTATTCTATTTTCCAGACCTTAGGGAACGGAAATAGATTGTCAGTTGCGCAAAATTGTTCTCGAGAGCGAGTAAACAAGCCCCAATTTTTTGGTGTTGTGTTAAAGTGACGTCGATGACGACAACTGGAATAAGGGTGAATAGCTTGTGCTCTAGCATCCGAATTTAGAAGAAAAATTATTTGGAAATGTACGAGTTCACATATTTTGATTTTCTCGCTGCGTTTTGGTTTCACAACACTGTTTTCAAGTGAGAAGAATATGAGTTTAAGTGTTGAAAAGTCAAAATTGGCATGTTCAATCGTATTAAAATAAATGCGGAGTGAAATTTGGGAGGTTCTGTAAATGTACTAAACTAGTCATTGGTGTACTACTATTGTACATTTCTGATGTTGAATAGTACCAAAAAAAGTACAATTCTGCCAACTTTGCCAACCCTGGTTTACAACAGAAGGATTTTCTTCTGGGTAAAAATTAATTCCCTGGGAATTATTTCCCCGGCTGTATGAGCAATTGTGGTAAAATAAAGCAGCACACTGATGCATTTACGAACAGGCTATTAAACTTAAACTACTTTGCCCAGATTTTAATGGTTACTTATGGTGCTTATAATGAATTAATTATCTTATTTGTAAACGGTTATTAAATGTATATTAAGGTGTAAGAGAAACTGTTTCTTATTTCTTCTTTAAAATGCATGCTTTAAAATGAACTTATGTACATATGTATGTATTTCTAATTTTATTTCTTATATATACATAAGTATCCACATATAAATATCCTTTTCAATATATACTCATTCCTTTATTTTTTTTACTCTTTACTTCCAGAATCTGGGCGAAAAGCGTGAAGATTCAAATCGTTCGGACAGTTTGGATGAACTTACCGCCGATCAATTGGTTCAAGAAAAGACTGCTGTACAACATGGTCTACTCTATTTCGAATCTCTGTACGGAAGACCATCTAGTAAAGACGAACGTGACGCAGCGCGTCCACTATACGATCGTTATCGCCAACTAAAACGTTTGGTATCACGCAGTGTCGCATTGACAGGTTCCTCTTGTTTGGGTGGAGCTCCCGAATTACCCACAATTTTAGAACATGAGGCTATGGTTTTCGAATCAACACCACTACAGTATTCCTCCAACAACAGTACTGATAATACAAATTCACCCACAACGGAATCACAACAACAGGTCACTACTACCACCACCAACAACGCAGCCAGTTCAGATGAGTCAACGACCACCACCACCACCACCACCAATACTACCACCAACAATGCAGCTTCAGCTGCTAACAACCAGCCAAAATCACAAGAAAATGTCAGTTTTCTTTCCATAGAACAATTGTGGGAAAACTTGGATAAGACACGTGAAGAAAAGAAATTGTTAAAACGCATAATACGTGAATATGAGACGGTTTTCGAGGAGCAAACTGGTCGCAAAATGCTAAAGAGCGACAGAAAGACCATCGAGGAAACTTATGCTCAGTACAAGGAGAAGAAGGCCAAAGCTCGTCTCTTGCAGGCTTTGATTAAAAAGCAAATATCACGTTGAAAATAATTAGAAATTGTTATACTAAACACATATAATTACACATATGTAACATAGAGTAGAACTAGAACTGTTTAAACACAGTTGTAAACGTTTGCAGAAAAAAAGCTTAAATATAACAGCTTTAAGAAAAGGACAAAGCTAAGAAAGCTTTCAGTAGAGTTCAACACCGCAGAACTGATTGGTAATGCAGCAAAAGCTTTGGAAATAGCTTTTGTGTAACACAAATAGAAATATAGAAGAAATGTATTATATTTATATAAAATTTGGCGAAGTTGAGAAAATTTCTAACATATTTCTTTTTTTGTACGCATACCATTATAACACTTTATTTTTTGTTTATTTCTCAACAAAAGTTGGGTTCCAAACCACTTAAATATATTTTTCTCTCATTAACAATATAAAACATTTAAAAGAATGAATTGTTTTGGTATATATTTTTTTAATAATTCATTAGCTAACTATTGTTATTATTTATTTATATCCACATTAGTTTAAATATATGCATTCATATTTCATTTATTTTATTGTACTCGTATGTTCGTTCGTATGTTCGGTTGTTAAATAGTCTAGACATGCCATAAATAGTTGTAATCCTTATAAACGACGAGAAATAAATATTAATATTACATTAATTAGAAAATAAAAATAAAATAAAGAAACTTTACTATCATTTTTTATTTGTAAACAAAAACTTTCTATGAAAAGTTCGAGAGGCAGTAATGAAAGCAGCATATTTCATAAACTAAAATAAATAAAATTAAATTTCGTAAAATATAGGAAAAAGTAATTACATACACACTATTTTGCAAACTGAAAACATAAAATAAAATTAAAAAATTTTTTTTTATAAAATTAACGAGTTTTTGATAAATTTTAAAATTTTTCTATAATCAAACTGTTTATTTTATTAGACTTTAATTAAACTTTGATAAAATTATTTATAAAACATTAGGAATTTTGTTTTATAAAGAGTTTACAAAACAAATTTTCTATGAAAAATATTTTTTATGAATAAATCGTTTAATTTTCAATTAACATGTAATAAAAAAAAAAGAAACTTGTTATACAACTCAGTTTTTATGCATGTTGAACCCCGTTTCCACACGCAAAGTTTACTTTGCAAAGTGTTAATTCAGCTGTGAGAAAGACTGAAAGAGACTGTACCACCCTACCTCTGTCTTTCACACAGCTGAATTAAGACTTTGCAAAGTAAACTTTGGGTGTGGAAATCGGTATTACAATAATAAAAATAATTTACATATATATTCAGCAGACTGTATTTCTTGTAAAAGAAATTTAATTCAAACTAAAAAAAGTACAATCAAATTTAGCATTTCATTTCACTAGACGCTTCAATGACGAATTTCGAAAAATATTTTTTCGGCAATAGTAAAATATTCAATGTACATATTAAATTACGTAAAGATAAATTCAGCTGCTGAAATTAGTAAATTCAAAAAGTTGTTAACAAGTTCTGAATATATTTCAAGAGCTTTTCAACAAGTATGCATGATATAATGCAGCTGAATATTCACTTTGCATATGACATTTTATTTAAATAAAAAAATTATTTGAAAATACAACAAAAATAAAACACTATAAATAAGAACAAAATTATATTATAATTGAATAGAAGAAATATAGCTGAAAAACAAAATTCAATTAGTAGCGATGAGCATTTTTTAAACTGATGAGAAAGCTTCCTGTATAAACATTTCATATTGGAGAAAGTAATAAATCACGATATTTCGTTTTCATTTTCAATGCAAATTGTCGAAAGAATATACTCTTTTGATGTCGCTGAACAAACCATTAATTCAAGATTTTTACATTACAGAATCACGTATTTATTTAATAATTTTATTTTAAGAATTCAGCTGAATAATAATTTTTGTTCACATTTTCTTAAAATTGTAAATTAATTGGAAAATTCACTCATAATTAACATGAAACAAATTTTGTTAAAGTAAAAAATAAAACAATTTAATAAAATTCATGCAAAATTATTATTTATTTCAGCAAAAAATATTTCAAGATTCAGATGCAAAAAATTTAATTCAGCAATAAATTGTATCTCAACTTTCATGCAGTTTCAGCTGACAAAAACTCAATTCAGCAAGTGATTTCTGGTATAATTATGTATGTACACTGAACTAATTATACATAATATTTTATAAAGTTTCAGTTAATAAAAAAAATAAATTCAGCAAGAAATGAACACTACATTAAACCTTATAAGATCTCAGTTAATATAAACTCAATTCAGCTCAATTCAGGAAACTAATTTAGGATTTTGTTGTAATATTTAATAAGATTTCGGTTAATAATAACTTAATTCAGCAAGAAATGAACACTACATTAAACCTTATAAGGTTTCAGTTAATAGCGCAATTCAGCAAATTAATTTTGTATTTGATTGTATACAATGGGAATTAAAAAACTTAATTTAGCTAAAATTATTTGAAATTGTGAAGTTAAAGCCAACAAAAAACTAATTCAGCAAGAAATTTTTTATATAACTGCTCAGACATATGTGAAATCTCACCAAATTCTAAATTTTCAACTAGCAAAAACCTAATTCAGCAGGATTTTTTATAAACATGAACTAAACCATGTTCAATTCAGCAGTGAGTTTTTTAAATATAATTACATGCCATATAGAAAGTAAAAAAGCTTATTGTGTTTCAGCTGTCGAAAAATGAATTCAGCAAGACATTTGTTGTGTATAAATAATGCAAGAAGGTATTTTAAATAAAGAAGGTATTTTTATCTATTAAAAATCTAATTCAGCAAGTGTTTGTTTGCGTAATTATGTATCATTTAACTCTTAAATAGAATTTTATTATAATACGGCTTACAGAAACCCAATTCAGCTATGAATTTCTTACATAATTATGCATATGGCAATAACTAACACCTTCGAATTTCAATCTTTTAAATAATTTCAACATTGTATGTATTCAGCTGGCAAAAAATTTAATTCAGCCTAGAAGTTATAGGTTTTCTTCGAAAAATAATGCTCTAATATATATTTAGCTAAAAAAAAAGAATTTTTAAGTTTATAATAAATTCCGGCGGAAGTTTTTTTGTGAACTTTCTTTTCATCTCCAGCTGAATGAATCTAAAAATACTAAAATCTTTTGGCAAATTGTTAATTTTTGTTCTTATTTTATAGTGTTTTTATTATTGAGCAGAAAAGTTTTTATATAAATATATATTTTATATCAATGTGTAATTTAATTATATATTGAACTGTGATAGTCTATAGTTTTTTTTGTTCTGTGTAGTTTTTTTATATTTTATTTTTCTTTTCAATTGGTATTGTCTTGGTAAATAAGTTATTGAAAAGCTTTAAATAAAAGAAGCAATAATATGAAAAATAAAATGTTTAAGTTTTTTTTTTTAATTCTAAATAATATATATAATACATGCATACATATTTTTTTTAACAGGTAATAAAATGTTGTTGATTCCTTATTAATTTTCAATATAATAAATATATAACTAAAGCTACTTATGCATACAAACATACATATACATATATTTTTATTATATTAAATAATACATATTGTAATAAATCAACAACTGCATAATAGATTATTATAAAATACTTGATGATAAAAACAAAATTACAAAAATAATTTGCATTCAAACATGACACCACAACAATAATCTTTACGAAAACAAAATGTTATAAAAAAATTTACAAACTAAAATTGAAATTCATACATACATACATACTGCAGATATATGTACATGCGTACATACATACGTATGCCTATACTTACATAATTCTAAGGAAAATAAATATTTGTCACAGAAAAAATAACTTCAGAAAATAAAAATAAAAAATATTATATATCATTTATCTATCCTCTAATTTGAAAGATAGTTTTTATTCACATAATTTTGCTTTTTTTATTATTTTAGATACGTTTGTTTACTAATTATTAGAAGGTGGTAAATTTTTCCTAAATTTTAATAAATATTTTTCTCCTATTACTTTCAATGCTTACATACAAATATTCACTAAGCCGATTTTGAAAATTCTTTCACCAATGGAAAACAACATTATCAGCATTAAATATGATATTTTTATCCGGTTCGGAAGCGGTTTTTTATATTTGTTACGTACGAGTTTTTTCTCTCCGAAAAACACATTTTTGGGCTGGTTAGGGTAATTTTCGTTTCGGATTAGATTGTTTAACCAGTTTATTACATATGTACATATGGGAATGTCGCGTACATTGACCAATCAATTAAGCTTTTATTTCAGATCAATGCGGTTAGATTTTTCCTTATCAGTGCAATTATGAATAAAATTTCACCAGAAATTTTTCCTGGGGAACAATTCTAACTAATAGCAAGTGATAGGGAAAAGAAAAAATTCTAATTAGAAAAGGGAGAAATTCTTTGCGGAATTTTATTCATAATTGCCCTGTATAGCATTTTTAGGGTTCCGTACGCAAAAGGTAAAAAAGGAAGTCTCCTGGAGACCATAAAGCCGTTAAAACTAAAAAATTCCAAAATTGAACTTGGCGTGTATGAACCCCCTTATTCGAGTGTCATAAAAGAGTCGAATAATCAAAGAAAAGGAATACGAATATTGTTTACTTCACTATTAAGTGAATAAATTTAATGCTCATTTAGATGCTAATAATAAATTGTTGCCATTTAAATCATTTTCACTGCAAGATTTAGCATATTCTTTCATAAAAAAGCATTCAAGATTTTAAAAAAATTTTTAGAACATTCTCAGCCCAATTATGAACTGCAATTATCCGGGAGTTTTTTCCCTTTTCCCATTCCTCCTATTATGAATTTAACTTTCCTTGGGAAAAAAGTAGGTATTCTGAACATGAGGGAGAGGGAGAAAGTAGGTATTCTAAATATGAGGGAGAGGGAAAATTTATTGAGAGTTTTCTTCCCAAACATTTTGAAGGGAACTAATGCAAAAATTTTAAAATCACATTAATAAATGTTGCAGAACAATAGTATAAGCATTTATTTAGAACAAAAAGTTTAAATAAATACCGAATTGTTATATTTCCCTTTTGTATTTTGTATTTTTTGATTTTTATCTAAAATTCAAAAACATAAACTACTTCTATATTCAGAACAACTACTAAAACACTTAATTTTACAGACCTCCTTTAAGTTCACATATGTAATAGTTAAATGGAAGATTTGTTTCCTTCTAATCATCTTATCAGGACCAATAAGGAAAACTTTATAAAAATCACAATATCCTTTGTACACGCAGTCCTTGCGAATTTAATCCCTTTCCATCTGTACTTGGCTCAGTTTTCACTATACTTTCTAAGCACAAAGTTATTCCGCATGTCTGTGAATGGTTACACTGTTTATTTAATTTTTATTTAAACAAAAATAAATACAATGAAAACATAAAATTTTTATTAAATTTCTATTGCCGGAGGGGTTTATTATGTAATTCGATTCGAAACGGAAACCGTTCGAATTTGTATGTTGCTAACATAACAATTCGAACACATTTCCGTTCGATTCGGATTACATAATAACCCCCCTGAACTCTTGCGTTAGTACAGAAAAATATGTAAATATTAAAAGCTGATCTAGATTTTACTCTCTACCGTATTTGCTTATTCCCCAGCTATTTAGAATAGGAGGATCATTCCCCGGGAACAAATGATAGGGAGGAGAAAAAACTCCCGGGGAATATTCATAATTGGGCTGTCTATCATTCAAGATACTTTGGAGCGATTTACCATTATCGCATCATCATTATCTGGCAACACTGTATTCATAAAATAAAAATCAGTGCATACTTTACGGCTTTTGAATTCTGCAAGTGATCGCTTGTGTCTTAAGTCTTTGTCAAATTGCTTACAATAAATCGTGTGCGTTAAACGAAAGACTTAAGACAGTAAGCAGCACGTACCAAATTTAAGAATTTGTAATATATTCTATAGTTTTCGGGTTTATCCTGGAAAGCTGCGGCTGAAAAAAGATCGGCTGATGTGGGACATGGCGTTAGTTATTGCCTGCTTTGATAAATAAAGAAGGTCATTTTAAATAATTTATTTATAAGCATACATATGAATTCTTTAGTTTATTTTAAACATTTTTTATTGAAGTCTGCTGATGATTCTTATAACAAGCAAACAAAAATTCTAATCACCGATTATTTGTGTTACAACACTATTTTCCATAAGTCTATAATTAATTAAATACGTTTATTATAATTTTTTTCAACAAAATTTTTTTTAACAAAATCATTACTTAAATAATGAAAAGGCTCGTCCAGACGGGGCAAATGTTTACCAAAATAAACAAATGATGTTGAGTAAAAAAAATAATCCTTAAACATGTTTTTTTCTTTTTAATATTGAATTAATAATTTTGTCAAATAAATAGCTTCAACCATATTTGCTTTGTCTCTGATCATTATTTCAAACGTAAATCAGTTATTGCTAAAAATGTCAATGCAAAAGACATGGGTATATATAAAAAAAGAAAAAATAAACAAATGAATAATTATATAAATGTTAAAACACAATATATTTGACTGACATAAATGTTTAAAGTTTATTATTATTGAATAAGTTAACTAAGTAACGTCATTATTATGTCATTATTAGGTAAATGTTTCTTTCTTTTTTTGCTCTTTCATTATAAATAAATAAAAATAAATTTATATATGTTATATTTTTTTAATATTGATGGTAAAGTAACAGGAAAAAAATAAAAATAATATTTAAAATATCAATACAAAAACACTTACAGCCGTATTCAGAAAAAAATACTTTGCTTTACAAAAGGTTTACAGAACAAATTTTGTGTGGAAATTTGTTTATTAAACGTTTCGTAAACCTAAATTATTTTTTTCTGAATAAGGCCTTTAAACATTAGCTGCCGCGTTCATAAAAATATTTTAAGTTTATTAAGGCTTTATATGCGAAACTTTTCAAATAAACCTGTAATAAACTTTCAATATTTTTTTTTGGATACGGCATTAAAAAAAATAATAGTTAACTGATGATATTTTGCATATTTAAAAAAATTTTTAACAAAATCATTTATGAACATCAAGTGAATAAAAATTCAAAATAAAACAAATATAAATTAAAATTAAAGAATATAACGATTATCATTTAAAACCACATTAAGGAATACAATAAAAGACTTTTGATCCAAAACAAAGAAATAAAAAAAAATTACACTTGATAATATAAATTATCTTAAACAAAATATTTAATTTAGAAGTAACAAAAAAAAAAAAGATTTTGTATTTTACAAAAAAAAAACAAAAATATAATAATATTTAGTATGGAATATAATACAAGAAATCTATCTTAAATAACAAAAAATATTTTTTTCTATTATCCCAAAAAAAAAAAAATAACAATAATATACATATACCAGAAATTAAGGATAAAATGAAAACTTATTATGTACGAAATAATTTAAACAATAAATAATATCAGTGTTAAAAAAAGAATACCAAAAATTTGCTGTTTTTTTGTGAAGTGATTTCACAATGATTTCATTATTTGAAGGTACTGCATTTAGTTTGTTTATATTTTTACCTCTACCTCTATGTAGGAAAAACAGATTTATAAAAATAAAAGACAATTTTTTTAATGTAATTTTACTGTTTGTTCTTTTGGTGGCTGCTTGTTACCAGGAATCGTGAGATATATCGAGCCATAATCGCCAAAAAAAGCTTTAGCGACATATTTTTTTAATTAATTTTTTTTTTAAGAAAATCGATTATATACGATGGTAATAATTTATCGTAAATAATTGATTTAAGTCAAAAAAGAGGTTCGAAAATTATGTCACTTAAGCTTTTTTGGCCACTCTAATTACCCCAGTTCTAACCTACCAAAAGGGGAATAGATACAGTGATAACTCGTACTTCATTCACCCTGTTGGCTTGAATTCACCTCTAGCTATTTGTTTGTCAGATGTTTTCATCATTGGAGTCGAATATCTCTACGGCGAGCCATTTCCTCATACTTGGAAATAATTAACTCGCGGATGAGTCAAAAAGTAGGGCAAATGAGGAAGTAATTCATAGCCCACTTCAAGGATCTTTACCATAAAACTGCACATGTCTGCAACCTTGTATTGTCCTGGTAGAATATAATTTTTTTTCTTGGCCAAATGGGATCAGCTTTTTATAAATCCCCATTAAATCGACTCAATAAGTTGGCACAATATTTGATTGATTATTTTACCCTTTTGAAGATAGTCAATGCGGATTATACCACCCCGCATTTCGAAGCAGATGATCGACATGACTTTATTGACTAACAAACCCACTTTGGCTTTTTTTAAGCGCCAACTCAGCCCGAGATAACCATTGTTTTCACTGCTGTTTGGTCTGGTCTGGTGTATTGTATTGTTAAGTCACTTCTACGATTACGAAACGGCACAAAACCTCCTCCTCCTCCTATTCCTAAATTATTAATCAAAATTTAAATCACCGACACAGGTGCGATATCTATGGCTTCCAAAAGCTCTCTCACTTCCAATCTCCGATTGCCAAACATTGGCACACCCATCTTGCGTAAAGCTTTCATTTATTATCTAAGGCAGTTACGTCCAGGCCGTTTGAATAATGTGCAAACTTTTACAAAAGCATTTTTGTGCCTTCACATCAAGGAGACCACAACGACCAATCAGATCTCGGCGACAAAAATGCTTGCTGCTTACTTTGCAAAGAAAAAACTTTTCGTAGTACTTAACCTTGGGTTATAAAGATATCTTAATTTACTTAACCCTGGGTAGCTTCTACGTAATAAGATGCTGAGTTGGCATAAAAAGTGCGGTCGACACATTACATAGCAGGATTGTTAATTAATATGTTTGATTAATAAGTTTAAATTTTGACAAAGCCAGCAGTGGTATGTTGGTTTCGAAGGCATTTACTATCATATATTATATATATGGTGTCAGTTAATACAAATATCAGCCTTATATCCAAACTTTGCAGTTAAAATAGACTCTAAGATGACGGAAGAAGCGGAGAAATGTTGGCTTGCGAAAACTTCTAAAATCATGTAGAGCTCCTATTATCCCAAATCGTCTAAATTCCTTTTATCATTAACGAGAAGTAAGTGTAAACTGATACCTGATAGCCTGATCTGAAAACTAGACCAGGTGCCTGATAACCTGATTTAATACCTGATAACGTGATCTGATAACTAATAACTTGATGTGATAGCTGATACATGCTTTGCTATTTGCTGTTAGTAAGCATGGATGAGAAAGTTTGAAGGCAGTTGGTGTCGACAAGAAATGTATTGAAGAAAAAGCTTCGTACTACTCGTGGGGTATTAACTGGTGGACACTGCTGGACGGATTCGTATACTGTCAAAATAGGATGAATATTTGATGATGGTACCTGCAGAAAATGAAACGAACCCGTGGTAATGGAAACAATCGAACATCATCTACTGTGCCACTGTCCGGCCCTAAGCCTCTATAGACATAACTGTCTTGGTGTTCACACTTTTGGTAGTCTTGAACTTGTATCGGGAAAGCAAAGTGTGTAGATTGCCAAAGTTTGTTAAAGTCATTCGGAGTGATTCGATACAGGCACTACGAACTAGGCTCGCATTCCTACAGGTTGTCTTCTAATCTCCTAGGATCAATCGTGGTCTATATCAGGTCTTTGACCACCCACATTAATCTAACCTAATCTAACCTTACACCAGTCTTGCCATTATCTTTTGTTCCTTATTAATTATGCACATGCTTTTTTATTTCTTTTTGATGTGTAAACATTTATACGCTAGAGGGGAAAAAATCTTTTTCAAAATACAATCACAAAAATTTTGAGTAACATCGTAAAGCGTTATCAAATCGGTATGAGCTATGTATTAGTGTATTATTGTAATCATACGAACAAGAAGTACAGACAAACTTAACGGCTGCATGGAAATACACTCAACCGAATTTTAAAGCATACCTTCAGGAGCAAAGTTAATTTTAATATAAATTGCTTGTAAAGTGTAATAGTGTTGCCAGTGGGGATAATTTTGTTAAAAAGTTGAAAAACATAAAATAATTAAAACAAATATAAACTTTTAAATAAAAGAGTGTTTTAAATGTCAAATATTTATTTAAAAGATATAGCAGTCTTTGTAAAGAATTTGTATTATAACTTATCTTCCTTAAGTACTGTTGCCTTACACTGAAGCTGGTGCACGAAAATTGGGTAACAATATCCATCTCATGCCAATTATTATGGGTGGAGATTTTAATAAAAATTTTGCACACACAAAGAAAAAATATTGTTGAGGTAACCATAATCAAACAGCAACATACTATGATTGAATTATATGGTTGTAGTTAAATAATATTATTGTCAATAGAAAAGAAAACTTTTAATAATATTATTATCCGAGTTAATAATAATATTATCAAAAAAAAAATAACAATGAACTTTGTTACACCTTATCTTATTATTGTAAATATGACAACACTATTGTTAGATGTGACTAAAATATAATTGAGACTCACCATAGCATGTTCTTATATTACAATAATATTGTTAAATACGACAACAGTATTATTTAATATAATAATAATATTTTGTTTTTCAATCATATATATATATTGGTAGATCTCTTGTTTAAAACAGCATTTTCAACGATCACACATTTGTTTCTCAGAACACAATATTATTTTCTCAACCATTCTACAATCATATCTTTTCTTTGCGTGCATATGAGCAATTCTCCACAAACTCCCACAACTAATAATTCCACTATTAAAGATTCAATTTTCCATATATTTTTAAATACAGTAGAGTAAAAAATTTATATATCTTATATTAGTTACCATAAGCAAAAAACAAAATTATTACTAGATGTTTACACATCTCCCCTGTGATCGGCGGACTCACATTCCTTTTTTTTCTTCTATTTTTTCGTTTATTTATTTACATATTTTATTTATTAAAATAAGTTTTATTTGTTAACCTCCTTTATTCCAAAAGCTTTATGGATATTAGCTTCTTCTTAAAGGGTTTATTTTATAATATTTTATAAAGCCAAAAGCAAGGAAAGTCGTTAATGGCATTTAAGACATTATAACAAATTTTGTTTCAAAAACATTTAACATTTTAACGCAAAACTTTTTGTGTGTATTTGACGCTGTTAAAAGGGAATAAAATTGCCTTTGTTTTTGGGTTACAAATGCTATTAAAAGGCTTAAAGGACAATTATCCTTTTTCATAGGTTGTTTTCGTAGAATATTTAAATACATACATATTTATGTTAATGTTTTAAATTGGGCAGGAATAATCATGTGATAGCCTAATCTTGAATAGCTCTTAACAAGAGTGTAGACGTTGCACAGTGGCGCTTAATGCAAAAATAATGGTAAGAACTTTTTATACTTTGAACTCTGCACCTGGATTCAGTAGTTTTTTTGAACCGAAAATAATAATATTTATCGATATACTTATTCGTTTGCGGTAACGATAATATGATTGTGTAAATTTCTTTTTAACGATGGTGTATACATTTGTGTTTTACTCTCTATTTAATTATGTAATATGTGGCATGCCTGCATACAAAATGCCAAAAATAAGCGAAAAGCACAAGGAAGAATTAAAGAAAAACTAAATGAATTTGTGCTTGTTATTTTATTGTTTGTTAATTCAACCGACAGCGATTAGCGTTAAGATATGTTACTCAATAGCAAAGTCGATATCGAGGGTTTATATTGAAAAAAAGTTCGATCTGCAAGGCTTGAAAATTTTAGAAGAGCGCAAAAAACTAATATTTTCTCAAAGTGCGAGGGCTAATAAAAAATTTTTGATGAATAGTACCATTTACAGAAGTCATCTTAATTCTACTAATGTTAATTAAATACAGTTATTGCTCTTGGACTTAGAGAAAATATCAGTTTTATTTTGTCTACCAAAATATTCAACAATTGCAGATAGCACTTTTTGAATATAAACCCTCGATATATTTTCGTTATATATATTATAGCGATACAATTAGATACTGATGTCCTCTTTTTAAAGTGTATAAAAATCAGTGA
This sequence comes from Tachina fera, assembly GCA_905220375.1. NCBI lineage: Eukaryota > Metazoa > Arthropoda > Insecta > Diptera > Tachinidae > Tachina > Tachina fera. The sequence continues at coordinate 100,693,362 of LR999967.1, read as the reverse complement.
ATATCTAAATTCCAATTCAGGAATAATTTTGAAGTTTTTTTTTAGTCCAATCGACCTATAAGTTTTATGTTAACAGCTGAATATTGGTAAAAAGACACAGTTTTGTGAACATTTTATTTCGAATTCGATTCACTAGTGTGTGAAGTGTTTTTAAGAATATGTATTATACATTTTTATTTTAATTCTTCATACTTTTTTTCGGCTGAAGATTCTCGTGTTGGTAAAAAACCAAGAACAAATATAATTTGTTTTTGAGTTCCCGGCAATTCCCAAAAAAAAATTCGCAAAATCCCTAAAATGGGATTTTTCAGTATTTTTGCTGTATTCTTCTTAATTTCCACCCAACGCATATAATTTTTTTTTAAGTTTATAAAAATATGTCTTCTAGGCTTAAGGTGGCACAATAAATTTTTTGGTTCTGGCCTTAAATTTCATATTTATAACAAAAATATGTCTATTTCGAAACAATCTGGTTCCTTCAATCACGAAAATTTTGAACAAAAAATTTCTTTGTCATATTTCTTATAGTATTACTTTTTAAACCCAAAAAAATTGTAATAGCGAAATAATTAACCCAAATTTTTTTTGCAAAAAAAACGAGAAAAATCAACTTAAAAAAATAATTTTAATTGCGTATAACTTTTGACTTAATTGTGTTTTTGATACAAAAATTTCTTTCTTACGTCTCTTTTCACAATGTATGATTAAGAGTTAACGTGAACTTTAACTGACAGTTTTTCATACAAAACTTGCCGTTAAAGTGACTGTTAGCTTTTAATTATATATTGTGAAAAGGGCCGTTAATGTTACAAATTTTGTTCTTAATATTCATTATAAGTATCTTTTTCTAAATCGAGCAAGATTTGACTTCTCCATTAGCAGATCATTGGACCAAGGTTGGTAAAAATAGTAAAAACTTTAATTTTTTTCTCGAATGTAGCAGACTTTTTTTAGCTCTTGGATAAAAAAAAGGTCCACTTGCAAAAAAATCTTTTTTATCAGACAAAAAGATTAGCTTAGCATCGGTTTTAATTTTTCATTAATTCAAGGTTGCCCACTTTGGCACTTTGTGGCTCCACCCCCTTTAGGGATATATATATACTCCAAAATCAGACTTAATCTCGGGGACACCTCCTCAAATGCTGTATAAAATTTCATAACAATCGAACGGCCCGTTTAGGAACTTCAGCATTACTTCCATTGTTCAAACAAAATCCCCCACTGTGTATCATGTATTTTAGGACCCACTAGGCACCGTAGGATCGAGCTAAAAAATTAAGACCGCATTTATGAATAAAAAATCATATACAAGGTGCGACCAGTCTAATACATACATATACATATTGTTACGTAAAAAAATTCCTACAGGGTTAATGCAAAGAACTATCTAGAAGTATTTAACTAAAGCCACAAACGTACACACATATTCGCGTGCAAACACTGTAGCAAAGAACTAAATAAGCATGCGTAACACGTAAACAAGCAAAAGCAACAACAAAAAGCGTCTGCTTATTAAGAAGATTCGCATATTTACACACGCACATACATACATGCTAATTCAAACGAAAGGATAAAGGTAAACAACCACCACGCATTGCTTAGTTAATGATGTACACACGTATGCATATACACATGTATGTACATAGTTACCACATGAACTTAATTGGGCACTTAGTAAACAACATTTAAGATGATAATGATCGTCTGGACTATGCTTGAAGCTTCTGGTGGTATTGGTGCACAGTATAAAAAGCGCGATGCAACCAATGGCAAGTCAGTCATGTATAAGTCAGTTGTGAAGTTCAGTTGTGTTGTGAACGAACAAGTCAGTCAGTGCTAATTGGAAATTAGTAGAGTGAACATCATTGAAAGTAAAAGACCTCGTGCGGTGGATAATAACGTTAAAAAGTAAATAAGAATAGACAAGTTGTAATTGGTTTATTCAAAAATAAAAGGAAGTTCAGCTGCAAATAAGAAAATCGTGTTGTTATTTATTTTTATTTTTGAGCAATCAAAAGAACTCACACGTTTAATAAAATTTAAACGTAACAATATGTACGTATCCTGATCTGAGTGAGTTTAACATCTTTCGAATGCGGCTAAATTCCATCCGATCTGATGACCCGTTTCTGAATTATGAGATGTTTACATATATGACATACATGACATCTATGCGAAAATACTCCGAATCGACTCACGTGATTGCAAAACGTTAAAATATGTCTCCTGCGACTTTTTTGTAATAGATTAAGGAACACCGCAATAGTTTATCAAAAATAATGTTCATTCTCTTTGCAAAAACCATAGCCAACTTTATCAATTATAAAAGCTCAATTAGCCGACTATAATGGAATGTTACTGCAACGGCAGAAAACAGCTGATCGATGTTGTTATGTGAAAAGTAATGTACAGATTCTTACACTCCGGTTTTGTACCTATAACCATTTTCATTACTTTTCACATAACAATATCGATCAGCTATTTCCTACCGTTGCAGTTGTCTTGTCGTATGACGATTTTACTCAGCGAATTGTTATCGTCGAGTTTGTCGCGGTGGATGAATTTCGTCCTTCGTCCCAGTTGTGTTTTTAGCATAAGTCAATGTTTTTGTTTTGATTGTATAATATTGATTGAAATATATTATGAAAACCAAACTAAATTTTTATGTGGGTTTTTCTTAAATATAAAATTATGGCATTCATAATGACAAAAATGTATCCAGTGTAGACACAAGTGACCTCTTAAAAAGGTTCTTTATATTTCAAGCAAGACAATTATAGAATTACTGAAGTCAAATTGTTTATGAAAGAAAAATGTATTCTTTTTTTATTATTTTCTTTTATTTTCTTTATTGTATAAGAAAGATACTTTCAAAACTTAGCCTAAATACAAAAGTTTAACCCTGAAAAAAATTAAAAAAACATTGCTTAACTTTTATAGAAACCAAAAAAAACTGGAAAAACAACATGAATTGTTTCTTTGGCTTATTAGGAATTTTAAGATGAAACCGTCAGTCAGTCAACAGTTGAAGTATAATGTATTAAGGAAGAAAAAGAGGCATTCTATCTAATAAATATGTGTGTTAAATAATACAATAGGCAAATAATAACAGCAAATTGGTTTGCATTCAGTGTTATACAAATATTTTCTTTTTTCTTTGGGAGGCATAAATTTTATTTAAATTAAATAAAGGGATCTTTTTTTTCTAAAAAGGAATTTTTTGTAGTAAATATCAGGCAGGAAAAGTATGTTTTCGAATATCTAGTTAATATTCTAGTCATCTAAACATATACGGCCTGTCCTGCGACGTCGATAAAAAACGTTCGATCGACTATTTCTGACGAAAACAACAATAAATTTTTTTTGTAATATAAAATAATTTTTTTTGTATCTTCAAATATGAAGTAACAATAAGTATTCAAATCTTAAATCTAAAATATAATTATTAGGACCGACCATTGTCGGACATAAACTTCTTAATAGTTATAAATAATACATGAGTAGTGATAATCAAAAAAGGAAAAAATAAGTATTTTCAAGAAATCCCATCTGGAGTGTTGAATATTAGAGCCCTTGTGTCCCCCTTTTTTAAGCGCATATGTCCAGTAAAGTTCAAAATATTACGAGCAAGCGGATTAGGATATGACTCGAGTTTTGTTAAATATTTGCCTGCGTATTTTGCAATTTATTCAATCATTAGTGGCATATTTAAATCACGATGTATATTAGAATTTTTGATGTACCATGGAGCCGATGTTATTAACCGTAAAATTTTGTTTTGCCTTCGTTGGATTCTCTCTACATTGGAAGCTGAAGCAATGCCCCATAACTGGAACAACAATTAAAATGAGGAACTTTTTGTTTGATTTCAATATAAATAATCCATTGAAAATATGCAAAAAAAAAACTATAAAAATTAACCATTTTAAGCCACGGCACAGTTCACGACCGGTCATCGCTAGACCTTTCCAAAAATTTGGGGATCCTTACTAAAAAGACCGTATTTTTTAATTTGCCTTCATATAGATTTTTAGATACATTAGATGTTCTTCTATAGAAATATACATAAAACTCGATTTCAAAAAAATAATGAGTTATGTATATTAAGGTAATGATATCTATGTTTATACGTTGGGACCTTGATCTTTTGTGTGTTGTACAGTGTTATTAAGAAAATTTTAAATTTTCACAAAATTTAAAAAAATTGCTTTTGCAAATTTAAAAAATAAGTGGTTTTATAACACACACACACATGAAGAATATGAATTATGATTTCAAATCGGCCCTCGTTATTTACTTGAAATCACATCTCTTATAATACAATAATACTTGAACTCACTACATATTTTGTAAGAATCAATTTAATGCCAGCAACTTAAGAAATTGTCACAGTAGCTGGCAACTAAACAAACAAATGCACGTGATGAAGAGGAGAATATTTGTTGTTTACAATCCACACACATATGATTGGATTTTCTTTCACAAGGGCAAATTCCTTTTCATCAGATGGCAAAAGCAAAACAAAATAAAAAACTTGTTTATCCCCAAGGCAATCTCATATCAGTGCTTTTGAATATAAAAAAAAAATATTTTTGCAAACACAAAAAAAGTACTAAACAGTAAATTGAAAGACTAACAACGGCCGGTTTTCATAATTTCTGTGCACAAATTGTAATACGTCAAATCAAGGCAATTCACGTATTCTATTTAGAATGAAAAATGTTAATGTATATAGTGCGTCTCGCAGATTAACGTCAAGTTGAAATCGGGTGATAAGGCAAGTAGTGGCAGCCCCTAGAAAAATTAGAAAAAATATATTTTCCCAGCTAAAAAAATTATATATGGTCCATATATTTTTAATATATGAATGTATATAACTATATATGAATATGTATGAATTCATGTATGGAAATATATGGAATTATACATGGCAAAACTATTATATATGAACTAATATATGGACTAATATATGAAATGTATTATATCATATGAGCTCATATATGAAAATTTAATTATGAAGCTCTTCATATGTGGATCCATATATAAATATAAGATTTTATATATGGAGCCATATAAGAATGTATACATACATGATATCTCACGTAAGATCGTTTTTGCAATCAAAAAAGTTTGGAATTTTATTAATGCTGGATTGAAAATCCATTAGAAAATACATACGGATGCAAAGTTTATACATATGCATACCCTCAACGTTTAAAAAAGGAAAACTTTTTCTTGTATGATTTTATACATTGTGGGCCTATTTAATATTTCAAATAATCAAAAGGATAATCCAGTCATTAATTTTATAAAAATAACAAAATTCTCTAGATAAGAAACAAAGTTCATATTACTGTATTGAAAACTATTGTTAGAGGGATTATTTTTTCTTTTATAATTAATTGCATTAGTTTTTAATCTGATTTCTTAAGCTAAATGTCATGTACGAATATGACTTATGTGTCTTTTAAATAATTGATTCACCTCTTGATGAATAAAATGACTTTTAGTCCGTTTTGAATTATTTGTCCAAACAAATGTTTCATTAAATACAACCTCTCTCTCTCAAGTCTTAAAAAAAATTAATTTTAGTAATTTAATTTATTGCACAGCAGTGCGCTTTTGTGAATCAAGAGTGTATGAATATGAACTTTGCATACTGTAGAGGCAATTTACACACACATGTAAGAAAATGTATGAATATATATAATCATATATGCCCATATACCCTCATTTTTCGGATCCGAACCATATATGGCATATCATATATGCTCCATACATATTTTTTTAGCTGGGTTCTCTCAAATAATTTTTTTTCCGTCTCTGTATGTGTATTAAAATAGTAGAAAACAAACACTCATGCATTTATACCAAAACATTTTTTTGTGTTTAACATTCAATAGGAATTTATTTATTTATGTGTACGTTGTTCATTTTCGATGTTTTTATCTCAATATCACTTCATGCAAAATGAAATTCAATCACATATAGAAAAAAATACCCAAATATTTTCCTTTATACGAGTGTGTTGTAACAATAAATGTCTAATAACATTCAAATGTCCTGGCTGGCCACTGCTACAGCAGATGTCTCACTTGATTTTAATTTATTTATTTGTTGTTTCTTGTTTTTTTTTTCTTTTATCAAATACGTATTTGAAAAGAAAACAATATGAACTCGTAATTCCGTTTTTCTTTGCGATATCACACACATAAGAACATACATACATGCAAACACATGGTCATAACCAGTGTTATTCTGGCACATGTTTATGGGCATCAATGGTGAATTGTAAGTGTGTACGTGTTGCCTATGTTCAAGGAGAAGGACAACTGGGTCAAATAGAGATTTAAGTGACATGTCTATGAATGTACGTACATAAATACATACGAGTATGGACATAAGTATGTATGAATTTATGTAAAATTTTTTCTTGTACTATATTTTTTCCATCTGTTTGTCTTTAATACAGCTTTGTTTTGTTTATCTTTTTTTGTTTGTATTTTTATGCAAAATGCAAAACTCTTACTACGTTTGTTTATTTGCATAGATAATACGGATATTGTGGATTTATTAGGAAACTTGTGTGTGTGTGTGTATGTGTCTCTTGTTTGGAATTTCTGTTCTATCTTATTTTGTCTTATTAGACTCAACAACATCATTTAGCTTAAGAATGTGACATATGAAAGTGAATTTTGTTTAAAATTTACTGCAAGAAAAAAGAAAATAAATGAACTCATTGGTAAAATGAAGAATTTAAGGGAAGAAATTCAAGTTATTCTCGAGAAATGGTCATTTCTGTTCCCCTCGTGTCTCTTTTTCCCACAAACTAATCAGGTTAGCAATAAGACTTGCGTAGTATAAATTATGACTTATCTTACTTCTTAGCAAGTTACACTAAGCCACTTTTAATAGTATACTGCAAATTACGCAGCAAAAATATTCGTCTACCTGTAAGCAGGTTAGTAAGAGAGAGAGAGAGAGCGAGAGAGCACAACTCTACCTTACCCACTTGCTTCGGTATCACATGATTTTTGCTAGTAATGGCCCACTTGGTAGCTCTCCAGGTATAAGATTCTGAATGCATCTATGATGTGAAAAAAGAAGCCCATACCTCATGCCTTTTTCATATCGTCGGCTTAGAGTGTGAACCTGCTAAATCCACTTTTTCTAATATATGACATTTTAATACGCCTCATCAATTTGCTAAAATATTTTTTTAATTTGAGTCTCTATATGTCCAAGAAACTTAATGTATTAGGCTAATTTCTTAAGGTTTGTATAGAAACCGTTAACAGTATTTTGTCTCTCCTGTAAAATTTTCTGGAAGTGAGTTAGCAGGTTTAAACTCTAAGCCGACGATATGTACTTACCTAGCAAAAATAAATTTGGTACAAGTAAGCACTTAGGCAGCGCGGTAAAGTAAACAGTGGCAGGGATGTCAGATATGGCAATTTTTCGCCAAACGTGGCGATTTTTAAACTTGCTTGGCGTCCAAAGTTTTGGTTTGGCAACATGGCGATTGTTCTGGCGATAAATAAATTTATTGGCTAGTTACAAAAATAAATCCTACCAAAACTCGGCTGCAGGATACTAAAATAATTTGATTTTCTTATATTAATTATAGTCATTAATGTGTTTTGAATTTGGATGAGAAAAATTTAAAAGAAATAATTTTTGGCCATTTTATTTCTAGTTTTTGGCGATTTTCTAATAAATTTTGATATGATAGTTTTATAAAAATATATACTAAGGAAGTGCTATATAAAAACAAATTTATAAAACTACAAAAAAAAAACTGATTTTTGGTGAATTTTGGCGATTTTTAAAATCAATTTGGCGAAATAGGTCGGAAAAAATCTTACAACTCTGATCTCTATTACAGATGGGCGCGTGTCGAATTTTTCCAACACGACACAACCCGAACACGAATACAAGGATGTCTAACATGTCCGAAAAATTAAAAGTATTACCAACACGACACTGCCCAACACGCACGATATCAAATTGAATAGCAAAAAATAATTTTTTATATTCAAATTTTTATATTCAACTAGACAAAATTTTTTGTTTAATTTCAGGACTTTAAACTTAAGAGACCCCCACACTACGAGTTTCAACGCGTCCCATAACCGCCAAAAAAGCTTAAACGACATAATTTTCGAACTGACTTTTTTTACCAAAATCCCACATTTGCGATCGTAAATAATCGATTTTCATGAGAAAAACGAGGTCTAAAAAATATGTCGGTTAAGCTTTTTTGGCGGTTATGGCTTGTTTGACGATACAAAATATTAAATTTGTTCTTTACTAGAAATTCACGTTTCGTGTTTTATTGTATCAATTTTGCTTAACACGATACGAACCGACCACGCACGAAATTACTTTTTCTATCACGAACACTAGGTATTGAGTCGTGCGTGTTGGTGTCTTAAAAAAACACGAAACACTCCCATCTCTACTCTACATATAATTGTCTCGGTATTATATTAGGATTACAAAATTTTTCGTTGCCGATTTTTTTCGACAAGCCGAGCCGCCGCCGAACCACTCTGCTTATTGGCGGCTTAGTACTAGCCGTTATTTTGTTTTTTATACTTTTTCAAATTTCGTATTTAATATGATTGCGAACGTCCCAGAAAGATAGTTATTTTTGCTTCCACATAAAAAGAAAATGTTTATGTGAACGAAGCTGCGACAACACTTACGTTTTCTTTTGGAGTCCCTTCTTAAATACATTCACGTTTACATAGACTTTTTTGTTTAAGGGACTTTTTGATAATTAATGCTTCAAAGCTTTTTGTTTGTTGATCCGTAGCAGTAATTAATTTTTAATTCAATCGGAAAGCTTAAATAAAATTTATGTAGAAGGCAATCATGAATAAAATTCCTCGAGAAATTTTTCCCTGGGAAAAATTCCAACTAATAGCAAGTAATAGGGAAAAAAATTCTAATATGAAAAATGAGAAATTTCTCGCGAAATTTTATTCATAATTGCCCTGATAGTCTAGAATATGTTTCTATGGTTTAACAAATAATTTACGAAGCTATTTTTTAGGACATCAATTACTGCAATATTCAAACTATTGAAAACTAAATAATGTTACAACATGGTGATTCAATAATTCACGAATTTTTCTAAAAACAGACTGGGATAAAATTTTTTTTCAAATGCTTTAAGCAAATCGGCGTTAAGCCGTACAGCCGCCGCCACCGAAAATATTTGTCTTTCAGCCGCCGCCGAAATTTTTTGCCCGGCTTGCTACTCTGGTGGCAATACGCTATTCTTAGAGGAAAGCTGGTTTTGACAGTCAACGATCTTTTCTATAAGATCAGTGTGCTGAAATATAGTTAGCCATCTTTATATAAGAAAAGTGTACTCTCACACAGTCAACCATCTTTTATAGAACAAAAGTATAGTGTACTATAGTCAGCCATCTAGCTAAAATAACAGTGTGCTGTTACACAGTCAACCATAATTTACTAGAACAGCAATATGTTGTCACACAGTCAACAAATCTTTTCTGTAAGAATAGTGTGCATTAATACAGTCAGCCATCTATAGATAAAATAAAGCTGTCACACAATCAGCTGTCACAATCAGGCATATTTTATGTAAGAAAAGTGTGCTGTCACCCAGTTAGCAATCTTTAATATAGAACACTATTAGTAAACATTTCACTATTTGTATTTTCAAATATCGAAGACAAATTCTTTGCGTTTGAAAATGGAATTAAAGCAGGGCGATTGAAGCTATATACATATGTTTGTATAACTAAATAAATAAAACGTTGTTTTAGTACACATGCATGCATACATATAAATACAAATACATTTGCAGCCATTTCGTGAGTAATACATCATGGAGACCGGATAATTAAAATGCAAAACAAAACCCGTAAACGCTTGGTGTATAAAATTAAACGTGACAAGGATAATCGCATTTTGTTGCTGAACTTTTTCTCATGCGATTCCAATACTCATGCAGCAGCCCACACGAGCATGTGTACTTGTATGTATCGTATGTTGGGCTGTTTGTGTATGTATGTATGTATGTGTATGTTTACTTGTGTCTCTGATGATATTGCATTTGTGTGTATGTGCATACACTTCTTTTGTTCTTGTCAGGGATGTAAATGTTGTGGCGATACTATAAAATTAAAAATAAAATTTTAAAATAATATGGAAAAATATTTGAGCTTGGAAGTACGAGTACTTCCACTAAAACTGCTTCTTATAAAACTATCAGCCTAATTCGTTCTTGTGATTTTTTTCTTAAAATAAAAGTGGGCGGCTGCACACCCATGCAAAATAAATGTTGTTCATAAAAGTAAGTAATTTTAATTTTTGTCTGAATGCTTTAAGATTTTATAGGTTTTTAGTCAATAATAAATCAAATCAGAAAAATTTAGTTCAAGTTCGCTCAGGTCAAATAGTTGAACAGGAACCTTTTGATAAAATAAAATCCATCCCTGTAATGGATACACGACACAAAGAGAAGTTAATTTTCGAATGATGGTTTTATTTTTGCAACTTTAGCTGGGAAAATGAACATGACTGTTGAGCTCATGATTAGTTATCATTTGTCATTTATCACACTTACAGTAGCATGAAAAAATATGGAAACACATATTAAAATAATCATGAGATATTCCAAAAGCTTGCTTTCATTAGAGAAGTGTAAGTAAAAAAATTATTTTCTCTAACAGGATATGAGGCAATATATTGAATAGTTTTGCGAGATGATATAGTACTGGTAGCGTCCCAATAATATGCAATTTGTTTCTGAGCAGTATCATTAAAATTCGTGTTTGCCACACGCAATCTTTGCCAAAATAATTCAGTTATTTTACTAACGCTGGCAATACTCCTCGAAATATTCGCCATTTTGACAGCTGTTACTTGTTTGGTGTTAACTTTGCCTTGTAACTTCAGTTCAAAGTATTAAATACATGCAATACCTCAATGGGCTACCCCGACTACAATCTGTCAAATATAGAACACACACATTTATATAAAAACTTAAAAAAAATGCCCTTTTGTCGCTGTCACCACGTTGACACTTGGCAAAAACCACAGCTAAATATTAATGAAAATCCTTTTGATTCATACATGTGTTTAGATATCAAGCTAAACAGGAAAATTAGACCCGTAAATTACACGAAGAAAATGCGACTTACGATGAGCCTTCCCAGATTCCAACTAAGGAACTTGACCACTCGGAAAAGTCTGCTGTGTATAGCCCATTTAACTCTTATATATGATAAGTGTGCCGTATATATATATATATATTAGATCCTTTAGTTCCTGTAAGGAGCATAGGTCCTCTAGTTTTTCCTGAGGTTTCGGTAATCAGATGTTTTATTATGAGAAGCTGTTTGGGCTACCGCATCCGATCTTGGAACTGGGGCTGCCAACATGGCCTCCAGGCGGGCTTTCTTAGAACCCTTATATCACGTTTGTATAGCGAGACGGTTGTTACAAGATCCGAGCCCGCTTCCAGCCGCCACTAACAGGAGGAACAGTCGCTGGCAATATGTGGCTATTGGTTATTTGAAGCCGCCAATTACTCGCCTTGACGTTGCAAGCATTCCATGCATTGTCCGCGACTGCTTTAGCGGCTCCGCATATCTAAGGAGGTTTCCACTATACGCAATCTGTGAACGCGCCCGGTAGCATTCAGCTGTGACTCCTTTCGGCCGGACTGTGTGTAGCACATTTAATTATTCTATATTAAAAGTGTGCTGTGCAGAATGAGTTAAGTTTTTCTATATGCAAAGTGTGCTGTATATAGCCAATTTAATTTTTCTTTATGCAAAGTGTGCTGTGTATAGCACATTTAATTTTTCTATATGCAAAGTGTGGTGTGTATATTAAGTTTAATTTTTCTATAAAAAGGCCATGTTTTCCTAAATGTGTACTATGAGTTAACTATGATTATGAATGCACGAATAATTTGGGGGATCGTAAATTTAATTTTTGTATGTGAAAAATATACCATTATAGCACGTTTAAATTGTCTACATGAAAAGTGTGCTGTATACAGCAAACATAATTTTTGGATATGAAAAGTGTGCTGTGTATAGCACATTTAATTGTTTTTTTTTTATAAAAAAGTGTGCTGTGTATAGAAGATTTAATATTTCTATTTATACTGAAGTAGTGAAAACTAAGAGGAGAAGAAGACTATTGAACAGATAAAACCTGTGGGAGTTACATTCCTTTTTGGAGGACTCATTATTTTGTGAAGCAAAACGTTTGTATAGACAGTCAGATGAGTTGGTAATTTAGCTACCTGATATTACAACGGTATCGTTTAATGGACCCAAGCTTAAAACTCTATGCCTCCAAAATAAAATCTCTTTTTTTTTATTATAATTTGTTACTTTTACCTAGAACATTTCCTGAGAATTTTGTAAAATTGTGTTTTTTGTAGATCAAGGGAATAAAAAACCAACGTCCTTTGACCTTTAAATAAGACTAGGAAAATAATATTATCGGTGTACTGATAAAAGCACCAACAATCTTGGCTACAAACTGAAACTTTATAAATAAGAAACAATGGCAATAAATTAAAGTTCAAACAATTGAAAACTCTAGAAAAGTTTCTTCTCATCCTTATAAATATTTAAGGTGAAAAAAAGTTATCAAAATGTATATTTTTATAACTGTTTGCCCTGAAAGTTTTACTAATGCAGCATATTTTTAGGGAGACCATTTGACGTTTTATATATGTATGTGTGTGTGTGTGTATGCATGTACTTCTGACTGACTGCGTGTGTGTGTGTTTCTAGATTAGTTATTTTTTATATATGTATTTGCATGAGAAGTCATTTAAAATTAAATTTTGTTATGCTTAGCACGCATTGCGCATACTTATACGTTTGCCACTCCAGTAGTGGACATGTGAATATAAACGTAAACAGGGCGTTAGCTAAAGAGTCACAGTTGCAAGTCATGTAATTTGAACTGAATGTGAGCGGAATGTTAATATTTATGTATAAAAAAGTAAGGTCAGACATAACAAATATTTCGGAAAAAAGCATTCCATTTTACACGCACACACACACACGGAATTTAACAAGTAATATGGATAGAACCATTAAAAAAGCAACATCTTTTTCAAAAATTTACAAAGAGAGGGTGCTAGCAAAAAAGTAATTGTGTACACTAGCGATAAGTAATAATAAAAAAAATTATCATGATATCATCCTGTGTGATACCAGAATGATATATTTTGTATGTATGTGAGATGCCTAATTATTCCAAGTTCCGTCAGACTTTCCAAATGAAAGCGAGTACACATGGGGAAGAAGCCTTTTTAATACCTTTAAAACTTAAAATGTTCTTGCACGATGTGAAGGTACTTTTTTCTTCGTTAAAGAGAAGTAACACTCAGGCATTGAATTACTAGGTGTTACCTTCTTCTAGGAAAGGGATAGTGATAGAGAAGACATGTGGTAAAGGAAGAGAAAAGCTTCATTCTTTTACAACTCTGCTTTTTGCAAATTTTTTAATAATGCAGTGTAGCAGCATTGTTAGTAGTAGCTATGGTTAGTAGTCATTTTATTTATTTATTTTACTTCGCCGATGATTCTGCTACACAACGAAGGAGGGCGCTCTGATGTTACATTACCATTAGTATCTGCTAAAGTCGGTATAGTTCAGTGACCACAGACTACGCCTTCATCACGTGAACTTTCCTACAACAACTGACACAAAGGGACACTAATGAACATCAGAAAAATGCGTGGTGTTATTATTTAACGACTGTTGGATAAAGGAATTGAACCCAGTACCAAAGTGCTAACTACTTGTTAGAACATCCTCGGAGTATTATTTAGACGGAACTGTCCTGATAGGAAACTAATCAGTCTCTTTCTTGGCACGGATTGTTACAATAGGCGATTAGCTTGTCCCATTCCCGACTGCCTATCAAATATCCTTAAATTCTTAACATATATCGTCACTTAGAAGAAGACTAATAAGGATCGCCAAGATTTACTTGGCAATTTCATTGTTGTTTGTCGTTACCCATATGGAATGAGTTCCAATACTGTGCGTATGTTCTGTAACTTTGGTGAGAACTTTTCCAAATGAAAAGTTTGTTCTCATTCTGTGAAACACAGGATGACTAACAAAAAACTTAGTTCCTTGCTCATGTTTCTTGTAAGCTTATTTCACGTTGTATATAATTCAGCCTGTGAAAAACAGGACAACCAATATAATTGTTTGATTTTTCTCGACGCGAAAAGTTCTCGCTAGTTACAGAACTACAGAACAGGTACTGGATAACTTTTGCATTGAGTCACAATACTCCAAAATGAGTTTGATCTGAATTCCCCAAATATTGGTGGGAAAATAGCCTGGATAATTATAAATATCGGAATATTTAGACTTTTTAATAGTTTATTCAAAAATGATGTGAGGACAAGTCCATATAGCAAATATGTATGCCAAAAGTACACTTGGGCAATTGCTCTTAAGTATTGAAATTTTCGTACTGTATCGAAACACATCAGGTCTAGCCAACCAACCGAGATCAATCAAACCAACCAACTATCTAACCAAGTAACCAACTTGCCAACGAACCAACCGACCAACCAACTCACCAACCAAATAACCAACTATCCAACCAAACAAACAAATAACCAACCAACTAACCAACCAACCAGCTTCTTGCTTATATATGATGTCCAATAGTTTCTCACATAGATGTCTGGATTGGAGACTATCAATACACTTCTATGGTAAGATGAGCTCACAAACTATTGTCTTTGGGAATACCCATAAGGTCTCTAAGATATTCACCCTTATTCCAGTTGTCGTCATCGACGTCACTTTAACACAACACCAAAAAAATGGTGCTCGTATATCCGTTGCCGAAAACAACTGACTCCTGTTGGCAGATTTATGCTATTTTCTAGACCTTATGGGACGGAAATAGGTTGCCAGTTGCGCAAAATTGTTCTCGAGAGCGAGTAAACAAGCCCCCATATTTTGGTTTTGTGTTAAATTGACGTCAATGACGACAACTGGAATAAGAGTGAATGTATTCAAGACAGAACAATTTCCATAGTTGATAATATAGACACTTTTTCCAAAACTAATCCTGCGAGCAGCGATTGGTATAGAAAAACTAATGAAGATCTGAGTTATAGCGTAGACAGACGACATCGTTAATTTGCATTAAAAGCAAATTAAAAATTTACCCTGACAGACGACAATATTTGAATTAAGTAAACAACTAACAAAATTTGTACATGCCTTTCGTACACACACAATTCGATAATTTTCCTTGGAAATCTTAAAATGGAATAAATTTGTGTCGAACTTTTAATATTTCTTTTTCTTTTTCTAAAAATAATTAAAATAACTTATATTTCCTGATTTTGAATCCATTTTAATTTTGAAAATTGAAAATTAATTTAATTTTGATTGACTTTTGACGGTATTACTATATTGAAGTAACTAAATTCAGTATTAATTCAATTTCATTTACTGCATTTACGGTAAGTCTAATGCGCATTAGGATGGGGATAATTCACAAGTTAATTTGAATTAAGACAGTTAATGCAAATTATCGCTGTCGTCTGTCTATGCTATAATGTATGAACTGACAATAGTAAGTTGTCAACTTTTGATCATTGATAATGCTGGTTTCAACATGTGTACACATTCACTGTCAATACTTCTCTGTTAAATTGGAAACGTTGTTGATACACTTTTGTCAACGAATGTGATCGGCTTAGCGTCATATGATTTAATTTTTTCCCTGGTTATAAGTCCTTGTTCTCAAGGATCGTTTTGTTTTATTTTACGAAAGATTGGTCCAAACTTTTTTGTCTAAGAGATCTGTAGATTGAGTTATACTCTGTATTATCAAAAGAGCCTTCAATGTTAAAGAATGCACACAGTGCAGTTTTACCCTTCGAATGCGATTCTTAAATCTTGGAAACAAGATGATGAAGAGCACGTTCCAGTAAATTTCTACTTATTGTATGTGAACGAATTCGAGTGAAGAAGAAAAATATTTGAAGTATTGATCTTATATGCAAGTCAATCAGTTTTTCTATTGCTTTCAACAGAAAGAAATTTAAACTAATTGGCTGTAAGATTTTGCCAGGTTACCTGATCTCCTATACATTTGAAGGACAAGTTCATTTAATATCTTCAAAGACCAGTGAATGTAGTTGAATACAAGATTCTGTGCTCTTGACGTAAGTGGTTAGGGCGTCGACTGCAAAGAAATTGGCGATCTTCGAGAGTCTGAGTTCAATTCCTGGCCAGACCCAGTCATATCAACATCATGTATTTTTCTGATATGAATTAGTGTTCGTGCTAATATATATAAGAGTGCATTAACTACTTAACACCAGAGTCGCTGCTATCTAGGTATAAAGGTTAAAATTAAAACGAGTTAAGGTTAGAGTACAACCAACCGTTCATGGGAAAGTAAGGAGGACTGTAGAGTCTCGAGGACTATGTGGCCAAAACTTGTCTAAGGAAGATCCAAGGCGATGAAGGAGCGTTAACTGGTCACTGCTCTGTCAGAGCAAGGACCAGAATTTGGGAAACGCACTCCAGATTTCTATAGAGGAACCATAAACCATTGAACATATTCAGGTATGTGATGGAAAACGATTGTTTTCAAAACGATTTCAAAACAATCGTTTTGAAAAGGTGTGATGAATTCCGATGGATTTTGAGTATAATTTTAGAGCTAATCTTAACCTATTGGCTTCTAAAAACCACACTAGAAGATAAAATATAAACCATATAATAGGACTCGGAAAAAAATTTATGAAAATTTTTTGAAAAAAACTATTAAAAACAAGTTCTAAGATTATTGACAAAAGGACTTTAGGAAACACATCACACCTTTTATCGTTTTAAAATTGTTTTTGTGTCTAAATCGTTTTTCATCACATACCTGATTATATGTCATTCCCTGAAGCTTCAAAGCCATTGGCTTAGATGGTTGAGCAGACATTTCCATGAGACTATTAATGATATCAATAAGTGTAAGCTGAAGGATATCAGGGGCTTCATGGGAATTCAGTGGCTTAGTGACAGATAATTAGGACTCTTCTGGATACATATGCTGGTTAAAACTATTATTAAAGAAGGGAATCATAATGGACCCAACTGGGTCTCAGAGCGGAGATGTGTTGTAGCACCACCCTTCCTAACCTAAGTTTAATATCTGAATACTTCACCATCTCTCAGCTCTGCACTATCGCTTTCCAAAACAAGGTACGAGTCAAGGCGAATTGATACAAGGTGGTCTTGATTTGCAACTCTGCGTATTCGCCTTGTATATTTTTTAGTGTAAAATTTCCTGCTGTCAGAATATTTCTTAATGCAGGGAAGTTATGTCAGCTGGTGAATTAAGATCACCTTATGTGAATTTGCCTTGGTAAGAGTAACATACGTACTTTCATACATACATAAGTATGTTACTAAGTATATGCGTGATTCTTACATCTTTTTAAAAGAAAATACGCCATTATAGTTCAATGGCAATGCTGTAAAGGATTACTGTTTAGTTTAGGACTTCCTAAAGATACTGACTTATCTAGGCAGACTAAGAGAACAACACACCTTAAGTAATTTATATTATATAGACGATCTGTTTTATTTCCGTTTTTTTTTTAAATAATTGTAGTTTCTTCCAACACTTTTAAATAATATATTTTTCATTTACAAATCGTAAAAGCAATTCAATGTTTTAAAAATAAATTTAGCCACAATTTGTCATTGAAAATTATTGTCTCTTCTCTTCTCTTCTTCAAAAAGCAACAAAAAGTTAAGTCTTCTTTCTGTCTTTTACAATGTGAATACAGTTTGTATTGTTATAAAGTAACAATGCCAAACAATCAACATTTATATTTCATAAATTCTTTTCCATTCCAACAGTACGAGGACAACCAAACGCAAGCGGATTCATGAATGTGTTAATTGCCATTTGCCCCATAAAGTATTTTTTGTTACAAATACTTTTAGATAAATAAAGGATCTTACATTAAGAGCTTGCTATCTTTAAATTAAACCTCTTGCTTTCGAAATACAATCAGTCGACTTGAGCAGAACATTTTTATGAAAAGCACTCAGTGTTTTAAAATGATTTTAAACTACATCTTCATATAGAAAATTAGACCAGTCGACTGCCTGCCAGGTTTGTTGAAACACTGGTTCAATATCACAAAGTATGTGTGAGATATCGTTAAATTTTTTTTAATAAGTTTGAAAGGCTTATGGCTTATGTATAAAATAAAATATCGTGAGAACTCCCATCGTGAAGTGTAAAATTTTTCATTACTCTGGCCTATAACTCAGGCGGAATATAAACGATGGCATAGGTTATGTTGATTTTAAGGGGCTTTGTGGTGTGTAGATTATTCGTATAAGATTGAAAAAAAAATTCACAAGAAAAAGTATAAGGTCTCCTCCATGTGAAAAGACCAGGCTCATAAATCCTTCGTGCAGAATAACCACTGTGGAATGAAATGTATGGCTGGTAATGGCTGACCAACACAGGTCGTTGTTTATAACATTTTACCCTTGCATCCTGGGTCAGTTGAATTTTGTTCAAAGGGCAAAGTTACGAAGAGAAGTTCTTCAAGTTGTGGTCTGCGAAGCTCAAAGCTCAACGTGAATCGCTTGGGTTGCTCCTTTCTACTCTCGCGGACAGCGGTGATGTTTTCGGCAGATCTTGAGCTTCGACGACATATGTGTGATGGTTGATTGTTTACTGAACCAGTAGAATCAAAATTATCTAACATACAGCGTATAGTCTTCTCGGTATGACAATTATGGTGACCGTAAGACCGCAAAAAGCGCGGGATATTGCCCGAACAGAACACCGATTTTGATAAGACAATTGTATAATTTTTACCAGCTATTGAGAGCTTTAAGCGTCAATGATGACTTGGCAACACACACTGAAGAAGACTGAGTAAATGAGGGCAATCATGAATACAATTCCTCAATTTCAAACAATAGGAAGTAATAGGAAAAGTAATAGTGTTGCAAGCTTCCGATATATAAGTAGTTCCCCTCGTATAAGCTTACCAATAAAAATATATTTGTTTAAAGTTATTTCTTGTACTTTAATCGAAACTAAAATTGATTTTCAAAAAACTTAGAATGACTTAACCCCTTCCACTCACCTTCCACTCAAGATCTTGAATACAAGCAGGTACATTTTTTAAAATAAATATTAGCTTTTATTATTATTGTTTTATATTTACAAATCACTGGCACAAATATTGAAATTCTTATACACAAGCTCACACAGGCACACACAAACACGCACACATATACTCTTAAATTTCTTGTTAACCTGCTTGTTGAATATTTATTCCATCGAACAATATTGTGTTGACAATTTTACTCATTCCACAAGCAAACGAACAAACAATAATTTCCAAAAGGTAATAAGCCAAGCAAGCGCAAGCATATTGTGCGGCAGTTACTGCAAACTTTTAGTTAAAACATCCTTACAAACGATTAAAAAGAAAATTGTATAACATTTTACTGGTATGTAAAATGTTTGTGGGCTTTAGAAAACTTTCTTATAAAACGCTATTGTATTTAAAATGTACAGGAAAACTTTTCTCAATAGAATTCAAAGTGGTTTTTAGGTTTAATTTAAGTTTTGCATTTAAATTAAACTTCTAAAAGTCGGTGACAATACCAAGAAGTGAAATAAATGACAGTTTCTTAATTTCTGGTCATGAATAAATCAAAATAAAATTTACAAGACAGGAGAAACTTTATTTTTTAAAAATTAATTACTTTTTTTCTCTTAATCGGGCTCAAGTTTATTGAATTGAAAATTCTTACGGAATGAAATATTTTTCTTATTGAGTAATGCAGGAGGTATTGTTGCAGAAATTTTTCTGTGCCACCACGCATTGCAGCAGCAACCATGTCTATCTATCTATGAAAATATTTTTTCATGCAAAATGGAAGTTGTATAGGTATATAGTCCATTTGATTTTGTTTGCATAAAAATTACGATGAATAGTTAATTATTTTCTCGAATGAAAATATTTTTTGCATGAATAATGGACGATGTATATTCCATTTATTTTATTCCATAACAACGACGATGTATAGTCCATTAGTTTTTGGCATGAAAATATTTTTTCATGACGATGTATAGTCGATTTAATTTTTGGCATAAAAATGACGATGTATAGTCCATTATTTTTTTGCATGAAAATATTTTTTCATGAAAAATGAACGATGTATAGTCCATTTAATTTAGTCCATAAAAATTACGATGTATAGTCCATTTAATTTTTTGCATAAAAATGACGATGAATAGTCCATTTAATTTTTGGAATAAAAATGACAATGCATATATAGTCCATTATTTTTTTGTATGAAAATATTTTTTCATGAAAAATGGACGCTGTATTGTCCATTTAATTTTTGCTTAAAAATGACGATGTCCATTATTATTTTTACATGAAAATATATTTGTATCAAAAATAGACGATATTAAAATAATAAAAAACGACAAATTTTTAGATTTTTTTTTGATTTTTTTTATGAAGTATTTCTGATTAAAATTCACAAATTCACTACAGTTCAATTAAAAAAAAAAAAAAAAAACAAAAAAAAACTTCTCACTTAATACATCATGGGCAAGTGACAAAAATATGTTCACTTGGCATATGACAAAAATATGTTCACTTGGCAATCACTGTTCACTTGGTTATCACAGTTTCAGAAGGCTGAAATAACTAAAATAAAACTGTAGAATGCAACAACAAGTAACATAGACCACTACATAAATACTTACATGCATGTACCGATAAGTAAGAATAGTTAAACATACTGAGGTAGAGTAATATAATTTCGTGCTAACCTAAATAGAAAAATGAAAAAATGGAAAAAACAGAAAATTAATAGTGATAATTATAAATGTGTTTACCAAAGGTAAATCAATTGTATACACAACAATCGTTTCTCATATTCCGTTTCATTGTAAATTTAAGTTAAATAGCTGATGTTAATAAGAATCTCTACCCAAGTAGATAGACTAGGGTGCTGATGAAGTGCGTGGCTGCACAGAAAAGTATCGGTATTTCCCCCAGCTTAAAGTCTAAGTTTAATTTTTCTTCTCTTCTTTAGAAACTCACATTAATTAATAAAAATATTTCATTCAATAAGAATTGAAATCACTGAACTTGAGCCTAACTATGAATTATTTCTGATAAAAATAATAAAAATTGGATTTGAACGAAAATAGACGATATACATGTGTATAGCCTATTTAATTTTTTTTATATGAAAGTATGACGATGTAGGTATAGCCCATTTAATTTTGTGGATAAAAATTGGATTTAATTTTTGTACGAAAAATGCACAATATGTAGCCGATTTAAATTTTTTATGAAAAATTGATTTCCCAGCTAAAAAAATATTTATGGAGCATATATGATATCCCATATATGGTTCGGATACGAAAAATGAGGGTATATGGGCATATATGATTATATATATTCATACATTTTCATACATGTATGTGTAAATTCCCTCCTCAGTATGCAAAGTTCATATTCATACACTCTTGATTCACAATAGCGCACTGCTGTGCAATAAATTAAATTACTAAAATTAATTTTTTTTAGACTTGAGAGAGATGTTGTATTTAAAGAAACATTTGTTTGGACAAATAATTCAAAACGAACTAAAAGTCATTTCATTCATCAAAAGGTGAATCAATTATTTAAAAAACACATAAATCATATTCGTACATGACATTTAGCTTAAGAAATCAGATTTAAAATTTTTCTTTTTTAAACGTTGAGGGTACGCATATAAACTTTGCATACCGTATGTATTTTGTAATGGATTTCCAATTTAGCAGTGATAAAATTCCAAGCTTTTTTGATTGCAATAACGATCTTATGTGAGATATCATGTATGCATACATTCTTATATGGCTCCATATATAAAATCTTATATTTATATATGGATCCACATATGAAGATCTTCATAATTAAATTTCCATATATGAGTTCATATATTATAATACATTTCATATATTAGTCCATATATTAGTTCATATATAATAGTTTTGCCATGTATAATTCCATATATTTCCATACATGAAATCATACATATTCATATATAGATATATACATTCATATATTAAAAATATATGGACCATATATAATTTTTTTAGCTGGGTTGTTATGAAAAATTAACGCTATATCGGTAAATCGTCGCGTGGTTCCTGCTTTGCCTCACAGCATGTTAAAATATAATATTATTGCAGCAAACCAGTAACATCCTCTTTCTTTCCAAGTATGAATGGCTACCCTACATACATATGTATGTATGAATTATAGGTCTGCACGGATACATACATTTGTTTGCATCAGTTTTGCGTGTTTCTTGTTCTGGTATGAACAAATATGTATATTATTCAGCGTTTCTTTTACTAGTTGTCAATATTGATTATTTTAAGGAATTATTGTATAGTTATGCAATGAGCAAATGAGAACAATACATTTATTTAAATTTTTTTTTCTAGAACAAATAAGATACATAAAACTGCTTTTACGATAAGTACCTTATGATGTGTTGAGAAAAAGTATATGTACATGGCTGATGAATGAATTAATAAAAGTAAAATTTCAGATAAATACATACATATACATATGTACATTTGTAAGTAAATGATACTTGAAAGACATGAGCTGCATATACGAAAAAAATTACACGATAGGAATGTGGTTCATTAACGTGCGCACGAACATCAGCTCACCATGTATGTATGTATTTGTTTTAACAATCCCTCAAGGAAATGTCGATGGTGAAAATGTAGTGAGTCACTTTTGACTTTTTCACCAGTACTACTCTACAATTATCCCCCATACAATACTTTGTGCTATTGACATTTAGCACGTGCTTCTCATTGAAAATCTACTAGTAACTCTAAAACAATTGACTAGGTAGTGAATTCATAGTTTTTATGGGAACATGGAGACATACCAACCAGACATTTACTGGTACATTTCTATACCTTACGTACATACAAATTTATGTAAGTTGACAAGTTGTTGCAAAATCCACCAGAAATACACCATATCTGTTTTCCCTATTTCTTTTATACTGACGAATAGAAGAGAAATTGTGGACAATGTAACTAATACTAGAATTTTTGTGTTGACATAGAGACACTTGGCCCCAGTCTGACTGCAGGGATGGTTCTTTCATATATCTATTTGTATTACAACATGTATTTTTGAGCAAAAACAGATACAAACATTTTCTCAGCAGCATACAATAAGCAATTGTTATTTGTTTTTAATTGTATTGTAATTTGGAAAAGCACGCACACACAATAACTCCTGTACTTGTTCTTTCGCTCACACTACAATTATATGGTACATACTAGAGATGTGCAAGGAAGCGGTTTTTGACTAACGACACGCACGCTCATGCAGAAAAATATTTTACTCACGCACTTTCACGCACGAATGATCTTTTTTTTATGCATGTTTTTTATTTATTGTATCTTCATATATGAACTAACAATAATTATTCAAATCTTAAATCTAACATATAATTAATAGGCCCGACCAATGCCAGACATAACTAAGTGATAGTTGTAAATAATACATAAGTAGTGATAAGCAAAAAAAAAATTTTCAAGCAACTTCATTCGGAGTGTTTAGTATTAGAGCCCTTGTATCTCTCTTTTTTAAGCGGATGTGTCCAGTAAAGTTCAAAATATTACGAGCAAGCGGATTAGGATGTGACTCGAGTTTTGTTAGATATTTGCCTGCGTATTTTGCAATTTCTTCAGTCACTAGTGGCATATTTAAATCACGATGTATATTTGAATTCTTAATGTACCATGGAGCAGATGTTATTAAGCTTAAAATTTTGTTTTGTCTTCGTTGAATTCTCTCTACATTGGAAGCACAAGCAGTGCCCCATAACTGGATACCGTAACACCATATTGGCTTTAAAAGCGACTTGTATATTAAAAGTTTGCAGTAAAAAAATATATATATAATATATAGTCAAACCAAGAAGAATGGTACAGTATTGAGACCGAATTATGTATAAAAAATTTACTTGAAAGTCTAGCACGGACTCTGCAAGCTGTGATTTCAAGCGATGGGAAAGTCAAGCAATTATTAAAATGTATTAAACAATAAATATGTACAAATATGGAATTATAGTGTCCCACTTTGAGTGTGACCTTCGCTTTAAGCAGCTGAAATATAAAATGCCTAGTCTTTTTTATTGTTTTTATACAATTGGTATAATTTTTTTTTTAGCTTTTTTTTATATTTCTTTAGTAAACTAAAAAATATTTAATGAAAGTTTACAAATTTAACCAAGTCCTTATACATATTTTGGGTTCCAAGCATAACAACATTAGAATTTTCTTTGTGTCCCACTTTACGTGTGTGTAGCTGTACATACTTATATTTTTCTTACTTAATCAAACAAAGTTCATTTAGTTTTCTTTTCGTTTACATCTTTATACATACATATTAATATGTAAGAACATATGTACATATCTACATACATTTATAGTATAAATATATTTATTTATTTATAAATTTTATACACAGTATAATAACGTACCAATTTATACTAGAAAGAAATTTGTTTCATAAAACAATTCTGTGTACCCGCGAACACCATTCGTATGCATACGAGTACCTACCTACACATGCAAAAGTGTATCATTGTGTTTGCTATATTTATTTTCAAACATACTGCTGCTGTACGTACTGTACAAGTTCAGCGTGAGTGAGTACGTAAATGAAGATAAAAGAGAGCAACAACAGAAACAATAGTGCACTTTTTTTTAAGGGAGAGTATTAACAACAAAGTTGCCATCCGTAAACTACAAATGTGCACTGTTCGTTTATAAAATCTATTCAACTTTCTATGGGAATTCAAGCCAAGAGATTTTTTTTGTTACTAAACTAAAACAAATTTTGTAATAATTTTTTTTTAAATAATTAAATTGCAATTTAATTTTTGTATGTAACCTGTAATTTGCCATGTTAACAATTATATGTATATAAATACATACATATGTGCCCTTAATTATGAAAGTGCTCTGAGTCATATATTTCTTTCATCGAGATATTTGTTAGATTACATTTGAACAAATCGAAAATTATTTTTATATTATGCAACATTTTAATTTGGAGTTGTACTAGTCTCAATTAATATAAATTAACTTAAGATTTATTATATATTTATTGAAGATTTATTTGATATTTTTACTTAAACCAGTTTTATAATTAATGGCACATATGAATATTTATGTGTCCTAGATGTAATCAGAGATCACTTCTTGTAATAAATTAAATTACTAAAATTACTTAAAATAAACAAAAAATAAATAACAAATAAGAAACTATTGCTTAAGTGACTTTTTTCTCAGAAGATCTTGTACAGGGTAGGCCAACTTGGACTGACTGATAGCCAATAATTCTTGGGCCAATTGAATTTTATGCGGAAACATGGGTGGTATGAATAAAAAAAATGTATTTGCTTTTTACTTAAAAATTTTTTTAAATCCGAAATATGTGTTTTTGTTTTTTTTTTAATTTTTAAATCAAAACTTTTTTTATTCATACGACCCATTCTCAAAACAATTTTTTGAGATAATTTTTTTGCAAATACATGTACTTTGCTTCTTAAAAATGTCTAGAGAATTCCGTTATTTTCTATAAAATTATTGACTAAAATGTCCTTTTGATTTATTAAATAGAACCGTTGGCATTACAACTGGTGATTGTCATAAGTAATATTAAAATAGATAATTACAGACAATTTTTATTAACGTTTGGGAAGGGGGGTGGGGGAAAATTTTTTTTGGGCAATGATTCCTCCCCCAGGAATGACCTATCTGCGGCTATTAATAGGGCCTCTATGTATAACGCCGTATGTACAAGAAAAAATATTAATATTGTACATATTTATTTATTTTATTGAAATAGTTTTCCTTTCTTCGCTTTGAGAATGTGCAAAGTTGTTAAATTGATGTGAAATTTATTTCCCGGCATATTTTAATGATGCTTATGCTAGAATCAGGGACCGTAACGGTTATAATTTTTACTTTAAAAATAACTTTTTAATCATTAATTCTTGATTTTTATTTATTCCTCAGAAAATAGTTATTTCTTGATTTTTATTTATTCCTCAGAAAATAACAGTTATTTTGTGACTTTTATTTATTTCTCGCAAAATAACAGTTACTTGTTGAATTTTATTTATTTTTTGCTTAATTTTTAAAATTTAGAAAGGGTAATTTTTGCGTCAAAATTAATGTTAGCCGATCATCACACCTATTGTTTTAAAATCGATTTGAAAACTATTGTTTTCCATCACATACCCGATTAATTTGTAAACTATTGTAATAGTATTTATAGGACAGGATAGGGAATGAGTTCCCAGTAAAAAAAATTATTGAAAGCCAGTTTTAAAGAAATAGATTTTCGAAAAAATCTAAATATATTAAAAATAAGCAGATAGTCAGTAGAAAAGCGAGTTAAAATTCATTAGTTTATTATAAAAAATTTTAATTCCATTAAAAAAAATACATACATACATATATACTGATTTTCCTCTTGTCTAGTAGGAAGTGTACTAGTCTAGTAGCCGAAGGGTCACAGTTTCGATTTCTGCCAAACACTCTAGATGTTTCTGTAGTTTGTGTTTGTTAAAAAAAAATATGTTAAATCAAGATTTTTGTTTAACTATTTTCCAAAAACAATCGGCACTGTTCTGTAAACCGAATAAGAGTAAATTTCTCGCTTTCAAAAATTTAATATTGGTCCTGGAATGTATACAACAAAAAAATGTAAAAAAAAAATCTAAAAGAATGTTTCTATTGTCGGAATTAATATTCTAAGATCGTGCGGTTTCAAATCTATCGGTTTACAGAACAGGGCCGAATGTTTTGCTTTTAAATTCGTATAGAAATAAACCAATTTCGAAAATGTGCAATTTTCCCCTGTTTCCCTAAAGGATGATATCATTATTATTTTTCTTAAAATCGCGACAATTTCTGCGATTAGTGTAATCGTAAAAATCATTAGAGATGATCAAAATTTGCATTACCTTCGGATCGAAAATTTTACATTTTAATGACTTCTTGGAAATAATTTTTTTCACTGAGTAAATTTCTTCTTCTTATTATTATTATTATTGAATTAAAAGAAAATTTATTTGTGAAGGTACCTATTACACTAGCCACATTTTTATATTTTTGCCATACACTCAAAAAAAATTAACTAAAACTTTGGAAATGTTTCTAAATTTGAATAAAAAAAGTTGTCGTATGGCGCCAAAGCTGTTTTTTACTTGAAACCAGTAAAATATTTACTAAATTTCTAGTTCATTAATGAACTAGTTTATGGTAATTATATTTTCATATTTAAGTAAAATGTTCCTAAAATTAAGTAAAATTTTCTCATAAAATTCGGAGCTTTGCAAAAAAAAATTTCGACTTTGATCTCAAAGTTAGTAAATTTTTCAAATTTTGTTTTCCTTAATTCTGGTACTTATTTTTATTTTTAATTAAATTCTATACCAAATGATATGTTATTTATTATATCTTCATATTATATTCTTAATTATAATTCATCATTCACCATACATACATATAAATTCCTTGAGAGGGGACAAGTATTGAACCAGCAAACTTCTGATTGAACAAGGCAGCCTAAATAAGCATTGAAATTATTGAGTTTTAAAATTTTATTTTATTTACAAAAAAATAAATTCTAAGTTTAAATATTCCTCGAAAATATGAAAAATTTACTTAGATTTTTTGCTAAATGCAAATTAATATTAAATTCTATAATTCTAAGAAAAAATACTTAAAACTGGTAAATATTTTCCTAAAATTTAGTATACCTCTTATATTTTTTAAGTATTTAAAATTTCATGAACTAATCAGGAGTAACTCATTTCCTAAAGTTTATTTTTTGATTTAAGACAAAATTGACTAGTCCTTAATATAAAATTGCCTCCAGTTTATAACAATTTTCCTACTCTTAGTAAATATTTCCTTTAAATCAGTAAACATTTCTTGAAATGTGAGAAATTTATTGTGTATTTTTATGAACTATTTTTGAGGATATGAACTTTTTATTTTTTACTCATATTAAGTAATTTTTACTAGAATTTTGTAAAAATTTACTTAAACTTAGAAAAAATTACTTAAACTTAGAATTTTGTTTACTTGAATATAGGAAAAAAATTTTCTTAATAATAGTACATATCTTTTTTTTGAGTGTAACCTTAAAAAATTAGATGTTTTCTTAGCAAATTATTGTCACTGGACACACAGGACCATAATTAATTTTTTTTAAAGCGTTTTCGAGATATTCTCCAAATATATGTTTTAAATATTTCCAAAAATATTCATATATTATTTAAATTAAGTAAATTTTACACAATTTTTGTTTGTTTTTCAGCCCATATTTAAAATGTAATGATCGGATAAAAATTCACAGAGTTACGGCTCTTTAGATTTAAAAAAATTTTAAGTTTTTAGATTTTTTTTTATTTTAAGTTGCACCCTTAAGACAAAAAAAAACAAATAAAAAATTGTTTTTAAACCTGTCTCTTAAATAAAATTTTGTAGCAAAAATATTGCGTTAAATTCATATTATCGGACAAAAAGTAAAGACATACATATGTATTTAAAACGCTTCTTAAGAAAAAAAAAATGAAGACCATATTCGGGTTCACCAGCTTCAATTTAGTTAAAAAGCCATCTCATATTAAAAGTTAATTTATTCTGGCACAGTGTTATTTATTAATCTTTTGTTTTATTATAAATTTTATATTTTCAAATTATAACCAAAAAGTTTGACTATTTTAAAAAGAATCTATTAATCACTCGTACGATCAATTAAAATATTGCTTCAGCAAATTATCCCAAACAATGTGTAGTAATCCCACTTTTTAAGTAATTGCTCATAGTCTGGCAATGATGAATATGTTGCTCTTTGTATACGTACTCTCAGCTACACTCGCACGTATATGTACATATGTATGTATGGGAGCACAATGTGCATAAATACCTTCAAATACATACACTGTACAGCTCGTACAAAAGTTGATACAGCAAAAATGAACAGTAATGATTTGCTATTCAAAAAATACAGTTGTGGTGTTAAAGTGCTGTGCGATTATACAGCGAACTACTTAAAACCAAAGAATACAGATTTTAATATACTTAATATATTTATGTATTACCTGTGTACACTTGTTTAATAATAAGTATGTCATTTTTAAAATTGGAAGCTGAGAGCGTAAGTTGTATATTCATAAAATTACATATCTACATACAATATATTAAAGGGGGCCTATTTCTTTATTTATAAAACGTTTACATAACAAATTTTTTATGAAAATTAGTTTTATAAACCCTGTATTATACAAATAAATTAATTTTTATGATAAATATACTTACATAAGTACATTTGTATGTATGTATGTATTATAGCATTGTACAGATACATCTGTTTGCACCAGTTTTGCGTGTTTTTGGTTCTGGTATAAACAATTATGTTATTTAGCGTTTCTGTTACTAGTTGTTAAAGTTGATTTTTAAGCAATTAGAAGACGTAGCTGTTGAGCTCAACTGTTGCCCCCAACAGTTTCTTCTTAGAAACGGCTTGATGGATGTACTGCAAAATGAACAGCTGATGAATGTAAACAATTGAAAACGAATAAAATAGGAACAAAGATAATAATTTAGATTGGCTAAATTAATTAGTTTAGCTAAAATGTATGTACAGCACAGAATAATTAATGAAGTCAACAGCCCAGGAATCTTCCATTTTTACAACAAAATTTGCTCCGCAAAATAAATACTCTGTGTTTGCTGCACAGAAAAAAAGAAAGGCCTGCGCCTAGAGTATTTATATTTTAACGCTAAGCCGCCATCTGCTCAAAAAATATTTAAACGCAATAGTGAATTAAATATGTAATGTAGGTATAATGTGTATAATATAAATAGACAGCATAATAAACATACCTACATATGTTTGATGAAATTAGTAATTTAATTTAATTCCTTTATTTCGTTCCTTTATAGCATTTTAAATAAAAAAAATCTTTCATCATTACTGATTTAAATTGGTTTTTTTAAATTTTTAGTAGCGTGTTTTTGTCGATAGTATCGCTATCAAAAAAAAAATATCGATAGTCTACTTAAAATAAAACTATCGATACTATCGATTGTACCATCGATAGTTTTGCAGCTCTACTGTTCAGGCTGAGCTCAACATGTTGACTATAGGTAGCGAAAAAATTTTAAGATGGAAAAAATACCAGCAATTACTCAACTGTTGAGTGGAGCGAAACTACTCAACTATGCGTTTCTAAGACAATCACTCAACGGTTGCGCAACAGTTACGTCTTATGAATGCGACCATTGTATGGTTCAGAGAACAGAAATGAGTAGTGAAAAAGTGAGTAAAGTGAAATATGACTTATAATATCTTGTACGCAACACGCACTCATATTTATTGCAATGTTGTCAATGAAACGTATTCACTCGAAAGTTTGAAGTGAGCATCGTACTCATGAGTGATGCCAACCCAAAATTTTTCTGCCTACGGACGATGCAAAATAAATAAATATGACTCACAATGCGAAATTCGCATACGAGGTTGTGTGTTTTTTTCTCTGTTGCTTATTTTTTTTTAATACATTTATTGTATCTTCAAATATGAACTAACAATAAATATTGAAATCTTAAATCTAAAATATAAGTATTAGGCCCGACCACTGTCGGACATAAACGTGGTGCTTATTGTTGTTTGTTTTTTTTGCTGGAATTGAAAAACAACCGTATTTAGTATACTATTGTATACTACTTGAGAGCAGAGTAGGAAGCCGTACAGGCGCGGCTGGCGGCTAGCCAGTCAGCCGATTTTTTTCGACAAGCCAAGCCGCCGCCGAACCACTCGGCTTATCGGCGGCTTAGTACTCAGCCGTTATTTTGTCTTTTAGTTTGTATACTTTTTCAAATTTCGTATATTTCGTTAGTTATTTTTGCTTCCACACAAAAAGAACATGTTTATGGGAATAGCAACGTAGCGTTCTCTTTTGGAGTCGTTCTCTTTTGGAGTCCCTTCTTAAATACATGCACGTTTACATAGACTTTTTTGTTTAAGCAATCAGGCGACTTTTTGATAATTAATTGTTCAAAGCTTTTTGTTTGCTGAACCGTAGCAGTGTTCCAATAAAGTAATTAATTTAAATAAAATTTATGTAGAAGGCAATCATGAATAAAATTCCGCGAGTAGTTTTTCCCGGGGAAAAACTCCAACTAATAGCAAGTAATAAGGAAAAAAGTTCTAATTTGAAAAATTAGAAATTTCTCACGAAATTTTATTCATGATTGCCCTGATAACCTAGAATATGTTTCTATGGTTTAACAAATAATTTACGAAGCTATTTTTTAGGATATAAAATACTGCAATATTCAAACTATTGCAAAATAAATAATGTTACAACGTGGTGATTCAATAATTCACGTATTTTTCTAAAAACTGGGTTAAAACTTTTTTTCAAATGCCTAAACAAATCGGCGTTAAGCCGTTCAGCCGCCGCCGCCGAAAATATTTGTCTTTCAGCCGCCGCCGAAATTTTTTGCTCGGCTTGCTACTCTGCTTGCAAACCGTTTAATGACTAAACTTTTAAATAAACACACATACCTGAGCTAAATGAGTTAAATCAATGCGAGTAGTATAATGGCGAGTATACACGATACTACAAATCGTACGATAAACCGTACAAGTATGAAAGTAGTAACGTCTATCATGCTGTCGTACTTATGAAGTATACTTTGTAGTATGAAAATCAAAAATGTGGGCGGAGCTTCGCTAAGTACGATAGTAAGTATTGTGTATACCCTGCATAAGTACTTTCCTGAAATTAGAAAACAAACTGCGGTGCTTTGTAAGTGTGAGTGTGGTATGGATATTAATGTCAACGTCGCATTGATATTTATATCGACTTATTTATAAATTAATGTCATTGAGAGTGAGCGTACATCAGAGTAATTGATGTCTTTTTATATTTAAATTTTTATGAGTCAATATGAGTAGTAAAAACAATATTCATTGCGGATCTCTAGTATGGTTGGACAATGAGCAAATGAGAACAATACATTTGTTTGTATTTGTTTTTCTAAAACAAATAACCCTCATACCTAAACAAAAGCGGCAAGCGTTGCGTTAGCAGCAGGGTACGCATTTTCAGTACATTTAAAATTTAAAAATTTTTAATTTAATTTTAAAATTTAAATTTTAAATGTGAAAATATCATTTGATTGTAGTGAAAAAACGTACCTTGCTGCTAACGTAACGTTTGTCGCTTTTATTTAGGTATGAGGATAAGATGCCATAAGTATATTTTACCATAAGTACATTATGGTGTGTTGAGAACAAAATTTACGTGGCTGATGAATGAATGAATAAAAGTAAAATTCCAAATACATACATACATGTATGTATGTACATATGTGAGTAAATGATAGATGAAACACATGAGCTGCAAATACAAAAAAATTACACACAATACGAATTTGTGCCTTGTCTGTGCCACAAAAAAACTTTACGATCGTACGCACGAACATCTGCTTATTGTGTTTTTGTTTCAACAATGGTTTTTTCATATACATATGTATTTGTATTACAACATGTATTTTTGAGCAAAAACACATACAAACAGTTTCTCAGCAGCAATTGTTATTTGTTTTTAATTGTACTGTAATTTGGAAAAGCACGCACACACAATAACTCTTAAGGCCCAACTGTAATATGAATAAGCGCACTTAAGCGAATGTGCGGGCACATATAAAACGTATGAGTTAAACTATAATGTACTTACGGAACTTTTCGTCATAGTTTGCCACATACGTTTTATATGTAACCGCACAGTTGCTTAATTTCGCTTATTCCTATTATAGTTGGGCCTTAAGTGCCAAACTGAATGCACGCAAATTCCGTACGGAAAACACTGTTTGTGCATTTTTTAAACTCAAGCAAACAGCATCAGAAAATATTCATTGATTTTAAATATTTTTTTATTGTTTCTTATTTTAAACTTTATTTTTATTGTTTCGTATTTTAAACTTTCATTTTTTATTTTACAATACACATATACACACATACCCATGAGTTTATTTATGTGTGTTCATTGTTGTACTTTTTAGTAAGGAAAAACAAATAAAACAAGTAATAAAGTGGTGGATATAATTATACGTGAATTTTTAATAGATTAGGACAAGTTAATTTGATTGAATTGTATTCATTTAGTAGTTAAAAAAAGAAACAAAATTACTAAAAATTGTGAACAATACCTTTATATGCAGCTGTGGCTAAATAAGTCACATTTGAATTGTTTAAGTATTTGACAGACTTATCGTTCAATTCTGGCATTAGCTTAAGCCAGCTTATTCATATTATAGTTGGGCCCTTATACTAGTTCTCTCGCTGACACTACAATGATATGCTACATACCATGGTATATTTGTTTTGGCTATACAAACAAGTATACCAATGCAACCCTTTAGTATGTATGCGTATATGTGCATATTAGTGATGCACGCATATTCGTATTCGAATTGTCCAATATTCGGTCATTTTCAGGCGAATACGAATACGAATATTTTTCCAAAAAAATTAAATAAATAAATGCATAAAGGCTGAAACAAAATAGTAGCTGTAGTACAACGTAACGAGTAGGGCTGCAAGCTGTCAAAAGTTAAAAACTGTTGTTTTAAAGGGAAGTGAACAGAATGCGTAGTTGTGGTAGCCGTTGCAGTGGAAGTTGAAGCGATAAAATCGAAACTTTGAACTTTGTTGCGCGACAAAAAAATAAAAATTTTTTGTATACAACAAGGATTACCATGCTTTTGAGAAAAATATTATGTAGTCAATTATTATTGGCAATTTCTTTAATACATTTAGCAATTTTTGCTAACTAGCGATTATTCGCAATTTTTTTTCGAAAATTTTTTATTTTTAACAGCATTGGCGATTTCTAATCAATTTTAGGGCTTGCTTCCAATTTTGCAACTTTTTGCGAATTTTTGCAAACTTCGCGATATTAATGACTTTAGTGTGTTTTCAGCTTCCTGACAGTTGCGCCGATTTTTAAACAATATTAAACTTCGTTTTCATCCCGCTGTTAGTAAGTTTTTGCAAAATTTTCATCTTTTTTGGCATTTTTTTGCATTCCTTACAGTCTTACAGATTTTGAATTAATATTATGGCTTATTTAAAATTTTGCAATTTTTCGCGGTTTTTTTGCAAAGTTCGCGAAAAAAATTACTTTTGCATGTTTTCAGAGTCCTAACATTTTTGCCGATTTTTAAGCGATATTAGACTTTGTTATCATCCCGGCTGTAAATAACTTTTTGTGAATTTTCTACTTTTTCACGATGTTTGCCGAATGTTTTGCAGTTCTTACGATTTTTAATCAATATTATAACTTATTTAAAATTTTGAAACTTCTCGCGAATTATCGCTTTTTTCGCGATTTTATTTTATTTTTTTATTTTGTTTTTGCTATCTTATATTTTCAGAGAGTTTTAATCAATTGCTCTGCAATCGTCCAAATTTTAGCAATTTTGTTTTTTACATAGTTTTCGCAACTTTTCCGGAATGTTTGCCTGCTTTACAATTTTAGCGAGTTTTAATAAATTTTAGTATTTCTTTCCAATACTGCGATATTTTGCGAATTTGCGGAATTTTGTTGCTTGCGGAAACGCACCTTAAGAAGAATGTACTTTCTGTTTTTAGTTATCAGATATTTAAAATATTTTATTGATTTTTAGGCAACATATACGAAGAAAATCGAGCTTGTGAATTGAACAAATTCACACATTATTGTTGCATAATCTTGCAAGGTTTTTAAGGAAATATTTATTTGGTAACCATGCAGAAAGCTTCAATATTCTGTCCACATTTTTTTCTTGCTGCGCTACTAGTTACGTCGTCAGCTTCAGCTTCAGCTACTACTACAACTACTCTATTCTGTTCCAGCCTTAAATCCTAAACGAAATTTAAATAAATGACTAAAAATTTTAGTTTGTACAAATACATTAATTTTTGTATAGAAATTTGTGCTTTGTATCATTTTCAAGTATTATTCAATGACGATCATTAAAATTTTGGGTACTTTTTATTAACTTTAAAGTACGCCAACAAGAGTGTGAAGTCCTTTCTCATAATTTATTTTTTAATATTTCATATTGCATATTATATTCCTATTCGCGAATATCAAAAATTGACATTCGTTACATCACTAGTGCATATACATTTATGTACAGGTACCTGAGTATTTATGTATGTATGTATGTATGTATATATGTATGCCAGTGAATAAATAAAGATAATTGATTTTTTTTGTTCTCTTCTTTTTAGCCCACTGTGAACTGGTGTAGTCGTGATATTGCTGAAAAAGTAGCTGCAGGCGAATTCACACTACGCGTTATAACATCCAGCAAGAGCAGGGCTTGGTCTGTTTTTGCTCGAATAGATGATGCAAATGGTCAGGAAATTGTTGGTTACGTTTGCTGTCGAACGTGTAAGAAAGTTCTCACATTCAGCAAGTCCACATCCACATCAAATTTGGTGAAACACAGGTGTTATGTTCTTAAATATCTTCAAAACCCAGAAGCTTTAACTTCGATAATTGAACCAGAATTACCAAAATTGGAAAACTCCAACTCATCTATGGATTTTGAAGTCGAAAACACTGACAATAACATAACAAAGCTCATCACGAAGTGTCTAATAAAGAACTGCTGGTCATACGAGCTGATAAATGATGAAGATTTTAAGGCAATTTTTATAGAGTTTGTGGCGTTCGGTGCCAAGTTTGGCAACAACGTAGATATTGACAGATTGCTACCGACTCCTAAAGCAGTTGCCCGAAATGTTAACGAAATCTATGGGGATTGCTTTAAGAAGGTGCATGCAGAAATAGCCACAATTAAAGAAAATGGCTTTGGACTAGCGATGCATGTCTGGGCGAACAATTTCTTAAGGAAAAACTATATCGGTCTAACCATACATTTCTTATATTATGGAGCCATAAGATATCGTTTCCTGGGATTAAGACCATTGAATGGAGAGCAGTGCAAAAGTGAGTATTGTCTATTATTTTTTTTTAGGACTACAGTAATTTTAGACACGGAAAGTTTACTTTGTAAAGTCTTAATTCAGCTGTGTGATAGACAGAGGGAGGAATACTACCTTTTTTTGTCTTTCTCCCAGCTGAATTAACACTTTACAAAAGGGGTATAATTTCCGCTTAATTGACTTTTAAATAATTTGTGAATTTTGTTGTAATTAACCGCTTAAATAATTTATTTGATACTCTGTCATTTAATTCACCAAATTAATGAATAACTTAACCAATTAAATGAAAACTGCTGACGTACAAGTTACATACATGTTAATAATACCTTTTAATTTTATGTTTCGTATTCGGAACCCTAGTACACCAAAAGTGAAAAGGAACCTTATTGTTTTCGCTACGCTGTCTGTCTGGCCGTCTGTCCGTCACAGGCTATTTTCTCAGGAACCGTAAGGCCTACGGACCTGAAATTTGGATAGAATATGTAAAACCTTGCCCGCTACAACAAATACATAAGAGTTAAAAATTAAAGGGTGTTCCAAAACGAGCAACAAAAAGTGTTAAAATCCCATGTAATATACATACATACAATTGTATGTATGCACATACCGTTAGCTAAAATGCAAAAAGGCGCAACTAACAAAAATATAATTTTACAAGCAAAAAACTAAAAATGAAACGAAAGCAACTTGTAGTTGTGTCCTCTTATTTTGTTTTTGATAATAAAAGCGACATTTTTGATCCCAGAAGTGTAAAATTTTGTCAAACCATGCAGTTTAATGGCATTCATAAAAATCAATCAAAAACTCGATTTTAAATTTTTTGTTAGTTACGCCTTTTTGCATTTTAGCTAACGATATGTATGTATGTATGTAATTTGACAACTTGCTGTATCTTGGAAACCGTGAGAGGCAAAGTCTTGAAATTTTCAAAAATAGTAAAACTAAAAAATCTCAAAATTATAAAATCGCCTATCCGAAAAAAATCGGCAAAACAAAAAAAACCGCCAAAACGAAAAAATCACCAAAATGAAAAAAAAATTCTAACACTAAAATAAATCGCCAAATCAGAAAAAATCGCCAAAAACCGAAAAAAAGTTGCCAAAACGCGAAAAATGCGACAAAACTAAAAATGTCACCTATATGAAAAAAATCGCCAAAATTAAAAAAAAAAAATCTAACACTAAAATAAATCGCCAAATCAGAAAAAATCGCTAAAATAAAAAAAAATCGCCAAAATTAAAAAAATCGCCAAAAACCGAAAAACATTGCTAAAACGCGAAAAATGCGTCAAAACTAAAAAATTTTCTGTATGAAAAAAATCGCCAAAATTAAAAAAAAAATCGCTAAAATGAAAAAACGCTAAAAACCGAAAAAATCGCCAAACAAGAAAAAAGTGCCAAAACTAAAAAAGCGCCAAAACTTAATAAAAAACGCCAAAACTAAATATAACGCTCAAAACCGAAAAAAACCAAAAAGAAGGCCAAAACTATATTTTATATGGGCTAAAGTACGAATTGACTTACATATCTAGTGTCCGTACAAAACCATTCGTGCGCGGGTCAAAGTCACACTTCACTGAATTTATTTTAACTTCATATTCATTCCTATTTTGAATAACAATTCCCTGGAAAATATATTCCTTGTTCTTATATTCAACAAAATATTTTTATAAAAGTAAGTACTTAATGGGATCTTGAGATTCTCGTATTTTAAAAATTTTATTGTACTAAAAATTGCTTTTTGAAAATGATTTTTGTTTTGTACATACACAAAAAAAAAATATTTCCTCAATCAAAACTTTTAATAGAAAAAATAACGAAAATAAAAAAAATTATTCGTTTCAAATAAAATTTTTAGTTAAATAAATATATAAATGAAATTTGAATTCAATGAATTAACGGCCTGTTTTACGATGTCACCTGAAATCGTTCGATCGACAACTGTTATTGCAAACAACAATAAAACTAGAAAATTTGTATGTATTCGATTTAACGATTTCTGGTGACATCGTGGGACAGGCCGTTAATTTTTAAATAAACTTTTAACTAATTACATTTTTAAACAAAAGTTAAATTGAGTCAATTAAATTTAGCAATTGATTATTTGTATTTATTTTTTTCATTAAAGTTGTTAATTGGAGAAAATTTTTTGCTGTATAGAACACTTATATTTTGTGAATATATTAAATGTATTCCAGCCAGATCTTGGAATAAAAACCTGAATAAAAATCATTCATATAAAAATTAAAACTATTTCTTAAAAAATTTATCTTTTCAGTCAAAAATGTCTCTGCAGAGATTGAAAATATTCTCAAGGATTACAATTGCAAGCTTTCTAGCAAATCAATAATAGTCTCAAGTGGACCTAACGACATCAAGAACTCTCAATTACTTCCCTGCATCAGCGATTTACTCAATGCAGCTCTGCAGAAATCTATGGAAGACATCCCCGAAGTTGTGGAAGTCGTCAATGCTTGTATGAAGTTGCTCAACTATTTAAATAAACTGGAAATAAAAATATTTCCAAAGAAAAAATTATACAGCAATCGTTGGATCACCTTATACGAAGTGCTTAAGCTATTGGAATTTCACTGGATAACCATTGAGAATACACTGCAAATTGGAAATGAAGAAACTTTGACAAAAAATGTAAATACAGACCATTTGGGAGCCATATTAAGATTATTTGAGCCCTTTGCAGAAGCCTTCTATTGTTTAGAGAAGGAAAATAAGGCCTCAATACATTTAGTGCTGGTATATTTGCATGATTTGAAAAAAGCTTGTGACCCAGAAGACGGCGTGTTAGAAGAGTTCGATTTTATAGCGAAATTAAAGAAAACTTTGAGAAGTCAATTGCAGCAAATTTGGAAGGAAAATGTAACAATTCTTCATAAATTAGCGATTTTCCTTTATCCGCCCACAAAGAAATTGCTGCAATTCACTGACGAAGAAAAAGAGTGCATCGAAAGGGAATGCACACGTCTTATGAAATGCTTCGAATATAATTTGAGAATCAACATCAAACAAGAATGTGATCCTCTTTGCACATCGGAGTCGAAACGCAGAAAATTATTTTTGGATTTTGTGGAGTCTGAGACAAGCCATGATCAAGATGAATTTATTATACAGGAATTACAGTTTTATAAAATGGCACGCGTTGTGTACAGTGAAGACTTTGACGTTTTCAGTTGGTGGGAGCAGCAAAAAGATAATTTTCCTCTTCTCTATAAATTGAGCTGCATGATTTTTGCAACGCCTGCAAGTAGTAGAACAGCACAGCAAATTTTCACCACTACCGGCAATTTGTTGTGCAACCAAATATCTGGTCTGGACTCCAATGAAATGGATATTGAGCACATTGCGTTCATAAAGTTTAACGCTGAACAAGATGAGCTCGATGCCAAAACGTATATTATTTGAAATCGAATTGCATCACAGCTTCAAAAAACCATTTAGTAAGAGCTTTTTCTTAATCCACATACACATACATATATATGAAGTATGTATATGACTAATTACATTATAAATATAGTTAAGTACAAACATATGTAGATGTATATCGTCATCTTAAATGCAAACGGACGTAACTACACTTTTATATTTTTTTCTTTTAGAGGAGAAACAAAAAACGTTTTAAAATTATTAATAATAAAGTGTTCTTGAAAATTTTCTTAGAAATTTTCCTTTTTAGCATGCAATGCATCACTGCTCTGCATCATACGTGCAAACTTTTATTTAAATTGCAATACAAGATCGCTGATAATCTGTTTTAGTAGCAATCGTGTTTGTACACCATATTTGACATTTATCTGTGCGTTTCTACTACAGTGAACCAGTTTAGAACATTTCAATTTCCATTTGCAGCGCAGTGATGCATTTACTAACAGGCTCTATATATTTTTAACCATTTATTTCCTTTTTTATACATATATATTTAAGCTTTTGTGTTAGTTACGTTCCTTGTAATAAAAAATAGATGCATCGTCGTCATTTTTGATCGCAGAGGGTTAAATATTTTTGTGAACTTGTATGTATTTTGATAAAATGAACCCCAATCAATTAAAAACTCAATTTCGAATTTTTGTGTAGTTACGTCCGTTTGCATTTAAGGTGACGATATATTTAATATTAAACTTATTAATTTGTCCGCTAGTAGGCATTCTAAAAGTAAATTAAAAGAAAATGAATTATACATATGTAAATGTAAGTATAACGAAACTTTTCTCAGATTAGAATGTGATAAAAAATTGAAAGTGAATTCTCCATTTTGACATTAAATTTAATTTTTTATGTTGGTTTTTAGTTATTTAGTTATTGAATAAATTATTTGTCTTATATACATACATATTTAAGTGTTTATAAAAAAAATATTATGGCCTTTTACTGCATTTTAAAGGTAAGACAATTTTTTTACTGAGATTGCTTTTGCAACACGACTCACCCATTTCGAACAATTTGTCCGGAAAATCGAAGATACCGCGTGAATTAAGTTTGTGATGGTCTCAAGTCCCCGCCCTCTCAGACACCAAAAAAATTTTTACAATCGGTCTAAAATGTACTGAATTATAAAGATACCTCGTCCTTTTTTTGAAGTCGTTTAAAAAAAGTGAAAGACAATGAAAAAGGCTAAAATCAGCTGATTTGCGTGCCGTTGAAAAGGGAAAAATGTGGTGAGCTTGCTATTGAATTTTTTAGCTCAATAATAAAAACAAACAACGGAAAATTTATGTATACTTTGAGTAATAAAGAAGTGAATATTTTTACAAAATTAAACGAACGAATTTTCATTAAAAAGTATTTTCACCATTTATGCACGTACATACATACTTACAAAAAGCACACAGTGAATGAGAAGATGAAGTATAAAATTAAAATACATTGAAATAATAATATAGGCATGTTCTGAAATCACGGTGATTTCAAATCACTAACGATTTTGAAATCACGCAATTGATTTTTGGGTGTTCTGAAAATCACGAGATTTTTAGTTTTTATTAGTGATTTTCATTGTGCTAAATAACGAGCAAAAAGCTTTTATTGTGCTGCCAAAGTATTTAGTACTTATTTTTGCCATTTGCACTTATTTTTAACGATTGTATATTAAATATTAACCAATCGAATTTCATAATTATAATTACTATTGAACAAATTAGATCAATTTTTGTTCTGAATGATTAATTTAATTGAATAAATTAGTCATATGCTCCCACGACTTTTTTTGATAAACAATATCAGCTGACTACTGAAAAGGAAAAGTAAATCACGAAGAATGTTAAAGAGCCCACAAAAAATATAGCACTTTCATAAATTTGTAAATTTTAGTGTTCTTTTGTGTAAAATAATTAGTTTTATTACAAAAACAAATAAAGAACAAATCATATTGTGTGTATATACTTGTTTTATCACCGAATTCAAAGTAAAATGCTTAAAAAACCATTAAGTGATTTGATATCGTCAGGCAGTTGGTTGACCGGTTTCAAATCACGAGATCTCGAACATTTTTGTGTGCAGAACACCTTTTCAGTGATTTTTAATCATTTTGTTCAAACTTATTGGTGAAAAGGCCGTCACTTCTCGACAACCGTAAGAGCTACGGACTTGAAATTTTGGACAGAGTATATAGAACTTTGGCCGCTACAACAACAAATACATGAGAGTTAAAAATTAAAGGGTGTTCCAAAACGAGCAACGAAAAATTTTAGAATCCCATGTAATACACATTTGTAAAGTTGGTGTATTTTTATACAGACTACAACAATTAAAAAAAATTAAATTAAAGTGTGTTCTATCAGTTAATGTAATTTTGACTATGTAATTTTGACAACTTGCTGTATCTTGGAAACCGTAAGATGCACTCTTTATTTTCAAAAAACGGTAAAGCAAAAAAATCTCAAAATTATAAAATCGCCAAACCGAAAAAAATCTCCAAAAACCTAAAAAATCGCCAAAACGAAATAGAACCCCACATAAAAAAAATTTCTAAAACTAACATAAATCGCCAAAAATAGCCAAAATGAGCAAAATCGACAATATAAAAAAAATTTACAAACTTAAAAAATGCCAAAAACCAAAAAAAAAATCGCCAAAATGAGAAAAAAAGCGCAAAAACTTAAAAAAAATTGTCAAAACGGAAAAAAACGCCAAACCAAACAAACGCTAATAACCGAAAAAATCCCAAAAACGAAAAAAAAATGCAAAAACTAATATTATAAATATGTATTATATAGGCTAAAGTTCGTATTGTATTACATATCTAGTGTCCGTAGGGAACTCTTCGTGCGCGAGTAAAATTCGCACTTTACTTAATTTATTATGTTTTGTATCGTTCTATTAGAGAAGTTACGCGTGATCATTTTTAGGGAACAAAGAAACATTTTAAATTATTATGAAAAATATGTACCAGGCGAACGGGACAACAATCGCCCACTGTCAATTGATTTAAACATCGGCGCTGTGTGTAAGGCCCAAGGAAATAACGCCCAAATAAGAAAATTAAATAATACGGGTTTTATTTCATATTCTTTGG
This sequence comes from Tachina fera, assembly GCA_905220375.1. NCBI lineage: Eukaryota > Metazoa > Arthropoda > Insecta > Diptera > Tachinidae > Tachina > Tachina fera. Next base: position 100,650,658 of record LR999967.1, on the reverse strand, counting down.
GCCTTATTTCATCTAGAGTTTTTTGTGGGATTTATTTCATTTATGTGGCACTATGAAATAAAGCCCAAGGAAATAAGACTCAAATAAGAAAATGAAATAAGGCCTACAAAAATGAAGGTATGTTTAATTGGTCTTTATTTGATTTATTTTGGGCATTAGTTCAGCTTGAGTTCGGTTGGAGTTTATTTAATTTTTTTTGGGATTTATTTTATTGGGGCTTATTTTACTTTCTTATTTAGACGCTATTTCCTTGGGTCTTACTTCATAGCGCCGTAAACGTCAGCTCAATATACATGTATGTACATGTTTTTCAATGGAAATAGAATATGAGAATTGTTTTGATTCATCATAGTTCACTTTGTCAAAAGGTTTTTTGTTTGTTTGTGAAATGAAAGCTCAAATTTACCATCCCTAATTTACAATAGGCTTGCCGTTGTGTTGTTTACTTTTTACTAATTATACACATGTCTGTTAATTTGCGAAACCAATTTAAATGAAATGGATGTAGACTTGTATCGAACTCATTCAGTAGATCGTTTTTGAAACAAACCTATGATCAAACCCATTTAAATTACATGGGTTTAATGAATGGTTTGTGTCAAAATCGAGTTCGATGCAAGTCTACATGGGCGTGATTTAGGCTTTGTGTCAGAAATAAGCTGGTGAATGAGCTCGTCCCAAGTCTACTCATAAGATTTGGAACTATCTCATTCAGTAGTTCGTTTTCGACATGATTAATGTCGTGTAATTTAAATGGGTTTGATCATAGATTTGTGTCAAAAAGGAGCTACTAAAAGAGTTCGATCCCAGTCTCTACTTATAACTTCTCAAACGAGTATGAGTATTAAAGCATACATTTATGCAAGCATCAACAAACATGTCTAAAACGGCCGCTTGAACGAGTTCGACCCAAGTCTAGTTATGACTATTAAGAATGTATCCTTTTGCCTATCTCCGATCTATATAGTACGGGCATAAGCTAAAATTCAAAGAAATATTTATGTATGTATGTTCTTATCTTTATAAATTGCTGACGAAAAAAAACATATCAGACAATTTTTAAATTTCCCTAGTATACATATAAAGCCAATTAGGAAGAAGTGTGCAAAGAATTTTAAATATCACGTCCTTAATTCCCACATTAAATTCAGCCCTGTATGCTTCCGGTATTTGAAATAAAATAAAATCGTTATCATTAGTACTTGCTCTGCTGCTACTTTGTGCACATCATTTGGTTTGTAACTAAAATAAATATGTACTTCATAATCGTCTTATTTGTTGAAAAAGAAAACGATTTATCTTGAAATTTTATTTCTAAATTTTATCTTTTCTTCCCCCCTTAAATAAGTTAATCACTAAGCCATTCAATCAGAATCATTCAGGTAAACAAGTGAACATTAGTAGCTGTCTGCCAAAAAATCGAAAAATATATTAAATTGAACCACGAGTACTACTTTCGCATTACGTTGTCGTCTTTGTAGCTTTTTCTATTATTTCAATGGAAACTTTATTGTGTTTATATCTTTTCAATGCTTCTTGATTTACGCAATTGATTTATTGCCATTAAATTGAAGTAAAAATGATTTTTATAAGAAATTTCTTAAAGTTTTCCATTTCGCTGCTAATTATCATCAATCATAAGGACATACAGACAATGGCGAGAGAATGTTGAAATTGCGTTGTAATTTCAAAATGTGAATGTAGTTGTAACTGAAGAGTGGCGACGGTCGTGTGTTTAACAGGAATCAGTACCTGGATTCAGTAACTTTTTGCGAACCGAAAATAGTAATATTTATCGATATATTTATTCGTTTGCGGTAACGATAATATGATTTATTATTTACGATAGTGTACATCTGTGTCTAAAGCCTGGTAGCCTGTTCACAATTTCGTGTCAAATGCTGTTAAATTACATGTAAAAGTATTTGGTATGAAATCTTCGCGAAATAAATTCGCAAAAGTGGTACTATGTTCTTATTGCGAAAAACACGTAAAATGTATCTGGCAGCATGTTTTTCCATGCAAAATTACTCTGGCATTATTCTAGTTTCAGCTGCGAAACACTACGGAATTCTAACAACGTTGCGAGAAATTTATAGAATTTATAGAAAACCACGAGGTTGGTTACATTTAGTATATGTTAAATTTTATCACGCGAAATAATCAATGTTACTGAAAATTTTTCACAATTTCGAACTGAGTCCCAGACTTAACTCTCTGTTTAATTCTATATCATGTGGCATGCCTGCATTCAAAATGTCAGACAAGCGAAAATCACAAAGAATTACAGAAAAACTAGATGAATTGGAGCTTGTTATTTTACTTTTTTTTTGCTTCAACCCACAGCGAATATCGTTAAAATGTGTTAGTGAATAGCAAAGTCGATTCATTATAGTTGTATTTATTATAGCGATAAGATTATCGTAATAAATGTTAATGAATCCAGGGGGTCTATACTGTGTAATGCGAAACAAAAGAAAATGCTTTCGAATTTGTATATTTATAGCGTGTAAATTCGAAAGAACTTTCTTTCGTTTCGAATTACAGAGTAGACCCCCAGGTACAGGTGTGCTCATGCATGGGAATTCGTGACTTTATTCTTTCAATCGAATTTAGATTCATCAATTGCATGTCTATCCATGGGTGTATGTATTCGAAGTCAAAAAGTTCAAAATCTCAACTCTGCCTTAGTAAAATGTTAATTTAAAAAAAGAGAACAAGTATAATAATTTAATTATGATTATGGTTGGAAATGTTAAATTCACAGCAGATGGCATGTCTTTTACAAAAGGTTTGTGTCTTAAAATCCCATGACATTTTAGATAGACTTGGGTCGAACATTCAGTCGGCCAATTAAGACACAACCTATAATCAAACCCATTTAATTTAGATGAGTTTGATCTAAAAATGAGTTTGAACAAAAATAATTTGTGTCTAAAATAACCGACCGAACATGTCTAATTTCGGAGGGTAAATAGTTGTCATCTCTTTCCACTAGACTTAAGTTTGTATAGACGGTTGTCAGATCTTAAAATATTGTTAGTAAAATGTGCTAAGAATTTCTTACAACCGTGTGAACTGGCAATTTTTGCCTGACATCGTTGCCAGAAAAAGCATTTTCAGTCCGTTGCAAGACGGGCAGGTGTGTGTGAACACACATTGTAAAATTATTGCCAGATATTTTAATATTGTCAGATATGCGAAGTTTATGCATCTGACTGATGCCATTGTAAGAGAATTCTCTATATGAGCAACACTCCACACGCTTAATTTTAAAGAAAAAAAAAATATATAGTAAAATAAATGCAGAGAAAATAATTGCAAAAGCTCCTTTATGGTCCATAATAATTTTTTTACATTTAACACAACCAAAAATGATTGATATTTAACAATTTCTAACAAATGCTTTGAGTCTGGCAACGCATAACAACAGATCTGAAAATTTTTACATATGGCAACCGTGTGAACTGACAATTTTTCGACTAACGATTTTGTCACATGAATTTATTGTCATACAACCGTCTGGCGATAAATTGTAAGATTTTCTGACCAATTTGATACAAACGGATGAACTGACAGACAATCTACCTTGTTCTGGCAATTTTTCTTTGGCAGTACATTGTCAGCACATTACCAGATCTGACATTCGTCTTTAGAAAGCTTGAGACAAATTTTCTAAAAAAAAACATTTAATTTATTCAAAATAAACTGTAACATACTTTGACATAATTTTGCACAAAGGTTGGGTCACACTCGTCAAACATTTGCCTAAAAAAGCGTAACCACTAAATGCTCATGAAAAATCGTTAAATTCAGAGAAAAGTTTGTCAAGTTAAAGAGGCGCCACTAATTTTAGATTCTATTATATTGTCCATTAGTTGTGCTCGAAACTGTTTAATTTGATAAACAAGTGTCTGTATCAAAACTTTTTTCATTAGTGTTTGTTGGCTACGCTTTTTTGTGACCATAGCTTAAGTGAGTGAGTTTTAAGAGCTTTTAGCTTTCTTATTTTCCATCAATTTTTCTTGCACAAACTTGAACAAAATATCAGCACCCTCTTGATTGTTCTTTCTGTAATATGGCAATTCGGACAGACGTTCTACCCAGGCCTTAACATTGGGAAACTTTTCTTCATCGATGGGCGCAAATAGCAAAGCCGTCGACACAGAGGCCACACAACACAAATCAGCAATTGTAAGATCTTCTCCACATAAATATTTGGAAGAAGCGAGACACTTCTCTAGACCATCGTATGCCTTTTGCATATAAACGACTTTCTCCACTTCAATTTTATCAGCACCAAAATAGAGAACCGGTTCAACCATGAAACGCACCCGTGGAAACAAATGACCGCAATCAAAATACAGTCGGGCATCGACGTTCCTGCGCTGCATTTTCTCTTTGGGATACAAGCTCTCGTCCACAGCATACTTATCGGCCAAATAGCAACAGATGACATGTGAGTCAGTGATAAGAACTCCGTTATCATCCAGCACAGGAATGGTGTGTAGAGGATTGAGTTTGAGAAATTCCGGTGTCAAGTGTTCGCCTTCTTTCAAGTTCATAGGTCTAAAAATAATTGTGCATAAATCATTAAAAATCTTTAATATAAACATACATACATAAGTACGTAAAGCTGCGGTCACACTTGTCAAACATTTGCCAAAAATCAAGCGTAACCAACAAACACTAATGAAAAAACTGTTGATACCGACACTTGTTTATCAAAATAAACAGTTTCGAACACGTCGAACACAACTAATAGATAATAGTGTACTGAACAAGACCATTTATAAGACCTTTCAAGACATGAGAAATTTTTCGAATGCTTTACTACAGCGAAATATTCTAAAACAAACGCTAAACAACACTGTTGCCAAGCAAACAACTCAAACAAATGTCTTGCCAAAAGTGTAAACAACAGCGTTTGTTTTAGAATATTTCGCTGTAGTAAAGCATTTGAAAAATCTCTCATGTCTTTAAATGTCTTATAAATGGTCTTGTGCAGGACTTTAATAAATAACGTCATTGAATCCAACATTATTGGTTACTCTTTAACTTGACAAACTTTTCTCTGAATTGAAAGATTTTTCATTAACATTTAGTGGTTACGCTTTTTTTGGGCAAATGTTTGACAAGTGTGACCGCACCTTAAGTATGCAGTCTTGTTTAAATGTTTTACCTCAAATCCAAATCAACACCCAAAGCAGCAGCAGTTAGCAAAACTGCCCGGCATGGTGGACTGCGTGGCGTGTAATATAAAACTGGTTTAGTCATTTCTGCTGTAGATTATAAAAAATACCTGCAAAAGTTCATATCTATGAGCATAATTAACTAATATTTAAAATTTATGTAAATATTTTTTTATATGAAATTAGTGTTGCAGTGTTGGATTGTGTGATGACATTATTTAGATATTTCTTTTTTGTACCCATATAATTTCATGATTTACTTATTGTTTTATTAATTAAAATGTGTTTATTATTTTTCGTGCAAAGTAAATTTTAAAACTATTCAAAAGTGATTCGTCCGATGATCCGTCCACTTACCTTATTCACTGGAGTAAAAAAGTATAACTGCTACTAATTTCTACACAGTGTAACAAGTGGAACCCACAGTGAGCGTATGGTGATAGTGTTACCAGTTTAGCTTAAACGAAAAAAAGCAACAAATTAAAAAAAATTTATAACACTAAAATAAATCGGCAAAACCAAAAAAAAATCGCCAAATGAAAAAAAATTTAATAAAAAATCGTCAAATTAAAAAAAAAACAGAAGCCGAAAAAAATCGCAAAAGGGCAAAAAGGTGACAAAAATAAAAAAATCGCTTGATTGAAAAAAATTGACAAAATGAAAAAAAAATTGCCAAATTGAAAAAACGTCCAAAACCGAAAAAAATCGCATATGTTAATAATATATATCGCATATTTTAATAATATATTTTAATAAGTACAAGTACACTGTGTGCTTTTATTATTCACATCAAACATGATGTGGCAGCTCAGTTTAACTTTGGCTGAAAAATTAAAATAGTTGGCAGCTCAGTTCGATTTTGTCTGGACAAAAATAAAAATTAAACCAATTCAAACAGAAAATGTTCCGAACAAAATTTGTTTTTTTTCTCTCTCTCTCTCAAAAAGAGAAACGTCAAACTCCATATAAAAAAATTTTGTCCGCAGAAAAATAGCTGTGAATTTGTAAAATTTCTCACGAAAAATCGTCAAAATAATTATCGGGAAACGTAAAAATTTCGTCAAAAATAAAACAAACACTTATCAAACGAAAACATAGCAAAACAAATAAATTCGTAGTTTTTGTATAAAATAAGCTAAAGTCTTATCAAACAAGGTATCAATTGTTTAAAAAACAAAATAATTACATGTCTTACTTTGGTTTTGTTTAAGTTAAGTTGACTAAATACTATTTCTACATTTGCTGAACACTACGGTAAGACTTCATTTTTTTTATCAGAAATAATTTCTTAATCGGAATCAAGTTCAGTATTTTAAATTTTTATTGAATGAAATATTTTTATTAATTAAACTTCATAGGGTCTTTGGGTAAATTTTGACCCATTTTAGCAAAAAACTTTGATTTTTTTGGAGAATTTGTGATTGATCTATGTGATATTTTCTGACTTTTACTTAATTTTATATCTTAACAGATAGAGTAGGTTTGCGGATATATAAACTTTCCAAAAAAAAATTTTATGCAAGATTTTACACTAAAGGTCTTCGGGTCAAATTTGACCCGTGTTTGGAAGTGTTGTGTCTGGTATTTCTTGTAGAATAATGAAAGATAGTGGAATAGAAGTTATCCTGCATACATTATCAGACGATTTAGAAAGTCTAACGTGACTGCAGATAATTTTTTTTATATGTTATCGTTTAGAAAAAAAAAATACTGAGATCACAAATCACTTTAGTTCAAACGATACATACAAATATAAATGAGCTACTACCAGAGATAGTACATGTGTTATTATCATGAGTGTTTATCATTATTTTTATTTTACCAAAGATACTACTCGTACTCTCCTTACATAGGTCTATTCCGGTAAAAAAGTCTGGGAATCTTCTTAGTACTTTGCATTCAAGTTAGTAATCGCAAAGACAAAAAACTGCAAATATGATTAGATTACAATAAATAAAAGGGAGGGGTATATTTGCTGGATAAAGTTAGATAATTTTTTACTTGCAAAACAAAGACTAATCAATGTTGTCAAGTGGTGGTTAGTAACATGCTAGATATATAAGCTAACAATGCTTTTATGATATCTACATCGGCAACTAGCTGCTGGAAATAAACTATTTTGCAAAACGTCGACACTTTTTAGAAAATGTAGGATTGCAGCTTACTATGCCTTATATAAAGAACCGAAAGACGTTATCAGTATCAGTATTTTCACAGAAAGTTGCACTAAAACTACGTGAGGTAATTGAGTAGCCGTAAATTTCAACCAAATCCAAAGCAAAATATTTGAACAAGGTAAACACAGAGCCAAAGAAGTCAATGCCAATTATGCGTCAACGCAGAAAATAAAAAACCATTAGATATAATTATAACTTGCAAAAACTTTATATGCAAACTGCAATATGAAACAATTACTTTATGTACAATTACTATTAATATCGATTTAATATTACGTTTTATGTATCATGTATTAATCGAATTAAATCTATGAAACAATGTTCTCATTCATTGCCAATAAATGAATCACAAATAAATGAAACCAGTACATAATTTTCAATTTAGGTCAAATTTGACCCGAAGATATTTAACGTCAACAATTTTAAAGACCCTATGAAGGTTAATGTGAGTTTCTAAAAAAGATAAGAAAAATTATATTTCAGTTTCTTCATGTAGTTCATTTTGCATTGAATTTTTTTGAGAACTGGTCACACTGAATGATACTGAATTACATAGCTTTTGTTGGGGGAGAGTTGGATCTCTTTGATTCGAGTGTTGCCGCATACATAAATTTTCTTTTGGCCCTGGTATTTCGAAAATATTACAGATATTTTTCTTTTAAGTTCTTATCAAAATAGCATCAAAATTTTCATGGGTTTTTAACAATACATATCCAGCCACACTCTAGTACTTTACACAACTCTGGTTGCTGTATTGTTGTACAACAATTTGTTATGCAGTCCGCTGGTACCCAGTAAAAAAAGAGACTCCAAAAAAATCATGAAAATGTAGAGTTTACGATGCGGAAGTAGTGCAAATTTCGATTCGATCTAATGATTTTTACATAGGGTTGTCATTGCAAGAAGTTCTCTTTTGCGATGCCTGGTCACTGAATTGGAAGCGATATTAAGAAAAATTCCCTTTTTTGTGTTCTATGATAATATTTTCATCTAGGAAAAAGGGTAAGTAGTTGCCTTTTTTAACAATTCGTTTCTTTTTATACGAATTTAAGCCCGAAACTGTGCTTTCATGTAAATTTAAGCAAATAACTTTTAAATTTTAGACTAAAAATAATTCATAAATTTCTTTAAAAAAATAATTTTTTTTTAAGTTCTGGTGAGTATTTTCTAACACTATGGAGCTACATGGTTTTTTGCTCACTCTCGGCAAATTAAAAATATCGATTTTTTGGAAGCAATGAAAATGTACTTCCGCTAGAATGACTTCCATTTTTTTTCACTGGGTATAATTGCAACATGCTATACATTTCCCACCTCTTATTTTATTCAGGGAATTGAGATAAGAGAAATTTAATAAATTCAGTGAAGTGCGACTTTGACCCGCGCACGAAGGGATCCGTACGGACACGAGATATGTAATTCAATACGAACTTTAGCCAATATAAACTATAGTTTTGGCATTTTTTCGTTTTTGGGTTTTTTTTCGTTTTAAGCGTTTTTTTTTAGTTTGAGGGTTTTATGAATTTATTGGCGCTTTCTGAGTTTTGGCACTTTTTTCACTTTTTGGCGATTTTTTTTTGGTTTTTGAAGTTTTTTTAATTTTGGCGATTTTTATTATTTTGAATTTTTTTTTATTTTGGCGATTTTTTTCGTTTTAGCGATTTTTTTTATATTTGGCGATTTTTTTTTAATTTTGGGGATTTTTTTTATCATTTTGGCGATTTTTTTTAATTTAGACGATTTTTTGGAATATGGCGATTTATTTTAGTGCTTGCTGCTTGATGCAATTTTTTTCAGGTTTTTTTTTGGTTTGGCGATTTTATAATTTTTGGATTTTTTAGTTTTACCGTTTTTGAAAATTTCAAGAGTTTGCTTCTTACGGTTTCCAAGATATAGCAAGTTGTCAAAATTGCATTAACTGACGGACCACCCTTTAATTTAAATTTGTTAATATTTTAATGTTAATTGTTGTAGTTTATATAAAAATACACTAATTTTACAAATTACAAGTGTCAATATACATATGTACATACAATTGTATGTATATTACATGGAATTTTAAAATTTTTCGTCGAAAATAGCGTGTGACGGACAGCGTAGCGAAAACAATAGGGTTCCTTTTTTCACCTTTGGTGTACGGAACCCTAAAAACGCGATACGAACTTTAGCCCGTTCAAATCATAAATATAGAAACAAATGTTCGAAAAATAATAATTAAAATTAACTTAAGAAAATTTTTTTATTAAAATGTTTGACAAAAATTGGAAATTATTTATAAAAAAATATGTTCATATGATCAAAAAATTATTAAAAAACAGGAAAAATGTTTTTTTTTGACCGTCAAGAAAAAAAATTTCTAAATATGTCCAGTTTCATTTCAACATTTTGTTTTTGTATGATTTGTTATCTTTTAGAATCTTATTTCACTTCATCCGACTTTTTCCGATTATTCGAGATACCGCGTTTTGAAAAATGGTCTAAAATTATAGTTGGTCTTATATTGAGATCGAAACAAATGAATATATGAAATAAAAACACGCATATTGTTATAAAATAATCTAAATTTATTTCTTTTTGGTTTTCTTTTATTTAATTTTGATCACAACAAGCATTAAAAAAACAAGAAATCTTATTTGCATTTCGTTAGAAATATGAAAGCTTAAAAATATTTTATTTAGAAGGAAATAATATATAGTACATACATTTTAATTTGAAAATTTATTTGCTTGTGGTTTAGCTTGGTCTATATACGTATTTCATTGGCGCTTAAACCAAATCATCAGTAGACTTCAACCACAAATTTTGAACAGTCATAAACCTCTTACTTTATGCACAGACTTTCAAAAACTATATTAGAATTCATAGAATAATAATATTTTTGAAAATCACAAAGACAAAATAAGTTTAGTAGGCTTTGAAACTCATGGAAAACCCAGCAAATAATTTATATTCGATATGAATCTATTTTATTTTTCTACACCTACGCCAATGAAATACGTATATAGACCAAGCTAAACCACAAGCAAATAAATTTCAAATTAAAATATAATTATGACAATATGTCGAATAATAATCTTCTTAAATGTTAAATTTTAGATTTTATTTTTCATTTTGCCTTGTAATTACTTTTATTGTTATCCAATGGATTTCTAATTGTATGAAGGTGTAGAAAAATAAAATAGATTCATATCGAATATAAATTATTTGCTGGGTTTTGCATGAGTTTCAAAGCCTACTAAACTTATTTTGTCTTTGTGATTTTCAAAAATATTATTATTCTATGAATTCTAATATAGTTTTTGATAGTCTGTGCATAAAGTAAGAGGTTTATGACTGTTCAAAATTTGTGGTTGAAGTCTACTGATGATTTGGTTTAAGCGCCAATGAAATACGTATATAGACCAAGCTAAACCACAAGCAAATAAATTTCAAACTAAAATATAATTATGACAATATGTCGAATAATAAACTTCTTAAATATAGTACATACATATTTATTTATGTATATTTACATATATACATATAATAATTGGTTAATTTTTATTTTCATTTTATTTATACACATAGTTTGAACGTGTTATATTGTACTGGATGTTTACGCTATGATTTACGGTTGTTTTATGTCATTTTCGCATTTTGTTGTGATATCCTACTTGTTTTCAAAACACAAGCACTAACAAAACTGTTGAGAAAAAAGTATCGAATGATTCTTGCTTTATTTTACTGAGAGAGTCATATTTTGTTTTGTTACTTATGTTTACACTGAAACGCAGTGCTTGGAAGTAGTGTGAAATATTTAACAAGACTTTTAGAACATGTTGCGCAGCATTTTAATATGTATTCACATACATATGTACATATGTAGTTGAGTAAACATCATTGTATAACAATTCAATTTAACACTTGACAAATTCTTTATCTTAGCAGCTATGTAGATACAAACATACTTATGTATGTAAATCTATACATACAAACATAAATATGTGCACATACTAAAATGTCTGTATGTATTCCTCAAGCCTATTTATTATTGTATTATATCTCTTTAATAGAATCCTTAATTTTATTTGCTCAAATCAATAAAGGAAAACAAACAATACAGTTGCTCTAATGCGCTTATCTAATAAAATATATGTTAAGCTTTCTTATATTGTACGTCTAAATGATGAATGATTACGATAATAGAAAAAGGCATAACAGTCATACATACATATCGCTCATTTGCTGAAACAATATCATAAATAAAAAAATAAAAAATAAGTTTGCCAGAAAGAAAACAAGCAGGATTTTTTTTTCAATTTACCCACAACTTAATGGAAAAATAAAATAAAATTTTCTCTCAAGAATGAGAATAAACAAGATATTTGTATGAAACTTTTACACAAAATAAAGAAAACGATATTAAAGTTCATTGTGTATCACTTTTTTGAGTTATGACGTTCTTTGAGTAAATGAGCTATATATCTATTTACATATAATATGACTTTGTCTATTATTGTAATCGTCATATCAATATTTTGCCTCCTTCATTATGAATGCATAAGCAGCAACGTAAGAAATTTTACTAATGCTTGAGAAAGTTTTCTTCCTTGTCTGAAACAGACAGACAGAAGGACATTCATTCATTTAATTTCTTTTTATGATTTATTTTAACAAAACATAAATAAGTAAATAAGATTGGAAGGGAAGAGAAAGAAAGAAAGAATACTTTTTTTTTTTAATATCACGACAAAATGACAAAAGGGGATATTAAAATTTTCCCGAAAAAGTTAATACAAAACTCAATAAGGATTCATTAAATTCGTAACTACGTACATACATACATGTGTATGTATGTATGTATGCATGTGTGTAGATATGTAGCTCCAATAAACTGCTTTTTGGATTTACGTAAAAACTTATGTATATAGATATGTAAATATTGCGTACTACATATTACGTTTGGAACCCAAGAGCAGAAGCATTATAGCGAAGATGTACTTCACAAGCAAGCTCATGCTGTTGTTAATTTGAATGTGTTACACTACTAAAGTTTTTATTTAATTATAAAAGCAATATAATATGCAATCCCTTCAAATTCACAGTTGCTGGTCTATTTAAAATAACGGCTGGAGATCATATCATATTTATTTTCTACTAGTTGTGAGACGTAATTTTGCCCAATAAAACTTACTAGTTACAGTTTACTACAGCGCATGAGAAAACGACGTCAGATTGTATTTAGTAAGCACATATAACCAATTCCAACAATTAAAATTTCCCCAATTTGGAAATTACGAATAATTACACCAACCAATGAAAAGCAATTAAATGAAACTTTATTCAAAAATTGGTTATAGTATAATTTCCTTAAAAAACCATTAGAGGGAAGCTTCCTTTCACGAGCACTATCCTTTATCCATTTAAAGCAGGAATCACCAAAACAACTCACACTGTCTCACAACTAATTTGCAAGGCAAATTCGTATAAGCCAGTTGACCAATCCTTTCGTTATTGATATCGATTTCGAATAAATTTCGAACATTTATCGTGTAATACTATCGAGAGTGACACTAAAAAATTAATCGCAAAAAGTTGACCTGTTACTCAGTTTTGTCCCAAAAAAAAATATCGAGCTATTTTCGATACCTCAAAAAGGCAGCAGAAAAAGTAAAAAAGTAATTTTTTATCTTTCATTTGATTTGGTACACCCATTCTAACAGACAAGCACACTTCCACAAGGCTATTGTGGCCAATATTTTTCTCTTAAATTATTGCACATACATATGTATGTAGTATGTAAGTATGCACGCAAAGAAAAGATATGGTTGTAGAATGATTGAGAATGCAATATTATGTTCTCAGAAACAAATGTGTGGTCGTTGAAAACAAGTTATTGTTTTTTAAAGCACTCATTTTGTTACGGTAAGCAAAGTAATGTTTGAATTTAATAATTACATTATTATATTCATAAAAAAGTGTGATATGGTTAAAGTTTAACGTTATAGTTTTGTTAAAAATTTCTGACTGCAACATAATTTTTGTTATTATTTAAAAATAATATAATGTAAATAACAATATAATGTTATCCAAAACCATAATATGCTAATAAGTTTTTAAAAAAATCTTTTCCAGAAACATCTGTCAGTTCATTGTTTCGTTTGTAAGCTATCGGTATTGCACGCGTCGTGTTAAATAAATTAATAAAGTACAAACAAACAAAAGGGTAGATAAATAAAAACATATACGTACATATGTGTGTATGTGTATCTCTTTCCTGTTCCCTGGAAATTTGGCTAACTTTAAAGTAACTTTAAGCTAACTATTTCGCAAGTAGTACTGACTACACTTGGATTACTTCGCAATATAATCAACTGACTACTTTAACATTGCGGCGATGTCCTAAGCGGTAGTCAATTGGCCCACTGTGCATTACTTTCATCTAACTTAAAGTTGACTTTTTTTAAACCAACTTGTAGTCAGTAAATTAAAAAAAATTTCTGGGGTTCGAACATGTATCATCACAATTTGTGTACGCAACGCGCTACCACTCAGCTAAGCTACCATCTAAAATAACAACAGCAAAATGTTAACATAAAACTGAAATGAGTTTCAAACTAGCTGAGAATAAGTTTTTTGGCTCTCACCAAATTCGACTACGTACTCAACTTAAGAATTAATTTTAGGTTTGTTCTGGATAACATTGCAGTTAGCTTTTAGTCAGTCTAAGAAAAGTTAACTATTTTTGTAGTCAACTACACATTTTCCGATAGGGTTTATACAGACGTGTCTGTATTTCGAGTATACACACATCACTGTTGCCAGAAATGCAGATTTATCTGGATTTTGCAAATTTTAACCTTCCAAAAAGAAGCAATCCAGATTTGAAGATTTTTGGCCTAAAAACGCAGATTTTTGAAATCCAATTATAGTGATTTTTTTTTTAATTTTTCCTATTACTGCTACTCCTTTTTGTTTAATTTATGTGTGAACGACTCAAAGTTTATAGAGTTACAATTTTTTAACTTAGAAGATATCATTAAAGAAAAAGAAGAAGTAACTTTGGCAAGCTTCTGGAATAGAATATCTGATATAAAGCAATATTCAGATTACGATTTTGCAGCCCTAAGTTTGGTAATATAATGTAATGTCTTTACCACATTCATTTGCGAATGTGAAAAGGATTTTCAATCAAGTAAACTTGAATAAAACAAAACTTCGAACTCCTTTTTGATATTTATGCAACAAATTAAATGAATTTTGTGCATATTTTTTTATATCCGATTTCTTTTCTCATTAATTTTATATTTTTTGCACATAACTATAAATAATTTACATTTGTTTCTTGGTTGTATGCATTTCATTTCTCCTAAAGAAAGACGGGTTTTCCACACGCAAGGGCTACTTTGCAAAGGCTTGAGTTTGTAGGAGAGAAGAAAAAATATATCTTATTATATATTCTTTTTTCTTCAACAAACTCAAGACTTTGCAAAGAAAACTTTGCGTGTGGAAAAGCCACTAAACTCATCAGCAGACTTCAACTAATTTGGCATCTCATTGTAAAAAAGGTAAAGAGAAAATAATAGTGGATTCAAAATCGAAGATGTTAGCCTGTAAAGATTTTTGCTTGATTCTATACAAAATACAAAAGGTTTATAAAACAAACTTTGTATGGAAATTTGTTTGTTAACCATTTTGTAACCCAAAATAAATTTTATGAATATTACCCATTATGTTTGTGTAAGTAATTCTTAATAACATATTGATAGTGGTTCTATAAACATGAAATTTTTAACCATATTTAAAAATAATTCTGGTTGAAGGCTGCTGATGAGTTTCTTAAGCAGAAACGAGATTCACTTTCTTCGAGCATTAAAGGCTTATATTCATAAAAAATAAAATGTGATTGAACGTTATTTTAAGAAATTTTTTTCTAAAAAATGTAAATAAAATACATTTTAAGCCGAGTTTAAATCTTATAAATATGGGGTAATGAAAAAGTATTCTTTTTACACATTTACATCTCTATCTATGTAAATTTTTTGAATAAAATATAAGAAAAGTTGTTTTTAAAATTGCTTTGAAGATTTTTTGAAGATTTTAAAAATAAAATGCAGATTTTGAAGATTTTTTCGTGTAAATTTTTTAAATTTTGCAGATTTTAGCCTTAGAAATTCTGGCAACACTGACACACATATGTAAGCATATATTTCTATACATACATTTTATTTCAACAATATTAATTTATTTTTATTTTTTTAATTTAAACAAGAGATCTACCAATAAATATATGATTGAAAAACAAAACATTATTATTATATTAAATAATACTGTTGTCGTCTTTAACAATATTATTATAATATAAGAACATGGTATGGTGAGTCTCAATTATATTTTAGTCACATCTAACAATAGTGTTGTCATATTTACAATAATAAGATTAGGTGTAACAAAGTTCATTGCTTTTGTTGATAATATTATTATTAATTCAGATAATAATATTATTAAAAGTTTGCTTTTCTATTGACAATAATATGATTTAACTACAACCATATAATTCAATCATAGTATGTTGCTGTTTGATTATGGTTACCTCAACCTTATTTTTTCTTTGCGTGTGTGTTTATTTTTTTTTACTTATAGTGCGCGGTCATGGTTTGAACTTGGTACCTTTAGACTAACAGGCTAGCACACATTCACTCGGCTACCGTCACACATTCGAAAAACTATCGAGAGAAATTCGAACATTCGAATTTTTTCATATTTGCGGACATATATATATCGAACAATTTCGTTTCGAAATTTCTTCGCTTTAGTGGGCATTCGTTTTTATCGAATCTCAGGGGGTCTACTCTGTAATTCGATTCGAAAGAAAATGCTTTCGAATTTACATGTTATTAGCATACAAATTCGAAAGCTTTTCCTTTCGTATCGAATTACACAGTAGACCCCCAGGTCAAGTGGGTCAGCTTAATGCGCTTTAAAATATGTACTAATATACCTTTGACGTTAGGTTAGATTGTAGTCTTCCTCACTTACTGTAAATCACTGTATCATAGTTTAATTAATTTGCAACACAGTTCATTGTAATAATTAAATAAATTCAGGAAAGTGCGACTTTGACCCGCGCACGAAGGGTTCCGTACGGACACAATATATGTAATTCAATACAAACTTTAGTAGCCTATATAAAATATAGTTTTGGCTTTTTAATCCGTTTTTGTCGTTTTTTTAATTTTAGCGATTTGTTATATTTTGGTGATATTTTTAATTTTGTCGATTTTTTTGTTTTGGCGATTTTTTCGGTTTTTGGATTTTTTTCCATTTTGGACATTTGTTTAGTTTTGAATTTTTTTCTCGTTTTGGCGATTTTTTTGGGTTTTTGGGGTTTTTTTTTGGTGATTTTTTCGTTTTGGCGATTTTCGGATTTTGGCGTTTCTTCATTTTGGCGACTTCATTCATTTAGTCGCTTTTTTTTAGTTCTGACACTTTTTTTTCTCATTTTGGCGATTTTTTTCGTGTTTTAACGATTTTTTTTTATTTTGCCGATTTTTTTCATTTTGGCTATTTTTTTCATTTGGACGATTTTTTCGAATTTTGCGACTTATTTTAGTATTAGAAATTTTTTTTAATTTTGGAGATTTTTTTCGTTTTGGCGATTTTTTTTGAATTTTTGACGATTTTTTTTGGTTTGGCGATTTGATATTTTTCATTTTTTTTAGTTTTACCGTTTTTGAAAATTTCAATAGTTTACCTGTTACGGTTTCAAAGATATAGCAAGTTGTCACAATTAAATAGTCAAAATTGCATTAACTGACTAACATTTTAGTGTTAATTGTTGTAGTCTATACAAAAATACACTAATTTTAAAAATTTCAAGTGTCAATATACATATGTACATACAAATGCATGTATATTACATGGGATTTTAATATTTTTCGTCGCTCGTTTTGGAGCACCCTTTAATTTTTAATTCTCATGTATTTGTTGTTGTAGCGGCCAAGGTTCTACATACTCTGTCCAAATTTCAGGTCCGTATCTCTTACGGTTCTTGAGGAAATACCGTGTGACGTACAGACGGACAGCGTAGCGAAAACAATAGGGTTCATTTTTTCACCTTTGGTGTACGGAACCCTAAAAAACGCTTACATCATAAAATTTAAATGAAACACTTTTATTTTTATTAATAATTTATGTTATTATAGCAAAATTAAGGACATAAAGAAACACAAAAATTGAAGAATGTAAAATAGTATATAAGCAGAGCAAAATGTTAAATAAAATAGACTTTAATTTCTAAACGCAAACTGGCAATAACTTGCCTTGTTTTTTAATTAAATTCTGAAAATCTTTTGGCACCTCTTTTGAGCGCCTACTGACAAGCTGGTCTCGCTGACAGCTGTAAAAACTAAACAAGGGACTATAGGGCCTCACAAACACACGCACAGTGACTACTACACGTCAGGGCTAACCTTTGAATCCTGCACCTTTACGCATTACATGGCGATCCTGCCATTCCTTTTAACTTTTACAAGATTAATATAAGCTAAAGGCTTTAATTATAAAAATTATTAAGGCTTAGTAATCCAAATTTTGTATGTAAATCTGAGGGCAAATTATGGCACGCGTTATCGATCGAAATTACCAAGTATTTCCAAATAAACTCTATTGCAACATTGTAATTTCGTTCGATAACGAGTGCCATAATTTGCCCCCTGGTTTATAAATCCTTTATAAAGTCATATTAAGGTTTATAAATAAGACTGTAATTCTCTTTAAAAATTATTTGATTATTTTTAGAGCCTCCTTCTGAAGGCTATTAATTTTTTTTTTAGGTAAATTTTATTTGCCTTAAATATTATACTAAAGCTGTTTAATATCACTCTAATAAACTGATTTGGCCATAAATCTTTCGCTAATTGCTGTAGTTGGGTACACACTTACATATCATTACCTTAATATAGAAAAGCCCTAAATTATTATTATTTTTTTTTAAATCGATTTTTTTGTATATTTCGTTAGAAGAACATTTAATCTAACGAAAAATGCAAAAATCTCGAATTAAAAAAAATAATGATTTAGGGCCTTACTATATTAAGCTAACGATATTATTTTGTATATAATTCTATGTCGCAACACTATTAATCCATCCGCCTTGTGGGTTTTGCATCTCATTGAGCCTTAAACAATTTAATAATAAGAAGGAAAGTTGATAAACATACTACATATTTTGCAATCTTTGGCAGTAAATCTTGTTTACAACTTAATTATTTATAAACTCTTAACGAAAAATATATTTTCCAGCGAATAAATTGTTTTCCTTAAGTTTTAATATTTTGAAATTGAAGCCTAATTATTTATTAATTATAGGCTTGATAACTAACAACAAGGATGAAGAAACAGGTTGGTGGAAGTGCGTTGGGAAAATTTTTTAATTTCAATAAAAGCTTATATTTCGGAACGTGCCTTAAATTTGATAATATAAACATCATGTGAAAGTGCGGTGGTTAAGAAAAAAAAAGAAAAAGATTTTACATATCGTATTTTTAATGGATATTAAATTTAGATTAAGAAAATAACACATTAGACTCGTAATCATGAAACTTAAACGAAGCAGTAACATAAATAAGGCTTTGAGATAACAGAGAAGATAAGTAAGAAAATGAGATTAATGACTTTTGCTTGCCGTGATTTTTAAATAAAGTGTTTATATTCATACATATAAATATGTATGTATACTAGAAGTGAGCACAAGCGGCAAAAAAGTGCACAGTATTGTATTTTTTTCAAGACCGAATATTGTTTGTAGTGTAGTAGATCTTGAGTGTAAAGCAAAAAAAAAAAAGAGAACAATGAAACAAAAAATACACAAAACCATTGTTTAACAGTTGAACCGATAGTTGTGCAATATTTTTATTGTACACTTCATAGTGCACCATACTTCATTTCAGAAACTCTTTACAATTACAATAAAACTTTTAACAATTATATCCATTGTGATAGATAATATTTTTATTTTATTTGGGGTATTTACAAGGGTGTCTTAAGTGTTTTAAGTTAACATTGTTTAAAAAAATTGTTGTTGTGTCTCAAACACAATGCTATGTTTATTGTTTGTCATAACTGTGCGTGAGAGTTTACCAAAGGAATTGAGAGAGAGAGAGAGAGAGCGAGAGAGTAAGCAATGTACAAAGGTGCTAAAACCAAAATACAAATACATAAGTACAATATTTATCATTGTAAATTATAAGGGGTTGCTCACAGCAGTCATATTTTTTCGTTTTATTACTTTAAAACGTGTGAATTGAATACCCCAATTATTTATTTATTTTATTTTTTAGTCTTAAATTAATAAATTATAAAACTTAGAAAAGTATCGCATACGGACTAACACGCTCAAATAATCTACGTTGTTTGGTTTTTCTTTTACACATACAATTACTTTTACACTTGTGTGCTCATTTTACAATTCTCATTCGGTGTGCACTAGTGAAATATTCTGGGACACTATATACAATAACAAATGCCCTTGCTTGGTAGATAAGCAAATGCTGTTGCATGCGTTTTTTAAAATTGAATACAAGTTTTAGTGTTCTCATAAAATAAAGAGCACTAAAAGGAGAGAACAATTCAATACTGTACACCATGAAGATTAAACCAGCAAACATCTTGTCTTCACCTCTAGCGTCTACATATTATGCAAAGCATAAGAGTCAAGTGAGTATGTTTTTTTTTGAAATGACAATTATCCAACTCTGGCGTAATTAATTGCTCAAAACTTCATTCAAATACCTGTTGACGAGTCATCGTTTAGTTATACATATGTAAATAGAAACAAAATTTTCGGCAGAATAATTGACATTAATTTATATCACGTTCTTTGATGTTATTCTTAATTTTGTTATAATTTGCAGCTTGTGAAAAAAGTGCTCGTTACGGTTTTTATTGGCGTCTCTGTTTGCACTATTGAAAGCAGTAACGTCTACCTAACAGTAATTACTGCATTTTACAGTAATTCAAGGTCGCATATGCCCATTTAATAATTTTTTATGAAATATCAAATGTCACTTAAAATATTACGAGAATAAACGCAGACACTTTAAAACGGTTTTAAGGAAAGTTGTTCTACCTGACTTAATGCACCTGTTGACCTCAAAAATAGTGTAAGGAATTTTTTGCATTTATTATTTATTTTATTTTTTTATTTTCTTTACATAATTATTGCAACTACAATTCGAGCTGAAAAAAGTCAGCCAATGTAGCAATGCTAAAGGAAAGAAAATAAAAAAAAAATTTGTTGATTATTCAGTTCTTGTTTCAACTTTAGTATTTGAGCTGCTCATTTGTTTAAATGAAAGCTTAATATAACAACTCTAGTTGTTCTAAGAAATCTTCGGGTAAAGGTTTCCTGATGATCTGCAGTGGCAACAGTAAAATGCGCATTGGATCCAGCTGAAACCCTCAATAATCAATTTCAATGTATTTTTAAAAAAAAATATTTTACTGAATAAATAAATAAATAATTTGGGATTATTAGTGCGTTAACAAATGTTAAACTTAATTTTATTTTAATTCAATATATTTTATTTAAATTTAATTAATTTTATTTTATTTTACATATTTTATTTTATTTTATTACATATTTTATTTTATTTTAATTTATTTTGTTCTATTTTTTATTTTTTGGTAGTCTTTTATTTTACTTTACTTTATTTTATTTTATTTTTATTGTGTATTATTTTAATTTATTTCATTTCATTTAACTTTGTTTTATTTTTTATTTTATTTTTTTATTTTGATTTATTTTATTTTTTATTTATTTATTTTAATTTTATTTAATTTTTATTTCATTTTATTTTATTTTGATTTATTTTACTTTATTGTATTTAATTTAATTTAATTAAATTTAATTTAGTTTAATTTAATTTAAGTTAATTCAATTTATTTTAATTTAAATAAATTTGATTTAACTTAATTTAATTTAATTTCATTTAATTTAATTTCATTTAATTTAAATTAATTTTATTTGATTTAATTTAATATAATTTTATTTTGTATTATTTAATTTAATTTATTTAATTTTATTTTTAAAACTCCTTTTTTATCCTTTTATCGCTTTATAATACGAATCATTCGAAGCTCTTCTTTCATTTTTATTTGTTGTAATTTTTTTTGTTAATTTTTGTTGTTTTTTAATTTCTAATGATTTTATTTTTGATTGTTTTACATTTGAAATGTCGTACTTTCAGTTTGCTTGAAATTTAGTCAGATATTTTTGACGTTGAACGATACTTCAAAAGCAAGAAAAAGCAGCTTTGTTGTTGTACTTGGATTTGCCTTGCATCTACCTGTTTAATTTACCTTGAGCTGAATTTTCTACGCTTCTTTTATCACCAAATCAGTATTTCCGTACACGTCTAACAACCCACAACAAATGGTCAGTCAGTGTTACCGTTGTGCGACACAAAGTGGGATTGTGGCTCCTTTTTCTTTGATTTCCTGACATATACGAGTTTTATAGGAATAATAAAATGAATCTGTATAACTTTAAAATAGATAATTCTTTTGAAAATTTCAGATCCTTTTTTATATTCACGGATCTATAAATATTAAGCTGTCATAAAACTAATATTTTTTTTTAAATATACACAGTGTAAGAAATTTAATGTGTATTCTTTAGATCAATAATGGACTTCTCAATTATATATCATTTCAGCTGTTTAATATAAATAAAAAAAAAGTTAGGTTATCAACATGTTGAAAATGGAATTGCATAAAAACTAATTTTATGAGACCAAAAACAGCGTTAAACGTATTTTTCTATTTATTTTTCTAAGATATGACACTTTATATTGTATATGTTATATATTTATGAAAAGTAAACGAAGTTCTTTTTAATACGACCACACGATGTTTATGTAAATGTTTTTAATAAACACACACAATCACAATAAAATGTGGTATGCTCGTAAAACTTAAATAGGATTTAAGTAAACAAAGTTTTGCATTTAAATTTCATTTAAATATCTTTTAACTGACACTTAATTGAGAAGTCAACTATTGGGCCTGAGTGTGTTTATTTTCTGGTTGTATTTTTTATAAAACTAACTTGATGAATAAAATATTTTGTTTTGCATTTTTAATTTTTCTATACTTTTTCCTTTCTTAGAAGCCTCATTTCCTTCCACTTTCCCATTTTGTTAAACATTTTGAAAATTGTCAACGGTAATGCTGTGAATGGTTTCTTAACTTCACACACAAAATGTTGCAATTAGTTTGTTTAACTGTTTGCGGTGCGCGGATGTCTTCGGATAGCCGTCATCTAAATTTGGATTTGGAATAGTAATTAAAGTATTAGTTAACTAAAATTAAATACATATTTTACGAGTATAAGTTAACAATGGTAAATTGTGAAAATTATTTCTTGTATGTCACTAAAAAGTTTGTCAAAATGTAGTGAACATTTGACTTAATGGAAAAACAGCTGTTGACAGTTCACTTTTTTTATGTTTATGTTTGCAGTTTGCTGCAGCAGAATAGCGAGTTGCTTGTGTTGACATTGTAAGTCAGTGTGTTTGTGTGTGTGTGAACGAGTTTATTGAAAAGGAAATATAACCAAGGGATTAAGGAAATGAAAATATATTTCAAGTTAAGTAAATATTATTTTTATAAGAGAAAAGTAGTGTTTTTTTGGGTACTCGTAAAAACATTAGAAGAGTAAATGAAAAATGTGGAGAAGTAGTAAATAAGAGTAAAATATTTAGGATGGCAAAATTCCACTAACCGTTAACTTAATAAATGAAAAAAATTGAGGAAATCGTATTAATTAATAAAATAATATTTTCATTTCTAACAGAGTGAAGCAAATATTGACCAAGTTTGTTCAAGAAAAGAGAAAAATTTCTTGTTTAGAAAAAAAAAAACATAAATAACATTCTTGTTATTAAAATAAATTAATATCAAATGAAACAGCAGAATATAAAAGTAACGAAAATAAATGAGAATAAATGTTAACTAGTAAAACTTCGCCCGTCTTGGTGCTCATACTTTTCGTAGTCTTGAACTTGTACCGAGAGTGAAACTGTGTAAACTGCAAGTTTGTTAATCTGTGTGGAAGTCATTCGATACAGGCACCACGAACTAGTCTGCCATACTTACAAGTTCTCTTCTCATCTGTTGGTATAGCTAAGGATCAATCCCGGTTTAAGCCAGGTCTTTGACTACACAGATGAATCTAACCTAACCTTAAAAATTTTGTGTACAATTATCGAGTATCGAGTCTTATTTTCTAATAGCAAAAAATTTACAATAAACAAAAAAAAAAAAAAAAAGAAGAGCTTCGAATGATTTTATAGTATTATACAGCGATAAAAGGATAAAAAAGGATCTTTAAAAATAAAATTAAAATAAATTAAATAAAACTTAAAACAAAAATTAAACCGACTTCAAAAATAAACACTAAAAAGCTAAAAAATAATATTCAGGCATGTTCTGAAAATCACTTTTTGTGAAAGTGATTTGAAATCACAAGAAAGGTGTTCTGCAAACAAAACTTTTTGAATTTTTGTGATTTTAAACCGGCCAGCTAAATGCCTGCCGATTTGAAATCACTTGGTTATTTTTTCAATCACTTTATCTTGAAATTCGAAATAAATAAATTAATTGAATAACTCAATATCTTTTTTTTATTGTTTTTTAAAGTAAAATGAGTAATTTTCTATGAAAGAATTTATAAAATTATGAAAAAATTAAAGACACTTTTTTTTGCAAGAAATGTTGTTATTTGCTTTGTGATTTGCATTTGTGATTTTGCATTTACAAAACAAAACATCAGCTGTTTTTTACTTGTGTTTTTTGAAAGGGTAAAATCACACCGAAAAGTTAAAACTTTTGTGATTTTCAGAACACCATCAAATCACAAATGCGATTTTAAAATCACAAAGTTATTTAAAACTTTGCGATTTTCAGAACATGCCTGATTGATCTAGTTAAATAAAAGATTTTTACATATGTTACCTATAGTGTTCTTTGAAGTTGGTGCCAGCAATATTGGTACCTAAGCACATACATACTTACATACATATAGTTAGTATGTATGTATGTACATAAAAAGTTCTTGCAATTTTTTTACCGGGCATGTTCCTATGTGTTTAGTACCTGTATTACTGGCACCAACTTCAAACAACACTATAGGTAACATATGTATGTAAAAATATTTTATTTAACTAGATCAATATTATTTTTTAGCTTTTTAGTGCTTATTTTTGAAGTCGGTTTAAGTTTTATTTTTAAAGTTTAATTTTTAGGTTTTTAGTGAAATATAGTATTAAATTTTATAGGGCGTGGCTACGCCCACTCTTTTTAAAACAAGATTTTGTATTTTTAAGAGTTCAAAGTGTGTGCCAAGTTTCGTAAATAATGGTTAAGTACAAGCACGAGAAATATAATACTAAAATTTAATAGGCATGCCGCGCCCACTTTTTTGAACACAAGATTGTGCCTTTATATAAGTTTAGGCTGTGTGCCAAGTTTCATAAAAATCGGTGAAATAGAAGCTTGTGAAATATTTTAATGGGCGTGACCCCGCCCATTTTTTTAAAGAATGTATATATTTTAGAGTTGAAGGTGTGTGTTAAGTTTCGTAGAAATCGGTTAAGTAGAACCACGTGAAATGTTATAATACATTTTGATGGGCGTAGGCCCGCCCATTTTTTCAACTTTAACATTGTTTAATTACAAGAACCAAATGTCTTTGCTAGGTTTCGCGGCAATGAAATAAGTAAAAGATCGTAAAATCAAGTAAAAAAATTGTGGTCGTGTCCCCGCCTACTTTTTTAGAATGGGAAGCTAAACCCTCTCAGACAACAAAAAAAAATGTTTACAAGCGGTTACAAATGTACCGAGTTATGAAGCTACACGCCTACAAAAAATAGAGACGAATTGTTAACCTCCCTCCTCCTTATTTTTAAGTCGGTTAATAAAACAAAATAGAATAATAATAAAATTGAATTAAATAAAATTAATGAAATTAAAAATAAATAAAATATAAATAAATAATAAAATAATACAAAATTAAATAAATAGAAAAATAACATGAAATAAAATAAATAAAATAAAATACAAAATAAGTAAAAATAAAAAACAAAATAAAGAAAAATCAAATAAAATAAATTAAAGTAATACAAAATAAAATAAACAATAGAAAAATTAAAGTAAAATAAAATAAAATATGAAATACAAAAATAAATAAAATAAAATAAACTAAAATAATACAAAATAAAATAAACAATAGATCAAAGTAAAATAAAATGAAATAAACTAACTCCTAGTTATAATAATGGCCCTAAGGGTCAATTTCGCACACTCTATTAAATATCAATTCATATTTAAATGTCGATTTTCATTAATTTTCGTATGAAAAAATTACTTTAAGGGAAAATTGTTTTTGTTTCCAATACAAATGTTCCATAGATTTTATCGTTCGCATTCAGATAAACAGGCCCTACATATTAATTTATATTTAAATAAGCTGTTGGTGAAATAGACTATAAGAGTTACATGTAATAACTTTTTTTTTTACTTAAATTAACAACGTTACAACCTTGAACTTGTTCCAAATATTGTCTACCACCCTGTCAACAGATTAAAGCCAAATATTAGACTTTTTCAGTTGAAATTTTTTACTTTAGAACACAAACAAATAAAGCGATAATATAAATTTATTGTGATTTAAATACAATGTACTCGTAACTTGCAGACAGACATAAAACACCACATAAAAATACTCTCTAGTAACAATCATAAAAAAAGGCAACAAACAAACATTCCTCTCGCACTCTCGTATATGCCGACAAATTACCACAAAACGGATTTGTTACTTTTTGAAGAGGGATGATAAAAAAAATCTAAATAATTTAGTAAGAAAATGTGGTTTAAAGCAAACAAACATACACATGTACTTACATACTCGTATATATTCTCTGTCGGAAACTAAGTTAGCTTTAAACTAACCTTAAGCTAATTGACTGACAATTGGATTACTTTCGAATGGAAACAACTAACTATTTTTAAATTGCAATGCCCTGGGCTGTAGTCAGTTGTCCGAATGTACACTACTTTTCAATTAAACTAAAGTTGACTTTATTTAAGTCCGATGGTAGTTAGTAAATCAATCACATCTAAAATAATATCAGCCAAAATATTAATATAAAGTTAAAATCAGCTATCTTAGCTGAGAGTAAATTTGTAGGCTCTCATTAAGTCCGATTGCGCAATCAACTAGGAATTGATTTTGGGTAAGTTCTGGATTAAATTGTAGTTAGCTTTTAGTTAATCTAAGGTAGAGATGAAACGATACCACTAAGTTATCGATACTTTCACTTAATACGGCATCGGTTCAGAAGTATCGATACATACTCAGTATCGAATAAAAAGCATCGATACTTACTTGTATCGGTGCACTTTTTCACATGATTTAAAGTAGTGAAAACAAACCAAATGCTCCTAATTCGTAAAGAATTCTTAACGACTCGTCGACAAAATCTTCCGATTGGTTTAAGTTTCTGGCAGACGAGTTTTGGTAGAGTTTATTTATGAAAATACTCCTTCAACAAATTAATATTCCAGAATTACAAAAATATTGAAGTTCAAGTTTGTTTTAAAAACATAGCCACAAAAATCACCAATAAATTGATTTATCGCCAGCAAAATCGACATGTCGTCAAATCAAAAACTTAGACGCCAAACAAAGTGGAAAAATCGACACGTTTGGGCTGGTCTGGATCAGTAGATATAGTCGAGATGACATTTTAAATGTTTGTGCAAATTCGTTTTGTTCCCGCAATAACGCACGATTTTTTTATAAAATATTTGATTTGGGTGGTCCCATTTCACGAACTTTCTCTAATATATATTCTAGCTATAAATTTACATCTAACACGAACAAATAAAATTGTGTTAAACTGGCGTCATGTTCAACTTTTTTGTAGCCAATAAGAAATTAGTATATTTGGCCGATACGAGTACTTTTTACCGATACCTACTTGGTACTCGGTAGTAGAGTATCGATACCAAAAGTACTTGGTTTCTAAGAAATAGTAGGGAGTATTTACTTGTATTTAATCGTATCGTTTCATCCCTAATATAAGGCCGGATTTACATCTGTGTGTCATGTGCCAAAGAAAGCACTAATTAGTAATGAAAAACAGTTTGATTCAGACATGTATTCATGGACTCAAACAGTTTCCAATTATGTTGGATTCTATAAAATTGTCTATTGAGAGTTTAATTTAATAAAAACGTGTTTAAATCGGGCAGTTTTTCATTAGTAATTAGTGGTTACGCTTTTTTTTGGCACATGCCACACACATGAAATACCTCATGTTAACTCTCAGCCTAAGAAAAGTTAACTATAAGTTAATCATTTTTGCAATCGACTAGTGAATTTCCGACAGGGCTTATTTATGTAAGTATGCATGACAGTGTGTAAGTATTTATGTATTAAAGTCCTGCACGAAACTACTTATAAGAACTTTTTAGACATGAGGGTTTTTTCAAATACTTTACTACAGCGAAATATTCTACAACAAACGCTAAACAACACTGTTTACAATACATTTGTTTCATTTATTGCAGGTGTAGGAGTTAAGAAGAAAATACTTAGCGACGGCAAGAATACCCAGCGGAAACTAGAAGGAGTAGGAATGCCTTCTAGAAAGCCTCTGTACGCCTTCTTTTGGATGTAGAAGGCCTGCTCGCTCCATTCCATACTCACATATATTTTTTACACGCGTTGTCATTGTGGAGCAAGCCTTCTGTTCTTGCTTCTTTCACCAAAGATTCTGGAAGACCTTCAAACTAATAGATTTTGTTTTTTGTTTGTAAAAAAAAAGAAAACATGTTACTCCTTCTCTTCTCCCTTCTCATAAAAGCGAGTGTGGAATGTGTATCGTATATTTTATGCGAAAGAGTCCTTTTAATAAGGTCTGCACCAAGAAGGTCTTCTTAATTTTACCGCTGGGTACAAACGCCATGTAGGTACATGCATACATACATAAGTTGTGTGTATGCTCTCTAATTTTTCTGCGCGCATTAAAACGCACACATGCATTTAGATTAGTTGTGTGCGCTTGCTTTAAAAAAAACCTCCCTTAAACACATACCCTGCAGATAAAAGGAGTAGTTTGTGGTCAGAAACATACTAGTTGCTTTTGAATTCAGACTGGTTGCATATCTGTTTTTTTTTCCATACAACGAACTATCGACTTTTACATTGGGTTGTCATAGGAGCACAACCAGTTGTTTTGTGTAGAGTAGCATACTACTTGAAGGACTAGTTGCTGTTATACTAGTTCATAAAAATTCTCTTTTTTCCATGTTGTTTACATGACAAGCAAAAGGGAGACAGAGAGACAGCGCGTCGTTTGTAGATAAGTGCAGCCGATATTTCATCAAGTTTCTTAGTTCTGTCTCTTTATAACTGGTATAGGACTGTTCCAAAAAGTAACTACTCCAAAAATTAGCAACAGGGTAATATCTTATCATCTACATCTTACACACACACACACACACACACACACTCAAACGTTCAATATGCAAAATAACAAGCATACACTCATTAACACTATTTCTTTTGATTGTTTGTTATGAACAAGAAGTCTTCGCGACATCGTTGTTAACACTCATATACACGAACACCAATGCATCAATCGTGCTTCATTTACAATGCGACAGCATTTATTATTGATTTAGTAATTATAATACGAGTACATGCCACGAGAATACATTTAAAAAGCAAGACGTATTTACATTTCAAAACTGTTTATGCAGCTCTCTATTATGTATGTGTGAGTTGTTGCGTTTGGCTTGATGTATTTATTTGATTTTACAAGTATGTGTGTGTGTGTAGGTATGACTTTGTAAAATTCCAGAGGGTTTAAGGACATGAAATGAAAAACATACATATGTAAATACACACACACACAAACACACATAAATATATATTAGAAAGTATCATTTTATCTTTTATTACATTTTATGGTAAAAGCAAAACATCTTTACTTACACGTGCAAGCAACAAAAGGCTTAAACTTTTAATTGTTGTCTTTAAGTATGATTTCTGTGAAAGGATTTAGTGGGGCAGCAGTAAAATAGCTTATCACTATGGCTTATTCAGGTAGAATACTAAGCACCAGCTTTAATAACCACACAATGCCACACAGTGTTGTCAACAACAACTTTTCTTTGCAAAATAAAAAAACTCTTTAAAAATTAATTTTAAATTGTTATTTTTGATGAGTTAAACTAAAGCACATTCCTCATTATAATACAGTTACAGAATAATCGTATTTTTAGCCAAAATAACAGTATCGGCAAATGCAACCCTGAAGATCTGGAAGTAGTGAAAATTGTGATCCGATCTAATGATTTTTACATGGGGTTGTCATTGCAAGAAGTTCTCTTTTTCCAGGCCTGGTCACTGAATTGAAAGCGATATTAAGAAAAATTCCCTTTTTTGTGTTCTATGATAATATTTTCATCTCGGAAATATTGTAAATAGTTACATATTTTAACAGTTCGTTTCTTTTTATACGAATTTAAACCCGAAACAGTGTTTTCATGTAAATTTAAGCAAATAACTTTTAAATTTTAGACTAAAACTAGTTCATAAATTTCTTTAAAAAAATTATTATTTTTTAATTCTGGTGAGTATTTTCTAACACTATGGAGGAGTTACAAGGTTTTGTATGACTAAACTAAGCTTCTACATGGTTTTTGCTCACTCTCGGCAAATTAAAAATATCGATTTCTTGGAAGCAATGAAAATGTAGTTCCACTAGAATGACTTCCATTTTCTTTCACTGGGATTTTAAACTGTAGGTTTAGCATAACGCTGAGCATTGTTAGTTAGCAGAAGAATTTTTTGTTTGTTTGAAGTTAAAAAGTGTTTGACGATAATAATTTCATTTTATTTGTAGTTTAATTTTCACTTCTCATAAAATATGAATTCTTGTCATAGAAATCAATAAACTGGAAATGCATGTTTCCTGCGCTT
The DNA here is from genome assembly GCA_905220375.1 of Tachina fera. NCBI lineage: Eukaryota > Metazoa > Arthropoda > Insecta > Diptera > Tachinidae > Tachina > Tachina fera. The sequence continues at coordinate 100,620,257 of LR999967.1, read as the reverse complement.
TCCATTAAAACTAAAATATTAAATATATGTATACATATAATTCTTTTGTTTCTCAAAAAAAAAATATATATATTGAAGCCTTTAAAAACACACTTGATTACTTTCCACAGCGAACAGCTGCTGCACAAGTGGCGTGATAAAAGGATAAAATATTATATTTAATACAGATTTGGACTTCTGGTAGGAGATTTTAATATGAAAAGAAAAATAAAATAAAACGAACAACCGCTTGTCTTAAGCAGCAGCATAAATTTTTTTTCTCTCACTGAAGTTAGTGTAACATGTAAAATGTGAAAAGGAAAAGGTAGAAAAGAATTGAATGGGTTTTGCAGTCGTGTGCGCACGTATGTATGTGTGTTTATACTGTGTATGGGTGTATGTGTATGTGTGTGTGTGTGGGTGTGTGCCATATAGACAGCAGCCTTGTGACACACAGAATCATGTAATAAAAAGGATTTTTATTAAAATTTATGCTGATTAAAGAAATAAATTTAAATGGGATAATATAAATGTTTATTTAAGAGTCTATTGAAATGGGTTTAGATATCAATTTCTATATAATATTTAATAATTCTGATGAATTGTGGGCTATTTGATTCGTGAAATAAAATAAAAACATAAGAGTTAAGAGTTTCTTTAAAATATAAATGTATTTTTTAAAACGGAAACTGTAAGCAAATATTGCACAGTGGAACCTAAAGCAAAAAAAAAAAATAAAATAAATATGTTTCTTTTGATTTACTGATAAGATTATGCAACCATACTATAATTAGTTTTATAAAGGATTCTTCAGTAATAAATAGTGTTTTCACACTGACTTGGTTTTAATAAATGTTGGTTTGAACGTTAAAACCAACTGCTCAAAATGGTTTTATATACAGAATGATTTTTTTTAAATCAACTTAATTGGTTTTTAATTGCTTTTAAAAAGATTTTATGAAATGGAGCCTTGTTTTCGCTGTAGTAAATTCAGTGCTGCCAAATTAAATTACCGCAAGCAGCTGATAATGTTTATTCTAGTTAATAAAAATAGATCTTCATTGAGAGATTTTTAACTTAAGGCACAGTCACCAAAAAAAAAAAACGTAACCAACAGGTGTTCCATAAAGCGATCAACGAAAAATTTTAAAATCCTAATGTACGAAAAAAATCGAAGAAAATCGCCTGAACGAAAAAAGCTAAAAAATTGCTAGTAGTAAAATAAATCACCAAAAACAAAAAAAAACGCCAAAACGAATAAAAAACGCCGAAACAAAAAAAACGCCAAAACGAAAAAAGCGCCAAAACTAAAATAATCGCTAGTACTCTAAAAAAATCGCCGTAAACAAAAATAACGACTAAATTAAAAAAATAACCAAAAAAATTCCACGAAAAAAAGCACCAAAACTAAAAAAATCAGCAACAACCCGAAAAAATTTACCGGCTACTTAATTTTTTTTAATGTCTACATCGGGTAAGATATTCTATTATATAAGATAATGTTCGTATAGTATTACATATGTAGTTTACGTACGGAACCCTTAGTGTGCGAAAAAAATTTGCACTATTGAATTTATTTATTTGTTTAAAAATTTAATTAAATGGGTTCGATCACTGAATTGTGCCTAAAATGACCCAGTGAATGACTCTAACCCTAGTCTAAATGCATCTGCTAGGAGTAGAGTCAGTTGAGTCGAGTTTTGTTAAAAAAACAGCGAAGTTAACATTGCGGCCTTTTAGCAGTGAGCAGAGTAGCAAGCCGAGCATAAAATTTCGGCGGCGGCTGAAAGACAAATATTTTCGGCAACGGCTTAACGCCGATTAAGCATTTGAAAAAAGTCTGTTTTTAGAAAAATATGTGAATTATTGAATCACCACGTTGTAACATTATTTATTTTGCAATAGTTTGAATATTGCAGTAATTGATGTCTTAAAAAATAGCTAGCTTCGCAAATTATTTGTTAAACCATAGAAACATATTCTAGACTATCAGGGCAATTATGAATAAAATTTCGCGAGAAATTTCTCATTTTTTAAATTAGAATTTTTTTTCCCTATTACTTGCTATTAGTTGGAATTCTTCCCCGGGAAAAATTTCTCGAGGAATTTTGTTCTTGATTGCCTTCTACATAAATTTGATTAAAGCTTTCCGATTGAATTAAAAATTAATTACAAAATTGGAACACTGCTACGGATCAACAAGCAAAAAGCTTTGAACAATTAATTATCAAAAAGTCGCCTGAATGCTTAAACAAAGAAGTCTATGTAAACGTGCATGTATTTAAGAAGGGACTCCAAAAGAGAACGTAAGTGTTGTTACCGTTACATAAACCGTTCACATAAACATTTTCTTTTTATGTGCAAGCAAAAACAACTATCTTTCCGGGACGCTTGCTGTCATATTAAATACGAAATTAGTAAAAGTATAAAAAATAAAAGACAAAATATCGGCTGAGTACTAAGCCGCCGATAAGCCGTGTGGTTCGGCGGCTCGGCTTGTTGAAAAAAATCGGCTGACTGGCTAGCCGACAGCCACGCCGGTACGGCTTGCTACTCTGGCAGTGAGTTAATTCAACATTGTGTGTCTTAAAAGCTCTTAATATGGGTATTGTAAAGGTACGGTCACACTTGTCAAACTTGTGTTGCTCAAAAAAGCGTAACCACTAAGTGCTAATGAAAAATCATTCAATTCAGAGAAAAGTTTGGCAAGTTAAAGAGTAGCCAATAATAATGGATTCTATGACATTATCTATTAGTTGTGTTCGAAACTGTTTGTGTCTGGATCAAAACTTTTTTCATTAGTCTTTGTTGTTTACGCTTTTTTGGGCAAATGTTTGACAAGTGTGACTGTAGCTTAATACACGAAATATATTTCAATACCATAAACGTATTCAATATGTATAGCAGGTTTAAGACGAAGAAATATACTAGAAACGGCATCGGCGTCGAAATAGACGACTTGTCAGTTTCTTTCTTACTTGATTTTGTAATAATGCAACTCTGATCAGATGAAAAGTATTATCTTTAGTTAATTTAATTATTATTGTTCGGACTTCATTTGTAGTACAAAAGATAAAGCAAATTAACTAACATGTGCATAATTAGTCAAGAATAAACGACAATGGCAAGACAGCTGTAAACTTAGGGATGGTAAATTTGAGCTTTCATTATTACAAAAGCAAGTTGTAATACGATGAATCAAAAAAAAAAAATTCACGTATTCCATTTTGAAGAAACTTTCGTATATGAGGAAGAAATCTGCATCAATTGATACCACACACAGTGGACCAAACACAGAAGAACTTTGATGATGAAGGTTTAGTGGCCTTCGAAAACGGCTGGCTGTTCCGTTCAATTATGTGTTATCAGAATATTTTCAACTAACTTTGATGTTATTTGTTCTTTAATAATTATCACATGTAATTTGGCTTACAAGGCGATACGAATTTTAGCCTGTTCAATTCATGAAATATAGAAAAGTATTATCGTTAAGTCTTATGGTAAGTAAAGACTTAGTAATGTGTTTATGTATTCCGGCAGGTTTTGTAGGTTGCAGTGTCTGTTTCAAAATATTCGAAAACGTGTTGCGTAAGCAAGTTGCAAAGTCTGTACCAGAGAAGAGCAATGAGTAGTGAAAACGTGAGTAGAGTTAAATCATGACATATAATTTCTTGTATTTATGCGCACTCCTACTTATGCAATGTTGTCTATTAGTCAGATTCACTAGAACGTTTGAAGTGCGTATCGAACTCATACAAAGCAACATTTATGACGTTGTTGATTTCGACTCTCCTTAACTCAATACCTATGGACGATACAAAATAAATAAGTATGATTCACAATGCGAACTTCGCATACGAACATTAAAGTTCTCATTATGAGGTTGTGTGTTTTTTTCTCTGTTCTTTTTTTGTTATTTTTTTTTGTTGCAGGAATTGAAAAACAACCTTATTTACTACTATTGTGTACTACTTGCAAACTGTTAAATGAGCTAAATCAATGTGAGTAGTTTAAGTATTTTCCTGAAATTAGAAATCAAACTGAGGTGCTTTGTAAGTGTGACTGTGGTATGAATATGAATGTCAACGTCGCAATCATATTTATTGCAACATATACATACTTATAATTCAATGTCTTTGTGAGCGTGCGTACATCAGAGTAGTTGAGTTTAAACGATGTCTAAGCATTTATATTTAAAATTTCATGAGTCAGTATGAATAGCAAAAATACGATTCATTGCCGATCATTGATCTGTACCTCTCATTATGGTATATGCAATTTTTATCGTATTATTTACCATTCGTCATGACATTTTGCATTCACAATATCGCACTTGCACGTATTATTTGAATTTTTGACATGTATTAATACAAAGTATAATAGTCTTAACAGCCCTTTGATGAGAAGGAAAAAGAAAGAGGCACAGAAAAGCTGAAAGGTCAAGGTGTTCTTCGAAATTATTTCTAGCAAAATTTTATATTAAAAGCCGAATACATATCATACCTAAAACGGAGCTAGTAGCTACGCGTAGATTATACATGAGTTTCATAATGTTACCTTAACATACGAGTAGAAAGGACTTAACTCCTTAATTTTTCGAAATCAAGTTTTTTTATATTTCGGTAGAAAAACATCTAGCGAATCGAAAAATGCAAAACTTTTCGAATTCAAAAAATTATGAGTTAGGGTTTTTTTATATTAGGTAACGTACTGCAAAGGTGAAATTTCGACATCCTTAAATAAGACTCAGCTTAACGTAAACTTTCACATGCCGGTATACAGACGTTGTTTGGTCTCTACTGCCATAATTAGTCGTTATCATCTTGCTGTTAACTATTTTTGCATTGCACCGCATTATTATGAAACATTTTAATGGCAAACTCGACATTAAACCCCATAAAGGTCATATCTATATTTATTCCACTCTTCGCTTGTAGTGAGAAGCAAATAATTTCAAGACAGCCAGGACATTTTCTATTTCAGGAAATTCCACAACATCCTTTAAACTCGTATGTTCGAGATATAACATTTAATATTCTATTAAAAAAAAATAAAACCTTTATTTATGAACATTCATTTCTAAGAGGTTTTAAGAAATGTGCTTTAAGAGAATTTAACTACAAACCAGTTAATAATATAATATTCAAACTCTTTTTCCTTTTTCATGTTGCAGGATTATTCATTTAAAGTCATAAAACACTTTTCACTTGTGTATAATAAATATAAATATTACCTGTTTGCTTAAGGGATGTAAATGACATTATCAATTTTATATACTTACATACTTTTAACATTTAAACGAAACGGAGACACAAGAAAATTCTCATTTGTCAGTGCAAGTGTGTGTGTGTGTGTGTGTGCGTGTGTGTGTGTGTGCAAGTGTCTAATATTTAAATTTATATCATTAAGAAAAGAAATGTTTCTTTTCGTTTCTTGTTTTTTGATGAAATACTTAATTAAGTTTTTTTGTTTTGTAAGTTTATCCAAAAGATTAAATTCATGGGCATGATAATGTTAGAGAGAGAGAGTATATATCTACTTTATTTAATTTAATTTTAAGCTTTAATAAGCGGAAAATATGGCCTGCCAAAAGATTATATAAACAACATCATACAACACACATATAATTAAAATTTTTGTTAATAAATTGTTTTTGTTGTAGAGACAAAAATGTATAATATTGAAAGAAATAAAAGAGGGTTTTTTTTTATAGAAAAAGCTCGTCAAAGCTCTGTTAATTTAAAATTTTAAATGATATGGAGATGATAAAATAAGCTCATCAATCACATATGGGCAATTCCAAAATATTGTTGGTAACAAATATATATATATATATATATATATATATATATATATATGTAAAAAAAAATTTAAATTTTACTGATTTTTTTTTACCGAAATACAGAACTGTAAGACATTTTTTTGCCGGCCCTTTGAAGGACTCTTTAAGAAGCAGAGCTGAGTTTTGAGTTTGCTTTCAGTTATATCTGAATGTCGCATCCGTCGTACGGTGGTTTAGAATCAATTTTCATTGGCCAAAACCTAAATTTTTTCTTGATATAGATGCTCAAAGTTTTAACGCCATCAAGGTCAAAATATTCCCACCAGTGGGCGTGGCAATGCTGCTAAAAACAAAGTATTTAATAAGAAGCAAAAATTTATCATATTTGATCTGAAATACGAGTAAATTATGATTCATCGACAACTATTATCGATAACGGGCTGCGGGTTGCGCACAGTTTCGTTCTTTAATTTTTTTCTACAACGGAGGGGTAATTCCCTCCCCGTCATGCATAACTTTGGCATTTGTGAACAGATTGTCAAAAGTTTATTTTTTTGAAAGGGTTTGCCTGCTGTTTGAAGCTGTATTTTTTTTTCAGAATATAGGAGAGGCAAATTTGCTCCCCTTACGCATAACTCTCTTTTGTGAACATATTTTTATAATTCCTTTTTTGTCTGAAAGGGGTTGCCTAAAGTTTCGTTCCATAATTTTGTTTTCTACATCGTAGGGGGAAATTCCCTCCCTCATATGCTTAACTTTGTCATTTGTCTGAAAGGGGTTGCCTGCAGTTTGGAGTCATATTTTGTTTAAAGAAAATTGGAGGGGTAAATTTGTGCCCCTTATGCATAACTCTGTTATGTGTGAACCGATTTTAATTTTCTTTTTATTTTTTTATTTTATTTTTTTGAACGGGTTTATCTGCAGCTTAGAAACATATTTTTTTTAATCGGAGGTGGAAAGTTGCTCCCTGTATGAGTAATTCTCTCCTTTGTGAACCGATTTTCAAAATTCTTTTTTTGTCTGAAAGGGACTGCCTAAAGTTTTGTTCCATAATTTTTTTTTCTACATCGGATGGGGGAATTCCCTCTCCTTCATATATAACTCTGTCATCATTTGTGAACCGATTTCAAAATATTTTTTTAAAGGACTTAGGACTTTTTTTTAGAAAATAGGAGGGGACAATTCGCTCCTCTTATGCACAACTCTGTCCATTGTGAACTGATTTTCATTGGTCCTTTAATTTTTTTTTTACAAAATATGAGTTGGAAATTGGCTCGCCCATGCATAATTCAGTTACTTGTAAAGAGATTTGCCAGACTCTTTTTTTGGTTAAAAGGGTTTGTCCGCAGTTTGGTCCGATAATTTATTTTTTTTTCCAAAATCAGGGGGTAATTGGCTCCCTTATGCATAACTCTGGCATTTATCAACAGATTTTAAAAATTAATTTTTTATATGAAAGGGTTACCCTTTTTTGTTTGCAGTTTGGTCCTAAATTTGGTTCTTTTTTAAAACTGTGGGGAAATCAAACACATAACTTTTTTATTTGCTTACAAAATAATTGATTTTGAAAAGTAATAATTATCAAAATTATAATTTTTTTTTGTTTAAAGAGGTTTACTTGCAGTTTTTAACCATATTTTTTTTCGCAAATCGATAAGGCAATTGGCTACCCAGCTAAAAAAATATGTATGGAGCATATATGATATCCCATATATGGTTCGGATTCGAAAAATGAGGGTATATGGGCGTATATGATTATATATATTCATACATTTTCATACATGTGTGTATAAAATTTCCTCTACAGTATGCAAAGTTCATATTCATACACTCTTGATTCACAAACGCGCACTGCTGTGCAATAAATTAAATTACTAAAATTAATTTTTTTTAAGACTTGAGAGAGAGAGGTTGTATTTAATGAAACATTTGTTTGGACAAATAATTCAAAACGGACTGAAAGTCATTTTATTCATCAAAAGGTGAATCAATTATTTAAAAGACACATAAATCATATTCGTACATAACATTTAGCTTAAGAAATCACATTAAAAACTAATTCAATTAATTATAAAAGAAAAAATAATCCCTCTAACAATAGTTTTCAATACAGTAATATGATCTTTGTTTCTTATCTAGAGAATTTTGTTATTTTTATAAAACTAATGACTGGATTATCCTTTTGATTATTTGATATATTAAATAGGGCCACAATGTATAAAATCATACAAGAAAAAGTTTTTCTCTTTTAAATGTTGAGGGTATGCATATGTATAAACTATGCATCCGTATGTATTTTCTAATGGATTTCCAATCCAGCATTGATAAAATTCCAAACTTTTTTGATTGCAAGAACAATCTTATGTGAGATATCATGTATGCATACATTCTTATATGGCTCCATATATAAAATCTTATATTTATATATGGATCCAAATATGAAGAGCTTCATAATTAAATTTTCATATATGAGCTCATATATTATAATACATTTCATATATTAGTCCATATATTAGTTCATATATAATAGTTTTGCCATGTATAATTCCATATATTTCCATACATGAATTCATACATATTCATATATAGTTATATACATTCATATATTAAAAATATATGGACCATATATAATTTTTTTAGCTGGGTACTTAGTACTTTGTTATTTTTATAAGGATTTAATTTTCATTTTAAGGCTTTTTTAAACGAAAAAAAAATAAAAATAAATGGTAAAAATTTCATATGCAAAATTAAAAAAAATCATAAGTTCATGTTTAACCTTGAATTTTTCAACAACACCTTTACTAATCCTAATGAAACTAAATTTGTATAAACGCTTAAGATGTTATCTATCTACCAACAAAATAATTACAAACAAATCTTCATTATTTCAAAAGTTACGGAGTTTTGGCCGATGCAGTAAATAAGCATTTGTTATTATTTAATCTAATTTAGTTTAATTAATAAGTTATATCGTTAGTTTTAGCAAAATTACTGTGTTTTGTTCTCCTGGAACAACATAATTTTCGAAATTAATTTTTTGACCAAAATCGATCAGTTGTGATCGTAAATAATCAATTTTGTTATAAACAAAACGACCACCAAAAATCTGTCGTTTAAGATTTTTTTTTGGCGATATGGCTCTATATTTCATAAATCGACAGATAAAAGATGATCTTTCACCATCATTTCTACATTTAGAAAAAAATTTCCTTCTTTCTATATAAAAAGAACTTCTGTTTGTGCTGCGTCCGTTTGTCGCTGATATTTGCTTATATCTTTTCATTATATTACTGAATCCTCCCAACATTTTTCTTAAATATAGTACTGCTTCTGCTCTTGATCCTTGCTTTGAAATACTGTGGATGTATATCTAATATTTTCATTCCTTTCTTATTTTTTTCTCAACTAAAAGTGTGCAACATACATAACGTCCGTTGCCCAAGAATGGCCCATATGTAGTTGTGTTCGTGCAGTTGCGTTTTTGTTGGCGCCTCGTGGTTAATGAATGATGAAAATCAAAATATTTTTGTATTTGTATTTAATGGCTGATTATTTGATTGAATTCAAAAGTCATCAGCTGTTGCGCGAACATAAACAAAAGTTTATATTGCGTTTCATTGAACATTACAAAATGCAAAATATAATTCGTGATTGACTTATTTATTTGTACGTCTGCTTTTAAACGACAAGCATTTGACACTCACACATATGTATGTATGCATAGATTGACGGGTTCATTTGATCGTCTGCAGGGCACTTTAGATGCTAATTCTGAGTAACTAGACTCATTTGCCATTCTGTATTGTAGATCTTAAAGTCGTTACCAATAATATTGGTAAATAAAAAAATGCACACACACACACACATATATCTATATATATATGGCCATCAGCGCAAAAGTGGTGTAAGCCACATTTCTTTGGTTACTGTTGTGCTGATAAATACAATAATCTTTTAAGCCTCCTTTTGGTATTCACATATGATATGAAGATGAAAAATTGTTTGTGTTCAGAAGTAATAGAGTAATTAAATAATTAAGTAGAGCCATTAAGTAATTAAATAGTTTGGGGTTACACTACTATTGCGCTGATAGCCTCATATGCAAATAAAGAATTTGCTAACCTTCTTATCTTCAGCTTCAAGCAGCACTAGGGGTAACAAATTTAAGCATATTTTATTTAAATAAATATGTTTTTTAACTTTTTAGTGATTATTTTTGAAGTTTTTTTTTAGAAGTTTATTTGCCATTTGAAAGCTGCTAACGACTTTAATTCATCTTCTTAGTTAAAAAAAAATATATATATATATTATAAAATAATAACAACAATAATAAATTACCAACATTTACCAGCACTTTCACCAGCCTTAAGCACTGGTGATATGCGTCTGTTATATGTTTAAATGTATGTGTGTGTATTTGTTTCCATTTCCTGTTTAGCAAATACGAGGGAAACAAATACGCAAACATTTACAACACAAATGTTTGTTTAAGAATATCTGAACACCCAGCATCAACAACAACAATAACATCATCATCATCATTGCCATCATATAGATATATATAGTATACCACACTGACAAGCCGCTAATACGAGCAGACATATAGAGAGGCAGATAGACGGACAGATCGTCTAACAACAGCAGGCCATTTGCCTTTGTAGAATAGATACAACATTTATTTTACTCGTATCTTAATGGCATGAAATCTATGCTGGCGCTTACACTACTTTACACACACACACACAAATTGTTTTACGACATGAAAATAATTTCTTTTTTCACATAATTTTCTGCCATAATGGACTCATAACAAGGCAGACACAAAATAAATAAAATAAAAATAAAGAACCAACTAAAAAATAATCAAATCGTCTCTTAACAAAACCAAAATATAAAAGAAAATGTGATAATATCAGAGTAGAAGCAAACAGACAGTCAAACAGACAGACAGACAGACAGACCACTGTGATTCATTTACCTTTGATGTCCTAAAGATAATACTTTTAAAATATAAAAACATCAGTTGCTAAAGTCCCTGGAGAGCTTAATAGATTCTTAATGAAACATTTGTAGGAGCCTCTAAATTAGTTATGCAGTTTATTTTCTGTTGAAAATTTGAAAAAAAAAACAAAAATGAACAGCACTATAATATTTTTAGTGTTAATGGGTCTTCTAATAGAGGCTTAGGGATCTTCACAGTTGACAGCTAAAGGTCATTTATTTAGTGTGTTTTGTGAAACTACCATGAAGGGAATGCAAAAGCCTTCACAAATACGTAAAAATTAAAAAAAAATTTAAATAAATTCAGTGAAGTGCGACTTTGACCCGCGCACGAAGGGTTCCGTACAGACACGAGATATGTATGTAATTCAATACGAACTGTAGCCCATATAAACTATAGTTTTGGCATTTTTTTCGTTTTTGAGTTTTTTTCGGTTTTAAGCGATTTTTAGTTTTAGGGTTTTTTGAACTTATTGGCGCTTTCTGAGTTTTTGCAATTTTTTTCTCGTTTTGGCGATTTTTTTTTTGGTTTTTGAAGTTATTCTAATTTTGGCGATTTTTATTATTTTCGCGTTTTTTTTATTTTGGCGATTTTTTTTATTTTGGCGATTTTTTAATTTTGGCGTTTTTTTCATATAGGTGATTTTTTTGGTTTTGGCGTTTTTTTAGTTTTGGCACTTTTTTCTCGTTTTCAGGTTTTTTTTGGTTTTTGGCTTTTTTTTTAATTTTGGCGATTTTTTTCGTTTTGGCGATTTTTTTTAATTTTGGCGATTTTTTTTAATTTTGGCGATTTTTTTCATTTTGGTATTTTTTTTTTCGTGTTTTGGCGATTTTTTTCGGTTTTTGGCGTTTTTTTCATTTTGGCGATTTTTTTGAATTTGCCGATTTATTTTAGTGCTAGAATTTTATTTTAATTTTGTCGATTTTTTTCGATTTGGCGATTTTTTTAATTTTTGGCGATTTTTTTTCGGTTTGGCGATTTTATAATTTTCGGATTTTTTAGTTTTACCGTTTTTGAAAATTTCAAGAGTTTACTTTACCTCTTACGGTTTCCAAGATATACAGCAAGTTGTCAAAATTACAGAGTCAAAATTGCACTAACTGATGGACCACCCTTTAATTTAAATTTTTTAATATTTTGATGTTAATTGTTGTAGTCTACATAAAAATACACTAATTTTACAAATTTCAAGTGTCAATATACATATGTACATACAATTGTATGTATATTACATTTTTCGTCGCTCGTTTTGGAGCCCCCTTTAATTTTTAATTCTCATGTATTTGTTGTTGTAGCGGCCAAGGTTCTACATACTCTGTCCAAATTTCAGGTCCGTAGCTCTTACAGTTTCTGAGAAAATACCGTGTGACCGACAGACGGACAGCGTAGCGAAAACAATAGGGTTCCTTTTTTCACCTTGGTGTACTACGGAACCCTAATAAAAAAATCAGCGTTCTGTTTAACGTTCCACGCGCTCTATTGGCCAGAATTGGTTTATATGGATACCCACCGTATTTAGATTAGAGTGGCCGTTATTTATTTTTTTATTTCTTTTATTCTCAGGCTTCAAATCGGTTCAGTTTTATGTAAAAAAAATACAAAAAAATTTCATAGCGATAGATTGAGTTTCCATCCCTCAAAGTTTGGCCATCAAATTACAAATAGCTTCCTAGTTTTAAGGGAGCTATTGCCTATAATCAAATTATAAATTTAGAATATATGATTTTTTGTGCGACGCTACGATTGAGCAATTTTAGTGCCTGCTAAGTTCACGTGAAGATGAGGTGAACGTTCAAAAAGCAGAGTTGTAAAAGAATGAAGTATTCCTATATCACTTCCTTCACCAGCTGTCTTATATATCACTTTCGCTTTCGTAAAGAAGGTAACACATAGTAGTGCAAGTAGTAGTAGACATTCATTGTATGAGTGTTACATACTTCTCTTTAAAAACTATTAGAGCCTTTACATGCTTGGTGCTATTTGCCTCATCAATGTTTAAGTATGTGATTCATGACGGATTCTGTTGAAACCTAAATCTGAAATATTTGAACAATTGTCAATTACTGGTATTCTACTAAAAAAACAAAGAAGAAACAATTTAGGCACATACTTCCCTTTTAAAAGAAATTTTATCTCTCTGCTGCCAGGAAATGAAAACACAAAAAATTTTAAGCCTTATTAGCTTGCTTGGGCTTTGTTGGTATGAAATGTGACAACAGCTGTGCTGGAGAGTCGAAAAATTCTTAAAGCACCAACTGAACTGTGGCAACTGGCTGGCATTTTCATTTCTTTATTTAGCACACTTACCCATACTCGTGCCTAAACTAAAACAATAGCATACCCACAGGGGCTAAAAGAAAATAAAAACAATAGCAGAATTTTGGGGCAGTCTCAGCTGAATTTAAAGCAGCAGGTGTTTCTTATAAAATTCATAAGAACTCTCACACTATATCAAATAAGCAAAATTAAAAAAAAATTACCAAATAAGAGAAACAAGTTAAGTGTGATAAGACTGAGACTTAAAAGAAAAAAAAACTTTAAAAACATTTGCTGAATAAAAATGTTTAATTTTTTTTTTGAAGATGGCTGATAGTTTTTCTTTAATCAAATTATTCTCTCATTTGCTATAAAAAGACATGACATAAATTAATTATCATATTTGTTGAGCAGACCTTTAGCAGGAAGAAGGAGTGGTATTGGTGGTTCGTTGCTTGAATTATTTGATTCCTGGTGTGGCTCTGTTGTGTGTCCTCCCGCAGATAATTTTATATTTTAAAGTAGAAATTAATGTGAACGAACAACTACTTTTATTACACACAACTAGCGCCAATATGATGTGCAATGAATGATGTTGAGGAGGTGGAGTATCTGCAAATTATTTTTCTTGTTTAAACATTTTAACTAATAACTATAAAATAAACTTAATTACTTGAAGAGTTTGTTATACACATTGTACTCACAAGTATCTAAGGGAACGTGCTGAAACTTATAAAGACTTTTAACTAAAGATGAAAGTAAAACAAATAAATGTGTGAACGCTATTTTGGTAAAATTTTAATTTCAAAAGAAATATGTTCTTCTTCTAAATAATAAATATTAATTGCAATTAAGAGCCAAGAAATTTAATATAAAATCAATATTATTAATATAATTTGCAGTGGCTTACAAAAATTTTATTTCCGGGCAAATAACATTCGCGTTATTAAGACTGTTAGAAAAAATATTTTCGATTGAAGTGAAAGGATATTGTGAAAATGTTTGCTGCAGCAAAACTATAACGGAAATGAAACTTTTAATATTAAGGCTGCAAGGTGGAGTGTCCTTGTTATGATTGTAATAAAAAATTGCTAAGCATCTAGAATGTATAATTTGCTACATTCTAACGTCAGCTTGCTGCCAATGTGTGATTTATAGAATTAAGGATATGCTGTTGGCGCACATATTCTTGCACAAAATAATACTAAATTTGACAGTGTAACTAGATATTCTACACCTGAGTGTATAATTACAAGCAGATTTTCACTTAAACTTGACGTTTGTTATGATAATTTTTTCCCTAAAATAAAGGATATATGGGAGGTAATCGCATCCTTACACTGATTGCACTTACATTTTGCAGAAAGGTTTGGTGTATGACTTCAGAAATAGTTATTAAATTATTACTGCTTTTCCAACATAATTGTAATCGTAGTTAAGGATTAGTTTTTAAATTAATTAATCCCCCTTATTGTGAAGGCCGACGCCGACGTCACATCAAGACGACAGTAAAAATTGTCACTTGTCCACTTTTTGCCGACAACAATTGACTACTATTAATTTACAAAGCCTTAGAGATTAGTAAGAGATTGTCAATGAGAGCCAAGAGTAGACAAGAGACAATATTTACTGTCGTCTTGATGTGACGGCGACGACGCCATTCACAATAAGGGGAATATATAACATTAAGACATGTCCTTGCATTGAGTAACACAAAATTTATTGCAACGCTAAACTGTATAGTTTTAACAATAATTAACCATATTCTTTATAGTTCAAAATCTTATGCAAAAATATATTTTTAAAATCAAGGACATATGAAACGTGGGCATGTCCTTGCAAAAAAAATTCAGAGAAAGTCTATGACATAGTTTTCTAAGGATTCTGATAATAACTGTAAGTGAAAAATTATTTTTGAAATAAAGGATATATGGGAGGTGAACATGTCCTTAGTGTGATTCAAATGAAACTTTCCAACGAGTTTGCATATCAAGTTTTCAAGATAGTAGTAAAACTTTTGGAATTTAAAATTGAAGTGTTGAAATTCAGCACGTTCTTGGACCGATTGAAGTTAAATTTGTCAGGCATATTAACTGTATAATTTAAAAAATAGTCCAAAGAGATGGACTGCACTAAAAATTGTGTTTTATTGCGATCATAAAATATGGAAAAATTTAAGTTTTGAAATTAAGTATATGTAAAAAAAATGCTTGCACCGATAACAGCGCAATTTTCTAGAGCTAAATATTACTTTCAAAGATCAAGTAAACAAATAATTATAGCTAAAGCTCAATTTTTAAAATCAATGATATGTGAGAAACAGACATGTCCTCACATCGATCGCAATGAAATTTGCCCAAGCTTATGACTACATTGTTCCACTCTGATTCTTATTTTAGCCAAATTTTAATTTTTTAAAATTAAGGACACATTTATGAGTAATAAGTTTGTCCTTGCAGCGATTGAAATTAAATTCGTCAGAGGAGCAAATTGCATAATTTAAAAAGTAATTAAAAAGTATCTCTAAATTCCGATAATAGCTGAGGAAAATTTAAAATTTTTTAAATAAAGGACATATGGGAGGAGAGCTTGTCCTTGCACCGATTGAACTGAAACTCATCATAGAAGTTAATTGTATGATTTTAGAGGTTGTTACAAGATATCTTTAAGTTTTGAAAACAACTGAGTATAAAAATATTTTTTTTTAAATTAAGGATATATGGGATATTAGTCTATCTTAGAAGCTATCAATATTAAATTCTTTAGGAGAAGTTAACTGAATGATTTAAGAAGTAGTAGCAAAGTATCTCTGCATTCTTACAATATCTGGGGATAAAACTGAAATTTTTTTAGATAAAGGATATATGGGAGGCGAGCTTATTTTTAGATCGATTCAAATGAATTTCGCCAGAGAAGTTAACTGAATGATATCAGAAGTTGTTACAAGATATCTTTAAATTTTGGTAATAATTGAGGATAAAAATAAATTTTTTAAAATTAAGGATATATGGGAAATGAGTCTATCCTAAGAGCTATTAAAACGAAATTCGTCAGAGGACTTAACTGAATGATTTAAGAAGAAGTAAAAAAATTTCTCTGAATTCTTACAATATAAAATTGAAAAGTTTCAAATAAAGGATATATGGGAGGCAATCTTATTTTTAAGCCGATTGAAATGAATTTCGCCAGAGAAGTTAACTGAATGATTTTAGAAGTTGTTACAAGATATATTTAAATTTTGATCATAAATAGGAATTGAAATAAAATTTTAAAATAAATGATACATGGCAGGTGAGCTTGCCATCATATCGATTGCACTAAAATTCGTCAAGGAAGTTACTTGCATGATTTTAGAAGTAGTTACAAGTTATCTCTGCATTATGAGAATAGCCGGGGATAAAAAAAGTTTTTTTAAAATTAAGGATTAATGCGAGGTAAACTTGTCCTTACACTCATTGAAATGAAATTCGTCAAAGGTTAACTCCATTGTGTGATTTAAGAATTAGTAGAAGATATTTTTGAATTTTAGTAAATGGGCACAAAAATACAATTTTAAAATAAAGGACATACTGCAGTTGCGCTTGTTCTTAAGCCAATTGCACTAAAATTTTTCAGGTAGGTTAATTGTATGATTTCAGAAGTAGTTATCTTTGCATTCTGATAATAGCTGGGAACAAAACAAAAATTTTTAAATTAAGGATATATGGGAGGTAGGCTTATCCTTGAACCGATTGAAATAAAACTCTCTAGATAAGTTAATTGTGTGGTTTAATTATTAGTTACAAGGTATCTCGGCATTATGATCATAATTGGGAATGAAATTAAATTTTTTAAATAAAGGATATATGGGAGGCGAGTTTGTTCTCAAGCGGATTGAAGTAAAACTAGTTACAGAAGTTAATTACGTGATTTAATAACTAGTTACAAGATGTTATTGCATTCTGATCATAAATGGGTATAAAACAATTTTATTTTAAATAAAGGATATATAGGATTCGAGCTTGTTTTTAAACCGATTGAAATGAAATTCATCAATGAATCTATTTGCATGATTTAAGAAGTAGTTACAAGGTATCTCTGCATTCTGACAATAACTAGCGAAAGAATATAAATTTTTAAAATGAAGCATGTCCTTGCACTCACTACAATAAAATGTTATTAAATATATTTTAACTATAATTCAATTCCAACAATTACGAAAACGTATATGTCCTTGCATCAACATCCTTTCTTCCTACAAGTTTAACTCATACTCAATAATATCATGTATCGCGCTACCAAGTTGACTGCTAAATAATAAAAAAATAACAAGAGAAATTGTTTGTAAATTAAAAATGTTCTTAATTTGTTACTTTTCCAATAACACATTTTATTTAATTAACTTTCTGATTGCTTTTATCTTCCATTCGCTTCAACAAAAAGTATTATTTACTCATTAAGTCACCTTGTTTCATATTGTCTTTTGCCATTGTATCTCAAGCAGCCTTGCAATACGAGTAGATTTTACCACTACAGACGATATTTAATTTTTTTTTATTCAGTTTAATGTATCTTTTTTTTTTTTTAATTCAACATGAAGTTGTATTGTCATTATTGCATAATTAATGAAGTTGTTTTAATGACAGCCAGGATATGCTACCGAAAGGTGACGACGCAATTTATTATTTTCGTAACTTAAGATGAATTTGATATAAATTAAAAGATGTTGAATGATTTATTAAATTGTTATTTTAAGAAATCAAACAGTAAATTAGAAATTAATTGGAGATAAATATTAGAAATGAAAGGAATTAAGGAGTCATATAAAAATGTGAGAACATATTCTATCTAACTATTAATTCTGAGAAAAAATGTCATCAATAAAATAAAACCAATCGCTCAAATGCCAAAAAATAATTTAAAAATCGTCAAAAACTGAAAAGAGCCAAATCAAAAACATCGCCAAAAACGAAATAACAGCCAAAGCTAGAAAAATCGCAAATACTAAAAAACAGCTAGAAAAATCACAAAGAACCGAAAAATGTCGCCAAAATGCAGAGAAACGCCTAAACTAAAAAAATCGCCAAAAACGAAAGAAGTTCCCAAAATAAAAAAAATCGGTAATAGGCTAAAGTTTGTATAAAATTTTATATATAGTGTCCGTACGGAATCTTTTGTGTGCGAGTCAAAGTCGCATTTTACTGAATTTATTCAATATTTTTACATTTTAACTTTTCATAAAACGTTGTTTGCGCAGATTCAAAAACTTGCAATAAAAATTCTACAGTGCAGAATTCTCAACAAATCAAAACACTTTATATACTCAACACTGATATTAAAAGCTTGTAGACACACAATGTTAAATTAAATTAATGCTAGAGCACCACACGATGTTAACATCTGGTTAGCGGATGCATCGCCCTAATTATAATTGACATAAGGCTACCAGACGTATTTTAGTAATATCCCGAATCCTATTCCCATCGTCCCATTGGCGATGGTGTAAAATATAACATATATTTACAATTTTATTGCAAGAAACAGCGAGAAAATAAAAATCAATCCCCCTTATCTGGCATAAAAGTTCATGTGAAATGCGTTGCCTTTCCCTGAAATTGCAATAGCCAATTTTTGCATTGTTGCTCTGTCACCATATTATATATGCAAAAAATTCTTAGAGTTAAAATTAAATGATAACCTGAAAAGTCTTATTTTTCTAACTGCAGTTTTAGTTAAAAACTGTAAGTCCTCGTCTAGACTTGAAATTTTTGTTGCTGCAATTTTTTTAAAATTCAGCTTTGAAATTGCATTAATGTCCACATTATGAAATTATAGATTTGCAAATTTCCTTGAAAAAAAAAATAAAATTTTTATTTACTTTTTGTTATATTTTGTATTTTTCATACAGCTGAAGAAAAAAAAAATAAAATTAAACATCAAATATTGGGTGTTTTTTATTGAGGTATAGAACTTTAAGTTGGCATCACTTTTTTAACTGGCGGCCATTTTGTCAGCTGTCAAGTGATTAATATTTAGTTTGGTTTGCCATTTCATCATGAACAGGTTGACAAAAGAACAACGCTTGCAAATCGTGCAAATTTATTTCGAAAATAATGGTTCAGTTCGCGAAGTTTACCGCAAGCTCTGTCCATTTTATGGTCGACATAATCGTCCATCAGAGCAATTAATTCGGTTAACCATGGATCGTTTTCGCACTACGTTTACTCTATGTGATAATACGCATCCGCAGAGATGTCGAACAGTGCGCACCGAAGAAACAATTGCCGCTGTAGAGCAAAGTGTTGAAGAGGACCCGAATGAATCGATTCGCCACCGGAGACCGGTATAGAGCCATGATAACCGACTATTTTGTTCCCGAATTGGATGGCATGAATGTGGATGAGTTGTGGTTCCAACAAGACGGCGCTACATGCCACACAGCGCGCGTCACAATCGATTTATTGAAGGAAACATTCGATGAGCGCATAATTTCGCGGAATGGACCTGTCAATTGGCCACCAAGATCGTGTGATTTGACACCATTGGATTATTTTCTTTGGGGATATGTGAAGTCGCTCGTCTACGCTAACAAACCAGAAACGTTAGGGGACTTGGAAGCCAACATTCGTGGCGTTATTGCCAACATACGGCCCCATATGCTCGAAAAAGTGGTTGAAAATTGTACCTGTAGAATTGGCTTTATTCGAGCCAGCCGCGGCGGCCACATGCCCGAAATCATATTTAAACATTAATGGCATAAAATTATCCTTCCAATAAATCCAAATTGATGGACATTAAAACGATTTTCTTGTGTTTTATTTCAATTCGAAGTTCTATACCTCTAAAAAAACACCCTGTACATTTAAATTAAAAAAACTGCGAATTTCAAAACAAAAGAGAATTGCCGACCACATGAAACTGTGTACGCCTCCCCAATATTTTCGCCCCTCTCACTTATAAATTCAAGAAATGCTGCAACAAAAATTGCAAGTCTGGACAGGGACTAACTAATATTGAGAAGACATTTGAATAAAAAATATGAACAAAATGTTGGGCATACTTTTAGGGGCGATAAATATTTACGAGAAAAGGAAAAATTTTTTCTTATTTATTATTGTTTTAGTTAATTTTAATTATTATTTTTCGAACTTAATTTGTTTCTATATTTATGATTTCAACGGGCTAAAGTTCGTAACGCTTTTTAAGCCAAATTACATGTGATAATTATTAATGTACAAATAACATCAAAGTTAGTTGTAAATATTCTGACAACACATAGTTGAACGGAACAGCCAGCTGTTTTCGAAGGCCACTAAATCTTCATCATCAGCGTTCTTCTGTGTTGGTCCACTGTGTGTGGTGTCAATTGTGTTGTTTTCAATACAAGTTTGCCGAACGCACGTTTCTTGTCTTCTTCGTGGGACAGGGCGATAGTTTCCGCTTTCTATTGTGCTTGTTATAAAAACTGTTTAAAGTGGCGCCTTAAGGCATGCAAAAGTTGTCCTACTAAATAAATAAAAACATATAAAGTTACGAAGAACTTTTTCACTAACCGCTCAGTTACTCAGCAATTGTGTTAATGAAAATGATGGAATTTTTTATATCCTCATAGAAATGTAGAACAAATGAAAAGAGACAAGACAATTAAATATATAAATCCAATAGTTAAAAAGAGTTTTCACAAGAATAAGGCGGATTTTTTTTTAGCACTTACCACTTGAGGAGTCTGTATTTTGTAGAAGAAAAAAAAAATATCTATAAATATTAAATGCAATCATTATTTATTTTCTCAACTATTGTCTTTCAATTACTGTTAAGAGTTAAGCAGTAAGTGATTGCAAGAAAAGTTGCCTTGAACCAAATAAAAGGATTATGGATTCTCGTTTAAATCCTTTCATTTTTTTCTTAATCTGTTTAGAACAAAAAAAAATATTTTTCAACCAAAACTACTGGCTTTAGAGTGTAGCCGAGAACTGGGCTATAAAATTGTTTTTAAAGCAGCAGTTATTTTTTTTTTGTTAATCACAGGTAGTTTTTCCGTTTTGCCCTTTAACGAGGAACACGACGGTTATGAAACAAACGTTCTTTGGTAGAAGTGATAGATAGAGCGAGCTTTTACACTCTTTAGCTTTGTGTTTTTAAATTTTTTATTATTGGTATAGAATGCCGCCTGCGCTTTCCTCTAAATACTCAAATTACTAAAGATTGTAGTTTATGCAAAGAAAATGTACTAAAAATTTTAAATTTAAGGCATTCAGTTGAGCATTTGAAATCGTTACGGCAAGTTGTAAATTTAAATAGTTGGCGCTAGCCAAAACGACGGATATTTAAAACAAAACAAAAAACTTAAATTACATCCTAAGAGTAGGCAAAACAAACATTTTAAACACTTAATGAGATGAAGGATTAATAGATGTGTGAAAAATAAAATTCAAAGGTGTGAGAGGCAAAAAAAATAAATTGAAAACGAAAAAATTTTGGCCTGTTTTAAAATAACGACACGAAACTTTCGACTTGCAATTTATATTGAAAACAAAAACATATTTTCATATTTTATTTTGTTTTTTCAATACAAATTGTGAGTCAAAAGTTTCGTGTGGTTATTGTGAATCAGGCAATTTAATTTATTTAAAGAAATTTTCGAAAGCAAAAAAAAATATACTTAAAAATACTTAAAATTATTAAAAAAATCGAAAATGAAAAACTTGAAGACTTATTTTAAGAAATTTTCGAAATTTTGAAAATTAAAAAACCAAAATTAATTTAAAAAATAAATATTAAGGGTTTTCATGAGAACTCTTAAAATTGGGATTTGTGCAATTGAGCAAACTTGCGACACTTGCTTCATGAAGCCCCTTTTAACCTTTTGTGCAAACAACTTATGTAAATTTGAAACAAACGTCAAAAAATTATTTAAAAAAAAATTAAATAATAAAATTTAAAGCAGTTTTTAATTAATAAAAATATTTATAAAAATAAAAAAAAAGTGTGTGTGTGTGTGTCTAAAAATGCCTAAAGAAGTCCAAAAAAGCAAAAAGTTGATGTTAACAAAATGCACAATTGCACAGCTTAAGTTTACAACTCAAAATTATTGGGCAAACTTAACAGGTTTGTGTAAATAAATTTCTATACAATTTCTGAAATTTTATTTAAGAGAGTGTAAAAATGCATAATTGCACAGTTTGCGAGACTTTTGAACAGTCTCATGAAAACCCTTATTATCTTTTCCAGCTCCTATCAAAAATATTTCTTTTATTTTATTTTTTTTTTTTAACAGCAAAACTTTTTTTTGGCAGTTTGTAAAATAATCAATTCTTCCGCTTTGGAATATTTTTTTTTTGTAAATTTAAATAGATTTACAATAAAATATAATTTTGATTTTAAAGCTGTTTTAAGCTTAGAAAATGCAGCAGCACTAGGGTATATTTCCTGCAAAAAATATGCACACACAACAAGTAACTGCTTTAATTGAAGCTTTAGTTCCAGCGTTAACTTTAAGTAAAAAGAATACGGGAAACGGTAAATCTTGAAGGCCATCTTTTAAACTTTGCGCTAAGCTAGAAATTTTGGTATAATTTGCGGCGTCAAAAACACATGTTTTTAAGTATATGAAAATCATTTAATTTCAAGATATTCAATGATTTTCAATTTGAGGAAGAATTTTTAAATTATTAGAAATTTTTTGTTTTGAAATTTTTCGTTTTGACCTATCATCCGATTTTAGTCTAATTGGCAGCATTTGAAGATTTTTTTTCGACGTTAAGAGCTGATTAGACTTTGAACTTGATCGACTTAGCAATTTGAAATTTGTTAAAAAATAAAATTGGGAAAATTTTATATTCGAAATACATATTTCGAAATCTACCGAAACGAATCTTACGACATCTGTCGAATGAGGCAAATTTGCTTCCGAAACTTTAATACGTTTTTAAGTTATGAGATGTTTACATACATGCATACATACATCCATATGGACATGAAGCGAAAAATTCGACTCACAGGAGCTCAAGACGTTGAAATATCATGCCATAACCTCCAAAAAAGCTTAAGAGACATAATTTTCAAACAGAATTTTTTGACCAAAAACGGATTATTTGCGATCGTGAGTACCTGTCCAGACTTGCAATTTTTGTTGCAGCAATTCTCGAGTTTATTAGTGAGTGGGGTGAGAAGATTGGAGAGGGGTACACAGTTTCATGCACTCGGCAATTCTTTTTTTGTTTTGAGATTCGCTCTTTTTAATTTAAATGTATTTGATGTTTTATTTTATTTTCTTTCTTCAGTTGTATGAAAAACACAAAATATAGTATAAACTAAATAGAATTGTTAATTTTGCAGGAAAATTTATGATGTAAGAATAATTTTTAATACATAATTGCAAAACAAGAATTTCATAATGTGGACAATAGGGAAGCCAATCGGGATCGATTTTTGGAAATCTCGGGATTGGGGATTTTGTAAATCCCGATCCCAAGAATCCTGGGATTTTCGGGATTTTTCGGGATTTCGGAATCTAAATTTTTTTGGTAAAATAAATAATTTTTTTAATACATATTATTAATTACAAATTTTATGCATTTTAAAACTTTAAGTTGATTAATCACATTTAATATTAGAGAATTTACACTGAAACCCATAACTACATAAATATGAAAATTTGTTTTGGTTTTCTATATGTGTACATTTTTTCTATAATCTTAACAAAAATTAACATACAAACATATCTATGGACTTTTTGAAAAACGAAACGCATTATTCGGTAAATATTTCATACGTTTACGTTAACCCGACAACAAAAAGTTTGCACTTGCCTTGTATTGTATTCTACTTCAATTGTAAGGAGCTGTAATTGTACTCAATTGTTGGCGAAAAGTAAATAAGTGCTAATTTTTTATAGCGTTTAATAGTCCGCATTCAAATAGTTATTCACTGCAATTATGAATGAATTTCCGCAAGAAACTTCTTCCTTTTTCAAAGAGATGTTTTTGTTTTCTCCAATTATTTGCTACTGTTTGAAATTATTTCCGGGGAAAATTTCTCGTGGACTTTTATTCATAGTTGCCCTCATAGTAGAGAATAAGACGGAATAAATTTCTCAAACTTGTGAATTTTCTAAATATTTTTTCCCTTCCAAAGCTCATATGCTTCTTTTTGTTTTCAAAATAATTCTTAGTTGTATATTGTAGCCCCTTTGATGAAAATAACAGTGAAAAAGTAGTTAAGTTATTTTGCTCTTGCTGTTAATTAATAAGAAATATGTCAATTAAATTGTTAAAACTACAGGTAAAAAATTTTATGGGACTTTTATATTTTATAAAAAAAAATACCATAAAACCAACGAAAATTTCATTTTATAAATGGTTTTTATATAAAAATTGCTAAGAAATCCCGAAATTGAAATCCTGGGCTTGAATTTTACAAATCCCGGGAATCGGAATTTGCCAAATCCCGAAAATCCCGGGATTCGGTATTTCCCGTTTGGCATCCCTAGTGGACACTAATGCAATTTCAAAGCAGAATTTTGAAAAATTGCAGCAACAAAAATTTCAAGTCTGGAACAGGACTAAATAATCGATTTTCGCCCAAAAACGATTTGCAAAACATGTGTCGGTTAAGCTTTTTTGGCGGTTATGGCTCGATATGATGATGAAAATTCGAGTTTCGAAAATTTTGCTAAAATCAGTAATCAGCGGAAAGTTAAAAAATAATAAATCAATATTTTAATATCTAGGATTAAATTATTTTTTCAAGCTTTTATATTTTGATTTCTTTAATATTTTTTTTTTGTGATTGAAAGGGGAAAAACAAAAGAAAAAATACATAAATAAAAATATATATGTATATATGAAATATCGTGAAGCACAAAATATCGATCTAAAAAATAAATAAAAATAAATATATAAATATACCTAAAGCTTGAAAAAAAGTTTAATTGAACGTATAAAAAAGGTCGAAAAATTAGAAAAAAAATTGATAATAAATATTTCAATATTTTATTTTTATTTTAATACGAATTTAAAAAAATATATATTTCAATCGTTTAGCATGGCCACATATGTACATTTCTTTGCTGCTAAACCAACAATAATTTTTTTTAAATAGTAAATAAAGATCTTTCAAAAAAAACAGGGGGCAAAATTATCGAAAAAAGTTACGAAATATTTCAATTGAAATAATTAAAAATTTTGAATCGTATCGAATGCCGTAATTTGCTGCCAGGATTTTAGTTGAATCGAATATTAAATACTTCGTTGAAAATAAATTGCAATTTAAATATAAATTTATTTTGTTTAAAATAAAAAAAAAATAAAAAAATAACAACACACACAAGGTGTGAGTGAATATGTTGCGGCTGGTGTGGAAATACAGTGAAAGAAAATAATGTGTAAATAAATGAAGACGTCGAGTAAAAAAAAAAGATTGAATGACTGCATGAATCTAAATGCAAATGTTTAAATATTGTTTATCTTATCAAGAATTTTTGTGCTTGTGTAAGAGCCAGTAATAGTAAAATTATTAGTGTTCTATTTATTATTATTGTGGTCTATTAATAATAAAATAATTTCAAAAACAAAAGCAGGAGAAAAAAATCCCAAACGAAAAAATTTCCAACATTTACAATTTGTTATCTGCTTACATTGGATTTAACTATAAACAATTAAGTGCGGCATATGGTAAGTATTTCGTTTCGATAGCAAAAATAAAGTAGAAATTGTTAAAAAAAAACGTATGAAATATTCCTCTCCAACTCTACTGCCAGAACAGATGTACTGCAAAACTTTTGAGTCGTCAGTTCTCTTACTAAATAATAAATAAAATCAAAATTTGTCCACCAATTTCTTAGAAATTTATTTAGCTACATGCTGCTATACAGGTATGTACTGACATTCGCATCGTTTTCAAATCGCATGCGAGTTGCAAATCGCCAAACTTGTTTCTACATGTTCTGTAACTCACGCGTTTTGCTTGCGACTTGCCATATTGATTTAGGTCAGCTGTGTGTTGAAATCGTCAGTGTATAAGTAAACAATGCGAAGACAAAATTAACAAAATAAAAGAGCTTTTTATAAATTTCAATTTTATAATAAAAATTTTGCGAAACTATTAATATTTTTGATTAAAATGGAAAGAAAACATATTAAATTTCATTAATTAACCATTTAAGTGTTTCTTTAAAGTTATGTTTGGGCAAAATTCATCAGTTCACTTCAGTATACCCTTGTGATTTGAACTCGCCAAAAGTCTTGCGATTGCGAGTTGCAGAACACATCTCTTGCGAGTTCAAGTCACAATCGCAAATATTATGCGATTTGCGAGTGTGAGAAGATCATGCCTGATAATAAAAAAATGGACTTGTTTTCGTATTTTTATTTTTTATGATTTTTTAGCAAAATAAAAATTAAAAATTCTTATAAAAGATTCTAGATTTTTTGCATTAACTTCAGCGATATCTCTAAAAACTATTGATCAGATTTAGTAACAACAGGGCCTATTCTCGTTTGAGTAGCGTTTTAAAACGACATATAGCAACGACAATTTTACATAGAAAATATACCGTATTACCATTCCAATATAAAATGAGCGTTTTTATGTGCCGTTTTAAAATGATACTGGAACGAGAATAGGCCCGAATGTTTATACAGATTAGAGGTAATTTTGTTTTAGAATTTTGAATTTTCTATTTTTACTAAAAACACGTGGACACGTTGTGGTAATTTAATTTTTTCCACCCCCATTTGCAAACTTCAAAAATTAATTAAACAAAAACTTTAGTTAATAATTCAAAATCCAGCTTCTTCTATCCTCATAAGCTTTCAGACTTTTAAAGTCTCAATTGGTTCAAGATTTTAGTGCCGCACTGTGTTATTATTGCAAACACCTTTGCATCAATATATTTTACTTTATTTGCTCAGACACTTTGAAATGAATAATAAATGATGAGAAGAAATAATTCGTTTTATTTTTGGAGAAAAAGAAAAACAAAATCAATATTAAATATGTTTTTCTTTTTATTACTCCTCGCACTACTTGAACTGGGAAAATAAACAATGAAAATAAATCCAAGCAAGACGATAAACATGCGAGTGCAAAAATGTCTGCATTTGGAGGCGTTTGCAGCAGCAAGAAAGAAGTAAATTTTATTTAGGGGATGCAGTGATTTTAAGAATATGTACGCTTTTGTAAAAAGCACAAAGACGATTATTTCTGCAATAGAGCAAATTTTAATTTCTTTTTAAATGTTCATACTTTCGAATTTTGTTAATCAGATGCATAAGTGACACACAGAGAAGGTCATGTACGTACCCTTTCCTTTTTAGGACTAGGACTTGCAAATGATATTTTTTATGCACAAGTAATTTATTGAAATTATGAGTAAATTTTTGGTTTGTTGAAAATTATGGTGCTCAAAGCTCTGATTTTGCTTCATATGTGTTTAAAATGTTCAAATAAAATTTTTAATGTTTAAATAAATTTATTTCATGTTGATTTAATATTCCATTAGTGTTAAATCAAAATGAAGAATCATGTTAAATCGAAATTATTTCCAGTTGAATCAATATTAATTTAATTTAATGTAGTCATTTTATTGTGCATTGGCGCAGGCATTAGGAAAATTAGTGCATGTTTGTAATGTTTGGCTTTCCCGGAGAGATTTGAACTCATCACGTGGTAGTTGACGCGCTTATTGCTGCAGCCACAACAACTTTAAATATTTTACAGATACACACTAAATAAATGCCATCATGAATGAAACTTCAATTCCTCACCCAAAACACATGATGCCAACCCAAAATATTTCTTAGAGGTAGATTCCTTGTGAAAAAGAGGTAGTTTCCAACACATCTTAGTTTAAAAAGAGGTATATTTACAACACTTGTTTATGTTTAAGGGTATTTTAAACACCTTAGCAAAATGATTTTTTACTGAATTCAATTATGTCATCGTTATTTAATTAATTTTTAAATTTTTACCATTCTCATATTTAAAGGAATGAAATTTCATTAGCGCTGGCGCTGATTTATCGTTTGATTGTTTATACTTTTTAACAAATTAAGTTTCAACATTCGAGCTGTGTATGCAATTTTCTCATAAACTGACCCATTAAAGTAACTATTTGGGCTTGTAGCAGGTTTTAAATAGCTAAGTCAATATAGTGTTGCTTACATCATTTCTAAAATATATTTAAGTTTAACTTTGAATTTGATAAAAAAAAACTCGGTTAACTATACCGATATATATTATTATTGAGAAACTAAAAAAGTGGTAGATTTTTCTCGAAAAGTGGTAGAGTTGACTGAGATACCCAAAATAGGTAGATCTACCACAAAAGTGGTAGAGTTGGCATCGCTGGATAGAGTCAAAAATGCCACCATTGCATGCACTTTGCAAGACATGGGGCTTTTCGCCTAATCTTACATTTTGTATTTACACAGCGGTAGCTACGCCAATTCTACTCTACGAAATACTGAGACCAAAGCATACCTTAAAAAGTTATAAAATATCCAGAGACTGCAATCACTGAAGCTCTAAAAAGCACTCCTACTGCAGCTTCAGACAGACATTATATTGGACATAAAACCAATAAAACTAACTGCACTGCACGCGACATGCAAATCGTTATCCGACAGATAACGAACAGAGAACAGGGACAGATGTCGTTCAAACCATTTGGTCACGGTAAATTGCTGGAAGACATGGAGTGTAGATCGGACTACATCATTACAGAAATAAACTTCCTTGCCAAACCACAGATCACTATAAGGGAAGAAAGCTATTTCTAAGGCCTTAAGTATAGTGGGTATAGTTTTAATTTCTTCACTAATAGTTCAAAGATGGATGGAGCGGTAGGAACTGCGGTTTACTGGCCGGATCTAAGTATACAGGAATCTTACAAACTTCCTGATTACTGTAGTACGTTCCAGGCGGAAATCTTTGCGGCCAAAATGACTGCAGAATGAGCTTTCACCCCTCAAACCATGAATGCGCTAATGTATATATATATATATATAGACAATCAAGCAGCAATAACAGTAGACTGCAACCACTCCTCGGTTGTGCTCATGTGTAGGAATGCCCTAAATATGTTATGTGCTGGCAGACAAGTACATATACATTGAGTCCGAGGACACATGGGGATTGAGGGAAACGAAATGGCCGATACACTGGCCAAAAAGGGAATCCAATTACCAGTTGAGGAAATTGGGTATTTCCGGAAACCAATTGAACACCTGAAATGGATCATAGACTCCAAAGATGAAGGAAGAAGCGGAGGAAACTTGCAAAACTTCTAAAATCATGTGGATTTTAAATCGATTAAATTTCTTTTATCATTAACCAGAAGCAACTGTAGACTTATGGTGGGAGTATTAACTGCACACTACTGGACAGCTTCGTTTAGGAATACTTGACGCTACCTGCAGGAAATGTAAGGAACCCGGCGTAATTGAGACGGTAGAATATCTACTGTGAAAATGTTCGGCTTTAAGCCGCACTGGATACGACTGTCTTGGTGATCACTGATGATTTCGTAGTCTTGAACTTGTATCGTGAATAGAACTGTGTAGATTACTAAGGTTTGTTAAATCTGTGTGGGAGTCAATCGATACACATACATATAATCAGTATACTTGAGAAAATCATAATGAATAAATTAGCGCTTAAACAACGCTATCAGTTTAACCATATTTACTTTGAAAATCAGTCATTAATTCACAACTTGTAGACGAACACATAATCGCTCATCTGGGCCAGCCATCTTTTGAACTGTAGATAAGTTTCCTACCATAAGCTCTCTAAATGATGATATAATACCAACTAGTGGCCTGCGTAAGCAGTCTTGAAATGTAAATACGTCATGTTTTTTTAATGTGTTCTCGTGGCATATATTATACTAAGCCAATAATAAATGCTGTCGTACTATAAACGAAGCACGATGGTTGTATTGGTGTACGTGTATATGACTGTTAACAAGCGATGTCGCCAAGACGTCTTGTTTAAACAAACAATGAAAATAAGTACTGTTTATACATGTATGCTTGTTATTTTGCATATTGTACGTTTGGGTGTGCGTGTGTGTGTGTGTAAGATTTATATGGTAAGCTATTATGTTTGTATTTGAGGGAGGTTTTTTAAAGCAAGCGCACACAACTCATGTAAATGCATGTGTGCGTTTGTATGTGTGCAGAAAAATAAGAGAGCATACAAAAATTACGTAGGTATGTATGTATGTACATGCATGACGTTAGTATACGCGTCAATGAGAGAAAAAAGCACAAGCACCACAAAT
The DNA here is from genome assembly GCA_905220375.1 of Tachina fera. NCBI lineage: Eukaryota > Metazoa > Arthropoda > Insecta > Diptera > Tachinidae > Tachina > Tachina fera. The sequence goes on along the minus strand of LR999967.1, from coordinate 100,589,972 downwards.
TCTTCAGTCACGAACAATTTTCTTCTTCAGTCATACCTGCAATAATTTAAACAAATGTATTGCCCAACACGTTGTTTAGCGTTTGCTTCAGAAGATTTCACTGTAGTAAAGCATTTGAAATTGTCCTCACGTCTTAAAAGTTCTTATAAGACGTCTTTTGCAGGTCTTTAATACCAACACGTCGAAAGAAGTGAGTGCACTGATGAGAATATCAGCGCTATACACGAAAGTGTGGAAGAAGATCAAAATTTATTGATTATACTGGGGCTACTACGTGGATAATTTTGGGAAAAGATGTTGGCCTAGACTCGTCTAAGACTAAGCTGGTGCAGGAGTTAAGCCTTAAGGCCACGAGATTACCATATGTTTCGTTTTTTCGGCAATTGGGCTCTGGAGCAGTTGACAGCCGATCTAATGTATAAAAATTGAGTCAGAGCTCGATGAGTTGGGTTCAGTAGAGATCGTTGGTTTAATGATATTTTGATTGAAAATGTGGATGACATTGATTCGTTCGAGATGTGTTTTAATATGATAAAAAAGTATTCAAACAGTTTTCTGATATAATGCAATAATTTCCAAAAGCATTTTGTTATGTTACGTCACACTGTTCCATAATATTTTAATTATTTACATTTCACTAGTACCTCTCATCTCATGATCTTCGAGATAAAGTGTGTGTGAGTGTGTGTGTGTGAGGGAGTAGTGTATGCTTGTGTGTGTGTTTGCGCATCTGTAACACACATAAAAATTTATTCTTTTTATCATTTATCTCTTGGCACCATTAGATTTAAAAATTGTTCTTGTTTTGTTTTAATTAAAATTTAATGCAAACACATGCTGTGTTTGTTCTTTTCGGGTTTTTGTTTGTTATTATTATCGCCATAAAGAACACTTTTACTGATAGTGATGATGATGATGATGATGATTATGATGATCATGATGATGATGAGGCTTGTGCTGTTGCTAATGTTTAATAAACATTTATTTACATATATACCGCAATTAGAAACGCAATTAGAAACAAAACTAACTTGTTTGATAAACACTAAAAAATATATTTTTTGAGTTTTTTATTGTCTAATTTCATGTATTTTTCCTTCGGCTGTTTCTCTAAAATAATAATTAGGTGTATTTTTTTATTATGTATTTCCTCTATATCTGCTTATATTTTTTTAATCTAAAAACGAGGCTTGCAGCATAATTATTGGTTAATTGCTATGAGACTTTAATAATATCAACCTCTGGCATGCCACGCATCAAAATGCTCATCCAGTTGAATATGTGTACCAGTGATCTGCAATGAAACGTTTTTTCGCTATTTATACTGACTCTGATTTACGCACACTCACAAGAAGATTGATTTAGAAGTATAGTTTGCAATAAATATGAATGCGGCATCAAAATTCATACTCATACAATACTCACACTCATAAATCACCTCAGTTTGATTTCTAATACTTATACTATTCACATTGATTTAACTCACTTAACTCATGCATGTTTATTTTTTTTTGGAAGTTTTTAATCATTAAATAGTTTGCAAGTAGTATATAAAAGCAGTAAATAGGGTTGTTTTTCAAGCCTGCAACCCTTCCTGTAAAAATAAATAAAAAAAAGCAACAGAGAAACAAACACACAAACTCATAATGAGGGCTTTAATGTTAGTATGCGAAGTTCACATTGTGATTGATAATTATTTTGCATCGTCCATAGGCATTGATCTAAGGAGGATCGAAATCAACAACGTCATAAATATTGCTTTGTATGAGTTCCATGCCCATTTCAAACTTTCTAGTGAATCTGATTCATAGACAAAATTACAATAAGTATGAGTGCGCATAAATACAAGAAATTATAAGTCATGATTGAACTCTACTTACTTTTTCACTACTCATTGCTAATCCTTAAGGTCAAGGACGTACTGATAGCAGGTCGGTCATACTTGGAGGAGACAGCTTGATATTAAAATATCACCCAGCTGGAGCGAAGTAAAGCGTATCGCAAATGAAAGGGATGATTGGAAAAACTTTATTGTGGCCCTGTGTTCTTTATAGGAAATACAGCATATAACATATCTGTGGCAATAAGGAAAAAGTGCTTAAGTCATATTTTACGGTTTTGCACGAGAGCTCTTTTAAGCGTTCAAGTCGATTTTTAGAGATTTATTTCTTTTACAGTTAAATTGTGAAATCCTCTGTTAACCTTTACTTTTTTTTAAGCAAACATAGTTGTACACACTGTCAATAATACATTCAAGTTGAAATATACCAAAGTATAACCTAAATTAAGATTTTATTCGATATAAGATTACAAGTCTAAAAAAGATAAGTCAGACGTCATAGTGCTATAACTTCGTGAAAAATCTCACAAATTAATTGAGATTTGGACCAGGTGTTTTTTAGAATATGTAGATTACGGAGGTACCATTAACTCAAAACCAGCTTATCTCGACTTAAGCACTTTTTCCTTTTTGCAACAGATATACACAGATATATTATGAGACTTTTCTTTCCACTATTTCAAGTATGACTCGTGTCAAATGTTGTTTGGGATTCCGTTTTGATATGTACCACAATGATCGTTTGAGTTTTTATCTATGAAAAAGGTCTAAATGCAAGGCTAGATCCAGTAATAAGAAATATGGAAAAAGGCCAGTACTAGACCTAATTGCAATCTTGAGATTATTAAAGAAAAGCAGGTCTAGATGAGGTACTTTAGCACCTAGCAAGTGTTCTCTGTTTCCCATAATAATTTAATTTGCACTTTATAAACAAGCCAGTTAATTTCCATTTGGTTTGGGGAAATAAATATTATAAATGCTTCGTATATCATTCGCTAATCAAGGTTCGGATTTTTTTTCAAAGCCCAATACACTTACTACTTTTCAGTAATGGACCAAAAAGTTGCAACCACTGAGGAAAAGAGTTGTATTACAATTCATTCCTCGTTTCAAGCCAAACCTTGATATCTTATGTTAAACCAAACATCAATCAAATGAGAATTGCTAGGTATGTATTACGAACTTCTTTTGCCATTAGCAAACACGTTTATAATATACTTCTGAATGGATATTTACGGCTAAATCTTTTGTTATATTTTATTTTCTTCTATTTTCGTTCAGTAGCATCGCTAAGGAGTTTTTCATAGCGACTTCATTAGACTGATTTCCACGCTGGCTATGGTTGACACGTTTTTTATGTTTTTATTTTGACTGTTTTCCTTTGTGGTTTTGGCAATGCCTGATTTAGATTCATTATTCATAAATAGTTCTAAAAATTGCAGAACCCTCTTCGTATAATTACAATTATACTTGTTCTTTTTATTTCACTTAATTTATTTCATTTTCAGACTATTTGAATTCCATTTCAATTTGTTTCGAAATATCTGTTTAATAAAATAACAAAATTTAAGAGCTCATATTGCATTAATGGGCGCATAAATATTTTATCTCTGCCCAAACGCTGCGTAAAAATGTACATTCCAATATAGAAATTTATATATGAAAGTAAATATGTACATCCATATGTGTGTACATATGATTATACACATGTATGCATGTATGTATGTAGTATGAATATTTAATGTAGAAAATAAAGTAATTTTCCGATACATTGCAAACAACAATTTACGGCTATTTGTGTGAAAAAAATAAACCGTATAATGTACTTATGGGGTTATAAAAACTTTTGCATATGAGTCACTGAGTGTTTATACATAGTTACGAGTATACTAGTCATTTGAATATTTGCCACTCGGAACAGTCGGTCATATCGGACTAGGTCTTCACTTAAGGACGCAAGGCAAAAGTAAACAAAGATGCATTTTTATTATTATTTATTATATTTCAAAAACAACCGACTGAACGAGTTCGATCTAAGTGTGTCTTATATCACATGGAAACATACAACTCCTTTTTTTTTTTTTGAAAGAAAGTGTAGAAAAAATGATTCAAGATTATTACAGTGGGTAGATGTGACCACTGTTGTGTATCGCAATTTTTTAAGTGAAAAGTACAAGGTTTTGACTTTGTATGTTATAGACTAGACTTGTATCGAACTCTTTCAGCAAACACCAATGATCAAACCCATTTAAATTACATTGGTTTGAGCATTGGTTTGTGTTAAAAACGAGCTACTGAAAGAGTTCGATACAAGTCTATTATAGACTTTGCTCGAACTCGTTCACAAGTTAGTTAGTTTTTGATTAGTGTTGTGTCCAACAGCTACTTTGAGATTTTTGAAATTCATTTAATTTACATTAATATTTTTGAGCAGAGCTCAGCAATGAGTAGTGAACAAGTGAGTAGATTTGAATCATCACTTATAATTTCTTGTATTAATGCGCACTCATACACATTTCAATGTTGTCTATGAATCATATCCACTTGGAAGTTTGAAGTGCGCATCGATCTCATACAAAGCAACATTTATGACGTTGTTTATTTCGACTCTCCTTAACTTAATGCCTATAAACGATGCAAAACAAATAAGTATGATTCACAATGCGAAGTTCGCATACGAACATTAAAGTTCTCATTATGAGGTTATGTTTTTGCTCTGTTGTTTTTATTTAATGTTTTATTTATAGTTTTTGTGGTATTGTATTAATTCAAAAACGCCGCTTATAAATATGCATACATATCGTGACCTTAATGTAAATGGACGTAACTACACAAAAATTCGAAATCGAGTTTTTGATTGATTACGGTTCATTTTACCAAACTACATGTTCACGCAAATATTTAGATCACTGCGATTAAAAATGACGACTTTATAGAAAAATTCAAACGGACGTAAGTTCGAATGCATCAATTTTTTATTTCAAATAACGCAACTAACATAAAAACTTAAATATATATATATATAAAGGAAATAAATGGTTAAAAACATATAATTAACCATAATAGAAGTAAGTTTCGAAGAAGATTTCCAAAAGCAATTTATTATCATTGATTTTGAAACGTTTTTTGTTTCTCCTGTAAAAAAAATAAAAGTGTAGTTACGTTCGTTTGCATTTAAGGTGACGATACGTACATGGATGAGTTGAGTGAGCTGAATCAATGTAAGTAGTATAAGTATTTTTCTGATATTAGAAACCAAACTGATGTGATTTATGAGTGTGAGTGTTGTATGAATATGAATCTCGTTTCTTTGTATATAAATCACTCCCTGGAACAAATTGGCTTTTTCTGTCCCTTTTTTATGGTCCTCTTCTTCGTTTTGCGCCAAAAAAATCATCGATTAAAATACGCGACATGTCATGTTTAGTTAAAAAAATTTTCATGTTGTACACGTTGCTATACAACACGTTGCAAAATACAAATACAAAATACGGTCGCAAAAAGTGTGTAGCTTGCATTAGAAAGCATGCAATTATGGGCAACGGGGATAGTGTCAGCTGATTTTGTCCTACTCTGCGCGGGTATATTGTACCAAACCACATGTATTGTCCCAATAAGTCAAAAATACAGTATTGCAGCTGATTTGTTTGGTGTGGGTTGTCTAAAAGAAATAATCACTCTTATTCCAGTTGTCGCCATCGACGCCACTTCAACACAACACCAAAACATTGGTGCTCGTATATCCTTTGTCGAAAACAACTGACTCCTGCTGGCAGGATTATGTCATTTTCTAGACCTTAGGGAACGGAAATGTATTGTCAGTTGCGCAAAATTTTTCTCGAGAGCGAGTAAACAAGGCCCTATTTTTTGGTATTGTGTTAAAGTGACGTCGATGAAGGACAACTGGAATAAGGGTGCATGTTCCTTTATCGTATGAGTCAAAAAACCGTATGGGTTCAGCCTAACACTTCAACGCCTGAATTCTAGAATTAAATATTGAATTTTTTTAAATTTTTTTATTCCCTAGAAATATTTTCCTTTTCCCTAAAGTTGCAATCGTGAATTAATTCCACGAGAAAAAACACGCATGTTCGAAAAAAAATTTTCATCGCCGTTATTTTTCCCCCAAAAAATACGTGTATTTTTTCACAAATGCTTTGTTTGGGAATAAAAAAAAAATGTAAGTAGTTTTCTTGTTGTTTTTTAAACTACATAGTTTGATTTTATTTTTAAGAGGAGTGAAAATGCATGAATTTATTTATATTATAGTATACATATATGTGTAAATACATTTATATTAATATTATAGTATATACGGCCAACAATTCTTCATGCTTTTCACTTACATATGTATGTACATTTTTTCCGATAAACACAGTGGAATTGTGGCATCTCTCAAATTTCTTCTCTTTATTTTTTCCAATAAAAATAACATAAATCGGTGCAAAATGTTTTTAATTTTCCTGAATAATAATAATTTATTAAGAAAATCATAAAAATACACGTAAAAAGTAAGAAATACAATTACATCAATTCACAATAACATGTTCGACTCGCAACAGATGTTTATTTTATTCCCTAACAATTGGCGATGCCAATTTGTTGTTTATGGGAATAAAAAAATTATTCCCATGAATTTATTCCCTTGAGATTCGCGATAAGGGTGAATAACTAATTTTTTTTTCTTTCAACACGAAGAAAATAACTTTCATATTACTGAGCATTTTAATTCGTTATGTTCCCGTTCACAGGTACCTTTAAGATCTTTTCAAAGAGTCTCAAAAACGGTTCATACGGAGTAGAGCTAGAGGATCGAAATGTTCCACAAAAATGTTCTCCGTGAGATTTCACTTAAAAGTGATTAACAAATTTTATGCATGTGATGTTTTACATATTTTTTTACGTCAATTAATCAATTAACCATTTGAGGAAGTCTTAGAGTGGTAGCTTTATAGCCCATTCGGGCTGACTCCAAATTAAGCAGTTTCGTGATTTCGGTCGAAAACAAGTTGAAATTAATTAATTTCTCATATGTTTTGTCATTTTCCAAATTAAATTATTTCACTTAATTTCGATGAAATTAACAAGAAATAACAAAATACAACTCTGTTTTTGTACTAAAACTACTTTTATTTTCAAACATGAGTAAATTTACAACTATGAGAAACAACAATTAAAAGAAATAACAATTTTGACATTCAATATTAAATTAAAAAAACAATGAAATCTATTAAATTTATGAAATTTTTTTAAAGAAATATGTGTATAAGTGTAACAAAGAATTTATTCAACTGAAAAAACAACTTCAATGCCTGCCGCAGTGAATAATATGTTTGCGAAATTAACTCAAATGTCATTCAGTACCTGCATAAACAGTTTTCATTTCGTTCGTAATTTGAGCTTAAAATTACTTAATTTCGTGTCAGCCTGAATGGGTTATGAGCCTGCCTAATGCAGATATATAGAAAGATAGATAGATAAATTTTTTGATATCTTAAAACCTTGTTATTATTAAAAAAATATTATAAATTTCGTTCCACGCTGATACTTGTTTTTTTCTTTTATTGCTGGCAGGCATTGCAAAATGATTTTATGAAAAAACAAACATTCACATGCCCTAGTTATGCTTTTATTTCACAAACAACATAACAAGAGGTCATTTTATTATATTTAATGTTTGTTTTGTTAACAGGATATACAAAGAGTAAAAAAAATCATCTACAAGTGTTTGTTTGAAAAGCAACATGTGAAAAATAGGAAAAAGGAAAAACATGTGCTGGATATTCAACATACATAAATATAGAGAGGAACTTCAATAATAGCAACAGCAGTAGCAAGCACAACACTATTGAAAGCAAGTAAGACATACAGACAGACAAGCAGACAGACATAAGTTTACAGGCAAGTTTTTTTTACAAGAATATGCAAAAAACAAAACTCAATTATAAATGGAATGGAATGGAATGGAATGTTTATACATTTGCTGGCAACATTATATAGCAATTGTACACACACACACACACACATGCACGAACACAAAGCCAATCTCAACTAATATGAAAAAGCAACAACTTGTGCAATACTGTAACAGCCAGCGTTGCCGATTTCTATGTAATTATATAAAAATTCGACGAACGATATTTTCTTGAACTTTTTTAGGATCATGAAATTTTTGTGTAATTAATTAAATTAAATATGAGAAAAATTCGAAAAAATGTATACCAAGATCAGAATTTTGGAGTTATCAAAATAAAATATCGTTAGCTGAAATGCAAAACCACGTAACTACGCAACCACACTTTTTTTTAATTTTACAGGAGGGAAAAAACTAAACAAAATTATTCAAGTGACTGAAGTAAAGTTTCATTATTTGAACTTTTAATTCGCCCGATTGTTATGATAAATGTTTGCAATTTTTTAGGGACTTGTGTTTCGATATAATAAATACACAATAAATACTTAAAAATTCGATTTTGAATTTTTCGTTAGTTAAGTGTTTTTTTAATAGGGCCCCAAAGGGCCCTCCAGTTTATATAGGTAAATACTAGTGACAAGAAGGTGTAGTTTTAATAACAAAATTCTTAACATGCCTTATCAAAGTCGCGTTTTTATGAACTGGATTTAAATTTATTTTTAGACTTCTTCAGAGTATTCCTCATTTATGGAGAGACAAATGTGTAAAAATGTACTTTTGTAGCACAAATTTTAATCTGAGAAAATTATTTAAATATAAATATGTTAGATAAAAATTAAAACTTTCTCTCTATTTCTAAAATTAAGAATATGTGGCAAGCATTCGCAGAAAACTATTTTCAAACAATCGTTTATTTGAAATAAAATTTAGTTCCAGTAAATATTTTTTACTGTTGCAGTAAATGGTTTGTTCCAATTTTATTTTATGCAAAACACTGTATATGTAGAGTAAAAATTTCTAAGTCATACAACTTATATAAAATCACATTTCGTCAGCCTATTATTGGTTTGACCCACCGAGCATTTAAAAAAAAATTAATTAAATATGGGGTATATATATTTAGAATATCTTCTTCCTGAATCCAAAGCATGTTTCGCGAAATTAATTATTGTTTCTGAGATATTTAGCATTCACTTTGCTCCATTTCAACTATTTTTAGGTTTAATAAGCATTGTTTTGCTGTAAACGCCCGTTTGGCTAGTGCGTCAAATTATTCATACAAAAACGTACAAAATAAATTTAACCCTTGTATTGCTTTATTTCCGAAATTTTATAAACACAATTGGGAGGACCGACGAACTTCGCATAGTTCCATGAACATGCCTTCTAAAATTCGATCTACTCCAAATCTCTGCCTTGCTATGGATATATGTATTTGTAGCCCATGGATACTAAGCTATGCAAATATTAACTGCGGCAAAAATTACTTGCATAATATTAATTATGTACTTGAAATAAAAATTAATGCAAAAATCGATATCAAGTCTTGATATTAATAAAAGTCTCTTAAACTCGCGAACTTTGCAAAAAATCGCGAGAATTTGCAAAATTTTAAACAAACCATAATAATGTTGATTAAAAATCAGTAAAACTTTAAAAAGCTGTAAGGAATGCAAAAAATTCGGTAAAAATAGCGAAATTATTAAAATTCCAAAAAAAAATTACTAACCTAACTAACAGCGATGTAATAACAATGTCTTATATTCTTTAAAAATAGAAAGAAAGCCTTAAAATTTATTAAAAATCACAAAAGCCATTAAAAATATAACAAGTTTGGAAAAATGCAGCCAGCGGCTCTTGAAGTCCTGTGTTCGTGTAGCCTGCTGCGGTGAATGTTTTTAATGCAAAAACTCGCTTTCATCGCGAACATTGCAAAAATTCGCGAGAAGTTTTTAAATCGGAAACAAGCCTTAAAATTTATTAGAAATCAAATCGCATGTTCGCGAAAAATTTATAAATGCATTGAAAAAATTACTTACACTGCAAGGAATAAAAAAACCTCAACAAATTAGATCAATCGCAAAAAATACAATGTCTAGTAAATGTTTTTTTTTTAATTTTGAGCTCATCGTTAAACGGATCGACTTATTTCTATGGACAGCAAGAAAATAAATTTGAAGCATTAATTTTCTCAATATACAGCAGTAATGTTGAATACATATGCAGCACAAAAGCTACTTTCTAAAAATAAATTACGAAAAGTAGCGTATGTGGCACAAAGCAGTATTTTGATCTTTCAATAATGTGATATTAACTTCTAACTGTATTCATGAAAGTTCACAAAAATTTACACATTTCTTCCAAACATGTGTCGAAAGCAATGGTGATAATATTAAAAAATTCTATCGTTTTTGTCCATTCCGACTTATTGGCATTTGCTCCAAACCAATAATGGGCTGACGATTTGCAACAAGATTTGTTTAGATAAGATTTCTTTTCAAATGTGGCAATGGCATACTGTACAGAACAGAAAAGTTATTCGTTTGTATTGCTTTTTCATTTCAATAAAAAATTTGTTTGAATGAAACAATTTGTTGATTGAAATAAACCGAGTTATTTTTTTTCAAACAAACTTTTACAAATTTTAGAATTTTAATTTGAATTTACAAATTTCTTTGTACAAACAAAAAAGCAATATCAATGATTTTGTATTATTAATTAAAATATTTGTAATATCAATTAAAAAATTAATGAAATTTTCACCTATAAACAATTTTTTCACTCAAATTAATTAATACAATTAACAATTTAATTAAATCAATTAAATTCTTAATTGAAAATATTAATTGGTGAATACTTTTTTCTGTGTAGGAAAAATTAATATTTTTTGATTCAGAGAATTTCATGTTTGAAATGGAAAATTAGTTTTTTCTGTGTTTAGGTGCTTTATATCGATAGTAATAAAATTCATTAAATACAGGGTGGCCCAGAAAGACCGAAGTGGTGTAAATTCCTTATAACTTTTTATTTAAGACATATTTTTTTAATTTTTTGTTTTTTAAATACAGTAAATTTACAGGGAATATTTTTAGATTAGTTGTTAAAAATGATATCCCGCAAGTGGAGGCCATTTTCTGCTTCGCACAAATGATCTCTTTTCAACACATTTTCCATGACCTTTCGCAAAACTTCCGGTGTTATGTTGTTAATTTCGTCTGGAATATTGGTTTTTAATTCCTCAATAGTCCTAGGCTTATTAACATAAACTTTCCCTTTTAAATAACTCCAAAGGAAACAGTCTGGAGCGGTTAAATCCGGGGAACGCGGAACCAATTAAAATTGCTTCTACGCGAATTTATTCTTTCCCCAAAGATGTCGCGTAAAATAGCCATTGTGGCCCTCGGAGTGTGCGCTGTTGCTCCATCCTGTTGGAACCATATTTGCGGATGGTATTCCACGGCTGGCCTTACAAAATTTTCCAATATGGCCCGATATCGATCACCATTGATGGAAATGGCGACATCTCTTTCATTTTCCAAAAAATATGGACCAATGATCCTTTCTGAAGAAACACCGCACCAAACAGTACACTTAACTGGGTGTAATTGTCGTTGATGAAGTACTCTCGGGTTTTCCTTAGCCCATATCCTAAAGTTTTGCTTGTTAACAAACCCATTTAATTGGAAATGGGCTTCGTCACTCATAAATAAGTTATGAATAATGGAAATGGAAAGAGCACATTTGTGCGAAGCAGAAAATGGCCACCACTTGCGGGATACAATTTTTAATAACTAATCTAAAAATATTCCCTATAAATTTACTGTATTTAAAAAACAAAAAATTAAAAAAATATGTCTTAAATAAAAAGTTATAAGGAATTCACACCACTTCGGTCTTTCTGGGCCACCATGTAGCTGAACCGTTTAATTAAAAAAATAACTGTGGTTTTTTATAGATTCGTGCAAATTTAATGTTATTTTTTGTTTTGTGTATATGTATTTAAATTAACCTGGCAACGCTGTTTCTTAGAAACAAAGTGAGAGCAGAGAGAATATTGTAAACACTCACAGTTATTTTATTTCATATTTACATTTCAATGCCATTTTGTTCCCTTGTTTCCGCTTGTTTAAAGAAACACATTCTGCACTCCCAGAGAAAGGAAAATTGTTAAGGATATATAAAGCTTTTTTTGCCGAGTCCTTTATCTCCTTCACCCAGAACGGCATAGATTTGTCTTGTGTTCGAATTTCGATGTTAAACAAAAATTTTTAAAACAGTTACACGGTGAAAGTCAAACGGTACGGTATATAGGAAATAATAAAACGGAAACGTTTGGCTTTAAAAAATCAAATAAAACAAGAGAAAAGAAAGAAATATATTAATAATGAAAACAAATTTAGCCTCTTTAATATCAAACCAGAGATAAAATGTGAGTGAAAGGGAACATTGTATTAAATGTTTAAAATATTAAAATTCATAATAACAATGATGATGATAAATATGTATGAGTGTATGTGTGTGTGTGTGTGCGCTGATATTACAAGAAATGCATGTGTAAAGTACCTGTATGACAAAAAAAAATTATTTTTGTTGTTGTGTCAGTTTTTGACTGTAAAGTAAGCGGCCACGTTAACATTTAAGCCCTGGTGGGTGTTATATATTTTTTAATGTTTTTTAAGGGGTTTCCTTGCTTCTGTTTTTTTAATACTGAAAAAAATTTGTTTTGAATTGAAATGAATTTTTCTAACGGCCTGTTTTATTTCTGGAATGTACTAAAAGATAATTTGGAAGTCTGGAAAAATGAAACCAACTCAAATTTATTTGAAAAACTTAATAAAATAAATAAGACTGATAAGGAGGGCTTGAAATCGAAAGTTTTTACAAAATTTTATTCCTGAATTATAACCAGCAAGCTCGCAGATTTTATATTAAATTTATTTAAAAAAAAAATTAAAATATTTTGCAACTGTATTCCAAGTCCATCTAAAATAAATTGTCTTAAGCAAATGCTTTGATTGTAACTTGAGAAATATGGAAATCTTATAGAAAAAGAAAATTTTAAATGAAAATATGAATTTCATATGAAAATATAAATTTCATATGAAATTATGAATTTCTAGAAAATTTTTGTTATTATCGCTTAAGATATTAAATATAAGAAAGAAGATAAGTTAAATGTTTCCTCGAATTTAGAGCCCTTAAGCAAGCATTTGTGGAACTTTGTTTAGTTTCATTTAAGAGTAATACAACTTTTTGCACGTTTTCTTTTCAATTATAATTCAGTTAATAATTTTATATTCATTCAAGTTGCTCTTTATGGGATTACATTTCAAGGACATGCATAATTCTTACAAGTCATTAATTTTAAAAAATTGTTTTTAACTAAAAGTGTGAGCGAAATGCAACGGAAACTTATAGCTATAACCCAAATCGTTTGTCCAAAGCTTTCGGGGAAATTTTGCGTTCAATCAATGCAAGGACATCCCTAATTACCTCATATCCTTTATTTTTAGAAATTGCATTTTTGCTTTAACTACTAGAAGATTATAGTAAAAACTCGTAATTTTAAGATTTCCAGTAAATTTTATTTCAAGGACATTCCCATCTACCATATATCCTTAAAAAATAATGCATTTTTTCCGGAAATAACGATTAGTATGCAGCTAAATATCCCTTAAATGAATGGTGGATTTTATTTCACTTGGAGCAAAAACATAATAATCTTCAGAAAATCCTTAAGGCCTGATTCACTACTCCTGGACCTAAATCACTCCACAAAAATAACATTTTGAAAACTTATTTCTATTCTTCATACAAATTCTAAAAATTATGAAATATCAAGCAATGCCTCTTTTTTTAATTTTCTTTAATGCGGAATTTTTTATGAAAAACACAAAAAAATTTAAAAAATTATATTTAAAATTTTTTAATTTTTTATATATAAATATCAGTTTTCAGGCGTAATTTAGGCAATTAAGGCCTTAATTTTAAACTTTTAATATCATTAATAGAAATTTTGAGGCTATTTCTAAAGTTGTACAAATAAACTATTTTCAGTTTTTGAGTTCTCGCGCTGCAAGGACATGCTTAAATGGGTAATTTTCTTCAATTAAAAACTATTAAACGCTAGCTGCAAATATGATTACGAAAGTAGTATTACAAAAATCATATTATTAAGCTCTTGAGTAAATTTTAATTTATTCGTAGAAAGGACATGGCCACCTCCCGAATATCCTTAATTTTCAAAATTAAACAAAAGCTGCAGTTTCACACAACTGAATGGAAAGTTTAAGTTTTATGATGATTTTGCTTTCAATCTGAGCCAGGATATATCAATGTCCTATATGTCCTTTACTTTATATATTAAATTTTAGCTAAAATTCTCATTATAATAAATCAAAATTTAGTAAATATTTGTAAAATCATGCAATTAAGATCTCCCTTAAATTTGTTATTAATTGGTTCAAGGATATGAGTACCTCCCATACATCCTTAGGTTCAAAAGCATTAAAATTCCATGGGAAATTAAATTTATTTATAAAATTATAACATATGTGTAATTGTATTTCCATTACTGTTAAAATAAAAATATTTTTCACATGTCCTTAATAATAAAACCTAAATTTCAATTGCAATTGTTATCAGATTACATTACTATTTCAAAAATAATGTAAGGAAGCTTGCTTATTAATTTCATTACAATCGTTAAAAGGACATGTTAAGCTCTCGAGTGTCCTTTATTTTCAAATATTAATAACAGCTGCATTTATGATAAATAAATTGAGTAATAATTTTTTTTAATGAATTTAAGATCAAAATGCGTAATTTTAAACATTTAGAGCGAGAATATGCACCTTTCTTAGATATCCTTAATAGCCAAAATTAAATTTTTAGCTACAATAATGAATAAAATGTTATGGAAATTTAAGTTGATTTCTAAAGTAACATAGCACACTTCATTTTATTTCAATTAGTGTTAGCATCAAAACATCCTTAAATCCTTAAGCCCAAATATCCTTTATATTATTATTAGTTAAATTTTGGGCTGCAATTAGCATAATAATATACCAAAAGTTTGACATTGTTTTACAATTCTTTTAATTAAGCTTCTTATATAGTTTTGTTTTAATGGTTTCCACGATTTAAGGACCTTGCATATATCCTTAACTTGAAAAATTAATTTTTATGTCCTTTAACAAGCAGAATTATTGTTTTAATTGCACTTTTATAATCTGGGAGCAATTTAAGCTTAATTGCAGCAAGGACTTGCTGGCCTACCTAATATCCTTTATTTAAAAAAAATTGGCTACTGGTTTTAATTTTAATCAGAATGCGACAAAAAGTGATAAGAACGTTTTGTAGTTATTTTTCGAATAAAACGCTACAGCTTTTACATGAATTTTATTACAATCGATGTAACGACATAATTTCCTGTCATATATCCTTAATTTTAAAAATGGCAAAAATGCGTAGAAAATTTTAAATTGTATTCAAAATTTATTTAATATATATTCTCAGATTAAAGTTTGTGGAAGAAATATGTATTCTTACACACTTTTCTCTCTTTATAAAGGAGGATTATTCTGAATGAGTTTAAAAATAAATTTAAATCCACTTCGTAAAAAAGCGACTTTGACAAGGCATGTTAAGGATTTTGTTATTTAAATTACACCTGGGGCCAAATAAAGCAGAAGATTTCTTATCACTAGTATTTATAATGAATCCTTTTTGGCTGCTGAAAAAATCTCTAAAAACGCTTTTCTGTACGTTTTTACTTTTTTTATTTTTTGAATGTGAAAATCTACCAAAAATAACTTATTCACACATTCGCTCTCTGAATATCCTTTTAAATTTTGCCCTAAGAGTTTTTTCTTTCTATATTGATATTGCAAAATAAAATTCTGTTAATTTTTTTTGCTTTTTCTTTAGAACCCTCCAGGATTGTTATTCCAAATATGTGAATGTTTGCATGAATTCCCCCGGGTATGCAAACGTGTGCTTATGTTTTATTTTTTATGTCTATATAATAGTTAAAGTGGAAAAAGATTTATATGCACACATACGTTTATCCAACGCTTTTGTTAACAAGTCTTTCGTTTTATTGCTTGTTTCGTGTTTTGTTTAATAATTTAATATCCCGTGTGCTTTTCCAGCTCCATTAGTATGAAATCAATGAAGTGTGTTTAACGAATTCTCTTGGAATTGTTGTATTTTTTCATGAGAAAATCCAAATTAAGTAATAAAAAAGTGTAGCAAACATGTACACTTACACTCGTTATTGCCTCGCCCAGCAACAATTTGCGATAACTTCAATTGATGACACTTCTTCCTTTTTTATTTTGTATCTTCTGCCTAATTTATAATCAGGCAATGAATTTATTTTTATTATTATCACTTAAGCATCTCTGTTGCTTTTGTCGGTCTACTTTTAAGCCAAGAGTTTTTATGCCATTTTCATTTCGACAATCCTCCATCCTCCAGCCTTTTATAAATTCACAAACGCATAGAAAGAAGTATGTATGTATTGGTGTACATAAGTAAGTGTAAGTGTAAATGTGTGCATAAGTATGTGTGTGTTTGTTTTCTTTTGTTCCTCCTTAAAACTCTGCTTATGTTAATGTTGTCTTTGTTTAAGTTTTTTTTTCCTTTATTAACATCCTTAATCGGATTTAAAGTTAATAAACAACGTTTTATATACTTTTCTCTGTAACGGCTTCTTCATCTTTAGTTCATTTAGTCCTTTTGTGTGTCTGTGTGTGGCTGTGTGTGTGTTCTTTTTTTTTTGCAAATTTCCTCATTACATGTTAATGTATGATTATTTTTGACCTTTGGCCAGCGAAGGAAAAAAGACAAGGAAAAGAAAATGGTAAATGAAATCTGAAAGTTATAAAGCAGCCTAATGAAAAAAAACTTTATGAAATTGTTAAAAGTTTTGATCTTTTTTAATTTTTAATGTCAAATAATGGCCCCCAAAGGCTCCGGAGGATATAAAACACTTCTTCTCTATTAGAAGAGAAAAAATTTTAACTTTGTAATGAAATGTTTTTCAACGCAACAAAAGTTTGTCAAAATAAATTTTTGTTTAGTACCAAAACAATTTTGTAGCTGAATGGAAGCTAAAAGCAGATTCTAATAAATTGTACGGCCCTTTTCATAATGTAAAGTTAAAAGCTAACGGCAAGTTTTGTATGAAGAACTTTAAATTAAAGTTCATGTTAACTCTTAATCATACATTGTGAAAAGGGACGTTATTTGTATACATACAGTTTGTCAACTATATATTTTCAAAGCTAAGAATAAATATACTTTTAAATATTTTCTTACATTGCAACAATGATAAAATTTTTTTGATTTGCTGTAAATGTTTTAAAAAATATTTTTTTAAACATCAAAAAAGGTACTTTAAATATTTTGGTATTTTCTTTTAAATTTGTGCTCATTTATGTACGATATTGCTTGTGGGGTTTAAGGAGTAGCATATGAAGCGGACAAGTCTTGATATTTGGCATAACTACATATATTTATGATAGATATGTGGCCAAAATTATGAAAGTGATCTAAGTCATATACATATTGAGTGTCGAGATATTCAGCTTAATTATGAACAACAGTTGATACAGTTGTGAATGATTAAATAGGTATTCGCAATTATTGTGAATATGCATTTGAAGGAAAAATCAATATAACAGCTGACAAATGACAAAAATAAGATGCAGTGAATGTGTGGAATTCATTTAAAAATTAGTAGAAAATTTAAAAAAAATTAGTAGAATATTCCTGCCACTTTTTTCACTTTTGAGCAGATGTTTGGGTTTGCTTCCATCAAGCTTACAAGCCTTGCAATTGACTTTTTCTTGCTCATGATACGCGCATTGTGCATAAAATCAATGATTTTGTTTATTTTTAACCATATTTATTTATTATTATTTCTTTATTTACTTGATATTAAAATTATATAAAATATAACATTGATATCACTGGCTGCGAAGGCCATCGGCATGTTTATTTATGTATATGTGCCCTTAATTATGTAACTGGTCTAAGTCATATATTTCTTGCAGATTACATTTGACCAAATTAAGAAATATTTTTATATATGCAACAGGTTAATTAAGACTTGTAAGAGTTTTGATTTATATAAATTTACTTATTTAATTAAGGGCACATACATATATTTCTATTTATTGACTACTTACATTTCGCGTGAATATCTTTCTCCCACTACTCTGTATGTAGTTGCAAAATAAATTCAGTGAAGTGCGACTTTGACGCGCGCTCGAAGGGTTCCGTACGGACACGAGATATGTATGTAATTCAATACGAACTTTAGCCCATATAAAATATAGTTTTGGCATTTTTTTCGTTTTTGAGATTTTTTCGGTTTAAAGCGTTTATTTTTAGTTTTTGGGGGGTTTTTGCGTTTATTGGCGCTTTTTTTCATTTAGGCGATTTTCTTTAATTTTGGCGATTTTTTTCATTTAGGTTATTTTTTATTTATGTCGATTCGGTTTTTGGCTTTTTTCATTTTAGCGCTTTTTTTAGATTTGACACTTTTTTTTCTCATTTTGACAATTTTTTCTGTTTTTGGCGTTTTTACAATTTGGCAATTTTTTTCATATAAACAATTATTTTGGTTTTGACGCATTTTTCCCGTTTTGGCGATTTTTTTTTTGGTTTTTGGCGTTTTTTTTTAATTTGGACATTTTTTTCAATTGGGTGATTTTTTTTCGAATTTAGCGATTTATTTTAGTGTTAGAAATTGTTTATTAATTTTGGCGTTTTTTTTTAGTTTTGGCGATTTTTTTTAATTTTTGGAATTTTTTTTTACATTTTTGGCGATTTTTTTTTGGGTTTTAATTTTTGGATTTGTTAGTTTTACCGTTTTTGAAAATTTTAAGAGTTTACCTCTTACGGTTTCCAGGATATACACAGGTTGACAAAATTACATAGTCAAAATTGTATTAACTGATGGACCACCCTTTAATTTAAATTTTTTTAAATTTTAGTGTTAATTGTTGTAGTTAATATAAAAATACACTAATTTTAAAAATTTCAAGTGTCAATATACGTATGTATGTAGACACAATTGTATGTATGTATACTACATGTGATTTTAAAATTTTTCGTCGCTCGTTTTGGAGCACCCTTTAATTTTTAATTCTCAAATTGAATTGAATTGAATTCTGTCCAAATTTCAGGTCCGTAGCTCTTGCGGTTCCTGAGAAAATACCGCGTGACGGACAGATGGACAGCGTAGCGAAAACAATAGGGTTCCTTTTTTCACCTTTTGTGTACGGAAGCCTAAAAAGGGAGCTAAATTTCCCTCAATAGCTATTCACAATAGTGATTTTGTAATTGCTCGTTGATATGTTAGGGTTGCTACTTCTTTTCAAACGCTGGGATTTCGTAATACTGATTGATCAACTTTGTTGAAAAAATTTATTTTATCAACCGCACGTTGCTGTTCATAATAATCCTGATTTAGTAGATTACATTTGAACAAATGAAATTATATTTTTATACTATGCAACATTTGCATTTAAAGTTTTACTAGTCTCGATTAATATAAATTTAGGCCCTTATCATGAGTTGCATTCGATTTTCGATCGTCTCTGGAACGTCGAAAATCGAATGTTAAATTCATATTATGAGTACCGAATTTTCTATAGAACAGAATTTAGCTTTCGATGAAGTATTTTAATATGAAAAATTATTAAAAGCTATTGTTTTTCATTTTTAGGTAAAGTTGTTGCAAATTTAAAAAAAAGCACTATGAGTGATATTCACAATAACAACATTCTTTGTCGAATTCTTCTCATAATACCAACTGAAAATTTGTTTGATTGAAAGTTGCTCATAATTATATAAAGATATAAAGATCGATTATGGATGGCAACCGGACTTTAGTTGCAGTGTTATATGGCAACGCAGCTAAAATTAAGACTGGTTGAATACCAGTCAGATATGGCGATTTCTCGCCAAACATGGCGATTTTTCAACTTGCTTGGCGACTAAATTTTTGATTTGTTAACATGGCAATTTTTCTGGCAATAATTAAATTTATTGGCGATTTTTATGGGTATTTTTTTTAACAGAATTGGACTTCAAAAATTTTTTTATTCAGGAAAATTAGTTTGTTGAAGGAGGAAGGAAGTTTCAAAAATATTGCAAGAAATTGAAACAATTTGATTTTGATGATTTTTCTTATATTAATTGTAGTAATTAATGTTTTTTGAACTTTGATAAGATATACTTACAAGAAATAATTTTTGGCGATTTTCTGCTAAATTTTTGTACAATTATTTTATACAAACTTATATTAAAATTTTTTTTATGTAAAAACACATTTATTATCAAATATTTTTAAGAAAAACTACATAAAACTGATTTTGGCAATTTTGGCGATTTTAAAAATCAATTTGGGGAAATAGGTAAGAAAAAATCGGACATCCCTGTTGACGACAACTCTGAGAAGACAGCAGGTTGGGTTGCGTATATTACTCTACGGCCTTAGATACAGCAAAGGCTCAGTTAGCCGACTGTAATGTGATGTAAGTGCAACAGCAGGAAACACCTGATTGATATTTTTATATGAAAAGTAGGTTACGTTACATTAAATCTCTATAAAATCATTTTCATTACTTTTCACATAACAATATCGACCAGCTGTTTCTTGCTGTTGCAGTTACATTACATTACAGTCGGCTAACTGAGCCTTAAATCCAATTTGGTATCGTATCGTAAATCTTTCGTATAATTTTTATGAAAACTTTAAATTTAGTAAGAGAGTGGGGGAGGTGTTTCTTTTAAGGCTCCTTCCTCTTGTAAATGACACATCACACAAGAAAATCATGCGGTTTTTCTTGTTTGGATTAAGTATTATTTTTTTTGTCATCTCTTCTTACATTTTAAGTATTTTCCATTAAACATTTCTTTCCTAGTAAGTTTGTGTCAGAAAAATATATCTTGTTTCCTTTTTCTTTTTCTCTTAATTAATGTCACCTAGAAATGTTAAGCACTTTGTTGAGTACAAGCAAACAAAAAAAAAATAAAAATAAAAATAGAAAGCACTTTCTTTGTTGAGCAAAATTCTGGTGGTTTCATTGCTTAAACACAAAATGCTTAAAAGCCCCAGAAAAAAATTTTTAAACTTAAAAATTATAAAAGTCAAGAGCAACTGAAACAAAGCCACACATTTTCAAAACCAGCCAAACCAACAATTTGACAGATGGCATAGAAATTGCGGTATGGAAGGAAAGTAATTTTTGTAACAACTTAGATAAATTTTTTTTAATAATATTTACTAGCAGGGTTGCCAGCTTTTTTTCCTGCGCTATACACAAACACATTGTGCAAAATCCCCAAAATTCCCATGTAACTATATTATAATTTGTTATGAAAGGAACTCAAAAAAAACTTAAGCCTGACTAAGAATTATTTCTGATTAAAATTCACTAAAATTCAGTTCAATTAAAAGAATGTAAAAAAAATTCTCACATAAATCATTTTAGTTAACTAAACAAAATTATTTGTTGCTAGTTAAGCACATCTAGATGCAAACTGTTAATGCTCAAGCAAACTAATGAAACGATTTCAACCACTTTATATTTGATATTTTCCTTGAATATTTTTTAAGTTTATATATAAATATATACGTATAAAAAATATACCATATAAAAAATAAACTATAAAAAATAAACAATAAATATATTTAACGTGCATTATTTTTATTTCAGGTGCAGCCATAAAATATTTGTATAAAACATCTGAAAAATCTAGTAAAACGCCAAAGAAATAAAAACTATAATAAAAATATACCAAAAAATAAAAAAATACACCAAAATTCTTGCCATAAAAGAAATTCTATAGTCAATAAAAAAAAGAGGAAAGAAGAAAAAAAAATCAATAAAAACTAGCGCTTCATAAAAATAAAATAAACGAAAATTTGTTTGTACATAGCAAATACATGAAATATAATAAAAAAACGTGGCAATAAAAATTACATGCAAAACAGAAACTCAAATAAAAACAAAATAACGATTACACAAACTAAACGGAAAAGGAAAATCATACCTTGAGGGGTAAGTCCTATTAATTTGTATTATTAGATAGTAACAAGGCATAAATACTGGTAATAAACATAAGCAACAAGCTCCCTTCAAAACAATTCATATAAAATTTAATTAACAATATTTATTTTTACTTTTCTCCCCCTCCCCCTCCACATAAAACAAAGTAAATAACTTTGTTTATTTTTGTTGTTGTCACAAAACAAGAGAGAATTTAAATGGTTTTTACTTCAATTAAAGAATAAAATTCATTTAACGAGAAAATATAACAAGGGGGGAGGGGGGTTTCAGGGCGTTAAGAATATTTTAAGAAGTGGATAAAAACAACACAAATTAATTGTGTGCCACAATGGCTTTATAGATAAAGTAACAAAACTTAAAAAAACAAACTGGAAAATTTCAATTCTCCCTCTTAGAATAAGGGAAATAAAATCTGGCAACACTATTACCGACACACTACTTTCTAAAGAAAATTTGACTAATAGAAAAGTTTCTTATAGAAAAGTTGAATATCTCACAGCATAATTTTCGTATAGAAAAGTTGCCAGTATCACAGCACATTTATTTGACAGCACACTCTTTTTAAAGAAAAGTTGACTGTGTCACAGCCATACATTTTCTATAGAAATAACAGCAGACTTTTATAGTGAACTTTGCACTACACTATTTTTAAAGAAAAGTTAACATTGTCATATCACACTTTTGATAAAGAAAAGTTGACAGTGTCACGCCATACTTTTCTTATAGTAAAGTAATAAACTTTATCACAGTATATTTTTCTTACAGAAAAGTTGACAGCAGACTCTTTTTTATAGAAAAGTTTACACAGTTTCCTTATAGAAAAGTTTCTTGTACCACAGCACACTTTTATTTTAGAAAGATTTCTTGTATAACAGCACACTTTTCTTACAGAAAATTTTGCTTGTGTCACAGCACACTTTTCTTATAGAAATTTTGTTTGTTTGTGTCACAGCACACTTTTCTCAAACAAAAGTTGCTTGTGTCACAGCACACTTTTCTTATAGAAAATTTGCTTGTGTCACAGCACACTTTTGTTATAGAAAATTTGCTTGTGTCACAGCATACTTTTCTTATAGAAAAGTTGTTTGTGTCACAGCACACTTTTCTTATAGAAAATTATGCTTGTGTTACAGCATACTTTTCTTGCAGAAAAAGTTGTTTATGTTACAGTACAATTGTCTTATGGAAAAGTTGACAGCAGAATCTTATAGAAAGTTTTACAGCACATGCTTTTTATAGAAAAGTTGACCGTGCTACAGCAAACTTTTCTCATAAAAATGACTGTGCTACAGTAAGCTTTTCTGATAAATACTTGACATTAGAATCTTCTTATAGAAAAGTTTTATTTGTTGTTTCGGCCATCTTTTCTAAAAGAATAGTTTGATCGCACACAGGAAGCCATCTTTCGTATAAGAAAAGAGCCATATTTTTTTATATGAATAGTGTCCTGTCAGCCGTCGTTTCTATAAACACATTGTGCGTTAAAATATTTAATTCTTGTGTAGGAGGCGTTCATTTAATCGATTAGTAAAATTTCTTATTTCTTATTCCCTAATGGCTGCCATTTCGTGGCGAATATTTTATTTTTAAAGCTAGAGAAAAGTCTGTTCATGGGAAAAGCTCCACAAGGGCTAGATCAGGATCACGTGGAGGCCAATTTTCGTCAACTGTTGTGAAGACAATCAAGCCTCTGACTGTCAGTATGCGGCAACTTTTTACACCAATTAAATTTTATAAAATGCGGTGTAATAACAATGTGTGCGCTTTAACTGCAGTTGCGTACATAGCCGTAGAAAGACCATTCGTGGGCGGGAGGCATTGGACCCGAGAATTGTTGTTACCTCCTCTAGAATTATTAAAATTTGCCCGTAACAATTCTTAGTGGCGAGCATCCATATACTAT
This sequence comes from Tachina fera, assembly GCA_905220375.1. NCBI lineage: Eukaryota > Metazoa > Arthropoda > Insecta > Diptera > Tachinidae > Tachina > Tachina fera. The sequence goes on along the minus strand of LR999967.1, from coordinate 100,566,225 downwards.
ACCATTTTGCAAATGCTACGATGCAAGGCCATTTGCACAAGTTTGTGAATTGGGCTATTTATTTAAAATTACTCATGAAAATCACCAGTCATTATGCCCCTACCCCTGGGGAAAATTTCAAGCTACGCCAATGCTGGTGTACTTTCCAATTAAAAGCTTTGAATCCTTACAAATAAAATGATTAACGTTTTCCAAGTTTTTTTAGCGTTCTTGATGGTTTGTTGAACCATTTTCGAATGAGAGGATATTGCAGAATCTTCTATTTATTCAAATTCTGGCGCTCACAATACTCCATAGCGACCGAATTCCCCATCTATTGACTTACTTTATAACTCAAGTTGAAATTATTTAAATGTTAAATTATTAATTTCATTTTTATAATGCAATGCTTACACTTGTGTGTATATCCAAGAACAAGGATATGTTATAATGTGCAAATTCTGATGAATATTTTAAGGATAGTGAATGGGGCAACCAGCCGTAAGAAATGTGGCATTAAACTTAATTTACTAATCGATATTCTATTATTATTATTATTATTAAAATAAAAAAATAAAAAACATATTCATGAAAATAAAAGGGACATAAACACACACAAGCACACAATTATGTTCACATACACACACACACATGCAAACATTCATGCATACACACACACACACCAGCACACAATTATAAGCCGTCTTCTGCAATCTCACAAATCCTTTAGTAAAACTAAAACTGAATCTATTTTTTTTGTGTGTTCATTATTTCTGCTGTGTGGAGATAGTGAAACTGTTACAGACGGCCTTCAAATTTTATGTTTGTATAAGAACACATACAACACAGTGGGAAAAAGGCGTTAAAAAATGGTTACCGGTTGGTATCAAATTGAGAACGCGTCGTAAACAATAATAGTTTGTTAATTTTTGGTAGCAAATCAAGCTTTATGCTTTATGTTAACAAATTCAGAACAAACTATACAAAAATACGACTACATACCAAGAATGATCTGTAGTAAAATCGTGAATAAGTTGTACAAAAATACCACAATTAATAATATTATAATAAATATTAAATTAAGAAAGATCTGTTATCAAATCAAGAATAATCAGTGACAAAATACAAACGGCAACGGTATCAAAATAGGAACGATTGGTGGTAACAAAATAAGAGCAGTATATTTAATATGACTTGAGAAAATGGGAATGTTATTAAAAGTAGGGAGTAGTGTATGGTTTTTCGGAAACCTGGGGGTCTACTCTGTAATTCGATTCGAAAGAAAATGATTATTTTCTTTCGTTTCGAATTACCCATTGTGAAAATGGTTATATATACATATATATATTCATCATTTTCGTGATATTTGGACTTAATTTTCAGTAAATTAAATGGGACTACTATTGTAGTAAAGGGCACTGAGCAAGTTCGATGTGGTTGGATGGAGGACCTATCAATTAATTAATAGGTCCCACCAATGGTACCGCCAAACCACGTAGGAATCAGTCTCATAACTATAGATATATTTTAACCTAAGTTTAACTGGTATTTATGCATTTGAAATATGAGTATACTTGTGATCGAGTGGGTAGTGTGGAAGCAGCGTGACCGTTTGACCGACTAAAGTAGCAAATTGCCACTTTTTGTCTCCTTTTTCTAGAGCGAATTATGTAAAATAAATTAATAATAAAAAGTTTAGTGTAGTTTTCTCGTTTTTTTTTAATTTCGCCCTTTTTTTGATAAATCCCGTTTTGGTGCCACTTTTTGAAAAATTTCATCGGTCAAATAAATCTCTGCATAAAAATAGTTTTACCAAAAAAAACCAACTTCAAAGCAAAAATCTGATACATTTTCGAAAAAAAAAATTTTGGGGACCAAACTGAAACTCTTTAAAATTTTTTTTTTTATAAAATGTGTTAGTTAAAAAGAACGTGAAATATAAAATTGAATTTTAATGGGCGTAAATCCATATGTTATTTAAATGCAAGTTTCTGTTTTTCAGAGCTCAGGGTGTGTAACACACACAGGGTAAAGCGGTAAAGTAGAATCACTTAAAATAAAATATTAAATTTTAATGGGCGTGACTCCGATAATTTTTTTAAACTGAAGGAAGATGATGTTTATTTTAGAGCTCATGGTAAGTTGCTGTTAAGTATAGCTATTTTAAAAAGTGCTATCTGCAATTCTTGAATATTTTAGTAGACAAAATAACTATGTTTGATTTACATTAGTAGAATTAAGATGAATGGTATTATTCATCAAAATTTAGTTATTAGCCCGCCCTTCCACTTTGAGAAAATAACCGTTTTTTGCGCTTATCCAAAATTTTCAAGCATTGCAGATAGCACTTTTTGAATATAAACCCTGGATATAGTTTTGACATTTTTTTTTGTTTTTTTCGGTTTTGAGTGTTTTTTTAAATTTTGGCGTTTTTTGGCTTTTAGCGATTTTTTTTAAGTTGTGGCGATTTTTTTGGTTTTTGGCGATATGAAAGTTTGGCGATTTTTTAGTTTTGGCACCTTTTTGCGGTTTGGCGATTTTTTTGGTTTTTGGCGTTTTTTTCGTTTTGACAATTTTTTTCATATTGACAATTTTTTTCATTTTGACGATTTGTTCGGTATTGTCGATTTATTTTAGTGTTAGAAAATTTTTTTAATTTAATGCTTTTTTTGGTTTTGGAGATTTTTTTGGTCTTTGGCTATTTTCTTTTTTTTTTTGGTTTGTCGATTTTATAATTTTTGGATTTTTTTAATTTTACTGCTTTTGAACATTTCAAGTGTTTGCCTCTTACGGTTGCCAAGATACAACAAATTGTAAAAATTACATAGTCAAAATTGCATTAACTGATAGAACACCCTTTAATTTCAGTTTTTTTTTAATTTTAGTGTTTATTGTTGTAGTCTGTATAAAAATACACTAATCTTACAAAATTTGAAGTGTCAATATACACAAAATACATATACTAGTGACCTGCACAAGACCATTTATAAGACATTTCAAGACATGAGAGATTTTTCAAATGCTTTACTAAAGCGAAATATTCTTAAACAAACGCGACTTACCTTAATTTAAATGTCAAATGGTATAAATTTCGGTACTTTTCTATAGTTTTTTACCTCTACCATTTTTACAAATGCAATATTTTTTACGTGTACGATTCCTCAGGATTATTATTTTTTCATCTTGTTCGCTATCAATCGAACTTAAATAAAATATTTTTTATACCGTTTCCATTTTTACATTTGTAGAATCCAATAACATTTTTTTAAATTATTTAAACGTTCTAATACTTGAATTGTGAATGTACTTATCAAAGTGCTGTGGAACTTAAAAAATTATTGTGAATTTTAAGGAAATTTAGGATCCATTTGCATTTGTATGTGATGATGCCTCTACGTTCATTCGTTATCTTTCGTACGATTGCCGTTACGATCACGGATGTGATGATACGATGCCAGGCGTTGTACATCAAAAAGAACAAGAACAGAGGCCTTCAACAAGGCATCCGTACTCCTTCTTTTTCCCGCTGGATATGCTTTAATTATTTAAATAAATACACACATATTAATGTATTTATATAAGATATAAGTACATACATACACACATATTAATTATTAAAGTTTTATTACGAAATTAAAAAACGAAATTAAATAAATCCATTAACAAATGACTGCCAGCCACAATATTTTCATATTTTACTTGTGCTAGACAAACAGCAATCTATATGATTCGAATTTATGATTTAATCTCGCACACTGAAATTACACAGACGTGTCACGAACATTATTATTGGAGGTGTGGAGGAGGAGGAGGAGGATGAGGATGAAGGGCAACCCAAATCATGTGTTAAACTCAATTAACGTCGTATTATTTATGAGTGTAACAATAACAATAAAAATTAGTCGTACCGCAATAAGAGTAAAAGTATCCTTTCGCATTTGCTAAGAAGACCTCCCCCAACACTCACACACACAGACACACACACACACTCTTGTGTGGGTGTTCCAACAATAGCTGAAAGGTAACAATCGGTAGAAAATTGTTTGTGCAAGTGGGAGTAAGACGAAATTAATGTGGCCCTAAACCAGCCACAATTGCCTCAACAATAAAAATGTGCTGCAGTAATGGAGTTTAATGGCAATTGGGTTAAATTAAGAAATTACTTATACTAATTGATATTTATGTTTTTCGTATTAAATTCGTGGCTAAGTGTATATATGTATGTATGTCGCCCTTGCCTGTTAGTTCTTTTTTTTTTTTTTTTTGGTTACTGATTTATCTTTAGCGCCTTTTAATCATAGAATAGAGTAACACAAATATATTAATATTTAAATTAAATAGATTGTTCTGTTAATAAAATGTATTTGAAATTTATTTTAAGAAAATATTTTTATGAAAAATTTTATACAAAATACATTTCAAACTCATTTTAAATTTTTTGAATATGGAGGGAAGAATATCTGTTTGTTCTTGGTTAAGCAGCGCTTAAAAGCATTAAGTTTCTGCTTAATACACTCATGAGTAGACTTCAACCAAAAAATTAAAAAAATATGATAAATCAACTTCATGTGTTTATGGAAAAACTCTCAAAATCTTATTGAGAATTACATACACAATAAAGTCCTGCATAAGACCATTCATAAGACATTTGAAGAGATTTTTCAAATGCGCTTTACTACAGCGAAATATGTTAAAACCAACGCTAAACAACACTGTTGGCAAGACATTTGTTTCAGTTGTTTGTCTTGCCAACAGTGTTGTTTAGCGTTTGTTTTAGAATACTTCGCTGTAGTAAAGCATTTGAAAAATCTCTCATATATTGAAAGGTCTTATAAATGGCCTTGTGCAGGACACTAATACACAAACATAAAAAGTATTTAAGTTAAAAAGTCTCAAACCTAAAATTCATTAACGCATTCAACTCAAGCTATTAATTACAGCGCTCGACAGGTTCCGTACGGAGTCTACATATCGTCACCTAAAATCCAAAAGGCCGTAACAACCAAATAATTCAAACTATTGTTTTGTATTGATTGTGATGTGCTTAACCAAAATACAACTTTCTTTAGAATTTTACTCACATATGTTCAAAAATAGCGATTTTATTCACATTATTCAATTTGGCACCTTACAAATAATAAATAGTTTTAAATTTATAAGGTTTTTTACTTCTCCTGTAAAAAAGTAAAACGTGTACTTGCGGTCTTTTGGATTTTAGGTGATGATCTTTTTAGATTTGGCCCGTTTCTTCTTTCTGGTGAGTTTTTAGTTTTAAATTTTTTTTTAGTTTTGGCGTTTATTTTTGTTTTGGCGTTTTTTGTTTGTTTTGGAGATTTTTCGATTCTTGCAATTTTTTTTTAATATTTTTAAATTTTAGTTTTAGTTTTGAATTTTTTTTTTAGTTTTGGTGCTTTTTTCGTTTAGCAATTTTTTGTTTTTGGCGATTTTTTGGTTTTTGGCGTTTTTTGTTTGTTTTAATACCTTTTTAGTTTTAGCAATTTTTTTTTTGGTTTTTGAAAACTTTTTAGGATTCATGTTCTTTATTTTTGGCGATTATTTTTGTTTATTTATAATACAAATTTTTTGTTTTAGTGATTTTTTTGGTTTTGGCGCTTTTTTTGTTTTGGCGATTTTTTAGTATTAAAAGTATTTTAGTTTTTCGGTTTTTGGCAATTTTTTGTGTTTTGATACCTTTTTAGTTTTGGGGTTTTTGTCGTTTTGACATTTTTTTTCTTTATTTTTGGCGATTTTTTGTTGTTTTTTATATTGCATATTTTTAGTTTAGATTTTTTTTTGATTTTGGCGCTTTTTTCGTTTTTTGCCATTATTCGGCTTTTTGAGATTTTTTTAGTATTGAATTTTTTTTTGTTTTGACGATTTTTCGGTTTTGGCATTTTTTTTATAATTTTTACAATTTACATTTTTAGTTTTGACAATGTTTTTAGTTTTTGCGATTTTTTTTGTTTATCGATTTTTCGTTTTTTGGCGATTTTTGTTTGTTTTTAACAATTTTTCTTCTTTATTTTTAGCGATTTTTTATAATACATATTTTTAGTTTTATTGATTTTTTTAGTTTTGGCGTATTTTTTGCTCTTGGCGATTTTTTGGTTTTGTGAGATGTTTTTTTAGTATTGCCGCTTCTTTAGTTATGGCGATTTTTTCCGTTTTGGCGATTTTTTTAGTTTTTTGGCGACTTTTTACTTTAGGTGATTATTTTTTTTAATTTTAGCGATTTATTTTATTTTTGGTATATTTTTCATTTGAGCGCTTTTTTCATTTAGGCGATTTTTTGTTACGACATTATAAAAGAAAGAAATATCCTGAAGAAGTTAGCCAATGGTTAACGAAATATCGATAAATTAAAAACAATATATATTAAATTGACCTAAAGCTTAAAAAAATAGTTTCGTTAAATATATACAAAAGGTCGAAAAATTAGATAAACAATTTACGACATTTTCTTTATTTTGGGATTTTTTTGCTTTAAAAGTTTATTGACGGTTACAATTAATTGGCCACCGAGATCTTCTGATTTAACAACTTTATACTTTTTGCTTTGGGGGCTACGTCTAAGATCAAATCTATGCTAATGGTACAAAATCGGTTCAGCCAAAAAGGAATTTGTGAAGTTGTCAAGGACATGCAGACTTAAATGTGCGAATTGTTGAAGGAAACTTTTATAAATAAATAATAATTAATTTTTTTTCTTTGCAATTAAATAAAAATCTAACGATTTCTCTCAAAAATACCCGTTTTTTACATATAAAAATAAATCATCCTTATTTGAAGACCTTTTGGTAAAAATAAAAATTTTTCATAAATTTATTAACTGTTTCCCCCCTTTTAATGGAAACATTTTTATTTTATTTCAGCTTTAAAAAATTGCGTAACCACATTGGATTTAGGGAATCACGGTTTTCGTGTTTTTTTTTCAAAGTTGTAAAAATAAAATGCTTTATGTAGCGCCGAAAATGCCACAAAGATTTTTGTTTCATATATTTTTCCTGGAATTTGGTTGGTGCTAATGTGTTTTTCTTTTTATAACCTTATAAAATTTTGCCATTAAAATGTTCTCATAACTTTGCTGCCTCTTTAAAATTTTGCTTGTTAAAGGTAAGCGAAAGTGTGTAAACGTGTAGGTCGTTACTTCATTCCAAAATTTACATACATACATATGTACATATCGTTAGCTTAATATAGAATGTGCCTAACTCATATATTTTTTATTTCTTGAAAACGAGATTTTTTTTGATTTCTCAATATATTAGATGTATTCATCTAATGAAATATACAAAAAAGTCGACTTAAAAAAAATGGATAGGTCCTTTCTATATTAAGCTAACGATATATATACATAAGTATATACGCACTCGTATGTTTTATGCCCACTTCTACGTGTTTATATTTAATTATATTTCTAAAATCCTGGAAAATATTTTTTAAAAACGTAGTTTTTGTAGGGTGGAGTTTTCGCAATTAAATAAATACAAGTCCCACGTGTGTAATTGAAGCAGAGCCGCGACTAACGTTTGTAAAGTACACATTTTTTAAAAGCTAAAAAGAAAAATTAAAAAAAAAATTTTTGCCTTTAAACGATTTTTTTTGCTCTCTTAAAGAATTTCTTACTGACACACTGACCGATAGAACGACTGAAGCGAGTGAATCTCTCATTTTATGCTCAACATAAAGATACGAGAATATTATAATGTTTCTTTTTAATAATTCTAAAACATCGCTTACTAATTTCGTATTTAAATGGAACAAAAAATTTAAAATAAACTGCCTAAATTGCACAAAATCACTCTTTTTTTATTAATTAAATTTTGAGATCGCAAATTTTCTTTGCTAGAAATATGCACAAAATAAGTTATAATTATTCTTTTTAAGGGGTTTTGCTACGCTGGCCGTCCATCCGTCCGTCTGTCTGTCCGTCACAGGCTGTTTTCTCGCGAAGCCAGAGTCCTGAAATTTTCACAGAATATGTAAAACTTTGACCGCTACAATAACAAAAACGAGCAACGAAAAATGTAATATAAGGAAAATTATATATAGACACTTCAAATTTTCAAAGTTAGTGTAAAAGCGGCAAACTATTGAAATTTTCTAAATCGTTAAACATTAAAAAAAATACAAATTAAAAGAAAATCGCCAAAATGAAAAAAAAACGCTTAAATGAAAAATATGAACAAAAATAAAATAAATCACTTAAATGAAAATATATCACCAGAAGTAAAAAGGTCGCAAAAAACTAACAAACTCGCAAAAAACCGAAAAAAAGTTGCAAATACAAAAAAAAACGCCACACTAAAAAAATCGCTTAAAATAAAAAAACGCCAAAACTAAAAATATCCCAATTGAAAATTCGCTAAAAAAGCTCTTAAATGGAAATTATGAACAAAAAATAAAAGAATTCGAAAAAAACGACACAAATCCAAAAAAAATCGCCTAAACGAAAAAACGACAAAATTAAAAAAGTGCTTAAACTAAACATATGTAAAAAAAAACTAAAAAAACGCAAAAAAAAAGAAAAAATCGCCAAAAGGGAAGAGGCGTCAAAACTAAAAAATCATTAAAAATAAAAATATGTATTATAAAAACAAAACAAAAAACGCCATAAACCGAAGAAATCACCAAAATGAAAAAAAAACGTCAAAAGTAAAAAAACGCCTAAACTAAAAATATGGTGGCTATTCTGGGCTTCGTAAAATTTACATGTAAAACAAAAACAAAACTTAATAAATGTTAAAAATTTGTTTTTGTTTACTTAACAAAATTCAGCGTTTTTAAAAAATAGAGCAACGCGTTGAAATTCTCACGTTTATTTCATTTTAGAATTGTGTGGAAAACAAAAACAATTTTTGAAACTTTGTTTTTGCTTTAGTGTAAAGTTTCACTTCTTCGACGCGTTTTCCCGATGATTAGCCACCTACATATGTATTGTTAAAAAGTAAAAAAAATAATGCAAAAAAATTAAAAAAACGAAAATCGCCATAACTAAAATAGCGCCAATACTGAAAACAGCACCAAAAATTAAAAAAAGCGCTAAAACTAACTAAAAGCATGGACAAAAATCTGATAAAATCGTTAAAAACGAAATAAAACGATGCAACTAAAATAGCGTCAATACCAAAAAAAAATCGCCAAACACCAAAAAAAAACAAAAACTAAAAAGTTTACTTAACATTTGTTAACGCACTAATAATCCCAAATTATTTATTAACATAATATACCTATTCAGTAAAATAGTTTTTATAAAAATTACATTGAATTTAATTATTGAGGGGTTTAGCTGGATCTAATGCGCATTTCACTGTTGCTAAGTGCCTGTTCACACGTTTCAACTTTTGTTGCTCAACTCGTAATTCAGCTGTAAGTAAAAAAGGGATATTTGTATTTCCGTCTCAGTTTTTCCTACAGCTGAGTTACGAGTTGAGCAGCTAAAGTTGAAATGTGTGAACCGGGACTAATGCTGGTCATCAGCGAATTTTTTAGCTAATAGCCCATTCAGGCTGACACGAAATTAAGTAATTTCAAGCTCAAACTACGAACGAAATGAAAGGTGTTTATGCAGGCACTGAATGACATTTGAGTTGATTTCGCAAACATATTATTCACTGCGGCAGGCATTGAAGTTGTTTTTTCAGTTGAATAAATTCTTTGTTACACTTATACACATATTTCTTTAAAAAATTTTCATAAATTTAATAGATTTCATTGTTTTTTTAATTTAATATTGAATGTCAAAATTGTTATTTCTTTTAATTGTTGTTTCTCATAGTTGTAAATTTACTCATGTTTGAAAATAAAAGTAGTTTTAGTACAAAAACAGAGTTGTATTTTGTTATTTCTTGTTAATTTCATCGAAATTAAGTGAAATAATTTTATTTGGAAAATGACAAAACATATGGGACATTAATTAATTTCAACTTGTTTTCGACCGAAATCACGAAACTGCTTAATTTGGAGTCAGCGTGAATGGGCTATAACTTATTTTGTATTTCAATTGAACTGAAAAAATAAAAATAAAACACACTCCTAAAAGTATGCACCAAATATTTCATAATGACGGTCATTTACTTAAAGAGGCTGGTTTGCGGGAAAACGAGCTTTAAGTTTTAAAATGCTTTCAATAGTTCAGTAAACAAGATATTTGTATAAAAGTTCATCAGAAGATGAAGAACGATATGAGGATTAATTCTGCATCATCATTAACTCGAAAATTCCATTTTTGGACTTATGACGTTGTTTGAGTAAATGAGCGGATTAATTCTGCATCATTATTAACTCAAAAAGTCCATTTTTGGAGTTATGACGTTGTTTGAGTAAATGAGCGATGTCTGTTTTATTCGAATATTTTTCATATCACCTAAATTTCAGGAATGAAAAACTCCAACAACTCGCATCGGAAAGTATGCTCAAAAATGGTTAAAGAATTCTTTCGTTTTTCATTTAAATATTTTCAAAGTATTGTGTAATTTTTTTCTATTTCCGCTGCCAGATATATGTATACAGAATATGAGATAAAACGTTTTTTTTTGTTTAAATATTTTGAAATGTTGCTTTCCTTTCCTGTCCTTATAAAAAATTAAAAATTCCATTTGTACTTTTCTTCTAAAAGTATGGCCAATACTTCCACTTGAAATTTTTTTTAAAACATTATTTAAATTTTTCGTATTCCAATGGAATTGAAAATTACATATGTAACTAATTAGCTGCATACTTATGCAAAAAATATCTCTTAAGGTTTGTTTTATTCAAATACTATTTAAATTAAATGTATTAAAGTTTAAGCTCCAAAAGTATGCACAAATATTTTTAATTTAATTAATTTAGATTTTCTTGAATCTATTGGAAATTGATTTTGAAAACCCCGAAATGTATGTCCTGAGTATTTATTTGCTTTCTTAAGTTTCAAGTTCTAAGGAAAAATTCCTTAAAGCTGGCGCCTTAACACATTTACAAATCGAAAATTACAAATTTATTTATTTCTTTTCTTATAACTTTTGTTAAGGATCAGTTAGAAAAACTTTTATGATTCATGATTTTGAGGACCTCCCTCACACAACAAAGTTTTTTTGTGTTTTCTCTGAAAATTCAAATTAAACTTTGTTCAATAAAAATCTGCAAACTATTGACACAGTTTTTTTTGAAAAGGAGAGGGCAGTACTGAATCCTTTGCTAAGGCAAAGGATTATAAATGAAACTCTTAGCACAGTCACGTTTCTGCTGCATCGTACCAAAAAAAAAAATCCTAATAATCCTAGCAATTTATTATACTTTCTTATAATTTTAATACATAACCAGGGAAACCAGAAATATGCTCCAAAAAAAGTGTTTCATGCGCATTCAATATGCAGTAAAAACTTCGAAATATGCACTAAAAACTTAAAAATATGCTCTTAAAAATAACATAAATTGGATTATTATGAAATGAAAATCTAGTTTTAATTCAGCAATTCAATACAATTTGCATATAAAACAAGACAAAAATAAAATAAACAGAAGAAGGAAACAATAAAAAGTTTAATAAGAACAAAAATTTAACTAAATCTAAATTTAAAACTTTGGAACTGTATTTCGAAAAATAAGACAAGCTTTTTGTTTATAATTGTTATTGTAATAAACAAAAACTATTCACTTAGCTTTTAAAATAAAAATCGCCGCCGTTCACATCTAAATAAACTTTTATACATTGAAAATGTACTTTTTGAACCTCAACTGATGTAATCGGGGCAGCGTTCGTCACAATTCCCAAACCAAGTTTTTATGGAAATTAGCATCCAGTGAGGATGTTACACCTGTTTAAGTTGAAATTTGGAAAATACAAATCAGTAGTATTTGTTTCAGCATTAAAATTTAGCAGAAAAAATTTGGATATGGATGATTTAAAATTTTTTTAATTTCTTGTTCCGTTTTTCTTTCACAAGACTGTTTACAAGTGAGTGAAAATTAAAAAATTTTAAATCGTTCATTTTAAATTTTTTTGTTCTAAATTTGGATGTTACATTCTTAGTTTCATTTTAAACACGTTTAGCATGTGTTTTAACATCAGAACTCACAAGAAAACGTCTGAAATCGATTCGGAAGCCTTTTTTAAAGTCTAACTTCATAATGGTAGCAAAATATTGCTTCCCCATACTACTGTTTCTTTCACTACAATATGAAATTTTGACGGAAAAAGGTAGAAATTTTTACTCAAAAAAATGTTTCTAAATATTAAAATAAAATTTTTTTTTAAAAAGTACCAAAATATGCCCTAAAAACGATAAATATGCTCTAAAAATTCGAAAAATGCTCACAATATGCGTGTTAGACTGAAGTATGCAAAAATATGCCTTAAAGGGTAAAATATGCAAAAATATGCACTAACAAATCGATGCCTGAATTCATTAAAATTTCTGAAACGGATAAATATCTTAATTCCGCATTGATATATCAGTCAAGAAAAAACATGCAATTGCATATTTGTGGTTTCCCTGTACATAACCAATGATTTAATGCCAAACATAAAGTTTTTTTTTTCTTCTTTGCAAGCACATTAATTTTAGCAAACTCATTTTGTTAATGGAAAAAAGTATTATTAATAAAAAAAATCAATAATGATAATAAATTTCCAGCAAAAAAAAAAATAAATAAAGACATTCAAGGAATTCAATAAGATGCTGAGATTACTCGTATAATATATGCAACAATTCAAAATGAGATGCGGATATTGTAATATAAAAATATGAATTCGCAATAATTCCAATGAATTAAGGTTTTTGGTGGTGGTTTGGTAAATATTTTCCTGTTCGACAGGACATACTTAAAACGATAAAGGGTGAATAAATACGGGCTTTGCCTTAGTGTACCTTTTGTTAAGTTTGGCTTTATTATTTGATGTTAATAGAACATTTACACCTGCACGAAAATTAGTTAATTTCAATTAAAATCTTTATCAAAATCTATACGGTTTACATCATATATTTATCCAGATTTCTTATCCAAGACAAAAACCATTAACTGGCAATTTTTCTAAACTACAAGTAACTGCAATCTAGCTAATTCAAACACCTTTTTAAGTACAAGCCGTACATAACGACTTGTCTAAGCAGAACTTACCCTGAAGTATTTGCATGCAACCCGATCCTAATTTTCATCGAAAAATTATCTTCTTCAATCGTGGCCGCTTTCTGGCTGAATGGGACCATCAGCAAACAAAGTTGTCGAATTTGGGACCTACCAATTTATATATGAGATCCAAGAGCTTCAATATTTTTCCTATAGGGTTGCATCACGTCCTAGCGGCCCTCAAAGCCGAGGCTACGTTTAATTTTAGTGGCTGCATTTTTTTTAACAATTTAACTGATTTAAAACTATTTAAAACACTTCACATTTGGTTTTCATTCTTTTTTCGTTATCTGCTTTTTTATTTTTTTTTTCTCTTTCAGTTTTTCCTTTTTTTCTTTATTAATTATAATTTTAATAGCATTTATTCTTCATGGAGCCTTCTCTCTACACAGAAAATAAATTTGCCTGCAATAAGCACGTTTAATTAAACAGAAAAAGCCAAAAATCAATTAAAAATTTAATTGATAGAACTAAACGTTTGTTTAAAAATTTTATTTAATTAAAAATTTTATTGACTCAATAACCTTTTTAATTGATTTTTGCATTTTTCCAATTAAATGTGTTTGTTGCAGGAAAATTTTTTTGCTGTATCCGGAGCTAAATGGCAGTTTTCTATTTTGACATAAATTTAAAAAATCTCACTTTATCATTGATGTGACTGGTGTGACCGAATATTTCCTATAATTAATTAATCGTATATTGAAGTGGAGATTAACAAAATTTAGTTAAATTATTAATCACGCTTACTTTGTTAATTTTAGAAAGTATCAAGTATTTATCAAGTACCATTTTTTCATATTTAACGTGACGGGTGTGACCGAACATTTTAAAAATTCAAGTCGAAACTTCAATAAAAGGCTAACAAGAGTATAGTTTTTTTTTTATAGATTAAAATTTTTATTTAAGATAAGAAAGGGCTTAAAAGTAGACATTAAATCTGTGGCAAAAAGGAAAAATAGCTTAAGTCGAGAATAGCTAGCTGATTTTGAGTTAATGATAACTCCGTAATCTGCATATTTGAAAGTACCCCAGCTCACAATCTCAATTATTTTTTTGTGTGATTTTTCAGGAAGTTATAGCAAAATTACTTGCGACCTATATTTTTTAGACTTCTATTATGATTTTGAAAAAAAGCTTAATTTAGGTGATATTTTGGAATATTTCAAATAGAATGTATTATTGATAGTGTGTAGAATGATGTTTGCTTGAAAAAAATTATGGTTAATAGAAAATGTTCCAATTTAATTGTAAAAGAAATAAATTTCTCAAAATCGACTTGAAAGCTTAAAAGTGCTCTCCTGCAAAACAGTAAAGTAAACCTTAAGCACTTTTTGGTTAAAGCCACAGAAATCAGTGTTGCCAATTAAGGGGATTTGTCCCCAAATCGAGGATTTTTTTGGCGATTGGGGATGGAAATTTTGTATTGGGGATCTGTGGATTTGTTGGGGATGATAACCAAATTTTAGGAAATTTTTTTTATATAACTAATGGTAAGAAGAATGATTTTTGAACTAAGAAATATACGTCTGGCAAGTCTAAAAATGTGTGTTACTAAAATGTGAATACGTAGTATTAAGGCAGATTAACCAATAATAAACACTACCAAGACAAAAATACGCAACAAAATGCAATATGACTTGTTGGAAGCACTTCTTAGAATAAAAATAAAATAATTCAGTTTGTTGTGACAAATTTAATCCTTCTCCTGAAATGCTAAAGCTTTTTAATACAAGTACTATGTACAGCAAAGTTTCTGAGGCTGCTGAATCAGAAGATTTCGATTCTGAACTTTTTGAAATGGTAAACTTTTGTTAAAATTTTTTTTTAAATTTTATAAGTAGAAACTTAATAAATATCAATAAAAATATAGCTATCCATATAAATGAGTTCTGTTGAATAAATATATTATTTTTGTCATTACTTTTAAATAAAATTAAAAAAAATTAGTGAAGTGCGACTTTGACTTGCGCACGAAGGGTTCCGTACGGACACGAGATATGCAATTCAATACGAACTTTAGCCAATATAAACAACAGTTTTGGCATTTTTTTCGTTTTTTGGGTTTTTTCCGTTTTAAGCGTTTTTTTTAGTTTGGGGGTTTTTTGAATTTATTGGCGCTTTCTGAGTTTTGGTACTTTTTTTCTTGTTTTGGCAATTTTTTTTTGGTTTTTGAAGTTTTTTTTAATTTTTGGCGATTTTTATTATTTTGACGTTTTTTTTTTATTTTGGCAATTTTTTTATTTTGGCGTTTTTTTAACTTTGGCTTTTTTTTCATATATGTAGGTGATTTTTTTTTGGTTTGGCGATTTTTTTAATTTAGGCACTTTTTTTTCGTTTTGAGGATTTTTTTTTTGGTTTTTGGTGTTTTTTTAATTTTGGAGATTTTTTTTCGTTTTGGCGATGTTCTTTAATTTTGGCGATTTTTTTTTAATTTTGGCGATTTTTTTTCATTTTTTCGATTTTTTTTAAATAAACAATTATTTTTGTTTTGGCGGATTTTTCGGTTTTTGCCGTTTGTTTTTATTTGGGCGATTTTTTCGAATTTGGCGATTTATTTTAGTGCTAGATTTTTGTTTTAATTTTGGCGATTTTTTTCAGGTTTTGTCAATTTTTTTTTTGGTTTGGCGATTTTATAATTATCGGATTTTTTACTTTTACCGTTTTTGAAAATTTCAAGAGTTTATATCTTACGGTTTCCAAGATATAGCAAGTTGTCAAAATTACAGAGTCAAAATTCCACTAACTGATGGACCACCCTTTAATTTAAATTTTTTAATATTTTAATGTTAATTGTTGTAGTCTATATAAAAATACACTAATTTTACAAATTTCAAGTGTCAATATACATATGTACATACATACAATTGTATGTATATTACATGGGATTTTAACATTTTTCGTCGCTCGTTGTGGAGCATCCTTTAATTTTTAATTCTCATGTATTTGATGTTGTAGCGGTAGTCTTACGGTTCCTGAGAAAATACCCTGTGACGGACAGACGGACAGCGTAGCGAAAAAAATAGGGTTCCTTTTTTCACCTTTGGTGTACGGAACCCTAAAAATTGTATTGTTTTCACAAAAGAAAAAATTTAAATAAAAAAAACTCAATTTGGGGATTTTTGCGGATGACAAATAAAAAATTGGGGATGAGCTCTAGAAAAAAACTGGCAACACTGACAGAAATAAATATCACACATACAAGGAGAGAGAGAGAGAGAGAGAGAGAGATAGAGATTAGAGTCTTCTGTAAATGCTTATTTCAAAGGATTTCCAAATTGTTAAACATACAGATGTTTTTTTGTTTAATTTTAACCACAATTGGCATTCTCTTGTGGACATCAATTCAACAATTTTTATTAAAGATAAGTAAGTAAGTTATAATTTTTTCCTAAGTGGGGTCGCTTTCCCTGAAGTAACTAAAAAATTATCTTAAATTTTTAAATTTCTTTGCAAAAGTGTTGCAATGATAAATCTATGAGGCTTCATATTGGATTTGAAATCAATAGATAAATTCATTTACTCGTTCATGAAATACAAGTGAAATGTAATAGATTTCCAACGAAGTCAACAAAACAAACACACACACACAAACATGCACAAACGCACACACACACACACTCGCATACAACACACACAAAATAAAAATTTACTGTTTATAAATCCCAACAAAGACTTTCTAAAGCTGGTGGCATTTATGTAGCAAATTTCCCTCATTCATCTTATCAGTTGAAAGTGGTCTGGTGTTTGAATAGAGCGACAGGATTATGGGAATTAGGAAATCAAAAAATCTCATTTTCAAAATAAATTGTTTGTTCCAAAAAAAATATGCTGTTGATTTTACTTTTTTTTTTTTGGTTAGCTATACGCACAGCAGTAGCAGAGTGTGTTTTTAGTTTTGAACGTCAGTGTTAGATGAGTAGAGAAGCCTGTAGTTGATACACTGTGACATGAGAGATTTAAAAGTTTTCTAAATGTTAACTTTCATGCAAACAGTAGATTACGAAGGATTCAGCTAAATGGAATTTTATATTATGTATATCTCTGTATGTCTGTGGCAAGCACTCGTATAAATAATTTTATTTCACTTTACTTGAAGTTATGTATTCACTTACGTTTATTGTTGCCTCTTAAGCTTGTCTAGATGCTGCCTTTCCTTTGGTATTAATGACAACTCATCAGTAGATTTCAAGTAATATTTCTGTAAAAAAAAACAATATGTTAAAACATTTTTTTATTATATTTTAATTTGAAATTTATTTGCTGGTGGTTCAGCTTGGTCTATATGCATTTCATTGTTGCTGTAACAAATCATCAGTAGACTTCAACCACACATTTTTACTACTGATGATTTGTTACAGCAACAATGAAATTCATATAGACCAAGCTGAACCACCAGCAAATAAATTTCAAATTAAAATATAATTATGACAACATGTCGAATAATAAATTTCTTAAATGTTAAATTTTTTTATTATGATATATTTTTAATAAAAATTAAAATTAAATTAAAACAAAAAACTTTTATTTGTTGTTGTTTCCAATATCAATATCCAATCGACACATTCGTTCCCATAATAATAATCATACCCACCGTGAATACTCGTAAAATGTGAACTTTTTGTTCCTATGGAATTTTCATTCCCCATGAAAGGAAATTTGCTATTGTGAATTTCATAACAACGTTTGTTCCCGCTATCAATATGAAGAAATTTACAAATTTTTTGTTTCAAATGAAATGTTTTTAAGTTTTTAAATATTTTTGAAATGCCGTGGAAAAAATTCTTAAGTATATCAAAAATTTACTGCATGTAAACCAAAGAGGTTCATATTCAAGGAAATAAAGGCGTTGCAGGGAATTATTGTTATTGATCTTGGACATTATTTATTGCTCTTATCCTGAAATAAATTATTTATAACTTTTAATATACAATTGGAAGTATAATATTGAAATTATGCGATGTATTAATTCAGTTTGTCTGCAAAAATAAAGTGAACAAAACCAGGGGAAAAGTGAAAAAAAAACTCCATGAAAAATATTATTGACGATAAGGGGAAAACGGTTCACGAATGGGGGTGAATATCACGTAAAATTTTGAAATATTGGATAATTTTTAAAATGGAATAAATTTAAAAGATGGTTTTTTATTGATATGAAATTTACTCTATTCAAAAGAGAATCATCCCTATCGAAATTTTCCCTTTTCCCTAAAAATATAATCAATCAATATCGATCAGCTGTTTCCTACCGTTGCACTGTTTACATTCCATTACAGTCGGCTAACTGAGTCTTTATTTAAAAAATTAAAATATTACGGCTTTATGAAGGCTTAATAAGCAAAACATTTTCTGTAAATCTGTTTTAGAAACTCTCTATTAAGTCTTAATAATAATTTTTTAAAAAAGGCTATAATAATTTATTGCAAGAACCGCTTGTAAATGCTTTATACAATTAAAGAAGATTGTACTGGTTTTCTCTAGAATGACAAGTTCTAGAAATTGTTTGCCTTCCTGCCCAAAGGCTTAATTGTGTCCTTAAACTTTCATGACAAGCTCACACCCCAGAGTTAATAATTTAATTATAAAAGATTTTGTACCTAACATTGCCCTTACTTACATACAAGTACTAAATCCTAAATAAACTCCCCGAAGGATTTAATAAAATCTAAGCGAAATGTTTATTTTTTTTTTATTCAACAAACCTTTACACGCCTTGAAAAAAGTTTCGCTTGTCTTTTTTTTTATTTTTACATAAAAACGCATGATTTGAATTTAAAATATATTTTGCTAACGATTTGAGTAAAAAGTCTATGGCACAGTTTTCTTTTCATCTATTTTCGTAAATTAATTTTTTTTCTGTTGACACGTGCTTTTGAATGTTTATTTAAATTTTATAGAATATTTTTTTGCTACATTTAATATTACTTAGCTGAAAAGGTTTGTATTTGTTTGTGTGTAAGCTTAAGCTCTTGACGATACACTTGTCAAGATTTATTGTTTATTATTCAGTACGCAATGAAAAATCATTATGGCAAGTAACAGGATTAAGTGTCATGTCCTAGTTATAAATGTTTATTACTTAACTGAATGCTAAAGTTCATTTTAATATTCAATCAATCAGAAAAATACTTAAATCAAATCCTTTTTCAACATGAAAAACAAAAATTAAATAATAAATTCAGTAAAGTGCTAAATTTGACTCGCATAAGAAGGGTTTCATACGGGCACTACATATCTAAAACTGTAGGAAAACTTTGGTTTTGGCGCTTGTTTTGTTTTTTTTTTGCAATTTATTCGGTTTTGGCGATTTTTAATTATTGATTTTTTTTTAGGTTTAGAGTTTGTTTTTCGGATTTTGGCTAATTTTTTCGGAATTCGAAAATTTTTGTTTTTTTATATACACATTTCTAGTTTTAGCGATTTTTTAATTTTTGTGTTCTATTAATTTTGGCGGATTTTTGGCATTTTTTTAGTATTGAAGCTTTTTTTGTTGACTTTTTTCGGATTTTCGCGAATATTTTACATACACTTTTTTAAGGTTTAGTGATTTTTAAGTTTTGACGCTTTTTTTGTTTTGGTGATTTTTTTCAGGTTTTTGACGATTTTTTTTAATATTGACGCCTTTTTAGGCCAAAACTTTTTTTGGGATTTTTGCAATTTTTTTCGGATTTCGACCATTTTGTTTAGTTTTTTTTTACATACGCTTCTTTAGTTTTAGCTATTTTTAAGTTTTGACGCTTTTTTAATTTTTGGCGATTTTTGCGGTTTTCGCGGTTTTTTTAATTAATGGCGCTTTTTTAGGTTGATTTTTTTTGGATTTTGGCAAATTTTTTCGGATTTCGACGATTTTTTTGCATACACTTTTTTAGTTTTTGGCGATTTTTTCGGGTTTTTCGTGACTTTTTTTAAATATTGACGCTTTTTCAGGCTTAGAATTTTTTTTGGGATTTTGGCGAATTTTTCGAATTTTGTCGATTTATTTACATATTATTTTTTTTTAATATATGTATTTATTTATTGTATCTTCAATTATGAACTTACAATAAGTATTCAAATCTTAAATCTAAAATATAAGTATTAGGCCCGACCACTGTCGGACATAAACTTTCCTTACCTTTCCTTATTTACATATGAACATTTATTTTAGTTTTAGTGATTTTTTAGTTTTGGTTCCTTTTTCATTTTGTCGATTTTTTCCTGTTTTTTGACGATTTTGTTTACATACAGTTTCTTGTTTTAGCGTTTTTTTAAGTTTTGACTCTTTTTTATTTTTGGCGATTTTTTTAAGTATTGATGCTTTTTTAGGCTAGGAGTTTTTTGTTTGTTTTGATTTTGGCACATTTTTTTCGGATTCCGACGATTTTTCTACAGACAATTTTTTAGTTTTAGTGATTTTTCAGTTTTGATGCTTTTTTATTTTTTCGGATTTTTGGCGATTTTTTTCATAATTTTTTTTTGTTTTATCGATTTTTAAGTTACGACGCTTTTTTCGGTTTTGCGGTTTTTTTAAATATTGACACTTTTTAGGCTTAGAATTTTTTCGGGGTTTGGCGAATTTTTCGAATTTCGACGATTTTTTCCCAGACACTTTTTTAGTTTTAGTGATTTTTCAGTTTTGGTGTTTTTTTCGTTTTGACGTTTTTTTCGGGTTTTGGCGATTTTCTTTAAATGTTGACGCTTTTTAGGCCTAGAATTTTGTTTCGATTTTTGGAGAATTTTTTTGGGATTTCGAAAATATTTCTTTTTTTACATACACTTTTTTAGTTCCAGCGATTTTTAAGTTATAACGATTTTTTAATTTTGTCGATTTTTTTCGGGTTTTTATGAATTTTTTTTTCGTTTTTTTGGCGATTTTTTAGCTTTTTTTTGTAACCTTTTTACTTTTGGTGATTTTTTCTTGTATTGTAGCGACTTATTTTACTTTTGATGATATTTTTCATTTAAGCGCTTTTTTTATTCTTTAAATTTTGGGAATTTTTAGTTTTGCCGGATATTGTAGCGAAAGTAATAGGGTTGCTTTTCACCTTTGGCGTACGGGAACCTAAAAATTTAATTTAAATTAATTTAATTAAATTTTTCAATTAAATGGGGCTTTTTCATTTTCATTTCAAAATTTTATTAAAAATATATGTAACAGATATTTTATTTCTTTTATATTTTATATGATTTTTAACATCACGGTAATTCCATTGTGACGGGTGTGACCTTTTTTTATTATACTTAATACTAGGGATGTAACGATACGCCGTTTTGTCGATCCGATACCAATACGCATATTGAAACTGAACTCAAGTTAAAATTAACAAAACCTTTTATTATACAAAAGAGATGAAAAGAGATTATTAATATTTAAAATTGATATTTTAATTCATTCTGAAATTACAAAATAACAAAAATTAAAAATTTTAAAAACCCCCGAATATATATATATATCTATCTAAGATGTGATATCTTCTAAACGACTGGACCGATTATCTTAAAACATGGCTAAGAACCCTCTCGATCAAGTCACTATTTCAAACAGAAAAAACTAAATGAAAATCGGTCCAGCCGTTTGGTCGATACGTGGACACGGACAGACACACACTACAAACTTATAACACCCCCTTTTTTAGTCGGGAGTTATGAAACAAATTATTTTTTTTCAAAAATACATATGTACAGGATTTAGCATTGAGAGAACATTTCGCTAATAGGGTGCAAAGCAAAACAGAATAAACATTTAATTTTTCTATTTAGACTTTATGTTCTGCATTTAATATGTTATTTCTCTTAGTTGTTATGCAAAAAAAAAATCGTTGCAAATTGAATTGTTTGTTCAAAATAGCTCTAAAAAAATATAAGAAGTATCGCCGAATGGACAGTAAAATATCGACGATATCGATAAATCAAATGCAAATCAGAAATATTGCCGATATATCGGAATCGGTATCGGTATTCGTTACATCCCTACTTAATACATATAAACACATAAAATTTATAAAATAAAATAAGGAAGCGTTTCGCAAGGATAATAATATTAAAAACATTTAATAATTAATAAGACAATAGAATGGCCATCAGAAGGGGCTGCTGGGTGTGACGTTATAAATGTCAGTTCTTAAAGAATTAGTACACTGAACAGTGCGGTTTTTTTTGTTGTATTTAATATCTACTATCTCGAGAAAAAAAACTTTTCTTTAATTTTTTATTAGAATATGTGACGGGTGTGACTTACACTATAACTAGAAAAGTTTGAAGAAATAAACTTTTTTTACCTAATCAACATTAAGAACTTTTGATTATTTTGCTCATTAAAGGCACCGGAGATTCTAAAGGAATTTCTTTGATGAGTTGCTTAAATAACAGCAATTGTTTTTGATGGAATGTTACATTTAACTTTACTGACAACCTTTTTAAATGAACCAATTTTAGTTGTATTCAAAATGCTTGAATTTTTCTTTTCATTCTGTTTCCGTTGTCTGCTGTCTGTTGGCCAATTACGTAGAAGAATTTCCTGCTTAAAGCAATTTAAATAATTATTCACGTTTAAAAAAATTCTAAATTTTTAATAAAAACCATTTCTGTTTTACTTAAAGGCAGAAATAACCTTGAATTTTGAAGGGAGTGAGTGCAGCTGATGTTGTTTTAAGAACAAGCTTAGATTGATTAGCATTTTTATATTTCCATTAATAAAAAAAACATAAATTTATTCCTTTTATTTAACAACGCCAACAACTACTACTACAAAAAGAAAAAGGAATTTTAACCCCGCCTGAAACAAAATTAATTTATGCAACATCATTTAAGAAATTTACCATTTCCATTTTCACAAAATATATCCTATATACTATAAGACAAATGCGTATTCTATTTAATGTAAATTTGAATTTCGTGATGGGCTAAATTCAAATTTTTCCAAAATAAATTTAACATTGAGTTTTCTTTGTATTTACAACATTTGCCAGAACATCAGGTGTCTTGTCTTGTAGGCTGGCAGCCAGACCAAAAGGCTTGTTAAGGCTTTAAAAATATTTCAAGCTAAAATAAATATGTATATACATGTTTGCCTTTTTACTAAATTTAGAATACAAATTCTTAAGAAGAACACTTCCAACAAAATCAAAAATTTATACAAAACTCAAAGCAATACAAAGCAGCAGCATTAAAAGGATTATTTAAGCAAAATCACAGCTTCCAAGTATCCTCCTCCTGTTGTAGCTTTTGTTTGCTTATGAAAGGGCGGTTGGTTAAAATAATATTTATATTTTTACCTGAAGTACAAGGGGAGAAAACTTTTAAACAATAATTGAAATGTTGAAATAAATCAATATGTGCGCTTATCTGGCGAATCCTTTCGCAAGTCACCGTTTCATCTCTGTGTTGTATTTTGCAGCAGGATTGTTTTAATTAAAGTAAATTGAATAAATTTACGAGTACTGCTGCAAATGAAGTTTCTCCTTCTCCTCTAACGTAAGTTGGTTAAAATACAATATTTTTTATTTTGGCTGCTACACTGCAAATAATTCATGCAAAATTTTAAATTAAAAAAAAAAATATGGGAATCAGTTGACCTTACAGGTTATCACTGAAACTTCACGCTAAGCTACAGATTTTAGTAAAAAATTGCTGCACACGATACACTTTATCTATAAAAATTAGTAAATATCTAAAATCAATTAGACGAAGACCTTTCTAGTTATTAGAAAAATACGACTTTTTCATAATTTTTCTTCAAGCATAAATAATAGAAAAAAAATTAATGAAGTGCGACTTTGACCCGCGCACGAAGCGTTCCGTACGGACACGAGATATGCAATTCAATACGAACTTTAGCCTATATAAAATAAAGTTTTGGCATTTTTTTTTCATTTTTCGGTTTTGGCAATTTTTTTAAGTTTTGGCACTTTATTTTGTATTGGCACTTTTTTAGGTTTGGCGATTTTTTTTCGGTTTTTAACGCTTTTTTCATTTTGGAGTTTTTTTTCTTCTGGCCGATTTTTTTTTATTTTGGCGATTTTTTCATATGGGCGTTTTTTAGTTTTGGCGCTTTTTTCGCGTTTTGGCGATTTTTTTCGGTTTTTGGCGTTTGTTTCATATGGGCGATTTTTTTCATTTTGCGATTTTTTCTGATGTGGCGATTTATTTTAATGTTAGAAATTTTTTTTAACTGTGGCGATTTTTTCGGTTTTCGGCGTTTCTTTTTCATTTTGGCAATTTTTTTAGTTTTGACACTTTTTTTCTCGGTTTGGCGATTTTTTTCGTTTTGGCTATTTTTTTTAATTTCGGCGTTTTTTTTTCTTTTAGGCGATTATTTTATTTATTACGATTTTTTCGGTTTTGGCGGTTTTTTATTTTGGCGACTTTTTTCATTTATGCGCTGTTTTAGTTTTGGCACTTTTTTTGGTTTTTTGCGTTTTTTCAATTTGGCGATTTTTTTCATTTTGGCGATTTTTTTTAATTTTTGAGATTTTTTTTCATATAAACAATTATTTTGGTTTTGGCGCCTTTGTTGCGTTTTTTTCGGTTTTTGGCTTTTTTTCATTTTCAAGGCGATTTTTTCGAATTTGGCGATTTATTTTAGTGTCAGAATTTTTTTTAATTTTGGTGAGTTTTTTCGTTTTGGCGATTTTTTTCAATTGTTGGCAAATATTTTTTTGGTTTGGCGATTTTATAATTTTCGGATTTTTTAGTTTTACCGTTTTTGAAAATTTCAAGAGTTTATTTATCTCTTACGGTTTCCAAGATACAGCAAGTTCTCAAAATTACAGAGTCAAAATTGTTTTAACTGATGGACCACCCTTTAATTTAAATTTTAGTGTTAATTGTTGTAGTCTATATAAGAATACACTAATTTTACAAATTTCAAGTGTCAATATACATATGTATGTACATACAATTGTATGTATATTACATGTGATTTTAAAATTTTTCGGTGCACGTTTTGGAACATCCAAGGTTCTACATACTCTGTCCAAATTTCAGATCCTTAGCTATTACGGTTCCTGAGAAAATAGCCTGTGACGGACAGACGGACAGCGTAGCGAAATCAATAGAGTTCCTTTTCACTTATTAGTGTACGGAGCCCTAATAAATTAAATCACTGTTTAAACGGCATAGCAAATGTACGAAAACTTAATAGCAATTCTATAGCAACCTTAGTCATATTTACAAAAATATGTAATAGTCTGCATGTATAAAATAAAAAATAATTATTTGCTTTAATTATCAATATTTTTGTGCAATATTTATCTATTTATTGTTTTTTATTAACAAACATTTGTAATAGTGGTAACCTCAAGTAATTTATTTGTAAATATGTATGTAGTGCGTTAATCGTGAATAGTTTTCGTCAGTTAGTAAATCACAATAAAACAATTATATGGCAATACCGTGAATAAAATATATTTGACTTAACTACACACCTACATACATACATACAAACACATATGTATGTATATGTATGTGTATAAATGAAAACATGCCGCAAAGCCAATACAAAAGCAAATAAACATTTTCAGTGTAATACTTTGAAGAAGAAAAAGAGAAAAAGCAAAAACAACTTCAGCGAAGACACCAACCAATCAGTTTCAATTTAAATCCATTCAACCAACCGTTCACGATTTATTTGTAGTTGTGTTGTAAACATTTGAAATAAATAAATATTTACCTGATGCACAGTGGTTAGAAAATTATAATTAATTTTTTTTTGAAACGTTTTTTTTTGTCAATCAATTAATTATAATTGACTACAAAAAATATTCATACTCATAAATTAATACTAAAGCAACTTGATTGTTCACACAAAATAATTTAATATTCAAATAATGGAAATAATTTTTAATTTTAAATATATCTATATCCAGAAAACATGTGATATCTTCTAAGTTGCTGAACATAAACATACATAATATGTACCTAAGAACACTCTCGATTAAGTCACATTTCAAACACAAAAAAACTAAATTAAAATCAGTCCAGCCGTTTGGTTTGTACGTGGACTCGTACAGACACACAGACACACAGACACACAATACAAACTTATATCACCCCTTTTTTCGGCCGGGGGTTAAAAATAATTTTATATTTTCAATAAACAATTACAGACATATTTAGAAAAATTATTGAGGCTTCATAAAGGACTTATAAAACAGATTTTCATATAAAAAAATTTGATACTAAAGCCCAGTGGGCAGTTATTACGGAATTTCATTATTGTAAATTTACATTTATTTCTACACGGAAAAATATTCGATGTAGCCTTTTGTGTAGAATTATGTTTGTATACACACAAATTCATTTATTTTTGAATTTAAAATACACAAAAACAAACAAATTAATTAAAGTTTGATGAAAATTATAAATGTATTGTACATATAAACATTAATTTGTGTTTCAGTTGACTGAAAAAAAAGACTCTTTCACTTTTATTTATGTATAACATCTTTAAGATAGACCGTACTAAGCAAATGGAAATTTCTTTATGAAATTTACCAACCTGAATTTTCGTAAGTTATTTTACATACAGTTTGTATGAGAACCTGAAAATCCGTATGAAGTTCGTACCAGGCTTGCAGCCTCAATAATTTTTATAAATAAAGCCTGGTACTGAGTTCAGGTACTTTTTATAAAGTAATTTTTAAAAAGTGCTGTTTTTAAATACACTTTTTCTATAATATTTTGTTTTTGTAAAATTGTAGTTTTTTAACTGTCATTTTAAAAAAAAAAAGTTTTTGCTGAGGAAGTTTTATTAAAATGTCCTTTTTTTAAAGATTTATGTATTTATTAGAGAGTAGATTTTTAAAATGTACTTTTTGGAAAGGTACTTTTTTTAAAGATACTCTTTTAGGTAGGTACTTTTGGACAGAGTGCATTTTAAGGTAATTTTGTAAAAATGTACTTTTTACAGGTACATACTTTTTTAAAAGGTACTTTTTTGAAATGTACTTTTTGGAAAAGTACTTTTTTAAGAGGTACTTTTTTAAATGTACAGTTTTCGAACATCTTTTTTAAAAGGTAATTTTTCTTGAGGAACTTCTTTTAAAACGTACCTTTTTTAAAGGTTTATGTCAAAGTCAGGAAAACACATACATACATGCATGCATATATAATCAGGCTTATCATAAATAAAATTTCACATGGAAATTTCCGAACGTGTGAACAATTGGTATCATAAAACTTTATACGATTGCAAAATATTTTTAAAATTTATGAATAAAATTATTCACAAAGATTTGTCTGTTGGAAAAAGTGGAAATAAGTGTTTTTTTTAATTTTATTTGAATTGATAATACGAAACTGAAATCCATTTGAATGAAAAATTTGATTCGGAAATTTTTACATGTGGAATTCATGATAAGGATGAATATGAAAGAGAGTAAAATGCATGCTTTTACGAATGTGTGTACGTGTAAAAATTAGCACAACGAAGTGCCCAATGGTGGTGGTGGCCTTTTGCTTATCTCAGGTTTATGTACATACTTACTAAAGGGTGCATATTTCAAGTGCACCTTTTCTAAAAGTACTTTTTTAAAAGATACTGTATATGAAAACAATTTTTTAAGTATTTTTTTGGGATACTTTTTTTGAAAAGTATTTTTTTGATAAGTTCTTTCTGAAAAAATACATTTTAAGGTACTTTTGTAAAAATTTTAAAAGGTACTTTCTCGAAAAGTACTTTTATGATAGGAACTTTTTGAAATATTATATTTTAAGGTTATTTTTAAAGGGTACTTTTTACTAAGCTAATTTTGTATGAGGTACTTTTTTGTAAGGTACTATTTTAAAACGCACGAACGTACTTTTATTAAAAAGTATTTTTATTCCAAGATGCATTTTTTTAAAAGGTAGTTTTGGAAAATTAGTTTTGGAAAATTATATTTCATAAGTAACTTTTTAAATTTTTCTTAGAAGGTAATTTTTTAAAGGAATGTTTTTTTTTTGTCTTTAAAAGTCATTCTTCGAAAAAATCTGACATTCTTAAAGATACTTTTGCTTAATATGTATTTTTTTTATTCAAATCTTTCTGAATACTGTATGTACGTACTCCAGGCTTAAAAAACCTAAAGGAGTGTAAAATTGTATGGAAGGTAAAAACAACACTTAAAAAATTAATATTTTATGTTTTTTTATAGAAATACTCAACAAAGCAAAAAGAAGAGAAGAAAGAAATTTAATTTTTTCTGAAGTCACTTCAAAAGAAAAGTTCTTCTCATAATATTGAGCTTTTATTTTATTTTTGGGAAGAAAAACTTCAGTATCTTATTTATCTTTAATGTGACTGAAACAACTGTCGTCATTTGCTTGCCGGCTGAACTGCCGTACCGGAACTTAAGCATTTAATCTGGAAGTTTTAATTTCTCCTCTGCCTTTAGATTTTATAAACGTTGTATATGTATCAGCGCGTTAAAAGCCAAGTCCTTTTATTTTATGTTTTATAACATAAATAAGGACTATTAAGCTTATGGCAGTTGCCAAACAAGAATATTATTATTCTAGGGGATAAGAGAATGTTAAAGTATTGCTGGCCTTATTAATATTAAATTTTCAGTTATATTTTGCTTTGCGTTTGTCGATTCCTTATATGCATCTCAAATTATTCTTTT
This sequence comes from Tachina fera, assembly GCA_905220375.1. Taxonomy (NCBI): domain Eukaryota; kingdom Metazoa; phylum Arthropoda; class Insecta; order Diptera; family Tachinidae; genus Tachina; species Tachina fera. The sequence goes on along the minus strand of LR999967.1, from coordinate 100,537,555 downwards.
AGCTCTACTGTTCTTTAATTTAATTGTTTGTATGATGCACACATTTACTATTCATTTGTATATTTAGCTTCTTTAATGTTTTTATTTTATGTACTTTAAATGTGCTTACATGCACACTCATGGTATTATTGTACAATAAAAACAGATTATTTTCTTTTTTAGTTTAGATTAGAGAGATTTATTTGTAGAGAAATAAGTATTTGTTGGTGTGTATGTATTTGTGTGACAAAACAAACTCACGTTCAATAAATATTTACAAATATATTTTGGAATGCAGCATTTTAATACATATATGTTTTAAATTGATTAAGAATTTCATTATCTTTTAAGGATGTGCTTGTTTAATTAAATTTGCTTTTAACTAAAAATGTAAAAGGCATGCAAATATTTCCTATTGATTTGTGTTGTGTTGAAAAATTTGTTAAAGAAATAAAATTGGTAAAATGTTTAAACAAATTTTCTGTGCTTAGTAGTTGGCTTAGACATTACATATAATAACAGTTTTCTAAAACTATTTATGCTACAACACATAGTTTAAAGTCCATATTATGCTCACCAAAATTCGCTTTTGCAAAACTTTGGGTGGGACCTACCGCCATATATCCTTTCTTATACATATACATACATACATACATATTTATAAATTCTTACATATATACCTTCTTTGATATTTCATTGAGAAAATTACTTTCTTAACTTAGTTAAGAAGTTAGTTAGTTAGTTTATTGTGCCCTTAGGATCGTTTAAAAGTTTTTTTTTGGGTTTTTAGTAAAAATATTGCCACTACAACTTGTATTTTTAAGGCCATATTATATACTCAAAAAATTTTATTTTTGTCGCAGATTTAATTAAGGTTTTACTCATATATCCTTTTTTTACAATACCTACTTTTTTTAAAATATTTTATATTTTAACGCCAATAGTTGCGTTAAAAAATATATAAATATAAAAATACATTTTGTAGCAGTTTGTTGTTTAAGGTGCATAATATACCCACTGAAAAGTTTCAGTCATATACCATTTTTTATTATATACATACATATAAATATGGTCTGTATAAAAAAAAAAATCCATTAATCAAAATATTTTATTTTTTGTTTTTATATGAATTTATTGCTTGTTTTTTGGTTAAGAAACATCTATGTATATGCTTTTCGTTTCCACTTATGGAACTTAGCAATAAAATTCAACGCAAAAAACACAAGAAATAATTATATACAAAGAAAATAGAGACTTTATATTAAAACTTTATATTAAATAAATATTTTTCGGCATTTCTTTTATTTTTATAAGTACATGCATACATATGTATAACACAGAAAAGTTTATTTTCTTATTCTTACATTTTTAAAACAATTTTTTTTAGTTTTCTTTATAACTAAAAAAAACTTTATTTATAAATATTTTATCAAAAATAATTACGCCACAACCTGTTATGTGAGCACCATAACTAGCATACAAAATTTTGGCTTTGTATAACCCTTAATTAAGGTTTCATTCATATATCCTTTTTTTTACAAATGTTTAAAAAAGTTTTAAACCACAATAAAACTGATTTAATATTTTTCTATGAATATACATATATTTTAAGACAATCTACGTAGGCCAGTTTTTTAAGAAATTTTTTAACCATTTTTTCTTTTATCATCAATCACTTTGCTTATACAAAAGGTTCTGCACAAATAAGTACGCTACAACTCGTAGTTCAAGACATTTAACAAACCCGCCAAAAATTATTTTCGCAGGAGCTTTGAGTAAGGTGCTGGCCATATATCCTTTTTTGTTGAGAACATTTTTTATGAATAGTATAAACATTATTTGATATCGAATGAATTTTGTTATTTACCTTGATACTTCGTAAAATCATTTATGTGAAAAAAATACATATCGCTCATTTACTTCAATAGTGTCATAACTCAAAAAAATGCGTTTTTTGAGCTAATGATGCCAACTAATTCGGCATTTCGTATTTTATCTTTTTACAAGCTGTGAGAAAAGAATAATATTTCATGCCTTCATTGCGTTGTATGTTGTGATACTATTGAAATAAATGAGCGATATAATGAAATAAAAGTTCATACTTACATATCGTTAGCTTAATATATGTACATAGAAAGACAATTATTAATTTTTTTTCGAAGTCTAGTTCTTTTGCATGTTTCAATAAAAGAACATTTTATGCATCCAACAATTTAAAAATGCTCGATTTCAAACCAATAAAGCAAATATATAAAATGAATTAAAAATTAATATTTACCTATGTATGTATGTATGTATGTGAATGCAACAAAAAATAATTATTGTATGCGATTCTACTCGCAATAAAGCTTTCTATGTGTCACTTTTAAGCAATATTATGGTTTTTTTAAATCAGGTTATTGAAAAATATTTTATTCTTAAATATAATTACGCTACAATTCGTAGTTTAGGGCACATAGCACCCATACAAAACTTTTATTATTCTATGAGACTTAGTTCCGATTTCACGCATATATCCTTTTTTCTTTAAATATAAATTTTTTAAAGTTATAGTGTTTCAGTGCGGTTACTAAAATTGTACACAAAAAATTTTATCTCAATTTTTAAGTACATCATCAACATACATGTATGTACATACATACATATGTATGTATGTACTATGTATTAAAAAAAATTTTATCGCCAATATTTCTTTACAAATAATTTTTTGTGTATTAGTTGCAATAAAAGTTTCACACATGCCTACTTTTTTCAATGAGCTGATATTTTTGTAAATGTAATGAAACTTATTTTGTTTTTAAAGGACTTTATTGTTCACATTTAAATTTTTTTTTTGGATTTTTTATATTAAAGAAGTTTAAATATTTGATATAACTATGCTACAATTGGTAGTTTAAAGTCTTTAATATACACACCAATTTTTATATTTATAGGTGCTCTAAGTAAGGTGGTTCCGGCCATATATCCTTTTTTGCTGTAACCATATTTTTTTAACAAATAAGCAAACTGATTAGATATTTATATTTACAGTTTAGGAATTTCTTATTTATGTACATTTCTTTTTATTTAAGCCTTACAAAAATATTCACAATTCAAAAAAAAAATTATTATATGTGCTCGTATGTATATATGTAGGTATATAAAAATGCCACAACTCGTAGTTTTATGTTTTTAACATATTCGCTAAAATTTGTGTTTGTAGGACCTTTGACTAAGGTCTTGTTTATATATCCTTTTTTATGAAAAATAAAATTTATATTTATTTTTATATTTTTTTTAACAAGATGCTTCTAAATTGTTTATTAAATTAATTATGCATGCTACAACTCACAGTTTAAGGTGCACGGCGTAATTAATAAAATTCATTTCGATAAAGGTTTTATTTACGTTTGTATTCATATGTCTATCCTTTTTTTCATTGTCCATATATTTTAATAGACATTATAAAATGCTTTAAAAATTTAAATAAGGCTTTTCATACTTTTGTTTATAGTTTGTTAAGAATTGGTATCTATGATTATAAAAATCCAGAAAATTTTTGGTTTTATGTAAATAAAATGTGTCTATATGAAATTGTTTTAAAAAAATAATTATGTTGCAACTTGTGATTTTAAGTTTATTAAAATAACCCATAACAATAATTTTAGTGGAATATTTAATTAAGCTGCTTGCCATATATCCTTTTTTTATTATAATTTAAATTATTTATTTCTTCTTTAAAATATAACAATATTAATTCAAAATTTAAAAGGAATTCCTACTTGTACTGAAAAAAAGACGAAGTATTGAAGTGCTTTGTTATTTATTTCTGTCTAATTGCTGCTGGATTTAAAAAATTGTTTTTGTTAAATTTTTTTTTTATTTTTATTCAGAATGTAACGGAAAATATTTATTTAATAAATAAATTTACTTGAAATTTAGTTATTTATAGATATTTAATTTAATTTTTTTGTCCTTCCGCGGTTTTAAATATAAACCACAATAAGAAAAAAATGCCTAAAGCGCATTCGGTTTTTTTTCATAAAGTCTCATATTTGCGTTTTAAATAAAACAAACTGCATTTAATGACGCGGTTTAATTTTTTCTGAAATAAATTTTAATCTTGGGCTTTTGTTTCAATGTTTTATATACATATGTAAATAAGTTTTATTTTTTTTGAAGTTTCAAAGCAAACATGCTTTTTATATAATTTTAATTTAAGGATTTCGAAATATTAAAATTAAAAAAAACTTGCAAGTCCCTGAGACGTATTAGTAATTTTAATTATATTTTGCAATCAATATTAAGCATACGTATGCTTAAGTTTTATGTGTAGACACAATGTAAACAGCAACCGATTGCAAAAAAAAAAAATTATATTTGTTTCAGGATTTGTTGAAAGAAAACAAAATTGCAAAAAGTTATTTGTTTTGCGTAGCGGGAAACACTTGCGAAATTTATTATTATATTTTCTTCTTTTTCTTTACTTCAATTGTGTGCTTTATTATTTTCATGCTGGCTTTTGTAGACAATTGAAAGCGTAAAAATATGCTCTTGTTGTTCTCACAATAATGATGCCCGAAATACAATTTTGAGTCCTTAACAGATGAAAGAGATAAAACGAATAAAGCAGCAGCAGAAACTCGTACTCTTACATTGTTGCAAATAACATTCAGCAATTTGCTGCTTGAAAATAATTTATGTTGTAAACTCTTTCCTTTGCGCCCGAATATCTGACAACTCAAGGCATTCTTTTCACTTCTACAACTGCAGTCGTGGTACGAGCAACTCAAGGCGACTCTGGGCTTTGGAATGCCTGCTTGGTTGGTGGTTTGGTTAAATTATTGAATGACTGCTTGGTGGGTTGTTTGTTTTGCCAAGATGTAGAGTAAGAAAAACAGCTTCAATAGCCGAAAGCACTTTTTGTTTTAATGGCTTTCATTTTTGCGCCCTGTTTGTAGGTTTGTATTGTTTCTTTTGTAACTTTTTTGTTTTTTGTATTTTTTTTTTTTTTGGTTATCGAGGAAATGGCAAGACATTTGCAAACAAATATCATTTATCTTCCCTAAGCCGCAATTGAAACCAAACAAGGTGAAAAAATAATTCAGAAAATAAATAAGAAATTTCAAAATGTAATAAAGTGGCTGCAAAAAAAAAACAACAAAAAACAAATGAAAAACTATGCAAAAAGGTAAACAAATGAGTTTACGTTTATCAATTTTGCCCCACCTCGAAGAAATGTTGGTTAAATGAAATTAAATCTGTTTGCACATAAATTTCGTAGGCAGCAGTTTTGCTACAATCAAAGTGACTTTTGAAAATAATCCTATTAAATAAAGCATAAAACATTTTTTAGCTCGAGAATCTGGGATATGGTGAGTAATGGGTTTGGAAAATTAAAAATCATTTGTTGTTCAAAATAATATAAAAGGAAACGAAAAAGAATTGGTAATGACATCAGTTGCATATTAATGTGAATCGAAGAAAGTTTATTGGGGTTGTCAGTTAGTTGAATGTTGTATTTCTCTTCCGAATGGGGGTTTCATTAATTAGGAACGATATTTTTATCCAGTAGAACACTGATGGATCATAGTTGAAACCGGTAAGTTAATCAATCAAATTTGACATGGGACGATGGAAAGTCGTTCGAAATTATTCATTTAAATTAAAAAAAAAATATTTAAAGTATTAACAACTAAATCTTAAGACTGTATACGATTGCAAAACATTTTTTTTTAGCCTACAACAATATTTGAAGTTTTTCTAAGGAATACAAAAATTTACTCCATTATTTAAAAAAATAAAAATAAAAATTATAAAACACTTTTATTCCATAATTCGAATGAATAGAAAAATAAAAAATTAATTATTCAAATAATCGAAAAAAATTTATTCGATTAATTTAATCGAATCGATTAAAAGCAAAAATTCAACGTTTTTAAACAAACTATGTATATTCGATCGCAAAAGTTTAATTTCAGCAGCATGCACAATATTTAAAGTTTTATTTGAACAAATAGAGAATAAAAAATTTTTATTCGATTATTTAAGCGAAAAAAAAATTAAATTATTAAACACGTTTATTCCATTATTGGATTAAAAAGCAAAAAAAAATTAATCGATTGATTGCAAAAAAAAAATTATTTGATAAAATAAATAAATAATCTGAATAATATGTGTTAAGGAAAAAAAAATGGAAACAGTGGAGCAAATTCTTTTATCCGATTACAAAAGTTTTATATTTGCAAACAACAACATTTGCATATTTATGATTTGAACGGGATAAAGTTCGTATCGCTTTTTAAGCCAAATTACATGTGATAATTATTAATGAGCAAATAACACCAAAGTTAGTTGTAAATATTCTGACAACACATAGTTGAACGGAACAGCCAGCCGTTTTCGAAGGCCACAGTTTTGTTTCCATAAATAGGCAACAAAAAAATTTTTCAAAAAATCGAAGAAACAATTTATTCGATTAAACTAATCGAATCGATTAATTAATAATCGTATAAATAATGTTTATTGAAGAAAAATAAAATTCAATTAGTTGAGGCTTAGACTCTATTTGAATGTAAAAGTTTAATTTTAGCAAACAAGAATATTAGAAGTTTTATTTGAATAAAGAGGAAAACAAAATTTATTCGTTTATTTAATTGAATAAAAATACTAGGTAATTATGAAATACATTTGTTACATTATTTGAGTAAGTACTAAATAACAAAATACATTTTGGATAATGGAAAAAAATTTATTCGATTAAATCTATCGAATCAGTTAATTAACGAATAAATAGAGAATAAAAAAATTGTTCGATTATTTAAATCAATAAAAACAATAATTTTGTTAAAAAAAATCCATTATTCGAATGAAAGGCATATTAAAAATTTATTCGATTGAAAGATAAAATTGTATTCGATTAAATTAATAGAATCGATTAATTAACAAACGTGTAAATAATGTTTTGTATTTGTTTTGACTGTATTTGATTTTAAAAGATTTATTTTAGCAACAAAAATAAGTTCAACTGTTTACGTTTTATTTGAAAAAATGCAAAATCAAAAATTTTAATCGATTATTCGAAGAAATAATCATAAAAATTTTATAAACTTTTTTCTATAATTCAAATGAAAAACAAAACAAAAAAATTTATTCGAGTAATCGAAATAATGTTAAGCGATTAAATTATTCGAATCGAATTTATAAAACAAAATCAACAAGTTTCATTTTAACAAACAATATTTGAATTATTATTTCCATGAGAAACAAAAAAAGGGGAAACAAAAAAATTATTCGATTATTTAAACGAATAAAAATTAAAATTATATAAGATTTTTATTCCATTATTCGAATGAATAGCAAAATAAAAATAATTATTCAGCCCAATCATGAATAACAATTCTGTGCGAGTTTTTTCACTTTTCCCTTTTCTCCAATCATAAATTTGTTTTTTTCCTTTTTTACCCAATGCGGGAATAAAAAGCTCCCCGGGGAAAAAAGAAGATATTATGAACGCCGTTGAACTTGCTTTTTTCAATAAAAATTTTTCCATTGCAAAACAGAAGGGAGTTTACATAAAAAAATATTTAATACACAATTAAAACGCAATTTATATAAACTTAAACTTGTACTTTATAGTTCTTTTATGTGGACAAACACAAATAAGGCACAAAAAAATCATTTATAAACTTATTTTTATATATTTTTTCAAGTTGGTGAACTTTAGTAATTTTGTTTATTCTTTCACTCAAAAATACTGTAGAATCAAAATGTCAACAAGCAAGCAACACAACGAGCTTCATAATGCGGTGATGCCACGTATTACTCTTTTTTATTCCCAAACAATTTATGATTATAGGAATGTTTTTTGTCGAGAAAATTATTTTCGGTGAGAAATAAATTCCGAGGGAATATTCATTATTGGGCTGATTATAAAAATCAAAAAAATTTTGTAACAACAAGCGTTAAAAAATTTTATATTGGAAAAATTTCAATTACAAAAACAAATACATAAAAAATTTTTCAACGCTATGCGTTGCGTTTTACAAAAATTTTTTTTTACAAAATTTTAAAAAATTATTATCTCAAGATTAATTCAAATTTATTCGATTATTTGAATAAATAATAATAGATTTTTAACAAAAACACTTTTATGCCACTATTCGAATGAATAAATAAAAAAAAGCTAAGAAATGTATTTGAAAAACAGGAAAACATTTTTTGACTCGATTTTTTGATTGACCAAAAATTATAAAGTAATTTTATTCCATTATAGAAGATTAAAAAATATTATTCGGATAATCGAAAAAATTTTATTCGAATAAATTAATCGAATAATTAAAGGTTTGAAAAAAAAACTATTAAGCTAACCGAACGGATTTTAAGATTTATTCGATTATTCGAAGAAATTTTTGAATTTTTTTATTCATTCATTCGGATAGTGGAATAAAAATATTAAGTAGACCAAACCTTTGCAAATTAACTAACATGTGCACAATTACTGAATAATAAACGACAATGGCAAGACTGTTGTACATTTACAGATGGTAAAATTAAGCTTTGATTACAAAAAAGCTTTCAGCAAATTGTAATACGATGAATCAAAATAAATCACATATTCAATTTTCACTGAAAACTTGAGTATATAAAGTAGAAATATGCATTAACTGGAACCACACACACACAGTGGGCCAAACACAAAAGAACGCTGATGATGAAGGTGCAGTGGCCTTCAAAAAAAAAACTAGTTGTTCCGTTCTACTATATGTTTGTCAGAATATTTACAATTAACTTTGGTGTTATTTTTTTATTGTTCATTAATAATTATCACTTGTAATTTGGGTTAAAAAGCGATACGAACCTTAGCATAAATATAGAAACAAATAAAGTTCGAACAATAATAATTAAAACTAACTTTAAAAAAAAATATTTCAATTTGATTTAATTTATCCAGTATCCGCATATATTTTTGTTTTTTGAAAGCAGTTACGTCCAAGCCATATGCACAATGTGCAAACTTTTATAAAGGATACAACGCTGTCTCTTACTTTGCAAAGAAACAAGAACAAATTTAAGAGCTTTCAAAGCTGTTTACCTCAAATGAAAATATCAGTGTATATGTGTTTGGACGTAGATGTTTTAAAGAAATAATGACCTTCATATTCATGAAATTGAAATATTGTTATACAAAATTTTTAACAAAATAATTTTCAAATACATTTTATTTGTTTTTTTTTTGTGAATATGTGATTGAATATTTAACAACTTTAAATCCAGCATTTAAAGATGCCATATGTTCTGAAATAAATATGGCAACATGGCAAACATGGTTGCACAATAAATCAAACGATTTTCACAAATCGTTGCCACTACGTATTTTTAACAACTAAAAGTAGTCGGTATCTACTGCAATGTTGCCATTATATAAAAATTATGTGGCTACAGAAATTCAAAGAAATATTTCTCAGCGACACTAAAGGCCCCTTATTAAAATTATTATTTTGTCCAAAATTTCACTTGAAGTGAATAATATTATATTTCTTCTTCTTTTGAATATTATTAACATTCTATCGCAAAATTGTTTTATATTATCTGAAGCAAAAAAAAAAATTCTTACTACCTTCAATCTTCAAGCACACACGAACAAGTTTACTACCATACCAAGTATTGTGTGACTCTGCAGGATGCAGAAAACAAACAAACAAAAAACACACACACACACATATCAACTTCATGCACTTTGGAAGATATTTTTCATTTAATGTTAAAATGGCATGTTTTTGAGAGGGAGGGAACTGGTTCTTAATTTTTTTATATGTACATATTTCAAAATGATTTATTCAATATTAATTTCCAGCACAATTTATATTTTTGTATGACCCTGGAAAGAGATCTCAGTTTTTGCAATTTTTCTTTTTCTTTTTTGAATTTTTTTTTTAAACATATTTAAAGAAAAACTGCTTGCTTAATGCATTTTAAATGGACTTCTTGTGTAATAATAATACAATACAAAAAAAAAAACATAAAAACACATGGTGTAGTGAAAATTTATGGTTTGACAGTATAAAAACAATTTGATTGTGGAAAATTATACTGCGGTGAGTTAAATGCCGTTGAAATTACAGTGTGATGTGATTATTTATGGTAATGTAAACGTTGTAGGCTAAACATTTGCATAATACATATTACGAGTACATTTTGCTCTATTATAATACAAAATTAGTATAAGTCACGGACATAAAGAGCGTAACAAATAAAAAATAATAATAATAGTGCAGAGTTTGCAAGTGGCAAGACAAACAGCTGTAGCACAATATTATGGCAGTGAGGAAAAAGCAGGCCACTTATTAAATCAGCAAGCTTTTTATAAACATGTCTATATCAAATGAAATTATGAGAAAGACCAACCACAAACATCTGCATATTTCCATATATTCGTTTTTTTTTATTAAACAAAAAACTAAATAATTTTCAAAGGCAGAAACAAGTATCTCGTGCTAATTTGACTGCAAAGGAAAGGCACAGAACTTGTAAAAGTTGCTTACACTGTCTAAATGAAGAGATGCAAAAATTTATGACATGACAAAGTATATAAATTTTTGTTTAAATTAAATTTTGCCATACTAATATCGCTCAATTACTACAATAATAGCATAACTGCAAAAATAGTAGTTTTGACTCAATAATGAAAATTAATTCTCATATCGTTATTCATATTGAGTAAAAATTTCATTCAAATACCTTGTATACGAGTAAAACTAGTTGAACTAGTATTCTGTCAAACTAGTATTTTTTTATTTATGACGCTATTTTATTAAATGACGGATATCTCCTCGTTTTTTAATTGCTGTTGGCTAAAAAAAACTTATCGACTTCACTGCAAGGCAAATTATTTGCGATCATAATTTTGTAACGTGACGTTACAAACGATAAAACATATAGTTACATACTACACAACGGATAGGTACATACCACCTCAATTAATGTAGGGTATAACATAATTGTTTAGTTTACATTTTTTATTATTAACTTTGAAGTTAAGAAATGTGCGTTGGAAGTCTCATACAGTTGTGGAGTGGAACTATATAAGAAGCCAAGTTTTAAAAGCAATCGGGCGGCAAGTCACGCCGCCGTACGAATGATAATTACATTCGTACGGTGGGCAAGTTACGACATCGTACGAATGGTAGTTATAAGAAGGCCACTTGAACTATCATCCGAGAGCTTTGCCGTTTCTTGTTCGATACACATATATTACCTAGTAGAGTTGTAAATTGTATTTAGTGAAGCATACGAACTTCCGAATCCTTCGTGTGTTTTGTAGTGAGTAGACATAACTCGTAATTTTAGCCGACTACACGAACTTGCGAATCTTTCGTGTATTCGTAACTTGTATTTAGTTAATACACGAACTCCCGAATCTTTCGTGTATTGTAAAGCATACGAACTTCCGAATCCTTCGTGTGTTTTGTAGTGAGTAGACATAACTCGTAATTTTAGCCGACTACACGAACTTGCGAATCTTTCGTGTATTCGTAACTTGTATTTAGTTAATACACGAACTCCCGAATCTTTCGTGTATTGTAAAGCATACGAACTTCCGAATCTTTCGTGTGTTTTGTAGTGAGTAGACATAACTCGTATTTTAGCCGACTACACGAACTCCCGAATCTTTCGTGTACTCGTAAATCGTATTTAATTAATACACGAACAGCCGAGTCTTTAGTTAAATTGTATTTATTAAAGCATACGCATTTTGGAATATTTCGTTTATTCACAGGCGGTAACCATATTCTCCGAGGACTCCTCCAATTTCAGGACAGGGTATCCGAGAGGCAACCAGACGACACAAGTGAATTTTATAACCAACATATTGAGAGTAAAATAGCATAAGTTAAGCTAAGTTTCGTAAATAAAAATATTGTATATTCTCTGAACACTAAACACCAACATCTCAGTGTTTTCATTTACAAAGGAAGCAGACCTTTGGTAAGAACCTGGACAGGCTGACGTCTACCCCAGCTGGAAACAAAAACTGCGTTACAATTTCATATAAATAAGCTCGAGTTACTCAGAAAAAATTTACATCGGTTAATCTAACCAATTGCAGTTGTTAAGTTCATAGTTAAAAAAGTTTCTTTTTTACAATTCCGATTCCACAGCTTTTCGTCTGGTTAATGTTATCAATATGTATTTTTCAGTCGATTTTGCATCTTAGTAAAATCCCATACCCAAAGGAATCGTTACAGAATTAACCTTTAATGACTAACGCCTCGCCCACTTAATTAAACGAAGATTCGGTTAGATTTAGCTCGAAGAAGTATTTTACTCTATTTCCAACCAATTATTGCAAATAGTTACGGAATTTACCTTATCCTGTAAACATTTTTTCCTTTATTTAATCTAATAATTTTTTTTTTTTTTATTCCATTCGATTATTTGAATAATTTGTTTTCCTTATTTAATCGAGTAAAAAATTTTTTTATTTCACTCGAATAATTTTTTTTTCTTATTTAATCGAGTAAAAATTTTTTTTATTTTATTTCATTTTATCATTTAAATAATATTTTTTCCTTATTTAATCGAATAATTTTTTTTATTTTATTCCGTTCTTTCTTTCAGCTAGTAAAAAATTTATTTTAGTTTAGTCCATTCCATTATTCGAATAATATTGGTTTCTTATTTAATCGAATATTTTTTATTTTATTTCACTCTATCATTCGAATAACTTTTTTCCTTATTGAATCGAATAATTTTTTCTTTTATTTTATTCCATTCTTTTATTCGTATATTTTTTTCCTAAATCGAACACAAAATATATTTTTATTTTATTCCATCTATTAGAAACAATATTTTTTATTTCATTGCATTCAACTATTCGAATGATTTCTTTCCTTATTTGATCAAATATTTTTTTTAATTTCATTCTACTCGAATAATTATTTTTCCTTGTTTAGTCGAATAAAATTTTTTTTATTTATACCATTCCATTATTCGAATATTTTTCCTTATTTAACCGAATAAAATTGTTTATATTTTATTCCCTTGTATTACTCGAATAACTTTTTTAATTATCTACTCGAAAAATTTTTATTTTGTTTTATTCGATTCTATTATTTGAATAATTTTGTTGGTTATTTAATGGAATAATTTTTTTCATTTTATTCCATTCTGTTCAAATTATATACATATATTCTACTCTATTCGAATAATTTTGTTCGTTATTTAATGGAATAATTTTTTTATTTTATTCCATTCTGTTTGAATAGTTTTTTCCTTATTTAGTCGAATAAACTATTTTTTATTTTATTCCATTTTATTATTCGAATAATTTTTTTGTTGATTATTTAATCGAATAATTCGAATGATTTCTTTCCTTATTTGATCAAATAATTTTTTTTTAGTTTCATTCTAATCGAATATTTTTTTTCCTTTTTTATCGAATAAAAAAAATTTATTTAATTCCATTTTATTATTTGAATATTTTTTTTATTTAATCGAAAGAGAAAATTTTTTTAATTACAATTATTCCATCCTATTATTTGAATAATTTTTTTCTGTTCGAATAACTTTTTTTTTCTTATATAATCGAATAAAAAAATTTTATTCCAATAATTGTTTTCTTTATTTAATTGACTAAATTATTTTTTATTTTATTCCATTCTATTATTCGAAAAATTTTTTTTGATTATTTAATCGAATAAAATTCTTATTCACATGAAATTTATTATTATTAATTTAAACAAAAATTTTTATTCGATTAAACTATTTTATTAGTTAGCCGAACAGAGAAACAAGTCGATCGGCTCAAAGCCGACTCAAGAGAAGCCGCCGACTTTTAATGTAAATTTCTGCCACCGCCGATGCATGCGGCGCTTACCTCGGCTCAAAGTAATGGTTTTTTTGTAGTTGCAAATATGTACTATGTATGTATATCTTACAAATTATATTGAAGACATCAGCTGTTGATTTTTTTTTTATAGAAATAAGTATAAAAAGCAGCTGTAAGTGTCAGTCGGCTTATGAGCCGCCGCCGACTATTTTTTCCTAAGCCGCCGCCACCGACTTTTTACGCCGGCTTGTTTTTCTGTATCCGAATAAATTATATTATTAGTTATTTGAATAGAATATTTTTTTTTTTGCATTTCATTTAACTAGTTTATTAGCTAATCAAATAAAATATTTTATTCGCCATTCGCACAAATTTTTTTATTTTTTATTTAAGCAAAATTTTTAACCTATTGCTTAGAAGGATAAAAAAAACTAAACAAAATAGTTTTCATACTTCAATCAAGTTAAAAGTATTAAGCATGATGTGATAAATTTTAATGTCCTTTAAAAAAAATAATCATTCCATTTTTTTCTCGCTTTAAATCTTTTTTTTTATGTCGAATTTCAAGCAACTCTTTTGTATAATTTAGTATGCCACTTAATTTATTTTTATTTTATTTTTTTTTAGAATAATGTTCATTGTCCTTTCGCATTTGAAAATGTTCTTTTTTAAATCATTTATGCCTCACTGCGTTTGAATTATTTTTAAGGGATTTCAACATTTTTAGCGCGCTTTATTATCATTATGCTTTTTTTCTTTTAACTGCTTGTGTATTTGTGTCTTAGTTTTTGCGACTTAATGCTTTATTTGTTGTTGTTGTTGTTGTTGTTCTTGCTTTTTAATGCATAAAATATCTATTGTCCTTTAGAATTTTTTGCATACTTGATTCTTTTATTAGGTTATATTATTTTAATGGAATATTACTCGTACCAACAATATTATTCATAAAAATTTATTTGTGCAGATGATTATTTTTAAGCAAGTTGAGTCTTTAGAATTGAATAAAGCGAGTCAAAATGTCAAGCAGTTCTTGAATAAATTTTCTTTTGGCATAATAAATTTAACGATGGTTTTGAAGAGAATTTTTAATTTGATTATATTTCACGTATTGTCTCGTATGTATGGATAAAGAAGTTGTCAAATTGCTTTTTTGTTCAAGTAAACTCATTCATTCATTCTACTTTAAAGTAGAAATAAAAATTTTAATTTAATTTTTCTCAAAGATAAAATGAATTTCTTTTAAGTGCATTTTATATTGAATAGCTTGGATAATGATTAATTAGTAGAATGTAAGTCATGGATATCTTGACAGGATTTTTTATGTTTAAGAGTAAATTAAATTAAATTATTAAAAAAATAAAAAATTAAAGTGTTATCTGTGAAAATGGAATACGTGAATTGTTTTGATTCATCGTGTTACAATTTGTTGAACAATTTTACCAAAAGACATGTGGATAATTAATTAAGAACAAAAAAGAATCGTAAGACATTTGAAAATTAGAGATGTTATACATTTAAGCTTTCATTCCAAAAAAGCTTTCAACAAATTGTAATACGGTGCTTCAAAGCAATTCACATATTCTATTTGCATATATGTATGTTAAGGCTAAAATTTGCATCAACTGACACCACAAACAGTGGAACAAACACAAGAATATCGACTTGCTGCTGGAATATTTACAATATGGTAGCTCTTCACTTCATTACACTTTCTTCTCTGTTCTCTAAATTTAAAAAGTTGTTTAACCAAAGCTGACACGTATCAACTGGGACTATCAGCCCTTAAAGGCCGTTTAAATATGTTTTGTGGTTAAATTTGCAAATTCTTAAACTAAACACAAAAGAGCAAAATAAATAAATTCAGCACAGTCCGACTTTGAGTCGCACACTAAGTGTTCCGTAAGGACACTAGATATGAAGAACTATAAGAACTTTATTAGGCTATAAAATCGAATATTTTAACTGATGCTAAAAATTTTTATTGGGGTTTTTTAAGTTTTAGCGCTTTTTTAATTTGCTAATTCTTTCGATTTTTGGATATTTTTATATTTTAAGAAATTTTTTAGTTAAGGCGGTTTTTTTTCGTTCAGGAGTTTCTTAGGTTTTTTCGATTTTCTCGGTTGTTTTTTAGTTTAAGCTTTTTTTACTTTTGCTGATTATTTTGCTTTTGGAGTTTTTTTCATTTTGAAGATTTTTTAAGTTTTGGCGCTTTTTTCGTTTGGGCGATTTTTTTTAGCTTTTTAGCGATTTGTTCGGTTAGGCGATATATTTTTAGTCAGGCGATTTTTCTTGTTTTAGCGATTTTTTCGCTAAGTTGATTTTTTTTGTTCGTGGCGATTTTTTTGGTTGTTTTTTAATAGAAACGTTTTTTTAGTGTTGATGATTTTTTTCGTTCAGGTGGTTTTTTTTGGCGATTTTTGGGTTGTTTTTTATTTTTGGTGTTTTTTAAGTTATATCGCTTTTTCATTTTGCCAATTCTTTCAGTTTTTTAATATTTTTATAGTTTAAGCGATTTTTTAATTCTGGCGATTTTTTTTCGTTTGGGCGTTTTTTAGGTTTTTTTATTTTTTCGGTTATTTTCAGTTTTAGCTTTTTTTAGTGTTGGCGATTTTCTTCGTTTTTTAAGGTTTTTTCATTTTGGCGATTTTTTAGTTTTGGCGCTTTTTTCGTTTAGACGATTTTTTTTTGGTTTTTGGCGATTTGTTCACTTGTTTTTTTTTTAGTTTTAGCGATGTTTTCAGTTAGGCGATTTTTCTTGTTCTAGCGATTTTTTGAGCTTTGTCGTTTTTTTCTCGTTAAGGTGATTTTTTGGTAGTCTTTTAATCCATACGTTTTTTTTATTTTTTTCGTTCAGGTGTTTTTTCCGATATTTCGCTTGTTTTTTAGTTTTAGCGTTTTTTTTTTTGTTTTGGCGATTTTTTCGGATTTTGGCGATTTTGTGAGTTTTTTGTCGAACTTTTTACTTTTTGTTTTTTTTTTGGATTTTAGAAATTAATTTATTTTTGGTGATATTTTTCATTCAAGTGTTCTTTTTTTTCATTTGGCGATTTTCCGTTTAGGCGTTTTTTAATTATGGAATTTTTTAATTTTAGCGTTTTTGAACATTTCGAGAGTTTGCCTCTGAAGGTTTCTAAGCAAGTTATCAAAATTGTATGAACTGTAGCCTTTGATAGACGGACGGACGGATTCCTTTTCACCTTTGATGTTCGGATTCAAAAAGATTTGGTTGGCATTTCAAATTCTTTTTCTATTTTTTTGTAAATACTATTCACACCACTTTCAACACAAGAGACAATTTTTCCACTTACAGCAAAGTGCACACATCATACAAAAACATTAACAACATTAAATGAAAAAACTGCTAAGCCAGTTTCCTGGAAATCAAGTCTACGATAGATTTAGTAAAACGTTTTCGATAAGTCATACATAACCTGCAAATGGCAGCAAAAATAGGGATAAAAAAATATTTGAAAGAAAAAAAAAACAACTGAAAACAATTTACTTCACAACCCAGTTTCAAGGAAATGAGCAAAAAAAAAAAATAGGGGGAAAAACGTGCTATTGAAATGTCATATAAAATTGAATATACTCGTAAGTATAAACTCACTAATCCCCGGTTTCCATAAGACGGGCAAGACACACGGTTCGTGCAGAAAATTTTTATTAAAATCACTCAAAAAAATTTGGGTTTTTCATATAAACCAAACGCTTGATTGGTGGCAACAGCGGGTAAGCTAAAGCTACAATATTTAAGTCACTTAAACAAAAAAAAAAACCTACAACACATTATCCACCCTCCCCAATTTTATTTTTATTCCTGCTAATTTAACTTTTTTGTCTTGTCTATTTTTTTTTTTTTTTTTTGCTTCTTGTAAGAGAATAAGTTTTTCTTTCAATATATTGAAAAAGTTGGTGGAAATTATTGACATTTACAACAAAAGTGTTTGTTAGACTTTTCGTAACTGTTTTTTTTTCTCTATATTTTTCAAATTGAATTGGCACATTTTCTTTTTTTTTTTTTGCTTTCCTTTAACTTGGTTTCTTTTTATAATGGCCATCAGAAATTTAAATGGAACTGTAACAACTTTGTAATTTTAATGATTATATTTCATAAAATTTGATGTTGCAAGTTGTTACACAATAAAGTTTTATATGTCTTTTTCTTAACTTTTTATTTCAGCTTTGGCAATATTACTTTCTTTTTTGGCAATCGTCAAGAGGAAAAAACATTAGAAAACAGAAAAATCGCTAAACCTTAAAAATCACTAAATCAAAAAAAAAAAAGAAGAAAAAGAATATAACACATTCCACAAAATGACAGCAAAGCTCTCATTAAAAAGAGTATTGCCAATTCGAAAAAAAATTGCAAGAAACCAGTGTTGCCTCTAAAAAAAGCCTAAAAATTGAGCTGCATGAATTATCGCCCAAGTGCCGAAAAACAATAATGTACAATTGCCCAAAAATTGTTGTAAAAAAAATTGTGTGATGGTTGGTTCATCGAGTTTGGGCGACTCAACATTTTTATATATTTGAAATAATTCAATTAAACTATTTTTTTGAGCTTTAGGTCTGGTATTATTTGTATTTGATTTGATCAATATTTCGTTAACCTTTCGTTAACTTCTTCAGGATATATGTTTATTGTTTTTTGTTTTTAATATTTAGTGTTTTCGTTTTTCTTTTCTCCTTTCAATTACAAATGTTTTACAAAAAAAACAAAATATTAAAAATTTTAAAAATAATTTATAATTGAAAAGAGAAAAGAAAAAATAAAAATACTAAATATTAAAAAACAAAAAACAAAAAAAGATATATCCTGAAGAAGTTAACCGAAATATTGATAAAATAAAATACAAATAATACGAGACCTAAAGCTCAAAAAAATAGTTTAATTGAATATATGTATAAAAAAAAGGTCGAAAAATTAGATAAAAGATATTTGGAAGTAAATAAATAAATAAATATTTGAATTATTTATTAATTTGGAGTATAAATGTAAAAAAAAATTTGGGGGATTCATTCCAAATGAACAAACACCCACAAACTTCAGAAGATTATTCATTTTATACTTTTTAGTTATTCTTCACTTTTTTTTGGGGCGATTGGCCACGACTTACGGCGCTTTGAAATAAGGCCCAAAGAAATAACGCCCACATAAGAAATGAAAATATATATCTTTTTCTCTAATCAACATGTTTAATTGAAAAAAATGGCTCCATGAAAAATCGGAGAAAAATAAAAATTAAAAATCGCCCAAAATTTTTCCATACAAAATTTGGGTAATTTTTCAAATGAAAAATCGCTTAAACATTTAGGGCAATTTTTCATTTATTTTGGGAGATTTTTCGTTTTGAAATTTCGGACAATTTTTCATATGAAAAATGTTTCCATGAAGCAAAGCGCACAAAAATAAAAATTAAAAATCGCCCAAAAATTTTTTTATACAAATTCTCAAAGTAATTTTTCATATGAAAAATCGCCCAAAAATTTTCAAACATTTAAAAATTAAAGGGAAAAATACACCCAAAACCCATGGTAGAGAAAATTTTTAAGGGCGTCTAAAGACCGGCAGTGCAGGAAAATTTCATTAAACAGAAAAACTTTGCAAAACAGAAAATGCTTATTACGCAGTGCCGTGTCGGGAAAAACACAATGGTAGAGAAAATTCGGGAACAAACGAATATTATTTACGCTTTTGTTTTTTCTTTTTAGTATAAAAGTGACATTACTATAATTTTGAATATCTTTTTAGTGTTTTTTTTAATTTGGGAGATTTTTAATTTCTTTTTTGGTGATTTTTCATTTTAAAAATTTTGGGCGATTTTTAATTTTGAAATTTTGGGCGATTTTTCATGGAGCCGAAAAAAATATGTATCGCAAAAATGTAATTTAATTAACAAAAGATAATTAGTTTTTTAAATTAAAAATTAAATTAAAAAATTAATTACATTTTTAATTAAGTAAAATTTTTGTTTATTAGATAAACTTATTAAGTAAATAAATTTTTAGGACAAAGTTGAACTGATTCTAATAATTTTTTCACCACACTTTTAATTAATCAAATTTTTAGAAAAAATTTTTGTGGAGTCAATTAAATTTTTACTTGATTATTTGCATATTTTAACAATTAACGGTATAAACACAACTGGGACGAACGACGAATTTCGTCCACGTCCACGTGTTCGTCAATAAGCATTCGCTGCGTAAATTCGTCAAGTGAACAGTGTTGTCAGTTTAGGGCATTCGTCCCCAAATTGGGGACTTTATTTCGCGATTGGGGATGAAAAGTTCGTATTGGGGATCTGGGGATTTGTTGAGGATGACAACCAAATTTTAGGGGATTTTTTGGGATTTTTTTATAAATGATAGTAACAAGAATGATTTTCGAACTAAGGAATATGTGTCTGGAAAGTTTAAAAGTGTGTGAATGGTTTCTAATAAAGAAGTAGTATCACGGCAGATTAACTAATAATGAACACTACGAAAATAAAATTACGTAACAAAATGCAATATGACTTAATGAAAGCAATTCTTAGAATAAACACACACTTTAAAAATAATTAAATTTTTTGTGGCAAATTTAATCCTTCTGCTGAAATGTTAAAGATTTTTAATACAAGTACTATGTACAACAAAGTTTCTGAAGCTAGTAATTCAGAAGATTTCGATTCTAAAGTTTGTGAAATGATAAACTTTGGCTAACAATATTTTATAGTTGTGTATATTAAACTATGTACATATGTATGTGTAATTTTTTCTTTACAAGTCTTATAAGTACAATTTAAATTAATATGAATGTTCATAAAGCTTTCGATATAAATTAATTTTATTGAAAAAAAATATGTTATTTTCGTCATTATTTTGTAAAAATATTTTAAAAAAAAGTTAATTTTTTCCACAAAAGAAAAAAAATAATAATTAATAAAAAAAACTCATATTATCCTCAACTTTGGGGATGGCAAATCATAAATTGGGTATAAGCTCTAGAAAAAACTGGCAACACTGCATGTGAAGCACAATAACGAAGAATTTACTCACCGAACTCCTCTCTCATATTTGATAAAGTTGGTTGTTGTGTGTACAGAGACAGAGATACAAAATTGTTTTTCGTCGTTCGTCGGCATACAAAATAGAAATAAATCTATCGCAAGTTCGTTACGCACGGCAACTTTCGTCTAACGTACTGATTTTGTGTATTTTTATATACAGTTTAATCCGCTTTAGAGCAACACGCTTTACTGAAAAAAAAATCGGATTACTGAAAGCAATAGAAAACCCAGCACTGATTTGAAGCGCAGCTAGTCTTATTCACTTCGCTTTAGCGAAACACCGCTTTACTGAAAATGTCGTATTACTGAAAACCAAAAGCATGAAACTTACTTCGCTTTAGTGAAAAAATAAACAATGACATATTTATTTATTAGAAATCGATTGCATAACTTAAGGCTGAAAAAATTTTGCATGTTTTGTCCCTTAAAAAGTTAAATGGCAAAATGTATTTGTCCTTTTCGCTCTAACGTACTTCATTGTATTTTTCTATTATAATATAATGATTTTAAGCAGTACGCTTAACTGTAACAAATTTCAATAATCCGAACTATATTTTAGAGAAAAAATCGGATAACTGAAAAAAATTGGGTTTTGGTTATTTCCAGTAAAGCGGAGCCGGCTGTAGAGACATGTATTCTATTTCTTTTCGTAACCGAATTCGTCGTTCGTCCCAGTTATGTTTATAGCAGAAAGGTGTTAATGGGAGAAAAAAAATTTACTGAACAGAAATTGTTTGAAATATTTAAATTCTTTCGAGAAGATTAGTTCATGTAAAGATAGATAGTTATTTAAAATTTTTTGTTGGAAGCTTACTTTTTAATATCTAATTCTTTTTCAAAAAGATGCAATCTATTTCCGCTTATCAGGTGAAAAAAGAGACGACCAGTTCGTTCACATGCAATTAATCTTCTTTTCCATACCAAATACCAAAGTTTTACGCGAACAAACTCTTTGCTTTTAAGTCCCAATAAATGAATTTGTTTTTCTAAATAAAATTATTTCAAAAGACATTTTTTAAAGTTTTTACTTTTGAATCCAAAAGCTATACATACTGCTTTTAACTTACTTTAGTCCTTAACTGTATATTATTGTATCTTATCTAACTATTATTTATTTATTTTCAGTTGCCTGCGTTTGATCTTGCATTTCCTGGTTTAAACAAAATATAAATAAAAACCTTGAGCCCGGATGTCCTTTCATTGGTAAGTTTCAATTTATAATTTCAATCAAAATACAGCGCTATCCAATAACAAAACAATTAAATTGTTAAAACAATATATAAAAAAATTATTTAAATAAATTCTGTTTATAAATTCTATAAAATATAAATTTCTTTTCATGTATCGTCTGTCTGTGTTCACCAGACAAACGTGTGCAATTTTTGATGACATGCAATATCTGTCAAGCCAATTTTCAATTATTTCTTATTTAATTGTTTATTTTTGCAAGTAAGTGAGTTTGTATTATACATACATACATACATAAATACTCGTAGTTTGCAATTATTGCAAATAAAACTCCCCAATTCGTTCCACATTCATTTTATATTCATGTGAACATCAGCTGTGTCGGACACGTTTGTTTTGTATGTACACACATACACTCTTGTATTGTGTTCTCACCCATTCACACGCACACCTTTTGGCAACATTTGACCCCAAATGAAATTTAATTTGTTAAGAGCACGTTCAATGAATGCTTAGCAAATATTTTGTCCCCCGGCAGCCACACAGACGAATGGAAACTTTAGAGATGATATTTCAAATGCCAAATGGCAATTTAATGAAATTTTATAGTAAATTATATTGTTTTACTATGAATACGTGTGTGTCTGCTATTAGTATGGCTTCATTTATTTGCGAAGTTAGTTTTATGAATTTTAAAAATATAATTTACTACGCACAATGGGATAGAATTGACAAATATTAGATTTGAGTTAAGCAGGAAGAATTTTGTTTTAACCTTTCTCTTCGTTGATAGCATTGGTTTTTTTAGGGTTAAAAATTAAAGGGTGTTCCAAAAGAAGCAAGGAAAAATTTTAAAATTCCATGTAATATACATACGTACAATTGTATGTACTCGTAAATATATAGACACTTGAAATTTTTAAAGTTAGTGTATTTTTATACGGACTACAACAATTAACATTAAAATTTAAAAAAGCCTAAATTAAAGGGTGTTCTATCACTTAGTGTATCTATTTTGACAACTTGCTGTATCTTGGAAACTCTTGAAATTTTCAAAAGCGGTAAAACAAAAAAATCCCAAAATTATAAAACCGCCAAACCGAAAAAAAATGGCCAAAACGAAAAAAAGCAACACATTCAAAAAATTCTAGAACTGAAATAAATCGCCAAAAACCGTGAAAATCGCCAGAATGAAAAAATCGTCAAAATGAAAAAAAAAATCGCCAAAATGAAAAAAAAACGCCAAAATAAAAAAAATCGCCAAAATGAAAAAAATCCCCTAAATGAAAAAATCGCCAAAACCGAAAAAAGCGCCACATAAAAAAACTCTAAAACTGAAATAAGTCGCCCAAGTCCGGACAAATCGCCAAAATGAAAAAAAACGCCAAAAAACGAAAATAAATGCCAAAACTAAAAAAATCGCCAAACCGAAAAAAGTCGCCAACAACCGAAAAAAATCGCCAAAACGAAAAAAGCGCCACATAAAAAGTTCTAAAACTGAAATAAATCGCCAAAATCCTGAAAAACCGCCAAAATTTAAAAATCGCCAAGCCGAAAAAATCGCCAAGCCGAAAAAAATCGCCAACAACCGAAAAAATCGCCAAAACGAAAAAAAGCGACACATTAAAAAAAGTCTAAAACTGAAATAAATCGCTAAAAACCGGAAAAATCGCCAAAAATAAAAAAATCGCCAAAATGAAAAAAGCGCCAAAACTAAAAAAAAATTTGCCAAACCCGAAAAAAATCGCCAAAAACTAAAATACTTTATATTAAAAAAACGCTCAAAACCGAAAAAATCCCAAAAACGAAAAAAATGCCAAAACCATACACATATTATATATGCTAAAGTTCGCAAAGTATTACATATCTCTAGTGCACGTACGGAATCCTTCGTGCGGGAGTCAAAGTCGCACTTTACTGAATTTATTTATTAAAAAAAAAACACTGTATAAAGGTTATAATATAAGGAATTTGTTTCTCCATTTTTATCTGTACACAAAATAAATATCACAACGAAAATTTAAAAAAAAAAACTCGGCAGTGCTACGTTTTGGAACTCAGTCTACATTAAGAGTCCAGCAGAATGTCAAATAAATTCATCAATCTCATAGTTGATTTATTGATGGAAATCGAAAGCTTTTGAATTTTTTATTTGACGTCTCCAGCTCTGATTGAAGGAAAAAATGGCATTAGCTTTGTATTAGTGGCTTTGCGACGTCATGGAGAAGTGCACAGACCAAAATAAATTTATTTAACATTTTATCGCTTTATTTAATTTCAATTCATGTAAAATTTTCTCTATACCAATATTTTATCTAGTTTTTTTTTGTTTGTTTTGTGAGTGAATGATTTCCCACCATGTATTCAGCAATTTGGTTTTTTAATATCTTGCATTGCTGAAAACTGTGGCTTCGTTTTCCCACAACTCTTAAATACTATTAAATCATGCCTCGTTACTTTTTTTTAACAATTGCCTAATTCTACTTGTCTACCAGCAGCCTGGTTCTGTTCCATTTCACAGAGATTAGAAAACAACAAATTTATTGTCTGTGGTTTAAAAAGTTTTGACATAAATTTCATTTGCATAAAGTTTTTTTTTCTCTTTTTTTTTTGGTTTATTTTCATGTGGTCTAAATTTCAATGGAAACTAATTTTTGTATGTGGAGAAATTTTTTCAAATGTGAAAAAATTTATTTTCAGAGTTTTCCCATCAAAAATTTAATTTGCATTTATATTGATTCTGCAAAGCAAAAAAAAAAAAAAAAGAAATATTCACACAAACAACTAAAATAGGAATCAAGTCCAAACAAAATTAATAATAAAATCTAGTTTTAATTTTTAAATGTAAATTGGGCAGGAATTCGAAATATTTTTTAATACAATAAACTTTCTAAAAATGAAAGAGTTTTGTGGTGATTAAAGAGAAAACTTTTTGACTTTAGAAAATTAAAAAAGCGGGCTATATATGCATACATATGTATATCAAGGTCATGCATAAGCATAATTTATTATGTGTATCTATGTACATATGTACATATCGCACTTGTTTCCAAAAGGGGAATAATTCAAAATGAACAAATTCTCAGTAGAGGTATAAAATAAACTTTTTTTTTCAATTGCTTAATTCACAACAATTTGAATCATGTATTTGTGTATCAAATACACTTTTTTTTTATTTTTTTAATTGTGAACACACTCTGTGTAGTGTATTAAGCAAATATATTCTTATGTATGTCACAAAGATGGATACAACCAGCGTTGCCAGTAGCTTTGGAAAGCAAATCATAATTTAATTTAAAAAAATCATTTCGACCCATAATCCACACAATTTTTGGCATCTATTTTTTTATGTTAATTGATTATTCATGATTGCAAATGATCGATTTTGGTCAAAATATTAATTTAAAAAATTATGTGGCTTAAGCTTTTTTGGCGGTTACGCCAGGATATTTCGACGAAAAAAATCATCATTTTAAAATAAAAAAAAACATATCAAGAATTAACATAAAAAACAAATTACATTATTTGAAGAAGATCTCAAGGGAATAAATTCTAGGAAATAATTTTTTTATTCCCATGAACAATAAATTGGCATCGCCAAATGTTTGGGAATAAATTAAACAGATGTTTAATCAAGTCGAACATGTTATTGTGAATTGATGTAATTTAATTTTTACACACTCAAAAAAAAAAGACATGAACTATTATTAAACATTTTTTTCCTAAATTCAAGTAAAAAAATTTCTAAGTTTAAGTAAGTTTTTACAAAAATCGAGTAAAAATTACTTAATATGAGTAAAAAAAATAAAAAGTTCATATCCTCAAAAATAGTTCATAAAAATACACAATAAATTTCTCACATTTTAGGAAATGTTTACTGACTTAAAGGAAATATTTACTAAGAGTAGGAAAATGGTTATAAACTGAAGGAAAATTTATATTAAGGATAAGTCAATTTCGTCTTAAATCATAAAATAAACTTTAGGAAATGAATTACTCCTGATTAGTTCATTAAATTTGACTTATTTGAAAGATATAAAAAGTTATTCCAAATTTTAGAAAAATATTTACCAGTTTTAAGTATTTTTTCTTTAAATTATAGAATATATATTTTGTTTGCATTAAGCAAAAAATCTAAGTAAGTTTTTCATATTTCCGAGGAATATTTGAACTTGAAATATATTTTTTTGTAAATAAAATTAAATTTTAAAACTCAATAATTCCAATGCTTATACAGGCTGCCTTGTTAGGCAATTGGTTAGAGTGCTTGCTTATCAATCAGAAGGTTGCTGGTTCAATACTTGTCAACTCTCATGAATTATAATTAAGAATATAATATGAAGATATAATAAATAAATAACATATCATTTGGTATAATAGAATTTAATTAAAAATAAAAATAAGTACCAGAATTAAAGAACGAAAAAAATTGGAAAATTTACTAAATTTGGGATCAAAGGCGAAAAAATTTTTTGGAAAAGCTCCGAATTTTATGGGAAAATTTTACTTAAATATGAAAATATAATTGCTATAAACTAGTTCATTAATGAACTACAAATTTAGTAACTACTTTACTGGTTTCAAGTAAAAACAGCTTTGGCGCCATACGACAACTTTTTTTATTCAAATTTAGAAAATTGTCCAAAGTTTTAGTTAATTTTTTTTTTGAGTGCACGTATTTTTTGTTAATTTCTTAATAAATTATTATTATTCAGCAAAATCAATAGAAAACATAAAACTGTTGGAAGAAGAGACGAAGTTTAAGAGATGCATCCATCAAATCCAATATGCTTATCGGAAGTAATGTATGCAAGTGAAACTATAAAGAATTGTATGGAATATATACATTAAAAAATTAATGCATTTTCACTCCTTTTAAAAATAAAATCATATAATTAAAAACTATTTTAAAAACTACTTACTTGTGCTGCTTTTTATTATTCACAAACAAAACGTTTGTGAAAAGGCACACGTAATTTTTGGGGAAAAAACATACGGGAATAAAAATCGCCGATGCCATATTTTTGTTGGAACATGCGACTTCACGTGTAAATAAATATTTCGAGGGAATAAATATTCACGTTAAGGGTGATTTTTTAGTATTGAAATAAAAATGTTCATCATGAGTAGACTTTCGTTAATGTTTTTTATTGAATCAATATGGTTTTTATTAACTTTAAATTGTTTTTTCTCTGGGTGTACTTTTTAATTTTTGGTTTATGGATCCATGTCAAAATGCGTTTGTTTTTTCACGAAGCTATTTTTTATAGCGCCTCTCGATATAATAACCGCTATTCAAAATTCTATCAAGACGATGATGCTTTTTTGTGTGTATGTAAGTCACAGAGTACAGAAGTAAAGTGAATAAAAGCAATAAATAACAAGCCGATACAAAAGTTGTTTTTTTTGTTTGTTAATAAAAATTGTAGATCAATAGAGAGTGAAGTTGTACGTACATACTAAAAAAATAATTTTTAAAAACTAACAATCATCATTATATGAAAAAAAAATCAAAAAATCATTAAAAACATGATGAAATCATCATTCTGGCAACGCTGTATGCAACTGTATGTGTTTTATTGAAAGACAAAGAATTTGGTAGAAGGTATGGCAATACTATCAATTTTTTTTACAAAAAAGTTGTTTACAAACAAAATAAAATGTTGATAAGGCATAAGAAAGGTAAAAAGTAAAACACATCCATACATACACACATCCATATGTATGTATGTATAAATGTGACAATCGCCTGTACATATGCAGCTCAAATTGTGTGTAAATTGAACATTTTAAACTGGATTCTGTTAATCTAGTTTTTTAGGGTTCCGTACACCATCAGTTAATGCAATTTTGACTATGTAATTTTAACAACTTGCTATATTTTGGAAACCGTAAGAGGTAAACTTTTTAAATTTTCAAAAAGGGTAAAACTAAAAAATCCGAAAATTATAAAATCGCCAAACCAAACAAAAAAAAATTGCCAAAAGTTAAAAAAAAATTGCCAAAACGAAAAAAATAGCCAAATAGCCTTGTAAATACTTTTATTGTTATCCTATGGATTTCTAATTGTATAAGGATGTAGAAAAATAAAATGAGTTCACCTGAATATAAATTATTTGCTGGGTTTTGTATCAATTTCAAAGCCTACTTAGCTTATTTTTTCTTTTATGATTTTCAAAAATATAATTATTTTATGAATTCTCATATAGTTTTTGAAAGTATGTGAATAAAGTAAGAGGTTTTGTGACTGTTCAGAATTTGTGGTTGAAGTCTACTGATCATTTGGTTCAAGCGCCAATAAAATACGTACATACATATATAGACATGTTAAGCCTCCAGCAAATAAATTTCAATCATTGTATAAAAAATTCTAACACTAAAATAAATCGACAAAATCGAAAAAATCACTCAAATGAAAAAAATCGCCAAAATGAAAAAAACGCCAAAAACTGAAAAAAATCGCCACAACGTGAAAAAGGCTCCAAAATAAAAATAATTGTTTATATGAAAAAAAATTTCAAAAATTAAATAAAAATCGCCAAAATTAAAAAATCGCCAAATTGAAAAAACGCCAAAAACCGAAAAAATCGCCAAAATGAGAAAAAAATGTGTCAAAACTAAAAAAGGGCCTAAATGAAAAAAATCGCCAAATTGAAAAAACGCCAAAAACCGAAAAAATCGCCAAAATGAGAAAAAAAATGTGCCAAAACTAAAAAAGGGCCTAAATGAAAAAAGTTGCCGAAATGAAAAAACGCCAAAAAATTAAAAAATTGACATAACAAAAAAATCACCTAAATGAATAAATCGCCAAAATTAAACAAATCGACAAAACGACAAAAATCGCCAAAATTAAGAAAAAAAACGCCAAAAACCTAAAAAATGGCCAAAACGAGAAAAAGTGTCAAAACTAAAACAATGAAAACAAGCGCCAGAAACCGAAAAAATCGCCAAAACCAAAAAAAATCGCCTATATGAAAATAAATCGCCAAATATTTAAAAAATCGCCAAAATAAAAAAAGCCACCAAAATTACAAAAACAAAAAAAACGCCAAAACGGGAAAAAAGGGCCAAAACTAAAAAAACGCAAATAAACGCAAAAAACCAAAAACTATATTTTATATAGGCTAAAGTTCGTATATACTTACATATCTCGTGTCCGTACGAAACCCTTCGTCAGCGAGTCAAAGTCGCACTTCACTGAATTTATTTAGGTATGATATTGTTGTATTAAATGTTCAATATGTGTAAATCTATTAATGTATGTATGTGTGCGTGTAAGTAGCGAAAATTTAATCCTGAAATGCTGAAGTTTAAATATTTGCAATCGCGTGTATACGGCAGGCAGTATAAATTTTTGTTCACAAGGCTTCATAAATTTTCGATTTAAATTCTTATTAAGCAAATGAAGTTATATGTATGCATATACATATTTATGTATGTGTGTATGTTTGTATGGCTTTAAATACATATTTGACAATGTATGTGTGAGCTATCTCAAAAAAAATGCTTGAACGAATGTAAAAATGTAACAACGACGAACTTTTGCTTGGCTGTGCGGCAACAAAAATTAAGATTTATTATGACAATGACGATGAGATAATGCTGCTGTGGTAGTATGGTCGTTGATAATAACAAGGACAATAATGAGGTTAAATTGAAGATATTTTGTGTGATAATCAACGTCAATAATGATATTAATCGAACGTTTTTAAACAGTTTTTGTATTATTGTCCTTTTCGGCAGTTTGATGATTAATATTGGTATGCAACAGGAATTAAATAATGATTTAATGGCAGAACAAAAATTATATTCTTTAATGTTATTCAATGGTCAATTATACTTAAATGGGAAATGAGCAAGAAGATGCAGGCTCTGGAAACAAGCAAGAAAACAGATTAAAAAAAAATACACAAAACCGCCGAAAAGCACAATGAGGGAATTCACAATGAGTGTATTAAAATTTTAATGTGGCAATGTTGCGCCATCTTAATTTTTTCATTGTGAGCAGGTAATGATATAAATATGCCATCACAAATACATCTTTATATTATTTATATAGAACTGTATAATGAGAGAGAGAGAGAATATTTTTCATCAACAACAGTTGCGCTTACAGTTTTAACATCAAAAACAACGAACTTGCCAGACCATATTAAAGTATTATAATTGAAACGTTGCAATATTAAGACATGTTTTAAAAATTCTATTGTGAACTCTCTAAATAATACGAAATCTCATAAAACTTTCAATGTTCTTTTTCACACAAAATATCTTTAATTATTATCATCAATCTCATTGCTGTCCTTATTATTATTATTGACCACATCGGGCAAAATCTTAACTGGTTGCTGATGAGGTGCGTGGCGGCACAGAAAAATGCTGATAGTTCTCTAGTTTAATTTTTCCTTTTCTTCTTTAGAAAATCATATTAATTTTAATTTGAAATTTATTTGCTTGTGGTTTAGCTTGGTCTATATACGTATTTCATTGGCGCTTAAACCAAATCATCAGTAGACTTCAACCACAAATTTTGAACAGTCACAAACCTCTTACTTTATGCACAGACTTTCAAAAACTATATGAGAATTCATAGAACAATAATATTTTTGAAAATCACAAAGACAAAATAAGTTTGGTAGGCTTTGAAACTCATACAAAACCCAGCAAATAATAATTTATATTCGATATGAATCTATTTTATTTTTCTACACCTTCATATTTCAATTAAAATATAATTATGACAATATGTCGAATAATAAACTTCTTAAATCATATTAATTAATAAAAATATTTCTTTTTATAAGAATTGAAGATATTGAACTTAAGTCCGATTAAGAAATTATTCCAGATTAATAATTTATAATTTTTTTTAAGAAATCTATGAACTAATTTTCATCTAAAAGTTTTCAACAATTTAGTGAAATTTATATGGAAATAATGTTTTGCATTAAAATTCGCATAACGAGAAACGAATTAAAAAATTCGACAATTTTGTTTACCTTTTTGCAAAGCAAAATATAATTATACAGTAGAATTTCTCTATAGTGAACTCCTATAGAATTGATTTCATTTTATTTTTTTATTTTATGAATTAATTTCAGCTTTTTCGTTGCAATTTTCTTATATAGTGAATTTCCATATAGTGAAGTTTTCTTTTAAAATGAATAAATTTTGGAAATACTGCATCAATAAGAAATACCTGATTATTTTAAATAAAAAACATACATAATTATTGATTATAGTGCAAACTAAAATATTTTTAGATCATGATTATTGCAAATAAAATGAAAAAATATAATTTCTGAAGTGTTTTTCTCTTCCCGTTCATTTTAGCGAAGTTCTACTGTAGTATGCTAGAAAGAAAATTTTTCTTAACATCGCTTCCAATTCGGTGACTAGAATTCGAATTAGCATGAGAACTTTTTTCCAATGAAAAGCCTATATAAAAAATATTAGAGATGATCCCGATTTACACTAGTTCCGGATCGAAAATTCTATATTTTCAAGATTTCTGCGGAATGTCTTATTTAACTGGATTTTTCTGAGTAATTTTATGGCACTCAACATCCAGCCTCCAAGCTCTTCCTAATGCATAAATTGAACTTTATTGATTAATTTTATAAATTTACAAACACACATCCACTCAAACATTTGTGTATGAACATGTTCGTAAATATTTTTACCATATTGTTTGGCTGAATCATTCATTTAAAAAAACGAACAACAAGCAATTTTCCACACATGTATTCGTTCAAATACTTTAAGCATTTAAATGTTTGTCCTCTGCTTGCTACGAGTATCGTAATAACGCCAATCAAACGGAACCCAGCTGCTGTTTGGCTATAAGGCATCATGTTCTTTGGCCGTAAAATATTCAGGATTTAATTGGAATGAACAAGTGAATATGGAAATTGCTGTGGCCATGTAGTATTCGTCTATAACATCATGTTTTAATTGAAAATAACTGCAATTAAGTGGCACAGAAGTGTGGCATGATTTGTTTCATAATTTTTTTCTTTTTATAATTGAGTTTACAGAGTGGAATATTTTTCTTTTTCTGTTAACATTCAATTTCATCCATTTTAGTTTAATATGCAGTAAATCAGTGTTGGTCAGCGAGAAAATTTTATATTTGTGTGTAGTTGCATTAATTTGTATCAGAACACGATTTAAGTTGGCAACACTGCACTGCGCCAGTGTTGCCAGTAAATCATGATGGGAGAGATCTAAATCTAAGTGTTTTACAGAAGAAAAATTAGAAAATTTAGATTTTGAATTTACATTTTTTTTTGTAAAACTTGAATGATTTTTTACGAAACAATATGCCAAAACTAGTAGTAAAAATTGTAAAATGTCAACAATGCACTGGTCACACTTTGAGCGATTAAAGCAGTAAATGCACTAAAATAATATAAATTTCGAAATAAAGGCAGCTCAACTAATCAGGCTTATTATGAACAGCAATGTGCAGTTGATAAGAGACATTTTTACAACAAAGTTGATAAATCGGGGAGCAAATCACGGCATTCGATACGACTCGTAATTTAAAAATATTTCCATATGGGCAATTCAATACTGTCGTACGGGAAAGTCGTACGCAAAAGATATAAAAAATAAAATAGATTTTTGTTTTGATTATTAGCGTAAGTTATGGCCCCTGATTAGCTCTATTAAAGGTGCTAAATCTAAAAGCAAATTGCAAGTCTTGTAAGCTTGATGGAAGCAAAGGGTATCTGCTCAAAATTGGTTGGAGAAAAAAATGGGAGGAATATACTACAGAATTAAATAGTTTAGGTCCACATAAATGAATTTTTGTATTAATTTTTAAACATTTCTACACATTCACTGTATCTTATTTTTTTTTGGCATTTTTGTCCCCTTCAAATGGATATTCACAATAATTGCGAATACCTACTGAATCATTCACAACTTTATCAAATGGTTTTCACTTTTCAACCAGTTGATGGTTGCTGTTGATAATAAGCCTGAATATATAATTTAAATTATGCATTTTTTCATGAAATTAGATTATGCTACATCATTTTTTATATATCATTTTTTACCTATAACGCTGCAATTAGCAAATGGAAAAAGTTTCACGAAAAATCGTCAAAAAATAAAACAACAATAAAATATATAATCCTACAAACAAAATAAATGGCTGAAATGCAAAAAAAAATCACCAGAAGTAAAAAAATCGCGATAAACCAAAAAAACGCCAAGGAGAAAAAAAATCGCCAAAAACGAAAAAATTGCGAAAATACGAAAAAAAATCGTCAAAACTAAAAAACTCGTTAAAACTAAATAAATCGCCCAAACTAAATAAAGCGCTAAAACTAAAAAAAAAACGTCAAAACAAAATAATTTATATTTTTTGGTAAAATAAAAAAATAAGAAAACATGTTGATTATTGAGTTTTTGTTTCAACTTTAATATTGGTTGACTCTAGTTGTTCTAAGAATTTTTTGGGTAAAGGTTCCCTGATGTTCTGTATTAAAAACAATGAAATGCGCATAGTATCCAGCTAAATTCCTCAATAATCAATTTTAATGTGTTTTTAATAATAAATATTTTACTGAATATGTAAAATAATAATTTGGGATTATTATTGCATTAACAAATGTTAAACTTAAATTGTAACAATTTCCAAAAAAAAAAAAAACATTAACCAAACAAATTTTTTTATTTCAATGTCTCAAGCATTAAACACATTCACCACAGCAGGCTACATGGCTGGCTACACGACTACAAGTGCCGCAGGCAACAAATGTTGCCTGGTAGCCAGCTACTGAATCATTTTGAAGACGGCAGCAGCACCATAAATATATGTTTCAGTGGTGCCGCTTTCAAATAGATATTTCACAATTATAAAAATAAAATAATTTATTCAAAAGTATGAAAACAAATCTGTTTATTTCTTTATATTTTTTTTGCGAAGTTTACTATTTATTTCACTACGTATAGCAATTTTTCGTTAATTTGCGATTTTTTTCGCGTTTTTCGCGATTCTTTCCAAACTTTTTATATTTTTAATGGCTTTTGCGATTTCTAATAAATGTTAGTGCTTTTGCTTCCGATTTTGCAAATTTTTTCGATTTTTTGCAAAGTTCGCAATAAATGCAAATTTTTGCTTTAATTGTAGTTTTGGTGATTTTTCATCAATAGTATGGCTTGTTTACAATTTTGCAACTTTGCAAACTTCGCGATAAATGCGACTTTTTGCATGCTTTCATGCTGTTTGGAAACAGTTTTGCCGATTTTTAAACAATATTAGACTTTGTTATCATCCCGTTGTTAATATGTTTTTGCAAATTTTGGTATTTCTGCGGTTGTGGCCGAGTTTTTTGCATTCATTAAAGTTTTAGCGATTTTCAATCATATTATGGCTTTTTTTTAATTTTGCAATTTTTCACGATTTTTTGCAAAGTTCGAGATAAACCGGCTTTTTGCGTGTCTTTTAGCTTCCTAACAGTTTTGAAGATCTTAAAACATTATTAAACCTTGCCATCATTCCGCTGTCAGAAACTTTGGCGAATTATTTCAATTTTTTGCATTCCTTACGGTTTTATCGATTCCTAATCAATATTAGGACTTTTTTTAAATTTGAAATTTTTCGCGAATTGTCGCTTTTTCAATTTGCAAAAATATAATTACTTTTGCAATTAACATTAAATTTTTGTAAACTTCTTTTTTATTTTTCAATACAAAATATTTCTTGGCAATAATTTGTTTGACATATTTTGCTATACTGTCAACACTGTTTTTGGTTTGTAGCCATAAAAAATAGAAATTAGTTTAATTTGACTACAACGACAAATGTAGCACGGACAACAACCTGTAGCCTGTTGCCTTGCTGCCTTCAAAATATTCATTCTCATCTATAAACATGTGTATTCTATTTTTCACATTTTGTAGCCGGTAGCTTGCTGTGGCGAATGTGTTTAATGCTTAAATCACTAACGGAGGGAGCGCTTCATGTCGCTAGTCAAAGTCGCCTTTTACTGGGGGTTTATTATTATGTAATCCAAATCGAACGGAAATGTTTTAGAATTGGAATTACATAATAATCCCACTGAATTGATTTTTTTTATTGAACAAAAGTTTTAATTGTATGTAAATGATCGCCATTAAATATTTAAAAAATATATACTCGTATATTAATCGGTATTGTAATATATTAACTATAGCCGGCTAATTTCTTCGTCAAAGACACAGATTTCTGGTGACACTTATTTTTTTCATAACAAAAATAGTTAAGGTACCAATACATTACATGTTTCTGTTTCGTGTTTTCTCAAGTTTACAATTCACATTTTTTTTGTGTCTGTCAAACTTGATTAATTTACATACGGTTTTTAATTTTTGGTCACAAACTTGTATGTACAATTGCCATGATTGTTTACAACAGCTGATATGTTCAGCATTAAAGCCGCTGGAAATTTCTTTGGTAGCGTTGCTGAAATGCTGGCGTCACAAATATTTATTTAAGTTTTTTCTTTTTAATCTGCAAAATATGGAGCTTGTATCAATACTTGTTATATACTTTATATCATTGTTATTAAAATTTTAAAATTAGATAAAAAATAATTAATTTATCACTAATGCAAATACTTGAAACGGACGGCTGATAATATCGGAGATATTCAACCGTCGATAAATGTTTTCACATGGCATAGACATTTGAAAACACATGTGTGAACATAAGAAAATATAACACGCTCTAATTGAAAATTTGTCTTACAGGTGCAATGCAAAAAACATGTAGTGTATGGGCACCTTTAACGTTTTCAACAGAGCCTTCCAAACTTTGACAATTGAATTAAATATCGGATGATTATTTTTTCATAATAAAAACAGTTAATGTTTTCAACAGAGACTTTTAAACTTTGACAGTTGAAATAAACATCGGATCAGTGATGCCAACACAAAATATTTCTTAGAAGGAGATTCCATGTGAAAAAGAGATAGTTTCCAAATACCCTAAGACTTATGTTTTAAGGTATTTTAAACACCTTATGCCCGTTATTTTTACCCATAGATGTCTCTTAGTGTATCTAACGTGTAAGTTGAATTTTATAAGGCAAATTCATTGGTGAAAATCTTAGGTAAATTACCTGTTTGTAGAAATAACGGGCATTCGAAAAATAATTTTTATCGAATTCAATTATGTCATCGTTATTTAATTAATTGATTAAAAAAGGAAATATTTGGACTTGGGTAACTATACTTTAGCATTATTATTTAGAAACTAAGAAAGTGGAAGATTTTTCTCGAAAAGTGGTAGAGTTGGCATCGCTGCATCGAATGATTTCGCTTTAAATTACTCCTTTTTTTAATAAAAATAGAAAGCTCTCATTGAAAAGCCCTTTACTATAAAGATTATTGGAAGTAGGGAAATGTTAAATAACAAAATTATGAGCAATTATTGAAGAAAATAC
Organism: Tachina fera; assembly: GCA_905220375.1. Classification (NCBI taxonomy): domain Eukaryota; kingdom Metazoa; phylum Arthropoda; class Insecta; order Diptera; family Tachinidae; genus Tachina; species Tachina fera. The sequence goes on along the minus strand of LR999967.1, from coordinate 100,501,091 downwards.
TTTCTTACTGCAAATCAAACCCAAATAAATATGTTTTTAAATTTGTGCAAATTATAATCGGTAGACATTTGTGCGAATCTAAACAAGTAATTTTTTTTTAAATTCTGTAGTCTAACTTTTCTACGAGTTTGCCTAAATTATTTTAAAATTCGACCAGTAGCCTTAAAGTAAAAGACTTACTGCTAATATTCCAGCTATACAGCCCCACTGTAAATTACGAAAACTTATTCTTTTTATTTTGAAAAGAATTTAACACATTTACACAGCTTAAGGACGCCTGGCTTTGTGGCAAAAATAAAACGCACATTTCAGTGGAAAAATTAATCAGTTATTTAAAATAAAAAGTTTTCAAATGAGTTTTGCAGCTTCGGGGGCTGCCGCTGGCAAAAAAAAGAAATAATATAAAATACAAATTTACACAAGAGTAACGAAACCAAGTGCTTGTGTAAATATTTTAAAACTTCTGCGAAAATTGAGAGGAAAAAATCAATAGATATAAGTAAAAACAATAATAATAACAACAATACATTTTTGATTGTTTTGTAAGATTGAGCGCAAAAAAAAATATTTGTGCTGAATGAAATCGAGCGAAAAGTAGCACAAGCATTTCAAAATAACTTTTAAAACTGACTTCTGCTACGTTAGAAAAAAAACTAAAATAAAAACTATAAGAAATTGAAGTATTTTTTTTCTCATATGGGTAATTCCTTTGTGACGGGTGTGACAGTGATAATTACATTTTTTTGTTGTAATTCAAAAATATATAAAATGTACTCGTATAATTCAAAAAATAGTGCGATTTCCAAGGGCTTTAATCCTAAAAACATTTAATAATAAGTAAAAGCTGAAACAAAACAATGGCCATTAGAGGGCTGTGACGGGAGTGATCTTAGAATTATTACTTTTAGAATATATTCTGTAAGCGCTCGTAATAATTTTGGCGTAGTAATAAAATATAAAAATGGTGCGATTTTAATCTTAAAATCATTGAATATTAAGTATACACTGAAGGAACATGATTTATATGCTCACAATGGCCATTAGAGGGCTGTGACGGGTGTGATATCTTAGAATTATTACTTTTAGAATATATTCTGTAAGAGCACACAATAATTTTAGCGTAATAAATTGTTAAAGTCTTTTTGATTGTAGGAAAATACTGCCTGGAAAAATTCTCTTTAGGGCGTGACTTAGTACGAAATTACAAAAAATAATCAAAAAGAATCAGAAGTAATTAAAAAATAGTCCGATTACCTTTAAAGATTACTTTTAATTCTTTTTGATTATTTATTAATAATCAAAAGTAATCGTTGATTCTTGATTGTTGATTCTTTTTCATTAATTTGTTGTAATTTCTAGTAATTCAGATTACTTTTCGATTACTAGTAATCGCAATCAATTATTTATCAGAAATTCTTTTAAAGAGAATTATATAATGAGTACAATTCTTTTTAAAATGTAATCTAATTGATTACTAATCGTAATTGAAATTTAACAGCTCTGATTTTAGTCAACTGTCGAAGTTTTTACTTTGAAAAGTTGGCTTTTGACAACCCTTGAAGTCGCTAATTGTTCGTGGAGTAAAATTTTATTTTATGCACAAAATCTGGCATTTATCAAATTACCCTTACTCATTGTATACTCGCATAATTATTATTTTTTTCCTTCTATACTTGTGAAGCTTACAAATTACAATCGTGGGCCAACGACAACGCCGTTGATATGCTTAAGGAACTACCATGATAATGATTGTGTAAAAATAACACTGAGATAATTTTAAATTGTATGTATAATAAATAATACCATTAAATATGTTAAAGCGGATGTTGTATGAAAGAAAAAAAATTTTATTTCTTATTTTTAAGGAAAAGTAAATTGCCTTTAAAAGAAAAACAAATTATTTTGTGTCTATTGCGGCATGTTGGTTGGCTTGTGGAATTTGTTAAGATATTTTCAACATTTGTAAGAAAATTTTAAAGGAATTCAAAGAAGTCGTCTTCACAAAACCAAACAACCGTGAACAAAGTAATTTGTCCTCAAAATGCCAATTTACAAATTACGATTGATAAATTTTTGTGTGTCAAGACGTCAGTCAGTCAGTCAGTCAGTTAATTTTGCTTCCAGCTATCGGATAATTGAGGAAAATTTAAGAAATTTTTTTTATTTATTTTTTCTGTAAAGAGGGGAAAAATGTAACGAAGCTAACAAGCACATTTAGTTGCAAAGCAGGATTGACTATTAAAGCAATTCCAGCTGATTTGACAGGCATTTCAACTTAAGATTATTTCTTCTTTTAAAGAGTGTTTGGAAATTTAGGCTGGATTTTTATGCCGCCGGATAATGGTAAAAATTTTAAAAAAAATATTGAATATAAATTTGTAAATTTTTTAAGCCCAATAGAACTATGTGTGAAAAGATAAATTCATCGAGTTAAATACGCTTTAAAAAAATATCGCATGCGATATTTTCTTCTTCTTCTTTTATTTGGTGCGCATTTGGTACTGAAATTAAGGGGTTTCTTCATACAAATATTCACTGTTCCCAAACCCTTCTTTCTCAGCAAATCAAACCTAGTGAAAAATGAAGACAAGAAATCATACTATTAAACGGCTTTTACAGTATATCTGAAAATTTTTTAGAAACTCTAGAAAAAATATTACTTAGTGAAAAAATATTATTTCGAGTTCTTTGAAGGAAATGGTCACTCTGGCCAAACACTTCTGCTTCAGCAAATAAAACCTAGTGAAAAATGAAGACAAGAAATCATACTATTAAACTGCATTTGCAGTATGTCGGAATTATATTTGTGAATTTTTTTTGCAACTCTAGAAAAAATATTACTTAGTGAAAAAATCTTATTTCGAGTTCTTTGAAAGAAATGGCCACTCTGGCCAAACTCTTCTTTCTCAGTGAATCGAACCTAGTGGAAAGTGAAGACAATGAATCATACTATTAAACTGCATTTACAGTATATCTGTTGTTTGATTTTTTTGTTCAGTGAAATTGGTTAAAATTTTTGTTGACACACACTTACGACGACTGCATCGTGTAATCATGTGCCATTCCCACACTATTTCCTTTTCTGCATTTGTGCCACATTAATTTAACTGCCTTCCATCAATCTTTATTGAAACAAATAATTTCTACTTAAAATAAATCTCCAAAACAATATTCAGTACTCATTAGACCACTATTAGCAACACTTTAATATGATTTAAATTCGATGCTACAGTTCTACTGCTATCCAGTATTCAGAAGCAACAACATTAACAAATGGTATAACAAATACGAGTAAAAACTGTCAGCCGTGTACACAGTTTTATGGGTCAAGGTAATGTAGTCAAAGAAAAAAAAAACAGATTATCCCAAAATCGTTATTTGATATTACATACTTGCATACATACACATCACCTTATAATGTAATATTTGAAATATTTATATTAAAATGTTTGTGAACAGATGACGTTCGAGATTTATGATGCCATAAATAGAATCTGACAAAAAATATAAAATTTGTAAGTCATTAATTACTTAAAAAACAAAAATGCTGCTGACAGCTGGTTATGTTTTTCCTGAAGTATGAAAGAAAGAAAGAAAGAAAGAGAGAAAGCAAGGAAAATTTTAAATATTATGTTTCCTTAAGGACTACATTTCGTTTTCACCAATGGACATCCCATCTCATCCCATTCATAATTAAGACAAATTGCAAAGCACATAAGAAGTGTTTCAAAATGGCTAAACTTTCGTGTTATGAATCATAATTAACAAATTGTTAACAAAAAAAAAAAAACATTAACTGGATCCCATAATAAATGTATATACGACTTCTAATATCACGCATTTTGGGCTAAACACAAAAGTGGAGGAACCTATAAATATGCTCTTTAAAATTATTATCATGGTGTTTTAGCATACAACAGCAAGTAATTCCTTTTCCAAGTAGAATTTAAAATTAATTAATCAAAATTGCATATTGTTTTTTTTTTACTCATCAACAATGCACACGGTCCAAATGTAATGGGGTTACATGAGCTTCATATCTTATTTTATAAAATAATGAAATTGGATTATAGTTATTGCTATACAATTTTTAGCAACAGCCTTTGAAAAAAACCATTCCAAAAAAATTAAGATATGTACAGACGGTTGCCATAAAAAAATGTGTAAAATGTAAAATGTGCTAACAATTTCTCACAACCGTGTGAAATGGAAATTTCTGTTTGACGTCGTTGTCAAAAAAAAAAAATAAATTCAGTGAAGTGCGACTTTGACCCGTGCACGAAGGGTTCCGTACGGACCGTAGATATGTAATTCAATACGAACTTTAGCTTATATATAAAAATAGTTTTGGGTTTTTTTTCGGGTTTGAACGTCTTTTTAGTTTTGGCGTTTTTTCGGTTTTTGGAGCTTTTTAGGTTTGCTACTTTTTGCCATGTTTTGGGGATTTTTTTTCGGTTTTCCGCGTTTTTTTCATTTTGGCGATTTTTTTCATTTTGGCGTTTTTTTTTCGGTTATTGACATTTTTTTCATTGTGGCGATTTTTTTAGTTTTGGTGATTTTTCGTTTTGTGGCGTTTTTTTCATTCTGGCGATTTTTTAGTTTTGACCCTTTTTTCTCGTTTTGTCCATTTTTGTCGGTTATTAGCGTTTTTTTAATTTTGGCGATTTTTTTTAATTTTGGCAATTTTTTTTATATACACAATTTTTTAGTTTTGGTGCCTTTTTTGCGTTTTGGCGATTTTTTTTTCGTTTTTTTTGGTGCTTTTTTAATTTCGGCGATTTCTTTTATTTAAGCGATCTTTTCGAATTTGGCGATTTATTTTAGTATTAGAAATTTTTAATTTTGGCAATTTTTTTCGTTTTGGCGATTTTTATCGTTGCTCGTTTTGGAACACCCTTTCGTTTTTAACCCTGATGTATTCGCTGTTGTAGCGGCCAAGGTTCTACACACTCGGTCCAAATTTGGGATCCGCAGCTCTTACGGTTCCTGAGAAAATAGAGTGTGACGGACAGACGGCCAGCGTAGCGAAAACAATAGGGTTCCTTTTCACCTTTGGTGTACGGAACCTTAAAAAATGCCGAAACGAAAAATCGCTAAAATTAAAAAAAATATTGCCAATGTTAAAATAACAAGCGAAAACACTAAAAAAATCACTAAATCTAAAAATATGTATGGCAAAAAAAAAAAAGAAAAAAGAAATCGCAAAAACTCAAAAAATCGTTAATACGACAAAAAATATTGTAAATAACATAAAAAATCCAAAAAAAAGAGAAAAAATCGCCAATACAAAAAATATCGCTAAAAACTAAAAACAACCAAATCGCCTAAAGAAAGGACGCTACATCCAAAAAAAAAATACTAACTACAAAAAAAAATTGCAAAAAAAGAAATACAAAAAATCAAAAAAGAATCGTCAAAATTAAAAAAAAAACGCTTAACCCTTTCAGACCTGAAAAAAAACTTCCACCGATTTGTACGAAATTTTCAGCACGTGCTTATTTTTGAGCCGCAGTTATGTGAAAAATCCTTAAAAATTTTTTTAATCCCTAGATCCTGAGAAAAGGACATAGCACGTTTGTGTAACATAGGTTTTCATGAGTAAAAATAAAACTCTTTTTTTCTGTTACAGATTTTTTATTGACACATTTGTCATAGCACTATAAATACTAATTTTCGTATACAATAGCATAAAACTTAACGAAAACGAAACTATATTCATCGGGTTTAAAAAAAATTAAAAAATGAGATCTTTTCAATTTCAAGCGCAACAAAAAATATTATAGTTACTATTTGGTATGATATTCTGAAACAGTCTTTATCTTTCATGATGCAAAGGTTGACTTTGAATTTTTGAAAAATATCACCATGAATAAATAAATTGCTTTAATGCAAAAAAAATCACCAGAAGTAAATAAGGTCATAAAAAAACTAAAAAAAGTCGCCAAAACTAAAAACAAGCGTCAAATCTAACAAAAATCGCTAAAACTAAAAATATGTATTGTAAAAAAATACCAAAAAATCCGAGTATACCTTATAAGGCACAATGCCTTGGTTATTATTAACTTCAAGCTACATACATATGTATATTCAAGACGAATCCATACTAGGTGGTCGCAAGGGATCAGGTGACTATTTTCGCCGCTTGTAATTTGAATATACCTGGGATGTCAAGACACATTTTTCAGTACATTTTTCTTACATTTCAAGTATAAATTTCTCAAAGCGAATTGAGCTGAGTATGCCTTATATGAAATTGCCTTGTTTATATTCATATAACATAGACTCGCTTAAAACGCTTTGAAAAAATCGTGTGGACATCTAAGGCATATTCAAATTACAAGCGGCGAAAACAGTCGCCTGGACTGTCCAAACCATCTGGTATGAATTTGCCTTAATTGAAACATTATTTAACATTTGAAATTTATTTTTTGACAATATGTCGAATAATAAATTTCTTAAATTATTTAACATTACTTCATAATAATCTGAATTTAGTTGCGAAAGAAAATAATATGGCTGCAAATAAAGCAATATTCAAATTAAACTTTCATAAAATCAAAAATGTCTACATTAAGTCTCTGCAAATTTTACATCAGACACAATAAATAAGACATAAATTTGATAAGTGTCTTAAAAATATTTTAAAAGAATATACATATAACAAATAAAGGAACGGATGAGGGTCAGTCAGTACCATAAAAAATTACTTGATAGGAAATTTTAAAATCTCTGCAAAATAATCAAAAGCATAAAAATAAATTTTGTTACTTTTTTGATTCCATATCATTTCAGAAATTACATATTGCAGCCGCAAATGGAAGTAAAATGGCAGAGAAAAAACCCTCTTAACGGTTGATGATTTTACAATATATAAATGAAAACCAACAAATAACCACAACAACAACAACAACAATAAAGCAGCAGAAGCAGCAAAGCCATAAATATAAAATTTTTGAAGATAAAACATGAACATCCTTCATAATGAAAAAGCACTTTTCTAAAATCAATCATCTCAACAATCAAAGGTTAACGAATAGAAAGAACCCTTCGGTAAACTGTCACATGCACACACACACAATTACAACATCACACACACATAACCAACAACTTACCAACCCTCACACATTTGCACTGAAATGAAATATCCCAGCAAAAAAAAATTACAATACAAATCATTAATTACGTTGTTGATGAACTCAGCTCCAAGTAGTTCTATTTGTGGCAGTGTTGTCAGATGTGGCGATATCTCGCCAAACGTGGCGACGAAAATTAATTTTTGGCGATGAAAATGTTGAAATGGCGATTGGCGATTTACTTGGCACTCCTTGGCGATATTTTTGGCTATATTTTTACGATTTTAATAATATAGAATAATGTTAAGAATATGAAATTTTTTTAAAGGAATTTTTTGTACAACGTAAAATATTTTGAGCAAAAATTCTAAATGTTGTGGCTCTTTATCTCAAACAAAATTTTCTGAAATTGAAGAAGTTTAAGAAAATGTAGGCCACAAAAAAAACAGTGGGCAAAACTTTATTTTATAAAAAAAGCCTGCACGAGTTCTCGCCTAGAGTGTATGAATACGACGATGCTCTTGCTACTTACCACTTCAAGGATATGATATGAGAACTGAAATACACATTTAAGTAAATGTCAGTTTTACCACAAGATTTATATAATAATTTTTATCTTGGTGCTCAAGTTCAATTTATCCTACTTAGATTGATCTTTTAGAATAAGTTGTTCTAAACTTTCGAATCTAAAACATTTTTTTGTACGCCAGTATTTACATGTTAAGTGGCCCATCCATTATGCAATATTATTGCATATGTTGTTGTATATATATCATTGTCGTTTTGACCTATACTATGCAATAAATTTTACAATATTTCCAAACATAATATTGCCCAATTTTCCTGACAGTGAAATCTAAGCAACATTGAATAATGTTGCCACCACATTAGACAATTGTCTTGATTCTACAATAAAAATCCAGTCTTTTGACATTTGCCAATATATTGTGCCACCTCCGAATATGGCACACACATTAGCGATATTATTGTACAATAGAGAAAATTGCACAATTATATTGCCGCTTTAATGTAATTTATTTAGGGAAAAAGGCGAACGGGAAAAAGGCGAACAATATTAGAAAATAGTATACTGACACAACAACATCGCAAACATTGGCGATCACAATTTTAGGGAAAGGGAACACATTTCACGTGAACTTTAATTCCCGGTAGGTGTGAATAAAATTTTTATGTTTTACAATAGACGTTACCTACTGAATTTAAAATTTAACAATATTTGTATTGTAATTACAATACAAAAAAATATTTTTGTAGCTATATTGGAGATATTGGGCGATATTCAGCAAATCATTCGGCTAGGAGGCAGAAAATTAATCTGACAACACTGATTTGTGGTCATCATCATCAATGAATTTAATACATGATTGTCACAAGACGGAATTGATTCAAATAACTGAATGATGGTATGCTCTTAAAAGGTTTTAAAGTAGAAGAATTTTTTCCATAAAAAACATTTTTAGAATATTAAATTCAGTACCCGTACTGATTGGTATGCATTTGGAACTAGTTCCGAATTTTTTATTTTTTTTTGCTGGGATATGTCTCACATAAAAATCAATTGAATAATAATTTTAAGAAAGTTAAATCTATTTAAAGAAAAAAAAAATAGCACTGGAGAAGAGAACAAATAAATACAAACGTTTTATGTGCCGTAAAATTTAATAATTAAAACAAAAAGGACTTATTTACACACAAAAAAGAACACTGTGCAGGATCTTTCACGCGTATTCTTCAGTTACAAATAAGAAACCTAAAATTAAACCCAGAAAGAAAAGAAAAAGAATAGGAAGCAGAATATGGCTGTGCCCATTGACGAGGGCGTTTTAAATGCCCTCAAGGGCGTTACCAGCCAAAATACACGCCTACCCAAGCCCTTATTAATAAAAGTTTATGTGTCCAGTCTAAAGCAAGGTACGTTTGCCAAATGAAATCCAGAGAATTTGCAGTTTTAATTTCTTCTAACATCTTTTGTTTTGGTTTTTTTTTTGTTTGTTTTCATCTTTCCTCTTTATGCAGAATTTTGCCAAGAACGTCGCATGCTTTTGGAATTGATAGGCCCAGAATTGCAGTCACTGTACGATGATCGTCAAATTGAAATCGAAATTGTTGATATGCATTTTGGCACCGGCAGTCTGGATATAAGTGAAGTCGAAAGGGATCCCTACATCTTGCAGGATTATCTGCATGAAATTGAGACATGTGCTCAGTATTCCAAGAGTGTTTTCTTTATGGTGAGTAGTTTTTTATTTAATGTATGAGTAGGGAAAAGGGAAACAAATTTTATACACAGGGTGGGGCAAAGCAGAACTTATTTAGTAAACGGAGTTGGAAGAAGCTCGGAAGAGAAATTTTTTTTACAAAAAATAAATATTAAATAAGAAATAAAGTAAAGATTAGGTCAGGTTCAATTATCAACTGCCTTAAGCCCAGCTCACTAGAGTCTCTCAGTTTGATTTTGTACTACTCGTAGAATAAAGAACTTTGCTACATTTTTTTTTCTTTAATCTAGTACAAATTCCTCGTAGTCATCGTAATTAGGCGTAGTAAGTCTCATTGTGATGCCAATTTGTCTTAAATATCTGGATAATCTTTATTCTCCAGCCACCCACTTTATTTGATTGAGACTGGTTTTATCTGTAAGTATACTTTGACCAAACATTTTATGTCTCAAACCTCCAAACCTGGGAAAGTGACAGAGCAGATATTCGATGGTTCCGTCCTCTTCTTCATATTGTTAGTTTCAGCAAAAAACATTATAAGGTAGTCTAAGCTTTTGGGCATGTGTTCTGAATGACCACTTTTTAAATTTGTCTAGTCTCGTTACGAATGGGCGGGCTATTTTTTTAATGGTTTATCGCAGCCAAAAAAATGAGAATTTTCTAACTTAAGACCCAACAGCAAACCTCATTTTTTAAAGACTTACCACATTTTCAGGTTTTAATAAAATGAACTACTTTCAGCAAAAACTAAATATTCAAAAAAAAAAAAGGTCAAAGGAATCCTAAACGTTTACGAAAAATATTTTTTTTAATTCTTTCATTTTAATTTTGAGAGTTATTTCATAGAGGCAGCAATTGAAGCTTTATCCCTTTCCTTCTCTAACTGTCTTACCCTTCTCTCTTTCCCTCTCTTCCCGTCTCTTCCTCTCTCTCTCTCCATCTATCTATCTTGCTCTTTCTATCTTCTTCTCTTCTTCTCTATATCTATCTCTCTTTTTCTTTCAGTCTTTCTCTCTTCCTCTTTCTTTCTCCCTCTTCCTCACTCTCAATTCATTCATTCTCTCTTCATCTTCCTTTTTCTCATTCTATTTTCTTTTTTCTCTTCCTCTATATCATTCTCGTCCTCGCTCTCTCTCTAAATTACTACCTCACTCTGTCTTCGTAATTATTTCTTCCTTTCTGTCTTCCGCTTTTTAACTGTTCCTATCTCTCTATTCTCATATCACCTTCTTTTCCCATCTCTTTCCACCTCTCTTTTTGTATCTCTCTATTCTTCCACTTATCTCGTTCTTCATATCTCCCTCTTATTCCTTCTTCCTCGTCCTATCTCCCTCTTCTTCGCGCTTCCTCATCCTTTCTCTCTCTTTTTTTCCCTGTATCTTTCTTTTTAATTTTTTATATTTTCATACCATCTCTCCTTTACCGTCATTATTTCTTTCTCTTTCGTTTACTTTCTCCTTTTTTCTCTCTACCCATCTCTTTCTACATAACTCAATCTTCCACTCTCTTCCACATCTCTGTTTGCTTCCTATCTGCCTCTGCCTTTCTCTTTTCTTAACTCACTCATCCTCCTTCTCCTTTTATCACTATTTTCATACGTCTCTCTTCTTGGATCTTCGCCTCTCCCTCTTACTTTTCCTACCCTCTCTTTCTTTACCTCCTTTTATCTCTTTCTTGATAGCTTTGACTTCATGTAAATCTCTTGCTCCTTATCTATTACTTTTTTATACTTTTTCTTGCTTCCTATCTAATTATTACTTATTTCTACTTTTCTTTCTTCCTATTTCTGTTTCTTCTTCTCTTCACGCCTATCTTTCTTTCTTGCTAAATTTTTTACTATATCTTTTCCTTCTTCTATTACTCTCATTCTCTTTATATCCCACTCTTTTCCCTTCTTCCGGCTCTTTCCCTCTCTTTTTTTCTCCCTCTCTATTCACATCTTGTTTTCCAATCTCTTTCTTTCTTTCTGCCTGTATATTCCCTCTATCTTCCCATCATTCATATCTCCCTGTATCTTCCCATCACTCTCTTCGTCTCTTCCCACATCCCTCTCTTCCTCTTTTTTCTCACTTTAATGAAATAAATTCAATAAAATTAAATATGACTTAATATTCAACTTTAAGAATAGAAATTAATGCTAAGGACGCGATTGGGACGAATGATGAATTTTTGGGCCGCGAATATTCGTCACCAAAAATAAAGCATATTAGTATAAATTTGCCATATGCAGCCGTGGTGGACTTATTTCTATTTTATTTATTTTTTATTTTTTATTTTTTTCTTTAATACGAACAAATCAATATTGATTTGTTTTTTGACGAATGCACGCAAGAGTTTTTTTGTTGTTCGTGCCAGTTGTGTTCCTATTCGAAAAATTATACATTAGTTTTTTATTGTTCACAAGATGCTTACTAATTAAAAAAAAAATAAATATATATATACCTGAACAATCACTTTTCAAATTTAATTGTATTCAATTAAAATTTCCTCTGTGTGCGACATCAACTTAGAATTTACACAACAAACAAAAATAAATATAAAAGAACGACTAATTACTTTTCTATTTTCCTTCTCTCCACTTCTTTCTTTCTTGCACAATTCAAAAACAAATTTATCCTTAATTAGGCATTAATAGGCGACAGTATTGGCCGTATGCCATTACCCGTTCTATTGGATGAGGAGATCTATGATGCCATTGCAACTGAGACCACTTTAACACACACAGAGAGACAATTGTTTAGCAAGTGGTATGCACTGGAGACTACAAGTGGGCAACAACAGTTGCCGATGACAAGTGATGTGGCAAGTATTTGCAATAAACAATCTCATGATGACACGCACAAAAAAAGGATAAAATATCGACTCAAGCAGGACTATCGGTAAGTAATGGAAGAGCAAAAGGAAATATGTATGTATGTGCGGGTGTGTATGTGTGTGTGTGTGTACGAGTACTATGAAAGTGCATTTTAAATGAATGAAATAACACACTACTCGTAGCAGTCACAGAGATGTAAAATTATGCAACTAGGATAGATAACTTTTTTAATGTTTGTTAATTTTAAATTTCTGTTTGATTTTATTTTTGTTTTCTTGTTTGATTTAAAAGAAGCTAAAGTTTGCATTTTGGGGAAGTTAAATTAAATTACAGTAAAGGCAACTCTGGCAAGCATTAGCATAACAGAGCAATATGCTGAAGTGTGGCAACACTCTATTCAGAAAGAAAGTCGTGTATTGCTGTTGTTGTTGTTTGCTTTTATTTTCATTAAGTACATACATACATATGTATGCACTCCCACCATAATAAAATTTAAAAAAATGTAATCGGGTTTGGAATTAAGCATTTTTGGTGGAAGCGCTTCCCTATTGGATTACCAATTTAATGATTTTAACATGGCGTGAGGCTAAAAGAATCGATTCTTGAGAAGAACTTACTTGTTCAAGTAATTTTCTTAAACTAAAAAAATCATTCTCCTCATTTAGCAACTTGTACATAATTTTTTAGGGTTCCGTACGCCAAAGGAGAAAAGGAACACTATTGTTTTCGCTACACTGTCCGTCTGTTCGTCACAGGCTATTTTCTCAGAAGCCGTAGAACCGTGGCCGCTAGCTACAACAACAAATACATGAGAATTAAAAATTAAAGAGTGTTCCAAAACGAGCAACGAAAAATGTTAAAATCCCATGTAATATACATACAATTGTATGTACATATGTACATTGTATTGACACTTGAAATTTTTAAAATTAATGTATTTTTAAATAGACTACAACAATTAAAACTAAAATTTAAAAAAAATGTAAATTAAAGGGTGATGCATCAGTTAATGCAATTTTGACTCTGTAATTTTGCCAACTTGCTGTATCTTGGAAACCGTAAGAAATTTTCAAAAACTAAAAAATACAAAAATTATAAAATCCCCAAACCAAAAAAAAAAATCGCCAAAAATTAAAAAAATCGCCAAAACGAAAACAATCGCCAAAATTAAAAAAATCTAACACTGAAATAAATGACCCAATTTGACAAAATCGCCAAAATTGAAAAAAAGTCGCCACAACGCGAAAAAGGCTCCAAAAACCAAATAATTGTTTATATAAAAAAAATCGCAAAAATTATAAAAATCTTCAAAAATGATTTAAAAAAAGACCGAGAAAGTCGCCAAAATGAGAAAAAAGTGTTAGAACTAAAAAATCGCCTAAATGAAAAAAATCGCAAAATTAAAAAAACCCCAAAATTCCGAAAAAATCGCCAAAATTAGAAAAAAAAAAGTGTTAAAACTAAAAAATCGCCTAAATGAAAAAAATCGCCAAAAATTCAAAAAAAAAATCGCCAAAAAGTGAGAAAGTGTCAAAACTAAAAAAATGCCAAAATGAAAAAAAAACTCTAAAAACCGAAAAAATCGCCGAAACCAAAAAAAAACGGCTACATGAAAAAAAATTCCAAAATTAAAAAATAAACGCCAAAAACCGAAAAAATCCCCAAAAACAAAAAAAAACGCCCAAACAAGGAAAAAAAGTGCCAAAACTGAAAAAGCGCCAATAAACGCAAAAAGCCCCAAAACTAAAAGAAAACGCTTTAAACCGAAAAAAAACACAAAAAACGAAAAAAAATGCCAAAACTATATTTTATATAGGCTAAAGTTCGTATTGAATTACATATCTCGTGTCCGTACGGAACCCTTCGTGCGCGGGTCGAAGTCGCACTTCACTGAATTTATTTTAAATTTTAGATAATGTGACTTGTAAGAGAATAATGAAATTTGGTAATCAGAAAAGTAAGTCATTATATTGCAAGTAGTTCTGGTGGTAATATGTAATTTTTTTGCTGGGTTTTTCTTTTTTGAAGTTTCGTCGGCGCTCACACAATACAAGTCTTATTTTTCAGTTCATATTTTTTATGCATAGTTATTTGAATGCATGTGTACTTTTCTTAACATTACGAATGAGAAAGCAAAAGGTAATGACGGCATATGAAGCTGAATACTCGTATCTTTTCCCCTCGTCTCTCTCTCTCAACTAAAAAATTATCAGCTTAGCAATAAGACTTGCATAGTGTAAACTAGGACTATGCGATTAACAATGATAACTGTCTGGTTGCATAAACATGTCGCAAAGTCTGACAGCCTTGCCAGACCGGTGGTTTTGAAACAATGAAGTTATGTGCATGGGTGAATATAAATGTGTGTGTATGTGTATATGTATATGTTTACGTGTATGTATGTGTGTATATGTATTTGTTTGAATATACATATGATTGCATGTGTATGTGTTGCTAGTAATAAGTATAATAAATAAATACTATCTCGTGTAAGAGTGGTTTTTCGGCCATTTAGTGCAAACTTGCTTTGATTGAAATTTTATTAGTTTAGTAGCAAAAACATAATAGATACTCGTATTTATTTAGGACACTTTGACATTGACACATGTTAGTGTGTATAACTAAAAATATATTAAACTAAACTAAGGCAAATTTTCAATATATGTATAAAAATTTTACAACCAAAATCTAAACAATGCCCTAACAAAAGGGATTTCTTTATTTTATACAGTTAGGCCTCGATTATTTGTAAAGGTAGAGACCGGAAGCATTCTGGATAATCGATTTTCCCGGTTTCATATTTTTTATGCATATTTTAATTTTTACTTACATATCTTTGTATATACCGCGTATAACATAAGAAAAATTCATGGTTTTGATGCTTGTGTTTAATCAAAAAAATTCATAAATATGTATATACTATAAGGAAAAAAATATTTTTGTTGCAATAATCCCGGATAATAAATGTAATCACTATTGATCGATGCAAAAAAAAATGAAATGGATGGACAAAATGAAAAAAAAAACTTCAATCCCCCTTTTATTGTGAATGGCGTCGTCGACCTCACATCAAGACGACGGTAAAAATTGTCACTTAAATACTCTTTGTCGACTACAATTGACTTCTATTAACATGATACATTAATTTACAAACTTAGAGATTAGCAAGAGATTGTCAATAAGTTTCAATTGTTGCAGATAAAGAGTAGACAAGTGACAATATTTACTGTCGTCTTGATATGATTTATTTCTCAGATAATCCACGTTGCCATTTAATCTTATCACGAATAATCGAGGCCTTACTGTATATATACGAGTATGTATATATATATTTTTTTTTTTCAAATAAAACCTCAATATATTTATATCAAGCGAATATTTATTAGCATTTTTATGCGTGCTCAACTGTGCAAATATGTACTGACTAGAAACCTTTGCAAGTATCAGGTTGCCAAGTTGAATATTTAATATTTAACACTTAACACAAAATTATTTGCACAACTGACAGACGGTCCTGTCAGAACTCACGTTCGATAACTTTAATCACTTTTACTAAATTGTTTCTCTAGTAATTTATTCTCTTGTTATAGACGAAGTAGTATACATTATTAGTTTGTTTGGTATTTTTATTTTTTCTCAAGGGGTAGGCAAACTTTTAGTTTACTTTAATCTAGTCTTATTTATAAATAATGTGCATAATTTGTTAGGAAATTGTTTTTCTTTTTAACAGTCATACATCACACATTAAAAATAATATTAATAGCCAAATTTACAATGTTGTGTTAAATGATAAATGATAGATAGTTTAACCAATGATATATGTATGCAATCTTAATTAGTTAAACTAAAGTCATTAATTATTTAAAGTGAGTAAATGTAGGCCTTAGTGTTCAACGGAACAAAACTTCAACTTTAAGATGATAATTTAGCCGATGGGTGTTAATAGCTAGTGCTTCTATTCCTCATATAGTTATTAAAAATAATTTTGCAAAAAAAACCGAATTCAATGTAGAGATCTGATAGAACATTTTCGAAAAAAAGATGTATGGCACCAAACTGAAAGAAAAAAATTAGATCTGTTGGTCAAAAAAAGTACGTGATATAAATGGTTAAATTTTAATGGGCGTAACCCCGCCTATTTTTTAAATGCAATTTTTTGTGTTTTTGAGAGCTCAGGGTGTAGGTTAAGTTTTGTAAAAATCACTAAAGTAAAACCACTTAAAATAAAATTACATTTTAATGGGCGTGACTCCGCCCATTTTTTCAAAATGGAAGATGGTGTTTATTTCAGAGCTCAAGCTGTGTGGTAAGTTTCATAAAAATCGATTCAGTAGAAACACATTAAATATAATAATAAATTTTAATGGGCGTAGCCCCGCCCATTTTTTAAAACCGTAAAATGGTGTAACTACAAGAAGTAAAGGTGTTTGCTAGGTTTCACAGCAATCAAATAAGTAGAATAACATAAAATCAAATTTTTAAAAAAATTGTGGGCGTGTCATCGCCCAATTTATTGACAGAAGGACGGACTGTACGGGGAAGCTATACCCTCTCAGACAAAAAAAAATTTTTTCGATCCGTCAAAAAATGTAACAAATTAAGAAATAACAAATATGTACACAAAAAATTATTTACAGATGAATTGATAAACCTCCTCCTTTTTTTTAAGTCGGTCAAAAAGATCAACGGCTTCTATGAGAAAATGGGTTAAATGAAATATTTATGATTTGATTAGGCTAAAGTTCGTATAGCTCTGTAAGCCTAATTTGGCTTTTATTGTGATAATTTTTAAGCAACAAATAACACCAAAGTTAATTATAAATATTATCACAAACACGTACTAGAACGGAACAACGTGCTGACTTCGAAAGCAGCCATACCTTCATCAATAGCATTCTTTGTGTTTGGTCCACTGTGTATAATGTCAGTAGATGCAAATTTCAACTTTATATAATCAGTTTTCAGTACAAATGGAATATGTGAATTGTTTTGATTCATAGTATTGCAATTTGCTGAAAGCTTTTTTTTTTAACAAAAGCTCAATTTTACCATCTCTAAATTCACAACAGTCTTGCCATTGTCGTTTCTCCAGCATAGGACTACGTGCCATATGGCGAACCTAAACATGGAGTTATTGAAATTATAGCTTAGCTTTCAAGGTTATACGATTTTTCAAGTGGGGACACGTGAAGTTACTTGTTAGTCTATGCTGATAACGTCCCTACCACGTCAAACTATCCAATATGCAAATTTGAACGTTTCAGAAGAGCGCGGAGACCCGTCAATTATGAATTTAAAGTCAGCGTATTCCTAAAAGTGCCAGGCTGAAAATATTTCTTATTGAGTTATCTGTCGTCCGTAAGAATTTCAGCATTTTGAAACGAGGCATATCGTAAAAATTAGGGTACCAAGATAACGAATCTAAAAAAAAAAATTTTGCATATTTGATAGTTTTTGATTTAGAATTTAATTAATTTTTTTTTGTTTAAATTATTTCCTATTTTTTCCCCAACGTAAAAAAATCACCTTATAGCATTTAAAAGTGTGTGAGTGTATAATTTATGTGTCGACATGAATCAAATTATAAAGAATTAATTGAACATTTTAATGAAACCGGCCACATCAAACAGGCGAAAAATAATCAATTAAGCGTAAGTAAACATTTTTAATAATGGACCAAGTTTTTTTTATTTAAATGTAAAATGTAATTTTTGATGAGTGACAATTTATATTTTAATTATTTGCAACAACAATTTTCACATTTCGTCTTGTTCCATACTCTTCTAAGCGAACAGCTTAATGACGTACTGTTTGCCCAGTTGGTGTCGGGAAATCTACGTCTAAATTCTTCATGGCAGCACCAACACCCCAGACGAATTATTACACAAAAAAAAATTTAACAATTATTCCGCGTTCTTAAAAAGTTCTGCCACATCTAGACTGATAAAGTAGCAGACCGTTCCCACTAGCCTTCCGCTGCTTTTATTTTTTAGTTTAAAATTATATGAATTAAAAAAAATTTAATAAAACTTTCGCCAGCATTAAAGATTTCTTTAATATTAGTGCAACAATTTTGCTCCGTTTATGTTCATCTTTAAAAATATTCATTACACAAGGCCAAGATATATTTAAAGCTTCATAAATTTTTTAAAATGTTTACACAAAAAACGCTTACAACAATAAACTAACGTTAAAAATAAGAAAGAAAAAAATAATACACTTACAAGTGCATTTTTCTGTTGAGTTTTTGTTTTTCTTTCGCTTCTCCAGCATTTTATGGTGGCGAAGAACAAAATAATTGTACAAACAAGAAATATAAAAACATAAATGCGCTGAGAAAAAAGTATATAACATTGTGTTGCCATTTCAAAATTCAAAAATCACTGCTAGATTAAGCATATTCTTTCGTAAAAGAAGCATTAAAGTTTTTCAAAAACTTATATAAATTTAAAATCTAGCATTTTAGTTTAGTTTTTCTTCTGCAAAGCATTCTTCCATCATCATTTTCTGGCAACACTGGCATATACCGCAAAAGCTGGCATTTTTGGCGTAGCCAGCCATTTTTTCAATGAGAGCGCGGTGTCGGAGGGTGTCGCAAACAAATAATTGATAATGCAGTGTAGATACACATTTCAGTGGTGCCACTTCGCATTTATTACAAAAAAAAAATAAAATTAATCCCTTAAAATCTAAAAATTTACAACATTTAAAAATATAAAAATTAATAATTTTATTTCTCTATCTAAATTTGTAAATAATATTTATGTTAAATGCTATCGAATAATAATTTAAAGCTATCATGCATTTCACATTTTGTATTATGTATGTTGGAGGCATCATACGAGGGCGGATCAAAAAGTCCGTGACTTTTTAATGAAACACAGTTTTTTTTGCAAAACAAAAATTTATTTTTCAACATAATCTCCTTTTAACTCAATACACTTAGTCCACTTAGTTCCAGTTTTGTTATCCCTTCCAAAAAATAGGATCTTTCGAGCAATAATTTCATCGTTGAAGCTAATCTCTTTGTATGTAATTACTCGACCTTATTTTTAATATCAATTAATGTAGTTTTATAGATATTCTGCCTTATTCATAAAAAATATTTCAGGTATATTAAACGCTTATTTGACATATTTCTATGGGAAATTTGTCAAATAAACCTGTAATAAACCTAAAATATTTTTTATGAATTAGAGCGATTGTATTTCAAGGTCATTCAATATCTTCAAAATGTAAATAAAAGACGTTTTTTTTATTTCATTTCTAATGTATTCGACGTTTCGTTCGGATTTTCCAACATCTTCGGGATAATTATTTTTATTGAAATATATTTTATTTTTTATTCCAATTTACTTTTAAGTTTTTGAGATGTATTTTAAAGAGACAACATGTACAACATAACGTAAAAAATAATTGCAAATATAAATAAAATAAAAATAACTTCTTAACTTCTAATATCACAGCCGAGCCATTTCTTTAGGTTTGGAATTAGGAAGTAGAGTCACTATAGTTCTAAATCCGGAAAATATGGCGGATGGGCTAGCAAATCGTAGCTCAATTCATAGAGTTTTGTCATTGAAACTGCACACGCGTGGACTCGTGCATTATCTTGATGAAAAAGAACTTTTTTCTTGATCATATGGGGTCATTTTCTTTATAAATCCTCATTAAATCGGTCTAATAAGTTGGCATAATATTCGCTGTTTATTGTTTTTCCCTTTTTAAGGGTAATCGATGTGGATTATCTTGCGTGCATCCCAAAAACCCGTTGCCCTCAGCTTATAGGCCGAAAACCTCACCTTGGCCTTCTTCGGAGCAGGTTTAGACTGCTGCTTGGTCTCCGGCGTACAGTAACAAAACGCCGCAAAAACTCATTCGAATTGTGGTTAAGCAATCTTTTGAAGTTGTCACACTTTTACGTTTATGGTAAATTGAGAGCAAACGCGGCACCCATCTTGCAGACAATTTTCTAAAACACAGCTGATCATTTAAAATCGAAACCACACTCATTCACTTTTATCAATTTTTTTTCTCAAAAAGTGAGGTAGTATGTTATCAACGGCTGCCAAGCACAGACTAAATGACACCGCTTGTTCAAATTTAGACAGGAGTCAAGTGACAGTTGCCTCTTGACAGGAGCAGAGTTGACATTTCAATCAAGAGGCGGAAATTCAAAAAGACACTGAGCTAATGTTCCACCTTCGTTTCTGTGGTAAATAGAAAAAACTGCTTAAGTCGAGTTAAGCTAATTTTCGGTTCAGTACAGTATTCACATGCAAGAGCACACCTGGGCGAAATCTCAATCAGTTTGTGCAATTTTTCGGGCAGTTAAAGAGCAATGCAATTGCTGGTTGGTTTTTTCCTCTTATAATCTCATATGGAATAAAGGACCTTATAGTGATTTGCGTATTTCGACATCCACTGCGACATTTTGGTCCCAAATTAAAGAAAATTTTTTGCCATTTTCTTTAATCTACGTACATATATTTCAATATCAGTGTACTTATGATATCGCTGCCGCTTTCAAAACAATTAAGGAGCTGGCTACAGGGCGATAATTGCAGATAGCGGCATTTGAAGTTGTGTAGCCTGCGGATGTCAATGCATTTAAGGCGGCAGCGACAAAAGTGGTCGTGTAACTGTGACAATGTCAACTTAATTGTTTTCATATAATCGTGTGTAATCTATTTTTGACAAATTTTCAAGCCTGCAGTCGGTAGCCTGGCACGATACCGACTACCAGCTGTGAAAAATATATTTGTGTGTATGTAAACGACAACTTTCACAAAAATGCGGCCGCAGCCACGGATGTAGCTGTTGCCAAATTAAACAAATAGTAATTAATTTTTGTTGGAGACAATGGGCAAATAAAGTGCTGCCAATTTAGTTTAAAGTTATTGAAAATTGTTTAACATAAATGACATATAAAGTCATAAAAAGATATAAATTTATTCGGTTATGTATATATAAGGCTTTCAGCGCAGAAGTGGTGTAACAAACATTCGATTTACGTTACCAACTGACAAACAATATTATAGTAAGCCGCATTTTGATATTCTAAAGAAGAGAAGAAAAATCGTTTCTGCACAGACCATAACATTTCAAAGTAATGAAGCAATTAAATAATTGAAAGTAGCAATTGTTTAAAAAAATAGATGTGAGTTACGCCACTTCTGCAATGGCGGCGTCGTATACTTCAATATCAGGTGTTTATGATGTCGCTGGCCACAGGGCGACAATTGCAGCTGGCTGTATTTGAAGTCGTATAGCTCGCAGTTGTCAATAAGCTCTAAAAATTCTTAAAAGAAATAAATAACAGCAAAAAATATATATATAGTATACATATTATATAAATAAAAAGTTTCATAAGTAGTTTTTTTGGAATGGAAATGGAAAAATATTACTTTTTCCAAATCACAGTAGACTTGATTTACTTAATGGACGACATGGAAACCTTTTTTGTTTTTGTTTTTCTGGCACATATTTCTATGTGATTGATTTATTTCCTTTTTATTTTTTTATATTTTGTGTAGTGCTTAATTTGAATAAATCCATTTTAGCTTTAAGGATACAACTACAAATTCAATAAACCTTAAAAAGAACGACCTTTTTTCAAGAGTAGCCAATGGTCTACAATGCGTATGATTTGTTTAAGAGATGCTTCATTCAATATCAATCACACTCGGACGTGCTTGTGGTATTTTTTTTTTGTTATTTTAACAAATCATATCACACATCCATTTTTCCTTTTTTTTTTTTGTTTATGTATGAATATATTTTATGTGGGCAATAGTAATAATAAAATAAAATTTTTATTTCAGTTTTTTTATATTTTTTCTCCTTATGTGTTATAAATCTGTCAGCTTTAGGCACTTTTACATTGAAACTAAAAGAGAGTGTCCCAAAACATACAACAACAAAGGTTTTGAACTTAATAGCAAACATATGTTATGTATTTTTAAATAATGGAGGTTCTTTTTTGTATCCCAGCAAAAAAAATTAGTAATGAATTCTACAAGTATTAAGCACAACTAACTTGTTCACACAAATTATGTACCTACCATTTGTAATAGAGCGTGTGCACACTAGAGTTGAGCGATATTTCGAAATCTGTTACTTTTTCACAGAGATTGAAAAATCACTAATCACAACTGACAGGTTTTGAAAATATAGTTCTTTCATACAAACTGTGATTACCACATTAATTTTTTTACACTTTCATCTTTTGTCAAGAAAAAATCGTCAAATTGCCTTTTCTGGCAACTGTGTCAGCGATGCCAATTTGGTGCTTTTGTCACTATTTTTAGTGCTTTGGTGCGAAACAAAGAAAAAGCACTAAGTAGTGCTTTTATAAATTTGTATATTTCTTAAAATTACTTTAATAAAAACTTGCTGTATTTATTTTTTCAGTGTAAAACATAAACTTTTCGTCTGATATAGTATTTCATTAAATATGATACTATTGCAGAAATATAGAATACCTCAGAAGATATTAAATATTATGAAACTTCACTAGTTTGGATCTTCACTCGTTTTTCACTTGAGTGCTTTTTACGCAATTAAGATCTAAAAATTACGCTTTTTGTGTTTTTTTTTTTTAAATTTGATGTGCTTTTAGGGAAGAAAAAATTGGCATCACTGGCTGAAATGTGTTAAACAGTGATTGCAGTCACTTTTGAATTTTACTGCTGCTCTTGTTATTAGTTTTTCTCAAAAAAAAATATAAATAAATTTTCATTCAAAATTTGACAAAAGCATACTTGAAATGCGAATTAATTACTTTGTGACCACACAGTCACAGTTTAAAAAAACAGCGTTTTAGAAAACATGTTCATAAGGAACAACATTCTTACAAAATTACAGTTTCGATCATCTCTAAAGCACACACACACACGTGTGCTAAATTTCTCTTGTTTACTCAAGACATGTGTTTATTTTTTTAGCAAAAGAATAGCGTTGCCATATTTTCAAGTTTAATAGATAACTGTGTAAGAAAAAAGATAAGCAAAAACTATTTTTAAAAACAATGGAAATAAAACGTTTTGACACAGAGTTGATATATGTGACAAATGCGCGACATTTTCTATGGATGCAATTTCTTATGTAGTCGTCTATTTATCGCCTGGTAGCGCTTCAGTTGTGTCATATTCCATAAACCGGCTGTAAGTGTGCTACATACCACAATTTCCACCAGATTAAGTTGCTACAGCTTTGTTGTCTTTGAAAAAGTTAGATTTTTTTGTTTAGTGCTTGAAAAATAAACGGTTAAAAAAAAGCTTTTTCACTTAAACACCTGAAATTAATTTTAAAATTTTCTATATTAAAATTTTTGCGCTCTTTATCGAGAGAGATAACGAGAGATAAATAAATAAATAAATAAAAACTCATCACCCTCATATGCACAGTGGGGCTAAGCACAAAAATATTGTTAACAAATGTTTATCTTTTAAGCTGCTAGTGTGAGGTGCAGAAAGTTATACCGTCGTATCCTAAAAAAATTAATTATAATTTCAAGCTTGTTTTTGTAAAATTTTTTATGAAAATTGAGTTTTACTACAGGCACAAATTATAATTACAAATTTTTTTGTAATACAGAAAATTCTAACAATTTAATTGACGACATTTTCTTAAAACTTGTATATGGGCATTTCCTGGGGTCGCAAACGTACGTTCGTACGCTTTTGATGTACAAAAAATATAGAAAACAAAACTTTTGCAAGCACTTTTTTTTGCAATTTGATAGCATTTTGGAAGCTCTATGTTTAGTGCAAAAGATGAATTTCATCGAGTTTAAGTTTTCATATTGTTAGTTATAAACATGTCAACTTTGGCTGACAGTAGTGAAATGTAAAAATCTGCGAAATGGAACAGAATAATGAAAAGTGATTAATTTGTTTTAAAAGTGAATTAACGTAGGTCTCTATCAAGTATTTTTTGGTTTTTGTTTAACTGGCTTAATTGCCGGTCGCGAACGTACGGGTCGAGAACGTACGATTATCACCACGCCTCCTTCCCATTTACGATCTTTTTTTTTGTTCTCCTTACACTTTTCTCTTCTTACTATTTGGTAATAGAGACATTTTGAAGAAAGAGTGCATTTTTTGCATGTAAAATAATTATACTTATGTATATAAAAATGTCTTTACAAGTAGTTTAAAAAGAAAATAAAAAATTTTCCAGCTTCCAGTCCAATTTCCTCAACTAAAACAGATGAGATATGCTATTAAACCATTCCATTATAGAAACATAAACATATAATTATAAATAATAAAACACGACATTTAACAACATTTAATTTTCCCATCCTGGTAGACCATTCGGGCGAAATGCCCTTATAATACTTGTTTGTACACTTTTTTTTAAATTCAACTAAAAATTTCGAGTACACATCTTTATGGGGTAATACTCGTGGGAAACAGTGCCACTGTGCACCGTTGCTACTTCATAACATTATTGTATTTAATAATTTTAATAATATTTTTTACGTAAATTCCCCTTGACAGTATGAAAAATGTGTTGTAGACATGCTTGTGACTCTAGTTCTTCCATCCACAAATACCAAATTATCTTCCCACTTTATATTTCAGCTAAGTGTTTCTTTTAAAGACTTTTTTAATACCTTCTACTTATTCTTTTTTCTTTTACTTCCAGTAACATGGTGCTTGAGAAATGGCACGAAGAATTCGTGCAACTGCGTGACATTATTGATAAATGCCTGCAGCGTATTTTGCGCGGCGAGAGTTCGCTACCAAAAACAAAAACTCTGACGGCTGACATGCAACAATATTTGCAAAAGTTGCGCCAAACACAAATGGAACAGGAAATACTGAAAGCTCTAGGTAAGTAGTTCATATACAAACTTGCATACGTGCATATGTATACATATATATACATGTACACAGCTGCATATGTATGTACATATGCATACATATAGTGCCCATTATTATGTAACTTGCTTAAGTCATAATTACGTGTTTCTGCTTCGTTTTAAATAAACATAAATAAATATGTATTAAATAAAGTTTCATTAATTAAGATTAATCCGATACTAAATTAAATTTTTTTTATAACAAAAAAGTATTTTAAAGAGTAAAAGTATGACTTAGTACACTTTCATAGTTACTGGCACATACACATATGCCCCTAATTAGGAAAGTGGTCCAAGTCACATGCATTTTTGCTTCGAAATATTAAATTAATTTTAAAAAAATCAATAAATATTTAATAAATGTTAAAAAAACTTATATTAGACCACTTTCATAATTAGGGGCACATACATACATATGTATGTACGTACATATATCGAGGTTTTATATTCAAAAAGTACTATCTGCAAGGCTTGAAAATTTTAGAAGAGCGCAAAAAACTGTTATTTTCTCAAAGTGCAAGAAGGGTTATAACTAAATTTTGATGAATAGTACCATTTACAGAAGACATCTTAATTCTACTAACATTAATCAAATACAGTTATTGCTCTTGGACTTCGAAAAAATAACAGTTTTATTTTGTCTACTAAAATATTCAAGAATTACAGATAGCCCTTTTTGAATATATATATGAAACCCTCGATATGCATTATGAGGGTGTGTTTCTTTTATAAAATATATACAGATAACATCAGAACTATCACCTAAACCAGGGAGCAAATTATGGCACACGATATCGAAAAAATTTTCATGCAACTTTAATTATATTTGTATGGAAATTTCCATCGATATCAAATGCCGTAGTTCACCCCTAATAATTCCAGTAATTTGTACAGTTTTAAAAGCATCCTAAAAGTATGCCAAGATGCATACAGTTTAAAAAGCATTCTTAATGTATGCCAAAAGACACACAGTTTTAAAGCCATTCTACAAGTATGCCAAGATGCACACAGTTTTAAAAGCATTGTAAGTATGGAATTCATTTAATCGGGATCTTACTTTAATCGGTTAATAATCGGTTAATTTTGGTATTAACCGGTTAACCGATTAATAAAGTTTTTCCTTAAATCAAGTGTTTTCAACATAAATTGAATAAAATATTTATAATAATTCTTAAAGTAATTCGGTTAATTTTTTTAGAACATTTCTTGTAATACTATCGATAGTTACTTCTGTTGGCGGGTCATCATTTGACTCATAATGACAGAGCTCAGCGACGAATATTCTGCAAAAAAGTTAATTTCTGAATTTCTTGGCTTTCGTTTTTGTACTGTCTCTCATTAAATCTAATCCTTAATTAAATCGTTGGCAACAGTACTATTGACTTTTACTAAATTATTAAATAAAAACTTAATAATTCCTTCCAGTTACAGTACCAGAGTCTCCAGTTAAACTCTTTTATAGTCATGTCGAAAGATTTGAAGTTTTACTTAAGGTAGGATCACTGAACATATGTACTTCTTTGTTGGTATGCAAAATAATTTCTAAACACTCACCTTTTGCAAATGAGACGAAACATATAATTATTCTCACAAAAAATATGAAAAAATTTGTTTCGTCGGTTAATCGGTTAATCGACTGAAACTAACCGGTTTAACCGTTAACCGAAAAAAGCAGATTTTAAATTGACCGATCAGTTAATCGGGTAGTAATTAACCGGTTAACCGATTGAATACCCTAATGCCAAGGCACATAACATAAATACAAACATACTAGAGATGATCGAAACTGTGATTTGTTAATAATGTTACTCCTTGTCACAGTTTAACAGTGTTTTATTTGTAGCAGTTCTGTTATTTTAAGAAAATCTAATAAGAAGAGCAGTAGTGAAATTAAACAGTGACTGTGATTTTAACACATTTCAACGCTTCTGCTTTAAAAAGTGTGTATTAGTATTAGTATTTTGAAATACTAATAAAAATAACAGCGACAAGAAGAACCAATTAGTAATCAAAATAAAAATAAAAATAAAAAAAATTCCAAATATTAAATATTGTCGTAAAATAGGTAGAGGAGACAATAAAAAATGTAAGAACTATAGTTGCCAGAAAAGACGACATTATACGATTTGATGATTGTTTATCGACAAAAGCTGAAGGTTTAAAAGAAATTCATGTAGTAGCCTTATTTATTGTTAAGTAAGCATATAAGAACAATCACACTTTGTATAAAAGAACTACATATATTTCCAAAACCTGTTACCTGATTAGTGATTAGTGTGATTAGTGATTATTCCATCGCTGTGAAAAAAGAACAGGTTTCGAAATATCGCTCATCTCTAATACATACCCACATAAATACATAACTTAAGAAAAACCTCTCGACAGTTTGTGCTAACATTTGCGACACAACTGTTTTATAAATAAAACGTTTCCCATTTCATTGTGGTCACATTAATTCATTTTTCAATCATTCATTTAATGTAAATTACGACGCTACAGAAAACCCATTAAACATTTACATATGTATATTTGTTATTTTGTCATACAAAGACAATTGGAATTGAATTACATTTTTTTTGCATTTAATTTCCACAGAACTTTGCAGTGAAAAAATTTTGGCCGTTTATCGCGAATGGTCATCCACGCAGTTGAGTGTGAAGAATGCCGAAAGCTCTGAACGTTTGCGTGCACTAAAGGATCAATTAACAATGAACTTATCAACGGACAATTATACAACATTGGTGTGAGTATATTTAAATTATATTACAATTTTATGTTTGTCGTTTTTTATATACATAATTTAAGATGGTAGTGTAGTTTTTTTATTTAATCTTGTGATTTTGAAGAAGAACTCAGCAAAGGATATTATGAGTGTAATTATGAATAAAATTCTGGTAGAATTCGAATTTTCGGGAAACAATAGCAAATAATAGGGAAAACAAAAAAATTTTAATTGAAAAAGCGAGAAATTCCTCACGGAATTTTATTCATAATTTCCCTGTGATATCCCACCTTTCTAATGAAAAAACTTATAATTCAGACACTTATTTATGGAAAAGGTTCAATCTTTTCCAATAATGTTAACTTTTAAACACTTATCTGAATTAAAAGGTTTTTCCATTAGTATTTAGTGGTTACCGTTTTTTTTTTGGGCAAATGTTTGCCTAATGTGAACGTACCTTAAGGGGTTTTACGATCCTTAGTGCAAAGTGTGAAAAAGGAAAAATTTAATTAAAATTATTTGTGATAGCTTTATTAAAAAAAATTAAACATAGAGGTGAGAACAATGCTGCCAGAACTTTTGATGAGTTGCCACATTTTTTTTTTTCAAGCAAATCACATGCTTTTCATAAAAATACAATTAAATTAAAAAGTCTGCAAGTTAAACAATCACTATGATGAACCCTGGATAAAATTTTGTTCGTATAAAATGACGAAAATTTTTATTTTTATTTCTTTTTTCTTCAGTGTCTCCGGAAACTGTTGTGATAGTGGCATAGATCCCGACAATGAAGAGCATGAAACATATTTGAGCAAATTTAAAAATAAAGTTTTTGATAAACTAAGAAATCTAATAGAGGAGCACATTGCCAACGATCCTGATGTTATTAAAGGAAGAAAAAAGACTGTACAGGTGAGTTTATTATTATGGAAATATGTTATTAATTTCTCAAAATCATTAAGAAAAAGATCTCTAATAGGCGTGAAAAAAATCCGCGAACTAAAATTATGGCGTTTTCTTTTCTTAGCAATATGCTGCATTTATACTGCCTTTTACATTTCTTTGGGTTCTTTTCTGAAAATTATGTGTTAATTATAAAAATGTAACGCGTTCTTTTCTCATGATGTTACCCTTAAAAAGAAGAACAATTTTACATGTTCAACACTCATTTTCTTTAAAGTGCAGCATTATATTAACAGCTGGTTTTGTTATTGTTTATGAAAAAATAAATCTTCGTCTATGTTTTATGCCGAAACTTGTTGGAAAAATGTTCTTTTGTAAACGTAAAATATGCAACATTTCTTTAAAATCAGGTGATCATTTAAAAATGTTGCCAAATCAAATGTAACATAAATATGTGTTACAAAGAAGAGAATGAGACCACACGTATTTGCTAACAATTCATTCATAAATTCGTTGCTATTGCCATGCATTTATTCGACAACAATAACAAATGTAATTGCTATGATACCATTCATTGCGATTTGTTGATTTGCTCGCTCATACGCACTCTATTATCACAATGTCGATATAACACATGCAGCGAAATGAAATGATGCAGCATGAAAGAATGGATTTCTTCACATACCATTCACTCAGTATTCGCTGATCTTTTGTATATCTATCACGTTTAAACAAATAGTTTTTTTTAAAGTCGTTTTTATGGTTATAAATAAAAAAAAAATCCTGTGTGAATGAGGAAATTTTACAAAAAACAAATGTTGATATTTACAGTTTTAGAAAACTAAAAGAAAATGCAAAAAATAAATTTTGGAAAATGTAAAACATATCTAAAATGTATTTCAAATAACTGTCTCATATAAAATATGACATAATATACATTTCCAATCTATATCGTGTTTTATGAATACCAATGTAAGAGTTTTATACAAGCACAAAATACAAAGACTACGTTGTGGTCAATCACAGTAAAAAGCATTCGCACTATTCACTGAGTATTCGTTGCTTTTTACAAGACGAGCGCACATTTATTTAAAACAAGCAATGCACGAAATAAAATTCGCCGCACTCATCTGTTTCGATTGTGTCATGAGGTGTTTCTTTCAAATGTTGTGGATTGACAAAAACATGCAGGTTTTTTGCGATTGCATTCAAAACAACAAAATAAGCCATTCAATCTGTTCTCTGATGTGTTACACTTTTCTTTTAGAAAAGAATAGTGCCATTATTAAATATTCACCCTCATATTCATAAAATTTAAAATGAATTTGAAATTTATTTTATTTCAAATTTTTCATAAAAAATTTTCCTAAAATGGATTTCAAATTCGTTTTATTTTTTATGGGGGTCAGTATTTATTTTTTTAACTTTTTCTATTTTAAGTTTAAGTTTTTTTTTTTAAATAGATAAAAAATGAAATTTCATTTATTTTTATTAATTCATTAGATTTTTTTAATTTTATTCAAATTTAGGCGAATTAATACAATTGCAATGTAAATTTTAAGATTTTCTCAAATTTCGCAGTTTTTATTGATTATTTTCATATTTACATAACGTTAGTGTCTGGCGGCAGTTTTAGCGGCGTCACTTCTGCCTTCCCACCAGCGCAGGAGTTTATTTGTTTTGATTTTATAAACAAAACAAAAAACAAAAATACAGCTATTTCAGCGTTGCAAGCTCTGCATTTTTCACTCTGCAAGGCTTCTGGTCAGTGATGCCAACTTTTTTGGGCTCTAAAAGCACATTAAAATGTAAAATAAGCACTAAAAAGTGTAATTTTATGATATAAAAAGCGTAAAAGGCACTAACATGATTATAACAATGTGAACTTTAATAATGTTTAATAATTTCTAAGCTATTCTCTATTTCGGCAAGAGTATCAACATCTTTAGTGGTATGCTCGGCACTGAAAAATAAATACACCAAGTTTTTATTAAAGAAATTTTAGGATATACACAAATTTCTTAAAAGCACTACTTAGTACTTTTTGTTAGTTTGGCACTAACTCTAAAAATTTGGATTTTTGAGTCTTAAAAATACACTAAAAATAGTCCCAAAAGCACCATGTTGGGATCGCTGCTTCTTGTTTCTTAATAATTACAGATAGAGCAGCATTTTATTCGATTGTTAAAAGTAGTCAGCTATTCGAATGAATAGTGAAGTAAGCTTTGAAGTTAATTTAAAAAATTATTTGGTTGAAATATTATTTACGCGTTTGCGTGCGTACAATTTCGTGTGCTTACAATTTCGATGCACACTGTAGAGACTTATTACTTGAACAATGAATGCAATTGCTTGTGCACACACAATATGAATAATATGAGAGAGAATAAGAAGAAAAAAATTCACAAAACTACTGACCAACAAAAAATTGATCGCTTCCTTCGAAATGGGCAATTTATTTTTCTCATATAAGAAAAACCGAACAACAATGTAAATGAAAATCCTTTTAGTTTCACTTAGAAGCTTTACTTACAACACCTTTTTGAAATCAACAATAATAATACCAAAAAAAAAAGTCATGGCTAAACTCAGTTTTTATATGTTTTCTTTTTTACCTTTAAACTCTTTTTTTTTTAAATCCAGCAAATGGCATTCATTGCGTTAGAGATACAAAATTTTTAAAACACTAAAGAGATGATGGCAGAGCGATAAAGAGGAAGTGGTTACATTGACGATGAAAATTCGCATTTACTTTTTTTTGCCCACTTTGGCTTTTTTGCCTTAATATTTTCCTGCATGCAACATTTACTTGTATGCCACAATTTCTAGCCAAACTGGTGGCACAAACTTATTTCAATATTTTTTTTTAAATGCAATGAAAAAAAAACTGGAAAATTGTAAATGGGGTTTATGAATTTCATACAGTGATTGCTTCATTTTCTAGTTACATGTTGGTTGCATTTTCATTTAATTTTTTTTCTGTTTGGCCCTCTTCATACGTCCGTCTAACTTGCAGGCAACATTTTGTATAAAAGTTCTGAAGAAAAAAAAAATAAACCAACATTATGGCAGCAAGAAAAAAAAGAATCGCTAAAAGCTGGATATAAATTTGTTAGTTCAACTCAAGGTGATTTAAGAACACAATGTTACGCCCCAAAATAGGATTTGCCGAAAAGAATACAAAAAAAAACACATTATTAAAACAGATGTTTTTGGGTAAATTGAAAAAAGTTTTTTATGGTAAATTGCTATTGTATCGTACGAGTAGAAACATGAAATTTATGATAAATTTTATTCATTTATGTTTTAAATGGTAAAAATATTACTTTATTTAGATAGAAAAATACTGGGGTGAGAGAGGGAGTGAAGGAAGGTTGGATTGCTGCCACTGCTGTCAGATTGAGAGTTTATACCCCAACCAGGGAATTTTTATGGAAAATGGAGATGAAAAATTGTTCGGGGTATCGGAAAAAGCATTGAGAATGTTGCTTTTCATGATTTATAATTTTAGAATTTTTTTTTTGTTTTTAGAGAAATAACAACCCATTAAAAACCAACTTACGCAAATAAAAAACAAACAATCTTTTATATAAATCAGCGTTGCCACTTTATGTACTTTAGTAGGGTAACTGTACTATATTCTTAATTTTTTGTACTATTTTTCTAATTAACAAAAACTAAAAAAAAATTCAGTAAAGTTTGATTTAAGTCGCAAATGAAGGGTTCCGTACGGCGTTTGTGTCTTGTTGGCAATTTTTATCGGTTTTTGGCGATTTTTTTGTTTTGTTTTTAACAATGCATACTTTTTTTACTTTTAGCGATTTTATTACTTTTGGTGCTTTTTTTCGTTTTCAGGATATTTTCGGTTTTAAGCGATTCTTTTAGTTTTTCGGCCACCTTTTTATTTTAATGATTTTTTTTGCGTTTAAGCGATTTATTTTATTTTTGGTGACATTTTTCATTTAAAACCTTTTTTCATTTTGGCTGTTTTTCGTTTCGCAATTTTTTTAATTTTGTGTAGGGTTTCTATTTTCATGGATTTTTCAAATTACCGGGAAGAGAAGGAAGGAAAATGTTTTATTCCCGCGATTAATATATAATTAAGTGATTAATTAATAATTAAAAAACAAAACGAAACCAAACAAATTCATATGCTTTCAGTTATGGCATGGAAGGTATGCCAATCTAGATACTATTTCCAATAAAGACTTTTTAGGTTGAAAATATTTCGTAACGCTTGTAGTTGTTGGAGTCACCTCGAAAAAATCTATTACATCTGCTTTCATACTTATATTATGCATCGTTACAAAGCTCTATATTTAACTAAAACAAAAACGCAAATTCCAAAAACTTTTATATTAAATTCCCGAAAATTCCCGTTGAAAATTTCCCGGGATTTGTAAAAAAATAAGAAAAATAGAAACTCTAATATTGTGTGTGAAGATAGCAGTATCTGACAGACAGACAGATGGACGGACATCGTACAGAAAACAATAGGTTTGGTTTACGGAACAAATCGCAAAAAAAAACTTTAAGAATCGCCAAAACTAAAAAAACCGCCATAACTAAAATAAGTCGCCAAATCTTAAATAAATCGCCAAAAACTGAAACAAAATCCCAAAATGAAAAATAGCGTCAAAACAGAAATAAATCGCCAAAAACCTAAACCTAAAACCTAGATTCAGTAACTTTTTGCGAACAGAAAACCGTAATATTTATCGATACATTTATTAATTTTCGGTAACGATAATAAGATTCAGTAATTTATTTTTTATCATAGTGTATATCTGTGTTTTGCTCGCCATTTATTTGTATATCATGTAGCATCCGTGCATACAAAATTTCCAATTTAGCGAAAAGCACAAAGAAGAATTGAAGATAAATTCAGTAAAGAGCGACTTTGACCCGCGCACGAAGGGTTCCGTACTGACACGAGATATGTAATTCAATACGAACTTTAGCCTTTTGGTTTTTTTTTTCGGTTTTAAGCGTTTTTTTAGTTTTGGGGTTTTTTGAATTTATTGGCGCTTTCTGAGTTTTGGCACTTTTTTTCTCGTTTTTGCGATTTTTTTTTTGTTTTTGAAGTTTTTTTATTTTTGGCGATTTTTATTATTTAGGCGTTTTTTTAATTTTTTAATTTTGGCGTTTTTTTCATATAGGTGATTTTTTTTGGTTTTGGCTATTTTTTTAGTTTTGGCACTTTTTATTCTCGTTTTGAGGATTTTTTTGTTTTTGGCGTTTTTTTTAATTTTTGGCGATTTTTTTTAATTTTGGCGATTTTTTTTAATTTTGGCAATTTTTTTTTCATTTTGGCGATTTTTTTCATTTGGGCGATTTTTTCGAATTTGGCGATTTATTTTAGTGCTAGAATTTTTTTTTTAATTTTGTCGATTTGGCGATTTTTTTTTAATTTATGGCGATTTTTTTCAGGTTTTGGCGATTTTTTTCCGTTTTTGAAAATTTCAATAGTTTACCTCTTACGGTTTCCAAGATATAGCAAGTTGTCAAAATTACATAGTCAGAATTGCATTAACTGATAGACCACCCTTTAATTAAAATTTTTTAATATTTTAATGTTAATTGTTGTAGTCTATATAAAAATACACTAATTTTACATACAATTTCAAGTGTCAATATACATATGTACATACAATTGTATGTATATTACATGTGATTTTAAAATTTTTCGTCGCACCCTTTAATTTTTAATTCTCATGTAAATGTTATTGTAGCAAGGTTCTACATACTCTGTCCAAATTTCAGGTCCAGACGAACAGACGGACTGCGTAGCGAAAACAATAGGGTTCCTTTTTTCACCTTTGGTGTACGGAACCCTAAAAAACTAAATAGATTTAAGTTTGGGATTTTACTTTTTTCACTCCAACCGACAGTGAAAATCTTTATAATTTATTCCTGAATAGCGAAAATTAATAAATTTTCGTTATATTTATTATAGCGATACGATTATCGTAAAAATAGTTTTTGTAAGGAACGTGAGAACTTTTCGAGTCGAAGAAATTGTTACCCATGTTTTAGACTCGGCAGTTTTTCTTGAAGCAAGTCTATATATTATAGGAGAGAGAGAGAGGAAAGATGGAAGAAGAGGGGTACTGGCTTGCTTGTACAGAAAAGTAAATTCAATTTTCTTTTATTATTTTATTCGCTGCATTGAAACAATAGGAAAATTGAACAAGAAACCGTTTGTGTGAGTGTAAACAAACGAGCAGTTTTAAAAGAGAATTGAAAAGAACTGCTTCAGGAAAAACTGACAAGTCTAAAACATGACTTCTCATCCTGTAAAACACAGGGTGATTAAGACATTTTTTGCAAGTTTATATAAATTTGTATGTGAGTAACCCTGTGTCAAATAGGAGAACTAATATAATTATTTAATTTTTCTCGATGCGTGATCTTCTCACAAGTTACAGAAATGGGGAACAGGTACAGGAAAGATATTTCATTAGATAAGCTAAAGTTCATATAGCGAGTTAAGCACAAATTTTAACAAATATTATTTTCGATAAGTCTAGTGCTAACGAGTGGAATTTAAACAACTGATAGTCGATTACGCACGATAAAGAATACGATAATACCAAATAGAAAATTGTCTACGAAATTCACTTGAAAAATATTTCATAGTTAATCTTTCAGTGAATTCAGTGGGGATTACATAAGTCTTTTTAAATTTGAATTTTTAATTGTGAAAAATCTGGAAACTTTGAATGTAGCCAGGGACATGGTAAAAGTTTTCTAATCACTTACTAAACTAATGAAAAAACACTAACTAATGAACATGTTTACACAAAAATTTATGGTTAACACTCGGGCATTTGGAATTTTTTTGTTTAATATTGAGAACAATTTTAATATTATTAAATTATTTATTTTTGCTTAAACAAACTGAATCTTATAGGTACATACATATTTCCCATAATGCATAATTCAATGTGCTTACATAAATAATTCCTTTTTACGACATTAAAATGCACCTTCATTCGAATATGAAATTTATACGGTGGCATCGCATTAACAGGCAACTTCCTCTGTTTGTGAAGAGGAAAAATATAAATTGCTTCCACAGAAATTGTTGTGCTAATGTAATATTTACAAGCAAAATGTTTCTCTTCTTTCTTTTTTTTTTAAATACTATTTCTACCATGCGGCGAGAAGTAAATATAACAGCAGATGATATACGAGTACATACATACATACATACATCCATACAAATGTACTCGTATATAAGTGTTTCGCATTTGCTTGTGTTCACTTGTGTGAAGAAAAGTTCAACGGAATTTAGTTGTAAGTCATGGCAGGATAACACAAGTGCACTTCTTTGTATGTATGTGTGTGTTATAAATACTAGTGTTTTTTTAAGTATGCATGGAAATGTGTGCTTTTTTTTGTAGATTAATAATTTATATTTACTCGTATGTATAACATACAGATAGAGACCCTGAAAACAATATTTCAACCTCGTTGAGCTGCTACCTTTTTTAATGACTGTGCAAGTAGAAAATCTTAAAAATATGAAATTGTACGGTTAGAGGATCTTTCTAGGCTTGGATTTTTTTTAAGTAGCAAAATATCGATGCTTGGAATACAACATACTATCAACTATTCGCCACATACTACGTGAGTCATATGTAATTGAAACCAAACTAATTCCCAGCCACCTCTCACCTGTTAAATCGCTTGCTTAGTCCGTAACTTTTCGAACTTCCCTTGTAGTTAAATAATAAAATGCAACATTGTTCCCAACAAGTACCACCCGGTAATAGACTACTGTAAATATTTGACCGAGTGTCAGCATTTACTTTGCATTTAACAGCTGTTCAAAAGAAACAACCTCGTGTATTTTTCTAAAAATGGAAAAAAGTGAATTTCGACTGCTCATTAAACATTATTTTTTGCGGAAAACCGCCAATTAAACCAAGGAAAAGCTCGATAAATACTAGGGGGACTCTGCACCATCGATTTCAATGCACTGTGGGTAAAAAGTAGGATTTTTTGACATAAAGTAAATTTTTTTTTAAATTCATATTTTAAAATTTAACTGATTTCCTTAATCTAGATACTCACATTAGAAAAAAAAATTATTAAATATAAATTTGGGTGGCAACCATTTCTTGCTGGCAAGCTTTTAAAGTCAGCTGATTAAATATCACTTTGTTTTGGCACAACTGGCGGTAAACATCAGCTGAGTTCGAGTGCTTGTGCTTATGTATACATATATATATATATATATATATATATATATATATATATATATATATATATATGTGTGTGTGTGTGTGTGTGTGTGTGTATAGGTACCCGTCGTTCCTATAAGGAGCATAGGACCTCATTTATTTATGTATAATATTAGATTAAACATAACATTTATATTTGTGTTTCGTGGATTATAATTTTTGAAGAGCAAACCAGTGCAAAAACATACAAATGGTAACTTATTTATTAAATTGTGTAGATTAATGATTAACTAACCATTATTGTTCCAATTTGTTCCATTTAAAAGTAATCGCTTTTTTAGGTAAATACTCCCTTGCTCATGCAGACCTTATTGATATTTGGAGCAGCAAGAATCAGATAATCAGAATCAAGATAATCGGTAGTCTAACACAAACGATATAAACAGCAGAAATTATGGTACCCTCATATACATACATTTGAAATTTAAATAAATAATTAATAAATTTAAATAATTAATACCAAAAATACCACTTTTATGCCAAGACAGACGTATGGTTTAAACGCGTGGTCCAATTAAAAAAAACCAAAATTCTATTTTGGTGTTACCTAAATACGTGCAAAGTTTTAAGTCTCTAGCTTTAAAGCTACAATTAATGCCAAAAATATTGCATTTTTACCCACAGTGCAATGGTAAAAAAAGTGGTCTACTGATTTTCGTTATGGTCGCACAAGTACAAATGACGCTGAACGTTCTGGACGGCCAATTGAGGTCAGTATACCCGGAAATTCGAAAAAATCCACGATGTGGTATTGGCCGCTGCCACAGGCATCCCACATGGATCAGTGGTTTCTATTTTGAATTATTAATTGAGTATGATAAAGCTTTCCGCAAGATGGGTGCCGCGTTTGCTCACAATCGACCCCACATGTGCAGCTTTCATAGCAAAATTCCATGAAGTGGGGTTGAAATTGCCCCCTCATCCGCCCTTTTCACCAGATTTAGCTCCTAGTGACTACTTCCTATTTCCAAATCTAAGGAAATGGCTCTCGGTGGAAAGAGATTTAGATCCAACGATGAAATTATTTACCAAACAAA
This sequence comes from Tachina fera, assembly GCA_905220375.1. NCBI lineage: Eukaryota > Metazoa > Arthropoda > Insecta > Diptera > Tachinidae > Tachina > Tachina fera. The sequence continues at coordinate 100,463,181 of LR999967.1, read as the reverse complement.
TGCCTATTTTAAGGACCTCGAAAAATCCTTTTTCTTTTGGAAAGGACACAAAAAGTGAAACTAAGTGGACTAAGTGCATTGAGTTAAAAAGAGATTATGTTGAAAAATAAATTTTTAATTTGCAAAAAAAATCAGTTTCATTCAAAAACTAACGGACTTGTTGATCCATTCTCGTATTTATTTCCTAAAAAAATTTTTCTTTAAATAGTTTAATTATTTTTTATTAACACTTTAAAGTAAAAGTCAATGTAATGCATTTTGGCATCAGTTCACTCTATGTATTTCATATTTTATACGATTTTCTGCATGTCAAGTTATTTAAGACGCTTGCCAGTATTGAAAATGAAATAAAAATTGGCATCACTAAATATCAAAAACAGCTGACTGGCTGGCACTCCGCTTAGAATGGGTTTACACGGCAATTTTAGTTCAAAAAAGTTTATGGAAAAAGAGAGAGAGAGAGAGAGTGAGATGGGGGAGAAGATGATGATGTTTCCCTCTCATTCATGCACTTAAAAAGTGAAACCCAGGTTGTATTTCTGTTTTGCATTTAAAACTAAATTTTCTTAAAAAGTGACTAATTAAAGAGAAGCTCAAAATTTAACATTAGAAATAAGACCAACAACCTTGAACCGAAACTAATAAAAATAATATAAATAAATGCCATCATAAAATATTTAGAGTCCATCTCACTTGGGCCCAATACAATGATACCTTTGTGCTACGTGGCGGTTAAAGAGAAGATAACGAAAGAGGGTGATAGGGAATTTACAGTTATAGAGCAGACAGGTGGTGAAGGAAGAGATAGAAGGAAGTTTCATTCTTTTACAACTCTGCTTTTTGCACTTTTCTAATAATGCAGTGTAGCAGCGCCTCTGGTGTCAAATGAGGCGTATTAAATTTTGAAGCTGTGTTTAGTAGGCATTTTATAAGTAATTTTACTTCGCCGATGATTCTGCTACACAATACCGAGAGAAATTTTTTTTCTCTGTTCGGGGATATTTTTCCGCTCTTTGCTCATTTTACGGTACCTATAATCATGCTACTGACAGCCCACCACAGTCCCTGAGAGTGTAGAAGAGAGCCCGAGGCAGATAATTTCACTACGCTCACATTTTGTCATTTTTTATGCAGTGACGCCACATGATATACAATTAAATGTCTAGTAAAACACAAATATACACTATGGTAAAAAAGAAATTACAGAATCTCATTATCGTTATTGCAAACGAATAAATATAGCGATAAATATTATTATTATTATTATATTATTCAGGTACTGACCGTTTTAGTTGGTGGATGATGTGCGGTGGTTATCGAATTGGTGCGATTTTACTCCATTAGAATTTTTCTTGTGGGGTTTTCTGAAGTCGCAGGTCTTCGACATCAATTAAACTCAGGCTGATTTATGCTCCGAGTCATGGGACATTAGACATTTCAGATGAGCGCTACTCAGAGCAGCCGCGTCGGACATTTGCACGATGTTATATTCCATACACAATGACATTGCTAGACCTTTCAGATTAATAAAAAAAATTCGATGATATCTCACGCACACTTTAGTTTTTATTTTTTTTTTAATTTAAAGATAAAAACCCTCTAATGAAACACCCTTTATTTATTAGTTTAAGTAAAGCAATGACAGCTTTTAAATTAATACTTCTATTCCATTTCTTTTGCAGTGTCAGAATCATAAATCTTTTTAACAATAAATAAAACGATGAAATATTTTCATTTCTCTGTATATATGTACGATTGGTATGTGTGTTTGTATTTGATGTTAAGTGGAGAGATTTAAGCCGAAGAATAAAAATCTCTCCCCAACAAATCCCCACTTATGCATGTAATTTTATTTTTCAACCTGTTCGATTGGTGTTCATACACACAAACATATGACAAGGATGCAAAAAAAAATCTGACATTGAACTTTTAAGTGGTTTTTTTTTATTGTCAATAAAAATCTATTTTACGGCAAAAGTAATAACACAAAATCATAAAACTTCCAATTTATTTAGTTAAGAGCGGATTTACATTGAGGGTGATTTCCATGGGCAATGCAACAAACCCCCTGGCAACAAGCATTTGTTGGTTAAAAGGTCTAGAGATGCTAACTGTGGAGGTCAAAGATGCATGAAATTAAAAATGCGACGTATATTTTTTTGGGGGGTTTCTTTTTTAAGCAGCGAATAGACAACATGTTCTTTACAGCTGACTGTGCAACTTTGTGACTCGTGTGTAACTTCACATGTTACATTTAAGACTTTTTTAATAAATTGCATATTCGAAAGCTTATTTATTGCAATGTTATCGAACTTTGTTTTTAATGAAAATTTATTTTATTTTGTAAGTACGCAGTTTTCACCAACTGTTGCCGCAGGGGACTATAAAAATATTTAATATTCTATCCTTTTAAGGGTTCCGTACACCAAAGGTGAAAAGGGTCCCTATTGTTTTCGCTACGATGACCGTCTGTCCGTCACACTCTATTTTCTCAGGAACCGTAAGAGCTACGAACCTGAAATTTGGACATAGTATGTAGAACTTTCGCCGCTAAACCAACAAATGAGAATTAAAAATTAAAGGGTGTCCCAAAACGAGCAATGAAAAATGTTAAAATCCCACGTAATATACATACATATGTACATACAATTGTATGTACATATGTATATTGACATTTGAAATTGTATATAAAATTAGTGTATTTTTATATAGACTACAACAATAAACATTAAAATATTAAAAAATTTAAATTAAAGGGTGGTCCATCAGTTAATGCAATTTTGACTATGTAATTTTGACAAATTGCTATATCTTGGAAACCGTAAGAGTTAAACTCTTGAAATTTTCAAAAACGGTAAAACTAAAAAATCTGAAATATATAAAATTGCCAAACCAAAAAAATCGCGAAAAAGTTTAAAAAAATCACCAAAACGAAAAAAATCGCCAAATTAAAAAAATTTATAAACCTAAAATAAATCGCCAAATTAGAAAAAATCGCCAAAATGAAAAAAAAACCGCCAAAAACCGAAATAAGTCGCCAAAACGCGAGAAAGGCGCCAAAACCAAAATAATTAATTATTTGAAAAAAAATCGCCCAAATAAAATAAAATCGCATAATTGATAAAATTCCAAAAACCGAAAAAAGTCGCCAAAATGAGAAAAAAAAGTGTCAAAACTAAACAAGCGCATAAATAAAAAAAGTCGCTGAAGTGAAAAAACGTTAAATACCGAAAAAATCGATATAAATAAACAAATCGCTTAAATCAAAAAAAAAATCGCCAAAACGAAAAAAATCGCCAAAATTAAAAAAAACCCAAAAAAACCGAAAATAATAGCAAAAAAAAATAATTGTCAAAACTAAAAAATTGCCAATTAAAAACAAACGGCAAAACCCGAAATAATCGCCAAAAAATCGCATATATGAAAAAAATTGTCAAAATTAGAAAAATCGCCAAAATAAAAAAATCGCCAAAATAAAAAAAATGTCAAATGAAAAAAAGTGCCAAAACGAGAAAAAAAAGTGCCAAAACTAAAAAAAGCGCCAATAAACGAAAAAACCCCAAAACTAAAAAAACGCTTCAAACCGAAAAAAAACCCAAAAACGGAAAAAATGCCAAAACTTTATTTTATATAGGCTAAAGTTCGTATTGATTTACATGTCTCGTGTCCTTACGGAACCCTTCACTTCACTGAATTTATTTTTATTTTTTTCTTCTTCTTTTTACATAGCAACTTTGTTTGTATTCTTGACAAAAGTTTCATCAAATACGTGTATGCACAAAAACAAAGGAATGAATTTTTTTTATTTGTTGCACATTTTATTTAAAATATTCATGTTCATGACTGTGAGCGAATTTGTTGTTGCTGTAAATTTTTGGGCCAGAATTCCTTTTGACAATTTCCACAAAAAAAGCACTCAACAAATTGGATGTATTTACTTGAGTTTTTAAATATATATTTACATACATAAATACATCAGTGCAACATTTACTTCCCTTTCCTACTCCTTTCAACTTTCTAACTTATAACATTTTTACAGATTTGTTTTGTGTGATGCCGTCCATATCCCAGCAAAATTTTTAAACTTTCTGCATTATTTATTTCACCAAATAGATGTGCAAAAAATACTTTATGGCTGTCAGATAAAATAAATTTATATAATTTCTTAAATAAAATAAATCATAAATGAAAATATATACATGCATATCGTTATCTTAATATAGAAAGGCCCTATCTCATTATTTTTTTGAATTCGAGATTTTTGCATTTTTCTTCTATGGAAATATATAAAAAAATTGATTTCAAAAAATAATGAGTTACGTATGGCATTTCTATATTCAGGTAACGATATGCACATATTCCAAAATCTCTATCTGCAATTTTACACTAGAGCGAAAAAGTGTTCTTTTTATTTTTGTTAACTCGAATTTGAGAAATAATTTTCTTTTTAAATTAATGATTACTCATTAGAAAAAAGATTTTGCTTTAAAAAAAAATTATTTTCAAGAAAATGTAATTTTAATTTTTTTCTTTTAAATTTTTTGTTGTATTATTTGTTGGTAAGAGTAGCACTGTAACCAGATTCAAGCTATCAAGTTATATGATTCAAGTAAATGTTATTTCTTTGGCATTATTATTTTATCTTCAAATAGAATATCATAATGTTATTGCATTTACTCATTTCCTCCTCTGGCAAACGACAAATTGCATTTTCACTGCAGATATGACGATGACACAGTCACAATACCAAGAGCAAAAAGCAAAAGCATTATTAAAAATAATATATTATTGTGGTGGGTTTTACTTAAAAGCAAAAAGAAATTGGCAAACAGTTTTCACAGTTTATTTTTTTCTTTTTGTAGTAAAAAGTAATAAGAAAGAATCTCAATTTTCAAAAAATTTCAAATCAAATAAATGATGTACGTTAATCACGTTTACAAATTGACTTTAAACATGCTGGGGCATTAAGGTTAAATTTTTAGGTAACTTGAGTGTGGAATGTGGAGCCTTTTACATCGACTATGACTTTATAATAGCTTGATTTGGATGGATTTGCCCGCTAATTGGGGTTTTTTTCGAGATTGGGGATGAAAATTTCTTGTTGGGGATCTGGAAATTTTTCGGGGATTTTTTCTTATAACTGATGGTAACAAGGATGATTTTTGACCTAAGAAATGTGCGTCTGGCAAGTCTAAAAACGTTTGTTATTATTCATAGTGAATGGTTTCTAATAACGAAGAAGTATCAAGGCAGTTTAACCAATAATGAACACTACCAAAAAAAAAAAATACATAACAAAATGCATTCTTAGAATATATACGCACTTTAAAAATAATTAAATTTATTGTGACAAATTTAATCCTTCGATTCTAAAGTTTTTGAAATGGTAAACTTTGGTTAAGAATTTTTTTATACTTTTCTATATTAAAATATGTGTAATTTTTTCCTTGAAAGTTTTATAATTAAAAAAACTAAATTTGCGGATTTTCGGGGAGGACAAATCAAAAATTAGGGATGAACTAGAATGAAAAACTTAAATATAATGAGTGTAAGACCTGACTGAAGTACAATTTAACAGTGACAGGCTTTGGATTCACTATAACTTCATACATATCATATTTAAATAATCTTATAAGGGTGACTTTGGCTGAAACTTAAAACCTGGTTAAAACCATAAACAGCTGATTTTGCATTCACACGTTTTAACTCACAGACTGTCTAAAAACTTTGCTCAAAAATAAAATAAATCTCCTGCTGAAATGCGTGTGTGCTTTTATAACACTTATTTGACAAACTTTACAACAACTGCTTTTGTTTGTATGAAAAATTCGGAAGTTTTACAATCACACCAATCATGAATATTCCCTCGGAATTTATTTCTCACGGAAAATTATTTTCTCGATAAAACATTCCTCCAATCATAAATTTATTGGGAACAAAAAGGAGTAATACGTGGCATCACCGCATTACGAAGCTCGTTGTTTTGCTTGTTTGTTGACATTTTGTTTCTCCCTTATTTTTTTGAGTGAGAGAGTAAACAGAATTATTAAAATTCAGCACTTGAAAAAATATGTAAAAACAAGTATATAAATGATTTATTTGGGCATTATTTGCGTTTTTATACATAAAAGAACTATAAACTACAAGTTTATGTATATAAATTTTGTTTTAATGCAGTATTAAATATGTTTTTATGTAAACTCCCTTCTGTTTTGCAAGGGGAAAGATTTGTAATAAAAAAAAGGAAGGTAGTTCAACTGCGTTCATAATACCTACTTTTCCCCGGGGAGTTTTTTTATTCCCGCATTTGGTAAAAACAAATTCATAGTATGAGAAAAGGGAAATGTGAAAAAACTCGCGCGGAATTTTTGTTCATGATAGGGCTCTATGACTCGCTATGATTTGATAAAAAAATTGGCATATGATTTTACTACGACTTGTCCATGATTTGATTTTAGCATGACAGTGCACTATGGAAAATTTTACCCATTTTGTGACCATAATTAATTACAGCCAAGCGGCAAGACCGATTGAATTGATGTTTTGGAATCAAAATTAGAAAGCCTCCCTACTCAACATCCTTAAGGTGTTTACCACTTAATCTCACGAAGAAAAAATTTTTATTACTCACGCTCACTTCCTCTCACGTGTAACAACTTTTGACTAATTTAACATATTAATTTTTTTAATTTTTAAAAATTATTTTTATTGTGAAAACCTTTACTAAATACAATCGTTATTTGAAATCATACATAAAACACTTGATAAAGTGACAGTAAAACAAAACGAGTTAAATATTTTCTTTGTTATTCTTTCTATATTGAAGCAAAAAAAAATTCACTAACGCTCACGCATACTCACGCCAGACAATAATATTGAACAATAATATTGCGCAATAATATTGTACAATAATATTGTGCAATAATATTGTGGTACCTTTAGAGGACAAATAGATGCGAATTTTCAATATTAATTTTTTAGTGTTGTCTAAAAAAAGAGAAATTTCCTTTAGTGCAGTGAGTATTATGAATTTCTTAGTCCTAATTTACACTATGCAAGTCTTATTCCTAACCTCATTAGATTGTTAGGAGAAACAGCCGAGAGGAAAATAAACCTTTCTGTTCCCCTCGTCTCTCTCTCTCTCTCTCTTCATCAAACTAATCAGCTTAGCAATAAGACTTGCATAGTGTAAATTAGGACTTATGACTTGACTATAATTGAATATCGACCTTAACGAATACTAAAATAAAACCTAAATGTTGTCTATGTGAATGCGTCTTATATGTAATAAACAACGTTATATAGAGAACAGTTTAGGCCTTATCACAAATTGAATTGCTTTTCGGAAAGCAACAACAAACACTTTCAATTTAAAATTCCACTCTTTTTGCTTTAAAAATCTCAAAATTGTATAAACCAATCAACATTCTTTTTAGCAGCTTTTAAACAGATTCTTTTTTTTTCTTTACCCCACCTCATCGTCGACAGGAAATATTTCATGAACATTCAACACATTTACGCATTTTAAGGGAACATCAAGATGCAAAGGCCTTAATTAAGTCGCCAGTGGTGGAGTCTTTGAAGCAGAATTTAATGGCAAATTTCCGTAATGGCAGTCGTCATGCTCCCTATTTTATATGTGGCACACATGGCAGCGGCAAGAGTACCTTGATGTCGGAATTATATCACGATGTAACGAACTGGTTTCAACCTCCACAAAGAGTTCATCGTATTGTACGTTTTGCCTCGGCCTCGCCCAGGTCTGCCTACAATTTGGAAATGCTGAGAGTGTTGTGTCAGCAGATATCAATTATTTTTAATATACCAGAGGGGTATCTGCCCAAGGATGCCTCCTTCGATCCCTTGTACATTAACAATTGGTTCCAGAATCTATTGAGGCGTATAGAAGACATGAATTTCGATGTTCTATTTTTGTTTATAGACGATTTGCATTTATTGAATCCCTTGGATTGTGATATTGTAGCAGCCTTGTCTTGGCTACCCACCTCTTTGCCCTGGAATGTGCAGTTGATATGTTCGACTACGACGCCGGTGGAGCAACTCAAATTTTCACAAATGCAAAAGGATCGCTTCAAGTCGACGGAGTATCTATTCGATTTGGCGCACGAAAGCAATCGCACGGTGTTGAGAAAGCAATTGTCAGCTGACAATAATTTAAGTTTTACCGAATTTTTAGAGCAGCAATTTGACAGTTTAGAATTGAAATATGGCAAGAAAGGCTTTGGACGTTTGGCCAGCTATTTGACCTTGTCCGAATATGGGCTTTCTGAAACGGAATTGCTGGAGCTGCTAATGCCTATAGATGAGCCGGAGGCTTACATTTCAACAGAGAGGGGCAATTTTTGCTTTTCTTCGCTTAAGAAGATACACAATGAAATGAGTGAGTGTTTACTTGAAAAAGATTAAATATTCAGCATTACTACAGTTCTCAACATCGACGTCACGTCAAAACAATACCAAAAAATTAGACAACGCTGTCGGAAACAGCTGACTGCTTTTGGAAAGCTCATGCTATTTTCTGAACCTTGTCTGTGAAGAGCACACAAAATTTCTCGAGAGAGGGTGATGTGACATCGATCTTGACAACTGTAATAAGATTGATATTGATTTTTCTATCACAAAAAAAAACTAAAACTTTTTATTATTTTCTCTTTTACTTCTTTAGAATTCCTGCTGCGCGACAAAATCATGTCTGGCAAAGTCTTAATACAGTGGCGTTATCCTTATTGCAAGCAGTTATCGCGTGCACGTTACATGGACCCGACTACTATACGCGCTATACATTGTGCTATTGCAAATATATTTTTCCCCGCCGATAATGAGGATCAGGAGGAGGAAGAGGATGAAGATGACGAAGACGAAAGCACTGAACGTGAGATTAGTGATGACAAGCAATCTTTGGCCAGCCAAACAACCATGAAGGATAAAGAGACATCGTCTGCTGGCCGCAAGCCATCCGGTCATCCCAACGATGACACCTCAACCTTTTATAATCCCATGGCGGCCGATGTATCTTACAGTATGCGTCATGTGGAGGAGAGCTGGCATCATCTGATGCGCTCCGACGACATGGATAAATTTAAACAAATTGCCGTGTGCAATTTTGACTTTCTATTGGCAGCGGTAAGTAAAATTTACTGCATATTCTCTGACATGAAATTACATACAGGGCAATTATGTCAAAAATTCCACGAGAAATTTCTCCTTTTTCCAATTAGAATTTTTTATTTTCCCTATCAATTGCTATTAGTTGAAATTATTCCTTGGGAAAAATTTCTCGCTAAATTTTTTAGATAATTGCCCTGATAGTCATTAACTTTTTGATCATAGTTGTAGAGAGGCCATTGTTTGGGGGGGGGGGGGGGGGGGTGCGCGCTTGCTGCCCTTAGAATTATTTAAAATTGTATGTAATTATTTATTTTAATATTACTCATGAAAATCACCAGTTATAATGCCCCCGCCCTCTCAGAGAAAAACTGTGCAGCTACGCCAATATTTGGCGTATTTTTAATAAGAATGTTTGAGTGTGAAGTTGTAACCTTTTAAAACAACGACTCGATCTGTCAATTGCCAAGAGAACAAATATATGACAGTGAAATATTAAAGGGTGTTCCAAAATGAGAAACAAAAAATTATAAAATCACATATGCGCATATAAAACACATACAAATATATATTGAGACTTGAAATTTCATTAAGTTAGCGTATTTTTATACAGACTGCAACAATTAACACTTAAATTTAAAAAAATCAAAATTAAAGGGTATTCTATCAGTTAATGTTATTTTGACAAACTTTCTGCATCTTGGAAACGGTAAGAGGCAAACTCTTAAAATTATCCAAAACGCTAAAACTAAAAAATTTCAAAATTTAAAAATCGTCAAATCAGAAAAAAAATCGCCAAAACGAAAAAAGCCCCATACTAGAAATAAATCTTTTAAGCAAAAATAAATCTCCAAAAACCGAAAAAATCGCCAAAATTAAAAAGCCATGACTAAAAATCGCTAAAAAGAAAAAAATTTTCAAACTCAATATAAAAGTCTAAGGGCCATTATTATGACTTAACGATAAAGTTTCGGATAGTTATTCCTAACTTTAGCAAAACTGAACTATAAAGTGACCTTTAAAATGTTCCATTATTACAACTGTCCGATAAAATAAATAATAAAATGTTTGGTTGGTGGCAACATTTCTGTGGATATTGTGGATACTGTTTGCTAAAAATGATTAGTGGCAACTTGCTTTTGTTTATTTGTCAAATTACAAACATAATGAAAATATTTTTGTCAATTCTTTTGTTTTTTTGTTTATTATTCTTATGTGTTTTGTGTTGTATTGCTTTTGTTTTATGGCATATTTTGACCAAATAAATTTGATTTTGTTTTATAAAGTAGAAAGTGTGGCAAGCGGCGAAAATGTGGCAACTTTAAATGACTATACCCCACAATAAAAGTTACAGGTAGGATCAACTTGTCTTTAGTTTATCGCTCACTTTTTGTTAAAATGAAGTTGTAATAATGAAAAAGTGTTTATCCATACAATAACATCATACTTTTAGCTAACGTCAAGTTATAATAATGGCCCTAAAACTAAGATAAATCGCCAAAAACCAAAAAAAAAAAATCGCCAAATGAAAAAACCGACCAAAAAATTCGCCAAACGAAAAAAATGTCATACCAAAAATAAATCTCTAAAACTAAAATAAATCGCCAAGAACCAAAAAAAAAATCGCCAAAATAAAATATTCGCCAAAACGAAAAAAATTGCCAAACTAAAAATGAATGTCTTAAACTAGAATAAGTCGCCTCAAACCGAAAAAAACGCCAAAATAAAATAAAACGCCAAAACTAAAAAACGACAAAAACCGAAAAAGAACCTAAAATCGCCAAAATCAAAAAATACGACTAAAAAAACATTCGCCAAAACGAAAAAAAATGTCATACTAAAAATAAATCTCTAAAACTAAAATAAATCCCCAAAATAAAACACGCCAAAAAACGGCAAAATTCGCCAAAATGTAAAAAATTGTCAAACTAAAAAAATTCTAAAACTTAAATTAGTCGCCAAAAACCCAAATAATTGCCAATGAAAAAAAAAACGTCAAAACTAAAAAATAACGTCAATCTAAAAATAAATCTCTAAAACTAAAATAAATCGCCAAAAACCGAAAAAATCGCAAAATGCAAAAAACGTCGACTAAAATAACGTCAAAAATAAAAAAATCGCATAAGTGCCAAACTAAAAATAAATATCTAAAACTAAAATAAATCGCGAAAAACCTAAAAAATCACCAAAATCAAAAAACGCCAAGACTAAAAAACGCCAATAGAAAAAAATCGCCAAACTAAAAATAAATCTCTAAAACTAAAATAAATCGCCAAAATTAAGAAAAATCGCCAAAACTAGAAAAATCGCCAAAAACCGAAAAAAAGTCTACCATGTACTTAAATATGTTTTTTAATGTCTTCATCAGTTAAGATATTTGATTATATAGGCTAAAGTTCGTATAGTATTACATATGTATGTAGTGTCCGTACGGAACCCTTCGTGTACGAGTTAAAGTCGCACTTTAATGAATTTATTTTTTGTCAATCTAGCACTTTATATATATTTTGTTGGTTAAGCACGAACAGATGCATTTCGCTGCTGTTCAAGCAACACATCAGCAGAATTCATCTACAATTCGTATAGGTTTTTTTTTTAAATTGTGATTGAATTCTACTGATGTGTTGCTCGAGCAGCAATGAAATGCATATAGACGTGCTTAACTTACAACAAATACATTTTTTAAATTTTAAACTTTTTTTAACTAAAATTTAAAGTAACTGACAAAGAAGGACCTTAATTAATATTTAAAAAAAAAGTATTTAGCTTCGAAAAATCGAATTTGTTAAATAAATTAATATTTATGTGTGTTTACACACTGCGCAATAGAGGGACGGAGGGCTTTTGCAAAATAACTCAGTTCTAAAGAATGATTCTGGTAGAGGAGTTAAAAGAAAATATACGAGTATGTGGTAGACCCACATAGTTTCTCTATTATTATGATGAAATATCACAGGACTATTCATTATTATTATTATTACTCGTTCTTATTTCATACGAAATGTAAATTTTTAATTTTTTTCTCTTAAAACATTACTGCGCTTTCAAATCCGCTGTGATTTGCATTGTTTTTTTATTTTTTTTATGATGTCTTATCTCTTTTTAACTCGTCATTAGCAGCAAATGTTCTACTTTTGTTTATTTGCTTTTTTTTGTTTTTTGTTTTGTTTTCTTTTAACAAAGAATTCCTCTCGAACACAGCAGAGTTACTGTGCAGACAGTTGTTGCTCTTGTTTGCCATTTTCCAACACTTCCAGTTGAAAATTCTGAGACACTAATTAAAAACTGAACAAAAGAAAACGGTTTTTAATCTGCAAGTAAGACAAAGGAAAATTTAATTATCCAGGACATTTAGTTTGAGGCAACAAAATGTGTGGGGAAATTTCTTAAATTTGTTAAGCAAAATGTTAAAATCTTGATTTTTAATCTATATATATATGTATGTATATTTTCAGAGAAAGGAGTTTTAATATAAATAAAAGCCCAGGGCCTCTGATTTAAGATTTTCAAGAAACTTTTTAAGAACAGAAAAGTAGTTATTGGTAAATCTAACCAATTTCGACGGTTAAAATATTTCGAACTAACAAAATTGGTTAATCTAAGTAATTTGTATCAGTTAGTTAGGCTTTTGCATCTTATTTTATTTTCCTTTCTCTCTTACAAAGTCAAACTTTGCAAAGTATGCTTTGAGGGTGTAAAAGCCATCTTAATGAGCATACGAAATTCACCTTTTTAGGGTTCCGTACACCAAAAGGTGAAAAGGCCCTATACTTTTCGGTCTAATGTCCGTCTGTCTGCCTGTTTGTCTGTCACAGGCTGCTTTTTGGAGAACCGTAAGGTATACGGACCTATAAAAACAGATATATGACCGTTAAAAGTTAAAGGGTATCCTAAAGCGAGCAACGAAAAATTTTGAAATTCTAATCTAATATACAAACACTTGAAAATTTCAAAGTTAGTGTATTTTTATGCAGACCACACCAATTAACAGTGAAATTTAAATAAATAAAAAATTAAAGGGTATTCTATCAGTTAATGTAATTTTGACAATTTACTGTACCTTGGAAACCTTAAGAGAAAAACTCTGGAAATTTTCAAAACCAATTAAACTAAAATGTCCCAAAAATGGAAAAAACTCAGGAAAGAAAAATCGCCAAAATGCAAAAAGCGCTTAAATAAAATATATCACCAAAAATAAAATAAATCGCTAAAATTAAGAAACAAAATTACCAAAAGTATAAAAAACGCCAAAAACTAAAAAACCGCCAAACTTAATAATATCGCTTAAACCAAAAAAAAATCGCCATAACCAAAAAATTGCTAGAACTAAAAACTGAAAAATATGAATCATGACAAAAAATCGCTTAAATTAACAAATCGCTAAAAACCGAAAAAATCGCTAAAAACCGACAAAAAAATCTCCAAATCTAGAAAATCGTTAAGACTGAAAATATATGGCAAAAAAATGTTCAAAAAACACCGAAAAAAGTCACCAAAAACGAAACAAATCGTCAATACTAAAAATCGTCGAAAACGTAAAAAAATCGCCAAAAAACAAGCGTCGTATAGAACCCAAAAAATCGCAAAAATTAAAAAGTGCTTATCCTATTAACATAAATGAAATAAATCGTTAAATCTCAAAAATAATCACAGAAAGTAAAAAGATCGGCAAAAACCAAAAAACATACAATGCTAAAAACATATCGCCAAAAGCGAAAAATCGGCAAAAAACGAAAAACTCAAAAAAACGAAAAAAGCGCCAAAACTGAAAAAAATTACCAAAACGAACAAGAAGCGCCAAAATTAGAAAAAATCTCAAAAACTAAATATAAACGCTAAAACCAAAAAATCAGTAAAACGAAAAAATTACTAAATTGAAAAAAAACGCCACAAAACAAAAAATTTTTAAAAAAATTTCGACATTAAGCCTGGTACTCTGTTTACAATTTCGTGCGAAATGCTGTCGAACTACATATGTGTAAAAGTATTTGGTATGAAAAATTTGCGAAATAAATTCGCAAAAGTAGTAGTCTGTTCTTGTTGTGAAAAACACGTAAAATCCTGTCTTTCCATGCAAAATTAGTCTGGCATCATTTTAGTTTAGCTGCGAAACAACATGAGCAGTGCTTTTTTCGCACGGAATTTTAACAATGTTGCATACTTTCAAGCAATAAAAGCGAGAAATTAAAAAAAACCGCGAGTTGGGCAGCATTTAGTACATGTCAAATTTTTCCCGCGAAATAATCAATGGTGCTGAAAATGTTTCACAACTTTGAACAGAGTACCAGCCTTTAGGTAAGATATTCGATTAAAATGGCTAAAATTCGTATAGTATTAGGAAAGGTCCTAACTCGTTATTTTTTTCAAAATCGAGTTTTTATACATTTCGATAGAAGAACATCTAATGTATCGAAAAATGCAAAAATTTCGATTTCCAAAAAATAATGAGTTGGGAGGGCCTTTCTATATTAAGATAACGATATGTATGTAGTATCCGTACGGAACCCTTCGTGTGCGAGTCAAAGTCTTACTTTTAACTTACTACTGAATTTATTTCCCAAATCACGTGGTATTCCGCTATCACTGCATGTTAAACACAAACTAAATGATGCAGCTAGTTCAAATTTTGACTCAACAGTCAACTGGCAGTTAAAAGGCAGGAAATTCAAAAATTCCCATAATTATTGACCCACTCTCGTATTTGTGTGTGTGTGTGGTGTGTGCGTGTGTGTTTGTGTCGGGAGGCAGTAATTTTTGCTTAACCTTCGCCCTTTCAACTTTCACCGTTATCATTTGGTTTATTTAATTCTATTTAATAAATTTGCAACTTTTCTGCATAAATTGCATACATACATTTTTGTTATTAAAAATTTATATGTATACGAATATAAATAAATGTATGTATTCCCCAACAACAGCTTTTTGTTGTTTTGTTGTACTTGATAAAATTATAATTTTCCTCTCATGATGTCCTTGGGATAACAAAAAAAAATTCGAATTTACTTAAAACACAAAGTTGCACAAATGCGTGCCACATAACTACACAACCTACACATCTAGAATAGTTTTTGTTTTGCATATATGTACACATATTTAAATTTTTTTTTTGCTTTGCTGCAAGTTTATAAACAAATTTATATTAAGCTCTTACCAGTAATTAATGTGTGGTGGGGATGTGTTGTTCCGTTTTATAATCTTCATGTTGTTAAAGAATTTTCTGTAAAGAGAAAGAAAACAGGAAAAAAAAGTTTGTCATACCTAGTTGTGTTTAAGTTTTTAACATAATTTCGATTTTGTTCTTCAAGGGAGACCTACTACTACACACAGGCAGACCTTTACTTGCAAGCAAGTAGCAGTTGCATGCAAAACTTAATTGTGCAACCGCTAAGAAATGACTTAATACACTTACGTACATATACACATATATGTGTATGTATGTAAGTTACAAACAGCTTCTATTTAAATAGCAAGGGCTTCCAATTTATTTAAAATATTTTCATATGTAAGTGCCAAGACACATTTTCTACCAGTGTTACCAGAATATATGTATGTATGTGACAAATTGACTTCCAGGAATCAAATAACTTGAAAAAAATAATTACGCATATTTACAAAAAGGGCGGGCAAATTAAGAAGTTAAGAAATCAAATGATGAAATGTCAAGAGCTGTCAACCTTTGACACTTATTCAGTCAAAAATTGGAAAATCTTAATCATGCAACGCTACACTCTTGAACAACGAATTTTAATTGTTAAAACTTAAAAAATCATCTTTAGTCATGAGGCTCATTTTCAATTAGGCGGTTATGTAACAAGCAAAATTGTCGCATTCCATTCCATCCAAAGAAAGTGACCCGTATTTTTTCGAAAATGAACAACAAAACGCAGTCACCGTGAATTCTCTGCGCTAAGAAACCATGATAACAGATTTTGATAACCCAAAAAATCCCCGAAAATTTGGTTATCATACCCAACAAATCCCCAATACGAAATTTTCATCCCCAATCACGAAAAAACATCCTCAATATGGGGACAAATCCCCTAAGCTGGCAACACTGATCGTGCAGAAGAACATTTTTTCTAAGACTCCAAGGACATCTTTCGGCAGTTTTTTTCCTTTTGCTCGCACTTTCGTAGCCTACCAAGTAAATTATAAAAAAAATATTAATTTGCACTGTGTAAATCCATTTTTTATGTATTCAAATTCAATTTGTTAATTAAAATAATAATAATAATAAACAAATGAAACTGCAAATAATATAAAATAAATAATTGTTTGTACAAACAACACAATTATCAGCATGACGCTGACCATTGTCTAACCTCCCTCAATCAAGTATCCGAGTCACTGTCCTTAGAATTTACTTTGCTTAATTAAAGCGCACACAAGCGCCATTTCTTCCTTATGCTCCTTGAAAACAATTAAATGAATTGACACAAATACAAGCGAGGACAATAGCACTAACGGCCCTAACAAACACAAAGCAACGAAAAGATGTGACAACAAGGATATAATAATTGAATGTTTGCATTTGTACAAAAGTTCCTAGAGAACCAGTCGTCCTTCATTCATTCATCATTCCATTCAACTTCAACAATCTAAAAACTACAAAAAAGATCTGTGGCACACAAACACAAATGACAACAGCAAATAAATGTTATTAAAATTGTGCTTCTTTTATTCTTTCGTGTGCACCTTTATTAAACCTTTCACTACTTTTCTACACGAATGAAATTTTTTAACGAAAAATAAAAAAATAAGCAATAAAATGCCCACGTTACCATATCAATTGCACTTGCGAATGTGTTGAAAGAGGAAAAATAAATAGGAAAATATATATAAAAATCCCTTTGGATTATTTTAGTTTACCTCTCAGTGTCAATTTATCAAATTAATGACAAAAACAATAACGCGAAATAATGGCCCTAATTATTCATTCCGCGATTGCGGAAAGCATTTTTGTTGCGGAAGCAAAATTTGCAATCATTCATTCCCAGCAGCGGAATTTTTCCGCAGTTGCGGTATTACCAGATTATTGATTCCGCAATATAGACATTTTTCTCTATTTTGCTTACGCTCAAATTTTATGACGAAAAGCGTACGGAAAGAACAAAATGGCATGGAAAATATACGAATTTGGAAAATTAAAGTCTATTTTACATTAATTTGTCGACATACATATGTAATTGCAGCAGTTGTCAAAATTATTGGAATGGATAAATGGAGGCAGCTCATTGCAGGTACCTGTAATATACATATGTATGTTGCAACAAAAATGCGCCGACAATTATTGCGAACATTAAACGTCAAACTCAGTGTTAATTTATGTTCGAATTTTCTATATTGCGTTTGACATTTAGATTGTATATAATCTAAAATTGAGAAAATATACAATTTTAAAATGAAACTAGCGTCACAAAAACGTGTGTAGTGAAATAATTTGTATTATTTTAAGTTTATAAAAATTAAAATTAACCAGATATTTTTGTTCTGCACCTTTCTTGTTGAATTTTTCCATAGTATGGCTACGATTTCCCATAGCCTTAACATAAGTAAAGCAATCAGCAATTTTTTCTCACTGTCTGCTTTATTGCCGAGATATTTATTGCTAGTCGAGAAGGGGGGTTAAATGGAAGAAAATATTTAGGAACTTTTCCAGATCACCCGCAGTTTGTTTTAGCCGAACTGCACTGTAAAACATGTTTTTATAACTTGGGGGCCACACGTTCAATTTTTGACTATCAATTCCATTCAATTTGCAATACACTCACACTTTTTTCACTAACACAATCAAACTTATTGAATTGAAAACTAGATTGCTTTCAAATTCACCTATCCATTTAAATATCAATTTAGTTTTCAATTTGAGCAGCTGGTCACAGCACACATTGATTGAAGCTACAAATTTGAGTTGTTTCTTCGTCGGTGGCATTTAAAAAATGAAATTTACTATCAATTTCAATATCACAGCTATCAATTTCAAGGAATTTTGACACACAATATGTGTAATGGAATTGAAAGCCATTTATTGAACGTGTGGCTGCAGCGTAAGAAAACATATTTTCATATAAATATTTAATTTTTTTTTTCATAAATATAAACAGTTAACTTGGGGCCACACTTTCAATTTTTGACTTTCAATTCCATTAAATTTTTTACTAGCACACTCAAATTTTTTAAATTGAAAACTAAATTGCTTTCAAGTTCACATGGCAATTTAATTTTAAATTTGAACAGCTGGTCACAGCACACATTGATTGAAGCTACAAATTTGAGTTGTTTCTTCGTAGGTGGCATTTAAAAAAAATAAAATTACTATCAATTTCAATATCACAGCTATCAATTTCAAGGAATTTTGACACGATTTATTGAACGTGTGGCTGCAGAGTAAGCTCTGCCAATGAGCAACATATGAATATGAATTTGTCCTTAACAATACCAAAAAAATAAGCTTAAACCAAAAATGTTCCCAAAATAAATAAATAATATGTTTCATTTCATTTTAATCTGCTGTTTGACAGGTACAAACTGTGTCCATAAGTTATTTACGTTGTTTAATCGAACATGTGCGCTGTTATTTATTGGATCGTGATATCGAACTTATTTATTATACGATAAGAAAATCAAGCGATGTCTTAACACGTGACCCCATGCAACTGGGAGCACAGGTAAGTGTCACAAAACGGCAGGCAATTTATGTCTGTCTCAGAGTGTATGTGTGTGTGTGTGTGTGTGTACCATACAAAAGCTGTAACTGACATGTGCGTGTTTTCCGTTACATACACATATATTTTCTTTCTTTTACATTCATCTTCTTTTTTTGACAGGGAGTTGGTTGTTGTGTTTATTTTAATGTAGACATTTTTTTATTATTTTATTTTTATTCCACCTCATTTAGCTTATAGCCTGGTTAAGACCGATTAGTGAACACGATGAAAATGACAACTCATTATTGAGCATGACGGTACGTTCAGCCACCGCCTGGTGCGACGGTTACACTGTGCCATTGTTGGTGCCCTTAACTGGCTGGTTGCCGGCACCATTGCCATCGCAAATACGCACAATGACGGTGTCGGGCACGGGGCCAATACGTGACATTTGTGTGGCACCCACAAAACAACATTTAATATTGTCCACCAAGTCGGGTGATGTGCAATTGTGGCACATAATGAGCAATTCGCTGGAACATATTTTTAAAGGTGAGAATTTTGGTTTGCATTGAATTAAGTATTGCTTCTTCTTCGACTGGATTCACACTCGGCAATTTTAGTTGAAAACCTTTTGGGTTTATGGAAGAGAGAGAGAGAAGTAAACTAAGGATGTGGAGAGACATGTTTTCCTCTCTCACCCATGAACTGAAAAGCTGCTCAACTAAATTTGACGTGTGTAAACCCAGTCTTAATCATGTTTTAGACTTGGCAGTTTTCCTTGAAGCAGTTCTCTTTTAAAACTGCGCGATTGCTTACAAACAGACGGTTTCTTGTTAAATTTGCCTATTGTTTTAATACAGCGAATGAAATAACAAAAGATAATTGAAGTAACTTTTATGTACAAGCAAATCAGTGCCCTTATTCTTTCTTCTTTCCCCCCCCCCCCCCCTTCAATAAAGTCAAACTTGCTTCAAGAAAACCTGCCGAGTCTAAAACATGAGTTACTGCAACAAAGTCATATCTCAACAATTGTGTTTTGGGATTTAATAAAGCAGATAAATTCGTTATAACAGATTTAATATTATATAAAAGTTTCATGCAAAAGACAATGTTAACAAACAAAGGTTAAGACAATCCATGCAAGGATATGCTAACTTTCCAAAAAAAACTTAACTTTAAAGATTGTTTTTCAATTATAACTATCTTCGGAATGCAGGGAAATGTTGAAAAAATCTCTAAAATTAAACAATTAAGCTCAATTGATGAAAGGACATGATCACTTGCTACACATCCTTGAAAGCAAAAATTAAATTTTATATAAAATTGAAGCGAAATTTTTCAGTTATTTCTAAAAATGATACAAGCTCTGAGAAAAAAATTTTGCAGGATCAGTGCAAGGACATTGCTTCCATATATCCTTGTTTCCAAAAATTCTCAAACTTTAACTTTAATTTTTATTTTAATGCAGCAAAAATTAAATGATCAAGCTATGCGAAAAGATACATTAGAATCAGTGAAAGAAAAGGATTTTACTACATCCCATAATCCCATATCAAAAATTAAGCTTTAGCTAAAATTACGAACAGAATGCAGCAAAAATTAGCAATAAATTATAAAATGATACGATCAAGATCTCTATCGAAATTCATTACCATCAGTGCAAGGACATTCACACTGCTCATATGTCCTTTTTTATATTTTACATTTTCGTTGCAGTTATGACTATATAAAACAATGAAATTTACACAGTTTTACAATTGAAGAAATTTTATTTCCAATAGCTGCAAGGATATATGAAAATAGCATATATCCTTAATTTTAAAAACTTATACTTCAGCTATATATAATTATAGCCCGAATGCAAAAAAAAAGCTATGAAATATTTCTTAAATTATGTAATTAAAATTCCTATTAAATTTCATTACAATCGCTGCAAGGATAAGCACACCTCTCACATGTCCTTTATTTGAAGAATGAAATTTTCGTGCTAATAATTCACCCACAATTATAAACTATTCTAAGAATTATAAACTAACAGTTTTACCTAAATGTCTTTCTTATTTATGCAAGGACATGACCTACCTCTTTTATCCTTATTTAAAAAAATTTAATTTTCCTACAATTACTATCAGAGTAAATCGAAAAGCTTCTAAATATCACTAAGAGCACACAATTAAGCTCTTTCCTAATATGTGTTACAGTCGATGCCAGGATCTACGTACCCATCATATATCCTTTAACAAAAAAAGTTAAATTGTAGTCGCAATTGTATGTAAATCACAATGCAGCAGAATTTATTAGTTGTTGTTAAGACCATTAAAAATTAAGCTCCTCGCCCAAACATAATTAAAAAAGATGCAAGGACTTGTTTATTCCTGTATGTCCTTGTCCTTCAAAAACTAAATTTTAAGCAAAATTGAAATTAGAATACCACGAAATTTAACAAGTATTTCTGCAAACCATAAAGTTTAATTCTGCGCGAAATTTCTCATATCCTCTCATATATCCTTACAGTAAAATATTACATTTTTGCGAGAATTATCATCGGAATACAACGAAAGTTGATAACTATTTGTAGAATAATACAATTAAACTGCCTGTACAGTTTTATTAAAATCGGCTGAAAGGTATAGTTACCTCCCATATATCATTTTATTTTAAAAAAAACTCTTAAATAAAATTTTTATCACAATGCAACCAAGACTATAAACTGTTTTGTAAATCTTATAGCCATAAGCTTTCTGCTGAATTTTATTTCAATTTACGCCAGGGCATGGCTATTTCTCATATATCATTATTTGCAAAAACTGAATTTTAGCCAGTAATGTACAGTGAAGACTTGTAGATACTTTTAAAATTAAATAAATACTGAATTTAACAACGATTACTGCAAGGACATGACCTCTTCCCATATATCCTTTTTTTAATATCTAATTTTTGTTACAATTTTAACTTCAGACTCAATTACCTTTCTTAATGCTTACAGTTACGAATTTCATCTAATTTTATTGCAATCTAGGCAAGGACATGTCTATTTCTCCTATATCCTTATTTTCAAAAACGTATATTTTAGGCAAAACTCTGAATACTAGACAGTAAAGACTTATAGATAGTTCTAAAATTAATTTAGCACTTAGTTTCATTACGATTGCTGCAAGGACATGCCCTCTTCCTATATATCCTTTTTTATTTTTATTTATTTTTTGTTAAAATTTTATCTTCAGATTTAATTATCATTTTTAAACGTCTTACAGTTAAGCTTCCCGCCGAATTTTATTGCCATGGAGGCAAGGACATGTGTATCTCCCATATATCCTTATTTCCAAAAACTTGTGTTTTAGCCACAATTTTTAATATCACACAGTGAATACTTGTAGACACTTCTAAGATTAACTTAATACCAAATTTCATTACAATTGCTGCAAGGACATGCCACTTTCCCACATATCATTTTTTTTCAAAAATTTATTTTTTTTACAACTACAGATTTAGATGCAACTATCTTTTTTAAACGTCTTATAACTAAACCTTCCGCCCAATTATATTGAAATCGAGACAAGGACATGTTTATCTCTCATACATATTCCCTATTTCCAAAAACACATGTTTTAGCCACAATTTTGATTATTATACAGTAAAGACTTATAGATAGTTATAAAATTATTTTTATAACAAACTTCATTGCAATTGCTGCAAGGATATGCCACTTTCCCATATATCCTTTTGGAAAAAATTTATTTTTTTTCACAACCACATACTTAGGTGCAATTACCTTTCTTAAGTGTTACAGTTAAGCTTTCCGCCGAATTATATTGAAATCTATACAAGAACATGTTTATCTCGAATATATCCCTATTTCCAAAAAATTATGTTTTAACCACTATTTTGAATATCACACGGTAAAGACTTGTAGATAGTTCCAAAATTAATTGTATAACAAATTTCTATACAATTGCTGCAAGGACCTGGCTCCTACACATATATCCTTTTTTCAAAAATTTTATTTTTTTTACAATTACAGATTCAGGTGGAATTACCTTTTCTAAATCCTACAGTTAAGCTTTCCGCAGAATTTTATTGCCATCGAAGCAAGGACATGTGTATCTCCCATATATCCCTATTTCCCAAAACTTATGTTTTAACCACAATTTTGACTAGTATACAATCAAAACCTGTAGATACTTTTAAACTTAATTTTATAACAAATTTCATTGCAATTGCTGCAAGGACCTGGCTCTTTCACATACATATATCGTTTTTTCAAAAATTTTATTTTTGTACAATTAGCTTTAGAGTTACGCAGTAAGGTTTTTTTAATTTAATTACAAATGGTACATGTTCTTACACACTTCTCTTATAATTATATGCCGATTGCCCCTTTCTCTTCATTTAACATATTCATTACATTTACATTTATTTACTTGCAAAATAAACTTTCTTAAGATATGATTTTGTGTGCGTTTGACTACATGTTGGAAGCCGATTAACGTTCTTATTTACAATTTGTGCTTGCATTTCATTTCCTTTAGGTCATACTGCCGCAGTCACGTGCCTGTTAGTGGCAACACAATCTGATATTATGTTAACCGGCTCAGAGGATGGTACAGTGATTGTTTGGAACGTGACAACTCGTGAGCTTAAATCTCATATTAAGTACGTTTTTTGTTTAAGCAAAATCTATTTAACTTTATTCCAATTTGTTTTCGTTGTTCTTGCTAATTTGATTTGTTATTGTGTTTGTTTATCATGTTTGACTATTCTTAAAGATCAAATACTTCAATTGTGACCAGTGTTGCTGTCGGCATGAATAATTCGTTGGTTATAAATGGCAGCGAGGATTCGACAATTGTTATTTCGGATATGAGTACGGGTAAAAGGGTAAGTTTAGTATATAATGATATCATGTGTCTTATTATTATTTCAAAGAGGTTTTTGTTGAAGTCTTAAGCAGAAACAAAGACCAACAAACAAACAAAATTATTCTGTAATCAATTACTTTGGCTTTTATCTAAAAAAAGCAATCCCATTACTCATCATTACTTAACATCATGTATTGAAAATTGTGTGTGAAGGTGTCATTTTCTGTGAAAAATACATTTTATGAAGAAGAAAAACCATACTACGAGTAATTAAAGAATTAGTATTATTTCTTTTTCGTAGAAATTTTGTGACAGGCCTAATGACTGACAAATTGATTTATTCCACATAAACTCACACGTCTTGGTGTATCAAACATTAGCAAACATTTTCTTGCTTTGTAGCCAGTCTGAAAAATTTCCGGCAATTTAAGCATCAATCGTAAAATATTTCTATTTGTTTTCCGCTCTTTTGTAATTTTACGCTTAACAAGCTTAAATGGTTGATAACCTACACAACAACAGAAGACAGATGATACACGTGTGAATGTATGTAAGTGCGTTTGTATGTGTCACATAATAATAATAATAATAATAATAATAATAATAATAACATGTAATATGTAATACATAATAATAAAACTAAATGTTTTAGTTTAATGTATGTGTGTGCTTGTGTGTGCGATAATTTGCTTTTATTTACACATTCACTTTTTAATAACCTGCTGTAAAGAAATATTTATGTATATTGAATATAAAACGATTTCTCTTGCTTTTCATTGTCATAATATTTCTTGTCAAAATTCTATGAATGAAGAAAAAAAAGAAAGAGGAAATCACGCCTGAGGACTGACTGACTGACTACACTTGTGTCACCTGTTTCCCATACAGATGCCACATAAGAGACAAAAGATAAAAAAGATGATTTGTCGTGCTAACACACACTCCCCCAAAAGTAAATTGAATTTTGTTTTCATTTATACACTTTGTAACATAAAATTTTTTAGAAAGAATATGGAAAAAAGTTATTTTAAGCACATGCACATAAATTTATTTTTAAATCTTTGTATTTTTTTTAGAAATCCAAAAAAAAAATTATTAAGTTTAATTCAATTTGCAATTAATAACAAGACATTTATTTTAGATTTTTTTTATTTTTGCCACTTTGCAATTCTTTTGCAAACATTTTTAAATGTGCCAGGGATTGTGTGCTTAGTTCAGCAGAGAACTCAATCTGGTACCACACCACACAAGATCGATCAGCTGTTTAATGTTTATGTTACAAAAGCATTTAAAATTTCCCATAAGGCGTGTTTAAATGTGTGTGGAGTTTGTGTGTTTGTATGTGTAACAACATAAAACATTTGAAACTAGTCCACAAAATTGCAATAGCGAATAATTTTTTCCTAGAAATGTGTTCCATTTTTAGGGTTCCGTACACCAAAGATGAAAAGGAACCCTATTATTTTCGCTACCCTGTCCGTCGGTCCGTCACAGGCTATTTTATATATTTTGGACAGAATATGTAGAACCTTGCCCGCTAAAACAACAAATACATGAGAATTAAAAATTAAACGGTGTTCCAAAACGAGCAACGAAAAATTGTAAATTCCCATGTAATATAAATACATACATACGATTGTATGTATGTATGTATATTTACACTTGAAATTTGTAATTTGTTTATACAGACTACAACAATAAACACTAAAATTAAAAAACTGAAATTAAAGGGTGTTCTATTAGTTAATGAAATTTTGACTATGTAATTATGAGAACTTGCTGCTATTTTGGAAACTCTTGGAATTTACAAACCAAAACGAAAAATAACGTCACATTGAAAAAAAAAATTCTAAAACTGAAACAAATCGCAAAAAAACTGGGAAAATTGTCAAAATTAAAAAAAGTCGCCAAAATGAAAAAATCCTCCTAATGAAAAAAAAAACGCCAAAAAGCGCCAAAGTTGAAAAAAAATTTCTAAAACTGAAATAAATCGCCAAAAAGACCGAAAAAATCGTGAGCATGAAAAAAATCGCCAAATTGAAAAAACTGAAATAAATCGCCAAAAAAACCGGAAAAATCATCAACATGCAAAAAAATCGCCAATATGAAAAAAAATCGCCAAATTGAAAAAATCACTATAATGAAAAAAACGACTAAATTAAAAAGTGCCAAAATGAAAAAAAGATAAAAACCCAAAAAACGCCACTACTAAAAAATCGCCAAAATGACAAAATGGTCAAAAACCGAAAAAAATCGCCAAACCACTAAAAAGGTGCCAAAACTAAAAAAACGCCTAAATGAAAAAAAAATCGCCAAAATGAAAAAATCACCAAAATGAAGAAAATATCGCCAAACTGTAAAAACACCAACACCCAAAAAAAAATCGCCAAAACGAGAAAAAAATTCAAAAACCTGAAAAAGCGCCAAAAATTAAAAAAACCCCAAAAACGCCAAAACTAAAAAAACACTCAAAAATTAAAAAAAAAACCAAAAGAAAATGACAATACTATATATTATATAGCCTAAAGTCTGTATTGAATTACATATCTAGAGTCCGTATGGAACCCTTCGTGCGCGGGTCAAAGTCACACTACACTTAATTTATTTATGAATAATATTATTCAAGGGTATTTTTTAACTTTTCCTTATTTTTGCAGGAAAACTGAATTAATAAATCACAGTATTTCAATATTATACTTTCAATTAATTATTAAAAGATAGTGTGTGTTCGTAAATGCATCACTGATGTGCATCATAAGAGCAAACTTTTATTTAAAATACAATACAAATTCGCTGATAATCTTTTTCATTAATAGCCATGTTTGCACCCCATATTTAAAATTTATTTGTGTATTATATAGCTTAGTGAAGGAATTTAGGACATTTCAATTTCCATTTGCAGCGCAGTGATGCATTTACGAACAGGCCCATATATAAAATTTGGACAAGATCAGTATATAATGTCCACGATTAACAAAAATATTTCATTACAACACCTCTTATCATTGCATATGAACCTCTTTAGTTTACGCGCAGTAAATTTTGGTATATTTAAAAATTATTTTATTTTACTTGAAAACATTTCATTTGAGACTTAAAATTTGTGTATTTTTTACTATCAAACTTAAATTTTCTCTGATTTACAAATATTTTTTCCGTTTTGTACATTTACTAAGCATTAATAGCGGGAATAAAGTTTCCCATGGAATTCGCGCTAGCAAATTTCCCTTCATGGGCAATGAAAATTTCATGGGAACAAAAAGTTCAAATTTTATACACGATAGGGATGATTCTGTTTTGTTTTTACCAACAAAATGCGTGTTTTTGTTGTAGAACTGGGGGTACCTGATTAAGCTACCTTGACAAAGATTTCCCACATCAGCGAAGAGTTCGAAGATGATGAACTGTAAGCAAACTCAGGAAAAACTTTCAAAATCATTGGGAGTCGCACAAGCAGCAATTTCAAAACGTTCGCAAGCAGCAAGAATCATGCAGATTTGAAAAAGACGTTGAAGTTCGTTTAAAGATTCAATCATACCATACTGACATAGCCATAAATATATTTGCTTCGCCTGTTAATGCTGCCATAACCAGAAACAGCTGTTTAAATTTTCATTTATTTATTCATTTCAAAAAAGCAACAACAAATATGTCTTTACCAGCGAAAAACTAAAATTCAACTGGTTTCTATGGTTATGGTTATGGTTATGGTCTTACTGCGCTATGTTATGTTACCCATAATCAAATACAGTGTTGACCATAAGTTTGGTTATGGTTATGGCACGAAATTCTTGCTTGAACATCATAAAAATAGTATTTACTTGTGATGAAAATTGATCCATTACGAGAAGCTAAAGTGCAAGTAATCGTTAGCCAGGCGAATCAACACCGGTTTTATCCACGAGTGACTATTTCTGGTTCCCAACCCTGAAGCAAAGGCTCAGCAAAGAAAGAGATTATACTCCCACGATTAAATCATCTCACAAACAAATAACAACTATTTTGATGACCTCGACAAATCTATTTCTTTTGGAAGGCATAAAAGGAAACAACGTTGAAAAATATAATTAAAAGAAAAAAGGAATATTTTGTAATGTGTTGACTTTGTACATTTTACAATAAATATTTCACACCCACTCATGTCACGAAAGATTGTCTTTCTATTTTTAAAATTTTTTAACTTCAAACTGTTTAATTTGTTTAAGTTGTTATATACATATGTACATACATACATATTTATGCCAGAAAATTTGAGACATATTTTTTTATATATTGTGCAACTTATTGAATAGTATGGAGCAAAACGACAATATTGATAGCAATATAGTACGAGTAGTCAATTATATTATGTAATCTATGGTTAACTCTATCCCACTCGATATCGTATGAAATTTCATAACATTTCCATTCCAATTCTATTAAAATATTTTGGCATTTTGTGCGATATCAAATACCATAATTTAACCCATATTTGTTTTTTTTTCTTTGCTTTAGCAACAAAAATTTTTAGAAAAATAATCAAATAAATATATTTTCCTTAAAGAATGCCAAATAAGTTCTACATGGACAGATAATATTGAAAATACTAGATAAAGCAATTAACAGCAGCGTAATAAGATAATTTCAGTTATCAAATTACATTAACAATAGTACAATCATAACAGTTTCCCATCCCTGTCTTAAATCACAATAACACAACAACATAATGTGCTTAATGAACCATATCATAATGTTACAGCAAGTCTGCAAAGTATTTTTAACCTCTTAATTCATTCTTCCTACGAACGAAAAAAATAAATAAAGAAAAAACTATTCCCCAAATGCCAATAAAAAAATTCCCAACTTAAAGATACAAACAGTCTGTATGTATTTACATACGAGTACATCGCGTCTTAAATTATTGCTGTGTGTGCTTAGATCGAAACAACTAATTTCATTTGCCTGTTTTTTTTTTTTTTCATAAAATTTATGAAAATTACTCAACTGTTAGCAAAAGCTCTTTGGAAAATATTAACAATTATAATTGATATAATTTATTTTGCTGCTCTGTTTGATACCAAATTCACTGAACATACATATGTACACACAGACATATTTATGGCCAAACCATTATTAGACTATTCCCCAAAATTCACAATATAATTATGGAGATACATATAGTACAAGTAAGTGCGCATTAGGGTGGCCCAAAAAGCACTATAAATTGTCATATAAAGAGGAAATTTTAATATTATTTATTTGTTACTTTATAATTGTTACTTTTATAATTTGGGAACAGAATAATGAACTTTTATTTAAATTATTTCTTGTTTTTGCACAAACTTTATTTAGAATTCCATAAAGTACATTGTAGTAGTATGTGTTTGTTCTTAATACGGGATTCACACCATGACTTTTTAACGTTACTTTTCTAGAGTTTATTGGCGAACGAATCAAAGGGGTTGCAGCATGAAAGAGAATTCATGAAAACTGCAGGGGAAAAAGTCATCGTGTAAATCCCGTATTAGGCATGATCTCCGAAACTATAAGAGCTGTGGAGCTGAAATTTTCAACACAGGTTCGTGTCAATGCCCGGTAGGTTTTCGTTTAATTTTTGGCCCAACAACTGACCACTATGTGGAGTAATTTGTAGTTAAAAAATAATCCAGGATAATACAACGTTTGCGGGCTCAACTAGTATTCATATAAAACCTTAATTGAATATCCAATACAGCATCAGCTGTTGGAACACTTAGTGCCATACTATTTAAATCACAGCCCAGTGCAAAAAATGGAAGTCATTCTAGTGGAACTACATTTTCATTGCTTCCAAAAAATCGATATTTTTAATTTGCCGAGAGTGAGCAAAAAACCATGTAGAAGCTTATTTTAGTCATACAAAATCTTGTAACTCCTCCATACTGTTAGAAAATACTCATCACAATTAAAAAAAATTGTTTTTTTTAAAGAAATTTATGAATTAATTTTAGCCTAAAATTTAAAAGTTATTTGCTTAAATTTACATGAAAACACTGTTTCGGGCTTAAATTCGTATATAAAAAAAAAGAAATGAATTTTTAAAATAGGTAACTATTTAAAATTTTTCCTAGATAAAAATATTATCATAGAACACAAAAAATGGAATTTTTCCTAATATCGCTTCCAATTTAGTGACCAGGCATCGAAAAAGAGAACTTCTTGCAATGACTACCCTACGTAAAAATCATTAGATCGGATCGAAATTTTTTACTACTTCCAGATCGCAAACTCTACATTTTCATGACTTTTTTGTAGTCTCTTTTTTTGCTGGGAGGTCATTGGTGTCCATATCATACAATTTGGCCAAAAGAAATTATTAATCATGGACCTATCGCGCTCGCGACCGTAAAATGTGTCAAAGTTCGGGATTTGCAATTGAAAAATTAAACATATACATACACCCAGTTCATACGTTGATTGCTTCCATGTTTATTGAGACACGGCTGCAGTTTCTACGCGGGAATTCCCGGGATTTTTTTTTTAAATTCACTGAAAAATTTCAACAGGAATTTAATAGTTACGTTTTTGGAATTTGCTTTTTTTACATTGCTCTTCGATGTTTTGTTAACTAAAAATATAAATCTGTAAGCAGAGGTGTAAAGAGTTTTGCGAAATATTTTCAGCATAAAAAGTCTTTATAGTATCTAGATTGGCAGATGTATATGGAATTTCCATACATGTTATATATCAAAGCATATGAATTTATTTGTTTTTGTTTTGTTTTTTAAATATTCTTGTTCATCAAATGAGCGACTAAAGTTGTTTTGTTTTTTATTTAAATTTTGTATGTTTTTTCATAAAATTATATTTTTTATTGAGGTCATTTAATTAAATTCATGTTTTTGAAATTCCCGGGAATAAAACAGTTTACTTCTTGCTTCCCGGGAATTGGAAAAGTCCGCGAAATTAGAAACCCTAGACACGGCTATTGGTGCTTGTAGGCGAACGGTATATAGAATCAAGCGGGGTAGAGAAAAATTCACATTTTCTGTTGCTTATTTTTTTCATTCAATGCGACAGCCAGGGTTGCCAGATTTTGTTCCGATCCATTTTACCAAATTGATTTTAAAAATCGCCAAAATCATTTTTATGTAATTGTTCTTAATATATATTTGATAATAAATTTTTTTATACAACAATTTTTTAATCCCCCTTATTGTTGTGAATGGCGTCGCCGACGTCACATCAAGATGACAGTAAATATTGTCACTTGTCTACTCCTTGTCGCAACTACTCGTACATTAATTTACAAAGTCTTAGAGATTAGTAAGAGAATGTCAATAAGAGCCAATTGTTGCCGATAAAGAGTACACAAATGACAATATTTACTAGCGTCTTGATGTGACGTCGGCGACGCTATTCACAATAAATTTTTATAAAATAATCGTATTAAAATTTAGCAGAAAATCACCAAAAGTACAAATAAAGTAGCCAAAAATTATTTCTTTTAAATTTGTCTCATCCAAATTCCAAACGCATTAATTACTTTAATTAATATGAGAAAAATCATCAAAATTAAATTGTTTCAATTTTATTTTTGAAACTACTACAAACTAATTTTCATGAATTAAAAAAATTTTGAAGTTCAATTTTATTTTACTTATCGCCAGAAAACTTGCCCTGTCGCCATATCAAAAATTTAGACGCCAAATAAAGCGGCCCATACACTATAACAGCATGCATGCGCAATCAAGTGTTTGTGCCAGCGGTTGGGTCGTGTATGGGCATTTTGTGTGATTGTACGTGTTGCTGTAGTGATGTCAAATAGAGTTTGATATTTTGCTGATGGTACAAGCTTGCTGGTGTAGTATATGGTGAAATTAGCTCAGTTGAGCAAAGTTTTCATGGAGTAAACATGCATTTAAAAAATATAATTTATTGAAATATAATTTTTTTCAATGGAAAATAGAATTTTAGCTCTTTAGTTATACATAGCTGCTAATTTTAACAACATACCAATAGTAATTGTAAGAATTTTTTGTCCATAGACTGAAAAAAATAAATAAATTGTAGCAAAAACTGTGTCACTATTCATAACCACCCTTACCGCAATTTTGTAAAAAATGAATATTGTACCAGCTTGTTGGTATAATGTGTGCTTCGAGCATGAATGCTCAATCGCTTGATTGTGCGTGCATGCTGTTGTAGTGTATGGGCCGCTTAAGTTGAAAAATTTGCCATATTTGACAGAACTGGTGACAACAGCATTTTGTAATAGAAAACAGTGTTGACATAAGCAGGGGTAATAGCTACATGTATGTAGGTACTTTTGTAATATGTCATGTATAGGAATATATAGGGAATATCGGACAGTTACTTTGGGAAACTGATATGTGTAATTTTTATTTATTTTTTTTTTGCAACACTGTAATCATTATATTCAAACATATTTCTCTATTGTTTGCTTTAATTAGCTGGGCTTGGTTAAATGTACCATAATTCAAAGCGCAAGTAAATACGAAAGTTATGCCGAGTACACATTATGGCATTTGCGATATTTTTCGTTGTGCGCCATTGCTTTGCATATAAAAAAACCATAATATGAATGGCGTTGCACACATTTTTAAAATTACATCACAAAAAATGCGAGATGTGTACTCAGCATTACAGCCTACAGCGCCAACACATTAACAGGGGAACCAAAAATATGCTCCAAAAAAAGTGTTTTATGCGCAAGCAATATGCACTAAAAATTTTAAAATATGACTAAAAACTCAAAAATATGCTTTTAGAAATAAAATAAATTGGTTTATTTGTAAATGAAAATATATTTTTAATTCAAAAATTCAACAACATTTTCATATAAAATAAAAAAATAAAAATTAAAAGCCTGTTCATCGAACTGCCTTACGTTAGAAGGCGAGCGATTACTATCCAAACGATCGAGCTGAAAATTTAGTTCATTTTCTTTTTTCGTTTGGAAATAAAAGCTCTTTTTGTTAGTAATTAAACGTCTAAGAACAATGTTTCCATTACTCTTTTAGTTGTAATTCTTACGAGCTTTTTTCATAAAAAACTAAAAGTTTCTTTAGAAATGAAAAGAAAGCAACCCTCTATCAATCAATTGTAAAAATAAATAAAAAGTAAAGTTTTAAAAAATTGTTTGCTTAAGGTACAGAAAAATACGCACTTATTGAAAAAACAATGATTGAGTCCGTTGCGGATTTTTTTATAGCGACCGAGATAACGCAGGAGATTGCGAGACACAACAAATGTGCTAGAGCTGCCAGACGAGCAGTAAGTTCATTAAATAAAATGTTTATATACCACTTACAACAAGGAAGTTTTTCGAATGGTGCTGGAGAAAATGGAACCTGCAATGAAGCGAAACAGCAGAATTACTAGCGTTCCCGCTATAAGTAAAGTGACAACAGTCCTAAAATTTCTCGCAACTGGTGGTTACAAGTTTAGTGCCGGAAAGGAATGTATTTCATACATGTCTTTATTCTTTAGATGTGAAAATATTTCCGTTTTCTTGATAAAAACATCCACTATTTTAACTTTTATTTGTAAAAATTCAAAAACTTCACCGACACGTTTAATTTTTTCTGATTGTTTAATTTGAAAAAATTTTTCAAACGAAGGCTAAAAGCTTATTCGTTATACACAAAATAGAATAAACAAAAATCAAAAGTTCAATTCGTTCGTTATTTGACGTACAATATAAAAAATCTTATGTTACAAAAACAGGCTGTAAGTAAACAAAAGGAAACAATAAAAAATTATCAAAGAATACCTGCCGTATTCTTGGGTTTGAAGAGAGCGTTAAAGCAAAATTGCCATACAAATTTTGACTTAAGCAAATTATACAAATTATTTTTTTTTTAATACTCGTAAGAATTCAACTTCAATTTCAAAAGAGATCACTATATCAGAATTAAAATTTTTCGATAAATAAAGGCAGAATTAGTTTGTACGTGCTGTTCTGTTCTGAATCAGCTGTTTTGTTTCTGTTTAGTTGAAAATCTATATGTGTGGTTAGATTTTACTTTTTCGTTCTGTTCTGTTGCGGACAGATCTGTAGAAAATAGAATTAGTATTAGTGTGTTGTGATACTTTGTCTACAAGTGTAATCAATTCTATAGGTTGTCAGCTGATTTTTTTCACAGAAAAAGTAATTGCAAAATATTTTATACGGAAAAGAACGGCACAGAACAGCAACAGAAAGTAAAGACTAATGAAGCCTTAAAACTTTTTTTGCCTGTCACTTCTAAGTAAACTTTTATACATTTACAATGTTCCTTCAATGAAAAAAAAGAATGTTGACCAACACTAAAGTATCAAAATATACCCTAAAAGCGTAAAATATGCTAAAAATGAGAAAATATGCTAAACATATGCGTTTAAAACAGATATATGCAAACACAAGTTTTAAAGTGTAAAATATGCATAAATATGCACTAACAAATCGATGCCAGAATTCATAAAAAGTTCTGAAACGGATAAATATATTTTCCTTGCATTAATACGTCATATAAGAAAAAACATGCAATTGCATATTTGCGGTTTCCCTGCATATTAACATTTTTTTTTTTTTTTTTTTTGGGTTTTAGATCGATGTATTGCATATCATGGTTTGTTTTTTGATAAACTTCAAGCTGGGCGACTACAAAATTCTAGTCGTCACATAAACTTTACTCTTGTTTTCACAAGAATCACACTTTTTGTTCTTCAAATAACAACTTAATTTTTACAACCCAATTACATACATGTTTGAAAAGAAATGACCTTCTGTTGCCAAATTTCTCTTGTTTACTCTCCAGTCAGCTGTGTTTCTGTTTTACCACAAGAATGGTGCTGCCATATTTTAAAGTTAAATATGTGTATAATTTTGTATGAAAACAGATGTATGAAAAATTATTTTTGAACCCGTTGGGAACATAATGTTTTGACACAGAGTTGATATACATACATACGTATAAGCGAAGCAACGTAAGTCGCACCACAAAATCGCAGCGGTTCTATGGACGCTATTTCGTCTCTCTATATATAGGGTGGTCGCGCTTCAGCTTTGTCGTATCTTCTACAAAGTAGCTATTAAGTATTAGTAAAATTATGTGCACATGTGCTTATTCTATTTATTTATTTACATATTATTTTTTATTTTTTTTGTGAACTCAAGTATTAAGCAGAAATACTAGAGTGAATGATACTTGTAACTAAATGTGTGTAAATGCTTAAATAAATGGTGGCATAGCTAATTATAGTTGGTTTTTGTTGCTGCTTACAGTAGAGCCATAATTTTTATTAAATGCTGGCGGGCTTAATTTATTATAATTTAAGTAAAAAAAATATATATATGTGTGTATATGGAAAAGGGGATTCAAGCAGCTGCCGCAATACGAGGTTGCAACTTAAAGATTTTTCTGCAAGAACTTTATTTTATATATTATTAATTTTATATACATATTGCAAAATCTTAAAGCAAAACACTTCAGTCTGCCCTCCCTCGTATGTATGCTTGTATTTATATGTATGTGCGTACAACAACACCGAGTATGTTGTAATATAATTAACTTCCTGCCTGCTTAAATTAGGTAAAACAGTGTTACATTTTTATTACACCCTCTTTAATGACAAAAACGGAAACGATAGTAAATATAATAAGAAATTCACACGCATAAGGGTATATGTTCACATGTATACTTATGTATGTATATGTCTTAATTAGTGCTGGTAGGTAGGTATTAGTAGCAGCAAAAAAAACCAAGTTAAAATTTAATGTTTTACTAATTTTACACCGAGAAAATATTGAACTTCAAGTTAAAAAGGTACACTCAAAAAAAAGACATGTAATATTATTAAGAAATTTTTTTTCCTAAATTCAAGTAAAAAAATTTTCTAAGTTTAAGTAAGTTTTTCTAAGTTTAACTAAATTTTAACAAAAATCTAGTAAAAATTACTTAATATGAGTAAAAAATAAAAAGTTCATATCCTTAAAAATAGTTCATAAAAATACACAATAAATTTCTCAAATTTTAGGAAATGTTTACTGACTTAAAGGAAATATTTACTAGAAGTAAGAAAATGGTTATAAACTGCAGGAAATTTTATAAAAAGGACTAGTCAATTTCGTCTTAAATCAAAAAATAAACTTTAGGAAATGAGTTACTCCTGATTAGTTCATGAAATTTGACTTACTTAAAAGATGTAAAAAGTTATACTAAAGTTTAGGAAAATATTTACCATTTTAAGCATTTTTTCTTTGAATTATAGAATTTATTATTAATTAGCATTTAGCAAAAAATCTAAGTAAAATTTTTCATATTTTCGAGGAATATTTGAACTTGAAATTTATTTTTTTTTATATATAATAAAATTTTAAAACTCAATAATTTCAATGCTTATGCAGGCTGCCTTGTTACGCAATTGTTTAGAGTGCTTGCCTATCAATCAGAAGGTTGCAGGTTCAATTCTTGTCAACTGTCAAGGAATTTATATGTATTAAGAATATAACATGAAGATATAATAAATAACATATCATTTGTTATAATAGAATTTAATTAAAAATAAAAATAAGTACCAGAGTTAAAGACAGAAAAAAATTGGAAAATTTACTAAATTTGAGATCAAAGACGAAAAAATTTGTTTGCTAATCTCCCAATTTTATTGGAAAATTTTACTTAATTTTAGGAAAATTTTACTAAAATATGAAAATAAAATTACTATAAACTAGTTCATTAATGAGCTAGAAATTTAGTAAATATTTTACTGGTTTCAAGTAAAAAACAGCTTTGGCGCCATACTACAACTTTTTTTATTCAAATTTAGAAAATTTTCCAAAGTTTTAGTTAATTTTTTTTTTTTTGAGTGTAGAACTTCAAACTCAAGGCAGGCTACATTCAAAAAGTCACGGACGATGTCGTAAATCAATATATATATAAAGGAAGTCAGCATTAATTAGGCTTTTTGATTTTCAGAAACTTGAAGTCTTTTCGGAATGCCCATATGTAGTTTAGGTTAGCTGGCTGCTGACAGGGACAAATTTGAAAATTAGAGTGCAGCTCACTTGGGTACATTACAATCAGCGTGACCGTTTAACCGACTAAAGTTGCAAATTGCCACTTTTTCGACTGCTTTTGCCACTTTTAGTCTCCTTTTTTTAGAGTGAATTATGTAAAAATACATTAAAAATAAAAAGTTTAGTGTAGTTTTCTCGTTTTTTTTTGCCCCTTTTTTTTTATAAATCCCCTTCTGGATGCCACTTTTTGAAAAATGTCATCGGTTACCCTGATTACAATGATCCCTTTGTGACACCAGTAATTTGAAGAGAAGATAGAGAGAGAGGAAAAATTTATTGGGGGAGGAGTCAGCGGCTGTACCAGTCAGATAGCTCAGACAGGCTGCCGAAGGATATTTTGTCACGGAATAGACAGATATCAGGACTAATTTGGTTTTGTAGTTATTATTTTTGGCCAATCGAAATCTTGTTTTCTTATGTTATATAATTCAGCTATATGGCCTACCATCTTTTATATAAAAAATAATCAATTATTCACTCAATATTTCCTGACGTTTAGTGAATTGTATGATCACTTTTTCAAGGGATGTCTTCTATTTAGTTATTTTCATTTTTCCTGTAAGGCAACTTTAAGTTGCTGTTTACTGTTGCACAACTTATTCTACATTTATATTTGGGGTTTACACAGCTGTTTTAATGACCTTGATATATATATTTTTACAGTAACCGCAGCTCTTTGCTGTCAGTGAAGTGTGTTTGGGTTAATTTTATTTACAAAATTTATAATTATCATAATTTATCAGCAAAGCCAAACTTGCATGCTATATCCTTACTTAATATGTGTCAGCTAACGTTAACCTAAATACAACCCTGTCATCGTTTCTGGAGAAGCAGAAATGGTAACCCTGGTAACGAGGAAGCTGTCCGAAAAGCGTAGCATATTTTTTAAACTTCGTTCTTCTACGATCGTAAATAATGGATTTTCGTAAAAAAAAATTAAGCTCGAAAATTATGTCCCTTAAGTTTTTTTTTGGCGGTTAAGGCACTACAAAGTGAAGCTTTTCGACCCACAGCTATCATTTAACCTCAAAATAGCCTCTATACTTCATCGTATTTTTAGTATTCTTGACTCTGTTTTGATTGCTCTTTGGTCTCTGTTGTATTGTGATGGATTTAATGTACGAAATAGTTCACAGTTACAAAACGACACACAAACTCGTTCGTATTGCGCCCAAACAATTGCCACACACTCCTTTGAAGTGGTGTCATGCTTTCATTTATGGTCCAATGTGACCTATAGCGCAGTTAACTTCTTCACATACAAATACTCCAGCAAAAGGAATTGGAATAAAATCCGGTTCTGGCTTAAAGGTGACACGAGAAAGCGGCAACGGCTGACTTTTTTGCACATGGTAGCAGACGATGTCTAGTTGGCAGCATGATTTTTAACGGCGCCAAAAAATAGCTGCGACTCGTGTTTGTAGGGTTGAAGTGAAGAGAAGGTTGCGTTGTAGTAAAAGTCGCACATAATGGGAATTGAAAGGAGAATTTTAACTCTTCTCTTTTACATGTCTCTCTCTCTCTCATATTTTTGTATGATATCAGTGTTACCATATGTAAAGATTTATCTTAGTTTTTAGGTTTTTAGAGATATTAAATCGAAAAAAAAAGATTTCTTTGCTAAAATTAAGATTTTTTAAAATTTGACCAAACTATTTACATATTTTCTGATTTTCTTCGTAATAATCAGACACATATGCTGCGCATATAATTTTAAAATAAACTTATTTTTTTGCCGACTTGAAAAATTTTGAAGTATAAATATGGCAATACTGCATGCTATGTACGAGCAGTGTTGCCAGTTACAACTATTTTTATGTTATTGAAAAATTAGTGATAATTTTATTTATAAAATGCATGAAATAAACAGTTATAGTATAAAATTAAAAACAAATAAACTAAGAAGAGAACAGTACCGCGATTCACTAACTTTTTTTTAACGATAATCGCATCGTTATAGAAAATTTATCGAATTTGATATTCAGTAACATTTTTAACGATATTCGCTGTAGGTTAATGTCAGCTGTGTCCCTATTTAAGAGACAATAATTTAAGTGCTGATAATTTTATGGACAAAAAACAACAGAAAATAGCAGCTGCGTCCTATCGTTAAAAATAAGTTTCAGAATCACATAATCGTTATTACAAGGCACAAAATGTATAGACAAAAATTGTGATTGTCGGATCGTTAAAGGTTACTGAATCGCACTACAGGAATTATTGTATTTTGGTGGTAGATTAGAAAAAAAATATAACTATGTCGACATGCTGGCCCTAATTACGAGTCTCGTACTCGAAGTCAAAATACGACACTCGTAATTGGGTCTATTAGTTCTACATTTCCCAAACTAACAGTTAGTTCTTTAATGGCAACATTGCTACGAATGAACGAATAAAAACTATTGATCAAATTAATATCAAAAAGTTCCCTGACTGTTGTGACGGGTTTAAGAAGGGACTCCGAAAGAAAACGTAAGCGCTGTCTCAGCTACATTACCCTTCATCTAAACGGGCTTTTACAGGAAGCCGACGCGCTATGCGGGTATAGCAGTGACATAGAGTTACCAGACTTTTTTTTGCATATGATAGTAGACGACATACATACATATGGCCTGAGTCACCTCACGTCATGAATATCTCTTTTTGGCGAGCTGAACGTTTAATGTCATTTATGCTTACTACTGAATGAAGCCATATTATTTATCAATCATTTCTTTGATATCGGTGATGCTTTCTTTACTTAAAAATTTATGTTTAATGGCATTTTTCCATTTGCGTTAAAATTAACGATATTGGGGGCACTTTAAATGGTCGTCAAAAGTAAACTAATAAATAAAGCGACGGTAGCCAAGTAATAGAAAACATTTAAAGGCACCAATACTAGATTTAAAGTTTCTAATCTTGATATACAAAAAATAAGTCACGCAACTATAAAACTGCCCTCATAACGTTACTAAAATGCCGGAAAGTGTAATTAAAGAATTTTAAACAGGCAAGAAGCAAATGATAAATAAATAGAAACCACAATTCAAAAAGTTTTTAAAATTGTCTATGTAATATTTTTGTATTTAGTTTATTCTAATTAATTCATGTTTAAACTTTTCCTCTCTTTCAGTTGCATAAAATAACACATCATCGTGCTGCCGTGACTGGTGTTAAGGTTGTACACACTTGTGATGTTTTAATATCGTCGAGCCATGATAAAACCATCTGCTTGTGGTCATTGGAGGATTATACACTATTGAATAGCATGCAAATGAACAGTCCAGTGTTACGTATCGACATATCATGCGATTCGGTAAGTCAAGCCCAATAAACACAAACATTCATTATTAACTCCAGTTATTATTAGGAGGAGTAGGAGGAGGAGTAGCAAAGTTTTTATTTATTTTCGTTTTATTGTACACATAAATTGTTTTTGGAAACGTTCTATCAACTTTTTTTGAAAGGAAGTCTTAACACTTCAGGCTTAATTAAATACCTGCTACATTTAACTTTTAGCAATTTTATGATTTTTTTTTTTTATGCTAGGAATTTTCTATTTATTTAATATAGTCTGACATATTTATAATGCTAAGTTTTATTATTGTTATTGTGCGGCTGCTGGTTGCTTTGCTGTGTGTGCATATGGCACATATCATACATTTATTTTATTTATTTACTGAGAAACACAGCCAGAAAGTAAAATAAAAGTTTCTTTATTGTTTGGCTTTTTTTCTTGTCATATTTATGCTTAAAACTTTTAGCTCCTTAACTGGGTTACATTGTCAGGCAGTGGGAAACACGCACATACATATATTTACTCGTAAACAAGAAGCCGTCACATTTCAGCAAAAAAATAATGGCCAAATCTGACACACACACACACATATGCTTATTTCAACTTATCCTTGTACCTTTACATTATTACATTTATGCACGTATGTATGTACGATGTACACACTTACCATTAACATGCATACATATTTAAGTATGGATGTGTGTACATTAGGCAGGTACTTAAATTGTAGCTTTTAGCAACAACAAAAATTATTGTGTAAAAATTAAAAATCCACGAAAAGTCTCTAAGACTCATAACTGCCCCTGACACGCTCCTTGCAGAGTAAAATGTAACACCGACCGCCACAAATTCTTTCCTCCAAACAGAATATTGTAACCCTTTATCGCCCCTCGTTAAGGGTATTCCCTTAGAAAAATGTTTTTATACATATTTCCCCATTGTCCTAACAAAGCCCAGGATACCCCTAGAGGATTGAAATGTATGAGGCCCCACAGTAATTTTTTTCTCCGTTACATTTTTTCTAAACACTCCCTTCTTAGGTGGTCTACCATACAAAAATATTTTTATAAATTTTTCCCAATCGTCCTAACAAGGCCCAGGGTAACCCTAGAGAATCCAAATATATGATCAAACCACATTAATTTTTATACACAATAACCCTCTATCTGCCCTCCTTAGGGGTTTCCATACAAAAATATATTTATAAATTTTTCCCATCGTCGTGACAAGGCCCAGTGTACACCTAGAGAATTCAAATTTATGACCAACCCATATTAATTTTTTATCCGATATACTTTTTCTAAACATACCAACCAACCCCTTGTATTCTCTCCTTAGGGAGCCTACCATACAAAAATATTTTTATAAAAATTTCCCCACAGTCGTGAGAAGGCCCAAGGTAGTCTTAAAGGAACCAAATGTATAATCGACATTAATTTTTTCTCCGCTATATTTTTTATACACACCAGTTCTCTATCTATCCATACAAAAATATTTTTCTAAGTTTTCCCAATTGTCCTAACAAGGCCCAGGGTACCCCAAAGGAACTAAATATGTGACCGACCCATTTTAATTTTTTCTCCGGTATATTTTTTTGTAAACAAACCTATTGATCTCTCCTTCTTAGAAAGGCTCCTAGTTATACAAAAATATTTTTATTCATCTTCCCCACCGTCCCAACTACCCCCGGGTTCCTCTGCAGTCTAAAGTTAATACCGCCCGTCACAATTTTTTTCTCTTTAGGACGATGGGGAAAAGTTGATCAAAAATATTATTTTATTAAACCAACCTCTTAACGAGGGGTGATAAGGGATTAGTACACTGTGAAAAAAATATAGCGTAGAAAGAATTACTAGAGTTCGGTCGGACATTTTACCTTTCTGGGAGTGTGTTCGGGGAAATTTCTACACAATAATTTGTTTTAGTAAAAGGAAATTATTTGTAAGCGGTCCCCGCATTAAATATTGTAAAAATATATCATTCAATAAGAATTGAAATTACTGAACTTAAGCCTGACTACGAATTATTTCTGATTAAAATTCACTACAGTTCAATTAAAGAATCTAAAAAGGTTTCATTGTGAATTTTCGAAAATATGTACAAGTCTAATGTATACATACATATCGTCACCTTAAATGCAAACGGACGTACAAAACTACAGAAAAATTCGAAATTGAGTTTCTGATTGATTATGGTTCACTTTATCAAACTAAATGTTCACGCAAACATTTAGACCTCTGCGATCAAAAATGACGACTTTATTAAAGAAATTCAAAAGCACGTAATTACGAATGTATCTATTTTTTTATTGCAAAGAACGTAACTAACATAAAATCTCAAATATATATAAAAAGGAAATAATTTGTTAAAAACATATAAGTATCCATACTACAAGTGAATTTTGAAGAAAATTTGCGAGATCACTTTATTATTATTATTATTATTGATTTTTAAAAGTTTTTTGTTTCTCCTGTAAAAAATATAAAATTGTAGTTACGTCCGTTTGCGTATAAGGTGACGATATGTATGTATATATGTATTTATGCAAGCATGTACAAGTATTTATGTTTGCTTATTTTGCATGTACTCGTATCAAAGATTGTCCTGTCAAGTGTATTTATTATGTACATGAAAACAAAAAACTTTTGTTTATACTATTTTGACGCATTTACCATCATCCTTTTACGCATAAATTATACTTGACAACGTCAATCTTGTTGCTGTCAACTCATTATCATCAACGCTCGTAAAATTATACTGCTAGAGAGTTTATAAAAAAAGACTTTTAATAAGGAAAACAAGTAAAACGAGCACATACATTTGTACACACATATATATATATGAGTCGTAAATTGTATAAACTCTTTACGAACCGCCTAGTTAGATCCTCCTTAAAAGCAACACTAATCTCAAAGTAGGAGACCAACCACAGGGTGGGTCATCAGAGCTTATTAGTAGAAACTATTATATTGCACAGTGGGATATATGTAAATGAAATGAATGCAGCAACCGATTTTTAAAATATTTCGCATGCCTAAATGATAAAAGAGATATAAGATTTGACAAGATTTTTTCGACAATTTGGCATGCAACAAGTAAGAATCTTATAAAACCACTTAACTAACAAAATAACATTTCCCTACAAAATTTTTAAAACTTTCTCATAACAATCAGCCGAATTAAAAATGAAAATAAAGAAACTTTATTTCAGTCACTTGAATAATTTTGTTTAGTTTTTTCTCTCTCCTATAAAATTTAAAAAAGTGTATTTATATTTTTTTTTTGCATTTCATCTAACGACGTACAACGACGTGGGATAAATACACTAGAGTGTACCACCTTACAGGAAAAATAAATAAATAAATTCAGTGAAGTGCGACTTTGACCCGCGCACGAAGGGTACGGTACGAACACGAGATATGTAATTCAATACGAACAATATAAACTATAGTTTTGGCATTTTTTTCGTTTTTGGGTTTTTTCGGTTTTAAGCGCTTTTTTGGGTTTTGAAGTTTTTTTAATTTTGGCGATTTTTATTAGTTTGGCGTTTTTTTTATTTAGGCGATTTTTTTATTTTGGCGATTTTTTTAATTTTTGCTTTTTTTCATATGGGTGATTTTTTTTTTGGTTTTGGCGATTTTTTTGGTTTTGGCACTTTTTTTCTCGTTTTGAGGATTTTTTCGGTTTTTGGCGTTTATTTTCGTTTTGGCGTTTTTTTTTTAGTTTTGACGATTTTTTTTCATTTTGGCGATTTTTTTTTAAGTAAACAATTATTTTGGTTTTGGCGCATTTTTAGCGTTTTGGCGATTTTTTTCGGTTTTTGGCGTTTTTTTCATTTTGGCGATTTTTTTTCATTTAGACGATTTTTTCGAATTTGGCGACTTATTTGAGTGCTAGAAGTTTTTTTTTAATTTTGTCGATTTTTTTTAATTTTTGGCGATTTTTTTCAGGTTTTGTCGATTTTTTTCGGTTTGGCGATTTTATAATTTTCGAATCTTTTAGTTTTACCGT
Source organism: Tachina fera (assembly GCA_905220375.1). NCBI lineage: Eukaryota > Metazoa > Arthropoda > Insecta > Diptera > Tachinidae > Tachina > Tachina fera. The sequence goes on along the minus strand of LR999967.1, from coordinate 100,419,216 downwards.
TTTTGAAAATTTCAAGAGTTTACCTCTTACGGTTTCCAAGATATAGCATGTTGTCAAAATTACATAGTCAAAATTGCATTAACTTATGGACCACCCTTTAATTTAAATTTTTTAATATTTCAATGTTAATTGTTGTAGTCTATATAAAAATACACTAATTTTACAAATTTCAAGTGTCAATATACCTATGTACATACAATTGTATGTATATTACATGGGATTTTAAAATTTTTCGTCGCTCGTTTTGGAGTACCCTTTAATTTTAAATTTTCTAATGTATTTGTTGTTGTAGTAGCCAAGGTTCTTCATACTCTGTAAAAATTTCAGGTCCGTATCTCTTACCGTTCCTGAGAAAATACCGTGTGACGGACAGACGGACAGCGTAGCGAAAACAATAGGGTTCCTTTTTTTACCTTTGGTGTACGGAACCCTAAAAATTGCGCCACACACTTTTCATTATTTAATTTTTTTAACCTGATTTGCTGATTTGGCATTACAATTACCATAATAACGAGCTTATGTTCCTATACCGGGAAAAACTCTAGAAACAAAAATATATATAAAAAAATATATATAAAAAAATTAATCATAAGAACAATCATGAGAAAATTTTTCTAAAGGAAGATTATAAAGAATAAAAATATTCTAAGTTATTTCGAACTTTTTTCAGATTTTTTTTTCATAAACCTTAGAAAGTTTACTTTTGTAACTTGTATCTTAATTTATTATTTTCTACTTATTCACACTTCATAGTTATTCCAGTTTAGTTCGTCAACAGTAGTTTTTTTTTTTTGCATAAATTACTGGTACGAATTTGGGCCTAATTCCATGTCATAGGTACTCGTATAAAAGAGACACGGAAATAAACAAAAATAAAGTTATTCATATTTTAAACATATTCCGTTTATTTTTTTTTGTCTAAAAACAACACGTTCTTGATACAAAGACATGATATTTTAATAATATTTAAAAATATGCGTGAGCAACAAAATACATTAGTTCAATTTCAACTTAATTTACATAAAGATATTCATCTGCAAACTTACATGCGTTCTTTTTTTCATTCGTTTCATTTTTCATTTCATCTAAAATACATACATATGTATGTACATATACATACGCACATATGTATCTACATATATATATATATATATGTATGTATATATATGTTTCTTTCACTCCTCGAGGGAGCATAGGGCCACAATGCTACATACATATGCACGTACAATTTATTAAAACCTGTTATTGGTATTTTAGTTCATAATTGATTTTTTATCTCATCTGTGACTTTTAAATTAATTTGTTGAAACATGAGCTCGCTGTTAAGAAAAAAAAAAAACAAATATGTATGTACATACTTTCAATTTGTTTTTGAAATTTTAATTTTCTTTATGTTGTATTTCATGCATGTATGTACATACTTATGTATTTACAAGCACCCGTTTCTGTTCATTGTTTAAGAACAACAACAACACCAACAACAGCAACAACAAAAATAATAATAGTAAAAAAAAGGAAAAATAACATCAAACCAATAATAACAACAACAATAATGGTAAAAAAAAGAGCAAGAACTAACATGAAACCAATACCCAAGCACCACTAACAACAAACAGTTATTTTGTTAATTCTACTATTACGAACTACAACAACAATAACAAAAGTTGATTAAAGTTGCCAACTATCATCAACAACTCATCTACTTTTATCATGTGTATAAAATTTCACAAATTTTTGGTTATGTAAGTGCGTATGAGTAATATCGACGTACCATTACGAATTTAAGTGCGAGTGTTATTACGTATACGTATGTGTAACTGGAAAAAGTTTTTTTATTATTGTTGTTGTTTTTATTACTCTTTTGAGAGAAGTATTTACTGTGTTCGCAAAGACACACACACACACACACGAAACAATTTGTTTATATTGTTAAAAAGCGGATGGGTACGTGTGCATGTATGTATGTATGTATGTATGTATATATGTTTGTATATGTGTACATATGTATGTATGTGAGTGTTTTCATGTTTTTCTTGTATATTTAATGCCTGCATATGGAGAAAAAACTTCTTATAGATATGTATGTATGTATTTATGTATGCACATATGTATGTATGTTTGTGTGTACATAAGTTTAGTTTTATTTGAGTTTTTCTTTCCTCTCTAATGCTTTAATATTTTTGCGGAATTTTTAAAACTTAGCTTGTATTTTTTGTTGGATTTATGTAAACTGGATTTTATGGTTGGACTATGCATATCATCTACTGATGATTTGGTTCAAGCGCCAATGAAATACGTATACGTTTATAGACATGCTAAACCATCAGCAATTAAATTTCATATTTTTTTAATAGAACAAATTTTTATTAGTTTCATTAATTTTGAAATTCCACTCAGAAACTTTTTGCAACACACATACATACATACATGCACGCAATCCTCGCCACATAAAATAAATACAACACACTATCCACGACTTATATCGATCCCTAACGGCTAAAATAAATTATCTAACCTTCAAAAAATAAGGGCCTTATTTTATAGAACAAAAATTTTGTATAGAAAAAAAATTTAATTACAAAAACAATATACATACATATTAAAATTTGTTAACTTTAGCGTTGCTTTTTACAAAATAAGGTTTTAAATTTTACAGAAAGAAATTTTTTACCTTTTTTTCAATTTGTTTAGAATGGTTTATATAAGTTTTTTAAATTTGTTTGACGGTTACGTTAATTTGTTCGTCAACTTGACTAAAATGTGACCGCGAAAATAACATAATCTACAGAAAATTAAAGTTACAGTTTTATAATATCTTCAGAAGGTTTTAACGAAAATGTAATTGTAGCCTACAAATTACATTAGAAAAGTTCTATATTAAATTTACTTTAGTTTCCTATAATACAAACAATTTCATTTAACAAAAAAAAAAAATAAGCTAATACTAAACTCAAAATTTGAATTAAAAAAATTTTTCAATACACAGTTAATTTATGTATTAAGCCCATGAGTTTTAAAATGAATTTAGGTCAATAATTCTTTAAAATTTTTTAACACCTTTTTAATTATAATAATCTTTAATTTTTATTAAGCTTAAGTTCTTTTGTTTTCAAACAAAAGATTCTCTTTATATTTCGAGATTTCTCCACTTCTTGCTTTGTGTAGCTTCTTCAGGAGAATATTTAAAATTCAGCTAAAGTCGGAAGTAATTTCGTTTTGTAGTATAATTCTTATATATATTTAGCTAATAAAACATTTTGATTTAGTTGATGCAGCCACGCAGCTGCTCAAACTTATTTATGAGTTTAAACGATTAAATACTTTGTTAACAAGTTTTCTTATTTGTTAAACGCTTAATTAATTATTTTTTTTAAGCTTTGCACTAGCACCGTTTTAAGACATATTAATATGTATTGTCTGCCAATAAAGGAAACTAGCTAATGGCAACAGTTAAGCTTAAAAACAAACAAAAAAAAAGGATATAGGAAACAGCTTTTACTATTTCCTGTAAAATTATTTTTCGTAAAATGTTTTTCCCCTTGCACGTAACATACAAGCGTAACTTAAAATGGAAAAACGTAAAAAAAAAAGTTTTATAGCAGCCAAAGGCATTTCGGATTTAGGATAATATGAGTTTGCATTTTTGTATTTTAGAAACTCCTCATTCGCATATTCAAACCAAACGAGGCAGCAGCTTAAAAGTTTCCATAAAATATTTGTATTAAACATTCATTAGAAAAGTTTTTCAATTGAACTTTTATCGAATTTAAACATTTTCGCTTTAAATTGTTTTGCTTAAAGCAGGTTTATATCTGGTTAAATGATAAAAATGTAAATTGTAATTATCTGCTCAACTGTTTGGAATTACAAAGTTATTTGTCTTAGAAACAAAATGCAAGCTGGCGATTTAAATCAAATATAATTTTCCTTATTTAAATGAAGGTCTTTCTGCTGGCCCACTGTGATGACAATGGCCTGTATGTACGTACTTTGGCCACTGGCAAAGAATTACACACACTCAAAGGACACAAGTCCAGAGTAAGCAATGGCAGATGTTGAATTAAGAACATGAAGTTAGATTAATATTTATATATCTTTACCAGATACGCACAATAACTATAGGACGTGATAGCCAAAGAGCCGTAGTGGGATGTGAGGATACTAGAGCCTTAATCTATGACATGCACACGGGTCGTTTGATAAGATCAATGCCACCCAACCCTGGCCCAGTTACCGCTCTCTATGCCATGGCTAATGATGATTTTCTGATAACAGTGGGTGGCAATAAAATAACTTTCTACTCCTTCCGCAATGAAGAATTGTATGTTCATCCCTATTCGCACAATCAAAGAAGAAAACGCTCTCTAAAACGAGCCACACAGTCACAAAGATCTCCCTCGACAACGCTTCCACCGATTACATGCTTCGATGTGTCACGTGATTCGCAGTTAGTGGCCATTGCTTCGAGTCGCCTGGTGCATTTAATGCAAATCAATACACCCGAATATCAGACGACATTTGATGGACACGCTGCTCCCGTTACGTGTTTAAATTTCGCCCCCAACGGCGAATACTTGGCTACGGGCAGTGATGATCGCATGGTTCATGTCTGGAATCTGGCCATGGGCTCAACAGCGCACACATTTAAGGGTCATGTGGCTCCCATTTGCAGTGTAGTGGTGTTAATGGACTCTAGGCGTATTATGTCCTCGGATCGTGATGGCTTAATTTATGTATGGCTGGCTGATGGCGGTAACCTTTTGCAAACCATACAAGGACCTTTTAAATCTTTGGCGGCAACAAACAATATGAAATTTGCCGCATCGACAAATGGCGAGAATATGTTGAAAATCTTCTCTCTCACGCGTGAAGATGAAAAGTATTCGGTTTCTCATTCGGATGAAATCACTTGCTTCACCATAACAGCTGACAGTTTGTTTATAATAACGGGCTCCCGCGACATGTCATTGAAAGTGTGGCAGGCCACAGGTGGTAAATTAGCTCAAGTTTTGGTGGGTCATTCCGATGCTGTCACTTGTGCGGCGGTCTCAGTGACCAATAAATCGCAAGTAACTTCGGGTTCCAAAGATACAAATTTGATTATCTGGGACTTGCATACGGGTGAGGAGATACATACTCTAGCTGGGCATTTGGGGCCCGTTATTGGTGTTAAGGTCTCGGCGGATGGTTCAACGGCTGTTTCGGGCAGCGATGACAAAACCTTAATAGTTTGGGAAACAAAGCGCGGCTTGGCCTTGACCTCTTTGCAGCTGCATGTACCCTTTCCAAGATTTGATATCAGTATGGACTGCTCCCGTATTCTGGTTCAATTGGTGGACAGTTTTAATTTACCCGTCATTTGTCTGCACAATACACCAGCCCAATACATAAAGCTGCCAACATACTCAGCGCCCGCCAGGGATGTGGAGGGTAAGTGAACCTCACACACACATACATATAGGAACATACATTTGATTAACATTATTTATTATATCCTTTTCTTTTTCGTTTTCCAGATCTTCGACCACAAGGACCCAAACGCCAAATGAAACGTTTCCTCAAGAAGGAAGTTTCATTGGACACCTACACTTGGCAAAAGAAATATGGCCATTTAACGTCTTCAGTTATGATGGCCCAAGTAGATGAAAGACTTAAGCGCCGTTTTTCGGTATCGGCCAGCATGGAGGAAATTTCAAAAATTGCCGAAATGAAAACAATAACATCACAAACAAATTTAGGGCCCGAACAGGCTGCCCTGGCCCAATCGCAACATTTCGATCAATTAGAAGCGCTGTGGAATAAAAGATCACCGCCACGCAGACGACACCACAATGCGGTAAGTTGTTTCCAGGAGCTTTCGTGTTTGTGTGCGTGTCTTAATACTCAGATATAGAAAGCTTTAAGCACCCGTTTAAGGTAAAAGCTTTGTAGTATACAGTTATGTAGTGAAATAATAATTAATATACATATACATATATAAAAGTTTGTATGTTTGAAGGTTTGTTTGTTCCATAATGAACTCTTATTTTTTTGTATAGCGCTCATTAGGAGCGATGCTTTTAGAGTCAAATTAATTAAGTTGTATAAACAAATTGTGCCAGAAAGCTGCTTTAATGTTTTATGCCAGTTTGAAGCTTTTTTTTTCTTAAGTTACATTTAAAAGAATTTGTTATTGTTCAAAATGCCACAAAGCTTTCACCATGAATTTGCAATAATTCAAAAAAATTTCAGGAAAAATTTATGCAAAATGGATTTCAAGAGGTGTGTCAAGAACCGAGAAATAAAAGCTTTTCTCCTTAAAGCAGGATTTTAAAAATTTAAGGCGATAAAAATTTCCATTGAAATATTTTTAGCAAAAAGTTTTTTTTTTTAATAAATATTAAAAGCCTGAGAGAGAGAGAGAGAGCTTTTACAAAAAAAAACAACTGATTAGAATCAGGGTTGTCAGATTTTTTACCAAATCGTTTAAAAAAAATGACAAAATAATTGTTATGTAGGTTTTCTTAACCCATGACAATAAATTTGTTTTTATACACTTTTTTAATATAAATTTTTATAAACAGCCCAATCATGAATAACAATTCCGTGCGAGTTTTTTCACTTTTCCCCTTTCTCCAATCATGAATTTGTTTTTTCCTTTTTTACCCAGGAAAAATTATTTGTACATATTTTTTCAAGTTGGTGAATTTTAATAATATTGTTTACTCTCTCACTCTAAAAAAAAGGGAGAAACAAAATGTCAACAAAGAAGTAAAACAACGAGCTTCGTAATGCGGTGATGCCACGTATTACTCTTTTTGTTCCCAAAGAATTTATGATTGGAGGAATGTTTTCTCGAGAAAATTATTTTCCGTGAGAAATAATTTTTTTTGTAAACTTTAAGGAAAATCAAATTGTTTTAATTTCTTGCAGACGAGCTTTGGTAGGATTTATTTTTGAAACTACTCCTTGAACAAACTAATTTGCCTGAATTACAAAAATGTTGAAGTTCAATTTTGTTTAAAAAATATATAAATAAAATAAAAAAATATCGCCAACAAATTTATTTATCACATATCAAAAATTTTACACACGAAATAAGTTGAAAAATCGTCACGTTTGGGGGGAAATCGCCGTATCTTATAACCCTGATTAGAATATGTTACTGGTGTCCTCGCCAACTGCCGTTTCAGTGCAATATTCAAGTTCTCTCATTAACGGCTTATCGTCTTTTTTTATAGTTGCAATAACAAATCTTTTCAAAGACAAGAACTTTAAAAAAAGGTAAAGCATTAAGCTTTTGCATAGTAAAGCCAGAATTAGTTTTTACTTTCTGTTCTGTTACGAATCAGCTGACTATTTTTTGTTTATAGAAATATAATACAAGTCGTTAGTTTTTCTGTTTCGTTCTGTTCTGTTTCGGTTCAACCTGTGAAAATCAAAAAATTGTTAAGCTATTGTAATTGACAGCATAAATTAAATAAAAATATTTTGAAATAATTTGTGATTGTATTTATAGAATTAAGAAAAAATAATTTTTAAAAGAAAAAAAAAATAAATTATATTGAAAATTAACAATGAACGATGCAAAACTCATCGCTTTAGTGGGAAACTGCGACCCTTCTGGTCAGAAACAGTTGATAAGTTACTACAGAAATAGTAAGTACTCAAATTTAGAAGCAGAACGGCACAGCACAGAACATCAACAGAAAGTAAAGACTAATGTAGCCTTAATGCTCTTATAGCAAGTCCAAGCCATATACACAATGTGCAAACTTTTATAAAAGAGCTTTTGTGCTTTCACACCGACGAGAGCACAACAGACAATCATACCGCGGCGACAAAAATTATTGCTCTCAGTTTGCAAAGAAAAAAGATAAAATTTAAGAGCTTTCAAAGTTGTTTACCTCAAATTCAAATATCAGAGTATGTGTATTTGGACGTTAACTTTTTTTTCTATCTGTTCTTCGACAAACCTCAAGTGCCTTAAAATTGTTAAATTAAATCTTCAAACACTATATTTTTATTATTTGGGCTTATTTTTTTTCATTTTTTCTTCCGTAACATCAAACAAAATTAACACTTGCACACAACAAATATAAAAAAAATGTGCAATCCGAACTAAAAAAAACGAAAATTGCAAACTTCTAACAGGGTTTGTCAAGACAAACATCATTGGTCGAAGATCGTTTGGAGTCGTCGGATGATGATGATTATCATGATGAACGCACAGGTATGTTATCAGCATCCTATGATGAAATTCACAGATTAGCACAACCACCAACACCAACAAAAAGCATGCAAAAAAGCCCTCCTCAAACACCAAAATCATTACATAAAAACACAACAACAGCAACAACCACACAACGTTTACGTCCCGTTTCTATGCACGCATGGATCACAAGTAGTTACAAAGCAATCCATAGTAGTTACACTAGCATTAGCAATATTTGTAACAATAATCAGACCAACAACACGAATGAACTTAATCCTTCCACTACCCCAAATGTCAATAACAGTTGTAACACAACCGCTACAACTGCCGCTACCACATCTATAAATCACACCAGTACTCAGACCAATTTACCTCCGGAACATACCCATGCTGGAAACCTGCCTAAGGAATTTCAAACTTCTTCGAGCCATACAAATCGTCATCAGCCAGATCTTGTGAAGGATTTACAACAACACTGCAGCATGCCATCGGATAATAAGAGAGATGTTTTAAGTCAAGAACGTCGTTTAAGATTTCGCAGTTTCTTTAGATGGCGAAGTTTAAAATCACGTCTTATGCCCGCACGCAATTGTCAATCTTGGCAGCCTCAGTCGTCGTTGACAAATATTCGTGTAAACGAGAAAGCCCCGACAACGGCCTCTACAACTGCTTCAGCTGTCAACGTGTCTTCCCAGCCGGTGGAACATTTAAGACGTCCAAATCCCATTATAATAGTAGAAAATTATGATCATCGTAATGTGCAACAAATACGCACACAAATACTATTACATCCGCAAAGCTCTCAGGCGAGTTGGGGTCAAATAGTTAACGCCTTGCCCAATTCAACAAAATTCGAAAATGCTACTTCCCCTTCAACGAACAATAATTGGCAGCGCAGATGGCGCCTTTGGAAGATTAACGATTGTAATAAACCGGTCGCTGCAATTTTTCCACAGATGCCAATTGAAGAAATAAATAAACGCCAGAGTAGCAGTAGCAGCGGTAGTGGCAGCGGTAGCGGTAGTGATTACGCTACCGGATTTTGTGGCACCTCTACTTCCGCACGCCACAAGAGTAAATTAAAAACCTCCTCACCAACAACTACAACAACAGACATTTCAACTAGCTCGAAAAGTTGTATTGCTCAATAGTTTAGATAAAAATTTTATGCAACACCAGACTCCCCAATCCACATTTTTTCACATTTCTTCCATATATTTGTAATTTAAGCTAAATTATCTAAAATCTATGTCTGGCATCTCCAAAACACCTGATGACAAACACACACATATACTCTCACTCATTTTCTATTTTACATAGAAATAATCAGTGTTACCAGCAGCAAAATTCAAAGTTACACTTGAGATGAAGCAGAATTGACGGTTTAATTGAAAATTAAATTAAAAAACTCAAAATAAGCCCAGTAAAAAAAATTGGAAGTCATTCTGAAGGAATGTTAAAAAAATCGATATTTTTAATTTGCCGATAATTAGCAGAATAGCAAATAGAAGTTTATATCAGTCATAAAAAAACCTTCTAATTTCTATACTATATTTTTACAATATCAATTTTTTTTCAAAGAAATTTATGAGTTTTAGTACAAAAAAAGTTACCCATTTCTACAATTTGTTTTTTATACGAATTTAAACGGGAAACAGTGGCCCTTGGCTGGCTATCGAAAGTCGAATGTATAATTCATATTATGAGCATCGAAAATATCTTTGAGCAACGAATTTTCGATAAAACAGAATTTAGCTTTTGATGAAATATTTTAGCATAAAAAACTATTATAAACGATAGTTTTTATATTTTTTGGTAAAGTTGTTTAAAATTTTAAAAATCACTTTGAGTGACATTCACAATAAGGAAATTCTGTGTCTAATGCTCGTCATAGTACCAAATGAAAACTCGTTCGATCAGTACTTTCGACTACAGTCGAAGATCGAAAGTTGCTGCTCTTTTAAATTCGTATAAAAATAAGAAAAAACAAATTGTAAAAATGAGTAACTTTTCACCATTTCTACTGGAGGAAAATATTATTATAAAAAGCCAAAATAAGAAATTTTTCTTAAAATGGCTTCGAAGTCAGTGATTAGACATCGAAAAAGAGAATTATTAGAAATTATACGAATCGCAAACTCTATATTTTTATGACTTCTTTGGAGTGTTTTTTTACTGGGAATGAGTCCTACTTCCCAATTTGCTTGCCTACATCTAGAAAAGATTCAATAAGTTCCTTAAGTACCTATCCTTTGAATACCTTCTTTAGTTAATAAAATTCCTAAAGCGGTTTCAAATGACGCTGTCTCTCAATTTTAGATATTAATAATAAATTTGTTACTTTTTGAAATATTGGAAACATATTTTGTCCAAAGTTTTTTTAAGTTTGAATAAGTTTCTCTAATAAACTTCAGGATCACTATGAATACCATATTTATCGAAATTTAAGCTTTTGCAAAACCAAATTAAATAATGAAATCTTTACTTTAAAAACAGTATTATTTATTGAAAAGTCTGTGTATTTTTTTGGATTAACAATATATATATATATATATACATATATATAGCTATGACATAAGTTTCATCATTAAAATCAAATTCTGATTTTATTTGGGAAACTACTTCACTATAAAATTCAATACAATTTCCAATTTTTATTCCTATAAGTGCATCGGAACACAAGAGAACAAAGACTTATATGCCGAAATACCAATCTACATACATATATGTATGTATTTCATTTAGTTTTAAAAATAAATTTTCGTATAAAATTATAAATTTAACATAAGCTCTTAACTTTGATTTTAATATAATTTGAGGTAATAAAACTAAAGAATTTTCAATTAAACCCCACGGCCCTAAAAATTAAATTCACAAAATGGCAACACTGCTAATTATACATACAATTGTGAACTATTTGTTAACAGTAATTCCTGTGAGTGGTGTTTTGAGGATGCCAGATCTACATTAAAATAGCATGCTTGTTTAATTATATTATTTTATTTATTTGATTTTTTTAATATGAATTTTTTAGTATGAAAAATTTTATTTTAGTCTATTAAATGTATTCGATTGCTCTTAGTGTAGGAACACAACAAGCGAGAGTAATTGACGATTTGTCGTTACTATTTCAGTTACATAACAAACAAAATAATGAAAATATCTGAAAGGTATTGTAAATATTTATTTGCATATAAATACATACATATGTACATACTTATGATTACATTATTATCAAAAGAACTTGAAATTTTCCACATTTAGAACAAATTTTTTAAGCATAATTTTGTTTTCGGTTTTGAGTTTTTTTTCTATCTACGCTGGCTATCGAACATCGAATGTCAAATTCGTATTACGATATTTTCAATGGTGTTGCCATATCATGGCCAGCGAAGTTCGAAAATCGATAATATTTCATAATACAAGCCAAATTTTATCTCAGCGGCATTACCGTCGAACGTTTGTTATGTTGCTACGCCTACAGACATTTTTGGTAAAAACTATTAAAAGTTAACTTTTTTCAAGAAGTATATAATGTATTAAATATGTGATTTTTTTATTTTTAAATTTTATGGATTATCCAGAGGTAAGTACAATCATCAAGTTCCATCTTTTAAAACTTTGTAAAGCTGCCCATTCATTATACAAATTTTATATATTATTGTTGTTGTACATATTATTTTCGTTTTGACCTATACTAAGCAATAAATGGCAAAATATTATCAATACAAATATTTGCCAATTTTTCTGACAGTGAAAAAGTAGACAACATTGAAAAATGTTGCCACCACATTACAAAAATGTCTTCATTGTGCAATAAAAATCCAAAGCCTTTTGATATTTGCCAATAAATTGTGCCACCTTCGAATATGATATTATAACGATATTGTACAATACGAAAAATTGCACAATTATATTGCAAGAGGGTGGGTTGCTTAAGAAATCTTTTGGAATTTTTTTGCTGCAAAACACGCTATTTAAACATGGGCGATTTCCAAAGGCACAAAAATCTTGATCATGGGTTTGTGTCTAAAGCTACCGACTGAACGAATTCGAAAGAATTGGACCCATATCGATTTTTTAAAGAGTCTGTTACAAAAAATGTAGCGTTTTTAAATCATGTGATTGCCACCACACGCCTGAATATGTTAAAGTAGAACATATGCTTATACATATATTTCATCACAATAATATGGCATCCTTGAAATTAGGGTTGATATTAAAGAAGCTAGCGAATTGATTAAAAAGGCGTCTCTCAGTTAACGAGTTGCTCAGTCAGGCTTCACACACGACAATTTGAATTTGACCAGATTTTTACCTCATGGGGGAGAGAAAAATATGATGGCTCCCCTCTTCATTATTTTCTTCGCCTTTCCCTCTCTCTCTCTCATTTCTCTTTCACAAGCTCAACAGCTGCTCATGTAAAATTGTCGCGCGTGATCCCAGTATAAAATAAATCGACCTTCTAGTTGGCAACTCGTTTTATCTAGTGTTTAAGGTGTTGCTAAATTTTTGTTATCCAAAAACGTCAGGCCTACTTACGATTTTAAACAAAGGTAAGTATTACTTAAATGAATTCATTTATATATGTAATTTACTTAATTTTTTTGGCAAATATGTATAAAAATATTCCCTCCCTGTTTCCTTGTCATACTGAACACACTTTTTTTACTTGATTCAAAACAATTTTTTTCTATAAACGTTTTTTTTCTAAATGTCTATGTGAATTATTAATACAAAATTTCTGAAAATTTAACACGTTAAAATTTTTGTTAAACTACGAAGTTAAAGAAGAAAATGTTTTTCCTGTTTTCCATTTTCCCAAACACACACAAATTTAATCATACCATCAACCACAACGCTGAACTAAATCCCTGAATCAAAAATTTTATTTTATTCAAAACAAATAATAATAATAATAAACAAACACTAAACCAATCTTAAAATACATACAACCGACCAACCAAACAGTGCATTCAAAAACCAGCTCCCGAAGCTCTTTGCAACAGCCCATCATTTAAGAAGCACTAACCAAGGCAGGCATCCATCTATCCCATAGTGAATATTACATTAATAATATTTAAAAAAAATTTATTTCTATTTGTTTGTGTCCAAAAGCATTTTAAATGGTTTTTCCTCTATAGCACCGAAAATGTTGTTTTTCTTTTAAAAATTAATTCAAACTTTAAACATAAAACAAACAAAAATCAATGTTGATTTTTCTTTTCACAAAAATAGACGAATTTCCAGACTTTTAAACAAACAAAAAAAAACACAAATCTATTGCTTTCAAAGCAATTATATAAAAAAGGATATATAACAAAAATTTAAAATACCTCACATTTAGCTGAATTGTTGAAACAAAATTTAATTTACAGTATATTAAATTTAAAAAAAAAATCTTTACAAAATTCACACTCAAACACTCACACAACACACTCGAGATAATAAAAAAAAAATTAAAGGATATTGCAAGGCTCCTTCAAACAATTTCACCCATGCAAAGTAAGTATTATCATATATTAATTTTTTTTTAAATTTAACCAATTGCCAAACACTGTGCCTTAGATACACTGTAAACATAAGCTCTATTTAGTCATTTAGATTGATTGCTTTTTAAATGAATGTGATTAATTAATGTAGTTGGCATAGAGTAAATACATATTTTTTTTTCATAGAGTCGAAACTTGTGTGTTAATGAAAAACAAAATACAAAAACAAACATATCCTTTGCCTTGAAACTAACTAAAGAATTATTTGCAATAAAATAAGAATATATTTACATAAAATTTTTAGTTTTTCCTGAAGTTCAATCATCATGTTGCATGTTGTAAGCAAGCTTTCGTCTCTATGGTAGTTGAAAATTTTCATGAGCAAATAAATTTAAAAAAAATATTCATTTTAAATAATATTTTGAATTAAAAAAAAAACAAAAATTTCTTCCCCATCAATCGATTCGAGAAAAAGATCGCATTATATATAAATCTTATTGGCGATTGATGGAAGAAAATTTCAATTATATACATGAAATTTGGCAGAAACTTCTTTAATAAATTTAAGCACAGTGTAACAAATGCTACGTTTCTTTGGCTGTCAAATAACTGTTAATGCAAATTTAAACTGAATACGTAAAACTATAATTAACCAACGACTGTGTTGACGCATAAGTATAAAAATAATCTTGAGTATTTAATTATTATTATTTTTTATTTGTTATTTGTTATTAAAAATTTATTATTTATTATTATTATTATTATTTATTTGTTATTTATTATGTATTTACTATTTATTATTTGCTATTTATTATTTGTTATTTACTAATTTATTATTTACTAATTCATTATTTATTTATTTATCATTTATAATTTACAGAGCTCGCAATAATTGGCCTTTCTCGTGTGTTACGCTCAACCCATAACCCGGGAGCGAGAACACGATTGAAACGAAAAATAGGGTGCTGTTCAGACAGTGAGTGATTAAGTCTCATTTTTTAGGTCTTTTGAGTGAGAAGACTGCACAGAGAAATTTGGTCGAGCATATTTTGCGAGCTCTGATAATTTGTTATTTATTTTTTATTATTTAATATTTATATTTATCATTTATTATTTATTATTTATTATTTATTATTTATTATTTATTATTTATTATTTATTATTTATTATTTATTATTTATTATTTATTATTTATTATTTATTATTTATTATTTATTATTTGTTATTTGTTATTTATTATTTATTATTTATTATTTATTATTTATTATTTATTATTTATTATTTATTATTTATTATTTATTATTTATTATTTATTATTTATTATTTATTATTTATTATTTATATTTATTATTTATTATTCATTATTTATTATTTATTATTTATTATTTATGATTTATTATTTATTATTTATGATTTATTATTTATTATTATTTATTATTATTTAATATTTATTATTTATTGTTTAATATTTATTATTTATTGTTTAATATTTATTATTTATTATTATTTGCCCACACTGCTGCCAGTAAAGTGTATTGGTAAAACGCTAAAATGGCAACGCTGTTCAACAGATTAGATGACAGGGATGGAAAATGCGATTTAATAAATCTCCCTTGTGCTACTAAAAAAGTTTCTAAATAAATATTTATTAGAAATAGATTTATCGCTTTACAAATTCATTAATTATTGTTACTTGCATATTTAACGAAAAAAAGTTCAGGAATAATATTATTTATTTATAGGTTATATTTACAATTAGCATTTTCCCGCGACTTCGCTCGCAACCAGAAGGAAACTGAAGTTATCCTATAAACTGTGTTTATACCTTGTATTTTTTATCTGGACCATATGCTCTCCGTCTACCGAATTTCATCCAAGTCCATTAACCCCTTAATTCGCTTAACAGTGGAACAAACTCAAAATTACAACAGAAATTTCAACTATTAGTCTTTTGTTACACATAGTAATGTTTATATCATTCATCTCCAGGGATTAGTTTTTGTATACATACACATTTTTTTATAATAAATTTTACCTTACAATTATCTCATTTATCTTTTCAAACAGCCGAAGCACATTTTCCATTTCATTTCATGCACACAAATGCATAATGTATGAATAATGAATAAATACTCTGAGTATCATGCGTATAAGAATTTTCAAAATCGGATCAGCGGTTTCGGCGTGAAAGCATCGGAAACAGACAAATATGTATGTAAATAATAAACAAACTCACTTTCAAGTTTATAATATTAGTGAGGATATTTTTTTTTTGTTTTCCCTCAAAAATAACAATTAAGGGCGACTTTTTGGGTTCGAGATTAAGATTAGTTTATTTCTCTAATTAGCTAATCCGAAAATTAACTTAATCTCATATAATTAAGTTGATGTTTTTGAGTGGTAGTTTAAACTTCTTGCTATGTGTAGTATTACCATTCTGAGGAACATAATAGTGGCAACATTTTTTGTGCAAAAGTCGTACATGTTATCAACACACTTTGATTTTTTGTGGGAAGAAGAAGAAACTGTCATTTTTTATTATTTACAAGTAAAATATTGCGCGTGTTAAAGGAAATATATATATAATATAAAATATATATATTTATTTAAGTGTTTTTAAATTATTGTACCATATAATTTTTACAAAAAGTTATATGTTTCAGAAGTGCTTGTTGTCAATGCTAAAGTAAGATTTAGCCACCACGAATGGTCGCTTAAAATAGCAAGTAAACCAATATAATCGACTACCTAAAAATTGCAAATGAAGGTTAAGGTTAATTTAATCTCTAATCTTCAACTTAAAAAGTCGCCCTAAGTTATCAATTAAAACTAAGGATTGGTTTTACGTTCTTACATATTTTTCTCCCTTTGCGTTTGATGTTTATCTATTGCAAGATAATCGTGTTTTTGTCGACGAACAATTTTGACTGACGCTTGCCCATTAGAGAGTGCGGTGCTACCAGACTTGCCAAAAGAAAAATGTGAGATGCGAACGAATTAATGAGTACCAGTCATTCGATGTAGTAACATTTTCTTTCGCATTGCGATACCTAGTAAGGGCTCAGTTAGCCGACTGTAATGGAATGAACGCAACTGGAGCGGCAGGAAACAGCTGATCGATATTGTTATGTGAAAAGTAATGAAAATGATTACATAGAGATGTAATGTAACGTAACTTACTTTTCATACAAAAACATCGATCAGTTGTTTCCTACCATTGCAGTTGCGTTCATTCCATTACAGTCGGCTAACTGAGCCTTTATATCCCCTGACCAGATCAAATATCATTTATTACATTTTTTTATTGCATTTCGATTTTATTTATTATATAAATCTAATACTCCGACAATTATACGTATGTATATATACATACATACATATGTATATGCATTTGAACTCCAATTGTTACCTTTGCCTTAAGTTTACCACAAAAAAGTTTCTGCCTCATTTGATTTCAATAATTTTAATGCAATCCAAAAAAATTACAAACTAATACATAAAAAACCTTTGAATTTCCCTACAGATCATTTCGCTACAGGAGGAGGAGGATATCATTAGAGAGGATTAAGGATAAAAGTTTCATTCTAACTAAAATGGATGCACATACATACATACATATGCATGTATGTAAGTATGTATGTATGTATGTATGTATAAATCGGAAAGAATGCAAATTCGTATAAAAGAGCTTATGGAAAATATTGTCATTCCACCAACAACAAAAAATCGCGTAGCTGTCCTAGTGCTTAATCTTTTTAATTCTAATAAATTAATAATTATAATTTTATTTAAGATTTAAAAAATTTATGAAATGGCAAAAATTATATTTAAAAAAAAACAAAAAAAAAAGAAAACAACCACCCGTGATTCCTTTTAAACAAGTTTTTTTTTCTATAAATATTTTTCTAACTGTTAATTGTTAAAAACAAGAAAAACTCTTAAAATAACATATAAATGAAAAATTAAAATAAAAAAGGTATATTAAAAATTAAACTAACACGTATTACACACACAAAAGGGGTTAAAAGCTAAACTATGCTTATTTTTAAAGTCGATTCAATAAAAAAAACTAAATCAATTACAATTCCAATAGCCCACATAAAATATTTGAAAATATTTTCACTCAATAAATGCAAAAGCTGCAATATAAATTTGTTCGAACACTCTTTTTTATATTTGAGAAAATTTTGCATACAAAAAAAATTATTGGAAGTATGTATTTTTTTCAACTTAAAATATGTACAACTTATTACGATCACAAAGATTATTTTATTATTTTATTTATAACCTCACATTAATTCTGTAAAAATAAAGAAAAAGTGCTCGAGTCCAATGGTGAAATTTTCGAGGAGTGCAATTTTAATTTTTTTTCTGCGGGACTATGGCAATTGACGGTCCCGAATATCAATTTTAATCTTAATTATACCAGATTGAAATTTAAGTTAAACTATTATTCCAAATTAAAAAAATACATTTTGAAATGAATGAAATATAAGCCAAACAAATTCAAATTATAATGATGTCATTATCTCCATTTTAATTTAAGTCGACTCAAGCGCTTTCGTATTTCTCTTTTTTCTTTGTCCTTAGATTTACATACACTACCTAAGAACCATTTTATTCACATTACATTTATAATTTATTTAAAGCTGCATGATTTTCGTGGTATTAAAACGAATCCATTAATTTTTCATTTTTACACTATTCTATGTTAAATCATTGGGTTTTATTTCCTTACTTTTGCCGAGCCAATTTCTTCTTACTATTCTAACTGAACCAGTCAATTTTTCATGCAATTCTAAATTAACAGGTTAATTTTTTATAATATTATAAATGAACCACCGGTTCACTTTTCATTTTCTGAATAAAATGGTTCATTTTCATGATATTCTAAATAATCCGGTTGATTTTTCATCACTATTATAAGTGAACCGGTTAATTTTTCATACTATTCTAAATGAACCGTTTAACCTTTCATACTATTCTAAATAAACCGGTTCATTTTTCATAATATTCTGAATAAACCAGTTCATTTTACATGCCATTCAAAGCCGACCGGTTAATTTTTCATTCTATTTTAAATGAAACGGTTAATATTTCATGCTATTCTAAATAAAACGGTTCATTTTTCATGCATTTCTAAATGAACCGGTTAATTTTTAAAGAACCCTTTCATTTTCCATGCTATTCTAAATGAACCGTTTGATCTTTCATGTAATGTTTTCTAACTAAACTGATTAATTTTTCATGCTATTTTAAATGAAACGGTTTTTTATTCATGCTGTTTTAAGTGAACCGTTTAATTTTTCATTCTATTCTAAATAAATCGGTTCATTTTACATACTATTCTGAATTAAACGGTTAATTTTTCATATTATTTTAAATAAACAGGTTTAGTTTTCATACTATTTTACATGAACTGGTTATTTTTTATGCTAGAGGCATCGGTTCATTTTTCATGCATTTCCATATAAAACGGTTAATTTTTTATGTTTTACATTTTATATTGTTCTAAATAAACCGGTTAATTTTTCATGCTACTCTAAGGGAACCGGTTCATTTTTTATGCATTTCTAAATGAACCGGTTCATTTTTCTTGATATTCTAATAGAACCCTGTCATTTCCCATGCTATTCTGAATGAACCGTTTGATCTTTTATACTATTCTGAATAAACCGGTTCATTTTTTATAATACTTTAAATAAACCGTTTTAGTTTTCGTGCTACTATAAATGAACCGGTTAATCTTTCATGCTATTCTAACGGAACCGGTTCATTTTTCATGCATTTCTAAATAAACCGGTTAATTTTTCATACTATTCTGAAATAACCGTTTTATTTTCCAGTCTATTCTAAATGAAACCGTTTGATCTTTTATATTATTGTAAATAAACCGTTCAATTTTTCAAGATATTCTTAAGGAACCGGTTCATTTTTCATGTATTTCTAAGTAAACCGGTTCATTCTAAATAAACCTATTTTTTCACACTACTGCTAATGTAGCTGCTCATTTTTCTTACTATTCTAAATAAACGGGTTTATTATGCAATGCTTTATAAACCGGTTCATTCCCGATGCAATTTTTAATGAACCGGTTCATTTATGTTGCAATTATTAATGAACTGGTTCATTTCTCATGCAATTCTTAATGGAGCTGTCCATTTTCCAAGCTTCTCTGAATGAACTGGTTCATTTCTCATGCAATTTTTAATGAAGCGGTTTATTAATTCATATGCTTGTCTAACTGAATCTGTTTATTTCTCATTCCGAATTAAATTCCCTGCAATAAATCGGTTAGATTTTTTCATAATATCTAAATGCTGTTTATAGTAAGGGTATGCATGTATTATGACAATATACAGTGCCGGTAAAAATAATAGCACCGTTACAGTTCAAATATTTATTATAAATTTAAAATTTTTATTATGCAATCCTTTTTATATTTGATTGTACTGTGCTGTAATGTAATAAGTATCCTCTCTGAGAATACTGTTTTCGTTCTCATATTGCATATGATTCTCTTCATATGGAAGAATATTTGGAGAAAAGCAAAAAATTAACGGTAAAAAAATAGCACCAAACGTTGCTTTTTGCATAATTTGTTTAGTTTGTCGCGAAAACTATAGAAGATAAAGCGTTTCTTAAAATAAACAAAAAAAATTAGGTACAAATTGTTTTTAAAATCTGCAGTTATGGGACGTGCAAGGCCTATTTATCAGGTCAACGCAATTGTCCTGATGATATTCTGTGTTTTCGTGTTTAAATTGTCAAAAGCTGTTTGCAACACACACTTTAGTTCATGTTTGTGTGTGTTTCTGACAACTTAAACATAAAGTTGTTTTTTGTGTTGCTGTGTTTTTGTCGAGTTGCATAGACCTAATAAATAGGCCTTGGGGACGTGGAAAGCATTGCACAGAGGAAAAGAGACAGATTATAAAAAAAATGATTTTGGAAGGTAAAACGTATTGTGAAATAGGACAATTACTTAATTGCTCCAATAAAATGATACGCAATGCAATCACTTATATAAAAAAAATTGAAAGGCGTGGCTGGCTGGAGGCTGGCTTTCTACAGCAATTTTCAATTTGTTGGTTAAGCAATTGTTTCGCCAAAGTAAAAAAGACCCTTTTAAGCCTGCCACAGAACTCAAAAAGCGCTCCAGATAGAGGCATGCATGGAAACAGTTCGCAATCGATTGCGGGAACATAATTTAAAAGCCTGTAGCCCAAGAAAAGTTCCATTGTTGACTGCGAAGCATGTGAACAAACGACTTAAGTTTGCACAAGAGCACCTGAACTGGCCAGCTGGTATATGGAGACATATTTTGTGGACGGACGAATGTAAAGTCGTAATGTATGGTGGGAAAGGCTCTCGCTCATTTGTAAGACGTCCTCCAAATGCAAAATATAATACACTATTTACATGCAAGACAGTTAAACATGGAGGTTCAAGTTTAATGGTGTGGGCATGCTTTTCATATTTGGGTGTGGGACCAATAAACTGGATAAAAACTACAATGGACCAACATGTTTACGTTGAAATATTAGAAAATGTAATGTTTCCTTACGCCGAAGTAGAAATGCCATTGTATTGGGTCTTCCAGCAAGACAACGACCCAAAACATACCAGCAGAAAGGCTCGGCAGTTGTTCATTGACAACAATATTAAGGTCATGGAGTGGCCTGCGCAGTCGCCAGACCTAAACCCAATAGAGAATCTTTGGGCTGATGTTAAAAAAAGGGTATGTGAAGCAAAACCTATTAATAACGAGCAACTTTGGGCTTTAGTTAAGGAGTCGTGGGATGGAATACCCAAAAAAAGGTGTGAAGACTTGGTTGACTCCATGCCGAAACGCTGCGCTGCCGTTATTGCCAACAATGGCCATGCAACAAAATATTGATGCCTTAACTTCACTTTGTATATAGTTTATTTGAAAAATAATTTTGATTGGTATTACTTTTCATGAATAGTGCTATTTTTTTACCGTCGAAATTTTTACCTTTGAACATAACTTGTAAGTTTTTCTAACAAAAGTCAATGAAATTAATACAAGTCTTGTGAATACAGCTGATACTGATTTTATTCTAATTATGAGCCCCGGGAATAGATCTTGAACTAAATTGAGGAAAAATTTATTCATATATACCAACCAAGAATGTAGTGCTATTTTTTTTTACTGCAGCTGTAGGCATTAGCTTGTGGCAAAATAAATTAAAACAAAAATAATTATTTTGTTGAATGTTCAATGAATGAACCATTACGCAGATGAATTTTTTTTATTTACACTAAAGATGCGTATAAACCGTTCCGTTTTCTTGCGTTTGTAAAAAAAATAGTTCAGGACAACGGGACCCATCAGGACCCACGTGAACCGATTATTCATAAAATTGGCAGCAAGTAAAACCTAAATCAATTAGTTTATATTTTAGGCTTCATTTCATTCTACATAAATTAAACGCTTCGTTATTTAAATATATTAAAAGAGAAAAATTTTCCTGTGATCCTTAACAATTAGTTCAATTATTTCCTTATATAAAAATAAAAAAAACAACAACGTACATACATTCATATTTCCTTTCCATAATATGAAAAGGGTCTTATTTTTTACTTTTATCTTAAATGTGTGTACTTTAAACACAATTTTAGCAATCACTGTTATCAATTAAGAAAAATTAAAAATGTTTAAAAAAAATATAATAAAAAAATCACCGATTTAATGTTGATGTATTAATTAATGTACGAGCAGTATGTAGTTGAAACATTTTTATGTATGTAAATAGGTTTAGAACAAAAAAAAATTAATATAAAGTTTAAGAATAAACTCTTAAACGCAATCGTAGCTTATAATATAAGAAATTTTAAATTTTAGTTAATTGTAGTGTTTTGATTTCCTAACAATTGACAATCAGTTTCTTTATAAAGAAACTAAAACATAAATGCTATAACACAAAGTATCCCTACATTCCTCTTCTTATATCAAGTGTCATTATATATTTTTTTTTTTTTGTTGTTTAAAACTTATTGTAAAAACAAAACAAACAAAAAAGTGTACCTTTCCCTAGTAGAAGTAATAAAAACTGCAAGAAATACTTGTCATAAAGAAAATAAGAAAAGGAATTAAAATAATCTCAATGTTTAAATGGAATAAAGAAAGTCGTGAGTAAACCTTTGAATTTTATTTCTTCAAATTTTTTGTGGGTTGGGAGCAAGGCTCTACATATGCATGCATATGTACATAGGTACATAGTATATAAGTCCATCAGTGCAAGTGGTGTAACCCACTTTTTTTAAGTGCCACAGTCGTTAAGCAGCTCTTGGTTGAAGAAGATCGTCAACGTAATTAATTCTTAAGTGCGATCAGACTTGTGTGTGTTGTTTGGCCTTCGAGAGTTTCTCGTCTCGCTCGCACTGGTTGAGTGATCTACAACGGATTACCGTATAGTCTTGCGGTGCTCTTGTGGAATTTCGTTGACAACCACGTTGCTACTTCCTAAGTATGTGAAGGCATAGGTCGGGTATAATCAGTCACAAAAAAAAATTTAAAGAATATTGTTAATAACATCATGGATATATGGGGGTCTACTTGTAATTCAAAACGAAAGCCAATGCTGTCGAATTCTAATGTTATTACTAGCCGTCCACACGAGCAATAATCTCGGCAATTATAGCCTTGGCAATTGTCAAATTCGATTGCCGACACAAGATATTAGCGTGTGGACAGTATGAATATGTGTTCAAATATACTATATTAAGCAACAAATGTTAAAATATATTGCTGAGCAATAATCTCTTAACACATGCTGTCAAAATAAAATAATATTAATTTTTTTTTTTTTAACAAAACAGCAAGAAAAAATATTTTAAATAGAATTTCAAATTGCAATCAACAAAAGATCTAATAAAGGATAATTTATGTAAGTATATGCATAAAAATACAAATATATTTGAATGTAAGTGTTCACCACCTCTAGATACATTGTTGAACACAAGCAATTTGACGTCATCATTCTGCCGACGTTATTGCTTGTGTTAAGACATATCAAATTGCTCGTGTGGTCGTTAGCAAACAAATTCGAAAGCATTTTTTTTCGTTTCGAAATACAGAGTAGACCCCCTGGTCTAGTCACCCGTCCATTTTTGTGCAACCATATTCTGCAATTTTACTTTGTAGAATATGTACCAATAAATAAATAAAACACGTCTGCATAGTTTTATTTATGTAAGAAATAAAAAGAATTGTAAATCTAGTTTAGGGAAAAAATCATTTAAAATAAAACAGAGTATTAAATGTATAAAACGTAAGTAGTTTCTATTTGAAGAAGTAGTTATTGTGGGTATGTAAGTAAGTAAGTATACTTCAATGCGGTAAGCAGAACGGAACAACATGCGCTTCGCTCAAGTGCTTGGCCATGTAGGATTTTCGTTTTGGTACGCATATCTTTATTAATTAGTCTTAATTTACACTATGCAAGTCTTATTGCTAAGTTGATCAGTTTTTTGGTGACGGAGGGAGGTACGAGGGGAAAAGAAACAGTTCTGTTTCCCTCGTCTCTCTTTCCCACAAACTAATTAGCTTAGCTATAACACTTCCATTGTGTAAATTAGGACCTAGTATCTATTAGTAGCAGTGTGGCCACAAATAAAAAAAAATTTAATGCTAAATTGGGCTTAAAATATTGCTAAAAATGATTAAAAAATTAAATTAAATTTCGAAATGCAAAAAATAATGCTAAAATTTTCGATGTTATTTTGACTAATTATTTCTTGGTTATGTATGATTTTTTTATAATTTGCTTGCAAATATTTTAGTTCACTTGAATAAAACAAAGTTGATTCAAAAAAATAACAAAATCCATATAGATTTATTTAAGAACAATTAATTCAGGAAGATAAAAAAATGCAATTGAGGGATTTAATCAATATTTGTATATTTTAAGTGAAAAAATTTTTTTGGTAATCCTTGCCATAGTTGATATATTAATTGCGCAACAAATTTTCGACAAGTAAGTCTCATTTAGTTTTTAAATTTCTCGATTGATAATATCTATTTTAGACTTAAAAAATGTAATTGAAATACGATGTTGGAACAAAAATTTTTTCTCAAGTACAATTCAGAGGATCAAAAGTGTCTGATCTTAAAACTATCTGGTAAAAAAAGTTCTTTTAAAACAATGATGTCAGTTTCTTGGCACAATTGTGCAAAATAAAATCACACACATTCTTATTCTCTTTCATTTAGTCGTCAATGAGACAGCGACGAACGATAAAACATGCGTAGCGGGTGTATTTAATTCTTTATAGATACAGAGAAAGAAAAAAAGTGGTATTCGAAAAATATTCTATGATCAGTAATGCTTTTCGCGAAATTCAATGTGTTTTATGTTACCAACAATTTTAAGGAAAAAAATGAATATGTATTAAAAAGAAATTTAGATTTAAACTGCATTTAATATTAAAATTTAAAAGACCAATAACTCGGGAAATTTGGATCGCATCCAATTTTTTTTTGTTTAATTTTTTCTTCTTATTTTTCAAGTTTCTATCAGATAAGCTATTTAAA
This sequence comes from Tachina fera, assembly GCA_905220375.1. NCBI lineage: Eukaryota > Metazoa > Arthropoda > Insecta > Diptera > Tachinidae > Tachina > Tachina fera. The sequence continues at coordinate 100,393,970 of LR999967.1, read as the reverse complement.
AATTTATTTTTTTAAGTCTTCACAGTTACCCTACTGTCTATGAATCTGTGTACCTGTGCGTCTGTACAAGTACTCGTACAGACCAAAAGGCTGGACCGATTTTGATTTAGTGTTTTCTGTTTGAAAGGTGACTTAATCGAGAGTGTTAATCGAGAGTGTCTGAAAAAATCGGTCCGGCCGCTTAAAAGATATAATATCTTTTCTGGATATATCGGGGAGTTTTTAAAATATTTAATTTTTGTTATTACATTCACAAAAAAAAACAAGTTTTAAAATCAAAAAGAAAAAATTTAATTTTGAAACGAATTATTTATGAAATAGGACTAAGTTCATTTAATTTTTAAAATATAAACGCACATTTTTTTTAAACCTGCTTTGTTATACCAATAATAATTTTACATGTTAATATTATAAGAAACATGATTATTTTAAAAATTATTTTTAAAAATGTAGGATTGAGACATTTTTAGATTCTTTAATTGAACTGTAGTGAATTTTAATCAGAAATAATTCATAGTCAGGCTCAAGTTCAGTAATTTCAATTATTATTGAATGAAAACATTTTATTAATTAATGTGAGTTTCTAAAGAAGAGAAGAAAAATTAAACTTAGACTTTAAGCTGGGGGAAATACCGATACTTTTCTGTGCAGCCACGCACTTCATCAGCACCCTAGTCTATCTACTTGGGTAGAGATTCTTATTAACATCAGCTATTTAATTTAAATTTACAATGAAACGGAATATGAGAAACGATTGTTGTGTATACAATTGATTTACCTTTGGTAAACACATTTATAAGTATCACTATTAATTTTCTGTTTTTTCCATTTTTTTCATAGTCTGACTATGAATTCTTTCTTATTAAAATGTAGGATTTTTAAAACGAAAACTCAAAATTATTGTTTTAAGAATACTTTCTTGGTTCAGTGTAGATTCGTATACACGTTTTTTCAGTTTTTCTTTTTCATGCTAGAGTTAATGTCGAAGTCGTCAACGCCGTTAATCTCAACGCCGAAAAGTCCAATCTGTTTCAACTTTTTCGGCGTCGTTGCCGTGTTGCTCAATGTTGTTGTATTTTCAATGCAGAAGTACACAGCTGTGTTAACGTCGTCGACGGCGTTTACATTAACAGCAAAATGAAATTTTACGACGAACATCACACTTTCGGGGTTAAAACGTCGTCAACGACGTCAACATTAACTCTAGCATCAGATATTTTTGAATTATTTAAGAAATTTATTTTTCGACATACTGAAATTCGTTTTTGTTTAAAATATTAATATTCGAGAAGCAGGGTGATAATTTCAAATTAAAATATTTTTGAAGTAATTAATTTGACAACAAAACACACAACAGGTGGTTGGATAATTCTTACAAGTAAAAATTTTACTAGTAATCAAAGCGAATCCATATTAGGTGGTCGCAAGGGATCAGGTGACTATTGTCGCCGCTCGAGATTTGAATATACGTTGGATGTCAACACACATCTTTTTGACATTTAAAGTATAAATTTCTCAAACATACATTTTCCACACGCAAAGTTTACTTTGCGAAGTCTTAATTCAGATGGGAGAAAGATAGAGAGACACTGTACTACTACCTCTGTCTTTCACACAGCTGAATTATGACTTTGCAAAGTAAACTTTGTGTGGAAAAATAGTAAAAGCGAATTAAGCCGAGTATACATACCTTATATGAAATTGCCTTGACTAGTAATAATTTGTAGGAAATTTTTTGAACAAACCTATAGTTATCAATTTTAATAAAACACATTCTTTACATTTCTGTAAATTTATTCCAAAGTTTATATACATATTTTTTTTTAATGAGCAGCATTATATGAACTTTCAACAAGCGCAAAGTTCTTCACAAAGTAATACTTATATGTACTTGTTTAAATTAAATTTAAATGCGAGATTCTGAGAAATACGACTTTAGCGAGAGTTAAACCAGAAGCTCCTAATTATATCTTTGTAGTTTTAGTTCTAAATATTCCTTCGGATGTTTATTTTTGCGATGGGCATGCATATTACCATTCGAATTAAACGTCTTTGGACACCAAGGGCACGTATACAAAAAAGTTCCAGAATGCGAGGCCATGTGTTCCTTAAATGCCAGCCCATTAGTAAATTTATTTTGAAGATACGCACCGTGTTAACTTACCTTTAATGTTTCTGCTTTTCTAAAGGCCTTTTCACAAATACTACATTTGTGATCGTAGCCTTTTATGTGCATAGTATTTATATGCTTTTTGAGTGCAGTGGGAGTTGGTGATACTTTAGGGCAGATAGGACACGGATGTTCCCGTTTCCCTCCAACCGGATGTTGAGATTCTTTGTGCAGCTTCAGACCACGTTCACTAGTCAGACGTAAACCACAAACATCGCAATTAAAAGCGGGCAGAATGCCTTCGTGTTTATTCATGTGTATCTTAAATTCAGCACTTGAATTTATCGCTTTGCCACATATATTACAGATTTTAACAAATCGCTTGAGATGCACCGCTTGCTTATGGAGTTTAAGTACGTAAGGGGTTGCGTAACTAAAACAACGAATAGTTGTGGAAAAATAATTTGAAAAATTGTTTCTTTCCTAACAATAAATGGAATGACGTACTTTTTACCGCACTCGCTACAAGGAATTTTTTTCTCTTCTTCCGATAAATGAGTTAATTTATGAATTTTAAGCACACAAGCCTTTGCAAAAGATTTGCCACACACGTCACAAAAATGTTGTCTAACGACCTCATCCGCTCTATGGACACGCAGCATGTGACTGTCAAACGTTACGCGATCGGACAGCACTTTACCACAATTCTTGCATTTAAAATGATCAGGATTTACATGCCAGTGAAGGTGATCAATCAAACGACTGCGATCGAAAAATTTTCTCGTACAACAAACAACATAACCACGCTGTTGGTGAGCCTTAGTAAAATGTTTCAGCATGGCGGTAAAATCTTCGAAAGGAACTTGACAAAGATCACAGATAAATTTAAAGCCAAGCAGCCTAAAATGTTCGACAATAAATTTATCATTTTCTTTACGAACTATACCCTGTTTACCGCAAGCCTTATCTTTTTCGCTTTCTGAATCATCGGAGGAATCTTGATCTGGCTGAAAGCTTGCATCCAAGCCATCATCTTTCTTATCACTTGTAACCTCCAAATCAATATCATTTGATTCCTCAGGTTCTTTCTTAACTTGAGTATCTTCTGTATTTGTAGTTTCGGTTTGTTTAACTTCTGCAACTACTTTAGCTTTACCTTTTTTCAACCTTCTCCTCGCTTTAAACTTATTTGGTTTTTCTAAGGGATCCCTGCTTGCTACTGCATTTTCTAATCTTAACTGTTGGCATATCTTTTTGAGCGGCACATCATCCAAGTCCAATTCATCTAGAGGCATAGTTATGTCATTACTTTCACCAACAGTTGCCTGATTTAAAAGAATTTCTGGCTCCATAAAATTTGTAGGCTGCGAATGATCCGCTTGTTTTTCAGATTCCAGAAAACAGATTGCAGTATCATTTTTATCTTGCTCATCTTCCTCCATTTTTATTTTGCCAAAATTAATATGGGCCTCCTCTATTTGCAAATAGAACTTATGGAAGCAGTCAACCTCCCTCCAACATGATGAACATATCCATGCAGTTGGCTGAATAGTGCTCTAAGCAAACAAAATCAGCAAATTCCAATAAAAATTATCCTCAGCATAAGTACACACATAAGTACGTAACATATGTACTTACATATGTATCTACATACATACTTACCAATGACCAAAAGTGCTTTTCTATTATTTTCACTATATCAAGCTCCTGCCATCGCACCGAGTTTGCTCTAATACAATCCAATAAGTCTTTGTTTACATCTAAACACAACAAACATGACTCCATTATGTTGATCCTTTTAATAATTTAATTAATATTACTCCCAATTTCTAAAATCCAAGAATGTCTCTATGCTGTATAAACAAGTAAGCGACTAGTCGGTATTGATTGCAGTTATCAAGTAATCGTTTAACAATAGGGTGGCCATAATGAGTTTAGCATAGAATGGTAAGTGGAAATAGTTTTCTGGAATTTGTCTCGCGAAGTTAAATTTATTCTTTATATACATAAATACATCAGTTACAACTTTATGTATAAAAAAACACTGGCACGAAGTTAGAATAAGTGACGATATTGAACTAGTGCGGCAAAATACATAAATTTAAAAACATATTACGCCAATATTATGTATGTATGTTTATACAAAAAATAAAAAGGTAAATTAAAATTTAAGAAATTTATTATTCGACATATTGTCATAATTATATTTTAATTTGAAATTTATTTGCTGGTGGTTCAGCTTGGTCTATATGCATTTCATTGTTGCTGATGATTTGTTACACCAACAATGAAATGCATGCTTGGGGCCGTTATCGCGTTTGAAAGTTCCGTGTAATTTGAGATAACAAGCCGTGTACAATTTGAAATTCTTCTCTATATTTTGTATAATATATTTCTTAGGACTCGTATCAGGGCAATTATGTAAAAAATTCCACAGGAAATTTCTCCCTTTTCCAATTAGAATTTTTTGTTTTCCCTATTATTTGCTATTAGTTGGAATTGTTCCCTGGGAGAAATTTCCTGCGGAATTTTTTACATAATTGCCCTGTATGTATTGGTATTATTATTTTTTAGCTTTCTTCCCAAGTTTCCTCAGACCAAAAAAACAAAAAAACTGAAAACCGAACAAATTACACTGAAAATATAATATAATATATAATATAATATGCCCTGTATATGACAATTCCCTACAAGAAATGAATGACTGAAACTAACACAAATAACAATTTTTTACTAACACATTTACAACAATTTTACATTAAATTCAACAGTTATTATAGTTGCTCTACTCTAACATATATGCTAGAGTGGAACATCTAATGTACACATGTCAAAATTTTTAAAATATTGAATTTTACTGAAAATAATTTTTAGTTCGTTCGGTTTTTAAAATTAAAATGCATAAAAGTGGTAAAAAAATTATAGTGTTTGTGAAAAAGTAAGATTAAAATAATAATGATCAAAAGAAATTTTATACAGTTTAATTAAATATACATATGTATGTATGTATGTATGTATTCGTTTCTTTTTCAATATTTAGATATTTGGAAAGGGATGATTCGTTGATGGTTGAAGAAGGCGGTAATACAATTCATTCTGTGAAAATTAAAGTTTACAAAAGTGCTAAAAAAGATAAGTAAAATAATGAGTAAAAGAAATTCACAAAGTTTAATTTAATATGTATATTTATTTTCAAAATTTTAGATATTTGTAAAGAGCATGGTGTGACGGTGATGAAAAGGTGTGAAGAGGTCTGGCTACCGTTTAAGTTATTTGGTGTTTTTGTTAATTTGTATATTTGTTTTAAATATGATATTTAGTTTTGTATTTTAAAAGCAAATAAAATAAAACAAAAAGTATATTTTCTGTCAGTATATCAATCATTTATGATTACTCAATTGTGAAGGAAATATAAATCAATTATGATCAGTCAAACTTGAGGAATATTTATGTTCTCATTGACTATTAAAGAGCACTGGAGTGAGCAGTTCAACTATATGTTATATTCGTTAGTTAGAGAGAGATGCAAGATCACACGTACACAAAAGTTTCCATCACATTTTTCATTTTGCCCTTAATAAAGTGATAGAAACTTTGTTCTAAGCAATGATGAATATATCCTGCCTGATTATCGATCAAATGAGCAGTCAATTGACTGGTAGTGTTCTTGTAGGGTTATGAATAAATTTCCACGAGAATTTCTCCCTTTTCCAATTAGAAACATTTTTTTCCCCCAGGAAACAATTCAAACTAATAGCAAATGATAGGGAAAACAAAAAATTCTAATTGGAAAAGGCAGAAATTTCTCTCGGAATTTTTTACATAATTGCCCTGATACGTTATAGTAGAGAAAATCTTCAGGTTGGAATTTTTTCGGACAAGCTATATTAGAGCTATATTATTTATTTATTTATTTTATTTATTTATTTCAGTTGTTTCAATACATAAAAAGCCTGCTCGGCCAATAATACATGTATTGATAGTTTAATTTCATGTCTATATATAGACTAACAATCATTAATACATATGTTATCTGATTAAGTTTAAATTTAGGATTATTTTATGAAGAATAAATTTACAAGAATAATACTAATGATCAATACTTAGCATGTGCTATAAAATCACATGCAAATATAAAAAATAGGATGCACAAGTATGCAATGATATTTTATTATTATTAATATTATTTTTTCTTTCAATAAAAGAAGATAAAAAGGAAGAAAGAAAGAAATCGGCTCCCCACCCATATAAATCTTACAAGATATTAAAGAGAGATACATAAATCAATTTGATTGTGGTTCTGGTAGCCAGTGACCAGAGCCCAACAGACTATATATATTCGTATTATGTATTAGGTAAGTCACATGATCTGAGAAATTCAAAGATCCTTCTCCTATAAGTATAGTATGTATAGGAAAAAACCCTTAGATTATTCGGTAAGTAATTACATATGCGACAGATTCTAATTAAGGAAGAACGTTCAAAAACTGACATGTGCAAACGGGGTACATATATCTGAACATTACGTGTTGAATTTACAAAAGTGAAGCTGCGTGCAAGTGTAAGAGGCTGCCCACTTCTCATCACCCGGTAGAATTGTAGAAGCAGACGCATATTAACATAGTTTTTGAAACATGTACCTAAAAATTCAGGTATCCTGTTTGATACTATTTCATGATCACGTAATCTAATATTATAGACATATCTGACAATCTTTCTTATTATACTTTCTACACGATTTAAATTTCTTACCAACGTCCCGGTATAAACTTCCATACCGTAATTTACATGTGACATCAATAACGAATGCGCTAGTCGCTGTCTGACAAGAAAAGGTGTGTATGATCTCAATGAGTATAATCGTCTCAAAATGAAACAAACTTTTTTTGTGACAGCGTTAATATGATTGTCAAATCTAAGACCGGAGTCAATTATAATACCAAGGCATTTTAATTCATTTACATACTGAATTGATTTTCCACCAATATTCAAATGAGGGGGAAGATTTAATGAACTAGTACCGGGAAAATATACAGCTTTAGACTTATCAGGATTTATTTCTAGATGATTTTGATTCATCCAGTTAAATATCATATGCAAATGATCATTTAGTAGTGTCTGATATGTATTAAATTGGTTGGCATTGACCCTATATAACAGAATTATATCATCCGCAAACACAAAAATCCGGCAGAATTCACTATTTATAAGCGACAAACAGTCATTAAGGTATAATTGAAACAGTAGTGGTCCTAACACAGAGCCCTGGGGAACTCCAGACGTAACATTCCCTATAGACGACCTAACATCGCCAATCGAAACAAATTGTGCCCTTTCACATAAGTACGACTAAATCAATCTACAAGCCGAAGGAGAGAATTTAAACCTGATATATAGCTTCTTAATGAGACAATTATGGTCCACACGATCAAAAGCCTTTGTGAGATCCAATGATACTATTATGCAGCTGGATTTCTCGTCTAATTCATGTTATGGTTTCTGCGAAAAGCATAAAAAGGTTTTGATAACATTTTCGCTACAATAAACACGAGTATAAAATTTTATATTTCTCACGTTCATTTACTATGAACTGATCTAGGGTTGATTGATTTTAAGACACTCCATCCTCAAATATGTAAGAATTTTTTAATTGATTTTTTTTATTCCAACTCTTCCTCTACGAATTATGTGTTAACATATTTGCTTTAAAATTATCTGAATACTTTTGAAGTCTAGCTGCCTCCCATTCCTTAGGATGCATTTTTTTGTAATGAGCGTGCATATTACCATTTGAATTAAACGTCTTTGGGCACCAGGAGCACGTATATAAAGGGGTTCCCGTATGTGAAGCCATATGTTCCTGCAATAACAATATAATGATATTAAATACATCTCTTCTTACTAATTTCTTAACATATGATTTCACGCACCCTTAGAACTTCTGCCCTTTTAAACGCCTTTGGGCAAATATTGCATTTGTGATCATGCCCCTTTTTATGCATGGTATTGATGTGTTTTCGTAATGCTTTAAGTGTGGGCGATATTTTAGGACATGTGGGACAATGATGGTCTTGTTTCCCTCCAACCGGATGTTGAGATTCCTTGTGCAGCTTTAAACCTCGTTCACTAGTCAGACGTAAGCCGCAAACATCACAGTTAAAGTTTGGCACAATGCCTTCGTGTTTGTTCATGTGTCTCTTGAATTCGGCAGTTGAATTTATCGCTTTGCCACATATATTACAGATTTTAGCAAATCGCTTGAGATGTACTGTTTGCTTATGGAGATTAAGTACGTAAGGAGTGGCATAGCTAAAACAACGAATGGTTGTGGAAAAATAGTTTTAATTGTTTCTATCCTAACAATAAATGAATGACGTACTTTTTACCGCACTCGCTACAAGGAATTTTTTTCTCTTCTTCCGATAAATGAGTAAATTTATGAATTTTAAGTACACAAGCCTTTGAAAAAGGTTTACCACAAACGTCACAAAAATGTTGTTTAACGACCTCATTCGCTCTATGTACAAGCAGCATGTGACTGTCAAAAGTTACGCGACCGGACAATACTTTACCACAATTTTTGCATTTAAAATGATCAGGATTTACATGCCAGTGAAGGTGATCAATTAAAGAACGACGGTTGTAAAATTTTCTGGTACAACAAACAATATAACCACGCTGTTGGTGAGCCTTAGTAAAATGTTTCAGCATGCCGGTAAAATCTTCGAAAGGAACTTGACAAAGATCACAGATAAATTTAAAGTCAAACCGCCTAAAGTGTTCGACAATAAATTTATCATTTTCTTTACGAGCTATACTCTGTTTGCCGCAAGCCTTATATTTTTCGCTTTCTGAATCATCGGAGAAATCTTGATCTGGCTGAAAGCTTGCATCCAAGCCATCATCTTTGTTATCACTTGTAGACTGCAAATCAATGTCATTGGAATCCTCAGGTTCTGCTTTAACTTGCGTATTATCTTTAATGGTTGTTTCTGTTGATTCCACTTCTACAACTACTTTTGCTTTAACTTTTTTCAAATTTCTTCTCGCCTTATACTTATTAAGTTTTTCTAGAGGATCCCTGCTTTCTACAGCATTTTCTAATCTTAACTGCTGGCATATCTTTTTCAGCGGCACATCATCTAAATCCAATTCATCTAAAGGCATAGTCACTTCACTTCTTTCACTAACACTAATCTGATTTATCAGAATTTCAGGCTCCATAAAATTTGTAGGCAGCGAATGATCAGCTTGTTTTTCGGATTCTAGAAAAGAAATCCTTGTGATATCTTCCTCATCTTCCTCCATTTTTATTTTGCCAAAATTAATATGGGACTCTTCTATTTGCAAGTAGAACTTATGGAAACAGTACACCTCCCTCCAACATGAGGAACATATCCAAGAAGTTGGCTCAATGGTGCTCTAAAGAAACACAAAGCCGAACAAATTTCACACACAAAAATTGTCAACACAAATGTATGTATGTACATTCATACGTATGCACATGCTTACCAATGACCAAAAGTGCTTTTCTACGATTTTCACTATATCAAGCTCCTGCCATCGTACTGAGTTTGCTCTAATGCAATCCAATACGTCTTTGTTTATATCTAAACACAACAAACATGAATCCATTATGTCCCTACGTTTTCTAATTTCATCAATATTATTCCCCAATTCGTAAAACGAAAGAACAAAAGTCTCTATGTTCTGTAAACAAATCCGCGACTAGTCGGTAACTAATTGGTTACAGTTATCCAGTAATCGTTGAAAAATAATAGCGTTGCCATGTTTGTCTTTTAAATGTAAACGTAACGGAAATCATCTCGCAGTTTAATTCATTATTTATGTATGTAAATGCATGTATGTTCATTATATATAAAGAATGAATTCATTTGCGCTACACGAACAGATAATAATAAATAATTTGCATTAAAAATACATAAAAAATATAACTTACGGTAGAGATTTTCAAGTTGACACTTTTTCGGGAGAATGAAATTAGACTGCGCAAAGACAGCAAAAAGTCCATAAAATTAAAAATAAAGCGGGTTTAAAACACTTTACTTCCAATCATGATACAATAACATACGATACGGCCTGGTTCTGAAAACTATTTCGTTTTGAAACCAAAAAATTTTAGGCAAAAAATCATCAAGAAAACTCACTTGTTGCAGTTTTATTATTGTATCATGGTGCCAATTAAGCCTAAACAAATTTTATTTTCAAAAACCTTTGAAATCAGATTCGTTCCAAGTTTATACAATTTTATATTTCCCATTTTTTTTTTATTTGCACATCAATGAATGTCAGGAGGATTTTAAGATACTCCATAACCAAACATAAATATACGGATTAATTTATATTATTGTTAATTAACACTCTTCCTCTACGAATTATATGTAAACATATTAGCTTTGAAGTTATCCGAATACTTTTGAAGTTTGGCTGCTTCCCATTCCTTAGGATGCATTTTTTTGCGATGAGCATGCATATTACCATTTGAATTAAACGTTTTTGGGCACCAGGAGCACGTATATAAAGGAGTTCCCGTATGTGAAGCCATATGTTCCTACAATAACAATAGAATCAATCATATTAAATACATGTGGCATATGTATGATTTTACACACCCTTAGAACTTCTGCCCTTTTAAACGCCTTCTGACAAATATTACATTTGTGATCATAACCTTTTTCATGCATGGTACTGATGTGTTTTCGTAAAGCTTTAAGAGTGGGCGATATTTTAGGACATATGGGACAATGATGTTCCTTTTTGCCATCAACAGGATGTTGACTATCTTTGTGTCTCTTTAGTCCTCTTTCCGTTGTCAGAAGGAGACCACATACATCACAATTTATGGTGGGTTGTGGTATTCCTTCGTGTTTGTCCATATGAAGTTTTAAATCAGTACTAGAACTTAGGGATTTACCACAAATATAACATATTTTAACGAACTTTTTCAAATGAACTGCTTGCATATGTCGATGTAAGAGACGGGAACTGCCGTAACTAAAGCAAATGTTGTAATAAATTATATTTCTTCCAATAATGATTATGCAACAAACAACATATGACCTTATGAACAATATTTTTGACTTGAACAAAGGACCTTTTTGAAATTACAAGTTCGTATTTAATAGATGATGTTCATAAGTAGTAAGCTCTAGCCAATCAGATTATTATGGATGCTAATGGAGAGCATACAGAATATGTAGCATTATCCCAATTAGCATAATTTATCTTTTATTGAATTCTTTCAGAAAATCATGAGCATTCCTTAAATTCACATTCATTATATGTACTTCAAGTAATTAATAACCACGGTAAAGGGAATTGTTTGACCTAGCAGACCATTCCTTAAACATTCCGTTTATCTATTAATTTTAGTCAAATTTGCGACATTCGATACATTTTTTAAGTCAATTAAAATAGTGAATATCTAAAATCGACTTGACAGACTTTTGAAGTTATTAGAAAAAAATTATTTTTTTCGAAATTATTCGTCAAGGATATCTCTCGAACGAATCATCAGATTTTAGTGAAATGGCAGCATTCAACGTGCCCTTTTCAAGTTAAGAGATGATTGGATTTAGAACTTAATTGGGTTACTAATTTAACATTTGTTTTAAATAACAGTTTAGTGATAACTCTATTTTCGAAAAATTTCGAATTCTATCGAACTGACAAATAGTCCTTATTACGAGTGTCGTATTTCGACTTTTCTTACGATGATTTTGCACTAGACTAAAGGACATTGCAACATTTTTCACATAAATATATGCAAAAATAGTCACAATCGACTCCCAGGACCTAAAAAAATCGAAACATGATGGAAATGTGATTTTCGAAAATTTGGGTAAAATGAGCAACTTTTTTAAGCGGGAAGTCAAAACAAATCATATCATTGTTGAAATATAAAACAAAGGACGTAGCCTTCTTGGTACTCACAATTTACCGCATTCCTTGCAAGGATATTTTTTCTCTTCTTCCGGCAAATGAGTTAATTTATGCATACTTAAATAATGAACGTGTAAAAATGATTTCCCACATATATCGCAGGAATGTTTCTTAGCAGCTTCCTCCGAACCATGTATGCAAGCATCGTGTTTCTCTAAACGTACACGATCCGACAAAACTTTATCACATTTGCCACATTTAAAATAGTCGGGATTTAAATGACAATTTATGTGATCAACGAGATCTCTTCGACTAAAAAATTTTCTATTACAGCAAACTACGTAGCCACGTTGTCCATGATTGTCTAAAAAATGTTTTTGCATAGCAGGATAATTCTGAAGTGGCTCTTTGCAAATGTTGCAGTTCATATGTTTAAAATGCTCGGCTATAAATTTATCGTTTTCTTCACGATTTAATTTATTACCGCACGACTTTCTTTCTCTTCTTTTGATTTTTGAAGAAACTTTATTTGGCAAATAATTAAAATCAGCAACATCATTATCGTCGTTATCACTTAGACTATCCGAATCATTGTCGTTTAAGTCTCCTGGTTCTTCTTTGATTATTAATGATTTTGCCTTATCATTGTCTTTACGTTTTCCATCTTCCAAGTCCTTTTCTTTGGAATGTTTCTTTTTCTTGAATTTTTCAGCAAAACTTTTCGACTTTTCTAGAGGATCTTTGCTCATGTGGTAGTTTTCCGAATTTAGACATTTTCCCACGTTTGCTTGTGCTACATCATCCACATCCATTTCATTTCTAGGCTGAGTATCAATTGCAGGTTGTGTTATATCGCACGTTAAAGTTTGATCTATTAATATTTCTGGTTCCAAAAAGCAATACGACATACTATTATCATTTTGCGATTCATCATTACTTTTGTCGTTTGATGTGTGTGTTATATGATCCTCTTTACACTCTTCCACTTTTATCTTACAAAAGTTGATATGAGCTTCCTCTATGCGCATATAGAATTCGTGAAAATCGTTTACCTCCTGCCAGCATGATGAGCATATCCATGAATCTGGTTCTACTATAATCTTAAAATAAAAATATGGATGTAGTTGATTGACCAAAACTTTATATGTATGTACATATGTATGTATGTTCCTCTTTCGTACTTACTAATGAATAGAAATGCTTTTCTATTTTCTGTGATATGTCAAGTTCTTCCCATTCAGCTGAGTTTTTTGTAAGGGAATCTAATTTATTTTTAATTGCATTTAAACACAATAAACATATCTCCATTTCTATTTTTATTATTTTTTTATTCCACTTCCACGATTTTATTTAGAATTATATTGCAAGTATGTAGTATGTACACACAGAGAACGAAGCCGATCGGCTGCGAGCCGGCTTGAAGCCGCCGCCGACAATTATTTCTCACAATGAGCCGCCGCCGATGGCTCCGGCTCGCATCGGCTTAAAATGTGAGCCGACTGTACCGGCTAAGCCGACCCACACGGCCCAGCCGAATTTTTTTTACTACGAAATTTTTTACATTTCGTTGTAATCTTAATTGCGAATATATTGCAAAAATATCAATTAAGCCAAAAAAAAAAGCATCACTGAACTGGAAATGTACTCGAGGATGCCACCTAGTAAAGTATAGTCCCCTGGCAATCGTGTAGATACTGTAAGCTTTATTGTTTGCACCTTCTACTCTGCTTCTATACCTAACGCTGCAGCCACACGTTCAACATATCGCTTTCAATTTCATTATACAGATTGTGTGTCAAAATTCCTTGAAATTCATAGCTGTGACACAAATTGATAGTAAATTTAATTTTTTAAATGTTACCGATGAAGAAACAACACAAATTGGTAGCTTCTATTAATGTATGCTGTAACCAGCTTTTTAAATTGAAAATTAAATTGCCATATAAATGGATAGGTGAATATGAAAGAAATCTAGTTGTCAATTTAAAAAGTTTGAGTGTGATAGTAAAACAAGTATGAGTCTATTGCAAATTAAATGGAATTGAAAGGCAAACTTTTAACGTTAAGAAGAAACAATTTGATTTTAAAAACATAACCTTTATGAAATATCAAAGTTGTTGTCTTTTTCAAACAAAAAATATTCTTTTTTGATTTCAAAATATTTTTCATTTTTAAAACAAGAATGAACATTTTTAAAGTAACAAAAAACAAACTTAGTTCTATTTCATAAAGGTTACGTGTTTAAAATCAAATTATTTCTTCTTGATTTTAAAACTTTTTTTTTGGGTTTAGTATTATAAAAAACATTCTTATTTTAAAAAATGCTGCATTTTAAAAAAGAAAACGCAAATTTCTTGTTTTAAGAATGCTTCGTTATAAAAATAAGAATGTTATGTATTAATGTTATAAGAAACATTCTTATTTTAGAATTATTTTTAAAAATGCTGCTTTTTAAAAAAGAAAATGCAAATTTCTTGTTTTAAGAATGCTTTTTCGATACATTATAATGTACAGTACACATATGCGGAGAAAACTGATTTGTTTTCGAAATTTTGTTTTGAAGATTTCGTTTGATCAGATCAAGTTATAACTCAACGCATCCTCACCCAAAGAAGAAATTTTTGCAGCTCCTAGGTAGAAATATAGTGATATTTTGTGTCCCTAACAGTAAAATAGGTACTTGGTTCAATAGGATCAATATCAATATTTGTGCCAATATACTATCTGCCTAAGAAACAAGCCAATAATGATTTTTCTCCGGCGTCAGGAAATTTTCATTTGACGACGGCGCATATGATGCATGTTCCGTAAATTAAGAAACTGGTTTAAAATATTCAAAACCACACAATAATTTGCAATCGCATCGTTCTTATTTATTATAAAAGGTATTAATATGTACTGCAGAGTTTCTAAATTTATAAATAACCTTTTTTTTACTGGTTTGTCGCACAGAATATTAAGAATATATTATTATTGCGGCAAACCAATAACCACCCCACGATATGTATAACAACTATAGACATGGAGTAAAACCATAGTGAAGTTGACATCAGGAACCAAAAATTATCAGCTGTTAAAAAACCCACAGAGCGTAAGAAGTAACTAACTGCAATTTTGACCAATTTAACAACACTGTATAACAATAAATAAATAAGCAATTGGTTCTTTTTTGCAATTAAATTAACTCAATATAATGGAATGTTGTTTATTGTGTTTAGAACTAAATAAAGAATTACTTGATTACATAGAAACAAACTCAAAGCGATGGCAAGATCTAGGAATAAAAAATGTATTAGAAAAACATTTTTGGCCACTGGTAAGCTTTCAAGAAAACAAACACTACATACAAACGATGCTCTTTAAATAACATAATTTAGAATAACTTACAGGAACCGTGCTCGTGGATATGTTTATCATGTTGGCAAGAAGTGGAAAATTTTCACAAATTTTACTTGCGCATAGAAGAAGCTCATATAAATTTTGGCAAAATAAAAAGGGAAGAAGGGAAGCAATTGTCGGAGTCGAACGAAGAAATAAGTGGAGAAATTAAAGATCTTTCATATTACGAGTATCTCGAACCAGAAATGTTAATAGATCAAAATGAATTAAAAGCCGTAGTAGAGATTAAAGAATGTTCTGTAAAACAGGAGGAGGAGAAAGATGATTTAAATGATTGTCCAATAATGAGTACAGATCCCTTGAAGAAACCGATTATTACAAAAAGAAAAAGTATGAAAAACACAAAAAGAAAGTCATCTGCTGCAATAAGATCTGAGCAGAAAGATGAATTAGTCCAAGTTAAAAAAGAAATAAGTGATTCTGATAGCACTGAAAATATAAGTGATAATGATGATAGCAGCTACGACCCTGATAAGAACACCACAGAATACAATAGTAGTAGAAAAGAAGATGATAAGTTCATTGCCGAACATTTTAAACAAATGTTTTGTGATTTATGTGATGCTCCATTTGAAAACTTTGCCGTTCTTAAAAAACATTTTTTGGTGAAACATTCGATACAAAAAGGCTATCTAGTTTGTTGCAACAGAAAACTGTTCCAGCGCAATCATTTAGTTGATCACCTTCAGTGTCATCTCAATCCAGACTACTTTAAATGTACTCAGTGTGGCAAAGTTTTGTCTGACCGGAAAAACTTACAAGCACACATGCTGCGCGTGCATAGACCCGAAAATGTTGCTCCAAAACATTCTTGTGAGATATGTGGTAAATCTTTTACTATGGCCTACGTTTTGCGTACTCACAAATTGAAACATTTGCCGAAAGAAGAGAAAAAATTTCCCTGCACACAATGTGGCAAATTGTAAGAAATAACATGGTTGTTAAGTTTAACAAACTTATTTAAATATTTATTTTTTTATGAACAAATTTGTTTTTTGTTGGTTAAGCACCACGTTTCGGGTTAGCAAACTTATCTGCAGACTTGAACAGAAAAAAAAAAATTTAAATAAATCAAATGAGAATATTTGTTGTGAATTTTATGTATTATGTTTATAAGTAATTATCAATAATCTTTCCTAAGCAGAAGCGAAGTACATACATCTTGACGTGCTTAACCAACATCAAAGAAATATTTTTCATATTCATACATAAGACAAGAGTAAATATATTTACGTATGTATTTTTATGTTTATTTTTCAGCTACGCCAGTTCCTATTTGTTAAAAATACACACCGAAGTAATACATCTGAAGAAACTCGCGAAAGTTTGTTATATTTGCGGCAAGACCTTGCGCACCAGCACCGAATATAAAGCTCATATGAACAAACATGCAGGCAATAATGGGCCAAGTTTAAATTGCGATGTATGCGGCTTACGTCTGATTAGTGAACGAAGTCTTAAGCTTCACAAAGAATCACAACATCCTGTGGGTGGGAAACAGGATCATCCCTGCCCGATATGCGAGAAAGTATCTCCAACTGCAAGGGCTTTAAAAAAGCATATAAATACTATGCACGAAAAAGGGTTTGATCATAAATGTACAATGTGTGGGAAAGCATTTAGGAGAGCAGAAGCACTAAAGGTAAATCAGCATGAAGTAAAAGGGAATCGAAAGGAATTTCCTGATTGATTACCATTTTAGGAACATATGGCCTCGCATACTGGAACTCCTTTATATACCTGCCCTTGGTGTCCGAGGACTTTCAATTCGAATGGTAATATGCATGCACACCGAAAAAATAAACATCCTAAAGAATGTTTGGAACTAAAACTACAAAGATATAATTAGTGAAGTTCTTGGAAATTCCCTGTTCACTTAACTTAACTTAAATTTTAATGCAACAGTTTTTATGTGTGTAAGAAACACAAATATTTTATTAAGTTCGTAAAATAAAATATAGTTAGAGATTATAATGATAAGAAAACAGTAAGTAACTTCATAAATCTAATATAAAATAAAATCAGAATCATTTCTAACAAACAAAAGTCATTCATTCCATTTACATTTCTGTTACAAAATGTCCAACATTTTTTTTAAATTCAATTTAGGATTAAATTTTCTATACTAGATACATATTTACATATGTTCCAAATTTATCAGATCTTAAGATTTTTAAGGAAGACTCAAATCCCAACCGAATACTTGGCAAAAAGTCAATAATCTACTGAATCTAAGCGAAACTTCATTCATATTTAAGGATATCATGAATAAAATTCCGCGTGAAATTTCTCCCTTTTCCAATTAAAATTTTTTGTTTTCCATTTTACTTGCTATTAGTTGGAATTGTACCCAGGGAAAAATTTCACGCGGAATTTTATTCATGACTGCACTGATTGTTAATTGGTACTGAAAATTTGTAAAACCCCATTAGCTTATTTATGGCTTTTTATTATTTCAGGGCCTATTCATAAAAAAAATGTTTTCATGAAAAATTGGTTTTATAAACCAAAAATATTAAGATTAATTAATGATTAACTAATGGTCTGATTGGAAAAAAAATATTTTTGTATTTTTTTTAAATAAAGGGTTTAGTTAATCTCTTATAAATCAAAAATATTTTTTATGAATAATTCCTTAAGAACATTTTATTCAAGCTGGAGCGATATGTGTGTATGCAATAAAAATTCATGAAAACATGTTTTTTTTTTTTAAGTAAAAGTATGCATAAAACATTCACTTATTTAGCTGGAGTAAAATTAAATGACATCTACTCGAATATTTAATATGAGAACTAGAGAGTAACTGCCGTATTCAAAAAATAATAATAATTTGAGTTTGAAACGCACGTTAAAACAAAATTTTCATAAAAATTTTGACTAAAGAAGACTTGAAATACAAATTAATTTTGTTTAATACGGCCGTAAGCGTATAATCTACATATCGCACACTAAATCAATAAAGAGTCACAACTCAAAAAATTTCAGATGCTGAATAGTGGCATACAACTGTCGATACTATACAAATGACGCAAGTATATAAAATAAAAACAAGCATAACGATACTTTATATTATTCAAGAAGACTTTATTGCAAAACAAATTGTTCCTGTCGTTAGAGATTCGTTCAATTAACTGGTTTATAAAAAAAGAAAATCACTTTGATCATTTTAAGTTGTGACTCTTTATGATTTAGTGTGCGATATGTATATAAAATCGATGCTTTTATTTTTTTTAAACAAACATTTTAAACATTATCCCCATTAGCAAACAAAAATTAACTTGTGCTTTAAGTGCACGTCAAAACAAAATTTCCATACAAAACCCAGTTTTAGCGTACACGTATGACTTTTAAGACTACCGTTGGAATGCCCCTATTGTTTATAAAAAAATATGTATGTATGTACGTATACATATGTATGTATATTCAGCATTATTATGAATTCCACATGTGAAAATTTCCGATTAAAATTTTTCGTTCACATGGATTTTATTTTAAATAAAATTAAAAACTTATATAATTTTACTTTTTCCAACATACAAATCTTTGTGAATAATTTTCTTCATATATTGTCAAAATATTTCGCAATCGTATGAAGTTTTCTGATACTGAACTGTTTACACGTTCGGAAATATCCATGGGAAATTTTATTCACGATAACCCTGATTTATATAGAAAACTAGAATTTTCCCGCGACATCGTTCGCATCCAGAAAGAAACTGAATTTATACCAATTTCATCAAAAACAGAAAAAATACCAACCGCACAAATTTTTCCCGTTTTACCCTGTTCCGCGCAACTTTCTGAATTTTTTTCTTTCATATTCTTCTTCTTCTACAGATAATAACTAACAAAACAAAATTCAAAAAAAAAATGCCAAAAAATTCGATTAATTGTTATATATATACATGGATATTGTATTAAGTGGGCAATACCAGACACTAACAGCCTTATGTATAAGAAAAGACTGGCATGAAGTTAGCATAAGTGGCGAAATTGAACTAGGTGTTAAACAGTTCCTCCATACAATTTGATATTAAAAATCAGAGCACAATTTAGTTTTAATCAAACATTAAATGCTAGCGTGATGTTTATTTAATGGGAAATTTTATGGAATAACGCGTTAATATCATTATCAATTCTGCCATTTATGCTAACTTCATGCCAGTTTTTTTATACATAATACTGTTAGACTAGAAACCGAATGTGTTGAAATCTACCCACTGCAACTTAAAATTGGGACATGATACAGCATAATAAAGCTCAGTTTTACTAAATCGACTTAAGCGACTATTCCATATTGCCACAGATTTGTAAATGCTTTACAACACTGCATAAAATAATTGTTCTGCTTAACAATAAATAATAGATTTTAGAAATTTAATAACAAACTGAAAGTGATGGAGTGCTGTTTATTGTGTTTAGAGCTGAATAAAGAAATACTGGACTACATAGAGACAAATTCCAAGCGATGGCAAGATCTAGGAATAGCAAATGTATTAGAAAAACATTTTTGGCCACTGGTAAGCTTTCAAGAAAACAAACACTACATACAAACGATGCTCTTCAAATAACATAATTTAGAATAACTTACAGGAAGCGTGCTCCTGGATATGTTTATCATGTTGGAAAGAAGTGGAAAATTTTCACAAATTTCACTTGCGCATAGAAGAAGCTCATATCAATTTTGGAAGAATAAAAATAGAACAAGGGAAGCAGTTATGTGAGCCAAAGGAAGAAAAAAGTGAAGAAATTACAAACATTTCATATAATCTTGAACCGGAAATATTAATAGATCAAAATGAATTGAAAGTTGTATTGGACTTTGATGAATTCTCCATAAAGCAGGAGGGAGATAAAAATAACTTTAATGACTGCTCTATAAGTACGGATCCTTTGAAGAAACCCACTGTTTCAACACGAAAATCCAAAGCAAAACTATATGTTACAATATCTGAGCAGAATGCTGAATTCGCTGAGTTTAAAAAAGAAGCAAGTGATTCTGACGATAACTGCAATAATTATTCAAACGGTGAAGATGGTGATTTCAACTATGAACCAGATAAAAACTCAATGGAATATAAAAACCTGAAAAAAGTTGACAAGTTTATTGCAGAAAATTTTAAAGAAATGTCCTGCAATCTCTGCGATGTTCCATTTGAAAATTTCACCGCCATGAAAAAACATTTTTTGATTATGCACTCTACTCCAAAAGGTTATTTAGTTTGTTGCAACAGAAAATTTTATCAGCGAAATCCCTTAGTTGATCATCTCCAATGTCACCTCAATCCAGACTACTTTAAGTGTACTCAGTGTGGCAAAGTTTTGTCTGACCGAAAAAACTTACAAGCACACATGCTGCGAGTGCATAGACCTGAAAACGTTGCTCCAAAACATTCTTGTGAGACATGTGGTAAATCTTTTATTATGGCTTATGTTTTGCGTGCTCACAAATTGAAACATTTACCGAAAGAAGAGAAAAAATTTCCCTGCACACAATGTGGCAAATTGTAAGAAATAACATGGTTGTTAAGTTTAACAAACTTATTTAAATATTTATTTTTTTTGTGAACAAATTTGTTTTTTGTTGGTTAAGCACCACGTTTCGGGTTAGCAAACTTATCTGCAGACTTGAACAGAAAAAAACTTTAAATAAATCAAATGAGAATATTTGTTGTGAATTTTATGTATTATGTTTATAAGTAATTATCAATAATCTTTCCTAAGCAGAAGCGAAGTACATACATCTTGACGTGCTTAACCAACATCAAAGAAATATTTTTCATATTCATACATAAGACAAGAGTAAATATATTTACGTATGTATTTTTATGTTTATTTTTCAGCTACGCCAGTTCCGATTTGTTAAAAATTCACACCGAAGTAATACATCTGAAGAAACTCGCGAAAGTTTGTTATATTTGCGGCAAGACCTTGCGCACCAGCACCGAATATAAAGCTCATATGAACAAACATTCAGGCAATAATGGGCCAAGTTTAAATTGCGATGTATGCGGCTTACGTCTGATTAGTGAACGAAGTCTTAAGCTTCACAAAGAATCACAACATCCTGTGGGTGGGAAACAGGATCATCCCTGTCCGATATGCGAGAAAGTATCTCCAACTGCAAGGGCTTTAAAAAAGCATATAAATGCTATGCACGAAAAAGGGTTTGATCATAAATGTACAATGTGTGGGAAAGCATTTAGGAGAGCAGCAGGACTAAAGGTAAATCAGCATGAAGTAAAAGAGAATCGAAAGGAATTTCCTGATTGATTACCATTTTAGGAACATATGGCCTCACATACTGGAACTCCTTTATATACCTGCCCTTGGTGTCCAAGGACTTTCAATTCGAATGGTAATATGCATGCACACCGAAAAAATAAACATCCTAAAGAATGTTTGGAACTAAAGCTGCAAAGATATAATTAGTGAAGTTCTTGGAAATTCCCTGTTCACTTAACTTAACTTAAATTTTAATGCAACAGTTTTTATGTGTGTAAGAAACACAAATATTTTATTAAGTTCGTAAAATAAAATATAGTTAGAGATTATAATGATAAGAAAACAGTAAGTAATTTCATAAATCTAATATAAAATAAAATCAGAATCATTTCTAACAAACAAAAGTCATTCATTCCATTTACATTTCTGTTACAAAATGTCGAACCATTTTTTTTAGAATTCAATTTAGGATTAAATTTTCTATACTAGATACATATTTACATATGTTCCAAATTTATCAGATCTTAAGATTTTTAAGGAAGACTCAAATCCCAACCGAATACTTGGCAAAAAGTCAATAATCTACTGAATCTAAGCGAAACTTCATTCATATTTAAGGATATCATGAATAAAATTCCGCGTGAAATTTCTCCCTTTTCCAATTAAAATTTTTTGTTTTCCATTTTACTTGCTATTAGTTGGAATTGTACCCAGGGAAAAATTTCACGCGGAATTTTATTCATGACTGCACTGATTGTTAATTGGTACTGAAAATTTGTAAAACCCCATTAGCTTATTTATGGCTTTTTATTATTTCAGGGCCTATTCATAAAAAAAATGTTTTCATGGAAAATTGGTTTTATAAACCAAAAATATTAAGATTAATTAATGACTAACTAATGGTCTGATTGGAAAAAAAATATTTTTGTATTTTTTTTTTTTTAATAAAGGGTTTAGTTAATCTCTTATAAATCAAAAATATTTTTTATGAATAATTCCTTAAGAACATTTTATTCAAGCTGGAGCGATATGTGTGTATGCAATAAAAATTCATGAAAACATGATTTTTTTTTTAAGTAAAAGTATGCATAAAACATTCACTTATTTAGCTGGAGTAAAATTAAATGACATCTACTCGAATATTTAATATGAGAACTAGAGAGTAACTGCCGTATTCAAAAAATAATAATAATTTGAGTTTGAAACGCACGTTAAAACAAAATTTTCATAAAAATTTTGACTAAAGAAGACTTGAAATACAAATTAATTTTGTTTAATACGGCCGTAAGCGTATAATCTACATATCGCACACTAAATCAATAAAGAGTCACAACTCAAAAAATTTCAGATGCTGAATAGTGGCATACAACTGTCGATACTATACAAATGACGCAAGTATATAAAATAAAAACAAGCATAACGATACTTTATATTATTCAAGAAGACTTTATTGCAAAACAAATTGTTCCTGTCGTTAGAGATTCGTTCAATTAACTGGTTTATAAAAAAAGAAAGTCACTTTGATCATTTTAAGTTGTGACTCTTTATGATTTAGTGCGCGATATGTATATAAAATCGATGTTTTTATTTTTTTTAAACAAAAATTTTAAACATTATCCCCATAAGCAAACAAAAATTAACTTGGGCTTTAAGTGCACGTATATGTATATTCAGCATTATCATGAATTCCACATGTGAAAATTTCCGATTAAAATTTTTCGTTCACATGGATTTTATTTGATACGTAAATAAAATTAAAAACTTATATAATTTTACTTTTTCCAACATACAAATCTTTGTGAATAATTTTCTTCATATATTGTCAAAATATTTCGCAATCGTATGAAGTTTTCTGATACTGAACTGTTCACACGTTCGGAAAACTAGAATTTTCCCGCGACATCCTTCGTATCCAGACAGAAACTGAATTTATACCAATTTGATCAAAAACAGAAAAAATACCAACCGCACAAATTTTTCCCGTTTTACCCTGTTCAGCGCAAAGTTCTGAATTTTTTTCTTTCATATTCTTCTTCTTCTCCAGACAATAACTAACAAGACAAAAACGGCATGGGGGTGTATTGGTCCAGCCATTCACGCGTGATGCCGTGCCAAAAAAATTGGATTAATTAATTAATTAAGTGGGCAATACCAGACACTTACAGCCTTATGTATAAGAAAAGACTGCCATGAAGTTAGCATAAGTGGCCAAATTGAACTAGGTGTTAACCAGTTCCTCCATACAATTTGACATTAAAAATCAGAGCACAATTTAGTTTTAATCAAACATTAAATGCTAGAGTGATGTTTATTTAATGGGAAATTTTATGGAATAACTCGTTAATATCATTATCAATTCTGCCATTTATGCTAACTTCATGCCAGTTTTTTTATACATAATACTGTTAGACTAGAAACCGAATGTGTTGAAATCTACCCACTGCAACTTTAAATTGGGACATGATACAGCATAATAAAGCTCAGTTTTACTAAATCGACTTAAGCGACTATTCCATATTGCCACAGATTTGTAAATGCTTTACAACACTGCATAAAATAATTGTAATAATAGATTTTAGAAATTTAATAACAAACTGAAAGTGATGGAGTGCTGTTTATTGTGTTTAGAGCTGAATAAAGAAATACTGGACTACATAGAGACAAATTCCAAGCGATGGCAAGATCTAGGAATAGCAAATGTATTAGAAAAACATTTTTGGCCACTGGTAAGCTTTCAAGAAAACAAACACTACATACAAACGATGCTCTTCAAATAACATAATTTAGAATAACTTACAGGAACCGTGCTCGTGGATATGTTTATCATGTTGGAAAGAAGTGGAAAATTTTCACAAATTTCACTTGCGCATAGAAGAAGCTCATATCAATTTTGAAAGAATAAAAATAGAACAAGGGAAGCAGTTATCTGAGCCAAAGGAAGAAAAAAGTGAAGAAATTACAAACATTTCATATAATCTTGAACCGGAAATATTAATAGATCAAAATGAATTGAAAGTTGTCTTGGACTTTGATGAATTCTCCATAAAGCAGGAGGGAGATAAAAATAACTTTAATGACTGCTCTATAAGTACGGATCCTTTGAAGAAACCCACTGTTTCAAGACGAAAATCTAAAGCAAAACTATATGTTACAATATCTGAGCAGAATGCTGAATTCGCTGAATTTAAAAAAGAAGCAAGTGATTCTGACGATAACTGCAATAATTATTCAAACGGTGAAGATGGTGATTTCAACTATGAACCAGATAAAAACTCAATGGAATATAAAAACCTCAAAAAAGTTGACAAGTTTATTGCAGAAAATTTTAAAGAAATGTCCTGCAATCTCTGCGATGTTCCATTTGAAAATTTCACCGCCATGAAAAAACATTTTTTGATTATGCACTCTACTCCAAAAGGTTATTTAGTTTGTTGCAACAGAAAATTTTATCAGCGAAATCCCTTAGTTGATCATCTCCAATGTCACCTCAATCCAGACTACTTTAAGTGTACTCAGTGTGGCAAAGTTTTGTCTGACCGAAAAAACTTACAAGCACACATGCTGCGAGTGCATAGACCTGAAAACGTTGCTCCAAAACATTCTTGTGAGACATGTGGTAAATCTTTTATTATGGCTTATGTTTTGCGTGCTCACAAATTGAAGCATTTGCCGAAAGAAGAAAAAAAGTTTCCCTGCACACAATGTGGCAAATGGTAAGAAACACAGTTTACAGTTTTTAAAACTTTTTGAAATATGTATGTATGTATATTTTTTTAGCTACGCAAGTCCCTATTTATTAAAAATACACACCGAAGTAATACATCTGAAGAAACTTGCGAAAGTTTGTTACATATGTGGCAAGACTTTACGCACCAGCACGGAATATAAAGCACATATGGACAAACATGCCGGCAATAATGGTCCCCGCTTAAATTGCGATGTATGCGGCTTACGTCTGATTAGTGAACGAGGTCTAAAACTTCACAAAGAATCACAACACCCAGTGGGTGGAAAAAAGGATCATCCCTGTCCAATGTGCGAGAAAATATCTCCAACCGCAAGGGCTTTAAAAAAGCACATAAATACTATGCACGAAAAAGGCCTGGATCATAAGTGTACAATGTGTGGCAAAGCATTTAGGAGAGCAGAAAAACTCAAGGTAGGTAGATCAGCGAGAAGCAATATTTTTTTAAGCAATTGGCTAATTTAGAATTATTTTAGGAACATATGGCCTCACATACTGGAACTCCTTTATATACCTGCCCATGGTGTCCAAAGACATTCAATTCGAATGGTAATATGCATGCACATCGAAAAAATAAACATCCTAAAGAATGCCTGGAGCTAAAACTAAAAAGATATAATTAAGGTTTCTCAGGAAGCAACAAATAAAATAAATTAATATAGAAATAAAGTTGAAATACTTAATTGGAATGATGAGGAAACAGATGATAGATAGGTAGCAGCGTATTACTTCTAATTCTGCATAGAAGATATTTTTATTATTACTATTATTATTAGTTGTCTATTTTGTTAATGAAAAAGAGCGAAAGACACGAAAATTTCGCTTCCATGTTCTTACATTCTTATGCATAACAAAAATTCCATAATCGGATGCTAATTTTTGACGGCTTAATCGGATGCTAATTTTTGATGGATAATTCAATATCCAACAAGACGACAACCCCAAGCATTTTGCACGTATTTGTTCAGGTATTTGATTCCCGTATTCAGTTTTTTTTGTCCATTGTCTTTTTAATATACATATTTGTTACTTTATCATGAATTATTTTTTTTATTTTTTGTATAAACATATTTATTAATATTTTCACAGGTTTCGCCAAACACTAAAAATTATAATCGTATGTAGAGTTTAGTCGTTGACTATATGTGCGATATAACGATATCTTCGAAATTTTTATTAAGTCCAAAAACGCTTTTAAACCCCAGTTTTTTTACAATACGGTTGTCGGTTTCACAGGAAATAGGAAGTGGTATTCTGACCGTTATATTGATAAGTTTAAAATTTAGTTTGGTATTTCTCTAGCTGATTTAAAATTGTTACACTTGGCTGTACTTGGCTGAAGTTTTTCCTTTACCACCTCTGCTTTGTGCCTAATTTTTATATTTTATATTTTTTGCAGAGCATGAGAAAAGTCTTTCAATATCTAAATAAGATTTTCCTTCTTTCCTTAATTCTTAAATTAATTTTTATGGTCCAAAGGCACAATGATTATTAGTGTGAACCACTAAAGCCATAACTTACTAACTTACTTTCAATAAAAATTTTTATTTTTTGTCTTAAACATTGCAAGCAGAATAACTCAGTCGTTTATCACTGATATTTTAATGTTAACAAAAAAATATTCTAAAAAAACATAGGAAAATTTTAAAATTTTAAAAATCCCGGTTATATCCAGAAAAGATGTGATATCTTTTAAGAGTCTGAACCGACTTTTTTTCAAAGAACACTCTCGATTAAGTCACCATTCAAACAAAAAAAAACTAAATCAAAATCAGTCCAGCCGTTTGGTCTGTACCACCCCTTTTTTTGGTCCGGTGTTAAAAGTATAATTTACCGCTATTTTCAGGAATACCAAACTTATTCCAAAAATAATTTATTATAAACAATAAACAGACTTGTCAGAATGCTATGGCGCATAAAATTTTATTTAAAACATTTTTAATAATGCAGTACAAAGTTAAAAAAAATATACTAGTTTACCCCTATAAAACCATTTGACCGGTTTTTCCTGAATTTTAAAAACCAAAACCGGGGTTTTCATAATTTCAAATATTTATTCGAAACCCGGTCTCTGGAAAATATCGAAACAGATAACCATAGAACCTAGGTACTAGATATGTATATACCTGCACATAAATGCATATGTAGGTTCATATGTACATATGTACATGCTATCAACCAGTGCGAATAGGGACTCGTAACTCTCGAAAGCCAAACAAAAAGCATAAATCTGGCCTAAAGAAATAATAAATGACCACAGATAGGTTTGTACTGAATTTACAATGTAAATTTTAAGGTTTTGTAAGTATTAATATTTTTTTGAAAGCGTCTTGGACATTTGCACGAAATTAAAATTTTGTGTGGAAAATAATTTGAACGTACTTACCCACACATCTATACACATTTTGGTATAAAAATTTCCAAGCTTTATTATACATACAAACATACATATTGCATTTAATGAAGCAATACATTTCACATTATTTTTTAATTTTTCTTGTTTTTATTATATTTTTACTATTTTCACACCACTTTATATTATTTTTTTAAATTTGAATGCCTTTTGAAATTTAAAAGTTGACAGCGCTTAAACCATGGCACATTAATGAGGTGATGTCAGCCATATTTACTACAACAACTCAACTTATTTCAGTGCTCAAATTGTCAAAATGTCTATAGAATTCGCACTCAAACACAAATAGACACTCATGCACGAATAATTTGACTTCATGTGGTCTGTAGAATAGACCTTTTATAAAACTTGGCCATAGCATAATATTCAGGTGTTTTACAACACTGTTGGACATAGTTTTTCTCACAAGTTTTTCTGGATTACCACCACAATTACCACTAATCACCACAAATAAAAAAATACTTTTACCAATTTAAATTGGTAATAATAATTAAACTGAATGTAATGGAGTGCTGTTTATTGTGTTTGGAACTAAATAAAGAACTATTGGATTATATAGAGACAAATTCCAAGCGATGGCAAGAGCTTGGAATAACAAATGTGTTAGAAAAACATTTCTGGCCACTGGTAAGCAGACGGAAACTTCCTATTAGCAATGCCTTTAAAATAAATGAATTGGTTTAGAATAGCATGAAGCAGCAGTGCTCGTGGATATGTTTACCTTGCTGGCAAGAAGTACAAAATTTCCACAAATTCTACTTGCGCATTGAAGAAGCTCATATGAATTTTGGAAGAATAAAAATTGAAGAGGACAATGAATTGTTGGAATCAAAAGAAGACATGACTGAAAACCTTTCATACTGTCTCGAAGCGGAAATATTGATAGACCAAAATGAATTAAAACCTCTAGTAGACCTTAAAGAATGCTCCGTAAAGGACGAGGGTGAAAAAGGTGCCTTTAATGAGTGCCCTATAATAAGTACAGATCCTTTGAAGAAATCGATTGTTTCAAGAAGAAAAACTAAAGTAAAATCATCCGTTACAAAAAAATCGGAGCAGAATGCTAAATTATCTGAGTGCAGAAAAGAAACTAGTGACTCGGATGAAGACACTGAAGATGCAAATGACGATGATGATGATTTTAAGTATGATCCTGATAAAAACCCAGCAGAATACAAAAATCGCAAGGAAGGTGATAAATTTATTGCAGAACATTTTAAGCAAATGTTTTGCGATCTCTGCGATGTTCCATTTAAAAACTTTACCGAGATGAAAAAGCATTTCTTGACAATACACTCAATTCAAAAAGGTTACTTGGTTTGTTGCAACAGGAAATTTTATCAGCGCAATCATTTAGTTGACCACTTGCAATGTCATTTCAATCCAGATCATTTTAAATGTTCTGAGTGTGGAAAAATTTTGTCTGACCGAAAAAACTTACAAGGTCACATGCTACGCGTTCACCGACCAGAAGATGTTGTTGCAAAACATAACTGTGATATATGTGGCAAATCTTTTACAATGGCTTATGTTTTGCGCACGCACAAATTAAAGCATTTGCCAAAGGAGGAGAAAAAGTTTCCCTGCACACAGTGTGGCAAATTGTAAGTGTCGTTTACAATTAGGAAACGTGTTTATATAAATCATTAGTTTATTTTTTTAGCTACGCGAGCTCCTATTTGTTGAAAATACACACTGAAGTAATACATTTAAAAAAGCAGGCCAAAGTTTGTTATATCTGTGGTAAAACCTTAGGCACTAGCACCGAATATAAAGCCCATATGAACAAGCATGCGGGCATTCCTGCCCCCGTTATAAATTGCGATGTATGCGGATTACGCTTGATTAGTGAACGCAGTCTCAAGCTCCACAAAGAATCACAACATCCTGTGGGTGGAAAACAAGATCATCCCTGTCCTATATGCGAGAAAATATCTCCAACTGCAAGGGCTCTCAAAAAGCATATAAATACTATGCACGAGAAAGGCTTTGATCACAAATGTACCATGTGTGAGAAAGCGTTTAGGAGAGCAGAAGCCCTAAAGGTA
This sequence comes from Tachina fera, assembly GCA_905220375.1. Classification (NCBI taxonomy): domain Eukaryota; kingdom Metazoa; phylum Arthropoda; class Insecta; order Diptera; family Tachinidae; genus Tachina; species Tachina fera. The sequence goes on along the minus strand of LR999967.1, from coordinate 100,364,127 downwards.
AAACAACATCATATAAAATCTTCGAATGATTTACCTGATCCGTTTGCCGTTTTAGGAACATATGGCCTCACATACTGGAACTCCCTTATATGCATGTCCTTGGTGCCCAAAGACATTTAATTCGAATGGTAATATGCATGCACATCGAAAAAATAAACATCCTAAAGAATATTTAGAGCTAAAACTACAAAAATATAACTAAAGAGCTGAGGAAATTAAGAAAAGGCAACAAGTAGATATACATACATACATACTTTAATAGGTATGTATGTATGTATGTATATAAACAAAAAATTACTGTTATGTATTTTCTTTGAATGTCTGAGATCAAGTAATTTAAATTTTACCTCTCTTCCTGTTCACCAATTGACTGGTGTCTACGTACTAGTCGAGATTTAAGCAAGCCATCTTTCAAGCTTATTTACATACACATGTAAAATGTATTATACTTATATGAAATATTGGCAACTCTTTATTTTGCTGGTGCAGTTATGATTCGCCTCGTTGAAGTTATCACTCCCACTACTATACCTTTTTAAGTTGAAATTAGGAAATTCAAGTTTGTATTGAGAAAGTACAAATTTATAATGAGAATTCCAAGTTGATAACAAGAAATCCACATTGGTATTGAAGAAATACAAGTTGATATTGAGAAATTCAAATTCAAACATTGAGATAATTCAGATAATGAGGAATCTAATTTGATATTGAAAAAGTACAAATTCTTATTGAGAACATATATGTAAATTGATAGTGATTTTGTGACAAAATACTACTTTAAAAAAATATTTAACCAACATGCACATGTGACTACATTTTTAAAATTACCAAAAAAATTTATTACGTTTGTCGAATCGACTTCAGATGTTGTAGTAGCTCTAGTCTACTCAGCAAGCAATGGGCGCATTCATAAGACGTAGCTGTTGAGCTCAACAGTTGTAAAACTGTTGGCCCCAACAGTTACGTCTCAGAAACGGCTTGATGTATACAATGTAATTGTATATCTTTATTTGCTTACTTCATCGCATTTGTAATGTAAAACTTAACAAATATTTGCTCCTGCCACCTAACAAAGCATATAAAAGAAATAGCTCTATTCGATCAGCCGTTCTGGCTGAGTCAACACGTTGACTATAAGCAGCGAAAAAATTTTATGATGGAAAATTACTCAACTGTTGAGTGGAGCGGAAATGTTCATCTATGCGTCTCTAAGACAAACACTCAACGGTTGCGCAACAGCTACTTATGAATGCACCCAATGTAAGACAAACTTGGTACACTTTTTTAGAAATTTCGATACGAAAGTCTACACGATCAAGAATTCGGATCCAATTTAAACTAGATGTGTGAGTATGGTTTTTATTTTTAACTGTATGCTGTCAGTTTTGGGGATTTATTTATTTATTTGACATAAGGGCGAATTAACGTAAGCAAAGTCGAATCGCGTTACACAAACGCTTTTCATTACGTAGTCGTCCATGAAATGGCTCGTCGTGAGTCGGCCCTGTCACGTTCTACAAACAGGCTATTAAAATTTTATCGGTACTTAGACGATTTTTCGATAATTTTATCTGGCAGCCCTGCATACACATTTGAATTCCAAAGCGAAAATCGATAATTCGACTACATATATATATAGAGATTTTGACCGATAGATATTTAGCTTTATCGAATCACAGAATACGGTACGGGGGCTGGTTTACAATAAATAATAGATTTTAGCAATTTAATAAACTGAAAGTAATGGAGTGCTGTTTATTGTGTTTAGAGCTAAATAAAGAAATACTGGAGTACATAGAGACAAATTCCAAGCGATGGCAAGAGCTTGGAATAACAAATGTGTTAGAAAAACATTTTTGGCCATTGGTAAGCATTCAAGAAAACAATCACTGCGAACAATGATTTTCAAATACGTAATTTAGAATAACTTACAGCAACCATGCTCCTTGATATGTTTACCATGTTGGCAAGAAGTGGAAAATTTTCACAAATTTTACTTGCGCATAGAAGAAGCTCATATCAATTTTGGAAGAATAAAAATGGAACAAGATAAGCAGTTTTCGGAGTCGAAAGAAGAAATATGTGGAGAAACTAAAGATCTTTCATATTATCTCGAACCGGAAATATTAATAGATCAAAATGAATTAAAAGCTGTAGTAGACATAAAGCAGGAGGCAGATAAAAATCATTTTAATGAGTCCTCTATAATAAGTACAGATCCTTTGAAGAAACCCATTGTTTCAAGAAGAAAAACTAGAACAAAATCTGGGCAGAATGCTGAATTATTTGAGTTTAAAAAAGGATCAAGTGATTCTGATGATAACTGCAATGATTATGCAAATGGAGAAGATTGTGATTTTAACTATGAACCAGATAAAAACTCAATAGAATACAAAAATCTCAAAGAAGTAGATAAGTTTATTGCAGAGAATTTTAAACAAATGACTTGCGATCTCTGCGATGTTCCATTTGAAAACTTTACCGCAATGAAAAAACATTTTTCAATGATTCACTCTACTTCAAAAGGCTATCTAGTTTGTTGCAACAGAAAAGTGTACCAACGCAATCATTTATTTGATCACATTCATGTTCATCTCAATCCAGACTATTTTAAATGCACTGAATGTGGAAAAATTTTGTCTGATCGAAAAAACTTGCAGGCTCATATGTTGCGCCTTCACCGGCCAGAAGATGTTGTTGCAAATCATTCATGTGATATATGTGGCAAATCTTTTACAATGGCTTATCTTTTGCGGGCGCACAAATTAAAGCATTTGCCAGAAGAAGAGAAAAAGTTTCCCTGCAATCAATGTGGCAAATTGTAAGTGTCGTTAAAGTTAGTAAACATTTATTTATTATCCGTTATTTCACTTTTAGTTACGCGAGTTCCTATTTGTTGAAAATACACAACGAAGTAATACATTTAAAAAAGCAAGCCAAAATTTGTCACATATGTGGTAAAACCTTATGCAGTAGCAATCGTTATAAAGCCCATATGAATAAGCATGCGGGCGTTACTGCCCCGGTTATAAATTGCGATGTATGCGGATTACGTTTGATTAATCAACGCAGCCTCAAGCGTCACAAAGAGTCACAACATCCTGTGGGTGGAAAAAAAGATCATCCCTGTCCTATATGCGAGAAAATATCTCCAACTGCAACGGCTCTTAAAAAGCATATAATTACTATGCACAAAAAAGGTGTTGACCACAAATGTACCATTTGTGACAAAGCGTTTAGGAGACCAGAAGCCCTAAAGGTAAAACAACATGATATAAAATCTTCGAATAAATACCTGATCAGTTGCCGTTTTAGGATCATATGGCCTCACATACTGGAACTCCTTTATATTCATGTCCTTGGTGCCCAAAGAAATTTAACTCGAATGGTAACATGCATGCACACCGAAAAACTAAACATCCTAAAGAGTATTTAGAACAAAAACTGCAAAACTATAGCTTTCCATCACTATCATAAAAAATAAAAACTGTTTAAAAATAAAAGTTTTAATATACCTAAGCTAAAAATGTATTGGTATTAATTTAAAATCGATTTTTATATGGTCTAGTAACTGTTCATTTCTGTGCAATCATGCATTTTTGCTGCCTGACTACGTCTCCACCTGACATGAAATTGTGTTGTAACATGAAGTTATAACCGAGTTCTTTATTTCTCCTACCTTCCTGGCTGATGCCTATGGATTACCTGAGATTTTAGTAAACCGTTATTACGTTTACAATAAAACCGCGTATCTTTGTTGGATTTTTTACCAAACTTGTTTACATGCACGTAAAATTTATTTTTTAACTGTGGCAACTCTGTTTTTGCTGGTGCAGTCAAAATCGTATCTTTGAACTTATCACACCCACTACTTATCTATGATATACTTACATACATATGTACATAATATAGAAAAACATTATTTTGCTTGCAAATTGTGTTTCCAAAAAGAAAATTCCGAATTAATGGAGTCTTGCTTGTTGTGTTTGGAGTTAAATAAAGATATGTTAGATTGCATAAGTGCTAATTCAACTCGCTGGCTGGAGCATGATATAGCGAAAACTATAGAAAAACACTTTTGGCCATTGGTAAGTGGAATACTTTTTTTTATTGATTTGCATAGTATTCATATTTAAAAAACATTTAGAACATTCAACCCAATTCGTGGATATGTTTATTATGCTGGCGGGAGGTAGAAGATTTTCACAAATTCTACCTTCGCATAGATGAGGCTCATATGAATTTTGGCAACATAAAAGTAGAGGATTGTGAATCAGTAAAAGATAACAAGGAATTTATTTATCTAGACTCAGAATCACAACTAGATCAAGAAGAACAATTGTCCTTTATAGAACCAGAAATAATTGCAGAGCAATCATCAACTCAGGACTTCATCGTTGAGAAGAACAATGTAATAAACAAGCCCGCAGATAAACTAGATTGTGATGATATACCACTTGAGATGGTATGCCAAGAACAGAGACTAGAAAGCAAGGATCCACTGGGAAAATGCTATGAATCCAAGAAGAAAAAAAGCACCAAGTCTAATTTTGCTACAAAAGAACACAAAACAGGAGGTTTTAAAATGAATGTGGATTTAAATGATAACGATTTGGAAAGTGCAAGTAATAATTGTAAAGATGCCGCGGAGGCTAATGAGATAAAATCTAAAGTAACCTCACAAGTAAAAAGGCGCAGAGCTAACAAAAAACATCACCCAAATCGTAAAGAAAATGACAAATTTATTGCCGACCACTTTAAACATATGTACTGCGATCTGTGTAAAGCACCATTTAGAGATTTTCCTGGTATGCAGAAACACTTTACTGAGACTCACAAACAGCGTGGCTATGTTGTTTGCTGCAAAAGAAAATTTTCGGATCGCACTCGTTTAGTTGACCACATTCATTGCCATTTAAATCCAGATCATTTTAAGTGCAAACAATGCGGTAAAACTATGTCCGATAGAATAAAATTTAACAATCACATGATGAGCGTACACAGAGCTAATGAGGTTGTTAAACAACATTGCTGCGATGTATGTGGAAAATCCTTTAGAGAAGCATATGTGCTAAGGACTCATAAATTAACCCATTTACCGGAAGAGGAAAAAAAATTTCCTTGTATCGATTGTGGTAAAAAGTAATTCATTACATTGCTTAAGAGAACCGTTATGTATTTACAAATACGGGTAACTACTTTCCATTTCAGCTACGGCAGTTCTTACCTACTTAACCAACATAGGCAAGTTGTACATCTCAAACGATTTGTAAAAATTTGTTACATATGCGGTAAAAAAATAAATTCTTGTGCTGAATTTAAGGCGCATATGAACAAGCATGAGGGCATTCCGCCACCCGTAATTCATTGCGATGTTTGTGGCTTACGCTTGACTAGCGAACGTGGTCTAAAAGTTCACAAGGAGTCTCAACATCCTGTTGGAGGAAAACAACAGCATCACTGCCATTTATGTGACAAAATATCTCCTACGGCTAGAGCTCTTAAAAAGCATATAAATACAATGCACGAAAAGGGGTTCGATCACAAATGTAACATGTGTGAGAAAGTCTTCAGAAGGGCAGAAGCACTAAAGGTAATTTTAAATGCATATGAAGAAAAATTAAAAAGAAAGTACTAACCACTATGGTTAAATTTTTAGGAACATACGGCTTCACACACTGGAACTCCTTTATATACGTGTCCTTGGTGTCCAATGACATTTAACTCTAATGGTAATATGCACTCACACCGCAAAAATAAACACCCTAAAGAGTATTTAGAACAAAAACTCCAGAACTATAGTTTTCCACCAGTTACATAAAAACGAAAATTTAAAATAAAATGTTTAATACCTTAAGCATGAAATTTATTTGAATTCATTTTAAATCGATTATTTCTCTTCTTTGTGTAGTATAACAGGTGCTTGAGTTAGCATTTAAACATCAACTTTTCTTATGATGTAGTACTTACAAAGATGTACCCATCACATATGTATTTTATATATTGCAAACCATAGCGTAGGCAGAAAATGTTATTTTGAACTTTTCACAACCTATTTTTGGGAGTTTTGCAAAAATATACACCTTCAAACGTTCTGGCAGCCTTGTTTTTGCTAGTGCTGGAACTAAACTGACTACCGATTAAACTTAATTTTATTGTATAGCCCAATATTTTCTTGTTTACTAATTGGGATCTATGTTATTTTTCATAAAAGTTTTTACCTATACAAAACAATATAATGGAGTCCTGTATATTGTGCTTGGAAATAAATAGGGATATATTAGACTGCATAAGAGCATGTTCAACACGATGGCAGGAGCTTGACATAACGAAAACCATAGAGAAACACTTTTGGCCATTGGTAAATATGATGAAGAATTCCTAGTTGCTTGTACATACTTATGTATGTATTTATGTTTTGTTTTCTGAAAAAAATGCTCTAGAACAACATTCAACCAAGTTCCTTTATATGCTTATCATGTTGGCAAGAAGTAGACGGTTTTCATAATTTCTTCTTACGCATAGAAGAGTCTCATCTTAATTTTGGAAAAATAAAAGTGGAGGACTTATCAGATCCGGTGGAATGTAAAGAAGAATTTACACAGATATCAATTGCTCAAGATGAAGAGGTAGAATTGGATAAAAATAATATAGCTTTCTGCTTTTTAGAACCAGAAATACAATTTGATCAAGCTCAGCAGAGGGGTTTGACAGAACCAGAAATTCTTATAGACCAGTCGCCAATACTCAACTCGGTTGTTGATCAAAAAACTGTGATTGCTGAGCCGCTAGATGAAGTAGATTTAGAGGATTATGAGGTATGTAAGCGTATGAGTTTTAAAACTGGCCACAGAGGAAAAGACCCCCTGGAAAAATCCAAGAACAAAAAGAAAAAAAATCTTAAAACAAAAATATATGATGAAAAATCACTAGCAGAGAATAACGCTGAAGATTATAAAGTTAAGATCGAGCCAGTAGATTTAAATAATGGCGATTCGGATGGTATAAGTGATAATGAGGATTATGTCTCTGATATTAAAGATCAATCATACAAAGACACTTCAGAAGTTAAAAGACGGAAAGCTTACAGCAAGCACCGCACAAATCGTAAAGAAAATGACAAATTTATAGCCGAGCACTTTAAGCAAATGTACTGTGATCTTTGTCAAGCGCCATTTGAAGACTTTCCTTCCATGCAGAAACACTTTACTGAAACTCACGAACAACGCGGTTACGTTCTTTGCTGCAAGAGAAAATTTTTCGATCGCACTCGTCTAGTTGACCATCTACACTGCCACTTAAATCCTGATCATTTTAAATGCAACGAATGTGGTAAAGCTATGTCCGATCGTATTAGTTTTGATAGTCATATGTTACGTGTACATAGAGCTAATGAAGTTGTTAAACAACATTCCTGTGATATATGTGGGAAATCCTTTACAGAGGCTTATGTTTTACGAATTCATAAATTAACCCATTTACCGGAAGAGGAAAAAAAATTCCCTTGTGGTGATTGTGGTAAAAAGTAAGCTGTTCATAATATTTTTCGAATAATAAACAATTATTGTTCTTCACAACTACTTGTCGTTTTAGCTATGGCAGTCCATATCTACTTAATCAACATAGGCAAGCTGTACATCTTAAGCGATTTGTCAAAATTTGTTACATTTGCGGTAAAGCAATAAATTCAAGTGCGGAATTTAAGGTGCACATGAACAAGCACGAGGGTATTCCCCTACCCCTTGTTAATTGTGATGTTTGTGGGTTAAGGTTGACTAGTGAACGCGGCCTAAAGTTACATAAAGAATCTCAACACCCGATTGGAGGAAAACAAGAACATCACTGTCCTACATGTCCTAAAATATCACCAACTCTCAAGGCGCTTAAAAAGCATATAAATACTATGCACGAAAAGGGTTATGATCACAAATGCAGTATATGTGAAAAAGCGTTTAAGAGATCAGAGGCTTTGCGGGTAAGTAAAATAAAATGCCAATCATTGCTTTAGTTTTGGTTCAAACTATTTCATAATTTATTACTCAAGGAACATATGGCCACACACACTGGCACAACATTGTACACATGTCCTTGGTGCCCGAAAACCTTCAATTCTAATGGAAATATGCATGCTCACCGTAAAAAGATTCATCCTAAAGAGTGGGAAGAATCAAAATTGCAAAAGTATTCGGTTAATATACCGCCTGAAATTTAAGTAATCACAATTTGTTGTTTTTTATATAGATATAGATACATACATAATTATATCCAAATATAATTTTTATTTTATTAAATTAACTATCTGCATACACATTTATTCTGTGTATAATATACATAGTTAACTTTAATACTTTTAATGTTTTTAACAAGTGGGCACAAATACTGCAGATTACGATACAAAATAGTAAATTTGAAATTTTTTATACATACATAGCTGAAACCATTAATTTTTTTAATAAAGAGTAGTTCGTGCTAATGGCTAGGTATATCCTTTTTGAAAAAAACTTGAAATGATACGCAATTTTTTATTTCTTAAGCGTTTCAAGCCTATAGCCATCATCCACAAACAATGATATGTTCGTTAAATTGTGAAACAATAGTAGTAAGTAAGTACTCAATTTTTCCATATAAAATTTTTATGATATAATCATAGTCATCATCTTAGTTCTTGTAAAACAATTTCCGTCCTACGAAAAGTTTTTTAATGCATAGCCACCATTTCACATAATTTTCTTTTTATTATTAAAAGGGGGAATGAATGGACATTTTACAAGTTGATTTGTGCAGTTTACGACTTTGCCGGTAGGTATTTGTTTTTGATTATTTTTCTTCGTTTCTCGTTTTTTCCAACGTTTTAATATTGTTTTTTATTTTATTGTTTTTGATTGATTTAATTAAGTTCAGCTTGGACTCATCTCACAACACTAATATGCTTACAACACCAAGTTTACAGTGAACATTGATCGATCAACTTTATTATAAAATATAAAAATAAAACAGATAAAACAGTAAATCTAACAACACAAACGACTTGAAGAATTTCAAAAAAAAATGGTATAAAATCTAAAATAAATTTGGTATTCGAGGGTTAAAAATGTTAATGTTATCTAATAACATGAAAATCAGGGTGATGTTCCTATTACAGCAGACAAAGCAAGGCATCAAAGTTATTACTACCAGTGATGCCAACTTAGTGCTTTTTGCACTATTTTTAGTGCTTTCTGAAGACTCGAAACGGCAAATTTTGAGCGTTAAGTGGGGTACACATTATCGAGCATGAGTGCCAGTCAAAAATTCATCAGTTTTGATGATAGTGTTCTCTGTTCAGACACATTCGGATCACAAACAGAAAAACCACAAATTGGATGCGCATTATTGCTAACAAATATTTTTTATTATGAATTATTGAAACATTTGTAAATTTTTTAATTGAACTTTTAGTGATTTTTAATCAGAAATAATTTTAAGTCAAAGTTTAATTTTTCTTCTCTTCTTTAGATACTCACATTAATTAATAAAAATATTTCATTCAATAAGAATTGAAATTACTGAACTTAAGCCTGACTTAAAATTATTTCTGATTAAAAATCACTAAAAGTTCAATTAAAAAATTTACAAATGTTTCACTTAAATAATCATGGGCACGTGAAAAAAATATGTTCACTTGGCAATCACTGTTTACTTGGCCATCACAGTTTCAGAATGCTGGAAATCCAAGTAAAAACTGTAGAATGCAACAACAAAGTAACATTAAGCCACTACAATTATACTTACATGCATGTACCGATGGTACATCGAATAAGTAAAAATAATTAATGTGATGATCGTAAAAAGATAAGTAAGAATAGTTAAACATACTGAGGTAGAGTAAAATAATTTCGTGCTATCCTAAATAGAAAAATGAAAAATTGGAAAAAACAGAAAATTAATAGTGATACTTATAAATGTGTTTACCAAAGGTAAATCAATTGTATACACAACAATCGTTTCTCATATTCCGTTCATTGTACATTTAAGTTAAATAGCTGATGTTAACAATAATCTCTACCCAAGTAGATAGACTAGGGTGCTGATGAAGTGCGTGGCTGCACAGAAAAGTATCGGTATTTCCCCCAGCTTAAAGTCTAAGTTTAATTTTTCTTCTCTTCTTTAGATACTCACATTAATTAATAAAAATATTTCATTCAATAAGAATTGAAATTACTGAACTTAAGCCTGACTTAAAATTATTATGAATTATTTTAATGTGTTCTTATCTCTAACAACTCCTAGTACGATATTGTTTTAACATTTTGTCCTTGAATGTCATAAAAATATGTAAATTCCTTAAAAAAGTAATTTTCCGCATTCATCTTGTGTTGTTTATGCTAAAAAAATATCTCTTGACTGACGCTTTTACCAATTTACATTTTAGACATTTCTTGCTGGACATTTTTTCAATTCTCTTTTGTTCTTGCCCGAAGCTTTTACACATTGGGAATTAAAGGACATACAGAAATTTTGTAGTTTGTTTACTTCATCTACTTTAATAAAAACTTGGTATATTTATGCTTTCAGTTTCATTAAAGACGGTACTATTGCGGAAATAGAGAATAGCTTAGAAAATATTAAACATTATTCAACTTCACATCAGTCGTTTGAATTTTCAGTTGTTTTTCACGTTAGTGCTTTTTACGCTTTTTAGATCTCAAAATTACGCTTTTTAGTGTTTTTTTTTTTAATTTTGTTGTGCTTTTAGAGTCAAAAAAGTTGCCATCATTGATACTACCTTCGATAATTCGCTATCGATTGCTAATTCTGTTATAACTTTAAGTGATGCCGCACTGTTCTCATTATTTTTGTGCAAGAAATATTTCTACCTGTTATAATTACATACATACCACAGAGGATACTTTGTGATACATATGTACATACATACATATGTATATAAGTAAGTAGGTACATTTACAATTTGTTTCTAATTAAGCTGTGAATAAGTTTATGTACTAAATGATATACAATTGGAAATAAACGAGATGAACTCATCACAAGATACACACTTTTCACCACCTACTTTGGGAGATGGTTGTGAACCACACACTTCTAACAAATGTTCCAGTACCAATTATTTAGCAGCCGGCAAATCGAATGTTAAGAACAACGCAAAACCTTACACAAACCAGGAGAGGGTCTTAAATGGGAATGACTTTGTTGAAGGACAGCATGAGGAATATTTGAAATCCCAAGTACAAGAAATGTTTGGAAAATGTTTCTTCTACCAAAAGTATACTGCATCGAATTCTTGGTGTCTACCAAAAGCTGATGAACTCTTCAAAGAATATTATCAACTAGAAGCTTTACAAGAGTTGAAAACTAAACTGAATAAAGTCAAGAGCAAGCTGAATAACTATGTTATTGAAGATTGGTCACTGCATACTCGACGTCAGGATCCCGCTGGGGAGATACCATGGCGTTTGAAATCGGAAACCAGTGCTGAATTTGTGACAATTGCATGGTGCAAAATGTATGAATGCTTGGGCAGATTTTCCGAATTGGTCAAGGGTCCTCAGATAAATTCATTGCATTTGTGTGAGGCTCCTGGTGCTTTTATAACTGCGCTTAACCACTATATGTATACAAATTACGATAAAAACGAGGCAAGTTGTGAAATTAAATAAAAATTCTTTATGGTTGAAAGTTGCAGGGCATCTAGTTGATGAGTTTCACCGTAAAAAACATTTTAATTCTTTATATTGGTTTTAAATAATTTACAGTTCATGAATATATGAACACATACATACATACATATGTATGCACATATCTATTCACTTATGTACATATCGCTCATCTCACAGAGAAAGGTACTAACTAAAATAATTGTAACTTTACAGGGGAAAGGTAAAAGCATAATAGAAAGTGTAATATTCAATATGTTAGTATTTTTTTTGTTTTAAAAAGGAATCATCTACATTCTTCTTGAATGCCTGCGTGTAGTAGGCAGCCACGTAAACCAACCAAACCAACTTTTTTTGTACAACTGGTTTGAAATGCGTTATTTTTAACAATATTGCAATAAATTGTTATGACGATGTGTATTTGAGTTAGGGCCTTTCTACTTTATACCATCCATATGTACATATGTATACAACTAATTAAAATTGTAAAATATTTCTAGTCTTTCTTCATACAAAAAGAAACTATAATAAACTTAAATTGTTTATAGTTTCTTTTTGTATGAAGAAAGACTAGAAATATTTTACGATTTCAATTTTAACGATTTACACACAAAATCGATTTGGAAACGATATAAGGTGTAAAGTGTTTGCTATATGTATTCTTTTTTTTTATTTATTTATTTATTTATTTCTTCAGTAATACATGTGGCCTATTGGCCAATAAAAATATATTACAAGTATTTTTGATATGTATACAAATAAGAATGAATGTATGTATATATTTACAAATGTATGTCCAATGTGGCAGATTCTTGAGATCAAATTATTAATAGTAGTATTCACAGCTAGTGTTAATATCCTAAATTAATACTTATTTTTCAATTTTAACATCATAACTTTTATGAAATTGACCAACAACTTATATATATTTTATATCAAAAGAACAAAAAGGTTTATTGTAGTTTTCAGTATTACAATTTTTTAAGTAATGACAAAAATAGTTTTAATATATATGAAAGAACTACTCGATTGAAAAAACAATATTATAAAACCCCCTCTCAATCGATTAGTCCTATATCATTTCGTAGTTTTACAAATTTGTTGATATCCAATGATTTGGTAAATAAGTCTGCTAACTGGAACTCAGTATTAATATGTTCAAGCTTTATATTACCCTTTAATATGTTATCTCTTATGAAATGGTGTTTTATATCTATATGTTTTGCTCTTTTACTTTCTAGGTTATTCGCCATGCCAATACATTCTCTGTTGTCTTCGAATATTTTAACGGTATAATCATCAACTTCTTTTAAATCTTTCATAACTCCAGAGACCCATATTGCTTCAGTTGTTGCTAGACTTAAAGCTATGTATTCAGCTTCTGACGAGGAAGTTTCAACAGTTTGTTGCTTCTTGCTGCACCATGATACAGTGCAACCATACACCTGGAACATATTCCCACTAACTGATTTCCGATCAGTCTTGTCTGATGCCCAATCTGCATCACAAAATCCCAAAATAGGTTCGTTTGAGGATTTCATAAAAGTTAATTTTGTTTCCAATGTTCCTTTAAGCTATCTGACAACGCGTTTTAGATGTTGCCAGTGAATGTCAGAAGGATTTTGCTGAAAACGGCCTAAATAGCCGATTTGAAAACATATATCAGGTCGAGAACATAACATGATATACATTAAACTTCCTAAGAGTTCTCGATAATGTTGATTGGTGCCAGATTTTGATAAACTGCTTTCTAACTGCAAACCTTTTTCCATTGGAGACTTCACCACATTACAATCTAACATTCCAAATTTCTTTAATATTTTCCGAATGCTTGATTCTTGTGATACTTGTAACTTATTGTTTTCGAAATGTATATGCATGCCCAAGAAAAACTTCAGTGGGCCGCAATCAGTCATTTCAAAAATATTTGAAAGTTTTTCTTTAAGAGATTTAATATTATCAATATTATTACCAGCTATTAGTAGATCATCTACATATAAAATAAGAATTAAGATGCTTGTTTCTCTTTCATTGTTTTGACCTTACGAATCCAAGGGAGACTAAAAAATTGTTGAACTTCTCGTTCCAGCATTTTGATGCTTGCTTAAGCCCATACAACGATTTGACTAATTTGCATGCTACATTTCGAGTACAATTTACACCTTCAGGAACTGCCATATAAATATGTTCCTTCAAGTCCCCATGTAAGAAAGCCGTTTTTACATCAAGATGGTGAAAATGATACCCTCTGTAAATGCCAACAGCTAAAACAATTCTTATGGTTGTAAGTTTCGCTACTGGAGCATATGTTTCCCAATAGTCTACACCATGTTTTTGTAGAAAACCTTTAACTACTAAACGGGCCTTGTACTTCGTTGGATTGCCGTTACTATCTTCCTTTATTTTAAAGCACCATTTAGATTTTAATAGTTTGGTTTCAAGATCCCAGACATGATTTTTGCTCATTGCACTTAATTCGTCATTAACAGCTTTTTGCCATTCGTTAGTATCATCTCTATTAAATATATCATTAAAAGACTCAGGAATATTATTTTGTATGACTTCAGCTTCAAGACCATTAATGTAGTCAATTAACTTTGACGGTAAACGACTTATTCTGCCACTTCTTCTAGGCTCGTTGGGTATATCTTCTAAACAGTTTTCTTTAATGAAATCCTCTTCATCGCTGGTGAGTATTTCGGAGCTAGATAATTGATTATTTGTAGTAGGTTGTACAATACCATTGTTATTTAAGGCACTTTCATTTTCTTCTCTAATTGCAGCAGTCACAGCATTATCATCTTTTGCACCCGATAATTTGAGTTGCCGTACTAGGTTTTCAAAATGCATCACATGACATATAATTGAGTCCCCTTCGTTCATTCTCAGCTTTACCAACTTTTTTCGGATCAAAAGCTGATTAACTATAGATTTCTTCGCAAACATCGATTGTAGATTATTCCACATTTCTTTGGAGGTTTTCATATCACGAACAAAGCTAATGCAATCTGCATGCAGAAAACTTACAAATTTATTCATGGCCTTTTTGTCTTTTTTCAAAAATTCCCGTTTAAGAACATCATTATCAGGTGGACAGCCGGTTAGAACTTCCAGAAGATCCAATGAGTCTAGGTGAATTTTAACTCTAAATTGCCAGTCATCAAATCCCTGGCCATTAAACTGAGGGATTCCATGTAATTCCTTTGAGTCGCCCATAACCTTTTATGAAATTGACCAACAACTTATATATGTATATGTATTTTATATCAAAAGAACAAAAAGGTTTATTGTAGTTTTCAGTATTACAATTTTTTAAGTAATGACAAAAATAGTTTTAATATATATGAAAGAAATTTCTTTGAACTACTCGATTGAAAAAACAATATTATAAAAATAACTCCTCCAATGTAATAAATAAAAAGAAATAATAATAAAGCATTTTAATCAATAACTATCCATTAGTAAGGAAATCAGTAAGGTGCTCTTGAATGTAGACAAAGATATGCCGAAAGAACGTAGATGAATTGGAAGGGAATTCCATAATCTGGCAGCTCGTACAACGAATGAGTGTTCAAATGTCATATTGCTTATACGTGATATAATTATTTGGGGATTTCTGGATGATCTAGTAAAAGATATCATCTGCACTAGATGCTGTGGTCTTTGATGTTTGATAATATTAAAGAGATAAATTAATAAGCGAAACTTGAGGAAGTCATCAAATGTAAAGTTCAGGAAATTCTTCAAGTGATTTGAAACATGTGTCCTTAGCCTAAACCCATAGACAAATCTCACAATTTTATGAACAATAGTTTTAATTTGATTTTTTCTATTACCATAGTTACAGCCTAAATAGACCTTAATACAAGAATTTACCTGAGACATTAGTAATGCATGAGCTGTTATTTTTTTAACGTGTAATGGAAGATACAGGTTAAGATGATACAATCTGCGTAATGTGTGACAAATCCGTGAGCTAATTATATTAATGTGAATCATTTTCAAATTACATTTTTGATTTTTGATTTCAAAATGGTCTTTAAAGTAAACTGATTTCATTGCACCTTTTCAAAACGACCGGTTTGAAATCGTTTTGAAAACGATTGTTTTAAATCACATATTTGAATATGGAATTCAGAAAAAATCGTATTAAATACGATTCTACGATATGTAAAAATTTTTATGTCTAAAAAAATAATAGTCTGCAAGCAAAATAAGCTTTTTTGAGGAGAGATCTACAAAAACATTTTGCTATATATACGTACATACATACATAATATAATATATAGTAATATATGTGTATTATTATGTACATATGTAACTTTAAAATAAATTTTTTGTTTTCTTATAGGTGAAATGGAATTGGTTGGCTACCACTTTGAATCCGTATTATGAAGGAAATCCTGTGAACGGGATGATAATGGATGATCGATTTATGCTATACACTCTCGATAATTGGCTTTTTCATAAGGACTACACTGGCAATATTATCGATATGGAAAATTTGAAGCACATGCAACAGCAGTGTGAAACTCGCTTAAAAGAAGTCCATCTAATAACTGCTGATGGTTCCATTGATTGCGTAGAAACACCCGATTTACAAGAGGAAAAAGTAGCTTTACTACATTTCGCTGAAATCATAACCGCATTAACAATATTGGCCGATGGGGGATCATTTGTCATAAAGATGTTCACCATGTACGAGGCATCTTCAGTCAGCAAATTGTTTCTGTTGAATTGTGCATTTGAAGAGGTGCATGTCTATAAGCCATGCACTTCGAAACGTGGGAATTCCGAAGTGTATGTCGTATGCATAAATTATAAAAAACAAACGGAAAATTTGCCTGAAATCATCAATAAAATGAAACTTAAATTAAATCCGGAAAATGACATGTTATGGCCGCTGTTTGTTAAATCGTCTCTTCCAGTTGATTTTCTTAGGCAACATGAAATATGCTGTCGGATTTTCATGAATCATCAAATAAATGCTATAGAACAAAATATTTATTCTTATGAAGTACGACCACACAGAATGATTGTAAAGCGGTTACAAAATCTAAGAACAGCCATATGTAATGAATATTACAGTCGTTACAACATTCAAAAGCTACCGGATGAATTAAAAATTCTGAGCAAATTTAAAAATATTATGGAAAAAGGTTATAAAAATCAAATATACAAAGGATCTTACTCAGAAAGGGAAACATTTAAGGAGATTTGCAAAGAAGAGCAACTTTTCCAATTTCGAAAAATGTTAAATGATCTGGAAAAAATGACAAAAGAAAATTTACAATTAAATGATATTAGATGTCAGTTTGAAACACCAAGTACCGAAAACGAATCAAATCCTAAACTAATTCTGTATAGAGGACTTGGCGTGACTTCATTGAACAGTAGTTTCTTTGCCAATAAACATTTATTAATAATGCGAATGAAACTAAACGATTTGTTCACAGATACCACATGTGATTCTTTATGGTTACAACAGCCTCGAATAGAGTATTACAACAATAAATCATTAGTTTCAATTAATTTTAATGATTTAGCAACAACGTGCGGCAGATTTAGTTTGCAACAGGAAAACTTTTTTAAAAAGATAATCTCTCATCTGTTGACCGCTAAACCTAATGAAATTAGATTTATAAATATGCCATTTTTAACTCATTACTCAGTCTCGATTTTGCTTTATTTATCACGTTTAGTGTATTCACAAATATCGTTTTCCTTTGAGTCTAAATATGAAATTGTTTTAGCATTTCATAGTCGCAACTTTACCGAAAACCTGGAGGAGCTAAAAATTGCGTTAGCCAGTAGCCAAGATCAGGATATCTTCTGTGTTTTAAACGTTCTTCAATTACATCGCAATGATTTCAATAAAACATTGTGCGCATTTAACAATATGTTGTTATTGCAAAACTATAAACTTTTGTTAAATAATTAATTTACATACATAGATTGCACGCGTTATTATTAATAAAAAAACAAAATTGTATAAGTTTTATAAAACAAAATTTTAATTTTTTTAATGTATAAATAAATAAAAAAAAAATATTTTGTATATAAATTTATCTACAGTTTTTAATTTCTCTTGTTTAATGTTAGAACCACAAATTCGGAAGCACTATTTTTTTGAGCTTTAAAAAATAATTTGTAATTGAAAGGAGAAAAGAAAAAAGAAAAATACTAAATATTAAAAAACAATAAACATATATCCTGAAGAAGTTACCCGAAGGTTAACGAAATATTGATCAAATAAAAGACAAATAATACCAGACCTAAAGCTCAAAAAAATAGTTTAATTGAATATATAAAAAGGTCGAAAAATTAGATAAAAGAATTCTTAAGACTAGTATTTTTATTTGATTTAATAGCCTTAATTCCTTTACACAATAGAATACTTATCGCTCATTTATGTATGTACTTCAATTTACATACAACTCAATTAATACATCGAAAATATATTATTCTCTCAGGAGGTGGTACTGGCAAGCTATTTATATGTACTTTTTACCCAAGATAAAATACGAAATTTCGAATTATTGTGTATTACTGACTCAAAAACGCATTTTTTGAGTTATGACACTATTGAGGTAAATGAGCGATATGTATTTACATCCAATTGGCCAAGTGCTTCCCTTCCCCTCCTTATTTAACATATCTCAGTTAATTGACGAAATTAAATGGAACAACTTATTTGAAATACACAATTTTATTTTAACTTTTTGTTTTCAAATTCATTATTATATATTTAAATAAGTTTACTCCAAAATTAAATTTTGTTATACGTACAATGATTTAAGAAGTGAATGAACAAAAAACAAAAATTATATCAAGTAAAAAATTAAAAATATGTATGTTTATATGTATATTACTAGACGTTAAAGTACTTTCTTTATATATTGAATTCAATCTTTTCCTACAAATACCAGTTCGTAACGTACTCATAGAAGGCAATCAAGCAGCATTAGACAGCAAATAAAACTAAAAATCACGTACACGAGGGCTTGGCAAAAAGAAAGAAATTATTAATGACAATTTGGTTCAAAAGTCTTTAGTTTTTTATTTTATTGATCTAGTTGTTTTACTAATCAGCTGGCCTTTTTTCACTGTTCTTACGGGTGAAGTCTTCAGCATTTTTCATAAATTTTTTACGATCTTTTAAGAATTCTTCGGCCAAGTCGGCGCGCAATGGATGTTCCGGCTCAGGGTCGTTAATCAGCGCAATTAGAGAGTTTATAACTTGGTCCGTGCGTGTAGCAGGTTTCCAGTTTTCCGTACTTATAATCGGCAAGCACACCTGACCCTTTTCATCAATATTCGGATGGTAGATTTTAGTTTTAAAATTTATTTTTGGCGGCTTAAAAGGATACTCCGCCGGAAAATTAATTTCAATACGAAATGCTCCTTTATTATAGGGTGGGTTGTCGGGCACAATTAGACCAGTCCAACGCAATAAATTATCATCATCAGTGGCAATTTCACGAAAGGACTTTAGCTGGCACTGCTGCAAATCTGTAAGTTCTTTTCGTAAACGTCGTGGTGCTGTCATTTTCTTTCAAAGTAAAGGTTTCAGATGAATTCCGGGACGTCCTTAATTTAGTTAATTGATATATAAATGATTTTTGCAAAAAAAAAATCCAGAAATAAATTTTTCTTTTTTTACACACTGAATCAGACGTTTTTCTTAACAATTGCCTTTTTCTCTTTTTCGAAATTCTTTTCTTTTTTCCACATTTGCAGTAAATCAATGCTGCCAATTGTAATAAAATAAACCGTTTGAATCCCAAGTCCCTAATTTCAGACATAGTGCAATTATACGCATTGATTTCATATACATTGGAATTATGTAAAATTTTTGATTTATAACAGTAAAATTTTGTAAAAGTAAACTTGTCAATATTCTTAGCTTTAACTTTATTAAGAGCGCAAAATGCATTTGCATTTGTGTAAATAGTGCAATGAGTTTTCATAATTTCCAGCTATTGTATAGGCTGTTCAAAACAGAATTCTTTTCAATTCGTCAATAATTTCTTCAGTCGTCTTTCAATTTCTCTGTGAAGAGGAGACGTGTGTTGAAGTTTGCACTTGAAAAAAAGAAAAAAATCATTTTTGGAGTTTTTTTTGATTAATTTCTTTTAGTTCATTATTTTCCTAATATAATAAATAAAAATGAAATTGAATTAATTAATGACTGAACTGCATTTGTAAGAAACTAAAAGCAAAACGAACATTTGGTAGCGACGCTTCAATAGCCATACGCTATTAGTTAAACTCCACGTGAAAGTGGGAGCTAGCAATTTATCTACGCCTCACGAATATAGAAAAGAAAATTTTCTCACATTATTAATTTTTTCTTTATTTTTGCTTACAACACTTCCATATACATACATCCATATATACATATTTGATTCATGGCATAAATCTTCGTTAAAAACGAAAAGTTAAGTTTATGCTTTTGTAACCTAAAAGACTGAATTAATTAAATTAAAATATGAAAAGAAAATAAGAATTATTTATAAAAAAAGAAGTAAAAATAATCCACGACGACATTTTTCTTTGACTTAAAAAAGTGAATGATGAATAATTAGCACAGATAAAAAAATTAAAAAAATATACGTGAAACGAACAAAAAATACATTAATAAAAAGCAGTGTACAAAAACACTAAAATGCAAAAACAACAAACTGAAAACAAATAGAAGAAATAAAGACGCAACATACACAGCTGTTCCATAATATACTGCACAATTGATGAAAATGTGCGTGCATTTGTGTGTGTTTTAAGAAGAATGTAAGAAGAATTTTGAAATAAATTCCTGCATAATTATTCAATAAATAACGAAAAAAGAAAACAAAGTTGGAAAATTTCTATAAGAAAATGAACTGCATTTTTTAATCGAATTGTATTGGAATTTTGGTGCAAGTTTGCCAAAAAAAAAAAAGTTATCGTGACAAGTGTTTTAAGCCAAAAAGAGTTTTTATAACAGCCGCTAAAAATAAGAAGTAAATTAAAATAAAAAATAATCTTTTTACAAACGTTGCAGTTAAGGAGGGGCCAAAATCTTCATCATCATCCTCTGTTGAAAGTTTTATTATCTCGGCTGTGGTTTTTATCTCTTCTTTTACTTGAGATTCGTCTTTGCTTAACATTAGGTAAGTTCACTAGATGTAGCCGTTAGGGTTAGCAATCGTTATACATATTTCCCTATAATCTGTATCGGAATTTCTGTTTTATATTCGATTATCAGCTGATCGTCAGCTGGTGAATTTAGATATCCTGATGTTCTTGCCTTGTTCTGCACGATTATTTTATGACTCCATACAAGCAAATTTATACAAAGTGGTCTCGATTTGCAACTCTGCGTATTTGCTTGGTATATTAGTTTCTGTAAAATTTCCTCCTGTCAGAATATTTCCTAAAGTTTTGTTTGATTTGAAAGCAGGAAAAATATTTCAGCTGGTAAATTAAGATCACCTTATGTGAACTCGTCTTGATTCCATACTTAAAGGTTGAAGTATATAACACGCTTTCAATGCGATACATACTTCGGCTTAAATGTAGTTTAGGAGCACCTCCCGAAAATGAAAAAAAGTATCCTATCCTATAGTAAATTGAAACATAAGAAAAACAAATCAAATAAAAATATTGGCGGCGAGGCTTAGTTTCCTAGTTATAGGTCTCCGAAATTCTAGTACAATATTGTGATTATACGGTATTTCTCATCGAATATGACCAATATTGGTATTTCAAAAATTAAAAAAAGGTATGCTATCCTACAGAAAATTAAAAAAAAAACTTTGCAATCCAAAAAATCATTACTAGGCTGAGCCGTCTCGGGAAACACCATGGTGGAGAAAATCGATAAGCCCGGCAGAAGGCCGGCATTGCAGGAACACATTATTGGCAAGAAAACTTTGCAAGGCAGAAAATCATTACTAGGCTGCGCCGTCTCGGGAAACACCATGGTGGAGATAATCCTTAAGCCCGACCGAAGGCCGGCAATGCAGATAAATGTTATTAAGCAAGAAAACTTTGCAATCCAGAAAAGCATTACTAGGATGCGTCGTCTCGGGAAACACCCGAGACTGGAGATTGGCCTCGCCGCCAATATTTTTATTTAATTTTTTTTTTTCAATTTACTATAGGATGGGATACTTTTTTTTAATTTTGGTGAGGTGCCCCTAAACTAGATTTGTTCCCATACTTCTGACAAAAAAGGTGAAGTTTCACGTATGACGGATTCACCAGAATTAGCTTTATTTAGAATTATTTTTTCTTCAAAATACAAACATTAAATTAAATTTTTAAAAAATTTGAGAGAAAATTCGTTACACAACGAAAATTTTAAATGCAAATTAAAATTTCTTTAAAAGCCCGTTTTTGTATACATTTTTGAGAAAACCGTTTAACCTTTTTTGATAAGATGCGTTTGATTTTTATTCTTAATAAAGTTAACTGTGGCCATGAATCTCTGCAGCAAAAATATAAATAAGCAAAAAAAAATTTCTTGTCGACATCGTGAGACAGGCAGAAAGTCGTACTTTAGGCAGCAACCCGTTACAACCTACATAAGAATTTTTGTTTTTAATCAAAAACTTGACAAATATTTTCGATGGACGATGCCCCAATTAAACAAACAAATTATTCAAAAGCGCGTTTTTTAAGAAAAGCAAAAAAACTGTTAACACCGATTCGGTTCCGATTTTCGCATATTCTAATGAGGGCCAAATATATCTTTTATTCGTCGTATAATCATAATGCAGGAAAATTTTCGTAATATAGTGTCTACAACAAATGATTTTATATCATAACTCGTAATATGACGCTTCTAGCATACATTATTACGATGTCAATTCAATTTTATTAAACAATGAATTATGTACTTATCCCAATAAGCACTCAAAAAATTTAAATTCTAGCATTTGAAATTTAACTGGAAACAAAGTTGAATTCAAAAATTTCTTCAAGTAATATTCAAGTTTGAAAATATTTTGAAATAAAAAATCAAACAACATAGGTACAACATGTTCAAACTTTGTCAAATATATTTTCTAATAAAATTTAAATTGTAGATATTGGTATTGGTAGATATGGAGAAAGTAATTATAAGAAAACTTGTCGATTGCAGTTTCCTTTCTAGTTTAAAAGCATTGTTTTTGAAGCTAAAAATATACTTGAATTCAATTGAAATGTTTTACGATTGTAGGTATATGAATGTTTTACGATTGCATATATTTTATTGTATATATTTTATTTTTTCATTAATACATAGCTGCTCATTTTTTACGTGTAATATATTTATATTGGCCTTGAGGCCACATGTATTACTGAATTTAATAATAAATGAAATGAAATTGTACTACAAAGTTGAAATACTGTATAATTCAAGGCTTGAATTGAACTGTAATACAATTGAAAGGTTCGAATTGAATTCAAGTTCCCTTGACAACTGAATATGTGACTCGAATAACAATTGTTTTACACTTGATTTCAAGCAAAATTGCTTATTGGGATATTTTTAATGCTATAATTTTTAAGCTTGCTATATCTAAAAATGTGAAAAAATCTAAGTAATTAATCCTGACTACCCTAATTTAACATTAAATATTTTTAAAATCCCATTTCTGGTTTGATAAGAAGATAAAATTATCTTGTCTGTAAACTATTACGGTAAATATTGATAACGAGAAGAACTCAAAATGGCTGCTTACTCTGTTAATCTCACAAACTGTTCGAATACAAATGTCACTGTACAAAATAATTACAATTATTAGGAACCATTGAAAGTCTCGGTAAAGATTATTGAAAGCAAAAGAAATGGACATCGAATTGTTTATTTAAATTTATTACTGCAAGTTTTACATTTTTTGTTTGTGCAATAACCACAAATTATAAACATACACAATAATTGTTTAATTATTCTTCATCTCTCTCCCATTGTTAACAGACGCTTTCATTGTTTTTTCCTTTTACAGAAAATTTGCGGACGCAGCAAAAAAGTGTGAAAGAAGCGGAAAAAAATTTGTGAAAACTGCAAAAATTAAATTATAGAAATATTCGTGGCGCGAAATACACAAGGAATTGTTTTAGTTGAAAGATATGCTTGTAAATTTATTTATATAAGCATAATTCAAATACACAGTTTGATTTAAAAAACCAAAAAGGATCCTTTGAAAGTATGAACACCTCCCAAAGTTCAGCTGCAACATCGCAAAGCACGGCTCTGACGAACGGTGCAGGTAGTGCTTCTACAATTGCGTGCGGCAACAATGAACGCAAACGTCTCTATATTACACACGTCGACTCTTTGGGACCATACCTTAAGATCAGTGGTCACCTAAATCCCGATGCTATGGTTGTAGTGCGTAGCCAAGTTCAAAAGATATTAACCACGTGTTATACGATTGATGCATCATGGCCAGTAGCACGTCAGCTGGCTCTACTGTTACCTGGTACCATGTGTCTCTATAAACGTATTAATGGCGCTGCTCCGGCGGATTTTGAATTTGTACGATCGCGCATTATTAAAGTTGTTGCCGCTCCAGCAATGGCTCCACCCACGACAACTCCAAATGTAGACATCGAAATGTTTGATTATGGTCATACTGCAACTGTGGCCAGTGTGGAGGTAAGTTAATTCAATTACTCTTGATTCTTTTTATAGCTTTATATGCTGTGTGTATGTATAATATATGTGTATGTACATACAGTGCCGGTAAAAATAATAGCACCGTTAGTCCCAATTTACACGAGGTAATTTTACTTGCGCAAGTCATAAAATTTTCTATTAAACTTGCTGTAGCGCTTAGATAGAGCAACTTTACTTGCGCAAGTCTTTTTCGATTGCTTATACATATAATTGCTTATACATATACATATACATACAAAGTCTAGGTTCACACACGACAACTTTTGTTGCGCAACTCTACTTCAATTCTCTTTTGAACTTGCTTTTACGTTCACACAGGAAAATTTTGTTTCGGCAATTTTTGGTTTCTTTAGCTTCACCATTAAAATTACGGATGAGATAACAAAAGAAAACTGGAGCACGGGCAATTATGCACCCCTTTCCATTCTCTTTTCCTCCCTCGTCCATAAAATCAAGAGTTGCGCAACAAAAGTTGCTGTGTGTGAACCTAGTCAAAGAAATGTAAAATTTGATATAGGGGGAACGATAGCAAAACCAGAATTGCCAGTACGGGCAAGTCTGTACGGCAATTCTGCTGGTTTTTACACTCTTCACTTCTTCCTCACTTCTTTGTTCACCAAATTCATGACTTGAGCAAGTAAAATTGCCTCGTGTAAATTGGGACTTACAGTTCAAATATTTATTTAAAATTTAAAATTTTTATTATGCAATCCTTTTTATATTTAATTGTACTGTGCTGTAATGTAATAAGTATCCTCTCTGAGAATACTGTTTTCGTTCTCATATTGCATATGATTCTCTTCATATGGAAGAATATTTGGAGAAAAGCAAAAAATTAACGGTAAAAAAATAGCACCAAGCATTGCTTTTTGCATAATTTGTTTAGTTTGTCGCGAAAACTATAGAAGATAAAGCGTTTCTTAAAAAACAAAAAAAATTAGGTACAAATTGTTTTTAAAATCTGCAGTTATGGGACGTGGAAAGCATTGCACAGAGGAAAAGAGACAGATTATTAAAAAAATGATTTTGGAAGGTAAAACGTATTGTGAAATAGGACAATTACTTAATTGCTCCAATAAAATGATACGCAATGCAATCACTTATATAAAAAAATTGAAAGGCGTGGCTGGCTGGAGGCTGGCTTTCTACAGCAATTTTCAATTTGTTGGTTAAGCAATTGTTTCGCCAAAGTAAAAAAGACCCTTTTAAGCCTGCCACAGAACTCAAAAAGCGCTCCAGATAGAGGCATGCATGGAAACAGTTCGCAATCGATTGCGGGAACATAATTTAAAAGCCTGTAGCCCAAGAAAAGTTCCATTGTTGACTGCGGAGCATGTGAACAAATGACTTAAGTTTGCACAAGAGCACCTGAACTGGCCAGCTGGTAAATGGAGAAATATTTTGTGGACGGACGAAAGTAAAGTCGTAATGTATGGTGGGAAAGGCTCTCGCTCATTTGTAAGACGTCCTCCAAATGCAGAATATAATCCACGATTTTCATGCAAGACAGTTAAACATGGAGGTTCAAGCATAATGGTGTGGGCATGCTTTTCATATTTGGGTGTGGGACCAATAAACTGGATAAAAACTACAATGGACCAACATGTTTACGTTGAAATATTAGAAAATGTAATGTTTCCTTACGCCGAAGAAAAATTCCATTGTTTTGGGTCTTCCGGCAAGACAACGACCCGAAACATACCAGCAGAAAGGCTCGGTAGTGGTTCATTGACAACAATATTAAGGTCATGGAGTGGCCTGCGCAGTCGCTAGACCTAAACCCAATAGAGAATCTTTGGGCTGATGTTAAAAAAAGGGTATGTGAAGCAAAACCTATTAATAACGAGCAACTTTGGCCTGTAATTAAGGAGTCGTGGGATGGAATGCCCAAAAAAAGGTGTGAAGACTTGGTTGACTCCATGCCGAAACACTGCGCTGCCGCTATTGCCAACAATGGCCATGCAACAAAATATGGATGCCTTAACTTCACTTTGTATTTAGTTTATTTGAGAAATAATTTTGATTGGTATTACTTTTCATGAATAGTGCTATTTTTTACCGTCGAAATATTTACCTTTGAACATAACTTGTAAGTTTTTCTAATAAAAGTCAATGAAATTAAAACAAGTCTTGTGAATACAGCATAAATACTGATTTTATTCTAATTATGAGCCCCGGGAATAGATCTTGAACTAAATTGAGGACAAATTTATTCATATATACCAACCAAGAATGTAGTGCTATTTTTTTACTGCAGCTGTATGTACCTACATTTAACTGGATGAGCTCCATTGATTACAGTTGTTAATTAATATGCTGATCGTATAGTTTCTTCGACACACGTCCATACATACTGTGAGCGTCAAAAGAAATTGTACACCTGGTTCTCTTGTATAAAACATTTTATTTCGGTATCAAAAAATTTAAATGTTTCCAACTTTATTGTCATTTAAAAAATGTTACAAACTGCTCTTAAAATAAATAAACAAAAATTCAAAATAGTATTAACAACAACAAGAGCAGCAAAAGTTCAAACAGAAGTAACCAGCTCATTATATAGTTTGAACCAACTATTAAGTCCCAGCGTGATTTTTATTGCAAAACTATATTGCAAAACTCGTCAAAAGAATGTTAAATTTCACCACTTATGCTAACTTTATGTCAGTTTTTTGTTACACAAAAGAAAGTGTATAATTTCAGAATATAAAATAAAATTAATGTCTAACGCCCCCTATGCAAAAACGATTGGCAAATTTGCTTTCGACTTTAAAAATTGCTAGCAATTTTTCTTTGTTTTTATATTTGACGCGAATTAAATTCTTCGATTATTTGGGTTGGAGATTTGTAGTTTTTTTCTTGCAACTTGTCCATATAAAAGACTTGTACTCGTATGTAGCACTCGACGGACCGTTTTGACATAGTGATTGATAAATCGATTTCGATTCCAATCGAAAATCGATTTTCTGTTTAAAAACATCGATTTTTCGCAATAGCAAAGAGTATATGTCGGCGATTTTATGCTGAAATCGATTATTGGGCTATTTAAATCGATTTTTTATTATTATCAAAATTTTGGCAATTCTAATATTTACATGTACGAAATCAAAAGAAAATATTTATAAATCCCCGCGACATCAGTGCCTTGTGAAAGATTATTTTCTAAGGCTGGCTTAATAGTAACTCCGCAAAGAAACAGGCTAAGCAGCCATTACATAAACCAACAACTTTCTTTATAAAATCTTAGTGAACAAGATAGGTTTGGTAACTAAATTTATTCATCCTCATTCCGTAAATTTTTGTCAACATCAACGTCAAGACAATATCAAAAATACGACACTCAATTTTTATGAAAACTATAAAACAGCAAGACGCTTTTTAAAATAATCAATTTCTGAACAAAAATAGTACGGTAAGTGTGCTTTGAATTTGATATTTTCTTGACATTGATGTCAACAAGTAGTCATATAATAAAGGTGGTTAGTAAAACAACATTTAAACTAATAATCCTTAGAAATAATTTTTGTATAACCTTCTCTAAAATTTTTAAACTTTTAGTTTGCTCAGTTTTGCTGTTTCTTTTGCTACGAAAAATTTCTGCAGTAAAAATTTTTTTTTTTTACTAAGTCATGAAGTGTCACTTTATTCTCTCAGAAAATTTGTCTTAAACGGTTTTAAGATCGACTTTAAAATCGATTTTCATGTACGATTAATCGTTTCCAAAAATCGAAATAAAAAAGTTGATCGAAAAATCGAAAATCGATTTTTGAAGACATTTACCAATCCCTATTTTGACACTAACTTTCAATTCCGATGATTCTAAAACTTACGGCTGAAATTTAACTCATATCGAGCCTACATCTTCCAACATGACAACTATCCTATTCACACCGCCAACACAACTGGACCATCCTCTCAAAGAATTGGTCACACAAGGAAATTTTGCAAAAGTCTTGAAAAATTCCAATTACGGCATCGATTGTTTTTGCAAAATGCACAAAAACTTAAAATACAATAAAAAACCCACGAGTAATAGTTTTGTTTTTGAAATCGTAGAGATTATCAGGACATGACCAAAGGTATTAATAGTTAATTTGTTTTTTTTTTAATATGTACCTATTTCTTTTTTCGCGTTAAAAATGGAGTAGGTATTTTGTAGTTTTGTTTTAACTCTCGTTAAAAGTATTTTGAATTTTTATTTATATATTTTAAGACCATTGTGTAATATTTTGTAAATGACAATGAAGTTGGAACATTTTTAATATTGCAATACCGAAACACAAAATTGTGTAAGAAATCCAGCTCTACAGTTTCTTTTGACGCTCACAGTATATCTTTTATTAGTGTGTGTATGTACATATGTATGTATATCACTGTATTATTACCGACTGCATAGACGAATGTACTTGATTTTCAATTATTATTGCATTTACATATTTTATTAAATATGAACTTTCATAACTCAAATATGTATTACTCACTCACTACGTCTATTAATGGTGGCATTTTTTCATCTTTTTTAAATTAAGATATATTATATACATATGTACATACATATCGCTCATTTACCTAAACAACGTCATAACTCAAAAAATTTAATTTTTGAGTTAATTGATCCTCATATTGTTTTTCATATTATGTAAAAATTTCATACAAATATCTTGTTAACTCAACTCTTGAGAGAAAATTAAAATTTTCTTTTTCCATTAAGTTGTAGACTTGTGTCCAACAGCTCTTTTTAAATTAGTTTGAGAACGTTGGAATCAAAAGTTATTACTAACCCATTTAATTTATATTGATGCTTTTGACCGAATTTGTGACCGACCAACAGCTCATTTTATTTAAAAAGAGCTGTTGGACACAACTCTATTAAGTTGTGTGTGAATTGGAAACTTCAAATTCGTTTTCTGGCAAACAGGTTCTTTAATTTATTTAAATATTTATTTATTTTAATTATTTATTTATCTGCAATACAAAGAAGCCTTTAAGGCCAATAGCGTATTGCATACATACACTATGCAAAGTTCGTATTGGTACACCCTCAATCAAAAAACCCACTGCCTGGTATTATCTTAAATTAAGACGTTTACGTTAGAAATCTGAGCGTTTTTGTAATAGATTACAGAAAGCTTGTACAACTTTTCTTTAATCTATTAAAGAAACGTAAAGTTTTTCATGGTCAAACGTCTTACACAAACAAGCGGTGAATTTAAAAATTACAAATAAATTAATTAATCTACGAAAACTGAAAGAACTACGAGAAATTGAAGATTTATCTCGCAGTTTCAAAAAGCACTTGTTTTCAATTTACACAACACCCGTTTAAAAAAATAATTACAGTGAAGTGCGACTTTGGCCCGCGCACGAAGTGTTCTTTACGGACACAAGATATGTAATTCAATACGAACCTTAGCCTATATATAAAATATAGTTTTAGCATTTTTTCCGTTTTTTGGGGTTTTTCGGTTTTAAGTGTTACATTTATTTCTGGAGTTTTTTGCGTTTATTGACGATTTTTTAGTTTTGGCACTTTTTTTTCTCGTTTTGGCGATTTTTTTCGGGTTTTTGACGTTTTTTTTTGCCATTTTTTTCATATAGACGATTTTCTTTTTTTTGTTTTGGCGATTTTTTATTTTTTTAGTTTTGAAACTTTATTTCTTGTATTGGTGATTTTTTCGATTTTTGGAGTTTTTTTTAGTTTTGGCAATTTTTTTCGTTTTGGCGTTTCTTTTTTTAATTTGGCAATTTTTTTTCATTTAGGCGATTTCTTTAGTTATGTCGATTTTTCGGTTTTTGACGTTTTTTAATTTTGGCGAATTTTTTTTCATTTAAGCGCTTTTAGTTTTGACACTTTTTTCCTCATTTTGGCGATTTTTTTCGGTTTTTGACGTTTTTTTAATTTGGCGATTTTTTTTTTCATTTTACCGATTTGTTTTCATTTTAGCGATATAAAAAACTATTTTAGTTTTGGCGATTTTTTCGGTTTTTTCTTTTTGACGATTTTTTTCATTTGGGAGATTTTTTTTGAATTTGGCAATTTATTTTAGTGTTAGAATTTTTTTTTAATTTTGGCGATTTTTTCACGTGAATAAACTAAACTGTTCACCTTGTCCTTGCCTTCATAAAACAATGAAGTTGTTGCGATTATTTAAAACTTTTTTATTTAAAACTTATTTAATTTAAAACTAATGCAGAAATTTGCTTCAAAAGACAACATACGCATACAAGGCCCACTTGTAAAACCTGAATTAAATAATAGCGGGAAATTTTAGGCTTTTGCAACTAAAACAAATTTACTTATTTTCTTCTTTAATTTCAGTTGTTATTTCCACAAAATCCTGATCAATTATTAAATATCCCAACTATGTGCTCTCAATACATAGTTCTGGGTATTTGTGAAGACTGGAAAAAATCTCAACTCGATGAAATAGTGCGAATGATAGCACACCATTCTGTAGATATTTCCATTGTAAAGGAAGTAAGTATTTACATATCGTCACCTTAAATGCAAACGGATGTAACTACACAAAAATACGAAATCGAGTTTTTGATTGATTATGGTTCACTTTGTCAAACTACATGTTCACGTAAATATTTAAACCTCTGCGATCAAAAATTACGAATTTATTATTGAAATTCAAACGGACGTAATTACGAATACATCTATTTTCTTTTTGCAAGGAATGTAACTAACATATGGTCTCAAATATATATAAAAAGGAAATAAATGATTAAAAACATATAAGTATCGATACTACAAGTAAATTTGAAATAAAATTTTCAAGAAAAGTTGATTCATTCTCCTGTAAAAAATATAAAAGTGTAGTTACGTCCGTTTGCATGTAAGGTGACGATATACATAAATGTATCAAGATACATTTACATATACATACATATGTACATATTATATGTATATCAAAATGAACCGATATTTTTTTATTTCCACACTTTATTTTGTTTTTATCTTATATAGTTTAATCAATTTAAATTTATAACAATGAAATGGAAAGAATTTAATATTGCCGAATTTTTGATACATCAAAAGAAAATGGGTGCACCCATAGCAAATGATTTGCTGTTTGAAAAATTTTCGAAAGTACTTAAGCAGCAACAACAGCAACAACAAGTCTCTTTAATCAATAACAACAAGCCTACTTCCAATGTGAATAGTGGTGCGAATAATAATAACAATAATTACTATAATAAAAATCCTAATCTTCCATCATCATCATCGTCATCCTCGTCATCTTCTGCCGGCAATACAAACTCAAATAATAATAATAATATTGTGGCAGTGGCGCAAGCAGCGGCAAACACTGTTTCAGCCGTTTCGTCAACTTCCCATTCACATCAAGCAACAGGTGCTGCAGCAAATAATCAATTGCTTGAACAAATGGCTGCTAGACGGTCGTTATCAGCAAGATTAGAACAACTGCAACATCCACAGTTGTATCAACAACTGCATATGCATCCAAATGTAGGGCATATGGCTTCATCTGGTCAAAGTGGGGGTCATCATATGATAATTGTAAGTATATTGTATTGATTGCATGTAGTTTTTCTTCTCTTTTTTTCTATTTTTGTATTTTGCAATGAGTTTATTGTGTGTCTTGTTTTGAGGTTTATAAAAAGAAGAATGCTTATAAAATTTTAAATTAAATAGAGCATAAGTCGTTATCAGTATGACCAGTTGATCATTTATGTATCCAATTTGATATTTAAAATTTTGATTAACGATGGAGTTTTAGCAAAATATTTTTTTTTCAGTTTTTCCAAAAAATTAGTTTTTACATATGTACATACATACATATGTATGTACATACTTATGTACATATCGAGCCTTGAGCGCAACATTATCGTAAGCGATATCCGGTAATTTTTTTTTTATTTGAGTAATGAAGATTTCATGACAGCTCAAAATTCGAAATTGTCACATTATCAAAATTGCGTATAGTTTCAAAAATACGGCGGCTGAGATTTGATCGTAAGTATGTAGATTTTTACATTTAAAAAAATTAAAAATTATCGTAAGCAACACATATTTATTGTAATATGTATATGTACATACATTTATCACTATGCAAAAAAAATAGCATCTAAATGAGATATTTTCTTATCTAATTTAGGGTCGCTGAACATACATATATATAAGTTTTTGAGCTTTTTTTTAAATTTAATATTTTAGGTTGCACCGTTAGGCAAAAAAAATCTAAAATTTATCTTAAGCCCGTATCTTAAATAAAATCTTTTAGCCAATTAATAAGTAAGCATAAAATTGTTATAATCGGACAAAAAACTAAAAAAGGACATATTTACTGAATATATCCGATTTGAATTTTCGGACTTGGAAATTGGATATTTTTTAGCAAAATATATATTTCAGAAATTATTTAAATATATTTAGGAAGAGTTAGAAAGGCTATCCTAACAAACGAGATATTTTTAACACATTTCAGTATTACGAAGGATATGTCCCTTGTCATATAACACCCCCATTCAGGTATAAATTGCATGTAGTTATCTCCCGTATAGTCTGTGACATATTCTCGACTTTAGTTATAGCTAAGAGGAAAACTGAAGTGATATTCGGAAAAAACAACGAATATTTTTTTTCTTCAAAGTATGTCAAATTGTTTAAGTGATGTCCTCTGATGAGATAAATATCCTTAAAAGTAGTAATTATAATAAAAAAGTTCATACTCCCTTGACTTTTTTCTTTACTGAAGAAAGAACCGAATATAAATGACGCTACATTTTTTGAAGTACTTCAAATAATCTGTCAGTTTATCTCTGCTGATATAATTTTTTCGATTAATTTTTATAAATTCATATTCGTACCCAATTGCTAAATAATATAATGAAATAAATTGTTTAATTTAATTGGTTGCCATTCTTTGGTAGACTTTTTATTGATTGTGAACCTGAAAACCGAAAATTAATGACACTAACTGTATCTGAATTAATCAAATAACAAAATTATTTTTGTATATACTTATTTGTAAAATAAAACTATTCTAACAAAATTAATCTACTTCAAAAACAAAAAGTTAAAAATAATTTAGTTGCGGTTAAATAAAACATTGTTATAAAAATGTATGTACATATATATATGTAAGTATGTAATGTATGTATGTAAATACATATGTGGTATGTGTTGTCAATATATGTGTTGTCAATATGGTTGGTAACTAAACATGTGCAAATTTTACAAACATACATACTACATACATACATATGTACATACTTACATCTGCTTATAACATGCTTGGCACTGTATTCGAACAGTACTGCAGGTACCATGAAATAAGTCCCAAATGAAATAACTCCTAACCAAAATAAAATAAGTCCCAATTAGAAAAAATTAAATAACTTTCAATTGTTAAAATGAAATAAGTCCCAGTAAAATTCAATATTTCCCAGAAAATTAAACAAAACCCTATGAAATGAGTTGCAATAATAATTAAATATCATTTAATGAAATAACTCCCAGGAAAAATTAAATAACTCCAAGGAAATTTAAAAATAAAACAACACGTTATTAGCGGGATAACTAGAAATTGCCTTTGAATTGTCTACATACATCTTCTTCGTGGAAGAAGAATATGGAGATTTACGGCATAGGAATTTTCTCCATCACGGTATTTGCTGATACGTCGCTGCTACCTTCGGATAGGCTAAAGGAAATGCATATGTATATTTAGTAGTTAACGCCGTTATGCGAAATAACAAAGAGGAGCAAATCCCTGACCCCGAACAAAAGAAGGCTATGCAAGAAGTGTTTGGTAGGTGATAGAAAAATATTATATTATATAAGCTAGGAAATATTATGGTGGAGAAAATTCTTGAACCCGGCGATGCAGGACATTTTTTTTACTGCTTTCAATATTTATTTCCAATTCTTTATTTTATTACAGACTGCACCAGTGCAACCGCGTATGCCCCAATCTATTGGCAATCTAAGATCAATGATGCAAGGTTAATACCTTTTTTTAATTCATTTTATCTAAAGATAATAAAAAATTTGTGTATTTTTTCTAAATTTCCTTCTTTTGAAGGTATTCACTTACAAAACAATCACATTCCTTATACTGGTACCCACTATCAAACGCAATCTCAACCACAACCACAACTACACCATTCCCATCAATATCATCAACATCAACAACATCAACATCAACCACCACCGCCATTGCCCACTGCGTCTGGCATGACTGCAACAGCTGGTTCCTACAACGGTTTGCCCGCCGTTATACCGACAACAGTGCCACAATTTAGTAACTACAATCCCCGTTATCAACGCCCACCACACCCAAATCAATTGAGTGCCATTAACATGCCACAGCAACAAACACCACTCTCACCGCCCCGACGTACCACTCCAGCCACATTTAAATCCAACACTTTATCGGTGGGCCAAGTGTATGATGTCAGTGTGAGCTTTGTAGAGAATGGTCCATTTTTATTTTCCGTCCAACTGGTGGCACATCAAGATGATTTGACCAATATGATGAATCAAATCGAAAAAGTGCATTTGAGGCAGTTTGGTGAGAAACCAATGCTAGGAACAGCTTGCATAGCACGCTACAGCGAAGACGGCCAACTCTACAGAGCTCTCATAACCGGTGTTCAGCCTACGGCTTGTAAAGTCGCCTACATTGACTATGGCAATGCGGAGTTAGTACATTTTAGGGATCTGTACGAGATACCAGATGATTTCCTCAAATATAAAGTGTTCGCTATACGTTTCACTTTGTCGGGACACAAAGATCTTGAACCTATTGATGACAGTTTGAAGAAGGCCTTTAAGGACTTGGTCCTCTATAAGAATTGTAAACTAAAAGTCATGCCCTTGGAGGGCCCTCCTTTGGTGCAGTATTGTGAATTGTATTTGCAGGAAAAAAATATTTTGCATGTCTTGAAGCAAATACAAAAGACACGTTTAGTTTATGCCAAAGCCGAGGCTTTGCGCAATAACGAAGTAGTGGAAATACGTTACATTGATTCGCCCAAAAACTTTTACGTACAAAAAATCGATAATATTCCAGCTTTTGAAAAGCTCATGGACGACATGTTTTTGTATTACAACAAAAATCAAAATGTTCCCAATCACTTGGCCTTAGGCGCTCCCTGCATTGTCAAATACGACAACGAATGGTATAGAGCAGAGGTAATGCGTGCTGATTCTACAGCCATTATTGTTAGACATGTTGATTTTGGCTACGAACAAAAAGTAACCAAAAATCTGCTCAGTACTATAGCGGAGAAGCATTTAAAATTGCCCCGGCAAGCAGTGCAATGCTGTTTGAAGGGCTTTGAGAACAACGAACTAAGCAAAGATTTGGCCACCACACAATTTGAAATGTTGGCCGAGGAGTCGAATCGTCAAAGAAGAACCTTTACGGTTAAGGTGTTTCGCATACATCCCGATGGTGTTAATCTTGTTAATCTCTGCACCAAGGAGCTTAATGTCATGAAGAAGTTGTACAAATTGTCAATGCCGTTTGAACAATATCTTACGTTGGAAAAGGAAGATTTCAATATGAATGCACTCGCTGCTCACTATGGCCAGAATGGACATGGACACCATAATAAAGCGCAAGCTGAAAATGGCAATAAAACGCCATCGATTGCCTCCTCTACGGAAGTCGCCTCCATGCATTCGAGCAAAAAGGGTCACATTCTTAATTCGACTACCCTGCATAGTGAGGAGCAACGTCTGCATCAAAAGCAGCAGCAGCAGCAACAACAGCAGAAATCCAATCGTGACACCAATGTAAACAATCAAAACTATCCGGCTTCAGTGTCCACTTCGGAATGGGACAAGCAGAGTTCGAGTAGTTCAGTGAAAACTGAAAATAGAGACTCAAGATCTAGTTCCAGTGAATTCAAACAGCAGCAGCAACAGCAAGGTCAACGCAGGCAGAACTACTACAAAATCTATCCTAATAGGCAGCAGCAGCAGCAACAGCAGCAGTATCTTCCCAGCTCCAACAATTCAGTGTCGAGCGATAAGCGCAGCACAACCAGCAGCTATGGTAATCAAAGAGCCTCTTCAAATTTAAATACACCACCAAGATTCCAAAAACAACAACAGAATAAACAAAATCATCAACAGAATTCTCCACGGCAGCAAAGACAACAACAACAACAACAACAGCAGCAGCAGCAGCAGCATCATAGGCCACAAAATGCTCCTCAGGGCTTCTCGCAGCAATCGAAACACAAAGAAAACAATGAACTAAACAAATCTAGTGGCAGCATTAAGTCTGAATCTTCCAGAAAATCTCAAGAACAATCTGTGAAAAGTCAATCGGATAATTCATCTACTTCTAGTTTGCAGCAGCAGCAGCAGGAGCCACAAGAGCAACAAATGCAACAGCTAAAAGAAAAACCAATCACTCATACTTTCGTCGCACTCAATAAAGCATTTCCTGTCAAAGCCCTCGAGACACCTTGCCGCGAGGAAGTCATAATATCCTGGTGGATTTCACCACATCAATTTTATACTCAACTCAAATCACGTTCCGCCGAATTTGAGCGTTTCATGAAAGATATACAACAATTCTATCACAAATTGCCACTTCAACAGCTCCAACTCAAGGTGGGCTCGTACGTTGTGGCACGACAACGCAAAGATAACATAATATATCGTGCTCGCATTATGGCCTGCAACCAAATGTTACGCAAATACAAAGTACATTTCATCGATTTTGGTAACCAGTACACAGTCACCTCTGAAGACATTTGGCAAGTCGAAAAACGTTTTGCCGACTTTCCCGTTATGGCCTATTTGTGTGGCTTCGATGGCATTGTCTCCAACTTTGATCATCTCTATATTATCGATCGCATGGACAACTATTTGCCACAAGGTGTTACGCTACAGTGTGAATATATTGAAAAGAATAACCACGATTTGTATTATGTTAATGTTAAAGTGAATAAAGCTTCGCTCAAACAAACCCTCAGTGCCGAAGGTTTAATAACAGAAATTTGTCCTGGTAAGTCTTTCTTTTGTGTTTTTCCAATTAATTCTGTTACTTTCTTTATATATATATATATATGTACATATCTGTAGAACTTCGTTTGGATTTACTTGCCGGTCAACAAATACGTGCCAAAATAACTTCCATCAATAGCATGCTTAATTTTAAAATACAAGTACCTTTTCATGGCTGTGATAATAAAATGCCAAACATTGAAATGTTGTGTTCATACGATGATGTCCGCTTTGTCAAGTCCAATCAAGATGTCGCCCGCAAGTTCAAGCAATTCTACGAAGGCAAATCGTGTGTCGTCAACATCAAGGATGTTAATGATAATAAAGTGTAAGTGTTTTCATCAACAGTATTTTAATAAATATACAAATCCAACTAATTTTTTCAAACAAGCATTATATAGTACTTATAAAATACTCAATGATCTCATAAATAGTTTATCGAACTGGCCAAATAATCCTCCGAGCGACTAATATCGATTGAATACATAATAAAAAAAATAAAAAAAATAAAAAAAATAAAAAAAATAAAAAAATATTCCCGCCATAGACCCTGGTTGTTTTCCGCAGACAAGCTTATCTAATCGCTTCCCGGGTTGTGCTGCGTTAACAGCAACAACTAACTAAAATTTAACAAGACTATCGAATGTTTTTGGGCCTTGCTAACGATCAAATATTTCGATTTTATCGAATTTTTCGATTTTATCGTAAGCTACATGTTATCGAAAGTTTTATTGAAATTAAAACTTTATGGGCCTACCCATAGTTTAGAATTATCAAAATGCCAAAATTGTTGATAACTTTTAAAATACGGTCTGTAAAATTTTTATCGTAAGTGACAATTTACATATAAAAACATATTTAAATATTAAAAAAAAAAAATTCTGAAAAATTTAATTTATGTCGCTTTCGTTTAAATCGTAAATAAGGCTCGATGTGTTAGTGTCGTTTAATTGACGCTTTTTTTTTAAAGATGTACAAATAAAATCATTTAATCAGCAATTTAATTTTGAATTATTTGTTGCAATCATGGCCCATTTTAAATGATGAAATTTTAATTAAATTTTTTTTATATACCTCTGGAAGTAACTTCTAAAACCATCAACCTAATTAGCATTTAAACATTTTTTCATGGAATTTAATGAATTTTCAAAAAGTACAATTTTCAAAAAAAAAATTTTTTTGTGAGACATTTGTCGATTTTTAATTGAACGTTAGTGATTTTAGATCAGAAATAATTTTTAGTCAAGCTTAAGTTCAGTAATTTCAATTCTTATTGAATGAAATATTTTTATTAATTAATGTGAGTTTCTAAAGAAGAGAAGAAAAATTAAACTTAGAGTTTAAGCTGGGGGAAATGCCGATACTTTTCTGTGCAGCCACGCACTTCATCAGCACCCTAGTCTGTCTATCTACTTGGGTAGAGATTCTTATTAACATCAGCTATTTAACTTAAATTTACAATGAAACGGAATATGGGAAACAATTGATTTACCTTTGGTAAACACATTTATAAGTATCACTATTAATTTTCTGTTTTTCCATTTTTTCATTTTTCTATTTAGGTTAGCACGAAATTACATTACTCTACCTAAGTATTTTTAACTATTCTTGCTTATCTTTTACTATCATCACATTAATTATTTTTACTTATTCGATGTTGTTAGTTTGAATTAATTTATTAGATTCCAATAGTTTTAACAATGTAAGTTAAAAACGAATAAATGTAACAGAGTTGGCGTAGATATAAAAAATATTAAAACAAGTATGATAAAGTACAGGAGAAACACAATTACTTGTTAAATTTATCGTTCATTTCAACACTCTCCCTGAATGACAAATTCAAAAATCAAATTCCTTCTCATGTACTCTTTACAGTTATAAAAGTATATAAACATTTAAATTTAAATAATTAAAGTTTTAGAAAAATCCAAATTTACTTCCAAAATAATCAAGTTTTTGAGAAGTAACAGCTTTGGTAAATACGTCTGCAATCATCTCATTTGTACACAGGTATTTCAAAATTATTTCCTTTGCATCGATCTTCTGACGAATAAATTTTGATTTAATATCCACATGTTTTGTTCTGGACGAGAAATTATTATTAAGGGCAACCTGTAAAGCACCCTTGTTGTCGCAATATAACAACATACTTTTACAGCTTTTTGGATTAAGTTCAGCTTCTAGGCGTTTTAGCCAAGCAGATTCTTGAATAGCTGCAGTTAATGACTGGAACTCAGCTTCTGTCGATGACAATGACACAGTTTTTTGTTTTCTTGTAGACCAGGAAATTGCGCCGGATTGATATACAAAAACATACCCAGTAGTGGATTTTCGGTCGTCAATATTTCCGGCCCAGTCAGCATCGCAGAAACCTTCTATTTCTGAGTTGGGTTGCTTTCTATAAACAATACCTTTGTTTATTGTGCCTTTTAAGTATCTCATTACGCGTTTAACTGCTTCCCAGTGTGCTTTACCAGGATTGCTTCCAAATCGACTTAGGAAATTCACGGCGTAACAAATGTCAGGTCGGGAAATCCGAGCTGCAAATAACAAACACCCGATCGCCTGCATATAGGGAACACGTGACATTTCCTGCCTTGCTTCTTCATCTTTAGGAGACATGCTCGAGGATAGTTTTTGGTTGTAGTCCATTGGGGTTGATGTTGGGTTGCACTCACTCAAACCAAATCGTGCTAATACATTTGATATGTATTGCACCTGATCGATTTTGATAGCGTCTTTACTTCTGGTTATATGCATACCTAACACTGAAGATACCTCTCCGATGTCCTTCATTTTAAATCTTTTGGCTAACTCGAACTTAACAGAATCAATTGTTTTCATATTATTGGAAAATATTAAAATGTCGTCCACATAAATAGCCACGTACAACATCTGATTACCATTTACCTTATGATAAACGCATTGATCCACTTCACCTCTTATGAGTCCCATCTTTATCAACTCGTTGTTGATTGTTTCATTCCATACGCGTCCCGACTGCTTGAGACCATAAATGGACTTTTTCAACAAGCATACCTTATCGGAACCATCATTGAACATTTCTGGTTGTTGCATATAGATAGTTTCCTTAAGTGAACCATTTAAATATGCACTTACAGCGTCCATTTGATGTACATACATGTCGTATTTAATAGCCAAAGCTAGCAAATATCGAACTGAGTCGTACCGGACGACAGGTGAAAAGGTTTCATTAAAATCAATCCCTTCACGTTGTGAGAAACCTTTGGAGACTAACCTCGCTTTCCATCTTATAATACTACCATGTTCATCCTTCTTAGTTTTGAAGACCCACTTTGTTTTCACAGCCTTTTCGCCTGGTGGCAAATTTGTTAGCACCCACGTACTGTTTGCCATCAGCGAATCAATTTCTTCCTGCATGGCCGCTTTCCATTCATCTGAATCAACCGAAGACATGGCTTCCTTTACACTGCCAGGATCATCAGAAACAAACTGCATAGCACAAAAGTTTTGTGACTGTTTGGATTTGTTGGCAATACGATTTGATCGACGTACATTTTCTGCATCCGACGGAATATTTTGGGCAACGTGTGGTGTTGGAACCCATTCATCATCTGCTTCAATTGGTAATGCCATAGGTGATGACCACTCAACAGAATCGGCGTAATCACACTCACCGAAACTAGTGTCGGAAATCTCATTGTTATCAACGTCATGTGATTCAACAAATTCTCCATCAACGTCATTCATTATTCTATGAGTTGGTTCAACAAAACCTCCACTCTCCTCTGAATCAACTTCATCGTAATTTTGGAGCAGTTCTGGGTAATAAAAATCCTTTTTAATGTTGAGACTCACTTTACTTTCTTCCAAGAATACCACATCACGACTTATAATTATATTGTTGTCTACGGGGTTAAATAATCTGTACGCTTTACTTTCGCAGCTGTACCCCATCATGATACATTCCGTTGATTTCGAGTCCAGTTTGCGACGCTTTTCCTTGCAAATGTGTGCAAGAGCAGGACACCCAAAAACTCTCAAAAATTTTAAATTAGGACGGCGACCAGACCAAACTTCTTCGGGGCTTCTGTCTTCACCACGACATGGAACTCTGTTGATTAAATAACATGCTGTGTTAGCGGCTTCAGCCCAAAAACGCTTGTCTAAACCGCTATCAATTAGCATACATCGAACACGCTCCATCAAGGTCCTATTAATTCTCTCCGCCGTGCCATTTTGTTCCGGAGAGTAAGCACACGATTTTTGATGAATCACCCCACAGTCCTGTAAAAAATTTTTAAATTTTTCATTAACATATTCGCCTCCGTTATCAGTTCTGAGAATTTTGATTTTGTTCGAACACTGATTTTCAGCCATTTTCTTGAACAATACGAAAGTGTCGAAGACATCAGATTTTCTTTTAAGAGGGTATACATACAATTTTCTGGAATAGTCGTCAGCAAACGTTACCAGATACCGAGCTCCAGAAAACGAGTTTACACTTAGCGGGCCAACCACATCAGAATGCACCAATTCTAATAATTTAGTAGCTCTTATACCATCTTCTCTTATTGGCTTTCTGGTTTGTTTCCCTTTCACACAAACCACGCATGGATCTTTGTTTTTGTTTTCAAAATTAACGCCATCTGAAGACTTTTTAACTTTATCTAAATTCTTGTCGCAAATGTGTCCCATTCTTCTGTGCCAAAGGCCAATTTCTTTTGTAACAACAAATGCGCTGTTTTCTTTAGATTGCGTTTCACTGTCAATTCGATATAAATCGTTGTAAATTTTAGCAGAAGTAACTAGTGAACCATCTCCGTTCAATATGCGGCATGTTTCACCTTCAAAAATAACTTTCTTACCGCTACTAGTCATTTGTCTTACAGAAAGAAGATTTGCACACAAGTTAGGCACATATTCAACGTTTTTCACGGTTATTTCTTTTTTTGAATTTCCAATCAAAATATTTAAATCGACGTCTCCTGCGCAATCAACGTTCAATTCGCTCTTGTTAGCAACCATCACTTTCTTGTCTTCTATGTTATGTATATTGTACATACACTTTCTATCGTTTATCATGTGATTACTTGCGCCACTGTCTACGTACCAATGCATAGACTTATCCTTGTTTTTGTTGTAAGGTTCGTTTGTGCTGGCGTTCAAAATCGTGCCCGATCCTATGAGGGTTGAAGAAAACCCTCCCTTCTCATTTTTTCTATTTTGCTTACCGTTACTTCTGTTGTTACCGTTTTTGAAAACACTGTTGCTATTGTTCTTATGATGACAATTTCTGGAAATGTGTCCGTATTCTTTGCAGTTATAGCATTCCACAGGCTTTTTCTTCTTAGAGGTGAAATTTTTGGAATAAAGCACAGCGTCCTTTTCCCTACTTGGAACATCAAATTTAGCATCTTGTAAAAGAAGATTCTTTACCTTATCGACGGTCAATTTTTCCTTTGAGTTCTCGACAGCCATTACCAGTGGCTTAAAATCATCCGTCAACCCAGCTAACATAAGTGAAGCAGTAAGTTCGTCGTCTATGTTGAGTCCTGCGTTCTTTACTTTCAGAGCAGTTATTACTAGCTCGTTTATATACTCTTGAATAGAAACATAGTTCCGCAGTTTCATATTCACCAATTGTTTTAACAATTCCACTTTACGCGTAAGGCCAGAGTCCTCAAAAACACTGTTTAATGCATCCCACGCTTCTTTTGCTGTTTTAGCTGCAGCAATGTGCCCATAAATACAGGGATCTATCATCAAAACAATTTCTGCCAAGGCACGTTCGTTCAAGACTGCATCATTAGCTTCAACCGATCCGGTTTCCACAACTTTCCAGCATCCTTTGATGACCAGGCAAGATTTTGCTTGCCTCTTCCATACGTCGAAATTCTCGCGTCCCTTTAGACGCTCCAACGAAAATCCAATAGGAAGGTTTGCCATCTTATTTGCCTCAAAAAAACTTTTATATTTGAAAAATAAAAACTTCGAATATA
Source organism: Tachina fera (assembly GCA_905220375.1). Classification (NCBI taxonomy): domain Eukaryota; kingdom Metazoa; phylum Arthropoda; class Insecta; order Diptera; family Tachinidae; genus Tachina; species Tachina fera. Next base: position 100,320,849 of record LR999967.1, on the reverse strand, counting down.
TATATTTTTTTCAACTGCGTGACATGTAGCCCATAACCTGTTAGTTTGAATTAATTTATTAGATTCCAATAGTTTTAACAATGTAAGTTAAAAACGAATAAATGTAACAGAGTTGGCGTAGATATAAAAAATATTAAAACAAGTATGATAAAGTACAGGAGAAACACAATTACTTGTTAAATTTATCGTTCATTTCAACAGATGTACCGTCGGTACATGCATGTAAATTACCATTTTTAAATGAATATTTACTTCTTGACAACTTTAGTCAAATGAGCTAACTTCACTATACACAATACCAGCAAGCTTGTACCATCAGCAAAATATCAAACTCTATTTGACATCACTACAGCAAAACGTACAATCACACAAAATGCCCATACACGACCCAACCGCTGGCACAAACACTTGATTGCGCATGCATGCTGTTGTAGTGTATGGGCCGCTTAAGTATTATTGTAGTGGTCTTATATTACTTTGTTGTTGCATTCTACAGTTTTATTTTGGCTATTCCAGCATTCTGAAACTGTGATAGCCAAGTGAACAGTGATTGCCAAGTGAACCTATTTTTTGCACGTACCCATGATGAATTAAGTGAGACATTTGTAGATTTTTTAATTGAACTTTAGTGATTTTTAATCAGAAATAATTTTTAATAAAATGAAATTTTTTTTCGAAAAAATATCTTTCAAAAACCACTTTTTAAAGAAAGTGCAGTTTCGAAAAGTATCACATTTAATAAGTATATTTCAAAAAAAAAGTGTTTTTTGTTTAAAAGTACATTTCTTGAAAAAGTAGCTTTTCCAAGAAGTACCTTTTCAAAAAGTATCTATCCTGAAAAGTATATTTTTTTAAAGATATTTTTTTTTGCTTAAAAGTATATTTCGTAATAAAGTCTTTTTTAAAAAAGTACCATTTAAAAAAGTACCTCATCTAAAATGTATATGGGTATTTCTTCGAAAAATTCCAATTTTGTCGCGTGCGACAGCAAATAATATATTCAAAATGTGTGGTTGAAGTCTACTGATGATTTGTTACAGCAACAATGAAATGCATATAGACCAAGCTGAACCACCAGCAAATAAATTTCAAATTAAAATATCCAATAATGTTAAATTCTACAAAATTGTCGTATTAGTTATGTATGAAACTGTTTAACTTTTAGCGTTTTCTTTACTGGAAAAAGTGTAACATTTTTTAACTTTTTATTAAAAAAAAAAAAAATACAATTTAGCGCTCGTTTAAAGAAAGAAAATTAAAGCTCGCAAGTGATGATACAATAATATCTAATAAAATTTATATTTCAGAAAATTATTTTCTTGCGAATTTTTATCGAAACATTTGTTTCCAGAAAAGAAAATGCCATTAATATAAATACGTGTCTGAATCAAGCAGTTTTTCATTAGCAATTAGTGGTTACGCTTTTTTTGATCACATTAAGAAGTATGTATGTATGTATGTATGTAAATGAAAATAAATGTAAAAAAAACAACCACAGCTATACATTGCTTTAGCAAGAATAGAGTGTTGTCACACAAATATTTTTGACCACGTGCAGTCAAGTTAATAATTTGTGTTTCTCTTTTAACCGTTTTTGCCCCTTTCGCTTTTCCAAAAATCCCTTCATAGTGTATCTATATATCGGAAGGGGAACGAACCTCACAACAAATTCTGAATTTTATATTATTCCACCAACTATATCTGGCTCTATGAGCCACTGTCGGTTTTTTTAAAATAAATTTCATAAAATAAAAAATAAATAAAATTATATATTTTTTAGTCTTCTATTGCGTCCATTGATGCCACTGCTTAAGGAAGATATACCCTGGTATATCTGTACACCTCCTATACTGTTGGAGAGTTTTAATGTGCGCATTGTTTATGTACCCACACCTTACCGTTTGTATGGACAAATTGTAGCCACCGAAATGGAAATGGCTCAACTGCTGGATGACATGTTCAACTACTATGAAAATGAAGGTAAATACGAGTAAATTCACATGCATTTAATCACTTGAACAACAATATTTTGGAAATCTATTTTATATATATGTATATACATATATACATACATACATTTAATGCCTTTCCCATTTAGGAACTCTGCTAGATACTTGCGATCTGGAACAGGTGTGTGCCGCTAAGGGCAGCGATGGCAATTGGTATCGCGCTCGCATAAAAAATAATCAGAATAGCGAAGGTCCTTTCGATGTAAACTTTTTCGATTATGGCAATACGGAGCCAGTGGAAAAACATCTAATGAAGCATTTAGAAGAAGATTTCTATTTAAATAGAGACTCTTATGCCATAGAAATAAATTTGCCCTTAAAGAGTTTTGCTGCTGATGTGCAACAGAAACAAAAGAGCAAGAAATCTGCTGACAGCAATTCTACTGCTTCAAATGAAAGTGATATTGCGGTCATTAAAGCCTTGTCCAGCCTGACCTTAGATCAGGTAATAACAGTTAAATGTTTGGAAGTGAAGAACAACCATTTAATAGCTGATCTTGTGATGCCAGACGGTAAAAGTATGGTGGATTTGCTAAAGGAGCGAAAACTGATAAAATCGCGAGATTTGGAATTCATGCGTAAATTTTTGGAAAAGGAGCAGCCAAATATTTTGGAATACATTGAATGTGTCGATTTGACGTTGGAGGATGAGGACGAGGCAAGTGAGGATAAGTGGAAGGCAGGTAATAGAAGTAAACCGACTACACCCAAGAAAAAGAAATCCAATAATCAGAAATCAGATAATGAAATGGACAAAAAAACCAACAACGTTGAACAACCTGCTAAAGAAGAATCAGCTCAGGCTAAGCCACCACCACAGCGACAAGTTGTAGAGGAAAAAACAAAAGAGGTTAAAAAAGTGAAGGAAGTGGAAAAACCAGTCCAGGCAGCTAAGGTACAAGAAGTTGTACAGCGTGTAGCTGAAACTGAGCTAAAAGTCCAACCAGAGCCTGAACATGAACCTGCACCTGCACCTGCACCTGAACCTGAACCTGCTGCCAATCCTTATGCTGATATGGAACATGGCATATTGGCCCACTGTGATAATCCAGCCCAATTCTTTATACATCCCATGAACAAGGTGAAAGATTTGCAACGTTTGCAAGAAAACTTACAAATTGTGTCCAGTTCTCTGCCACCGCTGATGCGTATCATTAATGGGGCCTACTGCATATCCATGTACTCGGTGGATAAACAGTGGTATCGTGCCAAAATCTTGGATGCTGAATTGATGGTGTTGCAATTCATAGATTTCGGCAATACGGATTGTGTTACCGATACCACGGACCTAAAGGAAATGATTCTCTTCCCCGAAGTAGAACCTTTGTGCATTCCCTGCGCATTACCCATACGACCAAATGGCACAGTCGACTGGCAGGATGCTGCAAATGCAACATTCAATGACTCCTACTCCAAGGTCTTGGACTACGAGTTCATTACTCAGGCGGCTGAACAGTTTAAAAAGAGTTACGTTAATCTGTACATAGAGGGTGTAAATATGATGGAGAAATTAATTAAGGATGGCTATGCCAAGCCTCTGGAAGTTGTAGATTCAGGAGAGAATTGTTATATATCACATGTCAATAGTATAACAGACTTCTATATACAATATGAGAAGGATTCCAAAGGCTTGGAGCTGATCGAAATCTATTTGGCCGATTATGAAAAGTTGAAGAAATTGGAAAAATTTGAGAAATTCAAAATTGTGGCCGCTCTATTTCCCGACGACGAAATGTGGTATCGCGCCAAATTGCTCAGTCAAGTGGACCAAGGCTACGAAGTGTTGTTTATAGACTACGGCAATACTAGCATAAGTCCCGAATGTCGTGAGATATCACAAGAAATCGCCGAACTGCCGCCTCTTTCCAAGAAGTGTGCATTAGAAGTGCCAGCTAGCTGCAGCTGCTGGTCGGATGCAGCCGAACAGAAATTCATGGAAGTTGCCGATACTGGTGAGACAATATTTAGTGTTGAATTGCGTGAACCCGCTCAAGATCATGCTGTAGTACATCTGCTAATTGATGGCCACAACATTAACGACGACCTGGAGGAGTTGTGTGAAAAGAAATCTTTGCCCGACACCTGCCCCGAGATGAATAGCAGTTTCAACACTTCAACTATACCCGCTTCAGTGTACGAGTCCGGCACTCTGTACGATGCTCTCATATCACATGTCAACTCTCCTTGTGACTTTTATATACAATTCAAAAAAGACACTATACGTTTGGAAGATATGATACAATCCTTAAATAGTCTGGCCATGGAGAAATTGCTAAATCCTGTGAAAATGCAAATGTGTGCCGCCATCTATCCCGAGGACTCGAAATTGTATAGAGCTAAAATATTGGATGTGCTGGCAAATAACGAATTTCGGGTACTGTTTGTGGACTATGGCAATGAAGCTGTTACCACAGAACTAAAAACATTACCCCAAGACTTAGTAGAAGTTAAGGAATTCTCTAAAAAGTGCCAGCTAGAAAATGCTCTGAAATTCTCCCAGTTTGGTTCGATTGCCACGGAGTTCTTCAACAATTTAATAGATAAGTGTGAAGGTATAGTCAAGATCGATATAATTAACGAAGGTGTTGACAATCAGCCGGCCATAGTTAAAGCATTTGCTTCGAAAACAGAAGAGAATATGTGTGAGAGTCTCAATCGTTTGTTGGGCTTGGATCACAAAACCCAAACTGTTACCCTACCGCCTCAAAGCGGCAGTATTAGTGCAGCCAAAGAGGATATGGAAAAGGCAGCCAAGACTTGTGTCATCTCACATGCCATTTCTCCCTCTCATTTTTACATACAACTAAAATCCAATTCTGATAAAATGGAGGTAGTAAAAAAATCCTTACTGAAACTAAATCGTGCCAAACAGACCGAAGAGCAGCTGCAGCAAACGGAAGTGGGAATTGTGTGTGCTGCGTATTCAGCCGAAGATAATTGCTTCTACCGCGGCCGCATAGAAAGTGTCTTTGGCGAAAATAAAGGCTACGAAGTATTGCTTTTAGACTATGGCAATGTGATAACAACTCAAGATATACGCGAACTACCCGAAGAATTGAGATCCATACCGGCCATAGCGCTCAAATGTCAACTGAACTCTATACCCAGTGGCAGTGGCGTGTGTGACTCTATACTCGAAGAGCGCTTCGCTGCTTTGCTAGAAACTCATTTTGGTGAATTTTACGAAATCCTACAGGACGTAGTGGACGACGAGCAGGCAACAGCACGTGTACACACCGTAAAGTTGCAAGTCAATTACAAAGACTTGGCCGAGGAACTTGCCAAAGCCGTGGAATCCAATACTGCTGTTGAAGAAGTATTCTCTCCTTTACCTACTCTTTGTGATTGTAGTATCATACATGTTAATTCTCCCACCTCTTTCTATGTACAATTAACCAAAGATGTTTCGCAACTAGAGCACATCACCGATGTCTTGCTAGATGCCGAAGCAGAATTTCCACAATTCACCGACCTAAAACTAGGAGCTATATGTGCTGCCCAATTCCCCGAAGATCTGGCATACTATCGCGCTGAAATTGTAGCCCTGCTGGAAGAAAACAAATGCGAAGTTCACTACATCGACTTTGGCAATAATTCAATTACGGATAAATTCTATGAACTACCCGACGATCTACTCAAAATTGAAAGATACAGTAAACATTGTTCGTTGGACTTCTCCTCCACATGTCCGCAAACAACCGAAATGATGCAATACTTTTCACAATTCGTTGATGCCCGTTTCTCAGAGACATTCCAATTAGAATTTCTTAAAACCTCAGACACTTTGAACATTGTTAGCGTATTCTATCAAGACAAGGATATCAAGCAAGAAATTTTGCAAATAATTAAAAATGGCGGAGTGATGGATAATAGTGGTGGTAATGTAACTAATTGTGGTGCTCTAGCCAGTGATGATGATGGTGAACAATAATAAATCATAAATCATAAAAAATTAAACAATAAATAACATATGAAATCTACGACGAGAATACAAAAAAAAGGAAATTTAAACTAACAAAGATTTCCATCAAAATGTATGAAACGCGAGTTAAAAACAATTATAGATGTTAAACGAAAGTGATATAACAAAAACACACTGCTGATGCTATTTTTGTTTAAATTTAATTAAATGAATTTCTTTTCAATTTTAAAGAAATTTATTACAGCTAATGAATGGCAAACAAATCTAATACATACATATAATTGATCAATGATGTCCTTTAGTTAATTTAAAGTGCACATACTTCTTAAATGATGACCAATATGTAAACACACTGTTCAACGAAATCAAAAACGAAATGTACATATACATACATATATCAAAATGGCAATAATTTAAAATAATTAAATAACACAAATAAATGTCTAATGTCTGGATGATTGATGCTGAGTAAAGTTACAAAATTTGGTAAAACTTTTTCATTGCATATCAAATCAGTAATTTGCCGAAATATCGAGGACCCTAGACAGACGCTGTAGCACATTTTCAAAAGGTATGTATGAGAAAGTCTTTTATTTTTGTTTTAATCAATTAATTTTTTAATGGCGTGGTGCCTGTACCACCAGGTTTCCTGCAATGAAATTTAGCGAATCATGAACTAATTATTCTGAAAGTTGTTTACGTTTTTAAATTTGTTCATGCTTTCGATGGCCTCTCTCTCTCTCTTCATTCTATTCCGCGGGAAATATTTTTTATGTGGAAACAACAATTGCGATATCATCTCTATCGTGACGATGTTACCATATTATTGATAACTCAGTATAGATATTTTACTCTACATATTTGGGTTACGCTCAAAAGAACAAAAATGTAATGAAAATTACAAATTTACAAAAATAACATTAATTTTAATAATAAATAAATTCAGTAAAGTGCGACTTTGACCCGCGCACGACGGGTTCCGTACGGACACGAGATATGTAATTAAATGCGAACTTTACTAGCCTATACAAAATATAGTTTTAAAATTTTTTTTTCGTTTTTGAAGTTTTTTTTTTAATTTTGGCGATTTTTTTTATTTTGGCGATTTTTTTTACTTTTGGCGATTTTTTTGTTTTGGCGATGTTTTCGGTTCTTGGATTTTTTTGCATTTTGGCCATTTTTTTAGTTTTGACATTTTTTTCTCGTTTTGGAGATTTTTTTCGGTTTTTGGTTTTTTTTTATTTCTTGGCGATTTTTTGTTTTTGGCGTTTTTTTTAATTTTTGGCGATTTTTCAATTTGGCGAAAGGTGAAAAATGGAACCCTATTGTTTTCGCTACGCTGTCCGTCTGTCCGTCATACGGTATTTTCTCAGGAACCGTAAGAGCTACGGACCTGAAATTTGGACAGAGTATGTAGAACCTTGGCCACTACAACAACAAATACATGAGAATTAAAAATTAAAGGGTGCTCCAAAACGAGCGAGGAAAAATGTTAAAATCTCATGTAATATACATACAATTATATGTTCACACGTATGTATATTGACACTTGAAATTTTTAAAATTAGTGTATTTTTTATATAGGCTACAACAATTAACACTAAAATTAAAAAAATAAAAATTAAAGGGTGGTCCATCAGTTAATGCAATTTTGACTATGTAATTTTGACAACTTGCTATATTTTGGAAACCGTAAGAGGTAAACTCTTGAAATTTTCAAAAACTGTAAAACTAAAAAATCCGAAAATTATAAAATCGCCAAACCGAAAAAAATCGCCAAAACGTGAAAAAAATCGCCAAAAATTTAAAAAAAATCGCCAAATCGAAAAAAATCGACAAAATTAAAAAAAATTCTAGCACTAAAATAAATCGCCAAATTCGAAAAAATCGTTTAAATGAAAAAAACGCCAAAAACCGAGGAAAATCGGCAAAAGGCGAAAAATGCGCCAAAACCAAAATAATTGTTTATGTAAAAAAAAATCGCAAAAATTAAAGAAAAAATCGCCAAATTTAAAAAAAATCGCCAATACGAAATAAATCGCCAAAATTTAAAATAAACGCCAAAAACCGAAAAAATCCTCAAAACGAAAAAAAAGTGCCAAAACTAAGAAAATCGCCAAAACCAAAAAAAAAAAACACCTATATGAAAAAAAACGCCAAAATTAAAAAAATCGCCAAAATAAAAAAATCGCCAAAATAAAAACAAACGCCAAAATAATAAAAATCGCCAAAATTAAAAAAACCAAAAAAAAAATCGCCAAAACGTGAAAAAAGTGCCAAAACTCCAATAAATTCAAAAAACCCCCAAACTAAAAAAACTCTTAACCGAAAAAACCCAAAAACGAAAAAAATGCCAAAACTATAGTTTATATTGGCTAAAGTTCGTATTGAATTACATATCTCGTGCCCGTACGGAACCCTTCGTGCGCGGGTCAAAGTCGCACTACACTGAATTTATTTTGAGTGAGAGCAGTGTTGTTAGATATAACGATTTTACGTCATTTTGACGATTTATTATAACAAATATACCAAAATGACGATTGACGATTTCGTTTCAAATATTCCTCATATTTTGACGATTTGTTGAAATAAGTATGTAGTAACATACATAAATATGCCAACATGTCCTTACAGAAAAGAGATTTGGTTTCGATAACACAAATATCAAAAAAAAATTTAATATAATTTCGGCAGCCATTATTTTAATTATGGACTCAAAAATTCTTCCTTTACTAAAAACTTTTCCAAATCTTTTGCACAAAGGAAAATATTAAGGACCAATTTCACCAATTTATTTAAATATCAATTCATATTTAAAAATAATTTTTCCATGCAAAAATGAATGAAAATCGACATTTAAATATGAATTGATATTTAAATAGAGTTGGTGAAATTGGCCCTAAGACATTCAAAATTAAATAAGAGATCTTAGATTTTTTTTAACTTTCAAGATAATGACATTTATATTTAAGTATATTGTGGAAAAAAGTTAAAACAATTGATTTACCAAACAATAAACTTCTTTTCCATAACTTATGTGAGTTTGATTTTTACTTATTTTTTACTTTACCATCGGCTACTGTTGAAAGAATATTTACTAATATTAATTTTACTAAAACCAAGATCTGAAATTTACTGGAAACAGAAACCCTTGAAATCATTATATTTTCAAAAGATTATTTGAAGTGTAAATCTTCGGAGTCATATTATCAAAAATTCTTATAAAAAACACAATTTTAAAATGTATGTATAGTTTTATTTTGAAACTAGTTTTATTTAGAAATTGTTACACGCTATTATATATTCTGAATTTTATGCTTTAATTTCGCTTTATAGTTTTTATCTTTGACTGTAAAGTCGATGAATTGTATTTTTTATTATATAAAATTATCTTTTATTTCTAATATGATGATCAGTTGTTTAATAAAACGGATAATTCTTGTGTGACGATTTTTTTGACGAATTTTTTGGAAATTATGACGATTTTTACGATTTTATTTTTAAAATTTGACGATTTTTAGAAAAAAAATCTAACAACACTGAGTGAGAGAGTAAACAAAATTATTAGGTGTGTTTTTTTACTTTTTAATGAGTAGTTACTGCGAAAATTTTAAAATTACTCTCAAAAAGAGCTGTTACTGGAAAAAGTACGCGAAAGGAAAAATAGTAAAAATTAGTAAGATTAAAGAAACAGCTGACTCGAACTGCACATAGTGTTGAAAAATATATAATCTTTTCACTATTCAACTCTTTATTTTTTTTATTGGTAGTCGCTCGGTACAATATTTTTATAACACGAACAATCTAAGAATATATTTTGTAATTTATTTCATGTAATATTTGTAATTAATTTCTTTTTGATTTCCTTGTTTTGTTTTGTTTGTTGTTGGTTAAATTAATAAAAATTACATGAATATTTGTTAATGTTACTGATTACCTTAAAACCAAGTGCAATACTAGGTAACCAGATACTTTACAGTTTTACAACTCGTGAGTAATTTGAATAATTTGCAAAACAAAAGGATTAATAAAATAAACAGCAAAATATGTATATTAACATTTATTATTGTTATGCTTTGTAAATTAATTATTTTTTAATGACACAATTTTTATTTAACCTTTTCTCTCAAATTTTTACACTTTTCGTCTGCTTACTTTTCATTTGTTTACATTTTGAATCATATGTTTTTATCTTACTAAACTTTACTACGACAAATTTCTGCAGTAAAAATTTGCAAAACATTCAGTCGAGAACTGTCACTTTACTCTTTCAATTTAGGTGTGTTTCTTTACTCTACATTGGGATCCCGCGGGATCCCAATTTACACGAAAAGCGTTCCCGTACTCGAAAATTGGGTAAATGAGATAGCTTTTGTGAGAGTAATGTTCTTCTTCTTCCTGCACTTTTTCTTCGTGCCAGTTTGGGCAAACACAAAATCAAACAGCTGTTTGAAAAATAAACAATTGCAAAAAAAAAATTACATTTACCTAAAAGCTTTAAAAAAAATAGAAAAATTTATGAAAAAATTTTTAAAAACAGGTGGTAGACAAAGTTTTATAAGTTTTTATATGAAATTAAGGTATAAAACCTATGCAAGTATGCTGAATCATGTAAGTAAATACGTGCGTGTGTATGTACGTCAGTATGTGTTTAGTTATGTATATACGTATGTATATGCAAACATGCATTGACGTTTATTTTCGTGTTAAAATTTTGGTTTTTTGCGTTCCCGTACTTTCGTGCATTTTTGTATATTATTGAGCGAAATTATAGTTTCCTCTCATTTTACCGAGCTTTACCCAAAAAGTAAAGAAACAGAGCTTTTGTGTTCTCATTTACTGCATTTTGGGTACGCGAACGCAATTCAGTAAAATGCAGTAAAGTTCAGTAAAAATTTGTAAAAACTTTTAACAACGCGAACGCAATTGTTAAAATTCACTAACTTGAAAAAATATGTAACAATAAGTTTATAACTGATTTATTTGTGCATTATTTGTGTTTTTGCGCATAAAAGAACTATAAAATACAAGTTTATGTACATGTATAAATATTAAAAAGCAAGTTCAATTGCGTTCATAATACCTAATTTTTTTCCCGGGGAGTTTTTTTATTTCCGCATTTGGTAAAAACAAGGATTCATGGGTTCATGATTGGGCTGACTATTTTCTAATAAAATTTGCATTTAAGTTTTAATAATGATATTTTACGCGACATGACACCATACAACACAAAACACATACATAATTTAAAAATAATTGCAAAAATAATCAAAAATTTTAAATATCACAGTATAAAGCTTTTCTTAACGTTCTAATATCACAGCTGGAGTTACACATTAAAATTCTTAACACAAGTTTTGTAAATTAAATATAAGTATAATTCAGCCCGTTTCTCCCGTGAAAGACGTATGCAGTTGCATATTATGAACCATTTAGTTTAACTTGTTCCTTTTTTTCATTAAAAATCTTTCCCATGCAAAACAGGGTTAGTTGGTTTACACAAATAATATAATTTTTACTCTATGAAAACAAAATTTATATAAATAAAATTGTATTTTATAGTTCTTGTGTTTCGAAAAATACATTTGTAAACTATTTGTTACAGATTTTTTTTCCAGTTGAATTTCAATAAATTTGCTTTGCCCACAAACGAAAAGACGCTTTAAATTTGCTCGCTGGCTTAAGCGGGCAATCTTGATAGTTTGATTTTTTTTTTAAACTAACAACATACACTTGTTTAACATACACTTAGTCGTAAAATTCTACATACAATTTTAGGCATTTCATACTTTTTATTCATAATTCTTATTTAATTAATTAATTTTTGAAAATATTGTATCTTGAGTATTATATTGGACCCACTTTATAACTTCGAGATAAAAAAACCTAAAAAAATATTGTTACTTTTTTGGTAAAATAAAAACTACTGAAAAATGACGCTTAGCCAACTTCGCAAAAGTGTACATACGCGTTTGAATTGTATTAAATACAGATATACAGCCATGTCACAGGTTTTGTACGAAATTGATTTGAATTCGTACTTCCATATCGTAACGTTTTACTTTTGCTTCTTCAGCTTTCGTACGTTTTTATGAAAACGGAAAAAATTTAAATCGTATTATTTATGTTAAAAATATGGTTACATTCAAATCAAAACAGCTGGTTCAGCAACCGGCGCCAACAATATCGGTCCGGCTCCAGACAAATTAAAAGAAAGTAAACAAACAAACTAAAATCAATTATGTTAGTTGCGACGACAAAAAATTTAATTTTAAGAGCAGTTTTTTCTTTTACTAAACTATAAATCTTTATTTCTTCATTTATTTAAATATAAATTTTGATAACCTTAAGAAAAACTCGCGCTTTAAAATTTTATTAATATTTTGCCGTGACGTTAATAATGCAACTGTCACACTTTGTCCATCTATCTTTCTTTTTACCATAAAAAGGTACATATGCATGTACATACATTTGCATACGTGACAAAGCAAAGTGACCGCTACGTAAATATGTATGATTATACCGTACATTCAGTAAATATGTAAACACATAAGTACCTATTATGTACATCTATACATACATATGTATGTGCTAAGTATGAGTATGTATATTCATACATATGCATATATATGAAGGGCGAAATAACATAAATGATTTACATATGAATATTAAATGTTTATGGTTTACATGAAATGAGAGTATTGAACAAAAGCAAAGTATATACAAAATATCCAATTTATAATTATTTAAACGTTAACCTGTTCTGGACGACGGCAACATTCCCCCACCCGTAAGCGAGTTAAGGGTCACGAGCTTGCTCACATTCATCGCTGACGTTTAGAACAGCTACCTTCGTCACTGGACTCCAAATTGTGTCTTAATCGTTACCCTTCGTACCTGACCATCTTTTGCGATAACAGTATCGATGACTTTGCCTTTAGGCCAGCATCTCCGCGGCAGGCTTTCGTCCACAATGATGACAATAGCGCCAATCGATATTGGTGGCACCTTGGTGAACCATTTGTTTCTGCGACATATTATTGGAACATATTCCTTCAGCCATCGTTTCCAAAATTGGCCGGCAAATGATTGTGTTTGATGCCAGCGTTCGCGTAAGCATACGTTGTTATCAAAAAACGGTTTGTAACCATCACAAGATCCAAGCAATAGGTGGTTTGGAGTTAAGGCGTCGTCATCTTCGTGTTCAACTGAAACGAACGTCAAAGGCCGGGAGTTTATTATTGACTCTATTTCACACAGTGCACTTTTAAGAGTCTCGTCGTTGAAATTAGCGGTAGGATGTAGGCCATACAAAACATTTTTGATTGACCTTATTAGTCTCTCCCATGCTCCGCCCATGTGTGGAGCAGCCGGTGGATTAAATATCCATTTAGTTTTATCAAATGTTGACGTAATGTTTGCAAAACATATTTTATTTACCTCTTCAGAAAGGATTTTCTCTGCTGCTTTGAAATTTGTGCCATTGTCTGTATATATTTCACGGGGTATTCCACGCCTGGCGACAAAATTGCGAATGCACAAAATGCACGAAGTGGTGTCTAGGCTATGTGAGACTTCAATGTGAATAGCCCGAATCGTAAGGCAAGTGAATATAACACCCCATCGTTTTTCACGCCTTCGCCCTATAGAAACGAGGAAGGGACCAAAGTAGTCGATTCCCACAAACGTAAATGGGCGTTGAAATGCACCTAAACGAGCAGCTGGAAGAAGTGCCATTTGAGGCGGCTTGGGCATGGCCGAATTATTTTTGCACATTTGGCATGACATACGAACTTTTTTGTATAAAATGCGTAAGCGGAATATACAAAAACGACTTTTTATTTTGTTAATCACAGCCTCGTGAAATTGGTGGTGAAAATCTTCATGAAAAGAACGAACTATTAAAAATGTTATATGATGGTTAGTCGGCAGCACCACTTCGTCGTCGTGATTGTTGAGACGTTTAATTCTGCTACGGCATCTAATAATTTCGCAGTCGTCTAAATATGGAGTTAGCTGAAATAATTTGCTAGATTTTTCTACGCATTCACCACGTCGTAGGCTTACAAGTTCTTGATGAAAATAATTTTGCTGTGCTATTTTAATAAGAAAACGCTGTGCTTGCTGGATCATGTCGTAAGTAATACCAGACGAATTGACTGCTTGCTGCTTACCAATTTTTAGCTTTTCTAGATACAAAACGAAGGTTGCGACTGCACGATAAAGTCTTCTCCAATTTGAAAAGTATTCAACGTTCAAACAACTGCCGTTTTTTGTTACCTTTTCAGCTATTAGGACATGTCGCCTCAGTTCAGAAGTATCAGTTGGACCTAATTCGTCGCATTTTGGCCAGTGGCACGGTGTATTTCGCAAAAATTCGGGCCCATTAAACCATAACGATGTGTCTTTTAGACTAGTTGGTTTTGTGGCCAAATCCGCTGGGTTCAACTTGCTCGGCACCCATCTCCATTCGTTTATATTAGAATACTCCAAAATTTCACCAACTCGGTGCATAACAAAATGTTGCAAGTTCCGGGGGTCCATGCGTAGCCACTGCAAAACTGTTTTAGAATCTGACCACCAGTGCGTTGAAGTTATTTTTAAGCGACGAATTTGTTTCACTTTGTTTGCCAATCTTACACCGATAAGTGCCGCTTGCAATTCCATTCTTGGCGTCGATAGTGGTTTTAATGGTGCTACTTTAGACTTAGCAGCTACGATACTGGTGTCAATAATGCTACTGCGTTTTACAAGCAGGTAACTCACGGCTGAATAAGCATACTCACCCGCATCGACAAAGGTATGTAGTTCAATTGTATCTGCCTCGCATAGCTCCAACGAGTAACAGCGTGGAATTTTAACTTCTTTAATGAGTGGAATTATCGCCTTCCATTGAAGCCATTTTGTATACAAAGGACTATTCAATTCATCGTCCCAGCCAATACCTGAACGCCAAATATCTTGCAATAGGATTTTAAGACTGATTGTGTGACATGATAGGAACCCTAATGGGTCAAAAATGGACATCAATACCTGCAGGCACTCCCTTTTAGTTGGTACGATGTCTTCATCGATTACATTTCGGCGTAAACGTGCGAATCTGCAGACATATTCAAATACATCATTGACTGGATCCCAATACATACCTAGAATTTTCTCAGTGGTTCCCCATTGTTTTACATCTTGGGACTCCTTTGGTATGTCGGACAATTGTCGTAAAACATCAGCAGAGTTAGACGCCCAGTTGCGGATGTGAAACCCTGCAGCTGCGTGAATTTTTGAGACTTGCTTTGCTAGGTTGGCTGCTTTTTCCTCGGTATCTTCACTGTCAATTAAGTCATCGACGTAGTGATGGTTTTGAACTGATTCAACTGCACGAGGGAATTGTGATTTAAAGTTTTCTGCATTGTGGTCCCGCACGTAGTGGGCGATGCAAGGTGCACAATTTATACCGAAAGTCAATGCGCGCATAACATACTGGCTTGGCTGATGTAGCTCGTCTTCTTTGTCCCACCATAAAAATCGCTGAGCATGCATATCACTTTCTCGAACATTTATCCTATGAAACATCTCCGCAATATCTCCACAAATTGCTATTTTTCCAACACGAAAAGCCAGCAGTATATCAACTAATGGTTTAAGCAAATCAGGCCCACTAAGCAAGAAGTCGTTTAGTGACACACCGTTCGACTTTGCTGCCGCATCCCATACCAATCGAATTTTATTCGGCTTGTTAGGATTTAAGGCTATAAAAATTGGTAAGTACCACACCTTCCTTGTTGCGATTGACGTTTCCGCGGGGCTAACTTTTTTTGCATATCCTTTTTCCAGCAAATTGTCGATTTGCGATTGCATTTTTTGGCGAAGCGACGAGTCTTTAACGATTTTCTTGTGTAGGCACATTAGCCGGCGAAGGGCGTTATTGTAACTTTCAGGTAGCTCTATGTCAGCATTTTTCCAAATCAAACCGACCTCATATTGTCCATTTATCTGTTTACATGTGGATTTTACCATTTCGAGAGCTTTGTCATCAGCTACGGACTCTGAGAGAGGCGAAACAGGCGTTTCCATGCTAAAATAATTTTTAACCGTCTCATGAAGTTCTTCATAACGTTTTTGACATACACAAGTGTGTATATTTAATATACGTTGCGCTGTGCCGTTTGCTTTACCACCTTGTATTGCCCATCCAAGTCGAGTTTTAGTAGCGATTGGTTGTTGCCAACCACCTTCGCGCACTTTCATTGGAACTGCAACTTTCCAATTATTTGCACCAATTAAAATCATGGGCGTTGCGCAGCTGTAAGACTGTATTGGCAAATTCTTTAGATATGGGAATTTTTTGCTGATTTCAGAAAAATCAATAGACTGCGATGGCAGCTCCAAATGTTTGACTGTATGAACGTTAGAAAGTGTAAATTTTTTGTTGTTGCACGTATTAGATACTTCTAAAGAAGTTCTGATGGAACTATTCTCTACCCGAGTTGTCCCACCTGTCCACTGTAGACACAGAGCGTCAGGAATACCATCGAGGGAAGAATTACGAAAAATACTCTCATCAACTAAGGTGACAGATGACCCTTCATCTAGAAAAGCAAAGGTGTCAATAGTGTAATTTTTCAAATGAATGCGGATTGGCAGTATGCGAAAAAATGGGTTATCATCGCCATCGTTATGGTGTGTATTTATTTGTACATTTCGCTGTGTGTCATATACTTCATTGGTACTTACGGTCGGGGGTGTCACCTGGTCTTTTACCTCCTTATGTAGCAATGGATGGTGTTTATATTTGCAGCCTGAAACAACACATACCTGACTTCTATTGCATCTCCCTTTGTGTTTGTTAAGGCACTGGCGGCATAAGTTGTTCGACTTCACGATATCCCATTTTTGATTAAGTTGTAAACTTCCAAATTTTTCGCATTGGTGAACTCTGTGAGTGTCAGTCTTGCAAACTGTGCAGATTTTATTTTCATTAGTTTTGACTTGCACGTGTGTATTTAAAGCTGCATTTCCTTTGCCAAAGTTTGGTGTTACTACAGTGCTAGCTGCTTCAGCGATTTGATAAAGCCAAGTACTAAATAATTTAATGATTGGAATACTTTCATCTTTCTGATACATGGCCCAATTAAGTTTATGCTGATTTGGAAGCTTATCAACGAGCTCTTTTACGAGCATCGGGTTATTGAGGTGTGATTGCAGCCCACATGATTCCATGGTTGCGCATATGTTCTGCACACTTAAGGCAAATTCTATAATTGACTCGAGCTTATCTCGAGGACATGCCATACCTCTTGCTTTATTTATTACACGTTCCAAGATATGTTCTGGTCGACCGAAACAGAGGCGAAGTGTTTGTACGATATCTGGTACAAGTGACGGCAAAAGCAATTTACTCTTAACCAATTCTCTTGCTTTTCCTTTCAAACAGTTTTGAAGCCGTATTAAATTTTCTGCATTGGAAAATCCAGCGATTGCTGTGCTGTTCTCGAAACTGTTAATGAAAATTGGCCAATCCTCAGGGTCGCCATTGAACGATGGGAGTTCACGCGGTATTGAACGTCTGGCTGCAAGTTGTGATGGCGTAGGGCAAAATTCTTGAGTACTAAATGCGTGCTGATTGTTAGCGGAGGGGAGTCCAGTTGGCATATGTGTAGCAGCTTGTTGATTAAAATTTATTTCATGATGATTTATTTGATAAATATGATGGTGATCAGTTTGTGATAATATTTTATATTTACGCTCTAGAAATTCCTGATGCATTTTCCGTTCCTCTTCTAAACGTTGCAGTTGTAACATTTTTTGCTTTTGCATAGTTTGTGAGTGTGTACTATTTTGCGGCACTTGCTGTTGCAAATTACCAACCATTGTTGTTTGCTGTGTTGTGTAAGGGAACGTCGGTGTTGATGTATTAAAGGTTGTTGTTGATGACGACGGTAACCCTCTTTGCAATACCGTTGACGTCATTAATACGTTTGGTGCGCTGCTGTAAATGTGGGGATTTATTGCATTTGCTATTGAGAGTGGTGCGACTACTGAAGGAATTGCGCTTGTTGTAAATGATACGCTAGGATGATTATTATTATCCGTGGTAGTTACTGGAAGCGGTTTTCCGACTGGTGATGATGTTCCAAGTCTAACTTGATTTGCAGCAACAGCGGCAGATGATGTGGGTTCGCATGCATCGCAGTTCCAACTATAATCAGCCACTCCACTGTCTACTCCTACACAAATGTAGTGGTACCATCTGTCACACTTGTCACACATTACCATTTCATTGTTATCCACCTGCTCACATTTTCCGCAGTGGTAGCCCGTATCAGTAGCTTCTTCTGACATACTTATCTTTTAAAAATTTCCAGTTTTTTATTCAAGCTTAGGACAATATAATTTTTAAAAGCGTACGTATTAATAAAATTTTAAAGAAATGTTAGTTGCGACGACAAAAAATTTAATTTTAAGAGCAGTTTTTTCTTTTACTAAACTATAAATCTTTATTTCTTCATTTATTTAAATATAAATTTTGATAACCTTAAGAAAAACTCGCGCTTTAAAATTTTATTAATATTTTGCCGTGACGTTAATAATGCAACTGTCACACTTTGTCCATCTATCTTTCTTTTTACCATAAAAAGGTACATATGCATGTACATACATTTGCATACGTGACAAAGCAAAGTGACCGCTACGTAAATATGTATGATTATACCGTACATTCAGTAAATATGTAAACACATAAGTACCTATTATGTACATCTATACATACATATGTATGTGCTAAGTATGAGTATGTATATTCATACATATGCATATATATGAAGGGCGAAATAACATAAATGATTTACATATGAATATTAAATGTTTATGGTTTACATGAAATGAGAGTATTGAACAAAAGCAAAGTATATACAAAATATCCAATTTATAATTATTTAAACGTTAACCTGTTCTGGACGACGGCAACAAATTACGTTTTCAATTTGTGACCAATGTTTTATACGATTTACAAAAAAATATTCAAATTTTCATACTAGAAGTATTTAAATAAAATTTTTTTTATTATAATTAAAACATAAATGCATGTAAAAAAGAAAATAATTGTAATTTCTGATATATATACATAATTTCTGATGTTGTATATAACTATAAAAAGGGCCTTTATAACCTTATTGTGTTGGGGCCTTCCAAAATCAAAATAAATAAAAAAAATAAAATTTTTTTAAGTGAAATTAATATAGACAATATTTATAATTAATTTTGAGTACAGTTTTTCACATTTTTCGAGTTTAAGTTATTAAAAATATAAATTTCACTTAAGATTTTAAGACCGTTTTCAACACGAATTTTTTGATCGTTTTACATTTTCTAGAGAAGCAAAATACGTTTTCGTTTTCAAAATTGTACAAAATTTCACTCTGTGACATGGCTGATTGACTTGAATAATAAAACGTATGCAGTGCTACCAAATGTGATGGGGTCTCCGTAACGGTGTAAGAGTACATAAGTGCTGATGGGGTTGCAGAATTAAAATTTTTTAATGGAACTATGGATCGTCGTAGTTATTTAGATAATTTAATAAATTATTTTTTGTAGAATGTGAACAAATCGCACCTTAAAGATAAATGTATAATTATGCATGATAATCATCCCAAGAATAACTTAAGGCTGGTTATAAAGTGAAACCGAAGCTTCCACATCTTCCACAGTCCCCAGATTTAAATCTGATCGATTTTTTATGGGCTTCCTTGAAGCAGAGGCGTCAAAAATAGACGGTCATCGTGTCTATCTCAAATAAGTACAATTTTAAACGAAAAGCAACTAAAGATCCAGTTTCTTCGGTACCTTAAAGGCTTAGAGAATTTTTTGATCAAAAAGCGGACACACAAGCTATTAAAATTTAAAAAAAATTTACACAATATATTTAACAATCCGATTAAATATTGAACTTTCTTATTTTTTGCTTGTTTAATATTGTTTAATTAAATCATATGTGATATTTTTATTTAATTTCAATTACTTCCATTTTCAAATAAAAAGAGTTGACAAACTTAATGATTTTCCTTTAAAAACTACAATTTTTTTAAAAAAATATTAAGTCGTATGTAGAGTTTTGCGACTAAGTGTATGTATATAACTTTCGTTTTAAAAATTTTATGATAAAATTCTCAAAAATTAAATAAATAAATAAATATTTATGTCTCGTATAATTTATCTATTTCTTTTAACACGCACAATATTGCACTGGTAAATGATAAAATAAGGCAGCTTCTTCTTCTTCCCACAAAAAAAATCTAGAGTGTGTTAATAGGTCTGTCTGCGTACTTTTCCAGTTGCAAATACTCAGTAAACTTTTTTGGGAGAGTAAGACCAATTTTACTCTGTCTACTGAAAATATCTTAAAAAGTACGCAGGCAGTACAATTCTAACTATTTACCTCTGCCATTGTTAAATTTCAATTTTTTATTTTCATTTCACAAAATTATTTCATACCAAAAATAATAAAAACAGCTGTTCAAACTAGTTGCAAAATCTTGCAAGAGGAAATTTCTCCAGCAACATTTTGCAAGTTCTCTAACTTTCAACTCTCAAAAAATTCTCTTTTTGGCTCTCTCGCTGCAAGAGATTTGGAGTGCGCAGACAAACAACATTTTGTAACATTTTGTAACATTTTGCACAAAATTATGCAAAATATGTGTACGCAGACAGACCTAATAACATTTATGAGTTTTGCACAGAAAATGTTGCCACTACATATTTTGTTCTTCAGTATGGTAATACTACATATGTATATACAGGAAACAAGTTTGAACTACCATACAAAACCACCTAACTCAATTTATGTTAAATTAAATTAATTTTCCATTAATAATAACAACATAAAGATATTTTTAATTTTAAATGCCATACTAAATTGGAGAATGTTGAAGTATTAACATTTGTTATTTTGCTATTTTATATTTTAACTTATGTATGTACTTTGTTTCATAATTTTTAACACTTTATTGAATTTTCATTTTTTCAATAGATTGACAGAAACGAAATGAATAAAGATTAATTAAACTGGTGCCAAAAGGACTTTAATAAATACACATGCTTATGATTATGGACTTAAAGGATTCGAAGCTTTCACTTCACAGGTGCGCGCAAAGAAATTAGTTTATAATTTCTTCATCTGGCACTTTTAAAATTTAGTATTGTATTTTGCTTACAATAATTAGGCTAAGAAACATTTCAATTATGGAAAAATATAAAGAAAAAGAAAAATAGAATGTGATAAAGTCAAATTGAAAGATTACAAAAGAAAATTTTAATGTTTGTTCTTTTTGAAAAAAAAACATCAAAACACTTTTTTGTAAGAAACGATATTATAAAATCCTGTTTAAAGCTTTTTTTGAACAAAAAAAAAAAGAAATAGTTTTAAGGATATTTTTTTTTAACTAAAAAATTCAAAAAATTATTTAACGTAATGATTTTTATGGTGGTTAAACATACTGCTTTAGAAACAAAATAATAAAAATTATAAAAAAAACGAAAAACGAAAAATAAGATTGAATATTAAAATATGAAAATATTTTGAAAGCCTTTTTGAAAAATTTCTTAGAGAAATAAAGTATTTATTTGATGAATTTCAAAATTGTTGTTTTTAACAAGACATACGTACTATGATTTTTTTTAAATACTTAACATTTTTTTATGAAAAAAGAAAACGAACGATTACTTTAGTTTTAATGAAAAATGAAAACGAAACTTAAAATTTAAAAACAAGTGCTCATTTCTATTTTTAATAAAAATAAAAACAAAAAACAAAATATTAATCTTAAGTGTAGCATACCTCTAACTCACTACTACATAATATAATTACAAATACATACATATGTATATAACGGTTGCTCATGGACCGACGGAGTGAAATTTAATTTTAATTTTGCAATATTTCACAGGTTGATTTGTTTAATTTTAAACATACAATATTTATTTTAATCATTTGTTTTTTTTTATAAATAATATGTATTTAACAACTCTCAAGTTTAATTTTTTGTTATATTGAATTTTGTTTTTTTTTATTAATATTTAATATAAAACTATTATTTTTATAATATTAACATTGTAGATGATGTGAGTGAATTATTTATTTAATTTCATGTACTTTTAGTTAGTTGAATTTTTTAAAATACTTTTTATATCAACACTAATGGAAATGAAACCAGCAACAAATTAAAACACCAGTAAATTTATAACTTTAACTAAACGAAAAAAATTATTAAAAAAAATTTTACTTAAAAATAAAAAATCCACGAAAAAAATTTAAATTATATAAAAATTATATATACATATACAATACATACATACATATGAAACTAATGTCTTCTCTATACAATACTTTATTTTTTTTTTGCATTAAATATCCACACAGTCTTAAAATATAAAATAACAAACAAATTGTCAAAAGCGATTATCATTCAAAATTTTCATTGTGAAAACCCAGAAAAAGCAATATAAAATATATAATAAAATTAACTTAACTTAAAAAGCAATATTTATACAATTTGTGTTTTATTTAATTTTGTAGTTTTATTTAACCACTAGTCAATGTGAATAGTAATGTAAAATGTGATTGTTGTTGTAGATGCATTTTAATGAAATGCGGGCTTGTTATATTTTTATTCCGGCCACCGTTGCCAGTTTAAGGGATTTGTCGCCTTAGGGATTGGGTATCAATATTTCGTATTGGGGATCTGGGGATTTCTTGGAGATGATAACCAAATTTTAGGGGATTTTTTTATAATTGATCGTAATAAAAATGATTTTTGAGGTATGAAATGTGCGTCTGGCAAATCTAAAAATAAGTGTTATTCATAGTGAATGGTTTCTAATAAAGAAGAAGTATAATACTTAAATAAATTTCTTATGACTTGTTGGAAACACTCCTTAGAATAAACACACCACTCTAAAAATAATTCAATTTGTAGTGAAAAATTTAGTCCTGCTGAAATGCTAATGCTTTTTAATACAAGTACATACTATGTACAACACAATTTCTGAGGGTGATGAATTAGAAGAATTAGATTCTGAAGGTTTTGAAATGGTAAACTGGTTAAAAAAATTTTTTATACTTGTGTATGTTGAACTATGAGGAAATTTATGAATAAACTAATAGCAAGTAATAGGAAAAACAAAAAATTCTAATAGGAAAAGGGAGAAATTTCTCGCGGAATTTTATTTATAATTGCCCTGTATGTGTAATTTTTACTTAAGAAGGTTAATAAGTACAATTTAAATTAATATGAATGTAAATAGAGCTGTCGATATAAATGAATTTTATTGAATAAATCTTTTTTATTGTCAAAAAAATTTTATTTTGTCACAAAAGAAAAATTTTGAATAAAAAAAACTAAATTTGGGGATTTTCGGGGATAAGCTCTAGAAAAAAAACTGGCAACATTGCTTCCAGCCGCACACAAAAAATAACCGACAATATTACATTGAAATGGTAGTACTGTTGTAAGGTAGCACAGAATATTTTCAATGTAAGCGGTAGCACAGATCTTTTCTTCAGTGTTAACGGTAGCACAGTACCTTTTCTATTTAAAATGGAGATCAGGGATTGTAACGTTTATGTTTTATTTTAAAAATTACTTTTTAATCCTTATTTCTTGATTTTTATTTATTGATCAGAAAATAAAAGTTATTTCTTGATTTTTAATTATTCATCAGAAAATAAAAGTTATTTTGTGTTTTTTATTTACTCCTCACGAAATAACATTTATACTTTGTTTTTATTTTTGCTTAATTTTGAAATTGTAGTAAACGTATTTTTTGCGTTAAAATTAATGTGAACCGATTTAAAATTGAATTTATCGCCAAAATTTGGCGTTTTGAGTCTTCAAAAAGAACTAGAGATAGTGCCAAAAGCACCAAGTTGACATCGCTGATATTCATATCGTTACCTTAATATAAAAAGCAGCTAACTCATTATTTTTTGAAATCGAGATTTTTGCATTTTTTAATACATCAGATGTTTTTCTGTCAAAAGACATACAAAAAATTCGATTTAAAAAAATAATGACTTAGGGACTTTCTATATTAAGGTAACGATATGTAAATATGTATGTACGATACGTATATACAAAATTCTCTGTTATGAATTTTTTGATACGAAAGATTATCATTGTAAACTTTTTATGTTTACATTTAAAAAAGATTATGCTGGTAACGAGTCATTTTTTTGCTATTATCTTTTTGGCAACACTAGTTTGGACAGCTTTGACAGTTTTGTGTCTTGTGTCACTGTCAAACATCTTCAGTTTGGTCTATAATTTAATCATGAATCGTCTTACAAACGAACAACGCTTGCAAATTATTGAATTTTATTACCAAAATGCGTGCTCTGTTAAGAGCACTCATCGAAGAATTTATCGAAGAATTGTGTTCAGCGACGAGGCTCATTTCTGGTTGAATGGATATGTGAACAAGCAAAACTGCCGTATTTGGAGTGAAGAGCAGCCAGAAGCATTGCAAGAGCTACCAATGCATCCACAAAAAACAACCGTTTGGTGCGGATTATGGGCTGGCGGCATCATTGGGCCGTATTTCTTCAAAGATGATGCGAATCACAACGTTACTGTGAATGGTGAGCGCTACCGTGCGATGATAACAAACTTTTTTTTTGCCCAAAATGGAAGAGCTTGACTTGCATGACATGTGGTTTCAACAAGACGGTGCCACATGCCACACAGCACGCGAAACAATGGACCAATTGAGAGGCGAGTTCGGTGAACAGTTTATTTCACGCTTGGGACCAGTCAATTGGCCGCCCAGATCGTGCGATTTAACGCCTCTAGACTATTTTTTGTGGGGCTATGTTAAGGCTAATGTCTATAGCGACAAGCCCGCTTCGATTGACGCACTGGAAGCCAACATTGCCAACATTATTCGTGAGATACCGGCCGAAATGTTGGAAAGAGTATGCCAAAATTGGACTAAGCGGATGGATGCATTTTTCTGAATTTTGTGTGTTTTCTTTTTTTTTAATTTCCGATAGTTCTTAAAAAATCACCCATTATTAGCCGGCTTTCTATTTTCGCATTATCGATATTTTAAAGGAGAAGGAAAAAACTGAAGGGCCATGCAAAAATAATTTTTTACTAACTGCAACGTACTTACATATCGTCACCTAAAATACAAAAGGCTGTAACAACCAAAAGACTTAAAATATATTTTTTAATGGATTATTCTGTGATTAAACAAAATACATACTTACATACATGCATCTTTCCTTAAAATTTCACTCACATATCGCTCATTTAATAAAAACAATGGAATTTTTTTGTTAATCCTCATATCGTTCTTCATACAAATATCTTGTTTACTCAACTTTTGAAAGCAAAATAAAATTTTCTTTCACCATTAAAGTGTGTGTAAATTGAAAACTCGTTTTCCAAAACACCTGTATGTTGAACATACAGATAGATGATTTTATTTCGAAAGTCATTAAAGGTTATTTTCAAAAGATAAATCGTATTTTCCCTAAATACGAGTATGCATTATTGGGATATGTATTTAAACCAGACGATTTTTTTACCTAGCTTGGATCATTGAAAATTGTGAACTTTTAACATACAGGCATATGTACATGCATATGTATGTATGTATATATGTATGTATGGACATATGTATGTATGGACATATGTTTGGATGTATTTATGCATGTATGCATCTTCTATCTATTTGTTTTTGTTGACCTATCATATCCTATCCTACACTCAAAATAAATAAAAAGCGGTGTCATAAGTACGGTAAGTACGGATTTAGGTACTTAAATCAAGTACAGAATGCTTGATTCAAGTACGGACTATTTAAGTGCTAAATACTTAATTTTATCCATATCTAATCCTGAATCCGTACATGAAATAAGCCCAAAACGAGATTGATTTCAGAATACCTTAGATTGATTAAAACTCAAAATGCGCTTGATTCAAGAATTTCTTAGTGTATTTAATCGCTAATCCGTACTTGAAATATTCCTAAAACGAGATTGACTAAGGAAAATCTGAGATTGATTTAAGCTAAAAATAGGGTTGATTCAATCCCAAAACCGTACTTGAAATAATACAAAATAAGATATCCTAACTTGATTTATTGAATAAAGAAATTTAATTTAATTTTTAATTTCACTTTTTATTGTCCATATTTATTATACATATTTTTACACTACATGTAATTTATTTCACTTGAAAAGCTTTCACCATACTCCATACGAAGACCAAAAGCGGGTATTGCTCTGTTACATGTATCGCTAACATTGTTGGTAGAAAATTGTGATGGTAGTATACTAAATGAGTCCAAAATTTCAGTTCTATGAAATAAAAAAATGCTAGATTTTAAATTTATATAGCAGTTTGTGGAACTATTTTTTACTAAATAATAGTAGGAACTTGGCCTGTATAACACTGCCTTTTTTCATCAATGAATAAATTATTTGTTTTGCTCTCTCTCTTACTAAAGCCCACGTTTCTAAGCTGATTACACTTATAATCGTCATCGCTCCAAAAGTGCAATCCCATCAGTGCTCTAAGCGAAACTATGTCATTAAGAAGCTAGGGGTTCTTGGTCACCTAGAGCGATAACATATTTCTGAGTCCGGTCTTACAGCGAGTTGAGCAAAATAAAATAATTATCAATGACAACTTATGAGGCATGCGTTGCAGAAAGTTTTCGTTCTTTTATCTATTTTTTACCTAATATGTATCTATGTATATTTATATAATATAAAAAAACTACAGATTAAAATATACTTTTGTATATAAATCTTTTACGGACATTTTCATAATGTTAACAAAGTGTGCATTGAGTTTTATTATTTTCAAAGCCGGGAGCAGAAGCGTTTATTATACTGGCTACACAGGCTTCAATTTTTGTTGAGCAACTTTTGAGCTTATGGAAGATGAAAGAGAAGATAATGGAAATGGGAACTATCATATTTTCCTCTTTCGCCTATGAACTAAAAAGTTGCTCAACTAAAATTGCCGAGTGTGAAACGGAACTTGTTAAAAACAACACGTACAATCGATAAAAAATATCTCATATTTTTATATTTATGATTTGAACGGGCTAAAGTTCGCAACGCTTTTTAAGCCAAATTACATGTGATAATTATTAATGAACAAATTGCATCAACGTTAGTTGTAAATATTCTGACAACACATAGTTGAACGGAACAGCCAAACGTTTTTGAAGGCCACTAAACCTTCATCATCATATGCGTTCTTCTGTGTTGATCCACTGTGTGTGGTGTCAGTTGATGTAGATTTCTGCCTTATATACGAAAATTTCTTGCAAATAGAATACGTGAATTGTTTTGATTCATCGTATTTCAATTTTGCTGAAACGTGTTTTGTAATGAAAGCTCAAATTTACCATCTCTAATTTACAACAGACTTACCATCTCATATTTTTACTTACTCTTTAAATATTCTGAAAAACAGCTTCGTAATCTAAAACCCTCACTAGCTTTAACAGTTTGGAGTCGTCCTTTGCGTTCACTTATCTTAATTCTTTATTTATTCACATTTAAATATTGATATAGTTTTATTTTGTTCACTTATACATATGTATATTATTAAAAACACACACGAGAAAAATCAAACGCGCCTAGTCACTTTTAAATAAAACATTTTCGGTTAAGAAGCACAATTATTATTTTTATTTTAATATATTTTATTTTTCATTTTATTGAATTTCAATCACAAGCACACTAACGAACTTGAAATTTTTTGGTTAAAGTACAGTCGTACTTTAAATAACTTTTTTACTCAATTTAAGAACTTTGTACCTACTTGATTTAAGTTTATTTTTAAAATAATTTAAGCTCTTCATACTCAATTTAAGAAAGTCTAGGATTGGTTTTCTAAAGTGATCCCGTTTTCGGTTTTTTTTAAGTAAATGTTAGTGCTATTCGTACTTAAATTTTCAAGTATGATTCGTACTACAAGTAAGTAGAAAAAACGTGAATTTAGTAGGGCTTTTTTCTTTCTGTGTATCTTTTTTTGAAAAGGCAACTATGTACATATGTATGTCTGTATGTATAATACAATGAAAGAATTCCATTACCTGACACCTTATTTTTATTATATCTATACACACACATACATACATATATACGTAAAAATCAATTTGGTTTTCCTCTTATTTACAAGGGCATATTTTTTTAAAGTGCATCTTTTCTAAACAAACTCATTTTACTCGATCTTTTTCACACAATAATTATCTCTCTCTCTCTCTTAATGGAATTCTCTTAAAGAAAAACCAAACAGTTAAGCAGTGTTGCCACTTTAGCATATTGACTGCCGACTGCAAAGAAATGCAACAGGAAACAGCTGATCGATATTTTTTTATCAGAAATAAGGCCACTAGGGGGCAAGGGTTAATTTGTAAGGTAAGTAAAACGTAAGGAAATACGTTTCTACCCATTGTCGCATGACACAAATTTTTTCAATATACATACATATCGTTACCGTAGTGCAGAAAGACCCTAACTCATTATTTTTATGAAATCGAGATTTTTGCATTTTTCTATATAATATGTTCTATTATCCAAATATACAAAAAAAAATACGATTTCAAAAAAAAAAATAATGAGTTAGGGCCTTTCTAGATTTAGGTAATAATATGTATGCAAGTATTTTTGTTTGAAAACAAATGTGGAAATATATTTAAATAATTTAAAACTTCATGACAATATAACCTTTATGACTACTGTTTGAATCCCTTAATTGTTTTATTTCATATAATTTTTACTCCAATGCTAATTGATTGCTAAAATATTTTAGAATTTTTTACTTTGATTGAGATTTCTATGTCAGTCTCTAATCAAATAATTTAAGTATTTCATTCGTTATTTATTACACACTAACACGATGTACGAGTACATGTTTTAAAATAACAAAAGCAAAATTTTAAATGTTAGAACTTAATATTAATACACACTTACTTCGTGACTACATACATACGTAATATGTGTGTACAAATATAAGTAGTTCATGATAAGAGTTTGTTTATTAAATTAATAATTGGAAATCAAAAATAATAACGACATCCATCGAACAAAACTATAAATTTTCTTAAATGTTGACGTTTGAATTAAATTGTGCTTTAAAAAGTTATGCACAAAAACAAACGATTTTTTTTTTGGATTATTGTAGGCTTATAAATTTCCATGCAGATATGCATACATACATACATATGTATGTAGGTACACTGAAAGAATTTTCGGCAGAAAGTCAATGAATTTCGACATTAATCTAATGAAAAATTCATTAAAATTCAGTCAACGTCACGCTTCGTTGGATTAATGAAACCAGTTTCGTTAAAATTATTTTATTGAAAACTTCATGAAATTTATTTAACAGTGTAATTAATGCAGTGCTATAACTTCATCGAAACAATAGAATAAATTCATGAAAAGAATGAAATAACTTAAATATAAAGGGGTTTCTTAATAATTAGAAAATATTGTTGTCATAAATCCAATAAAATATTCTAACGAAACCAGAATATCAAGGAAGCAATTCTAATGAAATTGTTTCACAATATTCATGAAATTTTCATTGGATTTGTGAAATTATCATTAAATTTGTGGAAATTTTTTTTAATAAAATTGTTTCATTGGACTTATGAAGCAAAATTCTTTCGGTGTAGTTATAGAATTTTAAAAATGGGAAAATTCGTACCAAATTGTCTTAAATATTAATTAATATTGGAACCAGAAATTGTTTGTTTTTGGTGACTTGATTTAGTTTTAGAGATTTATTTTTAGTTTGGTGCTTTTTTCGTTTTTGGCGATTTTTTTCGGTTTTTGGCGATTTTTTAACATTAGGATTTTTTAGTTTTAGCTACTTTTAATTTTTCCAAGATTTTACCCCTTACGGTTTCCAAGATACAGCAAGTTATCTATAATTATCTTAATCAGTGTGACCAGATAACAAAAAAAAACATTTTACAACTAAATCGACCTGGAAAAATCGTTAAAATGATGGCAAAAATAATACAAAATATGCTGAAAGATAACAAACGCCAGCTTTGTATTACATTTTTTATTTAATAAAAAGCGTATTTTTAATCGACTTCATCAAATCGTCTGTATTTTGTTTGACATTGTTACTTCATAATTCGCTACATTCCAGACCGATTGTAAATTTTTTTTTTGTCTCAGAGGCAGTGTTGCCAGAATTTCTAAGGCTAAAATCTGCAAAATTCAAAATTCAAAATCTGCATTTTATTTTTAAAATCTTCAAAAAATCTTCAAAGCTATTTTTAAAACAACTTTTTTATATATGATTAAAAAAATTTACATAAATATGGACGTACATGTGTAATATAAATATAAAAATTTATAAAATTTAAACTCGGGTTAAAATGTATTTTGTTTAAATTTTTTAGAAATTTTTTTTTTAAATAATTTTCAATCACATTTTTTTTATGAATAGAAACCTTTAATGTTCGAAGAATGTGCATTTCGTTTCTGCTTAAGAAACTCATCAGCAGACTTCAACCAAAAAATTTTTGAAATAATAATAATAAACTTCATATGTTTATAGAACGACTATCAATGTGTTTTTAAGAATTACTTACACAAACATAAAAGGTAATATTCACAAAAATTATTTTGGGTTACAAAACGTTTAACAAACAAATTTTCATAACAAATAGTTTTGGTTTACAAAACAAAAACAGCAGAAAATGCTTAAAAGCTTCAAGCAAAAGTCTTTACAAGATAACATCTTCTATTTTGCGACATTCGTGGAAGTGTACTGATAAGTTTGACGGTTTTTTCACACGCAAAGTTTACTTTGTAAAGTCTTGAGCTTATTAAAGAAAAAAGAATATAGAATAAGATCTCTTTTCTCTTCTCTCCTACAAACTTTAGACTTTGCAAAGTAAACTTTGTGTGGAAAACCCATCTTTATTTAGGAGAAACGAAATGCATAAAACCAACAAAAAATAAAAATTCTTCATACTTATGTGCAAACAATATAAAATGAATGAGAAAAGAAATCGGATATATAAAAAATTATACAAAAAGTTATTTAATTTGTTACATAAATATCCAAAGGACTTCGAATTTCATTCATTTTAATTTAACTTAGGGCTGCAAAATCATAATCAGAATAAGCTCGTTTTATATCAGATATTCTATTCCAGAAGCTTGCCAAAGTTACTTCTTCTTTTTCTTTAATGATGTCTTCTAAGTTCAAAAATTTTAACTCTCTAAACTGTGAGTCGTTCACATATAAAAGAAACAAAAAGTAGTAACAGTAATAGCAAAATGTAAAAAATTCACTATAATTGGAGTTGAAAAATATGCATTTTTAGGCCAAAAATCTTCAAATCTGGATTTCGTCTTTTTGGAGGGTAAAAATCTGCAAAATCCAGATAAATCTGCATTTCTGGCAACCGTGCTCAGAGGTTAAACCTTCCAATTGGTCCCATTTAAAAAAAGTGGGCGGAGAGTCTCTCACAAGAGAGTTCTTGTAATGACACAATTTTCAAGTTAAAAAATGTGCAGGGCTATGCCCATCAAAATTTATTTTCATTTTTCACGTGGTTCTACTTAACCGATTTCTCCAAAACTTAACACACATCTTGAGCTCAGAAATAGACATAATCTTCAATTTAAAAAAATGGGTGGAGGAATTCCCATTAAAATTTCATATTTTATTTTAAGTGGTTCTACTTTACTGATTTTTTCAAAACTTATCACACAGCTTGATTTCTAAAATGGGCGAAAACACACAATGTTGCATTTAAAAAATTGGGCTGAGGCATTCCCATTCAAATTTAATTTTATATTTCAAGTACTTTTTCTTAACCAACAGATTTTAAATTTTTTTTTTGAAAATGCTCATTTGAATAAAACAAAAAATAAGAAAATATTTAAGTTTAAAAAACACTAAAAAATATTTATTAAACATAAAAGATATTAGAACTAAAAAAATATATATTTAATTTTTACCAGAAAAATTTCGTTAAACATATTTTATGAAACTTCACATAAAATTCCTTAATGTAAATTCGTTAAAATTTAAAAATTCACAATAAAAAATTATTGGAAAAATTGTTTTCTATAAATTTTATGTGATGAAATTTCAAAAAATTTTTTTAATTAAAAATATGCAAATGGAAAGACTGCAACTTTCGAATTTAAAAAATTATATTGTTTGTATATAATTACTTAACTTAGAATTTACACATGTAAGTGCAAGTTCGAAAAACTCAATACACACACACTTTTTTACTAATACAATAAAATTTTTTTTACTTACTGCTCAACTTACAACACAATTTCCTTGTAAGTGAATTATTGTAAGTAAAATGACAAATCAAGAAACAGTGTTACCAATAATGAGTTAGGTAAAAGGTGAGGTACTAAAATTAATATTTATTGTTTATTTCCTGCGTATTTATAAACAAAATAATATACAAAAAAGGACACAACTTTTCAACAGCGCATCTTAATTATATTTTTATATACGAATTTCATGCCTTTGACAAAAAAAGTTTTTGAAGAAAATATTATTTTCAGTAATTTTATGATTTCGGGAATACGTTAATACTGATTAATACTGATATATTCTAAAAAAAACATATTTTTTTATTCAAAAGCAAATTTATTTTCATAAGATGTCTACGCTTCGAGAACGTTTTTAAATTGAACTTACAACTGACTGTGTAAACTCTCAAGTAACTTACAAGACTTTCGGTTATTTCTTCGAAATATTCGTGTTTAATACGTATGCACTACTTACATGTGTAATTGCGGGGTAAAACCTAAAACGGCCTATCTAACAATTAATTTGAAGTCGACTTTATTATAAATGCCGTAGTATTTCATCAATATAATCGGTACAAAAACTATCCATATTATTACATTGCATTAAATTGCGGTGATATTTAACATGTTTTTCTTTCCTCCTTCTGTAAAAATATTAAAATTTTAGTTAGGGCGTTTTGCGTTTCAGTTAGCGATATGTAATTTTCGCAGTTCAATCTGTACATAGTACATACATATCTATGTATGTATGTAATAATAAAGAAAATTTCAAAATATTTTACTTGTTAATGCAACCCTATAGGAACTCAAACTCATTTGTAAGTACCTTCAAACTGGGTTTTTAATAACCACAACTGGTTGATTAAGTGACTTTTTTCCTTGTAGCCGACTCACTATTTTAACATAGGCATGTCATAGGCAGTAGTCAATTGGCCATCTTTGCATGACTTTTAAATTGACTACTAACTACTTATTTTTAAATCACTCTGAAGTCAATTAATATCTATTATAATTAAATAAATATTTATGTAAATCTTCATACACATTTGTATATCATATACATACATACATATGTATATACTATATATAATGAATATATGTGTATTGATATATAGAAATAATTAGTATTTTTATATTTAAAAGAAAAATACATACATACATTCATACGAAAGTTTGTCCTGCTCATAGAAAATATTATACATATTAAGTATTGAAATTATTTAGTTTTTTTTTCAACACAAACATTTGGCATTTGATTTCATGGCATGCTTCTTTTTATTTTTTATTTTTTTTTCATTTACTTATTTTGTTTTTTTTTTTATTTCTTACGTGTGTTTCTATTTAATATTTTTGGTTGATATCTGCATGAGATTTAAACCAATTTGTAGTCAGTTGCAAAATAATTAATTTATAGCTAGGGTTTTTTGTCAATCGACTATTTTATTTACTACAGGGAACTTTGTTAAAATTGTGTACATACATATGTACATATCGTTACCTTAATATAGAAAGGCCCCAACATATTTTTTTAAAACGAGTTTTTTGCATTTTTCGATACATCAGATGTACCTCTATCGAAATAGGCAAAAAATGCTAAATCAAAAAAATAATGAGTTAGGGTCCTTCTATATTAAGGTACATAGTAGGTATGTAAATATACTTAAGGCATTGTAAATGCACGAAAAACAGTAACAAAAGAACTAAATAAATACATACCTACTCCTATAACGCTTACATATTTACATACATACATATCTATGTCCACATGTATGTACATACAAACATACAATAATATAAATTTGAATTACACACCATAAGACAGACTTAAAAGCATGCACTGAACCCCGCCACGCAGGCGATGATTGGGCCGGCACTAATAGTTTATAATTTTCAATTATTTGTTATTATTGTGAACATGAGATTGAAATAAGAGCAGCGTTTATAATACATACATACATATGTACATACGAGTAGCAAGTCAGATAGTGTAGGTTCTACCGTGCAATACAAAGTGCTCATATTGAATGACAACAACAACAAAAATTGCTGTTGAATTAATGTTTATTTATTGTTGTACTTATCACTACTTAGCGTGCAATAGTTTGACTTGTTATCACTTTTTTTTTGACAGTAATTACATACATGACACTTTATAAAAACCATGACGCAGTGATAAAATTGTTCTTCACTCTTTTAAGAGTATGTAAGTGAATGTGTGCATGTTTTCGCTGTATGTAAAACGGCAAGCAGTGTTGCCAGAAATGACGAAGGAGAAAGCGTTTATAATACATACATACATATGTACATACGAGTAGCAAGTCAGATAGTGTAGGTTCTACCGTGCAATACAAAGTGCTCATATTGAATGACAACAACAACAAAAATTGCTGTTGAATTAATGTTTATTTATTGTTGTACTTATCACTACTTAGCGTGCAATAGTTTGACTTGTTATCACTTTTTTTTTTGACAGTAATTACATGACACTTTATAAAAACCATGACGCAGTGATAAAATTGTTCTTCACTCTTTTAAGAGTATGTAAGTGAATGTGTGTATGTTTTCGCTGTATGTAAAACGGCAAGCAGTGTTGCCAGAAATGACGAAGGAGAAAGGGTATGGGTTTCGTTTCTCTAACAACGAGATTTCGAGCTAATGACCTATTTCACAATAACGAAACGAAATTTTCGACTTACAATTTATATAGAAAACAAAAACAAATTTTCATATTTTATTGTTGTTTTCAATATAAATTTTCAGTCGGAAGGTCTCTTTTCAGTTTTATTTCGTTATTGTGAAACAGGCCATAAGTCTTGCTGCTTTTTACTAGATTCCCCATACAAAACAAAATCTATTTTGTCAGTTGATTTGTAGGAAATCTAATAAAAATTTAATATTTTTTGTAAATAAGGACGTTTATATTTTTTGATACTGTGTACTATTTAAAAATATGTCTGTACTATTTTATATTGAAATTTTCTTAAAAAAACTTGCAACTTCCAAAATGAATGAATTGAAATTGTCTTTTATTTGCAATAACTCTAATTGTAGCTACATTCTTCAAAACAAATTAATAAAGGAACAGCATTTCATTTATAAAAACTATTGACATTAGCTTTTTTTTAAAGATTTGTCAATTAAAAATTTTTTGGAATTCAGTTTAAAATTAGTGCAAAAATTACTTGGTTAAAAATGTTTTTTTCTACACAATTCCAAAATATCTCATTTTATTGATAACTTTTGATTTTGGGGGTCTAATCAACTTGCTAAATATTAAAAAAAATTATTTATTAAGTTACACTAGGTTTTTTTTTCGCAATTTGGTCACACCGTGCTTTTAATTATTAAATTTTAAAACTCTTATTTTAGAGCATGTGAAAGAAATTTTTCTGATTAAAACATTTTTTAATAGGTATGCACTTTATTTTGTGCCATTTACGTTCCTTTTCACAATGTATGGTTATGAGTTAACTTGAACTTTAACTGACAGTTCTTCATATAAAACTTGCCGTTAAAGTCCCTGTTATCTTTTAACCATACATTGCGAAAAGGTACGTTACTGTTATAATTTAATTTTAACACAGTTTTGCTTTTCAATGGTGGTAACACTGTATTCAACTGTTAAACATCTCACAGCTCTTTTTTCCCACTGTTAACAAAATATCTCTTTACATTTTTATCACAATAGCCCATCACTAGTTGTTGTTGTTTTAGCAATTTCTCTTTTATGCTTGTCTTTGTGCGTGTGTGTACCATGTGTGTGACTGTTGAATGGGATCACTTTTTTGTTGTGATATTTTTCCTTTTGACTTTTACCCGTAGTGCAACTGCATGCGGTTGGGTGTGTGTGTGTGTGTGTTTGTTTATTTGTTTGTTTGTTTGCCTGCCTGTTACAGTTTTACAGTTCATTCATTCATTTTCCACATGTTGGGTGCTTGCGTGTGTGTGTGTGTTTAGTATGAATTTAATATGCTTGATTTTCGTAAAGTGCTCTTTCTTTTTATTATAATCAAAAGAAAATAAACGTTTTTTTTTCTAAATTACACATTTGTGTTGTTGGGAGTGTGTGTGTGTGTGTGTGTGCGCGCTGTTTTAATATGAGTACAAAAATTTTCTTTTAAGAGAACATTTCTGAACATCAATTTCACATACGACTCGGATAAGTGCGGACGGTTACAATGATCGCTGTAAAATAAACGTTAAATTTTAATTAAAAAAATAAATACATACATACATACATATAAAAGCAATAACTAGTTGTATGAGAATGATATAATGAAATGTTAAATTATTTGTGTTTCCATTAATTTACTGATAATAGATATAAACCGAGAAAAATATTCGAAGAAATTAAATTATAATGTTTATTAAATTTATTAAATAATTATATATAATAAGTGCTTATTTGGAATACTTACCTTAAGGGGAATACATATGTATAATGTGAATTAAAAAAAATAATAATAATAATACCTACATACATACATACATACTTACATACATACTTATTATTTGGAACATTTTTATCCTTTACACGTATCATAAATGGATTGATTTTTTCCCAATTTTGGATTTGGTTTAACTTATGCACGGCTAAAATTTCAAAGGTAAGTGAGTAATTTTCGCATTTAAAATACGGTTCTGGCTATCATGACGAACAAATTTTGTTCTAGTAATCTGTTTTAAATTTTTTTACACGTTTGTAATATAGTATGCACAAAATTTACATACAACATACATATGTACATATGTGCATATGCTTCAAAGGGCATATAATATCTCCTTCTTGAAAAGATCGAGTAGTTAGTTGCTTTACAAAAACATTTTTAAAAATAAGCAATTGTTTTTTTTTTGACACAAAGAAATTATTATTATTACATACATATGTACATATATTTCATTGAAATTGCTTTGAATATTTTTGGAAAACGTGCAAAAAATACATACCCTGTAATTTGTAAAGAAATATTTTTGGAAAACAATGAATAGATTTGTTTCTTCTAAATTTTAGTGAGTTAAAAATACACAAATTAATTTTTTTTTTTAAATTTCATTAAATTTGGTGGGGCTGCAGTGATAGAAGTGAGAAGAGAGTTTTAATTAATAACGTCTCGTATTTATACACTTATGTATACCTGTTCTAATTGTTGTTTTTTGAAAATTTTCAAAAAGATAATAAAAAGTCATCTTATAAGTCTGGCATTTTTCCGAAAGGTATTATTATTGTAATACTGGTATTAATACAAAAGTATTAAAATCCTAAAATCCCCTTTTCTTATGCAATTATTTAGAGTTCTCGTATTGCAATAAAATACTAGCATGATCCATTAAAAAAGATAAAACCGCTTATCTTAATATATGTACTTATGTGGTTCTTTTAAAATGATAAGCTATGTTTTACAAAAAATTTTTTAATTGCCTTTGGTTATAAAGACCGTCACATAAAAAAATATCACTAAATTGCAGATAACAATTACAAAATTATTTATTGAGCGAAACAAATTAAATTTTTTTATCCATTATTGAAGTTATCCCTTCTCTCGTCCTTCGTCTCCAGTCTTTTTTAACACTATCCCTTTCCTAAAAGACCAATAGTAATTGGCATTCATTACCTGAGTTTTACTTCTCTTTAAAAAGCTTCATAAGTTTAAAATATGAAATTATTTATAATAAATTCAGTAAAGTGCGATTTTGACTGGCACACGAAGGGTTTCGTACGGACGCTATAGTATACATACATTATATGAATATATAGTATCACATACATATTATACATGTGATACTATACGAACTTTAGCCTATATAATCGAATATCTTAGCTGATAGATGTATAAATTAAAAAAAAAATTAAATACGATTTTTTTAGTTTTTGGCGATTTTTAAGTCTCGGCGTTTTTTAGGTTTTGACGATTTATATAGTCTAAGCGATTTTTTGTGCTTAAATCCTTTTTTGGAATTTTTTGTTTTTTAGCTTTTGGCGTTTTTTTTTAATCTTGAGGTGTTTTTTCGATTTCAAAATTTTTTTAGGTTTTGGAGATTTAGTTTTGTTTTAGAGATTTTCTTAGCTCGCTTTAGAAGATCCTTAAATTTTTAACTATCATAAATTTTGTTTTTATATCAGAAACATTTTAGGTGTTAAACAATGTTTTTTCAGTTTTTTGGTGATTTTTTTAGTGTTGGCGTTTTTCGACTTTGGTGATTTATTTAGTCTCAGCGATTTTTTTAGTTTTGCTGTTTTTTTTTGGGATTTTTGTTTGGTTTTTGAGTTTTTTTAGGTTTTAGCGTTTTTTTAGTTTCGGCGCTTTTTTTTCGTTTTTAGCGATTTATTTTAGTTTTAGATATTTAGTTTTATTTATTTTCATTTTGGCGTTTTTTTAGTTTAAACATTTTTTAGCTTTAGCCTTTTTGAAAATTTCAAGAGTTTGCCTCTTATGGTTTCCAAGATACAGCAAGTTGTCAAAACTACATAGCCAAAGTAATATTAACTAATAGAATACCCTTTAAGTTTGATTATTTAAATTTCAGTGTTAATTGTTGTTGTCTGCATAAAAATACACTAACTTTAAACGTATTAAGTGTCTGTATATAATTGTCTGAATATTACATAAGGATTTCAAAATTTTTCGTTGCTCGCCTTAGAACACCCGTTAATTTTTAACTGCCATATATTTGTTGTTGTAGCGGCCAAAGTTTTACACATTCTTTAAAAATTGCAGGTCCGGAAATCGTAGCGAAAACAATAAGGTCCTTCCTTTTCACCTTTGGTGTACGCATCCCCAAAAATTGCAGCACAAAAAGCATCATTCCTATCAAAGTTGTAGAACCCATTTTTAACCGCCACTCAAAAGAAGGCAACTTCCAAACTTTATTCAACCCTTATAGTGTAATAAAATTCATAAAGATCTTCTTGATTTATCTGTCCAATTAATTTTTGCTATTTACTATTTAAAACTTTCCAAACTAAATTAAAATTAAATAACATTTCTCTTTAGCATTTGTTTTATATTTTCTATTCTTTTCCAATTGGATTTCACAAGAAAAAAAAACGCCTTATCTCCAAAAAATTTGAAAACGATAACAAATTTTTATAACCGAATTTGAGGTTCTTTAAATTTGCGAGGCATAACGAACTGAAATCATTTTGACCTTGCTTTAATTAACAATCGTTAATGAAATTTCTTGATATTAAAAAAAAACTCTTTTTGTTTTTTAATCACTTTGATTAACCGCAAAGTGTGCAAGAGTGTGTGTAACAGTGTTGCCAGTAATGCTTTCTGGTTACAAAAAAATTATTATTAAATCAATTTGAAATCTGTTGCAGGAAAATTTTGTATGAAAATTTTTAACTAAAATACATTTCAAATTCATTTTAAATTTTATGAATATGGGGTTATATATTTTAATATAAATCGTTTGAATAAATTTGTTGTTGTAGTAGTTCATGTTATAAAACATTAGGGGTATTCAAACGGTGGTCTTAAGCGTCATAGTGTCGTAATGTTAAATTAAATTATTTTAATATAATTATTTTTACTTTTAAAACATTGTGATACTACGACTCTAAAGACAACCGTTTGAATCCCCCCCCCCCAATTATGCTTTATTTAATATATTATTCTTTATTTTGTATATGACAGCAAAATATTGTGTTACTAGTTGATGTGTTAAAACATCTCATTAGCTGTGAATTAATACGAGCAATAATGCTAATTAAGATTTCATTGCTGATAATCTTTTCAATACTGATAATCTTTATAAAACAGTTTTGCAACTAACAGCTTGTTTTTAGGGTTCCGTACACTAAAGGTGAAAAGAAATCTGTATCTCTGCTTGTCTGTCACAGGCTGTTTTCTCGAGAACCTGAAATTTTCGCAGAATATATAAAACTTTGGCCGCTAGAACAAAAAATATAAGAAAGTTAAGAATCAAAGGGTGTTCTAAGGCGAGCAACGAAACTTAAATGAAATCCTAAGTTACATAATTATGTATAGACACTGGAA
Source organism: Tachina fera (assembly GCA_905220375.1). Taxonomy (NCBI): domain Eukaryota; kingdom Metazoa; phylum Arthropoda; class Insecta; order Diptera; family Tachinidae; genus Tachina; species Tachina fera. The sequence goes on along the minus strand of LR999967.1, from coordinate 100,280,589 downwards.
ATTTTCAAAATTTAGTTTATTTTTATGCAGACTACAACAAATAACACTGATTTTTTAAAAAGGGAAAATTAAAGGGTATTCCATCAGTTAATGTAATTTTGACTATGTAATTTTAAAAACTTGCTGTATGAGGCAAATTCTGGAAAATTTAAAAAACGCTAAAACTAAAAAGTCCTAAAATTAAAAAAATGTAGAAACAAAAAATCACCAAAATGAATCACAAAAATAACTACAAAAAATATCAAAAAACCGAAAAAATTTGCCAAAACGAAAAAAAATCGCTAAAATGAAAAAAGCGCCAAAACTTAAATTATCCCTAAAACTAAAAAACAACCAAAATAAATCTAAACTAAACAAAATGACTAAAACTAAAAATTTACCAAAAACCGAAAATAATCGACAAAAAGCAAAAAAAAAAATCGCCTAACCAAAAAAAGAAAGCACTATAACTGAAAAAAAATTGCTTATACTAAAAAAGTGCCAAAGCTAAAAAAAATCCCAAGAGCTACAAAACGAAAAAAAAACACCAAAAACCCAAAAAATCGGCAAAGCGAAAACTAAAATAATCACTAAATAGAAAAAAGTGCCAAAACTAAAAAATCGCAAGAACTAGAAAATGAATAAAATCACCAAAATTCGGAAAAAATCGCCAAAACGAAGAGAAGCGTTCAAACATAAAAAAAATCACTAAATAGAAAAAAGCGCCAAGACTAAAAAATTCCTAGAGCTAAAAAACCACTGAAAAAATTGCCAAAAACCGAAAAAGAAACGACATAACTAAAAAATCGCCAAAACGAAGAAAAGCATCCAAACTAAAAAAAAACACTAAATAGAAAAAAGCGCCAAAACTAAAAAAATGCCTACAGCTAAAATCCGCCTAAAAAATCGTCAAAACCAAAAAAGAAACGACATAACTAAAAAATCGCTAAAACTAAAAATTTCCAAAAAAAAACGAAAAAAAAGCTACAAAAACAGAAAAAAATTACCAAAATGAAGAAAAGCGTCCAAGCAAAAAAAAATTACTAAATAGAAAAAAGCGTGAAAAATAAAAAACCCTATGGTAAAATCCGCCTAAAAATCGCCAAAACCGAAGAAGAAAGTATATCACTAAAAAATCGGTAAAACTAAAAAATGGCCAAAAACCGAAAAAATCGCCAAAACGAAAAAAGGCCCGAAACTAAAAAATCGCTAAAACTAAAAATTTCCAAAAAAAAAACGAAAAAAAAGCTACAAAAACAGAAAAAAATTACCAAAATGAAGAAAAGCGTCCAAGCAAAAAAAAATTACTAAATAGAAAAAAGCGCCAAAACTAAAAAATTCCTACAGCTAAAATCCGCCTAAAAAATCGCCAAAACTGAAGAAGAAACGATATCATTAAAAAGTCTGTAAATCTAAAAATTTTCAAAAACCAAAAAAAAAATTGCCAAAACGAAGAAAAGCGTCAAAGCAAATACAAATCACTAAATAAAAAAAAGCGCCAAACATAAAAAACCCTATGGCTAAAATCCGCCTAAAAATCGCCAAAACCGATGAAGAAAGGATATCACTAAAAAATCGGTAAAACTATAAAGTTGCCAAAAACCAAAAAAATCGCCAAAACGAAAAAAAGGCCCAAAACTAAAAAATCGCTTAAACTAAAAAATGACCGAAAAGACTGCCTTAAAAAAAATCGCTAAGACTAAAAAAACTCCAAGACAACAAATTAAAAAAAATTCTAAATCAGCTAAGATATTCGATTATGTATAAAGGCCAAAGTTCGCACAGCATTACATATGTATATAGAGTCAGTACGGATCCCTTCGTGTGCGAGTCAAAGTCGCACTATACCGAATTTATTGCAAAAATGCAGACGATTTTCGTTCTACAATTTCTGTTGAAAGTTCCAATAAAAAAACTAAATTTAGCTTTTAAAAAAACTTGGAAGTTTTAAACATTGTAGCCTTAAGCATAGCTCACTTGGGCCCATCAATAGGTCCCATTGTGATTTCAGGTATTTAACTAAATATCTGGGCAGTTTTTGTTCTACAACCATTCAATTTGTTTAACAAAATTATAAACCTTGAATCCTGAATCAAATAAACAAGATTATGCATAGCGCAGGTCCGTTAAGGGCCAACTATAATATGAATAAGCTGGCTTAAGCTAATGCCAGAATTGAACGATAAGTCTGTCAAATACTTAAGCAATTAAGCAATATGACTTTTAGGTGGCCACAATGTACTTAAGTTTTCTTTAGCCACAGCTGCACATATAGGTATTGTTCACAATTTTTTAGTAATTTTGTTTCTTCTTATAATTCCTAAATAAATGCAATTCAATCAAATTAACTTGTTTGTTGTTAAAAATTCACGTATAATTATATCCTCCACTTTATTACTTGTTTTATTTGTTTTGCCTACTAAAAAGTACAACAATGAACATACATACATAAATAAACTCATGTGCATGTGTGCATAGATGTATTGTAAAACAAAGAATGAAAATAAAAGTTTCGTTTTCTTTTCTGAGTTTAAAATAAGAAAAAATAAAAAAATATTTAAAATCAATTAATATTTTCTGATGCTGTTTGCTTGAGTTTAAAAAATGCACAAACCGTGTTTTCCGTACGGAACATGCGTTCAGTTTGGCACTTAGCTTAAGCAAATGACATTTGACGAAACTTGACGAAAAGTTCCATAAGTACATTATAGTTTATATGTATCCGCACAGTTGCTTAAGTTCTCTTATTCACATTATAGTTGGGCCTTTAGTTTTATTGCTGTCAAACAGCTGTTTGCGTGAAGCAGACAAACATCTTTGTGCTTCTTTTTGAACATAGGCGCAAAATAAAAAAAGAAATTAACACCAAGCGGAGAATTGTTATTTAACAAATTTTTTTTTATAACTGTAAAATTATTTAACAGAACATTTGAACATATTTTTAGCATCCAGAGTCGGTTTCTTTTTCTGGCAACACTGTTGTGTATAAGGGAAAGAATTCGTTCTAATTAAATTTGTTTGTATTTTTATCAATTAACTAAATACTCAAATGTACGTATATATGTATGTATGTACTATATACTTGTGTACATAGTATGTACTTGAGTATGTATTTAAAAAAAACTTGAGCGACTCATGCTAAAAATGAAATGACTAAAATATTTATGATAAAGTTATTTAAGAAAAAAAAAGAAAAGGAAAATAACAATAACGCACAATGGAAAAAGTATAAAAATTTATCACATCAACATTATAAAGTAGTTTATTTCAATTAAAAACAATTAAGAAAATAAGAATTCTTTAAGAACAAATGTATGTATGTGAGTATGTCTGTATGTATGCATTCGTGTGTTTGAACAAATTGAATGAAAATGAAAGAAAAATTATCCCTTACTCTCAGTCCATTAGCTAATGGAAGCAGCGTGGTTATATTAGATTTTTTTAGAGCTACATAGACTTAGCTCCAATTAAAATCTTTGGCAAAATCAATCTTGCTTGGTGTGGTTCACGCGGAATTCCGTTTTATTCGGACTTTCACCTATACCATATATTTCAGTATCTGATTGTTTAACATTTCTTTTAGCAGTTCCATAGGGCTAAGAGATAAAATTTTAAAAAATTTTGCAAAATTCGAAAATGGCGGCCGCCTCAAAATTTCATATGTCAGAAATCGGGTGCTTCATATGTATTTTTATACACTCCCATGATATTAAATAAAATGGATTTCTAAGAGAATAAAATGGATTTACACCCGAAATACGGAGATAAAAGTTTATAAAACTTAAAAATGTATCAGAGTTATTCTAGAGAGAGTGAAGAAAGCAACAACTTCACTCTATCTATGAAAAAATCCATTGGAAAAAACTGGAATGTTACCACAAAAATCGTTCAGTGGATCTATACTGCAATCGTACGCCCAATTCTCACATATGGGATAATCGTGTGATGGTCGTCAATGGAGAGAAAGACCTCTGCACAAGACCACTTACAAGAACTTTTAAGACAAATGCTTTACTACAGCGAAATATTATAAAACTAACGCTAAAAAACTTTGTTGGCAAGACATTTGTTTCAGTTATTGCAGGTATAGGAGTAAAGAAGAAAATACTTCGTGACGGGGAAATTTGTGATGCAAGCGTCATGCATGTGCATACGCACACACTTTGTGTATATTATCTTTTATTTTTTTGCGCACATAAAAACGTACACATCCATTGATATTAGTTGTCTGCACTTGCTTTACCAACCACTCTTAAGCACATAATAGCTTAACATCTACATCTTATACCCAGGCTGCCCAGAGAAGCGCCAGAGTGTCGAACATCAATCGGCTTTTTATATAAATGAATACACATACTCTTATACATTTATCTCGGTTCTCTCTTTGTGGGCAGCTCTGTCTTACACATGCACTCAAACGTATAATATGCAAAATAACAAGCATACACGCATCAACACTACTTCTTTTGATTGTTTGTTACGAAATAAAAAATCTTCGGGACATCGCTTGTAAACACTCATATACACGTGTACATCAATACATCCATCGTGCTTCGCTTATTAAACGACATCATTTATTATTGGTTTAGTATAATATATGCCACGACAATACATTTAAAAAACACGACGTATTTACACTTCAAGACTGTTTACGCAGCCCTCTAATCTACATACATATATACATATCTTACACAAAGTGTAAAGGCTTGCATCCTTGTATACAACCAGTGCTCTTCACACTACTCCTACGGATGTACTGGGGATGGTGCGCAATCTACTACAAATGGACCTAGTGGGGAAGGAGATAGCAACAACCTCAGCAAGCCGTCTTCATTGTACTTATCTGTAGAACGGAAATAATACCGGCCACTGTAGAATACGATGATACGACGATGAAGCTTGCTCTACTACACAAAAGTTTTTATAAAATCTGGATACCATTCACAGAATTGTGTATGAATGGAACTTCAGGTCGAAGAAAAAGTGTTGATTTTTATACGGACGACTCCAAGATACAAGAAGGTGTGGGCTATGGAGTCTTTTCAGAGGCTTTAGATCTTCATATTGCAAAGCGACTGCAGTGTCTTCCAGGCAGAGATCATTGCTACAAAAGAAGTTGTGGATTGGTTGAAAATGAATGCCACTTCAACGTCTTTGACACTGATAGTCGAGCGACTATTATGGCCCTTGAATTCCCACTTCTAAGAACAACAACAGACCTCAACTGCCGATCATCTCTAAATGAGATGGCAGAGCAGTTTGATATTACGGTCATCTGGATCCCGGGGCGTGCATGGAAGCTTTCAGAGGAAGTCTAGGGCTTATGAGCTTGCTAAAACTGGGGCAACCTTACAGGTTCCACTGGATTTGGAAAGTGTGAGCTTACCCCTACTCTCTTGCAAAAGCAGAATTAGGCACAAAACAGAAGATGAAACAAATAGATGGGTGGGTACAAGGAACAATTGTGTGATCACAAGGCAGTTATGGACTCGCGAAAAATACAACTTCTTTAATTTAAAAAAATAAGAAATAACCCAGTAAAATTTTTTTATGTTTTTTGAAGCAATAGGGCAATAAAGCGCATTATACTTCGCTTTAAAATACGAGCCTGTTAAAAAGCAGTGAACGTATATGAAGCAAACTACAGGAAAAAAACTATTTAATAGTGAGCAAAAATTTAGTGCTCCAAACCGAGAACTCACCATACAAAAATCAGTAGCGATATCAGCAGGTTTGTCAGCGCTACTCTTATTTTATAATAGTAAAAACCTGCTTTTTTGAAGCAAAATGTTTGCTGGGAAACTTCGATTCTAGTGTCGGTGCTAAACCGGACACTGGCTCATAGGTAGACATTCACAAAGGTTAAAGGTCAAACACAATGATTTTTGCGGCATCTGCCAGGATATACATACATATGTATATGAAGAAGCAAGTGCAGAAATTTTTTTTGTCACTGTCCTGGACTTGCAAGTTCAGGGAACTTTTTGAGTCCGGGATTATGACTGCAAAGCCCTTACGCTGATGATGAAGTCTTATTGGCCTTCGAAAACAGCTAGTTGTTCCTTCCGTTCAACTATGTGTTAGTCAGAATACTTACAACTAACTTTAGTGTTAGAATTTGTTCATTAATAATTATCACATGTAATTTGGCCTAAAAAGCGATACGAACTTTAGCCCGTTCAAATCATAAATATAGAAACAAATTAAGTTCAAACAATTATAATAAAAAAAAGCAATGTGAGCCCGATCACTGGGGTGATGTGTAAGCATCTAGCTTTTTTTAGCTTATGGTAACTAAAATAACATATTTACATTTTTGATTCTACTGTGTTTAAAAATCCACGGACAACTGCATCTATAGTAGTGGAGTTATTAGTGGGGGAGGGGGGAGGGGTTGTGGAGAATTGCTCATATGCAAGGGTAAAATGTCAAATAAAAATTTTGATTAAAATCTCCACCCATAATAATTGGCATGAGAGGGAGATTGTTACCCAATTGTCGTGCACCAGCTTCAGTGTAAGGCAACAGTACGTAATAAAGGCATATTGTAATATAATATTATTAATTCTTTATAAATACTGCTGTATATCTTTTAAACAAATATTTGACATTTAAAACGCTCTTTTATTTAAAAGTTTTTATTTATTTATATTTTTCAACTTTTTAACAAAATTTAAAAATTCGGTTGAGTGTATTTCTCTGCTCGTATGATTATTCTTGTTCGTATGATTACAATAATACATAGCTCATACCGATTTGATAACGCTTTGCGATCTTAAGGCCGGGGCACAATGAATCCGTCATACGTTAAACTTCGGCTTTTTCAACTGCCATTAACGCAGCGACGGAGAAGGTTGGCAAAATGAGTACTTTATTGACGGAAGCATTAGTAGGTTCATTCACCATTTTATTTATTAAATTCAACTTTTTTATTTATTTCGTTTATTTCTTTTGTTTAATTTTATTTTTGCTGCCACAAAATACAAACACACCAAGAAACATATCAAAAAAAAAAAAAACAAAACAATATCTGTCAAACCACTCAACGTACGCAAAAAGCTAAAAGTTTAACAATTTTTGTACTTTGCGTTGACGGACACGTACTGAATGTAACAGACCTCATAAGAAACCATGTATTTAAATTTAGCTGTCAGTTGAAAAAGGCGAAGTTTAACGTATGAGGGATTCATTGTGCCCCGGCCTTTACTCAAAATTTATGATTGTATTGTGAACAAGATTTTTACCCCCTAGCCTATAGATGTTTACACATCAAAAACAATTGTAACCATTTTGAGTTGTGACTATTTAAGTTTTAGTGTGCGATATGTACGTACATACATGTGTATATAAAGTACTTATAAATATACATTAACACATCACACGCAAAGATAACACCTGTTGTTATCAACATAAAACAAACAGATTTAATCTCTATTTCACGGATAGATTAATTTTAATACAAAAACATTTTGTAAAATTAACCGTGTGAGTACTTTTACAAAGATCATTAAGATTTAACAAAGCGTAAAAATGACGTTAAAATATTTTAATTTATTATCTTTCACTCCCATTAATAGTTCCTGCTTAATATGTGGAATATGACTTGATTGGATTTTTTTATTATAAAAATTTTCTATTTTATTATATTTTGCTCATTATTTTATTATCGTGATATTTTGTGATCCCTCTATTATGAGGACAGGCTATTAAGTATATGGAACATTCATATATAAAGGGTTACTCAAACGTGCGATAGCGTAAAGGTAGAAGTACATTAACACACGTCAGTTCGTCTACAAGTATCGTGCGTTTGAAAACTTTGGCGCATGAAAAATTGCAAGTTACACAACACGCGTTATAAACGCCATTTCTATCAGCTTTTTTACTTAATTTAACATTGCAAAATGGACTGGATCATTTTCAGATCCTTTTTTTATCCAAATCTATATATTTTTCAAACTCTTCAATAAGTTTTCACTCCATGATTAATTTTTTTTAATTTTTTCTTATGTATTGTCGGCTGATTAGTTGTCAAAGCAATACAACGCGTTAAAAAGTTGAAAGTTAACCAACTTTCTGCGGCAAACGCGTCAAAGAATTTTGTATGTAACTTGTTGTATGCAAAAAGACTATTTTAACTTTTTTTTGGCAAATGCGTGCAGGTCGTGCGCGCACTAACGCGTGTTACGTACTTTTACCTTAAATCCATAAGTCCATAACTATTATTTGTTTATTAATTTCAAAAGTGCAACAACAGGAGTCGAATCCTCACATCCGTGAACGTACAATTCACCACGTAAAAACACCATTTTCAGATTATTACGGAAACCCCATTCAGTTTATACGACTGACGTATCACTTACGTCCCTTTTCACAATGTATGGTTAAGAGTTAACGTGAACTTTAACTGACAGTTCTTCATACAAAACTTGCCGTTAAAGTCCCTGTTATCTTTTAACCATACATTGTGAAAAGGTACGTTAATGTGTTTCCGTACGAATGTCGATACGCCCAGATATGCCTTACCAACAAACAGCTGTTTATGGTTACGGCGAAAATACGAAATTCAATTGGTTTCTATGTTTAAGGTTGAGGTACATTCCACGCGTTACGCGGCAACGCTTTTCTGGCTTGTTAAACGTTTAACGCTTTACAAATGGAAAGTTACACAACACGCTTTTGAGGCTTTTATTGTTGTAAAATTTCAACCCTTTGCCGGCTATTTTTTGTCGTGTATTGATGTTTGATTATTCTTTAAATGTTTAATGCATTTTTTTATCCATTGTTTAATAAAAAAATGAATTTCTAAGCATTTTTGTGTATGTTAATATATGAGTCTGGCAACACTAGCTTTCATTTTGTATACAATGCGTGAAAGTTGAACAATGTTCAATTTTTTGCGAGGTACGCGCGTCGCGAACTTCTGTATGTAACTTGCCTTATGAAAGCACACTATTTCAACTTTTTTGACAGGCGCGTGTATCACATTAAGCCCATATGACACTTAATTTTTCTTTCATTTATCAAGTTTTATAGAAAAGTGCAAACATATTGTAATAGGAAAATTTAACAGGTGCAAAGGGTTCAACTATATTCAGAAAAATTAAATAATGTCAATAACTTGAATAAAGTTATCGATAAAAAATGAAGATCTGTCAAAAAAAAATTTAAAAATTTTCAACTTAAAATTGACATTTCAAGCTTGAAACATAAAAGTGTTCACTATTAGCGGTTTATGGTGAAACATAGCGATTTTTAGTTAGTTTTGTCTCTATACTAGCGGGTTTTAATTGTGAAAATTTTACAACATTTAAGCATTTTGTTTCCGTTTTATATAGTTTGTTCTTTCTAACATTTATTGTTTCTTTCTATCAATTCAATATCAAATCAATGAAGAAAGTATTAAGTGTCATGTATGTCCAGTCACCTATAATCAAATACAGTGTTGCCCATAAGTTTGTTTCGAACAGCTGTTTAGTATGATTATGGTTATGGCAGATTTAATTGAATCTTAAAAGTCTACTCAGACTATTACACATATTTTACTAGAACGAAATCTAACGAAAATTTTAAATGGTGATTTGAGACCGCACGCTTTTAGAAAGCTAACTCCGACAATAGAAATATTTTTTTCCCACTTTTTTTAATTTTCCTTTTATATAAATTCTCAAATATTATATCTGAAAGAATATAATCGTGTATGATTTTAAACACATCTGCAGGACCATTATTAATTTTTTGAAAACGAGAAATTTACTCGGATTTGGACTAGAGAACAGAACCGGTTGTTTCGCTTAGTTTACATCTGGCATTTCTTGTGTGTCATTTGCCCAAAAAAAAAAACGTAACCAACTAATTACTAATGAAAAACTTTTTGATTCAGACATATATTTATTGATTTAAACAGTTTCCCATCTTTTTGGATTCTATAAAATTGTCTACTAATAATGTATGAAAATGTTTAACTTAATAAATACATGTCTGAATCAGATAGTTTTTCATTAGTAATTAGTTGGTTCCGCTTTTTTACGCTTGTGTGGCATTTGGCACATATATGTCTGTAAGCCCGGCCTAACTTATTATTTAATCGATCCACTAAAGGCCATGACTCACTATCATACAAAGTCATGTGATCTACAAAAAAAAAATACAACACTAGTGTGATGAATTGTTATCAGTGATGCCAACTTTTTTGACTCTTAAAGCACATTAAAATTAAAAAGAAAGCACAAAAAAGCGTAATTTTGAGATCTTGAAGATTCAAACGAGTGAAGTTTAATAATACGTTCAATATTTTCTAAGCTATTCTCTATTTCGGCAATAGTATAATCTTTATTGAAATATATCAGACGATAAGGGTATGCTTTAGACTTAAACAATAAATACACCAAGTTTTTATTAAAGTAATTTTAAGAAATAAATAAAGAATACAACCCTGGCATGATGGAGTTTTTTAAAAGACAATAACAATCAGGGATAAAAACTTGGTGATTTTGGCACTAAGTAGTGCTTTGCCACTAACGCTCAAAATTTGGCGTTTTGAGTCTTCAAAAACCACTCAAAATAGTGCCAAAAGCACCAAGTTGTTATCGCTGATTGTTATTGTCTTTTGAAAAAACTCCATCACACCAGGGTTGTATTTCTTTTTTGAAATCGAACGACTTTTTTTTCGAAATTATATTTTTCGACTTAAGCTAGTATTGCTCGTGACCGCAAAAATAATTGTTAAGAAAGTGATTTAATCTCTGTTTACTCAACCCAAGCAGTCGAATCATGATACAATTATACTAGGTACATGCACAAACCCAGCCTGTTACTGTAAACATTGCAGATTATTGTCAAACTTTATTTACAAGCTGCAAAAATGTTAGTGTATGTGTGTGAATAAAATGATTACAGTGTTGCCAATGAATTTACAGGTTAAAATGAAAACAAAAATAAATAAAAATAGAACCCAAAGTAGAATTACACACAGATTATACAAGAATTTAATTACATGGCGTACACATGTGAGTAGAAATTACACACTGTCTAACTACACCCAGACTGGCAAGACTGAATAACTATATTCATGCAAGAATGCTGCGTCTGCAATTGTACTTTAGTTACCCTGTAATTGTTATTTTTATAAACAAAAGACATTTGTTTCTGACAATTTTTCGTTTGTTTATACCAACAAAATACATGTGTTTTTTGGTGTTGTATTTTTGTTATAGTCGTGCATGTATCTAGTATAATTGTATCATGCGAACGACTTTGTATGATAGTATATAACGGCCTTAATACATACATATAATCTTTCTTTTATTACAGTCTGTTCAATAATCTTTGATTTTCGATTTTTCAAAGCAATTTTCACACATTAAAATAAATTTTTTTTTCGAAATTATATTTTTCGACTTAAGCTAATATTGCTCGTGACCGCAAAAATAATTGTTAAGAAAGTGATTTACTCTCTGTTTACACAACCCGGGAAGTCGACTTATCTAGAAATCAATAAAAAAAAATTATAAAAATTTCCTACTCGTGTAAACACGGGATTGGTTAATGTATAGTTTCCACAATACAAGCAAGCGACTTGTCTTGAAATTTTGTAGAAGTATCACTTCAAAATTTTTTATTGTTTTTCATATGAATTTTCTAGACAAATCGCTTGCTTGTATTGTGAAAACTGCACATTAATATTAGAATTTTTACTTTCCATTTTTTAAAAAAAAAGTTATTAAAGATTTTGTTTATGTGATCGAAACTTTTAAAGACAATATCAAACAATAGTTAAAAAAAATTATATCAACAAGTATTTTTTAATTTCCTTTAAACAAATTTTATTACAAAGCAAAATACAAAAGCACATGGGAAAATACGAAGAAGCAGTCAGTTAGACAGTCATACAACAGAGGCAAACGTTAATTGATTTAAATTGATCGTACAAATAAAGGGAGAATATAAGAATAAACCTCTAAATTGATAAATAAATCTTACAAAAGAAAAAGCTGATGCGAATGTATGGGGAAGATGTGAAAAAGTATTTGAATTTTTTTTTATTAAGATCAGCATTGAGGGGAGGACCCCCACTCCTGCAATGCACTGTGCTAGAACTAAGAAAATATATTGGTTGTGGGGACAAGCTTAGAGGCGTGATAAAAAAATAATTTCACGTAATGGCCCAATTGATTGGCCACCAAGATCGTGTGATTTAATGCCATTGGATTATTTTCTTCGGGATTTATGTTAAGTCACTTGTCTACTTCGATAAGCCACAAACAATTTAACTTCTGGAAATCAACATTCGAAGAGTTATCGGTGAAATATGGCCGCAAATGCTGCAAACAGTTGTTGAAAATTTGTGTTCCAGATTGCGCCTTCTATGCGCCAGCCGCGGAAGAAATCATATTTAAACATTAATGTCATAAAATTTTCTTTCCAATATTAAAAATATATTTCCTTAGTTTACTATGATTTACTGCCAGTTCATAGAAGCCCTGTAAAAATTCTCGGCTAATGAAAACAAAAAAAATTTTTGAGTGCTTTGTTTTGGTTTTCAATATAAATAGGCAGACGAGAATTTTTACATGGCTTCTATGAACTGCCAGTTAAACTAAAAAAACACCCTTTAGAAAGCAAACATTTTTTTTGAGTGTTTTTCATAAACATTTTCTAGACAAGTAAACTGTTCGTAATGAAACTACAACTTAATCGAGTCGTAAAATTTTTTATGACGGCCGCCCGATGGAAGTAAATTTTTTAAAGGAAGCTGGTTTGTTGTCCTCTGGGTCAGTAGACAGTATATTAGTCTAAACAGAAAAAATATATCTCCAATCAACACCTTTAAATGAAATAAAATAAAAAAGAAGAGACGTGTGTCTTAACACACACGGTTAGAGCTATGCTGTTTAGATATATAAATTTCATGTGTTAAATAACAATGAAATAAAATTATTTGTATTTTTAACTATTTATGTAATATTCATAAAATTTATTATATTTTATTAATATTTATAAAAAAAAATAAATTCGCCGAAAATATTTGCATGTGTGGACATTTCGCATAGTTCGTGTTAGTAAGACATCTGGCATCTCCTTCTTTACGAACAGAGAGAAATAAAGAAAACGGAAACTAAAAAAATGTAAACAAAGAAATCACAACAAAAATAAATCTATAATTTTAAAATTTTTGATTAGCTTTGTTACGAAAATCACGTCCTAGCTCATGTGTCTGGCATAAAGAGCATAGCTCTAAGAAACAAAAATTTAATTTAGCTTAGACAATTACATTTTTAGTTAAACTTTTACTGCCGCATTTAGAAAAAAATACGTTTTGTAAACGTGCCGCAATAATAATGCATTCTTAATATACTGTGCGGCAAACCAGTAACCACCCTACGATATATGTACATTAGAGTGGTCGTTAATTGTATGGAGACAATTTTTTTATTTTTTATTTCTTCTACTCTCACCCCCAAAAATCAGTTCAGTTTTATGTAAAAAAAAATAAAAAAAATTCATACCGATAAGTTGCGTTTTAGGGGGTGCGTTCGGCCCTTAAAGTTGGCCTTCAAGCCCATTTTTCAATGTAATTTGTTGCATATGACTATCTTTAATAAAAATCATTTTACAAGAATACGATATATTGCAATATTTTAGCTCTTCAAGTCAACAGAATTATTCTCAAAAAAAGTTTTTTGCTAAAATAAATATTTTAGAAAATAATGAGGAAAATAACCAACAATACCAATAATTTTATGTAACAAAATTATATTTATATGGAAATTTTTTATTTTAAACTTGTACAATAAGAGCTTATATATATTAAATTATTTCATACATATACATATAGTAAAAATAAAACTAAAAAAAAATACATTGTATATATGGGCTTGAGGGCCAACTTTGATGGCCGAACGCACCCCCTAAACACAACTTATCGGTATCAAATTTTTTTAATTTTTTTTTTATGAAATTTTTTTGTATTTGTTTTTACATAAAACTGAAACGATTCGGGGGGTGAGAGTAGAAGAAATAAAAAAAATAAATAACGGCCACCCTAATGTATATACATACATACATATATTCATATGTTTGTATATCTCTTTGGTGAAGGGTTTTATGCTCAAACACGTAATGAACGTATGGTTCAAACACGTAAGGTATGAAAATGTATTTCGTAAAACTTATCAGCTTTTTAATTTTGTGGCGAATAAAAGTTTGATTTGTGTAAATGTTTAAAAACTATTTTTTTTTTGCCCCACTTTGCCATGTGAGAGGCCGTCACGTTCTATTTTCTCACAATTTCCGTTTTCCCTCTTTTTATTTGTTTAATTTTTTTTTGCTTTAATTTTTTTTTGCCAAATTGAAACCTATAAATAGGAATTTTTGTTGACCGAAATTTAAAGTGAATAATTTCAGTTTTTCCTAAAAGAAAATATGACGTGTGACCCACAATAACAAGACGCTTGAAAAATTACAAGCACACGCAATCATTTTTTAGATTAAAAAAAAGAAACAAAACAAATAATTATAAAATGAAAAAGTATTGAAATATTTATTTTGTTGTTGCAATTTTGTTTTTTTATTATTTAAAAACAAAAGCGCCAACAAAGTTCGAGTAAAAATCATAAAAAATACTTAGAATTAAAATAAAATTTATAAGCGAAATGAAAATTGGCTAAAAGTAAAAATGTTAATGAATTATGCCTACGGGCAAATAGAATTGAAGTGTTTTGGGATTTTGGGCTAAAAAGCCTGTAGTATACATAAATCTTGATTTATGGACAGAAACTTTGTCCTCTTCAGTGCTGCTCTTAAGCCGAGTTGCCACTATCGGAGCAATGTTCCATCACTTGATGATCTTTTAAGTATTTGACTTTGAATTTAATAATAAAACGATCACATACGTTTCATATGATTTGTTCTTTATTTGTTTTTGTAATAAAATTAACTATTTTATCCAGAACAAGCTTAAAATTTAAAAATTTATGAAAACGGTACATCTTTTTTTGGACATCTTTACAATCTTAGAGATTTACCTACACCTTTTTTAGACACGTAAAATTTACTTCTCAAAGTCTTGATTAAGCTGGGAGAAAAGCAGAAAAAGAAAGTATTTCTCGCTTTGTCTTTCACCCAGTTGAATTAAGACTTTGCAAAGTAAACTTCAAGTCAGCTAATAGTCAGCTGATATTAATTTTCAAAAAAGTCGTTTGTGGTTGCTAGAGCAATTTATTAAACTAAACTAAGCATTAAGCATAGAAATTCAAATGTACTCAATAATTATGAATTTGGATTCTTTAATATTTAACAAAGGTAAAAAATTAGTGCAACAATAAATACTAAGTGAATGTGGCAGCTCTACAAAAGTTGTCAGCTTTAGAACCATCAAAATCACTACTAAAATATTAGAAATTTATCGATGCTCAGAACATTAAAAAATCACTCGCATGATTTGAAATCACCGTTATTTCCGGACTTTTTTCGGGTTTTGGCTGTTTTACTTAGTTTTGGCGTTTTTTAGCTTAAGCGATTTTTTCGTTTTTGTCGATTTTTTTCGATTTGGGATATTTATATTATTTCTTTTGGCAGTTTTTTTTTCGATTTTGGTCGATTTATTTTATTTCTTCGCATTTGTTTTAGTTTTGGCGTTTTTTTCGTTTCGGCGATTTTTTTGGTTTTTGAAAATTTCATTTAAGTTTTTTGGCAACCTTTTAGTTTTGGTGATTCTTAGCGATTTATTTTATTGTTGGTGATATTTTTATTTGATCGTTTTTTCAGTTTAGCGAGTTTTCGTTTCGGCTTTTTTTAATTTTGATGAGATTTTTTAGTTTTAGCGTTTTTGAAAAATTCAAGAGTTTGTATCAGGGATACAGCAAGTTACATCAACCAATTAAATGCGCAAAAAGTTCAAGTGCATACATACATATATAAAATTGTCTGTATATTACGATAGGTTTTCAACATTTTTCGTTGCTCGCTTTAAAACACGTGTGATTCACGAGTGATCGTGATCAAATTTATAATTAATCACGCGTGAGTGCGTGAGCGTGACTTTAAATAAATAACTCGTGCGTGATCTTGCGTGACCTATTTTTAAGAATCACGCACGAACTCTCACGCTCTCACAAAATAGCATTCCTGCACAGACTTTCAAGGACTATTTGGGAAATCACAAATAATAATATTTATGAAAATCACAAAAGAGGTTTGTGACTTCAAAATGTGTGGTTGAAGTCTACTGATAATTTGTTACAGCAACAATGAAATGCATATAGACAACGCTGAACCACCAGCAAATAAATGATTTATCCGGTAAGAACCGGATAATTTTTAAAAAGTTACAAGCCTCAGAAGTTTATTTTTGAGTCCTAGGTGGTCAACTTTGGGCAACTGTAACTCCTCTTCAGCTCAAGCCAGAAAGCTGTCATGTCATGTGTTATAAAGCCGAAGTCCTCCTCTACAGATGTTAGAAGTTGTTGGATATCAACAGAATATATATATTATTGTACTTGTAGTTTAAATACTTTAAATTGTAACATCAACTGCACATTGAAATATTTATAATTTCCTGAAGGAAGTTTTTTTTCAATAAATTTTATTACATTCAGAACTTTTATACAAAACACAAGTCGTGTGTTATTAAATAGCTCCAATAGGTTATGGGCCCAGCTCCGTTTTGTTAATAGTATATAGTTTTGTAAATTTAATTGATAAATATAATGGAGACTAAAGCGGTGTTTCAACTTCTCAATAATATTAATTATTTTACGTGGAAGTTTAAGATGCAAATGCATCTCATACAATTGGATTTTTGGGATGTAATTGAAGATCCGATCCCTGCCCCACAAACCGAAGCATTCAAAAAGAAGAACCAAAAAGCGATGGCTACCATTGCTATGTGTGTGGAAAATTCTCAGATCCATTTTATTAGAAACATCAATTCAGCAAAGGAGATGTGGGCGAAATTGCAAAAGTCTCATGAGCGTAAGACTATGACATCAAAACTACATTTACTTCGTAAAATGTATGACAAACGTATGTCTGAAGGAGAAAATATGCAACAACATTTGGATAGTCTTAACGTAATGCGAGCTCAGTTATTGGACCGTGGTGAGGATATTAAAGATAGCTCTATGGTAGCTATAATGCTTAACAGTTTGCCGAAAAATTATTCTGCCTTGGTGACTTCCATTGAAGGTCAACCGGAAGAAAACATTTCTTTGGAATACATCATGGAGAAACTATTGGACGAATCTGAAAGGCGTGGTGAAGGTAATGGTATAGAAAATAATAATAATAGTGCTTTGCAAGGTCAACAATTTAAAAAGAAAAAGCCACTTAAGTGTTTTCACTGTAACAAATTGGGTCATGTGAAAAAAGATTGTTTCAAATGGAAGAAACAGAATGCAGCGATGTCAGAAGGTTTTGACAAGAATGGCGAAGTTTGCTTGCAGGTTGCTTATGATCGTGGTTGGGTTATTGATTCTGGTGCATCAATACATATGACGAGCAATAGACAGTTTTTCAAAAGTCTTCAAAAGTCATACAGCAAAGTGTTTATAGCTGACGGAAAGTCCTTGAGTGCGATTGGAATTGGAAATGGGTGTATAAATGGTAAATTAAATAAATTATTTCTTCAAAACGTTCTTTATGTTCCTGATTTAAATGGAAGTCTATTGTCTGTAAAAGAAATTGTTAGAAAAGGTTTTACTATCAATTTCAAGAATTCAAAATGTTTAATTCAAAATAAAGATAAGGTTGTCGCTGACGGAATTTTAAAAGAAAATTTATAAATTTTGTCCGAACGAGTGGAAAATGAAGCCTATGTATCTGAATTTTGTTTTGGATGTGTTCATCTCTGGCATTGTCGATTGGGTCATCGAAATTTTTTTGATGTAAAGAAATTGGAACAGTTAAGTAAAGGAATGCGTATAGAAGGGTGTAATGATAAAAGATTTTGTGATATTTGCATAAAATCAAAATTGACAAGAGCGCCTTTTCCAAAAGAAAGCTTAAATCGATCCAACGAAGTACTGAATATAACCCATTCCAATGCATGAAGACAATCAAAGTTGTATCAAAATTATTACTACAGCAAAATTCAGTGCCAGAACGAAGCACATAGACGTTAAATTTCAACATATCAAGAACCTACAAGAGAATGGCATAATTGATCTAAAATATTGTTCTACAAAACAACAATTAGCTGATTTTCTTACCAAGCCTTTACCACTGCCAACGTTTAAAAACCTTACTGCAAGAATATTATGTTGAGAGAGGGTGTTGGATATCAACAGAATATATATATTATTGTACTTGTAGTTTAAATACTTTAAATTGTAACATCAACTGCACATTGAAATATTTATAATTTCCTGAAGGAAGTTTTTTTTCAATAAATTTTATTACATTCAGAACTTTTATACAAAACACAAGTCGTGTGTTATTAAATAGCTCCAATAGAAGTTTCATATAAATCCAATCAGTAGTTTAGAAGTTCCACATTTATAACCATTTATTTTGTAAAAGTCCCCACTGTGCAATGTAAATTTTACATATTCACGTGCATACACATGTACATACATACATACATATGCATGTGTAAAAACCTATTTTTCAGCCCAAAACCATACAAATTTGATTATATACTTTTTCGTGAGCGTGCGTGATCGTGATAGTTTGTAAATAACTCGTGCGTGATTAAGAATATTTATTCGTGAGCGTAAGTGATCGTGAACATTTTTAATATCATTCGTGCGTGAAAGTGCGTGAGTAAAATATTTTTACGCGTGAGCGTGAGTGTCATGAGTCAAGATGTGCTCACGTGCACATCTTTACTAATAATCACGTTTTTTGAGTTATGACTGTATTGCAGCAAATCCTCGATGTATTAGAAATTTGACCAGCAGTTATATCTAAACAAAACGTCAATTTCCTATTTTAATGTCATAAACGGTAACGCTGCCGTGCATTAATTACTCTCCCGTAACTACATATTTACATTAATCATACGTCTACTAATACACAAGACAGCACAACGATTTTTATTTAGACAAATTTTATGCGTTTTTAATATTGTTATGATTGATGAAGCGATCGACTGATCGATCGTGTGATCAAATAAAATTTGTATTTCTTTAATATTATCTATAACTAATATTTTGTGTACCTTGTGGAGCCATATGGATTTTGAAAGATGTGTACATATGTATATTTATTGAATTCATATTTTGCTCAAAAATATTTTTTTAATAAACATTTTTATATTAGATTTATTTATACTAAAAAGAAAAGTTTTCTTTATTTATTTGTTTTGGTATTTATGTTGTATTAAATATTACTTACTTACATATACATATCTAGTGGATTTGTGTTTACATGTATGTCGATTCATCTATCTGTCTGTTTGTCTGTCATGTTTGTAAAATTAAAACAATTTTGTTTTTATGTAGGCGTTGTTTGTTCTTTAAGTTTGTAGCAAAAGCATAATTAGGGATGTTAAGTTTAAAGTGTTTTAAAGCGCTTCTATATACTAATAAAATTAGAATTGCTTCAGCGGAAAAATGAGAAAATGGACTTGAAGCGTTTTAATTTACTTAACCAAAAAAACGCGCCAAGAAAAGCGCGCTTGGCACATTTAAAACGCAGTAGTTTAGCAACGCTGCTTGTTATAGACACTGAGCACAGTGTTGCCAGAAAACGATGATGGGTAAATGCTAAATCGGACCAAAATTTCTGCTAAAAGATTTACATAGAGTTTTAGAAGAATATGCTAAATCTAAGATTTCGGAAATGTAGTTGCACTTGCTCTCTTTTGTCTCTTTTGTATACAACTTGTTTAGATTTATCAGCACTAATTTTAAAATTTTAGACAAAGTGTTTTCTGATTTCAAATAACGATTGAGTTTTAGGTTTTGAGATCCATAGCTCGCTTTTGGCGCATTATGCTTTACACGCGTTTCATCCTCTTGTTTCATATATTTCATATACTTTGTTCGCGTTGAGTTACATGCACTGCTTTTCATGCGCCATTTTATTTTTGTTTTGTTTTTGTTTTTTTGAATAAAAAATTTTTTTATTGAAAAAAAAAGAAAAAAATTATCCACGGCAAAATAATATTTATCGATAACGTAAGAAATAAAGTATTATTTAACATCTTTAGCTTTCAAGAACAGCTGACTTTCTTTCATGGTGCTTGTAACGCGTACAAAAGTAGAAAGTAGACCTACTTATTGCTTTGAATGCGCCTACGCGTTCTGCGCTTTTTGCTATGTAACTTGTCACATACTATTACATTGATTCTACTTTTTTGACAGATGCATAGAAAGCGTAACGCGCAAAAAGCGAGCTATGGACCTCTAACTTTATGCTATGGAGTTAATGTCGACGGCGTCAAATGTAAAAAAAAAGTTGAATCGTATGAAATTGTATGAGAGCAGTTAATCTCAACGCCGTAAGAAATTCGACGTTCAATCAGTTTCAACTTTTTCGGCGTCGTTGCGGTGTTGCTCAATGTTGTTGTATATTCAATGTTGTTGCATTTTCAATGTTGTTGTATATTCAATGCTGTAGTACATAGCTGTGTTAACGTCGTCGACGGCGATTACATTAACAGCTAAATGAAATTTTACGACGAACAGTACAATTTTGGCGTTAAGACGCCGTCAACGACGTCGACATTAACTTTAGCATTAGGCATTAGAAATTAGTTAAAACTTTTTGCCCCTATTCATGCTTGCATTTTAAGATGTATAGAACTTGTTCGTCAGTTTTATATACAATTCTAATGATAACAATTTTTCCTTCTTTCTCTCTATGTTGTCTCTTAATTGTCTCTTTTCTAAAAAGAAACCCAATTTTTTTAAAGAAATATATTTGGCCTAAAATTCCTCTAAATTATCACTTCAATAAAGATTTAAAACTTAAAAAATTCCAGTATAAAAAATTCATCGCGGGCTCTCTTCCCTAATTCTATATTTTATTTATTTATTTTTCAGTCATAAATTTCATTCATTTGGAATATTGCCGTGTGTTTAAGAACGTAGTCACACGTCGTATACATACAAACATACATACATTACATATTGCTGCATAGATTCAAAATTTTCTGCATAAAACAGTTTTATTTTTTAGTTTTTTTTTCTTCCATATTTATGTTTTTTTTCCTGGTGGCATACGTTATGAAAAATGTTTGTGTGTGTTTTTTTTTAACATTTCGAGGGTGTACTAAGTTCGTCAATTAGTTTGTAACTTTTTTCTATGTTTGGTTTATTTTTTTATATGATTTGCAATAAAGAAAAGGTTCTCTATTCGATTGTATATATCAGCGAAACCTTGCAGGCGAATTGGACTCTTGTATAGACACACACGGCGGGGTCATGCTTGTTACTTAGGGTTTACACGTGCAAGTGCAAGTTCGAAAAACTCAATACACTCTAACTCTGTTACTAACATAACTTAACTTTCGGCAATTGCAGTCTACTTCCAACTCAACTGCCAAGAAATTTTACAAGACTGTGAATTACAAGGCTTATTTATTAGATTGCAGCATTACACCAAGTTACTAATGTCATTATACCAAATAAAATGTTAAATTTGGAGTCATGGCCTTTAAAGAAAGTTCAGTTTTGTAATAAAAATTAGGTTTCTTGGAAAAATTCTATTTTTAGATGAAATTTAATTTAATCGACTAATTGTGAATATGAAGCATTTCCTTATTCCTTGCGTGAAGTGTGTGTAAAGTTCGAGTTTTTTTTTTTCCATATTTCAACAAAATTTAAATATTTGCAATAAGAGTTCTTTTTTATGGTAAGAATTTTGTAAGAAACAGCATCATTAAATTTTTTTTTTAATTTTTTAGCACACAAATACTTATTTCATTACTATAAACCAAGACGAATTGATTCCAGGTGGTCTCGATTTGCAACTCTGTATATTCGCCTTGTACGAAAGTATTTGTTAGTGTAAAATTTCCTGCTATGAGAATATTTCCATCCGTTTTGCTTTAATTTGACAGCAGAGAAATTATCAGCTGATCGTCAGTTTGTGAATTGAGATCACCTGATGTAAATTCACCTTGTTATAAACGATATGAAACTCATTAAAACTTCGTCTTTAATGAATAAAAAAAACAATAAAACGCTTATAAAAAATAAATATTCTTTTCTAATAATCATTAAGTAACAAACAATAATTTAAACATGTTTTTTTTTCTTAAATTTTCCTATAATTGATTAGATTACTACTTTGGCCATTTTCGTCTATTCTTAATAATATTTTCACTGCATAGAAAAATATTTCCTATGAAATGTTGTAACAATCTTACAAATATGTTTCATGTTCTTGTGATGTCTGTCTGCCTCCACACCAAAAAAACAAATCAATTTGTTTAAATATAGAAGAAAAAAAAACAATAACAAAAAACATCTACTTTGTCATTCGTGTAAAAATAAAATTAAAAAAAAAAACAACAAACAGCGCAACAAAAGCAAATATTTAATAACAAAAAAAATAGTTGTTTATTAATTGGAAATTTATGTTTTACGATAAATTTTTAAAACACTTTTAAATACTTAAATACAGTAAGATACATATAAAACGAACACTAGTTAATGCAATATATGATTTTTTGGGGAAAATAGACATCTAATTCGGAAAAACTTGTTATGCAGAAAAAAAGTTGAAAATGTTTAATTTACTAGCTTATTTAATGAACAAAAATTTAATTCTTCTCTAAACAGTTAAGCATACAAGATACTAGTATTTGTATGCATTTTTCAAAAAATATGAAAAACGATATGGCGATTAATTTGACATTATTAACTGAATCAAGTTGTTCCTCAACATTCACATGTGAAATATCTTGGTATACACCTCGATCGACGGCTTACATGGAAACATCACATTGACTATAAGTTAACTCAAATGAAACTAAAATTAACTCAGGTACATTGGCTGATTGGCAGAAATTCAACACTCAGCCTAGACTGCAAACTTTTAATATACAAGTCGCTTTTAAAGCCAATATGGTGTTACGGTATCCAGTTATGGGGCACTGCTTCTGCTTCCAATGTAGAAAGAATTCAACGAAGACAAAACAAAATTTTAAGGTTAATAACATCTGCTCCATGGTACATTAAGAATTCAAATATACATCGTGATTTAAATATGCCACTAGTGACTGAAGAAATTGCAAACTACGCAGGCAAATATCTAACTAAACTCGTGTCACATCCTAATCCGCTTGCTCGTAACATTTTGAACTTTACTGGACACATCCGCTTAAAAAAGAGAGATACAAGGGCTCTAATACTAAACATTCCGAATGAAGTTGCTTGAAAATACTTTTTTTTTTAATTATCACTACTTATGTATTATTTACAACTATCACTTAGTTATGTCTGACATTGGTCGGGCCTATTAATTATATGTTAGATTTAAGATTTGAATACTTATTGTTAGTTCATATATGAAGATACAATAAATAAATAAATTCAGTGAAGTGCGACTTTGACCCGCGCACGAAGGGTTCCGTATGGCACGAGATATGTAATTCAATACGAACAATATAAACTATAGTTTTGGGATTTTTTTCGTTTTTGGGGGTTTTCGGTTTTAAGCGATTATTTTTAGTTTGTGGGTTTTTTGAATTTATTGGCGCTTTCTGAGTTTTGGCACTTTTTTCACCTTTTTGGCGATTTTTTTTGGTTTTTTTTTAATTTTGGCGATTTTTATTATTTTGGCGTTTTTTTTTATTTTGGCGATTTTTTTATTTTGGCGATTTTTTTTAATTTTGGCGTTTTTTTTCATATAGGTGATTTTTTTTTTAGTTTTGGCACTTTTTTTTCGTTTTGAGGATTTTTTTCGGTTTTTGGCGTTTATTTTAAATTTTGGCGATTTTTTTTTTTAATTTTGGCGATTTTTTTTCACATAAACAATTATTTTGGTTTTGGCGCATTTTTCGCATTTTGGCGATTTTTTTCGGTTTTTGGCGTTTTTTTCATATTGGCGATTTTTTTTCATTTAAACGATTTTTTCGAATTTGGCGATTTATTTTAGTGCTAGAATTTTTTTTTTAATTTTGTCGATTTTTTTCGATTTGGCGATTTTTTTTAAATTTTTGGCGATTTTTTTCAGGTTCTGGCGATTTTTTTTCGGTTTGGCGATTTTATAATATTCGGATTTTTTAGTTTTACCGTTTCTGAAAGTTTCAAGAGTTTACCTCTTACGGTCTCCAAGATATAGCAATTTGTCAAATTTACATAGTCAAAATTGCATTAACTGATGGACCACCCTTTAATTTAAATTTTTAAATATTTTAATGTTTATTGTTGTAGTCTATATAAAAATACACTAATTTTACAAATTTCAAGTGTCAATATACAATTGTATGTACTTATATTACATGAGATTTTAACATTTTTCGTTGCTCGTTTTGGAGCACCCTTTAATTTCTAATTCTCATGCATTTGTTGTTGTAGTGGCTAAGGTTTTACATACTCTGTCCAAATTTCAGGTCCGTAGCTCTTACGGTTCCTGAGAAAATACGGACAGACGGACAGACGGCCAGACGGACAGACGGACAGACGGACAGCGTAGCGAAAACAATAGGGTTCCTTTTTTCACCTTTGGTGTACGGAACCCTAAAAACACCAAAAACCGAATAAAATCGCCAAAAACAAAATAAAAATTTAAAAACTGACAAAATCGCTAGAACCAAAATAAAAACAACCGAAAAAATCACCTTAGTCCGAAAAAAGTCCGTACACCAAAGGTGAAAAAAGGAACCCTATTGTTTTCGCTACGCTGTCCGTCTGTCTGTCCGTCTGTCTGTCTGTCCGTTACACGGTATTTTCTCAGGAACCGTAAGAGCTACGGACCTGAAATTTGGACAGAGTATGTAGAACCTTGGCCGCTACAACAACAAATACATGAGAATGAGAAATTAAAGGGTGCACCAAAACGAGCGACGAAAAATATTAAAATCACATGTAATATACGTACAATTGTATGTATATATATGTATGTATATTGACACTTGAAATTTGTAAAATTAGTGTATTTTTATATAGACTAGCTACAACAATAAACATTAAAATATTAAAAAATTTAAATTAAAGGGTGGTCCATCAGTTAATGCAATTTTGACTATGTAATTTTGACAACTTGCTATATCTTGGAGACCGTAAGAGGTAAACTCTTGAAATTTTCAAAAACGGTAAAACTAAAAAATCCGAAAATTATAAAATCGCCAAACCGAAAAAAGTCGCCGAAACCTGAAAAAAATCGCCAAAAATTTAAAAAAATCGCCAAATCGAAAAAAATCGACAAACTTAAAAAAAAAATTCTAGCACTAAATTAAATCACCAAATTCGAAAAAATCAATTAAATGAAAAAAAATCGCCAATATGAAAAAAAACGCCAAAAACCAAAAAAAATCGCCAAAAGCGAAAAATGCGCCAAAACCAAAATAATTGTTTATGTAAAAAAAATCGGCAAAATGAAAAAAACGGCAAAATTAAAAAAAATCGCCAAATTTAAAAAAAAATCGCCAAAACGAAAAAAATCGCCAAAATTTAAAATAAACGCCAAAAACCGAAAAAAATCCTCGAAAAAAAGTGCCAAAACTAAAAAAATTGCCAAAACCAAAAAAAAATCACCTAAATGAAAAAATCGTTAAAATTAATAAAAATCGCTAAAATAAGAAAATTGCCAAAATTAAAAAAAATTCAAAAACCAAAAAAAAAAATCGCCAAAACGTGAAAAAAGTGCTAAAACTCAGAAAGCGCCAATAAACTTAAAAAAACCCAAAATAAAAAAACGCTTAAAACCGAAAAAACCCAAAAATGAAAAAATGCCAAAACTATAGTTTTTATTGTTCGTATTAAATTGCATATCTTCGTGCGCGGGTCAAAGTCGCACTTCACTGAATTCATTTTCGGTTTTTGTCGATTTTTCTCGATTTTTGTAGATTTTTTCTGGTGTTAGTGATTTTTTTGAACTATGGTGGCTTGCGTTTTAGTTTAAGCGTTTTTTTAGTTTTGACGCTTTTTTATCTTGGCGATTTTTATTTGGGTTTCGACAATTTTTTTAGTGTTTTGGAAACCTTTTTACGTCTGGTGATTCTTTTGCAATTTACCGATTTATTTTATTTTAAGTTATATTTTTCATTTGACGATTTTTCGAATTTAAGCCTTTATAATAAAATATCTTATTTGAAGTAGACATAAAAAATATTTGTGTTTTTTGAATTTTTATTAATCTTAGTGATATTTTTTGGTTTTGCAAATTTTTCGGCTTAGGCGATTTTTTAGTTTTAACGATTGTTTTCTAGTTTTGGAACTTTTTTTTGTTTTACGATTTTTTTCGGGCGTAGGTGATGTTTTTTCGGTTGTTTTTTAGTCCTAGCGGCTTTTCAATTTATACGTTTATTTTTTGTTTTGGCGATTTTATTCGGGTTTTGGTGATTTTTTTAGTGTTAGTGATTTTTTTAGTTTTGGCGCTTTGCGTTTTGGCAGAGTTTTTCAGTTATTTTGTTAGTTTTAGCGATTTTTTAGTTGTGGCACGTTTTTCGTCCTGGCGATTTTTAATTGGTTTTTGGCAACTTTTTTACTTTTTTGGCCAACTTTTTTTTTCTTTTAGTGATTTGTTTTTTGCATTTTAGCGATTTTTTTTATTAGGTTTTTCATTTAAGCGATTTTTCGAATTAAAGCCAATATAATCAAATATCTAACCTGGATTAGACAGTTAAAAAATTTAAATTTTGTTTTTGCGTTTTTTTAGTTTAATTGATTTGTTTTTCGTTTTGATGATTTTTTCGGTTTTGGGCCTTTTTTAGTTTTTGCATTTTTTTTAGTTTGGGCGCTTCTTTTTCGTTTTAGCGATGTTTTTGCTGTCTTAGGCTATTTTTTGGTTGTTTTTTAGTTTTAGCAATATTTTTCCTTATGGCGATTTTTGCTTAGAATTTTCTTAAGTTTTGGTGCTTTTTTCGGTTTAGTGATTTTTTTCTTTTTAGCGATCTTTTTCAGGTTTTGGTGATTTTTTCTAGTTTTTTTTTGTGACTGTTTTACTTTTGGTGATTGTTTTCAATTTCATTGATTTATTTTACATTTGGTGATATATTTCATTTAGGCGTTTGTGTTTTTTTTAAATATTAGCGATTTTTCGTTTCGGCATGTTTTAATTTAGGCAATTTTTAGTTTTAAGCGTTTTTGAAAATTTCAAGAGTTTGCCTGTTACGGTTTCCAAGATTCAGCAAGTTGTTTAAAATTACATAGTCAAAATTACATTAACTGATAGAATACCCTTTAATTTTTATTTTATTTTTATTTATTTCTGTATTAATTGGTGTAGTCTGCGAAAAAATTTAAAGTTTCTATATATAATTGTCTGTAGCTCTTACGATTCTCGAGAAAACACCTTGCGACAGACAGACTAACAGATGGACATTGTAGCGAAAAAATAGCACCCGTTCGACGTTTGGTCAAAAAAATCATTATTTATTGAGTTATGACTGTATTGCAGCAAATCCTCGTTATGTTAGAAGTTTGAGGAGCAGTAATACCTAAAAATAAGCGCCAAACTTCGTGTTTAATTTAGTTGCTCAACTGAAATTGTCATGTCTGACTCCAGTTTTAAGCATAATTTAGACGTGCCATAACCATAACCATGCAAAACAGCTGTTCGAACCAAACTAATGGGCAACACTGTCTTTGATTCGCCATAAATAAATAAATAAATAAACGAACTAAGTTTATAACGCATCAAATTCGTTATAACCGCATTCCACTGTCTTTCGCCACAGAGTTTGTATGCATTTGTGGCGAATGGTTGTGATGTATTTTTAATGATTGCTATTGTGAGTCGCCCCATAGTAAAACTGGAGTGGAGTGCGGGAGGGGGAGGAAATCCTAAGAGGAATATTTTAATGGATTTTTTCTTTTGTAGTTTTCTTTGCCAACAGGTGTTTTATTTTTTTTTAATTAACATAGTTTTGTTGTATTGCCAAATTAAATTTATGATTGTTTTCACAGTGATTTATTTGTGTTTATTGTAAAGCTGTTGCGTTAGCAAGTTTAAATATTACTATGTATTTGTTTTGAAGATTTATTAGAAAATTTAAATTGATTTAGAGCTTTCGTGTGACAAAAAAAGAAGAATTTAATTAGGAAATATCCTCTCTATAGATTGAGACATACATATAGTATATATTTTTATTAATATGTCAAACTAAAAGGTAATACAGTTGAACTTCTCTATAACGTAGCAGTTGGGGACCGTCAAATTTCTACGTTATACACAGAGAAAACAGATTCGTTGAGACAACCGAATTTGTTGCCAATCGAATTTTGGCGGTTGCACCAATTATGGTATAACGACTGTAATTTTCTTGTAGTCTCACCATATTTTAATTATAACCCTTAACCAAATAGTTGCAGCAACAGGAAAAATTGGTTAACAGTATTAAATTTCAATTAAAAGTTATTCGTGCTACCGAAAATATGGTTAGTGTAACTATACCAATATCATAATTGGTTCCTGTGAAAAAATAATTGGCCTTTCTTACTGAAATAAAAATAAACAATAGACGCCAATAAAAATACATAATTTCTGAAATTTATTATTTGACATATTGTCATAAGTTTATTTTAATTGAAATTTATTTTCTGGTGGTGAAGCATGTTTATATATATGTATGCATTTCTTAAAACACATATTTAAACAGCCACAAACATGTTATCTTATGCAAATACTTTCAAAAACCATTTGAGAATTCATAAATCATAATACCTTCGAAAGTCAGAAAAGTTAATTTTTAATTTTCTGCTATAAACTATGATAGTAAAGTCAACCGCGTAGCCAGTTGCATCAACTGAAAGAAAGTGTTTATTTTTACCTTAATATAGAACGACAATTTTTTGTTGCCAATACCAAAAGTTGATCGTAAAATCAAATTCATAATATTTTATTCGGTTGTGTTAACCAATAACGTACCTTTTCACAATGTATGGTTAAAAGATAACAGGGACTTTAACGGCAAGTTTTGTATGAAGAACTGTCAGTTAAAGTTCACGTTAACTCTTAACCATACATTTTGAAAAGGGACGTAAGGTTAATTAGTCATGACAAAAACATACGCTCGGTTGATACAATCAATTTAAGAATTGTCAGAATCATATATTTGTTACAATTATGCCCATATGGTCATGAACATGGATTGTTTTTTGGATTAATAGAAAATTGATAGCGTGAATTGAAATATAATTAATGTAAATGATATTTTACTGGCGCAACCATTTTCTAACCAATCTTTTTTCTGGGTGTAGAGAAATTGCAGAAAATTTTGACTTCACATTTTTTTATGTAGAAAATATATTTATTAAGACAAAAAAGAATGGTTTTTACATGAACACATTAATTTTTTTATTAATAGTACATATGTAGAAAAAATTTTATGTATTAGGAGAAGAAAATTTTTTTTATATTTTCTGTGACTAAAATGATGCAAAAATCGATTGCTAAGAACTTCGCAATATAGAAATTATTTAGTGTGAAAAATTATATTTAGGTCTTAAAAAATTCTACGTTACAGAGAGAACTTCGCTATGGGGAAGTTCGTTATAGGGAGATCAAAGTGTATGAAAATACTCACAAAAATTTTGTGTTCACGAATTTTATTTGTTATAGAGAAAATTTTGTTATAGAGAAGTTCGCTATAGAGAAGTTCGACTGTAATAAAGGATTTTTTTTGAGGTATATAACTTTTAATTGGCTGCACTGTTTTCTGCAATAGTATTGCCAAATGGGAAGATTTAATATTTTTTTGCAGGCTCTAAGCCAGATTTACAACTTTTGTTGCAGCAATTCTGGAATATCCCCACATATTCTACAATTGAAAGTGCCGAAATAGAAATAGGAGTATTTATATGCATTTTGTACTCTTCTCTCGCTCTTTATCACAAAAAATTTAAACCTGTTGCAAGAAAAATTGCAAGACTGGAGCGGGACACGATCAAAAAGCTTGATGTCAATTTTGTGTACGAATGTTTTTGTGTTCTCATACTGGCTAGCCTATCGAGCATTTACTATCATATTAATATCCATAGCAGGGAATTCATTTCGATATCCGAAGAAAATTTAGTAGTAACACTGGCAGTGTAAATGAAATAATCCCCCTTATCGTGGTTGGCGTGTTTCTACTTTTACTACAACGTTTTTGTATTAGATTAAAGAACACGGCAACAATTTTTCTTTAATTTAACACGAAACTGTCATAGTCGATGTCGAAATATGCCAACCACTATGAGGCCCAATAATTTGAAAGAATGAACAAATTAAATCTAATATTCCTTTTGATTTCATTTGTCATCTAAAAATTTTATTCAAAATATTTTCAGGCTTGAAAGCACAATAAATACGTCAAAATGAGACATCAAGCAAGCAAAAAAAAAAATTAAATCAACCATTATCGGTGTAACACATACAAACTGATTTTCACAAATACTACCATAATGATTGATGAGCATTTTGATAGTGGCTAGACCGCTTTAGGAGCATTAATTTTTTTGTTTGTCCTTATTCGTTTTTTATTTGTTATTTATTTTATTTCAATCTTTTTCGTAAACGTTTCTAACACAATTTTACATCACTGTTTAGCACTAAAAAAAAGAAACAATGTGAGTCCGATCACAGGGGAGATGTATAAACATCCTAGTAATGAAATTTATTTTTTTAATATTGGCTTATGGTAACTAAAATAAGATTCTATTGTATTTAAAAATCTATGGAAAACTGCATCTATAGTAGTGGAATTATTATTTGTGGGAGAATGTGGAGAATTGCTCAAATGCAAGTGGAAAACGTCAAATAAAAATTTTGATAAAGCTTGCGACTGTGGGTTTGCAAAGTTTTCATTAAAATCTCCACCCATAATAATTGGCATGAGATGGAGATTGTTACCCAATTTTCGTGCACCAGCTTCAGTGTAAGGCAACAGTACGTAATGAAGATATGTTATAATATAATACTATAATAAATTTTTATAAAGACTGCTATATATATCTTTTAAGCAAATATTTGACATTTAAAAAGCTCTTTTATTTAAAAGTTTATATTTATTTTATTTATTTTATATTTTTCAACTTTTTAACAAAATTATCCCCACACTGGCAACACTATTACACTTCACAATCAATTTCTATTAAAATTAATATTGCTCCTGAAGGTATGCTTTAAAATTTGGTTGAGTGTATTTCTATGCAGCTGTTAAGTTTATTTGTACTTCTTGTTCGTATGATTACACTAATACACTCATGCATATGTAGCTCACACCGATTTGATAACGCTTTACAATCTTACTCAAAATTTGTGATTGTATTGTGAAAAAGTTTTTTACCCCCTAGCGCATATATATTTACACAACAAAATCAAGGGTGTAGCATAACAACTCTGGCGGAAAATATCAAAAGAAAATATATTTCTACGCAGTACTTCAATAAATTCAATTATTGCTTAAAACTGTTTTATTTTCAAAATCCAATAGGCTAACTATTTAAAAACTGTCATCAAAAGTGTATTCATTAAATTTGTTTATTAAAATTTGTGTTATTATTTGCATTATGATGCTCTACCCTCGTACTTGTGTATGTACATATATATTTATCATTTAAAGAACAGTACAAGAATTTACAGTTATTTAGTACATTTTTTATGTTTATAATATTATAATAAAATAAAATTGCTGACGTTTTAAGACTTTTAACATTTTAAGGTATTTTTCATTGTTTTTTATTATGCATATTTTATAACTCAGTAATAATTTGCGTGCTAAGCAATCATAAATAAATTACATTTTAAATTTGTTGATTGAAAAGGAAATGTCTACATAAAAATGTGCATACATACATACATATGTACATATGGATGTATGTATATGTATGTATGCGTGTACTTACCTAGAGAAAAACGAGACACCCTTTAACAAATCCAAACTCATCTACATTGTGACTTTATAGAGATTTTTATTTATTTTATTTACAAACATTTTTTTGCTGACGAAAACAAGTAATAAAAAAATTACTATTTTAATAAATATAATTTTTATTATTATTAAATTTCTATTTAAAATGACTAACTAAAAGTTACTGTTAATTTTGCTAAATGTTATGACGCTTATTAGTGCGTCAGAAGCGGCATTACAGTGCATTACAGTGCTACCAGATTCCTAAATCATCTCAAAAAATTACCCGAGAGAAGAAATTAAAGTAAAGTTTCTTTCGCCTGCTATTACATTCATAATTTAACTTTTTTTTTTTAAATAAAGAAATAATTTTTTTAATAAAATATTTGCACTTACATACATACATATTTGGTAACAATTAATTATTGAAAAGTAAATAAAAAAATGCGCTGCTAGTGAATATTTTAAGTGAAATGTGATACATTTTGTTTATTAAATTGCACTGACAATAAATATAAATAAGAAATATGAATAATCTTTTACACATTTAAGCAATTTTGCTTATTATGTTTGTATAAAAAAAATATATTGAACAAATTTTTAAAACATTCAATTTGTTTATTTGTCACTATGGGCTGGAATTTGCAATGCGCTTAAGGTAACCATAGACTACACAATATTATTGAGTACTTTATTGCTGTTACAGTAAAACTTGGTTGATTATCTCATCAAAAATGTCATGATTTTTGGGGTAATTATCCGAGAAAGGCATTAAAGCGAAGACGTTTAATTCCCTCATAGGTAATTATGAGAAATATCTTCAGAAATGCATTTATCCGAACTCACTATTCGATTGCAGAATTGCATAAATATATACTTTTTAGTTTCGCGTAAATAAACGAAGATATTTTAGGGGACATTTCATTTTGGGTTAAAATATTTCTGGTAAATAAATATTTGGGGTAAATAAGCGATAAGGGTATTTAACCGATGGGTAATTAAACGAGTTATACTGTATTATCGTTCCACAATATATTGTGCCCTTTACCAATATACAGTGAAACCTCTCATAAGCTGATGCTCACCGTCGTGGTATTTTTGTCCGCTTATTAGAGTTGTCCGCTTATGAGAGTGGTACACCTTCCATTATTTTAATTTTGGTTCTACAAAAGTTGTCCTTGTATTAGAGGTGTCCGGTTATTGGAGGTGTCCGTTAAGAGAGGTTTCACTGTAGTACCTCTACAGATGGGCTATCATTATTATTTGTTTTTGTTTTGTTATTGTTTTTATCACATTATAAAATATTTTCTGTTGCGTAATATAAATCAAAATACTTTTGATTTAATCCAATATATTATGTAATAGGCAATTTTATTGTACAATACCCCATATTGCGCTATGATATTGAAAATATGTGTGTAAAAATAAAAAGATATGAGAGAGTTATAATTTTACAATATTGTCAACACATTATAAAATATGTATTTTTGCTTAATATAAACTAAAAGATGTCTGAAATTAGCCTATATATATTTTATACAGAAAATTTTATTGTGCGATCCAATTTTGCACAATAATGTTATGCGTGTAAGAATAGAAAGACATGATTAAGTGGGAAATCAATATTGTACAATATTTTCAACACATTATAAAATATTTTTTTGCGCAATATAAATTGATGTTCATTAGATTTTATACAATATATTGTGCCATATATCAATACAATATACAAACAGGCAACATTATTGAACAATATCCAATATTGCACTATAATATTGAAATGAGGGCGTTAAACTAGAAAGCCATGACAAAGTGGAAAAACATTATTGCGCAATGCTTTCAACTCATTCTAAAATATAAATTAAGAGTAATATAATATAGTATACAAACAGGCAGTATGATTGTACAATATCCAATAATATTGAAAATGTGTGTGTTCTATAAATAGAAAGACATGACTGCGTAGGAAATCATTATTGTGCAATATAAAACTAAAATACTTGATTTCTTACAATATATTGTGTCATATACCAATATAATACATACATAAACAAACAGGTAATTCTGTTGTGCAATATTCAATATTACACAATAATATTGATAATGTGTAAGTAAAAATAGAAAGACATGAGTGAGTGGGAAATCGTTATTGTGCAATATATGCGTTTTTGCGCAATGTAAATTAAGAGGCATTTGATTTTACCCAATATATATTGTCATATACCAATATAACATACAAACAGGCAACATTATTGCACAATAATATTCCAAATATGTGCGTTAATATAGAAAAACGTGAGTGTGTGAGAAATCATTATTAATGTTATCAACAAATCAAGCGACCCATTCATTACACAATATTAATGCCTATGTTGTTGCACATATTATTGTCGTTTTGACCTATACTATGCAATAAATGGCACAATACTTTTAAGGTAAATATTGCCCAATTTTCCTGACATTGATAAAGTAAACAACATTGAACAATGTTGCCACCACATTACCACAATTGTCTTGATTGTATAATACAAGTCAAAAGACTTTTGGTATTTGTCAATATATTGTGCCACCTTCGAATATGGCATACACATTGGTGATATTATTGTAGAATACGAAAAATTGTACAATTATATTGCAAGTAGGTGGACCGCTTTATAAAATATGCCTTTTTGCACAATATAAATCAATAGACTTTTGATTCTATACAATATATTGTGCAGTTTTATTGTGCAAGATTAATTATCGCACAATTATTTGTATAAGTATGCATACTTTTAATTTGATTTTTAAAAAAAATGTTTCAATGTCACAATATAAAACAAAAATATTGAACAGAATAATTGAAGTTTTCAGAACAGTCGTAAAGTGACAAAGATATTTTATAATGCTGAGTAACTTTCAAATTAATTAGTATGCGTATATGTATGTACTGTTATATATGTATGGATATATGCAAGTGTATGCACATTATCTTCTCAAAAGATAAGATTTGAAATGAAAATGTTAAGAAATATGTCAGCGATAATAATGTATTGTATTTTATATTTGTTTATAACAATTAGATTCTTACTATATTTAGTCTTTACGAAATAAGATAAGATAGAAATTTTTCCACTAGTCGGTTACACATACGTAGAATCCAACATACTTCTCTCATTTAATCAAACAATGTCATAACTCAAAAAATTTAATTTTTTAATTAATAGTTCAGAATTAATTCTCATATTTATTCACAATGTGTAAAAATTTAATAAAAATTATTTTTTGTACATATGTTCCAAAGATAGAAAAATAAGTTTTGTTTAAATTTAATCTTTCTTAGTTATAACTTTGTTTGACTAAATGAGCGATATGTTGAAATTCTTGTACAACAAAATATTGTCAGTTTATATGTATTTAGTTCACCTTCTTGGAAAATTTAATTTTAGAACCATGTAGTTCGAAGTGAATGAAACAAAGCACAAAATTTATTACTTTTGTAACCTTAAATATGTCGTGCCATTAGATGACAATAAAATAAACTTCAAAAGATATCAAATATAATGAAATTCTTTTGGAATTTTCATCCCCTTTTAATGCTTTTTAACACCCATTTCTATATGTACATATATGCAACCGAAAA
This sequence comes from Tachina fera, assembly GCA_905220375.1. NCBI lineage: Eukaryota > Metazoa > Arthropoda > Insecta > Diptera > Tachinidae > Tachina > Tachina fera. Next base: position 100,245,040 of record LR999967.1, on the reverse strand, counting down.
TTTGGAATATTATTTTTTTTATTTGGCATTAAAAAATATTAATATTTTTATTCACTTGGTAAATTTTCAAAGTTCTACATTCGTATACATAAAGTTAATGTTGGTTTAACATAAGAATTTTGCATGAAAAAACCCGGTTTAAAGAATGATATAACATTAAAAATTTTTTATGAATACTGGGCGTCTACTCTGCAAGTTTTATAGATTTTTATTTGTAATTGACGAATTTTTTTTCATAACTTTGTGCATCATTTAACTTATCATGATCTAAATATTTCTCACCAAACCTTTCATTATACAAACATCTATTTTAAGGCCATTGATTAGACATTCAAGTACACAATAGCATAAATTGAGTGTAATTGGGGGTGTGGGGGGAATATGAATAAGTAAAATTAAATTACATGTGAACACACCTCTCAATTTACCCAACACAAATGCGAACTTGAAAATCGGAAATTTAACGCCCGTACGCCACTTCTATCAACTGCTTTTCAATACCATCTGCAAATAAATAAAATAAATTGTTTTCTATGAACTTTTTTCTATGCTTGTGATAAATTACTGCGATGACATTTTTACTATTTTGTTAATTTGTGGCTTTATTACAGAACAAATCCAGTGGCTGAAACAAAACAACAGTTAAATTAAGAAATTCGAATTGAAAACAATATGTATTCTAATAGTTTTTCTATACACACATACATATGTACATATGTTAGTGCTCAGATATTCTTAATGCGCATGAAAATTGAAAGCGGCGATAAGCTTGAATGAGTTTTGTTAAAAAAATAAAATAAAGAAAGCAAAAAAAAAAAACAAACACTGATTATCCAGTCAGACATTGATCTTCAATTAATTTAATTTCATAGGAAAATAATAACAAATACAAAAAAAAAACATCTAACATACTCGTGCAATTGTGAATATCATATAAACAGTTATTTCTAAAGCTCAATTGACCACACTGTTTGCCCAGGAATAACCAGCGTTGTCAACTTTTAGTGCTTTTTGAAATTTTCGACGCGAAAAATTTTGAAGTTAGTGCTCAGTGCTTTTTTAAATTCATTTCGGTGCTTTTTGTTTCGAGTCGGTGGCACTAAACCAAAAATTCGAAGAAAAATTTCCTCACCTATGTTTTCTTTCGAGGAAATGTACATATATATAAAAAAATAAGCTCTGAACTTAAATGGAGCATTTAAAAAAATTCTACCAAGTTTGTACAAGGCTTGGTGGAAGAAATAAGTGCAATGTTTCCCTTAAACTTTAACATTTACATCATAATTAATATAAAAAATGTTTTGCCACGCAACAAAGAAGACATAATAGAAGTATTTACCCAAGTATAGTTTAATATCAAAATTTTGTCTAGTCTAGGGAAAATATAACTAGTCCACTATCGAGTTTTCAGTTGAGAATTATCGGATATTTATAATTTGATTGAATTCGAAAAATACGTTTGTTTCCTGACGAAACATTTAATCAGATTAAACATAAAATTTTTTTATAATAACTACAAAAATCTTTGTCAAACTGATTTTAGAATTAACTGATTCTTATACAATTAAAATGTGTATCGGATGCCTCAAATTTATAGTTTTAGAAATGGAATGCAAAGTCAACCGATTATTATATTTTTTATATGCATATTTGTGTATAACAATTTTTTTTTAATATATGATAATAATTAAAAATTTAGTGCTTTTTTACTTAAATTACGCGCTTTTTTAGTGGTTTCAGTGCGTTTTGAAATTTAAAAGTTGACAATGCTGGGAATAACCCATGATACAATTATACTAGGTACATGCACAGCTACAACAAAAATACAACACCAAAAAACACATGAATTTTTTTGGTATAAACAAACGAAAAATTGTCAGAAACAATGGGGGCTATTCTGGAAAACGCGTCGAAAAAGTGAAACTTTACATTCAAACAAAAACAAATTTTTAAAAATTGTTTTTGTTTGCCATTTATTTCTTAAATGAAATAAACGTGAGAATTTCAACGCGTTACTCTTTCTTTTAAAAACGGTTAATTTTGTATGAGAAACAAAAACAAAGTTTTTACATTTACACAGTTTTGTTTTTGTTTTCCATGTAAGTTTCACCAAGTCGACGCGTATTTCAGAATAGACACCAATGTCTTTTGTTTATAAAAATAACAATTACAGGGTAACTAAAGTACAATTGCAGACGCGGCATTCCTGCATGATTATAGTTATTCAGTGTTGCCAGTCTGGGTGTAGTTAGACAGTGTGTAATTTCTACTCACATGTGTACGCCATGTAACTAAATTCTTGTATAATCTGTGTGTAATTCTACTTTGGGTTCTATTTTAATTTATTTCTGTTTTAATTTTAACCTACACAAAATTTGTGTAGTGTAATTTTCTTCAATGTTTAATTGGAGACACAGCCATGTGTAAATTCATTGGCAACACTGTAATTATTTTATTCACACACATAAACTAACATTTTTGCAGCTTGTAAACAAAGTTTGACAATTATATGCAATGTATACAGTAACAGGCTGGGCTTGTGCATGTACCTAGTATAATTGTAGCATGGAATAACCTGCATAATCTCTGAACAAATCGTTGCCAGATTAAGGGAAAAAATTTCGAAATTATCAAGCACTATAGAGTTTGGAATTTTAAAAGCAACGCAGGCTTGGCTTGCATACATAAGTTGAGTTCGAAAAATAGTATTTTCGACATTATTTATTATTTAAAATAAATTAACTACTTTGAGGCAGCGATACCGTTTGACCGACTAAAGTGGTAAATTGCCACTTTTTTGACTGCCTTCCCACCTTTTGCCCCCTTGTCTTGGAGGGAATTATTTAATAATACATTAAAAATAAAAATTTTAGTGTAGTTGTCTCCTTTTTTAATGTTTAAGTTTGTTAAATAAATCTGTGTGGGAGCGTGTTTCAGGGAGTGCGTCCTAATAATGCACGATAAGTGTTCGTGCTTAAACGATTATTATCGTTCTTCTTAAGCGTTTACAAATTGTATGCGAGTAGTATATAACTATTCCATGTGTGGTAGTTTTGGGGTGGTACGATGTAATGCAAATTTGGACCATATGATCCATCCCTAGGACATCGCAATGTAAAATCTATCATGTTTTATCCATACATCTGGACTAGTTTTGGATTAGTCCTTCTCCTTTATGGAGTAGTATCCACCTGCATGTATGGTCTAGTGCCGTTATTTGCAGGGAAGTTGTCTCACTTCATTACAGTTAGGGCCAATTTTTAACTTGGTAATTATATTGCTATTATTTTTAAGTTCTATGGAAATTGTGTTTTTGGGTGCATATTTAAATAATACTTAAATATTCAATGTGTTGTATTTAAATAATTATATATAAGCTTTACTATCATACCATATTTTTGTGCTTACGTGTGTATAAACATATAAATATTTACAACACACAGTTTCATATTATCGAATAAATAAATAAAAATGAGTTCTGGCACTATTTTTGTTTCATATATGTGCCCTTAATTATGAAAGTGGTCTAAGTCATAGAAATTTCGTAGATTACATTTGCACAAATCCAAAAATATTTAATATTAAATCATTCAGAACTGTAGTAGTCCCGATTAATAGAAATTTATTTAATATTTACCAAATATGTATTGAAGTTTTTTAAAGATTTATTTGATTTTTCGAAGCAAAAATGCATATGACTTATACCACTTTCAGAATTAATGGCACATATACTATATGTGTATAATTTTAATTTTCTACACGTTAATAAGCTATCTTCCTATTTTATATCAAACAGCTATTGTTTGCAAAGCTTTCCATAGTATTTGAAAAATTTTTTTAGTGCTGCCATACTTTGATTTTTTTTAAAACAATTTAAATTCAAAAATCGAATTCTAAACTTTTTTTGTAACAAGCCAGGGAGCCAGTGGATTAACCTAATTCAAGTACGCTGAATCCAATGAATGGTGTTAACTATTTTTTTAGGTTAGCTCTTGTTTAAAAAATAATTAAGATTGAAAACTTGGTTAAAAGCACATAAAAACCGAAATTGTTCCCAGTTTTCTACCATTTATCAACCTTTATGTCGATATATTTATATCACCTAAAAAGACATGCAAGTTTATCCTGAGAAAACTTTTTGGAAACATTTTCTTTCAAATTTTTTGGGTCAATTATTTTGCAGCAAATTTTTTTGATTGATTTTTTTCAAAATTTCTTTAGGACGCATGTTCATCCATAATATGTTTCTTTAATTGATATAAAAATTAATGAATAGTAGAAAACTGGGAAAATTGCGGTTTTGAGGTGCTTTTAACCAAGTTTTCAATCTGAATTTTTTTTTAACCAAGCGCTAACCTAAATAATGGTTAACACCATTGGATTCAGCGTACTCGAATTAGGTTTACCCACCAGGTCCCCCGCTTGTTACATTTTTGAACTAGCACATTAATATTAGCTAAATACGTACTTATGGCCTATTTCTCACAAATTTTCATATTTTATTGTTGTTTTCAATATAAATTGTAAGTCGAACGTTTTCTTTCGCAGGTGAGAAATAGGCCATTAAATGTTAAGTTAAAAACTAAGGGTTAATGACCAGCATTTAAAATACAAATGCAAACATTATTATTATTATTATTAATATTATTAATATTATTAATACAAAAACTGTTAAGTATCATTTTTTCATTTTTTCTTTACTTGTTTGCTGCTGTCCTTAAGAATTTTTCGATATGATTTTTCAAATACACGCTCTACACAAAAAGAATGTGGTATCAAGTTTCAAATAAAACAACAAATTTCAAAAACAAACTCTATAGTTTTTTGCTTGTTTTTGTGAGTTTTATTTTTGCAAATCAACTACTTACCAATCCCTACATTAAGTGTGGACTATGCAAAATGAAATAAATATTTCATCATTTTATTTTCATTGAAGTGAACTCTACTCTCAAATTTCAAGTACTTCAAATGTTTCATAGAAGTCACCTTCTGAGGAATATTAAAAAAAAAGAAATGAAATCTTGAATGATTATTATATGTTTATATGTATGTGACTCGGCATTTACTCTCTGAGGCAAAAAAAAATCATTCAATAGTTTAGTGTGAAATATGACCAGTACTTTTATAAATTTTTTATTTCAAGTTGTAGGGTGCTTTATGAATTCATATAAACCCATTAAATATCATCCTTTTGCTGTTGGTCATGAAGAAGAATAAAAAACTCCTTAATTTGAAAATTGCCCTTTTGATTGTTTTAAAAGACTTTAATTATTTTTAATTTTGTTCTCATTTCAGCATGGAACTTAGTTCAGTGATCTTGAAAATTTCATTTCTTATAATATTTGGCAAAATGTTGGCATTTGGTTTCGTCAGCCCCGAAGAGCGGAAATGTAAATATTTGCGAGTGGACAAATTGTTGAAAATACGCTGTTACGACATGAATCTAAAAGAGGTGCCGCAATATCTCAAGTCATCAGTAGAGGTAAAAGAAAAACCATGTATTGTTGTGTGAGTGCGTGAGTGCATGTGTGTGTGTAAATTTGATTAGTTTTAATTGAATTAGATTTTCAATTATTTTTTGTCATCATTTAAAGTGATCATTAACCTATTTGAACTTGATTTGCTGCATTTAAATGTTGAGCGAATATACATACATAGTACATATTTGCCACTGTTATCCATGGGGACTTGCTTGGATTTATATTTAATTAAATTAAAGACTCATGATTGTCGTGGAGTCCAATTTATTTATTATTATTATTTTTTTATATACATATTTATTTCTGAGTAACACTGTGTAGTTTTGTTTGTTTTTGCATTTTATTGCAAAAAGTCATTGCAGGGTTCGGAATAATTAAAAATAATTTTCGCGTTTTGATTGTGTTAGTAATTGTGACTGATTTGAGAGTAAAAAATATTAAAAAAATTTCAATTGCAAAAATAAAACATTTAACGCTTGTCAAGGAAATGCATTTATACTTGCTTAACCAACAGCATGCAAAGTTTTGTAAATTTATAAGTATGTATTTATGTGTGTGTGTATCTCAAGAAAAACTATATAAGTAATTTTTAAGGGATGCAAATTTCCTATGGTTTTGTGGAATGTCACGTCTAATTCAAGTTTTAAGTGCGCTCATTACTTTTTAAAAATAATTATTTGCAGTTAGAAACAAAATCTGGCAACACTGACGATATTTATAATGCAATTTTTTCTTATGCCAGAATTGTATCATAGGAAGATCTTACAATCGGTACAAAATATGTAATAAATTAAATTTAACATTTCCTAAGGCAGTAATAATTCCAAATTATTATTTTAATTATTTTCAGTGAACAATTTTTTACATTAAAAATACATTTGATTGCTCGAATTGTAGTTGTAAAGAAAATAAGTGTATAAAGCAACACCAACAACAGCTATTCATTGCTTTAGCAAGAATAGAGTGTTGCCACACAAGTACTTTTGACCGGGTGCAATCAAGTTAACAACTGGCGTTTTTTTTTTGGGAATTGTTACAATTAAGTGTAATATGTGTTAAAGCACTTAAAATCTCAAATTATTATTTTATTTAATCAGTAAAATATTATTAAAAATAATTAAGGACACATAAGGGGAAACATTTTCTTATTAATCGTTTATAATATTTAATAATATTTTTTATAAATAAAAAATTTAAATAAAGTCGGAACATGCAATCGCAAGAAATTTTGCTATTTTGCTATAAATAATGTGCTTTTATTTATTGAATAAAAAAATACATTATTTGGATTAGTTGTAATTAAAAATTTTTTTACTTTAAAATTGGTAAAAAAAGAAGTACATATTACGATATTCTCTTAAATTTAGTGTTTACAACAATTTTCATAAGTTTGCCAGACGGCAAAGTTTACTTGTTGTAAACACTAACTGCCGTATTTACAAAAAATTTTTAGGTTTTAGTAAGCCTGCATACTTGACAATTTAAGTAAGCCTGTATACTTGACAAATTTCCCATAGAAATATGTGTGTCAAATAAAGCATTATAGTATGCACGTGTTTCGCCTCTCTTGTCATGCTTCACACCCCAAATCATAAGATAAGCAACTTGCTTCGCCATAAAATTTGTGAGAATGCGAATTAAGTGGATTCAATATGAATATAGTTGCGAAGCACGTAAAATTGGTATCTTCTTTAACTTTTATCGCCTGTTAATCTGTACTAGTTATCAAAACAAAATAAAAACTATCAAAATAATTGTTTTTAATGCACGTGAAATGCACGAGAAAGCGAAGCGTCTACGGCAGTAGACTTAAAAGAGTATGGTAACACTTGTTAATTGGTTCACAGCTGTTTTTGTATCCATATGGAAAAAAAGTATTGCCAGACCCTACAAATATGCATATTAAATGAAACTCGCGAGCTTCAGCATATGAAAAAATTAGATTTGATTTTGAAGTCATAAGTGATATAAAAATGTTGCGCTTTTCAACACATGAGATATTATTTAAATTCTTCTTATTCTTCTTCTTCTTTTTAAAGCGGGAGCCCTGGTCTGTAATCTAATTCTTGTATGATGAATAGCTTAAGGAGAGAAATTAAATAAGCGTAAAATAAAACAAGTGCCATTAAATTGTACACAATTTTATCGTATTGTATATCAGTTTGAAGGCCGGGGCACAATGAATCCGGCAAACGTTAAACTTCGCATTTTTCAACTGACAGCTAATTTGAAATACATGATGTCTGTTACATTCAGTAAGTGTCCGTCAACGCAAAGTACAAAAATTGGTAAACTTTTAACTTTTTGCGTACGTTGAGTAGTTTGACAGATATTGGTTGGTTTTTTTTTTGGCAAAAATAAAATTAAACAAAAGAAATAAACGAAATAAATAAAAAAAGTTGAATTTAATAAATAAAATGGAGAATCAACCTCTAGAAGCTGTTCAAGTGCTTCCGTCAATAAAGTACTCATTGTGCCAATCTTCTCCATCGGTGCGCTAATGTCAGTTGAAGTTTAACGTAAGCCGGATTCATTGTGCCCCTTCTTTTTCGGGTGTAATAACTAAAAAAACTAGATTGCCAGAAACTTTAAAGTTTTCAATTTACCCAGGACTTAATGGGATTTCCAGAGTTGATTAAACAAGATATTTGTATGAAATATGTATCATTAACGCAAAAATTAAATTTATTGAGTTATGACGTTGTCTTTTCTTAATTAAAAGCTCGAACATATCACAGGCTCTAATATACATACATAAATTCCTATTATATTGAATGAATTAGTAAACCTTTGATAACAAAATTTGCATGCAGCTGCTCCATTGTGCACAAGCTTGAACAAGAAACTTTAATTTTTTTTTTAATTTCTACGAAAACTCAGTCACAAAATATGCAACAATAATAAAAACACTAAAAAAATACAATTGAGCTCAATTATTGAATGAAACACGAGCAAATGCTTTGCAGCCTAAAACTACCGGCATAAGCAGCACCAAAAGACAGACACAAGAGAAAATATTAAATAACAAAAATTAAATTCTTTAAAATACATGCCTAATATTTATTTATTTATTTTTTGTTTGTTTTTTTCTTTGCAGGTCTTAGATTTGTCATTTAATCGCATTAAAAAACTCAAACGCAGCTCATTTCAACCCTACACAGGCGTCAAATATTTATTATTATATGAAAATATGATACAATCAATTGAACCGGGTACCTTTGCACCTCTCACATCGCTCCAGGTAAATGACACTTTTATAAAAAGAAACAAAAACAACAACAACAACACGATCAACGCTACCGTTAAAAAGCAAAACAAACAAATGAAAAGTAAACAAAACAATTGCATACACAGAGTTGTTTTTGCAATAACTGTTATGAAAAAAAATTAATAATAATAAGAAGACAAAACAATCGAATTTCATTACAAATTATGTGATTAATTATTTTTTATTTTCACTTGAGACATTAATTGTTAATAAATCGTTTAAAAACATGCAATTGTCATATTAACTAATTACTACTCTGATAATAACTCATGCCAACAATTAATTCCATACATACATATTTCAATTAATATCAAATTTCACACGATAATAATTTTAACACTTTTTGTTTTGAAGCTGGAAACGATTTTTGCAACACTTCCATTCGAGTATAGCGCTGTCATTCTAATTTATTTTATTTGATTAATCCAGATGTTTTTCATTTATTTGTTCGAAATATTACACAAATAACAGGAAACTTTTCTATAAGGAAAGTGTGCTGTGGCACAGGAAACTTTTCTATAAGGAAAGTGTGCTGTGGCACAGGAAACTTTTCTATAAGGAAAGTGTGCTGTGGCACAGGAATCTTTTCTATAAGGAAAGTGTGCTGTGGCACAGGAAACTTTTCTATAAGGAAAGTGTGCTGTGGCACAGGAAACTTTTCTATAAGGAAAGTGTGCTGTGGCACAGGAAACTTTTCTATAAGGAAAGTGTGCTGTGGCACAGGAAACTTTTCTATAAGGAAAGTGTGCTGTGGCACAGGAAACTTTTCTATAAGGAAAGTGTACTGTGACATTGTCAACTTTTTTTATTATAAAAGTGAGCTGTACCACAGGAAACTTTTCTATAAGGAAAGTGTGCTGTACCACAGGACACTTTTCTATAAGAAAAGTTTGTGTGCACGTGTGGCATTCTCAAAACACTGGACATGGGAACCGCTCTTAATAATTGTGTGGGGGATGTTTTGACGGTATCTGCTGTACATACACAAAATATATATGTACATACATAAGCAATTAAATTACGTATTAAAGCGAATAACTTTTCATCCACAGGAAATCGATTTGTCGAATAATGCTCTCTTGTCCATTCCATTGGAGCTGCTGCAATTGCCCTCTCTGAGAAATTTGTATATAGATAGCAATGAATTGACGTTTTTGGAAAGAGATCTAGAGGCTTTGGAGACACCTATTAGGGCTCCATTAGAATATATAAATGTGGCCGATTGCGGTCTTCAGAATATACCCGATTTGGGTGTATTGCCAAGTAAGTAATGTGCATGAGCAGCAGGCATTCCCAAAACATCTCACACTTATATGTAAAATGCAGAACTGCATTGTTTTGAGAATGCCTGGCATAATGTGTTTTTTAAATATACATATTTAATAAAAAGAAGTTGTATTTCATTTGCAGAACTTTGGCACATAAATGCCTCCATGAATCCTTTAATGGATTTGAGTATGGAACGCTTTGCGAATTTTTGCAATTTAAAAAGCGTCGACTTAACGCGCACCCATTTAACGCAGTGCCAATGCCAACAGGCCAATAATCACTTAAGAAGTTTATCAGTTAAAACTAAATTCGTTCCAGTTTGTATGGGTAAGTTTGGCGAAAGCAACCAAAATCCTATTTTAATTATAATTAAGTGAAAAAAATAAAAATAAATTAAAAGCAAGAGAAAGAAAATCTTTAAAAAAAAACTTTTATTTAAATAACACAAAAAGAATCAGGGTCATATCAAAAAAAATTAATTTGAACTTCAAATGTTCTTTTGTCAAAATTTTTATGGAAATTTTAGTCTTTAAAATCTTGTTTATTTGGCAGAGTTTTGATTTTATTTAACATGCATACATACATCGAGCCTTATTTTCGATTTTTTATCGTAAGCGACATGTTATCGAAAATAGAGTTTTTTATTGAAATTAAAATTTTATGGGCCTATCCAAAGTTTAGAATTATCAAAATGGCAAAATAAAATAAAATACAAATTTTAAAATAAAATATATGTGATCTTCTCCAAGAAAAGAGACTAGTGTGTAAAAATGAAGTTTTGAGAAAAAAGCACTTAAAAAATAAAATTTTAATGTTTTTCTAATTTTGATAGATTTTCCCAAGTTCCCGTTTTTTTACACACTAAGAGCCTGTTCATCTAAATGCGAACGATAGCTTCGATCGAAAATTTATATTAGGCACAAAAACAAAAAACTGAAATTTGTCTCTTTTCTCGGAGAAGGCCACATATTTTAATATTTAAAATAAAATCTTCTGCTAAAAAATCTAATTTTTATCGTTTACGATTAAATCGAAAATAAGGCTCGACACACATACATAATTCCAATTTATTAAAAACAAATATAATTTATGAATTTTTTAACACACACTTATTTTTCAGAAATATTAGATAATTCCGTTTGTCCGCTGCCATACAATTTCACCATCCATTCTGAAACATTTAAGTCATGTAAAAATTTAATTAAAATAGCTGAAGCACGAAGCATGTGGCTATTTGTAGCCGGGTGTGCGGGAGGAATACTAGCGGTCATATTGAGTAAGTAAGATCCACAGAGTGTGGCGTCAGTTAAACATTAAGCACTTTCACCAAAAAATGTGTTTAAAAAATAGAACAGAATACACATCGCTCATTTACTCAAACAATGTCATAACTCAAAAAATGTAACAATGAAATGGAAATTCCATTTTTAAAATTAATCCTCGTATCGTTCTTCATATTTGGACCTGTTCCCAGAATCACTGTGATTTCAAAAACATTTTATCATTTTTAACATATATAATGGAACATTTATTTCTTTGAAAATTTCATACAAATACTTTGTTTACTCAACTCTTGAAAGAAAAATTAAATTTTCTTTTTCCATTAATTTGTATGCAAATTAAAAACTTCAAATTCGTTTTCTGTTGTTTTCTAGTTTTTGAGTTATGATGTTATTTGAGTAAATGAGCGACATGTTTATTTGAGACGGATTATTTTAACGATATCAAAGCAAAATGGCGGCAGGTTGTTGTCCATGCTGATTTTGTCGTTGTATTCCCATTAAACTAATTTCTATTATTGTTGGCAACAATGAGCAAATACAGTGCTGCCAATATAATAGAAAATGTGGAATGTATGATAGTTTATGATTATTTCATATTATTTAACAGAAAGAACATCCCGAAATTGATGTAAAGAAATAAATTGATTCATTTTTATACTTTTACGTGATATACATATGTAAGTACTTTTTAAAATGGTACAGTACGAGCTCGAATTGCACAATCACCGATTATTGCAACACATCGCTTAGCGCAACAGTTAATTTTTTACATTACAGTCTTTATAAGTGCATTTTGATATGTAAACATCTGTACGCTAGGGGTTAAAAATCTTTTTCACAATACAATCACAAAATTTTGAGTAAGATCGTAAAGCGTTATCAAATCGGTGTGACCTACATATGTATAAGTGTATTAGTGTAATCATATGAACAAGAAGTACAGAGAAACTTAACAGCTGCATTGAAATACACTCAACCGAATTTTAAAGCATACCTTGAGGAGCAATATTAATTTCAATAGAAATTGCTTGTGAAGTGTAATAGTGTTGCCAGTGTGGGGATAATTTTGTTAAAAAGTTGAAAAATATAAAATAAATATAAACTAAGTGAGACATTTTTAGATTTTTAAATGTCAGGCTTAAGTTCAGTAATTTCAATTCTTATTGAATGAAATATTTTTATTAATTAATGTGAGTTTCTAAAGAAGAGAAGAAAAATTAAACTTACGGCCTGGTTCACGATGTCGACAAGAAACTATCTATCGCTTACTTATATGGAAAACAAAAACAAATTTTATTATTTTGTTTTTGTTTTCAATATAACTAAGCGACAGATAATTTCTTGTCGACATCGTGGGCCAGGCCGTTAGACTTTATAGCTGGTGGAAATACCGATACTTCTCTGTGTAGCCACGCAGCTGTTTCCTACCGTTGCAGTTGCATTCCATTACAGTCGGCTAACTGAGCCTTAACATTTTTATGGAGTGGGCAAACAGAAATTCGTTGCAATTTAAGAAAGTAAAGAATCCAAAAACTTAAATCAAACTTTCAACATTATTTTCCTTAAACTAGATTGTGTTTATAAAAAGAAATTTAACATGAGTAGAACTCAAATATACGCAAGTACAAAATATGTTTTTACGTTTCAATTCCCGCCTTATCATGACTTCCACATGTGAAAATTTCCGAATAAAATTTTTCGTGTGAAATTTTATTTTTGCATCATCAATTCCAATAAAATTAAAAACTTACATAATTTCACTTTTTTTTTCAACATATGTACAAATCTTTGTGAATAAATTTTCAACATATTTCGCAATCGTATGAAGTTTTTAATACCAATTGTTCACATGTTCGGAAATTTCCATGTGAAATTTTATTTATGTTAAGCCTGAATGTATAAATTTTTTTATGTTTAATTAATTGTTTATTAAAATATTTTTGATATTAAATTATAGTTTAATCTTAATGAAGTCTTTAGTGGTCGATTATTGCAACTTTTCGGTAAACGTAACAACCTCGATTTCCTTTGTAGCTGCAATGTAATGTAGGAAGCAGCTGATCGATTTTTTTATGTGAAAAGTTGGTTACGTTACATTAGATCTTTAAAATCATTTTCATTACTTTTCACATAACAATATCGATCAGCTGTTTATTACTGTTGCAGTTGCAGGAAACAGCTGATCGAAATTTTTATATGAAAAGTAGGTTACGTTACATTACATCTCTCACATAACAATATCGATTAGTTTTTTTCTACTGTTGCAGTTACTTTACATTGCAGTCAGCTAACTGAGCCTTTATAAATGTAAAAGCTTAGAAGTTGGCAGCACTGAAATAGGGCGGCAAATTACGTTATTCAGTATCGATCGAAATATAATAATGTTTCGCGGAAACATTTTAAAATTTCATACAGCTGTCATCTTCAAAATAATAGAAGTAGCTTACTACAAAGCGACAAATGTAGCTAGCCCCATTTGAAGTTTTGCGTTCGTGTAGCTTGCTGTGGTGAGTGTGTTAAATGCAAATTTTCCATGCAAATGGAATACGTGAATTATTGAAAGATTTTCGGCAATAAAAGCACGAAAAATAATAATATATTTTGTACAAAAATTTCTATTATTGTTAGTGAAGTGTTGTGCAACACTTTTTCGCTTAAAATATATTTTTTCCCCTAAAGTAGATTTAAGAAATCTTAAAGCATACTTTCGCTGAGACTATAGTTCTCGATAAATATTTATTTATTTTTTTAAAATATTGTTGTTCTATTATTTCTATTTTCAATAGTGATCTGGTACTGCACATATCGAAAACGCAAGAGACGCAATAAGAAATTAAGGGCAGCAGCCTTAAATCGCAGAAGTTTAGTTATATCGCCAAAGAATGCCATAAATAGAAACGAAAAGGATTTTCAATGTAATCACAAGGATGAATTATTGTGCTGTGATACTGCCTAAAACTAATTTAGTAAAATAATTGTATGTAGTATATATACGAATAGAATATAAGTTCAGTTTAGGTTTTTAAGCGAAGCTACTTTTTCTCAAATACTTTTTATTAAAAATATTTATTAAGTTTTAAGCAAAGCAGCCATTAAATAACTTTTTGCAATTTGGCTGTAAACACTTTTTTTTTAGTTTTTTTCGTAGTATTATTAGTTAAAGTTGCATATATGAAAATTGTGAAAACTAAACTTTAGTTTAATTAGTTTGACTAAAACTGTAACATATCATTTTTGGTTTGTGTAAAAAAACAAACAAAAATAATTCTTATGAAAGCCAAACAAAAAAGGTGCCTTATTTATAATAAACTTAAATCTATTGTATTATTAAATGCCAAATAGTAATAATAATTTTTTAATATTTTAAACTTAACAAAAAAAAAACTCCCACCATAATATCAATAATAGTAAATAAAACAGTTGCAATAAAAACGAAAAAAATTATTAAGCAATTTAAATCATGCATTTTTGATCTTAACGCCCAAGAGCATAAATGAAATTCAACATGTCCCACTAAAAGTTTAATGTCCCTTAATAATATTCATACACACATTCTTTCACACGACTACACTCCCACCATGCAACATACACACTATGATACGTGTTGCAGCTTTTAAAACGCCTGTCATAATTCCAAAAAAAAAAAAAAAAAAAACGGGCAATAACAATTATCGATTTCAGTGGCACAACTAGCACAGTGTTTTGATTTACACACATTTTTGATAAGAAATTTTAAATCATCCAGTCCAACAAATTTTTTTAATTTTAAAATATTAATCGCAATTTTGTCATCCGAATAGCAGTTGGAACTCTTTTTTTTTTTTGTAAGACAAAGCACATTTTAAAAATCGTTACTTACACAAAAATTGATGTTTCTTGCTGCATTATGTGGAAAGATATTGCAAAATAAAAAATTATATGGGAGGTGCCACTAAAACTTTTATTATTCCGACTTTTTCTTTTTTTAACCTCCCGCTTTCGACATCCCCCTTTTTGATTGATCATATCCCACTTTCTACAAAATCATCTGGTCACGTCAAGTATTACCATACTTTATTTTATTATTTACAAGTAGAATAGAGTGTGTAATAGCCTCATTCATAAAAATATTTTTATAAGAGATTTATAAAGCAGTTTTTCATACAAAATTTATTTTATAAACCTTTTAAGAAACAATAAAATTTTTTATGAATAAAGCTTGGATAACACTTTCCGCAAAATTTACCGATTTTCGTCGGCTCTCTGAAATAAACTTTCGATTCATTTTTGATTGTTACTCTCGATATTTTTACACCATAAATGTTCGAGATATATTCGAAATCGATATCAACTGGGTAAAAGTCATCCCTAGACAAAAGCGGCAAGCGTTTTTTATCTGTCAAAACTTCTCATGTCCATACATTTTGTATGGAGCATACCGAAACAACGCGGCGGCAACGCGACGGCAACGCTTTGCTATTGGAAAATCCGATGCTGACAACGCGTTTCACAATGAAGTTAGTTGCAAAAGAAAACAATTGCCTTCTGTTTGCCATCATCAGCGTTACCATATGTGAAGATTTATTTAAGAATAAAAGATTTTTTTGTTAAAAATAAGATTATTAAGAATTTGATATTTGGTACTTTTAGTATATATACTATATATATATATATAATATATTATTTAATTTCTATTTGACTAAAGTACTGACATATTTTCTTGTTTCCTTCATCAAAAGTATGATTTATGTGCATTCATATATTTATCTAATACATTCAGTATATATTTTGTTCTATACGTTTGTTAGTTCATTTCAAACAAAAAATTTTACCTGAATTTGAATTCGGTAAAATTAATGCATATTAAAAGTTTTTGAGAAAAAAAATATGGCGATGCTAGGCCATCATCCTAAGCACAAGAAGTTTTTCAAATCTTCTAACTCTTCTAAATAACTAATTTTTTTAAACTTTAATTATATTATTTTAATTTAAATAACAAAATTTAGGTAACAAAATATATATATTATATTATATATATTATATATATATATATATGTATATTTAAATACACATTTCAGTAAAGGTTCAGTTTTATCACAAGACTTAAAAAATAATTTTGATATTGGTCTTCAAGTTCAATTTATCTTATTAAGATTGGTCTTTTGGCAGAAGCCAGGCAGAAATTGTGATTTTGCGGAAAAAAAATATGTACCACCACATCACTGTAAATACAAAATTACAACTCTTCCAAAATTTGTGTACCACCACAGTAGTGCAAACACAAAAATATGAAAACTATTTGACTCAAGTTTGGAAGTTTCCATTGTGACGACCTTATAAATTTGTATTTATAGTATTGTGACAACATTGAAAATAAAAGTCCGAGGACGGGTATTCGGCGTCATCATTTTAAAGTTATAAGTGCATTAAAATTTTGGTAAACGAATAAGACCCATAAGTTTTATGGTTTCCGATAGACGTTACCTACTGAGATTAAAATTTAACAATGTAAAATAATTTTTCTAGCGTAAATTTAATATTTTATTATATTAGGGATATTTGGCGATATTCGACAAGTCATTTGGCGAGGAGGCTGAAATTACATCTGACAGCACTGGTACGGTGTTAAAATAATCAGGGTTGTTTTATTTATTTGCTTGATAACCCTGTTTTTATCGTTTTGACATAACGCTGCCGCTTTTGTTTAGGTAACACAATTCAACGTTAAAGTTCGGCGGAAAAAAAACGTTCCGCTTTCCGTCCTTATTTAGGGATGGCTGTAAGGGAGTTTTTTTTAAAGCAACCCTGCTAGAACACTACCAGTCAATTGACTGCTCATTTGATCGATAGCCATGCAGGATATATTCATCATTGCACAGAACAATGTTTCCATCACATTATTAAAGGCAAACTGAAAAATGTGATGGAAACTTTTGTGTTGCATCTCACTTAAGATCAAATGGCTAGTCAATTGACTGTCATTATTGAATTCAATGTAAAATTATTTTAAATGTGTTAGTGAAAAAATTTGTTTTAGTTTCCAATCATTCATAAAGCGAAGAAATTTCGAAACAAAATTCTTCGATATTTGTTCACTTATCAAAGAAAATTCGAATGCTCGATAAAACTTCGAGCCTCGAACTTCTCTCTGAAGTTTTTCGAATGTGTGACGGTAGCCGAGTGAATGTGTGCTATACTGGTAGTCGAGACATAAAAAATAAAAAAATAAATCATAGGTACATATGTGCAATAACTGAAAAGAAATAAATTTGTCACGATAGCCCATTGGATGTGTGTTAGTCTGTTAGAATGGAGGTACTATATTCAAATCCTGCAGCGTAAGTAAGGGTATTGAAAAAATAAATAAAATAAGTAAGTTAAATAAAATAAATAAATAAATAAATGAAAAAATAAAATTACTTTTATACTTTTTCTGTTGCCTTTTTGGGATATCGAAATTAGTTTGATATTCTCTCACTTTTGATATTGCTAGCGAAACTTCGATAACTAATGTTTTTTGGGGCAAAACTAAGCGACAGTTTAACATATTTCGATTCATTTTTGAGCGTCACTCTCGATAGTTTTACATGATAAATGTTCGAGATATATTCGAAATCGATATCAATAACGAAAGTCTTGGTCAAGTGAAATTATAACAGATACATGCACAAGCCCAGCCTGTTACTGTATACATTACATTGCAGATAATTGTCAAACTTTGTTTACAAGCTACAAAAATGTTATTGTGTGTGTGTGTGTGCATAAAATGATAACAGTGTTGCCAATGAATTTACACATGCTTGTATCTCCAATTACACATTGGGTAAAGTGAATAAAAAATAAGCATTTGCTTTTTACTTGAAAATTTGTTAAAAAAAAACAAAAAACACATACATATTTTAGGTTTTAAAACAAATTTTTAAATAAAAAGCAAATGCTTATTTTTTATTCACCCATTGAAGAAAATTACACAACACATCTTCTGTGTAGGTTAAAATTAAAACAAAAATAAATGAAAAAATAACCCAAATTACACACAAATTACACCTATACATGAATTCGATTGCATGGCCTACTCATGAGATTAGAAATTACACACTGTCTAATTACACTCAGATTGGCAACACTGAATGACTATAATCACGAATGATGCCGCATCTGCAATTGTATTTTAGTTACCCTGTTATTGTTATTTTTAAAAACAAAAGATAACTGTTTCTGACAACTATTTGTTTGTTTATACCAACAAAATGCATGTGTTTTTTGGTGTTGTAATTTTGTTGTAGTCGTGCATGTACCTAGTATAATTGTATCATGTACATGCATGACGTTTTCATATGCGCCCACGCTTATGAAGAAGCAAGCATCACAAATTAATTCGTCACTAAGTATTTTATTATTTACACCTATACCTGCAATAAATGAAACAAATTTCTTGCCAACAGTGTTTCTTAAGCTGTCTTTACATGGTAATACAAAGTATTACGACTTTGTAGAATCAAAATATTATGAAATTCTCCCAGTGTTTAATAAAAAGAGAACAAGAGTCTGTTGTAGGTATTTTTCATGTTTACACTGATACGATAAGTAAAATGCAAGCACAGATATTCAACTGTTGAGTTAATAACAAAAATTGGAAAATTGCAAAAAAAAAAGATAGATATGTAGCAATAAAACTAAATATTGGAGAAAACATTTTATGATTTCAATGTATTTTTTTATGTTTTTTATGTTTGTTTATTGTTTTTTTTTGTTTTTTCTGTACCAGTTAAGTAGCTGATGGTTGCAGTCGTAAAATATTTACAAAAACAACATGAAAATTTACTGAGTTGATTTTGTTGCTTTTGTAGAAGTATCAACACCTTCAATAAATACCATTAGTGCTGCCAATATTTACTTTGAAATACACCTCTGGTGTGATGAGAATATTTAAGTTTCTAAAATGGTTTAGAAAATAATCATTTACCGACCGCTTGTCAAATTTTCTATCCGTATTCTCTCCTACTCGATAAATTTTGCCTTTACATGATAAGATTTTGTATAACCTACAGCATTTTTTGACATGTCGTAATACATTGTATTACCATGTAAAGACAGCTTTAGCGTTTCTTTTGGAAGATTTTGCTGTAGTAAAGCATTTCAAAAACCCCTCATGTCTTAAAAGTTCTTATAAGTGATCTTGTGCAGGACTTTATTGCATAATTAGCCGACTGATTGCCGGCACTCTTGAGCCACTCTGGCCAGCCGTGTTTTTTGATGTTTGTTCCCGACAAGTAGCCAACGAACGTTGTAAAGTGTTTCTGCTCTAAACAGTTTTTTTTGGAACAAACAATTTATTGGAAAAGTAAAAAATATTTACTGAAACTACATTTTATTTCAAAAGAATAATTTTCGTATTTCCTAAAAAAAAACATTGAGCTCCAATTTTTTAATTATTTTTTTCGTATTCAGCAGCCCCCTAAACCATACTGACTGACCTTTAAATAATTTTTTCCAGCTAGATTGGAAATTCGTCCCACTGTGCAGTGCTTTTCTGGAACATTCATAAGCACTTTTTTATGAAACAATTACTGGTTTCGTTAAAGCTACTTTTCCTACAACAGATAACCAATTTTAAGGGAATAAGGACACTTTAACATGCAACATGCAACATGTATGTACATGACACATATTCATGAAATTGCATATACATACATACACACATACTTACTATTAAACATGCACTTGTATTCATAACATAAATCGCTTAAAGTTTTTGCAGCAACTTTATATTTTCCAAACGAAACATTTAGTTGCAAGAATATATTTAATTCGTTGACATCGCAAACGTGCTGCGGCTTAAATTCAGCACAATACAACACACCATGGACTTGAAAGGAAAACTTTTATTTGTATTTATACCATTTTATACACTGATCGCTGTCGACGAACTTCTTTATGCGGCAGCAGTTATGAAGAGCGTACGAATCGAGGAAATACCTTTCGCTTTAACGCTAAAAGTGCACAATAGAACACATGCAAGTTCTTTAAGATCTGCCACCCAAAAAGGCACGAAAAACATATACAGCCTAAAACGTTTGGATCAACAAAAAAGTTTCTTAAAAATCTTTAATATACCTTGTAAGTTAAGTGTATGCAAGCAGGCAGCATTTTTACACACATTTAAATCATTCGATTTGTTTCATGTTTCATTGGATTTTTCTGTTTGTTTGTTTGTTTTATTTTATTTTTTTTTTTTTGATGTGTGGCTGTGGCATATTTAGATATAATTTGCTTTTTTGCGGCTAAAGGTAAATGGCCGTTCATACCGCCCTTTATGCAAAATCGTGTTGATGCAGCCTCTCGTACACTGTTCAGTCAAAATGATAGTTTTATTAAGCAATTTTGCCAGAAATGGATACAGGTTAAGGAATGCTTCCGGCCGATATTTTGTAAGTAAATTATCTTTCTTCATTGTATGTGTGTGTGAGTGTTCATTAAAAATTTGTGGGCTTTTTAGCCGTACATATTTAATTTTTTTTTTAGTTCTTTCATAATTATTTTTAATGTATTAAGTTGTAATAAGAAAATAGTGAATGAATTTCTGTCGAATAGTTTGGACAGTATTTCTGTATATTTAGTTTGGTTTCATTTGAAATGTTTGCGTCTGAACCTTTTTTAAGAGTTAACATCTTTTGCATATTTTTATGATGAATCGACATAAGAAAATCATGAATACCTCGGATTGCAGAATTCGGTGTGTTTTGTTTTTGATTTCAATATAATAACACAGAAAAATTTAATTTTGCAATTACTAAATTAAAAAAAAAAACATATTTTTATTGAAATAGAACCACATAATTCGTAAAAAATTCAATAGATATAAAGACATATATCGTCACTTTAAATGCAAACGAACGTAACTTCACAAAAATTCGAAATCGAGTTTTTTATTGATTATTGTTCACTTTATCAAACTAGTTAGACCTCTGCGTTAAAAAATTACGACTTTATTAAAGAAATTCAAACGGACGTATATACGAATACATCTATTTTTTTTATTGCAAAGAACGTAACTAACATAAAAGCTTGAATATACAATAAAAAATTCAGTGAAGTGGGACCTTGACCTGCGCACGACGGGTTCTGTACGAACACGAGATATGTATGTAATTCAATACGAACTTTAGCCTATATAAGATATAGTTTTGGAACTTTTTTTTGGGCTTTTTTCGGTTTTAAGCGTTATTTTTAGTTTTGCAACTTTTTTTCTCGTTTTGGCGATTTTTTCTGGTTTTTTATGTTTCTTAATTTTGGCGATTTTTTTTAGTTTTGGGTAGTTTTTTGGTCTTGGGCGTTTTTTTTTTCATTTTGGCAATTTTTTTAGTTTTGATGCTTTTTTTTCTCGTTTTGGCGATTTTTTTCGGTTTTTGGCAATTTTTTTCGTTTTGGCGATTTTTTTAATTTTGGCATTTTTTTTCATTTAGGCGATATTTTTAGTTATGTAGATTTTTCCTTTTTTTTGACGTTTTTTCATTTCGACGACTTTTTTTCATTTAGGCGCATTTTTTAGTTTTGACACTTTTTTTCTCATTTTTGGCGATTTTTTCGGTTTTTGGATTGGCGATTTTTTTTCATTCAAACAATTACTTTGGTTTTGGCGCCTTTTTCGTTTTTTGGCGATTTTTTTCGGTTTTTGGCGTTAGTTTTAATTTTTGGTGATTTTTTTCATTTGGGCGATTTTTTCGAATTCGGCGATTTATTTTAGTGCTAGAATTTTTTTTTTAATTTTGGCGATTTTTTTCGTTTTGGCGATTTTTTTTTAAATTTTGGCGATTTTTGTTTGGTTTTGGTGATTTTATAATTTTCGGATTTTTTAGTTTTGCCGTTTTTGAAAATTTCAAGGGTTTACCTCTTATGGTTTCCAATATATAGAAAGTTGTCAAAATTACATAGTCAAAATTGCATTAACTGATGGACCACCCTTTAATTAAAATTTTTTTAAATTTTAGTTTTAATTCTTGTAGTCTATATAAAAATACAGTAATTTTACAAATTTCAAGTGTCAATATACATATGCACATACACTTGTATATATATAATATATATATATATATATATATATATATATATATTACATGGGATTTTAACATTTTTCGTTTCTCGTTTTGGAACACCGTTTAATTACATACTGTGTCCAAATTTCAGGTCCGTAGCTCTTACGGTTCCTAAGAAAATAGCGTGTGACGGACAGATGGACAGCGTAGCGAAAACAATAGGGTTCCTTTTCACAAAACTTAAAATCAATTTTTGAAAACCTTTTTGTTTAAACAAAAACTTACCACAATTTTTTTCTGTGTAGTCAGACGAGAATTTTTTATTGCCTTCTATAAACTGGCAGTGAAATTTTTCTTTTAAAATGTTCCTCTCTATTAGTTTTTTAATAAATGTTACACTTAAATGGTAACAATTCCCAATAAAAACACTAATTATTAACTTGACGGCACCAGGTAAAAAATACTTGTGTGGCAACACTCTACAATTAGAGCTGAAAAAAAGTCAGCCATTGTAGTAAAGTAAGAAAATAAAAAACATGTTGATTATTGAATTCTTGTTTAAACTTTGTTATTTGTTGTATAATAATATATATATATAATAATATTATATATATATAATAATATATATATAATAACTCTAGTTCTTCGAAAAAATTTTTGGGTAAAGGTTCCCTAATGATCTGCAGTTCTCTGATGAATTGCGCATAGGATCCATCTAAGCCCCTCAATAATCAATTTCAATGTATTTTTAATAAAAAAATATTTTTCTAAATAAGTAAAATAATAATTTGGGATTATTAGTGCTTTAATAAATGTTAAACTCTCTCATGAAATTTAATTCACACTTTATCGATTGCATTACTAATGAAAAATACGCTTTTTTGTACATTACGTTTATACGTATCTGTTGAATTGCGTGTGCTGAGTAAATAGGGCATTATTTTCTAACGGTAGTTCAGATGAAAAAAATGTCTGCCTCTTTACCACTGTTGTTGAGCTGCATGTGTGTGTCGTAATAAATATGTATATACAAATGTACTTTGAGTAAAACATTTAAGCACATTGGCGACTTACCATGATGCATCTCTATTATCATTTTCTGGCAACATTATGTTCACCACTACACTATTTTCTCTCATACATTTTTATTAGGACTCACTGCAACCGCATCTGTTTGCATGTGAATCTGACTAACAGCATTGCCAGTTAAAAAGAAAAATGATCTCTGTGAGTTATGACAAGAACCAATTGTACGGTCAAATATAAAAAGGCGGAAGTTGGCTGTTATTTAAAGTCAACGTTGCCAAGTGTGTAGATTTATCTGTATTTCGCAGTTTTTGTTTAGCTTTTGAGCAGTAATCCACATTTTTTGTTTAAAAAAATAATTTTTTGTGATACATATTAAATTTAATTAAACTAGAATGAATTTTAAACAGAAATAATTTCTTAAGTTAAGTCCGGTTCAGTATTTTCAAGTCTTATTGAATAAAATATTATTACACAGGTCAACAAAATGAAATTTATTATGTGAGGTCAAATGTTTCACAGTCAATTTGCATACACTAAGTATTGAGTATCAATCCCTTTATATTAATTTGTTTGAATTGGCTCTGTATCTCGAGATTTTCCGTTATCAAGGAATATGAGGATGCTGCATCACATAATTTTCATTTACTCAAGAACCAATTCTTCGATTAAACAAAAAAATACACAGAAGGCTAGGAAACAAATTGACCTTTAAATAATGTTTGTACTAATTTTCAGAAAGTTTTATACAAAAAAATTAATTTTTTCAAAAAAATTTAGAAAATCGTTTCATAAAAGACTCATTAAAATTTTAAACTGAAGAAAATTTTATATTTTATTATTAATTGTGATACATTCATATGTTATAAATAAAATGAGCTAAATTTATTAAAAATCATTCCATCACTTCTGACTTTTTTAATTTTTATTTATTTTAAATTGATTTATAAAAAATAAAAAGACCTGTAATATGCTACCACTAAGTTGTGAATAAATTCAATTAATTAAATGTTAATAAATAAAAACTGTTTGTGTCTATTTTAACACAAACAGTTTTTATTTTAGCTTACATAACTAGTTTTATTATAAATTTATCATTTTCTTAAAATCAAAATGTCCATGTCCAAATCGAACTTTTCAGAAATTCGAACTGCCGCGTGCACAAACTGGTTCTAATTTGTGAGATTCTACTGTACTTGAGAATGTATTTACCAAAGATAAATGAATAATTGCATATACAGTATAATCATTTCTCATATTCCATTTCATTAAAAATTCTTGTTAAATAACTGATGCTAATAACAATCTCTGCACTAGTAGAGAAATGCACCGGCACATTTCCCCTCTTCTTAGAAAGTCTCATTAATTAATAAAAAATACTTCATTCAATAAGAATTGAAAATACTAAACTTAAGCCTGATCAAGAACTCATTCCTGATTAAAATTCACTCTAATTCAATTACATTTAATATGTATCACATACAGCCAAATTTATAACAATTACAAGCATTTCCATTTAAATGTCTTTACGTCCCCAAAACAATATATCCTTTAATTATCTGCTGATTTTCCTTATTTTTTATTACAAATTTTAAGAAAATTTTTTCTTCTTTAACTTTTATTCACAGCTGTTACAACAACTACAGCTTCGAGTAGAGATATTGACACTATCTCCAATCAACGCTGTCAATGTGCAAATCTGGTTGCCACTGAAGCGCCAGTGCCAGTCGTCTATTTCGATCGTGATCATATAGGAAATATAAGTGTGGAAACTATTTCCAATACCATAGAGTTCTTGCAGAATTTTCTACCAGCACCCACCAAAAAGGGCAAAAGGAAAAATCGTGTACGATCTCGGGTGGATGAAATGGAAATTGAGTACTGAAAAATATGCAAAAGTGTTGAGTTGAGACAGAAATAACAAATGTGTTTTAAATATATATTTTTTCACCATTATCATACGGGTTGAATATGAATATTTGCAGGGGACGAAAATGGAAAAATTCCTTTGATTTTTTTGTTTGCATCGAGTAAATTATAAGGATTTAGTATTTTTTGTTTTGTTTTTGGCCATAAGCAAAAATTTTCTTTATTTTTAACATACGCAGCTAGAAACTAATAGAGTGAGAATACAATTAATTGTTTTTTTTAAACAAAAACGGTTGGCAAACGTTTGTTAAACGTTTGCTGATTGATTTGCTAATTATAGTAGATAATGTATTACAAAAATATTTGTAAATATAACTATTGCTTGTAAGACGTTTTTAAAATTATATTTGTTTGCAATTGTAATATATTTATATGTATGCATTTATGTATATCAAAGCAAAGCTATTAGTGAAAAAGTAAACGATTCAACATTTTTTAAAAGTTTTTGCCTTTGCATAGAAATATTGCAAACTTTTTGTGCTTTTTTTCATACACTGATAATATTATTGTATAAAATAAAGTCGTTATCAAATATAATAGATTCGAAATTTAAACAAAAATAAAACATCTTTTGAAATAATTAAAAAAACTTAAACTTTTCTTTGGTTAATTAATTTATTTGTAAGATTAATATTTTTATATAAAATTCCACGATATACACAGAAATAACAACATTACGAATTTTTCTGATGCGCATTAGTGTCCATTTGTATCAGTTATTGTAGGGAAGTTCAAGTGATGAAGGCATAGACACAGGTCACTGAACTATACCGACTTCAGCAGATACTATTCCTAATGTAATTTAAGAGCGCCCTCACCTTCATCGGTATTGTGTAGCAGATATATCGGCAAAGTAAAATAACGAATAAAAAGCAGAGTTATAAAGTAATGAATCTTTTTTCTATGTCATCCTTCACCATCTGTCTTCTCTATCACTATCCCATTCCCAAAGAAGCTACATGCCAATATAATATACAGACAAGGCTATTTTATTGTGCAATAAAAATTATTGCACAGTAATATTGCAAATGTGTGCATAAAAATAGAAATACATGATTGCATGGGAATTAATTATGTTGCAATCTTGTCAACACATATGCCTTTTTTGCGCAATATAAATTAATTAGCATTTGATTTTATACAATATATTGTACCACCTACTAATATAACTTTTGATTTAATCCAATATATATATTGCCATATACCAACATACAGGATATTTTATTGTACAATATAAATTATTGCACAATAAAATTGCAAATATGGGCATAAAAATAGATTTCCGGGAAATAATTATTGTGCAATATTGTCAACACATTATACAATACTTATACCTTTTTCCGCAATATAAATTAAGAGGCATTTGATTTAATACAATATATTGTGCAATACACACTAATATGATATACACACAGGCAATTTTATTGCACAGTTTCAATTATTACACAATAAAATTTCAAACGTGTGCATAAAAATAGAAAGACTTGATTTCCGGGAAATAATTATTGTGCAATGTTGTCAACACATTACAAAATACTTATGCCTTTTTGCGCAATATAATATATTGTGTCACAAATATAAATATAAATTTCAATTTAATCCAATATATTTTGCATATGAATGTGCCAACATAATATACATACAGGCAATTTTATTGTACAATATCAATTATTGCACAATAATATTGCAAATGTGTGCGTAGCTTTACTCATGCTAGGAAGACAACTGGGACGAACAACGAATTTCGTCCACGTCGACGAATTCGTCCATAAGCATTTGCTGCATAAATTCGTCATGTGAAGCACAATAATGACGAATTTACTCACTAGAGCTGTGCCAAATCGTTCATTCAAGTGAACGGTCATATTCGTTCATTTTCTAAAATAGAACGAGTTCGTTCATTTCGTTCATTCGCTCTTTTCAAGAAATAGAACGAAATAAAAACACAAACACTTGATTCGTCAAATAAAAAGGGACAAATGCAATGAATTTGTTGTGAATTGTTTAGCAAAATAAGAAAAACAAACCTAGAAAATTTAAGAAACAAAAAAATCAGTAAAAATTTTTAAAATATATTTTATAGGATTAAGAAATCTTAATTATAGTTATAATATGTACTTATGTACATATGTTCATACATACTTAAAATTTGTTAAAAGAAAAACTTTTAATATATTCTAAGAACTTAAGAAATATTAATGGCAATTTTATTAATTTCATAATGGTCATACTGTTTCTAAAAGCAGACAAAAAGGCAATTGAAAACCAGAATGTGACAAAAAAATTCGTATGAAAAATAAAAATGCAAAAAAAAACAAATCAAAAACACGCCAGTGCGCTCGTTCGCTCATTCCGTTCAATTGTCTTTTTTGTCAGTACTGCTGTGCCAAAAGAGCTCAGTAAAGTGACCGGCTCATTTCGTTCATTTCACTGATTCGTTCATTTGTATCCGTTTGTTCATGAACGACACAGCTCTATTACTCACCGAATTCATCTCTCATATTTGATAAAGTTGGTTGTGGTGTGTACCAGTGGTGCCAGAAATTTTCAAAGAAAAATCTTCATTCGTCGAAAAAAAAATCTTAAGTTTAGAAAAAAAATCTTAATTTTTTTTTAATGTTTATTATTTATAATAAAAAATAATTCATGTTTGTTAATTATAATAAAGCCATGCATATATATATATATATATATATATATATATATATATATATATATGTATATAGCAACATAAAAATTAGAATATAAACATAAAAAACAAAAGTCCAATTATTAAGCTACGGTCACACTTGGGAAATATTTGCCGAAAAAAGCGTAACCACTATTTTTTCTGTTGGCTTAGTGTGATTTAACTTGGTTTATATATTAGAAAATAAAACTTTTTATGCTGCAAAAAGCTATTTTTATATAATTTTTAATAAATGCGCTTCCATATTTAAAATATATTGGAATTAAAGGAAACAAAATTTTAGTTTATCGTTTGGTTACGCTTTTTTGGACAAATATTTGCCAAGTGTGACCGTGGCTTTATAATAAAATTAGTAATATAAATATATAACTATACATTGTACATTTTTGAGATCAAATATATATGCTTCTGGCTTTAAACCTACAGGTAAAAAAATTATATCATGACTGATTTTATAAAAGTAGTCAACATTTTATAAATAATTTAAAATAGTTGACAGATTATTAATTATAATACTGTGAGGGTTTCAGATTTTTCAAAATATTGGTATCAATTTTTAAATTATAGCACGAACATTTGTTAACTAGTAAATAATCTTGTGTATATAAAATACCCTCCAATGTGGTGTTGTCTAATCTGTTTCTGTATTTCGTTTTATTTAAGTTTACTTTTGAAAATATCCGTTCAACGTTTGCAGATGAACTAGGGAGACACATTTAATTTAATGCAAATTTTGACAACGTTGGAAACGCTAACTCACTATTTGCTCTACTAATTTTTGAAATTGTGTACCAAAAGTCTTCGACGGTAACGTTTTCTAAATTTGAAAAATATTTATTAAACTCTATGTGGCGGAGCTCTCTAAATTCGTCATCTAAATTTTGAACCTCACTGTCATCAATTAAATTTGAAAAGAGTGTTATTAGACCTGCCAGTGAAGAAACTTTTTTCTTAAAAATGTTTAGCGGGTCAAGATAAGAAAGCTGTTTTAACGCTGCATCGTTAAAGTCAAATCGTTTTGTTATTTGTTTGCAGAACTCAATGTAAAATGCAACACAGTTGCCAATGAATTCATTTATTTCAAGAGTGTTTAATTTTGTATTGGAAATTTTGTTTTTTACAAATATACCAAGGTACACTTCATCGTTTTTTAAAAAAATGTCTTTATTTTCAAAATCGTCACACTTAAAATTCGTACTGACATACATTGGCTTTACAAAGTTATCTAATATTTTGAGGTATAAACGTTCCATTTCATCATACATTTTTTGTATCTGTGAACTTGTACTTTGAAAAATTTTGTTGACATTATTTATGACATGAAGAATATACTTTAAAAAGCATAGATATAACTCATTAATATCATTTAATTTGGTTTTTATGACTTTAGCGCTATCTATATGATCCACGTTGGATGCAAATGCAAAAAATATTTTAAGTGGCTCATATAACTCTAGGACTCTAATCACAACAGCTTCCAAAGAGAGCCACCTAGTTTGTGCTGGATGCAACATCTTTTTAGGCTTATATTCTAAAAGCTTAGCAATATTTTGAAATTGAGTGTTTCGTTTAGGGCTGTTAGCTACATAACTATATACCTCACGTACTAAAGACTCAACTTCAGAAGGAAGTTCAAGGCATGCATAAGACGAACAAAGAGCGATTGAATGACAAATACATTTCATTACAAACAAATGTGGTACTTCATTTTTTAAAAGTCTAGCAACAGAATGGTGTCTTCCAGTCATATTTGGGGCACCATCTGCTGCGAAACCTATCATGTTATATTTATAAGGTATGTTATATTGCTGAAAGTAGTTAGTAATGCACATAAACAAGCTGGAAGCATCGCAATTTTCTGTTTCAATTAAGCCAAAGAAAAAATCTTTTACAGAGTAATCAACAGTAACTCGGGTTATCAAGCAAAGCGATTTCTTATTTGCTATATCCGTTGATTCATCTATGCATAAAGAGAATTTCTGCTGCTGTAGTATGCCGCAAACAAAATCAAACTGAGTGCGACCCAAAACGTTTTTACGAGACATTTCGTGTTAGTTCTCCCACAAGAAATCTTCGGTGTTATCTTAGAATCAGGTATTGCTTGTTTTAAAAAGAGGGACAAGTGGTCCATACAGGCAAAAGGCAAATTATGTTCAGCTATAAAAGCACTTAACTGAACTTCTAAGTTTTTTACGCACCTTGATTCACTGGTGTTTTTTCGAAATTCATCTTCTATTGTCGTATGATGGCTATCAATACAATTTGACTTTTGCTTATGTCTTTTTGTATTTTGGTGTTTTATCAAGTCCGATTTACCGCCGGTTATTTTCAGGCTGACGTTACATATTTTACAATATAATTGAAATTCACCTGACGAATCTTTAATTTTTGTTAGCCACTTGCCAAACACCTCTAACCACGATGCATTTATTTTGCGTTTTGTAGTATTTTCCACCTAAACAAAAAATGTAATATTTAAAAATGTAAGATTAATATCAAAAACTAAATTTAATACATTATCTTCAACCGAAATAACGCTGCTTCTAATTTCATTGGAATTTTTCGTGTTGCCTCCATATGAAATAAGCATGGAACATTAGATAAGAATTAACAAATATGCATATGTAAATTTAAATTACCTTTTCTCATCAAAAATTTATCCATAAGTAGCTTTGTTAAAATATTTAATTCATTTGTATCGCAAGCGTCTTTTTTACCAATAAAACTTTTTTCACAAAATAATAAGCGCCAAACCACGGCTGCTTATTTAGGTACATATATTTTTTGTACAAAAAATGCTATGTTGCATTTTTATGTATGTCTAGGTTCACACACGACAACTTTTGTTGCGCAACTCTACTTCAATTCTCTTTTGAACTTGCTTTTACGTTCACACAGGAAAATTTTGTTTCGGCAATTTTTGGTTTCTTTAGCTTCACCATTAAAATTGCGGATGAGATAACAAAAGAAAACTGGAGCACGGGCAATTATGCACCCCTTTCCATTCTCTTTTCCTCCCTCGTCCATAAAATCAAGAGTTGCGCAACAAAAGTTGCTGTGTGTGAACCTAGTCTGTGTATACTTTGTGTATTATCAAATGGCAATTCTCTACAATACATTGTTCTTTTATTAAGGTAACGTTAAGATGACAGGTAAATACATCTTGCGCCTTGACAATATAAAAATTGTTATATGTTATAATTTTGACTTTGTCACAAAGCATAGAATAAGGGGTAAATCTCAAAAAATCTTTATTTTTGAAAAAAGATCTTCAAATCTTATTTTGACTCAAAAATCTTCAAAATTAAGGTAAAATCTTCATTCCGGCATCACTGGTGTGTACAAAGACAGAGAGAGTGAGAGAGAAAATTGTTTTTTCGTCGTTGGTCGGCGTACAAAATATAAATAAATCTATCTCAGAGTTCGTCATGCACGACGAATTTCGTTGGACGGCAGTGTTGTGTTCATTTTCCTAATGCACAAATGTGTTTTATATTTTTTATGACGAAAGTTTGTACCGAAAAATTCGTCGTTCGTCCCAGTTGTGTTCCTAGCATCAGTTTGTATTTCACAAGTTGATTACTTGGCACTGGCTGGTTTCAAATCATCATCAATTTACGGTATTTTTGTTTGGTTATTAATTGTATTTCTTTAAATTATTATTAATTTTTAGTTAAAGAAATTATTATTCTTATTTAGACATTTTAGTTCTGTATTTCCAATTTTTATTTTCATTTGAAAGGAAAATGTTTTTATTCAATTCATTTTATGAAAAGAAATATAAATCATCTTAATGGCAACACTATAACTATTGGACTTAATAAGTTCAATTAAATGTTCTTCTTTACTATACAAATTGTTTTAACATAATATTTAATATATATATATATATATACATACATACACACATACATATATGTACATATGCATGTATGTATGTATAATATTCGAATAAAATAAAAAATATACAATAAGATTTATTTGTATAGGATTTCATCCCAAAACTTCATACGCTGCACATTAAATTTATTACTGCTCTTTAGCACAATAGACGAGTCGTCCAAATGATTGTTGGCGAACAGCTGATAATCACATATGCTTTGAGGCTTATGTTGGAATGTCCATTTATTGCATCTTTTTAAGGCCGGCGTGGTTGGAAGGGGTTCTCTGAAATATTTTTAAATATACATACATACATACAGCTTTTAGTTTTTGCAGCTGAATTATAAAAAACTTACTGGAATCGAGCAAAATGCACAAAATTCTCCACAAACAATTGCACAGCTTTTGCATGAATAGAATCTTTTGGAAAATCTTCAAACAATATTGGAGATCTCAGCAAATATATCAAATCATCACAATGCACTACACCATAATTTTGCTGCGCGTTGCCGCCTGTATACAATGTGGCGTACGAATAGGGTCCGGTATAGTTAAAATTATATAAATATATGGGATATGCCTGCGTATCAATGGTGCTTACGTAGTCTTTTATCAAATTGTAGAGGGGATGATGGAAGCCTCTTTCTGTTATCAGCTGGGGAAAAATAAAATCAAAATTTTATAGGAATTAGTTAAAAACATACATACATACATACATACTATACATATGTATGTACATATTGATTATACTCACATCTAAAAATCCTTGTCTGGTAGCGTTATTTAACTCCGTTTGTCCCTGAAAATACTCTTGAATTATTCTCTGCATTTTGCCTTCCAGCTGCTGTTCACTTATGTGCTTCGGGAAATCCAGAAACGTTTGCAAAATACTGGAAAAATTCATATTAAAAGATTTCCTCAAATCGTTTGACTCTGTAATCGCTAAGCCACGCACGGCTCCCTCATGGGGCACAGTACCCAACATTAAAGATACCGGTTGGTAGGAACCGCTTTTTAAAATTTTATCCGGATGTTTGGTCAAAAAAGCATCCTCAACATTTGCCTTTTCCACAACGACCCGAAAATTTGTTAAATGATCAACACTCCAAAACTTTAGACCATCTCCGGCTTTCAACAATGTTTCTGGATCTACAGCCCTAAGGGCTTGCAATAAGTCGTGTCTATTTAAATATCGGGCGTTTTCTATGCCACATAGCTGAGCTATATCTAAGGCCTGCTCCAAAGGACTATCGTTTATGGCGAAGGGCACGTTGGCTGTGCCACTCAAAGCAATAACGCCCCTAAAGAGTCCCTGCGATTGAGGACTCAGCATATGCATGTGAGCCGATACGGCTCCGGCACTTTGTCCAAATAATGTCACCTTTGCTGGATTACCACCGAAAGCTCTTATATTTTCGCGCACCCATTTCATAGCCAACAATTGATCTTTTAAGCCAAAGTTGCCCGGTATAACTTCATCGCCAGTGGAAAGAAATCCAAATGCTCCCAATCTATACGAAAATGTTACCATTATCACCTTCTTGGTATCCATAATATATTCGGGACCAGTGACGGCGGGGTTCGATGAGCCACTAAACCAGCCACCTCCATAAATGTAGATCATAACGGGCAAGTTTTGACATTCGGAAATATTCTAAATAAGATATAAAAATACAAGTAGATGTCTACCGAGTTATGTATGTATATTTTGAAATTAAGTCTTTAATGTATGTATATATTAGAAAATTTCGCTTATTATGATGACTAAACACCCTCTACATATGTGCCCTTAATAACGAAATTGTTCTGAATCACATATATCTTTGGTTGAGATATTTAGCGGATTACATTTGAACAAACTAAAAAATATTTTTGTTATATGCAACATTTTAATTTAGGCCATAATTCTGTTCGACGATTATATCGCCTTGTCTATAGATGAAAAAAATCCGCAGTTGTCTATGCTAGAAGGTTCGTGAATTTGCTTTATGATTTTGTTCCAAAAATTATTTCCAACACATATTTTTCAAACTATTGTATAATACTTTAATTGAATTTTTATGTTTTAAAAACATAGAAATAATATTTTTATTTTGTATTATCAAAGACAACAACCATTTTTGAGGAAAATAGTGTAGAGAATTCAAACACAAGAACTCAAACGTATTTTCAAACAAAAACGTCCTAAATCTTCTCACTGAATTAAAATTAAGCCTGCCCAGCTAAAAAAATTATATATGATCCATATATTTTTAATATATGAATGTATATAACTATATATGAATATGTATGAATTCATGTATGGAAATATATGGGATTATACATGGCAAAACTATTATATATGAACTAATATATGGAATGTATTACAACATATGAGCTCATATATGAAAATTTAATTATGAAGCTCTTCATATGTGGATCCATATATAAATATAAGATTTTATATATGGAGTCATATAAGAATGTATGCATACATGATATCTCACATAATATCGTTTTTGCAATCAAAAAAGCTTGGAATTTTATCACTGCTGAATTGGAAATCCATTGGAAAATACATACGGTATGCAAAGTTTCTATGCGTACCCTCATCCTTTAAAAAGAAAAACTTTTTGTTACAAAAAAAACCATTCTTGTATGATTTTATACATTGTGGCCCCATTTAATATATCAAATAATCAAAAGGATAATCCGGTCATTAATTTTATAGAAAATAACAAAATTCTCTAGATAAGAAACAAAGTTCATATTACTGTATTGAAAACTATTGTTAGACGGATTATTTTTTCTTTTATAATTAATTGCATTAGTTTTTAATCTGATTTCTTAAGCTAAATGTTATGTACGAATATGATTTATGTGTTTTTTAAATAATTGATTCACCTTTTGATGAATGAAATGACTTTTAGTTCGTTTTGAATTATTTGTCCAAACAAATGTTTCATTAAATACAACCTCTCTTTCAAGTCTTAAAAAAAATTAATTTTAGTAATTTAATTTATATCACAGCAGTACGCTTTTCTGTGTATGAATATGAACTTTGCATACTGTGGAGGGAATTTGCACATACATGTATGAAAATTTATGAATATATTTAATTATATATGCCCATATACCCTCATTTTTCGGATCCGAATCATATATGGGATATCATATATGCTCCATACATATTTTTTTAGCTGGGCAGTGCTTTTTTCGCACGGAATTTTAACAATGTTGCATACTTTCAAGCAATAAAAGCAAGAAATTTATAAAAAAAACGCGAGTTGGGCTACATTTAGTAAATGTCAAATTTTTCATGCGAAATAATCAAGGTTTTTCGCAACTTCGTACAGAGTACCAGAGGGCTTTACCCCCTAATTCAGTAAGACGCAATTTACACTGTGCCTTTCCTGCTTGCCTGTGCAGGCCGGCTTTTTAAGTTTAATGGTGAGAGGAGGTGAGAAGATTGCGGGGTAGAACAAAAGGCAAGAATTGAAAATTCGAGGGGATTTATGCCATTTCTCTTTGCCAAAGAGGCATGAATAAAAAAGGCTTAATGTAAATGTGTGTGACTTTTCGTAGGGGTTTTAAAAGAAAATTGTCAATACAAGGCAAGCTAAAAAGGCATAGTTGGCATGAATTGGCTCTAAGAAGATTTAGGACGATTTTGTTTTAAAATACTTTTGAGTTCTTGTGTTTGAATTCTCTACACTATTTTCTTCAAAAATGATTGTTGTCTTTGATAATGAAAAATATAAATATTATTGCCATGTTTTGAAAACATAAATATTAAAGTAAAGTATTATACAATAATGTGAAAAATAAATGAAATAATATGTGTTGGATATAATGTTTGGAACAAAATCATAAACCAAATACACGAACCTTCTAGCATATACAATAACTAATAATAGTTTTAAAGAATCACAACTGCGCCTTTTTTTTCTTCCATAGACAAGACGATACAATCGTCCAACAGAATTAGGGCATTAGTCTCGATTTATATAAATTTATTTACAGCCTTATTTATAAAATTTATTAAGGCCATAAAAATTTTTCTAAAAAAGTCTTTAGACAGTCGTAATAATTTTTATAATTAAGGCTGTTAATAAACTTCAATGTTTTTTAAATTAAATTGTTTATCTAATTTTCCGACCTTTTTTATATGTTC
Organism: Tachina fera; assembly: GCA_905220375.1. Lineage (NCBI taxonomy): Eukaryota > Metazoa > Arthropoda > Insecta > Diptera > Tachinidae > Tachina > Tachina fera. The sequence continues at coordinate 100,209,046 of LR999967.1, read as the reverse complement.
AATGAAACTATTTTTTTAAGCTTTAGGTCAGTAAATTTTATAAATTTCTTTATATTTTTATTTTTATATCGATATTTCGTTAACCTGAAGAAGTTAACTAAAGGTTAACGAAATATCGATATAAAAATAAAAATATAAAGAAATTTATAAAATTTACTGACCTAAAGCTTAAAAAAATAGTTTCATTGAAGTTTTTTAAAGATTTATTTAATTATTCGAAGCAAAAATGCATGAGACTTATACCACTTTCATAATTAAGGGCATATATGTAGATAGATGTATGCCTTTCCTTATTGCTTAAAGGATGAGTTACGAAACCATAAAAACAAGCAAGAGTTCCTCATAAATCATTACTGTTAAGTCATTATTAGTAGTCGCACCGATTACTAATTTGATTAAATTTTTTTTTGAAAGATTAAGTAATGGTTAAATTACGATTATATTCAGTTTTGCTCGATTAGTAATTGATTACTATTACTAATAATCGAAAAATAGTTTGAATTACTTGAAATTACAACAAAATAATCAATAATTTTTAAGTCCTTTTGATTATTTATTAATAGTCAAAAGTAATCTTTGAAAGAAGTCGAATTATTTTTTGATTACTCTTGATTCTTGTGGATTATTTTGTTGTAATTTCTAGTAATTCAAACTATTTTTTGATTATTAGTAATTTTCTTGAAAGTTAGTCGAATTTGTAAATCAGACTTCCGATCCCTGCTTCAGTTTGCCTGTAATTTATAAAGTAGAAAATATGGCAACCCATTAAACATCACGATAAAAGTTACAGGTATGGTGAAATTCTCTTTAAACTATCGCTCACTTTTGGTTAAAGTGAAATTGTAATAATGAACAAGTGTAAGTAAGTCCATCTAACGCCAACTTATAATACAAGTAATGGCACCTAGTGATATATATATAAGTACATTTTAAAAGAATACTTTTATTTCTATAAGTGTGAAGTATTTACAGATGGCAGCACTGACATGTGTTTTTATAGTATGTATGTTTCCACCGACTTTAAATCAAGTAGGTTTAAGTAAATCACTTCAAAGTGTTTCCACCGAACTTGTGAGTGATTTGTTGTTCGAATTTTCGTATTCAATTTACACAAATGCTTTATAAGGTGGGCGCAGCAGCTGTAATGTGAATTTTATTCACATGTAATTGACATTTAAAATTGATTAAATATTCCTTAATGTCAATCACTATGGATGGAGTTTGTAGTTTTAAAAGCAACGTAGGGTTGCATACATAAATTGAGTTCAAAAAATAGTACATTCGACATTATTTAAAATAAATCAACTACTTTGAGGTGATTTATCCATATACAAAATGTATGGTAAATCATGTATAAATTAACATGATTTGTCTAAATCATGCCGGTGGAAACATACTATTATTACACTTGCTTATGCTGCTGCTGTGGGAGATGCCGGAGCATCTCGAAAGATAAGTATTTTAAATTCGTTAAAACCATTTTCTTCCATTTCCAGTTACAGAATTACAGTCCATCGGGTCTAGACAAACTTTAGACAAAATATTTATTTCAGATTTCCTGTACAACAGAAAAAATTATTGCAAGCCTCATACATTTATAAACTTCGTTTAAATTAAAAATAAAAACATTACACTCACTTGTGGCCTATAAACATTTAAATACAAGCAGTCTTCACTTCCTGTGACCGGATAATTTGGCACTAGATAATTCTTTTGTATGCAATCTTCTTTGGCTTCAAAGGCATCAAGAGTGTTTTGCCACCTTGGATACTCTCTGGGACTCTGTCAATGACCATAAAATGTAATAAAATTAAATAAAAATGTTCCTTAATTTAAACAAACTCACATTAAATCGTAATTCTCCCACTGGCGGCAGGGCATACGGTATGCCCATAAATGCCTCGAAGTAGGGAATATTATAGCCTGGCATCAAACGGCCGCGCATGCATCCAGCATTTTCGGAACAAACAGTTGACGTTAAACGTACCTCATCCTCCAGTAACTGGCCTCCAACTGTATAGACCAGAGTCATAATGAACATCAATAAAAGTTTCAGCATCATATTGAAAGTTTTCCGGCAACTGTGACCTGACCGATTTTGTTGATTATGTTAAAGCAAACCTGAATGGAAAGAAAATTAATAATAGTTAGAGGAAAAGTAATAGTCATAGTACTATATATAGTAGAACCGATAATCCTTGTGCAATTTGTTTTTTCGTCGGAAAATGTGTAGCTTTCATTTGGTACTATTGCCAAGAAATTTGGGCAGATACCTTTTACAATTTTTCTTTTGATTTTATACAAAAACGAGGGGAACAGAAACGTTTCTTTTCCCCTCGTCTCTCTCTCTCTCTCTCTCACTCCTAACAATATAATCAGCTAAGGCCGGATTTACATCTGTGTGCCAAATGCCACACAAGCGTAAAAAAAGGGTAACCAACTAATTACTAATGAAAAACTATTTGATTCAGACATGTATTTATTAAGTCAAACAGTTTCATACATAATTAATAGACAATTTTATAGAATCCAACATGATTGCAAACTGTTTAAATCAATAAATAAATGTCTGAGTCAAACAGTTTTTCATTAGTAATTAGTTGGTTACGCTTTTGTGGGAAAATGACACACAAGAAATGCCAGATGTAAACTCAGCCTAGGCAATAAGACTTGCATAGTGTAAAATAGGACTAAATGCAGAATTTGCAATTTTTATTGGCACCAACTTTGAATAGAACTAAAAGTAACGCATACCTATGAAAATGTTTTATTTTAACTTTTCAGTGTTAATTTTTCAAGTCGTTTAAATTTTTGTTTTAGTTAAACAGCTTTATATTCTTCTCGCCTTATTTTATTTTGCTTTTGTGTGTATTTTTTTGCGAGTATCGATGTCTATATGCTTGTGAGCTTATTTCTATTTTTTTCATCTACCGATTCTGTTTTTCTATTATTATTATTTGTGGGGATGTAGAGTATCGTAAATATTTTGTTTTTGGTACCTTGATATTGTGGTAGGTCTTTCACTCTTTTTAAATAATAAAATGTCTGATTAAATAATTTGTTGAGGTGAAAGATTCTTAAAATATTCGAGGTCTGTTTAAACAAGTGGTTTTGCTCATTACCATTTTATTATCATGTTTTACACTGTTGTTTAGAATATTATCGCATGACTTTGAAAAAAAATTAATTAGGGAGTGTTTATTGGTTGTATTTAATATAACTATGTAAATAGTTATACACATAAGTAAGTATGTAAAAATTATTTTACTTTGATCTCTTTTAGATACACAAAGTTTATTTTGCAAAGTCTTAATTCCGCTGCGAGAAAGAAAAAAAAAAGATATTGTATTCCTCCCTCTGCCTTTATCCCAGCTGAAATAAGTAAACTTTTTTGTGTCAAAAAGGTATTTTCGTCAAAAAGAAGAAACGAGGTCCAAAAAATACATACGTATGTCGGTTAAGCGTTTTTGGCGGTTATGGCTCGTAATATGAATATAGCTTTAGTTAGAAAACGCGACTTACCTATTGCGTATGACGGGCGTTTAACAAAATTTCTGTCTTAACACCTTGTACACTTACTAGTGATGTAACGAATGTCAATTTTTGATATTCGCAAATACGAATATTAGATGTGAAATTTATAGACATTAAATTGGGGTTCTATTTAGTAGGGATGTAACCAATACCGAATCCGATATATCGATATCGGCGATATTTTACTGTCGATACAACGATACTTCCTAGATTTTTTTAGAACTGTTTTGAACAAACAATTTAATAGCGCTTTTTTTTTTGCATAACAACTAAGGGAAATAACATATTAAAAGCTTTGCACCATAGTATTGAAATGTTCTCTCAATGCTAAATCATGTACATGTGTAGGTATATTGTTGAAATACCTATAATTTGTATATTTCACAATGAATTCAAATATCAATTTTAAATATTAATAATCTCTTACACTGTAATTTTTTATAATAAAAGAATTACTCTACTTGAATTTTTTTTAATTTAACTTGAGTTCAATTTCAGTATGCGTATCGGTATCGGTATCGGTATCGGCGATATTTCTTTTTGAGTATGGGTAAAAGGGCGTATTGTTACTTCCCTACTATCTACGGCTGCATTATAAAATTTTAAGAAAGGGGCTTTTTACATGCCGTGTACTGCAGGCTTTAGATCATAAACTTTTTATGAAATTTTTGCGCAAAACTTTTTCTATCTGCTGCATAATGGTTTTTTTCAAGGGTTTTTGGCAACTTTTTCCATATGTACATATGTACGTCAACTTTCAGCCAAAAAAAACACCTCATGCAGCTAATTTGAAAATTTTTTAGGCACTTATGATTAGAAAGAAAACTATTGCTTACTTTAATTTTTATTATAAAACTTTTTCATTCTTTATCACACTCAGGTACACCGTGGCCAAAGTGCCAAGTTGTCATAATATTAATTATTTCAAGACACAACAATAACTTTTTATCTTGCCATATTTGTATTGACGTGTTTTTTCAGTTTTTTTTTTAATTTTATTAATTTTGTTCTTTTCTTTTATAAGTACTTGTATAAGTGCTTTTGATTATTACCGATATAAAATTTCTACAACATTGATCTTAGATCAACAATAACCGTCTAAAATTGCTAAGTACTTTGCGTGATATTATTCACGCGGTAAAGTTAAAGCACGCATAAATATTAACAACAATAAAACAGCAAAAACACTATTAACATACATGCATACATACATATGTACATATGAATCTGAAACCCCTCGCCATTGATTGATTCCTAATGTTTTCGTACAGAATGTGACTAATACGTACATACATGTGTATGACATACATAAATGCTGCTAATTGCTGCAAACATACATTCATACATACTTGAACAAAAAACACATCAACAAGAGCATTTCAATAAATTTATTTCACAAGCACACATCAAATACATACACACATATGTGTTTGGAGAGCACACCTTGCCGTTATGTATAGCGTACATCGGCATTGATTCGTTAACAAGTTAAACAGCCAATAGCAGCTAATCGTTTTTTATGTTTGTTTTGTTGCCATCGCTTACATTGTTGGTTTACATATTTTACACACATGCATACATATGTATGTACATAAATACACAATGTAAGTCCTGTGGAGGTATTTGGGGATTTTCTTTTATAAAAATATGCAATTTTATTTTTGTTTTCAATAAAAAAAGATCAGTTTAATATTTCATCTTTTAATGCAAATTTTCAAAGTTACATATTAATTGGACAATTCGAATAATATTTACATAATTACCCTGCAAGCATTTTATGAAATAACTGATCATATTCGAGTCATTTACGACTCCTCTGCGCGATTAAAATAGGCATATATGAGCTCATTTTCTGATCATAAATGATTGTTTTATCGGGAGAAAATTGTACCCTACATGCGACTCTTCTTGAGTAGTCTTTTATTACCCGCTTTTCTGATCAGTTTCGACTCATTTATGACTCATATATATTAAAATAAATAAATAAATTACGTTTAAAGCATAAGCACGACTCATTTTCGAGTCTTTTTTTCAAGCGCGCAAGTGTTTAATCAGTTTTTAATCGTCAAAAGTACTCGAGGAAGACTTAGGTGATTTTTTATAAAACAATCTTCCAAATGCTAGCAGGGTCATAAATGAGTCGAAACTGATCAGAAAAGCGGGTAATAAAAGACTCCTCAAGAAGAGTCGCATGCAGGGTACCATTTTCTCCCGACAAAACTATCTTTTTCCCTGTCTACATTTGCAATTTTGTTGCATGCAATTCTGCTGCGGAATTGCGTAAGTGTCCACATTAGAAAAATCGAGTACTGCAATTCTTGTATTTGTTATGCCTTCTTCAACCCTACCAAACTTCAAGTTGAATAGAGAAAATTGCAAAGCAAAAGAGAATTGCCGAGAACATGAAACACTGTACCCCTCCCCAAGCTTCTTACCTCTCTCTCCTAAAACAACCAAGAATTGCTGCAACAAAATTGCAAGTGTGGACACTGAGTTTTATGCCCAGAAAACGGGCGCATATTATGTATGTATGTATGTATGTACGTATGTATGTAGTAGGCATAACTTAATTATTTGTTTGAAAACAATATTAATTTTTTGCTTTCGAACAATTTCCACCCAAAGTTAAGCTGGATGCACCCATTGTTTCCGAACAAAATGTTCTCTCTCTTAAAAAGAGAATCGCCAAACTCCATATAAAAAAATTTTGTCCGGAAACAGTGGGTGAATCCAGCTTTAAAGTTTAAAACAGTGTTGCCATACACGTTTGAGGAAACAATTGCCTATGGATATGGAACAACAAAACAGCTTTTGAAAGAAAAAAACTGTCCAAAAAACTTTCAACAGTATTATAAATAACAGTGTTATGTGACAAACTCTTCAATATCACATTTCTTGATATTATGTTTCGTTATAACTTACTTCTAACAAGTTATGGGTTAAAGGGTCTGAAAAATCACCTTGATTTTTTTTACAAAATTGTCGTAAATTAAATACATAGATATTTAATTAAAAAAACATTTAAGTTAACTTTAGCATTATGTGATCAATCCCGCCGAAAAAGGCAGTGTAATCATTATGATAGAAAACTCACCACCATGTGAAAATTGTGTAAATTTCTATAAAAGAAAAAAGAAATAGGTATCAAAACGTTTAAAGCTTTTTTATACAAATTCTTTCCTTTCATAATTCTTAACCCATTAGCAAATTTTTAATATTTTTGACTCTTTTTTGTACAATTATCTAAGGCATGATTGATCTTGTCACTGTTATGAACGTGCATCAGTAAAATAAAATAATAACAATAATTACTGATGATTTGAAATATTTATAGGAAACGCTGGCTTAAAGGATTTTTTAAATTTGACTTATCGCTAATTTACCAAAAACAATGTCATAATTTCATACAAATATCTTGGGAGAAAAATAAAAATTTACTTTTATTGTGTGTATAACATGCGGGACTCTCGTTCCCGTAAAATTTGCATACCCCCTTACGAGAAATATGCTAAAGTAAATCCCCCTTTAAGAGTTTTTCTCTGCTATCTGTCCCAGCGAATGTAAAAAGGGAAGATTGCTAAGGCTTAAAAATTAATTTAATTAATTGAATTGAATTGAGCAAATTTAAGTTTAATAATAACAAATAAAAAAGTTTAGGTTGCCAGATAAAAAAATTACTTCCAACAATAAGAAAATACATACGTGTGATGAAAATTTACTAAATATTTTATTTTTAGAAAATTATTTTGCCAAGCCAGAATGTTTGGTTTGACATGCAAGCACATTTGCAAGCATATTTTTAAATTATTTTGAGAAAATTTTCTAGAAAGCCATTTTTGTTACTCACCATTACATTACATTGACGTAGCAACACCAAAAAAAACTTGAGTGTTTCTTCTGTTCATAATAAAATCAAATTTGCCATTGGAGATTTAAAATTTAAAATTAGGTAAATGAGACGAAATTCCACCGGCAACACTGGTTCCTGTTGAGAGCATAACACACACAGTCGTAAAATGTAATGGTATAGGTGGCTGCCGACCAATAGCCATCAACCTAAGTATATTGGAGCATCGAATACAATTTCTTAAAGAAGTTTATCATACATATGTACGTATGTATGTATATATATATATATATATATATATATATATATATATATATATATATATATGTATATTAGTTCCCGTAGGAGCATAGGGCCATATGTATGTATGTATTCCTGACTAAATTATTTATCACTCTTGCACATACACACTTATGTATGTAATTATTTTTTATACGAGCATGTTAATATTTCTATTATTATTGTTTTTTATTTGATATTGGTTTAATCCTATATTAAAATTGTATTATTTTTTATACACAATATTGTTAGCTTACTAAACATACATATATGGCCTTCATGGCTCGGTTAGTCAGTCAATTGAATTTAAATAAATAAAAATAAATAAATATTCAGAACACTTCCGTCTTAACTTAAAATTATCGCAATTCCGAAATCCCATTCAACCCAAAAAACAATTATGAACCTTCTTGAGAATTTTAAGAAAATTACACATAATAAAGAAACAAACTTAATAATGAACTTTCGAACGAAAACACATACATACATACATATTTACCATTAAATAAATGATGTTAATTAAATATGTGTGTATTCACATTTTCTATAAATGCATATGCAAAGATATTCATACATATGTACATGCCCTGTAGGAAGGTAGGCTTCAAACGGGAGCCGCGAAAAAAATATGCTAGGTGTCCGTGAACAAGAATTTGGTGGGAACCTCCTTGTCTAGAGTTACTAAAATTCCTAGTGAGAATATGTTTCCAATGTCTACATTTGGCTGTAAATCAAAGATAAGCAAAAGGCCGCCCGTTGGCACTTCGTTATGCTGTCTTTTACACGTACATTCGCACAATCATCAGGCATTTTTCTCTATTTTTTATTATGTATGTGTTTGCCTGACTTTTCTCCCTATTTTTAGAGTGAATTATATAAAAATACATTAAAAATAAAAAGTTTAATTTTGCTCCTTCTTTTTTTGATAAATAGTTCTTCAATAAAATGCACATGGGTAATTTCCAGGCGACGGATACGATATTGGTACACTTTTATTTAAGCAAAAAACAAGCAAGGAATGGAAAGATCCAATATACATATATATATTAACTGTTTTAAAGCATATTTAGAAAAAAATGTTGGGCGATATCAATAATATAGTAACACACACATAGACGCATGACCGAAAATGCTGCTGCCTCTGTAACTTTGGAGGGTAAAAATATTAATATTATCAGATGCTCTTGATGTCACATTTATCAAATTGCAAAAGAAACATTCAAGTACCTCGGCTTTTTAAAACGGTGCAAACGATATTTCACTCCATCTGATCTCCTTGCTATTTATACCACTTACATCCGACCGAAAATAGAATGCAACTCTCATGTATGGGCCGGCACTTCAAAGTGCTAGTTGAGACGACCGAACATTTGGAAGGAAAACATCTGGAATTCTCTTTTGTTGTTTCCTTCGCGTTCACACAGACGAAAATGCTGCCGGCGGCATTCCAATATTACTGTATAAAAGCAAGCATATTTATATATTTATGTGTGTGTATGTAGCAAATAAAAGAAAAACAAAGCGTGTCGCCGATTACCGAACACAAAAATTATTCTCTCTTACCCATCGTAAACTGCTACCAAACTAAGTGTTTCCCTTCCAATGTTTTCGTGTATAAATGCGGTCAAAGTCTATTTTGGGCCTACTCGACCGCGTACAGGAGAGGGCGAAGAAGCCCATCGGTGACAGTAGGGTATCCAACTCTATTGATTCATTGCAGCATCGACGCAGTGTGCATTTCATTGTTCTATCGTTACTACAACGGAATGCGTTCTAATGAAATTAGGTAACTTGTTCCTGAAACCCGCACATTTATACGCACAACACGTGCCTCATTAATTCATACATCCTTTTATGGTCGGTTGGCCAATGAATCGCACTACGCATTACAGAGAGAATTGCTTTTTTAGCCGCACTGTTCGTATGCGGAACCAACTACCTGCGGACGACTTTCCTGTCACTACCAGCGTGGGAAAGTTTAAATCGAATGTCCACAGACACTACTCCCTACACAACTATAATTTTCTATTGCAATAACCAATTCATTCTAAAAATTCACATATCGCTAATGAAAAATTGGTGCGGCATTAAGGTATAAGTGAAAGCAAACTCAAACAACTTCCCTTATTAGAACTCCATTCTCCTTCTTTTGTGCTAATGCGTGAGCAGTTGTTAATAGAAAATTTTCAAATTACACAATAATAAAAATTAATACAAATTACTTTAAATTTCAGCAAAGAAAATATTTCTTTTGAAAGTGCCATATATCGGTAAAAAAAATTTTTTCAAATATTAAAAATGCTTTTACATTTGTAAACTACAGATCTTTATGATTTTTTATTTAAAACAAAACAAAAATATTTGAGCAAAAAAAAATTTTTTTTAGTTGACCTGGAATTACCCACATGTTAAATATCTATAGCAAAAAAAAACATTATCTGTGGTATAATACACCAGTAGTACTGGTAACAAAGACAATAATGAATCAGTACACTTTACTATTCATACTTCCTACAGGGTATATACATACATCTGTATGTATGTGAACTATAAGCTTTTTGCTCGGATTTGTGTGTGTTCATAAAATCATTGCAATCATACAGACAGTATTGCGCCCACAACCTGCTATTTTATTTACTTGTGCCATATACACACATTCATTCTCACATTCACATTCATACATACATATTTAAATGCGAGTGCATACATATGTACATACATATCTAAGTATGTACACATGTAAGTATTTATGTACGAGTATGTATGTATGTATGTATGTATGTATGTATGTAATTTTAAAGATCTAAAATAACAATAGTTTATTTGGCATGTGTAACTCACTGTCATTGACTTTCAATAACTTGTGTTTTTTGTTTGTTTGTTTTTTATTGTTAGATAACAAACCAAGCTACTAAACAAATAAAATCAACAAACAAACAATTAACTGATAATATCTATTTTCGTATATACATATGTATGTATGTACGTCAAACACGTGTTTCTAATAGTTCATGAAAAGACATTACATTGTATGTAGGAAAATACGAGGGTTGCTCTGTATCGTTTACAATAGCCAAACCAAATTGAGGAACTAAAATTCTTTGTAAAAAACAGACCTTCCAAGAAGTCAATAAGATTCTGAACTTGTGATCCGGAAGTAGTGTAAATGATTTTTATTTAGGGTTGTCAATGTCATTTTTTTTATATCTATTCAGTGAATCCAAGGTAATTTTCATGATGTTAAATGTAAATCCAATAATATATATGATCTTTTTAATGAGTGCAAAGTAAATAATTTTTTATTACTTTAATAGAGTAGGGACATCATGGACATCGCGAACAAATATCATGCCATACTTAAGCAGTAATGTGATTCAGTAAATTTTAACGATCCGACAATCGTAATTTTTGTCTATACATTTTGTCTTTTGGCTTAAAATAGCGATTGTGTGATTCTGAAACTTATTATTAACGATAGAACGCAGCTGATATTTTGTCGCTTAAATAACGATATAGCTGGCATTAACCTTGAGCGAATATCGTTAAAAATTTTACTGAATAGCAAATTCGATAAATTTTCGTTATAATTATCTTAGCATTATGTTAATTATGTTAGCCTTAACAGTGCGTGTCATGGATTTCATGATATAGCTTTTGCATTTTTTTCACTTTTGGCATTTTGTCGGATTTTAGCGTTTTTTAATATGGCGTTTTTTAGTTTTGGCGTTTATTTTGCATTTTTTTGAAATTTGGCGATTTTTTAGTTTTGCCGTTTTTTTCTCGTTTCTTGGCGTTTTCTTTTATTTTCGAGATTTGTTGTTCATTTTGGAGATTTTTATTCATTATATCGATTTTTCCGGTTTTTGGCGATTTATTTTAGTTTAAAAATTTTTCTTAATTTAGCCAATTTTTTTATATTTTTGGCGATTTTTTTTGGTTTGGTGATTTTATAATTTACGAATTTTTTAGTTTTACCGTTTCTGAAAATTTCAAGAGTTTGCCTCTTACGGTTTAAAAGATGCATGAAGTTGTCAAAATTACATTAACTGATAGAACACCCTTTGATTGTGATTTTTTTTTAAATTTTAGTGTTAATTGTTGTAGTCTGTATAAGAATACACTAAGTTTACAAATTTCAAGTGTCTACATACATACAATTGTATGTATATTACATGAGATTCTAAAATTTTTCGTTGCTCGTTTTGGAACACCCTTTAAGTTTTAACTCTAATGTATTTGTTGTTGTAGCGGCCAAAGTGCTACATACTCTGTCCGTAGCTCTTACTGTTCTCGAGAAAATAGCCCATGACGGGCAGACAGACAGACGGACAGATGAACAGACGGACAGCGTCCTTTTCACCTTTGGTGTACGGAACCCTAAAAATGAAAAAAAAAATAATTTTTTACATTCACTAAAATAGTCGCAACTGTTCCACTGTTTATCAAAATTACATATCGAGCCATAACCGCCAAAAAAAAGGCTTAAGCGACACATTTTGTGGACTTCGTTTATTTACGATTGCAAATGATCGATTTTGGTAAAAAAAAATTAAGTTTGAAAATTATGTCGTTTAACCTTTTTTTTTGGCGGTTATGGCAAGATATGTGCACAACAACAATAAAGCTATTGTATCCACCGTGCTCTTGTACAATTCAATAAATTTGTTGTAATATGCATCGTTATCAAAAGTTATCAAAACATGTGTTAAGGATTTGTTGGATTTAATTAATTGTATGAAGCTATAGGTGTTTAATATTTTCATTAATAATCAGGCCTGTCACAGAAATACATTTTAATCGAATTTCGTTTTAATCCGAAAAAAGCTTCTTCAGAAAACGAAAATCGATCAATTTTCTCGAATTGAAATCACTTTTAATTTTGTGGTCGAATTAGTAGTTTTTGTACCTGTTAGTACAAAAACAAGTGCATAACATTTTTATTTGTTCAAAGAAACCTCTTTTTTAAGCTTTCAATTACAATTTATTGATATTTTTATGTTATTTTTAATTATTTGTAAAAATTGTTCAAGTTAAAATAAATATGTATAGAAACAAGGAAAACTGAAAGTAAGTGTTGCCACATAATATTTTAATCGAAACCACCTTAATTTGTTAGAAAAAATATTCATTGTTCAATATATTAACACACTGACATCACGAAACACGATAAAAACAAAATAAAAAACACATGTGTCTGTTCTTAAGCTTTGGAAGGTGGTTGAAAAATTTAAGTTTTGTAATTTTTTAGAAAATAACTTAAAATTTTATTTAAAATATACTTTTTTTCATCTCTTAAGCTTCTTCGACGTAACTTTTCAACGGAATGTTGACGGTTTTGTGTATTCAGTACCAAAATAATTGAAACTCCTACCATTTTATTATTTTAATTTTTTGTAACTTTTATATAAATTGTTATTTCTTTACTTTATTTTGTTTTCTTCTTTAATAAACATATGTTTTTGTTTTGGTTTACACAATGTAGCCACATTTAACGCACAATATTGCCACATGTAACTGAAAAATAACAAATCTAAAATTTGTCGGAATGGAGTAAATCGAGCAAAGTCTGAAGAAGGTAAAAACAACTTGATCGAAATGAAAACTCGGAATCAAAACCATTCCGAATAATTTCTGTGACAGGCCTGAATGTCTCTAAACAATTTTGTTGCAAATGTTACTTTATATAAATTGTATGAATTAGAATTTTTCATTATATATAAAATTCTTTTGTTTGCTTAAAACAAAATTAGAACAAACTACGAGTACAACCATATTTACTGGAACAGTAAAAAATATTTACTGTAACCAAACAAACATAGATATGTTTGAAATTTTTTTTGGGAATAATATTTTCTGTGTCCATTTGTGTATAAGTCCATCTATGTATAGAGATACATATGTATGTAAAGCAAGATTTCATAATGTTCTTTACTGATAAAAAATTGCCTTGATGTTTTTTTAAATTTCTTTTTGTGGTATCTAGATTTTATAAAATGTGTGAAGTATACATAGTATACCAGAGAATGACAATAATTACTCCAAAAAATATATGAATTAGAGTCAGGTCAAACTCATTCAGTCGGTCGTTTTTGACACAAACCAGTGGTCAAACTCGATTTTATACTTGTATCGAACTCTTTCAGTAGCTCGTATGAGACACAAACCAATAATCAAACCCATGTAATTTAAATGGGTTTGATCAAATTGTTTGTATCTTAAACGAGCTACTGAAAGAGTTCGATACAAGTCTAGATCAAACCCATTTAAATTACATGGGTTTAATCATAGGTTTGTAGCAAAACCAAACTAGTGAACTAGTTTGACCCAAGTCTAACGACATATGTACATTCTTATCGTTACCTTAATATAGAAAGGCCCTAAATCCTTATTTTTTCTTTTTCAATCTAGTTTTTTATATATTTCGATATAAGAACATCTAATACAAAAATCTCGATAAAAAAATAATGAGTTAGGGCGTTTATGAAAAACTTACAAAACATTTTAAGGTATGCAATCTACTTAAATAATAAATTTTTGGTAAAAATTGGACTTGTGCAATCTTGAAATATTTTTCTAGCTTCCAAACTATGCTTGAGCACCAAGAAAATCTTTTTTTTTTTTTTTTTGGTACAACCTAGTGTATAGATATTCACCCTTATCAGGAATAAAAAGCGAAAAAACTGGTGAACAAAATTAGAAAATACTATACTGACACAACAACAACAACGCAAACATTGGCTGGCGATCACAATTATAGGGAAAGGGAAGACATTTCACATGAACTTTTCTTCTCGATAAGGGTGATTGACTAACACAATAAATTTGATAATTCAAAAAGAATTAGAAAATATATTAATTATCTTACGTGTACAATTGGTTTTAAATTTCAAAGCGAGTGGGCGTGCAATTTTGTGTATTAATCGCATCAAACAGTGAAGAGCATAAATTATTAAACACAAATGAAATTTAATGAAATTGAAGTGAATAATTAAACATTTTTATTTATCAACAGTGAAGCAATTGTATAAAAAAGCTTTTAAAAATATTAAGAAAAAATTAAAATAATATTATTTTCCTAAGCTTATTTTACAATTGCAAGGATAAGCTTATACTAATCATGCATATGTAATATTATCACAAAGGTTCTATTTTAATGGTTCTCTTTTCAATATATTTTTAATTTTTTTTCATTATAAAAAGTCTAGTTTAAATTTTCTTCTCTTCTTTTGAAACTCACATTAATTAATTCAAATATTTAATTCAATAACAATTTAAAATACTGACTGAACTTAAGCTCGATATAAGAAATTATTTCTAATTAAAGTTTTTATTTTTATATTTTTTTAATATAATATTTTTCTAATGGCATTTGATATGTTGGGCTTTTACTATAGCCGATTCCAACATTCAAGAGTGTCTTTATTTCTTTTAAGCTAAAAAGCTAAGTACACTGCAACTCTAAGGTAAATGCGTGTTGTATGTATTGAGTGTACTCCGAGTATAAGTATGTAATACTTACTTACTTAATTACTAAGACTAAATAAATATTTATTTATTTCTAGACTTGAATCGAACTCTTGCAGTAGCTCGTTGCTGACACAAACCAATGATAAAAAAAATCCATGTTAATTAAACTTAATTATCATGCGTATAAGTATTTATTTAGTCTAAATACGCCGAGTATACGAGTAATTATGACAGTCTAATTTATTCATCATACGTCTCCGTATGCATTTCTATGTGTGATATGGAATGAAAAATGTACTTTAGCTGTTTGAAAAATTCAACAATTTCATTAGGAGTTAAGATTTAGAATAAATATAATTTTTTAAAAATCATTAGTATTCCTAAATTTTTTTTGGTAAAATTTTCAAACAAAAATTTTTAATGAACTGAAAAATTTTTTTTTGATAATTTTTAAACTGATATTTAGTTAGAAAAAAAAACTTTTTTGGAACAGGCGAAAATTACAAAATCACACTTTCTTATCGCTTCCATGCAAGCTAGACTTGGGTCGAACTAGCTTACTAGTTAATTTTTATCACAAACCCATGACCAAACCTTTTTAAATTACATGTGTTTGATCGTGGGCTTATGGCAAAAATTAACTAGTAAACGAGTTCGACCTAAGTCTAGCTTGCATGGCAGGAATAAGAAAGTGGGATTTTGTAATATTCGCCTGTGCTAAAACGTTCTTTTTTCTAACTAAATATCAGTTTAAAAATTAACAAAAAAAAGTATTTCGGTTTATTAAAAATTTTTGTTAGCAAGTTTTACAAAAGTTTAATACAAGCTAAAATTGTATCGAACGCTTTCAGTAGCTCGTTTTAGATATAAATCTATATAACAAAACTCATTTAAATTATATGGGTTTTAGACTTGGGTCGAACTCATTCAGTCGGTAATTTTTTGCACAAACCTATAATCAAACCCATGTAATGTATCGGTTTCTTTCAACAGCTCGTTTTAGACACAAACCTGTGATCAAACCCATTTAAATTTCATTTAAATTTGATCATTGGTTTGTGCCAAAAGAGCAAGCTACTGAAAAAGTTCGAAACAAGTACAGTTTGTGTCAAAAACGACCTACTGAAGGAGTTCGACACAAGTGTAATAGGTTTGATAAAAGGTTTTTGTCTAAATTGAGCTACGGAAAGTGTTCGTTGCAAGTCTAATGCAAGCAATCGCTTGAACATCATTGCCAGTTTGGTTTGATGGAATTAGTACCTATTAGAGTTGTGTCCAACAACTCTTTTGAACTAGTTTGTAGACTTGTATTGAACTCTTTCAGTAGCTCGTTTTTGCATAAAAAAAATATATATGATCAAACCCATTTAAATTACATGGGTTTGATCATTGGTTTTTGGCAAAAATAAGCTAGTGAATGAGTTCGACCCAAGTCTACTAGTCTGAAAGCTTTCAAATCAAAATTTACATTGTTTTTTTTTGTCCGGACTTGTTTCCAAAAGCTTAATTTAGTTCAAAAGAGCGGTTGGATACTCTGTATGTTGTTGTTACTCTGTATGCCTTCACACTCGTACTCGTTTGAGTATCGATAAGTTATGCGCATTAAAAATTTAACTTTTTGCCTTTTTGTGGTATAAAGCAGCCTTCTTATTTCGTAATTCACTAAAGCTAAAGTCGACGACTAAAATGTTGAACATAAACAAAATTAAAAATGATGAGGCGATGACATAAAACACTAAAATGTTGCTGTATTAAACTTTTAAGGCATTGCCTGATACAGGAATACACGTTTGAAAATTGAATCGTAGTTGAAAATCAATAAATCGAGTTACATAATAAGGGGGCTGGGGCAAAAATTATACTTGGTTCGAACTCTTTCACGAGTAGACATGTATCGAACTCATTTAGTAACTCGTTTTTGACACAAACTAATTATCAAACTCATTTAAATTACATGAGTTTGATCATAGGTTTGTGTCAAAAATGAGCTATTGAATGAGTTTGACACAACTTTATTTACCAATTAATTTTTGGCTCGACTTGTGTCCAAGAGTTCTTTTTGAATTTGTTCTTTCAGTTTGACACAAGTTCGGTCAAAAACATCAATGTAAATTAAATGGGTTTGAAATAGACTTGGATCGAACTAGTTCATTTTTGCCACAAACCAATGCTCAAACCCATGTAATTTAAATGGCTTTGATCCTAAGATTGTAGCAAATATGAACTAGTTCGACCCAAGTCTAGTTTGAAACAACTTTTTTTTCAAATGCTCTCAAACTAGTTCAGAAAGAACTGTTGGACACAAGTATATTTTTGGCTCAAACCAATAATCAAACACATGTAATTTAAATGGGTTTGATCAAAGGTTTGTGTCTAAAACGCGCTACTGAAAGAGTTCGATACAACTCTAGAAAAAATTAATAAAAAAATATTTTGTAATTCTAGACTTGGGTCGAACTCGTTCATTAGTTAATTTTTGCCACAAGCCAATAATCAAACACATGTAATTTAAATTGGTTTGATCATTGGTTTGTGGCTTAAATGAACTAGTGAGCGAGTTCGACCCAAGTCTATGTTATTATTGTTTTTTTTTCTAACGTAAATAACATTAAAATCGTTTGACATACACACAAGTTTAAAGCCTGAAAAAAAATTAACACACACAAGGCTTGTAAACTTTGACATTCTTTGGAGCCTCTATTTCTTGTATTTCTTGCAACAGCTTGCTCAAACATTTCAAGAAAAAACTTCTCTTAAAAGCAGTTTGTTTCATCTAAATCTCTAGAGTATTTTCGAACTTGCCTGTCAACTTATTACTCGTATCACTTTATTTTTCTTTCACGTCACTGTGCACTGTTTTTGAATACAATTTGGAACACCGAATTATAAGCAAATATTTTAATTTAAAAGACAAAGCTTTCCATTAATTCCGCATTATTTATGTATACAAATTATGTTATTTAAAAAGACGTTAAACTTCTTAGTTCAAATGTTGTTTAAGAACTGAGAACTTCGTTGATTTAAATCTTTCTTTTATAAAAAAAAAATTAATGTTGGTGGGTGATATTTTACTATTTTATTTATTTTTTTTTTATATATTTATTATTGTTATTATTTTGCAGTTGCTTTTGCTGCTGTGCTCATGTTTTAATCAAAGCCGATAACCACAATGATGATAGTTAAAACGTTTAGTTAGTTGATGACAATAATGTAGAAGAAAATATATATGTACATATATCGTACATACATACATACATACATATCTATTTATGTATGTAAGAAAGCAATTTAAACTGTTTATTTTCCTCATTCTCTCTTTGTTAAATGTACGAACATAAAACCTGAACGAAAGAAACTCCTTGTTATTGTGTGTTGCAACATTGTAAAGATATTTTCTTACACACTTTTTGTTTTAACAATTTATAAATATATGTAAGTACCTATTTGATATTCATTCGCACAGTGATTAAAATAAAAATTTCGTACTTGAGATTGAGGCTGATATTTTGGAATCATAAATTTTATATCTATATAATTAATAGGCAAACAGAAACATGTTTCCCATGTAATCCCTTTTACGCTGGTACTCTGCACTGATTTTAAAAAGATTTATATGGTTTTAAAAGGTTTTCGCTATAGATGTGCAGAATCTATATTTTATTGAAATCGTTTTTGTATTTTGGGAGGTATAAGCGTTTAAAATTGCTACTACTACATGCACACATATTATACACGGATTTATTAGCTTACAAGTAAACAAGAAACAAAACATGAGATTGTGTGTGTGTGTGTGTGTTAGTGGAATATATCAGACGAAAAAGGTATGATTACCACTCAAAAAATAAATACAGCAAGTTTTTATTAAAGTAATTTTAAGAAATACATAATTTTCTTAAAAGCACTACTTAGTGCTTTTTGTTATTTTGGCACTAACGCTCAAAATTTGGCATTTTGAGTCTTCAAAAAGCGCTAAAAATAGTGCCAAAAGCACCAAGTTGGCATCGCTGGTTGGCATCAAGAGTATAAAATTTTCAAAGCGAATTGAGGTGTGTATATCTTATATGAATTAGCCTAGAGACCACCTAATATGACTTCGCTTTGCATCTCATTTAATTTATTTGACTGCAAGGCGAATTCATACTAGATGGTTGCAACCGATCAGGTGGGTGTGAACAAACATTTTTCAGTACATTTTTTGGGCATTAAAATTATAAATTTCTTAAAGCGAATTGAGCCGAGTTACCTTACATGAATTTGCCTTGAGAACACCTAACATGAATTCGCCTTGCCTCTCATATAATTTATTTGAAAACAATCGCCTGAGCAGTTGAGATCAAGAGTATAAATTGTTCAAAGCGAATTGGGCTGTGTATATCTTATATTAATTAGACTTGACTGCAATGCGAATTCGTACTAGATGATTGCAACCGATCAGGTGACTATCTTCGCCTCTTGTAATTTGAATAAACGTTGGATGTGAACAAATATTTTCCAGTACATTTTTGGGCATTAAGATTATAAATTTCTTAAAGCGAATTGAGCCAAGTATACCTTATATTAATTTGCCTTAAGAACAACTAATATGAATTTGCCTTACCTCTTATTTAATTTATTTTATTGCAAGGCCAATTCATATGAGGTGGTCTCACCAAATAAATGAAATTGTGTTAAGCAAATTGCTTTTAATTAAAGCGTAAATTATTTTAAAAAAAGTTTCGCCTATATTCCCCCCTACCGCAGAATGCAAATTTAATAAAAAATATACTTATTTACGTCCGTTCTACGTACATTACACATTTACAATTCAAAAGATCTTTTCTTTCAACGAAAAAGAAATACATAAATCTGAAAATGCATATATAAGTTAATGGATTGATTGATAATGGCTCTTTTGGATCGCAAAAAAATGGGTCACACGCGTTTTCTTTTCCTCTTGCAGCCAACATTTGCCAACATTATCAGTCTCGCAAGTCATACAAAAAAAAAACAAATGCACATGAATTGGCTTTGAACTACATTTATGGGTGCTGGAAGTGGAGTAAGTGTGATAATAATAAATGGAATAAAAAATAATGTTAATTCTTTTACAATAAAGTAAAAAGGTGACCTAAAAACATGCTGACATTTTAAATTGATATTGAAGAAGGGAAGATGTTTAACTTTGTAAATCATAAGAAATTGATTCAAGAAGAAAAAAATCATTGCAATGCAATATGCACAATGACAAGGCATTACAAATGTATGTAAATATATGTATTTCTTTATTCTTTTAAGGAAAATAAATATAACGGATATTCGCAGTAACCTACGGAATGCTGGGATAGATTTGAGAAAAATCATGTCACGATAATTTTATAGGTCGGCAATTCTAAATAAAAGTAATATAAAATTTCAGCCTCATACTGATTATAATTGTAGATGGAATATAATTTTACAAATTAAGAATATGTGAGAGATGGACGCGACTTTGAGCTGCTTAAAATGAATGAACTTTATCAAAAATCGTATGAGAGCAATTTCAAAAATTGCAGCCAAGATTAAAAAATTAAAATAAAGCACATGTGAGGTGTAGAAGTATCCTTGTGATTTGAAATTAAATTTCACTTAGAGCATATTTTGCAATAAATTCTGACAATAATTTTGACCAAAAACTCAATTTGTTTAAATTAAGGATATATGAGAAAAAGGTACTTGTATATACATATATGCTCAAGCTCAATTAAATTCGAAAGTTCTTGAAACAAGAAAAAAAATTAAAAAGAAAAATCGCTGCATCCTGTTCGTAACTTAAGTTTTAAAATAAAGGATATATGGGAGACATGCACGTCCTTGTCCCGATTATAATTAAATTCATCATTAATCTTGCCTAGACAGTTCTTGAACTAATTATGCTACATCTTTATTGTAATTGCAGCCAAAGCTTAAAAATAAAAAAGGATATGTGGGAGGTAAGCGTATCCTAGCTCTGTTTGAAATTATATTTGACAGAGAAATCAGGAACATAATAACACAAGTATTTCTATATTTTTCATTAAGTTCTAATCACAAATTAATTTCTTTATACTAAGGATAATTGTATGAGAAAAAGCTATATCCTTAAGCCGATGACAACTAAATTTACTAAACAGCTTACATTGCAAGTTCTATAGATAAACCAAAAAAAATTTCTGCATCCTGCTCGTAAAAAATTTAATTTTAAAAATCAAGGATATATGGAAGATGTGCTTATCCTTGAACCGATAACAATTAAATTCACCAGTTAACTTGCCTGGACAATTCTGAAACTAATTACTCATTTTAGCTGCATTTTAATTACAATTTCAGCCAAGAATTACAAAATAAAATAAAGGATATATCGTATGTAGTCGTGTCCTTGCACCGTTTGACATTAAATTTTACAGATAGCTTAAATATATTATTTTACAAGTATTTACAGAAATTTGCTACGTTCTGATCATAATTGTAGTAAAAAATTTAACTTTGTTCAAGAAAGGATATACATACATATATATATTTCATGAAAAGCTTAAGTGTATAGATACTCGTACATAATTATTCACTTATTTTGGTTTGTATCCTGACCAAAATCGGACCAAAAGTCAAAATTTTAAAATAATGGATATAATGGATATATGCATATCCTTGTACCAGTTATAGTTAAATTCGCCAAAAATCTTGCCTGAACAATTCTTTAAAGTTAATACATATTTTGGATGAAAGTTAATAACAATTGCAGCCAAAGCTTAAAAATTAAAATAAAGGATATATGGGAGTCAGACGTATCCTTTATGCGTTTGAGATTAAATTTTACAGAGAGCTTAAATTTATTGGTTTACAAGTATTTACAGAAATTGATCATACATTCATATCAGATCATACATTCATATCACATCATACATTTACATAATTGATCATAATTACAGTAAAAATTTTAATTTTGTTCAAGGAAAGATATATGTATTTGATGAAAGCCATATATTGCATGAAAAGCTTTAATGATTAACTACAGAAGTATTCGCTTAGCTTGCATTGAATCCTGACCAAAATTGGGCCAAAAATTAATTTGTAAAATAATGAATATATAGGATATGTGCACATCCTTGTTCCAATTATAATTAAATTTGCCAAAAATCTTGCATGAACTATTTTGGAATAACCTTGGATGCAATTTCATAATAATTACTGCCAAAGCTTAAAAATTAAAATAAAGGATATATGGGAGTTAGACGTATCCTTGCTGCGTTTGAGATTAAATTTTACAGAAAGCTTACATATATTGTTTTACAAGTATTTGCAGAGATTTGCTACGTTCTGATCCTAATTGTAGTAAAAAACTTTAAAACGCTAGCTTCTTCAACGAAGGGATGGGACCACGCCCATTCAAAATTTGTAATTAAAATATTTCTGTGAAAATTTGCACCTCTGACTCTTGTTAAAGAATCTCAAGTTTTGAAAATATTGCTGGTCAGAGAGATTAAATTTTTGCTTTACATTTTAGATACTTGTGTGCAAACCTTAAACGAAATTTCGAATTCCCCTTGAACTTTTTTAATTTCAATTTCAATTTCAATTTATTCATTCATAACACGAAAACCTAGCCTAATGGCCATAATCAGTTTTCACTAATACTACTACAAAAGGTACTACTACAATAGTTTTATATGTAAAAATATATATAAATATTTAACAAATATAATAACATAACAGAAAATAAATATAAAAAAATCCTTAACGTAGAACCAAAATTATATAATTTAAATGTGTACTAAACAAAGTGTAAATCAATTAAATTAATAAATGCATAGTAATAATGATAATAAAAAATAAAAATAAATAATGGAGCACAAGTTATTAGCTGGAAGACCGTTATCACAAGATGAAGCAAATAAAGGTATGAAAGTTGGCGTCAGTCAGTGGTCCAAGGTGCACAGTTTAATAAACAAAAATAATTATTTTATGTCTATATACCATCAATATTAACTCATCAAAAAGGTAAAAGAAAAAAAGAAAAAAAGAAAAAAAGAAAAATAAAATAAAAAAAAAACTACAACAATACGCTATTTTGACGCATATGTAGAAAAAGCTTTCGTTTGAAAGTTTCCACAGATAAATTAAATACTTTTAAATCAGATGGTAGTTCATTATATGCCCTAGCTACTCTTACATTATATGAACGCTCCAAGATTGTTGTTAAACTTGGTATCCTAATTTGCCTATTTCTACGTGAACTACAGAAGTCAAATAATGTAATAAGGAATACAGGTACCTGCAACTTAAATGTCTTATAGAAGTGTAATAGATTACGAAATTTAACAAAATCTGCAAATGACAATCCTAAAAAATCTACAACATATGATGAAACATGTTGACGCAATCTAAGTGAATAAAGATACCTGATAACTCTATTAAAAACTAAGCGAATCTTCTTGAATATATAACCCAAACTTCCAGAATAAACTTCTATAGCATATAAAAATAACGGCATAATTAACCCATAAACAACACGTTTCTTAATGTGGAAAGGTAAAACCAAATCTAAGCTATATAGTTTACGTAATACAAAGTTAATCCTCGAAACGACGGAGTTAATATGACTCTCAAAATTCAACTTAACATCAATAATACATCCAAGACATTTAATCTTGTCAACAAATTCAATTGAGACACCTCCCAATAAAATAGAAATATTACGACACCCACTACCACCAAAAAGCATCGCTTTGGTCTTAGAAGCATTAATATACAGTTGATTATCATCCATCCAATCATTAAGCTTACCGACAGTATAATCAATCAATTACATAATCGTGTACTTATAAAAGAGATATGGCTACAACTTTTATATTTTATAGTTTGTACGTGCTTCCAGCTCTTATAACGAGAAAATTTTGCATGTTGGAAAACAGGCTGGGCTATGCCGATTTAAATTTATATTTCATACACTTCTAATTCACCTTGGATTCATGCAATCACTCTATTTGTATTTATAAAACCGTGCGGGTTCAGAACCGTCAAAAGTTTTGCATTATCCTTACCGCGCGGTTTAGGTTTTGACCGTAACATAATGTTTTATATAAAAATAATTTAAAAATAAATGAATGAATCAGGAGGTTTCGGTTAAATGTATTCTTTAAGCATTTTTGGTAGATTATGTTTTTACTGCTTGATTTTTAACAAACTAAATTTAACGACTTCTCTTTTTAAACTTTTTTAAGTTTATTTGCTTATTTTTTCATTTAATTTAATTCTCGAA
The DNA here is from genome assembly GCA_905220375.1 of Tachina fera. Lineage (NCBI taxonomy): Eukaryota > Metazoa > Arthropoda > Insecta > Diptera > Tachinidae > Tachina > Tachina fera. The sequence goes on along the minus strand of LR999967.1, from coordinate 100,184,666 downwards.
AATTTCATCCCACAACTTCATTCGTTCCATTTGATAAGCATTATTAACGACAAGCTTGTAACCACCATCGGTCGAATTGATAAACTCCAAATATTTGCACATGCCATTTGGACCCGATGTTAAAAATTGCTCCTTGCTGCACGAGCCGATATCGTCATAATGCAAAGGTTTTCTTTAAATGGAAAGGGAAATGGAATTTTTTTAATTAGAAGACAAATGCAACAACAACAAAAATATTGATTTTTCTTTTATACTTACCCCGTCCTAACAAAATCCAATAAAATATCAACAAACTCTGCCGACAGCTGCTGATCAAATGAAACATTTTCAAAATCCTTAAATAGAGCAGATTGACGGAATTGATAAATTAAATCATCCAAATGTACAACATTATATTGAGCTGTAGAGAAGTCAGCGCCATAGAAGGGAGCATAAGTGTAGGGACCATGATAGGAAAATTTGTAAATATAGACAGGACTATGCTCGATATCAGCATGGTTTAGGTAATGCTTTAGCGATTTATACACTGGATAATAGAAATAATAATCGCTAAATAATTCCAAAAAGCCATCACCGGTATTGGAATTTAGTTCATGCACTCCCTGCATATATTCATCGATTAAACTATTTAACTTCTGCTCACTGCTTATATTTAACATTTTCATTGTTTTTTTCTCAAAATTTTTATTTAATTCATGTCTTCTAGTCTGATTGCCGTAAATACTTAAAGTTATGACGGCTGCTTCACCCTTGTACGATACCAAACCTGTCAGCCAGGGTCTTAATTCATAGTTACCTTTCTTGATGGTCTCGTAGGGATGTTCAATTAAATAAGCATCATTGTCGGAGGCAGTTTCTATTACTGGCCGAAAATTAAACAGATTATGATTGTGCCAAAACTTCAACACATCTCCAGCCTGAAGAATCGCATCCGCATCTAGTGTTCGAAGTTTTCCGGCCAAGGCTTTAGCAGTTTGGTTATGAGCAGATTCTATGCCAAGTGCTTGAGCAATTTCATGCAATTGTTCCAAAGGTTTATCCAAAATTTCCACAAAGGGGGCCAATACATTGCCACTGGCCAGAATGGCACGCTTGAAAAGACCTATGAGGAAGAAAATAAAAACTCACAAATTCCACTAGTTTGACGTTTGAAATATTTTACTAGACTTTCTTTCAGTTTATTTTTGAAGTTGCTGCTAAAGTCAGGCTCAATATACATCATAGCTGTTAAGTAATGATTAGTAATCGTACTGATTACTAATTTGACTACTTTTTTTTGAAAGATGAAGTAATCAGTTTCGCACGATTAATAATTGATTACGATCACTAATAATGGAAAAGTAATCTGAATTACTTCAAATTACAAAAAATAAACAAAAAGAATCAAAAGTAATTAAAAAATAATCCGATTACTTGTAAAAATTACTTGTAATTATTTTTGATTAGTTAATTATAATCAAGAGTAATCTTTGAAAGTAGTCGGCTTTTGATTGCTTTTGATTCTTTTTGATTATATTTTGTAATATCTACTAATTTAGATTACTTTTCCACTATTAGTAATCGTAATCAATTATTTATCAGAAATTCTTTTAAAGGGAATTATATACTCAGTACAATTCTTTTTAAAATGTAATTTAATTGATTAGTAATCGTAATCGGAATTTAACAGCTCTGATATACATATATCAAATCATATTCATATAAGGGTCACTTGCCTTAATTCACTGTGAAAAATATCGGAATATGTGCCTTGACATCTGATGAATATTCAAATTAGAATATTCAAGTGAAAACAGCCAACTGCGCGGTCGCAGTCAACATCTGGTATGAATTCGCCTTGGAATAAATATACGAGTACAATACAAAAAATTTGCCAAGGCAAATAAATATCAGGGGACAAATTACGGCACTCGTTATCGAACGAAATTACGAAATATTTCAATAGAGTTTATATGGAAATATTTTTAAATTTCGAATCGTATGGAATGCCGTTATTTGCCCCCAGGTGTTCTCAACCATCCAACCCCCGTATTCTGTAACTCGCTAAAGCTTAAATCTATCTCTAAAATGCTAAACAAATAAAAACTTAAAATTTTTGGTGACGTCATAAAATAATAAAATTTCTGCGCAATAAGTTTTTGAGCCAATGCCTGATTTAGTAATACAAGTTTGAAAGTTGCATTTGTAGCCGAAAATCGATAAATTAACTCTATAGACTTTTAGCGATAGATACTTAGCTTTGGCGAGTTACAGAATACGAGAGCTTGTGACTATTTGCAGCTATCAAGTCAACTTGAATGCCAGAAAGCAGAATAATAAACTATGTATAGCATAATTAATTTTGCATACAAAAAAATTTAAATGCGATATACATCGTACATTTTCCATATAGGAAAATTAAATGGACTCTAAATAGAACATTTTTATACACAAAAATTAAATGTGCTACACATCGCACATTTTTCATTTAAAAAATCAAATCAGCTATAGCTACATCGTAAATTTTTCATGCAAATAATTAAATGGACTATACACCGTCCATTTGTTATGCAAAAGTTAAATGGACTACAGCACATGGTATATTTTTCAAGCAATAAATTATTTCATGCAAAAAAAAAAAATAATAATAATGGACTATACAAATGTATGTATATACATATATATAACATCGTCCATTTTTCATGCAAAAAATTAAGCGGACTATAGATTTTTAGTTTTTTATGCAAAAATTAAAAGGACTATACATTTTTATGAAAAAAAAATAAATGCACTAAAAATTTTCCATTTCTTATGCAAAAAATATTTTCATCCAAACAAAATAATGGACTATACATCGTCATTTTATGAAAAAAATTAAATGGGCTATACATCGTCCATTTTTCATGGAAAAAAATAATACATCGTGATTTTAATGGAAAAAATTAAATGGACTATGCATCGTCCATTTTTCATGCAAAAATTAAATGGACTATGCATCGTTCATTTTTATGTAAAAATAAATCACGGCTATCATGAATAAAACTCCGCGTGAAATTTTGCCCTTTTCCAATTAGAATTTTTTGTATTCCCTATTACTTGCTATTAGTTGGAATTGTTCCCCGGGAAAAATTTCACGCGGAATTTTATTCATGATTACCCTGAATATTTTAATGCCAAAAAATAATAGACTATACATCGTCATTTTTATGGAAAAAATGGACCATACATCGTCCATTTGTTAAACAAATATTAAATGGACTATACAACGTCTATTTTTTATAAAAAAAACAATTTTAAAAATTAAATTATGGAAAAAACTATACATAAATTAAATGGACAATCGTAATTTTTATGCAAAAAATTAAATGTTTACACATTGTCCATTTTTTATGCAAAAAAAATAAAATCATAAATTATGATTTATAATACTAATAATAATTATGTAATTATAAGAAATATCTTCATCCAAAACGAATAATGGACTATATATATATCGTCACTTTTATCCAAAAATTAAATGGGATATACATTATCCATTTTTCATGCAAAAATTTTCGTCCATTTTTTTATGCAAGTATAAATGCACCATACATCGTCATTTTTATGCAAAAATACAAATGGATTATACATTAATTTTTCGTGCAAAAAATTAAATGGACTATACATCGTACATTTTTGATGCAAAAAATGTAATGGATAATATAATTTTTCTCCGTCAAAAATTTACTATGTATATAGCCCGATTAAATTTTAATTTTGAAAAATGTTCGATGTGTTAGCCCATTTATTTTTCTGCATAAAAAATTTACGATGTGAAATATTATTTTTTCTTTATGAAAAATTTAGGATGTATACCCAGTTTTTATTAAATATGAAAAATAACGATGTGTAATGAATTTTTAAGGATGTATGCAAAATTAACGATATATATCCTATTTGATTTTTCGTCTTAAAAAATATACGATTTATGGCTCTTTCAATATTTGTGATGCAGTTTTCTTTTTCATCCTAGGTAAGCTTAAATTATCCATATAATATATAATATATAAAAAGTCTGCTTCTTTTATGATTGTGGCCACCAGACCGACTCTTAGTTCGGTATCACTCTAAGTAGATCACACTTTATATACGAAGAAACGTATATGTGGCTTCTCAACTGATTAATTAATATTCGTAATGCGACTATTAACGAAGGCTGATAATGTCAACTTTGTAAGCTGGTTGCTTTATTAGGGTTTAGGTTTGCTTCGTTATTTTAAAATAAATAATGCAATACGACGAGATAAACTCTTCGAATTTCGATCGTATAAATGCCTTAAAATAATACAATACGACAAGACAAATACTTCGACCCTTGATCGGCTAACTACGATTCCGTTTAAATATATAAAGAACAATATAATACTTCGGATATTGTTTAACTCACTATGGTCCAGTTTAAAAATACAAGGAACAATTACTACAACACGTGCAATTACTAATTACTATTCGTTGCGGGCATTAGTAGTTGTTCTATATGTACTTCCTTATAAGTGAATGTATATACATGGCAGTTATATGTAATACGAGGTTGGGGAAATTGTGACGCCACGCTGCACGTTTCTGTATGAAAAATATACGATGTATAGCCCATTTAATTTTTCAATATGATAGGTGTGCTGTGTATAGCCTATTTAATTTTAATTTTTTTATATGAAAAATTAACGATGTATAGTCCATATAATTTTTCTATATGCAAAATGTGCGACGTGTAGCCCATTTAAATTTTCTTTATGAAAATGTTACTTTAATAGCACATTTACTATTTCAATATGAAAAGTGGGGCTGTATATAGCATATTTAAATATTTTACGTGAAAATTCTGCTGTGTATAACCCACTTAATTTTTCTATATGAAAAATGTTTAAAATGATGATGCTCGTTTATTTTTATTATTTCTCCTACTAGGCTCTATGTTTAGAACCCCGTCATTTGGGAAAAGTTCGAAATTGTTTAGCAGTGTTATAATATTTTAAAAAATTAAAAAAATCAATTAATAATTAATTTTAAAAAAACAATCAAATATGAAAAAATGTTAACCTTAACGAAAATTCAATCCTCTCATAAAAGTCAAAGCGACTCCAAATTAGGTGACCTCAACTACTCAGGTGACTTTGAATTTAAATTGAAGATCCATTAGATCTCACTACATATTTTTCACTGTATTTTTTTTCACTTCAAAAAAAAACTTTTTCAAAGCGAATTGAGCTGCGTATACCTTACATGAGTATGCCTTGTTTTCTTGCATCTTTTTGAAAACTATTTGTTGTCTTATAATTCCATACCTTTTGTTTTGGGATTTATCATATGGAAGTGAACCGCACTGGCGCCAGCACTATGACCAAATAATGATATTTCACTTCGATCACCACCAAATTCCTCGATATGCTCATTAACCCATTGCAAGGCCAGCAACTGGTCCTTTAAGCCAAAATTTCCAGGTATTTCACTACAGCCTGAACTTAGAAATCCTTGAGCAGAAAACGTACTTATCGCATGAAAGCCTTAAAAAAAATCAGCAAACTTACCAAATGGTCCCAAGCGATAGGATGCTACTACTACTATCACTTGACGCTTAGCCATAAAGTATTCGGGCCCAATTATAGATGGATGAGCAGAACCACTAAAAAATCCACCGCCATGTATATAAAATAGAACTGGCAATTTTCTTTCCACGATATTTTTAGGACGATAAATATTCATATATAAACAATCCTCCTCCCCCAAAATGGGCCAATCGGGTATCAAATAGTTCCTTTGCTTACAATCGGGCTTAGCTTTATTCGCGAGCAGAAGACCCTGCCACGATTCGACAGGTTCTGGATTGCGAAATCTTAAATCACCAAACGGTGGCCGGGCATAAGGTACACCCAGAAATGCCTCAAAGCTGATGCCATCACTGTGGCTAATCATGTCGGTGCCCAAAATACAGCCCACATTGCTTAAACAAACTTTCAAAGAAGAATTTTCACTTTTTACCAGAGTCACAATTAATATCAGCAATATTTTGAGTTTTAGCAACATTTTTTTTGCTCAATTTTCAAAGCATCTAACAGTTTTACTACAGCAACTGATTGAAAATACGTTATTTAAATAGTATTTTTATCATTATTTTTTAACAATGAAATAATACCTTCACATATACATTCATACACGTTTGATATTTATGTATGCATGCAATTGCTTTCATTCATTAAATTTTTGCCAAGTTGTGAAAAATTTATTGAAACTGTTTACTTAAAATTGTATACAATTAACAACAACAAATTGCATCGTTAGTATCTAATTTTAATTTGTTTAAATAACACCGGATTCCCAGAACGTGTTTATTTTTCATAAAATTTTTTACATGCAATTTTCGCTATTTGCCAATAAAATTGATTATAACGAACCCAGGCAAATGAATCGAATGACTATACTAGATATGGACGATATGGAACACAAGCAGAGGAGGTAATTTTAAAGCACACACAAAGGTTCAATCAGAGGTACCATAACCATAACTACACAAAATAGCTGTTCGTATCAAACTTATAACCACAACCACAATCATAACCACAACCACAACCACAACCACAACCGCTACCACTACCACAACTATAACCACAACCACAACCATAACCATAACCATAACCATAACCATAACCATAACCATAACCATAACCATAACCATAACCATAACCATAACCATAACCATAACCATAACCATAACCATAACCATAACCATAACCATAACCATAACCATAACCATAACCATAACCATAACCATAACCATAACCATAACCATAACCATAACCATAACCATAACCATAACCATAACCATAACCATAACCATAACCATAACCATAACCATAACCATAACCATAACCATAACCATAACCATAACCATAACCATAACCATAACCATAACCATAACCATAACCATAACCATAACCATAACCATAACCATAACCATAACCATAACCATAACCATAACCATAACCATAACCATAACCATAACCATAACCATAACCATAACCATAACCACAGAAACGAGTTGAATTGCGGTTTTTCGCCGTAACCATAACCATGTCTTAGTTAGACATACATATTTGATGTTGCACTTTCGAATTAATAAACAAATGAGAGCATAAACTGATGTTTATGGTTATAGCACCACTAACAGGTGAAGCAAATATATTTATGGTTATGGCAATAGTTATGGGTACGGCAATATACGAGTACAACGGTACATATCATTTCATTACATAATAGGATGTCTACATACATTTTCGTGCAAAAACTTTAAGGAATGATCCCGGATGCCCAACAACCTTCTGTTTTAAGCCATACACACTATTTTATCGTATATTTAACTAACGTCTTTATCTGTGCTTAACAAAAATAAACAGTCCAGTGCTTTTGCAAATTTATAATCACTAGACGTGACAGTATATTAACTTTAAATTATAAATAAAATAAATAATACAATTGAATTATTATATTCAGTTTTTAATAGCATATAATTTAATATCAATATTAAACTGTAATAAATCTATTAAACTTTGTAGAATAACAGCTTCGATAAGTTAATGAGATGAGGAGTCAATTTAGGAAGTGGGCGTGAAGTATTCATTGCTTACTTGCTTTTACTGCAACTTCTAAAGCATGTTTAGTATAGAATTGTAGAAGGACAAGCTTCCATTCAGCCTTTTCATTAATCAAGTTTAAAGTTGATTTTTAATATATTTTTTTATTATTCAAATATTTTTCTAATGGGAATATTTAATGTAAAATCGCCACTGAATCGGTAGTGTAAAATGTGGTTGCAAAAGAACAAGTTTTTAATTTAAAACAACCAACATAAATTGCTAGATCCCGTTTAGATGAAGGGTGGCATAGCGGCAACACGTCGTCTGCGACTCGTGTTTGTGGGGTAAGAGTGAAGAGAATCAGGTTTGTCAGATTTTTTTAGGAAATTTAGGAAATAGCCAAATTGATTTTAAAAATCGCCAAAATAAATTTTATGCAGTTTTTTCTTAATATATTTTTGATAAAAAATTTGTTTTTTTATAAAAAATTTTTAATAAATATTTTTATAAAATTATCGTGCAAATATTTTGTAAAAACTCACCCAAAAGTAAAAATAAAATTGCCAAAAATTATTTCTTGTAAATTTTTCTCATCCAAATTGAAAATGAATTAACTACGATAATTACTATAAGAAAAATCATCAAAATCAAATTGTTTTACTTTCTTGCAGACGACTTTTGGTAGGATTTATTTTTGAAACTCCTTCTTCAACTAACTAATTTTCCTCAGTTACAAAAATATTGAAGTTCCAAAAATCAGCTGTAAAAATTTCAAACAAATTTATTTATCGCCAAAAAAAATCGCCATGTCGCCAAATCATAAAATTAGACGCCAAATAAGTTGCAAAATCGCCATGTTTGTTGAAAAGGCGCCATATCTGACAACCCTGCTGGGAATTGAAGCGGCATTTTTAACTCTTCTCTTTTAAATACACATGTATCTCTTTCTCTCATATTTTTGTTATGCTATGTACGATCAGTGTTGCCAGTTATACATATTTTTTATGATTTTGTGAAATTAGTGATTAGTTAATTTATAATGTGCATGAAATACACAGTTATAGTATACTAATTATAAACAAATAAATTGAGAAAAAAATGGAATTATTGTGTATTGGTGGTAAATTTAAATAACAAAATTTAAAAATTTTAAAAACCCCCGAATATATCTAGAGAAGATGCGATATCTTCTAAACGGCTGGACAGATATTCTTAAAACATGGCTAGTCACCTTTCAAACAGAAAAACTAAATCAAAATCGGTCCAGCTGTTTGGTCTGGACGTGGACACGGACAGACCCACAGATGCACAGACACACAGATACACAGACATACAGACACACACTACAAACTTAAAACCCTTTTTAGTCGGGGATTAAAAAAGTAAAACTATGTCGACATATTAATTCTACATTTCGTTTTCTTTCTCGATAACTTTCTTTTATTTCTTGCAGTGATTATTGATCCATTATAATTTTCTGAATGCTTGTTATTTTTTCTGTCCTTTTCTCTCCCTCTGTCTCTCTCTTTTTTCTCTCTCTCTCTCTAAATATAAATAAAGTTCATATTTTCCTTCAGTTTCTTCCTTTTGTTACATTTTCTATTTTGAACCTGATTTGATAAAATAGCACTACAGTGCTTGTGTGACGGGTGTGACAAAATATTTCCTATAACCAAGTACACGAATATTAAAATGGAAGTTTACAAAATTTTGTGAATGAAGAGTATCTAGTATTCATTTATTTGAACAATTTTATTTAAATTTTTAAATTTTTGCTGTGACGGGTGTGACCAAAAATTTTAATGCTGAAATTAATCCCCAAAACTCTGCTTATGAGGCATACACAGTTGAGACTTGAGCAAAAAGCAAAGAGAGATAAAGGTTTTTATTAAAGATGAGAAAAGAGAATAAAAGAAAACTTAAAATAAATATCACTTACACAAAGAGGCAGAGCAGATCATCACTTATTATATAATCATTTCATAGCGATTCCAAATTATTACAAAAAATAGAAAACATTTGTATTTTATATTTTTAGCAATTCCTTCATTCCATACGGGCACAAAAAAATTTAACTACTCCTTGTTTAATGAAATGTCTTTCTTTGATTTATTTGAATAAGAAATTAGAGTTATTTGCAATAATTGCTACTTAAAAATAACATTTTAACAATATTTTTCTAAAGTATTTTTTTTTCTCGTCAAACAGCACAACAATTACCTCTTGAGATACAAAAATATATTGTTTTTTTCATTTAAAACAAAAATAATCATAAAACAGTTAAAATAAAATGCAAGAAAGTTAAATATGTCATTAAATGGGGGATAGCGAGATTCGTTGCTGGTCGCTTAAGTCCGGATGCCAAACATCTACAATTAGTACTAGACGTAAGCTTTGGCCCTCGTGCCAGACTTCATGCTCAAAACTATCATCGAATATGAGAAATTTTCCTTCTTGCCAAGAGCTACGGGAATAAATAACTCTTGCATTATTAAAATAAATATTGGAAGTAGGAAAATACTCACCGTTCTTCCTCGGCCACTCGTATACGTGTGCCATTTGGCACCACTAAGCCTAGATGGGCCCTTAGCCTGCAGTTGGTGGGGCCACAATGAGGCCAGACATGAGTGCCAGGGTGAATTACACTAAACTTAACCTGACCGCGACGGCAGTTCCTTGCCGTTGGAAACTCGTTAATTAAACTACAAGTTATGGGAGTTTTAAGGCAATTGTCACGTCTTTGTTGACCGCGAGCAAACAGTTCAAATTGTTTCCAATCGCCTTTACTCTTCAGATTCTCGGACTCGTTCAAAAAGTAACCATCTTTACTTAGGATATATAAGCCCTCAGCTTGTATGGCCAGCCAATTGTCTTGTAGCTTTTTAAAAAAATTTCCATAAGTTGTGGCTTCAAGAGACCAGAACGGTTGGGCCTTTAGATTCACTTCATTATAAAGAGATCTTTGATAAGCACTGGGATATAATTTCAAAGCAGCTCCTTTATGAAATACTTCCACCGCTTCACTTTGCTTGCCCAGTCTTTGTAGTGACTCTCCCAGCTGGAAATAGAAACGGCCATCTTGTGTGCCTGGCATATTACTTTCGATGCCTTGCCTTAGATAAATGGCAGCATTATGATAGTCATGATCCAATTGCTTCAATACAAAGCCATAGTGCACCAGGGCCAGACCATTTTGTGGCCAACGTTTAAGAGCCTCTTGCAGTACATGCTTGGCATCTAAAAGACTAAACTATATGAGATTTGATATCAGGTTTTCGTAAATATTCTTTAATACATTTTATTATATAAATTACCGATTAAGCATTAGAAAAGTAATTGCTAACTCAATGCGCATGGAGGCTTCCAGTGGAAACTTATCGATAAGTAAATTATGTATGTACAGGGATTGTTGATAATTACCTGAAATAAATTAATAATGAAATCATTTTGTTTCAATATTCAAATTTAATTTTAAAATATAATACTTTGCTTCAAACTTTCAATATAGTAACACTATCGATAGTTAGACAACTCTGGACTACAGTTTGATATATTTTGAACGCTACTGTATGCATATCCTGCGAATGTTTAACTAAATTTAACAATATTGACATTGAACTTTCATTGAGCAGCAGGCGTATACGCTACATATAATTGTGAGAGTAAATCTACATAAAGTATACGCATTTTGTTATACTTGAACTCAGTGTTGCCAATAGATCTCTCGCAGAAATGCCTACACATGCTTAAAAAAATCCGATTTTTTCCTACACGTTGAAAAAATTTCCCCTACAAAAATCCCTACGTATTTTTGTCATAAAAATAGAAGAACACCATTAGTTACAAAACAATATATATGCTTATTAAAGATTTGGTAAAAATAATAAATAAAAAAACTAAGAAAAATAATACATAAGTGTGTACGTTTTTAATTAAATCGTATTAAAACAACATAAAATTTTTTTAAATTAATTTAAATAGTTTTTTCAAATAAAGTTTTAAAGGATAAATTTAAGTCATATTTCAACATTGAACGATGTCTTAGAAAACGCATATACCAAGGCGAATTCATGTACTAGGTGGTGCCAAGTTAACAGCTGCTTTTTTAGTAAGTTTGGCTTGTCAAATTTCATTGCAATAAAATTTGTAGAAAGTTTGATTAGTCAGTTATCATTGCAATAAAGTACAAGGCAGATTGTGTTGTTACAGGCTTAATTCACCTTAGCATATATATATATATATATATATATATATATATATATATATATATATATAGTGCCGCCAACTTTTTAAACCACAAACAACTCTGGAAATATATTTTCAAACGATTTCAACAAAAAGAAAATTTTTGAACCGCTTTGAAAAAGAAAATATTATTAAAAGAACGTTATGTTCGCATTTATTTCATAAATAATGCGACATGGCGGAAAAATCCCTACATTTTGGAGAATATAAGAAATCTGTCCGATTTTCCCTACGCTTCTATTTTAGCATCAAAATACATGTACTTCTACTACTACTACTTCTGGCAACACTGCTTGAACTAGAAAATCACAATGCACTGCGCTGCACTGCACAGTGGCGGCAAATATTAAAAATATGGTAATACATACGCAAATTCTAACCTACTTATTTTAAGAGAAGTGACAGTCGAAAAATTTCTAACAAGTTAGAATATAAGGCCAATGTGGTACCATTCACCTTCAAAATTATTTTGAAGAAGGATGCCGCATATATATTTTATAATGAATAAAAAAAGTAATAATATCACGAAAAACTATAAAAACACATACATTTATTTCTTTATTGTATTTTTGTAATGTTCTTTTATGTTTAATATTAAAAAAAAAGTTTTTTTTCTTATTTTTCCAATTTATATATACATATAATGGCAACACTATATTTGTTTATTGCTGCCCGTCAAAATAGAAAATAGCCTAAGTTCGCAGAAGCAGCAAATGCTGTTGTGCAGTCGAACTGCTGTGATGCCGTCAAAATAATCGTTTTCATTTAAACACATGGATTTTATTTTTGACATATTTCTGCTTGCTGTCTGCTGTCATCTATGTGTTTAGAGCTTTAAAAATTAATGCCGTCGCAACAACAATCAAAACATTGCGGAGCAAAAGAATCTTTTAGACGGAAAACAACGAAAACATTTTCATTGACTTCTGGGAGGACAAAAAAAAGACGTTATGACTGACATCCATCTCCTGGTAAAAAAAATTATAGCGCTTTCAATATATTTTTGCAATATTTATATACAATAACTTGATTTCCAAGCACTTCTTTAATTTGTTTAACTAAATCCATAATTTTAAAATTTTTATTTACAAAATATAAAATAATTTCCATTTTAGAGCGTATTGCAAAATCTCTGAGTTTTTTATACCAACTAAAACAGCTGAGTTACAGTTTGTCAAATAAGTGTTATGAAGAGCAGTAAAAAATACAGCAACAAATACAATAAATATATATACAGGAGATTTATTTTATCTTGAACAAATTTATTAGTCAACATGTTGCTTAAAACTTGAATTTATCAAACTTGCAGTGTAAATGCAAAATCCGCTGTTTATTGTTTTAACGTTGAAATAAGTGCCCCATTTCTGTAACTTGTAAGAAAAATTAAATAATTATTTTGGTTGTTCTGTTTTACACAGGGTTACTCACATACAAATTTTTATAAACTTACAAAAAATATGAAAAAATACAGTTTTTCTTACTCACTCTGTGTTTCACAGGATGATAACAATTTTTTCGACTCGACACTATGACATAATATGCCTTTTCCTCTTTCAATATGAAGCTATGCCTTTCAAGTTTGTTGATGAACTGTACGTGATAGGAAACATTCCCGTATTGTACTTTCTAAGGAATTGTTTTATTTACCTATTTCGCAATTTAACTGTGCAGACGTATAAACGTCAAAAACAGTCAAAGAAAATAGACATCGAAATTTTAAAAAAGACATGCTAGGAATATGCTCTTTATGTCAGACACAGGAGTTAGGATGAGATTTTTGTAAGAAAAATAGCCGACACAAATTTATTTGTTTATTTTTTTAATTCTTTGTTTACATTTTAGTTTTCGTCTTCTTTATTTGTTGTCTATGTTGTTGTCTATGCTGATTTTTTTGTTGTAGTCCAATTAAACTAATTTCTATTTCTTTGGCTACATTGAGAAAATTCAGTGTTGCCAGTACAATACAAAATGTTGAATGAATGATATCGTACAATTATTTCATATTATTTAACACAAACAATATCCAAAAATTTATGTAAAAAGGAATTGATGTGAAAAGGAACCCTATTTTTTTCACTACGCTGTCCGTCAAACGCTATTTTCGCAGAAACCGTCAGAGCTACGGACCTGAAATTTGGACAGAGTATGTAGAACCTTGGCCGCTACAACAACAAATACATGAGAGCTAAAAATTAAAGGGTGTTCCAAAACGAGCAACGGAAAATTTTAAAATCCCATGTAATATACATACAATTGTATGTATATATGTATGTATATTGACACTTGAAATTTGTAAAATCAGTGTACTTTTATATAGACTGCAACAATTAACACTAAAATTTAAAAAAATTTTAATTAAAGGGTGGTCCATCAGTTAATGCAATTTTGACTATATAATTTTGACAACTTGCTATATCTCGGAAACCGTAAGAGGTAAACTCTTGAAATTTTCTAAAACGGTAAAACTAAAAAATCCGCCAACCAAAAAAAAAAATCGCCAAAATTAAAAAAAAAATTCTAACACTAAAATAAATCGTCAAATTCGAAAAAAGTCGCCCAAATGAAAAAGTCGACAAAATGACAAAAATCCCAAAATTGAAAAAACGCCAAAAACCGAAACAAATCGCCAAAATGAAAAAAAGGGTCAGAACTAAATAAGCGCTTAAATGAAAAAAGTCGCCAAAATTAAAAAACGCCGAAAACTGAAAAATCGACAATTTAAAAAAAATCGCCAAAACGAAAAAAAGCGCCCAAATTAAAAATAAATGACAAAAACCGAAAAAAATCGCCAAAAAGAGAAAAAAGTGTTAAAACTAAAAAATTGCCAAAATGAAACGTAAAAAACCGAAAAAATAGCCTATATGAAAAAAATCGCCAAAAACTAAAAAATCGCCACAATAAAAAAACCGCCAAGTTAAAAGAACGTCAAAAACCATAAAAAAATCACCAAAACGAGAAAAAAAGAGCCAAAACTAAGAAATCACCAATAAACGCAAAAAAAACAAAACTAAAATAGCGCTTAAAACCGAAAAAACCCAAAAATGAAAAAAGAAATGCCAAAACTATATTTTATATGGGCTAAAGTTCGTATTGAATTACATATCTCGTGTCCGTACGGAACCCTTCGTGCGCGGGTCAAAGTCGCACTGCACTGAATTTATTATACTTTTACGTTTGGTCTATGCTACACTAAACTTTTTAGTATGCTTATTTTTCTTTTGTGATTTCCAAAAATATTATTATTTGTGAATTTTCAAACAGTTCTTGAAAGTCTGTGCATAAGATAAGAGGTTTGTGACTATTCAAAATGTGTGGTTGAAGTCTACTGATGATTTGTTACAGCAACAATGAAATGCATATAGACCAAGCTGAACCAGCAGCAAATAAATTTCAAATCGAAAGAGTAATTTAATTTTTATAAATGCGAAATATTTTAAGGTGGCAACACTGAACTATGTATTTATACTTAAGTAGGACGTGCATATGGTGCTGCTGCCGTCTCCAAAAAAATAATTAAGTAGCTGGCTACGAGGCGACAAATTTTGCTAGCGGCATTTCAAGTCGTGTGTTCGTGTAGCCTGCTGTGGTGAATGTGTTTAATGCATGAGAGTTATATGAATTAGAGGAAAAAGTAAACGAGCAAATGCCAGTTTGTAAGATCAATTTACATTTCGTGCTAAAAAGCCCAGCCTAAGCATTTTGGGGTTTTACTTAAAAAAAAAGAAAGGTAACACTCAGATACTCCTATTATTTAATATGCCTACAAACATACATACATATGTATGTATGTAGGTTCCATTTTGATATCAATATTGCAGCGCCATTGGTGTTAAGTAGGAACATTACTTTTAGCTATGTATTCATTTTATCAGTTATTTCACTTCGCCTACGTTTTATTGCTACAAATATCAGCGAGGAGAGTCCTATTACATTTCAGAAAATCTGTGATGTTGATATGCCAGGGTCTGGTTAGAGATCGAACTTGGGTTCTCAAAAGCCGTCATTAGCTTGCTTCTGATTAATAGAAGCAGCCTTACCCTGCAAGCCGGAACTTGGGACTAGGACAGCCTCGAGACCATGACATAAATTATCATTCTACCATAGAATTTTTGAAATGATATGACCTCAGCAGCCTTAAGATACACAAACTTTTCAATTTCAAATCAAAAGTTAGGGAAGCCTATATCCTCGCATCTTGTAATTCTCTATTTAAACTACAACTTACCCAAGAATCTCATTCTCTCCACACACCGCTCGCCTGCCGAACGATATTCCTGCAATTGAGCGTCCTTAACATTAAATTCCAAATAAGTTTTATACATTTCAAGGGCTTGCACTAGAAGGCGATTGCTTTGACGCTGCTCGGCATAGTGGTCCAAGGTTTGGGCTTTACCCAAATACACTTGCGGCTCATCAGCATATTTTTGTATTAGTCGATCAAAGGATATTAAAGCGTCCTCATAACGCTTTACACAAGGAATAGGAGATTACAGGATGACAAGGATTAACATGAGCGCAGTTATTATTAGTAGCGTGGGAGGGGAGCAGATAAATTGCAATAACAGCAGTTCATAGCAAATAAATAAATAAATAAATAAACGCCATTTAATATTAAAAAAAGCAATTCAAAAAAATATACATACATATATTTAGGATGAAATAAAATGCATACGGATTAGTAAATATTTTATTAAAATTTGTTTAAATTAAATCAACATTTGTGATTTTTTTTGTATAAAATAAAATCCTTTTCAAATTTAATGCAAATTAAAGTGGGTGGATTTGCTTAAATTTTGCTGATAGAATTTATTTTACAAATCACAAACAGCAAGTTAATTTTAAATAAGCGAAAACGAAATGCAACACATGTTCATAAAATAAAAATTAAAAATAAATAAATTACAAGGGGATGCTTTTGTAGTAAAATGTTGACATGTCAGTGTTTTAGTTTTTTTTATAAAAAAAAAAATTAAATGTAATTTGTTTTTTATTAAAAGTTTTTTGTTAACGAAACAAAATCTTAAATCTATCAAAAGAAGAGGAAACAAACGCATTTAAAATTAATTTAAAGCTAGTGAAATTAGGTTTAATGTGTAAAACAAACAAACAAATAAATAAAGCATATAAAAAGAATCAGAGGAAGGACATTATCTAATGATAGTTAAACTGGCAGGAGATAGATAAAGATAGATAAGATGGATAAATTACATTAAACGGTTTATACGAATTGGAATGAAAATAAAGAAAGATTAACTTACCTCCCGCATCATTTCATCATTTGCTCTTCGTAATTCTTGTTCAAATAAATCAAGATCGTCATTTTCCAACGATTGTGGACCACGACCAGCTTTTGGTTTTATTTCTAGGAAGGAAAATAAATAGAGCCGATATGGAGATTAACGATTTTGAAGGTAATTTGTTTTTTTTCTAGGACAAGTCTTGTACATAAAAATATTGTATGGCAACCCTTACAAATGATAAACGTAAATGTCATGGTGTAATTATACAGGTGACTGCGTAAGGATTTGTTATACATTAATACGCAACTATTGCTGTGTAAAGAACCGAAGAATGACAAAAGCACAAAAAATTTTGTACCAAAACCAAAACAATACGAAGTTTTTGACATTCGTTAGCTACAAAGCATATAGAGCAAAAAATTATCAGCTGAAGTAGCGCTGCCACATAATTAGATACACCTTGGTAAATGCTTAACAGGAAAACAGCTGATTACACTGTACAACAAAAAAAAACAAATAACAAGTTTAAAATAACAAGTCGTAAAAAACAGCTCTGAGCTGAAGAAGAGCCCTGGCATCATCGTAATTATTTTTAAAATGCGATCAGGTGGGTGTGTGATGTTTGGCCTACGAGAGTTTTGCGTGGCACTGTTACTTATTTATCGTTACCTCAACTCGCTGTATATGTTACACTTATTTTGTGGAATTTTCCATTAAGGCCGTAATGCACTATCCTACAAAGTCGTGCGATCTTTGAGAAACAATTCATCACACCAGGGTTGTATTTTTTCGTAGATCGTACGACTTTGTATGATAGGGAGTCATGACCTTTATCAAATGCAATCGTTTTTAATAACATTTATTATTGTTTTAGGTTATACAAACTCTACAAGGGGATTCTTCAAAACTCTTACTTTCGATACGAAGTCATAGGTCACTTACACCTCCCGCAAGAAGTTCGTCATACACTTGGAATATTCTGCCTCTTTGACTACGTGTTTTTGCTGTTTTTAGTTCACATAAGAACACCCAATACAAAAGAAAAAGGGTTCTAAGGACCGGTTCAGAAGATTTTTTTTTGCCTGTAGCAATAGGGTTCTCCCTCACGCAGTACTTATCTGACTCTAAACAGGCATCCTAAATTGATTGTTCTTTTAATTATAAATCTAATAAATAAAAATAAGTGCTCATTTTTAAGAAGGGCTTCATCAAATGCAACAAAATGTTAATTTAACTTTTGTTAACGCACTAATAATACCAAATTATAATTTTACCTATTCAGTAAAATAATTTTTATTAAAAATACATTGAAATTGATTTTTGAGGGGTTTAGCTGGATCCCAGGTGGATTTAATTGCTGCATGCAGATCATCAGGGAACCTTTACCAAAAAGTTTCTTAGAACAACTAGAGATACATTGCCTGACTTTTTTTCAGTTCAAATTGCAGTTGTAATAAATATGTAAAGAAAATAAATGTAAATAACAACAACAGCTATTCAAGAATAGAGTGTTGCCACACAACTATTTTTGACCGGGTGCAGCCAAGTTACTAGTTAGTGTTTTTTTTGGGAATTTTTGCAATTAAAGTTTAACATTTATTGACGCAGTAATAAATTTAAAAAAAATGTTGGCACATTTGGGCTACACTCGTATACGTATGTATACATATGTAAATGGTCTGTGTGAAGTTTGCCCGAATTCGGTCATGTGGTCCTTGAGATATGGCATCTTCATATGAACAATTGATATGGTACAACGACAAATATGTATGTACATGAAAAATCAAAAAAAAAAAATATTGGCGGTATTCGATGTTTGATGCAAATGCTCTTGCGTTAGTGCAAATGCAAAATATCGTAGCTTTTCTTTAAAATCCAACAACAAAATACACACACAGTTCAAAGAAAAGCTACGATATTTTGCATTTGCACTAACGAAACGATATTTGCATCAAACATCGAATACCGCCATTATGAAAAATTGTGGCTATGATGCCTTGTGTGAAGTCTATTCCTGATATATTTTTATCATGACTAAAGTCAAACGACTTGGAATTTAATCTTCACTTCTCTGAAACTTAGGAGCTACATATTTCCATTTAACTTAAAACATAGACAGATATGTGTTTAAAATGAGACATAAGCTCTGTATCTTGAACCAAAAGATGGTAGGGGCAATTTCTGCCCTTTCAAATATATTTAAAAAAAATTTTGACAGAACAAAGCCTATCGGGCTCCCGCTAATATATAAAATTAAAAGCATTATCTTCACAAATAAACTGATGAGAGTAACCTGCCACGTGAATACACATGTATGTATTTTTCAGTCGGAAATTTTACATGTCAGATATAACATGCAGACCGTGTGAAAGCTGCTTTAGCAAATATAAGCTTATGGAGGCTTTAGCTAATGCCAGTATCTTTTTAATATGCATTTTCAGCATGGTTTACATAGTGTGCACACCTGATGATTTAATATATATATAACTCTTAATACAACGCCGGCAGAGCAACTGTAATTATTTTCATTAATATCAGGACAAAGGGCTACACGTTGATGATTTTATATCATGATGAATCAAAGAAATGTTTGCAAAATGTTTGCCAAAAATATATAATTTGCTTTTCAATTTGTTGGTCACAAATAATGGTTGTGCCACCTTTTTTAAACGAAAATTGTTTAATAAATAAACTTAAAATATACAGTAACACATAAAATGACATTTGATATCAAGATGAATTTATGAGGCCGTGAGCTCTGATGATTATATCATAACGCTGCCATAATATTAATAAATTGATATAAATTAATAAATAGAGTGATGAATTTTCACACATGATATCAACATTGACATTCATCACGATATAAATTCATCAGTTGTGGATACTACGTAAGGTTCAATCAGACGTACAATAGACATAACTATTGCCATAACCATAAATATATTTTTGCTTCGCCTATTTGGGCTGCCATAACCATAAACAGCTGTTAATGTTTTCAGTTGTTTGTTCATTTCAAAACATACAAACATGTCTGTCTAACCAGC
This sequence comes from Tachina fera, assembly GCA_905220375.1. Classification (NCBI taxonomy): domain Eukaryota; kingdom Metazoa; phylum Arthropoda; class Insecta; order Diptera; family Tachinidae; genus Tachina; species Tachina fera. The sequence goes on along the minus strand of LR999967.1, from coordinate 100,164,545 downwards.
AAACAGTTTTTTATGGTAGTTACAGCGAAAAAACAAAATTAAATTAGTTTCTATGGTTATGGTTATGGCTATAGCATTATGGCCAATCACCTATAATCAAACACCGTGTTGCCCATAAGTTTGGTTCGTGTTTTTCATTCTGAGTTTATATTTTCAGATGATATTAGGGGGGCTTTTCCAATATCTGTACTGACCTTCATAAGGAGAGTCACACAGAGATTGGATTAATCTAGTTCATAGATCTATGGGTCAAAAAATCCATCAGGTGTCGCAGTGCCGGTTTTTGGACCAGGGGGCAAATTACGGCATTCGAAACGATTCGAAATTTTAAAATATTTCCATATAAACTCTATTGAAATAATTCATAATTTCGTTCGATAACGAGTGCCGTAATTTGCCCCCACATCTTCCCCCTATTCTATTCTATAAGTTTGGTTCGAACAGCTGCTTTGTTTTGTATGGTCATGTGCATCTTTAATTGAATCTTAAATTACCAGTATTAGCTGTGAGTCATAAGCTGTCGATAGTCCAAAAATATATCGATTGTTTTCAAATCAATATTTTTTTTAAGGAAAAACTAACATCAATATAGCACAGCTCATAATATGAATTTTAATTCGATACTTGATGTTCAAAAACTTTTTCTCAGCACTATCCCTCAAACATCGAGTTTAATCCCAGACGTCTTTTAGTATAAAGCCTGGATCACATTATAGGCAGAGTACTTTCGTCGGCTCACTGCAATAAAGCTCTAAGTAATAAACCAAAGGGTGGCGTTGGCTGAAGTAATTAGCACGTTGACTACAAAACGGAAGGTCCTGGATTCAAGGCGGGTCTCCGACAGTCATTAAATAACATCACTGCACATTTTTTTGATGTGCATTAGTGCGTCTTTGTATGAGCTGTTGTAGTTAAGTTGCAGTGATGTAGACATAGACATTGGTCACTGAACTATACCGGTTTCAGCAGATGCTAATAGTAATGTAACATCAGAACTCCCTCCTTCATCTGCGAAGTAAAATAACGAACAACATGACTACTAAACACAGTTTTCAAAATTGTATACGCCTCATTGACACCAGAGGCGCTGCAACACTGCATTATTAAAACCGTTAAAAAAACAGAGTTTTAAAATAATGAAGCTTTCCAACGCTCTTCTCTATCACTGTACCTTTCCTAAGGAAGATAACACTAAGCAATATATATTTTCGGAAAATTTCCGAATCTACTCAATCGAATAGTTTAACTATCTCAAGGGATCTAAGGGATCTCAGTATCTTCAGAATGACTAAAAACTCAAGGCACTCTTAAGATATGATATGTTTATATGCATACACAAACACACGTGCACATGAAACATGCATTCAGACGAACATGATCAAAAAAATAGTCGGAATAAATGTCTTTGACCTCAAAATATCGATCTGTCATAAAAGCTGTTTTTTTTTAATTTTTGATAATAACAATGATTATTTGCCATATTCTAATTCCACAATTTGCTTGGGTCACCTCAATCATAAAAAAACTTGCCAGACTTGAAAGTAAACTTGTTGGACTGTATTTACACGCGTCAAATTTAATTGAATAGGTTCTTAGTTTAAGGGCGAGAGAGGAAAATATTCGCCTTTTAATTTTTCAAGGGTTGCCATTAAATTGTTCCGAACTTTTGCAATGCTCTTGCTTGCCCCATAATCTACTCTAATTATACTTTAATACAAAAAAAATTTATCATTCAAACTTACTCTATTCAATTAACAATCTTAAAATCCTAAAGTGTTAATGATTTATACATGTACATATGATTGATTATGCTTAATGATGACTTGAAATTTTGCCTCCTGATCTCGGCCAATTAAATAAATGTATCAAATGTTCATTTATATGCGTTTCAAATTAGTTTAAACGTAAGGAAAATTATGAAAATGCAATTGGTATGGGGCTGATTTTTAGTAATTACGTGTCCAAGTGGGATCGTCCGGATCTTCATCACTTTCATATTCATTGGCTGGCAATTTGCCATACTTTGCTTCTAATCTATTCATTAATTCGCTATCATCTATATCGGAAACATCTTCATCATCATCGCCCTCCTCCACATCTTCTTCATCATCATCATCATCACCGTCATCATCCAATAGGTCATCATCGTCCAAGTCTTCGGAGTCAACTTGGGCCCCATCATCATCATCATCATAAATATCATCTTCATCATAATCAATATCCTCAGAATCCGGCTGATAGTCCATGTCGTGAGTCAGTTCTTTTTTGTGTTCAACCGGTTGTTGTTCTTTTGCCGCCTTTTCGTAATCCATGTCATAAGTAACATCTTTTCTTGCTGGTTGCTGCTCCTGTTCCTGCTGAGTTTGTATCTCCGGTCTCTTTGCGGTGTCTTTGGTTGGTGAGAATGTTTGTTTTACAGCAGCCGTTGGTCCCGCTTCTTCATAGATCGATGTTGGTGATTTGAACATTGTCGCTGGATTTTGAGCACTCTTGTCATTCCTACTAGTGTTTGAAGACGTGAATGTTTCATCTCTTGCAAATTTCGAATTGTTGTTACTGTTTCTATTGTTATTATTTTTTAGATTTGTTGTATTATATGATGAATGCGCATATGCTTCAGTTTGTAATGGTTTTGTAACGAATTTTTGTTCAGTTTCTTCTTTTTTATCTTTTAATCTGTACATGGCATTGAGCTGTTCGAATGTTTCAGCTGCATAAGCATTGTCACCTGCATCAATTTGATTTTCCTCACCCGTGGGTTCGACTTCCTCTTCAATATATTCGATTTCTTCTTCGATTTCAATTTCTTCTTCCGAATAATCTTTTATCGTTGTATTGAAAAAATGTCGTAGGTTAGTTTACTGGCTTATAATTCACATGATATAAGGAATACTTCCGGAAGGGCTTTTTCAGAAATTCTTTAAGATTTTAAATGTTTTATTTCAAATCAAAAAAAAGGCACATTTACTATCATTATCAACGCTTTTAAATTTTTCTGCCTCATTCTTGTAATAAAATTAATGGAAAGCTCAGAGATGGCAGAGTTTTAGTGTAATAAAGTCAATGCTAACATGCAAAAGGCCTTTATATATTTCAATCAGAGATTAATTTGTTTTTTGAAAGCAGTGATTTTTTCTGAAAGGCGTTAAATAAAACAAATTCAGTGAAGTGCGACTTTGACCCGCGCACGAAGGGTTCCGTACGGACACGAGATATGTAATTCAATACGAACTTTAGCCTATATCAAATATACATAGTTTTGGCATTTTTTTCTGTTTTTAGGTTTTTTTTTCAGTTTTAATAGTTTTTTTAGTTTTGGGGTTTCTTGCGTTTATTGGCGCTTGTTTAGTTTTGGCACTTTTTTTCTCGTTTTGGCAATTTTTTTTAAATTTTGGCAATTCTTTTAATATAGGCGATTTATTTTGGTTTTGGCGATTATTTCGGTTTTTGACGTTTTTATTATTTTTTCTAGTTTTTTCAATTTTTTTCGGTTTTTGGAGTTTTTTAATTTTGGCGATTTTTTTCGTTTTGGCGATTTTTTTAATTTTGGCGATTTTTTTCATTTAGGCGATTTTTTTATAATGTCTATTTTTTCGGTTTTGGCGTTTTTTAATTTTGGTGACTTTTTTCATTTAGGCGCTTTTTTAGTTTTGACAATTTTTTTTTTCATTTCGGCGATTTTTTTCGGTTTTTGGCGTTTGTTCAATTTGATTTTTTATTTTGGCGATTTTTTTTATTTTGGTGATTTTTTTTTCATATAAACAATTATTTTAAATTTTGCCCCATTTTTCGCGTTTATTAATTTTTTTCGGTTTTTGCCTTTTTTCATTTTGGCGATTTTTTTCGTTTAGGCGATTTTTTTTCGAATTTTTCGATTTATTTTAGTGTTAGAATTTTTTTTAAATTTGGCAATTTTTCTTAAAATTTTTGTTTTTTTTTTTTGGTTTGGCGATTTTATAATTTTCGGATTTTTTTTGTTTTACCGTTTTTGAAAACGGTTTCCAAGATATAGCAAGTTGTCAAAATTACATAGTCAATATTGCATTAAATGATGGACCACCCTTTTTTTAGTGTTAATTGTTGTAGTCTGTATAAAAATACTCTAGTTTTACAAATTTCAAGTGGCAGTATACATACATACATATATACATACAATTGTGTGTATATTAAATGGGATTTAAGCATTTTTCGTTGCTCGTTTTGGAACACCCTTTAATTTTTAATTTAGGGTTCCTTTTCACCTTTGGTGTACGGAACCCTAAAAAGGCATTTATTTGGCATCACTGTTGAGAAGGCACAGCGCTCTCTCACTACTTCTCAATTTTACATAGGGGTCATTTAGATGAAGGATGACGACGTTTACTTTCTCTTTTGGAGTCCCTTCTTAAACTCACTCGCATTTACATGAAGACTTTTTTTCACAATAGTCAGGGAACTTTTTGATATTTATATGATCAATGCTTTTTATTCGTTCTTTTGTAGCAGTGTTCCCATAAAGGAACTAATTGTTAGTTTGGGAAATGTAGAATAAATATGTGGACATAATTTACCACCAATAGACTAATTCGTTTTCTCTCCTCATTTTATTTGTTTATAATTTGTATACTATAACTGTATATTACATGCACGTTACAAATTAACTAGTCACATACTACTCATAATTTCCCAACACCATAAAAATTAGGCCTAACTGGCAACACTGCTGTACGTAGCATAACAGGGATGGCATTGAGAAGTAACACTGACAGATATTGTTTCAATATACAAGTAGTATAATTCGAGTCACTTTCTCGTGTTTAAAAAGAGATTAATGCACATTTGATATATTTTAAATGGTATATAATAATTCTGCTTCAAATTAGTTTTGTTCACAAAATGTATGAAATTTATTGAAAGTTGTTGAGAGAATGAGTATTTATATATGAGAGCATAAGAAAAAACGCTGTCAAAATAAAATAGATTCCATCTCTCGAATGCTTTCTGTTGCTAGTTTTTTGTGTCAATTTGTATGGAAATGTGTTTATGCCGCAATTCTGTTTGATCATTAACATTTTTAAAAGTGTTTTTGTTTTGTATGTATTTATTTAACTTGTAGATTTGTAATTTGTTGCTCTGAGAAACCGGTTCCAGGGCAATATATTTCAAAAGCATTTCGTATTTACATTTCAAATATGTTTGTGCAGGGCTGTAATATGTAAAAAAATAAGAGTTAAAATTGTAGCTTCGATTCTCACAACGTGCGAATTTCAATACCCCACAAGCTTTTCTTCAATTCTACCCCATCTAAATTATTAAGTCCCCATTCATATTTAGGAAATTTAAAGACCTATAGAAGAAGTTCGTTGGTGAGTAGACGAAGATATAAAGAGAGTAGAACGAGACTGTCTGCATGTTGCGAGTTTGTTTCCCTACACCGTTCGTCAACAAACACCAAGAAACAGGAGGCAGAAATCATCGTCGGGTTGTTACTGTTTTAACGCACAGTATATTAAGAATACATTATTACTGCGGCAAACCAGTACTGTTGTTTACCGCATGAAGTTTTTACTCCAGCCACTTTACGGATGTTTCCTTATTTCATTTATATTATTAAATTTATTTACATATTTCACAATTTTCATTCTTGTGCACTGATTTTGCCTCTTTAATGAAAATTGTGAAACCATATTATATATGTATGTAATTAACCATCTTCTGGCAGTTGTTCATCGATGTCTTCGCTATGTTCGGATATGTTCTCTTCCGGGCTGACAATTGTCAAACGGCGTTTCATTGAATTTTCAGGAACAGACTCTTCATCTTTAGGAATAGTTAATGATTTTTTTTTGTGTATTTTCATTTAATAATTAATTTCAATTATTTTTACATAAAATGAAATATAGAAAAAAAATATATAAAATAATTATATGTATAGTAAATAGTTTAGGTGAAATGGCGGCATACATACAATAATGGCTTTTAGCGTTGTGCGAGCATAAAATTATAAATAATTCATAAACTAAAAAAAGTAATAATAATAATAATAATTCAAATAAGTAAATTACAAAAATCTTTCCGAGAGTTAAAAAAATAAATACAACATCTCAATGAACAATAAATAAATAGTAAGTAGAATTTAAAGATTAGCAAGAAAGTGCAAAATTTTCAGGAAAACTACTAAAATGAAGAAAATTTTGTTAAACTAATAAAATTTCACAACATCAACATTTACATGCGTACATAGAATCGTTTTTTTTTGTAATTTTTTTTGTAAAGTGATGTTTTTTTTTCTTTAAATAATAACTGATACAATTCTAATTTAGCATACACGTTTAAAGGTTAATTGGCGCTTTTGAGTTAAACAGCTTTAAGCTTTAATAGACACATACATATTGATTGGTAGTAGTGTGATAATAGTATTACTTATAAAACAAAAACAACAATAAAAGAACAACAACAACTTTTTGCATTTGACTTTTTAGAGAAAGAAACTCACTTGAAATGGGGGTTTTCCTAATCAATACTAGACGTGCTACTAAGGCTAGAGCCAAACCAACGCCAATTTTAATCGCCACTGTAAAAATACATAGTTGAATTTTATTCATTATTTCAATTGACTCTTTGCACTTTCTTATCTACTTAGTTTAAGATAGCAAAAAAAAAATATTGCCTGATATATATTTAAATAGAGTTTATTTTCATTACGGTGAAAGCTTTGGTATGTCATGTTTTAGACTCGACAGTTTTTCTTGAAGCAGTTCTCTTCAATTTTCTTTTAAAACTGTTCGATTGTTTACACACGGACGGTTTCTTGTTCAATTTTCCTATTGAACAAGATGCAGCGAATGAAATAACAAAAGAGAATTGAAGTAACTTTTCTGTACAAGAAAGTCAGTACCCCTCTTCTTTCTTCTTTCCTTTCTCTCCAATAAACTCAGACTTGCTTCAAGAAGAACTGCCGAGTGTAAAACATAAGCAACTACAGAATTCCAATGGATGAGAGACACTGTGATTAGGCTAAAGTTCCAAACACCAAAGTTACTCGTAAATACTCTGATAAATATGTAGTAGAACGGAACAACTAGCTGTTTTCGAAGGCAACTGCACCTTCATCATCAGCGTTCTTTCTGTTTGGTCTATTGTGTGTGGTGTCAGTTAAAGTCCTGCACAAGACCACTTAGAAGAACTTTTAAGGCATGAGGGATTTTTCAAATGCTTTACTACAGCAAAATCTTGTAAAAGAAAACGCTAAACAACACTGTTGGCAAGACATAAAAATTTTCTAAAAAAAATCGTCTGCTTGACTTGTGAAAACAGGACACAAGTTTAGAAAAAAAAGAAACTTATTAACCAATTTAGAAATATTAATTTTTAACTTCCATTTTCTTTTTCTAAGACTTTAAGCTTGTTTCCAAAAGTCGGGCAGGCAACTCGTATGAAATTTTTTGCTGACAATAACTCAAACACATGAGTGGTTTTCATATAATTTTTTTTTTAATCAAGTGGACCGACTGGCTTGTAGAAACAGCAGGTTAAATAAAATATTTCCAACCTCTTTGCGGTAAATTTTTATGTACAAGGTTTTTTCCACTGCGACGAAAGCTTATCTAACAATTTAATACTCACGTGATGAAGCCCATGAAGGTGCTTTGTCTGCTTCATCTTCATTATCATTTTCATTTGAAGCGATATTTTGTTTGGACTCTGCAGCTGCCTGTTGGCGAGCCTTCTCTTTTAAGAGCTCTAGTTCTGAGGCATCATTATCGACCATTTTTTCTAAAGATTCGTAAGTACCATCATCATCCTCCTTTAAAAAAATAAGGTACATTTCTTACACATATAAAAAAAAATCTTAAGCAAACACTTAACAATTAACTCACTTCATCGAAAGGATCATTATTATCATCATCACCATCATCATTATCATTGTCTTGTGCTGCTTGAGAGTTGGGTTTTGAGGTTTCCCGCGTTACATCATCATCATCTTCTTTTGTTCCATTATCGTCATCAACATCATCATCGTCATCATCATCTTGATTTTCTTCGGCTGTCATCTCTTTGGTGGCATTTTCATCTTCACCCGTAGCGTTCTCATCATCAGCCTCCTCAGCTGTGACGTTATCATCCACTTCGGCTGTAACATTTTCTTCCTCATCATTTTCGTCTTCTTCGTCTTCTTGCTCGTCTTCATCTTCTTCAGCGGTTAAATTTTCAGCCGTAGCATCATCACCATTTTCATCCTCTTCTTCAGGCGTAACATTATTATCTTCATCCTCGGCCGCTTCTTCATCGCCTTCGGAATGATCGGCTTCCTCTTCTAACGGCTCGTCATTATCATCCTCCTCCTCCTCCTTCTCGTCATCTTCCTCATCATGCTCACCATCGTCGTCGTGCTCGTGCTCGTGCTCGTGATCATCATGCTCTACAGCGCCATGAATATCATGATGATCATCATGAGCACCTCGATGTTCATCCACCCAGCCATCAAAATAATTTGAAAATCTGGACTCTGACAAGGGCGTATCAACTAAAATATAAATATAAAGAATTTTCTTTTTCTGCAACACCATCTTTTTCGAACTCACCATCTGATATTCCACGATTTTCTAGTATTATCAAAAATACCAGACCCAAGAGTATGGTCATTAGTGAAAAGAAAATTATCTTGGCACACCAATGACCTCCAGTGCCATGTTCTTCATGCACATGCAACAGTACATCGTCGGAGCCCATTTTCGTAATGTGCACGCCATGTGAAGCCTCGTCATCTCAATAAATAAGGAAATCAATTAATAATTTTACACTTTATTTAAAATTAAGAAGAACAAAAATGGGAAAATTTTATATGTAAATTAACAGGTTTCGTCGGTTAGTAAATTTTTTTTTGAAATCGTAAGTACAAAGAAAGCAGTAGAAAGCAGGTTTTAAATTATGGCATTCGATATCGTACGGAATTTTAAAATATTTCCATTTGAACTACATAGAAATATTTTGGAATATTTGGAATATATTTGGAACTGTTATAGTTTTAAACTATAACATTCAACATCGTACGAAATTTAAAAATATTTCCTTATAAACTCCATGGAAATATTTCATATTTCATTTCGTTCGATAACGAGTGTCACGATTTGTTCCCAGGTTTTAAATAATGGAATTCGATATCAAACGGAACTTAAAAATATTTCCGTTTAAACTATATTGAAATATTTTGTAATCTTCGTCGATATCGAAGGACGCAATTTGCCTGCAGGACTTTTTTCACATTTAAAATAGAAAGCAAAATATTTTAGTATTTATAAAAAAATTTTTTTTTTGCAAAAAGCTAGCAAGGGTTGCTTTGAGGAGCTTTTAGGGAATTGTGCTTTCTTATTAAAGAGAATCGTTTAAAAAAAACTAAAACTACCTTGTAAACTAGATTTGCGTGAAAAGATTAATTCGCCTTCTGATTTGCGGACATCGAGAGATTCTAGTTGAGATTTTAAAATTGTTAACAATTATTAAGTATACGAGTTTTATTTATTACAATGTATATGAAATTAAAAATATAAATTTGTAATGATGTGTACGTAAAAAACAAAAATTAAAAATTTTTAAAAAGCGATATATCCAGAAAAGATGTGATATCTTCTAAGGGGCTGGACCGATTTTTTTCAGACACAGCTAAGAGCACTCTCGATTAAGTCACCTTACAAACAGAAAAAACTAAATCAAAATCGGTCCAGCTGATACGAGTAGTCGTACAGACACACAGATACACACTACAAAATTATAACAGCCCTTTTTTTGGTCGGGGGGCTTAAAAGGAATTGACTGCCTATTGTGCTGTCAGTCGACTCCGCTTTACTGGAAATAACCAAAACCCAATTTTTTTAGTTATCCGATTATTTCTCTGAAACGGACTTCGGATTACTGAAATATGTTACAGTTAAGCGAACTGCTTAAAATCAGTACAATATAATAGAAAAATACAATAAAGTACGCAAGAGCGTAAAGGACAAATACATTCTGCAATTTAATTTTTTAACGTGCAAAACATGCACAATTTTTTCAGCCTTAAGTTATGCAATCGATTTCTAATAAATAAATTTAAAATTGTTTATTTTTTCACTAAAGCGAAGTAAGCTTCATACAAAACGTAGTTGTGGGATTGCTTTTGTTTTTTAAACAATACGATATTTTCACTAAATCGATGTTTCGCTAAAGCGAATTGAATAAGACCAGCTGCATTTAAAATCAGTGCGGGGATTTGTATCGCTTTCAGTAAACCGATTTTTTTTTTCAGTAAAGCGTGTTGCGCTAAAGCGCATTCCACTCTAACCACTATAACACCGCTTCACAAACAATTTTGGAAAAGTTTATATGCTTCCGTACTATTTTTCATATATCAGACATTTTCAAAATTACTTTGTTTATTAACATTTATTGTACAAAACATCCCACTGTGCCATGATAAAATGTTTCATTGAACCATGAAGTAAATTTTTACAAAACAGATGGAAAATTGCCAATAACAAAATATGTACATACATATATACTATATTTAGTATATAAATACATACATACATATGCACATACATTTTAGTTAGAATAATTAAAAACAGCAGAGTTTCTCCAACGGTTTAGAAAATTGGATTTTTTTGCGCATAATTTTCAAATGGTGCATATTTTTTCTCAAACCGTTTATTTAACTCAGCCTAAACTAACTTCAACTAACCTAACCTAACCTAACTTAACTTAACTTATCATGCCATAAGCTTTTACACACGCAAAGTTTACTTGTGAAAGTTTTGAGTTGGTGGGAGAGAAGGGAACAGAGAATGTGAGCTCTTTTCCCTTCCCTCCTACAGATATTGAACAGTAAACCTTACGTATGTAAAAGCCATCCTAACGATTAATTATGACATTTTGCCCCACTTTTTGAGTACAAGATTAAGGAGGTTAAATTAACCTTAATCTTTATTTGTGGTTTATGGGTAGTCGATTATATGGATAAAGTAATTATTCAGGAACTACTTTTTCTTTGCTTTCAAAGTATCATAAAAAAACTAGTTTTTAACATTAACATAAACCCCTACTTGTCAGTTAACTGTAGTTTAAACTTGAAATTTTCTTTTTCAAATAACGATTATCGAGCAACATTGCTCAGTTAAACTCAAGTTAGAACTGTCAAATGATAAATATGTATATGAAATAAATATTATGGCGAGTATACACGATACTACAAATCGTACAAGTATGAAATTAGTAACGTATATCATGCTGTCGTACTTATGAAATATACTTTGTAGTATGAAAATCAAAAATTTTAGATTTTTGTTGGCGGAGCTTCACTAAGTGCGGTAATAAATATTGTGTATCATGCTGTTGTACAGCAAAATTTGTTTTATGAGCAGCTGATTTAGAACACGCAGTGTTTCTGCTGCTCAATTTTAAAATAAGCCTTATGTAGCTTATATTTTAATTTAAAAAAAAACAAATTACTATTTTAACCATTCTCTACAACTTGCCCCTTTAGTTTTTGCATTATTTTTTTAGTCTTTTCAACTGCATAATTCATTTATCCGCGTGTATATTGCCTTAAAAATATTTTTTCAAATGAATTAGTACGATTTGTAGTAACGTGTATCTGAAAACCCGTACTACAACTCATACTACGCTAAGTACGGAATTAAGTATCGTGTATACCTTGCATTACGCAATTGGAAAGAAGAACAATTTTACTAAAAATTTTAATAAATAACAAAGATGTCTGTGTATGATGATTTTAGAATTAATTGGAAAGAAACTCTATTTCATTGGATTTAAAATTTGATATCCTTTTTAGGGTTCCATACACCAAAGGTGAAATAAATTCAGTGAAGTGCGACTTTGACCCGCGCACGAAGGGTTCCGTACGAACACGAGATATGTAATTTAATACGAACTTTAGCCAATATAAACTGTAGTTTTGGCATTTTTTTCGTTTTTGGGTTTTTTCGGTTTTAAGCGTTTTTTTTAGTTTGGGGGTTTTTTGAATTTATTAGCGCTTTCTGAGTTTTGGCACTTTTTCACGTTTTGGCGATTTTTTTTATTTTTGGTTTTTGAAGGTTTTTAATTTTTTGCGATTTTTATTATTTTGGGGTTTTTTTTTATTTCGGCGATTTTTTTATTTTTGCGATTTTTTTAATTTTTGGCGTTTTTTTCATATTGGCGATTTATTTTCATTTAAACGATTTTTTCGAATTTGGCGATTTATTTTAGTGCTAGAATTTTTTTTTAATTTTGTCGACTTTTTTCGATTTGGCGATTTTTTTGGCAATTTTTTTCAGGTTTTGGCGATTTTTTTCGGCTTGGCGATTTTATAATTTTCGGATTTTTTAGTGTTACCGTTTTCGAAAATTTCAAGAGTTTACCTCTTACGGTCTCCAAGATACAGCAATTTGTCAGAATTACATAGTCAAAATTTCATTAACTGATGGACCACCCTTTAATTTAAATTTTTTAATATTTTAATGTTTATTGTTGTAGTCTATATAAAAATACACTAATTTTACAAATTTCAAGCGTCAATATACACATGGTCATACAATTGTATGTATATTACATGAGATTTTAACATTTTTGGTCGCTCGTTTTGGAGCACCCTTTAATTTTTAATTCTCATGTATTTGTTGTTGTAGTGGCCAAGGTTCTACATACTCTTTCCAAATTTCAGGTCCGTAGCTCTTACGGTTCCTGAGAAAATACCGTGTGACGGACAGACGGACATCGTAGCGAAAACAATAGGGTTCCTTTTTTCACCTTTGGTGTACGGAACACTAAAAAAGCACCCTATTGTTTTCGCTAGCTTGTTTCTTGGTTAACTCAAACGTATATTAAACTAAGTTTAACTAATTAGTAAGCAACTAGCCCCAATTGTGTATTTTTGTGCATTTCACGAATCGATTATTAACAACATCCAGATAATTAATTAAGAAGTTATTTCACTTATGAAAAATTTATTATTATTTGTAGTTTTCGCAAACACTTACGATAAGCCTTGATTTGTAAGGAAAATTAAATCAATTTCAGGAAATATTAGATTTTTATTTTTAAAAAATTATATTGATTTGAAAGAAATTTGGGAAGGGAAAAAAAGAACATGCAAAAAATCAGATTTACTTAACATCATAACATGACTTCATGATTCACTGAATATATAACTGTGGCAAAAAGGAAAAAGTGAGATAAGCTGATTTTGACTTACGTACGTACGTAATCTGCATATTTTAAAGTACCTTTGGGTAAAATCTCAGTAATTTGAGCGATTTTTCAGGAAGTTACAGTACTCTGACTTCCGACTTATTTTTTTTTAGACTTCTAATCTTATTTGGAATAACAGCTCAATTGAGGTATATTTCAACTTAAATGTACATATGTATTATTTATAGTGTTTAAAAAATAAAGGTTAACAGAGAATTTCCCAATTTAACTGTAAAAGAAATAAATTTCTGAAAATCGACTTAAAATCTTAAAAGTGCTCTCCTGCAAAACAGTAAAATATGACTTAAGTCCTTTTTCCTTATTGCCACAGATATATAAGAAATTAGAACTTTTTACAATGACAACCCTATATAAATATAATTAGATATTATGCAAATTTGCACTAACATCTGGATCACAATTTCAGGATTTTATTGAATTGGAAATTATTTTTTTCTGGTGTTTTACTTGCTAGTAAATTGCCCTTAATCCCTCAGAAATATTTAACCCTTTCGACCCGGTCGGTACAATATATCCCAAAAAAAAATTAAAAACACCTCTTTGTAATATTTGATGAAAAATATGAATGAAAATTTATTTTTTCCGTTTTTTTATAAACTTCAATACATCGTTAGTACAATATAAAAATATTTGTTGAGCATTTTACAGCTGCAGTTGCTTGTTATCAGTGAATCACTGAACAGGTGTTGTGAAAGTGTGCAAAAAACTTTAAGAAAAATATTAAACAAACCGGTAAATGTTATATTTTTTTTCTTTAGCGTGTGTTGATTGTAAATACACTAATTCTTGTTAAGGGCCACTCAGACTATAATACAAGTATTAATACTTTTGAAGAAAATGCATAACTGGTCTTATATTTGTTTAAAAAATTTCAAAAAAACAATAACAACTCAACATGTCAGAGTTGCATTTTCCACAAAAGTATTAATACTTGTATAATAGTCTGAACGGGGCTTTAAAAGCTAAAGGTTTGTGCTCATGGGATTATATGTCCCAGCAGTATTTTGACTGGGGACTATATATCCCAGGAGTACCTGCCCTGCATATGAGTTCAAAAATAGTAAATTTATGTGCACTGTTGGGACATTGTATCCAAATTTAAAATCAGAAACACCTATTGGGATTATATGTCCCAGCCCCCCAGCGCCTCTGGTGGCGAAATAAGAATTTCTGGTTCGGTAAAATTTTTTACTTTTTCCTTTTCTTTAAGGTTCAGCTATTGCCAATATTGTACCTCCAGCAGTTTTTGTTCGGTTCGCAAGGGTTAAAATAAAAAAAACTATAAAAATAATAATATTAAAATATATGAAGTAATGTCATTGCCAGATTAATATTTATAAGTGTTATTAACAACATTATTTTACCGAGTGAGGAGTACTTTGAGATTCTGCGATCGTTTCAGACTCTTCTCGACATAACTTCAACAAAAATATTTGTTTCTTTCATACCCAATATAAGGGGTACTTAAGCCAATAGTTTGGGAACCCATGATCAGGATTTGATAATGAAAATTTTACAATCACATGGTGGCACGCATTTTATTTGCAATGTTCTTCCACAAATAATGCGATATAGACATATAAATTTTTATACGTGTATTCAAATACATGTTAACATACATATACTAACTAACATGCATACATACATATGTATGTACATGCATAAATGCATAGATGCATATTTAAGTCGCTAGGCATAAACTTAAATTGACCGATCGGTCTATTAACACCTGCACTTACGGCACAATAAGAAATTTTCTTTGTTCCTTTGTTCATCCAGAAAAATTGTTGATCTTCAACAAAAATTATACGAGTAAAAGTAATTGTTATGCCAATTACTCAGTTAGCCGACTGTCATGGAATGTAACTGCAACAGTAGGAGACAGCTGATCGATATTATTGTGTGAAAAGTAATAAAAATGGTTATAGAGAGTGTAAAAGCTCAGCCGATTGTAATGTAACTGCAACGGTAGGAGACAGCTAATCGATATTTTTATATGAAAAGTAGTTTACGTTACATTACATCTCTATAACCATTTTCATTACTTTTCATATAACAAATATCGATCAGCTGTTGCCTACTGTTGCAGTTAGTTTTTAGTTTTCTTATATTTTTTTTGTTACTATGTATTAAAATAAAAAGTACCCTCAAATGAATCACCTCGTACTAAAATTTTTGTTTAATTTTCCACTTAATTAAAATTTGTTATAATGTGCCGGAGATAATAATAAATAAATAAAGCATTTGCTTCCTTAAATAGAACCCACGCAATTTTCTATTGAGGCCGATTTGATTTCTGTGTTGACAAATAATGAGCTTAAAAGTGAATTATTTCAAACACATTTTCTTTGATAAAACGCACTTGAAAATAATTCTGGAGGGTCAGCACAGTCAATGCTATAAAGCAGCTGCATATCACAAACACACAACGGCGACATTTGCCGCCAACTTTCTTATTTAATATTTTTTCTTATTTTTCAATTTTCTATCACTTTTTATTTTGTTTGGAGATACTTCACTAAAATGGATTTTTTTTCTAAACTCTTTTCTTAATTATACGAAAAAGTTTTGTTAAGAAATATTGAAAAATATTATACCTATTACATTAAATAAATTCAGTGAAGTGAGACTTTGACCCGCGCACGAAGAGTTCCATACGGACACTAGATATGTAATTCAATACGAACTTAAGCCTATATAAAATATAGTTTTAGTTTAGTTTTTGTTTTTGGGTTTTTTTCGGTTTTGAGCGTTTATTTTTAGTTTTAGCATTTTTTCAGTTTTTTGGCGATTCTTTTTTAGTTTTGGCGCTTTTTTAGTTTTGACACTTTTTTCTCGTTTTGGTGATTATTTTTGGTTTTTTGCGTTTTTTCATTTTGGCGATTTGTTTTTAATTTTGGCGATTTTTATTCATTATGGCGATTTTTTTTTTAATACAAATAATTTTTTTACTTTTGGCGATATTTTTCGGCTTTCGGCGTTTTTATTCATTTTGGCAATTTTTATTCATAAAAACAATTATTTAAGTTTTGGCGAATTTTTTCGGTTTCTGGTTTTTTTTCATTTTGTCGATTTTTTTTTCAATTGGGCGATTTTTTTCGGTTTTTGTGTTTTTTTCCTTTTGGCGATTTTTTTTAGTTGGGCGATTTTTTCGAATTTGGCGATTTATTTTG
The DNA here is from genome assembly GCA_905220375.1 of Tachina fera. Lineage (NCBI taxonomy): Eukaryota > Metazoa > Arthropoda > Insecta > Diptera > Tachinidae > Tachina > Tachina fera. The sequence continues at coordinate 100,148,148 of LR999967.1, read as the reverse complement.
GTGTTAGTATTTTTTTTTTTAATTTTTGGCGATTTTTTTCAGTTTGGCGATTTTATAATTTTGGGATTTTTTAGTTTCACCGTTTTTGAAAATTTCAAGAGTTTGCCTCTTACGGTTTTCAAGATGCAGCAAGTTGTCAAAATTACTTAGTCAAAATTGCATTAACTAATAGAACACCCTTTAATTTAAATTTTAGTGTACATTGTTGTAGTCTGTATAAAAATACACTAATTTTACAAATTTCAAGTGTCAATATACATATGTACATATGTTGTACATATGTACATTTTTCGTTGCTCATTTTGGAACACCCTTTAATTTTTAACTCTCATGTATTTGTTGTTCTAGCGGCCAAGATTCTACATACTCTGCCCAAATTTCAGGTACGTATGTAGCTCTTACGATTCCTGAGAAAATAGCCTGTGACGGACAAACGGACAGACGGACAGACAGACAGCGTAGCCGAAACAATAGGGTTCCTTTTCACCTTTTGTGTACGGAACCCCAAAAGTCATTGCATGCATGTTCACTTGCCTAACTCAACAATTTTAAAATAGAAAAAATATGGGCCTGTCCCTCGATGTAGATAGAAAACGTTTGATCGACAACTTGTATTGAAAACAAGAATAAAATAAAAAAAATTATTATTGTTTTTATTATGTAAATAATCCATGGAACATTTTCTGTCGTCATCGTGGGACAGACCTTATTTTTTTTTTTTTTATTTAAAATTTAATGTTTAAGAGAGAAAAAATATTACCAATGATTTTCATTACTTTTGTAAAATTAAAAAATTCTCGCCTAAAATTTCCTTTGTAGTATTTAAAATTTTTTTTTTTATTGTGAAAAAATTTTCATTAAAATGTTGCATGAATTAATTTCAGTGTAAATAGACAAAAGTGTGTAATTAAAAAAAAATTATACATTGTTTGATTATTGTACAGACACACATGTATCCATAGTACGAGTAGTTGACATCACTAACTGCAACAGCAACAAATACTAAAACAAAACGACATGTGTGTGATGAAAATGAAAATTAAAAATATAATTTTCATAAACTTAAAAAAAAGTACCACAAATACATATTTTATATAATAGGGCAAACGAACAAGACACACTCGATCATTTGCGCACGAAGATATACATACATACATAAGCACTAACATACATACATACATAGATAATACAAAACGAATATTAATTTTTAGGGAATTGCCGACCCAAAAAATTAAACTTTTGTGAGGAAAACTTACCACGTTTCTTTTTCTTGTCCTTGCGTTTACGTGGCTGCACATCACCTGACATTTTGGCCAAAGGATACGGAAATTATTTCTCTATTCTCTTATTAGGTCAATAGGAACTGCGGGAAGAGGCTTTCAACAACAACTCTTGCCTCTTAACTTAAGCTATTTTTAAGATATTTTTTACGGGTCGTTTTTTTCAAAATTTATTTTTAAAATTTTATTAATTTCCACATGACACTAACTTTTGCGATCAGATTATAATAAAGAATTTGTAGGGAATTTTTCTTTTTATTCTTTTGTAGGAATTACTTATTTTCACTTTGTATTAATTAAATGAAATAATTAAAATAAAATTTCCAACTGCAGATCATGATGAATTTTCTTAATGTGAAAATTAGAATTTTCCTATTTCATTTTTTTTTTGATATTTCTTTATGGGCTTTACGAGTGTGTGTGTAGACACTTCAAGTTTACAAAATGTGGACTTTTTTCTTTATTTTTTGTTTTATTCTCAGTTGGTTGAACTTGTGGTTGTTGCTTTTCCGATTCTGTACCGATTTGTTGTGTGCGGCGGTTCCGTGATATTTGCTCTGTTCGCGTTCGTTGTCGGTTAGCGTCTGGTATTTGAGTGTAGAGGGCGATTTTTGTGAAAATTTAGAAGAAAAACTTAAAAATACATTTCTTTTTCATTTTTATGTACATAGGTATTCATGTATGTACATACATACATATAAATTTTATTCTTCTTTGTAGTTTCTATTGAGAGTGGAAAAAAATTAATGATTTTTGAGAATTTTGTGAGAATTTATTTTCGTTTCTCATTTAATTTCGTTGACCGTTATCTAGTTTGCTTTCAAAATTGCATGTACATATGTACATGCATACATACATTTGTACATACATATGTATGTACATTCATATGTTTGCATTAAAGCAGTCATGTATGAAAGTATGTTCATTAGGGTGGCCGTTATTTTATTTTTTTTTTTGATATCTTCTACTCTCACCCCACCCCCCAAATCGGTTCAGTTTTATGTAAAAAAAAATACAAAAAAATTTCATACCGATAAGTTGTGTTTTAGGGGGTGCATCCGGCCCTCAAGCACATACATATGTACATACATAAGTATATTCAATGTAATTTTTTTTTATTTAATTTTTTTTTATTAAAAAAATTTTCATATAAATATAATTTTGTTACATAAAATTGGTGGTATTTTGTTGGTTGTTTTCCTCATTATTTTCTAAAATATTAATTTTAGCAAAAAACTTTCTTTGAGACTAATGTTGTTGACTTGAAGAGCTAAAATATGGCCATATATCATATGTATTCTTGTAAAATGATTTTTAATAGAGATAGTCACATGCAAAAAATTACATTGAAAATGGGCTTGAAGGCCAACTTTGATGGCCGGACGCATCCCCTAAAACGCAACTTATCGGTGTGAAAATTTGTTGTATTTTTTTTACATAAAACTGAATTCGGGGGTGAGAGTAGAAGATATCAAAAAACAAAAAGTCTCCATACAATTAACGGCCACTCTAATGTTCATGCATTCGTAAGTGCATACATACATACATACTTGTGTATACATGTATGTATGTCATAATATCTCGTTATCACTCGTTCAGTCGTTTTTTTATAGTTGTTGTTTACTTTTGTTGGGTTTGGGTTGTTTTCTTAATAATTTTGTGAATTATTAATTATGTACAGACATACATACATACATATACTACAAACGTACATAGTTACATACATACATATGTACATATCTATTTATGTATTTTTAAATTTATTTTCTGCATAAATGACCGGTTAATTTTTATTTCGATTATAGGTACTTTGTGTATGCTTTTTGTTTACATACAATTTGAGTTTTTGTTTTGATCAACATAATTTTTTTTTCGCAAATACCTTTTATTGTGTAGGCAAATTTACATACTATGTACAGGCAGCGATGCCAACTATTTACAACCCAAAAGCGCTATTCCCCTTCTCAAAACGCGCTAGAACGCGCTAAGTTACATCATTGTAAACTATTAATAGCCAAAACGCGCTATTTTCCTACGCGCCAAATTAAATTTTAATAAAAGTCGATGTATGTACAGGGTGGTGCAGAATGAGCTCTATGGTTTGAATTCCTTATAACTTTTTTAGTTATTATTCCTTCTGTTTTTTTCAGCATATTTTGAAAAAGACTTGTGGAATTGATTATGAATCATTACACGATCGAACAACGTACAAAAATAATTGAATTTTATTTTTCAAACCAACAGTCTATTGTGTTGACACATAAAATCCATACTTTATTCACAATTTGGCAATGAGCAGGGAAACCGCAAATATGCAATTCCATGTTTTTTCTTGTGTGATGTATTAATGCGGAGATAAATTATTTATACGTTTCAGAGCTTTCTATTAATTTTGGAATCGATTTGTTAGTGCATATTTTACCCTTTCAATCATGTTTCTTTGCATATCTCCGTCTTACACGCATATTTTTGATATATTTTCGAGTTTCTAGATCATAATTTATCCTTTTACGGCACGTGTGTGCGAAGCAAAAAATGGACAGCACTTACAGGATATAATTTTTCAAAGCTACTGTATTTAAAAAAAATTATAATATTCGCATAAAGAAAAAAAGTTATAAAATAATATAAAATATTTTTAGTAACACTTTTTTACAGATTTTGCAATATTACTTCTTCGAAATTATATTGTAAATAACTAAAATCATTTAATATAGAATCAGAATCGCCTTCCAAATAATCGAAATCCTTAGTTTTTATTTTGATTTTATTTATCAAACTTTATAACAACTTATATCAATTTTATAGTTTTGCGATTCAAATGCTTTTTGTACTTTAGCTAGAATAGATGCTTAAACTTAAACTTTTTGGGTCATTAATAAATATTTTTAGTTTTGAAATTTCGAAAACATTTGTCATTTACAGTATTAAAGTGGGTTTTCAATTCTAACCACCGTCAAGGGAATTTTATTTGCGATAATTGAATCAATAACCGACTTGAAAAATTTTATCCGATTTTTATTAAAAGCGCTAAGACGAAAAAAGCATAGTTAAAACGCGCTAGTTCTAGCGTGAAATGCACTAAATTGGCATCGCTGTGTACAGGGAATCACAGTGAAATTGGCCCACCTTCTAAAAGAATAATTTTTTTATATACATACATATGTATGTAATGTTTTATGAAATCAATTTCAGGGATAGCAAATAAACAAATTTTAGGAATAATAACATTTGCTTAAAGGTTATGTTTATTATAAATTTTCTCACCTAACTAACTGATTAATATTTGCAAACATCGAAAGCAAAAGCACATCTTCCATGCCATTTCATATGCACAAATGCATACAGGGGCGTATGTTGAATAAATACTCTGAGTATCAAACGTATACATACTTATTTTGTCCTAATAAATATCCATGCTATGAGTATAAGCATAATTCAAGTATAAGTATGACAGACACTCAAATTACAAATTGTTTCGTTCTCTGTTATGTGCTATATTGTGTAAAGATTTCACAAAAATTTTTTGCATACTTCAAAAAAAGGAGGAGGTTTACAATTCGTCTCAATTTTTTTAGGTGTGTAGCTTCATAGTAAATTCAAAACTTTAAATTAATTTTTAGCTCGTTTGCTTTAACAAAGTCTTTTAAACTTCCTTTCACTTCTGCGGACGCAAAGCTTAGGCCACTTGTGCCATATCTTTGGTTAATCTGCTAAAAAAAATTAAACTTAATTAATTGGAAGGCAACTCAATGGGACACTGCACATAAATAATCCATTTTAGAAATTAAGTAATTTCAAATGAAAAATTTTTTTAAAATTATAGATTACTTTATGCCAATACTGTTGAAATATTTTAAGCGTTATAAAAGTCCAATTTCCCATTGCAATTTCTCAATCATTTGGGGTCGTAATTCGGCATTGGCCAGCACAATGTTATTTATCTTCATATTCGCTTTCAACTGTATCCATATGAAAACGACGGCGCCGAAAAGCTCACACATGTGCGTCAACTCTGTACTCTGTGCAAAAGGTTTGTGCCTGTACTATATACAATAATTTACGATCCACAACTTTTTTATTTGCCAGACTTTTTGGTCTTGTAAGCAATTAATTTATATCGGTGGATATTGTCAAAAACGATTCGAAGAAGTGAAGATTTATTTCCGTTAAATCAAAAATAGAATAATTCAAAAATTGTTTTTGTTTGCCATACATTTCTAAAATCAAATGCACGAGAAAATTTTAAACGCATAAATTTTGCATGATAAAAAAAATTCTACATGTATGCAGATTTGTTTTTGTTTTGCACCATTTTTAATATGTCTCTTATTGTCTTATCAGTAAATTAATCACTTTTTCTTCTTTGAACAACACTGAAATTTTTGTTGATCAACTCGTAGTTCAGCTGTAAGAAAAAAATAAATATTTGTATTTTATTCTCCGTCTTTTTTACAGCTGAAATAAAAGTTCATTAACAAAAGGTGAAGTGTGTGAAACGGGACTAATGGAAGTCTTATTGTTGACGACATGTTTTTTATGCACAGTTGTGTGTATACCATACACGATAATGCATAACAATTTAACTTGGTTGTTTTAACTAGATATTTTTTTGTTTTTTTTTAAGAACTGCACCAGAGTACCGAACATCAATCGGCTTATTAAACAAATGAATACACATACGCGAATACATTTATCTCGTGTTTCTCTCGGTGGCCAGCTCTGTCATACCCTCGTACCTAAATAAGAGCGACAAGAATTGCGTTAGCAGCACGGTACGCATTTAAAGTACATTTAAATGTTGAAATATTTTGTGTTGTACTGAAAATACATACTCTGCTGCTAAGGCAACGCTTGCCGCTTGCCGTTAAACTTCGCCGTTTTGAAATGACATTAAGGCAACGACGGATATAGTTGGCACAATGAGTACTTTATTGACAGAAGCATTTGAACAGCTTCTATAAGTTGATTCTCCATTTTATTTATTAAATTCAATTTTTTTTTATTTATTTCGTTTATTTCAAAAACCTAAACTATAACATACCAAAAAAAACCAACCACTATCTGTCAAACTACTCAATGTACGCAAAAAGTTAAAAGTTTACCAAATTTTATAATTTGCGTTGACGGACACGTACTGAATGTATCAGACCGCATTTCAACTTAGCTGTCAGTTGAAAAAGGCGAAGATTGACGTATGACAGCTTCATTGTGCCTCGGCCTTAACGTAAGACAGATTCATTGTGCACCGGCCTTAACGTAAGACGGATTCATTGTGCCCCGCCCGGGATAAAATCATGTTATTGAATGTGAATGTAAAAAACAACAGCTACCAGTGATGCCAACAATTCAAAGGCAAAACGAGCCAACTGAGTACCCAAAAAGAGCTAAATTTAAAAACTCAAGATTTTTCCGTTTTAAATCTATGAATGTACATATTTATTATTCAATTTGCACCTCAAGATTTTTTTACATTATTAAAAATAATAGTAAGAAGAAATAAAAAATAATAATTTAAAATAAAATCATTTCACAGAACTTGATGCAAATATTTATCTGCATTAACAATATAACCATACACATTTACATATACTTGTATATACGTTAAGTTACAAAATAAGAACAATCATTTTCAAAAAGAGTTAGCTTTACAAGGATCTTTTGTTGGTTTAATCCATTTTTTTAAACGCGGGATTTGATTTCCAAGCTTTCCAATATTTTTGGCAGTAAGAATCCATTTCAATAATTTGTGGAAAATCTTCTAATTACTCAGAAACGAACACTTTATAATAAAAACGGGGTTTTACAATTAGAAATACCTAAATACATGAATATATGTATCTTACATAATTGCGAAATAAAGTATCTGCATTTGCGAAAACATAGTTGCGAAAAATGTAAATGCCTAAAGCAGAAACAATAGGGTTAAAGCGGGAAAATTTACTATAAGATCCAAAAAGTGCCAAACGTGCCGTTTCCACAATTGAAAAGAGCTTTGTTAGCTCTTTTTATTAAAAAAGAGCTAAAGCGAATTGTTAAAGGGGTGTTTATTTAAAGAACATTGTGCTGGGCCACAAGGGCCTAATTTTTCTGTATCTTCCTCATTAATTAATTATTTTCAATAAATTAATTGTTTTACTTTTTCTCTGTTGGTGTTTTTTTTATTTTGAGTTTTATATAAAAGTTCAGTAAGTTCCTGTCTATAATTACAATTTTTATTGCAACAATTCTTGAGTTTATAGATGAGAGGGGTGAGAAAGTTGGGGAGGGGTACACTGTTTCATGTGCTCGACAATTCTCTTGTGATTTGAAATTCGTACTTGTTTATATCAAGTTGTTAGTTGTATATGACGTTTTTAGGGTTCCGTACACCAAAGGTGAAAAAAAGAACCCTATTGTTTTCGCTACGCTGTCCGTCTGTCCGTCTGTCCGTCACACGGTATTTTCTCAGGAACCGTAAGAGCTACGGACCTGAAATTTAGACAGAGTATGTAGAACCTTGGCCACTACAACAACAAATACATGAGAATTAGAAATTAAAGGGTGCTCCAAAACGAGCGACGAAAAATGTTAAAATCTCATGTAATATACATACATACAATTGTATGTACACACGTATATTGACACTTGAAATTTGTTAAATTAGTGTATTTTTATATAGACTACAACAATAAACATTAAAATACTAAAAAAATTTAAATTAAAGGGTGGTCCATCAGTTAATGCAATTTTGACAACTTGCTATATCTTGGAGACCGTAAGAGGTAAACTCTTGAAATTTTCAAAAACGGTAAAACTAAAAAATCCGAAAATTATAGAATCGCCAAACCGAAAAAAATCGCCAAAACCTGAAGAAAATCGCCAAAAATTAAAAAAAAATCGACAAAATTAAAAAAAATTCTAGCACTAAAATAAATCGCCAAATTCGAAAAAATCGTTTAAATGAAAATAAATCGCCAATATCAAAAAAACCGAAAAAAATCGCCAAAACGCGAAAAATGCGTCAAAACCAAAATAATTGTTTATGTGAAAAATAAAATCGCCAATATGAAAAAAATCGCCAAAACTAAAAAAAAAATCGCCTAATTTAAAAAAAAAGTCGCCAAAACGAAAAAAACCGCCAAAATTTAAAATAAACGCCAAAAACAGAAAAAAATCCTCAACACGAAAATAAGTGCCAAAACTAAAAAAATCGCCAAAACCAAACAAAAAAAACCACCTATATGAAAAAACCGCCAAAATTAAAAAAAAATCGCCAAAAATAAAAAAATCGCCAAAATAAAAAAAACGCCAAAATAATAAAAATTGCCAAAATTAAAAAAACTTCAAAAACCAAAAAAAAATCGCCAAAACGTGAAAAAAAGTGCCAAAACTCAGAAAGCGTTAATAAATTCAAAAAACCCCCCAAACTAAAAAACGCTTAAAACCGAAAAAACCCAAAAACGAAAAAAATGCCAAAACTATAGTTTATATTGTTTTATTGAATTACACATCTCGTGCACGTAAGGAACCCTTCGTGCGCGGGTCAAAGTCGCACTTCACTGAATTTATTTATTTATTTTATTTCTTCAGTTGTGTGAAAAACAAAAAATATAAGAAAAAGTAAGCAGAATCGCAAATTTTTAGGAAAATTTGTGTCATTTGTTTAATTCCTAATTGCAAAATTAGAATTTCATAAGAGGAATTTTAAGGAATTGCAGCAACATAAATTGCAACTGTAGATGAGGACTAAGGAAACTATACACAAAAATAAATAATAAAATTAAATACCTATGTAGATATACATATGTACATATACATATATGTATACCCTGTCGCAGAATGTGTGGCTGACTACAAAAATAGTTAACTTATAGTTAACTTTTCTTGGGCTGGCTAAAAGCTACCTGCAATGTCATCCAGAACAAACCCAAAATTAATTATTAAGTTGAGTACGTAACATAATTTGATGAGAGCCAACAAAATTTATTCTCAGCTACTTTGAAACTCATTTCAGTTTTATATTAACATTTTGCTGTTGTTATTTTAGATGGTAGCTTAGCTGAGTGGTAGCGCTTCGAGTACACAACGTGTGATGATACATGTTCGCACCCCTTTTTTTTTTTAATTTACTGACTACCAGGTGATTTAAATTAAGACAACTTTAAGTTAGCTGAAAGTAGTGAGTGAGTGAGACAATTGATTACCGCCTAGGACATCGCAATGTTAAAACAGTCAGTTGATTACATTGAAAAGTAATCCAAGTATAAGTCAGTTGTAACGTGACGTTACAAACGATAAAACATATAGTTACATACTACACAACGGATAGGTACATACCACCTCAATTAATGTAGGGTACAACAGAATTGTTTAGTTTACATTGTTTATTATTAACGTTGAAGTTAAGGAATGTACGTTGGAAGTCTCATACAGTTGTGGAGTGGAACTATATAAGAAGCCAAGTTTTAAAAGCAATCGGGAAGCAAATCACGACACCGTACGAATGGTAGTTAAAAAAAGGCCACTTGAACTGTCATCCGAGAGCTTTGCCGATTCTTGTTTCGATATATATATATATATATATTTATTACCTAGTAATATGATAATTGTTGATAATAAATAAATATATATATATATATATATATATATATATAAATATATATATATATATATATATTTATTACCTAGTAATATGATAATTGTTGATAATTGTATTTAGTTAATGCACGAACTTCCGAATCTTTCGTGTGTTTTGTAGCAAATAAACATAACTCGTATTTTAGCCGATTACACGAACTCCCGAATCTTTCGTGTATTCGTAAGTTTGTATTTAGTTAATACACGAACTTTCGAATCTTTCGTTGTATTGTAGTTTGTAAATTATACGAATTTTCGAATATTTCGTCTATTCACAGGAGGTAACAATATTCTCCGAGGACTTATACTATTACCAGGGCAAGATATCCAGGAGTCACTCAGAGGACAAAAGTTCCTTTTATAATCAACGTATCTACATACTGAGTTTAAAATAGCATAAGTTAAGGTAAGTTTCTTAAATAAAAGTAGACTGTGTTCTCTGAATATTAAAACACAAACATCTTCGTGTTATTATTTGCAAAGGAAGCAGACCTTTGGTAAGGAGCTGGACAGGCTGACGCCTACCCCAGCTGGAAACAAAAACTGCGTTAAGCCTGGTAATCTGTTCACAATTTCGTGCGAAATGCTGTCAAACTACATATAAAAGTGTTTGGTATGAAATATTTGCGAAATAAATTCGCAAAAGTAGTACTCTGTTCTGGTTGTGAAAAACACGTAAAGTGATGTCTTTCCATGCAAAATTAGTCTGGCATCATTTTAGTTTAGCTGCGAAACAACATGAGCAGTGCTTTTTTCGCAAGGAATTTTAACAATGTTGCATACTTTCAAGCAAAAAAAGCAAGAAATTTATAAAAAACCGCGAGTTGGGCTACATTTGTACATGCGAAATAATCAAGGTTTTTCGCAACTTCGAACAGAGTACCAGGCTTAACACAGTACTAGTTGCGAAATAGGTTAAAGTTAGTTCATAATTAACGTAATTTCCGACAGGGGTCTTAGCAAGTTGTTTTTAATATACATACATGCATACATACATACATACATATGTATTTAAAAAACTACCCTGTTGCTAATTTTTGGAATAGTTACGTTTTGGAACAGTCCTATACTAGTTATAAAGAGACAGAACTAAGAAGCTTGATGAAATATCGGCTGCACTTCTCTACAAGCGACGCGCTGTCTCTCTCTCTCTCTCTCTCTCTTTTGTTTGTCATGTAAACAACATGGAAAAAAGAATTTTTATAAACTAGTATAACAGCAACTAGTCCTTCAACTAGTATGCAACTCTACACAAAACAACTAGTTGTGCTCCTATGACAACCCAATGTAAAAGTCGATAGTTCGTTGTATGAAAAAAAAACAGATGTGCAACCAGTCTGAATTTAAAAAGCAACTAGTATGTTTCTGACCACATACTACTCCTTTTATCTGCAGGGTATTAGCAAGTATATGCAAGTTAATTTATTTCCTTTCCATTTGGAAATAAAAAAATATTTTATTTTTATTTCATTATTAGTTTTATTATTATATAGTTATTTAGCCTTCACAGGGACCCGCTTTTTAGGCTGGTGTATGATCCGGCTTATTCTTATTGCTAATTACAACTGACTTAAAACTTAATCTTTTAATAAGCAAGAAACATAATTCGTTGCATTCCTGAACAGGATCACTTGCTAAAGTTAAAAACAGCGGTTTAATGTTACAATTCAAAATTATGAAAATGATTTTGCCAGAAAATACGTCTGCATAAAATAACTTGCGCGTGTAGCTTAGTTTTGTGGGTAAATAAATAATTTTTAATAATAAGACCTTACCTTAACTTGCATACATACATATACATACACAAGCATGCAAATACATACGTACTATGTATGTACATATTCACTAACTTCCAAAAAAAATAAATTTGGTAAATAAGTTTCGACTTAAATACATACATACATATGTATGTATGTACATACACACATTTGTAGGTATTGGTTTTGTTTTTTAAATTTTGAACTTCAAAAGTGTGTACACATGTATGTACGTACTTGAAATATTAAAAAAATAAGAAAGAACAAGCAAGCGATTCAACTATCAATTACACTTTAAAAAAATGTTTGTGAATTTTTGAAACTCATTTAAAATCTGCCATAAATTCCACAGGAGCCTCTTATATCGAGTTTTTGTATTTTAGCGGCATTTTCCCAGCTGGTCTATCTATACTATATATATATATATATATGTACATATATGTATATACATATATTTGTAAATATACTGCATACTTATGTATATTGGCAGGATATGTAGTTAAAAGACTAAAAGATTTCTTAGATAAATATGATATTTGCTACTTTTAGGGGGGTCATTATTATGGCTTAACGATAAAGTTTCGAATAGTTATTCCTAACTTTAGCAAAACTGAACTATAAAGTGACCTTTAAAATTTTCCATTATTACAACTGTCCGATAAAATAAATAATAAAATGTTTGGTTGGTGGCAACATTTCTGTGAATGTTCTGGATATTTTGTCTTGTCCCCTCTATTCACGCATCACTTCTAGACGTTTTGTAACAAGAGCTGCTTCGTACTTAATGCGAAAAAAAAGAATGGTACCCAATGCCCTTGATGTATATGGTTCTTGTAGCCCCACTTATACCTAGGCAGTACATTCGTTAAACCTTCTCCAAAATTTTAGTATTGCACTTCCTGTCTTTTGACCTTCACCACACTACCAATGCGTATGTTAGAATAGGTCTGATCGCACTCTTATAGAGCCACTGTATAGCAATAGGGCTAAGTCCATATCTGGACCCAATGACCGTTTTGCAGAGCGAACAGCACGAGTTAGCATTCTTGACTCTTTCCTCTATGTGATGTATCCACAATAGCTTTCGATCTGGGATCACTCTTTGACATTTAATCCTATCAGATAAGGTAATGGTCTTTTCCTACAAACTAGGATCAATTTTTTCCACCTCCCCGCAAAAATGTTTAAGGTCTATGCCCCCCTAGAAGTATCATGACATCGTTCGCATAGCACACAGGTTCATAACCATCATTAGTCAGGTCCCTTAGCAGACTGTGTATAGTGGTTACCCAAAGAAGTGTTGAAAGTATTCCTCAATTCAAACGCCAAGCGTTTACAGCCTATCATTGAAATCTTTTTCGATTTAGTTAACTACACTATGAAGAGCTGTTTCTACTGACCTTTCTTTGATATAATAATATCCTGCTCTTAATTATGACGTCCACTATCCGTTCCATGGTCTTAAGCAGGATTCAAATTTTAGGCAGGTATTAAAAATTCTAGCGAATTATGTAGAAGCGCAGGAAAACTGCCAACCAGCCCGCTTGCCTTGAAAGGTGAGAAGCTACTTATTAAACATGCCATCTGTGACGGTTGGTCCCTGGCGAACCAGGGTCCTTAAATATTATTTGGGAAATGTGTGCTCATCAGCAACAATAAGGTCTTCTCGATTATTTCCACTCTTTTACCCATATCGTCAACCAGCATTTCGGCTTGGATGTGGGCTTTTGAAAGAACCTTTTTTATCTTCAAGACTTCGTTCGCACTATAAACCTGTCCGCAGAAAAGTTTCCTGGAGTTGCGTTTTGAGATCAAATAACTTTATTGTATTCCTGGAGACTTACGATAATCATCTGAGTATATGCTCAACTTTTAACGTCTGAATCTTTCCTGTCATCTAGGACTTCTAATAAGCGAATTTCCTTTCCTGCAGAGGGCAAGTCTCTTCGAAAGATTTAACCAGAGCAACACTAATGGTATTCGCATTGTTATCAATGTCTTTCACACACAATCACACGAATATTTGCCGTAAATGATTCCTGAGTAAGTTGCCAAACCTTTCCCAGTGGGTTTGGCCTTGTTTCTGAAATAATTGGTTTTGGTGGCGGCCTAGCCAGTTTATATATGATATAATGGTGATCAGAAAAGGAATGTTCATCAGAAATCCTCCAAATCCTGGATAACGTCAATAATATTTTCCGTACATACAGTAATATCTAATACCTCCTCCCTAATTGTAAAAAATGCAATGGGGACTTCGCCTTTACGATTAATGTCAGAACTTTCCCATGCACCATGATGAGAATTGGCATCGCAGGCTATCAGTACTTCCTTACCCGTTTGTTTGGCTTCTCTGACCAAGTGATGCAACTCTGACATAGGTGGTAGTGTCGGTGAATAGAAGGGCAAATATACTGATGCTAGGTATATGTTTCCATCGCCTTGCCTCAGCACAGTTGCGTCCGATGATGACAGCTCTGGAGAGAAAAGGAAACTTAAGTTTTTATGACATATAATATAATAACCCTGATTCTTGCGGTCCAGGGCTCCTACATCAAAGCAATTTGACACTTAGGTTTATTTATTTTTTTCATCAGAGCAATGGCTGCTATCTCGCTCTGATGCAGATTGATTTGGATAACTTCCACTGCCATCAGCCTTCTAGAAGCTTATCCTCTTGGGAGTGAGAAAGTTATTCGCCCACTCCCTCATTTATTAGATGTGGATTACTGCCTGCAAATAGGATTCCTGACAATTTTTAAACGAATGCTATACCCATTGTCTTGGTTAGACTGGCCATAGAGTCCTGATCTATGCCTATCACGAGAAGAGTTCCCAATGGGTCCTCTTCCCTATGAAAGACTTCTCATTTTTCCGTGGCCACTCCTGCATTTCGGCTCCGGATGACACTGAGTATGCGCTCTGAGGTGAATTTTCTGCCTTTTCTCTTTAACAGTTTTAGTTTTGAGGTGTCCCATGACAAGGGGATGCCATCGACTAGTTAGCTGAGGGTTTTGATGCATGAAGTTGATACTAGCCTCATCATCAGTATTCCCCCCGCCTTTAACTCGCAGCTTATAATTTGCATAGCAGCGCCATCCCTTGTTTCCAAGATATGTTCCATTATATTGTTGTTTATTAGATCATTAATAGTTCCTTGATGATCCGCAGAAATTTTACCAGATGGATTATTGTTATTGTTGTAAGGTTAGAACAAAAATAATAATTAAAATTCACTACAACACACATTTCATCCCTATAATGCTTCGTGGCAACTTTTGCGTGGGATGGTGGCTCCTTGCCGTTTTTCGTCTCCATTCTTCTCTTTTGCTTATGTTGCTTTGCTTCCCCTTTCGCGATTGAGCTGGTCGAAGAAGTTGTCTTTATAGTAACTGCTTACAGTTTACATACCGCACCAGTTTGAGGCCAACTATAGTCTCTTTTGGTTTAAGTAAGGCGAAGTTTCCTCGAGTGAATAGCATACGGGGAGTATTTTTCCTTTTTGGTCTTTCGGAAACAAAGTCATCTTTCCAACCTCTTTGGAGATAGTTGGAGTCTCATGTCACTTTCTTGAAGATTCCTGTGATTTGCCTTTACCGATTTCGTGGTTCAACTTTGCCAATTTCCTGCGTTGTGCCCCAGAAAGTCGTTTCTTTTTGGCCATCAGCTTAGACATGCCATCACTCACTTCTTCTATACTTTTACTTAAGGAGTCGTACTTGGAGCTCCCAACTATTTTTGAAGCCTGGGGCAATTTAACGTCACCCACCGGTTACTGCTCATCCTTGTCCTCATGTTTAGTGCTCGTCACCTTTACGACTAGGCGGCTCAAGTCACCCACCCCCTTTGACGTGTCACGATCACTTTATTTCGACTCCAATTGCCTCGTGGACGGAACAGTTGTTCCAGGCACTGGGCTTATTAATCCCTGTGCCATAACATTTTTATCTTGATAATGTTCGTTCTTCATAATTTTTGTTGTTTAATTTTTTAAGGGAACTAACCCCGAGCTGGGGAGGATTTACCCTCTGGGAGAAGAACATCCTTCACCAAGTCATTAAACCCCAGAAGAAGGTAAGTGTACATGAGAGATTTTTCAAATGCTTTACTACAGCGAAATATTCTAAATCAAACGCTAAACAACACTGTTGGCAAGAAATTTTTTTCAGTTTCTTGTATATTATACATACAGACATACATATAAACATTAATATATAAATACCAGTGCTGCCAGTTTTATTCTACAGCTTATCCCCAATTTTTAATTTTTGATTTGTCATCCCCGAAAATCCCCAAATTGAGTTTTTTTAATACAAATTTTTTCTTTTGCGAAAAAAATTAAGTATTTAAATTTTTTTTTAAATAATGACAAAAATAACATACATATTTATTCAATAAAATTCATATATATACATTCATATTAACTTAATTTGTACTCATAAAACTTTTAAAGAAACAATTTTACTTATACAAGTGTAAATTTTTTTTTACCAAAGTTTAGCATCTCAAAAACTTCAGAATCGAAATCTTCTGATTCATCAGCCTCAGAAACTTTGTTGTGCATAGACCTAGTTTTCACTATTCAAGTCTTATTGCAAAGCTGATTAGTTTGTTAGGAGAGAGAAAGACGAGGGTAAAAGAAAAGTTTATGTTCCCCTCGTCTCTCTCTCCCTCAAGCTAATCAGCTTGTCAATTAAACTTGCATAGTACAAACTAGAACATAGTACTTGTATTAAAAAGCTTAAATATTTCAGCAGGATTAAATTTGTCACAACAAATTGAATTATTTTTAAAGTTTGTGTTTATTTTTTTTTTTTTTTTTTTTTTTTTTTTTTTTTTTTAATACATGTATTTATTTATTGTATCTTCAAATATGAACTAACAATAAGTATTCAAATCTTAAGTCTAAAATATAATTATTAGGACCGACCACTGTCGGACATAAACTTGTTAATAGTTATAAATAATACATAAGTAGTGATAATAAAAAAAGAAAAAAAAATTATAAAAAAGTATAAAAAAAGTATTTTCAAGAAATCCCATTTGGCGTGTTGAGTAATAGTGCCCTTGTGTCCCTCTTTTTTAAGCGGATGTGTCCAGTAAAGTTCAAAATATTACGAGCAAGCGGATTAGGATGTGACTCGAGTTTTGTTAAATATTTGCCTGCGTAGTTTGCAATTTCTTCAGTCACTAGTGGCATATTTAAATCACGATGTATATTAGAATTTTTGATGTACCATGGAGCCGATGTTATTAACCGTAAAATTTTGTTTTGCCTTCGTTGGATTCTCTCTACATTGGAAGCTGAAGCAGTGCCCCATAACTGGATACCGTAACACCATATTGGCTTTAAAAGCGACTTGTATAATAAAAGTTTACAGTCCATGCTAAGTGTTGAATTTCTGCCAATCAACCAGTGTATTTGAGATAACTTAATTTTCATCTGAGTTAGCTTAAAGTCAATATGATGTTTCCATGTAAGCCTTCGATCAAGGTGTATACCAAGGTATTTCACTTGGGAGTGTTGAGGAATATTTTGATTATTGATTCGAATTGGGGAACAAGTATCTCTTCTTAGGGTAAACGTTATATGGACACACTTTTGTTCATTTACCTTAATTCTCCATAAGTTCAACCACATTTCCAATTGTGTAATATGTTCTTGTAAATATCGGGAAGCCTCGTGAGGGTTTTCATGCATACTAAGGCAGGCTGTATCATCGGCAAACGTAGATGTATGGATATTGCTGCTCAAAGGCATATCACAAGTATAGATCAAATACAAAACTGGCCCCAGTATGCTCCCCTGTGGCACACCGGATGATATAGATTCGGGCACACTCATGAATTCTCCTTCCACAACCGTGAACTTCCGGGTAGTGATGTAACTTTCTAATAAATTCACTAAATTTATTGGTAGATATGATTTTAATTTTAGAATTAGACCTTCATGCCACACTTTATCAAATGCCTGAGAAACGTCAATAAACAGGGCAGAACAATACTTCTTTTCCTCAAATGTTTTTCTTATAAATTGAACCAATCTATGAGTTTGTTCAATGGTGCTATGCTGACTTCTAAAACCAAATTGATGGTCTGGGATGCACCCACTATCAGTTAAAATTGGGGACAATTTTGTCATGAGCAGCTTTTCGAAGAGTTTTGACATAGTTGACAGCAAACTTATTGGCCTATATGACTCAGCTTTAGTAAGATCTTTTCCCGGCTTTGGAATCATTTTGATTTTTGCAAGCTTCCAGAGTTGTGGATAATACTCCAGTCGTAATATGGCATTAGAAATAAACAGCAAGATTCTTATTGCAATATGCGGCAAGTTCATCAGCATCTTGTTACTAATTCCATCAATACCTGGAGCTTTATTTGGCTTGAGTTGAGCAATTACTTTATGTACATCACGCATCTTAAACTTTAAGGCTCGAGGGGGTAGAGCAACTACATTCGGCAAATCAGCAACACCAGTACATGTATTTGAGGTAAATACGGATTTTAAATGCTCAGCAAATATTTTGCATTTTTCCGTATCGCTTCTTGCCCAATCTCCGGTAGATGTGCGCAGAGGTGGCTTGAACTCAATGGGGGTTTTAAGCTCTCTAGCAGCGCGCCACAAAGAGTAATTAGATGTCGGTGTGACATCAAGACCTTCCAAATAATTTTTAAGAGATGCAGTTTTTTCAGATGCAAGCAACTCTTGAAGTCGTTTAGAACATTCTTTAAGTCTGAGTTTATGTTGGGGTGATCTGTGCTGTTGCCATTCCCTTCTAGCTCTTCTTTTTTCTTTTTTTCTTTTTGTGTTTATTAATCAGAAATAATTCATAGTCAGGCTCAAGTTCAGTAATTTCAATTCTTATTGAATGAAATATTTTTATTAATTAATGTGACTTTCTAAAGAAGAGAAGAAAAATTAAACTTAGACTTTAAGCTGGGGGAAATACCGTTTGTGTTTATTCTAAGAAGTGCTTCCAACAAGTCGTATTGCATTTTGTTACACATTTTTGTTTTGGTAGTGTTCATTGCTAGTTAATCTGTCTGATACTTCTTTTTTATTAGAATCCATTCACTATGAATGGTAACGCATATTTTTAGACTTGCCAGACGCACATTTCTTAGCTAAAAAATCATTCTTGTTACGATCAGTTATAAAAAAAAATCCCAAAAAATCCCCTAAAATTTGGCTATCATCCCCAACAAATCCCTAACTCCTCAACACGAAATTTTCATCCCCAATAGCGAAAAAAATCCCCAATTTGGGGACAAATCCCCTAAACTGACAAGACTGATAAATACATATATACATATATTAATTAATCAAAAAATTTATTAAGAATAAAGAATTTTATAACTTTCTTTTGAATTAAGAAATTATTGAATAAATTATATACATAGATATATACATATTTATGTATATATTTGTATGTTCATACTGTAATTATGCCCTAGCCTTTAATCGGAAAAACCTTCTGATAATTTTTTCTGTGTATTTACACGTGCCATAGGTAAAATTTAAATTTACGGCGCATATTCATATTCAAAACAAAGTATACTTTAAGAGTTTAAAATTTGTATTTTATACGGTAATAGTAGTATTAAATTTTTAAAGTATACATTGTTTTGAATGTGAATTAGCGCTAACATACATATGTGTTTGCATTGTATTTTATATATGTACATAAGCTGTACTAATGTATATGTTATAGCAACTTTCGATCTTTAACTAAAAAGTTTCTTAACTAAAATTTCGTGTGTGTGTTTGTGTGTGAGTAAAGTTATTTATTTTAATGTTGTTATTTATCAGACTAAAATTCTATTTTTGATACACTAGTATAATAGTATTTATAATAAATTTTTATTGTACATAGACACATACATATACAATAAAAATTTGTGTATGTATATTATACATATGTACATAAATATGTATGTATGTATGTACCTGTATAAAGGTATAAAAAGGCGGTGTTTTTGTTAAACGTTGAATTGTGTTAAAGAAATTTCAATTGGAAGCATTAAAAAAAAAACAAAATACATATACTTATAATACGAAATATGGAACATAAACCATATTTAATCAATTTTATCGCACTATTGTTCATTTTAAGTCCTGCTATTAAAGGTTTGTACTGCAGAAAATTAAACAAATACACATTATAAAATTATACGTACATACTTTACATGTGTACGCATTTTTATTTTCAGGCCAAGTTGCAGAAACCGTTACAGTGATACCGCAATGTAAGGGAAATAGTACGACTCCTAATCTTTCAGATTGCTCAGGGTTTTACATGTGCGACAAAGGCCGAAATATACGCCTTAAATGTGGTACAGGAACGCTCTTTGATGATGTTGAACTAGTATGTGATTATTGGTATAAAGTGAATTGTGGCGAAAGGAAACTTGTGTCTGGACACCCACTACATGGGAATGTTGTTCAGACTTTGCCAAACAATAAAAAAAAAAATAATTGTTAAAATAAAAAATAAATAAATAAAATTATGTAATTAAATAAATAAAATTCCGAAATTCCAATTTATTCGGAATTATTAAAAAAAACTCTTTGTTTTAAATTAATTACGGAAAGAAATATCAAAAATAAACCTTAAACAGGTATGTATATAACGCCTTAAAGTGTTATACAAATACATATATCTAAAAGACTATATCTAATAACTCTCAAAGAAATAACTTCCAAAATAAAATATGTAATCTCAAAAAAATGTCATGCATTTACGGAGTTATTTCATTCATATTGATTGTTGTGAATAATTTAATTTTCGTTTTTTGGATTATTTCATTATAAATCTGAAAGAAAAAATTGGTTTTGGTGTTATTTCGCAGCGGAAAAAAATATTGTGACTTATTTAATTTTCATTAACTTATAATTAATTCTTCGTTGAGTAGACAATTTCTAAATTTCTCCCCTGTGGCTTGTCTTCGATTTCTGAAGCAGTTCTGAAATACATATGTATGTTAAAAAAAATACATATTTGTAACAAAAAATTAATTAAAAAAATACGTGTAGCGAATACTGGTAACAAAAATAAGAAGCAAAAATATAAAACTGCGTGTATAAGAGTCTAAGCACAATGTTTGCGTCGCGTTCACCACGTATGTATACACTCAATTTATTAATATTATGGCAGCGTTATGATATAATTATCAGAGCTCACGACCTGATAAATTCATCTTGATAACAAATATCATTTTATGTGTTACCATGCATTTAACACAATTATTTGTTACCAAAAAAATTAAACAACACGCAAATTAGTTATTTTTGACTAGTATTATTCAAATATTTGTTTGATTTGTCATGATATAAAATCATCAACGTCTACACCTTTGTGTTAATATTAATGTAAAAATTACAGTTGCTCTGACTGCGTCTATACTAGGGATTGGTAAATCTATTTCGATTCCAATCGAAAATGGATTTTCTGTTTAAGAACATCGATTTTTCGCAATCGAGTTTATGTCGGCGATTTTATGCTGAAATCGATTATTGGGCTATTTAAATCGATTTTTTATTATCATCAAATTCTAATATTTAATAAAACGCGGTTGTAATAAATCCCAACATGTACGAAATCAACAGAAAATATTTATAAATCCCTGCGACATCAGTACCTCGTGAAAGATTATTTTCTAAGGCTGGCTTAATAGTAACTTGGCAAAGAAACAGGCTAAGCATTCATCACATAAACCAACAACTTTCTTTATAAAATCTTAGTGAACAATATAGGTTTGTTTGGTAACTAAAGCTATTCATCCTCATTCCGTAAATTTTTTTCGACATCAACGTCAAGACAATATCAAAAATACGACACTCTATGAAAACTATAAAACAGCAAGACGCTTTTAAAAATAATCAATTTCTGAACAAAAATAGTACGTAAGTGTCCTTTGACCTTGATATTGTCTTGACATTGATGTCAACAAGTAGTTATATAATAAAGGTGGTTAATAAAACAACATTTAAACTAATAATACCTTAGAAATTATTTTTGTGTAACCTTCTCTTTTTAGAGATTTTAGCACTTTTAGTTTGCTTAGTTTTGATGTTTCTTTTGCTACGAAAAATTTCTGCAGTAAAAATTTTTCAAATACTCAGTCATGAACTGTCACTTTACTCTCTCAGCAAGTTTGTCTTAAACGGTTTTAAGATCGATTTTCATGTACGATTAATCGGTTCCAAGAATCGAAATTAAAAAAGTTGATAGAAAAATCAAAAATCGATTTTTGAAGACATTTACCAATCCTTAGTCTATACCTGATATATTTTTATCACGACAAATTCCTTATAAAAAAGAGCTAACATACAAAAAATTATTTTTTAATATAAAGTTTGACTTTTGTTATGATAAAAATATATCAGGTGTAGACGTAGGGTTACGAGTTATAATATAAAATCATAAGGTGTGGACACTATCCCAATAAGCAAAAAATTAAATTCAAGCACATGAAATTTAACTGGAAACAAAGTTGAATTCAAGTATTTTTTTTCAAGTAATATTCAAGTTTGAAAATATTTTGAAATTAAAAATCAAACAACATGCAACATGTTCAAACCTTGTCAAAAAAGTAATTTATTTTAAAAAAAATTGAAATTGTGGTGAAAAATATCAAAGATATATAAAAAAGTGGTTTTTTTAAAAACAAAAAGTGCTCAAAATCGTGAAAACAATAGCAAAGGCAGATGTGCAGAAAATTATGGTAAGAAAACTTGTCGATTGCATTTTTCCTTCTATTTTAAAAGTATTGTTTTTGAAGCTTGAAATATACTTGAATTCAATTGTAATACAAGGTTGAATTACAGTATAATTCAAATGTTCGAATTGAATTCAAGTTCCCATTTCACTGGAGAATGCTATTGAAATAAATTGTAAGTCAAGCATAATTCAACCCTTGACAATTGAATATGTGACTTGAATTACAATTGTTTTATACTTGATTTCAAGCAAAATTGCTTATTGGTATGTTATATTAAACAAATATTTTAATAATGTTGGGTTTGGTGTTGTGGCAGTTGCAATAACTGCCACAGTTTCTTAAAGAAATGCTTAAAAAAATTAATTATACAATTGATTCGATGGACACATTAAAATAATTTAATACCTTCCCAGGACATACATATTCTGTGTTAACAATCATGAATTCTGGAAAGAAATATTATACATAATGTTGTGCAGTACCTTCTTGTTTCTCATTCAATACATTTTTTCGCTGGGTAGTGAACAAACTCAGAGTAAGAATAAAGCTCCCAGTAAATATAGAGGCCTTTTTTTGATTTTATCTTAAGCGACATGTTATCGAAAATTTACTTTTTGATTGAAATTAAAGTTTTATGGTTCCATCCATAGTTTAGAATTATCAGAATTCCAAAATTGTTGATAACTTTTAAGATACAGGTTGAACAATTTTATCGTAAGCGAAAATTTATGTACAAAAACAAATTTAAATATTTAAAAACAAACAACCTCCTGAAAAATTTAATTTTTGTCCGTTACGATAAAATTGAAAGTAAGGCTCGATATACATTTGCGGAAGTTCACTGACAACCCTAAATAAGGGTTTCTTGTCATACAGGTTTATGTCTATGATATGTATTTGTATTTGCTAATACATAATACATCTGGCAACTTCGAATTTAATGCTTGAGGAAAACAATGGTACAAACAATTTTAAAGTTGGCTTTATATAAATAATACAAGCGCAATAAGGTTAAAAAAATGAAACTTCCATAACTTCCAGCCTTAATTTAGTCCTGGGACTCCTGTTAAGTAATGCCAAGCTTACGTTCTGAATTACCATAAAAATCGATTACACTCAGTGATATCAACATTTTGCACTATTGGCAACTTTGCTTGCCTACAGCTGTTAGTTAATTTACCTTTCTTTTTCGTGAGTTCTTTTTAAACAATTTTTGCATATAAAGTACAATTTTTGCAGCCACCAACTTAAATTAAAGTCTTTAAAATGCTGATTTTAATAAGAAATAGTCGCTGGACTTCAAAACTTATGGTCAGTGCTAATTTATTAAAAATTTTCATAAATATAAATAGTCTTCTAACTGCAGCAATGTTTCTACTCCACGGGCAGCAAAGCAGCCGGTGAAATCAAAACCATACCCAAAAATGTATTGGAAGGTAACCAAACTGCACAAATGCAACCAGAAAATGGTGCTATTTATGATAAGAAACCATTTAAACTCTACTTAGATCAAAGTAAGTACCCCATGGGAAAAAGTGAATGGGATCTATTTCCGAGGTCACTAGAGTAAAGTAGTAAATAATATGTGAAAGTGCTTTATATAACCTTCAACGCATGATTGATTTGTTTATAGTGCTCTAGATATGTATGCATGGATGTGTGTACTATGTACTTAATTTTTTTATTGTGTCTGTTGCAGATAAAACCTACAGCTGGTGCCTGTGTGGCAAGTCAAAATGCCAACCCCTTTGCGATGGAACGCATAAAAATGAATTTTTGAAAATTAAATTGAGGTAGGTGTCCTCAAAGTTTTTAATTTTCATATTCAGAAAAAAATGTGCATGAATTTAATTTAGAGGCAATAATTGTTTCAAAGTCAATAAAACTAAAATGTTAGATCCAATATAGTACAATCGAATTGCTCTATTATATGTGATTGTACGTTATGTCAAATGCATTTCGTTACCTTAAGCTATATATTTAAGCTGCAAAGAACTGAGTAACTAAAAAGAGATATTTTCAGGTCAATCATGAAGTCACAGAATAATCAATAATCAATTAGAATTTTGTTTTCTCTATTAGTTGCTGTTGTTTGAAATTGTTCCCCTGGACAAAAATATTACATTCCAACAATTTTTATATCTTCACCTAAAATCCAAAATACCGTAACAGTAGTTGTTATTTTTTAAGACTGTTTATTTTTTAATAGCAACATTTTAGGGACAAGCTTCGAAAAGAGTGCGGCTCTGATTCAACAAAAAAAGGGAGGAAACAGCAGTAATTTTTGGTACATTATTTTTTTAATAAAAGTAATAATAAGGCCATGTTTCTTACTTTGTATCCTGTTTGTTTTAAATATACTTAGTTATACATTAAATATAACAAAATTCAAAATTTTATAAACCCCCGATATATCCAGAAAAGATGTGATATCTTCTAAGAGCCTGGACCGATTTTTATCAAGTCACCTTTCAAACAGAATAAACTAAATCAATATCGGTCCAGCCGTACAGATACACAGACACAAACTACAAACTTATAACATCCCTTTTTTATGGCTCCGTACACCAAATGTGAAAAAAGGAACCCTATTGTTTTCGCTACGCTGTCCGTCTGTCCGTCACACGCTATTTTCTCAGGAACCGTAAGAGCTACGAACCTGAAATTTGGACAGAGTGTGTAGAACCTTGGGCGCTACAACAACAAATATACGAGAATTAAAAATTAAAGGTTGATCCGAAACGAGCAACGAAAAATTTTAAAATCCCACGTAATATACATACAATTGTATGTACAGGGTGGCGCAAAAGTAATCCTCCTATCAGAAAATGCTATAAATTTTGCGATTGGCGCCTAATGTCAGTTCTGTTTTGACATTTGTGTAGTAAACACATGCAGTGACTATTTATTTGACCAAACATTTCCCGGGCGCCTAATCTCCCATTTTGGCGATTTGCACTGGCCAGCAAGATCGCCTGATTTGACCGCTGCAGACTTCTTTTTGTGGGGCTTTTTGAAGTCGCGGGTTTATGTCAACAAGCTTCAAACTCTTGCAGCTCTTAAAGACAATATCCGTCAAGAATGTGGAGACCTATCGCCGGAAGTTTTGGCCAAAGTGATGGAAAATGCCATAAAAAGGGCTAAAATGACAATCAACTGTGGCGGCGGCCATTTACATGATATCATATTCTCGACTTGATGTAAAAAAATTAAAAGACCAAATAAAAATAAACCACAAGAGGAATCAAAGTTTTTAATTTTTTTTTTAAATTAAAGCCAAATAACATCGGAAGGTTATTTTTGCGCCACCCTGTACATATGTATATTGACACTTGAAATTTATAAACTTAGCCCTTGTTTGTACAACCCAGACGGACGACTTGAGTTTAAAATTTATATGGAAAGCACTCGTATTTTTGGGTGATTTTCATACAAATTTTCTATACAAGTCGTCTGCCTGACTTGTGGAAACTGCACATTAGTGTATTTTTATATAAACCGCAACCATTTTGACAACTTGCTGTATCTTGGAAACCGTAAGAGGTAAACTTTTGAAAATTTCAAAAACGATAAAAAAAATCGTCAAAATGAAAAAAGAAAACCGAAAAAAATTGCCAAAACGCGAAAAAGGCGACAAAACCAAAATAATTGTTTATGAAAAAAAATAACAAAAATTAAGAAAAAATCGCGAAAACGAAAAAAAAATCGCCAAAATTTAAAAAAAACTCCAAAACCCGAAAAAATCTATAAAAGAGGCAAAACTAAAAAAGCGCCTAAAAAAAGTCGTCAAAATGAAAAAACGCTAAAGACCGATAAAATCGACATAACTAAAAAAATCGCCTAATAAATAAAAAATCGCCAAAATTACAAAAAAAAATCACCAAAACGAAAAAAATCGCCAAAATTAAAAAAAGGTCAAAAACCGAAAAAAGTCGCCAAAACGAGAAAAAAAATTGCCAAAAAAAAAAACCGAAGAAATCGCCTATATGAAAAAATCGCCAAAATTAAAAAAATCGCCAAAATTAAAAAATCGCCAAAATAAAAAAAATCGCCAAAATTAAAAAAAGGAAAAACCAAAAAAAAATCGACAAAACGAGGAATAAAGTGCAAAAAAATGCCAAAACTATATTTTATATTGAATTACATATGTCGTGTCCGGTCAAAGTCCGCACTTCACTGAATTTATTTAATAACATCCTTGTTTTTTAACGTATCCGTGTAAAATTTTAAGAAAAGATCTATTTTTGTTAGTGACATCATAACATACATATTTTTAATTTTTTGCCCATATTGTTGATATACATATGTATGTATTTAATCTTTGCTTTTGCTCTAAATTTATGTTCGAAGCTATTGATATAACCAAATGCGAATATTTGCTTCTTCCAATTCTAGGCCAGTTCGTTTCAAGGTGGAAAAATCTGGTGACTACTGGCTGTGCAATTGTAAACACACCAAACATCGTCCCTTCTGTGATGGCACCCACAAACAGCCCCACATTCAGTCTGCTGTTAAATAAATTAAAAACGTCTGCCAAGAAGAATATTATATCATGATTTTTTTTTTATTTGTTGCGAATAAAGATTGTTATTAGTCAAAAGAAAACACACAGTAAATTTTCTTGTTATTATTTCTTTTATTTCTTTTAATTAAGCAACAATTATGATAAATATGTTTTTTTATTATTTTTATGTTTTAAATACATAATAGTATAGAAAATTATATTTAAATGATGCGATATTTGCATGATTCAATATTACATATACAATTGTTTATTAAATAAAAGTAAGAGAAAATGCTTTGAAATGTTTTTAAAGAAAATTTAACTTTTATTGAAATGTGTTATTTTGTAAAATTTAATTTTAAAAACCGTAAACACGATGTTTGCCTAAGAAATTTTAATAATTTGTTTAAAAAAATTTCTTAGCAACTTTTAAGATATACATACATACATATCGCTACATTAACAGAGAAAGGCCCTAAAACTCATTGCCCTTATTACGAATGGCGTGGTCGACATCACTTCAAGACGTCAGTAAATCTCGTCATGTGTCTACTCTTTATCGGCAACAATTGCTTCTTATTGACAATCTCTTACTAATATCTACTACGGCTTTATAAATTAATGGAGAATGTTAATTGTAGTCAATTGTTGTCGACAAATACTAGACAAGTGACAATTTTTATGTCGTCTTGATTATTTTTTTAATCGAGTTTTTTTTTCTATACTTCGATAGAACATTGAATTTATCGAAAAATTCAAAAATCTCGATATCAAAAAAATAAATATGTAGTTAGGGCCTTTCTACATTAAGGTAACAATGTACATAATTTAGTACATTTAAATATCGTTACATTAAAGTAGATAGAGTAGCATCTATCTTATTTATCAAAAAGGTAAAAATTTGCGATTCCTTAAAATTTTAAACTTAGGGCCTTTCTCTATTAAGGTAACGGTGTTTATGTATTGTTTTCTCAGGTTTTGAGCATTAGGAAAACTGTCAATGTTTGCGTTAAAAGAAATGTAACCGCAAATTTTACTATACGAATTAGTATTATTATTCTTATCCTGCAAATCTATTGCATTTACGTGGATTCTACTAAAAAACTAATTCGCTGAATAGCAAATTTTTTCAATGCTTTTAATTTGCAATATCACTCTATTAAAATAAAAACACTTCTTTTGCATTTTCTGTTTTAAATTTTTAATTCGGTTCTTCTTATTTTTATTTTAATGATATTTTTAGTGAGAGGACAATTTCAAAATATGCACAAACAACTTTTTTTTATTTAAAAATTTACTTAAAGAAGGCATAAATATATTTAATATAAAATGATTAAGCTACACATTTCTACAGTGCAGATGATTTTTATTAAAAAAAAAACTTAAGGGGGGAAATTGTTCAAAATATTTTAACATTTTATATGGAAATAAATGTTTTTAAATTTCTATCAGTAACGAAAGGCGTCATTTGCCCACCAGATATGGGATGGAAAACGATTTTAAAAATTAAAAATTAATGAATTTAAAATAGAGAAACTTGTGACATGTTCGTTCAGTCATCATTTCCGTTTTTAATCACCCCTATCGTGAATAAATTTTGAAATTTTCATTTCCCATGAAGGAGAATTTGCTATTGTGAATTTCACGAGAACGTTTGTTCTAGCTATCAGTGCGTAGTGAATGTAAAAATACGGAAAGACGACTTAAAAATTAATTAAAGCTTAAAAATTAATTGAAAATCTGACAAATTTAAGCTTAATAGTAAGAAATACACAAATGTTTGGTTTTTAAATGAAATGTTTTTAAGTTTTTAAATATTTCAGGTGCCGTGGAAAAAATTTTTAGTATACCATCGCCTAATATAACATTGGTCTTGAAGGCTTTGTAACACTTTGATGATATGAATAAATTAAATTATATTAAAAAATTTACCTCATATAAACCAATTAAAAAAGGTGTGGCAGAGAATTATTGATATTAATCGTGAACATTCACTCTTATTGGTAATAGAAGGCGAACATTTTGTTCACGTAATATATTTCTCCTGAACAAAAAATGGTGAACAAAATTACAAAATTATACTGACACAAAGGGTCAAACACTTCACACCAACTTTTATTCTCGATCAGGGTGATTATTTACTGATCTTAACCTAAATAAATTATTTATAATTTTTACGGTATAATTCATAAAAAATATTTCAGGTTTATTAAGCGCTTATTTGACATATTTCTATGGGAAATTTGTCAGATAAACCTGTAATAAACTTAAAATATTTTTTATGAATTAGACTGTTAATATATAATTGGAAGTATAGTATTAAAATTACGCGATGTATTAAGTCAGTTCGTCTGCAAAAATAAATTGAACAAAACCAATTGAAAAATCCCCATGAAAAATATTATAAAGGGAACTCATTTCTAGGGAAAAAATTATTCACGATTGCAATTTGGGGAAAATGAAAAATATTTCGAAGGAAAAACTGTTCACGATATGAATAATTTTTATAAGAAAATTGCAAAAATGTTTTTTTTTCATTTTTGTTGAATATCTTTTAAAAATGAAATGTGATGCAAGTCATTCCTCCTTATTGTAAATGGCGTCGTTGACGTCACATCAAGACAACAGTAAAAATTGTCACTTGTATACTCTTTGTCGACAACGATTGACTACTTATTGAGGTATTTTACACGGGATTAATTATGCTGGCACAACATGCCAGTTTGTAGGCGAATTCGGTGAAGAGTTTTTTTTTTTTTTGTTGGCATAGTTTTTCAACCAGCTTCCAAGGCGAATTGATAACAGGTGACCTTAACAGTCCAGATGATTATCAGGTGTTCGAAGCCTAATTGAACTGCTTTGCACCCCGACTGTCAAAATCTCTCCTTTTATCTAATGCTTGTTTACATTTAAAGTTAAAAGTGTATGTGTTTTATAAATATGTATGTATATATTGGTATATTAGTCAACTGTTTTTGACAGATGGGGTTTTTTAAATCCAGACGAATTGCATGTTGTTTTTAATATTGTTGTATTGTTGTAGCGATAAGGTCACGTAATATGAATTCGCCTTGCCAGCTTCAACCCCGCATTAGCAGCATAAAACCAATCCATACACACTTTCGAAACCACAGGTTCGGTTTTTTTTATTTGACAGATCGTATTTAGTCTTTAGTTGGTCGTGGAAACATGAGTTTAAAAGAACAAGGTGTTTGGTCACGTCAAAAAACTTTAAAAATAATAAGTGAATTTATTGTTTTTTCGTGTTAAATAAATTATATCAGTCTTATTTATAAAAATTATTAAGGCTTTATAGACTTTTTAAGAAAATTTTTTATGCAAATTTGTTTTAAACAACCTTTTTAAAGCCTTAATAAGTTTTATAAAGATGGCTGTATGAAAATAAAATGAACGAGATTTTATTTAAATCTTTTAAAAAAAGTTACAAAAAGTACTTCTGGATAATGTAACTATTTAGAAATATGAATACATTTTCGCATTAATTCATAAAAGATAATGAAAACAATTATTTCATTTTAATTTTTTAGTAAATATTGCCAATAATAAACAATTGCTAATTTATTACCATTTTTCCTGCCAGTATGTTACGATACGTTTATAACGAAAACGAAACTTCAAATGAATAAATAAAACAGTAACACACACAAAGCTGTGTATACATATACATTTTATGCAAGATTAATTAGTCTCGTGTAATTTGGTAAAGAACAAAAATTGTGCGGCTTAAAAATTGTTCTCGTGTAAACTACCTCATTAACATGCTCCATTAATTTACAAGGCCATTCATTCACAATAAGGAGGAATATCTAAAGATCTAAAGTGTGATTGGTCCCAAAATTGCATTGGTTTTTTTTTGCACATGAGCCCAATTCACAATCTTGTGCAAATGGCCTTGCATTTTGGCAGGTTCAAAATAAATCAGCCCAATCATGAATAAAAATTCCGTGTGAGTTTTTCCACTTTTCCCTTTTCTCCAATCATGAATTTGTATTTTTCCTTTTTGTACCAAATGCGGGAATAAAAAAGCTCCCCGGAAATAAAGTAGGTATTATGAACGCCGATGATCTTGCTTTTTTCGCTAAAAATCTTTCCCTTGCAAAACAGAAGGGACTTTACATAAAAACATATTTAATACTCCATTAAAACAAAATTTATATACATAAATTTGTAGTTTATAGTTCTTTTATGTGGAAAAACACAAATAATGCCCAAATAAATAATTTATAAACTTATTTTAACATATTTTTTCAAGTTGGTGAATTTTAATAATTTTGTTTACTCTCTCACTCAACAAAAAAAGGGAGAAACAAAATGTCAACAAACAAGCAAAACAAAGAGCTTCGTAATGCGGTGATGCCACGTATTACTATTTTTTGTTCCCAAAGAATTAATGATTGCAGGAACGTTTCCTCGAGAAAATTATTTTATGTGAAAAATAAATTCCGAAGGAATATTCATCATTGGGCTGAATATTTAATATAATATATTGATACTCACCACTAAGAATTTGTTAAGTGGTGAGCATCAATATACTAGACCATTTGCACAAGATTGTGAATTGGACTATGATATTTAACAAGATGCAAATCTTCCAAGGCGCTAATTCACTTTAAATACTACACACACTCGAAAGCGATATAAAATGTTCTTATCGACTTGATATCTCGCGTACCTATTTAGTAAAAAAAAATACGTTTTGAATAATTTGTTCCAAATTTGTTTTTATTACACATTTACCACCACTAGTTGGTAGATAAAGAAACTAAAGCAAATAAGAAAATTAATTTTGAAAAGAAAATTACGTACATACATGTCATTTAGTGTATGTACATATAAACATACATACATACATGTATTAAATAATTTAATTTCGATTACATACAAAAAAATACATGCTTTTTTGTGACTTTTTTTGATAAATACAAAAACTGCATGTCATTACTTAGGGTATATTCGTAAATGCATCACTGCTCTGTATCATATGAGTAACCTTTTATTAAAAATGCAATACATGTTCGCTGATAGTCTTTTTCAGTAGTAGCCATGTTTGCACGCCATATTCGAGATTTATTTGTGTATTATTATTACTATATTATTAAAGAAGTAATTTGGAGCGCAGTGATGCATTTACGAACAGCCCCCCTGCCTTCAGTCGTAAAGAAGCTAAATCCACTTTTTCGAAAATTCAGATTTTGATAAGAGTAAACAAAAATACAAGCTTTGCGTGCTGAGTCCAATCATGTTACAAGAAAATGTGCTTAAGAACTATTGAAAATGAAATAGGAAGATTTCGAACAAAATTTTAATAATTTTTGATCGCAACTTTGAAATAAATAATCGATCCTATTCTGAAAACCGAATCAGAGTACATTTTTCGTTTTCAAAAAATTAATAATGGTCCTGCAGACGTCTTTAAAATCATGCACGATAATTTTCTTTCAGATATGATATTAGGAAATCTATATAATAAAAAAATTCTAAAAAAAATATTTCTATTGTCCGAGTAAGTTTTCTAAAATCGTGCGGTTTTAAATCGATCGGTTTACAGAACAAGACCGAATATAAGATTTATCCTGTATTTCTTATTTTTTAAATTTTTCAAACTACATTTTAAGCTTTTTAAAATTTTCATATAAAATCATACCAATTCTCATATTTTGTTAGCAAGTAAAATTGATTAAATCGGACTTAAAATCCTTTGAAACTGAAGCAAACGATTTACTTTTTAAATATGCACACTGAACCAAAGAAAAAAACATTCTTAAAACAAGAATTTTGGTTTCTCATTTAAAAGAATGCGCAATTTTTAAAAGTAGTTTTTAAGATAAAAATGTTTCTTTTAATATAAATATTAATCGCATATTATTATTATATGTATTTATAACGAAGCAGTTTTAAAAGCAAAAACATGCACTTTTATTTTAAAAATGAAATAAAACTTAAGTTCTATTTCAGAAACGTTCCTTTTTAAAATAAAATAGTTTCTTCTTGATTTGAAAACTTGTGTTTCTTTAATGTAAAAATAAATATAAACTAGTTTCTGCCGTATCCAAAAAAAAAATAGTTTGACCTAGAAGTGTACGTTAAAACTAGGGATGTAATCGATACCGACATATCGGCGATATTTTACTGTCGATACGACAATACTTCTTAAATTTTTTTAGAACTCTTTTGAACAAGCAACCCTTTTTAGGGTTCCGTACACCAAAGGTGTTTTCGCTACGCTGTCCGTCACACGCTATTTTCTCAGGAACCGTAAGAGCTACGGACCTGAAATTTGGACAGAGTATGTAGAACTTTGGCGGCTACAACAGCAAATACATGAGAATTAAAAATTAAAAGGTGTTCCAAAACGAGTTACGGAAAATGTAAATCGCCAAATTCGAAAAAATCGCCCAAATGAAAAAAATCGCCAAAAACCGAAAAAAATACCCAAAATACGGAAAAAGCCGCTAAAACCAAAATAATTGCTTACATGAAAAAAAAATCGCAAAAATTAAAAAAAATCGCCAAAATTTTAAAAAATCGCCAAATTGAAAAAATGCCAAAAACCGAAAAAATTCGTCAAAATGAGAAAAAAGTGTCAAAACTAAAAAAAATTGCCAAAATGAAAAACACGCCAAAAACCAAATCGCCAAAAACCAAAAAAAAAAAATCGCCTATATGAAAAAAATCGCCAAAATTAAACAAACGTCAAAAACCAAAAAAAAAAATGCCAAAACTAAAAAACCCTTAAAACCGAAAAAACCCAAAAATGAAAAAAAAAACCAAAACTATCAGGTACATATGTTCTGACACTCGCATCGTTTTCAAATCGCATGCGAGTTGCAAATCGCCAAACTTGTTTCCACATGTTCTGTAACTCATGCGTTTTGCTTGCGACTTGCCATATTGATTTAGGTCAGCTGTGTGTTGAAATCGTCAGTGTATAAGTAAAAAATGCGAAGACAAAATTAACAAAATAAAAGAAAATTTTATAAATTTCAATTTTATAATAAAAATTTTGCGAAACTATTAATATTTTTGATTAAAATGAAAAGAAAACATATTAAATTTCATTAATTAAGTATACTCTTGTGATTTGAACTCGCCAAAAGTCTTGCGATTGTGAGTTGCAGAACACCTCTCTTGCGAGTTCAAGTCACAATCGCAAATATTATGCGATTTGCGAGTGTCAGAACATGCCCGTATATTTTATATACATAGGCTAAAGTTCGTATTGAATTACATATATCGTGTCCGTACGGAGCCCTTCGTGCGCGGGTCGAAGTCGCACTTCACTGAATTTATTTTTACATAACAACTAAGAGAAATAGCATATTAAAAACTTTGCACCATAGTAGTGAAATGTTATCTCAATGATAAATCATGTGTATGCATTTTGTTAAAAAAAAAAAATATATATATATATATATATATATTTGTTTGTTGTTAATTTCAGAATGCATTTAAATATCAATTTTAAATAATCGATCCTATTCTCGTTCCAGTATTGTTTCAAAACGACACATAAAAGCAACAATTTTACATTGAAAATTACCGTTTTACCCTAGCACAGTATTACCATTTCAATATAAAATTGTCGTTTTTGTGTCGTTTTGAAACGATACTAGAACGAGTATATGACCGATTAATAATCCTTTACACTGTAATTTTGTATAATAAAAGAATTACTCTCTACTTGAATTTTGTTAATTTTAACTTGAGTTCAAATTCAATATGCGTATCGGTACCGGCGATATTTATTTTTGAGTATCGGTATTGGATCGGCAAAACGGCAAATCGTTAGATCCCTATTTAAAACCAAAAATGTCCATAAAAATTTTGACTTAGGAACACTTGAAGTTCAAATTAATTTTTTTTACGTACGGCGGTTTTATTATTATTATTTTATTATTAAAATTTTAATTTTATTTTTTATGTGTACTAAATATTTAATTTAAAGGCCATTAAAGAGAAATTAAAAATAAGTGTTTATTTTAATAATCAAGAGTCTTGAGTTTTTATTGAGTTATATATAACTACATACATAAGTGTTTATTTTTAACTAACTGCTTATTTTCATAAAATATAAAAGACGAAATTCTTTCGATAATTTACATTGAAACCAAAGAAAATTTTTTGTATTTATTGTTATTTCCAATATAAATTCGCAAAAGATTTTCATATTATAGCAATGCGCCAAGTAAATAATGACTGCACCCCCGTGTAATAGAGAGTGTGTGTTAAAGAGAGATGGAAATATTTCAGAGTAGTAGAGGGTAAAAAATAAAATAAATAATATTATAACTTGGGAAAAGTTTAGTGCTAAATACTTCTATAACGTATTACATAAGGATGTTTTAATACTAATCCGAAAACTAGGGGACTCTAAAAAAAATATTTTTGCTCTGTCTGTCCGTTATGAATGTCCGTTAAATGCCCATATAGAAATTTTAAAAATCTTTGCAAAATTTGCAACTTTATCATATGTATTTGTTTTTATATAAAAAAGGAATTAAAATAAATACATATACAGGACAATTATGAATAAAATTCCGCGAGAAATTTCTCCCTTTTCCAATTAGTTTTTTGTTTTTTCTATTAATTGCTATTAGTTGGAATTGTTGCCCGGGAAAAATTTCTCGCGGAATTTTATTCATAATTGCCCTCATAATGCAGACCAATTATGAATAGCAGTTCCCCGGGAGTTTTTCCCCTTTCCCATTTCTCCTCTATTATGAATTAAAATTTCACCGGGAAAAAACTTCCCGAGAAAAAAGTAGGTATTCTAAATATGAGGGAGAGGGAGAATTTTGTGAGTTTATTGCAGAAAAAAATTTAAGCATTTAACAGCTGATCCAGATTTTACTCTCTCTCATATTTGCTTATTCCCCGGCTATTTAGAATGGGAGGAATATTCCCCGGGAACAAATGATAGGGAAGAGAAAAAAACACACCGGGAATATTAATAATTGGGCTTATAGGGTTTTTACTCCGAAATAAGTTCATTTTTAGTCGACTAACCTGACAAACAAATATGCAATTTAATTCATAAAAAAATCACCCAAATGATCTATTCATTCAATACGTGATTTTTATTGTAATTAAAACCCTTAATAGTCTTGATTGGTTTTCCTTTTCGACATATTTGCTTTGCAATTTAGCGCTCGTTTAAAACAAAAATTTACGCTCGTAAGGGATGAAACAATAATCTCCAATAAATTCTCTATTTAACCCTCCCTCCCCCCGGGTTTTATTACGAATTTTCGTGGAAAAGTGCAAGAAATGTAAAATTTTTTATTAGAAAAGAAAATGTCTCAAACAATTTCGTTCTTTCCGCTTTATATTCCTCTTAACTCTCTCTCTCTCTCTCTTCTATAAAATCAATAGCCGAGCAACTAAAATTGCCCTGTGTAAAGTGAGACTTAGGAACAGCCCTTTATTTACGTTTTCCTTTTCATACAAATTTGCTTCCGTAACACGCCTGCTTATATGTAGCTTCAGAATGAGATTTTTTATGTATTGGATTACTTTTTGTTCCAAAGAAAAAAGTATATATCGTCACCTTAAATGCAAACGGACGTAACTATACTTTTATATTTTCTACAGAAGAAACAAAAAACTTCAAAATAAATAATAATACAAGTGTTCATTAAAATTTTACTTCGAAATTTAATCAATCAAAAACTTGTGTAGTTACTTACGTCCGTTTGCATTTAAGGTGACGATATATAGTTTTTATAAAAAAAATTAAGGGTGAATATATTACAATGCAAAAAGACAATTTGAATTGTTTTTATTAGAAAAATAAAATCCTTTTTATACTTGTTTGAGCATTTCTTTACATCGATGGCTTAATACAAAAAAAAGCGTAACTCAAATGTTTTTCGAAAACGTTTTTAATAGTCTCTGATGATAGCCAACAAATAATTTTGTCCTCTTTAAAAAATTATTTTTCCATGTTCTAATATTTTAGTTTTTAAATAAATATTATATTTCTTCTCGAGAAAATTCGAGTTACGCCTTTCTTATATTAACCCATCGATACACTACTATACTAAAGAGAGTTTGTTTCTAATGTTTTCACATACATACATATACAATTGAAAATCTATTTAATTAACATTTAAATTATATAATTTTATTGTAACTCTCTTTAATAATAAATATTAATAGATGTTAATAATGTTTTATTTGAATGATTTTAATAAGATTTCTTTTGTGAGTTCGTTATATTTTATTTTTTATTTTATTTTTGTTTTGTTTTGTGGACGTAAAGGCTTTTACAGGTGGTAAAAGTCAATAACAAAAGACAGTTTTTCTTCAACTTCATGTTAAACATTAAGTGCGTTTTTTTTTTCTTTTTTTTCTTGTTCATTTATGCAATTGCAATAATTTTACAAATACAATGAAGGAAAAAACGTTAAATTTTCTTAATTTCATTTTGTTTGTATACAAAAACAAGTTATTGTGTTGAAAAGGAGAGAAAAAAAGAAGAATTGATTGATAAAGAAGAATTAAAAGGGGACAAAAGAAGATGCAATAGTTAAAATAAAAGAAGCACACCACACTAACACAAACTTAATATTCCTCATCTTCAGGTGGAATTTCATCTGGTGGCGCAAATCCATCCTGGAAGGAAAAATTAAAGGCAACTAATTATTAAATTTATTTTAAGGATATATCATAAATATGTGTAGAAAAAAATAAGTCTTTACATTTTCACAACAGTTTTCTTTAATATACATATGTAAGTAAGCGAGTGTTTTACATCAGTGGCGGCAGCTGAAGTGTCTGTATCGAATTTTACTGCTGTGAAAGTAAATGATGCAGTGTTTTCAGAATCAAAAATAAAAATAAATAATATAAAACAAATAAATAGCTTTGCGCCAGAACTTGTCAGATTTGCAGGCCTTTTTGGGAATGTGTTCTATGGATGTGTATGCACATACATACATACATATGTACATATGTATAAATCCAACGTTTCAGAAAAGCTTTTAAAAAAAATGTTTTATTATTTTTTTATTACATATTTTATTTTTATATTATAAAATGTCTATTAATTTTTATTGCTAATTTTTTTAGTTTTGTTTTATTTAATTTAATTTTATTTTTTTATTTTATTTTATTTAATTTTTTTTTATTTAATTTATTTTATTTTTACTTTACATATTTTTTATTTAATTTTATTTTTACTTTACATATTTTTATTTATTTTTTTTATTTTATTTTTTTTATTTTATTTTTTTTATTTATTTTTTATTTTATTTTTTTTATTTTATTTTTTTATTTTATTTTTTTTATTTTATTTTTTTTATTTTATTTTTTTTATTTTATTTTTTATTTAATTTTTTATAATTTTTTATAATTTCTTAAAATTTTTTATTTCTATTTTTATTTAGTTTGTTTATTTCAGAAATTTATTTTTCGACATATTGTCATAATTATATTTTAATTTGAAATTTATTTGCTGGTGGTTCAGCTTTGTCTATATGCATTTCATTGTTGCTGTAACAAATCATCAGTAGACTTCAACCATACATGTTGAATAGTCACAAACCTCTTATCTTATTCACAGACTTTCAGGAACTATTTGATAATTCACAAATAATAATACTTTTGATGGATTTCTAAATTGTATAAGGGTGTTTTGTATAAGTTTCTAAGCCTACTAAGCTTATTTTTCTTCTGTGATTTTCAAAAATATTATTATTTGTGAATTCTCAAATAGTTCTTGAAAGTCTGTGAATAATATTGAAAATGTGTGGTTGAAGTCTACTGATGATTTGCTGAACCACCAGCGCATAAATTTAAAATTTAATTTTTTATATTTTTTTATTTTTATATTTTATTTATTTTTTTATTTTTATTTATTTTTTATTAAAATTCTTATTTCTTTTTTATTTTTGTTAAATTTATTTTTTATATTTTATTTTATTTTTTTTTTAATTTTTTTATTTAAATTTTTTATTTTATTTTTTTTATTTAATTTTAAAATTCTTATTAGAAAAATTAAACTTAGACTTTAAGCTGGGGGAAATACCGATACTTTTCTGTGCAGCCACGCACTTCATCAGCACCCTAGTCTATCTACTTCTCTTCTTTAGATACTCACATTAATTAATAAAAATATTTCATTCAATAAGAATTGAAATTACTGAACTTAAGCCTGACTAAAAATTATTTCTGATTAAAAATCACTAAAAGTTCAATTAAAAATTTACAAATGTTTCATTTTTTATTTTGTTTAATTTTTTTTTTAAGTTTTTATATTTTTTTATTGTGTTAATTTAATTTTATATTTAATTTTTTTTAGAGTCTGCAAATACAACTTGTTCTGGAGCAGAGCATAAAAAATAATATTTAAATAAAAAAACAAATATTTAGTCATGTAAAAATAAAGAGTTTTTGGGGGAAAAGTAATTTTAAAAATAAAAGAGAAACCACTTGTCATCGTCCACTCTAGAAAACATTTGCTGCAAAACTTTTGAGTTTATTGATTATATTATTCATGTATGTATGTATGTACATGAAGTTCTTGTTCGCATCTCATTCTCATGAGAAATACATACATACATATGTACATATGTATATGAGAAAATATATTATAGTTTCAAAACAAAAACTTCAGTGTGGACACGATTGCAGTTTCAATAGACTTTTAAAATTTGAAAACATTTCCGTTCGATTCGGACTACATAATAAACCGCCTTATTTTTGGATCAATATAGCGGTTTCATCTCCATATTTTATTTATACATAATTTGTGGGTTTTATTAAACAAAATTACTTAACATTACTCTTCATGACACAATGTTGACGACGCTCTTATTTGGGTATAAGCCCGTTTAAATGAAGGGCGACATATGTATGTAGCTGCGCGTTTTAACTATGCCAAATGCGATTTTTTCGTCTTAGCGCGATTAATAAAAAAGCGCGTTTTTGTTATAGACAGTTGGCACCGCTGATTATGCACTGTACGAGCAGTGTTGCCAGTTAGACCTATTCCTAATGGTGTTGGGAAATGAGTTAATTAATAACATGCATATGAAATTAACAGTTATAGTATAAAAATTAAAAACAAATAAAGTAAAAAGAGAAAAATAATTATTGCATTTAGTAGTAAATTGAAAACATATCAGTTCCACATTTTCCGAACTAAAAATTAGTTCCTTTATAGCAACACTGCTACGAATGAACGAATAAAAAGCAATGATCAAATTGATATCAAAAAGTCCCCTGACTATTGAGAAAAAACTTCATGGAAACGCGCGTGGATTTAAGAAGGGACTCCAAAAGACAGCGTAAGCCTGCCGCAGCTACGTCACTATTCATCTAAACGGGCTCTAAGCGCCATAAAACACAACGCTTGACGCTTTTGTTTAAGTATGGCTGTAAATTAGCACTATAAGTTGCATTAATATTTTTTTATTAGATTAAATAAAGTTTTCAAAAATTCTCTAAAGATTTACATTGAGATGCTCCTGTTCATAAATAGCAAACGTTTTTTTTTTTGCTGCAAATTTCATAGTGTATGCGTAATATCTTTTTAATGTGACTCTTTTTATAGTACGAGTAGGTATCATGTACATATTTGTAACTACGAACATGTAAACAAATTAAATATAAAAAAGAACACCTTACCTCCGTTGCATATAAAATTTCCAAAATTTTTTGTATCAAAGGATGTGTGTCTCCCTCTTCAGCTTCTTGGCAGCTAGAATAATTTAAAAGAAAAGCAACATAAATTTACTCTTTAATGAAGACAATAAATTAGAAAACACTTACAGAATTTCTATATCGCGCAATTTAGAGAAATAGAAATCTCTTTCTTTTTCCAAGCCCTCCAAATTTAAACGCATATCCATAACCTAAAGTATATATCGAACATAAAATTAGCGATATTGTTTAGTGCTTTTATACTCATCTTGTTTCTTTTTTTTTATAGTATACCTGGCTAGATAATTCTTCAATTTGTTGATTCGTTACAGAGCTTGTATTATTTTCATTAGGCTTCTTAACAGCACCACTAATGTTTGATGTGGAAATAGCCGGTTTAGAATTTACAGTAGGCACGGCAGCTCGAGGCGGTACTTTTGTAGCTACTAACAATCAGAAATAAAACAGGTCAGAATATATTCTTCATTTTTTAGTTTAAAAAAATAAAGCACATAAAATTTTAATTTAATCGCCACTTTCCCTAAATGCATTAAAGATTTTCCGTTCGTTTAATTATATAGAAAAGAAGAAAAAATAAAAGTATGGTTCTCTTTTTCAATATACTTGATCAATAAGAGGGTATTTAAGTCGAAATTCTAAAATTTTCAGTGTAGGCCAAAATCTCGTTATGTCGTTATATTTTAAGTGAATTTGAAAAGCCAAATACATCATTCTAAGCAAGTAAATCAGCCCAATCATAATCATAATCATATTCCCTCAGAATTTATTTCTCACGGAAAATAATTTTCTCGAGAAAACATTCCTCCATCATAAATTCTTTGGGATCAATAAAGAGTAATACGTGGCATCACCGCATTACGAAGCTTTTTGTTTTGCTTGCTTGTTGACATTTTGTTTCTCCCCTTTTTTTGAGTGAGAGAGTAAACAAAATTATTAAAATTCACCAACTTGAAAAAATGTGTAAAAATAAGTTTATCAATGCTTTATTTGGGCATTATTTGTGTTTTTCCACATAAAAGAACTATAAACTACAAATTTATGTATATAAATTTTGTTTTAATGGAGTATTAAATATGTTTTTATGTAAAGCCCCTTCTGTTTTGCAAGGGAAATATTTTTAGTGAAAAAAGCAAGATCAACGGCGTTCATAATACCTACTTTTTTCACGGGGAGTTTTTTTTATTAAAAAAAAAGGAAAAATACAAATTCATGATTGGAGAAAAGGGAAAAGTGGAAAAACTCACACGGAATTTTTATTCATGATTGGGCTGATTTATTTTGAACCTGCCAAAATGCAAGGCCATTTGCATAAGATTGTTAATTGGGCTCATGTGAAAAAAAACCAATGCAATTTTGGGACCAATCAAACTTTATATCTTTAGATATTCCCCCTTATTGTGAACGAATGGCCTTGTAAATTAATGGAGCATGTTAATGAGGTAGTTTACACGAGAACAATTTTTAAGCCGTACAATTTTTGTTCATTTGGTATAAACAGGGAAAAAACAAATTCATAATTAGGAGAAAAGGTAAAAGTGAGAAAACTCGCGCGGAATTTTTGTTCATGATTGGTCTGAATATTTTTTTTAGTATTTTTAAAATATACATACAGATCGATATATTGCTCACGCAATCAATAATCACAACTAAAAAATCACAATTAAAAAATTAAATTTCAAATTACAGAGTAGATAGACCCCAGTTCACTTAACAAATCTCTAAGGACCCCAAAAATTTCTTTTGTAACACAGGCACTAAAATATCACGAAAATGCTAACAATGTGATTTTTTGAGATGAAAAGAGTAGACGAAATAAGGGGCAAACTTTACGGTGGATAAATATACAGGGGGCAAATTACGGCACTCGTTGTCGAACGAAATTACGAAATATTTCCATATAAACTCTAGTGAAATATTTCGTAATTTCGTTCGATAACGAGTGCCGTAATTTGCCCCCAGGTTTATTCCGACGCACCATATCATAATGCCATAGCCATAACTTTTGCCATAAACATAAATATATGTATTTTCTTCACTTATTAGTGACAGCAATGCCAACTTGGTGATTTTGGCACTATTTTTAGTGGTTTTTTGAAGAACCAAAACGCCAAAAATTTTAGCGTTAGTGTCAAACTAAGAAAAAGCACTAACTAGTGCTTTTAAGAAATTTGTGTATTTCTAAAAATTATTTTGATAGCAAGTTGGTGTATTTATTTTTTCATTTTATATAGTCTGATATATTTCATTAAATAGAGGACACTAACCAACTGTTTGTGTAAGACGTTTCGAGTTGGAAATCTTTGCGTTTCTGTAATAGATTAAAGAAAAGTTTTACAAGTTTCCTTTAGTCTATTACAAAAACGCCAAGATTTGTAACTCAAAAGTCTTACACAAACAGATGGTAAATATTATTAAATTTCACTCGTTTGGATCTTCACTCGTTTTTCACGTTAGTGCTTTTTACGCTTTTTACGCTGCAGCCACACGTTCAATAAATTGCTTTCAGTTTCATTACACATATTATGTGTCAAAATTCCTTGAAATTAATAGCTGTGACACAAGTTTATAATCAATTTCATTTTTTAAATGCCACCGAGCAAAACAAATCAATAATATATTAAAAGAAACAAAATTAAAATTTTTAAAAATTTAAAAAATCTCTTTTGTCGTTTTAACATGTCTAAAACTTCAAAAATAAGATAAATCTTCACATATGGTAACACTGTGCGTGACCAGCAAACGGCGAATATGGTTATTTATGGTTACGGCGAAAACCCAAAATTTAATAGATTTCTATTAAATACAGTGTTGCCCATAAGTTTG
This sequence comes from Tachina fera, assembly GCA_905220375.1. Taxonomy (NCBI): domain Eukaryota; kingdom Metazoa; phylum Arthropoda; class Insecta; order Diptera; family Tachinidae; genus Tachina; species Tachina fera. The sequence continues at coordinate 100,104,754 of LR999967.1, read as the reverse complement.
GTTTGAAAAGTTGTTTTGTTATGGTTATGGCACGTTTAATGGAATTTTAAATGTTAATATGTAGTTGATTCTTTGTCAAAAATATTAAACTATTTTTAATATTTTTCTTCTCTTCCACTTAATAGGCTCTTGTTGATCAAACATTGAAAGAAATCTTTTCGGCACTTAGAGAAACACACTACATATATATATATATATATATATATATATATATATATATATATATATATATATATATATATATATATATATATATATATATAAATCTGTTAAAAAAAGAATATTAAGAAAGAAATGCGAAGCACGTCAGAAATTGAAACTAAACCAAATTAAAATAATAAAAAATAAACAAATGTGTTTAAAAAAAGATTAAAATAAAATATACAAAGTGTTATGCATATAAATTATTTATGTAAAAATAAAATAATAAAAATACGAGTATAAAGAAAAACAATCAATCACATACTAGGCCTCATTGAAGATGACACTGATGAACGTTGTATTGGTGCTACAGCTGGTTTTTTATACGTTGCAGCAGTACCGACACCAGTTCCTGGTAAACTCTTTACATTACCCGCTCCAAAGCCCATCTGTGCACCCTCTCTAGCTGCACTGGCATCATAATCATGACCATCATAATTGGCATCAAAGAATTTTTTAAACCATTGCAAAAATTCAAAATTATCTTGAAAACGGCCTTTAATCAATTTATCAATCGGTATAATCTATATATGAAGAGTGTATGTTGGTTGGTTTGGTTTGGTTTGGTTCCGTTCGGTTCAATTCGATTCGTTTCGTTTCGTTTGGCGATTGTTTGTTGCATATTTTTAGTTGTTATATTTTAAAGTTGCGTGTGGAAGTTGTGTGCGTGTGTGTGAAAGTATGTTTGGTGTAATATGAAATGTAAAAAAAATAACAAAAAACCGAAGAAAAAGAAGGGGAAATTTTAAATGATAGATGTAAATTATGTAATCAAATGCAATTATTATTAGAAATACATACATATTTATGTATGTATGTATTACAAAAAGTTTAAAGTAAGTGATACTTTATGAGAGCGAGACGATGCGAAAGGACAAGTGCTTAATGATGAGACACTTTACGCGAATCTTCAAACTTAATAGCTTTGCATGTTTTTATACATTGTGGGAGTCAATAACAATAAATGAATTAAATTAGAAATGCTTTCAATCATGGCTGTAAACGGAAAAAAATTATGTATGTACAGGGTGGCCCAGAAAGACCGAAGTGGTGTAAATTCCTTATAACTTTTTATTTAAGACATATTTTTTTAATTTTTTGTTTTTTAAATACAGTAAATTTATAGGGAATATTTTTAGATTAGTTGTTAAAAATGATATCCCGCAAGTGGAGGCCATTTTCTGCTTCGCACAAATGATCTCTTTTCAACACATTTTCCATGACCTTTCGCAAAACTTCCGGTGTTATGTTGTTAATTTCGTCTGGAATATTGGTTTTTAATTCCTCAATAGTCCTAGGCTTATTAACATAAACTTTCCCTTTTAAATAACTCCAAAGGAAACAGTCTGGAGCGGTTAAATCCGGGGAACGAGGAGGCCAATTAAAATTGCTTCTACGCGAATTTATTCTTTCCCCAAAGATGTCGCGTAAAATAGCCATTGTGGCCCTCGGAGTGTGCGCTGTGGCTCCATCCTGTTGGAACCATATTTGCGGATGGTATTCCACGGCTGGCCTTACAAAATTTTCCAACATGGCCCGATATCGATCACCATTGATGGAAATGGCGACATCTCTTTCATTTTCCAAAAAATATGGACCAATGATCCTTTCTGAAGAAACACCGCACCAAACAGTACACTTAACTGGGTGTAATTGTCGTTGATGAAGTACTCTCGGGTTTTCCTTAGCCCATATCCTAAAGTTTTGCTTGTTAACAAACCCATTTAATTGGAAATGGGCTTCGTCACTCATAAATAAGTTATGAATAATGGAAATGGAAAGAGCACATTTGTGCGAAGCAGAAAATGGCCACCACTTGCGGGATACAATTTTTAATAACTAATCTAAAAATATTCCCTATAAATTTACTGTATTTAAAAAACAAAAAATTAAAAAAATATGTCTTAAATAAAAAGTTATAAGGAATTCACACCACTTCGGTCTTTCTGGGCCACCCTGTACATACTTACATATGTACATGCCTATGTATTTATGTACGCACTTATGTATGTATGTATGTTTTGTAAAAATTAATTAAGACTATCTCTCTATCTATCTGTCACTTCATCACTCCATCTGAAGTTGCACTATTCCTTTCCTTCTCTCAGATAACACAAAGGGACCTGTTATTTGGACCCAAGTCAGCTCTCATCTCAGCAAACCCGTCAACCTAAGCTAACCTACCCTAGCGGAATGACTTTTTGCTCGATTTTTTCGAGTTATAATCGTCAAATTCGAAATAAACGATTGGTTCCTTGAGAAAAACTCTTAGATTCGAAAAAATTCCTTACATTTCGGTCCACTGGTTACTTATTTTTTTTTTTTATAAAAATCAATGTTAAAAAAATAAAATTTTTATAAGTTCGTCTGCAACTGCCCTTAGTTTTCTGCCTGAAATTTTTTGTGTTTCTTAAGATTTGATTGTTTTAGAGTTTTTAAGAAGAGAGTAAAAATGCTGTAGAAAAATAGGCATAGAAACTCTATAAATTGTTTTATTTTTTTAGTTTTAATATCGTTAAATCGAAATCTCTTCACTTCGAAAACTCTTCCATTTGTAAAAAACAGTCGGTCCCATCGATTACTAATTAGCGGGATTCTACTGTAATACATTAATTTAGTTTATAGATATTTCGGTAAGTTATAATATATAAAAATACTTATTAGTATTTTTTTGGGAATTGTTACAATTTAAGTTTAACATTTGTTAACGCACTAATAATCTAAAATTATTATTTTACTTATTCAGTAAAATAATTTTTTATTAAAAATACATTGAAATTGATTATTGAGAGGTTTAGCTGGATCCAATGCGCATTTCACTGTTGCTAATGCAGATCATCAGGGAACCTTTATCCAAAAATTTCTTAGAACAACTTCGATTTAAACAAATGAGAAGTTCAACTTTTACTCGTATCAAAGTTAAAACAAGAATTCAATAAGCAACATATTTTTTATTTTCTTTCCTTAACCATTGCTACTCGTACATTGGCTGACTTTTTTCAGCTCGAATTGTAGTTGTAAGAAGTAGGTAAAGAAAATAAATGTGAATTAGGTAGAATAGTTTTTAAGCTGCACAATTTTTGTTCCTCACGGTTCACACGATTCAACTTTTATTGCTTAACTCGTAACTCAGCTGTAAGAAAGACGGAGAGGAAATACAAATATCTCTTTTTTTTCTTACAGCTGAATTACGAGTTGAGCAACAAAAGTTGAAGTGTGTGAATCGGGACTTCTTTTCTAAATTACACGAGCCTAATTCATCTGGCATAATATGTATGCGTATACACAGCTTTGTGTGTGTTAGTATTTTCTGTATTAATTTCACATTTTCTGCTGTGTGGTTGTAACTGGTTGAAAAATTATGCCAATGACAAAACCATTCTCTTCACTGAATTTGCCAACAAACTGCTATGTTATGCCAGCATAATTATGCACGTGTAATAAATCAGCACAATAACAACAACAGCCTTTAACAAGAATACAAGTATTTTTGACCAGGTGCAGTCAAGTTAATAATTAGTATTTTTTTTTTGGGCGGGACACTAATAAAAAAAATTATTTTAAAAAAATTGCAAAATGGAACAAATCAAGAAATCGCATTTTGAAGTTGTGACAGGACCAACCAATAATGAATACAACAAAAAAAATATTCACAATGAAAAAGTTACAATTAAAAGTTACTTAGGGCTACTTTTTTAACGGCAATTATTATTGCAGAGAGTTACAGACTCACTCAGAGAGCATTTAAGACAATGAGCATTTTGATATCAAAACAATCCGACGTCTAGAAAAATAAACATACAGGTGGGTGACTGCATAAAAATTTATTATACAAAAATATGGCAACCATAGCTGTGTAAAGAACCGAAAAACGTCAAAAAAAAATAATAATTGTAATAAAATAAAAACAAGACGAGTTTTTTGACATTCGTCAACAGTGGGTGCATGTCCAAAATAGAAAAAAAATTGGCTTTTACCACATCCTGAATAGATTGTCTTTAGCTCTATGTGGTTTAAAAGTGCATGTGTTAAACAAAGTTTTGCACAAAATTTTAAATAATGAACATACTTTTTCTTAAAAAAAAACATGCTTTTTTCAGGAAAATTTTAAAATTTTGAATTCTTAGCCTTTTCCCGATTTCACCAATACAGATATTAATCAGGTTTTTACTTTAAAATTTTAAAATTTTGTGAAAAATTTAATGGTATCTCTTTTTAATTTGAAATCCAACAATATACTAAAAAGTTATAGTTTTTCTCTAAAGTCAAATATCTTCTAAGTTATGAGAGACGAGAACATATCTAATGAAAATGTTGAGATTAGCTCAAAACGCTTTATGCCATTAAAATCGGATAATTTTTCTAAAAGTTACAAGCCTCAGAATTTTTTTTAGTATCATGGTGTCAACTTAGGCACACTGTAACTCCTGTACGGCTGAAGCCCGACGGCTACCAAGACGTTTCATATAAATCCAATCAGTACTTTAGAAGTTTCATATTTATTGACACTTATTTTGCAAAAGTCCCCACTGTGCAATGTTAAAAAGAAACTAACAAATCAAATCGCACATTAAATCTTATGAAAATGGGTTTGTTTTTTCATGCACCGCAAAAATTTCTTTTGCAGCCAAAGTCTTCTTGAACAGTTTTTTGCCACTCTTGAACATCTGGAATTTTTAGAGTTGTGACTGTTTATGATTTACGGCCTTATGTATGTATAAGCAAAAACTGGCATAAAGTTAGCATAAGTAGCAAAATTGAACATGATCTTAAAGAGTTTTGCCATGGAACTTCACATTAAAAATCATGCTAGTACTCAGAGGTGGGTTAAAATAAGGTAATGCGACCATAGCAACTCGTTAACACCTAATTCAATTTTGTCACTTATGCTTACTTCATGCCAATTTTTACTTATACATAAGGGCCTTTAGTGGGCAATATGTATTTATATTTCTTTGCATAGTTATATATTTGTCCCTACCTTTTTTTGTTAATGTTTATTTTTATTAAAAAATTTGTAAATCTGCATATGTTTTTGTATAGCAAGAAGATAATTTATGTTAATTCGAAAACAAAATGAAAAACAATTCAAAATGAAAATGTTCTTATTGTTGCAGATTTTTTAAAATTATTTTTCAGTTTTTTTCAGATTTTTCAACCAATTTTTGGTAAAATTGTCTGGCAACAGTGGCTACAAAGCACATAGTGCAAGAATTATCAGCTGAAGTAGCGCTGCCATATAGTTATGTATATACACCTTGGCGCTACGTTTTTAAAAACGACTCAAATGATAACAGTGTTGCCAATGAATTTACACATGGATGTGTCTCCAATTACACATTGAAGAAAATTACACTACACATCTTTTGTGTAGGTTAAAATTAAAACAATAATAAATAAAAATAGAACCCAAAGTAGAATTACACACATATTATACAAGAATTTAATTACAAGGCCTACACATGTGAGTAGAAATTACACACTGTCTAACTACACCCATATTGGCAACACTGAATAACTATAATCATGCAGGAATGCCGCGTCTGCAATTGTACTTTAGTTACCCTGTTATTGTTATTTTTATAAACAAAAGACAGTTGTTTCCGACAATTTAGGGTTTGTTTATACCAACAAAATACATGTGTTTTTTGGTGTTGCAATTTTGTTGTAGTCGTGCATGTACCTAGTATAATTGTATCATGGACTCAAACTTACAATCATATTTTTTTTGGAAAACATAACAGACTGAACAACAAAAAAAGATAATAAACAAATATAAAAAAAGACTTACAAAAAAAAAACGAACACAAGAATGAATCATATTTGCGAATGGATGGGTTTTTTGTGTAAAAGGAATAAAACTTAAATCAGACAGAATGAAAAAGTCTTTAAAATGACCAAACAACCACATACGAGTGACTAAACAAGTGAATTTTATATTAAAATATGAAGAAAATATTTTGATTCTGAATTATAATTGTAATGAAGTTCAAGTGCTTTTAGAAGTATTAAATTGTGCTGTCCTTAGCCGTTTCAATGATAGTATAAAAAAAAGGAATGTATGTATAAAATTAAAAAATAATAATATACATATGATTATTATAAATTAAAAATTAGAAGAAAAAAAAATAAAGTAACGTGCTTCACTTTATTTAACAAAAGTTTTTACTGATTACTCTCTCCTCCATTTATTTTTTTTTTAATAAAAAAAATATATTAACAAAAGATAATAAAGAAAATTTGTATGCATACGAGTATATAAAAACATGATCATACCGGTTGTTCTAGTTGTGGTAGCATGTGTTGTTGTATTACGGCCCGAAGGCATTTGTATATGACGTTTGTCGTGATGGTGATGATGTAGCAAATCATTACTACTGCCTACACCACTACCACCGCCGCCAACACCATTGCCCAGCTTGATGCCACCACGTGCTATAAGCGGCTCATATTCACGTCCGTCATAATTTGCATCGAAGAATTTTTTAAACCATTGCAAAAATTCAAAATTATCTTGAAAACGTCCCTTAATCAATTTATCAACGGGTATAATCTATACATATGTATGTATGTACATCATTTTGGACATTTTCATTATAATTGTTATCCCAATCGATATTAATGTTGATATATGTATGTAATTCGCATTAAAGCCAGATTTTTTTGTTTTTTTTTTGTTATAAGAAATTAGAATTGGAAAAAACAAATAAATAAAGACATACAAAGAAATTAGTAAGTAGGTCACACGAAACTTTTTTTTTTTGTTAACAACTAAACTATCACTTACTTTTTATATGTTTTCTCTTTATTGTTTTTATTAATTTTGTGCATAATCAAATAATAAATAAATAAAAAAAAACCAACACATACCTTGTCAACACTCATTTTTTTAAATGAAGCTTGCAGTATCTTGAAGTTTTGAATATATTCATGCTCCAAATTTGTACGAAACTTAACACGTTTCATTGGTACCGAACCAGGAAACAGCATATCCATAAATTGACAATAAGCAGCGCCTTAAAAAATAAATTATATATGTAAATATAAAAAATAAATTACATACATACATATAATTATAATAAATTTTTAAGTGAATTAAAAAAAACAGCATAAAAATATTCGATAACAATTGTAGTTTCGCCGCGACGAATAACTTACAACGTGTCAAAAAAAAATTAGTTTTTCAGGAGAGCAACAAAAAAAAGTTTTTTTAGCTTATCAAAAATAATAATTTAACGAGGATAAGATGCAATAATTTGAAAGGTTTGATGTTTGAACAATGCAAGAGAGCAATTTTAACGGTAACCTGTGAAAAAAGGGGACAAATTATGGCATTCGACATACGTTTCGAAATTTTATAATGTTTCCATATAAACTCTATTGAAGTATTTTATAATTTCGTTCGATAACGAGTGCCCCCATGTTTTGCAAAATTTGGCTTTTACGTTATTCGCGACTGTACTTTAGTTACAATAAAAGAAATATATTTATTAATATTTTTTTTAATCCATTTCTCTTGAAATATTATAAGAGATCCTTTTATAAAAACTGAAAATTTTAACAATGAATGAATTTAAAATGTATGTATACGGAAAACACTGCCATCGAACAAGATCTATTGTACTCGTATACCTGAATTTTAACAATATTTTTAATTCTTATAGAAAATATAGGCCGACTTCCTAAACGCAAGTTGCAATGCATAATTTAAAAAAAAATGCGTGTGTTTAGGAACGTCGCTATGCAACTCATACATATGCAAGGCATATCAATCAGGTAACCACATTACTACAACAAATATTACAACAGCAATAACCTGGTGTAGTGCTGCCACCTAATAAATGCGCTTTGTACATATGCATGATACAATTATACTAGGTACATGCAGAACTACAACAAAATTGCAACACCAAAAAACACATGTATTTTGTTGGTATAAACAAACCCCAAATTGTCGGAAACAACTGTCTTTTGTTTATAAAAATAACAATTACAGGGTAACTAAAGTACAATTGCAGACGCGGCATTCCTGCATGATTATAGTTATTCAGTGTTGCCAGTATGGGTGTAGTTAGACAGTGTCTAATTTCTACTCACATGTGTATGCGATGTAATTAAATTCTTGTATAATATGGGTGTAATTCTACTTTGGGTTCTATTTTTATTTATTATTGTTTTAATTTTAACCTACACAAACGATGTGTAGTGTAATTTTCTTCAATGTGTAATTGGAGACACAGCCATGTGTAAATTCATTGGCAACACTGTAATCATTTTGTTTACACACATACATTAACATTTTTGCAGCTTGTAAACAAAGTTTGACAACTAGGTGCAATGTATACAGTGACAGGCTGGGCTTGTGCATGTACCTAGTATAATTGTATCATGGTACATATGTTTGCATACAAAATAAAAATGATGCGCGATTTGGACAAATGATACTCATTAAAATGAGTTGCCAAGCGATTAGGAACATTGGACGTTGCCAGAAAGTTTACATATACATACGTTTACAAAGTGTATGCATTGTAAATATGAATTGCAACTTGCGTTTAGGAAGTCGGCCATACTTTTTATAAGAAAACTACTTTTTATGAAAATTGTACTTTTTGTCTCTTTTGTTTCGGTTTAGGAAAAAACACATAAATCGATTTTAAAAATGGTTAACCAGCCCAAAAATTTAGTTTTGCGAAAAAATCATCTGTACCAAATATATGTACATACATAAATTCATGTAATACTGTTCGAACTTTAACCTATATAATATATAGTTTTGGCATTTTTTTTTTTTCGTTTTTTTTAGATTTTTTCCGGTTTTGAGCGTTTTTTTAATCAGCCGTGTCACAGATTCCGTTCGGAATGGTTTTGATTCCGTATTAACCATTCCGTTCAATTTTCATATTGGTGCTCCAGATTCCGATCGTTTTCATCAATCCGAAAAAGGTGAAACCGTTTTTATCTTGTAAGTGTGGCAATATAATTTTGTATTAAAGCATAATGTGGCATATGTTTAGGCGTTTAAATTTTTTTGTATGCGTATTTTGCATTGTATTTTTTTTTGTTTTTTGTGCTACCAACATGAAGATTTCGATAAATACATACAAATATATAGTATATATATATATATATATATATATATATATATATATATATATATATATATATATATATATATATATATAATATATATATATATATATATAATATATATATATAATATACAAAAATGGTATGGCAATACTAAAGAAACCAATTCCGTACATTTGGTTCGGTTGATTTTATTTTTGTAATGACTTGAGAAATTTACATAATAAATAAATAAAAACTAATTAATTGTAATTCAGCTGTGAATAAATAAGTGAAAAATAGTATTCTTTATTGAAACAAATTTTTTTTAAATATTTTTTTTTGCTTTAACATGCAGAAACTGTTAATTCCGTCCATGAAATTAAAAGTGATTTCATTCAGAATTTTTTTTCGTTATTCGGTTTCCAAAGCACCAAAATTCGGATTGAATTCCGTTTCCGAACGGAATTAAGCTCTGTGACATGGCTGAATATATAGTTTTAGTATTTTTTTTTTCGTTTTTGAGATTTTTTCCGGTTTTGAGCGTTTTTTTTGCGTTTTTTAGTTTTAGTGCTTTTTTCTCGTTTTAGCGATTTTTTAGGTTTTTGGGTTTTTTTTTATTTTGGCAATTTTTTATTTTGACGATTTTTATAATTTTTGCGATTTTTTTTATTTTGCCGTTTTTTTATTATGGCAATTTATTTAAGTGTTAGTATTTTTTTTTATTTTGTGCTTTTTCGCTTTGGCGATTTTTTTTTGGGTTTTGGCGATTTTTTTCAGTTTGGGGTTTTTATAAAGGTTCCGCCATCTAACGTTTTTTTTTCAACTAGTGCTTATTTCGTGAATGGTAACACTTAGCTCATGTCTTATTTGACAGATAATTAGTTTTATCCTTCCACTGAACGAGCCAACTGACCATCCAATGCGTTTTCGCTTCGCTTACTGGGCCTGCGATCGGCTTACAGAAGATGCCGATTTTGCAAAAAAAAAAATCATATTTTCAGATGAAGCTCATTTTGATCTTGGCGGGTATGTAAACAAGCAAAATTGTCGCATTTGGGGCCCAGAAAGCCTGCACGCATACATTGAAAAGCCGACGCACACAAAACGAGTCACGTCACTGTTTGGTGCGGATTTTGGTCCAGAAGCATAATTTCGAAAATGATGCCTCACAAGGATAACTATAAAAGGCAAATATTATTCACGATTATCACCGATTGAATCTTATCTTCATGTTAGCTATTTTTATATTATATCCAACTATTAAAATTGTAAATTAAGATAAAAGTATATTTTAACCCCAGAAAGGGTAAATAAATAGTGTTATTACTTAAGGTTTGTGGATCCGTAAGTAAATCCTGGACACGGCTAAGCTACTCAAGCCAACGATAAAACCACGTTACAGTCAATGGCGATCATTATCGGGGCATGTTGAACGAATTTTTGTTCACAAAAATTGAAGAGAAGGATATTGGCATCATTTGGTTTCAACAGGACGGCGCTACGTGCCACACAGCCGAAGCTTCAGTAGTTTTTTTATAGCATTTTCAAAAAAAGAGTTATCTGGCGGACCCATTAATTTTGAGATTTTTTTGTTTTACCGTTTTTGAAAATTTTATGACTTTGCCTCTTACGGTTTCCAAGATACAGTAAGTTGTCAAAATTACATTAACCGATAGAACACCCTTTAATTTTAATTTTTTAAATTTTAGTGTTAATTGTTGTAGCATGATACAATTACACTAGGTACATGCAGAACTACAACAAAATTGCAACACCAAAAAACACATGTATTTTGTTGGTATAAACAAACCCCAAATTGTCGGAAACGACTGTCTTTTGTTTATAAAAATAACAATTACAGGGTAACTAAAGTACAATTGCAGACGCGGCATTCCTGCATGATTATAGTTATTCAGTGTTGCCAATATGGGTGTAGTTAGACAGTGTGTAATTTCTACTCACATGTGTAGGCGATGTAATTGAATTCTTGTATAATATGTGTGTAATTCTACTTTGGGTTCTACTTTTATTTATTATTGTTTTAATTTTAACCTACACAAAAGATGTGTAGTGTAATTTTCTTCAATGTGTAGTTGGAGACACAGCCATGTGTAAATTCATTGGCAACACTGTAATCATTTTGTTTACACACATACATTAACATTTTTGCAGCTTGTAAACAAAGTTTGACAACTAGGTGAAATGTATACAGTGACAGGCTGGGCTTGTGCATGTACCTAGTATAATTGTATCATGTGTTGTAGTCTGTATAAATATACTCTCATTTTAAGAATTTCAAGTGTCAATATACAATGTACATACAATTGTATGTATGTATGTATATTACATGGTATTTTAAAATTTTTCGTTGCTCGTTTTGGAACACCCTTTAATTTTAAACTCTCATGTATTTGTTGTTGTCAAAAGTAAAAAGTTCTACACACTTTGCCCAAATTTCAGATCCTTGGCTCTTACGGTTCTCGAGAAAATATCCTGTGACGGACGGACGGACAGTGTAGTGAAAACAAAACGGTTCCTTTTCACCTTTGGTGTACTTAAGTCTAAAAACGGTTCCAAACCGTATAAAAAATTTATTATATTTGACACTGGTATATAATGTAGCTTTCCATTGGTGAAAGAATTTTCAAAATCGGCTTGGTGGTTTTGCGACAGCGTAGCAAAAAAACAACAAACAAACTCACTTTCAAATGTATAATACGAGAGTTGATCAATAAGTCCGTGACTTTTTGAATGAAACACATTTTTTTTTTGCAAAACAAAAATTTATTTTTCACCATAATCTCCTCAATACACTTAGTCAGTCCATTTAGTTCCGGTTTTTGTATCCATTCCATTTTTCGAGGTCTTTAAAATAGGCATTTGTTTGGTAAATAATTTCATCGTTGGAGCTAAATATCTCTTTCCACCGAACCATTTCTTTAAGTTTGGAAATAGTAAGTAGTCAGCACTAGGGACTAAATCTGGAGAATAAGGCGGATGAGGGAGCAATTTGAAGCCCAATTCATGGATTTTTGCCATGGAAACTGCGCATGCGTTTGTGGTCGATTGTGAGCAAACGCGGCACCCATCTTGCGGAAAGCTTTATCATACTCAAATAATCATTCAAAATAGAAACCACTGGGCCATGTGGGATGCCTATGGCATCAATAATCTCACGCACTTTTACTCTTAGATCGGTCAATACCATACCATATCGTGTTTTTTTTTCGACATTATCGTGTGCCACTGTGACTGAGTGGTAGCGATGCTAGCCTCTCAGTCCAGAGGTCGTGGGTTGGATTCCCGCCATAGAGCCTGGGTGTTTTCTGCAGGCAAGCTACTCGCTTCGCGGGTTGTATTTGTTTATAAGGGCTGATCAAAGTAGAGATACTCTTGAAAAGTTCCAAGAAGATCTGACGTTTTCGATGCAAAATTTTGTTTAGGAAAGGGGCCCTTTTCTGGCTCAATGAGTTTGTAAACAAACAAATTGCCGCAACCTGAAGAGATTTAAGAACTGCCACTTCATACAGGAAAAAGAACGGTTTGGTGTGGTTTGTGGGCCTGTCGAATCATAGCTCCATATTTCTTTAAAAATTATGCCGGTGCGAACGTAACCGTCCATGACGACCGTTATCGTGCCATTATAAACGACTATTTGATGCCTGATATTGAAGCTCGTGATCTCGGGGGTTTTTTTTTTTGCAAAAAATAATGTTTAATGAGCACTTGAAATTCACTTTTTTCCATTTTTAGAAAAATACAAGAGGTTGTGTGTTTTGAACAGCTGTTAAACGCAAAGTAAATGACGTCACTTTCTCAAAATTTGACAGTTATTATATTTTAACAAGTGGTACTTGATGGGAAGCGTTGCATTTCCTATAACTACGAGGGAAGTTCGAAAAGTCACGGACCTATTGATCCGCCCTCGTACATATGTAAGTACATAAATAAGAATTTGTGGTCAATTTCAACCAAGTGATTCGGTTGGCATCAATTCAAATACAGGGTGGCCCAGAAAGACCGAAGTGGTGTGAATTCCTTATAACTTTTTATTTAAGACATATTTTTTTAATTTTTTTTTTTTAAATACAGTAAATTTATAGGGAATATTTTTAGATTAGTTATTAAAAATTGTATCCCGCAAGTGGTGGCCATTTTCTGCTTCGCACAAATGTGCTCTTTCCATTTCCATTATTCATAACTTATTTATGAGTGACGAAGCCCATTTCCAATTAAATGGGTTTGTTAACAAGCAAAACTTTAGGATATGGGCTAAGGAAAACCCGAGAGTACTTCATCAACGACAATTACACCCAGTTAAGTGTACTGTTTGGTGCGGTGTTTCTTCAGAAAGGATCATTGGTCCATATTTTTTGGAAAATGAAAGAGATGTCGCCATTTCCATCAATGGTGATCGATATCGGGCCATATTGGAAAATTTTGTAAGGCCAGCCGTGGAATACCATCCGCAAATATGGTTCCAACAGGATGGAGCCACAGCGCACACTCCGAGGGCCACAATGGCTATTTTACGCGACATCTTTGGGGAAAGAATAAATTCGCGTAGAAGCAATTTTAATTGGCCTCCGCGTTCCCCGGATTTAACCGCTCCAGACTGTTTCCTTTGGAGTTATTTAAAAGGGAAAGTTTATGTTAATAAGCCTAGGACTATTGAGGAATTAAAAACCAATATTCCAGACGAAATTAACAACATAACACCGGAAGTTTTGCGAAAGGTCATGGAAAATGTGTTGAAAAGAGATCATTTGTGCGAAGCAGAAAATGGCCTCCACTTGCGGGATATCATTTTTAACAACTAATCTAAAAATATTCCCTATAAATTTACTGTATTTAAAAAACAAAAAATTAAAAAAATATGTCTTAAATAAAAAGTTATAAGGAATTTACACCACTTCGGTCTTTCTGGGCCACCCTGTACATACAATACATACATATGTACATACATACTACATATTTACATATGTATGTATATATACTTACTAATAAAGCTTAATATTTATACTTACCGGTACATAATTCTTCAATTTTCGAAAACTGTGCTTGTAGACAATCATTTACCCAAGCAAGCATATCATGTCTGGAAAGATTTTCGGTTGTAACATTTGTCGAATACACGTTTACTGCCATATTTTTTTTTTTGTTTTACTTTAGAAATTGTTTATTCTACTTTGTGTTGTGTGTTCTATTTCTATTCTATGCAAAGCCACAAACTTCTGAAGGGTGGTGGCTGGTGGGCAATTGGTTGGTTGATTGCTGGTTTGGTACTTACTTTTATACAAAAAGTAAAGCCTATAAAAGATACAAAAAAGTAAAATCAATTATTTCAATTTTATGGCATTGAAGTTTAATAAAATTAATTTTGTTATTTGTTCAAAAATAAATTACATCAAATATGGGCATACATATTTAATGTTTGTTGTTGTAAAGTCATCTTTAAACGGCATAAAATTTAGTTGGAAAATAAACATGTGTAATTATTTGTAGTCTAAAGTGAATTGAAGCGTAGCGCCATATGCGTGATTTAAATCTTTTTTACAAGTTCATTATCATTAACAGAGTAGCCAACTAACTAACTAACGGTTTAACTATATTTCAATGAAAACAAAACGAAAAAGAAACAGCAACAGATGGTCACGTTAAGTTTATTGTTTGAAAGAAGAAAAAAAAATATTTTTAATTGTATTTAATGGCAAATTTTATTTTCAGCAATTAAATAATTTTCTATTGCGGTAATTTATAATTTTTGGGGATACAAGAAATCTAGAGAGAGAAAAAAAGAGCTCACAAGTAACAACGGACCATATTGGGGCAGCTTTATATTATATTAAACTAGTACCGGTTAATTTGTGTATGTTTCAAGACAAAAAATAAATACAAATTCAGCGTTTTAATTATTTAATTAAGTGCGTGTTTAATTTGTTTAGCTGAAAAAGTGATGAAGTCAACATTTTTAAACAATTAATTTCCAGATAAAAATAAAAACATTTAAAGAAAAATTTTAACCGTGCGCAAAATGAGCACTAAAAATTTTAACGTAATTTAATTTTAGTTAAGCACAACATTTTTATGTGTTTCGTATAGTGCTTTTCGAATTCGGTGCCAATCTGATTAGCAAATTCTATGCAGACAAATCCCGGTATAACGAACAATATATTGTCAGGCCAATTCATTATATCGAAAAATACGTTATATCGCAATTTTTTTAAGTGCTATTTTAATTATTATTATTATTGTAGACATGACAGAATACAATAAAAAGAATGACAAGAATTTTAGGCAGATTTTGTAAAAAATTTCGTTTCTAAACGTTTCCAATTTGTATGAAAAATAACGAAAATTCGTTTCAAAAAATATTTTTTCCATACAAATTTCAAAACGAAAAAATCGTTTCTTTTTACAAAATTTGGCCATTTGTTTTCAAATAAGCTACCAAATACAAACTAACGCTACCACACTTTTTTTGCATTCACGTTGCTGCTGTAGATTTTGTGTAATACTTTTCGTGCCGTTCGTTATACAGAGATTTACCTGTACTTACTTATTTATGAGGTTACATTAGCATTGTTAATTGTCACCCGCTTGGAATATCATTATAGTTAACACATATAAAAATGTGCTTTAGTGTTTATTTTTGAAGTTGGTTCAATTTCTTTTAAAAAGTTTTAGTTTTTAGTTATTGGTTATTGGTGGCACTTATATACACATATATACATATATACATAAATATTTGCAGGGGCGTAGTCATGCCCAACTTTGCAAATATTAATCTCCACTCCACTTTTTATAATATTAAGCTTTAGTAGGTATGGCGAGGCCCACTTCTTTAAAAACATAATTTAATACTAATCATTCATGGGCATAGCCCCGCCCAGTTTTATAAATGCAAGATTGAGTCTTATTCAGAGCTTAACATGTGTGCCGTTTCGTAAAAATCGTTCAATATAGTATTAAATTGTAATGGGCGTAGCCCCGCCTACTTTTACAAATGCAAGATCGTGTCTTTTTCTGAGCTCAGGCAGTATGCCAAGTTTCCGTGAAATCGAATATTAAATTTTAATGGGCGCAGCCCCGCCCACTTTTATAAATGCGAAATTGAATCTTTTTTAGAGCTTAACATGTGTGCCTAGTTTCGTAAAAATCGTTCAAGCGGAAGCCCATGAAATATAATACCAAATTGTAATGGGCGTAGCCTCCCCCACTTTTATAAATGCAAGATTGAGTCTTTTTTAGAGCTTAACATGTGTGCCTAGTTTCGTAAGAATCGTTTAAGTAGAAGTCCGTGAAATCGAATATTAAATTGTAATGGGCGTAGCCACGCCCACTTTTATAAATACAAGATTGATTCCTTTTCAGAGTTCAGGCAGTGTGCCAAGTTTCGTAAAAATCTGCTAAATAGAACTACGTGATATATTACATTTAATATTAATGGGCGCGGCTCCGCCCATTTTTTTAACTTCGAAATTTCGTCATTATAAGATCCCAAGGAGTTTGCCAAGTTTCATAAGATCACAATACCAACGAAAAAATTGAGGGCGTGCTACCGCCCACTTTTTTGACCACTTGACCAAATTGAAGCTATACTGTCACAGAAAAAAAAACGACTTTTTGAAATAGGTCTAAGAGATACTGAGTTATAAAGTAAGAAAACTAAACAAACAAGTAAAAATTTAAAGAATGAAAACACTTCGAATTCGACCAATTTAAACCTTTAAAGATCCTAAATGGTCATTCGAAATGAAAAATAATATGAGAATCCTAAAGACGATTTTCAAATACCTGTCGAAGGATAGTCATATTTTTATATTCGCCGACTTTTTATTTTTTTTCTGTAATTTTTTAACATACTCTCATATCTTTAGTGAGACTCTAGGGACATACAATCGATTGACGGTAGGCAATACACTTCTTTTCAAGGTGAATTCATAGCAGCTGATTTCGATTCAGCAGCTGATGATCAGCTGTTAATTTCTCTTGTGCCAAATCAAAGCAAAACATTCGGAATATAGGCGTTTCCACAGGAATATTAACTTTTTGTAGCGTGCGACACCAAGCTAATATGCTTGGTTTTTTCAAAGAACACGAAACTTATTTTATTTCTTTATATATTTGTGTAGGTCGCCAGCAGGTCTACATTAGGTAAAATTCTAAAAAAAAATCTATTCACGTTGTTCAGAAATGCAAGGTTAATTGCTTGCTGTCGCACGCGACAAAAAATTTCTCCGAGAAATTTCCATATGCAGAGTTGCAAGGCGAGACCACCTGGTATCAATTCGCCTTGCTTCTTTACGTGGCACAGTCGGGTAAAAACACAGACGAATTGATAAGCTCCTCCTTTTTTGAATTCGATTAAAGAAAAACTTTCCATGACAAACCAAATGAAGAATTGAAATTTAAAAATTCCATTTATAATTGATAACATTTCTAGGTCCCGATCCCTTTATAAAAACTATATATGTATGTATTTTTTAATGTTATTATCGTAAAAACTTTTCTAATTAAAAATTTAAATTTTCGAAGGAGAAACGTTGTTGCCACACAAAACAAAACACACATACACACACACACATACATAGATACACAACCAGGCTCGATTTATTGAAATGTTCCCTGCTAGCATTTTTGGAAATTTTTAATTAAATTTGATTATTTTTTAATACTTTCAAGTGATCAAAAAACAAGAATATGCGCTCGTTTTCTGAGCATAAAAGATAGTTTTGTCGGGAGAAAATGGTACCCTACATGCGACTCTTCTTGAAGAGTCTTTTATTACCCGCTTTTCTGATCAGTTTCGACTCATTTATGACTCATATATTTTAAAATAAATAAATAAATTACTTTTAAAGCATAAGAACGACTCATTTTCGAGTATTTTTTCAATCTCGCAATTGTTTAATCAGTTTTTAATCGTCAAAAGTACTCGAGGAAGACTTAGTTAGGTGGTTTTTGATAAAACAATCTTCCAAATGCTAGCAGGGTTAAATGTCGAAGTATTTACTAAATAAAAATTAAAATTTCATTTCCTATTTCCTCATTAAACCACAGAACAAAATAAAATAATGATTACAAATCTTCTTTTTTATTTAAGTACTTGCAATGGAATAAAATTATATTTAAACCATTTCGTTAGCTGAAATGCAAAACCACATAACTACACTTTTTAAATTATACATATGTATGTATGTACATATATAGGGGCGAGAAAGAAAATTGAACATAATTCTGCCGAAAAAAATGTATGGGACCCAACGGGACGTAAACTCCTTCAATAAAAAATTTTATCTGTTGGTTAAGAAGAAGACGTGATATATAAAATTAAATTTTAATGGGCGTGTCTCCGCCCATTTTTTAAATACAAGATTATGTGTTTTATAGAGCTCAGGGTTTGTTAAGTTTCGTAAAAATCTGTTAAGTAGAAACCAAATACATATAATAACAAATTTTAATGGGCGTAAACCCGCCTATTTTTTAAACTTTAAAATTGTGTAATTACAATAACCAAAGGTGTGTGCTACTTTTCGCAGCAATCAAATAAGTAGAATATCATAAAATCAAATTAAATAGGAAGCTTTACCAGTGTTGCCAATTCAGGTGATTTGTACCCGAATCGGGGATTTTTTCACGATTGATGTGGGGATTTGTTGGGGATGATAACCAAATTTTAGGGGATTTTATTTATAACTGCTGGTAACATGAATGATTTTGGAACTAAGAAATATGCATCTGGCAAGTCTAAAAATGTGTGTTACTATTCACAGTGAATGGTTACTAATAAAGAAGAAGTATCAAGGCAGATTAACCAATAATGAACACTACCAAAACAAAAATACGCAACAAAATGCAATACGACTTATTGGAAGAAGCACTTCTTCTTAGAATAAATACACACTTTAAAAATAATTCAATTTGTTGTGACAAATTAAATCCTTCTGGTGAAATGGTAAACCTTTTTAATACAAGTACTATGTACAATACAATTTCTGGGGCTGATGAAGCAGAACATTTCGATTCTGAAGTTTTTGAAATGGTAAATTTTGCTTAAACATTTTTTATAGTATTTGCAAGTTTTTTTTTTTTATAAGTACAAATTAAATTCATATGAATGTAAATATATGTATATAGCTATCGATATACATATGTAAATGAATTTTATTGAATAAATATATAGCCTTATTTGCGATTTTATCCTAAGCGACAAAAATAAAATTTTTCTGAAGGATTTTTTAAAATATTCAAATATGTTTTTGTACTTAAATTGTCGCTTACGATAAAATTGTAGAGCCCGTATCTTAAAATTTATCAAAAATTTTGGCATTTTGATAATTCTAAATTATGGGTAGGCCAATACAATTTTATTTTCAATTAAAGTCTACTTTCGATAAAATGTCGCTTACAATAAAATCGAAAAAAGGCATTATTTTTTCAATAAAA
The DNA here is from genome assembly GCA_905220375.1 of Tachina fera. Lineage (NCBI taxonomy): Eukaryota > Metazoa > Arthropoda > Insecta > Diptera > Tachinidae > Tachina > Tachina fera. The sequence continues at coordinate 100,085,032 of LR999967.1, read as the reverse complement.
TTAAAAAAATTTTATTTTTTTCACAAAAGAAAAAATTTTAATAAAAAAAATAATTTGGGGATTTTTGGGGATGACAAATCAAAAATTGGGGATAAGCTCAAGAAAAAAAACTGGCAACACTGAGCTATACCCTTTCAGACAAAAAAGGTTATTTTTGACATCATTTTTCCAATAAAATTAATAAATTTTTATTTTTTTCACAAAAGAAAAAATGTTAATAAAAAAAATCAATTTGGGTATTTTTGGGGATGACAAATCAAAAATTGGGGATAAGCTCTAGAAAAAAACTGGCAACACTGAGATATACCCTTTCAGACAAAAAAAAAGAAATTTTACAATCGGTCTAAAATGTACCCAGTTATGACGTAACAATGTCAAACAAAAAATAATACAGACTAATACCTCCGTTTTTTAAGTCGTTTAAAATTGATTCAAGCAACTGAAGTAAGATTTCTTTATTAGGGTTCCGTACACCAAACGTGAAAAAAGGACCCTATTGAGGTTTTAGAGCCTAAAACCAATGTTGCCTATATACATATGCATAACACTTTTAAAAAGTTCTATTTATCTTCGCTAAAGACAGATCTTTCCCTCATAATCAAGTTTAATATTACCGCATTTAATAAGTCCATCAATCAATGTGCTATTCCGTTATTGTTACAAATTCGTTTACAACTTAAACGATAAACAATGGGCCTTATTTTGCATAACTTTAGTTCTTTATATTAAATGCAAACGTAATAATTAAAATGTTTCCGACACTATTTGTAGCAAATGTTACAACATAATGGTCCTATTTATGGCAACGACTGGCACCCCAATGTCTTTCAGTTTTCCAGTTTTCCGTCTGCTCTTTATTTTAATTTTTTTTTTTTGCCTCCCAAAAGCACACCGCACCGCAGCAAATAACCAATTAAATTATTAAGAGTCAACGCACTTGAATAAAAATATTTTCCTATGTGGTAATACTCGTGCTATATTATTTAAAATTTATTGTTGTAAAACAAAAAAAAAATCATAGATTTTATAGTATTTTCTTTATTTCATGCCTTTCATGCCTATATAAACTTTTCTTTTTAAAGTTCAATGTTTGAAATAGAAATTGACGTTAAGGAAGATCGTTCAATGACGTTGACATTAAAAGATTAAAAACAACAAAAGAGTTCCTCATTGTCTATTTAAAGTTTAAAAATAAGAGTCGTCGTGTGACATTTAAGCGAAAAAATATTCGAAAAAAAGAAGAACGAAATAATTTACTTTTATGCATTAAAAATAACAGAATGAATTTAAAGGTAACTTTATGAGGTCAGCTGATTGTTATCATTTGAACTTTTAGGGCGACTTTTTGTGTTCAAGATTAGAGATTAAATTAACCTTAATCTTCATTTGCAATTTTTGGGTAGTCGATTATATGGGTTTACTATCTAGTTTAAGCGGCCAATCGTGGTGGTTTAATCTTACTTTAGTATTGACAACATACACTTGTGAAACATATAACTTTATGTAAAAATTATATGGTAAAATAATTTAAAACGACTTAAATAAATATATTTACATATATATTTTATATTATATATATATATTTTCTTTAACACGAGCAATATTTTACTTGTAAATAATAATTGCGTTCGCGTACTCAAAAGTTTTTACAAATTTTTACTGAACTTTACTGCATTTTACTAAATTGCGTTCGCGTACCCAAAATGCAGTAAATGAGAACACAAATTGAGAGAGTAAAGTGACAGTTCTCGACTGAATGTTTTGCAAATTTTTACTGCAGAAATTTGTCGTTTAGTAAGATAAAAACATATGATTCAAAATGTAAACAAATGAAAAGTAAACAAACGAAAAGTGTAAAAATTTGAGGAAAAGTTGAGTTAAAAGATTGTGAAATTCATTAAAAAAATATTATTTTATAAAGTATAATAATAATTAGTGTTAATATATGAGTAAATACATACATATGTATATTGTAATTTACTTTTGTAATCATTTTTTTGTTTTGCAAATTATTCAAATTACTCAGAGTTGTAAAACTGGTTACCTAGTATTGCACTTGCTTTGAAGGTAATCAGTAACATTAACAACTAGTTAAACAGCAACAAAATAAGGAAATCAAAAAGAAATTATTTGCAATTATTACATTAAAAAAATTACAAAATTTATTCTTAGATTTTTCGTGTTATAAAAATATTGTATCGAGTACCAATAATTAAAAGATTTGAATTGTCAAAAGTTTATATATTTTTCAACACTATGTGGAGTAGAACTCAGCTGTTTCTTTAATCTTACTAATTTTTACTATTTTTCCGTTTCCGTTCGCGTACTTTTTGCAGTAACAGCTTTTTTTGAGAGTAATTTTTGAAATTTTCGCAGCAACTACTTATTTACTGCATTTTACTGCAAAAGTAAAAAAAACACACCTAATAATATATGGCAGTTTCTTCTTCTTCCCACAAAAAATCAAAGTGTGTTGATAACGTGTATCCCCCTTATGCAAAAACAATTGGTAGACTTAAAGTTGGTTTAACAAACGAATTTTGTATGGCAAAACCGGTTTTAATGCATGCTTTAACTTGATCCGGTGTAAGAATTGTTGTTTTATGAGTGAGTAAGTTATCTTATTTTAGTTTTGGTTAGTTTATTTTAAATATTAATTCGATATTTGTGAATCTAGATGGTATGAACAATATTGATCTCTGTTAAATGAATTGTTCTGTTTTTTTTTTAATTTTTTTATAAAATAAAACGTTAATTTGTAGTCAGGGCTAGTTTCAGTTAAATCGGAAACAGTAGGAATCAGCTGATCGATCTTGTTATGTGAAAATTAATGTTCAGATTTTTACATTTCGGTTACATCTACATACTATGTACATAAATATATGTATAAAGGCTCCGTTAGCCGACTGTAATGCAGTGTAACTGCAACGTAGCTGCAACAGCTGATCGATATTTTTGTATGAAAACTAGGTTACGTTACATTACATTTCTATAACCATTTTCATTACTTTTCACATAACAATATCGATCAGCTGTTTCCTACTGTTGCAGTTACTTTACATTACGGTCGGCTAACTGATCCTTTAAATTGAGAGACATACATTTTAAAATTTAATTTCCTACGCCTGGGCCACTTGTGATGCTTCATAGCCACAATGTCAATTTTTTTTTATTAAATTCTAGTCTTGGCGAAAACGTTATGAAATATATTGGCCAGTGTTGCCATTTTGCAATACGAAAGGGATCATCGCAACATTATCTATTGGCAGAATTACCCCCTTCAGGTTCAATCAGACGTGCCATGCTATAATGCTATAGCCATAAACAAAACCAAAATTCAATTGGTTTCTATGATTATGGCTATGGCGCTATGACCAGTCACCTATAATCAAATACATACAGTGTTGCCCCTAAATTTGGTTCGAACAGCTGTTTTGTATGATTATAGTTATGTCACGTTTAATTTAAGCTTTATAAAAAAAAATTATTCGAGTTTCAAGTGTACGTTAAAACAAAATTTCAATTCAAAATTTTGACTAAGCCACACTTGATGTACAAATTAATTTTGTTTGCGTAAGGGGTTCAAACCCTTCGCATTAACTATGCACCCTTCCCGTACTAATTATCTGAAAGGTAGAAAAAAAGGAAAATTTCACTTGACAAAAGAAATGTGTTTATATTGAATTGAAAGAAAACTTTGTTATTTCTTGTCATATTCTTATAATAGGGCATAATTTAGTGGTTAAGATGATGTAAAATGTCTTTTAATGTTTGGGCTAGCCAACTTAAGACCTTTTCAAACAAATTAAAGCTTTTGTTTTATTTTTCAATAAATTCAATTTCATTCTCGTGTTCTTCCGCCTTGGTGTTTCCCTACACCAGAAGTCCATAAAGTTCATTGTTCGTTATATATGTATGTATGTATGTACCATATGTGTGGGGATAATGATGTTGATAATGTATCTGCTGTTACTTGCGCCAACCAGCCAGTAAAGTCAGCCTGCCTGCCTGCCTGCTGATTGTTCGTGAAAGTACTCTTGAAATGTTCTTGGTATGCACTGGGTATTATTTTTATAATTCTTGATTTTTATTTGTGGTTGCTGACTGCTGCTGTTGCATTTTTATAGACTTCGTCTTCTTTCTTTTTAAAAGCACATGCATACATACAACACATGTATAAATATGTACATTCAACATACATACATAAATCCTATACAGTAAATTTTTTAATAGAAAGTATAATTTCAAGCTATTTCTGTTTGTTTCTTTTCTTAAAGTAGTATAAGTATGTTCATATATTTTTTAAATAACTTTGCGTGTCGACTGGCAAAAAGTGGCTGGCATATTGCTGTGTTCTCTTTTCATTCTATGTCACGTTACTCATTTTAGTTTTAGTCATATTTTTACGATGCATTTTAACGTTAAAACCATAAACAGCTGATTTTGCGATCACATTGCAAGTTTGATATATTAAGGATTTAAAACACAGTTTGTATAATAAATTTGTTCAAAATGAAATATATCAGCTATATTAAATACGTCTATTTGCTTCCGTATTTTTATTTATTTATTTTTTGCTTTTTATAAAATTGCTTTTTATAAAACTTATTTGCACTATAAACTACTATCCAACCTCAAACTTGATAAAATATAAATTTTTTATATTTTGTAAATGAAGATTTTAAAATTAATAATTATTATTATTATTATTATTATTAATTATTATTAAAATTATTATATTATTAATTATTATTATATTACTACATACTTATAGAAAGTGAAGAAGTGCTTGGAAATCAAGTTATTCACCCTTATACCACTTGTCAACATCGACGTCACGTCAATACAAGACCAAAATATTGGGACTTGTACATATACTCGCTCTCGAGAACACAATTATGTGCTACTGAAATCCTATTTATGTTCCCCAATATGTGTATTACAAGTTGTTATGGTTTAAGTTCAAAAACAAATTAATTATAAAAATAGTCAAAGAATTTATTTTAAGTTTTAAATAAGTTCAAATCAAGACTGAAAGAAAAATATTATTTTTTTTTACAATCTGGAATTAATATTTCAATGCATTATTGTTTCTTTAATTATGTATAAAACTAAGTATAATATTTTAAAGTGTTTTAGCTACAATACAAGTTAAACCTTTTTTATCGGTAAATGGATGTCAGTCATATAGTCTATGTTCACTTCCCAAAGTTCAATGAAAATATTTTCGTTCTTTACGTTCCAAAAGATTATTAAACTCCACAATTTTTTTGATTATTCTTGCGCGGTTGCGTCGATTTTTAAGTTAAAAATTTTTCAAACGGTATCAATTCTCATTAACCGGCATAAACATTATCAGCTGCATCCGGTCATTTTAACTTGGCAGCACTGAATTCAGGAAAGCGAAAAAATGATTGCATTTCATAAAACCATTTTAAAAACATTTAAAAAAAGCTTTTAAGTTGGTTTTAACAAAATAATTTTTTTTATTAAACGAAGTTTTAACAGTTGGTCTTAACTAGAGATGTAACGAATACCAATACCGATTCCGATATATTGGCAATATTTCTGACACTTAGCTCATGTCTGATTTAACAGATAATTAGTTTCATCCTTCCGCTGAAAGAGCCAACTGACCATTCAACTCGTTTTCGCTTCGATCGCCTGTGATCGACTTACAGAAGTTGCCGATTTTTCAAAAAAATCATATTTTCAGATGAAACTCATTTTTATCTTGGCGGGTATGTAAACAAGCAAAATAGTCGCATTTGGGGCACAGAAAACCCGTACGCATACATTTAAAAGCCAACGCTCCCAAAACGAGTCACTGTTTGGGGTGCGGATTTTGGTACAGAGGCATAATTTCAAAAATTGACAAGGAGTGGCCGTTACAGTCAATGGCGATCGTTATCGGGCCATGTTGAACGAATTTTTTGTTCACATCCCTACGTGCAACACAGCCGAAGCATCAGTAGTTTTTTTTAGCATTTTCAAAAAAAAAAAATGTTATCTGGCGGACCCTTTACCATTTTGCATATGCTAGGATGCAAGACCATTTGTACAAGATTGTGAATTTGGCTATAATGTTTCATGGGAAAACGCAAAACTTATTAATTATTGGTACACGAAAAATTTAAGGAACGTTGTGATCTTCAAAAATAATTTAGATGTTTAGGTATAAAATGTTTGTTTTTAAATATGGTTTTATAAAGCTCTCATTTAAAAAGGCAGAATGAATAGATTGGTTTTTATTTTTTAACATTACCGAGAGTTTACTGTATGTTCAAAGGATTCACACATCATTCTGTATTTGACACCAAGATCGGATGTATTAACTGGGCAGCTACCCACCCATATGTATGTACATACCCATGTGTGAAATTCTGTGTCTTTAAACTTTAAATAACCGGCATATGACAACAAAAATGACAAATATTAAAGCAAACTAGATAAACATAATAATGATAAAAACCATAACATAAAATGAACACGAGATTAAGTTAATTTAAGTAGTGGTGGGCTGAAATTTTAAATGTAAAATTTAAGCGGAGGTGGTGGATGTATAGCAAGGTCTTTCTATTCGTATTCAATCAAATTATGCACATTCATACATACATACTTACATACATATACAAAAAGTGTTGTTACCATTCAAATTAATTTGTTGCAGCAGTGTTTAACGAATAAAAAATCAGATGACGTAAAATTTTTTGACAAAAGATACACACATACATACATATGTATGTATGTAGATAAGTAATAGATAAACTCAACCATATGTATTTATGTATAAATAAAAAAAATTTAAATTTAATTAAGAGTTATTTTAAGGAAAATCAACACAAATAGTCATATGGTGTTATTATTCTACTTTTTGTACCTACTTACATACATATGTATGTATGTATGTAGTATATGCAAGTAAAAACGAATATGGCAAAATATTAAAAGAATTCATATTATCAATTATGATATAATAAAGTATGAAGTATAAAAAATTTATAAAGCAAACATTATATGAAATCAGTTTTAAAAACCTAATAAATCAAATGCTTTTTATTATATTTAGTACATAATTTGCATTAAATATTCGAGTAACATACGGGTAATATACCTACATTAAAGTAATTTTTTTATTTTAAAATGGATGGAAAGAACAAAACTTTATGGTTAAGGATGCTTACAATTATTTTTTTATACACTTTTTACACAACTCATATGACGCATAATTCAAAATTAGTTTTTGTCCATATTCAATTTATATAATATCTGATAATATCTCATTTATGCAATGGTTTAGTTTAAATAAACAATTTTTTATAAAATAAAGATAAGGTCAACGGAAAAAATTTTCAAAACCCTGTATAAAATTTTAAAGATACCAAATGCAAAAAGAGACAAAAGAAGTAACATATTGAATAAGAAAAAATATATATAAAATAAAAAAAGAAATCATAAAGATCGAAAGCCAAACCCAATTTCGTTGTCTCAAGCAGCATTTTAAAAACAAAAGGAATTTAAAGTAAGAAACAAGATAATCTCCCCCAGGGAGCACGTAGGCAAGCAAAGTAATGGAACGAAATATACAATATACCAGAAGAAGCGACAAATAATACACCAAAAGGAAACAGCTCAAAGCGTGTTGTTGTAGTTTTAAGACTCTGCCAACGTCAACGTAAGCAGCACCATTCATTCCTCACAATAAATAGGCTTCTTTCACAGACATATAATCACACATGCATATAGGCAAACATCCCTTTTTTCAAATATACTTATGCGTCAGCTTAAAAACTAAAAAAAAAATCTTGCACATTCTTACAAACGTGAACGAACTTATTGAACCACAGGAATTAATATATGTACATAGTTGAACTTAAAATAAGGAAACCATATGCAAGGCGTTGCATTACATATGTATGTAAAGGAATTATTTTCCAATATTCGTAATCACAAGCCGGCTAATTTTTTCACATCTACTACACCTTTTGCTAATTGAATTCCTTTCTGGTATTTTAAGCACTTTTTATCTTCTTTTTTTATTGCTTGCAATTCTTTTCTCTTTAATAATTAATCATACATGTATTTATTCATTTTGCCAATTTTTTTACAACACACTAAATAATGTCTATCTCTTTTACTCGTTAAGCATTTTAGATCCAAGCCGGGAGACTCACCTTTTATTCACACACACACAAACACGTTCACTCACTATTCAATGTGCAAGAGAAAAAAAATTCGTGTTCTTTTTTCTTGGCTATTTTTTTTGCAATTCGGACAATAAAACTTTAGTCACAATATAATTGAATGCTCTCAAATTTAATTTAATTTTGATTGATATTAAAATGTTATAGTGATATATACCAGTTTTATGATTATTTTAGATATCCAAAATCGACCTTGCCGTACTAATTCACTTGCTGTTTTATCTCGTTCTGCGAGCGAAAACCGACAATAACCGTTGACGAAGTAAATACGTTGACGACGAAATGAATGGACAAGCAATATTGAAAAAATGGTCGCGGCCAGTGATGATAACAAAGTTGCCAATTGCAGCGATTTTAAACGAATTTCGTGCAGATACGGGACGCGCTTGTTCGATATTCAGAGAAACGTGAATTAAGCGTTCAAAATTAATGACACAAGCATCGTGTACGTGTCAGAGAAACAAGCCGAGGCAAAAAAGTCGGTGGCAGCGGCTGGGTGGTTTTGAAGTCGGCGGCAGCGCACCGGTAAAATTTTCGGCGGCTCAACTTTTTAGAGCAGTGATTCGAACGAGTACGCACAAAATACAATTGCGTTATGTTAATTAAACAAATTATGTTCAACTCTGCGATACTTTTAAGTTTGGAAAAAGCCGGCAGCGCAGTTTAAGCCGGTGCAAGCCGCCTATATCGGCGGCAGGTTTTAAGCCGATGCGAGCCGACTACATCGGCGGCGGCTGAGGGGTCCAAAAAGTAACCGGCGGCGGCGCGCCATCGGCTCAAAATCGGCTGGCTTGTTTCTCTGGTACGTGTGCATGAAGGTTTCAGCATGCACTAGCTTATATTGTTATGTTTGTGTTGCATACATGCATGTGCAAATGAAATGGCTCGTCGTGAGTCGCCTTTATCGCGTTCTACAAAGAGGCTATTAGATTTTGCTTCAAGCATCATCGGTGTGACTCATATAGAAAACAAATTCCTTAATACTATTATAATGCAGGCCATACATTTTGACCGTGAATAATGCGCTTTATTCCCGCCTACATTGCATCAAGGCGAAATTATGTTACATACACATACATTTTGCAAACCTTCCATTGTTATCAAGGCCTATTTATCAGGTCAACGCAATCGTCCTGATGATATTCTGTGTTTTCGTGTTTAAATTGTCAAAAGCTGTTTGCAACACACACTTTAGTTCATGTTTGTGTGTGTTTCTGACAACTTAAACATAAAGTTGTTTTTTGTGTTGCTGTGTTTTTGTAGAGTTGCTTAGACCTAATAAATAGGCCTTGATTGTTATGCTTCAATCTAATTCTATGTTTAAAAATGAAATTTTTAAATTCGAAAAACATAATCACAGCTTATTTCTAAATGTCTTTATTTTATTTATGCTGTCACTAAAATTACTTAGATGCCATTTACACTATGCCTTTTCTGCAGGCTTTTTAAGATTCTTGCTGATTGGGGTTGAAAGGTATCTGGAAGGGATTTTTGACATTTCTTTGTTTTTTTTGGTATTCTCAGCTTTAAGCGTATATATAAACGTCACAAAGAAAAAAATTAGGTTTAATCAAGGCGAATTCAGTATCAGGTGACCTTATCAGTACAACAATTTTACAACACAAAAAACAACATGTAGTTTACTATGCTAGAAAACCAATCTGTCAAAAGATTTCTGAGCAAATTTTGACGTTTTGGTTCAAATTGCTCAATTTTGGATCAACAGCTGATAATCAGCTGGGCTGTTAAGGTCACCTGATACTGAATTCGCCTTGGGCATAATGTGAACAGGCACTTAAAAATTTTTTGTTGTTCACAGATTGAACCAAGGCGAATTGAATTAAGTCAGCTGGCGAATTAAGATCACCTTATGTGAATTCGCCTTGCATTGAACCGAAGCAGAAAGAACAGCACGAAACCACAAAGAACACCATAGACTACTATTCTGTGTTGTAGACATCTAGTAGTCTATGGTAGTCTATGGTAGACATTTCAAATCAAATTGGCGCTTTTTAAGCGCAAACAGATATGCTTACAAAAACGACAGAAAAAATGCAAATAACTCTGGTTTTAGACTCGGCAGTTTTAGTTGCTCTACTTTTTTTGTACGAGTTGAGAAAGTAATATATACCTTTCGTATACCCATCTTATTCTTTCTCATGTGCCTTGTTTGAAATATGCTGCTTAATTAGGGTTCTCGAATCTTTCAATTGGACTTGGACTGGCTAGAAATAACCATTTTCCAAGAAGCGTTTTTAACATTTTTAAACATATTATGTACATGATAAAGTTATGTAAATATATTTGAAATATATTTATAATAGACTTACAACTAATAAATGCAACGTTTTCATTTCATCTGATTTAAAGCTTTAAAATAACACATTTTGTCCTCCGAATTAAAATTAAATTTGTTTTCCGTTTCTTTTTTTCCCTTTGTAATATGTATACACAATTACATACGGAAAATACCAAATTTGCTACCGTTTCCAGGGTTATTCAAAGCAGCCTTTAAGCTTAATCCCAAAACTTGACGGGTATTAGCTGGATCGATAATTCCATCGTCCCACAAACGGGAAGAACTGAAGTACGGTGAACCCTCTTTTTCAAAAGTTTCAATAATGGGTGTACGCAATTTATCAGCTTCGGCTTCTGTGAATTCTTTACCAGCACGTTTACGTTGATCCCCGGTAATTTGAGCTAAAACGTTGGCTGCCTGACTACTCCCCATGACCGAAATACGTGAATTGGGCCACATATACAAGAACCTAGGTGAATAGGCACGACCGCACATACCTGTGAAATTAGAGTAACATTAATTACTACTGGAAGGATTTGGCGGAGAAAAAAAATATTTAACCCTACCGTAATTGCCAGCACCATATGAACCTCCAATAATTACTGTGAATTTTGGTACATTAGCACATGCCACAGCTGTTACCATTTTAGCACCATTTTTGGCAATGCCATTAGCCTCTGCATCACGGCCTACCATAAAGCCAGTTATATTTTGCAAAAACACCAGAGGAATATTGCGTTGGGCACATAATTGTATAAAGTGAGCACCCTTAAGAGCACTCTCAGAAAATAGTACACCATTGTTTCCAATAATACCCACTTTGTGACCATAGAGTTTAGCAAAACCACAAACTAATGTCTCTCCATACATTTTCTTAAATTCATTAAACCGACTTCCATCTACAATGCGAGCAATAACCTCACGCACATCGAACGTTTTGGTCAAGTTAGAACCAACAATGCCATATATGTCCTTGGCATCATATTTAGGCTCTTCAACTTCTTGCACTAACGACTCTTTAGCTATGCTAACGGTTTGCCTGCTAGAGTAAAATAATTGATCGTTGAAAGCATTTGTAGCTGGTAAATTCAAATTGCTAACAATTTGTCTGGCTAAATAGAGGGCGTGCTCATCATCGACAGCATAATGGTCGGTGACACCAGATGTTTTGCAATGCATATCAGCGCCACCTAAATCTTCAGCAGAAACTTCTTCGCCAGTAGCTGCTTTAACGAGAGGTGGTCCAGCTAAGAAAATTGTGCCCAATTTCTTGACAATTATATTTTCGTCGGCCATAGCTGGAACATAAGCACCACCGGCTGTACAGCTACCCATAACTACAGCAATCTGTGGTATGCCCATTGCAGACATATTGGCCTGATTGTAGAAAATGCGACCAAAATGCCATTTATCAGGAAATACTTCAGCTTGGCGTGGTAAATTGGCGCCGCCCGAGTCGACCAAATAAATGCAAGGTAAACGGTTTTCCTGGGCCACTTCTTGGGCCCTTAAATGTTTTTTAACGGTGATAGGATAATAAGTACCGCCCTTGACAGTGGAGTCGTTAGCCACAATAACACATTCAGCTCTATGAATTTTAAAATAAGTACATATATATATATATACACGTACATACATATGTAAGTATATGTAGGCAAATTTTTCACATTCTTACCCAGACACACGACCGATTCCGGTAACAATTCCACCCGAATTAACTACCTCATTTCCGTATAGTTTGTAGCCAGCCAAAGTGCCAAGTTCCAAAAACGGTGAGCCGGTATCAATCAATCTATTGATACGATCACGAGCCAACAATTTACCCCTAGATATGTGACGTTGTATAGCTTCAGAGCCGCCACCTTTCAGTACTTCACTGGTAATGTTTCGCAATTCATTAAGCAAATTTGACATTTCGACAGCATTTTTCTGAAATTAAAATTTAAAATATTTAAAATTATGCAACTAAACGTCTTGGAATTAAAATCACCTGAAACTCCTCAGAATTCTTATCAACTGATGTTGACAAAATGTTTGCTTCGCCGAGATGCAAAAGACGTGCCGAACTTCGCCAGGCTGGAAAAGCCGATGTGGAATGGACAAATAACTTTACTTTCTGCATAATTTTTAAACTTAATTATAAACTTAAAAATAATTTAATAAAAATATGTACATGAATATAAAACGAAAACAAAAACAACACAACACGACAGCAATGACGGCAAAGATTGATCGTGATAAGCGACAATTGTATAACAAGGTAGTCGTATTAATACAATTTCATTGGTTGGGCATTTTAACAATTTGTCAAAGCACACATCTCTCAGTTATTCCAAGAACATCATAACTCAAAAAGTGTATTTTTTGCGTTAATAATGCAGGATTAACACATACCGCTCTTCATATTGTATAAAAGTTCCATGCCAATATCATGTTTACTCAACTCATGGGAGAAAAAGAAAATTTTCTTTTCACATTAAGTTGTGTGTATTTAAAAGGCATTTTCTGGCAAACTGGGTTTTTTGAGATAAAACGTTTTTGAGTAAATGAGCGATATGAAAAATGGGTAAAGTGAATAAAAAATAAGCATTTGCTTTCTACTTGAAAATGTGTTAAAAAAAACAAAAAACACATGCATATTTTAGGTTTTAAAACAAATTTTTAAGTAAAAAGCAAATGCTTATTTTTTATTCACTTGCTCTTGTGTGCGGTGAAATTCGAACATTTTAAGATTTAGAATATAAAAGGAAATACTGATAAGAATGCAATAGACAGGTGTACCGATAAGGTCACCTGTTTATGGCCGGGTTTACATCTGTGTGCCAAATGCCACACAAGCGTAAAAAAAGTGTAACCAACTAATTACTAATAAAAAACTATTTGATTCAGACATGTATTTATTAAGTTAAATAGTTTCATACATAATTAATAGACAATTTTATAGAATCCAACATGATTGCAGACTGTTTAAATCAATAAATACATGTCTGAATCAAACAGTTTTTCATTAGTAATTAGTTCGTTAATTTTTTTTGGGCAAAATAACACACAAGAAATGCCAGATGTAAACTCAGCCTATCGCTTCACCTTGCACACAGACCTGCCATTGCTGTATTGAAAAAACAAACCGATATAAATGTTTAATATGTTCCTTCGTCTGTGGCCACCATAAGAAAAGCTTTGAGCCCTATCTGGTTCTAAAATATTTCAGTCGAAATACATTATTGCAGGAATATGACCACTAGATGGTGTAGTAAAGATATAAATGAACTGTATAATGAAGGAACATGAAGTCTGGCACTACCACATTCACAGGGAATTGAGTTTTTTAATTGGAAAAGTCCTCGAGACCACATTGCCAGATTAAATCCTTTAGCTCAAATTTGACGTTTAGTAAGATATGACCAAAATGGTAAAATTTTGCCGATTTTTTCATTAATAAACAATAAAATCCTCCCAGTCGAAAGCTCCAAAAATAAATTAAAAAACCAAAAATAAATTAATAATTCAAGACCCAGCTAGGGTTATTCTTGTACTATCTTAAGCTTTCAGATATTTGTGGTCTCAATTGGTTCAAGTTTTGGAAGGTGAAAAATGTGCCACTGTGAAATTAATGAAAAACGCATGCCAATTTTCTTGACGATTTTCGAAATTAATATGCCGATGATTTTTAAAAAATGTGCAGATTTTTCAGCAGAATCTTCTGGCAGCCCTGCTTCAAGACCACTTTTGCCAGATAAAATCCATTAGTTCATATTTGACGTTTCATAAGATTTGACCAAAAAAGAAAAGCCACTACAGCTAAAACTCTTGGCCATTTAATTTTCAAAAAAGTCTAAATTCTAAGTGGAATAATGTTGTCTCGTACCAATTTGTTGGCTAGTAACCTCTCCAAGGCCATGGTTAGATATCACAGCCATGGTGGCATTCCTGGCGAGGTAAATTTTTACACAATCGCTGTTTGGATATTCTCCTCCACATGATTACATAATTCTTCCTTACCAAAATTTGCTTACATATTGTAGATTGTGAGTTAATGTATTTTATATTATCTTTTTTTTAGAATTTCCCATTAAGTTTAAAGAACCGTTATAAGATTACCGCTGTCTTCACCACATTCGCCGTTTTGGGTTTTGGTTCACCCTTCTTGATTGTCAGACATCAACTACTCAAGAAGTAAAATTTTAGGTTAGTATTGAAATCTAATGATTGTAGTTAAAATTAAGTTAACTCTGCTCTTATCACTTGTATCCTGTTAAAAATGTTAAAAATAGAATGGGTGAAAGGGTTATTGAAGTTGCAAACGAGCTGTGGAGCTATATACATATGTAATATACGAATAATTGAATTCTATGAAATGAATATAAGCGAAAGTTGTATATCGATTTATCCAGATGTGTGTTTCTTTCCTTGCCATATATTTATACCGTGTAGGTATCTATAAATATCGCATTGATCCTCTGAAGGGGTCAACTCAACTCAATGAAAAAGCGACTTTATTTCGTTTTCTATTTATCAGCAATTTTCAGTGCAGTCAACGAAATTTCAAGTTTGTGATTATGGGATATTAAAAAATAAAAATTTAATATACATGCCCCAACATTGAGTCCTTTTTGAAATACTATAGCCGTTATAGGCGATAAGCTTACGACAAAATTGTAAGGCTTTGCCTGTTTGGCCTTCCAAGATATCTTGAAGTAAGTGTTGCTTCCTTGTGAGAAGTGTCACACCAACTCATTAAAAAAATTATTTGCACATTTTTCATTATTGAGTCTAGAACAGCAGGGAAAAATGTGCACAATATGAGAGGCACCACGCCTACCTTTTAATTCTGAAATTTTTGCCAGAGACAATGCATAATATCAACAGAGTTATCTCAACAAAATTTCAGATATCTTCAAGTAACAATTATCCCATTATGGGACGCGAAAAAACTACATCACAAATTTTCACATTTCTTGCTGCATTACATGCCAAAATCTTCCAAAAAAATTTATAAATTGTATACCGAGTAACTAACAAATAATCTCTTTTTTTTGCCGTATGAGTTCCCAAGATATTTAAAAATTAAACTTTGCTATATATGGGAGGTACCACCCCCCAATTGTCCACTCAATACTACGATTATTAAAAAAATAGACAAATCGGTCCACACATTATTATCTTTTATATATAAAATCGTATAGTGTGAGTGCTTGATCGTAACGTATGATTTCTAGAACTATAATAAGAGGTGTGGAGCTGAAATTTTCAACACAAATTCGGGTCAATACTCGTTTGATTTTTTACCCAACAAGTGGCCAAAAATAATAATTGAGGGAACGTTTACCAGCCTCAGCTAGTATTTTATATAAATTAAAAAAAGTGGGCGTGGTATTTTTTTTTTTGCCGCAAAAGCCTAAGTTGAGTTATGACAAACATTTAAAAAAATTGGTGAAATCGAACGACATTTGATTTAATTAATTAAATATTTTATATTTTTTACATATTCAATTAATTAAATATTTAAATTTAATTAAAATTTTTTATATATTTTCAGATTAATCCTTCTTTGCCTTTAAGTTATAAAGTTTTTTTTGAGTGGAGCAAAAACATCGCGTTTAAAGTATTGCTGAAAATCACATAATATGACGATGTAAGCTAAAATGTATTCACAAATAAAATAAATAACCTGAGTTCAAGTGTTTCATTTCAACTTAACCAACTTAATTAACCA
Organism: Tachina fera; assembly: GCA_905220375.1. Taxonomy (NCBI): domain Eukaryota; kingdom Metazoa; phylum Arthropoda; class Insecta; order Diptera; family Tachinidae; genus Tachina; species Tachina fera. Next base: position 100,068,813 of record LR999967.1, on the reverse strand, counting down.
CGTCCTATATAGTGTATGACATTTGAATCGACTTTTTTTTGTTTAAAATTATTTTCTTCACAGCTTCTTGGCTTGGTTAATAAAAATAGAACTCAAGGCGCTGTAAACCATATACTTGTGTACATAATATGTACATGTGTATGTATTATATCAGCACAACTCAAGAGCGGTTGGTTAAATAAAATATTCAGAAATCAGCAGCATAAAAACGTTTGAAGTTGAGTTTGTTTGTTGTTGATTGTTGGCCAGCAACAATTTCTACACTATTTTGAATTGTTGGGTGCTGAGGACATAGAGCAAAAATTTATCATATGAAATAGGCCTACCACCTAGGTAGATACTACACCTTTCCCCAAATCTTTTTTAAATTAATTTAAATAATTCATCTCAATGCCTTGATATCAATGTTACAATTTCTTTTTATAAATTAAATTTAATATAGAAAGTTGTCTTCTAAGAAAATTAATTAATAATTTAATTCATTGTGCCTTGAAAGCAATAAAATGTTTTGCCTTACAAAATGTCTAATTGGAAAATCAATTCCTAATATTGCGCGATATGAACAATCATTAGTTCGCAACTTTAAGGTCTGTGGACCTTTAAACCGCAAAGGTGGCGTCCCTGGCTGTGTAAGTTAGCATGTAGAATTTCAGGCTCTTGGTAAATGAAAATAAATTTTCGTACTTTTAGAATCTACCATTTCGGAAATGTATGGATAATCCCATGAGGTTTACAGCATTTTATTTATTAGCTGGTGTTATTGGTTTTGGAGCACCCTGGCTAGTGGTAATGCACCAAATGTTGAGACCTTACGATTATGTTGTGGACTAGAAAGGACTTGCATGCATATAGAATATAATCACTTTTAAACATTTGACATTTTAAAATATTTTTGTTTCATAAATAAAAACGCGGCGACAAACAAGAGCTTTGACTCTCAGCGTTTCCGTCAAAATTAAGATTTCTATAAAATGTTTTTTTTCTTAAGGGTTAGGCCCGGCTTCTGCAACGATGAGTTTTAAAGTGTTCGCCAATTTCAGACATAAAGCAAATAGAACAAAAAATATCTAAATAATTGAATATCTCGATTTCAAAAAAAAATTGAGTTGGGGCCTTTCTGTATTAAGCAAGGTGTATCTATCTATAATTACACCATGGTATTAAGGTAACGACATGTACTTATGTACATATTTTCTGATCACTTCCTTCCGGAGCTGGAAACGACCTATTTGCAAACATTAACCACATGGGCTTTTTGTAGTAGCTGATTGAGTTGCCTGGGAGATAGAGTTAATTAAGGTTAACAACAAACAAGGGTCTGACAAATAAGTTGATCATCAAAGCCCAACTTGGTGACTTTTTTTTTGCTACTAAGCCAAATGTCAAATTTTGTTTGTGCATACATACAAGCCTAAAAATGTGTTCTGGTTTTTTTTCATCACCGCCAAACACCATAAGGTGATTTCACTAAGCCAGGTGGCTTGGTTACTAACTAAACCATATGTCAAATTTAATTTGTGTGGGTAGAAGCCTAAAATTATGCTCTTATTTGAGTTGCAAGCAAACATCCTACAAATATCTAGTTTTTTATAGTTCTGGAAATATCTTACAAGGGGCATAAACTCTGACAATGTTAGCCCGCGCAGACAAGATTTGTCATTGTCATTTATTTCAACAAAGTTTTTGTATGAAGTCTTTGGCGGTAAGAATTTAATCGATTTAGCTTAACCAAAGACGTATTTAGAAGTGATTCCATAACCAATACAACTATGATATACATTTTCGTCCGTTGGCCAAATCGTTAATCATTGCAATTGCCATTCAGCTGTTGAGTCGATACTATCTTGTATGAAATCACTTGGTATTAAATCATAAGCAGCTGTTTTTCGGTCAAACTGCAGATACATACATAAAAATGCAAGGTATATAATATCTGCATGTATAGCTCTATCAAAGCATACACAAAAGTTCTATCTACAATTACTTGGTGTAATACATACGTGATGAACATTAATTATAAATTTGGCAGGATTTAATCATTAAAAAATGTTTGATAAAATGTTAAAAAAATCGTCTTGAAAGTGTGAAAAATTAACTGAAAGCAAGATCGTGCATATGTATGTAGCACGTAAGTAATGTGTCTGAAGTTTTCTTCTGAGAGAAAATATTTTTTTTTTATTAAATTGGACTTCAAATATAAAGAAAAAGTTAATCGTTTGTCAAACAGAAGGCAAATTTGTCTCATAACTAAATACAAATAAATTAGTGAGTAAAATCTTCAAATGACCAAGTTATTGCATATGGTATATACAATATGTGCATACGTGTGTAAATATACACATACATACATGTATGTGTATATAGGTGTGTAAGTTTTTAAATGAATATCTTTCACCATCAGGCCACAAAACTGTAATCTGGAAATATCATGTAAGTTTGTTTAAATGGCAATGGATTTAGCATTATATTTTCGTGTTCCATAGGCACCCCCTACTTTAGTATCCAAAATTTTCACCTCAATTCCCCCCCTCATCATTTTTTTATTAAACGATTGTTTTCTTTTTTTTCAGTGCGATTTAACGCAACATTTTTAACGAAGTACGTTTCGTTGAGTTATCTAAAAAGCAGTGTTGCCATGACTGTAATAGTTGAGGATAGCTTATATTAGTAGGATTGCGTTAAGGTACAGTTACACGACTAACATTTTTTTTCAAGTTTTTCACACATACTGTAGCTCGTTTCTGTATTTCTCGCATCGTAAAATTTCTCGAATGAAATGTGAAACACAAAATTCCAACGTTTCTCGATATGTGAGAAAAAAGTGTTTCTGTATTTGAATGCGAGAACAGACAACACTGATTCTATTTTTATTGGAATATTTCCAGTAATCGAGTGTCAAATGAAAACCAAATCTCACAAAAATATTATTTCAATAACAAAACAAAAGAAATAATTTAAATGGAAAATTAAATAAAATAATGAACATGAATATAAAGTGAATGTAAAATGATTGAAATAAGTTTTTTCTATCAATAATAATAATTTTAGTTCAACAATTTGTTGCATATCTTTTCAACTAGTTTATTTTTCATATTTTCTTACACAAATTCAAAAATTCATACTCGCATTTAAAATGCGAGTTGTTTTGACAGTTCTTGCGAAAAAATTTTCACAAAATATTGTTACAGAAACACTTTTTCTCACATCCTTCCAATAATTGCTGGAAATTTATTTAAATGACAGATATTTCTCGCAAAGTCAATATACAGAAACACTTATGTGAGAAGAGCCATTTTGTGTTTCAATTTACACTGTTTTTGTTGCGATTCCCGCATTTCATGCGGGATAGTTTGCGATGCGAGAAATACAGAAACGAGCTACTGGTCGTCAAAAGCCAATTAAATTGAAAGCCGTGACATAGGCTGCACTCAATTTCAAAGTAATGTGATTTTCAAGATGCCATCACACAACATTGCACTTGTATCTATGTGTGTATATAGAAATTTCATTAATTTTCGGTGTAAAATATAATATTATTTATAATCAAGAAAAGCAAAAAACTGTTGAGGCAGAAAATATTTGAAAGCAAAAAATAATAATGTGGTCGTTAAAACTAGTACCAGCTGTTTTTTGCCTGTAAATTTGATAATGCAATTGGAAAGAAAATTGTAAAACAAACTCGTATCAAATTTTAAAATTATGAATGTATTATTGAAAAAGTGTGAGTGCATTGAAATTCAAAACTTGATCGCGTAATCCAACAAATAAATTATCAATAGAAATGTTTCGTTTACTAAATGTTGAGACATTTGAGTAGTATTACCAATTAATTTTAGTGTTAATTTAAAAAGTTAGTTCTCTTCATAGCATCTAGTTTAAACCAAAAATCTCTTTGCGTGATCTTACACATAGAAGAAATAAAAATAATTTACATGCAATCGTTTTGTATTTCATGGACTCAAAAAAATAAAATAAAAGCCTATATTCAAAATATGCCAACTCAAATTTGGTTAAAATGAGTTTCCGATAGCAAATAGCTCTCTTATGCAAAAGCCACCTGTGATATATTTAAATTATAAAGCCAAAAAAATATGTTCTCGTTTTATATAATTTTCTGCTATCTATAAATCTACGTCATATTTTATTCAAATTGGCATGCTAAAAGTGAATCTGGTAAAGATTTTAATATCAATCAATGGTAATTTTTAACATATTAGTACATAGTGGCTCAAAACAAATAATAAATTGGTAATACACACTTATGTAACCTATGAAATATTTATTATGTATTTACTACTATTTTCAATGGTAGAAGCTTTCAAAATAGAAAGAATAGAAGTCACCCTGATGCAACACAACGCACTGCAGCATGTGTTAGAGCAATTTTTTTTAATATTATTATTTCTTATGTGATTTTGCTAAATATTTTATTTTATTGTAGTATATTTTTGTTCTTGAAAACTCTTGTTATTTTTATTTTCCTACCAATTATACTATTTCTGAAAAATATTTGTTTATACTAAAAAATGCTATATAAAAAAGGAAAAAAGTTCGAAATACGCAGTTGTGGTTATAAATTAGTAAGAATGAAAGGTACGTTACTTGGTACTTATTGAATAAAGGTACTCGATATGTTAAATATGTGTTGAAAAAGAAATAAGCTGATTTTTCATAAATTTGATCTTTGGTGTGCCGATAGGCAATGAAACATAAATTATATGTTTCTACTAATGTTTGCGCTTTTAATACAGGCCATGGAACCAAAAACGAAAAAATATAAATATATGATATTCCACTATTTCTGTGGTTTCTTATCAGTTTATATATTATTTTCGTAACTTTTTAGATGCATTTTTATTCATATTCCATAATTCCTTTACATTTTTACATTAATTTAAAAAATTTTCGCTTCAGAAAAACAAGTATCATCGATACATAAAATATCAAAACAATGTGGTATTTAAGAGATCAGATTGGAACATGCACATGTTTCTACTTATGTTCATTTGTCTGTGGCCTGCGTTATAATCTTCATATTACAATTTTCTTTCGTTTCGAATTACAAACAGTTTTTGTGACGCTTTTTTTTAACGAAAATTGTTTTAATATTAATAAATTGATTCTATACGTGATGAATTTTCATCACGTATAATTACACCATTTCGCAGTCAAATAATGTGTAATTACACCATGGTTATGGTAGATATATTTTGTGACTGTAGTAGGAAAAATGAATTTTGGCAATCCTGGTTGTTAGTGCTCTTTCGTTCAATCAACCGCGCGCGCCATATTGCCAAATTTCGTTCAGTAAAGATCCGGTCAGCTGCGCTGCAAGACGTCGTTTCAAATAATTTTGGGCAAAGATAAATTTTTGCTCGCTTGCTAAAAAGTGTTTCATTGTGTATGTGTTTAAATGTGTAATTTTAATAGAAAGAAAAATAAATAATTATACATATTAAAATAAAATATGAAAATGATAACCATCATCCGATTGATTTTCTTAAAGCAAGTTAGTGTATAAAACATTAAAAAAAAAAAGAAAAATACCTGTTCTTTGAAAATTAAAGAAAAAATATAAGGTGTTGCTTAACAAAATGGCGAAAGTGACGAAAAATTGAGGTGCTCTAGGGACACTAAATGTTTGAAGACCTTAAATAGGATAATAGGCTCACGAAAAGTAAATAAATTTTGTACATGCAAACATGATTATTGGAAGAGGTAATTGACGCGATGATTTGGAAACCGTATGCCACGAGTTTCTTGTATATTCAGACTTCTTCAACAGACCTCACACATACTTGACTTAATCGTCGCAAACAGAATTGTGAAGTAGGAGGCAACCCCATATAGTCGACCTCTCAATAGTGATTGTTATTCTTTTTGTGGAAATTGATATAAAATTTACTTTGAAGTTAAATTAAAAAGTGGAAGTGCTATTGAAAAAACCAGGTTTCTTTAATTACATATTTGCCCAGGGGCAAAGAAACTTTTTGAACTTAAAAACTTGCAGCAAGTTTAGGTAAGTTTCCAATACATTTTTTCTATTATAAAAACGAAAGAAGAAAAAATAGATACATAACCTCAAAATTTGTATGTGGTTTATTATTATGTTTTATATTTGAAAACTGCTTAATGCTATGATAAGAATATTAAAGTTAATAAATACGTATTTGAAAAAGTACCGTTTATTTTATTTAATACGGTAAAAATTATATATATTTATCGATTCTTTTTCTTGCAAACATATTTTTTCAAGTTTTTGTTGGGTTTTTTTATATCAAAATATATTTTTCCACCACCCTTTCGTCTCGTTTGCCTTCAATTTGGTTTAGATTATATTTTGAGGTTATACTTTTTTACTACATGTCTATAAGAGAATGTGTACATATAAATAAAAAAAATTATCAATACACTTCGGCAAGCTTGCAAGCAAACATAAACAGGCAAGCGCCGTAAAAGTTCTTTATATGTGTATACACTTGTATATATTTTCATATATGTATGTATGCATATATGCTATACATACATATATTTTTACTTTACCACCGTATTATAAAAAGTAGACATGACCTCTTTTTGTGCTGTTATTGGTTGGTTAACCGAAGGAAGTAAATTAAATTTTTTCATTAATTAATTAACAAGTTAAAAAGTTTCCATTAAACTATTTCATACTTTTTGCTAATAATAAATTTCAAATATAAAATCTTATTTAATTATATTGCAAAGCAGTAACAAAGAAAAAAATGTTTCGCTTTTTTTTTATCGCATACACATACATACATCCATATACATATGCATGCTTACATCCCCACATACAAATGCACACATATATTTCCATCTTTATCTTTCTTTGGTTATTTTGTTGAACATTTTTACAGTTCACACATCATTGTCAGTTTTCTGTTTTGCTTCTACACACAGTACTTCTGCTGCTACAGAGTTGCCAAATTTCAGTTATGCGAAAATCTACTGGTAAATGAGAAAAGTGGTAAATACACACCTTCATAAGTATAGATATGTAATTATGTACATATATACATAATATCCTGATACGTTCACAAAACGAAATTTTTCTTTCAGAAAGTCTGGTGAAGTGGTGTATACAATATCGACTTTGAGTGACTAAAAAAATTTATCAGTTTTGAATGATAGTTTTGACTAACGCTGCACCCACATGTTCAATAAATCGCTTTCAATTTCAACACACATATAGTGTGTAAAAATTTCTGGAAATTGATAGCTGTGACATAAATTTTAGACAATTTCCTTTTATAATTGCCACCGATGAATAAACAACTCGTAAGTGGTGTAGCTTCAGTCAATATGTGCTGTGAGCGGCTGTTCAAATTGGAAATTAAATTGTCATATAAATGGATAGGTGCATTTGAAAGCAATCTAGTTGTCAATTTAAAAAATTCGAGTGTGTTATTAAATAAATTCAGTTCCGTACGGACACGAGATATGTAATTCAATACGAACTTTAGTAGCCTATATAAAATATAGTTTTGGCATTTTTTTAATTTTGGCGATTTTTATGTGTTAACGATTTTTTTGATTTTTGGATTTTTTCCATTTTGGCAATTTTTTTAGTTTTGAATTTTTTTTCTCGGTTTGTCGTTTTTTTTAATTTTTTTTTGCGATTTTTTCGTTTTGGCGATTTTTTTTTAATTTAGGCGATTTTCGGTTTTTTGGCGTTTCTTTGTTTTGGCGAATTTATTCATTTACGCTTTTTGGTTTTGACATTTTTTTTCATTTTGGATATTTTATTTAATTTTGGAGCTTTTTTCATTTTGGCATTTTTTTCATTTGAACGTTTTTTTCGAATTTCGCGACATATTTTAGTGTTAGAATTTTTTTTAATTGGAATTGGAGATTTTATTCGATTTTACGGTTTTTTGGAATTTTTGGCAATTTTTTTTTGGTTTGGCGATTGTATATTTTTCAGATTTGTTAGTTTTACCGTTTTTGAAAATTTCAAGAGTTTACCTCTTACGGTTCCCAAGATAAAGCAAGTCAAAATTGCATTAACTGATGGACCACACTTTAATATAAATTTTTTAAAATTTTAGTGTTAATTGTTGTAGTCTATACAAAAATACACTAATTTTACAAATTTAAAGTGCCAATATACAATTGTATGTATGTATTCTACATGGTATTTTAGAATTTTTCGTTGCTCGTTTTGGAACACTCTTTAATTTTTAATTCTCATGTATTTGTTGTTTCAGCGGCCAAGGTTCTACATACTTACATATTGCAAATTGAATGGCAAAAATTGAACGTTTGGCCCCCAAATAACCAGAATATAGATCATGTTTGACATTAAAACCGTTACTCAAGAAAAAAGAATTGCACACAAATATGGGAAAAGCATGGGAAATATTGGATGGAATTTATTGATATTATTGGGCCTGTTCTGCAAATCAAATTAATAAAAGCTAAATATTTTTTTTTTTAAATTTCACGATTAATAGCTTTAGAAGTTGGAAGAAAATATTCTATTATAAATGCAACAAACTTAAAACGCAATAAAAACCCACTATCCAGTCAGCTATTAATAGTTTACTTTTGAAATCACGTGATTTGAAATCACCGTGATTTTCAGAACAGGCCCGTATTTTAATATTTTTCTAGTATCCAACAAAAGATTTGGCTAACTTGAGAGTTTTGAGTTTCAAATTTCAATATAGGTACTCACACTTTTTTATACATTTAAAATTTATTGCGATTTCGCTGTCAAATTTTCTTTCCATTTCTTTATTCAAATTTACAGGCAAAGTTACAACTGAAAGCAATTCTAATGAGCACATGTTTTTTTTTAATTATTATTTTTCGAACTTAATTTGTTTCTATATTTATGATTTTAACGGGCCATAATTTCGTATCGGTTTTTAAGCCAAATACATGTGATAATTATTAACGAACAAATAACATCAAAGTTAGTTGTAAATATTCTGAAACCAACACATAGTTGAACGGAACAGCTAGCTAGCCGATTTCGAAGGCCACTAAACCTTCATCATCAGCGTTCTTCTGTGTTTGGTCCACTGTGTGTGCTATCAGTTTTCATTTTTTTGTTTTCAAATATTCTGCCGCTGTAATTTTTGATGCTCTTTTCTTACAAATAATATTATATTTATGTACCTATAAAAATATAAAAATATAAAGTGACTTCAGTGAAATAAAAAACCTACCTTCGCCAAATTCAGGCAAATACGAATACGAATATTTTTCCAAAGAAATACATTAATTTTTTTTATAGAAATTTGTGCTTTGTATCATTAACTTTAAAGTACGCCAACAATACTGTGAAGTCCTTTTTCATAACAATTTTTTAATATTTCATATTGCATATTATATTCGTTTTCGTATTCGCGAATATCGTTTCAAATATTCGTATTCGCGAATATCAAAAATTGACATTCGTTGTTACATCGATGGTCTCAAGTAGAATCCCCTAACTCAATTATCTGTAACTTTACAGGAGAAGATAAAAACAACTGCTTGTATAAGCGTAATTTTTTACTCTATTGCAATAAATTTCTGTGACGAGTTGCATTTGTGTGAAATGTATTCGAATTACTGAAAAACTAAATTTCGTGAAAATACAAATTAGGGCCTTTCTACTTGTGACCATCGATATGTATGTGCATATATGTATGTATGTATGTATATGTACGTAAAAGACACAAAAATAAAACTTCCATATATGTAACTCGGCGCCTTCCAACTACAGAAATAATAAGCAGCAAAGAAGTAGCAAAAAGGAAAAATATGTATATTTCCAGCCTCCAATCTAACCAGCAAGAGAATTTATTTTTGATTTTATTTATTGGAAGAGGAACCTGTTTTACAAGTTTGGCATCTTTTGGTACTTCTTGTGGATCTGCAGCTAATACGGTTCGCTGAAAATGTTGAATTTGGGATTACCTTATTTTCCTCGCATAATGTTAAATTACATACATACATATTTTATACCTATCAATGATTTAAAACTGGCTATAAAAATATTTATAAAAAATAAAACAAAAACGTGTACTTACAATGTAATATACATATGTGCATATGTATACATATTCGTTATCTTAATATGTATAGAAAGGCTCTAACTCATTAAAATTTTTGATGTTGAGTTTTTGTATTTTTTTGATACATTAGATATTTATCTATCGAAAAATAGAAAAAATTTCGATTATAAAAAAAATAATGAGTTGAGACCATTCTATATTAAGGTAGCGATATCTGCATACATATGTACATATGTAATTGAATTGTATGTACATATCTACTTACATACTATATCGACACCTTAAATGCAAACGCACAGAACTACACTTTTATAGTTTTTGTACAGGAGAAACAAAAAACGTTTCAAAATCAATAATAATAAAGTGTTATTGAAAACTTTCTTCCAAAATATGTTTTTAACCATTTATTTCCGTCCGTTTGAATTTCTTTAATTCAGTCGTAATTTTTGATCGCAGAGGTCTAAATATTTGCTTGAACATGTAATTTTATAAAGTGAACCTTAATCAATAAAAAAATAGATGGCGAATTTTTGTGTAGTTACGTCCGTTTGCATTTGAGGTGACGATATGTATGTATGTATAGCCGACTTCCTAAACGCAAGTTGCAATGCACAATTTAATAAAATGCGTGTGCAATGCTAAGGATGTATTAAGAGCAACCTTGCGTTGCGGAGACATTTTTTGCATTTTATCGGCATTTAGGAACGCCGCTATGCAACTCATACATATGTTTGCCAACAAAATAAAAATGATGCGCGATTTTGACAACTGATACTCATTAAAATGAGTTGCCAAACGATTAGGAACATTGGGCATTGCCAGAAAGTTTACATATGCGTTTACGAAGTGTATGCATTGTAAATATGAATTGCAACTTGCGTTTAGGAAGTCGGCCTATGTTTTGAATCGATGGTTAGGTTTTTTTTGATACCAACAAATGTGAAAGTTTTTATAACGTTTATTCGCTTTTGGTAATTTTCAATTACAGATATTAAATGATTTTTCATAGCTTGACTCAGCTAGAAAGAATATCTACATTAATTTGTTTTCCCTTAAATTTTACAATAATAAAAATAATGTTTCGTTCTATATGTACATACATACATACATATGTACATACCATAGTAGCATAATGTCGTAAAGCAATTGAAAAACGAGATATGTGGGTACTTTTCTAAAACATTTTGAAGTTTTTACAACGTAAATAATAAATGTTGGATTTGCTCGTTTACTTACAAAAATAAATGTCTTATTAAAAAAGGTCTTTCGGATATTTCTAATGATTTCAGTAATTCAAAATTTAAAAAGCAGGTAAAATATTTTAAAGTAAAAAATAATGCAAGAAATTTTGATTTTTGGAAATAAAAACAATCAGCTATAAATAACTTTGCTGATGATTTTACTTATTTTTTTATTATACCATCGGGTAAACATTTTAAGCTGCCGTAGGGTAACAAAGATACACATACATATATATTAAGTTTCGCCCAGGCAATACAAAAATATCGTAATTGTCACAAAACTTTTTAACAGCTTTACTTTTGGGCCACACGTTCAATTTTAGACTCTCAATTCCATTTAATTTGCAATGCACTCACAATTTTTTTTACTAACTTGGAGGCTACACGTTCAATTTTTGTTTCAAAGTTCAATACATGCACACTTTTTTTACTACCACACTCAAACATTTGGGAATTGAATACCAGGCGGACTTCAATTTATCTTTCAACGCTTCATTAAATTTTTCTTTCAATTTACGTACCTTTTCACAATGTATGGTTAAGAGTTAACATGAACTTTAACTGACAGTTCTTCATACAAAACTTGCCGTTAACGTCCCTGTTATATTTTAACCATACATTGTGAAAAGGTACGTTAACAGCTGTTTTAAAAAAGTTTTTTTTTTTGTAAAAAATTTAAAAAAGAAGTAATTTTTTTAATAAAATATGTATAAAATCAATAAAAATAGCGAAGTGAAAATTTTTAATTGTTTCCTCGACGACGGCATTTTGAACATAAAATTGGGAATCAAATTGCTTGCAGTCTACGTCACATCTTCAATTGGATCTATCCATTTATGTATGTATGTATGTATATGGCAATTTAATTTTCATTTTGAACAGCTGTTCAAAGCTGATTGGTTGATTGAAGCTACAAATTTGATTTGTTTCTTCGTCGGTGGCATTTAAAAAATGAAATTGACTGTATCACAGTTATAAATTTCAAGGAATTTTGACAAAAACTGACTATCAATTTGTGTCACAGCTATCAATTTCAATTAATTTTGAAACACAGTATCTGTGATGAAATTGAAAGAGATTTATTGAACGTTACGGAGAATTTACACCTCTTCCCCTACCTCGTAAGCCCCAGAAGAAGACAAATGTGCGCATCTTCCCGAAAGTTAAAATTTTTTTAAACATGGATAAAAGTAACAACTGAAAATCTATGAGACATATTTCCCAATTTCTTCAAGCTAATCCAAATTTCTCTAAACTAATCCTTCTTACTTCTTGCAATGTCTGTCTTAAGGCTTCATTAGTCTTTACATTGTGTTGCTGTTCTGTGCAGTTCTTTTCAGTATAAAATATTTTGCAATTACTTTTTCTGTGAAAAAAATCAGCTCTGCATTATTTAATCACACTTTGATTCACTTATTAAAATGGCTTCGTGAAAAATGGAATAAAAACTAACGACACTTTCATAGTTGGCTTTATTTTTACGTACAATAGAAATGTAAAAATTGGTATGTACAAACATTTATGCCAGTCTCATTCAAAAAATTAACGGCTGAGCTAATAACAACGGCGGCTCTGATCAAGCCGCCTGAGCTTTTGAGCCGATCTTGGTCGGCGGCGGCGCGGTTTATTAGAAATACACCAGCGGCGGCTAGCCGCCGAATTCGAGTTGGTCGGCTTGTTTCTCTGCTTTCCGCAACAGAACAGAACGAAAAAGGAAAAACTAACCACACATACAGATTTTCAACTAAACAGAGACTAAACAGCTGATTCAGAACAGAACAGCACGTACAAACAAATTCTGGCTTTATCGCACGCAGATGCCGATGTTGAAATTGTTTGGTTTAAAATAATTGTATACTCAATTTGTGTTATAAAATCATTTCTCCATTAATTTCGCATTCGACTAAAGTTCTTAGTGAAAATCGTCTCGAAAAAATTGGACTTTTTTCAGTATATATATGTATAAACATAGGAACTTTTCAAAAAATTAAATGGCAACACTGCCACACACGCAGTTTTTATTATTATTTTTTTTTGACAAATATTTGCAAATTTATTTGTAATTTATTTCAAACAAATCTATGTGTAAATATAAAATTTCCGGAAAATAAAGTCTCCATTGCTCTTGGATAAACCAAGGTGTAGTTATTTAATCAGGTGTCGTTAAAAGGCACCCGACTATTTTTTTTTTTGCTCTGAGTACACTTGTGCCGCTGTTTGTCAAAAGTAGTTTTTGTGTACAAATTTATTTACAAATTCTGCGCATAAAAATTTTTTTCATTTCCAAATTTGTTTTATTTTAATTTTATTTATTTTTTAATAAACAATTAAAAACCGGCTATTCTAATTTTCTCTATTGCCCTTTAAAATTTTAAACTAAAATCAGAAGGTATCTTTCATTCATTTCATTAACAAAAATCTCGTGAATAAATAAAATAAATAATAAAATAATTTTAGTGCGAGAAAATAGTATAATATATAATAACTATATACATACATAAGTATGTATATTATCAAAAAAAAAGCTAAATTTGCTTTTAAAAAAGAGATGGAATAAGCTCTAGACTGAAAATTATACTATCTATCTTCTAATATATTATTATCATAGAATGAATTGTGGCTTCGCACTTTATTCTCCATATAAATATTTAAGCCGGCACGTGCTTTACAGTTTTCTTTATACATATTTAAAAACATATCGCACGCTAAATCATTAACAGCCAGTGGAAAAAACTGTTGATACTGACAATTGACGCCAGTATGTATGTATGTAACTGGGGGTCTCCACGCACAATAAACTTGGAAATAATTATGTTTTCAACTGTCAAATTCTATTGCCAACTCCATCGTATAACCTATGTATAAGAAAAAGTTGACATGAAGTTAGCATAAGTGGCAAAATTGAAAATGATCTTAAAGAGCTTTGCATTGAAACTTCACATTAAAAATCATGCTAGGACTTAGAGGTGGGTTAAAATTAAGAAATGCTACCGTTTTTAATGTCAAATTGTATGTAGGAACTCGTTAACACGTAATTCAATTTCGACACTATGCTAACTTCATGCCAATTTTTGCTTATACATGAGCCGCATATGTCCACGTGTGGACCGAAGAAACATTTATTTGCAAATAAATTGAGCAATAGTTGTTCAAACTTATTTTGAAGAAATAATGTTGAACATAAGCTGTCAAATTCCATAGACATTTATTGTTCGTGTGAATTAAATATAATAAACTTGTGTCTGGGTTAAAAATACAGCATTTTTAATGTACAATTAAACGAATGTAAATAGATTACTTTTAAGTCAAATTAAATAAATTAAAATAAAACCAAAAAACATTGATCCATACACGGTGAATTTTTTAAATTTTTAAATTAAATGTCCAATTCCACAATGCGTGTTCTATAGCTTGTACATGAACATATTTGTGACGTCATGCTGCCGACGTTATTGCCTATGTTCGGAAATAAATATTGCGCGTGGAGACGTACTATAACATAGGCAACTATGGGAATTATAAACATTAAGGAATCAGATGAACTTGATGTTCTTGGCATGAAAATACAGTGTGATGTTCAATGCACTGAACACATTTTTAAAGTTGCGAAAACGCCAAACCGAAAAAATCGACAAAACCTGAAAAAAATCGCCAAAATGAAAAAAAAGCTCCAAAAACCGAAAAAATCGCCAAAACCAAAATAAATGTTTATGTGAAAAAAAACGCCGAAATAATAAAAATCTCCAAAATTAAAATAAAAAACCAAAAAAATCGCCTAAACGAGAAAAAAGTGCCAAAAATTTAAAAAACCAAAAAACTAAAAAACCCAAAAACGAAAAAAATGCCAAAACTATAGTTTATATTGGCTAAAGTTCGTATTGAATTACATATCTCGTGTCCGTACGGGTCAAAGTCGCACTTCACTGAATTTTTTTATAATTACACTCAATATATATGTTTACTATTTCATGATCTGATATTGTGTTCTTAATACTGTTAGTTATCACATAATCTATAATTGTCTTTGTATTTTCCGTGACTCTTGTATATTCTTTGACAGTCTGTTATATGCCGTTATCATTAAAAATACTTTGTAATTTTTTCTTGTAAAAATTATTCGTTGACCAATCAATGTTGAAGTCCTCGGAAACTATTAATTCGCTATTGTACACGCTTAGTTTTCTTCAATAAAATTTTCAAACACTGCACAAAATTCTGCTTCACTATAACTTGGTGATCGATAAACTCCTGCTATTATAAGGTTATTCTTCCCATTCCTCATTTTAAATGCGCTTAACCAATATTGTAAGTTGTCTACTATTTCCAAATATTACTTCCATGTTCCACTCTTTCTTAAAATATAATGAAGTACCTACCGACGATTCCGAATCGCAAAATAAAAAACAAAAACTTCGTGGGAACATATTACTAACATTTAGTTCTACTTTGTATAGCGAATAATTTGTTAAATGTGCGCTCTTTATAACGAACGGCAAAAAATATTTAAAAAAATCTAAAGCAGCAATCTAAATGCCCAAAAAAAAATATGATAATATTAGTTTGAATTTAGTAGCTTATTTGAAAATAAATTACAATCATTATTTTTATTGTATTGTATCATGTCTTCAATAGTAATAATTAAATTAAAACTTAAAAAAAATCTTTGCGATATAACGAATTTTTCGGTATAATGGCCCTGACATTATATTGTTCGTTATACCGGGATTTGCCTATACATACATATTTAGCCAATTCACAAAGTGTTCTATTGCATAATATTTGCTATTACCTATGTTTTTTCGCAATTTATTTTAAATATTATGTCCTTTTACATTCAAGAATTATCTACGTGTCATATAAATATAAATACAAAAAGGGTGTAACCTAGAAAAAGTTTATAAACGTCCTTTTGATTAATTATAATATAATTATCTATATAAAATCCATCTACCCACAATATTTTAATCCGAGTATGCTAAAAATATCAAATTTATTAAAGAAATCCAAAAGAATACTCACAACTAAATTCACTAAAAATTATACCCAGTTTGTTTTGCTTCTTCTGTAAAATATCTTAATGTCTTAATCTTCACAATGTACAATTAAAAGCTAACAAGGACTTTTTTTTATGCATGTTTTTTTATTTATTGTATCTTCATATATGAACTAACAATAAGTATTCAAATCTTAAATCTAACATATAATTAATAGGCCCGACCAATGCCAGACATAACTAAGTGATAGTTGTAAATAATACAAGGACTTTAACGGCAAGTTTTGTATAAAGAACTGTTAGTTAAAGTTTAATTTATATGACGATATGTATGTACAATATTAATTATAATTTCTATATTTTTCTGTCATTTGAATTTAAATTATATGTCACTTTTTATATCGAAGAACAACAGACCGTTTCACAACGGTGCTACGAGTATTTGACCTTAAATGGTAATTTTTGTACTTATCACTTTAGAAGACTTTATGAATTGGCTAATTGTTTGTATGTACTTATTTATAATACTAATTCATGTCCACTTAACTTTGTCCAGTTCTCTATTTATTTATTTAAGATATGTACATGTCCCATCTAGACAACAAAATTTTTTTTTTAACAATTTTTCTAGTTTTATTATTGGAATTTTAAATTATTTTATTAACATTCACCTTGTTTTTTAAGAACTCAGGAAGATAAAATATTAAACATTTACATACATAAGTATGTACATTTTATTACATAAAATTTTTAACTGAAACGATAAATATTTAGTGATTGGTAGAGTTGTGCTTATCAGCTCTTTTGACTGAGCGCTCTTTTCAGCTCAGCTCACATTAGTGAAGTACTTCATTCAGCTAGTTCAGTTTATTTCTAATGAATAATTTTGTCAAGAGAAAGAAAGACCTACATATGTATGTATCGTCAGATATTACAAGGCAAATGAAGTAAAAACAATAAAATAGTTTTAATGCGTGGAATTTGTTAGTAAATATATTATATTCCTAGTTTAAATTTTCAAAAAATATTAAATAAATAAATAATAAAAAATAATCTCTTTATTAGTATTATCAATACTTTTCATATCCATTACAATCAAGAAATAAATAAATTAGTTTATAACATTTTCTCTATTCAATTATGTATTAAATTTTACAAAATTAACAATGGGTCGTATGAAAAAAAAATGATTTGCTTTTTACTTAAAAATTTGTTTAAAAAACAAAAAACACATACATATTTTGGGTTTTAAAACAAATTTTTAAGTAAAAAGCAAATACTTTTTTTATTCATACTACCCAATGTTTTTTCTAAATGTGTTAAAACTATTTTCAAATTTTACATTATATGGCAGGGAGTTGTAAAGCTGTTTGACCTTTGTTGTTGCTGGAACGTGGTTGAGCTTCTCTCACATATATTATTTGTTCAGTTAAGTATTCGGGTGCTTCTCCGCTTCTGATTTTTTAATGAAACTGATAGTGTTAAGTTTTAGTCTTTGTCAATATTGATCCATTTTAAGGATTCTAGCATAAGACGAATGGATGTATATCTGACATGGATGTATATTGACACATAAAAAGTTTGCTAGGAAAGTGCTCAGTACTGAGCTGAAAGAGCTCAGTAGATTGAACGGCTCCCAGCGCTCAGTGAACTGAATCGTTCAGTTGATCTAGTTCGTTCATGAGCAGTACAACTCTAGTGATTGGAAAAAGTTTAGTTTGCTAGCTTTGCTTTTTGCTTGTACTTGTTATTTTATTTTTTAACAACAGCGAACGAATCTTTATCATATAAATGCTTTCGTCCATACATTTTTTTTTTTGCTACATACTTATTTAATTTAATTTGATTAAAATTTAAGCTATTGAAGTTGTGCAGAAAGCATGGTTAACTACCTTTGTAGGTAGTATGTACCTACATACATACATATGTACATACTGTATATACACATGCATACATATGTAAATACACATACATACATACATATGTATCTATGTATGTATATTTATTTATTTATTCAGAAAGATTGCTATTTTGTTGAATGAAAGCATTTCTGAATAAAATTAAATTAATGTTTTCAAATTAATTGAAGTACAGGCAAATCCCGGTATAACGAACGATATAATGTCAGGTCGATTCGTTATACCGATTTTTTTTAAATATTATTTTAATTATTATTATTGTAAACACGATACAATACAATAAAAAGAATGAGGGTAATTTATTTTCAAATAAGCTACTAAATACAAACTAACGGAAGCACAAATTTTTTTGCACTTACATTGCTGCTCTAGATTTTGCTTAATATTTTTTGCCGACTGTTATTCGACATATGTAGGTACAAAGTAGAACAAAATCTTAGAAATATGTTCCTAGCAAGTTTTTGTTTATTTTCTTCAGCGTTATATCCAGTATAAAATTAGGCTAGTAATCGCTATATAAGGTTGCTAATGTAAAAAATTTGGAAGTTCATTATACAGGATTTTCGTTAAAGCGAGATTCGTTATACCGATATTTGCCTGTATATATGTACATAAATATAAATATGTGCATACATACATACATATGTACATACATACGTATGTATTTATGTGTATGTAACTACATACATATGTATGTACATATGTATGTACTGGGCTTCGTGCAGTGTTTTTACTTGAAGATAAGACAGACAATAAGCATTTAGTACATTTTTAGTTTATTGAGTCCGCTACAACATGTTTTTTTTCGTATACCTATGTAGGTAGGAATCTTTTTTTTTAATAGGCAGTAATTGTAATTGTTTACAGTGATCAATTTCAAAGTGAGTCACAAGTTAAAAAAGACAATCTTTTAGTTAATAGGTACTACCTACCTACCTACCATTTATAAAATTAATCGTTTAATATGTTTAATATCTTTTATATCCACCTCTTAAGATCAAACCCTATGTATTGTACATAGGTATATTTATTAACAATTGGATATGTATTTATATTATTTTACTTTACAATTTTAAATTTTACTTTAAACACCATGTTTGCAAAATGCATTCATTATAAGCTTTTTTGATAGCTTATCCCGCCTTGAAGAACAAATTAAATAAATTTCGTAGGTACGTTCTGTATAACCTGATTAAAAGTTTTGCACCTACCTACTTGTTTTCAATGCTTCCACTTGTAGTGCTCTTGATGTAATTCACCCTCGCATAGTTGCCACATAAATTAGACTCCTAATCGAAATCGTTTATCGAAATCGTCTAATGTCTTTATAATAAATAATAATAGGTATAATAAACTTGTATTGGGTACTGGTATAAAACATTTGTTTTTATTCCAGAAAAATTCAACAAAACAATGTAATAAATAGATACTTCCAATTTTCGTGTTATGAATGAATGAATTAAATTAAATCAGAAAAAAAATATAAATAATGAAATACGATTTTAAATGGCTAAAAAGATATCAAAATTACATTGCAAAAATAAATTTGCAAATCTACAGATTACAAAAATAAATACATCTCTATGTGTGGGTTTAAAAATAAATAAAATGGCAACACTGTTTGTAATAAGAAAAGTATAATTGTTCTCTTTTTTTCTTTTGCAAGTGTGTACAAATGTATTTATGTATGTATATTATGGTGCCCACAGACGAAGGAACATGTTAAGAGAAAAGTGTTTCTAAAGGCTCAATTATAATGTGAATAAGCGAACTTAAGCAACTGTGTGGTTACATATAAAACGTATGTGGCAAACTATAATGTACTTATTGAACTATTCGTCAAATGTCATTTGCTTAAGTTAAGTGCCAAACTGAACGCACATTCCGTACGGAAAACATTGTTTTTGCATTTTTTAAACTCAAGCAAACAGCAGCAGAAAATATTTATTGATTTTAAATGTTTTTTTATTATTTCTTATTTTAAACTCAAAAAGAAAGCAAAACTTTTATTTCCATTCTTTGTTTTACAATACACATATACACATGAGTTTATTTTTTATGTTCACTGTTGTACTTTTTGGTAGGTAAACCAATTAAAACAAGTAATAAAGTGGTGGATATAATTACACGTGAATTTTTAATAGATTAGGACATTCCAACAAGTTAATTTGATTGAATTGCATTCATTTAGTAGTTATAAGAACAAACAAAATTATAAAAAAATTGTGAACAATACCTAAATGTGCAGCTATGGCTAAGGAATACATAAATGCATGTAACTACATTGTGGCCACCTAAAAGTCACATCTGAATTGCTTAAGTATTTGACAGACTTATCGTTCAATTCTGGCATTAGCTTAAGCCAGCTTATTCATATTATAGTTGGGCCTTAATGGTTTTCTATAATGCAGGCCATGCAATCAAAAACGAAATTTCAGCTCTGTGTGTTTATCGAATGTAGCACTACATAACAAATATACTCTATATTATTAAGACTTAGCAAAGTAAACTTTCCGCGTGTAAAAATGGTATTAAAAGCGAGATTATTTTTTTTACACGTTTATAAGGAATAAATCATTTGACAATTAATTGTTTTTCTTTCTTGGATTTAAAATTGCACAGTTGCATCTAATGCATAGTAGTTAATGTGCCTTGATAAAATATCAAAAAATGGTATACATTGCTACAGTCATTAGTTAATTATTAGTAAACAAAAATTATAACTACTGTTTAACTAATGTGTACTTCAAATTCATAGTGCATTGTTTTAACTAAAATTCTTGAACAAAAATGAACAAAGAATTGTAACTCTATCAAAGTATCAAGTTTCAGTATTGGCAGCTCTGCTATCTTATGGTTTTTGCTTACGCTGCAATCACACATGCCACTAGTGACATGTAATTATTGTATACGTACTATCAAGACAATTTTTTCTCCAAATAGTCGAATCTCTTGCCATTTGCTTTACTGTTTACACACATGCAATTGCAAGTTCATTTTACAAAATTTCGGCGAAGAGTAAACCTGAGAACATTTGTTTACTTCTCATCACGTGTTCACGGAAATTGTTAACATTTATTATTAATATTATAATTTTGATAATACAATTGCTCTTTAATTATGAAACTTTCATTTTTTTATGAGCATTGCAATAAATATATCATAATAACACATTTAACAAGTTAAAAATTTATTTTAAATTTGACAATAATCCAATAAATTTCCATCAAATGCTTAACATCGTAACACTTTTCCATGTTTTGACATTCAATGGCATGCAAATGCCAAATTTTCAGTCGCATGCAAAAAAATTTAGAAAACAAGCGTGCGCTCATCAAACTATATCTTGCAATATATTGAATATGTGCTGTAATTGGTACGTAAAAATCAAATACATTATAGATAATAAAAAAACTGATAGTGTTGCAGCTAAACGCAAAGAAGATGCTTGGCAAATGTAAACATTTTTTCACAAAAACCAAATAATAATTTCAACAATCTAACTACTTGTTAACCAATGACATGTGCGGGCTTAACTTATGGTAAACAAACAATTTCGAATCAAATATTGAACTATTGCCATTAGCTAACTAACTAAAGCTATGTACAGACGATTGTCAGATCTTACAATATTGTCAGATCTGTCAATGTGCTGACAATGTACTGGCAATCGAAAATTGCAAGTACAATATTCCTTGTCAGTTCACACGGTTGTAAGAAAATCTTACAATTTATTGCCAGACGGTTGTATGGCAATAAAATCATCTGACAAAATCGAGAGTTGAAAAATTGAAAGTTCACACGGTTGTCATATGCACAAATTGGCAGATCTGTTGTTATGCGTTGCCAGACTAAAAGCATTTGTTAGAAATTGTTAAATATCAATCGTTTGTATTTGTTTTAAATGTAAAAACTGAAAGTATAAATTATTATGGACCATAAAGAAGCAATTGCAAT
Source organism: Tachina fera (assembly GCA_905220375.1). Lineage (NCBI taxonomy): Eukaryota > Metazoa > Arthropoda > Insecta > Diptera > Tachinidae > Tachina > Tachina fera. The sequence continues at coordinate 100,046,675 of LR999967.1, read as the reverse complement.
GATTTTGTGTGCATATATTTTACTATAAATTTTTTCTTTATAATCAAGCGTGCGCAGTGTTGCCCATAGAAATAATTCTCTTATAATGACGCCATTGTCAGATGCATAAACTTTGCACATCTGATAATATTAAAATGTCTGACAAATATCTGGCAATAATTTTACAATGTGTTCACACGATTGTAAGATGTCTGACAATTTTTTTTCAGCTGCTAGTCTTGCAATGGACTGACAATGCTTTTTCTGGCAACGACATCTGACAAAATTTGTCAGTTCACACGGTTGTAAGAAATTTTTACCACATTTGACTGGCAATATTGTAAGATCTGACAACCGTCTGTACATAGCTTAATTATTGTGAATTTGGGCTTTAGTGGAACATGCCCATCGTTCTACTAATGCTCCTTCGTCTGTACGCTGCTTTATACTTAAACACATACCTATATCCAAATGAACATTGTTTGTTGTTTTTACTACCTATATTTATGAAGCTGTGTATTATATATGTAGATATGTATGTATATACTTACGTATCTGATTATATATGTATGAATGTGCATATGTACATATGTATGTATGTATATACTTTGTTATTTTTTTCTGGTGTAGTTTGTTGCCGAAAGTCTTCATATTTGTACATTCGTTTGTACTTCGTAAGTATTCGTTAGTTGAATTTTTCAAAAGGTTTGCATTTGTCGTCAGCGAGATAGACGTTGTCGTTTTTTAATCGAAATTTTTAGCGGTAGTAGACAGATGTATACAAAAGTTTTCTCGGCAAAAATAAGCAAACATTTTGTGGAATAATAAAATTAAAAAAGAAATCACACCAAATATAATAATCAATTCAGAATTAACAAAAGGAAAATATGAAATCAATAGTGTTTACAAAAATTATTTAATTAAATATTTGTGTATAAAAAAGTTAAATTTAAGTGGAAGAAATTCATGAAATAAGTTTTCAATATGTACATACATGAATATTTCTAATAAATAGTGGAAAATTGTGATTAAGAAGGAATTAATTTAAAATATGTACATATGTATGTATTTGAATGTACATAAGTTTAAAAAAGAAAATGTTTTTTGCGTTCTATATTAATTAAAAAGTGTTGGTTGGTTGTTTGTTTGTTGCACTTACATATGTATATTAGTTAGATAGATGGTGCTGATGTAAGTAAAAAATAATAGTGCATTTTGCAAACCGAATGAAAAAAGAACCATATATAGCTTGTTAATAATGAAATAACATATTTCTAGCTAATTGATTTTTATAAATTAAAAAAAAAATTACCATAATTGTGCATTAACGATATAAAAAATTTGTTTTAAAAAGATTTTTTTTAAATAAATACCTATAAAATATTTTTAGGTTAGGTCATTTTTTTTATTCAATTTGCTTAATAGGTATACGTCGTTTTATGAAGTAGTCGTTGTTCATTGTCGTCTTAAGCTCTCCCCCTTCACCAAAAATCAAATACAAATATACTATTTTGCTAAATATGTAGATATGTATATACAAACTTTAAAATAAATGGATATGTGTACATACATATGTTTGTTTGTATATATCTAGTATATTATATATGAACTAAGCACACACTAAACTTAAACAAAAAGAGAGTGAGAACGAATTATTGCATGTATTTTAGAGCTCTTTTTAAATAAGTGTGAACAGGGTTGCCAAAACTTTGAAAACAAAAATCGCCAAATGAAGGAAAAACAGACTGTAGTTTCTTTATCGCAAACTATAATTTTAAATTCTGTAATAAGTACTTATATTAATAATTGTTGTAATCAAAAAGAAAAATAAGAACCAAACTACTGCCCAACAGTACATTAGAGTATGTATTTTTTTTTGTTAACTGGCGTCTAGCAAAAATGAAATCTACACAAAATTCTAAGAATATTACCCTTAGGCCGGGTTTACATCTGTGTGCCAAATGCCACACATGCGTAAAAAAAGCGTGATCAAATAATTACTAATGAAAAACTATTTGATTCACACATGTATTTATTAAGTTAAATAGTTTCATACATAATTAATAGACAATTTTATAGAATCCAAAATGATTGCAAACTGTTTAAATCAATAAGTAGGTATATGTCTGAATCAAACAGTTTTTCATTAGTAATTAGTTGGTTACGTTTTTTGGGCAAATGACGCACAAGAAATGCGAGATGTAAATTCAGCCTTAGAAACTAGGGTTCTAAAATCAAAAGATAGCTCCCGCCGAGCGGCATCAAAATTCAAGCTCTTCGTTGGATAAAATAATAATAAAAAAAAATAATAATAATAAAAAGAACATTTTAAAAATTTCCCTTCATGACATTTTGTACGAATGATGCCTTTGGCATATTTGGCAGTACATATTTGCTATAGAACAATGCATAATTTATTTATTAAGTAGACGGACGCAATATATGTATGCATGTACATATACAGTATGTCAAGTAATTGTTTTTACATAGTTAAAATCGTTGTACATTTTGACTTTTATCGTAAATATTTTTCTCCCTTTTTGCATTATGAAATTTTTTTGTAGTTGACTTCATTTTATATACATTTAAGTGCACATATAGTCGTAAGTTATAAGCAAAATTAAGAATGAGAGCATAAAAATTAGATGAAAACCAAAAAAACTCAAAAATTTCTTTGTCAAGAAAATGTTTTTACATCCTTGTATTATATAGTAAGCAAATGGGAAAGATTTTAAGGTGTACAAAAATGAATATTGTTTTTGGCCGCCATTGGCATCAAATAGGCCTATAAGACGACTTCTCATAAAAAAAAATTTTTTTTCCATATAGGTACATAAAATACGATAGGTATTAAATTCGAAGTGGCGTGTCTGCCTGCTTTTTTAAACAATTAAATATATTTAATGCAAAAGCCTCACATGTTTCACACTTTGTACATAAAATTTTTTAATAGAAGTAAAAACAATTAAAAAATAATAATGGACGTTCGCCCGCCCACTTTTGTCATTAACATACATACATATGTGCCAAGCTTTGTAAGAATTAAAAAACTAGAAGTAATTGAAGTTCATAAAATTAAAGAAAGAATTTTAAGATTCCTTTTTATAATTAAAAATTTTATATTTATAATGAATATTTATATATATTTTTTTTAAATTTTATATTCTTGAATTAATGTATCTCAATTTTAAATACATGGGCATTGTTTTTACTAAGTAATATATGTATAAATTTGGCCTTTTAGGCTTTATATTACTTTGAATAATGAAATAAATAAATTTTAGTTGTCGTTCCTTCACAATTGGTTCAAACGGCACACATATAATATTTGAAATAAATTCAGTGAAGTGCGACTTTGAACCGCGCACGAAGGGTTCCGTAGGGACACGAGATATGTAATTCAATACGAACTTTAGCCAATATAAACTATAGTTTTGGCAATTTTTTCGTTGTTGATTTTTTTTTGGTTTTAAGCGTTTATTTTAGTTTTGGAGTTTTTTGAATTTATTGGCGCTTTCTTAGTTTTTTTTAGTTTTGGCACTTGTTTTCTCCTTTTTGGCGATTATTTTTTGGTTTTTGAAATTTTTTTAATTTTAGCGATGTTTATTATTTTGGCGATTTTTTAATTTTGGCGTTTTTTTCATCTAGGTGATTTTCTTTGTTTTGGCGATTCTTTTAGTTTTGCCACTTTTTGTTCTCGTTTTGAGGATTTTTTTCGGTTTTTGGTGTTTTTTTTAATTTTGGCGATTTTTTTTGTTATGGCAATTTTTTTTAATTTTGGCGATTTTTTTTCACTTAAAAAATATTTTGGTTTTGGCGCATTTTTCGCGTTTTGGGGATTTTTTTGTCTTTAGGTTTTTTTTCATTTTGGCGATTTTTTCATTTGGGCGATTTTTTCGAATTTGGCGATTTATTTTAATGCTAGAATTTTTTTTAATTTTGTCGATTTTTTTTAATTTATGGCGATTTTATAAATTTGGGATTTTTTAGTTTTACCGTTTTTGAAAATTTCAAGAGTTTACCTCTTACGGTTTCCAAGATATAGCAAGTTGTCAAAATTACATAGTCAAAATTTCATTAACTGATGGACCACCCTTTAATTTAAATTTTTTAATATTTTATTGTAATTGTTGTAGTCTTTATAAAAATACACTAATTTTACAAATTTCAAGTGTCAATATACATCACATGTGCATACAATTGTATGTATGTATGTATATTACATGGGATTTTAGCATTTTTTGTTGCTCGTTTTTGTACGGAACCCTCAAAATCAAACCGATTTAAGAACTTTCCAGCCTAGTTAGAAACATTCATCGCCTCCAAATGATTATTTTTCTAAAACGTAGTTTCTTATCTGTTTATATTATAAATCTTATCTAGTTGTATATTATGAAAACTTTTGAATAGATTGCAATTCGTGCTTATTTTATTTTGAAATGCAGAATTTATTTTAATAAGTATTATGTACATACTCAGCAAAAAAAAAAATAAATGGCCAAAATAATCTTGAATAAAGTGGGCTGAAGTGATGCTGAACTATTACGATTTAAGGGAAACATGCATGATTTTTACAGCGTATTATTGGAGTTCATGTGTTTGTGCATTTGAATGTATGAATTAAGGCAACGTATGTTAAACAAAATATTTTTTTTTAAAGATATTGAATCTGTTCATCATGTTCCTTTCTTTGAAAGATTTTTGGATGTCAATTTTAAATTATTTCAATACAGCCGGCTAAAAAATGGTTGGAAAAATATCATTGTCGAACTTTTTGAAAATCATTTTTTTATATTACAAATATTTATAGAATCTCCAATAAATCATTGGAAATGAGCGGGAAGTTCCAGGTATATACATACATATGTAAAACTCACGATTATAATCAATAATTCCCTGCAACAATTTATTGGTTCGCATAGAGTTAATTTATAACGGTAATATACTAAAGAACTTTTTTTTCACGGCACCTAGAATATTTAAAAACACAACTTTACACTTCAATAGCAAAGTTTACTTTGCAAAGTTTTAATTCAGCTGTGTGAAAGACAGAGTTGTGGTAGTACAATCTCTTTCTCCCAGCTGAATTAAGACTTTGGAAAGTAAACTTTGGGTGTGGAAAAGTGGTATAAGTTTGAAAGCCTCTAACAAAAAATCTTTACATTTCTTTCGATTTTGCATCTATATGTACTATTTTATTTTCTACCAGCTATTTACAACTAGGTGCAACACTAGGCAACAATAAATGTTTTAAAAATATCGAAGTATCTCTATTTATTTGACAAAGTCTTTCTTTATTTTACTTCTGAGGTTGAAGTCTACTGATGAGTTCCAAAATGTTCCTCATGTCATTCTTCATATTGTGTAATAATTTAATACAAATATCTTGTTTACTCAACTCTTAAAAGCAACATGATTTTTTTCCATTAACTTGCGTGTAGATTGAAAACTTTAAACTCGATTTCTCGCAAAATAGTTTTTTTTTTTAATTATGACGTTTGAGTAAATGACTGATATGTTTACCAATTCGTAATTAAATGCTAAAAAAAACATCCTCAGACTATAGTTTAATGTAAAAATCCAGGCGTACTACATTTGCAAAAAGGGTGTAAAGTACAAACTTGAACAAAAAATATTTTTTTTAATGTTTGAAAAAAAGTCATTTGTAAATATCAATGGGTCTAATCAAGTGTAGGTATGTATGTATGTATGTACATATGTATACTCTCTTTTTAAGAGAAACCTTTTCTTTGTGGCTCCTAAAGTAACGAGGTCCAACCCCATTAAAAGTATATTTTAAAATGTTAAACATGTGTTGGTATGTCCAGTTTTCTTTGTTCATTTGTTCAACTAAATCATTTGACGTTTATAGTTGAAGTGGTTAGCCACACTTAAAAAAGAGAGAGTAACTTATTACGGAAGATTGCAAATAACAAATTTTGTGCAGATATGTATGTATATATGTATGTTATGTTGATATTGTGGCATCAAAAAAAACTTATTCACATTATTTTTGTTTTTTTTTTTAATATTTAATTTCATCCCTTCACTACCCACCACAAAGACGCACTGCAATTTACATTGTATAGGTAGCTTACAAACAATTATTTACATTTGCATTGCATGCTCTCTGTTTAACATCACGTTATATTCTCTAGAAGAAAAGAGATAGTACAACTGAGGTGAATTCAGTTGAAAAACAAGCAATTCATGGTACAATAGTGCATAAAGGTACCCTCAATCCTTCAAAAGAAGCAATAAAGTTCTGTTGATTCGTGACAAGAAATGTAAAAAAAGAGAATAGAAATAGCAAAATATCAGTGAAACAGGCCGAGCCCATTTTATCGGCGGCGGCTGCCTGACCAAAAATTGCCGGCGGCGGCGGCTCGTTTAATGTAGTATCGGCGGCGGCTGAAATTCGGCTTATGGTAGAATTAAAAATATACAGGTATGTGAAGGAAAACGAAGAGGTGTCTAAAAAACGCCCGCAATCTGCAATTTCATTTGATGTCTTCATTTGGAACACTTCTTTCTTTTTTTTAATGAGTTGCTGGTAATATTTTATATCTTGTTGCACACCAGCAAATTCCTCGTCAGAACGGGATGAATCTGACTCAGGCAGTTCTTTTTCTTTTTTATTAAAACAAAAATTTAAGCCTCTGCATTTTTTTAATCACTCTTTCTTTCACTTATTAAAATGGCTTCTTGAAAAATGGAATAAAAACTAATGACACTTTCATAGTTGGCTTTATTTTTACATATAGCGTACGGACTACAATTATTGGCGCCCATAAGGAATTTTTTAGTTTGAACATGTATCATTTACTTTGGTTTGTAGAGAAATTTTTTGGCGGATTTTTTTTATTTTTGGATATGTTTTCTATAAGATCACATTTATGAAAAATTTATATGATTTATGTGTAATTTTTTAAAATTAAAATAAAATAAGCCTTTCAAAAACTACAATTATTGGCACTGCACTACAACTATTGGCACATTTATGTATATAATTATTGGCACTCGACTACAATTATTGACACTTGAAAAACTATAATTATTGGCATGAGACCATAATTATTGGCATACCAAAAAATTAATAATTGGCACCATGGGAGTTAAAAAGTGTTAACAATACTTAAGCCCTATTCTATTTTCGAAGGGAAACGAAAATTTAATTTGAAATCAATTTTATTTTATTATTTACACTTTAATACACTATGGATGTATTTTTGATTTAACAAAAACTTAACAATATTCTGAAAATATATTAAATTCTATAATTGGCACTCAAAAAAGGTACAATTATTGGCAGGGCCAATTATTGTAGTAATTACAAATTCAATTATTGGCACCCCCTGCCAATAATTGAATTTAAAGTTATTTGGAACCAATTGTTGGCACTCACGTTTTACAACAATTTATCTTAAAAAACTCATGTTTTAAGGTGAAATCATTTAGGTTTGACGTATATTTAGTAAAGTAATCATAAAACTTCATTGAAAAACCAATAAATACAAAAATAATGGTACTTACCAAACTTCACCTCACTATTGAAATCAATACTTAAAACTTCAAACCGCTTTCTCACACGAACGATTACAAGCAACTGAGCCATTTAAAGTTAAACAATAATGAATAAAAAACAAGAAAACAAGACAAAGAATTAAAAAAACTATTTAAGCTACAACGGGACTTTAACGGACGCTTTGCTATTGCTATGCAAGCAGAGGGTGCCAATAGTTGGGTCAATATTTCTTGGTGCCAATAATTGTAGTCCGTACGCTAATAGAGATGCAAAAATTAGTATGTACACACACTTATGCCAGTCTCATTCAAAAAATTATCGGCGGCTCTGATCAAGCCGGCTGAGCTTTTGAGCCGATTTTGGTCGGCGGCGGCGCGGTTTATTAGAAATTCACTGGCGGCGGCTAGCCGCCGAATTCGAGCTGGTCGGCTTGATTCTCTGCAAAATATACCAATTTTTATTTTTTCTTTTTCTAACAAAATTAATTTGTATTGCAAATGAAAATAAAATCAGCTGTTTCTTATAAAATGAATGAGATAAATCTTATGTGACTATCTTATTGCTAATATTATTTATTATTAATTTTTCTTACAGTATATGTGCGTTTTCGTGAGAATGTTCAAGTCTCGCAAACTGTGCAAGTGTGCATTTTTGAACTCTCGTAAATAAAATGCTAAAATTTGTATGGAAATTTATTTACAAAATCTGTTAAGTTTGCCCAAAAATTTTTACTCGTAAACTTAAGCTGTGCATTTTGTAAATAACTTGATTTTGTTTCAGGCGTTTTTAGACAGACACACACAATTTTGTGTTTTTATAGAAATATGTACATATGTATATAAATGTTTTTAAATTAATAATTGCTTGAAATTTTCTTATTATATTTTCATTAAAACATATAAAAACATTAACTTTCTGACGTTTGGTTCTAATTTACATAAAATGTTTGTGCAAAAGATCTAACATGAAACAAAATGCATCGACTGATACCTATAACAAAAGAGAATTAAAGTAACTTTGCTGTACAAGCAAGTCAGTACACCTCTTCTTTCCTCTCTCTCTCTCCAGTAAACTCAGACTTGCTCCAAAAAAAAACTGCCAAGACTAAAGGTGCGTTTAGACTATGCTAATATTTGTGCAAAATCATAACAATTTTGATTGTCCTAGTGTAAACACTCGAATTTGTTAGCCTCCAAATATTTTTCGACTGTTTGTTGGCTAAGAAAAATGTTTGTTTGTGAAGAAAACTTTGGATAGTGTAAACACTTTGTCAGCACGTCGCAACAAATATTTGGCTCGATATTTTGTTTGTTCTCGCAATATTTTTGACGGAGCAAACGGCGGCAAATAATTGTAGAAACGTGGGTTGCCAACAGTAATTTTTGACAGTGCTTCAAAAAAAAAAAATGAAATAAATTGAAATGACAATACTGGTCAATTCGTTTGACAGATTGGTAAGTAAAAAACGCGTTTCCGTAATTCTTAATTATAAAGCATATTTTTCTGAAAGAAAATGGACGACAACGATGCAGCAGTTATTGAATCGCCCCCATCATTTGCCAAAAAAAACCAAAAGGAAGAAGATGACGCATGACTGGAGCGAGGATGATATATTGAAATTGATCGGCGAAGTGGAGTGCCATCCTTGCATTTGGAATGCATCAAGTGCTGACTACCATAATAAACCCATGCGGAATAATGCATGGACTGAGATTGGCGGTATGCTAAATATTAAAACGGAAGAAGTTTGCACAAAATGGTCGAATTTAAGGATTCAGTACCGGGGCTACCTCAACAAAAAAACAAAATCTGGACAAGGTGCAGACAATGCACCAAAGTGGAAATATTTCGACTCCATGGCTTTTGTTGGACGTGCGGAAGTTAGCCAGCGGCAACCAACAACAACAAATTTATATATTCCATCTGAAAGCGAAGGTAAACTAATGAGAATGTATTCATTAATTGTTAATATTGTTGTTATCGGAAAACCTTTTTCTTACAGAATCAGCCCTATTATCTGCGCCCTCGCAGAACAACACAACGACAAATGTCATGGCAACATTTTGTGATGTTGTCCAAACTATTAAAGACAGGCGCAAATCATTAAACCCTAATGAGGAATTCGGACGATACATGGTCAGTGAGCTCAATGCCTTGAATGAAGGCGATGCTGCAAACATAAGAAGTCTTGGAGGTTTTTTGTTTAAAGAATTAAGTGAGCTCAAACAAAAACAAAATGCAGCGACGAGTTCCAAGAGAATTTGAACCAGCTTTTTAATTGAAAGTGCAACGATGAATGTGATAATTTTCTTAATATTAATATTGCCAACGAATTTGCTATATTTTTTTATCAAACATTAATTTTAAGATTGCCAATGAATGTGCCTGATTTTTAGTTTTTTTACCAAACATTAATCTTAAGATTGCCAAAGAGTGTGCCTTAATTTTTTTTAATAATAATAAAAATATACTTCAAATTGACAAATATTATTTTAAAAAATCGACAGCAATTCAGTTATATTTGTTGATATTGAAAAGGTATTTCTCCTTCATTTATGAATTACTGGCTGAATTCATTCTTAATTTCGTATATTGTTTCGCTGTTGTAAGAACGTTGTCTTGTGAGAGGATGTAAAGATGAGTCAATTGCATCGTTCCGCCATTCTCCTAGAGTAATGCTACCATCTGCATTATCACGATCAACCAATAAAGACGTCAAGTAAGTTCTAGCGTTCCTCATCTTTAAAAAATTGTGTAATGCACAACAAGCAGTGGTTATTTTTCTTCCTTTTTCGGGATTAAGCTGTATTGGGCTGCGGAGAATGCGAAATGCCAAATGCATTCTCTACAACGAGTCGTGCTCTCGATAATTAAAGATGCGTTGAATACCATCAAGCCTGTTCTTATTGAAGGGGCAATGGTGCAGGTTGAGGAAGATGGAGAGAATTGTTTTGTAGCGCATCATAAAATGCAGTTCTCCGGAAAACGCCCCCATCAGAAACTCGACCATTTGTTCCTACGTCTATGTAAATAAATTTATATGACGCATCGGCAATGCCCATGAGCACAATACTATGTGCCTGCCAAATAGAAAAAAGAAGATTAATTAATTTGTCAATTATTTTTGTATACATTTTGCATAACCTTTATAATTATAAAATACGCTTCCTGAATTCTTAGGAGCCACCATCACCACGTGCTTGCCATCTACGGCACCAAGGCAGTTTGGAAAATTCCATTTTTCCAGAAACTCATCTGCAACGCTTTTCCACTCCTCTTCGTTCGACGGAACCTTTTAATTAAAAAAAAAACGTAATTGAAACATTGCAACTAAAAATACTGTTACCTTCATAAAGTATGCTTTTAAAACATTGTAAATAGCATCGCACACTTCTGGCACAATACCCGATATCGTGCATGGGGGAATCCTAAAAACATATTGCAGCGATGAGAAACTTTCGCCAGTCGCCAAATACCGCAAAGTCAGAGCTAATCTTTCAGACGCAGATATTGGTTCCCGCAAATGTGTGGTTTTCTTTGTTATAATCGGCGCCACTAGATTCAGCTTTATGTGAAAAACATAAACATATATTTAATGTTAATAAGATGAATATTGTAATCAAATTACCAAGTAATCGAAGACATTTGCACCCATGCGCACGAAGTTTTTATGCAGCGAAGTTTCTTCAGAACGCAATTCCTTCAGAAGTTTTTGGCAACATCCTTCCATTTTACGGCGCTGCACCCAAGCTCGAACCCACATTCTTCTGGATCTTCTTTTTTTCTTTTTGCTGGGTTTCTGAAATTGCTATAGCTCCAGCAGTTATTAATAATAAATCTCCAATATCACTGTCACTAAACATTTTAACTTTTCATATTGCTTCGCAAACACAATTTGATACTGTTTGACAGATGGATTTCATAAACATAACAACTATGGTTGACATATGTTTGTCATATACACCGGACAAATAGAATTATTAGTATAGTGTAAAGGGGTACACAACTATTTGTACCAAACATGGCTGACACAAAATTTTCTGTTATTTGCGCAAATAAAATTCAAACAAATATTAGTGCAATCTAAACCCATACCCAAACATTTGTCACAAACCACACTATTAGCCCAAACAATTATTTGTTGTGTTTGGACAAATATTAGCATAGTCTAAACGCACCTTAAAACACGCATAAGTATTTTTAACAATCATCCACAGCAGCGATGCCAACTCTACCACTTTTGTGATAGATCTACCTCTTTTGGGTATCTCACTCAACTTTACCACTTTTCGAGAAAAATCTACTACTTTTTAAGTTTCTCCACGCCCAATTCCCAATAATGTTAAAGTATAGTTAACCGATTTATTTATCTAATCCAAGCTAGAAATTTAACTTAAATATATTTTAGAAATGCATGTAAGTTGACTTTACTATTTAAAACCTGCTACAATCCAAAATATTTCCTTTAATGGACCAATTTGTGAAAAATTTCATACACAGTTCCAAATTTTGAAAGTTAATTTGTTAAAAAGTATTTGTAGAAACAACCTTTACTTTGCAAGGAAAGCTACACGATATATCTGCACCAGCGCTGGGCAATCTACAACTACATAGGAGCATTAGATATTATTTAATGAAAATACTCATTCCTTTAAATATGAGAATAATAAAAATTTAAAAATTGATTTAAAAACAATGACATAATTGAATTCGGTAAAAAGTTATTTTTCCAAGTTGTTTAAAATACCCTTAAACATAAGTGTTGTAATCTACCTCTTTTTAAAGTAAGATGTGTGGAAACTACCTCTTTTTCACAAGGAATCTACCTCTAAGAAATATTTTGGGTTGGCATCACTGATCCACAGTATTCACAGAAATGTTGCCACCAAACAAAAATTAAATATTTATTTTATGGGATAGTTAAAAAATTTAAATTTTACTTTATGGTTCAGGTTTGATAAAGTTAGGACTTTATCGGCAAGTTAGAATAATGGACCTACATAAGTAATTAAAAAAAAAAGATTTTACGGGAAGAAAATATTGTACAATGTTGTCAACGCATTTCACAGCATATTTCATTTCTATTGGCTGTATAATAAAAATTAAAAGTGTTTTTATTTCTATTTCTTTCTATTTTCATTTATTTTTGCATAAGAAGAAGCTACAAATATCAGCCTTATGCACAACGAAAAACTTAATGCGAGTTAGCAGCATAAGTGGCCAAATAGAAAATGGGTTTCAAGTTTTGCCATAAAATAACATTAAAAAAATAACGCTTTATTTAATAGAGGGTTAATAAAACTAATTAGAACTCTTTAACATTGTGTAAATTTCGTCCCTTAAGTATGCTGTCATGATATTTTTCGTTGAATATTTTTTTCTGACAATTCAAATTTTGTGATTTATTGTATAAAAAAATATGAACCGAAGCCATAATGTTTATTATATCCAGTCTCCAAAATATAAGAAATATCCCCAATATATTGCCCAATTCCCAACAAATTTTTTCGTCGCTGTATCCCAATTTTATGAAAAATATCTTAATCTGGCAACACTGTCTTGTCTGTCTCTGTATCTTTGTACTTTTCCGAGTTGGATCTTACTCATTTCTGTTTTTTTTTTTAACATATGAATGTGTGCATGTGTTTTTACATGCATATGTGTTCAGTTACGTACCTATACATGCTGCGCATGTACATACATATGTATGTATATCTGCTTTGTGTTTAAATTTGTATTTTTGTGTGTGGTATAAGGTCTTGTAAAGAAAAAACAAATACAAAAAAAATATATTTCTTATAAATGAACATAAATACATATATTCCTGGTTGATTGTTCACTGGTATCGCACATCGCTGTTGCCGTCGCACACATACCATTCATCTTATCACTGGTACAGTTTACAAAAACAAAAAATTTCTCAACGAAAACAATAACAACATCAAAATTAAGTGTATCTGATTATGAAGAGACTTTGTTTTTCTAGGTGTAGGTTTTTTGTTTACAGAAAATTTCACTAAAAAAAGTACGTATTTTATTTTTTATTTTAATTCTATGATTAAAGTTTATTCCTAACTAGTACATACATACATATCTATGGAATTCTATAAGGAATATTTTTTTTATACACGTACGTAGGTATGTAATCGTATGTCCCACTTGTAATTAAAATAATTCTTTTTACTCCCACCCCCCTCCTCACCCACAACATTTTTGCTGGTGTATTTGGAAAATTCGCGGCTGGTTACAATTAACTAGCCAACCAGTCAAACAGCAATAAAAACACCAAGTATGTAGGTATCTCATGTAGACATTTAGTCATTCTTTAGCGCGCTTTTTCTATTGTTTATGTGTTGGTATTTTTGTATTTTTCTTATTCATTTATTTGCTATGCATTAGTATTGTTTTTGTGAGATTTTCAGAGCTCCCACTGCTACCGTATTAACATTTTTTCATTCTCCAAAAATGCCTTAAGCCTGGATCACATTATCGGAACAATGTACCGATTTTCAGGTACCAAACCGTCGAAAAATTGCATATTTACTAAAAACGACGCTATTGAATACATTTTACATTATGCATAATAATGACTTCACTTACGTAAGATTTGTCTCCAGACAATACAAAAATACATAACTATTCGGTTTTCAGTATAAAACTGTAGAAAATATCAATAATGAATAATAATAATAAATAGCAATAATAGTTATAAATACCAACCAATTGTATCCCACAAAATGGTCCATTCCACCTTGCAACTATGGGACAATATAAAGAAATTAGAACAAGAAATTCGCTGGTACGTTTAATTAGTTACAGTCTACTACTTTTTCCTGGACTTTTGAACCAGAGATTCACCAGTGCATATTTGTAATTATGGTCTGCAACAAAATTATTTTGGCTATTAACTACCTATATTCTCTGATTTTTCGTTAAAGTAAATATAAACAAGACTACAGATAAAAAACTCCCTTTTTTAAACAAGCTTTTATTATTTGTTAATGAAATGAAAGTTAAATATAAAAAGAAATTATGCACCATCATCAGATCAGCTTTATGTCATAATAATATTGCATTGTCATCCGATTTATATATGCATGCAAAATTTCAGCTAAATCGGAAAGCGGGAAGTGGATCAAATTTAATTTGCAAGATTTGATTATAGACAGACAACGGGACAGGTAAAACTAATATAAAAAGCTGGTAAAATCTTAAAAAATTTTTTTAGAACAGCTGACGCTATACTTCCTGAAATTAAAACAGGAATGTAAAATTAATCAAGCGGAAGAAAGCTGATACCGCAGGAATGAATTATTACAATTTGGCATATCGACCTTTATACATACATACTTACATATGTACTCGTTTATTTTCATTGAATTTTCTTTTCCGTGCGAAACCAATATCATCCACAATTTCCTAAATTCTATAATTTATACTCTAACCGATAATAATATATTGTCATAAATTTTTTTTTCGTTTTGTTTTTCATATTTTAGTTTTCTTATAATTTTATATGTAAAAAAAGTAAAAGGTTCTATTTAAATAATTTTGTTTTCTTTAACGATAAATGTAAACCGAATTAAAAATATTAATAATTACTTGTATTTCTATTTTACTTTTAGATATGATATAAATATGAACATATTCGAAAGTACATAATTCACTTTCACTTGCGGTAACAGTAATTAACGGTAGCTTCAGTTCGTAAGATCTTTAACGCAACAAACACTCAAAAGATAATCTACTATATTCACTATTTGTAAAAAAATACACTTCGTAACAAAAGTGTAAAATGCAAAATAATCCAATGAAAAAACGACGCAATTTTACTATAAAAAATTTAAAAAAATACCAACAGTTAAAATTGCAAAGAAAGAAACTATTTCTGAACTCAATAGAAAAGACAATTATAGAAAAGCGTTAAAAAGCCGGAATACAAAATATAAGAAAAATATTCTATGTATCAAATATCACGTAAAAATCAGTTGGTATCAACAAATAATCTTAAAAATAAAATCCAAATAGAATATAAAAATTAAAAAAGGAATTAAGTTAAAAAATAAGCTAAAAAGAAAGCAAGTTGTTAAAAGTGAAGCCGTTAAAAATGATGAAGCGTACTCGCGAAGAAGTACAATATGGCACGAGGCCCGGTCCTGGTGGTGTAGGTGGTAGTGGTGGCGGAGGGGGTGGTGGTGGAGGTGTTCCAACTACGGCTAATGTTGTAGCGGGCACAGCAAATGTAACCACAGGCGCTTTAAATATCGGTACTGTTGTGACAGGTGCACATACAACAGCTGGTACTACTACTACATTGAATGTTGGTTTGGGAGCTGGCAACATAACAACGGCTGGTGGTTCTATTGCTCATCACCGAATTTTGACACCCCAACATGGTGGTGCCCAAACTATAGCGTACTTGCCCTCAACAACTCCTGTCACGGCAACTAATATAAAGTCAGGTATTGTTGCTGACAGTAGTGCTAGTGGTAATAATGATGGCAATACTGGTGGTCGTATTGCACAACTGGGTGGAAATACAGTAGTAACATCAGGCGGCGGTGGTCCCGCTCCTGGAAATCCTAACACTGTGGTGCAACCGCAAACTGTACAGTATTCAACTTGTAAGTGCTCCATATGAAACAAACACCACAATTTAATTAATTAGGGCTTGTTTTTGAGTGCGAATTAGATAGATCTTTTTTCTTTCTCCAATTATTTAGTCTGCATATTTGAATTAATTTAATCCAATATCAATTGCATTTGATACGTATGTATTTACATATATTCTTAGCATTGCCACACTAAAGACTATTGCTCTTATGCAAAAACGATTGTTAAAGTTAAAGCATGCATTAAAACCGGTTTTGCCATACAAAATTCGTTTTTTAAACCAACTTTAGATTTACTAATCGTTTTTTTCATAAGGGGGTATAACTGGCAACATTACCTTCACAAAAGAAAATAAGAAGATATTTCAGTTATAAAGGGAATTTTTTACTAAATCAAGATAAAGTTAAAATTCTTTTATACTGCTCTTCCATACTGTATATCAACGGTTCCCAGTAAAAAAAGAAAAAATATCTTATTAAATAACAACAAATACCATATACGTACATATGTATAAAGTGGTTAAAATTCTGGTCGAAAATCAATAAATTTTACTTTGACGGCATATCGGCCATGCTGTTCGTTTTCAATAACTTTTTGTTTCATATAATCAGCTGCCCAAATGTCGAAATGTTTCTGTGATAAAATCCGGAAAAGCTGAAGTACATAATTTGATTTCAACAACATATTAAAAATAGCTTTTACAAATAAACAATATCCATAATTTTTTACTGGTTATTACCTGTATACATACATGTATGTGTATGTAAAATTAAACCACCATTATTATCAATTGATAGTAAAAATTATAAACTCAAAAACTTTAAAAACAAAGGAAAGTCAATTAAATCGCGTTCTGATACTCAAAAACCGGCTCTAAATTAAAGTTGAAAGCGATAACGATGTTTTCTTTTTGTTTTAGCCTATAATGTATCTTCCTTGCCCGCTGGTGGCACTATAAAGGCAGGTCCCGACGGTGGGGTTCAAATACACGTCACTGGTAGCACGTCTGCCTCAGGAACACTGCCCATAGTTACTAATCCTAATCAACCTGTGACACCATCTACAAACTCAGTACGTCAACGAACAATAAGTGGTACTCAAAGCAGCAGTATATCATCATCTTCACAATCCCTCGGTCCGCAGACGCCCTCAACACAGGCAGCACAACTATCAAGCGTCGGATCTGCGTCAACGCCTCAACATGGTCAGCCTGGTGCACCTCCACGTTTAAAGGTAGAAGACGCTCTAAGCTATTTAGATCAAGTTAAATATCAATACTCTGATCAGCCGCAGATATACAATAATTTCTTAGACATAATGAAGGAGTTCAAGTCGCATTGCATCGATACGCCAGGTGTCATACAGCGAGTTTCAAACTTATTTAAAGGCCACACAGAGTTAATATATGGTTTTAATATGTTCTTACCGCCAGGTTACAAGATTGAAATTCATTCCGATGAATTGGGTTGTTCAGTACCAGTAGTATCAATGCCCTCGCCTCCGGGCTCGGCACCAGGAAGTGGTACTACTGTACATGCTGTATCGGGCACCGCCCTGACCAATTTAACTCACAAGACGAGCAGCGGAGCACCAGCTACGATACACCAATTGCAGACAACTAGTGGAACTGGCGTGGCCGTAAATTTAATGACTCATGGCGGAGCATCTTTATCGCAAACAACTATTCATGCCTTGCAGCCGCCGATAGCCGCCCAGCAATCGGTTGGTACAGCTGCAGGCGCTGCTGGTAGCGGTGGTCATACGCCCACAAACGTACCACACGCTGGTGCTTCTCCCGCACCAGCACAGGTAACTGTGGCTGCTGTTAGTGCAGCGCCGCTACCACCCAACTTGCCACAGAACTATTCTCGTGACCGGGAACGTAATGCAGCCGTCAATATAGCTTCTACAGCTGGTGGTTTGATTGTAGGTGGCCCGCCCACGCCAAATTCCATTGGAGATCTTAATCCGGCCACAGCAGCTCAAGGTCATCACAATTTGCATCATATATCTCAAGCTCATCAGTCCATGATGTTGGCTGAATCGGCAGCCGCCCCAGGTTCAGCTCCACAACAGCCAGTAGAATTCAATCATGCCATAACTTACGTTAATAAAATTAAGGTAATAATTGTAATAATACATATGTACATACATACATAAATAATGAACGATAAGTGTATTGGAAATTAATTAATTCATATTGATTGTATATTTTTAGAATCGTTTCCAAAACCAACCCGAAAAGTACAAAAAATTCCTCGAAATTCTACATACTTATCAAAAAGAGCAAAAGGTCATCAGAGAAGGTGCCACAGGCATTAATCAAGGCAAAACACTCACCGAACAGGAAGTTTACACTCAAGTTGCCAAACTGTTTGGACAAGATGAGGACCTTTTGCGTGAATTTGGACAATTCTTACCAGATGCTACCAACCATCAAGCTCAACAATACATGACAAAATCTCACAATGATCATAAGCGCGCTGCGTCTGCAGCATTGAGTGGTGGCGCCCATATAACAATGTCGCCAGCCGGTGGTACATCAACTGGCTCACCGCTGCATCTCAGTAGTGGCGCTACATTGTCGCAAATCAATACAACGCCACATGCAGCAGCGTTAGGAAATTTGACAGCAGTAAATACAAGTGTCAGCTTAAAATCCACCTACAACAATTCTCAGCAAAATCATATTTTGAGTTCTGGACGCGACAATAGCAGCAGCGGTCCTCCGGGTCCCGGCACCGTAATTGGAGATATTTATGAGAAAGATTTCCGTAGCGGTAATATTGGCTCAGGAGGAGTGGTTCATGGTAATGTTCATAACCAGGTCGGAACGCACCATCATCTGGGAGGAACTGGAAGTGGCGGCACTAGTGCAAATTTAAATAGGTCGTACGATGGAAAGGAATCTTCACATCGCAGTAATCATCATGCGGCTGCAGTGGTAACAGGCACTCAAAAATATATGTCTCATCATCATCATCCTCACAATCAAGCTGCTTCGAATGTAGGCGTCAATATTGGTAATCTGAGCAGTCATATTTCAAAGAAATCTCCCAGTTATAGTGGTATGACTTCGGGAATTCCTTCGACAGGTCTACCGCATATGACTAACCCTAACACAAATGCCAGTGGCCTCAACTACGGTGCACCGCAAGTAAATGTTTATCACAATCAAATAACACATACTGGATCACGAAGACATGCTGTCGACGATATGGCTGGTTTAGGCGCTCTAGGAGTCCCACCCACCAAACGCCATAAGCCTATCTGCCGCGATATTTCCTTTTCGGAAGCATCTCGTAAATGTAGTATTCAAGATGCAGCCTTCTTCGACAAGGTGCGAAAATCTCTTCGTAGCCCCGAAGTGTATGATAACTTTCTGCGCTGCCTGACACTTTACACGCAAGAAATTGTTTCCAAGACTGAATTACTCACGCTGGTTACTCCGTTTCTGAGCAAGTTTCCCGATTTATTCCGGTGGTTCACAGATTTTCTCGGCCCACCAATTTCCCAACTATCGGGATCAATGTGTAGCAGCGGCATTGGCGGCATAACTTCTAGTCACTTAGAGAGCATACCTCTGCAGGCAGCTCAACGGCAGGGTGGCGCAAACACTTCCTCATCGCATGTTGGAAACCTGAGTGATCGTCAGAATAGTTTGCAAAGCAGCGATCATCATCAAGAAATTGATTTGTCATCGTGTAGACGTTTGGGAGCATCGTACTGCGCCTTGCCGCAATCGACAATACCGAAGAAATGCTCCGGTCGTACCCCATTGTGTCGTGAGGTCTTAAATGATAAGTGGGTTTCATTTCCCACCTGGGCCAGCGAAGACTCAACGTTTGTCACATCGCGCAAAACGCAATTCGAGGAAACCATATACAGGTTGGTTTGTCGAGTTTAATTTTTTCCTGCGAATTTTCATGAAGAAAATAACTACCAAAACTCTATACTAGATTATATTTTCTGAACAAGGATCTAATTGCTAATTGAATATAGACAGACATGTTCTGAAATCACAGTTATTTCAAATTATGCGAAAGATTTTTTTTGTGTTCTGATAATCACAAGATTTTTTAATTTTTAGTGACCAATCTTACTATTCTAAATCAGGACGAAGTAAATTCTTCTACAGTGAGTGCTGCAACAGTCATTTCGTACTTGTTGCTTTTTGCACTCCGTCTGTATATTAGATAAATCGTACCCAATCGAAGTTAATGATGATTATTGTGCACACATATGAATAAATTCGTCGTATGTTAAACGGCTTTAAAACTTTGTTGATCTGGCAACACCAAACGTCTTTTGATAAACAATATCAGCTGACCGTTTAAAATGAAAAGTAAATCAGAATAAATTTTGTAAATTTTACAAATCATTTAATTTGATATCGTCAGGCAATTTCGTGGAGTGAGTAAAGTGATTTACTGAATATGTCTGTATGTTTATTTTTTTACGTTAATATAAATTTAAACTAAAACAATAAAATTTGCAAATTTCCGTAATGAAATGGATCCTTATTAAATTCAGAATTTTTAAATACATTTCTTTCTCTTAAAAGTTACGAATTGAAAAAAATTCTCATGACTCAGACCAGACATTTAGTTTTTTCTTCTTTATTTTATTTAAGGCATTTTTCTTTTTATAATTTTTATCTTAAAAAATCATTAAAACAATAAATTCTAAATGAAAGGAATATTCACAGAACGGAAGATGAACGCTTCGAATTGGATGTGGTTATTGAAACGAATAGTGCAACAATACGGGTCTTAGAAGGAGTACAAAAGAAAATGTCACGTTTATCACCTGAAGAACTAGCACGATATCATCTTGACGATTATTTGGGTGGCACGTCACAGACAATACATCAAAGAGCCATTTATCGCATATACGGTGATAAAGCTGGTGAAATAATTCAGGGTCTGAAAAAGAATCCCTCTGTTGCTGTTCCTATAGTCTTAAAACGTTTAAAAGTCAAAGAAGAAGAATGGAGAAATGCTCAAAAGGTAAATGCAATCAGAATTTTTGCTTTGATTTTATTTGATGATGAAATTTAAAACTTAATTTTTTCCAAAAAAAAGGGTTTTAACAAACAATGGCGAGAACAAAATGAAAAGTATTATCTTAAATCTTTGGATCATCAGTCGATCAATTTTAAACCCAATGATATGAAAGCATTGCGATCGAAGAGCCTTTTCAATGAAATTGAAACCCTCTACGATGAGGTAAATCAATTTGTATTTTAGTTAATACAAATATATATAAAAATATTTTGTTTAGCGTCACGATCAAGAAGAAGAAAACTGTGGGACCATTACGGGCCCTCATTTAACATTGCCCTACAAAGATAAAACCATCTTAGACGATGCTGCCAATTTATTAATACATCATGTTAAGAGACAAACCGGCATACAAAAGCAAGAGAAAACCAAAATCAAACATATTCTAAGACAGTTTGTGCCCGATTTATTCTTTTCCGCGAGGCAGCCTTTAAGTGACGATGAACGGGAAGATGGTAAGTTTTTTTTTATATACATACGTACATACGTTTTCATTTATTCCACGTTATGCATTTTGTGATACCATTTTTCAATAACGTAAACACGACAATTTTATTGAGTGAATTTGAAATCCTTTTTTTTTTTTTTTTTTTTGCAATCTGTATTATTTTATTTGTAAGTAACGATGCGCACTAACATTTTTAATCTGTGTATAGTTAGCTTAGATGCAAAATCAAATTTTATAGGAGATAGGAAAAAATAAGCAAAATTGTTCAATAAAGTTTCTTTATTTTCAGTTTTATTTGACTGTGTGCTTTGATAAAGGTTTGAAAATTTTTAGGGGCATGCATTTCGATGTAATACCTTATAATTAATTAAAAATACGGTTTTTAATTTTTTTGTCAGTTAAGTGGTTTTGCATTTCAGCTGACGATATGTATATTCTATGTTCTATATAGACGTTCGAGTATCGAAATTCGAGTATATATGTATTTGATTTGTATTCTATCTAAACAGATTTTAACGATTATTTTTGTTTGGCGATTGTATTTGATTCTATTTTAGGCTTCCTAAAACAAATTAAACTGTTTTCTTTAATTTATAATCCATCACTGTTATATATATTAAGTAAAATGCGGTTGGCTGAAGTAGATAGTTCGCTACACAAAAATGTAAAGATTTAAAACCAACTCTTAAGCTTTTTCAATACGAAAATATTCCGAGTTTCTAAACGACTTTTTATTAAAGGAATTTTTACTCACGCTAAAACGTTTTGTATTTTATAATTACTTAATGTCACTTGTTGTGAACTTTTCTACTCCAAATTTCATTCAAAGAATGAACGGCTGAACGGCTTAACGCCTATTTGTTTAAGCATTTGAAAAAAGTTTTAACCCAGTCTGTTTTTAGAAAAATACGTGAATTATTGAATCAGCACGTTGTAACATTATTTATTTTGCAATAGTTTGAATATTGCAATAATTGATGTCCTTAAAAATAGCTTTGTAAATTATTTGTTAAACCATAGAAACATATTCTAGACTATCAGGGCAATTATGAATAAAATTTCGCGAGAAATTTTTAATTTTTCAAATTAGAATTTTTTTCCCTATTACTTGCTATTAGTTGGAATTTTTCCCCGGAAAAAATTTCTCGCGGAATTTTATTCATGATTGCCTTCTACATAAATTTGATTTAAGCTTTCCGATTGAATTAAAAATTAATTACTTTATTGGAACACTGCTACGGATCAACAAACAAAAAGCTTTGAACAATTAATTATCAAAAAGTCGCCTGACTGCTTAAACAAGAAAGTCTAGTAAACGTGCATGTATTTAAGAAGGGACTCCAAAAGAGAACGTAAGTGTTGTCGCAGCTACGTTACCGTTCACATAAACATTTTCTTTTTATATGGAAGCAAAAACAACTATCTTTCCGGGACGCTCGCTATCATATTAAATACGAAATTTGAAAAAGTATAAAAAATAAAAGGCAAAATATCGGCTGAGTACTAAGCCACCGATAAGCCGAGTGATTCGGCGGCGGCTCGGCTTGTCGAAAAAAATCGGCTGACTGGCTAGCCGCCAGCCGCGCCGGTACGGCTTGCTACTCTGCTGCCATCCCATGCGATAATACTTTAATTGATTCTTACTTTACTTACTTTAGTTATTTGAATAATTTTAAATACTTTTTATTTCCCCCCCCCCCATTTTTCTCGTTCTATTTTCCTGTTTATTATTGCTGCGTTTGACATGATAATTTTTTTATAATTTTATACTCTAATGCATGTTGCTAAATTAATTATTTGCTGCATTCTATCATAAACAATTATTACTCCCTTGTTCCAACATCCAACTTCTTTTTATCTTTGAACTTTATTTTACACTATGAAGTATTTCCATTTTTATTAGATGACAATGACAAAATGGATATAGATGAAACACTATGTAAACAGGACAGATGTAAATCGACGATGATTGTGACACCGACAATTGTCGCTGTCACTTCTGCAACATCAATGTCATCACCAGTAGTAGCTGCGACATCGACATCTATTTTGACAACGGCAGGAACCACAACAGCAGCTGTTAAAAATGAAGCCGATGCAATAGATATAAAAGATATAATATCAACTTCAGCAACCCCTGTCATAAATCACACATCAGCGGAAGCCCTAACGACAACATCAAATTTAACAGCCACCTCCGTTACAAGCTCATCACTGGCGTCCAATTCATTAGCACCGTCGTCGACATCCTCCTCCTTGGCAAGTGATATTAAAAATTTCGAATCGAACAACAAAAATGTTGAAATGGCTTCATCAACTTCTACAGCTGTATCAACTATAACTACTACAAATGTAATAACATTGACCACAGTATCTGCAGCTTTGACATCGTCTACAGTAGCGGCAACCACAAGTGATGGAAAATTGTTAGCTGGTTCTTCAGTGGCCGATACGACTACAAAATGTGAAAGTGTGACAACTGCAAATCTGGAATCCAACAATACAGCAGCAACAACTGCTTCTTCTGTTAATGTTGGGGGTATAATTGTTACAACAGCGTCCACAACAACACCCACCACAGCCGTGTTGCCAAGCAGCAATTTGGTAGCGTCCAAAAGCACAACTGCCACGGTCGTTACACATGAAAATATCAAAACGGAAATAAAAATAGAAGATGAAGAAATATCCTGCGCTGATATACCAGTGCTGCCACACGCTATCAGCAAACATATGGTATGTAAAATGTGTAATTTTAATATGAAACAATTTACAACCTTGTTAATCTATCTCTCTTCCTGCAGGACGAAGCTTACACATTATTTTATGCTAACAACAATTGGTATTTATTCTTTCGCTTACATGCTATACTCTGCGAACGTTTACGTGTCATGTATGAACGCTCTCAGCTTATAGCATCCGAAGAGCAAAAATATAAACAAAATCGCCGTGAAAATATTGCTCAAGCATTAAGACTGAAACCAAAATGTGAAGTTAGTGTTGAAGATTATTATCCCACATTTTTAGACATGCTTAAGAATGTATTGGATGGTAACATGGATTCAAATACATTCGAAGATCAGATGCGTGAAATGTTCGGCATACACGCATACATATCGTTCACATTAGACAAAGTTGTCTCGAATGCCGTCAGACAACTGCAAAACTGTGTTACCGAACGTATAGCCTTGGATTGCGTTGAATTGTTTCATCACGAACAAAAGAAGGGTGCAGCCGGTGGTTTATGTCGGAATGCTTATAAGAGATTTAACACTGAAATGCAATATCAACACAAAGCAGAAGAAATTCTGCATGAAGAAAATTGTTTCAAAATTTTTATTGTAAGTTGAGCGTAAAAATCATTATGATTTAAAAATATAGAGAAATAATCAAAACATTTTTGTTTTTCGCTATTTTTTTTTTCAGTACAAAATTGATTGCCGTGTTACGATTGAGCTTTTGGACACAGACAACGAAGATGTGGGAGAACGCGAAAAACCTGTTAATAAAGTAAAAACATGGTCCAAATATGTTGAACGACTAGTTAATCCTGCCTCCGCCAATACAACAAATGTTGCCAACTCTCCCAATGCCATTAACAACAACAATAATAACAATACTTCAAATATAGATGCAAGCAATAATTTGACTAACAACGAAATCAAATCAGAACGTTGGGATGAAGATGGAATGGTAAGTTGTATTAATGTAAAACTGTACTTCTTAATAGAAATTTTAAACATTTGAGAAATAAAATAGTATGTACTTATATTTTTATCTGGATACACACAGATGTGGATAAAAAAAATTAACAAAAAAAATAATAACTTATTGTAACAATTAAAAAATATTTAACGAAAAGTATATTTTTACTACAACTTTAATTTTGCAAGCAAGTGCTACAAATTAATCATTAAGCACATTTTAAATCAATTGCTGCTAAGCTTTGCATTTTGTCGCATTTGATTTCTGCTTGCAATACGCTAAGTCGTTTTAGACTAATCCATCACTCAAAAGCATCAAACTCAATTAATATTGGATTAATTAAATTTTCAGATTAGCTACATAATTAGAGAATTACATTGAGTTTATTTAATCTTGGGCACTTTCGTGTCAGAATTCATGTTTTATAAACAAAAACAAATTTTCATATTTTATTGTTTTCAATGTTAATTTGGTTTTCATTTTCTAAAAACATGCACTAAATTCAAAACTTACTAAAGCTAGTTAGTCAAAAAACTGGATAGTTGATTATAATGAAAGTTTTTATTACCGCGAGTTCACTGCTTTTATATACATACATACGTACGTATATTTAACACTTTATCACCGAAATACTGTATTGAAATAAATTTCTTTCTTTACTTTTTCTATTAAATAATTTGAATTATACGTATTGTTCTTAATTTTTTTTTCCAATTTCTTACGATTGATTAACTTATTTTGCAACATTTAACGTCAGCTGATTTGAAATTGCAACAATGAGTGCAATTCAAACTCACTAGTGTTGCCATACTGATCCAGCAAAAAATTAATAAGAACACTTATTATGCTTAAAAGGCAACTTTTTAAGCAATTATTTGTTTGGATGCATGGATGGATCCAGAATTTTAATAAAGTTGTAAAATCCTATATAATTGCAACTTTTGATGAAATGTTTTCGATACCGATTCATATTTAAAAAATTTCGAATGACATAATTTGTACCCTTCCCCCAAATGTTTATTTTTAATTTGACTCCAAAAAAAATCGTAGTTATCCTTAATCAGATGATTCGATCAGGTTTTTCAGTTTTAGATTATGGCATTTGAAAGCGATTTTTATTTGAAACATTCCGTATATCGTAATTTCCAATATTTTCTAAAATTTTGAT
Source organism: Tachina fera (assembly GCA_905220375.1). Taxonomy (NCBI): domain Eukaryota; kingdom Metazoa; phylum Arthropoda; class Insecta; order Diptera; family Tachinidae; genus Tachina; species Tachina fera. Next base: position 100,020,177 of record LR999967.1, on the reverse strand, counting down.
AGTAAATATAAAGAAGACTTTAATAACATTCCAAATATTGGATAACGCTTCAGTTATACATGCAAGTCACTTGTTACAAGTTTCATGTACGTATTAACAACCAATACATCGAATGAAATAATAAAAACACTTGCAACTAGATTGATTGTTTACACAGTCAAGTGGAAGTTTATTTTCAAAATGTCGTTGAAGGCAAAGGTTTTAAAGAACATTTTCCGTATGTTGTTTCCATTTTGTTTGTGTTTGTATGAGTTGTGTTGCCAAATTTTTACCATACATAGAAACATTGCAGGGAAGCAAATTAAGTGAACAACTTTTTAATAGAGTAATTAATGAATTTATACAGCAAACCAATAATAAATCATATTTGATTACATGATTTTACTTTTTATATTATTTGTTACGTATTTATATAAGTTAAAATAACTATACTTTAAAAATTATTCCATGCAAGCTATCCATTAAAATTAAAATAAAATCATTAAACGGTAACACTGTTTTGACCTTTGACAACTCTCCAACATGCAAGTAAAAAAATCACTTGTAATGGAAATCTCTTGCCAGTGATCCTACAACTTGTAGCATTATGATTGTATTAGTAAAAATATGTCGATGAATTGAGTTACTTGCACTTGTACTTGCAGGTGTAAACGGTAAGTAAGGAAATGAATATGTTTACTTTAAATTAAACACAGTGACATATTCCTCAGGAAATAATGCACTGAAATAAAGTCTTACACGTGAAAGTAAAAGTTCGAATCTGCTTGCTCTGGTTTTAGACTTGGCAGTTTTTCTTGCTCAACTTTTGATTTTATAATGAGAAAGAAAAAGATAGTTATACAAAAGGTATATACATATGTATTACTTTATCAACTCTATCATACAAAATCAAAAGTTGAGCAACTAAAACTGCCAAGTCTAAAACCAGAGTTAGCTTTATTCGAAATATTTAAGCACTTTCTGAAATCAAAACGACAATCAGGTATGTTCTGACACTCGCATATTTTTCAAATCTGTAACTCATGCGTTTTGCTTGCGAATTGCCATATTGATTTAGGTCAGCTGTGTGTTGAAATCTTCAGTGTATAAGTAAACAATGCAATGCGAAGACAAAATTAAAGAACATTTTATAAGTTTTAATTTTATAGTAAAAATTTTGCGAAACTATTAATATTTTTATTAAAGTGAAAAGAAAACATATTAAATTTCATTAATTAACCATTTTAGTGTTACTTTAAAGTTATGTTTGGGCTAAATTCATCAGTTCACTTCAGTATACTCTTGTGATTTGAACTCGCCAAAAGTCTTGCGATTGCGAGTTGCAGAACATGCCCGAATGACATAAGCAGTGTAGCCCACCGAAAGCATTTATGCCAAAATGGTATTATACATAAATGGGCAATCAAACATTTTTAGTTGCTGCAAACTTTCTCAAAAAAAAAAAAAAATATTAAAATTATTTAGGAACGCAAAAATATACTTTAACGCTACAAAAATGTAAATTGCATGCAATAGCACTCACAGCAAATGCGTTAATTCTTAAGGATTAAAATTGCCCCTAAAAACCATCTAATAGATGTTACATTTTGTACATTCTTTCATACTTCACCGTAAAATAAATGAATGTCCTTACAATCGACAATTTTAGTTGAGCAGCTCTTTACTTAATGGACGAGAGAGAAAGAGAGAGGGGATAATATGGTGGATTTCTCTTCATTATTCCCTTCGCTCTCTCTTCTATAAACTCAAAAGTTGCTTAACTAAAATTACCGTATCTGAACCCCCCAGTCCTTGCAATTTTTTATGATATGTGTAAGCATTGTGTAATTATACAGGTGACTGCGTAAGGATTTATTATATAATAAAACGGCAACCATAGCTGTGTAAAGAACCGAAGAATGTCAAAAGCACAAAAATAATTGTACCAAAACCAAACGAAGTTTTTGAAATTCGTTAGCTACAAAGCACATAGAGCAAAAAATTATCAGCTGAAGTAGCGCTGCCACCTAGTTAGATACACCTTGTGTGTAAGTTTACCCTGTGAAGATATTTTCAAAATCAACTTTCACCTTCCTATACAAAATTTCAAGTGAATTATATGAAATTCGATTATATATTTTTCCGTAAGTAACAGGTTTATGCAGCGTTGTCAGATTTATTTTCAGCCTCCTCGCCCAATGACATCTAATATCGCCAAATATCGCCAATACAATAAAACATTAAATTATAGCTACAAAAATATTTTTTTATTTTGTAATTACATTACATATAGATTCAGTAGGCAACGTCTATCGTAAAACATAAAAGTTATTATCACACCTATTGGAAATAAAAGTTCACGTGAAATCTGTTCCTTTCCCTAAAATTGTGATCGCCATTCTTTGCGTTGTTTTTGTTTTTGTTCACAATTTTTTATTCACGGGAAATATTTCACGTGGACAAATTTTTCGCCTTTTTCCCCGATTTAAGAGAAATTACATTAAGAAAAATTATGTAAATACTGCCATACAAAAAATACTTAAACAACTTATTCCAAAAGAATAATCTAAATAGGATAAATTGAACTTGAGCACCAAGATAAAAATTATTATTTAAATCTTGTGATAAAGCTGAATTACCACATAATTAAATGTGTATTTAAGTACACATATCATATTCTTGAAGTGGTTAGTACCAGCAGCATCGTCGTATTCATATACTCTAGGCGAGAACTCGTGCAGGCTTCTTGGTGCTTGCTTCATTATCAAAATGTTGGTTCTAACTTATAAAAGAAAGTTTTCCCCACTGTGTTTCATAATCACCAAACTTCTAGAATTTCAGAAAATTTTGTTTCAGATAGAGTCACAACATTTATAATTTTTGCACGAAATGTTTTATGTTGTAGAAAAAATTCCTTTAAAAAATTTCATATTAACATTATTCTATTTTATTAAAATCGTAAAATTATAGCCAAAAATATCGCCAATCGCCATTTCAAAATTTTCATCGCCAAAAACAAATTTTCGTCGCCACGTTTGGCGAGATATCGCCATATCTGACAACACTGGGTTTATGTAATTTTCAAGAAATCTATTTCATGTGTAAATGCTCTTAAAAATATATGTAAGTAAAAGATTAAAGTGCGAAGTGAGAAAGAGGGCGTGAGCGAACAAAGTGGATTCAATTTTTATTTATTCAGCCCAATCATGAATAACAATTCCGTGCGAGTTTTTTCACTTTTCCCTTTTCTCCAATTATGAATTTGGTTTTTCCCTTTATTTTGCCAAATTCGGGAATAAAAAACTCCCTGGGGAAAAAGGTGGTATTATGAACTCCGTTGAACTTGGGGTTTTCACTAAAAATCTTTCCCTTGCCAAACCGAAGGGAGTGTACATAAAAACATAGTTAATACACAATTAAAACACAATTTATGTACATAAACTTGTAGTTTATAGTTCTTTTATGTGGAAAAACACAAATAATGCCCAAATAAAGCATTTATAAACATATTTTTACACATTTTTTCAAGTTGGTGAATTTTAATAATTTTGTTTACTCTCTCACTCAAAAAAAGGGAGAAACAAAATGTCAACAAACAAGCAAAACAAAGAGCTTCGTAATGCGGTGATGCCACGTATTACACTTTTTTGTTTTGTTCCCAAAGAATTTATGATTGGAGGAATGTTTTCTCGAGAAAATTATTTTCCGTGAGAAAGAAATTCCGAGGGAATATTCATGATTGGGCTGATTATTTATTCAGCTTTTTTCAAAAATTAATGTGTCCACATGATAAATTAATTTCAGATATGATATAAAGTATTATCATATCATATCATATGATTTAGAGGCCCTAATTTTTATTTCTTGTGGGTGTGAGTGACGGACGCTGCCCAATTTTCGTAGCAATCTGTAAATTTGAAGTTCATAAAATGCAAAATGAGTTTTCTATTGTTTCTGGAAATTTATGAAATAATTTGTTTAATTGTGTTTGTTTTTTATACATACACTTAAATTTTTTTTGTCCATATCTGCTACTGTTCCCTTTTTAGGAAAGATTTTAATTACTCATTGGGAATGTCTTATAGTTTTTTTTCCTTATATTTATTTTTGGTATTCGTATTTGTTATGTTTTTGTTTCCAATAATGCACTAATTGTTGCATTTAAATTGTATGTGTTGTTTTGTGTTTATTTGTGTTATTTTCTCTTGAATAAAAAGAAATCTTCAATAATTTTCCTCCTCTATTATTAATTTGTAAAATAGAAATTGTCAAAATTATTTCTTCAAAATAAAAACTCACTAATTAATGCTTTTCATGCATTTCTCTAATATTTTTTTCTTTTTTTCGATTCTCTCTCCGTACCAGGTCAAACCCAAGGCTTAAATTAAAAATGAAAAAAAAAACAAAAAAAAAAACCAAATACAAAAACCAATAATCATGTAGTGAAATTCCCAATAACTTTTCTTATCTAACCAACATGAGATGAATGTAATTTTCTATTTGTAAAAGATGCAAACAAAGTAGAGTTTGAACTAAAAAAATATCGCCTTTTTAATAAAGAAAAATTAAATACATATGAATTAAAATCTACCACCTACCACCACCATACCATGAATAACTACTTACTCCACTACTATCAACAAACCACCATTCATTTCTATCACCATAACCAATCAATCGCCACCTATGTACATTAATACACAATTTTTAATTGACTTTTAAGTTGTTTCATTGTTTTTTTTTTTATTAAAAATCATTTTAACACTTGAAAAAAAGGAAATGCTTGTAAAAAGAGTTTAAGTTAAATCTCAAAAGAAGTACTAAATTTAATCTTAAAAATAAAAAACAAAAACGTTTTACAGTTTTTATTTTATATACATATGTAAATTACAACTAAGTAGTCTTATTTGTATATAAACAAGCATGTAATCATTTTAAAACGCTTAAATTCTTTTTACAAAATTTATTTTTCTAACAATAAGTTAAACAAAAACTAACGCCAATTTTTTTATTATTAACTATATGTATTCGTACAAGTTTGTAAAAGAAAAACAAAAACACAAGTATAATATAAAAAATATATGGTAATATTAATAGAAATATTATGAAAAGTTAAAATTTTAAAATAAAACTACATACGAAACAAAAAATATCAACGGAAAAAAGTATTTTGTTTGATTCAAAATTCAACTAAATTACATCTCTTTTTTTTAGTCCAAAAAAAAAAAAAAAAAATCTCTTTGTTAAACAATAAATTTTTGACGTATAAGGGTTTCTCAATTTTATTTTTACTCTAGACAACTATTTTTATGGCCTTACAGGGAACATAAAATTAAATTATCTGTGTTCTAGTCCCAAATATTAAAACCTTGTGTTAAAAAAAACTGTGACTCATTTCTGATTAAAATGTGTCCAATTGCGATTCCTGCAGTGCGATTCAACGATCCAACAATAGTAATTTTTGTCTATACATTTTGTCGATTAAAATAACGATGTGTGATTCTGAAACACCTTTTTAGCGATAGGACTCAGCTGATATTTTCTGTTGATTTTTGTCGATAAAATTAACACCCATAAATTATTGTCGCTAAAATAACGACACAGCTGACATTAACCTACAGCGAATATCATTAAAAAGTTTACTTAATAGCAAATTCGATAAATTTTCATTCAGGGCAATCATGAATAAATTTCCGCGTGAAATTTCTCCCTTTTCAAATTAGAATTTTTAGTTTTCCCTATTACTTGCTATTAGTTGGAATTGTTCTCCGGGAAAAACTACACGCGGAATTTTATTCATGATTACCATGGTTCTAATTATTTTAACGATGCGATTATCTTTAAAAAAAAGGTAGTGAATCACACTACTTACTGTTTTTTAACAACAGTTCTTATTGGAATCAGCGCGTTTGAAATTCAGCTAAGGCCGGGCCACAATGAATCCGTCATACGTTAAACTTCGACTTTTTCACTGACAGCTAAGTTGAAATACATGGGTTCTTCTTTTTCAAGTGGCTGCGTTAATGTCACTTGAAAAAGGCGAAGTTTAACGTATGACGCCTTAATAATAAAAAAAAGTCAAACAGTGTTGTTAACAGCTTTGTTTAAAATTCTTAAAAAAAAAGTGTACTAAAGTATTCGTATTACAATAGAAGCGAGACATGATACACAATCAGTCCAACTGTGAATAGCAAATTTTTCCACTTTTCTCATTCCGCCTGTTATGAATTACAATTTTCTGGGGGTAAAAAATTTCCGGAAAAAGTAGGCATTCTAAATATGAGGGAGGATCATACTTGCGAGCTTTCTCCTCCCCAATCATTTTGACGGAAGTAATGCAAACATTTAAAAATCAAATATGTTTGTTTTTAGAATCTTGAGTGTATCTGTCTGCTTTAGTTTGTGTGTGTATCTGTATCGTCAGTATTTTATTTACATATTTTGGAATTAGAATTTTTTAATCGACCACCTTTATGATCTCATCAAACCGTGAAAAAAATATCACATTTTAGCGCTTATTATCGACGAGTGGCATTCCGCAACCATGCTGTTAAAAACTTTTCACTTTTAATTTCTAAGTTTTAAGTTTATATTAAGAATCCCTAAACGTCAAAATGTTTATTGTTATAAAAGCAAAGAGTTGCATATATATTTTAAAAGAGATTAACTTTAATAATAAAAACTATTTTCGCTTTTATAAAAAAAAAAATTAAAACAAAAAAAGGTAAGTTTCATGATTAAAAAAATTAAATTAAAACTTGTTTTGTAAAATAAACTATGTACAGTTTTAAGCAAATTTATATATTGTGCTTATTTAAACGGAAACTCCCGTTAAAGTTATTCTGCCTAATTAAGAAATATTATGACAGAGCGTTTTATTAACAAATTTAACGCGTAATACAAATATTTGTTAGAATTTATGACAACAAAAATGCATTCGTATGCAAACATACGACTATATATGTACATATACATACATACATATGTATATAAACAATTGTGTTGATACGAGTAAAAACAGAAAACGCGATATTCATACTTCCTTTTTGCTCTTAATTGTTTTTAACATTATACAAAGTGGGCCAAAAAGAAACAATAACTTAAATTTGTGGTTATAATTCCTGCAACAATTGCACCTTTTATGGGAATAACAGTATTTCTTTTTTTAAATGCGCCATGGTGACATACATAGTACACATTCAATATTTTCCACACTGCAAATTAAACGTGACATGATTTGTGGTGACGACAAACTAAGCTATGAATCATTGCTTAGACCCCATGGTGAGTCTTGGCCCACAATGTATTAGCTTCAAATTTAATGTAGCAAGGGCTAGATTTTTTCAACTTCAGGATTAGTTTAACAAATTGTAAATTTAACTAAGAAATTGATATAAAAGTGTTTTAACCGATTATGCGGTTTTCAGCTTAATGGCAACATTGTTGCTAGTGCTACAAATCTTGAATTTCTAGCTTGATGTGGCATTCCTAAATATGTGTAAGTATACATATGGCAGCACTCAAAAACAATATGGCATTTCTTAAACTTAACAGGACTACGAGAATTTATTTTTCTCTAACTTATTTAAATATCAGCTAAAATTTAGTTTTTCCTTTTAAAACGAACTAGAAAAAAATTGTTTGCTAGTGAGTATGTATGTATATGTATAATAGATTCAACTTGATATCAAATGAGCAGTGTTGTCATTTTAAACCTAGATTTTCGATTATATGTATTAACATATGTATGCGCATAGATAATCTGTTACATTCAATAACGTTCATGAAAATAATGTCGATCAAATGCGAAAAATAACGTCTATGGACAAAGGAGTAAGTACATCATTAAAACCGGCTGAAGGCCGACAAAACAGAAATTCTTTTTTCAACGAAGCTATTCGACACACTGAGAGGAGAAAATCTTTATATTCCATAAGTTAAAAAAGTAATTTACTATTCACATTGTCGGCAAATATGTATGTAGTAAAAAGTTCTCTTATTAAAGTTTATCAATTAAAGAAAAAAATTACAAACAATTCATTATTTCCATGGAAGTTATTGCATGTAATCAGATAATCATTAAGCAAAAAATAAAAAATGTTAAGTTATAATGAAAATTAAATTCTAATTTTAAGTTATAATGAACTTATAAAAGTATGTATGTAGAGTTATTTTTATTCTAAAAACTAGCCCTAATACAGGTTTTTATACGGCAGCAATTGTTTGTTTTACAAAACGAGTACATTTTCATATAATTTTTGTTATGTTAACTGTAGCTCATCATTTGTTATGATTTTTCATTGAATATACATTTTTCTTTCAAATAGAAAATGAAAACTTGTTGTATTCATTTGTTTTCTTTAATAAAAAAAATAAAAATAAAAATTAAAATAATGCTCAACAAGTTTTTATGAATATTTAAAGTACTAATAAAGTATTAATAAATTTTAAATTTAAATAAATTTTAATTTTATAATTATATGTATAACATAACGTTTGACCTGGTACGCTTACAAATTAAGCTTACTTGTCACTTTTTATTATTACTATTTTATAATTATTATAAGTATGTATGTAGTTGGAAGAATTGAAATTTAAAATGTTACTTTCTTCAATTTTATATTTTAATTTTGCATGCTGTAATAATTTCGTCTAACTGTGTACTTTTGTTGCCATGTGTAAAACTTTTTGGATTAACCATATTTCCCAATTTTTCTTTTCTTAGGATATCCATCTGTTGCATAAGCCTCGTTTCTTGCAGCGCAACAAACGTTCTGCTTGCCTGAGGGCTGAACAACTGCGTTTGATGCAAGAACGTAAAACTCTAATGGCGGTTGGCGGCGGCGGCGGTTCGTCATCAACCGATTCAGCTACTAGTGGTATTACATCTTCTTCAGATAATAACAATCCAATGCGCACATCAGATTTGAACATGTTTTGGAGTAAACGACCACCGGAACGTTTAGGTAGTTCGGCTTTGGTTTGTCCTGGCGGTGAAAAATATTTTATTAATGATCGCGATGAAATCAAACTGAACTCTTCCGGCCGTCAGGTGTTTGTTATCAATAAGAATCTCAAGTTTTTCAAATTGGACTCTGTGCGAAAAGCCAAAATGGTAAGTGTTGAGTTCTATTTTTATTTTTTCTTTATGGGGGCAATTATGAATAAAATTCCGCGAGAAATTTTTCCCTGGGAACAGTTCCAACTTATAGCAAGTAATAGGGAAAACAAAAAATTCTAATTGGAAAAGGGAGAAATTCCTCGCGGAATTTTATTCATAATTGCCCTGTATATAAAAAAAATACATATAAAATTAATTGAATAAGAATCATAACATTAAGTTAACAATTTTAAACCACATTTACATTTACACACAACTTAAAAGAAAAATTAAAAATTTATTTTTCTCTCAAGAGTTGAGTTGAGTAACCAAGATATTTTTATAAATTTTTACACAATATGAAGAAGGATATGAAGATTAATTAAACATGATAAAGGTATGAATTTCAGGGGTTTCTTGTTGGAAAATGGAAAAATTAATTTTTTTGACAACAGGGAAAAAAAAATTCAAAATTTTTTTCTGTGTTTGTTGTAAAAAATTACATTTTTCCATTTTTCTAACGAGAAAAAAAAACTGAAATGAATACCTTTGATGATTTACGTAATACGTGTTTCATTTTATTTTATTTATTTATTTATTGAACTAGAATTAATTTAAATATATGACAAATGTACAAGCTCAATTATCTATCCGATCCGTTTGGTAAACTCCCAACGAAACAAAAAATGCTAAACTAAAATTTTATAATTTATATAATTTCATTTCCAGTGTCACCTACGAATTACTCAATGTAAATTCAAACGTTTCCAACAATTTGCACAACGTTGGCTCTCAGCACACGTCTCAGCCGAACAACAACAACAATGCAATGAATGGCTGCTGGGGAACGTCAGTAATAATAGTGCAATTACGACAACATCATCCGCAACATCAAGTAATAACTGGTCATTGCCGAAAACAAAAGTTATTGTACAAAACGACTCAAAAAGGACACCCTATCGTCCATATCAACGTTATAAAGTATTAAGCAGTGGTGTCGCCAATCTCAATAGTATTAATAGCTCAAACACCACCCACATGTATAATACAGCAATTAGTAATTTAGTTAATGCCAGTGTGGCCAACATAAATGTAAGCTTGATAAATACGAACACCACTACAGCAACGTTGGTGGGAGTGGGAGCAGGAAATACAACCAGTGGTGTAGGAACAGCTGGAGTAAATTTAAATACTTTAAGCAGTGTTGCGGCTTTAAATGCCAGCAGCAATGAGGTTGTAACAGCGAACCTAGCAAATTTGCCACCCACCCCACATTGCAATAGTGTGACCGGCTTAACGCAGTCATCGGTGGTAGTGGTGCAGGAACAACCTGCTCAAGTCCGGCCAATGGAAAGTTAATTGATGAAAAAGAAAGAAAATGAAGTTGAACAATAGAGAGAAAACCAATTTAGTTTAAAAAAGCTTCCAAATTTTGTTTAAAAAACCATTGCATTTCAGTACTTGTTTTTTTCTTCTTGTTAATTTAAGTTATTATAAAATTAATTTGTTTTGATTTCAAAAACAATAATAAATACATTAACAAGCCAACAATTGCAAAATGTTTTAACACCAAGTAAAATTAAAACAAGAGCAAATTTATATCTTATTGTAAAGTTGACCTATTTGAAATACTTGATTATCAAAAATACAACAACTCAAACTACATGCATATGTATGTGTATAACAAACATACATACATACAAATGTATGTATGCATATGTATATAAATAATGATTCCTTGTTAAAATAGAGTTACGAGAACAAAAAACACTTGTAAAAAGTCACTATAATATTTAAAATTATAATTAGTAATTATTATAACGATTACAATTTTTAAACCTTATTGATTAAAAAATCTTTAACTAACTTTTAATTTAGTTTAAAAAAAAATCTATTATTTTGCTGTAACATAATGTTTAAATAACTTTTTAAAATATAAATAATGCCTGTATAACGTGTTTTATCATATAACTTTATCGTATAAATATTTATGTGTATCTATACAGAAACAATATGAACATTTATTTTGCAATAACTATTAGTTTACATTCTGTATAATATCCACTTAAAACACAGTTAAAGAAAGATTACATAGAGAAAATAATTATATAATAAGGAAATTTGTTTAAAATAATTTGAATATGTAGGCACTATTTTTAATTTGTAACTTTATCAAACATAACATACATACTACATAAAACATGCATATTTATTAATATATATATATATATATATATATATATATATATATATATATATATATATATATATATATATATATAAATATATACATATGTATATGAGACATATTATTTCTAGTTAATAAGCCTTTTTTATAACGTTTATTAATAACAATTATAAGTTATATATTTCTATGCTCTAAATATTTTAAATAATAATTTGTAAGTTGGAAATAAAATAAATCTTGAGTAATTAAAAAATTTAACATTTTTGTAAAAATTTCGTTTGTTTTAACTCGTGAAGGATAGGACTAAAAAAGATAGATAGAAGAAAAAAGAATTCACTTTTTTGATTTGGTTTGGATAAAAAACAAAGTTTTTTTTTATCTGCAACTATTTATCGCATAATTTCTGTTAAATATAATGAAATTTAAAATATTTTCAATTCACACTTTCTTCTAGTTATGAATTAAAACTTTTGTTGAATGCAAAATTGATCAAAAATTTAATTTAATGCCGATTTTTGCACAATTAACCTGTTTTCAAGTATGTGCCTTAAGTCTTTTAGAGCCAATGTTATGGTTGGGTGGGTAGGAAAATCACAAAAGACTTAAGACATAAACTCGGTTTTCGTGAAAATTCACTGGAATTAATTTTTAATGTTGAATTTCGGATTCAGCAGGTGGGTTTGGCACGTATAGGGTTTTTAGGCCGTTTTAGGCCACCGGTTTACGAGATAAACTCAAAAAGTATGAAAATGGCAAAAATTGATAAATTGTGTGTTGCTTTCCTAAGTCTTTTAGATATGGTAAAAAAGATTTCTTTGACACAAATTGTGAAAGACTTAAGACACATGTGGATATGTGTATTTTTCATTTATTCGTTCAAAGCTGAATTACAATTAATTAGTTTTTATTCATTTACAAGTCATTACAAAAATAAAATCAACAGAACCAAATGTACGGAATTGGTTTCTTTAGTATTGCCATACCATTTTTTTATGTAGTTTATCAACTTTTTCATGTTGGCAGCACACAAAAGAAAAAAATACAAGGCAAAATTAAAATATGCATACAAAAAAAAAATTAAAACGCCTAAACATATGCCACATTATGCTTTACTACAAAATTATATTGCCACACTTACAAGATAAAAACGATTTTACCATTTCTTTCGGATTGATGAAAACGATCGGAATCTGAAGCACCAAAATGGACATTGGAGAATGCTATTGAAATAAAGTGTAAATCAAGCATAGTTCAACCTTTGACAATTGAATATTGGACTTGAATAACAATTGTTTTACACTTGATTCCAAGCAAAATTGCTTAGTGGGAAGTCGTTTTTGTCAAGATTTTTAAATTAGACAAATATTTTATGAAATTGTAAAAAATTGTACCATGTACATATCGTTAACTTAATACGAAAAGGCCCCAAATCATAATTTTTCGAAATCAATATTACATATTTCGATAGACCATTTCTAGATACAACTCTTCCATAAAAAATCAGATGAATACAACACTAAATTTGTAATGTGTTTTTAATAAAAATTGAGTTTAAAAAAATGTTGTATCAATATTGCATCTACAGGGTGGCGCAAAAAATAACCTTCCGATGTTATTTGGCTGTAATTTAAAAAAAAAAGAAAAACTTTGATTCTTCTTGTGGTTTATTTTTATTTGGTCTTTTAATTTTTTTACATCAAGTCGAGAATATGATGTCATGTAAATGGCCGCCGCCACAGTTGATTGTCATTTGAGCCCTTTTTATGACATTTTACATCACTTTGGCCAAAATTTCCTCACATTCTTGACGGATATTGTCTTTAAGAGCTGCAAGAGTCTGAGGCTTGTTGACATAAACCCGCGACTTCAAAAAGCCCCACAAAAAGAAGTCTGCAGCGGTAAAATCAGGCGATCTTGCCACGAACGTGCCAAAGTCACCGATCGATTATTGGTCAAATAAATAGTCACCAATATTCCGCGTTCTGGAGCAGTGTAGCGTAACATTGTTTATTAACGTGTATTTTGCATGCGTTTACTACACAAATGGCAAAACAGAACTGACATTAGGCGCCAATCGCAAAATTTATATAATTTTCTGATAGGAGGATTACTTTTGTGCCACCCTGTATTTTTATTTAGTTTTTTTCCTCCTCCTGTAAACTATGAAAAACATGAGTTAGGGCCTTTTCGTATTCAGTTAACGATACATGATGTATGAGAGATTTACAACGTTTGTTGCGGAAACTCTTGGTCTTATATGGCCTGCCAAATATACAAAACCACACATTCTACTTTGTTTTTGGAAACTAAAATACATATTTCTCGATAGAAAAATACAATGGGCCGAAAAACTAATATTTTAATTTGCATTTTATTCATATCTTCTGCTTTGAAGAAATAATTTCAGATTTGTTTTGTTTTTACAAAGATTGTCTTAATCTATAGCAAGTTTTATACTTAGTTGCATGCATTTTTGCATTTTTGAGGAAAAGCTTCGGAGATTCACGGATACCTCACTTTTGGAAGTCACTCGCTTCTTCTCTTCGCTTCTATTATTTAATTTCTTTATAAATTCGGTATTACAAGGTAATTTTTTGTTTGTTTCTGTTCTTAAATATAAAAGAATGTACATAAAATATACTACATATGTATTATTTCGTTTCACTGAAACACAAATTCAATATGTCAAAGAGTTTAGACAATACATATATATTTTCTTATTTTAAAACTAATCATTACCAACATTGTTAATGGTTAAAAAAAGAATTATTATTAAAACATATGAATGAAATTGCTTATACACATGTGAGTACAATTTAATTTGCATTATTTATATAAGAAATCTTTGCGTGTAATGATACCAGAAACTCTATTTTCACTGTCCACTACAATTAAATGTCTCAAACCCAAAGCACGGAATTTGTTAAAAATTTTCGGAACGGAATCGTGCTAGAAAAAAATGAAGATCAATCAATATATAAAATGGAAATGTATAAAACACAAAATTTAATGCTAATATATATTTACCTCTCTGGAACATACTGGTGATGGATTCATAAATATATTTAGGTTAACCGTATAATTAACTTTATCCCTCGACATGCGTACTTTCTAAGAAAAGCAAATAAAAATACGATATAAGAATATTTAATAATATAATAACATAATTATTTATTTTTAAAAAGTAAATGCAAATTTTTAACAGTTAGAAATAATAATACTTCAGCTGGCAGATGTATACAGATTTCATTTAACAAACAACAGATCACAAACTTCTTGTACTGCCGTGTAATAGAAACTATTACTAAAATACAACTGATTCCCTTTAAAAAGCAGATGATATACATTCAGGTTTTTTATTCAATACACCATTTACGTCAACAACTTCACAAATAAAAAAAAAATGGTTTTACACAAAACAAATTTAAAGTTTTCAATTTACACGCAAAGTATGCAAAATATTTGTATGAAATTTTTACATAATATATATTCATATGAAGAACGCTATGAAGATTACTTCTGCATCACTAACTCAAAAATTAAATTTTTGGAGTTTTGAAGTTGTTGGAGTAAATGATCGAAATGAAAAAAAAATTATTTAATAATAAATTAATCGAAAGTAATTACTAAAAAGTTTTTTTTCTCGCCAAATGTTACACAAATTATTTTTACAGTGTAATTCGTAACAAATATTAAAGCAAATCCGTTGATACAGTTCGCTGTTTGGTGTTCGTTATAATCGAACTCCACTGTACAATAATTCTCAAGTTATAAATGGAATTATACGGTGTTGCAAATTTGCGCTTATTTCTTATGCTTGAAAAACGACTGTTTGGAGATCGTGGATCCACATTTGTATGAATATCGGTAGATAATTTTGGGATTTTTAGATTTTCATACAATAAATTTTTTGTCACTTTGTCAACTAAACTATTTTTAATTTTAACTAAGTTATTCTGCACTGATTTTCAAAAAGGAAGCGGTGTTGAATAGAAAAACAAATTAGCACTCAAAAGTGCATTTAACAAAATTTAAATCGACAAAAGTTCTTTTTTTGATTTGTTAAGAAAAGACATGTTGCTCAGAAGAAGAAGAAGAAGAAGTAAGTTTCACCTACCTTGAGTCAAATAACATACAAAAGGTAGATTTTATATTTATTTAAAATAAATTAAAAGAGAAATAGCTTTTAAAAAATCCGCAAAAGCTGAAGAAATAAAAAAATATTTCTCTAATTTTTCTGCGATTTATTTAAAAAAATAGTTTTAAATAAATCTGACCAGTAGCTTAAAAGTTATACATACATATGGGCATTTCTCCGAGAAAATCCACTATTTTATTTTTATTTATTAAAATTTTACCTAACGTAAAGCTGCTGACGACACAAATATACAAAGTAAAAAAAGTTTAATTTTCTTTGAAAAACATCAAGCATTTTTGTTTGGTGTCGCATGCTACAAAAAGTTATCATTCCTGTGGAAATACCCATATATCTATTAAGATTTACTTAAAATAAATTTAAAAAAAATTGTTAAAAAATGACTTGAAAAAAGACGCAAAATTGAAAAAGAATTGAAAAAAACTCTGTCTAATTTGTCCGTGATTATACTTTTTCGAAATGTTGGTCGATTCAAAACCTTTTAAAATGTATTTAAAAAGACAAACTTATTTTTATATGTATACTTTTTTATATGATAAAAAGCTCTAGGTTACTTACATCTATTGAGGGATAACGAGGATAAACATCTCTAAATGTTTGTATAGTTGTTTCATTTTCCCAAAAACGTTTCTTTTCTTCATACAACGACTTTAAGAGTATTACAATTAACTGGGAACGTAATATAATGCCACAAAGACGTCCTTTAGAGCGATCATTCTGCAAAGAAATAATTTTTTTTTTGTTACAATTCGAAAGCTTATTTTTTATATTTAATAAATAAATTTACCTCTTCCACATCATCAACTACGGGAAATCCATTATGCTTATAGCGATTTAAAATATCGTATATGTAATTGGCTTTATCTCTCAACTTTATGCAAATCACTGGTGAGCTCATAATGTTTGAAGCCTTTAAGCCCATATAGTGCGGCAGTGGCTCCCATGGCAACATGGGTACATGGTTTACTTTTATTTGAATATCATAAATTCCCTCGTTGAAGTAATCGCCCACCCATTTGGCACTTATTAAGGTTACAATAAGAGGAAAGAAGAACGATGTTTCAACGCCAGTAGTTTCCATTAGAATGACAGTTAAACTTATGGTCATACGTAAAACGCCACCTAAATTTGCCGCCGCTCCAATCAAAGCATATTTGCCAGGATGTAAAAATATCTAAAGATTGATTAAATATGTACTACATATTATTTATAGTTTACGGCCTAGTCTTATTCATAAAAAGTGTTTTTGGCTTATAAGAAATTTCCTTACAAAATGTATAAACCTTTTTTATAAGTTAAAAATGTATTTTCTCTTTAATAAACTAGTCAAGTAATTAATTTAAGAAATGAAACTATGCTTACGGCTTGCGGACAAAAATAAAACAATATCATGACCACTAAACGGCCCCAGGCAGCACCGACTAATACAGTGGGAATGAATACACCTAAACTCACATTTAATCCAAATGTAGAGCAAGAAAGAAAATAATAAACCAACGTAAACATGGCTAAAGTTAAAATTTTATGGGATCCTAGTAAAAAAAAGGAAATATATATTTAAATCAAGCAGCAAACAGGAATAATTATCAAAGATAGAATATACCAGGCGGGTCATGAAATAAGGCACGAACTGTTGCCTCTGGCGTCTGAAACCATAGAGCAGCAACAGCATTATATTCATTGTCCTCACAAAATAGCTGCAAACGAAATTAAAATTATGGAAATAATGTTAGTTATTTATACATAGTAGCATTTACGTAAAGCTTACCTGGGTTGGATAGTCTGTGGGATCATTGCCCAGTGGACGACAATCGTTTATGAAATAAATCATTGTGCAGGCCAACAATACTCCCAGCATTGACACTAATACTGCTTCCATGACACGAGCAATTTTAAATTTCACAAACCTCGAACGGAATTTATTTATTTTTGTATTCAAACTATTCCAAGCAGCGCCCAATAAGCCTCCAGCTATACCGAACAGCATGAAAATTGGCAATTCAAAGTATTCAAATGTAAGTGATTGCTCAAATTTGCCCAAATTGAAGAGACCCGTAAATGTATAATCAGTCGAACCATGATAGGCGGACAGTACAATATTCAATGTGAACGAGCTTATAATTGAAGCGATTAAAGTACGCCAAATGAGATTTTGATTCAAGTAACTAGCAGCTTCCTCCAACGAAAATAACATGCCGCCAATTGGTGAACCGAAAGCAGCTGCTACACCAGCAGCCGCTCCGCCCAAAACAAAATCTCGCTTTTCGTGGTCATCGCGGAAGGCTTTGAAAATACGAAAGTCTTTAACAAATGTTGTGCTTTTTCCTTGGGATATGCCAGCAGCTACAACTGCACCCGCGTGTATCATTGGCCCTTCCTAATTATTATTTAATTAATAAATCATGTTTTGTTATACATATGTAGTCCCATTAACGCTTCTTTCCTTACCTTTCCTCCCGCCAAACCACCTACTACAGAAGTAACCACACCTATGCTTTTTATGGCCAATGTTTTAATTCTCACTATTCTCGGAATTTTCACGCCATTTAAATAACTTTTTACTTGCGGAATACCGCTGCCTGCAGTAATAGGTTCCAAATATGTTACCATTGCTGCTCCCATTGCAACGGGCACAACGCTAAGCGCCATCCAATATAAATATGGCATAACTAAATCACCATCCGAATTATTTTTATGCGGCACGTTGGTATCGACAGCTTTAGCAACATGAAAACATAATATTTATAAACTGGGATCAATATGTTTCGACAAAATAAAATTACAAGATAAACACATAATGAGAAGCATACGTACATATAAATTTAATTAAATATTTCCTGTGTTAAAAAATAAATTGTGTTTTATAGCCTGCCCTTCGGTGCCAACCAGAATAGAAAATTCTATGTTTTTATGAGTTTAGTTATCATTGTTATTGTCGCCGACTTTGAATATGTAGTATTATAGGTAACACATATAAAAATGCTTTGTTTACCTGCATCTAAATTATTTTTAACTTTTTAGTGCGCTTATTTTTAAAGTCTGTTAAATTTTTTCAAGTTTTATTTTTTATTTCTTAGGTGAGCCAAGTTTCGTAAAAATTGGTCTAGTAGAAGCTCGTGATCTATAATAAATACGAGTATTAAGCTGTAGTGGGCATGTCCCGCCCACTTCTTTAAGAACAAAGTTATGGCATTCTGGGAGCCAAAACTCTTGAGTATTTTTCAAAGCTCAAAGTGTGTGACAACTTTCGTAAAAGTTGATATAAAGCTTTTAAATTTTCACCTAGGAGTAGAAATCCTCAACTCATCTTTCCACGTATGTATCTTTAAATCATCTTTTTTTATGTCATTCCTCGTTAGGATAATTAGCAGGGAAACCACAAATATGCATTTGCATGTTTTTTCTTGTCTGACATATTAATGCGGAGATAAGATATTTATCCGTTTCAGAACTTTTTATGAATTTTGGCATTGATTTCTTAGTGCATATTTTTGCATATTTTACCCTTTACATCATGTTTCCCCATATATCAGTCTTATACGCACACTTTTAGCATTAGCTTTTAGGGCATATTTTTATGTTTTATAGATTTTTTTTTAATTTTAATATTCTTGGTAATTTGTTTTTATTTCTCAATATAAATTGTAAGTCGAAAGTTTCGTGTCGTTATTGTGAAACAGGCCATAAAATTAAAAGGAATGATATATTGGCAGAGAATTTATTACTAATAATACCTATAGAAAATAAGAATAGAACTTCAATCTCAATTAACTAAAGAACTTTTCAAATTTAATGAGGGTTCGGTGAATACTATATCCCTCCAATATCACAAGTCTGGCATTAATTTTAGAGAAATTGTAACAGCCAATTAGGCTGCTCATTATATTTTATAGCATACATATGTATGTGTCTGTGACAATATGTAATAATCGCTTAAGTCTACTTACGAAAATTTGTGGTTTTGGGAAGCTTTGACACTACCGTTAAGATCAAAAGGTTGTATAGCATGATTCTGCTTTGGTTTCCTTTATTTGCATAGGTACGTAGCATTCTAACTACGGCAACTTACAACTAGTACTTAAGAGGGTATAATAAATAATAAGCGATTATAACATATCGCCACAGATATGTACATACTAGTGATGCACGAATATTCGTATTCGTATTCGAATTGTCGAATATTCGGCCATTTTCAGGCGAATAAGAATGTATTCGTATTCGTTAAATTCAGACGAATACGAATACGAATATTTTTCCAAAGAAATTAAATAAATAAATGCATAGATCCAAAACGAAATTTAAATAAATGACTAAAAATTTTAGGTTGTACAAATACATTAATTTTTTTATAGAAATTTGTGCTTTGTATCATTTTCAAATATTATTCAATGACGATCGTTAAAATTTTGGGTACTTTTTATTAACTTTAAAGTACGTCAACAAGAGTGTGATGTCCTTTTTCATAAAAATTTTTTTATATTTCATATTTGCATATAATATTTGTATTCGTATTCGTATTCGCGAATATCGTTTCAAATATTCGTATTCGCGAATATATTTTGAAATATTCGTATTCGTATTCGCGAATATCAAAAATTGACATTCGTTACATCACTTGTACATACATACATATGTACGTGTGCATACTTATGTTTTTAATATGTATACTTACAATGCTTAAGAAATTGGTATTTTCTAGCTGTTAGTTCTTCAATAACGATATCAATCGCACAAGCAATCAAAGCTGTGCAAATACCAATTTTTATGAAAATGATCCAACGCAAAACGTCTTTGCGTATGGAAAATCTCGTATTGTTAGTGAGTTGTTCTTTTTGATACAAAACATTCTCACATACGTCATAGTCTAAACTCTACAAATATATAAAATGTTTTAAGATTTCATAAAATAAGATCTATGTAAATCAATCGTTAAATGTAACAAACCTCATATATATCTTGCTGTTCAGATATTGTCTCATTTATAACAGCTGTGCGAGATCGTATACGAAATGTGGGTTGATGCTGCGATGGAGCAGCTAACGGTCGCGTTATCTCTTGTGCATTTCGGGAAGTAACGGGTAATTCAGAAATATTAACTGTTCGAGTTGACGATGTACTGAAAATCTAAATTTGTTGTGTGTGTGCATTACGCATGAGTCATTTGTATGAACTTATGTATGTGCATTTTACTTAAGTTTTGTAAAATCATATACTATTAACTTACAATTGGATCTGCAGCATTTATGTCTCTGGATGATTGCTGATTATTTTCAGTTTGCTCCAGTGCAATGAGATTGTTTTTCTGGCCTTTACCTTTATCTAATGGTATGTTAGTTTGCTTCAAACTACTAGACAACATTGATATATCAGATTCAAAGCCATCCTCTGCATTATTGCCGACACTTGTTGCAAATACTTTATCAACTCCCTTTTTGAAATCGATTAACTGCTCTTTATCATCATTATTCAAATCCATATCAAATGTTTTATTTAAAAACTTTAACAACACAAAGCATAATTTTTATGCCAATACCTAAAATATCAATTTGCAATTACAAAATATTTAATTTGTAGAAACCACTGCCGGCTATTACATCCACATTTTCTGCCGCTGCCTCTTTAAAATTTGACGGCGGCTTGAAGAATCACAAGGTGAAACTGAATATGTTAGCAACGAATTTGAATAGGTTGTTTAAAAAAGTTATACAACAGTTTAAATACTCTTTTGTATTGTAACTATTATTATGTTGGCACTATTCACAAAATTCTAAAATTGGAAGTTGAAAGACACCTTGATAACAACTAACTTTTTCAAGTCGTCTTTCAGTGTAGTGGAGTTGAACAGCTGATAACAATTGCTGTTTAAAGAACCGTAGAACGTCAAAAGCACAAAAATAATTGTACCAAAACCAAAAAAAACGAAGTTTTTGACATTCAGTGGCCATAAAGCACATAGAATAAAAAATATCAGCTGAAGCAGCAAAGCCAACTTGGAGGGTATTTTTTCATTTTCGCACATTTACCCAAAGAACGTCATAACTCGAAATATTTAATTTTTGAGTTAATGATGCAGAATTAATCTTCATATCGTTCTTCATGTTGTGTAAAGATTTCATACAAATATCTTGTTTACTATACTCTTGAAAGCAAAATAAAATTTCCTTTTTCTATTAGTTTTCTGACAAACTAGTTTTTTTGAGTTACAAGCTAGTATCGATTTTGGGAATTCAAAGGGAGAAAACAGAACAAAAACCGTGGATGAAGTTCAACTGTCATGCCAAAGGGTCATACATATATTATTAAAATGCACACTTAGGAGAACAAAATGAGACAACTTCGCGTGATTAATTTTAGATTTAATCACGGTCACGCCTGACACGACAAAAAATCATGACATTTGCTCATCTATAGCAAGTAAATACATACATACATACATACAATGTACGTATTTTTATTTTTACGTTAATATTTTTTGTTGTAAATAATATTTATTTTTTTTTTCAAAAAATATTTACAGTTTCATTTAGGGGATCAATAATGTAAGTATACCTTAAAGATATGGTTATTTATACATATTACAGGTGTATCTACAAGTAATTAGTACATATGGTAGGTATGTATATAGGTATGAATATAACACTATTAGAAAATTATACTTCATTTGAATTAATTTTTTTTATTGCTGATTCATAAAGGAATCAATTATATGTACATACATATGTGCATAAATACACAAAATATATATGCATAATATAGCATAATGTTCTAACAGTTAAACTGAAAACCAGGGTTAAGAAATTTAAACTTTGCAATATCTAAAAACATACGATTCGATTCTATTTGGTTGCGTACATTCATTTCACGTTGTAGATCACGTAATGAATTTTCAACTTGTAGTAATAGTTCTTGCCACTTAGCATTATTGCTGTTAGTGTTATTACAATCAGGATTAGCATTGCATGGGTTTTGAGTACCAGCTCTAATATTATTTATCCTAGTATCATTGTTATTATTCACTGAATCGTCATCTTCAGAACTGGAAAATATTCCCGAATCAGTATGCACTGTCAGATCAATTGCTTCGGTCGCTCCTCCCAAACTAAACTGTTCCGGCTTAATTATGGACAAGTTGTGAGAAAATCTGTTATATGGTCGATCATTTTCTATTTCGCATTGCTGATTACTTGTATAACTACTGACGACACTAGGGGAAGATAGTGAAATCGATGTTGATGATAAATTTCTATTATTGTTATGATTTTCGCAGATTAATTTGTGTTGTTCTGAAGTATTCCAATTTAAAATTTTTTTTGGCTGATTGTTAAAATTTGGGAAACTATCGAAAAATGATGGAGTTATCTTAATAAAAAACAAAAGTAAAAAGTTCATGTTATTATAAATACAGTTTCTGGGTTGGAATGCTCTACACTTACATGTGCTATTTTATTTTCTTCCTGTTTTTGTTGCTTTTGTAGAACGACATTTAAGCAGTGAGTTGAAACGATATTGTTTTCCCGAGACCTTAAACTATAATTGATGGGCTGCTCAGAATCTTCATAAGGTGGTAATTGGCCAATTGACATAACGACATAATCTTTATTTCTCCACTAGGAAAGTAATAGCAAATTAAAAAAAAATTATAAAAATAATTATTGAGATTCGGTTTTAAAGATGAGAAAATTTACAATGAAATACAAAAACAAATTGGCGTATTTTACTTTTGTTTTCAATATAAATTATATGACAAACGTGACGTACATACATATGTATGTATGCATGTAGTTCTATAAAAATATAACGGTCTAGATTTCGGTGTTTTTTATTTAACACGTTTTTAAAACTCATCATTGCTATACCAACACATACATACATACATACATACAGGATTATAAACTTAGCACGTTAACAGTTCATTACATTATAGTATTATAAAACATACATACATATGTGCCCTTAATTATGAAAGTGGTCTAAGTCATATGCATTTTTGCTTCGAAATTTCAAATAAGTTTTAAAAAATCTTAAATAAATATTTGATAAATATGAAATAAATCTATAGAAATCGAAACTCATACAAGTATTAATTAAACTGTTGTATAATTTAAAAATATTTCTTAATTTGTTCAAATGTAATGTGCACAATATCCAGACATAAGAAATATATGACTTACACCACTTTCATAATTAAGGGCACATACATACATACATACATATGTATGTATGTATGTATAGTATCTACAAAATTCTGGGTGTGTGAGTACAAGCTGTATTATGAATAAATTGTAAATAATTGTCCACAAAATAATCACCCTCATTGGTAATAAAGTGCGAACATTTTGTTCACGTAAAATATTTCCCATAAACAACAAACATTGACGATCACAATTGCAGGGAAATATGTTCCCTATATTTGACGTGAACTTTCATTCCCGATAAGGGTGAATGAGGATACATTTTAAAAGTTAAAATTTCCGATTTTTGTACTTTTTATTTAGTTTTGTTTATGGAAATTTTTCGGTGCGTGCCAGTTCGCGACTTATCAAATTTTTCTTTACACTTATTTTTCTTCATTAAACTATTAAAACTATTTATTTTCCATAAGATGTCTTATTTTCCCCCATTCCTGTTAGTTATAGATTTGCATGTATGTACATATTAGTGATGTAAGGAATGTCAATTTTTGATATTCGCGAATACGAGTACGAATATTTCAAGCGATATTCGCGAATACGAAAATGAATATTTGAAACGATATTCGCGAATACGAATATTTTATGCAATATGATATATTAAAAAATTCTTATGAAAAAGGGCTTCACACTCTTGTTGGCGTACTTTAAAGTTAATAAAAAATACCCAAAATTATAATGATCGTCATTGAATAATATTTGAAAATGATACAAAGCACAAATTTCTATAAAAAATTAATTAATTTGTACAAACTAAAATTTTTAATCATTTATTTAAATTTCATTTAGGATTTATGCATTTACATATTTGTTTAATTTCTTTGGAAAAATATTCGTATTCGTATTCGTATTCGAATCCGCCTAAATTTGACGAATACGAATACATTCGTATTCGCCTGAAAATGGCCGAATATTCGACAATTCGAATACGAATATTAGTGCATCACTAGTACATATGTATGGATGTATTTGATATAGTACCTAAGTATCGGTGCTTTTGTCGAGTTTGATTTTGAAAATAAAATTAGTTTTTTCTATTAGATACCGTTTCAGTATAAATTCACAAACGAAAATTTTTATTTCATTTACAAAAACAAGCAGATTTTATGAAAAATTAAAAAAAAACCAAGCCTGGGAGCAAATTACGACATTCTATTCCTATCGTAATTATTAAATATTTCTACCTACATATGTATATGTATGTATGTACATATACATAAGTTCCATTGAAACATTTTGAAATTTCATTTGATATCGAGAACTGAAATTCGTCCGCTGATCTTTCTACAAAAACCAATGATTTCATTTTCAGCCAGTATTCGAAAATATCTTCAAATGGTATACATACATATATACATACATATGTATATTCTACTATACGTACATATACATATACTTACATACATATGTAAATATGCATGTAATTATATTTATACTGTTATTTCGAAAAAACAAAGATGACAACTGTTAGTTTTATACAAACTCATTGTATGTAGTATGAATGTACTTACATTTCGCATTTCCTCAGCTTCTCTTTGTTGCATTTGGTGTCGTTGAAATGCTGTCTTAATCTTCAATTTGTGCGTATGCATTAAACTTGATTCTGTTGCCGAATCTAGAGTTGTAGTTAGTCCTGTTTTTTCGTCATTATTAAGTGAACACATGTCATTAGAATTACCAATGGAATTGCTAGACCGATTGCGAATACTGCGATGGTTAATTTTTCGATTGCGCATTAAACGATCTCGACGTTCCAATAAGGCATTTACTTTCATATCATGAAGTTTTTCCAATAAATCTGGATGGCGTCTCTGAAATATGTTTATGATTATTTGCCTATTTAAGAGCACTGAAAACTTTTTATTGAAGATAACATATTGAAAGCCCTTTCTTATACGCACACACTTACATATACATATATGTATATGTATATAAGTACATATCTTACATATGAAAAATTTTAAAACCAAGTAATAATTTATGTAATAAGTTGAGAAAACCGACCTTTATATGCATGTGAAAATTTCCTGTAGACCTTACACTGCCCCTATAAACACGATCCGGCGGGCAATGACAACATTTGACGGTGACATTTTCACCATCTTGCGTTTGAATTTGATATAATTCGCCGTTCAATATGTATGGTATGTGTACATGACGAATGTGCAATTTATTTAAATCATCCATATCTGAACACTGATTAGAATTTAAAAGACCGATATTAATCGTACTATGATTTTGTTGCAATGAGGCCACAATGTTGCGGTTTGAAGTATCACAAAATGTTGCACCTGTTTTGGATATAACTTGCGACTCGATCGTTTGCTGCAACGGCAATTTTATACTACTATCATTAGTTGTAGAATGTGTTGAAGTTTGCATTTCTTCAGCTGAATTTAGCAACTCAGATATTATAGTTGTATCATCACTAGATGTTTCTTCCGATTCAATGGAATTCATAATTTTCGATCGAAAGTATAACGCGTTCGCAATGAACTACAATTTTGAAATGTTGCTTGCTAACTTTACCTCAACGAGATAAATTCCCTTTTTGCCCTTGAAAAAGAGAAGCTAACACTTGTATGCACGTACTTATATACATACGAACATACGGTGTACACATTAAATTTATCCTCATTATTGTTGTTTTTGTAGTTGGAGAAAATATTTTGTTGTTGTTCTGAAATGTAATTCTCATTTCATCCAAAAATTTAATATTTCAGTACTCACGCAATGCATCCAATAGAACATAAAAAATCTAGACAAACCGTTAACTTTTTTGAGAAACTTAGGGTTACCAGTTTTTTTATTAAGTACTAGTAGTGCAAGTATGTTTAAGAATAATACCACATGATTAGGGTGTTCTAAAAATCACGCGTTTTGAAATCGCCTAATTTCCAGAAAAGGGCTCACATTTTTAAATAATTGAATTCTTTTCGTTTCTAAAAGACGTAGTTGTTGTGTAAGTTGCTTATAATGGCTAACTGATTCAAACTTTATTATAAGCTTCCAATAATATGGTGTAATGGTCCACTAGCCCATACCATTTTAAAAATGAAGCATACGCTTAAAGATTTTTGGCCTTTAATTTTATTACATTATGCTCCTAATTTTCATGACAAATTGTATGGAGGAACTCGTGTGTAATAATAATGTTTTCTAGACTGCCGTCCTTTGTCTGTGGTTAAGGATTTTCTCCATCATGGTATTTCCCGAAACAGGGGAGCATAATAAAGATTTTATGTCGTTGCAAAGTTTCCCTGCCTAGACTGCTAGAATTTAAATTTCGTCACTTCCCAGCAAAAAAAAAGTTGATTTGGAGAAAAATGTCAGGGAAGCAACACATTGCTTCCTTGATAAGAAAGGCGCAAAGGCTTTGCTAGATGGGCTCTCTAGCAAAATAGAAAATTAGCACAAACAATTTTGCAAGCCAGTAATTTTTGCATCTGAGTATTACTTCTATGAAGAACTTTATTAGTAAGGCAAAAAATTCATGGCTTTTTGGAAGCTAAAAGAATTGATTCTAGCTGGCTCATCTCGAACAAAAAAATGCCTTATTCATGCGCAACAGAAACTGATTCTGTAACATTGTCAAATACGCTTCTGAGAAGCAGTAACTTTTGCTAGGTTATGCTAACTGCATACCAGTTTTTCACTATACATGTAGTTAAAGCAAACCAAAAATATTAATTCACGGGCGGTTCTTCGAGAAGAATCCGTTTCTCATTTACGTTTCGTTTATAAAAAACTTTTAAAAATTGGTTTTTTATAAATATATTATGAAAAAATGCTAGAAAATGATAAATAAATAATTTAAAAATGCTAAGAAAATGCTAACTGTTAAATCGAAAATTTTGCAGCTAAATCCACACTCAGTGCTAAATTTAGCTGCAAAAATGCTAAAATGGTCACGCTGGTCACAGTCATAACAACAATATTTTTCACTACTTGTTCAAGTATGTTAAACAACTGTATATATTTATTTAAGCAGATATAAAAGGTGAAAATATCAGTTTTATTCATATAACATGACTTTTAGAGAAAAAACAATGGAAGAAATAAAAACATTAGAATATACTTAATAAAAAATAAATATCAATTCATTTGATTAAAACATAACACCATAATTAGATTTTTGTTCTTTGAGTAGAATATGAATTGGTATGCATCATAACAGATGCAAATAATAATATTAGTACTTTTACGTTTGAAATGTGCCACATATCCCAAAAATGTCAATTGCCGTAAAACAGATTTTACAATCTTCAAAAATTTTGGAAATGACGCAATATTGCAGCTCTATATCTCCTGATATATTCAATATATCCGAAAACTGATAAGTCCTAATTTACACTATGCAAGTCTTATTGCTAATGGGAAAGAGACGAGGGGAACAGATCCGTTTCTTTTCCCCTCGTCTCTATGTCCTGACAAACTAATCAGCTTAGCAATGTAGTTTAAATTACGACGAACAAATTTGGAAAGAGGATACATTATTCATATATAATCAATCAATAACTCAATTTTTTTTTAATGTTCCATACATCAAACTAGAAACCAACCGAGGATAAAGGTTAAAGGTTACATTTAATTAAAAATCGCTGGAAAGCAAATCATCTGAAAAATCGCCGGTTTTGACATAACTATCACTTAGTTACCAACACTGCACGCCATTGACAGGCTCGGTGAATTTCACGTAAGTTGGTAGAGCATACATTTTTTAATAAAATACTTATTTTAAAATTAATTTGGAATTCAAAGAAATATAATGGCTTTCGGTGATTACCCAGCTGAGTACAACCCTAAAGTACATGGTCCTTATGACCCAGCACGCTATTATGGCAAAGGTAATATTTTGCAAATTAAATTATATTACGTAATAAAACATTGAAATTGTTGTACTCTTTGCAGCTGATGTTCCATTTGGACAAGTTAAGGTGGGAGAATTGGGTGCTTGGTTTGCTCGCCGCAATAAGACCCCAAGCGCCATTGCAGGTGCTATGAGCCGCGCCTGGTGGCGCTGGCAGCACAAATATGTGCAGCCCAAGCGTGCTGGTATTGCACCATTTTTCCAGCTCACAGTAGTAGCCATGACTTTCTTTTATGCGATTAATTACGGCAAGATGAGACACCACAGAAATTACAAATATCACTAAACTTCAATTGGTGTTATCGTCGTTAACTCTGGAAGCGGAACGAGTGTTGCAACATCTCCGTAACGTTTTCTTAAATCTTTTAAATTTGTATTTAGTTGATGATCTTAAAATTATTTGGGATTAATAAATTATCCAAAGTAAAAAACTAACCTAAAAACTAAAAAAAGTGAAGGTTTATTATTTCTCCATAATATAATAACAAGAACTAAATACAATACATAAATGCATATTAATAAATATTAATGCATACATTTTTAATTATACCCAAATCGGATGGCAAGAAAGATGCTAAATATAATTTGCATTCATAAAAATATTTATTCTTATTCAGAGTTGCCAACTTGAAAACATTTCGTTAGTGAGAAACTGCGACTGCAAGTGAAACCAGATAATTCAAGTAGGTCCAATTGGGACGTAGTGGGTATTCTAATTGTATCTAAGGTCTACACAACTATATGATAATTTAATTTTGTTTTTATAAATTAGTCGAACTGACCTTATATTTCTTAAGGGAAACTCTGTTCTTTTGTTTAGACATTCTGTTTATATGTCATTTTTACAACAAAAGCGTTGAAAGAATACACCTTCGGTAGAAAATATGTTAAATTCTAGTGAAATTTTGGAATCATTACAAAATTGTCCACAAGGGTTTCTTAAACCCGATTATAATTTATTTTCGGAAAGCAATTCAAAACTGTTGCGAAACTATAAAAAATTAGGAACAATAAGCAATAGAGAAGACGAAGATTTTGATGATTATTCCTGCAATTTTAAACAAATTTTTTGCAATGAGTTTGGTTGTAACGCAGTATTTGATAACATATCTTCGTATCAGAGCCATTACAATGTGAAGCATCGCTTTATATGTGCAGAATGTAAGAAATCTTTTCCTACAGATCATCTCTTGGACTTACACATCTCAGAACAACACGATTCATACTTCATGGCAAGGATCGAACGAGGAGAAATTTTATTCAAATGCTATTTAGAAGAATGCAAAGAAAAATTTGGAAATTCCAATGAGCGTAAAGAGCATTGCATAAAGCAACACAAACTTCCAAGTAATTTTAGATTCGAACAAAGTGGTTATAAAAGTTCCAGAAACAAAAACGATACATCCGAAAAGAAATCGGATACTGAAACTAGAACAGAAAGAGTGTGCAGAGGATTAAAAACGATTTCGTTTGGTCATCCCAAAGAGAAGGCATTTAGTCCAAGGGAAGAACGGAAAGAGAAACGAGAGACAAACAAAACCTTGGAAGATATGAATACGTTAAAACAAGCCTTAGAATCAATGTAGAGTAACAAAAGTAAAATTAGTAGCTATAGAATTTATTTATTAAATAAATGTTAAACCATTTTTACTTATTCTTAGAGCTAATCCTGAAAGAAATAAAAACACCTTTAAGGCCATGGAATTTTAAAATTTACAAATTGTCCTTACTTGTTATTGGAGTTAACATTGATGTAGTGATACAAAACTACCAAAAGGAATAAAAATACACCCAAAACATTGGAGAAAATGGCCAATTGAACATCAGTTATCATTGCAGAAGAGCTGTCTACTAGAATGAAAAAACGTACACGTCATATGTTGTTAAAAAAACAATTTCCATGCAATTGATATGTATGTGTATTGCAATGAGAGTTAAATATAAGGAAACTTATTTAAATAAAACTGTAAAACATTATTTTGCGTATAAATAAGTAATTTAAGAAACTATTCACCCGGTTTATCTGGATTGTTTGTTATTAGAATTTCCTCGCCTTGTTCTCGTCTCTTGCCAGATAACGTAATGGATGTGTATGCATATATACGAAAGGTGAGACCTGTTAGAGCAGCGTGCTGCCAAGTTTTAAATACATATGTGTGCATACCATGTCATATTAAGCAGAGACACGTACTAGCGGGATATCAGCTGGGTTTTTGTTTAAACGTTTATATGGAACGACTTATTTGACAATTAACTCTTTGCCGGGCTTCTAGCTTATAATTTTTTGACAATTACTTTGAGAAAATCGAGGATTTGCATCTAATGCGGATACCTGTATCTATACAGGTACACAAAGTAATTGTATAAAGCCTACAGTACACGGCATGCAAAAAACCACATGCGCATGTGGCCCTGACGTAACTTTGACGTCATCACACGAAGTAACATATGTGCATGTAGATATTCGCATGCTTACAGATGTGCTGCTTCAAAAAATGTGTTCGATTCGGCTACATGTCACATTTGTATTTTGGAACAAAAATACTATCCAAATTTTACCCCATGTAGCCACTACTAGTAATTTAAAAAATGCAACGAAATGCTGAAGATACCCGTGACGTCGTAGCCACACACACATGTGGCTTTTTGCATTCCTATAGTACACGAATATAATTAATAATTGTACACGTCAAGGCGTCGACATATGCGGTTGTAGCTTGTGATCATATATTATAGTGTTCTACTTGTAGCCATTTTCAAACCCTGACTCAATATGCCAGTTCATAAATATGGTAACGACGTAAAAGTTAAATTGACCATTATTTGTTTACAAATAAGCGAGTTAATTTTTTTGTAAAAATGATTTGTTTTGTGTGCACAGAAAACGCGAATGAAACTTTATCAATATTTGAAAAGGACGATGTAAATTCAAAAATTGCTACAATGATCGAAAAACATTTATGTCTTAAGGTAATACCGCAACTCTAATTTTCCTAATAGTTTAAACTCAATTCGACCCATGTACACATGTATGTATTTATTTTCAGCCCAAAGTAAAAGAGGAGGAAAATCCCTTAGAAATATGTGTTAAATGTTGGGAAAAGCTCCGAGATTTTAGCGAATTTTTTGAATTTGTTGCACAAGTTCACAATGAACAGAGAAAATTGTTGCAAGAACTAGTTTTAGAAAATACAATTAGCGAGCATAATAAAAATATTTGGGACACCAATATAAAGACAGAGAATTTAGAGGAGACGTTGTGTGGAGACGATAATATGGAGTTAAATTTTCTTGAAACAGGCGATACTTTTACTGAAAATCCTCTTTTAGATATAGAGTCGGAAATGGATGGCGATACGGAAGAATTTCAAAGTATAGGTGTTGCAACTGTAAAAACTAAAGCTATAAAATCTAAACGACCCAAAAAAATAATAAAACGTTCTAAATGTTCTAAATCGAGTGATAGTGATGATGAAAACGAACAATCTTTGGCATCCCTTCTAGATGACATTAGGAATGAAGACGTCAATGAAATTTACCATGCAGAAGTAAAGAAAAAGAAGCAAAGAAGAAAAGTGCATCGCACTGAAACTAAGCTCTCAAAAAGAGTGGATAAACCGAATGAACCGAAACGTCGTAAAGGCCGTGTTTTATTAGAAGAAAATGAAAGCCTTATTAAGAAGCATATTAAAATGCTATGTCAAATGTGTTCCTATATAGGTGAAGATTTTTCAAATTTGATAAAACATTACAAGGACGAACACGCTGGTGTAAAGCCTTTTATAAAATGCTGTGAGCGTAAATTAGATTGCCCATCAGATATTTTACAGCATGCTTATTTTCATGAAGATCCTGAACACTTTAAGTGCCAAGAGTGCGGAAAAACATTTATAAATAACTCTGGCCTAAAAGACCATTTTATGAAACATCACGAACCGGAAGAAAATCTTCCCTATGGCTGTGATGAGTGTCCACGTCGATTTTCAAGAAAAAATCTTTTGGCTCACCACAAAGCAAAACATATACCGAAAACGGAAAGATCACACTTTTGTCAAATATGTGCACCTCCCAAAGCGTGAGTGGTTTCTTGTATCTCATGAAATTTAGTAAAATTCTTTTTTACAGATTTGCAAGTGAGTACATACTACAGATTCATATAAAGTCACGCCATACCAAAGCTTCCAATATATGTCATGTGTGCGCAAAAGAAATACGAGATAAACAAGCTTTTGAAAAACATGTGCGATTGCATTTCGAGACTAGCGGTCCACGTATTAAGTGCACACGAGAAGGTTGCGAAAGTTGGCTTAAGGATGAGGATAATTTGAAACAACACTTAAGACGCTTCCACAACCAATCTAAATACGAGTGCCCTGAATGTAGTCGCATATGTAAAAACAAGCATTCTTTAACATGTCATTTAAGAAATACACATTCCACGCAAATCTTTACATGCGAAGAATGCCAAAAGAGCTTTAAAAGTGCTTTATCTTTAAAGGTACATACCTATTTCTTTCTATACATGAATATAATTTTTAATTGTTGTTACTAATCTAAATAATTTTAAGGAGCATATGGCTGGTCACACGGGAGAACCTCTATACAATTGCCCGTTTTGTACGAGAACTTTCAATTCCAAAGCAAATATGTACTCTCATAAGAAAAAAGCTCATCCCATAGAATGGGATTTAGTTCACAAATCAAAAATGGGTTTCATATAATATTATACATTTTTTATTTAAATAAATTATTAAAAACAAATTGCAATTAATTTTTTGAAAAAACAACAGCTGTAAATTATGCATTTGTCAAAATGATTGATAGGTGAATCAAGGTGCATCCATGAGGTTTGCCTTGAGATGAATGAATAACATCTTCATAACTGAAATTTTCTTCAGTTT
The DNA here is from genome assembly GCA_905220375.1 of Tachina fera. NCBI lineage: Eukaryota > Metazoa > Arthropoda > Insecta > Diptera > Tachinidae > Tachina > Tachina fera. Next base: position 99,986,794 of record LR999967.1, on the reverse strand, counting down.
CATGTCAAATTTCATACATAAGAATTAAATAAAAAGTGTTTTTATATGCTGTTTGACAGCTGGGATGAATGTAATTGACTTAAATTGGTCTTAATAAGATATCCCAAGTTGTATCTGCCTCGTATTTTGTAATCAACTTGTGGTGATTGAGAAAATAATAAATAAAGAAGTGCAAAAAATTTGTGGTCAGAAACGATATTGTTTACAAAAGGTTTATATCCATACATATGTGTATATATTCAGTACATTCGAAAGAATATGTTATGTTGCATTTGTTTATTGCAACATTCTAATACTCTTGGGGTTTTCGATGACACATTTAAATCGCTTAATATTGCTGAAATTATACATCAACATTTCTGGTTCAAGGTACCTTGTGTTAACAAAGAGTTTGTTATTCGTTTCCAATTTCATAAATTTTCTTTTGATTATGCATATTTTAAGCCGGAGCAGAACAATGAAAATTCCGCACAAATATGTATTCAGTGTTGGGATAAAATCAGAGATTTTCACGACTTTTACCAAGCAATAGAAAAGTCACACAATTTACTTCAGCATCAGAGTGCAGACATCAAGGAGGAAGAGGAAAGATCTTATAACAATGCTATTAAACAAGAGCAATACGCATTTGATGAAAATCTAATGCATGTAGAAGTTGAAAGCGGTGCAAATTCTAATGATGACACTGAAGAGTATCTTATTAAAGAAAATCCTTTAGAAGCTAATCAAGCACACGACGAAGAAGAGGAAAAATCGGAAGTTGGGAGTGATGATGTTTCGTTTAATGGCTCTATGAACTCAGACGCAACAGAAGATAACCAATCGTCATCGGAAAACACGTCAAAAGTAAAAAGAACTATAGCCAAAGATGGCACAAAAAAAATTAGAGGAACAAAAAGTAACATAAAAAAGAAAAGGTCATGCAAAACTATTAAGAAAGAAAGCGATATAACAAAAAAGAAATGGACGGATAAATTTTTAGATCCCATTTTAACGGAACAGATGATTAAAAAGCATATCAACATGGTTTGCGATTTATGTGTATTTATTGGTTCTTCATTTCCAGACATGGTGAGCCATTTTAAAAAGTACCATCCTAAAGTGCGCCCCTATATAATGTGCTGCGATAGAAAATTTACAAAGCGTTATTATGTCGCCCAACATGCTCTTAAACATGAAGATCCAAATTATTTTAGGTAATGAATTTAGTAAGTCATAGAGTACTTGTAATTAGTAATTAATCAAATAATTAAATTTTCTTTTTAAATTTAGGTGCGAACAATGTAATAAATCTTTTACAACAACTTGTAGTCTTCGCACTCACAATTTATCTTACCATGCACCGGAAGAAGAACTTTTGCACTCTTGCGAATTATGTCCGAGAAAATTTGCAAGGAGGAATTTATTAGAACTGCATCGACCCGTCCATATACCAAAAGAGGAGTGGACATTCTTTTGTACCAAATGTCCATCGCAGAGAAGGTACATAAGACTTACACCTTTAGAATTTTTGTTTTCTATTTTTGTCCTTTTCAAAGATTTGCCACCGCATATTTGTTGAATATTCATAATGGTATGAACCATAAGAAAGAAGCTAATATTTGTCATGTATGCGCCAAAGAGATAAAAGACAAGCATGCTTTTGAAAAACATGTTCGTTTACACTTTGAAGATAGCGGACCACGTGTTAAATGCCCCTATCCGGACTGTGATAGTTGGTTAAAAGATGAGGACAATTTAAAGTCTCATTTGCAAAGACACAATCCTGAAGGTAAAATATATAAATGCACAGATTGTGGTAAGCTATGTAAAAACAGGGGAGCATTAACAAATCATAAGCGATACAGCCATTCTAATGAAGTATTCCATTGTGATGAATGTGATAAAACATTTAAGAAAGCAATATCTTTGAGAGTTAGTATTTGTAAAATTAGCAATCGTTAGTTTATACATGTATTATGACTAAAAATAAATTAAATTTTTCCAGGAACATATGACACAACATACTGGAGAAACTTTATACAAATGTCCATTTTGTACTAGAACTTTTAATTCAAATGCAAATATGCATTCACACAAAAAGAAAAAGCACCCTATAGAATGGGACGAATGGAGGAAGAACAAAAAAGGGAGTGCTCAAAGTTTCATAACCAATACTAATCCTTTACATCAGAATTAGATTATGTATAATAAAGTGTTGAAAAGAAATTGGAAAGCATTTATTTATTATTCTATACAAGATATACATAATTTATAAATACGTTTTATGTCAGAAGTTCAAAAGCCAAACTTTTTTTTGAAACATATAAAAATTATTCCATATCTTGACAAATCCGTGTTCGCCGATATGGTCAATGTTACGAAAACATATTCGGTAGATACGAAAGATGCTTAAAAAAGGTATCGTTTACAATCTTTTAGAAATATCTATCTTTTAAAGGAAGTTAGTTATACATAATATTCATAGCTGAATGGATTGAAAAATAAAAATATTTTTATATTTATGATTTAAACGGGCTAAAGTTCGTAACGCTTTTTAAGCCAAATTATCAACTGACACCACACACAGTGGACCAACACAGAAGAACGCTGATGATGAAGGTTTAGTGGCCTTCGAAAACGGCTGGCTGTTCCGTTCAACTATGTGTTGTCAGAATATTTACAACTAACTTTGATGTTATTTGTTCATTAATAATTATCACATGTAATTTGGCTTAAAGCTCAGTTAGCTAACTGAGCTAACTGAGGCTTTAGCCGACGGTAATGTAATGTAACTGTAACGTAGACAACATCTGATAAATATTATGAGGTAGCACTGCTGACGTAGAAATATACATATTTCTATATCGAATGTCAAAAAAAGCCGTATTCAAAGCCAAACAAATATAATGTCCTGTGTAAAGTGTTGCATTTTCTATAACTTGTACACAAAGCTGAAGGATACGGCAAGCTGTACAGTAGAACGATACGATTTTACTAATTCTACCTTAATAAACCCCTCCCCATTCATTGAGCATTTCGTAATATGTGAATAGCTCTTTAACAAAGTGTAGTAATGCCAACTGGCCTAATAGTTTCAACAATATACATACAAATTTGTTGTAAGATTATTTATATTTGTATATTGACAATTCGGGTAAAGTCATCTGACGATCAGCTGCTTTCATAAGTCTACCTGGTACTGAAAATGCCTTGATTTATGTCAGCTGTGCTTATAACAACACCCGCTTGTTCATGTTTGTTTTGTTATCATTCATAGTGAATAATCCCATATGGAAAGAATTTTTTATTTTGTTTATGGAAATATTTGTGTTTTTAGTGCTGATAATAAATAAATAAATAAGAGCAATAAAACTATACATATGTATGTAACTTGTGTTTAGAAAATAACAAACAAAATGTTGTGTTGTATCTGCTTATTGGAAACTACAAATATGCTGGCAATTTTTGATGAAAGTGGAAAAGATCTCAACATAGCTGACATATTGGACAAACATTTTTGGTTTAAGGTAACATCTAGCTGTTGAGTGGAAATTTATGCAATACCAATTCAAAACTATGTAATTTTAGACACATCCAAATGATTCGCTTAAATCCCACATCTGCAGAAAATGCTGGGAAAAAATTAAGGACTTTCACGAGTTTTATAAAAACGTGGAATCAATACATGAGTCATTCCACAAATATCATTATACGTCCATTAAGGAAGAGGATGAAATAGCCAATATACGAGTAAAACAGGAGAAAGATTATAATGATAGAAATTTGCAAAATAATCTAAAGCAAATAGGGTCGGATGTTAAGACTGCTGCAGAAAGTAAAGAAGATAACAATGTAGAAAAAAATCCTCTTGAAAATGAAGAAACTCAATGTGATTCTAATGATACAGATGAATTCGATAATGAATACAGCAATACATCCGATGAATATGAACCTTCAGGCACCAGCGAACTTGAAGATCTATCGAATGAAGATATGACGGTATGCATAACAAAAAAGAAAGCAGTTAAAAGTAGTAAGAGAACACATTTCAACAAATCAGATAAAAACGATACGACAAAAAAGAAAAGAACTTCGCATCAATTAGATCCTAAACTCATAGAACAGCTAATTAGTAAGCATATTCCCATGTTGTGTGATTTATGCGTATTTACGGGTAGCGCATTCTCCGATATTGTGGGCCATTTCAAAGAACATCATGCAACAGTTCAACCATACGTTATGTGTTGCAATAGAAAATTTACGAGAAGTTATTGTATAGATCAACATGCTATAATTCATGAAGATCCTAACTCATTTAGGTAGTATAAAAGAGTAATTGACAAAAATGGAAATAAAGTATTGGAAAGTTTTTGTCATTTAAATTTAACTCTTTTCACAGATGCAATGACTGTAATAGATCATTTACCACAACATATGGGCTGCGAACGCATAACTTAAACCACCATTCGCCTGAAGAAAAACGCATTCATGCTTGTGATTTCTGTCCAAGACGTTTTGGCAGGCGACAGTTACTAGAAGTACATAAGCAAGTACATATACCTAAGGAAGATTGGACCATAACATGTACAAAATGTACAACACGAACAGTTAAGTATGTTTATTTACTTCTAAATTTAAGCAGTAAAGGACATCAAATCATTTACACAAATGCAATTCTCTTTAGCAGATTTGTTTCTCAATATTTATTGAATATACATAACAGCATGTTCCATAGAAGAGAGGCAAATATATGTCATGTTTGCGCCAAGGAAATAAAAGATAAAAAAGCCTTTGAAAAACATGTTCGCGCACATTTTGAAGACAGTGGTCCTCGCGTTAAATGCACTTATCTTAACTGTGGCAGGTGGCTGAAGGATGAAGATAACTTAAAAACGCACATGCAATTGCATAATCTGGCAGGAAAAACATATAAATGTTCGGAATGCAATAAGGAATGTCCTAATCGTAGAGCTCTAACGAATCATAGACGTTATGTTCATTCAAATGCTACATTTCGTTGTGAAGAGTGTGACAAAACTTTTAAAAAAGCCATCTCATTAAGGGTATATTTCTTCGGTAATCTTATAATTGCATTTATTTAAAGTTTTGTTTTTTCCTTAGGAACACATGACTCAACATACTGGTGAAACATTGTATAATTGCCCCTTCTGCATAAGAACATTCAATTCCAACGCCAATATGCATGCTCACAAAAAGAAGCAGCATCCGGTTGAATGGAAAGAGTTAAGAAGAAAAAATATTGGCCCATTACCAGAATAATTGGATTTATTTTTAATAAAATTATTTTTAAAATAATGTTATTTTACCTTTATGCAAAACATGCACCTACATATGTAAATGCATAGTAGATTAAAAGTGGGCCAGTTTTTTTAATCGTGAAAAAGTAAGAAACAGAAACTAATTTTAGAAACAGTACATTTCTTAAGAATTTGGGATTCTAGGTTAGGTTTGGAAAAACGCCTAAGATATACCACTAGCACACCTATTTATATATATTTAGATCCGTTCAGAATCCATTTTGGTAGAAACGGTTACATTTATTCGAGTTGGACTGTTTTTGGTTAGCGTGCGATATGTTATAATAGCCACGAAGAAAAATTCACGTTCGCACAAACGTTCAATTATAGCATTACTTATGTACATATAAGTTAAGGTAAACTTATGGATATTTACATGAAATTATAATGAGTTGTTCTATCGAAATATACAAAAAACTCAATTTAAAAAAAAAAAAAAATTAGAGGCTTTCTATATTAAAGTAGGGTTTTCATGAGAACTCTTAAAATTGCCATTTGTGCAATTGGGCAAACTTGCGAGATTTGTTTCATGAAGCCCCTTTTAACCTTTTGTGCAAAAAACTAATGTAAATTTGAAACAAACGTTAATAAATTAATTAAATAAAAATAAAATAATAAAATTTAAAGCAATTTTTAATTAAAAAACATATTTATAAAAATAAAAAAAGTGTGTGTGTGTCTAAAGTGCCTTCAAGAAGTCCAAAAAAGCAAGAAGTTGATGTTTATAAAATGTACAATTGCACAGCTTAAGTTTACGAGCCAAAATTATTGGGAAAACTTAACAGGTTTGTGTAAATAAATTTGTATACAATTTTTGACATTTTATTTACGAGAGTGTAAAAATGCACAATTGCACAGTTTGCGAGACTTTTAAATAGTCTGATGAAAACCCTTATTATTTATTTATTTATTTATTTATTAAACATATTAATGCAAAGTAAATTTGCATAATATGGTGTTGCACAAATATGGGCGGAGTAACGTAGACCATATGCCCAAGATGGTATTAACAGAATTTTATAAGGTTTGTGACTGAATGTACACGACCTATGCCTTCACATAGGAAGTAGGCAACGTGGTTGTTAAAGAAATTCCACAAAAAAACCGCAAGATTATACGGTTATCCGTGGCAGATCAGTCAACCAGTGCGAGCGGACGAAAAACTCAAAGGCCAAACAACACACACAAGCCTGACCGCACTAAAGAAATAATTACGATGACGCGAGAGATGTTCCCCGACCCAGAGCTGCTTAACGACTGTGAAAAAAACCCTTATTATATTATAATATAATTTTCTTTCTTTCACTTTTCCGGAAGCAACTGAAAACAACTACTTTTGTTAGTTTTTATTTTCTCTTCTATTCTGTTGTTTTTTGTTTGAGCTAATAGGTTAATGTTTTGGAAGAAGTCAATTATGTGTGATAATTAATACACAAAACTTTCGAAGTCCAAATAACAAACATAAGCCTGTCCGCTGATACGAGAAATGTTTTTCAGCCCAAGAGCCGGATTCCGCAAAGATGACAATTATAATACATGGCAATTATGAATAAAATTCCGCGTGAAATTTCTCTCTTTTCCAATTAGAATTTTTTGTTTTCCCTATTACTTGCTATTAATTGGAATTGTTCCCCGGGAAAAATTTCTTGCACAATTTTATTCATAATTGCCCTCATACTGAATTTCACTAAAAAGTTGTGGTGGATTGTAAACATTGAAATCCGGCTTCAGGTCTGCTTTACAATTGCCAATAATTAATTTTATTTTTATTAATTTATTTATTTAATCTATAGGTATTGTAATACAAAATCCATTAAGGCCAAAAACGCGTCCTACATTCTAAAATAATTCAGGGCTATCATGAATAAAATTCCGCGGGAACAGCGAATATTGTTAAGTGTTACTGAATAGCAAATTCGATAAATTATCCTTATAATTATTTTAACGATGCGATTATCGTTAAAAGCAAGTTAGTGAATCGCACTACTGGATTATTGGCCTGTTTCCCACCTGAGAAAGAAACCGTTCCACTTACAATTTATATTGAAAACAACAATAAAATATGAAAATTTGTTTTTGTTTTCAATATAAATTGTAAGTCGAACGTTTTCTTTCGCAGGTGGAAAACGGGGCATATGTATATATAACGCCTAAACTAAACTCAGTATAAAACAGTCAATAATAAAAATAATTTAAATCTACGATAAAATTTTTTTATTTATAATATTCTCTCTTGTTTTTATGTTAAAAATAAATAAAATAAAATAAAATTAGAGAACATCATAATTAAAAAGAGGTAAAAAATTATAAGAATTATTTTTTTTATTTATTTTTTATTATTCTAGTGTATTAGAAATTAGAAAAAAGAATTTTCGTACCCTGTATTCAGTATGACGTGACCTTTTCCGACCGGCTGATTATAACCTGTTGATGTAAAATTGAGGAATTTGAACCATGTCAACAAAATTTGCTTAGAAATCTTCTGACAGTTTGGTTTTGTAGCACAGCAAACTACATGTTGTTTTTTTTGTGTAGTATTGTTGTAGGCAAGAGGCCACCTGATACTGAAATCGCCTTGGTACTTACTAACTTTTAAACCTTTATTTGGTACGAAGAGAAAATATGTTTTCCATCCCTGTTACCTAAGCCTATAATTATTTTTCATGTTGATATGTATTTACAAAATTTAGATATTTATTAGTTATAATCATGTTATGTTGTGTTTGTTTATTGGAACGTCCTAAAGTCATGAATATTTTTGATAATCTGGGCATAAAGTTAAATATTGCCAAAATAATTAATAAACATTTGTGGTTTGAGGTAATTATCATATGTTCAATAAAAAAATACTAAACAAGTAATTATTTTCTTTTTCGAAAGCCTCCTGTAAGTGATGCCTCACAAATTTGTATTGAATGTTGGCATAAAATCTGTGACTTTCATCAGTTTTATGTGACTGTAGAAGAAACTCATAAGGAATTAAATGAAAAGACAGCTCGCATTAAGGAAGAAAATAAATCATCTATTACTAATATTAAACTAGAAGACGTGGAAAACAATTCAGTAAATAGTTTAGTGCCAACCGAAATTGAAATTGAAAATACTAAAATTTCGGAAAACATTGAGTTGGAGACTTATTTAAAAAATCCTTTAGAGGACGATGATGAAGCCGAAAACTGTTTTGAATTTGAAAATGAAGGAGGAGATTCAGAAGACTCTTATGAAAGTTCTGCAACAAGTGATTTTGATAATACAGCAGATGAGGTGAAAGGAAAATGTACAAAGGTTCACAGTACGAAAATTAAAGAAACAGCAAAGGCAAAACCTAATAGAAATGCTGGTAGTAAAATCCTAAAAAATAGTGTGAAAAAGAGAACATCTCATCAGTTGGATCCAATACTTACAGAAGAAATAATAAAGAAACATATACAAATGGCTTGCAATTTATGCATATATGTTGGCGAAACATTCTCTGACATTGTAGAACATTTTAAAAACCACCATGAGAATATTAAACCATATATAATGTGCTGTGACAAAAAGTTTACCCGCGGCTATTGTATATCACAGCATGCATACATACATGAAAATCCAAATTCATTCAGGTTTGTATGCAATTTGAAAAACAATCCCATTGTATTCTCTAGATTAGAGTAGATGCTAATTTATCGATCGGAACACTTCTTTCAGTTGCGCAGAGTGTAATAAATCTTTTAAAACAAGCTATGGCCTGCGTATACACAATATATCCTATCATACATCTGAAGAGGAGCGAACACATGCCTGCGAACATTGTCCACGCAAATTCGGGAGACGTAATTTGCTGGAACTGCATAAGCAAACGCATATACCAAAGCAGCAATGGACTATTGTATGCACTAAATGTACAACACGTACAGCGAAGTAAGATTTTCAATTTTGTATTTCCTTTAACAATACTTAAATTACTTTTTTAGATTTGCTACACAATATCTACTGAATATACATACTAGTATGTACCATAGACGCGAAAAGAATATATGTCAAGTGTGTGCTAAGGAAATTAAAGACAAAAAATCTTTTGAAAAACATGTACGTTCCCATTTCGAAGATAACGGGCCACGCCTAAAATGTCCGATTGAAAATTGTGAAAGTTGGCTAAAAGACGAAGACAATCTAAAAACTCACATTCAAAGATATCATCTCGATGACAAAACGTACAATTGTCCTGACTGCGACAGGGTGTGCCCAAATCGAAGATCCCTTTCAAGTCACAAGCATTATTTCCATTCTAAGGCGATTTTCCACTGTCGGCAATGTGACAAAACATTTAGGAAAGCCTTGACTTTAAAGGTAAAATTTTTAAAAACATATACATACATACATACATATGTACATAAATACAATCAGTATTCCAATCAGTATTGTCACAACTGAAAAAAACTAGTGAGTTTAAAAGTTTCAAATTTACAAACCATGACTAATGACGACATTTAAAACATTTTCTTGTCTTGAGAGATTACAGTACAAACTATTTCTGTGGAATTTTCACACATGACAAAATACATCATAAAAAATTATTATTATACCTTTACATACATATATACATATCGCTTATTCATTGCAACATTGACATAAGTACATATTTCAAAAAATGATTTTTTGGTGTTAATATTATTATATATTAATATATTTTAATTGTAGCTCTATAGGAATAAAGGAGCGATATATGTATATATTTATAATATAATATTTGAATTTATATTTAGGAACACATGGCCCAGCATACTGGCGAAACATTATATAATTGTCCATTTTGCCCGAGGACGTTTAATTCAAATGCAAACATGCATTCCCATAAAAAGAAACAACATCCTGCAGAATGGGAGGAATTGAGAAGAAAAAAGTTGGGTCCTTTCCCCAATTAAAATACATAAAAGAAGAATATTTATAAGTTGTATTTAAATTTGTTTTACTAAACACAAAACTTGTATTTATTTTTTCTTGTTTTTTTTTAATTTTTTATATAAAACATATGTACATACATACATAATTATTAATTTTTAAGTCCAAAATAAAAAATATTTCTGGTTTGCAAAGGTTATAATCAAAAAATTTTTATCCAAATATTGTTTTGCAAATTTTGAAATTCACATGTTAATTACCCTTTCAATTTTAATTTCAAAACAATACTCTTACTGGCATATTCATAACAAATAATTTTGTTTTACAAAAGGCTTACAAATCGAATTTTGTAGGAAATTTTGTAGTTTTTATGAATAATGCTTTTCCATTGAATAAACGCATCATTCGGAAATTGGATAACATTTAATTTGCAAGATTTGATTACAGACAGACAACGGGACAGGTGAAACCAAATACAAGCTTGTAACAACCAATTGATTCCTTATAATTATCAGTTAGAAATTTATGTTTAATTATTGGTTAAGCGTGCTAACTTCACGTCAGTTTTTTTTTGTAATTCATAAGGGTGTTAATATACATACATATGTATTTATATCCGCGTTAATTTAAATTTTTTTGTTTGAACTAAATGTTTTACATATGCATGTTTGCTGGGATGTTGCAAAAGCAATGATAAAGTGCAAACACAAACCACATTTTATCGCACATACATATGCATATGTAAATACATTTGTGTGCATAAGAAACTGCTATCAAATCCATGTGAGTTTCAAAATAAGTACATAATACTTGTTTTTGTTTACAAGTAATTTATGAAATAAAGATCTCTTGTGTAAATTACAGCAATAATTGTTTAAAATAAAAATGTTGTGTTGTCTTTGCCTTTTGGAAGTCAATAATAATACAATTAGTATTTTTGAGGAAGAAGGCAAGCAGTTAAACATTGTCGAAATTCTGTGCAAACACTTTTGGTTTAAGGTAGAGTACAATTGAATCCAGTTGAAATTTCTTTTTCTCTGTAATTCTATCTTTGTTTTTTTTTAATTGTTTAGAATGAAGACTTCTTATCAACATACATTTGTACCCCATGTTGGGGGAAAATTAATGACTTCCATGTTTTTTATGAAACGGTGGAAAAATCTTATAAAGATTATCAACATGTGGAACCAAAAATTGATAGAATTAAAGAGGAAGACAATTATTTAAGTACAAATAGTATAAAACAAGAAGACATCGAGGAAGAGGATTTTGTGAACGTGCATCGGGAACTGCAGTCAGAGAATTTCCAGGTTGAAATTGATGATACAGATAGTATAAAGAACCCTTTGGCTGAGAATGAAATAGATTGTTGCCAGAATGCTGAGAACGAACAAGAGTTTGATGTTATTGAAGATGAGTATAACGACGATAGCGATGAAAGCTTTAAATGTACTGCAAAACAATCTCATAAAAAAGTTAGCAAAGGGAAAAATCTCAAAATTTCAAAAAAATCTAAAACGAAGAAAGTATCGAAGATTTGTAGAAGAAAAAAAGTGGTTATAAAAACCGAGAATAGTCTTGAACCCAAAAGAAAGAAAGCTCCTTTTAATCGCTTAGATCCATTACATACTGAGGAAATGATAAAGAAGCACATACCGATGGGATGTAACTTGTGTGTTTTTGTTGGTAAAACTTTCGCCGATATTGTAGCACATTTCAAAGTTGAACACCCAAGTACAAGGGCATATATAACATGTTGCGATAAAAAATTTACTAAAAGATTTTATGTCGCTCAGCATGCTATGGCACATGAAAATCCAAATTGTTTTAGGTACAATATGTTGAGATTACTATTGCTTGAGAGTATACATATTTTAAATTGTATTTTCATTTCAGTTGCGAGTTATGCTGCAAATCTTTTACTACCACTGGTGGTTTGCAAAAGCATAATTTAAAATATCACGCTCCCGATGACGATCTGACATTTGCTTGTGACTTGTGTCCGCAAAAATTTGCGAGACAGTACTTACTACAACTACACAAACCCTCTCATATACCTCGGGATGAATGGAAATTCTTTTGCACAAAATGTCCTACCACGAAAGCGTAAGATTTGTATTGATTTCCAATAAATTTCACTTGCTACATTAATTTTCTTTCAGTTTTGCAAGTGCATACTTGTTAAATATACACGATAATAAGTTACATAAAAGGGAAAAAAATATTTGTAATGTATGTGCTAAAGAAATAAAAGATAAAAAGTCTTTTGAAAAACATGTGAGGGAACACTCTGAGGGTAGTGGTCCCAGAGTAAAATGTCCCATTCCAAACTGTGACAGTTGGCTTAAAGATGAAGATAATTTAAAATTGCATTTGCGAAGGCATAATACAGATGGCGAAACTTACAAATGTCCCCTGTGTGATAAAATATGCCCGAATCGAAGGGCCTTATCCAGCCATAAAGTCTATGTGCATTGTAAAGAAGTTTTAAAGTGTGAACAGTGTGATAAAACTTTTAAAAGAGCTATAAACTTAAGGGTAAGGAAATTGTAAAATATTTTTATCATCTTAATAAAAATAGTTTTGCTTGAATTTTTAGGAGCATATGACACAACATACTGGTGAAATTCTGTATAGTTGTCCTTTTTGTACAAGAACTTTTAATTCAAATGCTAATATGCATTCGCACAAGAAGAAACAACATCCTGTTGAATGGGAGGCATTAAGAAGACGAAAAATGGGAAACAACTCTGGCGAAACGTTAGTAGATATGACAACGATGTTTTGAAACCTATTTTGAATTTTTATAATTTTAAGAAATTTACAATTGTTGTATATTTAAATAAATGAAAGTACACACTGTCACTTATACGATAATACATGAAGCGCTTTGCATGTTCGTTACGTTTTGTTTCTATCAATCAAAAGTTTAAGTTGCACTTTGTTTTTAAGTGACCCTGGCAAAGACCTTAGTGTTTTGTTTTGAAAGTTATGTAAATACCTAGTTTTTTTACACAGGTGTTGGATTATCAGCACCTTAAAAATTGCTGCCATATAGCGATGGGGGAATAGGAAAAATACATCGATATGTATTGTATCGATACCAGTCAAATATTGTTAAAAATAGTTAAGAATTATTTGAACATATTAAAATATATATCTCTAAGATTTTGTTTAAAGAAGTTTTATTTAATGAAACAGTTAAACAAAAATATATTTTATGAAATTTTTTTTAAAGAAAAGTATTATAAAAGTAATTTAAAAAAACAAAATTCATATTCGTACACATAACATTAAAAAAAATCATTTGAAATTGATACATAGAATTACAAAAGAAAAATTAAGCCATTTTTCCTATGAAAACTAGTTTTTAGCATAAATTTTTCGGATTATTTTAGTGTACGAATTTAATCTTTCTTTCTTAAGGATAGGTAGTGAATTCCGCTGTTTTCTATGAAATTATTGATAGAAATTCAATTTTGATTATTTGATTTGTTAAATAGAATCTCTTTTTATAAATTCGTACAAGAACAATAAACGTATTATGCAGGGTATACACGATACTTAATTTCGTACTTAGCGTAGTATGAGTTGTAGTACGGGTTTTCAGATACACGTTACTACAAATCGTACTATATTTTCGATAACATGTCGCTTACGATAAAATCGAAAAAAGGCTCGATATTTTGGCACCTCAATATTTTTAGCTCATCTCTACTGATTGGATATAAAAAAATCTAAACAAAATTGTCTCTTTTAAACTTGTGTATAAATTTAAATTAACTAACTTATGCATTTTTAATAAGAGTCGCTAAAATTACTTTGAATATTCAAAATGTTATGTTGTGTATGCATCCTTGAAACCTCAAGTCATATGGGTATATTTGATAATGTAGAAAAACAACTTAAAGTAGCTGAAGTTATACAAAAATATTTACTATGGTTTAAGGTAAGTAACAAAATGTATCTAACAATTTTTTGTATGTGTGTATATATAAATATTTATGTGTTTTGAAAATCAGCCTCAACCTGATAGCGGAATTAGTACCCAAATTTGTAAAATTTGTTGGCATAAAATATATGATTTCCACATTTTCTGCCAAACCGTGCAGAAAGCACACGTAGAGTTCGAACAAAATGCTTCAAAAAATATCAAGAGAGAAATATCAAACACCAACCAAATAAAGACGGAGGACGAATATGGCGAAGAAGAAATTTTCAACATAACCGATAACACTTTGATCGAACCCAAGTGTGAATTGCAAATAAAAAATCCATTGGAAGAAAATTATTCTGAAATGATTTCAATGGAGGAATCTGATGAAGATATCCAGTCCTCTGATGACTATGAACCATCGGATTCAAGTCAACAGGAATCATCAAATGAAGAATTGCTGAAGGAAGCAGAAATTCCTCAGGATGAAAAACGTACCAAAAAGAAACAAAGACAGAAAAGAGAAAAAGGCTTGGAAAAAGATAACCCAGATAGTGTGAAAAAGAAAAGAACAGTTCGAGTTCAACGTTTAGACCCTATTCGGAGCGAGGAAATGATCAAAAAACATATACCTATGGGTTGTAATTTATGCATTTTTGTCGGTACAAGTTTTACAGACATAGTGCAGCATTTTAAAAGTTCTCATCCGCTAGTTAGGCCCTACATAATGTGCTGCGATAGAAAATTGACTAAAGGTTACTTTGTTGCTCAACATGCCATGAAACATGAAGACCCAAATTGTTTCAAGTAAGTTAAATTATTTAAAATATACTTCGCAAAGTAAAGCTAAAAACTTGTCTGCCCGATACGGTCATATCGCTCATTTACTTCAGTAATGTTATAAGTAAAAAAATCGTTTTACGAGTTAATAAGGCAAAATAATTCGTCATTTTGTATTTTATCTTCAGCAAAAATTTCATGTAAATGGCTTGTGCTACCACCTCCTCAGAGAAGAAAATTGTTTCATGTCTTCATTGAGTTGTATGTAAATTGAAAACTTTTAACGCGTTTTCTGCAAAACTAGTTGTTTTTCGAGTTGTGGCAATATGAAATAAATGAGCGATATATATGTACATATGTATGTATGTACGTATATTCGAATTTGCAAAACGTTTTTGAATAATTTCAATTTATATGCATTAACAATTTTCAAATTTCTTTCACAACTTGCAAAATTATGTCCAAAGCTTTAAAAATTTCTAGATTATGTCGCTCCTTTATAGACATTTTTTGAGTTAATAATGCAGAAAAAAATTATTTGATCTTATTTAATCTAAAATTTCATATAAAATTGTTCCTGATTAAAATCCAGTTAAATTTCATATGTATCATTATTCGTAGATGTGAAGAATGCAACAAGTCATTTGCTTCGGTAAAAGGCCTACGGGCGCACAACTTAAATTATCACCCAGCAAAAGAAGAACTTGTTTACTCCTGTGACGTTTGTCCTAAAAAATTTGCTCGTGGAAACTTGTTAGAATTACATAAAACCTCACACATACCAAAGGATCAATGGCAATACCTTTGTGATATATGTCCTGAAGAAAGGAGGTAAGGCTTCATTTTGTTGTAGCATTTCGACTACGATATACGATACGACAAGTGGGAAATATTTTAAAATATTTAAAAAATTTAAAATAAAAAAATTACAATTTCTTTTAGATTTGCCAGCCGTTACTTATTAAATATCCACACTAGCATGAGACATAAAAGAGAAACGAACGTTTGTCCAGTATGTGCTAAAAAAATTAAAGATAAAAAGTCTTTCGAAAAACATGTACGTTTGCATTATGAAGACAGCGGTCCACGTATCAAATGTCCTTATCCCGATTGTGATAGTTGGCTTAAAGACGAAGAGAATTTAAAACGACATTGGATAATACACAGATCAGAAGGAAAAATATTCAAGTGTGATGAATGCGTTAAAGAATGTACAAATCGCCGTGCTTTAAGGAATCATAAGCGCTATGCTCATACAAATAAAACTTTTCAATGCGATCAGTGCGATAAAATGTTTAAAAAATCAATTTCTTTAAGGGTATGTATAATGTACATATACTATATATATGTATGTGTACATATTGCACTTGTTCAACAATACCGTATCTTGTATGAGTACAAAACTAAATTAAATAAAACTTTAAACAAAATTATATTACTAACAAATTTTTAATTTCAACTGCATAATATTTTTGTTCGGCAACTGCAAGCTGAAGTGCAATTGTGCCCATAATCGAAGTACATATTATTTAAATTTAATTACATTTAATTTGTCTTTTAAAGGAACACATGACTCAGCATACTGGTGAAACTTTATATAAGTGCCCTTTTTGTACGAGAACCTTCAATTCGAATGCAAATATGCATGCTCATAAAAAGAAACAACATCCTATCGAATGGGATGAATGGCGTAAGACTAAACGATGCAGTGCCCAAAAATTAATAAATAGTAATAATCCTTTGAAACAATTTGATGAGCCTGTAACGGACTTAATTACTTTTAAATAAATATATAAATAAAGTTAAGTTTTAACAAATCATGTATGTACTATCAAAAATAAACTGATTATATTGCCGCAATTTTCCGCCCAATAAATCTTGAAAAAAAAATAAATGAAATGGGAAATTTTTTAGATTTTAAATAAAATATTTTTATATGTGTTATATATTATAATTTCTATTCGAAGTCGGTGCCAATCAGTTTGGCAAAATCTATATTTACTTATGTATGTATGTATATGCGGCTAGCTATCATTGTTATTGTCACCGACTTTGAATATAACTATAAATAACACATATAAAAATATTTTATTTAACTAAATCTAAATTATTTTTAAATTTTTAGTGCTAATTTTTAAAGTCGGTTTAAATTTTTTTCAACAAGGTTTTACTTTAAAAATTTTAGTGCCAAATTTATATTTTTAGAAGTGTTGTCTGTCAAGCCCAATTTGGCAAATATTAGTGTCGACGAACTTTTTTAAATTCATCATTGCGTCACTTTAAGAGCTCAAGGTGTTTGCCAAGTTTTGTAAAAATCGGTTAAGTACAAGCACGTAAAATATAATATTAAAATTTCATAGGCGTGGCCCCCCACTTGTTTGAATGCAAGATTAAATCTTTTTTAAGGTTAGGGTGTGTGCAAAGTTTCGTAAAAATCAGCGAATTATAATATTCAGGCTTATCATAAATAAAATTTCACATGGAAATTTCCGAACGTGTGAACAATTGGTATCAAAAAACTTCATACCATTGCAAAATATTTTGACAATTTATGAAGAAAATAATTCACAAAGATTTGTTTGTTGGAAAAATGAAAATATGTAAGTTTTTAATTTTATTGGAATTTATGACACGAAATTAAAATCCATGTGAACGAAAAATTTCATTCGGAAAGTTTCACATGTAGAATTCATGATAAGGCCGATTAAGTTTATTTGATCGTGTTTCCGCCCACTTTTTCTACTTCGAGATTGTGTTGTTACGAGTGCCAAATGTGTTGGGTAAGTGCCAAAAATATATATATAGAGGAATTTTATCCTACTTTTTTTGAATTGAATTAAAATAAAAAATCTTTAAATCTATTCAAAAGACCTTTTTTGCTCTCCTAAAAAAATTGTTATTTTGTCACTTACAACGTTATTCGCGGCTTTGATTCAATTACATAAAAACAACGCAAATTTTTTTATATATATTAATTAAGCGGAAAATATCTGCTGTATCTACTAGAATATTATAGACAAACTACGCCATATATAAGTTTTTATCAAAAATGAGAATAAAGATTTAATTAATTTTTTTTCTGATTTAAACACATGTCCCACTGTTAAACTGCAGGTTTATTTCCATTTTTTACATTTATATCCCACTGTCACACGGTATGCTAAACATGACAAATTTTGGCAATGTTTTCAGTTGAAATATATGATCAGCTGTTAGATTGCTACCACCGTGTGATATTGTATGGTGGCTTGACAAAAACAATAAATAAATAAATAAATAATAAACAAATGCTAAATAAATTTTTTACTTATTAACTAACTTGTGTGTTTTTAAATATTTATAAAAGAGTTTTAAGATTCCTTTGACTATTCAGGATGTTATGCTGCGTGTGTTTATTAGAAAACCATAGCCATATGGGCATATTTGATGATAGAGGCCAACAAATGAAAATAGCTGAAGTTATACAAAAATATCTATGGTTTAAGGTAATAAGCTATATTTATTTAATAATTATTAGTTACATACTTATACTACATATACAAATATATTTATGTACATATGTATATGGATTTCAAAACAGCCTGAACCTGACAGCGCATTGAGTACCCAAATTTGCACAATTTGTTGGCATAAAATAGATGATTTCCACATTTTCTATCAAACAGTGGAGAAAGCACACAAAGACTACGAACAGAATGCTTCAAAAAATATTAAATTAGAAATACCATGTCCTAGCCCAGTAAAGATGGAGGACGCATATGACGAAGAATTTATTGACAGCCCCAATAATACTTTAATGGAACCAAAATGTGAGTTGCAAATAAAAAATCCATTGGAACAAAGTTATTCCGAAATCATTTGTGACGATGTATCTGAAGAAGAAGATTGCCAGTCTTCCGATGACTATGAACCTTCTGTTTCAAGTCAACAGGAATCATCAAATGAAGAATCGTCGAAGGAAACAGAAATTCTTCAGGATGATAAACGTACCAAAAAGAAACAACAAAGACAAAAACGAGAAAAATGTTCGGAAAAAAATAACCAAGATAGCATGAAGAAGAAAAGAACTGTTCAACGTTTAGACCCTATTCGTACTGAGGAAATGATAAGAAAACATATACCTATGGGTTGTAATTTATGTATTTTTGTTGGCGTGACTTTTTCGGATATTGTGCAACATTTCAAAAGTGTCCATCCTAAAGTTAGGCCCTACATAATGTGTTGCGATAAAAAATTGTCGAAACGTTTCTTTGTCGCACAACATGCCATGAAACATGATGACCCAAATTGTTTCAAGTAAGTTAGATACACATACATACATACATAAATATATGTATACATATACATATGTACATATGTATGTTTGAAAATTAATTAAATAGAATAACACACCTTATCAGAACGTAAACGGGATCAATATTAGCAATAAATATATAAGTATGAATAGAGCGATATGTATTTTATAAATTTTTTACTTTTTTAAATATCCGCAGGTGTGATGAATGTAACAAGTCATTTGCTTCCTTAAGCGGACAGCGATCACACAACTTAAATTATCACGCCCGAAATGAAGATCTTATTTATGCTTGTGATGTTTGCCCAAAAAAATTTGGTCGTGCAAACTTATTAGAGTTTCATAAAGCTTCGCACATACCAAAGGAACAATATCAATATTTTTGTAATGTATGTCCAGAAAAAAAGAGGTAATACATATTTGTTTATTAATTTCAAATTTACATAAAAAATAACAAAAAAACCCAATTTCTTGTTATATTTAGATTTGCCAGCCGTTACTTATTAAATGTTCATACTAGCATGAGGCATAAGAGAGAAATCAACGTTTGTCCGGTATGTGCTAAAAAAATTAAAGACAAAAAATCCTACGAAAAACATGTACGCTTGCATTATGAAGACAGCGGTCCACGCATCAAATGTCCTTATCCTGATTGCGAGAGTTGGCTTAAAGATGAAGACAATTTGAAACAACATCTGACAAGACATAATCCCGAAGGAATAATATTCAAATGTGATGAATGCGAAAAAGAATGTAAAAATCGTCGTGCTTTAACGAATCATAAGCGCTATGCTCATACAAATAAAACTTTTCAATGCGATCAGTGTGATAAAACATTTAAGAAACCCATTTCTTTAAGGGTATGTATAAATACTACTCAGCATATCGCTATTGCTCAACAAAAGGACAAAATTAGTATTTTTATGTATGGTTTTTACGAAAACTTACTAGTAGTCACAAATAATTTTAGTTTTTAAACTTCTTTTGATATCCTTAGAATCATGGTATAATAAATATGTATGTTTGTGGGTATCTTAGTATTTCGTATGGGACACAAGTCATAATACTATTTAACACCCTTATTGTTGCACAAGTGCGATATTTTTACATTTATATATCGATTATGGATAGCAAGCGAACTTAAATTTTATTGGCAGTTGCTAAAAAAAATTAAAACGCAAAACTTCGAAGCTACTTTGCAAACTTTAACTGCGAAATAGTGTTTTATATTTCTTCAACTGCAGGATGAAATGGAATTGCAATTGCTAACCATAATCTAAGTATTTTATTTTTATATTTTATTTACACTTAATTTCTCTTATTAAAGGAACACATGACTCAGCATACTGGTGAAACTCTATACAAGTGCCCTTTTTGTACGAGAACTTTCAATTCGAATGCAAATATGCATGCTCATAAAAAGAAACAACATCCAATCGAATGGAATGAATGGCGTAGGACTAAACGAGGCAGTGCCCAAAAATTAATAACTAGTAATAATCCTTTAAATCAAATTGACAAGCCTCTAACGGATTTAAATGATACATTAAATATTTTTAAATAAATAAACAACATAAATGATCAAAAAGTTTTGAAAATTATATACATACCTATGCTTCGTTTCTGTAAGGAATGTGAGAACTTTTCAAGTCGACAAAATAAATATGTACTAAGTTTAAATAAATTGATTTTTATGGAGAAATTAATCCAAAGAGAAATTTGTTGAGAGAGAGAGAAATAAAAGAGAGAGAAAATTTTTTCCCAGTCAAATAAGAATCTCAACTTAATGTTTTTAATTAAATAAAAGTATAATTCCATTTCGGTACAAAATATATATCGCCCCTAACATTTTCATAACTTAAGAGGAGAAGTAAACAATGTTTTAAATTATGTAATTGGTAAATTTTTCTTTTATTTGACTTTCTGAATACAATTTTTATTTTTGTTGGGAGAGGTCTGACTTTTACTTGCACTCATGTATGTATGTATGTTGGTCAAATACATCAAAATTTATAAAAAGTCTAAACTCTTCATGTCAAAGTCGAAACCCTCCAACCATGATAATGCCAAATAATTTTGTATTAAAAATATAACCGTATAAACTTTTCCAACCCTGAGAAAAAAAAACAAATCATAACGATTATATACAGTGGAACATGTTTTTAACGAAATTAATTATTACTATAATTTAAAATTAAAATTTCCCAATTTCATTTGGAAAGATTTATGGCACAGTTTCCACAAGTCAGGCATACGAGTCGTTAGAAAATTTGTATGAAAAATCATTCAAAATCGACCGTCTTCTGTCTGTCTTGTTGGAAAAGGGTGTTAAATCAACTTTCCACATTTTTTAAGACATTTTTTTATAGAAATCACTCTGAAAAATTTAGTGCTCTTCGTAGAAATTTCCTATCATGTCTGTTATATGGAAACTACTCCTAAATCTAAAATTCGAACTGCAAGTTTATAGAAGAAAAGTAAAACTTATTGTCCTCCTACTCGTATTTATATTGAGAACAAAAACTAATTTGAGTATTTTGTTTTTTTTTTGTTTTCAAAATACGAGAATTTTTACTTGTCTTCTGCAAATTGGCAGTAATTTTGTTTGCATTTTTAAGCTCAATGTCAAATTGAAATTTCCCTTTTCATTTGGAATTTTCTTAACTTCGAAGTAAAATTCCAAATTTTGTGCTGAATTTTCTCAATTTCAATGAAAATTGATGTAGTCGGTGGTTTATAAATTATTGATTTTTTTATTTTAAGGTAAATTGATAATGGCGGCAAGTAGAAATAAATATATGTACTTATAGTACTAGCTTTTACCCGCGGCTTTGCTCGCGGTGATTTGTTAAAAAAAATACATAACAACCAGTTTTAAAACTAGTTAAACATTCAAACCCGAAACGACAATTACCACCCAACTAGACCAAAAATGTATTTTTCGGAAAAAATCGGTACCCCAATATAAAAAACCGGTTCAGAACCGGATAAAAATGTCCTATATTTTACACTGGCAATGCAGCTTTCCATTGGTGAAAGAATTCTCAATACAAACTCAATTTCACATTTATAATACGAGGGCGGATCAATAAGTCCGTAACTTTTTGAATGAAACACAGTTTGTTTTTGCAAAAAAAAAAATATTTTTCAACATAAACTCAATACAATTAGTCCAACACTTCTCCAGTTTTTGTATTCCTTCCAAAAAATAGGATTTTTCGAAGTCATTAAAATGAGCAATAATTTTATCTTTGGAGCTAAATCTCTTTCCACCGAGCCATTTCTTTAGGTTTGTAAATAGGAAGTAGTCACAATTCATAGCAAAATACATAGACGACACGCGTGTGCAGTCGTGCATTATCTTGATGAAAAATAACTTTTTTCTTGGCCATATGGTGTCGTTTTCATTTTTAAATCCTCATTAAATCGGTCTAATAAGTTGGCATTAATATGCGCCGTTATTTCTTTTTTTTTTTTTTGAAGGTAATCGATGTGGATTATCCCGCGTGTATTCAAAAAAAAAACTGTGGCCATCACCTTGTTGGCCGACAAACTCACCTTGGCCTTTTTCGGAGCAGGTTTAGACTGCTGCTTGGTATCCGGAGTACAGTAAGGGATCCATGTTTATTCCACAGTTACAAAACGCCGCAAAGACTCATTCGGATTGCTGTTAAACAACTCCAAAAAATCCTTTGAAGTTGTCACACGTTTACGTTTATGTTCAAATGAGTGCAACCACGGCACCCATCTTGCAGACAACTTTCTTAAACCCAGCTGATCATTTAAAATCGAAACCACACTGCCATATGAAATGCTATGGCATCAACAATCTCACGCACTTTTACTCTTTGATCGGCCAACACCACATCGTGGATTTTCCTCATTTTCGGGTGTACTGACCTCAATTAGCCGTCCAGAACGTTCAGCGTCATGTGTACTAGTGCGACAACAACGAAAGTCAATAAACCACTTTTTTTTATCGTTGAAATCGATGTTGCAAGAGTCCTCATAGTATTTATGGAGCTTTTCCTTGGTTGGATTGGCGGTTTTTTTCCAAAATAATAATGTTTAATGAAGACACGAAGTTCAATTTTTCCATTTTCTTCTCAAAAAGCGACGTGTCTGTTGTCAACGGCTGCGAAACACAAACTAAATGCCACAGCATGTGTTCAAATTTAGACAGTAGTCAACGGACAGGAGCAGTGTTGACAGGAGCAGTGTTGCCATTTCAATCAAGAGGCGGGAAATTCAAAAAGACACTGATTTAATGATCCACCCTCGTATTAAGTAAGGATAAACATTTAATAAAAATAATAATAATATTTGTTAAAAAAATCAATAGCCTAAACGACCGACTAAATACTTTTAATTAAGCGACTTGTGTTACTTTCTAAATGAACGGCTTATATACGAAAACAGTTTTGGTCAACACGCACGCAACATGTTACACAAAGCAACAACAACAATAATAATAATAGCAACAACAACAACAACAAAAACAGCAACAAGTAAAGGTAAACAATATAAAATGTATTCAAAAGAAATGGCCAACATGAAGACCAATACCCAACATTTACGAGCGTATGTACATATGTATGTATGTATGTACACACATAAATATATACATACATATGTACATCTACCATGGAAACGAGTTTTCTAAATAACAAGACAACAAACCAAGACCAGACCGACCATCTGTGTCCAACAAACCATTTACACGGCTGCAATAAAGAATTATTTACAAAAAGTATTTCTTAGAAAAAAAATAAAAGTTTAAGTTATATTAGTTATTATTTTAATATAAAACAAAAATAATGTTTGTTTATTTAAGTAAAAAGGTGAAGTTCAATAATAGAAACACTTTATTTATTGTTGAAATGAAGAAAACTAATCGCATACATATTCAAAATAGATTGCTATACCAAATAATGCAAAACTGAACTGCATATCCTGGAATAAGGAACACGGCTATATAGCCGTAGCAGGTACAGATGGTTTGCTTAAGGTATTAAAACTAGAACAAGGTAAATAATATGTAGATGTGACCAAATAAATAATATTATTAACTAAACCAGTTCGTCTTTGCGCTTTATTATTAGCTACAAATGGTCAAAATAAAGGTGGCTTAGCAGCAGCTTCAAATTTATCCATGAACCAGACTTTGGATGGTCACAAGGATGCCGTAAAAGTTGTAGTATGGAATGATGCTCAACAAAAATTGACTTCATCCGATGTGAATGGTGTTATAATGGTTTGGATGTTATACAAGGGTGCATGGTATGAAGAAATGACAAATGATCGCAAAAAGTCTACGGTCAGTGGTATGCACTGGGCTTCCGATGGCTCTAAGATATGTATTGTTTATGAAGATGGCGCCATAATAGTTGGTTTGTAAAATTCGAAATTTTGGTTTTATTTTCTTTTTAATTTCTTTTTTCACGTTAATATCTACATATGTATGTACTTTAAGGTTCCGTTGATGGTAATCGCATTTGGGGCAAAGAATTAAAAAATACTCATCTGAATGGTGTCCAATGGAGTCCCGACAATCGTTTGTTACTTTTTAGTTTAGCCAATGGAGAGTGTCATTTGTATGATAACCAAGGAAACTTTGCGGTAATTATATTTATTATAGTGTATGTATACATAAATTTTCCAACTCGGAAAAGTTTTACTGGAGACCTTTTTTTTTAACCGACTATTCGTCTCTATTTTTTTTTTACATTGTTATCTTATAACTCGACGCATTTTAGACTGATTGTAAGAATTCTTGTTTGGCTGTGAGAGTATAGCTTACAATTGGTACCATTGTAAGAAAGTAGGTGGGGATACACCCACAATATGTTTATGATATTCTACCTAGCAAACACCTTTGGTTCTTGTAATTACATAATTTTAAAGTTGAAAAAAATGGGAGGGGTTACGCCCATTAAAATTTATTATTATGTTTCACGTGGTTCTACTTAACCGATTTTTACGAAACTTAACACCCAACCTGAGCTTTGAAAAACAAACAATCTTGCAGTTAAAAAAATTGGTGGAGGCACGCCCATTAAAATTTAATATTTTATTTTAAGCGGTTCTACTTTACCGATTTTTACAAAACTTAACACTGAACTTAACCCTGAAGTTTGAAAAACCAATAATCTTGCATTTAAAAATAAATTCAGTGAAGTGCGACTTTGATCGGCGCACGAAGGGTTCCGTACGGACACTAGATATGTAATTCAATACGAACTTTAGTCTATATAAAATATAGTTTTGGCATTTTTTTTCGTTTTTGGCTTTTTTCGGTTTGAAGCGTTTTTTTAGTTTTTTTGGCGTTTTTTTTTTTCTATTTTTTTTATTTTGGCTATTTTTTTTTAATTTTGGCGATGTTTTTGTATAGGTGATATTTTAGTATTGGCGATTTTTTCGAATTTTGGCTTTTTTAATTTTGGCGACTTCTTTAGTTTTGACACTTACTTTTTCGTTTTTGGCGATTTTTTTAGTTTTGGGTTTTTTAATTTTGGCGATTTTTTTCATTTAGGCGCTCTTTAGTTTTGAAATTTGTTTTCTCGTTTTGGCGTTTTTTTGGTTTTTGGAGTTTTTCCATTTTGCCTATTTTTTCATCTTGGCGATTTTTTTTTAGTTTTAGCGCCTTTTCAATTTTTGACGATTTTTTTCGGTTTTTGGCGTTTTTTTAATTTTTGAGATTTTTTCATTTGGGCGATTTTTTTCGAATTTTGCGATTTATTTAGGTGTTAGAATTTTTTTTTTTAATTTTCTGGTTTTTTTCGTTTTGGCGATTTTTTTTTTTAAATTTTTGGATATTTTTTTCGGTTTGGCGATTTTATTTTTTTTTGGAATTTTTTATTTTTACCGTTTTTGAAAATTTCAAGACTTTTGCCTTTTACACTTTCCAAGATACAGCAAGTTGTCAAAATTGCATTAACTTATAGAACACCATTTCATTTAATTTTTTTTTTAAATTTTAGTGTTAATTGTTGTAGTCTGTATAAAAATACACTAATTTTACAAATTTCAAGTGTCAATATACATACATATGTATGTATGTACATACAATTGTATGTATATTGCATGCGATTTTAACATTTTCCGTTGCTCGTTTTGGAACACGCTTTAATTTTTAACTAGTGTTGTAAAAGTATTGAGTATTTGAGTACTGAGTACTCAATACCGAGTGTTTTTCCCGGTACTCAATACACAAAAGTAACTATTCAAGACTTTCATGGTTGCATTTTCTAATATTCAACCGAAAGTCTTCCTTTAATATTCATCAAATTTATACAAATTTGTGTGCGATACAAAAACGACCACTGAAACAAGGACTTCAAAATGCATCATTGAACTAAACAACTTCAATCATGAACATATATTCGACAGAAAAATTTACCCTTTAAGAGTCGTGGAATGCACGTGAGGCCAGCAAGTACGGTTCACACACTTCAACTTTTATTGATAAACTCTTATTTCAGCTATAAGATAGACAGAGAAGGAAATACGAATATGTCTTTTTTTCTTCCAGCTGAATTACTAGTTGATCAAGTTGAAGTGTGTGAACCGGGACTTACAGGTATGAAAAATGTCTTAAATTCTGGCAATTTCGATAAAAACTAACGTACAAAAACTAATTTTTAAAGTTATTTATCTTAATTTGTTATAAATTAATGTAATTTTGTTTTTTATATACTGCATTATATAATATGTATTTGCAGGTTAATTTGTTTGAATCAAATATAATATTTAACCTCTCATACATAAATATATGCTCATACGTATGTATGTTTTTAATTTTAAATTAAAAAAGCCGTTGAAGTATTGAGTAGTATCGAGTACCCAATTGAAATAGTATCAAGTAGTATTGAGTATTAAAAAGTAGCCGCTCTTTACAACACTATTTTTAACTCTCATGTATTTGTTGTTGTAGCGGCCAAGGTTCTACGTACTCTGTCCAAATTTCAATTCCTGAGAAAATAGCCTGTGACGGACAGACGGACAGACGGACAGCGTAGCGAAAACAATAGGGGTCCTTTTCACCTTTGGTGTACGGAACACAAAAAAATGGCCTTTCTAACCCTAAGTGGGGCAGTCACCTCCAATCCTATTGCAAAAATTAGTCATTATGTTGATATTTTTTTTTAGACGTTGTAAAATTATTTAATTATAATTTATTTTAAATTGAATGATTACTTTAAATTTTACACAATTGCTTAATATCACAAACAATCTAACGCGTAAACAAAAATTACTTGTTATTTATTATATAAAAGAATCAAAAACAATCACAGGTAATAAATAATAAAAAATAATGCCGCCATTTTTCAAGAAAAATAAACTTTGCAAAGAGATTATTTATTGATTTTCTGTTTCTACTGTTTTTTTTTAGAAATTTTAAGTAATTTTGATTATTTTTAGATAATTTGTGATCGTGACAATTAGTTAATAAAACTTTTATTATTAAAGATTTTTATGATTGAATTTATTCTCAATACAGATGAAATTAAACATACAGTGTGTGGGACTGAACGTTAATCGCTCAAACAGTGTTGCGGCCTTAAGTTGGTTTAGTGGCAAAACTCCTACAAAGCAGCCAGTCCTGGCTATATGTTATGAATCGGGAAAAATACAAATAATGGTCGATGAAAACGATGAAGGTAAGTTTTTAGTTTAAAAGAAATTTTTATATCAATTTTTCATAAGTGTAGTGGAAGTGGATGTCGCAATATATTGCCAAAGGAACAATGTTGATTTCTTCTATAGAAAAAAAGTTGCCCTTTAACATTTAAATATGCAAAATCTTAAGCTTCGGCCTTACCAGAATCCCCAAATTTATTTGTTGACAAAAGAATAAAAGTTATTTATGTGTAGAGACAAAAAAAACCATAATATTTAACACTCAACAGAAGGCGAAATCTGGCGAAAATATGTATGGAAAAATTCCAAGAAGACTCTTTTATGGCCATTATTGCAACTTAGCGAGCGATAAAGTTCTTCATTGTTTAACTCAACCTTAGCTAAAGTAAGCGATAACGTGACCTTCAAACTTTTTCAATTATTAAATCTGTCCGATAAAAAAAAAATTATTTTGATATTGTGCCAACACTGCTTGCTGCGTTTACCGACTACTTTTAGTGGCAAATACTTATTTATGTTGCTTTGTTCAAATGAAACCTTTTTTGTCCATTCTTTTGCTTTTTTTTATTAAATTAATTTATTAAATTATTATTTGTATGTTTTGTGTTATATTTTCTTCAAAAGTTTAAATAATTTAAAACTTTGCACCGGAGGAAAAGATGTTGTTGAAGTTACCATATCTTCAGCAGAAAATATGGCAACTTCAAATGTTTAAAGTTTACTTTGAAATGTTTCCGTTAGATTATTATTGATTAATTTTAGGTTACGCTACGCAGCGTTACCATATATGAAGATTTATCTTATTTTTGAAGTTTTTCGAGATGTAAAAAGACTAAAAGATTTCTTAGCTAAAAATTAGATTTTTGCAAATATGGATAATAGTACTCTTAACATATTAGTTGAAGTTCCTTTTGACTAAACTACTTCTACATTTTCTTCTTTGTTTCATAAAAATTATGAAAAGAAGTAACACGCTGCATCACTATTTATTTCCTTTGATTAAATTTCAACAATGGTTTCCTCAATGTAGGTACAAGCACACGTTCTGCGAAACCACGCGTGTTTTAAAATTCTGGGAGTAAATTACGATATTGAGATATAAATCGATATTTCTATACAAACATCAGACGAACTCATTCAGTCGGTTATTTTTGACGCAAAACCTTTGGCTAACCCCAATTAAATAAAATGGGTTTGTTTCAAAAACGACCGACTGAATGAGTTCGACTCAAGTATAATACAAACACAATTTTATGAAAATTAGTACGATATCGTTTGACGTAATTTGTCTCCTAGTTTTGTGACAGATTGAGCAAGTCCGGAAGTATGTATGTACTAGTTACATTCGCCATTTTCAGGCGAATACGAATACGAATATTTTTCCAAAGAAATTAAATAAATAAATGCATAAATCCTAAACGAAATTTAAATAAATGACTAAACATTTTAGTTTGTACAAATACGTTAATTTTTTTATAGAAATTTGTGCTTTGTATCATTTTTAAATATTATTTAATGACGATTTTGGGTAATTTTTATAAATTTTAAAGTACGCCTTTATCATAATTTTTTTTTTAATATTTCATATTGCAGGCGTAAATAGAACTTCAATTTAATGTCTTTAGATATAATATTCGTATTCGTATTCGCGAATATCAAAAATTTACTAGTATGTAAATATCGTCGACCCAGAATAGTTTTGCTCCACCGACCACACTTAAAAAAATGAGTTAGGTATGGAATATATATATTTCGAATACCCTCTTTCTGAATAAAAAACGCGTTTGATAAAATTTATCATAGTTTATGAGATATTAAGCATTAGTTTTGCTTCATATCCACTATTTTTAAGTTTAATAAGTATTGTTTTGTCATGCACGCCACTGTCTGACGATTGGGTAAAATTCTTCATACAAAAATGTACAAAGTAAAGTTAACTCTTGTTTTGCTTAATTTCTATAAGAAATTAAAAATTAAAAAGAAGGTGCCGTAAGAAAAATTTAACGGCGGCTGTTAAGCAAAAACATCACCACCCAAACTTAGCCGCCGATTAAATGTTTTAATATAAACTTATTAAACACTAAAATAAAATAAAATAAACATTAATTATACATGTTTGGGTATAAATTAACTTCCATATAAAAAAAAATAACGTATGCTTCAAGTGTACGTTAAACACTTAAATTTTTTTGCATATGGGTTAAATGATTTATGATTAACGTATGCTTCATTTACCCCTCTCTGTTCGAATTTCAGGTCCGTAGCTCTTACGGTTCCTGAGAAAATAGCATTTTTCCTAAAACATGAAATAGTTTAATTTTTAAGTTTTCCAACCCTGGAAACGTCTTTTAAATTTTTTATTTATTTTTAATTATAAATACCAATTTTATTCGTACTGAAATATAAAATAAGTTTATTTAATAAAACTAAATAAAAATTAGTTTTCAGTAGTTATTTTGTATGGGAGAATAGAGTTTGAGTTTTTCTGCTCTGAAACCGTCTACTTGATTTTTCTGATTTGCAATACCAAAATTTTTCAGACTATTTCTAACACACCAGTTCAAGTCTCTAGCTTTTCTGGTAGCTTCGGAAAACCGATTTCACGTACAGACAGACGGACAGACGGACATCGCTTGTTCGTCTTTCTTATGCAAGTTGTTTAATACCAGCCAGAAAAATTAAAATTAAAAGGAAACGGTCCTTATAATTATACAGATATAAGTTGAAATGGACTCCGTATTGTTAAAGCTCAGTAATTCATCAATTGTTTAACGATGAAGTTTTTGGTTGGTAAACGGTTTTGGCATTCCATAAAGTGCTCTCGTACTGTATCTCTTCCACTGTAAATGTGAAGTTCATTTAAATGAATTAACCAAGGCCAGTATAATAATTCTTTAAAATGTTATGTTCACAAAAAATTCTTGAATTTTTTGAATTTTTTATTTTAATTATTTTAAATACAAAATATGACTTTAACAACAGTTATTAAAAACTTTGTTTGCTTTGCATTTTTGTATAATATTATATAATCCAAATTAAGCAAAATAATAATATCTTTATTAGATTAGATTTGCTTGCAAAGAACTTCAATGCCTTTGCACTATTTAGTATAAAAAGCCATGATTTTTACACTAAGATTGTACTTCTCTTCCTAAAGAAGAACATATTAGTTTAACAAATTTCAGTTTTGTCAAAAGAAAAAATAATATGAAACAGTTAAAAATATTTCCAATTGTGCTTATTGCATTGTGGTGTGTTTTGGACCTAGTCAATGGTAAGTATATGATTACTAAGCAACTTTTACTATATACCTACATACACACATACACACATATGTACATACATACGTATATATTATTATTATTATTATTTTTAGGCGAGCAGAAACGAGTAATGTGTGTCCCGCTGGGTTCTGTTCCCTACGAACCCACCAACCCAGATGCTCCCATTGACTGTTCAACCCCGGGCTTTAAAATTAATTATTCCGATCGCTCGCTTTTCACAATGTGTGCTGATGGTATACGTTATAACTTCAAATGTCAAAATGGTTTATACTTCGACCTTATTAACGAACGCTGTGAATATCTCAAAAACTTGGAATGTAATGAATGCAAATCAAAACGCTTAAGTTAAGGGAAACAATGAGATTGTCTTATTTTTTTTTTAATTTCAGGCAATCCTCTAGAAGAAATTTGCCCTAATGGTTCTATTCCGGTTATATCTGCGCAATCAGGAAATTGTGAAAATTCAGAAAGGGGCTATTATAATAATCCGTTCGATGCCTCTCTTTTCTATCAATGTTGGGAAGGTAAACGTTTTGATTTTAAGTGCCACCACGGTTTGTTCTTCGATCGTTCTAATAAACGCTGTGAGTGGCCTAAAAATATGCGCTGTTATGAATCACAATAATAACATTTTATGCATAAAGTAAAGCGATATGTATATTAAATTTGAAAATTAAATTTATTTTAAAATTGTTTTGCTTATTTCAATGTGCAAATTTTAAAGAAAAATAAAATCATAAACACTTGTACGTGCATAAATAAAGAGAAATTATTCGTTTTTATTGTCAGTTAAGCTGGCGGTCGTTTCGTTGAGGCTTATGCCAGCTCATCATGTTTTGAAAAGTTTGAAATGTAAAGAAAAATGTGCTGTTGGCTGAAGTAGTTAGGGCATTGACTACAAAGCAAATGACGCTCTTCGAGAGCCCAAGTTTAATAAACTCTAAGCAGACCCAGTCCTATCAACATTATATATTTTTCTGTTATGCATTATTGTCTATATTTGTCAATATTTGCAGCAATTAACTATGGGCTGAGTTAAGAAAAAACTAATAAAATATACACACAGCTTAAAATAATTCACCTACTTAACAGTAGAGGCGCGACAACGATGCTATAAAAATTAACAAAATGCACAATAGCAGACCATCTGTACTTGTATTATCTCTTTGCCGCTCAATATTACAGCATTATCAATTACAGTGAAAACTCCCGTCGACTAAAATTTGTCCGTGTTTGGGAGGCATCCGCCTATGGGAGTTTGACAAAAAAAGGACAAAAAAATATTTTTATTGTTTATTTAGAGCATTAACACAAAATTCAATTCATATCTAATTAACAAAAATGGTTTAACGAAAAAAAAGAAAATTTAATAAATTAAAATAATAATGTTTTACTTTTAAAAAAATTCATGGTAAGAGTTGCTAAAGGCACTAAAAGGAACATAAGTTATACGCATTTGTATTTATTTTGAAATAAAAAGGTCTTTAAAGGTTTTTGTTTCATATTTGCTTGCCTTTCTGTCGCTAAACGAGTTTGAAGGTGATTTTTTAAATTTTTTACAAATGTAAAAGCTGCATAATCAGTTTTTACAAATTCTTTGATGGTGTATTGTTCAGCTGAGTAAGTATGTACATAGTTGCCACATGCATATTTTTAAGTGAGAAAGGTCTGTATGTACACATTTACACGTAGGCTTTTTATAGCGTCTCGGTTTCCATTGTAAAAAAGTACAATTGTTAATATTTTGTTTTATGTTGAATTATATTTGTCCTGTTTTCAGAGGTTTTTTGACCAAATAATGCACAATTTTGCATTATTATTCTTGGGAGGGAAATTTGCTCTGAAAAATTAATTTGGTGGTGTCCGCTTAAGAGAGTGTCCACTATTGGGAGTTTTCACTGTACTTACAATCAAAATGCGCCATTTTGCTACGCGAAAATTAAATTTATATAAAAATTACACTGCATTTACAGCCGATATTCTCTATAACGTAGTAGATGGAGAGCGATGAACTTTTAGGCTATAGACAAAATGCGTTACAGAGAAGCTGTCATCTCAAAATTATATGGGCTACATGACATACATGACACATTTTCCATTCGGAAAAATTAAATGGACTGGCTATACATCAAAAAATTTTCATATAGAAAATATCTCTATTGGTTTTTGTTTAATTGACATAATTACCGGTTGCGAGCCTACGGGTCGCCAACGTACGATTTTTCCACATGTTTTTTTATTATTATCACTAGGGAAAGGATTTTCATGTAAATACATGTTTTCTGTCGTTGGTCGTAGATCAACGTAAATAAAATATCTTTGCGAATCAACAAATTTGCTACAAAATGACATCGGTTTGTTAGTGCATATTTTTGCATATTTTATAATAAATACATATTTGTAAATATTTCATCATAAATGTAAATTTTTAATAAATTTTTTAGTTTTTTCATGCTATAAATCTAATTTTGGTTTTTTACTAGATATAAAGTATATAAGAACTGTAGTCTTTACGACTGTGTAAGAACAAAAAAGGAGAAAACGAGAAAAATTTACGATCCTTTTTTTTTTGTGATATGAATCGATATTAAAAGTTCAATACCTTGGTTTAAGTCAATAATATCAATACCATTGAAAATTAAAGAAAAAAAAGAGCATTAATTTCATGTGGATATAAAGTGCTTTTGAAAGCTTCTTTGCGTGTTTCAGCCTTTAATGAAAAATATCCAGTGATACGATACGGATACATTCCACAGTAACTAGATGGGGGACGTGGCAGAATACTGTCGGATACTATATTTCTATTAATAAAATTAAAGAAATTTTTGTCAAAAACCTTTCCCCCATTTGCAACAAACAAAACAAAAATAACGTGTGCTTTAAGTGTACGTTACAACACAATTTTCATACAAAACCTGGTTTTAACGTACACTTGAAGCACACGTTATTTTTTTTGCATATGGGGGCAAGTTTTTTACTTTAAAATTTCATTTTATTAATAGAAGTATACGGCCCTATGTATAAGCAAAAATTGGCATGAAGTTAGCATAAGTGGCGAAATTGAATTAGATGTTAACGGGTTTCTCTAAGCAATTTGACATTAAAAATGGTCGCATTACATAATCTTAATCCACCTCTAAGTCATAGCATGATTTTTAATGTGAATTTTCATGGCAAAAATCTTTAAGATCGTGTTGAATTTTGCCACTTATGCTAACTTCATGCCAATTTTTGCTTATACATAGGGCCGATAGTATCCGACAGCCTTCTTCCTAAATTGATATTTGTGCTTTCTTGTTCATACTATATCCCAATTAGAAGCTTTCGTTACTTTAGCACCTCAAGTTGAATTAATTGAAGATGCGGTAAAAAATAAATTAAAATATATGCAACAAATTGTATCAATATACTTAGTTCTAACAACAAAAACTTAGAAACTGAATATTCCACAAACAAAATATCAGCATTTAAATGCACACCAATAACTTCATTTTTATTACATAAAATTTTTTTTTTCAGAAAAGATCGTCAAAGATTTACCTTTGACAATTAAAAAAGAAACATTTATTCATTAATGTACGTAAATTAAAGTTCGACTGAACTTTACTCGTGTTTTGTATTCCATAAGATTTGACAAAATATTTGTTAACAAAGCATTGAAGCTGAACTTTTTATGTTTTTTAAGTTTTTAATGTCAAAATGTTTGCTAAGAAAGCAATAAAGCAGATTTTTTTGAGTTTCTAATGTTCTTGAAGGTTGAAAAAACTTTAATAAATGCATATTTTATTAGTTTTAAATACATATTTTTATATTTTTACTGCATATTTTATGTACATAAAACGTGATTTTAAATCAATGATGCGCACACAATGCCCCCGGGGGCCGAACAATTTTCGCGATTTACACATACACAACAGGAATGTTGACGAAGCGCACTGCAAAGAGTACAAAAGTTATAATTTTATTCAGTTGTATGCCAACTTTTAAGAAAGAAGGTTGATGTCGCTTGATTTGTTATGATACAACAACAAGATACACAGTTGAGATTACAAGTTAGAGAAAAAGAGAAGAACAACTGAGTATTTTTATGATTTTTTTTCCAGCATTTGAATACACTTGGAATAATTTTATGTTTACATATTAACATTTTTTTTATTATTTTGAAATGTAAACATATTTAATGAAGCTGAGTGCCTTGTATGCAATCAAAAATTAAAAAGAATAAGTGCATACAGTTTTAAGCGTCATTATGAAAGTCGTCGTTTAGAAATGTGTAGTTTGTCAGGGGAGGACAGAGATAAGCTTATAACAAAATTAAAAAAGAATTTGGAACTGAAAAATAATAAAGCTTTGTGTGATTGTAAAATCAATACAAATACCGCAAAATGCAGCAAACTAATGGCGACATACATTATTTAAAATTAAAATTTTTCGACAAAGCAAATGCTTTACATTACGTAAAACAATCAATCGTAATTGAACTTATTTTTTATTTCCACTTAATCTTTTTCATGATATAATATTTGATTTTTTTAACGTTTCATTCATACTTCAGTCCATGTTATTAATTAAACATAAAAAATGTTGTATACAAAAACATTATTCAATACATTTACCAGCAAATTTCTCCCAGTGCACTCACCACTACACACACATTTTGAATCTGTTTCTCTTTGTGGACAACGCTTTTTTAAATGCATGAAAATCCTTTCCCTATTACCATGCATGCCTTTTCCCATTTTCGAAAATTTTTTTTGGTTCTCCTTACAATTTTCTCTTCTTAATTGATTGTAATAGAGAGAATTTGAAGAAAGAGTACAAATATATTTTTTGCATGTAAATTAATTAAATATAAAAACGTCTTTAGAAGTAGCTTAAAAAGAAAATATGAAATTTTCCAGCTTCCAGCCCAATTTCCTCAAGTAAAACAGCTGAGATATGCTATTAAACCATTCTATTATATAAACATAAACTTTTTTTATAATTATAGACAATAAAACACGATGATTATCAACATTTTATTTTTCCATCCTGGTAGACCATTCGGGTGAAATGCCCTTATACATACATATGTACATTAGAGTGGCCGTTAGTTGTATAGAGAGTTTTTTTGTTTGATTTCTTATGTTCTGGTATTTTGTTGGTTACTTTCTTCATTATTTTCTAAAATATTAATTTTAGCAAAAAACTTTCTTTGAGAACACAACTTATCGCTATGAATTTTTTTGTATTTTTTTTTAACATAAAACTGAACTGATTGGGGAGGGGGGGAGAGAATATAAGATATCTAAAAAAATAAAGGCCACTCTAATGTACATATGTACAGTACTGGGCAACGCAAATGCAACAAATTAAATAAATAATAGATGCAGTCACTTATTTCAGAATATATGTATGTATGTATCTTCAGTCGTTAAGCAGCTCTGGGTCGGGGAACATCTCTCGCGTCATCGTAATTATTTCTTAAGTGCGGTCGGGCTTGTCTGTGTTGTTTGGCCTTCGAGAGTTTTTCGTCTCGCTCGCACTGGTTGACTGATCTGCCACGGATAACCGTATAACCTTGCGGTTGTTTGTGTAATTTCTTTAACAACTACGTTGCCTACTTCCTATGTGAAGGCATAGGTCGTGTACAGTCAGTCACAAAACCTTATAAAATTCTGTTAATACCATCTTTGGGCATATGGTCTACGTTACTCCGCCCATATTTGTGCAACACCATATTATGCAAATTTACTTTGCATTAATATGTTTAATAAATAAATAAATAAAAAATGTATGTATCTACTGGATTTTCCCTACTTGAAATGACATACAATTTGGCCTAATTGATCAAACATAATTGCGGCATAAACACATTTTCCATACAAATTGACACAAAAAAGTGACACCAGAAGCAGTCGAGGGATAGAATCTATTTTATTTTGACACCGTTTTTTCAAATGCTCTCACATATAAATACTCATTCTCTCAATAATGCTACCATACTTTCAATAAATTTCATACATTTTGTTAACAAAACCACAAAGAAATATAGGCACAAAAGAAAATGAAATACAAATTAGAGAACATTTGAAGTTACTGCCGTAGCTTTTATTATCGGCTTTGTTAATTTGACAACGATTTTTCCTGAAGTTGCGGACTTATTCTGTTTGAACATTAAGAATAAGACGTATGACTGAAAGAATATTGTCACAAAATATCCATGAATTGAAAAAGTGGCAAACTGAGCATAAACTATGCTAAAGTTGCAAGTTCTTTAATACCTGCCAGAAAAATTTAAATTAAAAGGAAACGGTCCTTGTAATTATACAGATATACACGACGGCTACGTTACAATGGACTCCGTATCGTTAAAGGTCAGTAATTCATAAATTTTTTAACGATGAAGTTTTTGGTTGGTGATCATAATTCCATTTTCTTCTCGTGCTGTATCTCTTCCACTGTAACTGTGAAGTTCATTTAAATGAATTAACCAAGGCCAGTATAATAATTCTTTAAAATGTTATGTTCACAAAAAATTCTTGAATTTTTTGAATTTTTTATTTTAATTATTTTAAATACAAAATATGACTTTAACAACAGTTATTAAAAACTTTATTTGCTTTGCATTTTTGTATAATATTATATAATCCAAATTAAGCAAAATAATAATATCTTTATTAGATTAGATTTGCTTGCAAAGAACTTCAATGCCTTTGCACTATTTAGTATAAAAAGCCATGATTTTTACACTAAGATTGTACTTCTCTTCCTAAAGAAGAACATATTAGTTTAACAAATTTCAGTTTTGTCAAAAGAAAAAATAATATGAAACAGTTAAAAATATTTCCAATTGTGCTTATTGCATTGTGGTGTGTTTTGGACCTAGTCAATGGTAAGTATATGATTACTAAGCAACTTTTACTATATACCTACATACACACATACACACATATGTACATACATACGTATATATTATTATTATTATTATTTTTAGGCGAGCAGAAACGAGTAATGTGTGTCCCGCTGGGTTCTGTTCCCTACGAACCCACCAACCCAGATGCTCCCATTGACTGTTCAACCCCGGGCTTTAAAATTAATTATTCCGATCGCTCGCTTTTCACAATGTGTGCTGATGGTATACGTTATAACTTCAAATGTCAAAATGGTTTATACTTCGACCTTATTAACGAACGCTGTGAATATCTCAAAAACTTGGAATGTAATGAATGCAAATCAAAACGCTTAAGTTAAGGGAAACAATGAGATTGTCTTATTTTTTTTTTAATTTCAGGCAATCCTCTAGAAGAAATTTGCCCTAATGGTTCTATTCCGGTTATATCTGCGCAATCAGGAAATTGTGAAAATTCAGAAAGGGGCTATTATAATAATCCGTTCGATGCCTCTCTTTTCTATCAATGTTGGGAAGGTAAACGTTTTGATTTTAAGTGCCACCACGGTTTGTTCTTCGATCGTTCTAATAAACGCTGTGAGTGGCCTAAAAATATGCGCTGTTATGAATCACAATAATAACATTTTATGCATAAAGTAAAGCGATATGTATATTAAATTTGAAAATTAAATTTATTTTAAAATTGTTTTGCTTATTTCAATGTGCAAATTTTAAAGAAAAATAAAATCATAAACACTTGTACGTGCATAAATAAAGAGAAATTATTCGTTTTTATTGTCAGTTAAGCTGGCGGTCGTTTCGTTGAGGCTTATGCCAGCTCATCATGTTTTGAAAAGTTTGAAATGTAAAGAAAAATGTGCTGTTGGCTGAAGTAGTTAGTGCATCGAATACAAAGCAAATGACGCTCTTCGAGAGCCCAAGTTTAATAAACCTCTGGGCAGACCCAGTCCTATCAACATTATATATTTTTCTGTTATGCATTATTGTCTATATTTGTCAATATTTGCATCAATTAACTATGGGCTGAGTTAAAAAAACTAATAAAATATACACACAGCTTAAAATAATTCACTTACTTAACATTAGAGGCGCGACAACGATGCTATAAAAATTAACAAAACGCTTAATGGAAGAGTTGTAATAACTAAAAGTTAATTAAGCTTCTCTTCTCTCTATTTATTCTATCCCTTCACCATCTATACTTGCACTATCTCTTTCCCGCTCAATGTTACAGCATTGTGAATTATTTACAGCCATAAACGCGCTATTTTCCTAAGCGATAATTAAATTTTTATAAAAACAACACTGCATTTACAGCCGATATTCTCTATAACTTAGTAGATGGAGAGCGATGAACTTTTAGGTTAGAGAGAAAATGCTGCCATCTCAAAATTATATGGGCTATATATACATGGCACATTTTTCATATGGAAAAATTAAGTGGGCTGTACATGATAAATTTTTCATATGAAAAAATTAAATGGGCTGTAGGACACATTTTTCATACAGAAAAATTAAAAGGGCTATATATACATGGAACATTTTCCACAAAAATAAATTAAATGGGCTATACGTGGCACATTTTTGATATAGAAAAATTAAATACG
The DNA here is from genome assembly GCA_905220375.1 of Tachina fera. Taxonomy (NCBI): domain Eukaryota; kingdom Metazoa; phylum Arthropoda; class Insecta; order Diptera; family Tachinidae; genus Tachina; species Tachina fera. The sequence continues at coordinate 99,947,179 of LR999967.1, read as the reverse complement.
CTATACATGGCACATTTTTCATAAAGAAAAATTAAATGTGCTATACATGGAACATTTTCATACGGAAAAGTTAAATGGGCTATACATGAAACATTTATTATTTGTAAAATTAAATGGGCTATATATGGTACATTTTTATATGGGAGAATTAAATGGGCTATACATGGTAAGTTGTTCATATGGAAAAATTAAATGGGCCATGTATAGCCATAGCACATTTTTTATTTATACAATTAAATGGGCTATACGTGGTACACTTTTTAAACAGAAAATTAAATGGGCTATACATTTCACTTTTTTTTCAAGCAATATATTAATAATTCTTTCTGCCAAAAAAACCGACTTCAATGCAAAGATCTGATAGAAGAAGATAAGAAATATAAAATTAATTTGGAAATATAAAATTAAATTGTAATGGGCGTACCTCCGCCCATTTTTTAAATGCAAGATTGTGTGTTTTTCAGAGCTCAGGGTGCGTGTTAAACCTTGTAAAAATCGGCTAAGTAGAACCACTTAAAATATAATAATAACTTTTAAAGGTCGTAACTACGCCCATTTTTTAAAATGCAAGATTTTGTCTATTTTAGTGATCAAGGTGTGTGGTAAGTTTCGTAAAAATCGGTTAAGTAGAACCGCGTGAAATATTATAATAAATTTTAATGGGTGTAACCCCGCCTATTTTTTCAACTTTAAAATTGTGTAATTACAACAACCAAAGGTGTTTTATAGGTTTCGCAGAAATCAAATAAGTATAATATCAATAAATTTAAAATTTATTTGCTGGTGGTTCAGCTTTGTCTATATGCATGGCTATGGCATTATGGCTATGGCATTATGGCTATGGCACGTCTAATTGCACTTTATAGCAAAATTTACTTAACCCTACGATTTCATTAAATCAATGTTGCCGTAGTGTAATTTTTTTAAAAGTTATATTATCGTCGTTTTACTTCATTAAATTTTGTGAATGTCAAAGTCAATTATTGCTTTTATTTCTAAATTATTGTGAGTGATATTATTTTTATTTTGAAGTTCTTATCGCCAACATATTCCCTTATTTCAAAAAATCCCAGAAGAAATATTTTTACTTATGCTACGAGCTCTTAAAATATTTTAAATAATATTAGTTTCACGATGTTGACTCATAAAGTGATAATATATTTTGAACTCTCCAAAACTAAGAAAAAAGAGAATGAAATTCAGATTTTATTTGTTAAAGAGCTAAAATTGCTTTTTTAAATTAAGGGCTAAATACATTTTTTTTTAATTTTTCTGGTGAAGAATATACTCGTAGCACAAATTCGAAATCTTCAGTTTCTAAGTTTTTACACACTTTTGTTAATTTGTTAAAATTTAATTTTTCAAACTTCTGTAACTTCTTTTCCAGCACCCACTATTTTAAATACCCACATGTTTATAACAGATGCCAAATGGAATCATGATGGTTCGGTTTTAGCCATATCTGGACGTCTGAACGAAATGTCAAATGCAAAAGATATAAATCAAGTCAATTTCTATTCACCTTTTGGCCATTTATATCGGACTCTTAAAGTAGCGGGTAATGAAATGACATCAATTTCTTGGGAGGGCAAATCTTTGCGCATTGCAATGGCGGTGGATTCTTTTATATATTTTGCCAACATCAGACCGGATTATCGTTGGTGTTATTTCGAAAAGACTGTGGTGTTTTTGTCTACTAAAAGCAATGACAATGCCAAAATTAATAATTTAAATGTTATAACATTTTGGAATACTACTTCAAATCAGGTAGGTGCTGTAAATAATGCTTGCTGTCCGCTCTAATATCAGATTTTTGTTACGATCAAAATTGCCCAAATCGCGCGGCTTCGACCGTTCTCAACTCAAGTCAGTTTGGTTGTGCGAGAGTCAACCCAACTAGAACACAACCCCAAGGTCTATTTATCAAGTCGATGCAACTCAACAAAAATATGGCAACACTAGAAACCGCACTGTGTTTAAGTTGTCAGAAACACACACACACAGAAACATTAACTAAAGTGTATGGGGCCCGAAAAAGTAAACAACTTTTGTCAGTTTAAATACGGGAACACAACATATGAGGAGGAGCTGGTGAAGAAAACCATTAACTGTTTTTTGAAGGACCTAAATAAATACCTAAAGAGACTAGCAAGGAAAATTCAGTTTTGAATAAAAATATCTCTTGACTTCATAGATGACCGAGACCGAAAGCCATCTCCTCATACCATTGACCTGATAAATAGACCTTGACACAACCCAATTATACGAGTAATTTAGTATTGTGAATCACAACTAATATTTACTTGAAAAGGTTATGACACAAGCTCAACCATTATTTAAGTTGTGTATGATAGTACCAACCATTCAACCAAAACTGAGTTGAGTTATGGCAATAGGGGCTCAAAATTCTTGCTTAAAAGCTTCAAATAATGACCGATTCACGATTTTTGCATTAATAGGAATAAAATTAATTCCAATTTAATTTTAGAGAATTAGTTTTTTTTCTCTCTAGAGTTTTCTTAAAGAAGTTGAGCCTTGTTTGGCGATGGCGTCCAGCAGTGAACATTGTGTTTTGGCAGTAGAGTGTGTTAATGGTAACATTAAAGATATGGCTTTGACCGTTCTGGAACGTAAAAATAACGATGATAAATTGTATCAGTTATTATTATGCAATTCGATTGGGACTACGGTGGATTGTAAGTTGCGCTTGTGTATTGAATTTTTTTTAGAGGTATAGAACTTTAAGTTGGCAGTACTGCTTGATATGATAAAAAAAATTATTTGGGGAACGAGTAATTTAGCTTAATGGATCCCTAGTGGTCTCTTTTTGTAGTTGGACGGTGTGCTGTCTATTAGAGCCCTGCATAAGACCACTTGCAAGACATTTGTTGCAGTTATTGTAGGTATATAAGTAAAGAAGCAAATACTTCGTGGCGAAAGAATTTGTCATGCTTGCTCTTTCCTACGCATGGGTGCGTATATAAACGTCATGCATTTTCATACAAACATAAGTTGTGTGTATGCTCTTTTATTTTAGCAGAGACACCTTCAGATATCACTGCCACGAACGACTTATCAAAGTCACGAACCTTTTATAAAAGAAACAAACCATATTTGCGAATCCCAAGAACCAAGATAAAAATCCCCAAAATCCCAGGAGTTCTCCGGCACTTCCCCAAAAATTACGGTAAGACTGAAAATTTCAAAACTCCAAACTGGCAGCACCATAATCTTATGTAGTTGTTACCAGTATTTGTGGTATTTGGAGTGTTTGTTACGAACAAGAAAGAAGTGTTCGCGGGCTTCACTTGTAAACAGGGTGACCGATGACATTTTTCAAAAAGTGGCACCAAATAGAGAATTTAACAAAAAAAAGGGGGCAACATTAAAAAAAAAACGAGACAACTGCACTAAACTTTTTAGTTTTAATGTGTTATTATAAAATTCGCTCTAAAAAAGCGGCGACAAAAAGTGGCAATTTGCCACTTTAAGGCTCAGTTATCCGAATGTAATGTAAAGTAACTGCAACAGTAATAAAAAGCTGATCGATATTGTTATGTGAAAAGTAATGAAAATGGTTATAGAGATGTAATGTAACGTAACTTATTTTTCATATAAAAATATCGATTAGCTGTTTACTACGTTACATTACAGTCGGCTAACTGAGCCTACATATATACCTACATATATACATGAACATCACTACATCCATGGTGCTTCGCTTATAATACGACAAAATTTATTGTTGATTTAGTACAATACATTTAAAGCGCAAGGCGTTTTTTACATTTCAAGAATGTTTACGCAGAGCTCCATTGTCTACAGTCTATCACTGACATGCAAGCTAAATTGCTGAAAAAATTGATAGAAAATTGAACTTCCTCCCAGCTAGCTGACCGAGGTGGCCACATTCCAGAAATCATATTAATGGCAAAGAATTATCTTTTCTCTGTGTTTTAATTCAATTTTAAATTCTATACCTCTAGAAAAACCACCCGTTACATTGTATATTTATACTTAATAACTTTACACTACTTTATTATTTATTTTATAATTAGCAAAATTTACGGAAGTATATCCTCACTTTATTGGTATTAATTCAAGTTACGTGGCTTTAGCGTCTAAAGAAGAGATTTTACTGTGGCACTATCATACACCCAAGGTAAGATATTTTACTCTTTTATTTGTTTTTAATTAACAAGGAAACCAGAAATATGCAAAATTTAAGAAAAAACAAAGATAAAATAAATTTTCGGAATAATTTTTACAAAATAGAATATAGAAAGCAATTATGAATAAAATTCCGAGAAAAAATGTTCCCGGGGAACAATTCCAACTAATAGGAAGTTAAAGGGAGAACAAAAATTCTAATTGGAAAAGGGAGAAATTTCTCGCGGAGTTTTATTCATAATTGCCCTGATAATAAAATACCCTCAACCAAAAATAGCTGAATGAAAAAATAAGTTTAATCTTCAACTTCAGAGATCATGATTCCGAATATTTTAGGTGTTTCAGTAAAATGAACAAAATTTCAAGTGTTTCTTTCCTTCATAATTATTAATGCAACCAATACGAAATTATGGTCAATCTCTCAAGCTGTGATAATCATAATGCGAATAAATTAATCGGGAACAAATTAGGTTATATCGAACTAAAAAAAATAATAATATTACCAAGGAAAATTCACTTCCAGGTAGTAGCGATAACACAGCAGAGTTATTTTTTTTCAATCTAAAATTCTTTGGAAACTGCAAAAATTATTTACGCTAAAAGAATTACAATATGAAAAGAAAAAAATTTTAAAATTTTTATAATTAAAAACAAAAAGTGATTATCATTTTATACATTCGCAGATATATTTGATATATTTTTTTCACTTTTATAATCTATGACAAACATGTTTGAACTTCAAAATCATGTTTATTGTTTACAATAATGTTGTGAACAGCGCCAATTATTCAAAAACTATGGCAACAACAGAAATAGAAACAGTCTCAAAAATTGAGAGAATAATAAAGTGCGCAACAGCGTTGTCAACTTTGAAATTTCAAAACACACCAAAATGGAGAAAAAAAGCGCGCCATTTACAAAAAAAAAACGCACCAAGCTTAGGATTTCTTTCTTTTTTATTTTAAAATGTTTATTGAATTAATTTTGCATTAGGAGTAAAATATTGATTTTTTTGTAAATGCTATTTTTTTATATTAATTGAAGTGTAGTGAATTTTAATCAGAAATAATTTCTTATTCGGGATTAAGTTCAGAAATTAAAATTCTTATTGAATGAAAGATTTTTTATTAATTAATGTGAGTGTCTAAATAAGACAAGAAAAATTAAACTAGACTTTTATTAGCTGGGGGAAATACCGATATGTTTCTTCGATTTTTTCTATCTACTTGGGTAGAGCTTGTTATTAACATCAGCTGTTTAACGTAAATTTTTAATGAAACGAAACATGAGAAATGATTGTTGTGTTTACAATTATTTATTAGCCCTTGGTAAATAAATTTGTAAGTAATTCTGCTTAAAACTTTTTAAAAGGAGATCAAAAATTAATTGCTCCAAATTAATAAAGCTAATATTTTCATCAGTATTGTTATCATAGGATCATAAAAAGAAGTTGGTAAAAGTTTCACAACAAGAATTTTCCCGTTTTAACCCACTGTCGTGTTCAATTTGCGTTGGTGCCACCAAAAAATTGAAAAACGCACCAAAATTTAAAAAAAAGCGCACCACGCACCTACTAAGGAATTTTTCTCACAAAAAATTTTAAAAAAGCACCCAAAATGGTGCGAAACGCACCAAGTTGAGCTGGTCCGCAATGAAAATAAAATACGAGTTTTATTTTAATCCGCTCCGCACTGCGGTTTCTACTTCAAAATCGTATGGAGAATCCCAACTCAATAAATAATCGTTAGATTGTGTTCAGACTCTTAGCCTGCTTAAATCATAAATATAGTAAACAAATTTTATTATTATTATTTTGCGCCGAATTAATTATTATTTTCAGTTTTTTATTTTTTTCGAGCAGAAATAAAATCCAATTTCTGGCCGTCTATTATATGAACTTTGTATATAAAAATTGTTTGCTTTTTTGTACGAAGTTTTCGTTAGAAATTATCTTAATAATAAGATATGCCATAAAAATCAGTAAATTAAAAATTTTGCCACAAAAAATCGAAATATTTACTAATAAATTGCTGTAAAAAACCTGTATTTGCATATTTCTTGTTTCGACATGAATTACTACAGTAACTAATAAATATCTCTTGTATGCATATTTTATATACATATCTACACAATTAATTATACTAATTTTCAGAGCTCCTCTCAATTACACAATGTTAAATCCAGAAAAGAGAAACGTATTCATATTGACGATACGCCTACTGGCATAGATTTAGCTAAAGATTTGGAAGTTTCAAGGACTAGCCAAGATCATGCTGAAAATCTTATAGATTTTATATGCAGTTTGGCGGTATCGGAGAAAATTCTACTGGTTGCAAGAGAATCGGGAACTATAAATGAGTATAGCATACCGAATGTGGCTCTAAGAACTCGTCATAAAGTTGGCAGTAAAATCGTTAAAATGTCTATCAATTGCAATTCATCGTAAGTTTATAAACATACATACATACATGCAAATGTACAAATATGTATAAAAGTAAAACCATATGTACCCTGTCGGAGAATGTGTGTTTGCTGTTGTTATTTTAAATGTTACCGTAGCTGAGTGGTAGCGCGTTCAGCACACAACGTGTGATGATACATGTTCGAACCCCAGAAATTTTTTTTAATTTACTAACTACCAAGTGATTTAAAAAATTAACTTTAACTTAGCTGAAAGTAATGCAAAGCGAGACAATTGTCTACCGCCTAGGACATCGCAATGTTAAAATAGTCAGTTGATTACATTGAAAAGCAATTCAGGTCAGTCAGTAGTATTTGCGAAATAGTTAGCTTAAAGTTACTTTAAAGTTAACGTAATTTCCGACAGGGAAGTACCAGAGGTCGGCAATAAATCGTGTTTTTGCTATTCATACTGACTCATAAAATTATAAATATAAATGAGTAGACATCGTTTAAACTCAACTACTCTGATGTACCCTCACTCTCAATGACATTAATTTATAAATAAGTTGAAATAAATATGAATGCGACGTTGACATTCATATTCACCCCGGTTTGTTTTCTAATTTCAGGAAAGTACTTATACTACTCGCATTGATTTAACTCATTTAACTCATGTATATGTGTTTATTTAAAAGTTTAGTCATTAAACAGTTTGCAAGTAGTATACAATAGTAAAGAAAAGGCTTGTTTTTCAATTCCAGCAAAACAAAAAACAAAAACAAGCAACAGAGAAACAAACACACAACCTTATAATGAGAACTGCGAAGTTCGCATTGTGAGTCATACTTATTTATTTTGCATCTTCCATAGGCATTGAGTTAAGGAGAGTCGAAATCAACAACGTCATAAAGGTTGCTTAGTATGAGTTCGATGTTCACTTGAAACTTTCGAGTGAATCTGCTTCATAGAGAACATTGCAATAAATATGAGTGCGCCATGCGTACAAGAAATTATAAGTCATGATTTAACTCTTCACTTTTCACTACTCATTTCACTTCTCTGGTATGCACGTACGTGTGGTCTTTTTACCTTTTTTTTGTGATGAATTTAACATCAATTAACTTTGATGTTTTTGAGTTATATAGTTTGAAATTCTTCGTGTATATTAAGAAGAAAATGTGTGGAATTTTTTTCTTTGCATTCTAGGGACAAATTATTCTCTATCTATTGAAATATTTTCAAATTAAATGCGATATCGAATGCCGTACTTTTCCACCTAATTTATTTTAGAGTAAAAGAAGAAACTGTCTCAGCTCAACATTAGAAGTAAAATATTTTTTGTGCGCGTTATGTAAATGAAATAGATAAATAACAATAAGAAGTAAAAATGCATTTTGTTTTTTAATTATTTTTGTTAAAAATTTTTTTAAAACGTTATACATACATACATACATATCTACTACATGAAATAAGTGTATTTTTGCCAGCAAGCAAACCCATATCATCGTCAACTCAAAAACTGCAATTAAAAATTAAAGATAACTAGATATACCAACGGACGCCACAATCGTCCGTATTCTAGAATCATAGTGTAAATAATTTTCTTAGGATTCAAAGAAAATGTATCTAAACGTCATAAAAAATGCATTAAAACACAGCCACCCAATACTTACATACATACATGCATATGCATAATTAAATAATACAAAAAATTAAAAACACAAACGAAATCCCTTTAACTAAGCTAATTCAATTTATTGTAGCGAAAACCCTTTAAAACCATATAAATCTTTTTAAAATCGGTGTAGTAGTACCAGAGTAAAATGGATTACAAAAAACATGTTTGCCTATTAATTATATAGATTTTTAATCTCAAACTAAAAAAGTTGCTTTTAGCCCCATATTCTTAGGTTTCGCCACAAAAATAAAATCTGGTAACTTTACTGTGAGTGCTAATACTTCCGTTAACAGTGAGTTGTATTGTATGTTAGCTGTTAAAAAACTCTACTAAAAGTTTTGGTTTGTGTCTGCGCTTTTGAATTTGTCTTCACACAAATAAGTAAACCGTAATATAAATACATATGCGAGGGTAAATATGTATCTTTCGCATGTTTATCCCTAATTTTTTTGATGTGGCTATATGTGTTTTTATAAAATTTTTTTATTAAATAAATAATAAAAATAATAATAAATATAATAAAAAAAAATTATAAAAACATACATATAGCGACATCAAAAAAAATTAGGGCTAAACATTTATATCACGATATTAAGGTTATGTTGAAACAATTGTTGTTTATATGAATTTTTTTCCACTTTCAAATACCAGACGAGCAGCTTTGATTGATTATAACGGTATTATGACTCTGTTGGATTTGGATGAGAACCGTGAAACGCAACTAAACTTTAATAAAGTAGAACGCAAAGATGTTTGGGCTATTTGTTGGGCAAAGGACAATCCTCAACTATTGGCTTTAATGGAGAAAACGCGCATGTACATATTTAAAGGCAATGACCCAGAAGAACCAATTGCTTGTTCTGGCTACATATGCACCTTTGCAGATTTAGAAATCACCAGCGTTTTGCTGGATGATATTATAAGCGGCGAAGAGTTCCAAAGCTCTCTTACCCATATATTGCAATTGAAAGTAAAGTCACTAAGGGATACAGATGATCTACTGCAGCATGTTGGTCTGGAAGATGCTAAACAATTCATTGAGGATAACCCACATCCGCGTCTATGGCGTTTATTGGCCGAAGCTGCCTTGAAAAAGTTGAATCTTGATATGGCTGAAAATGCTTTTGTAAGATGTTCGAACTATCAGGGCATACAACTGGTGAAACATTTACGTAACATACCATCGGAAATGTTGCAAAAAGCGGAAATAGCTGCATTTTACGGAGAATTTGAGGAGGCGGAAAAGTTATATATTGATGGCGATCGGCGAGATTTGGCTATAAATTTGCGTGTAACACTTTGTGATTGGTTTCGTGTGGTACAGTTGTATAGAATGGGTTCTGGCATATCAGACCAACAAATGGAAACAGCTTGGCGCCAAATAGGTCATCATTTTGCCAGTATTAGATCATGGGAAAGTGCTAAGGAATACTATGATAAATCTCATGATATAGAAGGTTTAATGAAGTCGTTGTATCATTTGGAGCAATTTGAGGAATTGGAAAAATGTATTGATAAATTACCAGAAAAGAGTCCACTGCTGTCAAAAATAGCCGAAATGTTGGCTTCAGTTGGTGGGTATATACATACATATAAATATATGTTAAGAAACTGCAAACCGCTATATCTGACAAACAATTTAAATTTTTGTTTTTATTGATAATGATCTGTATGGTGTTTCAATAAGATTTTTGCACCTTTTGTGAAATTTTCAAAATATAAGATAGGGCGGTTTTTTTTATTAATTAACAATATGTACCTACACAAATTCTCATATTCCAATTTGCATTTGATTATTATCCTATTTAAAATTTTTATTTTAAAGGCATGTGTTCAGAAGCTGTTAATGCCTTTTTAAAGCTCGGTGATCCCAAATCCGCAGTCGACATCTGTGTAAACCTAAGACAATGGGGCCAGGCGGTAGAGTTAGCACAGAAGTACAAAATGCCTCAAGTCAATGTTCTAATAAGCAAACATGCAGCAGAACTTTTAAAAGACGGCCGCTTGCCAGAAGCTATCGAATTGCAAAGAAAAGCCGGCCGTTATTTAGATGCTGCACGTTTAATGACAAAACTAGCGGAACAAGAAATTGAAAAACATTCAAATTTATTGCGCATTAAAAAAATTTACGTTCTGGCAGGACTGTTGGCCGAACAACATTTGAAAAGTTTATCTCCAACCACGGGCGAAACTCCTGCTTATAATATGGACCGTGTAGGTATTATAGATACAATATCAGCTGAAGATTCGGCTACTATAGAAAGGATATGGCATTGTGCCGAAGCGTTTCACTTCATGTTATTGGCCCAAAGACAGTTACGTTTTGGTATTGTGCACAGTGCTGTTATAACGGCTTTACGTTTACGAGAATATGAAGATGTTTTAAATGTTCAAGACATTTATAGCCTTTTAGCGCTCGCAAGTTGTGCTGATAGATCTTTTGGAACATGTTCGAAAGCTTTTATTAAACTTGAGTCATTAGAAAATGTATCGGAGGAAATTCAGAAAGAATACGAAGAACTGGCGGTAAATATATTCTCGAGAAACGAACCTGTTGACGATAATGTAGATTATATAACCTGTTATTCCTGCACAAATACCGTAGCTGATAGGTAAGTTGCACCTTTAAATTTTGAAATTCATTTTTATCTAACGCGGACGCAGTATCAATAATCATACATAACATACACACATATTTACATATGTACATACTTTTTGCTTATTATATAATAAAAAAATTTATATATTATACTTTAATTAAATAATTGTTATTCTAGCTTACCTGCCTGTAACTCATGTGGAGCTCGTTTTCCTCCCTGTATATCCTCAGGAAAACCTATAACACAACCAACTGCAAACATTTGGATTTGCGGCATTTGTCACCACTGTGCTTCTCCGATGGAGATCACCAGACATCGCACTTGTCCTTTATGTCACACTTTAATACTATCAATGACTTTGGAACTTTAATATTTCTAAAATATTTTAAATATATTAATGAAATAACATGGTCTCACAATAACTTAAAATACATAAATTTAAATAAAACACTTTCACAATTTGAAAAGATGTGTATTTCAATTAAGCGTTAGAACAGAAAACTAAAGCCGGCGCAACTGAACGCCGCCTGCCGCCGGTTCAGTTGGCAAATTAAGTCACGGTTCACACTACTAAATTTTTCAAGGTTAACAATTGTGCTTATGGGTGAGCTCAATCAGTTAGATAAAAACAAACAGAATACTGTAAAAATTCTTATGTGTATTAAGCGCATTATTCACGGTCAAAAGGCATGACCTGCATTATAATAATATTAGTGAAATTTTGTTTGTATGAGTCACACCAACGATGCATGAAGCAAAATCTAAATTTTTTGATTTTCGCTCATGCTTGTATGCAACACAAACATAAAAAGATAAACTACTTAAGGCAGTAGGTTATACAAAGAACTGTCAAATACTATACGTAAAAAGTTTTTTGTATGTAGTTTGACAATTGCGTTGAAATTAGCTTTTAACAAGAAGCTATTAATTTATTGTGCAATGCATGCACGTGTATGCTGAGTTCATCATTCACAGGTATACAATGCTTGTGTCATGCATTTTGACCGTTCATACTGCGCTTTATGTATATTAAACAATACATACTGACACATTGCAGCAAAATTTTGACATCTTAGTGTCTTGTAAAAAATTAACCACCTGGGCATTTGTTGGTACCTGATTGAGCTAACTTAATACGCTTTTTTTTAGTTATTCAAAATAAACAGTTTGCATCACTGTTACAGCTGATTAATTTTTCCTCTCAGAAAAAAAGGAGTTGGAACTTGGAATAGGAGCCGCGTAGACTATGAAAATTGATACAAAATAAGAAAAAATGAAAGTTAGTAAATATGATTATATATAAATAAATTAATAATTCTAATATAATGTTAAATTTTAGCGTATAAGTGAAAAGAAACTAGAAGCATTTGCCGTTGGTACCATGGGCAAACGGCAAATGTCCAAAAAGGAACTGGAAGAGCAAAAGAAAAAAGATGATGAAGCTGCTGCTGCACATGTAAGTTAAAATTCAATTAAAAGCAAATTTGTGCTTTAAAAATGTGTATTTTTAGGTATTCAAAGAATTTGTGGAAACATTTCAAGAGACCCCCTCAGCCTCTGCAAAAGTTTGGGTAAAAGCCGGTACTTATGATGCCGGTTCAAGAAGTAAGTTTTTGTTATTTTCTTTGTGCATAAATTTTTATGTAACCATGTGTTTGCTATGTGAAAACACCTTGCAGAGGAAGATAGTCGGGAAAAAGGAAAATTATATAAACCCTCTTCCAAGTTGGATGAAAAAACTGCTGCAGAAAAGGCTCAAGAATATGCCAAAATGTTGGCTTCGGACCTGAAAAGAGATGCTATTAACTCGAAAAAGAAAAGTCAAGAGAAAAAGAAAAGTAATTTGGAACTTTTTAAAGAAGAACTGCGGCAGATCCAAGAGGAGCGTGAAGAACGCCATAAATACAAGCATATGGTACAAACTGCAGTAGTACAGCCCACCCAACCAACTCAGACAACGACTGAGCATCAGCAGCAAAATAATACTACAACAGAAGAACGAACGGGTTCTCACGATACGGGTGATCCAAATACAACTAATTTGTATTTGGCGAATTTATGTCCAAAGGTACAGAACAATGTATAGATATTCTAAAATTAACTGAAAAAATTTTATTTTTGCCTTTTTCCAAAGCTGTCGGAACAACAATTAATGGAAATTTTTGGCCGCTATGGCCCATTGGCTAGCATTAAAATTATGTGGCCTAGATCAGAGGAAGAGAAAATGCGTGAAAGAAATTGTGGCTTCGTGGCATATATGAGTCGCAAGGATGCTGAACGGGCTTTAAAAACGCTTAATGGTCGTTTCGTAATGGGTTACGTTATGCGTTTGGGTTGGGGCAAGGCTGTGCCAGTACTTAATCAACCCATATTTATACCGCCGCCATTATTGGAATTATCAATGCCGCCACCACCATCCGGTTTGCCATTCAATGCTCAACCTCCACAGTCAGAATTGCCCGCTGAGCCCCTAAAAAATTATAAAGAGTACACGACAGAAGAGGAAAAAGAAAATATGGAGAAGGTATTCAAGATTGTATGTAATTTAAAATATTTTATATTTATTATGATTTTTCTCAAGATTTTAAAGAAGAGTGTGGTTAAAGTTATTATACCCACAGAAAAGTAAGTAGTTTAGTTAAATTATATACCTTTTTGGCTAAAATTTTCAAGTTGACAATTTTTTCATTTAGATCTGTACTCCACAATATCCATCGTATGATAGAGTTTGTTATAAGAGAGGGTCCCATGTTCGAGGCCTTAATAATGAGTCGGCAAATGGAGAATCCACTATTTTCTTTCTTATTTGATAATGAGAGCCCCGCTCATGTTTATTATCGTTGGAAATTGTTTTCTTTGTTGCAAGGTGACACACCCAACGAATGGAATGAAAAGGAATTTCGCATGTTTAAAGATGGACCGATATGGAAACCACCAGTGGCTAATTTTTATACTCAGGGAATGCCAGATGAGTTGGTTATCGATCCAGATGCTCCAGAAGCACACAAAGGAGCTCTATCAACGGCGTTAGTAAACTTTTAATTTTTTTTTTAGTAAATATCTTAATATACCGGTTATTTCCTTTTCAGACAACGCGATCGTTTGGAAGATCTAATACACTATTTAACGCCCGAACGCACAAAAATTGGTGATGCTATGATCTTTTGCATTGAACATGCCGATGCAGCCGATGAAATAAGCGATTGCATTGCTGAATCCTTAGCCAATCCAAACACTATGGCTTCAAAGAAAATTGCACGTTTATATTTAATATCAGATGTTTTACACAATTGCACTGTCAAAGTTTCAAACGTCTCCTTCTTTAGAAAAGCGTAAGTTCAAAATTTTTAATTCACAGGCATCGTGAGTTTCTTTTTACTTTTTTCATATAGTATTGAACGAAATTTATTGGAAGTGTTTGAATGCCTGCACACATTCTACAATAACATTGAAAGCCGTTTGAAGGCTGAAGGTTTCAAGAGTAGAGTTTTAAATGTTTTAAAAACCTGGGACGAGTGGGCTGTTTATTCGAAAGAGTTTTTGGCACAACTGCGCTCAAAATTCTTGGGACAAATCGTAAGGGCTTACATTTCGCTACCTTAATATGAAAAGGACCTAACTCATTATTTTTTATAACCGGATTTTTGCATTTTTCGATACATTACACATGTTCTATCGAAATATGCAAGAAACTCGATTTAAAAAAAAAATATTAAGGTAGCGATTTGTATATGTATGTATGCCGTTCTTTTGCACTTTTATAATAATTATTGTATACAATAGTATCAGCCTCCTGCCACCCCTCCGCCTGTGGAAGATAATAGAGAGGTGGAGGAAGAAGAGGACATCGATGGCGCTCCCATGTCGGGTGACGAAAAAGACGACGAAGACTTAGATGGCGTGCCTTTGGATGGTGCCGCCCTACTAAAAGGTGTTCTTATGCGCGGTTTGCCAGAAACTCAAAAGACAACACCACGTCCGAGTCAAGATGTTAGTTGTGATGCTGATTATAATGATGATATAGATGGCGTACCATGTAGGTTATAAATTTCTTCTAATGATTTTTGTTACAATTTCTTTTTACATATTTAATACAGTGGATGACGATATTGACGGTGTGCCTTTAGAAAAGGATACGCATGGTGTAAGCGATATTGATGGCAAAGGCTCTTCCAGACACCGTGCATTCATACCCTCCAAATGGGAAACTATTGATCCGGAACAAGTCGAGTCCCAGGCAGTCACCACTAGCAAATGGGATACGTTAGACCCTCCTGAAGCTCCCAAATTCTTTGATCAATCTAGCGATGACGAAGACGAAGACGATAAAGATAATCTTAGTTTTGATAAAATAAAACGTAAGAAATTACGTGAAATCGAAGTGAAAACAATGCAATATCAAGATGCTCTCGAATCGGGAGAGATTGAAACTAAAACAGGTTTAACCCTGGCCGAACAAGTACAACATTATCGCAAACGTCTGCTGAAAAAAGTAAGTAGAAAAGAGGAATAGTAAATAGAGATGACATTTTAAGCAAGTTAATATTATTTTGGCATTCCTTTCTTTGTCTTTTGTTTGAACTATTCTCTTAAAAAAAATTTAGAAATGCTTTGAAAACGCTGAATTTATAGTAGTAATAAAAAAGCTTCTTAATTGTTAAATTTTTATATGAGAACTTGAGTTCAAACCCACATGGGGTATTCTTTGTAATTCGAAACGAAAGAAAATGCTTTCGGATTTGCATGTTTATAACCTGTAAATTCGAAAACATTTTCTTTCGCCTCATTCACTCATCTCAACATCATAGAACCTCTTCCATCGATATTAGTAGCAAATGTGCGCCAAATGCCACACAAGCGTAAAAAAAGCGTAACCAACTAATTACTAATGAAAAACTATTTGATTCAGACATGTAAGAAATGCCAGATGTAAACTCAGCCTAATAAAATTGCTACATAACTTAAATTAAAGCGCCTATCTAGCACCAGAGGCGCTGCATGCTATACAAATTAAAAAAAACGCACAGTAGCTGAAAAAAATAATTAAGCTTCTCTTCTCTCTATCTATTTGTCACTTCTCCAACTGTACTTGCACTATCCCTTTCCTACTATTAGCTAAACTCCAAGTGAGCTGAAAACTTACATTCTCTTCTATTAACCCAACTTAACCTTCTTATAGCCCTCAATTATTGTATTAAAATTTCTTTCTTTAAGGAGTCTATTACCGAAGCCGCTGGCTCACCCTACAGTTCCACGCGTAATAAAGCTTCTACTCCGGATAGCCCAAAGAAATCACGCCATCATAAACGCACACCTTCGCCTATTCAAAATTATAGTAGCAGTGCTCGTTCCAGTCCGACTCGTAGTAGTGCACGTAAACGTTCCTTATCGCCGTACAAGAGCAGCAATAGCAGTAGTCGACGTGAGCGTTCACCAACATCAAGTAGTCGCGACAGCAGCAACAAACACAGTAAAAGACATCGTTCGCGTAGTCGTTCGCCATCACCGCCACATCATTTAGAGAGAGCATCGTATACTTCCAAAACCTCGCGTTACGATAGTCCGCACTCATCGTCATCCAGATCAAAAAGGTTGGTTGTTTTAATTTGTATTGATACTATCTGAATTATCGTACGATTTCAGAATCCAAAAGTGAAACAGCAACTCATATATAAAATGATTTAATTGGTGTTTTTTTTTGGCAATTTTTACAATTAAGCAGAGTGCGAAGAGTGCTCGAATTAAACTCGCTCGCAAACGAATTCAATTCGAGTGAGTTTTATTTTTTGTATTGAAAAGAGCTACTCTTCTGTGCTCGCGAGTTAAAAAAATAAAACTCGCAAGCGCATTTAATTTTTGAGTCAAAAATAAAACTCGACTCGCGAGTCGAGTTAAAAAGAATTATTCGCGAGTTTTATTAATTTTGTTTGCTTATGCACCAGCGAAAAAAAAAATTGGGACGAGTATAACAGAATATTTTTTCTGCTCGCAAGCACAATTTTTATTTACTCGCTCGTTTTAAAATTTGTGCTCGCGAGTTCAAAATTAGAACTCGCGAGTACACACTTTAAATCGAGTCTTGTAAAATTTGTGCTCGCGGGTTCAAGATCAAAATTAGAACTCGAAATTTTAATTCGAGTCATTTAATGCTTACGAATCGAGCACAAAAGGAGTACGAGTCTTATAAAATTTGTGCTCGCGGGTTCTAATTTTGAACTCGCGAGCACAAATTTTAAAACTAGCGAGTTAATAAAAATTGTGGTCGCGAGCAGAATTTTTCCCTACATTGCAATTAAGTTTAACATTTGTTAACGCACTAATAATCCCAAATTATTATTTTACTTATTCAGTAAAATATTTTTTTTAATAAAAATACATTAAAATACGCATTTCACTGTTGCTAATGCAGATCATCAGAGAACATATACCCAAAAATTTCTTAGAACAACTAGAGATATTATGTTAAACTTTCAGTTAAACAAATGAGAAGTTTTTTATTTTACTTTACCATTGCTCTACATTGAACTCAATAATTAATTAATTTTCTTACTATACAACATTGCCTGTCTTTTTTTCAGCTAGAATTGTAGTTGTAACAAGTAAAAAAATGAAAATAACAGTAAAAAAATAACAGCTATTCATTGTTTTCTTAAGAACAGAGTGTTGCCACACAAACATTTTTGAGCGGGTGCATCCAAGTTAATAATTTGATTTTTTTTGGAATTGTTACAATTATGTTTAACATTTCGTTGGGTGGTTACTGGTTTGCCGCAGTAATAATGTATTCTTAATACACTGTGCGGCAAAGCAGTAACCACCCGACGATTTGTTAGCTCAATAATAATTAATTAATTTGTTAAAGCACTAATAATTAATTAAAAACTTTAGGTTTTGAAATCATATATCAATAGATTATAAATATAGAAATAATTTTTAACATTATGTCATTTAGATCACCTTCACCTGGATACACACGTTCTAGTAAACGTGATTTGGAAAGAGATTCTTATTCCAGCAGTAGTGGACGCAGCGAAAAGCATAAACACAAAAATAAACATTAATGTAACAATATTTTCTAAGACATTCATCATTAGTAGATAATATACTTTTTCAAAAGTTTAAAATAAAGAAAAAAAAGGAAACAAATTATCATTGAAAAGTTTATTAATAGGCTTTTTCTTATACATCATTAAATTAGCGCCTTAGACTTTCCAAATAATAGATACTCTTAAAATAAGGGAAATATGTAATAGTATGTATCTTTATCCAATTAATTACAAAAAAAATCTTCTTTTTCAGTAAGCAGTTTGCTTTCTTCAGCCTTCCCACATATCACATCCTCTACCATACATTATAGAAACTCGTTACATAAACAAGACAAGACTGTTTGTTTTCAATTGGAATTATTGATTTCAGTTTCCTGTTTGTAAACTTCAATAATGTCTTCAATAATTTCCCAATGCTTTTCCTTGCTTATATCAGAAACGAAGGGCTTTAAAAAATTGGTAAATAAATAATTATTTCGTACACGGAATATTCATTAGTGTTACTTACTGTATACCAAATGGATTGATCGTCAGATTCATCGGTCAGTGGTACTTGAATGCCATAAGTTTGTAGAGCCAACGAAAGACAACAGATGGCAATATGTGTTGGTTTGTGGTTTAGTATTTTAGCCGAATGATGAAAGTCCTGAAGAAATGATGCCGCTGTCTTGGCTATCGGTACCGAGGTCCAGATAGTGTTACCCAACCAGTCTTGAAGTGTTCGCATATAGTAGAGTAAAAACTAGCAAAGTTAAGAAATCGGGTCAATAATTAAAATTTTTAGGCTTCGATTAGGCAAAATTCGTATGGCTTTGTATGCCATATTATATGAGAGCGAATCATAAACAGAAATACGTTTGAACGAAAATCCCCCTTATTGCAAATGGCGTCGTCGACGTCACATAAAGACGACAGTAAAAGTTGTCACTTGTCTAGTATTTGTCAACAAAAATTGACTAGTATAAACATCCTACATTAACTTACAAAAGCTTTAGAGATTAGTAAGAGATTGCCAATAAGAGCCGATAACGACTAGACAAGTGACAATATTTACTGTCGTCTTGATGTAACGTCGACGACGCCATTCACAATAAGGAGGAAGAATTAAACAAAATTAATTAAAATTCAAATTTTATTTTTCTACATCTTTTTTTTTAATTTCCGCTTCAGGTATGTTCTGTATTCCATCTGAAATTAAAGCGTTTGGGGTTGGCATAGCTTTTTTGTTATAAATACATAAATATGTACATACATATTTTCCACCATTCTATGGCACTTCCGTACGTTTTAATTACACGTGGAATATAGAGCATACGTCGACTGATTTTACCACAATTTTTTTAAATCGAGTTTCGTCATATTTCGACATTTTGAGGTCGTGTGGTGATGATTCCCTACTTTAAAAAGCCATTTGCAAGCTTTCAGTTAATATACAACAACTGGAAGCATAAAAACTGACTTCGAAAATTCGAAGTTCTCGCTCAAATTTAAATTTTCAGCTCAATGCCTTTAAGATAGGTGGATTTTATTTTAAGAAAACATTAAATTCGTGGTAATTATTTACCGGGGAGGGGAATTGGAATTGTATATTTTTTATGAAGAAAAATATAGAATATTTATGCTTAACATGCTTACTTTATGAGGATGTTCAATATTTAAATCAAACTTTAGCGTACGGGCAATTAATAGCTCAGCTTGAACAATAGCATCACGCATTGACCAATATTCATCACCTAGCTCCAACGGCGCCGCTCCACGATTAAGAGTGCTGTGTGCTACATTAATAACATCGCGAATTTTAACAGGATCATCTTTAATTTTACCAGCCAAATATAAGGATGATGCGGCTATCAACTAATAGATGTCAAAACATTAGAACGATTTTTCTTCTACAATATACTAATTTAAGTAGTTAGATATGTATGTAAATATGTATATAATAATAAATAAATTTTCTAATAAGTAAATAAATATCTAAGCATGTGTTATTCAAGTTGAACTAAATATATAAATACATATGTATGTATGTATGGATATCTAAAAGTGAAAGCGCTTTCTATGCAAATTGCCAATAAGTATTTGCAAACGTATACATAAAATACATCCATACGTAAATATGTATGTATTTTATATCTGGAGTTTAGGAAAAGTAGACGAGTTTACTTACATATTCATCATAATCACTGGTTTCAACTTCCTTAAAAAATCGATGATATATAATAGCAGCAGCGGCCGACGTCAGTGGTTTGATTTGTATTTTTACAGCACATTCAAATAGAAAACGTGCAACCACGCCAGGTTTGTCAACTTTTCTAGAGGGAATTAAATCAATGTGATCGATCACATCTTTGAATAGTTTAATTGAAAATATTTTACCTGTAGTCTGTAGGTTTGATTTTTTGTAACTTATTCTCCTGTACTCTATTTTGCAAAGACAATACATCAACAATATTTTTCATATTGTCCAATATTACTATGGATTTTTTTTTGATGCAGTTAACGCTAAACTTCTTTACACGTGGAACTGTTCTTTTTGAGTTTTTATGAGAAAAATCAATAATCTCTAGTTAAAAAAGTAAGATGTGAAATAAAGTTTGAAAATATTGATGTTAAAACCAAATTTTTATAGTTATTGATTATATTTATTTCAAGTTTTATCTAAACAACCAAAAAGTATTGTATGTATGCAAGTACATTCACTACTAAAATTTAACAAGTTATGCGCAATTAAATTCAAATAAACATGTACAAAAGGAATTTTATTTACATTTAATTTAACTTTTATTTATCACGTATGTATCTATTTATACATATATGCATATGTATGTATGGTGTTTATGCAAAATCAACCAGTTTTAATTTTTTTTTGGTGGGTGTCACAAAACTCAACTATTGCTAATTTGTTCAGAGTAGAAGACATTTTAGTAGCGGCGTTATAAATGTGTTAGCCGGCGGCCAATGTCACCGGCTTATATCAGCCGCTGTTAACTCCATATATAGTTAACGTTGCCACACATACATAATTAATTTGACGAGATTAGTTGAAATCAACAGTTTTTAGCTTCATTTTACTACCGAGAACATGAGTGACAGTCAAAAATGTATCAGTTATTAAAGAAAGTCTTGAATGTTCAGACTACCGATTATGTTTGACATTCAAACATACATTTAAGAAAAAGTTATGCACACAAACATAGAAAAAACAAAATTTGGATGCGCATTATTGCTAACAAACATATTTTTATGAATTATTTTAATACATCTCCCCGGGAGTTTATTCCCCATATATTTTAGATAAATAAGACAAAATTTTTGTTTATAACTTTTATTGCAATAAACAACCAAATATTGACCTGACATTTTAAATACAAATCGTTCCTGTCTCATCTAAATAAACTTTTGTACATTGACAATGTTCCCCCAACGTCTACTCGGGGAAGAGTCCGTTACAAATATCAAAACAGAATTTGTATTGAAATTAACGTCCGTAAAACTGAGTAATATATGTATAAGAAAACTGTATACACTACATGGAACATTGAAACAGAGATTTAGATGGCGAAAAATAAAAATTTTGAAATTTAACTTAAAGCATATTAACCCAGATAGCGCCAAAAATGTTTTTCTTTAAAATAAAAAATAATAAAAATTATGCTCTAAAAATTCGAAAATATGTTTAAAATATTCGTATAAGACTTATATATGAAAAAAAACATGCATTAAAGCGCAAAATATGCGCTAACAAATCGGTGAAAAAAATGCGGTTTCCCTGGTCATTAGCAAGTTTTCAGTTAAAATAAAACAACTGAAAACAAATAGCTGACTTGGAAAATTTTAAGTTCTCCCTCAAATTTAAATTTTTAGGTCAATCTGTTTGGTTTAGGTGGATTTTATTTTTAGAAAAACAAATGATTTCCGTGGGAATTACATATTTCCCGGGGAATGTTTAGAATTGGGCTAAATTTAAAAAATGTGTCGAATTCATAACAGCTAAAAATACAATAAGCAAATGACTTGAATATAACAACATAAATTGAAAACAACAAAGCTACAATATGCAGGTGTAAACAAAACAAACATCCATAACTCTAGTGCAACACACACAGTTGTCGAGAGGAGCTAAAATGGTTTGAAATTTACTCGCTGGGTAACGTTTTAAATTTCATTTTCAAGACGTTATTCATTGTTTTTTTTAATACATATATCCATTATATACATATACATATGTATGTACAATATGTACCAGAATAAAAATTATGTTCTAACACCTGTTTGTGTAAGACGTTTGAGTTAAAAATCTTGGCGTTTTTGTAATAGATTAAAGTAAACTTGTACAACTTTTCTTTAATCTATAACAGAAACGCCTAGATTTCTAACTCAAACGTCTTACACAAGCAGGGGGGGGTGTTTTAAAATCGTTGCGTTTGATGAAAAATCAGAACACCTGGCAACCCCGCTAGTGACTGACAATAATTTCAGTTAAATTTAAATTTTCTTTTCTCAATTTGTAAATATGTATTTCCAGCTAAATTTATCGATGGTCATCCATCCATTCTTTTTAAATAGTGTGGCAACATCTCCAACAGGATGTTGTCTAACCAGAAGTGTTTTTGTGTGTGTACGTGTTAGTATTTTATTTCAACAGCATGGCAACGTTTCCAACAGGATGTGGTCTAACAAGAAAAGTGTTTTGTGTAAGTGTTGGCAACTCAACAAGGCAGTTGCAAAAAAAAATCAACAACCAAAGTTTATTGATTTTTCTACAAACTAAAATTTAAACGCATTTATTTCGCGAATATAAAAAGTAATAGATAAGAAATCAATTTTAATGATTATTTTATTATAATAATAACAAATGTAAAGCGTGCAAGTTGTGAATGTATGGAAACATTTTTACTATTTACATGTTTATGTAAATACATGTACTAAATTTACATACACACATACATATGTGTGTACATGTGAGCTGCTTGAAAAAGTATTAACAACAAACTCGTAAAACTGAAGCAAGAAAGTTCTATTAAATTCTTCGTAAGTAAAAAAAATTAAATGTAAACAGATTTTTACGTTGTAAAAACTTGAATATAAACAAAATACTTTTGTGTGTAATTAAAGAAAAATGTAAATGACCATGAACTTTTACAAACATAAAAATATTTTCCTTTTAAATCATTTTGATGGGGAGAGAAAAAAATTAAATATCTAAAAAGAAAATTACGAGTAGAAAAGTTGTGAGTGACTTTAAAGAGTAAATTCTTATGCAATACAATGCAATGAAATTGAAAAATGGTTAATTTAATGCAGCAAATTACATATAAAGTCATCCTCTCTATGTTGCGTGTATGCATATTGTTTTGATTTCCGTCCGGAAAGCTTTTACACCACCGTCATTCAAGTTAACTTGTTCCTGCTGTTTGTAAACTAAAACTGAAGTTATGGTCACTTGGTTATGGCAAACATTTTCCCAAAAAAAAAAACGTTACCACTAAATACTTATGAAAACAAAAAAAAAAACGTTTTGATACGTGTTTGTTTGGTATTTAAAACTAAGGCAAATTCATCTATCGATCGCATAAAATTTTAATTTCAATAAAAAATTATATTTTTTAATACATATTTACTTATGGATATGTATTCGCCTTGACTAAAACATTAAAAAAATATATAAAAAAATAATTCCGTCATTAAATGAATTTTATGTATTTTTTACCTCTCGCTATGGATAATAAATAATATTTATAATTAAAATAAAAAAGTTAATATGTAATTCCATTACGAAAATCGAGTTTTAATTAGATTTTGACGTTTTGAGTGGACCTCAACTCAGTTTGGTAAAACTTTGAGAGTTTTTGAAAATAAAATGATGGGCAACATATTTTATTTTTCAAACTACTGAGATTATCGAATTTAAATTATGCACAATCTTAACCCTCTATGACTCGACACCGAAAAACTAATTTTATTCAAAATATTTTAAGAGCTAGCTTGTAGCATAAGTAAAAAAAAACATTTCCTTCCGGATTTTTTAAATTTATTTTTGTTGTGAAAATGGGTAAAGAAGGTAATGTGAAAAGGGTCAAATATATTGTCGATAAGAGCTTCAAACTAAAAATAACTTCCCTCACAATATTTTAGAAATAAAAACAATAATTGACTTGGACATTTACAAAATTTAATGAATTAAAACACCGACAATATAACTTTTAAAGAAATTGCACTACGGCAACATTGTTTTAATAAAATCGTAGGGTGCTTTAATTCTGTTCAGCTATAGCAGATTCAATTTTTTATTAAGAATGAATTTTACAGTTTGAAACAAGATATTGTACCAAACTTATTGAGTTCAAAAAATATTAATAATTAAATTTAATTAATAGTATTTATAGAGAGTTAATGGTTTGTAACATATCTGTAACATGGGTATGATAAAGGGTTAAGCTCGATGATGTTTTATCGACTATCCAACGTCAAAAAGAATCTCAAAATTTCTTTAAATCTCATACCATTAAATACCATTACTTTTTACTTCCACAGATTTCACAATCAAGGAATGTGTAACCCTCTCTCTGGAGAAACTAGGACCACCGTTAACAATCGGTTCTTTTCCACTTCAGCGTCAGAAAACTCCGTTTTCTTCCAGCAATTTCTTTACAAAAAACTTATTTTTTTTCCTCATCTTTTCTTTCTCTTTCTGTTCAGTTTTCTTTTTCTTTTCTATTTATCTTCCCCCTATTTTTATAACAGCTGTTTTCTCAAAGTTGCCACTTAAGCAACTGCCTTATGGGTAACAGGGTGCACGTGACAAAGATCAAAATCGAAATGTATGTTCGAAATATGGGGTTTTCGAGTATGTTCGAAATTCGCTTATTTTAATAACTCCAAAAGTCCTTGTCAAATCGATTTTCAAAGCAAGTAAATTTCGTCTAAATCGGTTGCGAATAATTTCGAAAAAAAAAACTTTTTTATAGCCCTGAATATATGTAAAATTTGTGCAGTTTCTAGAATTAATTCTTTTAAATATGTGCATACATATATTTATATTCACAGCTGTAAGTACTTAGAGATCTTATTAGGAAAAATATTAAAAATATAATAATAACAGATGACAAGGAAAAGATTTGAGTGTTTTTTTTTCAAAAATTTCTTAAGGCAACAAATATGTATGTATGTATGTATGTATGTATGTATGTATGTATGTCATTTCTAATTTGGACTGAAATAATTGATTTAGAAAATTGAGAAAATCAAGAGATAACTTATTCCCGTTCTAGCATTATTTATGAGTTCCTTTTTAATAACTACATAATATAAAAAATTGCAAGAGAAAATTAAAATTAAAAAAAATGCATATATACATACATATATACATACATACAAATTTGCATAAATGAAAGAAAAAAATGTGAATAATAATTTTTTGTTTATGCAATAAAAAATACATATTAAAAAAAATAACTTTGTTTTTAAATAAAATCTATAGAAGTTTGCCCAATTATTTATAATTTTCTTTTATAATTTATACTTGTTGTTGCATTCGTTTATACCCTGTCGGAAATTTGGCTAACTTTAAACTATCTTTAAGATAAATATTTCGCAAGTAGTCCTGACTACACTTGGATTACTTCGTAATTTAATCAACTGACTACTTTAACATTGCGATGTCCTAAGCCGTAGTCACTTGGTTCACTCTGCATTACTTTCAGCTAACTTAAAGTTGACTTTTTTTAAACCACCTTGTAGTCAGTAAATTAAAAAAAATTTTTGGGGTTCGAACATGTATCATTACAATTTGTGTACTCCTACCACTCTGCTAAGCTACCATCTAAAATAACAATAGCAAAATGTTAACATAAAACTGAAATGAGTTTCAAAGTAGCTGAGAATAAGTTTGTTGGCTCTCATCAAATTCGACTACGTACTCAACTTAAGAATTAATTTTGGGTTTGTTCTGGATGACATTGCAGTTAGCTATTCAACTACACATTCTCCGATAGGGTATGTACATATATGTACATATATATACATCTACCTATCGATACCTTCATATAGAAACCCCTAACTCATTATTTTTTTGAATTCGAAATTTTTGCATTTTTCGATACTTTAGACGTTATTCTATCGAAATATACAAAAAAACTCGAGTTCAAAAAAATAAGCAGTTAGGGCTTTTCTATATTAAGGTAATGATATGTACATATGTATGTATGAATGTCCATATGATAAGTTTGAGGAGTCTGCGAAAGCTCGCAAAAAAATCATGAGAACGACAATATAGCAAATATGTATTTATAATAGCACAGAGCACAGTGGGACCTTTTGTAAATAAATGGCTACAAACTAGACATCCTTTGAACTAGTTGCGGAGTTAGCCTGAAGCTGGTAAATAAAACCTAAGCTTTACTTTGTAAACTTTTACACCGGTAATCAGTAATGACGTTCATAGTTAAAGTATTCTTTAATTTGGCTATCTCATATGAAATTCGTACTTTAATTTTTTTTTATAAAAAGTACCCTTTTATAAAAATTATTTACTTTTTGTAAAAAGTAGCTTTTCACATACATTTTTTGCTTTTATAAATAGTAAAATTTTATAAAAAAAGTACTTTTTTATAAAAAAAGTATCCTTTCAGAAAAAAGTATCTTTTTATAAAAAGTATCCTTTTATAATAAAGTATCTTTTTATAAATAGTATCTTATAAATTTTTTTTTGTAAAAAGTACCTTTTTATAAATAAGTATTTTTTTTATAAAAAAGTACTTATCTGTAAAAAAAAGTAACTTTTCATAAAAAAGTACCTTTTAATAAGAAACTAACTTTTCATAATAAAGTACCATTTTTTCCTTTTGTAAAAAAGTACCCTATTATAAAAAAGTACCTTTTTATAAAAAAATTACCTTTTTATAAAAAAAGTAGCTTTTTATAAAAAGGTAACTTTTTATATAAAAGGAATTTTTTATAAAGAAGAAGCTTTTTATGAAAAAGTAGCTTTTTATAAAATAAATAGTTTTTTATAACAAAGTAGATTTTTCTAAAATAGGAGCTTTTTATAAAAAAGCACTTATTATATAAGGAATAGAGCTTTTTAAAAGAATAACCTTTTTATAAACAAGTAGCTTTTATATAGCATTTTTATAAAAAAGTAACTTTTTATAAAAAAGTACTTTTCTTTAAATACCTTTTTTTTAAAGTAACTTTTTATAAAAAAGTACTTTTTTTAAATACCTTTTTTTAAAAGTACAAATTTTTCAAAAAGTAAATTTTTATAAAAAAGTACCTTTTTATAAAAACTATTTTTTTTATAAAAAAGTACATTTTTATAAAAATGCCTTTTTTAAAGTATCTCTATAAAAATAACATTTTATTAAAAAGTACCTTTTTATGCAAATATATTTTTATTTAAAATTACTTTTTTTTTTATAAAAAAGTGCCTTTTTATACGAAAGTATCCTTTAATAAAAAAATACCTTTTTTTATGCGGAAAACTTATAAAGTCATGATTGGAAATGGCGGGAACTATGGCGGGAGGAAAAACTATTCGTGATTGGGGGGTGAATGTAAATGTTTTGCTTTCAAAAACCACTGTGCGTCATTGTAAATTTCACGGTTTTGTGGCCTCTCCAAATTACCTCAACGCTGGTGATGATGATGTTTCATATTCATGCTGAATGTTGTGTATGGATGAATGAATGGACAGACACAAGTTTTGACAATGAACACTAGAGAGATATGACTGTAGTAGCAAAAATTCACTTGACTTGGTCACTTCGAACGGTTTTTCTTTTTTAATTTCGAAAACAAAAAATTGCAAATTATGTTTGCGTAAGAGTTATTTTTCATTTCATTATGAAAAAAAATTATTAAAAATATTATTTAGCAATTGGGTGATTTTTAAACTAAAAGAAACACAAGTGCTGAAAAAGTTGTTAAAATATATACATATAAAGCAAAATACAAAAAGTTAATAATTCTTAATTCAAAATAAAAATGATCAATATAAAGCAAAATATTTTTGAATAAAATTTTCATTTTGCAATTTACAAAAATAAAAAATTATTCTTCAAAATCAAGCACTAAAAATAAATCCATACGGGACGAGACATCTATTTTTATGTAATAATTTTTGTTGTTGTTATGTGTTTCCACTTTCTGCAAAAAAATATGTATTTTGTACATTTTCTTGTTTTCTGTGATTCGGTTCTTGTTAATTTTTATTAAGTTTTGTGCTTTTTCAAATAATTATTATGAATATTTATTTTTAAACAAATCGAGTGAATGTCGGCGAAAATTCTTACATAAATATTTGTTTTATTTTGCATACGAATTTTTATTTTTATTTACATTAAAATCAATTAAGAAGTACAACGTTACAATTTTTGTAAAATTTTTAAAATGTATTTTTAAATAAAATATTTTTTTTTTATTTCTAACAATTAGTGATCATGTTGAATAATTGTGTCTGCATTTTTGTGTAAAATATAATTTAAATTTATTTTTTCCTATTTTTTAATGCTTTACCTTGCGGCTACACGTTCAATAAATTGCTTTCAATTTTTTCACACATACTTATAGTTTGTAAAAATTTGCTAAAATTGAAGTTATGACGTAGGCTGCAAGCAATTTGATTTCCAATTTTATGTTCAAAATGCCGTCGTCGAGGAAACAATTAAAAATTTTCTCCTCACATATTTTATTTCGGCAAAGTAAATTACTTCTGTTAAACACAAAAATTATTTTAAAACAGCTGTTAAATTGTAAGAAAAATTTAATGAAGCGTTGAAAGAAAAATTGAAGTCCACCTGGTATTCAACTCCCAAATAAATGAGTGTGATAGTAAAACAAGTGTGAATGTATTGCACTTTGAAACAAAAATTGAAGCAAAAATTGAATGTGTAGCTTCCAAGTTAGCGATTTGGTTTGACATTTTAAAAGCCTGCAAAAACTTTAAAATCTAATGAAAAATGGCGAATGCATTTGTTGAAACAAATTGTAATAAGTTAAGATAAAATTTAAATTTCTACAAACTGAGCAAGTTTAAAATTATGTGAAAATATTGTGCAATTCAACAAAATTCTAAATGTAAAAGAGGTTGCTTCATTCTTAGATATTTTTTTTTATATTTCGAATATTTAAGAATTGCAAAAAAGGACGGTCAAACGGTTTTTCGAGTTAACAATGTTTGCCTTTAATTTGTTTTATTAAAAGCTAATAATAAAGGTGACGAAAGACTTATACAGGGTGTCTCATAAGAAAGTTTTTATTTAGTTGTTCGATTAAAGTACCTTTTCACAATGTATGGTTAAAAGATAACAGGGACTTTAACGGCAAGTTTTATATGAAGAACTGTCAGTTAAAGATCACGTCAACTCTTAACCATACATTGTGAAAAGGGACGTTAATGTATTTTTATATAATCAACTCTAAAAAAAAACGGAGACAAAAAGTGGCAATTTGCCACTTTAGTCGGTCAAAGGGTCACGCTGATTGTTTGTATAAAAAAAATTTAGTCTGTAGCGAATAATTTATTACGTTTAAAACTTACAAAAGGATCAATAAAATTAATAACTATGCAAACAATATATGTAAGCATCTTCAGTTAAGTGTTGCCAAATTAGTTAAAGATACATAATGTAAGTCCTTATTTAAGGCCGTGATACACTATCATATAAAGTCGTGCGATCTACGAAAAACTACAACCCTGGTGTGATGAATTGTTATTGTCTTTTGAAAATTTTCATAAACACCATCATACAGGGGATGTACTTTTTCGTATATCGCACGACTTTGTAGGATAGTGTATCACGGCCTTTAAGGTTTAATTAAACGTACCATATCATAATTCAATAGCCATAACTATTGTCATAACCATAAATATATTTGCTGCACCCATTATTGCTGCCATAACCATAAACAGCTGTTTATGTTCTCTAAAGTGAAACAAC
This sequence comes from Tachina fera, assembly GCA_905220375.1. NCBI lineage: Eukaryota > Metazoa > Arthropoda > Insecta > Diptera > Tachinidae > Tachina > Tachina fera. The sequence continues at coordinate 99,917,343 of LR999967.1, read as the reverse complement.
AAATAAAGGCTCGAGGCTCAGTTAGCCGACGGTAATGTAAAGTAACTGCAACAATAGGAAACAGCTATGTGAAAAGTAATGAAAATGATTATAGAATTGTAATGTAACGTAACCTACTTTTCATATAAAAATATCGATCAGCTGTTTCCTACGTTTCAGTTACATTACACAACAGTCGGCTACAACGGTAGGAAACAGCTGATCGATATTACTATGAAAAAAAGTAATGAAATGGTTAGAGATGTAACCGGAATGTAAGAATCTGTACATTACTTTTCACATAACAATATCGATCAGTCGTACCGTTGCCGTTACGTTCCATTACAGCCGGCTAACTAGCAAATAGCTCGTCGACCCAGAATAGTTTTGTTCCACCGACAATTCTTAAAAAAAATGAGTTAGTTATGGAATATATATACTTTAAATACCCTCTTTCTGAATCAAAAACGCGTTTTACGAAATTTATTATGATTTCTGAGATATTAAGCATTCATTTTGCTCCATATCCACTATTTTTAGGTTTCATAAGTATTGTTTTGCTATATACGCCACTGTTTGGCGATTGAGTCAAATTCTTCATACAAAAATGTGCAAAGTAAAGTTAACTCTTGTTTTGCTTCATTTCTACAAGAAATTAATAATAAAAAAGAAGGTGCTGTAAGAATAATTCAATGGCGACTGTTAAGCAATAACATCAACACCCAGACACAGCCGCCAACTAAAAGTCTTAATATAAACTTATTAAACATCAAAATAAACCTTAATTATGCATGTTTGAGTATAAACTAAATCATTTAATTTCATTCTTTACTCATGTTTTAGAGTCGGCAGTTTTTCTTGAAGCAATTCTGTGTTTATAGGAGAGAAAGAAGAGGGGTACTGACTTGCTTGTACAGAAAAGTTACTTCAATTCTCGTTTGTTATTTCATTCGCTGTATTGAAACAATACGAAAATTGAACAAAAACCCGCCTGAGCGTAAGCAAACGAGCAGTTTTAAAAGAAAATTGAAGATAACAGCTTCAAGCAGAACTGCCAAGTCTAAAACATGACTTACATTAAATACACTTCAATTAATTGTTTTTCTTGTGTAATGGCCTATTTCTCACCTGCGAAAGAAAACGTTCGACTTACAATTTATATTGAAAACAAAAACAAATTTTCATATTTTATTGTTGTTTTCAATATAAATTGTAAGTCGAACGTTTTCTTTCGCAGGTGAGAAATAGGCCATAAAAATTGTAATCGAATCGATAGTTAAAAATATTACGGCGGCGGCTTCTTGGTCGGCGTTAAGCGATCGACTTGATTCTCTGGACAGCAAGAAAAATAAAAAAACAATAAATTCTCAATTCACAGCGGTGACGCAGCAGTTGAGTATACGTATGCAGCACAAAAAGCTACTTTTTGAAAATAGTTAAAAAAAAGTGGCGTATGTGGTACAAAACGTATTTTTACTTTTACAGTAAAGTTAACTTAATTTCTAACTTCAATGATGTAAGTTCAAAAAAATTCACAATTTTCTTCAAAACATATCTCGGAAGCTGTGGTGCAAATACAAAAGAAATGTATATTTTGTGAAAGCTTCATGGAAACCTTCTTAGTCATTTTTCTCCACTCCAACTTTGTGGCATATGGGTTAAACCTATTCTGAGGCGACGAGCTTTTTATGGCTACTGCGAAAAACCAAAATTCAATTGGTTTTGTTTATGGCGAGTAACTTAAATATCGAGGGTTTATATTCAAAAAGTGCTATCTGCAAGGCTTGAAAATTTTAGAAGAGCTCAGAAAACTGTTATTTCCTCAAAGTGCAAGGGCTAATAACTAAATTTTGATGAATAGTACCATTTACAGAAGACATCTTAATTCTACTAATGTTAATCAAATACAGTTATTGCTCTTGCACTTAGAGAAAATAACAGTTTTATTTTGTCTACTAAAATATTCAAGAATTGCAGATAGCACTTTTTGAATATAAACCCTCGATATAATAAAATACAATATTGTCGATAAGTATGGTTCGAACAGCTGTTCATTATGGTTATGGCGCGTTTAATTGAACCTTTATGCAGGCCGCCCACATTACACCCGTTAACACATTTCAAGTAGGACGAATGTGAGATTGCAATATTAGTGGGGTTTTTGTATAAAGTTTAGAGTTGGTTGTACGAAAGGTTAAAAATCTTTAATGTTTGATGTGCACTATTAAATGGTCGTTGTTCTTGTACATGTTCCACTTTATAGAACCCCAAAATTTGCCCAACTTTAATCTTTGATGATCAAGCCTGAAACGTTTGTTTTCCTCTTTTAGATATTAACTAAAACATTTAACAACTACTGCAGGACAACGCAATAAATATAACGACAGTGATGTGAAATTAATTTAATAACAGAAAACCGATTTACTATAATTATAATTAATGAAAAATAATAATAATAATAAAACGATTTAATAATTAACACAAAAAATAAAAACAAGTAAAAAACAAAATGCCTACGCAAACTCAGTCCTCCAATAGACGACAACAACAGCCACAACCCTCTCTGCCAATTTATGCCAGCGAAGGTTTAAGCCCTAAAAAGACCGCTCTAATTATTATAACAGTTGTTGGCTGTATAGCCATTCTATGGCCAAAAGTATTCTATCCCATGATGTTTGCACCGGCTCCAACAACGGCCACTGCAAAAGCAAATATCAAAGATGGAAGTCGGGCACCAGGAGGTGAGTTTAAATAAATTTTTTATATTTTTCTGGAAATTTTCTTTATGTACTCTTATTTATTGTAAAATTGTTGTAATTTTTATTTTATTGCCTGTTCGTACAACATAAATACTCGTATGTATGCACATGATACATGTTGGTGGTTTAGGTTGTTGTGATGTCGTACTTAATCGTGAGGAATTTTTCAATGCAACTTTTTTGAAAAAACCTAAAAGTTCGGAACCTCCCGAAGAAACCTATGGTCCACAATTATATCGTAAAAGTTTAAATATTTACACTGGTGAAATAAGTACGTTTATAGATAGGGTTGCAAATTAATTGTTTTTTTTTCAAGCATGGCTGAATGTTAAATAATTTTTTTTTAATACATACTAATAATAATCATAGATCAAATATGTATTAAATTAAAAACAAAATCGCTAAAATCTCTGCTGGCAACATCATTTTATTTAAAACCGTTACAGAGAGGCCACTTACATTTAGAGTTTTGCCCCTGGGTCATGCGGCAGTAGTTTGTTGGCGTTATGTATAGAGAAACGTGCGGGGTAGACAAGCAGACTTTGTATGTAGCATGTATTGAAAATAGATGTAAGACGGCTTTTATACACACAAAGCCTTGAGTTTTTTTTGCAGAGAAGGGAAAAGAGCTTCTATTCATTTTTTCTTCTACAAACTCAAGATTTAGCAAAGTAAACTTTGCGTGTGTAAAGGCCGTCTTAACAATTGAGAATTCTTTGTCTACATATGTACTCATGCATACATATGTATATATGTATTTCTTTCTTCCATATTTTTCTCATGCCGCGTATAAACGGTGTTGCCAGTTTACTTATTATTTCGTTAGGTTTGGTAAATAACAGAATGTTTCTTAAAACGCAAAACTACTAAACGCCTTCAAGTGAAAATATACGAAAGAAAATGGAATGTTTTTTTTTTCTTAAGCTATGTAATACAATATTGTAAGATCTGACAATCGAAAATTGCCAGAACAATATTCCTTGTCAGTTCGCACGGTTGTAAGAAAATCTTACAACTTATTGCCAGACGGTTGTATGGCAATAAAATTATAAATATTTTATTATGTATTCTTTCTTTAAAATCAAGCGTGTGCAGTGTTGCCCATAGAAATAATTCTCTTACAATGACGCCATTGTCAGATGCATAAACTTCGCACATCTGACAATATTAAAATGTCTGACAAATATCTGGCAATAATTTTACAATGTGTTCACACGATTGTAAGAAGTTTGACAATTTGTTGTCAGCTGAAGTCTTGCAATGGGCTGACAATGCTTTTTATGGCAACGACGTCTGACAAAAGTTGCCAGTTCACACGGTTGTAAGAAATTTCGGGCATTATTAGGTCTTTTTAAAATTAAATTTTCACTGTCACTCAGTGTAATAGTGTAAAAATATATTCTTGCAATTTTTCAATATATTTTAGACAAAAAAAAATTAACAACTGCTTGTGTTAACTAATCGCCAACTAACTCTTACAGCAAAAAAAAAAAAAAAAACTTAAAAAACAATTTCAAGTTGTAGTGAAAATTGCATTTCATAAGACTCCAACCAAGCCTGTTACGGTAGTGGGTTCGAAAGTAAAAAGAAAAATTAAATGCAATTTTGTGTGTGCTAACACCAAATTGTTTGTACGCCATTAACAAATTAAAATAACGTTTGTTTATTTTATTTCTTCGTAATATTTTTCTTTTCTGTATTTTTTTATAACGTGTGTTAATTTCACTTTTCTTAATTTCATTTTGTTTTCTTTGCATTCGTTTCATTTTTCTTAAAATAAATAAATATGTATTTTTTTGTTAAACAATTTTCTTTAAGGCTTTAATTAACGAAATTCGAAATGACTAACACACACCCGTGCAGTGATTGTTTCTTGTTTGCTAATGTTTTAATTTTGGTCTTAAAACATTTTATTTTAGTCATAATACAATATTTAATAATTAATTTCAAACAGGTATACGTCAGGAACGACCATCGCACTTGCATCCCGATTCTGTTTATCAAGCGATGAGAGAACGTGGACGTGCCATACCGGCTACACCAACGATACCAATTGTGGAGCGTAAAGCGTCGCCTAATAATCCTCCACCTCGCATCGTAGAAGGAAGAGTAAGTATTTTATGTTGAACTAGAAATAAATTCACTGAAGTGCGACTTTGACCCGCGCACGAAGGGATCCGTACGGACAACAGATATGTAATTCAATACGAACTTTAGCCTATATAAAATATAGTTTTGGCATTTTTTCGTTTTTGGGGTTTTTCGGTTTAAAGCGATTTTTTAGTTTTGGTTTTTTGCGTTTATTGGCGCTTTTTTAGTTTTGACACTTTTTTCTCGTTTGGGCGATTTTTTGGGTTTTTAGGTTTTTTTAATTTTTGCGTTTTTTTTATTTTCGCGATTTTTCTAATTTTGAAAATTTTTTTCATATAGGTGATTTTTTTTTTGTTTTTGGCGATTTTTTCGGTTTTTGGCGTTTCTTATTAATTTTGGAATTTTTTTAGTTTTTACACTTTTTTCCTCGTTTTGGCGATTTTTTTAGTTTTGGCGATTTTTTTTAATTAGGCGATTTTTTTATTTATGCCGATTTTTTCGGGTTTTTTATTTTGGCGACTTTCTTCATTTAGGCGCTGTTTTAGTTTTGACACTTTTTTTTCTTCTAATTTTGGCGATTTTTTCGGTTTTTGGCGTTTTTTCCAAGTTGACAATTTTCTTAATTTTGGCGATTTTTTTTTATTTTGGCGATTTTTTTATTTAAACAATTATTTGGGTTTTGGCAATTTTTTCTGTTTTTGACGATTTTTTGAATTTAGGTGATTTTTTCGAATTTGGTGATTTATTTTAGTGTTATAACAGACGGCCAGACGGACAGCGTAGCGAAAACAATAGGGTTTCTTTTCACCTTCGGTGTACGGAATCCTAAAAAGATCTGTTCCATAAAAAGTTGGCAATAAAATAAAAATAAAAATGAAAATTTTTTTTCAAAGTTGTTACACCGAAAGTTAAAAAATAATTAATGCCCTGAAATGCAAAACGCCCCAACTAACATTTTCATAATAAAAAACCTGTTTGAATTAAGTAATTGGTCCATTTTGTTTTACTTATTGATTTTTCTGATAATATCTCAAATTTTTTTTATGCGGGAAGTCAAATTTTTTTCGTACTGATTATTGTACATCGCACATTAAGTCATACACAGTCATAATTATCAAAATAGTTTTTTTCACACAGAAAAAATCTCTGACGATCGCAAATTTTTTTTTTGCAATATAAAATATCATTATGCCTGCTTTTATGTTACATTTGTACAGTTTTATGCCACTCCTGAATATCTGGGATTTTTTGAGTTGTGACTGTTTACGATTTAGTGTGCGATATGTTTGTTGGTCAAATACATCTGAATTTATAAAAAGTCGATATGCATTTTTTAGTTGTTTAGGGGCAGTTTGCGTTTTAGTTAGCGATATGTATAAATTTTCCTATAGAAAAAAAATTTCCTTCGCAAATTTTGTGTTGAATATTCTACAGCTGTTTTAAATTGTGTGATATGGCAGCTTTGCATAATATTCGTTATAATCAGTGTTACCAATTTAGCACTTTTAGTGCCAGATTTAGCACATTTTCAACACCCAAGAAATCGTTTTAGCGCTTTTTATTTACATTTCGTATTTTTTAGCATATTTTACGTTGTGTTGAATACATTTAGTTTTTTGAAATTATCAATATAAAAGGGTTTATTTTCTAGTATGCTAATTAGGTTCGGGCAGTGACAGATAATATGGTTTCTGGTTCCTCTTCTTCCCCGCACATCTTACAGAAATTTGGAGTTCTAGTTTCCCAGTCAACACGCCTATCATGATTCCAATATGCTTATTAAGCTAAAATGAAATGTTTTCTTACTATGCCGGGTTTACATCTGTGTGTCGTGTGCCCAAAAAAGCGTAACCACTAATTACTAACGAAAAACTGTTTGATTCAGACATGTATTTATTGATTTAAACAGTTTCCAATCATGTTGTATTCTATGAAATTGTTTATTAGTTATATGTATATGAAAATGTTTAACTTAATAAATACGTATCTGATGAATCAAACAGTTTTTCATTACTAATTAGTGGTCACGGTTTTTTGAGCACATGACACATATTAAATGCCAGATGTAAGCTCTGCCTTAAGGCTCTGTTAGCCGACTGTAATGCAATGTAACTGCAATAGTAGGAAACAGCTGATCGATATTTTTATATGAAAACTAGGTTACGTTACATGACATCTCATTTTCATTACTTCTCACATAACAATATCGATCAGCTGTTTCCTGTTGCAGTTACATTACATTACATACGGCTACCTGAGCGCTTACAATTGTGTTACCACAAATTTGTTAGGCCATTTTTCAGCCAAATCCAGCAACACTGCTTACTAGAGAATTTTTAAGAATAAAATGGATAATCTCGAGTTCGATTGGTTGCTGTTTGTGTTAAGCTTTGGGCTTTTGCGTGTTCAGGACGTATCATCGGGTAGTTGTTACTGGTTTGCTGTACAGAATATTAAAAACACACTATTATTTCGCCAAACCAGTAACCATCCGACGATATGTAGTAACATTTTTTGGCCAACAATTTTCTAGAACATTTCATCTTCGCGAACATTTCATCATCCCTTTTTAGGGATGTTAATCATCCTTATTCCAGTTGTCAACATCGACGTCACGTCAATACAATACCAACAAATTTGGACTTGTGTACTCGCTCTCCAGAACAATTTTGTGCTATTGATGGATTATTTCTCTTCCCTAAGGTCTATAAAATAGAGTGAGCCTGTCAAAAGCAGTCAGTTGTTTGGACTAGACAAGCGCCCGTTTGTTGTTGTTGTATTGAAGTGACGTCGATGTTGACAACTGCAATAAGGATGAATATGTTCCAAAAAAAAAAAGAACACACAGTTTCATATACCGATATGCTGCACGAGCAGTCCAAAGAAGAAAGAAAAACACATACATATCACATAGGACCCCCTAGAACTATTAAAAATTTCCTATAATCAACTTTTTTCATGAAAATCAGCGGTAGTAATGCCCCAGAAAAAATTTTTTATTAAAAAAATTATAAATATTTTAATTAAAATAAAAAATATAAAGACCAAATTTCAACTAGTGCAGGCTTTTTTAATATTATTTTTTAGCCATTTTGGCTGGGGCATTCCAAATTTGATATTTGCGAAAAAAATAAACAAGTCATAACCTTAGTTTGTGCATTTGACATGTGCACATATTAATGGTTTTTAAATCATTCGATTTTCATGACATAACTACAGACATACATACATATGTTTGTATGTACATATCGCTCATTTACTTCAATAGTGGCACAAATTAAAAACAAAACAGTTTTGCCGAAAACGCGTTTTAAGTTTTCAATTTGCATACAACTCAATGGAGAAATGAAAAAAAATCTTCTCTCTGGTACAAATGAAATTTTTACACAAGATAAAATACAAAATGCCTGCCGCATCTTTCTGCATTATTAACTCAAAAAACTCATTTTTTGAGTTATGCCACTATTAAAGTAAATGAGCGATATGTACAAAAATAAATTAGCACGGACAAAAATTTTTTCTAAAGCAAATAAATATTTATATACATATGTAGTGGGAGAAATAAAATTTAAAAGTTATTGGAATATTTAAAGTTTTCATTTACCCACATGGTTTTCATTTACTCGCATTAATGTACACATCGTTACCTAAATATAGAAAGGCCCTAACTCATTATTATTTTGAAATCGAGATTTTTGAATTTATCGATAAATTACATCGTCCCAACCACGTCAAACTATCCAATATGCAAATTTGAACTTTTCAGAAGAGCGCGAAGACCCGTCAATTGTGAATTTAAAGTCAGCTTATTCCTAAAGGTGCCACGCTATTCCGTGAGAATTTCAGCATTTTTAAACAAGGCATATCGTAAAAATTCAGTGAAGTGCGACTTTGACCCGCGCACGAATGGTTCCGTACGGACACGAGATACGTATGTAATTCAATACGAACTTTAGCCTATATAAAATATAGTTTTAGGATTTTTTTTTCGTTTTTGGGTTTTTTTTGTTTAAAGCGTTTTTTAGTTTTGGTTTTTTTGCGTTTATTTGCGTTTTTTTAGTTTTGACACTTTTTTTTCTCGTTTTGGCGATTTTTTTTGGTTTTGGACTTTTTTAATTTTTTCGTTTTTTTTTATTGGCGATATTTTTTAATTTTGGCGTTTTTTTCATATAGGCGATTTATTTGGTTTTGGCGATTTATTTGGTTTTGGCGATTTTTGAGGGTTTTGGCGTTTTTTTCATTTTGGCAATTTTTTTAGTTTTGATACTTTTTTTTTCTCGTTTTGGCGATTTTTTCGGTTTTTGGCGTTTTTTTCTTAATTTTGGCGTTTTTTTTGTTTTGGCGATTTTTTTTAATTTCAGCGACTTTTTTTGATATAGACGATTTTTTAGTTATGTCGATTTTTCGGTTTTTGGAGACTTTTTTCATTTAGGCGATTTTTTTTAGTTTTGACACTTTTCTAATTTTGGCGATTTTTTCGGTTTTTGGCGTTTTTTAAATTTTGGCGATTTTTTTTTAATTTTGGCAATTTTTTTTAATTTGGCGATTTTTTTTCATATAAACAATTATTTTAGTTTTGGCGATTTTTTTCGGTTTTTGGCTGTTTTTTTCATTTTGGCGATTTTTTTCATTTGGGCGATTTTTTCGAATTTGGCGATTTATTTTTATGTTAGAAATTTTTTTGGAATCTTGGTGATTTTTTTCGATTTGGCGTTTTTTTTTAATCCTTATCGATTATTTTGGTTTGGCGATTTTTTAATTTTCGGATTTTTTAGTTTTACCGTTTTTGAAAGTTTACCTCTTACGGTTTCCAAGATATAGCAAGTTGTCAAAATTACATAGTCAAAATTGCATTAAGTGATGGACCACCCTTTAATTTAAATTTTTTAATATTTTAATGTTAATTGTTGTAGTCTATATAAAAATACAGTAATTTTACAAATTCCAAGTGTCAATATACATACATACATACATATGTACATACAATTGTATGTATGTATATTACATGGGATTTTAAAATTTTTCGGTGCTCGTTTGGGAACACCCTTTAATTTTTAATTCTCATGTATTTGCTGTTGTAGCGGCCAGGGTTCTACATAATCTGTCCAAATTTCAGGTTCGTAGCTCTTCTTGAGAAAATAGCGTGTGACGGACAGACGGACAGAGTAAAGAAAACAATAGGGTTCCTTTTCACCTTTGGTGTACGGAATCCTAAAAATTACGATACCAAGATAACGAATCTAAAAAACCAATTTTGAATTTGGATAGTTTGACGTGGTATAGAAGACATGTTCTTTTATCGAAATATAAAAAAACTCGTAATTAAAACAACAGTAATTAGTTAGGGCCTTTCTATATTAAGGCAACGATATATATCTATATTCACAATTATTGAAAAAAATATAATTTTAAATACATATACATACATACATACATACATACATACATACAATAATAATAATAAAATCGTCTTTTGCTTTCTTTGGCTGCTAATCGCTGACCGCCTACGAAATTGAAAACACAAAAATTCATCATGGATAGATACATACATATAAAAAGCAAATAATTTTCATGGTCAAGAAAACAATTTTTAGAAATAGTCTTTGATAATTAATTTTTGTGAAAGTCAACTACTACACCAAGTGAAATATGAATAAAGCTACATACATTTATTTTTCCTAATGAAAATAATTCTTAATTCGTCTGAATCGTCCATGCGAGTTCACAAAAAAATGTAATAAATTAAATCAGGATTGCAGGATTGAAATGTCTTATTTTTATTTAAAATGAATAAAAGTGTTTTTGTCGTTGTTATTGCTTAAGCACATGTATGTACATAGATGCATTTCGTTGCTAAAGAGTTGCATAAAGGCCGTGATACACTATTATACACAGTCGTACGATTCATTCACACTGATAAATAATCGCAACAAAATCTCTTATAGGTGTCACACTATTCCACAAAGAAGATGCAAAAACATTTAAAATAATTTTTATGTTTAATTATTTTTCATTTCTAAGGAAATAATAATGCAAAATGTAATTTTCCAAACATATCTCTCTATATTTAAATAAATAAAGGAGAATTGGCTGTTTTCTTATCAATTGCCTTACAAAATACATCTCTGATCTAATAGAAATTGCCATTTTATGAAAATGTTCATAAACTTTTGGAAATCGGTCAGACTTATCAAAAAATCTGTCACACTTGTCAAATTTTAATCCACACTATCATACTTTTTGAGCACACACGATGTTTTTTGACAGATCGAACGACTGTGTATGAAAGTGCATCACAGCCTTAAGCAGCAACGAAACCAACAAAAAAACAAATTTTTTAAATTGTAGGATTTATATTTTGCTAATTATATTTCGTATAAATCGTTCTGCAGTTCAAAATTCAGAGAGTGTAACGTTGAGCTCATAACATTAGTAAAATTTAACTTTATGAATAAATTTTAAGATTTTTGATATTGTGGCAAGACCGCCATTGGACATAATGTCCAACGTTATCGAGTTATCGAAATTATAAATACACCAAATTACCAAAAATGTTTTATAAACTAATTATACTGTTCTTTTTCCCATTTTAGCCTGGCCCTATTCCGGGTATGCGTCCACCTATGGGCGCTGGTTCAATGCATCAACCTCAAGCAAAAGGACATAATGGCATGGGCATTATAATGCCATTATATACCATCGGTATTATAGTGTTCTTCGGTTATACTATCATCAAGGTTTGTACATAATTTTATTATATTGCCTACACACAAAAACACCCTGTAGGAATCATACATTGTAGGAATATATTACACGTAGGAACCTTTGTAGCAAGCTTGGGTTTAAATGCCTCCAAGTCACCATTTTTTCGACGACTGTTTTTGATGAATATTTGACGATATTGTTAATGGAGTGTAAGCAATTAATATTTGCTTTTGATGAGAAGAGAAAAATATTTTGTCTGATATACACTCTCGCCTTTGACAGCTGAGTGATAATTTGTCGCCGGCATAATATTTTTTATTCAAAGAGTATTTTTCCCAAAACAACTACCTAGCCAATATTAGTAGATTGGAGATACTAAAATGTACTATTGAGTCTCCGTTTTTAATGTCTACAGTAGTGGATTTAGGTATGATGACACCCTCTTTAATAAGCCGAACTTTTTTTTTATTATTATGTGAAGTGATTATAAAAAAACAGGCACATTTGTTTTATATATAAGTACATATTATCACCTTAACTGACAAAAAATTAAAAATAGACATGTTGAGTGATAATGATGTAAATAACAACATTTTACAAGGATATTTTATATTAAAAACAAAGTGAATACAAAGTAAGAAACATAGTTTAACTAAATACTCAACTTATTTTAATTTTTTATTAAAAAAAAAAATCAATGCACTTACGGATTTTTTTGATTTCAGAAAAAGCGATTCTTAAAAATCGTAAGTACTTTTAGGAAAAAGAAACGATCTTCTTCACTTTTTTATTGGATCTACCCTTAATTCTAAAATTTGGCTGCTAAGAAATAAATAGTATTAAAATTATAAGGTTTGGGGCCTTTCCTGAAAAGAAAAAGTGTAGTTACGGGTTTTTGGATTTTAGGTCATGATATATGTACAGAAATAAATCTAACGACATTGGTTCCGACTGTCAAAAACTCTAACGTAAAATAACAATTAGTATTCACAACATCACACCTCAAATAAAATTAAAAACACAAGTAGAAATCAAACAGCTGTTTAGAATTAACATGCCTGCATTCAGCGTTGACTGGCGTCGGCAGAGCAGTTTCATGCAGGCTGTGGACTTCCCGGCACTTGGAAATATTCGAATGTAAAGTATTCGCTTCATAGAAGAGAAAGAAAAAAAACAAATTTCGTAAACTTTTAGTCATGGCTTAGACAAAATATATTTCAGTACAATACACATATTCAAAATTATTAAAAAAAAAATTAAATTATTTGTTCTCAATTTGTTTATTACTTGATTTAAAAAAATGCAACCCTAATCATCTTCTCGCTTAATAAAATTTAAAAAAAATTATCAAATCTTACGGAATGTCAAATTTTTATCGCATTTGCACGTATTATTTGAACTTTTGACATGTATTAATGGAAATTATAATAGTCTGAACAGCGTTTAACATGTACCTTTTTCGGGATTCCGAAAAATCCCGAAATCCCGGAATTTGATTTTTTAAAATCCCGAGTCCCAGGATCGTTAAAACCACTCCCGATTGGCATCTCTACTGGGCTCTCAGAACGTTCGTAATTGATGGTAAAGAGTGACCATAGTATTTATCAGGCATAGCCTTGGATTTCCCCCAAAAAAAAAAATGCCTTAAAAGCCATGTTTCAATATCCTACACAAATGCACGATATAAGGAAAAATACAACCCTGATGTGATGAATTGTTATTGTCTTTTGAAAATGTTCATAGATTACATCATACCAGGGTTGCATTTTCTCCAAAATCGCACGATTGTGTAGGATAGTGTACTCGTATAACAGCCTTAATGAGCACACGAAATTCTAATCGAGGGATAGTCTGCGTTTGAACACAAACTAAATGATGCAGCTTATTGAAATTTTGACAGGAGCGAACAGACAGTTGCTTGTTGACAGGAGCAGTATTGCCATTTCCGTTAAGAGAAAAAGAAATTCAAAATGTCACAGACCTATTTACCGCCCGTCGTATATTGATATACTCATAGATAGATTTTTTTTATGCCACATTGTTTTTTACTTTTAATAATAAATAACTTTTCTTTTATGAGCGAGTTTAGATAGCTTTCAAGAAGCAAATACCAAACGCACCCTATGGAGCTGCACCCCATGATCCCAATTTCCGTAAGGAAGTTTTTGGCCAAGAAAATGGGCGACATATAGAAGAGTTAAATGGTTCTAAATTAGGTGAGTTAAAACACAAAGATTAAATATATATTTAAGTATGTAGTTAAGGTTTTTTTTCATCAAGTAGTAAATTGAATAAAAATCTTTATTAAAAAAATTCCTATTACATAAATCTTACATTTATTCAATTGTGAATTCTAATTAAAAAAAAATCCAAAATTATGAACAAATTGGTGACAGGTTGGCGGGAGCATCAAACAAGTAAGATGAAGTTTTAAAAACTTTTTCTTTAGCCACTTATTTGAATACTTCAATGTGAATTATTTTAAGTTGAGTTAAATTTCTTTTTGAAATTTATATATATATATATTTTTTTTTTTGGTTTTAATTTGAACAAAATTACGGTCAATCATTTTTAAAAACTATGTCCTCTAAAAATGAAAACACAAAAAAGTGAAAAAAAAATTAAAAGGAAAATTAAAGCTGCTTTTGATGTATTTTTTTTTCAAAATAAATTATAATTTTATTACTCGCATAAGCCCATAAAATATGTAAATATATCCTTACAACCTCCGTAGCATTTTAGATGTTCTTGTTTTATTTTTATTTTTTTTTTGTAATTGATTTAATAATTTATTTATGTTTTAATTTGCAATTGATGTTGTAACGCAATTTTGTTAAGTAAAAATTACAAGAAATCCCCCCATATTAAACCAACAAATTAAAACAAAAACAAAAACAAATCTAGCAACTAAATAACAAATTTCTAGGAACTAATCTTCAAAAACATCCCGCAGATATTGTTCCATCGCATCAGCAAGCTTTGCGTGGCAGTGATTTATACAATGCCAGTGTCTCCGCTCAAAGTGCGGCAACGAATCTGTCCTCCTCGCTGAAGCAACATCAGTTGCAGCAACAACAACAGCAAGATCAACTACAACTATCTGCGAAACTCTTAAACAAGGACAACGATCAACTGATGGAAATTGAAAAGTTGCGCAAAAAATTGGAGGACACGGAAAAGGCCATGGCCAAGTTGATTGCTGAAATGAATTCAGATCAATATGAAGCGAAGGTTAGACATTTTGGCAAAAGAGTTCTTCTTCCTTTTTAATTTAATTAATTTACTTTATTTCATTAATTATTATATGATCCTTTTTTAATTTAAATTTTGTATTTTTTTTTTTAATTATTTTGTAAACATGATATCTAAACAACGACCCACCCGCCCCCTAAAACAACCATCACATTGACACCACTCACCACACACAATATCACAACAAAAAATTCACCATGCACTTTCGATAAATCTGGTCTGGAATCGAAATGCTTGTTGTGGAATCTATTTTCGAATTTATATTTTAGCTTTCTTTACAATTTTTGTATTAGCGAATCGATTTTTTTTTTAATTTTAAAAATTTTAAATTTTTATATTAAAAAAGAATTCCGTATAAAAATACGATTTTTTTTAAATAAAAATTGTAATTTATTAAATAAAAATTTAAATTTTGGTAAACGATTTAATTTTGAAGATTAGAGGCTAAGTTCGATGTTTCGAAAATGGATTCAGAAATAATATTTTAGATTTATCGCTCGGTATATATGTATGTACGCCTTGTAGGAGCAATATATCATGCATTTTTATATATTTCGAAATTTCGAAACTACATACATATGTATGTTCGAATTCCTAAAATCTTCATAATAGTACATTTTCATATGCCAGTTTTAGGACGAAAATCCGGTTTTGCTAAAAACTCGTATTTTGCTATTGGTTTTCCTACATATTTTTTCATGTGTATTTCGAAACGATTTTCTTTCGTTTCGCTATCGAATTTTTATGGTTGTATTGGTTCGCTTTTTTTTTAATTTTAAAAATTTGAAATTTTTAGAATAAAAAGTTTAGAATTCATTATGCGATTTTTTTTAAATAAAAAATTAAAAATTTTTGGTAATGGTATACCATTTAGAGGTTAAGTTCGAATTTTCGAACATACTTTAAGAGTTGATATTTTAGATTTATTCCTAGATACATATACATATATGATTTTTAAGACTTCACAATTAGTGATAAACAATACAACATACATTTCTATATATGTATGTAGTTCGAAAGTTCAAAACTGTGTTCGAAATCCTAAACTCTTTATAATAGTGTGTTCCCATGCGGGAGTTTTTGGGCCGAATAAGCGGTTTTGCGCAAAAACACGTGTTTTCCTATTGGTTTTCCTATAAATTTTTTAGTGTGAGCAAACTGAACATAAGAACAGGGGATCTACTCTGTATTGCGAAGTGAAAGCAAATACTTTCGAAATTGTATGCTATTAATATAAAAATTCGAAAGCATTTGCTTTCTTTTCGAACTGCAAGTTTTTCTCCAAAACTAGTCTACATCATTTGTGCAACACTGTGTTTGTTCGATAATTACTGAGAGCCATTTTAGATGAAGGGTGACAAAGCTGCGACACGTCGCCTGCGAGTCGTGTTTGTTGGCGGGAAGTGAAGAGAAGCTTGTGGGATAGCAAAAGTTTAACCTTATAAAAATTTAAGCAACATTTTAACTCTTCTCTCTCACATATTTTTCTCTCTCGTATTTTTGTTATGCTATATACAAGCAATGTTGCCAGTTAGACCAATTTTTTATATCATGCATGAAATATACAGTTATAATATAAAAATTATAAACAAATAAAGCAAGGAGAGGAAACGAGTTATTGTATTTAGGAAGTAAATAAAAAAAATAAAAATTGTATATGAACATATTAATTCTAAATTTCCCAAACCAACAATTAGTTCTTTTAGGGCAACACTGCTACGAATGAACGAATAAAAAGCGTTGATCAAATTAATATAAAATAGTCAGGAGAAAAAAAGTCTTTATGTAAACGTGCGTGGATTTAAGAAGGGACTCCAAAAGAGAACGTAAGGTTTGTAGCAGCTAGGCCAATCTTCATCTAAGCGGGCTCTAATGAAATATTGAGGGCCATTCATTAAAAATTATTGACAAATTCGAAAAAATGTATTTGCGTTTGTCAACTGAACATGTTTTGCTACATTTTTCCCCCCAATAAATTTGTAATAATAATAATAAAAAAATTACTAAAAATTAAATAAAATTATATAAATGAAAAACTACTGAAAATGTCAATCCCCCTTATTGCGAATGGCGTCGTCGACGTCCCATCAAGACGACAGTAAAAACTGCCACTTGTATACTCTTTATCGGCAACAACTTATGAGTCTTTGATAAATTTATTTTGATTCTGAAGTGACACGAATGAGATAATTTCACGTTTAGGTGCTAACTCGTTTTGAAGAAGGGCCACGCCGGTAAAACACTTTTTTAAAATCATTCTTGACTAACTTTCCAATAACGGGTGTTTTTTTCTAGAGGCGCAGCAAACTTGAGCTGGTATGACTATATACATAACACACAATTACGGTATCGCAAGAATCAAATCAGCTGTTGAAAATTTAAAGCGCATCGCTTTTAAAACACCCGTTATAATATCTACTAATAATTACATTTGATTACAGTTTTATTATATGTATAATAATTTCACACTACATATATTTATCATTTTCGATTTTTCTTAATCAATTCAAGATGGTTGCAATTAACTTTCTAAAACGTCAACAGTTACATCCTTAAAATCTATACTACTATATCTTACAAAAATCGTATCAGTCATCTTTATAATCTGACAAATCAAATCAAAATTAAAGCATAAGTATGAATAACTTTGTATTTTTTTATGTATAATCAAATTAATAAGAGATAAAAACGATCCATAGTAACAGCATAATGGCATGCATTTTTATCCATTTTTGAAAAACTAAAACCTTTGTTTTCTGATTTATTTAAATCGTTGAAAAAAGAAAGACTCTCGTAAAGCACACACATACATATATTATATGCATACATATGTACATACATACATATCGCTCATTTACTCAAACAACGTCATAACCCAAAAAATGGAATTTTGAATTTTTGAGTATATGATGCAGAATTAATCCTCATATCATTCTTTACAGTGTATACAAATTTCATACAAATATTTTGTTTAGTCAAATCTTGTTTTGTTTGTTATGACATTGTTTGTGTAAATGTGCGATATGTATGTATATTTTATTTCTGTGGCATATTTGCAAAAACTATCACCAAGGCGAATTCAATAAGGTGAATTCACTTTGATACGAAGTGCAACACTGCACTGTTTCTTACAGTCATACCTAAATAAAAGCCACAAACGTTTTTTTAGCCGTCAAAAATTCTCATGCTCATATTTACAATTTGTATGAAGCAAAGCAAAACAATGTGGTGGCAACACTTGACGGCGCCTTAAGTAGTGAAGTTGGCTGCTAAGAAACTGTTTTTGTTACGGTTATTTTTAAAAAGTAATGACAATTTAGCTATTTTTAGCTCAATATATCTATTTTTTATTTAATATATTTTTATATTTTATTTCTTTTTTGTGGGTTTTACTAAACAAGATAAGTTAAAATTATTTTTCATGATACAACGTTTGACGCTCTTATTTAAGGCCGATTCACATAGAATCCCTCATACGTTATACGTTGCCTTTTTCAATGGACATTAAAGCAAAGACGGAGAAAATTTACGCAATAAAGGCCGGGGCACAATGAATCCGTCATACGTTAAACTTCGCATTTTCAACTCTCAGATAAGTTGAAATACTTGGTTTCTTATTAGGTCTGTAGTTTGACAGATATTGGTTGGTTTTTTTTTGTAACTTTTTTGGTATGTGTTTGTGTTTTGTGGCAGCAAAAATAAAATTAAATAAAAAAAAAAAATAAACGCAATAAATAAAAAAGTTGAATTTAATAAATAAAATGGAGAATCAACTTGCAAATGGTTCCGTCAATAAAGTACTCATTGTGCCAACCTTCTCCGTCGCTGCGTTAATGCCAGTTGAAAAAGGATAAGTTTAACGTATGACCGGTTTATTGTGCCCCGGCCTTAAGCACTTTGTTGATGGAAACAGCAGCTTTAATGGGTCAACTGTCAGTTGAAAAAGACGAAGTTTAACATATGACGGACTCTATGTGACTCTGCCTTTAGGTATGGTACTTCAACGTTAAAGCTAACCGCCATAAAACACAACACTTGGCGCTTTAAAAAAAAAACTGTGATGACAGTACGTACAATCACGCACTAATAACCAAAAATTATTATTTTACTTATTCAGTAAAATATTTTTTTTTAATTAAAAATAAATTGAAATTGATTATTAAGGGGTTTAGCTGGATCCTATGCGCATTTCACTGTTGTTAATGCAGATAATCAGGGAACCTTTATCCAAAAATTTCTTAGAACAACTAGAGTTATTATGTTATAAACTTTTATTTAAACAATTGAGAAGCTCAACAACAAATAACAAAGTTAAAACAAGAACTCAATAATCAACATATTTTTTATTTTCTTACTTTATTTACCACATTGGCTGACTTTTTTGCAGCTCGAATTATGGTTGTAAAAAGTATGTAAAGCAAATAAATGTAA
This sequence comes from Tachina fera, assembly GCA_905220375.1. Lineage (NCBI taxonomy): Eukaryota > Metazoa > Arthropoda > Insecta > Diptera > Tachinidae > Tachina > Tachina fera. Next base: position 99,898,126 of record LR999967.1, on the reverse strand, counting down.
ATAACAACAACAGCTACTCAAAAATAAAGTGTTGCCACACAAGTATTTTTGACCTGTTGCAGTCAAGTTAATAATTAGTGTTTTTTTTGGGAATTGTTGCAATTTAAGTTTAACATTTATTAACGCACTAATAGTACCAAATTATTGCCAGTTATTGTCTTGTTTTTAACAATTCTTTTTTGAAAACTCCTCAGATTTCCCTTGCTAAATCTACTGAACTGGAAGTCTTGGCTTGAAAGCAATAAAGAAAAAATTGTCTATAAACTGATAAAAGATTTTTTGAAACTTTTTTTAAACCAACTAACACAGCAGCATTTTTTTTACTAAATTTTTTTATTAATTTAAATTTTTTTGTTGTTGTGCAAAGCAGAACAAGGGGACATACTTTTAAAAATGATTTGTTTTTTGTTTAATAGAAATTATTTGGATTTATTTTGTAGATTATATTTTAAGTTGATACATTAAAATCATTGAAAGCAGCTTACACTATATTTACACAATGATTTAATATTTAAAATGTATAAAATTTGTTGCATGAAACTTTTCAGCAGGCCTCTAAGAATTCGTATTTATTTTTATTTTTCCTAAGTCGCTACTTTCTTAGATAAAATAAAATGTCGCATGGAATTTTTTAATTGGAAACTCGTGTTATGAAACACTTTATATATAAGAAGAATGTTATGTTTTCTTCTCTATTATGTCATGTTAAAAAAAGTTACATGAGACAAATGTCATAGAAAACTGTAGTGTAAATTCAGACAGATGTATACAATGATCTTTTTTTTAGTGTTTAGGGAAAACTTTAGTGTTTATTTTATACAACACTTTGTTTTAGCCGATAAAAACCAAAAAATACAATAAATTTTGTGACAATTTTTTTTTCTGAAGTAGGCCGATACGATATGCTGGTAATGTAATGATAATAAAAAATTTCCAACCCAACGTACATACATAGATTGTCAGATCAGGCGATTATATCGAATTTGTCAGAATAGCTTGATATTTATTGCCAGACGATTATCTGAACATGATGGAATTGTCATATGTATAAAGTTCGCAGATGTGACAGTATGACAGTGTCTGAAAATTATCTGACAATGCGTGTGTTCGCATAATTGTCAGCTGTCTGACAATTGTGTTCAGTTGTCTCACAATTTATTTTTAGTTGTCTGAAAATTTGTTGTCAGCTATGTAACAATTTGTTGTCATCTGTCTGACAATTTGTTGTCAGTTGTCTGATAATTTGTTGTCAGTTGTCTGACAATTTTTGTCAGCTGTCTGACAATTTTTTGTCAGCTGTCTGACAATTTGTTACCAGCTGTCTGAAAATTTATTGCCAGCTGTCTGAAATTTGTTACCAGCTGTCTGAAAATTTATTGCCAGCTGTCTAACAATTTGTTGTTAGCTCTCTAACAATTTGTTGTCAGCTGCCTGATGATTTGTAGTGAGTTGTCTGACAATTTGTTGTCAGCTCTCTGACAAAGCCAGATGGCAACACCGATTGATATAATTTTTTCTAGTCAAACTTCAGAAGCCTCCGTCTTAACGTCCTTAAAGCTTGTATTCTTAATCTCACTAAGAAAAATATGTTAATCACTCACGCCCACGTCCTTCCAAGCGTGACAGTTTCGACATTATATTTTTTTTTTAATTTTCAAAAACAAAATTTTTATTATGAAAACTTTCACAACATTCAGTTGTGATTTGAAATAAAACACACAAAACACTTGATAAAGTGACAGTAAATCAAAATAGTCGAAAATTTGTTGTTGTTTTCTTTGCTACTACTTTTATATTAAAGCAATAAAAAAAATTCACTCACGCTCGCGCAATCTTAATATTTAAACACTATTTTTTAGATTTTCTTTTAATTTGTTTTAAGCATGCATTAGACAAACGTTTGTTTTAAACTGAATGTAAGGCTGAGTTTACATCTGGCATTTCTTGTGTGCCATTTGCCAAAAAAAAAAACGTGACCAATTAATTACTAATGAAAAACTGTTTGATTCTGACATATATTTATTGATTTAAATAGTTTGCAATCATTTTGGATTCTATAAAATTGTCTATTAATTATTTATGAAGCTGTTTAACTTAATAAATACATGTCTGAATTAAATAGTTTTTCATTAGTAATTAGTTGGTTACGCTTTTTTACGCTTGTGTGGCATTTGGCACACAGATGTAAACCCGGCCTAAGAAAAATTTGGTTTCCGACTTTTTTTCCTCCTCTCAGAATGATGTTAAACAATTTCCGAATATTCTTTCAAATTCACTCTCATTTCAATTTCTTCCATCCTTCGTGTTTATCTACTGCTCCCATTACCATTTAAAAAACGAGTTTCATGCAACAAGTTTCATGAAAAAAATCATGGCATACATAAATATAGTTTTGAAAACAATAAAAAAAGCTCAATCATGTTTTTATTTTTGTAAACAGATATTTATAATATTTTCAGTCCATTTAGGAAGGTCTATGCGCAGCAAATTAAAATCAATTCTCTATAATTTTTGTTACCGAAAAAAAATAAAAGGCTAAATTTTTAAAACGAAAGAATTAAACTTGATCTACACCAAAAAGAAATTACCCACGCCCTACTAGCGACGGCAAAAATTAAACCCAATTCGGGTAATTAACCACAAAGTGGCAACACTGATTGTATACGCTTACGGGGCAATCGTCCTCATTGTTTTTGTTTTACTAACTGCAATTAACAAAACAAAAGGAAAGTAAACGTTTCCTTCTGTTTTTTTTATTCTGGTTTTTATATAGAAATTGTCGATTATATTTTTACGACATCGTGTGTACTAAAATTTTTTCTATAGATGTGTGCACAAAAATTTGCACTATGGCTCGTCCAGATGTAGTAATTAAATATATAATACACCTATCCCTCCACTTACACTATAGATACGCTGCTGAGAAAGTCGTGTAAATCGAAAAAAATTTATTTTATTAAGAAATTATACATATATGTATTCTTCGGTGTTGCCACATGAATCTTAGTTATTAGAAATAGACGTTATCTTAAAAATTTATGTGAGAAAACATTGAAACAAAAATATTCAATAAAACACATACAAAATTGAGTAAATCGAGGCATTTCATAAATCTTTCAATTTACACGAAAAGCAAAATAATCGTGTAAAATGAATGATGAAATCGTGTAAAAAAATTATCGAGCGAATCGAGGGATAAGTGTGTATACATATGTATATAATTACATATATAAATATATGTATATAAAAAATTCTCGTTTTAACAGTAACGTTCTTAGCGAATGCGCTCGCACATGGACCTTTTTAAACGAACTTGTCTGTCAAGTTTTTTCGTTATTTTTTATTTTTTCAAAAGGAAATTTTTTTTTGTTATTTTTGAAATTTTTTTTATATGTGTGTGTACATACTTATGTATATTTTTTTTCTTGCGTTTCTGTTATAATTCTGAAACAAAATTAATCGAACGTAGTTGTAACAGCAATACAAGGTTTAATTGATGCTGCTGATGAAGAATTAAAACTACGAGAGACTTCGGCAACCGATCCAATAAAGGTTAGCGATTAGAGTTCCTTCCACCTTTAACATCTACTTTTGCCGTTAGAAAAATAAAACACAAGTTAAACTAAAATTATAAGATTTTCTTTTTTTTTGTTCACAAAAACTTACTAACTTCAACTTACTCGCATTTTATAAATATTTTTTTATGCAATATTTAAATAGTATAATTTATTTTCTCTTTTTTTACGTTTTGTGATTGTTTACTGAACTTTTTTGTAATTGTTTTTCTGCTAATTTTTGTTAAAATGCATTTGCTTGAATAATGTACAACACTTAAAAGAAATCTTTAACTAATCTAAACAATCCTTTTAAATTTAGAAGCAATCCCACGAAAATTCAACCACCACAAATCAAGAACAGGAAAAACAGGAAAACCTTTCCAATGGGCATGCAGATGATAATAATAGAGTAGATGATGCAAAGGCAACGGACGATAAACGCAAAAAAAGAGAAGGCAGTACTGATCGTACAGTATCGGTAAGTGGAGGCAAATTTAGAACTTTTATATTTTATATTTTTATTATTATAAAAAGAGGGGAATAAGGCAACGCCAACCGCAAAAGAGAATTTTAAATTTACACGTACATATAACAACGAAGACTTTTTCCAAATGTATTTCAAGAAACAACAAACATAAAAGACTACAACTGAATTAATACATACATATGTATATTTTGAATAATTTTGGTTGATAAGGAAAATAATTAAAAAAAATACAACCGAATTAATATTAGTCGAACAAATTTTGTTTAAATAATTTTTATTCGAGTACTTGTTGCACCAATAATTTTTAATCTAATAAATTTTTATTCGCATTTTTATTCAATTAATTTTTATTCGAATAATTTTTAGTCGAAAAATTATTATTTACATTATTTATTTTATGTGAATATTTTTCATTTGAATAAAATGTTACTTAATGTTACTTTGGTTAAATTTTACTTCGAATAATATTTGTTTATATAACTTGTAGAATTCGAATAATTGTTATGCGAATAATTTTTATTTTAATAAATCTTAATTCGAATTATTGATACCGTATTAAGCTTTTATTCGAAAATTTTTATGCGAATAATTTTCATTCGAATAAAATTTTATTTAATTTTTAATCTGATAAATTTTTGTTGGAATAATATTTGTTTACATAACAGAAAATACAAGTGACTTAATATTATTCGAATAACTTTGGTTTAAATAATTTTAATTAGAATAGATTTTAATTAAATAATAGGTCTTGTACCAATAATTTTTATTCTATGTAATGAATTTTTTTCGCATAGTTCTTATTTGATTAATTTTTATTCGAATAACTTTTATTCGAACAATTTTAATTCATATAAATTTTTATTTTAATAATTTTCATTCGAATAATTTTTATATGAATAACTACTGCAGACGCTTTATGTTATGTGAATAATTTTCATTCGAATTATTTTTATTTGAATATCTTTCATTCGTATAATTTTTGTTTGAATAATTTTCATTCGAATAATTTTTATTTGAATAACTACTGCAGACGCTTTATTTTATGTGAATAATTTTCATTCTAATAAAATTTTACTTAATTTTTATTCTGATAAATTTTTTAACGAATTTTTTTCCAATTGTCGTCATCGACGTCACTTCAACACAATACCAGAAAAGTGGAGCTTGTTTACTCGCTCTCGAGAAAAATTTTGCTCAATTGACAATCTATTTCAGTTCTCTCAGGTCTAGAAAATAGAATAAACCTGCCAACAGGAGTCAGTTGTTTTCGACAACGCATACACGAGCACCAACTTTTTTTGGTGTTGTGTTAAAGTGACGTCGATGTCGACAACTGGAATAAGGGTGAATATTTGTTTATATAGCTTTTTTAATTCTAATAGTTGCTAAACGAATAATTTTTACTCTAATAAATTTCAATTCGATTAATTTTTAGTGTAATATTTTAATTTTTTATTCGAATAATTTTCATTAGAATAATTTGCAGTTCAAATAAAATTTTTTGTCATATCAAGAGTTTTTATTCTAATAAATTTTAATTTTAATAATTGTATCGTAATAAATTTTTAATCGAATAATTTTTATTTGAATAATGGGGCTAAACTACGAGTATGGTACTTAATCTGAGTTCGACTACGACGATTTTGTACCAGACTAAATAATACATAAATGCTAGTCGTACTCGAAGTCGAAATACGACACTCCTAATTAGATTAATTTTATACGATTAGTTTTGTTTTTCGAATAATTTTTTATTCCAATAAAGAATGATTTATTCCAATAAATTTATGAAATTTTTTCATATGAACTTTTTTATTCGCATAATTTCCATTCTCATAATTTCTCGCGCACTTTAAGTAATTTTTAAAAATTATTTAAATACAATTATTCAAATTAAATAAATCGTAATATAAAGTTTTTAAGTAAATATTAGTCAAATAGAATTTGTATTAGGAAAACTTCTATTCGAATAATTATATAAAGAAAGTCATACTTTTGAACGACTTTTTATTAAAATAGTTTTATTTCAATATTTTTTACTGCAATAATTTTTACCGAATAATTTCTATTCAAAATTTTTTTATTCGAATAATTTTTATTCGATTAATTTTTATTCGAACAATTTTTGTTCGAATATTTTTTTTATGCCACTAAGCTTTGTTTGAATAATTCTGTTTAAAAAAAATATTCGATGCCATTGCATTCGAAACTTTTTCAAACATGTAAAGAAGGTTTAAATAATTTTTAAAAATAAAGGAAAGGAAATAGTGGAGATGACTTCTATCAAAATTATCAGAAATAATTCTTCACAATAAGGTCCATACACTAAAAAGCTAAATTGCCTGTTCCCAAAACGCTGGAAAGAGAAGACGCAGCTTTATTTATACTATTCATCTATTCTATACACAAAGTTCTTTTTATTTGTTTTCATTTCATTTCACTTAATTTTATTTTATTTCTTTATTTGAAGGTTCTTGGAATGGAAATAACTGCCAGTTGCGAGGGTGGCCACAAATGGTCTGGCCGTCCTCCAACTCCAGTGTTATTATCCCACCATGAACATGTAAGTTTATTTTTTGTTTAATATTTCCATTAATTATTTTCATAATGTTATTAAAATTTATTAAACATTCACTCAATCAAAGTTTAATTTTTAAATTTTCAACATCTTTTCTCTACAAAGTAACAACATTCCTAAAATTTCTAAATTTATATCCCTTCTTTAATATCAATTGCCTCCCACTCTTTCTGCTACAAAATCATAGGGCAAATTGCGGCATTCGATATCGAAAAATTGTTCATATAACTTTGATTGTGTTTGTATTAAAATATCGATCGATATGATGAACAAACATACATAAATAAAACTTGTAAGCTTTGCTAATAAAAAAGTAATATTTCCTTAAAATTAACAGTCCAAACATGATGAAGATGATGTTATGCCAGAACCTCAAGAGATCTATTTGGAAGGTTCCTTGGCTCATGATTCTCAAATTTTAGTAGCCGAAGCAGAAACCAAACAGGAAAATGTTTACGACGCTGAACTCAACGGATCCGCCGAAGAACCAGCTGCAAGTTGTCCAACTCAAATAAAAGTACATGCAATATTTAATGAATTTAATTTCTTTTCAGGTTATTTTAAGTAGTAAAATGACTTTGTCGCTTATCAACTTGGACAATATTTTGGATAAAAAGTCAATAATCAAACAGCCAGACTTGGAAAGTCCTTTAGCCGATGACATAGAAATAATTGGCCATGATGAACATTAAGAAATACGAACTAACGATATTTGGAAAAAAAAATTATAAGAATTCATACTTTAAAAAACAAAAACTAAAGCAAAAATTTTAAAATGCTGACTGATTGATTTGTCAACTTGTTTTTTTTTTTTTTGATATGTGTGTATATGAAATTGCATTTCCAAATTATTAACTACTTAAAAATTTAAATTAATTTAAAAAAAAGAAGCTGAAGAATAAAATCCAGTACACTTCCATTATAAGGAAACAATTTCTTTATTTTGCACCGTTGCCAAAACCTTTTTTTCATTTAATTTAATAGTTGTTAGTGTATGATTTTTTTTTCATTTTTTAAATATTAATGTAGGTTTGTCACTTTGTATGCTCAAAATTTTTTTTATCATTCATGATTATTCATTAAAAATATTTAAATGTTATTTAATAATTTTTAATTGTATGTAAAATTTTAAAATACAATTTTCTTAATATATATTAAGAGAACAAAATCGCAAAATTTTAATTCTAGTCCTTTTTGTAAAAATGTTATTTACATTCGTATTAAATTCACTTAAACAATTTTTTTTCGCAATTTACATTAATGGTGTTGTATCAAGATAACAAAAACAAATATGTAAATGTAAAAAATATAATCTTGCATTTTGCAAGATTATTTGTGAAAACAATAGATGTATAGATTTTAATAAAAGCAAGTAATAAATAAAACAAATGTAAAATCAATATTTTAATATTTTATATTGCGGTAATTGTGGAGGCCAAGGCGAATTGAGTATCTGATACTGAATTCGCCTTGGTGGAGGCGATCGCAAAAGTAAATGGTAAATATCAATGGCCGTTATTATTTATTGAATCATTAATAATTAATAAAATTAATAGTTGTTACCAAAATATTCAATATAAATTATTGGTAGTAAGGAGTGAATTTCCATCAATTTATGTGCATGTACTTACAGAACGTGGTTTTCCTTTAAAATATGATTTTGTTTATAAATAATAAACATTCATAATATAAGTATGTTTGTATGTTGTATATCCATATGTATGTATGTATGGTTGTGTATCAATTCACTAAAGAGGAACTTCTTAAAGTGAATTATATTTGCATGACGTATGCACATGTGAATTATGTATGTATATTTTGTACAGGACGAGCCACTGCCATTGCTTTAATTTTTATGTTATCCCAAGGATTGTAGTTACATTTCCTATGCATGGAAAACAACGGCTCCATTTGCAATAGCCAAATATGTACATACATACATACATAAATACACCTTTCCTTATGTATTTGTATGTATAAGGAATTTGCCTTGTGTACATATATTTTTTCTCTTGCTCTACAACTTTAAACACTGTGCTTTAAATTTTGTTTTTTTTAATAACACTATAAACAAACACATTAAATAAACTTATAACTTTTACTTGGTAAATTTAGTGCAAAATTTATACATAAACTACTTGTTACACTTGACAATTGAAATGTCAAAGCCAACTGCATGCAAACTTTTATACTTAACGGTATTTGTGTTAATGCGTCCTTAAAACTGTTATACTGTACTATAGAGTGTTTCTGATACACCCTGTTTCCTGGCTAAATAAAAAACTACGAATTTGCTGTCTACCCTGTTGTTAAATATTTGCACCAGCTGTTCGAAATATGTCAATTTATTGTGTCTGCTGTTTTGTATGAAATTACGTAAAATTTAAGGCAGGTAAGTTTAATTAATGTTTAATATATCTTTTTAATAAAATAAAATATGTTTGCGAAATTTAATGAATTGAAAGAAGTGTTTAAATTGCTATAAACTCACTAGAAAGTGTTGAATATAATGTTTGCTAGATTTTGGCTAGTGGCGGTGGCCATATTGGAGAAATCCATACATATAATTTTTCTAAAATCAATGTTGAATCCATTCCAGCAAAAATGTCTCTGTTAAAGGCTCATTATTACGATAAGCCCGAAGGCCAAGACTGTTTTGGCAAAATGATGGCCACCAATACTTATGCTGCTGCCACCGGCTTGGCCTGGTCCACCATAGACGTATTAATGTTATCCCATACCAAAGGCTACATACCCACAATTGCACGTTTCGCCTATAATATTGGTCCCATGATGGGCATGGCTTCGGCTTTTACATTAACCACTTATGCGGCCACGAACCTCAGAGGCAAGGATGACAGGTAGGTTGATAAGCTTACATAGTCAGGAAATTATGAAATAATTTTGTATCACTTGATAGAATTAACTACTTCTTGGGTGGCATGGCGGCAGGTGGAGTTTACGGTGCCTGGAGACGCAATCATATAGCTGGTCTAGTTATGGGTGTAGCATTTGGTATGTGTGTTCTTAATTTTTTATTATTTTTCTAAGAATAAATATATATATTGTGTTATCTAGGTATTGCTGGTATGTTGAAAAAACTTTCTATTCAAGAAGGCTGGGAATTCTTCCCAGATCTCAAGCATCATGGTTTTATGGGTGTCACAGAAGTAGATTATACCTTAATGGCTGAGCGTCCTAAAAATTGGACAACCGGCAAAGATAACTAACTCTTAGAAAATATTAGCAAATCTGTGTTTTAGCTGTTAATCTGAAAAAAACATTAAATTTTACAAAGCAACATTGCTTTGCGCAATTCAGCAAACTCGAAAAAGAAATATAATACAATAAACAAATAAAAAGAAATTTAAAGAAAAATGTGAAAATTAAAAAAAAAGAAGTTAAACAGTGCTAAAATCTAAAGAGTAGAAGATACGTAAGACGGACAATTTTTTTAATTTACAGACTATTTTTTCTCATGAAAAATCAAATCTCCTTTTATTGCAACTAACATTTAAAAAAGCGGTTAAAGCAAGAACTAGAATCAAAATTCTTCAAAAACATAATTAATTTAATACAAGAATAACAACAATCAACAATAGTCTAAATCCAAATTAGCTTATAGAAAGAAGAAACTGCAGTCAAGAATCAAGTACATATAGTCAAAATCGAGATTGTTTGGAATCAGAAATAACTTCAATCACGAATAGTCAAAATCAAGATTTAAGCACTACAATCAAGAACATTCAAGAATCTATTCAAGACATACAGGTAATTTTTTTTAATTACATATTTTGAAATAATTGAGAATTAGAATTTTATCTAATATTATTATAAGATACAAAATTTAAAATTATAAAAATGAAAAGTTTTATGAATTAGGAAGGAAATTTTTTCAGATTTTAAATATGTACATATGAACGAATTTTTCGCAGTTAACATACAATTTTCTAGGCAAACTTTATCGAAATTCGTGTTAAATTTTGAATTTTCTTTTAAATTATTATTAATTGTTTAAATATATGTATACGAGTAAGTTTACTAAAAAACTCTTCTTATGTTTATGAGCAAATAATAAGGTAATTGTAAATTCATAGTTCGAAATCAATAATTCTTTCGAAATTAGATACATATGTAGTATGTACATAAATACGAATTACATGTGAGTATTTATTTTGGCATAATGATATTTTTGTAATAATTTACAGTATTTTCTATGTTTGAAAAATTTCGAACTTAATTCCGAAAATTAGAAGTTGATTAAAATTGTGCCTGAACTACATACGTGTGAGTATTTATTTTGGCATAATTATATTTTTGCAATAATTTACAGTATTTTCTAGTTTTGAAAAATTTCGCACCAAATTTCGAAAGTTCGAAGTTGATTAAAATTGTGCCTGAACTATGTATGAGTATTTATTTTGGCATAATGATATTTTTGTAATAATTTACAGTGTTTTCTATTATTGAAAAATTTCGAACTTAATGTCGAAAATTCGAAGTTGGCTAAAATTGTGCAAAATTCTTATAAGTCCATCAAAAACTATAGAATTTTTGATATTGTTGACTCTTTTTAAAAGCTTGACATTAAAAAGGTTTTCGTAATTATGATAAATATGCGAATTTTATAATATAAGACTGAGGGAGTTGTTCGAGGTAAATTTCTAAATTTAGCAGTCGTCTTTATGATTTAAATAAAGATCAACTACGAAAAGTACATAATCAAATAATGTAAATTTTTAAATAGTTGACCTGTATAAATTTAATATGATAAGTTCGAAAAATTTTAAAAGATTTTAGTTTTTGGACAAATTTTAAAATCGATAATTTTTAAGCAATAATTTTTCCTTATTGAATGAATGATCTTTATTCACACTATAATGCAAAAAGTATTATAAAATTCGAAGTTAATTTCGAAATTTAGCAAAGTCGTCTTTATGAATTAAATAAAGATCAACTAGGAAAAACACATAATCAAATAATGTAAGTTTTTCAATAGTTAACCTGTATAAGTTTAATATGATGAGTTCGACAAATTTTAAAAGATTTTAATTTTTCGATAAATTTTTAAATCGATAATTTTTAAGTAATTATTTTTTCCTTATTGAATGAATGATCTTTATTCACACTATAATGCAAAAAGTATTATAAAATTCGAAGTTAATTTCGAAATTTAGCAAAGTCGTCTTTATAATTTAAATAACTTATCGAGCCTTATTTTCGATTTTATCATAAGCGACATGTAATCGAAATTATTGTTTGCGACTTAATAGATCGATTTGATCGAATGATCAATATTGGGTGCTGCATTTAGCCCCCTCGCCCCTTTAAAGATCAACTACATACGAAAAATTCATATTCAAATAATATTTTTTAAGCTCGAAAAATTTTAAAAATTTTATTTTAATCACATTAAAATAACTGACAACAATTTTAATTTTTCGATAAATTTTTCTATCGATAATTTTTATGCAAGTTTTTTTCTGTGTTTTTTTATTTCTTTGTTGAATTTTGCTTCATTCCAATAACGGCCGTATTCATAATTTATTTATTTTATGCTTATTAAATTCTTATTTGATAAATTTGCCATAGAAATAAAACCTTTGGACAAATCACGGCATCCGATACGACTCGTAATTTAAAAATATTTCCATATAAACTCTATTGAAAGATTTTTAAATTACGAATCGTATCGGATGCCGTGATTTGCCCCCTGAAATATTTTTTATGAATAAGCCAGTAAATATTTATTTTCACCAGTTTTATAATTCATTTTAGCATTTTTTTTTACATCGACAAATATTTAATCTCAGCTTAAAAGTTAAATTTTGATCCACTGTACGTTAACTAAAGCTTAACTTATAAAAAAAAACTAAAGTTGATAATGGTTAAAAAGACATAAAGAGACTTAAAGAAAAAATACTCTGCGTTTTTATTTCATTATTAGTATTTTTTTTTAAATAAAATTTCTCAGCTGTTGGTTCCTGCGTTTCGTAAAATTTTTAAGGCTTTGAAAAAGTCATTATTGCCACAAAGCCAACAACAACGACTTAAATAAAATACAAGCAGCAGCTACGGCAGCTGTGGTTTTGAAGTGTTTGCAACCTTTTTTTTGTCTTCTTTTATTTTTCTCTAAAAAAAAGTGCAAATAAAAGATGTTAAAGGTTTTCTGGTTGTAGTTTTTTCTTACGAGTATATACATACGTACATAATTTTTTTATATGTATTTTTGCATACTTACTCATCTTTTTTCTGTTCACTTACTTGTTTAACATGCAAATGCCGTAGTTCAATGGCATTTCCTGTGTGTTGAAAAGATTCCATACCAACTGTCGATTTTATTTATGTCAAGAATTATCCAAGAATTGATTATGAAATTTGCAGAAAAAACAAACACTATTCTCTGTGAGAATAGAAACTACAAAATATGGATTTATATCTTAGAAGGAATTTGTGTTATAAAATTTTTCTTAAATTAACTTGCATGCAACCTTTTTTATTTGTCAACACAAAGCTGTTGATGATAAGCAAATCAGTCAGATGAAGCTTAAAATGTCTCAGTGGTACATGCTGCACTATTATTTCTACGTCACTCTCTCTTCTCTGGCGCAAAGAGAAAGTTTAGTGCTGCAAATTTCAGGAAATTGTGTGCTTCGACTTGAAAGGAAAAAGTTAATTTTTCAAAAAGTAAATTTTTCAAAAAGTGTACTATCAATTTCTTCTTTAGAAAGAACCTTTTTTAAAAGTACCGTTTTCAAAAAATAGTATTCCAAAAAATATCTTTCTGCTCAAATGTATCTTCTTGCAAATGGATATTTTTAAATAAGTAATTTTTCACAAAGTAAAAAAACTTCTAAGATTTTTTTAAAGTACTTATTTTCTCAAAAAGTACTTTTTCAAAATCCTCTTTTTTTAAATAATAAATTTTGAAAAGTACATTTTCAAGAAGTACCTTCTTTTAAAAAAGTATATTTTTTTAAAAAGTACCTCTTCCAAAAAATACTTTTTTCAAAATTAGCTTTCCGAAAAGTATCTTCCATTTTCAAAAAGTACCTTATTCAAAAAGTACTTTTGCCTAAAAGTATCTTTCAAAAAGTACAATACATTTCGAAAGAGGGAGCAACTCCAAAAGATAAACAAAAACGAATCAAAATGTAGTTTTTCAAAATATGTATCTTTATTTTTTTGAAAATTACATTTTTCAAAAAGTTATTTACATACATACATACATATGTATATATATCTTATTTTTACTTCAAAGTGGACCTTTTCCAATGAGTAACTTTTTCAGAAAATATTTTTTCAAAAATTTTTTTTTTTTAAAGTTGGTCTTTTTAAAAAAAATGTGTTCTAAAAAGTACATTTTTCAAAAGGTACTTTATCAAAAAGTACTTTTTCAAAACATATTTGAAAAGGTAATTTTTCAAACGATATTTCTAGGTAAAAAACACTTTCTTCAAAAAGTACCTTATAAAAAAGTACCCTTTTCAAAACGTAGTTTTTTCACAAAGAATTTTTTGAAATTTTTTTTTTTGAAATAGCGGGGTTTTAAAGGAGTATTTTTCTTAAAAATTTTTTTTTTAAAGTACCTTTTTTTAAAAAGTACATTTTCGAAAAACATTACTTTATTAATGTCTTTCTTTTTTAGGGTTCCGTACACCAAAGGTGAAAAAAGGAACCCTATTGTTTTCGCTACGCTGTCCGTCTAATCGTCTGTCCGTCACACGGTATTTTCTCAGGAACCGTAAGAGCTACGGACCTGAAATTTGGACAGAGTATGTAGAACCTTGGCCACTACAACAACACATACATGAGAATTAGAAATTAAAGGGTGCTCCAAAACGAGCGCCGAAAAATGTTAAAATCTCATGTAATATACATACAATTGTATGTACATATGTATATTGACACTTGAAATTTGTAAAATTAGTGTATTTTTATATAGACTACAACAATAAACATTAAAATATTAAAAAATTTTAATTAAAGGGTGGTCCATCAGTTAATGCAATTTTGACTATGTAATTTTGACAACTTGCTATATCTTGGAGACTGTAAGAGGTAAACTCTTGAAATTTTCAAAAACGGTAAAACTAAAAAATGCGAAAATTATAAAATCGCCAAACCGAAAAAAATCGTCAAAACCTGAAAAAAATCGCCAAAAATTTAAAAAAAATCGCCAAATCGACAAAATTAAAAAAAATCTTGCACTAAAATAAATCGCCAAATTCGAAAAAATCGTTTAAATGAAAAAAATCGCCAATATGAAAAAAAACGCCAAAAACCGAAAAAAATCGCCAAAACGCGAAAAATGCGCCAAAAACCAAAATAATTGTTTATGTGAAAAAAAATCGCCAAAATTAAAAAAAAAATCGTCAAAATTAAAAAAATCGCCAAATTTAAAAAAAATCGCCAAAACGAAAAATAAGTCGCCAAAATTTAAAATAAACGCCAAAAACCGAAAAAAATCCTCAAAACGAAAAAAAGTTCCAAAACTAAAAAAAAATCGTCAAAACCAAAAAAAAATCACCTATATGAAAAAAACGCCAAAATTAAAAAAAAATCGCCAAAATAAAAAAATCCCCAAAATAAAATAAAAATTGCCAAAATTAAAATAACTTCAAAAACCAAAAAAAAAATCGACTAAACGTGAAAAAAAGTGCCAAAACTCAGAAAGCGCCAATAAATTCAAAAAACCCCCAAACTAAAAAACGCTTAAAGCCGAAAAAACCCCAAAAACGAAAAAAATGCCAAGACTATAGTTTATATTGTTTGTATTGAATTACATATATCGTGCCCGTATGGAACCCTTGGTGCGCGGGTCAAAGTCGCACTTCACTGAATTTTTTTATTTAAATTGCCTCTTCCAAAAAGTACTTAAAAAATCTTGTTCAATATTAGCTTTCCGAAAAGTATCAAAAGTATCCTTTTCAAAAATTATCTTAGTCAAAATGTAATTTTTTGTCAAAACAATAAATTTTCGGAAAAGGAGCAAATCCAAAAGACAAACAAAAAAGAGTGCAATCAAAAAATATTTTTTTCTCAAAATATATTTTATTTTTAAAAGCATCTTTCAAAAGTACCTTTCAAAAACTATCTTTTTTCTCAAATCCAACAACTTCTTCAAAATCGACCCTTTTTCAATTAATAACTTTCACAAAATACTTTTTTTTAAAAAGTGGAGTTTTTTAAAATAATTTTTCTGTTTTAAAAAGTACCTTTTCCAAAAAGTACTTTTTCAAAAATTTTCAAAAGGTACCTTATTTTACAAAGTACATATTTTCTTAAAAAATTTTCAAAACGTACCTATTTTTAAAAAAGTGCTTTCTTAAAAAAGTACTTATGTATTTAAAAAGTACCTTTTTCAAAAAGTACTTCTAAAAACTACTTTCTTCAAAAAGTACTTTTATAAAATAGTTCGCTTTACAAGAAGTACTTTTTTCAAAAAGTACTTTCTTAAAACAGTTTGGGCAATTATGAAGTAAAGTCCTCAATCAATTTTCCCGGGGAACAATTCCCACTAATAGCAAGTAATAGGGAAACACAAAAAATTCTAATTGGAAAAGGGAGAAAATTCTGGCGGAATTTTATTCATAATTGCCCTGAGTATGTATGTACCTTTCTTCTTTTAAAAATTTTATAAAAAAAGTACGAGCACTTTCAAAACAAAATAATTTTTTGAAAAATAACTT
Source organism: Tachina fera (assembly GCA_905220375.1). NCBI lineage: Eukaryota > Metazoa > Arthropoda > Insecta > Diptera > Tachinidae > Tachina > Tachina fera. The sequence goes on along the minus strand of LR999967.1, from coordinate 99,881,812 downwards.
TTCTAAAACGCATCTTTAAGAAAAGTACTTATTTTAAAAAATACCTTTTTCAAAAAATTACTTACTTCAAAAATTACATTTTCTAAAAAAAAGTACGAGTACTTTCATAAAGTAGTCCTTGCTTAAAACAAAATAATTTTCTAAAAAATAACTTTTCTAAAACGTATCTTTAAGAAAAGTACTTTCTTTAAAAAAAATACTTATTTTAAAAAATACCTTTTTCAAAAAGTACTTTCTTCAAAAAGTACTTTTCGAAAAGAAAAGTGAAAAAAAGTTATTTCAAAAAGTACTTTTTTCAAAAAGTATGTATCTTTCTTCTTTTAAAAAGTACATTTTGTACAAAGTATTTTTTTCAAAAAGTACCTCTTGCTTAAAATTAATTAATTGCTCAAAAGTTTAAAAATTAACAATAATAAAACGTATTTAATAAAAGTACTTCCTTCCAAAATGTACTTACTTAAAAAAGTACATTTTTCAAAAAGTACTCTTTTCCAAGAAGTAGTTTTTCTAACAAGTACTTCATCAAAATGTATGTATCTTTCTTTAAAAGGTACATTTTCAAAAAAGAGCTTTTTCAAAAAGTACCTTTTATTTAAAATTAACTAATTGCTTAAAAATTAACAATAAGTAATGGTTAGACACGTATTTAAAAAAAGTACTTCCTTTGAAAAAGTGCTTATTTAAAAAAGTACTTTCTTCAAAAAGTACTTGTGAAAAAGTACCTCTTTCAAAAAGTATTTTTTTTTTCAAAAGTGCGAGGGTCCACAACTTCACACCTGAGACAAAGGCACAATCAAAGCAGTGGACTGGAGTGGGAGAATCGTCTCCCTAGAAGACAGTTCAGTATGCATGGGCAGTAATGGCTTAAATTTTTTGGGATGCGCGTGAAATAATTTTTCTTGATTATCTTTAAAAAGTTATTAACGGCGAGTGCTATTGCAGCATTTATGTGATAAAAAAAATTAAGAAAAAGACTGCATTTGGCAAAAATCATGAGTTAAAAAAATTAGTTAAAATTCCAATTCCTTTATCATCAGGTATCTTATTCGCCAGATTTAGCTCCCTCGGACTCTTTTTTCTATTTGAGAAATTGAAAAAATATCTCCGTGGTAAAATATTTGCAAGAAACTAAAATATCGAGTCCGCGGTTAATGGATTTTTTTTAGGTCTGCTAATTTTGGTACCGCTCTCGTACATACATACATGCATGCATAGGATAAGATTTTTATTAAACATACAAACATTGAACTTTCGTGCGGGTGCAACCTTCTGGCGAATCATCAAAATTATCTAATAAAAACTTTTTATGATTTAAAACTTCCCTGTAGGAAGCGTTTTTTTTTAGAAAGAGAAGTAACACTCGCAATGAATGCCTACTACTACTAATATAGGTGTTACCTTCTTTAGGAAAGGATAGAGAAGCCAGGTGGTGAACTCTACGTTTAACACATTATAATGCAGAGTTGCCATGCCAATGAGGCGCATTAAATTTTTGAAGCTGTGTTTAGTAGCCATTTTTATTCGTTATTTTACTTCGCCGATGATACTGCTACACAAAACCGACGAAGGAGGGCGCTCTGATGTTACATTAGGACTAGTATCTGCCGAAGTCGGTATAGTTCAGTGACCAGTGACTATGCCTTCATCACTTGAACTTTCGTACAAGAACTGATACAAAGGGACACTAATGCACATCAGAAAAATGCGTGGTGTTGTTATTTTATGACTGTCGGATATAGGTATTGAAACCAGGATCTTCGGTTTTGTAGTAAAATAGTACTGATTTACTATTGACTTTGTCACCAGTACTACGGACCTACTATTATACGCCAGACAATGGTTTTTGCTATAGATACTCGTATTTAACATGTGTCACAGAAGTCGATCGAAATGGTTTTGATTAGGAATTTACATTTTGATAAATTTTTTTCATTCCGGAATTTCTCTAAACTTTTGGTACTCTTTTGAAGCAAATTGTTGACAATGAATCGGCATACTTTGTTCACATTTAGTGTTTTATTAAAAGTACTCGTAATTTGTAAAAGATAAAAGCAAACTAATGCAAATGTTAATATATGCACGCTCCATTGACAATGTCGCCAAAAAGTCACCATAATCTTCGACAAAAGTGGTAACATGGTGACTTTACTTCCTACAGGGTTTATATGTATGTGTATGTATGTATTTATGCATGTGTGTATTTATGTGTTGTGTATCTCATCTCTTGTAAATGTATTTCTGTGTTTTTAACTTTTCGATTTCCACGTAATTTATATTTTCTTTTATATTGTTTAATTTACTAAGCATTAATCATTTCTTGGTTTGCTACCTTTTGCTTGTAACCGGCATTCCATTACGAATGAGTCATTTGAGCGAGCCACACACATATACATACATATGTACATGTGCACATCCCAACTGGCCATGGGTTTCAGACATCTTGCAAGACAGATACATCACAATGTTAAAGCCTGGGGGCAAATCACGCCTTTCGATACGACTCGTAATTTAAAAATATTCCATATAGTTTATCTATATTAAAATATTTTTAAATTACGAGTCGTATCGAATGCAGTAATTTGCCCCCTGGACGACATTTTTTCGGCAGCGTTGATTAAATTTTCGAATTAAATGGGCGTCTAAGTTCAAACATGACAACAAGAGGGAAAATTTTCTTGCGGCGGTAGAACTGACATACAGTTTCTTTAATGAAGCTACATATCGTTACCTTAATATACTAGAAAGGCTCGAACTCATTAATTTGTTTAAACGATATTTTTGCATTTTTCGATACATTAGATGTTCTTCTATCGAAATAATACAAAAAATCTCGATTTCAAAAAAAAAATAAATTCTTGACAGCCCTGATTACAATTTTTAAATATCGATCGCATCTAGAAAATTTAAAATTTTTTCAAAACTTTTACTTCCCCTTGTAAAGTAAGAAAAACTCTAGTTAAGGCCTTTCTATATTAAGGTAGCGATATAAACTTTTACATTGAATGTTGCAAGACTAGCTTGCGGACAATATCCAACAACTAGTTTGATGCATGGCCAGTGACAGATGTCTAAATTTCCCTAAGTAATCACTAATGAAAGTGTAATCTGCGTTAATTTGGCCAAGTGGGATATGTATACACACACACACGCTCACACAAAAACATAAAAATTGCAATTAAAAAAATTTTGTAAAAGAATTCCATCGAAGTGAAATAAAAATTCAAATTTAACATGGCTCAAACCAGCAGCATACGAGTATGAATAATAAAAGTGCTAAACGGCGACAGAGCAAACCAAGTTAACAATAAAAAATAAAAAAATACAAAAATTATAAAAGTTGTTTAATTGCAAAAAAAAACAACAACAACAACAAATAAAAATAATACCTTTAAAAAACGATTGTCTTTTCACAATTCAACTGACCACCAAAACTGGGCCAACAAAAAAACCATACATACATACATAGATACATAACGCTACCTTAATATACAGAAAGGCCAGGGGAAGTAGAAATTTTGAAGAAAATTAAAGTTCTCTATAAGCGATATTTAATGATTAAACAGAATACCGGCTTAAACACATTTTCCATACAAATTGACACAAAAAAGCAGCCACAGAAACCAGTCGTGAGATAGAATCTATTTTATTTTGAGAGCGTTTTTTCTTATGCTCTCGCATATCAATACTCATTCTCACAAAAATGTTACCATACTTTTGATCAATTTCATACATTTTGTAAACAAAACTACTAAGAAAAATAAGCACAAAAGAAAATAAAATAAAAATCAGAGAGTATTTGAAGTTACTGCCGTCGATTTTATTATGGGCTTAATTAATTTGTCAGCGATTTGCCTGAAGTTGCAGACTTTACTCTGTTTCATCATTTAAAGCAAAGACTGTAAGCATAATTTAAGGCTGCAACAAAAAAAATTATTATCGGGATATCATGAAAAAAATTCCGCTTGAAAAAAATTTCTCCCTTTTCCAATTAGAATTTTTTGTTCTCCCTATTACTTGCCATTCATAATTTTAATGGGCGTGCTTCCGCCGATTTTTTAAATGCAAGATTATGTGTTTTTCAGAGCTCAGGGTGCGTGTTATAAGTTTTGTAAGAATCGGTAAAGTAGAACCACTTAAAGTAAAATATTAAATTTAAATGGACGTGACTTTGCCCACTTTTTTTAGTTAGAGGATTGTGTCTATTTTAGAGCTCAATGTATGTGGTAAGTTACGTAAAAATCGATTAAGTAGAACCGCGTGAAATATTATATAAAATTTTAATGGGTGTAACACCGCCCATTTTCTCAACTTTCAAATTGTATAATTACAAGAACCAAAGGGGCTGCATAGGTTTCGCAGCAATCAAATAAGTAGAATATCATAAAATTAAAGAAAATAAATTGAGTGAAGTGCGACGAAGGGTTCCGTAAGGACACTAGATATGTAATTGAATACGAACTTTAGCCTATATAAAATATAGTTTTGTCACTTTTTTTCGTTTTTGGTTTTTTTTCGATCTTGAGCATTTTTTTAGTTTTGGCATTTTTTGCGTTTAATCGGTTTTTGGCGCTTATTTAGTTTTGGCACTTTTTTTCTCCTTGTAGCGATTTTTTTTCGGTTTTTGGCGTTTTTTTTTTATTTTGGAGATTTTTTTAGTTGGCGATTTTTTCGGCTTTTGGAGTTTTTTCATTTTGGCGATTTTTTAAGTATTGACATGGCGATTTTTTTTATTCTGACGATTTTTTTTAGTTTTTGGCAATTTTTTTTAGATATGTAGACGATTTTTTTAGTTTTGGCTGTTGTTTAAGTTTTTGTTCGTTTTTTCCATTTTGGCGATTTTTTATGTTTGACCCCTTTTTTCTCGTTTTGGCGATTTTTTACGGTATTTTACGTTATTTTCATTTTGGCGATTTTTTTATTTTTGGCGATTTCTTAGTTTTGATACTTTTTTTCTCCTTTTGGCGATTTATTTGTTTTTTTGGGCATTTTTTCATTTTGGCAATTTTTTTTTTTCAAATTGGCGAATTTTTTCATATAGGCGACTGTTTTAGCTTTGCGGCCTTTAATGCGTTTTGGTCGATATTTTCGGATATTGACGTTTTTTTTTAATTTTTGGCGATTTTTTTCATTTGGGTGATTGTTTCGAATTTGGCGATTTATTTTGGTGTTAGAATTTTTTTTTAATTTTGGCGATTTTTTTTTAATTTTTGACGATTTTTTTTCGGTTTGGAGATTTTATAATTTTCGAATTTTTTAGTTTCACCGTTTTTGAAAATTTCAAGAGTTTACCTCATACGGTTTCCAAGATACAGCAAGTTGGCAAAATTACATAGTCAAAATTGCATTAACTGATGAACCAATCTTTAATTAAAATTTTTTTAAATTGTAGTGTTAATTGTTGTAGTCTATACAAAAATACACTAATTTTACAAATTTCAAGTGTCAATATGTATATTACATGGGATTTTAAAATTTTTCGTTGCTCGTTTTGGAACACCCTTTAATTTTTAGCTCTCAGGTATTTGTTGTTGTAGCGGCCAAGATTCTACATACTCTGTCCAAATTTCAGATCCGTAGGTCTTACGGTTCCTGAGAAAATATCCTGTGACGGTCAGACGGACAGCGTAGCGAAAACAATAGGGTTCGTTTTCACTTTTGGTGTACGGAACCCTACAAATTACTGGTTAGTTGACTCATAGTGTTCTTGCAGAGAAAGCTGTCATTCCTGGGATGTGTCATAACCAGCTCCTAACAACCTCTTTTCCACGTCCATGCTTGTTGTTGTTGCTTTAAACTTAAAATTTTTTTTCATGTTCCGTCTTTTGCGTTAAATTGTTATTCATATTCTCAGCGTTTTTTTTTTGTTGCAAATTTCTGATTCTACTCTATTCACTTGAAGGCAATAAATACTCGTATTGCATTATCTTTTTGTGTTCAGCTTGCAGTTTCTTTAAAATATTTTAACATAATTTTGTTTTTTTTCTTGACTTTCGTAAGAGTTTTGTATTGTTTTTAGTTTCATTTTAAATTTTCGTCATTCAAAACTTTTGTTTGTTTTTCTGTCTTTTTTTTTTTGCTTTAAAGGCGACAAAAATCTGCAGATATAATCAAAGTTTTCGTTAAATAATATGAGTTGTATAGTATATAAAATTGTTTTGTTTGTTGTTTTGTAAACTGTATCATAGTTTATAATTTATGTTTCAAGAGTTTTTTTTTCACTATGTATTAAATATTTTATGTTTATAAACATCTTTGTTAAGATAGATATAATATCTGCCCATAAGAGGTTTAATTTTTTTTTCGTTAATTTAATAAATATTTTACAAAGTAAATTTTTATTCGAGGATGTTTCGTCTCGCTCGCAGTGGCAACTTTTTAAAATTGTATGCTTATCCGAGGAGGGTATGCCATTTGTAAGTTAGGTTAGGTTAGGCACCCCACTGGCCTCCAATATAATGATCCCTTTGTATTACATATGAGTTGGAGAGAAAATAGAGAGAGAGAGAGAGAGAGGAAGGTAAAAAGTAGATGTTGAAACTTTGCCAGTTTTTTTTCTAGGGCTTATCCCCAATTTTTGATTTGTCATCCCGAAAAAACCCCAAATTGAGGTTTTTTTATTCAATTTTTTTCTTTTGTGAAGAAAATGAATTTTTTTTTAATTTTATTTAAAAAATAATGACAAAATTAACATATTTATTCACTAAAATTCATTTATATCGACATACATACATATGTATGTATTTACATTAGTGTCCTGCACAAGACCATTTACATATAAGACCTTTCAAGACATGAGAGAATTTTCAAATGCTTTAACACAGCGAAATATTCTAAAACAAATGCTGGCAAGACAAACAACTGAAACAAATGTCTTATAAATGGTCTTATGCAGGACTTTAATTTACATTCATATTAATTTAATTTGTACTTATAAACTTTATAAATATAAAAAGTATAAAATTTTTTTAAACCAAACTTTACCATTTCAAAAACTTTAGAGTTGAAATCTAGTGATTCATCAGCCTCAGAAATTTTGTTGTAAATATAAATAATACTTGTATGAAAAAGCTTTAGCATTTCCCCGGAAGTTGTGACTAATTGAATTATCTAAGAAGTGTTTCCAACAAGTCATATTGCATTTTGTTATGTATATTTGTTTTGGTAGTGTTCATTATTGGTTACTCTGCCTTGATACTTCTTCTTTATTAGAAACCATTCACACATTTTTAGACCTGCCAGACGTATATTTCTTAGTTCAAAAATCATTCTTGTTACCATCAGTTATAAAAAAAATCCTCAAAAAATTCCTTAAAATTTGGTTATCATCTCCCGCAAATCCCCAGATCACTAATTCGAAATTTTCATCCCCAATCGCTGAAAAAAATCCCCGATTTGGGGACAAATCCCCTAAACTGCCAACACTGTATTGAATGGACATAATAATAATTTGCTAGAGGAGAGGAGAGAGTGGGTTGAGAAATGGGTCGGGTACACTGGACATCGCAGCTTGAATGGGATTTTTTTAAATTCTGCCTAAAATATGATGTTTGCTGTCATAAATGCGGTCTGAATTTTTAAGATCGATCCAACGGGGCCTTTTGGTGCCTAGTGGGGCCTAAACTATCCGATACACGCTGGGTTATTTTGTTAAGAAAATTGAAATAATTCTGCAGCTTAGAAACGAGAAGTCAGATTGTTATGAAATTTTATATAGCATTTGAAGAGGTGTCAGTCACAGAACAGAACAGAAGTCTGTTATTCGGGCTATATGTATATCTTTAAAGGGGGCGGAGCCACAAAACCCCCAAAGTGGGCAAGCTCGGGTTAATGAAAAATTAAAACCGATGCCAAGCTGATGTTTTTGATCTGATAAAAAAGATTTTTTCTTAGATTTGCAAACAAATATCGAAGAATTTTGTTCCGAAATTTCTTGGCTTCAGTGAGCATTCGTTTTTATCGAATCTCAGGTCAAGTGGGAAGCTATTATGTGCTTAGGGGTGGTTTTTTTCAAAGCAAGCGCACACAACTAATGGAAATGCATGTATGCAGAAAAATAAGAGATCATACACACAAAATCAAAATATTTGTGTATGTACAGGGTGGCCCAAATGAGACCTAATGATGTTAAGCACGTATAACTCATCTAATAACGGGTTTTTTTAAATGATTTATTTTTATATGTCAAATACATTTTACGGAAATTTAACGTGACTATGTGTGAGATATGACATCAGACAAATGACCGCCATTTTGCTCGATACAGGCTTTGGCTCTTTTTAGCGCATTTTGAATTACACGGCGTAATGTTTCTGGTTGCAGGCGCCGTATTTCGTCTCGAATATTCTGCTTCAACTGTTCAAGTGTCTGTGGTTTGTTAACATACACTTTGTCTTTTAAATATGCCCATAAAAAAATCGAGCGCAGTTAAATCTGTTGAACGAGGAGGCCAAGGGTAATCTGAATTTCTTGAAATTATGCGTTCACCAAAAATAGCGCGTATTGTAGTCGTTGTTGGGGGGTCTTGCGGTAGAAGCTGTTGCACAATTTGAACTGGATACATCTTGAATAATGGGTACATCTTAAGATCCAACTTTAAAATTCTCTATAATGTTGTTCTGGGTATACCCCATTAGCCGGAACGGCGACGAGTTGAGACATATGGATCATTTGCAACACTCTGCTGTACAGCTTCCACGTTGTCTACAATACGAATATGTCGATGAGCACCTCTTCCTGGACGGTCGGAAACTGAACCCAGTTCCTCAAAATGGCGAACTAAACTTGTAATCATGGAAGATGTGGGCGCTGATCTTACGTAAAAAAACGGCGATAATTTCGCTGCGTCAGAACAAATGATCGTTGAGAAGAATAATAAAAACCGATCATTTGAATACGTTGTTGTTGATTGTACGTATTCATTTTAAATTTCCAAGAGTTCAGTTATAATCTGCAAAAAGAAAAAATAAATTATGTTAAAAAATAAAAAAGTTATTTGTGTTTCACATCAGCTGGTCTTATTTGGGCCACCCTGTACATTCATGACGTTTGTATACGCGCCCATGTGTATGAAAAAGCAAGCATTACAAATTTTTCAGTCACTAAGTATTTTCTTCAAACAAACAGTGTTGTCACTGTTGTTTAGCGTTTCTTTAAGAAGATCTCGCTGTAGTAAAGCATTTGAAAAATCCCTTATGTCTTAAAAGTTATTTTAAGTGGTCTTGTGCAGGACTTTAGTGTGTATATTATATATAATTTCTTTTTTAAAAGCCTCGCCCTTTTTTTCATGTTAAGGTGAACATTATTTCTAACGCCAAGCGAAATTCAAATTTAACACCAAACATTTCGGAAGTTGTAATATTTAATAAGTTCAAATTTGAGTGCGTCGTTGTTCATCAGTATAATCTTATGCACGTTAATTTTAATTAATTTATATGTCGTATGGTATGAGGAGGCTTTAAAAAGTTTTTCTCTAGTTATTACAACTTACATATATATATATATATATGTATATTTTATTAGCTAAATATTTTTTCTTATTTTTTGTTATACTTCGCAATGTTGTTTGTTTGCTGTTGCTATAATAATCGTATCTATTTGCATACATTGTGATAATCGCAGGCACAGCTGGATTTCAAATTATATTTAGACTCACTCTGTATGTTTTTATATTTATAAGTTAGTTATTGTTGTTGTTGTTTTTGTTGCTGTTGTTGTATTGTGAACTCAATGAGCTTTCCATGCTCTACTCACCTTGATCTTTAATAATTGCAAACTTTACACGCTGTACGTTAGTAATCGTATGTCCCCGTCCATATTAGGAAACTTTTGCTTAGATTCTGTTTGGAAACTTTAATCAAGTCCGTCCTTACAGAGAAGTCTTTGGGTTTCTTCTTCTCCTCAACTTTTGACAAATGTATATGAAACCAAATAAAAATTCCCACTCGTTCTTCTACTTGCTTTGCCAAAACTCACAAGTTTCGCTACAAAAGTTTAATAGTCTAAACGGGGACTGTGTACATATGTATATATGTATGTATGTAAGTTTGTATTAAAGTGTTTTAATATTGCAAAAATTTTGCTTGTCTTGTTTTAGTTTATCGTTATGTAGTTATTGTCTGAGTGCCCTACCGCAGGGATTTTAAAACGAACAACGAAAATCTTTCCAACTGAAATGTTTTCGAATATAAAAAAATTGGAATTTTAGCGAATGAATGGGAATGAGTAATCCCTATTAAAAGCTTTTAAGGGCTCTTATCTATAATTCGAAATTATAGAAAATGCTTCTGAATTTATATGTAACAGGGTAAATTAAAAGGGACCAAAAGCGTTCGGGCGGCACATCAAAATCAACTTGTTAACTTCAAAATCGTTTTTCTCCAAAACTCATTTTCTGAGCATATGTAAGTATGTCCCTGGTCACCAAAATGAGAAAATTCTTAAAAGTAGAACGGCACTAATACATGTGAAGAAAATCGCTCTTGTAAATGTTTAATTGGGAATATGAAAAATTTTTGTATGTGTTAATTTTATATGGTTAAACGTTTGTATGTGCTATTTTTTTTTAATTTCTGGACACATACTAGACACTCAGCATCTACAAAAGTATTTAAGCCCAATAAAAACTTATTTTTCAACTCTATATTCCACATATTTTTTTTTTCTTTTTTAAAAATATTTAAATTATATTATTTATTTATATAAATAATATAGAAACAAAAAATTAAATAATTTTGGTGGTCTTTGAATACTCTCGGTGTATTATTTTTTTTGTGTGTTTTATGCGCTTGCCTTAGATTTTTGTTAGCAGTTGAGTTGTGTACTTATGCAAAGCAGAATGTTGGCAGAGCCCTCAGGGCAATGGGATGATTGACTACGGCATAGGTTCATTTTAACTTTCTGTGTCACATGACTTTTTGAATGAAAAACACAGTTTTTTTTTGCAAAACAAAAATTTATTTTTCAACATAATCTCCTTTTAACTCAATACACTTAGTCCACTTAGTTCCACTTTGTGTATCCCTTCCAAAAAAAATAGGATTTTTCTAAGTCCTTAAAATAGACATTTGTTTGGTCAATAATTTCATCGTTATAGATAAATCTTTTTCCACCGCGCCATTTCTTTAGGTTTTTTAAGTAGGAAGTAGTCACTAGGTGCTAAATCTGGAGAATAGGGCGGATGAGGGAGCAATTTGAAGCCCAATTCTTGGATTTTTGCCATGGAAACTACACATGCGTTTGTGGTCGATTGTGTGCAAACGCGGCATCCATCTTACGGAAAGCTTTATCATACCCAAGTAATCATTCAAAATATAAACCACTGAGCCATGTGTGATGCCTATGGCATCAAAAAAAATTTATAAAATACCAGCTATTTTCCTAAAAGTAATTTTCAGAGAATAAAATATTTTCCAACAATAAAATTCTTCTATTAGAAACAGAAAAGAGAAGAAGAAAGAAAATAAAAAGAAGAAATACAAGCAAATAATTTCGAATTTTCGAAGTCAGCTGTTTTTTTTTTCAAAATGTTATATTTTACCTAAAACTTTTTAAAATAGAAGAACAAGAAATAAAGGGAAAAACTCCTGAGGAATTGTTATAAAGAATAGGGCTAAATAACAGCCCAGATTTGTGAATTCTTAAGTTTTAATTTTCCAACATTAAACGGTCTGACAATGGCGAGACTCATTTGTAAGGCATTACATTATTCGTTGTGCACCAAAGTTTACACAATATGTATAATATATTAATTCAATTTCTCTTAATGATTATTGATAGTGGTTTTATTTATACTTGAGGTGAGGTTACAGCTGCTCTGCTAATATATAATTATTGTTTTTTATTGCATGGAATATTTACCAGTATTTACTTGCAATTCTAATGACCTAACCTCTCTGTATGTTGTGAGATAAAAAAATTTCTGAGCCATACATTAGTTGAAAGCTATTTTTTTTGTTTAATTTTTTTTTTAAATAATAAATTTCAAAATCAATTATCTTCCTAAAGCTTTTTAAAATGGTAGCCTGACATTATGCTCTTATGACATCATCAATGCCATAAATATTAATATTATTGTATAATTCGATTGTTAATTAATCAACTAATAACTGTGAAGTGTAATGAAATAAAATAAATTCAGTGAAGTGCGACGCATGAAGAGTTCCGTACGGACACGAGATATGTAATTCAATACGAGTTTTGGCATTTTTTTCGTTTTTGGGTTTTTTTTTAAGGTTTTAAGCATTTTTTTTTAGTTTTGGGGCTTATTGAGCGGATTTGCACTTTCTGAGTTTTAACACTTTCTTTTCTCGTTTTGGCCTTTTTTTTTGGTTTTTGAATTTTTTTTAATTTTGGCGATTTTTTTATTTTGGCGATTTTTTTAATTTTGGCGTTTTTTCATATAAGTGATTTTTTTTGTTTTGGTGAATTTTTCGGTTTTTTGGCGTTTTTCTTTCATTTTGGTAATTATTTTAGTTTTGGCAGTTTTTTTGTCGTTTTGGAGATTTTTTTAGGTTCTTGGCTTTTTTTTAATTTTGGTGATTTTTTTCGTTTTGGCGATTTTTTTAATTTTGGCGATTTTTTTCGTAGAAACAATTATTTTGGTTTTGGCGCAATTTTCGCGTTTTGGCGATTTTTTTCGGTTTTGGCGTTTATTTTTCGTTTTGGCGATTTTTTTCATTTCGGCAATTTTTTCGAATTTGGCGATTTATTTTTCGTTTTGCCGATTTTTTTCATTTCGGCAATTTTTTCGAATTTGGCGATTTATTTTAGTGCTAGAAATTTTTCCTTGAAGTTTGGCGACTTTGTCGTTTTGACGATTTTTTTTTAATTTTTGGCGACTTTTTTCGGGTTTTTGCGATATTTTTCGGTTTGGCGATTTTATAATTTTCGGATTTTTTAGTTTCACCATTTTTGAAAATTTCAAGAGTTTACCTCTTACGGTTTCCAAGATACAGCAAGTTGTAAAAATTACATAGTCAAAATTGCATTAACTGATGAACACCCCTTTAATTAAATTTTTTTAACATTTTAATGTTAATTGTTGTAATCTGAATAAAAAACACTAATTGTACAAATTTCAAGTGTCAATATACATATGTACATACAATTGTATGTATATTACAAGGGATTTTAAAATTTTTCGTCGCTCGTTTTGGAGCACCCTTTAATTTTTAATTCTCATGTATTTTTTGTTGTAGCGGCCAAGGTTCTACATACTCTGTTTAAATTTCAAGTCCGTAGCTCTTACGGTTCCTGAGAAAATAGCGTGTGACGGACAGACGGACAGCGTGGCGAAAACAATAGGGTTCCTTTTTTTACCTTTGGTATACGGAACCCAAAAAAAGGAAAATAAAACAAGCACCAAGTAGATCTGATGGAAGTTGCAAAACAAATGATTTTTGAAAAAATTAGATTCTGGAAAATATATTTAACTCCATGTTTTTTAATTTAACTGGACCGTTTTAGGCTTAAAAATCTGCTGTCACGAGACTTTTTACACTCACATGAGTACAAAAGTCAATTAGTATGGGTCCTTGAGACATCGCTATAATTTATAGAAGTGGCAACATTGGTTTACGTTGCGTGGCATTGCCATCACAAAATGACAATTAAGGAAATGCCGAAAGAACTGTTATTATTTTCATTTGTTTTTTTATTGTTTTTTTTTTAATCAATCAAAAAGTCAAGCTTGTGCACAAATATTTTGACTTATTAAAAAAACATTTCTTTCACACAAAGAAATACATAAACACCATTTGCAGAAGTGCTCCTTTCTTTCGTTAATGTTTTTATTTCAATGACTTGAAGAAAGCCTAATTATTTCTTTTTTCCCTTCCGTACGCAATTGTACTTTTTTTATTTTTTAATTAAAACGAAAGTGAAGCCAAAGGCGATAAAAGTAAAAAAACAGCAAAGCCGCCTTAAATATTTAACAAGGGCATCATTTATGAAATGTAAAAACACACTATAAATCAAAATTTAATTTGAAGTACGAACGAGCATTATAAATGTAATTAAAACAATTAAATAAAAAATACTTTTATATTTGCAATCGTAAGCTGGAATTGCACTGTACCACTTTTACTACTTTTCCTCATATGGTTATTTATTTTTCTTTTATTTTCATTTACTTTTTATACTTACATATGTATATTTATTTGCACTCAATCTACTTGAGCTTGAAACCAGTTTGCATAACCACAATTTTATTTTGCTCGACACAAGATGTGCATTCCTCGCATCTACTCCTTCCTCTTCTTATGGAAATCTTAAACAAGAAAAAGAAAAACAACGAATAACATGCAAATTGAAACGGCAGTCTAATTTCTTGCATTGATAAAAAAAAGAAAGGGTTCATGAAGGTCAGTTTTTATCCGATACTTATTTTTTATATTTTATGTTTACTAGCAGAGAGCTTTTAATTGTAATGTTAATGCTTCTAATAGATTCAAACACTCTCCTTATAGAAATCAAAGCCTTCGATATTTGTATTTCTGGCCGTCATTAGGTTCCTTGGACTTTGAATTGGCTGCTGCCAAATGTCACTGTACTTTGACATTTATAATGTTTATCAGCCCTATTCTGTAAACCGAATCCGAGTAAATTTCTCGTTTTCAAAAAATTAATAATGGACCTGCAGACGTGTTTAAAGTTATGCACCATGATTTTCTTTCAGATATGATATTTGAGAATATAAGTATGTACATATGTATGTACGAGGGTGTATCAATAAGTTTTTAAAAAATTTTAAAAATGCGTGCCTTTTTCGATGAAGATGTATTTAAGTTTTGAATGTCATTAAAATCGGTTGAACAGTTTCGGAGAGGCATAAAGAGCCCCCTTGCCCCCTATTTGGTCTTACATTCCAAATACATACATATGTATATCTTTGTTTAACATTTCAATTTCAATTTATTAAAAATTTCCATTATAAGCATATAAGGCCCAATTAATTTAGTAAAATAATATAGTACATTGTGGCTATTATTAACAATTTCATTAAAATAAAAAATTAAAAAAAAGTTTAATTTAAGTCCCCCCACTTTTGCACAAAATATTGAAGCCGAATAAAAATAATCATGCGATACATTATAGTTCCTATTTAGGCAGTAGCAATTGTTAGATATGCTTCTTTATAGATTTTTTAAATTCACTTATCGATTGTCTAGTAGTTATTCATTAGGCACGTAGTTATTCCACATTCTAGAAGCTCTAACCAAAAATGATCTAGTCATGATAAGGGATGACTGTCGAGGACATATAATAGTATTTATTCTTGAAGACCTTCCAAAGCTAAATTTCTCCAACAAGTAAGGAGGCTTGCCGGACTTATTAATCTTAAAAAACTGTAACATTACTCTTTGGTTAATATAACTTTGAAAATCCGAACCTAACAAACTGATTATGTGGCTAGACACGTGATCTCTTATTCTCAGGTTAAAAATGAATCTCACCACCCTGTTAAAGCAAATCCTTAGTTTCGATATATTTTGTTGAGAGGTGCCCGAAAATATTTCCATCCCATAAAGAAACAGATCGTAATCGGCTTAAGCGGTTAGCCGCTGAAGCGGAGGAAATAACTCTCTTGCTTTCATAGATATACATACATTATAATACATTATAATACATACTTCATTGCTTTACTGTGTACCATATGTATTCTCTGATCCGCTAAACAGACTATAGGTCTGCACAGATATAACTGTTTGCACCAGTTTTGCGTGTGTTAGTTCTGGTATGTACAGATACTGTATGTTATTCAGAGTTTCTGTTACTAGTCATGTTTTAGACTCGATTGTTTTTCTTGAATAAACTCTTGAGTTTATGAAAGAGAGAGAGAGAGAGAGAGAGAGAGGGCAAAGAAGAAAGAATTGTGGTACTGATTTGCTTGCATCGATAAGTTATGACTGGTAACAGAAACGCTGAATAACATACAGTATCTGTATATACCAGAACCAACACACGTAAAACTGGTGCAAACAGTTATATCTGTGCAGACCTATAACACACACTTCGATCCCCATTAAACTGACGCAATAATTTTGTCGTTCCCATTGCAGGGCATTATACAAGTCGTTATGTATTAGCAAAAATTATTGTGTTCTATTTATACGCCTTGATAATTGTTTCTATATGGATATTTTGAACTTACTTGGGTGACACCAAGTGCTGTCAATTAATCACTCAATTCATTCACTTATGTTTTAAAAAGAAGAAAAAAGAAAAAGAAATAAATAAATCTAAGGGAATTCAATGTTGCTTCAACGATTTAACTCTATAAAAGATGAAGAAGACAAGATGACAATATGACAATGTGTTCTACAAACATTTGCACACACACACACGCACACTGTAACAACACTGACAACATGATGGCATGCACGATTCTTGCATACATACATACATATGTTGCACAAACAGTACACGTATGCATGTGCATTGTGATATAAAGGAGGCAGGCATGCATGCCACCACCACCATTCACGATTACAATATTTGTGCATACAATGAAATATTAACACCAACAAAGTCTTTCGTTTTTTTTTCTCTTTGCTTTTATTTCATTTGCTACACCAATATGATCTTCGTCACCACAAACAACAAATGTCATATAAATACTTAGATGATGATGATGATGATCGTGTATTTGGCAGCTTTCATTGCATCTGTTGCAGAGTTTAATGCATATTTTTTCTTATGATGATGGATATGTAGATGAAGATATTCATATAAACATACCAACACATGCAAGCTTATTCGTATCAGTAAATGCAATATCTTACCACAGGCTTGTGCAGCGGAATGTACGTTACTCGTATTTGTGGTACAAAACCTTAAGTTTTGTTTTCATACGAATTAATCCTTTTCAAACCGCAGTCAAACTACAAAAGATCCTTTGCATTTGCTGCAAGACGTTGCAATCTACCAGTATCTAATTGTGTAAAACCTCCTTGAGTACTTTATGTCAGGAGAACGATCTCCAAATTGCTGGTGGGTTACGTGGCCACAAATATTAATATAAATGATTTGAGCTCACTGACTTTGAAAACAGTATAATAAGTAGCACATGGGCATTTCTCCGAGAACTTCCACTTTTTGTCGCGTGCGACAGTAAGCAATTAACCTTGTATTTCTGAGCAACGTGACTCGATTTTTATCAAAACTTTATCCAACGTAGAGCTGCTGCTGCTGACGGCTTACACAAATATAGAAGTAATTAAAAAAAATGTTTCGTTTTCTTTGAAAAAAACAAGCCTATTTGCTTGCTGTTGCACGCTACCAAAAGTTGACATTCCTGTGGAAATGCCCACATATCAAAAACATTTTATTCAACGGCATCTAAATTATTGTTAGCTTTTTAGTGCTTATTTTTTAAAGTCGTTAAATTTTTTTTAATTTTATTTTTAAATTTTTGGTGCCATTTTTATAATCTCAGGAGTGTAATCACACCCAACTTTGCAAGCATTAGTCTCCGCCCACTTTTCTAAACTTAACATCGTGTCCGTTTTAAAGCTCAAGGTGTGTGCGCCAAGTTTAGTAAAAATAGGTCAAATAAAAGCAATTGAAACAAAATATATGTACATATATCTTTAAATGGGCACGGCACCGCCCATTTTTTTAAGAACAAAAGTGCTTCATTTTAAAAGGCGAAACTGTTTGCGAAGTTTTGTGGGAATCATACATATATGTAAGTAGAAGTATATATAATTAAATAATCAGCTTTGATGGGCGTAACCCCGCCCACTTCTTTGAATGTCAGATTGAGTCTTTTTAAGAGCTCAAGGTGTGTGCAAAATTTCGTAAAAATTGCTTTAGTAGCAGCACGTGAAATATAATATTAGATTTTAATGGGCGTGACCTTGCCTCCTTTTTTTCAATGCAAGATTGGATATTTTTCAAAGCTCAGAGTGTAAGCCAAGATTTTTAGAAATCGGTTAAGTAGAAACACGTGAAATATAATATTAAGTTATGATGGGTGTGGCTGCGCCCACTTCAAAAAAGTCAGATTGTGTATTTCCAAGAGCTCAGGGTGTGATCTTAGTTTCGCAAAAATCGTTTAAGTAGAAGCAGAGGAAATATAAAATTAATTTTTGATTGGTGTGTCGCCGCCCATTTCTTAACCTCGAAATTATGTCATTCCGAAAGCCCAATGTGTGTTGTAAGTTTCGCAGCAATCGGAAAAGCTAAAGATCATCAAATCAATGAAAACATTACTAGGCGTGTCCCCGCCCACTTTTTTGACAATGGAACCAAATGAAAGCTATACCGTCTCAGAGAAAAAAAATAATTTTCAAAAATGTTATACCACATTAGAACCGATGTGAGTGATGTAATAAACATAAATAAAGCAATGTGCTCGGACCCACATCTAGTAATGAATTTTTTTTTTTAATTTTGGCTTATGGTAAGTAAAATAGATATATACATTTTTGACTCTACTGTATTTAAAATCTATAGAAAAAAGCATCTATAGTAGTGGAATTATTAGTTGTGGGGGTTTGTGGAGAATTGCTCAAATGCAAGTCGAAAACGTCAAATAAAAATTTTGATATAACTTGCGCGACTGTGGGTCTGAAAAATTTGTATTAAAATCTCCACCCATAATAATTGGCATGAGATGGAGGTTGTTACCCAATTGTAGTGCACCAGCTTCAGTGTAAGGCAACAGTACGTAATGAAGATATTTTATAATATAATATTATAAAGGCTGCTATATATCTTTTAAACAAATATTTGACATTTAAAACGCTCTTTTATTTAAAAGTTTATATTTATTTTATGTTTTTCAAATTTTTAACAAAATTATCCACACTGGCAACACTATTACACTTCACAAGCAATTTCTATTAAAATTAATATTCATATGCTTTAAAATTCGGTTGAGTGTATTTCTATGCAGCTGTTAAGTTTCTCTGTACATCCCTATAGGAACTCAAACTCATTTGTAAGTACCTTCAAACTGGTTTTTTAATAACCACAACTGGTTGACTAAGTGACTTTTTTCCTTGTCGCCGACTCACTATTTTAACATAGGCATGTCATAGGCAGTAGTCAATTGGCCATCTCTGCATGACTTTTAAATTGACTACTAACTACTTATTTTTCAACCACTCTGAAGTCACTTAATATCTATTATAGTTAAATAAATATTTATGTAAATCTTCATACACATTTGTATATTATATACATATATACATACATATGTAAGTATATACTATATATAATGAATATATGTATATTTATATATAGAAATAATTAGTATTTTTATATTTAAAACAAAAATATATACATTCATACGAAAGTTTTTCCTGCTCATAGAAAATATTATACATATTAAGTATTGCAATTATTTTTTTTTTCAACACAAACATTTGGCATTTGATTTCATGGCATGCTTTTTATTTTTTTTATTTTCTTTTCATTTACTTATTTTGCTTTTACTTATTTCTTACGTGTGCTTCTATTCAATATGTTTGGTTGATATCTGCATGAGATTTAAACCAATTTGTAGTCACTTGCAAAATAATTAATTTATAGCTAGTGTTTTTTGTCAATCGACTATTTTATTTACTACAGGGTTCTTGCTCGTATGATTACACTAATACACTCATGCATACATAGCTCACACCGATTTGATAACGCTTTACGATCTTACTCAAAATGTGTGATTGTATTGTGAAAAAGATTTTTACCACCTTGAGTGTAGATGTTTACACATCAAAAAGTAAAATATAGACAAGTTGATAACTTCCTTCTTAGATTTATCAAACTGCCCTCGTATTATTGTTATAGCTTTAAGCTTAATGAAATACTTTACTAGGTAATATTTTACGTATTAAATTTTTTTTTAGTACCCGTGAAATACGAGTATCAAAAGAAGTGGCCCGGCAAATAACAACTTTTGTGTGAGTTTATCTAATCAATTGAACAGAATTGCAGGAGTTTTTCGTATTATACAATTTCTTAATTATGCTTAAGTTAGGAACTGGTAAGCCGGCCACACAATGGGTTAAATTAACAAACAAAAATATTACATTTTATTCCTCCAGTGTATGGAATAATTAAAATGCATTAAATGCAAATAAAAAAAATATTTAAAACACACAATATTATTGACAAAACATAAGCATGATACAAAAAAAGAATGAAAAAAAATATATAAAATCTCTTTAAGTCATGAGACCCTTTTTTCACATCGAGCGCTGATACGCGAGCAGACACATTGTTGCACGAGTATCATCTCGTTTAAAAGTACGAGTATTTAAAACATATTTACATATTTTGAAAGTCACTGTATATATTTTTCTCACCCCAATATTTTTTTATGGCCACATTTTTCAACCCATCATAAATTAAAATCATTTTTCTTTATGCCTTGACTTGTGATGTCGTCGTCCTCGTCCTCGTCGTCTCGTCTTGAACTTGACGCAAATGCGCTGTGGCATGATGTGATGTGACGATCACAACACACCACAACCAAAACAACAGACTCATCCATCTTATTAAAATAGTTTAAATGCAGTTAAAGTGATCGAATGAATGCTGTTCATTTCTTTAAAATTTATTCGCTCCGTTTTACACTTAATTGAATGCCAAATAATTAATTTTAGCACGTTCAAGATGTACGAGTGAGTATTGTTACATATCAAAGACGTTGTGCCAATGAAGTTGTGATAAATGAATAAAAGGGAATAAATGAATGAATGCATGAAGTTGCAATGACGCGCAACCATGGCCTGTGATGATTTGCGTTTTTTAAGTCATGTTGAGGTTCCAGAAATTGAGGCTGTTTTAAAATTATTTCTTAGTTAGACCTAATGATTATAGATTAAGTTGAATGAGTGGGAAACTATGCTGTAAGTTCCCTGAGAGGTCCAGTAATCCACTTTGGTACGCCAAGTAATTTTGCTAACGACATACATATGTAGGCTGCGAAGTTCGATGTAAAAATTAAAAAAAAAATTATTTTAGGTTTTTTTTGTTTGAGCTTCTTTTTTTTTGTTTGACGATAATACTTTGGTTTTTGGGAATTTATTTTAGTTTTAGCGATTTTTTTAGTTTTTGCGCTTTTTAGGGTTCCGTGCACCAAAGGTGAAAAAGAACTATTGTTTTCGCCACGCTATCCGTCTGTCTGTTTATCTTTCAGAAACGGTAAAACTAAAAAATTCCAAAATCGCCAAACCAAAATAAAAATCGCAAAAAATCTGAAAAAAATCGCCAAATCTAAAGAAGCGCCAAATTAAAAAAAATTGTAAAACTAAAATAAATCGCGAAATACCGGAAAAATACCCAAAATGGAAAAAAAGTCGCCAAAATGAAAAAAATCGCTAAAATGTCTGTTTATCTTTCAGAAACGGTAAAACTAAAAAATTCCAAAATCGCCAAACCAAAATAAAAATCGCAAAAAATCTGAAAAAAATCGCCAAATCTAAAGAAGCGCCAAATTAAAAAAAATTGTAAAACTAAAATAAATCGCGAAATACCGGAAAAATACCCAAAATGGAAAAAAAGTCGCCAAAATGAAAAAAATCGCTAAAATGAAAAAAATCGCAAAAATTAAAAAATAGCCAAAATGAAAAAATTGCCAAAATAAAAAAAGTCCAAAAAACCGAAAAAGCAGCCAAAAACGAGTAAAAAGCGCCAAATCTAAAAAATCGCCAACATTAAAAAAAATGCCAAAGACGAGAGAAAAAGCACCAAAACTAAAAAAACACCAAATTAAAAAACGCTCAAAACCCAAAAAATTTAAAATTAAAAAAAATCGCCAAAATGAAAAAATCTGCAAAATTAAAAAAATCGACAAAATGAAAAAATCGACAAAATAAAAAAACGAAAAAAACCCGAAAAAATCTCCAAAATGAAAAAAACGCCAAAGCTAAAAAAATCCCCAAAAAATAAAAAAATCACCAAAAATTAAAAAAAAAGCCAAAAATTAAAAAACGCCAAAAACGAAAAACGCCATATTAAAAAAATGCTTAAAACCGGAAAAATTCCAAAAACGAAATGCCAAAAATATATATGTACATACGTACATTTGTATGTACATATGTATGTTTATAGGCTAAAGTTCGTGTAGTATTACATATGTAGTGTTCGTACGGAGCTCTTCGTGCGCGAGTCAAAGTCGCACTTTACTGAATTTATTTCCTTTTGGCGATTCTTTTTTAGTTTTCTTGCGACCTTTTTACTTTTATTGATTTTTTTAAACATTTTAGCGATTTATTTTATTTTTCGTGATATTTTTCATTTAAGCGCTTTTTATTTCGGTGATTTTACGTTTCAACATTTTTTTTAGTTTTTGGGATTTTTTTATTTATTTTTCCTCTCATAGTTTCCAATTCAGCGTTGCAATTATTTACACTTCTCAATCTCTTTTGGTTTTTTTAGTGTAAAAAATTTTAATTTCATATGATTGCATATGACTTGCTACGGCTGCAATATTTACACTTATAGTTTGCAACGCCAAGTGATTTCCTCTATTATTTTTAGCAAACTTCTGAGCAAGATATTTGGTTTCTTAATATTTTTTTTATCGTTTTTAATCAAACTGTGACTTATTTGTGGTATGTATACAGAACTCTGAACAAAAAGCTGCATACACATTCCCGGGGAATTTTTAAGTCTTTTTGCTATAATTCACAACTTTGTAATTATTTATTGATACACATTAAAATTATTATTATTATTTTATTTAATCGCTAGAGTTTTAAAGTCTGATGTCATCTTTCTTCAAAACAATTAAAACTTTCATTTGATCTTTAGCATTAAATGGACCAAGACGTGTGACTTTTCTGTTTTGTTTAGTAGCTAAATTTAATTATAAATCCCATTTTCATAGTTAACACACAAACACTCATGATACATATTGGGAATATTTTTATATAAAAAATGTGCACATAAATGGAACCAAAGCGATTATTTACACATTATAAAAAAAAAATAAAAAGCAAAATAGTTTCTTAATAAAAGTTGTGTGAGGTCACAGCTGTTGAAAAATAAATTTAAAGCTTTTTTTCCACTTACTGCAACTTACAAAATGCATCCATCTCTCCTCTTGCTGTTGCCGTTCTAATATTTTCATACATATTTATTTTTATTTTACAACAGATCTTTGAAATTCTTTGGGTTGCTGTGATGAGTTTTTGATGATTTTATTTTTGACTTTTGACATGCGTTACAAATACAATTTATTCATGGTTATAAATTTTAAAGACACCCAAATGATATATGTACATAAATGTGTAGATTGAAAAGAAAACTTTTTAAAAAGTATACATATCTACATACACATGTAAGTATGTATCTAAAGCTCAGCTGCCCAAACCAGCACCAGAGTGTCTAACATCAATAGGCTTCTCTCGCGTTTCTCTCGATTGCCAGGTCTGATCTAAAGCTAAGAATAATTTATATTAAGTCCACATTACATACATATCGAGCCATAACCGCCAAAGAAGCTTAACCGGCAAAATTTTTTGGACCTTGTTTCTTGAACGAAAATCGATTATTTACGATCGCAAATAGTAGATTTTAGTTCGATAATTATCTTGATTAAGCTTTTTTTGTGGTTATGGCATTATATGTATACATATTGTCGCCTCAGAATAGGTTTAGCCCATATGCCATAAATTTATAGTGGAGAAAAACGACTAAGAAGGTTTACATTTAGTTTTCTCAAAATATACACGATGGATTGTAAATTTTTGTGAACTTACATCAATGAAGTTAGAAGTTAATATTATTTTATTGTAAAAGTAAAAATACGTTTTGTGCGACATACACCAATTTTCTTAATTTATTTTTAAAAAGTATTTTATTGTCCTCCATACATATGTATACTAAAGTCCTGCACACAAGACCATTTATAAGACCTTTCAAGACATGAAAGATTTTTCATATGCTTTACTACAGCGAACGAAATATTCTAAAACAAACTCTAAACAACACGGTTGGCAAGACATTTGTTTCAGTTGTTTGTCTTGCCAACAGTGTTGTTTAGCGTTTGTTTTAGAATATTTCGCTGTAGTAAAGCATTTGAAAAATCTCTCATGTCTTGAAAGGTCTTATAAATGGTCTTGTGCAGCACACTAATGTATACTTAACTTCTGTGTCACTGCTGTGAGAGATTTGAGATATTGTTGTTTTGTTTATTTTTCTTGCTGTTCAGAGAAATAAGTCGGTCGTTTAACACCGACCAATAAGCCGCCGCCGTAATATTTTTAACTATCGATCCGCTTACACACTTTTACACAAGGAAAACAATTAATTGAATTGTAATTAATGTAAAGAATGAAATTAAATGATTTTTGTTGTGCTAAAATATGTATACCCAGCTAAAAAAATATGTATGGAGCATATATGATATCCCATATATGGTTACGATCCGAAAAATGAGGGTATATGGGCATATATGATTATATATATTCATACATTTTCATACATGTATGTGTAAATTCCCTCCACAGTATGCAAAGTTCATATTCATACACTCTTGATTCACAAAAGCGCACTGCTGTGCAATAAATTAAATTACTAAAATTAATTTTTTTAGACTTGAGAGAGTTGTATTTAATGAAACATTTGTTTGGACAAATAATTCAAAACGAACTAAAAGTTATTTCACTCATCAAAAGGTGAATCAATTATTTAAAAAACAGATAAATCATATTCGTACATAGCATTTAGCTTAAGAAATCAGATTAAAAACTAATGCAATTAATTATAAAAGAAAAAATAATCTTATTTAGAGAATTTTGTTATTTTCTGTAAAATTAATGACTGGATTATCATTTTGATTATTTGATATATTAAATGGGGCCACAATGTATAAAATCATACAAGAGTGGTTTTTTTACAACGTTGAGGGTACGCATATAAACTGTACATACCGTATGTATTTTCTAATGGGTTTCCAATTCAGCAGTAATAAAATTTCAAGCTTTTTTAGTTGCAAAAACGATCTTATGTGAGATATCATGTATGCATACATTCTTATATGGCTCCATACATAAAATCTTATATTTATATATGGATCCACATATGAAGAGCTTAATAATTAAATTTTCATATATGAGCTCATATGTTATAATACATTTCATATATTAGTCCATATATTAGTTCATATATAATAGTTTTGCCATCTATAATCCCATATATTTCCATACATGAATTCATACATATTCATATATAGTTATATACATTCATATATTAAAAATATATGTACCATATATAATTTTTTTAGCTGGGTAATTAAGGTTTCTTTTATTTTATTTTAGTGTTTAATAAGATTATGTTAAAACATTTAATCCTCGGCTGCGTCTGGGTGATGATGTTTTTGCTTAACAGTCGCCATTGAATGTTTCTTACGGCACCTTCTTTTCTATACTCCAGAGGGTAAAAATCTTTTTCACAATACAATCACAAATTTTGAGTAAGATCGTAAAGCGTTATCAAATCGGTGTGAGCTATGCATGAGTGTATTAGTGTAATCATACGAGCAAGAAGTACAGAGAAAATTAACAGCTGCATAGAAATACACTCAACCGAATTTTAAAGCATATGAATGTTAATTTTAATAGAAATTGCTTGTGAAGTGTAATAGTGTTGCCAGTGGGGATAATTTTGTTAAAAATTTTAAAAATATAAAATAAATATAAACTTTTAAATAAAAAAGCGTTTAAATCTCAAATATTTTTTTAAAATATATATAGCAGTCTTTATAAAGAATTTATGATATTATATTATAACATATGTATCTTCACTATGTACTGTTGCCTTACACTGAAGCTGGTGCACGACAATTGGGTAACAATCTCCATCTCATGCCAATTATTATGGGTGGAGATCTTAATACAAATTTTTCAGACCCACAGTCGCAAGCTTTATCAAAATTTTTATTTGACGTTTTCGACTTGCATTTGAGCAATTCTCCACAAACCCCCATAACTAATAATTCCACTACTCTAGATGCAGTTTTCCATAGATTTTTAAATACAGCAGAGTCAAAAATGTATATATCTTATTTTAGTTGCCATAAGCCAAAATTAGAAAAAAATTCATTACTAGATGCTTACACATCTCCCCTGTGCTCGGACTCACATTGCTTATTTACTATTCATTTTTTATAGACATGAAGCAAAACAAGAGTTAACTTTGATGTTATTTTTTTATTAATAATTATCACATGTAATTTGGCTCACAAGGAGATACGAACTTTAGCCTGTTCAATTCATAAAATATAGAAACAACTAACTTTGGTGTTATTTGTTTATTAATAATTATCACATGCAATTTGAGTTACAAAGCAATACGAACTTTAGCCTGTTCAATTAATAAAAAAAGCGTTAACTTTACTTTGTACATTTTTGTATGAAGAATTTTACTCAATAGCCAGACAAACAGTGGCGTGTATAGCAAAACAATACTTATTAAACCTAAAAATAATAAAATATCGCAGAAACCATAATAAATTTAGTTAAACGCGTTTTTGCTTCAGAAAGATGGTATTCAAAATATATAAATATATTCCATAACTAACTAATTTTTTTAAGAATGGTCGGTGCAGCAAAACAATTCTGGGTCGACGATATATATGTATTTTTTAATGCCAAAAAGTAGATCTCTGGTTAAAAAAAAAATAAATAAGTATTAAATATTTTTTGTTGAAATTCATGAGCAAATATTTGTTGTCTGGTTTTGTTGTTTCTCAGTAGCTGGCAATTTTCATCATTTCACATTTGCAGCAAATTAGTGGTGACATCCTTAGAAACTGAAATTGAAACACCTTGTTGCTTTAATGTCAAACATACATTTCAGTCACTTCACTCCACTCGGCTCCACTCGACTCCACTTGCACTATTCATTCAGTTGTTTATTTTGCAATTGCAATTTGTGGTAATTGTCTGGAAAAAGTATGTGGAATTATGTTTTTTTTTTGCTAAATATATTTCTCATTAAGCAGCACAAGTAGTTACAAACGTACGAGTACCAGATTGCCACCGCCTTGCCATGCCATCATCATTCACATTAGTTGGTATTTTTTATACCCTTCACTAAAAATGGAAGAGGTATGTATATATGTAGGTCACTTTAAATTGCAATAAATCTAAAAATAAGTGAACCATTTTTCATTCACAAAACAAACTATTTCATATCTGTATATGTGACCTTCCCCGAGAAAAGGTCACCTAGTGTGTCAAAAAAACGGCTTCTTGGGAAAATCGGTAAAAATTAGAAAAACATTAAAACTTTAAACTTTAAATGCGTTTTTCTCAAAACTTAATTATCACACACTAAGTTCCTTTTCCCGTGGAAGGTCAAATATATGTACTTCATACGCACATTGGTGCAGAGTATATAACATTCGGCACAGCCGAATATAGGACTACTCTTACTTGCTTTTGCATTTTTGCATTCCTAGTTTTTATGTTGCATTTTTGTGAGTATCTGTGATTTTTTAAATATTTTTGCTGATGCATCATTTTTTTATTCACCATGTCGCTTACCTTCCCAAACTCACATATCTGTGCTACTTTTTACGGTAGCTCTTGATTTAAGTCAATGGGCAGTACTTCACTTAGTGCAGAAAAAGAAAGAGACTCTTTAACAAAATACAAAAAAAATATATACATATAAAATAGTTAATGTAAACTATGTCTGCAACTTAACCGATCTAAAGTGAAATACATAAATGATCTTGAAAAATTTGTGGATAGAGAAAACGTAGAATAATGTCTGCAGACTGCAGCAGTATTGTTCTATTGCACAGTGGGAATAGTCAAGAAAAAATAATGAATAGTTAATTCATAATTTATATTTATGTACATATATGTATATCGGGAATAAAAGGCGAACATTGTGTTCATGTGAAATATTTCCCAGCACCGCGCAATGTAACTGTGCTGTGACTTAACTGCGAAGTACAGCACAGAAACAAACTTGTTGACTTTACTATCCAGTAACATAGTATAACGATATTCGCTGTCGTTTGAAATAAAAATATAAATTATCATAAACTCAAATTCACTTATTTTTTATACATACATATAATTTGTGCATGATACAATTATACTAGGTACATGCACAACTACAACAAAA
Source organism: Tachina fera (assembly GCA_905220375.1). NCBI lineage: Eukaryota > Metazoa > Arthropoda > Insecta > Diptera > Tachinidae > Tachina > Tachina fera. Next base: position 99,853,720 of record LR999967.1, on the reverse strand, counting down.
ATACAACACCAAACAAAAAACACATGTATTTTGTTGGTATAAACAAATGAAAAATTGTCAGAAACAAATGTCTTTTGTTTATAAAAATAACAATTACAGGGTAACTAAAGTACAATTGCAGACGCGGCATTCCTGCATAATTACAGTTATACAGTGTTGCCAATCTCTGTGTAGTTAGACAGTGTGTAATTTCTACTCACATGTGTAGGCCATGTAATTAAATTATTGTATAATTTGTGTGTAATTCTATTTTGGGTTCCATTTTTATTTATTTTTGTTTCATTTTTACCTACACAAAAGATGTGTAGTGTAATTTTCTTCAAAGTGTAATTGGAGACACAGCGGTGTGTAAATTCATTGGCAACACTGTAATCATTTCATGCACACACATACACTCACATTAACTAACAAGTTTGACAACTATATGCAGTGTATACATTAGTGATGTAACGATTGTCAATTTTTGATATTCGCGAATACGAATACGAATATTATATGCAATATGAAATATTAAAAAATTGTTATGAAAAATTACTTCACACTCTTGTTTGGCGTACTTTAAAGTTAAAAAATTTTAATGATCGTCATTAAATAATATTTCAAAATGATACAAAGCACAAATTTCGATAAAAAAAAATAATGTATTTGCACAAACTAAAATTTTTAGTCATTTATTTAAATTTCGTTTGGGATTTATGCATTTATTTATTTAATTCCTTTGGAAAAATATTCGTATTCGTATTCGTATTCGTATCCGCGTGAATTTTGGGGAATACGAATACATTCGTATTCGCCTGAAAATGGGCGAATATTCGACAATTCGAATACGAATACGAATATTCGTGCATCACTAGGATACATTAACAGAATGGGCTTGTGCATGAACCTGTTATAATTGTATAATAAATTGTGTACTGACTGTGGTTTTCGCTTGTTTTGACATTTTGTATGCAGAGATGCCACATGATAAAAAAGATTAAGTTGTGAGTGAAGCACAGCTGTAATTATTTTTAATACATTTATTTATTTATTGTATCTTCAATATGAACTAACAATAAGTATTCAAATGTTAAGTAATCTAAAATATAATTATTAGGCCCGACCACTGTCGGACATAAATTTAGTGATAGTTATAAATAATACATAAGTAGTGATTATCAAAAAAAAAAGAAAAAAAATATTTTCAAGCAATCTCACAAGATCCCTTGTGCGGATGTGACCAGTAAAATTCAAGATGTTACGAGCAAGCGGTTTAGGATGTGACTCGAGTTTAGTTAAGTATTTGGCCGCGTATCTTGCAATTTCTTCAGTCACCAGTGGCATATTCAAATCTCGATGTATATTTGAATTCTTAATGTACCATGGAGCCGATGTTGTCAAACGTAAAATTTTGTTTTTTCTTCGTTGAATTCTCTCTACATTGGAAGCTGAAGCAGTGCCCCATAACTGGATACCGTAGCACCATATTGGCTTCAAAAAAGCGACTTGTATAGTAAAAGTTTGCAGTCTGGGCTGAGTGTTGAATTTCTACCAATCAGCCAATGTATCTGAGTTTGTTTAAGTTTCATTTGTGTTAGCTTTGAGTCAATATGGTGTTTCCAGCTGTACAATATCGTAAAAAATAAATTGCAGAATGACATGGATCCCATGCTCATTTCACTCTTGCTAATGCAGATCATCAGGGAAGCTTTAGCCAAATATTTCTTAGAAAAACTAGAGATTTTATTTTAAACTTTTATTTAAACATAAAGTTGAACTCAAAAACTCAATAATAAATTTTTATTTTCTTACTTTTCAATTGCTACATTGGCTCGCATGGTAGTTGTAAGAAGTATGTAAATGAAAATAAATGTAAAATATTTTGTTTACTCAGTTCTTGGGAGAAAAATTAAATTTTATTTTTCCATTAAATGATTAAACAGAATAAGTCCGCAACTTCAGGAAAAATCGCTATCAAATTAACAAGTCCCATAATAAAATCTACGGCAGTAACTTTAAATGTTCTCTAATTTTTATTTCATTTCTTTTGTGCTTATATTTCCTTGTAGTAGTATTGTTCACAAAATGTATGAAATTTATTGAAAGTATGATAGCATTGTTGAGCGAATGAGTACTTATGTGTGACAGCTTAAGAAAAAACGGTGTCAAAATAAAATAGATTATATCCCTTGACTGCTTTCTGGTGTTACTTTTTTGTGTCAATTTGTATGGAAAATGTGTTTATGCCGGAATTCTGTTTAATCATTAAGTTGCGTGTAAATTGAAAACTTAAAACGCGTTTTCTGGCAAACTGTTTTTTTTGAGTTATGATGTTCTTTGAGTAAAAGAGCGCTATGTAAGGGTATGCCCACATATTACATAACGCTCCATGGAGGACGGGGTAGGGCGGAGGGGCTTGTTATGGCTCAGAAAATGTTGTAAAAAGCGTTACTAAGGTTGGGCGGGAATATAACGTTACGTAATATGTGAATGGCTTTTAAAACTATACGATATTTAGCCTGTATAGTCGAATATAACTTTTTTCGGTTTTTGCCGATTTTTTTAGTTTTGATGCTTCTTCTTAGCTTTGGCGCCTTTTTTCGTTTTTTGAGATTTTTTCAGTTCTGGCTTTTTTTTATTTTTGGCTTTTTTTTTAATTTTTGGCGATTTATTTTAGTTGTAGCGATTTTTTTAGTTTTGGCGATTTTTTCGCTCTAGCGAATTTTTTCGGTTTTTGACGATTTTTCGTTTTGGCGATTTTTTATTTTCGGATTTTTTTAGTTTTAGCGTTTCAACATTAACTGATAGAATACCCTTTAATTTTGATTTTTTAAATTTCAGTTTTAATTGGTGTAGTCTGCATAAAAATGCTCTAACTTTGAAAATTTCAAGTGTCTATACATACATACATATATATTTGTTTATATGTAGTTATATTACATTAGGATTTCGACATCGGAGCGAAAACAATAGGGTTCCGCACATCTTTGGAACAATAAGTATTCATTGCTTTCGCATGGATGGTTCGCAAAAATTTACTGAAGCCAAGGTAATGGCATACCAATAGAACCTACTGATGGACCCAAGTGAGTTATATTTAAGGCAGAAAAGTATTCGTTTTGGCTTTGCTCATGAACAGAACGTTTTAAAAACATATGATCATATTTTGTTTCGATTTGTTTCTGTTTGGCAGAAAATGTTTGCATACACTGACTTGGACAGGAAGTGATTTTGTGTTAAGGAGTGAAGTTGGTGGCAGAAAAAAAACAAAATCATTTTAAAAGCAATTACAGGGTTGTTTATTTTTATTTTGACTACACACACTGATTTTACAGTTGTTTAACATATGCAACATACAGTGTTACCGCTTTGCTCCACTTATTATTTAATGACTTTGATAATTGAATTCTCTATTAAAAGTAATTTAAGTCGGTTTCTTTGTTAAACTAAATTACAAAAATGAGAACATATTTTTATCATTCATTATTATATTTCATTTTTCTTTACGAGTATTTACTGTTATATGACATATAAATTTTGTCTAAGTTAGCAAATAGTTTTGTAAAAAAAATAACAGCAACTTTATAGTTATTGCCAAACATTTTGCTTTGTTTGCTAATCCTTAACAGATAAAGTATGCAAATGTATACACATGTGTCGTATTGCATTATAATTTATACCAGTACAAACATACATATTTAGTGGCTTTAATCTTAATGCAAAAATCTTTTTGCGCTTCCATTTGAAGCTTTTAAAAAAAATATTCACTTTATTTTTAATTTTAATAAATTTTTACCTGGCCATAAATTAAATACAAAAATTTATTGTTAATGCCAAACGCATTATGGTTTTAATTACTTTTTAATGTTTTCCTATTTTGTTTTTTTTTTTTGTAAAGAAATAAAAACCGCATAAGCATAATTTCTAAAACTTCGTATGGATGTATGTATGTTGTATAGTGAATATTATTTTGTTATAAAATCATTTAAGCGCTCTCACTCAACTCACATGAGTATAATGTTTTCCTAATGAAGGAAATGGCCTGAAATTGCCGTTTCAAATGGATTTAAAAAAAAAACAATTTCCTTCACGATGGTTTTGGGGCGGGCGTGCGGTCTCTTGAGCAGCATTAAAAAAAGAAACTCAAAAAATAAATAACAATTGTTAATGTCTTCTTATGTTTTAATCTTTGATAATAATTCCTGGCCATTGGATGATTTTTCCATGTTAATGTGGAATCTGGAATCTGTGCGCTGCTGCATTCATTCTTTGTTTGCTACTACTGATTTAAATATCTTGATTTCGGAAGTTAATGCAGATTTATGTATGTATGTGTAAGATAAATTTATGAGTAACTGTCATATTTTAGAAATAAGCTGTGTAGTTTGGGGATATTTTTATAATAAAAAAATTAAGTAATAATGCTAAGAATACACATACATAAATGTATGCCTCGATTGTAGATGGCAATCGAACTTAAGTTGAGTTGCCATTCGGCAAAGTGTTACTACGTGCAACTGAAAATTGACAGCTGTTAATTTGCAAATTTGTAATTGTTGCATAGTCCCAATTTACACGAGACAATTTTACTTGCGCAAGTCATGAATTTGATGAACAAAGAAGTGAGGAAGAAGTGAGGAGTGTAAAAACCAGCAGAATTGCCGTACAGACTTGCCTGTACAGGCAATTCTGTTTTTGCTATCATTCCCTCTATATCAAATTTGACATTTCTTCGTATGTATATGTATATGTATATGTATATGTATATGTATATGTATATGTATATGTATATGTATATGTATATGTATATGTATATGTATATGTATATGTATATGTATATGTATATGTATATGTATATGTATATGTATATGTATATGTATATGTATATGTATATGTATATGTATATGTATATGTATATGTATATGTATATGTATATGTATATGTATATGTATATGTATATGTATATGTATATGTATATGTATATGTATATGTATATGTATATGTATATGTATATGTATATGTATATGTATATGTATATGTATATGTATATGTATATGTATATGTATATGTATATGTATATGTATATGTATATGTATATGTATATGTATATGTATATGTATATGTATATGTATATGTATATGTATATGTATATGTATATGTATATGTATATGTATATGTATATGTATATGTATATGTATATGTATATGTATATGTATATGTATATGTATATGTATATGTATATGTATATGTATATGTATATGTATATGTATATGTATATGTATATGTATATGTATATGTATATGTATATGTATATGTATATGTATATGTATATGTATATGTATATGTATATGTATATGTATATGTATATGTATATGTATATGTATATGTATATGTATATGTATATGTATATGTATATGTATATGTATATGTATATGTATATGTATATGTATATGTATATGTATATGTATATGTATAAGCAATTATATGTATAAGCAATCGAAAAAGACTTGCGCAAGTAAAGTTGCTCTATCTAAACGCTACAGCAAATTTAATAGAAAATGTTATGACTTGCGCAAGTAAAATTGCCTCGTGTAAATTGGTACATAGTTTTGAAAGCAAAGTTGTGGTAAATATAAAATAAATAAAACTAGGTAATTTTAATTTACTCCTTCTTTAGGAATGGGAAAAGTAAATTGTGGAGGCAGTACCACCTTCTCTTCATCGGCAAATAATTCCATAAGCATCTTTATTACTAGTCGAAGTAATTTTTTAAGCAGGTTTACCTAAAAATTTTCTTAGCATTTATAGTTCTTATATTTTGAAGCTTTCTTTAAATTTTTTCTGTGTTGCCAATCTGTCATAAATTAATCTTCGATAACTTTTTGGCAACTGCAAAATGTTGCCATACATAATACTAGTTTTAATTTAAGTTGCGTTGCCAATTAGGAACGCAGCTGAAGTTTGTTTGTCCATCCATAATTGAGAAATTATAAAAAATTATGCATGTCATTGCTTTTTACTTTACGCTTCAATTTTAAATAGTTATCGGCGAATGCAAATAATTTTGACAATTAAAATTGCACAAAGTGGTGAAAATTATTCAACTAAACATATCTACTTCAGTTAGAATAAAATTTGAACCAAAAAATTTGTTTACTGTAATTAAAGTGGTTAAAATACTGTGACTTATGGTAACTTTACTATGGTATTTGTAAAATAACTATTTTATTTACTAGTTGAAAAACAAAACAAACGCTGGGATATTTATATACATATAAATATAAAAATTTAAAGTTGTCTTTAATTTCCTTTAATTTGCGGGGTTGTGTGAAGTCTGTGGTCTACGCCGATAGTCTATAGAATACTTTCGTCTTGAGAGTTTGTCACTGAAATACGTTCTCTATTTCTGTTAAAAACCGTATAAAATTAAATTTACCGATTTGAACTTCTCTGAGCCAACACAGGTGGCCCAAGACATGATAATTAATATAATTTATTTATGTGCGTTTTATTTCAATTTAAATTTCTATACCTCTTAAGAAAACACCCTTTGTATTGTAAAATATTCAGCTAATTTTCCACATGGTTTTTATTTAAATAATGTTGTGATTCTTCAGTAAAATTCCTAAAATTTAAATAAATTCAGTGAAGTGCGAATTTGACCCGCGCACGAAGGGTTCCGTATGGACACTAGATATGTAATTCAGTACCAACTTTAGCTTATATAAAATAAAGTTTCCTCATTTTTTTTTAATTTTTTTGCTTTTGAGCGTTTATTTTTATTTTGGCGTTTTTTCGGTTTTGACGATTTTTTAAGTTTTAGCGCTTTTTTAGTTTTGACATTTTTTTAGTTTTGGCGATTTTTCAGTTTTTGGCGATTTTTTCATTTTGGCGATTTTTTTAGTTTTGACACTTTTTTCCCCGTTTTGGCGATTTTTTTTATTTTGGCACTTTGTTTAATTTGGGCTATTTTTTCATTAAGGGAATTTTTTTAGTTTTGTAATTTTTTCGGTTTTTTCATTTTGGTGATTTTTTTCATTTAGGCGCTTTTTTAGTTTTGACACTTTTTTTCTCGTTTTGACGATTTTATTTAGATTTTTGGCCTTTATCATTTTGGCGATTTTTTTAATTTTGTTGATTTTTTTTTCATATAAACATTTTTTAGACTTTGGCGCCTTTTTCGCGCTTTGGCATTTTTATTTCGTTTTTGGCGTTTTATTCATTTTGGCGATTTTTTCGAGTTAGGCGATTTATTTCAGTGTTAGATTTTTTTTTGAATTTTGGCGATTTTTTAGTTTTGACGATTTTTTTTTAATTTTTGGCGATTTTTTTCGGTTTGGCGATTTTATAATTTTCGGATTTTTTAGTTTTACCGTTTTTGAAAATATCAAGAGTTTGCTTCTTACGGTTTCCAAGATACAGCAAGTTGTCAAAACTACATTAACTGATATAACACCCTTTAATTTAAAGTTTTTTTAATTTTAGTGTTAATTGTTGTAGTCTATATAAAAAAACACTAATTTTACAAAGTTTAAGTGTCAATATACATACATACATATGTACATACAACTGTATCTATATTACATGGGATTTGAACATTTTTCGTTTCTCGTTTTGAAACACCCTTTAATTTTTAACTCTCATGTATTTGTTGGCTTAGCGCCCAAGTTTCTACACACTCTGTCCAAATTTCATGTCCGTAGCTCTTACAGTTCCTGAGAAACAGCATATCGAAAACAATAGGGTCCCTTTTCACCTTTTGTGTACGGAACCCTAAAAAGCGCGGGTTGCATTTCCTTTGAAAGCATAAAATGAACTCCAAATAAGTTGAATTTGTTAATGGGTCAAATTTGTTGTTGCATATTTATGTAGTATGTAGAATATGCATACCGGGCTTGCAACACAAAAAGTAATTCCTTAAAAATTACTTTATTTATTTATTTTTTGCTGGTACAAAAAAAAACTCGAAAAAAAGTCAAGAGTACACATAAGAATATATGTCTTTATACTTCACATTATTTCGTTTCTTAAAACTTCAAACAAACAAAAGAAGTTCTTTTTTTCTCTTAAGCAAATTACGATGGCAGATCAATAAGTTTGCAGGCTAAAATACACGATTTTTAGCTAAAAAAAAATAAATAAAAATATACAAGTATCTTCATCATATGGCCGGTTTGCATTTACATGGAGGGTCATAAATCCGTGAGTCAAGCGACAAATCTTTGGTTGCCAGAGTTGTAGAGACTTTGAAGCCATTTTCCGTTAGTTGACCAGAGTTTAGAGTTTGCTTTTAATTACCCACAAGATATATGCATAAATCATCATACTTACTAATCTACCCTCGTACCAAATGCCATTTAATAGTACAAGTACTTCATTAAACATTGACTTTTTCCACTTATTATTTTCTTTATATTTTTCTTCTTCCCTTTTTGCTTTTATATTCAAAATACATACGAGTAATAATTTTCTTTAGGGAAAAAAACTTCTTTTTAAATGAATTGTTTTCATGCGGGTTCTTTAAGAATTAATTTTTATTAATAGAGAGTGAAAAAAGAAATCTGTGAATGTTTATAGTTTTTATAATGGAATAAAAATTTTGACTCTTGAGAGCGAAATAATTCAATTCAATTAATTTGGATTTGTATTCTTGTGTTTTAATAATTTATAATTGAACAATCATCCAAACATAAAAAATTTATGTTCTTTTCGGATTGAAAATATGTAGTTTTTTTTTAATATCAATAAAATTATGAAAGCCTTTATTTCCTCTATTAATTAATGGTACAATTCTTGAAAATTCAATAAATAATTGTATATAAATATTTGTTAAAACTATGTTCTATCATGTATGTACATAAGTACATATCGCTGACTTAATATAAAAATGGTGTATCTCAATTTTTTTCCAAATCGCGTTTTTAACGTTTTCTAGTAGCCAATTACAATTAATTACATCCTCCTTCAAGAACGAAGTAAGTAATAATAAAAACAAAAACAAAAATAAAACATTTATTTAATTAAAAAAAAATATTCTTGCATGTAAATGCTTTAGTTTTTATTCAGCTTTTTAGGGTTCCATATACCAAAGATGAAAACGAACCCTATTGTTTTCGCTACGCTGTCCGTCTGTCCGTCACACGCTATTTTCTCAGGAGCCGTAAGAGCTACGGACATGAAATTTGGACAGAGTACGTAGATCCTTGGCCGCTACAACAACAAATACATGAGAGTTACAAATTAAAGGGTGTACCAAAATGAGCAACGAAAAATGTTAAAATTCCATGTCATATACATACAATTGTATGTTCATATGTATATTGACATTTGAAATTTGTAAAATTAGTCTATTTTTATTCAGACTACAACAATAAACACTAAAATTAAAAAAAAACTGAAATTAAAGGGTGTTCTATCAGTTAATGCAATTTCGACTATGTAATTTTTACAACTTGCTGTATCAAAAACACTAAAATTAAAGAATCCCAAAATAATCGCCAAACCAGAAAAAAATCGCCAAAAACCAAAAAAAAAGCTCGTCAAACCAAAAAAATCGCCAAAATTAAAAAAAAAATCTAACACTAAAATAAATCGACAAAACCGAAAAAATCGCCAAATTGAAACAAAAAACGCCAAAAACCGTGGTTTGGCAACCACGAAAAAGGTGCCAAAACTAAAAAATCGCCTTGAAAAAAAATCCAAAAAAAAGTCGTCAAAATGAAGAAAAGATCGCCAAACTGTAAAAACGCCAAAAACCGACAAAAATCACCAAAACGAAAAAAAATGCAAAAACTAAAAAAAGCGCCAAACTTACAAAAATCGAAAAAACGTCAAAACTAAAATAAACACTCAAAACCCAAAAACGAAAAATTATATATGTATTATATAGTCTAAAGTTTCTATTGAACTGCATATCTAATGTCCGTATGGAACCCTTCGTGCGCGGGTCAAAGTCGCACTTTACTGAATTTATTTTATTTCCTTCTCCTGTGAAATATCGAAATTTCGAGTTACGCCTTTCTCATATTAAGCCATCGATATGTATGTATATGTACATTAGGGTGAGTCAAATTATTTATAAGGCAAAAAAAAAGCAAATAAATTTAAAAAAAGAAAATAAATCGACAGAATATTTTTCTCAGAAATAATAAAGATATAAAGGCATAAATAACGATTTTTCTGCCAGCATTCTGCAGAATTCTTAAAATTCTTATCTTGCACGCAAAGAAAAAATATGGTTGAGGTAACCATAATCAAACAGCAACATGCTATGATTGAATTATATGGTTGTAGTTACATCATATTATTGTCAATAGAAAAGAAAACTTTTAATAATATTATTATCTGAGTTAATTATAAGATTATCAATTAACTTTGTTACACCTAATCTTATTATTGTAAATATGACAACACTATTGTTAGATGTGAATAAAATATAATTGAGACTCACCATACCATGTTCTTATATTATAATAATATTTTTAAATATGACAACAGTATTATTTAATAAAATAATAATATTTTGTTTTTCAATCATATATTTATTGGTAGATCTATTGTTTAAAACAGCTGTGCGTTTAATCCGAAATAAAAATAAATTTATATTGTTGAAATAAAATGTGTGTATAGAAATGTATACTTACGTATGTGTGTATATTCGAAATACAGACACGTCTGTATAAAGATATGTACGTATGAATATGTTTTTTTTTATTTATATTCCCTTTTGTTTGTACTTTATTTATTTATTTAACACGACGCATGCAATACCGATAGCTTAGAAACGAAACACTGAACTAACAAAAGATGTTTCTGAAAAAGATTTTTTTTAAAAACTTAGCATAGTATGGTTTTAGATAACATTATATTGTTCTTTACATTATATTATTTTTAAATAATAATAAAAATTATGTTTAACAAAACTATATTGTTAAACTCTAACCATATCACACTTTTTTATGAATATAATAATGTAATTATTAAATTCAAACACTACTTTGCTTACCGTAACAAAATGAGTGCTTAAAAAAACAATAACTTGTTTTCAACGACCACACACTTGTTTCTGAGAACATAATATTGTTTTCTCAATCATTCTACAATCATATTTTTTCTTTGCGTGTGTGTGTGTTTTTATATACAAATGCATGTAAATATTTAGGACTCAAGGTATAAACAAATTTACTTTAATAACATTCTATTTAAACAAATAATTAAATGTAAATTTTTCTTTTGAAGTAACATAATTTTATACAGGGTGGCCCAGAAAGACCGAAGTGGTGTAAATTCCTTATAACTTTTTATTTAAGACATATTTTTTTAATTTTTTGTTTTTTAAATACAGTAAATTTATAGGGAATATTTTTAGATTAGTTGTTAAAAATGATATCCCGCAAGTGGAGGCCATTTTCTGCTTCGCACAAATGATCTCTTTTCAACACATTTTCCATGATCTTTCGCAAAACTTCCGGTGTTATGTTGTTAATTTCGTCTGGAATATTGGTTTTTAATTCCTCAATAGTCCTAGGCTTATTAACATAAACTTTCCCTTTTAAATAACTCCAAAGGAAACAGTCTGGAGCAGTTAAATCCGGGGAACGCGGAGGCCAATTAAAATTGCTTCTACGCGAATTTATTCTTTCCCCAAAGATGTCGCGTAAAATAGCCATTGTGGCCCTCGGAGTGTGCGCTGTGGCTCCATCCTGTTGGAACCATATTTGCGGATGGTATTCCACGGCTGGCCTTACAAAATTTTCCAACATCGCCCGATATCGATCACCATTGATGGAAATGGCGACATCTCTTTCATTTTCCAAAAAATATGGACCAATGATCCTTTCTGAAGAAACACCGCACCAAACAGTACACTTAACTGGGTGTAATTGTCGTTGATGAAGTACTCTCGGGTTTTCCTTAGCCCATATCCTAAAGTTTTGCTTGTTAACAAACCCATTTAATTGGAAATGGGCTTCGTCACTCATAAATAAGTTATGAATAATGGAAATGGAAAGAGCACATTTGTGCGAAGCAGAAAATGGCCACCACTTGCGGGATACAATTTTTAATAACTAATCTAAAAATATTCCCTATAAATTTACTGTATTTAAAAAACAATAAATTAAAAAAATATGTCTTAAATAAAAAGTTATAAGGAATTCACACAACTTCGGTCTTTCTGGGCCACCCTGTATATATGTACATATAAGGAACAGTGGGCATTCTTGGGTATAAAAAATATAAATTTTGGTGATTTTTGAGGTATGAAATACAACAAGCAACCCTGATGTTGCCAAAGAAAACAATTGGCTTCAAAATGTGGTCATGCCACTTATTGGTATTATTTGTTGCTAAAAAATTTATGACTGGAAAAATAAATGTTTTCTCGATAAAATAATTTTCCGTGAGAAATACTGATTGATTGTGTAGGAGAATTTTTGTAACGCAATGTTACATACAACTCGAACAACAAGTGTTACGCACCAAATATTTCTCTTGGTTCATATGAAAAATAATTATGATATAATTTTTGAAGCGACTATAAAATGATTAATTTTTTTTTAATATACATACATACGAGTATGTTATTGTCCAGCCTTTAATTAAGCCTTTAATCCTCTTTATAGTTTTATTGTTAGTTTTATTATAAAATCTAGTCTATAAGTGTTAAAAGCAGGGGAACAAAACAAATTGAAAAGTTCTATTCATTCTTTTTTTTTTTCGTAATTCATATTACAATTTCTAAATTGTCATTTCAGTTATTAGACGACGAAAAACCCTTCAGCTTAAAATTTAAATTAAAAAACAAAAAATCCCCATCAACTGGTTTCAACGTTTGAATGGATTTTTTTTGTCTGCTTTTTAATTTTAATGGATTATGCATGTCGGTTTGTCTGTCCGTCTGTCTGTCTGTGGCTTTTGTATCTTTAAAATGCTGGTATAATTGAGGTCATGTTTAGAAAACTTGTTAGATGAATTCAATTCAAGAGCGTGAATTTTCATAGCAGGGTTACTCCTCCCTTTAAGGTTTTATTTTGTGCTGTCAACGCGACAAATTTGTTTCAATTAAAAAAAAGGTTTTCTGGTACATCGGCCCTTTTTTTTGTTTGTTTCGTTTTTTTTTGCTTCTGTGATGATTGATGCTGCCTAGACATGAACGTTTGAAGTGTTTGTTAATTTATTGCTAGAAATAAGATTTTTTTATGCACAAAAATAAAAGTGTTTTAATTGAGAGTTTCAATTGTACTTTAAGTTATTCGTTCAATAAAATTTTAAAACAATTTTATTTGTTGAGAAAGTGCTAGAAATATCAGCTTAATAACAAAATAATCGTTTTCAATGTTACACAAACTTTTCAAAATATACTTTACGATATTGAAAGCTTGACATTAGCAAAGCGAATTTAAAAGCCACTCATTCACCCTTATTCCAATTGTCAACATGTACGCCACGTCAATACAATATCAAACAATTTGGGCTTGTCTGCCCTCTGTCGGAAACAAACGACTGCTATTGATACACTAATGCTACTTACTAGACCTTAGGGAACAGAAATAGGTTTTCGATAGCACAGGGTTGCTCCTGAAAGCGAGTAGACAAGTCCCAATATTTTTTTTTTTTTGCTATTGACGTGACGTCTATGTTGACAACTGAAATGAGAATGAATGCTAAAAAGTTCCAGGTCTTGTAATCTAAAAGTAATGCGCGCGTTCGTATCATTTCCAGTGATTTTAATATGAAGATCAAGGTGAATTGCCACAAGGTGGTCTTGATTTGCAACTCTGCGTATTCGCCTTGTATATTTGTTATTGTAAAATTTCCGGCTGTCAGAATATTTCTTAACGTTTCGATTTAATTGTCAGCAGGGAAATTATATCAGCTGGTGAATTAATATCGCTTTATATGAATTCGCTTTTATGAAGATGAAATTTTAAAATTTGAAAAATAATTTTAAACATGGGAGGGAGAGAGTCTTTAAAAACAAATTTAGAAGCTGGCAAAAAACAAACAATTCGGACAAACAAAAATTCTCATTTATTTTAATGAAAATTTTTCTAAAAAAAATCTAAAACTTTATGATTAAGCAAGAATACAGTTTATAACTCAAAAATTTAACAAACATTTTAATAATTATTATTTATTATTCCCCCTTATTGCGAATGGCGTCGTCGACGTCACATCAAGACGACAGTAAAAGTTGTGACTTGTCTACTCTTTGTCAACAAGAATTGTCTACTATTAACGTGCTACATTAACTCACAAAGCTTTAGAGATTATTAAGAGATTGTCAATAAGAGCCGATAAAGAGTAGACAGACAAGTGACAAAATTTACTGTCGTCTTGATGTGACGTTGACAACACCATTCACAATAAGGGAGATTATATTTTTAATATTATTATTATTTTTATTTTAATAGATTTTATAAATTTTATAACAAACAAACCAAACAAGGCAGCAAATTAAATATTATTTAATTGTTGGTGCATAAAATTAAAAAAAAAATCTTGATATGTTTTCTAAAAACTAACACAATTTTTCTGTTTGAAATATGTTTGTGCATTTAAAAGCCAATTAGCAAACGGTTCTGTCAACACAAATGTCAACAACATTAATGCTTGAATTATTTTGAAATCTTTAAGAAAAAAAACCAAACAAAAAAAAAATATTAAAAATAATAAAAGAATCGTGTTTAAAACATAAAGCATCTTAATGACAGCAAGCCAAGAATACCGTGAGCTACTTATCGTCTTTATGCAAGATCAGACGAGGTAAATATTTAAGCTGATTACACACTACAAGTGTCTTGTGACTTAAACCCCAGAAACATTTCATATTAAAATCTACGAAAACAAGCTTAATTTAACACTTTTCGGCGACGATTTTGCTTCATAGTATGTGTTTCATGTTAATTTAACATGATTTACAGTAATGTTCAAAGAAAATTCTTTCCTTTTGAAATAACTTTATTTCATGTTGATTTAACATTATAGTGCTGTTAAATCAAATTAAAAGAATCATAATGAATCAAAGTAAAGAATCATAATGAATCAAAGTTATTTCAAGTTGAAACAACATTAATTTAATTTAATGTAGTAATTTTTTTTTTATTAATTACTAGCCGAGCCCGGCATACATTGTCTTACCCTAAACTATTATATATTTTTCAACTAAAAATTAAGCGACACAGTGTTAACACTTGTTGGGCCAAAAACAAAACAGAACCTCCACAACTCTCGTAGTTCCAGAGATCATGCGTTACGAACAAACCCACACTAAGATTTTATACACATATCGCTCATTTATTCAAATAACGTCATAACTCGAAAAAAAAATAGTTTGCCAGAAAACTGGGTTGAAGTTTTCAATTTACATACAACTTAAAAGAAAAAGAAAATTTTATTTTTCTCTCAAGAGCTGAGTAAAAAAGATAAACAACAAGAAATTTTTTTGGAATTTTAATTCTTAACAAAATATGACACAACACCAAAATATGAGATAAAAATATGCTTTTATGACCAAAATATACAAAACATATTCGTTTATGACCGAAATATGCACTAACAAATCGATGCCATTTTTACTCAAATTCCTTGCTTCGTAAAAATATTTCGCTCTTGCCATTATTAGGGCTAAAGGAAAAAACATGCATTTTATCAAACCCCTGTCCCTGTTAATTACTGTTTGTTTCAAATCCATTCAAGCCGTTATAAAGAGAAAGCGGCGACAAATTCAAAGCCGTTTCAACACAAAAACGCCGTCAAATTTTCTTGTAGAATGCAAATCATATGTTGACGATCATCGAATAGAACTAGAATAAGAATTTGAAGTAACGATATCGTTTTGTGTAATTAAACATGGGCTCTAGAGGCCAAAAAATATACTTATAGCATATGTATAACTTGTCTCTAAATTGGTAATTTTTACTTTAATATAGATTATTAAATTATTATTATTATCATTATTTTTTCGAAATCTAAATTTTTTGCATGCCTCGATAGATGAGCTTCTAATCTATCGAAATAGCATAAAACCCCAAATAAAAAAAATAAGTTAGGGCGTTTCTATCTTAAGGTAACGATGTGTAAGTCGCAAAACAAACAATTCAGATATAAAAACATATCGTGTGAAACGTTTATGTAATGAATAATACAAATTTAAGTTATATGTACTCCAGGGTCGGCAAAGTTGGTACAATTGTACCTTTTTTTGTACCATTAAAAACTCGGAAAGTACAATAGTACACCAATGACTAATTTAGTACATTTAAGGAATCTCCGCAGTTTCACTCCGTATTTATTTTCAAACGATTGCATACATATGTCAATTTTCACTTTTGAGTAATGAAACTCATATTTTTCTCACTTGAAAACAGTTGTGTGAAAGCAAATCGCCTCAAGAAAATCAATAAAATGTGAACTAGTTCATCTCCAAATCATCGGATGGATGCTGGAGCACATGCTATTAATTTGTATATTTTAAATTTCAACTTAAACAGTAGTAAGTTATACAAGCAAATTTGTGAAAATGATTCGGTAACCAGAACAAAGTCGATCATTTTAATAATAAATTCCGTGAAGTGGGACTTTGACTCGCGCACAAAGGGTTCCGTACGGACACTAGATACATACATATGTAATTCAATACGAACTTTAGCCTAAATGTATAAAATATAGTTTTTTTAGTTCTGGCGTTTTTTTTTTGGTTTTGGCGATTTTTTAACTTTGGCGTATTTTTGGCACTTTTTTCTCATTTTTTTTCATTTTGGCGATTTTTTTAGTTTTGGCGATTTTTCGGTTTTTTTGAGTTTTTTTTTTTTTGGCGATTTTTTTCATTTTGGCGATTTTTTTTCATATAAACAATTTTTTTAGATTTGGCGCCTTTTTCGCGCTTTGTCGATTTTTTCGGTCTGTCCGTCTGTCCGTCACAGGCTATTTCTTCAGGAACCGTAAGAGCTACGGACCTGAAATTTGGACATAGTGTGTAAAACTTTGGCCGCTAAAACAACAAAACATGAAACTTAAAAATTAAAGGGTGTTCCAAAATAAACAACGAAAAATGTTAAAATCACATGTAATATACATACAATTGTATATTGACACTTGAAATTTGTAAAATTAGTGTATTTTTTTATTGACTACAACAATTAAAAGTAAAATTTAAAAAAAATTCAATTAAAGGGTGGTAAATCAGTTAATCCAATTTTGACTATGTAATTTAGACAAATTGCTATATATTAGAAACCGTAAGAGGTAAACTCTTGAAATTTGCAAAACGGTAAAACTAAATAATCCGAAAAATCGCCAAAAATTAAAAAAAATATCGCCAAAAATTAAAAAAAAACGCCAAAATTAAAAAATCGCCAAAATTAAAAAAAAAATTCTAACACTAAAATAAATCGCGAAATTCGAAAAAATCGCACAAATCAAAAAATCGCCAAAATGAAATAAACACCAAAACCGGAAAAAATCGCCAAAATGTTTAAAAGGCGCCAAAACCAAAATAATTAATTGTATGAAAAAAAATCTCCAAAAAGAAAAAAAATCGCCAAAATTAAAAAAATGGCCAAAATTAAAAAAAATCGCCAAAATTAAAAAAACGCCAAAAACCAAAAAAATTCTCAAAACGAGAAAAAAGTGCCAAACCTAAAAAAATCGCCGAAACAAAAAAAAACCGCCAAAATTAAAAAATCGCCAAAATAAAAAAATCGCCAAAATAATAAAAATCGCAAAAATTAAAAAAACTTCAAAAATCAAAAAAAAAGTCGCCAAACCGAGAAAAAACTGCCAAAACTCAGAAAGCGCCAATAAATTCAAAAAACCCCAAACCTAAAAAAATCTTAAAACCGAAAAAATTAAAAAACTAAAAAAATGCCCAAACTATAGTTTATATTGGCTAAAGTTCGTATTCAATTACATATCTCGTGTCAGTACGGAACCCTTCGTGCGCGAGTCAAAGTCGCACTTCACTGAATTTATTCACCTTTGGTGTACGGAACCCTAAAAAGTAAAATTTTTTAAAGTTGTTGGGTACAATTTTACAACTCTCAATGTGCCTTCCCCAATGTACTCGTATGTTATTGCTTTTGTGTTTTGTTGCTGTTAAAGACCGGTCGGTCGGTCATGTAATAAAAAATACGTTAAGCTTAAAAGCCATTGTCAACTTACAATACACACACACACACACACACACATTTTGTATATTTTACCCGTCTTGTCTTGCCTTTATAATTGTTGGAATATAATACCGAGTATTTGTCATAATTGCCGGTTTAATTATCTCAGAAGCATTGTTTGTAGCATGTACGAGTGTGTATGTATGTATGTATGTAAGTATGTATGTACGTATATACAAATTCTAATTTTTTTATTTTACCTTAATTCGGTTCAAGACAATCAGCAATTAAATTTGGGCCGTTGAACTTACACTCAAAATCACTTAAATAAGGAATTTAATTTTTAGAAATTTTAAAATAATATTTTTGTAAAGAAAAAAATAATTAATATCGATGGACCAGATGTATAAAAATTTTATTTCCACGACTTAAGCAAGGAAGAAATATTTTTGCAGTAAAAGACACAGCAGAATAGGGTCTTATAAAATTGCTATTTGCAAAGGAAAAAAATTACTGAAAAATCATAAATCATAAAAGAAGAATATTTGAAGTTGAGTTTCTATAATTTAAAGAGTTACTTGCAACCAGGCTAGTAGAGCTGTAATTTGTTAATTTGTGAGCAAGATGCAGAACTTCTCAACTGTGCTGCATAATCTCCAGATCTTAAGATAATGGAAAATGTCTGAGGGTAACTTTTTAGAAAGGCGTAAAGCAATTTAATATAAAAGAAGTCTTTAAAGCGCACAATAAAAATACATGGATTTCAATATCACTAGCTATACCAACTTCGGGAGCCACGTTTACGAATTAATGAGCCTTATTACGAGTAACATATTTCGTCTACGACTACGATGATTTCGTACTACATCAAAGAAAAAATTTTGCAATGCTCTTTAGTCTTCCACAAAATCGTCGTAGTCGAAGTCGCAATAAGGTCCAATATCTTAAAGAGCCATTTATCTATTAATTTAATCAGTTTAAATTTTAAATTCAAAGTAAAAAAAAGCAATGTGAGTCCGATCACAGGGGAGATGTGTGCAAACATCTAGTAATGAAATTTTTTTTAATATTGTCTAATGGCAACTAAAATAAGATATATAAATTTTTTATTCTACTGTTTTTTTTAAATCTACGGAAAACTGCATCTATAGTAGTGGAATTATTAGTTGTGGGGGCCTTGTGGAGAATTGCTCATTGAAAGTGGTAAACGTCAAATAAAAATTTTTATAAAACTTGTGACTGTGGGTTTGGAAAATTTGTATTAAAATCTCCACCAATAATAATTGGCATGAGATGGAGATTGTTGTCGTGCACCAGCTTCAGTGTAAGGCAACAGTACGTAATGAAGATATGTTATAATATAATATTATAAATTCTTTATAAAGACTGCTATATATATCTTTTAAACAGATATTTGACATTTAAAACGCTCTTTTATTTAAAAGTTTATATTTATTTTATATTTTTAAAATTTTTAACAAAATTATCCCCACTGGCAACACTATTACACCTCACAAGCAATTTCTATTAAAACATTCATTGCTCCTGAAGGTATGCTTTAAAATTCGGTTGAGTGTATTTCTATGCAGCTGTTAAGTTTATCTGTACTTCTTGTTAGTATGATTACACTAATACACTCATACATACATATGTAGCTCACACCGACTTGATAACGCTTTACGATCTTAGTAAAAATTTGTGATTGTATTGTGATTTTTACCCTTTAGCGTATAAAAGAGCTTTGTGCTCTGCGTATTTTCTATTTCAGTACTTTGTATTCTTCCAAGTCGTTGTTTTAACTGCCAATCATTTAGCTGTTGCGAGTTGCGACCTGTCATAGCAGGTCATTAATCTAATTTTACTGACTACACGAGTATAATGGGCCTTGTTTCGAGTGTCGTGAAGCATTTGAAAAATCCCTCATATCTTAAAAGTTCTTGTAAGTGGTCTTGTGCAGGAGTTTAGTTTGCAAGATAAAATTCAATATAGGGCCTGTTCGTAAATGCATCACCGCTCTACATCATGAGAGCAACAAACTTTTATGGAAAATGCAATACAAGTTCGCTGATAATTATCATGTTTGTAATCCATATCTAAAATTTGTTTGTGCATTATCTACATTAGTGAAGTAATTTAGGCCGTTTCAATTTTCATTTGCAGCGCAGTGATGCATTTGCGAACAGGCCCCATAATTTCTCAAAATTAAATTCCTTATTTAAGTGATTCGGAGTGTACTTCACATAATTCTTTTTTCTTGACCATTCACACGAGTTGTAAAGCTTTTATTGTGTCATTTATGATTAAAAAAAAGCTACTAATTTGTTAAAACACATACATACATACATAATTTTTTTTTAAAATAATTTTAAAGTACATATTTGCGTAATCAACTCCAAAAACATGACATAAAGAGCATTGTTGCACAACTTTTAGAAGGGAAGTACATAAGTGTAAATTGTATGAAAATTATGTATGTAGATTTATTCCCAAGAATTTTTATACTTATCGTCGTTTATAATTCGAAATTTGCCGCTTTAAATTTGCTTTTAACAATAAAGAAATCTGAGACTTAAAAGATCTATTGTAATGTACGAGTAGTTTTCAAAGAAAAAGTAAAAAAAAGAAGAAAAATAATCATACAAAAATAGAAATTCAATTGATTTAGTTCAAAATGCCATAATTTAACCGCATTTGGAACAATAGGCCTATTCATTCATTCATTCATTCATATGTACATTCATTCATTAATACTTTTACACACTCGTGTGCGAATATGAATGTACTCGTACATACATATGTACATACATACATACTTATGTACGTATTCACATATGTATGTACACCTAGCGGAAATTCTATGATTCCGCGCATTATTATTCATTCATTTGTTCGCTCGCTATGGTTTTACATACAATCATACTTCTTTATTTTTTTTTAATTTCACCATATTTTAGTTGTTTGATTATGTACATGAGAAAATAAAGAATTTTCTCATACGTTTCTGCAAACAATTACGCAGAATAAAAAATTATAATTTCTTTCTTTCAATTATTTAACTTAAAATATATCAATGAAAACTTCAAGATAGAAAACTGACTTTCTCAACGCATTTTGCTTTGTTGTTAAACATGGCAACCGTTTCCCCCCCCCCCCCCCTTAAATATAACCCAGGAAATTGTGACAATTGTGTTATGTTCCCAAATGTATTACAATAGTTCTTCATGTGCAGAGAACAGGGAGCAAATTACTCCATTCGATACGGTTCGGAATTGTAAAATATTTCCATATACATAAACTCTATAGAAATATTTCGTAATTTCGTTCGATAATGGGTGATGTAATCTGCCTCCAGCAGTAAATTAATCATCTAAAAAAATTGGCGATATTTTCGGCTTTTGGCGTTTTTGTCGTTTTTTTAGATTTTTCACGATTTATTTTATTTTACGCGTTTTTATTCACTCAGGCGATTTTTCTGGTTTTTGGCGATATTTTCACTTTGGTGATTTTTTAATTTTAGGGGTTTTAGTTTTTGGCGTTTTTTGCGTTTCTATGAATTTTTGGCGATTTTTCCGATTATTGGCGATTTATTTTAGCTTGGGCGTTCTTGCCGTTTTTTTGATAACGAGTGCCGTAATTTGCCTCCAGTAAATTAATCAGATAAATAAAATTGGGTGAAAACCGATTTTTTCGGTTGTAGCGTTTTTTAGTTTTGGCGTTTTTTACGTTTTTGTAGTTTTTTAGATGTATGACGATTTATTTTATTTTAAGCGTTTTTATTCACTCAGGCCATTTTTCTGGTTTTTTTGCGATATTTTCAGTTTGGTGATTTTTTAATTTTAGTTTTTGGTGTTTTTTCGGTTTTGGCGTTTCTATTAATTTTTGGAGATTTTTTCCGATTTTTGGCGATTTATTTTACCTTTGACGTTCTTGTCGTTTTTTTGGTTTTGGCGCGACTTTTTTTATTTATGGCGCTTTTATTTATTTTTAGCGATTTTTCTTATATTTTTGGCTTTTTTTAGTTTTAGCGTTTTTATTCATTTTGGCGATTGTTTTGGTTTTTGGCAGTTTATTTTAGTGTAAGCGATTGTTTTTTAATTTTGGCGCTTTTTTCATTTCGGCAATATTTTCGGTTTCTTGACGATATTTTCGTTTTGGCGATTTTTTTATTTTGGAGTTTTTTTAGTTTGAGCGTTTTTGAAAATTTCAAGAGTTTGACTCTTACTGTTTCCAAGATACAGCAACCCCTGGGCGGGGTTCCCCACACAAACATTTCAAAAAATCACAAATGTTTGTAAGGGGAAACCCCCTTCAGGGGTGGTTCCAGGCGTGTGCCACTGGCATAGATGGTTCGGTCCTCCAAAATTAATGAGGGTTGGTCATACATTTTGACCCGATTGAGGAACTCTAACTGAGTCGAAGTGAGATTTTTCAAAATTTTACCCTTCAAGAAAATTTTACCCTTCGGATCAAAAATCGGGTCATCAAAATACATTTTAGAGGTATGCTTCCTTAGGCAAAGTTTCTTATTTTGATCCCTAGAATACATATGATTTTCTTTGTAGTTTGAGCGATTTTTTTTTGACTCCATAAAAATCGACCCACCCTAATATATAAATGTCGGTATATTGCATCAGGATTTCAACATGTTACGTTGCTCGCTTTAGAACATCCTTTCATTTTGAACTGTCATGTATTTGTTGTTGTAGCGGTCAAACTGAAGGACATGCGGACATAGTAGCGAAACACCTATTACCTTATATTAACCTTTGGTGTACGTGGAACCCTAAAAGAACAAAATTGTACATTATCACTCTCCAAATAATCATCAGGAAATTCGTTTAGGAATTGTATATTAAACACCATCGCCTCTTCAACAGCTCTTAATTAGCTGGGATTTTAAAACGTTATGTTCTGTGCTTTTCTAAGGCTAGAACTCACTAGCCTATACAATCGTACTACTTTTGAAAAGAAAAAAAATACAACACTGATATAAAGAATTCTTGTTGTCCTTGTAAAATGTAAATAAACGACTGTTGTAAATTTAGAGATGGTAAAATTGAGCTTTCATTACAAAACACCTTTCAGCAAATTGAAATACGATGAATCAAAAACAGTTCACATATTCCATTTGCAAAAAATTTACGTATATAAAGCAGAAATTTACATCAACTGATACCACACACAGTGAACCAAAACACAGAATAACGCTGATGATAAGGGTTTAGTGGCCTTCGAAAACAGCTAGTTGTTCCGTTCAACTATAATGTTGTTGTCAGAATATTTAAAACTAACTTTAGTGTTATTTTGAACATTAATAATTATCACATAAACTTTAGCCCGTTCAAATCATAAATATGTTCATAATAGGGCTGTGTAGGATTGTAAATCCTTCCAGTCTCTAGTCGCCTGACGTTTGACGCTGCGCCTCAGTTGTGTTCATGAACTTTGATACTGACAATTTTCTTATTATGCATCGTGATGATTTATAGTGTAATTATTAAATAAAATAATGCATTGATAAACTTAAATAAAGTGCAACAAGCCTGTGTGTGTGTGTGTTTGAGTGTTGAAATATAAAAAAAAACGCGATCATGCTGAAAAATAAATGAAATTTTTGTGTTTAAAACGGAAGTTTCTCATTGTGGTTGTATGTACGAGTAGTTGTTGTTGTTTTGTTGTTGTTGTTGTTGTAGCTGCTAACACGTAATAAAAGTCAAAATTGTATTAAAAATAATAAATAATGCATAATAATAAATATTTTTAGGCTTTTATTTAAGTATTTTCCTTTTCTTTTGATACAAAAAAAAAAGAAACGTTGGAAATTATTTTTTTAAACAAACTTGACCGTAAACACTTTCGTGGGAATTAATAATAAATGTGCAAACAGTGCGCATTCCAAAAAAAAGAGTAATAATAAGGAATAAAACTCATATGGCGGCATTTTTGTTCTTGTGCAAGTTTACTTATGCCCTGTTTGCACAATTCAGGCAGGCGTCTGATCTGGTCGAGAAAATTTGCACAGAGAAAACATTGCCGAATAAAATCAATAAGATTTTCTCCATGAAACGTTTTTAGACTAAGGAGTATACCAGCAGAAAGAAGCGACGATTTTTTCGTAGAGATTCCTTATTGTTTTTATGTGGTAAATCTTATTAATTTTATCAAGAAGAAAACCACATAAAATCAAGAAGAAATCTTATTATTCACAACTTTTTCTTTTAATAAATTTCCGTTATTTTTGGCACCAAAAAAACAATCCATGGGGAAAATCTTCTTGATTCTATTAGGTTTTCTTAAAAATTGTAAACTATAGGGATTTCTTTTTGATTTTATTAGGTTGCCTTATTGATTTTTTTAATAAGGAATTCCTTATTGATTAATTAGGTTCCTAAATAATTATGTGTAATTATTATTTTGTTATTAATTTTGTTAATAATGAAATCTTCTTGATTTTATTAGGTTTCTTGTTATTTCATATCTATAAATAGAGACAATTTTTTTTCATGATATTTTTTGTTCTTGTATAAGAATGTTTGTACAATAATTTCAGTACGCACTCAGGCTCCTTGTTGTCTATCAGTCAGAAGGTTGCTGCATATGTACACTAAAAAAAAAGACATGTTCTATTATTAAGAAATTTTTTTTTTCTTAAATTCAAGTAAAAAAAATACTAAGTTTAAGTAATTTTTTCAAATTTTAAGTAAATTTTTACAAAAATCTAATAAAAATTACTTAATATGAGTAAAAAATAAAAAGTTCATATCCTCAAAAATAGTTCATAAGAATACGCAATAAATTTCTTAAATTTCAGGAAATGTTTACTGACCTAAAGGAAATATTTACTAAAAGTAAAAAAATGGTTATAAACTGAAGGAAATTTTATATTAAGAACTAGTCAATTTCGTCTTAAATCAAAAAATAAACTATTTCCTAAAAAATAGAGAATTACTCCTGATTAGTTCATGAAATTTGACTTACTTAAAAGATGTAAAAAGGTATACTAAATTTTAGAGAAGTATTTCCCAGTTTTAAGTATTTTTTCTTTGAATTATGGAATTTATTATTGATTTGCATTAAGCAAAAATTTTAAGTAAGTTTTTCATATTTTCGAGGAATATTTGAACTTGAAATTTATTTTTTTTTGTAAATAAAATAAGATTTTAAAACTCAATAATTTCAATGCTTATTCAGGCTGCCTTGTTAGGCAACTGGTTAGAGTGCTTAATTATCAATCAGAAGGTTGCTGGTTCAATACTTGTCTCCTCTCAAGGAATTTATATATATGTATGGTGAATTATAATTAAGAATATAATATGAAGATATAATAAATAATAATATACATATCATTTGGTATAGATTTTAATTAAAAATAGAAATAAGTACCAGAATTAAAGACAAACAAAAAAACTGGAAAATTTACTAAATTTGAGATCAAAAACGAAAAATTTTTTTTTGCAAAACTCCGAATTTTATTGGAAAATTTTACTTACTTTTAGGAAAATCTTGCTAAAATATGAAAATATAATTACTATAAACTAGTTCATTAATGAACTAGAAATTTAGTAAATATTTTACTGGTTTCAAGTAAAAAACAGCTTTGGCGCCATACGACAACTTTTTTTATTCAAATTTAGAAAATTTTCCTAAGTTTTAGTTAATTTTTTTTTTGAGTGTATGTATGGTGAGTTAGTTAATTAAGAATGTAATATAATATGTAGGTATGTATGTATAAATATGTATATCGTACAGAATTTAAATGAAAATACATAAGTACAAAGAATAAAGATATAAAATTTTTTAAAATTTTTTATTAGGTTGCCTAATAAAATCAAGAAGAAAACCAATCTTTTTGAAAAAATCAATAACATAACCTAATAAAAATTACAAGATTACTTCTTGAATTTTTCAAAAAAGTTTTCCTTATTAAATTAATAAGATTTCCTTATTGAAAAAAAACCAATAGAGATTTCTTATTAATTTTGTTCTATTTTATGAGGTATTTATTAGGCACTTTTTTCTCTGTGTGTATGAAAATCATTCAGAAAAATTAGTGCTTTTCATATAAATTTTTCTGCTCAAGTCGACCGTCCGTGTTGTGTGAAACAGGGGGTTAAAAAAACGAGTAATTTTAAGCCTGTCATGTTAATTTCTTTTTAAATTAGATTTGTAAAATATTATTGTTGATATTAAAAGGACAATTATTCTATATTAAATACTATATGAATTCGTGTTGTACGGCGTCATAAATTTATTGCATTCTTGCATTATTTATTAAATATTCTTTTCGCAGTGATATCATGTGTAAATATCAGACATTATCACCATCTGTTGAATTACTCACGCCCTTTTTGCCCAAAAACCAAAGTGGAAACACCCCCTGCTTTCATCATACTTATACATATGTTGACGTTGTTTGTTGTTGGCATTTTGCAGCAAAATTTCTTTATTTCGAAAATAAATAAAAACCCAATTGATATTTACAATTTGATATGATACGATATCAATATTTTGCAATCTCTCTCTGTTTTAAGAAATTTGTAATGCACGCCTTGCAAAACAGAATCATTGTTGTTCAGTATAAAAATATTAAAAAAAAAATATAAGAAGAAACAAAATGAAATAAAATCAATAAATAGCAAAATTTAAAATTTTATGGAATTTTTGCGATTGAAAGAAAATTTTCAAACCACAGAGATGTGTGTCACTCACAAGTTATTGGTGGGGTGAATGCATAAGAAGTTTTCAAAAAGAAAAATTCCTCTAAATATGTAGATTGATTACATACATACATACATATTTGCATTCTCTTGAATAACCGCCTAAGTCAAGTTTAATTGAATTTTATAAGTTCGAAGATTTTCGGAATACCATAAACTTAAAGTAATTTCTCTGGATAAAGTTCGTACCTCTTTGTAGGCCAAATAACATGTGAAAATTTTCGAGGAACAAATTGTACTATGGACAAATTTTAAACTGTTATAACAAAAACTAGCAGAACGGAACAATATGCTCTCTTTTTGAAGGCCGTTACACCGTTATCAACAGCGTTCTTTTATTTGGTCCCTCTGTGTGTGGTCAATCAATGTACACTTCAGCCCTGTACATATTTTTGAATTCATTGTATTACAAATTGTTGAAAGGTCGAATTAACTATTGCTAACTTGCAGCAGTCTTGCTGTTGTGTTTTCTTTTCTTTACTAATCATAAACATGTCTATTAATTTGTTTGTTTGTTTTTTTTTTCTATTTAAGACAAACTTAATTTTTTGGCTTATTACTTTATTTTAAGCATATTTGTTAAATATTTTAAATAAATTTAGTAAAGTGCAACTCTGACTTGCACACGAAGGGCTCCGTATGGACACTATAGTAATACATATGGACTTTTTAGTTTTCTTGCTTGTTTCTTTTTGACGATTTTTTCCGTTTTTGCCGTTTTTTTAAACACCGTTTTTCCTAGGCCGAGTTTACTTTTGACAAAAAAACGTAACCAACTAATTACTAATGAAAAACTGTTTGCTTCAGGCATATATTTATTGTTTTAAACAGTTTGCAATCATTTTGGATTCTATAAAATTGTTTATTAATTATGTATGAAACTGTTTAACTTAATAAATAAATGTCTGAATCAAATAGTTTTTCATTAGTAATTAGTTGGTTACGCTTGTTTGGCATTTGGCACACAGATGTAAACCCGGCCTTAGCTTTGAATTTTTTAGTTTTTGGCAATTTTTTCGGTTTTTGTCGTTTTTTTAGTTTTGACGTTTTTTTTACAATTTATATTATATGTTTTAGCGATTTTTTTTAGTTTCGGAGCTATTTATCGTTTTAGCGATTTTTCGGTTTTGGCGAATTATTTTAGTATTGACGTTTTTTAGTTTTGGTGATTTTTATTTTTTTTTATTTTTTTATGTTAATTTTTGAAGTCTTAACAAAAAAATTTTTTAGTTTTAGTGATTTTGTTCGCTTTGGCGTTTTTTTTAAATTGATTTTTTTAGTTTTGACGTTTTTTTTGTTTTTGATGTTTTTTTACTCTTGGCGTTTTTTTATTTTTTTTGTGTCGATTTTTTTACAATATAAATTTTAACGATTTTTTTAGTTCCAGTGTTTTTTTCGCTTTGGTGATTTTTTTTTGTGATTTATTTGGTTTTTGGCGATTTTTTAAGATTGAGGTTTATTAAGTTTTTGGGGTTTTTGTAATTTTTTGTTTGTTTTTTTACAATTTATATTTTAAGTCTCAACGATTTTTTTCCTTTTGTTTGACCATATTTTGGGATTTTGGTAATTTTTTCGGTTTTTGTGGTTTTTTAGTGTAACGTTTTTTTTAGTTTTGGGACTTTTTATTTGTTTGTTTCTTTTTTTACAATATATATATTAAGTTTTACAGATTTGTTTAGCATCGGAGTTATTTTTCGTTTTAGCGATTTATGTTAGTATTAAAATTTTTTTCAGTTTTGACTTTTTGAATATTTGTTTATTTGTTTGTTTTTACAATTTATTTTTTAAGTCATAGCAATTTTTTAGTTTTGGCGATTTTTTTTCGCTTTGGCAATTTTTTCGATTTTTACCGACTTATTTTGAAGTTTATTTAGTTTTGGCGTTTTTTTTTTATTTTTTATTACAATTTGTATTTAAAGTCTTAACGATTTCTTTTAGTTTTGGCGAATTTTCGCTTTTTGGGTTTTTTTTATTTTTTTTACGATCTTTTTACTTTTGTTGGTTTTTTTTCGTATCAGCGATTTATTTAATTTTTGTACATACATATTTTTCATTTAAGCGCTCTTTTCATGTTGACGATTTTTCGCTTCGATATTTTTTTAATTGTGGAATGTTTTAGCTTTAGAGTTTTGGAAAAGTTCGAGAGTTTGCCTCTTCCGGTTCTCAAGTAGCTGTTGTCAAAATTACGACTACATTAACTGATAGAACACCCTTTAATTTTAATTTTTTTAATTGCATTATTAATTGGTGTAGTCTGTTTAAAAATACACTAACTTTGAAAATTTCAAGTGTCTAACTAAATATGTATAAGTGTCCGTATATTACAGTAGAAATTTTAATAGTCATATTTTTGTTTTAGTAGCGGCTAAAAGTTTTACATATTCTGTGAAAATTTCAGGCTCATAGCTCTAAGAGAAAACAGCCTGTAATAGACAGAAGACACACAGACGGACGGACGAACAGACGGACGGGCGTACATCGTAGCGAAAACAATAACAATCCTTTTTATTTTTGGTGTGCGTAACCTTCAAAAAGTGAAATTTTGTTTAGCTTAAACAACTTATTAAGCGATCTAATTTAAAAAAAAAATGTATGTAATTTAATTTCAATATTTTAGCAGAACCTCAAATCACAAATTTATAACAAAATTGCTGTGAAAGTCAGCTTTTCTCAAAAAGCACCCTGTTAACAAGAAATCTTAAATTGTAATTTATTCTCGGTAATGGCTGCAAATGTTTTTTAGTCTTATATTTGTTATGGTCACGCTATTTTATTGGAACGTGACAAGTGGCGATAGCGGTGGGAGAGAGTGATGGTGGTTGATAATTTTCATTTTCATTAAGTTTTTGCAGGGTTGCATTCATTTCAGTTTAATTTTTGCTATTTATTGGTAAAGATTTTAATTTATTGATAATCTCAATTTTATATCATTTACAATTATTTTGTGTGCAGTAAACATAAATTAATATGGAGTTTTGGATTTCAAAAGCACTTAAATTATATGATATTTTCCTGAAAGTCTTAAGTTGCATTAGTTCTTAGTATTGCATAATTTATTATAAAATGCTTTTTAAAATAACGATTTTTTTTGTTAGATAAAAGTACAAATGTGCTTAAAAGTAATGTATGTCAAGTATCACATGACATTTTCATATAAATACAAAAGTGTAGAAATAATTTTGAAGTGTTATTTTTTTTCGAAATAATTCACTTTGATATGAAAAATTTTAAACGAATGTAAGTAATCGAATAAATTGTGTAATAAATGTTATATTTTTTGAGTTTTTTATATATAGTTTTGTTGTGATAATTCTGCTGCCATAAATTATATTCGAATAATTTTATTCGATTATTTTTAATATTTTAGAGTAAAAAAAATTATTTTGCTTTTAAACATAAATCAAAGAG
The DNA here is from genome assembly GCA_905220375.1 of Tachina fera. Taxonomy (NCBI): domain Eukaryota; kingdom Metazoa; phylum Arthropoda; class Insecta; order Diptera; family Tachinidae; genus Tachina; species Tachina fera. Next base: position 99,823,506 of record LR999967.1, on the reverse strand, counting down.
TTTTATTTTAACAATTGTTAGATCTTAGAACGCTGTTCGCTTAACAATATTCGAATAGTTTTTTGAAATATATTGCCTGGTTCTTTAAAAGCCGTTACAAATAAAAAAATATAAAAGAGAATAGTTAGTAGATTTCGCCATAAGTACATGGAACGATGTTGTGAAGTTTTTATTTTAATTTTCTTTTAAAGTTCAAACAAAATTGGCAAATTATTTTTACTTTTATCAGCATTTCAAATATTTGCTCAAGTTTATAACTGGGGTGTGATAACACAAAGGCAACCAGTCATTGAGTTTTGCCAGGTTTTTTCATATTTTTTTTTTTTTTCATTAACTCTTATTTGCTGTAAAAGTAAATTAGTCAGTTTGAAACAAACAAGGCACAGTAGTACAAAAAAAATTTAAATAAGACCGTTATTCGAAAAAATTAATTCGAGAAAAATAATTCAAATCTGCTGCTCGAATAAAGTTTTTCGAATAATAAATTTCTTAAATAAATTTAAATTAAATTTTAAGTTAAGCATTTGAAAATTTTATCATATACTCGTGCATAATTCAAGTAAAATTATTTTATTTCTCATTTATTTCAGCCTTATTTATAAAAATCATTAAGACTTTGTAAAGGATTTTTAAGAAATTTTTTGTATGAAAAGTTTTTTCATAAACCCTTACTTAGTTTTATAAATAAGGCTGATAATTGGTAATAAGTTTAAATATAATTATATAATTATACAAATAAGTAAGTTTAAAAAATTATTAAATAAAATTCTCCCAAAAAATTTATGGAATATAATTATTCGAATATTTAATTTAATTTAAACGTATAGCAATATAAAAAATTAAAAAAAAATTGTTTAAAACTAAAAATATTTTTTTTCAAATATTTAATCCAATAAATTCATTTCGAAGAATCTTATTATCGAATTATTTATTAAAATATTCTCTCAACAATAAATTTCGAAAACAAATTTTTTTTAAATTTTTTTTTTAATTTAAATGAATAAAAATATAAAAATTATTAAAAAAATATTAAAAACTAAAAATATTTATTTTTCAAATATTTTATCCAATAAATTAATTTTGAAGAATCTTATTCGAAAAAACAATAAATTTTGAAAACAATTTTTTTTCAACAAAACTGATTATTTCGAATATTTTTTATCAAATAATTCAGTTCAATTAATTTTATTCCAACAAATATGTTCGGGTTTTTATTCGAATAATTTTAATTGAATGATTTATTTCGAATAATTTCATTGGTTCAATAGTCTTATTTCACTATTTTTTTCTTCATAATTTAATTCGTACGATTTTATTGGAATTATTTGTTGAGAATTGTTATATTAGAATAACTTAATTCTCATGGTTTTGCTGGAGTATTTTTGATGGAATAATTAAATAAACTTTTCGAATATTTTTACAATTATTCGTTAAGAATAATTTTATTCGAATTATTTATTCAGAAAATTCTTCGAATAATAATTTTTTTAAATAAAAATTAATGTTTCGGATATTTTTTCAACTAATTCATTTTGGGGTAATTTTATTCGAGTTTTTATATACGAATAATCTATTTCAAAAAATTTTTTAAAATTGCATATTTCCTTAAAAATTATTAGAATAATGTTTATTAAACAAAAATTAATTTTTCGGTTATTTTATCAAATAATTCATATCGATTAATTTTATTCGAATAATTTTAATCGAGTTTTTATTCGAAAAAATGTTTTTAATTTTTTTATTTCGAATTATTTTATTAGAATATGTACATAGTTTTTTTTAGAATATTTTTATATGGTTTAATATTTAACAATCATGAATTAAATTCCGCGTGAAAATTTTCCCGGGGAACAATTCCAACTAATAGCAAGTAATAGGGAAAACAAAAAATTCTTATTAGAAAGGGGAGAAATTTCACGCGGAATTTTATTCATGATTGCCCTGAATATAATTAGAAAGATTTTATTGCTATAATTTGTTTCGAATTATTTATTGTAATATATATGTAATCGATTAAATGAAAAAAAATAGTTAACCAATAATTATTTTCGAATAATTTTATTTGAATTATTTGTTAAAAAAATTTTTAGAAAAAAACCTAAAAAAATTTTAATTGCATTGATTGTTCCAAAAATTTTGTTCTTATTTCTATTCGAATTATTTATTTGGAATTATTTATTTGGAATAATTTTATTGGAAGAGTTTTATCAATAGAAATTTAATTGAATATTCTTAATCATTCTATTTTTTTTAAATTTATTTATTGAAAAAAATTATTTATTATTTATTAATTATTATTATTATTTCTTTATTATTTATTTATTAATTATTAATTAAGAAGAAATATTTAAAATAATTTATTTTAAAAACAAAATTAATTTTTTGATATTTTTATATCAAATGCTTCGTCACTAATATTTTTAGTTTTTATTCGAATAATTTTATTTGGAATAATTTTATTGAAAGAAATTTATTCGAACATTCTTCGAATCATCATTCTATTTTTTAAAATTTATTTATTGTAAAAAAATCATAATTATTTATTAATTGTTATTATAATTTATTTATTATTTATTAATTATTTATTAAAAAAAAAGAAGAATGAATATATAAAATTATTTATTTTAAAAACAAAATTTATTTTTTATCCGAATATTTTTATTTGCAATAATTTTGTCAAAAGAAATTTATTCAAATATTCTTCGAATCATCATTCTATTTTTCAAAATTTATTTACTGAAAAAAATATTTATTATTTATTTATTAATTATTTATTGAAGAAAAAGAAGATTAAATATTTAAAATAATTTATTTTAAAAACAAAATTTATTTTTTTGACATTTTTATATCAAATGCTTCGTCTCCAATAACTTTATTGCAGTTTTTATTCGAATAATTTTATTTGGAATAATTTTATCGAAAGAAATTTATTCGAATATTTTTACATCATTATATTCTTCAAAATGTATTTATTTGAAAAAAAAAATATTATTTATTAATTATTTATTTAAAAAAATGTGTAAGAATAAATATTTAAAATAATTTATTTAAAAAAAATTTTTTTTTATATTTTTTTATCAATTACTTCGTCTTCAATAATTCTATTGCAGTTTTTATTCGAATAATTTTATTTGAATTATTCATTTCGAATAGCTTTATTGGATTAGTTTTATTTGAATATTTTTATTTGATTCTATTTGTCATACGAGTATAACTCGAACGATTTTATTGGAATAATTTGTTTAAAATCTTAGTTTTATTCTGATAACTTAATTCGTATGGGCTTGCTAAAGAATTTTTGTTCGTAGAATTCAATTAATTTTTCTATTTTTTATTCAATAATTCATTTGGAATATTTATTTCATAAAGACCTTTAGAGTGAATCTAATCTACTAAATTTTTAAAATTGGTGACAAACAATTATTTTTCTTATACATTATCCATCCATTTCAAAATTTGCTTCGAAAAATTTTATTCGAACTTTTATTCGAAAAATTTTGTTGCGAGTAATTTTCTTCGAATAATTTAATTCGAATTTTTAATCAAATAATTTTATTTAAAAAATTTTATTCGAATAATTTTAAACGAATAATTTTTTTAAAATAATTTTATTCGAATATATTTATTCAAATAATTTAATTTGAATTTGTATTCAAATAATTTTTAATCGAATAATTTTATTCGAATAATTTTATACGAATATTTTTTTATGAATTATTTATTTTTAATTATTTTATGGAAATAGTTTTAAATTATTTTGATTTGATTTTATTTTTCATCGCTAACTTCGGACGATTTCATTGGAATAATTTTAAAATTTTTCTATTTCATGCCACTGTACAGTGTACAACAATGTACAAATAAAGTTTCAAATTTCCTGAAGTAAACACATTTTTTTTAATCTAAAAAAACACACTTGTACATACATCCACACATACTTTAACTATTTCTGTTTGTTAATCAAACAAATTAACCCGAATAACAACAAAAAAAATAAAAAGAAAAAAAGTAAGTGTAACACGTTCTCCTCTGGCAGCTGTTGGTTGTTTGACACAAAAAGCATCTGTAAAGCATGAAATGAATCCATATGTTGCATTTTAGAAAGTTACCAAACAAATGTGTATGTATGTATAATTTTTTCATCATTTTATGTTTCGTTTTGCAAAAGAAATAAAAAAACACTTCCGTTTAATGTAAGTTAGCTTTTTTCTATATATTTACTTTTGAACTCTCCCCTTTTTCACTTTTTATTTATTTATATATTTTTTATTATTTTTTTAAGTAGAAAAAACACAGAGTTCCTTTGATTTTATGTATTTGGTCATATATTTGATTTTGAAACATATATAATTTGATAAGGAAAATATATATTCTGCGAGTACTTACATACATATATTGCAGTCTTTGCAGATATCATAAATAATTAATTGATTATTTCAATTTCTTTTCAGATCCATGACACTGTATTGCGGTAAGTCGATTTATTTATTATTATAATAAAATTATTTGTTTCGGAAAAAATGCATAACTGATTCTTGGGAGGTTACAGCAGCTGTTTAAAAAAATTTCACTAAAATTTATTTCGTTTATTCAGAGATTTATAGTAGAATTTTATTGTGAATATTCTTGCGGCGGGGTCGCGCATTCAATATGTCTAATTTTCCATGACTCTGGAGCATAAATTTTGCTGGGGGTCATTAGGTTATCCTGATCGAACGAAAATGTTTTCGAATTGCAATGTTAATAACGTTCGAATTCGAACAGTTTTCTTTTCGAATCGAATTAAATAATAAGCTCCCTGAATTTCACCGACTGCATGGATTATATTGGCTTTGGCTGGCGCCGTGGCTAGTATTCAAGCCGCATAGACCTGAAGCAACAATAAACAATCTGACAGGTTAAATTCGCACAATTTATGACCAGGCCCTCAAATTGGTCATGTTCAAACCAGAAGTCACAGGTGTCCATATCATCAAATTCAGGGCAATAGAAGTTACTTACCATCGATCTGGTGCTGGTTATTGACGGTGATGGCGTGGCCAGCAATGTTTCTCAAAGAAATATGGACCCATGATGCTGCCAGCCCAAAATCCTCACCAAATATATAGTGACATTTTCGTAATATATTGAACAATCTTAGATCTCATAACAATTAATTTATGTACATTGTCAAGTTCGACAAATTTGGTTTGTTGACGGGTGGCTCATTTATCCAGAAATGGGGCTGAAGATGATGTTGCAATGAAAATTAGGGCCAGTTTCCAATTGTTGCAGCGCATATTAGGCGACCGACCATTGTTGTTTTCTAGGGTCATTTAAAGGGTCTTCCATTTTTAGGGGTGTTTATGTCTGTGTCTATACGAGTCCACGTACAAACCAAATAGCTGAATTTTGATTTAGTTTATTCTGTTTGAAAGGTGTCTTGATCGATAGTGTTTTTAGCTATGTATGTCTGACGAAAATCGGTATAGCCGTTTAGAAGATTTCACATCTTTTCTGGATATATCGGGGGTTTTTAAAGTTTGTGATTTTTTTTTTTTTTTGATATATAAATAAATTCAGTAAATTGCGACTCTGACTCGCACACAAGGGTTCTGTAAGGGCACTAGATATGTAATACTATGCAAACTTTAGCCTATATAATATACAGTTTTTTAATTTTTTTCGTTTTTGGAATTTTTCGGTTTTAAGCGTAGTTTTAATATGGGTTTTGTTATTTTTTGGCGTTTTTTTTTGTTTTTGTGATTTTTTTTAGTTTTGGCGCTTTTTTCTCGTTTTGGCGCTTTTTTCTCGTTTTAGCGATTTTTTTAGGTTTTTGGCGTTTGTTATCATTTGAGCGATTTTTTCATTTAGGCGATTCATATTATTGCTAAATTTTTTTTAATTTTGTGTTTTTTCGTTTTGGTGATTTTTTTCTGTTTGGCGATCTTATAATTTTGAGATTTTTTTGTTTTTGAAAATTTTAAGAGTTTGTCTCTTACGGTTTCCAAGTTACAGCAAGTTGTCAAAATTGCATTAACTGATAGAGCACCCTTTAAATATTTTTTTTTAATTTTAGTGTTAATTGTTGTAGTCTGTATAAAATACAATTGCATGTATAGTACAGGGTATTTTAACATGTTTCGTTGCTCGTTTTGGAACTCCCTTTAATTTTTAACTCTCATGTATTTGTTGTTGTAGTGGCCAAATTTCTACACACTCTATCCAAATTTCAGGTCCGTAGCTCTTACGGTCCTCGAGAAAATATTTTGTCATTGACAGATAGACTGACAGACGGAGAGCGTAGCGAAATCAATAGGGTTCCCTTTCATCTTTGGTGTACGGATCCCTAAAAACGAGTATATTTGAACAAAATTATCAAATGTTTATTTAATTATTTAGAGAAGAGTAATTTCATTGGTTTTGGATACTGTGATCGCGAAGTTTTCATATTTATTTTTAACAAAACCCCTGCTAATTTGTGGTCTGCGAATGGCAGAGGTCTTGAGAGCGACGCTAGATCGACTGCCTCGGGCTCTCCTATGCACTCACACTCACAGCGCTAATCTTTTTGGGCAAATCTTGCATTTGGTCGACGTACAGTTACAGTTACAGTGGGTTGATTACTTACAGAACTTGTAGACTCAAATTTAGTCACTGCATTGCGACTTGTCCTCTCGGTAGGACGATTATGGGAGCGAGCAGGAAATTAATTTTGATAAAACAATTTCATTATTTACATGTGCTGTTGTACGATATATCCGCCCGGTGTGGTTTGACAGCCAATTTGACAGATGTAGTCTGAATAATATGGCCGCTGTCAAGCTGCCCAAACTCGGAAGTTCTGATAAAAAAGACTCTTTATAAATGAAACGCTTTCATACATAAAAGTAAACTGATATTAAGACCCTGCAAAAATATAAACAGTGTCTAAAGTCATTTTGACATTTTTAAAGGATTTTTCCGAACCCTGGTTGTAATAAAATTAATCACATTCAAAGAGTATACTGATGAGGTTCGCAAAGTATAAGTGTTAAGGTGGAATTACATAACACACGTTCAATGCGCTAATGCGATACACGCGTCTGTCAAAAAAGTTGAAATGGTGTGTGTTGATAATTCAAGTTACATACAGAAGTTCGCGACGCGCGTATCTCGCAAAAAGTTAAACATGGATCAACTTTCACGCGTTGTATACAAAACGACAGCTAGTGTTGCCAGATTCATATGTACGACAAAAAATAGCCGGCAAAGGCTTAAAATTTTATTTAAAAAAACTCAAAAGCGTGTTGTGTAACTTTCCATTTGTATAGCGTTAAACGTATAACAAGCCAGAAAAGCGTTGCCGCGTAACGCGTGGTATGTACTAATGGCCTGCGCAAGCAGTCTTGAAATGCAAATACGTCATGTTTTTTAAATGTATTCTCGTGGCATGTATTATACTAAGCCAATAACAAATGCTGTCGTACTATAAACGAAGCACGATGGTTGTATTGGTGTACGTGCATATGACTGTTAACAAGCGATGTCGCCAAGACGTCTTGTTTAAACAAACAATGCAAAGAAGTACTGTTGATACATATATGTTTATTATTTTGCATATTGTACGTTTGGGTGTGTGTGTAAGATTTAGATGGTAAGGGAGGTTTTTTAAAGCAAGCGCATACATACATCTCATGTAAATGCATGTCTGCGTTTGTATGTGCGCAGAAAAATAAGAGAGCATACACAAATTATGTAGGTATGTATGTATGTACGCGCCAATGAGAGAAAAGAGCACAAACACCACAAATTCATCAGTCACGAACTATTTCTTTTTTACTCTTATACCTGCAATAAGTTAAACAAACGTATTGCCGAGCACGTTGTTTAGCGTTTGTTTCAGAAGATTTCACTGTAGTAAAGCATTTGAAATTGCCCTCATGTCTTAAAAGTTCTTATAAGACGTCTTTTGCAGGTCTTTAGTATGTACCTCCACCTTTAGCTCGCCCAAGGCGGACAACCCAAACAATTTTCACTATAATTTTTAGTCAATCATTTCATACATTCAACTCCTTTAAAACTCTGCCAAATCATATACTTTTTTTTAACTTTATGTGGCTTTTATATATAAAAGTTTATGCAATTATTCCCAAAACGACCCCTTTTTAAGCAACAAAAGCTCCACTCTCTCGCTTATGCCCAACGGGACAACCGGAGCGCTGGTTGGTTGTTTGTTTTTTATTTTTTGGCCGGCAGGCATTCAGAAGAGGACTGTAATGGCATCAATGAATGTATTTGTACTTGTATGTACTTGTAGTCACAACAAAAGCATACAAGTGGTAGTTAATGTAATTTGCTTGCTAATGCCAAAGAAATATTTAACTAAATACGTCGTAGCAGATGCAATCTTACTAGTGTTGTTCTTGACTTTTTTTTATTTTATTTTATTTTTGTATAAACTGTGATGATTCCACTTTAATGCCCCTTTGGAGGAAATTCAAAGTTTGAGAAAGACAAAACAAAAAAGCTAAACTTCATCCCATTTGAGGATTACACAAACATAAATAAATGTTGATTATAAAAGTCGTATATGCAGCTTTCCTTTGTAATGAGTTCGTTCCTGCCCCTTGTTGCTTGCTATAAGTATGAGTATTTGACTAACGTCGTATTTGCGTTGATTACACTTAACGATATTTTTTTTCTTATTCGTTATTCAAGGAGTTCGTTCGTGGTGTTGCAAAGTTCATTTTTATCTACAATTTAAGCTCTTAAATAAACCTTAAATTGCTGCCGGTCGTCAGTCAGTTGGTCTTGCTTTATTGCCCTGAATGCGTTGAAATTTGAAAACAACAACCCTCTGTTACTGAGTCTTCCTTTATCTTTATTTTCCTTTTTTTTTTTTTGCTTGATTTGAATTTTGATTTGATCAGTTTACTTTTGTATTTAACTTGCAAGAAGTCGTCATAATATTTATTGGAATATTTGCTTATTTTTTTGTTTCTAAATATTCCTGCATTTATTTGTTTATTTGTCCTCTGTCTGATTCAGTTTATCTAAACAAATTCAGGCTGCTGCGCTCCTTGACTTTCAAATAGTTACGTTCATAGAGACAGTGTGATGGAAAACTATTCGTACAGTAAGATATAATTTTTGTTCTCAATGTTAAAACTATACTTTACAACATCTGCGTGCAAGCCGTGTGCACAAACTTTTATAAAAGGGCTTTTGTGCTTTCGCAGCGACGCACAGTGGGGCTTTCGATGGCTAAAGTAGTAATTAATTCGTGGTGACTTTCTCTGTTTACAATTTTAAATTTTTTAGTCAATATCACTCAAAAAAAACGATTTTCGAAGTTGGGCAAAAAAAAAATAGGCGGAATAGGACAGTGGGAAGGGGTACTCGCCTTACAAGATAATTCAAAATAGTCAAATATCCAGAAAGCTGTAATAGTGAGAGGCTTCAACACTATCTTTAGTTTTAGAAAATCGCACGATTTCAAAACGTGCGATTTACAGAACACCCTTTTGTGTTGCAATTCACCCTGTCGATTTGCGTGTATGTACTTTAACAATAGAACATCTTTGTAGAATTATTATATTATTTTTTTTTTGTTTATTGTTTCTTTCGTCTGCGTTGGTTTATGTGTTTGTGTGGTTGCATATTTTGTATATTCTTATTCTCACTAACTTACTAAGAATCTTAATACAAACTCAAACTCCAAAATTTTTTGGTTGAAGTCTACTGATGAGTTCCATAAGCTGAAACGAAATGCAAACGAAACGAAACGAAATATAGCCAATGCTTAATAAGCATAACAACAAGCAACATTTTTTTCAACAGAAAAATTTCATATTGAAATCTTTCAAAACCAGTTTAGTTTAAAATTGTTCGGCAATGCTTTTGCTTCATATATGTTTCATGTTAATTCAACATGATTTACTGTAATGTTCAAAGAAAATGTTTCCTTTGGAAATTTATTTCATCTTAATTTAACAAAATCAAAGTGAAGAATCATTGTGAATCAAAGTTATGTCAAGCTGAAACAACGTGAATTTAATTTAATATAGGCATCTTATTTAATAAATTATTTAACTTGAGTGATTGTGTGTTTTGGCATGGGCATAAAGAAAAATTTTTGTTGTATGTACGATTTCAACTCGAACTCATCGCGTGGTAGTCAATGCGCTTACCGCTGTAGCCACAACAAACTTATTCAATACGATCATAATCAAATTAAATTTTAATTTTTATAATTATATATTTATAACCAAATTTTTAAGAAAATATAAAAAATGAAAAGCAAGATTTTTCTTAATACCTTCTTTATCCAAACGTAAAATTCAAAGCCTTTAAAAACACAAAAACTCCATATTACCGTCATAAAATATGGACTTTGGCAATTCCCCCCCCCCCCCCACGCAAAATTTTAGGTAATGGGGAGAAAGCACTATTGCACATAAGCTGCTGTATGTCTCTAGTCGAAAGTCTTAAAACTCTACACTAGTGACTGGTTCCAACTGTCAGGGATCCGTCCTAGTTAAATGATTTTCATGAATCACATTTAAAAAATTTTTGTTTAGCATTTCTGTTTGCACAAATTAAAACAAAAAACAATTGCCATAAATATTTGTGATATAAATTGTAAAACACAAAACACCAAACTCTGGCTCAACAAACTAAATAAAATTGTCCGAACTATTTCTTGTCAGCCTGTAGTACGAGTATATTTCCATACTCATTTTTCTTTTTCGTACACATGCAATAAATAACCCTATTCAAATTAAAGTCCTTTCTCTCTCTCTTTCTCCCTCTCACTTCTTGTTTTTGTTTTATAAAATTTTATTATTTGTTTATTTTGCCTGGGATTAGAAATGTCAAAATTTTAAGAAAATATTGCAGCAACTAATCGTTTAAAATCAACGTTTGCTTCAATAAACTTTGGAAGTTTGTGAAAATTGTGGATTTTTGTGAAATGATTAAAAATTAAACAAAATAAATTATAAACATAATAACGAGGATTTTAAAATGCAGCTTAAATTTTAGACATCTTTAAATTCTTCTGTAAATAAAATTTTAATTTATGCAACATTTAATGCTTTGTGCATTAAACACATTGACCACCACAGCAGGCTACGTGACTTCATTATTGTAGTATGTTTTCGCTACGATGTCCGTCTGTCCGTCACAGGCTATTTTCTCAGGATCCCTAAGACAGGCTACATACCTGAAATTTGAACAGAGTATTTAGAACTTCCCGCTACAACAACAAATACATGAGAGTTAAATTAAAATTAAATAGTGTTCCAAAACGAGCAACGAAAAATGTTAAAATTCCATGTAATGTACATACAAATGTATGTACATACATATTGGCACTTGAAATTTTTAAAATTAGTGTTTTTTACAATTTTGCAGACTAGAAAAATTAACCCTAAAATCTAAAAAAATTTAAATTAAAGGGTGTTCTATCAGTTAATGCAATTTTGACTATGTAATTTTGACAATTTGTTGTATCTTGGAAACCCTAAGAGGAAAACTCTTGAAATTTTCAAAAACGGTAAAATTAAAAAATCCCAGAATTATAAAATCGCCAAAGCGAAAAAAATCGCCAAAAATTTAAAAAAAAAATTAAAACGAAAACAAAATCGCCAAAAAATTAAAAAAAAAGAAATCTAACACTAAAATAAATCGCCAAAATAAAAAAAACGCCACAAACCGAAAAAAATCGCCAAATCTAAATAAATTGTTTATAGAAAAAAAATCGCTAAAATGAAAAAATCGCGAAAATTAAAAAAAAACGCTGAAATGAAAAAACGCCAAAAACCGAAAAAATCGTCAAAACGAGAAAAAAAGTGTAAAACCAAAAAAAGACCTAAATGAAAAAATCGCCAAAAACCGTAAAATCGACAAAACTAAAAAAATTAAAAGAAACAGCGCCAAAAAAAAAAGTCACATACGAAACAAAGTGTCAAAACTAAAAAAATCGCCAAAATTAAAAAAATCGCCAAAATTAAAAAAATTGCCAAAATTAAGAAAAAAAATCGCCAAAATGAAAAAAATTAGAAAAAAATGCCAAAAAAACGCCAAAACTTAAAAAAACGCTAAAACTAAAAAAAATGCCAAAACTATATTTTATACATAAGATTCGTATTGAATTACATATCTAGTGTCCATACGGAACCCTTCGTGCGCGGGTGAAAGTCGCACTTCACTGAATTTATTTTGATTTCACGCTAATTTTATCACTTTTCCCTTGGTTTTGTTCACTTAATTTTTTTTTTTTGCAGTCGAATCGAATTATTACTACGCATAATTTGAATTAAATAAAAATGATAAATATTATTTTTAGAACAAGTTTACGATTGTCAGCAATAGTTCCCTGCAACACGTTTTTTAATGGATTATGAATCTGTGGTTCACACACAGTAAATTTTGTGGCCATGCCCAGCCGTGGTATACTAAAGAACTTTTTTCCGCTCTGCATCTAAAATATTTAAACACACAACTTGAATGAATGAACTCATTTGGAACCTAAATTTTTTGTTTTCTTATTATTAAAATAAAATTTGTTTGATTTTCGTTTAATTTTTGAGCTTTACAAATCTTCTTCCTTTGTTTACATTCACTGTGACTGATAGCGAGGAAAAAATTTTACGGGAAATTCACGATAGCATTTTCCCTTCGAGGATAATGAAAATTTCACGGGAACAAAAATTCCACTTGTTATAAGGCTACGGTCACACTTGTCTGGATCAAAACTTTTTTCATTACTGTTTGTTGGTTACGCTTTTTTGGGCAAATGTTTGACAAATGTGACCGTAGCTTTAACGATATAGGCGATCAAAAGTTGTGCTTTTTTTTATTTTGGGAAAATATAAACTACTCACAATTTTTTAGTATTACAGTTTGATCGAAAATTTTAATAATTCCATTAATCCACAAAACTCTTATTATACGAAAAAAAAGTTTTTTTTTTATTAAAGATAAGAAAGTTAACAAAAAGAAAACGTTAAATAAAGACCATACATACAAAGTTGCAAATTGTTTTGTAACTTGCTCTATCGAGCCGTTGACGAGAGTTGTCAAGTGTAGTAAATAAAGTGCGCTTGTTTGCAGGTAACTGCGTGCGTTACCAACTTTATGTCTCAGCCTGCTGCAGTGTTGTATACATATTTCCAAAGAACGAATAACGCAAATATCGAAGTTAATGCCTCTAAATTCTCATACTGTTGTTTAATATTAGATATTTGTTTTTGTTGATTTTTTTTTGCTCAATTGCATTAAAAGAATGACAACGGAGTCACTTTTGTTAAAATTTATTATTATCAAATTAAAAACTCCATTGTTTATTCTGATAATAATATGTGAAATTTTATCACCAGCAAGCAGTTTGAAAGATCCCACGCAAGAAAAAAAAGCAGTCTTGACATTTGCGGGGGCTTAAAGAAAAAATTTGCATAAATTTTGCATTTATTTTGAGCTTGAGAAACAAACAAAAAAATGTTGTTTGTAGCCAGCAAGCACATAATGAAGAAAAAGAAGAAAAAAACACATAAAAGAATTTTAAATATTCTACCCCGAACCGTGAAAGAAATAGCCAATGACTTGTTTTAGGGGTTCTTAATTATTCAAAATTCGTTAAAACTTGAGAGTCATACATACACACAAGCTGTTTGATTTTTTGCCTCTTTTTAAAGTCTTAAACGTTTTCTGGGCTTGCTTAGCAAATCATACGCAGGGTTTTATTTTTATTTTCAAAAACTTATTTAAAAGGTCGCGTGGCGTGCGTGTCTTTTAACAATAGCAAAGCAAGCATATGTTTTTTTTTATCAAAATGAAAGCAATTTTATTTTATTGTTGGCTAAAGACCCTCTTTGTGTCTTTTGAGTTTTCAACATTAACTCCCATTAATCCCATTCGATTTCTAGATGACACGCGGAGTGGAATTATTTTAGTTTTTGTATGTATGTACTCGTATGTGAATTGAAAATGGCTCTATTTCTAGCAATTATCTGTGTCTGCATCTTTGTGTATCCGTTTGGGGATGTGGTAAGGGAATTGCATGACGCTCAAAATGTTGTTTTAATGGTTTTGCAATTTCCATTTTTTTGAGATGTTTCCTTATTTCTTTTTTTTCACTTTAGATTATTTATTAACTGTAAATTAGTAATTGTTTCTAAAAAAAAAATTGCTAAACCTTAACAGTCAACTTGTGATACATGACATTTATCGAAACAAAGGTGAGTGCAGTGAATGACTTTTATAGTGACTCATTAATTGCAAATAATTGGGCAGTTGTTTGAAATGTTTGTGTGTGTGTTTTTTCCAACCAACGGAAATGAATCAGTAATCATAGTTAGACCCCTTTCGCACACGCAAAAGAGACTCTCATTCTCTTTTCCTTCTCTCCTACAAAGTTTGCGTATGTGAAAGTCTTCTTAAGCGGCCCATACATTATACAATATTATTGCATATGTCGTTGTATATATTATTATCGTTTTGACCTATACTATGCAATAAATGGTACAACATTTCCAAAGAAAATATTGCCCAATTTTCCTGACAGTAAAATAGTAAACAACATTGAACAATGTTGCCACCACATTACACAATTGTCTTGATTGTACTATAAAAATCAACAGTCTTTAGATATTTGCAAAATATATTGTGCCACCTCCGAATATGACATAGACATTAGCGATATTATTGTACAATATGGAAAATTGCACAATTCTATTGCAAGTGGGTGGGCTGCCTTACGCGCTGAAATTTTTGAGGAACTGGGATAGCAGAAACATTAACGTGCCATAACCAGCTGTTCGAACCAAACTTATGGGCAACACTGTACTAGATATAATTTCATAGCCATATCCATAATCATAGTTTACGTGGTTGCCTACTTCACGCAGGCATTCAAGTAGACTCTAGATGATTCCTTTTTGAAATAACCATAATCATAAAAACCCAATGAGTTTTCCATTTCGCCGTAACCATAAACAGCTGTTTACTGGTTATACTAACTAGGATTAATATTTATATTTCCGGAACTGGTAACACTAATGTCAAGAGCTAAAATCTGGCAACACCATAATCAAGTTTGAAATTTTTTTTAGCTTAAAGCATTAAACACATTCATCTGATTTTGTTGTTGTAGTCCAATAAATTTATTTCTATCTCTTTGGCTGCAATGAGAAAATTCAGTGTTGCCAGTACAATACAAAATATTGCATGAATGATTTGGTACAATTATTTCATATTATTTAATAGAAACAATATCCAAAAATTTTATGTAAAGCATAAATTGGTTAATTTTTATACTTTTACGTCACATAAGTACATTTTGAAAGAGTATTTTAATTTTTATAAATGCGAAGTATTTGAAGGTGGCAATACTGAACTATGTATTTATACTTAAGTATGAGGTGCAGATGGCACTGCTTCCGTCTCCAAAATAATTAAGTAGCTGGCTACGAGACGACAAATGCTGCTAGCGGCATTCGAAGCCGTGTGGTCGTGTAGCCTGCTGTGGTGAATGTGTTTAATGCATAAACGTACTCACAACGTTTTGATATAGAATTGCTATTTGATTTGTTTACAGTGAATTCAGAAAATCAATTTTCGACGTGGATTATATCAACAAGAATGCGCCGATGAGCTCAGTTCTTTGTACACAGAAAAAACTAATTTTAAATTTCAAACACAAAATTCTCTGAATCAAATACTAATTTTTTCAATTTAGGTCCTACAAAGAAATTTGTAAATTCAAATGCAAAATTTTGCAATAATTTGTTTGGAAAAAACCCCGATTTTTTCAATCAACAGATTGTCTGATTCAACAAAATTTTTTAATGAAAATAAAAGGTAAATAAAATAAATAACTGTTGTGTACAGTATGCAATTTCCATATTGGAACAGAAATGTTCCCTTAACAATTTTGTTACAAGTATTACTTTATATTAATTGTATCAACTAGAATTTTTCAGTCCATATTGTTTTTTGTTTTGCTTAAAACAAAATGGGATCAAACTATTTACTTTAATAGTAAAAAATATTTACTGAATCAAAATTTAATTTCAAACAAACTTTTGTTTGAACATTTTTCCTGTGTATGGCGATAAAGCTCCATCAAAAACCACACTATATCGGTTGTATAGTGAATTCAATTGTGGTCGTAGTTTCGTCTCCGTGAAAGTCCTCCAAAATCGGTTGTTGCACAACGAAACATCGACGCACTGCGTGAACTGATAATGCGAGCAGCGATGCCAATTTAGCGCGTTTTAGCTGTGCTCAACGCGCTTTTTTCCATCATAGCGCGTTTTGAATAAAGTCAATAGCATCATTTTATTTCACAATAACAAAAGAAAACTTTCGACTGAAATTTTCTATTGAAAACAACAATAAAATACTAAAATTTGTTTTTTTTCAATACAAATTTTAAGTCGAAAGTTTTCTTTCTTTATTGTGAAACAGGCCATAAATTTAATAATTTTCTAGTATCGAAAACTCTGATAAATTTTTTATATTAAAAATTAAAAGTTGATCTGTCGCGAATAAAGTTCTCTTGACTGTAACAAAGTTTGACACATAAATTAAAATATACACTAAGGATTTCCATTATTTGGAAGGCGATTCTGATTCTGTATTATAATTTCGAAGAAGCAATATTCCCTAATCTGAAAAAGAGTTACTGAAAAAAACAATTGTAGTTATTTAATTTAATTTAGCGCGTAAGAAAATAGCGCGTTTTTGGCTATAAATAGTTGACATTGCTGTAACTTAGCGCGTTCTAGCGCGTTTTGAGAAGAGTAATAGACAATAGATTGTCATGTGGCATTTATGAAATAGAGGCATCCTTAAATTTTATTTTGCATGTATAAAATCGTGACAGGCGACGAATCATCAATATGATGATTAAGAGCCGAAAAAAAACATCAATCTATCAATCTTCCAAGAAGAGCTGAATGCAACAAAAGTTGTTCGTGGAAGAAGCACAGCCACCTCTTTCTTCTGCCGAATGGGTCATGTGGCCATTATTCCGCAAGTCTTCGGAAAAATTCGTAAAACCCCCGAAGGCAAATCATTCACCCTTATTCTATTTGGCGTCGGCAACATCGTCGTCAACTTTTAAACAACATCAATTTAACACAACATCAATGCGAACTTTGTATTCACTAACAATGTTACGACGACGTTGCCTGTTTATCGATAAATGCAATACACATATCCAATATTTGAGACAGCTGATTCATTTTGTTTACTATTTTTGGTAGAAGTGTTTTTGAATAAGTAAAAGGTTTGTACATAAATTAAAATAAAATGTTTTTCTTTCGTATCGGGACGAAGAAAATAAAAAATTTATTATTGAAAAGAAGATTTCTCAGACAAAAGTCATTGCATTTCTAATTTACCCAATGAAAAGTAAGTGATAAATTTGGACATATTTTTGTGAAATAATGAGAAATGTTCATCGTTTTAATATTTTAAATTTATTTTCGGCTGAATAAAACATCATTTAAGCATGTATTGGATACAATTGAACCTGATTTTGGAAACAAAAGGGATCAGATCAACTTTTATTGGAGATTGCAGCTTCCTCCAAGGGGCTTATTGCTAATTGTTTATATACGCTGCCTCTTGTTGCTTAACGCTCAGCATTGTTTGCAACCTTTTTTTAATTTAAAGCTCAAGTCCCGTCAGATCTGTAAAAATATTTCTTTCATACAGTATACTTTCCCAACACCCTATTTACTTTACATTTTGCCATTTACCACTAGTTCTAATGGTGCACCGAGGGAATTTAGTGCAGTCACAACAGTTTCCCACTGTATCTTGAAAGTATTAGGAACACTGCCCCTGCGGAATCCTCTAACTTAAAGAAGGACTTTTTTCAACTGCTAAACAAGCTTTTCAAATTAATTGGGTTTGGTAATTTTAATTTTGTCCATATTAACATTTTTCCCTTTTTTTAATTTTTTTAAATAAATATGTATGTACGTATGTATATATACTTTTTTATTTCTTATATTTTCACATTTTTACTATTTAAATTATTTTTCAAATTCATTGAGGTATGCACACAACAGAACACGACATCAAAAACACTGACGACAAAATGAACGGCAACATCAACATCAATTTTTCGTACAGAATACCAAACATATGCTGACAGTCATCGATAAATGGCAATACTATCTACGGGAATACCGATGTGCCAAAAAACATTAAAAACGGCGCCGTGTTATGTTGCCGACGCCAAATAGAATAAGGGTGATTATTCATCATGACAATGCGAGCTCTCACACATTTTGTCGAACAACTGAATTTTTTGAGCAGTTAAAACATCGAATTAATGACTCGTCTTCCATACAGTCCTGACTTGGCACCAAATGACTTCATCTTGTTACCGAATGTCAAAGGTAAACTGCGTGGTCAATGATTTACGAGCGCCTAAGAAGCAGTTGCATATAATACGCCTCATTTAACACCAGAGGCGCTGCAACACTGCCTTATCAAAAAAAAATATAATTCAGGGAAGTGCGACTTTGACCCGCGTACGAAGGGTTACGTACGGACAGCAGATATGTAATTAAATACGAACTTTAGCCTATATAAAATATAGTTTTGGCATTTTTTGGGTTTTTTCAGTTTTGAGCGTTTTTTAGCTTTTTTATTTTGGCGATTTTTTTTAATTTTAGCGATTTTTTTTCATATCGGCAATATTTTTAGTTATGGCGATTTTCTGGGTTTTTGGAGTTTTTTCATTTTGGCGATTTTTTAGTTTTGACACATTCGTTTTGCTGATTTTTTTAGGTTTTTGGCTTTTTTTCAATTCTGGCAATTTATTTTTATTTTCGCGATTTTTTTAATTTTGGCGCTTTTTGTTTTATATATGCGATTTTATTTAGTTTTACGATTTTTTTCGGTTTTTGGGTTTTTTTTCATTTTGGCGATTTTTTTTCATTTGGAAGATTTTTTTTTTATATTTGGCGATTTATTCTAGTGTTCGGATTTTTTTAAATTTGGTGATTTTATTTTTAATTTTGTCGACTTTTTCGCGTTTTGGGGTTTTTGGCGATTTTTTTCATTTGGGCGATTTTTTGAATTTGCCGATTTATTCTAGAGTTAGACATTTTTCTTAATTTTGGCGATTTTTTTCGGTTTGACGATTTTATAATTTTGGAATTTTTTAGTTTTACTTTTTTGAAAGTTTCAAGAGTTTGCCTCGTACGGTTCCAAGATACAACAAATTGTCAAAATTGCATTAACTGATAGAACACCCTTTAATTTAAATTTTAGTGTTAATTGTTAAATTCTATATAAAAATACACTAATTGTACAAATTTCAATTGTTAATATACAATTGTATGTATATTACATGTGATTTGTTGCTTATTTTGGAACACCCTTTAATTTTTAAGTTTCATGTTTTGTTGTTGTAGCGGCCAAGGTTTTACATACTCTGTCCAAATTTCAGGTCCGTAGTTCTTACGGTTCCTGAAAAAATAGCCTGTGACGGTCAGACGGACAGCGTAGCGAAAACAATAGGGTTCCTTTTTTCAACTTTGGTGTACGGAACCCTAAAAAGCAACTATCAGCTGTTAAATGGGTGCTCAAATAAAGCAGTGATGCCAACTCAAAGTTGTGACACTCTGAAAAATAAACATGCTTTAGTAGGCAATCATTGTCTGAGTGTTACTTTTCTTTTTAAGTTAAAAAAAATATATGTTTTGGAGGTTTGTCAAGAGGAATGGAAAAACTGCTGTGACAAATGGTTTGAACGAATGAAAAAGTGTATTGATCATCAAGTGAAAATATTTCCAAAAAAAATTCATACATTCTCATTTAAAAATGTTTGTTATTATTTGCCATTACCGAAATATAAATAGTAGCCCTCGTATGTATAAAAAACAACCCAATTGAGAATTTTTTTTGTTTTCAATATAAACTGTCGAACGAATGTTTCTTTTTTTTTTGGCATCATGGGACAGACTGTAAGTCTTGCTTTTAATGCCAAAAAAAAACTATAAACTATCATTTAGCAAGTCCAGTGAACTACATACATGCACTTACATTTAAATTTCAAAATAATTTATTAAATTGGCCCCATGCCGCACGCCATTCACAAGCGAAACAAAATCCAAAAAATAAACTCGTTTCGAAAGCACGCGCCAACTATTAAAAACTTTTAAAAACAGATACTAACGAAATGAAGAAAAAACTCGTTACATTTGTTCAAAAGTTGCCACCTTCGAACTGCAAATAATAGCAATAAATGTCCGTCCTGGTGTCTTGTCTCTTTGTAATGCATACAAATATAAATTACGTTGCAGATATCTGATATGTTTCATTTTATAAAACTTTATTGCTACGAGTATTTCTCTTTATTGTATTGTGTTTGGTTTAAAAACAAAATACAATTTTAACCACCATCGATTGTAACTCGCGTCACCATTTAAAAGTCGCTTTATTATATCAGTGGTGGCCATTTCAAAGTTCAATTGAGTATCTTAAGACAGATGTTTTATAATATTTATTTTATGTGCACTGAGAGAAATCAGTAGTGATGACATTCTATAAATATCTTACGATAAAACAAACGCTTTTGCTAATATCCAATTAATGTTTCTTTATGTTATAAAATACTAAATTATTATATAAGGAATATAATATAAAAAGCCATCGATTTATTTCATGCTGTTATACGAGGGTGGATAATATTGTGCGTGACTTTTTGAATGAAACACAGTTTTTTAGGGTTCCGTACACCAAAAGTGAAAAGAATCCCTATTGTTTTCGCTACGCTGGCCGTCTGTCCGTCTCATGCTATTTTCTCAGGAACCGTAAGAGCTACGGACCTGAAATTTGGTCAGAGTATGTAGAACTTTGGCCGCTACACCAACAAATACATGAGAGTTAAAAACTAAAGGGTGTCCCAAAACGAGCAACGGAAAATTTAATATACACACAACTGTATATAGACACTTGAAATTTGTAAAATTAGTGTATTTTTTATAGACTACAACAGTTAACACTAAAATTTAAAAAAATTTTAACTAAAGGGTGGTCTTAATGCAATTTTGACTATGTAATTTTGACAACTTGCTATATCTTGGAAACAGTAAGAGGTAAACTCTTGAAATTCTCAAAACCGGTAAAATAAAAAAATCCCAAAATTATGAAATCGCCAAACTGAAAAAAATCGCAAAAACGAAAAAATCGCCAAAAATTAAAAAAAATTTCTAACACTAGAATAAATCGCCAAATTCGAAAAAAATCGCCCAAATGAAAAAAATCGCCAAAAAACGAAAAAAACCCCAAAACGCGACAAAATGAAAAATAAAATCGCCAAATTTCAAAAAACCGAAAAGAATTGCCAAAATTAGGAAAAAAGTGTCAAGACTAAAAAAAGCGCCTAAATGAAAAAAAATCGCCAGAACGAAAAAAAATTGCCAAAATTAAGAAAAAACGCAAAAAAACCAAAAAAAATCGCCAAAACGAAAAAAGTGTCAAAACTAATAAAAAAATTGCCAAAAATAAAAAAAACGCCAAAACCAAATAAAATCGCCTATATGAAAAAAAATCGCCAAAACAAAAAAAAAAGTGCGAAAACAAAAAAATCGCAAATAAACGCAAAAACCCCCAAAACTAAAATAACGCTAACAACGAAAAAATCCCAAAAACGAAAAAAAAAAATGCAAAAACTATATTTTATATACGCTAAAGTTCGTATTGAATTAATATCTCGTGTCCGTACGGATCCCTTCGTGCACGGGTCAAAGTCGCACTTTACTGAATTTATTTTTTTAAACAAAAATGTATTTTTCCAGTATTTGTATCCCTTCCAAAAAATATAATTTTTCGAGTCCCTTAAATAAATATAGCATTTGTTTGGTCAATAATTTCATCTTTAGAGCTAAATCTCTTGCCACCGAGATATTTATTTAGGTTTGGAAATAGGAAGTCGTCACTGGAGAAAAGGGCGGATGAGAGAGCAATTTGAAGCCCAATTCATGGATTTTTGCCATGGAAACTGCACATGCGTTTGTGGTCGATTGTGAGCAAACGCGGCACCCATCTTGCGGAAAGCTTTATCATACCCAAGTAATCATTCAAAATAGAAACCACTGAGCTATGTGGGATGCCTATGGCATCAAGAATCTCACGCACTTTTACTCTTCGATCGGCCAACACCATATCGCGGATTTTCGACTGTATTGACCTCAATTGGCCATCCAGAACGATCAGCTTAATTTGTACTACTTGTGCGATGAAAATATTTATTGAACTTTTCCTTGGTTGGATGGGCGGTTTTTTTTCGCAAAAAATAATGTTTAATGAGCACTCGAAATTCACTTTTTTCCATTTTTAGAAAAATACACAAGGTTGAATGTTTCGAACAGCTGCTAAACACAAAGTAAATGACAAAACTTCAAAATTTAAAATGCGCAGGTTTAATTCATAAACATAAATTATAAACACAACACCAAGGTTTCTTAAATACAACTACTCAGTTTTTAGTCATCTTTTAATTCTTCTGAAAATAATAGCTTCCTAACAGGATCTAATGTCCAAGTGAGCTGGTTATCGTGCAAAACGTAACCTAACCTTAACCCTAAAAAAAATATTCATCGAATGTAGCCCTGAAGTGGTTAATCGAAATATTATTTCCATTAAACTGAAACAATTGTGGTAAATTAAAAAAGATTTTTTATTTGCTGCCTTCAAATGTCTGTTATTTAAACCAGGTTTTAATTTACAAAAAGTAAAAAGCAAAAAAAAAAATTGCTACTGTTGCTGATCATTAATTTTACACTGACAGTCGTCATTAAATCAGTTTTATAAACTGCTGTGAATTCAAGCAAACATTTTGAAATTCATACGGGCTGCTTTAAAACAGACTTTTGTTACATTTTTATTTGTTCATTCGAGAAACAAAAACACACGTACACGTTAATTTTGTGGTCTAGTTTTTTATTTGAAGAAAAAAAAAACGAGAAAAAGCTGCATAATGAAAATGTAATCGTATGATAATTTTTTTCCATTGCTCAAAATTTTTTTCTATTACAAACAATTGAATAAAAAAAGTTATAGAAACAAAAAAGTGAAATACCATGAGATCGCGTCATTTGGGCGTTTTATTTCACACGGGCTTGAAAGTTTCATTTCAAACGGTTCACACTAAAATTTGGAATAGTCAAGGTTAGGTTAGGTTAGGTTAGGTTAAGAGGGCAGCCCCCAGAGATGCTGATAATGATCCAGAGTTGTTCACAAAGCGCAATAGTTCAGTTAGTGGCACTTATTTGCGGCAATGCAGATCCCGCTAGCTGCTGTGTGGATATTAAGCTTTCACTCTTATAGAGCCGGCAGTAAAAAATTTGGTATTGGACTGACTCTTTTTCCTCCTCGTCAAGTATTCCCTGTAGTGCCGATGACAGGAAAAACCTGCCTGATCGCTACAGGTTTAAGATTAAAAGGTCTCATGCAAGAAAAACTTTTTAATACAGTCTTAGGAAAGCCTCAATATGTGTGACCTTCTCCGAGAAAAGGGACCTAGTTTGTCAAAAAACGAGTCTGGAGTTCAAAGTGGATTCTGGTGCCTAAAATGGTGTAGAATAAAATGAAATTAGTTTTTCTCAAAACTTCATTTTCACACACCCTTTTCATTTTCACGTCCATTTTCTCGCAGAAGGTCACATATCCATAATGTACCTAAAAAGGATAGGCCAGCGTAAAAAAATAATGTAAGTCTATAATGTTCACTTGAATGATACTTAGGTAGAAAACAGCAAGATTTAACGTGAACAAAGTATTTGCCCTTTTCTTCCTGATAAGGGGAAATTTCTGCGCCTCGGTAATGGGGAACAGTAAGTAGTAGCTCTTTCATTTGGATACTCAATATTAATATTCTAGACTTACCATTTTGTTGCCAGTAAAACCATTTCGTATTGGAACTTGCAAACGTGTTTGATTTTATTTGAACCGCTTCTGCTGAAGCAGCTGCACTGCACAATGGCAAATACATCAGACAGACATTCATGTAACTAATATTGCAAATCAGTTTTGACTTTTTTTTAATTATACATACATACGTATGTTTGTATGTATATAAACAAATAATTACAGCAGCTTGTTTTGAAACAAAAAAGAGAAAAGATTAAAAAAAACAAAAACGAGCAAAAAAGATACAATTAATTAACAAATGATTAATTTGAAAAATAGGGGAAACACACACAAAAAAAATTGCTGAATACTTGGGAAATTTTATATAACACAATTAACGCTTTTTAAACTGAAAATGTATGTGATAATAAATATAAACATGTAAATAAATATGTTGTATATGACTGAACATACAATTTTCCTAAGCTTGGCAATAAACTTTCAGATAGTTAATCCTAAGTTTAGCAAAACTGAACTATAAAGTGACTTCTAAAAATTTTCTAATATTGCAACTTTCCGATAAAATAAATATGTAACAAAATTTTTGTTTAGTGGCAACACTGCTGTGGATATTGATTGTTAAAAATACTTAGTGGCAACGTCTTGCTTGTTTGTTTAGTTCAGTGTTGCCATAAAATGTAAGAGGAAAAGCGCTAGATTGAAGAAATAAAAGTGCTAAAATCAGTTAACAGTTTTAGTTTCTCGTATTTCTTAAGTGACTCTTATTTCTTATGACTTAAGTGCTAAAATGGGAAGCCTGGTTTAGTTAAGACCATTAATCTTGTTTTTACGTTATTTTCTTTTATTACTCACGTGCCAATCACTCGAACGATGCCTATATGCCTGCTTTGAACTATTCAGTTCATTTATTAAATTTTTGAAATTATAGCTCTTGCAATCGTTTTGTTATCGTCATTCAATTTCGAAATGAATTGAGCTCTTTGTGTAAATGGAACTGATGTTGCACACCCGCTTTGGCCGCAAGAGCTTTGTCTTGCAAAGAGAAAATCGTTTAGTCAAGATTTATTGTTAATGTAATACGAGTAAGAAGTTAATACAATGACACACATTATATACATATGTATATCCCTTAAAGGTTTTTGAACTTCTTTTGTTTGACTTTGGTCTTTAATTATTACACCAGATTTATTTTATTTTTATTTTCCCCTTTTTTCTTGCGTTTGAATTGTTTAGTTTTGCACTCATTATTTTTCTTTACAGCTTTATATTGGAGTTTTAAAAGTGGAAAATTGCATTTTTATCTTTGTTATATTTTTTTTAACAGACACGAGAATTTATCTTATCTCAAAAACAGTTTAATTATTGTCAATAAAGCAAAAGATAATATAAACTTAAATATTGTGCGCTGAAAGAATGTTAAGATAAAAAAAGAAGATCTTTCTATGCCGGTCAAATAGAAATATCTATAAATAAAACTTTTGTTAGACATCAAAAATAAAAATTATATGTTTTTGAATTTTGCACTATTTACATTACATATTTGAGAATGTGCAAGAGTCGTAGAGAAAGGTTCGTGAGTAAGTTTTTGCTGCCCTCGTGGTAATGTCCAAGTGAAAAAATACTAATCCTGCAGTATGTTTATGTTTAAGGCCATTAATTGCTCATGCTCACTCCCTTCTGTGAATCAGTGTAATTTTTCTCACGAAGATGTACCAATAAAACACCCATTTTTTTAATTTTGGTATTAAGTTCCATTTGCAGTCGTATTTTATTTCGTAATCATTAGATTTCCCTTAATTGTGATGTTCTTACAGACAGGGACAAGCGCTGGGGTCTGCATTAATGAAATAAATGTTAATGTGGCTGAGTGGTACCGATGCTATCCTCTCAGTCCAGAGGTCGTGGGTTCGATTCCCACCATAGACTCTGGGTGTTTTCTGCACAAGCTAATCGCTTTGCGGGTTGTATTTGTTCTTTAAAAAAAAAACCTTCAGTCTTCCAAACAAGTGTAGGGTTTTTCAAACTGAGAAGTAATGGCCGAAATCTGACTACGTACCTTTTCACAATGTATGGTTAAAAACTAACAGGGACTTTAACGGCAAGTTTTGTATGGAGAACTGTCAGTTAAAGTTCACGTTAACTCTTAACCATACATTGTGAAAAGGGACGTGAAAAAGAAAAGGTTATTCGCTACGTCGGACATCAAGCAACGCTAAATGCTTTGAAGGGCCATATTGTCAAGTCGAGGGTGGCGTTGACTGAAGAAGTTAGCAATTTGACTACAAAACCGGAGGTACTGGGTTCGAGCCTGGTTCTGACAGTCATTAAATAACAACACCGCGCGTTTTTCTGATGTGTGTCTTTGTAACATTTGTTGTAGGAAAGTTCAAGTAAGGAAGCTATATACACTGATCACGGAACTGCTCCTGTTTCAGCGGATACTAATCTTAATGTAACAGCAGATCGACCTCCTTCTTTGGCTTTCAAATTTTAATACGCCTCATTTGACACCAGAGGCGCTGCAACATTTCATTATTTAAAAAAACGTGCAAAAAGCAGAGTTGTAAAGCAATGAAGCTTTCCTCTTTTACTTCACCACCTGTCTTCTTCATCACTATCCCTTTCCTAAAAAAGGTAATAGTATATAGTAATCATTCATTACCTGAGTGTTACTTCTCTTTATAAACAAAAATTAAGTGACTGTAAGATGGCGATCAACGAACTGATGACCAAGTTTAGTCCAGTGTTATACTGGACTTTAGATCATGGCAATGTTGAAGGAATTGAGATTGCTGATTTGAAAAGAATAGAATCAAGGCAGTGGCAGAAGTCTCTTTCAGGGAACTCAAAAATTGGGTTTTATAAGGAAAAAATAGTTCCTGTTTCAGTGGGGAGTCATACAGGGCGTCGCGGGTCTTATGCCCAAGCCTTGACTTGGTAAAATTCAAACTTATTATGTGCTCCAACTCCCAGCATCAGTTGAAATATATACAAGAGTCAAACATGTGAAGCATTTACTATCGATGTGGGAGTACGCCATGGTTCTGGTGTGCCATTTCTTTTTCTGCTTATCCTAGATGATGTCATGACATTGAACATTGAAGCACCCGATGACATTCAGTGCTAAACCATCATTACTATGCTGATTATTTATGTGTCTTATCACACAGGTTTGAACATATAGAGAACAACGTTTCACATTTTTAAAGTTGGTTTGGCGAATAAACTTGCAAAAACCCAGCTAATGAGAGTAAATACCACCAATACCACCTGTCTGACTATCAACAATAACACAAATCTTTTTGTTACCTTGACTTTATAATCACAACGAACAGCGGTGCAAACGAAGACATTTCTGCGCGAATTCACAAGGCCCGTAATGTGATGCGTTGCTTAAAAAAACTATAGGTATCATCCGAGATATCCTAAGATGAAAGTATTTAATACATGTGTGAAACCCATAATTCTTGCGGTCTATCAAAAAAGACATGCGACGACTGCAAGTTTTTAGTAACCTTTGCTTATGAAGGATAATTCGATGCTTTTGAGCTGCTCCGAAGCACGAACCAACAATCCAACATCCAACAGTACAACATCCTGAAAAAGTAATTTGAATGGATTGATCATACATTGAGATCCGATGCAGCGCTGCAGTACAACCCCCAAGATTATCGGCGCTGTGTACGTGTCCAAAAAAAAAATTGTCGCAACGCAACCATTCGTGAGCAGACCAGTTCAGGGTTCTCATAGCGCGAGGAAATAAGAACAGCCCAGAGCAAAGTCCATTGAAAGTCATTAATTGAAACCTTATGCTCCCCAGCTTGAGAATATAGGAACATCATCATCATTGAATATGAAGAAAAGGGTCCTTAAAGGAGTATTGACTAGTTATTTCTCAGTTAGAGCGAGAATCAACAGGTGGAAACTGGCAACCTGGATATTGCCAACTACAATTAATGATCTCATTTCATTTCCCAAAGTTACAACGCCAAGTAGCATCTGAGTAGCGGTTTTCAGGAGGAACTAAAAGATACCACAAAGGTATGACTCAAGCATGCTGCTATGAAAGGGGAGACTCTATTTAGGGACTCGCAATATCCGAGGGATATATGTACATGCCAGTCCAATTGCACTTTCATTTCCGATTACGTGATAGTCGGCCGGCACCCAAGACGAATATTGCCATGTGCTATCTTAACCGTTAATCATATGCTTGCAATCTAAAATGGTCCTAGAAATTACTCTTTCGTTTGAGATTGCCCTAATTGCCGACTTGACATCTCTGCCCGTAATATTCACACTGATCCATTTTAAAACTTTCGTGATCGATCGAACTTCTGCCTGGAAAACTGTATTATGATCAGGTCCATGGTTCTTCTATGAAGAAACTAAAACCCGTTTTTCCCCCAGCCTCGCTCGACCCATTCTTTTAGCAGCAAAAATCCCACGGGTGTTTGTTCCATAGTTCGATTGAACCAGCAGTATCTTTCTGAGACTAAGTTTAAATTAAAATTGATATTTTTTGATGTCATCGAATTAGATATACATATATATAGTTACATACATATGTATGTACCATGAAGGTATGTACATATGTCTGTATGTATTCTATGGATGGATGTACATACATATGTATGTTAATATTATATACTCTAACATCGTCTCGCTTTGAATTGTATACGATAAAACTGCACAAAATCCGCACTCCGCACATGCATACATACCCTCACATACATACTCGTATGCACTCGTTTCTATTACAAGAA
Organism: Tachina fera; assembly: GCA_905220375.1. Lineage (NCBI taxonomy): Eukaryota > Metazoa > Arthropoda > Insecta > Diptera > Tachinidae > Tachina > Tachina fera. Next base: position 99,794,878 of record LR999967.1, on the reverse strand, counting down.
CGATAACAACAAATATTGAGAACAATTGATGCAGTAATTAAAAATTAAACAATAACAAAAATCATCTAAAATAAAATACAATCAACAATTCATAACAAAGTTCACCTTTTTTTCTTCTTCTTTTGATTAAACTGAAAACAAAATACAACAACAAAAGCGACAATAGTTAAAATGCTGAAGGGAATTGTTAACAAAAGACCGACAAGTTGCAGCTGCGCAAATACGCAAATACGAGTATATTTCACATATCGTCAAATGAAATGCAAAACCCCATAACTTACAAATGTAATTTAAAATCGCATTTTTAATTAATTATTGGCTATTGCTGGTATGCTGGGGTGTAGTCCGGCTATGGCTCGACTTCTTGAGGTGGATTCAATTCCGTTTCCGAACAGAATTGAACTCTGTGACAGGGCCGATAAAGAAACTTTACAACAGCCATTTGAATAATTTCGTTTGGTTTTTTATCTCTTGTATAAAATTTAAAAAAGTGTAAGTACGTGGTTTTGCATTTCAGCTGACGATATTTATCATTGGGACAGCCACACACACTCGCGCACACATGCTCACAAATACACAAGCTGCCACATACATGCAGGCACACGCATAATGTGCAACACACCCATTTGGAAATCAAACAGGAACTTTGTTAGCGAACATTCAAGCTCTTTCATTCATTCAGTCGCCACAGCAGTTATTGGTTGCATTGCCCGTTGTTGTTGTTGTTGTTATTGTTGCTGTTGTTGTTATTGTTGTTTTAAGCATTCAATACTTCTTGTGCAACGTCAGAATGCAACTTTTGGAAAACAGCGAAATCATTTAGCAAAAAATACAATAAAAATAAAAGAAGTCAAAATTGCATGAATGTTGACGAGGAGTTAAATAAAGAAAGAGTACGAAAGAAAATTAATTTACAGTCTGCACTCGATAATTTGACACTTTAATTAATATGATTTTTTTTCGATAATTTTAATTTGATCTTCACAGTTTATAAGAGAAATATTTGATTGGGTAAAAAATAGATGAAAAGACTTGAACTAATTTGAAAAAAAAACATTCCTTAATTTCTTCTGTTTTTTGTTTGTTTTCGCTACGCTGTCCGTCTGGACGTCTATCCGTCACAGGGTATTTTCTCAGGAACCGTAAGAGCTACGGCAAATTTGTACAGAGTATGTAGAACCTTGGCCGCTACAACTACAAATACGTGAGAGTTAAAAATTAAGGGATGTTCCGAAACGAGCAACGAAAAATTTTAAAATCCCATGTAATATACATACAATTGACACTTGAGATGTGTAAAATTAGTGTTTTTTATACAGACTACAACAATTAACACTAAAATTTAAAAAAATATAAATTAAAGGGTGTTCTATAATTTTGACAATTTGTTGTATCTTGGGAACCGTAAGAGGCAAACTCTTGAAAAATCCCAAAATTATAAAATCGCCAAACCGAAAAAAATAGCCAAAAATTTAAAAAATCGCCAAAACAAAATATAACGTCAAAATTAAAAAAAAAATTTAGCACTAAAACAAATCGCCAAATTCTAAAAAATCACCCAAAATTAAAAAAAAGCCAAAACCGAAAAAAATCGCCAAAACCAAAATAATTTTTCATATGAAAAAAAATCACCAAAATTAAAAAAAAAAACGCCAAATTAAAAAAAAAAACGCAAAAAACCGCAAAAAAATCGCCTGAATAAAAAAAATTCGCAAAAACGAAAAAATTTGCCAAAATTAAAAAAAAAACGTCAAAAACCGAAAAAATCGCCAAAACGAGAAAAAAAGTGTCAAAACTAAAAAAATTGCCGAAATGAAAAAAACGCCAAACACCCAAAAAAATCTCCAAAACCAAATAAAATCGCATATATGAAAAAAAAATCGCCAAAATTAAAAAAATCGCCAAAATAAAAAAATCGACAAAATTAAAAAACGTCAAAAACAAAAGAATTCACCAAAACGAAAAAAAGTTCCAAAACTAAAAAAAACGCAAATAAACGCAAAAAACCCCAAAACTAAAAAAAACGCTTAAAACCGAAAAAAACCAAAAACGAATAAAAAAAATTCTATAATATTATTTTATATAGGCTAAAGTTCGTATTGAATTACATATCCCGTGTCCGTACGGAACTCTTCGTGCGCGGGTCAAAGTCGCACTTCACTGAATTTATTTTAATTTCTTTTCAAAATCATGTTCGAGTTTGCAGAGCAAAATATATCTCTTACTTTTTCACACTCCTATGACATCACACGGAGACCAACGGATGAATTCTTCTCAATTTTTATTACAAATCAAAATTTTGAAGTTGCACAGTACCCACCTTTCGAGAATTTATTTTTATAAAAAGGCAAAAAAGTATCCCTGCCTGAGTAGCTTTAAGATTATGACTCACAATCCTACATTATCTCACGATCTACAATTCTCATGAATTGTTATTGTCTTTTGAAAATTTTTTATAAACTTCATCATACCAGGCTTGTGTTTTCTCAGAGATCGCACGACTGTTTATGATAGTGTATCACGGCCTTTAACGGGGATATAAAGGAATAAAATGCTCTACAAAATATTTGTCATAAGAATTATAAATCGTGTTATTACAACATTGGCAACACTGGATTTCAGCACAGCAACTTTTGACGTCAAAAAAGTAAACTGTTTGAAATATTATTTAAAGAGGTGATTCTGTGTTTTTGTTTTTATTTCGTAGCGAAAACTTTTGTATTCCAAAAAAAAAAAAAACAACAATTGCCAAAAAGGACAAAAGCTTTTCTTTAATCATGCAAATTGAATGCAACAAATGTTTTGCAGCTGCTTTCAAAGGACACACTGGTTTGGTAACATTTCATGGTCAGACTAACTGGTAATTACAAGCTTTTTAATTTGTTTTTATAAGAAATGTTATTGCTTTGCAATAAATTTCAATAGACATAACAACGATACATTTTATTCGATAATCAGGTACAGTCGACTCCGCTGTACTGGAAATAACAAAAACCCAATATTATTTTTTCAGTTATTTTATTCAGTTATTTTTTTTTTCTAAAACATAGTTCGGATTACTGAAATTTGTTACAGCTAAGCGTACTGCTTAAAATCAGTTCAATATAATAGAAAAATACAATAAAGTACGTAAGAGCGAAAAGGACAAATACATTTTGCCAATTAAGTTTTTAACGAACAAAACATGCAAAATTTTTCAGCCTTAAGTTGTGCAATCGATTTCTAATAAATAAATTTGTCATTGTTTATTTTTTTCACTGCGTTTAAAAACAGTGCCGGGGTTTGTATCGCTTTCAGTAATCGATTTTTTCAGTAAAGCGTTTTGCGCTAAAGTGGATTCGACTGTAAACAATTATAAATATTGCCGGGGATATTAGTTCCCTGGGAATTAATCACCGCTATTGTGAATATTTTTTTCCTTGAAATATTTCCCCTTTGCACCAAATTGCAATCCTGAATACTTTTCCCTTTTTTTATTCCCCTTATCATAAATAATTTATCACATAATTTCGATATTTTTCTTCAAGTTAAATATAAAAAGTTATAAATATTTATTTTTAGAACAAGATTAGTAAATAAAGTTCACGATTGTTAACATCAATACCTTTTTCATAAATATCTTCGGTTTTATGACGGTGCACCGTGGTGAAATCCTCAAGATTTTTTTTCACTGCGTCTAGAATATTTAAAAACACAACTTTAAAGTTAAAAAAAAAATTCATTTGGAACCTAAAATTTGTGTATTTCTCATTATTAAAATTAAAGGTTTACCCCCTTATTCAAAAAAATATTTTACTTGAGCTTTAAAGTTCATAGTGTTGCCAAGCACTTTAAGGCTAAAATTGCTTTGTTAAGAAATTGTATTCAAAAGACAACAATTCACGATAACAAAAATTCACGTTAGGGGTGATTTTTTCCAAGAATAAAATTTCCCTTTTCTAAACAGACTGAATAATAATTGTATGGGAAAAGGAATCTAGAATCTTTTAATAAACTTGAGTCCAACGCTACAACAACAACGCTACAAAATACATGAGAGTTAAAAATTAGAGGGTGTTCCAAAACGAGCAACGAAAAATATTAAAATCCCATGTAATATACATACATACATACAATTGTATATTGACACTTGAAATTTGTAAAATTATTGTATTTTTATACAGACTACAACAATTAACACTAAAATTAAAAAAAAAAATTAAATTAAAGGGTGTTCTATCAGTTAATGCAATTTTGACTATGTAGTTTTGTCAACTTGCTGTATATCGGAAACCGTAAGAGGCAAATTTTTGAAATTTTCAAAAACAGTAAAACTAAAAAACTCAAAATTATAAAATCGCCAAACCGAAAAAAACCGAAAAAAAATTAAAAAAAATCGTCAAAACCAAAAAATTGGCCAATATTAAAAAAAAATTCTAACACTAAAAGAAATCGCCTAATTCGAAAAAAATCGCCTAAATGAAAAAATCGCCAAAATTAATAAAAACGCCAAAAAACGAAAAAAAAATGCAAAAGCGCGAAAAAGGCGCGAAATCTAAAAAAATGTTTATATGAAAAAAAAATTGCAAAAATAAAAAAAAGCCAAAATTAAAAAAAAATCGTCAAAATTAAAAAACGCCAAAAATCGAAAAAATCACCAAAACGAGAAAAAAAAGGTGTCAAAACTAAAAAAGCGCCTATATTAAAAAAATCACCAAAATGAAAAAACGTCAAAAACCTAAAAATCGCCAAAACTAAAAAAGAAATCACCTATATGAAAAAAAAATTGCCAAAATTAAAAACGCGCTAAAATAAAAAAATTACAAAAAAAAAGAGAAAATAGTGTCAAAACTAAAAAAATCGCAAAAAAAAAACCAAAAACCGAAAAATTGCCAAAAAAAAAATCGCCTTTATGAAAAAATCGCCAAAATAAAAAAGAACCAGAAAAAAAGTGCCAAAAAACGCTAAAACTTAAAAAAAATGTCAAAAATAAAAAAAGCCAAAATTATATTTTATACATATAGGCTACAGTTCGTATTTAATTACATATCTAGTGTCCGTACGGAACCCTTCCTGCGCGGGTCAAAGTCGCACTTCACTGGATTTTTAAAATCTTACGCTGACAGCGCCAAGGTATTGCTCCGATTTCTCAGCTGCCTCCGTATTATTCGAAATAAAATAATAATCTTGGTTGCATATTTGCATTTTTAAATTACTGTAATTATGTATTTTAACAGTTTTACATCTATTGTGAATTTAATGTACTAATCAAAAATATTGTGAATTCGAATGTCGTGTTGCCACCATGTTCATAGAATTAAAGTACCTCGTAATTATCTTTCGCACGATTATCGTTCATACGATTACGATTCCAGCCCAGTTTCTTAATAATTCTTCAGAATTTCTCTGGAAAACAAAACAATGTCGAAAACTACGAGTAATTATAATTATTAAACAAAAAGAAAGGAGAAAAATCTCACAAAAGTGCTTCTCCCTCTTCCCCGCAAAAGCAAAAAAAAAAAACAGTCGAGACTGTCAAACATAAATTTCAAATTCCTTCAGAATTCTTAAATGACAAGATTTTTTTTTTAATTTTACCACGTCATACCATCATCACCAAACTGTTGTGGCATTTTTGCGCATTGCATTGAGAAAGAATTTTTGTATGTATGTATGTATATCTCCCATCCCATGTACAATTTTTCAATACCAATTTCCAATATTCATGTGAGGAGTCACAAGCAACGGGCAAAGGACGGACGCTTGGGGCACTAAAGTTGCATCGTAAGTTGTTAATGCTGCACAACACTCTCTCAAAAGTTGCCCCAAAACTTGTCTAGCAGATCTATTGGAATATTCGTGTTATTTTACTGCTGATGCTGTTGTTATTGTTGCTATTTATTTTTAGCTCGTTTGTGCTTTTTCCAAAAATAGAGAGGAAAGAAAATACTTGTATCTAAGAAAAAATGAAAAGGAAACATTTTAAAACTTCATAATTCACAAGCATTAATGATCTTTTGATACTCAACAAACGAGTACATGTTTTTCTATTTTGTCTTTTTTTTTGCTATTGTCCGTCTCATTTTACACCATTTACAAAGAGGCAGATAGATGATCGCATCGAAATGTTTGTGCACTCCAAAGTGACATTTCACAATTTCTTTTAAACCCGCTAGGAAAAGTCACGCTCATTTACATTAAGACTTTTTCTTCATGCCTTTTTGACGTACATATATATATATATATATATATATGTATGTACACGCTGAATGCTGAGAGTACGAAAGAGATGAAGAGAAATTTCAAAAATTCCCTGAAATTTTCATTTTGTTGCCTTAGTCTTGCCCCTTAAACTTCTCACCTCTTACCTGTAAAAGCAAGCTGAAAGGGCACAATGTAAATTGCGCATAAGTGTTGTAACTGCTTAATAAAAATGTAAGCGAATTTGGAATTTTCAATTAAATTTCCAACGCTCTGATCGTTGTTTGACAACCATTTTAATTAACAGCTGATGCAGTTGGCAGCTATCGCCGCCGTGTAGTTAGGTTCTTAATTCCTTGAATTAATATTTACTACGTTTATGCGCGCACTATTTCCAAATAAAAATATTTGCAAATAAATTATCTCACTGTTTATACAGCATTTTAAATGTACAAAAACTTGGTAGCACTTCCATGGAAATGTTACTTATGTTTGCAAGAAAATTGTGTAAATGTGTAAAATAAAAAATAATAATTTGTTTTTATGATAATTTTTTCTTCTATCAATTTTATTTGTACGTTATTTTATCAATTTATAGTTTTTTATTAGCAAAAATTTGTAAGTGTGGCAACTTCAGTGCGTTGAACGTGAATAGTTTTCTAAATTAGTAATACCTGATTTACACTAAGCATTTTTTCATGAAATTTCATGAATTTTGTTGCACGCAACTTTTTCTATTTGGTAATTGTAGCGATATAAAAGATAATTTTATATAAAAAAGAACGTAGAATGATTCTCTGATGCATTTTGGGCAACGTTTTTGATATAAATTTCTCTTCCAGGCCTCCTATTGCTAAATAAAATTTTTTCATGCAACTAATTTCATGAAAAAAATGCTTAATGTAAATCAGGTATAAGTCGCAATAAAAACGATAATAAGGCAACAATTTACAGTTTTATTTGCAAATAAGCCGTGCGTATAAACGTAGTAATTGAAGTGTAAACACATGTTTCAGTGCTGCCACTTATTAATTATATAAATGCGTAATCTGCTGCTAAAGCTGTAATAGAAAAATAAGAGGAAAACACTTACTATTCATACCAAGGGCTGTATACGACCCTTGTGTATTAAAAGTATTGTAAACTGTAATAAAATTTTAAGATTTTTTTTCCAAATTTGGCATTTACAAAAATTTCGGGAACAAAACTGAGTATAAATTGGGAGTAAAATGGTGGAAAGCTTATTTTATAAATTATTTATTTATTTAAAGTGTCTCCAAACGCCAATTGTGCTTACCAAAAAGATTAACATTTCAAAGAACCTTGGGAAACAGTGTCGATATTCAATATTTCTTTTTCAACACGTTGACGACATTGGTCTGAAATTCTCAGTTGGTTTCTTGAGATGCAGCCTGTAATGAGTGATCGAAATTGTTAGAAAATTATGTACATGCAACCAACCACTTTGTAAATTGTCTTGTGCATCATTTGACACGTACCACGCGAGTAGTTTGCGAGTAGTTTGCGAGTATTTTGAATTTTCATGCAGTCGTCGATAACAAGTAACGATTCGAAAACATATTTTTATGTTTAAAAGTCATCAGCACTTTGAGTTGATTTTCTTTTTGTAGAATTCTATCTAAATCGTTTTCTTTTTTTATTTTTCTCTTCTTCTTATTAAATAATCACATAGAAGTTGTGATTATGCATCATCAGCTTTTCTGCCATTTAACGGTCATATTAAATCTATTTTTAGAAATAATTATTAAGCATAGAGATTTAATGGAGACATTATCTTTGAAAGTTAAGTACTGAATTGTGTAGTTGTTATTTATTTGCAAATTATAAATTTTATTCATTCCTATTGTGAATAACAAGAAATTTCCCCTCGAAGGGAAAAATGCTATCGTGAATATCCCTTTAAATGTTTCCCCCGCTCTCAGTCCCAGTGAATGTAAACAAGGGGAAGAAGATTTGGAAAGCTTAAAAATTAATTGATAAATCAAACAAATTTAATCAACAAATTAAATTTTAAATTTAAATTTAATAATAAGAAATACAAAAATTTTAGGTTCCATATTGAAATTTTTCAACTTTAAAGTTGCACACATGTTTTTAAATATTTTAAATATTCTGCAGCGAAATAAAATTTATTTAGTCTATCACCACAGTGCACCGCCGTAAAATTTACTGCGTGTGAACTCGAGGATTCATTCTCCATAAAAAAAGCTGTTGCATAATATTTTTGTTAAAAATTCTAAATTTGATTTACTAATATTGTCATAGAAATAAATTTGTATAACTTTTAATATTTAATTCGAAGGAAAATATCGAAATTGTGTGATCTAATAATTCAGTTCGCCTGCAAAAATAAAGTGATTTGTTCAAGGAAAAAATTAAAAAATCCCCATGAAAAACATTTTTCATGATAAGGGAAATAAAAGAAATTCAGTGAAGTGCGACCTTGACCCGCGCACGAAGGGTTCCGTACGGATACGAGATATGTAATTAAATACGAACTTCCGCCTATGTAAAATATAGTTTTGGCACTTTCTATTTCGATTTTGGGGTTTTTTCGGTTTAAAGCGCTTTTTAGCTTTGAGGTTTTTTGCGTTTATTAGCGCTTTTTTAGTTTTCGCAGTTTTTTTCTCGTTCTGGCAATGTTTTTGTTTTTTGATGTTTTTTTAATCACGGCGATTTTTTTTATTTTGGCGTTTTTTTCATATTGACGTTTTTTTCATTTTGGCGTTTTTTTTAATTTTGGCGCTTTCTTAGTTTTGACACTTTTTTTCTTATTTTGGCGATTTTTTTCGGTTTTTGTCGTTTTATGAATTTGGCTATTTATTTGATTTTGCCGATTTTTTTTTCATTTTGGTGATTTTTTTTTCATATAAACAATTATTTTGGTTTTGGCGATTTTATTCGGTTTTTGGCGTTTTTTTTTAATTTTGACGATTTTTTTCATTTGGACGATTTTTTCGAATTTTGCACTTGTTTTAGTGTTAGAATTTTTTTTAAATTTTGGCGATTTTTTTCGATTTGGCGATTTTTTGAAATTTTTGGCGATTTTTTTTTTTGGTTTGGCGATTTTATAATTTTCGGATTTTTTATTTGTACCGTTTTTGAAAATTTCAAGGGTTTACCTCTTATGGTTTCCAAGATATAGCAAGTTGTCATAATTACATAGTATTGCAGTAACTGATAGATTACCCTTTAATTTAAATTTTTTTTAAATTTTAGTGTTAATTTTAAAAATACACTAATTTTACAAATTTAAAGTGTCAATATACAATTGTATGTATATTACATGTGATTTTTAACAATTTTCGTTGCTCGTTTTGGAAAACTCTTTAATGTTTAATTCTCATGTATTTGTTGTTGTAGCGGCCAAGGTTCTACACACTCTGTCCAAATTTCAGGTCCGTAGCTCTTACGGTTCCTGTAAAATAGTATACTGACACAACAACAACGCAAACATTGGCGATCATAATTTTAGGGAAAGGTAACACTTTTCACGTGAACTTTTATTCCCGACAAGGGTGATTATATTTCGAGGGGAAAACGTTAAAGTTAGGGGTGATTAGTTAATATTTTTTATATCTAAATGCATATAAATATTTTTTGAGCTGTGGTAAATCGGTATTACCGTTTTCGCTGTTGAAATTTATCAAGACTGTTTAAATATTCGGCGTAGATGATAATGAGGCAGAAAACGACAAAATAACTAGCGATGCGAGTGGTCGTTCTCTTCCAGTCATTGGCTTTACAAGTGTGAAGTGAATTACCTTAGCTTCCATAGAACTACACCCAGAAATAATGAAGAATTTGAGCCACTAAGTAACACTTGGGATAACAAACATTATTTTCAATAATTTTTTTAAATAGCGATCCAGAAATCTGGGACAATGTGAAGAGTATAACCAAGCACTAGAGATATTTGAAAAAACGCTGCAGAAAGTGCCGTAAAATTATAACAAGATTACAGCAGTACGTTTTGCCGCGACAAAGAAGAAAATATATTTTTACTTCAAGTCGTTGCGAAAAATAAAAAGATATAAATAACACAAGCCAAAACTAAATTAATGATTTAACACAAAATTCTTTTTTTTTTGTATGGGGACGACCTTAATGGTTGAAAATAGATGACAATTATAATTTAAAGTAAATCTTTGTATTGAAAAAATATTCAGGGTTGATCATACATTTGTCTTCGATAGGTACGCCATGGGGGCAGTTAAGAGCCCTGCGAGTAAATTTTATAAACATTTCCTCTTTGTATGGGAACACCCTTAAGGAGTCGAGATAGGGCATACATATATATGTGGAAGATAAAAAATTATTTTGAGTTGGTCCTACATTTTACCCCCTGGGAGGCACCATAAAAGCGGAACAAGGAACTTTCTGAAAAAAAAAATTATTAAAAAAAATATATTTTGTATGGGGAGTACCTTAATGGTTGAAGATAGACGTTAAGTATGTTTGGAGAAAATCTTCGTATTGAAAAAATATTGCTGGTTAGTCATACATTTGACTTCGATAGGTACGCCCTAAGGGCAGTTAAAGCACTGCGAGTAAATTTTATAAATATGTTCCCTTTGAAATGGAGTCCCCTTAAGGAGCGGCTTTAGACAGTCGGTGTGTTTGAAAAAGATGTTGGGCGGAGAAAATTAAGGGTTACTGATCATGCATTTGACCCTTGTAGCGGTGATCCCGTGAAAGTTATATGATTTTTTTGTATATTTTTTTGCTTTTACCCTAAACTTTGAGCACGAAGAGGCGACCTTTGCCACCCCCCCCATCTGACCACCATCATAAATTTTTTGGCTCCATAATTTTTTTCCGAACCTCACAAAATGAGGGCTCGTCCACTATGTCACCTAATGTATGTACACACAAAAACAACAAGTTTTATAGAAAACGTGTCAAAGTTTTCAATTTACATACACCTCAATTCAAACATTAAAAAGATATTATTCTCCTGTATTATTAAATCAAAAAAACGCATTTCTTGAGCTATCACACTATTGAAGTAAATGAGCGATATGTATAGGCATGTATGTCTCAGAGATCAGCAATGAATCTTGTTTTTGCTATTCATATTGACTCATGAAATTTTAAATATAAATGCGTAATACATCGTTGACTCTGATGTACACACACTCTCAATGACATTAATTTATAAATAACCCAGTAAAAAATATGATCATCCAAAGAGTAATCTTGGATTACTCCATAACACTCCGGATCTCATTGAATTTTTAACACAGCATGTCCGCAGAAACGAGTACTCCTTTTAAGCTCCTTATGGAGTACTCCCTTTGATCTTGAAAATGACGAAAGAGGGAGTATTCGCTTTTGTCTCCTAAAAGAGCATAAAGGGAGTAATCGTTTTTGTCTCCTAAAAAGAGCATAAAGGGAGTAAAAATTCATATAACATACAAATTTGTTTATTTTTTCAATTTCATTTTCAACTACATAGTCGTCTTACATGACGCTTAGAAACTAAATTAAACTAAATTAAAACTAAACTGACTAAATAGAAAAACAAAACGAAAACAACAATTAACAGTTATATCAATGAAAAAAAAACTAAAAACGAACTGATACATCCCTCATTGATCCATTTGGAGTATTAAGCGAGGCATAAACAACAAAACAAAAAAAAAGTTTCGATAGCTCGCTGATTACTCTAAATGGATGAACAAGTCATTACTCCTTTGTTGCTCGATTATGGATTAATCCATATTTTTTTACTGGGAAGTCGAAATAAATATGAATGCGACGTTCAACATTCATATTCATACCACACTTACACTTACAAAGCACTTCAGTTTGTTTTTTAATTTCAGGAAAGTACTTATACTACTCGCATTGATTTAACTCATTTAGCTCATGCATGTTGTATGTATGTTTATTTAAAAGTTTAGTCATTAATCAGTTTGTAAGTAGTATACAATAGTAATAAATAAGGTTATTTTTCAACTCCAGCAAAAAAAAAAAACAACAATAAGCAACAGAGAAACAAACACACAAGCTCATAATGAGAACTGTAATGTTCGTATGCGAAGTTCGTATGGAGAGTCATACTTATTTATTTTGCATCGTCCATAGGCATTGAGTTAAGGAGAGTCGAAATCAATAACGTCATAAATGTTGTTGTATGTATGAGTTCGATGCTCACTTCAAACTTTCGAGTGATTCGCTTCATAGACAGACAACGCATTGCGTACAAGAAATTATAAATCATGATTTAACTCTATTCACTTTTTCACTACTTATTTCTGTTCTCTGGTATGTTTGTAAAAAAAAAGCGAAATAATTTATGTTTGTATAAAAAAAATAAATAATTTAACAAAAACTATGCAAGCGACAAAAGTGAAGGAAGAACATTTAAAATAGTCTGTCTACACACAGCGACAAGTAAATTTCCCACAAGTGCATTCAGGCATAAATATAGTTCAACTCCTGCCTCATGCATGCAATCTACAATCTACACATTGTTTATTTCTATTTCCTTGACCAGCAAAATTATTTATGAATTAAAATAAAAATATTTTAACAGAAAAACACAAAAAGAGGGCGTAAATTAAAACAAAAAAAACAAGTGTAGTAGTTCAGGGCTCCTTCCTTACTCTTCAACATTGTCTGACAATTTTTCCAGCTTAGATTGAATCTGGCACCCTGCATTTGTGCAGTTCATAGGAAATCATGAAACTTTGATATTTAAGGTGTATCTTGTATTCATCATTTTGATGTAAATTCTTGCGAGGAAAATTTGCAGGGAACATTTTAACCCTTTACCTTTCCTCCATATGGGTCCTGTTAGTCCTTTACCTTAGACGGCGATTTTAAATTTTGCAACTTCTACCAGTGTTGCCAGTTTTTTTCTAGAGCTTATCCCCAATTTTTGATTTCTCATCCCCAAAAATCCCCAAATTGGTATTTTTTATAAAAATGTTTTCTTTTGTGAAAAAAATAAAAATTTTAAATTTTTTTAATTTTTTTTTTAATTTTATTTGAAAAATAATGACAAAAATAACATATTTATTCAATAAAATTCATTTATACCTATAGATACTAGTATATTTACGTTCATATAAATTTAATTTATACTTATAAAAAACTGGTAAAGAAAAAATTACACATAGTTTAATATACCCCAGTATGAAAAAGTTTTTAACCAAAGTTTACCATTTCAAAAACTTGAGAATCGAAATCTTCTGATTCACCAGCCTCAGAAACTTTGTTGTACATAGTACTTGTATTAAAAAGTTTTGAGAATTTCAGCAGAAGGAATAAATTTGTCACAACAAATTGAATTATTTTTAAAGTGTATGTTTATTCTAAGAAGTGCTTTCAAAAGGTTGTATTGCATTCTGTTGCGTATTTTTGTTTTCGTTCGTAGCGTTCATTATTCGTTAGTCTGCCTTGATACTTCTTCTTTATTAGAAACCATACACTATGAATAGTAACACACATTTTTAGACTTGCCAGACGCATATTTCTCAGTTCAAAAATCATAAACAGAAAATTAATAGTGATACTTATAAATGTGCTTACCAAAGGTAAATCAATTGTATACAAAACAATCGTTTCTCATATTCCGTTTCATTGAAAATTTAAGTTAAATAGCTGATGTTAATAAGAATCTCTACTCAAGTAGATAGACTAGGTTGCTGATGAATTGCTTGGCTGAACAGAAAAGTATTGGTATTTCCCCCAGCTTAAAGTCTAAGTTTAATTTTTCTTCTCTTCTTTAGAAACTCACATTAATTAATAAAAATATTTCATTCAATAAGAATTGAAATTAATGAACTTAAGCCTGACTAAAAATTATGTCTGTCTCACAAAATTCATTCTTGTTTGACCATCAGTTATACAAAAAATCTCCCAAAAATCCCCTCAAATTTGGTTATATCCCCAACAAATCCCCAGATCCCCAATACGAAATTTTCATCCCCAATCGCGAAAAAAAATCCCCAATTCGGGGACAAATCCCCTAAACTGGGAACACTGACTTCTACTATCTTAATATATATAAAAATTAAAAGCACGTTTATTTTTTAGGGGTGCACTCTTCAATGCCCCAACAGATTTTCGCCTTCCACCCCACAAAATATTTGTAAAAGGCCGGCGTGTGTTTTTATATATATTCTCTATGGGCCGTGAGTAGTGTTTTTGTGTAGTTTGTAATTCGTCCGACAGATGGCGCAATTTTTAGTTTTTTTGTGTTTTTGCACCGTAACTCAAGAACTACTGAACCGATTTTGACCAACCTTTATATACATGCTCTATAGGGCGTGAGGAGTGTTTCTGTGTAGTTTCAAGTGCGTCCGACAGATGGCGCAATATTTAGTTTTATCGTGGGCAAAATCAAATTTTCAATAACATATACAACACAAATGTTTGCAACGACGTAGCAGACCTAAAGCTCGAGGCAAAACTTGAAATTGCTTTTAAGTATTAATTTCATAATTTTTCATACTTGCTTAGCATCAGTCTTATGTAAACTCCAATGAGTAAAATATTTGTTGAGCATTTTAAAATTCTAATTTTACAATCTATAAGTCTTTTTTTCTTCCAGAGCCAAATAAGATTATTTTGGGCCAAAAAATAACGCGTTAAAACTTCGTACAAAATTATACTAAATCTGCCATATTCATAAAAATTAATTTAGAGTTAAAAATTTCTAAACAAAATTTATTTTGTTAAGCTTTTGTAATAAAAAATTATTTGTTACGAATACTTCAGCAAGTCTTTAAATATCAGAATAACCCAGCAAAAAAATTTCAAAAAAGGTAATCGGGTTTGGAATTAAGCATTTTTAGTGGAAGCACTTCCCTAGTGGATTACCAACTTAATGATTTTAGCAAGGCGTGAGACTAAAATATTTGATTCTTGAGAAGTACTTACTTTTTTTATTTCTTTATTTGTTCACGTAATCTATTTAATCTAAAAAAAATATTCTCTTCATTTAGCAACTTGTAGATCATTATTTTTTTTTTAATTCTATATAATGAGATTTGTAAGCGAGTAATGAAGTTTGGTAATCAGAAAAGTAAGTCATTATATGGCAAGTAGTTCTGGTGGTAAATGTGTAATTTTTTGCTGTGATGTCTACCAGATTCGCGCGCTTGCGAATTTTTTTCGCGTTTTTTGCGCGATTTATTTTTAACAGTTTTTGCGATTTGAAAAGAATTTTAAGGTTTGTTTTCGATTTTGCAACATTTCGCGAATTTTTGCTATGTTTGCGGTGAATTCAACTTTTTGCAAGTATTCTGCTTCGTAAGAGCTTTCGCGAATTTTAAACAATATTAATAAATTTTGCGTTTATGCTGCTTTTAGCAAGTTTTTGCGAGCTTTTTGTAATTTTCGAGACTTTTTCTTTATGCGAAGTTCGTCGTTCATCTCAATTGTGTTTATAACGAATACCGATACCGATTCCGATATATCGGCAATAATTCCGATTTGCCAATATATCAATATCGGCGATATTTTACTGTCTATACGACGATACTTCTTGAATTTTTTAGAAGTTGTTTTGAACAAACAATTAAATTTTCAACGCATTGATTTGCATAACAACTAGGAGAAATAACATAATATAATAAAAGCAGAACATAAAGTCAAAACAGAATAATGAAATTGTTTCATTTGTGTTGCTTTGCACCATAGTAGTAAAATGTTGTGTATGTTCGTAAATGCATCAGTTCCCTGCAACATACGAGCAAACTTTTATTTAAAAAGCAATACAAGTTCGCTAATAATATTTTTCAGTAATAGTCATGTTTGTTCCCAATATTTGACAAATATTTGTGTACTTTCCATTTCAATTTCCATTTGCAGCGCAATGATGATGCATTTACGAACAGGTGCGTTTTAAGATTTCATTCAAAGCGCATTAATAGAAGTGGTAGTATTTTTACAAAAGTCCTAGTAAGATCTCCTAATATTCCTAGGGACGCAGATATCCTCTTGATTTTCAAATGAGTTCAGTCGCATCTGAGAGAATATTTTCTACTGCAGGTCTGTTTCAAATGGATTCGCGAAATCATCTATCTCCGCAAAATTTTACAAGACTTTTTTTTAACTAAAATCTTTTTAATATCAATTTTAAATATTAATCTCTTACAATGTATTTTATTTTTAATATTTTTTTTGTGAATTTTACCATGATATCAAATTCAATTCGTAATTCGTATACGTTTTCTTGTTTGTATTGAAAATTTTTATGATATTAGAAAATAAACAGTATGACATTCAGTTTGAATGGGATAATTAAAAATCGCATACACTGTTATTTTGTTAAAAAAAACCCCCCGTTTTTTGTAAATTTCATAATGAACTCAAATATCAATTTTAAATAATAATAAACTCTTAAAGTGTAATTTTTTATAACAAAACAATTACTCTAGTTTTTGTTAATTTTAACTTGAGTTCAGTTTCAATATGCGTATCGGTATCGGAATCGGTATCGGCGATATTTCTTTTTGAGTATCGGTATCGGATCGCCAAAACGGCGCATCGTTACATCCCTACAAATTATTGTATTTGGGCAAAAATATAACGAGTTAAAAATTAAAAAAAAATCTACTACAACTGCCGCATTCATAAGAATTAATTTAGGTTTACAAAAGGTTTAACAAACAAACCTTTCCATACAAAATTTGTTTTGTAAACCAAAATTATTTGTTAATATCTACCCAATAAGCAATTTTGCTTGAAATCAAGTGTAAAACAATTGTTATTCAAGTCCCATATTCAGTTGTCAAGGGTTGCATTGTGCTTGATTTACACTTTATTTCAATAGCATTCTCCAGTGAAATGGGTACTTGAATTCAATTAGAACACTTCAATTGTATTACAGTTCAATTCAAGCCTTGAATTATACTGTATTTCAACCTTGTATGACAATTGAATTCAAGTATATTTCAAGCTTCAAAAACAATGTTTTTAAAATAGAAAGGAAAATGCAATCGACAAGTTTTCTTATAATTATTAATTTCTGCATATCTACCTTCACTATTGTTTTCACGATTTTAATAAACTTTTTTTAAATCACATTTTTATTTATCTTTGATATTTTTCACCAGAATTTCAATTTTATTAAAAAATAAATTACTTTATTTTTGACAAAGTTTGAACATGTTGTATGTTGTTTGATTTTTTATTTCCAATTATTTTCAAACTTGAATATTACTTGAAAAATTGTTTGAATTTAACTTTGTTTCCAGTTAAATTTCAAGTGCTTGAATTTTAATTTTTTGAGTGCTTACCTCATTAACCCTAAAATGTTCTTTAACTTTTTGACTTACTCTCCCGATCATATAACTAGAATAATCTAAATTTCTGTTTTTAAATCGCTTTATATATTGAAACTTTTTGACGACGGCTCAAAATATCAACAACAACAAAAAATAAAGTTTGTTTCAACAGTCATCGTAAATAAAATTTCCCTTATATTTCGTTTCCTGTTGACACAATCACTAGCGCAAGTCTTTAATCACACGTGAACATATGGCAACTTCCAAAGATATTCCCTCTATTGTGAATGATTTTTTTCATGGGAATTTGTTCGCTATTGTAATTGTTTACTCTTATTTTGAAGCATTTAACTGTTTTCTTCTTCTTAACGTCAGGATTATTTATCTCAATAATAGTTAATTTTTAGGGGTAATTAAAGAAATAAAAAGGAAATTGAAATATTATTGCAAAAGATGCGTTAGAATCCATTCACAGCTGGAGATTACAAAAAATATTCTATGAAAATAGTAAAAAATATAATGAACAGAGATGCTCTCTTCATCTTGCCATCAGGGTGACCGATGACATTTTTCAAAACGTAACACCAAAAGGCGATTTATCAAAAACAAAAAGGGCAAAATTAAAAAAAAACGAGAAAACTACACTAAACTTTTTCAGCCTTATTTATAAAAATTATTAAGGCTTTATAAAGCCTTTTTCAGAAAAATTTTTATGAAAATTTGTTTTAAAAAATAAGTGAGGCTGTTTGTTTTTAATGTATTTTTATATAATTCACTCTAAAAAAAGGGAGACAAAAAGTGGCAAGGCGGTCGAAAAAGTGGCAAATTGCCACTTTATTCGGTCAAACGGTCACGCTGCTTGTTATGTATAAAATATTCATTGGGCGAATAAGGAATAAAAAAAATTATTACGATCGGCTTATTCGATTTATTCATAGACTTATGGTAGAATATTTCGGACAAATATTTTTGCTTATGATTTTTGAAACACATAAAATTAGGTGAACGAGTTGTTTGTAGGGCATAAAAGATTCGTCTTAGCTGCGTTCTCCTTTTCTTCATGCCAGCAATATTCAAACTAAAATTTTCATATGGTTAATTATACCCTCTGGTGGCATATAAACATGTACATATGTACATGTGCACTAATGACCATTTGAAACAGGTTGCTCTGAAAATACTCAAATGAAGAAGGGGAAAAAATTGAAACAGGTGTTTTTCTTCTTGAAGTTGTTCAGTGGCGGAATTCGTGGTGGCTGATTAAATTGTTTTATTTAAGTTCACACATATTTATTTTTGTTTTTATTGCTGTTTTTTTGTTGTTGTTTTTATTGTTGTTGTAGGGTACTGATGCAACCTTGTTTTAATATTTTTTTATATATATCTGTTTACGAGTTTTAGATATTTCCTACGCGATTGCCGCATTCTTTCTCACTTCCTCTATTTCGATGACAGATAAAAAAGGGAAGATAATTTGCGGTTAAGTTTGAAATTTTTCCTTTTTTTTAATAATATTTATTTTTCTTTTTTTTAATTTTCTGTCCCATCCAAACGTTTACCAACTTTATTCTAAGAGCTGAGTATTGTATGTACCTGCATTATTTGTCCATTACACAGTACAACACGTAAAAGTAGAAGTATAGAGCTTTGAAAATAAATTCTGGCAAAGGAGACCCGAATAAAAAATACAAATGTTGACGTTTTGGAATTTTATTTTAGGAGTGTGAGACTTAAAAGTTCTCTCCTTTGGCCTCTTCGTGCCAAATTAATTTTATTAAAAGTTCGAAATTGTTGTACAGTGTTATTTATAATTTTCCTTACTAATATTACACGTCTTCTAAACAGTTTTTTTGTATATTTTTATTATTTATTTTCCTTTAAGTTTTGCTTTAAGGGATTTCCTTGGAGTTTTTTTTTTTGTTAATTTTTCTTTTCATTCAACTGCAATTGATTTTTATCATTTACAAAAGAAATTCTCACACCAGTCGACGAGACCTTCTTTAACTTTATTTGTATTTAAATACGGAATGATTAATGTATTTCTCTGCATGTTTATACAAATAAAAAATAATTGTACATGTATACGGATTAATATAATTTCATGTGATAGGAACAAAACTGCTCGCACTCGTATCGTATGTTTGAAGCTTGAAAGGGAATGATTTGTTGCTTAGATTTCAATTTCAATCAGATAATAAGTTATTCGCATGAGTGATTGAAGAAAATGTGTTCCCCGTTGGATTCACAATTGTACTCGAGTTTAATGAATAATTTTTGACAGGTTCAAGCTTGTCTTTTCAATTTTCTATTAAAAAACGAAAATTATTTAATCAATGAGAATTTCCATTATACGGTGCTGCTCTGCCTAATCTAGAGTCCACTGATGTGCTGCTACACTTCATAAAATTGTGCGATGCACTTCATGCATCAATAAATAAAACCTGCGTCACCCTTTAATAAAAATTTTTTTAAATTGTATGTACAAAAATTTCGAATATGCAACTAACTCATTTGAATGTTACGAATCATATCACAAATAGGAAACCAAACATTTAACACAAAAATTCCGATAACTTTTGTGTCCCTTAACTGCTTTTGGTTTCACGTACCGCATGAATTATTGTGTAAAGTAAATATGTATATCGTGTTAGTTACAGAAAACCACTGATTATCAAATATTCTCCCCAACGAATGCTTAACTATAGAAAGAAAAAGTAAATAACTAATCTATTCAAACTCGAAAGTATGTATGCATGTGTTTATTAAAGGACTTCTTGGAGCGCAAATCAACCACAAATCCTACAAAACAAAAAATTAGTCAATTCTTTAGTAATGTTAGTTTGAAGGGAAGTAATCCTAAGGATCAAGTTAATGAGTGCAGCAGCTAAAACAGCAATCCAGTTAGGAGTAAGAAAAATCTACAAAATATTATTCACTGCGCTAAATAGACGAGTGGTCCTTACTTCTTTCAAAATGAAGGCGGCTGTAAAAGTCCACGAGTAATAACTGCAGCGTACAAGTACAAGCAATCAAATAACAAAAGTAAAGTTTTGAAAATTTTCGCCAGTGCGAAACCTTGAATCCTTATACGTTCTAGTTTGCAAAATATAGCGACTTCAAAATTTTTCTCATAAACAGCTGTTTATGTTTTCATTAGTTTTTCTATTTCAAGAGTGCACGGATTCCTAAAGGTTTCTCGCAGCACAAATATTAATTAAAACAATTAAAAAAATATAAATCAAAATTTAGCAAACTCTACAGCAAATGAAAATAGTAAAAACACAAAAAAAAAACAAATATGTATGTCTAATCATTCAACAGCTGTTTAATGATTTCAATTGATTTCTATCAAGGCAAATTCATGACAGTTAAAGTTAATACTACAACAAAGTAAAAACAATAAAAACAATATCAAGGCATATCAAACAGGTACACGTATCAGGCATATTGCTCATCCGCTGATATTTTGTTTACAAGTTTATAACGAAGAATTCATTTGACAATTACATTTGTGCCTTGTTTGATGCATACAATTTTTTGACAATTACCATGTAAAACTATGTGAGAAGCAGAGAGTTGCCAGAGAGTTAGTAGAGAGTTGCCAGAGAGTTTTGCCTAATGCATGTACCTGTATTAAATGTGCCTTGAACAATATGGTATATTGGTGTTGCCTTAGGAGGCAAAAGCAAAAGCAGCTGGTTGAAGATATTGAAGCAGAGACCAACGCCATGATGGCTCACAGCCGGCTGAGCCTAGCCGTCGAAAATTTCGGTCAACTACGCTGTCACTAAAAAAAAGTTTGGCTTATGTCGCCTGAAAAACAGCCGCCGATTTTCCATGTAGAATATAAAGTAATATTTATTATATTTATTTTTTATTTTTTTATTTGATTTTCATGTTAATTGTTCTCAGCTTCCGCCGACGATTTTCCCAAGAGCCGGCGCCGCCAAAAAAAATTTGACATATGATCCAATGAATATGAATTCGCCTTGAATTAAGCAAAAAAAAAAAAAAAGTGGCAGTCGTTAAGCAGCTATGGGTCGGGGAACATCTCTCGCGTCATCGTAATTATTTCTTAAGCGCGGTCAGGCTTGTGTGTGTTGTTTGGCCTTCGAGAGTTTTTCGTCTCGCTCGCACTGGTTGACTGATCTGCCACGGATAATCGTATAATCTTGCGGTTTTTGTGGAATTTCTTTAACAACCACGTTGCCTACTTCCTATGTGAAGGCATAGGTCGTGTACAGTCAGTCACAAAACCTTTTAAAATACTGTTAATACCATCTTGGGCATATGGTCTACGTTACTCCGCCCATATTTGTGCAACACCATATTATGCAAATTTACTTTGCATTAATATGTTTAATAAATAAATAAATAAATAAAAAAAATGTGGATCAGATGTGTTTTCAACTTTACTTGTTATGAATTTCCCTTGGTTTCTATTGTTATAGTTATGGGCAATATGGCAACTCAGCTGTGTGGAATCAAATACAGTGTTGCCCATAAAGTTGGTTCGAACAAATGTTTTGTATGGTTATGGCACGTCTAAGTAAACCTTTAAGTGCACAAAACTCAAAAATCAAAATTTTTCTTTAGAAAAAATCATATTTACGCCAAGAAAAGAAAAATACGTTTTTTTTTTAATTTATGTACACAAAATTTGCTGTCCAGCTCAACAGGTGGTTCTTGGTGTTGCCACAAGCGAGTTAGATCGTGTGACAGCGTTGCGGCAATTATTGTCTCGGTATCGTTTTGCGCCAACTAGCGGAAATTAAATTTTTTTTAGAATGAGGCAACCGTGTGACATCAAAATAAAATTTTTTTTAGACAATCTTTCCGCAAAAATAGTGCATGGGTCCATGAATTGACTTTTTGCCCCATTTCTTCTTAAAGCACGCGGTAGTTTGCTAGCAATGGCTAAACGCTTCAGTTAAGAGGCAGGAAATTCAAAAAGGCACGGACTTATTGATCCGCCCTTATCGTGAACAAATGGGAAAGCTCTCATTGATTCCAATTTCCTAGCGTGGGTTTCCCTGGCCTAAAGTTAATCACAAGAACGAACTGTTGAAGTGTTTCATATTGTTAATGCTTTTCTTTCGCAGTTTCTTTAATGGTTAATTTGATTAAAGTCCAACGAGCTTTAAAATAAATTTTTTTATTGTGGTTTTTATTTCCAAACGTTAACTGTAACTCCCTTTCCCTCAGGCGAAGTGTTAAAATGTTTTTTTTAATCTTAAAGTATGGACAAGCTGAAAAATTTTGCGTGCCTTATTTTTTAGCAAATTTTTTTTTATTTTTTTGCTTTAAATTTACTTTATTTTTCCTTGAACAACAAAAAGAAGAAACAACATCTTTGATTTGCAGGCAGCCGAGGCATAAAAATGCATAAAAACGAATGTGGTGCAAAGTAGGCTGCCTGTCTGTCCGTCCGACCGAACATTCACTTTAAACTTGTTGCTGTTTTTAAGCTGCAGGCCTGCTGATAAAGTAAATACGTAAGTGCCACAGAACATTGTTTTTATTTATTGTAGAGTTTTAATATAATTTTGTGTTTTTTTTAATACATACTTGTACATTATTTTATTTTATTTTGTTTTACGATAATCCTTTCATAAGTAGATTCCATTCCAAAAATAGATCCCAAGTACTTTTACTGGCGTCTTGTGGTTAATTTTTGTTGTTGTTGTTGTTATATTTGATGGGATCTTTAATGATTTTTTAATGCGCTCTATTTCTGGCCTGAATGACAAGTTAAAAAACTGTTTTCCCTTAATGAAAAATTATACTTTTCGAAAAAGAAAAATTATGTATAGTACTCGTATTTCTTTTTATAAAACAAAATGTATGTAATTACAAGTGGGTTTTTTTTTGCTTTTTTAATTCGTAAATAGATCAATTATAGATACAGCAGGCTTTTATTCATAACCAGACTATAGAAAAATTTTGTTATAACGAAAAAAGCTCATTAGTCGTGAAAGATAACAAAAAATATCTTAATTAAAGGCAGGCATTAAATTTATTTTGACTTCTTAATTGTCTCACTACGCCGCGTGCTGTTTCCTTCTGTGGGCACTGTTTGCTGCTACAAATACGTCGAGGTGCACTGGGCCCACATTACAATTACATACATATACACATAACTTCATGCATAAATTCTATTTCTGGAAAAGGTTGGGAATAGGTACTTTTTTAAAAAAAGAAATCTTATTAATATCAATTTTAAATATTAATAATCCCTTGCGCTGTTTTTTATACAAAAAATAATTTATTTCATTCCCAAAAAAAAATATCAATTATTAGTTTAATTGCAACCTACCATAAATTATAGTGTGGCAACACTCTATTCTTGCGAAAGCAATGAATAGTTGTTGTTGTTTTTCTTTACAGTTATTTTCAATTACATACATACACACATACATATGTACTTGTTACAATCAGGGTTGTCATACTTTTTTCGCCAAATTGATTTTAAAAATTGCCTGCCAAAAGCCGTCAAAATCAGTTTTATGTAGTTTTTAGGGTTCCGTACACCAAAGGTGAAAAAAGGAACGCTATTCTTTTCGCTACGCTGTCCGTCTGTCCGTCACACGCTATTTTCTCAGGAACCGTAAGAGCTATGGGCCTGAAATTTGTACAGAGTGTGAAGAACATTGGCCGCTACTACAACAACAAATACATGAGAATTAAAAATGAAAGGGTGTTCCAAAACGAGCAACGGAAAATTTTAAAATTTCATGTAATATACACACAACTGTATATAGACACTTGAAATTTGTAAAATTAGTGTATTTTTATATAGACTACAACAATTAACACTAAAATTTAAAAAAAATTTAATTCAAGGGTGGTCCATTATTTAATTCAATTTTGACTATGTAATTTTGACAACGTGCTGTATCTTGGAAACCGTAAGAGATAAACTCTTAAAATTTTCAAAAACGGTAAAACTAAAAATTCCGAAAATTATAAAATCGCCAAACCAAAATAAAATTGCCAAATATTACAAAAAAAAAACGCCAAAACGAAAAAATTCGTCAAATTTAAAAAAAATAAATCCAACACTAAAATAAATCGCAAAATTCGAAAAAAATCGTCCAAATGAAGAAAATCGCCCAAAAGAAAAAAAACGCCAAAAACCGAAACAAATCACCAAAACGCGAAAAAGGCGCCAATAACAAAATAATTGTTAATATAAAAAAAAACCCAAAATTAAAAAAATCGCAAAAATTTAAAAAAAAATCGCCAAATTGAAAAAACGTCATAAACCGAAAAAAATCGCCAAAATGAGAAAAAAGCGCCCAAATGAAAAAAAGTCGCCAAAATGAAGAAGCACCAAAAACCGAAAATCGCCAAAATTAAAAAAAATCGCAAAAACGAGAAAAGAAGTGTCAAAACTTAATAATTGCCAAAATGAAAAAAAAAATCCAAAAGCCAAAAAAAATCGCCTTTATAAAAAAATCGCCTATATAAAAAAATCGCCAAAATAAAAAAATCGCCTATATAAAAAAATCGCCAAAATAAAAAAAATTAAAAAAACGTCAACAATGAAAAAAAATGACAAAACTATATTTGATATAGCCTAAAGTTCGTATTTAATTACATATCTCGTGTCCGTACGGAACCCTTCGTGCGTGGGTCAAAGTTGCATTTCACTGAATTTATTCTTAATTTGATAATAAATGATTTCTTCTATAACAATATTTTTCAATATAAATTTTTATAAAATAATCGTATAAAAATTTAGCAGAAAATCGCCTAAAGCAGAACTAAAATCGCCAAAAATTATTTATTGTAAATTCTTCTCAACCAAATTCAAAACGCATTAATGACTTTAATTAATATACATAAGAAATATCATCAAAATCAAATTGTTTTAATTTCTAGCAGACAAGTTTTGGTAGGATTAATCTACTGAATTGCAAAAATTTTTAAGTTAAATTTTGTTAAAAATTAGCCATAAAAATCGCCAACAAATTTATTTATCGCCATGTCGCCAAACCAAATATTTGGACGCCAAACAAGTTGAAAAATCGCCACGTTTGGTGAGAAATCACCATATCTAACAGTCTTGTAGTGGGATTCACTAACTTTTTTTTACGATAGTCGGATCGTTAAAATAATTATAACGAAAATATATCGAATTTCCTATTTAGTAAAATTTTTCAACGATATTCGCTGTGGCTAATGTCAGCTGTGTCGTTATTTAAGCGACAATAATTTATGTGCTGTTAATTTTATCGACAAAAATCAACAGAAAATATCAGCTGCGTTCTATAGTTAAAAAAAAAGTAATGTGACTCCGATCACAGGGGAGATGTGCAAATATCTAGTAGTGAATTTTTTTTTTAATATTGGCTTATGGTAACTTTTTGACTCTACTGTTTTTAAAAATCTATGAAAAACTGCATCTATAGCAGTGGAATTATTAGTTGTGGGGGTTTGAGGAGAATTTGTCATGTGCAAGTGGAAAACGTCAAATAAAAATTTTGATAAAGCTTGCGACTGTGGGCTTGCAAAATTTATATTAAAATCTCTACCCATAATAATTGGCATGAGATCGAGGTTGTTACCCAATTGTCGTGCACCAGCTTCAGTGTAAGACATGTATGTATGTAATGTATAATGTATTTTATAATATAATATTATAAATTCTATATAAAGACTGCTATATACCTTTTAAACAAATATTTTACATTTAAAACGCTCTTTTATTTAAAAGTTTATATTTATTTTATATTTTTCAAATTTTTAACAAAATTATCCCCACTGGCAACACTATTACACCTCACAAGCAATTTCTATTAAAATTAACATTCATTGCTCCTAAAGGTATGCTTTAAAATTCGTTTGAGTGTATTTCTATGCAGCTGTAAAGTTTCTCTGTACTTCTTGTGCGTATGATTACACTAATACACTCATGCATACATAACTCACACCGATTTGATAACGCTTTACGATCTTACTCAAAATGTGTGATTGTATTGTGAAAAAAAATTTTACTCCCTAGCCTATAGATTCCCAGTGGTAAAAATATACATTACGTAATCGATTATATGAGTTATACTTCGTAGCAGTCAGTGGTGATTCGTTCACTTATTTTGCTATTTAGATTTAACATAAAAGTGTCATAGGACGTGTAAGTGGTGCGCTCTCGCTTACAAAGTAAGCTACGATGTCAGTACGTGCCGCTAGAATTGCACTTGCATTGACAGCGGAGTTGTAAGCGGGCATGATAATAAATTTACCCTAAAAGTAGGCCAGTATTTTAATTTTATTTTAGAACAAACTACTTTTTTAAACAATAACTGAAGCCCTGCTTACATCGTAATCGAAGTTATCAGTTGCACGTACATTACAATTCAAGTACTTAAATTGCTCGTTTACGATGTCACACTGACGTCAGTGATTATTATCGAAGTACTTCGCTTAATTTACCGCTGGGTGTTTACACATCAATAGTGAACCGCCACTGCTTGTTTCCTCACTGCATAGATTTCTGACGATATATTTTTCATAATAAAAACAGCTGATTGATGTCATTAGGTTGGTTAGAAGAAAATAGACCACGCTCTAATTGAAATTTTGTTAAACGGCCTTGCGTCTGACTTTTACAAAAGCAATGTTTTAAAGGTACCACGCAAGGTGAATTAATATTAGGTGGCCTCGATTTCCAATTCTGCAGATTCGCCTTGTATATTTGTTAGTGTAAAATTTTCGAACGTTTTGCTTTGATTTGACAGCAGAAATATTATCAGCTGATCATCAGCTGCTGAATTGAGATCACCTGATATGAATTCGCCTTGGTACCTCTGGCCATGTAATTATTATATGTTTTACAGTGGGAAATTTAACAAATCAGATGTAAAAAACATGTCGTCTATAGACGTGGAGCAAAAGCACAATTCCACCGACATTTATAGATATATCTACGCAGCCTCCACTGATTTAGGCTATTCAGTGTAGAAGAACAAATGATTTGTCCTTACGGTTTCCGAAAGCAATGTAATTCCCCAAATTCTTGTTAAATACAAAAATAAGTTAACGAACTGTTGAAAATTCAACATAAATCAATTTGAATTTCTTTTTAAATTTATTAAAATTCTATAATTTGTTCCCGCTAAAACTACAAAAATAAAACTAGCAATTAATGTAGTGTACGAGTAATAACAAGAATGATTTAATTTCTTTTTATGGCTGCTGCAATTTCGTTGTTAATTAAATTAACAATAAATTTCTTTAGTAACGCCCATTTTTCAAATCAAATTTCCAAAATATTTATTACAACTTCTTATGACATGCGAATGAAATATGGATTTTTTTCCACTGGCTGCGCACTTCTGCAAACAGCCACAGATTTTCGATAATAAAATTTTATTACAAAATCTTCAATGAGTTTTTAAAAGATGATCTTATTTAAATTATGCCACTGAGACGAAAGAAGGAACAACCAACCCCTGCCTTAATAAGAGGCTGAAGTTTTATTTTTTCTCTAATAAACGATTTAATTGCAATGAGGGGAAAAAGAAATAACAATTTAAAGAAAATGAATAGCAAGTTATTGGTTCACACTCTTTTAAAAATTTTTTTGGTAAAATCTAGTCTTTTAAAAACCTCAAATAAGTTTCTTAAATTGTGACTACTCGCCTGGTGGTACACCAATTGCCACTGTGCTGCTGTTCGATTAGTCTAGACTCTAGAGTTTGGTTTTCATTTCCCTGCTCTATAAATAAAGCTATTGTAACATTTTTATAAAAATAAAATAAAAAAAATAAATAAAAATATGTATCGAAGTCTATCTTTGCTTAATAAGATTTCAATTTGTTCAAAACCAGATCAAAATTTGTAAAGAAAAACAAAAAAAACAGAACGAGCAAAGGGAGTGACTGACACAAACATTTTCATAGAACTTTACATGGAGCATAAAAAATGTTTAATGTTCGACTAAAAGGCCATTCAAACATTGTTGTACGTCATATCAAAATGACTGAGTATACCTAACATTTGCCCATTCAATTCATTATTAATTCATATTTTCCACCACTTCGTTTTTTTTTTCTCAGTTCAATTCATTTCGGCTTCCCTGCTCACTCAATATCTTTAAATGAAACATGAAATGCATGTCAATCATTGTTAATGAAATCTATAGTCTTGTTTAGAAAAGTTTTATATTCGTATGAAATCAAGGCGTGTTTCTATAGAAAAACAACAGCAATAGCCAAATAACAAAAACAATAGCAACAGAATATTGAAAATTATTTTTTTTTTTCTTAAATTATTTTTCCAGATGCGTTTGGGGTAGACACGACCCTGATTATACGAGGGGAATTTTGTAAGCGTCTGCAGTAGTATATTTTAAGACAAGGAAGGAAGGTAGACTTAGATTAGTAGTTTAGGTTGAATTGGCAGGCCAGACTTTGCTGGTCTCATTATAGGTTTAATCCTTTTTCCATCGTTTATTCGTCATATCGTCGACCCAGAATAGTTTTGCTCCACCGACCATTCTAAAAAAATTGAGCTATGTATGGAATATGAGGCCCTATAATCCTTGTATGAACGATGGAACCTTTATATATATATACATATATATGTTTATATAGAATATATATATTTTGAATATTCTCATTCTGAATCAAAAACGAGTTTCACGAAATTTATTATGGTTTCTGAGATATTCAGCATTAATTTCGCTCCATATCCACTATCTTTAGGTTTAATAAGTATTGTTTTGCTTCATTTCTATAACATAGTGTCCACACCTGATGATTTTATATCATACTTCGTAATATGACGTCGGCAGAGCTACTGTCATTTCTTAGGGTTCCGTACACCAAACGTGAAAAAAGGAACCCTATTGTTTTCGCTAAGCTGTCCGTCACACGCTATTTCCTCAGGCACCGTAGTAGCTGCGGAGCTGAAATTTGGACAGAGTATGTTGAACCTTGACCGCTAAAACAACAAATACATGATATTTAAAAATTAAAGGGTGTTCCAAAACGAGCAACGAAAAATGCTAAATTCCAAAATCCCAATTGTATATTGCCACTTGAAATTTGTAAAATTTGTGTATTTTTATATAAACTACAAGAATTAACATTAAAATATTAAAAAATATTAATTAAAGGGTGGTCCATCAGTTAAATCAATTTCGACTACGTAATCTTGACAACTTGCTATATCCTGGAAACCGTAAGAGGTAAACTCATGAAATTTTCAAAAACGGTAAAACTAAAAAATCTGAAAATTATAAAATCGCCAAACCAAAAATTCAAAAATGTCGCCAAAACGAAAAAAATCGCCAAAATTAAAAAAAGTCTAACATTAACATAAGTCGCAAAATTCCAAAAAACCAAAACGAAAAAAAATCGCCAAAAACCAAAAAAAATCGCCAAAACGCGAAAAAGGCTCCAGTAACAAAATAATTGTTAATATGAAAAAAAATCGCCAAAATTAAAAAAATCGCCAAATTAAAAGAAATCGCCAAATTGAAAAAACGCCAAAAACCGAAAAAATCGCCAAAATGAGAAAAAAGTGTCAAAACTAAAAAAGTGTCTAAATTAAAAAAGTCGCCAAAATGAAGTAACACCAAAAGCGAAAATCGCCAAAGTTAAAAAAATCGCCAAAACGAAAAAAAATCCCAAAAAAATAAAAAACGCCAAAAACCGAAATATCTCGCCAAAATGAGAAAAAAGTGTCAAAACTAAAAAAGTGTCTAAATTAAAAAAGTCGCCAAAATGAAGTAACACCAAAAAGCGAAAATCGCCTAAATTAATAAAATCGCCAAAACGAAAAAAATCGCCCCAAAAAATTAAAAACGCCAAAAACCGAAAAAAATCGCCAAAACGAGAAAAAACTTTAAAAACAAAAAACTTGCTAAAATGAAAAAAACTCCAAAAACCGGAAAAATCGCCAAAACCAAAAAATCGCTGGTATGAAAAAAATCGCCAAAATAAAAAAAACGTCAAAAACGAAAAAATATTCCAAAACTATATTTATATGAATCAAACAAATATTTGAAAAATACTTGCCAAAAATAATTAATTTGCGTGTTGTTTAATTTTTTGGGCATAAATAATTGTTGTGCCGACATTTTTAAACGAAATTTTCTTAATAAATAAACGTTAAATGCACAGTAACACATAAAATGACATTTGATATCGAGATGAATTTATCAGGCCGTGAGCTCAGATGATTATATCATAACGCTGCCATAATATTAATAAATGGAGTCTATACGTGATGAATTTTCATCATGATTCAATTTGACATTCATCATAATATGAATTCATTAGGTGTGGACACTATGTAAGAAATGAATTTAAAAAAAGAAGAAGAAGTAAAAACATCATCACCCAGACGCAGCCGCCGATTAAATGTTTTAACATAAACTTAATAAAATAAAAGAAACATTAAATATGCATGTTTGAGTATAACAAAAATCATTTAATTTCATTCTTTACATTAAATACTCTTCAATTTATTGTTTATCTTGTGTAAGCGGATCGATAGTTAAAAATATTACGGCGGCGGCTTCTTGGTCGGCGTTAAACGATCGACTTATTACTATGGACAGGAAGAAAAGTAAACAAACAACAAAATCTCAATTGACAGCTATGACGCAACAGTGAAGTATACGTAATTACGTATGGAAAAAAAAGCTACGCCCCTTTCACATTAGGCAACTTTACTTGCGCAAGTATAATTTTCATTTTTATTTATTTTCTTTTGAACTTGCTTCTATGTTCACATTCAGTTCATTTGTTGAGCAAGTTTAATTTTCTTATGCTCGACTTTTCTTAATTTGTTGACGTTTTGTGGCAGAATTGCCAAGTTGTGGCAGAATTGCCAAGTTGTGGCAGAATTGCCAAGTTCAAGCAAGTCTGTACTCAAATCTCGGCAATTCTTTCCCCTTCAACCGACCTTTCCTCTCACACCCACAAACACAAGACTTGCGCAAGTAAAGTTGCCTAATGTGAAAGGGGCCTACCTTTTGAAAATAATTTAAAAAAAGTGGCGTATGTGGCACAAAACGTCTTTATACTTTTACAATAAAGTAATTTTAACTTCTAACTTCATTGATGTAAGTTCACAAAAATTTACAATCCATCGGGTATATTTTGAGAAAACTTCATGTAAAGCTTCTTAGTCGTTTTTCTCCATTCCAACTTTGTGGCATATGGGCTAAAGCTATTCTGAGGCGACGATAGGTTGAAGTTTGTGTGAGATTGCTGCCACTTGCTGGACTAATCTTCAAAAATTCAAGTTTTTTTTTTTAAATCGATTTTATATATGTATTCACTGGTCGCATGCCCACAATTTTACCAAAATCTATAGTTTAGCAATTGCCATGCTTCTTTTCTCTGCAACGACTTATTGCCTAGTCCTCGTAATTATTTTTTTTAAATTTAATTCTATTATTTTTGATTTTTTTCCAAAGTGATAAACGCATAATTTTTATTATTGACTGCTGTTGACAGTTGCATGTGTTTGTGTGTGTGTGTGTGTGTGTGTGTGTACATGTATGTGCATGTTTCCTCAACTGTCAAAATGTCGAACATATTTTTTGTGGGCTATTTTTCTCTTTATTGGATTTTTATTAAAACAAATCAGTTATAGAAAGAACATTCAAATGAACATAAAGATGATGATAATAAGGGAGTGGGGAGGGGGATTAATGTTAGTTTAACGGGATTTTTAAATTTCAATAATGCTGGTATTGATTTTTTTTGCTTTGCAACTTCCAGCAAGAGGGTGAAATTAAAAACTTGAGTTGTTTGACAAAATTTGTTGACGCAGTCTAAACAATTATTTATTTGTTTGTTTGTGGTGTTTTAAAAAAAGTCTACTAAACATTAACTCAAAAAAAAAATTAAAAACAACCGACATAAACAATTATTTGTTTAGCAATAAAAATCAGTATTTCGTATACAAATAAAATTGCATTTGTAATAAATTTCAAATATAAAAAAAAAATATTCTTTTATTTTTCTCAGGGTCTTGGGAGTCTAGTATTTAAAGTGGTCTCACCAGTGTTACCATATGTGAAGATTTATTTTATTTTTGAAGTTTTAAGACATGTTAAAACGACAAAAAAGATTTCTTATCTAAAAATAAGATTTTTTAAATTTTACTTTTAGTGCTTTTAAATAGTCCCCCTTATTGTGGTTGGCGTTTATCGACTTTCAATTCGACTATTTGTAGTTGATTAAGTTTTTAAGTTTAAGTTTTATTTCAATAATTTTCATACAATTCTTACTAGAATAAGTTCCGCAAAGCTTAAAAGCTTGTCTGCTTGTTCTTAAAGAAACCAAGCTACATTTTTCTTTAATCTTTTACAATACAACTGACTTTCGCCGCAAAATTGCCAATCACAATAAGGGGGATTATTGAGGGTTTTTTTTTACTAAATTACTTACAAATTCTTTGATTTGCTTCGTTATAAATCTTACACATATTCTATACAGTAAATTTTTTTGTTATTTGGCTTTACGTTTAATAGTTCACTGAAAAAAAATAAGTTTTAACTCATGCAATAAAGTAACTGAAAAGATTTTTTTTGCTCGACTTGAAGATTTTTGAAAAATAAATATGGCAACACTGGGTCTTACTGACATTTCCTCTATTGTTGTTGTTTACAAAGTTGCAATGAAGTTTCATTTTTCCAAATTAAAATATGTATTAATTCAATATTTCATTTTAGTTTAAGATTTCACTTCTTTTTTTGTTTGTTTATGGTTTCTTCTTCATTTTGCTGAAATTTATGATTTTCTAAAGAATTTAATTTATTAGTGTTAAAGGAGAAAATGTTTTTGGGCCACTATTTACATAAATACATACATAAGACTACGTATGATGTAAATACTTTGTAAAGCGATATGTTTGCTTCTTGTCAAACGTTTATTTTCAAAATTATTTAAGACCCTAAACTATTAAGTGTTTTAGTTACACTTACACTTCCGGCGTTTTGCTTTTTTCTCTAATAGTTTTTTGAGAAATTTACTTTGTAGTTCTTATGCATCTACACGAAACAAATACATAATTTCAAGTATTTATAATATTTTGTTCTTTTTCAACACGTGACCCTAATTAATGATGATCTATTCTGCTTGGACAGAGCATAACTTATGGGCAACCATCATGTACTATAATGCAACAGTAAACGTACAAAAATGCGTTAATTTTTTTTATTCTTTCACTTTGAATGGTCATTGACTTGTTGCAACATTTAAATGTTGTATAATAAGAAGAAGGTATGCCAATAGAAGCAGCGCTTCTATCTATAAGATCTTATACCACTTATTCTATTCTATTCTATTCTATTCTATTCTATTCTATTCTATTCTATTCTATTCTATTCTATTCTATTCTATTCTATTCTATTCTATTCTATTCTATTCTATTCTATTCTATTCTATTCTATTCTATTCTATTCTATTCTATTCTATTCTATTCTATTCTATTCTATTCTATTCTATTCTATTCTATTCTATTCTATTCTATTCTATTCTATTCTATTATATTCTATTCTATTTTATTCTATTCTATTCTATTCTATTCTATTCTATTCTATTCTATTCTATTCTATTCTATTCTATTCTATTCTATTCTATTCTATTCTATTCTATTCTATTCTATTCTATTCTATTCTATTCTATTCTATTCTATTCTATTCTATTCTATTCTATTCTATTCTATTCTATTCTATTCTATTCTATTCTATTCTATTCTATTCTATCCTTTTTTATTCTATTCTATTCTATTCTATTCTATTCTATTCTATTCTATTCTATTCTATTCTATTCTATTCTATTCTATTCTATTCTATTCTATTCTATTCTATTCTATTCTATTCTATTCTATTCTATTCTATTCTATTCTATTCTATTCTGTTCTATCTATGAGGGGACTGACGTGCTGGCGCTGTTATCAATGTATCCAATGCTGAATCGGTACCCATGACGTTTGGCACTATCAGAAACTGCATCTTCAAGTATTATCTCTATAAAGCTGAATACACATCGAACAATGTAGGCACGCACTTGCAACAAGTTGAAACAGTAGGGACATTTTGAGACTCGTGGCAGTCGTGGTAGGCCACTGGACAGTCGGCATACATGCTAGCAGGTTATGCCTGTTCTATAATGAGTTCTGCCAAAGTTGTCGAGAAGAAATCAAAGAAGAAAAAATCTTCCTCTTTCTTTGCGAATGTCCAGCTTTCGATATTTTGAGATATCAGTTTTTAGGCACTCATGTACTAGACTGACTTTCGGATTTATCAGAGATTGGTTTGAATGACCTTATCTGATTTTTCAGTGCAATGTGTTGAATCTAATACCAATCACCCTATCCGGGTACTT
Organism: Tachina fera; assembly: GCA_905220375.1. Taxonomy (NCBI): domain Eukaryota; kingdom Metazoa; phylum Arthropoda; class Insecta; order Diptera; family Tachinidae; genus Tachina; species Tachina fera. The sequence continues at coordinate 99,760,080 of LR999967.1, read as the reverse complement.
AGGTACGGTACTTGACAGACTGACACCGACGAGTGGTGTGTAGTCTTTTCAAAAAGGAATCACCTAGACTCCACTTGAATGTCTGCCTGAAGCGAGCAGCCACATAAACCAACCAACCATCACTATCCTTAATGATCCAGGGACTGGGGAAGCGGATGAACTGGTCAAGAGGGCCTCTGCTGCTCCTTTCATGGGTCCAGAGCCGTTTTGTGGCGTAAATCGGCCGACTGTAACATATCTGATCAAAGAAGATGACACTTTGATCGCTAAGGAAATGTGGCTGTCTTCTTCTGGTTTAAGGCCGGCCAAAGCTTTGATGCAGGCCTTTACATATAATAGTATCCTGAATCTCAACAGGAATAATTTACGGCTTGTTACTGGTTATATTTCTGGTCTCTTTAGAAGGCGTGTTTTTCATTCTCAGTTTCTGTGTTCAGATGATATTAGGCGGGCTTCTCCAATATCTGTAGTGACTTTCATAAGGAGAGTTATACAGAGATTAATTTAATTTAATTCACAGATCTATGGTACAAAAGATTCATCAGGTGTCGCAGTGCCGGTCTTTGGACCAGATCTTCCCCCCCCCCCCTATCCATAACAACGTGATTCAGAGAGAAAAATGTATGCTCGGTGAAATTAAGTTGATTCCTTTCGACAATTGCCATATCTCTTGCAATCACAATTAATATTAAAATTAAATAATCTGGGCTGGGAATCTTCAATAATGTTCATGAGATTTACCTGCATTCTGAAGGGTTACTTCTGCATTATTATGTAGAGGAAGGTTGAGATTGCCCCCTTGGTAATAAAAATTGCCTGAGGGTGGCGCTGGCTGAAGTAGTTAGCATGTTGACTACAAAACCGAACGTCCTGGGTTCAATCCCCGTATGCAACAGTAATTAAATAACAACACCACGCATTTTTCTGATGTAAATTAGTATCCCTTTGTGTCAGTTGTTGTAGGAAAGTTCGGCAAAGTAAAATAACCGATAAAATAGCTACTAGCTTCAAAAAAAATATATTTAGTACGCCGCATTTAACACCAGAGGCGCCGCAATACTGCATTATTTAAAAAAACGTGCAAAAAGCAGAGTTGTAAAAATAATGAAGCTTTCTCCTATATAGCTTCCTTCACCACCTGTCTTCTCTATCACCATCCCTTTCCGAAAGAAGGTAACACCTAATAATAGTAGTAGGCATTCATTGCCTGAGTGTTATTTTTATTTTTAAAAATAAAAATAAAAAATATCACTAGATTATATAAGGTTGCATTGCGGCAAAAATTTCTAAATCAATTTTCGAAGTGCTAAGAGCTTTTGCGCGTCCCATTTACTCCCACAATATCTCGTTCACAAGATATATTTTCGTTTAAAATTTCAATATATCTCCCTAATGGTTTCCTTCCCCTCTGCTGCTGCTGCTGCAACTAAGTATTTAAGGTATGCGTTAAGTATCTTTTATTTGTTTACCAATTGCAACATTACACCCATAACAGACAATAAAAAGAAAAAGGTGAGGAAAAAAATCAGAAACACTTCTCATATTACTTGTATAATTGTACGAGCACAAATCAAATTCCTGGTGAAAAAAACAACTAGTGACGATACAAAATCATTTAAAATTGTTAATTTAATGCGTGCAACTGGTGACAGCAATTTCTGTAGATTACCAACTTTATGACATTTTGTTATAAATTAGGGAATATGAAAATGGATGCGTAATAGAATGTGACCGACCAGATTCCCTAGAAAGGCAGGCAGCTCGTGCTAGTACTTAAAAGTATTCGGTTCTAACCATAGCTGTTAAGTAATGATTAGTAATCGTACTAATTTGATTACTTTTTTTGAAAAGTGAAGTAATGATTAAATTACGATTATATTAGTTGTGCACAATCTGAATGACTTGAAATTACAAAAAAACAATCCAAAAGTAATTAAAAAATAGTCCGATTACTTTTAAAGACTACTTTTAATTCTTTTTATTTATCTATTAATTATCAAAAGTAAACTTTGAAAGCAGTCGGATTACTTTTTAATTCTTTTTATTATTTTTAGTAATTTCAATTAATTCAGATTTCTTTTCGATTATTAGTAATCGTAATAAATTATTTATCACAAATTCTTTTAAAAAGAATTATATAATCAGTACAATTCTTTTTAAAATATAATCTAATTGATTACTAATCGTAATCGAAATTTAACAGCTCTGATTCTAACAGCTAGCTAAGATGTTTGTACTGCATTCAACAGGATGAAAGAGTGCAGAATGTTCATTTCACATGTCTGTGGTTTCTAAGTAATCGAAATATGTTTTGTATTATAGTATTGAAAGAAAAACTTCAGTATTTTACGCAAAATCTGGCTGGTGGAGATCAACAGTATACGGACACGCAAATCTCTTCAGTCGGCTATGTCCAGACCTCAGGAAACCCTCCGGTTTCATGCTGCCGAAAACGGACTGTGATAGAATTTTCAAAATGCTCCTCGCATTTAAAAGGCAACGAAAAGAGGGCGAAATAGTAAATGATTATGACACTAGAGTCTACAATGATGAATCATTGTACCATTAAGAGATTAAAAAGCTTTAACGTACGATTATATTTTCGAGTGATCCTTCCTTTGGATGTGTAGTAGAATAGGGGGGAAGATCTGGTCCAAAGACACCTGACACCTGATGAATCTTTTGTAGCATAGATCTATTAATTAAATTAAATCAATCTATGTATGACTTTCCTTATGAAGGTCAGTACAGATATGGAGGAATCCGGCCTAATATTATCTGAACACAGAAACTCAGAATGAAAAACACACCTTCAACTGTCACACAATACGATACACTCATAAATAATGTGTGTCGTCGTCTCATCATCTTCCAAGCATAAATGACGAAAAGGTGAACGAACTTGGTTACTTTTCCACAGAGGATAGTTCAGTCCAAAGTGGCCAGACAGAAAACCTGTAACAAGCCGTAAATTATTCCTGTTGAAGTTCAGGATGCCATTATATGTAAATGGCTGCATCGAAGATTTGGCCAGAAGAAGACAGCCAAATACTTGGCGTTCGAAGTGACATCTTCTTTAATCAGAGACATTACAGTCGACCGACTTACGCCACAAAACGGCTCTATGCCCATAAAAGCAACAGCAGAGACCCTCTTGGTCAGTTTATCCGCTGCCTCATTCTATGGATGACCGCTGTGACCAGGCATCCAATAAATGGAAACCTTATTCCGTATGAATAGCTTTTGTAATGAGTCAAAGCACTCTAGCTGGAACGGAATTCCTGTGAAAGGAGAGATTTACGAGCTGCTTGACTATCGGAAAAGATAGCTAAATGCGCACCTCTAATGCCCCTATTTAAATTAATGTCAACACATTTGGTGATTGCCTGTATTTCCGCCTGAAATACCGTAGGTCATTCGCCCATGGGCAAAGAGGTTTTTACGCTGGGCCCAAAAACTCCAGCACCAACTCCATCCTCCGTTTTGGATGCATCCGTATACCAACATAAACTTCTGGAATCCACAACAGGACCGTTTTTGTCCCATTTTGCCCTGGGTGGAATTGTGATATTAAATCTCCTGTCGAACCTCAGTTCACAGTTTATCCTATCACTAGGCATTCCTAGCAGTCTTAAGCTGGGCATTGTACTCAAGACCGCCGAGTGCCCGTTGCCAACACAACGAGCAGATGTCCCGAGACCCATCCTATAAGACGATCTTAAAAAGATTTGTATTGGTGGTAGTCCAATCAAGGCCCCAATGGCTAAGGTTGGACATGACCTCATTGCGCCTGTTGAGAAAAGAAGACACGCCAATCTCTGAACTTTACAGAGTTTAGTTGTCGCCACAACCTGGTGAGTCTTTTGCCAGTAAACTATCGCGCCGTACGTTATAATTTGCCTAACAATCATTGTGTAGATCCACATAACTATTTTCGGGCTCATGCCACAGGTACACCCAGCACAGCTGCTCACCGCCCAGATCGCCCTAGTAGCTTTCTGTGTGTTTTGGATATCTAACATTGTAACCACTACAACTTCAAACTGGCACATAATAAAGCTAAATTTGCCTAAAGGCTCAATTGAACGTACAATAACCATAACCATACAAAACAGCTGTTTGAACCAAACTTATAGGCAACACTGTTACTTTTCACATAACAATATTGATCAGCTGTTTCCTACGGTTGCAATTACATTCCATTACAGCCGGCTAACATAGTGTAAACACCTGATCATATCATAACTCGTAATATCGTAGGTTGGTTATTGGTTTGCTGCAGCCATAATGTATTTTGAATATACTGTGCCGCAAACCAATAGCCAACCGACGATATGACGCCGGCAGGGCAACTGTAATTTTTTTCATTAATATCAATACAAAGGGCTAGACGTTGATGATTTTATATCATGATGAATCAAACAAATATTTATTATTTGCCAAAAATAACTAATTTGCATGTTGTTTAATTTTTTGGTCACAAATAATTGGTGTGCCGACATTTTTAAACGAAATTTTTTTAATAAATAAACGTTAAATGCACAGTAACACATAAAATGACATTTGATATCGAGATGAATTTATCAGGCCGTGAGCTCAGATGATTATATCATATGGCAGCGTAATATTAATTTAAACTTAATTCATCATGATATAATTACATAAATTCATCAGGTGTGAACACTATGTTAAGCATGTATAATTTCAATATTTTGTTATACTGTCAAAAGCGCACCAGTAATTGAACAATAAATAATTATTTCGCAGTCTCTTTCAGCACTTATTCTCTGACTCAAAAATGTAGAAAAGAAAATGCACAGTACATATAAATAAATGTTGTTTAAATTGCGTAAAATCCAATTAATAAAGTGCAGTTGTTGTCAGTAAAAAAAAAAAATGGACAGTAGCATCAGTGTTGCCAGAAGCAGAGGAATAAAATGGCGCGTGAATTTTATTATATCGAAATTGATTAACATAAAACAAGCATATTTATTAATTTTTCACAACCTTTTTTACAATTACAAGTTTATTTGCTGATTTCAAAAAATCTGGTTTGAATTATACTCATGACTTTCTTAAGTGCGAACGAACGAACGTAATGAATATAGACAGACGGTGCATAACCAAAAATAAAAAGACAAGCTGAAATTTATAATTAAAAATACTTAAAAATTAACGGCCTTATTAAAGAGTTTTTAAAACAAATTTTCATATAAAATTCTTCTTATTAAGCTTTTATAAAGCCTTAATAATTTTTACAAATAAGGCTGTACATATTTAATGCCGCTTAAGGCCGTGATACACTATCATACACAGTTGTACGATTCATTCACTAGAAAATATGACTGAATTCTGTCACACTCAAAAAAAATCGCAACAAAATCTTTTATAGGTGCCACACTATTACTATTATTATTAATATTATTATTATTATTACTATTACTATTAATATTATTAAGGGTTTTCACGCTTCGTAGTAAAGTACCGTTGTAAAATTAATAGTTCTTTTAAAGCTACTACATTACAAGAGCACAACAATAATTTACTATACTTTAAAAAAAAAAGCAACACCAAAAGCAGCAGCATATTAAGTGTTGTAATTGTACAAGGCAATTGTACATTTTATAAAAAGCCATAATACTGATTAAAAATCTAAGAATTTTATTATTCGACATATTGTCATAAGTATATTTCAATTTAAAATTTATTAAGAACCGATAAAACTGTAAGGAATGCAAAAATTCGCGAAAATTCGCAAAAAGTTTCTAACAGCGGGATGATGACAAAGTTTCATAATGTTTTAAAATCTTCAAAACTATTAAAAAGCTAAAAGACACGCAAAAAGCCGTTTTATCGCGAACTTTGCAAAAAATCACGTTAAAATTGATTAAAAATCGCTCAAGTCATTAAAAATATAAAAAAGAAAAATCGCAAGTTAGCGAAAAATTGCTAAACGTATTGCAAAAATTACTAAACCTATAAATAGTAAAATTCGCAATAAAAATATAGAGAAATAAAGGGATTTGTGTTTATATTTTTGTACAAATTATTTTATTTTTATAAATGTGAAATATTTGAAAGCGCCACCACTGCCAATATCACACTCTTACGTATCTTCAGTTTGATCCACTGCATTTTGTACCAAAAACTCAACAATTTTATCTTTTTCCGTTTTTAGACATTTACGTTATTTTTTGTTTTGTTATTTTATAATTTCAAATAATGAAAAGAAAAATCAGCTCTTTCAAATTATTTACATCGACAAAAAAAAGTCGTTCACGCTTTTCCACAAAAAAACCTTTTAAATTCAAAAGGGTTTTAAAAAAACTACGAAGCGTGAAAACCGCTATTATGTTCTGCCATTTAAAATAATTTTTATGTTTAATTATTTTGCATTTGTAAAGAAATTATAACGCAAAATGTATCTCTCTCTCTCTCTCTATATATCTTTAAATAAATGAAGGAGGGAGACATTGCTGTTTTCTTATCAGTTGCTTTAGAAAATACAACTCTGATCTAATAGAAATTATCATTTTATGAAAATGTTCATGAACTTTTGGAAATCGGTCAGACTTGTCTAAAAATCTGTCACACATATCATATTTTTAATCCACACTATCATACTTTTTGAGCACACACGTTTTTTGAGGCAGATTGAACGACTGTGTATGATAGTGCATCACAGCCTTTAATAACAAACCTCAGTTTGTTCCTGACATTCGCCTGACCGAAAAAAATCGTTCCCGTTTGGACTTCCTCCCAACCAGCCGAAAAAACCATGTGCGGAAAATCACAATTGACTTCCGCAAAATTAACTAAATACCTGTCAATTAAGACCATTCATCTGTGTTTTATATCCATTTAAAATTTAAACTTCTGTGACTTTAAAAAAATCACCCTTTATGCTAGAGTTAATGTCGACGTCGTCGACGGCGTCAAATGTCAAAAAAAAGTTGAATCGTATGAAATTGTATGAGAGCAGTTAATCTCAACGCCGTAATAAATTCGACGCCGAAAAAGTCCAATCTGTTTCAACTTTTTCGGCGTCGTTGCGGTGTTGCTCAATGTTGTTGTTTATTCATGTTGTTATATTTTCAATGTTGTTGTATATTCAATGCAGAAGTACACAGCTGTGTTAACGTCGTCGACGGCGTTTACATTAACAGCAAAATGAAATTTCGGCGTTAAGACACCGTCAACGACGTCGACATTAACTCTAGCATCATGATACAATTATACTAGGTACATGCACAAGCCCAGCCTGTCACTGTATACATTGCACCTAGTTGTCAAACTTTGTTTACAAGCTGCAAAAATGTTAATGTATGTGTGTAAACAAAATGATTACAGTGTTGCCAATGAATTTACACATGGCTGTGTCTCCAATTACACATTGAAGAAAATTACACTACACATCTTTTGTGTAGGTTAAAATTAAAACAATAATAAATAAAAATAGAACCCAAAGTAGAATTACACACATATTATACAAGAATTCAATTACATCGCCTACACATGTGAGTAGAAATTACACACTGTCTAACTACATCCATATTGGCAACACTGAATAACTATAATCATGCAGGAATGCCGCGTCTGCAATTGTACTTTAGTTACCCTGTAATTGTTATTTTTATAAACAAAAGACAGTTGTTTCCGACAATTTGGGGTTTATTTATACCAACAAAATATATGTGTTTTTTGGTGTTGTAATTTTGTTGTGGTCGTGCATGTACCTAGTATAGTTGTATCATGTCTAGCATCAAGTAAAATAAATTTAATTGAAGTGATTACTGCTTTTCTATTCCAAAATCAGTGCGGACGACATCCATCCTCTCACACACAGGCGGGCGGGCATTATGGGCCACTCATTTCAATTAGAATCGTTTAAGAGAACAATAACAAAAAAAAAACAAAGCAGCATCTAAAACAACACTTAATTAATTAATATTGTATTTTGTAATTAGTACAATTAATTTTTGTTGCTGTTGTTGTTTGTCGCCCTCTGCACTGTTTTTTATGGTTCTTGTGTCAACTGGTGGCAGCTGGTGTTGCTGCTGCTGCTGTTGGTAATAAAATCACAATTTGTTTTGTTTTGTTTTTTTATTTAATACAAGCTTTTTTATTACGTATTTGCCTTTTTCTAGTTTCATTTTCTTGCCTTAATAAGTTTCTAATATCTTTTTAACCTTTGTTATGTACCTATGAGGAGAGTACATACAAAATAGTTTTTATGCAGTATGTATGTATGTATTTCTAAGCTACTTTTACATTTCCAATTGAGGCTTTTGTGTCAATGCCTTCTTGCTTTTATTGCTATTGTCCATGAGTGCAAAAAATAAACACCAAAAGCAATAAAAAATAAAATGGTTACAAGACACCCGTCTGTCGGTTGTACCTGCTCAAATGGGCAGAATGTTATGAGAATGACAGCTAATTGCAAAATATTTGAAATTTAGGAATAGAAACAAGTTTTTAGAAATAAATAAAGTGGGTTCTTTTTATAAAAAAAAACTTCTCCATTAAGTATTGCTATAAATCTTTTGTTTTCATGATATTTCGATGTTTTGTAGCCCCGAAGTCCGGGGCACAATGAATCCGTCATACGTTAAACTTTGCCTTTTTAAACTGACATTAACGCAGTGACGGAGAAGATTGGCATAATTAGCACATTATTGACGCAAGCATTTGAACAGGTTGATTCTACATTTTATTTATTAAATTCAAGTTTTTTGCATTTATTTTGTTTATTTCTTTTGATTAATTTTTATTTTTGCTGCCACAAAACACAAAAACCTAAATGAGAACATACCAAAAAAAAAAAAAAACAACCAATATCTGTCAAAATACTCAACGTACGCAAAAAGTTACTGAATGTAACAGACCTCATAAGAAACCATTTATTTCAACTTAGCTGTCAGTTGAATAAGGCGAAGGTTAACGTATGATGGGTTCATTGTGCGCCGGCCTTGAGAGTATAATCTGACTGTTTCCTATGTATGTCTGAACTGCCCAAAGTAGCACAAGAGTACCGTCCATCAATCGGCTTCTTCTACCAATGAATACACATACGCGAATATATTTCTCTCGGTTGCCAGCTCTGGTGTATATACATATGTAAGTATGTATGTGTGTATGTAAACAGCTCTGTTACAAATCAGCTGACTTTTTTTGTTTACAGAACTCTTACACAAGTCCTTATTTTTTCTGTTCCGTTCTGTTCTGTTTCGGTTCAACCTGTTGAAATCAAAAACTTGTTAAGTAATTGTAAGTGACAGCAAAACACATGAAAACATTTTGTGATTGTCGTGTATCGTACGTCTACACCTGATTTATTTTTATCATGACAAAAGTCAAATTCCATATAGAAAAATAAGCTAACATGAAAAAAAATTATTTTTCAATATAAAGTTTGACTTTTGTTATTATAAAAATATATCAGGTGTAGACGTAGGGTTAAGAATTTAAAAAATATAATTTTTAGAAGCTTACATAAAATGAAAAATTTAAAATTGTATTGTATCTTTGTTTATCAGAAAGAGCTGATAAATTATGACAGAAAAAGTAACTATTAAAATTTTGAAACAGAACGGTACAGCACAGAACAGCAGAAGAGAAAGTAAAGACTAATAAGACCTTAAGAAAGGGACAAACAACGGATCGGAAGCAAAATTTACGTCATTCGAAAGTTTTTTAACTCACTTAGATATTGTATCGATTCGGTTCGGTAGTTATCGAAAATTGTCTAGAACAAAATGTTCACAAGACCTCCAACAAGAAGGCCAGCACCTCTTTTCTATCTGACTGCAGCCCAGTTCGGCTTTTGTAAGATATCTTGACGCTTGGCTGATGGATTTCATAAAGCTGTCGTATCTGTGGTATAGGCATGCTCCGATGCCTGTTTTGGATGCCATAGAGGCTACAACGATGTACTCATCTGGGTCAAAATGCTTGAGGTCAGTATAGGACTTGAGGATCTCCTTGAATTTACTAAAATATCGCTGAAGTTTATTTAATGTTTGGTGAAGTTCATGCATTTTCCTTAAGATACAATCAGACGTGCCATATCCATAAATATACATAAGTATTTGCTTCACCTATTAGTGCTGCCATAACCATAAACAGCTGTTTATGTTTTTATTTCTTTTTGCATTTCAAAAGTGCAACAACAAATATGTGTAACCAGTAAACAGCTGGTTATGGTTGCGGAGTAAAATTTAAATTCCATTGGTTTCTATGCTTACGGTTATGGCCATGGCGTTATGGTGAGTCAGCTATAATAAAAAACAGTGTTGCCCATAAGTTTGGTTTTATATGGTTATGGCACGTTTAATTGAACTTGAAAGGCCTAACAGACGATATCGACAACGTTCGACTTGTCGCACACTTACATTTGAAACAACAACAAAATATTTAAATTTGTTTTTGTTTTTAATGTTAGTGTGCGACAAGTCCAACGTTTTCGACATCGTGGGTTTGGCCCTAAAGACTTGTTAAGACATAAAACTTGTCAGGGTCGGAGGCATCTTTGTCGATAATCCTCGACTCTCGAGAAAACGCATGTTAGATTTGCATCGTGATGTGCTTCGCTAGTGTCTGGAGACGATAATGTTGTCCATCTATACAGCGAGACCATTTTATATCATCGACCACGGTTGACATAATTTGTTGCAATACTCCCGAAGCTGTTTTAATTCCATGTATTGCAAAATGTAGGATTTTCAACCCCGTTTTATAAAACTTTCGGACGTAAACTTTTAAAACGCTAGAACGAGTGGTTTTTTAATTTGTTTCTCTGTTGTATAATGCTATTTTTAAAGTACGTAGTTTGCGTTCACACACAGCAGCTTTTTAATTTACGGTCGAGAGAGGAGCTTCCTTTCCCTCTTACTCCCTCTCTCTCGCTCATCCTTCCCTCTCTTTCTCATTATCCCCCTATCTCTTTCCAATAAATTCAAAAACAGCTCCAAGTAAATTGGTTAAAACATAATGAGATCTACTGATGGACCCAAGTGAGCCATGCTTTAGCCGGCTGCCAATTTGACCTTAACCCAGTCTTGACCTTAAAAATCAACATTTTTGTAAATAAAACATTCTTACCTAAAGGTTAGAGTAGTATTTTTCCAAAATAACAATTTTTTCAATTAAAAAATGTCACAAAAATTATGACACTAAGATGTCTTTCCCTAAAAACAAATATGTACAGCAAATTTAACCACTAAACAAAAAAAACAACTAAACGTGAAAAAACTCAGTCAAGCATTTGAATTCTCTGTAGTAAAATGAACTTATTAGCAGTTATTTTTTTTTATTGATTTTACCCAATGTTCTTAGAATACCAATAACAATTATTATATTTAGAAAATAATAATAATAATAAAATTTTTTTATGGTTATTTTATTTAATTTATTTTTCAAAAGAATTTTTTTTTTGCATAAAATTAACTCTTGTTTACACAAAAAAATGCCAATCATTTAATTGTATTTTATTGACAATTAGTAACGTTCCACAACTAGTTAAATATGCACAACCACACCTTGACAGCGTTTAACAAAACTTTAAAAACAAATAAAAGTTTAACTATCAAAACAAAAAAAAAACAAAAGAAATAGACAGAAAAAAATGTCTTGAATACTTTCATTGTGTCTCCCTTGACTGGCAGGCAGCCCACAGATTATCATGTTCGCTCTAGCTCAATATTCATTAGATACTCTTCCAATAACACAGTCCCTTTAAAACATTCTGAAACGTACAATCATTTTTTTATGATGTTACCACGATAATTAACTGTGACTAGCATTTGTAAAAGAATGTCCAGAAGCAGCCAAAAAGGTAATAAAGAATTCTGTTGTTGTTAACAACAAAAACAACAACAACAACAACAACAAGAAAAACACATAAAAAAATAACATTAATTGTGGCTAATAAAAGAGATGCCACCCTTTCGTGAGCTTAATTGAAAAAGGCGATGATTCATATGGAGACTAAATACAACAAAAACAACATACAAATAAAGTAGGCAAGCACATAAAATCCAAAGTTTATTACACTTGTCAGCGAAAACAATTTTTAATTAATACTTGCATTTCTAAAGAAAAAATATTGGATCTTTCAGGCCTCCATCCCTGGGAGCTCGCAGTGCTGGCAAAACCAGCACATACGTCCATAGACTGCATAAATGACAACTAGTTCGACAGTTGTAGCTTCAACAATATGGCCGCTATCAACTGTCAAATTTGTGGGACTCATTTAGCGTTTAACGCTAAACTATTACCATGGAATTTAAATTTTTCGAAAAAAAAATTTTACGACAACCTATTAAGCCGCATTCAGACTATTATACTTTGTATTTATACTTGTCAAAAATTCAAATAATACCTGCAAGTGTGATAGTCTGAACGCAAAATGTCATCAAAGTGGCAAATAACACGATAAACATTTTGACATCCCATGAGACTTTTTCGTTTTTAGAAAATTTTCTAAACGATAATACTTTTCCTTAGATCAGGGGTGCATTTTCACACAAACCAAATTTCCAATTCGGCTGTTTCGCCGCCGATGGCGTGTCGTCATTGATGTAGTGTTTTGTCATACGTGTAACGGCTCAAAATTTTGAATAAGTGAATCGTATCGAAGTATATGTATTTCGTTCACGTTATTTTTTAACGATTTTGTAATATCTTTTCATAAATTTGTTCTGTTATTTACATAGAATATTTTTTAACTGCTGAATTTTTTCAAGTGCCTACATGACACCGTTTTTGCCGCCGCTAGTCAATGAATAGCACAGACATTTTCATTGAACAGCTGTTTTGTTTTCTGCTTGTATTACACATTTTATTTGAAGTGTGATGGTCTGAACACAATATGTAATTTTACGTTAGATTTTTTGACAGTCGCAAAGAATGTATTTAGATTCTCTGTATTGTGAAATGTGATGAAAGTATTAATACTTGTATAATAGTCTGAACGGAGCTTAGAGCTTGTTAGTGACTGTAGGAAAGCCCTCAACTTGCTTATGGATAAATATAGTGTCAGACTACGTATGTTAAGTTCCTGGCCACAGCAGTGTTGAGGGAAATGAAATTGCCGATGAGCTGGCAAGAATAGGATCGGCGTTAGATTAGGGAATGTTGGACAGATCGGTAAAATTACCGATAGGGAACTCAGTAATTGGGTAGAAAGCAGGACCAATAGTTCATGGCGAAGTAGGGAGGACTGTGGAGTCTCGAGGGGTTTTTGGCCAAAACTTGACTCAGGAAGATCTAAATCGCTCCTGGATATGAATAGGAAGGCGATGCGAATCATGATAGGCGAATATTTTTGTAGGATGTGCGGGGATGAAGAGGAACCAGAAGCCATTGAATCTATTATCTGACACTGCCCGAAGCTGCAACGTCATAGACATACATAACTGAGCAGACGTTCCATTTAAAGCATATCGGGAAGTGTAAATTGGAGGAGATCAGGGGCTCCATCAGGGGAATTCGGTGGCTTAATGATGGATAAAAGGGTCACTTATGGCTAAAAATGGGAGGGTAAATATTAGTTTTTTGGGCAACAGAAGGGCATCACAATGGACCCAATTGGATCTCCGAGTGGAGGTGCGGTATGGAACCACCCTTCCTAACTTAATCTGAGATATAAAGCTTCCATAGAGGGCTACAAATGCCTCTTGGGGAAATAAAAAGTTGGCAACATTCAAAGAGGTGCGAAACAATTTTACAAAAAAAAGGGGAAATGCAATTGGAATAACAAACATACAAAGTGTCCTTAATATAAAGGGTGGGCAAATTTAAGGTTATGAAGTAAATGGGCTTAAAAACAAAAATTCATTGATACCAATGTCAAGTAGAAATATGGGAATTAATAATTGAATATGATGTCAAGCAAATATCTACCTCTAGCACAACGGCAGTTGTCCACTCTCTTCGCAAAATTTTTAAACACATTTTGCAACAAAGCTTCTCTTATCTTGTCAATGCGAATATTATGGATGTGGGGCAGTAGCTCAATATATTGAAGTATTTTTTTTGGATGAGAGCTTGAGTAAGGTTGGCGTTATTGCTGGTAAACGTGGAAGTTTTAAATTTGTATTAATGTATTGACCGGAAATGTAGGGCACTTTGGGTAAGAACATGGAGTCTTTTCAATTGCGGTAAAGTTGTGGATACTCCATCTCAAGGTCCAGATCTATATCCTATTCAAAATTTATGGGTTTAACTGAAAAATAGTGTTTCCAAATTATATTTCAAGAACTAAATGGAGTTAAGAACAGTAATACGAGGGAAAAGTAAGAAATTTCAGCGGTATATATGGAAAAAAAAATTTTTTATGAGAAGTCGTCTTACAGGACTATTTGATGCCAATGGCGGCCAAAAATAATATTAATTTTTGTACACCTTAAAATCTTTCACATTTGCTTACTATATAATACAAGGATGTAAAAAATTTTCTTGACAAAGAAATTTTTGAGTTTTTTTGGTTTTCATGTAATTTTTATGCTCTCATTCTTAATTTTGCTTATAACTTACGACTATATGTGCACTTAAATGTATATAAAATGAAGTCAACTACAAAAAAATTTCATAATGCAAAAAGGGAGAAAAATATTTACGATAAAAGTCAAAATTTACAACGATTTTAACTATGTAAAAACAATTACTTGACATACTGTATATATAAACTGACCAATATCATAGTTCCAGTGAAGTTAGTGCAAATTAAATGTTGTCCAGTGTCGTTAATTATCGCTAAGAAATATTTAAGTGCAGCATAAAGTATTAAGTATTTCCTTTTACAAAATACAACTCCATAATTTTAACTGTCTAAAAGTTTTTGTTCTTGCACGTTTTTCTCTTTTATATATCTTTTTTTCTTGGTTTCTTTGCATTGACCATCATTATTTCAATGCAAATCACGTACAATACAAATAAATCGTGATCAGTGCATTTTATTTTTATCTCTCTTACACAAACACTATCTCTCTCTCATTTCAATAATAATTTTCAAGTAGAAGAACAAGAAAATGGTTGTAATAATCAGGATTGTTTAAAAAATGTATGAAACTATAAATTTTTGCTTAAATTTAAAACTATTCGTACTCGTATTTCATTGCATTGATGATGATAATTGAAAAGTTGTCTTAACCGAGCGTTGATGAGCATTACTTAATCAACTTACACGTGGAGCATACGATTTGATATGAAGTTTAGTTTAATATTTTGTTATTCAACTCCTGGTTGCTGCCTTTAAGGAATGTGACATATGTGAAACCTTTGAAAGGCTCTTTCCAAAGCGAATTCATAACACTTGATCTCGATTTGCAGCTCTGCATATTCGCCTTGCATATTTTGTTATTGTATAATTTACCACTGTCAGAAAATTTCCGATTGGTTTTGCTTAATTTCACACAAGAGAAATTAACAGCTGATCACCATTTGCTGAATCGAGACCACTTAGTGTCAATTCGCTGTGGATCTTTCATTAGGCGCTTGCTATATTTTAATGTGTGCGGCATAGCAAAATGTCAAAGTTTTCTTAGGTTAGTTTAGGAAGGATAGTGGTGTAATACACTTTCACTCGCAGACCCAATTGGAACTATGTATTGTATCCGTTAATTAAATTAATCTCCGTTAATTAAATTAATCTCCATTGCACCCAGAACGAACCCTATTACTTGCCATTAAGCCCCTTAATTCTCTTGATGAAGCCCCTGATATCTTCTAGTTTGCACTTTGCTCTCTTTAAAACGTCTATTCAGCCATCTAACCCTAAGATGTTGTAGCCTCAGTCAATAGGCAAATAATATGTTCAATAGTTCTGTTTCCTCTTCATCCAGAAACATGTAGTGGCAGTTTCCCATATGCTGGTCTTCGCTCTGACCGAGCAGTGACCACTTAACACTCCTATCAGAACTCCTATCACCTTCCTACCCAGCAAAAGTTTAAATCTTTCCAAATCAAGTTTTGTACACATTGCCCTCGCGTCGCTACAATTCTTCCTTAGGTTAGGGGACCCAATTGGGTCCATTGTGATTGCCTTCTGCTGCCCATAAAAAAGTAATATTCACCCTCCCATTTTTAACCAGAAGTGACCCTATTATCCATCACTAAACCACCGAACTCGCATAATAAAGCCCCTGATTTCATCTAGTTTACACTTCCCGACATCAGTAATGCTTTAATGGAAACGTCTGCTTAGCCATCTAAGCCTATGACGTTGCAGCTTCGGGCAATAACAGATAATATGTTCAATGGTTTCTGGTTCCTCTTTACCCCGCACATCCTACAAAAATCTGGAGTGCCAGTCTGCCAAATGCTGGATCTTGCTCTAACCGAGCAGTGACCAGTCAACACGCCTATCATGATTCGCATCGCCTTCCTATTCATGTCCAGTAGTAGTTTAGATCTTCCTGAGTTTAGTTTTGGCCAAAACCCCTTTACAATTCTTCTTGCTTCCCCATGAATGGTTGGTCATGTGTATTACGTAATTGCTGAGTTTCCTATACTAACGAGTGCTCTCAGTTGTGCTCGACGATATATGCTAGGAACACAACTGAGACGACGTGGTCGAAATTCGTCGATAATAGTTAGCTGCGTAAATTCGTCGTGTGAAGCAGAACAACGATGAATTTACTCAGCGATTTCCTCTCTTATATTTGATAAAGTTGGTTGTTGTGTGTACAAAGACAGATAGAAAATAAGAGAGAAAATTGTTTTTTCTCGCACGACGAACTTCGTTTGACAGCGATGTTGTGCTCATTTTCATATGCACAAATGTGTTTTATTTTTTATGACGAAAGTTCGCCCCGTTGTGTTCCTAGCATTACTCGTAGAAAACTGGGGTATTTCCTGTGACGTGTTCGACAATCTGGAAGAAGTATCATATGCAGACAACATAGTACTACTGTCGAAAAGAAAATCGGAAATGGAAATAAAACTTAAGTGCTTACGCCAAAATGCGAGAGACTCACAACGTCACAAAATATCCCTTACTTTGTCATCTATGTATAATGAACACATAAAACAAACTAACCAATTTAGTTACCTGATTAGAAGTATGATAATGCCAATATTTAACACATCCTAGGATATTACTTACCGCATAATCAAAACCAAAATCAGACCACACAATTCAAATGTGAAGTCGGTTCTGCTTTATGAGTTTGAATCAGTCATAATAAGGAAAGTGCAAAGCTTTACGAGCCGATGTCTGCGGAAAATTCTGAAAATTTGGTGGCTTCAAACAATCTCCAATCAACAACTACTTGCTGCAACTAAAGGAATTCCAATCGATCTTGAAATACAAAGAAGAAAATGGCGACGGATAGGCCATACCCTCAGAAAAGACCTAAAGGAAACTTAGCCCTTTAACTTTAGCCCGGAAGGCTCCAGAAACCAAGGTAGTCTGAAAAGATCATGGCGACACAACACCAATCCTGAACTAATCCAGACGAATAAATCCTGGAATGAATTAAATTATATATACTAGGGTATTCAATTAATCGAAGTTTTGCTTTAATCGGTTAATCGCTCGATTAATTAATCGAGGTTTTTTCTTAATCGGTTAATTTAGATATTAACCGGTTAACCGATTAATAAAATTTTTCCATAAATCAAGTGTTTTCAACAAATAAAAGTGCATAAATTATTAATTAATTTCAGTTTATTAGTAAAACCAAAAACACACAATAAATCTTAAATCTTAAATCGGTTAATTTTTTTTAGAACATTTCTTGTAATGCTATCGATAGTTCCTTCTGTTGGCGGGTCATCATCTGACTCACAATGACAGAGCTCAGCGGAGAATATTCTGCAAAAAAGATATTTTCTGAATTTCTTAGCCTTCTTTTTTGTACTGTCTCTCATTAAATCTAATCCTCAATTAAATTGTTGGCAACAGTACTATATTGGCTTTTATTAAATTAATAAATAAAAACTTAATAAATCCCTCCAGTTAGAGTACCAGAGTCTCTAGTTAAACTCTTTTATAGCCATGTCCAAAGATTTTGAAATTTTACGTAATTCAGGATCATTGAACATACTTCTTTGTTTGTATGAATAACAATTTCTTTTGTAAATGAGACGAAACAAATAATTATTCACACAAAAAATAAGTTGTAATACTATAAAATATGAAAAAATTTGTTACGTCGGTTAATCGGTTAACCGATTGAAATTAACCGGTTTAACCGTTAATCGAAAAAAGTCAATTTTAAATTAACCGATCAGTTAATCGGGTAGTAATTAATCGTTTAACTGATTGAATACCCTATTATATACTCAAAAATAGAACTGACTGCAGATTTTTCATTATGGCCTACTCTCCATTAAATGAATGGAGTTAAATGAAATATACATACATATATGTATGTATATATATATAAATTATACATTAACGAAATTTTCTTTTACAACTAAGTTTTCATCCAAAATCGAATGTATTGAAGTGTAAGTAATGTGCAAGGATGCCTCTATCTCATAATATGTCACATGACGATATTGCATTATCAGTTCACGCACTGCATCGATGTTTTGTGGCACAACAACTGATTTTGGATGACCTTAACGGAGCTCGTCGGTGACGGAACTACCACCACGATTGAACTCATTAGTGTTGCCAGCCAGTTCCCAAAATATAAATAGTTCCCTTCGTATAAAGTATGAAGGATTCTATGTGAATCGGCCTTAAACGGCGAATATTTAGCAAGCAGTGTTGCCAACACAAATCTCTCTCTACCTGCAAAGAAACACTCTGCATATAAAGTTTAAACCATCTGTTAGAAAGTATTAAATATAAATATTTTTTTTAATACCTCTAACCTACTAAAAATTTTATCTTTTTAATTGTCTTTTTTTTTTTGGTTTAACTCTATTTCACTCTTGATTGAATATTCATGTAATTGTTGTGCAAAGAATTCGTTATTACTTTTGTTGTTGTTTTAGTTACTGTGGGCCATTCTTTGATGAATTCTTATAAGAATTTTGTTTACTACTTTTTTCACATCACTCTCTCAGGTTTTCCCATTTAAAAGAAGTGTGTCGAGGCGAAACCATATTTCTTCTGAGCGTCATTTTCAACATCAAATGCATTTTGCAAGGTTTTTCTTTATATTTTTTCCCCTTCACTTTGTTTTAAAATCTATGTTGTATTTTCTTATTTTTTTTATTTATTTATTTGTTTTTAACTTAAAGGCTTTTAGTAATAATAAACATGGGGTTTTTGTATTTTTACAAAAAAGTTTTTTGTTGTCTTAATTTCTTTTTAAGTGCGAAGTTTTTCACCTTTTTTTGCCTTGCATACGCTTATAATAAAAATGTAGTGGCGATAAGTTGTGATGGGACGAGTACATGTCGGTATGTATGTAGATACCCTGTAGGAAGTGTCAATAGTAAAGCGGGGGTTTAATCGTTGATTTCGATAACGAGCGGATTCGAACACGTTTCTTCAGTTTGAGATCACAGCTTTCACGCTCATCGAACAATGTAATAGTATTGTTCGATATCGAATGTCATAATCTCAAACTGAAAAAAACGTATTCGAATCAGCTCGTTATCGAAAGTGACGAATAGGCTCCACTACTACTCATGAAGTATACCACAGACATTGCTCTTTGACTATAGATATTTAACAAGGTGCGTGTCATTGGTATAATAATATAGTGCTGACATTGGTGCTATTGATTTCGTAGTTCTCTTGAGACCGTATATAGACATTGGAAGCAGAGACTCAGCAAGCAGTACTTTTTTTTAACTACATATCGTCACCTAAAATATAATAGGACGTAAGTACACTTTTTACTTTTTTACAGGATAAGCAAAAACCCTTGTAAATTTAATACTATTTATTTGTTAGGTGCCAAATTGAATAATTAATAAAATTGGTATTTTTTAACATATGTATGTGAGTAAAATTTTAAGGAAAGATGAATTTTGGCTAATCACATTATAATCAAACAAAACGTATATTTTAAATTTTTTGTTGTTACGGCCTTTTGTATTTTAGAAGACGATATATTATAATATATTATAGCACAATTGAAAAAAATACTCTTAAAAAGATTATGCCGCCGACAAATTATTATTAACTGGCAAAATGTTTACTACTTATCATCCATTGACAATGTCGTCAAAAGACAGCAAAACAGTCGGCAAAAGTGGGACTTGAAATCAATTAATCTTAAGCTTCCTA
The DNA here is from genome assembly GCA_905220375.1 of Tachina fera. Taxonomy (NCBI): domain Eukaryota; kingdom Metazoa; phylum Arthropoda; class Insecta; order Diptera; family Tachinidae; genus Tachina; species Tachina fera. The sequence continues at coordinate 99,739,886 of LR999967.1, read as the reverse complement.
CAGGGTATTTACATACATATGTATGTCTATACGTAAGTATGTGTTGTGTATTTGCTTCACTCAATATGCTTAAATATTTGTTTTTAAACAAAACTTAAAAAATTCACAATTGTTTTATTGTCTTTTCCCTTTGAGGGATTATAAAAAAATTATGTACTTGTATGCACGTTGTGTATTTCGATGTTCACACAGCAAAATGCAAATTTAATTAAAAATTTTCAAATGTTTTAAATCTTTCGACTTTTAATATTCGTTCGTGAAAGTCTGTTGCAGAAGTCTATTGTATTCATATATTTGTGAATATGACTTTAACAAGATCAAGATAAAATTAAATTCCCCTTAAGAAACGGTTTAAGATCACCAGTGAGGGATTCGGTAACTTTTAACGTGTATATGAGTGTTAACAAGCGATGTCGCGAGCACTTCTTGTCCGTAACAAACCGGGACTTAAGCTATGTACAGACGATTGTCAGATCGTACAATATTGTTAGATCTGGCAATGTACTGGCAATCTAAAATTGCTATTACAATAATCTTTGTCAGTTCACACGGTTGTAAGAAAATCTTACAATTTATTGTCAGACAGTTATATGGCAATAAATTCATCTGACAAAATCGTCACTCGAAAATTGTCAGTTCACACCGGTTAATTTCAGTCGATTAACGGACGTAACAAATTTTTTCATATTTTTTTTTTAGTATTACAACTTATTTTTTGTGTGAGTAATTATTTCTTTCATCTCGTTTGCAAAAGGTGAGTGTTTAGAAATTATTTTTCATACAAACAAAGAAGTATGTTCAGTGATCTTAACTTAAGTAAAATTTCAAAATCTTTGGACATGGCTATAAAAGATTTTAACTAGAGACTCTGGTACTCTAACTGGAGGGAATTATTAAGTTTTTATTTAATAATTTAATAAAAGCCAATATAGTTCTGTTGCCAACGATCTAATTGAGGATTAGATTTAATGAGAGACAGTACAAAAACGAAAGCCACGAAATTCAGAAATGAACTTTTTTGCAGAATATTCGTCGCTGAGCTCTGTCATTATGAGTCAGATGATGACCCGCCAACAGAAGGAACTATCGACAGTATTACAAGTAATGTTCTTAAAAAAATTAGTCGAATTAGTTTAAGATTTATTATGTCTGTTTTTGGTTTTACTAATAAACTCAAATTAATAAATAACTTATGCACTTTTATTTGTTGAAAACACTTGATTTATGGAAAAATTTTATTAATCGGTTAACCGGTTAATACCTAAATTAAACGATTAAGCAAAAACCTCGATTAATTAATCGATCGATTAACCGATTAAAGAAAAAATCCCATTAAATGAATACCCTAGTTCACACGGTTTTCATATGCACAATTTGTCACATCTATGGTTATGCGTTGCCATACTCAAAACATTTATTAGACATTTGTTAAATATCAATCGTTTGTGTTTGTGTTAAATGTAAAAAGTGAAAGTTAAAATTATTATGGACCATAAAGAAGCAATTGCAATAATTTTGTGTGCATATATTTTATTATAAATTTTTTCCTTTAAACCAAGCGTGTGCAGTGTTGCCCATAGAAATAATTCTCTTACAATCACGTCATTGTATAGACTTCGCACATCTGACAATATTAAAATGTCTGAAAAATATCTGGCAATAATTTTACAATGTATTGACACGATTGTAAGGTGTCTGACAATTTGTTGTCAGCTGCTAGTCTTTCAATGGACTGACAATGCTTTTTCTGCCAACGATGTCTGACCAAATTTTTAGCACATTTTACTGGCAATATTGTAAGATCTGACAACCGTCTGTTGCTCTAGTTTGGCCTAATATGTCCCGGTTCACACACTCCAACTTTTGTTCATCAACTTGTAATTCAGCTGTAAGAGAGACGGAGAAGGAAATACAAATATCTCTTTTTCTTACAGTTGACTTACGAGTTGGTTAACAAAAGTTGAAGCATGTGAACCGGGAATAATTACCAAATCAGAGCGAAATTGTTAATAGCGTTCCAACGATTTTTTGAAATTCAAAAATATTAAAAAAAACATTATTTCGTTAAAATACAAAATGTGTGATTTTTTTGTGCTTTTGTTTGTTTTCTTGGCTGCGGATTGTAAACTGTCTCCCTTAGGAAGAATTTGTTTTTAAACAAGTACCCGTCATTATTTTAAATTTGTATGCAAGAGTCGTTATAAACAAATAAACAAGATAACATGGACGTCGAAAGGCCGTTTAGCTAGGGGTGAATTTGCTTTGGATTTCCTTTCACCAAGAAAGTTATTTTGTAATACTAAAAATGCCAGAAATCTCATTGTATATTTTTTTCTATCCCCAGCGAAACTACAGTTTAGAACTCCCCTTGGGAAATATAACAGAACTACGCCAATGAATTTAACGCAGAATTGAAATGAAAGCAATCTAATAATTACTTTAAAAGTCCATAAATTTTTGGAATGAGTGTCTCTATTTGGTGAAACAGGAACAGAGACCATGAACTGTAGTTAGACCCGTGGTCGGCAAATTAAAGGCGGAGGTACATACCACGCGTTACGCGGCAACGTTTTTCTGGCTAGTTAAACGTTTAAAGCTATACAAATGGAAAGTTACACAACACGCTTTTGAGGCTTTTTTTTGTTGTAAAATTTCAAGCCTTTGCCGGCTATTTTTTGTCGTGTATTTAAGTTTGATTATTCTTTAAATGTTTAATGCATTTTTTTATCCCTTGTTTCCATTGCGTCCCGAACTTCTGCACATACTTGCCTTATGAAAAAACACTATTTCAACTTTTTTGACAGACGCGTGTATCGCATTAGCGCATTGAACGCTTGTTATGCCTTTTAATATACTCTTCTATTGAGTATGAGACCAAGTTGTGTGTTTCGCATACTCTTAACAATCAGCGTTGCCAGAGAAAAAATGTTTTCGCAACAATAAGAAAATATGTGTGATGAGAATTTACTAAATTATTTATTTTCAGAAAATTATTATGGTAAACCAGAAGGTTTGGTGTGTCAACGTACGTTGTCATGCATGAAAAAATATGACACGTAAAGGCATTTTGAAGCATGTATTTAAATTATTTTAACAACATTTTCTACAAAACTATCTATCTAGTGAGTAACACTATTACATTGACGTAGCAACAACAAAAGATATCTTTCTTTCTAAACAAAACTTGAGTGTTTCTTATGACCACAATAACATCAAGTTTGGTTATGAAAATTTAAAATTTCAAGTCAAATGAGACGAAAATTTTCTCTGGCAACATAGGCACGTGGTGAGATTATAACTCACACAATTGTTAAATGAATCGTATGGGTTGCCGACCACGGAATTAGATACATGCCGCGCCTTGTTATCTGTTCAGGCCATGATAGAATATCCTGCCCAACCGCGCGATTTTTTGAGAAAATACAACCCTGATATTATGGAGTCTATGAACATTTTTCAAAAGACAATCAATAACAATTCATCAGATCAGGGTTGTATTTTTCATAGGTCGTGCGATTGTGTAGGATAGAGTGAGTCATGCTGTTTAAGATTGTGCACAGTGCTTGCTTTTATGAAAAATTATACATAATTTAGCAAAAGATCTTTTAATACATATACCTATTTTTTACTAACAAACTTCTAATCTAGCACTCGTATTCACAAAGAGTACTTAACCTAAAAATCAAATAAAACTCGAAATGACATTTATACGTGCATACTTACATACGAGTACATATGTAAGTATTTATGTGTATGGCTGTGTCAACATAGATTTGAAATAAACGGGCATAAATGCAAACAAAGATAAACAAAAATAAAGACAATAAGGTAAACAAATAATAAAATTGAAAGTATGTACGAGAGTGTGTGGAAGGAAACACAGTGTGTGTGACTGACGACGCGACGGTGGTTTATGGATAATCTATAAACAAATTGAAATTCCATGGAAACCAATGTGAACATGACTCTTTTCTTATCTTTTCATAAGGGGTTGGTTGAATGGTTGTTTGGTTGCATCGTAATAGATTGTTGTTGTAGTGGCTAACATTTTTGGCTTGATATCTTTTAAATGAGTTGGTAAGTGCATTTTTGACAATTTAATTGTCTACATATGGACCAACTATTTTCGTACACGATGGCTTCTATTGCACTGAATCGATAAAATGTTAAAGAAGGAATTCCTAGTGAATTGCTTTTTACCGTTTTTGAAAATTTCAAGTGTTTGCCTTTTGCGGTTTCCAAGATAAAGCAAGTTGCCAAAAATTAGATTAACTGATAGAATACCCTTTCATTTTGATTTTTTTTTTTTAAATTTTAGTGTTAATTGGTGTATGTAACTTTGCAAATTTCAAGCACATACATGTATACAATTAAATGTATATTACATGGGATTTCAACATTATTCGTTGCTCTCTTTAGAACACCCTTAAATTTTTAACTGTCATATATTTTTTGTTGCCATAGTTGCACATACTCTGTGAAAGTTTCAGGTCCATAGCTCGTACGGTTCTCTAGAAAAGAGTCTGTGACAGGCAGTCGGACATAGTAGCATAAACAATAAGGTTAGTATTTATTAGGGATGAAACGATACGAGTAAATACAAGTAAATACTCGATACTTTTTCCTAGAAACCAAGTACTTTTGGTATTGATACTCTACTACCGAGTACCAAGTAGGTATCGGTAAAAAGTACTCGAATGGTCAAATATACTCATTTCTTATTGGCTACAACAAAGTTGAACATGTTTAACCAGTTTAACACAGTTTAACCAGTTTAACACAATTTTATTTGTTCCTGTTAAATGTAAATTTATATTTAGAATATATGTATGTATATTAGAGTAAGTTCGTGAAAATGGGACCACCCAAATCAAATATTTTATAAAAAAGACGATAAAATAGCGAGCTGCAAAATTTTTTTTTAAATCGTCAGTTATTGCGGGAACAAAACGAATTTGCACAAAAATTTAAAATGTCATCTCGACTATATCTTTTGCTCCAGTCCAGCCCAAACGTAGCGATTTTTCCACTTTGTTTGGCATCCAAGTTTTTGACTTGACGACATGTCGATTTTGCTGGCGATAAATGAATTTATTGGCGATTTTTATGGTATATTTTTTTTAACAAAATTTAACTTCAAAATTTTTCCTATTCAGAATTTAATTTGTTGAAGGAGTATTTTCATAAATAAATTCTACCAAAACTCGTCTGCAAGAAATTTAAACAATTAGTTTATTCTTATATTAATCGCTTCCGAAATCGGAAGATTTTGTCGACTAGCCATTAAGAATTCTTTACGAACTAGGAGCATTTGATTTGGTGGGTATTTAGTTTTGTTTTCACTACTTTAAATCATGTGAAAAGCTTGACCGATACAAGTAAGTATCGATGCTTTTTATTCGATACTGGGTATGTATCGATACTTCTGAACCGATGCCTTATCAAGTAAAAGTATCGATACCTTAGTGGTATCGTTTCATCCCTAGTATTTATTTTTGGTGTACGGAACCCTTAAAAAGGACTTACCATCTTTTTAAATCTACTCGTATTTTTACTTCTTTAAGGTTTGTTACACTTAGGGCCTTATCCCTGCTACAATTTTCAGGTGACTGCGAAAAGCCTCGTACATTTAGACCAGTTTTGACAGTTTAGGTGATTTTTCCCCGAATTGGGGATTTTTTTGTCGCGATTGGGGATGAAAATTTCGTATTGAGGATCTGGGAATTTGTTGGAGATGATGAACCAAATTTTAGGGGATTTTTTTATAACTGAAGGTAACAAGAATGATTTTTGAACTGAGAAATATGTGTCTGGCAAGTCTAAAAATGTGTGTTTTATATTCATAGTGAATGGTTTCTAATAAAGAAGAAGTATCAAGGCAGATTAACCAATAATGAACGCGACCAAAAGTAAGCACTTCTAAGAAAAAACACACACTTTAAAAATAAATCAATTTGTTGTGACAAATTTAATCCTTCTGCTGAAATGCTTTTTAATACAGTAATATGTACTATTGACCTGCACAAGACCATTTACAAGACCTTTAAAGACATGAGAGATTTTTCAAATGCTTTACTACAGCGAAATATTCTAAAACAAACGCTAAACAACACTGTTGGCAAGACATTTGTTTTATTTATTTGCCTTGCCAACAGTGTTGTTTAGCGTAAACGTAGTAACATTCTTTTTAATTATTAATCGACTACTATTTAATATTGGTCGCATTCATAAGACGCAACAGTTGCGCAACCGTTGAGTGTTTGTCTTAGAAACGCATTGTTGAGTATCTCCGCTCCACTCAACAGTTGAGTAATTTTCCATCACAAAATTTTTTCGCTACCTATAGTCAACACGTTGTGCTCAGCCTGAACAGCTGGTCAAATAGAGCTATTTCTTTTATATGCTTTGTTAGGTGGCAGCAACAAATATTTGTTAAGTTTTACATTACAAATGCGATGAAGTAACGAAATAAAGATATACAATTACATTATATACATCAAGCCGTTTCTAAGAAGTAGCTGTTGGGGCCAACAGTTGCCAGCAGTTTCACAACTGTTGAGCTCAACAGCTACGTCTTATGAATGCGCCCATTCATTCAAAAGTGTACGTAAAAAAAGGAAGAATACGAAAGAGAGAAAAATATATACGAAGTCGATTTTTTTAAATCGATTTTCAATTCGTGCTACAAAAGCTACCCCTAGCACTTCTACACCGCTCGAAGTTAAAATATGGTCGTTTGACTCGTATGGCTGCGACAAATCGCTACGTGTAAATACCCTTTTGTGTTATTTATAAAACTGTGCAGCACTGAAAAAATAACAGTGTTCTAAAAAGCAGTTCTGGCAGAAGAGAACTAAGAAAGTATATTATGTATATCACCGTTTTAAAATATTACATCGAAGCCTATTGAAAAATAATGTTTAAGTATCAACCATCCCACCCGCCTTCCCCGTTGCACAATATTATGGTGAATCGGCATTAAAAGCAATTAAACTTTTCTAGTTTAGAGTCTGAACACAATGTAACGATTATTTATTGCGGTGCGGTTTTCCATACGATTTTGAAGTAAAAATCCGTAGTGCGGTACGGACTTTCTTATTCTCTCAATTTTTGATACTCTTTCTCTTGCTGACGTTGCCGTAGTTTTTGAATAATTGGCTGCGTTCACAACAATTTTGTAAAAAAAACATGATTTTGAAGTTCAAACATTTTTGTCATAGATTATAAAAGTTTAAAAAATATATCAAATATATCTGCGAATGTATAAAATGTTAATAATTTTTTTTTGTTTTTAGTTATAAAAGTGTATGCACAAAAAAATTAATAAAAATTTAAACAAATAATGACAAGTATTCCAGTCGCTGTCTTCTGTTGTATTATGTTTATTTTTCTCTCCCGTAAAGAGAAATCGCACCGCATCGCAAATTGTGTTTAGACTCTTAGTTACACTTGCACATTCATGTAAAATCGTACAAGAGCGATTCTTATGGAACATTTTCACCCTTTAACTCTTCTTCTTGTTTGTCTTTTATAGTCCTTACGAAGTAGGAGGAAAAATAAGACCATTGAAATAACGATTAAAAATTTTTTATAAAATTCCATTGTAAGTCTCTGATTACACCAAAGCATATGGAAAGACCAACTTTAATAGACTTTACGTAAACCTACAAGAAATAGTCGAGAGGCGTTAATTCACATGATCTTTTACGAGATCTGCTCGTATTTAAAGTTTAAAAAATTTCTTATTTATGGGTGCATTAGTACTTTCTCTCCCTATAAAACCATTGTATTTTATTTTTAATATCATTACTCATTCATATTTAACAGTTGTTAGGTATGCATAACATTCTTTATAAGTATGCCCTTTTCATTACAAATAGAAAGGGTTATTAAATGTCATTGTTTCCCAGTGAACTGAAAGACTTCAGCGCGACTTACACCATCTGATGCGGAGGTAGTGAAAACTCCGGGCATTTGTAATGATTTTGAGATAAGTGAAAAATTCGCTAATCAAGCATTATGGTTGTATTAGTGAAAACTCGTTGCATATGTGACACGGACAATGCTTAAAGGAAAATTTTAAATATTTTTGGCATATTTGACACGTGATTTTGATGAATTTATTGGTTCTAGTCACTTTAAACGATATTTCACACTGACATGGTTTTAATAAAAGTTGGTTTTAACGTTAAAACCAACTGTTAAAACCTGGTCTTACCATACAAATTCTTGTTGTTAAACCAACTAAATTATGACGAGTAGTGAAAAACTATTAAGAACAGAAATTTAGCCTTTACAGAGCTTGAACATCAGTATATAAAATTTTATGATCGGACTAAAAATGGTGCAACAGTGAACCAAATACAAAAAAGGGCTGTATTTGTAGGCGTGACAAAAAAAATAAAAATAAATCTTTTTGGAATTGCTTTTATATTAGGTCTGTCTGGGTACTTTTCCAGTAGCAAATACTCAGTAAACTTTTTTGGGAGAGTAAGACCAATTTTACTCTGTCGGCTGAAAATATCTCAAAAAGTACGCAGACAGTATCCAGTGAAATCTTGCAAGAAAACAGCTGATCGGTGTTTAAACAATTGAAATAACAAAGCAAAATAATTTTAGCCAGAAAAATAGCATTATTGGAATCATTTCATCATTCTGCTTTTACGCCACGATTGCAGTGTATACTTGGACGTTTCTAGCATGAAATAAAATGTCTTGTTTATTATAATTTATTATTAATGTTAAAAATCAACACAATTCTAACTATTAAATTTTTATTTTCATTTCACAAAAATTATTTCACTCAAAAAGTAAATAAAAACAGCTGTTCAAACTAGTTGCAAAATCTTGCAAGCGGAAATTTCTCCAGCAACATTTTGCAAGTTCTCTAACTTCCAACTGTCAAAAAATTCTCTTTTTGGCTCTCTCGCTGCAAGAGATTTGGAGTACGCAGCCAACATTTTGTAAGATTTTGCAACATTTTGCACAAAATTATGCAAAATATAAAAAAAAATAATTTTTCAAAAGAGGCCCACATTTTTTTTGCTGGGTTATCATTTTTCCTGTCATTGTTTAATGTTGCAAAATTTTAGGCAATCAATATAAAAGAAATGCAATATGTTTCATACAAGTTATTATCTGATAATTTTCATATATGTACATATGCTTGTAACAGAATTCATTAAATTTATTATAATTTATGACAAAATTTTTTATTTGGTTTTTGTTTCCCGAATCTTTTGGGTGGCAGAAACTGTTGGCAATTTCGTTTATTCTATATTGCATTTTTTTTCATTCGTTGTGTAAAAATATAAAGTAACAAATTATAGGGGTTAAGGCGGAATACTTACTTTACTTACTTTACTTACTTTTTTTGTGCGAAACTTAATACTTTTGCACTCATTTTTGGGGTGTTTTAATATTTATTACTACATAGAGTATTTAAAAAAAATCAAATTAGAAGTTTGAGCGTAAGATACATTGCAATTTGTGACTAAGTTTACGATGTATGTATGTATATTATTCTAATTAATTTCAGTGAAAATTTAAGTAAATTTTTAAGAGATATGCTTTATTTTTGGAATTTCTCAAATACAGAGAAAACAGTACCTAATAAATACCACATAAAATAGAACAAAACTAATAAGATATCTCTATGGTTTTTTTCAATAAGGAAATCTTATTAATTTCATAGAGAAAACCTTTTTGAAAAAATCCAGAAGAAATCTTGTAGTTTTTAAAAAAAGGTTTTATTCTTGATTTTATTAGGCAGCCTAATAAAAAATAAAAAAATTAATATCTTTATTCTTTGTACTTATGTATATGTATTTTCATTCAAATTCTGTACGATATATGTATGTATGTATTATGTAGTATATTTATTTATATGTTATTTATTTATTTATTATTTATTATCGTATTATACATACATATTATATTACATTATATTATATTCTTAATTAACTAACTCACCATACATACATATTTATTACTTGGGAGGAGACAGGTATTGAACCAGCAACCTTCTGACTGATAGAAACGAACTCTAACCAATATGCTAACAAGCAGCCTGAATCCGCACTGAAATTATTGTCCGCACTGATTGTATTGTATGCTTATACAAGAACGAAAAATATCATGAACAAAATTGTCTCTATATTTATTTATAGATATGAAATAAAAAGAAACCTAATAAAAACAAGAAGATTTCCTTATTAAAAAAAATTAATAAGATGCTTTACACATAATCATATAGGAACCTAATAAAATCAAGAAGAAAACCTCATTGAAAAAATCAATAAGGCAACCTAATAAAATCAAAAAGAAATCCCTATAGTTTACAATTTATAAGAAATCCTAATAGAATCAAGAATATTTTATCTATGGATTATTTTTTTGGCGCCAAAAATAACGGAAATTTATTTAAAAAAAAAGTTGTGAATAATAAGATTTCTTCTTGATTTTATGTGGTTTTCTTCTTGATAAAATTAATAAGATTTACCACATAAAAACAATAAGGAATCTCTATGAAAAAATATTCGCTTCTTTCTGCTGGGATACATACCCCTTAGCCTAAAAACGTTTCATAGAGAAAATCTTAATGATTCTATTATTTTCTCTGTAAACAAAACAAAAAATAATAATTTGTTATTTAATAATGATATATGTATGTACATATGTATTATTTTTTTGCATATTAGTTATAGTATATTAATTCCATTAAGGGTATGATTATTGTACAAATTTGAATTTTTCGAATACTTACCCGCTTTCCATTTTCTTCGCTTAAGACTAGGGATGCCAAACGGGAAATCCCTAATCCCGGAATTTTCGGGATCTGGCAAATCCCGATTCCCGGGATTTCCTTTTCGGGATTTCTTAGCAATTTTTATATAAAAAACCATTAATTAATTAAAATTTTCGTTGATTTTATGGCATTTTTCATAGTATTTAAAAGTATCACACAATTTAAGAAATTTATTATTCGACATATTGTCATAATTATATTTTAATTTGAAATTTATTTGTGGTGGGTCAACTTTGTCTATATGCATTTCATTGTTTACTGTAACAAATCATCAGTAGACTTCAACCACACATTTTGAATAGTCACAAACCTCTTATCTTATGCACAGACTTTCAGACAGACAAATAATAATATTTTTGAAAATCACAAAAGAAGATATATCCAATTGGGCAAGCACCAACTCTAGACCCACTGGCAATCCTGAGATTCGTCAGGGGAGTAGGTCTAGATGAGCTGCTCTAGCAACTGGCAGGGAATACAATAGATTTACTTTGGTCGTAGTGTCCTGTGCTTCCCGCTAGACTTAAAACATTCATTCATTCATACGTGGTGAGTATTAATACTAGTATACTATACCATTTTGCACATGCTACGATGCATGCAAGACCATTTGCACAAGTTTATGAATTGGGATATTGTTTTTTTTTATCAAAGATTTGTAAGCATTTTATTTGCGAATAGTGCGTTAATCAGGAATTGTTTTTGTGACTTGGTTTTTTGCAAATAAAAAATGAATTCGACGTTTATGCGGTAAAATTCTCTATTGCCAATATTTTTTTTTGCCAATAAGTCGATTCATCATATCGAGGTTGTATTTTTTCGTAGATCGTGCGATTTTGTAGGATAGTGAGTCATGGTCTTCATAATTAATTTATTTAAAACAACTGCCAGTAATTAGTTGTAAACATGATACAATTATACTAGGTACATGCACAAGCCCAGCCTGTCACTGTATACATTGCACCTAGTTGTCAAACTTTGTTTACAAGCTGCAAAAATGTTAATGTATGTGTGTAAATAAAATGATTACAGTGTTGCCAATGAATTTACACATGGCTGTGTCTCCAATTACACATTGAAGAAAATTACACTACACATCTTTTGTGTAGGTTAAAATTAAAACAATAATAAATAAAAATAGAACCCAAAGTAGAATTACACACAGATTATACAAGAATTCAATTACATCGCCTACACATGTGAGTAGAAATTACACACTGTCTAACTACACCCATATTGGCAACACTGAATAACTATAATCATGCAGGAATGCCGCGTCTGCAATTGTACTTTAGTTACCCTGTAATTGTTATTTTTATAAACAAAAGACAGTTGTTTCCGACAATTTGGGGTTTGTTTATACCAACAAAATACATGTGTTTTTTGGTGTTGTAATTTTGTTGTAGTCGTGCAAGTACCTAGTATAATTGTATCATGGTTGTAAATATGTGACGTTTTTGTGAATCAGCAGCAAAACAGTGCTGCCAATAGATTTCTCGAAAAAATTCCTATTCGATTTTTCCCTACCAAAATTTGCAAGTTGAATTTATAAAATTTTACAACTTTCTTGTGATATTGTCGTTTAGAAGTTGTTATCGATAACACTTACCAAATTGAAAATTTTTTCAGTTGAAGTAGAATTGAGTTGTATGTGAACCGTAAAATTTAATAAATTCAGTAAAGTGCGACTTTGACCCGCGCACGAAGGGTTCCGTACGGACATGAAATATGTAATTCAATACGAACCTTAGCCTATATAAAATATAGCTTTGGCATTTTGTTTTTGTTTTTCACGTTTTTTTTTTATTTTGGCGATTTTTTTTATTTTTGGTGATTTTTTTAATTTTTGTGATTTTTTTTTAGTTTTGGCGATTTTTTCGGTTTTTGGAGTTTTTTTTCCATTTAAGCAATTTTTTTAGTTTTGAAGTTTTTTTTCCCGTTTTGGCGACTTTTTTAGGTTTTTTTATTTTTTTGGTGATTTTTTCGCTTTGGCGATTTTTTTTAATTTTTGGCGATTTTCGGTTTTTGGCGTTTCTTCATTTGAACGACTTTTTTCATTTATGCGCTTTTTTAGTTTGGACAATTTTTTTCTCATTTTGGCGATTTTTTTCGGTTTAGGGCGATTTATCAATTTGGCGATTTTTTTTAATTTTGGCGATTTTTTTATTTTTGGGATTTTTTTTCATATTAACAATTACTTTGTTACTGGAGCCTTTTTCGCGTTTGGCGATTTTTTTCGGTTTTTGGCGCTTTTTTTCATTTTTGGCGATTTTTTTCATTTGGACGATTTTTTCGAATTTTGCGGCTTATTTTAGTGTTAGAAATTTTTTTTTAATTTAGGTGATTTTTTTCGTTTTGGCGATTTTTTTGAATTTCTAGCAATTTTTTTTGGTTTAGCGATTTTATAATTTTCCGATTTTTTAGTTTTAGCGTTTTTGAAAATTTCAAGAGTTTACCTCTTACGGTTTCCAAGATATAGCAACTTGTCAAAATTACATAGTCAAAATTGCATTAACTGATGGACCACCCTTTAATTTAAATTTGTTTAAATTTAAGTGTTCATTTTTGTAGTCTATACAAAAATACACTAATTTTATATATTTCAAGTGTCAATATACGTATGTACGTACATACAATTATATCTATGTATATTACATGGGATTTTAAAAATTTCCGTTGCTCATTTTGGAACACCTTTGGTGTACGGAACCCTAAAAATTTAAATTCAAATGAATTTTTAAATAAATGATTCACGGTTTAATAAGACAATTAGAAATCAAACATTTATAATCAAATGACTTCATTTCTTTATTTATTATCTACAGATTCCACTATTTATTCCACTATTTAATTTTTTCTAAAATAAAAATGTCTGTCTATCTATTAATAACTGGAAAAATACATATAAAATAATCAATTAGATAAAGAGACATTCATACATGCCAAGTGTATGTATGAGTGTTAATTTACTTATAAAACTCTTTCCTTACTTCTCGTTATAAAACACACTCAATCTAAAATTTAGATTTTAAATAGAGAAATGAATGTTTGAAATAAAAAAATGAAAAAAAAAAATACATGATAAATTATTTCAATTTGAAAGATTGATCTTGCAATGCCAGCTACAGCTAGAATAAAATTATTTTCTTATATACATACGATCACATGTACATTCAATGGCTTTTAAAGAAATTATTTTAAAAAAGAAAATGTTAAAAAAGAGAAAAAAATACATATTTATATCTTACATTCATAACAAAATCGTCCAAAGAAAAAATGGGGCATATTTCTTTATTTTTATTGTTTATCGGACAGCAAAAGTGTGGCCACATTTTTTATGGCTTTCAAACATTTTTTTGAAGGTAAACAAAAAAAATTCAAGTATACAGCAGGGGTGTTTTTTCAGTGTATTATTTTTCTATACTAAAAAATTTGCATTGGAGTCGCTCTAAATCTAATGCTTATTAAGATTTTTCCACATTTATTTTACAAAAGTTCCCACTGTGCCATGAAACTGTTCAATACGTTTTATTTTTTATTAGCATTAGATAAAAACACCAAACAGCTAAAAATCTCCCTATATAAGATTTTTTTCTTATAGTCAATTCTTACCTTTTTTTTTGGTTTCTTTAATTTCCGTAATTCTTTACTACCTGCCCAAATGCAGCTGCTTGGTTTTTTAAAACTCTCAGGTGTACATATTTATTGTTTTAAGAGTAGAAAAATCTTAAGATAAAAAAATTAGTTTAAAGAAATAATTTTGTTGCTCCTTTCCTTAGAGTTTTTGGCTGTACTGCTGCTTAATATCAAATTAATTATACATTCACATGTCACTTGTACAAATTCAGCAGAATTTGATACGTTTTTGAAGTTGTTCAGCTTTTAACAGCTTTAGCAGAAATTATAATGTGAAATAAAAGTTATACCTGCAAAGAAAATAAATAAATTAATTTTAAACAAACAAGAACTAAGTAAGAAACTCTTGTTTAGTGTTTCCTTTGGTGGGTTTATGGTTGTGGTCTGGCCAGACCAAGAGACCGTACTTTCTGTCTAGTTTTGTTGAGATACTTACATACATATGTATATTTAATGGTTCACGAGCTGTAAGATAATTTTGAAATACAAAGCCAAGTATATACTCGTAAGCATTTTAATTCTCATATTAGAGAACTTTTGATGGACCATGATAGGCCGTAGTCAGGACAAAATTATGTACAGGCAATATGTTGTCCTATTTATTGTGCACAAAAATGGTTGTATAAATTTTTTTCTAAAAACGCCGTATTTGAAAGTTATGGTACCATAAAAAATGTTTATAGTAAAAATAGGTTATGTTTTGGGTGAAAAGTTCAATGCACGCTATCGGTGAAATTTTTTCACACTCGGAAACTAGCGGTAAAGCAAATAAAAAATAAAAAAATCACGCTATAAACCCGAAAGTCCATATCACGCGTTCTGCGCTTTCCCGCTTCTCACGCGTCTGCATAAAAAAAGAGAAACAGTGTATTTGTATGTTGCAAGTTACAGAGCACAAAGTGTAGGATGCCTTGACGGTTAGTCTCCTCTAATAGATAGACTGACGAAGCTTTTTGGTGAGGGGGCAATGATGTAAAACGTGTAAGTACGGAAAATTTTTTTGTTTTTCTTTTTTTTTTTTTTGCTTTTCGCAATTTTCATATTGTTGCTTCATATCCTTCTCCTCGCTACTTCGTCGAAGTCATTGTATTACATATTTTTTCTGCAAAGGAAATTCATAAACTGTCTGTCTATCTAATAATTTCTCAAATGTAAAAGGACCAAAAATTTAATGTAGTAGAGTTGGTTTTAATAAAAGTTGGTTTTAACGTTAAAACCAACTGTGGACACCTGCTTTTACCATACAAAATTGATAAAAACCAACTTAAAAATTTTTAAATTGGTTTTAGTCAAGTTTTAGACTCGGCAGTTTTTCTTGCTCAACTTTTGATTTTGTATGAGAGAGTTGAGAAAGTAATAATATATACCTTTTGTATACATATATTTTCCTTTCTCAGTCAAGTTTTAGACTTGGCAGTATTTTTTTTTTGAAGCAGTTCTTTTCAATTCTCTTTTAAAACTGCTCGATTCTTTACACTCGGACGGTTTCTTGTTCAATTGTCCTATTGTTTTAATGCAGCGAATGAAATAACAAAAGAGAATTGAAGTAACTTTTCTGTACAAGCAAGTCAGTACCCCTCTTCTTTCTTCTTTCCCCTCTCTTCAACAAACTCAGACTTGCTTCAAGAAAAACTGCCGTTTCTAAAACATGAGTCATTATAAAATCAAAAGTTGAGCAAGAAAACTGCTGAGTCTAAAAGAATACTTAAGTAGGTTTTATGAAATGCAACCTTGTTTTCGCTGTGCTAAATTTAGTGCTGCCAAGGTAAAATTACCCCAAGCAGCTCACAATGTTTATGCCAGTGAATGATAGATAAATACCGATTGAAAGATTTAAGGCCCAACTATAATATGAATATGCTGGCTTAAGCTAATGCCAGAATTGAACGATAAGTCTGTCAAATGCTTAAGCAATTCAGATGTGACTTTTAAGTAGTCACAATGCACTTACATGCACTTAAGTATTCTTTAGCCACAGTTGCACATATAGGTATTGTTCAAATTTTGTTTAGTAATTTTGTGTCTTCTTATAACTACTAAATGAATGCAATTCAATCAAATTAACTTGTTGGAATGTCATAATCTATTAAAAATTAATTAATTATATTATTATTATTATATTAATTAATTATATCCACCACTTTATTATTTGTTTTATTTGTTTTGCCTACCAAAAAGTACAACAATGAACATACATAAATAATCTCATGTTTTTGTGTATATGTGTATTGTAAAACGAAGAATGAAAATAAAATTTTTGCTTTTTTTCTGAGTTTAAAATAAGAAACAATAAAAAAATATTTAAAATCAATGAATATTTTCTGCTGCTTGAGTTTAAAAAAATGCAAAAACAGTGTTTTCCGTACGGAATGTGCGTTCAGTTTGGCACTTAACTTAAGCAAATGACATTTGACGAAACTTGACGAAAAGTTCCATAAGTACATTATAGTTTGCCACATACGTTTTATATGTAACCGCACAGTTGCTTAAGTTCGCTTATTCCTATTATAGTTGGGCCTTTACAATTTAAAATGGATACAGCCGCAACAATAATAAAAAAATATTGCGGAGAAGAAGAATCTTTTGGACGGAAAATAACGAAATAGACGATATGATGCCAAGTCTTACTTTCTTTTCATGTAATTTGGAAGGTGGAAAGGCCTTCTGTGAACTTTCAGCTTAATGCATGATCGTTTGATCATTCATCTCTTCTTTTTTTTAGCAACTCAACAAAATTTACCATCTGCTTATGCAAAGTCTAAATTTTTAAAGGTAAAATAAAAAAAATATATACCTATTAAAAATTAAAAGCAAATTCTAGTAGTGCAACCAAGACAATAAATACTCGTATTCCTGCTGTTGCTCTTCAAGCAAATAAAAATTTACATTTTAAGAGAAGTCTACAAGCTGACAGACAGACAGATAGACATATTACATACACAGCGGATATTTCAAGCCGAACTTGCGAACTAGTTACAAAGAGATTTCTTTGTCTAACTGGCCTGGCCGGCCGTCTCTGACTGCTTGTCTGTCTGTCTGTCTGTGTATCTGTCTATCTGTTTGTCAATTTGAAACTCCGGTGTTTCTCTGCTAAAACACAGGTACACTTTCTTTGTTTTGTAGTAGTCGTTATTTTTTATTTATTTATTTTTTTCAAAAACAATACCAGTATCTGTGACGTGTTTTATGTACATATTGGTTATTCTGAAACTATTGTAGATACGAGCAAAAAACCGGTATTTTTATTTTATATGTATTTTATCTTCTGTATTTTTGTATAAATTTTTTTATGCATCGTGTTGCTGCTTTTCTTTCCTATACGAGTTGTATTTAACGTTTAAACAGTGTTGCCAAATTTGGTTTTTATTTGCTTAATTTACGGCCTGTCCCACGATGTCACCAGAAATCGTTCGATTGGCAACTTGTATTGCAAACAACAATAACATTAGAAAATTTGTTTTTGTTTTCAATCACCCTTATTCCAGTTGTCGTCATCGACGTCACTTTAACACAAGACCAAACAAAAAATTGGTGCTCGAGTATCCGTTATCGAAAACAACTGACTCCTGTTTGCAGGTTTATGCTATTTTCTAGACCTTAAGGAACGGAAATAGATTTTCAGTTGCGCAAAATTGTTCTTGAGAGCGAGTAAACAAGCCCCAATTTTTTGGTGTTGTGTTAAACTGACGTCGATGACGACAACTGGAATAAGGGTGAATATAAGTTGTCGATCGAACGTTTGCTGGTGACATCGTGGGACAGGCCGTTAGCATCATATAGTGTTTTCACACTAAAAGTTAAAATCTGGTTTTAACGTTAAAACCATAAACAGCTGATTTTGCATTTACACTGAAAGTTTGTTAAATTCAGGTTTTAACTCACAGACTCTGTCTAATAACTTGACTCAAAAATAAAATAAATCTCCTGCAGAAATGCGTGTGTTTGTTGTTGTATTTTTTTGCTTTTTATAACAATTATTTGACAAACTGTACAACAAATGGTGTTTTTTTTTCTATGAAAAACTCGGAAATTTTACATCGCGTTGTAAGATGGAAATTATTTTATTTATATTTTGTAAATAAATATTTTAAAATGATGGAACTCGTAATACAAAGTGATGAAGTGTTTGGAAATCAAGTTATTGTATATAAAAAATGCACAAATGCATCACAAAATAAAACTTTTTTTATCGGCTGATCGATGTTAGTCATATCGTCTATTTACACTTCCCAGGGATCAATGAAAATATTTTCGTTATTTTTCTTCCAAAAAACTTTTCATTCCATAATTTTTTTAATATTTTTGCTGGTGCATCCATTTTTAAGTTGAAAATCTTTTAAGCAACATCTATTATTTTTCACTGGCATAAACATTCACCCTTATTCTATTTGGCGTCGGCAACATAACACGACGCCGTTTTTAATGTTTTTTGACACATCGGTATTCCCGTAGATAGTATTGCCATTTATCGATGACTGTCAGCATATGTTTGGCATTCTGTACGAAAAATTGATGTTGATGTTGCCGTTTATTTTGTCGTCAGTGTTTTTGATGTCGTGTTCTGTTGTGTGCATACCTCAATGAATTTGAAAAATAATTTAAATAGTAAAAATGTGAAAATATAAGAAATAAAAAAGTATATATACATACATACATACATACGTACATACATATTTATTAAAAAAAAGGGAAACATTTTAATATGGACAAAATTAAAATTACCAAACCCAATTAATTTGAAAAGCTTGTTTAGCAGTTGAAAAAAGTCCTTCTTTAAGTTAGAGGATTCCGCAGGGGCAGTGTTCCTAATACTTTCAAGATACAGTGGGAAATTGTTGTGACTGCACTAAATTCCCTCGGTGCACCATTAGAACTAGTGGTAAATGGCAAAATTTAAAGTAAATAGGGTGTTGGGAAATTATACTGTATGAAAGAGATATTTTTACAGATCTGACGGGACTTGAGCTTTAAATTAAAAAAAGGTTGCAAACAATGCTGAGCGTTAAGCAACAAGAGGCAGCGTATATAAACAATTAGCAATAAGCCCCTTGGAGGAAGCTGCAATCTCCAATAAACGTTGATCTGATCCCTTTTGTTTCCAAAATCAGGTTCAATTGTATCCAATACATGCTTAAATGATGTTTTATTCAGCCGAAAATAAATTTAAA
The DNA here is from genome assembly GCA_905220375.1 of Tachina fera. Lineage (NCBI taxonomy): Eukaryota > Metazoa > Arthropoda > Insecta > Diptera > Tachinidae > Tachina > Tachina fera. The sequence goes on along the minus strand of LR999967.1, from coordinate 99,720,275 downwards.
ATATTAAAACGATGAACATTTCTCATTATTTCACAAAAATATGTCGAAATTTATCACTTACTTTTCATTGGGTAAATTACAAATGCAATGACTTTTGTCTGAGAAATCTTCTTTTCACTAATAAATTTTTTATTTTCTTCATCCCGATACGAAAGAAAAACATTTTATTTTAATTTATGTACAAACCTTTTACTTATTCAAAAACACTTCTACCAAAAATAGTAAACAAAATGAATCAGCTGTCTCAAATATTGGATATGTGTATTGCATTTATCGATAAACAGGCAACGTCGTCGTAACATTGTTAGTGAATACAAAGTTCGCATTGATGTTGTATTAAATTGATGTTGTTTAAAAATTGACGACGATGTTGCCGACGCCAAATAGAATAAGGGTGATTATCAGCTGCTTCCGGTCATTTTGACTTGGCAGCACTGAATTTAGCACAGCGAAAACAAGCTTCCATTTCATAAAACCAACTTATAACCAATTCTAAAATGGTTTTAAATTGGTCCTAATAAAAAAAATTTATGGTAAAACCTTGTTTTAACGGTTGGTTTTAACGTTAAAATCAACTTTTATTAAAACCATGTCAGCGTGAAAACACTATTAGTTTCCTCTGCTGGCAACACTGCCTTTAATACTTTTGTTCTGTTCTCTTCTTTAAATGTATAAAGTATCTTGTGGATTTCTTTACCAATTCCATTTAGATTTTAAATTTAAAAATTTAAAAATTGGTTTGGTGTCATGTTGCCGTTGAAGTGTCGCCATAGTTGTTCCACATTTCTTCTTTTCTTCCACAATCTTATGCTTTACTTTAAATAATTTTGGTCTCAAATTATAAATTTTTCTTTATTTACTCGTATTATTCTTGGCTGTGATACAACTATTCATTCCTCCGTATTCCCTTGTTAAATAGAGAGTTTTTCTTTTGCATTGTTTCTGGTTCTTCTTTTTTTTACAAATAACGAAAAAACTCACGATTGTCACGCACTGGAATTGTGTAAATTGTTGCATTAAGCACGTTTTGTTATTATTATTATTTTTTTTTTACTACCTGTTGATGATCTTCATTAAAATTTTCTAATGATCATTAAAAAAATGTAGACTTAACATCGTTGTGATCACACAAAAATAAAAAAAAACACAAGAACAACCAATAGGCAAACATAAACAAAGAAATTAAATAAAAACGGCTTTTTTTCAACAACAACAACAAAAAAGATATGAGTCATTAAATTTAAAAGAAGTAGAAGTGTAACGGTTACTTTAAAATAAATTGAATGAATTAAGAAATGAAATATGTACATATGTACGTAAAAACGTGTTTTTTAACAGAAAATTTCGATTTAAAATTCTTCGAAGGAGAAGAGGAAGTCATACAGCGAGTTAATCGATCGACATAACTGATGACCAAAATGCCTGTCTGTGAGTTAAGGAAAATATGTTAATATTTCTGTGGCAATAAGGAAAAAGTTCTTAAGGCTGAGTTTAAATCTGGCATTTCTTGTGTATTATTTGCCCAAAAAAAAAACGTAACCAACTAATTACTAATAAAGAACTGTTTGATTCAGACATGTACCTATCTATTGATTTAAATAGTTTGCAATCATTTTGGATTCTATAAAATTGTCTATTAATTATGTATGAAACTGTTTAACTTAATAAATAAATGTCTGAATCAAACAGTTTTTCATAAGTAATTAGTTACGCTTTTTTTACGCTTTTGTGGCATTTGGCACACAGATGTAAACCCGGCCTAAGTCACATTTCACTGTTTTGCAGGAGAGCACTTTTAAGCGTTCAATTAAATTTTCAGAAATTTATTTCTTTTACAGTTAAATTGGGAATTCTTTGTTAACCTTTATTTTTTTCAGCAAACATCGTTCTACACACTATCAGCCGTATTCATAAAAATTTTAAACAGCATTTCATAAGTTGTTTAAGCAATATTCGCTGAAATTGTATTCATAATAGATTTTTAGCTTAAAAAACGTTTTTTAAACCTTGCGTAAATCAACAAATTTTAAAATTGAATGCACCCATGTTTAAACCATTTTTAAGATGGCGTTCTTGTGATTTTGCTTCGTCTTTGTGTACATTTTTAAGTTTTGCCTGTATGTATGTATGTAACAACAAATAAAATAAAACTCGTTATTCTAGTGCTTCTTAATCTGCAATAAAAATAATCATATGAAAAGCACTTTTAACAAAGATTCGCGTAAACTCTTTTTATTTTTTTAATTAAATACGAGTGTTGGAACACATTTTTTATTTTATAAAAACAATATTTTTCCAAAAATGGACAAAAAACAAATACAGATACGAGTACTTTGTGAATTAATAACCGTTGCTTAGCAGAACTAGGATGCAAGTGACAAATAGATTATACATGTTGCCACGATATTTTTAATTAAATTCAGTGAAGTGCGACTATGACCCGCGCACGAAGGGTTCCGTACGGGCACGAGATATGTAATTCAATACGAACAATATAAACTATAGTTTTGGCATTTTTTTCGTTTTTGGGTTTTTTCGGTTTTAAGCGTTTTTTTTAGTTTGGGGGTTTTTTGAATTTATTGGCGCTTTCTAAGTTTTGGCACTTTTTCACGTTTTGGCGATTTTTTTTGGTTTTGAAGTTTTTTTAATTTTGGCAATTTTTATTATTTTGGCGTTTTTTTGGAGATTTTTTTATTTTGGAGATTTTTTTTAATTTTGCCGTTTTTTCATATAGGTGATTTTTTTTTGGTTTTGGCGATTTTTTTTTAGTTTTGGCACTTTTTTTCGTTTTGAGGATTTTTTTCTGATTTTGGCGTTTATTTGAAATTTTGGCGATTTTTTAAATTTGGCGATTTTTTTTTAATTTTGGGGATTTTTTTTCATTTTGGCTAATTTTTTTTCACATAAACAATTATTTTGGTTTTGGCGCATTTTTCGCGTTTTGGCGATTTTTTTTCGGTTTTTGGCGTTTTTTTCATATTGGCGATTTTTTTCATTTTTTTCGATTTTTCGATTTTTTCGAATTTGGCGATTTATTTTAGTGCTAGAATTTTTTTTAATTTTGTCGATTTTTTTCGATTTGGCGATCTTTTTGAATTTTTTGGCGATTTTTTCTTGTTTTTAGGATTTTTTTCTGTTTTTGGCTTTTTTTTTTAAAATTTGACGATTTTTTCGAATTTGGCGATTTATTTTAGTGCTAGAATTTTTTTTTAATTTTGTCGATTTGTTTTCGTTTTGGCGATTTTTTTTTTGGTTTGACGATTTTATAATTTTCGGATTTTTTAGTTTTACCGTTTTTGAAAATTTCAAGAGTTTTACCTCTTACGGTCTCCAAGAAATAGCAAGTTGTCAAAATTACATAGTCAAAATTGCATTAACTGATGGACCACCCTTTCATTTAAATTTTTTAATATTTTAATGTTTATTGTTGTAGTCTATATAGAAATACACTAATTTTAAAAATTTCAAGTGTCAATATACATATGTACATACAATTGTATGTATATTACATGAGATTTTAAAATTTTTCGTCGCTCGTTTTGGAGCACCCTTTAATTTCTAATTCTCATGTATTTGTTGTGTTAGTGGCCAAGGTTCTACATACTCTGTCCAAATTTCAGGTCCGTAGCTCTTACGGTTCCTGAGAAAATACCGTGTGACGGACAGACGGACAGCGTAGCGAAAACAATAGGGTTCCTTTTTTCACCTTTGGTGTACGGAACCCTAAAAAGCAAGTTAATTGATTTTTAGTTAAAACACTGATTATGAATACCAATATTTAAAAAACCTTATTTAGCCTTAAAATGTTTTTTAACTAATATGGTTATAAACCTCAATCTACTTTTTTATGAATACGGCTGTATAAATTTAAGTTGAAATATACCAAAGTATAGTATAGTTCTATAGCTTCCTGAAAAATCACACAAATTCATTGAGATTTTGTCTCCAGATTACGGAGGTATCATTAACTCAAAATCAGCTTATCTCGACTTAAGCACTTTTTCCTTTTTGCCACAGATTTTCTTCAAACCAACATCAATAAAAATTTGATACATATTTTGATTGCATTTACGTACTATATACATACATACATATATAAGTAAATACATATGTATGTATATATTTATATGTATGTACATATGTATATAAGTAGGTATGTATGTACACCAGAGTGGCCGTTATTTATTTTTTTTTATTTTTTATATTTTCTCCCCAAATCGGTTCAGTTTAAGTAAAAAAATACAAAAAAAAAATTCAAAAATTAATATTTTAGAAAATAATGAAGAAAGTAACCAACAAAATACCAAAAATCAGTCGTAAAGCAGCTCTGGGCGGGTCAACATCACGCGTCGTTGGCAATTATTTCTTAAATGCAACCAGGCCACTGTTGTTTATTGGCCTTCGAAAGTTTTGCGTGTCGCACGCACTGGTTGATTGATCTGCCACGGGTTACCGTATAATATTGCGGTTCTTTTGCGACTTCCTATGTGAAGGCATAGGTCGTGTACAGTCAGTCACAAAAACATTTTTAAGAATACTGTTAATAACATCATGGACATATGGTCTTAGTCACCCGTCCATTTTTGTGCAACCATATTCTGAAAATTTACTTTGTAGAATATGTTCAATAAATAAATAAATAACTAAAATAAAATTTTATATACCAAAATTATATTTATATGGAAATTATTTATTTATTATTCAGTTTGTGGAAACAGGAGGACAATAAAAATTGATGTGTGTGAAAAATTGAGGTCCAGAGAAATTTTTTTATTTTCTTTTTTGTAATATTTCAGTTTTAATGGAAACATAACCGCAGAATAAATACCCAAAAGTATATAAAACATAGTAGTTAATAGGATTTTTTGTGATTATTACATCCAGCCATATCCGCCAAGAAAAGCTCAACCGAAACATTTTGTGGACCTCATTTTTTTTACGGAAATCCATTATTTACGATCGGTAATTAACGATTTTGACAAAAAAAATGAATTTCGAAAATTATCTCGCTTAAGCTATTTCGGTGGTTATGGCACGACATGTCATTGATAGTTGCCATAACCTCAAATTTGTCCATTCCTTGTTCCCGCTTTCGCTGTAGAAATTCGGGTAATAATAGTGTTTTCACACTGACATGATTTTTGGTAAAACCAACTGTTAAAACCTAGGGCAAATTACGGAATTCGATACGACTTTTAATTTAAAAATATTTCCATATATGTAAACTCTATTGAAATATTTTTAAATTACGAGTTGTATCGTATGCCGTAATTAGCCCCCTGGTCTTACAATACAAATTGTTTTTGTTAAAACCAACTTAAAACCATTTTACAATTAGTTCTAAGTTGACTTTATGAAGTGTAACCTTGTTTTCTCTGTGCTAAATTCAGTGCCGCCAAGTCAAAATGACCGGAAGCAGCTGATAATGTTTATGGCAGTGAATAACAGTAGATGTTGCTTGAAAGGTTTTCAACCTAAAAATGGATGGAAAATATTTTCATTGACCTCAGAAAAGTGAAAATAGATGATATGACCGATATCCATCTGCCTTTAAAAAAGGTTTATACTCGTAATGTATTTGTGAATTCTTATATATAAAAAACTTTATTTCCAAACACTTCTTCTCTGTGTATTACGAGTTCCATAATTTTAAAATATTTATTTACAAAATATAAAATAATTTCCATTTACAACGCATTTTAAAATTTCCGAGTTTTTCATACAAAAAAAACCCATTTTTTGTACAGTTTGTCAAATAAGTGTTATAAAAAGCAGAAAAAATACAACAACAAACACGCGCATTTCTGCAGGAGATTTATTGTATTTTTGAGCCAAGTTATTAGACACAAGTCGAATTCATATTAGGTGACCTTATCGCTACAAAAATACTAAAAACAACATGCAATTCGTCTGGCTTTGAAAAACCCCATCTGTCAAAAACAGTTTACTAAAATACCAACACATACATACATATTTATAAAATACATAGTACACTTTTCACTTTAAATGTAAACAAGCATTAGGTAAAAGAAGAGATTTTGACAGTCGGGGTGCAAAGCAGTTCAATAAGTCTTCGGACACCTGATAATAATCTGGACTGTTAAGGTCACCTGTTATCAATACGCCTTGATTAGATAGTCTGTTAGTAAAAACCTGAATTTAACAAGTGTGAATGCAGTGTGAATGCAAAATCAGCTGTTTATGGGTTTAACGTTAAAACCAAACGTTAAAACTTTCATTGTGAAATACTATAAAACATTTTTAATAGAATTGCATTTTAAAAATATGTATCTAGTTTATTTATTATATTTTTCGCAAGCATAAAGTTTTACTTATAGAAAATAATATTGTAAAACAAAACAATTTGTGCCTCATCATCACAAGCATACGCTTTTTTGCCCTTGAACGTGTGTGTAAGAGAATCGTAATAACTGGAAAAAATATAAATGATCACATTTGGACCCTCGAACAAATACACTCACTGTCCTTTCGTAAACCAGCATACATTAAAATCAATATGCGAATACAGCTTCAAATCATGAGTGTGGGTTGTATTTAAGTTGCAACTTCATTTATACATACGAGCAAAAGGCCGGGGCACAATGAATCCATCATACGTTAAACTTCGCCTTTCTCAACTGACATCAGCGCGCAGCGACGGAGAAGGTTGGCACAATGAGTTCTTTATTGACGGAAGCATTTGTAGGTTGATTCTCCATTTTATTTATTGAATTCAAGTTTTTTTATTTATTTTGTTTATTTCTTTGTTTAGTCTTATTTTTACTGGCAGAAAACACAAACACATCAAAAAATATACCAAAAATAAACAACCAATATCTGTCAAACTACTCAACGCACACAAAAAGTTAAAACTTGAAAAATTTTTGTACTTTGCGTTGAAGGACACGTACTGAATGTAACAGACCTCATAAGAAACCATGTATTTCAACAACAGCTGTCAGTTGAAAAATGCGAAGTTTAACGTATGACGGATTCATTGTGCCCCGGCCTAAACTCTTCATTACTTTACTACTCGTATATGTTGTAAGTTGATTTTAAAAACAAATTCCATCAGCAGCATTTTCATTAAAATAAAAAGAAACAACCAACATGCAAGTTAAGCACTGCTGCTTAATTAATTTGTTTATATCTTTGCCATTGTAATTTATGTCACTTTTAGTCGAGATAAAAAAAACAGCTACTGCAACAATCGTGGAGAAACAATTGAATTTCATTTATTCATGGGTTGGCCCGGCCGTACATTTATAACTCTTCACTTCGTTATTTAGCATGTACATATGTATTTGCACTCATGGCGACTACGATTTTAATCGTTTTTATCTTTTTTTTTTTTTTGAAAGCGGCAGCAATGAAAATTAAAAAGAAAACTAACTATAAAGATTGTGTTCGCTGCCGGTCGACTCGTTGAGCAGCTCGTTGGCGAAATAAGTGAGACGTGCGTATCAGTATCGGCGATCGCAATTGCAGCAGTCGCCGCAGCTGCTTAATTCTTTTTTTTCTTTGTACAAGTATTATTATTTTTCAACATTTTAAACTTAATAAAATGTATTTTTCAAATGTTTTACACACCAGTCTGACCGTCAGTCGTCAGTGCGAGAATTGTTTAGCTTTTATGCATGCATTTTTGGTAGGCAGGCGGTGTAAGAAGTCATTAGATAAGATTTTCACACCATGTCTTAAGCTTAAATTAGACGTGAACTAGCCATAATGCCATAACCATAACCAAACAAAAATTCAATTGGTTTCTATGGTGAGAGTTATGGCGTTATGGCGAGTCACCTGTAATCAAATACAGTGTTTTCCCATTAGTTTGGTTCGAATGGCTGTTTTCTATGGCTATGGTTAGGCTATGTCACGTCTGATTGAGCCTTTAAAGCCGGAAATACTTAAGTATGCAGTAAAAATTAAAAAAAAAATTTAAAAAAAAAATAATTATAAAAGATAACTAAGGAATTAACTTTATTGCTTATAAATCATGAAATCGTTAAATGCCTTTTACACAGTTAACGTTTTGTTCAGCAAATATCTTATATTCTATAATTCTCAATTATTTTATGACAGATTTTATATAAACATTTTATGAGGTTTCTTAGTTTTTCTAGGCGTTTTAGTTGAAGTTAAAGCCCTGACTCACACGATCACTATCCCGCACGATTGATACATACATTGATACATTGCATACATTTTTTACATTGATACAAGCATACATTTTTTGCGATTGCATTCAAAACAAAGAAATAAGCCATTCAATCTGTTCTCTGTTGTGTATATGTATCGAAACATCGATATAATCCAATGTTTTTTTTCTTGCTCCTAAGCAATCGGAAAACATCGATGTTTTCTTTCGATGCATCGAAATGACAAATAATATAAGTACATAATACATAGACAAAAGTAATTTATATTGGACGGAAGCGATAGATGGCGCAGCATTAAAAATAAATAATGCAACACCAGTATGTACTCGTGTTGTCAAAATTATGCAGAGTACTGTCAAAGGGTTCGATACAAGACAAATGGCCTATTTCCCAACTGCGAAAGAAAGTTTTCGACTTACAATTTATATTGAAACAACAATAAAATGTGAAAATATGTTTTTGTTTTCAATATAAATTGTAAGTGGAAAGTTTCCTTTCGCAGGTGGGAAATAGGCCATAAATATTTTTTTACATAAATAACATCGCTTATTGCTTTTAGCGTTTTTTTGAGTACATACTCGTACTATTTTGCGCTTTTAATTTAAAAAATTATTTGGCATCGCTGTCTGCAACACTGCGAATGTGTGTGTGTATATCTGATGGTCGTACACATACATATGTATGTATGTATGTATGTATGCGTTATTTTTTGTGGATCTTGTCTTATTGTCGTTTTGTTGTTGCTGGAATGCACTTGCTGTTGGTTTGATGATTCTTTTATTATTTCTACTTGAAAGTTTCAGTTCAGTTTGTCTGGTCATCAATTTGTAATAAGAGGAGCAGCACGCGTTCAAATATGATTCCCCACTTGCACGTCAGTATACACCACCCCACCACCTTGTGGTTCTGTTGGGGTCCAATCGCACGTATATACATACATACATATGTATGTATTTATGTGTACATACAATTGTAAGCTTAAAGATAGCCGACTGTAATGGAATGCAACTGTAACAGCAGGAAATAGCTGATCGATATTGTTATGTATGTGAAAAGTAATGAAAATGGTTATAGAGATGTAATGTAAAGTAACCTAATTTTCATATAAAAATATCGATCAGCTTTTTCCTACGTTGCAGTTACTTTACATTACGGTCGGGTAACTGAGTATATAACTGCCAAAACAATAAAAATCGAGGTTTTTACTGGTAATACACAACAAATTGCATCGTCCATCATGTATCAAATGCCCGGTTGTGTCCCGGTCACACATACTTCAACTTTTGTTGACAAACTTTTAATTCAGCTCGTAGAAAAAAAGAGATATTTGTATTTCCTTCTCGGTTTTTCTTACAGCTGAATTACGAGTTGATTAACAAAAGTTAACGTGTGTGAACTGGGACTTTCTGTTTATTTATTTGTGAGGATCCAGTATTTTGTATTTTGAACGAAAAAGCCCGAACAGGAAGAAAGAAAGTACTCAAAAGTGGGTTTTCTGGACTTAAAAAAGTAATTGAATTCATTTATGCGAAAAGTATAATTTTGAGATGTTAATAGTTGACCGAACTAATTGTTTTTCTTCTTCTGCTACACTTAACAGCTGACACTCACATTATATTGTTAGCAGGGATACCAATACAACATTTTTAAAACATTTGAAATAAGAGTTTTTTTAGCTAACACAAACTCCAAAGTAAATATGTCAATTTTTATGTTCGAGATTAAACTTAGTTTCTCTCTCTCATTACCTAATTCGGAAATAAGCTTAATCTCACATTAATTGTGTCTGATGTTTTTGAGTGTAGTACTACGATACTGAGGAACAAAATGGTGGCAACATTTTCTGTGCAAAAGTCATAATGTTATTAACACACTTTGATTTTTTGTGGGAAGAAGAAGAAACTGCCTAATTTTGTTATTTACTGTTATATACAAGTAAAAATTATATAAAATACTAGAATATCCCTGCCCTCGTTAATTAAAAAATTTCAATGCTCGCACTGTAAACTTAAATGACAATCAGTAAACACACAGTAAGTCAAATGACGCGAGCAAGCAGAGCCTTACAAAATGAAACTCTCTTAAGAAAAAAAAATATATTTTATATAGGGAAAACACACCATCATAAAAGTGTGCGTATAACGCATATTCGTAGAAATTTTCGATGCTTTTTTTTATAAACCATCAGCGAAAGTAGACCTTTTCAACGCATGTACTCGTTTGAAAATCGGTTGAGTGGTTCTCGAGTTATAAAATCACGAACATAGGACGACATATTTTTATATATGTATATACAAATGCGTTGAAAAGCTTGTAAAATTATACGACAAATGGAAAATCATTCAGAAAACAGTTCCTGGTAAAAGGTCGAGTTCCCAAAAAGAAGCTACTGAGTCATTTTTGAATAGTCTAGACGACTTATTTGATATTGCTACCGCTGATGCACTAGAAAAAATTCGGATTGCAGAAGATAGAGAGTTTCTTGAAATGCAAAGAAAAAAAGGACGTCCCGGTTGTATGGCTGGTGTTGACAAGGTTTTGTGGGATCGGGAAAATAGAGCACAAGTACGAAAAGATAAGGAAGCTGCAAGGAAAAGAAAGCATGAGGAGGAAATGAGCCGCACAGGTAAGGGTGACGAACTTCAATATTGTAATGTTTTATTTTTCATATTTTATAGATGTTTCTCAATTAATGGAGTGTAATGATGAAGGTGATATTAGTGACATATCAAGCAACGAGATGCATAATGATGAAACACATGTAACCTCAAAAAGTAATCATGGTCAAAAACGAGGGCGCAAAAATTTTTTAACAGCAAGGTTGCTAGCAGCTCTTGACAATGCCAAAGTGTCTGATGGAATGGCAGTTCATATTCTCATAGCAGCAGGTGAAGCATTTGGACTACGTGTAGAAGAACTTGCAATCAATCGTTCAACTATTCATCGTTTACGCCAAGAGAACCGTTTAAGGGAATCTGAAGAAATTTCAGCTAATTTCACTGATAATGTAAATTGTGATTTTCAGCAAGAGTTGGTTTTGATATTGTAACAATCTTTTCATCATTTATAGGTGAGTAAAACTGGATCGCTGGTAGCTCATTTTGATGGAAAATTCATGAAAGACTTGATCGGCCCCACGAAGGTTGAGCGAATCGCAATTTCTGTTAGTTTCAACGGCACATCAAAATTTCTCGGCGCACCAAAAGTAGCATCTTCGAGTGGTGAAAATATTGCTGATATAGTGTATGAAAAATTACGTGAATGGAAAATTGTTGATCAAGTCAAAGGCTTGTCATATGATACAACGTCAACAAATACTGGCATAAAAACAGGTGCTGCAGTTCTTTTAGAAAAAAAAATTGGCCGTAGTCTTGTCAATCTACGTTGCCGCCACCATATTTATGACGTCGTTTTGCGAAGTGTTTTCGAAACAAAACTTTCTTCAAAATCTGCACCAGAAGTTCCCATCTTTGAAAGATTTGGAAAATTTTGGCCAAATATAAATAAACAAGCTTTCAAAAGTGGCATTGAAGATTCGACCATTTGTGAAAAAATAAGTGCAGCTGAACTAGAACACTGTAAAACTTTTTGCTATGCTCAACTGGCTAAATCTCAAAATCGAGAAGACTATAAAGAATTACTACAGTTGGCTTTGATGTTTGTCGGTGCAGAGCAGTATAATTTCCGAACGCCTGGACCAACTAGCCATGCACGCTGGATGGCAAAGGCTATATATTCCTTGAAAATATTTATGTTCCGTGATCAATTCAAACTAACGAAGAAGGAATTGAATGGTTTACGCGATATTTGCGTTTTTATAGTGACTCTTTATATCAAAGTATGGTTCAAATGTACTAATGCTATAGACGCACCGCTTCAAGATTTAACTTTTATTCAAGATGCCATAAAGTATACTGAAATAGACACGGACATATCAGCTATAATTCTAAAAAAAATGAGCAACCATTTATGGTACATTTCAGAGCAAGTAGTAGCTCTGGCTTTTTATGATTCGAAAATACCCATAGAAGAGAAACAGAAAATGCTTAAAAACCTCAAATTAAACGAACCAGTAGTAAAATTAGAAAATGGTCGAAGATGTTCGAATTTATTGGATTTTAAAAATATTTCGTTGTGTGATTTCGTGTCAGAGAAAACAAAATGTTTCTTTAGTAAATGTGGTTTGCCAATGGAGTTTTTACTGTTAGAGCCTTCAAGTTGGGAAACATCATACGCATTTGAAGAAGGTTGGACCGCATGTAAGGACTTATTTGTCGTCAATGATATTGCAGAGAGAGGCGTTAAGTTTATTCAAGACTATAATAGAATCTTGACAAATGATGAAGACGAAAAACAATTGTTGCTTCAGGTTGTTAAGGCTTATCGAATGAAATATCCATCATATAACAAAGCTTCTTTAATAACATGATAAATAAAATAGTAATGATTAATAAATTTATTATATATAAAATACAATTATTTTTTAATATGAAATTTCATTTGAAAGTAGTTACGTTCGTTAAAAATGGATATTTTGCCCATATAGACCCCATGAAAATTTTCAAATCGTTTCCGGGTCCACTAAAAATTATCGGATTGACTCCAAATTTTACAGGATTACATTTTTAACAGAAGGGAACAAGAATCGGGCCGGCGGTTGATAAATTTCAAAAATTTCAAAATAAGAACACCCTTAATATACATAGATGTGTACATACATATACATATATTTATTTATGTGTTTTATGCATGTTGTCAGTATTAATGCAAGATTAAACAAAGTACCACGATTGGCCGCTTAAATCGACTGCCCAAAAGCTACAAATTAAGATTAAGTTGAATTTAATCTATATTTTTTAACTAAAAAGGTAGTCCTCAGAAGTCGTAAGATAGTGAATCGATTTACTTCGTTGAATTTCGAAATTGTTCGGAAATAAAATGTTCAGAAAACTGTTTACGTCAAATAAATTTTAGATATTCATTGATTTTTATAGGCTTAAAAATTTTAAAAACTGTAGCTTAGCGAGAAGTTCCATGGATTCCCGTATTTTTTTTTCTTTCAATATCTCTAGATCTCTTATAGGATATTTTATTAAATTCATATGTATTTGACTCAAGTTTTAGAAATTTTTTAGTAGAAAAATCCACTTTATCTTTATATGTAAATTATCTGCCTTATGAATAAAAATAATTTTGGTTTATAAAAAATTTATAAAAAAAAATTTCTGAGGAAATTTGTATAATAAAGCTTTCATGAAGCTTTAATATTTTTTATATGAATAAGTCCTCAAGTGTAAATTCATATTGCAGTTTGCAAGTATCAAATGAAGAAAAACTTCCATCGTTGCTTGATTTGATTGCACACATAGATTTTTTTATATTTTAAGTACTTTATGTGAAATTTAAGTCAAGTGGTATTTGCATTTTCCTATTTATCAGCATTTTTCTTTTTTTTATAAAACTGCATTTTACTCTTGATGTCATATTTTATATGTACATTACAATCACTTTAATTCAAACGAATTGATGTGTGTTGTTGTTGCCAAGATGCACAAAAAAACGCATAAGATCCGGAAATTTATTTCAATTGGCTATTACTCGTAAATGTATCGTTTACTTAAAATTGAAGTGTTTTTGTTTGTCTTTTGTAATAACGCGTATACCAGGAAAAAAGTTCAATATAAAAATTTTGCCAGGCAGGTTGAATGAAATAATTCAAGAGATATACATTAGTATACACATTTAAAACTGTTTATAATAGACGCTTTTTATAGATCTAAGTGAAGATACTTCAGGTTGCTTCTGGCTGAAGTAGTTAGTGTGTTAGCAAATGGGAGTTTTCGAAAGCCCCTAGTTCGATCATAGTTCATTGTATTTATGAAAAAAAGTAACAACATTTATGTATATCTATTCACTGTAAAATGTTCCCCTTATCCCGTCAACTATTTCATCTCAAAAATCAGGTTGTGACCATTCTCATGATATCGTACCATAACCGAAAAAAAAGCTTAAGCGACATAATATTCAAACTTGACTTTTTTACCAAAATGAATTATTTGCGATCGTAAATAATCGATTTTCGCTTTTGTGGCGGTTATGGCTCGATAGTTTAGGTACTATCTTGTGAGTCTAATGTAACTGAAATAATTTAAAAGAAAAATTCGTTAAATATATTTTCTAAGGGAATTTGTTTTCGTTGTACATAACATTATAGAGTGACCGTTAATATTTTTTTTATTATTTCTTATATTCTTTCCCACCAAATCGGTTCAGTTTTATGTAAAAAAATGCAAAGAAATTGTATAGCGATAAATTGTGTTTTTTGGGGGTGCGTCAAAGTTGGCCTTCAAGCCCATTTTGAATGTAATTTGTTTGCATATGACTATCTATGGCAATATTTTAGCTCTTTTATACTACGTTTATGCGCGCACTATTTGCAAATAAAAATATTTGCGCATTATAAATGTACAAAAACTTGGTAGCACTTCCATGGAAATGTTACTTATGTTTGCAAAAAAATTGTGTAAATGTGTAAAATAAAAAATAATAATTTGTTTTTATGTTAATTTTTTCTTCTATCAATGTTTTTTGTATATTATTTTATCAATTTATAGTTTTTTATTAGCAAAAATTTGTAGGTGTGGCAACTTCAAGGATTTTATTTAGTTATTTAATAGTGCGTTAAACGTGAATAGTTTTCTGAATTAGTAAGTCGCAATAAAAACGATAATATGGCAACAATTTAAAGTTTTATTTGCAAATAAGCCGTGCGTATAAACGTAGTATTAGTCATCAACATTAGTCTCGAAGAAAGTTTTTTGCTAAAACTAATATTTTAGAAAATAATGAAGAAAATAACCAAAAAATTTATACCAAAATTACATATGTATATTTACATGGAAATTATTTATATTAACCATGTACAATAAGAACTATTTAATTATTTCATACATACATACCTACAAAACAAAGCTAAAAAAATTACATTGAATAAATGGGATTATGGGCCAATTTTGAAGGGCGGCCGCACCCCCTAAAACACAAGATATCGCTATGAAATTTTTTTGTATTTTTTTTACATAAAACTGAACCGATTTGGAGGTTGGAGAATATAAGAAATCAAAAAAAAAATTCTCCATACCACTAACGGCTACCCTTATATACCTACAATATATTTGAATTTTCTAATTCACTTGAAATATAGCAACAAACAGTTTTTGGCCTCTACTGAAAATTTTAGAATTTCGAGTTGATCAATGGAGATCATCTATGTAGGTATTACGAGTTTTATTATCAACTCCTGAAAATACACAAGTTTTCCCTGACACCTTAAAATGCGTTCGTTCGTTCATGCACTTCACGCACGCCGTCAATCGATAGCAACTCAAAAGGGTCCCTGTTGATGTCCCACTTTATTTCTAATAAAAACAAAATACAATAAACATTAATTTCTTTTTTCTCTGTCCAAAAAAAAATTAAAAAAAGTCCAAAAAAGAAATGAACTTTTTACAAACACAAATACAATTTTTATTGATGAGCTAATAGGTACTCGTAATTCATATCGAATTCGTTATTTAATTGTTTCATTTTAAAAACCTATAAATAATCCAACCCAAATAATTGATAACACTGACGAAATTACACAAACACAAACAAGCCCCTGATACTCGTACTTTACAAAACCACCAACAACCGAAATTAAAACAGTTAGTCAATCAATACCGTTCGTATTGTTCCCTTGGGTAATTAAAACAAAACAAAAACAATAACAACAACGAGCGGCAGTAGAAGCAGAAGCAATGACAACGAAAAAACAAACAAAATAATCGATTTATTTTGAGAAAAATTCTGTTCAAATTTAGTGCAGGGTATAGACGTTACTAAATTTCAAATATTTTTGATTTTCCTACTTATACAATTAGGCCTCGATTATATTTACGTAATGGTCGGGACCGGTAGCATGCTGGATAATCAATTTTCCTGGTTAATGGAAATCTTTTATTGGTTTTTTAATATTTGTTATTCATATTTTTATATTTATTTACATATCTTTGTATATAATGAAAGGAAAATTCATGGATTTTATGCTTGTGTTTAATCAAAAAATTCATAAATAGGTACTATGTACTATAAGGGAAAAAATATTTTGGCTGGAAACGGTTGCGTGCTTTCAATACCGGATAATAATGATAATCACGGTTGATCGATGCTAAAAAAAATTAAATGAATGTACAAAAAGAAAAAAAAAACAATTGCAATATTTCTTTCCCGTATAATCCACGTTACCGGTTAATCGAAACAGGGATAATCGAGATCTTACTGTACTTCATTAGTACGACAGCATGATACTACACTTTACTAATTTTATCTTTAGATTATAATTGTAAATGTGTACATCTTATAACGCATTCATTCCCAGGCATATGTACATACAACATACATACATACATGCGTTAATACGTACTGTACAGTGAAAATTCATATTTATTTTTCTAATAATGCATTAACAAAAAACATTGATAAAGTCAAGCTCATCGTGATAGAGTTCATACGAACATACAATACTATATATGTATGTATGTACATATGTATTTATGTATATACATATGTAGGTATGCACACACATACATAAGTTTTTATTATCATTATAGATTAGTATTTTAAAATGCAATCGCAATTTGTTACGACATATGAGCATGTAAACGATAATTCAGTCCAATCCTCAGTATACCCATGTGCATATGTATGTATGTATGTAAATGTACATATTTCATACAAATGTATGTATGTATGTACATATGTATGTACATATTACAGTACATAAGTACGTGCGTTTTTCATAACTCAAAAAAGTAGTTTGCCAAAAAACGAGTTTAAAGTTTTCAATTTACACTAAACTTAATGGAAAAAAGAAATGTTGTTATACATAATTTCCAAAAAAAAAAATCACTTCAGTTTTTCGTTCATAACTTTCTTAATAATGGTCCGAATTGGAAATTGTTTGTGAAATTTTCCGTTTTTTTTTTGCTAGAAAAAAAAGTGCTCTATTGTGTCACATAATGTACTAAAATTTTTGTTTGATAGCAAAAAAAAAGTTCTATTGAATACATAATTTTAAACATTATGACAATATACCATAATACAACACTTTGTGAATTGGCCACATGTATTTTTCATTAAGATTTTTGAATTTCAAATTTTAAATGGTGTTTTTGAAAATGAATTTATCTTTCGATTTTTTTTTTGAAAATTTGCAAAAAAATTATTTCGAAACATGTACATGCAGACATACACACATCTGTGGGTCTAGTCTGTAAAGTCTGGTACTCTGTTCACAATTTCGTGCGAAATGCTATCAAACTTCATATAAACTTATTTGGTATGAAATATTTCCGAAATAAGGCCCCGATTATGGTTTTCAACAGTTGTTATTTTACTGTAGTATTTTTTAAAATGAGATTATGATTTACAACTGTTTTCAGCACTGTTGTTTAGAGATGTTGTCTGCAGCTTTGTCAAAAAGGTGCGTTTCGCACCATTTTGTGTGCTTTTTGAAATTTTTGTGCGAAAAATTCCTTAGTTGGTGCGTGGTACGCTTTTTTTTTAATTTCGGTGCGTTCTTTAAATGTTGGTGGCACCAGTGCAAATTTAACAAAACAATGGGTTAAAACGGAAAAATTTTTGTTGTGAAACTTTTACCAACTTCCTGATAGTGTTAATTACCATATTAATAGTAATGATGTTTTCTAAACATCACAATTTGAATAAAATCTTTTTTATGACCCTATGATAACAATAATAATGAAAATATTAGCTTTATTAATTTGGAATAATTAATTTTTGATCTCTTTTTAAAAAGTTTTTACCTTTTCCAGGGAAAAAACAGAAAATGAATATTGATACTTACAAATGCATTTACCAATGGCAAATCAATAATTGTATATACAACAATCATTTCTCATATTCCGTTTCATAAAAATTTAAGGTAAATAGCTGAATAATAATATAATAAGAATCTCTACCCAAGTAGATAGACTATTGTGCAGATGAAGTGCGTGACTGCACAGAAAAATATCGATATTTCCCCCAGCTAAAAAAAGTCTAGTTTAATTTTTCTTCTCTTATTTAGAAACTCAAATTAATTAATAAAAATATTATATTCAATAAGAATTTAAATTTCTTAACTTAAGCCCGAATAAGAAATTATTCCCGATTAAAATTCACTAGAGTTCAATTAATCTAAAAAAATGTCTTATTTACAAAAAATTGTACTTTACTTCTTATACAAAATTAATTCAATAAATGTTTTAAAATAAAAAAAATTTAATTCTAAGCTTGGTGCGTTTTTTTGTATATGGCGCGCTTTTTATCCATTTTTGGTGCGTTTTGAAATTTTAAAGTTGACAACGCTGGTTGTCTGTGTTAAGTAATATCGATTATTGTTTACAACATGTGTATTTATGTGTTGTCAGCACTGTCAAAACCTAACAACAGCTCATTAACTGTTTTTTTATTAACGTTACAAGTTGAAAAACGAAAATGGAGAAAAATTTGTAAGTATGCATACAAAAATTGTTTTGCAAGACTCTGTGACATACACAACACCTAGATGTTGTAAACCATAATTGCTAAAAGGATTAATGTTGTGTTGTAGCAGAAACAACACAATATTTGTGTGTTGTAAACCATAATCGGGGCCTAAATTCGAAAAAGTAGTATTCTTGGTGCGAAAAACATGTTAAATCTATCTGGCAGCATGTTTTTCCATGCAAAATTAATCTGGCATCATTTTAGTTCAGCTGCGAAACAACATCAGCAGTGCTTTTTTCGCACGGAATTTTAATAATTTTCCATACTTTCAAGCAATGAAAGCGAGAAATTTATAAAAAAAACCGCGAGTTGGGCTACATTTAGTACATGTCAAATTTTTCGCGAAATAATCAAAGGTGCTGAAAATTATTCACAACTTTGAACAGAGTAAAACCTTTAAACACATAATAGCTTACCATCTACATCTTTCACGCACACACAAACGTACAATATGCAAAATAACAAGCACACACGCATCAATGATTGTTTGTTATGAACAAGAAGTCTTCGCGACATCGCTTGTTATCACTCAAATACATGAACATCAATACATCCATTGTGCTTCGTTTATTAAACGACAGTATTTATTATTGGTTTAGCATAAGACATGCCACGAGAATACATTTAAAAAAAAGACGTATTTACATTTCAAGACTGTTTAGGCAGGTCTCTAATATGTACTTACATACATGCATGTTCGAAAATCAAATTTTTCAAATCACATGTGGCTGAGTGTTAGGGATGCTAGCGTATTCATGGAGTCGTGGGTTCGATTCCCGCATAGAACATGGGTTTTTCTGTAGACAAGCTAACCGCTTCGCGGGTTGTGTTTGTTAAAAATAAAGAAAAAATCTCAAAACTATTTTTGCTTTAAAAAGATATTAATGCCCTAATTCTGTTTGTTTGTTTGTATCGTCTTGTCTATGGACGAAAAATAAACGCAGTTGTGATTCTTCAAAACAACTATTATTTATTGTCTATGCTAGAAGGTTCGTGTATTTGCTTTATAATTTTGTTCCAAACATTATATCCAAAACATATTTTTTAAAATTTTTCAAACTATTGTACAATAATTTAATTTAACTTGTATGTTTTAAAAACATGGTAATAATATTTTTATTTTTCATTATCAAAGACAACAACCATTTTTGAAGAAAATAATTTAGAGAATTCAAACACATGATGTTGACACGAGTCAACATCACGAGTCGTTGGCAATTATTTCTTAAGTGCAACCAGGCCACTGTTGTTTATTGGCCTTCCAGAGTTTTGCGTCTCACTCGCACTGGTTGAGTGATCTGCCACGGAATTCCGTATAATCTTGCGGTTCTTTTGTGGAGTTTCCTTAACCACCGCGTTGCTACTTCCTATGTGAAGGCATACATAGGTCGTGTACAGTCAGTCACAAAAACATTTTTAAAAATACTGTTAATAACATCATGAACATGTGTTGTTAGTCACCTGTCCATTTTTGTGCAACCATGTTCTGCAAATTTGCTTTGTAGATATGTTCAATAAATAAATAAATTTTCAAACAAAAACGTACTAAATCTTCTTACTGAATTAGGGCATAATCTTATTGAAATTCAGATTTGCTATACTAGAAATATATAATAACGAATTTTTTGAAAATAAACTTTCGATTAACCCACCTTTTTAGCATTTAATCCTCAGAAAAAAAAATTAATAGCGTAGACAGACGACAGCGTTAATTTGCATTAAAAGCAAATTAAAAATTTACCCTGACAGACGACAGCATTTGAATTAAGTAAACAACTAACAAAATTTATGCATCCCTTTCGTACACACACACTTCGATAATTTTCCTGGGAAATCTTAAAATTGAACAAAGTTGTGTCGAGCTTTAAGTATTTCTTTTTCTAAAAACAATTAAAATAAAATAACTTATATTTCCTGACTTTCAATCGATTTTGATTTTGAGAATTAAAAATTAATTTAATTTTGATTGACTTTTGACGGTATTCCCATATTGAAATAGTATTAATTCAATTTTATTTACTGCATTTACGGTAAATCTTTGCGCATTTGCGCATTAGGATGCGGATAATTCACAAGTTAATTTGAATTAAGACAGTTAATGCAAATTAACGCTGTAGTCTGTCTATGCTATAAACCACTTTTAATTTGTTTTTTTTTTTAATTTTAAAAATTATCTTTTATTGATTTTTTATAAATTGTTTTTCTTTTTTTTTTTTAATTATTTATATTGAAACAATTATTTTCTTTTATGTATTATATTGGCATGTGTAAAAATAGATCTAAATTTATTTATTTTATTATTATTATTATTAAGCTTACATTTACATATATTTAATTTTCATAAAGAATTTTTAAATTGTTTTAATTTAAGTTAATTAAAGTTTTAATCTTTCTCTTTACATAAGAGATAAGATAATAAGGGTGTAAGTAAATAATTCAAATGATACTTTTTCCTAAAGTAAATTCAATACACTAAAGTTAATTTCATGTACATATCTATGTACTTATATATAAACGTACATATTTTTATTTATTTGAAAAAGTTTTATAAATATATGAATGTATGTATGTATGTGTGTATATGAATATGTAGTTTGATTGTATTGGGATTTTGTTCTTTAAATTGGGCGGGGTATTAAGGAGGCAATAAAAGAAAAAGAAAAATATTTTTCAGTAATCAGTTGCAACAATTTATAAAATTTCGACTTTTTCCAAAAAATATGTATTTGTTTAAACGTTTGAGATAAACTCGTAAAATAAAAAATTAAATGCAGCCGTGAACTTTATAAATTAATACATGATTATTTGATATTTGTTTTTCGAAAACATAAAATTCACTCATAAATTTTTAAACATAATTTTCCAATAACAAGAAAATTTATTTGTAAAATATTTTTAATAATTCAATAATAGAAAATCGCAAATTTTATATTTTTCATAATTTTTTTTTAAGAATATACTATGTTGAGATAAGAGATTTTATCTGCACTCAGTTTAACAGAGTGTCTTTGTTGCATGAAATCGATAGAAAACATTCATTCTTTCGACAAATTTATATTAAGAACAAAAAATAAATGGTTATTCTTCGTTATTTCCAATTTAAATTATTGAAAGAACAATATTCGTGGTGCACGCTATTAGTGTTTTTAAGGACCGTGCTAGAATTTTATTCCAGCAAAAGTTTCCTTCCCCTGATTATTCATGTGGTTTATTTAAATGAAGTTACCATTTTCGAAAACTTACTTGACAACAAAGTCTTTGAGATCTCTTGGAATAAAGAGATCTTGAGACGTACTTTATTATTTAAAAAATAACCTCCTTCCGTATTTGTAATACTTTGTTTGCAATAATATACATATGTGGCAATATGGAATAATAGCTTAAGTTGACTTAAGCAAAGCAGTGCATTTCGAAAGTTTTTACGCTTTCACTAAGAGATTAGATGGCTCTAATGCAAGATTCTACTTTATTGTGATTCTTTCTTTCCCATATGGAAACATTTTGACCCCTGCAAACTCCAACTGGAACATAATACAGCACAAATAAGCTTAACTTTCTTAAGTCTACTTAAGCTACTATTCCATATTGTCACAGATATATGTATACTCTTCCAAGCCAAATTTCATCACTTTTTCCTTTATTCACCCTCTCTACCCCGCTAGCACTGTAAAACGTTTAAAATTAATTTAAAAAAAAAACCTTCTAAATTAATAATAATTTATTTTCTAAATTATTTTATTTGTTTAGTTTCATTTCACGTTTTTTTTTTATTTTACACCTAAAATAATTATAAATTAAAAGAGACCTTATTCAACAAAATGAAAATTTGTTTCCTATTTAATAATACATTTACAAATATAATTAAGAATTTTTTGTTGTTTTTGTTTTTATTTAAAATAAATTTAAATGGACAAGTTTTTTTGTTATGTGGTTATGTGTGTTTGTGTGTCTCTCTTGTAAACAAGAAAAAAAAACAAATTTCAATTTAAAATGGAAATTTTTTAATGCTTTTTTCAAAGTTAAATAAAATAATAAATGCTTTTTTTATACATATTTGTTGCATAAAACTTACCAACAAATACAATTGAATTTACAAAAAAAAATTAAATTAAATTAAAAAAATAGTTACTTCGTTTCGTTTTGTATTTTGCAATGTAGTAAATTATATTTAGACTATATTTTGTAAACAAAAAATATAGTTAACAACTTTTTAGTTAATTCATTTTCAATCCAATATTTATTCATATTAACCTGCTTCTTCTTAATAATGAAGTTAAGAAATCATTTCTTAAATTAATTAAATTAAAATGTATGTATTTAAAATAAGAAAAAAACAAGATCGCATTCTACAATGATTTTTTTTCTTGTTATCAATTTAATCTTTTAAGTTTAATTAATACATGTTTACGTACATTACATAAATTAGAGAATTATATACTCGTAAAAGGAGAGCAAGGCTCTCTCTCTCTTAATTTTGTTTAAAATAAGTCTTTTTCGTATTAACAGAGAAACAAGCTGCACAAGCTGCATACATACTCACAACATGGTAACTATTATAATCATATAAATGATCTTTGTTTGTTGTTTTGGAAGATCAAATGAAAATGAAAATTTTGTCTGTTTTCTCTTTATGTCTTTTATAACTTCAATAAAAACAAAGTCTACTTAGCAGTAGTTTAAATGCGCCAACCTTGATCATCGTCTACATTTGAGTCGGTGTCCGAGGGCTCTTCACCATACATATCGGCCAATTTGCGGAAACGTGGACCAAAATTGGAGAGATAATCGAAATTGAGATCACCATCATCGGTACAAGAGGCTAAGGAGGACAGCGAGCCATCGGAATTACCATCACCCTCGTAGGCATAGTGCCGCACATCGTCTATGGGAAAGGATCCTATTTCCCGATCACAATTCTCTTTTTTATCCCCCAAAAAGCCACCAATATCGGGAATTTCTTGTGGCGGATGCGGCGCATGTAAAGTGTGAGGGTCTTTGTATAAAGTTTCACCATAAAATGGCTGCGTAGTTCTTAAAACATTCAAATCATAGTCGGTGTCACGTTCCCCGCCACCCTCATCTTCGTAGTTGATAATGGTTTCTCTGATATCATCGATATCCTTCTCATGCCAGCCATTCTTTTGTTTCTTCTGCACCACAACGGCCAGCAGGATTATCAGCAGCAAAACAATGCACGAAATTATCGCAATGATGAAGTTGCGATCTATGCCAAAACTAACTGCCACAGCTACCGCTCGCTGGCAGCCAGAGTCTATATTGCGGGATACTGCAGGTGAGCCCAAATTGTAGGTATGATCGTTAATTGTAAGATTGCGTATGCAGCCAAAGAAGCCCTGCTGGCTGGGCACGTACGTCCAGTTCAGCCTGTGTCCCAAATTAATCAAATCTACGGGCGTGCCTCCTATCTGCAGGGGGGCATTTACGTTCAAAAACTCATTTGGTCCCTGAGGAGCACCCAAACTCATGCAGGTCGACAGACGACAATTATCCACCGTCATTTCTATGCTGGTCTTTTGCAAAATTATATCCAACTGATACGATTTGCCCGACTGCAATTGTATGTGTCGGTGATCTATGCGTATGGTGCCCGAGCCATAGTCCACCGTTAAAACGGGATAACCCTTTACCAATTCCAGAGCCAGAAAATCGGTTAGAGGCAGCAAGTGATTGTAATTCAAAGGACCCAAATACATAATCAAGCCGTGGTCTGTGTGTGGTGCGATTTCCAAACTTATTTTCGTATTATCGCAGGCCGCTATGGGTTCATAGAAAGCATAACCGTTGCCATAGAAACCGACCGATACCAATTCACAGTGGGGACCGGTAAAGCCATCTATGCATTCGCATACATCATTTTCGCCCAGCTTGGGAGTGCCACCATTTAGACAATAGTTTCTGCTTTTCGCCTCGCAAATGCATTGAGCCTCTATGAAGGCTGTCACGCCCACAAATGAGGTAATATTAGAGTATATCATATAAGGCACTGACGATTTATGCAGAGTATTCATGCACGACGATTCACATTTAAGCTTTTCCACCAAACACTCATCGATATTGACCATGAGAATTTGCAAGTCCAGCTCATTTTCCAACTCTTCCTGATGTTGGGCCACTATGCCGTTAAGCTTTTCGGGGGCATAATAGGGAGAACCGTGGGCAGAATAGCGCACATCTAAATTATTATTATTATCGGAGGTCTGCAGCACAGTAAACACGTCCACATTGCTTGCAGACGTATTAAACAACTTGGCCAAGTAGAATTGCAAACGATCTTTAAGCGACAAACTATCATCGGCCTGAGCATCTCTGGGCACACTAATAAAGTCTTCTTTGGTAACATTGTAGAAACGTATGCTTCCACTTTTGTCCACCGCTTCTTCGGGTAATTCGCGCACTATAACCGTAACATCGGCATCTACGGAGTGCCTGGGTATAAAAGTCGATTCCTCGGTCACAACGAATTGCAAATCATATTGTCCCTCTGGAGTACCCTCGAGAACGGTTATCATACCGGAAGAAGGATTCAAACGGAAATTGTCATGTGGTATACCACGGGCCCATTGGAAAGTTTTGTCATCTAAATCCCAGTCATCTAAATCGTCTACAAACACACGTCCAATTTCCGTATCCGGAGCTTCTCCCTTATAATTGTATACCATTATGCGCGATGAGCCTTCGGTCATGGCATTGTCATTAACATCGCCTATGATCAAGTGTAAAATGCTGACAGAACTCATTTTCGGCTGGCCGGAATCACTAATGCGTATGGGTATGTAATAATCTTTTTGTTCTTCTCGATCAAACTGCACATTGGCGAACAGATAGTCGTTGTCGATGCTGAACTTGGTTTTGATATCAGGCGAGGCTTCGCTGTCAATGCCGAAAGTGTAAGGCGGTCCATTTTGGGGTTCGTCATAATCATTCGCCTGCAGTTGCACCACTTGACCGGGGTTACGATTTTCCTGCCATATCACCGGCATTTTGTTAATAAGATAAGGGGCATTGTCGTTGATATCTTGCAAATTAATATCCACTGAGACTACACTCTTCAAGCCCGTGCCATCTTCATCCACAGCTGCAATCAAAACACCCCAAGACTTGTGGCCATTGGGCAAATCACGATCCAGAGGTTTAATTAGCTTCAAACAGCCGGTATCGTCTATGGTCAGCATCTTTTTGTGATCCTCCTTAACCACAAAGTACTTGATGTGCTGGTTAGCTGTACGATCTTTGATATCGGGATCGTAGGCTTCGATGTTTAGAATGCAGTAATCAAATACCTGTTCTTCTCTGATGGTTATGGAATATTTCTCTTTAAAAACTGGCGGATTATCGTTGACATCTTCTATTTTTATGGTCACCGTAGCATGATCATCGAATATGCCATCAAAAGCTCTTATTTTTAACACATACTCGGTAATATTTTCATAATCCAGTCTAGAGTTGACGGTGATTTTGCCCGTTTGTTCTTCAATTTTAAAAGCATTGCCCACATTGCCGCTTTCAATGGTGTACTTGATCTGTGAGGCATTGTCCTCGTCTTCGGCGGTCACCTCTATCACTATGAAATTAATGTTTGCATCTTCGGGTAATTTATCTGCCACATACTCGGGCATTTGGAAACTTGGCTTGTGATCGTTTTTGTCGGCGATTTCAATGCGAAATACCTGTTGGCCTCTATTTGGCTCGCCGTTTTTAATGAGGGAGGAGGGCGAATTGTCACTGGCTATAACTTTAACATTGTAAAAGTCTCTTTCTTCACGATCGAAGGTGGTGAGCGCGGTAATATTGCCCGTATGAGGATCGATGGTAAAAAATTCACGATTATCGGCCAATTCAAACGATACAATATTATTTGCCTCTGTGCCATCCATATCAAAAGCTCGAACCTGCATCACCGGCGTTCCCGCTGGCTCATTCTCTAAAATGGTACCGGCTTTTACTTCCGTGAAATAGGGAATATTATCGTTGACATCTTCGATTTTAATTTTAAGAACATGTTCCGCAGCCAAATCGTAAGTATTTCGGGCACTCATCGTTAAGGTGTAGTCGGTAACTGCTTCGTAATCCAACGATTTGCCCAAACTTATGACTACCCTGTCGTCAATTTGATCGAAAACAAAAGTTTTCTTGCTATTCGTTTGTTCGGTGCGACCTGTTATCAATTCAAATATAACTTCCGGTTTATTGGGAACATTCGAAACGGCCTTCAGTGTCACTATGGGTGTAGAATAATCGCTAAAATTTTCTTTGAGAAATATTGGGCCATCAATGGGATCTAGGAATGAAGGCGGCCGTTTATTAGACTCCACAACACGTATACGTACTTCAATTTGGGCATCTTGTGGTGGCTCCGGTACAATATTGTAGGCACGCACGGTGATCGTGTAATACTGTCCAGGTTTCTTGTCAATCGGTCTACTCAAATGTATAATACCGGCATTCTTATCGATGGTAAAATATGCATGATCTCGTTCCGCTAATATTTCATAGGCTATTATACTATTGTTACCATCGTCCAAATCACTAGCAGTGATACGCATAACCACGGCATTCGGCTGAAAAGTGGGAAAGAGAAAAGCAGATGTTGTAGATAGGAAGATAAAGTTTATTATTAATTCAATCTCAAATGGGCACTTAAGCATCAAAAAAAATTAGAAGAAAATAGAAGAAATACTCAAGGATTTACTTTTAACTTATATATTCACAATCTTCTGAAAGTTTCCAAATTTGTTTGTTGTAGTTTTGAAGTACTATTCAGTTCAAAGGGTTTGTCATTTTCACTCCGTAATTATTGCAACAAGTTAATACGCATACATATGTAAATGATTTACGCTTTCTAAATTAGAACTAGCTTCCAAAAATCTTTAAATCAGGGATTTTGCACTATTTCGTTTCCCACTTATAAAAAATCTTTTTTTTTAATCTATAAAAAAACGTATTTGCATCAGAGATCATTCATTGGTTGAAATCATTCATTTTAATGAAGAGAAATACTTTAAATGCAAATTTCACCTAAATCGAATCAGTTCGTCATCACTTGAACGAATGATTTAACCCCATGTTTACCCTGTACCAAAAAATGGAAAATGGTATATGTGACGCGCAAAATAGAAAGGGACCTAAGGGTAAAAACCGGTTTTGTTCAGGAGAGCCATTTTAAAGATTTAAATACGTGTATCTTTGGTTGATTTCAATTTCATAAAACGCGCATATCTCTGAGAGGGAACACTTTTGGGGCATAGAATCGGTCTCATTCGATGCTCAGATGTTGTCCACATCAAAAAAAAAGTGAAAATTTATTTTTTTTTACCCTTAGGTCCCTTTCTCTATGCGCTTTCACATATGTATATAGGTTTGTCATTCCGTGTGTAATTTCCACAATATAACTATGCGACTCATAAAGTATATATATTCTGGATTCTTATGCATAGGAAAGACGAAAAGCGATGTCCGTCTGATGTACTTGAAATTGGTTTTCCGAAGCTCCCAGAAGAGCTAGAGACTTCGGTCTTGGATTGGTGTTGAAAATCTCCAAAATCGAGCAGATGGTTTCAGAGCTGGAAGACTCAAACTTTATTTTTCCATACAAAAGTTACTACCGAAAACTAATTTGTTGCAATTTGCAGTATGAAAGAATTTATATTTTTAATTAAAAAAAATTAAAAAAACGTTTCCAGGGTTGGAAAACTTTAACCTTTTTTCTTATGCAAAAGTAACTTGCTAAAACAAATGTTTCCTTTTTCTCTATAAATTAAACATATCTTATGTTCTTAAAAGAAAGCGTTCGGTGTAAGAAATAAGAAAAATTAATAAGCATGATTCCAGGGCTAGTAAACATACACTTTTTGTGATATACAAAAATTAACTACCGTAAATTAAATTTTATTTATTTTTTTTTTAAATAAACTTATTTTATACTTCAGTACAACTAAAATTGGTATTTCAAATTAAAATGAAAATAAAAAAATTAAAAAGACGTTTTCAGGGTTGGAAAACTTTAATTTTTTTTCTTATACAAAAGTAACTTGCTGAATCAACCTTTTTCTCTATAAATAATGTTCTTAAAAGAAAGCGATTGGTGTAAGAAATCAGCAAAATTAAAAAGGATGATTCCAGGGTTGGAAAACTTAACACTTTTTGTGATATATAAAAGTAACTAGCTCTAATTAATTTGTTTCTTTTTCTTTATAAATTACATATATTTATTATAAAAATAAAAACCACAGCTCCAGAGCTGGAAACTTTTAAATAACACTAATTTTTTAATTCCTTTTTTCTATATTTTTCTAAGAACTACTAGATTGGTATAAGAAAAATCGAATAGGATGATTACAGGGTTGGAAAATGTTTTTTTTTTTCTGCATATAAAAGTAACTAGGTCAAATAATTTTTTTTCTTTTTGTTTACAGATCACTTCCAAAAAGTGCAGAGCTAAAAATTATAATTTTTTAATATGTATGTATTTTTAATAACAAATATTTTACTGAAAAAGTAAAATAATAATTTGGGATTATTAGTGCGATTAAAAATATTTACTTGGAGATATTTGGAAAACCAATATAGGGAAAATGTTGAAATTTTTTAGTGATAACTCTGTGGATGTCTCTGGAAACAATTCCAGAATTTAAAAATTAACGGCCCTATGTATAAGCGAAAATTGGCATAAGGTTAGCATAAGTGACGA
The DNA here is from genome assembly GCA_905220375.1 of Tachina fera. Taxonomy (NCBI): domain Eukaryota; kingdom Metazoa; phylum Arthropoda; class Insecta; order Diptera; family Tachinidae; genus Tachina; species Tachina fera. The sequence goes on along the minus strand of LR999967.1, from coordinate 99,690,818 downwards.
AATTGAATTAGGTGTTAACGAGTTCCTCCATACAATTTGACATTTAAAACGGTTGCATTAGCTAATCTTAACCCACCTCTAAGTCCTAGCATGTTTTTTAATGTGAAGTTTCATCGGAAAACTCTTTAAGATCATGTTAAATTTTGCCAGTTATGCTAACTTCATGCCAATTTTTGGTTATACATAGGGTCGTAAATGTTGTGCCTCTTATAAAGTGCAAACTTTTGTTTGTCCTTAAAAATAATATCAGTGTAGCGATCTTGTTGATTTGCACACATCGTATTACTGATGGTCTCGAAGGAACAATAGCCTATTGCTCCTTTAGAATGAGGTTTTGGTTTGGAACTGCATCAAATGTCTTGCCAACTGTGTTGTTTAGTGTTTGTTTTAGAATATTTCGCTGTAGTAAAGCATTTGAAAAATCTCTCATGTCTTGAAATATCTTATAAATGGTCTTGTGCAGGACTTCAAAATGTATGTAATAATATAAACTATCAAGCAAAGTAAAAATTGTACATTTAGTGACGATTTTACAACTTCCAGGTTGAAATATGATTTATTTATAAAATTTTTATAAAACAAAGGAATTATTTGTAAGAAAACAATCAGAGATAGTTGCAACCACCAAGCCGGAGTGTTTTGCGCGATGGAGCAATTCATAATCACGCATATGCAGGTCAAAAACCAATATTGCGCCATATTTCGAGTAAAATAATTCCAGGTAATACGAGTAGCACAATTGTATTGAATGCAATTTGATTATAATTATTCAGTATGTAATTTGATTAAAATCAAAAATAAAAAATAAACCGATAAAATTATAATAAATCACACACACACAAAGTCCACTTTATGAAATTAAAATTGAGTTTATATCTTTCCTGTTAAACAAAAAATACCTATAACTTTTTAAGTTATCAAGCAAACTTACCACAAAAATTAGCCACAAACACATTTTTGCTTTAAATTTCTTTTTTTATTGTTCCAAAAATAAGTAGTATTGATTTATTTATTTAAGTTTTTCTAATTATTAAAGAAAGAAAAGACCTCTCTTTCGCTGTTCAGGCTTTAAAAGTGGCCAGCCAGCACTTTGTTAAAAAGGTAACAACCTACATAAAATTTATGTGCGTATGTACATGTGTATGTATATGCATGTAAGTGTAAGTACGTATCGTTACCTTAATATAGAAAGCACCTAACTCATTATTTTTTTGAAATCGAGTATTTTGTATTATATTTCAATAGAAGAAAATCTAATGTATCGAAAAATGCAAAAAAAAAAACTCGATTTCAAACAAATTAAGATTTAGGGCCTTTCTATATTAAGTTAAAAGTATGTATTTATGTTTGTGCATATACTGAACAACCTTCTAGATATAGAACAATGCTCGTAAATACCTAAAGCTTAGACTATTCTCTGCTACAGCCACTGCTGCTGGTTCTGCCGCTTAAAGGTTTCAAGGTTTTTTTTATCGTGCATTTTAATTTTTTAAGAGCAGTGAACTCAATTGGAATTTACCCCATGCATATATGTATACACTTTATGGCAATTGAATATGCTAGTTTTACTACATATGTATTCTTCTTTAATGTATTTTTTAAACAATATTGTTAAATTATATGGCCCACCTAATTAAAAAAAAAAAAAAAAACAATATGTAACCAACCTGCTCTGCTGCCTACATGAACAAGCCGGAACTGTGGGTTGGATTTTGAAATAAAAAAAAAATTATTAAAAATTAATAAATTGTAATGTTCTAAATATAAACTTGTTCTTTAAATATGTATCGAGCCCTTTTTTCGATTTTATCATAAGCGACATGTTATCGAAAATTTACTTTTTGATTGAAATTAAAATTTTGTACATATCGAGCCTTATTTTCTATTCAATCGTAATCCAGCAAAAAACGTTTGACTACTAGAATGCAAAAAAGTGTATGTACTCCCCAGTCGTAAGTACTTACAATTTTACTGAATAACCCATTATTGTAGTTTTTTGAGAAGTTCTAAAAGTATGCGGTACCCTATACTTTTTGCCTACAAATATCGAAAAGTTAATAGATTACTGATTGCCTTACAGACTGTCCAGACTATGTCCGTAGACTTTTTACGTTTTTGCAAAGTGATAGAAGCCCACAGCTTATATTCCCCATTAGAAATCGTCTTATTTATGAGTCGCCAAATGTTGGAACTCATTGCCACGATCCTTAAGAGCATTCCATCTTACTCGTAATTCATTCAAAGGCAAGCTTGTTGAACATTTTTCACAATTGAACTGACCTAGATTCTGAATACATATGTATAGTTAATTTCATGCGCAATTTATCTTCCAATTTATAAGTAGTAGTCTCATCTAATAATTTTATAACTACATATTATTTTTTTTTTTTTTTTGCAATTTTTGTGTCTAGTTTATTTGTTGCCTAAATGTATAATTATTCTTATGCTATTCTTGTAGTCCACCAACTATATATGGCCCTATGGGCTCGGTTGGTTATTGTTATAAATAAATAAATAAATAAAATAAAAATAAATAAAAGTATTCAAAATATAATGGGTTATTGTTTGCATAAAAATATGCAAAAACTTTTAGATTACTTTTTGTTGTCTTCGAGGCTCATTTTCACGATAAATTTTTCTGCAGATATACATACATATGCATATTTCGTTATAAACTGGAAACTACTACAATAAGTACTTTCACGTAATGATATAAATTAGTTGTTATTTTATTCATTACAGGACAGCCATTATTATACATATAAAATAATTAGATAAATATGTACCACTCATTAATTTGTAAGCCATTAAAAGAGTACTACCCTTTACAAAATCTAGAACATTTTTTGCTGGGAAGCGACAAATATAAGCGATAAAATTTTATAGCCCGTATCTTAAAAATTTTTGATAATTCTAAAGTATGGGTAAGTCTTATAAAATTTTATTTTCAATAATAAAGTGCATTTTCGAGATGACATGTCGCTTACGATAAAATTGAAAAAAAAGCTCGATATGTATAATAATTTCTATAAAAACAAAAAATTATACGAGGGGGCGGGCCCAAAACTAACCCCGACAGATGGTGGAAATTGGCAACGCGCAGATGGTGGAAAGTGGCAACCTTGTAAAATATGTTTTTTAAATTTCAAACCGCCACGTTGTTTAGTATTTTTTCCCCCATCAAACATGAGCGATCTCAGTGAATTTGTAAGCATGTGAAAAATTGTTTACCGTTATGTACATAATTCAAAACTTCCCTTTTGTCTTATTATGAGTTGCATTCGATTTTTTTATCTTCGCCGACTATGGAACATCGAAAAGCGAATGTTCAATTCATATTATGAGCAAAGAAAATTTCGTTGAGCAACGAATTTTCTATCGAACAGAATCTAGCGTTCGATGAATTATTTGTATTTTAGTATAAAAAATTATTGTAAACGAGGGTTCCGTACACCAAAGGTGAAAAGGAACCCTATTGTTTTCGATACGCTGTCCGTCTGTCCGTCACAGGCTATTTTCTCAGGAACGTAAGATCTACGGACCTGAAATTTTGACAGAGTATGTAGAACCTTGGCCGCTACAACAACAAATACATGAGAATTAAAAATTAAAGGATGTTCCAAAATGAGCAACGAAAAATTTTAAAATCCCATGTAATATACATACATACAATGGTATGTTCATATGTATATTGACACTTGAAATTTGTAAAATTAGTGTATTTTAATATAGACCACAACAATTAACACTAAAATTTATAAAAATTAAAATTAAAGGGTGGTCCATCAGTTAATGCAATTTTGACAACTTGCTGTATCTTGGAAACCGTAAGAAGCAAACTCTTGAAATTTTTAAAAACGGTAAAACTAAAAAAACCCAAAATTATTAAATCGCTAAACGGAAAAAAATCGCCAAATTCGAAAAAATCGCCCAAATGGAAAAAATCGCCAAAAAGGAGAAAATAAAAAACGAAAAAAATCGCCTAAGCGCGAAAAAGGCTCCAATTCTAAAAAAATGTATTGAAAAAAATACCCAAAATAAAAAGAATCGCCACAAGATGAAAAAATCGCCAAAACAAGAAAAAGGGACAAAAATAATTATGGCTATTCTAGAAAACGCGTCGAAGAAGTGAAACTTTACATAAAAACAAAAACAAATTTTCAAAAAAAATTTTTCAAAAATGAAATAAACGCGAGAATTTCAACGCGATTCTCTATCTTTGAAAAACTGTTAATTTTGTATGAGAAACAAAAAAAGATTTTATACCTCTACACATTTTTGTTTTTGTTTTCCATGTAACTTTCACCAAGTCGACGCGTATTTCAGAATAGACACTAAAAGCCCCAAAACTTAAAAAAAATCGCCAAAACCGAAAAAATGCGAAAAAGGCGCCAAAACTAAAAAAATTTTATATGAAAAAAATTGCCAAAATGAAAAAACGCCAAAGACCGAAAAAAACGCCAAAACGAGAAAAGAGTGTTAAAACTAAAAAAATCGTCAAAACGCAACAAACGCCAAAACTAAAAAAACGCTCAAAACCGAAAAAACCCAAAAACGAAAAAAATGTCAAAACTAGATTTTATGTTATGTAGGCTAAAGTTCGTATTGAGTTACATATCTAGTGCGCGTACGGAACCCTTCATTCGCGGTCAAAGTCGCACTTCACGGAACTTTTTATTATTAGCTAAGGTTGTTGCAAATTTTAAAAATCAATTTGAGTGATATTTACAACATTCTTTCAAATATCAAATGAAAATTCGTTCGATCACTACTTTCGACTACAGTCAAAGATCGAAATTTGCTCATAATAAGGGCCTCAGTTTATCCAATATTAAATACGAGACGTTTCCATAAGAGTTTTTGCGTCGATTCATAACCATGGATGAAACATTCACTTCACGCCAGAGTAAAAAACCTAGTTTTTTTATCTTTCGCCCAGCAGTAAATGATTTGAAATCAATACCTTTCGCTGATGGTAATCAAAATATAGTTTCGAGAAAAATCACTTCTAATATCAGAAATGTGATTTACCTACAACAGTTTTGTGCTGTTGGCTGAAGTAATTAGTGCTACAACTGCATACAAATCAAATGACCGTGTTCGAGAGTTCGAGTTCAAACCCTGGCCAGATACTAGTTGCCGGCGAAGTAAAAAAATAATAAAATGGCTACATAGTTTAAAATAAAACCACTAATAAGCATTAAGGGCGCTGCAAAAATGCTTTAAGAAATAGCAAAACGCCAAAAAACTGAGTTGTAAAAACTAAAAAATTAATTGAGCTTCTTACTCTTCTCTCTATGTGTTATTTCACCATCTCTACGTGTGCTATCCCTTTTCTTCTCTACTCTCTTATAATAGTATTAATTTTTCTTAAAAATTACAAGAAAGATTTCAATAAAGGTATTCATTTCAGGTTTTCCTCGTTGGAAAAATTTAATTTTTTTTCCACACAGAAAAAAAAATTAAAGAAATTTATTAAAATTTTTTTCCTGTGTTTGTTGTAAAAAAATTAAATTTTTCCTTTCTTCCAACAAAAAAAACCGAAATGAATACCTTTAATGTAAAGAATTTTTGAACAAGTTTTTAAGATGAAAAAAAATTTGTTCAAAATTTTCAATTATCATCAGTAGAATCAAAGTTACGAGATTGATATAGATCAATAAAAAAACATGTAATGATGAACATGCGTCCTAGAAAACTTTAAAAAAATTGCAAACAAAATTAAAAAATTTTGGACAATTTTAATTTTAAAAAAAAATTAAAACTTTTTTTTAATTTTCTTAGGATGCATGTTTATCAATATCTACATGTTTTTTAATCGATCTATATCGATAAAACATATTTGAATATTTAAAAAAAACCTTCTGCTGCAAACTTTCATTTTTGTCGCTTACGATTAAATCGAAAATGGGCCTTGATATTTTTGTTTAATTTTTTATCTTTACATTCTTATTTTAAACTTTTCAACCTGTTTATGTTTCTAGGTCGCTGGATCTTTTAACATATTCGAAAGACGGTTAAATTTAGTTGTAATAAAAATTAGTTACAATGAAATAATTAATTCGAAAAACTGAGCATCTATTCTTTAAAGCGGGAAACATTTTTATTTAGAATTTTGATTGGATATGCAGTAATTTGCTCTTGATTGTGTGTGAAGCAATTTATGTACCTAGTACCTATACGTTTTCAGTTTTAGTGAATTTACTGTCGGACGAACTTACATATTTATCTACAATTTAAATAAATTCTTACATAAATCCACCTACAGCTAATTTTTATTGCGTCAATAACATTCTCAAACTGCAGATTATTTCAAATTTTATTTTAAAACATCTTATTCTTCCAAGACCAAATAGCAGTAATCCGGGGGTCCGCTGATTTGGCAATAGAAAAATGAAGTTCTAAATGCACATGCCACACTTACACATTTGGAAAAAGGTTATTAACACAAATTGCAAAACACATACCTCTTTATCTTCCGACATAGACTCCTCGTACCGGGCCTTATTGAAAACAGGTGGGTTGTCATTTATATCTTCTATAGTTACTTTAAATGTGCAAACATCGTCCAGCGGTGGCCGGCCATTATCTGTGGCCTGAACAGTAACATAGACAGCTTTCTCATGAATAGGTTCATCACGATCGAAAGTATGTTCAGTAACAATAACACCCGTTGAGGGATTAATGCGAAATTTTGGACGTTCTGCGGCAGATTGCACTAAACTGTATTTTATTTCTTGATCGGGATCTGGATCCTCCGCTTCTACCATAATCACGTAGGTATTTTCGGGTTGCTCTTCCTTAACGGAAGGTTTATAGCCGGCACAATTTTTGAAAGCCGGCTTGCGATTATCCACCGAGTAGAGAATTTCATTTGAATTAACATTGTTTGAAGACTGGCCGAAATATACGGCGGAATTACCGCTGCGTGTTGAAGGCAGCCCAGAATATAAGGCCGCTAAGGAATCACGTTTCAATCGTAGTGCTTGTTTATCATTGTTGCTGGAGGAGGTTGATGCTAATAAATCGTAAAAATGTTTTGATGCAACGTATGAGGAATAATTTGGATTATTTGTTAAACTTGTTGACAAGACGGTGGCGGGTAATAAAGAGCTCACAATTATTACTAAACTTATCACAAACGACAGGTATTTCCTTCTGCTATAGTGTTTGTAAATATGTTGGGGATGTGGATGCACACTTGGAGCATCGTACGCATCTGTAACAAATACCGTTGTGTTATTCGCCTCCACTGTATCGCTGTCTGTGGGCTGTAGGCGTGGCCGTTGCACTGAGTTCGTTAAAGAAACCATTTCTATAACATTACACTTCATTTACTGTTACGTAAAGAAAGTGTAATTATTTTCGTTTTTAATTGTTAATCACAAAAATTTTGTTAATATGAAAAATGTATAGATTTTTTTAAAAACTGCTGCCTGCATTTTTATTTAGTAAACATTTTTTAGTTTGATGATCGATCAAATTTATTGAGTCACCCAGTATTTGAAATGATAATAGATAAACTTAAAGTTACCAGATTTTATATTTTTATATTCAACAATTATCACTTAACTTCTTTTGCTTATAATTATTCTGCATTTGCTCCACTTTTTCTTGCTAATTTATTTAAATTTGTTAACTTTTTTATCTAATGGTGACGTCTACTCACGTCATCTCTTTTTCATGGCAACCGTTAAAAGAAAACAGAAATAAACAAACTGGTTCTGTACTTTATTTTGTGTATGTTGTTTTTTATTTACTCGTAAATTTCTATAATAATTTAAATAATTTCATTAGATTTAAATTATTTAGCATTGCTTTTAATTAATTAAGCTTCAACTGCATATTTTACCACGTTAAATAAAATTTTTCCACAAATTCTTATTTTTTCTCACTCACTTTATTACGATTTTTGTAGAGTTGTTGTTTTTGTCATGTTTGTTTTATACATTGATAAAATGTAGTTGTTGTTTTTGTTAAAACAGGTAAATCCAGGTAAAAATAGTGGTTTTTGTATGAAGCACATACACATCAACTCCACACAACAAAGTTGGTATGTTGGTAGTTGTAGTAGTTTTACTTATTTTCTTAACAAAACTTGTATATGCATGTATTTATTATAATGCAGTTGAAAAATGCATTAAAGAAAATTACAACTTTACATAAATTCACTTATGTATTTTTATGCAATTTTGCAGGCACTTAATGACCAACTTAAAAATTATTCAATAAAATATGCACGCACATATATTTATAATTCATATTATTTTGTTTATTGATAATTTTATAAAATATATTCAATAATTTTCATTCATTCTTGCACCAATTTTTCTTTTGTGTATCGATTTCTATTACTTTTCTTTTATACGATCATGATCCTACTTTCTGTTTTCTTTTTCCGATTCGTATTACGAGGTTTCCAACCGCCACAACAACCAACAACAGCAAGCACACAACTCAAACTAAAAGAAATAGATGATTATAAATAATATCTCTTCTACTGTCTATTATACTTCTATAACAATACTGGTTTTATTATTTATACAACACACACACACATGGACAGAAGGCCGCTTTTAAAAAATGTAAGAGAGGTGGAGTTGTACGAACAATGTAAGAGAATTCGCGAAGGTAGTGAGGGCAGTACTGCCTTATCGACAGATAATAAATATTTCAAGCATTGCCCCACTAAAGTAGAAAACTACATTTGGAATATTAGTGTAAGAACTGGTGATGTAAATAATTCTACTTTTTGGCTATTCGCAAATACGAATAGAAACATCTGAGATCACAGGCTAATATCGCGTTAGCGTGCCACGAAATCAAGTGATTTCATGATTTCGGCTGAAATCAAGCACTTTACAATATATTTTGACATATCCTAAATTAACTCGTTTAAATGAATTTCGACAAAACTAACTTGAAATCAAAATGGACAACGACGCTGTTGCATCTTTTTCTGACCACGAGAATGTTGGTTAGAAATTGTATTTTTTTAATTCAAAATAAACTAAGATATCAGTAAAAACCATTAGATTAAAAAATTTTATTATGTAGAAAACTTATTTAGATCTTGAAAAGGGTTTATTCAACTGAAATGAATGCTTCAATCTATGCCGCAACGAAGCCGATGCTTACAAAATTATATCAAATGTAATTTAGTGCTGAAATTGTTCGTTGTGTGTAACATTTGTTTGGCTAATCAAAGATGAAAGAAATAGTCAACTCCAACGACTTTTGCTATTTTGACTTCAGTTTTTTTTAGCACTTTTTATTACTGGGAAATATTCAAACACATGATATAAAGAAGAAATTATTCAAGTTTCTAATATTAGCTGTAAAAGAAGCAATTATTACAAATGTGTCATTTTTGTACCATTAACGTAATATGTAGGGAATACGAATCCGAATGTCATGAAATAGGCGAATAGTCTAGAAATACGAATATGCGTTGCGTCACTAAAGAGTGCATATGAAATAAATTCATCGTTCAGAATGCGGAAGTTGCAAAAATGTTTGTGGAAATACTTTTTTTATATTTTATAATGTTATCCAACTAGAAATATTTTCAATAGTTTTGATATAGGAGTATTGAAAGCTGTAACCATTTGAATCATATATTATGTATATTAATTAGGGACTTTAATTGTCATTTGTGAATTGAAAAACATCATGATTTGTGGATCGATATCCCGGGATTTTTGGTTTCTTATCCATTTATTTAAAAATGCTTTGCAAAGTAAATTTTCAAAATATGGCCGCACAAAAATCGGTGGGTTGAGTAAGACCATATGCTATTAACCGTATTTTCGCCAATGTTCTTGTGACTCACTATGAATTCAGATAGGAAGCAGATGCGTGGTTGACAAAGAAATTCCACAAAAGATCCGCAAAACTGTACAGTTATTGGAATCAAATCAATTAACCAGTACAAGCGATATGCAAAACTGTCGAAGGACAAACAACAGCCACAACAAACCTAGCCGCGCTTAAAAATAATCACAATGACGCGAGAGCTATTCTTAAGCCACGGAGGATACCTTCAGCCCAGAGCTGCTTTACGACTATTTCAATAATTTATATACATAATTTAATATTTTAGAAATAATTGCTTTTGCTTGATATAGATTCCGATGTATCGTTGGTAGAGAAAATAAACATCGGTTGCAATATTTCTAAATGAAGAATATAAACGAATTTTTTTTTTGAAAAAGCAATTTAAGAATGTGCTTATTGCCTGCTCTTCGTAACTTTCTACAATTTTTCCCGATTGACATTCCCAATCAGCGATGTCGATTGGAAAGGTGATTTTGGTAGTATTTAAGTGGTGTTTGAAGACTTAAAACACCAAACTTTGAGCGGTAGTGCCAAATTAAGAAAAATAACTAATTAGTGTTTTTAAGAAATTTATTTGTATATTTCTTAAAATTACTTCAATAAAAACTTGGTGTATTTATTTGTTCAGTGTAAAGCATACCTTTTTCGTCTGATATATTTCGTTAAAGATGTTAATAATATTGCCGAAATAGATAATATATGTAGCTTAGAAAATATTATTATATTTTACTCCTTTTTCACGTTAGTGATTTGTACGCTTCTTATAGTTGTTTCCGTATGTTTCCACCGACTTAAAGTCAAGTAGGCTTAAATCACTTCGAAGTTTTTCCATCGAGCTTGTGAGTGATTTGTTGTTCGAATTTTCGTATTCAATTGATGCACGTACTTTATAAGGTGGGCGCAGCAGTTGTAATGTGAATTTTATAAACATGTACTTGACATTTAAAATTTATTAAATATTCTTCAATGTCATTATTCGAAATTGCCAATCACTATTTATAAATAACGCAGTGATGCAGTTTGTATATAAATCGAATTCAAAAAATAGTATTTTCGACATTATTTAAAATAAATCAACTACTTTGAAGTGATTTATTCATATATGCAAAATGTATTGTAAATCATGTATAATTTAACATGATTTGCACAAATCATCATGATTTGTCTCAATCATGCCGGGGGAAACATATGCTTAATTCACAAAAACTCTTGTATTTCTGTATCGATTGTATTATCATATTAAATACAACAGTGTAACATTTGTTGCATGAAATTTTCATATAAAAATTAATTACCCTATTGTATTCAGAGAGAGGCTCTCTAATAGAATTTGTATGTAGCTTGTTCTTCTTTTTTCATTAAAAATACAAAATACATTAATACACTACACAGAGGCTGTTCACAATTAAAAAACAAAAAGTGTATTTGATACACAAATACACTATTCAAATTGTTGCGAATTAAGCAAAATCATGAATCAAAGATTACAAGATTACGCATTCAGCTTTTGAAAAAACGCTTTTTCTGCGCATGTACGTCACATTAGCCGATAAACATAAGCACAATCACACAAACACGTGAATTTGGTATAGGACAATTTTGTTTACATTTTAATTTCTACGTCATTTTGACGTCACAACAGCACACTCAAGTTAACAAACATGCGCAATGTATAATCTTGTATTCTTTGATTCATGAAGCAAAATAGTATTAAGCTATGTACAGACGGTTGTCAGATCTTACAATATTGCCAGTAAAATGTGCTCAAAATTTCTTACAACCGTGTGAACTGAAATTTTGTCAGATGTCGTTGCCAGAAAAAACATTGTCAGTCCATTGCAGACTAGTAGCTGACAAAAAATTGTCAGACATCTTACAATCGTGTGAACACATGGTAAAATTATTGCCAGATATTGTCAGATGTGCAAAGTTTATGCATCTGACAATGGCGTCATTGTGAGAGAACTTTTTTTATGGGCAGCACTGCACACGCTTTTTTTAAAGAAAAAATTTATGGTAAAATATATGCACACAAATTCATTGCAATTGCTTCTTTATGGTCCAAAATAATTTATACTTGCACTTTTTACCTTTAACGCACAAACGATTGATATTTAACAATTTTTAACAAATGCTTTGAGTCTGGCAACGCATATCAACAGATCAACCGTGTGAACTGAAAATTTTTCGACTGAAGATTTTGTCAGATGAATTTATTGCCATACAACCGTCTGGCAATAAATTGTAAGATTTTCTTACAACCGTGTGAACTGACAAGGAATATTGTATTGGCAATTTTCGATTGCCAGTACATTGTCAGCACATTGACAAATCTGACAATATTGTAAGATCTGACAATCGTCTGTACATAGCTTTAGATCTCAAAATTATGCTTTTTAGTGCTTTTTTAAAATTCAGATGTGCTTTTAGAGCCAAAAAGTTGGCATCACTGTCCCCAATTTGTATGCATTTACACATTCATATAAAAAATGACGTTTTGCTTGTGAACACTGCAATATCTTATTTCCTGGTAGTGCAGTGAGTTCGTTGTTTTAAAACTTTCAGGGTTGTGCCGGAAATTGATTTTAAATGTTTCTGTTTGTAATAATTGGAATTTAGGACCTACTCAAAGAATTTTGGTTGAAATTCAATTAACTGCGAGTGGCTAAAAAATGTTTCACCGAATCGATCAAAATTTATAACACCTTTTCAAAATGAATATTTTTGAAATCGTTCGAATTCCATACATATTACGCTAAGAATTATATCTGCATATGCATATATACATAATTACCGTTGAATTATTGATTCCTTTGAATAAGCTTTAGTTATTTATAAAAAAAATTTAAACTTGTGACGGAAAAGTTAGGGCAAGGTTACGATGTAATCATATTAATTCATTGTTTTAATACGAAGCCCTTGTAGTTCCTTCTCCCACAACAAAAATTTATTGGGCCTAATTACAAGTGTGGTATTTCTACGATTTTATACTAGATGAAAGAAAAATACGAGACATGATGTAAATAGATGTAGAACTCGGCTGATGTAAATAGACTGCTAGTGACACACACTGACATCGTGGCTAACTTTGTAAGCGAGAACTCACTACTTCACAATATATACACATCTATGTACTTACATATGTACATTAGACTACAAAAAATTCCGAAAGCATTTATTTTATTCGCTTCAATGAAAAGCACAACATCTTTCCTGTACATAATTTTGCCCTTACTATGGCCTGTCATGGTCCTTTAATGGAAATTCTTTTTTTTTCAACATCTTCCGCTAAAAACTGGGTAGCGATAATTATAATCCGTTTTCATTATTTTATAAGGTAAGGCCTTATCATGGTTGGTTTTTTTTCGACTTCTAATTCGAATTATTGTAGTTGATTAAATAAAACAAGCTATATTTTTCTTTAAGGTGGAATATCTGTAGATTATATAGCCCTATTACATTTGGGCTAAATATGTATAATTTAATAATATAGTGATCAAAACACCACATACCAGTTTATTATAAGATTTTGTTATTTATTTGGAAATTATTCTACAGATCGTGATCTCTTGAATATATCTCAATAAAACTAGGCAAAAATATAGACAATAGGGAAAAATATGTTTTTGTATAGAGAATCTGCGCACATACTTGCTTATATGTACATACATATTATATAAATTCACGAAACATAATAAATACTAAAACAAATAATTTCGGCATCCCATAAATTTTTTGGGTGGTCTAATACACATATGTACATACATCGAGTATCGTCGAATAATCGCCAAAAAAGAGCTTAAGCGACATAATTTTTTAATTTAATTTTTTTTGACAAAAATCGATTATTTACGATCTTAATTAATCGATTTTCTCCAAAAAAAATTATGTTCGAAAATTATGTAGCTCAAGCTTTTTTGGGCTAATGGACGATATTTTTGAATTTTGTTGAGAAAGACACTTTCAATTAGATTTCTAACTAAATTCTAGCTCTTAAACATTTTTCATCAATTATAGAATCACAAGAATTTGAAAGATATATTTTAGAATCTTTTTATTAATCTTCTTTTTACATGTAAATAAAATAAGAAATGTTAGTTGTGTATGTATCTCCGTTTGTCTTTGTGTATTTCTTATACACACATTTTTGTATACTTTAGGTTACTAAATACTAAAGTACTTAAAATAATCTTAAACTAAGCATGGATAGTCCATGATATAGTATACTTAAATCTATGAAAAAGTTGTCTATTTACATCCTTACATTACTTGAATATTGCTGCAGCAAAAATTGCAGGAAGGAAATAAATAAAAGCCCAAAATAAATTATGATCCTCCATGGCAGTTGATAAAAAAAATTGTCTCTTTACTTATTTGCTTGGCAAAATGACACTACAAAATTATTATAAACAGCAGAAATTGTATTATAATCAGCTGGAGCTAGTCATCTTTTAAAGATTGTTGACTAGTTGAACCATTGCCAATCTCTTCCAATACTTCTTCATCCTCCTCGTCATCGTCTTCTTCTATATCGTCTTCCTCAACTCCTGCTGGGTTTATTACAATTTTCTGTTGGGATTGCTGCTGTTGTTGTTGATCAAATTGAAATATACAAGATGTTTTGTCAATTGTTATCACCGTATCTCAGTATTTATTGTGTTGAGCCAGCAACTGCATATCTGTGAGATATTTTATTATATGAACTTTTGCTTCAGCTTTCTGTCGCACGCCCAGTGTATTCAACATATCCGTTACCACCATGCCAAAGGACTGATCTTCGGCACTAACACCTTGATTAATGCTGTTTTGGAATATTTTAATGGAACTCAACATATCATGATGTTGCTGCTGCTGTTGTTGTAGTTGAGCTTGCTGCTGCTGCTGTTGTTGTTGCTGTTGGTCATCATCAACAACGCGTTCTCGTTTCATAGCCGGCTCATAGTAGTAGGTTTTCTGTTCCTTAATGGCATTGTTAGCTGCAGCTAATTGCGCCGCATCACCAGTGACTACAATAGCTATACATATGTACATATATAAAAGAAATAAGAGAAAATATTTTGTAAATAGTTTTCAACATGAATTATAGTATTTTTCAATCATCACCCCAGAACTCACCATGCTGATGTCCTGCTAAGGCTTGTGTAGTTATGGTAGCACTGCCATTGAATGGTGTGGTAAATAAATCGACAACTTGTTGTTGAGTTGTCTGTTGATGTTGATGCGTTTGCTGAGGAGCTTCTACTTGTGCTGTCACCGTATTTGTAGTAGATGCTGACGGTATACCAGCTGCGGTAACTTTGCCCAACAATGATTCACGATATTGTCGAATGGATTCCATTAAAAAAGACATTTGCTTGAAATAACGCCATCTCGAATCTTGGCTAATTTTTAATTCGCGGGCAAATTTATCACGCAGACTTTTCCAACGTTTTGTACATTTTTGTTCTGAAATTATAAAGAATTCAGTTAAATGGTTATTAAAAAGGATAATTTGGTGAAATATGTACATACATATGTACACAAATATCAGTGACGTGAGCTGAAGTTTTTAGCAACGAACGTACTACAGCGAAATATTCTAAAACAAATGCTAAAAAACACTGTTGACAAGACAAACAACTGAAATAAATGTCTTGCCAACAGTGTTCTTTAGCATTTGCTGTTGTTTGAAGTGTCTTATAAATGGTCTTGTGCAGGACACTACTAGGTACATATGTATGAATGTAATTCAGATTTAAGTCCAACAATTAAGCATTTGATATATGTAGTTACATACAACTTAAAATGTAATTCATACATTTTTTTCATTTCATTTCATTTCATTTATTTTCTAATCGAGCCCAAAGGGCCATATACGATTAGTTAAGCATAGATTACAGTGTAATGACAAGATAATAATGTATATACAGAAATAATATATTTAAGTTTAAATAAATTAATAACTATGTGCATATGTAACTAAATAATGTGGGTAGGTGGGCAGATAACAAACAAATAATCCTTTGGTTAACAATGAAGGAAAATAAGATAAGATAGTTTGACGTTTAATGGAAACATGTCTAAACAGAAAAATGGTTAAATAATGCGAGTTTGAAACTGGTAGCAGATATATCAAATCTTCGAAGATGTATAGGGAGTTCATTATAGAGCCTACATGCTCTTATCAGGAAAGACCTTTCAAAAATTGAAATATTAATTTGGGGTATGATCAATTGCGGATTTCGGGTTGATCTTGAAAAACGAAATAAGAGCTGCAAAGATGGGTTGATATTAGATTTTATTACGTTGAAAAAGGTATGTAAGATTTTGAATTTCCGGAATTTTCCGGAAATAAAACAAAAATAACGATGGAAACTCAGCAGGTTATGAAACTCCACCTGAACGCGCAAACAGAAATAAACAAATGAAAACAGATATAAAAATAGTCAGTTGATTACATTGAAAAGTAATCCAAGTGTCAGCCAGTACTAGTTGCGAAATAGTTACTAGTACTATAGTTATACTTTAAAGTTAACGTAATTTCCAACAGGGTATGTAGCTTTAGTTAAACATTAAAAACAAATTGTGTTAACGCACAAATAATCCCAAATTATTATTTTACTTATTCAAAAACAAATTTGAACAGTTCAATTTCCCATGATTTTGAATTTATGTATGATTGAATTAAAATGTTTGATGGGTAATGGCTTGAGGAACCCTTTTATAAAAACATTCTGCTGAGCATCTGATTCACAGCACAAACACACATGCGCTAATAAACTGCCTTGTCCATGTTAATTTTGTGCTTTTGTATTAAAAAAAAACACACATTAAACAAGGTAAAATAAAAAAGTAATGAAATTTTTCAGCACAGTGACCATTGCGTGTTTTAAAAATTTTGCTTGTGACAACACACGAAAAAGTACCACAGATATACGTCTTTAAATAAATTAATAATTTTAGTATAACAAAATATGTATATTTTTTATTCCTTCAGGAAACTAAAGCCAACATCAACCATGCATCCCCAGACCAATACGGATCCTCCACCATCTTTTACAGTTTTAACCACACACTTATCATTAAATGTTCATGTGCACTTCTACGTGTCTTCGGTGTTTTTTTTGACAATATTTCAAATTTTATTTCAAAATTTGTTCTCATCCGTAAAAACAATATTATCCCAAAATGTCAATGGTTTCTATATTTTTTTGGCGAAATTTTGGCGTTTGATTTGATTGGATTTCGACACGTAAGGCTATGACGAGGTACTCTACCATGTATACAGACCATTTTTGTGTTGGCATCTTCTAACGGTGCTAGCACATACTGATTTCTAACAATTTTGTTGTATATTTCCTGCTATTTTTACAGCACTACAGGCTGGATTTGCTTTCAATTCTCTAACAACATTCCTAGCTTCCTCGTCTGTAGGACTGTTTGGGGAGCTTCCACGTGCCAAATTCTGCACTGTCCCTTATTTAACGTATTTATCTATAATTTTTTATAGTACAATGGTTCCTTCCAATAAGATTACGTATTTCTTGCAGTGATTTCCCTTCTTATGCAAATATATTATGATTTCGCGAGAATCACTTGAAGTTTGCTTTCCCATTGTCTATTTTTGACTATTTTGCACTAAAAGTTTTCTTTAATTCTACATAGACTTTGAAAGATGAGAATATTTAGAACAGTAATTTCCCGTTATATTTAGAAACAACCAAAAATGTAAGAAGTTCCCACAATTTTTGCATTTGCAGCATGCGTATCTTCTGAGGTTGAAACTGTTAACTTTTATTTGACGCGTAAAATAGTTATGATATAATCAAATCTGAATTTCTTTTTTATGTCCCTTTATTTTGTTTATTCATTTTAATATATTTTGTTTTACTTTCATTATTAAAGAATAATATAATAAACAGTTTTTATATCAATGTTTATTTACAATTTGAAATGTATTTGCTGGTGGTTCAGCTTGGTCTATTATCAAGGTAGGAAGCCGAAACAAATAACGGTATCGGTACAACTATTTTTTAAATTTCGGTATCGGCAACGGTATCGGTATTTTTTTTCGGTATCGGTATTACCGGTACATACCGTTACTGAGTTTATAATACCGGTATACCGATATTACTGCTAAATTTATTAGTTCAGACAGTGGACATAGTAAAAAATAGTAGAATTGTATGCACTTAGTAATGTGCGAATATTTGTATTCGAATTCCTGAATATTCGTATTCGTACTCACCAAATTAAGACGAAACGAATATTTGAATATTTCAATTCAAATAATAAACGATATTCTTGTAGCCAACTTAAAACAAACAAACCAAAATTCTGGTACAATTAATATTAAAAAAGTTAAAGAAAGTAATTTTCTTCAACTCAAGAGATCAATATTTAACTTCAGAAATAAAAGTTTAGAAAATTTTTATCCATCATCCCTATCAATCCATTAACCATATATTTGAATTAGACCTATTTTTGTTATAAATATAAAATTCCAAAGCTGTAAACAAAAAATTTATTATACCACCTTAAGAAAATATATGTTTTTAAATATTTCCAAAAATGAAACATTTTTAAAATTTTAGTTGAACTGTAGTGAATTTTAATCAGAAATAATTTCTTAATCGGGCTTAAGTTCAGTAATTTCAGTTCTTATTGAATGAAATATTTTTTATTAATTAATGTGAGTTCCCAAAGAAGAGAAAGAAATTAAACTAGACTTATAGCTGGGGGAAATATTTCCAAAAATCAAATCTGCGTCCGGCGAAAAATAATAATTCTGCGCAAAAATACTGAAAAGTTCCATTTTTAGGATTTTACAATTTATTTGGGAATTGCCGGGAACTCAAAAGCAAATTTTATTTGTTATTACTTTCGGTGTATTGATTACATCATTTTCTACCTAAGAGAAACTTTTCAGCCGAAAATATTGATTGGCGAAATTCTTTTATAAAAGCGAAATAATTAATCTATCTAATCTACTATAAAATCTACTATTTTGTGATTTTGATACCAAATTTTAATGTTACAGATTTTGTCCCTTATTCATAATGAGTTTCGTTTTTTATCTCTAACAAGATTTGACTTCTACATTAGGAGAACACTGGACTAAGGTTGGTAAAAAAACAACATTTTACGGGCCTGTTCTGCAAATCACGAAATGCCAAATCACGGTGATTTCAAAAAATTAATAAAAGCTAAATCATTGCTTTTGTAAGTTTCACGATTTATAGCTTTAGAAGTTGGAAGAAAATATTCTATTATAAATGCAAAAAACTTAACGCAATAAAAACCCACTATCCAGTCAGCTATTAATAGTTTACTTTTGAAATCACGTGATTTGAAATCACCGTGATTTTCAGAACAGGCCCGTTAATATTTTTTCTCGAATATTTTCTAAACTGCAAACGAGAACCCATAAATGTAGCAGATTTTTTCCTGTTAGATAGAAAAAAAATCCACTTGCAAAAAATCTTTTTTATCTGATCACAAACATGAGCTTGGTATTGATTTTAATTGTTCATTAACCCAAGGTTGCCCACTTGACTTAAGGTCTGTGACACCTCCTCAAATGTTGTATAAAATTTCATAAAAATCTAATAGCTAGTTTAGAAACTGCAGAATTATTTAATCTTTTTTACAAAATCCCCACTGTGTATCGGGTACTCTAATGGCAGCATAATGACAGCGTACATATGTAGTAGGTATATCAATTAAAGAAAAAAATCTTTGTACATAGGTACATACTATATTAAAAAAGCACTCTTCCAAACTTAAAATCTCCGGATTAGTTTGTGTATCTGGAACTTTCGCGATTTAATATACATATTTCTGGCTTACAATGGCTTTGCTCTTTTCACCAATTTAAAATATTTACATATGTATGTACATACATACATATGTATATGTCTAGAGATACGTTTTGCATTTCTAAAGGCATTAAGCAGCTCACGAAGTTTGTTAGTATTTCGCACTAGTGATGATTATGATATGATTGCACTTTCCGGTTGCTTAAAAAAACAGCGCTTCATAAGAACGTGTAAAGCAAACGTGTTTATAAAAGAAAGTTACTTGTAATATATACTTGAAATTTTATTTTTGGTGGGAATCGGTATACCGGTACATACCGGTATAGACGTAAACCACACATCTTATAATTAATAAATATTTTTTTCAAACTACATGTGGTGGTTACTTTCATTTGACGCTCACAGTATGTATTAAATTTTATTTTTGAAACTATCAAAAAGCTTACACAAAAAAGACGTAACAGTTGAGAAAGTGGTGTGTCTTTAGTCGCACAACGGGCACTCTGTGTATAAATATGTATACAGTAGATAAATGTGTAAAAAAAAAACGAAAACGAATACGACAACGTCGTTCATATTAAAAAAGTACAGCTGCGACATTAAAGTAAAATGAGTAAATAACAAAAACAACACACATTCACAGGCAGCGCGACGAGGTTGATGTGATAAAAGTTGCCCATGTTCCATACAGCGAACTTAAAGTAGGTTGTTGGTTTGTTGGCAACGACAGCACTTTAGCGTAGTAAATCGACTTTTTGTAAATGCTTGCGACGGGACATTGTATAATATACTAGCATGCACACATAGTATATCATACTACATACATACATACATGTGTATATATGTAAGTGAGACGACTTTTCTGTTCTTGTTTGACTTTTCCTTTTTTTTACATCTCTGCCACCACCAAAGCCTAATGAAAGCCATCTACTCAAATAAATACATATATGCATGTGTGTATGTACATTGATGTATATACATACATATTTGTATTTTTGTGAAGTATGATGTCAAACGGCAGCACATTTTTATAAATATTGCATTTTCCAGATTCTACAGAAAACTAAATTATTTTGTATGCGGTGTTCCTTGCAAGCGGTGGGCTTGCTAAACTTTAATTTTTACGAAATTCATTTTTAAATATGGATATAAAGTTTGCATATGTACATATGTATGTATGTACATATGCATACATATGAATGTTTGTGATTCATATTTATTGAAAATTTAAAATGTTTGACATATACATACATAAGTATGTATGTATGTATTTACATACATTCATATTACACATTAGCATATTGTTAGATGAGTGGTGCGTGAGCTAAGTTGGTGATTTTGTGTGTAGTTTTCAAAGATTGTGTAAATTAAATATGCTATTCTCTCTATATCTGCATACACACATCCATATTTACATATACATGTACTATGTGGATATGGATAAATATATACATATGTATGTACATACATGTGCTTGTACAAGTGCGTATTTCTATAAATTTTAAACTCTGTTAGACACACATACATACATATGTATGTATGCATCTGTAAAAGTACTTGCATAAGTACGAACATTATTTTAATGTTAAAAAAGCAACAAACTTAAAAATCTACTTTGTTAAACAATACACAAGGAAGTCAGCACATAATTCACCCGCCAACCCAAGAAATTTGGAAACACGAACATACATATGTATGTATGTACATTCATATATACATATATATGCGCATAAATACAGTATGTACATTTGCATGATTATTGTCCATTGAAAAACACAATATTTGGTTTGTGGAACGAGTAAAAATTGCTACTCGTACCCAATTAACTTACCTGGAACACCTAAAGAATCTGCAATTTGTTTCCAAGTTTGGGCTTTTCTTACAAAATGTTTGTAGTTAAAGTGGGAACGGTCATATATGACAGGGTTCATTTTCACTGCCTCAATGAGGTTTAAATCAAATTGCTGTTCTATAGCTGGATCCATTTTATCCATTTTGTAGCTGTAATATTTTGGTTTTGCTTTTATATGTTAAAAGTGTAAAAAAACTTTTCTGATAAGAAATTTATGCTTTTTGTCGACGCAGGTTAAGCGCCTAAAAAATTTCCAGCGGAGCAACTTTTATGCTAACGTCAACGAAAATGTTTTTATTATAGTATTGTTTTTATTTTTCCAAAACAAAAAAAAGATGTTGACAAGGCTACACTGTAAGCCGCTGCACTGTAAACACTTCTTGTTTTCTTTTTTTTTTCAAAGAAATCCAATTGCAAAAAATCTGTTTTTTTTATATTTTTGTTTCAACTAGCAAACTTCATATACAGAGAAAAAACCGTTTTAGTAGGTAAAGACGTAAACGCCGACGTGGATGCGAAGTAACTGAAAAATGTTGTATATTGTAGAAAACGAAAAGGCTGTAAATTTGTGTAGCTTTGCCGTTCGGCTACAGTTGACGTCTCGCAATTAAAACGCACTCACCAATTTAATAAACACACACAATCACACATTTAGTTTCCCTCTCTGACAGAAATAAATATTTTCTTATTTTGTCTCTCAACAGAGGCGCTTCGTTGGTTGGGAGGAATAAAGAAAATCACTCCCCCTACCGTTTCCAAGGTATTCAATTGGAATTTTTTAATGACTTCTTAATGGAGGATTGGTGTATAATTCAATCAAAATGGAAAAGTCGACATAATGCCACTTTCCCATTAGCATCAATTTAAATGGTAGTACGGACATGTACATCCATATGAACATGCATATACATAAGTATGTACTTAAGTATGTATGTAGATATGTACATACTCGTATGTAAGTATCTAGTACTTGTGTGCATGGATGTGCATTAGTGACCTGCACAAGAGCATTGAACATATTAATGCAAAGTAAATTTGCATAATATGGTGTTGCACAAATATGGGCGGAGTAACGTAGACCATATGCCCAAGATGGTATTAACAGTATTTTATAAGGTTTTGTGACTGACTGTACACGACCTATGCCTTCACATAGGAAGTAGGCAACGTGGTTTATACGGTTATCCGTGGATTATTCGGTTATCCGTGGCAGATCAGTCAACCAGTCCGAGCGAGACGAAAAACTCTCGAAGGCCAAACAACACACACAAGCCTGACCGCACTTAAGAAATAATTACGATGACGCGAGAGATGTTCCCCGCCCCAGAGCTGCTTAACGACTCAAGACCATTTATAAGACCTTTCAAGACATGAGAGATTTTTAAAAAGCTTTACTACATCGAAATATTCTAAAACAAACGCTAAACAACTCTGCTGGCAAGACAAACAACTGAAAAAAATGTCTTGCTAACAGTGTTTAGCGTTTTTTTGGAAAAGCAAAGCATTTGAAAAATCTCTTTTCTTGAAATGTCTTATAAATGGTCTTGTGCAGGTCACTAATGTGCATATCGCTCTTTTATTGCAACATAGACATATCTCAAAAAATGTGTTTTAGAGCTAATAACACAGAACAAAACTAATCACGAATAATAATTTCAAATAAAGACATTAATGTCCTATTTCTCACCTGCGAAAGAAAACGTTCGACTTACAATTTATATTGAATAATGACAACCATTTAAACAAAAAAAATTTCTTTCATTACTTTATTTTAGCAATTGAGTACGAGTATGAATTCATAAAAAGTAATCGAAAAAATTATATCAGTAGGGTAAAACTGACAAATTATTTGAAATACTTCAAAAAATGCAGCGTCATTAATATTCGGTTTTTTTTCTTGAGTAAAGAAAAAATCAAGGGGTATGAACTGTTTTATTATAATTACTACTTTTAAGGATATTTATCTCATCAGAGAACTTCACTTGAACAATTTGACATACTTCACTTTAGTTTTCCTCCCAGTTGTAACTAAAGTCGAGAACGTGTCACAGACTACACGGGATGAATTTGTCACTCAAACTTTGATAAGGATTAATATCTACTAATTCGTGGATAATATGAACCACTTTGATTTGAGATAATTACATGCAAGTTATACCTGAATGGGGGTGTTATATAACAAGGGTCATATCCTTCGTAATACTGAAATGCAGGGACCGTAACGGTTATAATTTTTATTTTAAAAATTACTTTTTAATCGTTATTTCTTGATTTTTATTTATTGCTCACAAAATAACAGTTATTTCTTGATTTTTATTTATTCCTCACAAAATAGCAGTTACCTTTTGATTTTTATTTTTTTGCTTAATTTTTAAAATTTAGAAAGTGTAATTTTTGCGTTAAAATTAATATTACCCGTTTTAAAATTGAATTTATCGCCAGAGTCTATAAAAAACATTGTTATATGTTAAATTAAATTTACTTTTTTATAGTTTATTCATTTAAAAAATTAAACATTTTTTGAGCGAAAAAATAAAAATCAGAAAGTAACTGTTATTTTGTGAGGAATAAATAAAAATCAAGAAATAACTGCTATTATGTGAGGAATAAATAAAAGTCACAAAATAACTCTTATTTTGTGAGGAATAAATAAAAATCAAAAAAATAAAAATCATTGCATCTATAGGTAGTCCATGTAACATGGAGTACCTTGGTATATTCCTTTTGCACGTAGGAATTATCTATTAGTGTGATTTTTTAGTTTAAATTTGGAAAATAATCGTTATTTGCGATCCCTGCTTAAATGTGTTAAAAATGTCTCGTTTGGTAGGATAACCTTTCTAACTCTTCTTAAATATATTTAAATGCTTTCTAAAATATATATTTTTCTAAAAAGATCCAATTTCCAAGTTTACAACCAACAATGAATCACATTGTGGGCCTCAGATTATTATTAGCTCTAAAACACATTAGATCCTAGTTCAGTTTTTGCTACAGTATCACATCCGCTTATCATTAAAATTGGTATAGAGTCTCTCATCATGAAATAATAGTGTAATGAAAAACATTCTGATAAATAAGATCAAATAATTTTGAAGCAATTGTAAACAAAAGCATTACATGGTAATTATTATCCTTAAAATCAGGATTCTACACTATAGTTGTATCTGATGGGAGCAAGTAGGATCAAATATTAAAAGTTTTATTCATTAAATGTCAACTGTAGCCAATATTTGAATAGATTAAGAAAAATTTATAGACATTACCGAAATTGTTTTTATTGTTATTTTATTATTTTTGTTAAGAAAAAAATTAAATTTGGCGGTCGTTTTAAGCCAAAATTTACGTTCGCGAGGTGGGATACAATCAGGCTTATCATGGATAAGAAAATATCCGAATAAAATCTTTCGTTCACATGGATTTTAATTTCGTATCATAAATTCCAATAAAATTTAAATCTTACATATTTCCACTTTTTACAACAGACAAATCCTTGTGAATGATTTTCTTCATAAATTGTAAAAATATTTCGCAATCGTATGAAGTTTTTTGAGACCAATTGTTCACAAGTTCGGAAATTTCCATGTGAAACTTTATTTATGATAAGCCTGAATAATTTCTAATAAACTCTCATATTTCAAAAAAAAAACATTTTATTGCAAATTGTCAGTGAAAAGTGCAATATGTGTAATATATTTTCCTATAAAAAAAGACGTAATATATAATAATGGGTGTTTTTTATTGAGGTATAAAACTTTAAGTTGGCATCACTTTTTTAACTGGCGGCCATTTTGTCAGCTGTCAAGTAATTAATATTTAGTTTGGTTTGCCATTTCATCATGAACAGGTTGACAAAAGAACAACGCTTGCAAATCGTGCAAATTTATTTCGAAAATAATGGTTCAGTTCGCGAAGTTTACCGCAAGCTCCGTCCATTTTATGGTCGACATAATCGTCCATAAGAGCAATTAATTCGGTTAAGCATGGATCGTTTTCGCACTACGTTTACTCTATGTGATAATACGCATCCGCAGAGACGTCGAACAGTGCGCACCGAAGAAACAATTGCCGCTGTAGAGCAAAGTGTTGAAGAGGACCCGAATGAATCGATTCGCCACCGGAGACCGGTATAGAGCCATGATAACCGACTATTTTGTTCCCGAATTGGATGGCATGAATGTGGATGAGTTGTGGTTCCAACAAGACGGCGCTACATGCCACACAGCGCACGTCACAATCGATTTATTGAAGGAAACATTCGATGAGCGCATAATTTCGCGGAATGGACCTGTCAATTGGCCACCAAGATCGTGTGATTTGACACCATTGGATTATTTTCTTTGGGGATATGTGAAGTCGCTCGTCTACGCCAACAAACCAGAAACGTTAGGGGTCTTGGAAGCCAACATTCGTGGCGTTATTGCCAACATACGGCCCCATATGCTCGAAAAAGTGCTTGAAAATTGGACCTGTAGAATTGGCTTTATTCGAGCCAGCCGCGGCGGCCACGTGCCCGAAATCATATTTAAACATTAATGGCATAAAATTATCCTTCCAATAAAGCCAAATTGATGGACATTAAAACGATTTTCTTGTGTTTTATTTCAATTCGAAGTTCTATACCTCTAAAAAAACACCCTGTATATACATATATTATATACTATGTATATGTATACATATATATTATTATCTACTAAAATATTCATTGTGAGCATATTTCTTATTTTAAATTTTTATAACATGCTGTTTCTAATAATTTTTAATATAATTACATATATATATATATATATATGTATATATGTATGTAGAAGATGACAGTGAAAAACATTATTTATGCATAAACCGGATTCAGATAATCCCAAAAACCTTGGACTCTAAAATTAGGAAATCCCGTGCTCCGGGATATGCATAGTCCTGAAAATCCCGGGATTTCCCGTTTAGAATCTCTAGTCACAAGTGAAAGGTCATAACTCGTATTTTCATGTAATTGGGTTTTTCAGTGATTCCAATACATTTTACACAAATACAACCCGTCACAGAAATTTATTGCAATAGTGTAAAAAATAACTCTTTTACAGGCAGTTGTACAGTTTATTATTATGTTTTTACCTTCTCCTGTATAGTTACAGTTATTTGAATCAGGGCCTTTCTACTTATGGCCAACGATATGTACATTAAATTGTGTGTAAATTTAAAACTTTAAACTCGTTTTCTGGCAAACTGATGACGTGGTTTGAATAACTGAGCGATATGTAAATTGAAAATTTAAAACTTGTTTTCTGGTAATCCACCTTTTTTGAGTTAGGCCTCTTTGCAATAAAGGAGCGGTATAATACATACATAAATATGTATGTATTAGTGATGTAACGAATGTCAATTTTTGATATTCGCGAATACGAATACGAATATTTGAAACGATATTCGCGAATACGAATATTGTATATATTGTTATGAAAAAAGACTTCACACTCTTGTTGGCGTACTTTAAAGTTAATAAAAAGTACCCAAAATTTTAATGCTCGTCATTAAATAATATTTGAAAATGATACAAAGCACAAATTTCTATAAAAAAATTAATGTATTTGTACAAACTAAAATTTTTAGTCATTTATTTAAATTTCGTTTAGGATTTATGCATTTATTTATTTAATTTCTTTGGAAAAATATTCGTATTCGCATCCACCTGAATTTACCGAATACGAATACATTCGTATTCGCCTGAAAATGGCCGAATATTCGACAATTCGAATACGAATACGAATATTCGTGCATCACTAGTATGTATGTATGTACATTCCTGGGTATTATATTCTAATATCCCAGTAAACACTTTGACGAGTTGTCTGATGGCAGAAAAACTATAACTTTAAAGCGGCCCGATTTCTTGCTGTTTCGGTACTTTTTCTGACCGACTTCGCATGCAATTTTTGCATTTTATGCAGCTTCTGATCAAATTCCGCAATCATATTCGCTGTTATAATATTTAAAATTATGAAAAACCTGGTTTCGGTTTTTGCAATTCACTAAAAACCAGTCAACCGGTTTTTAGTGGGAAAATTACTATGGGAAAGCTTTGATTTTAATTGCTTTCTTGTAAATAAATATAATAATAAAAAATTTAAGGTAAAACATATATACATATCGCACTTAATGAACAAGAGGGTGTTGAATCAAAATTTTAAAATTTTCGGTAGAGACGAAAAACTGTTTGTGGTTATATTTTAAGAGAATTTGAAAATCCGAATACATAATAGTAAGCAAGCTCCATTTAAAAATATATTATCATTGTTTTTATCTTAAAACCTTGCAATTATTGGGGAAGCACATTTATGTTTTGAAAAAAGTCACAACTCAAGCAAAAATTGAAAAATTTTATTATAAAAACAGTCACATTTCTAATGAAAATTCTAAAGTAAAGCAAAATTTTATCAACAAAAGAGCAATCTTAATACGCTCTGAAATAGTGTGAAGTGAAGTGTGTGAACCGCGACTTACTCCCGGTTCACACAAGCATTTTACTAAATTATATTCGTTTACCCAAAATACAGTAAATGAGAACACAAATTGAAAGGGTAAAGTGACACTTCTTGTCAGAGTATTTTGCAAATTCTTACTGCAGAAATTTTTCGCAATAAAGTTTCTTAGGATAAAATCATAATCATATGTACAATTATGATTCAAAGTTAACAAACAAAAGTAAGCAAACGGTGCATATCGACGGTTTGATTCTGCTTTGATTTATGGGACAAACATGTGTTTTCGAGAAAATCGATGAAGAATGTTTAGTTCATTAGTTTTATAAAAATACACAATAGAATTTTTTGTTTAATAATAAAAGTACTAGATACATATGTTTTTTATTCAAACTTAAAGTTAATAAACTTTTTACATCCAACATGAAAAGTTATTAGGACTTAAAAAAAAATTACAAAAATCTTTTGCAACACATTCCACATTCATAACAACACTGTTGTTAACTACTTGCTCAATTGGTTTAAATTACTGTGTATATTTAAGTAGATATAAAAGGTGAAAATATCAGTAAAAATAAAGGAAGACATATAGTCTTTTCTCTTTATTTGTTCAAATTGAACTAAATATATAATTTTCATATATTGACAAGTTGTTTAAAACTACAGCCTACTACACATATAAACTATACTTTTACTACAACTCGGTCAACCTGACCTGTGATCGTCCCGATCACATATATTTTTACAAATGCACCTACCCTAGGTAGAGTTGTTCTTCTCATTTTGATCATGATTTTCTCTCCACATTTTGATGTTACATGCCTCAATTACCCCATCATACGGAATTTGTGTTATTTGGCAGTTTTCAATATCTTTTATCACATAACGATCATTTGGCAGTACCTTATGCACAATATATGGCCCTTTATATTTTGGAAGAAGCTTCCTGTTCACACCAACTGAGCTGTCAACATTTCTAATTACTACAAAATCCCCTTTTTCGTATGATTTTACTTTAACTCCTCTTTCCAATGCCCTTTTCTCATTATATTCTTGTGATTTTCTTATATTTGACTCAACTTTACTCCGTATATCCTCAATACAATTTCATGTCCCATACATCAAAGCAGAAACAAACCGACGAAGCCGATATGTACTTTGACGGATAGGTTAAGGTCAGCTGACGATCTAACGATTGAAATTTTTATAAATTTATACATTGCTCAAATTAATTTTTTAGAGTAAGAAATCAATTTACAATATTCGAAATACAATTTTGTTCGTATTTTTAAAACAAAAGAAATTTTTTTGAATTTGAATATCCAAAATTTTAATAAAATTCATTTCAATATTATTTCAATAAAAAAAAACACAAGAAATTAATTCAATCAGCTGTTATTTCTTGAATAGAAATTATTTCTAAAAAACAAAAAGAAATATTTATTCAATTTAAAAATACATATATAACAATCACTTATTTACAAAAATCGAATCTCATTCTATTAAACTTTTACGAATTACAGTATTTAGTTTTTCGGCATTATGCGAAAAATATATTGCAGATATGTTAATGGTGGATTCGGGTGATTAAAAAATAAGGAAACCTTTTTTTGTTTTTGCAAATTTGCGTAATTTTCGCGATTGTTGCCGAATTTTTTGCATTCCTTACAGTTTTAACGATTTTTAATAATTTTTATAATGCTTGTTTAAAATTTTGCCAATTTTCGCGATTTTTTGCAAAGTTCGCAATAAAAGCGGATTTTTGCATGGTTGTTAGTGTCCCAACAATTTTGAAGGTTTTAAACCTAGTACTACGACCTACTACACTTACAATACGTTGTGAATTGAGCAAATAATAAAAGAAACTTTTTATTTGTATATTTTTTTTACAATATAAAACTATTTGAAACTATTTTCATGAATTTGAAATAATCAATAAAGTTTTTGTTGAATAATATAAATTTGACTTATTAACAAAAAATTATTTCAATCTCAAAAACTCAAATGAAATAAAGTATAATTTTATTCAAACTATAGAAACATAATTTAAAAACATTTCAGTCGCTTTATTCAAATAAAGCATTAATTTGTTATATTATTATTTGAAATTCTGACGGCAAAAATTTTTTTAAATTTTTAGACAAAAAAATAAATTTATATATGAAAAATTTTATTTCAAATCAATAACAACAAATTTTAATTCATATCATGAGGAATGTGAATGATTTTAATAAAAATATATTCCTTTAACAGAAATAAAGTTTAAGTTTAATTTAATTTTATAGAAAAATTCAAATAAAAAAAATCATATTGAACAGCTATATATATATATATATATATATATATATATATATATATATATATTGGTTCGTTTTTGAAATAAATAAAAAATAAAAGCAAATGAGCTGCTCAATTTGCTGTAAACGCCATATTACTTTTTATCTTTCGTTGTTGTCTTCGCATGCAACTGGAAAAAGGTGCTATCACTTCCGACTGAATATCTGCATTTTAAAGAAGCAATTTGTAAACACACATGCATATGTGTGAGAAAGTACGTGAATTAGTTTAAAAAACAATTTTTAGTAACATAACATAAATATTTGAAAATGTCAGAAGAAAAGCCCATATCTTTAACGGATGCTCAAAAGGCTCGCATAGAGCGTAATCGGGCAAAAGCATTGAGCCTAAAACAAGCAAAACTTGTAAGCCATCCTTATTCTTTAGATACGAAGTAAGTAAGATAACCTAAGTACTTATGTATGTATGTTTGTACATATTAATATACATAAATATATATGTATGTACATATATTTCAAGGGATTCCAACATCAGAGATAGTTCGTCTTCTGTTATTAAAATACAAGGAACTAAATATATTGATAGTGGTGGGGGTTTCCTAGTTGAGGAACCCCTTCAAGCATCACAGAATGGTAAAACTTCAAACAATGTAAACGCCCCTGTTGTTGCTAGTGGTTCCATTGCTATACCAGTTCAATATGAGGAATGTTTGGAGTGTGGGGATGCCTTTGTAGACTCCTTTCTTTTGGATAATTTCAGTCATAAAGTATGTGACAAATGTCGAGATCAAGATGGTGAGCATTCTCTGATAACACGCACTGAAGCCAAAGATGAATATTTGTTAAAAGATTGCGATTTTGATAAACGGGATCCACCGCTGCGTTATATCAGTCGTAAAAACCCACACAACATACGTTGGGGTGAAATGAAACTTTATCTACATTCTCAGGTCCAAAAGCGCGCCATTGAAGTATGGGGTAGCGAAGAAGAATTAATGCGCCAACATGAAAACCGCGTTGTAAAAAGAGAAGTTGGGAAAGTACGAAAATATAATAAACAATTGAAGCAACTACGTATGGAAGTTCGTAGTAGCTTATATACCAAGGAGACTAAATCTAACCATGTCCATGAATATGGCGAAGATTCATACAATGAAGAAGATGACACCTACTCACACACATGCAAAACGTGCTCCTTTACAGAGACGTTTGAAAAAATGTAAAGATTGAACTGCTCTACAAATATTCAAAACTGAAGCCATAATACAAAAAAAATTTAACAAATCCACATAGTTTACAGAAGGATCTATTGCCTTTTACAAAATATTTCCTTCATAGCCGGACACAAGAATTTTCTCCTGAATTATACTTTACAATGTACAGGCACAGTTTTTTATGAAAACTTCTGCGTACATAATATTTATTTTCTTAAAATCATATTTTCCGTAAACTGGATTTGAGTGAAATTAATAATGAATTGAATGAATTATTATTATTATTTACACAATTTCTCATGCCGAAGTCTTTCTATTTCTGTGAAGTTATATTTTCAATAAAAATATAAAGCAATTATGTACATGGTTAACATTGTATTTGCTTACGCATGGATTATCACTTGAAAAAGTCATTTTAATTCAAAATTCTTTTCAACAAATAAAAAAGTTGCGTTCCGAAAAAATAAATAAATAGTTGTCCCACAAGATATTTTTTTTGCTGTTAATATGTCTTTACTATAAATAACATAATTGTTAAAATAATCGTTAGAACAAGAAATTTTACTTTCAAAGGAGCAAACAGAGACTCGAAACAAAAACATGCTATTTCACAAATTGAAAATACTTTTTGTCTATAATATTTATCCTCGATAGAATGCGGTTTCTTGGAACTTTATGGACAAATATAATTTTAACAAAGTCACTTTAAGACTTATCTGAAAGTTGCAAAACGAGAAGCTAGCTGTTTAAAGAGCATTTAATTAATTTTTAGCGGGTATAACTTTGGAACGGTAAGAGCAAACTCAGTATTTTTTTCTTTAACTGACTCAGAATTTATCCACCTTTTAAACTGTATTACTAGTTTTTTATCTTTAATAGAAATCTTAAAAGTTACAAAGCATTATTTTTAAAATTATGCTAAATTTCCAAAAAAAAAAAAATTCATAAAGGGTACCAAAATGAGCAATCAATTTACCAAAACTTATAAAATCTGTGCCCCATTTCTGTAACTTGTGGGAAGTTCTCGCATTTTTTTTTGGACCCTAGTGTACGTAGCGCTCATATACTAAACGTCATAACTCAAAAAAAAATGTTTGCAAGAAAACGCGTTTCATCTTTTCAATTTACACACAAGTTAATGGAAAAAGAAAATTTCATTTAACAATATATTTGTACAAAATTTTTAAACAATAAGAATATCGATAAGATGATAAATTCTGCATTATCATATTAAAGTTGTAGATAAAAAAAGAAATTTCAATGATAAATCTTACAAGCAAAGAATAAATTTCTTTCCAGTTTTTGGAATTCTATTATGGCTTTAGTGTGTTATTTATTTAAAAAAAATCACGAAATAAAAAATCTTAAAATCGGTTGAGGTTCCACGTGCAGTTTGTCTAATTTTTGCCCACTTTAACCCCATTGAACTTAAACAGACTAATTTACTTTTGTATGTTAATAGGGCATTTAGATTGTCTCGAAATCTAGTACTTATGAGATTTCGTGCTAAATCTAGTTGCCACTGCTAGATTCCCCATACAAAATGAAATCTATTTTGTCAGTAGATTTGTAGGAAATCTGCGCAAAATCTAAAATTTTTTATTTTTGACTACATATTTATAATAAAAAAGATGAGTGAATTAGCTACGATCTGTTTTAAAAGGTGGTTGAATTGGCTACAGTACAGTTGTTTGGTTATAGTGTTGGATATTTTTCTATTAATGGGCTTTGTTTTGGATAAAAAAATCTTGATAAATGTCACAAAAACTTGGTGTAAACGGTATAGATTTTCATAAAGGTTTTTAAAATATGTACTCAATTCATGGATTGTATTAACTATATAAATTTTACTTTATTATGTGCATGCATAAGCGGGGAAAATTTATTACTCACGGTTTGAAACATGTATTGAAATTAAAATTTTTTTTAAGTTTAAAAATGCCAAAAAGAACGACTGCTTACCAACTATGTACGTTTTGTAAATGGTAATCAACGCTGCCAACTATTTGTTACATCTATGTACGTCTATGGTTGTGTAATATCGGCTTAATTTTAGTGCTGCCAAGGCTAAGACCACTTGCACTTGCCATAATTGTTGTTGCATTATTTTTCGTGCAAAAGATTTGTCATCCATTTAGTACATGCAAGTTTTAGTATTAAGAGGAAGAAGATTAAGTAAATTCTGTGAAAATTCCCATTAATAGTGAATAAATTTTTAATAGATTTTAACACATTTAACTTTAGATTGTCAATTTTCATATAATAAAAGCTCTATACAGTTCATAATTTGTACTTCACTGCCAAGGTTCTAAATATACCACCGCAAATCAAAACGAATAAACCACAAAAATATTAAAGAAATCACTCACAAAACAAACCGTGAAGAAATATGGATCAAATACAAATCAGTGATATGGAAAAAGTCCGCATTGTATCCGATTTTATATTGCACGCACCACCGGGAGAATTTAATGAAGTATTCAATGACGTTCGTGAGTTGTTAAAAAATGATGCCCTGTTAAAAGAAGGTGCCAGCCACGCCTTTGCCCAATATAACAAAGATCAGTTGACACCGGTCCGCATAGAGGGCAGTGAACATAATGCTGTGATCTCGGAATTCAATGATTTAGGTAAGTAAATAATCATATCAACTCTATACAAATGCTGAATAAAGTTCTAAAAATATGTTACATGTGTACATACAATAGAAAAAGGTATGCATGGAAGTATGTACATATATGCATGCATACATGTGAATGTATGTATGTATGTATGAATACGTATTTGTGTTATTATCCGGGGGAGGAATGTGTTTTCGATATTAATAGATAATTGTTATGATTCAATGAAAACAAATTCCTGTTGGCTACATTCAAGTACATTTTTATTATAAGTTAAAAAATTTAATATTTTCTCATATAAAACTTTTTATAGGTAGTGGCCGCTTCTATGATCCTCGCACCAAACAGTCATTTAAGTATGACCATCTTCGTAAAGAGGCTAGTGATTATCAGGATGCTGACACTGATGCAGCAGTTGAACCATGGAGAGCTGCCTTAGACATTGAAACATTAGCATATACTGCCAGTCATTATAGGCATGGTGTAAGTAAAACTATCCATCTTGTCAATCATTTTCTGCTTGTAAATGCTTGTTATTGATAATTATTTAATAAACACATATGTATTCAAAAGAAAAAAGTTAGATTGACAATTTGTTGAGATAATCAAGTTCGGTAAAGAAAAATCAGAATAACAGAAAATATTTTGATGTTGATTCTACATTTTAGAAGGAGAGACAGTGGATAGTTGTGTATGAGAGAAATTTAGGGAATTAAGGAGAGAAAATAAATGATTTCGATCGGTATATCCATAATATTGTATTGAATTTATAAGCATTGGCATAATTGTGTTATTAAAATTTATTTATTTTGGGTCTAGAAACTCTATGCAAATAAGTCATCAGTCTTTTCAACCATAATTTGCAAAAAGATTACAAAAAATAACGTAAATTATTATGAAATAAAAAATAGCGAACATAATAAACAACGACGTGGTTTTTATACATACTTCTGTACTGACAATTTTCAAGTTAATACCATATTCCTGCAACAAGTGCAACATAGACTAGTTGTAACTTCACTATGTCAATTTTTATTTTTTTTTCAAAATCATGTCGCAAGCCATTTTACGAAATTTGTTTGTTTGTAATTCTATCTTTTGTATTATATTGTGAAGGTTTGTTCTGTTTTTGGTAAAATCCAAAGTGGTCAAATAACATTAACGATTTGCATTGAGGACCACCAATTTCAACCTAAAAACTATTGGAACGGTAGATGGCGTTCACAATGGCATGTTACTTTTCAAGCTGGCTCCGGTAGCGCTGAATTAAAAGGCAGTTTAAAAGTCCAAGTATGTGCTCATAAATTAAATACAGAATTGAATGTTATAAATTACAATTGATTTTTGTATTCTCCACAGGTTCATTACTATGAAGATGGCAATGTTCAATTAGTATCTTCGAAGGAATGTCGTGATTCGGTTGTTGTTACAAATGAACAGCAAATGGCGAAAGATATAATACGCCTTATAGAAGAGGCAGAAAACGAATATCAGCTGGCCATTTCAGAAAATTATCAAACCATGTCTGATACCACCTTCAAGGCCATGAGACGTCAGTTACCAATCACAAGAACCAAGATTGATTGGACTAAAATTGTATCGTACAGTATCGGCAAAGAATTGAAAACACAATAAGGACAACAAATAGCGGAAGCTGAATCGCAGCCGCATTCTATACTATTAATAGCAGAATCATCAAGTGATTCGATAACAACAAGAACATCGTTAAATAAGAGGCCGACCAGTCTTCCTCTTGGAAAGTAAAAGTTGAAGTAAAACATAACAAAGCAAACAGCAATTAAAAGCATCATTAGAAAAACGCTACTACAAACAAATTAAATAAATTAACAACGATATCATTGTTTTATTGTTCCTCTCTTGTTACAGCCAACAAACCAATCAACCAAAAACAAAAGAATTAATAAGAAAAGGGAACTTTCATACACACGATATTATATCGTTTTAAATTTTCAAACACACAACTGTCGCCTTATTTTTTTCTGCCTGTTTAAGAAACTAAAAACCGCTAAAATTTCTTGAGAAAATACTAAACTTTCAGTTCTTTTTTTCTTTATTTTTAAATTAACATTAAAACATGTTAAGTAATATATAATGATGATAAATGTTTTTAAGAAAAAATCAGTATGGAAGCATTTTTAATAAAATAGTTTTTTATTTCAACTTTTATAGTATATAATTTATCAATATTATGATTAGAAACTTTAAGGTATAATCTAAAACAACTTTTTATCTATATATTATTTGTTTTTTTTTGTAATTGTGTGCGTACGAAATCATCTTACTTTTTTTATTGAAAAATGTTAAAATCTTAAGTAATACCTTAAAAAAGTTTTTAAAACTTAAAAACCTCCATTCTTTAAATAATAGAGTAAGGATCACTAGAAAAGTCCTCTTTTTTCATATATTACCTTCTCTTGTCAAAACGAAAAGGTACAATTTATCTTAAAGGAATTTAAATTAATTAAACCAACAATAAAAAAATGTACTAAGCAAATAAAAAAATAACAAATTGGAAGTAATTATAAATACAAATAAAAATGTTTACAATAATAAACCATAAATAATAATGTTATAAAAATGTATAAAAAGTGGTTTAATTTTGAAGATGTGGTCTAAAAGCAATTGTATTGTCGCAGGGAGTCGTTGTTAGCAACAAGAAAAAGGTGTATACTGTCATAAATAAGTATATACAGTCTTTGACAATTGGGCAGACGAATGAGAACGAAAACAATTCGTTTAGGAGAGGTATATGAATTTAGTAGGATTTCTAGAACAAATTTTGGACTAGTCGCATTTCATTGTTTTTTTTTAAATGGTCTGGAAGTTAAAATGCAATCAATATAGAAAAAAGTTTTAAAGTAAATTAAACAGAAAGTTATTGAAATAAAAAAATCTTATTTATAAGCAAGCTTTTATTTACATTTATACAAATTGCGTAATGACTTTATAAGTAGTATTTAACTTATCATCATTCAAAACAGTAACAGATTCAGGTATTTTTTATATTAAATCGATGGCTGTGCAGCGTAACTTGCGGACTTAACCGAAAAATCGTATCAGAGCTTTAAGTAGATATAAATTTTTTCCTTATCGATTTTCTTCAGATAATGAAAAACTTTATAAACAGCTATGTACACAGTGTGTGTAACTTATTGCGTTGCGTTATCACTTTTAATTATAAATCTTTTATCAGGCTGAGATTTTAGCTCCAATTGCAAAGAATCAATTAACCAACCAGCATTTTCATCACGCGTAGCCGAGAATAGAATTTTTCCACGTTCTTTGGAACCCCTAATTGAGACTTCTAAATAAGCTTTCTGACCGTCACACATGTTCTGGGCATCTCCAACATCAAAACCCACTTCTTTAATGGGTTCGCCCAGTAAGCTAATAGCTCCTTCATTGCAATTAAACACATGCATAGACTCAGCAAAATATTGTTACATATTATTAAAAAATTAATAACTTACCCCTATGTTGTCTTAAAATTTGGAAAGCTGCTCGAAAATAGTCGGTCTTGCGTATACGTTCCTCAATTTTCCATCTCATATACATAACACTCGAAATGCCCGCTATACCTACATATATAGCTATTTTCGCCAAGCTCTTGTTAGATGGAAAGCCCATTCTATCATTCAATTTGTGTTAAAATTCTTTATTTCTATATGAATATGTAAATTTTTGCACGGGTTTATTTGTTTTAAAATAAATAAATTGCCTTGGGTTAAAAAAACTTTAGCCAGTTGTTTGATTTTGTTTATTTTTTGCAGAATGTTATCACAACAAAAAGTACTACAGCTGTTCGAGACTCGAGATGTGTATGACATTTTACAGAATTTGAGGTTAAAAATGTTAATTGTTGTGATTGGTTTTGTAAGAAGTTTTTTTTATTACATTGAGATTAATTAAGATTTTTATTAAATAAATTATTTAAATATGAGCTTTATTAGCACATTGCATTTATTTAAGATAAAATGCTTCCTGCAGTCTTCATTTATGCGTTCCTTTGCAGTTGGTAAGTTTGTCATTTTGTCCAAAATCTTGGAAATAACAAATTTCTTTTGCTTAAAGTTCCCACTGGAAAAAAGCTGAAGAAGTTAGGCAAATTGGGGCCTATTATGGAAAAGAAAGAGATTCCTGTCGAAACAGATACCAATAAATTAGTTAATTATGTTTGCGGTAGCAATATAATGAAAACTGGCACAGATATTAAGGTAAATGTTTCTTATATTCATACATACATAATTACATGCCGAAGTACTTACATTTTACATATATACATACGTATGTACATATCTATGCACATATCGGAGTCTTGTCTACAAGAGTGTCTTAACTCAAAAAATTAGTTTTTTAGTTATGGTGCATCATCATTACTAGCTTTATATTATCTAAAAATTTCATTGGTGTACACACTTCTGGAGAGGAAAATTACATTATACTTTACCATACCATTTTTTCTTCGAAATATTAAATAAAACTTACAAAAGCACCAATGAATATTCAATAAATAGGTATTAAATAAATTTATATTAATTGAGACACAGAAATTTATATTAATTGAGCTCAACTCTAAATTAAAATAAATATATGAATAAACACTGTTTGATTTGTTTAAATGTAATGTATAGTATACATCTATGATTATACAAGTGGAACAATTGGGGACGTTTTTTGTCCCAAAAGTCTGATAAGTAAAGCCGTTACTTAAAAAGTCCTTGTGGTAGACTGAAGTACATACAGACATACATATACATATCGTCGGTTGGTTTCGGGTTTGCGGCGCATTATATACAAAATACATTACGTCTGCAGCACACCAGAAACCAACCGGCGATATATTGTTTGAAATAACACAATAAAGAAGAAATATTTTCAATTTCTTTATATGTAGCTAATTAAAAGATTTTGTTTCCAGGAAATTTCACGATATACAATAGGAAATAAATCTAACCCGAATGGATATTAGCTTTTTATATGCAATAAAAAGTAATTCTTTTAAGACTTTCAGTTAAAAAGAAATGCGGTCTGCAATGAAAATAAGTTCTTAAGAAAATGAATCAACCCAATTCTAAATATTGCCCGGGAATTAATTTTTTCAAAAAATAAACTCTTCCTAAACAAGGGAAGCCAATTTTAAGGCTTTTAAAAAGCGTTCAAATCATAAATATAAAATTGAGAGAATTTTGAGTTTGCATATAACTTTTTAGGATTCCGTACACCAAAGGTAAAAAAGGAACCCTATTGCTTTCGCTACACTGTCCGTCTGTCCGTCACACGGTATTTCCTCAGGAACCGTAAGAGCTACGGTCCTGAAATTTGGACAGAGTATGTAGAACTTTGGCCGGTACAACAACAAATACATGAGAGTTAAAAATTAAAGGGTGTTCCAAAACAAGCAACGAAAAATGCTAAAATCCCAAGTAATATACATATAATTTGTATGTACATATGTATGTATATTGACACTTGAAATTTGTAAAATTAGTGTATTTTTGTATCGACTACAACAATTACCACTAAAATTTAAAAAAATTTAAATTAAAAGGTGGTCCATCAGTTAATGTAATTTTGACTATGTAATTTTGACAACTTGGTATATCTTGGAAACTGTAAGAGGCAAACTCTTGAAATTTTGAAAAACGGTAAAACTAAAAAATCTGAAAATTATAAAATCGTCAAACCAAAAAAAAATGCTAAAAATTCAAAAACATCGCCAAAACGAAAACAATCGCCAAAATTAAAAAAAATTTCTAACACTAAAAAAAGTCGCAAAATTCGAAAAAATCGTGCAAATGAAAAAAATCGCCAAAATGAAAAAAGCGCCAAAAACCGAAAAAAAATCAAACGCGAAAAAAAACAAAATAATTGTTAATATGAAAAAAATCGCCAAAATTAAAAAAAGTTGCCAAATTGAAAAATCGCCAAAATTAAAAAAAAAATCGATAAAACGAAAAAATCGCCAAAAAAAAAAAGCCAAAAACCAAAAAAATCGCCAAAATGAGAAAATAATGTCAAAACTAAAGCCAAAATGGAAAAAAAATCGCCAAAATAAAAAAAATCGCAAAAATTAAAAAAACGCCATTTTATATAGGCTACTAAAGTTCGTATTGAATTACATATTTCGTGTCCGTACGGAACCCTTCGTGCGCGGGTAAAAGTCGTAAATAAATATATTTAATAAATATTTACTACAATGCAAAGGGAATCAACAATATATAAATAAATAACTTAAGAAACACAAATCTTCAAAACATACTTTCATTAAATTTAAGAAAGCCTATAAGGGTTTTCATGAGAACTCTTAAAATTGCCATTTGTGCAATTGTCAAAATTGCGAGACTTGTTTCATGAAGCCCCTTTTAACCTTTTGTGCAAATAACGTATGTAAATTTGAAACAAACGTCAAAAAATTAATTAAATAAAAATTTAGTAATAAAATTTGAAGCAGTTTTTAATTAAAAAAACTATTTATAAAAATAAAAAAGTGTGTGTGTCTAAAATTGCCTAAAGAAGTCCAAAAAAGCAAGAAGTTGATGTTAACAAAATGCACAATTGCACAGCTTAAGTTTACGAGTCAAAATCATTGGGCAAACTTAACAAGTTTGTGTAAATAAATTTCTATAAAATTTTTCACATTTTATTTACGAGAGTGTAAAAATGCACAATTGCACAGTTTGCGAGACTTTTGAACAGTCTCATGAAAACCCTTATTAATATAATTAACCTATTGAAGTAAAATTTAGGTTTTTTTAATTTACAGCTTAAACCCGACTCTGAATATCCCGATTGGTTGTGGACATTAAATGTTGATCGTATTATACCCCTAGAAGAAATGGATCCTAATACAAAGCAATATTGGAGACGTTTAAGAAGAACTGCTCTAAGACGCAATAACCAATTAGCAAAGCTTAAGAAGTTTTAAATAATAGATATATTTTACAATCAAATCAAATAAACAAGCTTATAATAAACAAACAAATCAAAAACCTGACTTTAAAGGAGACAATTTAAAAGTTATGCACTAAAACGACCGACAGACTTTTCCAATCCGTTTTTATTTTCTGCACTTTTGCACGCACAAAAATTTTAATGCTGGTACTTTAATTTTCTTATAAAATGTATAGTTTTTATCCGATTTCCGTGTACGATGGCTTGAAATTTGTGGACACAGAATGGACAGTTACATAAAATTATGTGATGTATACTGTGAATTCAAAACGAAAGAAAACCATGAACGTAATTAACATACAAATTCGTAAACAGTTAATTTCGTTTCGAATTTTAAAGCATGGATTTTATTTTATATGTTGCACTAAATAGCTTTTCGATTGACAACAATTTAATATCCTTTTAAACAACATATACAACTTATTTTCATCGAACCAGTCTGTTGCACTGGATGATTCTTTACATCGAAAAATATAAATTTTCCGTTATCTGGTGAATTGGCGAGGCACAGGAATTTAATTTTTTACTTTTTTTGCATAAGTAACATTTCAAACCCTGCAACTTTAACTGTGGCATAACAAAGCTAAATTTGCTTAGGTTGACTTAAGCGATTATTCCATATTGCCACATACATATTTGTTTATTTTTAAAAAATCTGTCACAACAAACAAACGGCCTGTCCTACGATGTCACCAGAAATCGTTCGATCGAATACTTATATTGAAAAATTTTTTTTTATTAAAAATACATTAAAATTGATTATTGAGGGGTAAGCTGGATCATATGCGCGTTTCACTGCTAGCGCAGGACATCAGGGAACCTTTACCCTGCAATACATGCGATTTATAGTTCATTAAATTTTTTCATAAAAATTTTAAAAATTCCATTAAATTTTTTTCATAAAAAATT
The DNA here is from genome assembly GCA_905220375.1 of Tachina fera. NCBI lineage: Eukaryota > Metazoa > Arthropoda > Insecta > Diptera > Tachinidae > Tachina > Tachina fera. Next base: position 99,648,846 of record LR999967.1, on the reverse strand, counting down.
TTTTTGCATGAAAAATGGATGATGTATATTTCATTAAATTCTTTGCACGAAATATAGACGAAGTATATAGTCCATTTAATTTTTTGTATATGAAGTGGACAAATTATAGTCTATTAAATTTTTTCATAAAAAATTAAAAAATGGACGATGTATAGCCCATTAAATTTATATCATAAAATTTTTTTTTTGCATAAAAAATGGATTATGTATAGTTCATCAATTTTTTGCTCGAAAAATAGACGAAAATAAATAGTCCATTTAATTTTTTGCATACGAAATGGGAATATTATAGTCCATTAAATTTCTTATTTTCAACAAATTCTGCCAGAAAGCATTTATCTGAATTTTTTAAAAGTTTAATGCTTTTTAACCAATGAAACTAACAGATCTAGCAGTTAAAATTCTAAAATGGCAACAATGCGTGGGAAAGGCCTAAATATCTATTTTCTGCTCCTAGAAAATTAGAAAATTAAACAATATTTTACATAATTTTCATTATTTCGCTCAAGGTATTAGGCCCTCTTCTGTAAATTTCACCCATTGTTTCGGAACAAAAATTTTTATATGGAGTTTGACGTTTCTCTTTTTGAGAGAGAGAGAGAACAAGAGAACAAAGTTTGTTCGGAACATTTTCTGCTTGAATTGGTTTAATTTTAATTTTTTTCCGGATAAAATCGAACTGAGCTGCCAAATATTTTAATTTTTCAGCCAAAGTTGAACTGAGCTGCCACATCATGTTATATGAATAATAACAGCACAGAGTATACTTGTATTTATTAGAATAGAAATAAAGGAAAATTAAAAAAAACATATACATATGTATGGAGATGAACGAGACAATTGCATTAAACAATTAAAAAGATGTGTGTGACACAGAAAAAAAACTGTCCGTAAAAAAATTTTCTCCAATTTTTCCCTTGATACAGCACCATAAGCTCGGCGATAAAAACTTTCAAATCGAGATTTCAAACTTGATATAATAAAAATAGCTGGCAATGTACTTACTCATAAACTTTAATATAATTTTATCGTATGACTTATTGGGCTATTATATGTACAAAGAACTTTTTATTGCGTTTTATGTGCCATTATTTATCTTTCAATTAATTGTTATTTTTTATGGAAAAAAGAACAACAAAAAAACTTTTTCCAATGATCAGTTTGATTCAATATTGGGAGTTAAGTAGAGCTTGGCATTAAATAGCAAATATTTTATTTACTTTACGTAGAGATAATGTTACTTACATAAGTACTAAGTATATGATATTTATGATAATCAGGGAAACCAGAAATATGCAATTGCATGTTTTTTCTTGTCTGACATATCAATGCGAAATTAAGACATTTATCCGTTTCCGAACTTTTTATGAATTCTGGCATCGATTTGTTGGTGCATATTTTTGCATATTTTACCCCTTAGAGCATGTTTTAGCATACTTCAGTCTAACACGCATATTTTGAGCATTTTTAAAATTTTTAGAGCATATTTGGCGTTTTTAGGGCATATTTTGGTAATTTTTAATTTTTTTTATTTTAATAAAAATTTTTTTTTACTTTTTTCGTCAAAATTTCATATTGTAGTGAAAGAAACAGTAGTATGGGGAAGCAATATTTTGCTACCATTATGAAGTTAGACTTTAAAAAAGTCCATTGTGTATGTTCTGCTTTCCGAATCGGTTTCACACGTTTTCTTGTGAGTTCTGAAATTTAGAATATACTAATTATTAATATATGTTCTAACATCCAAATTTAGAACAAAAAATTTTTAAATGAACGTTTTAAAAATTTTTAATTTTCACTCACTTGTAAACAGTCTTGTGAAAGAAAAACGAAACAAGAAAATTAAAAAATTTTAAATCGTATATATCCAATTTGTTTCTGCTAAATTTTAATGCTGGAACAAATACTATTGATTTGTATATTCCAAATTTCAACTTAAACAGGTGTAGCATGTGTTTTAAAATCCTCACTGGACGCTAATTTTAATAAAAAAATTTGGTTTGGTAATTGTGACGAACCCTGCCCCGATTACATCTGTTGAGGTTGAAAAAAAAATTTCAATGTATAAAAGTTTATTTAGATGTGACCGGTGGCGATTTTTATTTAAAAATCTAAGTGAATAGTTTTTGTTTATTGCAGTAACAATTATAAATAAAAAGCTTGTCTGATTCTTCAAAATACAGTTCCAAAGTCTTAAATCTGATATCGTTATCGCCTTTTAAGTAAAACTTAAATTTGTGTTCTTAATTAATTTTTTTTATTGCTTCCTTCTTCTGTTTATTTTATTTTTGTCTTGTTTTATATGCAAGTTTTATTTAGTTGCTGAATTAAAATTAGATTTTCATTTCCAAATAATTCAATTTATGTTAATTTTAAGAGCATATTTTTTGAGCTTTTAGTGCATATTTCAAAGTTTTTGGTGCATATTCAATGCGCATAAAACAGTTTTTTTGGAGCATATTTCTGGTTTCCCTGATGATAATCTTATTATTGCCGCTGCAATCAACTACAGTGGGGGCTAATAATGGAATTACCCACATATATACGTACGTAATCAATAGCATTCTAAAGCGGCTCACCCACTTGCAATATAATTGTGCAACTTTCCGTATTGTACAATAATATCGCCAATGTGTATGTCATATTCGCAGGTGGCACAATATATTGAAAAATATCAAAAGACTTGATTTTTATTGTTCAATCAAGACAATTGTGTAATGTGGAGGCAACATTGTTCAATGTTGTTTACTATTTCACTGTCAGGAAAAGTGGGCAATATTTTCTTCGGAAATATTGTACCATTTATTGAATAGTATATATAGGTCCAAACGACAATAATATAAACAGCAACATATGCAATAATATTGTATAATGGATGGGCCCCTTAAGTGTTAAATATACCTTTTTAATGGGTACTTCTGAGTAGAGATGTGCGAGTGTCGTGTTTTTTAGTGACATGAATGCACACGACTCAACACGAAGTGTTCGTGACAGAAAATCTGCTTTTGTGCATGATTGGGTCGTATCATATTGAGCAAAATTGGCACGATAAAACACGAAACGATTTTAGGTGTAAAATATCTATGCATGAATTTCCAGTAAAGAAAAAATTTAATATTTTGTATCGTCAAACACAAATTTGTTGATAGCGAATATATCGCTACCCTAACATAGAAAGGCCCTAACTCATTATTTTTTTGCAATCGAGATTTTTGTATATTTCGATACAAGAACGTCTATCTAATGTATCGAAAAATGTAAAAATCTCGATTTCAAAAAAATAATGAGTTAGGGCCTTTCTATATTAAGGTAATGATATGTATGTATCTGTGTTGTACAGTATCGTGTTGGGAAAATTGTTCGCGTGCGTGATGGATATCTTTGTATTTGTGTTCGGTGAGTGTCGTGTTGGAAAAATTCGACACGCGGCCATCTCTAGTTGGAATCAAGATTCCTTTGACCTTTCAGCTACATATTTTCAAATTTGTAAGACCACACTAATTAAGCACTTGAAATTTCCATATGTGAACTTTTATATTATAATTTTTTAATTTGAAATTTATTTGCTGGTGGTTCAGCTTGGTCTATATGCATTTCAGCAAATAAATTTCAAATTAAAATATAATTATGACAATATGTCGAATAATAAATTTCTTAAATGTTAAATTTTAGATTTTATTTTTATTGTTATCCAATGGATTTCTAATTGAATAAAGGTGTAGAAAAATAAAATAGATTCAAATCGAATATAAATTATTTGCTTAGTTTTGTATAAGTTTCTAAGCGTACTATGCTTATTTTTCTTTTGTGATTTTCAAAAATATTATTATTTGTGAATTCTCAAATAGTTCTTGAAAGTCTATGCATAAGATAAGAGGTTTGTGACTATTCAAAATGTGTGGTTGAAGTCTACTGATGATTTGTTACAGCAACAACGAAATGCATATAGACCAAGCTGAACCACCAGCAAATATATTTCAAATTAAAATATAATTATGACAATATGTCGAATAATAAATTTCTTAAATATTATAATTTTTTTATATTCTCTATTTTGTATCACTGTGAGACTCCATAATCACCCTTATCGGGAATAAAAGGAGAACATTTTGTTCAAGTGAAAATGGTGAACAAAATTAGAAAATAGTATACTGATACAACAACAACGCAAACATTGGCGATCACATATTTTAGGGAAAGGGGACACATTTCACGTGAACTTTTATTCCCGATAAGGGTGAATGTGTCATGGTGCATTTTTTGTTCAAGTTGTTTTTTTATTTTTGTTTGTTTTCAATTTAATATTTTGTTATCTTTAAAAATTTCTGTAATATCTTACTTGTTTTCTTATTTCTTCATATGATAACTAGAAGTAAAAAAATTGTATTCTTTCAATTATTTCCTTATCGATATCGACGACAACATAAGAAATCATTTAAAAGGAGTGGGAAACTCCCAAGGCAGGCCTATAAATACAATCATTTCTACTTAATGACACTTAGTTAGTCGAGATCACTGTCGCTTGAAAGTTGTACTGAAGTTGTGAAATAGAAATAAAATAAACTACGAAGGATATTTAAATCCTGTATCCTGTTTTAGGAAATGTTAAAAAAATGTTTAATTTCGTTTATATTGTGCACAATTTGGCTAAAAACACCAGTCGTGGCAAATGAAAGAAGTATGTATGTGGATAATGAATTCATATGTGTAAAAGTCGATTTATTAATAACCATAATGGGCATAATTACGAGTGTCGTATTTCAATTTCGACTACGACTAAGGAATATTTAAAATTAAATAACTTTATTATTACGTGTTATAAAGCAATTATAACATTCCCGATCAGATGATTAGAACCACTCAAATTTATGTTTCCAGTTCGTCATATCTTTCTCATTTTTTTTGTCTACATCGCAAAAATATCAACAACAAAAAATAAATTTGTGCTTCTTTTTGGGAATTTTTAAATTAAAGTTATTTTACGGGTAAAATGAATAGCAATAGAAAAACCAAGGAAAAGAGTTGTAACTTTATTATTCCATCTATACTTGATTAGAGATCAGTTAGGACTAATAACTACCGACTGTAAATGCAATTGACATATGTAACATTTTTAAAATGCAACCCTATTTTAAGCGAAAAGAAATTATACTAACGGACTGTCCTACGATGTCACCAGCAAACGTTCGATCGGCAACTTGTATTGCAAACAATAATAACATTAGAAAATTTGTTGTTGTTTGCAATAAAAGTTGTCCATCGAACGTTTGCTGGTGACATCATGGGACAAGCCGTAGATTTAAAACATAATAGTACGTTTCCAATATGAGCAAAACTAGTTGTTTCTCTCAGAACACTTCGAATAGTTTCCATTATTATTTTGTGTTTTTTTAATACGAATTTTCGAAATAAATTTTATTTTATTATCAAGGCCACAAACCTTATTATTTAGATTAGTAAATTTTCACCCATTTACATATAAGCAACATATAAAACACATAAATTTTTTTGGTTTTAAAACAAATTTTTAAGTAAAAAGCAAATGCTTATTTTTTATTCACTTTACCCATATGTAAATACAACTGATGTGGTTTGTGGAATTGAATATTCTATATTAGAACCATCTTTTATCATAATATTGCGGTTTTTTTTTCTAAGTTTAAGCCAGCAACGCAGTGTTGCATTGACAAATTTTGTCATGTTTTTGGAGGAAATCAACTTATTTGAGGTGTTTTGCTGATATGAAAAATGTATGGGAAAACAAGTAGTAAAACTTTGGTTTTGAGCAAAAAAAGTTTTCTGACCTACAACATGTATGTGGAAACATAGTATAAGCCTATGTTCTGGCTTCCAGATCGTTTTCATAAGTTTTATTGTGAGTCAGTTTTAAGTTGAAATTTAGAAAATACAAATTAATAGCACGCATTCCAGCATCCGAATTTCGTTTTGCATTTACAACACTGTTTTTAAGCGAGAAGAATACGTGTTTTTTGCTCAAAAATAAATAAATACAGTGAAGTGAGACTTTGATCCGCGCACGAAGTGTTCCGTACGGACACTAGATACATATGTAATTCAATACGAACTTTATAGTACGTTTCCATTAGGAGCAAAACAAGTTGTTTTACTCAAAGCACTCCCAAGTGTTTCCATTATGCTTTTTTGTGTTTTGCTTGTGTGAATTTTCGCAATCAATTTGATTTTCAATTATTTCAAGGCCGCAAACTTTATTATTTAGATTAGTAAATTTTTCACTCATTTACATATAAACAACATATAAATACAACTTATGTGGTTTGTGTAATTGCTTAAAAGATTGGCTATTCTATACTAGTGCCATCTTTTATCAGAATATTGCAGCTTTTTTCGAAGTTTCAGCCAGCAACGCAGTGTTGCATTGACAAGTTTTCTCATGTTTTGGAGGAAAACAACTTATTTTGGGTGTTTTGCTGATATAAGAAATGTATGGGAAAACAAGTAGCAAAACGGAGTTGTTTAGTTTTGGCGATTTTTTCGGTTTTTGGCATTTTATATATATTTATTATACATGGGATTTGAAAATTTTTCGTTTCTCGTTTTGGAACACGCTTTAATTTTTAACTCTCATGTATTTGTTGTTGTAGCGGCCAAGGTTCTACACACTCTATCCAAATTTCAGGCTCGTAGCGCTTACGGTTTCTAAGAAAATAGCCTGTGACGGACAGACGGACAGCGTAGCGAAAACAATAGGGTTGCTTTTCACCTTTAGTGTACGGAACCCTAAAAACGATAAAAGCAAAAAAATTTAAATCGTTTATTTCCAATTTTTTCCTTCTATCTTCGGATGCTAGATAGATAGAACACGTGCTATTAATTTGTATTTTCTAAATTTGAACTTAAAAAAGTTTAGCAAGTGTTTTAACATCCGATCTCACAAGAAATCGATTCGGCAGTAAGGGGTATACTCTGCGTTTCGGAACGAATGAAAATGCTTTCGTTTGTGACTGTTAAAAATTTGTGGTTGAAGTCTACTGATAATTTGGTTCAAACGTCAATGAACCACCAGCAAATAAATTTCAATTATTGAAAATGCTTTCGTTTCGAATTACAGAGTAGACCCCCGTAACATAGACGATACATACATATATTTAAACCTATCCTGCTACAATTATGGAAATACCTCCTTAGTAAAAGTTTAATGGTTTTTGCGAGCTTTAATTTTCGGAGATTAAGATTGTAAGTACTGGTGGTTCAATGCTAGAACGGTATACTTAAGGTCAGTGGTCTTTAAAAAAATTATTACACATATCGTTACCTTAATATAGAAAAAACCCTAAAAGCATCTTTCGATACATAAGATGTTCTTCTATCGAAATATACAAAAAACTCGAATTCTAAACAAATAATGAGTTAGGAGGGCCTTTCTATGTTATGCATGCATTTGTTTCGAATAATATAATTTTTCAACCGTATTATTTTAGAAAATATTGTCTGTTATCATGGCACCTGGTCTACATATCGTCAATCTTTGGGTAAATTCTATGTGGATAAAGATATTGATCCGTTCTTGTGTACACATTTGATGTATGCCTTCTTTGGCATTGAGGAGACTGGCGATCTTAGGATTATAGATCCCTATTTGGATTTGGAAGACAATTACGGACGAGGAAATATTAAAAAATTTAATGCTTTAAAATTGAAAAATCCTACCCTAAAGACAATGATAGCAGTGGGTGGCTGGAATGAAGGATCAAAAAAATTTTCAATCGTCGCTGCTGATCCAGCAAAGAGGGCTCGGTTTGTTCAGTCTGTTGTGCAATTCATACAAAGACATGGTTTTGATGGCTTGGATTTAGATTGGGAATATCCCAATCAGCGGCACAGACTTACGTACAACGACCGGGAAAATTATTTGATTTGGTTAAAGGAATTGAAAGAGGGGTAAATAATATACTGGCGACGAAGTAGTATGAATGCTGAAGTTATATATAAACATATATTTTTATTAATCAGAAATAATTTTTAGTCAGGCTTAAGTTCAGTAATTTCAATTCTTATTGAATGAAATATTTTTATTTATTTCGTGCTAACCTAAATAGAAAAATGAAAAAATGGAAAATTAATAGTGATACTTATAAATGTGTTTACCAAAGGTTAATCAATTGTATACACAACAATCGTTTCTCATATTCCGTTTCATTGTAAATTTAAGTTAAATAGCTGATGTTAAAAAGAATCTCTTACCCAAGTAGATAGACTAGGGTGCTGATGAAGTGCGTGGCTGCACAGAAAAGTATCGGCATTTCCCCCAGCTTAAAGTCTAAGTCTAATTTTTCTTCCGTTCTTTAGAAACTCACATTAATTAATAAAAATATTTCATTCAATAAGAATTGAAATTACTGAACTTAAGCCTGATTAAAAATTATTTCTGATTAAAAATCACTAAAGTTCAATTAAAAATCTACAAATGTTTCACATATATTTTTATTTAGATTGGAACCCTTTGGGTACATTTTAAGTGCTGCCGTGGGTTCTGCTGAGTTTTCTGCTGAGATTTCTTATGATATACCGGAAATGTCTAAATATTTGGATTTGATAAATGTTATGGCTTATGATCTGCACGGACCTTGGGATCCTGTTGTGGGTATAAATGCTCCGTTGTTTTCGGGACCATTAGATATATCTGAACGGTCTAAGCAACTTAATTTTGATGCTATAGCTCAATACTGGCTCAATCAAGGTAAATAGTTAATAATTTTTGCAATATTTAATTAATAACATTGGTTATTCAATAATAATTTTAAAGGAGCTCCACGCCATAAAATTATTATGGGTGTACCCTTTTACGGTCGTTCATTTACTCTGGCTGACCCGAATAATCACGGCATTGGTGCGCCCCATATTGGTCGTGGTATTGCTGGTCAATACTCCGTTGAACCTGGTATTATTGGTTATAACGAGCTATGTGAAACTTTCCAAAATCAACCAACGCTTTGGCACCAAGATTGGGAACCTGATCAAAAAGTGCCATTTGCTTATTACGGACGCCAGTGGGTTGGTTACGAAAATGAAAAAAGCATTGCTCTCAAAGTTGACTATGTTATGGAGAATAATTTAGGTGGTATCATGGTATGGTCTATAGAGTCGGATGATTTCAAAGGTGTTTGTGGCCAAACCCGTTATCCTTTACTGACGCTTGTAAATGAAATACTTCACAAAACCTTACATTCACATTTAACGTACACGAAACCGGCAAGCAATCCAAATATTAACATAATCAATTCGAGTGAAATTTTGAATAGAAATGGCATTTGTCAAGGTAAAAGCGGTTATGCAAGAGATTCGCAAAAGTGTAGCAAATTCTATTTTTGCGACAACGGTGAAACATTTACTTTCCAATGCCCATCATCACTGTATTTCGATATGGAAAGCTTAAGTTGTAATTATTCAAATTTGGTTGATTGTAAGCAAAATAATTAAATTGTAAAAGAGAAATTTTAAAAGTTTGTTATTTTATACCATGATTGTCTCAGGTGACTGATGATTTTCATATGAACACATTAGACCACCCAAATTTCCAAAAATATATATTTTATTCGCTCCACCGGCAGTTTCTGATAGACTGTCCATAAAAAATATGTATGTGTAATGCGTGTAAAAACTGCACTGATAGTGTGCACTTTTCACCTAAAAAATAACATATCTTGACTATAAACTGTTTTGGTTCCATAACTTTTAAATGCGACGTCTTTCGGAAAAATTGTATATAACCATTTTTGTTTAAAATAAAAAGCACAAAATCTTTTCTTTACATAATTTTGTTCTAACTATGGTCTATAATGGTCTTTTAATGGGATGAAACTAAGTTTCTTGGAAAGGTTTTTCCAACGGCTTTCCCTAAAAACTGGATAGCGACAATTATAATCCGTTTTTCTTATTTTATAAGGTAATATCTGCAGATTATACATATGTATATGTAGCTTCATTAAATTTAGACCAAATACATATGTATTATTTAATAATATTTATGTATCAGGATCAAAGTATCACATACCAGTTTATTATAAGCTTTGTTATGTATTTGGAAATTATTCTATAGCTCGCAAGCCATTGAATATATCTAAAAAAAAATATACATATATGCATATATTGGGTGTTTTTTATTGAGGTATAGAACTTTAAGTTGGCATCACTTTTTTAACTGGTGGTCATTTTGTCAGCTGTCAAGTGATTAATATTTAGTTTGGTTTGCCATTTCATCACAAAGTAGACCAGAGATGTCACGAGACGGAAGATAATTTGTGTTTTCAGAGGTCTCGTTCTCGCAGTCACTGCGCATTCTTTAACCTTCTTTCGTGGTTGCATTTTTTTAGCTTAATTTCATTTTACGCTTTGTAACCTCATTCGCTTGGCGATTTTTGCAAATAAATGGTAAAAATTTATATTTTTAAATGAAAATGCTTCAAATAAGATATGCAATCATTTTAAAACATTTTTTAATTGCTTTTTTAATAGTAATAAGCTATTTGGCATTTTGTTTTTTGATTCAACACAACAAATTCTTTCATTTAATTTTGTAAAATTGTGCTTCGTTTACTTGTTCAAATGTATTTTCAGTTTATGCTTTGTGATCTCATTTGCTGTGTGATTTTTGTAAACAAAAGGTAAAAATTAAAATTGTTCAATGAAAATGCTTAAAGTTAAATCAGTAATCATTTGTAAACAAATTTAAATCACTTTTTAATACCATTAATCTATTTCACATTCTATTTTTTTAATTCAATTCGACAAATTCTTTAATTTAATTTTGTAAATGTGTATGTATGTATGTATGTATGTACACGTGTTCGTTTCACAAAATACAGATTTTCTCTTGTTTGTTTTGATTATTTTGTTAACATCTTAATAACAAATATACTACAGTTGTCCCTTTCTCGCAGTGACTGCGCCACAAATTATTTTAGCTTTTTGCATACGTCAGTTATTACAACTCTGGTCTACTTTGTGATTTCATCATGAACAGGTTGACAAAAGAACAACGCTTGCAAATCGTGCAAATTTATTTCGAAAATAATGGTTCAGTTCGCGAAGTTTACCGCAAGCTCCGTCCATTTTATGGTTAGCGCCTTTCTATATTAATTTTTATTTTTTTTTATTTTAACAAACACAACCCGCAAAGCGATTAGCTTGTCTGCAGAAAACACCCAGAGTCTATGGTGGGAATCGAACCCACGACCTCTGGACTGAGAGGCTAGCATCGCTACCACTCAGCCACAGGGACACCCCTGTGATGGTCGACATAATCGTCCATCAGAGCAATTAATTCGGTTAACCATGGATCGTTTTCGCACTACGTTTACTCTATGTGATAATACGCATCCGCAGAGACGTCGAACAGTGCGCACCGAAGAAACAATTGCCGCTGTAAAGCAAAGTGTTGAAGAGGACCCGAATGAATCGATTCGCCACCGTGCACAGCAATTGGAGCTTTGTCCATCAAACTTATGAAAGATTTTGGATGGCATGAATGTGGATAAGTTGTGGTTCCAACAAGACGGCGCTACATGCCACACAGCGCACGTCACAATCGATTTATTGAAGGAAACATTCGATGAGCGCATAATTTCGCGGAATGGACCTGTCAATTGGCCACCAAGATCGTGTGATTTGACACCATTGGACTATTTTCTTTGGGGATATGTGAAGTCGCTCGTCTACGCCAACAAACCAGAAACGTTAGGGGACTTGGAAGCCAACATTCGTGGCGTTATTGCCAACATACGGCCCCATATGCTCGAAAAAGTGGTTGAAAATTGGACCTGTAGAATTGGCTTTATTCGAGCCAGCCGCGGCGGCCACGTGCCCGAAATCATATTTAAACATTAACGGCATAAAATTATCCTTCCAATAAAGCCAAATTGATGGACATTAAAACGATTTTCTTGTGTTTTATTTCAATTCGAAGTTCTATACCTCTAAAAAACACCCTGTATTATGTAAATTCACGAACATATTAAAAAAGTAAAAAAAAAAAGATTAATTAAAAAAATTTCAATACAAATGAATTTAATTAAATGAACAAATGTATGCAAATTTTCCTTTCGAAATAACACGAGTTTTTAAGGAGCTGTGGGGATTTTCGGGGATAAGAAATAAGCTATAAAAAACTGGGAACCCTGTAGAGCACAGCTAAAACCCAAAAAAGCCCGTTATATCGCATTTCTGTTTGAAGAAAAGTAAAGGTTATTAACTACACAACACGAAAATAGATATAACAAATTTTAATAACTGATTAGAGCAAAATATATAGAAAAATATTAACACGTAAACACATACATATATAAATATGTACATATGTATGTATGTACAGTACTGGCCAAAACAAATGCAACAAACTAAAAATAAATCTGCTAAAAACGACTTTAATGCAAAGATCTGATAGAAGAAGATAATAAGAAGTACGTGAAATATTAAATTAAATTTTAATGGGCGTGCCTACGCCCATTTTTTAAATGCAAGATTGTGTGTTTTCAGAGCTCAGAGTGCGTGTTAAATCTTGTAAAAATCGGTAAAGAAAAACCACTTAAAATAAAATATTAAATTTTAATGGGCGTGACCGCCCATTTTTTTTAACATAGAGGATTGTGTCTATCTTACAGCTCAATATGTGTGGTAAGTTTCGTAGAACCACGTGAAATATTATAATAAATTTTAATGGGCGTAACCCCGTCCATTTTTCAACTTTCAAATTGTGTAATTTCGGTTTCGCAGCAGTCAAATAAGTAGAATATGATAAAGTTAAATTAAAAAAAGTTATGGGCGTGTCCTCGCCCAATGGGAACCTATACCCTCTCAGATAAAAAAATTATTTTTACAATAGGTCATTTATTTGAGAATATATCTTCATCATATGCAACAAAAACTGCGCCCATAATTTATTTACATCTATGTACATACATATGTACATATATGCGGCATGTAACTCATTACTTAAACCCTATGTTTTTGGTTGGTAAACGCTCATAATTGTATTTTCTTTTCTTCCTGTACTGTATCTCTTCGACTGTAAATCTTAAGTGTATTTAACAAATTATCTTATTTTTTAAAATTTTATAGTCACAACAACTTCTTGAATTTAGTTTTTGGATTTTTTTTTCTTAAATATAAAATATGATTTTGACAACAGTTATTAAAAACATTATTTGCTTTTCATTTGTATTATTACTCGTACTATATATTCAAATGAAGCGAAATAATAATCTCTCTATTAGATTAGATATGATTGCAAAGAACGTCAATGCCTTTGCACTAATATAAAAAGCTATGATTTTTAAACTAAGATTGTACTTCTTGTTTTATATACTTATGTACATACAAATATATGTAGATGCTTAATAAGTATCTTGCCTTAAGAAGAACATATTAGTTTAGCAAGTTTTAGTTTTGTTAAAAGAAAAAATAATATGAAACAGTTAAAAATATTTCTAATTTTTTTTATTGCGTTGTGGAGTGTTTTGGACCTAGTCAATGGTAAGTGTGATTATTAAGGGTCATTATTACAACTTAAAGATAGTTAAAAGTAGGATTTTGTCAGACGTATAAACCGCTATTCATTATTATAAATTTAATTTAACTTACCAGGAAGGATACATTTGCACTTAACTTAGCGCTCACTTTAGGTTAAGCTAAAATTTTACCGATGGAAAACTTTTTATACGTACGATAAAATCCTAATTTTAACTAACTTTAAGTTTTAATAATGGCCCTAAGACACTTTTACTATATATGTATATATATATATATATATATATATACATATATATATATATATATATTATTATTATTATTTTATTATTTTTAGGCGAGCAGAAGCAAGTGATTTGTGTACCGCTGGGTTCTGTTCCCTACGAACCCTCCAACCCAAATGCTCCTATTGACTGTTCAAGCCCGGGCTTTAAAATTAATTATTCCGATCGCTCGCTTTTCACAAAGTGTGCTAATGGTATACGTTATAACTTCAAATGTCAAAATGGTTTATACTTCGACCTTATTAACGAACGCTGTGAATATCTCAAAAACTTGGAATGTAATTCAAATCAAATCGTTTAAGTTAAGTGAAACAATAATCAAATTGTCTTATTTTTTAATTCCAGGCAATCCTTTAGAAGAAATTTGCCCTAATGGTTCTATTCCGGTTATACCTGCCCATTCAGGAGTTTGTGAAGATTCAGAAAGGAGCTATTATAGTAATCCGCTCCATCCCTCTCTTTTCTATCAATGTTGGGATGGTAAACGTTTTGATTTTAACTGCCAGCAAGGTTTGTTATTCGACCGTTCTAAGAAACGCTGTGAGTGGCCTCATAACATGCGCTGTTATGCATTACAATAAAATTATATGCATAAAGTAAAGCGATTCATTAAATTTATTTTAAAATTGTTTTATTTATTTTAATGTGTAAATTTTAAAGAAAAATAAAATCATAAGCATATACATATGTATGTACAAATGTGCGTACATAAATAAAGAGAAATTCTTCGTTTTTATTGTCAGTTAAACTAGTCTATACGTCCGCATTTCGCTGACGCTTATGCCAACTCATCAGTAGACTTTTAACGATATTTTGAAAAAGCTGAAATGTTAAGAAAAATGTGCTGTTGGCTGAAGTAGTTAGTGCGTCGACTATAAGCCCGCGTTTAAACCCTGGACAGACCAATCATATCAATATAATAGATTTTTTTGTCATGCATTATTGTCTATCATAATGCACAACGCAGAACTCCCCTTCTCGATATTAGTAAAAATTAATCACAAGCGGAGTTAAAAACTAATAAAATATAAGTATACATCGCCTTCTTAACACCAGAGGCGTGTCAGCGATGCAGTACAAATTAACAAAACGCACAATACCAGAGTTGTAAAAACTAAAATTGAATTAAGCTTATCTTCTTTCTATCTATCTGTCACTTCACCATCTGCATATACAGTCGATCTTCTCTATAACGTAGTAGATGAACTTGTAGGTTATAGAGAAAATGCGTTACATAGAAGGTGTCATCAGAAAATTAAATGGGCTATACATGGCATTTTTTTCATACAGAAAAATTAAATGGGCTATATATTGCACAATTTTCATACATGAAAATTAAATGGTTTATTTAAGGCAATTTTTAATATAGACAATTTAAATGTGCTATACGTGGCACATCTTTCATGCAAAAAAATTAAATGGGCTATACATGGCACATTTTTAATTTTTTATTCATTTTATTTTGCATAAAAAACGATGGACGATATATGTACATATAGTAAATTTATTGTTTGCATAAAAAGTGACAGATGTATAGTCGTCCATTTATTTTTTTTTCACAAGAAATGGACTATATGGAGTCCATTATATTTTTAACAGGAAATAATTTTTTCTAAGAAAAATTAACGATTTAATTGCATTTAATTTTTTGCATGAAAAATTGACGATGTTCATTTAACTTTTTTCCATAAAAAAATGGACGATGTATAATCCAATATATTTTTTGCATGAACAAATTTTTTGCATGAAAAATGGACGATGTATACTCCATTATATTTTTTGCATGAAAAAATATATTTTTTGCATAAAAATTAGACGATGTACATATATATAGTTCATTTAATTTTTTGCTTGAAAAAGTTTTTTTCATGAAAAATGGACGATGTACAGTTAATATAATTTTTTGCACCAAAAATGGATGATGTATAGCCCATTATATTTTTTTCATGAAATATGGAAGATGTATCCATTTAATTTTTTGCATGACAAATGGACAATGTATAGCCCATTTACTTTTTTGTTTGAAAATATTTTTGCATAAAAAATGGACGATGTATAGTCCATTATATTTTTTGCATGAAAAATTTTTTTACATGAAAAATGGACGATGTATAGTCGATTTAATTTTTTGCATGAAAAATGGACGATATATAATCCATTCAATTTGTTGCATGAGAAATGGACGACGTACAGTCCATTTAATTTTTTCAATGAAAAATGGACGATATATAGTTCATATAATTTTTTTGCATCAAAAATGGACGATTATATATTTTGCTTGAAAAAATTTTTACATGAAAAATGGACGAGGTATTTCTTCATACATCATGCAATACGACAAGATAAACTCTCCATCGTATAATTAGGGTAAAATAATATAATCCGACAAGATAAATACTTCGGTTCTTGATCGGGGCACAACTGTTCGGATTAAATATACCACGAACACTATAATGCTTCGGATATGGTACGACTAACTAATGATCGGTTTAAATACGCAACGAACAATATCGAGCATTATTTTCGATTTTATCGTAAGCGACAAAAATTAAATTTTTCAGTAGGTTTTTTTTAAATATTCCAGTTTATTTTTATACGTAAATTGTTGCTTACGATAAAATTGTACAGTCTGTATCTTAAAAGTTATTATTAACAATTTTGGCATTTTGATAATTCTAAACTGTAGATTGGCCCATAAAATTTTAATTTCAATCAAAAAGTCAATTTTCAATAACATGTCGCTTACGATAAAATCGAAAAAAATGGCTCGATATAATGCTTCGGATATTGTTCGACTAACTACCGTTTGGTTTAAGTATACAACGAACAACAGCGTTAGGTCAAATGTAACGTCTGTATGAAAATGTGCCATGTATAGTCCATTTAATTTTTCTGTTTCAAAAATGTGCAATGTATACCTGATTTAATTTTCCTGTGTAACCCATTTAATTTTTTTGTATGAAAAATGTGCCATGTATAGACCATTTCATAGCTCATTTAATATATTAAGTTACCTCTAGCCAAAACTAGGATCTCAGTTGGTCTCCTTTAATAATAGAGAAATTGAAAAAGTTTTATAAATTAATTTCTCAGTACCAAAAGAGAATTGCAAAAACGAAATTTTTTTGTTGCCGGTTGGTAACCCAACTAAAGTTTAGCTGCCATATATGCATAATTCATCATATTTCAAATACTAATATTAATATTGTGGATATCGTTAATCATTTTGCTTTGCAAACTTTACTTACTACTATTGCAACAGCCACATATTTGAACTAAAGATATATTTTTGCAAAAAAAATTGTTTTATTGCATTGTAAAGTTATTAAAAAAAACTAAATTATAGTTTTCAATTCATTCTAAATTGAATTACAAGTACGAGTTTTATTTCTTAAATACTTAAAAATGGCTTTAAATAGTAAAACAGCCTCAGCTTATAATACACTAATGAACGTACATACGCTAACATTTATCAATATGTAATAAATAATTACACAAAAAGAAAATATGTATATTTTAATTTAGTTAACAATATATAAAATAGCCTTATATACCAATACAGATATCTGAAGCAGTATTCGTGAGTGAATAAGAATCCGAATACTAATATTTAATTTAAAATTTAAAAACGTTTATACATATATAGCTCGATTTACGCGTCTGCAAAATAAAATATTTATGGCCGTATGAAAAAAAAAAAATTATTTGAGCTTGAAGTGTACGTTAAAACACAATTTCCATACAGTTAAATTGAAAAAGTTTGGGTCAATGCCACATTACATTACAATTTGTACAAATTATCAAAAATGTTTTAGGATTTGATTCGATTACTTCAAAAGGCAATGCATACTATTTTTGGATTATTATAATAATAAATTATAGCAATAAATTGTAAGGAAATACTACATTGTTGTATTTTACAATACAGGAATATGAAGTAATATGACATTTACCCCCATATGCAAAAAAATAACCTGTGCTTGAAGTGTAAACCGGTTTTACTATGGGAATTGATTAATGTACACTTAAAGCACACATTATTTTTGCATATGGGGGTTAAATTTGTCATAAAGTCAGTTGTAAAATATATTTATGTTCTATTGTGTTGGGGCCTTCCAAAATCAAAATAAATAAATATATTTATGTTCTTTTGGGTGACTACAAAAGATTGTTATTTAAAGTTCAAAATTAAGTTATTTTGCTTACAAATTATTACAAATCAATAATGTTTTTGTGCAATTTACTTAAGTTTTATGTACATAGTTTTGGGACGAAAATATTCAACAAAAATATTCCGTTTAATTTGGCGAATATGAATACAAGTGTCACTAAATAAACGAATATTCGGGAGTACGAATGAGAATATTCGTTCCATCACTAATACAAATTGCTTCTTTATTGCAACATGGACATATCTCGGAAAAGTACATTTATTGAGTTAATAATGCAGAAAAAATTTTACATATTTTATTTTACTTTTGCGAAAAGAAAATATTTGTATGCCTTTATTTAAATGTGTGCAAATTGAAAACTTAAAACTTATTTTCAGCCAAACTAGTTTTTTTTTAATTATGTCCATGTTACAATAAAGGAGCGATATGTATGTACATATATTTATATTTAGATACTGCGCACATACATACATATGTACATATGTATGTATGTACATATATCAAAATAGATTCGTAAAATTAGCTTTTATAAAAAAATTAGTTTCATTAACAAATACTCACTATTACATTGTCTAGCGTATATAAAATTTGTTCACATACATATGTATGGATGTACCTTTTTTGTACATCTAAAATATTTCTTATAACCCTAAAATAATAAAATAAAATAAAATGAAAATTCTTTGATATGAGAAAGCAAAACTGCAAAATTTTCGTTTTTTTTTATATAAATATCGTTAACTATTCTATACGTATACGCGAAAGTCTTCGATACTGTAGCCATTCTTTTTTAACCAATTTAACTAGCATAAGCATAGCTATAATGTCGGATAAGATTAAAATATAAAATACTTTCTGCCAACCAAAACCTGACACCATACCAGCCATCAATGGACCCACAGCCGCACCTTAAAATATTAATTATATATACACATTATAAAAAAAAGATTTTTTTATTTAATAAACAAATTTTAAGATCATTCCAGTTACCTATAGAACCGGTGCCATCAATAATAGCTGTAACGGTAGCTAAGGCCTCAGAGTTGCCTTCTAATGAACTGTGTTGTCCTAATTCAGCACTCACCGAAGTAGTTATTAGAGCGTATGGGCCATTCACAAGAAAACCAGCAAGTACCAATAGAAATATAAGCAAGAACACGTACGTGTTACCATACTGTTGATACATTAAAAGCTAAGAGGAATCGATTAGTGAGTGGGGATTTTAATTTGGAATTAATAAACATATATTTATGTACAATAAATATTATTTATTATTATTCGGGTCTGTTCTGTAAACGGAATCGTTTTTCAAAACGAAAAAATTTCAAAAACGAGTAAATGTTTATTTGGTGTTCTACAAATTATTTGATTTGGTGACATTCGAGATTAAGTGGAATAAAATATTTGAACGTCAAAATCAGTTGCTAATACCAGAAATCACGTTTTAATTAAAAAATTAGAATTTAAAATGTCCGGTTCTAAATATTTGACAAAAAAAGTGTTTTTTTATTCATACAAACAATTTTTCTTCATTCTTGGAGTAAAACTTTTAATAAAAGTTGTAGTGATTTTAAAACCAATTTTGTACATGTAAATGTATCAAACTGCATGTAATTTGTTTCAAATTTTGTATTAAAGACCTCAAATTGTTAATGCTAATTGTTTTTTTAATGTTTCATCAGTGATTTATTGGAATAATACCACATTCGATTTACTTTCGACAAGTTATATTTACTCGATTTAAAAACGAGTAAAACTATATGAATTCGGTTTAGAGAACACCAAAACTTTTTTCTCCTTTTAAAATCGAGAAATTTTCTCGGATTCGGTTTACAGAACAGGGCCGATTGTTTTTGATTAATCAAAATCGATATAATATTTTATTAGCACAATTTCTTACGTTGGACTGGATAAAATTGGTTGCCCGCTCTGCGAAGACTTTATATGGGAGTTCAGAGGCCCCCTTGAGTCTGTGTAAACAAACTTGCATGGAGAACAAATTGACTCTAATTCAAAATCTATGTTACAAATTAACACTTCCTCATTGGAATTTTTCTCTCTCTTTCATTTATTTATTTAAATTTGCAAAATATTTAATAACACAGACAGATATGAAAGGTTTTACAAAGGCTTATGTCCATGATATTGGGTAGTACACCCAAAAAAAGTTTTAAAAGCAAGATATTAATATACATTTGGTGATAATAGGTATGTTCATTTAGTTTCCCAGCAGAAACTTGCAACGAGAGAGTAAGACAAAATTACTCTCCTAAATATGAAAAAGTAAATGAACGCTTTACTTGTAAGAACTTGCAAGAAAATTTTATGCATATCAGAACCATGGATGGAAATCATGATACAATTGTACTTTTTCTGATGTATTTTGTTTGATAATATTTTAAATTGCATTTTTTTTAATTGACATTTATTTTTATGCATTTTTCATAGTTTATTAATTTTATTGATTAACAATTACAAAAATTGAATTTATGTGGCTTAATGAAGGAAAAAAAACAAATTAAGAAAACATGCTTTCGTTTTACATACGTATACGCATATATGCATGATTTTTTTTAACAAAGAAATGCACATTTTTCAGTTTTCCTTTTTAAAATATTTTTTAAATAATAACAACAGGTGGTTGGATAATTCTTGCAAGTAAAAATTTTACTAGTAATAATTTGTAGGAATTTTTTTGTCTCTCAATGTTTGTCTCTTTTTTGACGCTCTCTCCTTGCAAACTTTTTGATTTAATGAACACTTTTCAGTCACAAACTCGTAATAGTTTTTAGTAAATGAACAAACCTAATAATAAATTAATTATCTTTTTTTAACACGACACAAGTATAAAATGTTACTCCGGCAATAATATAATTTTTTATTTTTAAAAATTGAAATTCTTGATGTAATAATAAAATATTTTTGTTTTTAAAATGGTTAAAATACATTTTCTTTTTCATATTTTTAATTTTAACTGTCTATTCCACGATGTCAACTGAAAACGTTCGATCGGCCAACAATAAAATAGAAAAATTTGTTTTTTTATTCAATATAAGTAATCAATGGAACGTTTTCTGTCGGTCGACATCGTGAAACAGGCCGTAAAATTAATTTTTAAGTAAAAAGCAAGTACTTTTTTTATTCATGCTATCCATTATTAACATCAGTAGCTGCTGCCGCCCTTGGCACCCTTTGATATGCTACTAATTATTTTCCATAAAAATATTTTTATGACATCATCCGTAAAATTGATAAGATTTAAACATAAGCGCTGTATATCGTCACCTAAAATCCAAAACACCGTAAGTACACTTTTTAAAACCTTATAAATTTAAGACCATTTATATTTAGTAGGTGCCAAATTGAATAATGAATAAAATCGGTATTTTTGAAAATATGTGAGTAAAATTTTTAGGAAAGATGTATTATGGTTCATCACATCATAAACAATCAAAAAGTCTATTTTGAATTTTTTGGTTGGTACGGCCTTTTGGATTTTAGGTGACAATATGAAACTTTAACCGAACCCAATGCACATATGGTTACCTTAATATAGAAAGTCCCTAACTCATTATTTTTTTTAAACGAGTTCTTTTATATTTCGATTTCAAAAAAAAAAGAGTTAGGGCCTTTCTACATTGTATGCATATTTCTTAATTTAACAAGTAACAAATGCAACTTACCACGGGCGCTGCCAAAAACAGCATAATAGCACATGTGGTTGCCGACATTCCGGATATATCAGATACCATGCCCGCAACAATGGCACCAAAAATACCACCCACATCAAAAAGTACGGACACATCAGCCGATAAAGTTGGACCCAAAGTACTGGAAGATTGTATGTACAAAGGCAGCCAATAAAGGAACGTATAACTGACCAATTTTGAAAAGAACAAACATAAAGAAAATTCAATAACACCCGGGATGAATAAAGCTTGACTCAAACTAATGGGGCGTTTAATTTGATGACCATGACTGTTAGAGCTCTGCAAAATGGGAGTGCGCTCAGAAGGGCGATAATTAACTTCCTAAAAGTATAAAAATATAAATAATCACTTATTTTATTTTCCTAATTATACCAAATACTTACAGCGTTATAAGTATTGGCAGCTGGTAGTATTCCATTATTGTCCTCAACATCAGAATCATTAGCTGGCATTCGTTCTATACTTTCTGGACGTTGCGGTTGACAACCCACTATTTCTGGAGTGTCAACCAGAAATAGAAATAACAGAAAGCCACTACCAGCAATTATAATGCCCGGCACTATGAATGACAAAGCCCAATCTGTTTCCACATATTGAGCAGCTATTAAGGTGCCCAAAATGTTGCCTATTGAGGTGTGACTATTCCAAATACCAAAGACTAGTCCACGTTTTGATTTACCAAACCAACGACCAATTAAAGTCACTACGCCAGGCCAGCCAGTGGTTTGAGCAATACCAGCACAAGCTTGTATTATAACAAAATAAACAATACTGTGTATGCTCCAAGTCTTAGCAATTCCAAACAAATAAGAAAATACACCTGAAAAAATCATACCAAACGCTAAGAAATATCTTAAAGATACACGTTCTGCTATGAAACCAGAAACAAACATGGCAGCGGCATAGGCAAAAAGAAAAGATGAATCTAAAAGGGCAAATTTGGCGGGAGCATTTGAATCATCTGAAATTGAATTAAAGCGAAATTAATTAATAAAGTTTAAATAGTTTTTCGAAATCAAAATTGCTTACTTACCAAATGGGGCGTAGCCACAATCATTTGAGCTTGTATTGTGCGTAATATCTGCAGAACAATTCACGTGAAGTACTGACTTGACCACAGATATGGGTTTGCGCGACATATGATAGCAGGTATATGCCAAATAAGTCAGGCCAAAAATGGAGGCTTTGAAGCTAGAAGTAAAAATTAAAATGATGAAGGAAGATCGTTTCGTTGCGAATATTCCGCATTGGAAATATGTAAAATATTCTTGTATATTATACACATAACTTAAATATACATATTTATTTCACAGATGAAACAGTAACTAAATATATTTTTAAAGAAACTTAGTATTCTGTAAAGAAAAATTATGGTCACAAACATTATTCAGCTTTAAGACTTCTAAATAAAGGGAAATATTAATTTAAAAAAAATTTTGCAATTGCTATTAGGAAGTTGTATTCTTTCTTTCAATACAACGACTTTTTTATTCATTTATTTATTTGCATTTAATTAATATTAATTGTTTTTTACATTTGGCTTGTTTGTTTAAACAGGTTATTTAGCAATATACTATTCTTTTCTACTTCAATATTCTGATTTGATTATGGTAGTTTTGTTTATTTGTTTATTTGTTTACTAATATCAATACAATGTAAGCCTTCATGGCTAATATAAAATGTATTCTAAGGAGAAAATATAACTATGTATGTAAGTATTTACAAGGATGAATAAGCATCATATAAACAAGTTTAGTATATGAAGATAAATTATTTGATATAAATTGTTATGATTATGATATTAGTTTTACAATAATTTATGTTATTATATCGAGCCATACATTCATAGCCGCTAAAAAAAGCTTTTTTTAGATTTAGGACGATCGGAAATAATCTAATTTGGTAAAAAATTAAATTCGAAAACTGTCGCTTAAGCTTTTTTGGCAGTTACGGCACGATATATTTTGGAGGAAAACTAATTTGTAATCTTTTTTTTTGGGTTTGTATAAAAAAACGACTTATTCTCTTTGTATTATCACTTTAAAAAATTATTTTGTTGCTTTAATTTTTTAAAACTTTTTGCTTTTTTTCGGTAACTAAAATGTATGTATTTGAGAAATAAACTAGCCCTGAAAGAAATTATGGAAAGCCTACATATCACAGCATAATATGAAATTATGGTCTATCTTTAAAATATGTTTATTTGATGGCCTTAATACCTAGTGCTTCTACCCCTCTTATCTATAATATCAATATTAATAAATAAATAAATAAAATATGTAATGCCTATTAACAAAAACTAAATAAATAAGCATTAATAAAGCAAATAACTTACACGGTCTCCTTTTTGCATCTCACTTGTGGGCAGCAATCTCTGGCCAATTTTTGTACTACCAAAACGCCAACTGGAATGTCATTATAATTGTGACTCATTCTGCGAACACGGTGGGAGCTCATCAACCTAAAGCAAAAACGAACACAATGACGAAATTGCCAGGTTTTAATTCTGGCCTAAGCAATTTAGTCACTATCTTCGTAAATTCCGCCGTTGTGAAGAAAACTGCAGAAGTCGTCAGCTTTTTAAATGCCTATGTACACATGTATGTATGTATGTGCATGAAAGAAATAATTGAAAATAACAACATATTATAAGTATAAGGAGCATATTCATAACTTATTAACAATATTCTTTTTTGCAATAACTAAGCTCAACAGCGAAGTTGATATGAGAGACTCAATAACAATAATACCTATATTTTTTATATTGTTCAATACATAATAATAGGCGATTACGCCCTAAATAATAAGAATTAGGTATTCACTGTGTGAATTCCAGAATTCACTGTGTGAATTCAAGTAACATTTTACAAGTTCATACATATGTACATATGGATATACATACATACATACATACGTACGTATAATAATGAAAACAAATGCACATTTGCATATACATACATACCAATTATGAAAAAACAAAGAAAATATATTTTATACATACATATGTGTGGAGTGCTGATATGTATATCACTTATCAAATTTCTTTGATTTGTATGTTTTTTATTGTGATTCATTTAAATTGTTAATAAAAATATTAATGGTTTCTTTTTGTATAATGGTAAAAACTAAATATTCTCACTATGTACCTATTCTTTTATTCTTTGCAAAAATACACGTATTGAAAAAATTTCTTTTGTTAGAGTTCCAATGATGCTTAGTTGGCATATTAGATAAAAACTTTATCACAAATACTTGGCAAGTTAATTATATGTATGTACAAGAAATGCATTACTTACGTTTCTTATGTGCGAATATAATATTTAAATAAATAAATTTTAATCAAGGAAATTATTGTTTAAGTTTTATCAGTGAATTTGGCAAGTTTACTGTTTGCGAAGGGAGCGATAACAACAAAGCAGATGAGCAGACGTCAACAAGTTATCACGTTCTAAACCAGGGATGCTTTTGATTAACACTACAATAGCCGAGCAAAGCATTGGCAACACCCAACATTCAGTAGTCCATAAAAAGATATCACAAATTTCAAATTATTGAGACGATTTTTTATATTTTTTTTTTAATCGAGTTTTGGGAATTTTTTACATCGTCCTATCCTACCATTTGCACATGAAACTACTTGCAAGAAAGTAGCAGTACAATGAAATTTTTTTACTACCACACTAACATTGTTTTTAATTTCCAGTCAGCTTCCAACGAGTTTTTCAAGAAAGTAATTTTGTGATGTTTTCAGAAAGTAAAATTAAAAAAGGTTAACAGTGTTATCCCGTTTAAAGACTTTTTACAAATATACGGGATTGTGGTAAATAGTTATTATAAATTCTGCTTGTTTTGTATAAATATTTAAAGAATTATAATATGGTATTTTCAAATATACATGAAGAGCACAATTCATGCTTTTTTAAAACAATAATATTATTAAAATATTAACAATAATACTTATTCCAAATTTATTGCCCTATAATTTTGTGTATGTGAATATTCTTGGTAACTCTAATTAAGTAGCAAAAAACCCAAATTTTTCCAACATTACTTTTCGACGTCATTTTTAAAATGAACTTTCACTTTCCTGTGGAAACGAACAAGAAATTTTCATGAAATTCATTTATTTCATTGGAATTTTTATTCATAATACGTATACAGAAATTTCAAGAAAGTACTTTCATGTGTAAATGTAGCGTATCTGAATCATTCTTACACACACATAGGTATGTATGTATGTACATTTAAAAAGGAAGAAAGAAGTAAGTGCAGATAGATGTACACATATCGTCGGTAAACGACAAAAATTAAATTTTTCAGGTTTTTTTAAAATACTCAAATTTGTTTTTGTACGTAAATTGTCGCTTACGATAAAATTGTAAAGCCTGTATCTTAAAAGTTATCAACAATTCGGGCATTTTGATAATACTAAACTATGGGTAGGCCCATAAAATTTTAAATTCAATAAAAAAGTCTATTTTCGATAACATGTAGCTTACGATAAAATCGAAAAAAGGCTCGATATGAGGATACGTACATTAGGCCGGGTCAATTCGTATGGATGAAAAAATTTAAGAGGTCGTATAGTAAACACGAAATCTACACATGAATCTACATAATTATGAGAATTTCTCCGAGAAAGTCAACTATTTTGTAGCGTGCGACAACAATCAATTAACCTTGTATTTCTGAACAACGTGTCTCGATTTTTCTTATAATTTTACCTACCTTAGATCTGCTGATGGCCTATATAAAAAAGTAAAACAAATCGTTTTCTTTGAAAAAACAAGAATTTTTGCTTGGTGTCGCATGCTACAAAAAGTTGACACTCCTGTGGAAATGCCCATATCTATATAATTCTAAGAAAATCTTGCGAAGAAACCCTACACAGCGCCTCTCGATATGAAAATTTATTTCCTCTTCCCGAGCTGACTTTAAAGATGAAAATGGGGAACGAAATATTATGGATAAATCTAAGGTAGCTCGCGAGAAAATTAAAAGCAAAAGCAGGGAGTATGTAATTGAAAGGAAGAATAATGATTCGAAATCAGTAGAATTTATTTCGATGCACACATTTTTCTATTTGAAAAAAATTCAATTTCAAAACAAAAATTGTTTTTCTACAGCACAGGAAATATATTTTCATTTCGAGGGGGGCGGTAAAGGAATTGATTTTAGACACGTGGTTTCTTCGGAGAATTTTCTCAGAATTTCGTGGAGATTATATTTTTGCTATATGATTTTTGCAAAAAAAAATCGATCCGGCCTAATGTACGTACTACATATGTACATATCGTCGGCACAAAGTAGACCAGAGTTGAAGAAACTGACGTAAGCAAAAGGCTAAAATCAGCTTATTTGGTCACTGTTAAAAAGGGATGAAAAGCTTACAGAATTTTCCATACTTATATATCTACATAATATAAGTAAGCAACATTAATTCAGAGCATTAAATACATATGTATGTATGTATGTATATTTATTTATTTATTAAACATATTAATGCAAAGTAAATTTGCATAATATGGTGTTGCACAAATATGGGCGGAGTAACGTAGACCATATGCCCAAGATGGTATTAACAGTATTTTAAAAGGTTTTGTGACTGACTGTACACGACCTATGCCTTCACATAGGAAGTAGGCAACGTGGTTGTTAAAGAAATTCCACAAAAACCGCAAGATTATACGGTTATCCGTGGCAGATCAGTCAACCAGTGCGAGCGAGACAAAAAACTCTCGAAGGCCAAACAACACACACAAGCCTGACCGCACTTAAGAAATAATTACGATGACGGGAGAGATGTTCCCCGACCCAGAGCTGCTTAACGACTGTATGTATATATATGTATGCAATAACGTGCATATGGTACTTTTGTCAATTTGGTATATCTTGTTTACAATAACGTACATACAGCGTGCCACAACTGCGACTGCAATGGTGCTTTTACATGAAGGTTTGCGTACGTATAAATGTCGAAGCACGGCTGTGGCTTTACAGCTCATATCGTGCGTGTGTCTGTTTATTTAAAAGTTGAATGGTAAAACGGAAAGGTCTTCTCGATTCAGGCCTTTTAAAAAGGAACAAACTTTCTTATTGAATAGTTTTCCTAACTGAAACCTATGGCTTTTTTTTCAAAGGTGTGATAAATGAACATCCTTTTATTAGCAGAGAGTTATGCCAAAATAAAATTAAGAACAAACATAATTTATTATATATTATATATTATTATAATTTATTATATTATTATAATTTATTAAAAAACTGGTTAGGCATAGTATGTTTTTTTTGGAATTGATATCTTTCTCTGAATGGTATCTTGAAGCTCTCCCCAAAGCATTAAATTTGAGCTACTAATTTTGTTTTGTTGAGTCCATTTAATATAAACTTCGAAATTCTTAATGACATCTTCGTGTTTTATTTTGGGCTCTTGAATTTAAGTTCCATCCAGCTCTTCAATCCGTCTATTCAAATTTAAAGTAATTGTATTTTAATTTGCTCAGCCAACCATGGCTTGCATTAAACTATCCTCCATAAATTTTGTTATGAATTTCTTTGGCTTTGTATTACAAAATGGCAATTTCGTTGCATGAGGAACCATTGAAAATGTTTGTTTTCCATTCTCGGGAACTCACCTTGCTTTATAGCTCTTCTATTGCGATACCCAAAATAACTGTTTTTAACATTCCTTAAAAACTTTTCCTATGATTTTAGGATTGCTCTAATGGTGGATTTATGCAGCCCATATTTTTTACATAAATCTGTAATTTTACATTTGTTCGTTATACCGAACGCAAAATGGAATTTTTGTTTGTTAGTAGAAAAAAATTGGATGTTAGCTAAATGCAATGTTCACTAAATCGAATGTTCGTTAAATCGGAAGACTACTGTATAATATAAATATATATATATATATATATATATATATATAAATTTATACAAAGAAATGAAATATACATACATATGTATGTACATACGTGCACAATGAAATTTTGTATTATTCTGCCGACTAAGGAAAAAAGAGGCCCGTTTCAGGCACCAGCAATACATTTTTCCACCGTTATGAAGCTTTGGGCTAGTTGAAAAAACTTTGTTGCTTTGCCGAACGACGTCAACACTTTCGTTCGTGCATTCTGTAGTCGAACGAACAAACGTTTGCTTTTCATTCCAACCAACAATTCAGTTGCTTGGCGTACACGTCGTCGTTAACGTTGTTCAGACAAAAACCGCGCGGTAGTGTTAACGTTAAAAAAACTTTTTTGTTTGTTTTTTTACTGTGTGCATTTTTTATTGTAATAGGTACAAAGAAATATTCCAGTTGCTTGTTGTTGCTAATTTTGGTTGTGAATTTGTATGTGTGCAATTTCTGTATGTACATACATACACTTGTTTACACATTGTTTTAGGATGTACATATGTATGTATGTACTTACGTGCAATAAGATACAATTAGAATTTCAACAAGAAAATCGCAAATCGTTTATGCTGACGAATTCATTGGATTTTCGTCAGGGAAAAGCGAATAAAAATCCATCTATTTATATCGTATACATATATGTGTATGTGTACACACACATGTATAAGTATATATGTACATGTGAATGCTTACCCTGCCGGATTTTTATTAGCTAGCTCAAAATATAGGAGACTTTTTGCTAACCTATTTACAACTAGCTTCTGAACTACTAAAAAATGATGCAGACGTGAGTCAGTTATATTTTATACAACTGTCTTCTTCCCGATAAGTATTGAACTAACTTTGGTGTTTTTGTACAACTAACTTCTCGATAAATTTTGAACTAACTTTTAGCTAACTTAAAGCTGATGCAGAGATGAGTCAAAGATTATCGAGAAGATGTCACCATAAAATTCATATTTACATATATTAACTCTGTGCCGTCTATATTTTATAGTAAAATGTTAAGTATTCTGGCTGCCAAACAAGGTGATACACATTCTCGACTCTAAAAAAATAATTTAAAATTGTTTAAAATTTAAGTTGACTAAAAATGTTAAGCAAAAACGCTTTTTTTGTTGCGGCCATAAAGGATCTCATTATGAGCCAACTAAAGGGTGTACCCATAAGAACGCAAGATTTAAATTGTTATTGTTTGCTAGCAGGAGGTACGAGGTTAGTAAAAATGAAGCGCTACACGAGAACAACGCATTCTCATTGTGAAATTGTTTTGCCATCAATTTGGGGTCACAATAATGTTCCAAATGAGTAAACTGTAAAGAGATTAATGGATAAATTTGCCGAAACTGGGTCCGTTAGTTATGTAAAGATAACAACGCGCCTTCGACCAGGTCGATCGACCGTAAATGTCGCAGCTGTACGTGATGATGTCGCTCAAACTCCATTAACCTCAATTCGACACCGAGCTCAGCAAATTGAAATGATAATCAGCTTTTTCGTTCTTAGAATTGAAGAAATGAATGTGGAGGGCATGTGGTTTCATGAAGACGGCGCCACATGTCATACAGCCAGAGAAACAATTCAATTGCTGCATCAGTCATTTAAATCTTGCGTTCTTGTTGGGACACCCTATATTAGTCAGTCCGTTCGCAACGAACTAATAGTGCATTTGAATTTTATCAGCCAGAAATTAATTCGAAATGAGCTAACTTGTGGTTATTTGAAACTTATGCATCGTGAGTGAGTACTGACTCGTTCTGAAGATTTTATGTTGAAAAACTGAATAGCGTTTAATTAACATTTAAAATAAGTTAGCTTAGTTGTCACTCGCCTCTGATTAACCATTAGATGCCATTAAGTTAGCTCAAATCCCGACAGGGTATGAATGTTTATTATGTGTACAAACACATATATACGTCCATGCAATACACTGCCACTAAATTCGTAATATCGGATAAATACCGTCGTTAGGTGACGTCGCTGTCTGTGATTTTGCTAAGAAGAGGGAAGGCGAAAAAAGGCGCTAAAGTTGGCAGAGAAGCAAGCATATGTTTTTATGTAATAAAGATTACTGTTGTTTGAATTGAAAAGAAAGAAGAAAAACAGCAACAAATACATATGTATGTACATACACATATACATACAGTATTAATAGCTTATAGGTATGCATTCAAAATTTTGCACGACTTTTTGCGCTTATAAGCGTTATACAATTAGGGTGTTATCCGTCCTTTTTTCCCCGGGCACTATCCTCTTTTCGGGATCTCTATCCTCGGAAAAAATTAGCGTCCGGGAAAGTCCTACTTTTTAAAGAATTTTTTCGCTTTTACATTGCTTTAGTATTTTTAAAACCAAGTTTAAAAGGAAAATAATTGGTTTTGGATGTCCAAAAATCGATTGGGCACGCGGTATTAATGCCACAAACTAATTATTGCATTGAAGTCTACTCAGGATGCAATACCTACCAGTAATAAAAAGAAAATTAAAGCTATTGTAGGTACATACATACATACATATGTACCTATGTACGTACATACATAGGGTCATTAGATTTGTAAATATGTACATACCTATGTACTATGTATATGGGCTTAAATTAAGAGCTCACGTTTCTGATCTCGTTATGAATTTTCTAGATTTTTCGTTTGATGATTACCTGAAGTATCGGCTACTTATTTATTTAATATCATTAAGTTTCAGAGGCCGTTGCACATTTTACAACTCCTCTCTTTTACTAAATCAGTCAGAAACACTGCATATTGAACTGTTTACCCAAGAACTTGAGGTGTTTTGCCAAGCGAGAGTTCGAAACGATGAAATTTATTTACAATTGGTACCTACCTAGTAGCCCTACCGTCAGGGTGACCGATGACATTTTTCAAAAAGTGGCACCAAAAGGGGATTAATCAAAAAAAGTGGCAAAATTAAAAAAAAATAGAAAACTACGCTAAAATTTATTTTTAATGTATTTTTATATAACTCACTCAAAAAAAAAGAGAGACAAAAAGTGGCAAGTGTGTGGATGAACAGTAGACTTGTGCCATTTGGTTAATTTCAGTTAACGGTAATTTCAGTTCATTGTTTATAGATTAACTAGTTTGTTCATTTAGTTCATTCAATCGCCCTTTTAAGTTCAATGAACTAGTTAGGTATTTTTAGTTCAATGATTTTACCAGGGACTAAAAATAATTGTTATTTTTTAATTTAAAAGGAAAAGGTTACTGTAAAATGTGTTTTAATTGGTTTGGGTTATTTTTAATCATTATCGTAAGATATACCAGCTAACAGCTGACAAAACGGGCAGTTTCAAAATAAATATTCATCAAAGTCATAAATATAGTATTGAGTATTGAGGTATTTAAACTAGTTATTTTGCTTTTTACTTTTCTTTTCGACAAAATGTCCAATTATGTTCAAATACCTACGTGGCGTTTTTCTTTAGCAAATTTCTACTCAAAGCATTATTTATTGCAAAAATATAAAAATTCGTAAGCGATTAAAATAATGGAAAATATCTCAAAAACTGATTATATAGACCGCAAAAAGGCAATAACTCGAGAATAGGCTAACAACATACATATACATATGTATGTATGTAAATCAAGAAAGCCTGCAAAAGTGTGAATATCTGTAAAAAAAATATACATATGTACGTAGATTTTAAGAATCAAAAATAATCTCATGTGCAAAAAATTGCGAAAATTCGCAAATAATTTTTTAATTAAAAAAAAAAACTTAAAACTTAACAATTTAAAATAAGATCAATAAGTTTTATTTAAAATTACCTGAGTGGCAAAACTTACTGAAATTCGCAAAATGCTAAATCCCTAAAATATTAAAAGGTCTTGAAAAAAATAGAATATATATAAGATAGATAGGTTGAAGTCGTTTAATAATTTTCTAAAATACCATATTTTATGTAGCAATAACCAAAAGATTTCAATTCCTTAGATAATTATTATTGGCAACCAAAAATATATTTCTCACTTTAATTGGTTACAATAACCAAAATGAAACATGTATATCTTACGATAATCGTTGATTATAACCATTATTTTAATTCATCAACTTTTGTCATTTCTCTTAAAACTGTTATGTTCCTGGATTTTACATCAACATGCATACATATGTATGTATGTAAGTATGTATATACATATGTATGTTGTGGTCTTTGGCAGATCTGGAATTACAAAACTTTACGAAAACTAAAATTAATTGCCTTATTCATAGATTTGTGAAAATCTGTTTTAAAAATCTTATAAATCCAAATAGTTTTTCGAATAAGAACTATAGCAAATTGCACACACAGTAAAAAAGTAAACCAAAACGTTGAAAACATTAAGCTCGCGGCCTCTGTGTTAGTTCATTTTGTGTCTTAGTTCTTAGTTCAAAAATTGAACTAGTGAGCGTAAAACAATTGAACTAGTTCGTTTATGAGAACTAACACAACAATAAAACCAATCACAATAATGGCGGAAAAAATGGATGCAAACTCAGAACAACAATTTGATTTAAATTTAATTGAGGCGGTTAGAGTGAATCCCGTCATTTATGATCGTTCACATTACAATTACAAACATTTTGTACGTAAAGCCCAAGTATGGAAACAAATTTCAGAAGAACTGGGCATGCCTGGTAAGTAATTTGGCTAAATACAGTGATGTTTCGATTCAACGAATGATATCTACACATGTTGGACCTATTCGACTTAATGAAATTTTAATACAAAGGTGCATATGGCCGCTGAAATGCAAAACCACGTAACTAACGAAAAACTTCATAATTATATTTTTAATGAATTATTGTTGGGTGTTATACATCAAAACACATCATTCATTTGCTCAAAGAACGTCATAACTCAAAAATTGGAATTTTCGAGTAAATGATGCGAACTAATCAATAAAATTGTTTTTAATATTTTGTAAAAATTTCATACAAATATCTTGTTTACACAACTCCTCTTGAAAGCAAAATGAAATTTTCTTCTTCCATTCAGTTGTGTACGTATAAATTGAAAACTTCATAAGTACTCGTTTGCTGGCAAACTAATTGTTTTGAGTTATTACGTTGTTTGAGTAAATGAGCGACATGTCCCCACAAATTTTCAAACCTTTATCATAAGAATCAGCCGAATTAAAAATGAAAATAAAGAAACTTTCACCCGTATTGCGTATGTCACGTCGAATAGGTATTCATCTACGAGAACTTCGTACCTGCTAGATTAAAGGAAATGTGTACAAGGTTTGTTTAATCTAGGACAAAATCTCGAAGGCGAATATTAGACATCATACGCAATACGGCTGTTCACTTCAGTCACTTTAATAATTTGTTTAGTTTTTTCTCTGCTATAAAATTGGAAAAAGTGCAGTTACGTGATTTTGTATTTAGAATGTCTAAAAAAGTGCTTTACACAAAATGTATTTTCAAAATAATTCTTTTAAGTAACTTCTTAACTCCGACCAATTTTTTTATTAATTTCAGAACAAAAGTGTACCAAACGCTGGAAAAGTTTGCGTGATAAATTTGCCCGAGAAATGAAATTAAGCACAGAATCACGTTGGCGTTATTTCAAACAAATGAGCTTTTTAGTTGAATCAATAAGGTGAAAAATAAATCTCACATATGAATATATGTATGTAAGTGATTCAATTCAATAATTTGTTCTTATTCGCTGCAGGCAATATCGCGAATCGCTATTGGGCAAATGTGGCCCGATACCTGCAACACAGACGACCACTACCACTCAAGTAACACAAGTAGATGGTAATCAGCAACAGCAACAACAACAACAGCAGCAGCAAACGCAACAACATGCTGTTGTCGATATATTTCCCTTTAATGGCGCTGCAGCAACTTCAACACAAACTTTACATCATCCACATGGTAAGTTGTAACGAAATTAATAAAAATGAACAAATTGCCTTGTTCCACCATTTAACATATCGATCATTTGTTTTAGCCAATTAATTTTTAAACGATTTATTCAAACAGTTAATATTACAGTTACAGGCGATAGCCAATTGACCACAACTACAGTTGCAGCTGCAAAAGAAACTAAAACGTTTTACTATGAACCACCCTTGAAACGTGAACGCGTTGACGATGATCAACAGCAACAGCAGCAGCAGCAACAACAACAGCAACAGCAGCAGCAACAACAACAACAACAGCAGCAGCAACAACAGCAACAGCAATTGCAACAACATAATGATAATATGTTGAACACAATAAAAATATTTCAAAACTCTATATCACAAGGTATCAATCCGGAAGATCAATCATTTGGTGTAGTCGTTACCGATATGTTAAATACACTGGGTGTTAGGCAAAAAGCTGAAGCGAAAGTCCATATAATCAAATATTTAACTGATATGCAGTTGCTGGCCCAACATAACAAATATTAAAAGAACATAAATGCATAAACTTTTTAACAACAAAAAAAAATTTTCGTATCGTATAAAACTTTACAGAAGCAACAAAAAAAAAAAGGTTTAACAAATAAATACACTACATAGAGCAACGGGAATTTTGCAAGAATATGAATTTTGACTTAACAGATCAACAAAAAAAAACACAATTTTCCGGTTTGCATTTTCCTTAAAAATATCTATGTTTGTATATACATATGTATGTATATATGTAAGTACCTACACCATAGTTTCCATCATATAGTTTAATATGTAAGACAACTATTTATTATGGCAAAAACAGTTTTAAAAGTTTTCGAAAATTTAATTTCTAATGTGTAATAATACCTATTAAAATAAAATTAATTATAAATAATAGGCCTGTTTGCTTACTTTTCCAGTAATATCCAGTAGTTGAGTAAATTTTGGGTAATATTAAAATTTTACTCTCAAGAGTGTCGTCTCTTGCACAAAAAAGTACGCGAACAACAAGTGCAAATTTTTACTGTCGTCTTGATGTGACGTCGACGACGTCATTCACAATAAGGGGGATTGTTTCTAAATTATTTAGAATTAATTGACCTTTCAAAATGCATCATTAGTTTTTTCATTTAAAAGCGTTATTTACAAATTTTTATGGAGAAAGATCTTTTGCACACAAAAATAAAATGTGGGCAATTTTTTTTAATTGTTTCCTTAAAATTGAAGAAAATCATGGTTTTTGAAGTTAGAAAAAAACACGAAAATTCGACTTGTGCGACCATAAAAACATTTCCAAAATTGTGCTTGAGCATCCACGAAAGTAAAAAAAAAAAAATTTGAGTGACCCTCATGCACAAAAAAGACTGTTCGTATTATCGAAAAATTAAAAATGTTACATTTAGTAAAATTGTTATAAAAAAGTTTGTTTGATGTTGGTTAAGTACGCCTAGATGCGAGTCTGTTCGAAAATGCATCACTGCCCTGCATCATACAAGCACTGTTGCCAGAACTTCTAGAGGTGAAATCGTAAAAACTACAGATTTCTGTGTAAAAAATCGTCAAAATCGTCAAGTCATTTTAGAAAATCGTCAAAAAACGTCATATCAAAAATATTAAATTTTTTTGTATTTTAATTGTTTTATTACAAAAACTATTACAATGGTTCAAACTTATTAACTATGCTTTCAACAAATATACACATATACAATAATATATATGTATATAGCCTAATAGGGCATTTACACCATTCCGAAATCTAGTACTTACAAGATTTTTAGCTAAATCTGGCTGCTTTTCACTATATTTCCCATACAAAACAAAATCTAGTTTGTGAGTAGATTTGTAGGCAATCAACTCAAAAACTAATAATTTTATTTTATTTTTACTACCCTGTACAATAAATTTATATAAAAGATGATTGAATAGCTACGATTTCCTCAAAAAGGTGTTGAATTGGCTACATTGCAGTTGTTTGGTTGCAGTTTTAGAATTTTTTCGGTTGATGGGCTGTGTTTTGGATAAAAAAAAATCTTGATAAATGTCAAAAAAAAAAAAAACATGGTGTAAACGGTATAGATTTTCATAAAGATTTTAATTAAAATCTGATAAATTTTGTGCAGGTGTAAATGCCCTATAATCATGAAAACCATTAAAATAAAAAATAAATAAAAAAACAAAATGAAATCAGAATTTACATGCGTACATATGTATATATGTATTTATTTTTAAAACAGATGATTTATAAATTTAGAAAAATCGTCATTTATGTACCTAAAATCGTCACTAGTGTATTTTGAGAGGTGAAAATCGTCAAAATGCAGAGAAATCGTAAATTCTGGCAACAGTGCATACAAGCAAACTTTAATTTCAAATGCAATAGTAGTAGCCATGTTTGTACCTCATACTTGACATTTATTTTTGCGTTATCTGCGTTAGCGAATGAAGCTCTTTCGCACCTTTAAATTTTCATTTGCAGCGCAGTGATGCATTTGGACTTTGACCACAATTCAAAAAATCCAAATGCTTATAGACAAACTACAACAAATGAATGAGAATTACGACACTACAATCGCAGTTGGCAAAGCTTTTTAAAAATAAAAAAATTCATTGCCCACATTAGAAGTAGAGTAGACTAGTTTTTCTAAAATATTTTTATAATGGTTTTTCCTTAGGGGTTTAGTTTAATTTTAGAATTTATTGCTAATTGCATATTAATTTAAAAATAATGGAAACTTGTACTTCCTGTACGAAGGTATAGGTCGTTTGCAGATCCCGAAGGAAGCTGCTACACGTGGGATACCAAAGCTCTTTTTTTTTGTTCCATTTGGAACACAAAGTTTAAAAAAAAATTTGTTTATTATTTCTTTTGCAAAAAATTTGTTTATTCCATTTAACATTTAAAAGTTTCTGATACACAAGAGCTAGTGGCATTTGGACAATATATTGGAGCGCTGAATTGGCTATTGCATACAAAAGAAGTGCATTGATTTGATTGCGGACAGCAACACAATTTACACAATTCACGTTGTTCCAATTGTGCACGCAAATAATCACAGGTTTTCACCTCATCAGCTCTTGAAAGTTTAATTTTTTTATGTTGATGCGTTAAAATGCTTGATTTTTTTGTTTTACTAACAGTCGGATCCTTATCGGACCCTAATTTTTCCCCACGTCGCACTTTATTGCGTAAATCGTAAATGGCATGATAATTTTCTGCTGCTTTCGTCTTATCGCGTGATAGCTTTTGATTGCCTGCAGTGACTTCTTCATTGTGTTTACTGCTATATCTTGTAGATTTTCTTTTATTGGCTTCTTTAGCAGCCATCGTGGAATCCTTTTCACTACTACTATCAGTGACTTCTTCATTGTTTTTATTGCTATATCTTCTAGATTTTCTTTTATTGGCTTCTCTAGTGGAATAACCGATGTCAGCTCTTTTATGGTTTCTTTTACTAGAATATTTTTCACTTCTACTATCAGTGACTTCTTCATTGTTTTTATTCCTATAACTCCTAGATTTTCCGTTATTGCCTCCTCTAGCAGCATATCCGATGTCTACTCTTTTGTGGTTTCGTTTAGTCGAATCTCTGTCGCTTCTACTATCATCGTCTGAATCTGCGTTGTAACGTTGTGTTTTATTTTGTTCTCTATTTTTAGGGCGGTCTTT
The DNA here is from genome assembly GCA_905220375.1 of Tachina fera. NCBI lineage: Eukaryota > Metazoa > Arthropoda > Insecta > Diptera > Tachinidae > Tachina > Tachina fera. The sequence continues at coordinate 99,610,706 of LR999967.1, read as the reverse complement.
CTTTTTCCCCTCAACAACACGCCCATTTAAATATCTCTCGCCATTAGCACTTTTTTTATTATAACTTTCTGTAGATTCTATGGCACTTGTAAGCTCATTTCGATGTTTTCGCTTTGCAGAGTCTACTCTCTTATTCAGTTTTTCTTTTCCTTGTCCATAAATTATCTGCTCCTCATCAGACTCATTGTCCTCGCCTTTCCCCCTTTTACCTCTTCGAGTTGTGTTCTCCTCATCGATTTTACGATGCGAACTATCGTAGCGGTTCGCTTGAATTTTGTTAGTTTCCTGTCCATAACGGTGCGCTTCAAAATTATTTTCAAGCCCACGAAAACCGGACCGAAGAATTCTTATATTTACACAATTACCACCCTCGAACAATGTGTAATTTTCACGACACCTGGAACGAATAAAGTCCTTAAAGATTTTGTTGCAAATTTTTTTCAGAGCCACATAATTCCTTTCACAAATGAAATCTCTTTGTTCGCAACATGTATTTTTGCAGCAGCATTGGTTAACAAATTCTGAATAACTGGATGAACCAGAAGCAAATTTAATGCATTTGCAGTGATTTGGGCAATAAACCATTATTGAAAAAATTCATTAAACAAAATTTCTATGTACATATTGATAAATTTTAATTAAAAAAAATCGAAGTAAATATATATTTATTTGACGTTAATTCTTCAAGCAAAAATTTATCGGTAAAAGATAAAAACATACGGGGTATTTCAAACAGAAGCATTTAAAAAACAAACTTCTTTATTCGTTTCCGAATCCGTTTTTCAAATTTCCGCAACTTTCGAGATTTCGAGCTAAATATAGGTGATTTTTACTAGATTTCCCATACAAAAGGAAATTTAATTTGTCAGTAGTTTTGTAGTAAATCTACTGAAAATCTAATATTTTTATTTTATTTTTACCACCCTGTGCAACACGTACATATATACAAAAGATGATTGAATTAGCTACGGTCTGCTTAAAAAGGTGTGTGAATAGGCTACAGGCAGTTGTTTGTTTGTAGTTTTGGAAATTTTTCAGTTAATGGGTTTTGGTTTGGATAAACAAATCTTGATAAATGTCAAAAAACTTGGTGTAAACGGTATAGATTTTTATAAAGGTTTTAGTTAAAATCTGCTAGATTATGTGCAGGTGTAAATGCCCTATAAGTAATAAAGATTTTGCGACAATGTACATAAATTAAGTTATTAATCTGGTTACCGGAGTACGGAGGGAGGTGTTCTCGGAAAGGATATTGTGAACTCATTGGAAAAAGATGGGGATCAACTGCCAAACTAGTATTTTGCATTTTCAGCAAACGCTTGGAAATATCTAAGTCCGCTACTTTACTTCTCTAATGAAAGAAAATATATAGTGATACTAACTAAGCCTTAAAACCAGTCATATTTGACAACAAACGCGATAATTAACCTGTTAATATCCCTATTAAAATTAAATACTTATGGCTTTTCGACAAAACTGTCACATAAATTAATGGAACAAGAATTTAATTTTTTTTTTGAAATCTTTACAATTTTAATGTAGACGTCTCATTATTAATTCTGTTGGTATACCGGTTTCAAAATTAAATTCAAGAGCAAGAGTTAAATGGACCCCGCAGTAGTTATCAGTGTTACCAGGGACTGGAGGAAAAGAAAGTCGTTATCCGAAAATAAAAATTTTAATTGCCATTTTTATCGAATCAAACTATAGTTGGAATTAGTTTATTCACAATTATCAAAAGTGAAATAGAAATACAACAACAACAAATATGTATAAAAATAAAAAAAATAAATTTTAGAAAGTGGAATGCTCGTAAAAGTTGCATTTTTAATTTCATTACAAAACAATAATCGCTTGTGTTTTGTAAAAATTAAACCAAAGGAGATATTAAAAACATTTTAGGGATACTTTTGGCAGTGACAAATAAATGTACGTTTTTTTTTAATTTCTTGAAGTGGTGGCCCAATTGGAAAATTCTGTGACATATGCATGTGTAGTAGATTTTTTTATGTAAATAATAAATAACTTAAAATAAGCTAATTATTTTCAGGATTTGAATTATTACAAAAAATAATCTAAATTAAACCTAAAACAGGTTTAAATTTAAAAACAAAAATATTATATATTGTATATACATACATATTTACATAAGTATGTACATATGTATGTACATATCTAAAAGTGCATTCAATTATATTCAAATTTCATGTTTTAATAACAACAACAAAAACTGGATTAATTTTAAAAACAAAAGAAACATCAATTTATATATAAAGTGTAATAAATTTTAAGAAAACTCAGTTTAATTCTAGACCTCATCAAGGCAAAAAGCTAAGAAAATAATTCTATTAAAAATGTTTAAATATGTGAGAATTTATAACAGCAACAACAAAAAATAATAATATTAATCTGCCTGTAAATGTTTAATAAATTTTATTTTTTTCATCAAGTTATTCTTGGTCTCTCTGATTGCCTGGGCCACAGCAGTCGATGATGATTCGCATGCTCACGTGGAAAAAGAGTTCAAAAAGGACGACGGCCACGGTCATTTCGCCTATGGCTATGATTTGACAAATGGCATTGGAGCTGATGAGGCTGGCGATCAAACTCAAGTTCATGGTGAATATCATTTCACTACCAAGGAAGGGAAACCAGTAAAGGTCAGCTATGTAGCTGATGCTAATGGATATCATCCCCAAGGAGATGTTATACCAACAGCACCCCCTACTCCAGCGGCCATTTTAAAAGCCTTGGAATACATTTCCTCACATCCTAAGTATGACGATGGCAAAAAACATTAACAAGTTTTAATTTATATATTTTTTGTTTTATTAAACTTGAATAAATAAATGATAGCTTAAACCTTCTCTTGCCTTCATTTTGAACTGCATTGATTTATTTCCATATCTTTCGATTTGATTAATAACAACTTTCTTAAATCAGAAAATTTGGGATGATTTTTATCACGCAACAGATCGTAAATTATGGTTTCACATGTCGTTACATTACAGCCGGCCGAACGCAGGCGTTTCAATGCCATATCTCGGTCTTGATGGACACGAGATGCTACACAATCGGCTACCACAAAGACATTTATTTTGCGTTCCATTAATTCGATAGAAGTTTGCTCAATACAGACGTGACTCTTAATTGAATGTGAAGAAATAAAAATTTAATTGTTAAATTTAGGTTTAGTTTTAGAAAATATAAAGAGCTTTTTTCCAGAGCAAAAGAACTTTAAAAGGAAAAAAAACAGAAAAACGTATTGAATATAAATCAAGAAATAATTAATTGTTTAAATACATAAGTATGTGCATTAGTGTGTCCCAAAATCATTTTTTTTTAGATTTTTATATGTATGTACCCCAGCAAATTTTGAAAACCTATAGGGTAAGGTATTTTTGTGATTTTTTCAGGTTTTTCGGAAAAGGTTTAGAGGTCACTAAAATCGATTTTCATCCAAAAATTGGGGTTTCTCGTCTTTCTTTAATTTTGTTCATTACGCGAGCCTTAGCACAATTTTTTGTTTGTTACTAAGTCAATTTTTTTAAAGAAAACTGTTGAAACATTGCTTCTCTGTTTAGAATTTATGTTTCGGTAAGTTTTTTGCTCATTTTGGTACCCTTTATCAATTTTTTTTTTGTAAATTTAGCATACATTTTTAAAATAATGCTTTGTTACTTTTAAGATTTCTATTAAAGATAAAAAACTAATGATACAGTTTAAAAGGTGGATAAATTCTGAGTCAGTTAAAGAAAAAAAAAATGTTAAGTTTGCTCTTACCCTCCAAAGTTTTACCCTTTTTAAGTGTTGAAGATATCACATCTTTTCTAAAAATATTCGGTGGTTTTTAAAATTTTTAATTTTTGTTATTAAATACTAACAGCCTTTGTTTCTTTTTTATACATAAAACTATCATCATACTACTACATTAGTCTAACTGCATGTCAGTTTTTCGTTATACATAAGGCTGTAAACCTTTTTACCAAGTGTGAGTTCCATCACCAAACAAAATCATGTTTCCGTTTATAGAGGCCAGTGCAATTTTTTTATTTAAAATTTTACCCGTCCTAAGTAGGGATAATAATCATAACATATTAGCTCAAACTTCCAAATCGTCTACTATGGAAAGCAAACAGTCAATTATGTCGTTCAAGACCGTATAAAAAAAATTTAAATTTATCAACATTTTAAATAGAATTGCTTTGAAACTTTAATGGATATACTATGTACATATACTACATATGTATGTAGTATGCAAGTACATATATACAGAGAATGCCGTAATTTTTCCCTTAGCTGGAAACTTAAAATTCTAGAGCTCAGACTCTACACACAAAAGAATTTTTGCTTGTATTATTTCCACTTACCTCTATACCGTACAAAACAACATCAGACGGTTTGCCACCGCCAAAAAGATTTTTCATATCACTTTCTATTTCCGGAACTAGCATACTGAAACGAGTTTTGCTTACAATCGATTTGGCATGCAGAATATCCAGCTCCTTAACAGTTTGGCCCAATTTTTCTGGACTTTGCTCGGTAACCAACAAGGGAACATTCAAAATTTTTCCAGCTGTGGTCTAAATAATGCAAATTTAAGTTATTAAATTAAATTAAATTTATATTTAGTTGTGTACAAATCCATGTATGTATATAAAATCATACACATGTATATACATATGTAGATAGTTCTTGAGTATTATGGCCTCTAGACATATCTACATAATAGAATGAATTCATAAATTTGATATTTTTATTAACGTACCAAACGTTTAGCGTTTTCAATCAAGTTATTGAAAAGCGGAATGGCCGGACGAAATTTCTCCTGGACATCACATAACAAAAATAACGTCTTTTTGGGATTTAAATGAGACAATTTACGGGCCATCAGGAAACAATATACGCAATGCGTATATATTTTATCGTAATATGTACTGAAAATTTCTTTTAAGACTTAAAAGCAAATTGTTGTATAATTCCTTAAACTTTTCTAAGATTTTGCTTATTGTACTTTTAAATACAATTTTTACCACAACAGTGCACAAAACCGTCAAATTTATAATTTTACATCTCATTCAAAAGGTATACACAACTCTACACCAAGTACATTATTCAAAAGCAGGTTGAACAGGTGCAATAACTAGCACAGCTGACAGTTTGTTCACAAGCATGAAGTGTACCAGGCCGACTAAAAAATTCCGCCGGCGGCTGAAGGAATACCGGCAAGTGAAAAAGCAGTGCTACCAGTTTTTTTCTAGAACTTATCACCAATTTTTTATTTCTCATCCCCAAAAATCCCCAAATTGATTTTTTTATTACTATTTTTCCTTTAAAAAAAATAATGACAAAAACAACATATTTATTCAATAAAATTCATTTATCTATATCGATAGCTACGAGTATATTTAAGTTAATATAAATTTAATTCGTACTTATAAAACTTGTAAAGAAAAAAAATACATAGTTTAATATACACAAGTATAAAAAATTTTTAACCGAGGTTTACCATATAAAAAACTTTAGAATCGAAATCTTCTGATTCATCAGCCTCAGAAACTTTTTTGTACATAGTACTTGTATTAAAAAGCTTTAGCATTTGGCAGAAGGCTTAAATTTGTCACAACAAATTGAATTAATTTTAAAGTTTGTGTTTATTCTAAGAAGTGCTTCAAAAAAGTCATTTAGCATTTTGTTGCGTATTTTTGTTTTGGTAGTGTTCATTATTGCTTAATCTGCTTTCATACTTCGTCTTTATTAGAAACCATTCACTATAAATAGTAACACACATTTTTAGACTTGCCAGACGCATATTTCTTAGTTCAAAAATCATTCTTGTTTGACCATCAGTTATAAAAAAATTCCCAAAAATCCCCTCAAATTTGGTTACATCGCCAACAAATCCCCAAAATCAAAATACGAAATTTTCATCCCCAATCGCAAAAAAAAATCCCCAATTTGGGGACAAATCCCCTAAACTGGGAACACTGCGACATAGAGCGTTATTTACTCAATTGATTTTGAGTATTAATCTGGTATTTTTATCCAAGCAAAAATTTTAATATTTTTGTGATAAAGAGTATAAATAGTTGTATCCTTATTTTCCTTATACATAATTCAATTGTCACAAATCTCTGTATGCACACTATATCTTGACAATTACTTTGAGCCTCTTTATATGAGGGGTGGCATAGCTGCGACTCGTCGCCTGCGACTTGGGTTTATAGTCATGAAGTGAAGAAAAGCATGCGTGGTAGTAAGAGTCACACGTAATGAGAATTGAAGCGACAATTTTAACTCTTCTCTTTTACAATTTTTCTTCTTCTTGTTTTTGTTGTGCTATGTACGAGTAGTGTTACCAGTTAGACCAATATTTTTAGATATTCGGAAATTAATGATAAGTTAATTTATAACATGCATGATATCCACAGTGATAGTATATAAATTATAAGCAAATAATATAAGAGAAAAGGAATTATTGTATTTTGTTGTAAATTAAAAAAAATTAAAACTATGTGAATATATTAATAATACATTTCTCAAACTAACAACTAATTGTTTATGGCAACAATGCCACGAATGAACGAATAATAAGCGTTTATCAAATTCATATCAAAAAGTCCCCTCGACAAATTCGTCTTCATGTAAATGGCGAATGGATTTTAAGAAGGGACTCCAAAACAGAACGTATCGTTCTTGCAGCTACTTTACCCTTCATCTAAACAGGTTCCTTGTGATAAGCACAGAGTTGCATCGAATGCGTGCACCTATATAGGTTTAGCTGTAGTGGATGTGCGTAAATCAAGTTGCTCCACGAAAAAGCTTTTTTGCCTTGTACATTCAAAGTAGTCGCATGTCAACAATTTCGATTTAGAAAGAGTTCATCAAGATTGGTGCTCCCAACGTCTATTTATCAGGTCAATGCAATCGTCCTGACGACATTCTGTGTTTTCGTATTTAAGCTGTCAAAATTTTGTTGCACCATATACTATAGTTCATGTTTGTGTGTGTTCCTGACAACTTAAACACAAAGTTGTTTTTTGTATTGCTGTGTTTTTGTTGAGTTACATAGACCTAATAAATAGGCCTTGGGTGCGCCTTTGCTAGGTGTGAAAACAACAGTCACCTGCAGTGATATTAAATGGTGCGTACATCCGCCTTGATATGGAATAAAATAGGAAAAAATTATATCTGAGAAAAATTTAATAAAAAAAAATTTTAAAACTGCCGTTTGAATTCTCCAATTATTTTCTTTTAATTTTAGTGCAGCTACGTCCAAGCCATATGCACAATGTGCAAACTTTTATAAAGAGATTTTTGTGCTTTCACACCGACGAGATCACAACAGCCAACCAATAAGGTAATCTATATAGCGGGACATGATATATTTTTGTTTTAATTTAGATATGCTATTTTTTAATAGAACACTAACCCACTAGCCCATATATGTAAAACTTTAGTCAAGTGGGGCACGCATTATCAAACATGAGAGACAGTAAAAAAATTCATCAGTTTTGAGTGATAGTGTTGGCTGTTCAGACTATCGATCGTGTTCGACACTCTAACCTTCATTCAAGAAAAATTTGACACAGAAAAAACACAAATTGAATGCGTATTATTGCTAATGCGGCTTCTGCACGTTACAACTGGTAGTACAATTGAGTTGCATATAACAGTTGATCGTTCAAAACTTTTCAACCAATTTTTTATTTTTTATTATTTTTACAGAGTTCTGATTTTTTAACTCTATTAGCCATAAATAAAGTGCTGATGGAGGAAAAAGATCGAATAGAGAAAAATTAAATTTTTTTTATAATCTCCAATAAAATTGCGCATAATAATTTTTTCTTCTTTTTTCACACCTATTATTTACTTTGCACGATGTTGCTTACAAAAAGTTTGAATGAAAACGACAAACGAAAGAAGAAATCTTCATCACACGCACCAATTTGATAGCTAAGTTGTTTATCGGTTTTTTTTTTTGATTTTTCATTCAACCGATGACCAACCGTTGGTCAATCATATCTCTAACGTAACAATTGGTTGTACAACTTAATCAAATCACACAATAGGTCGCAACGTGCAGGGGACGCATAAGAGCAAATTCACACCATGCCTTTTTAGCCTTGTATTGACAATTTTCTTTTAAAGTCCCACACCAAGGTGAATTCAGTATCAGGTGACCTTATCAGTACAACAATCTTACAACACAAAATATAACATGTAGTTTGCTATGCTACAAAACCAATCTGTCAAAAGATTTCTGAGCAAATTTTTGACAGTTTTGTTCAAATTGCTTAATTTTGCATCAACAGCTGATAATCAGCCGGGCTGATAAGGTCATCTGATACTGAAATTGTATTGGTCACACACATTTACATTATGCCTTTTTTATTCATGCCTTTTTGGCATTTATATACACGTTTTATGCTGAAAGTATGAAAAAGGCATAGATAAATGTCATAAATCCCCTCGAATTTTTATTTCGTGCCTTTTGTTCTACCCTGCAAGCTTCTCACCCATAAAATAAAAAAGCCTCCTGCATAGGCAAGCAGAAAAGGCACAGTGATGTAAATTGCGTCTAACAAATTTTTTTATTATGAATTATTTTAATGTTTTCTTATCTCTAACAATTTCTTGTACGATTCTGTGTCAACATTTTTTTTAAAACACCAAACACACTTGAATTTCATAAGCATATGTAAATTTCTTTAAAAAGTAATCTTCCCAATCCATCTTGTGTTGTTTATGCTACAAAAATATCTCTTGACTGACGCCAAAACCAAAAGCAAAACATGGCCGCTGACTGTCACTCAACAGCAATACATTCTGTGGTTGACTGTTGACTGACTAAATTCGTGTTCACACTATCGATGAATGTAAAATTTGAGCAAAACTGTCACTCATATTCGATAGTGGGAAATGCCGAAATATATGCGATTACTTTGCTTGAATGTACTTGCCTGCGTAACATAACAGACGGCCCCAAAAAAAGCTTTCGTTGGTGTAAACGCATTCAGAAAAATCAGTTGTGATTCTCACTTGCAGTAAAACAGATGCAGACTAGGCGAAAAGAGTGCTCCACAGAAAATTGAATATTCTCTTATAGTGAAAAGATAAAATATTAGAGAACTTAATATATCTATAAATATATAAAAATAAGTAAAATTCATAAAAAAGTATTTTAAATACAATAAAAACGTGCCTATAGAGGAATTTCTAGAAGCCCAACCCTACCACCCCATTTTAAAACTCGTTGCTAATTGTATAGAAAAAATACACATTTTAATAACGTGGAGTGAATGTACTCCCGAAGCTGAAAGAGAGTAGACAAAAAATACAAAGAAAAACTTTGAAAAATACTTATTGCATAAAGTGAAGTTTGTAAAAAGAAAAACACGTGTAGAACTTTCGCGGTGTAATTTCATAAGTTTTGTTTTGTTTTCTTAAAATAATTCAATAATTTTTCCAATAACTAAATCTAACAAGTTGTTCATTTTGTTGTTGATTTTTTTATATATCAAGAACAAAGAGCTAATAAGAAAACTATTTGTGGACATGTGGGCACTACAAAGAAAACAGCTGAAAAACTGAAGTCCTGAACAGATGTTCCGATCATAAAAGGGTTCATACAACATATCCTCTTAGAACACAACACCGCATAATAAACATTTTATGCAAGTCCTTATTCAAGTGTTTTTTTGACAAATGTTTGATTTGTTTAAGAATCGTAAAAACAAAGCAATGCAAATTTTAACAGCAAGCGTTAAAGGCAAATATCGTTAATATAAAGAAAAACAAATCTCATATAATTTTTTGTTTGATATAATATGTACATTTTACTACAATGTAAATTATTACTGAAAAATATGCAAAAGAAAATTTTAATTTAATTTGTTGGCTAAAATCATAATCTTAATACATGCACACTTTAATGTGCCCATTTTTTTTAGCACATATTCCTTTTTTACCGTGAAAATATGAATGTACATATACATATATACACATAAGTGTGGATTTTTGACATTGACTTTCCCCCCCAACAAATAAAATAAAGCAAAACTCTCGTGTTCTATTTATGCTGCTATATCGATAGAAAATAAAAAACGAGTTCCACTGTAATTAAAGTGTTGTAGTGTAAATTTGTGTATAATTAAATTTTTTTTATGTACGTGCATCTTTATAGTTTGATCGTTTCTTTTAAGCTGTAATTTCGTAAATATTAATGTATGGAAAACAAAAGAAAAACATCAAAATACCAATCATACCGTTAATTTAATATTGTTTGCTTGTGCTAATTTTTTGATAAAACGAGAAGTTGCCATATTGTTTAACCAAATAACAAAAAAGAATATTTAATTAATTAAACGAAAAATTTTGTATGCGTGTACAACAGCAAACAAATACACAGAACTTAAAAGTTAAACAAGTAAAACTTGTACTTACTACCTTGAACAGTGATACAATAACGCGTATTTATTTCTTTACATACATATGTACATATCCCAATGATTCTGTCTTCAAAATTTTAAATATAATTTCGGGTAAGTTTTATGTTGAAATCGCTATATATATATAAATATTGCAAATTCATATATGTATGTATATGAATATATGTACATATGTAGATACATACATAAATTATTTATTATTACGTGTAGCTAAGTATTGTTTTTTTATGTACCTATAGCAGTGACCTGCGCCGAGCAATTTTATCGGCGGCGGCGGCTCATGAAAAATTTTTCGGCGGCGGCTGAAAATCGGCTGAAATTCGGCTGAGTTGGCTGGGTCGGCTGAGCCGGCTTCACAATTTTTTATTCTGTGATTTTTACAATTGTGTCAAAGTAAATCCTTAAATTCACATTTTTTAAAAGTGATTTCCATCCATACATATATACATATATGCTACCGCCAATCTAAATGTTACGAATTTGTTCATTTAAAAACAGAAGTGGTAATAAATAAATCAATTGTCTTCTGATAAAAATTAATATTAAAGTTGGTAAGTTGAAAATAGTATATATGTATGTACATATAAAGTAAGTTGGTAAATTCGTTACCCATAAAGAATGCGAGAAGGAAATGAAGGCAATCAAATTGGACGAAGAGGTGGTGGTGTTGGTATTTACGTGTCCAATAAATATAAAGGCAGGGTAGTCTTTAAATCAACTGATTTTGGAGTTTTCGAATCTCTATTCATAGAAATCAACTATTCTAACTATAAGTTGCTTCTAGGTGTTGTATACCTCCCCCGTGGTAATATTGATGTTATGGAGAATCGGTTAGGTGATTTACTGGTGAGATACAAGGACATTGTAATTATGGGCGACTTTAATCTTAATTTGTTTAATATTGAGAACTCTGATGTCGTACTGTCTACATGTCGGCGTTTGGGTTTGTCCTATCGTCACAATAATCTACCCACCCATTATGTAACTTCTGGGTCCTCTACTCTTTTGGACTATTTCTTATTGAGTCCTGATCTTTCGGTTCATATGTCCGACCAAATGCAGTGTCCTGCTATTTCCCACCACTCCTTCATCTTTATGAGCATTACGTGCGCTACAAGGCCGAATAGTCACTTTATTGAATTCAAAGATTATAACAATATTAACGTCTCTTCACTACAACACCATTTCCTACAATACGATTTTTCTAGCTTCTATACTGACCATGATGTTAATTCTCAACTGTCATCTCTCATGTCATGTGTACGTCATTTGCACTCTCTAGTACCAACTAGAAAGGTCATGATATCACCGTCTAGTGATAATTGGTTTAACTCCCCGCTAATTAAATATCACCTCTCGCTTCGGGATCTTGCTTTTATGGAGTATTTACGAAACCCTTCACCTGTAAACTGGAGATGCTACTGCAGAGCTCGTAACAAATCTAAATCTGTTATCCGCAATGTGAAGCGTAAAGCACACAGTAACATTTTTCAGAATCTTGATAACAAAGGTATGTGGAGAGTACTTCGGCAGAATGGTCTGCATGACATAATACCTGAAGAAAATCTCTCTCCCGATGCACTGAATGCAGAATTTTCGAGCTGTAGAACTGTTGATTCTTTTAATCCTTTTGACATTAGCTTTCCTAGCAATCGTTTCTCGTTTCGAATCATTGTACTCGAAGACTTATGTAATGCACTGTCTAAAATTAAGTCCAATGCCGCAGGCCATGATGGCCTGCCTCTCAAATTTGTTAGGCTAATTTTTCCACTCATAAATCAACAACTCTTAATTTTGTTTAACAATATTATCACTAGTTCCCAATTCCCCATGGATTGGAAAATTGCAAAAGTTTTACCTATTAGAAAAAAAAATTCAGAAAGTGAGTTTAGACCAATATCACTTGTTCCAGTTTTGTCCAAGATCTTTGAACATGTTATAAAAGACCAAATCCTACAATTCTTAAACCTAAATTTTTTGCTAAACCCGTATCAGTCAGGCTTTCGCGAAGGATATAGCACAACTTCTCTTTTAATTGGTCTCTCCGATTCTATTAGAAGAATTATTGATAAGGACGATGTAGCTGTTTTACTTTCCTTAGACCTATCAAAAGCTTTTGATAAGGTTGGTCATGCTATTTTAATCAATAAACTTTGCACTTATTTCGATTTCTCTTTATCCGCTTGTAGATTATTATATTCTTATTTATCAGGTCGCTCTCAATATGTTCAATGCAGTAACCTTAATTCGAGGTGCCTACCAGTCACTAGTGGTGTGCCGCAGGGCTCCGTTATTGGCCCCTTATTATTTATGATATATATGAATGATTTCTTTGCTTTACTTAACGGCTTTGAATGTGAAGCCTTCGTTTTTGCCGACGATATACAACTATTATTTAAGGGTCATACGCAGCTTATAGATGTTTTCGAATATGATATTAACACTTTAATGTCCAATGTTTCACGTTGGATGAGTAACAGCAAACTTAGTATAAATTCTTCTAAGACCAAAGCGATGATTTTTAAACCGTCTAGTGCTACGTTTAATCTGTCTATCGTGATCGATGGCCGACCTATTGATTTTGTCGATCGAATGAAATGTCTTGGTATTTTATTAGACAACACTCTTAGCTTCGGACACCACATTAATGAACTATTTTCTAAAATAAACTTCACCTTAAGAAGACTATATGCAATGAATTTATACCTGCCATTACATATTAGAAAGAGCATAGCTCACTCCTTATTGATGTCTAATTTATTGTATTGTATTGAGGTATATTCTGGCTGTAGCGCTGAAAATTTAAATAGGTGTGCCCTGCTCTTTAACAGAATAATACGCTTTATATACCAACTAAGAATTAATGATCATGTTTCAATGTATGTTAATGATTTTCTGGGTTGCAGTTTTAAAAACTTCATACAGATTAGATCACTACTTTTCTTCTATAATGTTATGCTCACAGATTGCCCAGATTATGTCCGTAGATTTTTTACGTTTTTGCAAAGTGGTAGAAGCCCACAGCTTCTATTTCCCACTAGAAATCGTCTTATTTATGAAAGATCATTTACTGTACGAGTCGCCAAATGTTGGAACTCATTGCCACGATCCTTAAGAGCATTCCATCTTACTCGTAATTCATTCAAAGGTAAGCTTGTTGAACATTTTTCACAATTGAACTGACCTAGATTCTGAATACATATAGTTAATTTCATGCGCAATTTATCTTCCAATTTATAAGTAGTAGTCTCATTTAATAATTTTATAACTACATACCTATTATTATTATTTTTTTTTATTTTTTGCAATTTTTGTGTCTAGTTTATTTGTTGCCTAAATGTATAATTATTCTTATGCTATTCTTGTAGTCCACCAACTATATATGGCCCTATGGGCTCGGTTGGTTATTGTTATAAATAAATAAATAAAAATAAAATAAATTGGCATTAGCTCAACAGAAAGGTGCAGAGTTCATCTGGCCTCAAGATGCATACGTCGCATGAGCTGTATGCGCATACAACATCTTGATCAAATCCCACAATATTTTTGGTGGCTTTTTGAGTTTTGACTGTGTGATTTATGGCCTATTTCTCACCTGCGAAAGAAAACGTTCGACTTACAATTTATATTGAAAACAAAAACAAATTTTCATATTTTATTGTTGTTTTCAATATAAATTGTAAGTCGAACGTTTTCTTTCGCAGGTGAGAAATAGGCCATTAGCGTGCGGTATGTACTTACATATTTTAAAAAAAATTGAATTTGTTATTAACTAACTATTTTTGTTTAATAATAGATGTCTGCTGCAATTGCGTAGAAATAGATCACAAAATCAAAAAATTTACGTAATATTTTCATTACGAATAGGCATTCCTAAATATAGAACGTAAACAGCGTAAACATGTCGCAAAGTGTGTGCCTACCATTATTTGCAAATAGTTTTCGTGAATTTTTAAGCTGCCGTAAAAAGTTACGCTGCATTTTTATTTACAATAAGAAGTGCGTATAAACGGAATATATTGAAAATAAAATTTTAAAGCAAATTTTCATCAACTTTTATAAAAAAAAGTAAAAAAAATTCATTACTCGGCGGCTGATCCCAGCCGATTTTGAGCCGAGAAATAATCGGCGGCGGCGGCTGGCATAAAGCCTTCGGCGGCTCGGCTCAGCCGGCTGTCAGCCGGTCGGCGCAGGTCTCTGACCTATAGTGCAACTAAAATTTGTATGCAAAAAACTTTATTTTTAAGCATTTCGAAACATGTATCTCGACAGTGATTCGTGGAGAGTTGGCCAAGTAGAATATGCTTAAAAGTGTCCTGCAAAAGACAATTTATAAGACCTTTCAAGACAAACGCTAAACAATACTGTTGGCAAGACAAACAAGTGAAGCAAATCGTCGGGTTGTTTCTGTTATGAAGTATGGGAAATTTTTAATAAAATTGAGTTATTGATTGATTATATATGAATAATGTGTTCTCTTTCCAAATTCGTTATCAGTTTTCCGATATCTTGAATGTATCTGGAGATATACAACTGAAAATTCGTAATTTCAAAAATTTTTGAACATTGTAAAGTCTGTTTTACGGCAATCAAAAATTGTTTTCATATGTGGCACATTTCTCAAGTAAAAGTATTAACATTGTTATTCAAGTCTGTTATAATGTATATCAATGCATATTCTACTCAAAGAACGTAAATCAAAACAAAGTACAAAAATTTACCTATTTTGAATGAAATTAATTGATATTTATTTTTTTATTAATACAAATTAATACAATTTCTTTTATTAAATATAATCACTGTCATTTATTTATTCCTTTGTTTTCCTCTAAAAGTAATGTTATATAAATAAAACTGATATTTTCACCTTTTATATCTACTTAAATATATACAGTAATTTAAACCAATTGAGCAAGTAGTGAACAATATTGTTTTTATGAATGTGGAATGCATTGCCAAAGATTTTTGTCATTTTTACTTTAATTCCTAATAACTTTTCATGTTGGCTGTAAAAAGTTTATCAACTTTAAGTTTGAATAAAAAATATGTATATGTATCTATTAATTTTATTATTAAACAAAAAATTCTATCGTGTATTTTTATAAAACTAATGAACTAAAGATTATTCATTAATTTTCTCGAAAACACATTTTTGTCCCACGTATTAGTTGGAATTGTTCCCTAAATGAGCGATATGTTTTCGCATTTACCATTTCTTACGATTTATCAATTTTTCTACATTAACGACACTATCTGTGTTTGCTAATAATGAAATCCATTTACTAATTTACATAATAAAAGTTCCAAAAAGAGTTAAAATTAAAAAAAAAAAACTTATCACCCAATGAATGACGTTAAAGATTTTTATTTAAATTCAACAAAGTACACAGGCCTACGTTATCTATTTAGATTAAAGCTTTTTGCTAAGTTAAGATATGAATATTTCTGTTTAATTACTTGTTATATTTGCGATAAGAATTTTATGAAATTTTTTTCTTTAGTGACCGAACAATCACATGACTTGTATGCATGATTTTTTTCATAATGGAACTAGATTTAATACATCTTTGTAAAATATTCGAGTTAAACTGGAATACCATATAGTATTGAGTTTTGCGAAGGGAACAATAGTGGTAAAAACTAGTCCATTAAATAGATTAAAAAGAATTGATGTTTATAAATAAAAAAATGCTTTTTTGCTATTGAATATGATTTCGTGCGTGTTATGCAGTATTGTGTTGGTAAAATGTTTCGCTTGCGTGTTTCGTACGTGTTGGACATATTCGTTTTCGTGTTCGGGCCGTGGAAAAATTTGGCAAACACCCATCTCCAGTTTCCACAATGAAAGCCAGTGACTTGTCTGGAAAATTTGTAATTGTACTTCGACTAGGTTTTGAATAGAACAGTAAATTTTTTGATTTATTTTATATTTATCCATTCTTTAATTTTGGAATACGGATGTCTTTAAGTTGGTAAGATCGTATTGTGTAACAACATATTTGCCAGTTTTTGCCTGTTCTGCCCAAACGAAACCCCACGATTGCAGATACATTCATCTTAACCTTTGATTTTAAAAACCAGTTTAAATCAATTAACTTCACGTATTCGTCAACATCTTCCGATGTTAAAAACTAAAATTGAACAACAATCGTGCCAGCACAAATAAAACCTAGCGTTACTTTTACTGCAGAATAAAGAATTGTTTTTCATACCTATAAAATTTTTAAGATTTCTTAAGAACTTATATGGCAACACTGATAAAACACACTGGCGCACAACATCCTGAATTGCAATATCCGCTCAACGTTGCCAGAAACTTACAGGATAAAATCATAATTTTGCTCATTTACTGGAACAACGTCATAAAAAAATAAAAATTCTAGATGTACAGAAAACGAGTTAAAGTTTTTAATTTACACACAACTAAAAGGGAAGGTGTGGGACTAATTCTTTAAATCATAAATCGCAAGTAAATAAGCGATTTGACAAAAACATAATTAAGTTCATTTCTTTTAACCATGTCTTAACTCAAACAATTTTGATTTTTGAATAATAATGAATAATTAATCCTCATACCCTTAAGGTCATATCAGATAAAACTTTTGCTTCGCGTTTCGTTGAGGATTCGCTTTGACATATAATATTAAATGTACATGCTTATATGAAACATGCCATATAAAGTACTTTTAACGCAAAATATTAACAGCACTATTCAAAATTTTGGAAATTTGCCAAATATATGTACCTGTAATAGACCTAAATATTTTTTATGAATACGGCGGTAAAGGTGTAGAAAAATAAAATAGATTCATATCGAATATAAATTATGTGCTGGGTTTTGTATAAATATCTAAGCCTACTACGCTTATTTTTCTTTTGTGATTTTCAAAAATATTATTATTTGTGAATTCTGAAATATTTCTTGAAAGTCTGTGCATAATGCTGCAGCCACACGTTTAATAAATCGCTTTAACTTTCATCACACATATTGTGTGTCAGAATTTCTTGAAATTGATAGCTGTTACACAAATTTATTTCAATCAATCAATTTCATTTTTTAACTGCCACCGACGAAGAAACAACTCAAATTTGTAGCTTCAATCAATGTGTCCTGTGACCAGCTGTTCAAATTAAAAATTATATTGCCATATAAATGGATAGGTGAATTTGAAAACAATTTAGTTTTCAATTTAAAAAGATTGATTGGGTTAGTAAAAAAGCGTGAGTGTGTTGCAAATTGAATGGAATTGAAAGGCAACAATTTAACGTGTGGACCCCAAGTAAGATAAGAGGTTTGTGACTATTAAAAAAATGTATGGTTGAAGTCTATTGACGATTTGTTACAGCAACAATGAAATGCATATAGACAAAGCTGGACCACCAGTAAATAAATTTGAAATTAAAAAAAAATTTATTAGAAATGCTCTTGAAACTAAACAACAAAATGAGTTATAGGTATGTAGTTTTTGAGACAATTCCGCTATACCTACCAAATCTACAATTATTTAATATCAATTTTACGAAATAATTACATATGTAAACAAAGGCTGAATATGTTTCAATATAGCGTTGCAGTGTGCAAAAATATTGTAAGCTTTCAAACTAAAAGTTTTTTTGCTCTCCTCAAAACTTCGTAAAAAACACATAGCTCATTGTGTCGGAGCAACGAAGATATGCATGTACATAGCAACAACAAATAATGATATAAGTAGGTATGAAACTCGAACAAAAACATGAACCATTTTATAATTAGAAAAAGGAAAAAAATTAACTATGAAAATGAACTCATGCATGTTTGGTAATTTTCCACTCAACGGAAAAGGGAAGAAGACTAAAAAAAAACAGAAAAAAATGCAATTTGTGCATAGTACATACTTACATACATACATACACACAATGTGTATTTCGTTACCTCAATATAGAAAGGCCCTAACTCATTATTATTTTGAAAACGAGAATTTTAAATTTTTCGATACATTAGATGTTCTTCTATCGAAAAAATGATAAAATCTCGAATTCGAAAAAAATAACGAGTTAGGGACTTTCTATATTAAGGAACGATATGTATGTATGTGCCCATAATTATGAATGTGGTCTAAAGGCGACTTTTTGAATTCAAGGTTAGAGATTAAATTAACCTTAATCTTCATTTGCAATTTTTGGGTAGTCGATTATATGGGTTTACTTTCTAGTTTAAGCGGCCAATCGTGGTGGTTTAATCTTACTTTAGTATTGACAACAAGCACTTGTGAAACATAAAACTTTTTGTAAAAATTATATGGTAAAATAATTTACAAACACTTAAATAAATATATATATTTTATATTATACATATATTATTAACACGCTTAATATTTTACTTGTAAATAATAATATATGACAGTTTCTTCTTCTTCTTCCCACAAAAAATCAAAGTGTGTTGATAAGATGTATGACTTTTGCACATAAAATGTTGCCACTATTTTGTTAATCAGTATGGTAATACTACACATAACAAAAAGTTTAAACTACCACTCAAAAACATCAAACTCATTTATGTGAGATTAAGTTAATTTTCGGATTAGCTAATTAGAGAAATAAACTAATCTTAATCTCGAACCTAAAAAGTCGCCCTTAGAGAAATAAACTAATCTTAATCTCGAACCCAAAAAGTCGCCCTGAGTCATACATTTCTTGTATGTCGAGATATTTAGTAGATTGAATTTGAACAAATCAAAAAAATATTTTTATATTATGCAACATTTTAATTTAGGGTTTACTAGATAGTTTAATATAAATTTATTTAATCCCTACAGACATTTGGAAGATATCTTACCCTGAAGATAAAAATACAATATCTTTTTTTTATGATTTAGAAGAAAATCATCATAGCAATACTTTTTTAATATTAAAATATTTTGATTCTTGTGAAAATTTTTGAATGAACAGTTCAAAATGCATTGACTATTTATTTTTTCCTTTAACAAGGTATTTTGTGTTATTAAAATATTGCATTTTTTTCAGCCTGGCGTTTTATCACATGCGCAATAAATTTATAATATCAATATGTTTTTAACTAGAAGATAAATATAAATTTAATTTCAAATAATAACAATCAGAAAATTTTAAAAACATTATGTCAGGAAATTTCTTTTTATACTAAACATATGATGACTCCCGCGATGGTAAATTGAATTTAGTTGATCATAAAAAATTGCTTTAAATTTAAATTAATGGTAGTTTTATTTATACATATATATATACATACATATATACATATGTATATATGTATATGTATATTTTTTTTCTTCCTTCAGATAATTTAGAAAAATACTAAAATTGTACTTAAGGAGATAATCTATCGTTATAAATAATTTATCTTCCTAAAGATAATCTGGCAATATCATAAAAACTTCTACAGGGTGGCCCAGAAAGACCGAAGTGGTGTGAATTCCTTATAACTTTTTATTTAAGACATATTTTTTTAATTTTTTGTTTTTTAAATACAGTAAATTTATAGGGAATATTTTTAGATTAGTTATTAAAAATTGTATCCCGCAAGTGGTGTCCATTTTCTGCTTCGCACAAATGTGGTCTTTCCATTTCCATTATTCATAACTTATTTATGAGTGACGAAGCCCATTTCCAATTAAATGGGTTTGTTAACAAGCAAAACTTTAGGATATGGGCTAAGGAAAACCCGAGAGTACTTCATCAACGACAATTACACCCAGTTAAGTGTACTGTTTGGTGCGGTGTTTCTTCAGAAAGGATCATTGGTCCATATTTTTTGGAAAATGAAAGAGATGTCGCCATTTCCATCAATGGTGATCGATATCGGGCCATGTTGGAAAATTTTGTAAGGCCAGCCGTGGAATACCATCCGCAAATATGGTTCCAACAGGATGGAGCCACAGCGCACACTCCGAGGGCCACAATGGCTATTTTACGCGACATCTTTGGGGAAAGAATAAATTCGCGTAGAAGCAATTTTAATTGGCCTCCGCGTTCCCCGGATTTAACCGCTCCAGACTGTTTCCTTTGGAGTTATTTAAAAGGGAAAGTTTATGTTAATAAGCCTAGGACTATTGAGGAATTAAAAACCAATATTCCAGACGAAATTAACAACATAACACCGGAAGTTTTGCGAAAGGTCATGGAAAATGTGTTGAAAAGAGATCATTTGTGCGAAGCAGAAAATGGCCTCCACTTGCCGGATATCATTTTTAACAACTAATCTAAAAATATTCCCTATAAATTTACTGTATTTAAAAAACAAAAAATTAAAAAAATATGTCTTAAATAAAAAGTTATAAGGAATTTACACCACTTCGGTCTTTCTGGGCCACCCTGTATTAGATGATTAGCTAGCAATATCACAATTTTATGTTCTAGGAGTATTGCATTCGTATTTCTTCGAAGTATCGCCCTGGCCGCACAAACTTTCCCGAAGGGGGAATCTTCCGCAATACGAATATGATTGTTGCCGCAATAATATTTTTCTTCCAAGCAATACGATTTCGTATCATTTTCGTATTACTTTGCTTGTAGAGTTATTTATGGAAGTTTTTCAAGATTTATTTAATATTTCGAAGCAAAATTGCATATGACTCAGATAATTTTCATAATTAAGGGCACATATTGTCGGGTGGTTACTGGTTTGATGCAATAATAATGTATTTTTATATTCTGTACTGCAAACCAGTAACCATACATATTTATGTACAGATATGTATACATATGTATGAAAAACGTTAAAGTTTAAGTTGGCAATACTGCTTGATATATGCGCGATTTAGCCCACTTTTAATTATTTTGTGTTTAGCTTGCCAAACCACCATGCATTCCTTACGAAAAATATGTCGTTCGTAGCATTTTTGTTAAATGACAAAATTTCGGTATAGCTCCAAAAATGGAGATATGTATCTTATTAATAATTTGATATGTATATACATATGTATGTATGTATGTACTTAGGTCGTGTGCTCGCTTGATAACAAACCAAAAAATCAGTGTGTTTATCTTAATCTAAAAGTTTCACCATTATACAAAATGATTTAATTTGATAAACATTATAAGAAAAATGTGTGAACTCTGACATAGTGAAGATATTTGTTAATCGTTTAATTTATCTGTAAAACCGTAAAATAGTCCCTAATAGTCTTGTCCGGAAATTGTAACGTATTCGTCTTCATCGAAATATACACCCAACAAACACTAGGAATTAAGGTTGAATCAGAAGTGACATACCAGGGATCGGACTTTCACACAATTAAAAATTGCTAAGCAAATGCACATCAGAATTCAAAATATGCGGGTTTTTTTTATTAATTTCCCATAAAAATATGCTGCATAATATATGTATATGTATCTTTCAATAGCTGGTAGTTCGAATAATAAATTGATGGGATCCCACCGACAATCACACCACACATACATACATATGTATATTAGCGTTATTATTGCTTATTTTTATTTTCAGAACTGGGCGCAAATTTATATAAACTCTATTGAAATATTTCGTAATTTCGTTCTATAACGAGTGCAGTAATTTGTCCCCGATTTTTATTATTTTTCTCAGACTACAGCACACATTTTATGAACACAAAACAATTTTATATTATACGCCGTCAAGTGCAATATTGCTTAATCGCCGCTGAACAACATCGACGTCGTTCTCTGGAACGAATAATAGATAAACAGCTGATTATGCATTTGTTTATTTTTAATATCGTAATCAGCCAGGGATGTTAACTCGAAATTTTATACTCTTCACAGTAAGTCGTATAAATTTAACAATTTTGAATTAATAAAAATGTAAGTATTTAACCAACTAATCTGAGGCAGTTGAATAAAATTTAAGCCAAAATTTGTTATAGTACAGTCTTAAAATCAAAAAATAAAAATTGCTAAAGCTACCAGAGTAGATGGTACAGCACACATTAAGGAGCACTATTCATTCATTGTCCATCTAACCCTATTTATAAAATTGCCATCCAATCCATTCCACACCAAGCAAAATCCATTCCAATTTGTTGAAATGAAGATTTTTCATCACATTTTTAATATTTATTTATTACTTTCCAATCCTGAAAGATATTTGGAGTTTTAGTATGAAATACTTTCCATATCATTTAATTATTTTCTTAATAATTGTATACCTTATCTTTAGTAAATGTTGCTTTTGAACACAGGCTACCAAATTCATCTCATGTCTGTCACGTGACTTAAAATTTCAATAGGATTATATGAATATAAAAGAGAAAGAGTACATAGACATTTTAAATGCATTACCTCAATTTTAACAACTGAAATAATTTAAATTAACTAACAACAATAGTTTGTTCAACCGAATCGCAACAAAAATTTTTGTTTACAGTAAAATTAACTCTACAAGCTTTTCATATTAACCTTCGTTACTTTATTGGGTTCATTTTTGTTAAATGTTTATATTTTTCAGATAAACCAAGAAACCAGTATAGTTTATTGAATCTTACTTATGATCCAAATTGCAATATTTTTTATTGACAGTAAATTAACAACTAGAATTGGTCTGGTTATATTAACCAGACGAATAGTTCTTAGTTTATCTTAATCGAAGAAACGACTTTTTTATAGTAGAATTAACAACTAAAATTTTTTATCTTCGCTATTCTGCTTGGTTCAGTTTATCTGTTACATTAACCAAGAAAATATAAAATTTTATTAACGGCCTGGCCCACGATGTCGACAAGAAATTATCTGTCGCTTAGTTATATTGAAAACAAAAACAAATTTCTTGTCGACATCGTGGGCCAGGCCGTTATTTTCGCATTAGCAAATAGAAGAATAGTTTACAATACGTGGCAACCCATAAATAATAGTTAAACTCCATAGAGGGTTTTTAGGGATAACATTTTTATTTGGGGATTTCAGTCTCCACTCTACAAAGGAGAAACGCGGACAAAACGGAAACAAAATAATTTTCGTACAAACAAGCTTTAAGCGGCTGTACAAACACGAAATAGTCATTATAAACTACTAAATTGGCTGGTGCAAGTGTGCAATTTCATGTTTTATTAGACGCATGTCTAGTATATTTGGAAAATTTTATGTGAATTTAAAAATTTAGATTTCAAACAATTCTCACTTTCAACACATTAATTTTTAAATAAAATATTTTCTTAGCGCTCTTGAAAATTAGTTTTCATTTGGAATAATTTGTTAGTCATGGAAACCACAAAACTTATAATTGACTTGCCGTCAGTATATCCATCCCTGACAATTTCCCTACTTTTATGCTGACAACAATCAATGTTTATTTAACGATTTTTTTACATTTGTTCATTATTCCGGGTAGTCTGTTTACTTGTTGTCTATAAAATTACACCGATAAAATTTTGTGTATATTTTTACTTCCAAAACAAACGTTAAATAAAACGCAGTTAAATTTTTGTTTGGTATTTGTATGTTTAAATTAAATTATTTTTATATAAAATTTATTCTTTTGTGAAAAAAAAACAAAAAAATATATATTACCTTTGACAAAAAATAATTTAAATTCAAAAGGAAAAATCAATTGCGGTCCATTAAACTTTTTTCCAATTGTAAAAGCGAAAGAAATGTGAAAAGTATTTGTTGTTTCAATCTGAAGAACTAGTTATTCTACAAAATCGTTTTAAAGTAGTGCATATTTTTATGTTGTGTCTTTAAAATAGTTGTTGCTAGAGTGAAGTGAAAAGAAAAATTTAAAATTTATGGGAAAACCATAATAATAATGTAAAATTTAAAAAAATAACAATTATGAATTTAATAATTGTAAAGTGTTATTTGTTTTTTTTTATAATAAACAAGGGAAAGCCATACTATTAATGTAAAATTTAAAAAATAATAATTATTAATTTAACAATTGTAAAGTTACCTCGCAGCAAAATGTTGAAACAACTTATGGATATTAATAAGGATTGGGCCGCAATGTAAATGAAATAGCAACTAGAGGCAAAATTTATAAAAATTATTAAGGCTTAACAAAGGATTTTTAAAACAAAAAACAAATTATCATATTAAAATAGCATACGAGAGTTGCTTATGCAAAAACTATGCACAAATATGAACGGTTGTCACACGCAGCAACAATACATTTACCCTTATTCTGTTACTATTTGGCGACGGCTTGTCTATTCGTTATCGGCAATAACTGTCTACTAAATATTAATACGGTCTTGCCATTTTTTGGGCTTATAGCTGAAGTAAATTGCGGCACAAATTTTTTAAATTGAAATAGAATACGAGAATTTTTATGGAAAAACACAAAAGACATTTACTTTTTGTAAGTGGATTTGGTAAGGTAAAATTTATTTTGAAATTATACATTTATTTAGTTAGCAATTTATTGAATAAATAACTGGGTTTCCCGCTGTTATCATACTCTCATACTCTCAGAAAGAGAAGAACCATGATACAATAATATAAAGGTAAAACCACATTTGACGTTTAAAATTAATTATGACTTTTACCCAAATTATTTGAATACTGTTTTTTTGTAAACAGAGAGGAAAACGTTGCCACATACATATAATGGTAACTTTTATTTAGGAATGCTTTTTGAAATGTGTAATTTGAGTTTAGGAATTTTAGTCTAATACATATTTTTTTAAACATTGTCATCAATTGGACATCAGGTTAACGAAATTTGTGTGTAATATGACCTACAAAATTAAGCAAATGTTTGATTTTTATTTAATTCATCTGATAATAAAAGAGGCTCACGGCTAGGGATGCAACATCATTCTTAAAAACATCGATGTTTGAAAACATCAAAAATTCGACAAAAGACACGCGAAAATGAGCAAAAACTTGCTAAAAGCAGCATAACATAATATTGGTTAAAATTACCGAAAACTGTTAAGAAGCAAAATACATATCAACCATTTTCTTCTGAAGTTTTGAAAATGTTTGTTTTTAAGACTAGGAAAAGAATATCTAACAGGTTTTTATCATGTCTTTATATAAAAATAGTGCAAAAAGAATACATGCATACAAAGTGTTCCTTGCATTACATGAACTTATACCGAATGTAAATACCAGGGGTTCTATTCTGTAATTCAAAGGGAACGAAAGTACTTTCGAGTTTGCATACTATTGGTTCAGAATGAAACCAACTTGGTATACGATTGGAGGTGTGTTTTAGCACCACCCTTCCTAACCTTGCATAATATTAACATACATACACATTCCAAAGCAGTTGCATTTTCTTTTATTTTTAGTTACAGAGTAGATCACGTGGAAAAGTACTTACTAAATGATGGCTAGTTTAGTACAATAATGTTAACACTCAAATTCGAAAGCAATTTCTTACGTTTCGAAATACGGAGTAGACTCCGAGAATGGGAAAGTGTACGTGTGGACAACACTGCTTTAAAGTAATAATGTATGCATGTATTTAATGTGGTAGTTACCTTTGAATAGGAATTGCGCTTAGGCTGAAACTGATGCAATGATTTTTTACATTCATATGCTCTTCACGGAAGTGAACAAAACAAATGAAAGGATTTTTTGGTAGCAAACCATCATCTATATTGCATGCTTCTATCCATTTCTGCCGCATATATGGAATTGAAGGAAATTGAAAAAACTTGACATTCGTGGCCTTGCTGAAATGCTTAGTATTACTGCAATTGTGGTATATGCAGCTCATTGCTCAACTTTTATTTTTTTACACAAATTAAAACTATTTATTATATATTTATATTAATATTTAATAACTTTTAAAGCAAAAGTGATGAATTTTTCAATATTTTTATTATAAAACATTTTCTTTAATTAAAAAAGTATAACAGTCAAAAAGTAATAAAAAACTCGGATTTTACAAATGAATACGGTAGCATTATTTTTGAGAGTAAAAAATAATCTGGATAAACGTCAGAAGGTTAATATGGCGACGAAAAGAGAGAATGGTTTTACCTTTATATTATTGTATCATGAGAAGAACTCTTTTCGGTTCGGTATAAAAAATAAAGCCTTTTAAATAAAACACAGACACAAACTTTCAAAATACCAATACACGCTGACTGAATCAGCCCTTGGAAAACGTGGTCTCCATTTGCAACTCTGCGTATTCGCCTTGTGTAAAACTTTCTGCTGTCAGAATATTTCCTAACGTTTCGTTTGATTTGACAGCAGAGTAGTTATGTCAGCTAGTGCATTAAGATCACCTTATGTGAATTCGCCTTGAGTTTGCTTTTTTTGTACAGTGTAGTTAAAATGGTTAAGCTTGACCAAATGTGAAATCCTATAATTCCTGAATTGATAAACCAGATTTTAAATTACTTGAAGTTTAATATGTGCGCTTTTTAATCTTGGTATATTGTGTTCTAAAAAAGTTGAAAAAAGACACTAGCAGTGTATAAACCAAACCAATGACAAATGCTGCAAAGAAATCACATGTTTTACGTGTTGCCAACACAACCTAGACACATTTTCATCGAAATATCACAAAGAAATGTTTATGTTTTGTTGTTCTTAAATAAATATGAATAATAAGGTTTTCGTATATCTCGTATATATTTTTTTGGAAATAATTATGCAATTCAATATTTTTAAAATTTGTTCAAATAATGATTTTGGCCCGGCCTAACTGGGATGTTGTTGCAGGGGTCAAAGACATACATACAATTAATTTGCAATTAAAATTTTGCTGGTCTTCTTGTCTAGACAGATTAAATATTGAAAGCATCTAAGTAATTATCGTTTAATATATTTTAAAACATTTGGTATCACGTTGTGTTTGTTTCTTTCGTTTTCTTCTACGAAAAGAAAAATAAATTGAAATAAAACGATTTTGTAATCCTTTGTCTAGCAAAATTTTCATTAAGAACACTTCTTTATCCTTTTTGCATACATTTGACTTAAAACACTGTGATATAATTTTTTTCACATAATGCAAATTAATCATTACGCTGCTTTTAAAAATATGTCGAGTCAAACTTAGATAGCAGCTTTCTGTACTCAAAAGCCTTTTGTAGCAGCATTTTATTAAAATTAAAAAAAAGCACACATAAACACGTTAATATTCACACTTGGATCCTTTTTTATTGTTATTTGATATTTATTGTTAGTTGCGATGTTGTTGGCGTAGTTGGTTTAATAAATAAACCTTGACAAAATGTGTCCTTAATCTAAAAAAAAATAAAAATCTCAGCAAAATAATGTTTCGATGTGAACAATAAATTGTGGGTGGTGCGGTGCGATTGTCTGTGCGAACTCATTAAATTTATTTTTCTAACCATTAATTATCGAAGATTGACGTTAAAGTAGTCTGACACACAAACCATTTTAGCCGATAATATATGTATGTATGTTGTAATAGATGATTTTGTGGTCACATATGTTTGTATGTATGTATCTAATATATATTGTAAGTTAGGCCGGATTTACATCTGTTTGCCATGTGCCCAAAAAAGCTTAAGCATTAATTACTAATGAAAAACTTTTTGATTCAGACACATACTTATTAAGTTAAACAGTTTCATACATACATATGTACATACATACATAACTAATAGACAATTTTGAAGAATCCAACATGATTGGAAAATGATTCATACCCTGTGTAGGATAGATATGTTTGCTTAAAAAAATTATAAAAAAACTCCCAAGTTAAATAAATCAATTAATTTCTTTTTTATTTGCTGTCTTATGTTATTTTATTGTTTTTAATCAGTAACTCAAAACCTAAAATCTATGATATGCATTAGCTAGCAACAGTTAAATGGGCATAAATAAAGGCTTCATAAGAAATGCAAATTGTGTATACATACACTGTTCGATATTATTATTTTTTATTTATTTTTGATTCAAATAGTCAGTCTTACAAATACCATTAGCAGTCAATTTATGGATCGTTTAGCATTATTAGCCAGCACATGTTATATTAATTAACATAACTTTTTAATTATCAACAATGTGCTAAAGTTAAATTTGATTTGACAAATTATTTTTTATAAAAAAGCTCTTTTTAAAAATTGGAAATATAAATAAAAATTAATAATAATTAATAAGTCGCCAAATTGATTTTAAAAATTTTCCGAAATCAAATTTATGTAGTTTTTCCTAATATATATATATTTGATAATAAATTTGTTTTTATATAACAATGTCTTTTAAATATAAATTTTTATAAAATAATCGTATACAAATTTAGCAGAAAGTCGCAAAAAGTAGAAATAAAATCGCCAAAAATTATTTCTTGCCAATTTTCCGCATCCAAATTCAAAACGCATTAATTACTATCGGCCAGGTTCTGAGAACCATTTCGTTTTGAAAGCTCACTTATTGTAGGTTTCTATTTGGCTTTCATATGCTTGAGATATTTTATCCGAACTTAATTTCAATAGTACTAAATTATCTGATAAAGAGAACACTGTTTTCCGTTGTTAAAGTTTTGTGATTTCACATCGAAATGGTTTTCAGAACATGGCCGTATAATTAATAAAGAAAAATCATCAAAATCAAAGTGTTTTAATTTTTTGCAGACGAGTTTTGGTAGGACTTTTTTATATTTTCCTGAATTACACAAATTTTGAAGCTCAATTTTGTTAAAAACAATAGCCATAAAAATTTCCAACAAATTTATTTATCGCGTAATAAGTAAAATAATAATTTGGGATTATTAGTGCGTTAAAAAAATTTTAAACTTAAATTGTAACAATTCCCATAAAAAACACTATTTATTAACTTGACTGCAAAAAAATACTTGTGTGGCAACACTCAGTTTTGGAATAGGTGTTGTTGTTATTTACATTTATTTTCTTTTTACATAACTTTACAACTACATACAATTAAGTAAGAAAATAAAAAACATGTTGATTATTGAGTTCTTGTTTCAACTTTGTTATTTGTTGTTGAGCTTCTCATATGTTTAAATGAAAGTTTATAACATAATCCCCCTTATGCAAAAACAATTGGTAAAGTTAAAGTTGGTTTAACAAACGAATTTTATATGGCAAAACCGGTTTTAATGCATGCTTTAACTTTAACAATCGTTTTTGCATAAGAGCAAATAACTCTAGTTGTTTTAAGAAATTTTGGGTAGAGGTGATGATCTGCATTAGCAACAGTGAAATGCGCAGAGGATCCAGCTAAACCCCTCAATAATCAATTTTAATATGTATTAAAAAAAATATTTTACTTAATATGTAATTAAAATAATAATTTGGGATTATTAGTGCGTTAAGAATTTTAAACTTAAATTTATTTATCGGCAGAAAAATAGTCCTGTCGCCAAATCAAAAATCGCCACGTTTGGTGAGAAATAGCCATATCTGACAATCCTGGTTGATTAAATTATTACAATTGACTAAATTATTACAATAAAAAAATGGAAATAAATTTTTTTCTTTTAGTATTTAACAACTCAAATAATAAATATAAATCGATAAATAAATAATAAATATTTATTTCATAAAGTTCGATTCTGTATAACAATTTACCTATTCCGTAGTCCCCTATTTTATAAAATAAGTTTTTTAAATATAAAAATAAAAAACAAAACAGCTGACTTCGAAAATTACAAATTCTGTCTCTTCTTTTTTCAATTTTCTACCTGTCTGTTTATTCTCGGTAAATATTAATTCCCCGGGAATTATTTCCCGAAAAATTGAGAACTCTCGTCTGATAATCTTCAGGTACGGCGTCATGTCATAACTAAATTTGTCTTCTTTTTGACAGTTTTGAACAAAAAATTGGTTATTTACAGAGAAAAAAAACAAATTTAAGATAAACTTTTGTAAAAATTAAAAAAATAAATAAAAATAACTTAAAATAATTTTTTCTGAATATTTTAAGAAATGAAAATTTTCTCAGTGTCAAAAAATATTTAACATAAAATCTTTAAATAATAAATAAATTAATTTTAAGTTAATATTATTATATGGTGCTTTACCAAATCATCAGGAGACTTCAACTACACCCGTAAATAAATTCACTTAAAATACAATTATGTCAATATGCCAAAAAATAAATTTCTTAGAGATAAATAATTTATTGAATATTATTAAATAAATATTATTATTATAATAATATCCTTAATATTATAAAAATAATTTTTTTTAAATTAACATTAAAACAAGTAAAGTTAATATTATTTTGAAAACAAGTATTGGAATTTTTTTGGATTGAGTTTTCAGAATTTTCTATTAACTTTATTTTTTTTTTTAACTTTCTCATATTAGCAACCTGAAGAAAAATTCAAAAAAATGATATTCCCTGAAAAATCTTTTTATTTATTTTTTAATTATAAAAAAATGTTACCCATGGGAGAAAGACACAATTTTATGTGCAATTTTATTAAAATCGGTTGGCTCCTTTATAAACTGCCCTTTTTTTCATTCATATCCCACTGGGTGATGCCATATTTGAAAATTTTTTATGTTGAGCAACAAAAATGTAGTCAGTGTTACCAGCTCATAATACGAATTTTATTTTTTCTTCTGCTAAAGCGATTTAATGGTAAAAATTTTAGATATTTTTCGCATTCTTTGTCTATTTTTTGCATTTTTCTAATTTTTCGTAGCATCATAGTTCTTCCGCTTACTGTTAATGTTATTATTAATTCGCTCTTTATTTTTCATATTGACAGTTATTTTAAACCCAGAAATTCCTAACTCAGTACATACTTATTTTCTTTGCTAAGCAGCGTGTGATATGCCAGTTTCAAAAAAGTCATGTGATCTTTATTTTTTGTTTTTATACTCTCGATTTATAGTTGGCAGTTACTCATAATACGTACTTAGCACTCTGTATGGATTTTAACACCTTCTTATTTCATACTTTTTTAAGTTATAAATAAGTTTATAGCAAAACTTAAATTTATTTAGCACCGAAAAGTTATTTCTTCAGGCTGGAGCACATAAATAATTAAAGTTATAATTAAAATCTACTTTAAATTTGTACGCTTTAATGATTTTATATACATAATTATTATTTTTCTTTTTTTCTTTGCAGTATACGGCGTTCATTCATAAAGTACGTGCATCATTCAACATTTAGCCAACAAATAACAAATAAGTTAACAAAACGTTATTTTCCTGCTTGTTTAATTTTTCAATGTTTTAATTATTAAAACTGACAAGTTTTTTTTCTTTCATAAATATTTAGTAATGTAAATTTGTTATTAATTGGCTTCTTTTATTTATAAAAAAATCTATATATACATACATATGTATGTATGTAATATTTTTTTGCAATTGTGTTGAAGTAAAAAAGTGACTAAGTGTTAAAACTAAAACGAATTTGCAAGTAGAAAAATCAACAAGCGGCGCTTCTACTTGTGAAAATTAATGCAAGTATAATAAGTTTAAAGGCCTAGTCACATAGAATCCGTCATATGTTAAACTTCTTATTTTTCAACTGAAAGTTTTAGCCATCCCAATGTGCACAACATGTGTTTGTTATTAAAGTTGTTTTAAAAAATTATTCAAATCTTCCAAAAAATCATAAAATAATCGTCTGGCTGATGGGATTAATTAATTTAAGAAATATAATTATGTTAAGATATGGTTGTTATAACCTTTTTGGACTTAACCTAAAACTTTTTTTTGCTCTTGGCTTGATGTTTTTTTTTGTACAAATTTAATTCCAAATGATTTAACTAAACAAGCACCTTTTTAAATCATCCAATGCGTGGCGTTGAAATAAATAAAAAAATAATAAATTTGTAATAAAAGACAAAATAAACAAAGGGGAAGAGCAAAAAATAAGAGTGCTAATTATAACAATATTAACCGAACACTTAATTCACTGCAATTTGACTTCTAGTTATTTTTAGATGCCAAAAGTTTAATGCGGTTAGCTACAATTGTTGCTCTGTAGCCAGCTACTTAATTGCTTTGAAGGCGGCAGAGACAGCATAAGCCCTGACATTAAAGTATATACGTATACATATTAGACATTTATAAGAATTAATTTAGTTATTTTAAATGTGCTTATATACAACCCAATCATGAATATTCCCTCGGAATTTGTTTCTCGCGGAAAATAATTTTCTCGGGAAAACATTCCTATAATCATAAATTCCTTGGGAACAATAAAAGAGTAATACGTGGCATCACCGCATTACGAATCTCGTCGTTTTGCTTGTTTGTTGACATTTTCTTTCTTTCCTTCTTTTATGTTTTGAGTGAGAGAGTAAACAAAATTATTAAAATTCACCAACTTGAAAAAATATGTAAAAATATGTTTATAAATGATTTATTTGGGCATTATTTGTGTTTTTCCACATAAAAGAACTATAAACTACAAATTTATGTATATAAATTTTGTTTTATATGTTTTTATGTAAACTCCCTTCTGTTTTGCAAGGGAAAGAAAAAAAACTAGTTCAATTGCGTTCATAATACCTACTTTTTTCCCCGGGAGGAGTTTTTTATTCCCGCATTTGTTAAAAACAAATTTAAAATAGGAGAAAAGTGAAAAAACTCGCGCGGAATTTTTGTTTATGATTGGGCTGATAATGCAAATATATAAAAACAAATTAATTAAGCCTTTTAATGAATTTTGAGATGCTCTGTCTGTATTTCACCAATTCTGTTTGTATATCAATTCACATTTAAAAGTCGCTTTTCATAAAAAATATCTAGTATATGAAAATCAACTTCTAAATATGAATTGATGTTTAAATAGAAGCATCATTTCTCAATTAATTGAATTATAAGGACTTAATTGTACTCCAATGAAATTATTAATAAAGCCATATAGACTTATTCCGGAATTAATGGCGAAATAAGAGCATTTTGGTTGATTACTTAGAACTTTATTGCAGTGAGCCAACGAAAATCGGTACATTGTGCCGATAGTGGGATACTCATTTAACATTCATTTCATTTAACATTTTGTATTATATCTGGCAGCACTATATTTGCTCATTGTCGCCAACAAAAAGAAATTAGCGTTGCCAACTGAAGTTCGGTTGCCATACATAATCGAGCCATTAAATAAAATAAATAAAAATTAAATAAAATTTCGTAAACATTTTTCTATAGAATGAAAAATGGTATGAAAGTCTTATTAAACTAATTCAAAGTGTAGCTCACTTATTTACTCATGTTACTTGATCCCACATGTGTCTGGCTGTAGGTTTGTTTTACATTTTTCAACACATGTTCAAGTTCTGTAGTTTATTTGTGAAGAGTTTATCAATAAGGACGGGCTAAGTTTATTTTTACTCAAGTGCAAATACATAAAGAAATTTTAGTACCGAAATGAAAGTTGGTTTAAGAAAACGTAGCAACGAGTTTGCCGATGATAATATAGGGTGTGTCTTAAAAGAAAGGAAATGTGTGTTTAGATTTTTGCGTGAACGTAACGTAAAATACTCGGCTTTATTAGAGGTTTTCATCACTTAAACGATGCCCCAAGCATATCCCTCATTCGAAAATGATTCGAAAAGTTGGAAAAAACGAGCACAACATTGAAACAAGATAATTAAAATCGGTAGAAAACTTGCAAAGTGAAGGAACTGCGCTCAAGTACTTAAAGTGTACATATTTACAACAAAATTTGAGTATTTCTTATTATTAAACTTAAATTTCTCTGATTTTCAATTAAAAAAGTTTAAAAATGCTTTATAAATCTTCTTCTCTTTTTTACATTCACTGGGGCTGATAGCGGGGGGAAATTACCACGGGATATTCATGATAGCATTTTTCCCTTGGAGGGGAATGAAAATTTCACCGGATACAAAGATTACACTTGTTATTCACGATAGGAGTGAATGTCACAATAGAAACAAAAACAAAAAGAGAAAGATAATTTCTTTCATTACATTGCCACATCCAGGGTGACCGATGACATTTTTTAAAAAGTGGCACCAAATAGGGGATTTATCAAAAAAAGGGGCAAAATCAAAAAAACAACGAGAAAACTACACTAAACTTTTTATTTTTAATGTATTTTCATATAACTCACCATAACAAAAGGGGGACAAAAAGTGGCAGGGCAGTCGAAAAAGTGGCAATTTGCCACTTTAGTTGGACAAACGGTCACGCTGGCCACACCGAACAGTCTTTATTGGAAAACCTTCCATTTGATGATGATCATCGATCGAATGTTCAACTACACGTTTAAATAGTGATTTTTTTGCCTGAACGATTTAAAAAGAAAATATTTGTCAATGAAGAAATAATAAAAATGGGTTATAGATCAAGTACCCTACTGTCTGTTAAATGATGGTCGATTTAAACCCTGTGAAACAAATTATATGTTTCTACTTCTGTAAAAAAATATTCAAAAGTGTGCTTAACTATTGTAAAAATATCCCTGCAGACTGAATTGTACAGAAAAAGAACTCATAAGTTAATCTAACCAATTTAAATTCTCAAGTTTACAATTTATGCAAATTTCAATTAAATAATTTTGTTTTGTTTAATGTGACCACTAGGGACTTGTTATTTTATATTTAGTGCTAATTGTTGCTTTGATTAACAAGATAAAAAATTATTTTTCTGATTAAAATAACCAAATTAAAATACAGTATGTCAAGAATAAGTTTAAGTCACACAAGTTTAAGTCACACAAAATGTTGGTGGTATTGGAGAGGGGAGACATGTATCCCCATACAAAGTATTTATTAATTAATTAATAAACATGACTTTTTTTAATTTGAAAACCCGAAGCAGGAAAAAATACATATAAACGGTGCTTAACCAACAAAACAAGCAAAACGTTCGTAATATTTTACAGATTGAGAAATTACTTTTTGCCGAACTTTTTTTTAATTAATACGTGAAATGACTGTCTTTGTGCGTCATTTGCGAACAATTTTACATCTTGTCTGATGGTTGCATAAGTGTAAGTAAAAATGTCAGACAGCGTTAGTCCCGGTCCAGACTTGAACTTTTTGTTGCAGCGAATTTTTATTTATTTTAGTGAAAGAGAGCGAGAGAGGAACATACAACGTACGTATTTCTATTGCAGGACTATCAAGAATTGCTGCAAGTCTGGACCGGGGCTAATGAAAAAGTATAGACAAATTGATAACTTCATCCTTTTTAGGGTTCCGTACACCAAAGGTGAAAAGGAACCTTATTGTTTTCGCTACGCTGCCCGTCTGTGGTTCACAGGCTATTTTCTCAGGAACCGTAAGAGCTACGGACCTGAAATTTGGACACTTGAAATATGTAAAACTAGTGTATTTTTATACAGACTACAACAATAAACACTAAAATTTAAAAAAAACTGAAATTAAAAGGTGTTCTATCAGTTAATGCAATTTTGACTATGTAATTTTGACATCTTGGAAACCGTAAGAGGCCATATCAATTTTCAAAACCGGTAAAACTAACACCATTTAAAAAAATATCTAACACTAAAATAAATCGACTAAACCGAAAAAATCGCCAAAATGAAAAATACGCCAAAAACCGCAGAAAATCACCAAACCGCGAAAAAGGTGCCAAAACTAAAAAAATCGTCTAAATAAACAAATGGCCAAAATGAGAAAAAATCGTCGAACTGTAAAAACTGCAGAACCCGAGAAAAATAGCCAAAACGAGAAAAAAAATGCAAAAACTAAAAAAACGCCAAAACGGCAAAAATCGAAAAAAAAATCGCCAAACCGCGAAAATGGTGCCAAAACTAAAAAAATTGCCTAAATGAAAAAAATCGCCTAAATGAAAAAATCGTCAAACTGTAAAAACGCCAAAACGAAAAAAAATCGCCAAAACGAGAAAAAAATTCAAAAACTAAAAAAGGCGCCGAAACTTGAAAAAAATCGCCAAAAACCGAAAAAACGCCAAAACTAAAAAAAAACACAATCCGAAAAAACCAAAAACGAAAAAAAGCCAAAACTGTATGTGTATAGCTGGCGAACAAAACTAGATAGTACATGCTTTTTTTAATTTTTTTTCGGGTTCTCCAAGTACACATCTATGATGTCACGAAATATTTTCATTCAAAACTAGTTCGATCCTTTCTTAAAAAAATAAAGAAAACTAACTTTTCCTTGATAGTCTCTATCTAAGTAGTTCAGTTATTTGCCTCTCCTGTTAAAAACAGTTAACGGGACTAGTCTGGTTTTGTTCCCCAGCTCTACATATTATATAGGCTAAAGTTTGTATTGAATTACATATCTAGTGTCCGTACGGATCCCTTCGTGCGCGTATCAGAGTCGCACTTCACTGAATTTATTTGAATTCAGTTAAAAACGCCATTAATTACAACTGCAAAATTCAATTTTAATACATAGTTTTGTTTTTTACTTTTACAACCAATCACTTACGGACTTATGTATGTACATACATATGTACTAGTGATGCACGAATATTCGTATTCGAAGTATCGTATATTCGGCCATTTTCAGGCGAATACGAATGTATTCGTATTCGGTAAATTCAGGTGGATGCGAATACGAATACGAATATTTTTCCAAAGAAATTAAATAAATAAATGCATAAATCCTAAACGAAATTTAAATAAATGACTAAAAATCTTAGTTTGTACAAATACATTAATTTTTTTATAGAAATTTGTGCTTTGTATCATTTTCAAATATTATTTAATGACGATCATTCAAATTTTGGGTACTTTTTATTAACTTTAAAGTATTCCAACAAGAGTGTGATGTTCTTTTTCATAACAATTTTTTAATATTTCATATTGCATATAATATTCGTATCGTATTCGCGAATATCGTTTCAAATATTCGTATTCGTATTCGCGAATATCTTTTGAAATATTCGTATTCGTGAATATCAAAAATTGACATTCGTTAAATCACTAGTATGTACATACACATATATGAATGTATGTATGTGTCTTATGAATTATGAATGAATGCGTGTGTGCCTTATGAATTCCGCTTGTCAAACCATTTCATCTCGTTTCTTTTTGCTGTAATGCTCTGAAAGATGTTATTATTTCTTTTCCTCCTCTTTTCTTTCAAATTGTCGCTCACCGTCGCTGCTAAAATTTATAAACATCTTTTGCTTAAAGGGGCCCATACACTACAACATCATGCATGCGCAATCAAGTGTTTGTGCCAGCGGTTGGATCGTGTATGGGCATTTTGTGTGATTGTACGTTTGGCTGTAGTGATGTCAAATCGAGTTTGATATTTTACTGATGGTACAAGCTTGCTGGTATTGTGTATGTTGAAATTAGCTCAGTTGAGTAAAGTTGTCAAGGAGTAAATATTCATTTAAAAATTCTAATTTGTTTAAAAATAATTTGTTTCAATGGAAAATGGAATTTGAGCACTTTAGTTGTACATAGCTACTAATATTTACAAAATATCAATACAAATTTAAGCAAACAACTGCGTCACTATTCAGAACCACCCTTCTTTATTTTTTTTAAAAAGTGAATATTGTACCAGCTTGCTGGTATGTTATGTGGGTTGAGCATGAATGCTCAATAGCTTGATTGCGCGTACATGCTGTTGTAGTGTATGGGCCGCTTAACAGTACATACTCCTTAACAATTGTAATAAATTTTTAGATGGTTTTGTAAAGCATATCTTGAGGCTGGCACAAAATACCGGATGTACTTAAAAATTACAATTGCAAACTTACGCAAACGTCCTTCATTCACATTCACATTCACACTCACACTAACAAACCCTTACAAAACTTTCAGAAATAGCAAACCCCAACAGTTTGCTTGCATTTCCTATCATGTCACTTTACATTTTGACGATTCGATTTTGAGAAAGAAAATTATGAGTTTTGAAATGTTGCACAAAAACTTAATTTTATCACATTTCATATATGTAATTTTGATGACGATTTTGTGGCGACATTGAAATTTCTCAATTAATTTCACTTGTATTTACGTATGTTTTTATGTTTTTCTTTTTTCGTTTGTTGAAGGATAAAAAGAAGCTGAGTAGTGTGATTACGTAATTTCATTTCATTCGAAAAGATTATACCATATTAATGTTGATACAATTTTCGTTTGAAATCTAAAAGAATGAAAGTACATTCATACATATGTAAATATGTATGTATATTGGCATTAACTGGATGTTGAAGAGGAGAAAATTGCATTCCATGGAATATCTACCCGATGAATTACTAAAAAGGCAGTTATTAAACGTAATCTGTGGGTAGTACAAAAGAAAAAACTATTGAAAAAAATTCACGATATGCTGAAAAATATTCAGCAGAAATAGAAAAAATATACATACATACATACATACATATGTATAACAACAAAATCTATTTTCTTTGGTAAACATTTATTCCGTTTAAAGTTTCAACTCTTGAAAAAATTCCATTAAAATTAAATTTTTTCAATTATTCAATTTCATACTCAAAAACAAAACTAATATTTTTTTTCGCTCGTCGTTATTTTTTTCTTCTTTTGTTTTATTTTCATCAACTGTTTAAATTGAATTGCGACAAATCAAAGCAATTGTTAAACAAACAATTTTATTATTTTAATGTTTCTCTTGTTTTAAGATTTTGTTATTTTTTTTTTCAATTTAATAAAATCTCAGCAATTTAAAACTCAAGATGAACAACCAAAAACAAATTGTTGGTGTTTTCTCGAGTTTCAGTTGGATTTTGATTTGTTTTGATTGTTCTATAAAAATTGTTCATCTAATTTTTAAATTGCGTTTATGTTGTATACATACATACATACATATGTACATACATACATATAATTTTGTTCAATAACAAGGCAAAGCAAATAAAGAACTAAAAGACAAACAATAATATAAAATTTTCTGTCACCATACAATATACTCTAATCATATAATATAATCTAAAAATTTCGTTAGGCATCTCTTTATCAAAAAAAAAATTATAAAGCAAAATATTCATTTCTTTTAACTCAATTTGCTTCCTTCACTAGTATTCCGATCATGGCTTTTAAGGCTAATAAATCAATCAAAGTTTAAACGCTGGCTTAGTTAAACTAAACTCAAATTTAAATGTAGTTTAAACTCAACAGGAGTCAATCAGTGTATGGTTCACTGATGTGTAGTTTAAAAATAATATAGTGGCAGCACTAGAATAATAGTCATAAACAGCTGTTTCACAGCAGGCTATCAATTCTTTGCACAATCAAAAAGGCAAAGATGTTAAAAATTTTTTACTAAAGGTTGCCAAATTTTACTGAGAATTTTACTGCTTGGCGAAGTAGAATAATAGAGTGTAAGAAAACAGATCGAAGAAGATCTGAAGAAAAAGTAGAGTATGAAAAAAATTGTGTGCTCCTTAAATGCAAAACATATGCTGTCGTATTCAGAAAAAATTACGTTGGTTTACAAAAGGTTTACAGAACAAATTTTGTATGGGAATTTGTTTATTAAACGTTTCGTAAACCTAAATTATTTTTTTCTGAATAAGGCCCTTAGGGCCAATTTCACAAACTCTATTTAAATATGAATTAATATTTAAATGTCGATTTTCATGAATTTTAATCTTAATCTTCAAAATAATCAGCCCAATCATTAATAAAAATTCCATTTGGGGTTTCCCTTTTCTCCTATTATGAATTTGTTTTTTATTCGGAAGACAAGTAAAATCTTTTCCGTGCAAAAAAAAACCGTGGAAAAAAAGAAATAAGGAAAAAGTGTTTAAGTCGAGATAATCTAATTTTGAGTTAATGTCATCTGTACTCTGCATATTCAAAAGTATCCTTGGAAAAATTTCAACTATAAGTTCACATAAAAACTCTGAAAAAAGTCGAAAAACGCTTTTGTCGAGATAAGCTAATTTCGAGTAAATGGGAGTACTGTATTCTTCATATGAAAAAGTATCCCTGGTAAAATCTTTTTTTTTAAGTTCACATAAAAACTTTGGCAAAAACTTATGAACGCTTAAGTCGAGATAAGCTAATTTTGACTTAATGCCATCTTTGTACTCTGCATGCTCAAAAGTATCCCTGGCAACATTTCAACTTTAAGTTCACATAAAAACTGCCAAATAGGTTAAAATCGCTTAAGGCGTGATAAACTACTTTTGATTTAATGGCACTTCTGTATTCTTTTGAGTTAATTCAACCCCAGTAATCTGCATATTAAAAAGTAACCCTGGTAATACCTCAATTTAAACTTTAGATCAAACCCCTGTCAAAAAGGAAAATAAATGCTTAAGTCGAGATAGGGTAATTTTAAGTAAATGACACTTCTGTATTCTTCATATTGAAAAGTACCCCTCAACTTAAAGTTTAGATAAATAAAAACTGTCAAAAACGAAAAAAGCGCTTCAAGTCGTGATAAGCTAATTTTGATTTAATGGCAGGCACTCCGGTACCCCTGGCAAAATTTCAATTTTAATTTTATATGCAAACTAAAAAAAAGCTTTTTTCGCTTAAGTCAAGATAAGCTAATTTTGAGTTAATGCAACCCCTGTAAAATGCATATTAAAAAGTAACTCTGGCAAAACCTCAATTTAAAGTTTTACATCAAAACTCTGGCAAAACGGGCTAAAGCGGTTAAGACGAGATAAGCTTATTTTGATCTAATAACACCCCTGAAATACTCGTGTTCAGAGGTATCCCTGGCAAAATCTCAATTTTGAGTTCACATAAAAACTTTAATAACGCTTAAGTTGAGATAAGCTAATTTTGAGTAATTGGCATCTCTGGATTCTGAATATTAAAAAGTAACCCTGTCAAAATTTCTATATTAAGTTTACATAAAAAATTCTGGCAAAAATAAAAAAATGCTTAAATCGATATAAGTTAATTTTGAGTTAAAGGCACCCCTATAATTTTTATAATCAAAATAATAGCTGGAAAAATCTCAATTTTACTAGCGTATGTTTACATGTTCCCATTTGCCATCTTTTGTGTGAATGCCGCATTTTTAACAAAATTGGACATATGCGGTTAATTTTCAAAGCAAATTCATTTTATTAAAAATTACCTTGTGCTGCTTACGTATATAAACTTTAAATTTTAAAGTGTTCATAAAATTCCTTATGACCCTTAATAACAAAATAAAGTTCTTATCTATTTTTGGTTTAAATGATATACAGACATAAATTTTTATCTCGATTCAGTCATTCGTGCAAGTTTGAAGTGACAAGTGGAAGAACAAAGTAAAAAAAAACAACACAGAAATAAAACTAAAAAGTGTATAAATATTATAAAAGTTAAAAGAAAGCAAATTTAAATTTGCACAATATATATTTTCAATTATAAGAATTTCTCTTTAGGAAAAAAAAGAATGGGTGGGGGGAGTTGCCCAATGCATAACTGGGATTCTTTGACGTTGATATTGTCACAAACAGCGTCCTTGAAACGCCATAACATTAAATATTATTCATAAAAGAAAGTACAGTGAATATTTTTATTTCAAACGACTTAAATACTTATCTAAAATAAATATATGTATGTATATAAAATAAATATGGACAATTTTATCAGATTTCATAAGATTTCATGATGGAGACACTTGAAGGAAGATTAGAGAAATTATAAGGAAATATTGCTATAAGATAGAAAATTTGCAATTTCCTTTTTTAAATGTTCTAATTTGTAAAACTTTATCAGGTGTTTCTTAAAAAGACACTGCTCGACCTGGCATATGCCATATACTTACATATGTATGTATTATGGGCCACTCAGACTATTATACTTTGTGTTACTACATGTCAAAAATTCAAAAAATACTTGCAAGTGGGATATTGTGAACGCAAAATGTCAAAACGAATGGTAAATAATACGATAAAAATTTGACATCCCATAATACTTGACCATTTTTTCTAATTTTTCTAATCGATAATACATTTAATCTGATCAGAGTTGTATTATTCCTAAATCCAAACTAACAAGTCTTCTGTTTCGGCGCCGTTGCTGTGCCGTCATTTATGGTATATGTCTTCGCCTTAAA
Source organism: Tachina fera (assembly GCA_905220375.1). NCBI lineage: Eukaryota > Metazoa > Arthropoda > Insecta > Diptera > Tachinidae > Tachina > Tachina fera. Next base: position 99,568,457 of record LR999967.1, on the reverse strand, counting down.
CCGGATATATACAGCCCAATAATGAATATTCCCTCGGAATTTCTTTCTCACAGAAAATAATTTTCTCGAGAAAACATTCCTCCAATCATAAATTCCTTCGGAACAAAAAAGAGTAATACGTGGCATCACCGCATTACGAAGCTCTTTGTTTTTTTGTTTCTTTCCTCCTTTTATTTTGAGTGAGACAGTCGTTAAGCAGCTCTGGGTCGGGGAACATCTCTCGCGCCATCGTAATTATTTCTTAAGTGCGGTCAGGCTTGTGTGTGTTGTTTGGCCTCCGAGAGTTTTTCGTCTCGCTCGCACTGGTTGACTGATCTGCCACGGATAACCGTATAATCTTGCGGTTTTTTTATGGAATTTCTTTAACAACCACGTTGCCTACTTCCTATGTGAAGGCATAGGTCGTGTACAGTCAGTCACAAAACCTTTTAAAATACTGTTAATACCATCTTGGGCATATGGTCTACGTTACTCCGCCCATATTTGTGCAACACCATATTATGCAAATTTACTTTGCATTAATATGTTTAATAAATAAATAAAATAAATTTTGAGTGAGAAAGTAAACAAAAATTATTAAAATTCACCCACTTGAAAAAATATGTAAAAATAAGTTTGTAAATGATTTATTTGGGCATTATTTGTGTTTTTCCACATAAAAAACTATAGACTGCAAGTTTATATATACATTTTATTTTAATGGAGTATTAAATATGTTTTTATGTGAACTCCCTTTTGTTTTGCAAGTTAAAGATTTTAAGTGAAAAAAGCAAGTTCAACGGCGTTCATAATACTTACTTTTATTCCCGAATTTGGTAAAAAAGGGTAAAAACAAATTCATAATTGGAGAAAAGGGAAAAGTGAAAAAACTCCCACAGAATTTTTATTCATGATTGGGCTGATGTATATCTGGTATATCTATATATATATATATATATGCTTATCGTATTGAAGAATTTTTCTTTTAACGATATAATCGTAGTTTTTTTTTTTAAACCGACTTCAAAAAAAGGAGGAGGTTATCAATCCGTCTCTATTTTTTATTTTTTTTTTGAGGTGTGGAGCTTCATAACTCAGTACACCTTAAACCAATTTTAAACATTTTTTTGTCGTCTGAAAGGGTATAGCTTCCCGTTGCCTCCATTGAAAAAAGTTGGCGGGGACACGCCCACAATTATTTTAAGTTGATTTTACGATCTTCTACTCATTTGATTGCTGCAAAACCTAGCAATCACCTTTGGTTCTTGTAATTACACAATTATAAAGTTTACAAAATGGGCGAGGCTACGCCCATTAAAATGTATTATAATATTTCACGTGGTTCTACTTAACCGATTTTTAAAAAAACTTAACACACACCTTGAGCTCTAAAATAGACACAATCCTTATTTAAAAAAATGGGTGGGTTCATGCCCACAAGCTTCTATTTCACCGATTTTTACAAAACTTGGCACACACCCTGAGCTTAAATAAAGGCACAATCTTGCTTTGAAAAAAGTGGTCGGGGCACGCCAATTAAATTGTAGTATAATATTTCACGTGCTTGTACTTAACCAATATTTATGAAACTTGGCACACACCTTAAACTCTAAAAATACACAATATTGTTTTTAAAAAAGTGGGCGTAGCCACGCCCCATGAGATTAAATAACATATTTCACTAAAAAGCTAAAAATAAAACTTAAAAAAAAAATTAAACCGGCTCCAAAAATAAGCACTAAAAAGCTAAAAATAATATACATAGATCTACTTAAATAAAATATTTATACATATGTATGTATGTTACCTATAGTGTTGTTTGAAGTTGGTGCCAGCAATATTGGTAACTACCCTGCTAGCATTTTTGGAAATTTTTAATTAAATTTGATTCTTTTTTAATACTTTCAAGTGATCAAAAAACAAGAATATGCGCTCGGTTTCTGAGCATAAAAGATAGTTTTGTAGGGAGAAAATGGTACCCTACATGCGACTCTTCTTGAGGAGTCTTTTATTACCCGCTTTTCTGATCAGTTTCGACTCATTTATGACTCATATATTTTAAAATAAATAAATAAATTACTTTTAAAGCATAAGCACGACTCATTTTCGAGTATTTTTTCAAGCGCGCAAGTGTTTAATCAGTTTTTAATCGTCAAAAGTACTCGAGGAAGACTTAGTTAGGTGATTTTTGATAAAACAATCTTCCAAATGCTAGCAGGGTAAGCACATATGTACATATGTATATACCTACATATGTATCTATATGTACATATGTCCATAAAAAGTACTAAAAAATTTTTTTTTGCCGGGTATGTCCCTATGTGTTCAGTACTTGTATTACTGGCACCAATTTCAAACAAAACTATACGTAACATATGCATAATTATTTTATTTAAGTAGATCTATATTATTTTTAGCTTTTTGGTGCTTATTTTTGAAGTCGGTTTAATTTTTTTTAAGTTTTATTTTTATCTTATTTAAATCAACTACTCTAACCGCCGTCTATTTTTAAGGGCCGGCACGATCACAGCATTAGACTGCTCTGCTCTGCCGCCGGAAGTCAACTATTAATGTAGGCATGTTAATCCTCAAAGCTGTTTGCTGTATATTTGTGTTTTTAATGTAATATGTTTTTCATTATTTGTTAACTTTCAGCCGGCACTGTTGCTGCAAAAGTATAGATTAGTAAGTACCCAAATAACGAGTATTTGGAAAATTTTTTTTAAATACTCAATACTTAAAAGTAGTTACTAGATTGAATAGAAAATTTAATGTATAAAATCCAACTCTATATAAAAAAATAGAGCCTAAAAAATAAAAGTAATTGTATGCGAGTCGTAAAACAGTTCTAGGCTGAAGAACCGTGGGTCTACTCTGTAATTGTTTCTTAAGTGCCATAAAGCTTGTGTGTGTTGTTTGGTCTTCGACAGTTTTGCGCATCGCTCGCTTGCAGTTATTTCTATACTGGTCGATACCAGCGGAAGTAGATCTTAGAAACGTATTTTTCCTATACGTAGATATGTAGGTCGCTTGCAGCTCCCGAAGCATCTACTACACATTTCATACTCTGGCTCTTTGGCTAAGTGCTTTTGCAATTTTCGGCTCTAATGGGAACCCAGAATTGAAAAAAATATGAGAATCAGTAGATCTTGCTTGCCATCCATGACACTTCCCACTTAGTTACTGATTTTAGTGAATATCTAAAATCGAATATTACGCATGCAAAAACTCCATAGGAAGGAACTTGGCTGGGGTCTGCAAACGCAGCTAGTAAACTGTTGTTATGCATCAGTTGTCAGACCATTTGCTTCCTATGGTTGCGTGCTATGGTGGGAAGTATTGAGGAAGAAAAGTCATAGGATATTACTTGCTAAGGCTCATAGGTGTACATCGATGGGCGTCACAGATGCTCAGAGGAGTACACCGCAGGCTGCTTTGGACGTCATTCTTCACTTACTTCCTATAGAGGACTTTGTGTTGAGACTGGCGACTGGAAGTCTCATTAGACTCGTTGAAATAGGTTTGTTGAAATTGAGTTTAGTAAAATACCCTCTCTGATAATTCCTCATAGGTACTATTGGGTCAAATCTGATAAGCTATATGTAGGAGAGCCCTCAACTTGCTTATTTACAAATATAGTGTCAGTGCATGTTGGGTTTATGGGCACATCAGTGATGAGAGAAATGTAATTGCCATTGAGCTGTAAATAATAGGGTCGCCTTTAGATTACGGAATGTGTGACAGATTGGTGCAATCGACTGACGGGCCGTTACTACAGGGAACCCACTAATTTGGTGAAGAGCAAGACCAAGCAGAGATGACAGTACAGTCTCGAGGGATAAGTGGCCAAAACAGGACTCAGGAAGATCCAAACTGATACTGCATATGAATAGGAAGGTGATACGAGTCATGATAGGCACGTTGACTGGTCACTGCCCGATTAGAGCAAGTACCAACATTTGGAAAACTGGCACTCCAGAATTTTGTAGGATGTGCGGGAATGAGGAGGAACCAGAAACCATTAAACATATTATCCGCCATTGAGCTGAGCAGATGTTTGAGTATTAGTGATATTATAATAGAGATTAGTGATATCGCTAAGTGTAAACTGGCGGATATCAAGGGTTTCATCATGGGAATTGGGTCTCAGCAGAAGGGAATCACAATGAACCCAACTGGGTGTGTTTTGAAGGTGTGTTGTAGCACCAGCCTTCCTAACCCAACCTAACCTAAAATCGAATTGACGAAGGCTTCTAAAGTTATTAGAAGAAAAAAAAAGTTTTGTAGTAAGCTTTCCTCAACGATATCTCTCGAACTACTCACCCGATTTGCAGCAAGTGATGTGCCATTTCCAGGTTATAAGCTGATTAGATTTTGAACTTGATCGGCTAAGCAGTTTCCTTTTAAATTTAATTTTCGAAATATAACGAACCGATTGATCGATTTGCTTAAGATACGTTGACCCGTTATGATCCGTTAAGAGATACACATACTCACACACATAAAATTTTCAAATTACCCTCGCACAATATTATTGAAGTTAAATTTGTTTAGAAATGTTTACGGGGGTGGTCTCCATTAGCCGTGAACATGGTATGAGCATCATTTTGGACATCGCATATGGCTAATGTTGACCGTTCATGTCCATGTTTCGTCCATGCTCTGACATTGATGACCGAACATATGTTCGCCATAAGATTCGCCGTCCGCAAACATTTGCAATAGAAAGAAAAGAGACAGAACAAAATTATTAAATATTCAATATCTATTTCACCACCACAAAACATGGACATCACACGTATTCACCACACAACAAAAAGTTGATGAATCTTTTACCGTTGCTCTGTCAGCGTCATTTTGATGTCATGTTAAAGTCGATGGCTCGTGAAGACTCAGAGTTATTTGCTGCTGCTTTTTACACTGCAAAAAATATAACTTGTATATTTTTGCCTTTAATCTAAATGTACATATCATTATGTTTATTATTTAAAAACTTTCTACTGCGTGTATAAAATTTAGATTATATACAGACAATTAAATGACAATAGACTAATTTTATAACAATAAAATATAGTTCTGTACATATGTATAAGTGTATTATTTCGTTTTTATTTACTTATTTCTATGCAAATAAAAATAAATAATATGTGTATTATAACGAGTAACTTCTATAGTACAGCAAAAAAAATTGGTTTTAATGATTTTAGAAAATTTTAATCACATCAAAAGCATTCGTTTGATTGAGGTTGTTGTACTAGAGACAATGATTTCAAAATGCTGTATTTTATTTTTATTATATTATTATAGATAATGAATATTTACATATGTATGTATGTATATAGTTCAGCTTCAAATGTTAATTAGCGTTTGTTATATACATACATAAATTAAAGAGCTAGTAAATTAAAGAGTACCTTGTGCTGTATAGGGCGGCCTCTAAAAAATGTTAACTTAATCAACGTCGAAAACAATAAAATATCATTGCAGAAAAATTTTAATGACTTCATTCTATTTTATTTTTTATAAAGTCTCTTATCAGGAAACTTTCTAAGAAGTCAAGAGGTAAAAATATCGTAATATACGATTCTAATGCCGAATTTAATGATTGTTGTTGAGCGGTATTGCCATTTCGGAAAATACGAATAAAAGCAGCAGCCTTCGCAGAATCTTGTTTGATAAGCAGTGTTGCCAGAAAATGATAATGGAAGAATGCTTAATCGTTACATACGTTTTTAGACGTTCTTTTTTTTGGAAAACTTGAATGTTTTTTTACATATAAAATATGCTAGTAGTAAAAATGCTAAAATGGCAACAATGTTGATAAATATTTTAGCATCATTTAAGCACGAAATTATATACATATTTGTGTAGTAATCTGCCATAAATTTAACTTAAATACACACATAAATATCGTCACCTAAAATCCAAAAGGACGCAACAACTAACCAATTCAAAATATAATTTTTTGATTGATTATGATGACATTAACCAAAATACATATCTTTCCTTAAAATTGTACTCACATAACTAGTTTCAAAAATACCGATTTGATTCATTTTTCAATTTGGCACCTAACAAATAAAAAAAATAAAAAGTGTACTTATGGCCTTTTGGATTTTAGGTTACGATATATATGTACCAAGGTCTATTTATTAGGTCAATGAAATCGTCCTGATGATATTCTGTGTTTTCGTGCTCAAACTGTCAAAAGCTGCTTGCACCATACAGTTTAGTTCATGTTTGTGTGTGTTTTTCTGACAACTTAAACACAAAGTTGTTTTTTGTATTGCTGTGTTTTTGTAGAGTTGCATATAACTAATAAATAGGCCTTGATGTGTACGTAATATGTACAAAGATATGGGCATCAAGGTTATCAGATATCGCGATTTCTCACCAAACATGGCGATTTTTCAACTTGATTGGGGCCATGACGATTTTTCTGGTGATAAATAAATTTGTTGGCTTCAAAATCTCAAACATTTTAATAATTCAGGAAAATTAGTTTGTTGAAGAAGAATATTCAAAACAAATCCTACCAAAGCACGTCTGCAAGAAATTAAAACAATTTGATTTTGATGGTTTTTCTTATATTAATTATAGTAATTAATGCGTTTTGAATTTGGGTAAGAAAATTTTTTTGTCGATTTTATTTCTACTCTATTTCTGCTAAATTCTTATACTAATATTTTATAAGTGTTATATAAAAACAAGTAAGAGTGGTATATTCGGCTGTGCCGAATCTTATATACCCTTTACCAAAGTGCGTTTATCTAGTATAGAGATACATACATAAGCACATAGATATGTATGTAGATATTAATTTTGTGAAAAAATTCATAATTTTTGCTCTTGTGCAATTTTTAATAAGTGACCTCTCAGTATTTTTCGTTTAAATATGTTTTTTTTTTATATTGGCAATAAGTCGAATATCGATGCCTTACATTCTAAAAAAATATAAGTTTTCAGGAGAGCAAAAAAGAAACGGTTCATCTCTTTATACTTCGGTGTTTGGATAAAATTGCATATGCAATTATTAAGGAATTGATTACATCTATATATATTAGTAGTAAGTTTAAGTATGAAGCGCATTTATTGAGATACGTATTTGGTGCATTAAGAGTAATTTTAATTCGCAATATTTGATCAATAAGTTACTCGTTTGTTGCACTTATAGCTAAACAAACAAATAATGCCGTTATACCAAAATTATCAAATGAAAACAATATTTAATATCCCAGATGACATGAGATTCGATCTAATGTTCGCTTAAGCTTCGAACTTTGAAAATAGTTTTAGTATTGTACCTCCATACCAAGTAAACTATGTAATTTTTTTTATTTAATAATCTTTAATTTTGCAAAATTGTTAATATCCTCAATTTAAACATCCCATTGGAAAAGTGGTATTATGTGGTATTATGTAAACGTTTATTCCTAAACAATTTTTTTGAATTTCTTGAGCTCAAAGGAACGGTTTCAGGGAAATGAAACAGAACATGTTCCTTATTTAACTTTATAGTTAGGACTGTAATTTAGCGATACATTTTATTTCCATCTCCATTTACTAAAAATAAATTCAATAAAGTGCGACTCTGACTTGAGCACGAAGGGTTCCGTAGTAATACTATAATTGACATTTTTTAATTTGGTGCTTTTTTTCGTTTACAGATTTTTTTTGGTTTTTGCCATTTTTTTTAATTAGGCGTTTTTTAGTTTTAGTGCTTTTTTTCTCGTTTTAGCGATTTTTTAGGTTTTTGGCATTATTTTTAAATTGGTGCTTTTTAAATTTTGGCGATTTATTTTCATATAGGAAATTTTTTGTTTGGTTTTGGCATTTTTTTTTGTTCTGGCAATTTTTTTTCTTATAGGCAATTTTTTTTGTTTTGGCGATTTTTTCGGTTTTTGACTTTTTTTAATTTTGGCGATTTTTTTTTCGTTCTGGCGATTTTTTTGATTTTGACGTTTTTTTTCATTAGGCGATTTTTTTATTTTTTGCCGCTTTATTTTCATATAGGGATTTTTTTTGTTTTGACGATTTTTTCGGTTTTTGGCGTTTTTTTTTTCATTTTTGGCGATTTATTTTCGTTTCGGCGATTTTTTTTAGTTTTTGACGAATTTTGATCATAAAGCAATTTTTTTTTGTTTTCGCGATTTTTTTCTGTTTTTGGCGTTTTTTTTAATTTTGGCGTTCTTTTTTCATTCTGGTGATTTGTTTCGTTTTGGCGATTTTTTTAAATTTTTGGCGATTTTATAATTTTTTAGTTTTACCGTTTTTGAAAATTTCAAGAGTTTACCTCTTACGGTGTCCACGATATAGCAATTTGTCAAATATACATAGTCAAAATTGCATTAACTGATGGGCCACCCTTTACTTTAAATTTTTTTTAATTTTAGTGTTAATTGTTGTAGCCTATATAAAAATACACTAATTTTAAAAATTTCAAGTGTCAATATACATATGTACATACAATTGTTACATGGGATTTTAAAAGTTTTCGTCGCTCATTTTGGAACACCCTTTAATTTTTAGCTTTTATATATTTGTTGTTGTAGCGACTAAAGTTCTACATACACTGTCCAAATTTCAGACCCGTAGCTCTTACCGTTCCTGAGAAAATAGCCTTCTTCCTAAAACATGAAATATGTTTAATTATTAGGAAAAAAGTTAAAGTTTCCAACCCTGGAAACGTTTTTTTATTTTGTTAAATTTAAAAAAAATTTTTTAATTATAAATACCAATTTTATTTATATCGAAGTATAAAATAAGTTAATTTAATAAAAAAGTAATAAAAACTTGTTTTCGGTAGTTATTTTCTATGGGAAAATTGAGTGAGTTTTCCAGCTCTGAAACCGTCTGCTCGATTTTGCTGATTTTCAATAGCAAAATTTTCTTTTCTTTCTTTTTTTTCGGAAAATTTCTGACACACCAGTCCAAGAACGAAGTCTCTAGCTATTCTGGAGTCTGGGTCTGTACGATTTCACGTACAGACAGACGGACATCGCTTGTTCGTTTTCCCTATGCATAAGGATCCAGAATATATATACTTTATGTGTCGCTTATTAATATTGTAGAAATTACAAACGGAATGACAAACCTATATATACCCTTTTACACATTTTTTGCTAAAGGCTATAATAAATTTATTATCTAATATATATGTATGTATCTATTAAGAAAAACTACAAAAAATTTGATTTTGACGTCTTTTGGCGTTTTTTAAAATCAATTTGGCGAAATAGGTCGGCCAAATTTTTACAACCCTGATGGGCATATCTTTCGTAGATTTTAAATATATTTACTTGTGTAATTATCCCTTAAATACATTCACGACAGCAGGCTAGCGACTACAAAAATAGAGTATATGTGTGTATATAAAAATAATTATTTTTACGATAACACGGCTGCAAGACTACACAACCACAATTGTAGCTGTGGCCAAACTATGTATATTTATTTCTATTTTTTAAACGACAAAGAGCAAATATAGTGCTGCCAATATAATACAAAATGTGAAATGAGTGATAAGCTTAAAATTATACGATATTATTTAATGGAAAGAACATCTCAAAATTGTATTTTTGCAAAAGTAAAATATTTGTATACATAACGTCCCATTCCCACACAAAATTCTTACGTAAAACCAACACTAACTTTAATAATATTTTATGAAAACCTACATAAAAATAAAACAACAAATGCTAATTGTTTAGCTTAACCTGATAAAATTAGTTGAATTGAACTTCAAACAACAATTTTTGTAAATGAGCTGTAAAGTAGACAATTGAAATTGATTAGATTAACTTACAATAAGATTTTTTGTGTACAACATTTTTGCATTATCACTCTCAGTCCCATCGAAAGAAAGTGGCAACACTTTTATGATTCCTAGTCATTGAAGATTAAAAATTTTGTAATGAAAAAATAAATAAATTTTCATTTAGTTTCAAAATACCCTGCAATGGAAACGTTAACGAGCACGCGACAAAAGTTGGCGTTATAATTCGCCCTGCTTTCTAATCGCGGGCTCTTGTTAAAAAAATAATAAGAGATAAAAATAGCGAAAGAAATACTAATGCATAAATAATAAAGGTTTATAATTTAACATTTTTAAAAATGGTTAAAGGAAATTTACGCTTCACAGAAAAAAATTATTTTATGGCCACGAAATCATTAAATTTTATAGTTGATATCTATAAAATTTTTGTTCGATTGCGTGTGAAAATGTCACGTGAGAAACGTGCATAGAAAATACAACATGTATTAATAAGTACATATGTACATACAATATGTAGTACGTAATTTTTATATATAAAAATTATGAATTGTGTTTATGCAGAAATTATAAGTGCTGTGTGTGTATATTTTTTTACATATTTTTTAGGTAAGTGAATGCAGTGTGAGTACAGTGCAACTTATTACAGTGAATATTTGTGAATTTTTAAAATGAATTGTTTTATTCATGAAATACTTTTACACTATTCAGAAAAACAAAATTTATAACACAAGCAAAATGAAAGCCTCTCTTTAAGGTCTAATAACTGACTTCTCAATTAAGTGTCATTTATCTTTAAGTGCCATTTAAGTACACAATTAGTTTTTTCATTACAAAGTTGAGAGACATTTAAATGAAAACTTAAATGCCCAACTATATCTGTGATTTGAAAGTTCGTATCGTTTTCTAAGCGGAATTACATGTGATAATTATTAATGAACAAATAACACCAAAGTTAATTGTAAATATTCGGACAAACCCGTAGTAGAACGGAACAACTAGCTGTTTTCGAAGGCCACTACAGCTTCTTCATCAGCGTTCTTTGTGTTTGTTTGCTCCACAGTGCGTGGTGTCAGTCAGGGAATGCATTGAAAATTTTAAAATTGTACCAAAAACTTTAGAAAATTTTACTTATTTGACATTAATTGCACTAAATATTTTTCTTAGTTCAAATTACATATTTTTATTAATATAATCGACTTTGTTATGGCCAGCAAATCGTTTTCATAAATTTGCTTGTAAGTGACACCTGTTTAAGGTGAAACTTAAAGTATACAAAGTAATAGCATATTCTCCAGTATTCGATGATATGGAAATGGAATAGTTCACATTTTTTGGATTTTCTTGCTGCTTTTTGCTTTCACAAGACTGTTTTCAAGGGGAAGAATGTGGGTTTCATTGTTCAAAACTGAAAATTGACATACATATGTAATCGTTTAAAAAGAAATTCGGAGTGAAATTGCGGAGATTCCTTAAATGTACTAAATTAGTCATTGGTGTACTTTTGTACTTTCCGAGTTTAAATAATACCAAAAAAGGTACAATTATACCAACTTTGCCATCCCTGGTGTCAGTTGATGTAGATTTTTGCTTTATATACTCAGCCGTTATTGCAAATGGAATATGTGAATTGTTTTGATTCATTGTATAACAATTTGCTGAAAGATTTTTGGTAATGAAAGCTCAAGTTTACAATCTCTAAATTAAGAACAGTCTTGCCATTGTCGTTTGTTGTTTACTAATTAATTTGCTTATTTTTGTTCTACTTAAGCCAACTTTTTTGGTTTGTTACTATTAAGTATATTTATTTATTAGTTTTTGCCACAGGCCCAGGGCTATTAATTTTAATTATTATTGTTCGAACTTCATTTGTTTCTATATTTATGATTTGATGAGGCTTTATTAATTAAACAAATATCGGTTATATTACATTTACAGTAAAAAAGACATACCCAAAGTTGGATCAACTCTAATGATTTTTATATAGGCTTGTCATTGTAAGAAGTTCTCTTTTACGATATCTAACCACTGAAATCGAAACGATTTTAAAAATTCGATTTTGGCATACCAAAAAAAAAAATTTTTTTTTGAAAAAAAAAAAATTGTAAAACATTTCCCCTTTTCGTAACTTGTTTCTTTTTAAAGGAACTTAAACGCAAAATATTTAAAAAAAATTTACATAAAAAATAATTATTTCATAAATTTCTTCCAAATAAACGATTTTTTAAAACTATAACGGAAATATCAAATTTTGTTATGAATAATATAAATTTTTTCTAGCTTTTCTACTTATTATCTCCATATTTTTTAACATACATTCATTGGAAGTAATGAAAATATAGTTCCTCAGAAATGTCTTCCAATTATGTTTACTGGGATTATTATATCTGCAAATACCTATATACTTATAAAAAAATCTCTTCTATTTTTCTATTGTATCAATACAAATATGTACACATATTAATCTCTTTATTGTATGACAACTTTTGCCCACTTTGTTCCTTATTTATTTTTAAAATGATAACAGGGAGCAGATAACACAATCAGACGCATGAACTCGTTATAATTTCCGTATACATAGTATGTACTTCAAACGTTTTCCTAAATTTATATTATTTCTTACTAATTTTACTTTCAATATTATAAAGGCAAATAATTATATACATACATACATATATATGTACATACTTATGTATGTATATGTACATATGTATGTACTTAAAATTAATACATATTTATTAGACACTTTACATGATCATTTTACGTCAAACTGACTGCTTGTCATAACGCTGGACGTTCGATTGATCAGTCAGATAAAAGTGAACACATGAACTTTGAAAGAAAAAAGTATTTTATTAAAGAAAGATTACTTATGGCTTCATGCATCATGATACCTACTTTTTTCGACTTCTCTTTTAGATATTTTAGCAGACAGTAAATAAACATAATAGAAGGTCAAGATTTTTAAAGATCTTATCGATAAAAATAATTTCAACTAGCAAGAAAAGTTTTGTACTCTAATATAACCAAGGCAAATTCATATAAAGTATACTCAGCTCAATTTCTTTGATTATTTTACACTTTTGATATCAAAAAAAAATTTATTGAAAAATGTCTGTTAACATGTAACGGGGTTTCAAATTACAAGCGGCGAAAATACTCACCCCTGAACAGTTGAGACAGACAACTTAATATGAATTCGGCTTGAATTTTACCAAAATTACAGGTGGTGTCGATAACACAGCTAGCTATTTTTTTTAGTTTAAAATTGTTCATTCAATAAGAATTGAAATTACTGAACTTAAGCCTGACTAAAAATTATTTCTGATTAAAAATTTTCCAGATTTTCATAAAAAATTTCAACATAAAAATATTTAACAGAAAAAAAACAATTGAAAACAATGTTGGTGGTGGTATTTTCTCAAATTTAAACCGAATTCTTTGGCCCTTTTAAAAGACAGTATTCATCTCAAAATGGCAACTGTCACGTAGTCTACCTTTCAAGCTGTCATCAGAAATTTTACTAGTCGAACACGAAGCTTCACATTTGGGAGATATTAATATTTTTTTAATAAACTCCAAAGATCTGTATATAAATAAGTGATATAATATAATCGATTTACTAAATATAAATTTAATTTCTTTTGGGACACCCTGTATGTAAAAATTTAAGATATGTACAGACGATCGTCAATTCTTACAATATCGTCAGATCTGGCAATGCCCTGTTTATAATAATTTATAATTTATAGCATGATGAATGTCAAATTGATATCATGATAAAAATTCATCACGTTTAGACTCAATTTATTAATATTATGGCAGCGTTATCATGTAATCATCAGAGCTCACGGCCTGATGAATTCATCTTCATATCAAATGTCATTTTATGTGTTACCGTGCATTTAACGTTTATTTATTAAACTTTTTTCGTTTAAAAAAGGCGACACAACAATTATTTGTGACCAAAAAATTAAACAACACGCAAATTAGATATTTTAGGCAAGTATTTTTCAAATATTTGTTTGATCCATCATAATATAAAATCATCAACGTCTTCACCTTTGTGCTGATATTAATGAAAAAGTGACAGTTGGTCTGCCTACGTTATATTACGAGTTATGATATAAAATCATCAGGTATGGACACTATGTTAAGCTATGTAAAGGCGATCGGCACATCTTACAATATTTTTTGATCTGGTAATGTCCTGCCAGTACAAAGATAAATTCTCAGTTAACACGGTTTTAACAAATTTGTCAGAAAATCTTACAATTTCTCGCCAGACGATTGTAAGACAATACATTTACCTGGTAATATCGTCAGTAAAAAAATTGTCAGTTCACACGGTTGTCATATGCGAAAATTGTCAGATCAGATTGCTATGCATTGCCAGACGCAAAGCATTTGATAGATATTGTCAATTATCAATCGTTTGAGTTTTTGGGATTCAATGTAAAAAGTGGAAATATAAATTATTAAGGACCATAAAGAAGCAATTGCAATGATTTTATATGCATATATATGCATATATTTTACTATATATATGCATATATTTTATTATATACATATGTATATATTCTCTTTCAAATCAAGTGTGTGCAGTGTTGCCCATAGGAAGAATTATCTTACAATGATGTTGTTATCAGATGCATAAACTTGGCACATCTGACAATATTAAAATGTCTGACAAATATCTGGCAATCATTTTACAATGGCACCGAAATGTGTTCATGCGATTGATAATGATGAAGATGTCGGACAATTTATTTGTCAGCTGCTAGTCTTGCAGTTCAACCAGTTGTAGAAATTTTTTTTCCAAATTTTACTGACAATATTGTAAAATTTGAAACCGTCTGTACATGGCCTAACACGTTAATTTTTAACCATTTAAAGCGCAAGTCGTGTGGCAACTTGACGGTCAAGTTAAGCAGCTGATCACGCTTCTTGTTAATAAAACCTCGTTCACACACACCATGGCATTAACTGTCATGATAGTGCTGTCATGGCAGCTCATTTATAGACGAATTTGTGGCAGTTACTTTTATGCCGAGTACACACTATGGCATTTTGTGACATAATATGTAGTAGTGACAACGTTTATCATTTCCGATATTTTTCGTTGTGTGGCATTACTTTCTATATAAAAAATATAACAACACAAAATGTGTTCTCAGCATTACTGTTGCAATATCAACCATAATTTGATCAATGAGAGGCTCTGTGGCGACAGAAACTCTCGTGGTTGCTATCATGGTGTGAACGAGTCATAAATACAGGGTGGCCCAGAAAGACCGCAATGGTGTATATTCCTTATAACTTTTTATTTAAGACATATTTTTTTAATTTTTTGTTTTTTAAATACAGTAAATTTATAGGGAATATTTTTAGATTAGTTGTTAAAAATGATATCCCGCAAGTGGAGGCCATTTTCTGCTTCGCACAAATGATCTCTTTTCAACACATTTTCCATGACCTTTCGCAAAACTTCCGGTGTTATGTTGTTAATTTCGTCTGGAATATTGGTTTTTAATTCCTCAATAGTCCTAGGCTTATTAACATAAACTTTCCCTTTTAAATAACTCCAAAGGAAACAGTCTGGAGCGGTTAAATCCGGGGAACGCGGAGGCCAATTAAAATTGCTTCTACGCGAATTTATTCTTTCCAAAAGATGTCGCGTAAAATAGCCATTGTGGCCCTCGGAGTGTGCGCTGTGGCTCCATCCTGTTGGAACCATATTTGCGGATGGTATTCCACGGCTGGCCTTACAAAATTTTCCAATATGGCCCGATATCGATCACCATTGATGGAAATGGCGACATCTCTTTCATTTTCCAAAAAATATGGACCAATGATCCTTTCTGAAGAAACACCGCACCAAACAGTAAACTTAACTGGGTGTAATTGTCGTTGATGAAGTACTCTCGGGTTTTCCTTAGCCCATATCCTAAAGTTTTGCTTGTTAACAAACCCATTTAATTGGAAATGGGCTTCGTCACTCATAAATAAGTTATGAATAATGGAAATGGAAAGAGCACATTTGTGCGAAGCAGAAAATGACCACCACTTGCGGGATACAATTTTTAATAACTAATCTAAAAATATTCCCTATAAATTTACTGTATTTAAAAAACAAAAAATTAAAAAAATATGTCTTAAATAAAAAGTTATAAGGAATTCACACCACTTCGGTCTTTCTGGGCCACCCTGTATTTGTGTTTTACAAATAAAATTTAATGGTAGAATTAGTAGATTCGTATCGTGAGTTGACGGATCGGCTGACAAAATCTGTAACATTAATAAAACATGTTGCTGTTTATTTAATAAGTATCGTAACGTACGTGAGGTAGAAATCTACAGAAAATAGATTTCTACGTCAACTTATCTCTTACATACATACACACACATGTATAAAGCAAAGAGAAATACAATAACAGCTGACACGTTCGCTGGTAACCTCACATTTTTACTAACTAACATCAAGAATTGAACGATACGACCACTTCAAGAGTAACACGATACGAATCGACTAATTCTACCATAACGCAGTTCTGCCACCTTATTAATGTGCTTGCCTTTAATTAAACTAATCAAAGTAATTAGATAAACCGACAATTTCGTATAATTTTGAAGAGAACGTTGGCTATCCGCGTTACGTGCAGCCTACATTAATTTGGTTTGTTGAAATTAAAAAGCACAATCTGGGACCTGTAACCGCAAAGCTAAGCCATGTAAAAATTTTACTTACAATAAAAAAGGAAAGAAACTTTTAGAAAAATCACAGGAATATTCAACTTGTGCATAAATATAATATAATTTTTTGTTGTTACAATTTGCAAAGGAAAATTAATAAGAACTTGTAAATTTGCGAAATAATGCGAATAAGTACATATGTACATACATACATATTTCATTACGGTTAAACTATATACATACATACATATGTACATAAATTAATCGTTTTTTCTATTACATATTAAATTAAGCTCTAAATTATTATTGTTCTTATCATTTGTTGTATGATTTATGATATAGTGCGATCGTTGCTCTATATATACTCGTGCAATTGTATTTATTTTTGTGTAATAATATAATTTAATTATACAAGTATTCATCTACATATTTACTACGACTGACTGGCTGACTTATAAGACGCAGTCAACAAAATTATTAATTCCATTTAGAATAAAGTGAAAAGTCGAATGACTTTCATTCATTCAAACAGCAACAATTTACTCATCTAAAAAAAAAGAACGAAAAAAAAATGTATTTGAATACTGAAAATAGCACGAGCAGCGTGTTTTACAAGATAAATTTTGTTATCACATTGTATTTATTTGCTAATCTTATTTGAAGTGTAGAATTATGAAAGTAAAATAAATTCTTATTTATAAGATGAGTAGATAAGTGTCTTGTCTGTTGAAAAATTAAATTAGTTCGCTATTATAATCATAATTTTTTATAATGAAGGAAAGGAAAGCCTGAAGTATGCAAGTTCATGTGTTTTTCTCTCTGCGATGAATTCATGTGAACACTGAAGATGGCCCATAGCCGAAACCCCGCTATGTTTATAAACCAAATTGGAAGTGGCGTGAAAGAAAAATATGTACCTCAGTTATAAAAGATTTTGCATATTGAGAGTACATTTGATGCACTTTGTTTAAAAGGTTCATTTGTAATACTCGTACGTCTTGCCATCCCTGATACAAGCCTATTTTACATATGTACATATGACGAGAACAGTAACCAAGTAACAGATGACAGATGACAGATTAGTTTGTTCTTCAAAACACAGAATTGAATTCAGAGATGTTAAATTTCGATTACGATTAGAAATCAATTAGATTACATTTTAAAAAGAATTGTAATGATTATATAATTCCGTTTAAAAGAATTTCTGATAAATAATTGATTACGATTACTAATAATCGAAAAGTAATCTGAATTACTATAAATTACAAAAAATAATCAAAAAAAATCAAAAGTAATCAAAAAATAATCCGACTACTTTCAAAGATTACTTTTGATTATTAAAAGTAATCGTTTAAAGTAATTTCTTGATAAATAAAATGTCGCATTTTTTTGTAGAAAAGAAAGCAGCACCAGAGAACCAAATTGAATTAAATAAAATTTGAGTCAATTCAAATGAATTTGGTAAAAACTAATGGCAATTCATTTCCAATTCAAATGAATTGCAATTCGTTTCTAATTCAAATGAATTTGTTAAAGTGAATTTCAATTCATTTCCAATTCGTTTGAATTAAATTGATTTTGAATTCATTCGAATGAATTGCAAATCACTTTGACAAACAAATACATTTGAATTGGAAACGAATTTATGCCTAATTCGTTTGAATTGATTCAAATTTCATTCAATTCTTTTTTGTTATAAAAATAATTAATTGAAAATTTGGCTAATTCGTAACCAACTAAAATCAAAAAAGAATGATTCGATTATTCCAGAGTTGTATTGTTTTAATAGCGAATTCGAATGGAAGATTTAGATGATAAAATACAACTCTAACTAAAAAATCGAAAAATGATTTGATGACTTTGGTCTGGCCGTATTTTTGTATCTTAGGGGGGGGGGGGGGGGAAACTTCAATTAAAAAATACTACTGTACTTAAAAATGCACTTATTAACGGTAAAACAATAGCTACTTATGCAATACAAGAAACACAATTCTCGTATTCCATTACACTAAAAGTTCATGTTAAAGAGCTGAAGTTAAAAACTGATCTCCGCGTAAGTAGACAGAGATGGATGCTTATGATGATGTGAGTAGTGGCAAAAAATGCTGCCTATCCCCAGTCAGTTTAAATTAACTTTTCTTGTCTGCTTAAAGAAAATCACGTTAATTAATAAAAATATTTACATTTGTAACGAGGGCAATTATAAATAAAATCCAGCGTGAAATTTTTTCCGGGGAAGAATTCCGACTAATGGCAAAACAAAAAATTCTAACTGGAAAATGGAGAAATTTCTCGCGGAATCTTATTCGTAATTGCCCTGAATGAAAAGTAAGAATTAAAAATTCTGAGCTAAATAAAAGGCTTGAATAAAAAAATGTATTTCTTGAATTAAAAGAAAAATTACTTCTAGATCTAAAGAGGTTTAATTTAATTTGTTATATGTTATTCAATTAAAAAAACATTGGATATTCTTTAATATTCGTATATATATTTTTTGATAAATGCAAATTTTATATTAAACCTATTTTAGTTCCTTTAACTAATTTATTGTGTTTTAATTCTTTTACTTTCAGTAATGTGAACAGCGTTTACAATTAGCGAATCTAGAAAAAAATCTACTGTTTTTAATCACAATAAAAATCGCATAATTCTACCGGATTTAAAAAAGAGTGTGAATAAAAAGAAAAGAATTGAGAAAAAGATAAAATAAAGAGAAATAATTTTTAATTAACCATCACGACTCTGAGACAACGTAAACATCTCCTGTTTTTTTTTAATTTTCCTTTAAAAATAAACAGCTTCTATGCAAAATTTGAAAATAAAAGACAAACCCTTTCGCCTACAAAATGTTTGTTCCAGAAGTAAATAGTCACGCAATCATATGACATACATATGTTGGATTTACGAATCTCGTATTAATTATTATTAAAACAAGTGAAATTGAAGAGAAGTGTTAAAAAAGATATCAAGACAAAAAATCAGTAAATTACTTTTTAACTTTTTTTGTTTTGTTTCATTAATTTATTTCTTAAAACACACGCACACAAAAAACAACTAGAATAATTTCAAGAATTATAACAAATTTAAATTAAAGTGATAAAAAAACATTTAGTAATAAAATATATAAAAAATATATTTATACATTTCATTTCAAACCAAAAAATTATCAAACCTACCGCATGAGGGTTAACGCGCCGAAAACATTCTTTTCAAAAACGTTTATGTACGGTTTGAAAGTGATACTGCAACGCCAATTCTCTAAAAGCAATAAGAAGAAATCTGGGGAAGTTTACTTAAATTTAAATTGTAAAGATACAAAACTAACGTTATTAACAATAGCAGCCTTAAAAAGTTTAGCAGAAATTGCAATATTTGCAATCCTCTTACCACTACTACTACTAATAATAATAATAATATTAGTACGCGTACTACGACTAATCACACTACTCAACGATTTGATCAACATTTTTTATTCGCATAACGTGTTTAGTCGTTTAACGTTCTTAATGAATGACTTGCGGTTAAAAACTTTTTATTGTAAATCAATTAACTCGCGTAAGTTTATTGAAAACTCCACAACGCCATCTAGTACAACTCCAGCATCAATAACAACTTTAAATTTGTCAACTAGCAACAAAAGTAATCATCATCTTTACCATTTTCATCGTACTTATAAAAATAGTAGTAAATCGATTAGAGTTTTTCTCAATTGTACACCACCACAAAGTGATCCACGTTTGAGGATTTTCCTAAAAACTAAACATTTCTTTAATAGACCCCAACAACAACAACAACAACAACAACAAAAACAACACTATCAATTGAATAAAAATAAAAATATTATTTTTTGTACACGTGGTGCTAATAGAAATTTATTAAAAATTTTCAGTGACTTGTGTAATTATGGTGAATTAATTGGTGGTGGTGAATGTAATAGTGGTGAAAATAAAATATTTAATAAACAATTTAATTGTGCTAGTTTAAATTCAACTCAAATAATTAGTAATAATTTAAGAAAAACGAGTGATAATACAATTGCCACAACTGCCAGTGCTGCCATTAATGAACAAATATCTAATGACATTTTTATTGTCATCATTATTATTGTTGCTGTTATAAGCGAATACACCAAGGAATTGTTGAGATCTTTTGTAATATTATTAAGGTAAGGCATAAATTATATAATAAAGTTATTAATACACATATATGTATGTATTTATTTGTTACAAATTTTACAAATATGCGACTAATTTTAAATTTTATAGCTGGGTCTTAAAAGAAATTTTATGTTCAGTGGATCGATTAAAAATTAAGTAAAATTTTTATTACCGAGAATCCAATTCTAGACAAATAATATTGTCTAAATTTATTTCCTTATGTTTGTTAGGCCGGGCTTACATCTGTGTGCCAAATGCCACACAAGCGTAAAAAAGGCGTAACCAACTAATTACTAATGAAAAACTATTTGATTCAGACTTATTTATTAAGTTAAACAGTTTCATACATAATTAATAGACAATTTTATAGAATCCAAAATGATTGCAAATTGTTTAAATCAATAAATATATGTCTGAATCAAACAGTTTTTCATTAGTAATTAGTTGGTTACATTTTTTTGGACAAATGGCACACAAGACATGCCAGATGTAAACTCAGCCTAAAGCCTGAGGTTAAGGTGTATTTAAACAGGTGGCAGCGCTACTTCAGCTGATAATTTTTTGCTCTATGTGCTTTGTAGCTAACGAATGTCAGAAACTTCGTTTTGTTTTGGTACAAAAATTTTTGTGCATTTGACATTCTTCGGTTCTTTACATAGCTATCCTTGCCGTATTATTGTATAACAAATCCTTACGCAGTCACCTGTATAATTACACCATGCTTGAGGTCGTTTTTATAAAATTGTAATTTAATTGTTATTTACATATTTTCAATATTTCGTTAACAGTTTGTTAACATCGTCAGGAAATAAGCAAAAATAAAACTGTTAACGAAATACATATTGAAAATAAATAAAAAATTAATTATAATTTTATAAAAACACAAGTTAAAATCATTTTTGAATTGGTTCTAAGTTGGTTTTATGAAATGCAACCTTGTTTTCGCTGTACTAAATTCAGTGCTGCCAAATTAAAATGCCGGAAGCAGCTGATAATGTTTATGGCAGTGAAAAAAATAGATACCAATTGATACATATTCAACATAAAAATGTATGCAGCCGCAATAATAATAAAAAATGCGGAAAAAAAGAATCTTTTGGACGGAAAACAACAGAAATATATTCATTGACCTTTGGGAAGTGACTGACATCGATTTGCCGATAAAAAAGTTTTATTTTGTAATGTGTTTGAGCATTTTTTATATACAGTAATCAAGTTCAAGCAATTCTTCACTTTCTATAAGTAGTTCCATAATTTAAAAATGTTTTTTTTTTACAAAATAACTAATTTTCATTTTAGAGAGAATTGTAAAATTTCGAGTTTCTCAAAGTTGTTTTACAGTTTGTCAAATAAGTGTTATAAAAAGCAAAAAAAAAATACCACAACAAACACACGCATTACTATAGCAGATTTATTTTATTTTGAAGACATTTATTGGACAGTCTGTGAGTTAAAACCTGAATTTATCAGTGTGAACGCAAAATCAGCTGTTTATGGTTTTAACGGTAAAACCAGGTTTTAACTTTAGGTGTGAAAAATAAACTAAAAAGATAAACAAAAATATAATTAAAATCGTCTAAATTAAAAAAAAAAAACATTAGAGAAAAATTTTCATTTGAGATAACCCCATAGGAAAAAGTCCATAGGGGTTAAATCACGTTACTATACCATTTTGCCCATGCTACGATGCAAGACCATTTTCACAAGTCTGTGAATTATATTACGATGTATACATATTCAAATTAATTTTTCGATCTTAGAGCCTAGTGCTTAGTACACATTATGGGATTTTGTGACATGGAAATGGTGTTTACTAGTGGCAACGTTTGTCATTTCGTTGTGTGGCATTGTATTACAAATAAAAACCAATGTAAACGGGATTGAATACATTATGAAAATTACACCAGAAAATGACAACAAGAGAAATGGGAAATGTGTGCTGAGCATAACAAATTTCTTGACATTTGTATTTTAAAATAATAATCAAAATATTCCTCAATCATTTCCATCCATTCCATTGACATTAAAAATGCAAGATTCAAGGATTTTTATTTTACGTAAATAAATGAATAACGTATTCTTACGTTACAAAATTAAATAAATGTATGTATGTATGTACATAGTATGTATGTATGTATGTACTTACATATATTTATGTATGTAAGACAAAAATGTATTCAAGGTTATTTTTTTAAACGATTTGTCTTTGAAAACATTTTTTTTTTATTTTCAATACAATTTGTTATTAAAAAATTCATGAATACTGAGTTTCGCTTAGGCGTCTCATTAACTTGGATTCAATAAAAAAAAATTTTGTTACTAAATTTCTCTGTTCGGTACAGCAGGATTCGCATAGATACAAACACATATACATATGTATACGTACATATGTACATACATACATACATACATACATATTTACATTTAATTTAATTCTTATTCACAGAAAATCCGGATTTTAGGACGAAGTTGGTAAAAGTTTACTTTGAAATGACCGAATAAAAAATAAAACATGAAGGCCAAAATCATATATTTCCAAAACAAAATAAATACATACATACATATGTATGTACATACATGTGAGTTCAAATTTTTTTTTATCATATACATACATACATACTTACATATTCATAAAAACTTTATCGAAAAATGTAGCTATACCGAAGTATAGGAAAAATATCTTCATCATTAAATTTTAATAAAAAAATAGATTCAAAATTTTCTAAAAATATTAAACGCAAATCAGCTTTTTAGGGTTTTAACTTTAAAAACAGGTTCCAACTTTAGGTGTGAAAGCAGTATAAAAATGGCACAACATATTTGTCCGGTAGTTCAATATGAACAAAAATCAATAGCCCAATTCACAATGGCGGTATTCGATGTTTGATGCAAATTGTCTTGCGTAAGTGCAAATGCAAAATATCGTAGATTTTCTTTCAATTCCAGCAACAAAATACACACACTATCCAAAGAAAATCTATTATATTTGCATTTGCTCTTACGCAAGACAATTTGCATCAAACATGGAATACCGCCAATCTTGTGCAAATGGTCTTGCATCGTAGCAAGTGCAAAAAGGTATAGTACAAGGCGAATTGACATGGATGTATGTATGTATGTATGTATGACATGTGAATTCGCCTTGGTATAGTATATTGATACTCACCACTCAACACTTCTTAGTGGTGAGTATCAATATACTATACTATTTTACACATGCAACGATGCTAGACCATTTGCACAAGATTGTGAATTATGATAATAAGTAACTATTTGAAAATTTTCGAGCAAATATTATTAAATATCTATTTAATTATTTTTATTATATGTATTCAGCTGAAGAGTGTATGAGATTCGGCCTTCTTAGCTAAGAGTATTATTACATACATTACATACATACATTACATATGTATATGTATGTAAATATGTACATATTTGTTGTTTTTCCTTTCAAATAGTTTTACAGTGTTAATGATTTTCAATAACACTGAGATTTATTGCCGCACCGACAAACGTCAACGCCATAACTAAAAATATATATTTTTAATTATAGTTTTCTTATACATATGTATGTCTGTATGTAAATATGTATGTATGTATGTATTTATTTGTTGTTCCTTCTGTTTTGGTGAACAATTTCAAAATCTTAAAATAAATTTGTAAAATGAAAAGGAAAAAATTAAGAATGAATACTTATGTATGTATGTATGTACACAATCATAACGAATCAATTATTAATTTAAAAAATGGCGACATTATTTAAGTGTATACGTAAATCTAAATTATTTGTTTATTTTTTGGCAACGGCTTTTATTTTATTTGTTCATCTTATGTACATTCATTCATACATGCATATACATACATATGTATGTATGTACATAACGTCATCGGAAATGCCATTCGCCCTGTTTTATTGACTAACTTACATATATTTGAAGTCTCATTTAGTATTTTATTTTAGAAAAGTTCAAGTCTTCCCTCTGTTTTGTTTGTGTAATTAGCTTACTATAAGTGTATTATAAAATAAAATGTAATTTTTTGCTATATTCTATTTCGTTTCCCTGTCATACTTACATATGTATGTACATACATATGTTTTAATTTAATTATGTAGGTGTCTTTTATTAATGAAGTTCGTAATTTTATTGTGATGTACATATTTGTATTTTTTTACAATTTTTACAGTTCTTTCCTCTTCAATTTTCTTTTTGTGAAATTTATTGGCCTAAGGTCAAGCTGAAGAATATTAATTGGACAAACAGAAATACACCAACACAATTGAACAACGCGACCCAATGAACATTTTTTTCGATATAGATATGTACATGTACATATGTACATACATACTTAAAATACTTAGTCCCTTATGCAAAAACAATTGGTAAACTTAAAGTTGGTTTAACAAACGAATTTTGTATGGCAAAACCGGTTTTAATGCATGCCTTAACTTTAACAATCGTTTTCGCATAAGAGCATTAAATTTTAGCAGACAATGAACTGGATAGTCCTTTGAGCATTTATAGCAGATGTTTTATAGCTACATTTAATTTTTTAACATCCGATTAATGTCAGACTTTTCTGCACATTGCCTCAAACAAATTTCATTTACTTAAGAAATTTATATTTACCGTTAAGTTCATCCTCTTAAAAAAAATGACTAAAGTTATTTTTCCCAACTCTGTCTGAAGAAAGTTTTTTATGTTCTTAATGTCGAGTACACACTACGGAATTTTGTGACGTCGCAATAGTGTGTAGTAGTGGCTACGTTGCACACATTTTGAAAATAACACCACAAAAAGACAACACCAGAAATGCCAGATGTGTAGTCGGCAAAATACATAGGCCGACTTCCTAATAAAGACCTGCAAGAGACGTCTTATAAGAACTTTTAAGACATGCGGGCAATTTCAAATGCTTTACTACAGTGAAATCTTCTGAAACAAACGCTAAACAACGTGTTCGGCAATACATTTGTTTAACTTATTGCAGGTACAAGAGTAAACAAGAAAATAGTTCGTGAAGAAGAAGAATTTGTGGTGTTTGTGTTTTTTTCCACCTATTCACGCGTATACTAACGTCATCCATGTACATACATACAGGGGGCGGCATATTTATTTTGACGAAACTGCTGCCCGCTCTTTAGTATCAATAAATTCAAACATTGCAATTGTTTTTGTTGTTGTTTGCCAATTCCCGTTAGACGAGAGCATAAGCTATTACGTCGCAAA
The DNA here is from genome assembly GCA_905220375.1 of Tachina fera. NCBI lineage: Eukaryota > Metazoa > Arthropoda > Insecta > Diptera > Tachinidae > Tachina > Tachina fera. Next base: position 99,542,628 of record LR999967.1, on the reverse strand, counting down.
AAATTTTAATCAGTTGCATTTTCTATTTCGTCGAATTAGGTGATTTTCAACAATTAGCGCGATTTTGATTTTGACAAAAGTATTTTGACGGACATTATTTTTAAAATTTGGTAAGTAAAAAAAACTTTTTTTTTATAATAAAAAAATAATTTGGTTAAATTGATACCTTGCAGATATTTTTCATTTCAATATGGGGAAAAAATCGGAGTTAAGCATTGAGGTTAGGGCTGAAATTGTCACCAAATATAATTGTGGTATTTCTGTAAAAGACATCTGTGAAGAATATGATTTATCAAGACAAACAGTGCATTACCAAATCAATAAGCATAAGAAAACAAATTCAGTCCAAAATTTAGCCCGGACGGGCAGAAAAAGGAAAACTACATCAACAGAAGACAGGCATATCATTTATCAATTTACGAAAAATCCCACTATAACTCCAAAATACTTAGCATCTCAGCTGCAGAAATATTCTGACGATCCCGTAAGTGAACGCACAATACGTAGGCGCCTTACTCAACATAGTTTTGGTACGTATGTAATACAAAATATACCATATATCTCAGCTGGCAACAAAGTAAAGCGGTTGGAATTTGCCAGAAAGTATGTTGATAAACCTCCAAGCTTCTGGAACCGGGTTTTGTGGACTGATGAGAGTAGTTTTGAGTATCATGGGTCACAGAAAAAAACATATGTTCGACTTCCGAAGGAGACTCGTAAGAAACTAGCTCCAGTCAGCGAAAGAATGAGCCATGGTGGTGGCTCGGTAATGTTCTGGGGTTGTATTTCGTCCAATGGAGCTGGCGATTTAATCCCGATCGATGGAACAATGAATCAACATAAATATTTGGATATTTTAAACAATCACGCATTCCAATCGGGTGATAAAATAATCGGAGAGTCATTTATTTTACAGCAGGATAATGCCCCATGTCACAAAAGCCGTATGGTAATGCAGTTTTTGATCGGTTCTGGCGTGGAAATATTGGATTGGCCACCCCAAAGTCCAGACTTAAATGTTATTGAAAATGTCTGGTCATATATAAAGGCAAAAAGAAGTGTGTCATTGACTCGTACTAGGGAAGAGACCATTTCTGAAGTAAAGGGGCTTTGGGAGGAAGTCCCTCCAGAAATGTTCTCCAAACTCGTCGACTCTGTACCAAAACGTTTGCGAAATCTTATAGATTCCAAGGGAGGATATATATTTTACTAAAAATTTATAATTTATAATTTTATTCTTAATAATTGAATTAATTTTTAATTTAAAACCTTTTGTCAAAATACTTATGCCATTTGAAGAATTTGCATTTTGTTCTCAATACACTGAATTAGTATAAAATAAACCAATGAAATCTATATTCTTTTTTTATTTATTAATTACCTTAACTTTTCTCATTTAAAGTTTTTTAATTTCTATGACTGTTAAAAAAAAAATTAAAAATACTCCAAATTTGCACTCGTCAAAATACTTTTGCCGCCCCCTGTACATACCTACATCATTTTTTTTATGCTCTCTTATTTTTCTGCGCACATACAAACACACACATGCATTTACATGAGATGTGTGCGCTTGCGTTAAAAAACCTCCCTTAAACACAAGCATAATAGCTTACCATCTAAATCTTACACACACACCCAAACGTACAATATGCAAAATAACAAACATACATGTATCAATAGTACTTCTTTTCATTGTTTGTTATAAACAAGATGTCTTGGCGACATCGATTGTTAACAGTCGTATACACGTGCACCAATACATCCATTGTGCTTCGTTTATACTGCGACAGCATTTATTATTGGCTTAGTATAATGCATGCCACGAGAGTACATTTAAAAAACATGACGTATTTACATTTCAAGACTGCTTACGCAGTCCACTACTTCCTAAACGCAAGATGCAATGCATAATTAAAAATAAAAAAAATTAGTATGTCTTAAGTGCAACCTTGCGTTCCAGAGATGGTTTTTGCATTTTATCGGCATTTAGGAACGTCGCTATGCAACTCATACATATGCTTGCATTCAAAATAAAAAACATGCGGGATTTGATTTATGACAGCGTGGTCTGCACATTTTCTGAAGTTAATTTGGGACATTTGTTCGACATTGTCCCATTGAAAATATAAATATTGCCGACGCATCCATTATGTGAGCAGAAATTAAAATAAATCTATAATTCAATTCATTCTCGAGCAGCGATGCCAACTCTATAAGTTTTGTGGTAGATATACATAAATCTTTTGGTATCTCACTCAACTCTACAACTTTCCGAAAAAAATCTACCACTTATTTTTATTTCTCAATAATAATGCTATAGTTACCCGAGTTTTTTTAGCTAATCCAAGCTAGAAGTTGAAGTAAAAAAAATTGCTCGTTCTTCCACATAGTACATACATACATACATATGTAACTATTAGGAATATAACTTTTTTTTACTAAACATTTGACAGGCATATTACCATCAGGACTACTTGCCATATAATGACTTACTTTTCTGATTACCACATTTCATTACTCGCTTACAAATCACATTACCTAAAATTTAAAAAAATAATGTACAAGTTGCTAAATTGAGAGAATGATTTATTTAGATAAAATAGATTACGTGAACAAGTTGTCAAATAAAAAAAGTAAGGGCTTCTCAAGAATCGATTATTTTAGTCTGACGCCTTTTTAAAACCATTAAGTTGGTAATCTACCATTGAAGAGCCTCCACCAAAAATGCTTAATTCCAAACCCGATTAATCTTTTTTAAATTTTTTGCTGGGATTATACTGATTATAAAAACCGATATCTTAGGCCAATTTGAAACAAAAACCTTCCGCACTGAATGACTTTCTAAATTTAATTTAATTTTTAAAAATAAGTACGAAAAATGAATAGCAATAAAAATTTAATAAGCCACGAGCGAAAAGTTTAAATATTATTAAAATTATATAAGTACATTTCAATACCTCCCTAGATATTAAAGTAAAATTTGGATTCATTTTATGAAATCTATTACATTAAGAATTCAAATATACATCGCGATTTAAATATGCCACTAGTGACTGAAGAAATTGCAAAATACGCAGGCAAATATCTAACAAAACTCGAGTCACATCCTAATCCGCTTGCTCATAATATTTTGAACTTTACTGGACACATCCGCTTAAAAAAGAGATATACAACGGCCATAATACTAAACACTCCGAATGAAGTTGCTTGAAAATACTTTTTTTTTGCTTATCACTACTTATGTATTATTTACAACTATCACTTAGTTATGTCTGACATTGGTGGGGCCTATTAATTATATGTTAGATTTAAGATTTGAATACTTATTGTTAGTTCATATATGAAGATACAATAAATAAAAAAACATGCATAAAAAAAATGAAATCTATTTGCCGGTAGTTGAAACAAAGAGTAAATAAAATCTGGGCCTCTACTCTATAATTCGATATTTACAACTATCATTTAGTTATGTCTGACATTGGTGGGGCCTATTAATTATATGTTAGATTTAAGATTTGAATACTTATTGTTAGTTCATATATGAAGATACAATAAATAAAAAAACATGCATAAAAAAAATGAAATCTATTTGCCGGTAGTTGAAACAAAGAGTAAATAAAATCTGGGCCTCTACTCTATAATTCGAAACGAAAGAAATGTACATGCTATAAACATACAAATCCGAAACCATTTTCATTCGATTCGAATTACGCAGTATACCCCTCTAACTCTAACTCCAAACTTCATCGCATTTGGTGCGGAACCTTTTTTAACGATGGGGTGAAAGTAAAAACGTAATTATTCTTATTTTTCCAGGGACTATTTAGCCCTATCTGTCAAATTTTGATATTTGCAAAAAATGCAAAAAGTTATCACCCTAATATATAATTCGAATGTTAAAAGTTTCTTAAAAATTGTTTGTTGAAACAAACTTTACTGATACTCTGCAAAGAGTGCTACACACTAAACGATGTTTCAGCGCTAGCGCCGGGCAACCTACACCTACAGAAGAGCATTGCAAATTATTTAATCACAATATTTATGATAATAATAAAAACTTCTGTATTCCCTCTCCACACACAAAATATTTAAAATAAAACTTTGAGTATTAACGATTTGCAATTAAGGTTTGACATAAGATAGTATATTTGTTGGAAACTACCGCTTTACATCGAATATACTTCTAAGAAAGATTTTGGGTTGGCATCACTGTTCTCAATCTCTTCAAATTAACTAACATTATTATTACAGGGTTGGCCAGACATTCTATACATGCATCTTTTAAGCGGCAGCGTTACCGTTGTGATACTAAATTATCAATGTGAAATGATGTGACGCTCTTTCGATACCTTTACCATTTTTCATGACTTTTTTATTTCTTAATTAGCAATTTTTTATTGTTTTTAATGTATCTTTTGTAATTATAGCATTATTCTTTTTTTATACTAAAAATCAAATCAAACTTTACCTTACTTGTTTTTAATAAATTTGATTTTTGCAAAATTCGCTTATTGGGATCCAAATCACCATAATTTTGTATATTTTTTTTCAGAATATTATACGACATATCGTAAAAAGATTCAGACATTCGGAACAAAATTAAAATTATCCGACTTTTCTCCGACATTAATATGTCAATTTAGAAAAAGGGCCAGGTGATTCGGAACATTTTCTTATGGTTTGTCAGATATTTTTCTCTAGGAATTTCTTTCAGAATTCGTATACTACATAGTTTTCCTAGAAAAATCGTAAACAACGTCAGACAGTTAGGTTCGCTTTCTTCTGAACCAGTTACATACGTACATATATAATTGTTGGTACGTTTTCCGACCCCCTTTGGATAGATACGAATTCGGCAACTTGTAGAATTTCTTGACCGAATTCGAATAAAATGTTGGCTGGGTTGTTGTAATTATTACCTACAGCATTTGTATGTGAGTATGTGGACTTTGTAGTATGTCTGTTGGAAAATTTATTTAATGCTGACGACTGAACTGTTGTTAGCCAACAACGCCACCGCCGCCAAAAACTGAACAATTTATTTCCCACAGTCTCTTGTTTTTAACACACTGATTGTCGTTCATCTACATATACATAAGTACATATTTAGTAATTTTTATTTTTTGTTTTGATTATTGTCATTTACGCGCTCTGCTTTACAAAATAAAACAAAAAACGGATGAAAAGAAATTATAAATATTTTACCTCTCTAGTTTATTGTTTGCAAATAATTTGTAAAATTTTAAACAAAAATAAAAATTACAAATAAGAAAAAAAACATTATGCAAAAAATGACGCATTTTAAGCCGTTTAAAATAAAAATTTTAGTTGGCTTTATAATATCATAATAAGCAATTGTGTTTTGTAACGAATAAAAATACAAAAATAATTACTGAAATAGACAAATCAATGGAATATAACAAAATTATATTTTAAATATTTTCCAATAGTAAGTGCACAGTGTTTTTTTCATCTTTTTTGGTTAAAGTATTTTTGATTTTTGATTTTTTTTTCAAAGTTGTCATCTCTACCCAGTCTACCTGTGATTCGAAAATAAAAAATGTTCGCTATAAAAAGAATTTTCAATAGAAAAGTGATCAACAATTGAAAAAAATACATTTGAACATTAAAAAGTATAGCAGGTAAATTTACGATAATTTTATTTCATTTTGATACTGGTGAAACTAACAGCTGATCTTCATCGGCTGAAATGAGGTTGCTTGGTATGAATTCGCCTTGGTTATTAGTTATGGAAGAACAAAAACACAATTTGTATATAAATATTTTCCATATATTATTCTAAAATTAGTTTAAGCGACTGTCATTCACAATAACACGTTATTGTGGGACTGTCATTCACAACAACACATTATTGTGATTCGTCTTAACTGTACTTTGTGCAGTTGATACATTTAATAAAATTCTACATACCATATTACTCCATGAAAAAAATAATAATTTATTGTTTGTTCTTTTTTTTTTAACAGTTTTCACTATAATCGAACACATTTAAAAATATTGGAACCTACATTTGATTTATCTAAATGCATCGTGTAAATCTCATCATATAGATACGGATAAAGGCTTTGGCGGACAAAGCCTTATTGCAGTCAAGGCTGTTAAAAAGAGCTGAAAAGACAAGGACAAGAAAGGAGGACCCGTCTTAAAATTGCTCCTTCAAAACGCGTTATAGGAAAAGTATGCTCAATTTTTTTAAAAAGCAAATTAAGGAAAATTCTTTTGAAAAAGAGTACAGAACTCTACCATTTACAGGGAATATAAAAAAACAAGAGGAAATAAAATTAGCCTCCAAGGCTTAAAAGCAAAGAGGACAGGAGCAGCAGAATAAAGCTAATAAGAAAGAGTATTAACTATACTAATCAGGATTTAGTATAGAACAACACAACAGCAAAAAGGAATCTAGTACAATAAACAACAAAAATTATACAAATCTTTGCTGAAGCAACAAAATATTGTGTTCAATTAGAAAACAAAAACTAAATACATACATATATACACAATTAGAGTAACCTAAACAACAGACTTTATCAAATTTACATAAATAAACTAAATCCCTTTAAAACAAGAAGCAAAAAGAGATCCCACCTTTTTTAAAAACAATATCTCTCTCTCGTCCAAAAAGCTGTTTAGACTGCAACTAATTGCAAAATGATTTCTAAATTAAGTAATAACACTAGTATTAGTAGTCAAAAACAAAATGGCAGCATTTATCAAACTCTGTCTACGCCACTTAATAGAAGTCTAACAGAACTTTCGCCATCGGTTGTAACATCTGTAAAAACAACACCCCTCAATAAATCCATTAAACATGACCTGTTTCCGGAAGTAACATTTTGTAATCTATCTTCCGATGATTTGGAAGATCATGGACAGAACGCAGGCATGCTCAAGAATAGCATTATCACCATAAATGCCGGCGACAACGCAGCCATGATATCAGTGGCCAATGGGGCGTCCAACATTAGTGACAATGTCAAGAGGAGAACACGTTTGATATCCAACGAGTCGGGGGACTCCATAGATTCCAGTTCAACGGAGAAAAAGAAACCGGAAATACCAGATGGCGGTTACGGTTGGGTGGTAGTGTTTGCCTCCTTGGTAATCTCACTCATTGCAGATGGTCTATCATTTTCATTCGGTCTGATAAACACAGAATTGCTGGACTATTTTGGTGAAAGTCCCACGAAGACCGCCTGGATTTCATCACTATTTTTCTCAGTGCCTTTACTTATGGGACCCATTTGGTCCAATTTAGTAGATAAATATGGTTGTCGCAAAATGACCATAATCGGTGGCTTAGTGTCAGCCATTGGTTTCGGTTTGTCTTCCGTTGTTAATTCCGTAGAAATGCTAATGGTTACCTTTGGCATAATATCGGGCCTGGGGTTGGGAATTGGCTACGTTACTGCTGTAGTGTCCGTGGCTTTTTGGTTTGACAAAAAAAGAACCTTTGCCACCGGCATTAGTGCTTCAGGTACAGGTATTGGCACCTTTCTGTATGCTCCCTTGACGCAATGGTTAATCGATACATATGGCTGGAGAGGTGCTACTCTAATTTTAGCTGGAACTATGCTGAATGCCTGTGTTTGTGGTGCTTTAATGCGCGATCCTGAATGGTTGATTGAAGAAAATCGTTTGGAAAGTAGATCACAAAGTGTTACAACCTTCTCCAATTCCAGTGTTTGTCTGGAAGAAATTAAGAAGCTGTTGGATACAGGAGCAACCAAGGAATATGTTTTAGATACTTTGGTAACGAAAAATAACACTGAGGCCAATCAACAGATCGAGGAAATGAATGAAAACCATTTAAAAAGATATCGCAGTGAAATGTTCTTGCCCACGTTTTTGGGCTCACTAGAATTGGAAGATTTATACGAAGTTAAAAGCACGAGCAGACGATCTTTAAGAATGAAGGAAGGTGCTGAAGCTCCCTCAAGGGAAAATTTGCTGTCAATGTCTTCGACTGGAAATCCTTGTGCTACTGCTGCCATTATTGGTTCACCTGATGACACCATGATGGGCGGCATACCAGACGAAGTAGCCGAAACAGCAAGGAAACATTTTCTAGCATCCATAGAAACTTTATCGCCTTCGGAGAAATGTTCGTCTGCGAATCGTTCGCCTTTCAGAACTTCTCTAATATCATTGCGTTCCTCCAACGATGATTGCTGGTTGACGCAAAAATATTCCCGCGAACACAATAATCATGCGGAAAATTGTGCCAACTCACGTTATTCCCTCAACGAAAATATATTTTTTGCGGCTAAAAAAAGCACGAAGCCTAATGGACATCGTCACAATTCCGTCGACGTCTTGAATCCTGTTAATCAAGCTTATTTTTCAGCTATCAAAGACCATGGTCTAGCGTTAATAGAATCGAATGTGAAGAAACACAATGAAATCGTCAATAACGCTAGGGGCAGTGGTAGCCCAGCTGTCATTATAATACCCGAAAATGAACCCTTAACGGGTCAACTATCCAGGGGTCCTTTAAAGAGAACACGCATTGACAGCATCACTGGTATGCGCAGACTTTCGAAATCGAAGAAGCCAAGTTATCGTTCAAATATAAGACGTAATCTTTCTATACGCCATTCAAATTTCTTAAGAGACATGAGAATTCATCGCAATTCGATGCATTACCGCGGTGCCATGCTGAGCACACATCGTTATCGTTTAAGGGCTTCATCGTGTCCCAATATTTATAGAAACTCAATGACGACGATTGCTAAGGAAGATGAAGACGTGAGTATTATTTTTTCATAATTTAATTTTCATTAAAAAATTTCGTAATTAAATAATGTTTGTACTTGAGAAATTTACGGCCCTATGTATAAGCAAAAATTGGCATGAAGTTAGCATAAGTGTCAAAATTGAACATGATCTTAAAGAGTTTTGCCATGACACTTCACATTCACACTCAGTTAGCCGACTGTAATGTAATGTAACTGCAAGGTAGGAAACAGCTGATCGATATTTTTATATGAAAAGTAGGTTACGCTACATTACATCTCTATAACCATTTTCATTACTATTCACATAACAATATCGATCAACTGTTTCCTTCTGTTGCAGTTACTTTACATAACAGTCGGCTAACTGAGCCTTTAGGACCATTATTTTACAACTTGGCGATAAAGTTCCGGATAGTTAATTCTAAGTTAAATTAATTTGTTCCATTATTACAACTATCCGATAAAATAAATAATGTAATTTTTGTAATGTGGCAGCATTGTTGTGGATACCGACTGCTTTTGATTGTTAAAAATACTTAGTGACAACGACTTGCTTTTGTTTATTTGCTCAATTATAAACAAAATTTTTTCTATTCTTTTGTATTATTTTGTGTTACTTTTTGTTTGTTTTGTGTTATATTTTGTTTAAACTACAAATAAATAAATTTAATTAAAGTGACCATATCCATGCCAGAAAAAAATAGCAGAATCAAAATCTTTAAGTGCGTTTTAAAATTTGCTGGGGAACCAAATTTGCCCATAGCTTACTGCTCACTTTTAGGTTAAACTTAAATTGTGATAACCAAAAAATATTTGTCTGTCCGATAACATTCTAACTTTAATTATTGCAAAGTTATAGTAACATAGGTCTTAATTGAATTAAGTTTTCGTTCGTCCATTATGTTTAGAAACAATTTTGACTGTTTTCTATACATTCACGATGTGAAATCAGCACTTACATATATAAACACACATACACACATACATATGTATGTACATGTTGTACTTGGACGTCACACTCATAAATAATTATCAGTTATTGAATTAGTTACTATGAGAAAATTGTGTTGAAAAAGTTATAATATAGATGGAATCATCAAATATGTGAATACATCCATACACATATGTATATACATACATACATTAGAGTGGCCGTTATTTATTTTTTTTTTTGATTTCTTTTATTCTCACCCCCCAACTCGGTTCAGTTTTATGTAAAAAATACAAAAAAAGTTCATAGCGATAAGTTGTGTTTTAGGGGGTACGTCCGCCCCTTAAACTTGGCCTTAAAGCCAATTTTTGAATGTAATTTTTTGTATATGACTATATTTTTAAAAAATAATTTTACAAGAATAAGACATAGATATGACAATATTTTAGCTCTTTCAGAAAGTTTTTTGATAAAATTAAAATTTTAGGAAATAATGAAGAAAAATAACCAACAAAACACCAAAAATTATGTATACCAAAATTGCATTTATATGGAAATTATTTTACTAAGCGTTTACAATAAGAGTTTATATCTATTAAATTATTTCATACATATGTATATTAAGTATAGTCATAAGAAAACTAAAAAAAAATTTGATTGAATATATGGTTTTGAGGACTGAACGCACCCTTTAAAACACAATTTATTGCTATGAACTTTTTTTTGTATTTTTTCTACATAAAACTGAACCGATTTGAGGTGAGAATAAAAGAAATCAACAAAAAAATTCTCCATGCAACTAACGGGCACTCTAATATACATATGTACATATACTACATACATACGTATTCACATATTTGATGATGCGCGTGTAGTTTGCGATACCTACGAAATGAAACGTTTTGTTTCAACTTTAATCGGGAACTAATATTTCGTTTTCCTTATAGATTTCATACAAAGAAAAAAATTTTAATATACATATAAAATAATACAATAATTGAAATTTATTTGCCGGTGGTTTAGCATGTCTATATACGTATTTCATTGGCGCTTGAACTAAATCATCAGTAGACTTCAACCACAAATTTTGAACAGTCCCAAACCTCTTACTGTTCAAAATTTGTGGTTGCAGTCTACTGATGATTTGGTTCAAGCGCCAATGAAATACGTATATAGACATGCTAAACCACCAGCAAATAAATTTCAATTATTGTAGTATTTACACTTCTGACAATATGTCAAATAAATAAATTTCAATTAATATATAAAATTTATTTTAAAACTAACAGCCAAATCTTAATGATCCAGAGTTTTGTGTCCAACAGCTCTTTTTGAATTAGTTCGATCGCGTTCTAATCAGAAGTTGTTTCAAACCCATTTAATTTACATTGACGTTTTTGATCGGCATTGTGTCCAACAGCTCATTTTAGTTCATCTATTGGATACAACTCTATTTCTATCTGCCAAAAATGTGTGAAGCAAACCCAAAAAGCGTGGCGTCAATACTTTCCCGATTTTGACAGTGCTTTAAGTAGTGAAGCCGGCTGCTAAAAACTGTTTTTATTCTTGTTGTAAAAAAAGGAATAGCACTTTAGATATTTTTAGGTCAATCTAGCGGTTTTATATCCATTTTTTATTTATGTATATTTTGTGGGTTTTGTTATAAAAGACAAGTTAACATTACCTACTCTTCATGACACAACTTTGATACTGATAGAAAACGCTAAAGCGGCCCATATATTATTGCATATGTTGTTGAACATATTATTGTCGTTTTGACATGTACTATGCAATAAATGGCACAATATTTTCAAAGAAAATATTGCTCACTTTTCCTGAGAGTGAAAAAGTAAAGCCGTCTTTACATGGTAATACAATGTATTACATGTCAAAAAATGCTGTAGATTATACAAAATCTTATCATGTAAACGCAAAATGTATCGCGTAGGAGAGAATACGGATAGAAAATTTGACAAGCGGTCGGTAAATGTTTTGTTTTCTAAACCATTTTAGAAACTTAAGTATTTTCATCACACCAGAAGTGTATTTTAAAGTAAACATTGGCAGCACTAATGGTATTTATTAAAGCTGTTGATACTTTTACAAAAGCAACAAAATCAACTCAGTAAATTTTCATGTTGTTTTTGTAAATATTTTACGACTGCAACCATCAGCTACTTAACTGGTACAGAAAAAAACAAACAAACAATATACAAACATAAAAAGCATAAAAAAATACATTGAAATTATAAAATGTTTTCTCCAATATTTAGTTTTATTAGTACATATCTATCTTTTTTTTGCAATTTTTAATTTTTGTTATTAACTCAACAGTTGAATATATTTGCTTGCATTTTACTTATCGTATCAGTGTAAACATGAAAAATACCTACAACAGACTCTTGTTCTCTTTTTATTAAACACGGAGAAAATTTCATAATATTTTCATTCTACAAAGTCGTAATACTTTGTATTACCATGTAAAGACAGCTTAACCAACATTGAACAATGCTGCCATCACATTACACAATTGTCTTGGTTGTACAATAAAAATCAAGTCTCTTTTACGAAAAATTTCACAATTATATTGCAAGTGGATGGGCCGCTTAAGGTTGACACGCTGCTTCAAGTTGGTCTAAACATGATACAATTATACTAGGTACATGCACAAGCACAGCCTGTCACTGTATACATTGCACATAGTTGTCAAACTTTGTTTACAAGCTGCAAAAATGTTAATGTATGTATGTCAATAAAATGACAGATTGGCAACACTGAATAGCTGTAATCATGCAGGAATGCCGCGTCTGCAATTGTACTTTAGTTATTCTGTAATTGTTGCTTTTATAAACAAAAGACATTTGTTTCCGACAATTTAGGGTTTGTTTATACCAACAATACATGTGTTTTTTTGGTGCTGTAATTTTGTTGTAGTAGATTTAGACTCTAAATCTCTGTTCATCGCTCTCTCTCTCTTTTTGTATGTTGTATTAAAAAAAATATTTTTACTCTTTTTTTATTACAGACTTGGTATGACAATCTGTTCGATACAATGAAATCAATTTTTGATTTTTCATTATTTAAGGATATAAAATTTACTTTATTTAATTTATCAACATTATTTCTATTCATATGGTAAGTACAACAAAACTTTATTTAATATGAAAAACAAAAGTAATATTTATTATTATTTGAGCCCTTCATTTTGAAAGTAAATGATGGATAAGTCTGAAAATTCAGGGAGCAAATTACAACATTCCATATCGAACGAAATTGAAAAGTTATTAATTAAAGAACAAAATACGTTCAAGCAGATACAATCTCATCCTGATTCATTAGAACATTTTTATACTGTGTTGTTAACTGAGGCACTAGTGGCGGACAAAATCATTTTGAGCCTTCTGTGATACGATTATTATAGTAGCGTTCAGCTGATTATCGACTCATAAAGCCGAGAACGTCTTTAAGTTTCAACTTTTTTAAGTACAGTGACACTTCAATAAAATTGACATCAATTATGAAGAACAATTCCCTAGAAGTTTTTTCCCATTTCCGCTCTGGGAAAAAGGAAAAACTCCAGGGAAAAACTAGATATTCTAAGTAGAATTTTTGGGAGTATTCCCCCCAAACGTTTTGAAGGGAACTAATGCATAAATTTAAAAATGAAATTTAAGAAATTGTGTAAAAAATTGCATTTATTTATAACAAACAGTTTAAATAAACACCGGGAAATATAATTCTCTCTTGCTTAAAGAATTTGAATCCAATTTTTATTAATTTATATTACTAAATAATAAAATGTAAACATTAAACAGCTGTTCCAGATTTCCCCTCTCCTTTATTTGCTTATATCCCGCTATTTAGAGTAGCGGAATTTTTTTCCCGGCAACAAATGATTGGGAATTGAAAAAACTTCGCAGGAAAATTCATAATTGGCCTGATTGTCCATCCATATCCATAACGTCTTTTAATTGTGTCATTGTCATGTGGATTCATCATTCACAATAACTTGGTCCAAATTGCGAATTGATACTGATTCTGTGATGCTGATTCATCTAAGAAAATGTTATAATGGCAACGTCGCTCAAATACGTCACCGGGAGCGTGTGTGTGGAAGCATTATAGTTGTTGTTATTGGTATCCGTCATCTGCATTGGCTTAAGTGTTTGTGTGGTTGTGTATTTTTTAGTAAGCAGAAAGTATAACATTTTAATTGTTGTTTACTTTAACATTGTCTTGTATATTTGTATGCTAGTGTATTTTGTTCTATAGCTAATAATTTTTGAACAATTCTTACAAAACATTTGTATGTTCACATATATTTGCGTAAGAATATTTCAAGTTCCCCTTCATTCATTATCGTTTACAAATTGTATAATTTATTATTATTTGATTGCAGGTTCATAATTCCATATCTTTATTTGCCGGAATATTTGAAAATACATGAATACGACACATCGGCCAGTGCTCAAATGATTTCTTCTATTGGCATTGCTCAAACGATTGGTATGATTGGTTTAGGTTATTTAGGTGATCGTTCTTGGATGAACGTAAATATTTGTTATTCAGGATGTATGTTAAGTAAGTAATCTTCAAATGAAAGGAAGCGACAAGCAATTTTGTGAAACTATTATTTTTTAACATATCTATCCTATCTCTTTGTTCGCAGTTTGTGGCCTTTCTGTAGTGTTAATGCCATTGCTGGTATCCAGCTATTATGGACTTTTATCAATGTGTATTATATTTGGTTTTACATTTGCCAGCTCATTTTCCTTTACACCAAGCATCTTGGTTAGTATAGTTGATTTGGATGATTTCACCTGTGCTTATGGTCTGGTACTGTTGGTGCAGGGTGTTGGCATGATAGCCGGTCCTCCCATAGCTGGTGCTATATACGAAGCAACTTTAAGGTGAGTTTTCGTATTTTCTATTATTATTTTATTATTATGTAATATTTGTGTATACACATATTGTCGCTCTTTTATCTAACTGACCTATCTAACACATTTAACATTTTACAGGAGAGCAGCTTTTATGACTTTTTTCTACATGTATTCTTATGGAAACATCTGAAATATTTTTACTGTTATAGGCTCAACATTAATGTTTACAGTCATAAAAACTGTAGGCAATGTCTATTGTGACTCATAAAGTCAAGTAGTGGACTTAACTCATTTTTCAAAAAAATGTCAGTTAGGTCCGTTAGTTAAAACAGCGACGATATACATATGTACATATATGTGTATATCAAACTATTAGCGCCAAAATATTGTAAGTGGCTGGCAGGATAAAGAAAAATAAAAGTATAGAAGTTTACCCTAATTAAAACCAAAAAAAAAAAACAAAGAAACAAAAATAAGTTCCAACAAGAATCAATAGCTATTGGCATGTAGCAAAATAAACAAATAAAGGGGTTTCCAATAAAAACTTGACAATTTTTTTTTAATAAAACGCAAACTATTTGAGATATTTCCAAAACTTTATGATCGACTTGAAATACAATCAAAACATTTATGAATGGAACTCGACTTCGTTCATATGGCCACTGCGGGCACGTCGGCAGCGGTCGATTCGTTGGACCCAATTTTCAATGACACGGTCACACATTTCAGCCGAAACGGCCAGGGCTGTCAGATTTATGTTCACCTTTTTCGCTAAATCCAACGTTAAAAATCGCCAAAGCCTCTTTTTTTAGTTTTTGACAATGAAATAATTATTTTATAAATTATTAAAATTTTTAAAAAAAATTATTTGTTCCGAATAGCTAAAATTCGTCAAAATTGGAAAAAAATCGCCATTATATATATTTTGCTTAATTTTTATTTAGAACAATGTAAAAATGATTATGAACATAAAAAGGTACAATGTTTGGTATAAAATAGTTTATAATAGTCTATGTAAAGAAGCTTTTGCGGTTAGAATTAATGAAATATGGGATATACAGTAGTTGCAGTTCTATTACATATCTGAAACGCTATATACTTCATCGTCAAGTAATTCCACATCGTCAAGTAATTCCACATCGTCTTCTTCTTTTGAATACTTCGTATGGGAATTGAACTTTCTCAACATACATATGTATCTATTCTTGCCCTTTTCGTTGAGGATGCCATTATAAACTTTTCTTTTATATAAACTTTACACACAATATTTATAAAATGTCTTCTGTTCACCGTTAGTTCTTTTAAACAGGCAAACAATTTTGACATGCACATTGCATTCACTTCAATATGAAAGCAAAAAAAAGGCTGCCAGATTAGAATATTTATATAAGAGAAGACGCTAACTAAAATGTTCTTAGCACACCATCTACACGAGACAAATACCGGAATAAAAATAATATTTAACAATTTTCAAAAATAGCCAACAAAATCGCCAACTTTTTTTATAAAACGCCAAAATATCGCCATGTCGCCAAATCGAAAATTAGGACGCCAAACTAACTTTAAAGTCGCCACGTTTGGCGAGAAATCGCCACATCTGACAGCCCTGGCAACGGCCGCTATTTCGCGCTCAATGTTGGCTCTGAGTTCTTGTTGGCATACACCAATGACTTGACGTAGCCCCAAAGAAAAAAGTCTAGCGACGTTAAATCGCACGAACGAGATGGCCAATTGACTGGTCCAAATTCTTGAGATAATACGCTCACCAAACTTACTCTTCAATAAATCGATTGCGACGTGTGCTGTGTGGCTTGTAGCATCGTCCTGTTGATACCACTTGTCGTCCAAGTCCATGTTTTTCAATTCGGGCCAAAAATAATCCATAATCATGGCGCGATAATGATTGCCATTCACAGTAACGTGACGATCGTTATGATATGGCCCAATGACGCCCTGGGCATGCAAACCGCACCAACCAATAATGCATATTTTGGTTATTGACGAACCCATTGAGCCAAAAATGAGCTTCGTTAGTGAAAATGATTTTGCGATGAAATTCATCATCTTGACGCATCTTCTGCAGAGCCCAATCGGAGAACGTGCGTTGCATTAAATGGTCCATAGGCTTCAATTTTAGAGTGAGAACGCAGCGGAATCGACTGATTTGGATCGTTTGCCACTTCTACCAACTTTTTGTCTCACTGGTACGGCAGCATCACACAATGAATATGTAGACTAAAATTTATGCACTAAACTTGTTATTGCTTGCTTGTCTACTAGGGTGAGAATAACGACCGAAAATTGTAGTTGATGCTCTTAAAGTTGCCGTCAGCGACTACGAATTTCGGTAGTACATTTTTATAATTTGCATACGTTGTTCGCACATGTACTTTGAGGCCGGGGCACAATGAATCCGTCATACGTTACACTTCGCCTTTTTTAATTGACAGCTAAGTTGAAATACATGGTTTCTTACATTCAGTACGTGTCCGACAACGCAAAGTAGAAATATTTTTCAACTTTTAACTTTTTGCGTATGTTGAGTAGTTTGATAGATTGGTTGGTTTTTTTGGTATGTTTTTTGATAAGTGTTTGTATTTTGTGGCAGCAAAAATAAAACTAAACAAAAGAAATAAATGAAATAAATAAAAAAGTGAAGTTTAGTAAATAAAATGGAGAAATAATCTATAAATGCTTCCGTCAATAAAGTACTCATTGTGCCAACCTTATCCGTCGTTGCATTAATGTCAGTTGAAAAAGGCGAAGTTTAACGTATGACGGATTCATTGTTTCCCGGCCTTTACCATGATGAAAATGTTGAGTTTACTGAAAAAAAATTTAAGTAAGAGTCTAAACACAATGTTTGCGGTGCGGTGCGATTTCTCATTGCGGGAGAGAAAAATAAACACAATACAACGGAAGACGGCGCCGGCAATACTTGTCATTATTTGTTTAAATTTTCGTTAATTTTTTTGTGCATAAATTTTTATAACTAAAAACAAAAAAATATTAACATTTTATACATTCGCAGATATATTTGATATATTTTTTAAACTGTTTTAACTTCACTTTTAAACTTTTATAATCTATGACAAAAATGTTTGAACTTCAAAATCATGTTTTTACAAAAATGTTGTGAACACAGCCAATTATTCAAAAACTATGGCAACGTCAACAAGATAAAGAGTATCAAAAATTGAGAGAATAAGAAACTCCGCAATGAAAATAAAATAGATTTTAATTGTATTCCGTCCCGCACTGCGGATTTTTACTTCAAAATCGTATGGAAAATCGCACCGCAACAAATAATCGTTACATTGTGTTCAAGCTCTAACAGGTAGATGATCAATGAAATAGTGTGTTCACAAATTAAATTCAAAGTTGTCAAGTACCTATTGGAAAATCTGATATATGTAATACTTGCGGCCTAGCCCACAATGTGGAAAAAAAAAACTTTTTACCGATTAATTTGAAAATTACTGCTATTATTTTTTATTATGCTATTTTGGTGTTAAACTGTCAATAAATAAATATCATATTATGCAGTAATTATATTAAATTTATACACTTATTTATTTATTTTAGATGGGATAATGCTTTTTATTTCGCTGGGGCTTTTATAGCTTTATCAGGTATCACCTCCTATCTGATAGAATTCTGTGCGAAAAAATCTAAAGAAAGTGATAGTGATGTTTCTGTCAAAAAGATCAACCTCATACATTAAGTTTCTTATGAAAACAATTATTGTCATAAAAAAAAAATAGAATACACACAATTATTTAAATAATTATCAAAAGAAACAACAACAAAAAAAATCATTATAGGACTTAAGTAGTTAAAGTAAATTTCAAAAATATATTCATCACAACCAATGTCGATTAGATAAACCATTATCTTAGTAGGAAATAAAATGTTTATTAATTAAAATAAGCAGAAATTTAAAAATAGTTAATTAGTTTTTAGTTTGTTAATTATGCCTATTAAATGATAAATGAAAATAAAATTTGTAAAAAGTTGTAGCTTGATTTAGTAATCTAAAAGATTTTCTTCTACAACATGAAAAAGATAAAAAAAATTTTAAAATAAAATTAAAAAAAACTCTTAAATTTAAATACTTATATCTATGTATGTGTGTATGTATGTGTATGCATAAAATAATTGTCTCACAGTTTGTTTTCTACAGACAAAACAAACAGTCTTAAATAAAAGTAAAATAAGTAAAATCATCCAGACCATCCGGTGGGTTAGTTATTATAGCTGTGTTCACACTAAATGTACATATTTGTCGTATGAAATGTCACTTTTTTTTTAAAACAATATCATGTGTTATTTCTCTGTGTGCAGTACAAGCGACAATATTCCCCCTTATTGTGATTGGCGATTTTGCGGCAAAAGTCAGGCGTATTGTAATAGATTAAAGAAAACTATAGCTTAATTTCTTTAATCAACTACAAATAGTCGAATTTAAAGTCGAAAAACGCCAACCACGATAAGGGGGATTGATTTAGAGCGTGTTATATTTTCAAGTGACAAAGCATCTGACATGAGTTGGTTTTAAATAAAGCAAGTTCTTATTGCGTTAAAAATTAAGTAAAATTGTAAGATAAATTAAATTAAAATGGAGATTTAATAGATTAAAAACTAAAAATGAAAGAAAAAATTTAAAAGGCATTAACAAAAGTAAGCATTTGTGTAGCTTTATAGATTATGTCAAATGTACACATAACATACCAACTTCCCAGCAAGAACACTTTCAGTCAAATGACTGGTCATTTGACTGGGAGTGGTAATGCCTTTATCTATCTAAGTTTCTATCAGTTTGTTAAGAGCAATTTGGAAAAAGTGATGTAAACTTTTGTGTACGTGTGATTTTACATCTTTGTCTAACTAATTAAAATTGGCTACTATGAAACATATATAGTTGACCTGCTTACTCTGCCGTATTTTTACTTGTCATTGATGATGCAGGTGGTAGTCACGTCTGGCTGATCATACTTGATGTATATAACCGTCATATCAAAACTAGTCAAACCTGCATAATTACATTAATAAACATGATTTTCAAATTGTTTTAATTGTTTTTTATTATAAAAAAATAAAGATATCTAAAATTAAAATATTTAAAAACAAATAAAAGCACAAAATAATGTACGTGGTCTAGCCTCTTCACTCTTCCTTCAACCTGAACTTTGATTTTTATAAATACGTATCTAAAATTTTATAAATTTTTTAAATGACATATATATGTATATTTAATTAAACTTTTGAAATTTTTCTTACATACTATTGATTTTTACTTAACTTTTTTGATACTTATATTAACTTTACAGCCTGTGTAGAACGCGACAAGGGCGACTCACGACGATCCATTTCATGGACGACTAGGCAATGAAAAGCGTTTGTATAACACGACCCGACTTTGTCGTGCAGCTTACGTTAATTGGCCTATACATATATCCCACCCTGTAGCAAAACATTATGTTGCCAACATGTCCAAGAATTGTTTTCATTTATCTTTTTTCATAGAAAATTATAAATTCAACTTGAAAAAATTGTATCCCTATTTTTGTGTTGAAAAAAAAAACACAATTGACAATTGAATGAAAAATCATTTTTATGTTTATTTTATAAAAAATTAATTGTTCTTCAAAATTTCTATTGTAATTTGAAGAATAAAAAGTGCAATTTTTATAGTCAGTATTTTGGTGCACTTTTTTTTTGAACAGGATTACAATTTTTTAAACGCTCATCTTGACGTTTATAATGAGCCAAACCGTGATATACAAACCCAAATATATTGACAGTTGTTACGTTTTTCAATTAAAATCGTCAACAGTCGCCATCTAAAAACCAAAAACAGGAAAATGCTATCATACTAGCGCTTATTATGGACGAGTCGTGTTCTACAAACAGGCTGTTACTTTCACAGACGGAACGAATTGTATATTTTACAATAAAATGCAATTTTTTTTAATTTTTGGCACATGTACATACATTAGATTTTCCACTCTTACATACACTGTAGAGTAGAGCAACTAGAGCAATTGACCGTCACTTTTGATTTCAATATAAAATTCTTGTAATTGTGTTAGTGAAAAAATGACTTTTGTGTTAGTTTCGGTATTCATTTCTTGTAGGGGTGTGAACACAAAAATTATAAACCGTATGTAAAATGCAGGTTTTGACATACACAGAAAATATCATGTGTAAAAATAAGTGACATTCCATAAGGCAAATACATATAATGTGAACACAGCTTGTGTTTCGATTCGAAAAATATTTCCTTCCAAAAGCAATTTCCGGTTTGTAAATAAAATGGTATTGCCTAATACGTTCTTACATGATACACAATTAGGGCTCAGTTAACCGACTGTAATGTAATGTAACTGCAACAGTAGGACACGGCTGATCGATATTGTTATGTGAAAAGTAATGAAAATGGTTATAGAGGTGTAACCGGAAAAATACCTCTGCCGTTACATTACATTACAGTCGGCTAACTGAGCCTTAATACATGCTAAAGAACGGGTAAAATCAAGTGATGCCAACTTTTATATACATACATACATACATACATACATACATATGAAAACTTGGTATTACTGCAATTGTAATAAAGAAGTTGTCAAAAGTTGAACGCAAAAGTTCAATGTTTAACAATATTTTTAAATTTAAAAAAGTAAAGACTTCTGTATTTATGTATTTATGTTGTTGCCATTCTGTTTAAAAGATTTTGTTTAATATTTTATTCAATTTATTTATTACCGGCCCTGTTCTGTAAACCGAATGCGAGTAAATTTCTCGTTTTCAAATAATTGATAATGGTCCTGCAGACGTGTTTAAAATCATACACTATAATTTTCTTTCAGATATGATATTTGGGAATCTATATAACAAAATTAAAAAATAAATAAAAAAATATTTCTATTGTCGCTTTTAGTTTTATAAAATCGTGCAGTTTCAAATCGATGGGTTCACAGAACAGAGCCGTATGCTTAATGCAAATATTGTAATTAATAATTAAAGGCATTTTCTTACAAAAATTATATAATTTAGACCACTTTTATAAATTTTTTTTTTGATATAACATTGAGTTCGGATCAGAGACGAAGTTTTTTAAGTTTTGCTTACATGTGACAATTTTCTATGGTAAAAAGGAAAAAGTGTTTCAAGTCGAGTCGTAATCTTCATTTTAAAAAGTACCCTTGTGATTTTCTTCATTTTATTGAAAATTTGTCATTATGCAATTCTTTTTTTCTGTTATTTTAATTTAAAGATACCCAGTGATTTAATAATATTTAACGGATTCGAATTTTCGAGCTGTAAAAAGTTTTGTTTAATTCCCCCTTATCGTGTGTTGGCGTATTTAGACTTCAACTACGACGTTTTAGTAATAGATTAAAGAACACTTCAACATTTAATCTATGACCAAATTAACATAGTCGAAGTCGAAATTCCCCAACCACGATAAAGGCTCAAGGCTCAATTAGCCGACTGCAATGTAAACTAACTGCAACAGTAGGAAACAGCTGATCGATATTTTACATTACAGTCGGCTAACTGAGCCTTCAGATAGCCGACTATAACGTAACCTACTTTTCATATGAAAATATCGATCAGCTTTTTCCTACTGTTGCAGTTACATTACAAAGTAATGGAAATGGCTATAAAGATGTAATGTAACGTAACCTACATACTTTTCACATAAAAATATCGATCAGCTGTTTCCTACGTTGCAGTTACTTTACATTACACTCGGCTAACTGAGCCTTTAAGGGCCATTACATATTTCAATTTTACTTTAACTCTTAAAAGTGAGCGAGTTTATCATACCTGTGCCTAGATTCAGTAACTTTTATTCTGATAATCATATCGTTATAATAAATATAACGAAAAATTATTTATTAAAGTTGATATCCAGCAAAACATATTTTAACAATATTAGCTGTCGGTTGAAGTAAAAAAAATCACAATATTCATTTTATTTCTTTTTATTCTTACTTGATCTTTTCATTTATTTTGACATTTTGTATGCAGAGATGCCACATGATATAGAATTCAATAAAACACCGCTTTACAACACTATCGTAAACAAGAAATTAATGACATCGTTAATGAAACACAGGATGACTAACAAAAAAACTTAGTTTCTTGCTCATGTTTCTTGTAAGCTTATTTCACGTTGTATATAATTCAGCCTGTGAAAAACAGGACAACCAATATATAATTGTTTGATTTTTCTCGACGCGAAAACTTCTCGCTAGTTACAGAACACAGGTACAGGTAATGGTAAATTAAATTTGTAATAATGAAAAACCTACTTGCAACTAATGTTAATTTATAATAATGACCCTTTAAATTCAAAAGAAATTATTGAACTGAGATTTAATATATTTCGTAAAAAATTCTATTTGATTTAGAATTTTTCTAGGCAAATTTAACACTAATTTAAAACTAAATAAAAACAATGCATTAAAATTGTAGTCATCCTTCTGCCTTAAATAGTAAATAAATATAAAATACTTTTTGAACAAGCTTCACTTGATTAATAAATAAAATAAATAAATAAAAACTAATAAATAATGATAAAATTATATATAAACTATAAACTGTAAAACAACTAAAAAAATATTTAAATATGCAATTGAAGTAATTATTTTGGCAAAAATAATAAATAAAATAAGTAAATAGAAACACTAGATTGTGTTGTCACAAAAATAAGTTACATATTCTTTTTTACAAAAAACCAAAAACAACAATAATAAAATATTAAAAACTGGTGAGCAAATCGCGGCAATTCGTATTTAAACAAAATATCTATTTAAATTCTGACGGTTGCCCCTGCACACTAGCAGTGTGAGGCGGCGATCGTGTTTTCGATACAAACCAATTACTCTGGCTGGTCTTACTGCCACGACTGGTGAAGGTCTTGCTTTTTATCATCAAAATAATTTTAGAATATAATTTATAAATGTCTTTGCAAGATTCAATAAGTAAACAAATATTGAGATTCCATTCAAATATTTTGAAACATCGAATGACAAGATATGCCGCCAATTTGCTCTCTCCGATAATTGACTCTTAAATTCAAAATATATTCCCCCTTATTGTGAATGGTGTAGTCGACGTCACATCAAGACGACAATAAATATTTTCACTTGTCTACTCTTAATCGGCTCTTATTGACAATCTCTTAGTAATCTCTAAAGCTTTGTAAGTAAATGTAATATTATGTTAATAGTAGTCAATTCTTGTTGACAAAGAGTAGACAGTTACAACTTTTACTTGCGTCTTGATGTGACGTCGACGTCGCCATTCGCAGGGGGATTTTTAATTATTTTGCATTATCCATATTTTCTTACAGGACACCCTAAAACAATTTAATTTTTAGAAAAAGTATTATAATATTAAATAGTTTCCTGTCTCAACATATTTGTATCTAAATTAATTTTTGGTTTTTAATATAATACAATAATACATAGAAATGTATATTCTAAAGTATTGAAATTCTAAATAACAACTACATACATACATATGTATCACACAATAAACTAGCATGTATTTAATTATTACAATTAATAGTGAAAAAACTACAATCAATCTTTACATAAATAACATTTTGTATGAAAACAAACAAACACATTTAAATAATTATTAAAATGGAAATCTTATGAAAATATTAACTTTTTTATAATAAACTTTATTATTTTTTTCTTTTATTATTTTAAGTACAATCTGAAAGAAATACATACTAATAAAAAATTAATTCTATTTAATAAAATTAATTAGATTTATTTAACTTTAGTTATTTGTTGTTCCAATTGTAAAGTAATGAATAAATAAAATTCAAATAAAAATTTAAAATATATACATACATATAAATAAATTAAAATAATAAAAGTCAAATAAAAAATTACAGCATACAATAGCAGTGATTGCATTGAAATAAAAAGTTCTTGTGATTTGAATGCCGTAAGTTGTGAAATCGTTTATTTATATTTTAGTTTTCACTTACCTAAAATTTCATTTAAAATGAAATTTTCAGCCTTATCATGCAATGTGCCTCATTGCCAATAGGAATATTCAGGTATGAGATTGAAAACCATCGATTTCAAAACGATTTCAAAGCAATCGTTTTGAAAAGGTGTAATGAATTCCGCTCGATTTTAGAGTATAATTTTTGAACCAATCTCAAACTATTGACTTCTAAAAAGCAGACTAAAAAAATAAAGATAAAATTTAAACCATATAATAGGGTTGTATTGAAAGAAATTTATCAAAATTTTTTTGAAAAATAATTAAAAACTAATTTTAAAATTATTGACAAAACGACTATAGGAAACACATCACACCTTTTATCTTTTTCAAATTAATTTTGTGTCTAAATCGTTTTTCATCACATAACTGGGGGGGGTCTACTCTGTAATTCGACACGAAAGAAAATGATTTCGAATTTGCGTTCTATTAACATACAAATTCGAAAGCATTTTCTTTCGTTTCGAATTACAGAGTAGTCCGCCTGATTAACTAGGGTGCTAGCTATTGAAAGGTGGATTATGTATTGCAACCAAATTTCCGGCACCAACTTTGCAAGTAACAACTGTTTTATTTTTCTATAAATAAATTACTGCGTTTTCCAGCAGTAATGACATTTTATTTTTGATAATTTTTGCCTTGCAACCAAACACATTATTTAAATAAAAAATTCATCGATATTCAATGAAATAAAGAAAGGGTTGCCTTAATTAACACTGGTATTCCCAAGGTCATCGTTAATAGGTTTGAATAAGCTGTTTTTTCTTCATATGGCAGCACTACCGACATGATTTGCTTTTTGCAAAATACAAACATACTTTCAGGATGATGAAAGCATTTGAGCCACCCGGCTGATTATAATGGTGTGTGTCTTAGATTACTCTAGACATCAAACTTGCTTTTCAAGTAGTATGTCAATACAATAATGTTATGCCATTTCTCTCAAAGTATTTATTTATTTATAACATAAATTAATTCAGATTATTTAAAAAAAATTCTAAAAGATTTTATAAATATATCGCTGATATTATCAGTTTAATAGCGTTATTTTCTATTAGCTTGATTAACTTGGCAAGAAGGGTTAGCTTACAGTGAGCCCTTTTTTGTAAAATACGAAATACGATAATTTGTTTAAAGGATTTTTACTGGATGTGTAAAGTTATCTTCACACACGCCTCCTACTGTTAATATCATTAAAAACGAACTAATATAAAGTTTTTTTATCAAGTACATATTATTTTGATACATTTCAAGAAATTTTGCGTAATGTCTTCTGCAATGCATCAAGAAAGTTTTCTATGTAAAATTTAACAAAAACTGAAACTGATAACATATCAAAACCAAGGATACATAAAAACTTAACCCAAGCGATGGTTTTGATCGTATGTATGTAAATATCTACACGCCTAATAGAATAGAAATAAAACAGCACATAAATATAATACAGTCAAATCCCGATAATTCTTACCTCCGATAAATCGTAATTCCCAATAATTCGTAATAAACTGTCGCTCCCTTGAAAAAATATCGTTAATTCATAAAATTTCCATACATTTTGACACCCCCGCTAATTCCTAATTTTTCAAATAAAATCTTTACCACTTATAAATCGTAATTGTTTGCTGACTACCACTTATAATTCGTAATAAAAAGAAAAGAAAGAATGATTTTTTGTTTACCGCTATTTTTGCGTTGGTTTTTGCTTTTGCTTGTGTGTGTGCTTATTTTCGTAAGATCAGTTTGTTATACATATGTATATGTAAATAATAAAGAAAAGTGTCAAAACTCACGCATAACACTCTGTCGGTGTTACAAAAACAACAAATTTTTGCAGCCATTGACAATGGAGAAAAAAATAGACGTTAACAATTGTTTTTTTATCGTTTTAGTAAATGAATTGAAAAACCCCGTTAATTCGTATCTATTTTATTTTAACCCCGTTAAATCGAAACCCCGCTAAATCGAAAACCCCTATAATTCGTAAGAAATGGGCGGTCCCTTGCGATTACGAATTATCGGTATTTGACTAGTAAAAATTCGTATTTTCATTTCTCTCCTCATCTCATGTAAGTATAATGATGGCAATCATGAATAAAATTCCGCGATAATTTTTTCCGGTTAACAATTTCAAACAAGTAAAAGGGAAAACAAAAAAATTCTAATTGGTAAAGGGAGACATTTCTCGAGGAATTTTATTCATGATTGCCTTGAATATGCATTGCACAGTGGGCCCATCCGCAAATTTATCACAGTGCTTCATAGTATTAATGGTTTACAAATCTTGTGGTAACCAACCATATATGATTTTCTTAGTTCCTCATGTTTTCATTTGCATTTACAACTGAAAAAGGGAAAGCTTACATAGAATTTAATTGGTTAAATATAAGGCCAAAACCAACATAAAACATCAAATAATTTCTTTGGTATTGTGTAGCAATTATTTAAAAAAATATATTAATGCATACTTTCAGGGTTCTGATTTCTTAGACTCAAGTTGGCAATGCATTTCATTCAAATTCTTCAAATGTGTGCTTGTGTCTTAAGTCTTCGGCCAACAAATCCAATATGCGATATGGTAAAGACTTAAGACAGCAGCGTATAAATTAAACATTTTTGCAATTTTCATGTTTTTTGCATTTATCTCGGATACCCGCAGCCGAAAATGGTCGGCGAAACCTATACGTACGGAATACACCCGCTCGATCTGAAAATCACCATTAAATTTTGATACGAACGAATTTTCATGAAAAATCGCGCATGTGTCTTAAGTCTTTTGAATTTTCCCTCCCATGCGGCCAGTATAATGGAACGGTAAAAGACTTAAGACACATACATGAAAACGAATGAATTGAAAGAAAATGAGCCCTCAACTCGAATTTTCTTGATAATTTTCACACTCAAAAATTATTTTTATTTAATTAACTGGTTTAATCAAGTATTAAGCGAAAATATTTTCGTTTTATTTGATAATTTTTTGAAGATTTAAATTAAGTTATTAACTAAATATGGCTGGAAATATGCCATTTTTACATACGAAATCACTGTTGTAGTGACTGGACGATTTTGTGCATTTGCCGAAATGACTTTAGGCATTCAAGACACAAAAAACTTTACAAATATAACAATTAAGAAGCTTTTGTTGACCAGTTTATTAAAAGAAACAAATTTGGCGTTTTTAAATAGCGCAATTCTTAGCACATTCTTAGATATTCCCACCTACTGAGTCTGCAAATTTTAAATAAGTTTGCCTATATATTGCTCTTTCATCGAGAGCAGCTATTGGTTCCGTCGTTGACTCTATAAAATGCAGTAATTTTCTTTCAGCTCTTAAGCTCTTTATTTTAATATCATAATAAAATTTCTTGGGCCTTATCGTGGTTTGCGTATTTCGACTTCGACTACGACGTTTTGGTCCTAGATTAAAAAAAATGTTGCGATGCTCTTTAATCTATTACAAAAACGTCGCAGTCAAAGTCTGCAGTGATAACAGAAACCATATATAAATTTTCGCCGGTTTCTTTTTTACCAACCGATTTGTTTAGTAACTCTCTCTTAAAATATTTCCTTTTTTCTTCTAATTTGTATGTTTTTATTCTTAACAATAACGTCTTAAACAATTACAAATAAACTTAATATAAGTAAGCTTAAATAAACAAATACACTTAAATTAAAATGGAAATTTTTAAGCAATATTTACAAAATATTTATTGAAAAATTTGAAACAATTAACGCGAGTAGTTCGATAAAAGGAAGAGAAAATTACAACGGATAGAGTTATTCGATTTATGACTGAATGTGTACTAGTATTGAGTTCTATTTTTTTATGGAATAGAAAGTAGAGTATGCAGGCAGCTCAATCAAATACCACCAGTTTTACAAAAAAAAATTACAACAGCGACAAGCATACACATTTTGCTTATGCAAAATTTGAAATTTTTTCTGTCTTGCTGGGCTTGTGGTGACTCCTGATTGAGCTGCCTTGCAGAGTATGATAGTTAAGGAAATGTAGAGCGTTCCATTTATTTGTTCTGATTGACCTTTTGACCGAATTTACTCCAGAATGTCACGGTGCATTGTAAACGTTTGCCAGAAGTTTTCTCAAACATATAACAGCTGTTATAAGGAGGACAGTATAAATGTAAAGAAACAGCCGTATCAGAATGGCTGGGATTTTCAACGCGATGAAGGCCCAAATTATCTAAATAAACAAAATAAATATATAAATAAATTAATTAAAATTGATTTTTAAGTTTAAGGGATTGTTTCTCTATATGCGAACTATAGATTCGCTACAATATTAATGGCCTGTTTCACGATGTTGAAAGAAAGTTTTGGATAGAAAATTTATATTGAAAACAACAATAAAATATGAAAATTTGTTTTTGTTTTCAATACAAATTGTGAGTCGAAAGTTTTCTTTCGTTATTGTGAAACAGGCACTAATACATATTATAGCATTGCACAAATAAAACTGTTTGCAACCTTCAAATATTTCGCATTAATAAAACTTATATTACTCTTTCAAAATGTACTTATATGACGTAAAAGTATAAAAATGAATCAATTTATTCTTTACCTCAACTTATGGATATTGTTTCTGTTAAATAATATGAAATAATTGTACGATATCTCACTCATTCAACATTTTGTATTATACTGGTAACACTCAATTTTCTCATTGCAGCCAAAGAAATAGAAATTAGTTTAATTGGACTACAACGACAAAATCAGCATAGGCAACAACCTGCAGCCATGTTCCCTAGCCGTCTTCAAAAGAATCATTCTCATATAAACATGTGTATTATATCCTTGACATTTGGTAGTCGATAGCTTGCTGTGGTGAATGTGTTTAATGCTTTACAACTAGTATTTTTGAGATACAAACAGTTCCTCAGCAGCAATACAATAAGCAATTGTTATTTGTTTTTAATTGTATTGTAATTTGGAAAATCACGTACACACAATAACTCTTATACTAGTTCTGTCGCTCACACTACAATTATATGAACATACTATGGTATATTTGTTTTTGCTATACAAACAGTTATACAAATGCAACCCATTAATACATATTGGAAACAAAAACAATTAAAATTTTTTTGTTTCTGTTTGTAATATTAATAAAATATATCGTTCGAATTTAGAGGAACAGGGGGCAAATTACGGCACTCGATACCGTTCGAATTTTTAAAATATTTCCATATAAACTGTATTGAAATATTTCGTAATTTCGTTCGTTAACGAGTGCCGTAATTTGCCCCCAGGTCATTAATATTTTTTCGCACTTTTTCCCAAAATTAATATTTAACTTGGTCAGTAAAATATGAATTGTTTTTTTAAATACATTGAAATTTATTACAAAAAAATTATATGTCATAACTCACACGTCGATTTTTTTCAATGTTTTTTAAAACACGATTTATGGTGTTTTTTGGCGAACGTTATGTAAAAGCAATGGGGGTAAAAAAAAAATTACATTTTCTGGTTTCCGTTTTTTTTTAATTTTTCTTTACACATATTTGAAATTTTGGTACATTTTTCCCGGGGAACAATTTCAAAGAATAGTAAATGTAAACCAAAAAATTCTAATTGAAAACGAGAAAAATTTCTTGCGAAATTTTATTTATCACTGCCCTGGGGGTCTACTCTGTATTTCGAAACGAAAGAAAATGCTTTCGAATTTGTATGTTATTAACATTGCTATTCGAAAGCATTTGCTTTCGATTCGAGTTACAAAAGACCCCTGATTACATTATTTTATTTTATTGATTCAACGTGTCAACAAATTTTTATAATCACCCTTATCATGAACAGTTTTTCCTCCGAAATATTTTCCATTTCCCCAAATTGCAATCGTGGATAATTTTTCCTATTTTTGCAGAAGTGAATGAATACATAGAGTAATTTCAGTATTATCCTTCCAATTAAATATTAAAACTTGTAAATATTTATTTTAAGGCCAAGACAAGATCAGTAAATAAAATTCACTATTATTAACAATAATTTCGTGCATGGAATATGAACTTTTTTGGTTCGCACAGTAAATTTTTTAAAAATTTTTTCCACGCACCTAAAATATTTAAAAACACAACTCTACGCTTAAAAATATTTCATTTGAAACCCAAAATATGTGTATTTCTTATTATCAATCTTACTTTTGTTTGATTTTCTATTAATTTTTAAGCTTTACAAGTCTTTTTCCCGTTTTTTACACTCACTACGCATTGATAGCGGGAACAAACGTTGCCATGAAGTTCGCGATTGCAAATTTCCCTTCATGAGGACTAAAAATTTAATGGGAACAAAAATTGAACATTTTATTCACGATAAGGGTGAATATAAAACGGTGTTTCCAGAAGTAGGGGGAAATCACTATATGTATGTATCAGAGATTAGCAATGAATCGTGTTTTTGCTTTTCATATTGACTCATGAAATTTTAAATATAAATGCGTAGACATCCTTTAAACTCAAATACTCTGATGTACGCACACTCTCAATGACATTAATTTATAAATAAGTTGAAATAAATATGAATGCGACGTTGACATTCATATTCATAACATACTCACAATCACAAAGCACATCAGTTTTCGGTAAAGTAATTATACTACTCGCATTGTTTTAACTCATTTAGCTCGTGTATGTGTGTTTATGTAAAAGTTTAGTCATTAAACAGTTTGCAAGTAGTATACAATAGTAGTAAATAGGGTTGTTTTTCAATTCCAGAAAAAAACAAAAACAAGCAACAGAGAAACAAACACACAAACTCATAATAAGATCTGTAATGTTCGTATACGAAGTTCGTATTGTGAGTCATACTTATTTATTTTGCATCGTCCATAGGCATTGAGTTAAGGAGAGTCGAAATCAATAACGTCATAAATGTTGCTATGTATAAGTTCGATGCTCACTTCTAACTTTCGAGTGATTCGCTTGATAGACATTGCAATAAATATGAGTGCTCAAAGCGTACAAGAAATTATAAGTCATGATTTAACTCTATTCACTTTTTCACTACTCATTTCTGTTCTCTGGTGTGTATGTACATATGTAGGTATTTTTGGGAACATCGGACAAATATTTCATTTTGGGCAATATATAGGTAGATTGAATTTTTTGTAATGTAAAATGTTTTTGGAAGCAACTTTTAAAGGGAATTAAAAATTAAACAAGATTTTTAAATCCTCGTATGAATTGGGCCTTACTATTTTACTGAACAAGTTGAATACATATTCAGCTCAATCGTGAATACTCCTTCGGAGTTTATTTCTCACGGAAAATAATTTTCTCGAAAAAACATTCCTCCAATCATAAATTCTTTGGCAACAAAAAAGAGTAATAGGTGGCATCACCGCATTACGAAGCTCTTTGTTTTGCTTGTCTGTTTACATTTTGTTTCTCCTTTTTTTTTGAGTGAGAGAGTAAACAAAAATTATTAAAATTCACCAACTTGAAAAAATATGTAAAAATAAGTTTATAAATGACTTATTTGGGCATTATTTGTGTTTTTCCACAGAACTATAAACTGCAAATGTATGTATATAAATTTTATTTTAATGGAGTATGAAATATGTTTTTATGTAAACTCCCTTCTGTTTTGCAAGGGACAGATTTTTAGTGAAAAAAGCAAGTTCAACGGCGTTCATAATACCTATTTTTTTCCCGGGTAGTGTTTTTCTTTCCCGCATTTGGTTAAAACAGGGAAAAAAAACTAATTCACGATACGAGAAAAAGGCTCTGATTAATTTTGGGAAAAAGTGCAATAGAAATATTAAAAATTGAATTTAAATATAACCCACCATTTATATAGGTGACATCATTTAGGCCCATGGTTCTTTTGCCCAACACCTGCAAGGCATCATGATTTTCAGTAACACACTCGCCTCCCTCCGTTTGGTTTTCCGTTTCGGGCCATGAGTAACGAGTCTCCACCAAATCGCCCTTAAGCATTTTCATAAAACAGTGACTGTCGGCATGATCGTGTATACTCGAACCGTGACCTTCACCCCAACACAAAATCATTAGATTAAATTTTCCATTGCCCTCATCGACTAGATTCCTGGTGTATTTATAACGATCGAATTTGGCAAATTTTTGCCACTCTTTGGGATTCGATTTGTACGACAACATTAAATGATTCACCATTTCAATGTTCACATAATTTGTGGAGAATTCCTTGTGCAAGGCGGCTACTAAATCGTTAAGACTTTCAATTGTGGGCCCATATCTCAAGGGCTTTTCTAGGCCACGAAAATGATGAGTGGTTTCGCGTAAATATTTCTCTTGATCCATTTCCGTATCGATTTTCGACAGGGCCATTTTGAAGCTTTGATGAACCTGTTAACAAAAAATAAAAATAAATAAATAAACGTGGCATCTTCATTAATGTTCATTTCACAAAATTATTATTCGACTTTTGTAGATCAACTCATAATTCAGCTGCAAGGCGCATCCATACTAAATGGTCGCAAGAGATCAGGTGACTATTTTCGCCGCTAGTATTTTGCATATACATACTTGGGGTGTCAAGACACCTTTTTCAGTACATTTTTCTGACATTTCAAGTATAAATTTCTCAAAGAGAATTGAGCTGAGTATACCTTATATAAATTTGCCTTATTTAGCTGTAGGAAAAAAAGAGATATTTGTATTTCCGTCTACGTCTTTGTTACAGCTGAATTACGAGTTGATCATTAAAAGTTGAAGTGTGTGAAGCGGGACTTATTTATAAAATAACAATTTATTCATCTTTTTCTTTTTGTGATAAGCCTTGCTTCATCATTTTCAAACGATTCCCTTTAGAGAGCAAAAATATTCGATTAAATTACTTTTATTATTAAATTTTTTACTTGAGTTTGTAATTAGTTAAAGTTTATCAGTTCAAAAGTCATAAAATCGCATTGAAAAATAAAATAAAATTCCACTAGTATCGCTATGACAAAAATTAAAAAATCACACGTTTAGTCTTTAATAAATAATTTTGAGGAGCTAATTCGTATTATAATCTATAAAAAAACATGCATTAATTATTTAATCGTATTTGTTCATTATTTTATATATTTTTTAGAATAGATTTTAAATCAGAATTATCTGTTATGCTGCGGTATCAACACTAACAAAAAAATAATAAAATTAAATACAGTCTCACCAAAAATTCCGTACCAGAAAATTCTAGTTTGGGGAAACCACACGTTTTTGATCACAATTTTCTTTCTTTAGATTTGTAATAGCAAATTGAACCAGAAAACATTTCCTCGAAATGTGCGCTTGTAATTGTGTAACTCAATGTGCTATTTACACGGGCATAATTATGCTGGCATAACATGATAGTTTGTAGGCAAATTCGGTGAAGAGAATGGTTTTGTGGTTGGCATAATTTATCAACCAGCTACAACCCCCCATTAGCAGCAAAAAACCAATATACATACACTCACACATATTAAAAAACAGCAAATCCCTGAAGGAAATGTCGATGCTGAAAATGTACTGAGTGGCTTTTGACTTTGTCACCAGTACTACTCTAGAAATATTCCCCATACAATACTTTGTGCTATAGACATTTAGCCGGTGCTTGTCATTGAAAATCTACTAGTAATACTAAGACAATTGACTAGGTAGTGGCTACATAATTCTTATACCAACCAGACATTTACTGGTACATTTCTATACCTTAGATATATACAAATTTACCTATGTAAGTTTTTGATAAATCCACAGAAATACACCACAACTGATTTCTCTCTCTCTCTCTCTCTCTCTCTCTTTTATACTGATTAATAGAAGAGAAATTGTAGACAATGTAACTACCAGTAGAATTTTAGTGTTGACATAGAGACATTTGGCCCCAGTCTGACTGCAGGGATGTTAAAAGAATAAGAAAAACTCGTAACACACAACACAGCTGTTTATACATATACATTAGGGATGCCAAACGGGAAATCCCGAAATCACGCGATTTTCGGGATTTGGCAAATCCCGATTAACGGAATTTGTAAAATTCAATCCCGGGATTTCAATTTCGGGATTTCTGAGCAATTTTTATATAAAAACCATTTATAAATTAAAATTTTCGTTGATTTTACGGTATTTTTTTATAAAATATAAAAGTCCCATAAAATTTTTACGAGGAGTTTTAACTATTTAATGACTATTCCAGACATATTTCTTATAAATTAACAACAAGAGCAAAATAAATTAACTACTTTCTCACGGTTATTTTTATCAAAGGTGCTACAAGATACAACTAAGAATTATTTTAAAAACAAAGGAGAAGCACATGACCTTTGGAAGGAAAATTCATAAGTTTGACAAATTTATTCCGTCTTATTCTATATTATGAGGGCAATTATGAATAAAATTCCACAGGAAATTTTTCCCCTGGGGAATAATTTCAAACAGTAGCAAATAATTGGAGAAAACAAAAAAAATATATTTGGAAAAGGGAGAAATTACTTGCGGAAATTTATTCATAATTGCAGTGAATAGCAACTATCTGTATGTCGACTACTCAACGCTTTAAAAAAATTAGCACTTATCTACTTTTCGGTAACAATTGAGTACTATTGACAGCTTCTTACAATTGAAGTAGAATACAATACAAGGCAAGTGCAAACTTTTTGTTGTCGGGTTGACGTAAACGTAAGAAATATTTACCGAATAATGCGTTTTGTTTTTCAAAAAGACCATAGATATGTACATATGTATGTTCGTTTTTGTTAATATTATAGAAAAAATTTACATATATTGAAAACAAAAACAAATTTTCATATTTAGTTATGGTTTTCAGTATAAATTCTCTAATATCAAATGTGATTAATCAACTTAAAGTTTTAAAATGCACAAAATTTGTTATTATATATTATTGTTACTCAATTTCAGTTTCGTATCTCAATGAAGATGGAGGGTTCATTGAGATACCCATTAAAGGCTGTTACAGACAATAATACAAGTATTAATACTTTTGACGAAAATTCATCCCTGCTCTTATATGTATATGTTTAAAAAATTTCAAAAAAACAATAACAACTCAACATGTCAAAGTTGCATTTTCCACAAAAGTCTTTATACATGTATAATAGTCTGAGTGGCCCTTAACCAATCATTTACACCAACATGTGCCTCAAGAGCTAGAGTCTCCATTTTCAAATGCATCTGCTAAAACCAAATCGCGACCAGCATCAACCGCATCGTTACCAGCATTTTCAACATCTGCCAACGCCGCGTCATGACCGGCAGCGGCCAAATTATTATTACCACCGTTGTTGTAATATTTATTAAAAAAAAACATATTTATTTTACCAAAAAATCTTAAATCCCGAAATCTCGAAAATCCCGAGATCCTGAAAATCCCAGGATTTACAAAAATCAATCCCGATTGGCATCCCTATGCCAGAAAAAATTGTGCGGCTTAAAAAATGTTCTCGTGTAAACTACCTCAATTGCGTAAATCGTTCCAGTGCTCACTTGCAAGTCACGAACTTGATTGGCAACCTCGTTAAAGTGTAGAATAGTGTCTGCGGAATTAGGCAATGCCACTGTAAACAAGGAAGCTAACAGAGGAACTCCCCAAGGAGGAGTTCTATCACCACTTCTTTGGACGCTGGTTGTTAATGAAATTCTCATGGAATTCGAATTGTCCTAATTTACACTATGCAACTCTTATTGCTAAGCTGATTAGTTTGTGGAAGAGAGAGTCCAAAGGAACATAAACGTTTCATTTCCCCTCGTCTCGCCCTCCTAACAAACTAATCAGCTTAGCAATAAGACTTGCATAGTGTAAATGAAAACTATGCAGATGACGTAGCCATTATCATAACTGGTAAGTTTCTAGACACAATTAGCTTCTCGTTAAGGAATATTCATAGATGAGCAACGTATGGTAAGTTTGAAGTTAAATCCTGGAAATACTGACCTTGTGCTTTTTACTAATTAGGAAAGTCAAGGAATGTAAAACACCAAAATTAGATGGTATATCTGGGGTTTATTTTGGATAGTAAGATGACGTGGAGACCCAATATAGAAGATGGAATTAAAAAGGCCACCATATTGATCTATATGCATGTAAAAAGATGCTGGGCAAGAAATGGGACTTTTCGCCTACTTTTACGCATTGGACCTACACAGCGGTAGCTATACCAATTCCACTACTCTACTTGTATGGTGGAGGGCGACTGAGACAAAAGCATACCAGAAAAAGTTAGAAAGTATCCAGAGACTAGCAGAGCTCTGCATCAAAGAAGCTTTAAAAAACACACCTACTGCAGCTTTAGACCTTATATTGGACCTTAAACCAATAAAAATAACTGCAGTGAATGCGGCATGCAAATCCGTTATCCAACTCAGGACA
Source organism: Tachina fera (assembly GCA_905220375.1). NCBI lineage: Eukaryota > Metazoa > Arthropoda > Insecta > Diptera > Tachinidae > Tachina > Tachina fera. Next base: position 99,505,675 of record LR999967.1, on the reverse strand, counting down.
ATAGGACAGGTGTCGTACAGATCATTTGATCACAGTAAATTGCTGAAAGACATGTAGTGTAGCTCGGACAACATTATTCCAGTGATGCAATTTTTTGACAAACCACAGATCACTATAGAGGAAGAAGGTTATCTGGAAAGTCCTAACCATAGTGGTTCGGGTTTCAACTTTTTCACTGATGGTTCAAAGATGTATGGAGGGGTGGGAGCTGTGATTTACTGTCCGCAACTTCGTATATAGGAATCTTATAAACTTCCTGATAACTGTAGCATCTTCCAGGCGGAAATCCATGCCGTCAATATGACAGCAGAGTTAGCCTTCACCCCTCTAACCATGAATGGGCGTGTAAATATGTATATAGAGAGTCAAGCCGCTATTAAAGCAATTTCAGCTGACTGCAATTACTCCTCGGTTGTGCTCATGTGTAGGAAGGCCTAAATATATTATGTGCTGTTGAATTGAGGGAAATGAAATGACCGATAGACTGGGCAAAAGGGGAATTCAATTACCGGCTGAGGAAGCGGTATATGTCCGAAAACCAATTAAACAACTTAATGAGATCATAGACTCTAAGATGAGGGAAGAAGCGGAAAAATGTTGGCTTGCGACGAAAACTTGCAAAACTTCTAAAAATCATGTGGAGCTCCTATGATCCCAAATCGACTAAATTCCTTTTATCATTCGCCCATGTTCTGGAAAACGCAGCCTTTTCAAATCGCTTACAGTTCGAAAATCGTAAAACACATTTCAGCATGTTCCAAAATCGCTGCGATTTGCTGGCGTTTTTCGAAGATCTTTTTGATCAGCTGTTTGTTGAAATCGCCAGTTTAAAGTAAACAGTTGACACAGCCCATTGACAAAACAAAAAAATAGAACAGTTTCATAATTTGGTATTTTTAATTACAACTGTGTAAAATTGTTTTTAATTTTTGTTGAAATAAAAAGAAAACATATTAAATTTTAATTGTGCATAATTTTATTTTCTCTTGAAAGTTTAGTTTAAGCAGATTCAATCAATTCAATCCGATAAATTTTAAGCGAATTGAGTTTTTCAGAACATGGACGATTAACTACAAGCAACTGCAAACTTTTAGGGGGGTATTAACTGGACACTGCTGGACGGCTTCGTATGCTGTAAAACTAGGACGAATACTTTTTTTTTATAAAGAGAAGTATAAAGAGAAGTAACCTCAGGCAATTAATGCATACTTCTATTACTAGGTGTTACCTTCTTTAGGAAAGGGATAGTGATAGAAGACAGGTGACGAAGGAAGATATAGAAGAAAGCTTCATACTTTTACAACTCTGCTTTCTGCACCTTTTTTTTAAATCATGCAGTGTGAAGTGAAATGTACGGAACCCGGAATAATTGAAACAATGGAACATTTACTGTGACACTGTCTGGCTCTAAGCCGCACTAGATATAACTATTTTGTTGCTCACACTTTTCGTAGTCTTGAACTTTTATTGAGAGCGGAACTGTGTAGATTGCTAAAATTTATTAAATCTATCGCTAACGATGAATCCCGGTCTATGGACCACCCAGATTAACCTAACCTAACCTAAACTACCTCAATTGCAACATAATTGCAAGACCATAAGAAAGAGAAGTAGCGACGGTATTAAATTTTTGATACGTTTTGAGCTGTAACAACTGTTTGCTATCGCAAATGTTTTGCCCTAGACAGAGAGGGACGTTTTAAGCAACTATGCAATTCCATATGAAAATTAGGTAACAGCTGATATGCCCTTTTCAGACCCACCGCACAATTGATGCATCACGGTTTCGGTCTGAACAGTTTGGCATCTATTTGACCAATGCCAAAAAAAAATAAGAGTGGCATGCACCGATTGCTCTGATTGTTTTTTATATATCGTCGATCTTTGGAATTGGTCTTTCCACAAACGATTGGCATCATATTTTTCATCGAGCCGTAGAGATTAAGGCTTTTAAAGTTCAATTAACTAAATAACTTATGCATCGCGTCTTTGAGTAAAAGGTTTTATAACTGTATAATTTCTCGAATGGAAAATCACAAAAAAAAAAAAAAAGATGTATGTCCATGGCCCGCAATCGATTCGTGAAGCTTTCGAGGACATACATATAGACGCAAATGTGCGAATTAGTGATGAAAAATTTCATGCAAAGAATATGGTCCTGCAAGTGCAGTCGTGGCTTTGGCTGAGGTTTTTTTCCACAATTAAAATAAACATCCAATGATTTCGTTTAAAAATATTCAAAACGATAGCTCGTATTGGAAGATTCTTTATAACAGATATTCCCAGCAAAAAAAGACATGCAAAAGAAATAGTTAATGCATGGGTTCTACTGCAAATGCATTGGTTCAACTTAAGTGCAGAACGCATGATTTTAACACAGGCGTGTCATTGACGAGCATGGATTCACATTTAGCAAAACTGCTCATGATTTTAATGAGTGCTTAGAACCCAAAACCAAAAAAAAATTCCGTAGCCAGGATACGAACCGTGTTGTTTTGACTGTTAATGCATACTCTCTACCACTGAGCTATTGCACTCTTATTATTTGTTGGAGATAATACTTGTTTTATGAAAATGTGTCTGGTGATTTAATTCTGTTTTTGCATGCCTTTTTTACATGCATGCTTGCATGGGTTCGTCGCATGCGTTCAGAACGCATTCGAAGAAACACATTCTCAAGAAATCGTGAAACACTACTTCATTTTGAACGCGTTCATTTATTTTTTGCTGGGTTGTGATTAAAACTTCTAAAATAATAGTTTTAAAAATTTTAAAAATATTGGATCATGATCTTAACATTAATGTGCGTCACGAGGCACTTCGAAGTATTTTATGGAAAAATAAATTATATGGTCATGTAACGAGAAGAAAAATATGTATAACTAAGTTACGGTTCACACTGTAAGTCGAAGTAAGGGCAGCGATTTTATTAACCAAGTCCATTTTTAATTTTATTTTCTTTGCTTTCACTGTAGAATTATTGAAATGATGGCTGTAATTTTATCAATTGGATTTCCATGAAACCCCTAATATCATGATCATGATTCTAATCAGCTGGGATCTCTTGACCATCATATCTCAAGCACAGAGAATAAATTTATTTATAAGATTTTTATACTTTGCTTGATATGCCTAGAAGGCATTTAAAAATGAATTCATCACATTTTTGCACCCACTGTTTTTTTTATAAAATCGAAATTATCTCTCGTAATAATCTTTCAAAGGTTAATGGAATATTGTTATTTCTTTATAATATTGATTATTATTTTTTTTATATTAATTATGCTTCAATAAATAATTTACAAATGAATATTTCCTTAAGATCAATATATGAACTCACTTTAGAACTTTTAATAATTAATATTTCTTTACAAAAAATAAAAGTTTATTAATTTTGTTTGTTTTTTTTAATATAAAGGAAAAGTCGTTTGCGTTTTTTCCCGAAAATAACGTTGCGTTCTAAACGAAGTTTGAAACAATATTGATTTGATAATCAGAGCTTAAACTAGGCTAAAGCTTTTGCCACAAGTCTAGAAGTTTTCTTTTAATTAATTTCTTCTTATTTTAGTTCAGTAAAATATTTATTATTAACAGTGGAGAGCAGAAATGAGTGGTATGTTTGCGTACTTCCGTCCCGACCACAATGCGATTGAGGGTTTTGTAGAAAGATGTTTGGGACGATTTCGATTTCGATTCGAACTTCAACGAATCTAGACTAACTTTAGCAGCATATACAGTGACACTGGCGGCAGAGTATTCAAAATGAGGGTGAATTTGGCTGAAGTAGTTAACACGTTTACTACAAAACCGAAGGTACTGCGTTCGAGCCCGCTCTCCGACAGTCATTAAATACCAACACCACGCATTTTTCTGATGTGTCCCTTGGTATCAGTTGTTGTAGGATAGTTCAAGTGATGAAGGTATAGACACTAGTCACTGATCTTCAGGGGATATTAATGTTAATGTAACATCACATAGCCCTCCTTCGTCGGAATTGTGTAGCATAATTATCGGTGAAGTAAAATAAGAATAATAATAATAAATAATAGGTCACTACTATAAAGAACTCAGTAATTGGGTAGAAAGCAGGACCAACAATTCATGGCGAAGTAGGGAGAAATGTAGTCTCGAGGTGTTTTTGGCCAAAACTAGACACAGGAAGATCTAAACTACTACTGGACATGAATAGGAAGGCGATGCGAATTATGATAGGCATGTTGACAAGTCACTGCTCGGTCAGAGCGAGAACCAGCATTTGGGAGACTGGCACTCCAGATTTTTGTAGGATGTGCGGTAGGGCGGGACGATTTAAAAATCGCTCATTTAAAAAAAATCACAAATGTTTGTATGGGGATCCCCAGGGGTGGTTCCGTGGGGTGTGCCACTGGCGTAGTTGGGCCTGCCCTCCAAAATGGGTCAAAGTGAGATTTTTCAAAATTTGACCCTTCAAGAAAATTTGACCCTTCGGATCAAAAGTCGGGACATCAAAATACATTTTAGAGGCATGGTTCCTTGGGCAAAGTTTCTTATTTTTACCCCTAGAATATGATTTTCCTTGTAATTTGAGCGACTTTTTTTGCCTCCATACAAATGGACCAGAAATTATTGAACATATTATCTGCTATTGGCCGAAGCTGCAACGTCATAGGCTTAGATTTCTGAGAAGACGTTTTCATGAAAGCATTACCGATGTCGGGAAGTGTAAACTAGAAAATAACATCGGCGGCTTCATCATGGGAATTATGTAGCTTAGTGATAGATAATAGGGTCACTTCACAATCACAATGTAGCTAATTGGGTCTTCAAGTGGTGGTGCGGTAAAGTACCACCCTTCCTATCCTAACCTTAAATAACCAATACAATGGCTACTAAGCACATCATCGAAATTTAATACGCCTCATTGACACCTGGGGTGCAAAAAACAGAGTTGTAAAAGAATGAAGCTTTCCTCTAACTCTTCCTTCACCACCTGTCTTCTCTATCACACAAAGGTAAGAAGCAAAAACATGTATTCATTTATGCTCCCCACTGTAGATATATACATATGTATGTACATTCATATGTATTTATGCAAGCATGTACATACGTATTGAATTATGAGTTATTTTTGTTATTTTTTTTAATCACACAGAAATTTTTGAAAACATTTTAGAACCGAGTTATCAGCAAGAGTGACAAGAGAATGGACTGATTCTACAAAAAGTTTTCGCATTATGTTTTTTCCTTTTCAGATCTAATCACAAATTATTATTATTTTTTGGGACAACTTCAACACAAGTCATGTTTTTATACATATTTCCCATATATAGTATATATGTAAATAAAGTGTGTTACATAATTATGGCAACAACATGGCAAAAAAAAAACATATAATAGAAAAATTGTAATTAATTAATTTACAGAAATCCAAGTCAAAGATCAGTTTAAGTCAAGATTAGCTTTTTGGGTTCGCCAAGAAAATACGATTATAAATGTTTGTTAGAGCACATGCAGCCGACACTTTTAGCGCCGATATTCAATAGCTACAAACTTTTTAGGTTATGGATACCAGCAAGGCGAATTGACATCAGCTGTTCATTTCTCTTGTGTAAAATGACAGCAAAACGTTCGGAAATTTTCTGACAACAGGGGTTCACGTTTTTACAGTTGACATTAGGCCGTTAGATATCGAACCATATTATTACATTGTTCGATAGCGAATGATATAATCTGAAACTGAAAAACGTGGTCGAAAAATCTGGTTATAGAAATCGACGATTATACCCCATGAAGTTTTATACTAAGGGCTAATAAATCAGTGTAAACTTTCACGCTAGTTTAGTTGAACTAAACTCAAATTTATATGTTGTTTACACTCAACAGGAGTAAATCAGTGAATCATATCTTAGAGCCTGAACACAATGGGTAGTATGAATAAAAAGAGTATTTGCTTTTTACTTAAAAACTTGTTATAAACCCCAAAATATGTATGTATTTTTTGTTTTTTTTTTTTTAAATTTTAAATAAAAAGCAAATACTTTTTTCTATTCATACGACCCATTTATTGCGATCATTTATTGCGGTGCGGTTTCCATACGATTTTGAAGTAAAAATCCGCTCTGCGGGATGGAATAAAATTAAAATCTATTTTATTTTCATTATTCTCTCAATTTTCTCTTGCTGACGTTGCCATAGTTTTTGAATAATTGGCTGTGTTCAAAACATTATTGTAAAAAACATGATTTTGAAGTTCAAACATTTTTGTCATATACAGTACGAACTCGGTAACCGCAACTAATAGAAATCAAGGTAATTGCACTTGTTGAGGTTGTTGCACCCAGCGAGGAAAAATATATAACAAGAAAAGTGATAAATGAAAACCTTTTTATGAAACAGAAAGCTTATTTTTTATTAAAATATTTATTTTTTATTAATACATTAAAATATTAAAATTAAAATAAAATAAAAAAATAAACATATCGGTTATTGTTGTCTGCACTTTTTTCTTATTAATATTTTTTATAATAGCCGTTTTCGTTATTGTCGACTTAAGAACTTTATAATCATTACAAAGAACTTTTGTTGATGTACCACTTTCTAGAGTATCCAAAATTTCTCTTTTCTTTAATTGTTAGTTCTATCAATTTTTTTGTGACCACCATGGCTTTAACACATAAAACACTACCGGCCTGTCACGGAATGAAAGTTATTTGTTTACAAATGCACGTAATGCATACACAAAACTAGCAAACAAAGTCGACCGAATAGCGGTATAATAACATCAGTTTGTGAATATAAGAAAATAAAATCTAAAAGAAGAAAAACACAAAAGAAAGAACAAAATCAAAACATATTTAAATGTAAAGTTGCAGTTATTGAGGTCAACTTTTTTGGGTAGTTGCACTTATAAAGGATGTTTTATAATGTTGCAAAAATCGAGGAATTGCGTGTATCGAGGGTTGCGATTACCGAGTTTGTACTGTATTATAAAGGTTTAAAAAATATACCAAATATATCTGCGAATGTATAGAATGTTAATCATTTTTTGTTTTTAGTTATAAAAATGTATGCACAAAAAAATTAATAAAAATTTAAACAAAAAATGACAAGTATTGCCGTCGCCGTCTTCCGTTGTATTATGTTTATTTTTCTCTCCCGACACGAGAAATCACACCGCACCGCAAACATTGTGTTTACACTCTTATGTGTAGTTTAAAATTTAATATTGTGGCAGCACTAGAATAAATGTCAAAAAAACAACAACTGTGCAGCAGGCTATCCATCCACAATAAAAATTTCAAACAATTTTAAAAATTTTAATTAAAGGTCGCCCAATTTTACTGAGAAAGAAATTATTTTTATTATTTTGCGAAGTAGAATATGTAGTATAGAACAACAATAGAGTAGAGTATAAGAAAACCGATCGAACAAGATCTGAAGAAAAAGTTGAGGCTTGAAAAAAGTGGAGTGCTCTTTTAATGCAAAAAATATGGTCCGCAAGTAACAAAATCATTTGGCCATTATTGGTAGTTTAAATACCAAATTTTAATGATTTTAAGTTTGCTGGTTTAAACTCATTTTAAACCAAAAATAGAGATTAACTCCCACTGATCAAAGACCACCTGGTATCAATTCGCCTTGGATACAAGAGAGTTATGAATAAGGCGGCAGCCAATTCATTCCAACCTAATCGAGTATTTAAGTCCTGATTCACACACGTCAGGTTTGACTCGTCAAGTCTTGAGCTTTTAGGAAAGAGCGGTGAAGAGAATAAAAAGGGGTACAGACTTGACCGTACCAGTCAAGTTTGCTTTTTCGTTTTGTTTTGTCATTCGTAATACTCTACTACAACGCAATTGCTGAGACTTGATGACTTGACTTGACGGTGTGTATGAACGCAAATGCAGATTCAAAAGAAAATTTTACAAAAACTGATCAGGTAAACCTGATGTGTGTGAATCAGGACTTAGTAAAATTTTATTGTGGTAGAAAAAAATTTTTACTTGTAAAAATGTTCGCTCAAAAAATAATTTTAAACACACATATGTATGTATATGTGACCTTCTCCGAGAAAAGGGAACTAGTGTGTGAAAATGAAGTTTTGAGAAAAACGCATTTAAAAATTAAAATTTTAATCTTTTTCTCATTTTTATCAATTTTCCCAATTTCACGTTTTTTGACACACTAGGTCCCTCTTCTCGGAGAAGGTCATATATGCATAATTTTTATATTATTTTTCTAATATTTTCTAACATTATTGATGATTGATAATTCAAGATATTAGGGTGATGTTAAAATTACGGCGACAACTGTTCATTTAATGGAAGAAAAACATGTTATTAAAAGAAATTCTAGGTAAACAAATTTGAAAAATTTCTAATTATTTCCAGTTTATGTTTCGTAATAGAACCATAAAATGACGTTATTCGATATAGTGTAAGTAAATTTTCAAATTTAAGATTTCATACGTATGTAAGTTATTTGCTCTTAAAATTAAATAAGAACATGCCCATTGTGCGCTGTACTACTCGCATCATAATGAAATACAATAAGCATTTATAACTAAAAGTATACATATATGTGACGCGACATGACGAAGGGACCTTATCTTGACAGAGTAAAATTTTCAGTTCAGGCCAAAGCGTGAATTAAAGTCTAAATTTCATGTTTTGGGTTTTTGACACCTAACGCTACCTACATATCTCAAGATGAACTTTAATTGATCGATTATTTAATTTTTTATCCGCAAGATGGCATAAAAGTCCATTTTCTAAACCTCTACCCATGCTACAAGCATAAAGTTTAAACTCTTTAACAAACTTTAACCTCAATTATCTCGAAATTACCTTTTTTTGATATAAAAACTTCAAAATGCTGAAACTTCGACTTTTGCATGATTTTGCTGTCATTTTGTTCAGAATTTTGTCCTTTGTCCATCGATATTAAAAACTCGATTTTAGCCCCTGAAAAGATAAGGTCCTTTTCGTCAAGTCGCGTCACACATAACTAAAAAAAAAATTGTATGGGTTGTTTCCTATAACCTATAAACGTCCGAAAGTGCAAGCAATAAGATGGAAAATTTTTATCGTAATAGGTAATTTATGATACCACACTGCTGATTGTTCAATAGTTTTGACTTGGCATTAAATGAGGGCAATCAATCAATCCGCGAGAGAATTTTACCGGAGAAAAATTTCCAACAATAGCAAGTAATAGGAAAAACAAAAAAAAATTATAATTGGAAAAGGGAGAAATTTCTTGCGGAATTTTATTCATGATTACCCTGAATTTATTTTAGTTAATTTTTCTTGTAAGATCTCTTCGCATATCATGTTCTTTCCATATCGTGTCTAACGCCTTGAGTACACTTAGTAACTGGGCTACAGACTGTGGTGTAGGACTGAATCCAAACAAAAATGAAAACTGGTAATATTTACCATAAAGACCAAGTTACAGAACTTTAGACTTCCTCGTTTGACAAATCATAAACCATCCCCATTGGACCAAAAAATATAATGGAAAATATGTATTCAACACAGGTTTAAAAGGGCAACGGCTGCCTGCTCTCATGGATTGTTTGGATCTAAATGGAGCCTAAACCTCAAAATGCCTAAATGGATGTGTACAGCAATTATGCGTCCAATACTGACTTAGGTCTCTTTAGTATGACGGCCTGCCACAAGTAGGAAATACGTGGTAGATCAACTTTACAGATTACAGAGATCTGCTTGTGTTGGTATAACAGAATGTATAAGTACCAGTCCTACGGAGGCTCTTAATGCTATACTAAAACTTATTCCATCCACCTTCATGTATTGGCGGTATTCTCAAGTAGTGGGGCAACATTAGTGGTGTTGGAGATCAAAGTCAGACAGAATCCTGCATCAAATAACCCCTACGCTGAGGAAATAAACTAACAGGCACCATGTAGTGTCTCATCTGGACTTTGATAAAATGTTTAAAGTTCTAATTGCATACAGGCGTTAGTGGAAGGGAGGCACAATAGTAAGAGAATGCGACGTCAGAGTATACACTGATGGAACAAGAATGAATGGTCTGCGGTGTCGGCTCTGGGGGTCTACTCTGTAATTCAAAACGAAAGAAAATGGTTTCGAATTTGTATGTTAATTGCATTTTCATTCGTTTCGAATTACAGAGTAGATCCTTTGGTGTCTTCTCTGACGATCTTGGTATAAAATGTTATTTTCGTCTCCCTAACGAAGCCACTGTTTTTCGAGTCGAAATTTTGGCTGTAAGGGAAAAGCAGCTAGAGTGTTGATCGATACGAAGGTACAGGGCAAAGATGTTATCTTTGTCGACAGGAAAGCAACACTTATATCCCTAAGATAATATACCACTTCCTCTATTCTAGTTGGGCAGTGTAAGAGTGTCTTATCTATAATGCGTGGTCAGGGTGACATCACCCTCATCTGGGTTCAAGCTTAGGATGCTGACTTGAGCTGGCTCTGCTATAAATTCCTCCAACGCCGAATAGGTTGCCATGCCGTTTGGTACTACTAGCAACTGCATCTGCGAGCATTATGTGTGTTAGGCTGAAATCAGATGGTGCAATATAGACACTTGCAAGGTTTCTAAGAAGATGTGGCATTGCTACAATGATAGGAGGGGTCAATACAATTAACAAGTAGAAACCGTAGAAACCTCGACGCTCGTCACAGTCATAACCGCGCACTGGAATAGGAAACAACCACGCAGCTGTTTCAAATATTTAAAGCTGTGTATTTAATTTGTTAATTTTAAACATAAATAGTCAACGTCCTCGCCATATTGTTACATAATGCTAAATTTTGACACTGAAATGACTGTGAAGTTGAAGACGACAACGGGAATAAGAACGATTGATTGGCAAGTTCACACCGTATAGAAGTTCGATTGCATTCCATAATTGCATATGTTACTTTGGTTTGGGGGGTTTGACTAGGGGGGTTGTACTCTTCAATTATAAATGAAAGTAAATGCTTTCGCATTGAAATACTAAAAACATTCTAATTCGAAAGCATTTTCTTTCCTTTCGAAATAGAGAGTAGACCCCTAGGGTATCAAACAATTTAAAAATTTCTTATATCTCTTTAGTTTTAGATATAAATTCCGGCCTTGGCTCAAAAGAAAAAAAGTAGTAGACTGATTGATAACTTGCTGCAGCAGCATGACTTAAACTGACATGCATACATAAAGGGTGGGCAAATTTAAGGTTGGGAAGTAAATTTACTTAAAATTACACTTTTTTTGACAAATTCTGTCTTATTGGTAGCAATGTAAAGTAGAAATATGGGCATTAATAATGGAATGTGAGTATGATTTCGGGCAAAAGTCAAGATCTCTAGCACGACATCAGACGTCCGCCCTTTTAAATAAATGTTGACCCACATTTTGCAACGAAGCTTCTCTTATCTCGCCAATGCAGCGCCGAATTTCATCTTTCAGAGCGTCAATTGTTACTGGTTTATTGATGTAAACCCGGTCCCAGAGAAAATAATCCAGATGTTGCCAAATCGAGAATTGTTTCGCCGGCTGTGTGTGTGGCTTGTGGCACCGTCTTGCTGAAACCAAAGGTCACAGATGTCAACATCAGCCAAATGTGGCAAAAAAAAAACCGTTATCATGGTTTGGTAATGCAGAGACGCGTTTCCTTGCTCATTTTCCAAAAAAATACGGGCTGATGATGCCGCCTATTACTGACACCCATTCTGCAATTAAGTCTTACAAGAATGTCGCAAGGGCCTGGAGGACTCGCGCAGCACTTAAATATGTTATTAAACTGGGTGCGTGGAAATTGGACTATTTCAGGCAACATAGTTGCGGTTGACCTGTAAAAGAGAGAAACCCTACTAATAGAGGTCGATAATGACAATATTTGTGGTCTTCCACTCTCATCTTGGTGGAGAAGTTTCGATGTTACCTTTCGTGAATTAGCTCAAATCAGAGGGCGCAATAAGCCCAGCCTAACCTCCTATAGAACGAAATATCTCATGAATTTCAATAGTAAGCGTTTGAGGAACCTCGTGGACACGTTGACCGTTCACTGTGCTTTCGAAACCCATGCTAAACGTATGGGTCTCCCGTATAATGACTACTGCTACAGTTCTAATGATGAAGAAGAGGAGGAAAGTATTCCGCATTTCCTATGTTTTTGAAACACTCTGGAGGATCTCTGTCTGCACTTCCTTGGCAGAATATCCTTCGACAGCCTATGCGAGCTATCGGAAATTAAGCTCAAAAGCTTGAGAATTTATATTACGAAGAGTAGCCGGTACAGCAGCTGACTTTCCACACCCCCAACTCCTCTGAACTATTTTTTTTGACCCACTCTCACCTTCTCTTTTCTACTTGCACCCTTCTCACCTTCTTCCATATTCCCTCTCTCTCTATATCTTCTTTTCAACTTAGGCCGAGTACACACTGTGCCATTTTGGAACTAGTGGCAATGTTTGTCATTTCCGATATTTTTCGTTGTGTGGCCTTTCCACTCAAACTTTTTACGCATCTGATGTAAACAGCTGTGAGAATAAGTTGGCTGCATTGCAAACACAAAAAGAAAATGTCAGCGTATTGACATTTTGACATTGAAAAAATATCGAAAGAATTTTAAATGTGTGCGGTTATAAAAATGTAAAAGTATGAAAACAAAAAAAAATTGAAAAGCACAAAAGAGTGTGGGAAAATGCAAGCGCCCTGCATGCATGACATGAAGATACAGCTAATTCAACTTGTGGAGGTTCGTGAGGCTCGAGGGCTAGAATCTATTTTATTTTGACAGCGTTTTTTCAAATGCTCTCACATATAAATACTCATTCTCTCAACAATGCTACCATACTTTCAATAAATATCATACATTTTGTAAACAAAGCTACAGAGAAATATGCACAAAAGAAAATAAAATAAAAATTAGAGAACATTTGAAGTTACTTATTATGTGCTTTCTTAATTTGACAGCGATTTTTCCTGAAGTTGCGGACTTCTGTTTAATCATTAGTTCTTGATGTAGACAATGATACCGTATTGCCATTATTTAAGGATGGGACTCTTTCCTGTCACAATGACACAACACACTTGCGAAAATGACACAACAAAATGACAACACATGAAATGTCAGATGAAAACTCGGCATTAAAGGCAGCACAAAGAGATCATTGTAATATATCCAAGTGAGCTGGACTTTAATTTTCCAGTTTTCCTTGCCAGCAACCTACTAACCTAACCTACCTAACATATCATTTGACTGACAGCCAATTTACTTCCTAACCTTAAATTTGCCCACCCTATACACATGTAACTAATTTTGTTTTTCGAGCGAAAAGCAATCCACTTACCATTTTTGTCGGGTTTTAATTGCAGTTTTCCGTTGCAGTTGCAAAATTAGCCAGCAATTGAAAATTGTTTATGTGATGATGTAAATTTCAAGATAATTGCACACGTTTTTAGTTTTATTTCTTCTTGATGTTTTCCTCTTAACTACCTGCAAAGATTGACAAAAACAAAACGATTTTTAATGGTTTGAAAAATAAAAAAGAAGAGAGAGAATCTTAAACATTTTCAGCCAAAAGAAAAGAAATATGTATGTAACTTAAATATTTGTGAATAATGATACGATTTAATTTATTTATTTATGCATGTATCAGGCATAAATCTAAAAACTCACCTTTTCTGGTTAAATGAATTTTTTTTTTTACATTATGTATTTTCCTTATGTCGCATTAACAATAAGTAATTGTTGTTAATACCAAAGATGTATTGCTTGTTGGTATTATTAGGAGAATTTTTATTGCTGTTTTGTTTTTGGTACCTTATGTAGATGAATTTGGCTGATAGTGCGGTTGGTTGGTTGGATGGTTGTTAATTTCTCTTGTGTTGTTACCTTGTCGAGGTCTTTCACCAATTTGTGGAATTTCAACAAATGCGCTTCTGTTTTTGTCTCATTATGCGCTTTTGAGCTTTTTCTTCACTTTGACTCAATTTATTCATTTTAATGGTCATTATGTATTGTAGTACATACATACATACATACTAGTGATGCACGAATATTCGTATTCGAATTGTCGAATATTCGGCCATGTTCAGGCGAATTCGAATGTATTCGTTTTCGCTAAATTCAGGCGGATGCGAATACGAATATTTTTCGAAACAAATTAAATAAATAAATGCATAAATCCCTAAACGAAATTTAAATAAATGACTAAACATTTTAATTTGTACAAATACATTAATTTATTTATAGAAATTTGTGCTTTGTATCATTTTGAAATATTATTCAATGACGATCATTAAAATTTTGGGTACTCTTTATTAACTTTAAAGTACGCCAAATAAGAGTGTGAAGTCCTTTTTCATAACAATTTTTTAATACTTCATATTGCATATACCATTCGTATTCGTATTCGCGAATATCGTTTCAAATATTCGTATTCGTATTCGCGAATATCGTTTGAAATATTCGTATTCGTATTCCAGAGTATCAATTGTATCAAATTGACATTCGTTACATCACTAATACATACATACATGGTACGATTATGTATGTACATTAGAGTGGCCGTTAGTTGTATGGAGAATTTTGTTGTTCATTTCTTTTATTCTTAACCCAGTTTTGAAGTATGAATCGAATAATCGTTTGAGTAACTAATAAATAATTTTATTCTATTGGTTTGGAATAATTTTAATTGGACAGTTTTAATTTAAACAATATGCATAAGAATAATTTTTATTCGAACAAATTTTTATTCGAACACTTTAATTATAATTATAACAACTTTGTACGGATAATATTATTTGAATATTTTTTATTCGAATAATTTAACGGAAAGAGTGTTACGCAAATGCAGTTTTGGAATAATTTTATTCAAATATTACAAGAATAATCTCAATCTCTCTAATCAAATAACCTTTTTCGAATAAATTTACTCGAATAATTTTATGCAGCTGTTATTTTTTTTATTACTTTTATTCAAATAATAAACGAATCTTGTTCAAAAGAAATTTATTCGAATAATTTTTAGTCAAATATTTATTCTAACAATATTTTTAAGAAAATTTTTTATACGATAAATTTTTTCTACAAAAAATGGTTTTAAAAATATTTGGAACAGTTTTTTCGTAGAATATAATACAAAAAAAATTCATATCGATAAGTTGTGTTTTAAGCAGTGAGTCCGTTTTGTAGTTTTCTTATGAATGAATATTAAGTATATTATGTGTGAAATAATTTAATAGATATACAGTCCAACCATGAATATTCCATCGGAATTTCTTTCTCACGGAAAATAATTTTCTCGAGAAAACATTCCTCCAATCATAAATTCCTTGGGAACAAAAAAGAGTAATACGTGACATCACCGCATTACGAAGCTCGTTGTTTAGCTTGTTTGTTGACATTTTTTTCTCCCTTTTTTTGAGTGAGAGAGTAAACAAAGATTATTAAAATTCATCAACTTGAAAAAATATGTAAAAATAAGTTTATAAATGATTTATTTGTGTTTTTCCACATAAAAGAACTATAAAATACAAGCTAATATATATAAATTTTATTTTAATCGAGTCTTAAATATGTTTTTATGTAAACTCCCTTCTGTTTGCAAAGGAAGGATTTTTTGTGAAAAAAGCAAGTTCAATTGCGTTCATAATACCAACTTTTTCCCGGGGAATTTTTTATTCCCGCATTTGGTAAAAACTGGGAAAAACTAATTCATGATAGGAGAAAAAGGAAAAAGTAAAAAAACTCACACGGAATTTTTGTTCATGATTGGGCTGATAAACTCTTATTGTAAACGCTTATTAAAATAATTTCCATTTAAATGCAATTTTGGTATATATAATTTCTAGAATTTTGTTTGGTTATTTTCTTCATTATTTCCTAAAATATTAATTTTGCAAAAAACTTTCTTTGAGGCTGAGGCTTCTGTTGTAGACTAGAAGAGCTAAAATATTGCCATACATTATATTCTTGTAAAATGAGTTTTTAAAAATATAGTCATATGCAAAAATTACATTGAAAAATGGCTTGAAGGTCGACTTTGAGGGGTGGACGCATCCCCTAAAACACAACTTATTGCTATAAATTTTTCTTTGTATTTTTTTCATAAAATTTAACCGATTTGGGGGCTGAGAAAATATTAAAAAATAACGGCCACTCTAATGCACATACATACATAATTATGTACACTCATATTTCTCTTAGTTTTATTTCTTTTCGCTTGTTTTCATACTGTTGGATGGATCTTTTTACACTCATACATAAATTATAATTAAGTAACTCAAAATGCAAACAAGATTGTAAATTTGTATTGCTTGTCATAGTATTTGCCTCAAAGGCATTAGATATTGTTTGCATGACTTTCGTTCATTATCTTGTAGGTTTGTGAAACTCACAGATTCACCAACTCATTTAGATACCAATTCATTAATTCACTTACTTAATCTAAGCAGATGATAATAAGCAAAATTATGATAAACAAAAATAAAATAATTTCTTTTAACGCCATTAATAGCTTCAATGTTTGCTTAAGTTTTTTGGGGCCATTAAAAAAATCTAAAAGAAATTTACAGTTTTCAATTTTGATCGATTGCACAAAAATTGTTTTGATTACAAATTTGCATTTCGATCGATTTTGTTTTACCTTCTCCAAATTTCAATAGATTTTTCTCATCCCGAAAAGGTTGCCGTGCAATTATTTTCAATTTAAATGTGGCAATATTGTTTAAAAAAATCATATGGTTACTGAAAGAGCAAAACAAAATACAAATACAAAGCGAACAATTTTTTTTAATAGTCTACCGAAAAATTGCTTTCCGCCGCAATTGATTGAGCTTCAGATCCACTTTCACATTCAAAACGAATTTGTTTAAAGCATTAAACACATTCACCACAGCAAGCTACAGACTACCAAATGTCAATATGAGAGTGATTCTTTGAAGACAGCAATGCAACATGGCGGCAGGTGGTTGTCTATACTGATTTTGTCGTTGTAGTCCAATTAATAATAGTGTTTTCACACTGAAAGTTAAAACTTGGTTTTAACGTTAAAACCATAAACAGCTGTTTTTTTTTTTTTTTTAAAGAGAACTAACACTCAGGCAATAAATGCCTACTACTACTTAAGCCCCGTTCAGACTATTATACAAGTATTAATACTTTTGTGGAAAATGCAGCTTCTACATATTGAGTTGTTGTTTTTTTTGAAATTTTTTAAACAAATATAAGACCAGGGATGCATTTTCGTCAAAAGTATTAATACTTGTATTATAGTCTGAGTGGCCCTTTATAGGTGTTACCTTCTGGTGAAGGAAGAGAAGAGATAGAGGAAAGCTACTTTTTCTTTTACAACTCTACGTTTTGCACGTTATAATGCAGAATTGCAGCTCCTCTGGTTTCAATGAGGCGCATTAAATTTTTGAAGCTGTGTTTACTAGCCATTTTTATTCGTTATTTTACTTCGCCGCTGATTCTGCTATACAATACCGACGAAAGAGGGCGCTCTGATGTTACATTAGGATTAGGTAGTATTTGCTGAAGTCGGTATAGTTCAGTGACCAGTGAGAATATGCCTTCATCACTTGAACTTTCCTAAAACAACTTATACAAAGGGACACTAATGCACATCAGAAAAATGCTTGGTGTTTTTATTTAATGACTGTCGGATACAGGGATTGAACCCAGGATCTTCGATTTTGTAGTCAACGTGCTAACTACTTCAGCCAACGCTAAATTCAGGTTTTAACTCACAAACTGTCTAATAACTTTGCTCAAAAAATAAAAAAAAATTCCCGCAGAAATGCGTGTGTTTGTTGTTGTATTTTTTCTGCTTTTTATAACAATTATTTGACAAAAAGCTACCACAGCTGTTTCTGTTTGTATGAAAAACTCGGAAATTTTACAATGCGTTGTAAAATGGAAATTATTTTATATTTTGTAAATAAATATTTTAAAATTAAATTTAACTAATTGTACAAAGAGAAGAAGTGCTTGGAAATCAAGTTATTGTATATAAAAAAAAATTCATAAATACATTACAAAACAAAACTTTTTCATCGGCGAATCGATGTTAGCCATATCGTCTATTATTACTTCCCAGAGGTCAATGAAAATATTTTCGTTGTTTTTCATCCAAAAAAAAACAGCTTTTTTTCAAAAATTTTTTGATTATTGTTGCTGCGTCATCCATTTTTAACATGTATTGTTATTCACTGGGGATAAATATTATCAGCTGCCTCTGGTCATTTTGACTAAACTAAATTTATCACAGCGAAAACAAGGTTGCATTTCATAAAACCAACTCAAAAATGGTTTTAAGTTGCTTTTAACAACAATTCGTATGGTTTTAACGTTAAAACCAACTTTTATTAAAACCTTGTCAGTGTGAAAACATTATAAACTAATTTCTATTTCTTCGGCTGCAACGAGAAAATCCAGTGTTGCCAGTACAATACAAAATATTCAATGATGATGAATGATTTCATATTATTTAATATAAACAATATCCAAACATTGATGTAAAGCATAAATTGGTTAATTTTTATACTTTTACGTCATATAAGTACATTTTGAAAGAGTATTTTAATTTTTATAAATGCGAAATATTTGAAGGAGGTAATACTGAACTATGTATTTATACTTAAGTATGAGGTGCTGCTGATGGTGCTGCTGCCGTCTCCAAAATAATTAAGTAGTTGGCTACGAGGCGACAAATGCAGCTAGCGGCATTTGAAGTCGTGTGTTCGTGTAGCCTGCTGTGGTAAATGTGTTTAATGCATAAGAAAGAAGTTCTTTCCGCAAACAAAATTTAGTAGCAGTGTCACTTTCAGTTCTTATGCAGCTGTATTTTTTCTCTCAAGACTTGACTTGATTTTTTATTGTTTCAAATAGATTTTTTAAAGTACGTTTCCGCTTTGAGCAAAACTGTTGTTTTTCTCAGAATACTTCGAAGTATTTCCATTATGCCTTTGTGTGCTTTGGCACAATAAATAAAATCAATTAGATTTTATTATCAAGGCCGCAAACCTTATTATATATGTAGATTAGTAAATTTTTCTCTCGTTTACATATAAAGAACATATAAATACAACTGATGTGGTTTGTGAAATCGCTTAAAAAATTTAATAGTCTGTATTAGTGCCATCTTTTATCAGCATATTTCGGTTTTTTCTCTCTCTAAGATTCAGCCAGCAGTGTTTCACTGACAAATTTTGTCATGTTTTGGAGGAAAACAACTTAGTTGAGGTGTTTTGCTGATATGAAAAATGTATGGAAAAACATGTAGAAAATCATTGGTTTGGAGCAAAACAAGTTTTCTGCTCTTACTACGGAAACGTGCTATTGCTTTCACTTTAGAGCTCTGCGCGAAGATTCTTGAAATATAAATACGTTTTGCTTTTTAAATGTATTGCCGTAGCACGTATGTATTATACTAAACCAACAATAAATGCTGTCGTATAATAAGCAAAGTACGATGGATGTAGTGATGTTCGTGTATAGGAATGTTTACAAGTGATGTCGCGCACAGTTCTTGTTCGTAACAAACACTCCAAATACCATAAGGAGTGTCTTCAACTGGTTACAAACACTACATAACATGCTGGTGCATTTTCAGTGTTGCCGTAATTTTCCGAGGAAGTGCTGGGGAGCTCCTGCGATTTTTAACTTAATTTTTGAGAATCCCAATATGGGTTGTCTTTGCTAAAAGGTTCGTGACTTAGACAAGTGGTTCGTGGCAGTGATAACTGAAGAGTGAAATAAGAGTATACACACATTTTATGTGTGTATGTACATGCATGACGTTTGTATACGCACCCATGTGTAGGAAAAAGCACACATCACCAATTCTTTAGTCACGAAGCATTTGCTTCTTTACTTATATACTTACAATAAGTGAAAAAAAATATCTCGCAAACAGTGTTTTTCAGTGTTTGTTTTTGAAGACTTCGCAACAGTAAAGCATTTGCAAAATCCCTCATGTCTTGAAAGTTTTTTTAAATAGTCTTATGCAGAATTCTATTTAACATTAAAAAATTTATAATTCTAATTATTCAATTTGAGGTTGTTACATTTCCAAATTTTTCGTTTCTACACCTTTTTAAGTTGAAATTGAGAAAATACAAATTTATATTGAGAGAATTCAAATTGATATCAAGAAAACCAAATTGATATTGCGAAAGTACTAATTTATATCGAGAAATCCTAATTGCCATTGAGAAAAAACAAATTGATAATGAGAAATCCAAATTGATATTGAGAAAATTCAAATTGATAACGAGAAATCAAAACTAATATTGAGATAATACAAATTGATAATGAGAATTTCAAATTAATATTGAGAAATCCAAATTGATATTGAGAAAATACTATTTGATAGTGCGAAATCCAAATTAATATTGAGAAATCCAAATTGATATTGAGAGAATTCAAATTGATAATGAGATATTCAAATTTATATTGCGAAAAATCAAATTGATATTGGGAAATAAAAATTGATATTGAGCGAATTCAAATTGATGTTGAGAATTCCAAATTGATATTGAGAGAATTGAAATTGATAATGGGAAATCCAAATTGACATTGAGAAAATACAAATTGATATTTGAGAATTCCAAATTGATATTGAGAACTTACAAATTGATATTGAGAAATCTAAATTAATATTGAAAGAACACAAATTGATATCGAGAGATCCAAATTGATATTGAGAAAAACCAAAATAAAATTGAGAAAATTCAAATTCATATTCAGAATTTTTGGACAATGGGACAAATTTGCTATTTTTTCGATCCTTTACTATTATGTATGTTATACATAGTTATTTTTCACCGTACTGCATATTACATACATACATACCTACGTCAAATTTTTTTTACCCGACTGCCAAGAAGGGTTGTATTTTTCGAGAGAAATAGCAACACATCAAAAAACTTTTTCACCAAACCTATCGAGTGGGGTATCAAAATAAAGAGAATTAAAAGGAAATTACAATGCATAAGTTTTTAACCACCTGCCATAAATGGTTGTATTTTAGTGCACTCAAGTGTTCTTAAAGTAACAAATAAATTTAAAAGATCAAAAAATCCGACTCACAAAAACAGCTGAAAAGGAAAAAACAAGTAGTGCGGAACATAGTGACTTTTACATCGGGATCCACTATTAAGAAGATTTGAAGATATGGTTTTCTCAGTATTAATTTGAAATTCTCATTATCAATTTGTATTCTCTCAATATCAGTTTTGATTTCTCGTTATCAATTGGAATTCTCTTAATATCAATTTGGATTTCTCATTATCAAATTGTTGTTTCGCAATAGCAACTTGAATTTCTCGATATAAATTAGTATTTTCTCAATATCAATTTACATTTCTCGATATCAAATTGAATTCTCTCAATATCAATTTGGAATTCTCATTATGAGTTTGTATTTTCTCAATTACAAGTTAAAAAGGTGTACTTGCAGATAATTGCAAATTAAGCATATAAGAAAAAATTTCTGCAAAGCGCATACAATGCATGCAGAAAGGGTCTGGTTGTAAATGCAACAGTGCGCTGCAAATGGAAATTGCAATGTCCTAAATTATTTCACTAAAGTCGATATGTAATACAGAAATATATGTCAAATATGGGGTACAAACATGGCTACTACTGAAAAAGATTATCAGCGAACTTGTATGGCAATTTAAATAAAAATTTGCTTGTATGATGCAGAGCAGTGATGCATTTACGAACATACCCATGGTCTACCGTTCAAGCCGATTTTTTTAAATAATTTAAATTATATTTACGTCCCTTTTCACAATATATGATTAAGACTTAATGTGAGCTTTAACTCACAATTCTTCATACAAAACTTGCCGTTAAAGTCTCGGTTAGATTTTAATTGTACATTGTGAAAAGAACCGTTAACTTGTTTCATATTTTAGTTAAGCCGACTTTAACTCAAATATAGAATATTTCTATACAATATATTTCAAAATACAATGACTGGGCGAGTCAACATCACTCGTCGTAGGCAATTATTTCTTAAATGCAAACAAGCCACTGTTGTTTATTGGACTTCGGGAGTTTTGCGTCTCAATCGCACTGGTTGACTGATCTGCCACGGATTAGCTTATAATCTTGCGGTTCTTTTGTGGAATTTCTTTAACAACCACGTTGCTACTTCCTATGTGAAGGCATAGGTCGTGTACAGTCAGTCACAAAAACATTTTTAAGAATACCGTTAATAGCATCATGGAAATATGGTCCTAGTCACCCGTCCATTCTTATGAAACCATATTCTGCAAATTTACTTTATAGAATATGTAATTAAAACAAATAATACCTTGATTACAATGAATTCAAATTCAAGGCCAAATTTTGTAAAAAGAGACGTTTTTTTCGTTTTGAAATTTGTATGGAAAAAATATTTTTTGAAACGAATTTTCGTTATTTTTCATACAAATTTGAAACGTTTAGAAACGAAATTTTTTACAAAATCTGCCTATCAGTTAAAATTTTTGTTCCAAGTGAACTAGCAAACATAAAGCTAAATGACAATAAAAAAAATTTACAGTTAGGTATATATCTTTTTGCATGTAGACTTCAGTTTGCTTTTATTCTTCTCTTTCTACTAGCACATCAGAAAAACATCGTTGAAATGTAATGGAAGGAAATCAATACTGTTTGCAGTGAGTTAATTCTATTTGTACTTTTGATGAAGCAAATAAGAAAATATGTGTGTATGTCATTTACTCAATAGGAACCTAAATAAATATGTATACTAAAATTACCAAATATACATTTAAAAATAACATTTTAGATAACAAATGTTTGTCGTTTTTCTCATCTCGAAAAGCTTTAAAAAAAGTAATATAAATTTTCACATATGGTAGCACTGATCTTGATTGGTTCTTGTTTATTGGTGCGAAAATAACTGATTTTAAATGTTGTCAAACAAGTTAAAAATAACTTTTGTTGGTTGTAAATCACAAGCGGGGTTTCGCGCTTAAAGTTTTTTTTATGTCTATGTTAGACGCAAAATTACCAAGACCAAATAGATATCACGTATTACAAAAAAAATTTCGTTTATTTTAAATGCACGCGTATGCACGATTTTCTAATTGCATTCCGTTATTTAATTTTTGATAATGTGAAGTAAGCATTTTGCACTTCTAGTTATAAAAGCATTGGTTGTTTAAAAAGCTTTTGTCGGTGTGAAGGTGTTCATGTAAGGTAATCAACACAACAAGAAGTTCATAATTAAGCGACAGTAGTTCAACATCCTCGATAGTATAGTGGTTAGTATCCCCGCCTGTCACGCGGGAGACCGGGGTTCAATTCCCCGTCGGGGAGAGTCTAGTCGGATTTCTTTTTTAAATACATTTTGATTTTTTAGAAGATATTGAAATCTTTACGAATTCAAGTATTGGATTTCTGCCCATAGTTATTAAATGACTACGCATGCAATACATATCTTTAGTTTTAAGTAGAAAACCCCGAAATCATATAATAGTAACTTTACAGGAGAATGTAAAAACATAACAGTAACTTTAACATTTTTGTACTATTGCAATTTGGGATGTAACGATACGCCGTCTTGCCGATCCGATACCCATACTAAAAAAGAAATATCGACGATACCGATTCCGATAGCGCTACGCATATTGAAACTGAACTCAAGTTAAAATTAACAAAACCTTTTATTATACAAAATTATAGTGTAAGAGATTATTAATATTTAAAATTGATATTTGAATTCATTCTTAACAAAAAACAAATTATTTTTCTTAATACATACATGATTTAGCATTGAGAGAACATTTCACTACTATGGTGCAAAGCAAAACAAAACAAACGTTTAATTTTTCTGTTCTGCTTTTAATATGTTATTTCTCTTAGTTTTTATGCAAAAATAAATGAAATTTAAAATTGAATTGTTGGTTCAAAACAGCTCTAAAAAAATTTAAGAACTATCGCAGTATCGACAGTAAAATATCGCCGATATCAATATATCGGCAAATCAGAAATATCGCCGATACATCGGAATCGGTATTCGTATTCGTTACATCCCTAATTGCAATACATTTTTTGTGACAAGGTGTATTTGTGTGAAATGTATTGGAATCAATGAAAAACTCAATTTCATTAAAAATACCAGTTAGGGCCTTTCTACTTGAAACCACTGATATGCACATGCATACATATGTATGTATGACTTACAAAAAGGCTGAGTTTTATAATGTTTAAAAAAGCATTCACTTACCTTTTTACCCACAGAACTGGTTTATCTTTCATGTATCGTCATCCTCTCCCTTTTAAGCATAACATATTATAATATTTGACTTTAGTTTAGTGAATTCAAAATGTGATTACGAGTTACAGCAGTAAGTAAGCTTTGGTAAAAAAAACCATGCGTGCATAATTTTAAGATTAAAAATTGCCATTAAAAAATAAATTTGCTTAATACACTACACCTTTTTAAGTTGAAATTGAGAAAATACAAATTTGGATTGAGAAAATACAAAATCATTATGAGAATTCGAAAATGATATTGAGAAAATACTAATTTATATCGAGAAATCTAAATTGATATTCAGAAACAACAAATTAATAACGAGAAATCCAAACTTATATTGAGAGAATACAAGATGATAATGAGAATTTTAAATTAATATTGAGAAATAAAAATTAATATTGAGAAAATACTAATTGATAGTGGGAAATGCAAATTGATATTGAGAAATCCAAATTGATATTGAGAGAATTGAAATTGATAATGAGATATCAAAATTGATAATGGGAAAAATCAAATTGATATTGAGAATTCCAAATTGATATTGAGAAACAACAAATTAATAATGAGAAATCCAAATTAATATTTAGAAAATACAAGTTGATATTGAGAATTCTAAATTGGTATTGAGAATATTCAAATTGATATTAAGAATTCCAATTTGATATTGAGAGAACGCAAATTGATAACGGGAAATCCAAATTCATATTGAGAAAATCCAAGTTCATATTGAGAAAAAACAACTTGAAAATGAGATATTCATTAATACATAGTTTTATTAATATGAAATTGTGAATTCAAAACATATAAAGAAAAATATTTAAAAGCAAAATCATTTATAATATATGTTGTGATGGTAATTTTAGCGTTGTCAATAATATCTTCCAAGTAACCAAGACGTTGCTCGCAAATATCAGGACTTTTTTTCATTTTGGCGATTTTTTTTTCACATAAACAATTATTTTGGTTTTGGCGCATTTTTCGCGTTTTGGCGATTTTTTTTCGGTTGTTGGTGTTTTTTTTCATATTGGCGATTTTTTTTTCATATAAACGATTTTTTCGAATTTGGCGATTTATTTTAGTGCTACATTTTTTTTTTAATTTTGGTGATTTCTTTTAATTTTGGCGATTTTTTTTAATTTTTGGCGATTTTTTTTTAATTTTTGGCGATTTTTCTTTTGGTTTGGCGATTTTATAATTTTCGGATTTTTTAGTTTTACTGTTTTTGCAAATTTCAAGAGTTTACCTCTTACGGTTTCCAAGATATAGCAATTTGTCAAAATTGCATAGTCACAATTTCATTAACTGATGGACCACCCTTTAATTTAAATTTGTTTAAATTTTAGTTTTAATTGTTGTAGTCTATATAAAAATACACTAATTTTACAAATTTCAAGTGTCTATATACATACATATGAACATACAATTGTATATATGTATGTACATATATTACATGGGATTTTAATATATTTCGTCGCTCGTTTTGAAGCACCCTTTAATTTTTAATTCTCATGTATTTGCTGTTGTAGTGGCCAAGGTTCTACATACTCTGTCCAAATTTCAGGTCCGTACCTCTTACGGTTCCTGAGAAAATACCGTGTGACGGACAGACGGACGTAGCGAAAGGAATAAGATTCCTTTTCACCTTTGGTGTACGGAATACTAAAAAGAGGCCGACGTATGTACGCATTTAGTACTGCAAAAAACTATGTTTTAATATATGTATAAAACAGCAAAAGACCGAAAAAATAGGAAATTTTATAATTGAAAACGTTTCGTTTTAAAATATGTACATTCTCCCAAAAATTTTCGAATAAAATTCTTAATATGAATTTGGATTTTCTCAATTTCATTTTGGTTTTTCTCAATATGAATTCGGATTTCCCGTTATCAATTTGTGTTCTCTCAATATTAATTTGAATGTTCTCAATACCAATTTCGAATTCTCAATATCAACTTGTATTTTCTAAATATTAATTTGGATTTCTCATTATTAATTTGTTGTTTCTCAATATCAATTTGGAATTCTCAATATCAATTTGATTTTTCTCATTATCAATTTTGATATCTCATTATCAATTTCAATTCTCTCAATATCAATTTGGATTTCTCAATATCAATTTGCATTTCCCACTATCAATTAGTATTTTCTCAATATTAATTTTTATTTCTCAATATTAATTTGAAATTCTCATTATCATCTTGTATTCTCTCAATATAAGTTTGGATTTCTCGTTATCAATTTGAATTCTCTCAATATAAAATTGAATTTCTCATTATTAATTTGTTGTTTCTCAATATCAATTTGGATTTCTCGATATAAATTAGAATTTTCTCAATATCAATTTGGATTTCTCGATATAAATTAGTATTTTCTCAATATCATTTTGGAATTCTCAAAATGATTTTGTGTTTTCTCAATTACAAGTTAAAATGGTGTAGTACGTATATGTTTGTATGTAGGTACAAATGCTACTTTGGTTTTATATTTGACAAATTGTAGAATTAATCATCCGAAAGTTCTAAATCAGAGTCATTGAAATCAATAATCTGGAAAAAAGCACAAAATTAAAAGATATGTATGTTTTTATTTCAATACTGCAGAAGTACTAAGGTTTACCTCATTATTTAATTCTCTATATTCGGATATACCAGTTAAATCTTC
This sequence comes from Tachina fera, assembly GCA_905220375.1. Classification (NCBI taxonomy): domain Eukaryota; kingdom Metazoa; phylum Arthropoda; class Insecta; order Diptera; family Tachinidae; genus Tachina; species Tachina fera. The sequence goes on along the minus strand of LR999967.1, from coordinate 99,478,768 downwards.
CAGATATTTGGCGGATTCAAACACTTTAAACAGAAACTCATTGCCTTCGGTGCGAAATGCATCAATAACTTTCTACGTATTAAAATCAAAGAGAAACATTTTTTAATTTTATTTAAAAAGGATTTTTCTTAAAACTTACTTTTGAACAGGCAATGCATTGTGTAAATTTTTGTGTTGCTGGTAATATATTTTCAAAATTACTCAAAATGCCCCTTATGGAATGTGGCAAAATGCCCAAGACTCCTTCCGGTGTTTTTTCTGCTGCCGCCAATGTTGACTTTAAATTATTACTGGCGGCATAATAAGCTGGGGCCGATTCCTTCAGAGGATGATGCAGTAAAGATACCAAGAGCTCTACAGCATAACTAGCAGCAATATTAGAGACGCCAGGGCGGGTAACGGTACACTGTTGATCCAAAGTACGATCTTTGAGGGACTGAAAATAAAAAATAGAAAGTTATTTCTATTTAAGTACATACACATATTCACTTTTCTATAAAATGCAACACTGATCTGATGAAGCTTACAAAAATTTTCAAAAATGCGGAAGAAAAAGAGAGTTATACAAACTATATATGTTCATATATTACTTTGTCATCTCTCCTATAATACAAAATCAAAACTTTGTACTTTTCTTTTAGAAGTCCATACTAGTAAACGGAAATTTCTTAAAGAAATTTACCAATATGAATTTTCGAAAGTTTTTGGTATTGTCAACACTCACCCCCCAAGAAATTATTTTGCAACCAAAATAATCATTACAAATTGACTATAATTATCTATTTTAATACTACTCATGGACATCGCCAACGCAGTTTTTTAACTTCACAGGTGATCTTTTTTACACACAGTTCTTATGGGTTAATTTCCAATTTATAAAATTACAATTTGGCAACATCTTTAAATTATCATTTTAAAAGCTTTATAGAGCTTTCATCAAGCACAAATAATGTTCATTTAATATGGATGTATGGATGTGTGTAAGTATATATGTATGTATATATTCCAAAAAACAACAAATTTATGTAAACAAATGCCAGACATATGGAAAACGCAGGGGTGTCCCATAAGTGGCTCGCAAAATACTTGAGAGATTTTGAAACCAAGAACAACTCAAACTGTACAAGAAAATTTTTATCAAATACATATCGCTCGCTTGCAGCAAGATTGTCATATCTCAAAAAGGTCTTTTTAAAATGAATATCGCAAAATAAGTAATCATGTTCAATTTTATGTTGCATAAAAAAAACTTGATACAAAGGTATGTAAATTGAAAGCTTCAAATATTTTGTTTTTGAAAATCAGCTGTTTGTAACTATATTGCAACAATCAGGCAATATATATGCTTAGATCACAAAACCTCTTGTATCTCTGTATCGATTGTATTATCATATTAAATACAAGAGTGTAACATTTGTTGTATGAAATTTTCATACAACATTTCATGAAATACACTATTACACTTCTATTTCATATGTTTTTAAAATTTTGTATTGAGAGAGAGGCTCTCTGAGAGAATTTGTATGTAGCTTGTTCTTCTTTTTTCATTTAAAATACAAAATATATTAATACACTACACAGAGGGTGTTCACAATTAAAAACAAAAAGTGTATTTGATACACAAAAACACGATAAAGATTGTTGTGAATTAAGCAAATGTGTATAATATCATGTTGTAGGGATAAACTTAATATAAATACCTAACTACATACATAGGTGTTCAAAATTGAAATTTATAAATGAAATGGAAATAAATCGCCAGTCTTTAGAAAATTACACATATATATTCAGACTAGTTTTACTCCTTAAGGTGATTCACTATACTATACAATCGCGCTATCTGCCAAATATGACATGTCTGCTTATAAAGTATGGTAGTGTGGACTAAAAATGTAACTGTGCAACAGATTTTTTTAAAAGTCGTGCGATTTTGGAATAAATGAACAATTTCATAAAATTATAGTTTTCATGCGATTATTTACTGTCAATCAGCTGAAAATTTTGTTGGCTCCTATATTTTAACCTTTTCCCTGTTCGTTTATATTGTAAATACGCTTCTATTTTTTAAACAACGAAAGCAAAGAATTTTTTTAAACAAGTAATAAATGATTGCACGTGTATATACAAAAAAATATACAATTAAATATTTTTGCTTCATTTATGTATGATCGTGTTGCACCCGAAAGCACAATCGTGCGATCGTGTAGGACAGTGAATCAGGGCCTTTAATTCGAAAAACTTGAAATAAAACTTTAGAATGATCCACCGAAAAATATTTTATGGCACAACCCTGCAATTAATGTGTGTGTATATACTCACTACGGGGTAGTATTGCCAGAAAGTTTTTTCTCATATCTCCCATATCAATTAGAAATTATCCCAAAAAATAACACAAAAACCCGATTTATTCCAAAATTGGTATTGGTATAAACCATCTTTAGGTAGAAATATTAATAGATACTGAAGTTCGACGGACAAAATGTGAATATTTGAATGAGTAGATTAATTATACAAAATATTACATTCTCAAAATGTAAACAAGAGAACTCGTAGAAAAACACTATGTTGTATACCCACAATTAGAGGGGACCGATCACATCATCTGGCAACACCAGCTTTTGGAAATTGTTATGAACAGAAAGAAACGCTGAATAAAGTAAATTATTGAATGGGAAAATTCTATTTAACAAGTTGCTTGAATAATTATTTAATTGCGTGCTTTAGTATTAAAATGAATGCTAATTAACATTAAAAATATTTTAAAGAAAAGTTTAACATTTTGTAGTTTCATATAAAAAAATCAAAAATATAAAGCTGAAAGAAAGATTTTGGGAAAAGATTAATAAATCTGCAATAATAAACAGATTTAGTTGAATATGTACAAGTGCTTTTTTTCTTTAGATGCGGATACTTTAAATTGGTGATACGGTTCCTGTTATACATGCTTTATTTGTGATGGTTCTCAGTTGTTTTGGCAATTTATCATGAATGGATCTATAAGAGTTAAATTGAAAAATCTTCATCTCCTTCACTGATAAAACACACTTGGTTAATAGCCATCACGCGTTTTCACTGTTTTTATTCACCTTTGTACTTGTTTGTCAAAGTGTCTTCTACAATTGTGATGATCGGAACGTTAATTAAAGCTGAACGCCAGAAAGATATGGTAACTGATTTATTTCCTTCGGGACTATGCTCCTTGTACAGCACAAAGGGATCATCATATTGGGCCCAAGTGAGCTGGACTCTAACTTTCTTTCCTTACCAGTAGCCTGCTAACCTATGCTCATTGTAGGAGGTAAAAGGAGCAAATATCTACACATACATATATAAAGGTGTACATACATATGTACTTAATAATGTAAATGGTTGCAGCAGAATATTACCACACTTGATGGAACGATTGATTTCAGGAATTTTCTTTACTTTACAACATTCAGCCAGAAACAACTGAGAACAACGTTTTGCGGCAATACAACTAAAGTGTGAAATAAGAATCACAAAGCCTGCAGGAACTCTTATTGTTGTATTAATATTTAAAGATCTCCGCCCTTAAGAAAATGCACCCAATATACATATGTATGTACTAATTAGTGATTTTCTTTTTTTTTACAAAAAGCAGAGATTAGATAAAATTTAAAACTTTATTCTACTAATTTTGATAACAATACTACAACAGCGAAAATATTTGATATTGATAGATGGACGTACGGGAAAACAGAGTTAGACTACAAGCAACAATCAAAGAAATAATAAAGAAATATGAATCTATGAAAAATATAATGTTCGGTGACTATTATTGCAAATAAAATTTAAAGGTGTTTTAGACATTTGAATATCGATTCAAAAGAAACCTGTAAATTAAATATTGAATGAATCAATAATATCCTAACAGCAAACCAGAGTGAAAATATTATAGATTTTTGAAGTGGTAAAAATAATCAAGAATAAAAGCAACTATGATGACAGATTTCGCAAGCAATTTGGCTCATCATTTGGAATTTGGACACGCATTGGAAATTGTTGCAAAAACTATTGACGGTGCTTCACGGTATGTTTAACAAAAGCCACTTTGAAATTGAAAATTGATAAGATATTGTTGATATACATATGTATGTACAGAGATGTAATGAGTAATTTTGAAAATTTTATACATATGTACATATCGTTAGTTAAGATGCAAAAAGGCGTAACTAATAGAAAATGCAAAATCGAGGTTTTGATTGGTTGATATGAATGCTATTAAACTGCATTTTTGACACAATTTAACACTTCTGCGATCAAAAATGACTCTTTTATTAGCATAAAAATAAGGGGACCTAAGTACAAGTTTGTTAAGTTCAATTTTTAGTTTTTTGCTTCTCATGTAAAATTTTATTTTTGTTAGATATACCCTTTTGCATACATACATATAACTTCTTGTTTATCAAAAAAGAAAAATAACAAAATCTTGGCGCTTGTCTAATCGCTAAAACAGATGTGGGTGGGCTTTTATTTTCTGAAAATAAATTCCAAACAAAATTTTTTCTGTCATAAAATGTTAAATATTTTTTTTAACGATTTTTAACACCGGATAGACGATTTAATTAAAAATTAATTAATTAATTAAAAAACAGCTGCTAAAATTACAAAAAACAGTTACACAAATTTGTAAAAATAAATTTCGGTAATGTAACCCCAGACAAAAACCATCGTTTTTAACATTAACAGACCTTTGTTAAAAATTTGTTTTTTTTCATATAAAATGTGCTTAATACAAAATTAGAAAAACTTACATATATTATCTATATATTACATAAAAAATACATATATAACATAAAAAATTATTTTGGCTTCTTTTTAATTTTGAATGATGGAGAGACAAAAATGTTAAAAGAGACTTCTGGGTGTCTCTAAAAGATTAAGAAAAAAAATAAGTTTTTTAAACCAAGCAGAGGACTAGGAAAATTTTTTTTTTTAAATTATATCGTAATTTCTACAAAAGTAAGATGTTCTGACTTTCGCCTAGAAGTCATTCTCCAAGAGACGTCCAGGGGCCCACTCTGTAAACACTAAATGAAATTATAACATTGAAATTTGAAATCATTTGCTTTCGTTTCGATTCACAGAATAGAACCATAGCAGTCTACCCCAATTTTTGACATTAAATTTCATATTTAAATTAAGTATGCATAAGGAAAGAATTTCACTCCTGTTTCTTCTGGTCTATTTTCTTAAAAAGCAAAATCGGGTTATAAGTCCATTTTATAAGAAGAAAACATACTAATTTTTAACAGAGGTGTGTTAATATGTTAACAGAATATGCTAAATATTATGGTTTGTGTCTAGGGTTATAAATGTTTAAATTTAATCTTATAATTATTTAATGGTCTTTCAAAAAAAATTAAATTTATTTTGTGTAATCGAACCAGCCTACGAAAAATTATCCCTAAAGTTGGTTTTTTTAATAAAATTTAAACAAATGCAAATCAAGGCGGCGCCCAGTGAGAAAAATCGGAGAGCAATGTATTCGCGTATGTATATTCATTTGTATTAGAATCCGATTGATGTTCGGCACTCTAATGCTACTTTGGCCGGCTACGCTAAAGGTAGTCCATGTAACAAAGAGTATCTTGGTGTATTCTGTGTGCACGTAGCACTTCTCTATTAGTTTGATGTTTTTTAGTTTTAATTTGGAAAATAAGCGTTATTTGCGGTCCCTGATATAATTATATAAAACATGGAAAATAAAATTTTAACCTTTTGTCTCAAATCGAAAAGTATACGAACATACAATTTGAAAATAACTTATCTCTCTCTCTCTCTCTTCATTTTAGATTCAATTTGACTTTAGCTACAGCTAAATCAGTTATAAATCCCAATGCTGACATTGGTTTACGCTTCACGGTGTATTTTCGAGACGATTGCATTGTAAGAAATGCACGTAGAAATGGTGTTTGGGGCGAAGAAGAAATAAAAAACGTTGACAATTATTCATTGCCGAATCCCATAGCATCGGGCGACTTTTTTATGATCTATATATTGGCGTGTGAAGAAAAATTTCATATTTCCATCAACAGCCGACCATTTTGTACGTTCAAGTATCGTCTGCCATTGGAGTCTTTAAGATCGCTGGAATTAAAAGATCAAATACAAGTTGTAAAACAAATAGATCATCGTACAGTATTTCCAAATCCTTGGCCAGCCGTACATACATCAGATTATTTTAAGGCCTTCAGTAATGATGCCCCAATATTATATAGTCCTGGTCATGTTATTATTATAACGGCGCACTGTTTTGACAACAAAAATGGTCAGTTTATTGTCAAGTTTATGGAGTCCGACACGAAACGTGAACATTTTCATTTCAGTGTACGATTTGATCAGAAAGTGGTGGTGCGCAATAGTCACAATAAGAATTTCGAGTGAGCTATCAAAAACTTTTAGTGAAGCATGTCAATTTGTTAATCTATATTTTCTTGCTTTTTTAAGATTTGGCCGTGAAGAGCGTCATGGCGGCTTTCCGTTTGTGTTTAATCAACAGTTTAAGCTTGCTATAGCATTTACGGAAAAAGAATTCTTAACCGCGGTTGATGGTTATAACTTTTGCAGCTATGCCTATCGCTTGCCACAAATTCTGCAAAGTCTTGTAGGCTTTAAGGTGACCTGTATTAATGGCTTGCACATGCATGTCACAGGGGTGGACCATGTACACATGGGTGATGCTCTTTGTACGAATTTTGAAAAGTATTCAAGATTCGATTATGAGTGTGCCTAAGATTCTATTTTAGATTTCCTTTTTTGCCATTTTATTAATTGTAATTTTATGTTTTTTGCATTTATGTAGGTACTTTTTGTTTTAATAAAGAATAAATGAAATATGATAATAATACTTACATTTCCTGGTGCTGTTACATCATTACAAAAATAACAACCCAATTGATGACCTGGAATGCATTTCAGATTGTCTACTTCAGTTTGATTTCCAAAGCGTGCCTCGTCTTCAGCTGGTTTTCTACTTGAACCATGACGCTGTACCAAATAACTGTCGAAACCTAATGCTGAGTTTATGACAATCTTTAAAAAAAGTCAGTTACAATTAATTACAATTAGAAAAAAAATTTATTGCTTAATAACCTTTTCATGTGCTGTCCCTAACAGACTAGGCAACCAACGGCTCTCCCGAGAATCTGTTAACAAAAATATTACATCATGCTCTTCTACTAAAACTTGAAGTTTGTTAAGATCCTTTTCGGTTTGTTGCTTCAATGACTCGCCAACAGTGTGGGCTGGCATTGGAATTTGCATTACATAGCCAGCGGAAACCTAGAATATAAAGTTAAGCATAAAGGATATTGATAAAAACCTCAATAGAAACATTCACCCTTATTTCAGTTGTCGTCATCGACGTCACCTTAACACAATACCAAAGAATTGGGGCTTGTTTATTCGATCTCGAGAACAATTTTGCATAACTGGCAATCTATTTCCGTTCCCTAAGGTCTAGAAAATACCATAATCCTGCCAACAGGAGTCAGTTGTTTTCGACAGCGGATACACGAGCACCAATTTTTTGTTGTTGTGCTAAAGTGAAGTCGATGTTGACAATTGGAATAAGGGTGATTAATGTTATACTATGCTACATGTAAAATGTTAATATAATTCGTTTAATCGATTAATTTTTTGCTCGAAATTTATTCGAATAGGAAACTTTGATTAACAATTCATTTCAATATTGGAATAAAACGTAATATCCATTCGAATACGTAATAAATCGACTAAAGAAGACTATGGGTCTGTTCATCTAAATGCGAACGATAGCTTCGATCGAATATTTATATTGAAAACAATATTAAATTTCAGTTTTTGTTTTTGTTTCTAATATAAATTTTCGATCGAAGCTATCGTTCGCATTTACGTGAACATGTCTTGAATACATGGGGCAAATTACGGCATTCGATACGACTCGTAATTTAAAAATATTTCAATCGATTTTATATGGAAATTTTTCTAAATTACGAGTCGTATCGGATGCCATGATTTGCCCCCCTTTTATCCTTGTCCATTCGATTAATCGAGTAAAACTTGCAATTTATTCGAGTACTCGAATTAATAAAATTTTATCTTATTTTGTTTCATTCGAAAACAAAAACATTTTATTCAATTAAAGATAAATTATTCGTTAATTGATCAGTTTCGATTATTCGAATAAAAACTTGCCCTCGATTGAATTAAGAAAAAATAAAATGTCACATTCGACTGTGTGTCAAAATGATTGACAGAGAGCAATAAATTATCGCGTGTTGACTTCAGTATTTGCAAATGATAGTATTTTTAAAAATATATACAGTCGAATCTCACTTGAGCGGATACCGAAGGGACCATTGAAATGTGTCCGCACAAGGAAACTGTCCGCTCAAAAGAAAGCAATGCTTTTCTTATGGAGCTGTCGGGACCTGTCAAAAGTGTCCGTCTAAAGGGGGTTTCCGCTTATAGGAAGTGCCCGTTAAGGGAGATTCCTCTGTACATATACTTACCGTGGACGGGTTTATTTTTCTTAGACATTCGGCAGCAGCATTTGCCTTCATAATATTGCCCTTAACAGCATCCTCAAACGTATAAAGGTATTGACGCACAGGATTGGCCAATCCGACTTTACCATTATCAACAAATGTTATATATTTAAAACCCCAACCCTGTAAACATATTAAATAAATAAGAACAAGAATACATATTTATACTATGGTCAATTTACCAATAACATTCTGGCCACAGCGCAGCCCAAAGTACCAGCACCAAATAATAAACACTTGGTATTTTTAATTATCTCCAAATTTAAGTCCGGCAATAAACGCCACTTCATAAGTTTCAAATTTAAATCAATAGAATTTTCAGTTAAACTGCAAAAAATTTACAAAAAAATTTTAACAAAAAATATAAATATGTAGTATGTATGTAGTTCCTTTTTTGTAACAGAGGTATAACTCAGAAAAGCTAATTTTGCAGAAAATAAGTTTTAACTTTTCAATTTATAATGAACCTATACAAATATTATTAATATTATATATCTCAAGAGGGGCCTATACAAGCCATGTAATATGAAATTTTCACACAATAGATGTGTTTTTTTTTAATTTTGCAGTAAAATGCGAATATTTTAAAATTTACTCTCAAAAAGATCTGTTACTGAAAAAAGTACGCGATCGGAAAGAGTAAAAATTAAGGTTCAGTTAGACGACTGGAATGTAATGTAACTGCAATGTAGGAAACAGCTGATTGATATTTTTATATGAAAAGTAGGTTACGTTACATTACATCTCTATAATCATTTTCATAACTTTTCACATAACAATATCGATCAGCTGTTACCTACTGTTGCAGCTACTTTACTTTACAGTCGGCTAACTGAAGGCTCAAATGAAAATCGCCCAAATGAAAAAAATCTCCAAAATGAAAAAAAGTTAAACACCGACAAAATCGCTAAAAAGCAAAAAAGGCGCCAAAACTAAAAAATTGTTTACATGAAAAAAATCGCCAAAATAAAAAAATCGCCAAAATGAAAAAAACGCTCAAAACCGAAAAAATCGCCAAAATGGGGAAAAGTGTCAAAACTAAAAAAGCGCCTTAATGAAAAAAACCGAAAAAATTGACAAATAAAAAATCGCCATAAATAAAAAATCGCCAAAATTAAAAAAAATTATCTCTATGAAATTAATAAGATTTCCTTATTGAAAAAATACCATAGAGACATCTTATTAATTTTGTTCTATTTTATGAGGTATTTATTAGGCACTGTTTTCTCTGTGTAGCACTAATACTCGTTATTTCTCTATAACAAAGTATATTTTTTATGAAACGCTTACGTAAGTACATACGTAAATATGAATGTACATACTAGTGATGTAACGAATGTCAATTTTTGATATTCGCGAATACGAATATTTGAAACGATATTCGCGAATACGAATACGTATATTTAAAACGATATTCGCGAATACGAATATTATATGCAATATTTAATATTAAAAAATTGTTATGAAAAAGGACTTCACACTCTTGTTGGCGTACTTTGTAGTTAATAAAAAGTACCCAAAATTTTAATGATCGTCATTAAATAATATTTGAAAATGATACAAAGCACAAATTTCTATAAAAAATTAATGTATTTGTACAAACTAAAATTTTTTGTCATTTATTTAAATTTATTTTAGGATTTAAGCATATATTTATTTAATTCTTTGAAAAAATACAAATACATTCGTATTCGCCTGAAAATGGCCGAATATTCGACAATTCGAGTACGAATTTTCGTGCATCACTAGTACATACATAAATACATATTATGTATGTATATACGAAATACTTACGTAATTTTAATTTTAATAGACTAGAAAAATTTCCTATAATGAATTTTTTGAGAATTGCTAAGATATTCATGCATATATATCGCTCAAGTACATAATAGTGGCCTGCGTAAGCAGTCTTGAAATGTAAATACGTCATGTTTTTTAAATGTACTCTCGTGGCATGCATTATACTAAGCCAATAATAAATGCTGTCGCACTATAAACGAAGCACGATGGATGTATTGGTGTACGTGTATACGACTGTTAACAAGCGATGCCGCCAAGACGTCTTGTTTATAACAAACAATGAAAAGAAGTACTATTGATACATGTATGTTTGTTATTTTGCATATTGTACGTTTGGGTGTGTGTGTAAGATTTAGATGGTAAGCTATTATGTTTGTATTTAAGGGGGGTTTTTTAAAGCAAGTGTGTGCGCAGAAAAATAAGACAGCATACACAAATTATGTAGGTATGTATGTATGTACATGCATGACGTTTGTATATTCCAAAGGTCATGTGCTTCTCCTTTGTTTTTAAAATAATTCTTAGTTGTATCTTGTAGCACCTTTGATAAAAATAACCGTGAGAAAGTAGTTAATTTATTGTGCTCTTGTTGTTAATTTATAAGAAATATGTCACGAATAGTCATTAAATAGTTAACACTCCTCGTAAAAAATTTTATGGGACTTTTATATTTTATAAAAAAATACCATAAAATCAACGAAAATTTTAATTTATAAATGGTTTTTATATAAAAATTGCTAAGAAATCCCGAAATTGAAATCCCGGAATTGAATTTTACAAATTCCGTTAATCGGGATTTGCCAAATCCCGAAAACCCCGGGATTCGGAATTTTCTGTTTGGCAACCCTAATACAGACTATGCGACCGACAACGAAATCGGCCTGGTTGCATAAACACGTTACTAAGTCTGTACCTACCATTATGTACAATGTACATTCTACATATATATTTGAGTTATAAACTTAACTAGAAAATGTTAGTACCCTCCAGGAGATCGAACTAGTGCCCAACTGGTAATTTACTAGTACAGAAATCACCACCAGACAACTACAGTCTATCGTCGGCAACTGTATCTCTTACACCTCAACGAAAACTGTGCTGTGTGTGTTTTACTCAACATTCTTTTGCAAATATCTTTATGCGATCACAATTGTACTTTGCATTATTCGTACTGTGTCAGAGACACAGTATGCAAGCAGCGATTGCAAAAATGCGATAAGAGCAAACACAGCACTCATTGTGTATTAATGCTCTCAGTACTTTGCAATTTCACAAACGAGTCTCTTTTTTACATGTTTTGCTTTGTGTCGTTTCTGCATAAACATTTCTTGATGTGTGGCGGTGGCGTAAATGTGTATTGTAGTTTTAATAAACTGAATATGTATTGGCGTTAAAAAAAATTTAGTTATCCCTTTTGTTTTTTCTGTTTATAGTTTTGGCAGATCAGCTAACTGTGCCATTTTTGATATACAACTTACTGTGTCGGTGGCACCGCAACCGCAAAAAAATCAAACACACTTTCTACACTCCACACTCTAGCACTCTACTCTCATTGATTTATTCTATTGTGATCGCCTCACATACTGTGTTGTTGATATTGCAATGACTGCTTAAGCTGTGTAGTTATGAGCGAAGACCAAACACTGATCCGAAGATGTGTTATGAACGAGGCAATGACGCACACACGAGACAATGACTAACAAACAACATAAGTGCGCTCGTGATTAATTAAAAATAATACTGTGACGACAATGATTGTACAGATTGCTGTTGCTGTGTGACCGACACAGTAATTTCTATGTGTGTACAGTAAGTGGCAAAAATTACTGATTATGCAGTTCCCTGATCACCACCAATAGTTCCCAACTGTAAACTTTTCTATTACTTCTTAATGCTCAAATTAACATTGAGTGTGCTTAGAAAATCACTAAAGGCATTGGTACTAGTTTAGGACTAGTTTATTACCAGTTCATTTGCAAAGAAAAATTCTATAAAATTGGTGGTTTTATTCCTTTGTTATCCAGTGACAACTGCTAGTTAAAATTCGCAATTATTTATAAAAATTCAAAAATACAAAAGATTAATTGTAATTATTTGATTATAATTATTTTTAGGTGGACCTAAAACTTTAATAATTGTATAATACTAATTTTCGTACAGTGCAAGGGCTCTGTTAGACAGTCAAAATTTATTTTGCATTGTGGTGCCTTGGAACTACTTCATTTACTAGTACTCATCCGAACTAGTAATTTTATACAACAACTTTAACCCTTTTCGCACTAGTTCTTGCTATTCTAGTAATTATACTAGTTGCTTTTAGACAATTGACGCCTATTCTCCCGCAGGGTATGAACAGCTCTACCCATACATACTCATATGCGTTTGTATGGAAGTGTGCGTAAAAATTCGTATTTCGGCCGGGTATAAAAAGCCCGCGCCTCAGAACTCCCAATTAGTCTCTTTTTATTAAAGAAGTAAGTAAGTTAATAACAAGTTCTGTCGTTTAAATTAAAAGAAGAAGAAAAATATGAATCTATTAAAAATGTCTCTATTTGCACTCTTCGCAATGGTGATCATTTTTGACGTAGTCGATGGTGAGTAATTATCAGCGTCAAAATACTTCATCCAATCGTATTTATTTACGTTTATATTATTTTCAACAGGTTTTCGTGGAATCCCAATAGGAAGTATATTTAAACAAACTAGAGCTAGAGGAATGCGGGCTCGAGGAAGTCGACCTGCAGGAAGTCGACTTAGAGGAAGTCGACTTAGATCAAGTCGATCTGGAGCAAGGATAGGTGGAGGAAGTAGGCTTAAAAATATGACACCTTTAAAAAATCTGCAAAGAACATATGTACAAGGACTAGAGAGTAGAGTTGATTTAATTGGTCCCATTAATGTCAAGTTTATTGACGAAATCACAAGTGACAAGTAAAAGACGACAATGAGAAACAAGAAGACTACGACACAGAAGAAGAAGAAGAAGGAGAACAAGAGGAAGAAGAAGAACAAGAGGAAGGAGAACATGAAGAATAAGATTATTCATTATAAAGATAAGCTATAAAATAAAACAACTGTAACAAAAGAAACGTTTTAATATTTTCAACGACTACTTGGAACTCTACTAAAAAAAATTTGTTATTTTCGTTCGTATTTTCTAAAAAGGAATCCTTTAATTTTTTTAGGACTGAAAAATAGGTACAACGAAATTGAGTTTATTTTTCAATAATATTACTACTAAATTTTCAAACATGCATATTACGTTTGTTTGAAATAAAATTTAGTTTAAAGGCCAAATTTTGTAAATTGAAATTTGTATGGAAAAAATATTTTTCGTTATTTTTCATACAAATTTGAAACGTTTAGAAACTATTTTTTTATAAAATCTGCCTATAAGTAATTTTTTTACTATTCCAATAAATAGTTTGTTCCAAGGCACATTCACCAGGTAGTAGCGGAAATGCAGCTGAGCTAGTCGCTGACCAGATTTGCAATTTTTGTTGCAGCAATTCTTGAGTTTATTGGTGAGAGGGGTGAGAAGATTGAGGAGGGGTACACAGTTTCATGTGCTTGGCAATTCTCTTTTGATTTGAAATTCGTAATTGTTTACATATATTAAGTTGTTAGTTGTATTTAACATTTTTTATTATTTTATTTATTCAGTTGTGTGAAAAACAAAAAAATATAACAAAAAATAAATAGAATTGTTAATTTTTCAGGGAAATTTGTGGTGTAAGAAATTTTTTAATGCATACCTATTTATTGCAATATTAGAATTTCATAATGTGGACACTTATGCAATTTCAAAGCAGAATTTTAAGAAATTGGAGCAACAAAAACTGCAAGTCTGGACGAGGACAAAGTAAAATACCAAAATCGGCTCATCTCTCTACAATAAATCACTATGGATCATAAATGGATGAATTCGGAAAACATCTGAAAATTTTATAAAATACCGAAATGCCAATACATATGTATGTATGTATGTATATAAATAGCTTGTACCGTCACCTCATGAGAGAATAATATTTTTTCATGTCGCCATTGAGTTGTATGAAATTGAAAATTGAAAACTTAAAACACGTTTTCTGCAAAACTGTTTTTTTGTTTTAGTTGCGACACTATTGAATTAAATGAGCGACATGTGTGTGTGCAAGTGCTTGAATGTATGTATATGTATGTGTGTATATGTACTTGAATAACCTAAATATTAAAAACAGCTGTGTACACAATACGCACAATAAATGCCAAAATATTTAATATTTCTACGAAAAACGATTAGGCTTCAATTTATAGGTTTGTCGACCCGTGTGCAATTTCCATAATATTCATATGCAACCACATATGTATGTAAGTATGTATGTACCAGTGACGCACGAATATTCGTATTCGAATTGTCGAATATTCGGTAATTTTCAGGCGAATACGAATGTATTCGTATTCGCTAAATTCAGGCGAATAAATAAATGGATAAATCCTAAACAAAATTTAAATAAATGACTAAAAATCTTAGTTTGTACAAATACATTATTTTTTTATAGAAATTTGTGCTTTTTATCATTTTCAAATATTATTCAATGACGATCATTAAAATGTTGGGTACTTTTTATTAACCTTAAAGTACGCCAACAAGAGCGCGATGTGCTTTTTCATAACAATTTTTTAGGGTTCCGTACACCAAAGGTGAAAAAAGGAACCCTATTGTTTTCGCTACGCTGTCCGTCTGTCCGTCCACGGTATTTTCTCAGGAACCGTAAGAGCTACGGAAATTTGGACAGAGTATGTAGAACCTTGGCCACTACAACAACAAATACATGAGAATTAGAAATTAAAGGGTACTCCAAAACGAGCGACGAAAAATGTTAAAATCTCATGTAATATACATACAATCGTGTATATTGACACTTGAAATTTGTAAAATTAGTGTATTTTTATATAGACTACAACAATAAACATTAAAATATTAAAAAATTTAAATTAAAGGGTGGTCCATAAGTTTATGCAATTTTGACTATGTAATTTTGACAAATCGCTATATCTTGGAGACCGTAAGAGGTAAACTCTTGAAATTTTCAAAAACGGTAAAACTAAAAAATCCGAAAATTATAAAATCGCCAAACCGAAAAAAATCGCCAAAACCTGAAAAAAATCGCCAAAAATTTAAAAAAAATCGCCAAATCGAAAAAAATCGACAAAATTAAAAAAAAATTCTAGCACTAAAATAAATCGCAAAATTCGAAAAATCCGTTTAAATCGCCAATATGAAAAAAACGCCAAAAACCGAAATAAATCGCCAAAACGAGAAAAATGCGCCAAAACCAAAATAATTGTTTATGTAAAAAAAAATTGTCAAAAAGAAAAAAAATCGCCAAAATTAAAAAAAAAATCGCCAAATTTAAAAAAAATCGCCAAAACGAAATAAATTGCCAAAATTTAAAATAAACGCTAAAAACCGAGAAAAATCTTCAAAACAAAAAAAAAGTGCCAAAACTAAAAAAAAATCGCCAAAACCAAAAAAAAAATCACCTATATGAAAAAAAACGCCAAAATTAAAAAAAATCGCCAAAATAAAAAAAAACGCCAAATTAATAAAAATCGCCAAAATTAAAAAAACTTCAAACACAAAAAAAAAATCGCCAAAACTCAGAAAGCGCCAATAAATTCAAAAAACCCCCAAACTATAAAAAAACGCTTAAAACCGAAAAAACCCAAAAACGAAAAAATGCCAAAACTATAGTTTACTATTGTTCGTATTGAATTACATATCTCGTGCCCGTACGGAACCCTTCGTGCGCGGGTCAAAGTCGCACTTCACTGAATTTTTTATATTTCATATTGCATATAATATTCGTATTCGCGAATATCGTTTCAAATATTCCTATTCGTATTCGCGAATATCTTTTGAAATATTCGTATTCGTATTCGCAAATATCAAAAATTGACATTCGTTACATCACTAGTATGTACATAAATAGGGCATTTACACTTGCACAAAATCTACCACATTTTACTTCAAATCTTTATGAGAATCTATACCGTTTACACCAAGTTATTTTTGACATTTATCAATACTTTTTTATCAAAACAAAAACCATTAAGTGAACAATTTGCAAAACTACAACCAACCAACTGCAACGTAGCCAATTCACACATCTTTTAAAGCAGACCGTAGCTAATTCAATAATCTCTCATATAAATATGTTGTACAGGGTAGTAAAAATAAAATAAAAATATTAGATTTTTAGTAGATTGCCTACAAATCTACTCACAAACTAGATTTTGTTTTAAATGGGAAATCTGGTAAAAAGCAACTAGATTTAGCTCGAAATCTCGTAAGTGCTAGATTGTGATATAATGTAAATGCACTATAAAACATATGTACATATGTATGTATTAGTGATGCACGAATATTCGTATTCGTATTGTCGAATATTCAGCCATTTACAGGCGAATACGAATGTCGATGGTAAATCAGTACTGACTTTTTCACCAGTACTACTCTACAATTATTCCCCATACAATACTTTGTGCTATAGACATTTAGCCTGTGCTTGTCATTGAAAATCTACTAGTAATACTAAGACAATTGACTAGGTAGTGAATTCATAGTTTTTATGGGAACATGGAGACATACCAACCAGACATTTACTGGTACATTTCTATACCTTAAATCCATAAAAATTTACTTATATTGACAAGTTGTTGAAAATTCCAACAGAAATACACCAAATCTGTTTTCTCTCTCTCTCTCTCTCTCTTATACTGACGAATAGAAGAGAAATTGTAGACAATGTAACTACTACTAGAATTTTAATGTTGACATAGAGATATTTGGTCCCAGTCTGACTGCAGAGCAGCGATCCCCACACATACATATACATATGTACATTCACACTTATGTTTGTATTGTTGATTCCTCTTTGAGCGTGATGTTTTGTGCTCTTCTTATAGCAGGGCTGCCAAGATAAATTTATAATATATTTATAAAACCCTAAACGAAGAAAATTGTATACCCTTTACCAAAAATGGAAAAGGGTATATGTATATAGGTTTGCCATTCCGTGTGTAATTTCTACAATATCAATATGCCACCCATAAAGTATATATGTTCTGGTTCCTTATGAATAAGGAAGACGAATAAGCGATGTCCATCTGTCCGTTCGTCCGTCCGTCTGATGTAGGTGTAATCAGTTTTCCGAAGCTCCCTGGACTGTTGGATCAGAAGTGGTCCAACTTAGATTGGTATTGAAAATCAGCCAAATCGAACACACGGTTTCAGAGATGGAAAGCTCAATCTCTATTTTACCATACAAAATAACTATCGAAAACTATTTTTTATTATTTTAATTATTAAATAAAATTATTTTATGCTTCAGTATGAAGAAAATTGGTATTTATAATTGCAAAAAATTTTAAAAATAAAAAAAGTTAAAAAGACGTTTCCAGGGTTGGAAAACTTTAACTTTTTTTCTTATATGTACAAAAGTAACTTACTGAAACAAAAGTTTCCTTTTTTTCTATAAATTAAACATATATTACATTCTTAAAAGAAAGACATTGATGTAAGCAATCAGAAAAATTAAAAAGGATGATTCCAGGGTTGGAAAACTTACACTCTTTGTTATATAAAAAATTAACTACTAAAGGGTGTTCTATCAGTTAATGTAATTTTGACTATATAATTTTGACAAATTGCTGTGTCTTGGAAACTGTAAGAGGCAAAGTTTTTACATTTTTAAAAACGGTAAAACCGAAAATCTTAAAATTATAAGATCGCCAAACCGAAAAAATCGCCAAAAACCCGAAAAAAATCGCCAAACGCCAAATTAAAAACAAAATCTAGCACTAAAATAAATCGCCAAAATTAAAAAAAATCGCTGAAATTAAAAAATCGCCAAAATGAAAAAAATCGCCAAAATAGTAAAACGCCAAAAACCTAAAAAATCGCTTAAACGAGAAAAAAGCACCGAAAGTAAAATAGCACCAAATCAAATAAAAAACGCCAAAAATGTCAAAAAAAGTCCAAAACTAATAAAGCGTACTAAAAGTTGCACTAAAGCAAAAAATTATAAATTTTTCACAAAACCAATATGTACTCGTATGTACATACATATGTGCTTATGTTTGTATCTCTATACTACATAAACGCGCTTTGGTAAAGGGTAGGGATGCAATGATATGCCGTTTTGCCGATCCGATACCGATACTCATAAAGAAATATCGCCGATACCGATTCCGATACGCATATTGAAACTGAACTCAAGTTAATCTTAACAAAACCTTTTATTATACAAAATTATAGTGTAGCAGATTATTAATATTTAAAATTGATATTTGAATTCATTCTGAAATTAGAAAAAAAACAAATTATTTTTTTAAGGGCCTGTGCCAAACGGTAGCAAAGTACTAGTGTAAGTAAATTTTTGACACTTCTGAGGTGAATAAAATTTCACTAGCCCCAGGGGCTAGTAGAATTTTTGACACAACAGATACATTTTTGACAAGCAGCAAATAAAAAGCATAGTATCATACAAGGTAAAGTCAACGCCGTCGCTTCGAGCCATCGCCCATTACATAAATTTTTACGTCCCTTAAATGTAGTTAGAATGTGAAAAATGTATTTTTTATTTTAATTTGCGAAAAATTTTGCATCATATACATATATGTATATATGTATAAGGCTATATAATTTTCTGCTGCAACAATATAGTTTAATATAAAAATGTTTTAAAAAATTGTTGGTAGCCGGCGGCTTGTAGTAAAATTTTTTGCTTCGCCGCCGCAGTAATTTTTTCACCAGCTTCTCTCTATGGTAAATGGAATTTGTCAAAATTTTACATTGTCAAAAAATATATCATTTGGCACAGCAGAAAAATTAAATTTTTTCCCCACAGGCAAATATTTTTTTACCATAGTACTTTTCTGCCGTTTGGCACACGCCCTAAATACTAGATACACGATTTAGCATTGAGAGAACATTTCACCACTATGGTGCAAAGCTTTTAATGTCATATCTCTTAGTTTTTATGCAAAAAATTTTTTTTTGGAAAATTTAATTGTTTGTTCAAAACAGCTCTAAAAAAAATTTAAGAAGTATCGCCGTATCGAAAGTAAAATATCGCCGATATCGATAGATCGGCAAATCAGAAATATCAGAAATTTATGAAATTTACTGACTTAAAGCTTAAAAAAAATAGTTTCATAGAACATCTATTTTATTTATTTATTTAATTTAATTTTTAATGTGTATTTGTGTCTGTCCGTGTCCCCGTACAGACCAAACGGCTGGACCGATTTTGATTTAGTTTTTTTCTGTTCGAAAGATGACTTGATCGATAGGGTTCTTAGTCATGTTTTAAGAAAATCGGCCCAACCGTTTAGAAGATATCGCATCTTCTCTAGATATATTCGGGGGTTTTTAAATTTTTTAATTTTTGTTATTTAATAAATATCTGAATTAACGGAAAAAGGTCGATTTGAAAATTTTTAATAGTTTTTAAATTCCTATTTTTTTAAACTGTATATCTGTACTTTTGAACAGGTTCATCATTTGGAATCCAGTCTTCCAAATCACTTTACTACAAACTTAAAGAAGATAACACGGTATGACAAGTTTCAACTTTCAGCCCGTTAGATAATTTATTTTGTAATGATGGCAATTTAGAAAAGGAACCGCTCAGCAAATGTATAAACTTTGGATAGAAATTTTTATCCAAGCAATTTGAGAACTCTCTTACAAAAACATCAAGTCCAATTATTATATTACAAAAAACGGAAAAAATTTAATAAATACTGGGTCTAAATAAATACTTAAATACAATCAGTCTTTTAGCGCTTCGCAATTTTTTGAAGTATATAAAAGTTTAATAGTGACTTTTTTTAATCAGGAATAATTTCTTAATCGGGCTTATGTTTAGTATTTTCAATTATTATGAAATGAAATATTTTTAGTAATTAATGTGATAAGAAAAGAAAAATTAAACTAGACTTTTTAGGTGGGGGAAATGCGCATTTTTCTGTGCAGAGATTGTTATTAATATCAGCTATTTAAATTGTATTTTTAATGAAATGGAATATGAGAACGGATAGTGTATACAATTATTGATTTACCTTTGTTGAATACATTTGTAAGTATCACTATTAATTTTCTATTTTCCCGATTAAGAAATTATTCCTGATTAAAATTTACTATAGTTCAACGAAATTTCTTTAATATGCATATGTACATTGTATACACCTACATATGTACATACATATGTAAATATGTATGTAATAATATTTATATACTCATACGAATATAATCAAGCCTGGGCATATTAATTATTCGAAAGATATGCATAAGCTTAACACGCATCACAAGAAAAACAATGTCTTATAAGCTTGCTTACAAGCCAATATATTAAAACAACATAACTTATGTAATAATACAACCGATAGTAGGAAAAAGTACATCTTCATTCAGTAAAAAGTATAAAAAGAGGCTAAAATTAGAAAAAGTATAAAATTTGGGTGCATTTTGTTAGAGTAGCACAATCGTATCCAAGCAGTCGAAAAAGTGGCAAATTGCTACTTTAGTAGCACCAACGGTAACGCTGGTATACATTACATAAAAACACTGTTGCCAGAAATGCAGATTTATCTGGATTTTGCAGATTTTTACCTTCCAGAAAGACGAAATCCAGATTTGAAGATTTGGCAAAAACGCAGATTTTTCAACTCCAATTATAGTGCATTTTTTTTAAATTATTCCTATTACTGCTACTACTTTTTGTTTCTTTTATGTGTGAACGACTTAAAGTTTATAGAGTTACAATTTTTTAACTTAGAAGACATCATTAAAGAAAAAGAAGAAGTAACTTTGGCAAGCTTCTGGAATCGAATATCTGATATAAAACAATATTTAGATTAAGATTTTGCAGCCCACAGATTTTGTCTTTACCACATTCATTTGCGAATGTGGAAATGATTTTCAATCAAGTAAACTTGAATAAAACAAAACTTCGAACTCCTTTTTGATATTTATGCAACAAATTAAATGAATTTTTTGTATAATTTTTTATATCAGATTTCTTTTCTCATTAATTTTATATTTTTTGCACATAACTATAAATAATTTATATTTGTTTCTTGGTTGTATGCATTTCGTTTCTCCTAAAGAAAGACGGGTTTTCCACACGCAAATGCTACTTTGCAAAGGCTTGAGTTTGTAGGAGAGAAGAAAAAATATATCTTATTCTATATTCTTTTTTCTTCAACAAACTCAAGACTTTGCAAAGAAAACTTTGCGTGTGGAAAAGCCACTATACTCATCAGTAGACTTCAACTAATTTGGCATCTCATTGTAAAAAAAGTTATGAGAAAATAATAGTGGATTCAAAATCGAAGATGTTAGCCTGTAAAGATTTTTGCCTGATTCTTTTACAAAAGGTTTATTAAACAAACTTTATATGGAAATTTGTTTGTTAACCATTTTGTAAGCCAAAATAAATTTTATAAATATTACCCATTATGTTTGTGTACGTAATTCTTAATAACATATTGATAGCCGTTCTATAAACATGAAATTTTTTACCATATTTAAACAAAATTCTGGTTGAAGGCTGCTGATGAGTTTCTTAAGCAGAAACGAAATTCACTTTCTTCGAGCATTAAAGGTTTATATTCATAAAAAATAAAATGTGATTGAACGTTATTTTAAGAAAATTTTTTTTTCTTAAATATGTAAATAAAATACATTTTAAGACGAGTTTAAATCTTATAAATATGGATTAATGAAAAAGTATTCATGTTACACATGTACATCTCTATCTATGTAAATGTTTTGAATAAAATATAAGAAAAGTTGTTTTAAAAATTGCTTTGAAGATTTTTTGAAGATTTTAAAAATAAAATGCAGATTTTGAAGATTTTTTCTTGAAAGTTTTTTAAATTTTGCCGATTTTAGCCTTAGAAATTCTGGCAACACTGCATAAAAATGCAAATTATCTCTTATTCCTCTCTTCATTATTGTGAGAGCACTCGCACTCGTAAAAAGCATTACACTTTCAAAAAATTCTGCTAAATGCTTTCTGGCAAAATTTGTTAAAAATAAAAAAAAATTAAGTTTTTAAAAAAATTCTTCTCTATAGAGGATTTTTCGCATAAATGTACATGTATTGCAGTGTAAAGGTTCCCTCAGGAACTGTACTAGCAACAGTGAAATGCGCATAGGATCCAGCTAACCCCTCATAATCAATTTTAATGTATATTTAATAAAATATAAATTTACTGAATAAGTAAAATAATAATTTGGGATTATTAGTGCGTTAAATTTACACGTAATTGTAACATTTTCAAAAATTACCAATTATTAACTATTTTATGTTTGTATGTGCTATAAAAATACCCGTAAATACCAATAAGTTTGTATAAACATGAAGTTCAAACCTGTTTCAATAGTCCTTTCTACATTTTAATCTGGCATTATATATTTCTTCTGTAGAACATTTTAGCAGAATTTTTTGACCGATTTAGCATTCTCTCATCATCATTTTCTGGCAAAACAGTCGCTGGTTTAAACCATTATATAAATATAGAAGGTACTTCCTTCCATTTTCTAAATTAAGCAATTAATGCCCAAATTCTGTTCGACGATTGTATCGTCTTATCTGTGGACGAAAAAAAAAGCCGCAGTTATGATTATTTAAAACAATAATTATTTATTGTCTATGCTAGAAGGTTCGTGTATTTGCTTTATTATTTCTCTCTAAACATTATATCCAGCACATATTTCTTCATATATTTTTCAAACTATTGTATAATACATACTTTAATTGAATTTTTATGTTTTAAAAACATCCCAGAAAAACATTTTCATGTTTTTTAAAGCAATAGGAAAAATGTAATTTAATAGTGAGCAAAAATATAGTGCTCCAAACCGAGAACTCACCATACAAAAATCAGCAGCGATGTCACCAGGTTTTCAGCGCTACTTTTATTTTATAATAGTAAAAACCTGCTTTTTAGAAGCAAACTTTTTGCTGGGATGGTAATATTTTTATTTTAAATTATCAAAAAAAATAAAAATTTTTGAAGAAAATAATTTAGAGAATTCAAAAACAATAACTCAAAAGTATTTTCAAACAAAAACATCCTAAACCTTCTTACTGAATTAGGGCATAAGTAAAAATATAGGTGCAGTATTTTTTTAATTTCCCTCATTTCCTGGTGTTCGTCAAAAGTGGCTAAGAACTTGTAATATCTGTGAAATAGACTTGTTAGAAGATCTTATTCAATATTTTAGAAAAAAAGATCTTAGAATCAACAAGAATCGAATTATGTAGATTAAACAAAATGCAATATCAAACAATATCTGTTAAGCATAATGAAAATTCATTGACAATTAATCAAAAACATCAATAAATTTGGTTTCTCAACGTCAAATTTAGATGCAAATATAGTTAAAAGATTTGTATGGAGCAGAAGACATAAAAATATGAGATAAGTTATTCAAACTTCACAGATGTGTATTTATCTATATCACTTTAATTATTCGCAAATTTTTGTTAAGAGAATTACACATTTTTGTAAAAAAAATTTCTACGGGTAGACTTAAATTTTTTACTATATGGGATAATTTTTCTTTATTTCTCTCAAAAAAACAAACTTCAAAAATACTTATTTTTAAAAACAAAAAGAGAAGTACCAAGGCAATTTCATATAAGGCAAGGCGAATTCATACTAGGTGGTCGTAAGGGATCAGGTGACTATTTTCGCCCCTTGAACACAACTGGGACGAACGACGAATTTTTCGGTGCGAACTTTCGTCATAAAAAATAAAACACATTTGTGCATATGAAAATGAACACAACACCGCCGTACAACGAAATTCGTCGTGCGTGACGAACTCTTAGATAGATTTATTTCTATTTTGTACGCCGACGAACGACGAAAAAACAAAATTTAACGAAAATTCTCTCCTTGTCTCTCTGTTTTTGCACACACAACCAGCGTTGCCGTTTTGGTTACTTTTAACCAAAATTGGTTACTTTTTTTCCAATGTGTACTTGTGTACTTTTTTTCCATTTTGGTTACTTTTTTTAAGCACAAAAATAACCATTTTTATATGATATTTAAATTTGCATATCGTTATGCACTATCAAATGTTTAAATGAATTTCGTAGCTAAAAACAAATGTGGATGTGGTTTCCAAAGTTAGTACATGATAAAGAAGAAGAAATCGTATCCCAGATTTTCCCAATTTGAAATAAAAAGTATTGATATGGATATATTTTGAGACAAAGTTTCCACACATACAAATGAGTTTATTACTACACAGCTCATCGGCTTCTGAAAGGATATTTTCGTAGCTTAGTTTAACAGAAACTAATGCAGCATGGATGGATTTTAGTACCAAATCTATAATGCATATGTATATTTTAATACTTTATCTATAAATTCAAGTGTTTGGATAACGAATTTAATAAAAGAACTTATTTGTTTTTTACATACGTAAATTGTCGCCTACAATAAAATTTTACAGTCTATATTTTAAAAAATATCAAAATTTTGGCATTTTGAAAATTCTAAACTATGCGTATGGCAATAAAATTATAATTCCAATAAAATAATCTATTTTCGATTACATGTCGCTTACAGTAACATCGAAAATAAGGCTCAATACATGAAACGGAAGTACAAATCTAAATAATAATAATAATAGTTAATAGTTAATTTTTTTTATATGCAATTATTCCATACTATCACAGATATATTTTGGGTTTTCCAACGTTTTTTAAATTTATCTAATAATAATACTCCAGATACAGGAAGATTCTTAGAACGAGCGGCCGTAACCCATTTGAGCATTGCTTCCTCAATGTGATAATGCACTGGGAAGAATTTCAAACTCTTTAGCTATATCTTTTTTCTTTGATGTCCCTTCTTCAACTTTATTACTTATATATTAACTTCTTTCCAAGAGAAATACTACTCCGGTGTGTCATTTTCGTTCATTGAACTCGGTCAACTGATGCTAAAAGTCAAATCATTAACTTTTTTGTTTTCATTTTAATTTTTTTCGGTATTATTTACATATTTTCTTTATAAATAGTGTTGCTAACAAGTGTAAAATAAAGCTGTTAAAAATAGTTCACTATATGGAGACAAAAACACACGTAAAATGTATTTTTGCTTTCAAAATTTTGTTCATTGTAAAGAAAAATTCACTGTATGGAAATTTATTATACGGAGATCAAAATACATTGAAAGTGAAACGAAAAAGCTGTGTTCTTGATTTTAGTTCATAATAAGGAGAACTTCATTGTATGGGAGTCCACTATAAGGAAGTTCGACTGTATTTGAAAATGCCATTCTGGCACTTAACTGTAACAATGACAAATTATAATTTTTTTATTGTTACAAATGTATGCAAGGCACATTCACGGAAATTCAGCTGAGCTATTTTTTTTTTTAAATTAAAGTTCAACCGAAACTTCAAAAATTGTTTACGAAAGAGAAATTAAAAAAAAAATTCAATAAGAAAAATATTTTATTAAAAAAATTCTTTGAAAACAAATTTAAAAATACGAAAAAAACTATTAAAAAATTGTGAAAAGTGCTAAACATTGCAAATTTTGTTAGTGGTAGCTGCCGTGGAGAAATTTTTTCAACTTTTTGTGAATAATTTTTATTATTATTGTGTTACAACAAATTCTATTTTTGATATTTTGGATGAACTAAAACCCATGTTGTTTTTTTCATTGTTGTATTTTTTATTGTTCTTGTAATCCTGATATTACCTGGAAATAAATGTGCCTTGAATGTATGCAATTATAATTTATTTTTAAACAGATATTTTTTGGGACTCGCTCGAACTGACAACCTCCGGCATGACAGGCTTGCGCACCAGAGAACAGATCGAAGGCTTTAATTTGTTGTTTTTAATGCAATCACAAAAAACCGGCATATTGTTGTTAATCCACATTTGAAAGAAACAACGCGTGGCACTCAGTGAATGGTGCGAATGCTTTTTACTGTGTTTGACCACAACGTAGTCTTTGTACTTTGTGCTTGTATGTATAAAACTCTTGCATTAGTGTTTATAAAATACGATATAGATTTGAAATATATGGCAAATTTTATATGAAACAGTTATTTGAAATACATTTCAGATCTATTTTATATTTTCCAAATGTAACTTTTTGTATTTTCATTTTTTCTAACACCGTAAATATCGGCATTTATTTTTTCTAAAATTTCCACCCTCAAATTGCATTTTTTTTTATTTATAACCATTAAAATCACCTTAAATAAACTTATTGTTTAAACGTGATATACATAAGATCAGCGAATACTGAGTGAATGGTATGAATGAATTGTATCATAGCAATTACATATTTTATTGTTGTCGAATAAATGCATGGCAAAAGCAACGAATTTATGAATTGTTAGCAAATGCAAATGGTCTCATTCTGTTCTCTGTTGCACACTACCCACTAGGGATGCCAAACGGGAAATCCCGAATCCCGGGATTTTCGGTATTTGGCAAATCCAGATTCCCGGGATTTGTAAAATTCAAGCCCGAGATTTTAATTTCGCAATTTCTCAGCAATTTTATATAAAAACCATTTATAAATTAATATTTTCGTTGATTTTATGGTACTTTTTTATAAAATATTAAAGTTCCATACAATTTTTTACGTGCAGTTTTAACAATTTAATGACTATTCGTGACATATTTCTTATAAATTAACAACAAGAGCAAAATAAATTAACTACTTTTTCACTGTTATTTTCATCAAAGGTGCTACAATATACAACTATTTAAATATTAATTATTTTGAAAACAAAAAGAAGCATATGAGATTTTGAAGGGAAATAACATTTAGAAAACTCATAACTTTGACAAATTTATTCCGTCTTATTCTATATTATAAGGCCAATTATGAATAAAATTCCACGGGAAATTTTTCCCGGGGAATAATTTCAAACAGTGGCAAATAATTGGAGAAAACAAAAAAATCTATTTGGAAAAGGGAGAAATTACTTGCGGAAATTTATTCATAATTGCAGTGAATAACAACTATCTGTATGTCGACTACTCAACGCTATAAAAAAATTAGCACTTATCTACTTTTCGGTAACAATTGAGTACTATTGACACGGATCCCGAAAATCTCAAATCCCGAGATTACCAAAAATCGATCCTGATTAGCATTCCTACTACCCACTCGACCACAGAGCCATATTTCAAAAGTATAAACACCAGTTAAGCTTAGATTAATATCTAAGAATAGTTACGGGGCTGGTTCCAGAGTAGCTTGGCGAATAATGAGCATTATGTTTATACTGCTTTTTGTAGTGTACCTCACGTACTGCAATACACTGTATCATAATATAATTGCATTGCAACACAGTTCATTGTAATAATTAACAGAAAGTTTTCTTTATAAAACTTAAATGACACACTTTTATTTTTACTAGGACCGCCCGGTGCTCTAAATTAGACCACTTGACACCTACTATGTCTTTATTTATTATAAGCACATGTCTACAAAACAAAAACAAAGCAGAAAGTTGTCTTTTTTTCAAGCAAATTTTAATATCTACACAAAAATGCCTTTTAATAAACCATATATGTTGCATCAATATTGGTGAACGAAAACATACTTTAAAGATTACTAACTTATATTAAAGAAATTTATTATTCGACATATTGCCATAATTATATTTTAATTTGAAATTTATTTGCTGGTGGTGCAGTGTGGTTGAAGTCTACTGATGATTTGTTACAGCAACAATGAAATGCATATAGACCAAGCTGAACCACCAGCAAATAAATTTCAAATTACTAACTTATGTTATTATAGCAAAATTAAAGACATAAAGAAAGACAAAATTGAAAAATGAAAAATAGTATATAAGCATATAAGTATATAAAGCGCTACGGCCTGTTTCTCTAAATGCGAACGATAAATTCGATCAAACATTTATATCAAAAACAAAAACAAAAAACTGAAATTTGTTTTTGTTTTCAATACTAATATTCGATCGAATATATCGTTGGCATTTAGAGAAACAGGGGGTTACCCCTGTAACGTAAACAGGCAATAATTTGCCTTGTTTTCAATTAAATTCTCAAATCTTTTGGCAGCTCTTTTGAGCGCCTATTGTTTGAGATGGTCTCCCTGACAGCTGTATAAAATAACCAAGAGACTAAAGGGCCCCGCATACACACTACCACACGCTACGACCACATTTACGTGATATCATTTAAAACTTTACATCCTGAATCTATAACACATTACATGGCGGCGGGAATCCTGCCATTACACATTCCTTTAATATTTTTAAATCGAGATGTTTGCATTTTTCGATACCCAAGATGTTCTTCTTCTATCGAAATATACAAAAAACTCGATTTAAAAAGAAATAATGATTTAGGGCCTTTCCATATTAAGCTAAAGATATGTAGTATACATACATACATATTAATTTAATTTTTCCACACACAAAAACTTACATTTGAGGATCCATACTATCCCTCATGGAAACCATACGGGGCTGAGGTTTTTGATTCTTATTTAATTCCCAGCCAACAAATTTCACTTTTTCCTCATCATTAAGATCAAATATTTCGGTTTGTTTAATGTGCCATACTGAGCTGGAACCAATATTCATATGGTTGTCATAACGTAAGCCCACAAATTTCACTGTTCTATTAAGCAGGAAAGGACTTAATAAAGAGAAACACATTAGAATTCTTATGTATGTAATTGATAACTTTTAACTTTGATAAAGAAAAGTCTACTTACCACTTGTAAAACAAAAATGCTGCATATATTCTCATCAGCCAAGACGGTTGCACAAATTCGCTATTGTCGCAAAAGCAGAAATAAATGTCTTCCAGTGGCATATTTTCCAGAGCAATATTATTTAAAAACTCTTTCAACATGTAAAATTTTCGATTTGCTGAGGAAGCTTCCAAAACAAAAAAATTTTGCAATTCACTATTCATAGATAGTTTTAAAGCCTCTTGTATGTTTTCAAAATTTTTTCGGCAGTCTGCCAATTTTGTAGCTGGTTTTTCCAAACTCAATGTCGGTGTTAGTGGGCAAGGGAAAGCAAACCAATAGTAATAATTATGATTTTTAAGATCCTAAATAGAAATACATAGATATCATTTTTAGTGCCAATATACTCATTAATTACACTGTACAACAGCCAAAATAGCCTTTAGATAAAAGTATGCGGACTATATGGATTTCGATGCGTTAAATTCAAATCTGCTTTCAGTTTTTCTCTATCACGTAGAGATTTTTTTATGGGCGTGGCTAATTTTGCCCCCTAAATTAGTCGGCCATACTAATATATTTTACTATAACTCGAAACCCGCTATTTCGATTTTAATAAATAATAAAACAAAAGACGCGCCACAAAATTTTGTTAAAAAAAATTAATAATCATTTTTTACCTATCTTTTATGGTTTCGGAGTTATTCAGAATTTAAAAAAGAAAAAAATTTTTTTATGCAAAAATCGCGTAATTTTTTTACATGAAAATTGCAATAAAAAAATCAGAAACTCAATAGTTTTATATTTTTTACATTTTTCTTAAAACCACATATCCTAGGAATAAAACAAGCTATAAAACGTGAAAATCCAGCAATAAATCTTGATTTTATTCGCAATTTAAACCAGGTACCTAAAAATGGAAAAATGTGTGTAATGCATTAAATGCAGTCACATTTACATCTGGTAATGCTACTGAAAGGGCATTGCGGGCAGGTAACAGAACTAAAAGAAAATATAAAATAAAGAATTTTGGGTATACATAAGTATGTTCACTCATCAGTTGCCATACAATAACTGTTTGTGAAACCGAAAAGTAAATTTTCAACCGCAACAAAATTAAAAAAAAATAGCTAAAAATTTTAGCATAAGCTGAATTTAAAAAGTGATAATTTCTTCATCTATTTTTTTGGTAAGTATTATTATTACTAATTCAAAATGTTGTATTTATGATGCGAAGTAATAGTTTTGTATCAAATTGTTGCAGGTTTCAAAATGCCAAGGCTTTGTAAAAATTCTGCTAATTCATTCTGTTATGTATGTGGTGATTTAACTTTAAAATCGCAACGCCTATGAGGCTCTAAAATGCGATATGTCGCTTAAAATTCATTTTTTAAACTCGCACTTGGATTTTTTCCCCGAAAATCTTGGTGCCGTATCAGATGAACATGGTGAAAGGTTTCATCAAGACATGATATATATAGAAAAGTGTTACAATGGAAAATCATTAGAAGTAATGCTTGCAGATTTTTGTTGGTCCATTCGACGAGAAACTTAATTGAAGATATGAATAGGAATAAAAATGTCAATTAGTAAATAACAAGACACTTTTTAATTTTAAAACGTTTTTAAAGTACAAATATTTTTCTTACAAAAATGGTGTTTTATTTCAAATAGTTAAGTGTTGTAGTTCAAGCTAGCACTTTTTCTTAAAACTGAATATACATACTTAGCGCTTCTAGCTTAGTTTATTGACAGCATACATAATAATACATAAAGTGAAAAATATTTGCGACTAAAAGTTTTTCATTATATTTTGAGAGCTAAAAAAAATTAATATTAAACCAAAATTATTTATTTCGCCAATAATTTCTGAATGCTCGGAGTTATTGAGAAATTATTAGCAGCTGAAATAAAAAAACATTGGATCAGCATTTAATGCTTTACACACATTTTTCCATTTTAAGGTACCTGCTTTAAATTGCGAATAAAATCAAGATTTATTGCTGGATTTTCACGTTTTATAGCTTGTTTTATTCCTAGGATATGTGGTTTTAAGAAAAATGTAAAAAATATAAAACTATTGAGTTTCTGATTTTTTTATTGCAATTTTCATGTAAAAAAATTACGCGATTTTTGCATAAAAAAAACTTTTTTCTTTTTTAAATTCTGAATAACTCCGAAACCATAAAAGATAGGTAAAAAATTATTATTAATTTTTTTAACAAAATTTTGTGGCTCGTCTTTTGGTTTATTATTTATTAAAATCGAAATAGCGGGTTTCGAGTTATAGTAAAATATATTAGTATGGCCGACTAATTTAGGGGGCAAAATTAGCCACGCCCATAAAAAAAAAATCTCTACGTGATAGAGAAAAACTGAAAGCAGATTTGAATTTAACGCATCGAAATCCATATAGTCCGCGTAATTTTATCTAAAGGACAGCCAAAAAATGTTATTTTGTTGTACAGTGTTATTTAACTTACTGCAAAAGAGAGTACAAAAAATCTCGCCAATAAACTGGGATCATCTGTAGTGGCTTCATTTTTAAATAGCGCTAAAAGCTTTATGCCCTCTTCTCTTAACAATGCATTTTTGTCGCAGGTTTTGAATTCCTCAATGGTGTTTTTATTGTAGATAGTTCCATGAGATTTAAAGCAATATTTCGGCGGTATAAATTCACTGAAGATTTGTGTTTATTATATAAAAAGTATTCATTTCAGTTTTTTGTTGGAAAAATGGAAAAATGCATTTTTTTACAGAAAACACAGAAAAAAAATTTTAAAATTTTTTTTTGAATTTTTGTTTCCTGTGTTTGTTGTCAAAAAAACTTAAATTTTTCCACTTTTCCAACGAGAAAAACCTGAAGTGAATACCTTTATTATAAAAGTATATTGTTATAGTTTAAAAATAAAATTGTAATGGCCTTAATTAAATTGCAGTGAAACGGTCTCAAAAATATATGTACATATGTATTTTAAAATAAAGTATAGTTCGACCACCAACCCAGACGGTCAACTTGAGTATAAAGTTTATAGGAAAAGTACGATTTTTTTAATGATTTTCATAAAAATTTTCTAGACGTGTCGTCTGCTTGACTTATGGACACTGCACATTATGTAACATTTTTTTTTTACAAAAAGGAAAAAAAAATTGTTTATCTTTTTTGTATGGTGTTGTATGGCACGTCTAAAGCGGCCAATACACTACAACAGCATGCATGCGCAATCAAGTGTTTGTGCCAGCGGTTGGGTCGTGTATGGGTATTTTGTTTGATTGCACGTTTTGCTGTAGTGATGTCAAATAGAGTTTGATATTTTGCTGATGGTACAAGCTTGCTGGTATTGTGTATAGTGAAGTTAGCTCAGTTGAGTAAACTTGTCAAGGAGTAAATATTCATTTCAAAATTGTAATTTGTTTAAAAATAATTTTTTTCAATGGAAAATGGAAATTAAATTTTAAAAATTTAAGCAAACAACTGTGTCACTATACAGAACCACCCTTCTTTAATTTTTAAAAAAAGTGAATAATGTACCAGCTTGCTGGTATGTTTTGAACCTTTAAGGGGGTGTTACTGTAAATATTCAAACATACATACATTTACATCATGATATAAATATATAAGTTACTTCCATTCTCTCAATTTTTCTTGACATTCACCTTCTGACAGCTATAGGTATTCTGAAGTTTCCGTTAAAATCATGCTACCGTATTAATTTAATATTTCCCCTCTCTTTTTTCCTGTTTATTTGAAAATTTTATTCAAAAATTATTTCAAAATTGTTTTTAGAAAATATAATCTATATATAAATTAAACAACTAATGCATAAATTCTGTTCGACGATTGTATCGTCTTGTCTATGGACGAAAAAAATCCGCAGTTGTGATTCTTTAAAACATTATTCATTGTCTATACTAGAAGGTTCGTGTATTCGCTTTACGATTTTGTTCTAAACATTATACCCAACACATATTTTTTCATATATTTTTCATACTATTGTATATTACATTAATTTAATTTTTATGTTTGGTAATAATATTTTTATTTTTCATTATCAAAAACAACAACCATTTTTGAAGAAATTAATTTAGAAAATTAAAAAACAAGAACTAAAAGGTATTTTCAAACAAAAACATCCTAAATCTTCTTACTGAATTAGGACATAAGTAAAAATATGAGTGCAGCATTTTTTAATTCCCCTCATTTTCTAGTATTCGAGAAAAATGGCTGAGAGCTTATAATATCTGTTATATGTTACAATAAAAAGGAAAAAAGAAAGAAAAAAAAATTATGTAGATTAAAAAAAATGCAATATCAATCAATATTTATTAAACTTAATGAAAATTCATTGTCAACTAATCAAAAACATCAATAAATTTGGTTTCTCAACGCCAAATTTAGATGCAAATATAGTTAAAAG
This sequence comes from Tachina fera, assembly GCA_905220375.1. Classification (NCBI taxonomy): domain Eukaryota; kingdom Metazoa; phylum Arthropoda; class Insecta; order Diptera; family Tachinidae; genus Tachina; species Tachina fera. The sequence goes on along the minus strand of LR999967.1, from coordinate 99,445,225 downwards.
ATTTGTATGAAGCAGAAGACATAAAAATATGAGATAAGTTATTCAAACTTCACAGATGTGTATTTATCTATATCACTTTAATTATTCGCAAATTTTTGTTAAGAGAATTACACATTTTTGTAAACAATTTATAGGAGAAAACTTAAGTTTTTTACTATATGGGATCATTTTTATTTATATCTCTCAAAAAACAAACTTCAAAAATACTTATTTTTAAAAACAAAGAGAGAATGGAAGTACCTTCTATATTTATATCATGCATTTACATAGTATGTATATGAGTAGAACCAGTCTGTTCAAACTGGGACCAGAGCGCCGAACATCAACCGGCTTCTTATACAAATGAATACACATACGCGAATAGATTTCTCTCGTGTTTCTCTCGGTGGCCAGCTCTGATGTATGCATGTACATTAGGGCTGCCATACGTCCTGGATTTAGACAAATTATCCTGGTCCACTCTTAAATTATCCTGGTTTTTTTGTACAGGAAAATTTACCAGCAACTACAATAAATTTAAACGAGAGCCACTCTTATTCAATGAATGATGAACTTAAATGAAGTTTTTATTTTTGTTTATTGTTTTGTATCTATTGCATTTTTTTAAGCTTATAGGGTAGAGTATTTTTGTGATTTTTTTCCAGATTTTTCGCAAGAGGTTTAGAGGTCGCTAAAATCGAATTTAACGCAAAAATTGGGTTTCTCAACTTTTTTCAATTTGTCTCATTACTCGGCCCATTAGCACGATTTCCTTTGTTACTAAGTAAATTTTTTTTAAAAAACTGTTCAAACTTTATTTATCTGTAGAGATATAAGTTTCGGTTATTTCTTTGCTCATTTGGGTAACCTTTATGAACAATTTTTTGTTTGTAAGTTTAACATAAATTTTAAAAATAGTGTCTTGTAATTAATTTTAATTATTATTTTTCGAACTTAATTTGTTTCTATATTTATGATTTGAACGGGCTAAAGTTCGTATCGCTTTTTAAGCCAAATTATATGTGATAATTATTAATGAACAAATAACATCAAAGTGAGTTGTAAATATTCTGACAACAACACATAGTTGAACGGAGCAGCTAGCCGTTTTCGTTCTTGTAACATTTAAGATTTCTATTGAAGTTAAAAGAACTGAAATGTGGATAAATTTTGAGTCATTTAAAAAAAATATTGAATTTTCTCATACCTTTCTAAGGATATATATACCCTTTATAAGTTTTGTACCCGTTTTGTGAAATTAAAAATATTGTAATGCGTTTGCCAGTTATGCATCGGATTTGTTTTAATGTTTTTGTTCTGTTGCGAAGACTTCAGCAATGCGAGCCCAAAAAACGCTAGGCAGCTTGCGTCTCATACCCAAAAAATATATTTAAAAATAGTTTTTTGTTAGCTTTCTATTATTTATTGGAGCTTTTACGATATAGCTCTATGCACTGCAATAAATTATGAAAGTCTGTTTCATAGGTTGTTAGATTAATATAAGTACATATTAGTGTCCTTCACAAGACCATTTATAAGACTTTTCAAGACATGAGAGATTTTTCAAATGCTTTTTACTACAGCGAAATATTCTAAAGCAAACGCTAAAAAAACTGTTGGCAAGACATTAGTTTCAATTGTTTGAGAATATTTCGCTGTAGTAAAGCATTTGAAAAATCTCTCATGTCTTGAAAACTCTTATAAATGGTCTTGTGCAGGACACTAGTACATAGTAGCCAAGGCCACGCCGAGTTCTGCGACATCATTTCGATTTGCTGAACTTTGTTCTAGGCTTGATGCTATTATATGCCATTTTTCCGGATCTGTTAGTAAAAAATCAACTGAAATGTTACGGTTTTTTTTGGGACACACTAATGTATATATGTATGTATGTGCAAAGTTCTGTTGTACTTTCGTTTGTGGTTTGTATGAGTGTCCTGGTTGATGGGCTCATACTTCTGGCGGCCCTAATGTACATACATACATATTTATACAATTATTACACTCCTGATAGGATTTTTATTAATCTTTTTACGCGACTGACGAGGAACGCTTATTTTTTCATCCTTATCTCGTTATGTACACATACATTTATAGTCATGAAATTATTTCCCAACTACTATGTACAAGTAGAAAACTTTATTTCACTTAATAGACACACCCTCTTTACTTACCTATTAAAAGCAGTATAATCGACTTCCATTAAGCAAGACTTTGCTTGACGATTGGTATAGTATCCATAGATGCTTTTAGGTTTATCACTTAAACGATCCAAATCCAATTTAATCTCGGCTAGCTTATGCCAAAACGTGGGACTGACAAACGATTGCAGCGGAGCAAATTGCACAATGTGATTTACATCTTCCATAGTTATTTGTTAAAGATTTGAATAGGTCAATCAAAGCTTTTTCGTTAAAAATTAAAAACTTTTTTATATTTGGTTGCTGACACACACAAAAAATAAGACGCAGCTAAAAAAATCTCCTTTGTGGGAAAATTATGCTGCAGCAATAACAAACAGGCAAAACGAATATTTTCCCAGCAAAACATTGCATGGTAAAAATGTTGTCGAGTCATGGCTTTAAGTGATGGCGAAATAAATTGCATATACCCATATTCATTGCTGAATATAAAAGTATTTATATTTGTACTTTCATCACTTCACAAAGGACGAATATATGTATATGTATATGTATTAGGAAAAACATTGCATATTAATTTAATTCTTGTAGAAAAAATGTGAACTATTACATTTTTTGCTGGGTTGTGTTAAAGGCGTATGAAGTATCAGCTGATCAGATGTTTTTGTCTACTGAACATAACAGGGTGGTTCACATCTATAGCCAATACTCAAAAGGGAAGTAAGCTTAGAAAACTATTCAATTTTGTAGAGATATAAATCAAGGCGAAATCAGTATTTTATACTGAATTTGCCTCGATATAAATTAATGGGTCTTACTTATTAGGCCCCTTTCACATTAGGCAACTTTACTTGCGCAAGTATAATTTTGATTTTTATTTATTTTCTTTTGAACTTGCTTCTATGTTCACATTCTGTTCATTTGTTGAGCAAGTTTAATTTTCTTATGCTCGAGTTTTCTTAATTTGTTGACGTTTTGTGGCAGAATTGCCAAGTTGTGGCAGAATTGCCAAGTTCAAGCAAGTCTGTACTCAAATCTCGGCAATTCTTTCCCCTTCAACCGACCTTTCCTCTCACACCCACAAACACAAGACTTGCGCAAGTAAAGTTGCCTAATGTGAAAGGGGCCTTACAATGTCGTATTTCCACTCCGACAATGTAGTAGTAGATTAAAGAAAAAGTTTTAAAATTATTAGTCTAGTACAAAATATTCTAATTCGAAATACGACACTAGGTAGAACAGTGAAGTGAAGTGAAATATATCTTCATCACGTCATTAAAATTAAATGAAAAGCTTACAATAAACATACATAACATCAAATTCGATTATTACACTGTCTTCTACAAAAAGGAATCGAATCGAGAAAAAATGTTGCTTATTCTTTAATCTATTACAAAAACGTCGTAGCAAAAGTTGAAATACGCCAACCACAATAAGGTGATTGTTAATAAATTGCCTTGCCCGTTTACCCGTATATTTCTTTCCTAGTATATAGGATATTAAAAGTCTCAGGTCTGGGGACAAATTGCAGCATACGATATCGATAGAAATTTGGAAATATTTCAATAGTTTAAATGGAAATATGTATGTATTTGTATATTTCGCTTGATATCGAATACCGCAGTTTCCCCCTGATTTATTGACTTTTCAAGAACACATATAAATTATGACTTAATTTATTTTAGCAGGTTTTCAAAAAGACAGTATTACAAATAAAAGAATATTATGAATAAATTATAAATAAAATAATCCAACTTATACTGTATCTATCTGTCGACATCACGTCAATACAATGGACCTTATTACGAGTGTCGAATTTCGACTACGATACGTTGATTTTGTACTAAATAACATTGTAAATTTTCTCTTTAATCTACTACAAAATATTCGCACTCGTAGAAAAATGCGACACTCGTAATTAGGCCCAATATCAAAACATTGGGGCTTGTCTTGTCGCTCTCAACAACAATTGTTGAGAGCTACTCTCCAATGTCTAGAAAATAACATCAGCTTATCAGCTGGTTTCGACAACGGGTAGACAAGCGCCAATTATTGGGTATTGCATTGACATAACGTCGCCAAAAAGTGACAGAATAAGTGTTAATATTCAACTTTTTATTGCGATTTTCGATTTCAACTTTGACACTGAAAGCCAAATTCCAATATTTTTTTTTAAATTTAGTACAAAATGTTGTTTGTTGTTGATGCAAACTTGGCAACCAAATGCAATAAATAAGGTTTGATTTATTAATAATAAACATAAATTTAAATAACGTTATATCTAACGCTTATAAACAAAAGTACATTTATGTACATACATTATAAGGACATGCTTGCTCCACGTTCTCCTTTCAAGTTAGGTACAACTATTTAATTTAATTAAAAATTAAAAGAAAAGCAATATTAATTATTGCGAATAAAAAAATTCTGAAATGATACAAAAAAACGTTTTCATTAGTTCAACAAAGTTTATTCAATTGAAATTCTAATATACAATTTATGTTCAATAATTTTTAATAATTTTTAACTTTAGCCAAACTGTTAATAATAAATACTAAATAAATATAATAACAATGAATGAATATATAACTGATAATAGATGCTTATGTATTTTATTTTTAGATTTTTTATAGTTGCTGCAGAATAGAAAAAATCAAGATAAGCTTGAATTTAATTTTAATTTTTTTTTGGTAATTTACTGCAAACTGCCAAAGCAGCTCATTTTATTACAGTTTTGAATTCAAATCAGAAATCTAACCAGAAATATAGCACAGTGTCAAAATTATCAAAATTAGTTTTAGCATTTTAAAGAAATATAAACGAACTATTTCAAAAGAACTATATATCGTTGGTTGAATTGCAAAATCGCGAGACTAGTAGGGTGATCGATTATTTGAATTTTTCCAGAAACCTTTTTTCGAATAGTTCGAATATTTGAAATTACGAAAACCCCGGTTTCGGTTTTTACAATTCAGGAAAAACTGGTCAACCGGTTTTTTTAAATAAGAGAATTATTATACAAATGTTTTGATTTTAAATTGCTTTATAAAAAAAAGAGTTAAGCAAAAAAAGTTTAAAGAGGGATGTTGTGGATGAGACAGCACTACGGACATTTAAAGCACTTCGCTTTACCTTTTCCGCAACCACTACTTGGTGGTGTTGTCATGCTCAAATAACGCCTAGAACTTTTATACTGCAAAACAAAATTCTAAAGCGGCCCATCCATTATACAATATTATTGCATATGTCGTTGTATATATTATTGTCGTTTTGAGCTATACTATGGAATAAATGGTACAATATTTCAATAAAATATTGCCCAATTTTCCTGACTGTGAAATAGTAAACAACGTTCTACAATGTTGCCACCATATTTCAGAATTGTCTTTATTGGACAATAAAAATCTAGTCTTTTGATATTTTCCCATATATTGTGCAACCTACGAACATGACATACAAATTAGCGATATTATTGTACAATAGGGACAATTGCATAATTATATTGCAAGTGGTTTTAATATATGTAACAACCGGTTTTTAAATGATAAAAAACTGGACTAATCAACATTTGGAAAATCCCAACAACCGTATTGTGAAAAAACCGTGTTTTAAAACCGGTTAAAAACCGAGTCGATCACCCTAGTGATTTCGCTTTATTAATTTTTATAGGAGAGAGAAACAACTAAACAAAATTATTATTAAGTGACTGATGTTAAGTATCTTTATTTTCATTTTGAATTCGGCTCATTATTAAGGTTTGTAAATTTCACAATAATTAATTCAAATGCGCTTTTGAGTTTTTTGTTTGCTAGTTGCGTGGTTTTACACTTCAGCTGACGATATGTATTACAATTTAAAACGTATTGCACACCTTGAATAGATAGAAAACATGCAAGTTGTGATACACAAAATCTTAATGGTATTCAGTATACTGGTCCCGTCACAGAAATCAAATTCGCTCGAAATTGATTTCAATTCAGTAATTAGCAAGGCAAATTCACATAAGCTATACTCAGCTCAATTCGCTTTTGAATATTTAAGGCCCAACTATAATAGGAATAAGCGAACTTAAGCAACTGTGCGGTTACATATAAAACGTATGTGGCAAACTATAATGTACTTATGGAACTTTTCGTTAAGTTTCGTCAAATGTCATTTGCTTAAGTGAAGTGCCAAACTGAACGCACATTCCGTACGGAAAACACTGTTTGTACATTTTTTAAACTCAAGCAAACATCAGCAGAAAATATTAATTGATTTTAAATATTTTTTTATTGTTTCTTATTTTAAACACAGAAAAGGAAGCAAAACTTCTATTTTCATTCTTTGTTTAAAAATACACACACACACACATACACATAAGTTTATTTATGTATGATCATTGTTGTACTTTTTAGTAGCCAAAACAAATAAAACAAGTAATAAAGTGCTGGATACGTGAATTTTTAATAGATTAGGATATTCCAACAAGTTAATTTGATTGAATTGCATTCATTTAGTAGTTATTAAAAGAAACAAAATTACTAAAAAAAATGTGAACAATACCTTTATTTGCAGCTGTGTCTAAAGAATAATTAAGTGCATATAAGTACATTGTGGCCACCTAAAAGTCACATTTGAATTGTTTAAGTATTTGACAGACTTATCGTTCAATTCTGGCATTAGCTTAAGTCAGCTTATTCATATTATAGTTGGGCCTTTATACTTTAAATGTCAAACAAATGTACTGAAAAATGTGTGTTGACATCCAACATATATTTAAGTTACAAGCGGCGAAAATAGTCACCTGATCCCTTGCGACCACCTAGTATGAATTCGCCTTGCGTAATTAGGTTCAACCAAAAATGAAAAAAAAAGAGTTTCCTCGAAATGAAACTACTTTAAATTAAAATGGTCGGAATTATAATTTTTTGATTGTGTAAGCAAGAAAATCTATTTGCAACAATTTTATTTCATAAAAAAGATATTTTTGAAAAACTTTAAAATTTTTTTGTATTATTTTTTTTTAATTTAAGAAATTTGATGGAGTCATAAGAAAAACAAAAAAGTGCTGCCACATTTTGGATATGAAAGTGGTGATTCTCTTGTCCGCAATTTTCCGGCAGACTCTTGACGTCTCGTTGCATTTAGCACTGACGTTATTGAATTCCAAGCATTTCGCGTATTGATTTTTAAATTTTTTTTTTCACTTCAATAAATAAAAGAAGGTCCGTCTTTCGTATTTTATCTTCTTATGTTGTTGATACTTTTCGACTTCGTACTTTTTTCAATAAATTAAGGAATATCGCAAAATTTTTTTTCTTTAATTAATCTAGGACCAAAATATGCAGCTCATCGTTAAAAAATTCTGTAAATCTATCTTTCAAGTGGAGATTTACTTGAGAAATTTGACGACAGTCTGTATTTAGGATTATTATTTTTATACAAAACTCTTCTGGGATGGTGAAATTCAAATAGATCTTGAACTGTACCTGGATTCAGTAACTTTTTTAGCGATAATCGTATCTCTATAATAAATATAACGAAAATTTATCGACTTTGCTATTCAGTAACATATTTTAACGAAATAAGCTGTCGGTTGAAGTAAAAAAAGTAAGTCCCGGTTCACACGTTTCAACTTTTGTTGCACCACTCTTAATTCAGCTGTAAGAAAGACGGAGACGGAAACACAATTATCTCGTTTTTTCTTACAGCTGAATTACGAGTGGAGCAAGAAAAGTCGTGTGAACCGGGACTTAAATCTCAAGCTAAAATTCATTTAGTTACGGTTCACACACTTCAACTTTTGTTGGTCAACTCGTAATTCAGCTGTAAGAAAAAAGAGATATTTCCGTCTACGTCTTTCTTACAGCTAAAATACGAGTTGAGCAACAAAATTTGAAGTGTGTGAACCGGGACTTAGTTTATCGCGGTTCCCACACTTTGTTGATCAACTCGTAATTTAGCTGGTAGGAGAAGAGAGATACTTGATACTTGTATTTCCATCTTCGTCTTTCTTACAGCTGAATTACGAGTTGAGCAACAAAAGTTGTATCGTGTGAGCCGGGACTTTAATTATTCTTTGTCCCTGTAAGAAGACGGAGAAGGAAATACAAATATCTTTTTTTCTTAGTCCCGGTTCACACGTTTCAATTTTTGTTGCTCCACTCTTAATACAGCTGTAGAAAAAAAGAGATATTTTTTTTACCTCTCCCTCTTTCTTACAGCTGAATTACGAGTTGATCAACAAAAGTTGAATTGTGTGAACCGGACTTTGTGCTCTTCGCTTACACCCCATTCAGACACGCAAAGTTTACTTTGCGAAGTCTTAATTCAGCTGGGAGAAAGACAGACAAATAAAGTATTCTTAACCCTGTCTTTCACCGTGCTGAATTAAAACTTTGCAAAATAAACTTTGTGCGTCATGTTGTTGCCACATGGTATACAATTAAATGGTGAATAAAACACAGATGTACACTACCCTAAAAAAGAAGTTGCAAAACCACATTATCGTTACCGCAAACGAATAAATATTACGATTTTTGGTTCGCAAAAAGTTAATGAATAAAACTAAAAAATCGGGTTTAAAGAGTCTGTTGTATTCAAACTCGGCAATAAGCCGATTAATTATTTTTGTCCGATACCCAAGCGTTTAACTATATCTTGAGATAGAGGGGCCTTATTGTGGTTGGCGTATTTCGATTTCGAATACGACAATGTGGTGCTAGATCAAAGAAAAAATGATGCGGTCTTCTTTAATCTATTACAAAATCATCGTAGTCGAAGAAGAAATATGGCAACCACGAAAAGGGGGATTCTTATTATTATTATTATTATTAGACCCCCCGTTATAATGATCCTTATAGTCTTTTGCGTATTTCGACTTCGACTACGACATTTTGTCTTAGATTAAAGAAAAAATTTTGCCATGTTCTTTAATCTACGCTAACCACGATAAGGAGGAATAATCTGTATTTTGAAACGAAAGAAATTTCTTACGAATTGTAATGTTAATAACATACAAATTCGAAAGCATTTGCTTTTCTTTCGAATTACGGACTAGAGCCCCTCTGCTTAATTTCTATTTAAATAATTTTTCATCTCCCTGAGCTTCTTTAAAATGTTTGGTTTCAATGCATTTGTTAGACATTTAAAAGGCTTTCGTTTATACGAGGGATTATTGGCATTTTTTACGGTTTCACAATATGAAAATTCTGAATTATTAGCATCGAAAGTGAATTGACAGAGAGAAAATGAGGGAGCCGTATGCAAGAGACCACATAAAATTCTAACCCTCAAGTCCTTGTGATTCTGCATAAGTGCATAATCATAGACGACATAATGAAATTCATTGAGATCGTTTAGCACCAGCAGAAAATCACGCTGTAAGCTTTTCGACCAAAACGGAAACAAAGCTGATATGGATCTGTTAGAGATGCGAGTTTTAAAATTATCACAAGCTACCAAAGCTTCGCTATATGATTTACCGATTTCCAAGCTGGGCAATAGATATCTGCTGATATTTTGTGATGTTAGTTTTTTAAAATAATGAAATTTAAGTAGACTACGGTGTAGATAGAGTTTTTGTGTCATATTAGGGAAATGGGGAAGAGGTGGACGGTGTATGGTGAGCGTAATAGAGGCTACAACAACATTGTTAGTGTGAGTCGTTACTTCAATATTATTTACCTCATCGTTAGTATTGAGTAAATTATTATTACTACGGGTAACTATTGTTGAACACGTGAGCTGTTGGTTGTCACTTGTAGCGGTGGTTTGTTGCATACTGCTGTGGTCCGTGCAGCTGGCATTTTCACATACTACTCTACGCTCAGATGGTTCGTTATCAATATGATTTTGATCACTGCTTGCCAATATATTTTCATTCAAGCACATGGAATTGCCTGCTTCGTGGCTTGCATTACTTATTGCCAAAAGCTGCTGCTGCTGCTGCTGCTGGTCTTGTTCTCCCAACGTGCCCGAATTTTTTGTTGTGTCTTCACTCCTCTCGATTTGTGACATGCCTGATGTAGATAAATTTCTTGTAGACTTGTGATAATTGTGATCAGCAACTCTCAACAATGAAGTGTTATCAAAAACTGAACAGTTTTTATTGAATTCGTGTGATATATAAACATGAGTTCCTAGATTAGATAATTGCAATTGAAAACTAGAATTCTGTGTACACTGGTGATGGCTTGTGGCATCTGAAACGCCATTAGTTGGTGTTAAACTTAGTGTTACAGAAGCGGGTGACAAAATATCTGCCACTGGTGGCTGGAGAACTTGATTGTTGTTAACGCCAAAGGCCGGATGGGCGGGTACAGTTTGCAATGGACGTGTATTATGTTGGATTTGTGGCACTAGTAGGCCAGAGTTTTTCAGAGGCTTAATTGTGGCAATATTTTTTTTTATATTCTTAGTAGCTGTATAGGTTTTTGTTATAGGCCTACGTATTGGTAATACTGATGCCTTGAGAGTATTTGATTGATGATGAGTGTTTTTACAGGTTGCAATGCTGGCATCAGTTGGATGGGCGATTGCGTGTTCTTTTTGTTGTTGTTCTTGTTGTTGCTGCTGCTGTTGCTCGTCTACTGTTGGTAAAACATTGTTGACAATTTCTTCTGAAATTCCTTGACCTATTAGATGTTCTTCTTGAAGTGTTTCTTCTTGAAACGTTTGGGCATCCTTTGAAGAACTTGTGGCAAGTTCTGCCGCCTCTTTATTGTTCAGAATTTCTGTGCACATATCATCTTCTGGCGCTAATTCTGTCACTTTGTTTAAGACCGATACATTTTCACAGGTATCATTTTCACCACTGCTTGTTAAGGTCACATCTGGCAATTGAATTAATTGCGTTGATGAGATGTATTTAGCAAAATCTTGCGGTTGCATAAACTGTTGGGTGCATAAAGAAGAGGCGGATTCATTCGAACTTGGTATCTGTTGTGCCAAATTTATTAAAGAACTACTATTGCTGCTATTGACCAAGACATAATTTGGCATGCCATTCAGCGTAGTTTCTTCAAAGTCGATTTGTGAAGGTGGAAGATTTTCTTCAACTCTTTGAGTTTGCATTGTATTGTCTAAATCGACAATTTCTTCTTCACAGGCTAAACATTGTATGTTGCTATTTTCATCTTCGTAGAACCGAAGATTGGACAATAATTTACAATCGCTTGGCTCGGTTTTGATGTGTGGTATAAGTTCACGTACAGAAATTGCATCATCTATGGCAAATGTTTGTAAAAATTAATTGTGCTTAATTCGTTTTATTTACAACAATAACTTACAACTTTCGCTGGTGGATGAAGAAGTATTTAAGTTGAGCTGGTTATTGTTGTCCATTGGATTATGTGATAGACTTTCTTCCACATTGAGCGCTGCTAGTGAATGTTGTTGTTGAGTATTTGGAAGTGCAGCACAATTGGAATCTTTAGCTACTGTATCAGCACTAATGGATGCATCCAATTGCTCCATGGCCATTTCTACGCTAACTGGAATGCAAAAAATATATTTATTTATTTATTGAAACATATTACATAAAGTAAGTTTGCATAATATGGTGTTGCTAAAATATGTCGTAGTAACTAGTTCATATGCCCAAAGCTACGGTCACACTTCTCAAACATTTGCCCAAAAAAGCGTAACCAACAAACACTAATGAAAAAAGTATTGATCCGAACACTTGTTTATCAAATTAAACAGTTTCGAATGCAACTAATAGACAATGTCATAGAATCCAACATTATTGTCTGCTCTTTAACTTGACAAACTTGTGTCTGAACTGAAAAATTTTTCATTAGCATTTAGTGGTTACGCTTTTTTTCGGCAAATGTTTGACAAGTGTGACCGTAGCTCAAGATGTTATTAACAGTATTTTAAAAAGTTTTGCGAGTGACTGTACACGACCTACGCCTTCACATAGGAAGTAGGCAACGTGGTTGTTAAGAAATTGCACAAAAGAATCGCAAGATTATACGGTGAGTGAGACGAAAAACTCTCGAAGGGCAAAAAACACACACAAGCCTGACCGCACTTAAGAAATAATTACGATGACGCGAGAGATGTTCCCCAACCCAGAGGTGCTTAACGACTGCCCAAAATATATATATACTTATTTATTTCCCAGTGAAAAAAAATGGAAGTCATTCTAGTGGAACTACATTTTCATTGCTTCCAAAAAAACGTTATTTTTAATTTGCCGAGAGCGAGCAAAAAACCATGTAGAAGCTTACTTTAGTCATACAAAACCTTGTAACTCCTCCATAGTGTTGGAAAATACTCACCAGAATTAAAAAAAAAATTTTTTTTAAAGAAATTTATGAACTAATTTTAGTCTAGAACTTAAAAGTTATTTGCTTCAATTTACATGAAAACACTGGTTAGGGCTTAAGTTCGTATAAAAAGAAACGGATTGTTAAAATAGGTAACTATTTACCATTTTTCCTAGATGAAAATATTATCATAGAACACAAAAAAGGGAATTTTCCTTAATATCGCTTCCAATTCAGTGACCAGGCATCGAAAAAGAGAACTTCTTGCAATGACAACCCTATGTAAAAATCATTAGATCGGATCGAAATTTTCACTACTTCCGCATCGCAAACTCTACATTTTCATGACTTTTTTGGGATCTCTTTTTTTACTGGGTTATTTATGTGTATAGTTAGCTAAAATGTAAAAAGGCGTAAGTAACAAAAATATTAGGTCCGTTTGTTTAAACCAAAATTTGTACAATTTTGTGCAAATTTGCACTGGATTTTACAGAAATGCGTTCGTTTACACATAAAATTGCAAAAGAGAGTGCCAATTGAGAGAGCAAAATGACAGTTGTTGCCTGGAAACATTTTTGCCAGTAAAATCCACTAGATGAGAAAAACATTTGGGTCAATAAAATAAGCAAAAGTAAGCAAATACAAAGTATACATTTTTTTAATAAAATAAAAAAAAGTTCAAGTAAAAGTTTAACATAAACAAAATGAAAATTATTATGTTCAAGGTTTTTTTTTTTTTTTTTTTTTTTATGCATGTTTTTTATTTATTGTATCTTCATATATGAACTAACAATAAGTATTCAAATCTTAAATCTAACATATAATTAATAGGCCCGACCAATGCCAGACCTAACTAAGTGATAGTTGTAAATAATACATAAGTAGTGATAAGCAAAAAAAAAAAAAAAAAAATTTCAAGCAACTTCATTCGGAGTGTTTAGTATTAGAGCCCTTGTATCTCTCTTTTTTAAGCGGATGTGTCCAGTAAAGTTCAAAATATTACGAGCAAGCGGATTAGGATGTGACTCGAGTTTCGTTAGATATTTGCCTGCGTATTTTGCAATTTCTTCAATCACTAGTGGCATATTTAAATCACGATGTATATTTGAATTCTTAATGTACCATGGAGCAGATGTTATTAACCTTAAAATTTTGTTTTGTCTTCGTTGAATTCTCTCTACATTGGAGGCAGAAGCAGTGCCCCATAACTGGATACCGTAACACCATATTGGCTTTAAAAGCGACTTGTATATTAAAAGTTTGCAGTCTAGGCTGAGTGTTGAATTTCTGCCAATCAGCCAATGTACCTGAGTTAATTTTAGTTTTATTTGAGTTAACTTATAGTCAATGTGATGTTTCCATGTAAGCCGTCGATCGAGGTGTATACCAAGATATTTCACATGTGAATGTTGAGGAACAACTTGATTATTAATCCGAATGGGGGAACAAGTATCTCTTCGTAAGGTAAATGTTATATGGACACACTTTTGTTCATTTACCTTAATTCTCCATAAGTTTAACCATAGTTCCATCTGGCTAATGTGTTCCTGGAGTTTTCGGGATGCCTCATCAGGGTTTTCGTGCATACTAAGGCAGGCGGTATCGTCGGCAAATGTAGAAGTGTGGATACTACTGCTCACAGGCATATCACAAGTATAAATCAAATATAAAAATGGCCCCAGTATACTCCCCTGTGGCACACCGGATGAGATAGTTTCAGGCATACTCATAAAGTGTCCTTCCACCACTGTAAATTTTCGTGCGAGAATGTAACTTTCCAAAAGATTTAGAATGTTTATTGGTAAGTATGTCCTCAATTTCAAAATCAGGCCTTCATGCCACACTTTATCAAATGCCTGAGAAACGTCAATAAACAGGGCAGAACAATATTTCTTTTCCTCAAATGTTTTTCTGATAAATTGAACCAATCTATGCGTTTGCTCAATGGTGCTATGCTGGCTTCTAAAACCAAATTGATGGTCCGGGATGCACCCATTATCAGTTAAAATTGAAGACAATTTTGCCATGAGGAGCTTTTCAAAAAGCTTTGACATTGTTGACAGTAAACTTATTGGCCTATATGACTCAGCCTTGGTAAGATCTTTACCTGGCTTTGGAATCATTTTAACCTTGGCAAGCTTCCAGCAGTCTGGATAATACTCCAGTCGTAAAATGGCATTAAAAATGAATAACAGGATTCTAATTGCAGTACGAGGTAACTTAATCAGCATCTGGTTACTAATTCCATCCATACCGGGAGCTTTTTTCGGGTTGAGCTCGGCAATTAGTTTTTGTACATCACACATCGTAAATTTTATGGGTCGAGGGGGTAGAGCAACTACACTCGGCAAATCAGCAACACCGGTACATGTATTTGGTGTAAAAACGGATTTTAAATGCTCAACAAAAATGTTACCTTTTTCAGTATCGCTTCTTGCCCAACCTCCGGTAGATGTGCGCAGAGGTGGCTTAAACTCAACGGGTGTTTTAAGCTTTTTAGCAGCGCGCCACAAAGAGTAATTAGATGCTGGTGTGACATCAAGCCCTTCCAGATAATTTTTAAAAGATGCAGTTTTTTCAGATGCAAGCAACTCTTGGAGTCTTTTAGTGCACTCTTTAAATCTGATTTTGTGTTGAGGTGATCTGTGCTGTTGCCATTCCCTTCTAGCTCTCCTTTTTTCACGTACGAGATGTTCAACGTCTGTAGAATAAATTTTATTGTACACAGTATGCAGATGAGAGGTAGTGGCATGTTCAGAAGCTTGTTTAATATTCTCGTTAAGATTTGCAATGTTCGATTCAATATCATTGGGTGATCTTAGCGTAATATTTTCTGTGCAATGACTACTAAGATATTTTTTGAATCCCAGCCAATTAACACGATTTATCATCTTGACATATGGGTGAGGTAAAGCGCTTCTCAGTGGGCTACAGATTGTAACGATCGTGGGAGAGTGATCGGACGAGAGATCTAGGGAAGCTTCAACGTGGATTAATTCCCTAGAAATACTTTTTATGACGCCGAAATCTATAACATCCGGAATTTTTTGTATGTCCGTAGGCCAGTAAGTAGGCTCCCCACTCGAAATAACATCCAAGCCCATTTTTGAAATTGTGTTGAACAACGCCCTACCTCTAGGCGTAATAAGACGCGAACCCCAGAACGTATGCTTAGCATTGTAGTCGCCAGCTGCTACGAAACAAGGTCCAAGAGATTTGTAGAACTTCTCGTATTGGTCCTCAGTGATTGAAAATCTGGGAGGGGAGTAAATTGAAGATATCACGAAATTTGTACAAAAATTTTCAATGCAGATATTTGTTGCTTGTAGATGTTCTTCACAAATGTTGTCAAGAATATAGTGCTTGAGTCTTGACTTTATTAGAATTGCTGATCCACCGCATGCTCTCCCTCTAGGGTCCTTTGTATCATATAAAGTGTAGCCATTCATTTTAAAGAGGCTTCTAGAAGTCAAATGAGTCTCAGAGACCAACATTATATCAATATTTTTTTCCGTAAGGAAGTGCTCAAGTTCATTTTTATGTTGGCGAATGCCGTTTGCGTTCCAGAAACATATTTTTAACGTGTTCATGGCTTGTTAATTAATGCTTGAAGCAGAGTATTCTGCATTCTCAGCATTTCTTGCATCATGGTAGTCATATTTGTTGTAAAGTTGTTTATAGTTAGCACCAGATTCTCAATAGTAGCTTCAAGGCGACTAAAGTTAAAGCTTGAATTTGCATTCGTTGAATTATTTGGCGGTGAAATATTTTGTGTGGGGATAGAACTAGCCTTAGCAGCATCGGCATACGATACACGTGAAGTAACTGGTTGGCTCACTTGAGCAAAAGTGGCGGAGTACGCGTTTAATGGTTGAGCTGGAGCTAATTTAGGTTTTTGCACCATAGCCTGCTTGACGAAAGAGTACACAGGACATCCTCTGTAGTTAGCGGTGTGATTACCTCCACAATTACTGCATTTTTTTCCCGCTTGATCTTTTGGTTTGGTACAACTTGCAGTACCGTGCAATTCACCGCAGATAACACACACTGTAGGTAAATTGCAGTAAGCTTTTGTATGGCCATATTCTTGGCAATTATGACACTGCACGGGACCTGCACGCTTATGTGGCTCTTCAACTGTGATTTTTCTGTATAAAAGGTATTTAAGGCTATAAATAGGATGAGTCTCGTTTTTTTTCAACTGTATATCATTTGGCTCCAGTTCAACACGAAATAGGGGTTGGGGTACTTTTTCTTTGTTAAATATGTTTGATACATTCTTTACCTTAAATCCCTGGAGGACTAGTGCATCTTTAATTTCTTCAGGAACAACATAAGAATCTATGCCCTTCAATACGATCTGCAGGCCTTTAGCGCTCTTAAGCTGGTATGTGTAGAAGCTTGTTTTATTTGTTTCAAATTCAGAAACCATTTTGCGGAAATCCTTTTCGTCATAAATTTGAATTTTCGTTTCATCGATGTTGCCACGTTTTATTGGGACAATGTGGAATTTATTTTCACCAACGACCGAAATTAATTTTTTAATAAGGGCATTTGAATTTTTCTCCCTTAAGTAGATTGGTGGCGGCTTGAATGTTTTATTCGACGATGCCTCGTGTTTGTCGTTTTCATCTTGCAAAATTTTAAAACGGTTTTGGCGATTAATTGAGGATGCGCTGTTATCCCTAGACATTTTTGGAGCGGATGAAATTTTTGAAGAATTTGGGCTTCGCCCACGCTTTACCACGGTTATATATCTGTCCATACCGACTTGCACCTTGGGTTTTGAAATACTGTTATCTGTAGTGATAACTTTATTAAGTGACGAATACGAGCCTGAAGGGGATGATATTACTGACTTATATGAAGAAGTACTAGGCAATTGTAATGTTAATGAATCACTACTATTTGGCATTGGACAAAGCGAAGTTGATCGCTGACGAAAAATTGGTTTTGCCGTTAAAAAAACACTTTCATTAGATTTATTATTTCAATTATTTTCATTAAGAGCTTCAGAACTCACAGTAAAATAGGCATTTCTGCCGTTAGAACTCACTTCATATTTTTTTGTATTTAAGGCACTCATACAGAGTATTCCTCAAGGGCACTTTTTGTGTTTTTTTGCTTACGGTTTTTTTTGCTTTTGTAATTTATGATTGTTTGTCTGTTTTTGAGTTACTCGTATAGAGTATTCCTCAATGTCACTGTTTATATTTTTTTTGTTTGCTTTTTTTGTATTTGTTATTTCCACTATGTAAAAAATATTATCAAAGCAATAAAGCTTATTTATTAAAGTCACTATGTACCTATTACGAATAATATGTACTACGAATATTTTTTTGTATAATTTTTTGTTAGTTTGGTATGTAAGAAAAAATTCCGCTAATCGACTGTTCGCTATGAAGGTACCACGAGAACTGATGTTCAAGGTGAACCAAATTAAAGAATAATAATCGTTAAATTTATCAATTTTTAAATTAAGTTTAATTGTGTTAGTTACTTTAATTTTTTAGAGATGTAAAATTTATGTAAATACTTATTTGTGCATACTATTATATATTAGGTTTGTCTGCGTACACATATTTTGCATAATATTGTGCAAAATGTTACAAAATCTTGCAAAATGTAGTCTGCGTACTCCAAATCTCTTGCAGCGACAGAGCCAAAAAGAGAATTTTTTGACAGTTGGAAGTTAGAGAACTGGAACTGTTACTGGAGAAATTTCTTCTTGCAAGATTTTGCAACCAGTTCGAACAGCTGTTTTTATTACTTTTTGAATGAAATAATTTTTGTGAAATGAAAATAGAAATTGAAATTTAACAATGGCAGAGGTAAATAGTTAGAATTGTGTTTTGTGATTTTTAACGTTTATAATAAATTATAATAAACAAAACATTTATTTCATGCTAGAAACGTCCAAGTATACAGTGCAATCGTGGCGTAAAGGCAAAACCAATGATTCCAACAATGCTATTTTTTTGGCTAAACTTCTTTTGCTTTGTTATTTCAATTGTTTACACACCGATCAGCTGTTTTCTTGCAATATATCACTGGATACTGTCTGCGTACTTTTTGAAATATTTTCAGCCGACAGAGTTAAATTGGTCTTACTCTCCCAAAAAAATTTACTGAGTATTTGCTACTGGAAAAGTACCCAGACAGACCTATTATACAACATATTATACAAACTATGATCAGCTGTTTTGATAAATCTGCAAATTTGTGAAATTTTTTTCGTTCGCGTACTTTTTTGTAAAAAATAGAGTAAAATTTTAAAATTTCCCAAAATTTACTCAACTACTGGATAATACTGGAAAAGCATACAAACAGACCTATTGTTTGACAGGAAAAGCAAAACTAAAAAAAGCTTGTGATTAAATCCACTTGCAAGAACTCGATTTTGAACCTTTTGTTAGTTACGTATTTTTGCATTTTAACTAACGATACGTACATATGTATGAATGAACGAGTGTGTATTTATTTAATAGTAAAGATCAGGGTATGTTAACAATAATGGAGAACAATATCAACCAAATGTACGCCACGGATCGAAAGTTGTTTATAAAACCGAGATCCCACTGTTGGCAAAATGTACCGATTTTCGTCGGCTCACTGCAATAAACCCGTAAGTAATACTACGAGTATTACTTATTTCTCAATTAATTCCAGATTAAGCCTACATATGTATATGTATGTCTTATGGCAATTATGTCCTTATTTAAGAAGTTTATTATTCGACATGTTGTCATAATTATTTTCTAATTTGAAATTTATTTGCTCGTGGTTCAGCTTGGTCTATATGCATTTCATTGTTGCTGTAACAAATCATCAGTATACTTCAATCACACATTTTAAATAGTCACAAACCTCTTATCTTATGCACAGACTTTCAAGAACTATTTGAGAATTCACAAATAATAATATTTTTGAAAATAACAAAAGAAAAATAAGCATAGTAGGCTTAGAAACTCATACAAAACCCAGCAAATAGTTTATATTCGATATGAATCTATTTTATTTTGATTTGTTACAGCAACAATGAAATGCATATAGACCAAGCTGAAGCACCAGCAAATAAATTTCCAATTATTATGTCCTTATATTTCAATTAGATGAAAAATTAGGTCAATACGACGAAAATCTCTTCATTGTGCCGATAGTGGGATCTAGGCTTAAGAGACATTAAATTTCAGTGGATGGTGACTCGGCAGTTTTTCTTGAAGCAAGTCGTAGTTTATGAGAGAGAGAGAAGAAAGAAGAGGGGTAGTGACTTGCTTGTACGGAGAAAAGTTGCTTCAATTCTGATTTCTTATTTCGTTCGCAGCATTAAAATAATAAGAAAATTTAACAAGAAAACGTCTGAGTGTAAACAAACGAGCAGTTTTAAAAGAGAATCGAAGAGAAAGTTTCTATCACATTATTAAAGGCAATATGGAAAATATGATGGAAACTTTTGTGTACGTGTGAAGTTGCATCACGCTTCCGATCAAATGACTAGTCAATTGCCTATCATTATTGAATTGAATGTAAAATTTTTTGAAATGTGTTACTGAAAAAATTTGTTTGTGTTAGTTTCAATCATGATACAATAATAGGTCTGTCTGCGTACACATATTTTGCATCATTTTGTGCAAAATGTTGCAAAATCTTACAAAATGTTGTCTGCGTACTCCAAATCTCTTGCAGCGAGAGAGCCAAAAAGAGAACTTTTTGACAGTTGGAAGTTAGAGAACTTGCAAAATGTTACTGGAGAAATTTCTTCTTGCAAGATTTTGCAACCAGTTCGAACAGCTGTTTTTATTACTTTTTGAATGAAATAATTTTTGTGAAATGAAAATAGAAATTGAAATTTAACAATGGCAGAGGTAAATAGTTACAATTGTGTTGATTTTTAACGTTTATAATAAATTATAATAATCAAAACCACTTTATTTCATGCTAGAAACGTCCAAATATACAGTGCGACCGTGGCGTAAAAGCAGAACCAATGATTCCAATAATGCTATTTTTCTGGCTAAAATTCTTTTGCTTTGTTATTTCAATTGTTTACACACCGATCAGCTGTTTTCTTGCAAGATTTCACTGGATACTGTCTGCGTACTTTTTGAGATATTTTCAGTCGACAGAGTAAAATTGGTCTTACTCTCCCAAAAAAGTTGACTGAGTATTTGCTACTGGAAAAGTACGCAGACAGACCTAATATAAAGGTAAAACCATTCTCTCTTTTCGTCGCCATATTAACCTTCTGACGTTTATCCTGATTATTTTTTACTCTCACAAATAACGCTACCGTATTCATTTATAAAATCCGAGTTTTTTTGATTACTTTTTGACTGTTATGATTTTTTAATTAAAAAAAAAAATGTTTTGTAATAAAAATATTGAAAAATTCATTACTTTTGCATTACAAGTTATTAAATAGATATTAATATAAATATATAACAAATAATTGTAATTTGTGTAAAAAATAAATGTTGAGCAATGAGCAGCATATACCACAACTGCAGTAACACCAATCATTTCAGCAAAGCAGGAATCTCAAGTTTTTTCAATTTCCTTCGGCAAAAATGGATAGAAGCATGCAATATAGATGATGGTTTGCTACCAAAAAATCATTTGGTTTGTTCTGTTCACTTCCGTGAAGAGCATATGAATGTAAAAAACATTGCATCAGCTTGAGCCTAAGTGCAATTTAGAGTTGGGCATAGTTGTTCCTTTTGCGGATTGTTCTTTTTGATCCCAACAACAAAAAGAACTAGTTCGTTCTTTTCGTTCAGTTGTTCTTTTCGGTCAGTTGTGCAGTGAACAACAGATCAGAGATTACACATACATGCATACATTGAATCCTCTTCAATGTTTTATTCGTTTGTTAATATTCTAAAGTAATTTCATTTCATTCTATATGACCTTATTTAATTAATAATTTTTGATTGGAAATGCTTAGAATGAAGTTTGATCATTTGAAAACAAATTTTAATCACTTTTTTAATACTGATTTATATTCGACACAACAAATTATTTCTTTTAATTGAGTAAAAATTTTCTTTGCTTAGACTTATTTTCATTTGTGATTTGTAGTCTTATTTGTTGTATGCTTTTAGTAAGTAAAAGGTAAAAATTAATATTTTTGAAATTTTTAAAATGAAATCCGTTTTCAGTTTAAAACAAATTATAGTCACTTTTTTAACTCAAATATTCTTTTTCACAATCTGTTTTTTAGTTCAATACTACAAATTATTTCTATTAATTTTGTAAAACTCACTTGTATATTTCACTAAAGTACATTTTCACAATGTATGGTTAAAATATAACAGGGACTTTAACGGCAAGTTTTGTATGAAGAACTGTCAGTTAAAGTTCACGTTAACTCTTAACCATACATTGTAAAAAGGGACGTAAGTATACATTTTCTTTTGTTTGTTTTGATTATTGTGCTAAAAATTTAATAGGCACAATACATTTGTGTAGTTTTAACAGTATGCAAACGAGAAACTATAATATTTTACTTGAAATCTTTTGCATGTGCATTGGTCAGGAACAGAGAATAAGATAAACAAAACAAAATAAAGACCAAAAATTAACGAACGAACAAAAAACGAACAAGACCGAGATATCAAAAAGTACCAAGGAATAATAAAGACCAAAAGAACAAGAAAGACTAAAATAACAACAAAGACCAAAAAGGAACAACTAGTCTGAACTAGTTCACATCGTTCACTTATGTGAATAGTTCAATTGAACTAGTTCGTTCTTTTTGAGCCCAACCCTAGTGCAATTCCTCTTCAAACGTAACTGCCGTATTAAATACATGCATTACATTATTGCTTTAAAGCAGTGTTGTCCACACGTATACTTTCACATTAAAAATAAAATAAAATGCAAGTGCTTTGGAATGTGTATGTATGTTAATATTATGCAAGGTTAGAGAGGGTGGTGCTAAAACACACCTCCAATCGTATACCAAGTTGGTTCCATTCTGAACCAATAGTATGCAAACTCGAAAGCATTTTCGTTCCCTTTGAATTACAAAGTAGAAGCCCTGGTATTTACATTCGGTATAAGTTCATATAGTGTAAAGAACACTTTGTATTCATTTCGTTATACTGATGTCGAATTAATACAACGTTTAAAAAATATGTATTAAACTACCATTTCTAAACTCAAATTACAAGTTTCAAAAGGCACTCCTAAATAAAAGTTGCCATTATATGTATGTGGCAACGTTTTCCTCTCTGTTTACAAAAAACCGTATTCAAATAATTTGGGTAAAAGTCATAATTAATTTTAAACGTCAAATGTGGTTTTACCTTTATATTATTGTATCATGGTTTCAATCATTCATTTCTTGTAGGGTAAAATTAAATCAATCGTCAAAAGTATTTTCTCTCTCTCAAGAAGAGAGAATTCAAACTACATATCAAAAAATGGGTGAATCCAGCTCAAAAAATTTTCAAATATTTACCTTCCATTGCCTCATCCACAAGACCACTATAAAATTCTTCATATACGACCGGAATATCTCCCAACCATTTTTCATGTTTCCAGCAACGATTGTAATAATCGATACATTCGCGTTTGAGACTTTTGATATCATAAGTATCCAATAATTTTCCCGTACGCTTTTCAAAATCAATTTTTATACACTCCAATATATTGGTACACGAAAGTAAATCCGACCAATGCATTAATTTCGGCGATATATGGGTTAACATGGTGGAATAGTCATCGAAATGAATATTTCTTTTATGCAAAAATTTGCACAAATTATGCAGTGTCATGTAAAGGTTTGTTGGCCAAACAAGGGGCGTACGCATGACATAACGATACATACATTTGGCGATATGTTCATCCTCGTATAATTCTTTGCCTTCGTATATATTGGTAAATTCGAGAAATTCCTCAAATGTTAAACTTAAAATAGTTTTTAATATGAACTGTTTTAAATCAAATGAAGTACGTAACACATAGGCGAGGGTATGGGTCTGAAAAATTAAACATAAATAAATCAATCAATCATAAATTATCAAATAAATATTTCACCTTATCAGTGCTGCGAAAAAATATACGTTTTGCTTTTTCCAAAGCATTATTGCTGCTCATAGATTTATTGTGGCTCGATGTTATACTAGTGTCAGCAGTGTCTTCGAGTTTCTTATTGGTCTCTTCTCTGCTTAAAGTATCAGTAGCTTCTTTGCCTGTCTCGGCTTTTTCATTGGATTTTTCAGTTATATTTTTTTGCGAGCTGTTACAGTTTGCTATTAAATCAGTTTCTTTTACTTTAGCTGGATATTTCAAAGCAAACTTTTCATTTGTTAAATATTTGAAATAATAATAACGTTGCAATGTTTCATTTAATTTCAAATTATTCAAAATACGTTCCACGACATCTTCATTATTTTCGCAAAAATCATTTAGTATTTGCTTTAAGGGAATCTCATTGCATTGCAAAAAGATTGTGTAGCTTTCAGAAGAAAAATCGACAGTTGCATCAAATGATTGGTTGATTTTGGTCAAAAGTTTCTGGCAAAAGTTTGCAAATATGCTAGAATATAAAATTAAGAAATTGAATGATTGGTCTTCGTAAAAATAGATATCAGCAGCAATTTACTTACTTGTCTTTTCTTAGGAATTTCAATAAATTATGTTGATGCTGCTTTTGTTGTTGTTCTTGTTTGTCTATTGGCTCTGCTGGACTGTTGTTTGCAATATTTTGTTTTTGATTTGAGATTGATCTTGAAATAAAGTAAAGATCTAATTTTTAATTTCAGACTGAACTGAAAATAATTTAATATACGACTATATACATATGTACATATGGACAAAACCGATGCAAAACTGGTACACACAATTTCTAGGGGTCCGTACACGAAATGTGAAGAGAAACACTATTGTTTTCGCTACGATGTCCGACTGTTCTTCTGTCTGTCTGTCTGTCACAGGCATTTTTCTCGAGAGCCGTTAAAATATGTAAAAATGTGGCCGTTAAAGCAACAAATATATGACAGTTAAAAACTAAAGGGTGTTCTAAAGTCCTCGTCCATACAGTGAAACATTTTTGATTTCTCACTAAATACGTGTCCACATAATACATGTTCTCATATATTTCTCATGAGAATGAGACGAGAACGACGTACTCAACAAGAACTGCATGTATGTATGTAAATGAAAAAAGTACCCTTTTCAATTCCTCAAAGCGAGCAACGAAAAATGATGAAATCCTAATGCAATATACACGGAATTATGTACTATGAATATAGACGCTTGAAATTTTTAAAGTTAGTGTACTTTTATGCAGACTACACCAATTAACACTACAATTTAAAAAATCAAAATTAAAAGATATTCTTTAGAAGAACTCTTGAAATTTTCAAACTCTTAAAACTAAAAAAATTCAAAATTAAAAAAATGCCTAAACAAAAAATCGCCAAAAAGAAAAAAGCGCTTAAATGAAATAAATGCCCAAATATAAAATACGAGTAAATCGCTAAAATAAGAAATAAATTCAGTGAAGTGCGACTTGACCCGCGCACGAAGGTTTCCGTATGGACACGATATATGTAATTCAATACGAACTTTAGCGTATATAAAATATAGTTTTGGAATTTTTTCGTTTTTGGGTTTTTTTTCGGTTTAAAGCGTTTTTTTAGTTTTGGGGTTTTTGCGTTTATTGGCGCTTTTTTAGCTTTAAAGATTTTTTTGGTTTTTGACGATTTTTTTATTTTGGCCATTTTTCTAATTTTGGCAATTATTTTTATATATGCAATTTTTTTTTTGGTTTTTGGCGATTTTTTCGGTTTTTGGCTTTTTTTTAATTCGGCGATTTTTTTATTAAGGCGCTTTTTTACTTTTGACAATTTTTTTTCTTATTTTGGCGATTTTTTTCATTTTGGCGATTTTTTTTTTCATATAAACAGTTATTTTGGTTTTGGAGCCTTTTTCGTTTTTTTTAATTTTGTATTTTTTCATATGGGTGATTATTTTTGAATTTGGCGATTTATTTTAGTATTAGAATTTTTTTTTTAATTTTGGCGATTTTTTTTAAATTTTTAGCGATTTTTTTTTTTGGTTTGGCGATTTTATAATTTTTGAATTTTTTTAGTTTTACTGTTTTTGAAAATTTCAAGAGTTTACCTCTTACGGTTTGCAAGATATTGCAAGTTGTCAAAATGATATAGTGAAAATTGTATTAAGTGGTGGACCACCCTTTAATTTAGCTCTTACGGTCCCTGAGAAAATAACGTGTGACGGACAGCGTAGCGAAAACAATAGGCTTCCTTTTCACCAGCTTTCCATTGATCAAAGAATTTTTAAAAATCGGTTTAGCTCTTTGTGTGTGAAAGCGTAGCAAACAAACAAACTAAACAAGTCACTTTCACAATTATAATATTATTGGAAGGGATTTCTAAAATCCTATTGAAAATATTTCAATTAACTAAATAAATACCTTTTATCGATGGCCGGATTCTGCTTTGCTCCTGCTTCAATGCAAGTGGCTTCTTTGGTTGATTGTGTGCTTTGTATGCAATAAAATGTTTTCCATAAATTTTGCCTGCCGTTAATGGGCATTAACTATACTTACCTTTTATCATTTACAATAGCGCACCTTTCGATAACAGTTTCTTCATTAGATACATTTGAGACTCTGCAACATGAAAAATTAGAGTAATTCAGTTAGAAAACGCATCAACAATGGAACAGTGAATATGTAATTGCTTTTAATTTGAATACCTTTCGTTTTCAGACATAGAAGATGCTGCTGTCATATCCAAATTCGCCATAACAGTTCGTTTCACATCATTTTCACATTTTTCACACATACTATTATATTTTAAAAGTTTACAAAGCAAATCACAATTAATCACATACATGCTGTCATCACATCTTTGCTCTTTGACAACTTTATATATGAATTTCTTGAAAAGATTTTGTATAACAGTCATTTCTTGCGGTTCAGGTAGAATAATTAACACATTCGTTAGTTTCATAAAGTCGAAGGTGGATACATGATGAAAAACGCAAGTGGTGTTGGAACATTTATTGCTTGGAGAGGAAATAATCATATCAATAGGAATATTTAAATTTTTTAATGAAAGAAGGCACATACCTTTGCTCGATAGACTGACCAGGGAAAGGTGGTGTTATGAATGGAAGTAAACGATTTTCTAATATTTGTATGGGTTCTTTAGGATGCATAGTAGTCCTTTGGCTTAACTGATTGTCATTTGTTGATGCAGTTTCATGTATGGACTCTTCCATTTTTATTTTAGTTTCTATTACATTTTTTTCTTTTTTTATACTCAGTAAATTGTCGTTTATCTCTCCTTTCAAATAAATATCTGTAGGAATTTTGAAAATTTTATCTCTCAAATTTGTTGGACATTCATCTTTTATTTTTAATTTATTAAAAGGTTTGAGTTTTCTATTTTCAGGCGCTAAATAGAACAAAATATAGGCTCGTTGTGTCATAAAAGGTAATTTTTTGTTACTCTTATATTGCTTTTGACAATAAGCACTGAGCAATTCCACAATATTTGTATATTTGTTGAATGCAGAGAAGGATATTGGGCAGCAGTGGGCATAAGGCAATAAATCTTTATAGCTTTTCCTCGTTTTGCTCATTTTATTTGATATTTCCTGGGTTTGTTGTTCAACTTCAACAAATATGTAAAATATTTGAAATTATGTATTGTAATATATTTTATGTAATAAATATATATGTATATAAGTAATATATTACTTTTATTTCGTTTAGCCGCAGACGATTCCATGAGCTCATTACTACTTCTTTTGTTTCCCGCCGATACTGAATGAGATTTACTGTCAGAATTTGTTGTACTTTCAGTATTTTCAATTTTGAAAGTTGTAACGATGGAGTTTGGTGAAGACGTGGTGGAAGAGCTGTTTGATTTAATTAGAGCTGGAATTTCTAATGAAAATATTTGATAAATTAGCACTATAATTTTTGTTTGTTTATTAAAAACTAATGTCAACCCGCATATTCCTGCACTTTCACTGCGAAATAAAAAATAGGAAATAAATAAATATTTAAAAAAAAATGTTTTAATATACATGGAACCAACTTCAAAATTATAATATAAATTAACTAAAGCATTATTACACTTATTACCTAAAGTGTTGTTCGATGACGGTATGTATTAATTTTTAGTCATTTTTTAAATTTAATTTTTAATTTTAATTTTTCCTATTTTAGAGCGAATTCCTAGTCTGGTAACCCTCATATTTCCCAAGAGAACGTACTCACCACTTTTCTTACCACAAGCAGTGTGACCAGATTTTAAAATAACATTAAGCTAAATCCCGTTTGAAATAGCTAAACTAAATTAAACTAAAAAAATAAAATTTTAAGCTAGAAAATAAAGCTAAACTCCCCAGTAAAAAAAGAGACTCCAAAATTTGAAAATTTCGATCCGATCTAATGATTTTGACATAGGGTTGTCATTGCAAGAAGTTCTCTTTTTCGATGACTGGTCACTGAATTGGAAGCGATATTAACAAAAATTCCCTTTTTTGTGTTCTATGATAATATTTTTATCTAGGAAAAATGGTAAATCGCTACCTATTTTAACAATTCGTTTCTTTTTATACGAATTTAAGCCCGAAACAGTGTTTTCATGTAAATTTAAGCAAATAACTTTTAAATTTTAGACTAAAATTAGTTCATAAATTTCTTTAAAAAAATAATTTTTTTTAATTCTGGTGAATATTTTGTAACACTATGGAGGAGTTACAAGGTTTTGTATGACTAAAATAAGCTTCTACATGGTTTTTGCTCACTCTCGGCAAATTAAAAATATCGATTTTTTGGAAGCAATGAAAATGTAGTTCCACTAGAATGACTTCCATTTTTTTCACTGGGTCTTTCTTTGAACACTTTGAATTAGTTTTTTATTACTCAAATAACATTAAATATATACATATATACAAATATTTGAAATAAAGTAATATTGAATAATTTTTTTGATGAAATTATTTATTAATTACTATATTTTATCTGTAGCATCGCTCGTGTTCATCTGTTAAAAAAAAATGTAAAAAAAACGGTTTAAACTGGTTAAATAATTCTGCAAAAAAACGACTTCAATGCAAAGATCTCATAGAACATTTTCGAAAAAAAAATGTATGAGATATAAAATTCCGTTTTTATTGGGTGTGCCTGCGCTCATTTTTTAAAAACCAAATTTTTTGTTTTGCAGAGCTCAGGGTATGTGTTAAGTTTTTTTTATACAGTAGAACCACTTAAAATAAAATATTATATTTTAATGGGCGTCACCCTGCCCATTTTTTTTTAAATAAAGCATTGCGTCTATTTTAAAGCTCAATGTGTGTGGTAAGTTTCGTAAAAATCGGTTAAGTAGAACCAATTGAAATATTAAAATAAATTTTAATGGGCGTAAGCCCGCCCATTTTTTTTCCAATTGTGTAATTAAAAAAATTATAGGTGTTTGCTAGGTTTCGCAGCAACCAAATAAGTAGATCATTATAAAATCAAATAAAAAAAATTGTGGGCGTGTCCCCACCCAACTTTTTTACAATGAGACCAGTGGGAAGCTATACCCCCTCAGACAATTCAGAAATTTTTACAATCGGTCTAATATGAACCGAGTTATGAAGTAACACTGCCAAAAAAAAACAGACGAATTGATAACCTCCTGCTTTTTTTGAAGCCGGTTAAAACTCAAACCCCGAAGGAAAATTACCCTAACCAAGCCAAAAAAATGTTTTTCGGAAAAAATCCGTACCAAATATAAAAAACCGGCGATATATTAAAGTTATCATTGCACGAGAACCAGGTGTATACAAAGATAAGTTGGAATCGATTAAGAACTTGATCAGCCTCACTTTTATTCAATGTCAGCATCAATTCAATAAAAGTTTAGCTTTCTACAAGAACATGGTAACGTCCTGCCCCCGTATTCTGTAAGTCGCTAAAACCAAATCTCTATCCCTAAAAATTTATATAGTCGATTTTTCGATTTTCGGCTACAAATGCAATTTTGAAACGTGTATTTCTAAATCAGGCAATGACTCAAAAATGTAATTCGCCAAAAATTTCACGTTTATGTCATCGCCAAAAATTTTTAATTTTCTATTTGTTCAGTATTTTAGCGATAAAATTTAGCTTTAGCTTTAGCGATTTAAAAAATATGGGTGCTGATCAACTTTTTTATCGTTTGTGTCAAGGCGAATTCAGTATATGAGTATACTGAATTCGCCTTGGTTTATGTCAACATATCAAATCCATATCTCGAAATATTTATATCAGCTGAGCGGTTTGTTTGTTTGTTGCTTTTGAACGCCCTCACCACACAGTGTGCTGTCATGAAATTAAGTTATTTTAGGACTAATTGATCTCCTGAACCTTAATTGAATAATAAATGTCACTTTTTTCTTCATTTCCAATTTTTTTGCGTTCTTAAAACAAATTTAGAAAAATAGTTTGCTCAGAACATGTTTGAGCTCACCCTAAACTGATTGTTATTAATGAACACAACAACCTTTACACTCACGAAACTTCATCAACGAATTAACTAAATTTCAAAAAACCAAAAAAAAAATTACCTGGTATTTCCATTGATTTGTTTTCCACGGAGCTCAAAACAGGCGAAGTTTCAACACTTGATGTTTGTTTATCATTTAAAGGAGTAATTGTGAATTCCGGCTTAACAAGTTGTTCGAGTTTAAACTTGCTCAAGTCAGTTACTTTTACACCATCCGGTACGCACAATAAATCACTTTTTATAAAGTCAGGCATGGGCTTCAGTCCAATCGGACAAATTTCTCGTATAGCCGGCAACGTATAAAAAGCACGATAATAATTTTCTAAAGTTTTATCGAAAGCTTCCTGAGAACATATGTATTTCACATACAAATCTTTATTATCCTGAGCCTTGATTTTAAACAATTTCTCCACAATTTCCTCATAGTAAGTATATGTTTTAAATACATCCAAGGAAACAGGTAAACTTATAAGCGAGTCACTTGCACAAGTGGCGGCTGCCTGAAGTAATTTTTGGTTAAGAACACTATTTGCTATTTGGCAATTATTTGGAATAATAACCATCTGTGCAATGTTTTGTGTATGTTGTGGTGCTTCATTAGTTTCGCCGCAACTGGTATTTAAGCTAACGGTATCAATTGTTCCATCCGTGGATATATCTTTAAGTAAATTTACTGTGTCCGTTTCGCTGTTTTTGCTTACGGCAGCAGTTACCAAAACAGGTTTAGTTGCATGCGGCTCACTTATTGTACTAGTGGCTGCAGCAACTACAATTTCTTGCTTAGCATTATTTGCATTTTTATTTACATTCATTTCTGTTGCAGCCACTACATTTTGAGTTTTATTTGGACTTTTTTCTTCTTTTAAAAACAGATTTGTGGGTATACTAAAAAATTTTTCCTTAATATGTGATGGACAGGCATCCAACAACCGTATTTTATTAATGGGTGTTATTTTTCTATGTTCAGGTGCCAAATAATATAATAGATAAGAACGATGCAGTACCATGCGTTGTTGTTCAACAGCATTTATTTGCCGATTTTCACAAAATTCTCTGACCAGTGAATTGATATTGCTATACTTACGAAACTCTTTAAAGGTCAGTGGACAACAATGTACGTATGGTAGTAAATCTTTATAGTTAAAATTTGGCTTGTTACTCTTAGAATTTGCAGGTGATGTATTAGCTGCAAATATGTTTAAGAAACGCATGTGATCATTAGAAATACTTAAGAAGTTTTGTTTCTCCAATAATACCTTTGTTCTCACTTTTCTGCTGCATATCAAGAGATATTTGTGCATTCTGAATATTTACACCTTTTTCCCCAGTAGATTTACATGCTATTTCTTTATGATTAATATCTAAAAGTAGAAAGGTAAGTTTATTTATATTTTATGTCTAAATTATTCATTCATTTAGTTTCTGTTTGCCCCACCTTCTTTGTTTTTTTGAGTTTCGGAAGGCAAACTTTTTTCATTATCATTCTCTGGAATAGTAGACGTTATGTCTTGTGAACTTAAGGCTGAAAATCGGAAATATTTTTTACGCTTAATTTTAAACATTACAGACAGAAATTTTATTTCTGTTTCAAAATTCTAAGGCAGATGTGATTTATCAAAAATAAATACATATAATTAAAATAAACATAAACAAATCGCTCATTTACTTCAAAAGTGTCACAACTCAAAAATGCTTTTTTTGAGTTTTAATAATTCAAAATAATTAAGCATTTTGTATTTTATCTTGTATAAAAATTTCATATACATAAATAGCTTTTACTACCATCTCGAGAGAGAAGATTATTTTTCATTTATTCATTGAGTTGTATGTAATCAAACGCGTTTTCTGCAAAATTAGTTTTTTTTAGAGTTGTGACACTATTGAAGTAAACGAGCGATATGTACATCATAAATAAATAGTTGGACTTCACTTCAAAAATCAAATATTAACTTACGTTCATCATCATCTACAACATAAACTTCTTGGCTGTAATCATCTTTTGCTGCCAATAAGATTCTCCTCTTGTATTCCTCCTTTTTGTGGTCAATTTTTACTTCCGTAATATCGGATTTTGAATTGTTATTGTGATAATCCTTTGCATTATCTTGCACTTGACTTTCTTTTCTGTCTATTTTTTCAACTCGTGTAAGACTTTGGTTACTTGAGCCAGCATCCTGCACTGGTATTAATAACAATATATCCTTAATTTTTTTTGGCGCTGCTTTCAGTCGAATGTGGAATTTTTTTCTTATTGCAGGTCTCAAATAGAAGGCTTCATAATATGACTTTAAGGCACTTTCTCGTGCTTCCTTGCTATTGATCAGTGCACTATACGTCTGCTGATTCCCATTAGCCTTAAGTTTTAACATATAATCAACACATTCCTCGTAATGAGTATATTTTTTGAAATAATCAAGGGATACTGGAATATTGGTTTGGGCCATGGTGGATGTGTGTGTGATTGACGTCGTTTCAACAGTCCATCATTCACCGTGTTTATAGTTTCTGTTCACAAATTTTACACTTTTAAGGAAACTTTACATTTGTATTCAAACCCAAAATCTTATTTGGCGACCGAAACTTTTCGCTTTTATTATTATTTTCCACAGAATATTTAGTAGTCTATGTATTTTCTCTGGTAAAGGCGCTTTGAAAATAATTACGTCTTGGTTTAGCGTCAATTAATGACAACAGGGTGGTTCATAAAAATATATTTCTTAAATGTGCCAGAGTTATAAAGTTTGTGTTTGTTGTTGGTATACACCAGGCATAAAATGGGCAACATCAATGGATACTGTTGATTATCCGGTGTTTTGCCTTAATTCTTGGTTTTAAATTAGTAAATCAATTCTTTTTTTGTCCTTGAATTGAATCACAAGCTGGATAGAGATTTGTGAAAACCGTGATTATATTGTAACTGGAAAGAAAAAGCTAGACCGTGTAATCCTAGAGTAGGAGTAGAAGTTAAAATGACAAGTTAAATGGGAAACTCAACAGCATTTCATGTTCAAATCAATAAATTATTTCTTTGGAACAAGAAAAACCAATAATCATACATATGTGAAAGTGCTTTGGAAGCAATTCATTGAAGTGAAAATAAATCTTACAAGCCGTCGAAAAAATTATAACGTGTAGATCCTATGATGATTTTCCAGACCCTAATGGTGAGTATAGACGATACTACAGAAGAAAATGCAGTGTTTCTGCGGCTCAATTTTAAAATAAGCCTTACATATGTAGCGGATATTTTAATTAAAAAAACATAAAATATTATTTTAACCATTCTCTACAACATGTTTTTGCATTATTTTTTATTCTTTTCAACTGCATAATTCATTTATCTGCGTGTATATTGTCCTAAAATTTTTTTTCAAATGAATTTGTATGATTTATGGTAACGTGTATCTGAAAACCCGTACTACAACTCATACTACGCTAAGTACGAAATTAAGTATCGTGTATACCCTGCA
Organism: Tachina fera; assembly: GCA_905220375.1. Classification (NCBI taxonomy): domain Eukaryota; kingdom Metazoa; phylum Arthropoda; class Insecta; order Diptera; family Tachinidae; genus Tachina; species Tachina fera. The sequence goes on along the minus strand of LR999967.1, from coordinate 99,411,860 downwards.
TAACAGTTTGTTGATAAGATCTGATTACATCTGGCAGCACTTAAGAGCGTCATTTGCATTCTCATATTAGAAAGAATTGTCAAAAAATTTCAAGTTGTTTTTTATTGTCTCCCCAAATCGATGTAAAAAAGTACATTTATATCAGTAAAAATTTATAAAAACATATATATTTTTGCAAAAAAATAGGCAAGCAATAAAGTGAAATATAATGTTTATTGTGAAATGGTAAAATATTCAAAAAACTAAGAGCCAAATTAGTTGTGCAGAAAAGTATGCAAAAAAATTAAAATGAGAAACTATAATTGAAAGTGTTTCTGTGTGTGTGTGTGTGTTGCGTGCGTGTGTGCTATTTTTGCAAATAAAGAAGTAAATAAATAATTTATCCCGTAAACGTTAATAGACCCAATTAAAGAGTAAACAATACGAGTTAAATCCACGTAAATATGTTATATCTATAACCATGTACATATCTGTAATATGTGTATATAAAAATAATAAAATTCAAACCAGTTGAAGAAAATAAATATTTCGCGAATTTTGCCACTAGCCTGACTCCAAATAATATACTAAAGAAGATATTTCAATAATTTGTTGATGAGATTTTTCGTGACATTTCTTGTTTTATACCTATGTACATCTTTTAAATTCAATATTATCCTCAAATTACCTGGAAGTAATAAGTACTTGGTCTCAAATAAAATCATTATATTACAGGTAGTTTAGGTCATGCTAATTACTGTAATCTGTCGGCAATATTATAATCATCGTAAGGTAAGCAAGAAAATTCTTAATATTAACTAATTGCGAATGAGCATTATTTTTGTAGTACATATGTAAATATCGCACACAAACTTATATACAACGATCGCAAACAGTTCTTTTAACACAATATAAAATACCGTTGTGCCGGTTTTTATGTAAGTCTTAATTTACATTATGCAAATCTTATTGCTAAGCTGATTAGTTTGCTAGGAGAGAGAGACGAGGGAAAACAAACGGTTTTGTTCCCCTTGTCCCTCCCACAAACTAATCAGCTTAGCAATAAAACTTGCATAGTGTCAATTAGGAGTTACTCATAGTACCTACATGCTTTCGCAATTTATACAGTATCAACATATTTTTGCCACCTTTGAACCAGAGAAACAAGCCGACCAGCTCGAATTCGGCGGCTAGCCGCCGCTGGTGTATTTCTAATAAACCACGCCGCCGTCGACCAAAATCGGTTCAAAAGCTCAGTCGGCTGGATCAGAGCCGCCGTTGTTATCAGCTCAGCCGTTAATTTTTTGAACGAGACTGGCAGAAATGTTAAACATACCAATTTTTACATCTCTATTGTATGTAAAAATAAAGCCAACTATGAAAGTGACGTTAGTTTTTATTCCATTTTTCACGAAGCCATTTTAATAAGTGAAACAAAGTGTGATTAAATAATGCAGAGGTTTAAATTTTCATTTTAATAAAAAAGAATAAGAACTGCCTGAATCAGATTCATCCAGTTCTGACGAGGAATTTGCTGGTGTGAAAAAAGATATAAAATATTACCAGCAACTCATTAAAAAAAGAAAAGGTGAAAGAGTGTTCCAAATCAAGACATCAAATGGAATTGCAGATTACTGGTGTTTTTTTCGACACCTCTACTTGAAATACAGTCGAGTTCTTTTTAATGCCATTTAAATTCAATATTATAAATTTTGCTATAAAATTCTATATAAATTTCTCTATTTGAACAGAATTTGATAACAAAAACTAAAAAAAAAATTACATTAAAAGGGCATTAAAAAGAACTTACAAAATTGCTCCGTTTTCGTTTTCCTTCACACGCCTGTATCACAGAGGATATAGTTTGTGCCTGTGTGTTTTTAATTCTACCATAAGCCGAATTTCAGCCGCCGCTGATACTACATTAAACAAGCCGCCGCCTCCGGCAATTTTTGGTCAAGCAGCCGCCGCCGATAAAAAGGCCTCGGCTTGTTTCACTGCTTTGAACATGTGGCATTTTATGTGTTGTGACTAGGGTTTCGGATTTCCTGGACTTTTTAACTTCCAGAGAAAACGGAATGAAAAAATAGCGTTAAGTTAAGTTTATTTTTTGATCTGATCTAATTTCTGTTTCAAAAATTAAAAAAAGAAAAATAAGAACAATATGTCTGAGTTTCGTTTTCCACTTGTTTTTATACCCTGAAACGAACGTTATTAAATTCATAAATTTTATGGAATTTTTATAAAATTTCCGAATAAATTTTAACCGCTCACATTTTTATTTTGTATTAAAAAATTACCAATAATCTTCTCCAGAAATATGACATTTTTTAACATTAATTTTTCGAAATTCCCAAAATGGTTACAGATATGCCACTTAATTTACACTTTAACGAGCCATCAGGAGCACTATTTCTATATAGTGCAATATATGTACTTATCTCCTATTTCCCACAATGATATCATTTCGTTCCAAAATAGGAACTTTTTTTAAAATTAAGTTTCTGTGTTATTGATATATGTATCTGTTGTATATTCCATTAGTATAATTTCATTATTCAAATATCGAACCATATTTTTCATTAATTTTTTGGGTATAGTATCAGTCCCTGTTCCCAGATTTAGACACCGAAATAATATTCAATTATTATACTAAGACTGTTAAGTGCTAACAGTCCGCTGTTAACTGCAAAATTAGCTCTGTAAAATGTTTTGGTTTTTGTCTCTGCTAGTTAAATTTATATTTATCTTCACACACACCCTAAAACGTGTGATCTATGACGTTTCTTTTCTAAAAGAAAAGTGTAAAACATATGTTACATTTGATTTGCCAACATTTTTAAATTTAGCATATTTTACGTTTACAAAATAACAATTTTCCAACAAGTTTCGGCATAAAACAATAGATGTGTTTCACAAGATTTCGTACAAGTTCGGACTAATGAGAGTAAAAAGAAAATTACTCTCTGAATTTGCAAAAGTTATCCAAAATTGCTGGAACGTAAAAAACCATAATTGGCCATCTTGAAATACTAGTGCTGCTTACTTTTTAAATTAAATTTTATTTTAGTGATTTTAGTCGCTTAAAACGCATAACATTATAAAAACAAAAATTTTGCATCACTGGCAACAGATGTAAAAAGTAAACGAAAAAAATATCCAAACAAGGTGGAAGATACGTGAATTATGTAAAAAATTATAAAAAGCAATTTTTTATATTACAGAAATAGAGAAATATGCACAAATGTACTTTCAACTTGAACATTGTTCAAAAAAACTTCCATTTAGCTTTTTAATACATTTGCATGTAAAAACTTTTTTCCTATATTTGCAAATTTTCTGATTAATTTTTCAGTTTCATATGTAAACAAAAAACATCTGATTATTTAATTCTTGTCCGAACTTACCCAGAAGAAAAAGTTTGTACTAGTTTGTGCAGGAAATGAAAAAAATTATTCTCTCATTCGCTCTCAAAATTGCATGAAAATTGCTATCTGGAACCACTGTTGCCAATTCAGCTATTTTCTCGTCAAATCTAGCGACTTTTAAGTACATTTTGCGGGAAAAATTATGATTTAGCTATTAGCGGGAATTCTAACGATTTTTTGTCGATCATAATTCGCTTTAAAATGTTAGCTTGTTTAGAAGCGGTCTATACAAAAAAAATATATTGTGCAGGTTTAAAGATGAGCTAATGTCCAGCCTTACATCCGTCTGTCTTGATATGTGCTTTTATACATAAGTAAATACGTTTATATTATTAATCCTTTGAATAGAGTTTTAGATAACTGTTATGTTTGCATGTTTTATTAGACTTAGAAAAATGTAGTACTCCAAAACGGGAACTCACAATACAAAAACCAGCAGGTTTGTCAGCACTACTTTTACTCTATAATTTGAAGAGATTTTTAACTGGGGAAGTCCCGAAGTAACAGAAATGGTGAATTACATATGTATGTACAGAATACCAGAACCGACACAAACAAAACTGGTGCAAATAGGTATATCTGTGCATGCCTACAATAGGTAAATCTTTTTTAATAAAAAAAAACTTTTATTAACCTATTACATTAATTTTAATTGGTATTTTATAAAATTTGTAGGAAAATTTGTGAAGTACGAAAGAAGTTAACAAGTTACCGTAAATTTTTTGAAACAACCTAAAAATAAATATATATTCTTTAGCTATTTATCGCTAAATTTTCAAGTCATTTTGAAATTTAGCTATTTGCTAGCTATTTTCTTGTCTACTTTAGCGATATTTCTTGGAAAAAAGTTGGCAACAGTGTCTGGAACGCTTCTGAATAATTTTTTACTAGTTCGGACTGTGTTGTTATGCATCTGGAAAGAAAATGAGTGTTGAACATGTAACATTTTTCTTCTTTTTAAGCGTAACATCATGAGAAAAGAACGTGTTACATTTTTTAAATAACACATAATTTTCAGAAAAGATCAAAAAGAATTGTACAAAGGTAGTATAAATGCAGCATATTGCTCAGAAAAGAAAACGCCATTAGTGTATGCAGATTATGCAAATCTTATCTCATCTGAGTATATACTGAAAATAAAGATGTCTTCTTCTGATACATGATCGTACTACAGCGAGTTGACGAGTTATTTATATTTAATATTTATAGTTCTAATCTTTCCATGCATATGTGTATGTGGATATCAATTAAAGCACTTTTCAAACTTTATACTACATATTTTTGACACAGTATGTTTTCAGCTTTTTGATATTCCCTTATATTATGTTTTTGTCCCATTTCTTATCAAGAGGAATATTGAATACATTTTGAGACTCGTAACATACAATACTTTACAATAAACACATTTATGCTTATGTATATATACACATATATATATATGTACATACCCAGCGGGAAAAAGAAAAATAAGGATGCCTTCTTGAAGGCCTGTTTATTCCTTATTTTGAATGTAAAAGGCCTGCTCGCTCAATTCCATACTCATATCTTTTTTACACGCGTTGTTATTGCATAGTAGGAGGTCTTCTGCTCAGCATTTTCTCGCCGACGATTCCGAAACGCCTTCAAATTTTTACCACATCAATTGCTTTTGATGTGGTAAAAAAAGAACGTTTAACTTGCCTTAAAAATTGCCTCTTACTCCATAGTCGGCTTGTTTTTGATAAAAAAAATATATAACGTTTGTGTCCTTCCAGATTCAGATCTATTTATGTTTTGAATATCATCAAAATTGGGTAGACAGTTTCAAAGAGACAGAAATTGTCCCCTAGCCCTCCTCGTGCTCCATGTTTTGAATTTCATCACAATCGCATAGATAGCTTCAAAGATGAAGAAATTTCCCCTTATCTTCCGAGTGCTCCTATTCTGCCTTCTTTTGGATTCAGATCTATTCATATTTTGAATTTCATTAAAATCGCATAGATAGCTTCAAAGAGCAAGACATTTTCTCTTACATCTCGTCGTGGTCATATTTTTGAAAAAAATGTATAGCCTATGTCTTCTTTTGGACTCACATCTATCTAAGTATGTTTTGAATTTCACTAAAATCGGCAGAAATTTCCCCCTACCCCCCTCATTGTGCTAGTTTAAAAAAAAAACATATAATATATGTTTGTGTCCGTATAGACCTTGCTCTATCTATGTTCCAAATTTGAAAATTTGGAAAATTTCAAAACCTGTTCCGTGGTTTAGCCGTTAAAGCGAAACAAACAAGCAATAAATTTACTTTCGCATTTATAATATTAGTTAGCAGAGATATTTCAGCTATTACTGCCACGAACCTTTTAGCAAAGACACAAACCATATCGGAGATCCACAAAAACGAAACTAAATATCAAAATCCCAGGAGTCCCCCGCTACTTGCCCGGAAAATTACGGCAACACTGAAAGTTTAGAACATCCGCAGTGACAGCACTATTATTCACTATTACCAGTATTGAAACCAGTATTTGCCAGTAATTTTTTCATTTTCAATAAAATTTTGTTTGACATGAATAGCGGGCCATAAAGGAACTCACGTTCCAAAAAATGTTATTCCTTCCTTCTCTTCTCCCTTCTCATAGAAGGGAATGTGGAATATGTATCTTATCGTTTATGGCAAAGAGTCGAGGCCTTCTATGAGGGATTTCTATGGGCATTTCTCCTAGAAATTCCACTGCTTTGTTTCGTGCGACAGCAAGCAATTAACCTTGTATTTCTGAATAACGTGACTCGATTTTTCTTAAAATATCAAGGAGTAAAAAAAATTCCTGTGGCCCATATGTAGATAAGAATATTAATTGAATCAAAAAATTGTTAAGCAGGTGGCAAACTACGTCATTCGTAATGGATTGAAATTTCCATACAAACACAATTAAAATATGTAATAAGAATATTTGTTCGATATCGAATGGCGTAATTCGGCCCAGGCCTTTAATAAGGTCTAACGTAAGAAGGTCTTCTGAGTTTTTCCGCTGGGTATGTATGTTCTTTTTATGTTTGTATTTCATCTTAGAAAATTTTTTCTTTAGTCTATTGACACATAAGATGTTACATTTACACATTTTTTTTAGATATAATTTTTCTAATTTTTTTAACATCCAATTTAAATTGTTTGATGCGATTTTCTTTCTTTCTATTGTTGAGTTTCTTTAGTTTTCCCATTTTTTTTTGTTTTTCTATTCAATTTTAATAATAGATACATATGTATTTCTAATCAAGCATTTTGTGTGTGACTTTTTATATGCATAAGTATGCTCGTATTGTTTTCCTTTTTCTTGAAATAAATTATTAATAAATTTTTTCACAAATCGTTGCTTCTTAAGATTACACTGTACAACAGTGAAAAAATAACACACACACGAACTTGACAGTAGAGATACGATTTTACTATGACAGTTATCAGATTTCCATTATACGATTTTTAAGAGTCGAAAAATTGTGAAAAACGAAAATTTTCAAGGTGGTGAAAGAAAGTGGTCTGTATTAAAGTCCTGCACAAGACCACTTATAAGAACTTTTAATACATGAGGGATCTTTCAAATGCTTTACTATAACGAAATCTTCTAAAAGAGACGCTAAAGGCTGCGATACACTATCATACACAGTCGTTCGACCTGTGTGCTCAAAAAGTATGATAGTGTGGATTAAAATTTGACATGTGTGACAGATTTTTTGACAAGTCTGTCCGATTTCCAAAAGTTTATGAAAATTTTCATAAAATGATCATTTCTATTAAATCAGAGATGCATTTGTAAGGCAGTTGATAAGAAAACACCAAACTCTGCTTCATTTATTTAAAGATAGAGAGATACATTTTGAAAATTACATTTTGCGTTATTATTTCTTTAGAAATGAAAAATAATTAAACATAATTATTTTAAATGTTTTTGCATCTTTTTTGTGGAATAGTGTGGCACCTAAAGATATTTTGTTGCATTTTTTTTTTTTTTGAGTGTGACAGAATTCAATCCGACGACTGTGTATGATAGTGTATCACGGCCGTAAACAACACTGTTGGCAAGACAAACAACTGCAACAAATGTCTTGCCAACAGTTTTGTTTAGCGTTTGTTTCAGAATATTTCGCTATAGTAAAGCATTTGAAAAATCTCTTATGTCTTGAAAGGTCTTATAAATGGTCTTGTGCAGGTCTTTAATGTACATATGTACATACATAAGTTGTGTGTATGCTCTTTTATTTTTCTGCGCACATACAAACGCACACATGCGTTGAGATTAATTTTGTGCGTTTGCTTTAAAAAAACTCCCTTACACACATAATAGCTTACCATCTACATCTTACACACACACACACTCAAACGTACAATATGTAAAATATTAAGCATACACGCATCAACACTACTTCTTTTGATTTTTTGTTAGTAACAAGAAGTCTTCGCGATATCGCTTGTTAACAATCATATACACGAACACCAATGCATCCATAGTGCTTCGCTTTGTATAATACATGCCACGAGAATACATTTAAAAAACAAGACGTATTTACATTTCAAAACTGTTTACGCTTTCTGAAAATTTAAATATGATGAATCAAAACAATTCGCATATTCCATTTTCAATAACGGCTGATTATATAAAGCAGAAATCTACATCAACTGACACCACACACAGTGTACCAAACAAAAAGAACGCTGATGATGAAGGTGTAGTGGAGTTCGAAAACAGCTAGTTGTTCCGTTATACTACGTGTTTGTCAGAATATTTTCAATTAACTTTGGTTTTATTTCTTCATTAACAATAATCACATGTAATTTGGTTTACAAAGCGATACGAATCTTATTTTAATCAAATCATAAATATACAAAAATTATTTAATTTACATACATATATTTTAGAAAGATCTTTGCTAAAGAGTTTTTTTCTTGGTATTTGTTCAATTTTTATATAAAAATCTAATTTAACAATAAACATGGGCACTCATTATTCTTAAAAAGTTTTGTGATCGGCGAAAGTCCCAAAATGGTTACAGATAAGCCACTTAATTTGCTCTTTAACGAGCCATTAGGAGCACTATTTCTATATAGTGGGATATATGTACTCATCTCCTATTTCTCACAATGACAACTTTTCGTTCCACAATAGGAAATTTTTTAAAATTAAGTTTCTGTGTTATTGATATATCTGTTGTTGTATATTCCATTAGTATAATTTCATTATTCAGATCTTGAACCATATTTTTCATTAATTTTTTGGGTATAGTATCAGTCCCTGTTCGTAGATTTCGCCACCGAAATAATATTCCTTTATTTTACTAGGACTGTTAAGTGCTTAACAGTCCGCTGTTAACTGCACAATGAGCTCTGTAAATTTTTTTTGGTTTTTGTCTCTGCTAGTTAAATTTAAATTTATCTTCACACACATATCGTTAACGACAACAGTTATAACTAGAAAAAAATAAATTAAAGGACATGTTGTACATTTCATTTTCCTGAAACTTTTCCTTTCTGCGCTGAACAAAATCGAAAATCTCTGGAAATTAAATGTTTATCTAATATCGCGATATATGTAGGTAAGTGAAAGTGCAATTGTTGGTAATGTAATGTTTTGTTTTCAAATGTAAAAAAAAATTCAGCTGTTCTAAATAATTTTATTTTACTACCTAAACTACAATTGGGCACTTTGACAAATTCATGATTTGTTTTTTTTATAAATATTTTAAGTAGGCCTATTTAGTTGGTTTCTTTAATTGTACATTTGTGTTTACTATATTATTTTTATACAAAAATAGGTATTCATCGAATCTCTTTTTTTTGTAATTTATATAATGATGTGTATCGCATACATACGTATAGTGACACTGCATCATACACTTTTTACCCTTCTTCTAATAACAGGGATTTCAGTTGAATGTGTTTCTCAATAAATAATTTTATATATTTTTTATGTTTTTTAAATCTTTTGTTTGAAAAGAGAAACTATTATTTTATACATACATATACTATATGTAGTGCTTTGTTATCGTTATTGTGACTTTATTCCCAACTAAATTATGCATAAAATTATTATCTTCGTTTTCGTTTATTTTTCTGTGATTTGTATTTTGTTTTATAAATAAATATTAAAATGATTTCTAATAAGAACTAGATTTCTTAATCAAAATTTGGTTGGCCCACTTATTAAGGAAATTAAATTATTATTTAAATTTATATTTATATATTGTACTATAGTGAGATAATTAATTGCAATAGAACCCCTGAATTGGTTACACTTTTTGTCTCCTCTCTAATGCGTATATATGTATATATGTATGTATGTATGTATGTATGTATGTATGTATGTATGTATGTATGTATGTATGTACGAGTGTGTGTGTGTGTGTGTGTTTATGTTAATTATTGCAGTGGCTGCAATAATTATCGATACACAGATTAAGATGCGCAAATGGAATTAGGAGAAATTTGTCAATAAAATTGTTATGGCTTATACGATTTTAGGGAAAATTAAAACATTTTGACTGAATTGACTGGCATCACTGTTGCCAGAAAATTTTAAAAAAAATCTGCAAAAATTAGCTAAAAAAATTTTAAAAATAATTAAAAAAAAACCGGCAAAAAATCTGCAACTATAAAAAAATCTTCATTTTTAGGGTTCCGTACACCAAAGGTGAAAAGGCACCCTATTGTTTTCGCTACGCTATCCGTCTGTCCGTCACACTCTATTTTCTCAGGAACCGTAAGAGTTACGGACCTGAAATTTGGACGGAGTATGTAGAACCTTGGCCGCTACAGCCACTAATACATGAGAATTAAAAATTAAAGGGTGATCTAAAACGAGCAACGAAAAATTTTAAAATCCCATGTAATATACATACAATTGTATGTACATATGTATGTATGTATATTGATACTTGAAATTTGTAAAATTAGTGAATTTTCATATAGACTACAAGAATACTACAATTTAAAAAATTTTAATTAAAGGGTGGTCCATCAGTTAATAGAATTTTGACTATGTAATTTTAACAACTTGCTATATCTTGGAAACCGTGCAACTCTTAAAAACGGTAAATCCAAAAATTATAAAATCGCCAAACCAAAAAAAAATCGCCAAAAATTTAACAAAATTGGCAAAACGAAAAAAATTGCCAAAATTAAAAAAAAAACTTAACACTAAAATAAATCGCCAAATTCAAAAAAATCGCCCAAATGAAAAAAATCGCCAAAATTAAAAAAAACACCAAATCGCGAAAAAGGCGCCAAATCAAAATAATTGTTTATATGAAAAAAAATTTCAAAATTAAAAAAAAATCACCAAAATGAAAAAAATCGCCAAATTGAAAAAAATGCCAAAATCCGAAAAAAAATTTTAAAATGAGAAAAAAAGTCTCAAAACTAAAAGAGTCGCCAAAATGAAAAAAGTCGCCAAAATGAATAAACGTCTAAAACCGAAAAAATCTACATAACTAAAAAAATCGTGTAAATGAAAAAATATCGCCAAAATAAAAAAAATCGCCAAAACGAAAAAATTGCCAACATTAAAAAAAAGCCAAAAACCGAAAAAAATCGCCAAAACAAGAAAAAGTGTCAAAAATAAAAAAGCGCCAATAAACGCAAAAACCCCAAAACTCAAAAAAAGAAAACGCTTAAAACTGAAAAAACCCAAAATCGAAAAAAATGCCAAAACTATATTTTATAACGCTAAAATTCCTATTGAATTACGTATCTCGTGTCCGTACGGAACCGTTCCTGCGCGGTTCAAAGTTGCACTTTACTGAATTTATTTTTAAATTGTTTTTCATTTTGTTTTCGAATTAATATAAATTATCTTGCTATACAAAAACATATGGTGATAGATACTACAAATTGTTTAATAAAGACAAACATTAATAAAATAATAGGAACAAATATATGAACAAGTTTTCTACATAAAAGTTAAGAAAATGGTACATATACCATACAAATCTGTACAAAGAAGTATACATATCGCACACTAAATTGTAATCAGTCAGAACTCGAAAAATCCCAGATATTCAGGAGTGGTAAAAAACTTCAAGAAGAATTCGTTGCAAAAGAAATTTATGCGCTCCATGAAAAAACGAAACTATTTTCATAATTTTGAGTTTTGACTGTTCATGATTTTGTGTGCGATATTTAGGTATACATTAGGTTAATCCATTATTTAACATCAAAAATTGCTTATTTGTTAGTGTTTCTTAAGGCCGGTGCACAATTAATCCGTCATACGTTAAACTTCGCCTTTTTCAACTGACAGCTAAGTTGAAATACATGGTTTATTATGAGGTCTGTTACATTCAGTACGTGTCCGTCAATGCAAAGTACAAACATTTTTCAACTTTTAATTTTTTGCGTACGTTGAGTAGTTTTACAGATATTGGTTGGTTTTTTTTTTGGTTTTTTTTTTTTGGTATGTGCTTGTGTTTTGTGGCAGCAAGAAAAAAATTAAACAAAAGAAATAAAAAAGCTGAATTTAATAAATAAAATGCAGAATCAACCTACAAATTATTCCGTCAATAAAGTACTCATTGTGCCAACCTTCTCCGTCGCTGTGATATTGTCAGTTGAAAGGCGAAGTTTAACGTATGTGTCCCGGCCTTTATACGTATGTTTCTGAAAGTAACACCATAGTTATTTCCTTTTCGGAGTAAAGAAAAACTCGAAATATTTATGTTATACCTATAATCATTTTCGAAAGTCTGCAATTTGGTAGTAAAAATCTGCAAATCTCACTTTATAATTTTTGCAATGAAAAATTAGCAAAATGCAGAGAAATCTGCAAAACTGGCAAAAGTGATGGACATTATTAAATTTTCATAAAATTGGTTGCTTAAAACATTTTTGATTTATCCATAGCAAATCAGATAAAAAAACAACATAACAAAAGTACTTAAGAGATTCATGCTTCGTCATTAACCGACTTCAAACAAAGGAGGAGGTTTACAATTCCTCTCTATTTTTTTAGGTGTGTATCTTCATAACTCAGGGAGTCTACTCTGCAATTCGAAACGAAAGAAAATGCTTTCGAATTTATGTACATATTATAAACATACAAATTCGAAAGCCTTTTCATTAGTTTCGAATTACACAATAGAGCCCCAGTACATTTTAGACCGATTGAAAAAATTTGTTTGTTGTCTGAGAAGGTATAGCTTCCCATTGGTGCCATTGCCGTGGATACGCCCACAATTTTTTATTTAATTTTATGATATTCTATCTATTTGATTGCTGCGAAAGCTATAAAGCTCCTTTGGTTCTTGTAATTACACAATTTGAAAGTTGAAAAAATGGGCAGGCTTACGCCCCTTAAAATTTATTGTAATATTTGATGCGATTCTACTTAACCTAATTTCGAAATTTTGGAAACAAGTTAATTTTCGTTATACCTTTCATTTATTTTGGTAGTTTTTCTATTCCTTTTTGTAAAGCCTTCAGAAAACAGTAACAATTGGCACATCTGCTTCTAACTGTTGATGTACGAGTAGGATGCTCTCACCCACAATTTATTAGACACACTGTATGTTGCCACAGTAACCTCCTCATAGACATTGGGCGTTTTTTTATATCTTATTAGACGTTGACTACGACTACGACAATGACGACATACTTGGACTTGTTTCTTCTATGGCTTTTGGCTTGTGTCTTTTTTTTTGCTTCTAATTTTCAAATAATGTGAGTGTTTTCAAGTTTTTTATTTTTTGCTCGTTTCTTGCTGCTAATAAATAAATAAACTCAGTTTAGTTGTAATTATACATTTATGATCAACAGTAGCGCTCTCTAATAATAAAAACATTTCAATAATTGGTTTTGTGCAATGCGAATGGTTTTTGAATAAAACTAAAATAATTTAATAACAAATGGTTATGAAATGTTAATTGCAAAAAAGAAAAAACAAACAAAAAACATGTGATAATAAAATCTAAAAAAAAACATTTCTAGTTTAAATGCCGGGGCTTCGTAAAAAACAACGGAAATGTTGAAACTTCGACGGTATGTGAAGAATTTTGGCAGGCAGTTTTATTTCTTTTTTCGAATTATTAAAAAAAAGTTTTTTTTTTAAATTAAGAAAGTGCTTCAAAGTGTGCAGATAAAAAAAAATCAGTTTAAAACAAAAAAAATTTATTAATCTCAATGATTTGAGTGTTAAGTTTTGCTGTAAACAGGTTTTTGTTTATCAGCATAAAATAATTTGTTCTTAAAGCACGGAAGCTGTTGCTCTAAAAAATAGATTTGGGCTACATATAAATAAATAAATAAAAATCAGAAGACAAATTATGAAATTTAACCCTTTAAATACCGTGTACTATACGGATTAATTTTTCGTATAGATGTGATACTTAAAAGTGCAAAAAAAAAAATTCAAAATAATCTTTATATCATATTTCAGAAATATGATATGTCCGGAAGGTTTTTTAAACCTCATTAATTGGGACTAAATACGAGTACCTATTCCATCTGTGGTTTTTTTATGAGAACAATAACTAAAGACAAAGCCTAAAGGCTCAGTTAGCCGACTGTAATGTAAAGTAACTGATACAGTAGGAAACAGCTGATCGATATTGTTGTGTGAAAAGTAATGAAAAGGGTTATACACATGTAATGTAACGTAACCTACTTTTCATATAAAAATATCGATCAGCTGTTTCCTACTGTTGCAGTTACCTTCCATTATTGTCGGCTAACTGAGCCTTTAACTAAAGATAAAAAACAAATCATTTGAACTTGAAGTGTACGTCAAAATAAAATTTACATACAAATTTGACATAAGGGCACTTGAAGTTCAAATTAATTTCTTTTTTTTTTAATACGGCCAAATAAATTTAATAATAAATAAAATTTATATTTTTTAATAAATAATTCTGCCACACAAAAACAAACCGGCTTCAATGCAAAGATCTGGAGGCTTATTCTGAATTGCGATGCGAGAATCAATGCGATGCGCAAATGAAATGTGATGCGAAAGAAAATTGGTATTATGTTATACTTTCGCAATTTATTTCAAATCGTGGCAACGCTGCTCAAATAAACGTCAGTATCAACAAACGTCAAATTAATAATAAATAAATCGTTTGTGTTTGGCTGTGAAAATAATTTATAAATATTTGTTTAGGAAATTCTGTAAGAAAAAAAAATTATAAAAATGGATTCTGTGGCACTGTGGTTCGACGACGAAGAAGGGCATGAGCAAAATGAAAGGATACAAAGAAGATTGCTTAGAAGCAAATCCGATATTCTAAGCTTGAATGAAAAAGCAGTTCTTGCGCCGAAGGAATTCGCCGAAGGAATTTACGGAATTCGTCATGTTTAAAAATTTCGCCACTTGCTCCTCTAAGGGAGACAGTAGATTATATCTTGACGGGGCACCGCCAGTGCTGCCAGTGTCGGTTTTGATTTGTCTAAGCTTCTGTTTGGTGTGTACTTTAAAATCGGCCCAAACCTATTAAAATTAAAGATGAAGTCAAATATTTTTGAACTGGTTTATATATTTCATACTTTTTTCCATCCTGCAGCTTCTCTAATAGGTGGTCCATTGATATTTAGTTCTTCAGTTGGTGTTTTCAAATGGCATCTTGTCAAGTGGCTGTGCTTATTCATAAATTCTATCATTATTTCAAATTGACGGGGTTTGGTGGTCTTATTGCTTGCTTCCCTGAATTAAATAATAAATATATGATGCATAAATAAGTAATATATTATCTTTCACTTACATGTTTGTACTTTGCGAATACTATTTCTTGTCGAATAAATTTTGCGAATTTGACATTTGTTTTCGCAATGTAGAATACCGATTTGCCACTTTTTCGCATTTGAAATACGATTAAAAAAAAAACTTTGTGAATATCGCAATACGGAATAGCAATGGTTCGCATTTGTGTATTTTCGCATCGTATTGATTTTCGCATCGCAATTCAGAATAAGCCTCCTGATAGAATATTTTCGAAAAAAATTTATGTGACCAAAATGGAAGCAAATTCTTTCAAACAAAAAAAAATTTTTAAATCTGTTTTTTATCAAGAAGTATGTGAAATATAAAATTAAAATTTAATGAGCGTGCCTCCGCCCATTTTTTTAATTCAAGATTTTGTGTTTTCCAGAGCTGAAGGGATGTGTTTTGTAAAAATCGGTAAAGTGGAACCACTTAAAATAATTCTCTTATATGGAAGACTGTATCTATTTCAGAGCTCAAGGTGTGTGTTAAGTTTCGTAAAAAGTGCTCAAGTAGAAATACGTGAAATATAGTAATAAATTTTAAAGGTGTTTGCTAGGTGTCGCAGCAATCAAATAAGTAGAATATCATAAAATCAAATGAAAAAGTTTGTGGGCATGTTCCCCCCCCACTCTTTTTTTTACAGTGCTACCAATTGTAAGCTAAACTTATTTTCTGGCAACATTGTTCAAGATTTATCATTCCAAATTTTCCTCTTTAAAGAAAAAGACTAAAAATAAATAAATCCCAAAAAAAAATTTTCTTACGTACCAAAAAATGTCATGCTAAACTTACATATATTTTTAAAAGAAGAAAAAAAAAGAATTTTCATTGCACCTTTATTACATGCACATGCAACACTTGGCCTCATTGTAATACATTTGTTCGCCTTATGCATAAACTAATTTTGCTCTCAAAATTATCGACATAACAACACGAGACGTATGTACATATGTATGTACATTAGGGTGGCTGTTATTTAGTTTCTTTTTATTTCTTCTACTCTCACCCCCCAAAATTGGTTCAGTTTTATGTAAATAAAAATACAACAAAATTTTATACCGATAAGTTGCATTTTAGGTGGTGTGTCCGGCCCTCAAAGTTGGCCCTCAAGCCCATATATTCAATGCAATTTTTTTTTGTTTTTATTTTTTATTTTTTGTTTAGTTTTCTTTTGACTATATATACTGTATATTAGTGTTGCACGAATATTCGTATTCGCCAAATTCAGTCGAATACGAATACGAATATTTTTCCCAAGAAATTAAATAAATAAATGCATAAATCTTAAATGAAATTTTGATAAATGACTAAAAATTTTAGTTTGTACAAATACATAAATTTTTTTTATAGAAATTTGTGCTTTGTATCATTTTCAAATATTATTCAATGACGATCATTAAAATTTTGGGTACTTTTTATTAACTTTAAAGTACGCCAACAAGAGTGTGAAGTCCTTTCTCATAAGAATTTTTTAAAATATCTTATTGCATATAATATTCGTATTCGTATTCGTATTCGCAAATATCGTTTAAAATATTCGTATTCGTATTCGTATTCGCGAATATCGTTTGAAACATTCGTATTCGTATTCGTATTCGCGAATGTCAAAAATTGACATTCGTTACATCACTATTGTATATGTATGAAATAATTTAATAGGTATAAGCTCTTATTGTACATGCTTCAAATAAAAAATTTCCATATAAATATAATTTTGTTACATAAAATTGTTGGTATTTTGTTTGTTATTTTCCTCATTATTTTCTAAAATATTAATTTTAATCAGAAATAATTCATAGTTAGGCTCAAGTTCAGTAATTTCAATTCTTATTGAATGAAATATTTTTATTAATTAATGTGAGTTTCTAAAGAAGAGAAGAAAAATTAAACTTAGACTTTAAGCTGGGGGAAATACCGATACTTTTCTGTGCAGCCACGCACTTCATCAGCACCCTAGTCTATCTACTTGGGTAGAGATTCTTATTAACATCAGCTATTTAACTTAAATGTACAATGAAATGGAATATGAGAAACGATTGTTGTGTATACAATTGATTTACCTTTGGTAAACACATTTATAAGTATCACTATTAATTTTCTGTTTTTTCCAATTTTTCATTTTTCTATTTAGGTTAGCACGAAATTATTTTACTCTACCTCAGTATGTTTAACTATTCTTACTTATCTTATTAATTTTAGCAAAAAACTTTCTTTGAGACTAATGTTGTTGACTAGAAGAGCTAAAATATTGCCATATATCATATTCTTGTACAGTGATTTTTTAAAAAGATAGTCATATGCAAAAAATTACATTGAAAAATGGGCTTGAAGGTCAACTTTGAGGGGCGGACGCACCCCCTAAAACACAACTTATCGCTCTGACTTTTTTTGTATTTTTTTACATAAAACTGTACCAATTGGGGGGGGGGGGGGAAAGAATATAAAAAAAATAAATAACGGCCACTCTAATGTAAGTACACATGCGGCATTTTTCCACTTCTAGTCCATCAAGATTTAAAAGAAAATCAATATTACATGGTGTGACAAATGCAAAATTTTACAATGAAATTGAATTGCATCGTATTGAATTATTGAAGGGAACAATGGACACATTGTACTCTCAATAGTGTTTCAATCATGTGGGTGGGTGCTTGCTGCTTGTTGTGCGGTAACATACATAATCCCAGCTTAGACTAAATTAAAATAATTCAATGCCTTTGTTTAATGTTGATTGAGTGTGGCAATTGTGTTAACAAAACGTACACACAAAAATATTTCAAAGTGTTTTTACACTTGATAAACTAATCGAACTAATTTAAGATTTATATGTACATACACATACATGCAAACATGTGCATATTTCTGTATGTTTTTGTATATTGTCTAAATTATTATAATCTATTACGCTAAGGAGCACAACTTTTTAAAAGCTATACTTAAAGATTTTCAAGCCTAGAAAACAGGATAACGATGTCAATATGTACGGTATGTCCCAGATTGATGAAACAAAAACGAAAACAAAAACAAAAAAACAAGATTAGTCATTGCGCGGGTTCGTTATTTTATTGTTTGCTTGCAGTGATGCCAACTTTTTTGCCTCTAAAACAGAGACAAGCAAAAGGCCGTCCGGGGGCACTTGTTTATTCTCTTATTTTCTCGTACAGTCGTATACAGCGATGCCAACTTGTTGCTTTTGGCACTATTTTTAGAGCTTTTTGAAGATTCAAAACGGAAAATTTTGCGCGTTAATGTCAAACTAAGAAAACACAATAAGTATTGCTTTTAAGAAATTTGCGTATTTCTTAAAATTTCTCTTATAAAAACTTGGGGTATTTATTTTGTCAGTGTAAAGCATACCTTTACTTGACAGTTAAAAATTAAAAGGTGTTCCAAAACGAACAACGAAAAATGCTAAATTCCTATGTAATATACATGCATACAATTATATTTAAGTATGTATGTATGTACATAGACACTTGAAATTTGCAAAATTAGTGTATTTTTATGCAGACTACAACAATTTACACTGAAGTTTAAAAAATCAAAATTAATGGGTATTCCATCGCTTAATGTAATTTTGACAACTAGCTGTATCTTGGAAACCGTGAGAGGCACCGTCTTGAAATTCAAAAAAAAAGCCAAAAACCAAAATGAAGAAATCTGAAAATTCAAAAATCGTCAAACCGAAAAAATCGCAAAACATCGAAAAAATCGCCAAAAAGGAAAAAAGCGCCAAACTAAAAAAATCTCTAAAACTGAAATAAATCGCCAAAACCGAAAAAACGCTAAAAACCAAAACAAAAAATCCAAAATGAAAAAAAAATCGCCAACATGAAAAAACGCCTAAAAACTGAAAAAATCAAGGCAAAAAGAAAAAAAAAATGGCCAAACTAAAAAAAATCTCTAAAACTAAAATAAATCGCCACAAACAAAAAAACCCAAATAACAAAAAAAAAAAAACGTCAAAATGAAAAAAATCGTCAAAATGAAAAATCGCTAAAACCGAAAACCCAAAAATTAAAAAAAGCCAAAATGAAAAAAACGCCAAAATGAAAAAAACGTCAAAAACTAAAATATATCTCCGAAAAAAAAACGCGAAAACCAAAAAAAAAACGTCAAAACCCGATAAAAAAATCCCAAAAACTAAACATATTTCAAAATTAAAATAGTACTACATACGAGGGCGGATCAATAAGTCCATGACTTTTCGAACTTCCTTCGTAGTTATATGAAATGCAACACTGCTCCCATCCAGTTTTTCTAAAAATGGAAAAATAAGTGAATTTCGAGTGATCAATAAACATTATTATTTGCGAAAAAAAACCGTCAATCAAACCAAGGAAAAGCTCGATAAATACTATGGGGACTCAGCACCATCGATTTCAATGGTAAAAAAGTGTTTTACTGACTTTCGTTGTGGTCGCACAAGTACAAATGATGCTGAACGTTCTGGACGGTGAATTGAGGTCAGTACACCCGAAAATGTCGATCGAAGAGTAAAAGTGCGTGAGATTGTTGATGACATAGGCATCCCACATGGCTCAGTGGTTTCTATTTTTAATGATTACTTGGACATGTGCAGTTTCCATGGCAAAAATCCATGAATTGGGCTTCAAATTGCTCCCTCATCCACCACATTCTCCAGATTTAGCCCCTAGTGACTATTTCCTACTTCCAAACCTAAAGAAATGGCTCGCTGGAAAGAGATTTAGCTCCAACGATGAAATTATTGACCAAACAAATGCCTATTTTATGGACCTCGAAAAATCCTATTTTTTGGAAGGGATACAAAAACTGGAACTACGTGTACTAAGTGTATTGAGTTAAAAGCAGATTATGTTGAAAAATAAGTTTTAGTTTTGCAAAAAAAACTGTGTGCGTGTGTTGATAGGAACAGTGTTGCACTTCATATAACTACGAGGGAAGTTCGAAAAGTCACGGAATTATTGTTCCGCCTTCGTATATATTATTAAAACATATTTTATTTATTAAATTTTATTCACGCTCTTAAATTTTTATTACATATGTATATATGTATTTTTCAAATTGCCCTCCATTTACACTATAAAGCACGTTTGTGTTTAATAGAAAAAAAACTTTAAAAAATAATTTAAACCAAATACGAAAATCGAAAATTAAAATGAAAAATTTTTGTTTGTCATGGATCAAACGTAACCACTTGATTCTAATTTTAAGGCTGCATCGTAGGTGGGTAGGCCAGTTTTATCAATAATTCTGCTCATATCCAAACTAATGATGCCATTCTCATTGATACAATCCAAGTTAATAGTTACTGAATTTGTACCAGAAGAGGTCGCCGAGGAAGTCGAAGCAGCAGTGTCAGCGGAGCGAGGTATTTTTGTGCTTGTTTCGGCAGCGGCAATTGTTAAAGGCGAATTCACGGTGACTTCCGTATTTGTAATATCATTGTTATTATTCGAAGCAGCTTGATTTGTTGATTGTCTGTCAATTGCTAATGCACTGTTGTTGGCATTATCATGCGGCGTTGTGGGTTCAGCTGTTCTAGCTCTTAGTTCAGGTTCGTTATCTGCCACAACTTGTAGTGCTTTTATCTTCTGTAAATCCTCCTCAATGTTAGTTGAATTTATGTTCTGTTTTCGTTTTGAACTCAAACAAGAACAATGTTGCTCAATTTCATTATCATTATTGTCTACTTCATTACCCGAAACTTCAATCTCATTATTAGCTGCGGCTTGGGCTTTATTGTTTTCTTCCAGGCATTTATTTAAACTATTTGTTGGACTTGCATTATTATTGACAATATTTAGTGTTGTTTCCATATTATTGTCCTCGCCACTTGCCGCCACTTCTTCTGTTAAGGGACCAACTAAGGTATCTAAATTACTTTCCATTGATGTGGAAAGAGTAGAATCATCATTGTCGTAACGAAATTTGCCACAGAGGGGGCAACCGCGTCTATAGTAGTTCTGCTTTAAATAACGTGTACCAAAGGTCTCGGGTGTGGTCTTGCGTGTATTCATGACCAATGTAGGCGAACTTGTAGACGTTATAGTTGAGGCTCTGGAATCGCTGGCTAAATGCGAGGATCTGGCTGCGAGAGCAGCTGCTGCAGCATTCCACATATTCTCCACTTCGGCGCGCTGTAGAGAACAACAGGATTGAGCTTGTAAAACCTTTTTCATACTTAACTGACTCATTTGGTTTGCCACGGCTGAGTTTCGTTGTTGTTGCTGCTGCTGTTGCTGTCTATTGCGTAGATAAGATGCAGCTGTACAATTGTTTAAGGGCGTGGTATTTGAGGCAGGCAATTCCGCTGCCACATTTCCATTAATATCATTATGGTTGAGTAGGGTATCTATGGGTGATATACTGGTGACTGTTCTTAAATTGGCGCTAGAAGAAGGTAACGAATTTATTTCCATGCCACTTATAATGGAGCCACCCATAGTTAGCACTCCGTCTAAGCCACTTGCTCGAACTTGTTGCAATGCTGAACTGACATCCGATGCTGATCGATAGCCTGGAGGCGGCGAATTATTTATTGATAACTGTTGCTGCAGCAGTTGTTGCTGCATTAGTATTTGTTGTTGATGTTGCTGCATGATCAATTGTTGTTGTTCTTGCATTGCTACCACGGCATCGTAAGAGGGAGGCGGCTCATGATGCAAAGTCGGTATAGTAGTCAAAGCATCCATCGATTCCCCCACAAAAATACCTGATGTCTCATAACACTGTAAATAAAATGAAATAAAAAGAAATTAGTAGTATATGGATACATATATGAAATGTTTAAAAAAATTCCTTATCATATGGAAGATTAGTGCAATGGAACTGTTTTTCGATGAAGAGTATAGATATGTACATACTATATATTTATATTCCTCTAACTCTCTCTGGAGCATAGTGGCATGCATGGTCAGTATACAGTATGAGTATGAGAATGTCATTTGACATCCGCCGCTCGTGTGAGTTTTTGGGTGACACATAGAGTTTCTACGCGGGAAAAAAATTTCGGGAATTGCCGGGAGTTATTTTTTTTACAAATCCCGGGAAATTTTCAACGGGAATTTTCGGGAATTTAATATTTACGTTTCTGGAATTTGCTTTTTTTAAATTGCTGTTCTTTGTTTTTTTTACTTAAAAATAGAACTCTGTAACGATGCATAACATAAGCATGGAAACAGATGTAAAGGGTGTTTAAATTTTAAGGGCCGATGTTAAATGTGAACCACACCTAAACGTCAAGTTTTTTCTGCATTTCATTTGACATTTCTCAATTTCAGACTAACTCAATTTGAACCATGGAAAAAGACACAATCGAGCAACGCGTTAAAATTATTCAAAATCAACATCGGCCCTTAAAATTTAACCACCCTTTAATAGAGGCTTCAGAGGCGACCCCAACAACTTCAAGCGTTACGAAATATTTTCAACCTAAAAATTCGTTATAGGAAATAGTATCTAGATTGGCGGATCTAGATGCTATAACTCAAAGCATATGAATTTGTTTTTCTTTGTTTTGTGTTTTAAATATTGTTGTTCATGAAATGAACGAACAAAGTTATTTTATTTTTAATCTCCGACCAAAAAAAGGGTGTATCTGTCTGTCTGTACAAGTCCACGTACAGGCCAAAAGGCTGGATCAATTTTGATTTAGTTCTTTTTAACCCCCGACTAAAAAAAGAGGTGTTATAAGTTTGTAGTGTGTGTCTGTGTATCTGTGTCCGTGTCCGTGTCCACGTATAGACCAAACGGCTGGACCGATTTTGATTTGGTTTATACTGTTTGAAAGGTGGCTTGATCGAGAGGGCAATGTTTTAAGAAAATCGGTCCAGCCGTTTAGAAGATATCGCATCTTCTCTAGATATATTCTAGAATTTTTTTAATTTTTGTTATTATTTGAAAAATTACTTAATCGAGAGTGTCCTAAGCCACGTTTGAAAAAAATCTATCCAGCCGTATAGGAGATATCAAATCTTTTGTGTGTCTGCAGGTCCCATACAGCTTGACCCGATTTTAATTTGGTTTTTTCGTTTGAAAGGTGACTTGATCTTATATCTTCACGCCTATATTTGAAGAAAATTGGTCCAGCCATTTGGTCTGTACGTCGAAGGTTCTTAAAATTTAATTAATTTTTGTCATTAATTTAAAAGTTGAATGTTTTTTCATTAAATTATATTTTTTATTGAGGTCATTTATTTAAATTCATACGTTTTTGAAATTCCCTGGAATTCTTGGGAATAAAACATTTTACTTCTCGATTCCCGGAAATGGAAAAGTCCGCGAAATTAGAAAACCTAATCGTGACCTTTTTTAGAATTTTTATGCAGTAATTATCCATCCTTTTTTAATTAAGGTTCCCTTCTCTTCTCTCTATCTATCATGCACTTCACCATTTCTGCTTGCACTATCCCTTTGCTATTAGTTAACACAAAGGGACCTGTTATGTGAGCTACAAACTTACGCGCTCTCTCTCTCTCTCTTCTCAGAAAGATTAAGATTAAGCATCTTTCTGCGATGCTGTGAGCCATCTAATATGACACTTCTTAAGAGGCTTACGGGAGACTGCCCTAATATGCCAAACAAGATGAGTTATATCATTCCGTAGAAAACAGTGTAAGGCATTGTTCACTTCCGTGACCATTAACCACCATCATCAGCAGTATCTGTTGAATGGTAAAGGATCTGCGTCCGATCAATCACTAGTATTGGTTGGACACTAGACATCCCAAACCCTTCTTCCAGCAATTTTGATAGCAACCACAGCCTCTACATGTGGTTTTCCCAGATTACACACCACTACACGTTCTCCCAAACATTGTAAATGCTCTTGCAGGGCTCGGAACGAAGTCCGAAGGCAACTCAACTCAACTCTGTTTGGTCGTGTGATAGTTATCCCTACTCATACAATTAATTTATGCCCACCCCCTCGCAACGACATGTTTTTCACAACTGACTTGCTTCTGTAAAAGTCGACGCAGATCCGTCTGACAAAATTTCAATTAAAGCGTGCTCTATTTTCTTCTGACAAACCTTCTGACATCAGCTGTTTTCATTATGAATAATATGTCGTCAGGCAGTGGCAGGTCACTATTGACGGAAGCATTACGCCGGTCGAAGTTGATATATTTTGAAAAAAAAAACACTTTTTACTCTAACCTTTTTAAAATGTCACTTCACCATTAAATATGATTAATTAATTTATTATAACCTCTTTCAATTGTCTTAAGTTGTTCTTAAGCCTCTGCAATCTGACAACTTTAATAAAGTTTTATGAACTCTTGCAAGTGTCAACAAGTGCCTAAACAAGAAATTGTGAAAATTTTTATTAAAGAAAAAAAAACCATAAGTGACCAAAGCCGGAAAATGTATAAAAACGTCTTAACAGTTTAACAGCGAAAATAATATTTTATTATTTGCTGTTACTTTGCTTCTGGGCATAATCATTATAAATGTGACGACATTAAGATAGACGTTGGCAAAAATTGTACGCTCACACAATTTACGCGCACATCAAGTCAACGAACAAGAGACAAACAATTGAACCGAGTGAAGTGGAGGAGTTTTTAAAGGTTTATATTTGTTTTTATTTGTTTGCTTTGTCTTCAAAATGTTTTAAATATAAAAAGGTAGGAATTAAAAAGACACTGAAAAACTTCCTGCATCAGGAAAATCAAGTGTAAAATAAATATGTAATTGTTGTTGACATTCCCCATTGTTGTTGCTGTTCATTCGCATGTAACAACTCGACTTGCTTGCAATTAGACGAGCGAAGCGTTAAATTGGGGTTAAATGTGCAGACAATAACAGCAGCAATTACTCGTATAAATAATAAAAAAAAGTGCTAAATCTCGCATTTGAAAGCGAAGAAATGTTAACTGCACATTGGGGCAATAATCTTTTAATATAAATATTTTTGAATGCACTAAAGTGTCCTTGAATTCCTTTCAAAAACTTGTATGGATGGCAGTTTTTGGGAGCGGTGATTGTTGATAAAGATACAAAAAAACACGCATTAGATGCAATGTTCCACAAAGTAATTATCAAAAAGTTGTATACATAAACCAAGGCAAATAAGTATGTAATTGTCAAATAAATTCTTCGTTATAAACGTGTAAACATAAAATCATCTGATGAGTAATCTCGCTTATAAGAATACCTGTTTGATATATGCTCGTATGCCCTGGGGAAAGATCATCACATGGTGATTTTTTTTTTTTTTTTTTTTTGAAAATGGCAATACCTTTTAAAATGTGTGGGTGGCATAGATTTTTATTCTAACTTTTTAGGATTCACGATATTACCCGCTTTTGGCTTAACGCTGATTCATGGTACACCCTGTGCAGAAGTGGAGAAACAAAGCCCATTGAAGATCGATGCGGTTTTTAAAAAATTTAGGACACATCTCAAGATCTTGTAATTGTGTAGAACTTAATGTCACATTTGAAGGACTTATGAAACTTGGCACACACGTTGGGCTCTTGTAACGACATAATTTCATGTTTGAAAAAAATAAGCAGATCCATCCCCTTCAATGTTAACATTATGAGGGTGTGAATGAAACACAAATATTTGAACCAAATATCCATTTCATTTTTCGTCTCCTTAGAGATCTATATACTTTGTCCAACGTTTCCCTAATATTTTTATCCCTTTTCTTACTTGGAAGATGATTTCAACGTTGGAGTCAATTTTCTCTCTCTACAAGCTTGGAACCAAAAAATAGTCACTCAGGGCTAAATCCAGAGAATAAGGCAGATTAGAGAGGCAGATTTCCATGGCAATTCATGGATTTTTGCCATGGAAACTGCAGATGTGTGCAGTATTCGTTGCTAAAACTATTCAAAATTCCGGTTGAACAGTGCCAAACACTCCTGCTAAATGAGCAAATGCAACACCCATCTTGCGGAAAGCTTTTTCATTCAAAATTCATGTGAGATGCCTATGGCTCCCACAATCTCTCTCACTTTCAATTTCCAAGCGGTCAACATCATATCGAGAGTTTTTTTTTTCAATTCTTTCGGGTACTGAAAATTATGATGGGAGAGTTCTAAATCCGTGCAAAGTATCTGGAAAAATAAAATTCTAGATTTTAAATTTACATAGATTTTGTTTTAGCAGATTTTTTAAAAACTTTAATGATTTTTTTTACGAAAGAATACTCTAAATCTAGCAGTGAAAATGCTAAAATGGCACCAATGACCAACAACCAAGATAAACATCGACACTCTTAAACAATAAATTCTCTCAGGCGAGCACTGTTAAATTTAATTTTTTTACAAAATTGTTATCAGATGGTTTACAAAATTATTTGTAGGTGCGCATTCATACAAAATATTTACTGATTCAATGAATTTGGTTACTGAAAATTAAATGCTGTTTTTCTGTGCTTTTAATTATCACTCTCACTTTTGACTTTTATCTGGTGTTACACTTCGCACCATCACTGTAGCTAACACATGCAAATTTATTTCAAAATAGTGTATTAATTTAATTTTAACTTTTGAGTGCCTATTCTTGAAGTCGTTTAAATATTTTTGTTGTTGAAAATCTTTATATTTTAATTTAAGTACCAGCTGTTTTTATTCATGTTGCCAGATTTTTTTTTTATATACAAAAGCCAGCATATACTCAAATAAAATTATAGACCAGCAATATGATTGATTTGTCAATGTGCTTATGTGATAGTGCTTAAGCTTTAAATTTTTTTATTTACCAGCGGCCAACTGTAATAAACTTTCCTCACCCATTAACTCTTTCAATTCAATTTAGCTTTTAATATTTTCATTTATTACTTACTTGCTCCACACTATAAATTTCCATATTTGGATCATTTTCCAACCATTGACGTTGTTGTCGATACGCGGCTTCGGTACGTTTTTTAATGTTGCGATGACAACAGTAACAGACAACACACAATATGGTTGTAATCAGTGTTAACATGGCCCTAAAAATAGAAAAAAAGAAGTAATAAATAAATAAGTAAATATAAAAAAACCAATGAATTTAATAGAATATTTAAATGGAATAAAAGAAAATCAAATTAATGACTGTTGGCTGGTCTGCTATAAGTGACACAAAAGGACAATCAGGACATTTATAAATATGATTAAATACATATAATATTTTTAAATTTACAAGCATTATTTGTTGTGTAAAAAAAAAACTAGTTACAGTAGCCGCTGCAAGTTTTATGAATTAAGAAGGCCTGTTAATGATAATATTATTGCTATTCTATTTATTATTTATAATTGAACATTTTATTAAAGCAAACAAACAAAGAAGTCAAATAACTTTTGTGACAAGAATATAACAGTTAAAAATAGCTTAAGCGACACATTTTTGGACTTCGTTTTCTTGTGACGAAAATCGACTATTTATTTACGTTCGCAAATAATCGATTTTGGTAAAAAAATTAATGTCCTGTTTCACAATAACGACACGAAACTTTCGACTTACAATTTATATATATTGAAAATAACAATAAAATGAAAATTCGTGTCGTTATTTTGAAACAGTTCGAAATTTATGTTGCTTATAATTGTTTGACGATTAAAGCACGTTTAAAAACTTTATTTTTTAAACTTGAATACATATTTGCAATTGTGAAAAAGTCGCAAGTGTACAATTCTTTTCAAATCTGAACACTTTGTTTTACTCAACACTGATATGAAGAGCTTTTAAACACATAATGTTACATTATTCTGTGCTGGGACAAAACGATGTTAAGTTTAGTATTTTTAACACAAGGTTGCCTTTTTAGCTGATGCTGTTCCCAGCCAGCATGTTTTGAAGTTTTTAATAAAATTCAAGTCTTTTTGAATCCTTTGTGCGATTGAAATAATCATCCAATCTATGCGATCGCATTTGATTCAAAAAATACTTTTTTTTTCGGTAGAAAATGGTAAATAGTAATCGCGACTTTTCTGGAAGAGTCTTTTTTGACTTGGTCTTCTGTGCGTAATATGACTACCATACAATCTCAGGTGGTCTTAAAAAATAATAATTTTGTCACAAAATCGGTGAAATAAAAATTTCAAACCGTCAGATATGGTGTGGAACGCCCCATATACATATACATATATTCTCCTGACTACAAAAAGGTGAGATTTATAGCAAACTCTATTTTCAACAATCGTGGTGAAATCAGTAAAAAAAAAATAGTCAGAATCAGTGTTGCCAGAAATTGATTATAGGATAATGCTAAATCAGGGATGGAAAAGTTGGTACAATTGTACCATTTTTAGAACTATTTGAATGGCAAAAGTACCGTAGCACCCCAACGACCAATTTAGCACTATTGTTTTTAAAGTTCCGTACACCAAAGGTGAAAAAAGGAACCCTATTGTTTTCGCTACGCTGTCCGTCACACGGTATTTCCTCACGAACCATAAGAGCTACGGATCTGAAATTTGAACAGAGTATGTAGAACCGTGGCCACTACATCAACAAATACATGAGAATTAAAAATTAAAGGGTGTTTCAAACCGAGCATCGAAAAATATTAAAGCCCCAGGTAATATACATACAATTGTATATACATATGTATGTATATTGACACTTGAAATTTGTAAAATTAGTGTATTTTTGTATAGACTACAACAATTATCACTAAAATTTAAAAAAAAATTAATTAAAGGGTGGTCCATCAGTTAATGCAATTTTGACTTTGTAATTTTGACAACTCGCTATATCTATACCGTAAGAGGTAAACTCTTGAAATTTGCAAAAACGGTAAAACTAAAAAATCCAAAAATTATAAAATCGACAAACCAAAAAAAAAAATCGCCAAAAATTTAAAAAAAATGCCAAAAATTAAAAAAATCGCCAAAATTAAAAAAAATTCTAACACTAAAATAAATCGCCAAATTCGAAAAAATCGCCAAAATGAAAAAAAGTCAAAACCGGAAAAAATCGCCAAAACGTGAAAAAGGCGTCAAAACCAAAATAATTAATTGTATGAAAAAAATCTCCAAAATGAAAAAAAATCGCCAAAGT
The DNA here is from genome assembly GCA_905220375.1 of Tachina fera. Classification (NCBI taxonomy): domain Eukaryota; kingdom Metazoa; phylum Arthropoda; class Insecta; order Diptera; family Tachinidae; genus Tachina; species Tachina fera. The sequence goes on along the minus strand of LR999967.1, from coordinate 99,382,750 downwards.
TAAATAAAGCCAAAAACCGAAAAAAATCGCCGAAATGCGAAAAAAGCGCCAAAACTTAAAAAACGCCCAAATGAAAAAAATTTGCCATTATGAAAAAAATCGCCAAAATCAAAAAAAAAATTGGAAAAATGCCAAAAACCGAAAAAAGTTGCCAAAACCAGAAAAAAGTGCCAAAATTAAAAAATCGGCAAAATAAACAAGTTGCCAAAATAAAAAAAAAATCGCCAAAATTAAAAAACTTCAAAAATCAAAAAAAGTATCGCCAAAACGAGAAAAAAGTCCGAAAACTCAGAAAGCGCCAATAAATTCAAAAAAACCCCAAAAACAAAAAAAAACGCTTAAAACCGAAAAAACCCCAAAAACGAAAAAAATGCCAAAACTATAGTTTATATTGGCTTACATATCTCGTGTCTGTACGGAACCCTTCGTGCGCGGGTCAAAGTCGCACTTCACTGAATTTATTTATGTTACATACCAAAAATAGCAAAAAACAAATTTTTCCGATATTTCAAGAATTGCTAGAGGAATGTTATATATTCCAAATTCATCAGCAATGTGATAAGATGTGAGAAGTGTATTTTCGTACTAAGGAGACAAAAGGCATGACTGTCTCCAATTGAGTCAAAACAAAGGATGGAAAAGTATATCAAAAATGTTGCTTTTATGGTCAAATCTCAGGAAATAATAGTCTTTTTTGTACCTTTTGACATTAAATAATACTATTAATTTATCTTATATATACATAAATATGGCACACATTTTTTTGTCGTACACTTTTAAGTATGTTATCGTTCACTCATATAGGTAAAACATACATACATATATGGTTTAAAACGTATTTTTGTGTAGATATGCACAATATAAAGGTTTTTTCAATTTTTTTTGCCCCAAAAGTAGTAAAAAACGATTTAAGTTTGTTTGAAAAAATACGACTTTCTCCTTCTTTTTGTTTTGTACACATGTGATTATAATAAATAAAGAATACATTTATTACATGTCGAGTGGTCTAATTTAGACCACCGGGCGATCCGAGTAGTATTAATTAATAATATTATAATAATTGAACATCAAATTGCTTGTGAAATATTGAGTTCTTACACATATGTACATATGTACGTATGCGTAGTTTTTAGTTAATTAAAAAAAGTATCAAAAAAATAAAATTAAAATAATTTGGTACAATCGTACTGAAAAAAAGTAAAATTTTTCTTGAAAATTAGTACAATTTGTAAATGTGATTTCTCATACCTGTGTTAAATCGCTTAAACATATCTACTGAAATGTTCTATAGAAGAAAAAATAAAATGCTCGATTTTAAAGTTACATACGAGGGTGGATCATTAACGGAGTGTCTTTTTGAATTTTACACCTGTTAACGGAAATGGCAGCACTGCTCCTGTCAACAAGCTGCGTAATTTAGTTTTTGAGTTGGTAGCAGACTACCGCGAGTTTTGAGAAGAAAAACTATCTCACACGGCTCAGTGGTTTAAATTTTTAATGATTATTTGGATATGGGAAAGCTTCCCGCAAGATGGATGCCGCCTTTTGCAGCTTCCATGGCAAAAATCTATGAATTGGGCTACGAATTTCTTCCTCATACGCCCTATTCCCTAAATTTGGCCCCGATAGACTATTTCTTGTTCGCAAACTTGAAGAACTGACTCGGCTGAAATTGATTTGACTCCAATGATGAAAATCCCCACAAATAAATGCCTCTTTAGGTGACCTCGACAAATCATATATTTCGGAAGGAATGAAAAAAATTGCAGAAACCTTGGACTAAGTTTAAAGAACTCAAAGGAGACTCTGTGGAAAAATAAAACATTTTTTTAAAATAAAAACCTACATATGTTTTTTTTAGCAGTTTCTTAAAAAAAAGCAATATGAGTAATGAATTTTTATTTTTTAATATTGGCTTATGGTAACTAAAATAAGGTATATAATTTTTTGACTCTACTGTATTTAAAAATCTTTGGAAAACTGCAAAGTAGTGGAATTATGAGTTGTGGGGGTTTGTGGAGAATTTCTCATATGGAAGTGTAAAACGTCAAATAAAAATTTTGATAAAGCTTGCGACTGTGGTTTTGCAAAATTTGTATGAAAATCTCCACCCATAATAATTGGCATGAAATGGAGATTGTTACCCAATTGTCGTGCACCAGCTTCAGTGTACGTAATGTTAATGTAATGTACGTAATGTTATAAAATAATATTATAAATTCTTTATAAAGACTGCTATATATCTTTTAAACAAATATTTGACATTTAAAAGGCTCTTTCATTTAAAAATTTACATATATTTTTTATTTTTGAACTTTTTAACAAAATGATCCCCACTGGCAACACTATTACACTTCACAAGCAATTTTTATTAATATTAACATTGCTCTTGAAGGTATGCTTCAAAATTCGATTGAGTGTATTTCTATGCAGCTGTTAAGTTTCTCTGTACTTCTTGTTCGTATGATAAAAACGTTGCATACCTTTAGGTGTTAACAGAAATTTCTTTTAAAAACCTCAACTCGTTATACTATAATATAGTTTTGAAGCTAACTTACCCTCCCAACAATAAGTTGACATTATTATTGATGCCATTCGAATAGGAACCACCACCACCACCACCACCCAGACCATTGTTAGCACTGCCGCCGGATATTAAAGCTATGCCGCCACCATTGTTGGAACGTGTATTTTGTTGATGAAACACACCAAATCCACTGCCATAGTAAGTGGTGCTGGTATAAGTATTTGAAGGCTGGCGTTCTGGCGGCGTTGCTTGCTGATCTACATCTAAATGTTCGCTACTTTCGCTGCTGTAGTTGGAGGAATCGCCGCTGATAATGTCACTTATAGAATCTTCATCTTTAGAAACTCTATTCTTGTGATAATTTTTATGGTCAAAGATGAAAGTGGTGACTTTATCTAAATATAGCGAATGTGTTAGGAAGGGTGATGATGATGAAATTAATGTTGCTATCGGTGTTGTTTTTGTTGTTGTTGTTGTTGTTGTTGTGTCAGCGTTGCTTGATAATATTGGCGAAGTTATTTGTTGTGTTTGCTGTTGTTGCTGTGTTTTCGTAGCTGACTCTGGTGTTAGAGTAGTTGCAATTGTTGTTTTATTATAATTGTTGTTATTGTTATTACTGTAGTGTTGCTGATTATTATAAGATATTGCTGCTAGCATGGCAAAATGTTTGAGTGACATTTTTCTGGCCTGCGTGTTTGTTAATTTTTTAATGTTTTCATTATTCGAAAAATTAATGTTTTTATATATTCATCGTATGTATGTATTTGTATACATACTCATATGTATATATAGATATGTATATGCATTTGTTTTTAATTGTTAAGGTTTTGATATGCAGTCGTGTGTATGTATATATACTTATATGACGTTCACTTAATTTTTTTTAAATATCTTTGAATGCTTTATTTTTGCATTTTGTTAACTTGGTTGGTCAAATTTATGTTTTCACAAAATTATTTTTATTTTATTTTTCAAATTTTAATGCACATGTACAAGGGCTGTTAAATTATTATAAAAAGTACTGCATACCTTAAGGCTATAACTGAAATATAAATTTATTTGATTAGAAATTTTTTAGGGTTCTGTACACCAAAGGTGAAAAGGCTATTTTCTCAGGAACCGTAAGAGCTGCGGATATGAAATTTGGACAGTGTATGTAGAACTTTGGCCGCTACAACAACAAATATATGAGAGTTAAAAATTAAAGGGTTTTCCAAAACGAGCAACGAAAAATTTTAAAATCCCATGTAATATACATACAATTGTATGTACATTTGTACATATATTGACACTTTAAATTTGTAAAATTAGTGTATTTTTATATAGACTACAACAATTAACATTAAAATATTAAAAAATTTAAATTAAAGGGTGGTCTATCAGTTTATGTAATTTTGACTATGTAATTTTGAACACTTGCTGTATCTTGGAGGCACACTCTTGAAATTTTTAAAAACGGTTAAACTAAAAAATCCCAAAATTATAAATTCGCCAAACAGAAAAAACCGCCCAAAATTAAAAAAATCGCCAAAAAAAAATCGCAAAAAAAAAATTGCAAAAATTAAAAAAAAATCTCTAACACTAAAATAAATCGCCTAATTCGAAAAAATCGCCAAAGCGCCAAAAAGGCGCCAAAATTAAAAAATTTTTTATATGAAAAAAAATCGCCAAAATGAAAAAATCGCCAAAATTAAAAAACGTCAAAAACCGAAAAAAGTCGTCAATACGAGAAAAAATGTGTCAAAACTAAAAAAAAACAAAAAAAGTGTCAAAACTAAAAAATCGCCTAAAAATAAAAAAACGCAAAAACCAAAAAATCGCCGAAACTAAAAAAATCGCCTAAATGAACAAAATTGCCAAAATGAAAAAACACCAAAAAACGAAAAAATCGCCAAAAACGAGAAAAAAGTGCTAAAAAAACACCAAAGCTTAAAAAAATCGCCAAAATAAAAAAAAACGCAAAAAACTCCAAAACTAAAAAATGCTAAAACTATATTTTATACATATAAGCTAAAGTTCGTATTTAATTACATATCTAGTGTCCATACGGAACCCTTCGTGCGCGGGTCAAAGTCGCACTTCACTGAATTTATTATAGCATCTTTGCAGCGCCTCTAGTGTTAAGTATGCACATTATTTTAAGTTATTCACTATCTATTTTAAATATAGACGGAGGACGCTGCTTTATGCATTAAACTAGACAGCAAAGCATATGTTGCATTAACTTGATCTGTTCAGGAATCGAATTCGTTCTTTCGAATATTGTCATTTGCTTTGCAGTCGACGCAGGCACTGAATACTTCAGCCAACAAGCTCCCACTAATTCCTTGCTTTTATAATTGATTGCATATTTTTTTTTGCATCTGCTGGTTGTTTATTGTCACTTTATTTGTATTATATGTAGATATGTATATATTTTTTAATGATATCACTAGTTTCTGATAATTAAAATTTCTTTTCTTTTCATCTGAATGTAAACTTGTGTGTGCAAAGTAAAGCTTTTATGGCATTAAAAATTGTTCTTACATATCGTTAGGCGGCATACAAATTAAAAACAAAATAAATAATATTTTATGAATTCATGATTCTGTTAGTTGCATTTATCAAGGTTTCATAATACAGGTAACCCTCCTATAATACGGCGGCAAGCCTCTTATAACAGAAAAATTATGTCTTTTACATTATTTTACGTTAAAGTACAGGACTATGAGGTGAAATTAAAAAGATCATTTATATTTCTCATTAAAACTTAATTTTAATAATAAAAAAAATCAATCAGTGCACACCAGTGATGCAAATTTAGCAATTTTCTGGCTAAATGGAGTCATTTTTCATCCCATTTAACCGGAAGAAAAGTAAGTTTAGCTTTTAGCTATTTTTAGCCATTTTTATTTGAATCTAGCTATTTTTTAGCTATTTTGCTATTTAAAAAAAAAATTAAATTTTTGTGAGAAATTAAAAAGAACATTTATTAACTACCAAAAATCATAACAGGGTAATATGTTATTGTTTTCGCATTAATATCCATAAATCCCTGTTCAAACTTCCCATTTTTGGTGCAGCAGTCTAAAAGCGCTTATATTAAAGAAATCGCTAAATTAGTAACAATAAGATTTTCTACTCCGTTCTTATAATCGTTGCAATGTTGTTGTAAGTTGTCGGGTCTAATTTATGACATCAATCAAACAAGGGTCATTTTTGTTTTAAGCCTGGAACTCTGTTCACAATTTCATGTGAAATGCTGTCAAACTACATTTAAAAGTATTTGGTCTGAAATATTTGCGAAATTAACTTGCAAAAGCAGTAGTGTGCTCTTACTGTGAAATTTATCTGGCAGCATGTTTTTCTGTGCAAAATGACTCTGGCATCATTTTAGTTTAGCTGAGAAACAACATGAGCAGTACTTTTTCGAATGGAATTTTAACAATGTTGCATACTTTCAATCAATAAAAGCGAGAAATTTATAAAAAAAAACCGCGAGTTGGGCTACATTTAGTACTGTCAAATTTTGCATGCGAAATAATCAATGTTGCTGAAGATTTTTCACAACTTCGAACAGAGTACCAGACTTTACACTAGTGAAAATAAAAAATAAATTTAAGTTTAAATTAAAGTTTAAAAAATAGAAAAATTAACAAAAAGTATAAACAAAAATTTCGCAAGGAATGGATTAGTAACCCAAAAATTTAAAGACTGAAAAGCAGAATGTGTAAATAAATAGAAGGCGTACTGAAAGTATTGTAAGTTTGCACTAAATGCCCAGTTTCTTGATTACCTGAAGAAAAATAAATCATTTTATTTATTACTGATTTGCTTTAAAAAATTAATATATGAAACGCCTTCTTGTTTTTGCCAACGTTCATGATTTTTGCATTCGATGGCGCTTAGCTAGTTTTTAGCCATTTTTTGTCTACATTTAGCCATTTTTGGTGAAGGAATTCTGGCATCAATGGTTCACACGGTTGTATCAAACTTGTCAGAAAATCTTAGAATTTATTGCCAGACGGTTGTATGACCATAAATTAATCTGACAAAATCGTCAGTCAAAAAATGTTCAGTTTACACGGTTGCCGTATGCAAAAATGGTCAGATCTGTTGTTATGCGTTGCCAGACCCAAAGCATTTGCTAAAAATTTTGTGTGTGAAAAGTGAACCATAAAAAAGCAATTGCAACGCATAGAGAAAGGGACCTAAGGATAAAAAAAAATCAATTTTCACTTTATTTTGATGTGGACAACATCTGAGCATTGAATGAGACCGATCCCATGCCCCAAAGTGTTCTCTCCCAGAGATACGAGTATGCGCGTTTTATGAAATTGAAGTCAACCAAAGATACACGTATTTAAATCTTTAAAATGGCTCTCCTGAACAAAACCGGTTTTTACCCTTAGGTTCCTTTCTATTTTGCGCGTCACATATATATGTAGATATGTACTACTATAGGAATTTTTTTTCTCGTTTTTGGGATTTTTTTTGTTTTTTGGCATATTTTAGTTGTGGCGTTTTTTTGTTTTTTTTTCTGTTTTGACGATTTATTTTAGTTTTAGATTTTTTTTTAGTTTGGAGCTTTTTTCCTTTTGGCGATTTTTTTCGGTTTGGCGATTTTGTTCGGTTTCGCGATTTTTTATTTTTGGGATTTTTTAGTTTTGAAAATTCCGAAAGTTTGCCTCTTACGGGTTTTTGCAAGATACAGCAAGTTGTCAAAATTACATAGTCAAAATACCATTGACTGATAGAACACCCTTTAATTTAGATTTTTTTTTAAATTTTAGTTTTAATTGTTGTAGTTTGTATAAAAATACACTAACTAATATAGAAAGGCCCTAACTCATTATCTTCTAGTAATCGAGATTTTTGAAATTTTCGATACCTCAGATGATCTTCTATCCAAATATACAAAAATCTCGATTTCAAAAAGAAAATATTGAGTTAAGGACTTTATATATTAAGGTAACGGTGTGTATATTAAATGGGATTTTTAATTTTTAACTGTCATGTGCTTGTCGTTGTAGCGGCCAAAGTTCTACACATTCTGTCAAAATTTCAGGTCCAATAACGGTTATTTGATTTTTAACAAGACCGTTGCAATTTTTGTTGGAAAAATTTTTTCAATAAAAAAAATTACCATTTTTAAATTTTGAAATTGAAATTAGTCAGTTTTTGAAAAAATTAAATATGTAGTGAATATTATAGCTTGAACTTAATACGACCTCTCCCACGATGCCACCAGAAATCGTTCGATCGAAAACTTGTATTGCAAAAAACAATAGCAGTAGAAAATTTGTTGTTGTTTTCAATGGGCCTGAAAAAATTAAAATTGTTTTTGTTCCCAACACAAATATTCGATTGAATCTATTGTTCGCATTTAGATGAGCAGGCTCAATATAATTATTCGATCGAATGATTTCTGGTGACATCGTGCGACAGGCCGTTAATTATGCTGGTTTATTTGTAAGCAATTTGCAAAAATTTACTTCCCTCTTTTTCAAAATGAACGGCTCATACAATGACTTATCAATTTTTTCTCTACAACAGTTTTTATTTGCTTAGAAAAATTTTTCTCAATTTTAAGGAGATCATTACATTTATAGCGCACTTACACCTGCACAAAATCTACCAGATTTTAATTAAAATCTTTATGAAAATCTATACCGTTTACATCAAGTTTTTTTACCATTAACTGAAAAACTCCCAAAACTACAACCAAATAGCTGCAATGTAGGTAGCCAATTCACACACCTTTTGAAGCAGATCGTAGCTAATTCAATCATCTTTTGTATAAATGAGTTTCACAGGGTGGTAAAAATAAAATAACAGTATTAGATTTTCAGTAGATTTCCTACAAATCTACTGACAAGTTAGATTTCCTTTTGTATGGGAAATCTAGTAAAAAGGAGCTAGATTTAGCTGGAAAGCTCGTAAGTACTAGATTTTGAGATAATGTAAATGACCTTTTAACTAAATTATTAAAAAAATTTGTGTTGTTATTTTTAATGTTAATTTTAATTAAAAATCTCGCTGCTTTTAGTTCCACTTTTTATTTCACTAAATTGGGTTTTATGAAAAACACTATTTTTGTTAATATTATTTATTAAATGCAGTTTTTATTTGCTTTAGTTATATAATTACATATGTATTATATTTAAAAGAATAGTTTTGATTTATAAAAATTTTTTTAAAACGATTTTCGTAAAGAAATATCTTTTACAAATCTACTTTTATAACAGAAAATTTTTTTTTTACATTTAGTATTATGTAATCACTGCCTATTTCAAGGCTTTTGTTTATATTATTTAAAAAAAAACAACTAGAAACTAGAAACTATAATTGCGTGCTAATTTACATATATTTTTGTAATCACTTTCTTCAGGCAGTTGTTGTTTTTGTTTTATTTGATCGAATTTTTTTTAGCAACATTCACCGACTAACTCCACTTTGTTACTGACATTCATGTTGGTAAGTTGTGTTTTTCGTTTTCTCTACAATTAGTTAGTTGCCTTAAAACGTTTGAGGAAGTGTTTAACATTTAAAATGATAAATTGCTGTTTTTGTTGTTTCTTTTTTTTTTTTGCTTTCCTTCTGCCTATATTAAGGCTGAATTAAAGGACCTGCGCCTAAAAGCAAATACTAAAGGCACTCCTCAGGTAATTGCACTTATTTACGATCAATACTCTAGCGTTTACAAAACAATATGAAAATAAAGTGAAAATAAAGCACTTTATGTTTTTATTTTATATGCGATAGAATTCATTACAAATTTGCTGCATGTTGTTATTTATTTTCTCAGTTTTGTTTGAGGCAATAATTTTGTATTGTGTTGTTCCTTTGAAAACAACAATTAATTAAAAATCGTTTTACAATAATATTCTTGTTGTTAACGATGAACTATATCATACATTTTAAAAACAGTTTCCAATTAATAAGTTTTCAATAAAAAAAAAACGCAACAAACTAAATGAAGCCAAGAAGCTTCTAAAGTGCTCGAACTGAAACGTTGTGTTGTTTTCTACCGTTTGTTAAGGGAGAGCAACAAAAAGGCCACGTCCTTTCTGGCTAACGTTAAAAAATATTTTAAAATCATTGTCTACTAGTAACAACAGTCTAACTACCAACTTTTGCTGTGTTGTTTCTTCTTCTTTAATTATTTGTATGCCTTAAAATATGCTATGACTACTGCCACACTAAACACACACACACACACACAGACAGAGAGAGAGAGACTCTTACACACAGGTACTCATACACACACTAATAAATAAAAAGCACAGTACGTACTTCTTCCCTCTTCGTCTGTTTACTAAACCTCTGCATTCAATATGACGACCGAATTGTGTGAAAACAATGTGAAATGTATAGAAATTGGTTGTACACACGTGCGCCAAAGTTTTACGTTGTATTTTTTTTATATTTTTTTTTTGAATTTTTCCCAACCAACCATACAATTATATACACGAACACAACTACTCACTTATCCAGTCGAACAAACTTGCAACACGAACTAACCAGCCAAAATGAATTCAACTCGTATAGAAAAATATAAACTATTTGAACTAGAACGGTGGGACAAGCACCTGAAAGTGGAACTAAAAATTTGGTATGTGAGGTCTCTCGTGATGCGAAGGTAAGGCAAGTAATAGCAAATATACATATAAATTATAAAGGGAAACTTTGTTAAATCCATATATGTGACAGCGCATAGAGAAAGGGACCTAAGGGTAAAAAAAATCCATTTTCACTTTTTCTTTTGATGTGGACAACATCTTTTTACCCTTAGGTCCCTTTCTATTTTGTGCGTCACATATATGTATTCTAATAAATTGTGACAAATTTTTTTTTGTCATACAATTTTGTCAAGTGTCTTGTTATATATCTTTAAATAAAATTGTGATTGTATTGTGTTGTTCATATGACAAGAAAAAGCTTTAAAAAAAGCTCAAAAAGCTTTCAACATACTATGCTGAGATTTATTGATGTCAAATTGAAAACTATATTTATTTATTTGAAAAATAATTATAAAAAAATTTATAAATAATTGTATTTTTTTATGACATGAGTTAGGGTCATACATAGGTTCGATAATACTACCTAATTCTACTAATACTACCTAATACTACTAATACTACTACTACTACAGTAAAACCCTCTACCAAACAAATCTTAGCATCTTATGTCAAAATAAATTCAGTGAAGTGCCACTTTGACCCGCGCACTAAGGGCTCCGTACGGACACTAGATATATAATTCAATACGAACTTTAGCCTATATAAAATGTATGTAGTTTAGGAATTTTTTAGATTTTTGGGGTTTTTTCGGCTTAAAGCGTTTTTTAGTTTTGGGTTTTTTTTGCGCTTTTTTTGGTTTTGGCACTTTTTTTCTCGTTTCGGCGTTTTTTTTTTTTGATTTTTCAGGTTTTTTTCATTTTTTTTGGGGAATTTTTTAATTTTGGCGGTTTTTTTATCACATAGCCGATTTTTTTTTGGTTTTGGTCTCTTGTTTTTCATTTTGGCGATTTTTTTATTTTGGCGATTTTTTTAATTTTAGCGATTTTTTTTCATATAGTAGATTTTTTTGGTTTTTGTCTTTTTTTTTTAATTTTGGCAATTTTTTAGTTTTGACACTTTTCTCGTTTTGGCGATTTTTTTCGGTTTTTGGCGTTTCTTTTAATTTTGGCGATTTTTTCGTTTTGCCGATTTTTTATAATTTTGGCGATTTTGTTTTCAATTAGGCGATTTTTTTAGTTATGTGGACTTTTTCAGTTTTTGGCGTTTTTTCGGCTTTGGCGATTACTTTTTGATTTTTGGCGCTATTTTTAGTTTGACACTTTTTTCTCATTTTGGCGATTTTTTTCGGTTAATGGCGTTCTTTCATTTTGGCGATTTTATTCGGTTAATGGCGTTCTTTCATTTTGGCGATTTTTTTCGTTTTGTCAATTTTTTCGGTTTTTGACTTTTTTTCATTTTAGCGATTTTTTTAATCGCCCAAATTTATTCGAATTTGGCGATTTTTTTAGTTTTTGGGCTTTGCGTTTTTTTTTGGCGATTTGTTTTAAGCTCTTGCGCTTTTTTAGCTTAGACACTTTTTTTGGCGTTTTGACGATTTTCTTGGTTGTTGACGTTTTCTTAATTTTGGCGATTTTTTTCGTTTTGGCGATTTTTTTTTAATTTTTGCCGATTTTTTTCGGTTTGGCGATTTTAAAATTTTGAGATTTTTTAGTTTTACCGTTTTTGAAAATTTCAAGAGTTTGCCTCTTACATAGTCAAAATTACATTAACTGATAGAACACCCTTTAATTTAATTTTCAGAATACCAGAAATATACAAATAGTCATTCACAGCATTTTTATTATAATTTTGTCACTGTCACAGAGTTTATAATACGGGTAATAGTTTAAGATTTGAGAATGGTTGGTGGGTTTGTTGGTTTATGTGGCTGCCTGCTATTTAATCAAATAGAATAGAGATTACTCGCGGGAGTCTTAAACTATGGAAAATATCTAAATCAAACCAAAATCCGTGAGAAGTACTAGATCCATCCTATTGAGTTGAAGTAACTATACATAATCGTAATATCTCGATAGATCGTTTAATACATAAATTTCTACCTAAATGTTTTTTGTCGCTTCGTGATTAGTGCCGGCCATTCACAGAACAGGTGTAGAACTGTCTCTTTCTTATGCTATTCATGACAGCTGTGGCAGAGAATATTATGGGGAAGATCCAGTGCACTAACATGACTACCTATAGTTCTATCGTATCCAGCGCGGTCATACTTTCTTTGTCACCCTACATTTAAGTATTTGATATTATTGTACTTGACAAATTTGTGAGTAAAAATTTTAAAGTGAGTCATTCAATGCTTACGATTCGAGTCTTATTAAGACTTTATAAAGTTTGTGTTCGCGAGTTTTAATTTTGAACTCAGAATTTTTCCCTACTCTGCCTATAACTGTTGTGTATGTATGCATGTATGTATATCCATTTTACCATCAGCAGAACTATTTCTGCTTTTTGTCCCACTGTTCAACTGTTACCAACAGTTCTGCACCTATACAACCTTTAACAAAAAGATTTCCTGTTGGTGTTTGTAGTATCAACTGCAGTTTTTTTTTGCTTTTTGTTTATAATTTTCTTTCTGAAATGTATTTTACTGTATTATATTCTGTTTCTTTTTTTTTTTTGCCTTTTCTTGTAAATAATTTTTAAATGGGTGCTGCATGCAAATGATGTACGCCTGGTCTTGATATCATTTAGAATTGAAATAAAAAAATTATCATAAATAAAATACGTACTCTGAAAGAAGAAAAAAAAATATACACTTTTTGTCATTTTTAATTTCATAGCAACTGAACTACTGAAAAAGATGTTCTTAGGAATATGCATACAGTATAGGATATGCCATGGAATACAATACAGACATATGTATGTGTAAAATAATAATAATAATTTAAATAAATACTTTCAAGTTATTTTTAGTCTTAAAAAAAGTGTTATATAAAAAAAAACTATCAAGATAATGTATATTGCTAAGATCGTGGAATAACCCATATGGCATGCCTTGTTGCTGTCGGTATGATCTATAGGTTATAAATTTTACCTTTTAGTTGTCGTGGTTGTGTTTATCAGAAATGCAAAAGCTGGTAACTGGCAATAAATGACGAAAGATGTGCAAAAGGCAATTCAATTTGCGGCAAAGAAAAATTTCAAACATAGTTGTATTAAAAGCTTTCATTTAATACTTCATGGGTGTCTTGTACGAGTATATCCTAGTAAAGTGATCACAAGATCCGATTTTGTTAAATTGACACAGAGACCGCTTTCCTGACACCAATTGTTGACCATTTCCCGTGCCTTTTCCATTACCTAAAATATTAAAAATAAAACTTTAAAAAAAAAATTTATGATTTGAAGGGGCTAAAATTCGTATCGCTTTTTAAGGCAAATTGCATGTGATAATTATTAATGAACAAATAACATCAAAGTTAGTTGTAAATATTCTGACAACAACACATAGTTGAACGGAACAGCTATTCGTTTTCAAAGGCCACTAAACCTTCATCATCAGCGTTATTCTGTGTTGGGTCCACTGTGTGTGGTATCAGTTGATGTAAATTTCTGCTTTATATACGAAATTTTTTGCAAATGGAATATGTGAATTGTTTTGATTCATCGCTGAAAGGTGTTTTGTAATGAAAGCTCAAATTTACCATCTCTAATTTACAACAGTCTTACCATTGTCGTTTATTTTTTACTAATTACGCACATGTTAGTTAATTTGCTTATTTTTGTTCTACTTAAGATAAACGACAATGCTAAGACTGTTGTAAATTAGAGATGGTAAATTTGAGTTTTCATTACAAAACACCTTTCAGCAAATTGAAATACGATGAATCAAAACAATTCACATATTCCGTTCAACTATGTGTTGTTGTCAGAATATTTACAACTAACTTTGATGTCTTTTGTTCATTAATAATTAATTATCACAATTATCACATTTCTGAAAATCAGAAAAGTTTTAACTTTTCGGTGTGATTTTACAATTTCAAAACCCACAAGAAAACAGCTGATGTTTTGTTTTGTAAATTCAAAATCATTCAGCCATGTTCTGTAAATTACTTTATACTAAAGTAATTTGAAATCACTGAAAAGGTGTTCTGCACACAAAAATGTTTGAGATCTCGTGATTTGAAACCGGTCAACCAACTGCCTGACGATATCAAATCACTTGATGGTTTTTGAAGCATTTTACTTTGAATTCGGTAATAAATCAATTATATACACACAATATGATTTGTTCTTTATTTGTTTTTGTAATAAAATTAATTATTTTACACAAAAGAACACTAAAATTTAAAAATTTATGCAAATGCTATATTTTTTGTGGACTCTTTAATATTTTTCGTGATTTACTTTTGCTTTTCAGTAGTCAGCTGATATTTTTTTTTATCAAAAAGGCATTTGCGGTTGCCAGAGCAACAAAGTTTTAAAGTTGTGTAGCATATGCCTAATTTATTCAACTAAATTAATCATTAAGAATAAAACTTGATCTAATTTGTTCAATACTAACTATAATTATGAAATTCGATTAGTTCATATTTAATATACAATAACCGTTAAAAATAAGTGTAAAAATTTCAAAAATAAGTACTAACTACCTACTGTGGCAGCACAATAAAAGCTGTTTGCTCGTTATTTAGAACAATGAAAATCACTACTAAAAACTAAAAAGCTCGTGATTTTCAGAACACCCAAAAATCACTTGCGTGATTTCAAAATCGTTAGTGATTTGAAATCACCGTGATTTCAGAACATGCCTGATAATAATAAATTTTAAACTCAAATTGTAACAATTGACAACAAAAAATACTAATACAATTGAAATTTGTATTTTAACCTTCTATAAATTTAAGCAGTTTTCATTGAAAATTCTCAGTTCTCAGTACATCATTTTTGTGTCTGGCGGCAGTTTTCATCGTGGCGGCGACTCCTTGAAATTTTGCCAGCGCGAGAGTTTAGTTGTTTTGATTTTATAAACAAAACATAAAAGCAGCTGTTGCAGCCTTCCAGAATATGGTTGCACAAAAATGCTCGGAGTAAGTAAGTAAGACCATATGCCCATGATGTTATTAACAGTATTATACTTGCTACAAATGCAATATTTACATACATACATCAGCAATGTGCAAAGAAGATTAATTTCCGCTTATAAATATTATAAATATGTGGTATCTACGGTGCTTTTCGAAGTCTGTATGGTTACGATCAGAGAAACAAGCCGCCTTAAAAAGTCGGCGGCGGCGGCTTGGGATAAAAAAGTCGGCGGCGGCTCATTAGCCGGCTTGAGCCGGCTGACATTTTTAGCCGATGGTTTTGATTTGCACGCTGAACCAAAAAAGTATCTAAAAACAATAATTTTGCGTTTTCGTTTTAAAAATGCTGCATTTTTAAAAATCAGTTTTAAAATAAGAATTTTTCTTTAATATTAATATATAACATTATTATTTTTATAACAAAGTAGTTTTAAAACAACAACAAAAATTAAACATTTTAAAAGGCCGCAAATACATTTAGAAAATATGTGATAGTATCTTCTGAGCGGGTGGACCGATTTCCTTCAAATATAGCTAAGAACACTCTCCATCAAGTCAGCTTTAAAACAGAAACGTTGGTTCCCATGAAATGAATGAAAAAATCTTTACTCATTCATAAATACATAAGTACTTATATGTATAAATTTTTTGACTTATGCTTATAATTTTTGATTCCATAGTGCATTGTAAGTATGAAGTAATATTAAAGTAAATTTTTAAAAGATTTAATTTCAAAAGGAACCATCGGTAATTTTAAATTTCTTCATTATTAATTAATAAGATTTAATTTTTAACTTAAAAACTCTCCATTATTAATTATTAATGCTACAAGTTTAGAATGTCCTTTTTTAAATTAAGAAAAAATAAGAAAAAATGAAAAAAAGAAATGTCGACGGCCTTAGTTTCCGAGTTATGGGCTTTTGAAGTTCTAATATAAAATTGTGATTGTACGGTATATTTTCCAATGAACATGATCAATATTGGTATCATTGTAAGGGTCGTTCTTATGTGTGAATACTTTCAAATATAAAAAGATAAAAAAACTCTATATTTCTTTGAGTCATTTTGATGAATGCTGGAATTATTTCTAGAACAAAAAGGCGGTTATATTTAAGGCAACCTAGTGGTTGCCACCCCCACAAATAAATAAGCAACCCTTTAAGTTATAGAACAAGTTGTCAAAAAAATAAATACCATTGTCAAATATTTCTACTAATATACATTGCAAGGCATATCAAACAGATGCTCTTTCCACAACAAAAAGCAATTAGCCGGCAGAAATTTTGAGTCGACGCTAGTCGCATGCATCGGCGGCTAATTTTGAGCCGACGCTAGCCGCATGCATCGGCGGCGGCTTGAAATTACATTAAAAGTCGGCGGCGGCTCTTGAGCCGGCTGTGAGCCGATCGGCTTGTTTCTCTGGTTACGATATTATATACATATGTATATTAAAGTAATTTTGCAAATTATCTATCTAACTAACGCCTTAGTTGTACCAAATTCGAAATAGACATTTCCAAGCACTTCCAAAACGGTACAAGCACTTTTCGTTTAAAAAAAGTACCCTTAACAAATAGCAATGGCACTCGTCTCTTAGTTGATTGTGTACATGAATTACACACGAGCGTGTGTGTATGCATGTGTGATAACTTGAATGCGTGTTAGTGTTTCGTACAAGGACCTTTGAGTATTTTTTGTTTTGTTTTGGTTTTTTTCTCGTAACTTTGTTGTGTTATTGTGTTGTGTTGCTCATTTTTTGTGTGAATGTTTTTATTTTTATTGCTGTTATTGTTATAAAAAATGTATAGTCTAAATATTGTTCTGTTGCAATCCATAATAAACGTACTCGTTTATACTAGAGAGCTAAACAAAAAAAAAATACATATTTATAAAACGAACACTATTATTGCTTGTTGATACTTGTGCAACAACATTTATTTGTTGTCTTTTCTGTTAGAAAAAAAATCCTATAAGATGTTATTTTTTTTTTGCTAGATAATAGATTATTAACAACCTATGTGGTATAAGTACCCTGCAGTCAGACTGGGGCCAAATTTCTCTATGTCAACACTAAAATTCTAGTAGTAGTTACACTGTCTACAATTTCTCTTCTATATGTCAGTATAAAAGAAATTGGGAAAATATATGTGGTGTATTTCTGGTGGATTTTGCAACAACTTGTCAACATACATAAATTTGTATTTACGTAAGGTATAGAAATGTACCAGTAAATGGCTGGTTGGTATGTCTCCATGTTCCCATAAGAACTATGTAGTCACTACCTAGTCAATTGTTTTCGTGTTACTAGTAGATTTTCAATGACAAGAACAGGCTAAATGTCTATAGCACAAAGTATTGTATGGGGAATAATTGTAGAGTAGTACTGGTGACATAGTCAAAAGCGACTCGGTACATTTTCACTATCGACATTTCCTTCAGGGTATGTATGTGCATACAGACATACATACATGCATACGTATGTAACAGATGTGTACATGTATCTATTTATTACAGTTGTGTTGACTTATTTTCGTCGATAAAAATTCTCAGGATATGCATGTCTGTTGTCCAATTACTGCCAAATAACGTATTCACAATCATAATATATAGAGTGAATTAATAATAACTTATCATGCTGGTAAGGCTGTCTTTACATGGTGATACAAAGTATTACGACTCTGTAGAATCAAAATATTATGAAATTCTCGCCGTGTTTAATAAAAAGAGAACAAGAGTCTGTTGTAGGTATTTTTCATGTTTACACTGATACGATAAGTAAAATGCAAGCTATCTGTGCTTGCATTTCAACGGTTGAGTTAATAACAAAAATTGGAAAATTGCAAAAAAAAGATAGATATGTACTAATAAAATTAAATGTTGGAGAAAACATTTTATAATTTCAATGTATTTTTTTATGTTTTTTATGTTAGTTTATTGTTTTTTTTTTGTTTTTTGTTTGTTTTTTTTTTGTTTTTTCTGTACCAGTTTACAAAAACAACATGAAAATTTACTGAGTTGATTTTGTTGCTTTTGTAAAAGTATCAACACATTCAATAAATACCATTAGTGCTGCCAATGTTTACTTTGAAATACACCTCTGGTGAGATGAGAATACTTAAGTTTTTAAAATGGTTTAGAAAATAATCATTTACCGACCGCTTGGCAAATTTTCTATCCGTATTCTCTCCTACTCGATACATTTTGCCTTTACATGATAAGATTTTGTATAACCTACAGCATTTTTTGACATGTCGTAATACATTGTATTACTATGTAAAGACTGCTTAAGCAAAGAACCGATCCAATTGAGAATAAGGTTAGGTTACGTTAGCAGGCCGCTGGTAAGGAAAAAAAGTTAGATTTCAGCTCACTTGGGTCCAATATTATGATCCCTTTGTGCTGCCTGTAAGTTGAGAGAATATAGAGAGAGAGAAGACAGGGGAAGAATGAGAAGGGTAGAATTAGAGAAGAGATAGAAGATTTTCCAGAAGGGGTGTGAGTTGAGTAGGGAGTGGGTCAAAAAATTTGGCTACGGGGGGAGGGTCAGTGATTATACCAACCACTATTCCTATTAAAAAGGGGCTAATATTTTTGAGCACAATTTCCGATAACTCGGATAAGTTTCCAAAGGATATTCTGCCAAAGAGCTGCAGACGGAGATCCTCCATGGCGGGACAAAGACATAGGAGATGCTGGATACTTTCTTCCTCTTCCTCTTCATTGCAAATATGGCAGTAGTCAATATGCGGGAGACCCATACGTTTATATCATGGGTTCCGAAGGTACAGTGACCAGTCAAAGTGGCCACTATATCTCTCAAATGCTTCCTATTGAAGTTCATAAGATTTTTCGTTCTGCTATTGCACAGGTGGGCTCATTTCGCCATCTAATTTGAGCTACTTCAAGAAAGGTACCATCAAAGCGTCTTCAGCAGGATGAGAGCGGGAGTCCACAAAGATTGTCGATATCGACCTCTCTTAGTAGGGTTCCCCTCTTTGCTAGTTCATCCGCAACTATGAGAATAAAGAAAAGAAAAAGTGAGAATAAAGTTAAGGGTGATTTTTTAGCAACTTTCTTTTTGGCAGCACTGTTTTGGGCAACGCTGTTTTCGTCTATCATGTTCAACGTGACCATTTTAGCATTTTTGCAGCTAAATTTAGCATTTTTTTGTGTATTTAGGTGCAAAATTTTTAATTTAGCAGTTAGCATTTTCTTTAGCATTTTTTCATAATATAATAAATAACACCGCAAGCAATCAATCAGCGCATCGGTTGCAAAGTTGGTGCTGCTTCGCAACTTTAGATCTATGCACCGTGTACGTAATAAATACCGCATTCGAAGACTGTACAAACTTTGTACTTTTTACGTAAAAATTAAATTGACGAAAGCTTTACAATATTTATAAAAAACCAATTTTAAAGCGTTGCTTATAAACGAAACGTAAGCGAGAAACGGATTCTCCACGAAGAACCACCCGTGAATTCATATTTTTGGTTTTCTTTAAATACTTTATGTATAGTGATAAACTGGTATACACTTAGCATAACATGTTTCAGAATCACTTGCTGTTGCGCATGAATAAGGCATTTTTTTGTTCGAGATGAGCCAGCTAGAATCAATACATTAAGTTTCCAAAAAGCCATGAATTTTTTTGCCTCACTAAAGTGCTTCATATAAGTAATACTCAGATGCAAAAATTACTGGCTTGCAAAATTGCTTGTTATAATGTTCTATTTTGCTAGAGAGCCCATCTTATGTTTGTGCTTTTCAGAAGCATTTTCCGAAGCTTTTGTTATCAAGGAAGCAATGCGTTGCTTCCCTCACAATTTTTTTTTTAATCACAATTTTTTTTTTGCTGGGAAGTGACGAAATTTAACTTAGTTAAATTTTCTAGCAGTCTAGAAAACGTTTTTAGGCAGGGAAACTTTGCAAAGGCAGAAAATCCTTATTATGCTCCGCTGTTTCGGGAAATACCATGATGGAGAAAATCCTTAACCCCAGACAAAGGCCGGCAGTCTAGAAAAGATTATTATAACACACGAGTTCCTCCACACAATTTGTCATGAAAAGTAGGCGCATAATGTGCGTGATTTTTAATGTAATAAAATTAAAGGCAAAAAATCTTTTGCCACTTATTCTAAATTCATGCTAGTTTTTCATTATACATAATGCAGTTTATGTTCAAGAAATAATTTGTAATTCAAAAAAAAAAAATCTTAGCCAATGGGCTTTCCAGCCAGTGCTATCAATGTTATATTTATGTTATCCCAGCTAAAAAAATATGTATGGAGCATATATGATGTTATATTTTTAATAATAAATTTAATATCAAGTAAATAAATAAATAAATTAAAAATATCTGTTTCATTCAAAGGAAATAAATATTAGTAAGGCGATGTAAGCAGAAATGACCAAAATAACAACTTTAAAAGAAACAATTGGATTCAAAAGAAGTACAATGTAAGTTTTAGCAGTATGTTTTGGCACTTTAATTGTTTTTTGTAGCATTTTTTAGCTTTTTATTTTGAAGTCAACTTAGCCGCAAAAATTTTTAGGATCTAGTCACACTGATCATGTTACTGCTAAACATGTTCAGTTAGTCTATAATTTAACCATGACTCGACTTGCAAATGAACAACCCTTGCAGATTAACAAATTTTATTATCGAAATTCATGTTCGGTTTAGAGAGTGCATAGATAGTTTTACCATTTTAAGAGGCTGCTATTAGGAATCATGTGACTAAATTAATTTTGCACCAAAATTACATTATTGAACATTAAACCACCAACACGCATACGTACAGTGCAGACAGAGGAAAATATCACAGCTGTATTAACCAGTGTTGTTAATGACCGTAAATTATCGATTCGGCACCATTCACAGCAATTGGACCTCTGTTTCTCCCCTTTATTTTTGCCCGGTGCCACATGCCACACATCACGCGAAACAATGGCCCAATTGGGAGGCGAGTTCGGTGAAGAGTTTATTTCACGTTTGGGGCCGCTCAATTGGTCGCCTAGATCGTGCGATTTAACGCCTTTAGACTATTTTTTGTAAGGCTATGTTAGGTCTTATGCCTATAGGAGTAAGCCAGCAACGGTTGACGCACTTTAAGACAATTTGCCTTATCGTGGTTGGCGTATTTCAAATACGAGTACTACTGTTTGGTAATAGATTAAAGAAAAACTGTTGTAGTCTTCTTTAATCTATTACCAAACAGTCGTAGTCGTATTTGAAATATGCCAAACACGATAAGGCAGAATATTGATGAACTTATTCGTGAGATACTGGGCGATATATTGGAGAGAGTATGATGAAATTGGACCCAACGTATGAACCCATTCAGACATATCCGCGTTCAACATTTACATGAAATCATCTTTAAACTTTGAATTATATAGATCGTTCTACCTACTCAAATAAATATTTCATACAATTCTCTACATTTTTTTTTATAAATAAAATCCCAAAGCTCTTTAAAAATCACCCTATATGTTATTTATTTATTAACGTCCTGTCCACTATGTCTACAAAAAATGTTCAATGGAAATGGGATAAGAAACATTCACTTTTATTCGACGTCACGTCCAACCAATCCTTAAAAATTGAGGTTTGTCTACTCGCTCTCGAGAATAATTTTGTGCCATTGACAGTCTATTTCTGTTCCCTAACTAGAAGTCTCTACTAGCCATGAACATGGTATGGGCATCATGTCGGACATCGCAAATGACTAATGGAGACCGATGATGTCCAACTTTTGTTCATGCTCTGACATCAATGTCCGAGCATAATATGCTGAAAACTATTGACATATGACATATACATATAGATACATATTGACATATATGACATATTATGACATATTATGTCTGAGCAACAATGTTCGCCATGAGATTCGCCGTCCGCAACCATTTGCAATAGAAAGAAAAGAGACAGAACAAAATTGGTAAAAATTCCGTCTCTATTGCACTACCGCAAAATACTTTGATATGCTTGAACATGGACATCGCAAGTGTTCACCACAACAAGGAACTTGATGAATTTTTCACAGTTGCTCTGCCGGCGTCATATTCATGTCATGTCCAAGTCGATGATTAGTGGAGACGTAGGGTAAGGTGTAGAAAATAGCAAGAGCCTGCCCAAGGTTTATATAACCAGGTGGCAGCGATACTTCAGCTGATAATTTTTTGTTCTATGTGCTTTTTAGCTGACGAGTTTCAAAAACTCTGTTTTTATTTTATTTTGGTACAATTATTTTTGTGCTTTTGACATTCTTCGGTTCCTTACACGCTATGGTTGCAGTTTTTTTTTGTATAGCAAATCCTTACGCAGTCACCTGTATAATTACACCATGAGCCTGTCATTAGCGGTCAGTTTTTTCTGACAACGGATAGACAAGCCTCAAGGTTTCGCTTTATTAATCTTTACTTTCTATTGCTGTTCTGCGCTCTAGCGTTCTGCTTTTAAATTTGAGTACTTATGTACTTTTTCTGTAGTAACCTATCAGCTGTTTCTGTTCGGAAGGGTCACAGTTTTCCACCAAAGTGATAAGTTTTGCATCGTCCATTTTTAAGTTTCAATATGATTTTATGTTTTTCTTTTAAAAATTAAATTCTTTAAATTCTAAAATTTTATTTAATTTATGCTGTCACTTACAATTATTTAAAAATTTTTTTTATTTTCATATGTTGAACCGAAACAGAACGGAACAGAACGAAACAGAAAAACTTACGACTTGTATTAGATTTCTATAAATAAAAAAGAGTCAGCTGATTCGTAATAGAACAGAAAGTAAAAACTTATGCTGCCTGTTGTTTTTTTTTAATAAAACCAGGGTGCAAATTACGGCATCCGATACGACTCGTAATTTGAAAATATTTCAATAGAGTTTATATGGAAATATTTTTAAATTACGAGTCGTATCTAATGCCGTGATTTGCACCCCAGCTTTGTTGTTTGTTAAAATAAATCTTGATATTAGAACCATAAATTTAAAGAAAATTACGAGCATAATTTGTATATTATTTCGGTTATCCGCACTGTAAATATTTAATTAATTTTGCCTTATATTGTTTGTATATAATTTTAATCATTTTTACCTTGTGCTATAGACCATTTTAAAACTTGTTAATTGTTTTGTATGTTTTGCTGTCTTGCAAAAAATAAAAAAATGGTAACAGAAAACGGATTCTTTTTAAATAAAGTTGTATGTCTGTGTTGTGTGCAGAAGAGCAAGCCTCAATGATTTTTATATTCTGTCAATCGCAGATACAACAACTTAATGAAATTCTAGGCACATAAGATTTTTTCAATGTATTAATGTTTTGATTTAAATTGAGTTTCTTTTCAAACTGCATCTAACATACATACATAAGGATGTATTTATATAAAGCGTCTTCCAATATGGACTTCTAAACTTTTACAGTGAAAAGCGCCCTTATTGTTGAATATACACACACACAAAAATATGATATTTAAATCTATAAAAACAAAGCTAATGATTTTGCTTCATATTTGTTTCATGTTAAATCAACATGATTTACAATAAACTTCATAGAAAAGTTTTCGTTTTCAAATAACTTTATTTCATGTTAATTTAATATTCCAGTACTGTTGAAATGAAAGGAAAGAATCATGTTGAATCAAAGTTATGTCAAGTTGAAACGACGTGGCTTTGACACTGAAATAACATGGAGAATCAAAATTAGACATTTTTAGATTTAGTTGAACTATAGTGAAATAATTTCACGTGTGTGAAGATAAATTTCGAAATTTAAAACCCAAGACACAAACCAGTTGCATTAACAGAGCTATGTTAACCTGACAACAGAGCCCTGTTAAACATGAAAATCTTGGAATTGTGTACTCGAAATGGAATTCTGGCCATATTTTTCAACAAAATGAGCTAAAAAAATCGAAACATGCTGATTATTAAATTTTTCCTTATAAAAACCAAAAAAGGAAAAAAATTTCAAAGAAACTATAATTTTTTAACTATCAAAGTAAATTTAGTTTTTTTTATAGAAATTTTTAAATTCCTGGGCGGCTAAATTTTGTTGGAACTTGTGTCTTTTGTGCCCTTTTATGATACCCAGATGTTAAAACGCTTAACATTTCCGTTTTTCATAAAGAAATTAATTTTTTTCTAAATGCTCAAATTTCGATTTTCACTAAAGGACGAATTTCAGGAGAACATACATACCTGGGCGGCTAAATTTTGTTGGAATTTGTGTCTTTTGTGCCCAGATGTCAAAACCGTTAACATTTGATGTGACAAAATATCGAAACAAAAATAGGGAATTTCTAAATAAAAATAAGAGATAAGATAAGATAATAATAATTTTGTATGAAAACGTCAATAATTCGTAGAAATAACGCGGATAATTAAAAAAAATTAAAGAAGGGACTCATTTTTCAATAATACATTTAAGCGCCATGAAGTACAATATTCCAAAATAAAAACAAAGCTCTGAAAATTTATTTAAGAAATTAATAAATTTATAACGTTGTTTAAAAAATAATAAAATAAAAATTTTTTTTTTTATTAAGGGTTTTGACATCTGGGTATCATAAAAGGGCACAAAAGACACAAATTCCAAAAAAATTTACCCGCCCAGGTATGTTCGTTCTCCAGGAATTTAAAAATTTCCATAAAAAAACTAAATTTAAATTTTAAATTTTAAAAACTATAATTTTTTAACTATAAAAAATTATAGTTTTTTTTGAATTTTTTTTATGCCTTTTTTTGTTTTTATGAAGAAAAATTTAATAATCTGCACGTTTCGATTTTTTTAGCTCATTTTGTTGAAAAATATGGCCAGAATTCCATTTCGAGTACACAATTCCAAGATTTTCATGTTTAACAGGGCTCTGTTATCAGGTTAACATAGCTCTGTTAATGCAACTGGTTTGTGTCTTGGGTTTTAAATTTCGAAATTTATCTTCACACACGTAATAATTTCTTATTCGGGCTTAAGTTCAGTAATTTTAATTCTTATTGAATGAAATATTTTTATTATCTGTATTTCCCCCAGCTATAAAGTCTAGTTTAATTTTTCTTTTCTTCGTTAGAAACTCACATTAATTGATAAAAATATTTCATTTTATTAATTATTTAACTTACGTGGTGTGTATGGTACAAATGTTGTAGTTGTGGCTCCCCCAGCCAAGATTTTAAATCGAACTCAAAGTAGTAAACGCCACAACAACCGTAAACATTCTTAGATGCACAATAAATTAATACCATGATTAATTACATACAAAACAGCTGTTCGAAACAAACTTATGGGCAACACTGTAACACCATAACGCCGTAGCCATAACTATAGCCATAGAAACAAATTGAATTTTGATTTTTCGCCATAATCATAAACAGCTGTTTAAGGGCCACTCAGACTATTATACATGTATAAAGACTTTCATCATACTCTACGAGAAAAAAATCTAAAGACATTTATTTCGACTGTCAAAAAATCTAACGTAAAGTGACATTTTGTATTCACACCATCATACCTCAAATTACACTAAAAGCAGAAGTAGAAAGCAAACCATTGAAAATAGCTTTTGTTTTTGTTGTTTAAAAAATACTTAATTTCATCGGCATCGGCGTTGAAACAGGCCACTTATTAGTTTGGATGTTGTAATAATGCAACTCTGATCAGATGAAAAGTATTATCGTTTAGAAAATTTTCAAAAAATGGTCAAGTATTATGGGATGTCAAAATTTTATCGTATTATTTACCATTCGTTATGACATTTTGTATTCACAATATCGCACTTGCACGTATTACTTGAGTTTTTGACATGTATTAATACAAAGTATAATAGTCTGAGTGGCCCTTTACTGGTTATACATATTTGTTGTTGCATTTTTGTCACGGATAATGAAAATGAAAACATAAACAGCTTTTTATGGTTATGGCAGCACAAAAAGGTGAAGCAAATAATTATATTTATGGTTATGGCAATGGTTATGGCTATGACGTTATTGCATGCCACGTCTGATTGAAATTTAAATAAGATACTGGGGTAAATTTTAAAAACTCCAATACACTTTTAATATACGAGTACTTTCTTAAGCCAACTCTGCCAAAATCAGACATTAGAACGTTCTTATTATTTTCTGTGTTGCACAGTGTAATTAAAAAAAATTTCATCCGTTATAATTAAGTTTTTGTTGGTTACGTCTCGTGTCTGGTTAGGTATCGTTATTTTTGTTAGTGTTTAAAAAAAAAACTATTAAAAGAACTTTTCATTAAAAAAAGTATTTGGTTTTTGTTCTCTTTGTAATTTTACACCAAGGTGAAAATAATAATAAAAATGCCAAACACACAATTACTATATGTATTAATATTGCTTTAGTTGCCATAACTACCAACCAATAATAAATTCTTTACATTTTCATATTGATTAATTAATTTTTTTTTAGTCAGTTTAAATAATGAGTATATGTATACGTCGGCCATACCTGACTGCAGTTGCCATCCCTGGTGCTTAAAAATATAGGCCACTATATTTTAATAAATACATATAAAGTTGTGTGTTGGCAAACTTAAGAAATAAGTCAAAACTATTCTGATGACCAGGGAAACCCGAAATATGCTCTAAAAAAGTGTTTTATAAGCATGCAATATGTACTAAAAACTTGAAAATATGCACTAAAAATTTAAAAAAATATGCACTTAAAAATAAAATAAATTAGTTTATTTGTAAATGAAAACATATTTTTAGTTCAAAAATTCAACAAAATTTGATTTTAAAAAAAGGACAAAAAAAATAAATAAAAAAGGAAACAAAATTAACAACGAATAAATGGGTTTGAAGTGCAGGTTAAAACAAAATTACCATAAACATTTTGAAAAAACAAATACATAATACAAATTAATTTTTATTGGACGAGATAATAAGAATTTAACTTCAATTTCAAAAGATAACGATATCAGAACTCAGGCTTTGGAACTGTATTTTAGATAAATAAGAAAAGATTTTTATTTAGAATTTTCATTGTAATAAATTACAAAATATTGATCTAGAATTTCAAATGAAAATTGTTCCTGTCTCATCTAAATAAACTTTTATACATTGACAATGTTCCTTCAACGATTACTTGGGGTAAGCAGTAAACAGAATTTGTATTAAAACTAACGTCCGTAAAACTGAAAAAAAAATATATATTTATATAGGAAAAATGTATACACTACATGGAACATTGGAACAGAGATTTAGATGGCGAAAAATAAAAATAAAAATGTTGACTAACCCAGATAGCGCCGACAAATTTTTTTCTTTAAAACTTAAATAAGTTTCTTAAAAAATTATATATTTGGTTTTCGTAATGGTGTGTCCTTTTAAAATAACGGCTGCGCCAAAGAAATCTATGAAGTATCAAAATATGCCCTAAAAGCGTAAATTATGCTCTAAAAATTCGGAAATATGTTCAAAATATGCGTGTAAGACTGATATATGCAAAAACTTGCCTTAAAGCATAAAATATGCAAAAATATGCACTAACAAATCGTTGACAATATTCATTAAAAGTTCCGAAACGGATAAATATCTTGTCCCCGCATTAACACGTCACACAAGAATGTGGCGTTGGCTGAAGTAGTTAGCACGTTGACTACAAAACCGAAGGTCCTGGGTTCAATCCCTTTATCCAACAGTCATTAAAAAATCAAAACCACGCATTTTTCTGATGTGCATTAGTATCACTTTGTGCCAGTTGTTGTAGGAAAGTTCAAGTGATGATGTCATAGTCGCTGGTCACTGAACTATACCGACTTCAGCAGATACTAATCCTAATGTAGCATCAGTGCGCCCTCCTTCATCGGTATTGTGTAGCAGAATCATCGGCGAAGTGAAATAACTAATAAAAATTGCTAATAAACACAGCTTCAAAAATTTAATTGGCCTCATTGAAACCAGAGGCGCTGCAACTCTGCATTATAACGTGCAAAACGTAGAGTTGTAAAAGAAAGAAGCTTTCCTTTATCTCTTCTTTCACCACCTGTCTTCTCTATCACTATCCCTTACCTAAAGAAGGTAACAAATGCATATTTGCGGTTTCTCTGCTGATGACGTTTAGAAATGGAAGCATTGAAAAAAAAGATTTCGTTAAATGATTTTTATTTATGAGAAATTTTGAATACAAGCTTAATAAAATATAAAAAGAAGTGTGAAATAATTATGTGACTAATTTTTCTCAGTTCTTAAAAAATTGTTGTAGTTTAAAAAAAAGGTTTATTAATAAAATAAATGTTCCTTACAAAATTTGCTTTGTAAACCTTTTGCGAGTGTTTTTTTCTGTGAAGACGGCTACAGCGCGTGAAATTATGCTACACACAGTTTCAAAGTTTTTGGCGCTCCTTTCTGTGGTTGCATGTTTCTTTCTTCGCACATTAATTTTTAACATTTCATGTTAAAAACAACAGCAACAACAACGGAAACACATACACACACGCACACACACTCAAAATTAACGCTCATTTAAAATCTATAACGCAAAAGCACCAACAATGTTGACAGCAAATCATTGAGAAAGGTCGTTTGTTTATAAAGTGTGTGTTTTGTTGTAACAGTAATAATTAATGTGTATTGGCTGTATAGGTGCGCGTGTGTGTGTGTGTGGTTGTGTGCATGTGTGTGCTTGATTGTTTACAACATTATAATGGCATGCGAACTAAAATCGTGATTAGTATCGTTTCGTTTTTGGTATTTATTTTTCTTATTGGAAAGGTAAACTTGGAACGTTTGACAGTAAAGCTGAAAATGAAAATATAAATCAAATATTGATTGTTTTTTTATACAACAACCAGTGTGACCAGATTTTAAAATAACATTAAATGAATATTTTTTAATGAAGTTATTTAATAATTACATATTATATTTTAGATTTAATGAAAAACAAAACAAAAACTTCCCAAAATAATCTTAACAAGTTTTTAAAAATTTAAAAACATATACTAAAAGACGAAAGTTTTTTTTAAAGTGAATTAAAGCTATTTAAGGTAAAGCATGGATCACACTATTGGCACAATGTACCTAGTTTCGTCAGCTCAGTGAAATAAAGTCATAAGTAAAGGGTTAAATTTGCTATAATTTATCAACTTATTGATATAAGGACATAATTACTAGCGAGTAACGATACGCCGTTTTGCCGATCCGATACCGATACTCAAAAAGAAAAATCGCCGATACCGATTCCGATACCGAAACTAAACTCAAGTTAAAATTAACAAAACCTTTTATTATACAAAATTATAGTGTAAGAGATTATTAATATTTAAAATTGATATTTGAATTCATTCTGAAATTAACAAAAAAACAAATTATTTTTCTTTAAATGCATACATATACATATATGTATGTACATATGTACATGATTTAGCATTGAGAGAACATTTCACTACTATGGTGCAAAGCAAAACAAAAGAAAAGTTTAATTTTTCTGTTTAGAATTTATGTTCTGTTTTTAATATGTTATTTCTCTTAGTTTTTATGCAAAAAAAAAAAAATTCATTGAAAATTGAATTGTTTGTTCAAAACAGCTCCAAAAAAAATTTAAGAAGTATCGCCGTATCGACAGTAAAATATCGCCTATATCGATATATCCGCAAATCAGAAATATTGCCGATATATCGGAATCGATATGGGTATTCGTTACATCCCTAATAATTACGCCACACTGAATGGTAATAAACCCATATAGACTTATTCCGGAATTAGTTGAGTACTAATGCTTCTTACTTATGACTTTATTGAGGTGGGCCGACGAAAATCGGTACATAGTGTTATACAGGATTAAATATATTTCTAATTTTTGTTTTAAGTTAATTGATGGCGCTGAATGAACGTTCAACTCAAGTCAAAAAAATCAAAAGGTCTTTTGGCCAGTGATATGAATTTAACTTTTTTCATTGTAACTCTAACCATTCTGCCATTGTCTGCTATTTTTCAATTTACCATTTCTGTTATAAAATGGTCGTATAATTTATATTTTGTATCTTTTTTAAACTATTTTCCAATGAAAAAAAAATTATATGTATGTATATTTAAATGTTAAAAAATTGCAATTTTTATAAGGCCAGTTTTACATCGTGTGTGCCAAATGGCCTTATAAAAATTATAATTTTGCGTAGCCAAATAATTACTAATGAAAAACTGTTTGATTCAGAAATGTATGTATTTATTAAGTTAAACAGTTTAATACATAATTAATTGACAATTTTATAGAATCCAAAATGATTGCAAACTATTTAAATCAATAAATACATGTCTGAATCAAACAGTTTTTCATTAGTAATTAGTTGGTTACGTTTTTTTGGGCAAATGACACACAAGAAATGCCAGATGTAAACTCAGCCTAATTTGTTTATGTTTTTAGTATATTTTTTTTTAGAAAAAACGCAATTTAGATTAAAAAAGGGCTAAAAAAGCTAAATGAGTTTTTAAAAAAAAGCTAAAAAAATAAGCTAAGAGCTAAATGTAAATTTTAAAGCTAAATCTAAAATAAATAAGCTAAATTTAGCTCAAAATAAGCTAATATGGTCACGCTGACGACAGCAGAACACACTACTACCGCCCCACCTTGAGCTGTTTTATAAATAATGGGTGTTCCAAAAAGGGTTGTCAGTCAGGTTTTTTCTTAATATACATACATACATACATACACACTCGTACATACATACATATGTATATTTGATAATAAATTTGTTTTTTTTAGTTAAAAAATTTTTTCATATAAACTTTTATAAAATTTTGGTAAAGAAATTTACCAGCCAAAAATTATTTCTTGCAAAATTTTTCTCATCTAAATTCAAAACGCATTAATTAATTTAAGAAAAATCACGAAAAGCAAATTATTTTAGTTTCTTGCAGCAAGTTTTGATAGGATTTATTTTTGCAATTACTCCTTCAATTAACTAAATTTCCTGAATTAGAAAAATTATGAAAAATCGCCATGTTGCCAAATCAAAAATTTAGACGCCAAACAAGTTTAAAATCGCCACGTTTAGCGAGAAATTGCCATATCTGACAACACTGGTTCCTAGGTGTAGGGGGAGGGGGAGTCTCTATTTCATATGATAATTTTTTGCTCCATGTGCCTTGTAGCTGACGAATGTCAAAAACTTCGTTTTGTTTTGGTACAACTAAAGGGTGTTAAATTTAAATTATTTAGAAAATTATTGTAATTTCTTTTTATTATGGTAATATGGTATGGTTTAATTATGTATGGAACAAAATATCGGCCAAATGGCGGCAAACCTCTATCCGATTGTCCAAATTTTCGATGACGTTGAGGCACAATTGAGGTTCTATGCCGTTCTGTGGCAGCTTTCAAAAACAGAATGATAAATAGACACAATCAAATATTTCGGAAAACGTATACTAGACGACTTATCGGAGTTATCACAGATTAGTATAGGTGGCCACACGCGGTACCTCAACGTAATGGGATGGATCTAGTATGACCTACCACTGAATATTTTCATTTATAAAAACGGTGGGACTATATTTTCTTTTTTCTTTTTAAGAGACTTTTGACCCTTTTTCCTGCCAAAACGCTTTTTATGACAATTTTTTTAATTTATCCCTTTGTATCATTTTAACAAAATGTATGCCGTAGAGCAATTATATGCTCAAAAATTGGACGAAGAACAGTCTAGCATATCAGATATTAGAGAAAGTGCTGCTCGTTGAGTTGTCAATTCAAAAATGGTGAAATAATTCAAAAAAATATGACACCCAAACACCTGATTCCAAAAATTATTTCTGGGAGTATCAAATTAAAAAATAAGTATTTTAAATTTCTTTCAGCTTCAATCTTAATAAAACTTTTAATAAATAAAATTTAAACGTAATTTTTCGTTAGTTGAAAAATGGCAAGACTGCCTACCGACGTTCTTCACTATTCTTTATTTTGCGTTCGTTCCTGTTTTTTTCAACTGTAAATTAAAACTTATGGTTTTTTGACTATATCCATTTAAAAAAATCATTATTTACGATCGGGCAAGTTAGAAGTTTAAGATTTTATAATTTATAATTATTTTATATTTATATATATATATATATATATATTTATAATTGAAGTATGTATGTTAGTTAATTTTATTTTAGTCTAATGTATTTTTAATTGTTAAAATTCGTGTTTCTTATTTTTAATTGATTTAAATGTTATTTTTTGTTCCCAAAAAACTTGACCTTGACCCTTGACTATAAAATAGCCTTTTTTGACCCTTTTTTCTCTTAAACACACTTTTTATGATACTTTTTCGAAATTTTCAACGGTAACCCTGGAATGAACACTCAGGCAATGAATGCCTTCTACTACTAATAAGTGTTACCTTCTTTAGGAAAGGGATAGTGATAGAGAAGACAAGTGGTGAAGGAAGAGACGAAAGCTTCATTCTTTTTACAATTTGTTTTTGCACGCAGCACCTCTAGTGTCAACGAAGCGTATTAAATTTTCAACGCTGTGCTTAGTAGCCGATGATGCTGCTACACAATACCGCCAAAAGATGACGCTCCGAGGTTACATTAGGATTAGCATCTGCTGAACAAAATGTCTCGCAAGTAAAGCCAAATTCATTGCAATTAATATAATTTATCTGCGATTTTTTTTGTATAATATATCAAGAAATTTTTTTTCTTATGAATAAAATAATTTCTTTGATTGGCTGATTTTCCCCACTGTGCATTCGTGTATTAAATATCCTTGCGTAGACGACCTAATAACGAAATGAAATAATGAAGGAAAATTCTCTTGACTTTTTTTTTGGTTTCCACACGAATGAATTGCTTTTGCGGCACCATTTTTTTATGATTTCAACGAATTTGTTTAAATAAAAAAAAAGTTTATATAAAAAGTTAAAATATGAAACTCTTGTTGAACGGTTGTGTTCATTGTGCTGTTGTCGCCGGCGACTACATTAACGGCCGCGCTGTTTTAAAAGTGATTCCTTGCGGCAATCAAGAATATATTTTTTCAATTCGTATTAGTTCGATTTGTCTTTAGACGTTTTTCTAATTGAATTGATAGTTTTTGTTGTTGAGCATTTGAAGAGGATCTTATAATAGTTGGTACTCGGAAGAGAGCGGGTATTTTGAAGAAGAAAATTGAGAAAGAAAACTGTAAAAAAGACCAAAGTGAAGTTAATTCTGGTGTGCCAGTGAGTGAGTGAGTGGGTTTTTGTTTGTAGGTGTGTAAGGAGTAGCGTATATTTTTGAAATACACTCTTTATTTTGTCAAGGTGGCCATTAACGTTTGTGTGTGTGTATACCCGCATTAGGATTACAGAATGACAATCTACAGTAAATTTATCTATTTTTATCTAACATTTCGCTTAACGACTTTGTAGCTCATTAAAAACAATGCCACGAAAACTGAAATTGACAAGAACATATGCATAGAAAGTAAATTTAAAAGTACAACCTCTCTCTACTTTAGTTAATAGTTAAGGTTCTTGTTGTTGTGTGTATGCGTATGTGTGTTTGTGTGTGAATGAACTAGTGCTTGCGTGTATAAAAAGCATTTGACAACTTATAAGTGTTACCAACATGAATATTTTACTGCATTTGTGGTATTTGAAAACTAATTTGCAAAGTTCACTATGGTAAGTTGTGGTTTTTATTTTCACTTTGTTTAAATAATACTATATTAATAACACTTAATTAATATAAAACAATTGTACATATTTAATTTCAAATTTTATTCAACATGTGTGCGTGTGTATTTTTCACACAACTCTTACTTTCACTATGTCCTCAAATACTTGATATGTTCTTGACACAAAACACAACTGTCGACTTTCACAACATGATGTCACTATTATAGTTTAACATACAATTAATTACTTTGGGTTTGCAGTAAATGTAATTCCAATTAGAGTTGGTCGCGTGTCGAATGTTTCCAACACGACACAACACAAACACGAATATATAAAAATTTAATTGTTTTTTTTTTAAGAGTCGCTTTTCAAAATATGGCACCGAGTTGGCACTGCCAGCTGATACTATCGGTTTACGTACAGAACTTTAGGCTTCAGAGTCCTATATAGTATCAACAAATATGCTGGTGTTGTGTGTTTGACGATATAAAATATAAAATTTTTTCTTTACTGGAAATTCATTCATACATATTAATGTCCTGCACAACACCATTTATAAGACCTTTCAAGATGTGAGACACTCTTGGCAAGACAAACAAGAATATTGCGCTGTAGTAACGAATTTGAAAAATCTCTCATATCTTGAAATGTTTTATAAATGGTCTTGTGCAGGTCTTTAATACATATTTTACATCTAAAATCGTATCGAGTTTTTCGAGCAAATTTTGCTCAACACGAAACGAAACTAACACGCACAAGGTTAGATTGTTTTGTCACAACACTTCGTGTTTAGTCGTGCGTATTTGTGTTACGAAAAAAAAAACACGACACGCGCCTATCTCTAATTCCCATATTGAAATTAGTTGGCTAGGTTCGGTTGCTTAGCTGCAGAAAATTACTGATGCTTTGGTAAAACCTCAGTACAAAGAAGAAGAAGAAGAGCAAGAAGAAGAAGAAGAAGAAGAAGAAGAAGAAGAAGAGAGTTTCTTCTCTGAGAGAGTATTTTATATTGCAAGAAAGATGGTGGGGAACGGAGAATTTGATGTGAAAACCGTCCGTTGCAGACTAATGGCAGCCCAACGCACAGTGGGATTTTGATGTCAAATAGCATTTTTTTCGACCACTCAATTTTAAAAATCGAATCGTGCAGTTTTGTGTAGGAATTTTAAAATACGAAATGTGCGTTAATGGTTATTTTTAGAAAAACTTAAAGGCTTATTGTAATAACATCATAAGCCAGCCGAATTAAAAACCAGATTTTATATGTTTTTCATATTGATTATAACCATATCCAACATCCCCTCAAAAGATTTAAAATATTTTCTAATTAGTTTCTGATTTAGACGATAATTGATTGCATTTTTACATTTCAATATTTTTTTGAAACTTTTCTTGAAATTTTTAACCCCCGAACAAAAAAGGGGTTGTTATAAGTTTGTAGTGTATGTCTCTGTATCTGTGCGTCTCTCCGTGTCCACGTACAGACCAAACGGGTGGACCGATTTCGATTTAGTTTTCGAAAGTTCTTAGTTAAATATGTTTCTTTTTATTATTCACAGCTTCATTCAGAAATTTTAATTTTGAAGAAGTTGTGTGTGAAAGTCATGATTTTTTTTAATCACGCATAAATGTGTGGGCATGCAAACATTTTGTGGAGGACCCATTTTGTCTTTTTTATATACCTGGGGCCCGTTTCTCAAAGCAACAAGTTACAAAATTTATAAGCAAAATACACACAAAGCAACAACGCTTTTATAAATTTTATTGTTTTGTGTTTATTTTATTTGTAGATTTTTAATGTGTAGTTCTGAGAAACGGGCACCAGTAATATTTTTTTTTATAAGTATGGCAGCGAGCATATAATTTGAAATGTTTACAAATTATCTGAAATAGTAGTTAATTTTATTGTAGTATTTTTTAATTTTTGAATTTTCCAACATCATTTACATTTTTTAACCGACTTCAAAAAAAGTAGAAGGTTAACAATTCGTCCCTTTTTTATTTTTTTAAGGTGTGTAGCTTCATAAGTCGGTTTGTGACCGATTGTAAAATTTTTTTTGTCTGAGAGGGTTTTGGTCCCATTCTAAAAAAACTGGGCGTGGACACGCCCACAATTATTTTAACTTGATTTTACGAACGTTTACTTATTTGATTGCTGCGAAACCTAGTAAACACCTTTGGTTCTTGCAATTACACAATTTTAAAGTTGAAAAAATGGGCGGAGCTACGCCCGTTAAAATGTATTATAACATTTCACGTGGTTCTACTTAACCGATTTCTATGAAACTTACCACACACCTTGAATTCTAAAATAAACACATTATTATTTTTTTAAATGGGCGGGTCACGCCCATTAAAATTTACTACAATATTTCACAAGCTTCTATTTCACCGATTTTTATGAAACTTGGCACACAGCCTAAGCTTAAATAAAGACACAATCTTGCGTTCAAAAAAGTAGGCGGGGCACGCCAATTAAATTGTAGTATAATATTTCACGTGCTGGTACTAAACCAATGTTTACGAAGCTTGGCAACCACCTTGAACTCTTAAAAATACACAATCTTAATTTGGTAAAGTGGGCGTAGCCACGCCCTATGAAATTTAATACTATACTTCACTAAAAAGCTAAAAATAAAACTTAACAAAAATTAAACCGACTTCAAAAATAAGAACTAAAAAGCTAAAAATAATATTGATCTAGTTAAATAAAATATTTTTACATATCGGTTTTCGGTTGGTTTTATTTTTTTTGAAGTCTTATTTTTTAAATGAAAAGAATTATGTATTCGAATTCATCGTCAAATAAAATAAATTCAGTAAAGTGCGACTTTGACTCGTGCGCGAAGTGTTCCGTACAGACAATAGATATTTATACACTTATGCCTCGATTTAAGCGATGCTGTTTTTTACACGATTTCACTTTTACGCGATTATTTTGGTTTTCGTGTAAATTGAGAGATTTATGAAATACCTCGATTTACACGATTTTTTTAATGTATTTTATTGAATATTTTTGTCTCTAATAGGTTTATTTTTATATGATTTGAGTAAACGCTTCTGATATTTTTAATTTTGTTTTTGTTTTTATGAATAGCATTTATTTTATTTAATGAATAAAGGTTTATCTTTTTGCGTTTTGAGTAAACACTTCTGATATATTAAAAACTAAGTTGAAATACACATATAAAATCTTAATAAAATAAATTTTTTACGCGATTCTGCCTTTATTTTCGGTTTACACGATTTTTCATACAAAAATTTTAAATTTCGATATACACGATTTTCTCAGGAACGTATTTATCGTGTAAATCGAGGGATAGGTGTACTATATCATACATATGTATGCAATTTATAGTTTTGGTATTTTTTAGTTTTTAGGATTTTTACGGTTTTAGCGCTTTTTAGTTTTGGCGTTCTTTTTGTTTTTTTTCGGTTTTGGCGATTTTTTTAAATTTTGGCGCTTTTTTAGTTTTGACACTTTTTTTCTCGTTTTGGCGATTTTTCGGGTTTTTGGAGCTTAGTCTTAACTGATGGAACACCCTTTAATCTAAATTGTTTACATATTAGTGTTAATTGATGCAGTCTGTATAAAAATACACTAACCTTAAAAATTTCAAGAGTTTATATACATACATACATACAATGTATGTAATATAGATACATGGCATTTTAAAATATTTCGTTGCTCGTTTTGGAACACCCTTTAATTTTTAACTCTTAAGTATTTGTTTGTATTTGTGGCGGCCAAAGTTTTACATACTCTGTCCAAATTTCCTGAGAAAATAGCTTGTGAAGGACGGACAGAGGGACAGCGTATCAGCGTAGGTGTATCTGTGGAGACCTATAGTACCGAACCCCAAAAATTAACTTAATATCGCACTAAAGAAAGTCAAGCACAAAACTAAATTCTAGGCTTTCTATTTTTGTGCCATTTGTGCATAAACTGCCAGTAGTGGAAACAACCTTCTGTCCATGTGCATTGTTTGTCATAATTAGTCGGTTTAATTTTGCATGAAGCTCATCATCATCACATCAAGATTCAGTTTTAGTTTCAGTTTCAGTCTAACTCTTAATGAGGTGTTTGTTTGGTGGGTGTGCAATAAATAATTGCTATAAAAATAAGTTTTTTTTTTGTCATTTCGTTGTTATGTATTTTTTTCTTCTTCTCTTTTTTTAGATACTCGTACTATTTTCTTTAGCTAAAATAAGAAAAAAGGAAATGAGATGTTACTGGCATTGAATAATTAAGGAATAACAGATAAAACCATGAAACTTGCACGCCGGTGCAAGGAGGACAATTGATATTTTGTTGCATTATTATTTTTTATATTAAAGCAATTTTCTCTAAGAATACAGGATTGTGGTGGGGGGAATGTAGAATTTTCTGGGCTGTTATTATGTATTACGATACAAAAAACAAAACCTTCGAAAAGCAATTTCCGATTCGAAAGTAAAATGGTATCGTATATAGTAGAAGTGAGCACAATCCGTGAAAAAGTACACAGCATTGCATTTATTTTAAGAGCGAATATTGTTTGTAGTGGTGATAGTAATTGAGTGTAAAGCAAAAATAGAGAACAATGAAAGAAAAAAATACACAAAACCTCCCTGGTTTTGTTTGGCAAAGTTGGTACAATTGTACCTTTTTTTTGGTACTATTTAAACTCGGAAAGTACAATAGTACACCAATGACTAATTTAGTACATTTAAGGAATCTCCGCAGTTTCACTCCGTATTTTTTTTCAAACGATTGCATATATCAATTTTCACTTTTAAACAATGAAACTCATATTCTTTTCCTTGAAAACAGTCTTGTGAAAGCAAAACCCAGAAAGAAAATCCAAAAAATTTTAACTTTTCTATTTCCAAATGATCGGATGGTGGAGCACATGCTATTACCTTATGTACTTTAAATTTCAACTTAAACAGGTGTAACTTACAAGGAAATTTGTAAAAACGATTTGCTGGCAATAACAGAGTCTATTATTTTAATAAAAACAATTATTGTCGAAAAATTAAAATTTTTTAAAGTTGTTGCTACAATTTTAAAATTCTCAATGCCTTCGCTGCACAAAGCCATTGTACAACAGTTGAATCGACAGTTGTGTCAAGTGTGCAATATTTTTATTGAATTATGAATTTGTTATTCCCTTTTTTTACCAAATGCGGGAATAAAAAAACTCCTCGGGAAAAAGTTGGTACTATGAACGCAATTGAACTTTCTTTTTTCACTAAAAATCTTTCCCTGCCAAAACAGAAGGGAGTTTACATAAAAACATAGTTAATACACAATTAAAACACAATTTATACACATAAACTTGTATTTTATAGATCTTGTATGTAAAAAAACCCAAAAAATGCACAAATAAATCATTTCTAAACTTTTTTTCTTACATATTTTTCCAAGTTTTTGAATTTTAATAATTTTATTTACTCTCTCACTCAAATAAAAAGGGAGAAAAAAAATGTCAACAAACAAGCAAAACCACGAGCTTCGTAATACGGTGATGCCACGTATTACTCTTTTTTTTGTTCCCAAGGAATTTATTATTGGAGGAATGTTTTCTCGAGGAAATTATTTTCCGTTAGAAATAAATTCCGAGGGAATATTCATGATTGGGCTGATTATTTTTATTTTATTTATTTTTTAGTCTTAAATTAATAAATTATAAAACTTAGAAAAGTATCGTATACGAAGTAACACGCTCAAATAATCTACGTTGTTTGTTTTTTCTTTTACACATGCACATATTTTTACACTTGTGTGTTCATTTTAAAATTGTCATTCGGTGTGCACTAGTGAAATATTTTTCGATACTGCAATAACTAATGCCCTTGCTTGGCAGATAAACAAATACTGTTGCATACTTTTGCTAAAAGATAATATGTACCAGTTTAAGTGTTCTCATAAAATCAAGAGCACTAAAAAGAGAGAACAATTCAATACTGTACACCATGAAGATTAAGCAAGCAAACATCTTGTGCTCACCTCTAATATATAGTAACAGTTGCACATATTAAAAAACGAAAAAAATCAGGTAATGCCAAATTTTATATAACTATTTATAAAGAAAACTTGGTAGTACTGCAATTTTATTGAAGCAGTTGTCACCAGGTGCGCATAAACGTCAAAGCTTTCGTTTCGTGTTTTTTTTTTGCCCGAATTTTCATTTTTTCCCAGTTTTAAAGATTTTTTTGAAGCAAATTTAAATTTCTTTTTTCTTTTGATGAAATCAATTCTCTAATATCCTCTCACTTATATACATACATACGTACATTTGATTGGCATTTAAGTATTTTATCAAACATTCAGATATTTTCCGAATTCGTCCATTTATGCCCCATAGTGATTTATTTTTGAGAGATGAGTGGATTGTGGTACAGTCGATTCCACTTTACTCGAAAAAACCAAAACACATTTTTTTCAGTTATCCGATTTTTTCTCTAAAACGTAGTTCGGATTACTGAAATTTGTTACACTTACGCGTCCTGCTTAAAATCAGTACAATATAATAGAAAA
The DNA here is from genome assembly GCA_905220375.1 of Tachina fera. Taxonomy (NCBI): domain Eukaryota; kingdom Metazoa; phylum Arthropoda; class Insecta; order Diptera; family Tachinidae; genus Tachina; species Tachina fera. The sequence continues at coordinate 99,342,505 of LR999967.1, read as the reverse complement.
ATAATTTTTGACATTTAATTTTTTGACGGACAAAGAATGCACAATTTTTTTCAGCCTTAACTTGTGCAATCGATTTCTAATAAATAAATTTGTCATTGTTTATTTTTTTCTCTAAAGCGAAGTAAGTTTCATACAAAACGTAGTTGTGGGCTTGCTTTTGGTTTTCAGTAATACGATATTTTCAGTAAACCGAAGTGAATAAGACTAGCTGCGTGTAAAATCAGTGCGGGGATTTGTATCGCTTTCAGTAATGCGATTTTTTTCAGTAAAGCGTGTTGCGCTAAAGCGGATTCGACTATATTTTACTTTGTATTTTTTTATTCAATCACATTTTAGCTTTTTATTTTTTTAATTAATGTGAGTTTCTAAAGAAGAGAAGAAAAACTAAACTAGATTTTATAGCTGCACGCAGAAAAAAACAGTGTAGAATCGTTAAAAATATGGTTAATTTTAAATTTTTTTTGGCAATGATTTTGGTTCATGTGTGTTTCATGTTAATTTAACACGATGTATAGTAATTGTCAAAAAAAAAAAATTCCTTTTGAAATAACTTTATTTCACGTTGAATTAACATTTAAGTACTGTTAAAATCAAAATGAAGAATCATGTTGAATCAAAGATATTTCAAGTTAGATCAACATGAATTTAATTTAGTGTAGTAATTGTATTTTATTAATTATTTAACTTACTTGTGGTTGCCATAGACATCAGAAAATTTTTTGCATATATAATTAAATTGGCTTCACCGGCCAAGATTTAAATTCGGAATTCATCACGTGGTAGTCAACGTGCTTACCCCTGCAACAACTACTTTAAATATTCTTAAGATACACACTACATATGTGTATCATCTTGAGTTAAATTATAATTTAACATTATTTCTTATCATTTATTTGAAAAGTTTTAGTTTTATTTAAAAAAAGAACAAAATGTTTTAGCTTGAAAACTTTTAGTTAAAAAAAAAAATAAAAAAACTTTAACTTGACTCCAGGATTCGAACCTGCGATCCTCCGAATGCAAGACTGACACACTGCCTACCAGCCAGCAGCAGTTTGTTGGCTGTTCACAAACAAAAAAACAACAACAACAATATAAGCACAAATTGTATTGCAGCTATGAACAAAGCAAATAACCACCAATATACTCAAAGAACATAGTAAATTTATGTGATTTTAATGAATTTGAATCAACCTTTTGTCATGTTGATTTTACATTGGTATTTTTTTCTGTGTGTGGGGGAAATACTGATACTTTTCTGTGCAGCCACGCACTTCATCAGCACCCTAGTCTATCTACTTGGGTAGAGATTCTTATTAACATCAGCTATTTAACTTAAATTTTCTATGAAACGGAATATGATAAATGATTGTTGTGTATACAATTGATTGATTGATTGATTGATTGATGTGAGATTCCCCGTTTTCACGTAACACCTGCGATACACAGAAAAAACTAATCTTCCAAATCAAGCATAAAATTCTCTGAATCAAATATAAATTTGCTTATAATTCAGTTTCTGCAAATAAATTTGCAAATTCAAATGAAAAATTTTAATAATTTTTTTGAAAAAAAAACAGATTTTATTTATTTATTTATTGTATTAAATATGTAGTTTTTATATTTTGAAACAGAAATCTTCTTTTAACAATCTTGTTACAATTATATTGTTATATTAATTGTATGAACTAGAATTTTTCATTCAATATTTTTGTTGTTGCTTAAAACAAAATTTGAACACACTATTTACTGGAAGAATAAAAAATATTTAATGAAACCAAAATTTTATTTCGAACAAACATATGGTTGAAAATTTTTTGAGAATAATTTTTTCTCTGTAAGAAAGATAAGATTTTATTGCTAAGAATATTATTGAAAAAAAAACTCAATGTCGTGTTGTTTTTGAAGTCCTAAAAAAGATTTAGAGGATTCCTTTTTAGATAACACGAACGAAAATAAGTAAGTTAATAAGTAAAATAATCATTTGGGATTATTAGTGCGTTAAAAATTGTTAAATTTAAATTGTTGTTGATTATTGAGTTCTTGTTTCAACTTTGTTATTTGTTGTTGAGCTTCATTTGTTTAAATGAAAGTTAATAACATGATAACTCTAGTTGTTCTAAGACTCTTTGGGTAAAGGTTCCCTGATGATCTGCATTAGCAACAGTGAAATGCACATAGGATCCAGCTAAACCTCTCAATAATCAATTTCAATGTATTTTTAATAAAAAAAAATATTTTAGTTAATAAGTAAAATAATAATTTGGGAATATTAGTAGAGTTGCAAGTAGTCGTTGAAAATATTTAAACGTCTCTTTTGTTAGAGTTGTTTAATTTTAGAGTTTTCTTTATTCATTTTCTTGCTTTTCTTATTCTATACGTTCCCCTTCTTCTTGTTCTGCTTCTTGTTTTCTTTTTTTCCTTCCTCTGGTTTTTCTTGTTTCCCTTCTGCTTTTTTATTCCTTTTCTTATTCATTATCTTCCCCTTCTTCTTGTTCTGCTTCCTCTTGTTTTCTTTTTCTCCTTCCTCTGGTTCTTCTTGTTCTCCTTCTTCTGCTTTTGCTCCTTCTGCTTCTTCTCCTGTTTCAACTTCTTCTCCTTCTTCTCCTTCTCCTTCTTCTCCTTCTTCTCCTTCTCCTGTTTCAACTTCTTCTCCTTCTTCTTGTTCTTCGTCTTTATTCACCTCATCGATTTGGTTTTCGACGTCCTCTTGTTCCTCATTGTCGCTTGGGGTGTCAATTACTTTTTGTTTATTGTCGTCTTTTACTTTTTTAATTTTGACTTCGTCAATAAAGTTGACATTAATGGGAGGAATGTTCATGAAATGAGATGTACTATCTAGTCCTTGTACATGTGTTCTTTGCTCATATTTTAAAGGTGTCATATTTTTAAGCCTACTTCCTCCACCTCTCCGTGCTCCAGATCGAATTCCTGTAAGTTCATTTCCTCTATGTCCTCTTGTCCTAGGTCGACGTCCTACATTGCGTCTTCCTCCAGGTCGACTTGCTCTAGGTCTAGTTCGTGTAAGTCCTTTTGGCATTCCACGAAAAGCTGTTGAAGATAATATAAACGTAAATAAATAATTTCGTGTAGATGAAGTATTTGACGCTGATAATTACCACCATCGACTACATCCAAAATGATCACCATTGCAAAGAGTGCAAATAGAGATATTTTTAAAAGATTCATATTTTACTTCTTCTTTTAATTTAAACAACAGAACTTGTTATTAACTTACTTACTTCTTTAATAAAAAGAGACTAATTAGAGTTCTGAGGCGCGGGCTTTTATACCCTACCGAAATGCGAATTTTTACGCACACTTTCATACAAACGCAAATATAGAATGAGTATGTATGGGTAGACATGTTCATACTAACATTTTATAAGTTAAGTTTATAATTCTAATATAGTAGTAGTATGTAGATTAGAAATGCGTAGTAGGTCTTCCAATAGGGATTTCCGAAACTTGACAGTTGAAAGCGAGCTGTTGTTTAGTGATTGTCTTTTTTTCAAATCATCACGGACAGATAAAGCATTCAATAACATCACTTGCAAATGATAAAATTGTTTTAATCAAACTAAGTGTTATGTTCGAACAACTTCGTCGTGCGCGCTTCGTCCATTTTATGGTCGCGAGCGCTATATCGTCGCTTCAGAATTGGTTTAGCGCATACACCAAAAAGTTTGGAGTGAAGAAAAACGACAAACAACTTTTTTCAAAATATGTATACCCGATTAACGGATTTCTTTTGTATTTGCACCACTGCTTGCGACACATCTTTTGAAGAAATACATACACTCAAAAAGAAGACATGTACTATTATTAAGACATTTTTTTTCTAAATTCAAGTAAAAAAAATTTAGTAAAAATTACTTAATATGAGTAAAAAATAAAAAGGTCATATCTTCAAAAATAGTTCATAAAAATATACAATAAATTTCTCAAATTTCAGGAAATGTTTACTGACTTAAAGGAAATATTTACTAACAGTAAGAAAATAGTCAATTTCGTCTTAAATCAAAAAATAAACTTTAGGAAATGAATTACTCCTGACTAGTTCATAAAATTTGACTTTTTTAACAGATGTAAAAAGGTATACTAAATCTTAGGAAAATATTTGCCAGTTTTAAGTATTTTTTTCTTTAAATTACAGAATATATATTTTGTTTGCATTAAGCAAAAAATCTAAGTAAATTTTTCATCATTTCGAGGAATATTTGAACTTGAAATTTATTTTTTGTTGTAAATAAAATAAACTTTTAAAACTAAATTATTTCAATGCTTATTCAGGCTGCCTTGTTGGCAATTGGTTAGTGTGCATGCTTATCAATCAGAAGGTTGCTGGTTCAATACTTGTCTCCTCTCAAGGAATATATATGTATGTATGGTGAATTATAATTAAGAATATAACATAAAGATATAACAAGTATAGAATTTATTTGGTATAGAATTTAATTAAAAATAAAAATAAAAATATAATATGAAAATATAATTATTTTAAACTAGTTCATTAATGAACTAGAAACTTAGTAAATATTTTACTGGTTTCAAGTAAAAACAGCTTTGGCTCCACACGACAACTATTTTTATTCAAATTTAGAAAATTTTGCAAAGTTTTAGTTAATTTTTTTTTTTGAGTGTACATATGTAAATTTTTGTAAACTTTCATGACTGAAGTTAGAAGTTAATATTGCCTTAGTGTAAATGAAAAATATGTTTAGCGCGCATGCACAATTTATTTTCAAAAAGTAGTTTTTTGTGCTCCATACGTGCATCAATTAAAAAATTAATTAAATTTTCACCTATAAAGAATTTGATAATATCAATTATTTTTTCCAGTATATTTGATTAATACAATTAGTTTCTTAATTGAAAATATTAATTGGTGAACACATTTTTCTGTGTACATATATAACATATATACCTTACTGCTGTGTATGGAGAATTTTGTTGAGACGAAAATAAATTCTTCCAGCCGTATTCATAAAAATTTTAAACACCATTTCATATGTTGTTTAAGCAATATTTGCTAAAATTTTATTAATAATAGAATTTTAGCTTAAAGAACATTTTTCAAAACTTGTCTAAACAATTTTAAGATTACGTTGTTGTAATTTTGATTCGTGTTTGTTTAAATTTTTTTTAAGTTTGCTTGTATGTATGTATGTACATATGTATGTATGTAGGTACTTCTGTATATGACAGTGTTATTTAGGAAGAAAAAATATAATTTTTTTATAGAAAATATTGCCGAAATATCAAATGGACTCAAAAAGAATATTTAAAAGAACAGGAGCGATCCACTTTCCATTCCCAGTCATTGCAGTAAAATGCAGTAAATGAGTAGTTAGTTACTGCGAAAATTTTAAAATTCACTCTTAAAAATTAGTAAGACTCCTACTCCACATAGTGTTGAAAAAAATATATAAACTTTTTACTATTCAACTCTCTTAATTAGTGGTACTCGGTATAATATTTTTATAACACGAGCAATCTAAGAATAAATTTTGTAATTTGTTTCATGCAATATTTGTAATTAAATTCTTTTTGATTTTCTTGTGTTGTTGTTGGTTAAATTAATAAAAAATTACGCGACTATTTGTTAATTTTACTGATTACCTTAAAAGCAAGTGCAATACTAAGTAACCAGATACTTTACAGTTTTACAACTCTGACTAATTAGAATAATTTGCAAAACAAAAGGATTAATAAAATAAATTACAAAAAAAATAAATATTAGCAGCTTCTATTATTATTCTTTATAATTTAATTATTTTTTAACGACTTTCTCAACCTTTTCTCAAATTTTTACACATTTCGTTTGCTTACTTTTCATTTGCTTACATTTTGAATCATATGTTTTTATCTTACTAAACTTTACTATGACAAATTTCTGCAGTATAAATTTGCAAAACATTCAGTCAAGAACTGTCACTTTACTCTCTCAATTTATGTTCTCATTTAATGTATTTTGGGTACGTGAACGCAATTTAGTAAAATGCAGAATTGTTCAGTAAATATTTTTTAAAAACTTGAGTACGCGAACGCAATTAATAATATGTAATTGTAGAAAATTAACTAGTGATGTATAAATACTCAAAACAAATAAAATAAAACTCGTTATTCTAGTGCTTCTTAATTTGCAATAAAAAATGTCATATAAAAAGAACTTTTAACAAAGATTTGCTGTAAATTCTTTTTATTTTTTTATTAAATACAAGAAGTTGGAACACATTTTTTATTTTATAAAAACAATACTTCTCTGAAAAGGCACAATCAAGCAAATATAGACACGAGTACTTTGTGAATATTATTAATTCACAGAATAATAATAATAATGCAATTAATAATTCATATTATTAATTGCAGAACTAAAGCTATGTGCAGACGATTGTCAGATCTTAAAATGTTGTCAGATCTGGCAATGTGCTGACAATGTACTGGCCATGATACAATTATACTAGGTACATGCTCAAGCCCAGCCTGTCACTGTATACATTGTACATAGTTGTCAAACTTTGTTTACAAGCTGCAAAAATGTTAATGTATGTGTGTGAATAAAATGATTACAGTGTTGCCAATGAATTTACACATGGATGTGTCTCCAATTACACATTGAAGAAAATTACACTACACATCTTTTGTGTAGGTTAAAATTAAAACAAAAATTAATAAAAATAGAACCCAAAGTAGAATTACACACAGATTACACTATAATTTAATTATATGGAATACACATGTGAGTAAAAATTACACACTGCCTAAGTACGCACAGATTGGCAACACTGAAGAGCTATAATCATGCAGGAATGCCGCGTCTGCAATTGTACTTTAGTTACTCTGTAATTGTTGTTTTTATAAACAAAAGACATTTGTTTCCGACAATTTAGGGTTTGTTTATACAAAGAAAATACATGTGTTTTTTGGTGTTGTAATTTTGTTGTAGTCGTGCATGTACCTAGTATAATTGTATCATGGTACTGGCAATCGAAAATTGCTAGCACAAGAAATATTGTCAGTTCACACGGTTGTCAAAAAATCTTACAATTTATTGCCAGACATGACAATAAATTCATCTGACAAAATCTTCAGCCAAAAATCGTCAGTTCACACGGTTGTCATATGCAAAAATGGTCAGATCTGTTCTTATGCGTTGTCAGACTCAAAACATTTGTTAGAAATTGATAAATATCAATCGTTTGTGGTTGTATTAAATGTAAAAAGTGAAAATATAAATTATTATGGACCATAAGGAAATAATTGCATTTGGTTTTTCTGCATATGTTTTAATATATATTTTTCTTTGAAATCAAGCGTGTGCAGTGTTGCCCATAAAAAGAATTCTCTTACAATGACGCCATTGTCAGATGTATAAACTTTGCACATCTGACAATATTAAACAATTATAAAATGTCCGACAAATATCTGGCAATAATTTTACAATGTGTTCACACGATTTTAAGATGTCTGACAATTTGTTGTCAGCTGCTAGTCTTGTAATGGACCGACAAGCGTTTTCTGGCAAGGTTGCCAGAAAAAAATTACCAGCTCACAGTGTTGTAAGAAATTTCGAGCTCATTTTACTGACAATATTGTAAGATCTGACAACCGTCTGTACAAAGCTTAAGATGTAAATGACAAATAAAGAATACAGTGTTGCCACGATATTTAAAGAAGTTAAGTTACTTGTTTTTAGTTAAAATACTGATTATGAATACCAATATATAAAAAAACCTTTTTTAGCCTCAAAGTGTTCTTTAACTAACATGCATTTTAAAGCTCAATCAACTTTTTATTATGAGTACGGCTGTTCAAATTTATTTTTCTTGCTGGCCGCTGCCTTAATCTTTTTAACTATCGATCTACTTACACAAGAAAAACAAGTAATTGAAGTGTATTTAATATAAAAAATTTAATTAAATGATTTCTGTTATACTAAAACATGCATATCTAAGATTTATTTTATTATATTTTTTTTATAACCGACTGCTGGGTCAGGGTTAACCGTCTTCTTACGGCACCCTATTTTTTTTATAATCACACAAGTCCCAATTGGGTTTCCGAGTGGAGGTGCTGTGTAGCACCACCCTTACTAACTTTCTTTTTTTTATTATTCATTTCTTATAGGAATGAAGTAAAACAAGAGTTGACTTTACTTTGTACGGTTTTGTATGAAGAATTTGCCGCAATCGCCAAACAGTGGAGTGTACAGCAAAACAATACTTATTAAACCCAAAGAAAAAAGTTGATATGGAACAAAACGAATGCTTAATAGCTCAGAAAACATAATAAATTTCGTGAAACTTAAAACGAGTTTTTGATTCAGAAAGAGTGTATTCAAGATATATATATATATGTATACATATGGGCATTTCCACAGAAAAGTCCACTTTTTGTCACGTTACGTCACCATGCAATTTAGCTTGTATTTTAGAGCTATGCTGTTCGATTGCTTTCTAGTTTTAACCAAATGAAGACTTAATTGCGTTCTACACCGACATCTAAAAAAAATTATGTAAAACATTATTCCACACACATATTCCATACCTATAACAAATTTTTTAATAATGGTCGGTGCAGCAAAACAATTCTGAGGCGACGATATGGTTTCTTTTTGCCAGAATCGATGAGATATGGATAGCAACTATATGTGGTTTCGCCAGAACGAAGCGACGGCGCTACATTCCACATCGGAGATTCTGCAGGAGCGTTTTGAGGGCTTCATAATTATACGTGGAGGTGATGTAAACTGAACATTTCAAATGCGTGCTAACAAGTGAAGTTGCAGCAGCAAATGCCTAAAAATTATATTCCGTACATAATGACATCAATGTGACTTTCAAACGAATAAAAGCTTTCGATGATATCTCACACACAATTTTTTTTAATATAAGTTAAAGCTGGACAGCGTTTAATGAAATACCCTTTAGCCTTAAATTTTCTTAACAACGCAACAACTTAATTTCATTTACGTCACAAAATTGTAGATTCTTGCGATAGAAACTCTTTATTATAAATTAAACTAATTATATCTTGTGAGATATGCTAGAAACACAATTGGAACGAAAGACGATTTTTTCGTATGGAATATTCGTCGTCCGAAATCAAACACTATCTATATATCTATATGAAAATTTTCACAAAATTATTAATGCGTAACGACGAACACTGTTTTAAAATATTCTAGTATTAGTATAGGCCTAGTGATACGAAACAACTTCTTTTAGAAATCTCTTAAGCAAATCGAACCAACATATTGTTACAAATTCATACCATCGAAATTCATTCATCGAAGCGATTTCTTACCAAAATTTCGCTACGATTTTATAATTACATATCGTAGCGAAGTCACTACCAAAAAAATTTTTTGTTACATCTTATGTTAGTTTAGGGTAGGTAAGGTTAGGTTAGCAGGCTACTGGTAAGGAAGGGTGAAATTGGGTCCAATACAATGATACCTTTGTGATACCTGTTAGTTGAAGAGAAGATAGTGAGAGAGGGTGTTATGGACGCGATAGTGATAGAGAAGACAGGTGCTAAAAGAAGAGATAGAGGAAAGCTTCATCTTTTTACAACTCTGCTTTTTTTGCCCGCTTTTTTAACAATGCAGTGTTGCAGCGCCTTCTGGTGTCAAATGAGGCGTATTAAATTTTTGTAGCCATTTTATTGGTTATTTTACTTCGCCAATGATTCTGCTACAGAACGAAGGAGGTCGCTGTGATGTTACATTAGGATTAGTATCTGATGAAGTCGGTATAGTTTAGTGACCAGAGAGTCATCCTTCCATCAGCCCCGACATTGAGTGTCTTCATGCCTGTTTTCAATTTAATACTAAAAAGGGACGACAACAAGTAAAGAGATTTATTTAGACCGATTAGGGATTCCAATGATAGTTTTTTATTTTATACGAGGAAAACAAACAAAGATATATTTTTTTTATAAATTTGTTTAGTTATTGAATTTGGAATCAATTTTATAGTTGATACCGTTATTGTGAATTCCACTCAAAGTAATAAATATTCTCTTTGCTGAGACTAAGGCCATCATTTTCTAAATCTGAACAGTCCCTGTAGCTAGACTCTAACTGCCATATTCATAAAAAATATTTCAGGTTTATTAAGCTATTATTTGACGTATTTCTATAGTAAATTTGTCAAATAAACCTGTAATAAACCTCAAATATATTTTATGAATTCGACTGTAAAACATCAACTCAAATTAAGGATCATATATTGTCGAAATTTTTGTTGAAATATTCCTAATTTCTAAATTTATATAGATTTTGTTGCTATTTGTACAGTCGACTCCGCTTTTCTGGAAATAACCAAAACCCAATTTTTTTTCGGGTTACCGAAATTTGTTACAGTTAAGCGTACTGCTTAAAATCAGTACAATATACAGTGGAGGCTGGAAAAAATTAAGTCATAGAAATTATATGGAAATGTTAATTAAGTAATTCTCAACTTTTCTGAGACAATTTTTTTATATATAGTTTTTTTCTCTTTCTAAGATGATCTCAACTTTTGTATGTAAATCCTCAATACATATTTATATATATAGTGAGTCATATACGCCTGTATACATGCAAAAATAATCCCTTTAGCATTATATATATTTTTTTTGTGAATTTTATATGCATAATGTAGTTGCTCTCATCAGTTGGTTGTAAAAGAAATTAGTCGTCGAATTTATTTTGTTCTGATTGCAACCATGTTAGCAGCAGGGAAGCAAAAAAGGTTGTCAGTCGGCGGAAAATGCCGAAAATAAAGGTACTGATTACTTCACCGTAACAAATACAAAAAATTGTAATGTGTAATAATGCATGCTTATCTTCTAATTAGTTTTCATGTCAAAACAGTAATAAATATGTATGTATACATGTATATATGTACATATAATTCTAATTGACAATTAAAAAAAAAAATAAACAATACATACAGCGAATACAGTCGACTCCGCTTTATTGGAAATAACCAAAATTTAATTTTTTCATTTATCCGATTTTTTCTCTAAAACGTAGTTCGGATTACTGAAATTTGTTACAGTTAAGCGAACTGCTTAAAATCAGTACAATATAATAGAAAAATACAATAAAGTACGTAAAGAGCGAAAAAGACAAACACATTTTGCCATTTAATTTTTTAACGGACAAAACATGCACAATTTTTCCAGCCTTAAGCTATTCAATCGATTTCTAATAAATAAATTTGTAATTGTTTATTTTTTCACTAAAGCGAAGTAAGTTTCATAAAAAACGTAATTGTGGGCTTGCTTTTGGTTTTCAGTAATACGATATTTTCAGTAAACCGAAGTAAATAAGACTAGCTGCGTTTAAAATCAGTGCGGGGAATTGTATTGCTTTCAGTAATCCAATTTTTTTCAATAAAGCGTGTTGCGCTAAAGCGGATCGACTGGTCAAAAAAAACAATCTATATATATTATTTGATTAAGCTAAAGTTCGTATCGCTTTGTAAGCCAAATTACATGGGATAATTATTAATGAACAAATAACGCTAAAGTTAATGTTAAATATTCTGACAAAAATGTAGTAGAACGGAACAACCAGCTGTTTTCCTTCCTCATCAGCGTTCTTTGTGTTTGTTTGGTCCACAATGTGTGGGTCAGTGTATGTAGATTTCTGCTTTATATACTCAGCCCTTATTGTAAATGGAATATGTAAATTGTTTTCATTCATTGGATTACAATTTGCTGATTTTACCATCTCTAAATTTATAACAGTCTTGCCATTGTCATTTCTTCTTTACTAATTATGCACATGTTATTTAATTTGCTTATTTTTTGTTCTACTTAAAACAAAATTTTTTTGTTTGTTACTATTAAGTATATTTTTATTAAATTTTTGCCACAAACCCATAGCTATTCTATTTTAGTAAGTTTTATTATTTTTGTTCGAACTTAATTTTTTCTATATTTATGATTGGATTGGGCTAAAGTTCGTGTCGCCTTGTAAACCAAGCTACAAATAAAAATAAATATATTTATATATAAAACATAAATAACAGAATATTTAGCTTAGTGCTTTTTACCCGAAATTTTTTCATTTTTACCTGTTTTTACCCTAATTTTATATGCTTACAGTGCTTTTGATGATCCAAGAGTTCGATCGAGTTCACTGCAGCTGATACACTGTTTGATAAATCACAGTGAGTAAAATTCACAATAGCGACGTGCTTCATCGAATGCACGTCATAGTGACAAATAATAACCAAATAATAACATTTGCAATACGGGTAATACGAGTATGTACAAAGTATGTATGTAAGTATGTCTGTATGTCTCAGTGTACATATCGCGCATTTACTGAAATAACGTCATAACAGTATCAGTCAAACAGTTTTTCATTAGTAATTAGTGGTTACGCTTTTTTGGGCACATGTCACAAAATAAATGTCACATGTAAACTCAGCCTAACTTTTTTCAACTGATTAACGCATTGTGTTCTTTTGAAAACGAATCAGCTGACAATAAAATAAAAAAATAAAAAAAGATTTGAAAATTTTCCAATTCCATTTTTGAACACACACAAACAAAAAAGAGCTGATAGAAATGGCATTTGCTTATAACGCAAATTAGTTCGCCGTCGAACTAACGCGTGTTATATACTTCTACCTTTACGAACGTACCCAACATTATCTTTTTCCAACGACCGATATACTTAGTATGTATGTATATGAATTAAAATGTTAATGCCATTCTCGAGAAATTCAATATAGGCAATATGTGTATCTAGTCCATTAATTTAGAAATACGTACATACATTGTATGTATGTATGTGTGTATGTACATATGTATGTACATCATTCTCATAAAAAATATTATTTGCTATAGAGAAATAACTAGTACAAGTCCTATATTCGGCTATGTCGAATCTTATATACCCTTCATCGACTTACCTACCAATGGAGTATAAAATATATGTAATATGACATATTGATATTTTTCGACTACAGAATTTGATATACTAGTTTTATTCTCGATATTAGCAATAGTTGAATATTTTATTCTGCCACTATACATTTAAGAAAATTTTTAAGATTATCTAATTTTAAAATAAATTGAAGAAAAATAAATTAAAGCGGACATTAACATATCGTCGGGTGGTTACTGGCTTGCCGCAACAATAATGTATTCTTAATAAACTGTGCGGCAAACCAGTAAACACCCGACGATATGTATGTCAGCGCTGTGACATGGCACTCACTATCCTACAAAATCGTACCACTTTTGAGAAAAAAAAATTCATTAGGCCGCTCGTACAATGTTGTAAGACAGCGACATACATATAAATCAACTTGAATGTGCATACATATATATATATATATATATATATATATATATATATATATGTGTGTGTGTTGTATTTTAGGGGTCGCGTCCACCCCTCGAAGTTCGCCTTCAAGGCCATTTTTCAAAGTTTCAATCAACAACATTAGTCTCAAAGAAAGTTTTTTGCTTAAATTAATATTTTAGAAAATAATGAGGAAAATAACCAACAAAATACCAAAAATTTTATGTGACAAAATTATATTCAAAATTTAGCCCTATTTGATTTTTTGAAATTTGACCCTTCAGATCAAAACACATTTTAGGGGTATGGTTCCTTCGGCAAACTTTCTTATTTTGATCCCTAATCGACCCGCCCTAATGTACATATGTATATAAATTAAAACATAAAAATATACAAAAAACTAAAGTATTACTATGAAGTGTATTGCAATGCAATTATGTTATGATGCAGTGTATCACAGTACGTGAGGTACACTACAAAACAGTATAAACACAATGTTCATTGTTCCCTCCAATAGTACCGCCAAGCCACTCTAGAACCAGTCCCGTAACTATTCTTACGTATTAAACAAAGCTTAACTGGTGTTTATACTTCTGGAATATCAGTGGCTATGTGGTCGAGTGGGTAGTTTGCATGCCTGTCATGCCGGATGTTGTCAGTTCGAGCGAGTCTCAAAAAGTATTTGTTTAAAAATAAATTAGAATTTCATTTGTAACAATAAAAAAAAATTATAATTTGTCATTGTTACAGTTAAGTGCCAGAATGACATTTTTAAATAATTTATATTATTCCACACCGATTAGGTCCCCTTGAGATGATAGTTCAGTGACAAGTCATAATGTGCATAAAAAATATCAATCAACCCCATCCTAGGCCATACCCATGTAAAAGTGACTGGTAAGCTTCATGGGAAGTGCTAGAACTCGGACTGGTCGCGTCCCTATCACCTGTGGAACGATCGCGAGACTAGTCTTGTGTTAGTTCCATTCCCCGCAGGGAAATAACTAGGATATACTAAAAGTATTTAAAACACTTTTTTACAGTCGAATCCGCTTTAGCGCAACACGCTTTACTGAAAAAAAATCGGCGATACAAATCTCCGCAGCTAGTCTTATTCACTTCGCTTTAGCGAAATATCGCTTTACTGAAAATATCGTATTACTGAGAGCCAAAAGCAAGTCCACAACTACGTTTTGTATGAAACTCACTTCGCTTTAGTGAAAAAAGAAACAATGACAAATTTATTTATTAGAAATCGATTGCATAACTTAAGGCTGAAAAAATTGTGCTTGTTTTGTCCGTTAAAAAATTAAATGGCAAAATGTATTTGTTCTTTTCGCTGTTTACGTACTTTATTGTATTCTTCTATTATATTGTACTGATTTTAAGCAGTACGCTTAACTGTGAGAAATTTCAGAAATCCGAACTACGTTTTAGAGAAAAAATCGGATAACTGCAAAAAATTGTGTTTTTGTTATTTCCAGTAAAGCGGAGGCAACTGTACATTTTGTACTATATGCTATAAAATAATAAGAGCTTCCTGAGTAAGTGCATATAGAACAAAGCGGTATTTGGTTTAACGCTTTTTACTCCTTTTCCCAGGACGAATTTTTTTTTACAGAAAACCCCAAAAACTCTAGAAGTTTTCTTGGTAAAAATGTTGTGACATATGTATGTATTTATGTATATCTTATGTGGTCGCATATGAATATTGTGGAAATTACACACGGATCGACAAACCTATAAACTATAGCCTTACCATTTTTCGTAAAGGGTATAAAAAAGATACACAACTTAAATTATTCACTAAAACCTGCAATAAAATGTAGAAATATTAAATATCTTGGCATTTATTGTGCGTATTGTGTAGATAGATATTTTTAATTTTTAGATTATTCATACATACATACATTCAAGCACTTGCTTATACACGTGTCGCTCATTTAATTCAATTGTATCACAACTAAAAAAAAACAGTTTTTTCAATGGCGACATGAAAAAATATTCTTCTCTAAGGAGGTGATGGTACAAGCTATTTATATGAAATTCTTTACACAAGATAAAATACGAAATGCCGCATTATTCTGCATTAACTAAAAAAAACTCGTATATTGAGTTATGTCACTATTGAAGTAAATGAGCGATATGTATGTACGTGCATACTCGTATATTAATAATTAGTAGTAGTACATAAATATATACCCAGCTTTCATTTAGATGATCGTTTTGGCAAAAATCATCTACGCGAGTCTTCCTCGAGTCCCCCGGATGACAAAAAGGGGATTAATCAGCTGCGTGCGTGAAACGCGACTCGAGAGTGATTCGTGTCTATGCTTCAAAAGTGATTTCAGCAAAATTACAATCAGTGTAGCCAGTTTTTTTCCAGAGCTTATCCCCAATTTTCGATTTGTCATCCCCAAAAATCCCCAAATATAGTTTTTATGATTAAAATTTTTTCTTTTGTGAAAAGAATACAATCTATTTAACTTTATTTAAAAATAATGACAAAAATAACATATTTATTCAATAAAATTAATTTTTATCGATAGCTAAACATATTTAGATTCATATTAATGTAATTTTTACTTATAAAACGTGTTAGGAAAAAAATTACACATAGTTTAATATACACAAGTATAAAAATTTTTTTAACCAAAGCTTACGATTTCAAAAACTTCAGAATCGACATCTTCTGAATCATCAGCCTCAGAAATTGTGTTGTGCTAGTACTTGTATTAAAAAGCTTTACCATTTCAGCAGAAGGATTAAATTTTTCACAACAAATTTGATTATTTTTTAAGTGTGTGTTTGTTCTTATTACAATCAGTTATAAAAAACAATTCCCAAAAAATCGCCTAAAATTTGGTTATCATCCCTAACAAATCCCCAGATCCCCAACACCAATCTTTCATCCCCAATCGCGAAAAAAATCTCCAATTTGGGGACAAATCCCCTAAACTGACAACACTGATTACAATAACAAAATATATAATAATAAGAAAAAGAGCAAATAATGGGTAAACTTGCTCTGTGCACATCTGGCATTCAATTTGTAGTTGCTAATTTCGAGGAATTTTTTTGACAAAACAAAGAAAAAATCAAGAGGAAAAAAAGAAGAATTGGTTTTCTTTTTTATTTTCAGTCGAAGCGTGAACACAAGTGGATCAGAAGTAGTGTTGTAAAAAGCGGCTACTTTTGAATATTCAATACTACTTGATAATTTTTCAATTCGGTACTCGATACTACTCAATACTTTAACGGCATTTTGAAATTAAAATTAAAAACACACATACATACGTATGTGCATATATGTATCAGAGGTTAAAAATTATTATTTATAAAAGTAAATTTAACTGCAATGCATATAATACAATGCAATATGTAAAAAACAAAAATTTAATATAGTAATATTAATTTATAACATATTAAAATAAATAACTTTGACGATTAGTTTTTGAACGTTAATTTGTATCCAAATTGCCAAAATTTCCCGGTTCACACACTTTAACTTTTGTTGATCAACTCGCAATTCAGCTGGAAGAAAAAAAGAGATATTTTGATTTCCTTCTCCGTCTGTCTTACAGCTGAATTACGAGTTGATCAACAAAAGTTAAAGGGTGTTACTGGACTTGCTGGGTTGAATATAAAAAAATGCAACCCTGAAAGTATTGAGTAGTTACTTTATTGTATTATTGAGTATCGGGAAAAACACACGGTATTGAGTACTCAGTACTCAAATATTCAATACTTTTACAACACTAATCAGAAGCTTATTAAAGTGAAGTTGACAAAAGTATAAAACATATTATTAAAAGTGATAGATTTAAAAATACAAGAAAATAAATACCTTCAAATAAAAAAGTAAATAAAAAAAAGTGATGTCAGCCAAACAAATAAAAAGATTGGCTAAAAAAGAAGCCGAAAGAAGATGCATATACGATCAGAAAACGAGACTCCTGTATGATAATTTTAATCGCGCAGGGGAGTCATAGAAGACGCATATACGATCAGAAAATTACTCGAAAATGACTCGAAGACAATTCGAAATTGATTAGATTGGGGGGGGGGGGGGGGGGGGCCCATAAAAGACTCTTCCAGATGAGTCGCAGCTAGGGTAACATTTTCTCCCGACAAGGGATTAATTTATGATCAGAAAATTAACGCATATTCCATCATTTTAATTGCGGAAGGGAGTCGTAAGCGACTCATCTATGAGTATCATCAGAAATCTAGCTGGGTACATATATATGTACATACATACGTACATATGTATGTATGTATAAATTATTAGTTTTACTGCTTTTTTATTTCACTTTATGACTTTATTTTTTCATCTTCAAACTAAAACTGAACTTATTATTATTTAAAAAAATATAATTACTGCTAAAATCTTACAATAAAATATGCTTACATCTTTAATTATGTTGTTTTTTGTCAGTTGTTACCGTATGCAATAATTTCAATTTCTTAATCGTTTAAAAATGTATCAGCTACAGGGTGGCCCAGAAAGCCCGAAGTGGTGTAAATTCCTTATAACTTTTTATTTAAGACATATTTTTTTAATTTTTTGTTTTTTAAATACAGTAAATTTATAGGGAATATTTTTAGATTAGTTGTTAAAAATGATATCCCGCAAGTGGAGGCCATTTTCTGCTTCGCACAAATGATCTCTTTTCAACACATTTTCCATGACCTTTCGCAAAACTTCCGGTGTTATGTTGTTAATTTCGTCTGGAATATTGGTTTTTAATTCCTCAATAGTCCTAGGCTTATTAACATAAACTTTCCCTTTTAAATAACTCCAAAGGAAACAGTCTGGAGCGGTTAAATCCGGGGAACGCGGAGGCCAATTAAAATTGATTCTACGCGAATTTATTCTTTCCCCAAAGATGTCGCGTAAAATAGCCATTGTGGCCCTCGGAGTGTGCGCTGTGGCTCCATCCTGTTGGCACCATATTTGCGGATGGTATTCCACGGCTGGCCTTACAAAATTTTCCAATATGGCCCGATATCGATCACCATTGATGGAAATGGCGACATCTCTTTCATTTTCCAAAAAATATGGACCAATGATCCTTTCTGAAGAAACACCGCACCAAACAATACACTTAACTGGGTGTAATTGTCGTTGATGAAGTACTCTCGGGTTTTCCTTAGCCCATATCCTAAAGTTTTGCTTGTTAATAAACCCATTTAATTGGAAATGGGCTTCGTCACTCATAAATAAGTTATGAATAATGGAAATGGAAAGAGCACATTTGTGCGAAGCAGAAAATGGCCACCACTTGCGGGATACAATTTTTAATAACTAATCTAAAAATATTCCCTATAAATTTACTGTATTTAAAAAACAAAAAATTAAAAAAATATGTCTTAAATAAAAAGTTATAAGGAATTCACACCACTTCGGTCTTTCTGGGCCACCCTGTATTTGAGTTAATAAACTATAATTAGGTCACTGAATTTTAGCATTTTTTTATATTGAAACTTAAGCTCAATCGTCCTCGTTCGGTTAGAAATAAGGAATGTATGTGATCCTTGTTACACCTTTGGATTCCTGTACTTTCGGTTCTGATAGTTCGGGCATAGAAGAGTGAACTTCTGGATGGCTGTTTACTATTGTTGGAGCGATGAACAATTTCCTTTTCTTTCTTCTTAGTACTCCGCTTTTAGTAACCAGGAAGGTTACTGATAGTATTGCCATTGAGGCTAATGAGAGATTAATAACCAAATTTCATTTTATTTTTGATATCAAGTAGTTCTATGGCTTCTGTATTGTTAAACTGCATTTCTTTTACCATTTCCAATGACAGTTCTTCTTTTATATTTGGCTTTGGATTTGTGTTGTTGTAAAATGGCGGGTAATGGCTTAATTCGTGACGTTTCGAATGAGTTGTAGATTTGATCCAAAATTGTGAAAGACTAAATTATAAAATTGGACTAGAAATGTTCCATTGAGGTGCCGAGGTTCCTTGTTGATGCAAATCGTTACATTGAAATTATTTAAAAGAACTGTTCCAGGTGAAATTGCATCTATTGTGGGTGTGTTTCGAGTATCTATTATACTGCAATTTGCTGGTTTACTTTTGATTAAATTGGCTAAGCAAGTGTCATTATTTAAATTTTCTAAATTGTTTTTATTGCATATGGCCCAGCTAGCATTTGGGTGATAATTTTTGCCAGATCACTTTTGGTGATTAAAAACGGATTTATCACTTGGGTAATTGAAAAAAGATTCACTTATGATTCATCTGTAGGATAAAACAATGATTTCTTGAAAATAGAGGAACAAAATGCAAAGAAGCCGCAAAAATAAATCCAATGATTTAAATACTACCAGCAAATTGCTCAACAATGAATCAGCAAATCGTATCATAAATGATTCTCTGGGGAGATTCATTTGTAGGGTACCATTTTCTCACAACGATCGAAAAATGAGCTCATATGCGGTTATTTTTCCCGTCAAGCTGATTCGGAAAAGATTCTATTATGATACAAAATGCTAGCTGGGGGTAATATTGTTGTATTCTTTACATGTATGTACATACAATTTTTAATTCCAAATATTACATTATTGCATATTGCATAAAATTTTTATTTTTTATATTTAATGGGCTTCACTAATATCTCGTTACAAAAGTTTACATGTGTCAGAGGTATATATACTAATAATAAAAACAATGGAATCATTATTAGTTGCTATTTTAACTTCGGCAAGTTCAAAAGCGTGTTGCATGTTTACAATGGAGCATTGAGTCTTTATTAATAATTTCTTTAAGGAAATGAAATGGACGGCATACTGAATATTAATTATTTCTTCTTTGATTAAATCTATTTTTAAGCGACTTCAAAAAAAGAAGGAGGTTAATAATTCGTCTCAACTTATTTTTTTAGGTGTGTAGGTTCATAACTCGGCGCATTTTAGACCGATTGTAAGAATTTTTTTTAGAGCGTATAGCTTCCGATTGGTCCTATTTGAAAATAAGTGGGCGGGGACACGCCCACAATTTTTTAAATTTGATTTCGCGATTTTCTACTCATTTGATTGCTGCAAAACCTAGCAAACACCTTCGTCGGTTCTTGTAATTACACAATTTTAAAGTTGAAAAAATGGGCGGGGCTCCGCCCATTAAAATGTATTATAACATTTCACGCGGCTCTACTTAACCCATTATTACGAAACTTAACACACACCTTCAGCTTTAAAATAGACACAATATTCTTTTCAAAAAATGGGCGGGATCACGCCCATTAAAATTTTATATTATATTTCACTGGCTTCTATTTCACCGATTTTTATAAAACTTGCCACAAACCCTTAGCTTAAATAAAGGCACAATCTTGCTTTCAAAAAAGTGGGCGGGGCGCGCCTATTACATTTTAGCATAATATTTCACGTGCTTGTGCTTAACCAATATTTACCAAACTTGGCACACACTTTGAACTCTTAAAAATACACAATCTTGTTTAAAAAAAGTGGGCGTAGCCACGCCCCATAAAATTTAGTACTTCAAACAGCACTATAGGTAGCATATATAAAAATATTTTATCTAACTAGATCTACATATATTATTTTTAGCTTTTTAGTGCTTATTTTTGAAGTCGGTTTAATTTTTTTTAAGTTTTATATACTTTAAAATAGTTATTGCTTGTTCTTCTTCAGATTTATTATTAACTTTATTTATAGTTCTTAATATATCGTTAAATATTCTGGTAAATTTTTGAATTTTTTCAACTGATAATCTGTTTATAACTACTTCTCAACATTTTATTTGTTTTCTTTTCTAAGATTTCAAAATCGTCGTGGTCAGCGCTTCCTGCAATCCACTTTCATGCGGATCCCAAAAAATTTAAAGATCTCTTGGATCTTGGTTTCAACCTATCTTTATATAAGATATTCTTTAAGCTCTATCAATTAACTGATGGTTCAAAAAGGGACACAAAAAATGTGTTTGATCGATATTCTTCAGTAGTGTTTCTTCGAAGTTGTTGCTTAATTCCTGATATTCACTTATGTTAATAATATGTCACGATTTGTGAGTTTGTGTAGTCCATTATCTTGATGTCGGTTGAAACGGCAGTAAAAAGTAATCTGAAATTTAAATTATTTTAGCTCCTTATATTCAGGGCAATTATGTAATAAATTCTGCGAAAAAATTTTCCCATGGAAAACAAAAAATTATAATTGGAAAAGGGAGAAATTTCTCGCGGAATTTTTTACAGAATTGCCCTGATTTTTTTATGAACTATTTCCTGTCTATACGTCTTAGTCAGTTTTGTTCCTAATCGCTTATTTTCTTTTACAAAAATTATTTGTCCGGGAACGTATGTTTTAGATACTGTCTTCTTCTTATTGTGGTAAGTTCTATCCTCTAGCTGTTTGTCCGTAAGTCGTTTTATAATGTCCTGTTTAGTTTTTTTCGATTTCTTGGGGGTTTGTGGTAACTCTTTCCAAAAAGAATGTTTCTATGGGTTTCTTTTTTATTGTTGAATGTAGTGAGTTATTATATTCATATATCGTCTTGTATGTATAACAATACTGAGAAGGTGCAGTGCACATTTTCGGGTTTCAGGCAACGCATAATTTCTATAAGCGTGGAATGGAATCTTTCGATTTGCCAATTGACTCTGCTGCTATACGATGGATTTCTGAATACCTTTATTTTATATTGATTTTCTAGCATGGAATTAAATGACTTTTCGTTGTCCATAACGACTATTTCTGGCATACCAAATGAAAGTAATATTTCTCTTAGAGGCTCCTTAACATCTTCAACAGACCGAGATTTAAGAATTCTGGCCTGTGCAAATTTTGAAAATTTATCTATAGCGGTTAGTATTGAGTGTTTTCCTGTCATAAAGATATCTATGTGAACGATCTGTTCAGGGAATTGCGGTATAGTCGTCTCCATGTCTTGCAAGGATTAATGAGTGCATGTGGGGAAAGTAAAATTTAGAAAAGAATCTGTGCATTGTTTTCGATACTGTTCCTGTGGGCTCTGTTATGTTCCCTAAGTATTTCCGTCTCTTGTTCTGCTTCTTCTTCCTTCAAATCTGTCACTATAATCCTAGAATATTTTACCCTGTATTGAGTGAAGTTTTCTCTGTATATCTCTTGCAGCATTCCTAAAATTTCGTCTGAGGTATCTATACAGTTTGTTACTGAGGGATTTAGATACTATTTCAAGAACTGATTCAGGAATTCTATTGTAATGTCATTAATTATTTTGTGTCTGTGAAAGGTAGGGAAAATAATTTCGAAGTTGCAAAGTGGCTGTCTTCCTTCGTTTGAAATGAATATTTGATTTTTGAAAACATTTATGTATTGTATTAAATTATGAGACGAACTATCGTCACTATGTATAGTAGGAGTTAGAGTGCTTACACGAGGGTATTCTCCTGCAAAGGCCTATATAAGGCATCAGCAACTACATTAGTGCTACCTGGTTTATATTGTAGTTCGTAGTTAAAGTCCTCAAGAATTGCTTTCCATCTTTTGAGTTTAAAATTAGTGTTTTTGTTATTTAGAGCGTTAGCCAGAGGAAGATGGTCCGTAGCATGACGTCTTCGGACGTCTTATGACGTCTTATGGTTTTTAGTTTTGAGAACGCTTCTATTGCTTCTTGATCTAGGTTGATTGTTATATAGACGAACGTCCTGCCTCCCCTCTCAAAAGAATTGTCAGGGGCTTTGCAATTTTTGCATAGTCCCTAACAAAGCCCCTATAGTAATTTTATAGATCGAGAAATGATCTTAGATCCTACAGTGTTTTTTGGGTGTTGGGAAGTTTAGGAATGCTTCGACATTTTTAGGATTGGTCTTTATTCCTTCATCTGAGATGATAAATCCTAAAAATTTGACTTCTCTTTTCAAGAACTCGCATTAATCTAATTCAACCTTCATGTTAGAAAGTCTGAGAGTTCTGAAAATGGCGAAAATATTGTGATGTCGTCCATGTAGACGAAATAAATTTTTCCTATCCATTTCCGTAGTATATCGTCTAGTGTCCGCTGAAATATAGAAGGTGAATTTCTTAAGCCAAAAGGTAATCTGGTAAACTCGTATTTGCCATTATTGACCGAGAATGCTGTCTTCTGTCTATCGGCTTCCCTTAGCGGTATTTGGTGAAACCTGCTTTTAAGGTCTAGCACTGAGAAAAATTTGTTTTGTCCTACTTGCGGAAGAACGTCATTAATTTCTGGGATGGGATATTTGTCTGGTACTGTTTGTTCGTTCAACTTCCTATAGTCGATTACAATTCTGCACCCTTTCTGTCCTGAGGCATCATCAGCCTTCTTAAGTACAATCCAGATGGGCGAGTTGTAGGGTGTTCTGGAAGGTCCTCTGATATCTGGTTTCAAAAGGTCTTGTATCTATTTTTCTACCTCATCTTCCAGATATACGGGGATAGGGTTAGTATCTAGAATAAATGGGCTCATCGGTTTTTGTTCGAATATCAGCGACTACGGATGCAGTGAATGTAAAGATTTTCATTTGGCTCATTAAATAAATATTTGTGTTGTCCAATGACTTCTTAGAGTTTGTCCTTCTGTTGTTATGTCAAATGGTTTGTTCTGATACTAATGTTGTTTACTGATTGTACAATCTTTTGCTTTATTCGAACTTTGAGCTTTTTATTAATAAGGATGTAATTCTCTGCTGAGAAGATAACGGCTGATAGATTTTTTGAATTGAATTGAATGTAATTTTTATTTGAACCTGTATCGATTAAAAAATTTAATATTTGTCCTATATTCGTCCTGCACTTAAAGTAGGGTAAGGACGAATCTATTGGTCTAAAAAATGTATGTCTACGAATGCTTCAGTTTCGGTGTGGTTTTCAGTTTCTAATGGATTTTCAAGATAATCTTCTAATGTTGGTAGCTTCTCTTCGTCTTCGTAGCTCCCTAAGTGTTCTTCATAATATTTATCGTTTAAATGTTCAATTCCTTCCGTTTCTTAATGGATTGGTTGTTCTGGATTGGTCTATTCATGTAATTTACAGCTCTTGTTTTCATGGACCTGGTCTTGGTGGGTTAAAAATCGGGTTTGGGTATCTTTGTGGTTGTGGCATTTGATTATAATTACCATGATATTTTATTGGAGGAGCTGGCCTAAATTGTTGAAAATTCTGATATGGTTGTGGTGTGTAAGCTAATCGAGGGAAAAAGTTCTTTTGTGGTTTATCATGATATTGTATTCTATATATGAACTGTGTTCTTACGGATTCTCCATTTTTAGACACAAATGAAGTGCCTGTGGGAGATCTTTGGGCTCTTTCATACCTAGAAGTAAAGACATATTGCCCCTTAATCCTCTAATAAAAACGTCTAGCGCCTTGTCTCTGTATGTTTCTGCAAGGAGATCAAGTGCTTCCCTTCCTATGTCCCTACATGACAATTTGTTCATAATGAGTGAGAGATAAGAGTAAAATTCTTGATAAAAGTCTTGAATTTTGATAGTGCCTTGTACTAGAGTACTTATTTGGTACTCTAGGGTGGTAAAATCACGTTTATCTGCATAATGTAATGCAAGACATTTTGTAATACACTCTCAGTTCAACGGGGTGTTGTAAGATTCTAGTGCCGCGTCTGCATTACCTACAATTTTATTCCGAATCGTATTTAGTGTGGCGAAATACTTTGGTGTTCCTTTCATAGAGTCATACAGTCCGAGGATTCTATCTATACTCTTCTTCCAAGAGCTGAATTCTGAGGGGTTTCCGTAGAATTCTCTTATATTCCTAACGACGTGTGGAAGTTTGTCCAAGTCTGTCAAGTCATTTTTATACCAACATATCTTCAATTACCTGATCTATACCTCCTATGTTGGCGTTGGGGTCTAATATTTGCCTAATTGCTAACTGACTGACTGCTGAGCCCAAATTCTTGCTATCATTTCTTCCATATTTCTATTACTTTCGTTATTAGCGATGGGATTTGGGATGTTCACATACAGGGCTGGAGGCCTTACCAGATTATAATGATTTGACATTATTCGTTATCTTATTAAAGAAAGGATTTTTATCTATTTATCTTTATTGGAAGGTCCCGTAGGAGTCGCAATATTAATTTTAAAATTATAATTTTTACAAGCTTTTAAATTAATTCACCTTAAAATTTGTTATGATAATTTTCACTTGTTTCGAATTTATTAACTGTTTTCACTTAAAATGAGAGTTTTGTTTTCACTCAAAAAAATTTTCTACATTATCTTCTATTCTCTTGAAATTTATAATTTTTTCTTCTAAATAATTTGTAAAGAACAACTGTATTTCATTTATGTTAACGCTTTTTATGTTTAATATTTATATAAAAATTTAATCTAAATAACTTAAATTATATATAAATTTTATTTTAGCTATAGGTCTTTTTGTAATAAATTTACAATTTTATTATTTTTATCGATATTTCGCTTCAACTTTGTGTAGCTTCTTCAGGAAATGAAATTATTCTAAATTTACTAATACATAGATATATAAAATGAAAAATATTTGTCAAAATTGAAAAAATAAAAAAGTTCAAAAAGCTTTTTACATACAAAAAGATATTTAAAAGAATTACAAATATTAAAATAAATACATATGTCCATAATTATAATTATTAATTAAATATATATATATATATATATGTACTCATTCTCATATGCACATACACATGTATATACATGCATAAACATACATATACACACGCCTCCATGATCACATACACATACATGTCCACCACATCCATCTCCATATACAAAACATACACAATCCTGAATATACATACACGTACACATATCTATGCAAATATTTGAACATATACATATACATGTATGCATATACATCTGTACATGGACACAAAGAAACATGCATGGATAAACATATTCATAAAAAGATAGTCATATACTTAAAGGTACATTTATACATGCATACACACCTATACATATACACGAGCGAACATATATATATGTAAATACATATATACATTAACAGGTACATATAATCAACTTTTAAATCTTTTTAAAAAATATTATAAACTTAAACATTTTTTTAACGTTTTATGTTTTTATATAACAAATATCTGTAGGAATGAGCAGATTAGCTGTATCTACTCTAAAATTTATTCTTTTATCTGTTTTAACATTATTAATTTAAAAGTTGATTATATGTATCTGTTAATGTATATATGTATGTATTTACGTATATATATGTTGGTAAATTTAGAATAATTTCGCTTCCTGAAGAAGCTACACAAAGTTGAAGCGAAATATCGATAAAAATAAATAAAATTGTAAATTTATTACAAAAAGACCTATAGCTAAAATAAAATTTATATATAATTTAAAAAAAGGTCGAATAAATTATTATAATATTTAAATAACTTAAATATGTTCTTAAGCAAAAATGGTGATCATCCTGTGAAGTAGGAAGAGGAGTAGTTATCCTTTTCTTTTGGTACTCGGGTACTCGCTTCTTTCTCTGGATTCTTCACGCAAAACGTCCTTATTCTGCTGGTGATCCTTTGTTTGCAGCAGCCTATGAGGTGCTTTCCTTTTTAGTCTTAGATTTGCAACCTGTGGGGTGCTTTTCTTTTTAAACTTATTATTATTTTACAAAATTTTATTACGGCTAAAATCTTACAATAAAATATGCTTACATCTTTAATAATGGTTTTTTGTTGTCCGTTGTCACCATATGCAATAATTTAAATTTCTTTATTGCTATTTCAAATGAATAAAAGCTTATTAACCGTAAGTTAATAAACTATAATTAGGTCGCTTAATTTTAGTTTATTTTTATATTCACGCTTAAATGTTTTTTATGTTAACATACTTATATTCTCTTTAATTTTGTTGCTGTCTAACAATAACAGTAGACTTGGGATAATTTGAAATTCAGGGGAATAGAGAGAAAGTAATAAATAATCGAAATTTCAAATTAACAAGAGTTTGTATAAAATTTCTGATCGTTTATTTAGAACAGTGATGGCCAAACATAAACTATCTTAATATACATATGTACATATGTATGTATGTATATTGTGCATGTGCTTCGCATCATACATTGTACGTGTGTTGACAGTAAAAAACAAACTACAGTCCCCAGCGACTAAAGGAAATCGAGAGAATGTTTACACCACTGCTTTAAAACCGAATTATGTGATAAACACACATACATATAGACAATTTCCATTCTTGTAATTACACAATTTTAAAGTTGAAAAATGGGCGGGGCTACGCCCATTAAAATGTATTACAACATTTCACGTTGTTCTACTTAACCGATTATTACGAAACTTAGCACACACCTTCAGCTCTAAAAAAGACACAATATTCTTTTAAAAAAATGGGCGGGCTCACGCCCATTAAAATTTAATATTATATTTCACTGGCTTCTATTAAACCGATTTTCACGAAACTTGGCACACACCCTAAGCTTAAATAAAGGCACAATCTTGCTTTCAAAAAGGTGGGCGGGGCACGCCTATTACATTTTAGCATAATATTTCACGTGCTTGTGCTTAACCAATACGAAACTTGGCACACACTTTGAACTCTTGTTTTTTTTAAAAAGTGGGCGTATCGACGCTCCACAAAATTTAATACTATATTTCACTTGCTTTTACTTAATCGATTTTTACGAAACTTGGCATCCACCCTGAGCTTTAAAAAATACTCAAGCATGTGTTAACAAAAAGGAGGCGGGGCTAATCCCGTGTAAGTTAAGTATTAAATTAAATGTACTTCTGCTTATTAAAAGTATGCACTAAAAAGGTAAAAATAAAACTTAAAAAAAAATCAAACTGACTTGAAAAATAAGCACTAAAAAGCTACAAATTATATAGATCTGGTTAAATAAAAGATTTTTATATATGTTACCTATAGTGCCGTTTGAATTTAGGTTAGGTTAGCAGGCTGCTGGTAAGGAAGGGTGAAATTTAGAGTCCAGCTCACTTGGGTCCAATACAATGGTCCCTTTGTGCTACCTGTTAGTTGAAGAGAAGATAGTGAGAGAGGGTGATAGAGAAGGGATAGTGATAGAGAAGACAGGGATTTGAAGGAAGAGATAGAGGAAAGCTTCATTCCTTTACAACTCTGCTCTTTGCACGCTTTTTTGATAATGCATTGTTGCAGCGGCTTCTGGTGTCAAATGAGGCGAATTAAATTTGGAAGCTTTGCTTAGTAGGTAGCCTTTTATTAGTTAGTTTACTTCGCCGATGATTCTGCTACACAACGAAGTAGGGCTCGCTGATATTACATTAGGACTAGTATGTATCTGATGAAGTCAGTATAGTTTTTAGTGACCAGTACCTTATGCCTGCAGCACTAGAACTTTTCCCACAACAAAAGATACAGATAACACTAATGCACATCAGAAAAATGCGTGGTGTTGTTTGAACTTGGTGCCAGTAATACTGGTACTAAATACATAGGAACATGCCCGGTAAAAAAACTGCAAGTAATTTTTATGTAAATATGTATGTACGTGCTTAGTTACCAATGTTGCTGGCAAAAACTTTAAACGGCACTATAGGTTACATATATAAAAATCTTTTATTTAACTCGATCTATATTATTTGTAGTTTTTTAGTGCTTATTTTTGAAGTCGGTTTAATTTTTTTTAAAGTTATTTATTAAGCAGTGAGGAGTAAAAGTTCCCACTAATACTTAAATGTTGCCACATCTCTGAAATATATTTTGATGTCCCGACTTTTGATCCGAAGGGTCAAATTTTCTTGAAAAATCTCACTTTGACGCGTTTAGAGTTCCTCAATCGATTCAAAATGTATGATCCCATAATACTTGAACATTTTTTGAAATTTTCCTAAACGATCATACTTTTTCTCTGATCAGAGTTGCATTATTACGAAATGCAAACTAACAAGTCGTCTGTTTCGACGCCGTTGCCGTGCCGTCACTTATGGTATATGTCTTTGTCTTAAACCGGATATAAATATTGAATATGCTTATCGTATTGAACAATTTTTCATGCAAGGTGTATCTGAAAGTTAACGAAATAAGCGTATTTTCTATTTCTTTATCTTATTTAAATCAACTACTTTAACCGCCGTCTATTTTCAAAGGCCTGCACTGCCACAGCGTGCATTAAACTGCTCTGCCGCCGGATTAATGTAGGCGTGTTAATACTCACAGCTGTTTGCTTTATACTTGTGTTTTTAATGTAATATGAGGTGTGATGGTGTGAACATAAAATGTGACTTTACATTACATTTTTTGACAGTCGAAAAAAATGTCTTTGGATTTCTTTTTCGTAAAGTGTGATGAAAGTCTTTATACATGTATAATAGTCTGACTGGCCCTTAACCGACAAATTTTAAAATTTAAAACGATACTGAAACGCGAATTGAGCTGGTTATTTCATGGCAAAGGAATTAATTTAATAATAAGTTGAGTTTATGTTTTACTATTAATAACATTTATTGTAAATCAATTATGTATGTCTCATGTTTTTCTCATTAAATATACATTTTTAAAAATTCTACAAATTTTAAAAAACTTAAACGATTACTCAAACAAAATCTGAAAAAAAAAAACGATAAATTATTTACTCGAATAAAAATAAAACTCTATTAAATGGATACTCTAATGTATACATACATGTATGAACGTATGTATATGTATATAATCATACATACATCATGTACATCCTTCTGAAGCCACGTCGTCCATTGACATTTTATTCACTTAAATCATATAAATATTTCAATAAAGTAATTTTTACTATTATATATGCAAAAAAAAGGCTAGGTACATATGAATAAAAAACATTTATTATTAAAAAGAAATGAATACAATATTTTCTACGTTGGTTTATATTTTTGAACAGCATGTCGTAGCATACGGACCAATGTGCTTAAACTCATTGCAATCGTAATGCCTTTATAATTATGTGACTTTTTATGCTTAAAAGAAATTCTCAAATGGGATGAGAACATATTGTCAGTCTGAATAAATTTCCTTTTTTTTATTAAAATGTCATTAAGAAAACTCACATCATCTTCTAGATACATTTGAAAAGGTCAATCGATAAGTAGTTTCTTGCCAAAATGTATTGATTATTAAAACAAATGCTGATTACCTTAAAGCTACAAGTCAAAACGGCAGAGTTGCCGTTATTAAATTTAAAAAAAAGGTTTAAACAAATCATTCGCTCAGCAGAATAAATTTCAAGTTTAATTTGATGAAACGAATAACTACCGATTAGGTTTGATGATATCTTTGTTTTGCCCGGAAATGGGGAAAATCAAAAATCCCCTAAAATTCCCAGGAAATTCCGAAACGAAAAAAGTTAGTTATTCAAAAATATATATTTATAAAAAATTCATTCTGTTATTCAGACATAAACAATAAACAAATGTGTGTTTTACGGCCTGTCCCACGATGTCACCAGAAATCGTTCCATCGAAAACAACGACAATTTTTCTATTGTTATTGTTGTTTGCAATAAAAGTTGTCGATCGAACGTATTATAGTGACATCGTGGGACAGGCCTTTAAATGAGATGTCGGGGAAAAATGTTCACTGGGTTACAATATCAGGTGTGTTTAAAAAAGGCGCCACCAAGTTTTAAGTTAAACGAAATTAAAAATTATAAGTTTAAAATAGCCTTAACGTACCTGTTCACAATGTATGGTTAAAAGATAAAAGGGACTTTAACGGCAAGTTTTGTATGAAGAACTGTCAGTTAAAGTTCACGTTAACTCTTAACCATACATTGTGAAAAGGGACGTACCATTTTTCATTATGACAAAGTCGTGAACACAATTTTGAAAGTAAGACGAAAAAAAAACTAGACCTACCACATGTTGTCTTCCCTGCAGTCCAAAATCAATTTTAGTTATAACCTGCCGTCATTTTATGTGTATTCGTTGAGAAATTGCGTGTTTCAGGCAATCTAATTTGTAATAATCATTAAATGTTAAAGTGATAATTATAGATTTTAGTTTTTGTTAGGACTGAGATTAGTCAAATAAGAATTTATGTGTGTACTAGTGGCAACGTTTGTATTTCTATTTTTTCGATATACGGCATGGCATATAAAAAATATAAGGTAAACGTCGTTGCACACATTTTGAAAATGATACTTCAAATTACAACAAAATAAATGTCAAATGTGTACTCAGCATTAGTTGCGAGCAATCGGCCGCTTCCTTTCAACTTTCGTGTTCGAGATTAAACTTTTTAGTTTATTTCTCTAATTAGCTAATATAAAAACTAATTAAATCTAACTTTAATTGAGTTTGAAAGTGTTCAGCGATATTTTAAACTTCTCAGTTTTATCATATTGAATAACAAAATAGTGGCAACATTGGCTAATGTCATAATGCTATCAAAACAACTTGATTTGTTTTTAGAGAAGAAGAAGAATAAAATGCCTTAGCTCAATATTTATAAGTAAAGTATATGGTGTGTTTTAAAGGAAATATATAAATAATATTAAGGATATTGAAAAATTTATTTATTTATTTTTTCTTTTTACACATACACAGTACAGTTCAGTATTGCCACTTTCAAATATTTCACATTTATAAAAATTAAATTGCTCTTTCGAAATGTACTTATATGACGTAAAATATAAAATCAATTTATGCTTTACATCAATTTTTGGATATTGTTTGTTTTAAATAATCATCCTTATTCCAGTTGCCGCCATCGACGTCACTTTAACACAACACCAAAAAATTGGTGCTCGTATATCTGGGGAGTTATTATGTAATCCAATTCGAAACGGAAACTGTTCGAATTTGTAACATTATTAACATTGTAATTCGAACAGTTTCCGTTTCGAATCGAATTACATAATAAGCCCCCTGTTGTCGAAAACAACTGACTCCTGTTGGCAGGCTTATGCTATTTTCGACACCTTATGGATCGGAAATAGATTGTCAGTTGCGCAAAATTGTTATCGAGACTGAGTAAACAAGTCCCATTTATTTTGGTATTGTGTTAAAGTGACGTCGATGACGACAACTGGAATAAGGGTGAACATGAAATAATTGTACGATATCATACATTCAACATTTTGTATTATACTGGCCACACTGAATTTTCTCACTGCAGCCAAAAGCTCTAAACACTTAGACGACAGCAGGCAGCAGACAGCAAAGTGTCAAAAATAAAATACATGTGTTTAAATGAAAACGATTATTTTGACGACATCACAGCAGCACGAGCAGCAAAGAGCAAATGCAGTGCTGCCACTATAAATATAAATTGGAAGAAATAAGAGCTTAAAATTTTTCGTAATATTTGAAAGAAAATAACATTACAAAATTAAAATTATAAAATAAATTGATGTGTTTTTACATTTTTACGTGATATTAGTACGTTTTGAGTCAGTAACTTTAATTTTATTTATTTTATTATTTATTTATTTATTTTATCGAAATTTTAAATTTATTTATCAGCTGATTATATATAGTGTTGCTGCTGCCTTCAAAATAATTATGTAGCTGACTACACGGCAGCATTTGAAGCCAACTTCATTTGAAGTCGTGAAGTTGTGAAGTCTGCTGTCGTCTAAGTGTTTGGAGCTAAAGAAATAGAAATTACCCTACAAGAAATGAGTGACTGAAACTAACACAAACAACAATTTTTTACTAACACATTTACAAAAATTTTTCATTGAATTCAACATTTATTATAGTTGCTCTACTCTAACATATGTATATGCTAGAGTGGAACATCTAATGTACATATGTCAAAATTTTTAAAATATTGAATTTTACTGAAAATAATTTATAGTTCGTTCGGTTTTTAAAATTAAAATGCATAAAAGTATTAAAAAAATTATGGTGTTTGTGAAAAAGTAAGATAAACAATAATGAATAAAAGAAATTTTATACAATTTAATTAAAAATATACATACATATGTTTGTATGTACATATGTATTCATTTCTTTTCCAATTTTTAGATATTTGGAAAGGGGAAAATGCGTTGTGAAGAAGGCGCAATTCATGCAGTCTGTGAAAGTTTATAAAAGTATTGAAAAAGATAAGTAAAATAGTGCATAAAAGATATTCATAAAGTTTAATTTAATATGTATATTTATTTTCTAAATTTTAGATATTTGTAGAGAGCAAGGTGCGCTTGGAGATGAAAAGATGTGAGGGCTATATACCGCTTAAGTTATTTTGTGATTTGTATATTTTGTTTTAAATGCTATTTACTTATGTATTTTAGAGTTATTTTTGTAATAAAAAAGCAAATCAAATTAAAAAAAAAAAGTATTATAAATTATGTTTTTTATTTAAAAGTTACATTTTTCCAGTTTACGTAGAAACTTTGACTAGTAATAGGTGTAACCATTGACTAGTCATAGTTCACCAATGCTTATGTAATCTGTGACTGGCAAAATCGTAGCAGAGTAAGCAGTTCAGATATACATATGTGTCTTAATTAAGTGAAATTAATAAGTTAGAGAGAGAGAAAAAATCACACGTACACACAGTGTTGTTAGATGTGACGATTTTACGTCATTTTGACGATTTATTATAACAAATATACCAAAATGACGATTGACGATTTCGTTTCAAATATTCCTCATATTTTGACGATTTGTTGAAATAAGTATTTAGTAACATAAATATGCCAACAAGTCCTTACAGAAAAGAGATTTGCTTTCGATAACACAAATATCAAAAACAAATTATTATAATTTCGGCAGCCGTTATTTTAAAATTCTTCCTTTACTAAAAACTTTTCCAAATCTTTTGTACAAAGGAAAATATTAAGACATTCAAAATTAAATAAGAGATATTAGATTTTTTTAACTTTCAAGATAATGACATTTATATTTAAGTATATTGTGGAAAAAGGTTAAAACAATTGATTTACCAAACAATAAACTTCTTTTCCATGACTTATGTGAGTTTGATTTTTACTTTTTGTTTACTTTACAATCGGCTACTGTTGAAAGAATATATAGTAATATTATGTAGTCGTTAAGCAGCTCTGGGTCGGGGAACATCTCTCGCGTCATCGTAATTATTTCTTACGTTCGGTCAAGCTTGTGTGTGTTGTTTGGCCTTCGAGAGTTTTTCGTCTCGCTCGCACTGGTTGACTGATCTGCCACGGATAACCGTATAATCTTGCAGTTTTTTATGGAATTTCTTTAACAACTACGTTGCCTACTTCCTATGTGAAGGCATAGGTCGTGTACAGTCAGTCAAAAAACCTTTTAAAATACTGTTAATACCATCTTGGGCATATGGTCTACGTTACTCCGCCCATATTTGTGCAACACCATATTATGCAAATTTACTTTGCATTAATATGTTTAATAAATAAAATAAATAAATTTTACTAAAACCAAGATCTGAAATTTACTGGAAACAGAAACCCTTGAAATCATTATGTTTTCAAAAGATTATTTGAAGTGTAAATATTCGGAGTGCTATAATATTGACATTAAGACAAATTTTATAAAAAAACATAAATCTAAAATATATGAATAGTTTTATTTTGAAACTAGTTTTATTTAGAAATTGTTACACGCTATTATATATTCTGAAGTTTATGCTTTAATTTCGCCTTTTAGTTTTTATATTTGACTATAAAGTCGATGAATTGTGTTTTGCTACATAAAATATTCTTTTATTTCTAATATGATGATCAGTTGTTTAATAAAAC
Source organism: Tachina fera (assembly GCA_905220375.1). NCBI lineage: Eukaryota > Metazoa > Arthropoda > Insecta > Diptera > Tachinidae > Tachina > Tachina fera. The sequence continues at coordinate 99,307,559 of LR999967.1, read as the reverse complement.
GAATAATTCTTGTGTGACGATTTTTTGACGATTTTTTTTTTGAAATTGTGACGATTTTTAAAATTTGACGACTTTTAGAAAAAATTACTTAACAACACTGCGTAAACAAATGTTTTGGTAATTTTTTCACCAAGCCCCTAATAAACTAACTGGGGCCAGTGACCGAAGTTGTGGTCGTCACTACTAGTCAAATCACTTGTCAATTGACTGGTAGCCTTCCTGTAGGGTTGTTTAATTAATAACCTGCCGCCATGTTGCCTTGCCGTCTTCAAAAGAATCATTCTCATAAAAGCATGTGTATTCTATCCTTGACATTTGGTAGTCGGTAGCTTGCTGTGGTGAATGTGTTTAATGCATTAGACTTTATTGCCGGCTAAAAAGTTATTTTTTATGTAGAGGTGGAAAATGTTAAGGAACGATTCATTCACCCCTATCGTGTATAAAATGGGAAATTTTTGTTCCCCTGAAAATTTCATTCACGATGACAGAAAATTTCCAATCGTGAATATCATCGTAATGTTTGTTTCCGCTATCAATTCGTAGTGCATGTAAAAAAACGAAAGGAAGACTTGTAAAGCATAAAGATTAATTGAAAATCAAACAAAATTCAGTTTAATAATAAGAAATGAAATGTTGTTTGAAATATTATAAGTTTAAGTGGAAAAATTAGTTATTATACCACCGTCATAAATAGAATGAATGTACAGGTGGGAACCAAAGAGGCTCGTACTCCATACAAAAACTTGCATGGTTGCAGGGAAATATTGTTGACAATCGTGAATTTTATTTACTGATCTTTTACTCAAAATATATATGTATAACTTTGAATATTTAATTTTAAGGATAATATTGAAGTTACATGATACATTAATTCATTTTGCCTGCAAAAATAAACAAAACCCAGGGAAAAGTAAAAAAATCCATGTGAAAAATATTCATGATAAGGGGATTCAAAAAAAGGGAACACATTTCTAGGGAAATGTGGGAAAAAAGGGAAACTATTTCTAGGAAAAAATTTTCACGACGGGGGTGATAAGCATTTGGCTACAAACAATTCAATAATTTTAACTAATGCTGACATTTTGTGACATCGCAATAGTGTGTGACAACGTTTATGATTTTCGATATTTTTCGTTGTGTGACATTGCACACATTTGAAAATTAATAAAAAAAAATTCCAAATGTATACTTAGCTTTAAACTCAGTCCTTCATTTTTCACTTTCATTTTCATAAGAATACGAAACCAATTTCATTAGTTTTAATTTGGGGTCATAACTACATTTTTTTCGCTTCAATATATTATCGTAAGTTTTCTTTTGCCTAACGAATCACACAGTTACAGTTTCTTATTATTTTGATGCGAGTTTCCGTTTAAAATTTGGTTTACATTTATTCGTGTTGCATGTTTAATAAGAATTTTTATATAAACAACGACTATTTTTATAACTTTTCAATTAATTTTTCCTTTCTTTATGCTGTTATTGAATTTCTGTATTTTATTCTTGTATCTTTTGATTTTAGGTTACGTTACATTTACAAAATGGCTTTAGCCGTTTCACTGCGTAGAGCTTTATTCATACTACTCACTGCCACCATATTCGTGTTAATGGTCTTGTATTGGAACCAGGGTGGCATCAAACCGCAATCATACATCAACACATACGAAAAGTTGGCAACAAATCAGGAGCAGTTAAATGAATTTCCCATGTAAGTTGTAATCAAACAATACAAATTAAATTACTAATTAATTATCTTGAGTACTAAATACAAGTAAAAACAACGTAATTTTAAATATGGCACTCTTTTAATGGAATTCAAAATATATATAAATATAAGTCATTGTTGTTTGGGTATTTGCACGACCGTATTCTTAGGGATTTAGTAATTAGCTTTTTTGTATCTTACACATTATCATTATAAAATAAACTGCATTATCCAGCAGTATGATGAATGTAGTAAAGAATAAAGAAAATGGTTTTCCAAATATCTTTCCTAATGTTTCTTTGGGCCATATATGTTAAAACAATACACAGATTATTGATTGGAAACAGCTTTGGTCCTGATTACCTGCTCAAAATAGGGGTGCTGCGAACAGGCCTATATGTACATATATGCCATGAATGTTCCATGTCTGTTAGTGCAGATCACATGATCTTCAAATACATTAAGTTAACAAAACAAGGGTGAAATCACTCTCTAATTCAATTCTATATATGATTTAAGCTTTAATCTAAGAATATGAAATTATCCGTGTCACGTCAACCATAATTAAAACTAAAAAAAAAATATGTTAAAATGTTAAACTTAATACAGTCGAATCCGCTTTAGCGCAACACGTTTATTGAAAAAAAATCGGATTACTGAAAGCGATACAAATCCCCGCACTGATTTGAAATGTAGCTAGTCTTATTCACTTCGCTTTAGCGAAACATTTACTGAAAATATCGTATTACTGAAAACCAAAAGCAAGCCCACGACTACCTTTTGTATGAAACTTACTTCGCTTAAGTGAAAAAAATAAATAATGACAAATTTATTTATTACAACAAACAAACAAAAAATAAATAAACGTTAAAAATTAAATGGTAAATGTATTTGTCCTTTTCGCTGTTATTTACTTTATTTCATTTTTCTATTATATTGTACTGATTTAAAGCAGTACGCTTAACTGTAATGAATATCAGTAATCCGAGCTACGTTTTAGAAAAAAAAATCGGATAACTGAAAAAATTGGGTTTTGGTTATTTCCAAAAAGGCGGAGTCGACTGTAGTTACAATTCCAAAAAATGTCAGTTATTATCTTGACTGCACCCAGTTAAAAATACTTGTTTGGCAACACTTTATTCTTGCGAAAGCAATGAATAGCTGTTGTTATTTTTTGCATTCATTTTCTTTACATACTTCTTACAAATACAATTCGAGCTGAAAAAAGTCAGCCAGTGTAGCAATGGTAAAGTTAGAAAATAAAAAAACATATTGATTATTGGGGTCTAGTTTCAACTTTGATATTAGTTGAACTTCTCATTTGTTTGAATTGAAGTTTAACATAATATCTCTATTATGTTTGCATTAGCAAACAGTAAAATACGCATACTCCTAGCATCCAGCTTTAATCAATTTCAAAGAATTTAAAAAAAAATATTTTGCTGAATAAATTAAATATAAATTTGGGATTATTCGCGCGTTAAGAAATTTAAAAGAAAAATATAGTTTGTTCGAAAATATCCTCCATATGAGGTCATGTTCACTGGCTTTTTTGTAGCACAATTGAGTGCCCTTAATGTAAAAGAATTGTAATCTTGTAAATTGTGCTTCAATGTCATGCGATTTGTTACTACTGGGCTATTTTTTTCAGGCCCATATGTAAAGCCCTTAATCTGCGAAAATAAACGACGCGATTGACGCATTGTAACCTGACATTCGCCCCTTTTCACTTATATATGGCCTGCATTGCTATAAAAACTTATCGAAATTTGACTTTCCTATGGAAAGTAGAGTTCAATTAAACGTGTCATAACCATAACCATACAAAACAGCTGTTCGAACCAAACTTATGATAGGTAACACTGTATTTGATTATAGGTGACTCGCCATAACCATAGAAACCAATTTAATTTTGGTTTTTCGGCGTAACCATAAACATCTGTTTGCTAGTTAGACATTTGTTGTTGCGAATTTGAAATGAATAAACAAACGAAAAAAGCATCATTAGCTGTTTATGGTTATGCCAGCATTAATAGGAGAAGCAAATATATTTATGGTTATGGTGATGGTTATGGCTATGGCACGTGTGATTGATCCTTTATCCGCATTCGAAATGTTAAATCTTCCATGACTCTGGGCCATAAATCAGTCTGAATTTGATCCATAGCATGGGTTATGTTGGCTTTGTGGCTTATTCGTATAGACCTGCGACTCTAGATACCCCCCCCCCCACCCCCCCAAAAAAAAATTAGTCTAACTGAATCAAATCGCACAATCTTGACGGCCAGTTCACTTCACCTGCACGTAAGATAGCCAGGTCCTCAAATCGCTGGTGCTCAATGTCCAACGTAGCGATGTCCTGTTAAAACCAAATGTCGTTGATGTTGATATCATTAAATTCTGGCAAAAATAAGTTGGTAGTTGTTATTGACCTATAGCGATCGTTGTTGGCGCTAATGGCTTGGCCAACGTTGTTCTCAAATAAATATAGACCGATGACGCTGCCAGCCTATAATTCACTCCAAACAGTCACTTTTTTGGGATGCCCAAACGCCCCTGTGCACTCATGTTGTAAACTTTTATCCATAGAAAGTCCCTTTTCACACACTTCAACTTTTGTTGATCAACTCGTAATTCAGCTGGTAGAAAAACATTGATATTTATATTTCCTTCTCCGTTTTTCCTACAGTTGAATTACGAGTTGAAGTGTATGAACCGGGAGAAACAAGCCAATGGGAAATTCTTGGCGGCGACGGCACTGTTGTTTTGTGGCCAGCGGCGGTGTGCCGAAAAAATGAAAACTTGAAAATGGTTTTTCTTGATTTTTTTTCTCCGAAAATGGTTCGATTTTGTCTTTTTGAGCAAATAAAATTTCAGCTGGTTTTGAGACGATGAATAGAAAAAACCGGTGGAGGGGCGTCATCGAGGGGAGCCGATCGACTTATTTCTCTGCTGGTATTTTCTCAAGTTCGAAAGGTTTAACTGTTAACGTACCTATACAATCATAAATAAACCTCATCGCTGAATATGACTTTTCGATGGAAATTAGAACAAAACAGAACCACCCATTTTGATAAAAAAATTCAGAATTTGCCGATTTACCCAAACAGACTGAATAAATGACATTGCTAAAAGTAGCTTCAACAATATGGCTGCTATCAACTGTCAAAGCTCGGAAATCCCTATTAGAATATCCCTTACTACCTTTCGAATGAAGTCTCCAAAAAAGGGCGCTTGCAAATTAAGATTTTTTCTTTACAAGAAGCAGTCGAATCTAATTATATTATTTAATCCCAGTGTTCTTATAGGCTCATAAATATCCAATTTACCAGTATGTCGGTTGGTTATTGGTTTGCGGCACTGTATATTCAAAAAAACATTATGTCTACAACAAACCAATGAATGACCAACCGACAAGTAGACGAAATGGGAGTCCAGCTTAGATAGATATCTGCTTAATATATGTGCGTTTGCTTTCATACCATCAATACCCATAGAAATAAACTTGCGGTTCATATATTCATATCTGAGACATTTCAATCAATCAATCTGAATAAAAAAATGTTGGGACAAAAAATAAATAGAATTAAATGTTTTTTTTTGAAAATCTACCACGCATTATTAGCGTTTTCAATATACATATGTAAATGGTCTTAAATTCCTTTGATGTCTTTATAATGTGTTTTAAAATATATCTTAAATTTCCAGACCCGTAGAAAAGATATGGACCTACAAATGCGAAGCTGACAAATGTGTGCGCTATCACTATCTCAGCATGCCGAAAGGCGAAAAACGAGTGCCTTTTATGACCTGCTCAATGACATGTGGTGACATTAATATTTGGCCACGTCCCACCATTAAAACGGGCGTTAGTTCTAAGTCTCTTACATTTTCAATGAACGATATACAGTTGCGTCTAGACACACCATACGCGCAAGTCGAAACGCACTTTCGCCAATCGTTTGAATTGTTTTTGAAAGACTTGAGACGAATACAAAGACTAGACTTTAGGGAACAAACGACGCCTCCAGTGGCTGAAAAGGATACATCAAGCACCGATCAATCACACAGTGCCGATGATACCTACGAGACTAAGACCAGACAACAACAAAGACGTTTCGCGGATGCAGGACAACATGAGTCTCACCGTCTGAGAGGTGAGAATATAGAGAGTGCTTCGATATTGGCCAAAGCTTTTGGTTTGCGTAAACGCAGTGATATTGACAAGTTCACGGTGAATGTGGCCATACATAAATTCGCCGATATGAATTTGAGTTTCGACACGGATGAGAGTTACCAGCTAACAGCCAGTTGTAAGTAAATTCGTATTAGTAATATTATTATTTTATTCCTCTGAAACTTTGTTGCAGATGAAAAGCACCACTATAATGTGCAAATAACAGCCAATTCATTTTTTGGTGCTCGTCACGGTTTAAGCACTTTGCAGCAACTGATTTGGTTCGACGATAGTGCGAACCAGCTGCGCGTGCTCTCCAAAGTGATGGTCGTTGATGTTCCCAAATTTAGATATCGTGGCCTTATGTTGGACACTTCACGTCATTATTTTTCTGTAGAGGCTATAAAACGAACCATAGTGGGCATGTCCTATTCGAAACTCAATCGTTTCCATTGGCACATAACCGATTCCCAAAGTTTTCCCTACATCTCCAAACATTATCCCGAGCTGGCAGCACATGGTGCTTATTCGGAACGAGAGACTTACACTGATGCAGATGTACGGGACATTGCAGCGTTTGCCAAATTACACGGTATTCAGGTGATACCGGAAATTGACGCTCCCGCTCATGCAGGCAATGGTTGGGATTGGGGTCCCAAGCGTGGCATGGGCGAATTGAGTTTGTGCATAAATCAACAACTTTGGAGTTTTTATTGTGGTGAACCTCCTTGTGGCCAACTAAATCCCAAGAATAATAATACATTTTTAATATTACAACGGCTCTACGAAGAATTGCTGAACTCGACGGGTCCCACCGACTACTTTCACTTGGGTGGCGATGAGGTGAATTTGGAGTGTTGGGCTCAGTATTTCAACGATACCGATCTAAGAGGACTGTGGTGTGATTTTATGTTAAATGCTTTGGCTCGGTAAGTTGCTTTTATCATTCATTCCATTTGCTATTGTTAAAATAAATCGTTCTAAAAAATTTTTCCAGCTTAAAAATAGCCAACAACAATGTAGAACCCAAGATAGTATCCGTGTGGTCGAGTGGCTTAACCAACACCCGCTGTCTTCCGAAGAGTCAATTTGCCGTCCAGGTGTGGGGCGGCAGTACGTGGCAAGAAAATTATGACTTAATTGATAATGGTTTTAATGTCATATTTTCACATGTTGATGCCTGGTATTTGGACTGTGGATTTGGGAATTGGAGAGCAACAGGTATTATATAATATTTTTTTTTGTATGTTTAAACAAATTTAAACTTTTAATCTAATAAATTATTTTATTGTAAACAGGTGATGCTGCTTGTTCGCCGTATCGCACTTGGCAAAATGTTTATAAACACCGTCCATGGGAGCGTATGCGTTTAGATAAAACCAGAAGAAAACAGGTAATAAATAAACTGATTAATATGTTTCTGTCAAAAATTGTATCACAAAAGTAAATGTGATGAAATTATTTACCTCGGAACAATAGCTTTATTGGTGGATAATCGCATGTCAAATAAATTTCAAAATGTTCAAATATCGTTGTTTTTGGGGTATAGAATTTAAAGTTGGCAATACTGCGGGCAATTTTGTTAGTTGTTGCTTGTATTTAGTTTTATTTATCAATTCATTATGAATAGATTTTAATATTTTTTTTTTCGAAAATAAACAAGGTTTAGTTCGAGAAACTCATTGCAATATTAGTCCATTCCACAAAAAAAATGGAAAATGTCATGTATCCCGCGTCACAATTGATTTATTGAAAGAAACGTTTGGTTAACGAACAACTTTCCGTAATAGAATCCGTAAATTTGCTTATAAGATCGTGTATAACTTAACACGCTGGACTGTTATTTGCTATTTGCTTATAAGATACAGACGATTGACGTCTCCGAACCCAACATTGACTATTACTACGTTTATACGAACGATTTATTTGCAAACAAAACTGTAAATTGTTGCCACATATTTCTTTTATTGGGACTTACTAACTCAAAAATCTATTCATGATTAATGCACTATTTCCAAATAGAATGCTTGAGGTTACCACACTTAGATATGTTTACTAATAAAAAGCAATAAATGCATAAATATCGAAAATGAAAAACATTAAAAGAATAAAATATTATCAATAAAAACAAATAATTATTTGTTATTTTATCCATTTACACAATTTTTTTTTGTAAACATAAGTAACTTTTTCATAGAAGTGCTACCAAGTTTTGTAAATTTAATATGAGTTAATTTATTTGCAAATATTTTTAATTTGCAAATAGCGCGCGTATAAATGTAGTATACGTTATTAATGACATATACTACGCTTATACGAACGACTTATTTGCAAATCAAACTGTAACTAACATGTGTATAATTAATAAAGAACAAACTGCAAGACTATTGTAAATTTAGAGATAGTAAAATTGAGCTTTCATTACAAAAAAAGGTTTGAGCAAATTGAAATAAGATGAATCAAAACAATTTAGATATTCCATTTGCATAAAAGTTTTTTAGAATATTTACAGTTAACTTTGGTGTTATTTGTTCATTAATAATTATCACATGTAATTTAGCTTACAGAGCGATACGAACTTTAGCCTGTTAAAACCATAAATATAGAAACTGTAAGTTGTTGCCATATAATTGTTTTTGAGGTTACCACGCTTAAAAATGTTTGCTAATAAAAAATAATAAATAGATAAATTATGCACAAAAAAATTACAATTATAAAGAATAATTTTGGAAATAGTGCACGTATAAAAGTAGTAATACAGCGTGCATTGATGCACGAAGTTATCGAAACTTTAACTTCCCCATTGGAACTCATCCGATAATCAATACTATTTATTCGTATTATAAAGCTGTAATAAACGTTCTGTACAAAATTTCTCTTGTTTTAAACTTATTTCAAACACACAAATAATAATAAAGGTTTTTCTCGTTGGAAAAACGGAAAAATTTATTTTTTTTTGTGATAACAAACACAGGAAAAAAAATTCCAAAATATTTTTAAATTTTTTTTCTTGTGTTTGTTTAAAAAAAAAAAATACATTGTTCCAACAAAAAAAAACTGAAATGAACACCTTTATTGTTTTCTCTGAATAGTGCTACCAGAAAATTTTTTTCGCCATCTCCATAAAAAATTTAAAAAAATTCTTATTACATCAAATATTTTTTAAAAGGTTTTTTCCCTACAATACTAAAACATTTTGGTTATATTAATAAATATCTCCGAAACTACTGAAATACACAGTTTTTTTATTTATTTAACTAAATACGAGTTATGCGAATGCACAAATTTATTAAACTTTTTTTTATTACTATTCAACTAGGTTTTGGGTGGAGAAGTTTGTCTTTGGACAGAACAAGTAGACGAAAACCAATTAGATAACCGGTTATGGCCTAGATCCGCTGCCCTGGGTGAAAGGTAAGTATTTCCAAGCCACATTTTCGTTACAGCATGAAAAATCGACCAAAAATAATGAAAAAAAGTAAAATAAAATAGAAATTAGTGTTTCTATGGGAATTTTTTCAATTTAGCTGGATCCAGCTAAACCCCTCAATAATCAATCTCGATGTATTTTAATAAAAAAATATTTTACTGAATAAGTTAAATAATAATTTTGGGATTATTAGTGCATTAACAAATTTTAAACTTAAAATAGAAATTATATAAAGAGTAAAAATATTTATTTTGATAATAGGTCTGTTAATTTACTTTCTTGGCAGAAACTAGCAACGAGAGGGTAAAGTAGAAATTTACAAAATTACTCTTCGAAATATGAAAAAGTAAATTAATGCTTTACTTGTTAAGAGTAGCAACAAAATTTTATTCATATCAGAACCATGGATGAAAATCATGATACAATTGTACTTACTTCTGATGTATGTTGTTTGACAATATTTTAAAATGAATTTTTTTTTAGAAATTGAAATTTAATATGAAATTCTTTACACATTTTCATGTATTTTTACTATTTTTATGCATTTGTCATAATTTTTTTTTTAATTTTATTCATTAACAAATACAAAAATGCTTCTTTCCATCTTTGATCATATTTGAGAAACGAAACAAAACTCTTTGTCATTAATATTGAATTTATGTGGCTCAATAAAAATAATAAAAATAATAAAAAATAATAAATTAAGAAAACATGCTTTCTTTTTTACATACGTATACATATGTGACCTTCCGTGAGAAAAGAGACTGGTGTGGACTAGTGTGTCCTCGGGAAAATCGATAAAAATGAGAAAAACATTAAAATTTTATTTTTTAAATGCGTTTTTCTCAAAACTTCATTTTCACACACTAGGTCCCTTTTCTCGGAGAAGGTCACATACATATGTATATGTTTTTAACAAAGAAATACAAATTTTTAAGTTTTCCTTTTTCAGATATTTTTTAAATAATTATTTTGAAAACAAAACACACAAAAAGTGGTTGACTAATTCTCGCAAGTACAAACTTTACTAGTAATATTTTTTAAGAATTTTTTTGTCTCTCAATTTTTTTTTCTTTTTTGACGCTCTCTCCTTGGAAACTTTTTGAGTTAATGAACAGTTTTCAGTAACGATTTTTACAAACTCGTAACAATTTTTAGTAAATGAACAAACCTAATGTTTGCTGTTTCGGGGGACATTTTGCATCTCATTTCTCGTAACAAAGAAGAAAAAATTAAAAAAAAAAAATTTAAAAAATTATAAAAAATTAAAAAGATTAAAAATATATATATATATTGCTCGATTTTAAAATAAAAGATTATACGTGACTTATGCTATAAACACAACTGGGACGAACGACGAATTTCGTATAATGCTAGGAACACAATTGGGACGAACGACGAATTTCGTCCGCGTCGACAAATTCGTCGATAAGCATTCGCTGCGGAAATCCGTCCTGTGAAGCACAACAACGACGAATTTACTCACCGACTTCCTCTCTCACATTTGATATAGTTGGTTGTAGTGTGTACAAGGACAGAGAGAATGAGAGTGAAAATTGTTTTTTCGTCGTTCGTCGGCGTACAAAATAGAAATATATCTATTGCAAGTTCGTTACGCACGGCAACTTTTGTACAACGTACTGATAGTGAGTATTTTCATATAAACACATGTATTCTCTTTCTTATGAAGAATATTCGTCGTTCGTCCCAGTTGTGTTTATAGCATTATGCGACTTTTTTATAGGCAGAAAACAGAATTAAAGAAAAAGACAGAGGAAAAGGTCATCGTATAAATCCCTTATGAACAAACTACCGTATTCTAAAAAAAATAATTTGGGTTTAATAAAACCCTTGTTAAAACAAAATTTCCATAACAATTTTTATTGAAGCACACCTGAAATGTAACTTAATTTTTTTTAGAAAATGTCCAAACATTTTTAAGAAAGTGTTTGAAGCGGTTTGTCAATTATGATTATTTTTCACTTATGCTTGTTATTGTAAAAAAAATGGAAAGGAATTTGACAGCATCCTTCTCTTTTGAGGTTAAAAACTTTTTCAATATTTACCAGTCAGGTCATAAAATTTTCTTTTCACCAATTTTAAGTCATACATATATTGTTTAAAATATCTAATGCTGAGTAAGTATTTATTTATGTATGTTTATTTCAGGTTGTGGTCTGATCCCGATGATGAACACGACATGGATGCCGTACCGCAAGAAGTTTTCAAACGCATGTCCGTTTTCCGCAATCGTCTGGTCGAATTGGGACTTAAAGCAGAACCTATATTTCCAAAATATTGCGCTCAAAATCCTGGTGAATGCATTTGATACTTTTTGTAAATATTTTAACAAAATTATTGATTGTTTACGCCGATCATACATATGTATATCAAACAACAATCAAGATGCACGAACCACAACAACTACAAACAACTTCTAAAGACTTCATATACGATATGGAATGTTAAAATTTTTAATGTAAGTTTATTTTTTAATCTGTTTTTTTTTTGTTAATTTAAAAAGGAAAAAGAAAAACTCAAACAAACAAACACAGACCAACTCACAGAGGGACAGTTTGTCAATCGGGACAACGTTCGATTTGTCGCACAATTACATTAAAAAACAAACAAATTTTATAATTTTGATTAAAAAATTTATTTTTCTTGATGGCTTAGTCCTCGTCAAGACTTGCAATTTCTGTTGCTGAAAATTCTTGAAACTCTGCTTTAAAATTGCACTAGTGTCCACATTACGAAATTCTAATTTTGCAATTATGCATTGAAAAATTTCTATTACACCATAAATTTCCCTGAAAACTTAACAATTCTATTTATTTTTTGTTATATTTTTTTATTTTTCACAAAACTGAATAATTAAAATAATAAGAATCGTCAAATACAAATAACAACTTGATATAAACAATTACGAATTTCAAATCAAAAGAGAATTGCCGAGCACATGAAACAGTTTACCCCTCCCCAATCTTCTCACCCTTCTCACCAATAAACTCAAGAATTGCTGCATCGAAAATTGCAAGTTTGGACAGGGACTTAGCATGTCAATATAAGCAACAGCTCAATAGATTTCAACCAGACTAAAAGAAAAAGGTTACAAATTCATCAAAAAATTAATTTGTTAAATTCGTATTCACTTTGACTCGCCTTAAATAAAAATTAAATAATTGAAAATTATAACTTTGTTTTTATTTCAAATGTAAGTGTGCGACAAGTTGAACTTTGTGGATATTGACAAAACGGCACTTAGTTTTCATGAAAAAAAAAGGATTTAATACCAGTTTATTGAACACAATAAAAATTCTCGGCTAACTATTTATATTCACCCTTATTCCAGTTGCCACCATCGACGTCACTTTAACATAACACCAAAAAGAGCGACTAAACAAGCCCCAATTTTTTGGTATTGTGATAAAGCGACGTCGATGACGACAACTGGAATAAGAGTGATTGTTTTTGTTTTCAATCTACTTATTTTAGTAGACAGACGAGAATTTTAACTTGTCTTTTCTAAACTGGCAGTTAGTTATGTTAACATTTTCTTATTGACAAGCAGTCATTCAGATTTCAGATGTAAAATTAAAAAACAAAATTATACTTAAGAAAAGATTTGCTGAATTCACTTATTTATTTGAGACAAAATTCTTATGCGTGCAAAATTTTTTTAGATAACGGAATTAATAGAGAGAAACTAAATAAAAAAAAGTTATGTCCGCACAAAAAATTTTTTCTTAAAAAAATAGATGAATTCAAGGCGGTTACTATCGCTCATGTTCTGAAAAACACATATCGGTTAAAATTGACATTTTCGATTTGAAAACACATAACATACGAAAACCTTAGAACTTTGGCATTTTTCAAAAAGAGAAAATTTGCAATTGTGAATAATTTTTCCCTAGAATTTTTTTTCATTTTCTGATTGCCTTTAACGTGAATAATACCCCCTATTGTGGATATTTATTTACTCGAAATATTTCCCCTCTTCACAAATCGCAATCGTGAATAATTTTAGCCCTAGAAATTTTTTTATGCTTTTTTGATTCGCTTTATCGTGAATAATCACCTATCGTGAATGTTTATTCCCTCGTAAATTATTTCCAAGTGAAAAAAGACTCGCATATTCGAAAAAATATGGCATCGCCGATTTTTATTACCGTGAGTTTTTTTCCCCAAAAAATATGTGTATTTTTTCACAAACGTTTTGCTTGGGAATAAAAAAAAGAAGCACAATGTAAGTAGTTTTCATGTCCTTTTTTAAACTTATTTGATTTTATTTTTAAAAGGAGTGAAAGAAAATGCATGAATTTATTCATGTTTTAGTATATATGTACATACATATATGTATGTATATATGTACATTAGGGTGGCCGATATTTTTTTTATTTCTTCTACTCTCACCTCACTCTTCTACAAAAAAACTTCATACCGATAAGTTGTGTTTTAGAGGGTGCGTCCGGCCCTCAAAGTTGGCCCTCAAGCCTATATATTCAATTTAGTTTGTTTTTTAAGTTTTATTTTTACTATATGTACGTATATGTATGAAATAATTTAATACATACATACATATATACAAGCTCTTATTGTACATGCTTAAAATAAAAAATTTCCATATAAATATAATATTGTTACATACAATTTTTGGTATTTTGTTAATAATGAGTATTTTATAAAATATTAATTTAAGCAAAAAACTTTCTTTGAGACTCATATTTTTGACTTGAAGAGCTAAAATATTGCCATACATATGTCATATTCTTGTAAAATGATTTTTTTAAAGATAGCCACATGCAAAAAATTACATAGAAAAATGGGCTTGAAGGCCAACTTTGAGGGCCGTACGCACCCCCTAAAACGCAACTTATCGGCATGAAATTTTTTTGCATCTCTCAAACTTCGTCTTTTTATTTTTTCCAATAAAAATAACATATGTATGTAAATCAGAGCAAAATGCTATTCATTTTGCTGAAAAATAACAAATGATTAAGGAAATTATATAAAAAATCGCGTAAAAAGTAAAAAAAAAAACAATTTCATCAATTCACAATAGCTTGTTCGACTCGCAACAGATGTTTATTTTATTCCCTTCCAATTTGTTGTTCATGGGAATAAAAAAATTACTTCCAAGAATTTATTTCCTTGAAATACGCGATAAATGTGACTATTTTAAATTAATTAAATATTAAAAGTTAGACCCATGTTAACAATAATTCCCTGCAACACTTTTTGCATGTAGTACGAATATGAATCCCTTTGGTTCACACACAGTAAATTTTATGGTGTTGCACTGCCGTGGTATACTAAAGAATTTTTTCCATTGCATCTAGAGTATTTAAAAACATTTGGAACTTAAAATTTTCGGTATTTCTTATTATTGAAGTCTACTGATGATTTGGTTCAAGTGCCAATGAAATGTGTGTAAATATAGACATGCTAAACCACTAGCAAATAAATTTCAATTATTAGGTCTGTACATTTACTTTCCCACCAGAAACTAGCAACGAGAGAGTAATAGCGTAGACAGACGACATCATTAATTTGCATTAAAAGCAAATTAAAAATTTACCCTGACAGACGACAATATTTGAATTAAGTAAACAACTAACAAAATTTGTACATGCCTTTCGTACACACACACTTCGATAATTTTCCTTGGAAATCTTAAAATGGAATAAATTTGTGTCGAACTTTTAATATTTCTTTTTCTTTTTCTAAAAATAATTAAAATAACTTATATTTCCTGATTTTGAATCCATTTTAATTTTGAAAATTGAAAATTAATTTAATTTTGATTGAGTTTTGACGGTATTACCATATTGAAGTAACTAAATTCAGTATTAATTCAATTTCATTTACTGCATTTACGGTAAGTCTAATGCGCATTAGGATGGGGATAATTCACAAGTTAATTTGAATTAAGACAGTTAATGCAAATTATCGCTGTCGTCTGTCTATGCTATAAGGCAGAAACTTACAAAATTACTCTTCCAAATATGAAAAAGTAAATGAACGCTTTACTTGTAAAAACTTGCAAGAAAATTTTATTCATTTCAGAACCATGGATGGAAATCATGACACAACTGTTTTTTCTGATGCATTTCGTTTCATAATATTTTAAATTGCAATTTTTGATAATTTGGCATTTAATATGAAATTCTTTACACAGTTTTCATGTATTTTTACTATTTTTATGAATTTTTCGTAATATTTTAATTTTATTATTATTAACAATGCAAAAATTCCACTTTCCATCTCTGATCATATATGAGAAACAACTAAAATTATTTGCCATTACAATTGAATTTATGTGGCTTAATAAAAGAAAAACAATAAATTAGCAAAAACATGCTTTCCTTTTTTCATACGTGCACATGTTTTCTAACAAAGAAATTCACATTTTTCCTTCTTCAAACATTTTTTAAATTATTTATTTGACAACAGGTGGTTGGATAATTCTTGCAAGTAAAAATTTTACTAGTAATAATTTATAGGAATTTTTTTGTCTCTCAATTTTTTTCTTTCCTTTGACGCTCTCTCTCTCCTTGCAAACTTTTTGAGTTAATGAATACTTTCCAGTAAAATTTTTTACAAATTCGTAACGATTTTTAGTAAATGAACAAACCTATTGTATGTACACTACTGACAAATATCTCAAATAAATTTCTATGAAGTTAAATTAAATTAAATTAAAATTGATTTCTTATTATTGAAATTTGATTTTCAATAAATCTTTGAGCCTTAAAAATCTTCCCATTTTTTCCATTCACTGCGAATTGATAGCGGGAAAAATATTTCACGAGAGGAGATTCACAATAGCATATATCATTGGAACAAAAATGCCACTTCTTATTCACGATAGAGGTGAATATGTTTTCTTTTTGTTTTAAGAAAATCTTGTTACGTTTTTTCCACTACTTTAATTAAACATATCTAATCTAAAATTTATTTTTGAGCTTGTCAGTTGGCTGTCTCAATTTTTTACTTAGTAACTTCTTTTGATTGTGACTTTTTTGAAGTCAATAAAGGAAGAAAGAAGGCTTTAAGCATTTGATTTAAAATTGATTAGCTTGTTTGTTTTGTTATGACAAACATTGTTCTAACAAACCTTCAAAAACTAACAAAACGCCAGCAAATTGCATGGCTTTCAGAACATGCAGAAATGTCTTATGTGTTTTTCAAAATACGAGTATAAGCGATTTGAAAATCCTGCGTTTTCGAAAACATGGGTGTCGTATGTAATTGTTTTCAAATTATAATGTGAGTAATATGTCGCATAGAAGTACATAATAACTACACCCGCCTTCAGTTTACTCTTACGCGTGTCGAAAAGGTTTAAAAATTGTCTATAAAATAAGTAAAATGATATGATTTTTTTTTTTAGAATAATTTTGTAGTTTAGTGTGTAGTTAGAAAGACAACTCATACCTCTTTTTTTTCGATTATTTCACGCACATTAAAATACTTTAACACACTCACTGTTACATCCCATTTGACCAAGACTTTCGCTATTCATATCGATTTCGAATATATCTCGAACATTTATTGTGTTAAACTATCGAGAGTGACACTCAAAAATGAATCGAAAAAAGTTCACCTGTCGCTCAGTTTTGTCCTAAAAAACATTTGAAACTTCGAGGAGTTCGGTAGCAATATTTAAAAGTGAGAGAATACCGAACTAGTTTCGATATTCCAAAAAGTCAGCAGAAAATGTAAAAAAAGTAATTTTATTTATTTATTTTTTAACTTATACCTGATTTATATTAAGCATTTTTTCATGAAATTAGTTGCATGAACATTTTTTATTTTTCGATAGGAGGTCTGAAAGAGAAACTTATATCGAATGCGTTGCCAAAAATGCATCAGAGATTCATTCTATATAATATTCTCTTTTATATCGCTACAATTAGCAAATAGAAAAAGTTGCGTGCAACAAAATTCATGAAATTTCATGAAAAAATGCTTAATGTAAATCAGGTATTACTTATTTTATTTCCCTGTTTTTAAAACCTTGACTTACGCTGCAGGATTTGAACATGGTACCTCCATTCTAACAGACTAACACACATCCATCAAACTATCGTGACAATTTTTTTTCTGTTCAATCTGTGCTTCATTCTTATTTTATTTTTTAACTTACAGTGCTGTCACTTATCGAACTTGCTACGCCTAGACTATCAGTCTAGCACACATCCAATCGACTGCCGTCATACATTCGAAAAACTATCGAGAGAAATTCGAAGCTCGAAGTTTTAGCGAACGTTCGAATTTTCATACATTAGCGAACAAATATCGAAGAATTTTTTTTCGAAATTTCTTCGCTTTAGTGAACGTTTGTTTTAATCGAATTCAGGTCAAGTGGGATAATTAATTTTCTAACACAAATAAACACACTTAAAAAGAAATGTTTTTTTTTTTCAAAAAATCCTCAAGTTGTGTGTAATTGCATTATAAAAGAAAATTTACATTTGATAAGCAGTAAAGTTAATTAGTATAAAATAAATATTATGACTAAGATTGGACTTAGAATTGATAAAACAAAGAAGAACAAAAAAAACACATTGAAGGATATAAAAATATTTATATATATTTTGATTTTTGAGTGATACCAGGTGACCTTAAATAAATTCAAAGAATAAAAATTTATTAAGAGATATAAAAATAAAACATTACGAACCAACATTTACGAGTATTTAAACAAAGTAGGAAAATTCACTTACGTACCTTTTCACAATGTATGGTTAAAAGATAACAGGGACTTTAACGGCAAGTTTTGTATGAAGAACTGTCAGTTAAAGTTCACGTTAACTCTTAACCATACATTGTGAAAAGGGACGTTAAACACACATTTCTTTTTAATTTATAGTTCTTTCTAATATTATTTTAAATTAACGTTCGCTTAGCTGACCCTGATTACTTTGTTTTAGACAGTGATGTTTGCAAATTTTCTAATTAAGGGATTCAAACGGTAGTCTTAAGAGTAATAGTATCATATGTTTTAAACATTTAGGGAGTTCACAAGCGTTTTAAAATATGTCTTAACATTGCAACGTTTCAATTTTAATAATTTAATGTGGTTTGGCAAGTTTGTTGTTTTTGTTTTGTATGTAAATCAAATTAATTACCAGGTGGCAAATTTAAAAGTATAAAACGCATGTCATTTTCAATATGGCAATATGGTAATGTTAAACTAAAGATGTTGAAACATTCAGCGCAGCTATAGTTGATGAAAAATATTCTCTCTCTCATAGTATACACTAATATATAAATAATATATAAGGATGTATGTGTGTTTGCCTAACTTTGATATATACATAATGCGTATTTATACCGTTGCCTGATCTCAATGAAAGAATTAAGATGGCACAATATTGCCAAATTAAAATTTTAATATACTCATTGTGAATTCCTTAATTATGACACCATGACATGTAAGACTACCGTTTGAATACCCCCAATTATTATAAATTCGCGATAAAATGTTATATCAAACTGAGCTTAACTCTAATGATCGTTTATTTTTATATAATTTGTTATTTTTTAAGCAACACAACCGCTTCCTTAAATTGAAACACTAAAAATCAAAAAATTAGCTAATTTTTTATAAAAAATTTTTTATAACTTTTTTTTTAAATTACATACTACATACATGTATGTACAAATAATGAACGTTATGTAAATATGTATCTCTTATGTCCCCCATTATAAAGAAAAAATAATAATAAAATATAATTATTTAAAAAAAAACTTTGCTCCTCTACAAAAAAAAAATTTAAAAAAAAAACACTAATTGTAATTTGTAATGCAAAGAACAAATTCTAAAGAACAAATCTTTTTAAAAGTTTATTTAAATATAATTTTTAGTTTCTTAACTTTATTGTTTTCAATAGAAGAAATTTTATGAAATTAAAAACAAAAATATACGTAAATAAAATTTATGTTTACTATACATATTTATGGGATCGTTTAAGAAAAATAAAAAATATACACATACATACATATATTAAATAATAGTTTTGTATTTATACACATGCGTATATATTGTACTTATCAAAAAATAAAAAATAAATTAAATTTAAAAATAATAAATGATTGTTGGTGATGTAACGAATAAATTCTGTAATCATGATATTAATAATGTGTATTTAATTTTATTTAATTTATAATCAAGAACCGAACAATTTCAATAATTTTTTTTTATAGATTTATAAGAAGAAATATATAAATTTTATATTGAAATTGATGTGATGTAGTCCATTAAATATTATTTTCAGACTTAAGGACGATGCCAATTACTTCTTGAAATTAATTATTAATTACGTGCCAAAGGTACGAAAATTCAAGATTACAAATTATATTGACTTAAATAAAACACGCACTTCAGGTTTGATTGATATTAACCCTTAACTACACAGTATGCTTTTGTAACTTAACTGACCAGTAGTGTCCAACGGACTCATTAAAGCATTTTATGACACTTAAAGAAAAATAAATATGGTATAGATTATAAAAATGTTTTATTGATATTATTTAATTAGTTTATAAAACTTTAGTTACTTATTTCTTAAACAAACATTACAAATAATGTTTTTACTGATTGTTCAGAACAGACATTCCGTTTAAATTTCTTGCAAAGCTGTTTGAGAATTCGGTAGCCCTGTCTTACTTCTTCTTCGTATATGAGACGTTACCAAGTCAATTGCTACTTCTCACAAAAAAGTTTGCCTTGCATATTCTTATTATGTTGTTTCCAAGAATGATATAAGTTTTTCCATATACATAACTAGTGATGCGATTTCAACAACATCTACTACATTTTGAAAAATTTCAACAGGTCAGGCTGGAGTTATGGTATAATTTTATTTCAGATTTATTTTTATTGCCCAGAAAAATTACAGCACGATTCTCTTTGGCACATACTATGCCAAAGTTATATTATTAGAAAACACAAGAACGTTATATCCGATGTTGGAATTTATGTTGGTTTACAAAAGTGGGGATATGCAAGCCTTTTTTCTTCTCAGGGTCCCAACTACAGTGAGAGCATTTTGTGCTAAGTTTTTTGCAACTTCAAGGCTTGTAAAATAATTGTCAAAGGTAAGGTTTCCGTTGGTATGAAAATATGATTACAGTGTATGCCTAATTTTCCGCTCTATTTTGTTTTTCTTTTCCAAGATATTGTATGTCAAATGCAAAGTAAGTAACTTGCTTCACTGTGAGTATTGCTACGCAGATACTGTTTAACACTCGTCCTCGGAAAGGTATTAGCTTCTCATCAATTCTAAGATTTTCTGCAGGCAAATAAAACTTTTTTAAGTTTAGTTTTACGTATTCCAACAGTTCTCCAATAGGTCCAAGTTTGTCTTTTGATTTTCTGAGAGATCTTGTATTTTTATAATCGAGCCTCAAGGACATCAGTAAAAAAGCAGATCTATTCTTCCAATTGTGGTGCGAAATATCGGATTTCCAAATAATGGATCGAAGTACTCTGTGAAATCAAATCCCTGTTTGTTGACTCCAAAAGTCAATAAATGCCCGTATTTCGATTGTTTCTATCGGCTTCCTGTTATTTTGTATGACTGTATGCGCTTCAAATTTAGTAAATTTTTCTATTATTCATAAAACTTGTTCGTTAAGAAACAAGTTAAAACTGTCTTCCGGATCAACTATTTCTTGGCCCGGTGGGAGCTCTACCTTATGAATACCATCGCGAATGATGTGTTGAAGAGTTCTGCTATGCTTCTCATGTTCATATTTCTATATTATTCTATCTTTGCTCTTATATGTTTGAACATATATTCAAAAAAATATATTAATGTGTCTATTGGACACTTGTGGGTTGATGCGCTACTACTTTTGTTTATTGATAATAAATAACTAACTATTTATGGTGCAAATATTTTTATTATCAAGACCATCTGTGTAGGGTAGGTAAAACGGGGTTTCTCAAAAATAAATATTTTATTTTTTATGAACAATGTAATTAAAAAATGTGGCCGCGAGACACTTGTGTGGGTCGTTAAGGGTTAAGATCCCAGTAAAAAAAAAAGACTCCAAAAAAGTCATGAAAATGTAGAGTTTGCGATCTGGAAGTAGTGAAAATTTCAATCGGATCTAATGATTTTTACATAGGGTTGTCATTGCAAGAAGTTCTCTTTTTCGATGCCTCGTCACTGAATTGGAAGCGATATTAAGAAAAATTCCTTTTTTTGTGTTCTATGATAATATTTTCATCTAGGAAAAATGGTAAATAGTTATCTATTTTAACAATTTGTTTCTTTTTATACGAATTTAAGCCCGAAACACCGTTTTCACTTACATTTAAGCAAATAAGTTTTAAATTTTAGACTAAAATTAGATCATAATTATTTTTTTTAATTCTGGTGAGTATTTTCTATCACTATGGAGGAGTTTCAAGGTTTTGTATGAGTAAAATAAGCTTCTACATGGTTTTTTGCCCACTCTCGGCAAATTAAAAATATCGATTTTTTGGAAGCAATGAAAATGTACACTAGAATGACTTCCATGTTTTTGGTTTCGTCAAAATACGAACTTTAGCCTTTGGTTGCATATAAAGATGCGACACAGATAAAAGAGTTTACATCAAACTTTAAACATTTTTCTATTCTAAATGAATAATATGCGCTTTTCAGAGCCACAGTATCAAAAGAAGAAAAAAAATTAAAGTTGTTTAGTAATTTTTTCCTAAAAGCTGCTCTTATTGTTTAAAAATTTAATTTTAAAAATTTTATTAAAATTTGTTTCAATTATATACATACATATATATATTACCCTTATTCCAGTTGTCAATATGGGCGTCACGTCACTGTGAGACAAAAATGAATGCGGTCGAAATATCTGGGATGTGTTACTATTTTTCTGGCAGGTATTGTTGAGTATAACAACAATCTGTTTTTGAAATTTTTCCAAACAACCTCAAAATTTTGAGTTACTGATAAAAAAAATCTGTTCCTTCGTACCCGTACGCACTTATCAACCTCTAACTAACTTGAATATCAACCGATTTTAAATTTATAAATGGATTTAGAAGGAAAGAGACTTACACTTGGCTTACAAAGCGATATGAACTTTAGCCTAATCAAATATTAAATACAGAATATATTTTTTATTTCAGTAAATTTCAGACATATTTGACCATTTCGTTACAAAATCAATTTTTTGAGTTTTTCCCTCATGTTTCTGCTTTGGATTCATTATTACTCGTTTTGATATAGCTTGAAGTTTCCCGTAGCTGCTTTACGTCTAGTCTAAATGAATAATTAATTTTTAAGCTTTAAAAATTATTTCACCCTTTTTACATTCACTGAGAATTAACAACACGATATCAATTTTCTCTTCCAGGCGAATGAAAATTTAATGGGAATCAAAATGTAACTTTTAATTTGCAATAAGGGGTGTATTTGTCTTAATTGGTCTTTCAGTATTTTCAATTAATTTCAGTAGAATTTAAAATGTCTTTATTTTCTTTAAAATATAAGAAAAGTTATATCTCAGAATTGTTCGAAAACTACTGGCATTTTGGGCCGAGATAATGCCATCTACTTGGGCCGAGATAATTGTTTATGTGGATTTAACCTGTAGTTAGTTATTTCAATCCCTATTTCAAATTATTGAGACTTGACTGTATATTTATTTAATTATGCGTTCGTACGAACATTCACTGCCAATATTAAAAAAAAAGCAATGTGAGTCCGATCACAGAATGATAATGAATTTTTTTTAATATTGGCTTATGGTAATCAAAAAAGATATATACATTTTTGACTCTACTGTATTTAAAAATTGTATGGAAAGGTCATCTATAGTAGTGGAATTATTAGTTGTGGGGGTTTGTGGAGAATTGCCCATATGCAAGTGGAAAACGTCAAATAAACATATTTTTAAAGCTTGCGACTGTGGTTTTGCAAAATTTGTATTAAAATCTCCACCCCTAATAATTGCCATGAGATGGAGATTGATAACCAATTGTCGTGCACCAACTTCAGTGCAAGGCAACAGTACGTAATGAAGATATGTTATTTAATTAAACTATTTTTTGAGCTTTAGGTCTGGTATTTTTTGTCTTTTTATTTTATCAATATTTCGTTCGGTTAACTTATATAAAAAAGGTCGAAAAATTAGATATGAAGATATGTTACAATATAATATTATAAATTCTTTATAAAGACTGCTATATTATATACTTTAAACAAATATTTTACATTTAAAACGCTCTTTTACTTAAAAGCTTATATTTATTTTTTTTTATTTTATATATTTCAACTTTTTAACAAAATTATCCTCACAGGCAACACTATTACACTTCACAAGCAATTTCTATTAAAATTAACATTGCTCCTGAAGGTATGCTTTAAAATTTGGTTGAGTGTATTTCTATGCAGCTGTTAAACTTCTTGTTCGTATGATTACACTAATACACTCATACATAGCTCACACCGATTTGACAATCATAATGTGAAATACATAAAAATAAATAATTCTCTATTTCAGCGAAAATTCTTTAATTTTACTAAAAATTATGACAGTTGTATTCATTGTGTGTGTTGTATTATAATATTATTTGTATTGATTAATAACAATTGTAATTGTTATTATCGCATGAATTAAAAATTACATTTGAGTAGTTGGCACTTCCAAAAGTCTGACTATTGCATTGCAAATAACACAAATATAAATTAAATTAATTGTTTAAGTTTGATTAGTTAAAATTATTATTTTAAGAGAAACTAACTATTATTGTAAATAAACTTTCCATAAAAAATTTCCAAACAAAATGTGCATTAATTTTTATCATACTTTAAGCCTAGATCCAGCGCTGTCAACTTGGTGCGTTTCTTACCATTTTGCGTGCTCTTTGAAATTTTTTGTGCGAAAAATTCCTTAGTTGGTGCGTGGTGGGCTTTTTTTAAATTTTGTTGCGTTTTTCAATTTTTAGTTGCACCAACGCGAATTGAACACAACAGTTGGTTAAAACTAGAAAATTTTTGTTGTGAAACTTTTACCAACTTCCTGATTGTGTTAATTACCATATAATAGTAATGATGTTTACAAAACACACAATTTGAAATGAAATCTTTTTTATGACCCTATGATAACAATAATGATGAAAATATTAGCTTCATTAATTTTGAATCGTTAATTTTTGATCTCTTTTTTAAAAGTTTTAAGCAGAATTTATAAAACTAATGTACGAAAATTTATAATTTTTTACAAATTAATGTGTGTGCCCTTAATTATGAAACTTGTATAAGTCATATATTTCTTTGGTCGAGATATTCAGTATATTACATATGAACAAATCCAAAAATATTTTTTATTTTTCCTACAGTTCAATTAATCTAAAAATTCATTCTCATTTACAAAAAAAATAATATTATACTTTTTATGAAAATTATTAATTCAATCAAAATTTTAAAATTAAAAAAAATAAATTCTAAGTTTAGTACGTTTTTTTGTAAATGGCGCGCTTTTTCCTCCATTTTCGTGCGTTTTGAAATTTCAAAGTTGACAACACTGCCTAGATCCCACTATGGGCACAATCTACCGATTTTCGTCGGCTCACTAAAAAAAAATCATAACTAATAAGCTAAATTGGCTAAATAATATGTACAATAATTTAGCTAAGAGTTCACCAAACTTATAGGTTTTATGTTTTACATCAAAAAAAGAATTTCTATGCACATTTTTTTTTTGCAAAAGTAAAGGATAACTTTTTTTCACTTTTTTCAGAATAACTTTCAGGGATTCCTACTTTTTTTTGCTAACATTATTTGGAAAATTTGTAGCTGCGTTAGAGCTGACCAACTTTTGTGAACATATCAATATAAACAGAACGTGTATAGGCACCCAAATAGCTCATAAATACCAATTTTTACCACAAAAATTGTCGTTAGAAAAATTCAATCTGCTATACACAGTCCAATTTTCATATAGAAAAATTCATCCTTTTTTATACAAAACTTTTTTTCCATTTTTCATGGAAAAATTAAGTGGACTATAGTCCATTTTTTATACAAAAAACTTCTCATGGAAAAAATCAAATCGTCATTTTTTTTATAGAAAAAAGTTCATGCAAAAAATTAAATGTACTATACATCCGTCCATTTTTTATGCAAAAAATTTTTCGCGCAAAAAATTAAATGGAATATACATCTTATATTTTTCATGTAAAAAAATAAAGGTACTATACATCATCCATTTTTTATGGAAAAAATTTTTCATGCAAAAAATTAAATGTACATGGAAAAATGTTCATGCAAAAATTAAGTAGACTATATCGTCCATTTTTTGTGCAAAAAATTTTTCATGAAAAAGATTGAATGGTCATTTTATGCCAAAAATTATTTATTTTATTTTATTAAAAATTTTAAATAGGCTATACGTCGTCCATTTTTCATGCAAAAAATTGTTTAATGCAACAAATATAATGGACTATATATTTGTATATCATCTATTTTTATTGTAAAAAATTAAATGGACAAAACATCGCCCATTTTTTATGGAAAATATTTTCATGGAAAAAATTAAATGGACTATACATCATTAATTTTTTATGGAAAAAATATACATCTTCTATTTTTTATGGAAAAAAAATAATATGGACAATAAATGGGCTATACATCGTCCATTTTGTGTAAAAACAATTTTTCATGCAAAAAATTTAATGGACTAGACATCGACAATTTTTGTTTAAAAAATTAAATATGAGCGATGTACAACCCTTTTAGTTTTTTTATATGAAAAAACAGACACTGCATAATTAATTTTTGTTTGTTTGAAAAATGGACGATTTATTTATTTTAAGTTTTTTTTTATAAATTGTGGAAAATGTATAGCACATAAAATTTTTTTATGAAAATTGTGCGTTCGATAGCCTATTTAAGTTCTTGTATGAAAAATATATGATGTATAAACAAGGTTAATTTTTTGTATGAATAATGGACGATGCTTAATCTTTTGCATGAAGAGTATACGATGTATAGCACATTTTTTTTTGTATCAAAAATAGGCAATGTATATACATGTATTGTTTTTGTATTAAGAATGGGCGATGTATAACCCTTTTATTTTTTTTTATATGGAGAAGAGACGATGTATAGCCTATTTATCTTATGAAAAATGGGAAATATATAACCCATTGTATTGTTCGTTATAAAAACTATACTTTGTATATCCCACTGAATTTTTCTATAAAAAAATTGGACTGTGTATTGAATTTTGGTACAGAAAAATTGGGCTGTGTTAAGCCGATTGTATTTTTTAATATAAAAATTTTACTGTGTATAGCCTATTGAATTATTTAATATGAAAATTGGAATGTGTATATTCCATTTAATTTTTCTCAATGAAATTTGGACTGTGTATAGCCCATTGAATTTTTTTATGAAAATTACGCTTTGCATAGCCAATTGAATTTTTCTATGTGAAAATTTCACTGCGTATAAGCAATTCAAATTTTCTTTATGAAAATTACGCTGTGAATTTTTCTATGTGAAAACTTCACCGTGTATAGCAATTTCAAATTTTCTTTATGCAAATTTGGCTGTGTATACCCTGTGTATATGAATTTATCTAAATATATGATAATTGAGCTGTAACAGGTGCCTTGGAAAACATTCGCAGCCTTATGCATTAACGATCATGATTTCAAATGTAAAATTGTATGACAAAACTCGTTAAAATCATGTTAAATTTTGCCACTTATGCCAACTGCCATGAAGTCTTTCAGCCGTCAATAAATGGAAAAAATTCCATGTAACATGGTACCCTCGGCAATTTAAAATTATTTGAATGACATTTATGTACGTCCCATGTTGTAATTATTTGAATGTGCTGTGCTTTATGAAAAAGTAAAATAAAAATAAACTAATCATTTGTTTTAATTTATTTGCATTGCTCTACAATTGTATAGGAATGTCACCTTGCTCGCAGACATTCTATAATTTGAAGTTTGAGTTTTCTACACTCTATAATTTGAATTGGTAATGTGAATGTGTTCGGGGTTTTTTTTACAAACACAAGTTCGAATTGTTTACTTAATACAGGGTATAGACTTTAGCTCCGTAATCATTAGTACGACAGTATTATATACACGCTACTAGTTTTATACTTCCACGACTTGTAGTAACGTCTGTACTCAACATAATGCTACTACGTATTTGCCAGAATATTTATTACAATATACTTTGGTGTGTTATTTGTTCATCAATAATTATCACATGTAATTTGACTTACAAAGCGATACGAACTTTAGCCTTATAAAATGAAGTTCGAACAATAATAATAAAATAGTAATAAAACTAACTAAAAAATATTTTTATTTATTTGGCTTGCTTTCCTTGACCAATCTTTGTGTTTTGTAATTGGACTTTAGGATTTTGACAAAAAACATTTTACTGATATCTAGTATTTCGCATACTAGATCTCAGTAAGCTCCTAGCCACCAGAATTTTTTCAACAGTTTTTATTAAATTGAGCTTTTAATTAAATTGAGTTCAAAAAAGACTTTTTATACGAATTCTCGATAGATAAGTAAATAAAATAAAAGAAAAAATTTTCTCCCTTGAATTTCTAATTATCGAGAGTGGACTGTACCACTACTTAATTGTGAATTAAATCGAAACTCGTTCATCGATGCCATCTGAAGGACAGCTTTAATAAAAAAGACCTAAGCCATTTCAAAAATAGTCACAAATAAAAATAAATAAAACCTTATGTGTGAGTAATTTCAAGGAAAATCAAAATACGGAAAAAAAGGTAATGGAAACTTGAAAAATAAATTTCAAAAATAACTGCAAATGCTTCAAAATTTGCACATACTCAGAAAACTGTAAGTAATTAAAGACAGAATTGGAAAAAATCTTGCCGCACAACTTTCATATTTTTGCAAAAAGGCTTAAGCAAAGAAACTAATAATTACATCGCTAAAATTACAAATCTGTGGTTTTAATGAATATCAGCTCATTTTGAAAAATCTAACTTTTTCAATAGATCCAAAATAAGGTAGTTTTTGAAGGTTAATGAAAAAAAATGAGAAATATGTATAAAACTTAGGCATTAAACACATTCACCACAGCAGGCTACATGGCTACACGACTACAAGTGCCGCAGGCAACAAATGTTGCCTATTAGCCAACTAATGAAACATTTTTAAGTCGGCAGCAGTACCATAAATATATGTTTCAGTGGTGCCGCTTTCAAATAGATATTTCACAATTATAAAAATAAAATAATTTATTCAAAAATATAAAAAAATAAAAATCAGTTTATTTCTTTATATTTTTTTTTGCGAATTTTACTATTTATATGTTTAGCAATTTCTTCACTACGTTTAGCAATTTTCCGCTATTCTTTCCAAACTTTTTATATTTTTAATGGCTTTTGCGATTTTTAATCAGTTTTAGCGCTTGCTTCCGATTTTGCAAATTTTTGCGATTTCTTGCAAAGTTCGCAATAAATGCAACTTTTTGCTTTAATTGAAGTTTTGGTGATTTTTCATCATTAGTATGGCTTGTTTACAATTTAGCTACTTCTTGCGATTTTTTTGCAAACTTCGCGATAAATTCGACTTTTTACATGCTTTCAGCCTACAAACAGTTTTGCCGATTTTTAAACAATATTAGACTTTGTTATCATCCCGCTGTTAATAAGTTTTTGCAGATTTTGGTACTTCCGCGATTTTTGGCTATTTTTTGCATTCCTTAAATTTGTAGTGATTTTTAATCAAATTATTGCTTTTTTTTAAATTTTGCAATTTTTCGCGATTTTTTGCTAAGTTTGCGATAAAACCGGCTTTATGAGTTTCTTTTAACTTCCTAACAGTTTCGAAGATTTTAAAACATTATTAAACTTTGTCATCATCCCGAATTTCTTTGCACTCCTTAGAGTTTTATCGATTCTTAGTCAATATTATGACTTTTTTAAATTTTGCAATTTTTTGCGAATTGTTGCTTAATTACTTTTGCAATTAACATTAAAATATTGTAAACATCTTTTTTATTTTTCAATAAAAAATATTTCTTGGCAATAATTTGTTTAACATATTTTGCTATACTGTCAACACTGTTTTTGGTTTGTAGCCATAAAAAATAGAAATTAGTTTAATTTGACTACAAGCTGTAGCCTGTTGCCTTGCTGCCTTCAAAATATTCATTCTCATATAAACATGTGTATTCTATCTTTGACATTTTGTAGCCGGTAGCTTGCTGTGGTGAATGTGTTTAATGCTTTAAGCACCCCCCCCCCCCGCCCAACCAAACACGATTCAATTCAATTCTGTTGCAATAAGGAAAAAGTGCTTAAGTCATATTTTATTGTTTTGCAGGAGAGCACTTTTAAGCGTCGAAGTCGATTTTCAGAAATTTATTTCTTTTAGAGTTAAATTGAAAAATTCTCTGTTAACCTTTATTTTTTTTAAGCAAACATCGTTCTACACACTATAAGCAACACATTTGAGTTAAAATATATAAAAGTATAACCTCAATTAGGCTATTATTCCAAATGAGATTAGAAGTCTAAAAAAGATAAGCTGCAAATAATTTTTCTATAACGCTTTGAAAAATCGCACAAATTAGTTGAGATTTTGACCAGGGGTACTAACTCAAAATAAGCTTATCTCGACTTAAGCACTTTTTCCCTTTTGCCACAGAATTTTCAATTGAGTCGGTTGTTGTCCCAAACCAAAGCGTGTATGGCTTTGTCAATTCATTAGTTTGGCAGTTGTCGATTTTGTTGGAGAAAAATCAGAAGATTTTGATTTTTCATGTTGACTAGTAAATCTTTCAATTCGATTGAGCTGTGTGTGCTTGAGTATCTTGATTAGCTGTCAAAACTTATGTTTGTAGCTTTATTTCGTATAGAAAAAGTTATGCATTGTTAAAATTTTATATATTTTTATTGAATTTTAAGTAAAAAATAAAAAAATTAATGAGTGAATGCAATAGAAGTTTTAAATTTTTAAATTTTTAATTGTAAAAAAATATTAATTTGACAATTGAATAAAAATCTTTCAATTCAGTTTATGAAGTGTGTAGCCAAGAATCAATTCAATTGAAAGACTCAATTGAAAATTGAATTGAAACGTGTATGGGGTACTTTAGAAATATTCATTAAACCTTATGAAAAAGAATTCAGAATAGTTTTACTTTTCAATGAAATTCTTTCTGTTGTAGCATAGAGTAAATAAAATTCGACATTGGCGAGCGAGTATGACTTTGTACAAATTTGTAATCGAAATAGCAAACCTATGGATAAACAATTCAAAAATAAATATTATATTTATCAAGACATTTTTTACGTTTGTATGTACAATCATACTTTTAGCTGATAAGAAAATAACATTTTCAGCTAAATGAAAGAAAAAATACTTCAAAGTTATTTTTTAAATTTACAAAAAGTTGTCGATTGATTAAAGTACTTCAGCTAAGAATACCGAAGTGAAACTAAATGAAAAAACCAAACAAATTAAAAGAAAACATAACAGACACGCACTTGTAATAAAACTAATTTAAATAATACGCCAATAGATATTTAGCAGATATAAAAGTACATAAAAGCCGAAATAACTGTGACCTTCATCACTACACAAAAAATTATTATGTCGATTTGCAATTAGTATAAATATCGCACGTTTGCCAAGACAACGTCATAACTCAAAAAATTAATTCTTTTGTTAATGCTGCAGAATTCATCCTTATATTGTTATTGATATTGTGTAAAAATTTCATATAAATAAATATCTTGTTTCCACAACTCTTGAGAGAAAAATAAAATTTTCTTTTTCGATTACGTTGTGCGTGAATTCTAGACAAATAGTTTATTTTAGGGTTCCGTGCACCAAAGGTGAAAAGGGACCCTATTGTTTTCGCTACGCTGTCCGTCTGTCTATCACACGCTATTTTGTCAGGAACCGTAAGAGACTAACCTGAAATTTCTACAGAGTATGTAGAATCTTGGCCGCTACAACAGCAAATACATGAGAATTAAAAATTAAAGGGTGTTCCAAAACGAACAACAAAAAATTTTAAAATCACATGTAATATACATACAATTGTATTTACATATGTAATTGACACTTGAAATTTGTAAAGTTAGTGTATTTTTATATAGACTACAACAATTAACACTAAAATTTAAAAAAAAAATAATTAAAGGGTGGTCTATCAGTGAATTGCAATTTTGACAACTTGCTATATCTGGGAAACCGTGAGAAGTAAACTCTTGAAATTTTCAAAAACGGCAAAACTAAAAAATCAGAAAATCGCCAAACCAAAACAAAATCGCCAAAAGTTTAAAAAATCGCCAAAACGGAAAAAATCTCCAAAACTAAAAAAAAAATTTCTAACACTAAAATAAATCGACAAATTCTAAAAAATCACCCAAATGAAAAAAATCGTCAAAATTAAAAAAACACAAAAAACCGAAAAAATCGTTAAAACGCGAATAAGGCGCCAAAACCAAAATAATTCTTTATATGAAAAAAATCGTCAAAAATTAAAAAAAAATCGCCAAAATGAGAAAAAAAGTGTCAAAACTAAAAAAGCGCCCAAATGAAAAAAGTCGCCAAAATGAAAAAACGCCAAAACCGAAAATATCGACATAAATAGCCTAAATGAAAAAAAAAATCCCCAAAATTAAAAAAAAATCGCCAACACGCAAAAAATCGCCAAAATGCAAATAATAAAAACGCCGAAATGAAAAAAAAACGCCAAAAACCAAAAAAAAATCGGCAAAATTAGAAAAATCACCAAAATAAAAAAAATCACTAAAATTAAAAAAACGTCAAAAACCAAAAAAAAAAATCGCCAAAACGAGATAAAAGTGCCAAAACTAAAAAAGCTCCAATAAACGCAAGAAATCCCAAAACTAAAAATAAACGCTTTAAACCGAAAAAACCCAAAAACGAAAAAACGCCAAAACTATGTTTTATTGTTATAGGCTAAAGTTCGTATTGTATTACATATCTCGTGTCCGTACGGAGCCCTTCGTGCGCTGGTCAAAGTCTCACTTCACTGAATTTATTATTTTTAGTTATGCTGTTGTTTTAGCAAATGAGCGATCTGTAAATTTAATTTAAACCTAAAAATATACTTCGGGAAATTGTCTTATAATTTTAGCTATAATATTATTTTTCCTTACGAAGTAGAAATTTAAAATGAAAATACTTAACTAATTAACAAATTTCCAATATTTAAAATTTAGTTC
Organism: Tachina fera; assembly: GCA_905220375.1. Classification (NCBI taxonomy): domain Eukaryota; kingdom Metazoa; phylum Arthropoda; class Insecta; order Diptera; family Tachinidae; genus Tachina; species Tachina fera. Next base: position 99,275,015 of record LR999967.1, on the reverse strand, counting down.
TGTAACTTCTACACACGAGTACTATTTTATGTTTAATTATAAGATTTTTTTTCAAAAATTAAAACTTTCGACTTGTAAATAATTCATTAAAAGCTTACATCTAGCAATCTTTCCTAATACCTCGCCCCCATTTAATGTAGTGAACAAAATACTTATAACAAGATATTAATAATATAAATGGCACTCCCTCATATATACTTACATAAATATGTATGTATGTATTCACAACAATAATTAAATCAAATGAAATTTTTGTTGGTAGGTACATTTTGTGCAAAATTTCCTTACTTCTTTCAGTGGTAATAAGATTTTGAATCCAACATGACATACGCAGAGTTATTAGTATCCTTTATAAGCATTTGGTTAATGGTAAGTTTTTAATTAATTTCTTAATTAAATCGATAATTGCAAGAGATAAAAATTACAATATCAAATAATCGCTTAATTCACAACAATCTTTATCGTGTATTTGTGTATCAAATACACCTTTTTGTTTTTTAATTGTGAACACCGTCTGTATCAAGGCGAATTTATATAAGGTGGTCTTAATTTGCAACTCTGCGTATTCGCCTTGTATATTTTTTAGTGTAAAATTTCCTGCTGTCAGAATATTTCTTAACGTTTTGATTCATTTGACAGCAGGGAAATTAAGTCAGCTGGCGAATTAAGATCACCTTATGTGAATTCGCCTTGGTCTGTATGGTTTATTAATGTATTTTGTATTTTTAATGAAAAAAGAAGAACAAGCTACATACAAATTCTCTCAGAGAGCCTCTCTCTGAATACAACATTTTAAAAACATATGAAATAAAAGTGTAATAGTGTACAGGGTGACCGATGACATTTTCCAAAAAGTGGCACAATAAAGGGGATTTATCAAAAAAAAAAGGACAAAATTAAAAAAAAAACGAGAAAACTACACTAAACTTTTTATTTTTAATGTATTTTTACATAATTCACTCTAAAAAAATGAAGACAAAAAGCGGCAAAAGCACTCGAAAAAGTGGCAAGGCAGTCTAAAAAGTGACAATTTGCCACTTTAGTCGGTCAAACGGTCACGCTGATAGTGTATTTCATTTTTATATGAAAATTTCATATAACAAACGTTACACTCTTGTATTTAATATGATAATGCAATCAATACAGAGATAAAAGAGGTTTTGTGAATTAAGCAAATATATATTGAAAGGTGTATGTATGTGTATGTGTATGTGTCCGTGGGTGTATAAGCAATTACGTGTTAAGTTTATTTTAATAAAAATCTACTGATTTTGGCATAGGAGACCACAACAAAATATACGTTATTGGTGTTTCGAAAGCTTAAATATGTGTGAACCAGTTTGAAGTTCACCTTTTTGCTGTCGTGATTCGGAATTTTAAGTATAAAATGTGTTCAGCACTTTTATATAAAGTCTTACGATCTAAATCCACCTAAAATGTTCCTCACAGGATTTAAAATAGAACTGCTAAACACAATGGGCCATAACCGTAGTCACAGAAAAAAAGTGGGTTCGTTTTAGAAACAACTTAAAGTTAAAAACCCGTTTCTAAATATTTTTCTACTATATTCAAAAACAAAGTGTGTGTTAAGTTGAACCGACTTTAACTGGGTGCCACAACAAATATTGGAAACTTTTCATATGATCGAAAACAAAATATACGAAAGTGGCATCACTCTCTCTCATCTCTCTCATCTGACTCTGTGTAATGATAAAGGGTTAAATTTAATAATAAGATAAAATAAAACAATCATACATAAAAACAACTTAACAAATAATTAATATAGAGAAAATTTAAAAGGTATTTAAGGATTTATTTTTATAACTGCTGGTGAAACAAAAATGATTTTTGAACTAAGAAATATGCGTCTGGCAAGTCTAAAAATGTGTGTTACTATTCATAGTGCATGGTTTCTAATAAAGACGAAATATGAAGGCAGATTAACCAATAATGAACACTACATAACATAACAAAAATACACAACAAAATGCTAAACGACTTTTTTGAAACACACACCTTAAAAATAATTTAATTTGTTGTGACATTTTAAACCTTCTGCCAAATGCTAAGGCTTTTTAATACAAGTACTATATACAACAAAGTTTCTGAAGCTAATGAATCAGAAGATTTCGATTCTAAAGTTTTTTAAATGGTAAAAATAAAAATAAAAATAAAATTTTTTTTATACTTGTGTGTATTAAACTATGTGTATTTTTTTCCTTACAAGTTTTATAAGTACGAATTAAATTTATATGAACGTAAATATACTCGTAGCTATCGATATAAATCATCCGGTCAGTAAGAGACCTATTCGTGTGTTATGCTCAACCCATAACCCGGGAACGAGAACACGATTGAAACGAAAAGGAGGGTTGCTATTCAGACACTGAGTGAGTAAGTCTCATTTTTTTAGGTCTTTTGAGTGAGCTCTGCCTTAAACACATTTAAAGTTTTGTCTAATATCAATTGTTTAAATTAATTTTCGAGATTTCCTTTATTCAAATACCCAAAATAGAATTTTTTCGTAAATGTTCTTATACAACATTTTAACACAGTATTAGGAGTGTCGTATTTCAACTACGACTACGACAATTTTGTACTAGATTATAGAAAACATTTTGCAATGTTCCTTAGTCTTCTGCAAAATTGTCGTAGTCGAAGTCATAATGCGACACTTGCAATAAGGCCCTATATCTTTATTTGAGGATAATTTTATGAATACGGAGAAGAAAGATATAGAGTTCTAAAATTTTCCATATACAATTTTATATAAAAGTGCTGAACACATCTGCTGGCTAAAATGGTAGCGTTTCAAGGTTTCACATGTCGAATCACCATAACAATGATGAAAATAATGGAAAGTTCAACACTCTTTAAAATGGGCTCAAGCGGAAACTTTCAAAATGCCATTATATGAGTAATTTTACGTGTGTCTTCTCTGCCAGAATTAGGAATCGATTATGGATGACAATGGCAGTTGCGCTGTCAAAATATAACAAAATACATACATACATATATTAATCTATCTAATTTTTTTTAAGGCAAATTCCCTGTCAGCGGCGGCCCAAGAAGAATCTATTGAAATTTCCACAGAATCCGTAACCGAATCGCTAGCAACTACAGCTGCATCTTCAGAAACAGCTGACAGTTTTTATACCACCTGCGATTTTGATTTGGAAAATATTGAAAGTTTATTGCCATATTTACCTGATATTTGTGCAGAAATCTACCATAATCGCACGGAGAACGATTTGTACGAATTATATTTGGAGGAATCGCAAAATTTTGCAAAATTCTATAAGAAGCTCAATGAGTATGAACTGCGTGAACAGCCGAATGGTGAAAGCGAGGAATTAAGTAAATATCCCTTTGAAACAAAACTTCGCAATTACACATACAACGAAGTCGATTGGAGCCAGTGTTTGACATCTGCCAACAGTTCGACCCACGACTATTTGAACTGCCTGAAAAGCAAACGTTTGGAAATGGCGGATTTGATACCAACTGTGGACAAAGAATAAATGTAGTACAATAATATGCATTAAAGTTAAACGTTTAATTCATTTAAAGATGTTTATGTTGTTGAAATATTTATAAATACATGCTATGCTATATATTACCCTACGTCCTACACCTGATATATTTTTATCACAACAAAAGTCAAATGTGTTGTTTAAAAAAAATTCAACTCGCTTGCAAAATTCAATTACAAAAGGAGAACGTTATCATATGTAATTTGTAAAGTCTTTATTGCCTCTTTTACCAAATATTTTTTTAAAGTTTTTGAAAAAGCAATAGAGAATACCAAATACATAAATGCTAAATGTCAAAAATGATAACGAGTCCAATAACTTTCGAAGTCATATATTTCACGAAATATTGGTTTAATATGTTCAAAAACAGTGTTGAAAAAAAAACCATCAAAAATTAAAAAAAATATTTGCTTACCATAAATGCATAGAAATTTAGGCTTTGGTTTCCCCTACATAATTTTTGGCGCGGTGATTATTCGGTTAAAATCAAATTCCAATTCGTAAATAGTAGTGATTGTCTTGAATATGTAAAGAGCCGGGACATAGTCCAATACGAGAACCGGGTGATAAGAAAATAAAATTTCTTATTCTTAGTACTGCATTACGACAAGGGTGTTGTCTGTAATAAAAAATTACTTTCGCCGTGTTATTAGATTGTGATAAAGACCAAGAAGAAAACCAAGTGAGACAAATTTTCAATTAAAAAAAAATTAAAATTCATTTATTGTTGGAACTGTCCTAAAACCGGCTCTTGTCCTTGGTAAAATTAAGTTTTCGCCGTGTGGTTTGAAGCTAAAATGGCCCAAATGTAAGACCGGGCGAGTTATAAATTCCTAATTGTTAGTGCTGCCATTTAAACGGTTTCTGTCCTTGGTAAAATTGGCTTTTTCGCCGAGTTGCTTCAAGGTGAAAATGCCCCAAAAAGAAAACCGGGTGACAAGAAATTATAAATTCCTTACATTTTGGTGCTGTCGCAGAAATGGCTGTTGTCTTTGATAAAATAAACTTTTCTCCTCGAATTCAAGGTGAAAATGCATAGTGACTTAAAAAGTATTTTGGGCAATTACAAATGAATAAAATTCCGAGAAAAAATTTTCTGGGGAACAATTCCAACTAATAGCAAGTAGTAAGGAAAAGAAAAAATTCTAACTTGAAAAGGAAAAAATTTCTCGCGAAATTTTATTCATAATTGTCCTGATTATGAATGCCGGATATGAAAAAAATATTTACAGATCCTAGTACGTGTCGCTTTATTTACCCAAAGAAAATCATATGCATAAATACTTACATACACACATTCATACATATGTACATACCGTTAACTTAATACGAAAAGGCCCTAACTCATGTTTTTCATAGTTTACAGGAGGAGGAAAAAAACTGAATAAAAAGATGCAATATTGATACAAAATTTTTTTAAACGCAATTTTTATTAAAAACACTACAAATTTAGTGTTAAAATAGTTTTATTAATATAAAGGAGGTGTATCTAGTAATGGTTTATCGAAATATGTAAAAATATCGATTTCGAAATATTATGAGTTGGGGCCCTTTATATAATTTTGAATCTGTAAAGATAACGTACATATCGCCGCTATTTTAACTAACCGACCGACCTAACTGACATTTTTTTGAAAAATTAGTTAAGTCCACTACTAGACTATATGAGTCATAATATACCTTGTCTACAATTTTTATGACTGTAAACATTACTGTTGAACCTATAAAAGTAAAACTATTTAAGACATTTCCATAAGAATGCATGTAGAAAACAGTCATAAAAGCTGCCCTCCTGTAAAATTGTTAGATAGGTCAGTTAGATAAAACAAGGACGATATGTATGTACATACATATGTATATTCTTTCACATCCATTGTTCCATAATTTGAAAAAAAAGTGGTGAAATTCTCCATAAACTTATTTTTTATTTTTTGATAAGACAGTAAATATTAAAGGGCTCATTTACAAAAAAATATTTTTATTTTGAAATTTATTTACTGGTGGTTCATCCACACATTTTGAATAGTCACAAAGCTCTTATCTTATGCAAGGTGAACCACCAGCAAATAAATTTCAAATTAAAATATAATTATGACAATATGTCGAATAATAAATTTCTTAATTAAAAAAAATAGTTTTGATTTACAAAAGATTTATAAAACAGATTCCCATACAAAATTTGTTTTATATAAAGCCTTTATGAAAGAAAATTATTTTTTATGCATAAGGCAGTGATAATTTTATAAACTATAACATAGCATCAGAATATTTACAACTAACTTTGATGTTATTTGTTCATTAATAATTATCACATGTAATTTGGCTTAAAAAGCGTTACGAACTTTAGCCCGTTCAAATCATAAATATAAATAAATATACTTAATAGTAAAAAACCAAAAAAGTTTGTCTTAAGTAGAACAAAAATTAGCAAATTAACTAACATATGCATAATTAGTAAAGAATAAACGACAATGGTAAGTCTGTTGTAAATTAGAGATGGTAAATTTGGGCTTTCATTATAAAAAACGTTTTCAGCAAATTGAAATACGATGAATCAAAACAATTCACGTATTCCATTTGCAAGAAAGTTTCGTATATAAGGCAGAAATCTACATCAACAGACACCACACACAGTGGACCAACACAAAAGAACGCTGATGATGAAGGTTTAGTGGCCTTCGAAAACGGCTGGCTGTTCCGTTCAACTATGTGTTGTCAAAATATTTACAGCTAACTTTGATGTTATTTGTTCATTAATAATTATCACATGTAATTTGGCTTAAGCTGTCTTTACATGGTAATACAAGGTATTACGACATATCAAAAAATGCTGTAGATTATACAAAATCTTATCATGTAAACGCAAAATGTATCGAGTAGGAGAGAATACAAATAGAAAATTTGACAAACGGTCGGTAAATGTTTTGTTTTCTAAACCATTTTAGAAACTTAAGTATTTTCATCACACCAGAAGTGTATTTCAAAGTAAACATTGGCAGCACTAATGGTATCTATTTAAGGTGTTAACACTTTTGCAGAAGCAACCAAAATCAACTCAGGAAATTTTCATGTTTTTTTTTGTAAATATTGTACAACTGCAACCATCAAGTAGCTGATGGTACAAGCAAAACCAAACAAACAAAAAACAAACCTCTATGAAAAAAACATTAGCGGTATTCACACCGAACTTGTTAATTTGTTATTCCGTATTTTGTTAATTTGTTAATGTTACCAACTGTGAACGACCCCCATTTTAAAACTTTGTTAGTCTGGTAACTTTCGTAGTAAAACAGCTGATTTATTGTTCTGACACAATTTATTATTTTGAAAAAAATAAAACATGTTACGAGAAAGTGTATTGTACACGAAAATTGCCAAACACTAATATTTTTTTAGGAATGAATCACAAATGACTTTTTTTATTATATTTATTTAGAAACTGCAACAGCTGATTGTGAGTTACCAACTAACAGCTATTTTATTACGGGTGCCGTGTGGGTAATTTGTTAAATGTTAATCCGGTAGTGCGTTAAATATACAAAAACAAAATGCGTGTAAAAGAGTAACGATTAACGACTAACAAACTAACAAGTTCGGTGTGAATACCACTATTATATTTTGTAGTAAAATTACATTGAAATAATAAAATGTTTTCTCCAATATTCAGTTTTATTACTACACATTGTTTTGAGCAATTTTCCAGTTATTATTAACTTAACAGTTCAATATATTTGCTTGCATTTTACTTATAGTATCAGTGTAAACATGGAAAATACCTACAACAGACTCTTGTTCTCTTTTTTTTCAAATACGGAGAGAATTTCATAATATTTTCATTCTACAAAGTCGTAATACTTTGTATTACCGTGTAAAGACAGCTTTAAAAAGCGTTACGAACTTTTGCCCGTTCAAATCATAAATATAGAAAAAAAATTTTGTTATCACAAATGTTATCCTTCATATGTATATAAAAACAATAGAGTTTGACTTTTGTTATAACAAAAAATTGCTTAGTCTAGAAACCATTTAGTCAGTGTTCACAGGAAGAGAGTCTTATTTTAAGTTTGCTGGCTTATTGGCGAGACAGACGAGGGTAAAAACGTAATTTTAATACGTTTTACTTTTTCATTCGCAATATACACAAACCTATGCATAAAAAATATGTGCTTAAAACTAACATTGGCATTGTGTGAAAGCCAAAGATAGAAAAAGTGGCAAGTTTATCAATATTATATTATATTATTATAGTACATAAAACATAGACTTAATTAAGAGGCAAATAAAACAATGTCTGCACATTTGTGTGTGTTCTTTTTTCTTTCAAAATAAAACAAATAAAATATCTTTAAAATCGGTTAACATTTGTAATAGTAACGAGATTGTAAATATGTTTACAGTTGTTAGTGCTGCTTACTTTTGCCACCTTGCATCTTAAATTATAAGTAAAACAGAAAATACCGCTTCTGAAAGCTTTGATCTTCTTCGAACTTTTTTTTATTATATGTATAATCGATTCACTAATTCAGAATTTGTCACAATATTGTCACATTTTTTTGTCCCAGGAGCCATTGTTCCCCGACTGGCGCAATCTAAATAATGATAAAAAGGGAAAATATATTGATAAAAAATATAAAAACTAGCAATATAATAATACATATTTTCCTTGTCGTAATTGCAGGCGTGAGAGTTCTATCGGCTGTTTTTTTTCCTAGAAAATTAGTTTGGAAAAGGTAAAATACAAATTTCGGTTCATAACTTGAAATTTTTTTTTATTAATAAAAATAAAAAATCAAACTGTCCTTGTTTGACCTCCATACATACGCACATACATACAGACATACATACATGTGTAATTTTTTTAAACTAATTAAATAACAAATTGTATTTACTTGTCTCTGCCTTTTTTATTCTAATTAACTTTTGTATTGATTATAAAAATTTAATTTATTTCGTATTAATAGTTGAAATATTTTTTTTAATGCCATACACATACTATTAATGTGAGTACATAAGGCATGTCTCTCATAGTTATTCTTAATATTATGGGTCTAATTTAAAAAAAAAAGAAACGTTCAAAAAGCTTAATAAAGAAAATAAGCGCTTCTTCTGTATAGGAATATTTTATTAGAGGGTCCACTCTGTCAGGCCAGTCAGATAAACCAAATTCGCTCGAAATTGATTTGAACTCCGTAATTACATATGTGCGTGTGTTAATTATGAAAGTGGTTTCGAAATACTAAATGAATCTTAAAAAACTTCAATAAATATTTAATACATATTATATATTTAAGAAACTTATTATTCGACATATTGTCATAATTATATTTTAATTTGAAATTTATTTGCTGGTGGTTCAGCTTAGTCTATATGCATTTCACTGTTGCTGTAACAAATAATCAGTAGACTTCAACCACACATTTTGAATAGTCACAAACCTCTTATCTTATGCACAGACTTTCAAGAACTATTTGAGAATTCACATATAATATTTTTGAAAATTACAAAAGAAAAATAAGCATAGTAGGCTTAAAAATAATACATTTCAAATTAAAATATAATTATGACAATATGTCGAATAATAAATTTCTTAAATGTTAAATTTTAGATTTTACTTTTCATTTTGCCTTGTAATTACTTTTATTGTTATCCAATGGATTTCTAATTGTATGAAGGTGTAGAAAAATAAAATAGATTCGTATCAAATATAAATTATATGCTGGGTTTTGTATTAGTTTCTAAGCCTACTATGCTTATTTTTCTTTTGTGATTTTCAAAAATATTATTATTTGTGAATTCTCAAATAGTTCTTGAAAGTCTGTGCATAAGATAAGAGGTTTGTGACTATTCAAAATGTGTGGTTGAAGTCTACTGATGATTTGTTACAGCAACAATGAAATGCATATAGACCAAGCTGAACCACCAGCAAATAAATTTAAAATTAAAACATATTAAGCGTTTTCATGAGACTGTTCAAAAGTGTCGCAAGCTGTGCAATTGTGCATTTTTATAGTGTTGTGCTTATTAGCTCTTTTGAGTGAGCGCTCTTTTCAGCTCAGCTCACTTTACTGAAGTATTTCATTCAGTTCGCTCAGTAGCTCAGTTCATTTGTAGTGAAATATTTTTCATGCATAAAGAAAGAGTGAAAACCGAAACATAAAAAGTGACAGATTTATACAGAGTCTGTTCGTGTGTGTGTCATACATTGCAAAACAAGGAAAATGAAGTATAAAAATTAGATAAGAGTAAAATAGTTTCATGAGTGGAATTTGTTAATAAATATGCATATAATAGTACATGCATATGTATACTTTTTTTATGTATGGACTTGTGCGACACAAAAAATTTGCTGAAAAAGCACAAGACTTGTACCGAACTCTTTCATTAGGTCGTTTTAGACACAAACCCACAAAAATTACATAGGTTTGTGTCAAAAACGAGCTGCTGAATAAGTCCAAATGATATTTAAATGGGTTTGATTATAGGTTTGTGTCTAAAACGATCTACTGAAAGTGTTCGATACAAATGTAGAAACCGCTCAGTGAATTGAACGGCTCACAGCGCTCAGTTAAGTGAATCGTTCAATTGAACTAGGTTGTTCATGAGCTACAAAACTCTACATTTTTACACAAACCTGTTAAGTTTGCCCAATAATTTTGGTTCGTAAACTTAAGCTGTGCAATTGTTCATTTTGTAAACATCAACTTCTTGCTTTTTCGGACTTCTTTAGGCACTTTTAGACACACACACACTTTTTTATTTATATATGTAAATATGTTTTTTAATTAAAATTTGCTTTAAATTTTATATTTTATTTTTATTTAATTAATTTTTTGACGTTTGTTTCAAATTTACATAAGTTGTTTGCACAAAAGGTTAAAAGGGGCTTCATGAAACAAGTCTCGCAAGTTTGCCCAATTGCACAAATGGCAATTTTAAGAGTTCTCATGAAAACCCTTATTATATATTATTATATTAATCGAAACTTGAGCAACTTTAAATTAAAATGATGCATAATATAAAAATATTTTTTGATTTGATCAAATGCAATCTACTAAATATCTCGACAAAACATATATATTTTTTAGACCACTTTCACAATTAAGGGCACATATGTTCTTAAAAAAAAGAATTTTATTTCAATAAAGCAAAATATTTTAAAAGTTTTTTTGTATTATTAAGGGCCATTATTACAACTTAAAGGTAGTTAAAAGTAAGATTTTTTCGGACGTATAAAAAGCTTTCCATCAGTTCAATTTTAACTTTATCTAAAGTGAGCGCTAAGTTAAAGGCAAATGTATCCTTCCTGGTAAGTTAAATTAAATTTATAATAATTAATAGCGTTTTATACGTCCGACAAAATCCTACTTTTAACTATCTTTAAGTTGTAATAATGGCCCTAAATATGTATTTTCCAGGTTTATATAAGGAATTTTCAAACGTCTTAAGGAAAAAATGTTGCATCGTAAAAACTGAAATATTCTATTCAGTCAAATAACACTAAATAAAACTGTAACCGTACACATCGTTTGGGTATCATATATGTATAATATGATATGATATAATATCTCAAGCATCCCTCAATCCTCTTCCCCTCAATTATCTGGCAAAGTCTTGATGTTATTGCAGACATTTTGTGCATTAATTAGATTTTCTTCAATTCAATTAAAAAAAAATGTGTGCCTTTGGTATTTTGTTATTCTCTTGTAATAACCATTTATTTGTTTATCTTTTTTGTTGCCCAATATTGCCACATTTAAATTTAAATCTGGAGAAGGTAAAACAAAGTCGATCGAAATGAAAAATCACAATCAAAACACTTTCGATCGATTTCTGTGACAGGCCGGTATATTTCAGTAGGGGTGAATAATTATTTTATAAAAAAATTGTAATAATGGACAACATTTAAATCTCAGTTTGTACTTCACTTAAGGCATGTTTCACTTTTTGTGAAAGTGTGATTTGAAATCACAAGAAAGGTGTTCTGCAAACAAAACTTTTACACCCATATTCGTAAAATTTAAAATGAATTTTAATTGTATTTTATTTCAAATTTTGTCATATAAAATTTTCGTAAAATGGATTTCAAATTCAATTATTTTTTTTTTATGAATATGGGGGTTAGAGTTTTTTTTTTTGATTTTAAATCGTGCCTGCCGATTTGAAATCACTTCATTTTGAAATTTGCAATAAATAAATTAAATGAATACCTCAATATCTATCCTTTTTATTGATTATTATTATTTTTTTATAGTAAAATGAGCAATTTATAAAATTAAGAAAAAATTGAAGAAACTTTCTTTTGCAAGAAATGTTGTTATTTGCTTTGTGATTTGTATTTGTGATTTTGCATTTACAAAATAAAACATCAGCTGTTTTCCTGAGTTTTTGGAAGGATAAAATCACAACGAAAAGTTAAAATTTTTGTGATTTTCAAAACACCAACAAATCATAATTTTAATTTTAAAATTACAAAGTGATTTGAAACCTTGTGATTTACAGAACATACCTGAATAATAGCATTAACTATAAAAAGGTTTGTGAAATTAAAAAAAAGGTTTGTGGAAATGTTGATATTGTCAGTAGAACAAAAACTATTTATTAAACTGTTAATAATAACTTTTTTTTAAGTGTGCAATAGCTATTATGTTCTTTAAACTAAAATAAATATTTTTTTATAAATTAGACCCCATATATGCATACATATTTTAATCTAAAAACTTAAATTAATAGTTTTTGTTACGCAATAGTTATTTATTTTTACTATCTATATATTTTCTCACAAATATTTATTAAATTTATATAAAATCTAGTTTTAGAAAAATTAAGATTTTTTTATTTTTTTTTGCAGTTTAGTTCTCTAATAGATAACAACAACAGCCACAAGAAATCAAAGAATCAATTAATACATACATTGACATCATTACAAATTATGTGCTTTTAACTTTTTAATACCTCTTTTTATTTTTAACCTTTTTGTTGTTGATGTGGTGGCGACTTGTTTCTCTTGCAATTGTTTGCATGTTGATAGAAAATTATACCCAATCTGAGCGAGTTATACTGGAACGTTGTATGGAACAGCGGCTACGTTGCTAGGGATGTACACAGATAAAATATTCTTCGGTGCTAAAAGAAAGAAAAAAAAAAACAACAATAGAAAACGATAAAAAACACATCATAAATGTAAAAGATAGATAGAGAATGAGGGAAGAAAATAAGGTAAGTAAAATCGTTGACAGTCTACACTTCATGTGTGGTAAGGATGAAATTTTAATTTAATTTATTTGAAAGTTAATGTAGAGAAAATGAAACAGAAGTGACATTAACAACACATGCTTAAAGTCTAGAAGTAAAAGTAATTTCATTGTTTTTGACTACAAAATAGACTTATATGAATAATTAGTACGAAGTGATTATGTGCTTACAACTTCAGCACCGCACTGTGGTAATGACAACATATTAATGAGTACGAGGAAAAAGTGGAACTTCTCAAAAAAAATAGTAATTTAATTCAAAAAGTGTATTCATTATTTAAGTATGTAGTATTATTATTTTCCAATAATAAAAATTTTAGATTGTTTTAATTTTAACGTGCAATATATCCTCTACCCTCTTTAGACCGTGGGTGCACATATGTATGTGTAACTTGAATTATACTTAGTTTTAATAAAATGTAATATCATCTTGAGTGAATTTGTTTTACTTGTTTTTCCAGTCGACTCCGCTTTACTACAAATATGTGAAACTCGATTTTTTTCAGTTATCCGATTTTTTCTCTAAAACGTAGTTCGGATTACTGAAATTTATTACAGTTAAGCGTACTGCTTAAAATCAATACCATATAATAGAAAAATACAATACAATACAATCAAATACAATAGGTACGTAAGAGCGAAAAGGACAAATAAATTTTGACATTTCATTTTTTAACGTGCAAAACATGGACAATTTTTTCAGCCTTAAGTTATGCAATCGATTTCTAATAAATAAATTTGTCATTGTTTATTTTTTAACTAAAGCGAAGTAAGTTTCATACAAAACGTTGTTGTGGGCTTGCTATTGGTTTTCAGTTATACGATATTTTCAGTAAAGCTTGTGTTTCGCTAAAGCGAAGTGAATAACACTAGCTGCGTTTAAAATTAGTGTGAAATTTTTATCGTTTTCAATAATCCAATTTTTCCCAGTAAAGCGTGTTGCGCTAAAGCGGATTCAGTAACTATCAATAGTTGGCATATTTTGTTAGTTGTAGCTTTTATATTTGAATTTTAATTCGAATGTTTAAAAATTTTTTTAGTATGGCATGAGTTATACCTGATTTACATTAAGCATTTTTTTCATGCAATTAGTTGCATGAAAATTTTTTATTTTTCGATAGGAGGCTTAGAAGAGAAACTTATATTAAAAGATTTGCCAAAAATGCATCAGAGATTCATTCTACGTCCTTTTTTATATAACGTTCTCTTTTATATCGCTGTAATTAGAAAATAGAAAAAGTTGCGTGCAACAAAATTCATGAAATTTCATGAAAAAATGCTTAATGTAAATCAGGTATTAGTGTAAAAAAATATATAACAAATTAAACTCAACAATTAGATGGATATGAGTTTTACTGCCAGTTCTTAGAATCATGTAAAAATTCTCGGCTGTCTATTTATATTGAAAACAAAAATAAATCACTCAAAATAGGCAGACGAGAATTTTTACATGGCTTTTGTGAACTGGCACTTAGTTTTCTAAAGCAAGGTGATTGCGTGACCGGAAGTGCACATATGCGCACTACTATTTTCTAAGACTTGTAATAAAAAATAAAAGTGAAATAACAAATGAGTATTTTAATACTACCCCAAAGAGTAAAAACAGTGCATAAGAAATATTTAAAGCAATAGATACATGTTCATGTCCTAAGAGGATACATGTGATTAGCTTGTCTGCAGTAAGCACCCAGCTTCTGTGACAGGAATCGAACCCACGACCTCTGGACTGAGACAGGCTAGCATTGCTACCACTCAGCCACAGGGGCACCAAATGAAATAAAAAATGTAACGTAGTAAAAAAAATTCTAGCAAACCTATTTAAATTTTTTTCTGATATTTTATACTTTAATTTAATAATATTTTAAGCAAAACAAAAAAAAACAACACCAAAGCGATCCAGAGATTTTGAATTTGCAAAATTTCAACAGCGGCAAATATTGTTATTTTTAGCAGATTGATGTCGCATTGTTTTTATTTTGCTCACTTTTATATTCGGATATTATTTAATAGAAAGAACATTAGAAAATTCATATAAAAAATAAACGGATTTGTTTTTATTTATTTTTAAAACATATTAATGCAAAGTAAATTTGCATAATTTGGTGTTGCACAAATATGGGCGGAGTAACGTAGACCATATGCCCAAGATGTTATTAACAGTATTTTAAAAAGTTTTGTGACTGACTGTACACGACCCATGCCTTCACATAGGAAGTAGCAACGTGCTTGTTAAAGAAATTCCACAAAATACCGCAAGATTATACGGTGATCCGTGGCAGATCAGTCAACCAGTGCGAGTGAGACGAAAAACTCCCGAAGGCCAAACAACAAACACAAGCCTGACTGCACTTAAGAAATAATTACGATGACGCGAGAGATGTTACCCAACCCAGAGCTGGGGGCAAATCATGGCATTCGAAATCGAGTGCACGTTCGTGTAGAAAATTATTTCGATGGCTGCAATTTTTTGGATCAAGATATTCGATCGTATTTTATGTTACCTACTACTATTTTTTACATTGCTGTTAGCATATGACAATAAGAAAAACAAAACGAAACGTGATGTTCCATCATAAATTGCTCCAAAACTTCTTTTTGTTTCCCATTTACTTTATTTGTATTTGTTCTAGAAACGATTTTTCCCTTATTTATTTTTTTGTATTGATATTTAATTTCCTTAAAAACATTTAAAATTATATTTTCTAAACTAATTGTTCGAAAATATCCGGAAAATATTTATATTTTTATTACTTCTTTCTTTTTCCTTTGTTTTGTTTCTTTGGTTTGTTTTGCGGCAAAAAGCTAAGAGTTTACTTGTTTTCGATAGTAGACTACCAATCGAGTGCAACTTCGAGTAGATACGTTTCGTTAACGATTGCCGTGATCCACGTTAACAACATTTCGAAAACAAAGTACTCGATTTCGAATGCGGTGATTTGCCCCCTGCTTAACGACTGGGATTTGTTTTTATATTTTTATGTAATGGGCCTGTGCAAAACTTTCAAACAAATAATTTTATTTGTATACATGTAAAATATTTAAAAGTGGCACCACTGTAATATTAATATATGATTCAGTATCAGGTGTTTATGATGTTGCTGTTGTTGTCACTACAATTACGAGTAAATAGCTGACTACACGGCGATGACAGTAGTAAACACCGTTAGTTGTTGTGTTGTTTTTACTCCCCTTCCTATCGCTGGCCTAGAAGCTGATTATTTATTAGCTGTTACAGTTGACTCTTGATAATTTGAAACTTGTTAATTTGAGTCTTTCGATAATTTGAACTATTTCTCAGGTCGCTTGAAAAACATTAAATAAATTAAGAAAATCATGTACTTTTTTAAAGAGAAGTAGCACTCTGGCAAGGAATCACTATTAATATTACTAGTTGCTTTTTAGTAGCCATTTTATTGATTGCAGGAGGGCGCTTTGATGTTGCATAGGTACTATTCAGTGCTGGTCACTGAAGTGTGCCTTTATCACTTGAATCTTCCCACAACAACTGTTATAAAGTCAGTTTAATGCACACCAGAAAAATGCATGATATTGTTGTTTAAAAATTTATGGGCTCTTGGGGCCGAAGTCAGGACCTCCACTTTCGTAGTCAACGCGCCAACGCCACCCTTCATTTAGTCCGCTCGCTGCGGAATTTGAATTCTTTCCGATCTAAGCTTTATAATTTGAATTATTTTAATACACAGCTTGCCTTAGGAAATCTAATAAAATTATCATTTGTTTTAGATTATATGCATTGCTTTATGCATATAATTTGATATTTGGCTTTTCTATACTCTACTTGAACTGGGAATGTGAATGTGTTCTTATTTTTTGAAGAAAACAAAAGTTCAGAAGTTTCTATGTTAATGCCCCACATTAAAAAAAAATACAATTTTATGTTTTTCTATATCGGTGCAATTTAGTGATTCGTGAAAAGTCTTCTGCATAAGGGCAAATGCAAGAAATTTTCAGTTTTTTTTCATGAATTCTTTGTATTTGAATTTCATAATTGTTACAATATTAACAAAGTTAAGCAAATGTTTTAAAATTTTTTATCCAGTATTTCCCATACTAGATATCAATAATCTCGTATTTGTTTTTGTGTTTTTTGTATGAAACAATTGTTAATATGAACTCTCGATTGTTTTAACTTTTTATCTGACTCTTTGAATTTCAAATCCAGAGCCGACTGTATTTACTAAGGTATTCAATCAGTTAAACGTTAATCGGTTAACCGGTTAATTACTACCTGATTAACTGATCGGTTAATTTAAATTTGGCTTTTTCGATTAGCGGTTAAACCGGTTAATTTCAGTCGGTTAACCGATTAACCGTCGTAACAAATTTTTAAATATTTTGTATTATTACAAACTTATTTTTTGTGTGAATAATTATTTGTTTCGTCTCATTTACAAAAGGTGAGTGTTTAGAAATTCTTATTCATACAAACAAAGAAGTATGTTCAGTGATTCTAACTTAAGTAAAACTTAAAAATCTTTGGACGTGGCTATAAAAGCGTTTACTAGAGACTCTGGTACCCTAACTAGAAGGAATTATTAACTTTTTATTTAATAATTTAATAAATAGTACTGTTGCCAACTATTTAATTAAGGATAAAATTTAATGAGAGTACAAAAGTGAGAGCTAAGAAATTCAGAAATGAAATTATTTGCAGAATATTCGTCGCTGAGCTCTGCCATTATGAGTCAGATGATGACCCGCCAACAGAAGAAACTATCATTAAAAAAATACAAGAAATGTCATAACCTAACCAAATTAGTTTAAGATTATTATGAGTTTTTGTTTGTTTTACTAATAAAGTCAAATTAATAAATTATTTATGCACTTTTATTTTTTGAAAGTACTTGATTTATGAAAAAACTTTATTAATCGGTTATACGGTTAAAACGGAAATTAACCGATTACTAACCGATTAAGCAAAAGCCTCGATTAATTAATCGATCGATTAACCGATTAAAGCAAAACCCCGATTAAATGAATACCCTAGTATTTACCAAACCTCTGTTGTCGCGACGTATGAAAAATATTTAATATATACATAAATATTGCTTATACGCCACAACCATCCTTTGGTGTGCCATGGAAAACAAACAAAATAAAACCCAGCAACTCTACCCAAGTTGTAAAGTCGGTAATAAATCGGACGGAAAATAGTATGAGTGATTGTCGGAAAAAAATCGTAAAACTTTTACGATAACATGGACAAATATTCTGATTTGACTACAGATATTATAAAAACAAACTATTCTGTTAAATTTATAGAATAATTACACAGCAAAGGCCTTCGAAAACAGCTAGTTATTCCGTTCAACTATGTGCCAGTCAGAATATTTACAACTAACTTTAGTGTTATTTGATCATTAATAAGTATCACATGTAATTTGGCTAAAAAACAATACGAACTTCAGCCCGTTCAAATCATAAATATAGAAACAAATGAAGTTCGAACAATAATAATTAAAAATTGACTAAAAACGAAAGAAAATTCTTTTGGATTCTCGTGTTATTAAAATACAAAATTGAAAGCATTTTCTTTTAGTCAGAACTACATAGTAGAGCACCAGCTTTAGTCAGGTGATTCTAAAAGAAGCAACTTAGGCAGTAGTCGTCCGTTTTAGTATTTTTTTTCTGTCCCTCCAATATTCATATATACAAGTATATTAGTCCTTTATTGCAATATAATTTCCAAAAATTTTTTTGAAGTTATAGTGTAGAAAATGTATTAATTATTGTTTTATATTACTTTTAGAAAAGAGCAATATTTATAAATACTTACTTGATTAAGTGAATTATTCTTTCCCAAGTCAATATGACATAAGTTTTCTATATAAATTATAAGCAACTTGTCTTTATGTATTTTAAACTTGTTATTCTGTCATCTTAAAACTTTTACATCAAACTGACAAAAAAAAATGTCCCAAGAATATTAAGACTATCGGAAATTTTGTCAATTTATGATTTAAATGTTGGAAAGAATTGAGCTTGTCCTTTTTGACATCCATTTCAGCATTTTGGATTTAAGATATGTATTTAAAAATTAAGTTACAACTTATGCATTCCTGTAATAGGACGCCAGAGCATCAAAAGAGGGAAATTGTAAGCACAGTTTTACTCCAGAATTGCTATAGTATGGCTTATGTTTCAGGAATCATTAGAAGTTCAAGTTTAAACTTCAACTTATTACAAGAATTACAATAGTAAAAATACAAATCACAGTTATTAAACATGTACAGTGGTAATAGGACTTGTAGAGGTTAATCTAAAAGTAGAAAGAAAAAATAATAATAAAAATAAATTAAAGTCAAAAAAAATATTTTTACAAAGAAAGTGTAAATAAGCAACGTTGGTTAGCACTGAGGGGCTAATAATGATTTTATAATAATCTAAAAATTTCTCAATAAAAATAATGTTTATTAGTAATGCTCTAAATTGAGAATTATTATTTTATCATAAATAGCTTGAAGACGAAAGCACTTTCTTTCTCTTCGATTTATAAACATTTATTTCAAAAATAGTCAACCCTATCGTGAATAACAAATGGAATTTTTGATCCCCTCAAAGGGAAAACTGCTATTGTGAATCTGAAATGAAATTTTTTCCCGCTGTTAGTTCTCAGTGAATGAAAAAAAAATTTATATATTAACTCAACGATATGTTTCTTTTCATAAATTATATTAATAATGGTCTTTGCAGACGTGTTTAGAATTATATACGATAATTTTTTTTTCAGATATGATATTTGGGAATCTATATAATAAAAAAATTTGTAACCAAAAAAAAAATTGTCATGTATCGCAAAGTTCGTTATAATAGATATACAGATATTTAATTAAAATATATTTCATTTATACGTATATGTGAATTGAATGTGAATTGCGTCATTGTAATTATTTCTTCTGTCTTTTTTCTCTTCTTTAATCTTCGACTGTTTTACGATCTTCTTTTTTTGATTAGATAACCAACTGCTTTACTATTAATGTGTTTCTTTTCATTAGCCATATGCAAACTACTTTTATGAACAAAACAACAACATCGAAAAAATAATAATTTCTTTTAATTAGGAGTTGAGTTTAATATTTTATACACCTATCTAGAACCAAAGGGGGGTCATGACCCTCCTGGTTTAGTCAACCACTGTTATCCTTGCTGCACTACCAGTTAGTATAGACCCTGTCCAGACTGAATTTTCACTATGTTACTCCACGCTTGATTGCAGGTATGTAAGAACCTGTCATTGTAACTATAAAATTAGCTATTAAATTGAGTAAAATGAAAAAGAAATTAGTTGTATTATTTTCTTAAAGTAACAACGATAGTTTGCCACAGGAAGTTTTTTCAGATAAAAAATCAAAGTAACATAAAAAAATAATGGAAAACTATAAAAATTGTAGGAACATTTATCGTCTTAAGACTTTTAATACTTCTATCACAAACCTCATAAAACAAAAACGCTTTGTTGCTGTAAAGAAAGAAAAAATCACCTCAAAGTGTGGGAAACGATATTGTTTATGTTGTTCTATAAACTAAAGCAATAAAATATTATTAGACAATAATGAATAACGAATATCTTTATTGAGCTGTTACACTTTAGTTGTAAAGATGCTGGAATTCAAGTGTTGCAGTTGAAAACTAAAACAGTTTCTTTAATATTACAGCAAAAATAAAATATTTTCTAAAAAAATTAAACCAACTTCATATGTACTAAGTAAGTCCTCAAAAAAAAACATTTTCTGTTTCTGTGAAATAATATATTAGAAAAAGACTGGTTTCTCACACGGCAATTCTTTTTGTGCAACTCTTTAGTTTATGGGCGAGAGAGGAAAATATGATGGCTCGTACGTGAAAATCGTTTAAGACAAATTGGCTAGTTTATAAACAAAATAACTTTATTCATAAAAATTCAAGTAAAATTTATAAAACATTAACAAACAAAAACAAACGTTATCAACGTCAGGCATTGTCAAAATAGGACACTTAAGTACTATTTTTTCTCAGTAATTGTTTATTTTTAGAGAAACTAATAGGCAGAGTTTGTAAAAAATTTCGTTTCTAAACGTTTCAAATTTGTATGAAAAATAACGAAAATTCGTGTCAAAAAATATTTTTTCCATACAAATTTCAAAACGAAAAAAATTTTTCTTTTTACAAAATTTGGCCATAAGTGTGCTATTTTCGATATTGTCTTTGCATTGATATCAACAAGAAGTTATGGAATAAAGATGAATAATATTAGTTATCAAACCAATCTTCTTCATTCAGATTTTGTAAAACAAAAGTTGCTAATTTATGTGATGACTACTTAACCATTTTTTACGAAACTATAAAATTTTAAATTTTTAAAATTTTAAATCACTTTTTTCGAACTGCATTTAAATTAGTTATTTATGAATTTTTACAAACAGAATTACAATTATATGCATAAAAATTTATTTTGAAGTGCATGGTAACAAATATTTTCATTCGTTGTAGTGAAACAGACAGAACAGATTACTATGAACACCTTTCGATCTTCGACTTTAGTCGAAAGTATTGATCTAAATAATTTTCATTTGATATTATGACAATAATTCCACAAAGAATGACGTTATTGTGAATAAAATCAACAAAAGCTATCGTACAATTTGTGTTTGTGTACTTAAACTTTGTTTAACACTTAGATTTGATAACAATTTTTTATATTAAAATACTTCATCGAATAATAAAATCGGTTCGATAGAAAATTCGTTTTTCAGCGAAATTTTCGATGCTTATAATATAAGTTTAACATTTGATTTTCGATTTTCGAAGATAAACAGCGAAGATCGAAAATCGAATGCAACTCATAATATGGCCTAAAGTCTTTTATGGGAATGGAACCCACGATTCTCGTTTGAAATTTTTCAAACGATACAACAAGGCTTGATTAAATTTATTGTTCTTTCGCTACACAAATTTGACGTATGAGTAAGAATTCACAATAACATTGTGCCATCTTAATTTGTTCATTGTGAGCAGGCAAAGGCTTTTCACACACGAGAAAAATTGTGTTGGCATAACATGCCAGTTTGTATGTGAGAGAGGCAAAGAGAGTGGTTTTGTGGTTGGCATAATTTTTCAACAAAGCACATCCCCGCATCAGCAGCACAAAACTTAAAACACACATAACTTAAAAAAACAGCAAATATAAAATGAATACACAAAACACTAATGCACACAAAGATTTGTATGCCAGATTAATTAGTCTCGTGCGTTCTTGAAAGAAAAAAAATTTACTAAATTTATTGTTTTTCGCTACAAAAATTTGGCGTATGAGTACTATATACTTATACTATTCAAATATAATACTCATACGCAAAACTATACAAACTATTGAATTGTCAATAAATAAATGTCAAATGAACTTTTTGACACTTATGATCAGTATACTTTAGCAAAACATCGTGAATAGTTTGGCGCTTGAAAAACGCTCTCAAATTATCTAGAACTAAGTACTTCGAAAACAAGTCCTCAATTCTCTTAATTTATAGACGACTTCGAGTATTCGTTTAAACAAAAATGCCGCATATGGAGCGAAAACTATCCATAAAATGCACCCTTTGGTGTGGTTTACTCGCTGGTGACATCATTTTATTTCTTCAAAATCTCATTACGGCCAGTGGACATGATTACTGTACCATGCTGAATGATTTTTTGTTTGACAATATGGATGACATTGATCTAGGCGAGATGTGTGTTCAACAGGACGGAGCTACGTGCCATACGGCGAACGCAACCATTTGCTAATTAAAATCAAAATTTGGCGATAAGTTTGCGTCGAGAAATGGAGCTTTCCTACATATTCATACGATTTGACATCTTTCAATTATTTCCTGTGGAGCCTCGTGAAGTCAATGGTCTATGTTGATAAAACAGAAAAACTAACATATTGGAGGCCAACATTGTTCGTGCTATTCGTAACATACGACCAGCAATGCTCAAAGAAGTGGTCAAATATTGAACGTTCAGAATGCGCTTCATCAAGAATAGCCACGGTAGCCATATGCCCAAAATTATTTAAAAATTTTTGGTATGTATGTTTTGATCTTTCGAATACAAAAATTTTTAGATTAAAATTAATTTTTTTATTGCTATATTTTACAATTTCAAGTTCTACTGGTCTTAAAAAACACCCCAGTACTTACATGTATGTATATTAGTGTCCTGCACAAGATCATTTATAAGACATTTCAAGACATGAGAGATTTTTCAAATGCTGTACTAGAGTGAAACATTCTAAAACAAATGGTAAACAACACTGTTGGCAAGACACAAACAACTGGAACAAATGCCTTACTAACAGTGTTGTTTGGCGTTTGTTTTAGAATATTTCGCTCTAGTAAAGCATTTGAAAAATCTCTCATGTCTTCAAATGTCTTATAAATGGTCTTTTGCAAGGCTTTAATCTACATTAGAGTGGCCGTTATTTATTTTATTCTCACCCCCAAATCAATTAAGTTTTTTGTAAAAAAAAAAAATACAGAAAAATTTCAAAGCGATAAGTTGTGTTTTAGGAGGTGCGTCCGCCCCTCAAAGTTGGCCTTCAAACCCATTTTTCAATGTAATTTTTGCATATAACTATCTTTTTAAAAACTCATTTTACAAGAACATGATATATGGCGATATTTTAGCTCGTGTAGTCAACAACATTAGTATCAAAGAATGTTTTTTGCTAAACTTAATATTTTAGCAAATAATGAAGAAAATAACCAACAAAATACAAAAAATTATATACACCAAAATTGCATTTATATGGAAATTATTTTAGTAAGCGTCTACAATAAGAGTTTATATCTATTAGATAAAACTGAACCGATTTGGGGGTGAGAATAAAAAAAATCAACAAAAAAATTCTCCATAGACCTTATTTAGACACGAAAATATTCGGAATGGAAACATTTAGTTTGGAGCAATTTACGGGTGGGGGAGAGAGAATCATTTTTGTGTTCGTTAATCGGCGACACGCTTTGTTTTCATATTCTTTGCTACATATACACGCATACATGCATAAATATGCTTGCTTTTATGCAATAAATATTAGAATGTCGCCGGCAACATTTTCGTCTGTGTAGACGCGAAGGAAACAACAAAAGAGAATTCCAGAAAGGAAGGGAAAACCAGAGAATTCCAGATGTTTTGCTTCCTTCCATCTAAATCAGGACATACAACTAACGGCCACCCTAATGTAAATACATATGTATATTTTTGCAAATATTTGAATTATTACTTGAAATAAAATATATAGAAACTTTCAGCCATGTTTATAAAAATTAATAAGGCTTTATAATAGCTTTTTAAAACAAATTTTTTTAATAATTTTTATAAATAAGGCTGTTTTTGTATACAACAAAATAATAACAGAAAATTGCGAAACTTACAGAATTAAAAACAACTTGGTTTATTTTCAAAATTGCAACAAAGAAAATGCTAAATCTAAACCATTTAGGGAATTCACAATGAATGTGTGAACATTCTAATGTGGCAACATTGTGCCATCTTGAAATTTTCATTGTGAGCAGGCAACGATATAAATCACAGTATATTGAAATATTAAACTAACACGAGTTTTTAAATTAGAAATTATTGTTGGATAAATTTATCAAAATAACTTTTGTTCTGGAAAATGCCTAAAGACAGCGAAAACTACAAATATTTTTACATCAACTACAAAGCTGCGCTGACAATTTTAACTTGTTTAGTTTAACACGCTTTTTATACTTTTAAATTTGCCATCTGGTAATAAATTTGATTTACACACAAACGAAAACAACAAAACTTGCCAGTCCACATTAAAGTACGTTGCAATATTAAAAAATATTTTAAAACTCTATTGTGAATTCCCTAATCGATCAAAAGTTACCTATAAAAAACAAAAAACAAAAAACAAACTCCCTTCGCAGCGTTGGATAGGCAGAAAAAATAAATAGAAAAGAATTGAAATAGTCAAAAGGAGATTCTGCAGCTTTTTGCCATAAGCTGACAAGGTTCTCGTATTGCACATTCATCAATGAAACATAAACATACATATGTATGCATGTATGTATGTATATAGCCAACTCTAAAAGAATTGTTAGATATATAGATAAGTATTTACATACTACGTATGTATACATACACATGCACGTACATACATATGTCGTATTTCATTAATATTATTTTTAAGCAGTCAACAGAGTCTTAAAACTGTCAGGGAGTAGCAAATTAGTGTTCAGTTGGTGTTGACGGTATCAAATAGAGTAGTAGGGGTGATTATTTGGGATTATAAGGTAAGTATGTCTGTAAGTACTCCACTAACTATTCTACATGTTCAAAAGCACATGCCAAGTTTGATACGTACTTATCTGCAGAAAACATATGTACATTAGAGGTATAACCAATTTTTTTGGCTTAGTACCATGAGGTCAACCATGTCCCAGTAAACACGAAAATCATAATCTTTTGTAATTTTTCTCAAAAAGTTTCACGCAACGAATGGTTTTTCTAAGCGACTTGAACTATCAAAAATATTATTTTACATAATCTAAAATTATTTTGAGGCCTTCTTAATAATGCAATATTGAATATTGATAATTTTATATGGTGTTTTTTATTTATTTTTTGTTTTAAATAAATATATTATTAATTTTTCTTAACCAAAAAGGAAGAAAAAAACTCCATCAGGGTTGGTGTGTGAACTATTTTGAAAGTAGCGAAAAAATAAATATACGTTCGATATTTTAAAAAATTGTTTAAAAGTTATATCCCTAATATACATATGTGTGCAGTATGTATTAAAAAAATTCTACTTTTAAGAAAATGCTTTGAATAAAAAATAATAATTTCCATTGAGAAAAACTTAATTCATAATTTATGTGTAATAAATTTGAATATATTATGGCTTTTTTTCTTATCATCTCTCTTAGAATTCCACTCGATTACCCAGCAGTACTTCAATATTATCTTTTATCAGTTGTTTTGTTAAAATGCATTGAATGGTTTTTTATGGTGGCTATTCTGGAAAAGGCATTGAAGACGTGAAAATTTCCACTAAAATAAAAATATAAAGATCCAAAAATTGTTTTTGTTTATCAAGCATTTCTTAAATGAAATAAACGTTAGGAATTGTTATGTTATATTACATAGTGTACACACCTGATGATTTTATATCAGAACTCGTAATAGAACACCGGCCGAGCAATTGTCATTTTTTCATTAATATCAACTCAAACTCATCAACGTCTACCCCGATGATTTTATATTATGATGAATCAAACTAATATTTACAAAATACTTGCCAAAAATATATAATTTGCGTGCTGTTTAATTTCTTGTTGTTTGTGACGCATTTTTATACTAAAATTGTTTAATAAATAAACGTTAAATGCACAATAACACATAAAATGACATTTGATATCAAGATAAATTTATCAAGGCGCGAGCTTTGATGATTATATCATAACGCTGCAATAATACTAATAAATTGAGTCGATAAGTGATGAATTTTCACCATCATGATATCAATTTGACATTCATCATGATATAAAATCATCAGGTGTGGACAAATGTTATGGATAAGTAACTAAATTTGCCAGAGATCACTATTTAACAAAAGTGAATCTGGTAATAAAGTTCAGCAAGTATACAACAAGAGTAAAAGTTCCTGGACATTGTTGCGGTGAAATGGAAGCCATAAAGCCATTTTATTCTTGAAAAATTATAACCCTCTAACTCTTCTCCATACATACAAAAAAGTAATATGAATGATTTTGTAATATTAATTAATATATTTGTAGTATTAATTAAAAAATTAATTAAATTTTCACCTATAAGCAATTTGATAATATCAATTAAGTTTTTCCAGTCAAATTAATTAATACAATTAAAAATTTAATTAATACAATTAAATTCTTAATTGAAAATATTAATTGGTGAACACTTTTTTCTGTGTATGGATCTTTTTGTTCCATGGAAGAATTCATAAGCGTGTTAAAATGTTCTTTAAAAATAAAGGACATAAGAATTTGTTACGAGTATGAGTCTTTAAACACAACAAAGCTCGAAATTTAGTTAAAGCACCAGATATTTGTCAATAATGTAAAAGCATTTTAGGGTTTTGGAAGCCTATTACTCGAACATTTCTTAGAACTAGAGTTATTTTGTTAAACTTTCATTAAAACAAATAAGAATGTATTTTGGTGTGTGCATGACAACTTTTTAGCAAAAAATTTCAAGGAAGGTAGTTAATCGGGTTTGTTATTAAGCATTTTTGTTGGAAGCTTTTCCCTACTGGGTTACCAATGATTTTAACAAGACGTGAGACTAAAACAATCGATTCTTGAGAAGTAATTACTTTTTTTTAATCTAAAAAAATCATTCTCCTTATCTAGCAACTGGTACATTATTTTTTTTTAATTTTAGTTAATATCATTTGTAAGCGAGTAATGAAGTTTTGTAATCAGAAAAATAAGTCATTATATGGCAAGTAGTTCTGATGGTAATGTGTAATTTTTTGAGATTTTAAGGTTTTATTAGGTTCCAAGTTTTTCAAATAAATAAAAAGACCCAAATGCACAATAGAGGCCTGCGTAAATAGTCTTGAAATATAAATATGTCTTATTTTTTAAATGTATTCTCGTGGGATGTATTATACTAAACCAATAATAAATGCTGTCGTTTAATAAGCGAAGCACGATTGATGTATTAATGTTCATGTATATGAGTGTTAACAATCGATGTCGCCAAGATTTCTTGTTCGTAGGAAACGTGTACGCTTGTTATTTTTCATTTTGTATGTTTGAGTGTAGATGGTAAGCTATTATTTGTTTAAGCGTGGGTTTTTAAAGCAAGCGCACACAAATAATGTCAATGCATGTGTGCAGAAGCTTAAAAGATCATACACACAACGTGTGTGCGTATGTACATGCGTGACGCTGAAACAGCTGATCGATATTGTTATGTGAAAAATAATGAAAATGGTTATAGAGATGTAATGTAACGTAAGCAACTTTTCATACAAAAATATCGATCAGCTGTTTACTACGTTGCAGTTACTTTACATTACAGTGGGCTAACTGGGCCTTTACAAATTTTTCAGTCACGAAGTATTTTCTTCTTTACTCCTATACCTGCAATAACTGAAACAAATTTCTTGCCAACAGTGTTTTTTAGCGTTTGTTTTAAAAGATTTTGCTGTAGTAAAGCATTTGAAAAATCCCTCATGTCTTAAAAGTTCTTTTAAGTGATCTTGTGCAGGACTTTAGTGCACAATTCTTATCTAACGACGGACTTCATTTACTTCACACATATATTAAGTCCTTATTTTTCGATTCGACTTTGACTTACTGTATAGGCCACATTTTTCTTTAATCTAGTATAAACTTTTAATTTGTGTGTATGTACGGTGATGATAGAACATCATTGTAGAAGGATTGTCTATAGTTGTTCTTGTTTGTGACTGGCGTCCCTATTACCTTATGTGCTTGTGTATCTGTACACTTCTTAATAAGTAAGAACTATAACTTAGTTGTAGTTGTTTGTGTCTTTCATCTGCATTGGCTTATGTGCTTGTGTGGTTGTATATTTCTTAAGAAGAAAAACGTATAACATAATGGTTGCCATGCTGTTTACTTGTAATTAGCATAGTCACAAACGTGTTTGATTATTTTGTTTTTTAGTTAATAATTTCCAGTTTATTCTTTTTTTTACCAAATTTTTTATACAAGTTAGGAGGATGGCAAACTGCTTGTTGGGCATCCAAAAGACATTAGACAACGTCTCATAAATAATAAATAGGAATTATGTATGTAAGTGCTGTAACTAAGTTCATAAATAAGAAAATTAATGAATATACTATAAGTAGAATGTATGTATGTATAAATGTATATATGTATGTATATGTATATATACTAGGTACATATGTAAATACGATTACGCCATTTTTGATGAGCAATACTGGTTAAAGACTTGTTTTTGTATGTCAAAACAAGAAAACGTTTCAAACGATTCAAGTTGCGACTTGCGTTTGTTTACTAATGGAAAGTGATAATTAAAACAAACACAAATTGTCTTAATATTTATTTATGCATACTTATTAGCGCTAAAATTTAAATTTTTTTTTTAAATATCAAATAATATGCCATTATAGTCGAAAAGAACATTACAAACTATGAAGACATCTGATAAAATCCTTCTTTTAACTAAGTTTAAGTTGTAATAATGCCCAGAAATGAATTTTTTTTTTGGAAATTTGTTTAATAGACATTTTTTAAACTTAAATAATTTTTAATGAATACGGTAAGTAGTATTTTAAAATTGTTGAAAATGATTGGTGTTGCTTCTGTTTTTTCTTTTTCAAATAAAAATTTTAGAACATTATGACAGTATGGCACTTAAGACTGCCTTTTGAATCCCCCAATTATTAAAACATTGAGTTTTCAAAAACTTCAAGGAATTATTTTTTATTTTTTAGAAATTGGGTAATTTTCATAGGACACGAGTGCTCATTTATATTACACAAACAATATATAAAAAAAATTAGTTTAAACCTAATATTGTATTATCTGTTGTCAAATTGTTTAACTACATACCGTAAACTTTCAGTTCTTGACCTTAGCGAGTAGTCTTTCGATAAACGATGTCTGTAAGAAAAAGAGAAGTTTTTGCCACTAATTTTAATATAAATTTAAGGAGATTATTCATTAGTTAAAAACCAAAGTGCTATTTAGAGTTTAAAACACTCAAATCATGTGCAATTTTAAAAATAATATTACAAATAATTAATGGGAAAAATAAATAAACAAATGCAAAATAATTTCAAATTAAACAAATTAAAAAGTCTCGGGCCAATTGTATGTATTGCTCACGAGATTAAAAATTAATGAGGCCAACTATTTCAACAATACACTTAACTAAAGAGCCCAAGTGTATGGTCATCTTAAGCAGCGTTGCCAGATATAGTATAAAAGCATAATTTACGAATTCGTATAAATTGAATTACATATGTAGCACATTTATTGAATTTTCTTTTTCAAACGTTTGAAAATTTATTTTCGATCCTTACATATTTTTTTCTCTTAGAAAAAAAACAAAAAAAATTCTTCGTATCTGCAATTATCTAATACGAAAAAGTTTACACTGAACTTTGACATTTAGATGCAACTGCTGACAACGTTGCCACTAAAATGATATTAATACCAAGTTTTCAAATTATTTACATAGAATATGGCATCACTTGCTTTAGCCGTTTTTTCAACTTAAATGACTCTGTACCATGAATCAACAAGATTACGCATTGCGCAGGTCCTTGGAGACTCAGTTAGCCAAGTTTAATGGAATGTAACTGCAATGGTAAGAAGCAACTGATCGCTATTGTTACCGGAATGTAAAAAACTTTACATTACTTTTCACATAACAATATCGTACAGCTGTTTCCTACCGTTGCAGTTACATTCCATTACAGTCGGGTAACTAAGCCTCCGGTATTGTTGCTATAATTCAGCTGTTCGCGTGACTTAAACAAAGACCCTTGTGATTTTGTTTGAAAGCAAAATACTAACTTAACATCAAAAATGGAAAATATAACTTAATAATTAATTGAAAATGAAGTGCACAGTGACAAATAGCAATAATAATAATAAAACAAAAACTTTATGTCTAATACTAGTTTATTAAATCAATCCAAGATTTTTCTGCCCGCGTTAATAAACTAAATGTAAAGACGTTTCAAAACTGTTTCATTTTTAGAAATTCTTCATAAGGTTTTACAAAAAAACATGATTTTTGAAGCGCACTGCTGTGCCCTACTGTCCGTAAAATATCGTTTGCGGTCGTAGAACGTCATAAGGACCGTGCTAAGCGTGAAAATAGAGAAATTTTTTAAATTCTTATTACAGAACACAATGCAAAATGTGTTTCCCTCAATAGTAAGCATAGATTAAAATCTTTAAATTACATTACAATTATTTTTTTAGTGGATGTATGCAAATGAACCACTATTGCAGCCTACGGAAACTAAAATTTCATGAAACGCCAGCTTCATTCTGAATCTCCGCTTTGGCGTTTGAGAACTTCCGAATATTTTTGAAAATATTTTATAACGTCTCATATTGAACAGGCTCGTCACATTTAATGTGATAAAATAGTAAAAAAGCTCTTTTATCGATTTAAAATTTATTTTAAAATAAGAAACCTTAATTAAGAACTAGTCTAAAAAATAAGAAAATTTAACTAATAAAACAAATCAAAAAATAAAATTCTATACTTTTGTGTTTTATTTTATTATAAAAATAAATCCTAGTCGTAATTTTTTAACTTCCCGCTTTAGGAAGTTATTGATTTTAACACATTTTTGAAAATCATTTTTTTTTTATTTGCCGCAACAGTTCTCAGTTGCAGTTTCCATAACACACAAATAGTTATGGTCTATGATGACGTAATGCGAAGAATAAAACTATTTTGAAAAGCCAAATGCTTCATGGGCTTGATTTTCAAATATCTTTACATAATAATTCCTCTGTCTGGCAACTCTTGTATCATCTGTTCTCAGTTTGACTTGACATTTTGTCATATTCCGATATGATTTTGAAGTATTATTAAAAGTGCAGTATGGTTTCATTCTTTTTATGCCGGTAATAAATAAAAAAATTAAATATTTATACATATACATATGAAGCCAGTAATATCAAGTGTAGCTAGGAAGGCTGTTTGAGAAATTTGCCAATCTGAATTTCCGCACCATTTTTATATATTACTCTTATGAGATTGTAAAGCTCAGCCAGAAGCAGCCTTGAAAAAAAATATTTGAAAAAAAATCGGCTAAATTAATGCTAAACACCCCTTAATTGCTGATTATTAAGTCGGGACATCAAAATACATTTTAGATGTATGGTTCCGTCGGCAAAGTTTCTTATTTTGATCCCTAGAATAAGATTTTCCTTGTAATTTGTGCAATTTTGAAATCTACCCACCCTGATATACATACATATGTAAAATACGATTTAATAAAAATAATTATCAGTACCTGTGTTCTGTAACTTGCGAGAAGTTTTTGCGTCGAAAAAAATTAAACAATTATATTGGTTGTCCTGTTTTTCACAGGCTGATTCACATACAACCTGTGTTTCACAGAATGACAACAAATTTTTCGTTTGGAAAAGTTCTCACCAAAGTTACAGAACATAGGCACAGATTATAAAAAAAACGAAAAGCAAAAAAGAAACCAAAATGAACATAAATTATAAACATTCAGGCTAAGTTACGTTTAGTAGAAAGTTAGAGCAAAATACCTGCGATTCCTTTGAGAGTTGCTGTGTCTTAAGTTGCGATTATCGCGCCATCTATCAAAACGATGACGCAGCGTTTGGCGCACTTCTGAGTTGAGAAAACAGAAAAATAAAGAAACGAAGAAACCCTTAAAAGAAAAAGGAAATGTAAATTTTATTTTTTACCCTGATAGTACATTCAATCTGAAAATTTATTTAATGCATACAATAAAATCGTTAAAATTCTTAAAAAGAAAAGCAGACTACTAACTTATATTATTCAGTTTCTGAGAAAAGTAAATTGCTTAAAATTTACATCAGAAGAGCTCCCTGAAACTTATGCAAGATTTTGAAGTATCAACCATTTGGTGTAACAGGAAATTATTTGATTACAGCATATCATTCCAATAAAAACACCGTCTATAAGTCTGTACTAACCATGTTATGTTTCAATAAAAGAAATAGAGTTCATACATAAATTCTTTTTTATATAAATTTGAATGAGTTTCAGGGAACATTTCCTACTATTTTTTTTAAGTTAACTTACTTGTGTACTTATTAGAAAAGCTCTTGCAATTTCAAATAAATTACGACTAATGCCTTGTTCCGGGCCAACAAGTACCAATAGGTATGTGATGCCAAACAAGGGTATCAATACCATAAGGGCTTTTGAGGCTTTACGATATTGCCTCGTCTCCAAGGTATTGGCTGAACGCAGTTTTGTTATCAGGACCTGCAAATAAACGCCACGAATAGAATTAACGTTTAATAATAATAATAATAAATACATAAGCGTTTCTCTCATATATTGCTTAAAATAAATATGATTTACAAACAATAAAAAAGCGCTGCTTGACTGTCAACAAAGAGAGTAATTAACCACCCAGCTTTCAGTTAAATTCTTGGCACCCAAATCCGTGGCATTCATTATCTAAAAATTTTACGATAGTTTGTAAAGATATCAAAATTAAATATATCGCTTAAGATAACTTTCTACAAGGCGACAAGTGCAGCTAGCGGCATTTGATGTAGTGTGTTAATGTAGCCCGTTGTGGTGAATGTGTGTATATACTTATAAAACTTTGTTCACCACCAGTTCTTAAAACTTTTTTGTTACAACTTTCCGTTTTTAGTTGTTAATTAATTTTAAGGAATATTTATTTTTTCTCTGTTATTGTCCATATAACAGCTGATTGCTTTTCTGTTTGTCCAAACTAGATCAAATAAAAAGTACATGCTGTTTCGTGCACATCATTCTCTCATTCATTTAATTTTCGAGTAAAGGGAACGCTGTTCAACAAATTGAGATCGCTGGGAATTATTTGCTATACATGCGTGAACGTGAACATTTAGAAAGGTTAACTAATTTATTAATTTTTTCCAAAAAATTTTAATTCTGCTCCCCACAATGCAGTGTAATTAATTTTTCCCAAATATTAAAATTTAGAATGTTTTTGTTTGAGAACTTACCCACATAATACGTATCAGGAATATTAAATTAAGAAGTAAAACCAAAGAAGCAGGACCTTGAAATATCCAGTCAATGTGAGCTTCACGCATCCAAGCACATTCAATATCCAGCTGAAATAAGAAAAATAAATGTAAGTAGTATGTTTAAGGGGGTTCTAGACCACTTTGTCAGTATGATGATGCATGCTTAGATGGGAGTATGTATACCTTCAATATGGTTTTTCTTCATATAAAAGCAAACATTCAAGTCTGGCAAGCCTGTTTTCCCTCTCTTTTACTATCCATCCCTGGTTGAGTGGTGTGAGAGATTGTGTGTGGGAGTAAGATTTTATTACTTTCGTTGTGAAATTCAATATTCAGGCATGCTCCATCATTTGTTCTGAAAAAGTAGCCTAGAACCGTCTTAAACAAACTACTAATGTATTTTGAGTACCGACAACGACGATTTTGCTTTCTAGTTAAAAAGTAAATTACTATCTATTTTTAAGCATACAAATTGTTTTTATATGAAATACACAGTTTTTTATACAAAATTTGTTTTATTTTTCAACGTAGCCTCCTTTGAGATCTATACACTTATACCTCAATTTACACGATAGATACGTTCCTGAGAAAGTCGTCTAAATCGAAATTTTAAATATTAGTATGAAAAATCCTGGAAATCGAAAATAAAGGCATAATCGCGTAAGAACTTGATTTTATTAAAAAAATTATATGTTGGCATTCGTACACTTTTGATGTACAAAAAATATAGAAAACAAAACTTTTTTAAGCAGTTTTTTTGCGATTTGATAGCATTTTGGAAGCTCTATATTTAGTGCAAAAGATGGATTTCATATTAATAGTTATAAGCATGTGGTCACGAACGAAGGCAAAATAGAAGTCAACTTTGGCTGACAGTAGTGAAATGTAAAAATCTGCGAAATGCAACAGAATAATAAAATGTGATTAATTTATTTTAAAAGTGTATTAATGTAGGTCTCTATGCAGTATTTACACAATAAAATATCTCTATTGGTTTTTGTTTAATTGGCTTAATTACCGATTGCGAACGTACTGGTCCCGAATGTACGATTTTTCCACATGTTTGTTTTTTATTATTATTACCATGCCTTTTCCCATTTTCGAACTTTGTTTTTGTTCTAATTTTTCTCTTCTTACTTGATTGTAATAAAGAGATTTTGAAGAAAAAGTGCAAATATAACACATTTTTTGCATGTAAAATAGTTATATATAAAAACGTCTTTAGAAGAAAATTTAAAAGAAAATATAAAATTTTACAGCTTCCAGTCCAATTTCCTCAAGTAAAACAGCTGAAATATGATATTGAACCATTCTTTTATATAAACATAGACTTTTTATAATTATAAACAATAAAACTCAATGATAATCAACATTTCATTTTGCCACCCTGGTAGACCATTCGGCGAAAATTCCCATATGTATTTCAACTCAGTTTTTAAAATACGCAATACAAATAAAAATATACCTTTATTCGTTAAACAAAATAAATGCTATTCATAAAAACAAAAACAAAATTAAAAATATCAATTTATGTGTTTACTGAAAACACATAAAAATAAACCTATTAGAGACAAAAATATTCAATAAAATACATAAAAAATCGTGTAATTCGATGCATTTCATAAATCTCCCAATTTACACGAAAACCAAAATAATCGTGTAAAAAAAGTATCGTGTAAATCGAGGGATAAGTGTAATTTTAAAGCAACCCTACTTAATGCAGCCAAGCAATTTATATATAGCTAAATAACTTATTATTTTTTGTTAACTATTTTTGAAGTGGGTAAAATTTTTTTAAAACTTTTTTGCAATTGTTGAGTACAAAATTACAATAGAATTCTAATTCTCAGAACATGGCCGAAGTCAATAATAGTATGTGCAAGAATAATTATATATTAAGGAAAAGCAAGCAATATGCAAAAAAGAATCTTAAAATTTGTATGTAAAGATTAGTTGCATAGTTTTTAATAGCGTACTTTCACAGAAAACTTATTTTAGGTCATAATTCTCGTTTCCTTGCTGACAAGCAATATTTAGTAAGTAAATAATAGAAATATTTGTGCATAACTCATGCAACAAAACATTAAATTTACCATGAGTATATACATATTTGCAACATCATCGTTATGTATTTTTTATGTTGCTACTACATGATTTTTATCCTTTTAGCCTTGAGGTTAGTTAGTTACTTAACCTATGTAACATATTTGCAACTTTGTCGTTAGACAAAGGGAAAAAATAAGTTAAAAATACATGAAAATAAAAACAAAACATTAAAATAATAAACTAAACCTCTAAGGCACGTGGTCGTATGCCAAGAAGCCTTCATTTATTGCATAAATAATATAATTTATATTCAGCAATATGCATCACTACAATTTTGTAAACAACATGAATTAAACCCATAATCATAAACAGTTCATTGTATTGTGTCTACGTAGCAACTAAATTGCGACTATTA
This sequence comes from Tachina fera, assembly GCA_905220375.1. Taxonomy (NCBI): domain Eukaryota; kingdom Metazoa; phylum Arthropoda; class Insecta; order Diptera; family Tachinidae; genus Tachina; species Tachina fera. The sequence goes on along the minus strand of LR999967.1, from coordinate 99,239,002 downwards.
ACAGAGGTGAATAGCTGGGAAGTTTTGTTGAAGGATAAGTAAATGTATGACTAAAGGTTCATGTGATTGTGAAAATTTTTAAAATGAGACATGTAGGATAGGGCTGCCAGAAGTGTGACCTCCTCAACCAGGATACTCAAACAAATCACAAACGAACGAACAACAGAACCTTATATACGAAAATCGAATATTTAATTCATATAATGAGCATCGAAAATTTCGTTGACCAATCGAACAGAACTTAGCTTTCGATGAAAAGAATTTTTATAAACGATTTTTTTTATATTTTAGGTATAGTTTTTGAAAATTTTAAAAATCATTTTGAGTGATTTTTATAATAAGGACAATCTTTGTCGAATGTTCGTCATAATACCAAATGAAAATTCGTTCGATCAGTAATTTTGACTCCAGTCCAAGATCGATAGTTGCTCATAATAAGGGACTTAGTTGAAACAAAAATAGAATCAGAATGGCTTTCGTTTAAATTTATTGTATTTGCTGGTAAATTTTCCTGTACAAAAAACACGAGAGTTTAAATTGGACCAAGATACCAGGACAATTTGTCTAAATCCAGGACAAATCCTGGAAAACCAGGACGTGTGGCAGCCCTAATGTAGGAGTATAATTTTTGCTTTTTTTTTTTGCTAATAAAATATTTATGTTTTTTGTACAACTTTAGGATTTAGGGATAAACTATTACTTAATTTTTCATTTACTTGCTTCATACAAATAAAAACAAAATAATATAATTAAAAATTTAATAGATGCAATTAAAAATTTAAGTGATGCAACTCACCCAACTGTAAAAACTTTATTGATGGTAATAATTTGTGTACGGCAACTGGCTTAATACACTTTTGATTTAATATATGAGAACACGAATTTTTTTTGTATACATATTAATAAAATTTGTTTGTAATATTTTCAATATATCTTTTGTTTAGGTTATATTCAAATTTTAATTGCGTAGCTAGATTTGCTTGGTCTTTCTACGAAACTCCCCGCATTAATGAATAACAACTTGAAAGACATCTGCATACATATGACATGCATAAACTAATATGCATGCATGCACGTAAGTATGTATGTGCACAAGCAAATACCCTGCAGGAATTCAAACTGATACAATAATAGTCACGTCACCGGTGCCCAAGTGATAGGTACTAGTCCGAGTTCTAACTCTTCCTATGAAGCGGACCAGTCACTTTTACATGGGGATGGCCTACTTTGTATGCACCTTGTGACTTGTCACTGAACTATTCCATAGGGACCTATTCGATGTGGAATAATATAAATTATATATAATTGTCATTCCGAGATTTAACTGTAACAATTTTATTTTTATTGTGACAAATGCAATAATTCACTTTTAAGCAGAAAAATCATGCATGACAGGCTTGTACACTACCCACTTCACCAATTTCAAAACGAAATGGTTTTCAGAACATGACCGATAATAACAAAAAACGAACATCGAGAAAATCGTATCGAGATATAAAACAATATATCGGCTTAGGTGTAAACCTGCTAAATCCACTTTTATAGCATATGCCATTTTAATGCCGTTTGAAAGAGAATGAAACGCCTCATCGACTTGCTTTAATATTTTCATTAATTTGAAGCTCTATATGTCGAAGAAACTTAATGTATTAGGCTATTTTCTTAAGCTTTGTATAGAAACCGTTAACAATATTTTGTCTCTCCTGTAAAATTTACTGGAGAGTTAGCAGTTTTACACTCTAAGCCGACGATATATTGTATAAAAAAAATTTAATATTAAAAAATTTTAAGTGAAAGTATCGATTGTGGAAAAGTTGTTGAGCCTGTTAAAGTTTTTGTGTGATTAGTTGAAGAATTGTCACACGTTCAGATGCATGCGTAAGTATTTGAGTTTACTAATTCAACGAAACATTTCTACATTTTTACATTTAAATTTGCTTCGCAAAATAAATATTCTGTTTGCACAACACTGAAATAAAAAGAAAGACCTGTGTTATAGTATTTATATTTTAACGCTAAGCTGACGTGTGCTCAAAAAATCTTTAAACGCAATAGTGAATTTAATATGTAATATATAATATAAATAGACAGTATAATAAGCATACATATGTTTGATGAAATTAGTAATTTAATTTAATTCCTTTATTTCATTCCTTTTTCGCATTTTATATATATTTTATAAATTTTATATATATATATATTATAAATATTATATTTTTTGTATGGAAAGAACTGCCACACAAATAAAAATATTGGAAATGACAAACCTTGCCACTAGTACATACTACTGGGATGTCATAAAAAGACATAGTGTGTACTCGACATAAGAGCAGCTTTTCACCGGCAGAAGAAAAAAAAATATGTTATACAATAATGTCGGATCAAAGCCAACATTAATGATGACAAAGAACAATTTGAAAGCGACAACAAAAATAATTATTGCCCTATTTATAAACATTATTAAGGCTTTATAAAGACTTTTTAAGAAATATTTTATATAAACATTTTAAAAACCCTTTATAAATCCTTGATAAGTTTTATAAATAAGACTTTTAATTTATTGGTGACTTAAACGAATGAAACACAAATAGAAAGCTTAATAAAAAAATTGTATAATAATCAGGGCTAACTAATTGGAAAAGGGAGAAATTTCACGCGGAATTTTATTCATTATAGCCCAGAATTTGAAATAAATAAATATGTACATTCCCTTTTAACAAGACTGTAATGATGGTAAGTACCCATTTTACTTTTAAAATTGAATGTTTAAACAAAAATACTCATATGCAGTAGTTCTTCATTTTTTTAATAAAACACCAAATGTGAACGAAATATGCAGTTTTATTATCAACACTTGCTCTAAAAAAGTATCAAAACTGATGCTTAGAATTACTAAAATGTATTATGGGCTTAATACCAACGTCAGTAGCAGATTCTCTGGGTTATAATTCGCCAGTAGTAGAACCAATACTGTTTCACTATTGACACTTCCTACAGGGTTATGTTCATATGACTGTATGTTCATATGTCCTTACATATGTATATGTGTACATGATACTGCTACTTTAGAAATGAGATAAAATAATGCCTCTCATATCTCATAAACTCAGAAAACTAAATAACATTTTTATGGAAAAGACAATCATTATGAGAATTTGCATGCGCCAGCCATATTAAACACAGGTTGGAAATTTATTTTTGTTTTTTTATTTTTATTTTTTTGCTGGGATGTTATATGCAGATAAAATGGAGGTGAGCAAGTGGAAAATTATAAATTGCATTGTAGACATATTACCTTTTAAATTTAATGCATATAGTTTTTAATATAAGTATGTACAAAAATTTAATTAAAATTAAAAACTTGACCATAGTTTAATTAAAACAAAACATCAATGTAACAGCAGATAATAATAAAATCCTTTATATTTTTAACTCGTCCTGTATTGAAAACGTACAAAAATCAAAATGGTTTTGCAAATGGTACCACACAATATGTAACTGAATACTATACACACACACGCACACAAATGCATATACATACACTCCCGATCAGCTGATTAGAACCACTTAAATTTTTGTTTTTAGTACGATATATATATATATTTTTAATTTTTATTACTGACACCTATAAATTGTACTGCCATAGGAAAGAGTATAAAGTGGACATCACAATAATAACAATAACAACAAAAATTAAAATTATTTTAGCAGTATTTTAGTGATCTTTTCTAGAAAAATACAAATAGGTTAGCATCAGATTAAATTTACATTAGAGAAAGTTAATTGTGGCAGAGTCTTGTGAGTTTCTTCTCTTATTTGTGTACTTTTAAATTATAAATCGATTGTGTCGTAATATGTTATTGCAACCCACAAAGTAACTCCTCCATTTCTGCTGTGATGGCGAATTAAAAATAGTTCCTCTTTTCTTATATCGGAAAAATAATAATTGTAGCCATCTTCTTATTCAATTTATTTTCGTCAGTAAAAACCACAGTTCTTAATTGAATGTCCCATGTCATAGTTTTGTTACGATCTGGTACTATTGAAAAGGGGCGAGGGGGTATTAAAAATAGAGGAAAATGGGTTACGCATGCTCTCTAGCAAATTCTTTGCGTACATTATTCGGTGGCGTTTTCTTATATAGCTTTGTTTTTAGCCTGCAATGGCTCTTTTTGCCTTTGAAACATTTGCCTTTATACTTGCTTGAGACCTTATTTTTGGAAGTTTGAGCAATTCGAAAAATTTTTCTCTTTTCGGGTGGAGTATCCTGGTAATTCTTTCCAAAGCTTTTAGTATCCTTTAACTATCCGAGCACATTTTCTTTTTAAAGAGAAGTGACACTCAGCAAATGAATACATACTAATATTACTAGGTGTTCTTTAAGAAAGGGGATAGCGATGGAGAAGGCAGGTGGTGTCGGAAGAGACAGAGGAAAGATTAATTATTTTACAACTCTGCTCTTTGCATATTTTTAATAAGGCAGTTTTGCAGCGCCTCTGGTGTCAAGGAGGCGTGTTACATTGTCGAAACTGTGATAATTTGATTGGTTATTGTATGAACATGAAATTTCCTACAACTGGCAATCAGTACCTGGATTCATTAACTTTTATTACGACAATCGTATCGCTATAATAAATATAACGAAAATTTATCGACCTTGAGTAACATATTTTACCGATATTCGCTGTCGGTTGGAGAAAAAAATCAAGCCACAAGATCAAATTAAATGAGAGTTTCTTTATTATTATTTAAGCTCCAAACACTTAGACGACAGCAGACTTCACAACTTCACGACTTCAAATGAAGTTGGCTTCAAATGCTGCCGTGTAGTCAGCTACATAATTATTTTGAAGGCAGCAACAACACTATATATAATCAGCCAGATATATATTTTACATAAATAAAATTAAAGTTACTGACTCAAAACGTACTAATATCACGTAAAAATGTAAAAACACATCAATTTATTTCATAATTTTAATTTTGTAATGTTATTTTCTTTTAAATATTACGAAAATTTTTAAGTTCTTATTTCTTCCAATTTATATTTATAGTGGCAGCACTGCATTTGCTCTTTGCTGCTCACGAAAATAGAAATTAGTCTAAGTTGGCAGCAGCAGCAAAATCCTGTTGTGTAGTCGTGCTGCTGTGATGTCGTCAAAATAATCGTTTTCATTTAAACACATGTATTTTATTTTTGACACTTTGCTGTCTGCTGCCTGCTGTCGTCTATGTGTTTGATGTTTTACGCTTTTCGCTTATTTTTACATTTTCTATACAGAGATACCACATAATATTGAATTATATGGTGAGTAAGATAAATCTGGAGACTGAAGAAAAAAGAAATTACGGAATCACATTGTCGTTAGCGCAAGCGAATAAATATGTCGATAAATATTACTATTTTCGGTTCGCAAAAACTTACTGAATCTAGGTACAGAAAAATGCGTGGTGATATTTAATGACTTTGTCGGTGACCGGGCTCGAAACCATGACCTTCGGCTTAGTAGTCAACGTTGTAACTAATTCTGCCAACGCCACCCTCATTCTTTTTGCACATTTTTCTAATATTTATTGGATTGTAATATTTTTCTTCCTTAATAGTTTAACTCATAGTAATACTACTTTCATTAATTTTTTTTAAATGTTTTCAAAAAAAGTATGGCGTATTAAGTACAGAAATTTAAACGATTCTAATCATGCGATCGCGAGTGTAGATGTATTTTAATACTTTTTGTGATACTATGCCCTTGTGAATATCAACTACTCAATTACGACGGAATTTTTTATGTGAAAATACAGTAAATTGTAACAAAATGTAGGTCTGCACGTATTCAAGTTCAACATTGATTTTATTGTTACGTATGTTTGTATTTGTACATGTGTTCTTTTTTTCGATAACTGGAATGCGTTTTATTAAGATTCAATTGTATATAATTTGCTGTTAGCTCCTTTTCAAACCATGTTCCAAAAAAAGGACCAGCTCATCCCCCTAAACATATCCTTTACATGTTCAACACAGTTGTGTCGCCAGTCTCTGCCTAGAGGACGATAATCGGAAGATAGTGAAAGCGGTAAAAATCCGCAAACTTTGAAACATTCTTGTAGAAATTCTTTAGGAACAAATATCAACCGATATTAATGATTTTTTTGTGGAGCAGTCAACATTGAAAAATAATGATAAAGAAAAACTATTAGTCTTTTATTTTTTATAGTTTTAAAGTTATCTGTCTTGCAAAAATATTATTTTATGTTTTAAGGCATGACTTTCTTTTTTGCTCTTAAGTACATAGTTTCTTTATTATTTAACAAAAATGTTTTATTATTATTTTTTGAACTTAAATAAGCAAATTAATTAACATGTGCATAATTAATAAAGAGTAAACGACAATGGTAAGTCTGTTGTAAATTAGAGATAGTAAATTTGAGCCTTCATTACAAAACACGTTTTCAGCAAATTGAAATACTATGAATCAAAACAATTCACGTATTCCATTTGCAAGAAAGTTTCATATATAAGGCAGAAGTATACATCAACTGACACTACACACAGTGGACCAACACAGAAGAACGCTGATGATGAAGGTTTAGTGGCCTTCGTAAACGGCTGGCTGTTCCGTTCAACTATGTGTTGTCAGAATATTTACAACTAACTTTGATGTTATTTGTTCATTAATAATTATCACATGTAATTTGTTAATTCAAATAAATCATAAAAATTGTTTTAATTTATTTAATTTTCAAATTTTAATTTTTGAAAAAATTAGAAAAATTATAAATTTTAAGTATTGTTATATTAGGTCTGTTCATTTACTTTCCAAACAGAAACTAGCAACGAGAGAGTAAGGCAGAAATTTACAAAATTACTCCCCCAAATATGAAAAAGTAAATGAACGCTTTACTTGTAAAAACTTGCAAGACAATTTTATTCATATCAGAACCATATATGGAAATCATGATATAATTGTACTTTTTCTGATTTATTTTGTTTGATAATATTTTAAATTGCAATTTTTTTAGAAATTTAAATTTAATATGAAATTCTTTACACAGTTTCATGTACTTTTACTATTTTTATGCATTTTTCATACTTTAATTTTATTCCATTAACAAATACAAATATTCGATTTTCCATCTCTGATCATATATGAGAAACAAACAAAATTACTTGCCACTAAAATTTAATTTATGTGGCTTAATGTTACAAACACTATAAATTAAGATAACATGCTTTCTTTTTTTTAACAAAGAAGTGCAAATTTTTTCAGTTTTTCTTTTTTCAAATATTTTTTAAATAATTTATTTGAAAACAAAACACAGAACAGGTGGTTGGATAATTCTTGCAAGTAAAAATTTTACTAGTAATAATTTGTTGAAATTTATTGTTTTCTCAATTTTTCTCTCTCTTTTGATGCTCTCTCCTTGCAAACTTTTTGAGTTAATGAACACTTTCCAGTAACAATTGTTACAAATTCGTAACAATTTTCAGTAAATGAACAAACCTATTTTCTTAATTTAAAAAAATATCAATCATTTAATGAAAATTTTTATTGTTTCGTAGAGATGAAGTTTTAGGAAAGAGACTATCAAACGAATTTTATGTATTTGTTCAAGTGCACCTTACTTACTTACTTTGGATTTGAAATGTACATTAAAACAAAGTCTCCATAAAAATGTTGACTAAAGCTCACTTCAAATACAAATTATTATTATTTTTTTACTAAGCAGTGTAATATATTTTATCATGTCAATATCACATGTTCACAGCAAACGCCATACAAAATGTTTACGTGGATGCCGTACCTTCTGTGCAATGGAATTGTGTATTCACAAAAGCATTAAGGAATGCAAATATTTAAACTTCTACATACATATAGGCTGTGCCATTTGATTCTCTTTTTATGTGTAGTTTTGGATTTTTTTTCTAAGATTTTCAAATTCTCAATTCTACTCGCAACATGAAAAACTTTAAACCCAAAGTAAAGTTATTAATAAAATTTAAAATGCAAATAAACTAAACAAGTCGTATGAAATTGAATAACAAATTTAAAAAAAAGGGAGTAAATGAAAATAAAAAGTTTCGTCGAAGTACTGAACAAAAGACAAAATGTTAAACGACATTTTTTTTTGAGCTAAAAAAGTTTTCCGTTAAAAACTATAAGTTATTTATAACTTAACTTTTTCTCTAAAAAATAAAATTAACTGTAAAACTATTTCATCGTGTTTAACTTTTTATTGATGTTTTATTGCAAATAATTTATATTTTTGTTTTTAACCGCACTTAAGTCTTATCTCGATTCTGATTCGTTTTAAAGCTTTTATTTTTATAAATTGAAAGCATTAAAGTTATGAAAACTAATGAAATCACTATCATTTTCTTTTCCTTGTGAAAAAAACGAATCATTTTGTGTAGACGCCAACAATAAACAAAAAGTTTTAATGGAACACTTCAAAGTGCGAACAAAAACTTTATGCGATTGATTTCCTTTCACAAAGAACTTTGTAATCTTGATTATTTATAAATACATATTTTATTGCTCAAAAATTATATAAGGGGAAGTGAAAAGAAGTACATGTGTACTTGCAAAGTCATGTAAACAGCAGAAAGTAGATTTCTCAAAATTTATTTAAAAAATTCGAAGAGACGAAGGAACGAATGAAGTAGTGGAAATAGTTTTTAATTTTCACGCTTTTTTAATTATTAAAAGAAGTGAATTCATGTTTAACGATTTCCTAAATCCCAATATAATAGTGATCAATAAAGTGATGAAAATTAACAACCAAAACGCTTTAAAATCAGAGAATATGCACTGCTTTAAAAAATTGGAAAAAACCGAAAATTGTTTTCGAAGAGAAGAGAGCATATGGTAGTATGAATAAAATAAATTTAGTGAAGCGCGACTTTGACCCGCGCACGAAGGGTTCCGTACGGACACGAGATATGTAATTAAATACGAACTTTTGCCTATATAAAATATAGTTTTAATTTTTTTCGTTTTTGACGTTTTTTTAATATTTGCGATTTTTTGTATTTGGGCGATTTTTTTTTAATTTTGGCGATTTTTTTCATATAGGCGATTTTTTTGGTTTTGGCGATTTTTTCGGTTCTTGGAGTTTCTTTTCATTTTGGAAATTTTTTCAGTTTGAAATTTTTTTTCTCGTTTTTTCGCGATTTTGTTCGGTTTTTGACGTTTTTAATTTTTTTTGGCAATTTTTTCGTTTTTGACGTTTTTTTTTAATTTTTGCGTTTTTTGATTTTGCGTTTTTTTAATTTTGACGATTTTCGGTTTTAGGCGTTTCTTCATTTTGGCGACTTTTTTCGTTCAGGCGCTTTTTTAGTCTTGACACTTTTTTTCTCATTTGGCGATTTTTTCGGTGTTTGGCGTTTTTTCAATTTGGAGATTTTTTTTAATTTTAGCGATTTTTTTAATTTTGGCGATTTTTTTCATTTTTCGCGTTTTTTCGGTTTTTGGCGCTTTTTTTATTTTGCCGATTTTTTTTATTTGGACGATTTTTTCGAATTTTGCTACTTATTTCAGTGTTAGATTTTTTTTTAATTTTTGCGATTTTTTTCGTTTTGGCGATTTTTTTTTAATTTAAATTTTTTTAAGTTTTAGCGTTAATTGTTATAGTCTATATAAAAATACACTAATTTTACAAATTTCAACTGTCAATATACATATGTATGTACATATAATTGTATGTATATTACATGGGATTTTAGCATGTTTCGTTGCTCGTTTTGGAACACCCTTTAATTTTTAATTCTCATGTATTTGTTGTTGTAGCGGCCAAGGTTCTAAATACTCTGTCCAAATTTCAGGTCCGTAAATCTTACGGTTCCTGAGAAAATAGCGTGTGAAGGACAGACGGACAGCGTGGCGAAAACAATAGGGGTTCTTTCTTCACCTTTGGTGAACGGAACCCTAAAAAGCAATGTAAGTCCGATCGGAGGGGAGATGTGTAAGCATTTAATAATGATTTTTTTTTTTAATATTGGCTTATGGTAACTAAAATAAGATATATAAATTTTTGACTCTACTGTATTTAAAAATCTATGGAAAAGTGCATATATAGTAGTGGAATTATTATTGGAAATGGGGGGGGGGGGGGGGTTTGTAGAGAACTGCTCATATGCAAGTGGAAAAAGTCAAATAAAAATTTTGATAAAGCTTGCGACTGTTGGTTTGCAAAATTTTTATTAAAATCTCCACCCATAATAATTGATGAGATGGAGATTGTTACCCAATTGTCGTGCACCAGCTTCAGTGTAAGAAGATATGTTATAATATAATATTATAAATTCTTTATAAAAACCGCTATATATCTTTTAAACAATAATTTGACATTTAAAATTAAAAGTTTATATTTATTTTATTTATTTTATATTTTTCAACTTTTAAACAAAATTATACCCACTGGCATAACTATTAGACTTCACAAGCACTTTATATTAAAATTAACATTGCAACTGAAGGTACGCTTTAAAATTAAGTTGAGTATATTTCTATGCAGCTGTTAAGTTTCTTTGTACTTCTTGTTCGTATGATTACACTAATACACTCATACATAGCTCCCACCGATTTGATAACGCTTTACGATCTTACTCAAAATTTGTGATTGCATTTTTAAAAAGAATTTTGCACCCTAGCGTATACCCACTTGACCAAGACTTTCGTTACTGATATCGATTTCGAATATATCTCGAACATTTATCGTGTAAAACTATCGAGAGTGGCACTCAAAAATGACTCAAAAAATGTTCACCTGTCGCTCAGTTTTGTCCCAAAAAACATTCGTTATCGAATTTTCGCTAGCAATATCAAAAGTGAGAGAATATCGAACTAATATCGATATCCCAAAAAGGCAACAGAAAAACTAGTTTAAGTAGTTTAATTTTTTCATTTATTTATTTTATTTAACTTACTTATTTTATTTTATTTCCTATTTTAAATACCTTGACTTACGCTGCAGGATTTGAACATGGTACCTTCATTCTAGCAGACTAACACACATCCACTAGGCTATCGTGACAAATTTTTTATTTTCAATTATTGCACATATGTACGTATGATTTCTTTTTTATTTTTTAACTTATAGTGCTGTCATGCATCGAACTTTTTCCTAATTTACACTGTGCAAGTTTTATTGCTAGGCTGATTACTTTGTTAGGTGAGAGAGAGACGAGGGGAAAAGAATTGTTACTGTTCCCCTCGTCGCTGTCTCCCTCAAACTAATCACCTTAGCAATAAGACTTGCATAGTGTAAATTAGTACTTGGTATGTCTCAACTACCAGTCTAGCACACATCCACTCGTCCACCGTCACACATTCGAAAAATTTCCGAGAGAAGTTCGAAGCTCGAAGTTTCAGCGAACATTCGAATTTTCTTTGATTAGCGAACAAATATCGAAGAATTTTGTTTCGAAATTTCTTCGCTTTAGTGACCATTCGTTTTTATCGAATCTCAGATCAAGTGGGTAGATGTTTACATATCAAAAAGTATTTGCTGCTTAATTAAAAATTTATTTTATAAAAACTTAAAAAAAATATTAAGCCGACTTTATGCACTACAAAGTTAAAAGTAACAAAAGTATTATGAGCGTTAACTATTTGCAGTCAGTGTCAAGAAGGCTGTTAACTGAACGCAGAAATAAATTTCTAGCTTGTCAACTGATAAGATAGATTCTTGCTTCTTGGCACCAACTGCAAATAGTTAAGTAGCTAAGTAGCATATAGTGCATAGCACAAGTGTCCAATTATAATCCAGAGACATTAAAGGGAATCTCTAATTGGCAGTTGTTTATAATCCTTCGAGTAAGATACATACTTACATACATATATTACGACTTTGAAAGCCACGTTACTATATCATGTCATAATTAATATTTGATATTCTAGAAATCTCCTGCTTCTATGTCAATGTTTTTAATAGCTTTGTTTCCATGTTAAGTATTTGTTTGTTTCCAATTAAATAGTAATTGGCAGTATTACAACTAAACATTACAACTTACCCCATTGAAACTGCCGCTCTCCAAAGGTGGTGCATAAATTTTAGCAATAGACCAAGCAAAAATTATTACCGCCGGGCAACCTTTAAATACACGAAAATGATAAAAAAAATATATATGTATGTATATATTTTATATTAATTACTTTTTTTGTGTTGTTTTATTGTTAGTATTCAATTAAGTAATGCCAAAATTATTAAGAATAAAAGACAATAATAATAGGAAATACTAAATACAATGAAGTAGGTATGTGAGTGTTTATATTTACCCCAGCCAATTAAAGCGTATTGCAGGAATCCCAAATTATCACTAGAAAATGTTTGTACTACCAGAGTGTATAAATAAAGGCCTAAGGATATGCAAAGAAAAGTTAAGAAAAGAAGAAAGGAAAAACTTATGAATGTATGTATGTATGCATCGCATTTCAAAATTAAGCAATTAAATGAATATTTAATGATGTTAACGAACGTAAGCAAAACAGAATATGAAGAAAAGCTGTTGAAACAAATATGACATGAAATATTTATTAACGAATGTAAGATTTGTTTGCAAACTAATTTTATATTAGTCACAGTTCACACTAGTCAAGTCTTATTGCTATGCTAAGCTTATTACTTTTTCTTCTTTGAACTTTCATCGCCGTTCACACAATGACAGGCCGACTTCCTAAACGCAAGTTGCAATACATATGTATTTACAATGCATACACTTACTTTGTCAATGGATATGTAAACTTTCTGGCAACGTTCAGTGTTCCTAATCGTTTGGCAACTCATTTTAACGAGTATCACTTGTCAAAATCGTGCATCATTTTTATTTTGTATGTAAACATATGTATGAGTTGCATAGCGACGTTCCTAATAATATGTTTCCATCGACTTTAAATCAAGTAGGCTTAAGTAAATCACTTCAAAGTGTTTCCACCGAACTTGTGAGTGATTTGTTGTTCGAATTTTCGTATTCAATTTACGCAAATTCTTTATAACACATGTAGTTGACATTTAAAATTTATTAAAAATTCCTTAATGTAATTTTTTTCGAAATTGTCAATCACTATTGATGGATGACCCAGGGATGGAGCTTGTAATTTTAAAAGTAACGCAGGGTTGCATACATAAATTGAGTTCGGAAAATAGTATTTTCGACATTATTTAAAATAAATCAACTACTTTGAGGTGATTTATCCATATACAAAATGTATCGTAAATCATGTATAAATTAACATGATTTGCACAAATCATGATGATTGGTCGAAGTTATGCCGGTGGAAACATACTATAAAAGCCGATAAAATGCAAAAAATTTCTTTGCAACGCAAGCTTGCACTTAAGACATGTTTAGCATTGCACACGCATTTTTTTAAATTATGCATTGCAACTTGCGTTTACGAATTCACCCAAAGTCTTATTTTTCATACAACCTAATCAGCTTAGTGACTTGCATAGTGTAAACTAGGACTTAAGAAAAATCATTTGCATTTAATGCAAACACTTTGGAATTTTAAAATTTTACTGCATCAGAACATACATACAAACATATGTACATATATTTATTTACCTTCGACAAACATCCAAAAGAAATTTGTTAAATTAAAATAATGAAACATCATGACTAGTGTAATGCAACCAGCTGGACTCGCATGATCTGTCATCTGTATAAAGAATAATTAAAATATAATAAATCAATAAAAGTTCATTTCATAACACTATTGTCTTCATTATATCTGTATTTTACATGAATAACAACGTATGTATGCATGTCTTAAAAGCACTATTTCGAATAAGAGTCTGATCACAATCTAACGATTATTTATTGCGGTGCGGTTTTCCATACGATTTTGAAGTAAAAATAGGCAGTGCGGGACGGAATAAAATTAAAAATATTTCATTTTCATTGCGGACTTCCTTATTCTCTCAATTTTTGATACTCTTTCTCTTGCTGACGTTGTCGTAGTTTTTGAAAAATTGGCTGTGTTCAAAACATTATTGTAAAAAAAACATGATTTTGAAGTTCAAACATTTTTGTCATAGATTATAAAAGTTTAAAAAAGTATATCAAATATATCTGCGAATGCATAAAATGTTAATAATTTTTTGTTTTTAGTTATAGAAATGTATGCCCAAAAAAATTAATAAAAATTTAAACAAACAATGACAAGTATTGCCGTCGCGACGCGTCGCCGTCTTCCGTTGTATTATGTTTATTTTTCTCTCCCGCAACGAGAAATCGCACCACAACGCAAACATAGGCGGTATTCGATGTTTGATGCAAACGGTAATGTGTAAGTGCAAATGCAAAATATCGTAGCTTTTCTTTGGATTGTGTGTATATATGTTGTTGGATTTTAAAGAAAGGTTAAGATATTTTGCATTTACACTTACGCAAGACTATTTTGCATTAAACATCGAATACTGCCATTTTGTTTAGACTCTAAATCAAAAAAATCTAATACTTTCCAAAGATATCGTTGATTTACTAGAAAAACATTATAACTTAAAAAAACAAGTTTTACAGAAAACGAGTTCAAATTTCATTTAATGCATAAAAAAATTAAATTTTTCTCAAAAGAAAATGTATGATATTTTTATGAATTTTTTACACGATGTGAATAATAACATGAGAATTAATTCTGCATTATTATTGACTGAAAAGTTTAATTTTTTGAGTTGCGGCGTTATTGAAGAAAATGAGCAATATGTATGTATAAATATATAATTAAGATTTATTAATGTTTTAAGTGCCCATGAGACGATCAAATAAACTCATCAATCACGTATGTAGTTGCGTGGGTGTGGTCGTATTTTTTCGGCAGTGTTTGATGAAAATCAAAAAGTTTTTATTTTCCTATTTGACGGCTAATTATTTGATCGTCTCCAATTCTGATTGACAAAAAAAAATTATTATTATTTTATCAAAATTTGACGAGTCATCACCCGATGACGACATGCTTTGATACGAACGCTACGAAGTCAAAATGAAAATGGTGATTAACGTGTTTATTTTTATGTCTTCTTTTAAACGACAAGCATAACAGTGATTGACAAGTATATTTAATTGTCTCCTGGGTTTACTTATCACTTTAGAAGATTTTGTGAATTGGATAATTAAAAATATTGATTGTGGACCGTTTCTGTCAAACGACATAAAGCTATCAATTTCAAAGTGAGCGATTAAAAATTCTAGTCGTATTAAAAAAAGTGCACCAAAAAAATAAAAACAAACAGCAAAAGACACATAAAATTTAATTTAACGAAAAAAAATAAATAACGCAGCAACATTAATAAAAAAATAAATAAATGTAAAGAAAATAAAAACAAAAAGAATTTTTAATGCCGAATTTCTTTTGTTTACTCTAGTTAGCTGTTCCAAGGCGAATTCAGTATCAGATGGCCTCTTCCCTACAACAATGCAACTACACAAAAAATATAATGTAGTTTGATGAGCTACAAAGCCAAGCTGTCAGAAGATATCTAAGCAAATTTTTAAATTTTGTTTCAAACTGCTCAATTTGGCATCAACAACAGATTATCAGCCGTGCGGAACAGGACACCTGATACTGAATTCAACTCTTATATGTATATAATTTTGTATAAAAAATATATAAATAAAAAAGATTTTTAACACATTGACAGAAAATCACGACGTGTTATTAAACTTTAAAAAGATACGTTTTAATATATGTTTTCCTCTTAGCAATTTAATTTCACTTACCACTTGCAAAAATAATGTTAAAATCCACAATAATGCTGAGAGTATGTAAGTTAAAAATAAATTCGCATGAATTGTATTTCGAAGGCATTTTAAGTCTCTGCAAAAGACAAACAAAACAAGAACCACAAATTAATTTGAAAATTGTAATTTAATTGCTGATACGTTATTGTTACGAATTCGCTCTACACACATACATACATATTTAAACATGTACATATGTATGTATATATTTGGTAAATATTTTTTAACATCTCACTTACTTGAAGCATAAAAAGACAATTAAAGCTAAAATTAAAGCAGCAAAACTTATAAAATAACCGCAACAGTAGATATAAGCGGGCAATTCAATGGCTGGTGAAAAATCTGGTACAGCTGGCATTTCGACCGCATGATGACATTTATCATAGTTGGAGTAATTGTCCCATGTGCCATTGGGAAAACAAAAACGTGTTGCATTTTCTAAAAAAAAAAATAAAAAAATAAAAAAATTAAAGCAAATAAAGAATGATAAGAAGTTCATTAGAAAGCATTAACATGGCAGTAGTAGTTGCATTAAACAATACACATAATATGTATGTACAACTGTGTTTAAAATAATAGTAATGGATCTACAAAAATATGTCGAATATTAAATTAAAAAATAGATTCATATCGAATAAGAACTATTTGGTGGGTTTTCTAAGCCTACTACGCTTACTTTTCTTTTGTGATTTTCAAAAATATTATTATTTGTTAATTCTCAAATATTTCTTGAAAGTCTGTGAATAAGATTAGAGGTTTGTGACTATTCAAAATATGTGGTTGAAATCTACTAATGATTTCTTACAGCAACAATAAAATGCATATCGACAAAGCTGAACCACCAGCAATAGACCTTTGCCAAATCGTTCATTCAAGTGACCGCTCATTTTCGTTCATTTTCTAAAAAAGAATGGGTTCGTTCATATCGTTCATCCGCTCTTTTCAAGAAATAGAACGAAATAAAAACACAAACAGTTGATTCGTCAAATAAAAAGGGACAAATGCAATGAATTTGTTATGAATTGTTTAGCAAAATAAGCAAAACAAACACTGGAAAATTTAAGAAACAAAAAAATCGTCAACAATTTTTAAAATATTATAGTATTTTATAGGATTAAGAAATAATAATAATAATTATAATATGTACGTATGTATATGTATATGTTTATACGTAGTTAAAATTTGTTAAAAGAAAAACTTTTAATATGTTCTAAAAACTTAAGAAATAAGACAAAAAGGCAATTGAAAACCAGAATGTGACAAAAAATTTCATATGAAAAATGAAAATGCAAAAACAAAAAACACCCCAGTGCGCTCGTTCGCTCATTCCGTTCAATTGTACTTTTTGTCAGTACTGCTGCCAAAACAGCTCAGTAAAGTGACCGGCTCACTTCGTTCATTTTACTGATTCGTTCATTTGTACCCGTTCTTTCATGAACGACCCAGCTCCAAGGCGAATTCAGTATCAGGTGACCTTATCAGTACAACAATTTTACAACACAAAAAACAACATGTAGTTTGCTATGCTAGAAAACCAATCTGTCTAAAGATTTCAGAGTAAATTTTGACGTTTTGGTTCAAATTGCTCAATTTCGCATCAACAGCTGATAATCAGCTGGGCTGATAAGGTCACCTGATACTGGATTCGCCTTGCCCAGCTCTAACCAGCAAATAAATTTAAAATTAAAATATAATTATGACAATATGTCGAATATTAAATTTTTTAAATGTTAAAATTAATAATAATAAAACAAATTTTGTACGGAAATCTGTTTTATAAATCTCTTATAAATCAATAATATTTTATGAATAAACCGTATAGTTCGGTTTTTATATATTCAAATTAAAACTTACGTGAGCTATCGTAGTGAACGCCTTTGAATTCTTCAAAACACGGCAGTGTGGCCCAAGAGTCAGCAGCTGTGCGTGGCCAACAAAGCACAGAATCGAACGATACGGGGCAGGAAACAAAACTCAAATTTCTGGTTGACACGCTGGCAGTCTGTTGGAATAATTTTGCAAAAGAAATACATATCTATATAAAATGAGAAAATTATCATTCAGCTTCCGAGAAATCTTGCTTCCAACTAATGACTACTAATACCTACATATTTAAAGGAAACCATAGTGAGAACAATTCAGTGAAAAACAAAACGTGATTAATTGTTGTAAGAGGAAGGAAGGCAGCCAAATGATGAAAAAGAAAATAAGTTGAGCAATACTTTGAAAAGTCCCTAATTGCTTAGAAGTAAACTGTAATGAAAAATCTTTATATGGGCATTTCTCGGAGAAATTCTAGTTTTTGTCGCGTGCGACAGCAAGCAATTAACCTTGTATTTCTGAACAACGTGACTCGAGTTTTTTTAAAACTTTACCAAACGTAGAGCTAATGCCGGCCTACACAAATAAATATATAAATAAGTAAAAAAACTGTTTCATTTTCTTTGAAAAAAAAACAAGTATATTTGCTTTGTTCCGCACGCTACAAAAAGTTGACATTCCCGTGGAAATGCCGATATGCACTATTTGTTTTTTTTTACTTGCCGTAATGAAAAATTATTGGAAATGAATTGTTTTTCCAAGTTTTCTCAATGATAATTGCGCCCTTAATTTTGAAAGTGGTCTAAGGGATACAAACATATATTTTTTTGGGCGAGATACTCGTATTTAGTAGATTACATTTGACCAAAGCTGAAAATATTTTTATATTATACAACATTTTAATTTAGAGTTTCGATCAATACAAATTTATTTAATATTTATTATATATGTCGGAGAGTTATGGTAACACCAGGCAAGTTCGCCTGAATAGAGTGTGTCTGGGTTACACTGTATAGGAGTACACTGTAGTCTTGAAAATATTTATTGATCATAGCAAACATGCTTTTGAATAAACTGACATGAATGAGTTTTATAGGAAAAATAAGTAGTCTTGTGACAACCGTGAAAATAGAAAGTCGTGTGACCCAGCACAAACTATTGTAGTACCATGTCTGTGAATTTTGAAGATTCCATATATATTTATTAAATATTTTTTAAGATTTATTTAATATTTAGAAACAAAAATGCATATGACAGACCACTTACATAATTAAGGGCACAATTGAAGTTTGCAGTATGTACATTAGGGATGGAATAGTGTTATATGAAATCCTTAGCAACAGGATTAGGACTCCTTATTTTGTAAAGTTAAAAAAAAATTCATTAGCCAAAAAAATATTGGTTGGGATGGGGGTAAATGGGTTCTCGTCGGGTTCAAAACTCGAAAAACAACGAGGCAAAATGCACAAAACGCTTCACAAATATCCCTGAGGACAGTAGGAATATAAAACAACTGTCCACGAGAAATAAAACATTTTTGTGTGCGGACCACCCTAATGATTGAAGATGGAAGCTACATAGGTGTGTTGTGAACAAATGTTTGGGCAATAAAAATATTGGGGGTCGGTCATATATTTGACACTTCTAGGGATACGCTGGGGCTAGTTAGCACACTAGGAAGTTATTGCATAAGAAACAATCTCCCTTATCGTTTTTGGCGTATTTCGACACGACTACGAAGTTTTTTAATAGATTAAAGAAAATGGCAAAATTTTTTCTTTAATCTAGAACGAAAACTCAAAAACTGTGAATAATTTAAAATTTTTGACTTTTCATTTACTTTTAACTTTGTAAATTTCTGCCTTACTCCAGTTTCTGCTGGGAAAGTAAATGAACAGACCTATTATAGGCGTTAAGTTCACTTATATCTAATTAGCAAATTGACTCAAGTTTAGTATGAAAAATTATATTTTATTAGCTAAAGTTATTGAAAGGCTTACTGATAACGTGTTTTCCCAATAGCACTGCCATTGCTGAACAATCGTCTTAATGAACATTTTAGAAAATATACTTTTAATGAATATTTAAAGATCTGTCTCTTACAATTGCAATTCAAGTGAAATCCATTTGAAATATTATTCAAAATTGACAAAAATAATAATTTTAAAAGTATTTCTGCGTACATGAGTAAAATTTTTGAGTGGAAAATGCTAATGCTATTCTATACAGACTCACCCTTTCATGCTCCTGCTGTTGCCGCAAACACTGATTTTCAAGAGTTTTATTAACCAGCGTATCAGTTTTACTCAGCGCCAATGCTGCTGCTACTTTAATATCCCTCAAATGTATTATTGTATTCGCATCCTTGTCGAAGACAAGGTCATTGTTACTGGCTCCAGCCGTTGCAGCCATTAGCGAGTTTGCCTGTTGCAGAATTTTCGTTGAAAAGTTGGCAAATACATTAGACAGATCGTTTGCTCTGCCATCCGTTAGACTGTCGACTAATTCACGTAAATCTGGTGGATCCATATTGTGTTGTTGTATGCAGAAGCAAAATTTGTATTTTAGATGTGAATTTTAATGTTGATTTTTTAATGAAATACAGCGGGTACCTTTTGGAATTTTGTGTGTGTGCGTGTGTGTTTGAGTGTGTGGGGCAAATAAATATTGGCAGTTAACGGCGCATGCAACACAACATCAAGCAAGAAGCAATTTTAAATTGTATTCAGTTTGAGATTTTACCTTGAATCAAATTCAATTTCAACGAATTGTTTGCAGTTTTTTGTTGCTATTATACAATTATCTTTTTTGTTGGCGCTGTTTTGTAGCTGAAATTAAATTAAAAATAAAAAAGAGATAAATTAATTTATAAAGAATAAAAAAAAATTAAAAAATAATTGGAGATAATAATAGATTTTAATAATTAGATTTTTATATATCAATTAAATGCATCATAATTTGTTTTTTAAATAATTTAATATATAAAATTTTAAATTGTTTACGTTCATATGATTTGAAAAAACGTTTCATTTCTTTTTGGATTTCATTAAAGTTAAGTTAGGTTAAGTTAAGTTTATTTGAGACTTTAAAACAGATATACATAAAAAGAAGTAAAGGTCGAATTACAAGAAAACTTAAAACTATAATGTTTTGTATTAATAAATATTATCGTTTTACAGTAACAAACTTGTCTGTTTTTGTGAAAAATTTCAAACATTAAAGATAATGGTGCTTGCTCCCGGCACAACATTTTTAACAGTAATAAAAAAGTATGTACTTAAAAATTAAACTTAAAGCTAAAAACAATAAATAAAAAAAAAAATAAAAAAAAATTAGCCTCTGTGGGCACCTTGAATTTTTGAAACATAAAATTTAGGTAATAAATTATTTACGCATATAGTTTCATGTTCCAAAAAACCTAAGGGTGAGTAGTAGTTGGTATTGAGCCAATTGAAACCAACTTGATCATTCAGTACATTTTGAATTAAAACATTATCGACATTAGGTAAAGAGTCAATAAAGCGTTTCATTAAATCAAAAGCATATGAGGCTAAAGGTTTAATTTTTGTTAGATCATATATATATTTATTAGAAAATTTCTTATGAATTCGTTCGAAGTGTTTGTTAACACAAACCCTGAGAATTTTACGTTCGAAAATTTCAAATTCCTTCATTACCATTGGTAAAACTGAGAACCATATCGAAAATGCATACATAAGAACCGGCCTTATGCTTAATTTATAAGTTAACAATTTTGTCTTTTCTGGTAAATATTTGCTATTGAATAATCTTCCAAAAGAAATTTTAATCCTGCGGGATTTGTTGAGAAAAATTCTAGCGTGACGGTTAAACTTAAAAAGCTTGTTAAAATGAACTCCTAAGTATTTGAGATTGTCCACAAAAGGGATTTCTTGTCCATCAAGGGATAAACTAAGCTGCTTGGATTTCATTAAAAAAATAGTAAAAGAAAAATATTACTTTTTCAAAAAGGAATCATCTAGATTATATTTGAATGCCTGCGTGCAGTAGGCAGCCACGTAAACCAAAATATTACTTTCTAATAAATATTAGTAAAAAAAATGGCCAAGAAAATATTTTATACATAGCGGAAAGAACCAAAATCAACGTTTCTCATTCGCATTATGAAGTCATTGCGAGAGAAACTGAGCGAAATTAGAACAAAGGAAGAAATCCAACCACTTTAACTCCACCAGAGAAGAGAAAATTTTTCGTCAAACTCTGCTCTTTCAAGAACAAAAATAAGATTTCAAGCTGGTATCCTGGCAAATGCCTCAACGGTAAAAATATCCATTGCAAGCTAAAAAACTGAAGAAAAAACCGCCGCTTATGAATAGGGTAATTGGGCTACTGCTACTCCTCTTATGTGCCACGAACCTATCCAACACGTCAATTGGAGGTGGGACAATTCACTTATTACAGAGATTGAGATCTTGACAGTAAGAAAAGTTTGGTTTCATTTAATATTTATTAAATTTTATTGCAGTTTTTTTAAGCGCTATCTATATATATATATATATATATATATATATATATATATTTGCTTATTGCTCATACTCACATACATATATATTTATGTAAATCAACGCTTACAATTTCTATTACCATGCTACAGCTATCTTAATTTTTTTCCTTCACTTATGAATGCAGTAACAATCCCAAATTTTTCCTGTTCACGCGTTCGCAGTGGCATATGTATATTTTCTTACAAAATATTTGTTTTCTTACATTTTACCTACAGCTGCAGCCTTGAAAATATCACCCACTTGTGCATGAAAAAAAACATTCAATCAAACTTTCACTAACAATGATTTTACCTTTTTTTACCATTTTATTTACTTTAAAATGTTTGCTTTTGATATCGGTTTCAATTTCAATGCAAAACGCAAAAGTGAACAAATAAAAATTCTCAAATTTTCAATGCAGCATCACGGCGAACTGAAAAAGGCAACTGATGAAATAACAATGATAGGTACTCGACTAAGGCTGAGTTTACATCTGTCATTTCTTGTGTGTCATTTGCCCAACAAAGCGACCCCCATTTATGTATTTAGACTACGGGTGTTGCAATCCCGGGGCCCCAGCTAAGGGTAATGTGGTTTTTTCCGCTGGCGGACCTTTGGCCCATTACCCGTAAAACTTATGTTGTTACTACCCGATCTCTGAAATAACAGAGCAAAGGATGTGCACATATTTATAAAAGGAAAACAAATATTAAAGGCCCGTTGTTGCCAGCTAGGTGCAGCGTCACCTAGAACTGCCCCTGAGTTCAAAAGACGATAGAGGTGAAGCCCTTGTGGTGGAACTTCGAGGTCTCACCAGAGGCTACTTCTGGTGCCACGGGTGCCGGTTGCCCGACAGCTGAGCTGCTCAGAGATAAATGCATTGCGGTTGTCAAGATTCTGTGCTGAAATGGTTGTCGTACTCCCTGGGGTGGTACTCGAGACTACCCCGTTAGGACAAGGTGCGTTTATCATTTATGTCCAATCGTAGTAGGCACAATATCTTGGTGGCGTGCTTGCGTTCTTCTCGCGTGGGTGGTTCCCGCTGCTCTGAAGTTTGAGTGCATGTAGCGGTCGTCAGTATCCTTTGCTAAAATGCCGAGTTCGTCCTACCCCACGGGGTTAAAGGGATGATTTTGGTATGTGTGGAGTAGGCACTGGATACTTGGCGACACAGGTATGCGTTCGTTACGGAGGAGTGGTAGCTGTGCCGGCAATGGTTGAGGAATTCTCTTGGGGACTACGCTATGGTGTATACACAACACTATAGCGTGGAAGCCGGAGAATTATCGTGGTGGCTGTGGTTGCTACCAAAATCGCTGGGAGAATAGTCTTGGCTTCCCAGTGTTAATTCAATGCTAGTGATTGGCGTGACGCGGTCAGCCAGACACTATTCTAGGTGCTGTTGCCATTCAACAGAAGCTGCTATGGGCACGGACATAGCAGCAGCTATGACTTCGACATAGCAGCAGAGTTTAGATAGCTCAAAGTACCTAAGCAAGGTACTTGAATGTAGTACAGGGATAACTATATACAAAAGATTTGCAACCTATGTGCCTTTTCGGAGTGGACATAGGTTCATTCTAAAAAGGGTGCATGGGGGCGTTGGTCTGGCGTCTAACCCAGCACCCGGTGCTTTGGCACCCGTGAGGTAAGGCCGTCAAGGCAGGTACTCACGGATAGCTTTTGCACATCTGCCCAACAAAGCGTAACCAACTAATTACTTATGAAAAACTATTTGACTCAGACATGTAAAGGGTCCGCCATCTAACGAGTTTTTTTTCAACTAGTGCTTAATTCGTGAATGGTAACACTTGACAGATAATTAGTTTTATTCTTCCGCTGAACAAGCCAACTGAGCATTTAATGCGTTTTCCTTCGGTAAGTGGGCCTGCGATCGACTTACAGAAGATGCCGATTTTGCAAAAAAAATCATCTTTTCAGATGAAGCTTATTTTGATCTTGGTGGGTATGTAAAGAAGTAAAATTGTCGCATTTGGGGCACAGAAAACCCGCACGCATACATTGAAAAGCCGACGCATCCAAAACGAGCCACTGTTTGGTGCGGATTTTGGTCCAGAGGCATAATTTCGAAAATGAGCAAGGAGCTGCCGTTACAGTTAATGGCGAACGTTATCGGGCCATGTTGAACAAATTTTTGTTCACAAAAATTGAAGAGGAGGATATTGGCAACACTTGCTTTCAACAGGACGGCGCTACGTGCCACACAGCCGAAGCTTCATTAGTTTTTTTTATAGCATTTTCGAAAAAAAAAGTTATATGGCGGACCCTTTATTTATTGATTTAAACAGTTTGCAATCATGTTGGATTCTATAAAATTATCTATTAATCATGTATGAAACTGTTTAACTTAATAAATACATGTCTGAATCAAACAGTTTTTCAATAGTAATTAGTTCGTTACGCTTTTTTTACGCTTGTGTGGCACATGGCACACAGCTGTAAACTAAAGTCATGCACAAAACCATTTATAAGACATTTCAAGACATGAGAGATTTTTACTACAGCGAAATATTCTAAAACAAACGCTTAATGACACTGTTTGCAAGACATTTGTTTCAGTTGCTTGTCTTGCCAACAGTGTTGTTTAGCGTTTGAATAGAATATTTCGCTGTCGTAAAGCATTTTTAATACATTTTTTATGACGTTTAGATAAATTTTCTTTGAAGTTTAATAAAATTATTTACATTTAGATTTTAAAATACGGGCGATTGTGTCGTCCGTTGGTATATCTAGAATTAATTAAATAGCCTTTAATCAAATAAGTCCCAAGAAAAATTAAATAACTCCCCAGGCAAATAAATACACAAAAAAAAAACAAGTAAGAGTGCTATATTCGGCTGTGCCGAAACTTATATACTCTTTACCGAAGTAACCTCTTGATACGATATTTTTCTAGTAAAGAATTTGATTCAAATACTTTATTTTCGGTATAAGCAATAGTTGAATATTTTATTCTACACTTTGTATTTAAGAAATTAGTTGCATACATTCATCCTTATTCCAGTTGTCAACACCGACGTCACGTCAATACAATACCAAAAAATTGGGGAACATCTCGAGATGTTCATAAACCGAGATAGTATTTAATAATCCTAACATAGTTTTAGTATTGTACATCCATACCAAATAACTAACTTGTTTAATATTTTCCCATATTTAGTAATCTTTGATGTTGCAAGACTGTTTATTGTCTCAATTAGAGACCTGCTTAAACAGTCTTAAAATTTAAATACCTAATGTTTTTAAATGTATTTTCGTGGCATGTATTATACTAACCCAATAATAAATGCTGTCGTACTATAAACGAAGCACGATGGATGTATTGGTATTCGTCTATATGAGTGTTAACAAGCGATGTCGCCAAGACTTCTTGTTTATAACAAACAATCAAAAGAAGTACTTTTCATACGTGTATGCTTGTTATTTTGCATATTGTACGTTTGGGTGTGTGTAAGATGTAGATGGTTAGCTATTATGTGTTCAAGGGTGGTTTTTTTAAGCAAGCGCACACAACTAATGTCAATGCATGTGTGCGTTTGTATGTGCGCAGAAAAATAAGAGAGCATACACATAACTTATGTGTGTATGTATGTATGTAAATTCATGACGTTTGGATACGCGCTCATGCGTAGAAAGAAGCAAAAGCATCACAAATTTTGCAGTCACGAACTATTTTCTTCTTTACTTCTATACAGTATTACCAACAGTGTTGTTTAGAACATTTCGCTGTAGTAAAACATTTGAAAAATCCTTCATGTCTTTAAAGTTCTTATAAAAGGTCTTGTGCAGGTCTTTAGTCTCAATTGAAACATCCCACCATTCCATTCATATTCCTAAATAATATTTTCGATTTTGTTCAGCAGAAAGGAACGTTATCAGCGAAATTAAATGAAACATTTCTTTTAATTTATTTTATAGTTATGACTGTTTTTAGCAATACATTTTATTTCTATATACATTTACTAAAAATGAATAAGAACTCGTTACAAGCTGTCAATGAAAGACCATCGTTTGTACTTAAATGATATATCCATATAAAATTAAACATATACATATAAAAAATCTTGAGTAAAGATCTTCCTTCAACATGAAATATGTTTAAAAAAATAATTTTTGGTTTATTTTACCAAAAATTTTTGTTTTGAACTTCCAACCCTGGAACTATAATTTTGATTTTTCAGGTTTTTAATATTAGTTTATTTTTTTCTAAAATATAAAATAAATTTAATTACAAAAGAAGTAACTAGTTGGGTTTAATTAGTTTTATATAACAAAAAAACTTTAAGTTTTCCAAGTCTGGAGCATTGATTATTATTTGTCTAATTTTTTATTCCAAACAGTTTCTTTCTAAGACATAAATTGCATTAAATTTGAAAACAAAAAAATTAATTAACATAAGTTTTTTAATCTATAAAAAAATAGATTTTCAAACCTGGAATCATTATTTAATATTTTGCTAACTCCTTATACCAATCTAGTTCTATAAAAAAATGTATAACATATGTTTAGTGAACAAAGAAAAATGGAAATAAGGAAAAATTAGTTTTATTTACTTAATTTAATATCTAAATAAAGTTCAAACTTTCCAGCTCTGGAGCTGTGGGTTTTATTTTTCTAATTTTTTATACCAAGCTTTGCTTTTCATAACATAAAATATATCTAATTTATAAAGAAAAAGAAAAAAATAATAACTTTTATTATCACAAAAAGTGTTAGTTTCCCATACCTGGAACCATCCTTTTATATTCTTCTGATTTCTTACACCGATATATTTCTTTTAAGAATATAAGATATGTTTATTTTATATAGAAAAAGGAAAAATTAGTTTTAGTAAATTACTTTTGTATAACAAAAAAGTTAAATTTTTCCAACCCTGGAATCGTCTTTATATTTTTTTTTTAATTTTTTTTATATTTTTAATACCAATTTTATTCTGTACTTTTATTTTATACTCAAATATAAAATAAGTTTATTGAAAAACAAAATTTGTTTTAGCTAATAAAGTTTAAGTTTTCCAGCTCTGAAACCGTCAGATCGATTTTGCTGATTTTCAATACCAATCTATTTTGGACCACTTCTGATACACCTGTCTAAGACCGAAGTCTCTAGCTCTTCTGAGAGCTTCGGAAAACCGATTTCACGTACACCAGGCGGACTGATGGACGGACATACGGACATCGCTTATTCGTCTTCCCTATTCATAAGGACCCAGAATATATGTATATACTTTATGGGTCGCATATTCATATTGTGGAAATTATACACAGATAGACAAACCTATACCATTTCCATTTTTGGTAAAGGGTATAAAAAGTGATAACAAGATAAATGAAATAATTCCAAAGCAAAATGAAATAATTCCCAAAACAAAACTTAGATAACTCCCAATAAAGAAATATAATTCCCAATGACTGAACATGTAAGTCCCAGCAAACGTTCAATCGACAACTTGTATTGCAAACAACAATAACATTAGAAAATTTGTTGTTGTTTTCAATATAAGTTATCGGTCGAATTTATAAAATAAGTTAAAGTTTTGTGTGCAAAAATCTTTGCAAGTTATTTAATTTTTTTTCTTTTGAATTATTTTATATGGGGGTTACTTCATAGTACCAAAAATTCACTTAGTCCAAACTATATTAAGTACATTAAAATAAGTATTTTTTTAATAATTTTATCTCAAAGTTATATTTTCTAAAAGTACCTTCTCCTAAAACTAATTTATCGATGTATCAAAAACTTTATAAAAATGTGTGCCATAGTTTTGCATAACACATTTTTAGGGTTCCGTACACCAAAGGTGAAAAAAGGAACCCTATTGTTTTCGCTACGCTGTCCGTCTGTTCGTCACACGGTATTTTCTCAGGAACCGCAAGAGCTACGGACGTGAAATTTGGACAGAGTATGTAGAACCTTGGCCACTACAACAACAAATACATGAGAATTAGAAATTAAAGGTTGCTCCAAAACGAGTGACAAAAATGTTAAAGTCTCATGTAATATACATACAATTGTATGTACATATGAAATTTGTAAAATTAGTGTATTTTTATATAGACTACTACAATAAACATTAAAATATTAAAAAAATTTAAATTAAAGTGTGGTCCATCAGTTAATGCAATTTTGAGTATGTAATTTTGACAAACTGCTATATCGTGGAGACCGTAAGAGGTAAACTCTTAAAATTTTCAAAAACGGTAAAACTAAAAAATCCGAAATTTATAAAATCGCCAAACCGAAAAAAATCGCCAAAACCTGAAAAAAATCGCCAAAAATTAAAAAAAAAATCGCCAAATCGAAAAAAATTCTAGCACTAAAATAAATCGCCAAATTCGAAAAAATCACCCAAATGAAAAAAATCGCCTATATGAAAAAAACGCCAAAAAATCGAAGAAATCGCCAAAACGCGAAAAATGCGCCAAAACCAAAATAATTGTTTATGTGAAAAAAAATCGCCAAAATGAAAAAAAAATCACCAAAATTAAAAAAAAAAATCGCCAAATTTAAAAAAATCGCCAAAACGAAAAAAATCGCCAAAATTTAAAATAAACGCCAAAAACCCAAAAAAAAACCTAAAAACGGAAAAAAAGTGCCAAAACTAAAAAAACGCCAAAACCATAAAAAAAAATCACCTATATGAAAAAAACGTTAAAATTAAAAAAAATCGCCAAAATAAGAAAAACGCCAAAATAATAAAAATCGCCAAAATTAAAAAAACTTCAAAAACCAAAAAAAATCGCCAAAACGTGAAAAAAAAGTGCCAAAACTCAGAACGCGCCAATAAATTCAAAAAACCCCCAAACTAAAAAAAACGCTTAAAACCCAAAAACGAAAATAATGCCAAAACTATAGTTTATATTGTTCGTATTGAATTACATATCTCGTGCCCGTACGGAACCCTTCGTGCGCGGGTCAAAGTCGCACTTCACTGAATTTATTTTTATTTATTTCCGTATTTACCCTTATCGTCAGATTTTGTTATTTTAAATATGATTATGAAGAATTACAATATATCATTAATCTTATTTTATTTTACGCATAATATGACACATTATTATCATTACATTTTTAATAAGCAGCGTAACTTTGACGCTGTATTTTGCACTCCATTCTTCACAAGTTGTTGGTTCATGCTGTCACTTTCTTTTCTCTAAATTAAAGGCTTAAACTTTTGCAATCTTCTTCAAAAATACAAGAAATGTGGAATATGTCGGTCCATACATGTAAATATTTTGCCACCTCATTCAAATATCACCGATGCTATTTTTATACTCTATAACAATATTTAAATAAAAATCTTTTAGTTATTATGTTCAAGGTTCAAACAGATTCTCTCGCGTTTAATAGACTAAAATAAAAATAAAAGTTAATTTTCTAAGCACAGTAAAAAATATATTCGTTTTTAATTTTGTACAAAAAAAATAATTTTTTTTGAAATGAACAGTAACAAAAATAAACAATTTAATACCCAAAGATAAGATTACCGGCAATTATTTGTGGCAAGTGAAGAAAAAAGAATATAATAAAACTAAATTCGGTAGAAAAAAAATCATATAAGTTGGGAGTGAGTGACATCTTTATTAGGGACGAAATCTTATAGCAATCTTGAAATTAGAGACAAATTGAAGAAAATACATAAAAAAATTTGATTTAATATATTTTCTGGTGCAATATGCTGTATTCATTAATCATGGAATATTTTAACCCATTTTGGTCCCAAATAAAGGGTGTTTTATTAAGCCCCATATAACTTACGAAAGGGTTAACTGTCAAATGATCACTATACACTGGCAAATCATTATTTTATAATTTATTGAATTTTGAATACTATTTTAAGAGAAACGGTTCATTTCACGCTATTTCAAATGAAAAACTTAATTTTTCACGTTTTTTTAATAACCCGGTTAATTTTTTAGGCTATTTTAAATGAACCGCTTCATTTTATACGGTATTCTAAATGAACCGCTTCATTTTTCATGCTATTTTAAGTGAGCTGCCTCATTTTTCACGCTATTTTAAATAAACCGCTTTATTTTTCACGCTTTTCTATATTAACCGGTTAATTTTTCATGCTATTTTATATGAAACGATTAATTTTTCACGCTATTCTATACGAACCGCTTCATTTTTCACGCTATTCTAAATGAACGGCTTCATTTTTCACTCTATTTTGAATGGAATCCTTAATTTTTCACGCTTTTCTAAATGAACCGATTTATTTCTCGTGCTATTTTAAATGAGCCGCTTAATTTTTTACGCTGTTATTAATGGACCGCTTCATTTTTCACGCTATTTTTAATGAACCGCTTCATTTTTCACGCAATTCTATATACGCTGCTTCATTTTTCACTCTATTCTAAATAAACCGCTTCATTTTTCACGCTATTTTAAGTGAGTTGCTTCATTTTTCATGCTATTTTAAATAAATCGCTTCATTTTTCACGCTTTTCTATGTTAGGCGCTTCTATTTTCACGCTATTCTATATGAACCGCTTCTTTTTTCATGCTATTTTAAATAAATCGCTTCATTTTTCACGCTTTTCTATATTAATCCCTTCTATTTTCACGCTTAATTTTTCACGCTATTCTAAATGAACCGCTTCATTTTCCACGTTTTTTTATATAACCCGGTTAATTTTTTACGATATTTTAAATGAACCGCTTAATTTTTCATGCTATTTTAAATGAACCGCTTAATTTTTCACGCTATTCTAAATGAACCGCTTCACTTTCCACGTTTTTTTATATAACCCGGTTCATTTTTCACGCTATTTTAAATGAACCGCTTAATTTTTCATGCTATTCTAAATAAACCGCTTAATTTTTCACGCTATTCTAAATGAACTGGTTAATTTTTTCTAAATGAAGTTCCTAATTTTTCCTCATATTTCCTCATATCATTTCAAACAAAACGGTTGATTTTTAACACTGTTAATAAAGAACCGGTTGATTTGTGACAGTATTTCAAATGAACAGGTTAATTTTCTACACTATGCTAAACAAACCTTTTCATTTTTGACACTATTCTTAATGAACCATTTCACTTGTAGCAATTTTCAAATGAAAACGGATGGCTGTTCCGTTCAACTATGTGTTTTCAGAATATTTACAACTAGCTTAGATGGTCATTAATAATTATCACATGTAATTTGGCTTAAAAAGCGTTACGAAGTTTAGCCCGTTCAAGTCATAAATATAGAAAAAAATTAAGTTCGAAAAATAATAATTAAAATTAACGAAAAATTTTGTATATTATAATATTTTTGGTGAAGCGTTATACTTTCATTACTATTCTATAATTTTTGTAAATATTATTTGAAAAGTTTATTTTAATTTAAATTTGTTTGGTCTACAAATGTACATAAGTTTGCTCCAATTTTCTATAGTTATGTTTTGAAAATCATACAATTACATATATTTCTGTCGCTGTAATTGTTATTTTATTTTTATTATATTCGTAGTTTTATTATCTACATACTTTATACTATTACAAAAATAGTTGCTACTATCAAACAGAAGCAGAGAAAAAGCGAAATATTTGTATGTCACTTTTGCTAATTAATGTAAATACTTGTCATTCTTTTATCACTCACTTTATTGCACTCGTATTTGATCAAATTTAGCAAATTTTCTTTAAATATTATTAAAAGTTGGCCTTAAAGTAAAATCATTGATCGACCCCATTATCATTAGTAACTGGTGGCCTGTTTTTCATTCTCCGAAAGAAATAATTATTTAAATTTATTAAAGCGATTAAAACAATTTCTTTTAATTTGGAAAATTAAGCAAAATGATGAATTTTACTAATTACATGCATAAGCTGTTGAACTTTAATGCAAAAATTATTTTCTTTTAACAAAATCAAAAACAGTGGCCCAAACAAATGTTACACTTGTCTTAATCGCACAAGAAACAAAACAAACAAATAAAACTTCTGTGTGACTGCCAGAGCTTTGAACAATATTGTTGTAAGAATTATTTTAAATTAAAACTATTTTTTTGTTTATGAAATCAAATCTTTTTCAGTTATGAAATGTATACAACAGATAAAAACAGTAGAGAAAACGTTAAAAAAAGAAACTGAATCAACGAAAGAAAAAAATATGATGCTCCCAATTGCTGAATGAAATGGGAAAGACAACTAACTAACTGATGTGGCTAAAACACATACAACTAAACAACAAAACTTGACATTTTAGTGAAACATTTAAAAGGGATTATGAAAAACAAATAAGAAATGAAGAGCACAACTGATGTAAAATATCATCTAAAATAAAAATTTATAAAAACAAATTTGCTGTTTCTGAGATAGATAGATAACGGGAAAATAGCGCACAAGCAAAATTTATGATTCACCCTACAGTTCTCATAATTTAGTTTACGTTTTAATTTGTTAAAAAAAAATTTTGATGTAACATCCGCGATTCCTGCAACTGTTACTTGATCCCCAAGCGCCCGATTCCTTAGAATTACGAGGGTAAAACTGCATCAACTCTCCGATGCGAGCAATAGAAGCTATAACAGGCACAATAATGTCAAAGTCTCAACCAAACAAGATACTGCCAAAAGCACGTTCTGAGATATGAAGCACACATTCACACTAGAGGGCTGCGTAAACAGCCTTGAAATGTAAATACGTCTTGTTTTTTAAATGTATTGTCGTAGCATGCATATTGTACGTTTCAGTGTGTGTGTGTAAGATGTAGATCGTAAGCTATTATGTGTTTAAGGGAGGTTTTTTAAAGCAAGCGCACACAACTAATCGTCAGCCCATTATTGGTTTGGAGCATATGCCAAAAAGTCGGAATGGAGAAAAACGAGAAAGAAGGTTTACATGAAGTTTTTCAAAGTATACCCGATAGAATTTTTTTGTATTTTCGCCACTGCTTTCGACACATGTTTAAAACAAATTTTGATGTTTTTGTGAACTTTGATGAATAAAGCTAGAAGTTAGTGTTACTTCTTTGAAAGAAAAAATACTGTTTTGCGCCACATATGTCACTTTTCGTAATTTATTTTTAAAAAGTAGATTTTTGTGATGCATATGTATACAACTTTACTGCTGTATATGGAGAAACTTATTGTTGAAAAGAAAATTAATGCTTCAAATCTATTTTTCTTGTTGTCCATAGAAATAATTCGATCGGTTTAACGATGACCTCAAAATTAAACAAAAACCTTTACTAAACATTGTAATTTCTACGATACTAGAATTTTTTTTACGATTAATCTAATTTTCTGAGGTTTTTATTCCTTGCAGTGTAAGTAATTTCAACAATGCATTCAGATAATTTTCGCGAACATGCTCATTTCGCGATCTTTTGGACTTTATTTTATTTTAAGCAGTTTTGGTGATTTCTTATCAATTTTAGGGCTTGTTTTCGATTTTACAACTTCGCGCTAATTTTTGCAGTGTTCGCGATGAAAGAGAAAGTTTTTAATAATAGTAGACTTTACTTTTACATATGCTGATGTTATCAAGTTTTCGCGAATTTTCGCAATTTTTGCGTTTTTTCGGAATTTTTAAAATTCCTTATAGTTTTATAAATTTTCAATAAAAATAATGGCTTGTTTAATATATTGCAATTTTTAGCGAATTTCTGTTTTTGCGAAAACCTAAAGTTCTTGGGTTTCTTTATTTATTTTTATTTAAAATTTTTGAATCTTCATAATTTTTTGCACTTTATTACGAGTTAATTAGTTTTTGACTTGTTTTCAATATTGCAAATTTGCAAGGTTTTCGCGATAGGTGTGATTTCTGCCTTATTAGAGTTTAAGAGACTTTTATTAATTTCAATACTTGATATCGATTCTTGCATTAATTTTTATTTCAAGTACATAATCCAATTTTTTTGCATATTATTTGCAAGTAATTTTTGCCGCAGTTAATATTTGCATAAGTTGATATCCATGGTCTACATATACATATATTCATAGCAAGGCAGACATTTGGAGTAGATCGAATTCTTGACGGCAAGTTCATCGAACTATACGCAGTTCGTTCGTAGCTCGTCCTAACTGTGTTTATAACATTTCGGAAATAAGGCAAAACAAGAGTTAAATTTATTTTGTACGTTTTTGTATGAACAATTTGCAGCAATAGCCAAACCTAAACCTGAAAATAGTTGAAATGGAGCAAAATGAATACTCAATATCTCAGAAGCCATAATTAATTTCGTGGATTCAGAAAGGGGATATTAGAAGTATATATACCTCATAACTAACCCGTTTTTTCTTTAAATGGTCGGTAGGTCAAACCAATAATGGGCTTACCTAATGTCAATGCATGTGTGCGTTTCTATGTGCACAGAAAAATAAAATTTCATTCATTCAAATTGCGTTTGTATACGCGCCCATGTGTATGAAGAAGCAAACATCACATATTTTTCCGTCACGAAGTATTTTCTTCTTTACCCCCATACCTGCAATAACTTAAAGAAATGTCTTGCCAACGGTGTTGTATAGTATTGGTTTTAGAAGATTTCGCTGTTGAAAATGCTTAAAAGTTCTTGTAAGTGGTCTTGTGCAGTAGTCTAATACACACAGAAAAATTTTATAAATTCTATAAAATGTTTCTGTAATGATTTTGCTTCATATATTTTTCATGTTAATTCAACATGATTTACAGTAATATTCAAAGAAAATCTTTCTTTCGAAATTTCTTTATTTTATGTTGAATTAATAGTTCATTCTCCTTTATAAATACTCGTAACTTTATTTCATGTTGATTTAACATTCAAGTTGTGATAAATCTAAATGTAAAATCAAATTGAAACAATATGAATTTCAAGCAGCATAAGGCGAACTGATGAACTTTTAATTATGGCTCCATATTCCTGTATCGAATGTTTATTAAGTAAATTGCACTACGTGTTATTGTGTCTGTATGCGTGTGCTTGAGTGGTACCATTCCTTAGTCTAATTTTTAATTTTTCTCAAGAATATTTTCCCTTTTACATATGTATATGTGTATGAAAATAAACAATAATTTCCATTTATCAAATTCTTGTGTCATCAATTGTGGCACAAAATAAATTTTTATTTCTTACATCTAAATGTTTTTCGCTGATTCACGCCATTAAAGTATTAACAAATTTAAACAAATAGGCACTGTAAAATCCATCATCACCATAAAAAATTTCTTATTAAAAAAATATATTAATATCATGTTTATGAATTTGATCATGTCCGCAAGATTTTATGGTCAACAAAATTTCAAAGTAAAACTGTAAAAAATTTTAATTAAACAAAATCATTCGCGTACGCATTTACAGAAGAAAACAATTGTTTAAATTAAAATATAAAAAATATTGAAATAAAAACAAACAAAACAAAAACAAAGTGAATTTTTTGTTGATATAGTCTTAGAAGTTGATTGATTTTAAAAGTTGGAATCGAATCCGAATTTAGCAAAAAAAAAAATTAAGAACATTACTTTCAAAACAATACATTATGTATGTATATGTAAGTACTCGTATATATGTATATTTATTTTAGCATGACAAACAAATCCAAATAATGTGTATTTTATGGAAAAATTTTCATTTAAACAATTTATTGCTATGTTTCCTATTAAAAGCAGTTTCTTATGTAAAGATATTTTACTAGAAATTTTTTATTGATTTTTTTTTTGTTTTATTTAAATATTTACTGTCCCACACGTTTCATTCTATTTGAAAACTATTTGTTTTTTTAACAATGAAATATAAATTCAGTACTTTAATGAATTCAGTATATAACTTTGGCAGAGAAGAAATAGTGTGCTAAGTAAATCAATTCGGTTCACATAATGTAAAATATGAATTTGGTGTTTGTGATTGTTTTTGTTTTATTTCGGATCATGTGAGAGATTAAATAAATTTATTTATAAAATGCTCACTTTCTATTACCGGTTCTCTTTTATTACTATTCTAAATGAACCAGTCCCCTGATCACACTGATCACACTTCGATCATTATTCTTAATCAAACGATTCACTTTTTTCACTATGTTAAATGAACATGTCACTTATCACTCTACTTTCAATGAACCGGTTTACTTTTCACACTTCTAAATGAACCGGTTCACGTTTCACACTATTCTAAATTATCCGGTTTACTTTTCACACTATTTTAAATGAACCGGTTCATTCTTCACACTATTCTAAATGATCCTGTTCACTTTTCACACTATTCTAAAAGAACCGTTTCACTTTTCACACTATTCTAAATGAACCGGTTAAATTTTCAAACTATTTTAAATGAACCGGTCCACTTATCACACTATTCGAAATAAACCGGTTAAATTTTGAAACCATTTTAAATGAACCGGTTTCCTTTTCACACTATTCTAAAT
This sequence comes from Tachina fera, assembly GCA_905220375.1. Taxonomy (NCBI): domain Eukaryota; kingdom Metazoa; phylum Arthropoda; class Insecta; order Diptera; family Tachinidae; genus Tachina; species Tachina fera. The sequence goes on along the minus strand of LR999967.1, from coordinate 99,202,558 downwards.
GAACCGGTTCAATTTCCACACTATTCTATGAATCGGTTCCTTTTTTACAATATTATAAATGAACCGCTTTAATTGTTTTATTATTTGCAATGAACCGTTTCACTTTTCATACTATTCTAAATGATCATGCCAGTTAGCATAAATTGCAAAATTGAACTAGATTCTAACAGAACATTAAAAATCTGCGCATAATGTAGTTTTAATCTAATATTAAAACTCAGCGTGATTTCGAATGCTTAATTTTATAGTAAATTCGTTAAGACCAGGTTCAATTTTCAATATGCTAACTGGCTTAAAGTTTTTACTTGTATATAAGGCTGCTATGTTTTGTTTTTACTCGTACCTTTTTGAATTCGTTTAAATTTATTTTGGAAAACTTTTTATTTCATTCAAAAGCAAACACTTTACCTATAATTACTTCGCTTAGTGCATGTCAAATTAATACTGATACGACGAGTACAATAGTTTATTTACAACAAATACTAAATCCACAAATAGGCTCATCAATTCATTCCCTCATATTCTTTGTTCACTTATTAAATGATACGAGTACTAATTGGAATAAGATGTTGATGACATGGTTGCTTGCTGCTGTTACTTTTGGATCATATTCAATTGTGTTGTCTACAACAAACAATAGGAAACAATTTGTACTTGTAAAAATCAACATACGAGTACATACATATGTATGTATATACAAAAAATTCAAGAACAATTTTGGTATTCAAAAGAAAGTACATTGACACTTTTTCATACAGATAAAACAATTAAATGGTTAAACAAATATGTATCAACAAATACATAAATGTGAATACATACTCGTATGTACATATTTATGAACACTGTAAGTCAACAACGATTAATTAGGTATGGATGTACAATGTACATATATACATATGTACAGATGTATGTACATATATGTAATGAACTAAAAAGAATGGGAAAAACAAATAACACTTCTAGAGAAGAATTATTGTCTTGGAAAATTTTAAATTTGTGTGTACTAGAAGTGAGCAAAAGCCGTGAAAAAGTGCTAAGTATTGTATTTTTTTCAAGAGTGAATATTGTTTGTAGTGGTGATCGTAATTGAGTGTAAAGAAAAAATAGAGAACAATGAAACATAAAACACACAAAGCCATTGTACATCAGTTGAATCGACCGTTGTATCAAGTGTGCAATATTTATATTGTACGAAGTGTACAATAGTGCACCATACTTTCACAAACTAAAGATTTCATAAAATATTAAGTGATAATAAAGCTTTTTACAATTATACCCATTGTGAACATTATTATTTTTATTTTATTTTTTTGTCTTAAATTAATAAATTATAAAACTTAGAAAAGTATCGCATGCAAACAACTAACACACGTTCAAATAATCTACGTTGTTTGGTTTTTCTTTTACACAAACGCACATATTTTTACACTTGTGTGCTCATTTTACAATTGTCATTCGGTGTGCACTACAGACATATGCTTCGACACTACAATAACTTATGCTCTTGCTTCGCAGATAAACAAATGCTGTTGCATACTTTTCCTTAAAGTGAATACAACTTTTAGTTTTCTTATAAAAACAAGAGCACTAAAAAGAGAGAACAACTCAATGATGTACAGCATGAAGATTAAGAAAGCAAACATCTTGTGCTCACCTCTAGTATGTACATACTTTCTTTAAAATACTTAATTTTGAAATTAATAACGAAAACATGAAGCTGTTTGCTTAGCAGTTAAACAAGGTTCAGTTAAGCGTTCTTAAATCACGTGATTCCCGTCTTTTTGGGCATGGAACACTTTTTTTACTTTTATGAAAAGCGTGTGCTTTTCGCAACGTAAAAGTTTTCACATGAACAGCGAAACAAAAAATATCATGTATTCTTTATTTGTGACTGTATCTGTATATGAATGTGAAAACAGCAAATCACTTACGATAAAATTTTACTGCCTGTAGTGCTAGTGATAGAGAAGACAGGTCGTGAAGGAAGAGATAGAGGAAAGCTTAATTATTGTACAACTCTGCTTTTTGCACGTTCTTAATAATGCAGTGTTGCAGCGCCTCTGGTGTCAATGAGGCGTATTAAATTTTGTTTAGCTGTGTTAAGTAACCATTTTATTTATTATTTTACTTCCGATGATTCTGCTAAATAATACTGACGAAGGAGGGCACCGTGATGTTACATTAGGATTAGTATCTGCTGAAGTCGGTATAGTTCAGTAACCAGTGACTATGCCTTCCTTCATAGCTTGAACTTTCCTACCACAACTGACACAAAAGACCACTAATGCATATCAGAAAAATGCATGGTGTTTTTTTTTAAATGACTTTTGGATACAGGGGTTGAACCCAGTGCCTTCGGTTTTGTAGTCAACGTGGTACTCGTAACTACTTCAGCCAACGCCTTTTGATAATTCTAAACTATGGGTAGGTCCATAAAATTTTTATTTCTATAAAAAATTATATTTTCGATTACATGTCGCTTACGATAAAAACAAAATAAGGCTTAATATTTCGATAACAAAAAATATAAATTAATCATAAGTCTTTTAATTAAAAAGTCCTAAAGGTGCGGTCACACTTGACAAAAATTTGGCCAAAAAAAGCGTAACCACTAAATACTAATGAAAAACTTTTTAATTCAAAGACTTGTTTATTAAGTTAAATCAGTTTCAAATACAACTAATAGATAATAATAAACTCAATACACTGGAGTCTAAGTCAAAAGGTTTTCCATTAAAATTTTTTGGGCAAATATTTGCCAAGTGTGACCGTACTTTTAAAGAAAAACCCCTTATGCAAACAAAACTCATTTGTGCTTCAAGTATGCTTTAGTCAAAATTTATATGAAAATTTTGTTTTAACGTACACTTCAAGCTAAAACTATTGTTTTTTTTTGCATAAGGGGGGAAGAATATAAAAATATAAAATGCTTGAAATACTTTTTATATGCAATGTGCTTAAAATAATAATAAAAGTATGGGGATCTTTTGACCTTGCAGGTCATCTCTGAAAGTTCTTATGGGTTTCTAAATCTAAACAAAATTAATGTGTATCGAAAAACGATTTGAAAAAAATTGCGGAGTAACAAAATACATGCAAACAATTTTTACAAGTTTTCGACACTGTCGCCAACTCGCGAACGATTTTATGGATTTTGTTCATATTTGCGGCATTCATAAAACTCAGTGAATATCTAAAATCGATTGTATGAAGACTTTTATTAGAATGAATTACGTGATATTCCTCAAATTGGCAGCAATCAACGTTCCTTTTAGATTTTAAACTTGATCGCTTTAGTTTCTTAAAATTTGATTTTTTACAATTTATCCTTTGACCTTTTATTATTATATAATAAGTACTTTGTTAAGCGTTGACTACCGTATCCAAGAATAAAAACAAATAATTTTTTTTTTGATACGTCAGTAAATCTTTTTTATAAAATTAACAAATTATACATAAAATGCAAATTCATTACCATTATCATTACTAAAATAGTTACTAGCAACTATTGGAATGCCAAACAAACAATATTATTTGGCATTCCCATCCCTTTTTCTATGTTATGATTATTGTGAATTATAAATTGTTCTATTCGACAAAAGCTTCAAGTTTCGTGTAATGGAATTTATTCTTCGTTTTGTAATATTCTGCCAACTGATGGCCCAAAATGTCACTTAACAAAATGTTAACTGATTTACATATATCTAATGAAATCGATTTATTGATTTATTTAAATAAAAATTCCTGAAATTCCTTCCTGTCAAAAACTTAAGTATTCTCTTATTAAAAGATACACGCAGTAATTAAAAAACCCGACTGCGTCCAAGTTTGAACTGTTAAGGTATTTACAAAATGGCGTTGGCTGTTGGCTGCCATATTGAAATTTTAATTTAAAAAAATCATCAAAATCGGTCCACGCGTTCGGTTTTTGCAGTGCCTCAAAGGAACACGCACACATACATACATAAAAAGGTTTAAACTTCTGCAATTCCCGGCATATAACTAACTTATAATTTATAATCTCATATGAATCTAGTGTTTTATTTATAAATTGATGTTTGGATTAATTTATTTCCAAATTAATACAAATTTGCTCAGGAGACTTATTTTAAATTATTTTTTTAATCAATCATTCAGTTTTAGGTCATCAAACAGATTTAATAAACAACACTTATTTAAGTGATTCATGAAAAAAAAAAATCTTTTTCGATATCCTGCTTTACAGAATAAATAGATAAAATGTTCTTTGCAATTTACCATAATGTATTCTTATTTTTCTATTTGAATTAACCTTTTTATCTGTAAGCATTTTCAAAGTTATTTTGAAGAAACGAAAAGGATTTGTTTTACATGTGTATTTCTCTACAGGAGCAAAAAAGTGCACACAGTGGGTTATTTCCCGAGTAGGGGAAAATTTAAATTTTCTTTATCACACTTATCAATCAACAACAATAATAGTAAATAACTTCGTCAGCTGTAAAAACAATAAATAGGTACATAAATATGTCGAAACTCCAGGAAGTCTGGATGGATCGAATTTGCTAAGAAATACACTGACTATCTCGTAGAAAACTATCTAAATAATTAATATTATAACAATGACTGAGCATGTTTATTTTAATACTCAGCAAAACATTAATTTGACGTCGTGAACAAGAGTTTCTACAAATTAAATAAGCTAAGGAAAAGTTTAATTAATTACTTATTACAATATGCTAATTCTAGCACAAGTTTATGCTAAGGTTTAGCATATTTTCATACCTCACGCTAGCACAAACATATCTTGAATACGCAATTGCCAATGCATTTCAAAACTGCATAATCAAATTCGCATTTACGCTAATTGGTAAAGGAGAGAAATTTCAATGCTTTTCTTATAACTATATGATATCCGTTGAGGAAAATACGAGTACCAATGTATAAACACAGAAGAAAACAAATTTATAAATTTTGTGACATAAATTAAGATTAAATATTAGGTCTGTTGATTTACTTTCACAGCAGAAACTAGCAACGAGAGAGGCAAAAAGTTACAAAGTTACTCTCCCTAATATGAAAAAGTAAATGAACGCTTTACTTTTAAAAATTTGCAAGCAAATTTTATTCATATAAGAAACATTGATGGATAACGTCTTAAATTGATTTTTTTTTCTTCAAATTTACATTTAATATGAAATAATTTACACAGTTTCATGTATTCTTTAATATTTTTATTCATTTTCATAATTTTTTAATTTTATTCCATTAACAAATGCAAAAAATGCGACTTTCCATCTCTGATCAGATATGAGAAACAAACAAAATTATTTGACAATAAAATTGAATTTATGGGGCTTAATGAAAAAAAACTATAAATTGAGAAAATATGCTTCTTTTTTTATACGTATACATGTTTTTTAACCAAGAAATTCAAATTTTTCAGTTTTCCTTTTTCAGATATTTTTGAAATAATTAATTTGACAACAAAATTCACAACAGGTGGTTGGACAATTCTTGCAAGTAAAAATTTTACTAGTAAAGGGGTCCATACATATATACTGCTCATGCGATAAGCATGTATTGGTAAAATTTCAATTTTTGTTAATGTATTTGTCACACAGACAATGCAGTATGAAAAATCGAAATAGTTTTGATTTTGAAATGAAATCATACTGCTGACAGTTTCTCAAATAAACAAAAAATTAATTTATTCATTTTTCTGATATTTATTTTTTTAAATTTGAAGTTTAACTGAAAAAAAGAAAGTAAAACAAACAAAAAAGTATATAAAAGAAACAAAAAATAACTTCTGAAAAAATAATGTGTATAAAAAATACGTTTTTAATTAATTTCTTCAATTCTATAAATAATTTTTTTGTTGTCAAACGCATGTTTATTTTCTAAATTTTTATTTTAAATGATGATTGATATGATTGGTGGTAAAATATCAATCACACACGTATACCAAGGGTTCATCGGCAGTAGCTGCAAGCAGTATGTTTGTATGGGCCCCTTAATAATTTGTAGGAATTTTTTTATCTCTCAATTTTTTTCTCTCTTTTGAACTTTTTGAGTTAATGAACACTTTCCAGTAATAATTGTTATAAATTCGTAACAATTTTTAGTAAATGAACAGACCTATTATTGCACCATTAGTAAAAAACTTAATAATATACATTTTTCTATATTTTATGAATATATTTTATCAATTTTTCTTTTCATTAAAACAATAACAAGAACGAGACATTCTTAGATTTAATTTAACGGTACTGAATTTTAATCAGAAATAATTTCTTATTCGGACTTAAGTTTAGTATTTTCAATTCTTATTGAATGAAATATTTTTATTAATTAATATGAGTTGCTAAAGCAGAGAAGAAAAATTAAATTAGACTTTTATTAGCTGGGGGAAATACCGATATTTTCCTGTGCAGTCACGCACTTCATCAGCACCCTAATCTATCTACTTTTTAACGAATTTCTCATATTCCGTTTCATTAAACATTTACGTTAAATAGCTGACGTTAATAACAATCTCTATTTCTTATATTTCGTTTCATTAAAAAAGAGATTGAAAGGTTGATAATTGACGATAATCTAAGTCATGTTTTCATGTAACAAATAGAATTTCATTAATAAATTAAAAAATTATGCATATTATTTTCCTTAGACTGGGTTCCCACACAGCAAATTCAGTTGAGCAACTATGTATGTATTTATTTTATGGGCGAGAGAGAAAAATGTGAGGGCAGCTCTTTTCACTATATTCTCCTCTCTTTCCCATGAACTGAAAACTTGCTTAACAAAAATTGCTGTGTGTGAACACAGTTTTAAATAACATGAATATCAATCAGTCCGTAACTATGACAATACCGATTATATTTACCCTGCAAGGCGAGGCGAACCTCAAACGGTATAAAAAAATTAATTTTACAAAATTTCGTAATGACATTTAATTACTAAATGTAAATAACAATTGCATTTTGCTGTATATGCATTGGGTATTTGAGAGCAGAATTATTAATGTTATAGCAAAAAAACAGTGCTATAACGGTTTAACGAATACTAAGTTCAACGAATAGTCGGTTTAACGAATTAGCGATTTAACGTACATACGCTTAATTTTTTATCATTAAATGAATACCTTACATAAGGAACAAACCAAGAAACTCTGTACTCAATATAATGAATTTTCTAATAAATTGTCCAGAAGAAATAAAAATATGGAAAAATAAATGCAAATACATACACATATACATAGATTCCTTGAGTAAGAACAAAACCAGAATGTACTGCATAAATAGTTTTTTTATATCTGTTTCAAAAATTTTGATTTCTGTTTTAATGTGTCATTTTTGCGTATTTTTAATATGTACGAGTATAAAATCAATATTCGATTAATTGTTAAATTTTTTGTTTAGTGTACGTAAATAAATTAAATATTTAATTTTATATCTAAAAGAAAATTATGAATGAAAGTAAAAAAAATAGAATACAGATGAAATAAATCTGCCTAACATTATATCGTTCGTTAAACCGGCATACCACTGTACGTGTATATGTATGTACATACAAACACACACACATTTATACTTGAATTTGTATTTTACCTGGAATTATTCAAAAATAATTTGCAAACTAATAAAAATGCATATGCGGAATCACTTTTTAATGAATAAACAAACAAAATATTTGCAAATAATTTTTCCAATAATCCCTGAATTACAAGCTTATATAATTACATTTATAAAAAAGTGAATAAAATTTAAAGAACTGTAAGTACTTACATACATACATACATACATACATACACACATACATACATACATACATATGTACATAGATATTATGTAATTTAACACATACCACTACAACGCAAGTCCATTTCAAATCATAACCTTTAACCGTTTCAATATTTCTAAATCAAAAACTTGCTCAGAGCCGGAGCAATTTGCTTTTCTATAACAAAATTTTCAGAAATTGAGAATTTAGAAAAAAAAAATAGTCAGAATCTGAGCAATTTTTTTCGATATAAAAATTTGTCGAAATCTTAAAAAAATTTGTCTATAGAAAGAATTGGCAGAATCTGTCAAATATTTTATTTTCTATATAAACAATTGTGAGAATCTGAGCAATGTTTTTCTACAGAAATAATTGCCAGAATCTCAAAAAAAATTGTTTTTCTAAAGAAATTATTGTAAAAAAAATTGTTTCCAGATTTTGACATTTTTTTCTATAGAAAAATAAAAAATAGTCAGAATCTGAGCAATTTCATTGTTCAAATTGTTCAGAAAAAATTTTCAGAATCGGGTTTCAACTTTTAAAATAGTTTGGTTGGGATTGATAAATTTTCATTGCCATTTTCCACTAAAATAACAGTTGACTTTTCAGTTATGTTTCGGTACTGTCATTTACAAATCTGCGTAAGTTTGGTTGAGAAAAACGTTGAGTGTACACAACTGCATTTTAATACTTGGGTTTTTCTAGTTACAGGTTGGTGCGATATAAAAAGCTGAAAAGGTGGAAAATTCGTAACTAGAAATTTTTGTTATGCGCAATAACAAAATTTTTTAACAGTTTCAGTATCGGCGGTATACCGAGCACATACAAAGGTGCAGAGATTTATGGTTTTAGGTGATCAAAACAATAACAAAATGTTTCTTTGTTTCTGCCCAAAATAACTAAAAAACCTTCAAAAATTATTTTTTAAAGAATTCGTTCCCTATTTTTATTATTTCTTACCTTGCATTGGATAGTTCAAGAGGGTTGCAATCAACAAGAATTTTTCTTCTGATACGTAGCAAGTCTATAATTGTGACTTCGTTTTCGTCGTCATAAAATAAATCTACACACATGTATTTGTATCCATTTGGTATGATTTCTTTGAACTAAAACACTAAAAACAATAATTTTTCTAAAACTGTATTTTTTTCCTGTCAAACTTGATATTTTAAGCTGGCAACGCGATGACAATTTCAACTAAAAAACAGTTGTGGCTCATAATACTAAAACACAGCTTGGTCGTGCGTAAGTTTGGTCTACTCTTAGACGACCAAACTGAATTTAGTTGAGAACCGTGATAGGGGCATAAACTTTTTTTCTATAGAAAAAATTTTCAGAAAACTGAAAAATTCAGTTTTTTATAGAAAAAATTCAGAATTTAAACAAAAAAATTCTATATAAAAAGTTGTCAGAATCTTCAATTTTGTTTTTTTTCCTATAGAAAAAATTGGCAGAAATTGTTCATAAAAAATTATTACATTGAAGTATTAGAAATATTAAACTTCAATCCTAACTTCAATGCCATATTTTACAGAGGGCTATTCATATAAAAACTTAAATAAACTTACAAAAAATATCAACAAATAGAGTTTATTTCTTGCTCATCCTGTGTTTCACCAAAAATGCTAAAGTGTATATATAGGTTTGTCATTACGTGTGTAATTTCCACAATATGAATATGCGACCCATATAGTATATATATTCTGGATCTTTATGCATAGGGAAGACGAATAAGCGTTGTCCGTCCGTCCATCTGGTGTACGTGAAATCGTTTCCCAAAAAAGCTAGAGACTTCTGTCTTGGACTAGTGTATCAAAAGTAGCCCAAACTAGATTGGTATTGAAAATCAGCAAAATCGAGCTGACGGTTCCAGAGTTGGAAAACTTAAACTTTATTTTGCCGTATAAAACTAAAACTAATTTTTATTTTTTCTTTTTCAATAAACTTATTTTATATTTCAGTACAAATAAAACTGGTATTAAAAATATAAAAAATAAAATTTTTAAAATATAAAAACGTTTCCAGGGTTGGAAAACTTTAATTTTTTTTTTGTAATACAAAAGTAACTTACTAAAACTTATTTTTCCTGTTTCTATATAAATTAAACATATCTTATATTCTTAAAAGAAATTTAATGGTGTAAGAAATCAGAATAATATAAAAGGATGGTTCCAGGGCTGGGAAACTTACACTTTTTGTTATTATTTTTTTCTATTTCTTTATAAATAAGATATATTTTATGTTGTGGGAAGACACGTTTTGTATAAAAAATTAGAAAAATAAAACCCACAGCTCCAGAGCTGAAAAGTTTCAACTTTATTTGGATATTAAAATAATTAAATAAAACATATTTTTTCCTTATTTCCTTTTTTCTTTGTTCACTAAACATACATACATATTTTATAAATTTTTTATAGAACTAGATTGGTATGGGAAGTCAGAAAAATATAAAAGGATGATTCCAGGGTTGGAAAACTTAGTTTTTTTGTATACATATATGTAAAAGTAACTAGGTCAATTATTTTTTTTTTGTTCAAAATTAAATGTAATTTATGTCTTAGAAAGAAATAGTTTGGAACAAAAAATTAGACAAATAATAATCAATGCTACAGACTTGCAAAACTTAAACTATTTCGCTATATAAAACTAATTAAACCAAACTAGTTATTTCTTTTGTATTTAAAAAAAATCAGAAAAATCAAAATTATGGTTCCAGGGTTGGAAATTGCAAAAAAAAACAATCTTGGTAAAATAAACCAAAAAATTATTTTTTTCTAGTTAAACATATTTCATGTTGTAGGAAGATCTTTAATCAAGTTTTTTATGTTAAATTTTTATATGGATATCTTATTTAAGTACAAGGTTTTGCCTTGTTGCTTATTATGTTCCCAGCACAGTTATGTTTCAAATCGATGGTCTTATTAATCGCTAGAAACAGTCATAACTATAAAATAAATTAAAAGAAATGTTTCATTTCATTTCGCTGATAACGTTCCTTTTTGAATGGAATGGTGGGTTGTTTCAATTGAGACTAAAGACCTGCACAAGACCTCTTATAAGAACTTTTAAGACATGAAGGATTTTTCAAATGTTTTACTACAGGGAAATGTTCTAAACAACACTGTTGGCAATACATTTGCTTAACTTATTGCAGGTATAGGAGTAAAGACGTAAATAGTTCGTGACTGCAAAATTTGTGATGCTTTTGCTTCTTTCTACGCATGAGCGCGTATACAAACGTCATGCATTTACATACATACATACCTACATAAGTTATGTGTATGCTCTCTTATTTTTCAGCGCACATACAAACGCACACATGCATTGACATTAGTTGTGTGCGCTTGCTTATAAAAACCACCCTTGAACACATAACAGCTAACCATCTACATCTTACATACACCCAAACGTACAATATGCAAAATAACAAGCATACGTATCACCAGTACTTTTTTTGATTGTTTGTTATAAACAAGAAGTCTTGGCGACATCGCTTGTTAACACTCATATAGACGAACAAAAATACATCTATCGTGCTTCGTTTATAGTACGACAGCATTTATTATTGGCTTAATATAATACATGTCACGAGAATACATTTAAAAAACATGAGGTATTTACATTTAAAGACTGTTTAAGCAGGTCTCTAATTGAGACATTAAACACTTTTCCAACATCAAAGATTATTAAATATGGGAAAATGTAAAACAAGTTAGTTTACTTGGTATGGAGGTACAATACTAAGCATATGTTAGGATTATTAAATAGTAGCTCGGTTTATGAACATCTCGAGATGTTCCCCAATTTTTTGGTATTGTATTGACGTGACGTCGATGTTGACAACTGGAATAAGGATGAATGTATGCAACTAATTTCTTAAATACAGAGTGTAGAATAAAATATTCAACTATTGCTAATACCGAAAATAAAATATTTGAATCAAATTCTCTACTAGAAAAATATCAAGAGTTTACTTACTAAAAATTGCACTATAACAAGAAACTATAAATTTTCTTACAAAATGTACTCAAAATGTACTTTTACAAATGCACAGCCGAATATATGTAGCACTCTTAGGGCCCTTTTCACAATGTACAATTAAAAGCTAACAGGGACTTTAACGAGAAGTTTTGTATGAAGAACTGTCAGTTAAAGTTCACGTTAACTCTTAATCATACATTGTGAATAGGGAGGTTACTTGTTTCGACTAGAAAAGATCTAACATTCGTTACAGAAACAAGGCATATACATATATACATATATAAGTAAATATGTATGTACATATGCACACTAAAATTATTTTCATAACCGTTTATAAAAAAATATTAATTCGCCTAGCTTATGTTCATAATTAAAAGAACATATCACTTCATTATTTGTACAACTATTTTTGCATCATTTATTTGTTTTGTTTTCTTTTTATTTATTCATATCATTTTATCAACTCAGAAAAATAATAGTGACAATTAATGACAACTAAAAGAAAATACAATTGTGTACAAACACACATACATACATATGTATGTACATATGTATTTTGGAAATGATATATCGCTACCTTAATATCCTTCCCTAACTCACTATTTTTTTTAAATCGAGTTTTTTTCTATATTTCGAAAGAAGAACATCTAATGTATCGAAAAATGCAAAAATCTCGATTTCAAAAAAAAAAAATAAGTTAGGGCCTTTATACATATATTAAGGTAACGATATGTACATACATACATGCTTAGTAAATATTTCCCTGTCAGAAAGTCCGTTAACTTTAAACCAACTTTAAGCTAACTATTTCGCAACTAGTACTGACTGACACTTGGATAACTTTTTAATGTAATCAAATATGAGAATGTAATCAACTGTGAGTCTAAAAAAAAGTTAACTATGTATAAGTTAATTATTTTTATACTCAACCACACATTCTCCGACATCGTTGTGACTGCTAAATGATGTCTACAATAAATATTAATTAAGCGTTTTGCACTGGACAATGTTTGTGACCATAATTATTGTAAAAAAAATTGAATTAAGTAAATATTTGCCATAAATTTGTTTTATTTTTTGCACATACTTTTACGAATTTTTCTCATACCATTCATTATTATTAAATAATATACTGACTTGATTGTTGCAATAGCACAAATGACACTTGAAATATGGCAAAATTTTATGATGACGTTTGTCATCAGCATAATGTTAATATTGGTCTTATTGGTTACATTTGATATAATATTGATATTAAAATACTGATGGTAGGGCACCATCAATCCAAAGTTGAGCTTTTTTATGAATACATTGCCTGTAGGAGCTATAGGTGACTTGTTACCTGATATCTTATCATGCCTAAAGCTTTAACAATATCCAAAGAATTCCCCACCCGTACGGCGCACTGAACCTTACGATTAAAGTTTTACACGTAAAAACCTCTACGGAGGATATCGTCTTCCCTCTTTTATAAAAGTCAGTGAAAAGCGCAGCTGTATCTCATTTTACATCTCTTACCTATGAGACACAAATAAGAAAATAACGGTTTCCCTGCACTCACATGTACTTTACAATATGTCCTTATACTTTTATGACTCTTCAGAGCTAAAGTTAGATTTTTGGGTAAGATATCTTTCCGAAAAAAATTCATCAAAATAAAAATCGAAAAAAATACACTTCTTCAAAATACAAACTGTAGACTAATTAACGAATTGGCCTGCAATGTTTACATGCAGAGCTGTTAAATTTCGATTACGATTAGGAATCAATTAGATTACATGTTAAAAAGAATTGTACTGATTATATAATTCCCTTTAAAAGAATTTCTAATAAATAATTGATTACATTTACTAATTATCGAAAAGTAATCTGAATTACTGGAAATCACAACAAATAATCAAAATGAATCAAAAGTATTCAAAAAATAATCCGACTAATTTCAAAGATTATTAATAAATAAATAATCAAAAATAATTAAAAGTAATTGGACTATTTTTAATTATTTTGGATTCTTTTTGATTATTTTTTTGTAATTTCAAGTAATTCATATTACTTTTCCATTATTAGTAATCGTAAGCAATTAGTACTTTAATCATTACTTCACCTTTCAAAAAAAAAAGTAATCAACTTAGTAATCAGTACGATTACTAATCATTACTTAACAGCTATGCCTGGCACTTCCAGCTAAGCTACATATTTTGGTGAAACTTGCGGAATCTGATATACTTTTTAAGTCAATAAAGCAGTGAATACATATGTATCTACAATCGGTTTGAAGAAGACTTTTGAAGTTATTATAAAAAACGATTTATTCAAAATTTTTCGATAACGAAATCTTTCGAATGAATCACCCATTTTGCATTACATTGAAAACCGATTTTTTACTTTTTTTTACAGGAGAAGCAAAAAAAGACTATTTGTGTATTTGTTAAGTGCGAAATTCAATAATGAATAAAATCGGTATTTTTGAACATGTGTTAGTAACACATATGGTTAATCACATCATAATCAATCAAAAAGTATATTTTAAATTTTTTGGTTGTTACGGCCTTTTGGATTTTAGGTGACGATATAAACTATATTTCGATTAACTTTGCTTGCTTTTTCTTACCATTTATGTTTGTACATTGTATAGCATCATTTAGTAAAGTATGATTTATAATGTAATAAATATTGATAGTTTAATTAATTATTCATTATATCTAATATTTCATTTTTGCATCTCAAAAATTGCTCTTATAGCAGCTTAATTGAAAATTACCACACAATTTGTATGCATCCATCCATAGACAATAAATATTTTTAGGGCAAAAAAAAACTTGTTTCAATTTCTTTAAGATTGTTTGTATATGAATTTAATTCATTTATATTTGTTTATAAAATTTTTCGATATAATTTATTTATTGATTTTCAGCAGCACTTTCTTTTTCCAATCTAATAAAAACCGCGCCATTTTTCCATGTGCTTTTTTACCACTACATACATATTTAAAAAGGAAAAGGAGAACACACAAAAATAAACTTGTTGCATTACTGCACATGATTTTTTATTACTGTTATAGTTTTTTCATTTATTTTTACCGTTAGACACTTTCATACGTCCGCCAATTGAATAATTCCCGGCGAGCGTTCTGCACACACTTCGACTAGCTAAACGAAAACCAAGAACTCTGTTAGATGACTGAAAGAACAACAAACGTCGCCGACGTCCCCACTATAATCAAAAGTTTTCATACAAACACACACACACACACACACACACTTTCGTTGTAGAAAGAAAAGCTTTTGTATTAAGAATATGGAGCAAGTTCATATTTTTACCGGTTGTTGTTTTTGTTTTTTGCTTGTTTTGTAGTGGAACGTGTGTGAAATTTTACGGATAAATACACTACAAGCTTTTTATTGTTTATATTAGATTGCAAGTATAGTATAAGAGTATTTGAAAGCTTATGTGGAATAAAAATTAGTGGTTTTTTTCTATGTATTTGGTATTTAAAAGCTCATGTGGAATAAAAATTTCAGTGGTTTTTATTCCATGTTTTTGTTGCGTTTAAAAACTACCTAAGGAAAGCTTAAAGGTATGGGATTTTGTAGATTTTTTAAAGTTGGATATTTGTAACGGCTAAAATATATTTTATATTATAAAAAAAAAAATTAAAAGGTAAACAGCTGTTGGCCGTTAGTTGCATGGAGAATTTTTTTTGTTGATTTCTTTTATTCTCACCGCTCAAATGGGTTCAGTTTTATGTAAGAAATATACAAAAAAAATTCATAGCGCTAAGTTGTGTTTGGGGGGTGCGTCCGGCCCTCAAAGTTAGCCCTCCAGCCCATACATTCAATGTAATTTTTTTTTGTTTACTTTTATTGTGACTATACTTAATATTTGTATGAAATACATAATTTAATGGACATACATACATACATATGTATGCACTAGTGATGCACGAATATTCGTATTCGAATTGTCGAATATTCGTTTATTTTCAGGCGAATACGAATGTATTAGTAAGCGTTAAATTCAGGCGGATGCGAATACGAATGTATTCGTAAAAATAAACAATGACAAATTTATTTATTATAAATCGATTGCATAACTTAAGGCTGAACAAAATTGTGCATGTTTTGCCCGTAAAAAAATTAAATGGCAAATGTGTTTGTCCTTTTCGCTCTTACGTACTTTATTATATTTTTCTATTATATTGTACTGATTTTAAGCAGTACGCTTAACTGTAACAAATTTCAGTAATCCGAACTACGTTTTAGAGAAAAAATCAGATAACTGAAAAAAATTTGATTTTGGTTATTTCCAGTAAAGCGCAGTCGACTGTATTCGCTTTCAGCAAGGAAAGCTCGCAGTAATTGCTGATCGGAAAAGAGCTGAAAATAAGTAAATCGGAAAGAGCAAATATAAGACAAAATTCCAACCAATTTTAGAACAAATCTTTCAATCATTTTATAAAAATTTACCAAACTATTGGAAATTTTCAAATCCAAGCAAAAAATAATCAAAATCATCAGAAGTTTTAAAGCAAATATGGTATACAGTGAAACCTGCTTTTTGTAAAAATTGTCTGTTTTAATAAAGTACATGTACTACAGATTTTAATCAATAAAAAATAATTTAAAGGAAACTCAGACAGACGTTAATTTTAAATAATATTGTCCTTTAAAAATTCTCTAATTTTAGTTTATTTATAGAAATAAATTTAATTAATTTCGTAAGTGCCTTACTTTTCACATCTCTTAATTTATTAATCATCATAATTCATAAATTCATATGATATTCTTCCTATACATAATGTTATTTGTAGTGGATTATAATATAATATTCATGTGAAAGATGTTTATGCCACCTCATCGCAACAAAAAAAAAACAAATTAAATTAAATAAACAATTAGAAGCGTATCTCAAATATTAATAAAAAAATTTTAGTTTTTCTTGATTATAAAACAGAGCTTGTCTTGTATGAAATTTTATTACGAGTTTTTAACAGTACTGAAAGATCTCTTGCAAACAAAAGGTTAACGAAACCAATACGGTGACTAAACCGAAAAGATCGAGCGTACATATATAAAAATGAAATCAACAAAAATATATTTAATAATTCTTTATCAAATTATTGAAATTTTGATAACCATAAAAAGTGATCATGTGCAAGTGATGCATTGCTCTAGAGAACCACATTGTCTAGAGAATTTGAATGTACATTTGCTAGATATAATAAAGGAGAATATGGAAAATACAACACAGCCATGTGAACACTTTTGGAAACATGCTTGTGGCTCGTGGACTTCAGCACCGTATTATGATCATATGGACAATTTCGGAGCCATGGCCAATTATTATGCCGATAATTTAATTAAGAGCCTAGAAGAACTACATACTGCTGATCTAGATATAGAGCCACTAGTGGGCCAACTACGGAAATATTTCTTGTCTTGTAAATCTATTAAAAAACATAATTTACATATGAGTTTCTATTTGAAAGAACTTCCGGTACATAAAATATTTGGTGCGAGTTTTAAGTGGAGTAAAGTATTTCAGCAAGATGAAAACACTTGGCAAACTTTTGACTGGTTAAGAGCTGTTTCACATTTAAGAAAGTATGGTTTCAAACAACTATTCCTACAAGAGTCAGTGGGATTGGCCTACAATAATTCTCAACTGAATGTAGTGCAACTTAAAATTCCTCATTCTACAACAAATTTTCCAAATAAGTACAAAGTTTTACAAATAATGACAGAGTTTGACTTGATATTTGGCCAAATAAATACTAAAAGTTACTTGAAAGTGGCCAATGAAATATTCGAATTCGATAAAAAGTTGCAAGATCTTAGCAAAAATAATGAAAATACACAACAAGACTACTTTATCTCGCTACAAGATTTACCTGATTTAATAAATAGCATTGACTGGTATTTATATTTCGAATTGCTATTGAATCAAGTACCATTGCCTCAAACACCCATTGAATTTTCGGGCAACTTTAAATATTTTCAGCATTTGGACATTCTATTAAAGCAAACGCCCAAACATGTAGTCGGTACTTATACTTTAGTTAGATTTTGTCAATATTTGATGGACATACGTCCACTAACAACAGAACGTGAATGTCTGCTGCACACAAATGTTATGTTTCCTGTGGGTATGAATTATGTTTATAATAAATTTGTATATACGACACGCCTTGAAGATGAAGAAAATTTACAAACTATATTTTCTTTACTAAAATATGAATTTTACAAAATCATAAAAGCTAACAAGTTTTCTTTATCAATGCAAGAACTTCGCTATCTCAAGAATAAATTAAATCTAATGCAGTTAAAAATTGGCAACTTACCCTTACTTCTCCGTAATATCAATCATTACTACTCCATGATACAACTTTACGAACACAACTTCTATCACAATCATTTAGAAATGTTAAAGTTTCGCACTATGCAACAACATCAGGCTCTATTCGGATCAACAGTCGAACCACTTGATCTTGATCAAGATTACATCAACGATGACATTTCTCAGCTGCGTACTGCTCCCTATTTCATACATCAACGCAACATGTTGGTGGTTCCTATGATATTTTTGCAATTACCCTTCTATCATTATGCCCAGCATCCCCTTCTGCAATTGTCTCTAGTGGGTTGGATTATGGCCCACGAATTATCGCACGCCTTCGATACTCATGGTCTAAATTTTGATGCATGGGGCAATGAAAACTTATTGGGCATTCAACTTTCACGAAAATCGTCATATGTATCAGCCGTTGACTGTTTAGTTAAATACTCTCCTGCAGTCTCTCTCAATGAGAGAATGGCTGATGTTAACGGTTTACAATTGGCCTGGCAGGCATTTTCTCGTCAAATATTTAAAAATAACATAGACTATAAGAGCGATGATGCTTCTTGGGGAAAGTTATTTTTCATTAATTTTGCTCAATTTTTCTGTGGTTCTTTGCCTAGTGCCATTGGTCACGATCGTGATGATATAAGAGTACGCCAAATGGTGATAAATATGAAAGAGTTTGCACAAGTGTTCCAGTGCTCCAGGGTGGCCAAAGAGAACCCACCTGAAAAATGTAATATATGGAGAGTATAAATTTAAGTTATTATAAGAAATGTCCAGAAATCATCTTAGATAGCAATTAAATTTTACTGTACTTTTAAAATAAATAATAATCTAATATAAAATCATCTTGCTATGATAGTGACAATTTATAAAATTTCATTCATTTATAAAGACTTTTTGCTACACGGACACAGAGGTGTGTGTTGTGTTAATCTGACTATTACACTGTTGCGATTTCGGTGAGAAAGAAAAAATTCACGAAGGGAGGTGGCCCAAATGATAGCCACGAGTCCCTCACTGTGAATCGTACCCATACGGGAGGTGGCCAATTAGATAAGGCCACGAGTCCCATGGAACAGTTCGACAGGGAGGTGGCCCGAAACGAGATCCACGAGTCCCCAGACTAAGGTAAGCATGCGGGATGTGACCAAATTAAGTTAGGGAGGCCACGAGTCCTATAAGGCAATTCATGCAGGAGGTGGCCATAATAAAATAAACTTAATAGCCACGAGTCCCGCAGGCTTAATATTAGTAATAGAGAGGGGCATTGCTTATTTGGATACACAAACTCCAGCCCGTGTCCCTATGTGTAAAACAATTAATTGCCAGGCTGAAAAAGAACAAGAGAAAAGAAAAGGTTAGGAAATTAGCAAATAGGTGATGAACCCAAGGCACATTCATCTGCCTTGGGAAGAACGATACAGGTAAATTTTTTTTGTATACTTACAAGTCCTTTAATCGAGCGAATTGCTAAAAATAAAAGATTTATAAAAATTATCGCAAGTCTACTTACATGTGCTTCAGGTAAAAATTGTCAAGTGTCTGTGTATGACAGTTGATGTGGTTACTAGTGTGAGTGTTTTAGTACATAAGGAGCAACGGAATTGCCAACGTAAACAAATGAATGGGGAATGAAGAGTCGTATTTTCATTCATCTTTAGGGTAGGATAGAAAGGAAAGAAAACTTTCTAACGTATTCAAAACTGCTGCTGAAAATGCTGATGAACTGGTAAAATATAGGATGGATGATCCCTTTAGATTAGATGAGAGGTTACATGGGGGATAAGGAAGGTCAGAAAAAAATAAATAAAATAATTAAATAAAAAGATGTTTTTATATATGTATGTTAGACAACAATTAGATATACAGTACATTTTTTTTATAATTGGCCGAAATAATATAATGTAAGAATGGCATATAAACATATTACATAGTATACAGTTAAACTTCTATTTATCAGGATCAACGAGCAATTAGTTAGAAAAGGAGTCGAGTTGTTGTCTTTGTCTTTCATAAATACCTTAAGGATAGGCGCGAAAACCAGGCCGTAAAATACATAAGTACATACATAATGGATACATATGTACGCGGGAAGATCCTTCCAATACAGTATATAGGATTGGATGGTGGTATAAATAGAGCGGATGGGAAAAATGTAGAGCAAAACCAAAGTAAAATTTGAACTGTGTATTACAAATAAAGCCATTATTTAGAAAATTTTTTTTTGTGTTAAAACCCAAAAAAAGAACAGAAGCAAAACTCTTAATACTTCCGGAGATAAGAGGTCAGAGGAAAATCCGTGCCAACAAAACTATTTAAAATACAAATAAGCGTAAGTGACTTAGATTCGCCAACGTGTAAAGGTATAGGAAAGTTATCAAAAGTTGTGTCCAATTCTCTAGCTGGCTGTACTAAAGATAAGGAAACCCGGACCCAAAATAAGGTGCACTGAGTTATTTCACCGGAAACAGCCAGGTAAAACTATAAATATAGAACTTTTTTTTTGTGATGCAAAGAAAAGAGCACAAAGTGCGAAAGTAAGCCAGGAAAAAGGTTTAAGCACCAGCGTTAAAAAAAAAATAGATATATATATATAGTCAATTCACACCAAGTGGCTCCGAATATTTGAAACCAATCGTGGTCCCACTAATACTAAAGGAAAAGAAAAAAAAGGATCATCGAAGTAAAAACAGTGATAGGGAATATGAAATTAATGTAACGTATGTATATGTGTGTGTCCGTAAAAAAAAAGGAAATAAGAAAAAATTAGTGTTAAGCATATAAAGAAGTATTATTTTTATAACAATTTGCTAGGAATAAAAAGAAATAATAGGTGTTAAGTATTTTGTCCATATGATTGTCCACATAAATCTCTGTTGTTAGAAAAATAAAAGTATAAAATAGTGTTAGGCGCTCAAATTAGTCGCGAATAGTCAATCTTAATATCGAAAATCAGAAAATAGTCGAACTTAGGGAGCTCCTTCAGTGAGAAATATATAAAAGAAAAAAAAATAGTTGATCGTTAGCCTTTTATTAGGGCCATAAAATAAACAATTTGAGCTCTAACTAGGAAGTAGAAGAAAAGAAAATCAATTAGTTAATGAAAGTAAATGTAAACGAACCATAGAGATTTATGTCCATATTGATTTAGAAAATATAGGATATATAAATTTGTAAAATAGATTATAATAAAAGACAAATTAAAATTAAGACAAATTAAGTAAATATAAGATTTTTGATACATTTTTGTTAATAAATTATGTTTTGAGACTGTAGAAATTTGAAAAAAATGGTAGCTTAAATTTATTGAAGTCACGGTAATAATGGAGCGGTAAGTGGAAGAAAACGGTCGAGTGGATATACGGGTTATGGTCAAATGTTTGCTTTAGGGTACTTACCATAACAAGGTTGGGAGGGCAAAATAGAGGAAAACACCTACCTCTGGTTCTTTCGTTTGTGGTGTGCT
Organism: Tachina fera; assembly: GCA_905220375.1. Classification (NCBI taxonomy): domain Eukaryota; kingdom Metazoa; phylum Arthropoda; class Insecta; order Diptera; family Tachinidae; genus Tachina; species Tachina fera. The sequence continues at coordinate 99,181,005 of LR999967.1, read as the reverse complement.
GTGAGTAATGTTTGTATGTTTGATTTTGTGTTGTTTTTATTTGCAATTTTTTTCTTGTTTGAGTATATCGCAACTGGCGAGAGGGTTGGGACCTACCTGAGGTTAACAGCTAGTCGGAAACCTCGTCAGTGGTGTGTAATCACACGCCAGGCTCGCACACTTGCTCATAACAGAAATGGCGCCCAATCAAATGGAGCGACGTAGCATCTTTTGAAGATAATAGGTCGATTAAAGAAAAGTACATGTGTTAACACCTATACATGTGGCAATAGCCCATTAAATGTTTTCAACAATAACCCAAAAATGATGGAATTTCTGAATGAACTACTCGTAGCCTTTGCAATCAGCAGTTATTTGCAAAGTTGTACGATGAATTTATTTAGGTTTCATTAAAAGAATACCCCTTGGGACAGCCAACTGTAGCTGAACGGTTTAGTGAACGTTTTCAATGTACAGTGCTTGTTCCAGATTTTTTTTTAATTAAGTGTAATATTTGTTTATTGAATAATAGGTCTAAGTGTTTGTAAGAAAGTTAAATAGCCATGTTTATTGTGATTATAAATATTGTTGTATTTAATGTTTACATGTTGTCATAGTCTCGTGTCTGAACCAAAAAGTGTGAAATGAACGATGTATGACGGCTCACGGGCCTAGTAAAACATAAAGTAGATAAATTGTATGTAGTTTGATTACACGCCGCACTCGAAAGAATAATAAAAAGCATAATGCCGCTGCGATCTCCATGTCCGTCTATTATTACCAGACTAGAAGAAAGAAATTTAAATTTTAAAGCAAAGTTATAGGGTTTAAAAAAATATAGTAATAAAAATTTTATAGAATTATTGTAAAAATATTATTTAGAGATATATACATATTCACTTATTTATTTGTGATTTTTTTTACATATATTACTATTTCTTATTTACATACATACTTTAATCCTCACTTATTAAGTTCATATTTACAGAGTGATTTTTATTAAAACCTTTACTAGTTTAGCATTTGTTACTTTCTAAAATTATCAGTTTTTTCGGTTCATTCAAATATCCCTTAAATTATTAAATTACAGAAAAATTTATTGGTAAATTCACTCACCTAAATTAATTTTTTTTGGCTTTATTCAGATTTTTTTCTTTACTTAAACATATACCTTTGGTTTTGCGAATACTTTGATTTGTCTTACAGTCCTGAAAAAAAAATAAATAAAAATTTAATAAACCAAGCCCTTATGAATAGAGAAACCCGCTCACAAGCTAATAATAGGAAAAGACCTAGCACAACTAATTTCAATTTGTCTATGCCCCTAGTTGAAAAAAAAATTAGAAAATTAGAGAAAAACTCAAAAATGCCCAATTCAGCTGAGCCGAGTAGGGATCACTTTATAGATCTGTCCCGCACTATAAACGTTGGAAATCAACTAGATAATCCGCAGCCGAGTACCTCAAAGAATGCTCCACCTGTTCAGGGAATGAATGTAACTCCAGAAGTCAGGGAACTAGTCATAGATGAAGCCCGAGTAGTGCAAAAGTCCTTAGAAGACAAGGTTCAAGAAATGGTCAGGGCAGAAATGGCCGAAGTTAGAAAAAGTATCGCGGACCTAGCGAAGAGTGTTGGCAATATGTCTAGTATGGCTGCATATAATCAGAACACGCCAGAAATACGATTGAATGTTGGCAATTCGAGTAACAGTGAGAATTCATCACACTCAGGAGGTAGACTTAACCTGAGATTGGGCTCAGAAAATAGTTCTGGAAATGGAACAAACAGTGTGGGAGAAAATGTAGCATTGCCCATTCGAAGCGCAGGCATATCAATGCTTAATGCACCAAACATAGAAATTGCTAGGATCAGGGTAGATAAATTTGGTATAATATTTGATGGAAATCCTATGCATATCAGCGTTGATGACTTTGTTTTTCGTCTTGAACACCTTCAAGCCCACTATCAACTGCCATGGGCAGAAGTGTTAAGAGATTTTCATCTGCTCGTATCGGGACCCGCTAGAGAATGGTACTGGCTGTATGTAAAAACACATGGAATGGTAGATTGGCCAGGACTAAAACACGCTTTGTTGGCGCAATATCAAATAAAAAGGTCTAACTTTGAAATAATGAGGGAGTTAGTTGAGCGCAAACAACAAAACGGAGAAACAGTGGACAACTATTTCCATGCGATGTGTCAGATCAGGTCGCGGTTAATTCAACCTATTCCGGAGTATGATTTAATAAAAATACTAAAACGAAATGTGAAAGAAAGTATAGGCAGAATCGTATATCCGATAGCAGCATCTTCGGTAGAACAACTCAGAGTTGAGTGCAATGAAGCAGAAAAGAACTTTCCTAAGAGAGATATGCGAAATATGCAGCCGCTGATGCGACCCACTAGATATGTCAACGAAGTCTGCTATGATCAGTCAGACGAGGATTTAGAATTCATAAATCCAGCAGAAGATTATGAAGAGGTAGCGGCCCTAAAAATAAATCAACAGCAACGAAAACAACCACCAAACTGTTGGAACTGCAAGCAGACAGGTCACGTCTTCATGGACTGTACCTCCCTAGAGAGGTCATTGTTTTGTTATAAGTGTGGATACCCGAATGTAATAACACCTAGGTGCCCGAAGTGTCAGCAGGGAAACCAGAACCGGAGCCTGGGAACAATGGGGGACTCACGCTCTTCCGGAAATCCACCCCCAATGAACATATAAGCGATGACGGCAAAATTCATTCGAATAAAATAGAAAATATGGCCAACATAAGACACTATTTACCTAGGGACATAAGATTGGAAAATTATAATAATGTTAGGGAACAAATATTTGGTGAGGAGAGACCTGCTGATATATCAAACAGAATAATTAAATTAAGAAAAAAATTCGCAGAACGCCGAAAGAACAGACAACTTGTGGTAGAATCGATTAGTAGAGCCAGTGAAGTACGTAAGGACAATAGAGTTTTTGCGGAGGTAATGTTAGAAGGCAGAAAAATTATGGGGTTATTAGATACGGGAGCGTCAGTTAGTATTTTAGGCAAAGGGTGCAGAGAATTATTGCAAGAGCTAAACTTAAATATGCAAACTATATTGACCAATGCCAAAACAGCCAGTGGTCAATATTTTAGAATATTGGGTAAAGTAAACATATCCATAAGGTATAAGGATCAAGACCGTACAATGGTTTTGTATCTTTGTCCCGATTTGGAACAAAATCTTTATTTAGGAATAGATTTTTGGAGACTTTTTAAGTTAGCCCCAGAAGTGGTAGGAATAGAAGAACTGGATATAGAAAAATTGAGAAATGAGTACGAGTCCGAGTCAGAAGAATATAAATTAAGGCCACACGAGTTAAATACAGAGCAAAAGCAAAGGCTGGAAGATGTCATAAAAGAATTTGATACGTTTGAGGAGAAAGGCTTAGGAGTAACTCACCTAGAAAAACATACTATAAAATTGGTGGAGGGAGCCGAACCTATAAAGGACCGTTTTTATCCGATTTCTCCAGCAGTTCAAGAAATAACGTACAAAGAAATAGACACAATGCTCGAATTAAAGGTGATAGAAATAAGTGAAAGCCCTTGGTCCAACCGAACTACCATTGTAAGAAAACCCGGCAAGAACCGATTTTGCTTAGATGCGCGTAAGCTGAATAAAATCACGATTAAAGATGCTTACCCTCTCCAAAAAATCGATGGTATTCTGAGTAGGATCGATGAGACTCACTTTATAAGCAGCGTCGATCTCAAATATGCTTTCTGGCAAATAGAATTGGACGACGAAAGCAAAGCGTATACAGCCTTTACAGTAGCAGGCCGACCATTGTATCAGTTCAGGGTAATGCCATTTGGCTTATGCAACGCGGCGCAAAGACTATGCCGACTCATGGATAAGGTAATACCGAATAGATTGAAGGAAAAAGTATTTATTTATTTAGATGATTTACTTGTTATATCCAGTACCTTTGAGGATCACGTAGAATTGTTGAGAGAAGTAGCGATGTGTTTGAAGGAGGCTAATTTAACTATAGGTCTTAAAAAATCCCAATTTTGTTTCCAAGAGTTAAAATATTTAGGATTTATAATCGGAGGTGGAACATTAAAAACAGACCCAGATAAAGTGCTAGCAATACGTAACATAAAAATGCCTAAGACAGTGAGAGAAGTTAGGAGTTTCCTAGGTACTGCGGGCTGGTATAGGCGATTCATAAAAGATTTCGCCACTATATCTGCGCCTCTGACGGACACTTTAAAAAAGTCTAAGAAGTTTATTATGACACCTGCAGCAATAGAAGCGTTCGAAAAACTCAAAAGGGCCTTAACGTCCGCACCGGTCTTGCGACATGCTGATTTCTCCAAGCATTTTTATATCCAATGTGATGCATCGGATTATGGGATAGGAGCCGTACTATGTCAATATAATGAAAAAAATGAGGAACATCCCATCGCTTTCTACTCCCAGAAACTTAATCAATGTCAACGGAAGTATTCAGTTACGGAGAAAGAATGCTTAGCAGCTGTGATGGCAGTAAAAAAATTCAGACCCTATGTGGAAATGATGCCTTTTACAATCATAACTGACCACGCCAGCCTGAAGTGGCTGATGACCCTTAAAGATTTAAGTGGCAGACTCGCTAGGTGGTCGCTGCAATTGCAAGCATTTGATTTCCTAATTGAACACCGAAAAGGATCGGATAACGTGGTTGCTGACATGCTGTCACGAATCCCACAAGAAAAGGTTGAAGAAGTCCAGACAGAAGAACTATTAGATTTTGAAACCACCGAGTTCGATTCCGAAGAATATACTGACCTGATCAAACAGATACAAACTAACATAAATCGTCTACCAGACCTTAAAATATTGGATGGAAAAATCTACAAGCGAACTAGTTGTGAACCCAGTTTGGAAGAGCCGAATCAATGGAAATTGTGGGTACCCCCTAATTTAACGCGAGCTATAATCGAAAAGCTTCATTCGACTAACACTTCTGCTCATGGAGGCATAGCAAAAACGGTAGAAAGGGTAAAAAGATTTTACTACTGGCCGAAAATGGTAGTACAAATAAAAGAATTTGTCAGAAACTGCCGAATATGCAAAGAAACGAAGCCAACGAATTGTAATTTAACGCCTGGAATAGGTCAAGAAGTGGTCACCGAACGACCTTTTCAAAAATTGTATGTTGACTTCTTAGGCAAATATCCCCGATCGAAAAGCGGCAATTGCTACATATTTATAGTTATGGATCATTTCACTAAATTTATTTTCCTAAAGGCAATGAGAGAAGCTACTGTTGCGAATGTGGTAAAATTTTTGACGCACGAGGTATTCTATAAATTCGGTGTGCCTGAAATCATCCATAGCGATAATGGGTCACAATTTATCTCGAAAAGTTTTCAAGAGTTAGTAGAAACGTTTGGGATAAAACATATGAGAACAGCTGTGTATTCTCCGCAATCGAATGCAGCTGAAAGAGTAAACAGATCAGTGATTGCAGCTATAAGGGCATACCTGAATGAGGACCATAGGGACTGGGATTTGTATTTGCCTGAGATTGAGTGTGCTTTGAGGAATTCTGTCCACTCAGCCACTGGGTGTACACCTTTCTTTGCACTATTCGGGTTTCACATGTTTACTAACGGAGCAGATTATAGATTAGCACGAAAACTAATATCGCTTACAGACCATGAAATTATAAATATTAAGCCTAACGATAGATTGGAAATAATTAGAGAGAAAATTAAAACTAATATGCATAAAGCCTATGAAAACAGCGCGGTGAGGTACAACAAGAGGGCCAGAAAAGTTAAATTTATTCCCGGACAAGAAGTTTTCCGAAGAAATACTACACTGAGCGATTTTAGCAAAAATATAAATGCCAAATTTTGTAGAAAGTTCCTAAAAAGTAGAATAGTCAGACCAATAGGTAATAATATGTATGAGTTGGAAGACTTGAATGGAAGGAGCATAGGCATATTCCATGTGAAAGATATAAAGGCTTAGAAACAAATCCAAAGAATTAAAAATCTGTGATATATTCGGTAATTAGTGCAATATTAGAATAAGGGCACCCATCATGACAATTATATTAAAATTCGTATTTGTTCGTCTTGTCTAATTGTAAAACCAAGTACCTGATTTTAATCCTTAAATTTTGTGGAGTGAGGCCAAGATAACGTGCAATATTAGAATTCAATATTATCGAAAATATAACCTGGCATGGTACATTCCTTTGCGTTCGCATATAGTCTTTCAAAAAAATAATTATAGCACAGACACGAAAGGTAGCAAGATTTCCTTAAGATCAATATGTACCGAAAGTTCAGGCGTACATACCTTGAGTTGTAGGAGTGTTCGACCAGCAAATGTTGTGAAATCCCACTGTTCCATAGTAGAAAAAACCAAATAAATTTAACGACTGCAAGAAAAAAAAAAAAGGGGTAAACAAAGTAAAAGCATATAAGAAAATAAACCTCATATACTTCCCGTAATACGACCCAACAACCACAGTAAAACAGTAGTACGTATATAGATGTGGATAGCCCGGCTAATTCACCCTTAGCGAGACTCTTCTCAGGGCGTGAGAGTTCCCCACGTTCTAATCGCCCAGAACCTAGCTCAACCGCACACCGTCCCCTCTGGCTAGAACCAAAGAGACCGGAGTTTTGTTGCGATTTCGGTGAGAAAGAAAAAATTCACGAAGGGAGGTGGCCCAAATGATAGCCACGAGTCCCTCACTGTGAATCGTACCCATACGGGAGGTGGCCAATTAGATAAGGCCACGAGTCCCATGGAACAGTTCGACAGGGAGGTGGCCCGAAACGAGATCCACGAGTCCCCAGACTAAGGTAAGCATGCGGGATGTGACCAAATTAAGTTAGGGAGGCCACGAGTCCTATAAGGCAATTCATGCAGGAGGTGGCCATAATAAAATAAACTTAATAGCCACGAGTCCCGCAGGCTTAATATTAGTAATAGAGAGGGGCATTGCTTATTTGGATACACAAACTCCAGCCCGTGTCCCTATGTGTAAAACAATTAATTGCCAGGCTGAAAAAGAACAAGAGAAAAGAAAAGGTTAGGAAATTAGCAAATAGGTGATGAACCCAAGGCACATTCATCTGCCTTGGGAAGAACGATACAGGTAAATTTTTTTTGTATACTTACAAGTCCTTTAATCGAGCGAATTGCTAAAAATAAAAGATTTATAAAAATTATCGCAAGTCTACTTACATGTGCTTCAGGTAAAAATTGTCAAGTGTCTGTGTATGACAGTTGATGTGGTTACTAGTGTGAGTGTTTTAGTACATAAGGAGCAACGGAATTGCCAACGTAAAGAAATGAATGGGGAATGAAGAGTCGTATTTTCATTCATCTTTAGGGTAGGATAGAAAGGAAAGAAAACTTTCTAACGTATTCAAAACTGCTGCTGAAAATGCTGATGAACTGGTAAAATATAGGATGGATGATCCCTTTAGATTAGATGAGAGGTTACATGGGGGATAAGGAAGGTCAGAAAAAAATAAATAAAATAATTAAATAAAAAGATGTTTTTATATATGTATGTTAGACAACAATTAGATATACAGTACATTTTTTTTATAATTGGCCGAAATAATATAATGTAAGAATGGCATATAAACATATTACATAGTATACAGTTAAACTTCTATTTATCAGGATCAACGAGCAATTAGTTAGAAAAGGAGTCGAGTTGTTGTCTTTGTCTTTCATAAATACCTTAAGGATAGGCGCGAAAACCAGGCCGTAAAATACATAAGTACATACATAATGGATACATATGTACGCGGGAAGATCCTTCCAATACAGTATATAGGATTGGATGGTGGTATAAATAGAGCGGATGGGAAAAATGTAGAGCAAAACCAAAGTAAAATTTGAACTGTGTATTACAAATAAAGCCATTATTTAGAAAATTTTTTTTTGTGTTAAAACCCAAAAAAAGAACAGAAGCAAAACTCTTAATACTTCCGGAGATAAGAGGTCAGAGGAAAATCCGTGCCAACAAAACTATTTAAAATACAAATAAGCGTAAGTGACTTAGATTCGCCAACGTGTAAAGGTATAGGAAAGTTATCAAAAGTTGTGTCCAATTCTCTAGCTGGCTGTACTAAAGATAAGGAAACCCGGACCCAAAATAAGGTGCACTGAGTTATTTCACCGGAAACAGCCAGGTAAAACTATAAATATAGAACTTTTTTTTTGTGATGCAAAGAAAAGAGCACAAAGTGCGAAAGTAAGCCAGGAAAAAGGTTTAAGCACCAGCGTTAAAAAAAAAATAGATATATATATATAGTCAATTCACACCAAGTGGCTCCGAATATTTGAAACCAATCGTGGTCCCACTAATACTAAAGGAAAAGAAAAAAAAGGATCATCGAAGTAAAAACAGTGATAGGGAATATGAAATTAATGTAACGTATGTATATGTGTGTGTCCGTAAAAAAAAAGGAAATAAGAAAAAATTAGTGTTAAGCATATAAAGAAGTATTATTTTTATAACAATTTGCTAGGAATAAAAAGAAATAATAGGTGTTAAGTATTTTGTCCATATGATTGTCCACATAAATCTCTGTTGTTAGAAAAATAAAAGTATAAAATAGTGTTAGGCGCTCAAATTAGTCGCGAATAGTCAATCTTAATATCGAAAATCAGAAAATAGTCGAACTTAGGGAGCTCCTTCAGTGAGAAATATATAAAAGAAAAAAAAATAGTTGATCGTTAGCCTTTTATTAGGGCCATAAAATAAACAATTTGAGCTCTAACTAGGAAGTAGAAGAAAAGAAAATCAATTAGTTAATGAAAGTAAATGTAAACGAACCATAGAGATTTATGTCCATATTGATTTAGAAAATATAGGATATATAAATTTGTAAAATAGATTATAATAAAAGACAAATTAAAATTAAGACAAATTAAGTAAATATAAGATTTTTGATACATTTTTGTTAATAAATTATGTTTTGAGACTGTAGAAATTTGAAAAAAATGGTAGCTTAAATTTATTGAAGTCACGGTAATAATGGAGCGGTAAGTGGAAGAAAACGGTCGAGTGGATATACGGGTTATGGTCAAATGTTTGCTTTAGGGTACTTACCATAACAAGGTTGGGAGGGCAAAATAGAGGAAAACACCTACCTCTGGTTCTTTCGTTTGTGGTGTGCTGTGAGTAATGTTTGTATGTTTGATTTTGTGTTGTTTTTATTTGCAATTTTTTTCTTGTTTGAGTATATCGCAACTGGCGAGAGGGTTGGGACCTACCTGAGGTTAACAGCTAGTCGGAAACCTCGTCAGTGGTGTGTAATCACACGCCAGGCTCGCACACTTGCTCATAACAACACATCACATACTACAAATGTACATAATTTTAAAGCAAATCCATAGATGAGGAAGTAAGCCTACTGATAAATGAATCCAAATATTTGATGTCCTTTTGGAGCAATACATGTTGAACTGCACCGGAGTAACCCAAAACTATTCCATATGAAGTACTTTTGTACTACTTTTATACATGGATACATTGGCACAAAATTTATTAGATTTTGAAGATCGATTATACATAATCGAAAAAACACACAAGCCCTCGTCATACAGAAGTAAACATTTGTGGTCCTGGTTGCATTACTTACACAAGCACTACACATGTTGTAACTACAATACTCCATTTCAACTAAAATGATGTCCAACTATATTTGTTGGCTATGTACATAAATATGTACATTTGTATGTATCTTGATATTTTTATACAGAAAAACAATACCGAGCGTTTGTCTTTTCACAACCTCATATGCTCCTTACTCTAGTCTTGTTTTCGTTTTTATAAATAAAAAAGTTTATTGCTTCTTACTCCTGTCCCGTTATCCTTTACGTGTGTAAAGGGCTCAAGGGAGTAATTGATTATTAAATTATTGTTCTTAAGTTGCATATTATTTATTTACAATAATAATTAATTGGGGGATTCAAATGGTAGTCGTAAAGTTCATATTTTCCGAATGTTTTAAACTTTTCTTAATAATGTCTAAGCACAGAGGGATCATTATATTGGACCCAAGTGAGCTGGATTCTAACTTTACACTTTTCCTTACCAGCAGCCTGCTAACCTAACCTAATAATGTCTATAAAAAATGTGCATTATATAATTTCAAGAGACATTTATCAAATAAAACTTATACGTTGTTGTACTTCTTTTTTGTTAAATTTAAACCTATTACATAATTGATTTATTAAAATTTTTTAAAACAAATTTTATTTATACTTTTTTTTGCAAAACAAAAACGTACATTATTATTATTTGGGTTTTACATTAACTTAACGTAAAAATGTTATGTATTTATAAGTTTATAAATGTTATATTTATGTATTTGAAAGAAAAAAGTTAAAAATCTATATTACAGAATAATATATTTTCTAATTTCTTTATTTTTGCTTCTTATATTTATTTTGGGTTAGTTTGCCAATTTGCTTAGATTTCTGTTTGAATTGGTTTTGTTTTTTAATTGGCTTTCCTTCTAACAGGGGAGCAATTTCGTCCATGTCCTGAGAGTTGTTTAATGATTTCTCTTGGTTAAATTTTTTCTTTAATTGTTTCGTCTGACCGTTTGGGGCTTGCTGATTATTTGCCTGTACTTTGATTACTTTTTTATTGAACTGACCGTTTGTGGCTTGCTCATTATTTGCCTGCACTTTTATTACTTTCTTATTGAACTGACCGTTTGTGGCTTGCTGATTATTTGCCTGAACTTTGATTACTTTCTTATTGGACTGCTTTTGTTTCTTTTCTATATTATCTAGCTCTTCGCTGTTAACTTTAATTAAAAATTTTTCCGGCTTTACAGCTTTTGTTTCCAAGCCTTGTTGATTTTTAGATTTATTTTCGATTTTTTTATGGTTTTTATCCTTTTGTTGTTGGACTTCTTGTGACTTTTCCCTTTCCACCTTAGCGTTTTTATCACCAACTTGTTTTTTGTTATTTCCTCCTTTTGGTTGCAATTCCGTTTTCTTTTTTTCTGACTTTTGTTGTTGGACTTCCTGTGACTTTTCCCTTTCCACCTTAGCCTTTTTATCACCAACTTGTTTTTTGTTGTTGCTTCTTTTTGGTTGCAATTCCGTTTTCTTTTTTTCTGCCTTTTGTTGTTGGACTTCCTGTGACTTTTCCCTTTCCACCTTAGGGGTTTTATCACCAACTCGTTTTTTGTTATCGCTTCCTTTTGGTTGCGATTCCGTTTTCTTTTTTTCTACCTTAACAGGTGGTTCAAATACCTTCGCTATATATTTGGTTTTACTTTGTTCCATTTTTCTCTTTTTAACATCCAACTCATAGTCACTTAAAGTTGGCTTACCTGCTCGTTTACCTTTCTTACGTCCCTTAGGATCATCACAATCAATTTGATCATCCGCTTCGTTTTCAGCATTTAATAATGTAACTTTGTCTTCCGAGGATGTGACAATACCTTCATCCAACTGCTTTTCATCTTCTTCCTGCTGTTCTAAGCTCACAGGAATTGTGTTCGAAAACTTTTTCAATTTGGCTACAAAGAAGCCATCCATATTATGGGTATGGGGATAATAGCGCCTGGTCAAATTTAGAGAAGGATGGAATCTGTATTGCCTAAACTTAGTAAAACCTTCCACTCCAAAATCTAAACCAGTAGGCACGAGTTTAACGTTCCTCTTCTTCAAAACATAATCAATAACCCATTCATTTTCTTCGGGCAAGACAGAACATGTGGAATAAACTATATAGCCTCCAGTGGCCGACTTGGCATCTGTGCAATCTATAGCGGTGAGCAAAAGCTTACGTTGCAGATTGTAACATCTTTGAACATCTACCGCAGACTTTGTGGTCTTTACACTAGGATCTTTCGAAACTACACCAGTGCCGGTGCATGGTGCATCCAATAGAATCCTATCGAAGCCAGTCATTACTTGTCTGAACTTACAACCATCTTCACAAGAAATGATCGAGTTTACCACACCCAAACGATGGAAATTAGCTACAACAGCTTTAATACGATCCTTGTTAAAGTCATTAGCAAACAAGACACCAGTATTTTTCATAATTGCAGATATATGAGAACCTTTGCCTCCTGGAGCTGAGCACATATCTAAAATACGTTCATTTTCATGTGGCGCCAAAGCCATGACAGGCAACATTGAAGAAGCTCCTTGAATCATATAGTGGCCAGCCAAATATTCCGGTGTAGCACCCAAAGGAACTTGAGAATTATATATAACTAAACCTACTTTTGTCCATTTACCCAAGGGATCTAAATTAACTCCCCTATTAATTAAAGCGGCAGCCAAATCCCTTCTTCTGGTCTTTAAAGTATTTGTTCTAATTGTTAGCGGACGAGGCACTTCCGAGGCTTCCAAATATTCCATGAGTTCAGACAAAGGGAACATGTCCATTATTTTTCCCATGAGGAATTCATTGTAACTGTAATAAAGACACAAGTCTTTTTTCAACAATTCCGTATAGTCACTGCGAGGATGATTGGGGTCACGATATTTACTAAAATCGGATAATACTAGAGTAACATCTTTGATACGCTGTTGAACTTCTTGGAGAGTTAGCTCTTGATCTTCTTCGGGATCAGGAAACTGGAATACATCTTGTTGGTCGACAGACATTTGCATTTCTTCGGCTGCCAATTTGGCTTCCTTTGCTTCTCGCCTTTTTAATTTCTTATTTTGTTTTTCAATTGGTAGCAAATCATCATCTTCATCGATATCACTTTCATCATCATCATCATCTTCTTCATCATTATCACCTTCATCACCAGAAATATCAAAATCATCATCAGAATTAGCTTCTTCATCGCCAGACAAATCGTCAAGTTTTCCTAGTTTTACCTCATCATCGTCGTCCGATGACTCTATTTCATCATCTTCCTCATCTTCTTCACTATCGTCACTTTCTACAGATTCCTCATCTTCTTCTTCCACCTCACCCTCAACATCATCGCTTTCGATTTCTTCGTCGTTGTCCTCCTCTTCATCTTCCTCCTCTTGTACATCTTCATCAATAAATTCATTTTTACCATTTTTCTTTTGTTTTGGCTTTAGCCACTCTCGATTGTCATCAGTAAAGCCTTTTGTCTTGCTAGCCTTTTTCTTAATCACCACTTGTTCCTCAGCTTCACTCAAATCTGATTCAGAATCTTGTGCACTATTATTTAAAATTTCTGCATCCTCTTCACTATCGCTATGATATTCCTTTTGTTTTTGCTTGTTCTTTTTATTTTCCTTAGATAATTTTTGTTTTTGTTTTATGATGGACTTATTTTGAGCTCTCTTGGCCAAACGCTGCTTTTGATGATGTGACAACTTTGTGTCTTCATCTTCCAATGGAGCTGTAAAACAAAAAGTTTATAATTTTCCCACCCCAACGTATTTAATTTGTACGTACCAAATGTTTTCTTGAGAAATGTTGGCGGTCCTTGTTTGCGTGCCTTGCGTCCGGGTCCCTTTTTAGGTTTTTCACTGTATTCTGCTTTACGTCCCATATTTTTTGTGAAAAATTATTAAATTATTATTGAAAAATTCAAGAAAAACAAAAATATTCTATCCCAAGTCTTTAGCAAAATACACGTGGAGTCCCTACAGAGAGAGTGAGAGAATATAATAAAATTGAAAGCAGCTGTTGACAAGGTTGAAACAAAAAGTACTATAATGATGTCATATGGTTTGGTGTTTTCCAAAATGTTGGAACCCCAACTAAGTGGTAGTATATACCTTTTCCCCAATCTTGAACGGCTTTTCCCCAAAAATGTCTCAATACTCTTTTGCCACTAAAAATTAGGGAACTTGTGAGGAAAATGCAACCAACTACTAATGTACTAACACCCTCCGAATCTAAATTCATCATTTTCAATGAGAATATAGGTATTCTTGATCGGATTGTTTGATATAAGCTGTTACAAAAGAATATTAGATACAAATTAGATATTTTCGGACTTGCATGTCTAGAATATGCCTATTTGGCTCCACAGCCTGGCACAAATGTTCACGAAAAATAACTAGCCTTATCTATATTAAAAAATCGTCAGCGGAGCATGACATTTTCCTCATACAAACACTTATGCCCATTTCTTGACTTGTTAATCAAACTGTAATTTTTGTTTAAGTCCGAATTAAATACGAAATTGTGTTTTTGAGTGCATAATTAAATACCCAACCTTGTGTAATTATTATTTAAGTTTCACGAGCGCACAATATGTTTTTATGTTATTTTATTTTCTACATTTTTATAACCTAACTTTTTTGTTTATGGTAAGCAGCTGTTCTTTGGAAAGCTTTCCATAATGTTTGGAGGTTTCTTAGTGCTGCCGTACTCTCAACGTAATTTAATAAGAACTTTAATTAACCACTGAAAAAATGAAATCGTATTTAATTACAGCTTAATTCTAAATAAAAATTATTTAATTTTATATATATAATTATTAAGTCCATATATAGGGTTTAGGGGATTAGTAAGAAATCCCGCGAAGAAGAGAAATTCTCGGAAGTGGCAGGTGCTTCAAAATTCATGCACAGTTTTCTTAGTCTGGCATATCTATGTTTATTTGTTGAGGCAGCTGTTACAACAAAACAAAAATAAAAGCATATGCTGTGTTGTTGCAATTGCGTTTTACCAAAGGGCTATTGATTTTATCTGTAAAACAAATTCAAATACACACAATAAGAAATATACAATAATTATGATTAAAACGAAAATGGTTGCTATGGCCTTAAATATTAATTGATAATAAGCTGAGATCATAAAAAGCGTGGACTACTGTGGCAATAACAAAAACTTATGGTTGTAGTTATGGAATTGGCAGCAATTGAGTTAAGTCCTGAAGCCTTAATTGGTTCCTTATTTGCATTGGGCGCCTTATTTGTATTTTGCCGCAGTCTGTTGATTGAAGATGTTATATGCATACCGGGCAAAAGCAAGCATAGCTGGAAATCTATTAAAATATTAAATAGGGTGAGTATTAAGGTAGCCTGTCGCAGGTACTAATAATGCATAATGAAAACAAAATGTATAATTCTATTGATTACATATGTATGTTAATGTATACGTTCTTTTTAGGCTTGTTATTGCAACGTGTGCGAAATTTTATTAACAGCTTCTGCTGGTGTTTTCTGTGATTGCTGTGGCATAAGCTCACACACATCGCGCTCTTGCAACCGTAAAGCGGATAAAATATTCAAATGCAAAGAGAAATGGATGAAAAGTGAAAAATCTATGCACCACTTGTGGGTCAAGGGCAATCTTCCTTTGAGTGCAGTTTGTGCTCTGTGTAATTATGATGTCGAGGAGGTTGGCTTGAGCGGGTGGCGTTGTGCTTGGTGTCATCGATGCTATCATAATAAATGCTATAAAACCATTGATATGCGCGGAGAATGTGATCTTGGTGAATTTCGAGATATGATATTT
This sequence comes from Tachina fera, assembly GCA_905220375.1. NCBI lineage: Eukaryota > Metazoa > Arthropoda > Insecta > Diptera > Tachinidae > Tachina > Tachina fera. The sequence continues at coordinate 99,165,572 of LR999967.1, read as the reverse complement.
CCTCCCTATTGTATAGTGGCGGCACGTACACGTGAATCTGTTCGCCTACATTTGGCTGGTATAAAACCACCGACTATTGAGAATTGGGAACCGTTAATTGTTATTGCCAATACAAAGTCGGGTAGCAATACCGGTCCAGATGTTTTATCCTTACTACGTGGATATTTGCATCCCTTGCAAGTTATGGAACTAGGTTCACGTGGCCCACAAGATGCTATGCAATGGGCAGCAAAAGCTAGTCCTCGGCCATGTCGAGTTTTGGTTGCAGGTGGTGATGGCACTGTTGGATGGGTTTTAAATATGATATACACTCTAAGTATAAAGGTAATAAGTGAAGTTATTTATATACACATACAAGTATGTATGTATTATTTCCTTATTTTGATTTTTTAAAATTGATTTATTTTCGGTGCGAATTTAGGAGCTTTAAAAATTAGTTTTTTTTCTTCTCGCGATTTTTTCTGAAATCCAGTTTATAAAGTGAAGTTTTCCAATGAAAATTTTTATTGTTTTGCGTTTCAAGAAAGCTATTGCCAACATTTTCGCGAACAATCTTACAACATGCTGAATGTTGTAATTTTTTAAATCTAAATTTTACTTTTTCACTTATTCCAAATGTACTCTTTTGTACTAGGAAAATTATTTATATTTAATAATCAGAATTTTTAATACACATAGATATTTACTTATTTCCTGTTTTATTTATACGAAAGTTTTAAGAGGAAAAAACTTGCCAAAAGAATTTCCAATCTATTTATTTTAAAGCCGATACCTGCTGTTTCTATAATGCCACTCGGCACTGGGAATGACCTATCACGTGTGTTGGGCTGGGGAGCTGAACCGCCATCTAATTTGGACCCAGTACAAATCTTGAGAAATGTAAGTTCGATATCAGATATTTGAAATTTACGTAAAAATTATTGCCATAATTGCAGATTAAAAAAGCTCGCTCTATAAATCTTGATCGTTTTGATTTACAAATCGAAAAGTTGCATTACCGTTTGCCAATACAAAGACCACCCCTAAAGACTGTGCACGTTTACAACTATTTCAGTGTGGGCGTTGATGCATTGGTCACTTATAACTTCCACAAGACTAGGGAATCAAAGTTTTATGTATTAAGTAGTCGTATATTTAACAAGGTAAACTAATACAATTGTCTAATTCACAACCCAATGTACATTTATGAGTTCTATGTTGTTCAGTAAAATGTTTATGTTTTATAAATATCAGCAAACATTTGTACTCATAAAATAGTTGAGAGTTGGACAAATATTTTAATTTATAATGTAATATTTAAATTTGTTTGCTTTTCAAGTTGATATACTTTGGTTTTGGCACTCAGCAAATAGTACAACGTGACTGTGAAGGCATACAGAAAAAGATCGATTTATATTTAGATAATGAATTGGTTGAATTACCAGAATTACAATCGATAGTCTTCCTAAATATAGACTCATGGGGAGCTGGTTGTAAATTGTGTGGTATGTTTTACGCTTTCCAACTTCTAATGGAACTTTTATTTCTTTGAAAAATTTTCTTTTTAGAATTAAGCAATGCTGACGATTCTGTTAAAATAATAAACTCATTTTCTGACGGTGCTATGGAAGTGTTTGGCATTGTCTCTTCATTTCATATTGCCCAATTGCAAGTAGGCATTAGTAAACCTGTTAGAATTGGTCAAGCTAAACAAATTAGGGTAAATATATTTTTTTTTCAAAATTTTTTCGTTTCACTTCAGAAAAATACGTTAAAGCATGTTTCTCTTTTCTCGCCTAAAGATGGTTGTCAAAAGTATTTGCCCCATGCAGGCAGATGGTGAACCTTGGATGCAAGTTCCAGCTAATATGCATTTACAATCCAGAAGTCAAGCTCGAGTGCTAAAATTAGAATCTTAATTTATGTGTAAATATTCTGAAATTATCTAAATGAGGAAAATTAGACCTGCAAATGGCTTGAAAATGGAAACTTGATACTTAAATATGTTTTAAGGTTTGGTTTTTGTACATGCATGCTTATGTATGGATGTAATTAATTTAAAATTAAATGTATCTATGTATTTACATATATTTTTATCTGAATTTTAAGGGTATTCTTGAAAATTAAAACCAGTATGTATTCTAAGAATTTTTCTTAATTTTGGTTTTCATTTGCAGCGATTTCAATATGATGTTAGATTTCTGAAAATGTATAAAGTATATTTTTTAATATTTTGCCATAAGATTTGATTTTGTGAAATTTTCATTTAACACTTTTGTTTTCTAATTTTTAATTATTTTTAAGTTTCTTATGGACCCTGGGAACGATCAAGTAAACTCATCAATCACATGTTTGTGTGGGTGGAGTCATGGCTGTACGTCTCTTTTTTTTAAGCGACAAATATGCATATGGAGGCGAACAAAATCTCTAGGCAACTTTACGATATTTTTAAAAATTTTGTTTTTCTGAATATAGCGCCTCATTCCAAATGAAAAATCTGTTTTAAAATAAACGGAAACACACCAAAACAACCCTTAGTCAGTCTTTCGTATGAATCCGAGTTTTAGCAGGGGGCCTACTACGAATTATAGCGTAGACCGCCAGATCGTTGGTGCGATAAAAAAAAAGTTTGCTAATGATCTAAGCATATGCATCTATAAGAAAAACACAATTGTCTTGAATATATATATATATATATTTTTTAATTTTCGTTTTATCAAATAAACGTTTTATTCTTACACAAAACTTCAAATTTTTCTTCTTAAACTTGTCCTTGCAATATAACAAACAGTTTATATACCGAGTGTTATAATTTTAAGTCTATTATAGCAGTAATTAAACAAAAAAAAGCATTTCGAAACCGAGTAATTCTAGTCGAAAGACAAGTTCTGCTTTTTGAAAGTGTAACGAAAGTTCTTTTCTTTTAAGATTATAATAAAAATGTGATTAAGGTGTTGCAGTTCTTGCTGAGGCGGGTACTAAACTTAAAATGCAGGCCTTTAAACTATACTCTCTATATTAAAACTTGGGGGCTTAGTATTATAAGATCGATAAGAAAATAAAACTTAAAGCATCGTCAGTTCCATAATAGCATTAACAATATCATTGTTATTGTTCTTGAGTGCTTTAATAGCCTTAGCGCGGGTAGTATTGGCCTGGTTAATGACAAGTTCAATGTCCTTTTCATCGACACCAGTCTCGTCGACTTCTTCTTCATCTTCTTCGGCAATGGGTGCGACGGAGGACGTTGTACCAATGGTATCAGCAACTCCAGCGGCTTCGGGAGTCTTGAATTTCTCAGCAGCAGCAACTTGGGCTTGTTGAGACAAATCCTCAATTTTTGCTTCACCGAATACAATGTAGGTATCACTGTGGGGGTTCTTGTATACATCAGGATTGTTGATGACGAACAAGATGTTTTTAGATTTGCGGATGGTGACACGGTTGACACCCTGGATTTGTTTCAAACCCAATTTAAGCATAAGCTTGCGAGCTTTCTTTTCACCTCGAGATTGTTTGGCCTTTGACACAAGGTCAATAGGCAAACCGGTGGCACCACCACCCAATTGGGTAGCACCAGCACCGGCATCTTCCAACTCGGGAATGGTGTCCTCCGAGTCACTATCACTGCCATCATCTTCTACGCGTACATCATCAACTGGCTTAGCTTCAGCGGGAGCCGTAGAGGTAGTTGGAGCATCGGTTTGGATTTCGGTAAGTTCCGGCATTTTACTTTATATACTAAAATTGAAAAACGAGTTTTTAATTAAATGGATAATAGAAGCGGCCGTTTTATTATACATGAGCTTTTAAATACACACTTCACTTTCATTAATATGTACTTCGAACAATTATTTTAATGCTTTGCTTGAGGGGGTCAAACTTCAAGCTGCTTTGTATTCACAACTATTGAGCTGTTTCTTTAACACTTGATTTTAAATTTTTATTTCGTATGGTTTTGCTTTCTATTAAGATTGTATTCGGCATATTTTTTTATTATATTTCTCACGGATGTTTGAGAAAATTAATGATTTTTTACCTGTGAAAAAGATTTTCCTGCACAAAGAAATTACAATTTTTTGACAAAAAGAATTATTTTATTAAAGGGTTGGTAGAACTGTAATTTTTTTGTTTTGATTAATGACACTTCTGCTATGCAGTTGCGACATCTGGCTGTCAATACACATACGATAAAGTATGGGTAGCCATACTTATGTATTTTTTTTGCGTTATAAATTTGAAATGGATCAAGGCGAATTAGTATCAGGTGACCTTATCAGCCCGGCTGATTATCAACTGTTGATACAAAATTGAGCAATTTGAACCAAAATGTCAAAATTTGCTCAGAAATCTTTTGACAGATTGGTTTTCTAGCATAGCAAACTACATGTTGTTTTTTGTGTTGTAAAATTGTTGTACTGATAAGGTCACCTGATACTGAATTCGCCTTGAAATGGATAAAATAAGTTAAAGTTGAATATACGGCTTTTATTTTAGAGAAAAATAGAAGAATGTAGATCTTTAGAGGCTTAAAATATTAAACAGGAATATTCCGCGTAAGGTTTTGCATAAAATTGTAAGCACACGATATGTGCAAAAGTGTTGAAGAGGAGAACCTTAATATTCAACGGAAACGTTAAAAACGCCGAAATGAGCATATTATTTTTTGTTTGTAATCTTGGTTTTTTGTCTTGTTACTATTTTAGAGAAAGTTGAAAGTTGTAATTAATAAATTCCCACTTTTAAAAAGTTTTCCCTTGAAGATTGTTTTATTTGGGACCAGTACTCAGGGTATGACATCTACGCATTCAAGGCTTTATGCTAGAACTATAATATAGACTGTAGGGTGTAGGATAAATTACACTGAATGCTACATATGAGACTTACGACAAAAAAAAAGGAGTTAAGGCTTAGTTAGCCGAACGCAACTGCAACGTAGGAAACAGCTGATCGATATTTTTATATGAAAAGTATAAAAGTATGTTACTTTACATTACATCTCTGTAACCATATTCATTGCTTTTCACAAAACAATATCGATCAGCTGTTTCCTACTGTTGCAGTTACTTTACATTACTGTTGGCTAACTGATCCTTTATGCGTAGTGTTGTTTACTGGATAATTTACTACAAAAAAAATGTGCTCTGTGAAGAACGTATTGTTCGTAAAACCATGATGGTTTCGGAAACAAGTTCTTTCATTATTTTATGAGCGCATTCCATTTTAGCATCAAAAGAATAATGAAATGCACCCTAAATTACATTGATATTTCAATTAGTCACTGGATGAGCTGCTTAATACTCTCTTACAAATTTAGTTATATAAAATATAATTGACTAAAGCAAATGTTAATTCACCGCATAAGCATTTTATATTGCTTTTAAGCAAAAATTCTAGTTTATATGCATTTCGTTGCTACTTATGCATATAAACTATAGCTTAACACACAATAAACAGGCTGTCTGTTTATTCGTATTCATATTGAGTCGCGGTGTGTGGTTCACTATTTTTTTCTTCGGCCCTTTGTTTTTAAATTACGAGTATATTTATTGGTAAATTATAGTTTAGATATTTAATATATTTGGTAAATAAATACACTATAAAAATATGCATTAAATCAATTTTGATTAGCTTATCAAATTTCCTTTTACAACAATCACTTCCAATTAAATTCTTTAAAAGCAATATTTTTTGGAAGTTTCGTTTCGTTTATTAAATTCGTATTATCGGAATCGTTAATGGGGTAACATGTACAAATGTATGCGATAAGATAAACAAAATTAAATAATTGACTGAATGAGATAATAACATTTTTGGGGAGGATTTTTATGCATGAACGTTTTAACTGATCATTTCTAAGATCTAAAAACCCATTCCAACTACATATTGTTACCTTAATATAGAAAGGCCCTAACTCATTATTTTTTATAATCGAGATTTTTTTTTAATTTTTGTATACATTAGATGTCGAAATGTACAAAAAATTCAATTAAAAAAAAAACTTCGCATCTCATTGCAAAACTTTCAAAGTCTGCATATGACGTCACCTCGAGTGGAAAGTCATATTTTTATATTTGTTTGGTGTTTTTCTAAATCAATGCAAGAAAAATAAACCGAATTGGAAACTGTTTCTGAGAAAAAAATTAATAAAAACTTTATTTTAATTGAGAAATGGAAACGGATGTAATTAAACTTTATTATAAAAGTAACCCGCATTATTTTCAAAAATGTCTAATACTTTTACATTTTCATAATTAAATATGTTGAACACAGATACTTTTTGATGTCAACCCATTTTATATACAAACACCTTCATCTAATATTATCCCACTACTTTTTTCGCTTTTCTTTTCTATTTTAATTTAATGTCATAGAAAGGTCTCCTTCAATTAAAATTGTCAATTTCCTTCCTTCCTGCAGCAATTATTTAAGCAAGAAAAAAAAATAAAAATTATGATTGTCTACAAACATTTAATTCAGCGCATCTAATTAAATTATAAAATATATATGTAGGAAAAATGATTTTCTACCTAAACTCACACAATGTTCATTGTAAAAGGAACACTTACATAAATATATATATGCATATGCACATATGTATGTGTGTAGAAATAAATCTTAATACAAAAACAAAACTTACAATTGTTTGTTTATTATTTAATAACAAAAATTACTGCCCACATGTCAATGTTTGTTAGGTCTCACAGTGGCTCGAGCAGGTGCATTTTGCGTCTAAAGCCTGGTACTTCCTCTGTTCAACATTTCATGTGAAATGCTGCCAAAATACATATAAAAAAATTGACACGAATTGTTTATGAAAAATTATTGCAGAAATAGTACTCTGTTTATCTTGGGAAAACATTTGAAATGTTCATATCTTCAATATTTTAAGTTTTCATACGAAATAAATAGATGGCCTGTCCCACGATGTCACCAACGTTCGACTTGTCGCACAGTTATATTGGAAACAACAACAAAATTTAAAAATTTGTTTTTGTTTTGACAAGTCGAACGTAAGTGACATCGTGGGACAGGCACAGAGTGCCACTTGTTTCGTATGGAATTTACAACAAACACATGGCGTGTTTCTACAAACATAAGAAACTGCAGCATAGTTTCAGGTGCCATTTAATATTGTTTACATGCCAAATTTTTCCTACGAATTAATCAATGTCGATAAACATTTTTCACAAATTTGAACAGAGTACCAGCCTTAAATGATAAATATTAGAAGAAAGTTCATGCAAATGCAGCATTATTCTGTCCTTTCGCTCTTTTGTCTGACAATAAAAGAAATCAAAATATCTTGGTGAAGAAAATTTAATTTAAAATTGCATAGATTAGATATTCATATTATGTTGAAGATAAAAGTAAAATTAAAAAAATAAATAATTTTCCTTGAAAATATTACAATATTATTACACCCAGAGAAAAACAGATTAAAATCAATAAAAACCATATTGAATTTATTGAAATAATTTATCTTTCGTAAAAAATTTTGAAGTTTCGGATGAATTTGAAAAAGGAGCTAAGCTGCGTTCCGCTACTACCTGGTTAGTGTGCCTTACCCTGCATGTTATAGAATAGAAAAAATTAAAATAACAATTTTGCAAAATATTTCAAAATTTCATATTCTCGTTGGTTTTCTAATATAAAATTAAAATTTTTATAAATAAGGTTGTTAGGATTTAACACGTTTACGTTTTTTTACGTTTTAACGCAAGCTTATGTCCAAATATAAGTTTTCGTCTACAAAATATTTAGATTATGTTCATTATAACTTTATATTACAACACTCCTAAATAACGTCAAGGATGCATTAAATTGAAATTTTAATTTACCATTTAATTACTTTACTTAGATTCAGTTTGCATTTCCATTCTATTTAATTTTCAAATATATTTCAAAAACAAATTTTCTACTACACATCTACGTTATCATAGAATACAAAACAGTGTTTGTTGTAAAAAATGTGTGAGAGAGAACACTTTCCATAAACAAATGTACTTTGTCTACAACACATACATATATGTATATTCTATGTCTACGTCACAAAAGCAGGCAATATGACGGACATGCGCAATGAGAAATCTTATTTGTTTTATTTATGATTTATAAACACATGCTTAAGTGTTAAAGCTGAGCTCACTGAAAGTGTTGCCGTATATTATTTTTCTTTCTATAAATCATGATTGATTGGAGAGTTGCCATTAAGAAAATTTTTTTATTTCTGGAAAATTAAGTTGGGACCAGAGTGCACTATTTGTTTCATGCTTTGTAGTAATGATTCCCTAAGTCAGTGTGTGTTTCCACATTATTGCTTTATCATTTCTTTTCAATAAGCGCAGCAAACACAAAATCTAACATTTGATTTGAAGGGTGCAAGAGCCTACACTAAAAAATGTATCACAATATAAAATTGTCCTCTATTGAGCAAACGAAACATAAAAAATGTAACGAAAAAATTGTTTTATATAAGAATACCGAAGTATATTTATTTAACATTAACTGTCTTATTCATAAAAAATATTTCTGTTTTCCATAGAAAATTTGTTTCATAAACGTTTTATAAAATCAAAATATTTTTTATGAATTAGGCCCTTTAGTATTTAATGCATTAGGCCTTTTTGGTTGTTTTTTGTTTTGGTTAAGCAACGTCTACATGCATTTCGTTCCAGCTAATGGAACTCGTCAGTAGACTTCAACCCTAAAGCTTTTGAAATAAGCTAAAAAACTTCATATGCTTATACGAGTAGTAAGAGAGTGATTGAGAGTCACAATATACAAACATAATAAGTTTTAAGGCTGCAAATGAAAATCTTTACAAATCAAGCAACTTTATATGATATTTTTTAAATTTTCATTATTAGTAATAACACCAACAATATTTTATATAAGAATACCAATGTATATTTATTTTACATTTACCGTCTTATGCCGAAAAAATAATAATGTGTGCTGGAAGGGTACGTTAAAACCGGGTTTTCTATGCAAATTTTGTTTTAACGCAGATTTCAAGCACAAGTTTTGTTTTTGCATAATTGAGTAAGTTTTTAATTTAAAAAAAAACTTTGAAATAATTCGCAGTTTATAGTCGAACAAAAATGTCTGCTGGGATGAAGAATTTATTGGCATATAAATACAGGCATGTACATACATACTCCCACACAATCACACATACACTAATGTAATCATATCCAAGCACTTGCCAGCAAATCAAAGTTCAGTTTATAATGTTGTTGGTGTGTGTGTTGTTTATCAGTTAATAATTAAATATGAGACACAACTTTTCTTTAGCAGAACATAAAAAGAAAAACAATCAACAAGTGCAGCAAGAGTGTATCTGCTTCATTTTTATGAGTTTTTAATTGTTTCTTATTAAAAATACATAAAAGTAATATTATTGCAAATAAGTCAAATATGTAAAAGAAAAACTAAACTTGATTACAATTTGTTTTAAAAATATCTTGTGATGTAATTCATTGCCATACATAGATATCGCTCCTTTGTGGCAACAAAGTCATAACTCAAAAAATCAAGTTTTGCAGAAAATGAATTTAAAGCAATGAAGACGTGTGTGTACCGTTTGACTTGCTAGTTATCGCTCAATTTTACGCATAATATATCACTAAAATAAAAAAATGCCCTCTAATCAGTTGAGCCGGCATTGTTTTGTAAAACACTGATCTTAAGTTTTAAATTATATATATATATACAACTGAATCAGGATTACCAGTAACTTTGGGAATAAATTCATTATTTAATGAAAAAAATATATTTTGAATAATCAAAAGAGCAAATGAGCGATAGTATGAAGATAATATAGTCATGCAAGTGTTGCCGTAGTGTGGTGGTCAATTGGATGATGATGTTTTCCATTTTAATTGGCATACTTTATTCCTTAAAATTAAATAAAAAATACAGCATTTAAATTTATTATTTTGTTTGAGCTGGAGTCTGCAATTTCAAAAAGAGGTATTCAAGGAGCACTTTCTGAAAGAGATAACCTTTCTGATTTTTCAGCTTTTTTTCAGAAAGTTGCTGCCAGCATAGTTTTGGTATAGATTCTAACACCAACATTGCCCATTGGCCAAATCCGCTGGTAGTAATATTTAATTCCATTAAATTAACAATTGTTGCTATTTACAATTTTTACTCTTATAAAAATCTTTCCAAAAATAAAATGAACAAAAGAAATATAAGAAGGTTTGCTTGTTTTTGGCTAAGCAAGTTCCATATATATACATTTCGGTCTTGCTTATGGAACTCAACAGTAGACTAAATGTCAAATACTTCGGTATTTCTTGTACAAAATAAATTTAGTTTTACCAAAATTTTTATATTTTCTTTACATTTAAATTTTTTTCGTAAGTTTTTTATTAATTAATATTATGGCAATACCGTCAGAGTAGAACTGATATCGTAACTGCAGCAAAATCCAACAGCAATGGAATGAATAATTTAAATTTATCTTAACACAAAAAATTCTTAGCATAATGACGGAATGTAATAAACAATGATAACTACTAAAAATTGGCATCAGTACAGTAGATACAATAATAAAAGAAGAGCATCAGTATAGTCAAAATTATGGTGACTACTGTGAAAATATTAGCGTATGTTGCCGTAATTCCGACTGAGTGTGAGCGAGATGACTCCTTTGGTGATCTTTGAATTACATATTGTAAGCAAAACAGCAATTTAGCTTAATTAGTTTAAATATGTTATTTATAGATAATCACTCAAGATAAGTTATATAGAGATTGGATACAAGTCTTGCAAATATATATGTTAATTTGAGGAAAATAAATTCACAGTTTTTGTGATTCAAGAAGATATAATTAAGATCTTCTCATAGTTATTAGATTACGATGAACGTATGTACCTATAAGAATACTTGCTTAATTCACAACAATTTGAATCGATTATTTGTGTATAAAATACACTTTTCGTTTTTTAATTGGGAACACCCTTTGTGTAGTGTATTAATGTATTTTGTATTTTTAATGAAAAAAGCTACATACAAATTCTCTCAGAGAGCCTCTTTCTCTAAATACAACATTTTAAAAACATATGAAATAAAAGTGTAATAGTGTATTTAATTTTTATATGAAAATTTCATACAACAAATGTTACACTCTTGTATTTAATATGATAATACAATCGATACAGAGATACAAGAGGTTTTGTGAATTAAGCAATTATTTTTTTCATTGTATGTAAGAAAAGAAACATTTATGAAAAAACTTAGTTAATAAAAACTTACAAAAATTGTATGGCGTTTTCTTTTCTATACTTAAAAATTCTTGTTGAACGATACAAGTATAAAATAGCTTGCAAACACTCAAGTAATGCAACTCACAGGACACTATCAATCCATTTATACGATATGTAAAGTAAAGTGCACAATGGCTTTCAGCATTAGTGAGGGCAATTTTTTGATAATAAAACATACTACTACTGGTATTTTAGAGAGAAAAACATTTTTTAGACACGAACCTCAAGTACCGCTTTTTAGATGGATTATAAATATTTATGTACTGTATAAAATAAGACATTAGAAAAAATCCTATACGACGAAAAATGCTAAAATATTCAAAATCTAAAATAGACTAGCTGGCAACACTGTAGAAAAGGTGATCTTTCTCTTACATGATGTTTAAATGTACATACATACATACATACATACATACATGCACAATTACTTTTTTATATTGTAAACTCGGCATCAATCATACGTCACCGACACCCACATATTTATGTCACATGCATGCATGTGTGTTTGTATGTTATTTGAGAAACAAACAAAAATGTAAAAACAAGTACAAACATATTTTAGTCAATTCTTTCGCAACATGTTGCAGCAACACCTTATCATCAACTACTATAAAAACAAATTCCCACATTGAATGCATAATTTTTTTAGCAAACGCACAATTTATAAAAAAACAAACAAATAAAAAAAACTTCAACACCTTTTGTTTTTCTTTCATTTTAACGGGCGAAATCTCTGTTGCTGGTGCCTGTTGCTTTTTTGCTTTTGCGTTCAACACTTGTTAAAATCACAATCAAAATTTTTTTGTATGTAGATATACATATATGTATGTTTGTATGCAAGCAACTGTGCCTGCGTTAAATTCCTATGAATGTATGCAGGTGTGTGCGACTGTGTGTATTTGTTTATGTGTGTGTTAGCGTATATGCGTTTGCTTATATTTTTTTGTAAAGTTTAGCTTGCAAGCGCACTTTCAACAAACATTCAACAAGCACACAGTCGCACACACACACCCATACTGATAAACGATACAATGAAACGAATTTGTTTGATGATATAAAAGGCAATACCTCAAACAGGATATTCGTCATTCAGTTTTGTTCATTTCAAACGAATACAGTCTCCCAGTGTGTGATAGAAAAAAGGGATTAATAAAACTTATAATTTTGGTTAAAAAAGGACCGCTACAGGTGTTAAGTGTCGCTTACAAGTGTTTTTAAGATTTTTATTTAAGCAATGTGAGTTGGATTGGTCATTCATTTTCATATCCCTTTCTGAAAAAATAATAATATAAAAAAATTAAGAGAAGTGAATACATTTTTAATCTCCTTAAATTTGAAAAAAATGGAAACTATTTGAAACACAATAAATATGCTAATGTGCATTTTAATATACATATGTACATGTGTATACATATAATAAATAATAAATAATTTTCTTTATTTTTACTTGTACTAATAAACAATAACAATAAACCTTTAGGGTCTTATTAATAAAAAATATATTTAAGGCATCTTTTAGTTATTATTTTTTACTTTCTTTAATAAAATTATTTTGTCTAATTTAGTTTTTTTAAGAGTTAAAACTTTACTTTAACATCATGTTTAATTCCTCAGTATAAAGTTTCAAAGCTGAACTTGAACAGCACTAAAATTGTGCTATAATAATTAGTAGAATCAAAAGCTGAAGCATAGGTACCGCAACAACATATCTTTAGCAGTAAAATAAGCTTTAGCAAATCTATAGCTCAAGCATTAATTACAACAGTTACCTTCCAAGCATTTGCCGACGGCTAACAAATTAAGAGAGTTAGCTATGTGTATACAGAAATGGATACACAGAAAAAAGTTATATGAAAAATTTTGCAATAGCAATTCAAAATTAATTAAATTTTCTAATGTGAAACATTTAATAATAGCAATAAAATTTTTCTACTTGAATTAATTAAATCAATTAATAATTAAATTGAATAAACGAAGTTCTTAATTGAAAATATTAACTTTATAACAACCTTTTCTGTGCACAGCACGTAAAGCACTTTCGAAGTTTATGTGAGCAAAGTTTTCTTACAAAAGTTTTTAGTTTTATTCATTAAACTTACCACGAAAAATTTTCTTGCTCAGAGTTGAAATATCGTATGAGAGAAGCAAACGAATTTCAAGTAAGTCAATATGTGAAACCCTTTATATTCATATTTTTCCTCTCTCGAACGAAGTAAGACTTTCTGCAAGAAAAATTGCTTCGCCTGTTCGGCATTTCCCGTGAAATGCTGTACAAATATACATATATAAAAAAAGTTGACATGAATTGTGCATGAAAAAATGTTGCAGACATAGTTTATCTTTCTTCAACATATGAAATGTATCTTCAACATTTTTCAAAGTTTTCATAGGAAATAATATGAGTGCCATTTGTTTCGCATTTATGTTCAAAAAATACATGCAGTGTTTTTACAAACATAACATATTTCACATATTTTACTTTTTTATTTTGTTCCGAATAAGCATATCACAGTTGCTCTTCTAAAGGAGATCAGCTAAATATTTTGAAAACTTTAAGTAGAGGCAAAAAACTTGTCTAATTTCCATATACTCTCATGTCATAAAATGGAACATAACTTTTTTCAGCAATAGAGAAGAGAAAATTATGTAAGATTCTAACAGAGGGGTACATACGATCACTGCATGTCGTTATCTTGCAAAAAACAATATTGCAAAAATTCAAGTTGACCCTCTTTAGAGAAAAAAAAATAGCTGTACCAGGCAGATCTTGTTCTGCACTTTCATTAATGACTAATTAACAAAATTTCGACCCTTATTATGTACGATATTTGTCGATTATAGTTTCTTTTAAGACAATCTAACAAAATCATACTCAAAGACGGGATAAAAGAAAAACTACTCAATTGGTTTTGCATCAAACTAGTCGCAACGTTTAATTTAAAATTGTGTATAATTTCATGAATGAAAATATTATACAAAATGTCAGCTCTACAGGGCCAAGGAAAAGATGTGAGCAAAAGTATCGATCGATCTTGTTGTCATGTTTGAACTTAACGGTCATTTGTTCAAAAATTTCCTCAATAATCTGTTTGAGCTGTCGCCAACAAGTCCTCCACACCTTAACATTGTCGTAGATCCGTCTTGCAAGTTGTCTGAAAAACATGGCCAACTCGGTATTTCCAATAAAATTTATATGATTTCCAATCAAAATTTCTGCATGGTGATTTTACATTGGTATTTTTGTGTGTGTGTGTGTTTATGTAGGTACAATACTAAAATTATTTTAAAAGTATCAAATAGCAACACTGTTTCTGAAAATTATCTGAAACTAGAGATTCAGACCAAAATGAAGCAATTCGAATACTACTCAGTCTAATTACAGTTATTTGTTTACTAAAAAAATTGATAAAGTGTAATTGTTGCATTTCGTTATGGACCTCGCCTTTTTTTATACAAATTCTTCAGACGAAAAATGTACATAGGTCACCAAAAATTGCAATAGAGCAAAAAATAAATCAATAATTTTTCTTTCCTAAATCAAATGTCTTTGTAGGCTATGTAAGTATGAAAATTATCCTATAGCTCGTGATCCATTGAATATATCTATCTCAACAAAACTAGACACAAATATAGACGATAGAGGAAAAAATAATTTACTAAAAAAATTTGCGTTCATACTTGTATATATTATGTAAATTCACGAACAAATCATTAGGATTAATTTATATATATAAAAAAATAAATAATTTAAAAATAAAAATAAGTATATAGAGTGAAGATATATATATATATCAATGATTTTTATATAATAAATTTTTGTTTTTTATAACAAGGATCCTAATAATTTCTCTACAAAAAATTAATGACTGAAACTAACACAAACAAAATTTGTTCACTAACACATTTGCAACAATTTTACATTGAATTCAATAGTGACAGTCAATTGACTAGTCATTTGATCGGAAGTGATAATGGACTTATATATTAATTATAGTTGCTCTACCCTAGCATATGTGTTAAAGTGGAACATTTAAAGTATAGGTGTAAAAACTTTTAAATATCGAGTTTTATTAAAAAAAATACATTTATTCTGTCTGCGAAAATTAAAGTTTATAAAAATTTTAAAAAGAGATAAGCAAAATAGTCAATAAAATAAATTTACAAAGTTCAATTTAATATGTATATTTTTCTTCAAAATTTTAGATATTTGCGTTGGTAATAGAAAGGTGTGAAGAGGGCTAGATACCGCTTAAGTTATTTGGCGTTTCTGTTTATTTGTATTTTTTGTTTCAAATATCGCTCATTTACTTCAACACAACTTTGCACAACTCAACAAAACCAGTTTTGCAGAAAACGCGTTTTAAGTTTTCAATTTGCATACAACTCAATGGAGAAATAAAAAAATTGTCTCTCAGGAGGTGATGGTACAAGCTATTTGTATGAAATTTTTACACAAGATAAAATACAAAATGCCACATTTTTCTGCATTATTAACTCAAAAAACCCATTTTTTGAGTTATGCCACTATTGAAGTAAATGAGCGATATGTTATATACTTGTGTATTTTAAAGTTGTTTTTAAAATAAAAAAAGCAAATAAAATAATATAAAAAGTACATTTGTTGTCAGTATATCAATTCAGTATGATTACTGAATTGCGTGGGATTGGTCAATTATGACCAGTCAAACTTGATTAATATATATGCTATCATTGATTAGTATAAAACACTAGAGTAAGCAGTACGACTATATGTTTTATATTCGTTAGAGTGACATGCAACCTCGCACGTACATAAAAGCTACCATCACATTTTTCATTTTTCCCTTAATAATGTGATAGAAACTTTGTCCTATGCAATGATGAATATATCCTGCATGAATGACTGGTCAATTGTACGCAGATTTTTTCCTCTATCGTCTATATATCTGTCTAGTTTTATTGAGATATATTCAACGGATCCCGATATATACAAATAAATAAGAAAGCTTACAATAAACTGGTATATGATGTTTTGATCCTTATATTATTAAATGATACATATTTGGACCTAATATAATGGGGCTATATAATGTACAGATCTTAGTTTATAAAATAATGAAAACGGATTATAATTATGGACATCCTATTTTTAGCGAGAACCGTTAAGAAACAGTCTTCCCAAAAAACTTAAAGGACCATTATAGGCCATAGTTAGACAAAATTATGCGCAAGAGCAGTGTTGTGCTATTTATTCTATAAACAAAATAACTAGTTGTCAAGAATTTATCATTTTATTCTCAAACCTTTTAAAAATCATTGAGTTGGTAATCCAGTTGAAAATGGAAACTCCAATACTGAAAATGCTTAATTCCAAATTCGATTACCTTTTTTATTTATTTTTGCTGGGTATGTACACATATTCAATTTCTTAAAAAATAAATTCTCCACTTTATGCTTTATATTTATAATACATATAATAAAGTATTTTATATTATTTTAAACATTAAATAAAAAGTACTCTCATCCATTAGGAGATAGATCATGAACCCTTTTAAAAGTAACATTTAATAATTTTCTTTTTAATATTAGATTGTTTTAGATGGTTAAGACGTCTTGTTAGTTACCTGGCATTAGAGTGTAAATGTTTTAAACTATTTTATTCTTTATCGCTTAATCGTTAACAATAAAAATTTATGATAGGATTTTGTTAAAGCTGAAACAAGAAAGTCCTGAACTTTAAGTCTAAATTTAGAAATGGAATGTGAAAAAAAATTAAGCAAACGATCAATTAACTGCCAGATTGATTATTTTCAATCAAGCAATGATTTCAAAAATCACTGCGGCTCCGAAAAATGGTGTCATCAGTTTTTGGCCAACAATTAATTGCTTTATATGGCAAAAATATAGCTGAGAGACTACGAAACATATTTTATTATATGTATGTATATATATTATATATTTTAATAAATTCTCACGCACTTATTTTTTACTAAAATTACGAATAAAATTTTTCTTTCACGTTTTTTCAAAATAACTTACAAGGACTCCTAATTTATTGTTAACAATATTTAGCAGAGCCACGCTCAATCTGGACAACTTTTACGACATATTCAGATTATATTAATATGTTATTTGCTTAAGACGATTTAAGTGATTATCACACATTGCCACAGATATTTAAAACGTGAATCAATATTGATTCTCAACAAATTGTTAAAACATCATCATATTGTATCGCTCCATTTTTTATCACTTTCCAATCAAATAATATGCATAAGCTACAGTTTTTGTTTCTAATTTGAAAGAAGTAATGGAAAAACTTCTTCGCCTGTGGCTTTACAAGTAGAAAATAAGATTTGATAAATAAAAATATTAACAATACCATCGTAAGGCCCAAGGGGAGTTTTATGTGCATTAGAATTGTATAGATAAGCCAAGACTTACTTTGAAAACTTCTGTTACTGTGAACCATCTCAGTTTGTTTTTGCTTCCTTTTTTTCTTTAGTGTTTAATGTTGCATTTTTCCTCTTTATTTAAAATGAAAAGTTGATATTGTTAATACAGTTGCTGTGAGTTCTAAATATTTTGAAGTGATTGAATACAAAGTGTTAGCTATAGTATAACAGTTGGAAAATAATTGAAGGATGAAATGTTGTTTCCTAAGCGCTCATATTGAGATGAGATTTTAAGACTATTCCATATATTTTCACAAGCTTTTTGAAAAATATGTATGTATGTACGTGGTCTATTAAGCATTCATAATTAGATACGAGTATTTAAGGCATTGTTCAGAAAAAAAGCAATTTAGGTTTACAAAACGTTTAACAAAAAGAATGTCCATCCAAAATTTGTTTTGTAAGCCTTTTGTAAACCAAAATTATTTTTCGACATTCCAAAACTATTTCGAGAATATGTCCCCTAAGGCTAAGATCATTTTTTTCAGCAATTATTGCTGGCCCTTTGTTCCCAATAGGAACCACAGAACATACATACTATATGTAATATATCAGCATCACGTGGCTTCATAGGAAATAATCAGGGGTATCAAATCGCACTACCTTGCAAGCTAATTGACAGTTGATGATTGCTATAGCCGTATGACACTCAAGGCCATCGTGTTGAAACTATAGCCCTTATTATAATTGCATTCGATTTTCAATCTTCGTTGGATATCGAACATCGAAAATCGAATGTTCAATTCATATCATGGGCATCGAAAATTTCGTTGAGCCACGAATTTTCTGTCGAAAAAATATTTAACTTTCGATGAAGTGTTTTAATATGAAAACTTATTAAAAACATTTGCTTAATTCACAAAACCTCTTGTATCTCTGTATCAATTGTATTATCATATTAAATACAAGAGTGTAACACTTGTTGTTTGAAATTTTCATATAAAAATTAAAGACACTATTACACTTTTATTTCATATGTTTTTAAAATGTTGTATTCAGAGAGCTTGTTAGCTTGTTCTTCTTTTTTCATTTAAAATACAAAATACATTAATACAGTACACCAGCGTTGTCAACTCGGTGCTTTTCGCACCGTTTTTAGTGCTTTTTGAAATTTTCGACGCGAAAAATTTTTAAATTCATTTCGGTGCTTTTTGTTTCGAGCTGGTGGCACTAAACCAAAAATTCGAAGAAAAATTTCCTCACCTATTTTTTCTTTCGAGGAAATGTACATATATATAAAAAATAAGCTCTGAACTTAAATGGAGCATTTAAAAAATTCTACCAAGTTTGTACAAGGCTTGGTGGAAGAAATAAGCGCCATGTTTCCCTTAAACTTTAACATTTAAATTAAAATTAATATAAAAAATGTTTTGCCACGCAACAAAGAAGTCATAATAGAAGTATTTACCCAAGTATAGTTTAATATCGAAATTTTGTCTAGTCTAGGGAAAATATAACTAGTCCACTATCGAGTTTTCAGTTGAGAATTATCGGATATTTATAATTTGATTGAATTCGAAAAATACGTTTGTTTCCTGACGAAAAATTATTAAACATAAAACTTTTTTATAATAACTACAAAAGGCTTCGTCAAACTGATTTGAGAATTCACTGATTCTTATACAATTAAAATGTGTATCGGATGCCTCAAATTTATAGTTTTAAAAATGTAATGCAAAGTCAAAGACCACAGTCAAAGTTGAAAAGTTACTCATAATAAGGGCCTATATCTCGCCTGGGTCAATTTAATACATATTTTCCTGCAGAAAATCATAGATCATGATGCCGCAGCGCTCTCCATTTACTGTAACGCAAGCTTTGGCTAAAGGCTCAGTTAGCCGACTGTAATGTAATGTAACTGCAACGTAGGAAACAGCTGATCGATATTTTTATATGAAAAGAAAGTTACGTTACATTACATCTCTATAACCATTTCCATTACTTTTGACATAACAATATCGATCAGCTGTTTCCTACTGTTGCAGTTACATTACATTACAGTCGGCTAACTGAACCTTTCGTTTGTGCAGAAATGAAGACTAGTGATGCCACCTGTGTCTAATGTAATGTCTGTTTGTCTATTAATAAAAAAGAACTTCCTCGCAGAACACATTTTTCCGATAGATCATCGTACCAGTTTTCAACTTCTACAAAGCAAGATTGACTCATACGCCTAGTACTCTGTTCGAAGTTGTGAAATATTTTCAGTAGCATTGATTATTTCCCATGAAAACTTTGACATGTACTAAATGTAGCCCAACTAGCGTTTTTTTATAAATTTCTCGCTTTTAATGCTTGAAAGTATGCAACATTGTTAAAATTTCGTGCGAAAAAACTACTGTTTATGTTGTTTCGCAGCTGAAAGTTAAATGATGCCAGATTCATTTTGCATGTAAAAAGTTGCTGTCAGATAGATTTTACGTGTTTTTTACAATAAGAACACACTACTACTTTTGCAAGTTTATTTCCACAAATACCAAATAATTCTACATGTAGTTTGGCAGCGTTTCGCACGAAATTGTGCACAGAGTACCAGGCTATATGATGATATTGTGACATTACTTCCTGCCTAGCTGTATTTTGAACCCTTGTAGCTCAAGATCCTTGCTCAAAATTGTCCACGTGGTGAGCTTATAGAGAAGCTCTAATTCCTGTGAGCGACGACCAATATATAATTTTGGTCCTTCCACACTTTACGTTTCGTTTTCTTCAGTACAAAGAGTCTTTCAACCTGTTGGTGTTATTGAAGTCTTCTATACGTTGCTTGAATTGATGACTGATTTTCAAAGTAAGTCTGAATATAACTCATATAAAGTGGTAGGTCCTATTTAAGTAAAAATAATTGGGGATTCAAACTGTAGTGTTAAGTGGCATAGTGTCATAATATTTTAAATTATTTTAATACAATTGTTTCTGCTTTTGTTTTTTCAATCTAAAATTGTAAAACATTATGACACTATGACACTTAAGACTTTCGTTTGAATATCCCAATTATTTGATTTTTTTAATTTAATAATTGAGTACACAAACAAGTTTTTTCTCTGCGTATGAGTAACATAAGCTTAAGTGGTCAATAAATATCAATCATACGTCCCAAATTTTTTTTCAAGTTTATTGAAAATAAGGTCAAGACTATCCAAAATCCTCAGCGACTAAAATTAGTGAAATCCAAATAATAATAACAATTTCTATCACCTTTAAGTTTCAATAAACTATTTTTCTGACTAACATTTATAGATAAAGACAACCTACTTGCTTCACAATATTTTTTACCAGAAAACGAGTTGAAAATTATCAATTTACACACAACTCAATGCAAGAAGAAAATTTTATTTTGCTTATAAGAGTTAACTAAACAAGAAATTTGTATGATATTATTACACACTAATTTAAAAAAATTAATTTTTTGAGTTATGACGTTGCTTGAGTAATTGAGCGATATGGGAAGGAGTTATGCGTATTTAAATATACTTTAGTAACTCGTCATATACAAAGTCCAGTAGTTTTTTAGTTGGATGTTGTTTGTATGTAAGTCTGTTTAGTCACTATCTGCACTTTTTTTTTGAATTTGGGAAAGTACAAATTTGTTATTACCAAAACACTTAAATTTACAATAAATCATAATTAGCAATTTTACTGTGACCCAATTATAATGAAACCTTTAGCCCTGCACAGTGGGCCGAATTGTAAGGAAAATGGTATAATACATTAATTACTCTCTCGAAAGCTCCCTTAATTGCCAAAACTTTGAGTACGGGAACAATTTTCGGTAAAATTGGGATGCCGCGGGCTTCCAATGTGGAGTACGGGATCAAACCTAATATGTACACGAACGGTTAGTTTAATTTGTCACGTTGAAGAGAAAAATAAGTTTTCATTTCATTGGTTCTTGGATCCAAGAACCAGGTCTCTTTTTTGAGAATAGAAAGGGTATAATTCAACTGCAGATGATGAAGTGAGAGATAGATGGAGGTATAGAAAGCCTTAATTAAATTTTATTTTCGTTTTTACAACTTTCATTAATTTGTATATCATCGTTGTAGTGCCTCTGGTGTTAAGCAGTCGAATAAGCCTTAACAGCATTATTTATAAAAATTATGAAGACTTTATATAGGGGTTTAAGACAAATTTTCATACAATATTTTTTCTTATTAAGCCTTTATAAAGCATTAATAACTTTTATAAATAAGACTGTTAGTATTCAAATCCATTTTACTTGTTGTTTTAGCAAATAAAATCGCAACTCTTCCACGTTAATTTGACACTTTTTGCTCATAAAGCGTGTTTTTTAGAGTGCCACAACATTAAGTTGGCATCACTGCTTTAGTTGAGCACCCATTTAACAGCTGATAGTTGTCCATTGATTAGTTTGCTTTGAAATTTCATTATGAATCGACTTACACCAGTGTAACGCGTGCTAATTGTATAAATTTTTAATCAAAATAATTGTTCTATTTGTCAATCTCCTCGTGCACTTCTTCCATTTCCGATGAAGTCCATTTCTGGTTGAATGGGAACGTAAATAAGCAGAATCTTAGCATTTGGAGTGAGGAGAATTTACAAGCTTTTATGGAAACACCATTACATCCTCAAAAAATTACTGTATTGTGTTCTATATGATGATGGTCAGAATGTTACTGCCACTGGTGAACGGTACAGGATCATGATTCATAATTTTGCTGATATGTGGTTCGAATAGGATGGAGCCACCTGCCACACAGCAGGCGCTATAATTGATTTACTCAAAGAAACTTTTGATGAAAAAATAATTTCACGTAATGGCCCAATTAATTAAGCGGTTTTTTTTAATTTTATTTTTTTGTGGTTATGTTAAGTCACTTGTTGTCTACGTCGATAAACCACAAACAATTGAACACCTGAGAATCAACATTCACCGAGATATCGGCGAAATACGACCGCAAATGTTGCGAAAAGTTTAAAATTTTTAAACGCACTAATAATCCCAAATTATTATTTTACTTATTAACGGGCCTTTTTACAATGTACAATTAAAAGCTAACAGGGACTTTAACGGCAAGTTTTGTATGAAGAACTGTCAGCTAAAATTCACGTTAACTCTTAATCATGCATTGTGAAAAGGGAGTAAAGTAAAATAGTTTTTTATTTAAAAATACATTCACACATTGATTATTGAGGGGTTTAGCTGGATCCTATGCGCATTTCACTGTTGGTAATACAGATCATCAGGGAACGTTTACCCAAAGTTTCTTAGAACAACTACAGTTATTATGTTAAACTTTCATTTAAACAAATGCGAAGCTCTACAACAAATAACAAAGTTGAAACAAAAACTCAATAATCAACATGTTTTTTTTTATTTTCTTACTTTACTATATTGGGTGACTTTTTTCAGCTTCAAATTGTACCTGTAAGAGTATGTAAAAAGAAAATAAATGTAAAGAACAACAACAACTATTCAAGAATAGAGTGTTGCCACGCAAGTATTTTTTTACCGGTTGCAGTCAAGTAACTAGTTATTTACTTGTTTTTTTAAGGGAACTGTTACAAATTAAGTTTAAGATTTTTAAACGCACTAACAATCCCAAATTATTATTTTACTTATTAAGTAATTATTAAGTAAAAAATTTTTTTATTTCGAAATACATTGAAATTGATTATTGGGGAGCTTAGCTGGATTCTATGCGTATTTCACTGTTGCTAATGCAGATCATCAGGGAACCTTTACCCAAAGTTGTTGAAAATTTCTGTTCCTGATTACGCCTTCTACGCGCCAGCCGTGGCAGCTATATGACAGAAATGATATTTAAACATTCATTTCATAAAAGCTTCTTACCAATAAAGCTCGTTTCATTGATATTAAAAATATATTTCCTTATTTTAGTATGATTTGAAATTGTGTCACTCTATCAAAAAAAAACACCCTTTATAAAGCCGCACGAAATGTAACAATTTGCCATCAATAAGTAAAATCTACAAAGTTCAGTTTAAGCACTTACTCATGAAAACTGCAGGCTATTCTGTTAGGAATTATTTTGCGATTGGCTTCACTGTGCAAGGCCTATTTAGATAAATAAGGTGCATATCGTTTTTCTATTCATAGATACAGTTAGTAGTGATATCAATAAAAATGTAATCAATTATATCATGTCGGCTAATTATCATTTCCCCTTTCATTGTTTGTTTTGTAAATCTGAATGATGATGATGATGATGGTGACATATTATTACCATTATTGAAAATAACGGTTATTACTAATTTACTTAAAAATATTACGTGCAAGATACAGCTACTTGTGTACAAGTTTGTAACGTACAATAAAAACATACACACGCGCACGTACAGATTACACGGATATTTAACTTTAACAGAGAGAGAGTGTATTTATGACTTATAATTTATTGAAACGATCAGAGAACGCCCAATTTAAACAGGCATTAACAAATATTTAACGGGCTGGTATTGAATGGGCGGCATACCCACGCACATAACAATAGTATTTTTTTATGTATTTTATATATGTACGTAAGAGTGTATGTGCCCTTGTATACTCGTATAACTGCCATAGAATACACAACATGTTGTTAATCATGCGGAAAACAGATTGTTAAATACATAACTATGTATTTATGTATGTATGTATGCATGTGTGAAAGTAAATGCTAAATTTCATTTTTATGTTTTTTTGTAGGAAATTAGCAAATAACTTAAATAACTTTTACATACCTTGAGACAAATTGCTAAAATATAAAAGTTTTCGAAAATTTAAAAAAAACACTCTCCCACTATTGCATGAATATAAAATTGTCATTTAAATGAAAACTTTATTGGCTCACATGTGTCATAAATGGTTATTTTATATGGTCTTTTCGAAGTTATTTTGTTACAAATATATATGCAATGTTTGTGCCCAGTTAACATAATACAAGATAACAAGATTTTAAGAAATGAAATAACAATTCAGCAAAAATACTAAAAGTCACTTCAAGTTCTACTTCTTCTTTTTTAATAAGGAAAATTTATCGAACAGACGGCGTGTAAACGAAAGAGCAACTTTAAGAGAGAATTGAAGTAATTTTTTTTTTAAAGAGAAGTAACACTCACACACTACTAACTGCTATTACTAGGTGTTACCTTCTTTAGGAAAAGGGGTAGTAATAGAGAATATAGATAGTGAAGGAAGAGATAGAGGAAAGCTTCATTCTTTTACAACTCTGCTTTTTGCACGTTTTTTATAATGCACTGTTGCAGTGCCTCTGTTGTTAAAGGAGGCGTATTAAATTTTTTTTGAAACTATAGTTAGTAGCCATTTTATCGCTTATTTTACTTCGCCAATGATTCTACCACCCAAGGAAGGAGGGTGCTCTGATATTACATTAGGGTTAGTATCTGCTGAAGTCGGTATATGTAGTACAGTGACCAGTGACTATGCCTATATCACTTGAACTTTCCTACAACAACTGACACAAAGGGTCACTAATGCACATCAGAAAACTGCGTGGTATTGTTATTTTTAATGACTGTTGGATACAGGGATTGAACCCAGTAGATTCGGTTTTGTAGTCAACGTGTTTAACTACTTCAGCCAACGCCATCCTCAAAAACAAAATCTAGTACATTTTATTAGGAGTTTTACTGTGAAATTATATTGTTCATAGAGCGGTTCTATTTGAGAAAAATATAGTACATACGTTACTAGATTTTGTCGAAATCTACTTAAAATCTAGTGGAACTTAGTGATGAAACTAAGTTTTTTTTCAAAATTATTCTAAAAAGTAAATCTCTGTTTGAGAAATTTAATATTTGAGATATGTATTGTCATAATGCGTTTCATTGTTCAAAATGTGTGGCTGAAGTCTACTAATGATTTGGCAAAGCACCAAGGAAATGCATATAGAAATACTTAACCACCAGCAAATAAATTTTAATTAAACTATATCTCTGCATTTAAAAAGGTGTGTGGATTAGCTAACCTGCAATTTTTGGTTGTAGCTTAGGAACATTTCAGTAAATGGTTTTTGTTTTGGATACGAAATCTTGGTAAATGTCCAAAAAAAACTTGGTGTAAACGGTATAGATTTCAATTGTTGAAAATATACTTGTTATTGCTGATTAAGCAAGTCATGAGTAGACTTCAATCACAATTAAAAAAGCTTACATTTACCATTACCCCAATGCTTATAGACAAACTCCCAATAATTGAAAATTACAAAACTATAACCAAGGTGTATCTAACTAGGTGGCAGCGCTACTTCAGTTGATAGTTTTTTGCTATATGTGCTTTTTAGGTGTAGAATGTCAAAAATATCGTTTTGTTTTGGTACAAAAATTTTTGTGCTTTCGACACTCTTCGGTTCTTTACATAGCTATGGTCGCCCTATTATTGTATAAAAAATCCTTGCGCAGTCATCTGTATAATTAGACCATGACTAAACCATAGGACTGATAAAGGATGCCACATGTTAACTTTGCGAGGAAGAGGACAAATCATTGTCCAGCGTTTGGGCAGACTAGAAGAAAAAATTTTCATATTGGATTGGGTAAGCGTAAGAGAGGTGACAACTTTCAACCTAACATAACTGAAATAAAATTTTATGAAAAAGTTAAAATTTTTGGTAAATTGTGTAAATTTCTAGCCCTCTGATACATAACATATATAAGCTTAAAGCGCCAAATTATTTATTTTTTTTATTAGTTAGTTTAACAGCCCAATTATGAATTTTCTCGGGGAGTTTTTTTCAATTCCCTATCATTTGTTCCCAGGGGAATAATCCTCCTATTCTAAATAGCCTGGGAATAAACAAATATAGGGGAGAGTAAAATCAGAATCAGCTGCTTCATGTTTACATTTTATTCTGCACTAACGAAAGAGTTCCGTAATATAAATTTAAAAAAAAGGTTTAAGTTTTTATAGCTAATAAGAATGTGTGTTGATATAAATATCTTTTTTTTTGCTTAAACAAAAAATAAAATAAGTAGCGTAACCATTCAAAAGCATGCGGAATACCTTTATGATGAGAAAGTGGAGCTAAATCTCGCCAGATGGGAGCAGATAGGAATAGATTAAATTAAATTTAATGACTGTATGAACAAAGGAAATTGTAAATTTTATAAATTTGTTCTTATTGGTCTTGATAATATTATGAGGAAACAAACCTTCCACATACCTATTATGTGAACTTAAAGGAGGTTTGAAAATTTTAGTATTTTATTTGAAGTTTCTATAATACATATAATAAATAATAAATAAATTTTCTAGACAAGTTTTGAAGACAGAGGTAGTTCGTGATTTTGAAGTTGATGTGCGCAGGGCTTGAAAAAAATTCCTAAAGCAAGAGGGCACTAAATTAGTGCTGATTTTTAAATTTTTGCATTAGTTCCCTTAAAAATTTTTAGGAAAGAAAACTCTCACAAATTATCCTCCTTCCTCATATATCAAATACATATTTTTTTTGCCGGGGAGTTTTTTCCGGAAAAAATTTTAATTTATAATAGGAGAAATGGGAAAAGTAAAAAAACTCTCGCGGAATTGTTATTCATAATTGGGCTGTATATGTTTGCTGGGTATGAAGAAAGAAATCTACAATTTTATTTCTGTTTTATATACCCCCAACGTTAGCACATTATTTTACATTATCTTGTGTTGTTTTAAATAAACAAATCTTTTGTTTGTGGGAAATAAACGTTTAACGAACTAATGACGTAATAATTGTAGATAAAGGTCGACTTTTTAAAGCTACAATTAATCTACGATTTGGAGGAAAAATAAGTGACTTAAAAAACCAAGATTTACATTAAGTTAAGAAAGAGGACTAGAGCTAGAGTTATAATGAATTGAAATTAAACTTTCTCGAGAATACAACTTGTTTCCATTTTCTGTGATTAACAACACAAATACGCTCCTCCCCAAATACATGTGGCTGATTATTATAAACTTATGTGAAAGAATAATTTTGATAGACTCTCTCTCTCTCTCTCTTGTGGAAAACAGCTGATTTCGGTGACCTGCTGCAAAGTCATTCGGAATTTAAATTAATGGAGTAGGGTATTTTACCAGTAGAAAAAATGTTTACCAATAACATTTGTTTTTTACAGTGTGTAGTAATATCATACATACATACATATATACATGTGTACCACATTTGATTTTTACATGTTTGCAAGTAACTTCTTTGCACTTGGTTATGTAAAAATATTTAAAACACATGTAGCAAAAAGTTCATTTAAATTATTTTATAACACCAATGCTGTGAATATTACCCTCAAATTATGAAATGTACAATAAATGTTTTATTGAGGACAAACACATTACCTAATAATACAGCCAGCCACAGGCGTAGACGTATAACTTCGGCATAGGAGCTATAAGGGCCACCTAACACATTCAACCGGTTGCAACTAAACTTTATACATGCTTTGATCTCTCGTAATGAAGCGATCTGTAGATCTAATCAAGCAATTCGTAAGAAACTTTTGACACATTTAGGCTTTTGCTTTATTATTAGGGATAACACAAAAGGGAAGTAA
This sequence comes from Tachina fera, assembly GCA_905220375.1. Taxonomy (NCBI): domain Eukaryota; kingdom Metazoa; phylum Arthropoda; class Insecta; order Diptera; family Tachinidae; genus Tachina; species Tachina fera. The sequence continues at coordinate 99,137,376 of LR999967.1, read as the reverse complement.
GTGATATTAGAAATAATATGAGTGTTGCTAGTTTTATTAACAGGAGTTTTTTAATTTCTTTAAAATTTCATCAGTGCACTACAAGAAATTTTATTCAATTTGTGGCCATCATTAATTACAGCCAAACGAAAGGACTGATCGAAATGAAAAAATGTTTATCACTCACTCTCACGTCCTCTCATGCCTGACAACTCTTGACTAATACGCTCTCCTTCCAGATTATTTTCAATTTGTTCAATTTTCAAAACTACAAATTTTTATTATGGCAACCTTTACTACACTCTATCGTTATTTGAAATCACACACAAAACACTTGAGAAAAAACAATTTTTTTTGTTATTCTTTTTATATTAAAACAAACAAAAAATATTTTGTTTATATTTTGGGAATTGTTACAATTTAAGTTTAAAAGTTATTAACGCACTACTAATCCCAAACTATTATTTTAATTGCTTAGTAAAATATTTTTTATTCAAAATACATTAAAATGTACTATTGAAGGATTAGCTGAATCACTGTTGCTAATGCAGATCATCAGGGAACCTTTACCCAAAAATTTCTTAGAATAACTAGAGATGTTATGTTAAAATTCTATTCAAACAAATGAGAAGTTCAACTAATATCAAAGTTAAAATAATAAAAATTAAAAAATAAAAATATAACATAATAGTCACTACTATAATAGTAAAGGTTCCCTGATGATCTTGCATTAACAAATTTAAAAAAAATATTTTTTCACTGACGCTCACTCAATTTCACGCGTGACAATTTTTAAACACTCTGTTTTTAGAACTTTCAATTTTGCCTAAGCATGCATTAAAAACTGGATTTAAGAAAAAGTTGATTTTCGATTTCTTCAAATATGTCGTTTATATCGGCGATATTTTTGATTTGCCGATATATCGATATCGGCGATATTCTACTGTCGATACGGCGATACTTCTTAAAATTTTTATAGCTGTTTTGAACAAACAATTAAATTTTCAACGATTTATTTCATAAAACTAAGAGAAATAACATATTAAAAGCAGAACATAAAGTCTAAGCAGAAAAATTAAACGTTTCTTTTGTTTTGCTTTGCACCATAGTAGTGAAATGTTCTCTCAATGCTAAATGATGTATGTATTAAAAAAAATAATTTGTTTTTTGTTAAGAATGAATTCAAATATGAATTTTAAATATTAATAATCTCGTACACTATAATTTTGTATAATAAAAGGTTTTGTTAATTTTAACTTAAGTTCAATATGCGTATCGGTATCGGAATCGGTATTTTCGGTATTTCTTTTTGAGTATCGGTATCGGTATCGGATCGGCAAAACGGCGTATCGTTACATCCCTAGTTAAAACCGACGTTCGAAATAAAATATAAGTGATGTGAAAAAAATTTACAGTCGGGGTGTTTTCTTGCCATAAATTCATTTGTTTCGTGTCATAACTGTGCTTCAAGTACTGCCCTGCCTCTAAACTTTTTTGTAGCAAATTTTCAAATATCAAAGTACAATTGCTCAATTTTTAATACTTCATGATTCATGAAAACCAATTTACTCCATAGCCCACCACTCTTTGCCATTTAAAATCATAATTCATTTAATTGAATGTATGAGTAAATTTAATTCAAGTTTCCTAAATAACAGTTTGTAACTTTCCCCTTTCTCTAAAGTTCCTAGCTACGCCAGTGAATACAATAAAAATAAAGACATCAATTTCTGTTTCAGGTGAAATATAAGAAAAAACAAACAAATTTGATTTCTTTCTATGTTTTTAAGCATTTTTTTACTCCAAAATTTTTTTTACAACTTCAACTCTCTGATATAAGTTCACACATTCATAAATATAAGAAAATATTAAAATGTACGTATGTTTGTATGTGTTTAACTGAGGTCACGTAGTAATTGTCATCACAATTTGTTTGACTTGTGTTTGTTACTTGTTACACCAATTTAAATTCTTTATTGCCGAATTTATGTATGTGCAGCAGTTACAACTTTTTTGTTTTTCTTTTCTTGTTATTGCTTATTTTCAAGTAACTTTTTACTTATCTATTTATAACTCAAATATATTATTAAGGGTTACTTTATATATTTAAACTTGTAACTCTGTTGCAATAATTATATTCCCTGATTGTTTTGAGAAGTTTTCATCAAAGTTCAACCAAAGTTAATTAGTTATTTAGATTATTAAAAGAGAATGATTTAAAAGTTTTAATATGGGACATCAACTTGGTTAATTTTAACTAATTGATTATTTTATATCTTGTGTTTTAAATGGATTACAAAATCTCTGACAGCAGCAGTTAATTTCTTGTTATTTATAACACACCTGTCACTGAAGTAGCTTAAAGGCATATTTAAGGACTAACAAGGATATAACATTTAAAATTTATCATAATTATTTTTGCACTTGAAATTTAAAAAAGCATCTTTTAGACTTTTCTTTCCTGGAAAGGAATTTTACTTTTTTAACTTTTTAAGCTTTTTGTTTAATAAATTCCATAATTGTTACGTATTATTAGAAAATAGTTTATTTCGACCAATTACTTAGTTTATTAAAAAAAATTACCAATTGTTGTATAACAAGCCTGTCATCACACTAAGCTTAAACAGCTTCATTTAACACTTAAGAAAATTAAGCAAGAATTAAAAAAAAAACTTTTGAACAAATAATCACATCGTCTTTCATTAATAGAATATCGGTTGAATGTAAGACTATTAGAAATTACTCAACGAAAGCAAAATAATTAAAACTTTAGTTTTTAAAGTAGATTTTTTTATGGTGTTCTATTGAAAATATAGTTTATTTAGTTTTATTATTTTAAAAAATTAGGAATTTTAATGGCGAGTAAATTTATTACACATAATTATTCCCAATAGAAAGCGGCAGTCCTCAGTAATTTCTGTAAGTATGTAATATATATATGTATGGACGTATGTAAATAAACATGTTATTATGCTCTATCCCTTTTTTCTTTTAATTTTACTAACAGTTTAAATTAATTTAACATAATTACATTTTCCTTATGTATGTATTTAATTAATTTCACATTAATAATACTACAACAAAATGTACAAACACACACACACTCAAAACCCCAAAACATGTACATACATATCAATGAAGTCATTTAAATTTAACGGAAATTTTTGTGTCCCTCTTTTTAAATCGTGTAGTTGTTGGTTGTCTACAATACACTAGAGATTTTTTACCTGACATGACTGGATAATGATATAAAAAAATTACTGTTAGTTTGTGTACATTTAATGCAAGCATATTTAAAAGTGTGTTATAGAATGTAGGAGCATCAGTAGTTAAAATTAAACGGTATACATAAACAAATGCACGCACACTTAACAAATGTATTAAATAAGTCAGCCAAGCAGTGTTGCCAGAAATGTTAACAAAGTACAAAAGACTTCACGGCAATTCAACTATATGTATCTGTAACCGTTATGATTTTGGAAACATGCTTTTATTTGTGTATGAATTTAGCTGTAATTATAAACTAGTATTTTGCTATGCAACGTTCAACAAATTTAAATTTTTAATTGATCGATTGTTTTCTCAATTTTTATTCCAAGACATACATATACATTTTTTTTATTTGAGCTTATTTAACTTGTCATTTCCAGTTTGAATATGATCAAGTTAGTGTATTTCAAAGGAATTCATTTAGAATTTGGAAAGAGAAGCAGCTGTCATATAATGAAATTTCAAGATATGCTCTTTCCATTTGCGCACAACTAATTCTGATTGCGAAAATTTATTTTCAAATAAATACAGCTCTCAAAGTCTAAAAATATATTTATATATCCGAAGATAATCATTATTGTGCTCTATGAGCTCTTTATACTTCCGACTCTTGATAGCCCATGTTTTACTGCCAAAATGGATGATGTTAACTGAGGTAGACATTTGCCCTACATCCTTTATTAATTCTCATACGAGAATTTCTACTTTATATCGCTATCAATATATTTAAGATGTACAAACAACAACAAGTTTTATCTGACCTTACAGAAATTTTTGGAATTCTTTACAAAATTATTTTACGAAAAATAAAAATCTGCAACAACCGAGATTTATTACAATAAAATATAATACTAATCTATTAAATTTTTTATGCTGGATTATTATAATATTAAAAATGGTAAAAAAAAACTAGAAGAATTAAGTTATGAAATTGCAATACAATTAATTAATTAACATATATTTTCCGGACTTTTTCTACTACAAGAGCAAAAGTGTAATTCACAAGGGACTGGGTGAATATTGCTTACCCTTTTTCTAACCTAGCCTAACCTAACCTATTTACTTTTTGTAAACGCTATAAGCACAACTGAAAAACGTCTGACAAACTCTTTGCTCTCAATATTCCTTAAATGAAATAAAAATAAGATCTTGAAAATAAAAACTTTTTGATTTTCTCGAATTTCTGCCAATACTGCGCACATGCAGCCGAAAAAAATAGGACTTGCTCACACACGACCAAGCCGAATTCAGTATAAGGTGACCTTATCACTATAACAATACAACTATACAAAAAACAACATGTAGTTTGTTATGCCACAAAACCAATCTGTCAGAAGATTTTTAAGCAAATTTACATATTTTAGTTCAAATTACTCAAGTTGGCATCAACAGCTGATAATCAGCAGGGCGGAAAAGGTCAGCTAATACTGAATTTGCCTTGCACACAACTATGTTAATGATAAATTTATTTGAGGTTGTATTTCGCAATGATTTCGTTCACCAATTTGTGTGTACACAATTCACGCGCACTTTTCCCAGTGAAAAGTTTTTACTCTAGTGTTCACTATAATTGTCAAAACAATTCATTCTCATCATTGCGGATGCACACATTAAAAGTGAACACCGTAATTGGTGAACAATTTGAAATTCACCTTCGCAAAATCTGGGCCTTGGTCACTTGGCATTGTAGCCACAATTTCAAAATTTTTTTCCAAGTTTTTCACACATACTTCTCGTCAAAGGTCATGTGAATTGATAGGTGCGATCAAGACGAATTGATACCAGGTGACTCGATTTGCAACTCTGCATATTTGCCTTGATATTTGTTAGTGTAAAATGTATTGCTGTCAAAAAATTTACAAACGTCTTACTTTGATATGACACAAGAGCAATTAAGAGCTGATCATCAGCTGAGATCACGCAACTTAAAGGACATTTAAAAGCAAGTTCGTTTATCCAGATCGCATTGCCAAGAAAAATAGAAATAAGCTGTTTTCGATTCTCGTAAATTGAAGCACAAGCTGCCGAAAAGTTTTAAAAGTATATTAGTAAAAAAAAAATAGAAAAAAAATTGACTTAAACGAGTTATTGAAAGTATTATCAAAGCAACTGCGCCAACATCATTAAGGCGATATTTGTAATACGACTAACTTGCACAAAACGCACGATTATTTCAATAACATAATATTGATATTTTTTTGTATGTATAAAAATATATATCGTTAGCTAAAATGAAAGATGAAATAAAAGTAGTTTTTTTGTTCATTGTTTCAAGTTTTAATCTTCTTTAAGAATAAAAAAAATATAAGCAAAAAAAGTCTACGCAAAGAATTTTTGTCAACTGTTTTCTCGTACTATATGAAGTTCGTCTAAATCGTGTTTCCACCATTGGGTAATTGTTAAGCCATAAATTTATTGACTGGTATAGCTTTAAAACAATTCATCAATCTACATATTCATATGTACACATTTTTTCTTAATAAGATTACTAATATATGAACTTTAAGCGTTTTTGCAACTGAAGTTTGCTAAACGAATGTTTTCATTCGTAACTATTTTGATCATCACTGTAAGCTTAACAAGTGTGAAAATTAAGTGTTTGTTGTGGGAATAGATATAATGAAAACTTAAAAGAAAAAATAGAAAACAGTTAAATGCCACGCATATTTAGTGTTAAATTATTTTTCATTCCTTTATGAGGAGTGTCTAAATTAAACAGAATCGTTAGAAGTAAAATAGTTTTATACATAATATTTAGGTTATGTTGTTGTACTTAAATATTTTGCACATTTTAATAAATTTTAGAATATAGAGTAATCCAAACAAAATTATTTTCTGTCTGCAATTTCACTCCCAATGTTTATTATTTAAATGTTAGATAAATTTCAATTAATTTAAAATGTCTTTAAAGAAACACTGGATAACACTTTGTGAATATTAAAGAGTATTCATGAATTTTAATACCTGATATATGGCTAATCGTTAATTTTAATTATTTTTTTTAAATACTCTGCTCTCTGTCTCTCTATTGTGTTTTTGCAAATTTTCCTTATAATCGTTAATGTCTTTTTAATTAATTGAAATGGCCAAAAAATCACATTAATTTTTTTTTGATTTAGATAAAATGTTGGCTTATTTTGTCAACTTAAATGTTTTGTGGAGATATAAAACTTAATTTAAAAGATTTTTGGATATAAGAAATGTTGGCTGTAGGTAGTCTAGACATTTCTCAATAATATTTACTTTATAGCGTATTAAGTTGCGTACACACACTGAGAAAATAAATTGTTACAGTATTGTTGTAACAATTTACTTTTTTTTCTGCAGCAAACAAGTTATAACTTGTGTAATATAACTATATATCAATAACTATATATAGCTATTGATATAAATATGTATTTCATAAATATTGGCTAGTAATCATAGTCATCGAAAAGAGTATATTTTAATATTTATGGTTTTTTTTTGCAAAAAATACACTTTTGGTCTACCATAGACAGAAAATATATACATACTCTAAGCTTTGGGTCCCATCTAATGTTTTGTTTTCATATATACGGTGATTTTTTTGAGAACTTTCGGATTCGATTTTAAAATAACAAATAAAATTTAGAGAAATTTATGAAATCTTTATTTGTGTCGGTAGAACGATACATATAATTCAATGTTTAAAGATGATTTTATGTAAATGTTGACCGCTGCTATGACTGAAAAGGTTCATACGCTGGTTTTAATTTCAGCATAATCTCTCCATCACATCGTCCGGTATGTCACGAATAAATTCTTCAATATTGTGAAATAAACTGTTTACCGAACTCGTCTCTGAATTGGGCCATTGTTTCGCATGGTGTGTGGCATGTAGCGCCGTCTTGCTTAAACCACATGTCAGCCAAGTCTAGCTCTTCCATTTTGGGCAATAAAAAAAGTAACAGCTGTCCGATTGCTGCGAATGGTGCTGAATCAGTAATTCACGGTCATCAACAACATTGGAAGATACAATGAAACTATTTTTTTAAGCTTTAGGTCAGTAAAGTTCCTAAATTTATATTTTTATTTTTATATCGATATTTCGTTAACCTTTGGTTAACTTCTTCAGAATTATTCTTGTTTTTATTTTTTGATAATAAGTTCTCGTCTTTTTTTTCTTTTCAATCCAAAAAATTTTTTATAAGAAATTTATGAAATTTATTGATCTAAAGCTTAAAAAAATAGTTTCATTGAACATATGTATATAAAAGGTCGAAAAATTAGATAAACAATTTAATTGGCGGATACAGCTGCGACATATTCCACTGTCCGCACTCTACTTATGCGTATTGGTGGTTTAATGTTCAATAATGTAATTTTGGTGCGAAATTTAATCACAAGATTCCTTATAGCCGCCTCAGCAGGTAGTCCAAATCGACTATAAAAGTGCATGATGCACTTGCTTGACCGAGCATAAATTTTCATAATAAAATTCAATAATCTGCAGGGGTTGCTCATTTGTAAAGGCTCAGTTAGTCGACTGTAATGTAATGTAACTGCAAGGTAGGAAACAGCTGATCGATATTTTTATATGTAAAGTAGGCTACATTACATTACATCTCTATAACAATTTTCATTACTTATCCCATAACAATATCGATCAGCTGTTTCCTACTGTTGCAGTTACTTTACATTACAGTCGGCTAACTGAGCCTTAAGTCGACTCATCGTTAAATTAAAGATCAAACTGAAGATGTTTAACAGTCGGAGAATATGTGGTTGACTACAACAATAGTTAACTTATAGTTAACTTTTCTTAGACTGACTAAATACTAACTGCAATGTCATCCAGAACAAACCCAAAATTAATTCTGATGCATTAAACACATTCATCACAGCAGGCTACCGACTACAAAATGACAAGGATAGAATACACATACGTATTTATATGAGGGTGATTCTTTTGAAGACGGCAAGGCAACAGGGTGGCAGGTTGTTGTCTATGCTGATTTTGTCGTTGTAGTTCAATTAAACTAATTTCTATTTCTTTGGCTACAATGAGAAAATTCAGTGTTACCAGTATAATACAAAATGTTGAATGAATGATATCGTACAATTATTTCACATTATTTAACACAAACAATATCCAAAAAGCATAAATTGATTAATATTGATACTTTTACGTCATATAAGTATATTTCGAAAGAATAATTTAATTTTTATAAATGCGAAATATTTGAAGGTGGCAGTACTGAACTATGTATTTATGCTTAAATATGGGGTGCAGATGGTGATGCTGCCGTCTCCAAAATAATTAAGTAGCTGGCTACGAGGCGACAAATGCTGCTAGCGGCAATCAAAGTCGTTTGTTCGTGTAGCCTGCTGTGGTGAATATGTTTAATGGATTAAGTTGAATACGCAATCGAATTTGATGAGAGTCAACAAATTTATTCTCAGCTTCTTTGAAACTCATTTCAATTTTATATTAACATTTTGCTGTTATTACCAGAAAAAAAATTTAGATTTACTCTCTACCAGGTGATTTAAAAAAAAGTTAACATTAAGTTAGTTGAAAAGTAGTGCAGAGTAAGACAATTATCGACCGCCTAGGATATTGCAATGTTAAAATATTCAGTTAATTACATTGAAAAGAAGTCCAAGTGTCAGTCTGTACTAGTTGTGAAATAGTTAGCTCAAAGTTAGTTTAAAGTTAAAGTAATTTCCAACAGGGTTTATACATGAAAACAGCTAAGTTGCTAAAAAAAAAAGTGCTGCCAAAAAAATTTGACAAAAAAATCAACCTTTATTAGTTCAGATCAGAAGACAAGCATTAACAATAAACTATTTGAAAGCTTTTCAACTTATACTGGGTTAGTTTGGTTTTGAAATAATTACATGTAACTTATATATTGTTATGAAAGCTGCAGTGAAGTATAGTGCTAATAATAATAATTTTTTAAATACCAATGTATCAATTTAATTTTTTAAATACCAATGTATCAATTCAAGTGCATAAATATTTGCATATCACCTTCCATTAAACTTTGTAAATGTTGTTAATTTTTGTTTCCTTATAAACTGCACGTCTACTTCTTTTAAGCCTGATTGCCAATACTTGACCATTGTAAAACCTTTTCTTCCATACAAACTACATAATTTGCAGTAGGTTGAGTGAGCCAAGCAACATAAACATCAACCTACTTTTTATGTTTCTTTTAAACAGAAACAAAAAAAATTAACTTTGACTCATAATTGCCAGTAGTAATTACATTGACGTTTTTATTATTTCATTATCCATCTGGTTGTCTGCTGGCTGTACTGCTCTTTTATTGTTGTCTGTCCCATTAAAAAAAAACCAATGCCAGGCTGCAATTGCTTCTCTCTCTCAAAGCAATTCCATTAAAGCAAAATGATACTTAAACGAAAATCAGGTATTTATTGAGTGTGAGACTGTTGGTTATACTTGAGTTTATAATACGTATGCAAACATTTCCATAGGAATTGTGTATTTTGAGCAGGACTTCAAGTTAGTTGGCCACAATAAGTGGCCACAACCAACCAACACATTAAGCTAGTGGTGATGAGAGTTTGTGAATTGTAGTGAGTGAAAATAATCAATTTTTCATTTGTTTACTTTCCTTGCATTCCATAAAAACCATTAATGATTCCAGCTTAATGAGTGTGAAATTTCTGGATCGAAAGAAAATGCAACATAAAATACATTGTAAAAATAAAAACTATTACATAAATGTTAAATTCATCTTGCTTACGAAAGGTGTAATATTTATATTATCATATTTAGCACCTTTTGGTATGCCGATAACTGCAGATAGCTTCCTCAGAATTTGCTTTGGACTCTTTTGAGAGCAATGTGCGAAGTAGTTCAAAATATTGGTAGGATAGGAACGGGGGAAGGGGCTCCCCCATTCAAAGTCATTAGAAATAATATCATATCTTGGAATCTATAGTAGTTTTCAAATTTGCTATGGACTCTTTTGAGAAAGAGGTACAAGGTAGTTCACAATAAGACATAAAATGACATTTGATATCAAGATGAATTCATCAGGCCGTGAGCTCTGATGATTATATAATAACGCTGACATAATATTAATAAATTGAGTCTATACGTGATGAATTTTCATCATGATATCAGTTTGACATTCATCGTGATATAAATTCATCAGGTGTGTGATATTAATTCACAGTTTTACAAGGTTGCCACTTTTCAACAAAGTAATTTTTTTTCAAACTAGTGCCAAACTATACGTCAAGTTGTTCTAGTTTTTATGGAAAATTATCAATTTAAAATCGTTTCGAAATCACTTAACCATGGCCTGGAGAAATTTTCTCTCTCTTTGACATAAAAAAGAGTACTCAAATAAGTAAGACATTTTAAATTTAATTGAACTATAATGAATTTTAATCCGGAATAATTTCTTAATCGGGCTCAAGTTCAATATTTTATTCTTCTTATTGAATAAAATATTTTTATTAATTAATGTAATTAGATGCGGTAGGCCTGGTAGATTAAAGAAAAAATATAACTAATAAAATAATTCAAATTTGTATTTCTGACAAAAACTGTGGTTGACAGCTTCAAATACTTAAAGTTAACGGCAATATAAGTCTGCTCTGCTAATAGATAAATTTTTGGGGGTAAAAGTAACTTGCAACAATCAAATAAATATTCATACATTTATATCTATTATAGTATCAACTTTTACTGCCTCTAACTGCTTAAACTTTTATTGGATTGTCTTATCTTTTACCAATATAGTATTGATGGGGATTATGAAATATTATTGTCATGCCTATTAACATTATAGATTTAAGCAATGTTTAATAATTTAAAATGTAAGCATGCACACACATGTATAAAAATATTTATCGATCTTTAAATCTCCTTTAAATGTTGCATATACATATTAATTTTTATTGCAGTCGCGCTGCCAGCCGCTTCAACGGTTAAGCCCATTTTGGTTTTAAGGATTTTTTGACTTCTTCATACTAAATTCTTGTATTTACATACTCGCAATGGTTTATGTGAAAGTCTTTTGGCAGTCGATAATTTTATTGCTTTCATTCTGTTTTATGGTGGTTAAATGCAGTTTGGATCCCACAGATCAATTTATTGATAATCCCACAGACACAAAACAAGGTAAGTAGGAAGTACTTATGTACATACATATATATTTCTTTTATTTTTTATATTTTAATATAACTGTTTGTATATGTGCTCAAATATGCAATTACATATACACATTTATGTAAACATACATATCGCTCATTTATTTCAATAGTGTCATAACTCTAAAAATTAGTTTTTTGAGTTAATAATGCAGAATAATGCAGCATTTAGTATTTTATATTGTGTAAAAATTTCATATAAATAGCTTGTATCGTGTCACCTCATGAGAGAAGAAAATTTTTTCATATCTTCATTGATTTGTATGACCTAGTTTTGATAGGTTTATGCTTGATTTATTGTGAACAATACTCTCCCCCCACACGCCTAAATTTTTTACACGCAACTTAAGAACAAACATTTTACTTTTTAGAAAGCTTAGAAACCTTTATACGATATTTCTTAATATCATTGCGCAATTAAAACCAATGAAATACAAATATATTAACATAATTTCTTAAAACGAACCCACTGTACATACTAAAGTCCTGCACAAGACCACTTATAAAAACTTTTAAGGCATGAGGGATTTTTCAAATAATTTACTACAGCGAAATTTTTTAAAAGAAACGTTAACAACACTGTTGGTAAGGAATTTGTTTCAGTTATTGCAGGTATACGAGTAAAGAAGAAAATAGTTCGTGACGGATAAATGTGTGGTTGACTACAAAAATAGTTAACTTATAGTAAATTTATTATTCGACATATTTGTCATAATTATATTTTAATTTGAAATTTATTTGCTGGTGGTTCAGCTTGGTCTATATGCATTTCATTGTTGCTGTAACAAATCATCAGTAGACTTCAACCACATATTTTGAATAGTTAACTTTTCTTAGACTTACTAAAAGCTAACTGCAATGTCATCCAGAACAAACCAAAAATTCATTCTTAAGTTGAGTACTTAATCGAATTAGACGAGAGCCAACAAATTTATTCTCAGCTACTTTGAAACTCATTTCAGTTTTATATTAACATTTTGCTGTTATTATTTTAAATGGTACCTTGCCAGGGTAGTAGCGCTTGAGTACACAATGTCTGATGATACACCAAAAAAAAATACTTAATTTACTGACTGCCAGTTGATTTAAGAAATTTAACTTTAAGTCAGTTGAAAAGTAGTGCAGAGTGAGACAATTGATTACCACCTAGGATATTGCAATGTTTAAATAGTCAGTTGATTACATTGAAAAGTAAAGTTAAAGTAATTTCCGACAAGGAAGTTCTGTGTATGCTCTTTTATTTTTCTGCGCACATACAAACGCACACATGCATTGACATTAGTTGTGTGCGCTTGCTTAAAAAAACCTCCCTTAAACACATAATAACTTACCATCTACATCTTACACACACACACACTCAAACTATTGTACATTGTATGTAAAATAACAAGCATACACGCATCAACACTACTTCTTTGGAATGTTTGTTATGAACAAGACATCGCTTGTTAACACTCATAAGCACGAACACCAGTGCATCCCTCGTGCTTCGCTTATAATACGACAGCATTTATTATTGGTTTAATATAATACATGCCACGAGAATATATTTAAGAAACAAGTCATATTTACATTTCAAGACTGTTTACGCAGGCCTCTAGTACGTACCAATCAAATAATATTTTCACATTTAAATGTACTGAAAATGCGTAACCTGCTGCTAACGCAACGCTTGCCGCTCTTATTTAGATATGAGTGTACACATGATTACTTTTGAATTAAAAATTTATTTTTGTCAAATTACACAATCAAACTAAAATTTGAAGCAAAAGTGTAAAAAAAATACCTATTTACTATTTACAAAACTTATCCAATAACCAACCAGCTTGTAATTAAAAGCCAAACTCTATTCATTTTTTTCTGAAAACAAGAACTTAGCTTTTTTTTAACATGTTTTCTTTATATTTTTCTCTTTTCGATTTCTGTTTCCATTTCTAACTGCCATGTAATTGAAGTAGATGCGTTAACATTTCACAAACGACCATCATTTTTTGTTGGCAGTCGTTATGGCAGATCGGGTTCATTGTCATCAGGTTCATCAGTGTTTGCCACCTCAAAGACACGCCGCCTAAATGTTGTACCACGTAACGATAGATTTTTCTTGAGTTCGCGTTACGGCAAAAGAGCGGGTATGGATTTTTTACAAAAAACAAATAAAGATAATAACAAATATATAAATGATAATTCTATACTCGTACCATTGCTATCGACACCGTATGAACAAGCTTTGATTTCAGAAATCTCAACTGGAACACAATTGAGCAGTAAGCCCATACCTCAACAACAACAACAGCATAATCAGCAGCAGCAACAGTTTAACGATGATTTTAATACAAATCATATGCTGCCACATCAAACTTCATCGTCATTATCGTCATCGTCATCAACATCCTTGCCACCCTACGCCTACATGTCTTGTGTTTATACTGGATTACAAAATTATTACCGTTGTAACAGCATGTAAGTTAAAAGGTTAGAGAACATGACAATTTTATTTTCTTTTTTTATTTACTTGTATTTCGTTTTATTTTTCGAATCTCTAAGCTTTTGTGTGTCGTAAGAGAGATAGAGAAATAGAACGAATATTGAATACCCTTCAATATATGTATTTAGATATATTCTTAAATATAGTTATGGTTGATAGCCATTATGCTTCAAAACCTTAAAACCCTTAAGACGAGCTGCCTATCAGGTGAAATCGGTGTTCTCAGTTTTGGGCACTTACATACATATCTAAAACAAGAGAGACGAGAAGAAAAGAAACGTTTATGTTCCCCTCGTCTTTCTCTTCCTTGCATAGTGTAAATTACGACTTAGTGTCGATGAGTTTCATAAGAATCAATGCAAATAGTTAATGTTCGAAACGCTATTCCTCTACACGCAAAGAAAAAATATGGTTGAGGTAACCATAATCTAACAGCAACATACTATGATTGAATTATATGGTTGTAGTAAAATCATATTATTGTCAATAGAAAAGCAAACTTTTAATAATGTTATTATCTGAGTTAATAATAATATTATCGAATATGACAACACTATTGTTAGATGTGACTTAAATATAATTGAGACTCAGCATACCATGTTCTGATATTATAATAATATTGTTAAATACGACAACAGTATTATTTAATATAATAATAACATTTTGTTTTTCAATCATATATTTATTGGTAGATCTTTTGTTTAAACAGCTGTGCGTTAAATTCGAAATAAAAATAAATTTATATTGTTGAAATTAAATGTATATATAGAAATGTATACTTACATATGTGTGCATACTCGAAGTACACACACGTCTGTATGAAGAGATAAACATATGTACGTATGTATATGTTTTTCTTTATCTACCCTTTTTTTGCACTTTATTTATTTATTTAACACGACGCGTGCAATACCGATAGTTTACAAACGAAACTCTGAACTGACAGAAGATGTTTCTGAAAAATATTTTTTAAAAACTTAACATAGTATGGTTTTGGATAACATTCTATTGTTATTTACATTATATTATTTTTAAATAATAAGAAAAATTATGTTGCAGTCATAAGTTTTTAACACAACTATATTGTTAAACTCTAACCATATCACACTTTTTTATGAATGTAATTATTAAATTCAAACATTACTTTCCTTGCCGTAACAAAATCTATGTTTAAAATAACAATAACTTGTTTTCAACGCCCACACATTTGTTTCTGAGGACATAATACTGTTTTCTCAACCATTCTACAACCATATCTTTTCTTTGTGTGTACTTCATCGAATAAAAAAATGCTCAATGGACAACCTTTTGTCAGAGTCGTGGAGCAAATATCATGGAATCAAATTTTTTTTAACTCTTCTTTCGATTTTTTTTTCTCATACAGTTTCATTTGCAGTATAAAATTTTTCATGTGTAGTCATGCTGTCATGAAAATAGTAATGTTCATACACAACGCACCATGGTGCAATAATTCCAGGCAACTGCATAAGGATTTGTTGTACAAAAATACGGCAAAACCATAGCTGTGTAAAGAACCCAAGAACGTCAAAAGTACAAAAATAATTGTACCAAAACCAAACCAAGAACAAGTTTTTGACATTCGTCAGATACAAAGCTCATAGTGCCAAAAATTATCATATAAAATAGGACTACCACCTAGTTAGATACGTCTTTTGTTATATAACTGTTATACAATTCACGTATTCTATTTGTATTGAAAACAAAAATGTGTAAAACACTGAAATTTTCTATAACAGACACAAGACGCAGTTGACCAAACACGTGATGTGTAGCGGTTATGCTAGTGTTTGTCAGAATAAGGCTGACTTCGTAAAGGTAAGTTGCAATTCATAATTAAAGAAAATTAGTATGTCTTAAGTGCAACCTTGAGTTGCAGAGACAGTTTTTGCATTCAAAATAAAAATGATGCGGGATTTTGAAATGTATGGATTTTAATTTTGCATTGCAACTTGTGTTTAGGAAGTCGGCCTAACTTTTCAACAAAGCATCTTAATGGCACATTGTTTTTTTATCTTCGACACAAACAAATTAATTACTTCTGTACATTTCCTTCGGTGAGCAGCACTGAATTAAATCCACTTCAAATCATTACAGACTTGTAAGATTTAACGAATGCTATTTAAAATGGCAAGACAACTGCCAATTAATAATGCTAGATTTTTGCTATAATTTTACATAAAAAAGATTTCGAGAAACTGTAATACAATTCACGTATTCTATTTGCATTGAAAAAAATATGTAAAACACTGAAATTTTCTGTAACAGACACAAGACGCAGTTGACCAAACACTTGAATACTAATGATGAAGGTGTAGCGGTTATGCTAGTGTTTGTCAAAATCTTGTATATAAATACGGCACACTTTTAAGTATCTTATCGTCCACGAACATTGGCAAAATATACATGGTTTAAAAACCATTATTGGCATAAAAGTGCTAAAAAAATCGTTTTAAATTTGCATGAAAAAACCACATTCTGTTTGATTTTTGTTTTGTACACACATGTAGACATACATTTTCATACGTTTAAGTGGTCTAATTTAGATCACCGGGCGACCCTAGTAACTATAATTTTCCAGCTATGTATTTTTAATTAAAAAATATTTGGATTATTAGTGCGTTAACTAATGTCAAACTTAATTGTAGCAATTCCCACAAAAAAACACCAACTTTAATTTTCTTTGGCTTTCTTGCGGCTTTCCCAATAATACTAACTTTAGCCTGATTAAATTGCACTTAAGGTTGAAGGGTATTTAAAAACTTTAATGCTATTATTATAAATATTGTTAATATAATGAGATTTTCCTCTAAACCACTCTCTATTTACAGTAAGACAATGTTTTATTTAACAAATTCAATAATTAATGATAACGATGATGCAAGTGATACTACTCATACCGCTTTTCTTAAAAACGACCGCGATGATGACAGTGATGATGAGAATGTTGATCACGATAATGATGTTGATGAAAATAATGAAGAATAAAATGTACATACATGTACATACATATACAAACATGTACACACACACATTCACACACACACACACATTCAATATGCAAATAGGAAAATATTGCCCTTCCTTACAACAAAATTTTGTAAAAAAAAAGAGAACGAAAATCATCAAATAATAAATTAAATAAAATAAAAACTCTTCATAAATATTTCTATGTATGTATATTTATAAAATACACGAATGTTTCAAAACATTAAACTACTCGTATATTATAAAATTAAATGTGGCGCAGCTAGAATTAAAATTTAATTAAAAATTATGTAAAACAATTAACACTATAAACACAGGGCTGGATAAATTTTGATTCTAGTGCAGTAATTATTTTATTTTTTATTTTTCATTATCTTTTACAAAACATTGCTTTTGTATTCTTGTATATAGTTAAAAATAAAAACCAACTAGTTTAACGCATTATTATAGAATTTACAAAAAAAAATGTTTTTTTATGTCTGAATAAACTTCAATAAATATTCTATGAAATACGAACATAATGAAATACACATGTACATACGTAGCTTGGCATGACAAATTCTATTAGAGGCTTTGTTAGGTAAATTGCCCGAATTTTCATTTATTTAAATATAATAATTTCATATTGTTAGATATTTATTAACTATACAAATATTAATTAAAATTTAACGATAAACAATTGTGTATCATAAACGAGCAAAACAAAAATAAAAACAAACACGTTCAATGAAGAGCAAGCAAAGATTAAATTTAAAAAAGTACATACATACATATTATATTGAAAAGCTGATAAATAGAAGACAAAAAAATATGTAATTAAAAAAATAAAGTGCAAATGCAAAAATAAAGCAAATTAAAAGAAAACAATTCATTGTGTATTATTTTAAATCAAAATTAGAATATTATATCATGCCCTGCCGAATTCTTAGCCCTCATCAGTGAATTACTAAGTCGTAATTTACACTATACAAGTCTTATTGCTAAGCTGATTAGTTTGTGCAAGAGAGACGAGGGGAACATAAACGTTTCATTTCCCCTTGTCTATCTCTCTCTCTTCTAACAAACTAATCAGATTAGCAATAAGACTTGCATAGTGTAAATTAGAACTAAGCATTAATGGGAGTATGTCTGTGGTTTTTAGGAATAGCTGCATAAGTCGTTTTTTTATTCGATTTCTTTAAAACTGACAACAACGTTTACTACAAATTCGTCTTAAGCGACATTTAATTACCTGAAATAACTCCTCGCCTATTACAATAGGAAAATTGTTTACATTGTAGACCAATGTCGCTAACACCGACACCTAAGAGGCGAACTTTAATGGGCTTCTGCAAATTAATATACACACACAAATACAATTCTCTCGATGAGCACCAATATTGCAGACTTGACAATTATGTGACTCGATTATAGCAACTTTTCATTTTTGCTTTCAACTCCGCAATGCGCAATCTTATTTCTCTGATTCCTGGCATTTATGTAAATATGTATACGTATTAGACCCCTGCAAGAGACCACTTACATAAACTTTTGTGATATGAGGGATTTTTCAAATGCTTTACTGCAGCGAAATCTTCTAAAAACAACGCTGAATAACACTGTTGGAAAGAAATTTGTTTCATTTATTGCAGTTATAGGAGTAAAGAAGAAATTACTTCGTGACGGATGAATTTGTGATGCTTGCTTTTTCATACGCATGGGCACGTATACAAACCTCATGCATGTACAAAAATAACCACCCTTAAACACATAAAAGCTTACCATCTACATCTTACAACAAGTCTTCGCGATAGCGCTCATAACAAATGAAAATCAAGACATTCATCGTGCTTGGCTTATTAAACGACCGCATTTATTATTGGTTTGGTTTAAAAACCAATACGTATTGACATTTCAAGACTGTTTAGACAGGCCTCTAATACGTATACATAATTTACATCTGTTGTGATTGCTATGCTAGTTAATGTCGACGTCGTTGACGGCGTCTTAACGCCGAAATTGTGATGTTTGTCGTAACATTTAATTTTGCTGTTAATGTAAACGCCGTCGACGACGTTAACACAGCTGTGTACACGACTGTGCATTGAATATACAACAACATTGAAAATACAACAACATTGAATATACAAAAACATTGAGCAATACCGCAACGACGCCGAAAAAGTTGAAACAGATTGAACTTTTTAGCCGTCGAATTTCTTATGGCGTTGAGATTAACTGCTCTCATACAATTTCATACGATTCAATTTTTTTTTTTGACATCGACATTAACTCTAGCATTAACACTCGACTGGACAAAAAAGTATCTTAACTTTGAAGGTTAAAGTCCGTTAGAAACGTAAATTTCTGTTTGATACTCAGTGTTGTCGCTATTGTATTTTTCACGTTTTCGATGTTGCCGTGTTGGTATTGGGTGAACTTCTGGGATTTTAAGTAAAAATATATAGTAATCAGATTTTAAGAGATCATAACAGATTATGCCCTTATATATTATTATATATGTTTAAAGATCGTGAAACAATCATGGTGTACCTATACCGACCGGTTAATATATGTTTCTCAGAATTTCCCGACTCCATAAGAATTATGTGTAAAAAACGTTGATAGTATTTTCCGATTTTTTTTTGTTATACATATACATACATACATATTTGTATGTACATAGAAAATCATCAAAGCAATACCGATTTCATATTAAAATATCTTAATATTAGTGAAATTGACTGTTTATTTTTTTTCTTTAACAAGGTGTTTTGTGTTATTAAAATGTTGCATTTTGTTCACCCCGGTGTTTTATCACGTGCGCAATAAATTTATAATATCAATATGTTTTTAACTAGAGGATACAAAATATTTAATTTAAAATAAAAACAATCAGAAAATTTTAAAAACATTAGCTCCTTTTCATACTAAACATATGATAACTCCTGCGATGATAAATGAATTTAGTTGACCATAAAAAAATTGCTTTAAATTTCAAATCAGTGCTTAAAAAACTGCAGTCGAAATAGCAAAAGTCGTAAAATTGTGCTTTTTCATCGACCTTACTATTGTTTGACTGCCCAATCACAATCTGTTGCTCATAGTTCTTCTACTGAACTTCAAAGTGTCGTAGTTGAAGTTAACACAATAAACGAATAACTATACAAAACGAAGAGCTTCAACTCTCGACATGTTCGAAAATTGTTCGGTTTGAGTGACGGCTGCTTTAAATAAATACGAAGTTAACGGAGCAGAAATGTTTGTGTGTATGTGTCCGAATGTCTGTTTTGTGTGTGTATGAGTGTTTTTTCCTATATGTACAAATATAATAGTAAGACAACAACAACAACAACAATTCTTTTAGAAAGCAATTAAATACGCAATTGAAACTGCAAAATCAAAAGAAAAGAAAAAACACACAACATCTCTACTACGATAACTTCAGAATTTATTTAAAACAGCGCGCTGAGTCCTAATTTACACTATGCAAGTTTTATTTCTAAGCTGATTAGTTTGTGGGAAACGAGACGAGGGGAACAGAACCGATTCTTTTCCCCTCGTCTCTCCCTCTTAACTAACAAACTAATCAGCTTAGCAAAAAGACTTGCATAGTGTAAATTAGGACTGACAAACAGAAAACTGTTCGAACATGTCGAAAACTGAAGCCTTCGTTTTGTATAACTATTCGTTTATTGTTAAATTCTAAAACGACACTTGAATTTTCAGAAGCAGTAGTATGAGCAGAAGCAAAAGAAAATACACAAATGGGAAGTTTTTAAACACTGTTTCGAATATTGAATTAATATAACCATATAGTTATACTTTTTTAATTTACCGCCAAAGTACAATAATTCCTTTTTTCTTCTTACTTTATTTTTTTTTAATTTGTGTACTATAACTGTTTATAAATTAACTAATCACTAATTTCCCAATACCATAAAAATAGGTCTAACTGGCAACACTGCTCGTACTTAGGGCGACTTTTTGGGTTCGAGATTAATATTAGTTTATTTCTCTAATTAGCTAATCCGAAAATTAACTTAATCTAATATAATTGAGTTTGATGTTTTTGAGTGGTAGTTTAAACTTCTTGTTATGTGTAGTATTACCATACTGAGGAACAAAATAGTGGCAACATATTTTGTGCAAAAGTTGTACATGTTATCAACACACTTTGATTTTTTGTGGGAAGAAGAAGAAACTGTCATATTTTATTATTTACAAGTAAAATATTGCCCGTGTTAAAAGAAATATATATATAATATAAAATATATATATTTATTGAAGTGTTTTTAAATTATTTTACCATATAATTTTTACAAAAAGTTATATGTTTCACAAGTGCTTGTTGTCAATACTAAAGTAAGATTAAACCACCGCGATTGGTCGCTTAAACTATCAAGTAGACCAATATAATCGACTACCCAAAAATTGCAAATGAAGATTAAAGTTAATTTAATCTCTAATCTTCAACTCAAAAAGTCGCCCTTAGAGGATAACAAAAATAAGAGAAAAAGAACTATGTAAGAGAGATGAGTTAAAATTATATTTTCAATTCTCATTACGTGAGACTTTTACTAACCCGCAATTTTTCCCCTTCTCGACAACGTGTCGCTGCTGTTTCACTCTTCATCTCAAAAATCTTTTAGTTACGTGGTTTTGCATTTCACCTGACGATTTGTATACAAAAATAAAAATAAAGGCATATTCATCTAAATGCGAACGATAATCATAGTTTTTTGAATAAATGAAAATAAATTTTAATCAACAAAGATGTTCATATTTCGATTTCCCTAGGAGAAATTTAAAGAATTTTGCTATAAGCTTTTAATCGTAAAATAAAATATGTAAGCTTTTGCTGAAAAATTATTTTAATTTTATTATTATCTCAAATTGAATTATGACATGATATGTATGTATATTATTATTATTACTAAAGTCTTATTATAATTTTTCGGCAACCAAAACATAACACCTTGGAGACAATATTTCATCCATAAGTTTTTCATAGCGCACATTGATTTTCAAATTCATTTTTAATGATGTCTCCTCCATAAAACACAGACGATCATAGAGCACCAAGTTTTCACATAGTTTCTAAATTAGAGGAGAGAACGAAAGAAGAAAAGCTTTAAAGTTGCGTAGAAGAAAAAAATCATGTTGAAAATAGTCCTACAACTCAAAAGTTTTGATTTTAAAGGCAGCCTGTTCAAAAACAATTTGTGTATTTCTACAAAATGCACTTACCTGCATAGATGTTTGCAAGCACGTTAAACCTTCCGCTATTTTAGCACCATTCGTATATTTTTCGTTAATTTGCGAAAATTTCTTTTTGTGCCCTTCTGACCAGGCCACTATTTCATTTGATATCTTGCTTTTCAAAGCATAAACACAACTAAAGGTTTCAAAACTTTTTACATTTTCGTCAGTTAAAGAAGTTGAAACAATTTTTTCTTCTTTGCATTTAACAATCGTCAATTCCATATCAACATTTTCCTCTTGTTTTAACAATTCTGCCACCGCCCTCATATACATTTCACTGCCATGTGCTTGATGCTCTGAATCAGAACACTTGCTCCAACGTTTCAAAGTTTGCTGGCAGGCCAGACGTAAAAAGGGGCGGTTTAAATGCCTGCTAAAAGCTTCATTAGTTTCATCACATTTACTCTTGTCATTGTCTGCATTGTCTGAGAGCACTTGTTTCAGACTTTCACTTATGGGAAAATTTCTAAACTTTAGATTTGCACTAGAAGAAGTATGAGTATCGGCAACAGTAGCAACATTGTCACATACCTGCAACTTGTGATAACAACATGGCATAATGATTAGATGTGCAACTTGTGGCAGTTGGAGAAAGAGTTGCATAGAAGTTATAGTTAAATCAGCACATGCATGTAAACCAATTATAACCATCTTTGTGGTTGTTTGTTGATAATTCAATTTAAAAACTTCCTCTGCTGTTTTTACAATGAAATCTTTAGAGTTTTCTGTAATGAAATGCTGTCGGTATTGTATAGAGTTGATGGCAGTTGGCATGTAAGTCTTGATACGTTTCTCAGCGGCTTGCACACGATAACTATCAGCTTCCAGACCCAATATTAAAAGATTTTTATTTACTTTATATAAAAGCTCACTTAAGTAACCCAAACCAGAACCAAAATCTATGAGAATGATTTTTTGTTGCCTCTCACCAACCCCCTCAATATGATGTTTTATTTCTTTAACTACTGCTGCTGCTAATCTTTGAATTTCATGCTGTTTTTTAATATTCATTTTTCTTAGATTTTCCGTTTTCATTGGTTTTTCAATACTAATGTTTGGTTCATCGTAAGCTTCCAAGGGTATAAGCTCAGCTAGTTTTTGACGAAACTCAATTAAAGCTTTCACATTCAAATTGGCTAAAGGCTCATGAACATAAGGAAACTTATTTAGTTCTTCAGTTTCAATGTTGAGAAAGTAATCGCGAAACTCTTTTGGCATTTCCTCTAATACGCCCGCTTTTATGAATTCCGTATTTGATTCTCTATAAATCCATGAATTATTTTTCAAAAACTCGTTTGCTTGATGAAAATATTCACGTGAATCGTTAAAACCATTTGGAAGGGACATGGCTGAAAGAACATTTTAGAAAAATTATTGTATTGTTATATCTTAAGCTCTTATAAGCTTTAGACAGATGGATTAAACTATGGGCTTAGATGTTAACACCCTGCTTGAAGTAATGGAAAAACGTGTTGCAAAAAGTGTTGCGAGCATATTTTATCAAAATAATGTAAGAAATTATAATATTCATTACAGCACATAAGATCCCTCAATTTGTTACCACAAAAAATAAAGGAGAAGCACAAAGAGGACTGGATAATGATTTAAATTTTTTTTAATGGTTATCTCAACTAACTGCATTGCCCAAATTTTGTTCGCAAATTTGGGAAACAGGCCTAAACTTATCTTCACTGTAAACCTATTTTGGCACCGTAACTTTCAAATGCAGCATTTTTGGAAAAAGTTTATATAGCCAGAAAAACATTTTATTATGGTCCTTTAATGGGATGAAACTAAGTTTTTTGGAAGGGCATTTTTTCAACGACACAATCTTTTATTAAGATCGGTTCAGTATTTGGGAGCTATAAGCGTTTTAAGTTGCTACTAATACATGCGCACATAGCTCACATGCACGCATTAGCTTACACTTAAAAAAGAAACAAGACATGTTCGTGTGTTTGTAGTACTTGATTTGGCTCTTGCAATTTTTTTTTTCTTATTTATTACTGTTTGAAAGCCATAATACTTAAAGGCGGGTCTGTCAGATAAGTCGATTTCTCGCCAAACGTGGCGATTTTTCAACTTGTATGGCGTCTAAATTTCTGGTTTTGCGACATTGCGATTTTTCTGGCAATTAATTTGTTAAAGATTTTTATGGCTTTTTTTTTACAAAATTGAATTTCAACATTTTTGTCATTTAAGAAAATTAGTTTTTTGAAGGGGTAATTTTAAAAGCAGATCCTAACAAAACTCGTTTGAAAGAAATTAAGAAAATTTGACATTGATGATTTTTCTTACATTAATTACAGTATTTTTTTTAAGAGAAGTAACACTCAGGCAATGAATGCCTACTACTACTTATAGGTGTTACCTTCTTTAGGAAAGGGATAGTGATAGAGAAGACAGGTGGTGAAGGAAGAGATAGAGGAAAGCTTCTCTTCTTTGACAGCTCTATGTTTTGCACGTTATAATGCAGAGTTGCAGCGCCTGTGGTTTCAATGAGCCGCATTAAATTTTTGAAGCTGTGCTTAGTAGCCATTTTTATTCGTTATTTTACTTCGCCGATGATTCTGCTACACAATATCGATGAAGAAGGGCTCTCTGATGTTACATTAGAATTAGTATCTGCCGAAGTCGGTATAGTTCAGTGACCAGTGAATATGCCTTCATCACTTGAACTTTCCCACAACAACTGATACAAAGGGACACTAATGCACATCAGAAAAATGCGTGGTGTTGTTATTTAATGACTGTCGGATACAGTGATTGAACCCAGGATCTTCGATTTCGTAGTCAACGTGCTAACTACTTCAGCCAACGCTACCGTCAGTAATTAATGTGTTTTGAATTTGGATGAGAAAAATTTACAAGAAATATTTTTGGCGATTTTATTTCTAGTTTTGGCGATTTCCTTCTAAGTTTTCATACGATTATCTTATAATAATTTATGTATATTCAAAAAATAAATAACATATACAAAATTATTATTAAATATTTAATATATAAAAAAACTACATAAAATTGATTTTGGCGACATTTGGCGAATTTTAAAGTAAACTTGGCGAAATAGGTCAGAGAAAATTTGACAACCCTGCTTATTAATTGATATTATATTAAGCTTTCATTTAAACAAGTGAGAAGGTCATCACAGAATACAAATTAGTGTTTGTTGTAAAAAGTGTAAGAGAAAGCATTTTTCATACAAAAACGTACTCTGTTTACAATACATACATACATATTCTACGTCACACAAGCAAACAAAATAAACTTAGTGGTCCATAACTCGCTTTTTGCGCGTTACGGTTTCTATGCATCTGTCAAAAAAGTAGAATCAATGTAATAGTATGTGACAAGTTACATTGCAAAAATCGCAGAACGCGTAGGCGCGTTCAAAGCAAAAAGTAGGTCTACTTTCTACTTTTGTACGCGTTACAAGCACCATGAAAGAAATTCAGCTGTTCTTGAAAGCTAAAGATGTTAAATGATACTTTATTTCTTACGTTATCGATAAATATTATTTTGCCGTGGATACTTTTTTTCTTTTTTTTCAATAAAAAAATTTCTTAGTAAAAAAAACTTGTTTATTAAAAATATGTGAATATATTCATTAATGCGATGTATTTTAATTAACTTTTCACCACTATTTTCTTAAAGCGGGTGCCAGACACATCAATGTTCAGCTTCAATATATGTGGTTGTGTGAGTTTGTTTACCAGAAATAGTCACACATATACTATTGGTGTAAATAATTTTTATAAAAAAACGCACACAATCACATATATATAGCGCTGAATATTGATGTGTCTGGCACGAGCTTTAGGTAGCTGATCAAAACAAAAATAAAATGGCGCATGAAAAGCAGTGCATGTAACTCAACGCGAACAAAGTATAGAATGAAACAAGAGGGTGAAACGCATGTAAAGCATAACGCGCAAAAAGCGAGCTATCGACCTGTACCTTAACGGATCTGCGCAATGCTGCTTTTTATTAATAAACTTACATATATCATATTTTTAACAAGAGCTAAATAATCAACGTTTTTTCATTTCTTACTTTATATAAATAAGTATATTTCTTCTATATTGGCACACCTTGTAGTTGTGAGAAGTATGCAATGAAAATATATGTAAAAAGCATATAAGTATATATGTATGCTTTGGCAAGAATAGAGTGTTGCCACAGAAGTATTTTGATCGGTTGCAGTCAAGTTAAGAATTGGTGTTATTTTTGGGAATTGTTATTATAATTAAGTTTAACATTTGTTAACTAACACGCATTAACAATCCCAAATTATTATTTTACTTATTCAATAAAATATTTTTTATTAATAATTCATTGAAATGAAATGAGGAAGTAGACACATTTGTTCGATAAAATTTGTAGATCATTCACTCATTTATTAATGGAGACGTATGAGCACCATACTATTTAAGTTGTATAATACTCATACGCCTACTTTTACAAACGAAAAATAAAACAACTCCCAACGATTTTTCCACACAAACTGGAATTTATTTTATTATGAAATAACTCCCAATGTATTGGGAATCATTCAATCTCTTTTTGTTGTTGTGAGTTATTTCATATGGAATATTAAATGTTGGGAATTATTTCATTAAATTCTGTCTTTGGGAGTTATTTCATTTTTGTTTGGGACTTCATTAATTTTTCTTGGGCTTGCTATATTTTTTTGGTTCTTCCAAGAACGATTACAAGATTACGCCCTACGAAGATTTTATCGTTAGATGACGTCACACATTAATTGTGAGGGTTGCCATCTCGTCTGGGAAAATCCAATGGAAGACTTAAAACTATAAGCATAGTAAAGTAAGAAATTTAAACAAAAAGATTGCAGAAATCAAATTATTTTCTATTTTATTTCATTTTCTATACAAAAATGTTTCTACTACACTTTTTTACCGAACTGAGCAAAAAACGTTTCTGTCAAAACGTTCTGGCTTAAAATGATCAGGCAACATGAAATCGCTTCCATGGTATCTATCACAGTATCATGCAGAACAACGCTACGCGTTGCATTAATATAGAAAGGCCCCAGGTCATAATTTTTTTTAAATCGATATTTTTGAATTTTTCGATGCAGCGAAATATAAAAAAACAGAATTTAAAAAAAATAATGAGTTAGCACCTTTCTATGTTAAGGTACCGATATAGACGTTGCATAACCAACAAACTAAAATTCTTAAAATTATTTTAATTATTAAATTTTCTTCTGATTGATATTTACATATTCCAATTTGGCTGGAAATGATTTTATTGGGAGTTATTTCATCACAAGTTTTTTTCTTGGTAACAAAAAACTATTTATTTATTTATACCTCTTAAAAAATCGATATAAAATTCTTAAACAATTTCTGAATCGTGTATTCTATGCGTTCCTCTAAAAAAAGTATACATTTACAACTTTCTGGCTTCTCTGTTCATAACACCTGCAAAAATGAAACACCACAGAAAATTCATTATTAATTGTATTGTATTTATTATTATTGAATATTTCAAAGTGTTTATTTAATTCGTTTTTATTGGTTTTGCATTTGCAATCTAAAAGTAGCTTAACAATTAACAAATTTATTTATCGGTTTCTTTTGTTCTTCTAAAGAACTATGTATGTATTTAGATTTGAAAATTTTACAAATTCATTTGCAGATGCAGCAAGTGTAATTTACAAAATTACAATTTAAAGTTAAAATTAAGAAGGAAATAATACATTAAGTTTTTAAATCATTTAGTGTTAAGAAATTACATGAACATATTTAATATCAGAATCATGCACATTCGTATTTAAACTCACGATGAGATGAGATATATATTTTTTTTTGAAAGTAGAAAACACATTATTAAATAACAAATAGATATAAAAAAGAAAATACATATACAGAAAAGTGCAAGTAAAATGAAAGTTTAAAAGAAATACTAAATTTCAATGGGGTTTCTTTAATCAAATTTATTGAATAGTTTTCCACTTCAATTTGGTAATCGTTTCAAGATTTTTATTTTCCGGTCCCAATATACATTTGCCATAGTAGGCGGGCGGCGATTTGAAGTATTTTTCGACAACTTGTTGCAATTCGTTCATTGTGACGGCTAGCATACGAGAACGATATTTTAAAAACATTTCGTGCGAAACACCATACAAAAAGAAATCTATGCCCAAATTACCAGGTGCTACGGGAGCATCTAACTGTTGCAACACACCCAATTTGGCTTCAAACAAAGACTGTATATTAGTTTGCGAACTGTTCTCTTGGAGCCACTGATATGTGTTGTCGAAGGCATCCAGAGTTTTCGTTGAATTGGGATCACGGTAACTGAAGAAGCTGAATATCCCATCAGATCCCAGTTTGGCACCAGCACCATAAGCGCCATTTTGTTCCCTAACAACAGGAAGCAGATATTTTGCCGAAATTAGTTTAGCCAAAACTCTAAGAGTAGGATGATCACGGTGTGTATAGGGTACGGTAAAAATGGCCTTAGCACAGTAATTCACTGGTATATTCATAATAAAATGTTGGCAACTGGGCTCTAAGAGCTGTACTTTATTTTCGATTTTCTCTACCGGATGCTCCGGCAAATCGTTAAGGAACTGTTCATAATGTTCTACGAATTTAGGATAAAATTCATCAGATATATTAACGGCGGTACGCATTGCCTTCTTGTTGAATAATTTATTGCCCAATGATTTCAAATTGTCCATAATTTGTTGAGTGCTGTGATTTTTAACATAATGTTTCATGTGTTCTATGTGTTCAACTCCGGCCAATAGAGACTTCAATCGGGCAGAATCAGTTACCAAGCCGGCACATGATTGCATTGCATACAAATGACCGGAATTAGCTATACCCACTGCTATACTAGACATATAATTATCAATTAACATCTTGACGCGTTCCTCTTCGTCCATTCGGTAATTCATTAAAAGCTCTTTGCTCAAATCGAACATATCTGGCACATTTTTATCCAAAGCGTGAGTGGTCATGAGAACGCCCAAATTATAAGTTTTGCTGTCGTAAATATTTTCAGCAAAGTGTAGTTTGAAGTTAATGCCTGCAGTCTTGGAGAGCACGAGTTTATCGAATTCCCGGTAGTCGTAATTCTCAGTGCCCATATCGTTGATAATGTTGCAGAAGAGCGGTATCAGCAGTATTTCGTCTTGTGTCAAATATGTGCCGTCAAAATAGCACTTGAAATAGGAAATTTCATTTGTTTGCACATTGCACACCTGCGTGGGCACCTGCTTAACCTTCACAACATCGATGGGTTCAAGTTTAGCAGCTTCCTGAACATCTGTTAACTTGAGACAAGGCAAAATATCAACATTTGGTATGGCCTTTTGTGCTTCTTCTAATTTCAAGCCATTCTCATAGATTTTAGTTCTCTTTTCATGATCCAAAGACATGATTTTTTGTTTAAGCAATTCCAATTCAGCCGTTTTAAAATTCTCTTCATAAGTGTCATCCGGCGACATGGTCAATGTCAATCTGTGAGTATTATTGGCGAAATACTGGCCAACTTTCTTTTGCAAATATTGCGGGTCTTGTTGCAATTCAGAACGAAATTTGGAAATCATGTTGGAAACTCTTAAATTTTCTACTACATCACCTTCATGATTCCACAATGGAGTCGAATTGAATAAAAGGCCTAAGCCGAATTGCGAAGATTGGTGTTTAAGCGACAACTCAATGTTGTGCAAAACACTTTCAATGTGTTGATTATCGAAACCCTTTTGCATTACCTCCTTTATAGTGGCATCATACAATTCCTGTACTCTACCGAAATCATCAACTTTCAAATCCTGCAAGCCCACACAGAAGAAAGTGTCCTTTATTTGGGGATCAAATCCAGTAGTCTGATTGTAACCACCCGAGAAATTGGGTTCTATCAAATTGCGATAGAAGGGAGAGTTAGGCCCTCTCACCAACAGCTCCGACAAGACATACAATACAAATGTTTCCTGTATATTTGTGATATCAGACATTAAAAGAGCAATAGCTATTTGATTTTGTTTTTCAAACGAAGCTCCCATATTGTCAAAACGACTCGATATGTGCACATTGCGTGGCGAATTCCACCTTGGCTGATTTGGTATACGACTGTACGAGTTATCAATGTGTTCATATTCACTCAAATATTCCTCGTTAATATAATTTAAAGTCTTTTTCAAATCAAACGATCCATAGGTATAAATGCGGGCATTGCTGGGGTGATAATATTTACGATGAAAATCGACTAGATTGCCATGTGTTAATTTGGGTATTTCCAAGGGATTGCCACCTGAAACGTAGCCGTACGTATGATCCGGCAATAGATTATTGAGCAGATTTTGACCAAATACCGAGGCGTTTTCTGAAAAGGCTCCTTTCATTTCATTGTACACCACACCCTTAATGACATATTCCGATTCTCTGTTCTTTAAATTGGAATGTTCCAGACGCCAGCCTTCTTGCAGAAAATCAAGATATTCTAAATTAGGTCTAAAAGTACAAACAAAAATTGTTTTAGAGGAAATTGAAAATTTATTTGCTAATTAAAACATAACGCTTCTTTATTTCAATTTAGTCATAAGTCAAAAAAGGCTATTTTTCAATTTGCACTACCACTTATGATATTAAGATTTAAATTTTCTTGCCTCATAAGCTGAATGAGATTTGTATGAAATTTTTAAACAAATAAAAGTGCTATAAGCCGTATTCTATATGAATAGCTCCAAAAATAGTGTTTGAGTATGACTTTTTGCAGCAAAGGAGCGATATTTATATGAAACAACGCGAATCCACTTTGCATGTGCAGTCGATAGTATTGCTGCTAAAAATTATGGAGTATTTAAAGCTAACTATAGACCGACATGTTTTATTGTGAAAATATGAGAAAATTTCAGGGTATTGACTCACCTGAAGACAGCATCTAAATAAATTTTTTGCAAATTTCGAAAATCCGTCTCGTTCATGGAAGAGAACGGGTACATTGTATAGTCCGGACCAGTCATGGCGTTCATAAATGTTGCTACCGACCGATTAAGCATTTTGAAGAAGGGATCCCTTATTGGATATTTCTTTGAGCCACACAAGACACTATGTTCCAATATATGAGGCAGGCCAGTCGAATCGAATGGCGTTGTGCGAAAGTTGACCGAAAATACATTGTTGGCATCATTACGATCCAAATACCACAATTCCGTACCGGTTACCAAATGACGGAACGTATAAGACATTATTCCGAACTCTGAAACATGTTCAGTACGTATACACTCAAATCCTTCATATTGTTGTCCCTCTTTGAATTTGCGATCCAGTTGAGTGATAACAGTGGGTGTTTCCATTTTGTTTTTACCCTTTGCAGCTGGTCGCATATCCTGACCAGTATTGATTACTTTTGAGTAGAAAAGTTTCTGCCGTATGTTCTGGTCTATAACCGGCTTAATGAATTGCAAGCGTCTCAACATTTTTCTGCACGTTTGTTTGCCACAACTTTCACTTGTGTACAATTTCCGTTTCCTAGTTCTTATTTCTATAAAACAAAAACTTTCTATAATATTCTTTTTACTTCTATTTCTTTTGTCTATTATTTAACTTTATTTCCAATTTAATATTTCAAATTTCACTAAATACACACACTATTACATCAGCGCGATATGAAAAAATCATTTTAATATTTTTCTGGCACTGCTTTCCTTGTTTTCAATTTTATATACTGCTCAATGAAACTTCAAATTATACATTGTAATGATTTATTAATAATTGTATTTACTTACCTTTTTCTGGTAAATTTTAATAAGTTTATCGCTTCAAAACTAAATCAGAAAAATTCAAATTGGAACATGGAAAAATTGTAAAAACAAAAATTGCCTTTATGAGAGAGTCTCATGGAAATGTCATATGCTTATTAAAGTTGCCAGAGTATTTAATATTGTATAATAAAGTGGCCATATGTACTCAAACGATGCGGTTTTCGTGAGTCACAGGATTCGGGGATTTTGTTAAGTCTGATCCCGGCATCTTTGGGAATGCATTAATTTATGCAATAAAAATGTCAATTAACACATGAGTAAGCTTACTAAATCCAAATATAAGACAAATATGTATTTACTTAATAACAGTTTAAAGTGATTCAGAATTATGTACATACATATGAATCATTAACAGATTATGTATGTATGAATATGTAGCTTACGGTGATAAAGAAATAAATCAACAATGTTTTTTTTTGTGAATTGACAATGATACCCAAATGGCACAAGCAATAAATAACTTTGTTTCGATGATTATTTGCTAACAGGAATTGGCAGTATACTCAGCTTAAGTGTCTAAAAAGCAAATGTAAGAGATATTGTTGATGAAACCTCTATGTAGTACTAACGTAGTCTTATAATTTGAAAGATTTGTCAAAAACTATACATGACGTTCTGCTAATATGCAAGACCGCAAAAATTCTTGGACTATCACGTTGGCCACTCACTTATTTTTCGCGCTTTAAGAAAACTCTCGAACAAAGAAAAAAAGAAATTTTAAAATAACTGCAGAGCGTATTTATAAACCGCAGTACTCACAAATATTTGACGCCTTTCCAGAGACTCAATTATACAAGAAAATTACTCCCTACAAAATATCATCAAATAAAAGCTTCACACATTTCATTAATTATGCAACCCATATATGTGACATGAGTTTTTTTAACACCGCCCATCACATATATGTGACGCTGAGTGACGAACGTGTTCTGTGAGCTAAATCCTGGAATCTCGGCAAATACTCGAAATTCTCAATGTTTCCGGGATCAAATACTAATAGGAATAGTTATAACTTGCTTACATCTGGCAGCACATCTTGCTTGTCTGGCAGTACTAAAATGTTTATTAAAATTCAGTGATGGCACTTACTAATTTGTTATAAATCTGCAACAAAAATTTTATGACAATACATGTATGCATCAAGAAATTATAATACAAGTCCTTTTAAGAAATAAAAGATAAGCCAGAAGCATATTTCTAATTATGATTATGTTAATCACGATAAATATTTTTTGGTAGAACTTAAAAAATGTGTATACATTACATATCACAATAATAAAGTACATTTTGGTACCATAAGTCAGCAAGAACGATCAGATTATTAATCTCATCACTGGTCGTAGCTATAACAAATTGTTTATTTTTGTTGGAGAAAAAACAATTTTAGTAAAATTTTTATATAATTTAAAATAAGATTTCTAGATATATTAAGAACAAAAAAAAAACAATAATGGATGACTCTGAAAACTCCGAGGGAACTGGCATGCGTATGTCTCTGCGAGAAAGACCACGCAAGTTGCATGCCGAGCGTAGACTCCGGGAACGGTGTGATGAATTAAAATTTCTTGATGATTTCGAGCCAGACAAGTCAAATCGCGAAAAGCGTAAATTAAAACGCAAACCAACAACTAACAACCGCAGCTTATATGATGAATTTGGAAATATACGTCACAATGGCCTGGATGTTTGCGATTGTATGGACGATGACTGCCCTGGCTGTTGGTATGAATGTGAAAATTGTGGCTCGACCAAGTGTGGTGTACAATGTCGTGTAAATCGTAAATTTTTCTATGAGTCAATAACATTTGATGGAAAAGATGCAACAATAAGAAACAAACATTTTCCAACCAAATAAATTTGTATGGAGGGACTTTTACATCTCGTTAAGATTTTGATAAATATTAAGAATTGTACATTTTCTCATTAAAGTAATCATATACATACCTACATAAGTATATACGTATTTTAATGGTTTTCATTAACATTGCATTTTCTTTGACTAGTATGAGCATTCCTACAATGCTTAAAAAATTCTTCGTTATAAAGGTTAAATTTACTTTGACTCTGGCTATGTTTTGCGTTTCCACAACACAAGTTTAATTACTCAAACTCTGTTTTAATATAACGCTTTAATCTGCTATAATGCATTACTTTTAAGTAAACTTGGTTAAATATAATAATAATAATCTCACTGCATGTGCAGTGCAATTAAGCATCATTGCATAGACAGCCAAATGGAGCAACAACAAACAAACAAACGTGTGTATGCACTATAAAATTATTTAAATATCTCGAATAAAAAAATAATTGACACTTTTATACTTATGAGACTGTTAAATATTTTTACAATATGATAAGTAAAATTACTAGCTCAAAAATATAAGTATTTCCATGTTTAATATGCATTTGGTACGAAAAGTTTTCCATTTGTGCATTATAAAGCGTTTCATAAACTTTTTGTATTATTGAGTAAGAACGAAGAATATATCGAACATACGAGCGTTTTCAAATCGCTACAGTTCGAAAAAGTTCGAAGTTATGTTTTATCATACAAAAAAACAAAAAAAATAAATTTTAAATTAGAAATTCTTACATATATATGTATATACCTATATATATATGTATATATATATATATATAGGTTCCCGTCGTTCCTACAACGAGCAAAGATAGGGCTTGCTTGCTATAGTCACTTTAAAAAAGCTACTTTCAAAAGAAGTTCATAAGTAAAAGAAAATAGAGACATACAATTGCCAAACTCAAAACTAATTTTTAAATTGCATATTTGTAATTAATATCGTGAATTAGAGTTCCAAAAAAATTTAAATTTAAATTAGTAAACATTTCGTGTTCTTTTTAAATTGCAATTTTAATAAAATGGACCAGCCCTCTTATTCTTACAGAATAAAGCTAAATCTAAAACTCTATCGCTAAAAATCTGTAAAGTCTATTTATCGATTTTCGGCTATAATTTTATTGTTTTGTGCCATCGCCAAAAAATTTTGATTTTCTATTTGTTCAGCATTTTAGCGATGGAATATATGTAGCTTTATCGGATTTTTTTCGAATATGATAAGTGTATGCATTCTTAAAAAAATAACGAACGAAAACATTTTTACATTTGAGACATCGCACTAGTGTGTACTAGTGGCAACGTTTTCTTTTCCGATATTATTCGTTGTGACGCATTACATTTTAATTTTTCAACGGAATCCACTGTAACATCTACATATGTATATACGGCTAAAATAAATACAAACTGCAAAACAACTTGCATATTTCTAACATCTGCTTGAAAGTGTGTAATACTATTAAGTTATCAAAGCTTAAATGTGAAGAACCCTTAAGTTAAACATACATATGTGAGTACATATGTATATACATGCATGTTTAAGTAAGTGAATCATGTACTGCAGGTTGTTTTTTATTTTTAATAAAACTTATTAATAAAAG
Source organism: Tachina fera (assembly GCA_905220375.1). NCBI lineage: Eukaryota > Metazoa > Arthropoda > Insecta > Diptera > Tachinidae > Tachina > Tachina fera. Next base: position 99,101,983 of record LR999967.1, on the reverse strand, counting down.
TGCATTAAGTAAATAGATAATTTCAGGTTAATGCGTTTTGAAAAGACAGCAAATACATAACAATTAAGATGTATACATACATTTCCTCATTGCAATAAATGTATATACGTATGTATGGAATTTTTGAAGCTCTAAAATTTATTTTTGAATTTTTCTTAGAATATTTTCAATTTTGGTAGCTATAGATTTTTTATCGATTCTTTTAGCAGATATTTTTAATTAACATTTTTTCTGAGTACATAACATTAAAATATTTTTGGCAAAGTCATTTAATTTTGTTCTCTACATTATATATGCAATGTCATTATTTAATGTTTTAACAAAATATGTCAACTCTTATCTGAAATAGATTATAAGAACGAGCTTGTGTACAGTAACATATGGTAAGTAATATCATCACAATAGTTATTAAAGCAGATACACTCGAATAATAAAATCAGTTAATATTTTCCTATATATCTCTCATTTACTCAAGAATCGTCATAACTCAAAAAAAGTAGTTTGCCAGAAAACGAGTTTAAAATTTTCAATTTACATAACACAACTTAATGGAAAAAGAAAATATTATTTTTAATAAAAATCAAAAAGTAACTGTTATTTTCTGAGGAATAAATAAAAGTTTAAAAATTAGTTTTATTTTCTGAGGAATAAATAAAAATCAAAAAATCGGAAAAATTTAGTTTTTTAATAAAAATCATAGCACCTATAGGTAGTCCATTTTACATGGAGTATCTTGGTATATTCCTTGTTCAAGTAGCACTTCTCTATTATTTTGATTTTTTCAGTTAAAATTTGGAAAATAGTCGTTATTCGCGATCCCTGGAACAACAAATAAAATTAAAAATTAAAAGATATTCCAAAACCAGCAACGAAAAATGTTAAAATCCCATGTAATATACATACATACAATTGTATGTTCATATGTATATTGACACTTGAAATTTGTAAAATTAGTGTATTTTTGTATAGACTACAACAATTAACACTAAAATATTAAAAAATTTAAATTAAAGGGTGGTCCATTAGTTAATGCAATTTTGAGTACTTGTTATATCTTGGTAACCTTAAGAGGTAAACTCTTGAAATTTCTAAAAACAGTAAAACTAAAAAATCGCTAAAAATTAAAAAAAAAATCACCAAAATTAAAAAAAAAATCTAACACTAAAATAAATCGCCAAATTCGAAAAAATCACCCAAATGAAAAACAAAAACGCTAATATGAAAAAAACGCCAAAAACCGAAAGAAATCGCCAAAACGCGAAAAAGGCGCCAAAACCAAAATAACTGTTTATATGAAAATAAATCTCAAAAATGAAAAAAATCGCCAAAATGAAAAAACGACAAAAACCAAAAAAAAAATCGCCAAAACGCGAAAAAGGCGCCAAAACCAAAATAATTGTTTATATGAAAAAAAAATCGCAAAAATTAAAAAAATCGCCAAAATAAAAAAAATCGCCAAATTGAAAAAACGCCAAAAACCGATAAAAATCGCCAAAATGAGAAAAAAGTGTCAAAACTAAAAAAGCACCAAAATTAAAAAAGTCGCCAAAACGAAAAAACGTCAAAAACGTAAAAAATCGACATACTAAAATAATAGCCTAAATGAAAAAAAAATCGCCAAAATTAAAAAAATAACCATGGCGGAAAAATCGCCAAAAACCGAAAAAATCGCCAAAACGAGAAAAATGCGTCAAATGAAATGAAAATGAGAGATATTCTATGATAGCACGTGCATATGTATGTAAGTATGCTTAAGTGATTAAAAAATAATGATAAAATATATCGCTCATTTACTTGCACAACGCCACAAGTAATAAAAAACTAGTTGTATAGCAAACGAGTTTAAGCATAACTTAATGAAAAAAATTGCATATTCTTTTCAAGAATTGAGTTTGCAAGATATTTGTATAAAATTTTTACACAATGTGAATAACGATAGTAGGAATAATTCTGCATTATTAACTAAAAAATCAAATTTTTAGACTTATGACGTTGTTCAGCAAATGAGCGATAAATCTATAATTGTACCGTAGAAAAAATAAAAAAATATTAATAGTTTTTGAAACTATGTACATATATACATATGTATGTATGTATGTACGTATGCATGTATTTTTAAAAATTCTAAAAATAGAAATATAATAAATTTTTATTCAATAGATCGAAAAATAAACTAAATTGACAAAGTCTGTTAAAAAAATTGATATAAAAAATATTTATAATAATCTCTACAGGAATATGTATTCGAGTGTAGGTCTGTTGCAGATACAATGTAAATAAATTTATATATAGTATATATTTATATCAGTATCTGTAATACTACAATATACATACATATTAGCCTAAACTGTTTGTTAAACAAGTCAAGTCGTTTAGTTTTATGAAAGCATTCCTATCTATTGAAACGTAAAATTAGTCAGCAATAAAATTATTTTAGTAATCCGTAAAATATTCTAACATATTCGTACATACATATTCCATTGAAAATGATATTTTTCACTTTGGCAGTTGGTTTAATTATATTAGTTTTATTTTTAAAATTAAATAAAAGTTATCATATTTTGGCATTTTTTGCACCAAAATTAAAAACTGTAGATGGCAGTGCAGTGGAAAATATTGCTCCCACATTGCCGGGAAAAACAATATTTGGCAATACTTTCGATGTTGCTGGTTTGGACTATGGTAAAGGAGTTTAAAAGCGGAAACTATTGTATGTTTATTGAAGACAATCGTTAAAAAAACTAACCTCAATCTTAAATATACAGACGAGAATTTTTGATTGGCTTCACTAAACTGGCAAATGATTTTTTTTAAATTATATTTAATTTAATTTATTTTTCTTAGTGGGAACTTTTAACTATGCACGTAATAGTGCAATGCTAATGAAGAAGAACTATGTGCAACATTTTTTGGGCAAAACAATTCTCAATGTTATCGAAGCCGAATTATGGGAAATTATTGCTACCGATACAAAACTTATTAAAAAAGGATTTGTTTATGACTTTTTGAAACCGGCGCTTGGCGAAGGTCTTTTAATATCAACGGATAAGAAATGGCATGCCAGACGTAAAATGTTAACAAGTGCATTTCACTTCAATATTTTAACAGAGTTTGAGCAAATATTCAAGTATGTTACCTTTTGTATTTCATATGCATAGACGTAGAAAGAAAGGTCAATCTGGGGGGAACTTAGAATTATTTGAAAATTGCTTGTGGTTATCTATTTTAATATTACTTATGAAAATCACCAGTCGTAATGAGACCTCCTCCCCCACAGAAATTTTTGTTAGCTACGCCAATGTTTACATGTAAGTAAGTAATGTTTAAACTTTAAAGATTGCGTTTTTTTCAGAGAAGAAAGTGAAAAATTTGTTAAGGAGTTGGAAAAATTAGATACAGAAGTAGTGCTCTTGGATGAAATAATACCAAAATTTACCTTAAACGTTGTATGTGGTAAGTAGAGATGTTTATCTGAACAATCAAAAAATTAATTTACTACCTGTTTTTGCAAACTAAAAACAATTATAATTTCATTATTGTTGTTTCGATATAAATTCCCATCATAAAATAATAAAGCTACACAAATACAAATCGCTCATTTACTGAAAGAACGTCATAACTAAATAAATAAATAAGTAAATTTCATACAAATATCTTACTCAACTCTTCAAAGCAAAATAAAATTTCCTTTTTCCATTAAGCCGAGATCCCACTATCGGCACAATGTAACGATTTTCGTCCGCTCACTGCAATAAAGTCATAAGCCAAAATAGCCTTATTTCTCAATTCATTCCGGGATAAGTCTATATGGCTCTATTGCCAATGCAGTGTGGTGCATTTATGTCCTTATATTTCTCTCACTTAGCCCATTACTTATGACTTTATTTCAGTGAGCCGACGAAAATCGGTACACTTTGCCGATAGTGGGATCTTGGCTTTAAATTGTTTGTAAATTGAAAACTTCAAACTCGTTTTCTAGAAAACTTTATTTTTTGAGTTATGACATTCTTTGTGTAAATGAGCGATATGTATGTATGGATATTCATTTCTACAAAAACCAGCAATTATAAGTATTTTGTTAATGGAAGATACAATTCCATAAGTCAAAAGCTCACACATGCATGTTCAGTTTTAATCATGTTCATTTGCAAAGTATATTTATATCGACTACTGAAACGGGAAAAAATAGAAATTTTTATTTTAGTTTAATTTTTAATTATTGATGTTCGAACTTCATTTGATTCTATATTTATGATGTGAACGGGCTAAAGTTCGTATCGCTTTATAAGCCAAATTACATGTGATAATTATTAATGAACAATAACACTAAAAGTTAGTTGTAAATATTCTGACTACCACTTAGATGAACGGAACAACTAGCTTTTTTCGTAGGCCACTAAACCTTCATCATAAGCGTTCTTTTATGTTTGGTCCACTGTGCGTGGTATCAGTTGATGTAGATTTCTGCTTTATATACGAAAATTTTATTGCAAATGGAATATGTGAATTGTTTTGATTCATCGTATTTCAATTTTCGAAAGCTTTTATTATAATGAAAGCTCAATTCTACCATCTCTGAATTCATAACAGTGTTGCCATTGTCGTTTGCTATTTACTAATAATGCACATGTTAGTTAATTTGCTTATTTTTGTTCTACTTAAGACAAACTTTTTTTGGTTTTTTACTATTAAGTATATTTATTTAATTTTTGCCACAAGCCCATGGCTATTAATTTTAGATAAATTTTTAATTATTAATGTTCGAACTTCATTTGTTTCTATATTCATGATTTGAATGGGCTTGTCAGAAAAGAGACAACTACAACATCAAGAAAAATAATATTTTATTACTTAAAATTTATATTATATTTCACGTGCTTCTGTTTGACCTATTTTTACGAAACATAGCAGTTACCCTAAACGCTACAAAATCATAATACATAATCCTGCATTAAAAAAAATAGGCGACGCCACTCCCATGGAAACTTAATATTATATATCACGTGCTTGTAGTTAACCAATTTTTACAAAACTTTGCACACACTTTGAGCTTTTAAAAATGGCGCTATTAAATAACGCCCAAGGAAATAACGCCCAAATAATTTTGTACTTAAAGAAGTGGGCGGGGCCATGTCCATTAAAGATTAATATTATATTCTACCTGACCAATTTTTACGAAACTTGGCAGACACCTTGAGCTCCAAAAGTGAAGTGACACGATGTTGAGTTTAGAAAAGAGGCGGCAAATTGGGCATGACCACGCCTCTAGAAATACAAAATATTTCCTTTCCTTTTTTTCAAAAGTATATTACGGTAAGAGCATAAAATGTGGACTAAATTTCAAAGGAATTATTTGGGTAGAAGTACATACATACATATTGTCAACTTAAATGCAAACGGACGTACCTACACTTTTATATTTTTTAAAGGAGAAACAAAAAACGTTACAAAATCAATAATAAGAAAGTATTCTTGAAAATTGTCTTTGAAATTTACTTGTAGTATGGATACTTATATGTTTTAACCATTTATTTCCATGTAATTTTTTATCGTATAGGTCTAAATATTTGCGTGAACATGTAGTTTAATAAAATGAACCATAATTAATCAAAAACTCGATTTCGAATTTTTGTGTAGTTACGTTCGCTTGCATTTAAGGTGACGATATATAAATATATTAAACGGGCGTTTAAAGCAACTTTTTTTTTTAATTATAATATGTATAATTACATTTTTAGAAACTGCCTTGGGTGTTAAATTAGATGAATGCTCGAATGCTGACGAGTATCGTGCGAGTTTCAAAGTTTTCGAAGATTGCTTCAATAAGCGAGTGAACACACCACATTTACTTATAGACCCCATATACAAACTTCTGGAAGAGCATAAATACATACCGGCCTTGAAAATAGCCCACGAATTTTCCAGTGATATTATCAAGAAAAGAAGACACTTGCTTGAAAGCGACTTGAAAAGTCAAACAAGCGAAGAAGCAAAGGAAAATGAGGAATTTTGGTAAGATGCATTAAGTAAATAAACAAGAGGTATCCATGTTTTTAAACATACGCGTATTATTATATTATTTTTAAAGTTTTAAGAAGAAACGCTACGCCATGTTGGATACACTGCTGAGAGCCGAAAAAGAAGGTCTAATAGATCATGCCGGCATATGCGAAGAAGTCGATACATTTATGTTTGAAGGTTTCGATACCACTTCGATGGGTTTAACTTTTAGCCTTATGAACCTATCGCTGTATCCACAAGTGCAGGAACGTTGTTATCAGGAAATCATAGAAACTATAGATGATTTGGATAATTTGGATATATCCAAATTAAATCAACTTAAGTACATGGAATATTTTTTGAAAGAAACATTGCGCTTATATCCTTCGGTACCGGTCATAATGCGTGAAAACGTACAGGAAACACAATTGGCAAACGGTTTAATATTACCAGCCAATACATTTATATCAATACATATCTTCGATATACATCGCAATCCGAAGCATTTTGAAAACCCGAACACATTTGATCCGGAAAGATTTACACCCGAAAATTCGGCCAATAGACATCCGTATGCATTTTCGCCATTTAGTGCTGGCCAAAGGAATTGTATAGGTAAGTTGCTTAATGTTTTAGTAATACATATTGTTAAGATTTCAAACTCGAAAAAAATAATAATACATAACTAAAAATACCTGGTCAGGTTTTTACAACTAGTTTTAGATTGTATGAAGAGAAAGTTATTACATATTTGTTTTTGTGAAAGTTTTATTTTTAATTAAAAATTTTTTAATCGCTTTTTGGACCAATCTTTCTCTCTCTTTGTCTGTCTTTTCCTCTCTTTTTAGGCCAAAAATTTGCCATGCTTGAAATGAAAACGTGCCTCGTACATGTTATTAAAAACTTCAAACTGTTGCCTCTAGTGGATCCGGAAAAATTTAAATTTAAAAGTGGAATTATTATTCGCACAAAAGATGAGGTGAAAGTGAAATTGGTTAAGAGGTCATAAAGATTTGTTTTATTATTTTATATATGTACATATGTATATATATCCAGGGCAGTAACTTTAGCCCTAAAGAAGTAATTTTTTAAAATTTCGGTATACAGAGTCTATATTCTAGACTCACTTTTTAATAATATTGAAGTAATATAAAGAAATTTTAGTAAAACTAATAAAAAACTTATATACTTAAATAATAAAACTTTTAAGTCAATTTCGAAAGAGTTTTAAAGTCGATCAGCTGAGCATTTGCATTTACTTGATATAAGTATTGTTACGTTTAAATTTTATTAAACGTGTTAGTTCTTTTGCTCAAAAATAAAAATAAATAACAACACGATTTTCTCATTTGCAACTGAACTTGCTTTCATTCTTGACTAAACAAATTTCAACTTGTCTTTTCTTGTTTACTTCTTAACGTTATTATCCACCACACGATGTCTTTTACTTTCAACGATGTTCACTCCACTAAATTCCAATTAGTACTGACTGACTTTTCACATACGGCAACTCTTTTTATACTACAAAACCGGATCTAGAATGTTCGCAAATAGATGGCGTAGCAACATGCATGCATGTATGGATGTACTTAGTAAAATCCAACTGGAAGAAACTATTTCCGCACAAACGATTTGGCTGTTTAGGCGTGTTTGTTTATTGGTAGCCAGATGATTAAACAGTATTCTAGCACAATCGGGAAAAGTCATGTTGCCGTTTCCAGATGTTTCAAGGTAACGACTTGTATGTTGGCAATGCAGTGTGCTTTTTTAGTACAGGGTGGTTACCATAAGTGCTCGCACTTTTATTTGTATACGTGTATGTCTGTAGCTTTGTACACAATTGTTGTTGCTATAGTGCTTGAACGTGAATATGTGTGTGCGTTTAGTGCTTTAGTTAAATAGTTCTAGATAGTTCTTTGCATTAACCCTGTAGGAATATTTTTACGTAGCAGTATGTATGTAAATACTACATACTTTGGTCAAAAGAGATTTTGTATCTCGAAAACATATAGAGAAATTTTAGCATGAATAAGAAATAAAAAAGAATTAAACACATTTGAATGGAATTATTTGTGTTGTTTATTATATATATAATAGTCAAATCGGGCCTTTGCTACAATAGAGTCATGAATTCTGAGTTAATAGGTGTGTTCCACAAGATATCGTACAAGTTCGGACTAATGAGAGAATAAAGAAAATTTCTCTCTGAATATGCAAAAGCTATCCAAAATTTATGGAATGCAAAAAACCATAATTGCAATAAATTTAATTTAAGTGATTTTAGTCTCTTAAAAGTCATAACTTTATAAAAACAAACATTTTGCATCATTGGCAACAGCTGTAAAAAGCAACGGCCTGTCCCATGATGTCACCAGCAAACGTTCGATCGACAACTTAACATAAGAATATTTGTTGTTGTTTGCAATACAAGTTGTCGATCGAACTTTTGTTGGTGACATCGTAGGACAGGCCGTAAATGACAATGAGTTCCAAAAAAGTAAAATTTACGTGAATTATTTAAAAAAAGTTATGCTTTTTTTAAATAAGCATTTTTTATATTAAAGAAATGGAGAAATATGCATACATCTACCTACTTCCAACTTAAATTTTGTACAAAAAGCCTTACATTATGATTTTTAATAAATTTTTATGAGTGAGTGTATTATCAAATGATTTTGTATAGACCCATTTTAGACACGCAAAGTTTTAATTCAGCTGGGTTAAAGACTGAGGGAGAAATACTTTCTCTTTCTGTCTTTGCAAAGTAAACTTTGCAAATTTTTTTTAAAATTTTCTGATTAATTTTTCAGTTTCATATGTAAACAAAAAACAGCAGACTATTTAATTCTTGTTCCAAAAAAAAAGTTCGTACAAGTTTGTACAGGAACTGAAAAAATTATTCTCTCAATCGCTCTCAATTGCACAAAAATTGTTATCTGGAACGCTTTTCGGTAACTTTGCTCAAGTTCGTACTGTTTCGTTATGCATCTGGAACGTCCTAATAATGCATGAACGAATGAATCATCGATATGTTCTTCATATTTTTTTTAACTCCCAACTAATATCTTGTATACTCAACAAATATCTTGTATTAAGTTGTATACGTCTTTGTGAAAAAATATTGAACCTTGTATAACGGGATTAAATTCAAAACTTCAAAATCGTTTTCCAAAAACAATTTTTTTTTTGAGTTATGCCTCTATTGATGTTTTTATCGTTTATATTTATGTATGTATTTTGTGAAGTATTAAAAAATTAAATTTAACTGAATTTTAGAACTTTTGTAATTAAATCCAAAATTGATAAGCTACAGTCGTACGATAAACAGGAGTCCCCAGATGAACCCAGTTTTTCGGCTTGTATAAAATTTTGAGCAGCGGCAGTTTGGGAATCGCTGGATGTGGAAGGGCTAAAAAGTTTGTATTATTAAAAATATATATTAAATATACATATATGCTAATTTTGGTGTATTTTTTGTAATACCTAAAGAAGATGTGCATTAGTTCACCATAAACATCAAAATGTCGCATAAATTGTAAAGCATTTGCCTCGCAAATGGCCCGTAATAAACATTCTTGCCCCTTGAAGCCATAACTGTTTATAAAATAAAAACAATATATAAGCTCATTTTAAACACGCAAAGTTTACTTTGCAAAGACAGAAAGAGAAAGTATTTCTCCCTCAGTCTTTAACCCAGCTTAATTAAAACTTTGCGTGTCTAAAATGGGTCTATACAAAATCATTTGATAATACACTCACCCATCCAAACGATGTATTAATATATCGTATATATCCCAACGCAACTTCGATTTTCTCTTTTCATTTCGCAATGACCTCCTTGCATTAACAAAATTAGGACTATGATTTTTCGTTAGATTATTATAAAGTTTATCATTCTTATATTCGGGAAAATAGGGATTTTCACGAAATACAGTCTCATTATATGGCAACCAAAATTCAGCCTTCAAAACATGACCAATAGTCAAGGACTCATAAGGCAAATCAACCGGTATGCCTATGCCACCAATAAACTAAAGCAGACGTCTTTTTAATATTAATAATATTGTAAAAATGTACATACATACATAAAACTAACCTGATGTCTTGTTGGTGCCTGCCTGGGAAATATTAAAAATCTTTTATTTCTCAATAGGCTGGAATCGCAAAGTGATGCATTTTGATTTAAAATACAATAAACCATAATTATTATTATTATTATTATTGCCTTAACAATTGCTTTCTGCATGATGAAAGTTCTTACAATGAATGACTGAATAGCAAATTATGGCAAAAGAAGCTTCATTTGATGGTTTAAATAAGATAAATAATTACTGCACTGCATGAAGAACTCACTGTTTAGTAATTAGCACCTTCTTTAGAAATATCACAAGTTCAGCAAACATAAAAAACGTTCAGTCATGTAAATCACTCAATTTACTGAGTAAACTTTTAAAAGCACTCTTGTTAATGAACAATTCTATAAAATTGCAAAGAAATTGCTTTTCGATTATTTTAAAGTTCTTAGACATTTGCATTGAAATTCATATTGGAGAATATATCCCGTTCTGATAAATGCTAAATACTGCTAAAAAAAATAACAGTTTGAGCAAAAATATTATCTGTGACAAAATTAATTAGAATATATTTTACTATCAAATAAGGCTGGAGTCAGATTCCTTTAACAAATACTTTAGATTTTGTATACAAAAATACATTATCAGATTGGGCGCAAACTTTGTCATTATATTTTCTAGCCTATAAGGATTGTTCCGGTAAAAGGCTTAATTATATGTATTTCAAACAATCCACTAAATCTATTGTTTCACTACTCACAGTGGCACTATTTGCAAAATTTAGATACATGTAAATATTAAACCAAGTTTTCTCTACAATTTCCATAGCTAAATATTATAAATGTGCCCTTAATTTTGAAAGTGGTCTAAGTAATATATTTCTCTGCTCAAGATATTTATTAGATTACATTTGAACAAACTAAAATGTATTTTTATATTATGCAGCATTTTAATTTAGACTTCTACCAGTCTCGATTTATATAAATTTATTTAATAGGTATTTTTTAAATATTTATTGAAGTTTTTCAAAGATTCATTTGATATTTCGAAGCATAAATGCGCATGATTTAGACCACTTTCATAATTAAGGGCACAAATGTTCTTTTGCAACCAGCAGTTTTTGCGTGAAGTTCTTTCACATATGTAGCTTAGAATGTTCTCCAAAAAATTTTAACTTTTCAACGGTTATATGCGTCTTATTTTGATTATAATAAGGTCTAATTACAAAATAAATTAAAAAAGTGTTACAAAAATATGCGCAAAATTTAATTGAATTTTTTGGTTTAGACAACTCTTACAGTTTTCACCTTTAGTGAAATTCTTTTGAAATTCTTTAAGTTTTTGGTGTCATTTGCATACTTTTTCTAGCAATTTTTCTGTAACTTCTGTTTTCGTCGCATCGAGAAAAATCAAACAATTATGAGTATATTGGTTGTTCCATATTCCAAAGTTTGATTCATATAAAAACTGAAATAAACTTATAATAAAAGATTAAACCCCATATGCAAACAAAAAGAATGTGTGCTTGAAGTGTACGTTAAAACTTAATTTCAATACAAAAACTGGGTTTAACATAAAATTGAAGCACAAGTTATTTTATTTTTTCGTTTCACAGAATGTTAAAAATTGTTTAGACTCGAAAAGCTCTTACACTTGCTACGGAAACGCGGCAGTAGTTATAAACAATACAAATTCTTAAACCGATATTTACAAGTTCTAAAGAAAGGTAATAAAAAAACTTACCTTGTTAACATGTCCATATATGTCCGTATATGTCCTTATATGTCTTATATTCATTATTTATTTCCTTTATATTATTTAATTATTTTTTTAATACTTCTTTAATTTTTTTTTTCATTCTTGAACTTATTTTTATTTTAATTTCATTTATTTTTCTAATAAGTAGAAACACAAACATTTCAGATTGCATACATACATACATATCTACATATCCACATACATATGTATGTACATGCATGCATACGTCATTACGCATTTCCATCATTCAATTACTTTTAACGCCATCATGTATGTACACATGTATTGACGTACATACACACATGCATTTGCATATGCAAAAAAATAAACAACACAAGCAATACACAATTGTGTTTTAACACTTTCATTCTTATTACAACGCAACGAATGGCCACACCAAAGAGAAACTACGACCGGCTCATGTAAATAATATCAATTTTAACAACTTGCACGCTGTTAGCTTACATTTTCTGTTGATTTTTCTTTACAAAAACTATTATGCACGTATAGAAAATCATTAATTAATATAATAATGAAATTTCAACATTATTTTAGTTAAAACTATTAATTTTCTTTGACACTTTTGCTAAACCTCCGAACAGTAAAAAAAAGCGATAAACTAAAAAATTTGGTACTAGTAAATTAATGCTTGTCAAAAATCAACTGCTCTAAAACGTGTGTTTGTGTGCATGCGTACTTGTGTAGGAGAGTGAGGGAGAGAGTGAATCTAAAGTAGCTGAATCCGTATGCGTGAGCAACTTTAATAAAAGGAAATCGTGGAAAATGGCAGGAAACAAATTGTATGTACAGGAAACTAAATAGTGTAGGCAAGACAATGATTATTTCACAGGGTGATCACAATTTTTCGAATCAGAAAATTATTGTACTCGTACATAGTTGTTAGAAAACATAACTGAGGAAAAAGAAATGTAATATTTTGTGGTATGTTTGGGTTGCAAAACTTTCTTACGCTTTCTACCAATGTGTATCAACATGTATTAACTTATTAAAGTCCAATAGACCGATGAAATGTGCGAATAACAATTAGAATTTTTTATTTTCCCTATTGCTATTAGTTGGAAATGTTCCCCGTAAAAAAATTGTCGTGGAATTTTATTCATAATTGCCCTCAATGAATGTAGCCGTAAAATAGCTTTAGGCTGGAAAACAACTCTAACCTATTTCAACTATTTTTTTAAGTAGAATCAGCTATTTACAACCTTAATTCCTCTTATGAAAAAATAGAAAATTTACTTTAACTGTTTTCTGTGATATAGCGTCATCTACATTTCAATTTCAGTCCTTTCCGAGAAACCGGGTTACCCTGACTTCTTCCTTTTTTCTGACCTTGTGTGCAATGCTCAAGAATGGGTTAAATATGTCTTTCAACAACAGTCGTTAAGCAGCTCTGGGTCGGGGAACATCTCTCGCATCGTCAGGCTTGTGTGTGTTGTTTGGCCTTCGAGAGTTTTTCGTCTCGCTCGCACTGGTTGACTGATCTGCCACGGATAACCGTATAATCTTGCGGTTTTTTGTGGAATTTCTTTAACAACCACGTTGCCTACTTCCTATGTGAAGGCATAGGTCGTGTACAGTCAGTCACAAAACCTTATAAAATACTGTTAATACCATATTGGGCATATGGTCTACGTTACTCCGCCCATATTTGTGCAACACCATATTATGCAAATTTACTTTGCATTAATATGTTTAATAAAATAAAATAAATAAATAAATGTCTTTCAACAAGTTTTTTGTTTTCGAAATTGGATTTTAATAGCAGAAAAATTTACTTCATTTTATATTATTATATGGATAACAAACGAAACAACAATATACAAATTGGCAATGGCACAAGAAAAATTAGCAAACTTAATTCAAAATCAATGATCTCAAATTTCAGTAAATGCGTGAAATTTGAAAATAATGTTCGGATATATAAGATATACGAATCTGGGAAGATGCAAGTGCAAAAATGTCAATTGAAGACGGAACAAGATCAAGTAAGTAAACAAGTAAACCACTAAAAACATTTGTGTAAATATATTCCTTCTTATAACTTTTCATTAAACCAGGCAAAAAGACGCTTAAAACGAAGAAACTTCTAGGAATTCGCATAAAAATTAAAAGTCACATTAAATATTTAAATCTTAGATCTTTATTACATTTGAATTGAAATTACAAGATTTCTTTAATAGCGATATTGCTTTACTTAAATTAGAAAAAAGCTCAAAGTATAGTATGTATATAAAATAAAATATAAAAAGAACACACAATTGCATAAACGCATATGTATGTATACAGAAAAAACGAGAAAGGAAAACGATTTCAATGGGGACAAAAATTAATAAATTAACATATGTATGTATATTGGTAAAGAAAATATAAGAATACTACAAGGAAATACTTTCCTCTCGCTAAAAGGAAACATATGCAAATCTGTTTTATAGGGCATAAAAATTTTGCTTTAAAATTAAATTTGTATTTATACCTTTACAAAGCTGCCATGGAATCTGTATAAAAACGTTTACAGTCAGACTCATTTTTTTCTTTAACTTAATACAACTTAAAATTAAGTGTACAAAAGACCAAAATGTATAATAAAAAATGAATATCATTTCATATGTCAACTTTTATGCTTAGTAAAGTAAATGCATTAGTTATTATCGCTTTTGTGAAATTCTTCCAAACATAATTTGCAACTCCAAGAACCTTCAGGCGGTGTAACCAGTGGTGGCGATAAGCAATACATGTGATAACCACGGTCACAATCATCGCAAAACAGCAACTGATCATCATTATCCGAAGTACCACAAATAGAGCAATATTTGCATTCAATACACTGCCAACGATACCGTTTAACAGAAATTATCATATTCGGAGTGAATTGCAAGCACGAAGGATGACCAGAACGGCCGCAGTCAGAGCAAGACACCAATATTTCGGGCAAATTTGTTTTCTTGTTTTCCCGTTGATCGCCCAAGCAAAAATCGCAATATGGTGATGGCTGTGCAACTTCCCGATCACTCGAACGAACTTTAGTTTTGGCACCAGTCTTTTGTGGGCTTGCGACGCTACCAGCAGGAGCAGCAACCGAAGTGCTGGCAGAAGTCGATGCGGATGCACTTGCAGTCGCAGTTGCAGTAGCAGTAGCAGTGGCAGCTGCAGCCGCTACAACAGCAGCAGCAGCAGCTGTAGCCGCTGGTGGTGCTGCAACAGCACTAGATGAGTTACTATCGGTTGGTAGGCCCATTGAGGCGTCTGTAGCATGACTTGATGATGAATTATCTATTTGTGGTGGTATTGATGTAGTTGTTGATGTCGTTGCAGCTGAGGGATTGTTACTTGATGGTAATGTTAAACCTGGTTGAGAGGAATCATCGGTATTTGTTATGGGAGATGCTGAATTGGAATGATTCATGCTTGTGGCTGCAGCACTTGCAGCAGCAGCTACCGCGGCAGCAGCAGCGGCTGCAGCAGCAGATGTATTACCTGGAGCAGAACTAGAACCAGCGCCACCACCACGTCGACGACGAGTAGTTTCTCCAGTTCCATCACCTTCGGCATTACAACCGCCACGACGGCGAGTGCCTGTAAAATTTAAAACATGTATATGACATATTAAATCATTGAATTAAACAAGAAAATCAAAATATTTTGCGTTGAGAATTATTAAGCAAAAATTAAATAATTTAAGAAATTTATTATTCGACATATTGTCGTAATTATATTTTAACTTGAAATTTATTTGCTGGTGGTTCAGCTTGGTCTATATGCATTTCATTGTCGCAGTAACAAATCATCAGTAGACTTCAACCGTACATTCCGAACAGATAAGATAAGAGGTTTGTGACTGTTCTGAATCTGTGAAGTCTACTGATGATTTGTTACGGCAACAATGAAATGCATATAGACCAAGCTGAACCACCAGCAAATAAATTTCAAATTAAAGTTAACTAATAGTAATTAGCTCTATTATGTAAAAGTTTCTTTTTAAAATTATAACTTTGATTTCAGCCAAATTTTATATTCAAGTAATTCATGAAATTAGTTTAATTTCTTAATTAATATATGTATGTATGTATGATTTATAAATACAGTCTTATTTATAAAACTTTTAAGGCTTTATAAAGGCTTAATAATAAAAAATTTGTATGCAAATTTATCAAAGCCTTCATAATTTTTAGAAATAAGGGTGATATATTATATGTATGTACGTATGTGTATGTAATAATGTTATTGTGCACTCACCGCCACCTTTGCGACCTCTCTTCGGTGTACCGTCCACAGAGATATTTCCTTTACGCCAACGGGTTCCGCCTCCTCCTCGTTTACGTTTTCCTCTTGCACTGTACGACTCATCAAAGTCATTGTCAGATTCAAAATCGTCTTCGAAGTCATCGACATGATGGTGGTAGGACATTTCCATTTCTTCATGAAACCATCCATCCTTTTCGGCATTTGCATGTGAGTCTTTACTATCATTATCACCCGAGGCACTCATCGAATTGCCATCGCCAGTTAAAGCTAAAAGTTGTACATATGTATTTTAAAAAATCTTAACTCGAAGAAGGTGATAAAGAATTAAAGTAGCAGTGCAGTGATCTGAACACTAAGGTCCATTACTACCACTTACAAGGCTCTATAAGCTTGGTTATTTTGCAAATTTTGTAATAAATAAAATAAAACAAAAAATAAAAGTAGGATTTTATCGAAAGTATTAATTCAATTTACCAGGTGGCATTAACTTGTCTTTAGCTTATCGATTATTTTTTTTATACGTCCGATAAAATGTTACTTTTAACTAACTTTAAGTATCAATAGTATGTAATACATATCGCTCAGTTACTCAAACAACGTCAAAAAAATTCATTTTTTTTGATGCAGAATTAATCCGCATGTTGTTCTTGATAGTGTGTAAAAATTTCATACAAATATCTTGTTTACGCAACTCTTGAAAGAAAAATTAAATTTTCTTTTTCTATTAATTTTTCAAATTCGTTTTCGTGCAAACTGGTTTTTTTTTGAGTTATGACGTTGTTGAGTAAATGAGCGATATGTATGTATGTATGTATGTATGTATATTGCTTGTACTTGGGCCAGTGTTTACATTTGAGAAGTAAATATTTCAATATTATAAGAAACAAATATAATAGTGTATAATTCTGTGTTACATTCATCTACATACGTATGTATATTTATGTACAATTTATATATATATGTACGTATGTATGTATATAAAAAATGCTACATGGCAAACTTAAAGATACAGAATTTTTATATAGTACATACATTAAAAAAATGTAAATTATGTAGGAAAAACAGTCGTAAGAATATAAATCACAACAAAAGAAATATAAAAATGCACAAGACTACCAACCCATCATCCAACCTATCCAACCACACACAGTTTTGCACTTTTTTGGGGTGGCACATACAAATTATATAAAACATATAATAAACCCACCCAAATCAGAACATTAAGAAAAATTATATAGCAAATAATGAACATATTTTACACACATATGTACGTATGATAATTTTCTTTCATATTGATTTTAATTAATTTTTATATGTACAAAACTGACCTGCATTTTCACTGTGATCTCGACCTGATGTACCAGCTCCCGTTGAAGCAGGGTAGTGATGGTGATGATTATGGGATTCTCGATATTGATAGTGACGATAGCCATGGTGATGGTTAAGTAAATATTGTCTTTTAGGTTTACGCCATCGATTCGATGGATATGTATATATTTGTCCCTCACGAAAACCAGGCATACGTTGTTTTTGTTTAACAAACAGGGCACAGTGAGTCTGTGCTACGCCTGTCTGTGGATCTAGGAAGGGCATTCGCAAGCGTCGTTCTATGCATAAACGAGTATTGTAGTTTTCACTGTTTTCCAGTATTTCTTTGTAGGCTGAATCGTTCAAAAAATTCTGTATTTTCTCAAAATTATTTATATTTACAACTTCAATTTCCGGAGCCGACATGATTTCTACTACTTCCACACAACTTACGGCTTCTTCAGCTAATGATTTACAGTAAACAAATCTCTTGTATTTGCTGCAACACTATGTATAAGTACAAAATAGTGTCTGTTGTTACATCAAATATGTTCGCCTCGGAATTCTATAAAATTTTTAATATTTTATGACTTTATTTTAATCATTTATTATAGATTTATAATAAATCTTCTGCAAATATACGTTTGGTTTGCATTTTTAGCAGACAAACAAGTTTTTAATAGAGATGTATGAATATTGAATAGCCTGGTGTACACAGTTCAGATAAGACCGGCTACTCAGTACACTTGGTGCTAAGAATGTTCGAACATTATCCTGCAGGTGTGCCCATTGTATCATGTCACATGTGTGAGGGTGTTAGAACTAAAAATATGCAAAATTTTTGACATTTCGATATTGCGAAAATGTGAACAGAGTGTTAGAAATAAATTGTAATGAACCAGAGTGATGATGATCAGTTAAGCTAATTAGACTACATGCTTTACATAGCGTATATACCTGATATAAGATCAAATACATTTCTATCAGCAAACGTCAAATTTCATAGCAGAGAGAGTGATATTACATGTGGACTGCAATATTAGTATTATATTAATATTATATCAGATATTATAATATTGTTTTCATAATATATATTTAGAAAACAATATTATGATATCAAGTGTAAAAAAACGCACATATACATTGATACGAGAAGAGAAACTTGTGTATTAAAATGAAAATAAATATTGTTTAGTAAACAAATGCTGAAATGTTTTAACTATACACGATGTATTAAGGAAATGCCAAATTTTTTTTATAAAAACACAGTAATATTAAAATAAACGAAGATAATCACTGCGCGGCTGCCTGATAATTATGAAATATTATGATATTTACAAGAGTACGTTTTCCCCTACATAGATATTAATATTAATATAAATATATTTTTCTTCTCATTCTGCCGACGCCCTATTTCATATTATATCAGAGTTAATATCAGGTATAGACGCTATGTTAAATAAGATGATATTAATTTACGATGCATTGCATGTGCGTACATGTTTGGAGCTTCATGAAAACGCACACAATGCTTGTGCCATGCATTTTGATTGTGAATTCTGCGCTTAAATAGTTTTATACAATTTATTTTCAAATCTCATATTTTTCATGTAATAAAAAATACACTCATGTAGAGCCGGTAGCCAATATTGCTTGCGCTCTCAAAATAAATCTAATCTAATTGTATTCCTTAAGATTAAACACATAAATTAATAAAATAATACATGTGGCAAAGTCATGTGGCTAGTCTACATATCGTCGGTTTGTTTCTGTTTTGATGTATTGAACAAAAATGTGTTTTCACATTAGTTCATTAGTTTTATAAAAAACCACGATAGAATTTTTTGTTTAATAGTAAAGGTAATAGATACATATGTTTTTTATTCAAACTTAAAGTTGATAAGCTTTTTACTGCCAACATAACAAGTTATTAGGGCTTAAAGAAAAAACTACAAAAATCTTTGGCAACGCATTCCATATTCATAAAAACAAAATAGTGTTCACTGCTTGCTCAAGTGGTTTAAATTACTGTATATATTTAAGTAGATATAAACAGTGAAAATATCAGTTTTATTTATATAACATGACTTTTAGAGGTAGAACAAAGGAAGAAATAAAATACAGTGATAAAAGAAATTGTATTAATAAAAAGTAAATATCAACTAATTTCATACTTTGCTGTGATTTGAGTAGAATATGCATTGATATACATTATAACAGACTTGAAAAAAAAATGTTAATACTTTTATTTGAGAAATGTGCCACATGTGAAAAAAAAATTGTCGATTGCCGTAAAACACACTTTACAATGTTCAAAAATTGTGGAAATGACGCAAATTTTCCCCTCTATATCTCCAGACATATTCAAGATATCGCAAAACTTATAACGAATTTGCAAAGAGGACACATTATTCATATATAATCAATCAATAACTCCATTTTATTAAAAATGTCCCATACATCAAAACAGAAATAAATCGACGATATGTATGTAAGTTTATGGCGCAAATTTATTCAGAGAGATTAGAAAATATTAAAGATTCATAATAAATAAAATTTATTTGAAATTCGTTTTAGGAAAATTTTGTATGAAAAATTTGAAATAAAATACATTTCAAATTCGTTTAAAATTTTATGAATATGGATAAGAGCCATTTATTTTATCATTCTATAAAGTGAAAATTCGTATGATCCAACAAATGTGTTCAATTGATTTTAGGGTTAATTACAAATAAACTTTCACTTACTGCGATGAGTATACAACCATGTGCTTGTGGAACATATCATTTATAATATTTTAGTGATTTGTTGTCTTTGGGCGTGGAGTAGTTTTAAAAGTTTAATAAAATTTGTTGAAAATCGTATGCATAGTTAAAAATTTTTGGAAAATATAATGGGGGCTAGCAATCGAAACACACGAATAGCTGTTGGAATCTCAGCTGTAGCATTTTTATTCTTTATTATTGCATATTCAACACCATACTGGCTGGTTACGGACGGACGTTTGAAAAATCCAAGATTTACAAATTTGGGACTCTGGGAAGTGTGCTTTAATGGCTTTCGAGATATACACAGGTTTTATGACACGATTTTCAAAGGCTGCATGTGGGTATTTGAGGAGGAATACTACATTATACACG
This sequence comes from Tachina fera, assembly GCA_905220375.1. Taxonomy (NCBI): domain Eukaryota; kingdom Metazoa; phylum Arthropoda; class Insecta; order Diptera; family Tachinidae; genus Tachina; species Tachina fera. Next base: position 99,081,444 of record LR999967.1, on the reverse strand, counting down.
ATTTTCTGTTACCCAGATTTTATATAGCAGTACAAGTGCTTGCAACTCTTTGTTTTATTATGTGTTTAATAGCCCTGCCTCTTACTTTGGCTTTTTTGCGTACATCTAGAGACGATGATCGTTATGTATTTCTGTTGTTAACGATTGGTTTTTGTCAAGTCGTAGCATCCTTTTTTGGCTTCTTAGCAGTTACAATATTTGGAGCATACGGTGATTCCCGTGATTGGATGCCTCATTGGCAAAATAATGATATGGGTTGGTCCTTTGCATTGGGAGTTATTGGTGCTGTGTTTCTTTTGCCAGGTGGAGTTTTATACATGATTGAAGCCAGACGAGAGCGTTACAAGCGTCTGAATGAAATTAGTACCCGTGAAGCTATCAGTGAATACGGTGGGGATGTTGATTATTATCAACATGTTGCACAGCAACAAATTCAGCAGCAGCAAGTCGAACAACCTGCACCATCGTATGCTCCAGAAACAAGCAGGCCAAGACGCCCCCCACCCGGTCGTCATACACCCAGTGCTCCGTCGATTGCAATTGTTGGTGGTGGTATACAAACCGATATATAATGAATTTTGAAGCATTCTACCATGTGTAAGTAAAATGTATTATCTTCGACACATATCCGTCCAATACACGTTCTTGTTTTGTCCGTTTGATGTAGATTTTAAGTATATATTCACTTTTATCGGATTTTATATAAATTTAATATAGGTACGTATGTACATACGTCCTTACAATTAATATTATAGTGTTCATTACAAAAGAAACCTTTTTGTAATATTACGAGTATACACGACTATTTTCAGTCACATTCCAATTTGACATACCTTTTAATAGTTAAGGTGTAATGCATTATTAAATTATCCAAGTATTTTATTCATTATATAATTCGTATACATATAATCTTTTTTACGAAATAAAAAATGTAAATGTAATGAACCAAGAAACTTTTGGCAATGAATAATAAAAACCACTTAACGAACATTTGCGATTATATTTATTGTTTGGCAAAAGGTATAATTACATACGTTCACATAAGACTATTACTTAAAATCATTTCGTTCTCCACAAAGTTACAATATTTATATATGTAGTAAATTTATATTCTACACATAAGTTACTACTGCAGGCCAATCTCCTCTTAATTACTACTTACCTATTTCTTGTCATATATTAGTCTAAAGTGATAACAGTACTAGTCTAATGTTATTACACTTTTTTGACCTTATTTATAAAACTTAAAAAGTTTATAAAGGCTTTTAAAGACGTATTTTCATACAAAATTTTTCTTAAAATGCCTTTATAAAGACTTTTTAAGTTTTATAAATAAGGCTGTTTGTTTTTAAGTTTTGTACATTTTTATTGCATACTTATTATTTTGAATAAATTTTTGTGCTCAATAATAAAAAAAACTTAACTACTAATAATTTATACAAACAGCAAACCCTCTCAAAAGATGCAACTTTACAAGTCTTGTTTGTGTTTTTGCTACTGTTTTTTTATAAAGACTAGATTGAGTCTTCCTTTCATAACAATAAAAAAAATGATATTACAACCTATGAGACACTTTACAGTCAATGGCACACAACTCATGATGTATGGCCATTCATAGTATAGGACGGAACATCATATAATGAGGAATTGCTGGCATCTTTTAGCCATTTCTTTGGAGCTTCCCCATCATTGATATTAGATTCAATTATAACAAATAATTCACGGTCATTGGCTTTTAATTGCTGCCTAAGATAGGAAAATAGTTGTTGCTCTGTTCCTATGCATTCAGGCATATGCAACTTAGAATCTAAATTATAGTACTTTCCACCTATTTCCCGCACTGCTATCCAATGTCTTTTGTGCAAAGGTAATGTTATAAAGCCAAATTTGTAATCCGAAGGTACGTTCAGGATAAAACCCAAAATTTCATTTAAATCTATGCATTCAGGATCCCTTTAAAAATATCTGAATTAGAGTTGATAAAAATAATGGTCTATTAACTCACTTTCGTTTATCAAACCAAGCCGCCTCACAGTTTCGAAGCTGAAGAGCTTGCATAATTACATTAATGTCATAGTTACCCAAACCCAGCATTGATCGGTGAGGATTTAACCACACATTAGGATTTAGATTAGTGCAAATTTTGTCTAATTGTTCTTTGGTAAATGCCTGACGAGCTAATGGAAGAAATTTAATGAGTAAGATCATATATCGGAAAATTAATCAGAAAAACTTACACTGAAATAAATTATTTAATGCGTGTAGAGCACAAAGCTGACGAGTTTGTCGTTCGTGATAAACATTGTGACAAGTTTGTGGCATTTTTCGACGACTTATCATTAGAACAATTAGAATTTCCAGGAGTTTAAAAATAAAATCACAAAAATAAACAATTTATAACCCAATGTCTTAATTTTTGACAGCAACAATATAACAACAACTGAATTAAAGCTTTTTTATAGAGTTGTGTAGCTCATGAACGAACTAGTGCAATTGAACGATTCACTTAACTGAGCGCTGTGAGCCGTTCAATTCACAGCGCTGTCGGCTCAGTACTGAGTGGTTTCTACATTTGTATCGAACACTTTCAGTAGCTCGTTTTAGACACACACCTACAATCCAAGCCACTTAAATAACATGTGGACTTATTCAGAAGCTCGTTTTAGACACAAACCTATGTAATTTAAGTGGGTTTGTGTCTAAAGCGACCTAATGAAAGAGCTCGGTACAAGTCTTGTGCTTTTTTAGCAAATTGTTTTGTGTCGCACAAGTACATACATAAAAATGTATACATGTGTAGATATGTATACCCTGCTAGCATTTTTGGAAATTTTTAATTAAATTCGGTTCTTTTTTAATACTTTTAAGTGATCAAAAAACAAGAATATGCGCTCATTTTCTGAGCATAAAAGATAGTTTTGTCGGGAGAAAATGGTACCCTACATGCGACTCTTCTTGCGGAGTCTTTTATTACCCGCTTTTCTGATCAGTTTCGAATCATTTATGACTCATATATTTTAAAATAAATAAATAAATTACTTTTAAAGCATAAGCCCGACTCATTTTCGAGTCTTTTTTGAAGCGCGCAAGTGTTTAATCAGTTTTTAATCGTCAAAAGTACTCGAGGAAGACTTAGTTAGGTGATATTTGATAAAACAATCTTCCAAATGCTAGTAGGGTATTTATTAACCAATTCCACTCATTAAACTATTTTACTTTTATCTATTTTTTATACTTCAACTGCCTTGTTTTGTAATGTATGACATACACACACACTGTAGAAATCTGTCACTTTTTGTGCTTCGGTTTTCGCTCTTTCTTTATGTTTGAAAAAATGTTCCACTACAAATGAACTGAGCTACTGAGCTAACTGAATGAAATACTTCAGTAAAGTGAGCTGAGCTGAAAAGAGCGGTCACTCAAAAGAGCTGATAAGCACAAGACTACTTTTTTATGTTAAACGCACATACATTCATAGTAGTGATGCAAGAATATTCGTAGTTGTATTCGAACTGTCGAATATTCGGCCATTTCCAAGCGAATACGAATATTTTTCCAAAGAAATTAAATAAATAAATGCAGAAATCCTAAACGAAATTTAAATATATGACTAAAGCAAATTTTGACATTTTAGTTCAAATTGCTCAATTCGGCATTCGGCTGATAATCAGTCAAACAATTTATTTGAATATTAGTTCCTCTGTCTTGCATCTTATTCGAAAAAGTGAACACTTCAAAATAAATCGTTGAGTTATCCGTCCCCTGTATTTTTCTTCCAAACAACTTACATACGTTCCACCACTAACTTCGGTCGAATTGTAACAAGAGAGCAACTGTCACATGATTTCCACCTGACTGACATTTTCTTCATCACGAATTTGTGCAAGAGCTGAGGAAAAAAATTTTCCTGTAAAGAAAAAAGTTTTCCAGTGGATAATTTAAGAAACTCTATTATTGAAATCGTTGGCATAAATTTAAGGAAAAGAACAAAATGAAAATCTGTGGTCCTAAACTATCCCTCTGTGGCTTGATTATCTCCATTTGGGGTATTATTCAATTGGTGAGTAAATAAAATATTTGGTGACTAAAAGACGAGACAATGGGTACTATGAATAAAAAAAAAAAGCATTTTCTTTTTACTTAAAAATTTGTTTAAAAAAACAAAAAACACAAAAATTTTTGGTTTTAACACAAATTTTTAAGTAAAAAGCAAATACTTTTTTTTATTCATATCACCCAATGGCGTACATACCCACATACTTGTATGCACATACATACGTACATATCTATTGGTGTAGCATCAGGAAAGTGAATACGGATGACCCCAAGTAAATGCAGAAAAGTGCATACAAGGCACTTTTTAATAGTAGAAGTCTCAATAAACTTATCTTTATCATATACTTATATACTTATTTGGCATTCTTTTTATTAAGGTCTTGATGGGATTGTTCTTTTACATACACAGTGTAGCTTTGATTGAAGATTTACCCATTGGCGAAGACTATAAGAGCTTGGATGCCTTTTATGCTGACGCTAATGCTGCTTATAATCAGGTATGAAAGTTTATAAAACCATAACTATTTTTTAGCTAGCTTAATTGCTTTAAAAAGTTTTATGCATGTGTACATATATGTATGGCCTTGAAATATATCTGGGAGTAGTATTTTTTGTTAATTCGCCAGTCTAGTTTACGTTTTCAAGTCATTTTCAGTTAATTTTCCTCAAGTATCTACTATAAACAAAATACAGTACAAATTATGTTTAAAACTGCACATATTGCATACCTTTACGTCTGCATAATTGAAAAAATTATTAATTTGCTTATGTGAAATCAAAGTTCAAGAGAACACTGAGCATGACGCATAGCTGACCACGGTATGATGATGGAATGGTGGGATGATGGAAAATTGTTCCCCAATTATAATTAAAAGTTCGTATTTTGAAGTCAGTTTGCCTAAAGTTTTAGTTTTATGGAAAAAAATTAGAGTAATTGTTGCAAATCGAAGCAGCAAGTGTAATAATCACCCTTTTATGGGGGTAGCCAGAACATTAAGATGTCTTTATCATCGTTAAAAATCGGTGTTTCTATTAACAATGACTGTCGAAATGTTTCTAAAAAATTCCTGTTATTTTTTAAATAACTTTTCTTTACTTTTTGAGAACGACTATATATACATAAATTTTTTTGGAAATAGAAACCAAGGTCTATGTATTTTCCAGGACTTTTCACGGCTTTTCCTTTCGGAATTTGTCTCAAACCAGGTTCTCTTTCTAAATTTGGGTCTTATTAGATTTGCACTTATTTAATTAAATTTGTCTGGGACACTTTTTCATTAATATGTATTTCAAAATATTCATGTTGATTAATTTATTTATTTCAGAATGCCTACAACTGCTGGATTGCTGCCTGTATTTACGTTTTGACTCTTTTACTCTCTGCCCAACAATTTTATATCAACAGTAGAGCAACTGCCAATTAAATATGTACATGTATAAAAAAACATCTCGTAGTAATATTGTCACATTCTTAATTTTTTACTTGCCAACTAGCAGTGCAACAACATCGTCATTATATTTGATTTTTGGTAGCTGTAATAAAATCGAATTCTATACTCTGTATGTTTTGACAAAGTATAAAAAGAATGCTGGCGTTTAACAAACTTTATTTAGTTGCTATGGCCTCTTCCACAGTCATATGTAGAATTATTTTGTAAAAAAGGCAGACAATGACGATCATCATAATTAATGTTAAAATAACAAATCTTACTACCTGTTTTTGAAAATAAAATAAAAATGTGCTTGGGAATTTATATTGAAAAAAAATTGTGTAGATATAAATTCCCCCACGAAAATTTTTATTTCTCCTGTTTGTACAAATTTATATGAAAAGCCTTAACTTTTTAAGTGATTTCCATTTTCCTGCATTGCTAATCGTGACGTTATTTTCCAAAAACAGGTAGTTGTGAAATTTCTTAATTTTAAATCAAAAACATGTACATATTTTTAATAATTATTTTAAAGGAGTCTATTTTATGTACCTTTTCACAATGTATGGTTAAAAGATAACAGGGACTTTAACGGCAAGTTTTGTATGAAGAACTTTCAGTTAAAGTTCACGTTAACTCTTGACCATACATTGTGAAAAGGGACGTTAGTTTATTTTTTGTATTTTTTTGTGCTTTAAATTTCCCAATTACCACACTCAATTTTTCGTTCGATTTTTTTTATTGTAAGAAAAATTCTACATTCCTTAAGATCGTCATTGAGTTCGATTTCAGATTGGAGTCAGTTTTCAAAGTATTTTTTCTTTATGCTTTTTAAGTTAACTTGCAAGACAAATTAACGAGATATATGCATCGTCGCATTCAATCCAATTCGCTGGAAAATACTACTGCCAGCATAAAATTAATTTATGTACTGATATACGAACAGAGGCACTAACGGCACGTATGTATGTATGTATGTACACACATATGTATGTACATAGGATTGAATTCGTTGATACATACAACTTATTAATGTACATTTTTATTTTTATGGATTTTTTTTTGTTTAAGTTTAGTATTTGTTGTTAGAAAAACAAGCCTGGCCCATAAAAAAATTAACAACAATGAGAACAAAAACTACTAAATGTAATATTTTTATGCTATATGTTCATGAGAATACGAAAGAATGTACTCTACTCGTATTGTTTAAATTTAATTAATTTCATTATATACGTGCATGCTTATATGATTAAACATTTGCAATACCTTTTGTTAAAAATTTAACTTCCCCTTTTTCGACTTTTTGGCAGATAAACCTAAACTTTTCTTTACATATTTAATTTAAGCGTTAAATAGTTAAAAAAACAAATCCTGTAATTATATATTCGTTGAAAAATAAATACATACATATATACAAACCACAAAATAATCAGTAGTCTATTATTTCGAAAATCTTGTATATAGTTGGATTAATAATTACCACAAAATTCGAAAGGGTTTTCTTTCCCTTAGAGTTGAAGGTCTACCATAGGCATGGAATGGAAATCAAACGATTCGTGGTGAAAAGATGTGATGAATTTTGAATTACTTCGATTTCTCATTTTAGTTTTTAAAATGCTGCTCAGCCATCAATACGGAAAACTATAGCAGAATATTTGGCTTAAAAACGCTTAGCGAATCACGTAGATCATCTAACATCATTCAAACTATTTGCCTATTAGGCAAAAGTACAGGATATTTATACCTATACCTAGGCAATATTTTGTCATACCCCCGATAAGTGTTGCGAGCGAGCAAATGTTCAGTGGCGTTTGTCCTGATTGCACACCTCATCGCAATAGCTTTTATTTTACAAGTTAAACATTCCTTTCTTGAGACTGAATTGAATTAAATTTATTTTTTTTAACTATTACAAACTATTATTATATATAAAACTGATTAAAATTTAGGTCTTTATTTTTGTATTCGCGATATATTTGTATTATCGTATTTACTTAATATCTTTATTGAAGTATTAATAAACAATTATTTTCTTAATAAAATTCTGCATTTACATTGGAAATAATTAAATTTAAAACTTTTTAAAGCATTAATGAAATTTATTTGACATATTGTCAGAACCCTACAAGAAGACTACCAGTCTACAAAGTCTACTTTGTGTCGATAGTCAGGCAGGATATATTCATCATTGCGTAGAACAAAGTTTCTATCACTTTATTAAGGGCATGATACAATTACACTAGGTACATGCAGAACTACAACAAAATTACAACACCAAAAAACACATGTATTTTGTTGGTATAAACAAACCCCAAATTGTCGGAAACAACTGTCTTTTGTTTATAAAAATAACAATTACAGGGTAACTAAAGTACAATTGCAGACGTGGCATTCCTGCATGATTATAGTTATTCAGTGTTGCCAGTATGGGTGTAGTTAGACAGTGTGTAATTTCTACTCACATGTGTAGGCGATGTAATTGAATTCTTGTATAATATGTGTGTAATTCTACTTTGGGTTCTATTTTTATTTATTATTGTTTTAATTTTAACCTACACAAAAGATGTGTAGTGTAATTTTCTTCAATGTGTAATTGGAGACACAGCCATGTGTAAATTCATTGGCAACACTGTAATCATTTTATTCACACACACACATTAACATTTTTGCAGCTTGTAAACAAAGTTTGACAACTAGGTGCAATGTATACAGTGACAGGCTGGGCTTGTGCATGTACCTAGTATAATTGTATCATGATTAAGGGCAAAATGAAAAATGTGATGGAAACTTTTGTGTACGTGTGATCTTGCATCTCTCTCTAACTAACGAATATAACATATAGTTGAACTGCTCACTCCAGTACTTTTTAATAATCAATGATAGCATAAATATTACTCAAGTTTGACTGATCATAATTGAATAATATATCCCCCACAATTGAGCAATCATACATGATTGATATATTGACAGAAAATATACTTTTTGTTTTATTTTATTTGCTTTTAAAATACACAAGTAAATATCATATTAAAAACAAATATACAACAAATTAACAAAAACAACAACTAACTTAAGCAGTAGCCAGCCCTCGTCACACCTTTTTATCGCCAACGCACCTTGCTCTTTACAAATATCTAAAATTTTGAAAATAAATATACATATTAAATTAAACTTTGTGAATTTCTTTTGTTCATTATTTTACTTATCTTTTTTAAATCTTATAAACTTTAATTTGCACATAATGAATTGTATTAAAGCCTTCTTCAACCACCAACACATCATGCCCTTTTCAAATATCTAAATATTGAAAAAACGAATACATACATATGTATATTTTTAATTAAACTATATACAATTTGTTATGTTCTTTATTATTTTTATCTTACTTTTTCACGAGCATCATTATTTTTGTTACCACTTTTATACATTTGAATTTTAGAAACCGAACGAACTTTAAATTATTTTCATTAAAATTCAATATTTTAATTGTTTTGACATACATATGTACATATATTAGATGTTCCACTCTAGCATATATGTTAGACTAGAGCAACTATAATAACTGTTGAATTGAATGTAAAATTATTTTAAATGTGTTAGTAAAAAAATGTTGTTTGTGTTAGTTTCAGTCATTCATTTCTTGTAGGGAAGTGTAAATACTACAATAATTGAAAATTGGCGCCAATAAAATATGTATATAGACATGCTAAACCACCAGCAAATAAATTTCAATTATTGTACTTTTTAAAGCATTTTAAAATTGCATATCTATGCTGAACGGGAAAAAATAACAAAAGATATTTAACATGAGGCTTTTTTTCTTTGAATTTTCCCATTTTCAAGTATGTGTCTTAAGTCTTTTGGTGTTCGCTACTGTAGCTGGTGTAAGAAAAATCACAAAAGGCTTAAGCTCGGAAAATATGAAAATTCGGTCGAATCAAAATTTAATGGTGATTTTCGAATTGAGCGGGTGGAATTCGTACGAATAGGGTCAAAGGGCCATTTTCGGCCATGCGTTTCCGAGATAAATGCAAAAAACTTGAAAATTCCTAAAACTCATTAATTTTGTGTTGCTGTCTTAAGTCTTTCGAATTTCGAAATTTAAGAAAAACATTCCAGCCGTTTATAAAATATCATATCTTTTTTAGATATGTATATTCGGGAAATTTTAAAATGTTTAATTTTCGCTATTATATTTACTATATATCGTTAACTTAATACGAAAAGGCCCCAACTCATAATTTTTCGAAATCGATATTTTTTACATATTTCGATAGACCATTACTAGATACACCTCCTCCAAAAAAAAAAAAACAGATGAATTCGGAAAAAATACCGAAGTTATAGCCTAATAAAAATTACGTTTAAAAAAATTTTGTATCAATATTGCATTTTTTATTTAGTTTTTTCCTCCTCCTGTAAACTATGAAAAACATGAGTTAGGGCCTTTTCGTATTAAGTTAACGATATGTATTTATTAATGTTATGAAGTTGTTAGTGCATTGTTGTCAATTTTTATAGATTATGTTGTGGAAACATTGAAAGCAAGAGTCTAACTGAGGACGGTAATTCGGTGTTATGATTTTAATGTTATGAGCACATTAAAATTTTTGTAAACTATTGTGTTGTGCTGATGTTAATTGTACCCGCAGCCCATCGTAGCAACGTCGTTCTGATTGTCTTTTTCTGCCTGGGTATCAACATATCGAGCTATAATCGGTGAAAAAGCTTAAGCATCACATTTTTTTTAGAATTCTTTTGGCTTAATTTGTCAGAATTTGTTAAATGTGCTTTTTAATATCCAAACTATACCATGCCATATAATAAATAATTAACCTACAAACATTTGTGATTTTTTGAAATGTTTGTGTGGGGAACCCACCAAAGGGTGGTTCCAGGGAGTGTGCCACTGGCATAGGTGGGTCGCCCCTCCACAATTACTGGGTGTCGGTCATACATTTTGACTCGAATTCGGGAATTCTAAATGGGTCAAAGTGAGATTTTTCACTTTTGATCCCTTCGGATCAAAAATCGGGACATCAAAATACATTTTAGAGGTATGGTTCCTTCGGCAAAGTTTCTTATTTTGATCATTAGAATCTTTCCTTTCCTTGTAATTTGTGCGATTTTTAAATCGAACCGCCCTAATATATATGTATATACATTACTCCGTTTCTGGGCAATGAGAAGACATTTTTCCTAAGATTTTAACCAATATATTTATTTATTAAGTTTATTTCCATTGATTTATAGTATATTCAATGAGTTCATAAAAACTATAATGATGATATCATTGCTTTTTACAATTAATAAACTAATGATTTGTATATTCAAATTAACTGCGAAACATAATTATTTTTATTATTATTATTATTATTATTTTTAATAATAAACATAATGATAAATATGACTTTGAAATAATATGTATGTATATAGTGTGTATGTACCTTGTATTACTCTAAAAGCCTTTTAAAAAAGCTTCAACTTGTGTGTTCTTAAAATTAAAATAACATCTACATAAATAAAATACATATTTGATTTCGAATTCAAAATAAATTTAATGCTTCTAAGGCCATTATTACATTCTTATTGTTTATCGGACGTATAAAAAGTTTTTCATTTGGGGTATTCAAATGGTATGGATAAAGTTCATATTATCATAAATGTTTTAAATTATTTTAATATAAATATTTATGCATTGCTTTTCTTTTCAACCAATAATTTTAAAACATTATGATACTATGACCTTTATGACTACAATATGAATCCTCTAAATATGTTTCAACAACTATTTTTCTAGTATTACAATACTTGCAAGTTTTGAAAGACACGCCCCTGGTAGGATGAATTTTAACTCCAACGTACCGCTCAGGCTAGGTTAAAGTGAAATTATAATAATGAAAAACTTTAACTAACGCCAAATTGTAATAATGGCCTTAAAAGTGTTGAAATCAGTTTTACTCCATCCACTATTTCCTTGATTACACTTAAATTTAAGTGAAACTTAAAACAAAATTTGCAACTACTATTACAAACTAAATAAAGTATAACAATTTTTTATACAATGCATTTTTTTCAAAATAAATTTTAATGTTAGTGATATAAAATTAATTTTTTAATATGCTTATTTCATATGTATTGTTTTCGAATTTAAATTATTATTACGTTATGTTTGTATTAACATTTTGATTCCATTTTGTTTTTTGTTTTACTAAAATTATATAAATTAGTTTAGATTTAAGCTTAATTGTTTATTTTACAGACTAGATGCAATTAAAAATTTATAACACTGCGCAATAATATAAAAATAATTTTTGTTTGCAAGCTAAACAGAACAGGGGGCAAATCACCGCATTCAAAATCGAGTACTTTGTCTTCGAAATGTTGTTAACGTGGATCACGGCAATCGTTAACGAAACGTATCTACTCGAAGTTGCACTCGATTGGTAGTCTATTATCGAAAACAAGTAAATAAACTCTTAGCTTTTTGCCGCGAAACAAACCAAAGAAACAAAACAAAGGAAAAAGAAAGAAGTGTGTAATCAAAATATAAGTATTTTCCGGATATTTTCGAACAATTAGTTTAGAAAATATAATTTAATTTAATTTTAATTGTTTTTAAGGAAAGTGAAATAAGTAAAATAAGGAAAGTAAAATACGATCGAATACCGTGATCCAAAAAATTGTAGCCATCGAAATAATTCTCTACACGAACGTGCACTCGATTTCGAGTGCCGTGATTTGCCCCCAGGACAGTCTATATGATGCCTTAAATTGTTTCGAAAACTCAAATAGTCTGGACTAATTATTTTAAACTTTTGAAAAGCGTTCGAAACTAAAATATTAAATGTGATTGTTACTAAGAACATTTTCGAATTTGTTTTCGGTCATATTACTTTCGAGAAAACAGGAAAAAATATGGGTATATACATATATATATATATATATATATATATATATATATATATATTAAAAGCAAAGTTGGTGCAAGTGCAAAAAAAGAAAACTCTGAGTAATTAAGATTCAAAGATTTTTTCCCTGTTAAGTTATTGGTTGTAGTAAAACTTTTGGTCAATAGAGTTGAGGTCCGAATTTTTATAGAGTACTTAAAAAATTAATTTTTAGTTTTGACACTTGCATCCCTTTGCTTCTAAGCCCCTCAATTGTTTTATATTTTTATTGATTTGGAAACACTTCGAAAAGAGCACTCATCTTGATTCAGCTGTGTGAAAGTCAGCTGGAGGAATACTATCTCTTTCTATCTTTCTCCCGACTGAATTAAAACTTTTGCAAAGTAAACTTTGCGTGTCTAAAAATGGTATAACACAGAACATGTCCTAGCAAAGTTGTACCCCTTTTAGACACGCAAACTTTACTTTGCAAAGTTTTAATTCATCTGTGTGCAAGACAGAGGAGGAAATACTTTCTCTCTCGGTCTGTCACCCAGCTGAATTAAGATTTTGCAAAGTAAAATTTGCGTGTCTAAAAGGGGTATTGCTGGGGTTGCTCTCTGTCTCTCATTGCATATTTAGTCCAGAGCTGCCACTATTGGAAGTTTTGGTATTTTGTTTGGGGACAGCAACAAATCTCATGGGGAATTTTTTGGGATAAAATTGGTTGAAACTGCATATGTATAATGCCGATAATTATTTAAAATTAATGTTATATTAATACTATAAACTACTATTTTATATATGATGATATTGAGAAAAAAATTCGTATCTATTGGATTGATGCCCTTGTAAGTGTCTATCTACGTTAGTTAGCTACGTTCAAATATATGTACATACTCTGATATTTGCAATTGAGAACTACTTTGAAAACTCTTAAATTTATTCCTATTTATTTTCAAAGTAAGAGCAAGAGTTGTTGTCCCCGAGATCTGATTGGCTGTTGTGCTCTCGTAGGAGTGAAAGCACAAAAGCTGTTTTGTAAAAGTTTGCACATTGTGCATATTGCTTGGACGTAGCTGATCTACAACAAAAATATTACAATGTAACTCTGATTTAATTTTGAAATCATCCTGAAGCTACATTGGCTACATGCTACGTACTAGTAACATACACATTTTTACACATATGTATACCTAATTTATATTACGCATTTTTTCCATGCAATTAGTTGCATGAACATTTTTCATTTGTCAAAAGGAAGCCTGGATTAGCAATTCATATTAAAAAACTTTGCCAAAAATGCATCAGAGATTCATTCTACGCCCTTTTTTATATAAAATTCTCTTATAGAGCGGTGCAAGTAGCAAATAGAAATTTCGTGCAAAAAATTCATAAAATTTCATGAAAAAATACTTAATGTAAACTTGGTAATATTCTGCCTCCGGAAATGTGCCCGGTTCGGCTACATGTGTCACATTTAGATTTTGGAACAAAATTGCATAAAGTACATACAAGTCAAATCCATTAAAAACTGCGAAGAACTGTCAAAGAAAAATTGCATAGTGTGGACAGGAATGGAGTTTTAATATAGCATCTCATAAAATTTCGCAAGTGCAATAAATTAAAGAATAAAGTGTTAAATAAACTAACTATCAAACTAATGACTCGTCTACGGATGTCAACCGAAATTTAGTTGCATTGCTAGTTGACAAAATTTTATTACGTATGGCAACTGGTAACTTGTTTAGTACTTATATTTTTTATATTTTTATTTTCAATTACCAACTGGACAAAGTTGCCATATATGTATAATGCAGGGTATACACGATAGAGCACTGCACTGACTACTCGAGCAATGTTCATAAGTAATCTACTCTCAGCAATTTTCTATTTTGTCTATATGAATTTTACTAAACTGAAAACACATGAGCATGCTCATGGTGTTGCTCGTGCAACGCTCTAATACACGATACTTAATTTCGTACTTAGCGCAGTATGAGTTATAGTAAAGGTTTTCAGATACACGTTACTACAAATTATACTAATTCATTTTAGGGCAATACTCAAGCGATAAAATTAAAATTGTGGTTGATTTATTAATAATCCCCCTTATCGTGGTTGGCGTTTTTCGACTTCAAATTGCACAATTTGTAGTTGATTAAAGAAATTAAGCTACATTTTCCTTTAATCTATTACAATACGCCTGACTTTCGCCGGAAATTCGCCAATCACAATAAGGGGGATTAAGTGAACTGCAGTTGAAAAGAATAAAAAAAATAATGTAAAAACAAAAAGGGCATGTGTAGAGAATGATTAATATAATGTTTTATGTTTTTTTTTTTAAATTAAAATATCCGCTACATAAACCTAATTTTAAAATTTATCCGCAAAAACACTTCGTTTTCTAAATTAGCTCTTCATAAAACAAATTTTGCTGTAGAACAGCATGATACACAATACTTATTATCGTACTTATCAAGGCTCCGCCCACAAAAATCAAAGATTTTTGATTTTCATACTACAAAGTATACTTAATAAGTACGACAGCATGATTGATACACGTAATTAATTTCATACTTGTACGATTTATCGTACGATTTGTAGTAACGTGTATACTCGCCATAATACTACTTTGATTTTCGATTGCGTTGTCAGTTGACAAGGCAACTGAATGAAGTTCTGTTGTCATCCATAATCGAGCCGTACGTAAATTAATTTCTTATCAAGTGCATATTTTTGTTAGATTTATTTTTCCCTCCCAACCAATTTTAAGGCCCTGGTCGTTTTGTTTTGTTTTTTGTTTTGATTTGATTTTCATTCTTTATATATGTAGAGTAAAAACTTTAAGCTTCTTTAGTTGATTTCAAGAAAGGCAAATATACATATATGTAGTAAGTGTTAATTTAATAAATATTGCTTGATCCTTTTCGCTACAAAATTGGACCACCAATGTTAAAGCGTGCATTAAATATATGTATGTACATACAATCTAAACATTTAATTTTAAGTTTCCAATAGTTTAGTATACATTTACTCGTAATTTTAATTCATAAATGATTTATCGTTTTGTAATAGTAATTTTTCTTTTTAAGTTGCAGGCTAGAAGTACATAAGTGCTAGTTATTATATAAATATTATAAATCTAATTGGCTATACAATGATAAACAATTAATCATTTGACTTTGTATATAAACTTAAGCGCTCTTGGTTGCGGCTTGATGATCGAGATGATTTTCGATTGATCGATTCCAAATATGCGGCAGGGGTCCAACCTTCTGAATTGGTATCTAGATTTGAGAATGAAACCAAAATAAAAGTTATTATTATTATTATTATTATGTATTATTACATTTTAATTTATGTATGTATGTATATAAGGCAACCTACGGATTATAAATTGTTTATTTATTTATACTTTATACTAAATAAAAATTTACCTAATATACGCACATACCACCATCCCGCACAGCCCACCTTAAGCAATTCAACATTGTCCCCTTCTCGCATTGAGACCTCCGAATGCCCCACAGCCACATAATCGGCCAGGGCTACGAATTTACTACCCTATATGCATATATATTCAGTTTAATGCATGTTTTAATGTACAAATGCATTTGAGTATACGGGGGTATGATGTTTGCAATCATGATGTATAGTTTTATTTAATTTATATTTTTTTGTATATAGAGATGTAGAAAGATGTAGAAAAAAGTTGTATGGCCTTTATTAGTAAAAGCATTAACCATTAAGAGGTCTATATGTATATATTTTTTAAATATTATCATATATCTATTTATGTATGTATGTATGTATTTATGTATATCAATAACAAGCTAATGATTTTCTTTAAGCTTTAGGTACTTTTTAAATGCATTTAGTATTCTTAATTTAGTGTTAATATTATATGTTCATTTAATTCATTTTCAACTTAACTAAAAAAAAAATATTATTTAATTTTAAGAACTCAAGCAACATATTAAAATCAATATTTATTTAAAAACAAGCACGTCGAATAATGAAACTAATAAAATTATGGTTGTGTTAACTATGTTGAAATGTTAACGGACTAACAGTGGAGGGAGAGTTGGATTTTTTGTATTCTGTTTGGAGCGGGGGTGGTGAATTTATTTATTGAGTGCATTTAGGTGAAATTCGTTCAAACATTATTTAAGGTGTTTACAAAACCATTTTGCCAGGTGTAGAAAGGTTAAGAACAATTTCTTACAAATGTGAAAGGTTACAACAGTATTTTTATATATTGTTATTTTTAGTTTGTTAATGTTAAATTTTTTTCGACAAAAAAAATCACATCGTTCGTGATAAATTTTGATTTCTTAATTATGTATGTATGTAACTACAGTGGTATCTCAGTTTAATGAATTCTAGATTTAAGCCATGCTTAAATTTTTCTCATTCAGTACCTCATATACCGAACAAATCAAAAAGCTGTGTTGAAGTAGACGATAGTTGCAAGTAATTCGAATTGAAATAACCAAGACTAAGGTCAGGGGTAAAGAAAATGTTCAATAGAATTCTTAATTTTTAATTTCTGGCCAAATTCAGGCGAATACGAATACGAATATTTTCCAAAAAAAAAATTAAATATATAAATGCATAAATCCTAAACGAAATTTAAATGTATATGGCTAAAAATAAATTTTCATTAAATTTTTTATAGAAATTTGTGCTTTGTATTCTTTCCAAATGCTATTTAAGGACTATCATTAAAATTTTGGTTAGTTTTTATTAGGGATGTCAATCGGTACTGGTTTTTATGATCCCGGGATTCGGGATTTAAACAAATCAAATTCCGGGATTTTGGGATTCCGAAATTTTTTGAGATTCAGAAATTTTTCGGGAATCGGGGTTTTTTTGAGTAAGTGCAAGATTATCAGCGTAAATTTTGCAAACTTGTGCAACTTTAAATGGCATTGCCAAGCACAAAATGTGGACAAAAAGTACTTATAAAAACAGCTATACACAAAATAATAACGCATAAATAGCTGTTGTTGTCATTTAAATTAAAAAAACAAGTGGTTAAATTTGTGTTCTATAGAAATAATTTTATTAAAAATTATAAAATTCATAAAATTTTAAAAATTCTTTACTATTTAGTGAAAGCACATGAAGTAACTTTCAAATTCAATTTTAGGATAAAAAACAAGTAATTTTATTATTTTCAAAAAACCTCTGCCTCAAATATGTTATTAGAATTTTGTTAAAGAATACGAATGTTATTGATATTTGTAATTTGATTACAGAATTCAGCGAAGTTTGGACAGTTTGTGTCAGCATTTTAACAAATTCTTTTAATAATAAAGAAACATAATGTATAAACATAACATATATGTATGTACATATTTATCGACAACTAAAGAAAATAAGTTGATCTCGACAGAAAGTGCACTTATTTTTTTTGCACCGTTGCAAGAGTTGAGGTAAATACCTTTGTTATTTAATATATTATTATTAAAGCTGTTAAAAATATTGCTTATTATCATCAAATATATTGCAATTAATGAAGAAAAGGAGAAAAAACATGTTTTGGAAACACATTTTCATTCAAACTATTAACAGGATGAAACAAATAAATATAAAAGATCAATATTGTGTTGCTATCTATCTATCATGATGAATTTATTTTTATAAAACAAACAAAACTTAGTAAACAATTTTAAAAATTTAAAAATTGAAATCCCGAGATTCGGGATTACTTGAATCGCAAAAATCCGGGGATCGGTATTCGGGATTGGCATTCCTAGTATTTATTTTTATAAAACAAACAAAACTTAGTAAACAATTTTGAGATTGACCGAATCCCGAAAACCCCGGGATTAAAAATTGAAATCCCGAGATTCGGGATTACTTGAATCGCAAAAATCCCGGGATCGGTATTCGGGATTGGCATTCCTAGTATTTATTTTTATAAAACAAACAAAACTTAGTAAACAATTTTGAGATTGACCGAATCCCGAAAACCCCGGGATTAAAAATTGAAATCCCGAGATTCGGGATTACTTGCATCGCAAAAATCCCGGGATCGGTATTCGGGATTGGCATTCCTAGTTTTTATTAACTTTAAAGTACGCCAACAGGAGGATGAAGGTCTTTTCCATAACAATTTTTTCATATTTCATTTTGGCGGCGTAAAAAGAACCCCAATTGTATGTCTATAAATTTCACATACAATATTCGTATTCGTATTCGCGATTATCAAAATTTGACATTCGTTACATCACTAGTACATACATACATACATACATATGTATGTATGACAGTAGTAGTAGCATTACTATCAAAGATCTAATAATGATGTTATATTCCCACAAATGTTGCTATTTTAATACAAATAGAAATTTAATACAAAGAGTCGCCTAATTTCAAACTTTCCTGCCTACTTTTTAACCCTTTAACTTTATTCATAAAAAATTATTTTCTTTTACAAAGGGTTTACAAAAAAATTTTGTATGAAAAAACTCTTTTATAAATCTCTTATAAATCGAACATATTTTTTATGAATAAGATCTCTACTATTTACAAACCAAGTCTTATTATATTTACAATTGTGTTGTTAATTTATTATTATGTTTAAATTATTATTTTATAGTTTGTGATTTGGGTTTTTGTGAAGTTTTTTTTTGTTTAATATCATTTGCAGTTTGCTTTATTATACAATTGATTACATATTTTTAATTTTAGTTCTAAATAACCAAAAAAAAAAAAAAAGAAAACCTTGTAGAAAGTAACGAGTGAAGTGAGCGTGAGAGAGACAGTTGGAGAAAGATTAGTGATTGATTAATTGTTTAATAGTTTGTTTGATTAATTGTTTGCTGGATTAATTAAATTATTAGTGTCAGTTTGATTAAAATAAACGGCCAACACTTAACATTAAACTAATTAACTAATTATTATTGTATTATTTTTAATTATTTGGCTAAAAACTAAAACTTACGTAGACGATAAATGATTAATTGACTGGACTCCATGAAATCATGTACAAATAATTACGATGACATTTAAAATAATTATGTTTTTATTTATTTTATTGTTTAATTATTTGCTTAAATTATGCCTTTAATTGATTTGCAAAATTAATCGTTATTGATGCAAAGGTGAGATTTTTTCGATGATACAAGTGATGGAAAATTACATATTAGAAGTAGCAGATAATAGAAAAATAGTAGCAATAAATATCAATTTGTTTGTTCATAGAGATACACAGACAGAGAGAGAAAGAGACAAAAGCAGTGATATTTTCATTTTGTTTTCAACAACATAAATATTTTAAAACGAAACGTGTATGTACGACATTAAAACTAATGAATTTTTATAAAACTCCTTCAATAGATTTGGGTAAATATTGTTTATTTTTTTTTATTAAAACAGCAATTTGGAAACAGAAAACTTTTAGAAATTAACAAAAAGTTGTATTTCGAACCAAATACATACAAGAAATGAAATTATTAATTTGGGAGGTGTTAATTAAATTGCAGTAAATATGCTTTAACTGTTGGGTAAATTTATTTAAATTAAATAAAGTTTACTTTGCAAAGTCTTGATTCAGCTGAGAGTAAGACAAAGAGATAATATTCCTTCCTTTGTCTTTCACACAGCTGAATTAACATGTTGCAAAGTAAATTTTCCGTATCTAAAAGTCCAGGATGTAATTATGTATTTTTGTTAAATGAGCTTTACACTATTTTAAACACACTGAGACAGAAAAACATCATTGACAGCCTTCATAAACGCAAACTTTTTTTGCATACAAAAATGTCATATGTTCCTTAACCATGTACGATACATTTCATTTGCACTGTTTTTAAGTATTCTGCTTTATTGAAACACTACATCATTTTAAATAATAAAAGTACAAAGATACACATTACACATTAGTGGAGTTAAGTGTTTGAGGTAAACGGTCTTGCAAAAGTAAAAATACAGAATATTGTTGTATTTGTTTATCAAGCTGGCAATAAAATACACTCATTTACATATGCAATCTGATCGACCGAATGTCACCATTGTGAATTTCACTCATTGTTTATCAAGCAGAGTTATATTTCTATTACTATTGTTTTGTCTCAGTGTGAACGAAGTTCCTAGATTTCAAATTCATAATTAGAATTTTCACTTTGGCTTTTTTTTTGCGATTTTTCTTTAAATCTTAAAATAATTTTATTTCCATTTTAAAAAAACTTTATGAATATATATATATGTATATATACAAATATGAATATTGTATAACATATTAAAATAAATGGCTTGACTAATTTCAGCTTCATTTTCTAAATATTGTCGTTATTATTAATTAATAAATAAATACTGCTAAGAAATTTTTACATTTATTTTAACTACTTTTCGGTGCAGATTAAATTAATTTATACATTTTGTTTTTTTATTTTTATTTTTATTTTTTGCAACTTTGTTCTACGAGTATTTATAACAATTTGAAGTGAAATTGTACTTGAATTTTTATATATGTATGTATTACTATTTTTATCTTCTGTCAACTTAATTTTCTTTTGTATAGTTTATTTTGAAATTTATTTCATTATTTATTAGTTATTACTTATTGCACTGGGGAGGGAGGGTGAAGAGTTTTGGTTTAATTGCTTATTAAATAGACTTGTGGTTTTGTTGTTCGTTTTTGTTTTATATCAGCTGATTTTGAATTTAATTTAGTGCTCAACCGAAACATAAAATTTGGAATTTGACTTGCTGTTGCGTGGATAAGAACCACTGTCGTGATGTTGATGATTATGATGATGACTGCTAGTTGTAGTATTAATGGTGGTAGACCATGGTGCTAGGAAGTTTATGAAACGCTAGGGTTTTTTTCGACAGTTTACACACGCACACACACACGCATATGTATAAATATTGCAATAACCAGTAGTCATATTTCGCACACGACACCACACCATTTTCGGTTTCGATTTTTTTTCATCGGGTTTTGTTTTTGATTTGTTTTGTTATTGATTTGGGTGATTATTTTTTACATTTACGAAATTCGGAAATAAAGGACGGTTGGTTTTAACATTGAGAGTTATTATTATTTTTTTTTATTTTGTTCAACAGAATTTTAACAATACAGGGATTTTTTTTAAATTTATTGGTATGAAGTGTTTTATTTTTTTTTAATATTTTGATTTGGTGCATGGAAATAAAAGAAGAAACCCAAAAATATGGAAAAATAAGACAAATGAATTAAAACATTTAAAAATAAATGGAAATAAGGAAATAAAATAAAAACAAAACAAAATTAAAACGGTTAAAACAGAATGTAAAGAAAATAAATTTAGACAAGGACAACTAAAAATAACCAATACCAATTTGTTTTGGATAATTTTTTTTTGTAAATTAATCAAATAAAATAAATATGTACTTTTGAATGGCTAAAAGTATATTACAAACTTACCGGTGCACTGTTGTCTTCGATCACCGACATTTCATCTTCGCTATTCGAATAATCTGAACTCCAGCCACAGGCCTCATTATGTTCTTTGTCTGTGGTGCTTGTGGCAGAAGTCATCGACATATTGCTACTTATGGGCAGGCCAGATATTATACAATTATCATCGCTACTACTACAATTCGAATTGCGATTGGATGATTCGGAAGAGGCGTCACAGCTGATCGTTCGCTGTGATGTTATTATATTTGGTGTATCCCAAGAGGTGGTTTGTCGTAGGCCCCTGTGATTTAGACCGTATTGTTTGATTTTTTCACCTTTTAACTCTTCCAATTGATTGAGCAGCACCCGCTTGATTTCCGCCACCCACTTGTTTTTGATTTCAATTGTGGGCGCTTGCAGGGTGTGAACTTCTTGGCGGCCTTGTAACCAAACTTCAAAACGTTTTGTATCGCCGCGTACGGATTCGGTTAAACCAATTTGTGACATCTATAGAACGAATAAAATTAATAATTTTTATTTAAAATTTTTTTTTCAATTATTTGGCAATACTCGTATAATGGGCCATTTCACAGAGTTCAATTCCGTTCGGAAATGGAATTGTATCCACCTCAAGATGTCAAGCCCTAGCCGGAGCATACCTCAGCATACCAGTGCCCTTAACATTCTAGACACACCTGACAAATTTTCGTATTTTATTTTCCTTTTTAAGACACCATCTCCTAGAAAAATGGTGTGGCTTGAATTCCGTTTCGGAACGGAATTGAACTTTATGATATGGCCGAATATTGAAAGCCTTGATATTTTGTGAAAAGTTAAATGTGAAACATCGTCATTTGCCGTTTTAAAATCTTATAAATAATTTATTTAAATTTTACAAATAATTCTTTTGCATAAGATAATTCCATCAGAGATTGTCTTGCATTTTTTTAATTCGGAAATAATTCAATCAAGCAATAACTAACTGGTATATGTTTATATATATATATGTTTCATTTTGAATAGCCCACAATATTGAATTATTAAAATTCACTACAAAACTGTTCAAAATTTCCCGGTCACAGTTCGCAAGACTGAAACATTTGTTGGTCGTCGTGAAACACCTTCTCCAGAAATTGCCAGAAATTGTGAAACTAGTGAAACGTGGCTCAAGAAAAACCGAGAACATTTCTGTTGTAGCCCACAGTATTAAGTAAAACAAAGGTTTGTAAATTTTTCAACGATCTTTGTCGATTGAGTACTGACCGTGTGATTTCACAAAGAGGCGATCACAATTGGTTACCGATATCTTGTGATTTAACACCTTTAAACTTTTTCCTTTGGGTCCATGTGAAAGCTAAAATACTTAAATAACTCGAACGAAATAAAATACTATCATGAATAATTTAAAACACGCAATTTTGAATATTTAATTAATCCCATAATATCCTGGATATTGCGAAAATAAGGTCCTAGATCATCTTGAGTTGCCGTTTCCTCTTCATTGTCATAAAAATCCCAGACTTTCACGATGAAGTTCAAGCCATACACTTTGGGACCGTTGGTACAATATGAGGAGGTTGTCTATGAGATTGTCAATTATGTTTGGTCGTTGATGGAAGTTGTGTCTCGGTTGGTTGCAGCTTGACCATTTTACCGACTAAAGTTGCAAATTGCCACTTTTACGACTAAGGCACTTTTTTTAAAATGAATTATATAAAAATAAATTAAAAAAAAGTTTAGTGTAGTTTTTCTCGTTTTTCTTTTAATTTTGCCCCTTTTTTTGATAAATCCCCTTTTTGTGCCAATTTTTGAAAAATGTCATCGGGTTCATTAGTTAATTTTTATCACAAACCGATGATCAAACGCATGTAATTTAAATGGGTTTGATCATAGGTATATCTGTCTGAAATGAACGACTGAACGAGTTGGACTTAGCTTTATGTAAAATAAACTAGGGAACGAGTTCGAAGCAAGTCTAGATTTTTTGGCAAGTTGTACAGAAGATGTTGTACGCAGTGTTGTATAGTTTGAGCTGAAACAAGCAACTTGGTAAAGCAACGTGTTACGCCAGCGGCGGCAAAGTGCGTGGCTTGCATTACAATTATGTGCCATGGAAGTCTCACTTACCTTTAAGTAATGCTTGAACTGATAGGTGCTCTTATTGTGGCCCGGTTTCGAAGTTTGCTTACAAAACAACATAGATTTTTGATATAAAAATATATGTCTTTGTTGAGGTTTTATGCGCAGACGTAAGTCTTTTTTCGATTCAGACCAAACCTGAAATGAATCTTGCAACAATAGCTCGCCTTGTTGAGACAAATCGGTCTGTGGGAATTAGAATACATAAAAACATCAATATTTTCTAAATAAAAAAGAAATCCATATATATGTCTCAATTTTGACTTACCGGAAATCCCGTTATAGCCACTTGATGCATAGAATCATTTACACATTTCAAAACAATCAGCATGCAGTCCAAAGCCTTTTGTAATTCTTTGGTACAACTGCCACTATCACTAAAACGTAAAAGATCTTTAAGTAACAATTGATATTTGGTAATACGCTGCACAGGTTTTAATAAATAGGCCGCCAGCGGCAGCTTGTGGCCTAATCGTTTTTGGCATTCTTGTAAAAATAGATGAGTATCAACTAGAGTTTCACGCAAACGATCCGAGCGCGGTATATTTTGGCAGTAAAAAGAGTATAAACGATAAAAAGTATCACGCTGCAAAGAACAGAATTTAATTTTAAACAATTATTACCTCAGCTCAGCTCCGCTCGTTGAAAGAACACTTACCCTTTGTACAAAACAGAGAGCAACCAGTTCCGTGGTCGATATACAGTTTTCCAAGTCCTTGAGAAAAATATCATTGTGAAATGTATAGAGTTCATGCAAGTTGCCAAATAAAATATCTTCTTTGCCCTGCAGACTGGCCGGTACCAAATGTATCATTTCCTCCGAGTGCATTTGATCACAGTAACCCTAAAAAATAGAAAAAGATTAAAATTAAAAATTAAAATTTAAAATTAAAATATAAAAACAAATAGTTTTTTATTTAGTTTTAAAAATGTTAAACTTTACACAATCTGAAATATTTTCATCGCAAGTATCAGGGTTGCTGGCTACAGTTGATTTCAAGTCTTTACAATAAGCGCCCAATTCATATTCTATAAATTTACCAAATTTATCCTCAACATATTCCTCAACTGTATCATAATCCTGTTGGCTTACGAATTCCTTAAGGATTTGCTCATATTTTTGTTCTTTGAACTCGTTGAAGGTAAATTTAGGCATTTCAAAATTATTCTCTTTAAAGCTTTCCTCAAAGAACTCATGGCAAAATTTCAAAATCTCTCTATATGAAGTCGAAAATATATTATTGGTCTTAGGCTTATTATCTTCTGCATCTCTAAGCTTGGGAGCTTTTAAAGTTGTGTGATTGGAATTTGTAAACGTTTGCAAAGAAGAGCGACAGGCATGACAAACATGTGATTCTACTTCGGGCGTCTTTTTGGGTTCTTTCAAGGACTTTGGTGTGGACAACAATTTCAAACTGTTCAAGGAACCTTTACCCATAGCCGACTGAGCTCTAGCCACCGATGAAGATATGGAGGTGAAACTTTTCGGTTCGTGGCACTCATTCAGATACGACAATATATCAGTATAGTTTTTCCTTTGCAAGTAATCTTTGAATTCTATGTCGTTTTCAATTTCCGAATATGAATTGCACTCCAAATAGTCTTTGACCAAACGGTATTCCAAGGACTCGTCACAGCTTGAAAGTTCTAATAATTCTTTGAATATAGTTTTTCTTTCCTCTTTTAAACGCTGCAAACTGTTTTTGGCCGACTTTATCGATTCTAAAGAATTACTTTCCTCTATCTCCTTAAAAGTATTTAAGATCTTAATGGTCGATTTGCCATTCAAAATATTGCGGGCTGAAAAGTTATACGCATTTGTACCGAATATATAATTATGATAATCTTTACACTCTTTCATATCGAAATGAGGACGAAAATCATTTTCATCATAGCGCACCGAACCGAT
Organism: Tachina fera; assembly: GCA_905220375.1. Lineage (NCBI taxonomy): Eukaryota > Metazoa > Arthropoda > Insecta > Diptera > Tachinidae > Tachina > Tachina fera. The sequence continues at coordinate 99,055,623 of LR999967.1, read as the reverse complement.
ACGTCTTATACATCCCGACGAGTTTTCCGAATCGAATAATGAGCCACGAAACGACAAGGGAGAGTTGCGCGATGCCTCTAAATTGGCAGCTTTGTTTATATATAATTTTTTAATGGAATCGTGTAACTTGGTATTGAATTTTCCCATTATCTGACAGGCCGTATTTTGAACTTTTTTCAAACGAAACGATCCTTGATTGCTGGGAGCTGAAGCTTTCGAAGCTTTTTGTAAATCGTAGCCACCGTAACGCATTATTCTCACACCGACTGTCCGTGAAATTTTCTTTTAAACGAAATCGACTGTTTGCCTTCAATGGAAATTCGCGAATGTAAAACTTTCTTATGCTGCACAAACTCTCAACAAGTCCGTCTTTCTTTAACTGCTTTTTCATAAATCATCTTGATTATTTTCAAATACCTTTTCTTCTCCTTCTTCTTCTTCTTTAATTTAATAAATGCATTCTATATTGTTTTTGTATTTTGTTTCATCAAAAGTATTTAATGCACTAATTAATATTGGTAGGCATTCATGTGCAGAGTATTTCTCTAAATGAAAACAAAAAAAAAAAAAATAACAATACGATTTTACTTGAGGGAAGGTTAACCATTGCAATATATTGCTTTTTATTCAATACAAATTTGCGTTCTTTGTAAGCGAAATTTCAAACAGTAATTGAAGTAATGTTTGTGAACTGAAATTACTAGTTACCAGTTTTTTAAATAGCTACGCAGTTCGTCAGATATTGCTGCTACAAGGAAGAACCAATTTTTGCAGGTTAATCTAACCAATTTCAGCTGTTAAATTTACATTTAAAGTAAATTATTGTTGGAGTTTTGGTTCTGTAAATTCTTGTTGCAAAATATGCAAACAGCCAAAGAAAATTATAATAGGTGTAGGTTGATGAAGGAGCTGAGAAAGGAGCGCTTCTGTTCGCATCATGCGGTCAGTAAGAGACCGATTCGTGTGTTACGCTCAACCCATAACCCGGGAGCGAGAACACGATTGAAACGAAAAAGAGGGTTGCTGTTCAGACATTGAGTAATTAAGTCTAATTTTTTAGGTCTTTTGAGTGGGAAGACCGCACAGAGAAATTTGGTAGAGCACATTTTGCGAGCTCTGGTCAAAACTTAAAAAGCGTCAATACACGCAAAAAACCCCAAAACCATAAAAACCCAAAAACTAAAAAATAATGCCAAGGTCGTATTGAATTACATATCTCGTGTCCGTACGGAACCCTTCGTGCGCGGGTCAAAGTCGCACTTCACTGAATTTATTTTAATTTTTTTAGATAATGTTTTTTTTGATGTCTTTGCAATAATTTGGGGCTAAGCTCTATTGGAAAAAATCTTATTTTCATAATATTCTTTCTCTTCTCATAGAAAAATTTGGTCTCTAAAAATTGATGCAGAAAACAAAACATGATTTTTTCTTTTATTTTAACAAAATGTAGTTTTTTTCTTTATAAAAATTTATTTATGTTTGTTTCTTTGCAACTAGAGATGGGAAAATATCGAGATTTTCTCGAATCACGCAGATTAACATTTCTTATTTTGATTATTTGTTTGATTTTTAAATGAAATAGGTGAATCTGGTATACAATAATTTGATTTGAAAGTTATATGAAAGTTACTAACATAGAGCCTAAAAAATATAGTTGAAAGGTGGTTGAAATACAAAAGACGGATATATGTATATCGAGTTATATTATTATTATATATTTTTGACATCACTGATTTAGAAAGACTCAAAGTGCTTAATTTCCAGTCACTGAAGCTCAAAAGTATTTAATTCGCTTCCAATATGTTTAAATTTATTTTGCAAATATATATTTATTCCCTCTCATTTGTGGTCAGAGTATTACTTAGTTTCGGTAGCATTCTTTCCCCATATTGACTTCAAAAAATTTAATTTAACTTGCATTTTTTACCGTTTAGAATTTTATTAATATAAGTATATTTTTCCCTTGATTTTCCCGCTCCAACGAGCCAATTTGTACGAAGTATTACGAGTGTGCACATATGTAAGTAGTTCACTGACCACTGTAATAATCTTTCTGAATTATTTCGTTAAGACAGTAAGTATATTTTATTTTCAATAGTTTAAGATTTTGTTTGTTTCTTTTAACAAAAAAAAAACCAAATTTCATGGTTTGATGATTTGTTTATATCAAATTGTAATTTGCAATTAATTTACAGGTTCTTTATTATAATTTTTTAATTGTGCGCAAAAAAAAATATATTTTAGAGATTTGCTTATTATATTGTTAGTTGCTAATAAAAGACCACAGAGTTTTTAAACTTACCTTTAGTATTGAACTCATTTCGGTGACGTAGATTCTTTCCGTTTCTAAAAGTTCACTCAGAACATGACCACGTTTTAAACGTCTGGCCTCGGAGTCCTACATGAGAAAAAGAAAAAATGGTAAATAAGCTTCAATTGCATGTACATACACATCGATCATTTATCTGAACAACGTCATAACTCATTAAACAATTTAAGTAATTAATTAATTTCAAACTTATGCTGAGTACACATTATGAATTTTTGCGACATCGCAATAGTGTGTACTAGTAGCAACGTTTGTCACTTCCAATATTTTTTGTTATGTGGCATGGCGTTGCAAACAAAGAACATAATAGCGGTATTGGGTATCTGATGCAAATTGTCTTGCGTAAGGCTAGTTTACATCTGGAATACATGTGCCCAAAAAAGCGTAACTACTAATTACAAATGAAAAAATTTGATTCGGACACTTATTTATTAATTTAAACAGTTTTATACATAACTAATAAATAATTTTGTAGAATCCAACAAGATTGAAAAATTTTTAAATCAAAAAATACATGTCTGAATTAAAAAGTTTTTCATTAGTAATTAGTGGTAACGATTTTTTCTGGCACATGTGTGCCCGATGTAAACTTGGCCTAAGTGCAAATTCAAAATATCGTAGCTTTAGTTTAAAATTCAACAACAAAATACACACACAATCCAAAGAAAATCTACGATATTTTCCATTTACACTTAAGGTCCACTCACACTATTATACATGTATAAAGTTTTTTGTCACACTTTACGACAAAGAAATCTAAAGACATTTATTTCGTCTGTCAAAAAATTTAACGTAAAGTGACATTTTATGTTCACACCATCACACCTTATATTACATTAAAACACAAGTATAAAGCAAACAGCTGTGAGGATTAACATGCCTACATTAATCGTTGACTTCCGGCGGCAGATCAGTTTTATGCACGCTGTGGTCGTGCCGCCCTCTGAAAATAGTCGGCGGTTAAAATAGTTGATTTAAAAAAGATAAAGAAAATAGACAAGGAAAATACGACCATTTCGTTAACTTTCAGACATGCCTTACACGAAAAGTTATTCAATACGATAAGCATATTCAATATTTATATTCGGTTTGAGTCGAAGGCATATGCCATAAGTGACGGCACGGTAACGGCGTGGAAAAAGACGACTTGTTAGTTTGGATTTAGTAATAATCTGATCAGATAAAAACTATTATCGTTTAGAAAAATTAAAAAAAATGTCAAGTATTATGGTATGTCAAATTTGTATCGTATTGTTTACCATTCGTTTTGACATTTTGCATTCACAGTATCGCACTTGTATGTATTATTTGAATTTTTCGCCATGTATTAATACAAAGTATAATAGTCTGAGTGGCCCTTTATGCCGAGTGCACATTATGGTATTTTGCGACATCGCACCAGTGTGTATTAGTGGCAACGTTTGTCGCTTCTTGCATTGTTCCATGTGCAGAACAGCGATGCCAATTTAGCGCGTTTCGCGCTAGATTTAGCGCGTTTATAAAAAACGTGCTAAGTTAGCGCGTTTTGAATAAAGTCGATAATATCATTTCAGTTCAATATTTTTTTAATTTTATTGTATAAGTTTAACAATTTGCTAGTATCCGAAACTCTGATAAAAATTTTCAAGTTTGTTATTGACTCAGCTGTCGCAAATAAAATTACCTTGACTGTGTTTAGAATTAAAAACTCATTTTAATACTGTAAACGGATAATTTTTTTGAAATTTCACAACTAAAAATATGTATTAATGAACCAAGAAGTTTACATAACTTATAAAGTATCTATTCTAGCTAAAGTACAAAAAGCATTTGAATCGCAACTATTCGACAAATTATGTATGTATATGTTGTTACAAAGTTTGGCAATTAAAATTTAAATAAAAACTTTATAATACATATATACGATTATTTGAAAGGCGATTCTTATTCCGTATTAAATGATTTTAGTTATTTAAGGCTTTATTAAGAAAAAAATAATATGAGTTTACAAAACGATTAACAAACAAATTTCTATTCAAAATTTGTTTTGTAAACCTTTTTTAAATGTAAATTATTTTTTCTGAATAAGGCAGTATGTATTTAATTTGGAAGAAGCAATATTGAAAAATCTAAAAAAGGGTTACTAAAAAAATTTTATTTACTGATACATGCATACAACGACTTTTATTAAAATTTAATTTAGCGCGCTAGAAAATAGCGCATTTTGGCTATAAATAGTTGACAATGTTGTAACTTAGCGCGTTCTAACGCGTTTTGAGAAGGGGAATAGCGCGTTTGGGTTGTAAATAGTTGACACCGCTGGTGCAGAATGGTATAGTATATGTATACTCACCACTTAACAATTATTAGTGGTGAGTATCAATATACTATACCATTCTGCACATGCAATAATGCAAGACCATTTGCGCAAGATTGTGAATTGGGTTAATGTGAACGGCGTTGCACACATCTTGAAAATGACACCACAAAATTACAACAAAATAAATACCAAATGTATACTCAGCATTTCACAAGACCATTTGCATCAAACACCAAATAGCGCCAATGTGAACGGCATTGCATACATTTTCAAAATGACAACACAACAATAAATTTCAAATGTGTACTCAGCATAAAGAAGCAGCACGAGTCTTTATAACAAAACAAAATTCTTCGAAAATACCGTTATTTTTGCTTATGATATTCGTATCAAAAACAATCCAGTTTAATAAATATTTATTTAAAATTTGACCTAATTTTTGTGTTTCTTTATGTTTTTTTTAACACACAAATAAATACCTGTTGATTTTGTAGATGGTCGCTAGAATCAGGGCCACAATTGCTGTCACCATTTAATGATACACCCGAATCAATAATACCATCCATAGACCGCGGACGCAGTTCGTGTATAACATCAGTCTGAAAAAAAAAGAAAAGAAATGAATTTGGAAACATAATAATATTATTTGATAGACTCTTAAAAGTTTTATTGTTGTTGATGTTCATCATTATTATTCTTTTGAAATATGCAGATTTACATAAAAATAAGAAAAATTTAGAACTACGTTTTGTGTCTTAAGACAATGAAAAATAATACTTTGAAAGAGACGTTAATAAGATGCGGGGAAAAGTTTAATTTATATTAACTTACATACATACATATGTACATATGTATTATACAAATACTAGTAATACCTAAAAAATTCAAGTTGTCTTTGATATGTTCATTACACTTTATAAACATATCTTTAGTTTACCAAAAGATAAAAGAATTTAAAAGCCTAAACATAGTTAAAACCAAGGCAAATTCAGGTAAGGTGATCTTAATTCACCAGCTGATATAAATTCCCTGCTGACAAATGAATCAAAACGTTATGAAATATTCGGACAGCAGGAAATTTTACATTAACAAATATACAAGGCGAATATTATACATATATAAAGGGTGTCCCAACAAGAATGCAAGATTTAAATTTTAAATAAAACACAAATATTCAAAAAAAAAAGTGAAACTTTATTGTATCGTAAAGTAGACAGGATGAGGTTATGTAGGTTATAGGAACAACATATCGAGCAGATGGCCGCCGCGGCTTTGCTGGTACACACGCGATATTTTAATGAAATTTTCAATGACCATTTTGCATAAATGCTGCGGTATTTCATTAATGCAGCATCCAATTTCCTCTTTTAAGGCTTGAGTCGTCGTCGGCTTACCACGCGTAAACCACCGACACCGAAAAAACCCCAAAGAAAAAAGTCTAATGGTGTTAAATTGCACGATCTAGGCGGCCAATTCTGGTCTCCAAAACGCGAAATAACACGTCCGGGAAATGACTGATGCAGCAATTGAATTGATTCTGTGGCTGTATGACATGTGGCGCCGTCTTGTTGAAACCACATGCCCTCCACATTCATTTCTTCAATTCACGATACCGAGCACCATTGACTGTTTGCGCTTGACCTGCATCATTTTCATAAAAAAAAGATCCAATGATTCCTCCAGCCCAAAATCCGCCCCACACAGTGGCACGTTGAGGATACATTTGCTTCTCGTGAATCACTCGAGGATTTTCCTCACCCCAAATGCGACAGTTCTGCCTATTGACGAAGTCATCAAGATGGAAATGGGCCTCGTCACTGAAGATGATTTTATTATTTAAAACTTTCACCATTTTGGTAAAGCAATTTCACAATGAGAATGCGTTGCTCATTCGTGTAGCGCTCCATTTTTACTAACGTCGTACCTTCTACTAGCAAACAATAACAATTAAGCCCATATTAAATTTATATTACTGAACTATTGCATTAGTGCACAAGAAAAAGTAAACATTAAACAAATGATCAGTGTTGCCATAAGATATAAGAGGAAAAGTGCTAGATTGCAGAAATAAAAGTGCTAAAATGTTCTACAGCACCCACAACAAAGTGCTAAAATCATTTAAAATTTTTAATTTATCGTATTTCTTAAGTGGACCATACACTTCCAATAAGTATACAGTATTATGTCAAGTTTTTTAATATGAGAAAAAGTTCGCCATATTTTTTAAAAGATATGTATTAATCATTCCATAGTAAATTGTGTGACATTTCACCTTTTTACGTAACCCCAATGATGTGAGCAATAACATATTTAATAATATTGTATGTAAGGCCGCTTGAAATATTTAATTTTTAAATTTTTAATCCAGCTGCGTATGGAATACCAAGAAAGAAAAAATCTTTAAGATTAAGAGTAGTTAAGTAAAAATATATTTATTTTCTACATAGATATCTAACGTTGTGTAGTTTTACTGAAACATAATTGTATAAACGATTACTAAAGTTTTGGGCTCACTAGCTTTGACTGTGCTTTTCGTCAAGCTGATCAATAACCTTCTTAATACTAAGCTCTTAAAAAGAATAACAAATTTATAAATCTAATGGAATAAAAAAGTGCAAAAAATGTCAAATAGTTTTAAGAAAGTGCTAAACTTGATCATATCTTGGATGATTTATCCTGCCGCTATGAACACGTTGCAATTATGGGGGACTTTAACCTCAATCTATTTGACCCTGTTAAAGCTGGTATCATTAGAAATTTTTGTAGTGCCCATAATTTAACTTATAACCACAATTCCTTGCCTACTCATCATGACCTTAGAACTAACTCTCTTTCACTTATTGATTATTTTATGTTGAGTAATCTTGCTCCTATTTCTTTTTCGGGACAATTTCAGTTGCCACATATTTCGAAACATGCTTTTGTTTGCTTAAGTCTTGAATTCTCTGTACCCAAGAATTTAGCCTCTGTTGAATATAGAGATTACAACAATATTGATTTTCAACTTCTTGAAAGTAGTTTTTTTGCGACAGATTTTAGCCCCATTTATCATACTGCTGATGTTAATCTACAGATTGATATACTTAACAAAAATTTATCTGAGCTTTTTTCATGTGTTCCAATTAGGCGTAGAGCAGTCAGACATAATACCAACTACATGGATACGAGGCAAGTAAAATCAGCCCAATATCTTCGCGACCTTGCTTATCGTGCTTTCTGTGAATGCAACTCCGAGGAAAATTGGTCCGTATATTGCAAATATCGTAATCGTGTCAAGAATGTGATTAGAAAATTGAAAAGAGAAGAGAGTATAAGGAGATTTAACAACTTTAATATCACCTCTACTTGGAAAATACTCAACGATATTGGTGTGCGTGGTGCAGCTAACGAATCGGATATATCAGAAAATCCACAAATCTTGAATGACGCATTTATTGCCAACCAATCCAATGATTTTTGTCCATTGAATGTTTTGTCCGCTTCTGGTACGTTTTCTTTTACTACTTTTTCTCAAATTGATCTTATTGAGGCTTTCTCTCATGTTAAATCAAATGCGATAGGCGTTGACAATATACCAATAAAATTTTTAAAAATATTGTACCCATACCTTGAAAAACACCTTTTACACATTTTTAACACCATAGTAATGACGTCATCGTTTCCTAATATCTGGAAGACGGCCAAGGTTATACCCGTTAGAAAGAAGACTGGTATTGGCCCTGATTGTTTTCGGCCAATCAGCATTCTCCCTTGCCTTTCGAAAGTTTTCGAGCACATGATAGTCAAACAGATGAATAGCTATTTAAATGAAAATAGACTTTTAAGCGCTTCTCACTATGGCTTTCGTCAAAATCATAGTACCACCACTTTTTTATTAACTTTGAGTGACAGGATCAGAAATAGTCTAAATAGTCAGGGAAATTGTATTTTAATTGCTTTGGATTTATCTAAAGCTTTCGATAGTATTAATCATAACAATTTAGTCAATAAGATTCACTCATTATTTAGATTTGGTAAGACCTCATGTAAACTTATTACATCGTACCTTTCAGGAAGAAAACAATTTGTATCTGTCAATGATAAGTATTCATCTTTGCAGATATGTATTAGTGGTGTTCCTCAGGGATCTGTTTTAGGCCCACTTCTATTTATGCTCTACATGAATGATTTTATTGAGCTTGTTGGTTTACCGTCTTCTGACATTTTTCTGTATGCTGATGACATTCATTTAGTCTTTTTTGGTGTAAATCAATTTCTTGATTGTTTAAACTCACGTGTTAATCACACATTAGATATTATTGAAGCATGGATGAAGAATAATTTCCTACAAATCAATGCCAACAAATCTAAAGCTTTGTGTTTTGGTGTACGGAATAAGTCGCTGTTGAAGATAAAGCTGGGAAATAGTCATATTTGTATGGTTGATAACCTGTGTTGTTTGGGTATTATTCTGGATGACAAGCTAAACTTTGAAAAACATATTAACTCTGTCAAATCGAAGATTTGTTTTGTTTTAAGGAGGTTATATAACCTAGGTTGTTATCTCCCCATTGGCATCAGATTTTTGGTTGCAAACTCCCTACTTCTCTCAATTATTAACTACGGGTTTGAGGTTTACACGGCTACTAATCGCACTACTTTAAAAGAGGTAAATAGAATAGTTAATAGAATAGCTAGATATGTTTTTGGGGTTAGAATGCGGGACCATATCTCCCCTTATGTTGAGCGTTTTCTTGGATTGTCATTTGCTAAGTATATTAAGCTAAGACTGCTAACTCTTTTTTACAATATTATCTATTCAAAACAACCTTTCTTACTCTACAGTAGCTTCGTGTTTTCGCATTCTACTCGTTCACCACAGATAATTATAAATCGAGTTTATAAAGCAACATGCGAACACTCCTTTGTCGTTAGAATCGCCCGTATTTGGAATACTCTACCTAATAATCTTAAAGTATTTACTCTCCCCCCTCCAAGAGCTAAATACATTTTTAGAAACTTTTTAACATCACTCTAAACAATGTTCCGTGTTAATTTGTAAACTTTGTTAATATGTAAATATTTTTTTTTCCTCTCTTTACATGATTGTAATTATAATCTATTTTACTTGCATACATATATACTAACTGGTAAACACTATTTTTACACTTTTGTATTTTTATCTACATATAATGTATTCTTATATTTCATTTTTTTTTTGTACTTTTTTTAAATCTCTTATTTAATGTTTCAAATTATTTAAAGTGATAATGTATTCTATAAATTCCTTAATATCAAATTATATATATTTAAACTTTTTTCATCCTGTTTTGAATTTTTTATTGAATTCTATTATCTTGTACATTTTGTTTTTATATACTAATAACCATATATGGCCCTAAAGGGCTCGGTTAAATGAATAAATGAATTAAAAAAAAAAAAAAAAAAAAAAAAAAAAAAAAAAACTAGCACTTAGCATTATTTTTAAAATCTTTAATGCTAAATGAAGAAAAAAAAGTGCTAAATCTAGCACTAAGTGCTAAAATGGCAAGCCTGCAAATGACACAGATTTTTGTCTTCCCGGCTATTTCGAATAGGTGGAGTTTTTCGCGGGAACAAATGATAGGGCAGAAAAGAAAGTTCCCGAGTGAATTCATAATTGGGCTGACCGTTCTTTTATATTATTATATGTATGTGAAATTTAAACACATTTAATTGGGACTCTTTTTGCACACGTCTGCAAAATTAAATATGGGAATTTCTACAGGAAGGCCAACTTTTTGTAGCGTGCGACACCAAGCAAATATGCTTGTTTTTTTTTCAAAGAAAATTAAACTTTTTCCTACTTCTTTATATATTTGTGTAGGACGTCAGAAGCTCGACGTTAGGTAAAATGTTAAGAAAACTCGAGTCACGTTGTTCAGAAATACAAGGTTAATTTCTTGCTGTCGCACGTTACAAAATATTGGAATTTCTTGGAGAAATGCTTATATGCAAATTTTGTATGCAATAGAACTTCATACTTCTGGCCGCGTACTTTATTAAAGTTAATTAAAACTATTAACAATTTTAATTTCAAAACCATACAAAGGACAAGATTCTCGGCCCTGTTCTGTAGATTTGATATCGTACGATTTTAGAAAACTAATTACGGCAATATAAATATTTTTTTTTAGATTTATTTAAATTTGTTTATTATATACATACATAGGTTCTCAAATATCATATCAGAAAGAAAATTATCGTGTATGATTTTAAACACATCTGCAGGACCATAATTAATTTTATGAAAACGAGAAATTTACTCGGATTCGGTTTACAGAACAGAGCCTTCTACACCACATGACAAATTTTAATTTGGTATAAATACACTTTATACCAAAAAACCAAGAGACAAATTGTAGTTAAACTCTTTAGATGGTTTTCCTTTCCTCATCTCTTCATCTTTTAAATTTTTAAATATTCTTAACGTACTTAAAAAATTAATTTCCATATCAAACTACAACATTTTTTAACGATGATGGTACCAAATGCATAAAGGCAAATAGTCCTGTAGATTTATTTGAAAATATTACTTACAATTCTCATCGACAAAGTGTATCTAAAAAAAAAATATTCTTTTACTACAACTTCTTTGGCGTCTAAGTTTTTGATTTGGCGAGATGGCGATTTTTCTGGCGATAAATAAATTTGTTTTAAGTTAATTTTTAGTTATAATTGTTCGAATTTCATTTGTTTCTATATTTATGATTTGAACGGTCTAAAGTTTGTATCGCTTTTTAAGCCAAATTATATGTGATAATTATTAATAAGCAAATAACACTAAAGTTAGTTGTAAGTATTCTGACTATCACATAGTTGAACGGAACAACTAGCTGTTTTCAAAGGCCACTACATCTTCATCATCAGCGTTCTTTTGTGTTTGGTCCACTGTGTGTGGTGTCAGTTGATGTAGATTTCTGCTTTATATACGCAACTTTTATTGCAAATGGTGAATTGTTTGGATTCATCGTATTTCAATTTGCTGAAAGCTTTTTTTGTAATGAAAGCTCAATTTTACCATCTCTAAATTTACAACAGTCTTGTCATAGTCGTTTGTTCTTTACTAACTATGCACATGTTAGTTAATTTGCTTATTTTTGTTCTATTTAAGACAAACAAAATATATGAACTGGTAAAGAAATCGCTATAAATAGCTAGGCGTACACAAATTCTTTAGAAAAAGGTAGTAAGGCTTTTGATGCGTAAAGCACAAAAAAAATTCCAAAAACCAAGGCCTTTTTTAAACAGTCTCATAAATAAAAAAACGGTTCTTTTTTGTTTAAATTATCTACAGATTTGCATACATACATATGTACATATCTAAATACATGCATACGAATATATGTATTAATACACATGTATTTCCATATGTATATATGTACATACATATGTAGTTTACATATCTAATTCTTTGTGTGTGAGAGTTATTACAAGTTCGAAATGTTTTGTTTGTTTTGACCAACTTTGTTTTAAAGTGAAACAACAACACCTTGTTGTTAAAACACTTTCGCCTAAATGTAACCGAATTCAACGCACACCTTTTTTTTACTCTTGAACACCAGCCAAAAGACGGGCAGTCAGTCAGTCATGCACTGAGAATTTTTGGACAATTAAGACGAAAGAAAATACATAGAAATAGAAATTAAATATAAAAAACCTAAACTTGATTTTTTTCCAAGTTATAATAAAAATTAAGATTTAAGCTTATACTGCCAATGTTTTGAACTATATACATATGTATTTAATTTGAACTTTGGGTTTTTATGCATTTTGCTTAATAAGTTACTAATAAGGGTGTTCCGCATGATTTGAATTAAGTAGAAAACACAGTTTTTAGTCGATGATTTTGATGTTATTTGGGGGTTTTTCCCCCAAAAATCAGGCTTTCAATTTTCAGGATTTTATTTTTCCATCCTACGTTTCGTTGGTATTTTTCCAACTTCTTCAGGGATGATTCTTTATTAAAATATTTAATCTTTGAAACATCCACATAATTTAAAATATCATAGTGTTTTGTGTAAGCTGGACAATCACAAAACACAAAACTTAATATATTAAATATGTATAAATTAAAAATTTTTTAAAAAATTAAAAACTAATTAATATATGTATATTTTGATTATATTTATTTGACCTTCTTTAGTTTGTTCTTTAATGTTTGTTAAGCTCGAGGTCGTTGTATTTAATTTAATTAATTTCTTCGATATTTCGTTAACAGTTTGTTAACATCGTCAGGAAATAAGCAATTGAAATTGATATTTTATAAATTATTAAAACGGTTTTGAAATATGTCATAAAATTTTTCGAAAATTGACTTTTTAAATGAAAAAACTATAGTAGTAATACAGGCGCATATAAATATAACTCACTCAAACATACATTTACATATTTATATGTATATACACATATATACCATGTACACATCTACCCACATGTACATACATACACGCCCACATATACACAATAAATACATGTATATGTATATCAACACATATACACCCGTATATACACACACATATACATACATACATACTACACGTATATGCGTACATATACATACATATATACATACATATACATACATACATACATAAACATGTTTAAATATAAATACATAAGGATTTACAACTTTTAAATTGTTATATAAATACAGTAATTTGTTATAAATAAACATATAAAAACATTTAAAATTTTGTAAGATAATAATGTACATTGGTGATTTTCAACATTTTTAAATATACATACATTAATAAGAATTTTATATTATTGAATAGTTAAAACGAATTGAAACTTTTTTTGTTTTTTTTGTTTTTTTTTGTTTTTGTAACAATAAAAAATTAACGATTAACAATTAACTTATAACAATAACGTTATGTAGATTTTAAATTTTACTAACTAAATATCTATAATTCTGTGCCAAATTATCTGTGTCTGCTTTAAAATTAATTCTGTGTGATAATGGTGTGTTAATTATTTCTAACATTTCTAACATTAAGCGCCGTTTATAGTTATTTTCTGTTTTTAATATTGAAACATTTTCAAAATCCGGAAAGTGATTTAACTTAAAACAATGGGAAGATAAAGCTGTTTTTTGGGAATTTATGTGTCTATATTTCTGATTTGATTTATGACCTGCTATCCTAGTCTTAAGTTTATTTTTCGTCGTTCCAATGTATGTTTTGTTACAGTTGTCCTCATCATTCCCTTTACAAGGAATTTTATAAACTACATTATACCTATCACATTTATCCAATTTATCTTTTGTTCTGCTAAATAATTTATTTAATGTATTGTATGTCTTATGAGCTATTCTATATCTGTCTGTATCAAATATTTTAAAAATAAACTTAAGACTAGGATAGCAGGTCATAAATCAAATCAGAAATATAGACACATAAATTCCCAAAAAACAGCTTTATCTTCCCATTGTTTTAAGTTAAATCACTTTCCGGATTTTGAAAATGTTTCAATATTAAAAACAGAAAATAACTATAAACGGCGCTTAATGTTAGAAATGTTAGAAATAATTAACACACCATTATCACACAGAATTAATTTTAAAGCAGACACAGATAATTTGGCACAGAATTATAGATATTTAGTTAGTAAAATTTAAAATCTACATAACGTTATTGTTATAAGTTAATTGTTAATCGTTAATTTTTTATTGTTACAAAAACAAAAAAAAAACAAAAAAAACAAAAAAAGTTTCAATTCGTTTTAACTATTCAATAATATAAAATTCTTATTAATGTATGTATATTTAAAAATGTTGAAAATCACCAATGTACATTATTATCTTACAAAATTTTAAATGTTTTTATATGTTTATTTATAACAAATTACTGTATTTATATAACAATTTAAAAGTTGTAAATCCTTATGTATTTATATTTAAACATGTTTATGTATGTATGTATGTATATGTATGTATATATGTATGTATATGTACGCATATACGTGTAGTATGTATGTATGTATATGTGTGTGTATATACGGGTGTATATGTGTTGATATACATATACATGTATTTATTGTGTATATGTGGGCGTGTATGTATGTACATGTGGGTAGATGTGTACATGGTATATATGTGTATATACATATAAATATGTAAATGTATGTTTGAGTGAGTTATATTTATATGCGCCTGTATTACTACTATAGTTTTTTCATTTAAAAAGTCAATTTTCGAAAAATTTTATGACATATTTCAAAACCGTTTTAATAATTTATAAAATATCAATTTCAATTGCTTATTTCCTGACGATGTTAACAAACTGTTAACGAAATATCGAAGAAATTAATTAAATTAAATACAACGACCTCGAGCTTAACAAACATTAAAGAATAATATATGTATATATATCACAGTCGAATTCCTCTCACTATTGTCTGTGATATACATACATATATTAATTAGTTTTTTAATTTTTTAAACTATTTCAAAGATTAAATATTTTAATAAAGAATCATCCCTGAAGAAGTTGGAAAAATACCAACGAAACGTAGGATGGAAAAATAAATTTTTAATGAATAATCTTTTATTTATTTAAAAATATAATTTTAAATGACCTTGAAAGCCTGATTTTTGGGGAAAAAACCCCAAATAACAATCAAAAAGGTCGATAATAATTACATTTAAACATTTACACACAGTTTTTAGTCTTTTGGTTGTTATTTTTTTTATTGAATCATAAAGCATAGCGTTGTTTATGGAATAACACATCGGGCAAATTTATTCCATGGCTTTGCATGTACATACGCACTCGTTTGTCGAAATTTTCCACGACTATTTTGCATAAATGTGGCTGAATTTCGGTTATGCAGCGTTGATATCA
Source organism: Tachina fera (assembly GCA_905220375.1). Lineage (NCBI taxonomy): Eukaryota > Metazoa > Arthropoda > Insecta > Diptera > Tachinidae > Tachina > Tachina fera. Next base: position 99,040,133 of record LR999967.1, on the reverse strand, counting down.
TCCTTTAATGCACGAATAGTTGTTGGTTTGTTGACATAGGCCTGTGATTTGAAATAACCCCATAAAAATAAATCTTATGATATTAAATCACGTGATCTAGGGGGACAATTCTGATCACCGAAACTAGAAATTACACGACCTGGAAATGTCTCATGCAGTAATTGAATTGTTTCACGGGCTATATAGCATGTGACACCGTTTTGTTGAAACCACATATTGGTCACATCAATCAATATCATCTACGAGTAATTTTGGCAAAAAAAAATGCTAACACATGTCGCAATATCGGGCACCAGTAATAGTCACCGCTTGACCGACACTCATGCACTGCTTTGACATTGAATTTTTTTTTCGAATTGTACTATTTACAGGTTTAATAAGTTCTTCAATACATTTAGCAATTTTTCATTACTTGCGATTTTTTTGCGTTTTTTCCATACTTTTTATATTTTTAACGGCTCTTGCGATCTAATCATTTTTAGGGCTGGCTTCCGATCTTACAACCTGTCGTCAATTTTTGCAAACTTCGCGATAAAATCGTCTTTTGCATGTCTTCAGCTTCCTGGAAGTTTTGCCGTTATTATCTTGCTCTTAATAAGTTTTTGAGAATTTTCGCCCTTTTCGCGATTTTAATTAATTTTTTGCATTCCTTTTTCCGTTTTGGCGATGGTTACTCAATATTATGGCTTCTTTAAAATTTTGCAACTTTTCGCGAATTATTCTATTTATCGCTTTGTGAAAATATGACTACTTTTATAATTTACATTAAAATTTTTTAACTTTATTTTTATTTTGCAAAAAAAAAAGAAATATTTCTTGGTACAATTTGATTTACATGTTATGCGATATTGTCAACACTGTTTTCACTACAACAAGTGTACAAGTGTGGCACGGACAACAACCTGCAGCATATTGCCTTGTTGCCATCAAAATAATTATTGTCATATAAACATGTGTCTTCTATCATAGACATTTTGTGAATGTTTTTAATGCTTTATTAACCTTAAACTGTCAGCTGTAGATTTTTTTAGGGTTACTGCACAAATGGCGACAAATTAAAATCTTGCATTAATTTTGGGACGCCCTTATTATGAATAATAAAAAACAATTTGAAATAGCAATTAATTTCTTTAGTACGCACAAAATGCAAACAAGTTCAAGAGAAATTGTTAAAATAATTAACGAGTCAACGTTAAGGGGAAGGTAATATTTCAAGTATTTTACAGAATGTAAATAAAATAATTTTTTAATTAATAATAACATACATACATATTGTTAACTTAATATACACGTAATTCACACGTTGACTTTTTAATGTTTTTTTTTAAACACGTTTTTTTAGTTTGTAGCGAACGGAGTAGAAAAAAAAGGGAGTAGAAAAAAAATTACATTTTCCGTTTTCCGAGTATTTTTTTTAAATTTTTCTTTCTTTTATTTTATTATTTCATTCAATGTGACAACAGCTTTTTTTAATACAAAACAGTGTTACCTATGGCAATTTTTTTTATCACTAATATAGAAGTATAGGGAATATCGGACAAATATTTTATTTTGGCCAAAATGTAGGTATTTTTGATTCTCATATTACATTTTTTGTGCATAAATGTAAAAATAACTAAACTCAAAATATATTTTTGCTCATATAAGCCGTTTCAAATTTATTTTTCCTCGAAATTTCATAGACTTTCATCTAGTTATATTGGTGTCGCCGTGCCTGTCTTTGGATCAGATCTTTCCTCTATTCTTCTAATGACAAGCACATCAGGAAATAGAAAATGAGCGTCTATTAAATAACTTACAAATATTTAACTTAAATACAGCTGAGTGTTAAATTTGTATTATAAGATAATTTCTGAAAAACTATAGATTAGTATCCATTAAAAGTAAAAGTAGTCACTCTAAATAACTTAATACAAGAAAATTACATACATATGTCAAGTTTTAAGTAACCTACTGTAGCTCCTATAAAACACTAACTGCTTTTGTATTAAGAAGAAATAATTTTGGTTTCAATTGGTTTACAAAACGAATTTTGCATGTACATTTGTTTGTAAACGTTTTGTAAGCCAAAATTATTTTTTTGAATAGGGTCTTTCTTTCTTTAAATTAAATTACTAAAATTTGTATATTTTCGTAGGGGAATATTATTTTAACATGTAGGAAAAAATCTACTGGTAACACTGATACATTTTTCTGAAGAAAAAAAATCAAAACTAGAAACATGGAAAAAATCATTGTATGAATGTTAAATGTTTTTAGAAGCAACTTTTAAAGAGAATCAAATATAAAACAAGATTTTTAAATCATCGTATGAATTGGGCCATAGAAAGGCCCTAACTGATTATATTTTTGAAATCGAGTTTTTTGTATATATCGAAAAATTCAAAAATCTCGACCTCAGAAAAACAATGAGTTACGTACGACCTTTCTATATTAAGGTAATGATATAAATATTTAAAATTAGATACATATGTATGTATGTATGTGTGTACAAATACAAACATATAAACAGTGGTACAGCAAACTATACATATGTATGTATGTATGTTTCAAAAAATGTAAAAATGCAAGTTTTTTATAACAAAATTTATGTAATATCATTGTTGTAAAAACTAAAATAATTTCAAAACAAATGATTCTTGGAAAATAGTATTTGTTGAAATATAATAATTTAATAGTCTAATTTATCGACCTTTTTTTAATTTTATTACATACTCGTATTTCATTTTATTGAGTCCACTTTTGTGTATAAAAAACAATTAACAGTGTTTTATTTTCAACATTTCGCTGCAACTTTGTGTGTGTTCAGGAAAAAGAAATTGTTTATAAAATAAGTGGACCTCTAAGCTTATTTAATAAGGTGAAATAATAAAATTTGAAATATTAAAGTACTTCATAGTTGGTAATTATATTTAAAAAAATATGGCAAATGCTTTCAGGCAACGAAAGCTTAATTCTACCATCTCTAATTTATAACAGTATTGCCATTGTTGTTTGTTCCAAATAATTGCGCACATGACTGTTGATTTGCTTATTTTTGTTCTAATTAAGACAAACTTTTTTGCTTTATTACTTTTTCAAATATCATTACAAAATAGGATTCATCAAATTCTAATATAATGCATCAAAAATATTAATTTTAATTTCAATTGCGTTGCCAGTTGACAAGGCAACTGAAGTTCGTGTGCCATGTATGTATAATCGAGACATAAAGCTACATATATTTTTACTTCAAAAAAAATACTTTATTTTGTTATATTTAGTAAGATCGAGAGCGTTTATTGCACAATAATAATTAATTAATTTTATAATGGAACGACCTCGAGCTTAGTAAATATCTGCAACAAAATAAACTAAAAAGGTCACTTAATATATAATATAAATTAAAAGCGATACTTTTTATCAAATTTTATACTAATTAACAGCAATATAAAGAAATAAAAAGAAGTACAATGCCTTTATTCATGCTAATTTTTTTGGAATAGAAAGGCTTAAATAATACACATAAAAATTATATAATTTTATTTCAGCATCCATTAAGTGTTATATATATATAATATAATAATATTTATCTTAATTTGCTATACATATTTACATTATTTTAAAATTGGTAACAAACAAATACGGGTAAATAAGAAAAAATTAAACATGAACATGAGAATCTACTAGACAAAAGCTTTTAAGATATTTGCTCTTAAAAAGAGAATCATCCAGATAAGACGATTTTAGGTTAGCTTAGTGTGACCCACTTTTTATTGACGCACAAGCTTTTCCAACACTGCTGATATGAAATTAATTATTGACCATAAATAACAACTAAGAGTATGTATTAACTGTGTGGTACAATATGAGCTAATCTTTTATCATTTCCTGGATTGTTCCACTCGTATTTAAACTTGACCAAATGGATGGACGTGGGTACTGTTGACGCGCGTGACGGCACTGAAATATTATGCATTTTCCCTTTAGTCTAATTTAACTTTTACACTTAACAGAGAATAGATAAAATGAATTGGAGTCTAACTAAATTATTCAACGAAATACAAATTAATTGTTTTTATATTTCAAATATTACAAAATTTTTTAGTAAAAACTTATTAAATATGCGCTGAAAATTTCGAAAATATGCATTAAGCACAAAAATATGCAAATATGCACACATAAAAATATATTTGGATTTTAGTGTAATCAGTAGGTATAAAGAGAATGGCAGATACATACATATACTTTCATTTCTGTTTATGGTTTATTTCAACAAAGTTACTTTATAAATTGTATAATTATTAAGTTTTAGTTTATTTTATTTTAACATACATACTTATCTACTTTTCCTCTTTTTTTATTATTATTTTGTAATATTAATATAGGCGCTAAAGTGATAGGGGTTTTTTTTATTTTTCTTGGCAAGATTTTTCACATATGTACATACGAAGTTGACTGTCTATTTTGATGGCTGTTAGAGCAACTACTATAAGCCTTAACTTAATGCTACGCATTACAATTTCTTTAGCGTAAATTCTTCAAACACAATAAAATATTTTTTGTAACGAATTCGATGAGACCAGTAAAGATTTTCAATTACTTGTACTTTCTTAATTTTAAGTAAAGTATATATTTATTAAATGTTAAAAATACATACATATGTACACAGCGTATTCAAAGACATCGAAATAATCAACCTTATTCCAGTTGTCGACATTGACATCATTTTAACACAATACTAATGCAAGCAATGTTACATATTCAATATCTGCAAAAAGTTTTTCATTCATTTGGAATGAGAAAAAACGAGTGGAAACAGTATCCTTAAGCGGTTATAACAAGAGTTGAACCGTTCTATAAAAACATTCGTCATAACTACTGGGGGAAAATCGCGGCACTCGTTATCGATCGAATATAAGAAATATTTCCACATAAACTCTATTAAAATATTTCGTAATTTCGTTCGATAATGAGTGCCGAGATTTGCCCCCAGGTTACATTTCTAAACATGTTAAACTTATATTTACTATATTATATATTATATTTACAGTCGAATTCGCTTTAGCGCAACACGCTTTATTGAAAAAAATCGGATTACTGTAAGCGATATAAATTCCCGCACTGATTTTAAGCGCAGCTAGTCTTATTCACTTCGCTGTAGCGAAACATCGCTTTACTGAAAATATCGTATAACTGAAAACCAAAAAGCAAGCCCACAACAACGTTTTGTATGAAACTTACTTCGCTTTAGTGAAAAAATAAACAATGACAAATTTATTTATTAGAAATCGATTGCATAGCTAAGGCTGAAAAAGTTGTGCATGTTTTGTGCGTTAAAAAATTAAATGGCAAAATGTATTTGTCCTTTTCGCTCTTCCGTAATTTATTGTATTTTTCTATTATATTGCTTAAAGTCAAGCAACAAATTTCAGTAATCCGAACTGCGTTTGAGAAAAAATCGGATAACTGAAAAAATGGGGTTTGGTTATTTCCAGTGAAGCGAATTCGACTTGTATTTATATTGATATCCGCTCCACCGTGCGTGGTTGTATTTTGAATTCTAGTTAAACTAAAACAAAATTTTATTTCAAACATAAATAACACTTCTTATTTTTTTTTAATTACAAGTCTAATTAAATAAAACAGTGTATTAATTAATTTAAATTAAAAATTACGAGTATAATGAAAAATTGTACCATATTTATGTAAAGGGTGTTTTTTTTATAGACTGACACAAGTTTAAATCATAATAAAATAAGGAAATATATTTTTAAAATTAATGAAACGGGCTTTTTCAAAAAGAAAAAAGAGAATAAAAGGAGAATAAAAGGCGCAATCTGGAACACCAATTTTTAACAACTTTTCGCAGCATTTGCGGCCGTATTTCGCCGATAACTCTTCGAATGTTGATTTCCAGGTGTGCAATTGTTTGTGGTGTATCGACGTAGACAAGTGATTTAACATAACCCCAAAGAAAATAATCCAAGGGTTTTAAACGATCTTGGTGGCCAATTAATTGGGCCATTGCGTGAAATAATTTTTTCTTCAAGTTTCTTTGAGTAAATCAATTGTAGCGCCCGTCCTGTTGGAACAACATGTCAGCAAGATTAATGCCACGTAATTGAGGTACGAAAAAATTTCGAATCAGGGGGCAAATCACCACATTCGAAATCGAGTACTTTGTCTTCGAAATGTTGTTAACGTGGATCGCGGCAATCGTTAACGAAACGTATCTATTCGAAGTTGCACTCGATTGGTAGTCTATTATCAAAAACAAGTAAACTCTTAGCTTTTTGCCGCGAAATAAACCAAAGAAACAAAACAAAGGAAAAAGAAAGAAGTATGTAATAAAAATATAAGTATTTTCCGGATATTTTCGAACAATTTAATTTTAATTGTTTTTAAGGAAAGTGAATATCAATACAAAAATTGTCCAATAGGCAGTGCAAAAAAAATAAATAAGGGAAAAATCATTTCCAGAACAAATACAAATAAAGTTTTGTTTTTCGTTTTGTTTTTCTTATTGTCTTATGCTAACAGCAATGTAAAAAATAGTAGTAGGTAACATAAAATACGATCGAATACCGTGATCCAAAAAATTGTAGAAATCGAAATAATTCTCTACACGAACGTGCACTCGATTTCGAGTGCCGTGATTTGCCCCCTGTTTTAACCACATATCAGCAAGATTAGTGCCACGTAATTGAGGTACGAAAAAAATTCGAAGCATGTTCCTATACCGCTCACCATTTACAGTAAAATTCTGACCATTATCGTTTTTGAAGACATAAAATAAAGCGCACCAAACAGTAATTTTCTGTGGATGTAATGGTGTTTCGATAAAAGCTTGTGGATTCTCCTCACTCCAAATGCGACAATTCTGATTACTTATGTAACCATTCAAACAGAAATGGGTTTCATCGGAAAATAAAATTTTGAATGGAAATTCAAAATTCAAGCTTATTCGCTGAATTGGCGGCGCATACGATGGTATTTTGTTTTTAATTCCTGCACAAGTTGAATCTTGAAAGCTTTTAAGCCAATATCCTTTGGTAAAATCTTCCATAAAGTGAAAGGACACAACCCCAGTTGCTGAGAACAGCAACGAATTGATTGATTAGGATCATCTTCAATGCTTTCCTGTACAGCGGCTACAGCTTCTTCAGTGCGCACTATTCGGCATCTCACGGGATGCACATTATCAGTAACAGTAAATGTGGTCCAAATTAGCCGCTCTGAAGGACGATTATGTACGCCATAAAATGGAAGAAGTGCACAATGAGTTTGACGAACAGAACAATTATTTTGATCAAATAAAGCATTGATGTCAACTCAAAGTTGTGACACTCTAAAAATAACACGCTTTTTATTGCACAATTATTTCTCCTGTAGCAACTCAAAACGACAGATCAACAGACAGAAACAAAAAAAAATTAATTTGTCATTATAAAAATGCCATCCCTCCAAAACAGTGAAATGAACAGTCAGTCACAGTCATGTCTGCTGTCACTAATTAACCAGGTGACCAAAATTCAACCAACCCTGAACAAATAAATGACCAAATACATACATTTAATTTAATTGTGAGTTTCATTTTCTATTGTTGTTAAACATTTAAGTTGGGTTTTAATTAAACAAAATTTAACAAAACCCAAAACAATTGTGGCTTAAAGCCAAAATAAAATGTTGAAAACAAAGTAATTTATAAAAAAAAAAATTATAAGCACGACATCTTGGATTAAGGTGATTCATCTACATTAAATAAAACTTATGTGGCGGAGGTTATCTCATAACAGGTGGGAGGGACTGAATGCTGGAAACACTAGTTGAAATATTGTGTTACGAAATATTAAAATTGGTTATCGGTCTGTCTGCCAGTTCGCATGCTTTAACATACATATGTACATGCATGTCGATGGCTCAATATTTTATAGGAGACGCAAAAACCTGAAGAAAAACTAAAGCATTTACATGCTGAAATATTTTTTTAGTTGCCATATGTCCATGATTTTTAACTGCAACGAACTAATTTCTTCAAAGAGAATGCAATTATACGTTGTCTCCCAGAAAAAGTTAAAAACCCGATTTCGAAAAAAATCGAGATACGCCCTTTTTGTATTAAGCCATGTACATATATGTATACATGCATATGTATGTATATGTATGCATGCATGTGTATGCTTTCTTGCAGAATAAATCTATGAACAAACCCCGTGGCAAAACTAACAGTGCGAACAGCGAAGCGGAAAGAAGCTTTTAAGCAATTAAAATGTCACTGAGATTTTTGGCTTTTGTTTTTCCTTAAAAAGATTCTATAAAAAGTATACACCCAGAGAAAAACAGCTTAAAATCAATAAAAACCACATTGAATTAATAAGAAACATTAAGGAAAGTGTAGTCATGTTGAAATTTCTTATTTCAATATGGAAAAATATTAATTTACAGTATTAATCAGTATACATTTTCTATTATATGGAAAATTATTGAATTAATATGACGCAGCTTTTCCCTGAGTGTAATAGTACCTTTTTTGTCAAACAAATTTCCTTGGGGAGTATTTTATCTCACATCTTGATGTCATTTCAATCCGGGTTAAGGAGTAGATATGTCGGCTTGCCTTACTTGGGTTCCACACGTTAAATTTTTGACTTTCAATTCCATTCAATTGTTAATACACTCACACTTTTTTCACTAACACAATCAAACTTTATGAATCGAAAACTAGATTGCTTTCAAATTCAACTATGCATTTATATGGCAATTTAATTTGCAATTTGGACAGCTAGTCACAGCACACATTGATTGAAGCTACAAATTTGAGACGTTTCTTCGTCGGCGTCAATTTGTGTCACAGCTATCAATTTCAAGAAATTTTGACACACAATATGTGTAATGAAATTGAAAGTCATTTATTAAACGTGTCATTTATTAAGCGTTACAACCATACCTAACAAAATTAGCAAGCGATTTTTAGCTGTAAAAAAATCTCATGCCCATACCATTTGTATGAAGCAAACTAAAATAACGACGCGGCAACACTTTTAAATTGAAAATTCGATTTTGACAGCGCGTTAAGTAGTGAAGTTGGCTGCTTAAGAACTGTTTTTGTTATTGCCATTTTATTTATTTTTATGTCAATCTAGCGGTTTTATTTTCATATTTTATTACTGTTTTGTGGGTTTTATTAAACAAGACGACATATAACGTTGACTCTCTTATTTGAGCGTTAATGCTCAATGGTTAAGCACCATAAAAAACGAGGCTTACCGCTTTGTTACTCCCGAAATTTAAGAATTTTCATAAACATAGTTGTCTATTCAAGATATGTATAAGAAAAAAAAAAGGGAATGTAAGTCCGATCACAGGGGAGATGTGTAAACATCGAGTAATGAAAATTAACTAAAATAAGATATATAAATTTTTGACTCTACTGTATTTAAAAAACTATGGAAAACTGCAACTACAGTACTCGAATTATTAGTTGTGGGAGTTTGTGGAGAATTTCTCATATGCAAGTGGAAAACGTCATATAAAAACTTTGACAAAGCTTGCGACTGTGGGTTTGCAAAATTTGTATTAAAATCTCCACCCATAATAATTTGCATAGAGATTGTCACCCAATTGTCGTGCACCAGCTTCATTGTAGGGCAACAGTACATAATGAAGATACATATATTGTAATATAATATTATAAATTCTTTATAAAAACTGCTGTACATATGTATATCTTTTAAACAAATATTTGACATTTAAAACGCTCTTTTATTTAAAAGTTTATACTTATTTCATTTATTTTTTATATTTGAAACTTTTTTAACTGGCAACATTATTTCTATGCAGATGTTAAGTTTCTCTGTACTTTTTGTTCGCATGATAACTCTAATACACTGATACATAGCTTACACCGATTTGATAACGCTTTAGGATTACTTAAAATTTTTGATTTTATTATGAAAAAGATTTTTACCCCCTAGCGTATAGATTGTTTGCCATAAATGCGGAAAACCTTTTAAATAAACATAGAAAACCACAATGATTTCCTTGAACAATTTCTAAACATTCGATTTCAACTACCCACTGAATTTCCACCTTCAAACCGCAACATGTGTTAATTTATACCGAAAAAAGTTTCATAATTGTTTATATTATTATGACTTTTTATTCAAAATAACCACTCAACAAATAATAATTTTATTATGTATTTGTATATCACGTTAGTGCAATATTTTGTAACGTAAAAAAAATATATATTTCTTTTTTAAAGAAATTTATTAATACATTTGAAAACAAAAAAAAAAAACAGCGATAATCAAGACGATAAATAGGATTACATTTATTAAAAATAGTTCCTCTTTGTGAACGCACGAACTTGATTTAAAAATGCGTTCGTTGCTCGCTAAAAGAAACCAAAGCTGGACGGACAAAATTTAAACAATGACTACAACCAATAAGTCTAAAAAAAATGAACAAGTGTTTGCTGTGTATCGTCGTACACAGCTGGACAATACGAGTAGAAGTTGTATGCATTGAATCGTTTCAATAAAATTTATGAATAAATCAATTTTATTGCGAAATATTTCATGTTGGCATTTGAGTTAGATTGAAAGCTTAAACAAATTTAATTATCGCATTAGGGAGTATTGGCTATTCTAACAATGAATTCGCAAGACCTAAATTCAAAACCACATGCAACATTTAAGTCGAACTTGAAACTACATAAGGGCCACTCAGACTATTATACATGTATAAAGACATTCATCACACTTTACGAGGAAGAAATCTAGACATTTCTTTTGACTGTCAAAAAATCTAATGCAAAGTAAAATTTTGTGTTCACACCATCACACCTCATATATGTACATATATTAAAGGCTCACTTAGCCGACTGTAATGTAATGTAACTGTAACGTGAGAAACAGCTGATCGATATTTTTATATGAAAATTAGGTTACGTTACATTACATCTCTATAACCATTTTAATTACTTTTCACATAACAATATCGATCAGCTGTTTCCAACTGTTGCAGTTACTTTACATTACAGTCAGCTAACTGAGCCTTAAAGGAAACAGCTGAGAGGATTAACATGCCTACATTAATCGTTGACTTCCGGCGGCAGATCAGTTGAATGCACGCTGTGGTCGAGCCGGCCTTTGAAAATAGACGGTAGTTAAAGTAGTTGATTTAAATAAGATAAAGAAAATACGATAATTTCGTTAGCTTTCTGACATGCCTCTACGCGAACAGTTATTCAATACGATAAGCATATCCAATATTTGTAGCCAGTTTAAGACGAAGGCATACATATACTATAAATGACAGCACGGCAACGACGTCGAAACAGACGACTTGTTCGTTTGGATTTAGTAATACTGAAACTTTGATCAGATGAAAGTATTATCGTTTAAAAAATTAAAAAAAAAAATTGTCAAGTATTAGGGGATGTCAAATTTTTATCGTATTATTTACCATTAGTTTTGACATTTTGCATTCAAAATATCGCACTTGCACGTATTATTTTAATTTTTTATTATTTTGACATGTATTAATACAAAGTACATATAATAGTCTGAGTGGACTTTTATGGCTGGGCCCATACAATTTTCATTTCAATAAAAAAGATTATTTTTTACTATATGTCGCTTTAGATTAAATCGAAAATAGGGCTCGATATTTTCTGTGCGAAAAACTATGATCGTTTTTTCCATACGAAAATTTTTAGTAGTAGCAATGAGTTTTATAAGAAAATTAGCAATATCAATATTTTCTATTAACTTTTTTCGAATGCTTTCTAAAACTGCCCAATAGAATCAAAAAGATTTTCTCTATAAAACGTTTTTAGGCTAAGGGGTATCCCAGCAGAAAGAAGCAAAGATTTTTTCACAGAGATTCCTTATTTTTTTATGTGGTAAATCTTATTAATTTTTATCAAGAAGAAAACCACATAAAATCAAGAACAAATCTTATTATTCACAACTTTTTTCACCCAATTTCCGTCATTTTTGGCACCAAAAAAAAAAAATCCATAGAGAAAATCTTCTTAATTCTATTAAGTTTTCTTATAAAGTGTAAACTATAGGGATTTTATTAGGTTGCCTTATTGATTTTTTCCAAAAGGTATTCCTTATTGTTTTCATTAGGTTCCTATATGATTATGTGTAAGCATCTCATTAATTTTTTTAATAAGGAAATCTTCTTGATTTTATTAGGTTTCTTGTTATTTCATATCTATAAATAAACATAGACAATTTTTTTCATGATCTTTTTCGTTCTTGTATAAGCATATTTGTACAATAATTTCAGTGCGGATTCAGGCTGCTTGTTAGCATATTGGTTGGAGTTCTTGTCTATCAGTCAGATAGTTGCTGGTTCAATACTTGTCTCCTCCCAAGTAATAAATATGTATGTATGTATCGTGAGTTAGTTAATCGAGAATATAATATAATATGTACGTATGTGTGTATAAATAAATAACAATAATAATAAATATACCACATACATACGTACATATATCGTACAGAATTTAAATGAAAATATTAAGTACAATTTTTTTTATTTTCTGTTAGGTTGCCTAATAAAATCAAGTAGAAAACCTTTATGAAAAAATCAATAAGATAACCTAATAAAAACTACAAGATTTCTTCTTGATTTTTTTAAAAAGGTTTTCTCTATGAAATTAATAAGATTTCCTTATTAAAAAAACCAGAGAGATAACTTATTAATTTTGTTCTATTTTATGAGATATTTATTAGGCACTGTTTTCTCTGTGCATAGACACTGGTCACTGAACTAGTCCTGCTTCAGCGAATACTAGTCCTAATGTAACATCAGACCGCCCTACTTCGTCGATATTGTATAGCAGAATCATCGGCGAAGTAAACTAACCAAACCAATAAAACAAATTGCTACTAAGCACAGCTTTGAAAACTTAATACGCCTCATTAAAACCAGAGGCGCTGCAACACTGCATTGTTAAATACATGCAAAAAGCACGTATCACTATCTCTTTTCTAAAAGAAGGTAACACTCAGGCCCAATTTTACAGTCATTAGTTAACTAATAGCAATAGTTTAACCAATAATATTTAACAAATAGTTAGACAACAGCTGATTCGTTGTAAACTTTATTAGTATTGTTGTATTGTGAAAATTTTTATATACATTTCTCACATACGCTATCAATCATCTTCTTTGTATTTAGCTGTAACAAATTCTTTTTATTTTATTTTCTATTAAAGTTTGGTTTTCCGGAACCAATTTCAGCACTAATTCAATATCTAGCAGGGTAAATTTAATGACTGTAAATTTGAGTGCGTGAATGTTACTTCTCTTTAAAAAAAATCTAAACGAGAAATTGTTATCAATATTTTCTAAAGGAAAAATATTGATCAATAACATTTTAAAATTTTTGGGGAAAAATTTGTTATCGATATTTACCAAAAAAAAATAATTTCATTACATCCTTTTTGCACTGATTTCCTTTACTACTTATGGATAATTATATGAATCATTAGAACGGAGATTACGATGCAATCGAATGTTTGCACACATTATCCGTTGTATGTAAATACATCATGTGCAGACCGACCTGCATATGTACATACATACATATAAAACAGCAAATAAGTAAAAGCTTGAACTATAACTTGAAACAATAAAATATATACACGAGAAAAAGGAAGCAATTTTGAGATTTATTTTTTAACTTTTTATGTGTGAAGAGTTTTAATTAGAGCCACAGTGTGATCGAGTGAGTGCAAACTGAATTTTTTTTCCATTTATTTATGTATGTATATTGTTTATATCCAGCAGTTTGCATAAAACAAAATATTTACTTATTTTATATTTAAGATCATGTCTCTTTGTTATTTATTGAAGATACAAAAAAAACAAAAAAAAAATTAAAGAAAACAAAATTTCCGCATAATTTCCTGTTTGGTTTACAGCAACTTTGATACACTAACATAGATTTTGACAGCAGAGTTGGATAATACAAAATTACGGCAATTTGCATATTCGTTGAAGATTAGAAAGCATTGTGAAAACAATTTTAAATTCACTTGCTGAATTATAAAATCCTTAACACAGACACTTGTTGTATGTATGTACTCGTAGTTGTGCAAGTTGTATAACTCTGTTTAAATTCCTACAGTACTTGTTTTATTTTTTTGGTGTCATTAAATGTCATTTAAAGTCTGTGCGGTTAAATTTAAATACAAATTAGCAACAATATAATCTGAAGTAAAATAATAAATCCAAATGATTTTGGCATTTTAATTTCGAATCAATTAGATTTGCAAAATTTTTTTTAAGCCTCTTTCTGCATTTTGATTATAAAATAAAAATTTCGAAACTTGTGATGAATATCAATTACCAGTTTTATGAAAAGTATATTTTTTACTTTGTGTTGCTTTTTTTTGAACTTTTTTTTCCTTCTTACACTTGTTTTCTGAAAAGATGACAGACAAACAAAAAATTTTTTCAGTCACAGATTTCATAACTGATTTATCGTCATCCATCACAATAATATGAACACTGCGATGTCACGAGTTTTTGAAAGTGTAAATCCAGTGGATGCTAGTGTGCTGTGTTATTGTTTAGTTCCTTCCTCTTTCCTAAACTAATATTTTTAAATTTTATTGCCATCTTAAAAATCCCAAAAGAGTTAATTCCATCTGCTTAATAACATCTTTGCTTTTTAATTTTTATTTATTTTTTATTATACTCTTATTTATTGGGTTTGTGAGACACAAACAATAGTTTTTTTTTATTATTAATAAAAATTATCAATTCGGTAGTTTTAGGGCAAAATACGAGTAATTTCTTCATTAGTAAAACTAGTAAACTTGCTGAATGATTCTAACAATATAAAGCTCAATATTATTTTATTTTTTTGAATATGACTGATTTCATCGTCACGGGTGGGACATTTAGTAGTAGTAGTTTAAGTGCTTAGTTTTAAAAAATAAGAAAATGCTTAACTATTTTTTACATTTCTTTATTATAAAATAAAAGTTCAGACTTGTCTTTCAAAGATACTACACGGAAACAGACTATTTTAGATTTGCTAATGCAAAATTTAATACAAATTAGGCTCGTCACGGGTGGGACATGCGTTTCGAGTGCCTAGGACACATACTCAAAACTCTGCGAATTTATACAGTTTATCAAAATGTAGCAAATCTATGACTGTAGCAGAGGTATCGAGTTGTCCTTCACTAAAAGTTAAGACGAAGAATATGTTTATATTTTGCACAAAAATTTAATTTTGGTAGCGCCACGGGTGGCACGCGTGCGATTTCGTAATAGCAATTTGACTAGAAACGGATCTAGTAACTTCAAATATAGTTTGAAAACTTTATCCAAAAACAGGAGTAAAGTTCAAAAGTTTGAAAATGTCTGTAAATTTAAAAAACAAACATCTTTACTGTTTTTTTGTTAATAAATATGTATTTTTTAAGTATTTGGTTTTGAATTGCAGCATTTTAGCATTAGTGTTCAAATAAGCAACAATTACATTTATTATAACCTTTTATTAAGTAGCTCAAAGTTTTCCTTGATCTTTTGCTCCGATAAATACAAAATATTTATATTTTTTACACAATTCTTAGCAGCTGAAACGAAATCTTTTCCAGTATTTATACTGGATATCTCATGATGACCCGATATCTCACAGATTTTATTACTACAGCACCTATACTTACTATCCACGGCACCCTTGCCATGTGAAGTTGCGAAAAAACCATTCCGCAGTAATGCCGAAATCACATAACACATTTGCATAGAGCAAATATTGGAGAGTTTGTACTTATTTTTAAACTGTGATGCAGCGCCATCTGAGCATGTTTTCAATAAATTCAAATTTGCGACCTCAAAAAACAAACGATTTCTTTGATAAATCTGGCATTAAAAAATTTTTCGGGTGGGACAGTTTTAACAAGCAAATATATTATAAAAATTTAAATAAAAAAAATTGATATGCAAAATATTTCGTTTTCGGCTTCTGCCTTTAGTTTTAAAATTTCAAACAAATTGCTTGCGACATTGTTTAGTAATATAAACTTTTACTTATTTTTCGTCCCGGGTGTGACATTCGAAAACACAACATAAAAATATAAAAACTCTTTCATATTACATATATTTTATAGCTATTTCCTTGGATGGGCTGAAGGAAAATAACCCAAGCAACTCTTCGAAACGTTCAAATGTCAAAAACTTATGCACAGCTGACATGGGGCATGGTGATATTTTGCTTTCACAGAGTAGCAATATCGAGATGGATAATTTGACGGAGTTGATATAAAAAAAAATACATTAAAATTACTTTTTTTTTTAAATTTGTTTTAGACTATTAAAATTTAATGTATTAGCTACAAGTTCATGAAAAAATGTTTTATTTTTAAATAAATTTATTTTTTTGTGCTAAGGCTCACTTTTCTCATGAAATCAGCCATATAATTCTATGTTTCAGAATGGCACACATTTGTATTCGATACTCACATGAGTTCCTGTCAGTCGCGAAAATTCGAAACAGCTCTGAGCCTGAAGGTTCAATACGACGTGCAATATTATAATGCATATTTGTTTGTGTAAAATTTCAAGTTGTCAAAAAAATTACGAATGTTTGGTCAGCTGCTAGTTTCATACTAGGTGATCTGAAATGAACTCAACTGGGGGGTTATTCTCTATTACGATGCGAAAGAAAAATGGTATGAAATCGAATGATTGGTACTCTGTAATGCGTTTGCGCATTTACCTTTCGCATCTTTTATTTTCCCTTTCGCAAGTCTGGTATCACCGTACTCTGTAATGCGAAAGCGTCTGTCAAAATCGTGTGATTACCGAAAATATCTTGCGATATCTAAATAGCAAACGCAAAGTGAGAAAAACATGTAAGTACGTTGGAAAAAATATTTATATTTGGGGCCTAGTTCATAAAAAATAGTTTGATTTTATAAAAGGCTTATTAATAAAAATTTCCATAGAAAATTTATTTTATTAAGCTCTTACAGTACTACCCCACGAGCAATTTGTTGTGTCTTAACACAAGCAATAACGTCGGCAGAATGACGACGTCAGCATGTGTTAAGAGATTATAGGTCAGCAATGCATTTTAACATTTGTTGCTTAATATATATTAGAACACATATTCATATGGTCTACACGCTAATATCTTGTGTCGGCAATCGAATTTGACAATTGCCAAGGCAATAATTGCCGAGATTATTGCTCGTGTGGGCGGCTAGTTATAAAACAGAAATATTTTTTTATGAATAATGCAGTTAATATTTAAATCGTAATTTTTAGGAAAAAAAGACAAAAAATTACAAACGAAACAACGAAAGTTTGAAATTTTAGTGGATTTCATGGTGCAACTTGGACTTGGCCAAGGGACAGTTGGACAAAATTGAATGGACCTCCTGTAAGGGATATAGGTGCTTGGAAAAAAGTAATGTTTATAATGAAAAGTGACACTAATAGTACTTATAATTAATTACACATGTATGTTTGTATGTACATATACATATATCCGTATAGGTTTGGTGCGATTTAAGTTGCAATTGCATAAAAATAAATTAATCATTTCCAGCACAGGTGGTGGTCCCTTTCAGTTTTGTCCGCTTTCCCCTATGGAAGATCAAGTTTTGCATCTCGTGTTGAATTGTGTTTGGAACATATAGAAACGCTTCTTTACTCAAACGCAAATTTTGTACAAAGCTAAAATAAAGCAATATGTATTTAACAACGTATTCTGCTACAGATTTTTCTTAGCTGGAAAGTGTATCGGACCTTTCCCTTAAGACTCGTTTGCAACTCGTTCTACATTTTCGTTTTCTTCATAAAACAATAGGGCTACAGAATCCATCACTGTTACACTAACTTCACTTTTTCTTAAATTTTGTTTTTTAAATGTAATTTTTTTTTACAAATTTTGACACTTCAGTACTGCCAACCTTTGCAATATTTTCTTTTGCAATGTCCGTGTTGCCACTTTTTCAAAAAATTTTGCGAAAATAATAGAGAGTACCAAATTGGCATTTCATCGCATTTAGCTTTCGCATTGTAATTGCTTTTGCATCGCAATAGAGAGTGACCACCCTGGTATAAATTTCCCTTGCAGCTATTTCCCCCCTTTTGTAATGATGTAAAGCTCGTATACACATTCATGTACCTGTAGTGTTAAAATATTACTCTGTTGCTGTCAATTTTCCAGCACATAAAACTGAGTGTTGTCAACTCAACATATTAAATTGCCGTCCAAAAGTTTTTTGGAACATTATTTTAAACGGCTTAAACCATTTTTAAGTCAAAATATATTCTTTGAGTTTAAATTGAATGTTCAATCAAGTTTTATTTTGTTTTAAATCGAAAAACGTGCATAATAAAATATTTTGTTAGTATGAACAAAAGATCGGTTGGGTTTTGGTTGACTGGACAGTTGGTCGGTCGGTCACTTGTCCCCAATGAATAATAACGGAGTTATGAATGACAAGAAATAAATAAAACAAATAAAAACAATGACATCTCAATTTATTAAATAGTTAAAGTTTATATACATACGTACATACATAAATATGCTTTAGCTTTTTTCTTTCCATCTAAGATCATATATTCAGATTTGTTTGCATGTGGAATTTGTGGCGAACAAACATTGTACAAATTGTGTAAATTACACCTCACTTAGAAGTTAACACCTAGCACACTGGCTCGACAGTAAAAAAATTATTTGCTTTTGAATTCACAAAGTTATGTAAACAAAAGTCTTGCTGGGGGAATTTAAAAACCTTAGCGAGAGTTTTTCTGTGGTAGTTTCATTCGACAGCACATTATTATTCATTGTCAATTTAAACTTTAATATGTGAATTTTTTTATATTGCAGCTAATTTCATTTAAAGTTTTCTCAATTTAAACTTCAAATTCGCAATACTCGTATAATGGAATTTTCTCTATCGAGAATATCTGGGTATCTTTTCCATTCGCCATTACACTTAAAATTCTCAATATCATTTGGAATTTTATTAATCGAGAATATCTCATTTTAAACTTTTCATTGATTTTGTTTGGAATTTTCGTATTTAAAATTTTTTTATTTATTTCTTTTTCTTTAAAGAGAATTAACGCTTGGGTAATGAATACCCATAACCATAGCTGTAAAGTAATGATTATTAATCGTACTCATTACTAATTTGATTACTTTTTTTTCAATGGTGAAGTAATGATTAAATTACGATTATATTCAGTTTTGCACGATTACAAATTGATTACGATTACTAATAATGGAAAAGTAATCTGAAGGAAAAGTAATCTGAATTACTTGAAATTACAAAAAAAAAAAAACAAATAAAAAAGAATCAAAAGTAATTAAAAAATAATAATGTATTAATATTCACAAGTAATCTTTGAAAGTAGTCGGATTATTTTTTTTTACTTTTGATTCTTTTTGATTATTTTTTGTAATTTCAAGTAATTCAGATTACTTTTCGTTTATTAGTAATCGTAATCAATTATTTATCTGAAATTCTTCTAAAGGGAGTTATATAATCAGTACAATTCTTTTTAAAATGTAATGTATTTGATTACTAATCGTAATCGAAATTTAACAGCTCTGCCCATAACTATTAATATGTGTTACCTTCCTTAGTAGAGGTATAGTGATAGAAAAGGCAGGCGATGAAGCAAGAGAGATAGAGGAAAGCTTTACTTTTTTACAGGTCAGCTTTTGCACGTCATTTGTGTTTTAATGCTTGTTGCAGAGTCTCTGATGTCAAGGAGGAGTATTAAATTTTTTGAAGCTGTGTTTAGTATCCGCCAATGATTCTGATACACGATAACGACGAAGGATGGAAGTCTGATGTTACATTAGGATTTGTTTCCGCTGTCACTGTTCAGTGACCATAGACTGACTATGCTTTTGTCACTTTAACTTTCCTACAGCATTTGACACAAAGGCGCACTAATGCACTTAACGTAATCGCACAAAGCAGCAGTAGACCTGAGATATTTTTTACCTTATGACAAAAGGCGAATAGTTAAGGATCATGGGAATGATCCTCAACTTTTTAAAAATCCCAACAATCGGTTGATCGATTAGTGTCCAGAAAGACCAGCCGCTCTAAGGTTTGTCAGATCGCACACTGTCCCATTACAGCACCAAAAAGGAGTGCGTTCGATTATTTTCTATAAATGCATCCAGCAAGGTTAAGTGGTTCTTCTGTATCAACCGAGTGTAACTTCTTTCAGAGCTCTACAATCGATCTAGTTTTTGAGCTCAATAAAGAGAGTGAGTTTAACATCTCTCTCCTGGATATATTCATTTCCGACGTAAGGGGATTTAAGCAAGTCCATTTCCTCACCTTAGAATCGAAAGCGCTAAAAGCCGTCAAACTGCAAACAATAACATCGACAGCGCCGATATGCGCTTTCAGGTTCTATTAGCAAATTTCTGCCTGCAAGATGGTACAGATGTTGGGTAATTTAAATATGATCTAAGGATTAAGATTCCTATAAAATACCACCGGTTCTGCACCAGCATGAATTTCAAAGACGCGCTGAAAAGAGTCATATGGTGCGATTGAATTCTCTGGACACGTACCGTGTGCGATACATTCATGCCTTAAATCACCACGCTCTCTGGGAAGTTGATCTGATGGTGTCGATGATGTTAGGTTTTGTTAGGTTAGGAAGGTTGGCACTATTATCAAACTCCACTCGGATACCGAGTTGGGCCCATTGTGATTCCCTTCGGTTGACACCCGTTAATAATAATTTTTGACCCCCATTATAACCAGAAGTGCCCCAATTATCTGTCATAAAGCCACTGAATTGCGTTGATTATCCTCTACTTTACACTTAACAATATCACTTATGCTCTCAAGGTAACGTCTGCTCAGCCATTCAAGCCTACGGCGTTGGAGCTTCGGTCAATGGCAGATAATATGTTCAATGGTTTCTGGTTCCTCTTCTTCCCCGCACATCCTATAGAAATCTGCAGTGCCAGTTTCCTAAATGCTGGTCCTTGCTCTGACCGAGCAGTGACAAGTCAACGCGCCTATCACAACTCGCATCGCCTTCCTATTTATATCCATTAACAGTTTGGGTTTTCATGAGTCAAGTTTTGACCAAATAACCTTCGAGACTTTATAATCCTCTCTACTTCGCCATGAGCGGTTGGTACTCCTCTCCCCCAAATTACTGAGTTCCCTGTAGTAATAACCTATCGGTAATATCACCTATATGTCAGATATTCCCTGATTTAACGCCAGCCCTATTCTTACCAGCTTGTCGGCAATTTCATTTCCCTAAACACTACTGTGACCAGGAACCCAACATAGTCTGACACCATATTTGTACATAAGCAATTTGAGGGCTCTCCCATAGTCAATAAATAGTTTTGATTTGACATTGTATCTTCTCAAAGTTTTAGCGCTGTTTGGTTTTCCCACTTTCAGCGATGATGTTAAAATATCTTAATCTTCGAATCTTGTCAAGTGTAGACATATAGGAACACTTTCCTTCTGCCCTCTACCACATAAGCCCTCAATAAGTGAGAATGCATATGTACACTTTTATTTTATTTTTTACTTCCTATAAAAACCCTACAACTATAGGTAGACTGTTTCTTTTCTTAACTACCATGAATGCAAATCTTGAAATAAGCTATTCCAGAAAAAAAGAAAGAAAGAAAAAAATGTATTTTTAAAGCAATGACAGAAAACAAAAATCAAGTTTGATTAAAGGTTTTTGTAATCTTTTGCGAAGACTTGATAACGATAACAAGTGAAACGGAAACAAAGACAACTCCGCTCAACTCTTTTGTTTTTATTTTGCTTTATTAGCAAATATTTGTGGCACAAGATGTTATTAAAATGTCTGTGTGTTGTGTATGTCTGTCTACTGGTAAAAGTGGGCTTCCGCTTCAACAGAGTAGATAATTATGTATTTCTTACATGTTGCCTACAACTCTAAATAATATTTAATTACTACCGTTAACTTACTTACCCTTCTTAACAATTGATTACGTATTAAAATCTCCTCAGCGCTGATGTTGCGTACATTACTTTTTGTTGCATGTTGCTGTTGTGTGGGAAGTTGTGATTGATAGGAAAGATTTCGCGTTTCGAATTTTTTATAAGAATGAAACATTTCTATATTCTTGTTCTCTTTGCCACTACTACTGCCACCGCCAAGACTACATCTTTTTATGTCGACAATTTCGGTTCTTCCTTTTACGGGCAATGAGCGCCTTTTGTTACGCTGCTCCTCTTGATAGTAGGAACAGCTATCCTCGTCACATGACGAAACACTGCAGCAACAAGGAAGTAGATTATTATCATCGGCAGCGTCCATTGACACATACGAGTTATTCCAAAATACGCCATTACTGCTGTTGCAACACTGAGTTGCGTTGGTGGTGGCAGCTAAAGAAGATATGACCGTTGTAGGATTTGTCGAACAAGTCACACAACTACTGATGTCACTTACAGCATCTGCGGAGGAGATGGGAGAGCCTGCACAAAGTCTTTGGGGATCTTGACTTAAAGCTGAGCAGGGACGATTAAAAAATACACCCGCTGAATTGGACAGCTGGCAGCAACAATCTCTTTCAGAGCCGCACAATGATTGATTGTCCGCATGGGAGCTACCACAGCCCGATGAAGAAGCTGAAGATGCCGAACAGCTGTTCAAAGAACTTGAAGAGTTCGTAGAGTCTTGGGTGCATACCGAAGTTTGTGATACGAAAGAATTGGCCGAGGCACAGGAAGAACGACATAAATCGTTGCTTAGTTGGTTGCTTCTTATAAAAATTTTTACGGCATTCTCATTGCAATTGATGAGTTTTCTTACGGGTTTCTCGCTAACCATTAACGAATCACATTCTATATAGTCTTCCTGCAGCTCTGCGCTCTCTTCCTTTACCCAATCATCTGCTATTTTAATGTGGATGGTAGACGTCTGTCTGTCTGCGGATGGCAAATTATTCTGAATTTTTAATCGTTGCTCATTTTCTATATTGCACTGTTTGGTGGTAGTAGAGTTCTTTAAGGCCTCATTTGTAGTTGCCTTGGTCAGATTCTTCTTCGCAAAGTTATTTACATCATTAGGATCGACATTATTATAATGATTG
Source organism: Tachina fera (assembly GCA_905220375.1). NCBI lineage: Eukaryota > Metazoa > Arthropoda > Insecta > Diptera > Tachinidae > Tachina > Tachina fera. Next base: position 99,017,027 of record LR999967.1, on the reverse strand, counting down.
TTAAATGTGCTGGCCAATATTTTCACTTGTGAGGCCGAGTTTTTGCAGGGCGGATTTTGATCTTTTGCTGCTGGTTTGCTACATTCAAACTTCTTAAAGTTTTTGCAATTTTCAGGCTCCAATTTTTCAAAGTGCTCGGATGTAAGTGGCTTTTGAACATCCGAGCACTTATCGACGTTTTTTATTTGGGTCACAATATGTTTGTCCTCCTTAAAGTCGTGCGCAGATGATACACCCGAATCCGAATTACTTTCCAAGGACAAACGTTTCATTTTGCTGCAGTCATCCTCATAAGGTCTGATTTTATTTTCATGATCAGCCTTAGACATGGGACAGTTGTCAAAGCTGCAGTTTTTATAGCCACAGGTTGATCTGCGTTGTGTTAGCACTTCATCGGTTTGCCTTATCATGGAATCATTTAATTGATTGATGATTAAAAGAGGCTGGCGTTTCTTGCGTATGTGAACTCTTTCCAATTTGGTTTTTTGATAATTAACCGCGGAACTTCTAGTGTTTCTTAACAGCGGTTGATCTATAACCAATGAGCGGCGTGCCTCAGTTGGATGCTTTACCAAATCCAGCCCGCTGATCTGCTCGATGGATCTGGACTTTTGTATTCTTTCTGTTCTCTTTAGCTGTTCCTTTTCGAGAATTTGTTTATTGCTTTGCGTGCTTAAACGGGATGTTTGTTTGTCGTGTATAGGCTTGGGTATACGAGATACCAATTTACTATCCTTAGACTCACAGCGACGATATTGCACTGTCTCCTGACTGGCAAGGGAACAGTTGTCTGAACAGGAAGAATTTGTGTGGGAGTTTTCCAGCGAACATTGCGAACATTGGGAAGAAGCGTTGCTTGAGCTCTCGGAGCTGTTTACTTGTGCATGTTCCTTGGTGGAGTTTGCCGGTTTAAGTCGTTGATTAGGTTCCTTGTGTGGCACTGGTGCCGGCCGGTTAGGCTGTGGTGGAAAGTTTTTAATTTGTTTTTGAGCCTCAAACATTTTATTAATCTTGGCTACAGCTTCTTTGGGCGTAACATTGCTATCGGCATTTCTTTCTATGGCAGGCTCACGAGTGGGCGGTTTGTCTGCTATTCCTCTTACTTCCTTTTTACTATGCTCGCAGTCGGTGCGCTCTATTCGAGCTATACGATCAGCTCTGGATTTTATACCAGCTCTAACCACATCACGTCGTACATCACAGGTAGACATTTTATTGTGATAGTTCCAACTATTGGATTTAACAGCATCTTCGCCCGCTTGGTTGATTGCTTCAGATTCGTTGGCTGTATCATAAGGTACAGTAGAAGATCTGGGAGAGCAGTCTATTTTATTTGCATTCACGAAGGGCGGTTTGATAAATTTTGGTGGCGAATTGGCGGTTCTTTTTGAATTTTGCAGAAATTGCCAAGATTCAATGGTGGACAAAGGTGGCGGCGGCAAAGGTTTATTGGGTGCTTCTGGGCGATTAACCGTGACTCGTGCTACATTTTTGCGATTAGCTTGTGGCAAGGCAGGAGGTGCACACTTTTTGTAATCCATAAAATTATAACTAGGCACGGAGCCTGTCTTAGTCATAAGGGCTTCTTTGCACTGATGCACATAGTTCACTTTTAATAATTCCATTTGCGGCACTTCAGTACTCGACATGCGTGAGTCTAGTGTGCTATCCATGCCGATACTGGCCAGCGTTTCACTGGAGAGTTTTCGTTGTATGCGATGCATTTTGCTAATATCGCTTCAATTCTCCTATTTTATATTTAACTGAAGAGGGTTAAGGAGAGGAATAGTTCTCAAGTCCATTTGTTGCAGGTGAGTTTTGAAAATTCTCGTTTATTTTGTGGTTGCATTTCATTAAGTTTTTGAAATTCGAAAGTGTATCGTAAATTTTTGTACTTTTTTTACTTTTCGTTATGGCGTTCAATTCAAATTTGATAATTCATCATGTTTTTTTCGGTTTTATTTGAATTTGAGTTTTTAATTATACTATTCGTTGAAATTTGTTACTGATAATTTTATTTTTAATTTATAATTCAGATTTGGCTTACAAGATGTTTTTTTTTAAATTTGAAAGTATATTTTATTTTCATTTAATTTTTTGTCTGTTTAACTGTGGATTGTTAAAATATGATCAGCTTTTTTGAATAAACTTTTTTTTAAATTACAATTCAGAAAAAATTCCAGATATTATGGTAAATCATTTTTCCTTAAGTGATTTGCTTTTAAATACATTTGGTTCTCAGTTATATTTATTCAATTTGGATTGTTTTCATAATTTTTGTGCAATTTTCAACGTTGGTGTAGCTCTTGTAGGCTTAGGAAAATTTAGTATGTTTTTAACAATTCCCATTTGGTTTAAAATTTTTTCTTTTAATTTCATTAAGCAAACTTTAAAAAACCACTCCCGCTGGTTACAGTTAACGAAACTTTAATTAAGTCAGCTTTTAACAGACTTTGAAAAATTTCTGCAATTCTCATTTAGTTCGTTCAAAAATTTTCTTTTATTTTAAATCCATCTTGTTTAAATTAAACATTTTTAATATTTTAATAATTTTTCCATCCATTATCTCAAGAATTTTTAAGTAACACATATCAGATTAGCACATTTTGTTACGTCAAATCCATTATCTAATTAATTAATTGTTATATACAATTTTCACAATGTAATGAATTTTTGAAACCATTTCTTTGCATTTTTCCACTCAATTAAACATTTCCATAATTGTTTTCCATGTTTGTGTTTCTTTTTTCTTTCTTTAAATTTCAACAATAAACACTTGGCTTTGCTTAACCTTGGTTTTAACTTTATTATCAACAATACAATAATTAATTTATTTTATACTTTCATTTATAAAAATTTCGTTTACAAGACTAAAATTTTTTTAAATATTTTCCTGCCAAATTTTTTTTTTCAATTTATTTGCATTGTTATTTTTTCTTTTTCATCAAATAAAACACAATCAATCATGTATATATGAACACATGTACGGTACATATGTGCATATGTATGTATATTTTAATATTAATAAATTAACACATTTACATAATATTCGAATGGTCTAACATTTATTTTACGGTTTGATTAATAAAAAAAAAAAAATTTGACACTTTTGAAACTTAATAACAATATACTTTCTTCATATGCACATGATTATAAATTGTTTTGTTAAATATCAATCCGTACGCGTTCGTTTAAAAAAAATAAAAAATCTTTATCCGCTAGCACGATGTTTAACCGTCAAAAGTTCGTCTTAAACTATTGAGTTTAAGCCATAAAACTTGGTAAACATTAATTCCATTGCATAAAACATAATGCACGATCGAAAAGTACCAACAAGTTGGATCAAATATGTTGCAGCCAACAAGCGTTTACGCAGAAGTCAATTTTGAATACATATTACGAATTCTGGCAAACATGTTTTTTTTATCAAGAGTGGTCGTTAATCTTGCCACCACTTCTAACACTCGGTTTATTACAACAACAAAAACAACACAACCCAACAACAACAACAATAACAACAGCAACAAAAACAACAACAAAAACAACAGCAAAAAAAATAGTTGAAGAACTATTTGAGGGGGTTTGAATGCTTCCATTTATTACTTGTCTTATTTATTACTTCTCAAAAATGTATTCGACACACAAGCATATGATGCATATGAGCAGCAGCAGGGGTTTCCAAACTTTTTTCAAGTTATGCCTTCCCGAACAAATTTATCACCCGAATGCCTAAATAAACTAAATTTTAAACATAAGTACGTTCTCTCATACCTAATTGATACAATGGACACAATCAAACACTAATTTAATATGATTACGCGAGTATGCAGTCTTTGGTCGAATTCGAAAAATGACCGACTAGTTAGAACTTGGGTAGAACTCGTTCACTAGTTAATTTTTGCCACAAACCGATGATCAAGCCCAATCAATTTAAATAGGTTTGATCATAGGTTTGTGCCAAAAATGAATTAGTGAACGAGTTCGACCCAAGTTTAGCTGGAACCCATGTAATTTAAATGCGTTTGATCATAGGTTTGTGTCAAAAACGACCGACTGAATGAGTTCAGCCCAAGTCAAGGAGACTAAGTGCCTCATAAGAAAGTTTATATTTACAACGCAACGAATCTGAGGCCCTTGACGGCTCGGGCCGGACCGCACTCTGTAGGCTGTAGAGCGTAATATTAGAGGTTGGTTGATGAGCATGGAAAAGCCGAAATCGAGGCGACCAAGGTCATGGAAAACGGTAGATAATGTGGAAAGTGTTAAGCAGTCTGTTCGAGACGATTCTGAGCTTTCAATTAGGAAGTGCAAAAGTGCTCAAGATATCGAGCCCTTTATCGAAAATATACTTTTTTATTGAATTTAAAATTCTATGGGCCTACCCAGAGTTTAGAATTATCAAAATGGTAAAATTGTTGATAACTTTTAAGATACAGGCTGTACAAGTTTATCGCAAGCGACAATTTATGTACAAAAACAAATTTGAGTATTAAAAAAAACCTTCTCCAGAAAAGTTAAATTTTTGTCGCTTACGATAAAATCGAAAATAGGGCTCGATATGAATAGATCGTCAGTACACCGCATTATTGTATGTATTTTAAATGGGTTTGATCATTGGTTTGTGTCAAAAACGAGCTACGGAAAGAGTTCGAAACAAGTCTACACCGCATTCTACACAAACAACTAAAACTAAACTGCACTTCAAAAAGTGCAATTACCGAGTATTCAGCTATTTATTAATCCCTTACCTTTTGAAGTTCCGGCCTTTTAACTGAAAGAGCAACACTGCTTCTGTCAACGGGCAACTGTCAAACGTCTTCTCTCAATATTTTAAAAGGCTGCATCACTTAGTATTTGGGGGGTTTGACAGCCACTGATAGCAAAATACTATATGATTTGAGAAATAAATGAAAATTAAGCTATGTACAGACGGTTGACAGATCTTACAATATTGCCAGTAAAATGTGCTCAAAATTTCTTACAACCGTGTGAACTGACAAATTTTGTCAGACGTCGTTGCCAGAAAAAGCATTGTCAGTCCATTGCAAGACTAGCAGCTGACAAAAAATGGTCAGATATCTTACAATCGTGTGAACACATTGTAAAATTATTGTCAGATATTTGTCAGATGGGCGATGTTTATGCATCTGACAATGCCAACTAGAGTTGAGCGATATTTTGAAACCTGTTCTTTTTTCACAGCGATTGAAAAATCACTAATCACAGCTGTGACTGAATTTACCAAGTAACAGGTTTTGGAAATATAGTTCTTTTATACAAACTGTGATTGTTCTTATATGCTTACTTAACATTAGATAAGGCTACCACATGAATTTTTTATACCTTAAGCTTTTGTCGATAAAAAATCGTCAAATCGTCTTTTCTGGCAACTATGTACATCTCACATGTTCATATTGCAAATTTTTGTCTCTCTGCTCTTATACGAAAATCTCAATATTTGAACGGGGTTGATTACTAATTGTTTGTTCTGGTCACTCTTCTTATTAGTATTTATCAAAATACCAATACTAATAAAGATGTTAAGGCAGAAGAGCTATAATGATCACAGTCACAGTTTAATTTCACTGCTGCTCTTCTTATTAGATTTTCTCAAAATAACAGAACTGCTACACACAAAATACTGCTAAACTGTGATCACAGTCACAGTTTAAAAGAACAGCGATTTCACAAGGAGCAACATTATTCAAAAATCACGTTATAGCTCATCACTATTGGCAATCGTCTGGCAATAAATTGTAAGATTTTCTTACAACCGTGTGAACTGACAAGGAATATTTTACTGGCCATTTTCGATTGCCAGTACATTGTCAGCACATTGCCAGATCTGACAATATTCTAAGATCTGACAATCGTCTGTACATACATAGCTTTAGTTTCATGTGCATTAAGTTTTGCGAAAAAAAAACCCAAGCTAAGCTTGATACACATATAATATGGGAACTCCTCACCTTCAATTTCAATGGTAGAAAAGTGGTTTCCTGAATTTTGTGGACGCCGTATAAGCACATAATAGACTTGTATGGAACTCTTTCAGTAGCTCGTTTTTGACACAAACCAATGACCAAACCTATGTAATTTAAATGGATTTGATCATTGGTTTGTGTCAAAAACTAGCCACTGAAAGAGTTCGATACAAGCCTAGCACTGAATAAGCCGAACGCTCTGGACGACAAATTGTGGTTTCTAAACCCCTAAAAATTTAAACAAATTCACGACATGGTGTTGGCCGATCGGAGGTTGAAAACAAGAGATAGAGAAAGAGAGATTCTGGAAGCCATAGGCATCTCACATGGCTCTATGTTTTTAACTTTTAATGATCACTTGAGTATAAGAAAGCTTTCCGCAAGATTCGTGCCACGTTTGCTCACATTCGACCACAAACGAAATCGTGTGACTACTTCGCAGTAGTGTTTGACGTTATTCAACCGCAATATGGTAGATTTTTATTTCCGTTTCGTAACCGTGGATTCACCACAACACACTTTAGACCAAACAGCAGTGGGATTCTCAGGATGAATCGGCGTCAAAGAAGGCCAAGGTGGGCTTTTCAGCCAATAGTCATGGCGATCGCTATTTGGGATGCACGCGCTATAATCTAGATTGATCACCTTCAATAGGGCAAAACAATACACGGCGAATATTATGCCAACTTTAGATGATCTCAACATATATTATAACTAGGTAATAAAACGATGTTTTGGTAAGGTATGTTTGGATGGGGAAACAGAAATTTTTTTTTCACATGGAAGCGCATAATTCAGAACAGTATTTTTTTCGTTCACAAGGAAGCGAAAAAGCGTTAATTAAAAATAAAACAATACAAAGACCACAAAGGTCAAATGTCACAGTGTGACACTTTATTGAAGATTATACTGGAAGGATCATATAGACAGTAGAATATTTCAAAAGGTTCCAAAGGTTTGGACTTTTTGCAGAATAGCATTTGGTTCCAAATGGGGTATAAACCCAAAGATGACACATTCACTCTTATTCCAGTAGTCAACATAGACGCCACGTCAATACAATACCAAAAAATTTGAAATTGTCCACCCGTTGTGGAAAACAACTGACTGCTATTGACAGGCTCATGCTATTTTCTAGACCTTAGGTAACAGAAATAACTTGTCAATAGCACAAAGCCTTTCTCGAGAATGAGTACAGAAGTCCCAATTATTTTGTAATGCATTCACGTGACGTCGGTCGATGTTGACAACTGGAATAAGGGTAATTGGCTTTATGCAAATGTAGTACAACCAATCACCATCATTAGTGTGGTGGACATTGTTAGAAATTAAGGTTAATGTAAAATCGCTTCAAAAAAATACAGAGGCTCTCACTGCAACAACATTCGTGATGCAAAAAGAAGCACATCAGCCAAACTAATGGGGAACATTCTATCAATCGACCCATTTGACATACAAGTTAAATGTGAATCAACTTTAACTGTCACAAGACAGATACACCCAGAGAAAAAACAGCATATAATCAATAAAAACCATATTGAATTAATAAGATATATTAACGAAATTCTATTCATTTTGAAATTCTTTATTTCAATTTGGAAAGTATTAATTTACAAAATTAATTTGATTAATTTTTAAGTATTTCAATATACATTTTATATTATATTGAAAATGATTGAGTGTAGTAATGGGAGAATGGCTAAGAAGAGAACCTACAACCAAAGGATAATACATATTTTACCAAAGAGCAATGTTACCACCGTTATATGTGATAAAATCCCAATTAGATATTTACAAGCCAACGGCATCTCTCTGACACCGGAAAGTAACGTATGTACGTGAATCCTTTCGTCTGCTGAATCATAATATCGCATTTCAGATGGAGATCACGGCTATTACGGAACAACACACTTTCAATCCGCATTTTTATGGATAGTAGAGAAGTCTTAAAATATCAAAAAGTTCCATCTGGAAATGTCCTTCAAGAATGAGGAGAAAGAATTAAAGAATTAATTCAAATGTATAGGAAACACAACACATATTGCCTAAAAAGATGTATTCCATTCCGTGCCAGGTGCCAGAGCAAACTAGACCTGTTCTCCTTGGAATCTCAAAATTGCCATTGCCGCTCTAGTATTGGTAGTTTCAAATTTTCCAACAAGTTTTTTTTCATAAAACATAACAGTCCTTCAGAATGTGCCCTGGAGTTTCATCATAGTCTGGACTGTGGAAATATCGGAATAATCCGCCCAATTATTATTGTTGTATTTTAACTTCGACGATTTTGTACTAAATTAATGAAATTTATCTGATACAAAATCGTCCTAGTCGAAATCGTAATACGAAACTTGTAATTAGGCCCAATATGGATTCCTGAACATCAAGCTATAGCTGGAAATGGAAACGAAGGGGCGAATAAGCTAGCGATGATGGGTTTCGTCACTGAATACTATTACGTTGAATAACAACACTTTTTCAAAAGATCAAAAACAACTCATCAGTGATTGGCAGATATAAGGTATACTGTTGGAAGAGTGACCGAACTTCTCAGAGGATACACAAAATGGAGGAGAGTTATACAAGATTTGACATTAAGAAATTTTAAAACGTAATAACCGGATACACTCACGTGGGTGTTATTGAGGATACAACAAGTAGAGTTTGACAGGAAGATGATGAAATATTGATACATTATTTGTGACACTGCTCAGAGTTAGTCAAATCAGACGACTTATCTTCTATAAGGAAAATATACCAGATATAGTATATTTTAAGGATTCGTATTGGAAAAACATAACGGAATATATTGAGAAAGTATTTCTTTTCCTTATTGTAAACTTTGCCGCATTAAGCTCATTCCTGCACGACTCTAAATAACACTAGCTGCAAACGCCGATAGCTGCGATTGCCGCCCTGTATCTAGCTACTTAATTATTTTGTTAGCGGCAGCGACATCATAATCATCTTAAATATAGATGTACATCCCTATAATACAAATTTTTTTTATCAACTACATCCTTTCTCGCTTACCAAGAAGCAGCAACGTAAGATGGTGAGAGTCATATACTTCAAATTTTTTTTTAGTTTACTCACAAATCTAATTTAGAGAATTCACCTTAAAAAATTACTCTATGTTTATAAATCTAGCATGCCTAGTAAGAAGAAATAAGTGAGGCAAACCATTCTAAAATAATGTAATTCGACAGCAGGTTGGTAAGCGAGAGGAAGCTCTCTGTCCCTTTCAAACATGCTTCAAGGCGTCGATGGTTTTTGCAGCGATAGCTTCTAGTATAGAAAACTCGTCAATTTCATGTTCTAAGAAAACTACTCTGTAATAATTTAAGTTTTGTATTTTAACTTCTAAAGCACCAGACAAGTATGTAACATAAATTTATGAGGTGTGTTGTGTTAATTTACCTTAAATGAAAACAATAGTGGAATTCACGAGGAACTCGAAAACTATTTAATCGCCAAATTTGTAAAAGTGTTCATATATATATATATGTTCATATGGTAAATATATAATTTTCCAATAATAAAATGTTAAGAGAAAAAATTACAATTTCTATGAGTAAACAGTTAAGTACTTCGGTGTGAACTTTACTAATACTCGTATAAAATTACAAGAACTAAATGTAAATGCAAATGTAACTCAAAATCATTTCTAAATTGAAGGTCTTACAAATTTAAAAACTTTATCATTAAAACAAAACAGTTTTCCTTAATTACTTACTAATGTGTTTGGCGTGTTATGCAGATTAAAAACTATGTACATATTTTAAACTATGAATCCAACCAAACAAGTCGTCACTTCTTTGTTTTTACTTAAACTTACCTACAAATCAATACTGGTATAAAACTCTTGGATATAAGTTACATACCTGAAAATAAACAAAAAGTATTGCTTATAAATTTAAATGTATTATTTTTTTTTGCATTCGAAAATTTTAAAAACAAATAAATGCAGATGATATACATATCAAAAGTTGTGTGTTTAGTTTGTAACTAAAACCTTCAAACGAATTAAATTGTTAAAATAACAAACATATGACCTTAAGACATTTATTTAATATAAAATATATGCATATAAAAAGTAACCAATTGGTTGGGAGTTTTACAATTAAGGCCCAAATTCACAGTCATTAGTTAGCTAATATCAATAGTTTAACCAATAATATTTAATTCACAGATTTTTGTTTACCATTAGTTAACATGTCATGTTTGTTAACATGTCAGTGGTTAACAAATAGTTAGACAACAGCTGATTCGTTGTAAACAACTTTATTAGTATTGTTGTTTTGTCAAAAGTTTTAGATACATTATAAAATAATCTTCATTTTATACTCGAAAAATTGTCATAAAAGCGGAGAAATCAAAGCAATTTTTTTTAACATGTATACATATGTTTTATTTTATATATTTATTAGTAAATTAAAACCATTGTCTTGTTTTTACCCCTTATAATTTTGTTCCCCTCAGTGGTTAAATAATGAAAAGTATTGCCAAGTCTTAGGTCCAAGTCTTGGTCTCAGTCGGTCTTTTGATGGCCGAAATTTTGGTTAGGAACTTGGCTTTTTTCACATTTATGTTTTTTGATGATATCAATTTACACAGAGAGAAATATATAATAAAGAGAATTGAGAATTGTTATAGTAAATTTAGCATTTTTAGAATTTTTAAAAATCATAAATTTTAAAGAAAAAATCTTTAAATCGTCATTTTGCTGTTTTTGGCACCAAAAAATTTCAAAATGACGATAAATCGCCAAATCTGGCAACCGTGGTTGTAAAGCATCTATTTTGTATTTTTTTTATTATTTTCTATTATATTTTGTTTTCCCAAATAAATTTCAGCATTAATTCAAGATCCTTTACGGTAAAGTTAGACGAGCGAGCACTTGTTTTATCTATTTTTAAGAAATATAACAAATGTAAACAAAAACCATATGTTATAGCAGAGCTGCCAATACTGACTCTTAATAGTTTGATAGAGTTACCATTCTTTGCTTCTATTAAGAACTTTAAGCTATGTACAGACGGTTGTTAGATCTTACAATATTGCCAGTAAAATATGCTCAAAATTTCTGACAACCGTGTGAACTGGTAATTTTTGTCAGACGTCGTTGCAATCGTGTGAACACATTGTGAAATTATTACCAGATATTTGTCAGACATTTTAATATTGTCAGATGTGCGAAGTTTATGCATCTGGCAGTAAGAGAATTCTTTCTATAGTGTTGCTCACTGCACAGGCTTGATTTTAAAGAAAAATATCTAATAAAATGTATATGCAGACAAAATCGTTGCAATTGCTTGTTTATGGTCCATACTAATTTATATTTTCACTTTTTACATTTAACACAACAACAAACCATTGATATTTAACAATTTCTAACAAATGTTTTGAGTCTGGCAACCCATAACAACAGATCTGACAAATTTTGCATATGACAAACGTGTGAACTGACAATATTTCTTGTGCTGACAATTTTCGATTGCCAGTACATTGGTAGCACATTGCCAGATCTGACAATATTATAAGATCTGACAATCCTCTGTGAATATAAAGTATTAGTTAAACAATAGTTATAATTTCAGTTTACTAATAATTAACTAATGCCAGTAAATTTGGCCCCAAGATAATTATGCTCATCACAACAAAGTCCAGCGATAAGATTAATAAATCTACCCAAACAAGCTGAACTACACCACCAGCGTTTAGGCTGACCATGACTGTTGAACAAAATAACCACGAAATGTGATTGGATTTGAATGCAATTTGCATATCAATACAGAAGCACTCGCATTTTAATGCATGTTGAAAGCCCACATCTTTAAGCGTACGAATATGAGTATACGAAACCATGAATTCAATTTACGAAGGCAAAATTGGGCTTTGTTTTCAAACAGCTAATGTCTGCGCATTAATTAGATATTTTTAAAATTATTTTGATAAGAGTGTAGTATTTTTTTTAAATGTTGTAAAAGTAAAACTGGATTAAATCGTTAATTGGTTATTGTTGTGACATCTCGACGAAATCACAATACAGCAGATTTCCCACATTCGCCATCATTGAACACTTCAGCAGCATTCTTGAAATGTTTGTTGAAAACTTTCTAAGCACAGTACGAAAGTGAACAGCAGGAAACGATTGCATTTGTTTTCTTCTTCTTCTTGGTAGTGAGTTAAACAAAAATAAAACAACATCCAAAAGGAATGCGTTATTTAGTTTAGGTTTTGTCAATGAGCACAACTTGTACTTTATTTTTTCAACACACGCAACAATGAGAAGCAATAGTTTTAAGAAAGGATTAACATTAACACTTCTGCAGCATCACGAGAATTTAACATTAAAAAGTGCTTAGCTTGGCAGCACTGTTCAAATATGCAAAAAAACCTGAGTTGAAGAAACTGATCACACATATTTCAGTTGTCGACATCGACGTCACTTTAACACAATGCAAAAAACCTGGGGCCCTTTTACTCGCTCTCGAGGACAATTTTGTGCTACTGACAATCTATTTACTTTCCCTTACATAGTGTGGACACTTGATGAATTTATATCATGATGAATGTCAAATTGATATCATGATAAAAGTTCATCACGTATAGACTCAATTTATTAATATTATGGTAGCGTTATGATATAATCATCAGAGCTCACGGCCTGATGAATTCATCTTGATATCAAATGTGCATTTAAAGTTTATTTATTAAACAGTTTTCGTTTAAAAAGGCCGCACAGCAATTATTTGTGACCAAAAAATTAAACGGCATGCAAATTATTTACTTTTGGCAAGTATTTTTCAAATATATGTTTGATTCATCATAATATAAAATCATCAACGTCTACCCCTTTGTGCTGATATTAATAAAAATAAATTCAGTGAAGTGCGACTTTGGCCCGCGCACGAAGGCTTCCGTACGGGCACGAGATACGTAATTCAATACGAACAATATAAACTATAGTTTTGGCATTTTTTTTCGTTTTTGGGTTTTTTCGGTTTTAAGCGTTTTTTTAGTTTGGGGGTTTTTTGAATTTATTGGCGCTTTCTGAGTTTTGGCACTTTTTTTTCACGTTTTGGCGATTTTTTTTGGTTTTTGAAGTTTTTTTAAATTTGGCGATTTTAATTATTTTGGCGTTTTTTCCTATTTTGGCGATTTTTTTATTTAGGCGATTTTTTTTAATTTTGGCGTTTTTTTCATATAGGTGATTTTTTTGGTTTTGGAGATTTTTTTAGTTTTGGCACTTTTTATTCGTTTTGAGGATTTTTTTCGGTTTTTGGCGTTTATTTTAAATTTTGGCGATTTTTTCGTTTTGGCGAGTTTTTTTTAATTTTGGCGATTTTTTTCTCTTTGGCGATTTTTTTCATTTTGGCGATTTTTTTCACATAAACAATTATTTTGGTTTTTTTCATTTAAACGATTTTTTCGAATTTGGCGATTTATTTTAGTGCTAGAATTTTTTATTTAATTTTGTCGATTTTTTTTTAATTTTTGGCGATTTATTTCGGTTTGGCGATTTTATAATTTTCGGATTTTTTAGTTTTACCGTTTTTGAAAATTTCAAGAGTTTACCTCTTACGGTCTCCAAGATATAGCAAGTTGTCAAAAGTACATAGTCAAAAATTGCATTAACTGATGGACCACCCTTTAATTTAAATTTTTTAATATTTTAATGTTTATTGTTGTAGTCTAAATAAAAATACACTAATTTTACAAATTTCAAGTGTCAATATACATGTGTACATACAATTGTATGTATATTACATGAGATTTTAACATTTTTCGTCGCTCGTTTTTGAGCACCCTTTAATTTCTAATTCTCATGTATTTGTTGTTGTAGTGGCCAAGGTTCTACATACTCTGTCCAAATTTCAGGTCCGTAGCTCTTACGGTTCCTGAGAAAATACCGTGTGACGGACAGAAGGACAGCGTAGCGAAAACAATAGGGTTCCTTTTTTCACCTTTGGTGTACGGAACCCTAAAAATGACAGTTGCTCTGCCGGCGTTATATTACCAGGTATGATATAAAATCGTCAGGTGTGGACACTATGTAAGGTCCAGAAAATAGCATAAACTTGCCAAAAGGACTCAGTTGCTTTCGACAACGGGCACACAAGCCCCAATTTTTTGGTATTGTGTTGAAGTGACTTCGATGTCGACGACTGGAATAAGGGTGATTGAGTTAATGCGTTTTTATATTAAGGTAACGATGAGCATTTCAAGTCTTTAACTACTTCTAGTGTTTAATTTAGTGCCAATAGTTTTGTAAAAATTTCAATCCGTTAAGTAATCATTTAAGGATAATTTGTACTTTTGTTTTGTTTTAAAAACGACAAAAAGAACGCTTAGTAGAGGTTCACACACAGCAATTTTTGTTTAGCAACTTTTCAATTTTTGAGAGAGAAAAAGAGAGCACAATAAAGAAGGGATCAATCAGATTTTCCCCTCTTGTCCATTAACTCATAAGTTGTGTCCGCTAAACAGCATGGCCAGTTTAAGGGATTTATCACCAAATTGAGGATTTTTTTCTGGAATCTGGAGATTTGTTTGTTGGAGATGGTAACACAATTTTAAAGGATTTTTATAGCCCTGCCTTTACACATACGAGTACTCTCATGCAAGTGCTGTATACGTACTATCAACGAAAAATTGTCGAAATACTCGAATCTCTTGCAATTTGCATTTCTGTTTACACATGAGAGTGAAAGTTCATTTTAAAAATATCGCCAAGGAGTAAACTCCAAACAATTTGTTTGATTTTAAAGCTTCAGCAATTAATAAAAGCAAATGAAAAAAAACAAACTGGCAACACTGAAATAAACAATCAGATGTTTCCTTTTCACCAATTAACCCAGAAGTTGCTCAACGAAAATTGCTGTGTGTAGACCGATCATACGGAAGAGAATTAGTCCCGGTTCTTCACTTTAACTTTTCTTTATTGCCTCGTAATTCACATGTAAGAAAAAAGAGATATTTGTATTTCCTTCTCCTTTTTTCTTCAAGCAGAACAACGCGTTGATCAACAAAAGTTGAAGTGTGTGAACCGAGACTTAGAGAATAAAAATAGTTCCCCAACTGCTGAGCTTATTTTGATTTCCTAAGTCAATTTACTGTAACAGAGCGCAACAGTAAGTCAACTACAATCCTCTTTTTTTTAATATGTTTTTGGCTTGTTATTTTGGACATAACTTGATTTTGTTATGCAGTGTAATAGGAATAACTTTTAAATACTCGTAAATACTTATAAAAAGGAACTATTTAATATTTTAATATTTCCGAGTTAATCCCAAAGCTAAACAAGAAGACAATATATATGTATGTAAATAAGAAGAAAGATGAAAGTAAGTAAATACATCATCTATTTATTTTTACTTTCCTTAAACCTAAAATTATTTTAAGGAAAAATAAAAAGTTATTTACGTGTTTTCTTAAATTTAAAGTGTAGACAAAAAGATGGAATTCATTCATACAACATTTTTTCTCGACTGTTTTAGCATTTCTTTTCTTTGGCTACAAGTGCAGTCAAGCATAATTTGTAGTAAATTTTAGACTCAAATGTTTATTTTCATATTTTTTCTTTGCTTTTTTGTTTGTTTAATCTTCAACTAGAGTGTTAAACTGAAAATGATGCACACAAGTTATAAGACACAATTCAGACACGAATAACAATAATAATAATAATAAAAATACTATATATGTATAATAGAAATAAGCTAAAGAAAATAAAAGGTTGAAAAAATTTACTATACGAGGCGTGGTGGTGGGTTTAGGAACTATTTATGTGTTCTTATTAGAAATGCCTTAATGGACATTTAAGTTGTTAATTTTATACTCACAGTAAATTGTTATTACAACTTAGAGGAAAAATATTTTCTCGGTTAATCTGACCAATATAATGTTGTTATTTGATTGATTTGACAGTAGAATACTCGATGATGAAGCTTGGGGATGGAGGATTGACCAAACCTCCCCTGCTCTACTATACGAACGTCTTAATAAAACCTGGATATCATCCTCAGAAATGTGAATGAATGGAATTCCAGGTAGAAGAAAAAGTGCTGACTTTCATACGGTCAGTTACAAACGCACAAGAAGGTGTGGGTTATGGAGGTATTTACTGGGGCTTTAGCTCTTCGTATTGCAAAGCGACTTCCAGATCAGTGCAGTGTCTTTCAGGCAGAGATACTTGCTATAAGAGAAGTTGCGTATTGGTTGAAAGTGAATGCCACTTCAACGACTTTGATTAACATATACACCGATAGTTGAGCAGCTATTGCGGCCCTCGAATCCCCACTTCTAAGAACAACAACAGCCCTCGATTGCCTATCATCTCTAAAAGAGATGACATAGAAGTTTTTCATTTGGATCATCTGCATCTCGAGCCATAGAAGCTTTCAGCGAAATTCTAGCACTGATGAGCTTGGTAGAATTGGGACAACTTAACAGCTTTCACCGGATTTGGAATGTGTGGGTTTACCCCTAATCTCTTTTAAACTCAGACTTAGGCAGACGACAGAAAATAAAACAGGAAATGATTGCGTGATCACAAGGCATTTATGGACTCATCTAAATAGGAAAAACAAGGCTTCTTTAATTTTGAAGAATAGGAAAGATTAAAGATTGAACACAACGATTTTTGCCGTGCCTGCCAGGATATCGATGAAAAGAAAAGTCTAGAACACTTTCTTTATCACTGTCCTGGACATGCAAGAAAGAGATTGGGCACACACAATGGGCGCTCTTGAGTTCAGGGAACTTTCTGACGTTGCTAGTGTTGAACTGCAGCGCATTAATAGCTTTCTATTGAGCTCTGGTTGGTTCGAGGGTGGGAACTGCGCATAAGTAGAGTCTCCGTGGTATCACAATGGACCAAAACGGTCTAAGTAAGTGCGGGTTTATGACTGCCACCCCTACCTAATCTAACCTAAGCTAAGTGAGAAAATTTGTATTTTTTAATCGAATGATTAAAATCAGTCTAATCGAATGATTTTTGTATAAATACCCATTTTATTTTTCAACGTAGTCTTCTTTCTGTGAGCTCTTTGTCCACCGTTTCAGAAACTTTTTTCTCTTCCTCTTTACTGCAATAAATTAGAGATCACCGCAACACTTGTTCTTTAATCTAGGACCAATATGTCGTAGTGGAAGTCGAAATATGCCAACAACCCCAGATTTATCGAGGTCTTTTCTTTCCTCCGAGCAATTTCTTCAGCTTTGGGAACAAGAAATAGCTACTCGGAGCTAAATTCAGAGAATAGAACAGATCAGCGAGCCATTCATAGATCGCTTCATGCAATTTTGCCATGAAAACTGCACGTCTGTGTAGCCTTGCATTGTTCTGGTGGAGATCTTTTTGTTTTCTTAGCCAAATGCGATCGTTTTATTGCAAATCCTCATTAAAATCTAACCAATCAGTTGGCAAAGGTAATCAGTGTGGATTATACCCCATTCATTTGAAAAAGAAACGGTCGCCGCCATGACTTTATTGGCTGACAAGCCCACCTTGGTCTTTTTTGGCGCCGATTCACCCCAAGAAATGCAATATTTCTTGATTACTGTTGGGTATGTGGTGTGTTGTGGTATATCCACGTTTAATCCTTGGTTACGAAAAGGCGCAAAACATTTTCTATATTGCGGTTGAACACGCCAAACATTTCTGCGAAGTTCTCACACCATTACAAATGTGATAAAATTGTCAGCAAACGTGGCGCACCGCACTAATATTGCGGAAAGCTTTCTCCTACCCAAGTGCTACTCCGAAATTGAAAACACTAAGCCAAGTGAGATGCGTATGGCTTTCACAATTTCTCTAATTTTTAATCACGGAATAGAATTGAATTGATTCAATTGTTTGGGAGTACAGAAGGTTCGGCATCTGCCGCGCTTGTACGGCCACAAAGAAGTTTAGTAAACCTTTTTGATAAATGCAGGCGAGGGTCCAAAGCCCAGAAAAAGGAGGAGGTATGAGGTAACGGGGCGACCTTATCTTCAGCAAATCCTAAACCTTCAAATTACGGTATAACAACATCATTGGTCCATCCAGAAATGGTTACGGATCCAAAACAGTCTTAGGTTCGTATAGAAACCTTTAAGACCCCAAAACTGTTACGAAAAGACAGCAGCCTTGCCACCATACTAGGTAGCCTGGCCAATCACTTAACTTGGCTGAAATTCAAACGATTACTGAAACCATATTATGGCCATATGCTCTGTGTAGATGTTTTTTTTGACAGGAGCAGTGTTGCCCTTTCAGTTAAGAGGTCGGAAATTCAAAGTTACGTGCAAGACAACCGCAAATAACAAATCCAGCTTGTTTAGATTAACCCGAAAAAAATTTTATAACTGAAATTTCTATAACAATTCACACTGTAACTGTGAAGTTGACTATTGCCATTAGCTAGATTAACCTACGAGATTATTTTCTGCACATAGACAGACTTTGTCCAAAATCTCATGTTCTATTTATTTATGGAAGTTCGTTTAAAGGTACTTTTAGTGTTTGGGAGTGCACTCCTCATGGCGTTTGCTATACTTTCAAGACATTGCTGGATACTTTCTTTCACTAATGATGAGATTCAGATCTCGAACTCATACAGTTTTCCTTATTTCGCGAACAGTGTAGCACGATCTGGCATTGTTTAACGATGCCAGATTAGCCTGAATAATCTGCATTGAATATGGAATATTTACATACTTACGCAGAGATAGATAGTGCCTAATAAATACCTCACAAAATAGAACAAAATTAATAAGATATCTCTATAGTTTTTTTCAATAAGGAAATGTTATTAATTTAATAAGGAAAAACTTTTTGAAAAAATCAAGAAGAAATCTTGTAGTTTTTATTAGGTTATCTTATTGATTTTTTCAAAAAGATTTTCTTCTTGATTTTATTAGGCAACCTAAAGAAAATAAAAAAATTGGTAGAAAATTAGAATTTTATTTTTTAATTTACTCACTACAAGTTGGTTTAAAAAAAGTCAACTTTAAGTTAGCTGAAAGTAACGCAGAGTGAGCCAATTGACTACCACCTGGGACATCGCAATGTTAAAGTAGTCAGTTGATTACATTGCGAAGTAATCCAAGTGTAGTCAGTACTGCTTGCGAAATAGTTAGCTTAAAGTTAGTTTAAAGTTAGCCAAATTTCCGACAGGGTTTATACATACATACATATCATATTATATTCTTAATTAACTAACTCACCATACATACATATTTATTACTTGGGAGAAGACAAGTATTGAACCAGCAACCTTCTGGCTGATAGACAAGAACTCTAACCAAAATGCTAACAAGCAGCCTGAATCCGCACTGAAATTATTGTACAAATATGCTTATACAAGAACGAAAAAGATCATGGAAAAAATTGCCTGTATATTTATTTATAGATATGAAATAACAAGAAACCTAATAAAATTAAGAAGATTTCCTTATTAAAAAAATTAATGAGATGCTTTACACATAATCATATAGGAACCTAATGAAAACAATAAGGAATACCTTTTTGAAAAAATCAATAAGACAACCTAATGAAATCAATAAGGAAAACCTTTTTGAAAAAATCAATAAGGCAACCTAATAAAATTAATAAGAAATCCCTATAGTTTACAATTTATAAGAAAACCTAATAGAATCAAGAAGATTTTCTCTATGGATTGTTTTTTTGGTGCCAAAAATCACGGAAATTCGAGTAAAAAAAAGTTGTGAATAATAAGATTTGTTCTTGATTCTATGTGGGTTTCTTCTTGATAAAATTTTCTTCTTGATAAAACATAAAAACAATAAGGAATCTCTATGAAAAAATCTTCGCTTCTTTCTGCTGGGATACCCCTTAGCCTAAAAACGTTTCATAGAGAAAATCTTCTTGATTTCTTTGTGTATGTATTTATTCATGCTCTGATTCCCTGTGATTCTGTAGCACAACAAAAATACTCATAGCAACCCTCGGTGAAGTGGAAAAATAAATAAAGCTCATTGTACGAAGTATTAACGAAAGTGTTACTAACACTTGTTACTTACTGGCTGCTTAATATGCTGACGATGACGATGACGCTGATGATGGGGATGTATCATCTTTAACACTA
This sequence comes from Tachina fera, assembly GCA_905220375.1. NCBI lineage: Eukaryota > Metazoa > Arthropoda > Insecta > Diptera > Tachinidae > Tachina > Tachina fera. Next base: position 98,996,953 of record LR999967.1, on the reverse strand, counting down.
CCAATGGCAACTACGTCATTATGAATGCAGTACTGATGCGTATGTTTGCAAAGCAACATGGACTTATTTGCTTTCCATGATGTGAATTTCTTAATTTTTTTTTAGGATATGTACATATGTTTTTGTCTGTCCGTCTGTCTATCGATCATACTTATTCATAATAATTCTGCTGTTCAACTTTGTGCTCAAGTCGAGCGCGCGTGTGTTTTTTTTCAAGTTTCTTAATTAATTTCTTTAATTTTTTTCTGTTATTTATGTAGCTGCCGGCAAGTAACTTGACTTATTAAGAGAAAAATAAAATCCATTCCTACATAAATAAGTTACGCTGTAGCTGATATTTTTTAATGTTATTCTTTACAGGTATTATCAACTTAATTTCATTTTCATTTGCGGTTAGAAAAAGTTCAGAAAATCTGTTAATACTCGTATCTACATACAATTGCAGCAGAGTGGGATTGGAAAAATGTTTGGTTTTCTAATTTGATTTGCTGGAAAAAAACAAAGAAAAAACAAAAGTGCAGTCAGGCTGACAGGCAGATGATAATTCTTCATTTCATGTGTAATAATTTAATTTTATTTCTTTTTCATTCATCTAACAGTTCGTAATATTTTTTTAAGCTGAACTCACCTAGCTGTTGGTGTGTGTGTGTGTGCGTGTCTCTGTTAGAAATTAATTAACGATTTAAGCAAGTAAAAGTTTTATAATCTGATTTATTTCAGCAGTTGCTTAACGGATAACCTATTTAAAGAAGAAATTTGTGTATATCCGCTCTCTTAAGGTCCCACAATACTTTAATTTGGTCTTTAATTTTAAAGAAAACATAACTAGGTGTCTCCACTAGGCATAAACTTGGTATGGGTAAATGGCTAATGTCCATGTTTCACCCATGCTCTGACTTCGATGCCCGAACATGTGGCTGATCAACAATGTCCGCCATGTGATTCTCCGTAAGCAACCATTTTCAATAGAAAGAAACTAGACATAACAAAATTGCATTACCGCAAAATACTTTGATATGCCTGAACATGGACATAGCACGTACAGTAGAATACGCTTTAGCGCAACACGCTTTACTGAAAAAAAAATATGATTGCTGAAGGCGATACAAATCCCCGCACTCATTTTAAACGCAGCTAATCTAATTCACTTCGCTGTAGCGAAACATCGCTTTACTAAAAATATCGAATTACTGAAAACCAAAAGCAAGCCCACCCACAACTACGTTTTGTATGAAACTTACTTCGCTTTACTAATTTATTTATTAGAAATCGATTGCATAACTTAAGGCTGAACAAAATTGTGCATGTTTTGTCCGTTAAAAAATTAAATGGTAAAATGTATTTGTCTTTTTCGCTCTTACGTACTTTATTGTATTTTTCTATTATATTGTACTGATTTTAAGCAGTACGCTTAACTGTAACAAATTTCAATAATCCGAACTACGTTTTAGAGAAAAAATCGGACAAATTAAAAAAAAAATTGGGGTTTGGTTATTTCCAGTAAAGCGGAGTCGACTGTATTCACCACAACAAAGAAGTTGATGGATTTTTCACGGTTGCTCTGCCGGAGCACAGTGGCTGAAAATCGTTTTTCATTGGCCAAAATTCTGTAACTTTTGAACTGATCAAAATATTGAAGTAATTTTTATTTTAGTGGATAGATATTTAGTTCAGTTTGACTCAGTTTTAATTACATTAAAATTGATTGAGGACTTTTTAAGGAATTCTAGCTCAAAGTTGAACTTTTGAATTTTTTTAACTTTTAGAGTGAAATATGGGTTTATTATTTTTTTATTTATTAAAAAATTTAATAGATGGAAATTAGTAATAATTATAAATATGTTTTGTAATAATGGAATTTATTTAATGTTACACTCAAAAAAAATTTTACACTAAAAAAAAAATAGTAAAATCAACGATTTTGCTATTATTACAGAAAAATTAAAAATTTTTTGCTGTCTAATTTGCAATTTTGTTTACACTCAAAGAATAGTTACACTTAAAAAAAAACTTTAATAATATTATCTAAAAATATTGCTATTACTACAGAAAAATTTATTATTTTTTGCTGTCAAATTTGATCATTTTAAAAAACATATTAAAAATAAAAACTGCAATAAATTTTAATAGCATTTGTAACAATGGTAGGTTCTGTTTATTATTATTTTTTACTAATAGTATGCTTTTCGTACCTTAAATAACAATGAAAGGCAATTATGATTATTATTCATTTGACTCAAATATTGATTGTAAATATTCCATATTTTGTTCTGTGCTATTTCTGTTCTTTAGTAGTTTTTTGGCTTCTTCATCTAAATCCCGATGTTCCACTTTCCATTGATTTCGAATACTGGAGATGAACGGATCTGACGTTGCCAATAATATATTAAATAGATCTTCATTTGTTGAATTTCGTGAAATTTTTCTAGTATTGTGCTCTCTATAAAATCTGTAATCCTTGTTTCTTTTTTCCTGAGCCTCCTCTGATAGATCTCCAAGTGGCACCAAATGATATTTAATGATATCTTCTCCATGATAAAGGATTTTATGAACTGTTGCAGACATATTTCTCCATGGGTAGTTGGTTGTATATATTTTTGCAGTTTCCTTAGCATAATCTCCAAATTTTCTAGAGTAAATTTCTTCATTGCACGCAAGTACTTCTAGGATTATTTTAAACCTGAAAATAAGGTTTAAATCCACTCCTGTTATTTCAGATGCTGTTTCTGGATCTGAAAAGAATCTTCTTGCGGTATTGCCATCATTTGTATTGCCTGACCCTTGTTTTGGCTGATCTATAATCAATCCTAATTTGCGATATTCATCTAGAACATGTTTCTTTTTTGAACTTTTTAACTCTTTGTTGGTTTCGTTGTTTCTTATTGATCCTGAAGACCCGAAATCCAAATCATAACTGATTTTTAGTATGTGTTCCATAAGTCGTATTCTTGCATGTAGTGGTGATAATCCAAATTCATATGCATCGGTATTATCTAATGATTTTGTCGGGACTTGGTTTAATTGGCTTGATGTTGCTTGGCATATAATGCAGCTGGATGCAGCCTTCGTGTTAGTCAAAGCCTGACCTACTTTTCCATCTATCATTGTCAGCACTAATTGGTAGCTTACTTCAGTTTGCTGCCCATCTAACTGTAATTGTAATGGCTGTAGTGTTGCAATTTGGGCCTTGATATCACTAACTTCTTTGTTAATGGCATCATGAGTTTCTTTTTTGAATTCAAATTTAATTGGCCTGCAGTATTTCGTAGAAGATGGTGTCTCATTTTTCCAAATATCCATTGTTTGCGTTGTACTAGTCGAAGGCTCTGAATCTTCCAAAATCTTTTTCAATCGCAATGGTACAAATGATACCATGAACATATCTGAGTCCGAAATATTTTCACATACAGCTTGTTTGTATTGTTTTTGTCCCGAGGAACCATCACATCCCCATTTACAAAAAAGAATTAACTTTGTGTTTCCATATTTCTTTAACTCATTTCCTGTTATTGATTGTAGCAAGCGTTCGGCTGTGTGATCAAGTAGAGATTGTAGTTGTACCTCTGCCGAAATTGGTGTGATTGTAATAGTGTCCTTTGATGGCAAACAGTCTATTTTAGCAGCGGTTATGTAATGATATGCTGGATACATATTTGACCCTTTTTCAATCGCACGCAGTCTGAGCTTAATATATTGCTGTTTTGTTAATTTCAAATCCAGAAATAATGCTAATGCCTCCTCATTTGTGTACTGTATTGCATCACTCGGAGTTGGTATACTTTTAAGAATCCGTTTTGTTCTCACTGGACTAGCTTTAACAACTTTTTCAATGATATCCACTTTTGATAATTGGTTCTGTGATCGTAATTGATGTAGGAAAGATTCTTTTATATTTGTACAACCAATTGCATCGTTAAAATCTTTAAGTTTCCGCCTCTTAGATCTATCACTGCAGTTGCCCATTAATGATTTGCGTGGTCTTCCAGCCTTATCTTGCTTTGCTGTTTCTGCAGCGACAGTAAGTTGGCCTTCTAACCAGTTTGCACTTTTTATATAAAAGTTTTGTTTACTGTAGCTAACTTCTTTGTAGCGTTTTTTTAGTGCTTTGACGAAATTAGATAATTGCTCTTGCATTTCGGTGCTACACGAATTTAAGTTTAATTTTATTTTAACGTAACTAAGAACATCTTCCTGGTTTTTGTTTCTAAAATACTCTTCGGCCAGTTCTTTATAACTGAAGCTCTCCATATTTATCTGAATATTTTTATTTGTTATATTTTATCCGTACAATTAAAGGATTAACTTATTACTGAGTAATCCCTTATGGAATCCGTAGTTTTATACATTTTTAGATACATGTTATTCACACATTGATCTTCAATTTCATAGCAGGTAGTGCTTAAATTGAACAAAACTGCACATGTTATTCAGACCTTAGTATCAGGTAAAACTGATTAGTATCTCGCCAATATGGGGTTGTTTTTTATCTTTAGTGGTTTAATGTCGCCATTATTGTTATAAAAATGTTTATGACTTTGGTTGACCCTAACATTTGATAACAGGTAAATTCAGAAAGAGATCATATGTTTACTGTAGAACCTATTGTGATAATTTTATGACTTATTTTTTGCTGATCAAAACAAAGCCATTAAACCCTTTCGCAGGTATTATATTTAATTTTTTCCGTTTTACGTAGTCTAAAGTAAAAAAAAACAAACTTTTAGGCAAAAAAGTGAAAATTTAAGACACTATTGTATACGAGTACTTATAGGGCTGTTTAAATTAATTTGAATTTTTTTTTGAGTAATTTCATTAAAATGAAAAAAGTGTTCTACCCACGGGTCGTCACGGGTGCAAAAGTATATATAGCGTTAAAGAGGACACTTTCACCTTTCTCCTGGTGGTATACGTTTCTTGTTCCCTTTTGTTCCCTAGAAGTTCTATTCCACTAAAATTTAAATTTGAGAAAAATATAGTAGTTTCATAAATATTTCATAACGCCCGTAATATTAAACGCTAGAGCTGTGACCACTTACAACAACTAAAGACTATAGTCCTACCAACTCTATAAAAAAGACCGCAGGCCGTTATCGATGATAGCTTGCGAGTAGTAACCATTTATTTTTGATAAAAAACAAAAGAAAAACACCTTTTTCTGAAATTAAAAAAACGGTTGAGTTTGACAGCATGCCACGCCCACAATTATCAATAGTTTAACCTAAGTTTTTGGCTACCTTAATCTGGATATATTAGCTACAAAAAGGCGTAAAAATTTTAAAAATCGGTGACAAAAAAAATTAGACTTTTGGCCAATGAAAAACGATTTTCAGCCACTGTGCGGCGTCAAGTTCATGTCATGTCCAAGTCGATGGCTCGTGAGAACGTGGGGTAAGCTTAGAATGATGAAACATAACTTGACGGTACTTTTCATACAACTTGACATAAAAAAACTCGCCGCAAAATCAGTCGTGAAATGGAGGGGATTCTGTAAAGTGGGCACACTCACTAGGACTCCCAAATGTGAAATTTGGTTTGTGTGGTCGAAGAAAAACAGGACTGTTCTGAAAACCACGTGATGCCAAATCAGGAACCAATTTGAAATCACGTTGTCGTTTTTATGCTCTTTTGCTAATCACTCAACGTTACGTTTTCCGGCGTGGTTGTGTTTTCAAAAACAAGCACGAGAAATTAGCTGACGTTTTAGACTTGTGTTTTGTTAACCGACTTCAAAAAAATGGAGGGGGATATCAATTCGACTATATTTTTGGCTGTGTTACTTCATAACTCGGTTCATATTAGACTGATTTTAAAATTTTTTTATTGTCTGAGAAGGTACAGAATCTAATTGGTCCCATTGTAAAGGAGGGGACATGCCCAAATTTTTTTAAATTTAATTTAAAGATATTCTACTCATTAGATTGCAGCGAAACCTAGCAAACACTTTTGGTTCTTGTAATTACACAATTTTAAAGTTGCAAAAATGGGAGGGGCTAACCCCATAATTTATTTTAAGTGGTTCTACTGTACTGATTTTTACAAAACTTAACACACACCCTGAGGTCTGAAAACACACAAAATCTTGTAATTCAAAATGGACGGAGACACGCCCATTAAAAATTAATTTTATATAACATAACATTTTTTCAAAAATGTTCTATCAGATCTTTGCATTGAAGTCGGTTTTTTTTTGGCAGAATTATTTTATTTTTCTTATTTTCTCATATTCTTAATTGAAATGAAGCAGGGCTCAGTTGTTGGCTGAAGTAGTTAGTACACCAACTACAAAGCAAATGCAGGAGTTCGAGTACAAGTCCTCGCCAGAACTAACTAGTGAATATTTATAGCAATTAATCGTCGGCCAAGTGAAATAACTAATAAACTAATAAAACGCACAATAAACAGAGTTGCAGCAAAAACAAAACAATAAATGAATCTTCTCTTCGCTCTACCTATCTGTCAATTCATCGTCTGTACTTGCACTACGGCTACTTTCAGGTAACACAACGGCACATATTATTTGGACCCAAAGTGAGCTGAAAATTTATTTTCTCTTCTCAACAGCCTACCAACCTGACCTCAACTTATTAAAATGAAATGCCGAGAGCTATTTTAATAATTTGTTTAAGAAATACGCAATTGCAAGCAAAAAGTTCACAAATCACCGACTTCGAATAGCACTATTAGTATCAGCGTTGTCAACTTGGTGCGTTTCGCACCATTTTGGGTGCTTTTTGAAATTTTTTGTGCGAAAAATTCCTTAGTTGGTGCGTGGTGCGTTTTTTTTTAAATTTTGGTGCTATTTTAAATTTTTGATGGCACCAACGCAAATTGAACACGACAGTGGGTTAGAACTGAAAAATTTTTGTTGTGAAACTTTTACTTTTACCATATTAATAGTAATGATGTTTACAAAACATCACAATTTGAAGTTAAATCTTTTTTATGGCCCTATGATAACAATAATGATGAAAATATAAGCTTTATTAATTTGAAATAATTAATTTTTGATCTCTTTTTTTAAAGTTTTAAGCAGAATTTATAAAATTAATGTACAAAAATGTGTAATTTTTTACAAAATAATGTATGGCCCTTAATTATGAAACTTGTATAAGTCATATATTTATTTCTTTGGTCGAGATATTCAGTATATTACATATAAACAAATCCAGAAATATTTTTTAATTATCCGACAGTTCAATTACTTTTAAAAAATTTCTCATTTAAAAAAAACTAATATTATACTTTTTATGCAAAATTATTAATTCAATAAACATTTTAAAATAAAAAAAATAAAATCCCAGCTTGGTGCGTTTTTTTTTAAATGCTGCGCTTTTTTCTCCATTTTGGTGCGTTTTGAAATTTGAAAGTTGACAACGCTGATTAGTATATATCAGTAATCGGCAATGAATCGTGTTTTGTTATTCATGCTAACTCATGAAATTTTAAATATACTTTAATTCTTATACATCTTTTAAACCCAACTATTCTGATGTACTCACAAATCGCAATGACATTGATTTATAAATAATTTGAAATAATGCGACGTTGATATTCATATTCATACCACACACACTTACAAAGCACCTCAGTTTGTTTTCTAATTTCAGGAAAGTACTTATACTACTCGCATTGATTTAGGTCATGTATGTACGAGTGTTTTTCAATTCCAGCAAAAAAAAAATAAAAATAACAAAAATAAGCAACAGAGAAACAAACACACAACCTCATAATGAGAACTTTAATGTTCGTATGCGAACTTCAGATTGCGAATCATACTTATTTATTTTGTATCGTCCATAGGCATTCAATTAAGTAGAGTCGAAATCAACAATGTCATAAATGTTTCTATGTACGAGTTCGATGCGCACTTCAAACTTTCGAGTGAATCTGACTCATAGAGAACATTGCATATGTAGGAGTGCGCATAAATACAAGAAATTATAAGTCATGATTTAACTCTATTCACTTTTTCACTACTCATTGCTCTTCTCTGGCATATATAAATGATTTATATAACTGAATATAAATTATTTTGATATTTTTAATGCTTATTTTGGAAGTTCATTTAAATTTTTTTAAAGTTTTATATACTTTCTTTGACATAAATCGCTGATTTCATGAGTTTTATTTTTTGTAAAAAAAATCCAAAAAAAAAAATTAGTAAAAATTATGTACAAGTGAACTTAAGCCAAAAAATATAAAAAAATTGTTACGAGGTGGGAAAATTTATTTATTGTTTTTTTTTGGTTGTTCACCAAACCAAGCAGCACAAAACATAAACTCTAATAATGGCCGTTTAGTCTGCCATTGAAAATTTTCAACAAATTATTTTAATTATATTTAATAGTTGAAGCACCGTCTTCTATTTAAATAATAATAACACAAAATTATTATAAATGATTTTTGTATTTAGCACACTAATTACACCACTCTACCATTTTAATTTTTTTGTTTGTTTGACATTTTGCCAGAATAAATTGACAAAAGTACATAATTGGGCTTTATCGTGGTTGGCGTATTTCGACTTCGACTACGACAATTTGGTCCAAGATTAAAGACAAAATTATGCAATCTTCTTTAATCTACTATAAAAAATGTCGTAGTCGAAATACGCCAAACACGACAAAGCCTAGTACTCTGTTCACAATTTCGTGAGAATTGCTGTCAAACTACAAACATACATACAGTGATGCCAACTTTTTTTTTGGCTCTAAAAGCACATTAGAATGTAAAAAAGCACTAAATCGAAACGAGTGAAGTGTAATAATGTTTAATACTTTGCAGCTATTCTCTATTTGATGAAATATATCAGACGAAAGAGATATATACTTTACACTGAAAAAATAAGTTCACCAAGTTTTTATTAAAGAAATTTTAAGAAATTCACAAATTTATTAAACGCACTACTTAGTGCTTTTTCTCAGTTTGGCACTAACAATCAAAATTTGGTGTTTTGAGTCTTTAAAAAAGCACTAAAAGCAATGTCCAAAGCGCCAAGAAGGCATCGCTGGTATTTGGTATGAAATATTTGCGAAATAAATTCGTAAAACTAGTACTCTGTTCTTTTTGTGAAAAACACGTAAAATCTATATGGCAGCATGTTTTTCCATGCAAAATTAGTCTGGCAACATTATAGTTTAGCTGCGAAAAAAACATGAGCAGTGCTTTAACAATGTTGCATACTTTCAAGCAACAAAAGCGAGAAATTTATTTAAAAAAACTGCGAGCTGGACAACATTTAGTACATGTAAAATTTTTCACGCGAAATAATCAATGGTACTGAAATTTTTTCGCAACTTCAAACAAGGGGGATTATTGCCCTTTAATATACAAAATTTTTTTCTAAGAAATCCCAAAATTTTGATCTAGAATTAGCGGCTTGCTTATCTGTAATTTTAGCACATACAGTTTGTCCAAAAAATATTTTCAATGCAGTAAAAAAATTCAATTCTAAGCGAAATTTGTACTTTTGCACTTTTGTTATGTTTTGTTATTTACAGATTGTGTTTCCTAAAGGCCGTGATGATGGTGCTTATGAAAATTTTCAAAAGACAATATCAAGTCATCATAACAGGGTTGTACAGGGTGGCCCAGAAAGACCGAAGTGGTGTGAATTCCTTATAACTTTTTATTTAAGACATATTTTTTTAATTTTTTGTTTTTTAAATACAGTAAATTTATAGGGAATATTTTTAGATTAGTTATTAAAAATTGTATCCCGCAAGTGGTGGCCATTTTCTGCTTCGCACAAATGTGCTCTTTCCATTTCCATTATTCATAACTTATTTATGAGTGACGAAGCCCATTTCCAATTAAATGGGTTTGTTAACAAGCAAAACTTTAGGATATGGGCTAAGGAAAACCCGAGAGTACTTCGTCAACGACAATTACACCCAGTTAAGTGTACTGTTTGGTGCGGTGTTTCTTCAGAAAGGATCATTGGTCCATATTTTTTGGAAAATGAAAGAGATGTCGCCATTTCCATCAATGGTGATCGATATCGGGCCATATTGGAAAATTTTGTAAGGCCAGCCGTGGAATACCATCCGCAAATATGGTTCCAACAGGATGGAGCCACAGCGCACACTCCGAGGGCCACAATGGCTATTTTACGCGACATCTTTGGGGAAAGAATAAATTCGCGTAGAAGCAATTTTAATTGGCCTCCGCGTTCCCCGGATTTAACCGCTCCAGACTGTTTCCTTTGGAGTTATTTAAAAGGGAAAGTTTATGTTAATAAGCCTAGGACTATTGAGGAATTAAAAACCAATATTCCAGACGAAATTAACAACATAACACCGGAAGTTTTGCGAAAGGTCATGGAAAATGTGTTGAAAAGAGATCATTTGTGCGAAGCAGAAAATGGCCTCCACTTGCGGGATATCATTTTTAACAACTAATCTAAAAATATTCCCTATAAATTTACTGTATTTAAAAAACAAAAAATTAAAAAAATATGTCTTAAATAAAAAGTTATAAGGAATTTACACCACTTCGGTCTTTCTGGGCCACCCTGTAGTTTTTCGTAGATCGCACGACTTTGAAGGATAGTGTATCACGGCCTTAAGAATCGCTTAAGTAGAAATATATTAAATATTGAGTTAAATTTTTTTATGTACAGGAATATTGGGTCATTGCAATACACGTGCATGCACGTATGTATGTACCCTGTCGGAAATTACGTTAACTTTAAACTAACTTTAAGGTAACTATTTCGCAACTAGTACTGACTGACACTTGGATTACTTTTCAATGTAATTTTTAACATTATGACCTCCTAGGCGGTAGTCAATTGTCTCACTCTGCATTACTTTCAGCTGGCATAAAGTTGACTTTTTAAATCACCTTGTAGTCAGTAAATTAAATTTTTTTTTCTGGGATTCGAACATGTATTATAACACGTCAACCACATATTCTCCGACAGGGTATGTACAAAATTTCATAAGAATCGGTTATGTGGAAATATTTAAAATAATTAATAATTGTGAGCCGCCCACTTTTTCAAATGGAAGATTTTGTCATTGTAAGAGAATATGATTTGTGCATGATAACACCTAAAGTTAAAGCCAGCACCCGTATTCTGTAACTCGGTATAGCTAAAGCTAAATTCGAACGCTAAAATACTGAACAAATTCAAAATTCAAAATTTTTTCGCGATGATATAGAACAGTCAAATTTTGGTCCGAATAGGTTTATTTCCGTTGCGTGATTTAGCAATACTCGTTTGAAAATCGTATTCGTAGCCAAAAATCGATAAATCGACTTTATATATGTTTAGCTTTACCGAGTTACAGAATATGGGGGCTGGTTTTAACGTTAAAACTGTAAACAGCTGATTTTGCGTGCACACCGGAAGTTTGATAAATTCTGGTTCTAAACGACAGTTTGTCTAATAAATTTGTTCAAAATAGCAATATATGTATTTGTTGCTGTATTTTTTGATGTCAAAACCATAATCAGTTTATTTTGAACGCACACTGCAAATTTGATAAATTCTGGGGGCAAATTACGGCATTGGTTATCGAACGAAATTACGAAATATTTCAATAGAGTTTATACGGAAATATTTCGAAATTTCGTTCGATCACGAGTGCCGTAATTTGCCCCCTGGTTTCAAACGACAAGTTGTCTAATAAATTTGTTAAAAATAGAAATATAAATGTATATGTTGCTGTATTTAGTCTACTTTTTGTGACACTTATTTGACAAATTGAACGAACCGAAATGTTTTCCATTTGTAATGCTAATAACATACAAATTCGAGCAGTTTTCTTTTCGAAACGATTTACATAATAACCTCCAGTTGTTTTTTTTTTTTGTATAAAAAAGCTCAGAAATTTTTCCATGCGCTATAAAATGGATTTTATTTTATATTTTGTAAATGAACATTTTAAAATTATAGAACTACTACTACAGATTAAAGAAGTGCTTGGAAATTAAGTTGTTATATATAAAAAATACACAAATACATTAGAAGATAAACATTTTTTATTGGCAAATGGATGTCAGTCATATCGTCTATTTTCAATTCCCAAAGGTCAATGAAAATATATTTGTTATTTTTTTTATCATTGTTGCGGCTGCATCCATTTTTAAGTTGAAAGCGCTTCTATAGATATTTATTTTTGATAGCTGGCATAAACATTAATTATCAGCTGCTTCCGATCATTTTAACTTGGTAGCACTGAATTTAAAACATGGCTGCATTTCATAAGACCCCTTAAAACCCATGCAAAAAAGGTTTTAAGCTGCTTTTAACAAAATTATTTTGCATGGTAAAACCAGGTTTTATCAGTTGGTCCTAACGTAGAAAATTTTAATCTTATAGGCATAGTCATTCCCACTTGGAAAACTTCTAGATTGTGTCATTCCAAAAGCCCACACAATGTGTGCAAATTTTGCTAAGTCTGAAGAAAATGAAGACGACCACTTTTAAAAGACAAACTTATTTCGTCTGATAGAAGTACATGAAAAAGAGGGTTGAAATTTTCAAACTGCCAAATTACAGCATTATATAAGTTCAGTGTGTGTGCGAAGTTCCAATGGAACCTTAAAAGGTGCGTTAAGTCGCTCCTTTTAGATGTTGATTACACGCCTAGATTTACTTGTATACCAAATGTCAAATCGGATCAGCGTTTAAAAAACTGTAGTCGAAATAGCAAAAGTCGTAAAATTGTTACTTTTCATAGACCTTACTATTGTTTGACTGCCCAATCACAACCTGTTGCTCATAGTTCTTCTACTGAATTTCAAAGTGTCGTAGTTGAAGTTAACATAATAAACGAATAACTATACAAAACGAAGAGCTTCAATTCTCGACATATTCAAAAAGTTTTCGGTTTGGGTGACGGCTGCATTAAATAAATACGAAGTTAACGAATCAGAAATGTTTGTGCGTATGTGTTTGAATGTGTGTTCTGTGTGTGTATGAGTGTTTTTTTTCCTATATGTACAAATATAATAGTGAGACAACAACAACAACAATTCTTCCAGCAATCAATTAAATACGTAATTGAAACTGCAAAATCAAAAGAAAAGAAAAAAACACACAAAATCTCTTCTACGATAACTTCAGAATTTATTTAAAACAGAGCGCTGACAAACAGAAAACTTTTCGAACATGTCGAAAGTTGAAGCTCTTCGTTTTGTATGTATAACTATTCGTTTACTGTGTTAAATTCTACAACGACAATTGAATTTTCAGAAGCAGTAGTATGAGCAGAGGCAAAAGAAAATACACAAATCGAAAGTTTTTAAACGCTTAATCGGATGTCTTTCATCATCGAACAAAGCTATGAAGGTATTAAATGCTTACTGCGTGCAGAGGTCAGAATTAATTAACTACTACCTACACACATCTAATTAGCCACTACGCGCATTTAATTCACTATTTTATCAAAGTTGCTTAACTCTCCTCAGCTTTCTTCAAATTTTATACATTGGAGCAGATATGGTTTTATTTCACCTGACAAGTGAATGTCTTGTGCAGCCCTTTAATTTCTATATCACACGCTGCAATCAGCGTGACCGTTTGACCGACTAAAGTGGCATATTGCCACTTTTTCGACTGCCTTGCCACTTCTTCGACTGCTTTTGCTACTTTTTGTCTCCCTTTTTTAAAGTGAATTATATGAAAATACTTTAAAAATAAAGAGTTTAGTGTAGTTTTCTCATTTTTTTTTTAATTTTGCCCCTATTTTCTGATAAATCCCCTTTTTGGTGCTACTTTTTGAAAAATGTCATCGGTCTCCCTGGCTGCAATAACAGCTATATTTACAGAAGCGTTTTTGTTGTTGTTGTTGATCAATGTTATTTGATTTATTTTAGTCCTATTTTTCATAACGATTGTCGTCGTGTGTGTGTTTCATCTTTTAAATGTCAGTTGTAGGATTTTCTATAAAAATATTAACAATAATATGTTAAGTTTTAAGTAGTTTTTGAACAACTGCTTATTATAATTAATAAACCGCATGTTACAGTGGTTTGAAAGTAGAATTTTTTGAAATTAGATTTTTAATGCTTGACCAAAAAAAGCGGTGTTATAAGTTTGTAGTGTGTGGGTGTGTATCTACTTATGTACTTATGTACATATGTATGTATTTAGGTGTCTGTACGAGTCCACGTACAGACCAACCGGATGGACCGATTTTGATTTTTTTTTTCTTTTTTTTTTTTTATGTGTAAACTAGGGGTTAAAAATCTTTTTCGCAATACAATCACAAAGTTTGAGTAAGATCGTAAAGCGTTATCAAATCGGTGTGAGCTATGTATGAGTGTATTAGTGTAATCATACAAACAAGAAGTACATAGAAATACACTCAACCGAATTTTAAAGCATACCTTCAGGAGCAATGTTAATTTGAATAGAAATTGCTTGTGAAGTGTAATAGTGTTGCCAGTGGGGATAATTTTGTTAAAAAGTTGAAATATATAAAAAAAATAAAATAAATATAAACTTTTAAATAAAAGATCGTTTTAAATGTCAAATATTTGTTTAAAAGATATATAGCAGTCTTTATAAAGAATTTATAATATTATATTATATCATATCTTCATTACGCACTGTTGCCTTACAGCGAAGCTGGTGCACGGCAATAGAGTTGGAAAACTTTTCGATAGTTTAAAAAACTCTATCGATATATCGATTCAGGACTATTAAAATTTAGAAAAACTATCGATATATCGACGATATTATTGTGATGGTATCGTATAAAGTACATATTTATTTACAATAAAAACTCAAAACAATATATTTTTAAACAAAACAAAACAAAATTAGAAAAAAAATTTATTTGTCAGATCAATAAATAATAAAACTAAAATAATTGTATGAAAAATAAGTGAGATCAGCTGAAGAAATTTTCACGTCATACAGTTATTTTTGTTTAAGAAAAGCACCATATTTACATTTTTTGGTGGTGGTGGTGGTGTAACATTTACTATCGATAGTGACCAAAAAATATCAATTTGAACGGGCTAAAATTCGTATCGCTTTTTTAAGCCAAATTACATGTGATAATTATTAATGAACAAATAACATCGAAGTTAGTTGTAAATATTCTGACAACACTCAGCCACTCAACCTTCATCATCAGCGTTCTTCTGTGTTGTTCCACTGTGTGTGGTGTCAGTTGATGTAGATTTCCGCCTTAAATACGAAACTTTCTTGCAAATGGAATACGTGAATTGTTTTGATTCATCGTATTTCAATTTGCTGAAAACGTGATTTGTAATGAAAGCCCAAATTTACAATCTCTAATTTACAACAGACTTGCCATTGTCGTTTATTCTTTACTAACTATGTGTTGTCAGAATATTTACAACTAACTTTGATGTTATTTGTTCATTAATAATTATCACATGTAATTTGGCTTAAAAAAGCGATACGAACTTTAGCCCGTTCAAATAAATCATAATTAGAGAAACAAATGAAGTTCGAAAACTAATAAATAAAAATTAACTAAATATCAATTATTTTTAAGTATTAAACGATGGCAGAATTAAAACATCGATAGTCACAAAAAAAGTAACTATCGATAGTGCCACGATAGCTTTCCACCTCTACATGACAATTGGCTAAAAATCTCCATCACATGCCAATTATTATGGGTGGAGATTTTAACACAAGTTTTGCAAACCCACAGTCGCAAGCTTTATCAAAATTTTTATTTGACGTTTTCCACTTGCATATAAGCAATTCTCCACTTCTAATAATTCCACTACTATAGATTCAGTTTTCCATAGATCGTTAAGTACAGTAGAGTCAAAAATGTATATATCTTATTTAAGTTACCATAAGCCAATATTAAAAAAAATTTCATTATTACTAATTAATTACACATCTCCCCTGTGATCGGACTCACATCATATATCGACGTTTTGAGTATCTGGGAGTCTATTCTTACTATTTTCGCCATGATGTCCTTATGGATGTATGTATGGATGTGTGGTCGTGTTAGGTCGATCGCTAAAATGCGGAACAAAATTTTAAATTTTGGTTGATTAAATTTCTAAGCCATTGCCTGATTTAGCAACACACACGTTTGAAAAATTTATTCGTAGCTGAAAATCGATAAATCTACTTTATAGATTTTAGCGATAGATATTTAGATTTAGAGACTTACAGAATACGGAGTAAGATCGGAAGCAAATTTGCCGCAATTCAAAAGACTTTGAGCTCATTTAGATGTCGTAATCGAATCGTTTTGGTAGATTTTGAAAATTTTCGAAAATAAAATGTTCACAAAACTGTTTTTGTTAAGAGAATGCCCCTGTGGCTGAGTGGTAGCGAATCTAGAGGTATTGCGGTTGATTCCCTCCGTAGACACTGGGTTTTTTAGGATTCGAAGCTTATCGCTTCACGGGTTGTGTTTGTTTAATAAAACCAAATATAAAAAAAAAACAAATACAAAATCTAATCAGCTCTTAACCCAAAAAAGGCACATCGATCGATTGCTGGCATTTTTATTAAAATCGACTGATGCGTTCGAGTGTTGTCGTTGTGGAAAAATTTCGAAAACATCGCTTGTTTCTAATAACTTCAAAGTCTTTTGCCAAATCGTTTTTAGATATTCACTGATTTTTATAGACTAAAAAAACCCAAAAATTTTTTTGCAAAAGAAAGTTTTGCTTTTCTTTTTGATTTCGTCCTAAATTTATTTCTTATTAAAATTTTTTTGCAGCACATGATTATTTTTTATTGTTTTTTCATCTTCTGGTTTTTTAAAAAGAGTTAAAAGTGAAACAAAATCAAAAAAAAACCTTAATGGTCGATAATATTTAATTACTGGCAATTATTTATTTTTTTTATAAATACACATATTACATTAGGGGTATAACTAAACTACCATGAGGGGCATAGTACCATGAGGTCAACCATGTCCTAGTAACCACGAAATTCATAATCTTTTGTAATTTTTCCCAAAAAAGTTCACGCACAAATTGGTTTTTTAAACACTTAAACCACGGACTTGAACTACCAAAAATATTATTTTACAAAATTAAAAATTATTTCGAGGCCTTCTTAATGCAATATTGAATATTCATAATTTTATACGGTGTTTTTACTTATTTTTTTTTTGTTTTAAGTAAACATATTATTGATTTTGCTTAAACAAAAAGAAAAAACTCCATTATGGTTGGTGTGTGAACTTTTTTGACCTTAGCGAAAAAATAAATATACGTTCCCTTATAGTTTTTTATACTCTTTTAAAAAATTGTTAAGAAGTTATATCCCTAATGTACATGCATACATACATGCATAAAAATATTTGAAATTATAAATTGAAAGCATTTTATTTATTTTATTGCATTTAAGTTCGTTTTTCTTACTATTCTCTGTTTGTGTTTATTTTTTTTTTAATTTGAAACTTTGTGTTAAAAATTTTGCTGTTGAAATTATGTTTTAATTGATTTTCTACGTGCTCAGCTTTAAAGCCACTTCGTTGCCATTTCACTTGATTCGGTACGGTGAAATGAAATCGCTGTCGCTGCCATAAAGGGCAGTAAAAGACCAAAAATAAAAATAAAAAAATACTTTCTAAATGTAAATAAATGGTTTTCTTAGTTTGTAATTTGACTTACAAGAGTATCCGCAAAACATTTAACCATAATTTTATTTAAATGATATTTAAAATTAACAACGACATTCGAAGAAACGTTTATTTTTTTTTAAATAAAAATTTTAATTAAACTGCAACAAATGAATAAAAATCGAAAGTTTGTGATTCGATTATGTTGAAAGTTTGATTCATTTTCAATATAAGTAAATATTTAGCATAGGCTTGTTATGGCAGAATCTATTTTCTTTTGATCAGCATGCATTAAATCCATAAAAAAATCTCAACACCACTATTTGATTTGCATCAAAATCTCCTCACAGACCAACCAACCAACACCTTCGTAGATGGAAGGAGAATTTAAAAGTTAAGGTAGTTATGTACATTTAGAATTATGTTTCATGCCACATAGACTTGTGTCCAACAGCTCTTTTTGAATCAAAATTTGTTTCAAGCCCATTTAATTTACATTTACATTACATGTTTTTGACCGGACTTGTGTCCAACGGAACGAACTACTTCAAAAAGGACTGTTGAACTCAAGTCTAATTCCACAATAAAATTTTTTTTGTAGTTTTTTAAAAATGTTACCTTTTTTTGTTTTTTGCTGTCTTACTGTAAATTAATGAAAAAACTTTTGTCAGTTACGAATTGTTTTGCTTTGAGGGGAGAGATACTCCTCTCTACCCATAAAAGCTCAAAAGTTTAATTTGTTGTGATATTAAGGCATAAGTAGTAAATTTTTTTCAATATTTCATTATTTTTGCAAATAATATTTTTGTCACTGGCCACAAAAGGAAGCGCGGACGAAAATGGCATCGGACGGTTTCCTGGCTTCTTAGTTTCTCTGAGGGGAACTTTTTTCACACTTGTCCGATTTTGCTTATTTTCAAGGTTAAATAGCCTAGAGCTAGACATACATATGTATTTCTGCCAAGTTTCATTGCTCTAGGCGCACTCAATAACTTTTCACAAGCAGCGGAGATGTGTAAACATCTAGTAATGAATTTTTTTTTAATATTGGCTTATGGTAACTAAAATAAGATATATAAATTTTTGACTCTACTGTACTTAAAGATCTATGGAAAACTGCATCTATAGTAGTGGAATTATTAGTTGTGGGGGTTTGTGGAGAATTGCTCATATGCAAGTGGAAAACGTCAAATAATAATTTTGATAAAGCTTGCGACTGTGGGTTTGCAAATTTTTTTATTAAAATCTCCACCCATAATAATTGGCATTAGATGGAGATTGTATCAGATTCATTGTAAGGCAACAGTACGTAATGAAGATATTTTGTAATATAATATTATAAATTATTATTATATTATATATATAATATATATTATATTATATGTTACATAATATAATAATAATAATATTATAATACTATAAATTTTTCATAAGACTGCTATATATATTTTTAAACAAATATTTGACATTTTAAACGCTCTTTTATTTATTTTATTTATTTTATATTTTTCAACTTTTTAACAAAATTATCCCCACTGGCAACACTATTACACTTCACAAGCAATTTCTATTAAAATTAACATTGCTCCTGAAGGTATGCTTTAAAATTCGGTTGAGTGTATTTTTATGCACCTGGTAAGTTTATCTGTACTTCTTGTTTGTATGATTACACTCTAATACACTCTTACTCAAAATTTGTGATTGTATTGTGAAAAAGCGTATAGATATTTACACATCAAAAACTCAGCTTCGAATTGATAAGAAGTTGTCATCAAGGTTCCCACATCAACATTATGGCAAATGTAGTAAATATGACAAAAACTGACATCAATCTGATGACGAACGTTGGTTGTCATCATAAAATTTTGTCATAAAATATATATGTACATATAAAAGAATAACCCAAATATTGTGTTAATGTTTGTAACTTGTATTTTAATACAACCCAAGATTGTTTCAGTTAGGATTTCAATTTCTACGAGTTTGTTCGTCATCATTCATCACCTTTCTGCTGAAACCCCTAAAATGCACGCTTTATAATTCTTATTGCTTTTCAGCGCACTTGGACTGAAGAAAATCAATCCGAGAATTTCTTCAGTCACAAAAACAACACTGTTCCCTGCCTGCAGTTACGCCTTCTTCCCCTTCTTCCTCGGATATAAGGCCGAAAAAAACCTTACGGTCAACGACGAGCGGTATGTACAGATACAATTTTTAGTTTTTAATAATTATTCACTTTGCCACTTTTCATTTATTAGCCAAAAGGCTCTACTGTACAGCTCATACGCACAGGTTATTTTTCATTGTTTCATCGTTTCAAATTAAAAACATTTATTAGAAGCTAAAGGACATTCATACATGCATATCAGTATCAATAGAAGTAGACTAATGTTTATAATTTAAAATCGAAATGCACAAAAGTCTATCTGTCTATCCTCAATTTAAAAGCCCACACAATTTGTTTATTTTCACAAATTCGTTTGGCTTAAAAATTACTTAATTTTGCCACAAATAAACTGCTGAAAGGCAATTTGTTAAACAAATAAAAGCTGTTGTGAAAGCCTTTACAAGTAGTGAAAACTGAAAAAGATTTTGAGGCAATGAAATCATATAAAATGTCCACAAATTGTGTCATTTGTCTGGCAAAAATTCAAGAAAATCAAAAACAAAAGAACCATGAAAATATTAAACTCCACCGTCTATTGGACGCAAATTATAAGTGCAATAAGTTAAAGTTATAAATGAAATTTCTTATGAATTGTTAATATTTTCTAAAGTTCTTTTAATTTTAGCTCAACTCTATTTAAAAGAAACAACTATTTGTGTGATATGGAATACGGACATTGAGTTTGATTTAAAAACCAACAATTTGCTGGAATACTATTCGATTATAAATATTAATTTGAACAATTTGCAGAATTCTTTTGTGCAAGATATTTCCAACTTTAAAGCGCTGGAGAGGCGGCTCACAGAGAGCGGCGTCTTTTATAATGAGTTTACTGAAAAATTGACAATGGCCATTGAGGAAACACATTGCGAGGTAAGATACAGAAGTGAAGCAAACAAAAATTTTGGAGAGATAATATAAAAAAGTAAAGTTTCTTAACATCTTCGCCCAACTTTTTAAGATATTTGAATTTCGTACTCTCCTCGAACTAAGCTTTCAGCTGCTGAGACAACCAGTTCTTTCGACTCAGATATTTTGAAGCCTTAACTCGCTGCACAAAAATGACGAACGTTTTTTTTTTTTGCTACAGTAAGGGAACGCTAAAAGATCCCAATTTCTAGAATTTCTTTTTAAGGACTGACTTTAAATTCCTTTATTTTGTGAATTTAGAGTACCCAGTATTAAGTTTCTACAATTAGAGGTATACATACATATGTACATATGCTTGCATGATTTTACACCGATTGAAATTAAAGTTCTCAAAGAACTCAGAAATATTCTAGGGATTATAGCTGATTTTTTAAACTTAAAATGAAGGACATATGGCAGATAAGCATGTCCTTGTACCGATTGTAATTAAATTTCTCACAGAGCTCACGTGCATGATTCTAGTAATTATAATTGTAGTAGGAAATAATATGTTTGATATTAAGGATATATGGGATGTAGGCGTGTCCTTGAACTGATCGCAATGAAATTTATATAAGAGGTAATTTACATAATATTAGAAGTAGTTGAGAGTCTAAGCTACATTCTGATCATAACTGAAGCTCCAATTTGATTTTTAACCTTAAGGATACATGGGAGATAGGCATGTCCTTGCACCGATTGAAATAAAATTTCGTAGCTGTAAAAAGTTAAATATTTTAGCTACATTTTAAGCATTAATTAAGAAAAAATGCAAATTTTAATATTAAGGATATTTGACAGGTATGCATGTCCTTGCAGCGATTAAAGTCAAATTCATCAGACAGTTCAAAGGCATAATTTTAGAAACGATAGCTCATTTTTGCTGTATTCTGATCACAACTAACGCTGCAGTTTCATTTTTAGCATTAAGGACATGTGAGAGATCGGCATATCGTTGCACCGATTGAAATAAAATAACGTAGCTGTAAACAGTTTAATATTTAAGCTACATTTTGATTATAATTAAAGCCAAAACTCAACTTTTAAAATTAAGGACATTCGACAGGTATGCATGTTCTTGTACTTTTCGAAATGAAATTTATCAGAGAGTTCAAATGCATAATTCTAGGAACGATAGTTCATTTTATCTGTATTCTGGTCAAAAATAATGCTGCAATTTGATTTTTAACATTAAGGATATATGAGAGATTGACATATGTTTGCACAGATTGAAATAAAACTTCGCAGCTGTAAAAAGTTACATATTTTAGCTACATTTAAAACATAACTAAAGCAAAAATTTTACTTTTAAAATTAACGACATTCCCCCGGTATGGATGTCCTTGCAGCGATTGTAATGAAATTTCTCACATATCTCAAATGTATAATTCTAGAAACAATAGTTCATATTTGCTTCAATTTGGTTTTTAGCTTTAAGGATATATGGTAGGTAGGCATATCCTTGCACGGATTGAAATAAAATTTCGTAGCTATAAGTATTTACATATTTACTTTTAAAATTAAGGATATTTGGCAGGTATGCATGTCCTTAAATCTTTAGAAATGAAACTTATCAGAGAGTTTAAATGTATAAGTCTAACAACGATGATTCATTTTAAGTGTATTCTGATAACAAATGCAAAGCAAAATGCTGCATGATATATGCATGTCCTTGCACCGATTGGATTACATTTGGATTATAATTAAAACAAAAATTCAGCTTTTAAAAGTAAGAATTTTTTGCATTCAAACGCTATATTTAGTAATCATTATTTTTGTCAAAATTGATTACGTAAATGACAGCCAATTGGACAGTACGCTAACAGCTGTCAACGTTCGGAATATCTTTCTTACGTTCTATAAGAACAACTTTAATTTTTAAGGATTCTCTTACATTAAGCTATTACTATTCTGTGAATTTTGAAAGCACAGAAATTTCTTAAGGAACTGTACCCTTTCTAAAAACTTTTACTGAACAAAACAACCTTCATTTCAGAGCTTTTTAGCATTTCAAGACGACATTCTGCCCTTCATTGAAAGTTTCATAAATGCCAGTCAATATTCTATGTGGCGCTCGAAAAGAAATCGTTTTATTTTCGGTTACCTCAACCAGAATTTCGAGGATCATTTCGAGCAATATAAATTCTTCACAGGTATTAATACGTACATTCTTTGCCATGAACTAAAAAGTCATTCATTCATTCATTCTTTTAAAAAAAAACTAGATCATGATGCCATTTTATTGATCTCCCCGGACCCGTCAGCTGCACATATTTTCAATTTAAAAACGAACAAATACTTTGGACCAAGGTCAGAGAAGCAATCTAGTCTTGTGTTCTTGGATCAATTTAACGCCTTAAATGGAACTTTTCTATACAAACGTTCCTTGTTTCCCGATAAAACTAAAAATTTAAGGGGACGTGAAATTGTTGCAGCCGGTTTTGATTACAGGCCGTATTTCGTAATAAATTATGTGAAAAAAGACAATAATTCGTATGATTTGGCCTATGGAGACTCTGCCCAGGGAGCAGTACAAATAGATGGCACAGAAGCTCGGGTCTTGACGACTTTTTGCGAGATTTATAATTGTAAGGTTGTAATTGATAGTTGTAAGTGGCCAGACTTTATGGAATATATGAAAACTTTGAAATCTTTTATTTTCTTTGCAAGCGGAAGCCACGGATTGGGGTGAAGTTTATCCGAACTTTACGGGAGATTTCAGTTTGGGTATGGTGAGCAAAGATATGGCGGAAATTTCTATAGGAGCCATGTATTCTTGGTAATAGTTTAATCATTCCTTTGCATAAACCTTATATTCTAGATATTAACAGCCTTATGCATAATTAAAAGTTTGCCAATCACTTGTTATTTTTGTGAACAGCTGCCAGGTGTCAAACAAAGTGCTTGTGCAAAATTAATCAAAATTTTTATGTTATTGAAAAATTATAAAAACATAAATATTGCGGGAGTAAATAAAACTATTTTTTGTACATACATACGATCGGCATATTTTACCGACATAATAAAAAACTATTAATATGCAAAAGTCAGATATGAAATTGTACAAAATAGTTGTAATATCCAGAGTTGATATACATATGTACAAACTTCAGAGTTGTTATATAACATGTTGTAGTATGCACAAATTCCAGCGCTGATATATAACAAGTTGGCAGATGGGCAAAAAGTAATTACTAGGGAAAAGATTTTCATGTAAATACATGTTTTTGTCGCTGGTCGTAGTTCAAATCAAATAAAATATCTTTGCGAATCAACAAATTTGCGACAAATGGCATCGATTTGTTAGTGCATATTTTTGCATATTTTAAAATAAATACATATTTTTGCATATTTCATTATCAATGCATATTTTTAATACATTTTTTTAGTTCTTTTCATGCTATATAAAAGAATTTTTGGTGTTTTTTGATTAGTTACAAAGTAAAAATAAAATAAGTTCAGTAAAGTGCGACTTTGACCCGCGCACGAAGGGTTCCGCACGGACACCAGATATGTAATTCAATACGAACTTTAGTAGCCTATATAAAATATAATTTTTTGGCATTTTTTTAGTGTTTGACGTTTTTTTTTTTAATTTTGGCGAGTTTTCGTTCTACATAGTCTGTCCAAATTTCAGGCCCGTAGCTCTTATGGTTCCTGAGGAAATAGCGTCTGACGGACAGACGGACAGCGTAGCGAAAACAAAAGGTTTCTTTTTTCACATTTGGTGTACGGAACCCTAAAAAGCTGCAGTTTTTATGACTGTGTAAAAACAAAAAAGAGAAAAACGAAAAAAATTTCAACAGGAATAAAAATTCAATTCATTTGATAAATTAAATACCTTGGCTCAAGTCAAAAATACCAACACCGTTGAAAATAATAATAATGGTATAAAAGACCTTTTAAGCCCAAAAATGTTTGCGTAATATTTTTTGGGACTATTTGCTGGTTCCATATTAATTTCATGTGGATAGACAGTGTTTTTAAAAGATCATTTAACTGTTGCAGCCTATAAAGAAAAATAGCAGGGATACGTCTACCCCCACAGCCTATACATATTAATTAGATGGGAAGCGCGGTTAAAGGCTGTCGAATACTATATTTCTATTAACAAAGTTAAAGAAATTTTAAAGTTAAAAAAACTTAAGCAATGAATTGATATTTTTACACACATACGATTGGTATGGCTTTCTTCTTGACACTATAGCCCAATTATGTATATGGTTTTGATTATTTAAAATGCGACGTTGAATTAATTGAATATGCGATAAAAACATGTGTGTCCTGAAAGTTAGAATAAATGAAGAAATTAAAAATAAATTAGATAAAATTAAACAAAAAAAAAAACTATGGTCTTAAAAAAAATGCAACAAATTGCATCAATATTTTACAGTTCAAACAGTGAAAATTTAGAAACTGAAATGATCTGGAACGACGTGGAACGTTGATATTATATTACATAAAAGTTTTTTTTTTTCAAAAAAATAAAAGATTTTTCGTCAATTTACAAAGCAAATATTCATTTACGTAAATAAAAGTTTGACTTAATTCTTTTTTTAAGTTTTAATGTTGAAAAAAGAATTAATAAATGAATATTTTATTAGTTTTAAGTAATTACATATGTATCCACCCTTCTCGACTAGCAATAAATATCTCGGCAATAAAGCAATAACGTCGACAGAACAGTGAGACAAAATTTCTGATTGCTTTACTTATGTTAAGGCTATGGGAAATCGTAGTCATAATATGGAATAAGTCAACAGGGAAGGTGCAGAACAAAAATATAATTCACTTATAAAGCACTTTTTTATTTTTATAAACTTATAGCCCATTCAGGCTGACACGAAATTAAGTAATTTTAAGCTCAAATTACGAACGAAATGAAAACTTTTTATGCAGGTACTGAATGACATTTGAGTTAATTTTGCAAACATATTATTCACTGCGGCAGGCATTGAAGTTGTTTTTTCAGTTGAATAAATTCTTTGTTACACTTATACACATATTTCTTTAAATTTTTTTTATAAATTTAATAGATTTCATTGTTTTTTTAATTTAATATTGAATGTCAAAATTGTTATTTCTTTTAATTGTTGTTTGTCATAGTTGTAAATTTACTCATGTTTGAAAATAAAAGTACTTTTAGTACAAAAACAGAGTTGTATATTGTAATTTCTTGTTAATTTCATCGAAATTAAGTAAAATAACTTTCGTGATTTCGACCGAAATCACGAAACTGCTTAATTTGGAGTCAGCCTGAATGGGCTATTATAATAATACAAATTAACTCACTACACACGTTTTTGTAACACTATTTCCCTTTTTAAATTGTATATTTTCTCAATTTCACTAACATAATCTAAATGTCAAACGCAGTACAAAAAATTTTAACATAAATTAACACTGAGTTTGACGTTTTATGTTCGCAATAATTGTCAACGAAAATGCGCTGACAATTATTGCAACATATATTACAGCTACCTGCAATGAGCTGTCTCCACTAGCAATAACAACATTTTGACAACTGCTGTAATATATGTCGACATATTTATTGCTAGTCGAGACGAGACGTAGGGTATGTATGCATAAAGTATATGCCAGCGATGAATTTGAACTGTTCACCAGTTTCAGTTTTCACAATTTACGGTACTTTTTCCAGTTACAAAATATTGGATCTAGTGTTCCCTATAAACTGTCAGAATAGTTCATTGTCACCATTGCGTACGCACAAATCAAAAGTGAACACTGAAATTGGTGAAAACTTCAAAACTCATCGCTATGAAATCCGGCCTCTGCTAACACCAATCGAGATGCTAGTTAGCAGTTCGTTGGACACTGCGTACAACGATTATGCATAAGGCTATAAATGTTTTTTTATTACTGCACATGCTTTAAAATTATGTCTGTATATTAATAATCTGTTTGGTTTTTAAGATAAAAGAAGTCATCGCACCAGTGAATTGTTCTTCATAATAGTTGGCAATTCTATGAAAAATTTAAAGTGATAATAACTTATGGCAGACTTAGTCGATTCGTATTGTGTTATTTTTGAAGTGGTCGGTCGTATCGTTCAATTCTTGATGTTAGTTACTAAAAACGTGAGGTTGTCAGCGAACGTGTCAGCTATTGTTTCATTTCTCTTTGCTTTATACATGGTGTGTATGTATGTGAGAGAGAAGTTGACGTAGAAATCTATTTTCTGTAGATTTCTATCTCACGTACGTTACGATACATATTAAATAAAACATGTTTTATTAATGTTACAGATTGTGTCAGCTGATCCGTCAACTCACGATACGAATCTACTAATTCTACCATTAGTGCTTTTGTCAGTACTTTTGGTGGTTTTTAATGACTCAATAAAACGCCAATTTTTTTGTTCTGATGCCAAACTGAGAAAAAGTACTAAGGTGCTGCTTTTTAAAATTTAATTTAACGTAGACTTCATAAGAAAATTAAAAATGTTTACGAGGTGGGAATACATATGATAACGTACATAATTTTAATAAATAAAAAAAACTTTGAAAGCTTTGGCACATGCAAAGTTTACTTTGCAAAGCTTTGAGTATGTATGAGAGAAGAGAAAAGATCTGCCATTATGATTTTCCCTTCCTCCTAGAAACTCAAGACTTTGCAAAGTAAACTTTGCGTGTGTAAAAGACGTCTTTATAAGATATTGTATAACTTTGTAAATATAAAAAAGAGACAACTGTGTCTGGAACAACTTGATTTTATTTCTTGTTGAAAATGAGTTAAAAAATTGCAGTTATTCACTTAATTTTCTTCAATTTCCTCCATCTCTACCAGGGATACGGTCTACTTGCAGTTGGACATGTCCATGTACTTGGTACGGTCTGGGATAACATGTCTGGTGCCAGCCCCCAGGTAAGCTCACGGCTACTACAATTAATCAATTAATTTTAAATTGCTTCGCATCTATTTCAGGCGTTTAGCCAGTTGGCTTTTGCCATTTCAGCCCTTCCAATACACTCTTTGGTTGGCAGTTTTGGCATATTTGTTTATCGAAATGATTGGTCTTTGCTTGACGCACAAGTTCGAATCTCACCTGACTTTGAAGGGAATTACATGGTTCCAAAGTCTGAAGTTCGGTTATGTTACGACTATAAAACTTTTTCTCTCGCAATCTGGAAACTCCCGAGCCCGTTCGCTCACAGTTCGAGTTCTGCTTTTTGCTTGTTTTATGAATGACATTATTATTACAAGTATCTACGATGGTGGACTAGCAAGTATTCTGACAATACCAAGGTAAGCAGTGACAGAAAGTTTTAAACAGAAGTGGAATCGTTCCATTAATAAAATTTATTTTACAGTTATGAAAAGGCTGCTGATACCATAGATGGAATGCTGTATCACAAACTTGAATGGGCAGCTAACTCGGAAGCTTGGGTTCTAACCCTACGCAACACGGATGATGTAAGTTTTGTAGGCAATTTAATAGTATGTCTTTTTTATTTTCATTTCGATGAAATGATTCAGACATTTTCCAGGAAATTGCTTCTGTAAAATTAAAGGGCTGACAATTGATTTTGTGATCTAGGGGATAATGAAGCAACATAAACTACATAAATTTTATTATAATCGGACCATTTATTTAAAAAAGTCCAATTTAATTCGAAAATATTTTGATTCTGACACACTGTGAGTTTTAAGGGCCACTCAGACTATTATAGTACATGTATAAAGACTTTCATCACACCTTAAGGGAAAGAAATCTAAAGAAATTTGTTTCTACTGTCAAAAAATCTAACGTAAAGCGACATTTTGTGTTCACACCATCACACCTCATCTTCTATATAATTAATAGGCAAACACGTTTTTTGTAATTCCTTTTACGCTGGTACTACTGCACCGATTTTAAAAAGATTTACATATATGTTTTTAAAGGTTTTTTGGTACAGATGTGCAGAATCTATATTTTATTGAAATGGGTTTAGTATTTTGGGAGCTATATGCTAGGAACACAACTGGGACGAACGACGAATTTTTCGGTGCGAACTTTCGTCATAAAAAATAAAAAACATTTGTGCATATGAAAATTAATACAACACCGCCGTACAACGAAATTCGTCGTGCGTGACGAACTCTGAGATAGATTTATTTCTATTTTGTACGCCGACGAACGACGAAAAAACAAAGTTGAGAGAAAATTCTCTCTCTCTCAGTTTTTGTACACACAACAACCAACTTTATCAAATATGAGAGAATAATTCGGTGAGTAAATTCGTCGTTATTGTGCTTTACACGACGAATTTACGCCGCGAATGTTTTCGACGAATTCGTCGACGTGGACGAAATTCGTCGCTCGTCCCAATTGTGTTCCTAGCAATAAGCGTTTAAAGTTGCTACTACTAGATGCACACATATTACACACGCATTTATTAGTTTACAAGTAAACAAGACACAAAACATGAGATTGTGTGTATTTGTAGTATTTCTCTTGATCTAAAAATGTTTTTCTCTTATTTGTTATTGTATGAAAGCCATAATCAGTGTTGGTATCTCTACGAAGAGCAAACGCACAATGAGCTGTTGCGAAAAGGGTGAAAAGAGCAAAAAAATAAGAAAAAGAGGGTAAAAGCACAAATTTTTTTTTTTAATTTTAATACATTAACGTACCTTTTCACAATGTATGGTTAAAAGATAACAGGGACTTTAACGGCAAGTTTTGTATGAAGAACTTTCAGTTAAAGTTCACGTTAACTCTTAACCATACATTGTAAAAAGGGACGTAAGCCACTTAAAAAAGGAGAGTTTGGAGTGTAAACATCATAATTTAATTTCAAGTTTTTGCCTGAAAATATTTAATACATATATGAAATTAAAAACTGCTTGAAATTTTCTTGTGTTATTTTTATTAAATTAATTTTTTTTTTGACATTTCATTCAAATTGCCTTAAAAAGTCAAAGGGGCTTCATGAAACATATTTCCCCAATTGCACAAATGACAATTTTAAAAGTTCTCATGAAAACCCTTATTAATTTCTCAAAATGTTAGTAGTTATATGATCGGTGTTAGTTATTTGGTAGGTGAAGCTTAGGCTTAGATTAAGATACATACATATGTATGCATGTTACTGAAAAATATTTTAAGCATACAAAAGCATCACTTTTTTCCTTAAGTAACTTAAAAGTTTTTGTTTTTGCGATATTCACAATTATTCCAGTTGCCAACATTGACAGCACGTCAATACGATACCAAAAAATTGGGACATGGCAACCCGTTGTCTAAAACAACTGACAACCTCATGCTGTCAATTGATCTACTATCAATAAATTATTATGCAGAGAATTATGTGGTACTTCCGATTTCTATTTTGCAAGAAGTATTTTAATTTTTTAATCCCAATTATGAAACGTTTTCTAAATTGTTTTTAACATAGTTTCCGTTATTGTCATTAAAAATAATTTAAGAAGGCTCAGTAAAAAGATTATGATATTAGCTCTTAAAAGTACATTAGGTTTGTAAATTAAAAATATTTTTATTTAACAAAAAAGCACCAAAAGCACTGTGAGAAATTGTTAAAAAGCACTGTAAGTAACCGCTTTTTAAAAAAGGGTATTAACCAAAATTTCGCGTTTATGAAGAGGTAAAAAGCACCAAAAAATACCCAAAACGCACCAAAATACCATCACTGGCCATAATACTTAAAGGAAGAGAGTTAAATAAATTGAATTAGCTTAGTTAAAGGGATTTCGTTTGTATTTTTAATTTCATGTATTATTTAATTATGCATATGTATGTAAGTATGTGGGTGGCTGTGTTTTAATGCATTTCTTATGACGTTTAGATACATTTTCTTTGAATATTAACAAAATTATTTACATTTAGATTCTAGAATACGGACGATTGTGTCGTCCGTTGGTATGTCTAGTATTACATTAAAACACACAAGTATAAAGCAAACAGCTGTTGAGGATTAACATGCCCACATTAATCGTTGACTTCCGGCGGCAGAATAGTTTCATGCAGGCTGTGGTCGTGCCGGCCTTTGAAAATAGACGGCGGTTAAAGTATTTGATTTAAATAAGATAAACAAAAATAAAATAATTAATTTTCAGACATGCCTTATACGAAAAATTCGAACTGGTTAGTAGATCAACTAAATATCTAGAAAAATAAAAAAATTATTTTTTTATAATACAAGAATTATAATTTGTTAGTATAGTTAAGCTATTTTTTTTTTAATTTTAATTTTTTCCAAATTAAAACTCCTATTTTTGTAATGCCTTAACATTTTCAGCTTGCTGAATTATGTACATAGATGGCCGATTTACATTTTTGACAATTTTACAGAAATATATACCACATTTTTTCAATTCAGCAAATGATTTTAGCTAGCTGAATTTAAATCTTCCTTTGAAAAAATCAATTTTGATATTAAATGATGTTTAGCTGAATAGCATTCAGATCATTAAATTTATGCTCTCATTATAAAATATATGTAAGTGTAATTTTATTTCTTTTAAATTATAGTTTTACTAGAAGAATGATTTTCTCTTATTATTCTTAGAGTCGATTTATCTAAGATTATTTTTTATGAGACTTGTTGCATGAATTTTTTTTTTCAATTAATTCAGCTGTGAACATTGCACACTAATTTCTAATCATTTATCGATTATATACATATATTCTTTAACATTTTCAGCTTGCTGAATTATAACTTCTAGACCACTAATTTATATTATTATAAGCTAAATATATGTATATGAAATATTATTGAAATACATTTTTACCAATTCAGCTAATGCTTTTATTTAGCTGAATTGCAACCATCTATAAAAATAAATTTATATACATTAATCAATAATATTGTCCCTAGCTGAATGACAATTTTATGCAGCTGAATTGTATAAATTGTTAGAAAGCTCATTTTATTTATCTTTTTTTTTTCGCGAACTATTACACTATTCCATTAAAAAAGATGTATTGCAATGAATTCAGCTATGACCATTGACTAATTTCATTGCATATAAGCTTCAAATAGATACACTAGTGCAAACATATAAATATTTTTATTGGTTGAATACCCTTTTTAACATTTTCGGCTTGCTGAATTATATCTTTAATCTAACGATTTACATTTCAATTAAAGTAAATACAGTAAAGTAAATTCAGCTAATGGTCTAGACGAGCTGAATTACAATTTTCCATTAAAATATATTTTTATACTATGTGTTAGAAAACATTTTGTAAATTTTTTTTCTAGCTGAATAGTATTTTTGCACAGCTGAATTGCATCATTAATTTAAAAAAGCTCTTTGATTAAATGACATTTGGATACAAAAATAAATACGAGTATAATATATAATATTTCATCGCCACACTGTAGTCATATATCTTTCGAAATTATTTTTAATCTTTTAAAATTTTTTAAGGAACGCACAAATGGCATTTTGAGTAATTTCTACATATTCAACGACGACAAACTGAAGGAATTGGCAATGACACGCCCCGATATGGGTTTTACCGTAGAACGTTTACCGTTCGGTAAGATTTTAGCAGAGTTGTCTTATTTTTTAAATATTCAGATGAAGAGAATCCTCAAATTTCTTTTCAGGACACTTTGCCATTGGTGACTACTTGACTTCCGAAGTTATAGACCATTTGAAAATCATGAAAGAGGATTTATACTTTCAATATACTGTCGCTTTTGTTAAGCGTTGTTGGCCCATGTTGGATCGCTTCGATCAGCTCGTTTATTGGTGGCATTCAGCCGGTTTGGACAAGTACTGGGAATGGCGTATAGTTGCAGCCAACTTAAATGTTCAAAAACAGAAGCAAGTCGAGGCCACCATGTATGCGAATACAGAAGAAGCGGGGCCAGAAAAGTTGGGCATGTCAAATTTCATTGGCATTCTATTGATTTGGGTTGTAGGAATTACAATTTCTATCGCTGCTTTTCTTTATGAACTCATGGAACATTATTTCAAGTGTAGAACCGGTTGTGTTTAAAAAAACTGTTATTTAACATTTTTGTTTTTGAAAGTGAAAGAAAGAAAAAAATTTGATTGATAAAAATTTTTTACATTTATTTTATTTTTAGCATGAAGTCGTGTAGTTTTTATAATATGCATTGTCGTATTTTTAATCGACGGACATGTTCATTTAATGATTTGACAAAAGAAAACAAACAAAAAAATAATAGTAATAGTAATTATTGTTTTATACTTTTGTTTATTGCTAAAGTATGTCTGTTCAGCTGTGTGACATAATTGCAAAATAAATACTCGAGTATGTCGTTTAAAGACAATTTTGTTTTAAAAATATTATTTTCAAATGACGGTTTCTTCTTAACTCTTAAGAAATCGTTATTAGCTCTATGCTATTGTATTTACTTCAAGCATTTTACTCGTACATATGTCTTGTTCGTTTTATATTGTATTTTTTTTTTTCTAAAAAAATATGTTTTGTTAGCTCGAATGATTTTATAAGATGAACGGAATATTCATTGAGAATAAAGTATTTTTTTTTTCATACTTTAAAATTAATTCAGCTTATATATATTTGTTACGATTTCTTTCCTATACACTTCTCTTCCTTCAGATGTACGCCACAGAACCTAAGTGAATTGGTTTCTAGGTCTACTGTCAGATCCGTACAACCTAATCCTACATATTAAAATCTCTCTTCCAGCAAAGTTGTAGCTGCCCACACCCACATCAGTAGCCCGTTTCTATAACTTTCGTTACGCATTATAACGAACGATATAACGAATTTAGTGGTGTAACGAACG
Organism: Tachina fera; assembly: GCA_905220375.1. Lineage (NCBI taxonomy): Eukaryota > Metazoa > Arthropoda > Insecta > Diptera > Tachinidae > Tachina > Tachina fera. Next base: position 98,963,591 of record LR999967.1, on the reverse strand, counting down.
GCGGTGTTTCTACAGGGTGGCCCAGAAAGACCGAAGTGGTGTAAATTCCTTATAACTTTTTATTTAAGACATATTTTTTTAATTTTTTGTTTTTTAAATACAGTAAATTTATAGGGAATATTTTTAGATTAGTTGTTAAAAATGATATCCCGCAAGTGGAGGCCATTTTCTGCATCGCACAAATGATCTCTTTTCAACACATTTTCCATGACCTTTCGCAAAACTTCCGGTGTTATGTTGTTAATTTCGTCTGGAATATTGGTTTTTAATTCCTCAATAGTCCTAGGCTTATTAACATAAACTTTCCCTTTTAAATAACTCCAAAGGAAACAGTCTGGAGCGGTTAAATCCGGGGAACGCGGAGGCCAATTAAAATTGCTTCTACGCGAATTTATTCTTTCCCCAAAGATGTCGCGTAAAATAGCCATTGTGGCCCTCGGAGTGTGCGCTGTGGCTCCATCCTGTTGGAACCATATTTGCGGATGGTATTCCACGGCTGGCCTTACAAAATTTTCCAACATGGCCCGATATCGATCACCATTGATGGAAATGGCGACATCTCTTTCATTTTCCAAAAAATATGGGCCAATGATCCTTTCTGAAGAAACACCGCACCAAACAGTACACTTAACTGGGTGTAATTGTCGTTGATGAAGTACTCTCGGGTTTTCCTTAGCCCATATCCTAAAGTTTTGCTTGTTAACAAACCCATTTAATTGGAAATGGGCTTCGTCACTCATAAATAAGTTATGAATAATGGAAATGGAAAGAGCACATTTGTGCGAAGCAGAAAATGGCCACCACTTGCGGGATACAATTTTTAATAACTAATCTAAAAATATTCCCTATAAATTTACTGTATTTAAAAAACAAAAAATTAAAAAAATATGTCTTAAATAAAAAGTTATAAGGAATTCACACCACTTCGGTCTTTCTGGGCCACCCTGTATAAGTGTGGTGGTATTTATTTTCGTTAAAGTTTTCGTTATTATATGTTTAACAGAAAGTGTAGTGATATTTAGCGCAAAAACAAACATGAGTGAGGTAAGGTTGAAAAATTATACTATTGTGTGCAAATTATAATTATTAAAACATATTACGTACAGAAGAAAGTACGTAGTGGTAAAATTTCCAAAGGCCAAAAGCAAAAGCTTTTGGAAATTTTACGTGGCCACAGAAATGTGGCTATGGGGCAGTTTGGTGGACCAAATAGCGGCAAATTGGCACAGGTTGTTTGGGAAAAAGTGTCGGCAGAGCTTAATGCATGCGGACCAGCATGTAAGACGAGTGACCAGTGGAAAAATGTTCGTTAATTTTTTTATTTATTTATATGAAGTTGTATTCAGCAAATGAAAAACAGTATATTTATATTACATATGTTATATATAGTGTGTATAATATACATATATACTGTCGGTTGAATCCCTTAGGTAGCGTCTATGTACACGCAGCATATTTCGCTGATCAACTAATATTGCTAGCGCGGCAGCTGCAAGCATAGTCACAAGCTCAAAAAATTAAATAAGTAAACAATTGACATTTACACACTTACTTTATTTATCTATACTTACTTTTTTAAATGAATAATTAAGCAAATCAATACATAGAATTGAAGTAAACAAAACAACTCATCTGTTACACATAACGAACAGTGTTTCGTTTCCACTGTTTCATACACTTTATAACAACTCCCCACGCTCGTAACGAAAGGTAAGTTTTCTGAGTTGTAGAAACACTTCGAAGCAAAATTTCGTTATGACCCATTCGTTATGAAAAAAAAAATCATTCGTTATCATAACGAAAAGTTATAGAAACGGGCTGCAGATCAAATTAAATAAAAATTATTGTTTTTAATAAAAAATTATTTCATATTTATTATGCAGTTAAAAATTTTGGTTAATTTCATTAATTTTTCTATTATAAACCATGAATTAATTTTATCCCTTAACATTTTCAGCTTGCTGAATTATGTTCATAAATAGCTGACATGAATTTTTGAACATTTTGTTGGAAGATATATCACATTTTATTTAATTCAGCAAATGATTTTTACTGGCTGAATTGATATATTACTTTGAAAAAATAATTTTTGGTATCTAATGATAATTTTTTTTAGCTGAATAGCTGTTTTGCATAGCTGAATTATATAAGCAAAATTTACTTTGCAGTCGCAATTCAGCTGGGAGAAAGGCAGTAAGAGAAAATATTATTATCTATGTATTTCACACAGCTGAATTAAGACTTTGCAAGGTAAACTTTGTGTGTTTAAAAGGAGTGTTAGACAGCTCATTAAATTAATTTCACTCCACTAAAGTCTAGTTAAATTTGTCTTGTCTTTTTTAGAGAATCACATTAGTTAATAAATATATTTCATTTTACAGAAATTGAAAATATTGAACTTAATAAGTCCGATAAAAAAAATTGTTCCTGATTAAAATTTATTTTAAACTACTTTAAATTGATTCAAATTATAAATATTTCATATTTTAGCCAATCTTTTTCAATCTAGAGCTATTAACTTCGTAGTTTTCAACAATTGTTGTAACATTTCAAGCTTGCTGAATTGTATTTATGGCCAAATGAAATGTATGTATTATATCCTTAAATCGCATAATTCAGCTGTAAGAAAGTGTGTGAACCGGGACTAATTGAAAAAAATTACATTTTGGCAGAAACCAATTTTACCACAGCTGAATTGTTGAATACAGCAAATTTCGCATTGCTTAAATATGTAAATAAACGTAAAAAATAGAATTTAAAATAAATTCAGTAATAGGAAAATTTTTTTAACTTTGTTGCACTTTTGAAATCGACATAAATTTATTTAATATTTCCAACTCGCTGAATTACATCTTTAGTGAGTTGAATAGAACTTTTTGAACCCTAAAGAGGCCACCAAGTGCTTACGAAGTCAGCTAATGATTTTAGCCAGTAGAATTAAAAAATTAAAATTTTTAAACTATTTTATTAAAATTTTACAGCTGAATAATATTTTTCTTTAGCCGAATTGTATAACCAGCTAAGCAGTCCATTATTTATGTATACGTTTGCTTAATTATCAATTATTTCAAACCAGATAAGTTTTAAATTAATATTTAAAATACATTAAGCTATAGGTCATATGTGTTCATTGCAAATAAACACATATTTATGTAATAGAACACTATTTTCAACACTATTCTCTGTCTTGCTGAATTACATATTTGATCCATGCATTGAAATCTTTGGTAAAGCAAGGAGGCAGCCTTATAGGAGTGCCACAAATTTATAAATTCAGCTAAGTGGTTTTAGTCAGCTGAATTGAAGTTGTTTGTAAATCTTTAAATTTTTAGGATAATTAGTGTTATTTTTTTTAATTTTGCTTAGCTGAATGACATATTACATATGTATATATTTGTATATTTGGTCAATTGGATAATCTTTTTATCATATACATAAATTTTAATGAATGAAAACAGAACTTGTCTGCAGCTGAATTACACCCACTTTTTTCAATAAGAATTTTTCATATGTACATACATTCATATGTACATATGTATATAATTGTCGAAAAAAAAATAAAATAAAAATATTTGGGGTTAAATTCAGCTCCATACTCGTAGTATATTATACTATATCCATACATACATAAGCATGTACTCGGATGTTTGTAAGTCTTTTGTAAAACTCTTTCTATTTTGTCATCACAAATTTTGTTTATTTTAATAATTTTTAAATTGAAAATAACTTAATTATATAACAAAGCAAGGAATAATTTATTAAGCAAATAAAGTTATTTGAAAACATTTAAATGTAATTGAGCCAGAAAGCAAGAATATGTACATATGTTGTACAGGCGAACCACATTACAACGAATGCTACAATGTTTGTGGGTATTCATTATGGTAAGCAATTCAAAAGTTCTAAAATTTTTTGTTCTTTTTATGTGTTATAGAACAGTAAACAGAGTGTATTTATTTGATATTCGTTTTCATTCGTGACTCTAAGCTGAGGTGTGATAAATATTCTGAGGAGGGTGGAGAAAGCTACAATTTCACTTTATCTCTGCAAGAAATCCAAAAATCGTTCTCACTGGATACTGAATTCATCTATTTCTATTTTTTATTTCTAAATTCAGATGCTAGAACACATGATAATAATTTGTATTTTTTTATATTTCAAGAGGTGTAGCATATTTTTTAACAAGAATATTTTTGAAAACGATTCGGAAGTGATACTAAATTACAGTGATACTAAACTACAGCTTTTTACGCTTGTGATTGCTTAAAAAAAATTAGTAATAATACCTAAATGAATCGCTTGAAAAATACCTTGAAGCTTTTGTTTTGTTCGCTAATATAATATTGTAATCCATGTTGTCAACTATTCATAATAAAAATGATCGCTAAATTATATAAGTCAGTTTTTTTTCGTACTCTTTCTCTGCTTTCTCGAGTGGAAGAGTTCTCATATTCATTAAATTTATTGAATTTATTTCCACTCTGAGACACAGAACGCACACATGCAATTTTATTTTACATCCCCCTATCGTGAATAACAAGGGAAATTTGCTATCGTGAATATCCCGTGTCAAATTTATCACGCTATCAGTCCCAGTGAATATCAAAAAGGGAAGATGATTCCTGAAGCTTAAAAATTAATTGAAAATAAAAAAATTTAAGTTTAATAACAAGAAATACACAAGGTATAAGTTACAAATGGAATTTATTTTTAAAATTCTAGGTGCAGTGAAAAAAGTTCTTTAGTATACCACGACGGTGCGCATCCATAAAATTTATCGTGTGTGAACCAAAGATATTCATACTTCATGAAAAAAGATGTTGTTGTTGATGTTGAACTTTATTTACTTACTAATCTTGTCCTAAAAATAAATATTTATAACTTTTACCCCCATATTCATAAAAAAATAAAATGAGTTTGAAATTTTAGGAAAATTTTTTATGAAAAATTTGCAATAAAATACATTTCAAATTCATTTTAGATTTTATGAATATGGGTGTTAATATTTAGTTCAAAAGAAAATATTGAAATTATGCGATTTAATAATTCAGTTCGCCTACAAAATAAAGTGAACAAAACCAAGTGAAAAGTGAAAAAATTCCCGTAAAAAATATTATTCATGATAAGGGGAATCAAAGAAAGGTAAAAAAATTTCTACACTCAGGGAAAAGCTGCAACTTAAAAATAAGGATGCATCTCATTAATTCAATAATTTTCAATATAATAGAAATCGTATATGGAGATATGGAAATTAATAAATTAATATTTTTCCATATTGAAATAAGAAATTTCAGCATGACTAGACTTTTATTGATTTTAAGCTGTTTTTTTCTAGGTGTATAATAAAATAATTCACTGTTCCAATTAGGCGAAAAGGGAAAATATTACGAGCGAAAAATTATTCACGATAAGCCTGAATATTATTTCACTAAGTTTCATACGTTAAATAGCATTTCAACTTAAATGTGTGTTCTATCGAGTATGTACTGTATTTTTTTTTAGCAAGCAAGTCAGTATAAAATGGCATTTCTTCTGCCAAAGAAGCGTTAAAATCATTTAAGAAATTTCAAAAAGCAGAAGAAACTAAAAGAAAAGAATGTTACCGCTCACAATCTACTGGACGCAGATTATAAGTGCAATAAGTTAATGGCTTAAACAATTTCCCTAGAAGCTTTAAATATTTTTTAAAATTCTCAATATTTTATAGCTCAACTCTATTTGAAAGAAACAACTGTTTGTGTGATATGGAATGCACAATTGGAGTTTGATTTAAATATTAACAACTTTATGCAATACTTTGCAGTCATCAATATCAATTTGAGAACTTTGCAAAACTCTTTGCAGCACGATGTTGCTGACTTTAAAGTTTTAGAGCAGAGACTAGAAGAAAATGGTGTAGGCTATAATGAATTAACTGAAAAATTGACAATGGCCATAGAGAAAACACATTGCGAGGTAAGACTGTATGACAAGAAATACGAACACTTAAATGGAAATGGAAAGTTTTCCCACGAATTTTTATTAAGCTTTTACGTAATCGTGGCTGGTAATTTCTTTCAAGTAAAGCTCTTCCAATATAATTTCGGAAACATGAATTTCCCCTATTTTTTTTAGAAATACTTGTATCTGTTATTCGCATTATTATTAAAAAGCCTAAATTTCAGAGCTTCGTAGCATTTCAGGACGATATTTTGTTCTTCATTGAAAGTTTCATGAATGCCAGTCGATATTCTAACTGGCGTTCGAAAAGGAATAGCTTTGTGTTCGGTTATCAAAATGAGGTTTACGAAGACCTCTTCGAGCAGCATAAGTTTTTTGAAGGTATAAAATATCAGCCTAAAATTTTCCAAGAACTAACAACTAACTTGCTCCTCATTCTATTCTAGAACAAGACGCAATTTTATTGGTCACTGTGGACCCTTCAGTATCACATATTTTCAATTTGAAAACAAACAAATATTGTGGAAAAAAGTCAGAAAAGCAATCCGTTCTGGTGTTCTTGGATCAATTTAATGCCTTAAATGAAACATTTTTATACAATCGCAATTTATTTCCCGACAAAATAGCAAACTTGCAAGGACGTGAGATTATTGCCACCGGTTTCGATTATAGACCATATTTTGTGATGACTTATCACACTATGAAAGACAATAATTCTTATGATTTGGCCTATGGGAACTCTAACGAGGGGGCAGTACAAATAGACGGAACAGAGGCTCGAGTGCTAATGGCCTTTTGTGAACTTTATAACTGTACAATTTTAATCGATAGTTGTAAGTTAAAAACAAATTTTTTTAAATCTGTTATAAAAAAACATGGGATTTTTGTTTGTTTTCTTTTCCAAGCGGAAGCCACGGATTGGGGTGAAGTTTATCCGAATTTAACTGGCGAATATAGCTTGGGAATGGTGGCCAAAGATATGGTAGAAATTACCATTGCATCCATGTATTCTTGGTGAGTTTTAATTGGCGGCGTTGACTGCTCTGAATTAATTTTTGACTAACAATATATAAGAGTGAAAGCAACAAGTAGTAATTTAAAAAAATCTAAAAACCCGACTGCGACCAACTTTGAAGCGTTAAATATCCTAAATGATCATTCGAAATTTTCCCGCTTCTTTTTTTCACAGTGATTTTTTCACTTTTCCCTTGGTTTTGTTCACTTTATTTTTGCAGCCAAACTAATTTAGATACTTTCCTTCGAATTAAATTGTAAACATTTAATTTTAGGACAAGATTAGTAAATAAAGTTCACGATTGTTAACAATAATACCCTGCAATACTTTTTTTCATGAATCTCTTTGATTCACACTGCACCTAGAATATTTAAAAACACAATTTTAAACTTAAAAAAAAATTTAATTTGGAACCTAAACCTTATGTGTTTCTTGTTATTAGACTTAAATTTTTTTGATTTTCAATTAATTTTTAAGCTTTACAAATCTTCTTCCCGTTCTTTACATTCACTGGGACTGATATCGGCGAAAAATTTCATGGGAGATTCAGAATACCATTTTTTCTTTAGAGGGCAATAAAATTCACGGTACTTCTACTTGTTATTCACGATAGGGGTTAATATATATATTCATTACAAATTAATTACTTTTAATCCTTTATATTTTAAAGCCACGCATGAATGATCTTTTAAATAATTTCTAGGCATTTGCTTATGATGAGCTCGAGATATTTTCCTTAAAGCGGCTTGATATGGCTTTTGCTTTGGATACCTGTCGAATGATACCCATTTTGATATAGTTCGCCGACTTTATAGTTTTTACTATCGTGACACTCCCATGACTAAGACAAATCGATTGATGTAAGAATCATAAAATTCGGTCCACTCGTTCGGTTTATATAGTACCACAAAGGAACACACGTACAACATACTTAGGCTGCGTCGCGCAGTCGGGTAAAATTGAAAAATACTCTCCTGGTCCTAGTTTTAATTATTAAAAATAAAGCAGGTGTTCTTTTAGGTGGAGATGTGTCTATGATTTTATAAAATTGATTGGATAGTTTGATACGTACACGCCCACTTTCATCCCTCTTGATCATAGATTAAAAAAAAATATATATATATATACATATATATATATGTAATATATGTTTAGAATTTCATCGAAATCGGTTCAAAGTTACTTTTTTCATACGTACATGGGATGGACGGACGGAAAAACGTACTGAAGGCCGGACAGCCGGACAGACGGATTGGAGGGCAGACAGACTATGACCCAGTTTTTGGTATCCACAGGAGAATGAAAAAAGAGGATGTTTAAACACTTTTTGAGTATTGGCCGTCAGTTATAAATAAAAACACTACTCATACGCAAACATATTCAACAAGTTTCAACTGAATACGTATGTACATATAGAAACAATCACCGACAATGTTTATACACATTCCTTACCAGTACAATCGTATTAAATTTCTTTTAAATACAAGCATAAAAATACTCAAGAGTATTTATTCGGGTACACATGAGTATATGTATACCGGAGTATTTTATTTGCACACACTTCAAGCATCAGTGCTGCCAGAAAAGTGAATTGGCAAAATGGCAACGCTGCTCAACTGATGGCATTACAGGGACGGAAAGTTCGATACAAGTCTAATAATTAAATATATTTTCATTCCTCATACAAATTTGTACTTAACTAAAATCAGGCAATGCTGTACTGTACTTACTCTTTTGTTTTCAGGGATTCGGTTTACTTGCAACTGGACATGTCAATGTATTTGGTACGAACTGGCGTGACATGTCTAGTACCGGCCCCAAAGTAAGCTACAAAGATTATGAGCTTCAAATCTTTATTTTGATGCACACAAATTCATTTCAGACGTCTGGCCAGTTTTCTGCTGCCATTGCAGCCCTTCCAATATAGCCTTTGGTTGGCAGTTTTGGCATATTTGTTCATTGAAATGATATGCCTTTGTTTTACATATAAATTTGAAATTACTTTAAGCTCGCAACGAGGTACCTGGTACGAAAGTTTGAAGTACGGCTTTGTTACGACCATACGACTCTTTCTCTCGCAATCCAGTGATACGGACGTTCAATCGTATACGGTGAGAGTATTTCTCTTTACGTGTTTTATGAATGACATCATTATTACAAGTATCTATGGTGGTGGACTGGCAAGTATTTTGACAATACCAAGGTAAGTAAAGGAAGAAAATTTCAGGGGTTTAGACCAGACAGCTCCTCACAAGACAACTCATGTGGTAACGTAATTGATCTCTTACAATTTTACTTAGATATCATACGTAAATTTGAGAACTTATAAGACATCAATTGCCGCATAAAATGTTTTGAGGATGCTCGGTTTCGACCAAAAAGTTAAGAAGAGCAAAGTGTGAAGTATTTTCCAACTCTTACAAAAACTTTTCGTTTCCTTAAGGCCGTGATACACTATCATACAAAGTCGTGCGACCTACGAAAAAATACAGCCCTGGTATGATGGAGTTTATGAAAATATTCAAAAGACAAAAACAATTCATCACACCAGTGTTGAATTTTTTCGTAGATCGCACGACTTTGTGTGATAGTGAGTCATGGCCTTTAGAAAAATTTATTTTACAGTTATGAAAAAGCTGCTGATACCATAGATGGCTTGCTTTATTATAAACTAGATTGGGTGGGAATTTCGGATGCTTGGACTATAGCTATGCGTAATACGGATGATGTAGGTTCCTGAAAAAATCACCTTTATCGTGAAAAATTTTTCCTTCAAATTATTTCCCCTTGTCATCAAATTGCAATTGTGAATAATTTTTCCCTAGAAACGGTTTCCCGTTTTTTTTAATACCCTCATCATGAATGATATTTTTTACAGGGATTTTGGCACTTTCCCTTGGTTTTGTTCACTTAATTCTTGCAGGCGAGCTAAATTATACATCGCACGATTTCGATACTTTTCTTCGAATTTAATTTTAGGACAAGATTTGTAAATAAAGTTCATTATTGTTAACAATAATTCCCTGCAATACTTTTTTCCATGAATCTCTTTGATTCACACTGCACCTAGAATATTTAAAAACACAATTTTAAACTTAAAAAAAATTTGATTTGGAACCTAAACCTTATGTGTTTCTTGTTATTAGACTTAAATTTGTTTGATTTTCAATTAATTTTTAAGCTTTACAAATCTTCTTCCCGTTCTTTACATTCACTGGGACTGATATCGGCGAAAAATTTCATGGGAGATTCACAATAGCATTTTCCCTTTAGAGGGCAAGAAAATTCACGGTAATTCTACGTGTTATTCATGATAGGGGTGAATATATAATTTCATTACAAATTAATTCCTTTTAATCCTTTATATTTTAAAGCCACGCATGAATGATCTTTTAAATAATTTCTATGCATTTGCTTACGATGAGCTCGAGATATTTTCCTTAAAGCGGCTTGATATGGCTTTTGCTTTGGAACGTTTGCCATTTGGTAAGCATTTTTTTATCTACACCTACAAAAGGAACTGAGTTATGAAACATTTTCGTGCAGTAATTTTCTATGACTGATTACTGAAGTATTTCTTAAAGCTTATACATAAATCTACGATCAAATCCATGTAATTCAAATTGGTTTGGTAATAAGTTTGTGTTAAAAATTAAATAAATTAAAGAGTTCGACCTAATGCTAGGAACACAACTGGGACGAACGACGAATTTTCGATGCGAGCTTTCGTCATAAAAAATAAAACACATTTGTGCATATGAAAATGAACACAACACCGCCGTGCAACGAAATTCCTCGTGCGTGACGAACTCTGAGATAGATTTATTGTTGGTTGTTGTGTGTACAAAAACAGAGAGAGAGAGAGAGAGAGAATTTTCTCTAAATTTTGTTTTTTCGTCGTTCGTCGGCGTACAAAATAGAAATAAATCTATCTAAGAGTTCGTCACGAATGATGAATTCCGTTGTACGTCGGTGTTATATTCATTTTCATATGAACAAATGTGTTTTATTTTTTATGACGAAAGTTCGCACCGAAAAATTCGTCGTTCGTCCCAATTGTGTTCCTAGCATGAGTCTAATGGGTTTCTTCGTAGGTTCGTGTTTGAAACGAACTAGTGAATAGACCAGTAGCTCGTTTTTGACACAAACTGAAAGAGTTCGATCCAAGTCTACTGCTGAACAAGTTCAATGCTAACTATTATAGACTTATCATCACAGCCAGTTCGACCCAAATCTACTTTCAATAACAGCTGCTTATCATATTTCTCTCGTTGTCAATATAATTAAATACTCGTAACTACACGACAATGACAGTTTTAAAAATTTGTATCCGTATTGTTGAGTAGACTGATGTGATAATTTAAATGGGTTTGATTATAGGTTTGTATCAAAAACGAGCTACTGAATGAGTTCGATACAAATCTAATTTCAACACATAAAATATTAAAAACTTTGTCATATCGCATGACATTAGAGGTATCCTCATTAACTGAAATACTTACATATGTATATACTAATTTACTTCTTTAACAGGACACTTTGCTCTCGGTGACTTCCTGACGTCTGAAGGTCTTGAACATTTGAAAATCATGAAAGAGGATTTATACTTTCAATATACAGTGGCATTTGTTAAGCGCTGTTGGCCCATGTTGGATCGCTTCGATCAGCTCGTTTATTGGTGGCATTCAGCCGGTTTGGACAAGTATTGGGAATGGCGTGTAGTGGTTGCATATTTAAACGTTAAAAAGCAGAAACAAGTAGAAGCCACCATGTATGCGAATACCGACGAAGCTGGACCCGAAAAGTTGGGCATGTCAAATTTTATTGGCATGCTATTGATTTGGTTTTTAGGAATTATAATTTCTATATTGGTTTTCCTTTATGAACTTATGAAATATTATTTCAAGTGTAAGACTTGCTTTATTTAAAAAATTTATATTAATATTTGCACATTTGGAATAACAATGAATTTAAATTTTTACGCATTTTGCGAGTTCGCATTAACGTCGTATGCTTTGTATAATCGTTTAATTATACAAAATTGTGGTTTTTATTGGTAATTTTCTACGAAAGTACATATGTATGTTTTAATTAAACTACTAATTTTATAAGTTTCTCAAATAGTTGTATTGAGGCCAGGTCTGGGAATATTCTACTTATTTTTGTAAAATTTTTCTAAATATGCGATAACTTATACAAGAAAATAAATTATTATAATAAATATACATATATTCAATTCATTTCAATTAAATTTTCAAACTATTTACATTAAAAGTCTTCAGCGCAAAAAATTTAACTATTTCGCATCAAGCTAAAACTCCCATACCTGGTTTAATTTTATGCTATCAACTTAAGTGAATGTCAGCTTAAATTTCTGGCGTTTAAAAGTATGATAAAAATAATGATACAACTAAGTTATCTGTTCACAAGCGCATAAACAAATATCGTTTTTCTTTAACGAATAAACCATACTACTGATCTTGTGAATTGAATTATAATTTTTTTTTTCTGAAATTGATCGATTGAAGCTTTTTTTCATTTGTCAAAAGCAGTCATGGAATGCAAATCAGATGGAAAATGGCAAAATTACTTTAAGATATTCATGCTACGCCATTCTTTCCACGTCACTATTTTCTCTAGCGCTGCTATTACAAAATATAAAAGATTTCATGCCTTTAATTTCTTCAAAAATTCAGCTAATAATTTTAATTTTAAGTAGTCATAAAACAATGTGGACTCTGTGAAAACAGTTGCTTTATTAAGGTCCACTTTATGATTAAATAGAAAAACTTTTAATGTTTCTATTACATCTTGTTGTGTGACATAATAATAATAATTATAATTGACCGTGTAGGCAAAATTTTTAAGAGAGTACGAGTAGCTTTAAAAGTGGTGTGTATCTTTAACGCTTTACGTTTCAGTTTTAAATAAATATATATAAAAAGCTTTAATTTTTTTAATTGCTCAAACTTTTCGTCTGTTCAGCGAGACTTAGTTTTTTGTTGGTTTAATTTAATTTAAATGTTTTTTTGCTCTACAAATAAAATTTTAACTAGCTGAATTATATAACCTTTTTAATTAAAAGTGAAATAGTATATGGGGCAGGCCAAGCTTTCGAAATATATCTATATGCTCAAACAAACTAAATTTTCACGTCTTGCAAACTTTTTTAATACTAAGATGAAATGGTAATATAATATACTATGTTAAGATGTGGAATTTTTCCTAATTCAGCTGGCTGAATATCTTTTAAATCCAGTTATATATATGTATACAAATAATTTCTAAAACATATTACTAGTTATATACAATTCAGCTAGCTGAATAGGTTTTAAACTGAATGCAGCCGAATTTTTTTCTCTTTCAATAGCTTCTAATACTAAGCTATTAGTTCTGCTAAAGATGCATCAAATCGAATAATGCTTTAACGAATTTTTCCCCCACAATATTTTTGCTGAACTAAGGCGTAGATCCTGTAGGTAATGCAGTTTTATTCAGCAGCCATTATTTTAATGTATTGTGGCAGATTGTTTCATAACTAGAAGTTATTTCATAAAATATAGTAAGCTGAATAGTATTTTTACTTAGCTGAATTAGGTTTTCCTTGCAATAAATTTAAATTTAATTCAGCTAGATGAATGTGGTCTATTTACTGATTAATATTATGAATTTACTATTTACCAATTCAGAATAATTTTATTTAGCGAACTGAATTTCTTGATATTTTCAAGAGTTTTCTACTATACTGCATAAAAAATTAAATTCAGCAACACAATCTCAAAATAAACTCAATTCAGCTAGCTGAATATCGAAATATTGCGCATTCATATAAAATGCAAGCAATTTGCCTTTAAAAAAAAAATATTTGTTTGATAAATTAAATACATATTTATATTTATTTTATTATTAACGATACGCAATGGGTTAAAATTAATTTGCAGTTTTCAAACATAAATTAATTATTGTTTTCAGCAGTACAACTTTGGAGTGGTAAAAGTAAGATATAAGAAAAATTTTTTGACGGCAAAGCGATTAATCTAAAATTGCTAAATATTATGAGACAATGCCACTAAACAAGCAGATGAGCACGTAATGATTTCTACTTTTTCTTCATACAACTAAACAACTAACAGCTTGTTATAATAATTGTCATTTTTGTACATTTAAAAACATTTTCTAAACAATTAATTAAAATGAATTGATATTGTGTAAATGAGGAAAGCCAGCATGAGGTTTTACATTTATGCAAAACAAAAATTTTCCCAAACAAAAAAAAAATTCATTTAAAATGATAATAGAAAAAATGCCAAACGATGATATTATGCACCCTATTACATGCAGGCAGTATTTAAGGCATTATGTAGTGATATTTGATCAAAGTTCACGACGTTTGTGGCGAGCTAACCGTGATATACGAACCAAATAACCAAATAAAAATCGTCAACAGTCACGGTCTAAACCCCCAAAAAAACGCTATGTTAGCACTTATTAATAGCAACGATTCGCATTCTAAAAACAGGCTATTAGCATCAGCTGATATACGGACATAATTTTGACTACAATTCACAATAACATACACGAGTACGAGTGCCAAATAAAAATTAGTTACCATAGCCGAAGATCTAAAACTCCTCACAGCAGTTGTATAAAATTGACAATTATATTGATTGTAGCGTTAAAAGTAGTTCTTCGAATGCCACTATTTTATTTTATTGTATTAAGTTATACAATTTCTAGACAAACTTTATGGTCAAGCGAGAATTTTTTTGGTTTCTTTTACATTTTGGACATTAAAAAGTCATTAAATAAAAGTTAAGTTTACGTACATAACTGAATATTATTATTATATAATGGAAAAAAATGGTAGTAGCAACAATATTTATGTGAAATGACAAAGAAAGCAATAATAGTTAGTGTAAACTTTACTTATTGCAACAGTAAAATGTAACAGAAATAAAGATATACATAAATTGAGGGGAAAACACATTAAAAAAGAAGTGATCATTGCATACAGTTTGTAAAGATGGAAAGAAAGAAACAGATCTTCAATAACACAGTTCAGCTATTAGGGTTACATTAAACGAAATCCATGTGGAGGTTTTAAAAAATTAACACTATACTATGTTTTATGATGAGCATCAGCATCATGATCTTCCTCATCACGATCTTTACATATTCGCAAATACATATTAAAGTCGTTTACTTTGTTGAAGCACAACAGTGCGTTAGTAAAATATTAGAACATTAAATTTAATATTTATAGTTTTTTTTGCCACAATAAAGCAATTGAACCACCATGCACTGGAAAAAACTTCAATTTTGCTCGTGAAAACTTTTGTATCGAGCGAGCGTGAGCGTGCGCGATTGAAAACATGTTGGTTGTGAGAGTGCGTCACTGTGAAAAACTTTGAAATTGTGCGTTAATGTAATATCAATGCACGTGAGTCAAAATAATCAAAAGCCTGTCTGTAGCTTACAGAGTGCTGTTAGCTGAAGTTAGTTAAAGCGGCGACTACAAAACTGATGGAGATATTCGGCAGCTCGAGTTCAATTCCTGACCAGATACAGTCATATCAACATCATAGCTTTTTCTAATATGCATTAGTATCTATGCCAATGCACAACGCTGTGCCCTCCTTTGACGATATTTGCAGCAATGAATGGTTACCGAGGTAAGGTAACGATTAAAATGGCTACGTAGCTTAAACTATTGCACCTACTTAACACCAGATGCGCTGTAAGGGTGCTATAACAGATAAACAAAAATCATAATTGCAGTGTCGTAAAAACGAAAATAAAATTAAGCTCCTCTTCAATATATATGTATATAACTTTTACTTGCACTATTCCTTTGCCTCACTCAGGTAACACAAAGGGACCTTTTATTTGGACCCAAGTAAGTTGAAAACTTCTCCTATCAGCAACATGTCACAGTTAACCTAACCTATGTACATAAATCTCTAACTTTGGTATACTCAAGATATAATTTTATGGCGAATTTTTTGCACATTTTCACCCGTTATATTCGGCAGAAAACTGTTTCATAGAACATTCATATACAGAAGCGTAAAAAATGACAGGTAAGAAAAGCTCGAATCAGAGTATGAACACGATGTAACGATTAATTATTGCGGTGCTGTTTTCCATACGATTTTGAAGTAAAAAACCGCAGTGCGGAACGGAATAAAATTAAAATATATTTTATTTCCATTGTGGACTTTCTTATTCTCTCAATTTTTGATACTCTTTCTCTTGCTGACGTTGCCGTAGTGTTTGAATAATTGGCCGTGTTCACGACATTATTGTAAAAAACATGATTTTGAAGTTCAAACATTTTTGTCATAAATTATAACAGCCTTATTTATAAAAATTATTATGACTTTATAAAGACTTTTTAAGAAAAATTTGTATGGAAATTTTTTCTAAAACAACTTTTTAAAGTCTTAACAATTTTTATAAATAAGGCTGTTAAAGTTTAAAAAAATATATCAAATATATCTGGGAATGTATAAAATTTTAATTATTTTTTGTTTTTAGTTATAAAAATGTATGCACAAAAAAATTAATAAAAATTTAAACAAACAATGACAAGTATTGCCGTCGCCATCTTCCCGTTGTATTATGTTTATTTTTCTCTCCCGTAACGAGAAATCGCACCGCACCGCACCGCAAACATACCACCTTATGCCAAAACAATTTTGGATAAGAGCAATAGTGTTTAGACTCTCAGGTATTTTAAAATTCGTGGAAAAAAGAGACAAATATAGGTGTTGGTTATCGTAGTGAATTATTACTAACCATTTACTATAGCTAATAAAATATGTTGAATTTTTATTGCACTAGAAATAAGAAAATAGAAAAATATACTTATCTTCCGTCCCGTGATATTTCTGTATACTTTGTGACTGTTCTTCGTATTATTTTACATACATAAATCTGTGGACTCGTCTTATTCCTTAAAAGTAAGGGATCATAACACGCATAAACTTGTTGAAAAGGGCAAAAATTTTTCACTATTTACTAGAGCACTGCACTGACTACTCGAGCAATATTAATGAGTAATCTACTCTCGGTAATTTTCTCTTTTGTCTATATGAATTTTACTAAACTGAAAACACATGAGCATGCTCATGCAAAGCTCTATCAGTGATGCCAGTGAAAATTTTTGTAATTCCCTACACGTTGGAAATAAAATCCTTTTTTCCCCACCAACCAAAAATTGTTCCCTACATTTTTCCCTACGCTGAAAATTCGTTATTTTTAACAAAAAATAAAAACAAATACACATATAGACAAAATAATAGTAGTAAGTGTCTTACTCACAGCGGGATAACGCCGCATATTTTCTTCATTCATGACTAAGCTAACCTGCCGTATAGCTAGAAAGGTTCCATGATATCGGGAAAAAATTTAAGCGAGGCTGATCTTCGCAAAAAGACATTTGAGTTGGTCGCAACAATTACTTATAAACAAATGGTATAACATTCCTTTTAGTGACGAAACCAAAATAAATCTGTTTGGCAATGGCAACTGCCGAAATGTGCGTCGCCCTGCAGGTAAAGAGTTTTTTAAAACGGTTTACGAAAAAAATTGTCAAGCACGAAGTATGTAACCTTATTGTATTGGGCTGCTTTTCGTGGAATGGCATTATTCAAAGTTTTCGTATTATCGATACAATAACACGATTGGGTACAAAAAAGTATTGCAGAATATAATACTACCATATGCCATTTGAAAAATTTCAGCTGTTAAGGCCCCTTTCACATTAGGCAACTTTACTTGCGCAAGTCTTGTGTTTGTGGGTGTGAGAGGAAAGGTCGGTTGAAGGGGAAAGAATTGCCGAGATTTGAGTACAGACTTGCTTGAACTTGGCAATTCTGCCACAACTTGGCAATTCTGCCACAAAACGTCAACAAATTAAGAAAACTCGAGCATAAGAAAATTAAACTTGCTCAACAAATGAACTGAATGTGAACATAGAAGCAAGTTCAAAAGAAAATAAATAAAAATGAAAATTATACTTGCGCAAGTAAAGTTGCCTAATGTGAAAGGGGCCTAAGCAGACATCGTCGAAATATTTTTGCATTGTACAAATTGAAAAAGAGGTAATTTTTAAAAATTCCCTACATATTCCTAAAAATAAAAAATGTGCCTTTTTCCCTACGCTCAAATTTTTACAGAAAATTCTCTGCAAAGAGGGAAAATTCCCTACTGCGCTCTAGTTATGACGAAAACCAGTTGATGAATTTGTGAATGATTAAATAGATATTCGCAATTGTGAATAAGCATTTTAAGGAAAAATATGTATATGTATGTATGAAAAAGCTGACAAATGACAAACATAAGATGCAGTGAATGTGCGGAATTCGTTAAATAATTAGTGAAAAATTTCATTTAGTGCAACTAAACTATTTAACTCCTTGATACATCCCCTCCAATTTTTTTCATCAACCACTTTTGTACAGAGTCGCTTTGCGATGTCCCAGGTTGCTTCCATCAAGCTTACAAGCCTTGCAATTAGCTTTTTGTTGCTCATAATACGCGTCCTGTGCATAAAATCTATTATTTTGTTTTATTTGAAAAATATTTATTTCTATATTTTTATATATTTACTACCTACATTTCGAGTGAATATTTTTCTCCAACTATTTTGTGGTTGCAAATAAAGAGAATAAATTTCCTTAAAAAGCTATTCACAATAGACATTTTATAGTTGATGATTGAAAAATTAAAGTTGATACGTCTTTTCAACCGCTAACATTTCGTAATACATACCGATTTATAAACTTTGTTGTAAAAATTTCTGTTTTCAACTGCACGTTGCTGTTCATAATAAGCCTGACTAAATTCTTTGCCAAAATCATAAGTAGAACATTGATATTTTTTTTTTGAGTAATTAAGACATGTGTGTATAAGCTTAAAATAATCAAGGCTCAGTTAGCCGACTGTAATGTAAAGTAACTGCAACAGTAAGAAACGGCTGATCGATATTGTTACGTGCAAAGTAATGAAAATGGTTATAGAGATGCAATGTAACGTAACCTACTTTTCATATAAAAATATCCATCAGCTGTTTCTTACGTTGCAGTTACATTGCATTGCAGTCGGCTAACTGATCCTTTAGTTTGTGAATGTATCATTGATTTTCTTGCAATCAATAATTTCTTAATAGAAAATTGTTAGAAAAAATCTACAATAACACAACATTCGCTATTTATTATGAATTATTTTGTAAGTTAAACTTTCAGAGAGGTTCAACTTTTTATAACACACTGTACGCTTTAGCATTATTAACAATTTGATTATTTGTTTTCGCATTACGAAATAGTGAAAACTAAGTATAATAATTACAAATAAATGGTGCATTATAAGCTGTTGCTGTTTCGTTTTCCGGCTTCAAAATCAAATAAAGAAATGTGTTAAATTATTATTGCTATGTATGTACATAAAAAAGTACAACATACTAATATTATGTGCATACATATGTACTTATGTACATATGTACATACTATATTACAGTATACATTACATTTTATTAAATAACCTCCATAAAGTTCTGCTTAAATTAAATAAAGCAAGAAGAAGGAAAAAAACTAAAGAGAGAAAAAAACTAAAGAAACAAGCAACGGCTAAAAGGGCAATCAAAATGAAATTTATTGTTTCGACCACAAATCAAATAACAAAGAAATTTATTTAGTTTTCATTATAACTCGTGTTATTATAATTTTTAGTTTTTATTTAATCATTGCAAAATACTTGTGTACTCGTCAGCACACACTTCCGCAAATAAAAATACAGCAACAGTACGAGTACTATTTACTGTATGCAGTAGCGGTTAGAAGTACTCATCGCACTTACTTAAGTAGAGTAACACCAACAGTGGGACCAAACTAAATCAAGCGCAACAAAATTGCGATCAACCTAATAAAAAAAATATTACATGGGAAGTAATTCCCTCATAATTAAATTTTCCAAAAAATAAGGTTCATCTACATATTCTTATAGACAGCGGAAAAATTAAAAAAGGCAGAGAGAATTTCGAATTTTCCAAGTCAGCCGCTTTAAAATCTTAACTCACATTCCAATTATTTTGCAAGGTCGTGCAAAAATTTAAAGCCTTTGAAAAACGCTGTTTTATCAGCAAAAGCGTTGAAACGTTCTCTCTTACTCCACGTCGGGACAACTTCTACAGAAAGTATTAAACTTGAGATTTAATTTCCTAGCATGTATACCTACATATGTGGGCTGTTAGTACCGCCATGGCAGACCATATGGGATTGTAATGTGACCAAGATTATTTTGGGTACAGCAGGTTGAACCTCGTTTGAATATCTATTCTGCGCAATTGTGAAGAACTTTCGAGTACACCTATGTATGTATATGCCCCGGTAGCCAGGTTAACTCTGCGGTAGTATATCACGCCATCTCATTAAAATGCTGTGTATACCACCTGATAGATAGAATATCTTCATTGTACATTACATGCATATTACCTTAGCAAATTTAATTTATCAGGGCAATCATGAATAAAATTGTTCCCCGGGAACAATTTGGAATTAGTTCGAATTTCCAACTAATAGCAAGTAATAGGGAAAACAAAAAGAAGATTCAAAACGCCAAATTTTGAGCGTTAGGGCCAATTCCACCAACCCTATTTAAATATCAATTCATATTTAAATGTCGATTTTCATTAATTTTTGTATGGAAAAATTACTTTTAAATATGAATTGATGTTTAAATAAGTTGGTGAAATTGGCCCTTAGTGCCAAACTATGAAAAAGCAAATTTGTGTATTTCTTAAAATTACTTTAATAAAAACTTGTTGTATTTATTTTTTCAGTGTAAAGCATACCCTTCCCTTTTCGTATGATATATTTCATTAAAGATGATACATACTATTGCAGAAATAGAGAATAGCTTTGAAAATATTAAACATTATTAAACTTCACTCGTTTGAATCTTCCCTTGTTTTTCTCGGTAGTGCTTTTTACGCTTTTTAGATCTCACAATTACGCTTTTTGTGCTTTTTTTGATGTGCTTTTAGAGTCAAAAAAGTTAACATCACTGTATTTAGTATGTTTATAAAATGGAGATAATTACAGTTCCACCACATAAAATTAATCTGTTTGTATCCCGCACGAATGAAAGCTGGGGGCCAAATTATGGAAAACGATATCAAACGAAATTTCAATATGGAGTTTATATGGAAGTATTTTAAAGTTTTAAACGATATCGAATGCCGTAATTTGCCCCCTGGTTTTGGTTGCTCTAACTAAAGTTTTACCGTATGTAAACGTATTTTAATCGGGAGCCTAAATATGGTGTTCGCTTCAGAGAATGACAAAAATATCGTTCTAAGTACTCTATCTTTCTGTCTCGCGTCAAACAACTATGAGTTCGTACAGCTAATAATACGCTCATACGCAAACACATGTATTAATTTTCAAACGTATACGTATAACTAAAAACACCCAACAACTATGTTGATATACATTTTTTAAGTTACGCAGCATAAACGACAACTAAAATGTATAGACTGTATGAGCTAGAATCATATACATGAATATAAAAATACTCTGACTATTACTAGCCTACACATGCGTATATACAGGGCTATTTTTTATTTACACACACGCATAAAGAATGTTATCAAACAGCCAAAACAAACTTTCCATTCTATTTTATATGCACAAATGTGTGCTTACGATGGCAAATGATGAACGAATATCCCGAGTATCACTCGTATATTTTTTTTGTCCGAATAAATATCCATAGTCTAAGTATAAGCATAATCAGACTAAAAGTATGACATAGAGTCAATACACAGTGATGCACATGTGCATTTTTTATTTTTTAGTTGTAGCATATTTGACTTACACAGAAGAAAATATTTAATATTTGATTTAAAAATTAACAATCATCATTGTTGATAAAACAAATTTAAATTTTTGTAGTCAATTAAATGACTCAACAAAAATATTTGTTAAATTATATCATAACGGAATGCGCACATGTTGAAGATACAAGATACCATGTTTTTTATGTATTCATTATTTGCGTATGTAATAAAGTGTTACTCTTTACCTGAGAGGTAAGTAAGTTAGTTTATTATTCCTGAGGTTGCCGGTTCAACTCCGCCAAAAGGCAAGCAAAAAATCGTTTCGAGGATTGTGATTGTTTATACAAAAAATTTGTAATGCAATAATAATGTTAATCAAAATGTGTACGGAAATGCAACAATTCGCATTGTTAATATAAGAATAACTATAATTGAAATAACTTTGAAATTTAACAAAAATCATTGTTGAAAAAATAAATAAATTTCAACAAACTATTTGTTTTAATTGAAAATATTTTTCAACTATTTATTTAATTGGTATAACAAAAAAAAAATTAATTGTATTTACAAATCATTTTTTCTGTGTACGAAGTAGAAATGCTCTTGCATGTTGGAATGGATTGAGAAAAAATATGTGAGGTAAGAATTTTTTTCGCTACAATTATGATTATACACATTTACTAAAATTAAAACTATTTACTCATGTACACTCAAAACTCCTTGTCATTCTCTGGTTCCCATAAAATCGAATTTTTAGTCGAAAGTAACCGAATTTGTTCCTCTTACTATAGAATATCGACTAATTTTTTTGTAAGCGTATTACTTCGCAGATAATGCATACCTACTGCTTTTACTGGTAGTTATTACCTTCTTTAGAAAAGGGATAGTAATACAGGAGACAGGTAGGTGGTGAAGGTTTAATAATTTTTCTATTGTTTTACATAGTTTTATATTAAAAATTTCTCAAACACTTAATACAAGTCAAAGACCCACTGTATAAATTGCATTGTACTGATTGGACTGTAGTTAAACGTACTGTAAACCCGTACGTACATACTTATGGTCTTTTACATTTGTGTGCACATATGTATGTATGTATGTAGGTATGCATGTAAGTATGCTTCCATGTAGTACGTGTTAACTGTTGATACTTTAACAGCAATTCAGTTGCTATTTGAACGTTTATTTTCTTTCAGCAATAATTTTTTTTTTATACTCGTATGTAACTCATTTCAGAAATAAACAAATATACGCATCTTTACTTTTTTCCTTGTCCTTATGTTGCAAGTTTGTGTGTTTTTTTCTTCTTCTTGCCACTTTCAGTTTAACAGCATTCATTTACAGTTTTAACAGTTTTTTTGTTGTGTTGTCATCTTTAGCTCAAATAATTTTTTCTGTGTGTGCTGTGTGTTGAGTTTTTTGGCTCCATTTTTTTTGCTATAGGTAGTTCGAAGCCTGTGTGACATTTAATATACTTCTGTGTTTTTGCAGACAGCGTGACCGTTTGTGCTACTAAAGTATCAATTTGCCACTTTTTTACCTTCTTGACACTTTTAGCATTTTAGTGCCACTTTTTTAAAATGAGGTAAGTCTGCTACTTTTTATTATACCTTGACCCTTTTAGAAATTCCATCACTTTATTTATTTTTTCTCAGCAATCTGCTTTTATGAACATAATTTCTTATGACAGATTATTTTTTTTTTATCTCAACTTATACGAAAGCTGAACTGTTTGCATCAAAGTTTGAGTTGATTAAAAGAAATAATCAACATTCTCTGATTTTGTTAATAAATTTTCAAACCCAATAAAATTTTTAATGAATATTCCTCTCAGAGAAAATTCTACATGTGAATAAAAATCAACTTCGAGATGCACGGATTGTCAGATTATATGAATACATTAGACCGACTCACTGAAAAAAAGCTTTTGTAACCCCTCTCAAATCAAAGATCGGACTTTTTAGGGGTTCTAGCGATGACCGTTCATAGTTGCACAGTCTGTAAAAAGGCTTATTTTTTAATTTTTTTTTTGCATATTTTCGTAAAGTATATCATTTGAAACATTTTTTCAAGCTGCTTCCAATGGTGTAATGAACTTTACCATCAGCAATGTGTTATTTCAAACATACAACAATTGTTTAAGCATTTCCATATCAGGTGTTACTTGTGTTAACAAAAATGCTATTATAGGTATTTTAAGGATTATTAGACTTGAGTCGTTTTTAATTTGCATACATATATGATGCTAGTTCTTGAGCGAACTTTTGCGAAAACTATTAACAGAAATAAGTTAACAATGACTAAAATCAAATAATACTTAAAAAATAATATAATATAATTTAATAGAAATAATCAGTACTTTCGTAAAAAAAAGTTCGCGTATTTATTTTTACTGTGAAGTAAATCAAAATCAAATTTCGTTTTCCATAATTTAACTGTAATTCAAACTACAAAAACTTTTAGCATTGAGTCAAAATAAGGTTGAGTTATAAGAAAACTAAACATACTGCCAGTTTATAGAAGGAATAATTGCACAGAAACCAAAAGAAAACGAAGTTTTTGACATTAGTTAGCTATAAGACACATAGAGCAAAAAATTATCAGCTGAAGTAGCACTGCCACCTGGTTATATACACCTTGGTATGTGTTTCTGGTTATAGGGGCAAAGCACTTTATGTCAAAGTATAATAAATGGCAGCTTTAAAATGTTAATAATGACAAATTTTTAAACTTTATTGCTAACAAATGAAACCAGTGCAAATGTGGTTATATTTTCGTTAAATCGGCATTTGCAGCAAATAAATATGAGTGTTGTTGTTTTATATTTGTCATCCCATGTCAAATAAATCTATTTCGTTATTTCTTATTCATGAATTGTTATTTAGTTTTTTTATCTATAAATTTATAATGGTTTCGTTGTGTCTAAAATATCACTTGTAAATAAAATTTAATCCATAGTAAAATGAATGAAATTAACTCGAAATCGTGTTTATACTTTAAATTTTTGTTCCTAAAATAGTTAACACTTTTATGACAAAAATCCCCTTTTTGGGCCACTTTTTGAAATTTCTCAACGGTCACACTGTTTGCAGATATGTATAACACATATAGCACACTAAATCATAAAAAGTCACAACTCAAAATGATCAAAGTTGAATTGTTTTTAATAAACCAGTTAATTGAACGAATCTCCAACGACCGCAACAATTTCTTTTGCAATAAAGACTTCTTGAAGAATATAAAATACCGTTATGCTTATTATTATGCTACATACTTGCGTCAGTTGTACAGTATCAACATTTGTTTGCCACTACTCAGCATCTGAAATTTTTTGAGTTGTGACTCTTTATGATTTAGCGTGCGATATGTACATACATATGTATGCATTTCATATAGTGTTTGTCGTGTGTTATAATTTTATTGTCTATAAACACTTAGGAAAATATCATACTTTATTTGTTTTTAACTTTAATTTATTTTTATTAATGTAATGAATAGCATTTTCCCGATACTTTGTTCGCAAACTGTATTTATGCCAAGTTTATAAAAAACAGAAAAAGTATCAAGAGTAGAAATACAATAATTGATATTTATTTACTGGTGGTTTAGCATGTCTATATACGCATTTCATTAGCGCTTGAACCAAATCATCAGTAGACTTCAACCACAAATTTTGAACAGTAGAAATATTTACCGGTGTTACCACCTATTACTAGTGCCCTATATTTTAATCTGGACCATTTCATTTTTTAAGCCATGTTTGCCTTAAAGTAAAACACCTACACCTTCATCAACAGCGTTCAAGTGCTTGCTCCAATGTCTGTAATGTCGCACTCAAACTTCAGCCTTATATACGAATGAATTTCAGTGCAAATGGAATACGTGAATTGTTTTGATTCATCGTATAAAAATTTGTTAAAAGATTTTTTGTAATGAAGGCTCAAACTGCCATCACAGATTTACAACAATCTTTTCATTATTATTTGTTTTTATTCACTATTTTTAGTTAATATACACAAAGGGTATATTAATGGAAAATATTTCTTTCTGTGTAATTTACAAAATATTTCCATATGGTGCCATGAAAGGAAATATTTGTTTTTGGAATTTTATTTAGAAACGTCGCGATTACTTGCAATGTGTTGATTGTAACCTCAATATGATTGATGCAAAAATTGTTTAATGCAAAATGTATATTAGAGATATTTAAATACATACATACTACGAGTATTTTGAAAAGACAATTATTAAGTATTTTACTTTGCCGTTGTATTGCTTAAGAGAATTAATGTTGCCATTTAAAGATTGAGACACAGAGATGAGATGTAAAGGAAATATTTGCATGCAAAATATGTACATGAAGCAGAATTAAAAATTAAATTGTAAGTGAGAAATAGTTGGAGGTTGTTAAAAGCGTTTGTTCGTTAGAAATTCTTAGTGAATATTTTTTGTGGAAACTTAATAACTCAATTTAGTTTGTTGGAATCCATTTCAATTATAATTTTATAAATTCCCTGTGAAATTAAAAGATGAGTAAAAACCATTATATTCAAAAGGATTTTTGTGAGAACAATTTGTATAAATGTAAGAAAGTTCTCATTCAAAAGCTCAAATGTCATTCAGTGCCAATCTGAACACTTTTAATTTCGTTTGTAACTTCAGCTTGAAACTACTTAATGTTGTGTTAGCCTAAGTGGGGCTATTAGTATTTAATTAATTTTATCTAATGTCTTTCGGAGCCAAAGGACATCTTTCAATCCTTATAAATCACATAGAGGTAATTATGTACGTAGTATTTGTTACAAAACAATATTAATCATGGTAAAAGTTAATCAGTTCACAAGATCATCAACTTTGATAAAAAAAACAATTATTTATTAACACACATATTTTGGTGGGAAAATAAATACTGCTGCTGGCTGGATAAATGAATGAATGAATGAATACCTTTCACACAAAACAAAACAATAATCAAGAGAAATTATTTATGCAAATTTATATATATATATTTTTTTTAATTACATAAACAATAAGAAAAAATATATACGAAATTATTAAAACAATGAAAGCATGCCGCCTGCCTTGCCTGCAAGAAGATCATTGACTGTGTCATGATTTGTTCAAATATTTTGTAATACAGACCAGCATGTCAAGAGCTGGGGTCGATTGCATCTAATTGAATTATAATTTTTGTGAAGAGAGATTAATGATGTAACAATAGTATAATTATAACAGGTACCGCCAGAACTACAACAAAAATTAAAACACCAAAAACACACGCATTTTGTTGGTAGAAAAAAAAGAACAGAAATGTGTCAAAAACGGATGTCTTTTGTTTTTAAAAATAACAATTACAGGGCTATTACAGTACAAATGCAGAGGCGGTATGCATGCATCTATGTTTATTATCATTCAGTGTTGCCAACCTTTGTGTAATTTCTACTCTCATGTGCAGGCCATTTAATAAGATTCATGTGTATTCTATTTGGGATTTTAATTTGGGTTCTACTTTTATTGATATTTTTTTTTAATTTTAACATAGAAAAAGATGTATAAAAACCAAATTGAGAGAATGATGGCATTGTAATGAGCGATGTTAAGAAAATACTTTTAAAATGACACAATATATGTCGTACGCATGGTTGCATAAATAAATATTATTTTGACGCATCAATTACAATTTTTAATAAATGATTTATCCCCTCTCGATGATTTCCTGTGGAAACAAGTGAAGTCATTGTTCTAACAAGTATTTATACAAAAAACTCAAACAACCCATACCCATACATACCCATTTTGATATAGTTCGCCGACTTTTTATTTTTTTCGTATTAAAAAAATGCCGTCATATTGAATTTTGACAACTGACGTATCTTTAGTGGCAATCCCGGGATTAAGACAAATCGATTGACGTAAGAATCATCAAAATCGGTCCACGCGAACGGTTTATATTATGGATGTAACCGATTCCGATATATCGGCGATACTTCTGATTTGCCGGTATATCGATATCGGCGATATTTTACAGTCGATGCGACGATACTTCTTAAATTTTTTTATAGCTGTTTTGAATAACCAATTAAATTTTCAACTCTTTTTTGCATAACAACTAAGAGAAATATCATATTAAAAGCTTTGTACCGTAGTAGCGAATTGTTCTTTCAATGCTAAATCATTTATGTATTTTATTAAAAAATATAATTTGCTTTTTTTTGTTAGTTTCAGAATGAATTCAAATATCAATTTTAAATATTAATAATCCTTTACACTGTAATTTTGTGTAATAAAAGAATTACTCTACTTGAATTTTGTTAATTTTAACTTCCCAGTGAAAAAAAATGGAAGTCATTCTAGTGGAACTACATTTTCATTGCTTCCAAAAAATCGATATTGTTAATTTGCCGAGAGTGAGCTGAAAACCATATAGAAGCTTGCTTTAGTCATACAAAACCTTGCAACTCATCCATAGTGTTAGAAAATACTCACCAGAATTTAAAAAAAAATTATTTGTTTTTAAGAAATTTATGAACTAGTTTTAGTCTAAAATTTAAAAGTTATTTTCTTAAATTTACATAAAAACACTGTTTCGGGCTTAAATTCGTATAAAAAGAAACGAATTGTTAAAAAAGGTAACTATTTACAATTTTTCCTAGATGAAAATATTATCAAAGAACACAAAAAAGGGAATTTTTCTTAATATCGCTCCCAATTCAGTGACCAGGCATCGAAAAAGAGAACTTCTTGCAATGACAACCCTCTGTAAAAATCATTAGATCCGATCGAAATTTTCACTACTTCCAGATCGCAAACTCTACATTTTCATGACTTTTTTGGAGTCTCTTTTTTTACTGGGTTAAGTTCAATTTCAATATGCGTATCGGTATCGGTGATATTTCTTTTTGAGTATCGGTATCGGATCGGCAAAACGACGTATCGTTACATCCCTAGTTTATAAAGTGCAGCAAAGGAACACACATACATACATACATACATTCACAGACTGATAAACACAATACTGTTCTTTGCGTTGAGCAGTCGAGTAAAAAGACCCAATATTGGAAATCCAGAAAGCGCTTCGTCAACAACAGCCGAGTTGGCAAATATTTCCAAAATTATTTTCAAAACTTGATTCCATTATTGATTCATCTTTCGAATGTATGAGAATATATAAATAAATAAATAAATTTATCTGACAATATCATCAGTCAAAAAATTTACAGTTTACACGGTTTTCATATGCAAAAACTGTCAAATCTGTTGCTAAGAGTTGCCAGACTCAAAACATTTGACAGAAATGTACAATTAGCAATCGTTTATGCTTGCACTAAATTTAAAAAGTGAAAATGTAAATTGTTATGGACCATCAAGAAGCAATGGCAAAGATTTTCTGCCGTATCCAGAAAAAATTATTTTGGTTTACAAAAGGTTTACAGAACAAATTTTTTATGGAAATTTGTTTATTAAACGTTTCGTAAACCTAAATAATTTTTTTTTCGGAATAAGGCCATTAGGCTGCATACTCCTACATATATTTTTATTAGATTTTTGCACTTTCCTTTTTCTTTAGAAAAGTGTACTCGTATTCAGTATTGCCAATAGAAAGAATTCAATGTTAATGATGTCAATGCTGGATGCATAAACTTCGGTTCATCTCACAAATAGCTGGCAATAATTTTACAATGGCAACGAAATGTGTTCACACGATTGCCAGATGTCAGACAATTTGTTGTCAGCTGGTAGTCTTCCAAATGGACTGACAATGCATTTTTGGGAAAGATAATAATAATATTCATTAAAAAAGAAGAATGCCAGTTTCGACGTTTACATTTTTTTTGTATAAATAGAAAAAAATTATAAACAAAATTGTTAAAATTTTAATTATAATCAGGTATAATTTCTTGATTGGCCTTATGTACAGTATTTTAAATTTTTATAAAATGAAATATTTATTTATTTATTCATTAAACATATTAATGCAAAGTAAATTTGCATAATATGGTGTTGCACAAATATGGGCGGAGTAAAGTAGACCATATGCCCAAGATGGTATTAACAGTATTTTATAAGGTTTTGTGACTGACTGTACACGACCTATGCCTTCACATAGGAAGTAGGCAACGTGTATGTTAAAGAAATTCCACAAAAAACCGCAAGATTATACGGTTATCCGTGGCAGATCAGTCAACCAGTGCGAGCGAGACGAAAAACTCTCGAAGGCCAAACAACACACACAAGCCTGACCGCACTTAAGAAATAATTACGATGACGCGAGAGATGTTCCCCGACCCAGAGCTGCTTAACGAAATATGTATTTTGATCATGATGTGATTTTCGAAAGATATGAAAAATTAAATTAGACTTTAGCTGGGTGGGGGGGGGAATGCCATTAGTTTTGACACTTGTCTTTGCCCAATCGATTATAGTGGGACGTTATGTAGGCTATTGCTTAAGGTACAGTCAGCATACGGCAAGCATATGATCGTACCTTCATGTTCTGGGTTCCACTTGTTAGTAGGTTCCAAATCAGCTGGAGGCAAATTACGGCACTCGTTAACGAACGAAATTACGAAATATTTCAATAGAGTTTATATAGAAATATTTTAAGAATTCGAACGGTATCGAGTGCCGTAATTTGCCCCCTGTTGTCGTCTAAAAAGCTTGTGAACGAAAAACTTTCGATGTCAATATTACTGAAAACAAAAGCCAATTTTATTTATTGTTTACTATAATAATTCTCACACAAAGTTTTGTTTTCATTTTCTAAAAGCAGCCAACTATAGTAATGAAGTTCACTGGCGTAAAGAATTCGAAAATTTATTGTATTTTGGGTAAAGTTTTCTTTCTTTCAACATTTTACTAAACACACGCACTTTCTTCTTTAGTTTTTTTTTAGTAAACAAATAAATAAATAAACGAAAGTATGTAATTGTACTTTTTATTAATTCATATATGACTAATTTTTATTTCTTTTCTAACAAATAAAAAAAAAGAAATAACACAGCAATTAAATGCGGCTTCATGCTGATCTTTTGTTTTTTTTTTTTTTGATTTTTATTTAATTATTTTTATTGCGAATTGAGTTGCGATTGCGCAGTCGTGCGTGTTGATACATTTTTCTTATTATTATGCTGCTGCTGCTCCCGCTGATTTTCTTTTATTTATTTTTTTGTGGGTTTTAAATAAAATTATTTCTCTAGTTGCTGTTTGGAATGAAAAAAATGTATTCGATCACACTTGTTTTTTTTTGGACTGCTTGGTAAATTATTCCAAAATTATTATTTAATTAATTTTTTGTTTACATTTTATTTATTATTTTTTTCAATTTATTTTTCTCTCACCCTCTGAATGTTGCCAATTATACGTGTTGGCGGCAATAAAATTAAAAACCGCAATTTTATAAAAAGAAAAAATTATTAAATTGAATTAATCGTTTCTTCAAAGCGTATGCATTTTTTTTAAACAATTCTTAATTAACCGACTTCAAAACAAGGAGAAGGTTTACAATTCGTATCTATTTTTTTAGGTGTGTATCTTAATAACTCAGTACGTTTAAGACCGATTGCAAAATATTTTTTTGCTTTGTGAAAAGTATGTATGTATAATTGTATGATATTATACTTATTTCATTGCTACGAAACTTATTTGGTTCATTTGGTTCTTGCAAATCACATAATTTGAAAGTTGAGAAAATGGGCGTGGCTACGTCAATTAAAATTTATTATACCACTTCACGCGGTTATACTTAACCGATTTTTACGAAAGTTACTCTAAAATAGACACAATCCCCCAACTAAAAAAACTAAGTTTAATATTTTATTTTAAGTGGTTCTACTTTACCGATTTTTACACGAATTAAGAGCCGCCCTGAGCTCTGAAAAAAACACAATATTGCATTTAAAAAATGGGCGGATACAGTCTCATTAAGATTTAATTTTATATATCACGTACTTTTTTTGATCTTCTTCTATCAGAACTTTGCATTGAAGTCGTTTTCTTTTTTTTATTAATTATTTTATAACTTTTAAATGAATCAATCAAATTTATGGGTGATTGATTGAAGGTCTATTTTTATTTGATTGCATGAGATGTGTCAACATTAGCAGAGTCATATATTTGGACTTATCTGAGGCTGCCTTATTTCGACTTCCGCTTTGTCTGTCGCAAAGTGTGTAACTACCATCTGATCAGGGTTGCATTTTTACGAAATCAAGTTATAAACAAATTGACGTCCGTTATTTAAGATGATTTCTTTCGTTTTAAGATGCAATCAGACGTGACATAGCCATAGCCATAGAAAACAGCCGTTCGAACCAAACTAATGGGCAACACTGTATGTACTTGATTATTGATTCGCCATAACGCCATAGCTATTGCCATAAAAACCAATTGAATTTTGGTTTGGTTATAGCTATGTCATTATGGCCATGTCACGTCTAATTGCACCTTTAAAAAGGTTCTAAATTTTGAATATGTTTATCGTATGAAATTGTTTAATCTTCTTTTTTTTCTCTTATATAAATCGATAACTCTAACAGCCGAATATTTTCGAAGGCCGGCGCACGTCCGCAGCCTGCATGAGACTGCTCTGCCGCCGCCGCACAGTGGCTGAAAATCGTTTTTCATTGGCCAAAATTCTGTAACTTTTGAACTGATCAAAATATTGAAGTAATTTTTATTTTAGTGGATAGATATTTAGTTCAGTTTGCCTCAGTTTTAATTACATTAAAATTGATTGAGGACTTTTTAAGAAATTCTAGCTCAAAGTTGAACTTTTGAATTTTTTTTACTTTTAGAGTGAAATATGGGTTTATTATTTTTTTATTTATTAAAAAATTTAATATATGGAAATTAGTAATAATTATAAATATGTTTTGTAATAATGGAATTTATTTAATGTTACACTCAAAAAAAATTTTACACTAAAAAAAAAATAGTGAAATCAACGATTTTGCTATTATTACAGAAAAATTAAAAATTTTTTGCTGTCTAATTTGCAATTTTGTTTACACTCAAAGAATAGTTACACTTAAAAAAAAACTTTAATAATATTATCTAAAAATATTGCTATTACTACAGAAAAATTTATTATTTTTTGCTGTCAAATTTGATCATTTTAAAAAACATATTAAAAATAAAAACTGCAATAAATTTTAATAGCATTTGTAACAATGGTAGGTTCTGTTTATTATTATTTTTTACTAATAGTATGCTTTTCGTACCTTAAATAACAATGAAAGGCAATTATGATTATTACTCATTTGACTCAAATATTGATTGTAAATATTCCATATTTTGTTCTGTGCTATTTCTGTTCTTTAGTAGTTTTTTGGCTTCTTCATCTAAATCCCGATGTTCCACTTTCCATTGATTTCGAATACTGGAGATGAACGGATCTGACGTTGCCAATAATATATTAAATAGATCTTCATTTGCTGAATTTCGTGAAATTTTTCTAGTATTGTGCTCTCTATAAAATCTGTAATCCTTGTTTCTTTTTTCCTGAGCCTCCTCTGATAGATCTCCAAGTGGCACCAAATGATATTTAATGATATCTTCTCCATGATAAAGGATTTTGTGAACTGTTGCAGACATATTTCTCCATGGGTAGTTGGTTGTATATATTTTTGCAGTTTCCTTAGCATAATCTCCAAATTTTCTAGAGTCAATTTCTTCATTGCACGCAAGTACTTCTAGGATTATTTTAAACCTGAAAATAAGGTTTAAATCCACTCCTGTTATTTCAGATGCTGTTTCTGGATCTGAAAAGAATCTTCTTGCGGTATTGCCATCATTTGTATTGCCTGACCCTTGTTTTGGCTGATCTATAATCAATCCTAATTTGCGATATTCATCTAGAACATGTTTCTTTTTTGAACTTCTTAACTCTTTGTTGGTTTCGTTGTTTCTTATTGATCCTGAAGACCCGAAATCCAAATCATAACTGATTTTTAGTATGTGTTCCATAAGTCGTATTCTTGCATGTAGTGGTGATAATCCAAATTCATATGCATCGGTATTATCTAATGATTTTGTCGGGACTTGGTTTAATTGGGTTGATGTTGCTTGGCATATAATGCAGCTGGATGCAGCCTTCGTGTTAGTCAAAGCCTGACCTACTTTTCCATCTATCATTGTCAGCACTAATTGGTAGCTTACTTCAGTTTGCTGCCCATCTAACTGTAATTGTAATGGCTGTAGTGTTGCAATTTGGGCCTTGATATCGCTAACTTCTTTGTTAATGGCATCATGAGTTTCTTTTTTGAATTCAAATTTAATTGGCCTGCAGTATTTCGTAGAAGATGGTGTCTCATTTTTCCAAATATCCATTGTTTGCGTTGTACTAGTCGAAGGCTCTGAATCTTCCAAAATCTTTTTCAATCGCAATGGTACAAATGATACCATGAACATATCTGATTCCGA
Source organism: Tachina fera (assembly GCA_905220375.1). NCBI lineage: Eukaryota > Metazoa > Arthropoda > Insecta > Diptera > Tachinidae > Tachina > Tachina fera. The sequence goes on along the minus strand of LR999967.1, from coordinate 98,929,377 downwards.
AATATTTTCACATACAGCTTGTTTGTATTGTTTTTGTCCCGAGGAACCATCACATCCCCATTTACAAAAAAGAATTAACTTTGTGTTTCCATATTTCTTTAACTCATTTCCTGTTATTGATTGTAGCAAGCGTTCGGCTGTGTGATCAAGTAGAGATTGTAGTTGTACCTCTGCCGAAATTGGTGTGATTGTAATAGTGTCCTTTGATGGCAAACAGTCTATTTGAGCAGCGGTTATGTAATGATATGCTGGATACATATTTGACCCTTTTTCAATCGCACGCAGTCTGAGCTTAATATATTGCTGTTTTGTTAATTTCAAATCCAGAAATAATGCTAATGCCTCCTCATTTGTGTACTGTATTGCATCACTCGGAGTTGGTATACTTTTAAGAATCCGTTTTGTTCTCACTGGACTAGCTTTAACAACTTTTTCAATGATATCCACTTTTGATAATTGGTTCTGTGATCGTAATTGATGTAGGAAAGATTCTTTTATATTTGTACAACCAATTGCATCGTTAAAATCTTTAAGTTTCCGCCTCTTAGATCTATCACTGCAGTTGCCCATTAATGATTTGCGTGGTCTTCCAGCCTTATCTTGCTTTGCTGTTTCTGCAGCGACAGTAAGTTGGCCTTCTAACCAGTTTGAAAAGTATGTATGTATAATTGTATGATATTATACTTATTTCATTGCTACGAAACTTATTTGGTTCATTTGGTTCTTGCAAATCACATAATTTGAAAGTTGAGAAAATGGGCGTGGCTACGTCAATTAAAATTTATTATACCACTTCACGCGGTTATACTTAACCGATTTTTACGAAAGTTACTCTAAAATAGACACAATCCCCCAACTAAAAAAACTAAGTTTAATATTTTATTTTAAGTGGTTCTACTTTACCGATTTTTACACGAATTAAGAGCCGCCCTGAGCTCTGAAAAAAACACAATATTGCATTTAAAAAATGGGCGGATACAGTCTCATTAAGATTTAATTTTATATATCACGTACTTTTTTTGATCTTCTTCTATCAGAACTTTGCATTGAAGTCGTTTTCTTTTTTTTATTAATTATTTTATAACTTTTAAATGAATCAATCAAATTTATGGGTGATTGATTGAAGGTCTATTTTTATTTGATTGCATGAGATGTGTCAACATTAGCAGAGTCATATATTTGGACTTATCTGAGGCTGCCTTATTTCGACTTCCGCTTTGTCTGTCGCAAAGTGTGTAACTACCATCTGATCAGGGTTGCATTTTTACGAAATCAAGTTATAAACAAATTGACGTCCGTTATTTAAGATGATTTCTTTCGTTTTAAGATGCAATCAGACGTGACATAGCCATAGCCATAGAAAACAGCCGTTCGAACCAAACTAATGGGCAACACTGTATGTACTTGATTATTGATTCGCCATAACGCCATAGCTATTGCCATAAAAACCAATTGAATTTTGGTTTGGTTATAGCTATGTCATTATGGCCATGTCACGTCTAATTGCACCTTTAAAAAGGTTCTAAATTTTGAATATGTTTATCGTATGAAATTGTTTAATCTTCTTTTTTTTCTCTTATATAAATCGATAACTCTAACAGCCGAATATTTTCGAAGGCCGGCGCACGTCCGCAGCCTGCATGAGACTGCTCTGCCGCCGCCGCACAGTGGCTGAAAATCGTTTTTCATTGGCCAAAATTCTGTAACTTTTGAACTGATCAAAATATTGAAGTAATTTTTATTTTAGTGGATAGATATTTAGTTCAGTTTGCCTCAGTTTTAATTACATTAAAATTGATTGAGGACTTTTTAAGAAATTCTAGCTCAAAGTTGAACTTTTGAATTTTTTTTACTTTTAGAGTGAAATATGGGTTTATTATTTTTTTATTTATTAAAAAATTTAATATATGGAAATTAGTAATAATTATAAATATGTTTTGTAATAATGGAATTTATTTAATGTTACACTCAAAAAAAATTTTACACTAAAAAAAAATAGTGAAATCAACGATTTTGCTATTATTACAGAAAAATTAAAAATTTTTTGCTGTCTAATTTGCAATTTTGTTTACACTCAAAGAATAGTTACACTTAAAAAAAAACTTTAATAATATTATCTAAAAATATTGCTATTACTACAGAAAAATTTATTATTTTTTGCTGTCAAATTTGATCATTTTAAAAAACATATTAAAAATAAAAACTGCAATAAATTTTAATAGCATTTGTAACAATGGTAGGTTCTGTTTATTATTATTTTTTACTAATAGTATGCTTTTCGTACCTTAAATAACAATGAAAGGCAATTATGATTATTACTCATTTGACTCAAATATTGATTGTAAATATTCCATATTTTGTTCTGTGCTATTTCTGTTCTTTAGTAGTTTTTTGGCTTCTTCATCTAAATCCCGATGTTCCACTTTCCATTGATTTCGAATACTGGAGATGAACGGATCTGACGTTGCCAATAATATATTAAATAGATCTTCATTTGCTGAATTTCGTGAAATTTTTCTAGTATTGTGCTCTCTATAAAATCTGTAATCCTTGTTTCTTTTTTCCTGAGCCTCCTCTGATAGATCTCCAAGTGGCACCAAATGATATTTAATGATATCTTCTCCATGATAAAGGATTTTGTGAACTGTTGCAGACATATTTCTCCATGGGTAGTTGGTTGTATATATTTTTGCAGTTTCCTTAGCATAATCTCCAAATTTTCTAGAGTCAATTTCTTCATTGCACGCAAGTACTTCTAGGATTATTTTAAACCTGAAAATAAGGTTTAAATCCACTCCTGTTATTTCAGATGCTGTTTCTGGATCTGAAAAGAATCTTCTTGCGGTATTGCCATCATTTGTATTGCCTGACCCTTGTTTTGGCTGATCTATAATCAATCCTAATTTGCGATATTCATCTAGAACATGTTTCTTTTTTGAACTTCTTAACTCTTTGTTGGTTTCGTTGTTTCTTATTGATCCTGAAGACCCGAAATCCAAATCATAACTGATTTTTAGTATGTGTTCCATAAGTCGTATTCTTGCATGTAGTGGTGATAATCCAAATTCATATGCATCGGTATTATCTAATGATTTTGTCGGGACTTGGTTTAATTGGGTTGATGTTGCTTGGCATATAATGCAGCTGGATGCAGCCTTCGTGTTAGTCAAAGCCTGACCTACTTTTCCATCTATCATTGTCAGCACTAATTGGTAGCTTACTTCAGTTTGCTGCCCATCTAACTGTAATTGTAATGGCTGTAGTGTTGCAATTTGGGCCTTGATATCGCTAACTTCTTTGTTAATGGCATCATGAGTTTCTTTTTTGAATTCAAATTTAATTGGCCTGCAGTATTTCGTAGAAGATGGTGTCTCATTTTTCCAAATATCCATTGTTTGCGTTGTACTAGTCGAAGGCTCTGAATCTTCCAAAATCTTTTTCAATCGCAATGGTACAAATGATACCATGAACATATCTGATTCCGAAATATTTTCACATACAGCTTGTTTGTATTGTTTTTGTCCCGAGGAACCATCACATCCCCATTTACAAAAAAGAATTAACTTTGTGTTTCCATATTTCTTTAACTCATTTCCTGTTATTGATTGTAGCAAGCGTTCGGCTGTGTGATCAAGTAGAGATTGTAGTTGTACCTCTGCCGAAATTGGTGTGATTGTAATAGTGTCCTTTGATGGCAAACAGTCTATTTGAGCAGCGGTTATGTAATGATATGCTGGATACATATTTGACCCTTTTTCAATCGCACGCAGTCTGAGCTTAATATATTGCTGTTTTGTTAATTTCAAATCCAGAAATAATGCTAATGCCTCCTCATTTGTGTACTGTATTGCATCACTCGGAGTTGGTATACTTTTAAGAATCCGTTTTGTTCTCACTGGACTAGCTTTAACAACTTTTTCAATGATATCCACTTTTGATAATTGGTTCTGTGATCGTAATTGATGTAGGAAAGATTCTTTTATATTTGTACAACCAATTGCATCGTTAAAATCTTTAAGTTTCCGCCTCTTAGATCTATCACTGCAGTTGCCCATTAATGATTTGCGTGGTCTTCCAGCCTTATCTTGCTTTGCTGTTTCTGCAGCGACAGTAAGTTGGCCTTCTAACCAGTTTGCATTTTTTATATAAAAGTTTTGTTTACTGTAGCTAACTTCTTTGTAGCGTTTTTTTAGTGCTTTGACGAAATTAGATAATTGCTCTTGCATTTCGGTGCTACACGAATTTAAGTTTAATTTTATTTTAACGTAACTAAGAACATCTTCCTGGTTTTTGTTTCTAAAATACTCTTCGGCCAGTTCTTTATAACTGAAGCTCTCCATATTTATCTGAATATTTTTATTTGTTATATTTTATCCGTACAATTAAAGGATTAACTTATTACTGAGTAATTCCTTATGGAATCCGTAGTTTTATACATTTTTAGATACATGTTATTCACACATTGATCTTCAATTTCATAGCAGGTAGTGCTTAAATTGAACAAAACTGCACATGTTATTCAGACCTTAATATCAGGTAAAACTGATTAGTATCTCGCCAATATGGGGTTGTTTTTTATCTTTAGTGGTTTAATGTCGCCATTATTGTTATAAAAATGTTTATGACTTTGGTTGACCCTAACATTTGATAACAGGTAAATTCAGAAAGAGATCATATGTTTACTGTAGAACATATTGTGATAATTTTATGACTTATTTTTTGCTGATCAAAACAAAGCCATTAAACCCTTTCGCAGGTATTATATTTAATTTTTTTCGTTTTACGTAGTCTAAAGTAAAAAAAAACAAACTTTTAGGCAAAAAAGTGAAAATTTAAGACACTATTGTATACGAGTACTTATGGGGCTGTTTAAATTAATTTGAATTTTTTTTAGAGTAATTTCATTAAAATGAAAAAAGTATTCTACCCACGGGTCGTCACGGGTGCAAAAGAATATATAGCGTTAAAGAGGACACTTTCGCCTTTCTCCTGGTGGTATACGTTTCTTGTTCCCTTTTGTTCCCTAGAAGTTCTATTCCACTAAAATTTAAATTTGAGAAAAATATAGTAGTTTCATAAATATTTCATAACGCCCGTAATATTAAACGCTAGAGCTGTGACCACTTACAACAACTAAAGACTATAGTCCTACCAACATTATAAAAAAGACCGCAGGCCGTTATCGATGATAGCTTGCGAGTAGTAAACATTTATTTTTGATAAAAAACAAAAGAAAAACACCTTTTTCTGAAATTAAAAAAACGGTTAAGTTTGACAGCATGCCACGCCCACAATTATCAATAGTTTAACCTAAGTTTTTGGCTACCTTAATCTGGATATATTAGCTACAAAAAAGCGTAAAAATTTTAAAAATCGGTGACAAAAAAAAATTAGACTTTTGGCCAATGAAAAACGATTTTCAGCCACTGTGCGCCGTAAGTCAATCAGGTCTATTCGGGAAGTCACTTTCACCACAAATACGCGCATCTTTCACTTTTTGCTATTCTAAAATACTTCGTTTGAGATGAGTGATAGAAAACATATGGTTTCTTTCACATTGGAGGTATTCTAAAATACTTGGTCACCATGAGTCAATGTCATATTCGTTCGACGCCAATTTTAGCGCGTCAAGTATAAATAAATAAAGAAAAAAGTAATACGAAGTGTTTATATTGGATATACCAGTGTTAATTAAGCTTTAATGGGGTTCGGTCAGGCTCTATAACACAATTAAGTCCTTTTTAGGTTCTTCAAAGATGAAAACACGTTTTTAAAACAAATAAAACAACTAAATAATTTCACTTTCACTCTTTATTGTTTCTTTTTACTTTTTTGTTACTTAAGCCCCGATCGAACTATTATACAAGTATTAATACTTTTGTGGAAAATGCAGCGCTGACATGTTGAGTTGTTATTGTTTTTTTTTAATTTTTGAAATAAATATAAGACCAGGGATGCATTTTCGTCAAAAGTATTAATACTTGTATTATAGTCTGAGTTGGCCTTCAGCACTTACACTGTTACGTTTTTTTATTAATTATTTCTTTAAATCCCTTTTTGCTTTCAACTTTTTCTGCATACAAGTCAGCTGTTTTCAATGTTGTTGATGTTTTTATAAGAGATTACAAACAATCGATTACTGAAAACGATATTTCTTCGCACGTATTTTAGAATCTGTCGATGTCGAACTGTCGAAAGTGAACGCTCGACGACGAAGAGGTGAAGCGCGTATTCTCGAATAGCCCTGAATGATTATTGTAAGTATGTTTATTCTGAGCAGCTGTTTGCTCTCTACCGTTCTTTTAACTTCTGTGTGAAGTGTGTCATTTTACGTTAGATTTTTTGACGGCCGAATTACATGTTGACAGATTTTTTCCTCTTAAAATGTGATGCATGCAAGGCTTTATGCTTGTATAATAGCCTGAGTTTACATCTGGCATTTCTTGTGTGTCATTTACGTAAAAAAGCATAACCAACTAATTATTAATGAAAAACTGTTTGATTCAAACAGTTTGCAATCATATTGGATTCTATAAAATTGCCTTTTATTTAGTCCTAATTTACACTATGGAAGTCTTCTTGCTAAGCTGATTAGTTTGTTAGGAGAAAGAGACGAGGGGAAAAGAAACGTTTATGTTCCCCTCGTGTCTTTCTGCCACAAACTAATCAGCTTAACAAGAAGACTTGCATAGTGTTAATTTCGACTTATGTATGGAACTATTTAACTTAATATATACATACATGTCTGAATCAAACAGTTTTTCATTACTAATTAGGGGTTACGCTTTGTGATGCTTGTGCGGCACATGGCACACAGATGTAAAGCCGGCCATAGTCTAATTATGTAGCCTTTAAGCATTTTCCTATAAATCTTTATTATTTTTTTTACCAACAGTTCTTGAGGGAGATTAGGCTAATAGGTAAATTATATTGTAAATATATTTTGATTTATCACTTTTAAAAATAATTACAATATTAAAAAATGTGTGATCATATGTTTGTATGTATAGTACTCGTATAAATATGCTTACACATATTTAAAACAAATTTTGACAAAACGTTTTCAAAAAGTAAAATAAAAACGTGGTTGTTACCATCAAGATAAATCTGTATTACTTTGGCACACAACATAAAAAAATAAACCATGTTAAAATATGCAAAAATTAAAATCATTTTATGGGAATTTCTCTTGTTCGGCGGAACCAGCAAAACAAATACACATATATACATACATATGTATGTATGGAATAAAATAAAATAAATAATAAAAAATTTAAATAAAATTAAAACTACATAAATAAAATTTCCGTACGTATATGTGGAGGTAACGAAGACTACTGTGTAATAAATCTTACTTTAAGTATAACAAAAAATAAAAAAAAGGAACTATGCAGGCAAATAGTTTAAATCACAGGTCAAACAAAACTTTTAAACAGTTAATCAAATACATACTCGTATATACATATGTAAGTACATAATAATAAAAATATTTTGATACGAGTTGACAAGAAAGTTTTATTTATATTGCGTAAATAAGTAGATCTGTCGGATGAATTAAATATTTCAAATAATAAAATTCTTTTGAAATTTTGGATTTCGTTTGAAATGTTGGCTCATTTTAATGTATAAGATAAAATACTTTACCGCCAAAGACGATTACAACTAACCCTCTTATAAAGCGGTAGATATGTGTAAAAAAAAAAATCACGTGAAGGGAGGCCTTTAAAGGTACGGTCACATTGGGGAAACATTTGCATCAAATATGTTTGCCTGTGTTTAACGAAAATTTTTTCAAATACATGAAAGTTTTATTTAAAACTGTCAAAAAACACAAAATTATTTTCCCGGAGCAGCAGTGGAGCAGCTTCTGTATTGGTATTAGAGGAAGAAATGAAAAAGAAAAAGAAAAGACAATGGATGCGAAAGAGGATTCAACGTCGAAGGAGTAAAGCTGTTGTGCAAAACTTTTATTGGAGTTACGAAACGAAACTCCAGTACTTTATAAAAACTTTTTTAGAATGAACGGAAATGATTTCCATAATTTTGCAAGTGTAACTTGCCAGTTAATAGTTCTTCTTTGCAGCTAAGCTTAGTGGAACTGAAGAGTTTTTTCGTCTGTGGAATTTTTCCAATTGCATCGGATCGTTGGATGCCAAACATGTTGTAATGGTGGTGCCGTCCCATGCAGGAAGTGTCTACTTTAATTACAAAGGTAAATTTGCCTCATTAAGTTATAAGACTACCTCGTCGACTTCGTTGCTTCTTACATACACGTTTCAGTTCAATTTTCAATTGAGTCTATCAATTGAATTGATTCTTGGCCACACACTTAATAAACTGAATTGAAAGATTTTCATTCAACTGTCAAATGTATATTTCTTTTTTTCACAATTACAAATTTAAAAATTAACAACTTCTACTGCATTCATTCATTAATTTAAATTTTATTTCAAATTCAATGAAATTAAATACAATTTTAAAAATACATAGCTTTTTCTATACAAAATAAAGCTACAAACATAAATTTTGACAGCTAATCAAGAGATAGAGCATATACAGCACAATCGAATTGAAAGATTTACTAATCAACATGAAAAATCAAAATCTTTTGATTTTTCTTCAACCAACTCGACCACTGACAAAGTAATCAATTGACAAAGCCATACACGCTTTGACTTGAACAACAACCGAATCAATTGAAAATTTAATTGAATCGTGTATGAGGTGCTTTAGGAACACATATTATAGTTCTCATGGGAATCGCTGATGCAACATACAATTTTGCTTTTTTGTTATTTGCCGCTAATAATTATTTTATGGTCACATTACAGAAAGCTAATATTTGATGTTTGCTTTCAAATGTTTCCCCAATGTAAGTAAAACATTTCTATTATATTCCTAGTAACAAAGAAAATTAATATCAGTTAAATTTTCAACATAATTTCTTCTATCATCATTATTTATCATGGTGATGGACAATTTCGAAACTCCAATTTGCTTAAATTTTCTTCAGATGAAAGTTCTGCATTCAAGAATAATTATTCTTAAGTTTTTGCTAAGCTTAGGGCCAATGTACACACATTATTTAATTATGAGTAAAGTAAAATCATGACTATTGTTTAACTAATACTTCATATTCACATTGTATTGTTTAACTAAAGTTCTTAATACGAGTATGATCAAGGAATGGTAACCCTATCAAACTATTAAGTTTCAGTATTGGCAGCTCTGCTATATCATATGGTTTTTGTTTACATTTGTTATATTATTTGTTAAAAATTGATAAAACAAGTGCTCGCTCGTCTAACTTTACCGTGCAAGATATTGAATTAGTGCTGAAATTGGTTCGGGGAAACCATATTTTTATAGAAAATGAAAAAATTAATGTGGGTGTGTTCGTTAATGCATCACTGCTCTGCATTTTACGTGCAAACTTTTAAAATGCAATACAAGTTCGCGGATAATCTGTTTTAGTAGTAATCATGTTTGCACGCCATATTTGACATTTACATATTTGTGCGTTATATATGTACTTCAGTGATGCATTTTCGAAACGATCCTGTTTTACAGCTAAATACAAAAAATATGCTTGACAACGTATATTTGAAATGTGTGTAACATTTTCACAAAACAACAATACTAATAAAGTTTACAACGAACCAGCTGTTATCTAATTATTTGTTAATCAATGACATTTGGCGGTTTAACTAATGGTAAACAAAAAGCTCTGAATCAAATATTACTGGTTAAACTATTGGCATTAGACTACTAATGACTGTGTACATTTTTTTATATTAATTTTATTTTTTAAAGCCCTATTTTAAATATTTAACATAAAGTAATGTAAAAAAGTTATATTTCGCGTTGGAGTAACAAAACCGTGTTATATATGTTTGGCCTGTATTATTAATATTAAAGAAAATTGTTATTTTTAAATAAATATATGTATGAAATGAAGCAGATTTTTTATATGGACGTATTCTCGACAAAATTGCATTGAAAATGTACCGTGTTACCCTAGTACCGCATTACCATTTCAATATCAAACGATAGTTTCATATGAAGTTTTAAAACGATACTCAAACGAGAATAGGACCGATTTAAAATGATGAAATCGCTCAGAGGAAAGCTAAAATACAGTAGTTTCCGCTTAATTGATCATGAAGTGCGTGGCTGCGCACAAAAATATCGGTATTTCCCCCCGCTATAAGGTCTAGTTTAATTTTTCTTCTCTTCTTTAGAAACTCATATTAATTAATAAAAATATTTCATTCAATAAGAATTGAAATTACTGAACTTAAACCGTAATAAGAAATTATTTCTAATTAAAATTCACTACAGTTCAATTAAATCTAAAAAAATTTCTCAAAAAAAATTTTTTTTAACATCAGCTGACAATATACCACACATCTTAACCAGGGATGTCAAATCAATTTCGCGGAAAGCTTGTACCGCATTAATGAATAGAAAATTGCAATTTGCATATCTATCATTATTTATTTCCGTTAAATTCTGCTTTCCGTTCTGAGTCAATAATAGCATCCTAAATTTTCGCCTAATAAATCATGTTCAACTTTAGAAAAATTTATCTACATAATTTTATTTTCATAAAAAGAGTACTGAACTTTTAATTATTGTGCAGAGATAAATAAAAAAATATCACTTTAGCTTGTTTTTTATGCTCTCATACATATTTTAAATATTTATTTTGTTTAAATTTTTTTTATTTTTTTATTATTGTTAATTAATTTCACTTTCAAACTAGACGTGATTTGAAAGACAAATTTAAATTGAAAGATCTGCTTGTTAATGAGTTGCCTGCAATGGTTTTCATAACAAAGACATTAATAGAAATAACGTTATAGACACAACTGTAACGAATATTTGTTGTCGGAAACAAAACAACTTACGTACACACATTTTATGAAATCAGAAATCCATTGGATAAAACAATAAAAGAATTTATAAGGCAAAATGAAAAATAAAATATAAATTATACATTTAAGAAATTTATTATTTGACATATTGTCACAAGTTTATCCCAATCGAAATTTATGTGCTGGTGGTTAAGCATGCCTATATGCATTTCATTGGTGCTTTTCCAAATCATCAGTGACTTATTTTTCTGTTGTGATTTTCAAAAATATTATTTTTTGTAAATTCTTTAATAGTTTTAAGAAATTCTATGCATAAGATAACAGGTTTGTGACTGTTTAAAATATGGGGTTGAAGTCTACTGATGATTTGGCAAAGAACCAATGAAATGCATATAGACATTTCGATTGGGATAATTCTTTTTTACTTGAAGAAAGAAGACACTTCAAATATTTTTTTTTACACTTTTTAGGAATTTCGTTCTTGCAAGCGCTGCTGCAGTACACAAATAGAGAACTTTTTTAAAGTGTAGGAAAAATCAATTTTTTTTGGAATTTTATGAATTCTTGAAAATGTAAATGACTTAACTATACATACATATATACATATATGCACTTTTATATGACAGTTTGCAGCTAACAAATGTGTTAACTTCGTATACACGACTGTAATGTTAAAATAACAAGACATAAACATCATAAGACAAAAGAAAACAAAACAGAAAAGTAACATTATTTTACGCCAATTTGAACCCTGCCAGGGCACACGTGACGACCAGTGCCACCAGATTAGGGGATTTGTCGCCTCTCATTTGGGGATAGCATTTCGTGGGGAGGGATTTGGGGACTTTTAATAATGAGCTCTACCATTACTTTTTCACTTTTTTATAACTTTACAGATTATTTTAAAATATTATTAGCAACTTAATGAGCTTGATTTGCATATATCAGGATAAAAATTAATCTTGGATATTGACAACATTTCTGTTTTTAAGAGTAGTGGTGCGTGAAATCATACTATTTAATCAAGATTGTAATACCACAAAAATAAGTATTTACATAGGCAAAACCGTCTTCGCAGCAGTAGCGAGTTTTAAGTTTAAATGACTAAACACATTCAACACAGCATGCTACCGACTACACAATATGTTAAGGATAGAATACACTTGGTTATATGAGAAGGATTATTTTAACAGCAACAAGGCAACAGGCTCAAGGTTGCTGTCCGTTATACATTTGTCGTTGTAGTCAAATTAAACTTATTTATATTTTTGATTGGTACAAATCAAAACAACTGTTGAGAACATAGCAAAATATGTAAATCAAATTGGTGCTTAGCAAAATTATAAGATGCAACATAAAAATTAAACTTAAAAAGTTGTAATTTTAATTACAAAAGTAATTATATTTTTATAAAGCGAAAACCACGATAATTTTCAAAACTGTTAGGAAGCTAAACATACATCCAAACCTTTGCTTTTATTGCGAAATTTGAAAAAAAAATATTGATCAAAAATCAATAAAATTGTAAGGAATGCAAACAATTCGGCAAAAATCGCGAAAACTATGAACATATGCAAAAAAAAAAACTTATTAACAGCGGTATGCTTAGAAAGTCTCATATTGTTCAAAAATTTGTAAAACTTTCAGGAAGCTAATGAAAAAAGTCACTTTTATCACAATTTTTAAAAATGTTAAACAATTTTGATCAAAAATAGTCAAATTCCTAACAGATACAAAATATTAGATGAAAATTGCGAAAACGGTGAAAATTCGCAAAAAAAACTTACTAACAGCGAGATGATAACAAATTTTAATATTGTTAAAAAAACTGCAAAACAGTTTAAAAAAATTCGCGAGAAGTTGCAAAATAGGAAGCAAACCCTATAGTTGATCGGAAATCAGAAAGTTTGGTAAAAACGCCAAAAATCGAAACTTAGCGAAAAATTACTAAATGTATTAAAGAAAAATGTAGTAAAATTCACAAAAAATATAAAAAATTTATTAGTCTTTATGTTTTTTATTCAAAAAAAAAGTGAAATATTTGAAAGCGGTTTCACAGAAATATATAATTTTAAATCAATATCATGTGATTTATGTGTTTAATAAGTTTTAGTAACATAACTGCCACTGAAACTGCCACAAAAAATTTATTTATACTTCGTTAAAAAATTAAAATAGTTTCATCAAATTGGTGTGTTCGCCATTCACTGAACTTACGGCACAATAAATTCCTAATTCTGTCTAATTTCTTGTTATTTCCACTCCTCGTTGCGAACGCTTTAGTATAAGAAAATATTCGATTTAATTAATTTAGGTGTGGATTCAAATAAATTTTTCAAACTTGTACAAATGTCAAACACTAGCGTCCTATGCATAATGAAAAACTAGCATGAAGTTAGCATAACATGCTCTTAACGAGTTTTTCCATACAATTTTACATTAAAAACCACGGTAGGATTTAATAAAAATGGGTTAAAACTACATTCTGCAATGATTTTTAATTTCAAATTGTATATCAAAATTCGTTAAGACCATGTTCGTGCTAAGTTTATGCTAGTTTTTCATTATGGATACGACCGTAGATGGTTATATCTTGGAAAAGCTGTGCAGAGTTTTACAGCATCATTTTAAAATTATATCAAACAACAATATTGACAAAATATTTTTGGGGACAAAAATGAAGATTTTTCTTTTGAAATGGGGATTTTTGGGGACATGACGTTTAAAATTGGGGACAAGAGGCGACATTTTTCTGGCAGCACTGGTGACGACAATAATCTCTTCTTACAGCATCACAACTACTACTTAACTAAGGGCATGTACTTTAACCGAAGCACTCACTCCACCTTTTTCATTACACTTTTTGGGGAAACAAAAAAATAACTGACAGAATTACAAGAAGCAAAGAAAAATATACAGGCTTTGGCTGACTTGATTTTTCCAGCGATAGAGTTACAGAGTTGTTTGTGCTTAGGGAAAATAAAGGGTGTAAACAAATTAATAAAAGATTTTTATCTGTTTAAATTTTGCCCCATAACGTATGGAAAAAATTCCCTTAAATGTGCTTAGGATAATTTTGAAAAAACGATGAGATTTTTATTTTGTTTCCAACTATCAACAAATGTAAATTTTCGACTTTAATTTTGGCGATTTTCTGATAAATTTTGATTACGATCATTTAATAAAAATTTATTTAAAAAATGGTTACATAAACAACAACAACAAATTTATTATAAATATTTACTAAGAAAAACTACATAAAACAGATTTTTGGCGACTTTTGGTGATTTTAAAAATCAATTTGGCGAAATAGGTCGGAAAAAATCTGACAACCCTGCTTGTGAGTACGTTTATGCTAAAAAAAAAATTCAAACTAGTATTGCCAGTTCCCCTTGTAATAGCAATAAGTTTAAAATTTTTTTTAAGAATTCAAATATCTAATAAGATAATTTCATTTTAGTATTCATGGAATTCAATGGGAGTTATAATTTTATTGACCACTTCACTGAAATTCTGCCTGAATTTAGGCACACCCTTTGTCGCAAATAGAAATGGAAAAGTTTCACTTTTACTTAAAATGTTATTAAACAAAACAATATGCACACATATAAATTAATTTACGATTACACCAACGACGACAATGAGGACATTTTTTTTGTTTACTTTTATCTTCTTTTTTATTTTTCTTTAGTTTGGGAAAAACTAATAAGTCATTTGAAATATCAAACGGGCAACGAATGAATGCTTTGTATTACATTGCAACCTGCCTGCATTTATACGAGAAAATTTCATACGGGGCCCTTAAGAAAAACAAATACATTTTTCGAATTTTCTTTAAACTCTTACAAAAAATTAAAAAAAAACACACAGTAGATGTAAATGTAATTGTGTGATTTTTCATTAAGAAAGATATGGTTTAAAAAAAATTAACAAATAAAAACTACAAAATACATATTATAAAAATCTTGACAAATGTGTAATCTATTGAGAGAAAAAAATATTTATGTTTGTGTGTGTGTCTTTTAATTATTGGCTCAAATAAAAGTCACTGACCGCATCGTGAATATTTGGGTCACATTTTATTGCCATCATTATTAACTTGCAAGAAACTTGAAGAAAATTATGCCATACGAAAGAGATGAAGTACAAAAAAAATATATATATATAATAAATTTATATATTTTTATGTAAATGAATACCGTGTGACAGAACTGGTTGTTTTTATTAAAGAATAGAGAGAAAATTGTGTCATTTTAAAATTATAGAAAATTAGAGCGAGATAGAGAGATACAAGCAGCGAAAGAGAAAGAGAGGGAGAGGAAATAGGGCTTGCAAAGAAGTTGGATTGGTGCGAATTTGAAGCAGTTCCAAGAATTCTGCCTTTTGAGTTTTGTACCAGCTGAAAACTGTGTTGCCGACCACAACTAGTAAATAACAGCTGTCGTGCTTTCTGGCAACCATGAAATGCTGATTGATGGCATCATGTCATTTTTCATTACTAATTAGAATCATGAGTAGGTCATCAGTTATCGTAAGCTAAATTACATGTGATCATTTTTAAGAAACATATAACACCAAAGTTAGTTGTAAATATTCTTACAAAGACTAGCAGAACGTAACAATAAGCTGTTTTCGAGGGTCACAGAACCTTCATCATCAGCGTTCTTAGTGTTTGGTCCACCGTGTGTGGTGTCAGTTGATGTAGATTTCTGCTTTATATACTCAGATTTTCAGTGTAAATGGAATATGGGAAATATTTTGATTCATCGTATTACAATTTACGGAAAGAACAGGTTATAAGATGAAAATTCCGAATCGCAGAAAACTAAATTTGAGACTTGCTTTCGCTGAGATTTCACTTCACTGCTAAAATTTCTATAGAAAAACAATCATTCTTAATCAATAAGTTTTAATGTTGCCTTGTACCTAACACTTTAGTCCCACTGTCAACCAGATGTATTTGAATGACACATTACATATTACACATTTACAGAGAACATAATTCTATTTTGCATTCTTGATAAATCTCGTTTCTTTGTAATTTTTTTTTAAATAATTATTTCTCACAATGTAGCACTAATGACTTCTATAACTTCACTAACTAAGCTGTTATTTTGCTCACTGAATTAAAGTAGATTACATTTCATTTCTTAACCCCCGTTCAGACTATTGTACAAGTATTAATACTTTCATCACATTTTACGATACAGAATCCAAATACATTTGTTGCGACTGTCAAAAAATCTAACGTAAAATCACATATTGTGTTGAGACTATCACACTTCAAATAATATGTGTAATACAAGCAGAAAACAAAACAGCTGTTCCATGGACATGTCTGTGCTATTCATTGACTAATGGAGGCAAAGCGGTTTCATGTAAGGCGGGGACGTGCCGGCACTTGAAAAAATTCAGCAGTTAAAAATATTCTATGCAAATAATAGAAAAATTTTAAGAAATGATATTACAAAAACGTTAAAAAAGTACGTTAACGAAATATACTTCCATACGATTCACTCATTCAAAATTTAGAGCCCATATACATATGACAAAACATTACATCTATGACGACACGCTATTGGCGGCGCAACAGCCGACTTGGAAATTTGGTTTGTGTAAAAATTCAACCCTGATCTAATGAAAAGTATTATCGTTTAGAAAATTTTCTAAAAACGAAAGTCTTATGGGATGTCAAAATTTTTATCGTGTTATTTGCCACTTTGGTGACATTTTGCGTTCAAACTATCACACTTGCACGCATTATTTTAAATTTTGACAAGTATAAATACAAAGTATAATATTCTGAACGCGGCTTTAGCATTATAAAAGGCCAAAATTAACTATAATATTTACCCCAAAAATTTATTAAATCCTTTGCTTAGACTTACCTTATGTTTTCGTCTCAATAGATGAGGTGCCCCGCCTGGAGGTTGTAGCGGCACTGCCGGCTCTGGTGTGACCGTTTGTATGGGACGCGGTGGTTTTAATGCCAATTTCTTTAAACTAGCAATACGTTTATCACACATTAATGATACATCATCAATTCTTTGGAGAACCTTTAAAGAGAAAAGAAAAATTCAATAAAAGAAATACCTAGAACAAAAGAATTTAAATTTGATAATGTGTCCATCGGAACATAAATGAAAAATTTAAAATATTTTTAACAGATCATTTAATACATATTTATAATGAAAAGAACTATAAACAATAGAAAAATGAGATTTTAAGGATTTTGTGCAAAGTGCTAAACGCCATAAACCCTATTTGTAGTGGATTAAAGTAGTGATCAGTGTATAATAAAGACCTGCACAAGACCTCTTACAAGAACTTTTGAGACATGAGGGATTTTTCAAAAGAAACCCTAACCAACACTGTTTTCAATACATTTGTTTAACTTATTGCATGCACATTAGGGGGCCGTTAATTTTTTTTTATTCTGCTCTCACCACCCCAAATCGGTTGAGTTTTATGTAAAAAAAATACAAAAAAAAAATTTATACCGATAAGTTGTGTTTTAGCGGCTGCATCCGGCCCTCAAAGTTGGCCCTCAAACCCATATATTAAATTTTAATGTCATTTTGGGGTTTTTTTTTTTTGGCGATTTTTTGTTTGTTTTTTTTACAGCAAATATTTTTATTTCTAGCAATTTTAATAATCTTATTTTACTTTGTCAGTAATTTAATTTTTATTAAAATATATATATATATATATATATATATATATATATATATATATATATATATATATATATATATATATATATATATATATATATATATTGAAATGGATTATTGAGGGGGTTAGTTGGATCCTATGCGCATTTCACTGTTGCTAATGCAGATCATCAGGGAACCTTTTCCAAACATTTCTTAGGACTACAACTACAGATATTAACTTAAACTTCCATTTAAACAAATGAGAAGTTCAATTAATATCAAAGTTGAAACAAGAACTCAATAATTAACATGTTTTTTATTTGCTTACTTTGGCTGATTTTTTTCAGCTTGAATTGTAATTGTAAGAAGTATGTAAAGAAAATAAATGTCAAAAACAACAGCTATTCATTGCTTTAGCAAGAATAGAGTGTTGCCCCACACAATAATTTTTGACCGTGTACAGTCAAGTTAATAGTTGGCGTTTTTTAGTTTTGGCGCATTTTTCATTTTGGCGATTTTTTTCGGTTTTATGGCATTTTTGTTTGTTTTTGGGCGATCTTTTGATGATTTCTATTTTTGGTAATATTTTTCGTTTTATAATTTTTTTCAAGATACAGCAAATTGTTAAAATTACATTAACTGATAGAACACCCTTTAATTTTGAGTTCTAAAATTTCAGTGTTAATTAGTTGTGAAGTCTGCATTAAAATACACTAACTTTGAAAATTTCAGTCTTATTGCTAAGCTGATTAGTTTGTTAGGAGAGAGAGAGAGATGAGGGGAAATGAAACGATTATGTTCTTCTAGTCTCTCTTTCCCACAAACTAATCAGCTTAGCAATAAGACTTGCATGGTTAAATTAGGACTTATGAAAGTGGTCATATGAAATTTTGCTTCGAAATATCAAATTAATCTTATTTAATAAATATCAAATAAATTTATATTAATCTGGACTACTACTACTTTTCACATAATAATATCGATCAGCTGTTTCCTACCGTTGCAGTTACATTCCATTACAGTCGGCTAACTGAGCCTTGACTCTGGATGCTACTTAGTAAAGCCGCGGGGCTACCAAGAAATGTGCCATAATGTAGACCAGAAGTTAGCAAACGTTGCCAATACATTTTAAATAAGCATCAACATGTTCATTATATGTCACGGGTTTAGTCACCTGTTACGCAACAGCACGATTAGTGTGCGATAAGCAGATGATTAATTAATTCTTTGTTTGTTCTCAAACGAACTACAAAAGTAATCTATTGTTTAGAATCTAAATTGCAAATAATTTTTTTTCTGCTTCTGAAAAACAAGAAGCAGAAAATGAGAATCATAAAACAATGAAAACGCATTGTGCGTTGCAAATTATGTATTTGCGCGCCATATTTTTTTTCATTTTTATTTCTGCTCATTTAATACGATATAGAAAGTGAATAGAAAACTTATAATTGCTACTTTGGTTTATAGTTTCAAGAAAAAAAAATAAAAAAATTTTAATACAATTTCAGCATTCGGAGCGAATATTTGATTTTTTTTTGTATGTTGCCATTAAAATGCATTGGGATGCAACAACACAATTAAAATTGTTTGTTGCCGAGTTTGCAAGTAAACTGAGAAAAGAAAAACTACGCATCACTGCAATTAATCAAGTTAATAATTGACGAATGTTCGGCTGCTTCAGATTGAAACATCATTTCGTCGTTTAAGCTGCAACACAATTTAATATTTTTAAATGTATGGCAAGTAGCAATAAAATAGAAAAAAAGTGTAATGAGACAATAAGCAAAACTTTTTTATTTTTCTTTTGACTTGGCAGGCAATCAAATTCGATGATGATGCAAATATGAAAAAGTTGCAACTAAACCAGTAAATCGATAGAGAAGTTGCTGTTCAAATAAATTGGACCGAAAAATATTTTTATTGTTTTTTTAATGCGACACAAAACATGCATACATCACTTTCATTGCAGCTATAAATAATCCAACACTTACAAATTCCTTAACAGCCGCATGAGTCGCCAGAGTGTTCACTATTCACTATTTTAAGGTTCAATTAGACGTGCCATTTCTGCAGGAAATGCGAATAGTGAAATTGTAGCGATTTACTAGTGACATTGTCAGCAGTACTACTGACCAGGTGTACTCCAGCTAATGAAATCATCTATTGACAATAACATTAGCTTCTCATTGAAAATCTACCACTAAACTATAGCACTGCTGAACTACTTACTTCTTTTAGGACCACATGGAGACATTGGCACCAAAGATTCACTAGTAAATTTTAGGGGCTCTAGTCTACAATATCGATATTTCCTCACTCGATATCAATAGTAAAATAGTAGTAATTTGCTACTGACAGTGTCAATAGTACTTCTGGCTAGGTGTATCCAGCCAATGTAATCGCCTATTGACACATAACATAGTGTTGTCATTTAAAGTCTACCAGTAGATTTCAGCACTATTCTTTTACGACCATATGGAGACATTTGAACCAAAGATTCTCTAATACATTTTAGTGACCCTCGTCTACAATTTTATAAGGGTTGGGGCAACAAACTTAAACACATTCATACATAAGTAATTTTTTAACATTATTGCACAACATAATAAAAAAGAAAAACCAACTACTGACGCGTTCGTTGTCAATGTCATCACACTAGAACTTTTGCCTCTATCGATCTCTACTCGCGCATAAAAGGAAAGTTGTCGACATTTCAACTAGTGCAATTGTCACTAGAAATCAGAGTATTGACATAGCGACATATGGTTCTAGGCCGACTAGAGGGATACCATAATGCCATAGCCATAATCTTAAATATATTTGCCTCACCTATTAGTGCTGCCATAGCCATAAACAGCAGTTTATATTCTCATTTGATTATTCATTCATTCAAGAAGGTATTAGCTATTGTGAATATGCATTAAATAAGAAGAAAAAACAGCTGACAAATGACACATATAAGATGCAGTGAATGAGCTTCCAAGCCAAGCCAAGCATAAAATCAATTATTCTGTTTATTTTTAACGATATTTATTTATGTATATATATCTATTTATTTACTACTTAAATTTCGAGTGAATATTTTTCTCCTATTTTTTAGTTGCAAAAAGAGAACTAAATTTCCGCTATTCACAATAGTGATTATGTAGTTGATAGTTGAAAAGTTAGGGTTGCTACCTCTTTGCAACCGCTGGCATTTCGTAGTACTGGGGGCAAGTCGCGGTACTCGTTATCGAACGAAATTACGAAACATTTCAATAGAGTTTATATGTAAACATTTCGTAATTTCGTTCGATAACGAGTGCCGCGATTTGCCCCTGTTCATAAGAAACCTGATTATATGTTCATATGTATGTGCGCTTGTAGTAAAATTTTTATATGTATTGTTTTGGCGCTATTTCCATTATTAATTTTATTTTGATCTATAAATTGTTTATTAAGCAATTGAAAATATGTTTGTGGTTGTGTGTGTGTGTGTGTGACACAAAGAAAACAAACAGCAAATTGTAATTATCAGTCGATGAGCTGCCACCTTGTAAAATTAATACGCCCGGTTTACACATGTAAACGTACATACATAGCTTTGATTTTCCGGACAAATTGTTCAAAATTGAAAAACTCTCGGTCAAAAAATTTCGGACAAACATTTTGTTCCGAAACAATGGTTGAATTCAGCTTAAATTAGTAATTGAGCATGCAATAGAAAAACCAAAACTCTCGTATTCCATTTAATTGTTAATAACTGGTCGTCGCCCAAATAGATAAAGACATGGCTGCTGATGAAGTACTTGGCGGCACAGAAAATACTGTATTTCACCAGCCAGCCAGCCTAAATTTACTTTTCACATTAATTAATAAGAATTGAAAATACTGAACTGAAAAACAGGAATAAAAAAAATATTCCTTGAAATAATCGCGGCTAGCTTTTCTTCCATTTTTTATGTTAAAATTAATTTCATCCGACAGATTTCCCTACTTAATGTACATAACCCTACAAGAACAATGACGGTCATTTAATGCATCATCTGATGGACATTTCTGATGGGTTTATACATCAGAAGTTTCTATCATTTCGTTATGGGCAATATGAAAAAACTGATATAAACATTCGTGTACGTGTGATTTTGTTTGGACTGCTCACTCCACATTATGTTACTAATCAGTACTTAAGTAAATCACATTTTATAAAAAAGTTTTGTTTTCAATTTTTTAAATAAATATTTTTAAAATTTATTTCAAAACTAATGCTTTGACAAATAAAAATAAAAATATAATATAAATCTCAATATTAATTCAATTAGCAAAAACAGAATAACTTAGTCGGCATCTGGACCTCTTCACACCTTTTTACCACCAACGCATTTTGCTCTTTAGAAATACTTATCTAAAATTTTGAAAAGAAATATATGTACATATATTTCATTAAATTTAAACTAAATTTCTTTTATTCATTATTGTTTTTATTTATCTTTTTTAACTCCCGACCAAAAAAAAAAAGAGTTATACGTTTGTAGTGTGTATCTTTGTGTCTGTCCGGACGGACGGATATGTAGTGCTTTTCTGTTTGAAAGGTGACTTTATCGAAAGCGTTCTTGGCTAAGTTTTAAGAAAAATGGTTCAGCCTTTTAGAAGATATCACATGTTTTTAGATATTTTGGGATTTTTCAAAATTTTTAATTTTTGTTATTAACACTTATAAATTTAAATTTTCACTGACAGAATGAATTTTATTTTTTTTTAAATAAAACTGATATGCACATTAGATGTCCCACTCTAACATATATGCTGGAGTGAAGCAACTATAATTAATAAATAAAATGACTAGTTAATTGACTGTCACTATTGAATTCAAAGGAAAATTGTTGTAAATGTGTTAGTGAACAAATTTTGTTTGTCTTACAAGCTTGTTCGGCAAAACTGCTCTTGACGTTTTTTCTGTAATAAATTCGTCACTCACAATTGGCAGTACCTACTTGGTGTACCAATATATTATATGAATTCGTTGATCGTATATAAGCAAGCGACCAAAATTCTTTTTCTGTCATATTCTAGTGTTTACGTTGAAAAGAAAAATTTTTAAAATAGTTTTCTAGTATAAGCACAACCGAAGCGTCAGCGTCTGGCTGGCAACATATGTACATATTTCCTAAGTCAAACACTTCCAATTATTTGTGCTTGTCAATAAACGCTAACATCAGTGATGTGTTCGGCGAGTCTTCATTTCATAACAAAGCGTCGGCGTCATTCGGGGGTTGAGAAAAAACAAAACACAGAATAACAATTATTCTGTGTTTTGATCAACAAATGTGAAGTCGAAAATTGTTAAATAAAAAATAGCGTTTGTTTAGTTTTTCTTGGAGAAATGTGAATTTTTAAATATATCAGTAGTTTTTTGTTTGTTTTATAAACCGTTCATTATTTAAATCCGGCTTCAGTGTTCTTTTCATCATAGTAGTTTTTTGAATGAAAACTTTGATGAATATTCGTCACTGTTTTCGTCAACCGAATGTAAGCGAGAGGGTGGCGATTGTATACTTCCAATGACATGTTCCCATGTTAAATTCGTCATTCATTGCTTTGAGCGTAATGGTATAATGACTTATGGAATGTATCCGCGGACAAGCGGGTAGTTTCCATCAGTCGTTTCTTGTAGGGAAGCTTTTGCTTTATGTCAAAATGTTAAGCTTTAGCAAGAAACAATATGGCAGCGCTGTCAAGTAGCCTGCCATGATTCGTCAAATTTAAAAAAACAAAAACTTTTTAAACGTGTCATGTTTGATTGTTTTCGAAAAACTTTTACTTTTTATGCTACAAAGGCTTAAATAGTATTAGAAAGAAATAGTAATGACGTTTTTCTTGCAAAAAAAATATATAAAACTTTTCTCTTAACATAAATTATGCACTTACAAAAATAAATTCGTTACTAATAAGCAACGTCTTCTCTAATTGCCCTTCAATCATATTAAATAATCATGCATTAGAAAAATTGTTCTGAAACACCTTAAAAGTACTCGTATTGACATTTATAATAAACCTTTCCTTTTCCTTTTTTTCATTACACAAATCCGCTTTTAACTTTTTAGACATTTTACAATGATTTAACAACAGTGACCTGCCAAAAACCATCGATCAATCACTGTCAGTTTTATGTGGCTCAGAAACAAATCGCAAGGTTTGTTTTTCTCATAATTTCAGCAAATCATTTTGTAGTCTTTAGTGGTTATTTTCACTTTTCTTGCAAATATTTGTGCAACAAAATAATGACAAAAAAATATTAAATGATTTTAAGCAAAACTTATTTCTAATTAACGCCTTTACAATTTATTCATTCTGCTTAAGAAAAAAAATAATATAAATAAAAATATTCGCATTAAGCCGGACTGTAACTAACAGCCTACAATTTCACTTGCCATTTCAAGCAACATTTAAATTTTACGTTTGTAATAATGTCTTTTGTGTTGGCAAACGAAACATACTCGGATAAAACAAAATAACTATACGATTCAAATCTAAAATGATAATAAAAATTAATGGTCAATGATGGACTACCAAACAACCAACCAACAGCAGCACCAGCAGCAGCAGCAACACCAGCCTCATCTTCATTTTATTACCAGCAGCATGCATGAGATCATACGCATGTGTATGATTTACCTTGACTCTTAACCAAGCGAACGAAGTGTGTCGTCTTATTTGTTGTCTATCGATTGCTGGCAAACAACGGTGGCATTATGAATTTCCTTGATGTTGCGCTGTATTTTTATTTTCTTATTTAATTTTTTTTTTATTTTATCAATTTCTAAAACTTCCTTCCACATGCTGACTACATATTGAAATTTAAAATCACGTTTCGCATTGAACAGCCGAAACCGCCGAAACACACACAAACACACGCACACATATTCGATATGTATTGGCAAACATGTTTTTATTTTCTTTCGATGAAAAGGTCATCAAGTTTATGCATCTTTTTGTTGCTAACAAACGGAAGTATTAGAGGTGTATTGTGTTGGAAAGAAGATGCATCCACAAATTTAAAGTTTATTTCTACACTGAAAGAAATTTTTAAAGGTTGCCAAAAACTCTAGTGTGAACGGGAAAAAATTTGTAACATTACATTTAATAGGATATTTAGAAAGGAATTTCCGCTCGATTTGAAAGGTAAATCTACATATAAATATGTACATACGTATGACTCGTATTTATGAAAGATATCAATGTTCAGATTTCGGGAGAACACGATAGCTGCAAGTTTCGAATTCTTTGTCGCATACATAACAAAAAAAAAAAAATACCATCACAAATACACGGTTACACGACCACTTTTGTCGCATCACAAGTAGCTGATATTCCAGTGTAAATACATATTTCAGTGGTGCCACCTTCAAATATTTTATGGCTTATGTATGTTTAGACCACAAAGTAGACCAGAGTTGTAAGAACTGACGTATGAAATAAAGCTAAAATCATTTGTGGTGCAGTCACTGCGAGAAAGGGACAACTGTAGTATATTTGTTATTAAGATGTTAACAAAATAATCAAAACAAACAAGAGAAAATCTGTATTTTGTGAAACGAACACGTGTACATACATACATACATACACATTTGCAAAATTAAATTAAAGAATTTGTGGAATTGAATTCAAAAAATAGAATGTGAAATAGATTAATGGTATTAAAAAGTGATTTAAATTTGTTTACAAATGATTACTGATTTAACTTTAAGCATTTTCATTGAACAATTTTATTTTTTACCTTTTGTTTACAAAAATCACACAGCAAATGAGATCACAAAGCATAAACTGAAAATACATTTGAACAAGTAAACGAAGTACACAAGTTTACAAAATTAAATAAAAGAATTTGTTGTGTTGAATCCAAAAACAAAATGCCAAATAACTTATTACTATTAAAAAAGCAATTAAAAAACGTTTTAAAATGATTGCATATCTTATTTGAAGCATTTTCATTTAAAAATATCAATTTTTACCATTTATTTGCAAAAATCGCTAAGCGAATGAGGTAACAAAGCGTAAAATGAAATTAAGCTAAAAAATGCCACCACGAAAGAAGGTTTAAAGAATGCGCAGTGACAGAGTGAACGGGACCTCCGAAAACACAAATTATCTTGCGTCTCGTGACATCTCTGTATATCCTCTGTGGTTTAGACTACGAGTTAAATCACATGCTTCGCTTTCTCAATGATGTTTATGAATTATGCCGATAGCTCTACGCACTCGTGCTTCGTTTTGGCATTTTTTATGTATATTCACACATACATACATATCATACGCACAGGCCGAGCGGGAAAAAGGAGGAGTACGGATTCCTTCTAGAAGCACTCTGTACTCCTTCTTTTGGATGTGCAAGGCCTGCTCGCTCCCATCCCCTCTTCATATCTTTTTTACACACGTTGTCATTACAAGGTAGGCCTTCCGTTCTCGCTTCTTTTGCAGATATTCTAAAAGTACTTCCTGAGAATGGCTGCTGAAAGGCCTTCAAATAAAGCTCATATTGAAAGGGGTTTAATAAAGGTTGTCAACTGCTGGGGCATGTATCTCAAAATTTGCAAATGTTGAAATATGTACAAGTTAAATATACATACATATGTATATTTTATATGAATATAAAATATTTTCCAAACTGCTTTACTTGTATTTCAGCAATTGTAAGTTTTGAGAAACAGGCTCGAGGTATTCAATATACACATCCATACATATGTATAGTGTTTTGTAATGAAAACGGTCGAACATATTGAAAGGAAACTTTTGAAAATAAGAACCCATATATTATTTTTATGCATACATAATATTAATCGAACAAAACAACTGTCTTATTACAAAACTAAACTAAAATAGATTACGTTTTCTTTTCCTTAATTTTTCTGTATTTGGCATTTGTATATTTTTGTTTCTTATAACGGCATCTGAATTCTTTTGCTTTGGCTTTAAAAAAAAAGCAAAACAAAATACTTTACTCCTTCTGTTCTCCCTTCTCATAGAACGCAATGTGGAATGTGTATCCCATCTTTTTTTTACTAAACAGCCGAAGTCTTCTATAAGGCCTTCTTCAAACTTCATTTGTTTCTATATTTTTATACTTTGCTTTTTGTTTTGGCAAAGCATTCTTTAGCAGTTTGATAAGAATGGTAATGAAATCGAAAAAATTCCTGAGCAGGCCTTTAATAAGGCATAAACTAAGAAGGTCTTCTAAGTTTTACCGCTGGGTATATTTGGTTTGTTTTTATTTTTTCACACATACACACACAGTCCCCTGCCAAAAACCACCCATGAAACCAAATGCTCCGAATTCGTAACGACTACCAAAATCTTCCGATTTCGAAACCGATATATTACCAAAATCGTTAAATTTTTTGTATGAAATGGTAGACACAACTTCGTAACTATCTGTCGGTACGAAATCGATACGATATGTCGGTACGAATTCGTAATGACATGTAGGTAGTATTTCTTTTTATTGGTACAGCAGATTACCGTTTCACCGTTATGTTGCCGCACTTGTCGGAATAATTTGCACATACTTACATTTTTTAATATTTATTACAATTATTATTTGTTAGCATCCCAGCAAAAATTTACACA
Organism: Tachina fera; assembly: GCA_905220375.1. Lineage (NCBI taxonomy): Eukaryota > Metazoa > Arthropoda > Insecta > Diptera > Tachinidae > Tachina > Tachina fera. Next base: position 98,902,241 of record LR999967.1, on the reverse strand, counting down.
TTACCATCACTACTACTTGCCATATAATGACTTACTTTTCTGATTACCAAATTTCATTACTGGCTTACAAATCACATTACCTAAAATTTAAAAATATGATGTGCAAGTTGCTAAATGAGGAGAATGATTTGTTTTATATTAAATAGATTACGCGAACAAGTTGCCAGATAAAAAAAAAGAGTAAGTACTTCTCAAGAATCGATTATTTTACTCTCACGCCTTGTTAAAATCATTAAGGTGGTAATCCAGTAGGGAAGAGCTTCCACTAACAATGCTTAATGCCAAACCCGATTACCATTTTTGATATTTTTTTCTGGGATATTATATACATATATGTATTTAAAACAAAAATTTTCACAGATTTTTACTTATGTACTTAAAAATCAAAGTTTAAGGGCCATTATTATGAGTTAAAGATAAAGTTTCGGATAGTTGTTCCTAACTTTAGCAAAACTGAACTATAAAGTGACCTTTAAAATTTTCCATTATTACAACTGTCCGATAAAATAAATCATAAAATGTTTGGTTGGTGGCAACATTTCTGTGAATGTTCTGGATATTTTGTCAATTCTTTTGTTTTTTTTATATTCTTATGTGTTTTATGTTGTATTGTTTTTGTTTTGTGCCATATTTTGACCAAATAAACTTGGTTTAGTTAATTTTAATTATTATTTTTCGAACTTAATTTGTTTCTATATTTATTATTTGAACGGGCTAAAGTTCGTATCGCTTTTTAAGCCAAATTACATGTGATAATTATTAATGAACAAATAACACTAAAGTTAGTTGTAAATATTCTGACTAACACATAGTTGAACGGAGCAACTAGCTGTTTTCGAAGGCCACTACATCTTCATCATTAGCGTTCTTCTGTGTTGGTCCAGTGTGTGTAGTGTCAGTTGATGTAAATTTCTGCTTTATATACAAAACTTTCTTGCAAATGGAATACGTGAATTGTTTTGATTCAATTTTGCTGAAACGTATTTTGTAATGAAAGCCCAAATTTACCATCTCTAATTTACAACAGACTTACCATTGTCGTTTATTCTTTACTAATTATGCACATGTTAGTTAATTTGCTTATTTTTGTCCTACTTAAGACAAACTTTTTTGGTTTGCTACTATTAAGTATATTTATTTAATTTTTGCCACAGGCCCATGGCTATTAATTTTAGTTAATTTTAATTATTATTTTTCGAACTTAATTTGTTGCTTTGTTGGCTTTGTTTTATAAAGTAGAAAGTGTGGCAAGTGGCGAAAATGTGGCAAGTTCAAATGACTATACCAAACGATAAAAGTTACAGGTCGGATGAACTTGTATTTAACTTATCGCTCACCTTTTGTTAAAGTGAAGTTGTAACAATGAAAAAGTGTTTATCCATTCAATAAAATCCTACTTTTAGCTAACCAACGAGAAGTTATAACACTGGCACTTAATGTTTTTAAATTTTTTATTAAACAATTGTTCAGAGAAACTACCGAAATGCCTTAAGGAATTCGGTACGACAAGTCTGACTTCAGAAAAAGTCGAAACATTCTGTTTGATCTTGGATAGTTGATATACTTATTTTGTTTTGATAGCTAGTACAGATAACAGGCGATAAACTGCGATAAAAGATAGAGAAGTTTTTACCAGTTTTTACTGTTTCGCAACTAGATTCATATTGAATCTACTTGATTCGCTCCGACAAATTTGTATGGCGAAGCAAGTTGTGTGAAGCCTGAATAGAGAGCGAAGCACGTACCGTGTAAAGATACCATCACATTTACGAAATAAAAATAAAATTACTTATTTAAAATGAGTTTATATCACGAAAAAAATAAAATTTTCAGAAAAAATATTAAAAACAATAAAATAAAAATAACGAATCGATATTGAATTGGAGACGATACAAATCTACAGGAGCGTTCAATGCTTCACAAAAAAGTCACTGTTTTGTTAAGAATTTGAGCTGGTGGTGTCATCGGCCTATATTTCATAACGACGTTGGTCAGGACATTACCGTTAACGGCGGCCGCTATACATTGATGATTACCGACTTTTATTATGAACGGCAACCATCAAATGATTGAAAATTGCAAAAATTTATTAACGAAGGTTAAAATACGAGTACTTATTACGAAAACCAGTTGATAAAGTTGTGAATCATTAAGTATGTAGGCATTCGCTATTGTGAATATGCATTTAAAGAAAAGAAAAGAAAATACAACAGCTGACAAATATGACAAAAATAAGAAGCAGTGAATGTGTGGAATTCGTTTAAAAATTAGAAGAATACTTCATTTAAGTGGACCTAAACTATTTAACTCTGTCGTACATATATTACTCCAATTTTTTCCCCAACCGCTTTTGAGCGTAGTCTCTTTGCGATGTCCGGGTTCGCTTCCATCAAGCTTACATATATGCCTTAATTTTTTGTTGCTCATAACAAGCGCTCTGTGCATAAAATCAATCACTTAATTTATTTTTAATGACATTTTATTTATATATTTCTATTTATTTACTAGTTATATTTCCAGTGAATATTTTTCTCCCACTATTTTTTAGTTGCAAAACAGAGAACTAAATTTCCGTTAATATCTATTCACAAAAGTAATTTTGTTGTTGCTAGTGGAAAAGTTAGTGTTGCTACCTCTTTTCAACCGCTAGCATTTCGTAATACTGATTTAACAATTTTGTTGTAAAAATTTCTATTCTCAAACGCACGTTGCTGTTCATAATAAACATGACAGGCAAGAACGTCATGTGGTCTCCACAGGACGGCGCTACTTGCCAAACAGCTCTTGACACATTTGACATTCTGCACGAGTGATTTGAAGGCCTGTTTAGCTCACGGGGACGTGATGTGAACTCGCAATAGCAATCGTAAAATTCGATTTTGATATTCTTTCTTGTGGGGTTTTCTTAAATCGCTGGCAGGTATATAACTCATACCATTATGCTCCAGAGTCATGCTAAATTAAATGTATACATATTTCAGATGCCCGCCAACCAGGGAAGCCGCATCGGATATTTGCACGATGTTATATTCTATATATAATGGTATCAAAACACCTTTCAAACGACTAAAGGCTTCATTAGTCTTTACTTTCTCTTGCTGTTCTGTGCCGTTCTTTTCCGTATAAAATATTTTGCAATTACTTTTTCTGTTAAAAAAAAACAGCTGGCAACCTATAGAATTGATTACACTTGTACACAAAGTATCACAACACACTAATACATGCACACTTTTGGCTGTCACTTAACGTTGAATTCTATTTTCTACAGATCTGTGCGCAACAGAACAGAACGAAAAAGGAAAAACTAACCACACATACAGATTTTCAACTAAACAGAAACTAAACAGCTGATTCAGAACAGAACAGCACGTACAAACTAATTCTGCCTTAAATATAAAGAAAAGAAGCGCGCTTAGCGAAAGACCCTAAAAACACATTTTTATTTTTAGTCATCATTGTTTTACAGTCTTGCTTGTTTTAGCTGTATTTTTCTCTCAGTGCACATTTAGCAAGTTAAAACAGTCAATCAAACATTAGCACTCTCTAATATTAGGCAAATGTCTAGTTAAATAGCGATGACATTTTTTTCTTCTTCTTATTTTACAGCAACGTCTGGTCTAGAGGTTTCCAATGTCTTTGGTTTTGCTTACATAATAGAAATAATGTTTTTGGTCAGGAATTAAAGGAAGGTAATCAAGATGCTGTTTTTCTTATTTTCTCTTTAAAGTATTAAATAATAATTCAATGAAATCAAATAAGCGAACTGCCGAGTGTTCATGATGAAGATTTCCTTGTTATCAGCAAAAGCATCAATATATTAACCGTGAAGCAATAATCCTTTACACCGTGTGTAGGAGACACTCTTTGTAACCTAAACACGAAATTTGCTGTTATGAGAAACGTTCACAAGGTAAAGAAACTAAGAAGGCAGGCAGGCAGTCAGCCAGGCAGTCTTCTATTGCAACATTTGCTGTGGCACAAGAATAGAGGTGTGTATCTTTATTAAATTTATTATTTATTTTTTCTTTTATTTGCTTGAATTTGTTTTACATCTGCACGTGTGTCTAGAGGTTATCATTGATTTTTCTGGGAAAACAAATACACATTGCATAAGGACTTTATTTCAAGTTAAAAAATTTTGGTTTTGTCCGCCAGACAGACAATTTCATGTCGTTTGTCTTCTTCTCTAATGACATGTGGGTATAAACTTGAAAAAATAAAATAAAACAAAAATTATATATCCCCCAGTGTCAAGGCAATGCCATGAACAAAAAATAGTGAAAGTTTTGAAGAAGATGCTTAGTGGCAATATTGACCATTTTCCTACGTCTGCTGCAATACGGTCTGGTCTGTTGCTGCAGAGGTTAAATAATTGTTGCATGAAATATTACATTATTATTAAATTTTATTTAATACTTGTATAAAAAGTTATTGAACTCGTGGCGTTGCACAAACATGAAAAACCTCTTAGTGATTCTTTTAAATTTATTTAAAAAAAAACAAAACTTTTTTTAATGTTATTAAATCGAAAATATAAAATATGCAAAACCTACACCTGAGATAAGTATGCATTTGGCAATGGCAACATTAAAGTATGGAAGATGTGACAAAATGTTTGAAAAAATAAAACAAATTTACAACCTCTACCAATGTCAATAGAGAACGCTTTTGTTTTCAATATAAGTAAACGATGGAATGTCATAGTGGCTGTTATAATATTTTCAGTTACGAAAATTATAATTATGATCAACATTCTATCTTCGAATGCAGTCGAAAGTGCTGATCGCTCTAATTTTTATTTGGTATTATGACGAATATTTGCCGAAGAGGGTCACTATTGTGAATTATACTAACTGCAATTGCTAAAAATATGTATTGCATCAGCTGGGACTGACAATAAAATAAATAAAAATTATAAAATTTGCAAAAGTTTTAAGATCTTGTGTTCAAGTCTCCTACAAACTGAGTATTGGAAGTTAAAATATATTTGGTCCTACACGGAAGGATTTTCTTGGTTAAGTGAATTGTTTAGTCCTTCTGACATCAACAAAAATATTTTGCAATTTGTGTTTGAGTGTTTAAAAATAAGATAGAATCGCTGAACACTTAAATTTTGAAAAAATGTTCACATTAAAATAGTGCATCGAATGTAAGATTCTGTTTGATACAAAATTTTTTGCTCAACGGAATTTTGGATGGTGCTCCCAACTCATAATACGAACTTGACATTCGATACTCGATGTTCCACATCCAGCGAAGATCGAAATCATTTTATATATATCTTCATGTCAAATTTCATGTTATATAATTTTAATTATAATTAATTAATTAATTTTAATATTTAATTTTGATATTAATTATATTAATTTCTTAACCTTTTCCCAAAAAATTAAGAAGTTCGTAGAAGGAAATGGTTTTACGTTGATAATATTCTGAGAGCTTTAAACTCAAGTCTTGCTAGTGATTGATTGGCCTACACACTTGTTTTTGTAAATTTCTTATTTTACTTGTTTTTTTCTAATTTTTGGAATGTACAAGTAAAAATTCTCAGAAATTTTTTTTCGTTTAATCTTTATAAACTATAAAAAACATTTCTATCCCTAGTAAATTAAATTTTTAAAAGTTTTCATTATCGTATTCAGTAGTTTTTACATTTCACCCTATTAATTTGGCATCTCTGTGATGTCGCTTCAAACCAATTATGTTTATATTATTTATAAGAAAAGTTATACGTATTTAATTTATGGAATTCCATATAAATAAACATAATTAAAAACCGATTTAACGGTATCGAATTCATGTTCGTGTATTTAAGATTTTTAAAAGTTGAAATTTACTGTAAAAGTGAAAAAAAATTGAGTTACTCTAAATCATTAAATTTCAGGGTACAAAAATCGCTCATCTGGCAACTCTTATTATGACTCACATTCGACGAAGGGTATCATTATTGTGAATTTCACTCATTGTGATTGCTGAAAAAGAGTATATCAGCTGAAGCTAAAAGTAAAACAATTACCGTAAACGTTTTTAATAAGATTAAAAAAAATTCTAATAGCCATTTTCACAATATACAATTAGAATGATGAACTTGCAGTTAAAGTTAACGTTAACTCTTAATCATACATTGTGAAAAGGGATGTAACAGTAGATCTTGGAAACTCCTACTTCCTATATGAAAGTATAAGTCGTTCGCAGCAAACGAAGGAAGCTTCTACACGTGGGATAATCTGGCTCTTTGGCTAGGTGCCTTTGGCAAAGGCACTCGACAATATAATCGGAAGCGGATTTCTAGCTTTTTGTAGGCTTTAAGAATCTAATGACGGTTCACAAATTAAATATTTTTTTAAATTTTTTCAGGTACTGCATAGTTTTTATTAGTGATGCAAAAAGAAAAACCTCATGATTTCATGACGTCGCTGGCAAATGTGGAAATAAAATAAGATAGTCATCGGGACAAACCAACCAAACTAATTTTTTTCTCATATTTTGTTGCAAATAAATATTGGTTATTGGCACAAAATATGCAATTGAGCACGAAATGACATAGAATTTTTCTTCTCATAAGATTTTGTTGTTTTTCAATTTCCAATCATTCTTACACAACTGCAGTTACGTGCACTACTTAAGACCGGGAGTATTCATGTTGCAAACATGATTTTTCATTAACAACTTCATGCACAGCCACTATCATGAAAAAGCATACTATGTTGTATATATGTACAGTATGTCAAGTAATTGTTTTTACATAGTTAAAATCGTTGTACATTTTGACTTTTATCGTAAATATTTTTCTCCCTTTTTGCATTATGAATTTTTTTTGTAGTTGACTTCATTTTATATACATTTAAGTGCACATATAGTCGTAAGTTATAAGCAAAATTAAGAATGAGAGCATAAAAATTAGATGAAAACCAAAAAAACTCAAAAATTTCTTTGTCAAGAAAATGTTTTTACATCCTTGTATTATATAGTAAGCAAATGGGAAAGATTTTAAGGTATACAAAAATGAATATTGTTTTTGGCCGCCATTGGCATCAAATAGGCCTGTAAGACGACTTCTCATAAAAAAATTTTTTTTTCCATATATACCGCTGAAATTTCTCACTTTCCCCTCGTATTACTGTTCTTAACTCCATTTAGTTCTTGAAATATAATTTGGAAACACTATTTTTCAGTTAAACCCATAAATTTTGAATAGGATATAGATCTGGACCTTGAGATGGAGTATTCACAACTTTACCGCAATTGAAAAGACACCATGTCCTTACCCAAAGTGCCTCATGTTTGAGGTCAATACATTAATAAAAATCTAAAACGTCCATACGTATCAGCAATAAAGCCAACCTTACTCGCGCTGTCAACCAAAAACCATTTCAACGTATTGAAGTACCGCTCAGTAACACTCTCCCATGAGACAAAGGCAATTGCTAAAAAGATAAATAAATAAATAGACTGTACTTAAAGAACTGCTCGCAAATTCCCGCCTCTTAGAGTGCAGCACAAAGAACAACAATGGGCTTTTGCGATAACGCATACTTCCAAGCTTGATGGCTACTACGATAATGTGATTTGCTGCGACGAAACCAAACTTCTGCTTTATTAGAATTACAGATCTAACAAAGTATGGATGAAAAAAATTTTTTAAATATTGGGAAGTGAAACCATTAACCAACTGTAAAATTTAAAATAATTTGGTTGATGGATTGGAGGTATATATAGTATGTATACGTATATATGTTTATGCTGTAAAAGGAGGAATAAATTTGCTTTATTGAAAATATTATGGATGCGGGGCAGTTGCTCAATATATTGAAGTATTTTTTTGGATGAGAGCTGGAGTAAGGTTGGCGTTATTGCTGGTAAACGTGGAAGTTTTAGATTTTTATTAATGTATTGACCTCAAACATGAGGCACCTTGGGTAAGAACATGGTGTCTTTCCAATTGCGGTAAAGTTGTGGATACTCCATCTCAAGGTCCAGATCTATATCCTATTCAAAATTTATGGGTTTAACTGAAAAATAGTGTTTCCAAATTATATTTCAAGAACTAAATGGAGTTAAGAACAGTAATACGAGGGGAAAGTGAGAAATTTCAGCGGTATATATGGAAAAAAAAATTTTTTATGAGAAGTCGTCTTATAGGCCTATTTGATGCCAATGGCGGCCAAAAACAATATTCATTTTTGTATACCTTAAAATCTTTCCCATTTGCTTACTATATAATACAAGGATGTAAAAACATTTTCTTGACAAAGAAATTTTTGAGTTTTTTTGGTTTTAATCTAATTTTTATGCTCTCATTCTTAATTTTGCTTATAACTTACGACTATATGTGCACTTAAATGTATATAAAATGAAGTCAACTACAAAAAAAATTCATAATGCAAAAAGGGAGAAAAATATTTACGATAAAAGTCAAAATGTACAACGATTTTAACTATGTAAAAACAATTACTTGACATACTGTATGTATGTAGTTAAGTTTTTATAAGAGGCGCCGTTTATAAGGCTTTAAGAAGATAATCCTGTATATAATATATTAAATAATAACGAAGTTCTATCGACCGATTCTGGTAGGAGAGCCAAAAAAATTTTTCGTGTATCGGCGTGTTAAAAGTTTTGTTTCAAGGGATTTATGAAGTTCCCCTTGTCTAGAAAATTTTTATAGGAATCATTCAAAATTTTAAGAGTTTTTCATTTATTTTCACTAGACAAGTCGCTCGCTTGATTGTGGAAGCTACACTTAAGAACTTGTCAACGTATCGGAAGCAAATTTGTCGCATTCAAAAGATCGATTCGGTTTGTATATTTTTCGTTACAACCCTGTTATTCTGATAAAAGTTTGACTTTGTTGCACAGTTTAGTTGGAGCTGAAGCAGCTGATTGGTTGCACGTCTCTGTGTAGCTATAGCAAATTAAGTCATACGAAGGTTAGGTTAGGTTAGGAAGGGTGGTGATATACTGAATCTTCATGCGGAGACTCAATTGGGTCTATTATGATTCCCTTCTATTGCCCATTAAAAAAGTAATATTAAACCCCCCCCCCCCTTGTACACAGAAGTGCCGCTATTATCCGTAATTATGCTACTGAATTGCCATTATGAAGCCCCCTCTAGTGTACACATCCAAATATCAGAAATGCTCTCATGGAAATGTCTGCTTGTCCACCTAAGCCTACGACGTTGCAGCTTCGGGCAGTGACATATAATATGTTCAATGGTTTCTGATTCCTCTTCACCCCCAACATCCTACAGAAATCTGGAGTGCCAGTTTCCAAAATGCTAGTTATTTCTGTGACCGATCAGTGACGTGTCAACGTTTTGAATCTTCTTGAGTCAAGTTTTGGCCACATAGCCCTCGAGACTATAAAATCCTCCCTACTTCGCCATGAACTGTTGCTCCTACTTCCTACCAAATTTCTGAGTTCTTTATAGTAATGACATATCGGTAATTTCACCGATCTATCACACATTCCCTAATCTAATGCCGACTGTATTCTTGCCAGCTCATCAAAAATTTCATTTCCCTCAAAACTACTGTGGCCAGAAACCCAACATAGTCTGACACTATATTTACCCACGAGCAAGTTGAGGGCTCTCCTACAGTCACTAACAAGTTTCGATTTCACCTTCAGCTCAATTTCTGGCTCCCAGTTCCGTTGACTTGAGGATCGCTAAGATGCCAGGCTGGAAAACGCTGCATTCATTCGGCAGTCAGGAAGAACTACGAATGATCGTTCCCAAGATATAGACACCAGCTCCTGTGCCTTCCCCCATTTTGGATCCGTCTGTAAAGATTACACTACCCTCATATAGCTTATCGTATTTAAACCAATAGTCCCTATCCGGAATTGCCAGTGAAAAAAGTCATTGAAAAGTTAAAATCAATTCTGAGTTCAATATTAATTTTATCACTCAGTTTTAGTATCTTGACATCAATTTTTAAATAAATTAAACTTTTACCACATGAAGTATGCATGTCATATACTGACTGCGGTCATTTGACGAGAAAGAATAGTTGACCTTGCCAACTTTAATACAGAATATAAGCGCTTACTTATTGGTGTGCCCTCGTACTTTAATGTTTGAAAAAAAATTACCATTTACTACGATTATGCTACAGTTGCTTTTGATTTTAGTTGCAACATTAGACTCTGGCCGCACAACTGCATCTTTATGATCAAATTGTTAATAAATCAAGGTGGTAAAGAAATATTCCTTTTTTTCTGGTTTTTCTTCATTTCTCAACATTCTCCGTTAAAAGTTGTGCGCAATAAATTTTCTGCCCGGGGAAAGAACACAAAAATGTTGATCTCCTTCACACTAAACTGTATTTGTGCCAAAAAATAATCGTTAAAGCCACATCTAGCAGGAGTCTTCTTTCTGTTCGTTCTTCTTGCCCGCCAGAACATGTTCAATTTATAACTTCAAACAAGTTTTATTTCTCATTTATTTCATTTTATTTTTTTTTAATCTTTTTAATTTTTCGTTTGTACCCATGACCTATTTTTGAAATTAAGAGAAAACTCTTACAAACATTCACACTCTAGAATATATTTTTGTTGGTTGTTTTATGCCGATAGAAGGCAATAAAATTGAAAGGTTTTTCTTTTTCTTTTTTTCTCTCTTCTGTATCTTGGTCAGTTGTTGTGCAAGAAGTTAATTATGTTTGTTATACAGAAAATAGGTTGATTTTAGCATTTCTCTAGCAAAAACCAAAGTTCTTTTTTAAGCAACAAGCGTTTATTTATAAATATTTTTTATATCGATTTTATTTGATTTTGTGGGAATAGATATTGAAATCTTATCAGTTTTCTCTGAAAATTACAGAAATTAACGTGTCGATTAGGGTTAACAAAGAAGATTTGGCTGTGCTGAAAACTGTATTACCGGCAGCTATAATTTTAATTAGGTAGCACTGTGCTAGAACCAGAAACTTTTTTTGCAACAAGCCGAGGACGCTATGGGTAAACCTAATTCGAGTACGCTGAATCAAATGGAGCTAAACATTTTTTAAGTTAGCTCTTGTTAAAAAAAATATTTAAGATTGAAAACTTGGTTAGAAGTATATACATATTTAAGAAAATATATTTTCGCCAATTTTCTACCATTACTAACTTTTATATCGATATATCGATTAAAAAACCACACATATTGATGAATACGCGTTCTACGGAAACTTTTTGAAAAAAATTATATTTTTTTTAATCAGTCTAAGAAAAGTTAACTATAAGTCAACTATTTTTGTAGTCAACTACACATTCTCCGATAGGGTACGAACAAAAAGTACAGAGAAACTTAACAGCTGCATAGAAATACATTCAGACGAATTTTAAAGCATACCTTCAGGAGCAATGTTAATTTTTAATAGAAATTGTTTGTGAAGTGTAATAGTGGTGCCAGTGGGGATAATTTTGTTAAAATTAGGTTTAGGTTAAAAACATAAAATATATATAAAATTTTAAATAAAAGAGCGTTTTAAATGTCAAATATTTGTTTAAAGATATGTATATAGCAGTCTCTATGAAGAATTTATAATATTATATTGGGTGTTTTTTATTGAGGTATAGAACTTTAAGTTGGCATCACTTTTTTAACTGGCGGCCATTTTGTCAGCTGTCAAGTGATTAATATTTAGTTTGGTTTGCCATTTCATCATGAACAGGTTGACAAAAGAACAACGCTTGCAAATCGTGCAAATTTATTTCGAAAATAATGGTTCAGTTCGCGAAGTTTACCGCAAGCTCTGTCCATTTTATGGTCGACATAATCGTCCATCAGAGCAATTAATTCGGTTAACCATGGATCGTTTTCGCACTACGTTTACTCTATGTGATAATACGCATCCGCAGAGACGTCGAACAGTGCGCACCGAAGAAACAATTGCCGCTGTAGAGCAAAGGGTTAAAGAGGACCCGAATGAATCGATTCGCCACCGGAGACCGGTATAGAGCCATGATAACCGACTATTTTGTTCCCGAATTGGATGGCATGAATGTGGATGAGTTGTGGTTCCAACAAGACGGCGCTACATGCCACACAGCGCACGTCACAATCGATTTATTGAAGGAAACATTCGATGAGCGCATAATTTCGCGGAATGGACCTGTCAATTGGCCACCAAGATCGTGTGATTTGACACTATTGGATTATTTTCTTTGGGGATATGTGAAGTCGCTCGTCTACGCCAACAAACCAGAAATGTTAGGGGACTTAGAAGCCAACATTCGTGGCGTTATTGCCAACATACGGCCCCATATGCTCGAAAAAGTGGTTGAAAATTGGACCTGTAGAATTGGCTTTATTCGAGCCAGCCGCGGCGGCCACATGCCCGAAATCATATTTGAACATTAATGGCATAAAATTATCCTTCCAATAAGTTTAATTCTATATCATGAGGTATCTCTGTATAGAAAATGTGAAAATAAGCGAAAAGCACAAAGAATAATAGAGAAAAAACTCATTGAATTTGCTCTTGTGGCTTAATTTTTTTACTTCAACCGACAGCGAATATCGTTAAAATATGCTACTTAATAGCAAAGTCGATAAATTTTCGTTATAGGTATTTATTATAGCGATACGATTATCGTAATAAAAGTTACTGAATCAAAGTACTGGTCTTCAAATTGTTACAGGAGCGCTCGTTCAACCTCTCTAATCGCTTTCTTTAGGAGCGTCATTTAGAGATTGAATTAAAGTTAATAATCCAGATCACAACAGCTCCTATAGGTGTTGCAATGCTGGTCTGTAGACCACATATTTTCTTTATAATACTCAGTGATGTTATATAATTTTTCTACGAAAAAATCAGCTTTTTTAGGGTGAAAGGTGAAAGGGAACCGTATTGTTTTCGCTACGCTTTCCGTCTGTCCGTCACACGTTATTTTTTCAGGAACCGTAAGAGCTACGGACCTGAAATTTGGACAGAGTATGTAGAACCTTGGCCACTACATCAACAAATACATGAGAATTAAAAATTAAAGGGTGTTCCAAAACGAACATACACACATACAATTGTATATAAATATGAATATTGACACTTTAAATTTTTGTAAAATTAGTGTATTTTTATATAGACTGCAACAATTAAAACAAAAATTTTAAAAAAATTTAAATTAAAGGGTGGTACATCAGTTAATGCAATTTTGATTATGTAATTATGTAAACTCTTGAAATTTTCCAAAAACGGTAAAACTAAAAAATCCGAAAATTATAAAATCGCCAAACCAAAAAAAAATTTCAAAAATTAAAAATAAAACGCCAAAACGATAAAAATCACCAAAATTAAAATAAAAATTCTAACACTAAAATAAATCGCCAAATTCGAAAAAATCGCCAAAATGAAAAAAAACGCCAAAAACCGAAAAAGTCGCCAAAACGCGAAAAATGCGAAAAAACCAAAATAATTGTTTATACGAAAAAAATCGCCAAAATGAAAAAAATCGCCATATTGAAAAAGCGCCTAAATGAAAAAAATCGCCAAAATGAAAAAAATGCCAAAAAGCGAAAAAATCGACATAACTAAAAAAATCGCTTAAATGAAAAAAAATCGCCAAAATTAATGAAATCGCCAAAACGAAAAACATTGTCAAAATTAAAAAAAAAATCCAACACTAAAATAAATTGTCAAATTCGAAAAATGGCCAAAAATTAAAAAAAAACGCCAAAAACCGAAAAAAATCGCCAAAACGCGAAAAGATGCGACAAACCCAAAATAATTGTTTATATGAAAAAAAAATTGCCAAAAAGAAAAAAATCGCCAAATTGAAAAAAACCCTAAAAACCGAAAAAATCGCCAAATGAAAAAAGTGTCAAAACTAAAAAAAGCGCCTAAATGAAAAAATCGCCAAAATGAAAAAAAATCAAGAAGCTAAAAAATCGACGTAACTAAAAAAATCGCCAAAATTAAAAAAATCGCCAAAATGAAAAAAAAATCGATTAAATAAATAAAAAAACTCCAAAAAACGAAAAAATCGCCAAGACGAGAAAGGTGTCAAAACTAAAAAACTGCCAAAATAAAAAAAACCAAAAAAATCGTCAAAACAAAAAAAAGTCGCCTATATGAAAAAAATCGACATAATTAAAAAAACGCTATATTAAACAAAATTGCCAAAAATTAAGAGAAACGTCAAAAACCAAGAAAAAACGCCAAAACAAGAAAAAAAGTGCCAAAAATAAAAAAAGCGCCAATAAACGCTTCAAACCCAAAAACCCCATAAACGAAAAAAAATATCAAAACTATATTTTATATATAGGCTAAAGTTCGCACTGAATTACATATCTCGTGCCCGTACGGAAGGAACCCTTCGTGCGCGGCTCAAAGTCGCACTTCACTGAATTTATTTATTTAAAATTCTCACTTTAATAAAAATTCTTTTCTCCTAGAAATTTACGTTTCCCATAACATTTCGCCTCTGACATTGAAGATTTAATTTTAGACCAGCAATACTAATATGTATAATAAATATAAAGAATTCTTACATATATTTTAAAATATACACTACACATGTATTCAGAAACGCAAATTCCCTCAAACCAAGAAAAATCAATGCAAACAAAATACATACATATTCCTTGTACGGAAGAAACAAGAAGACAAAAGCGATTATGATAACGTTGTCTATAGTCTTGTATCAGCCTGCTATTGTGACCACATTCTGACGCCATATAAAATAGATTGTGCAATTTTATGTTCTTCTTTGGTTGCACACATGAAAGTATTTATCTCTTGTGCAAAAATGATTACAGAGAACCTATACCATTCAATAGACTGTTGCATGTACTAATGCAGCACAGCGAAGCGCTTGATCATTGTTTTTTGTTGCCTTTCTATTATGGAATTGTTCTCTATTCATGGCAATGATACATAGAAACATGTAGAGCTTGTTATTTATAGACAAACTAATTTAATCCTGATTTTTTTCCAGCAATATACATAAAACTGGCAAGTCGAAATTACTCGTATGGTCATGATTTTTGTTGTTGGATGGTTGTTGCTATCTTTCAATGTTTCTTGTATTCATATGCCAATTTGGTTGTTATGTATTTAATGATGACGATAATTGTGTCTTTTTCTTTTCTGTATTTGTATTTTTTTTTTTCATATTTAAACTGTTTGGAATTTCTTTGCAGGAGGAAATTATTTCGATTTTCTACGTTTTGTATCTTATCTCTACTTTGCTTTCAGTATTTTGCATTGAACTTCATGTATGAATATGTAACAGTTGAAATTGCTTTGCAACATGTTTGATGCAACAACCAAATTTCTCAGAAATTAGAGCAATGGAGCTACGAGAGCTGCATGACGTTTTGAATGAAACACATATTTTTTGAATAATAAAAAAAAATATTTTATTTTTCAACGTATTCGTCTCCTTTGAGCTCTCCACACTTCGTCTAACGTTACTTTAATTTTATTATGCCTTCCAAAAAATAAGATTTGAATAGGTAATCAAAATGTCAATTTGTGAAACGATTTCATCGTTGGAGTCAAATTTCTTTTTCGTCATTGATTGTTTCAACCTTTTGAATGTAGTCATCGTGCATCAAAAAAAAACCGACGTCAAACAATTGTTATTTAAACGGCTTTAATCATCAGTTTGCTTTCTGAAAGGGTGGAATCTTATTCTAAAACAATTATCCTCACTAATAGTGCACTTCCATGGTGCCATGGAAGGCATCGTACTTTACTCATCGTATAAGTATACAGTGTTGAACACAGCGGTGCCAACTATTTACAACCCAAACGCGCTATTGCCCTTCTCAAAACGCGCTAGAACGCGCTAAGTTACAACATTGTCAACTATTTATAGCCAAAACGTAAAATCATTTAATACAAAATCAGAATCGCCTTCCAAATAATAGAAATCCCTACTTTTTATTTTATTTTAGCATCTATTCTATTCTAATAAGTTATGTAAACTTTTTGGGTCATTAATACATATTTTTAGCTGTGAAATTTCAAAAACATTTGCCATTTACAGTATTAAAATGCGTTTTTAATTCTCACCACAGTCAAGGTAATTTTATTTGCGACAGCTAAATCAATACTTGAAAATTTTTATCAGAGTTTTGGATACTAGAAAATTGTTACACTTATACAAAAAAAGTAAAAAAATATTGAACTGAAATGATGTTATCAAATGTATTAAAAATGCGCTAATTTAGCGCGTTTTTATGAAAAGCGCTAAGACGAAAAAAACGCGTTTGACATAGTTTAAACGCGCTAAAGGTGGAGGTACATACCACGCGTTACGCGGCACCGCTTTTCTGGCTTCCTAAACGTTTAACGCTATACAAATGGAAAGTTACAAAACACGCTTTTGAGGCTTTTTTTGGTTGTAAAATTTCAAGCCTTTGCCGGCTATTTTTTGTCATGTATTTAAGTTTGATTATTCTTTAAATGTTTAATGCATTTTTTTTATCCATTGTTTAATAAATAATAAATTTCTAATAATTTTTTTGTATGTTAACATATGAATCTGACAACACTAGCTGTCGTTTTGTATACAACGCGTGAAAGTTGAACAATAATCAACTTTTTGCAAGGTACGCGCGTCGCGAACTTCTCTATGTAACTTGCCTTATGAAAACACACTATTTCAACTTTTTTGACAGACGCGTGCGTCGCGTTAGCGCATTTAATGCGTGTTATGTACTTCCCCATTAAATTGGCATCGCTGGTTGAACAAACTGTCATTTAGGGATGCTAAAATTGCGCTTTCATTACAAAAAAGGTTTCAGCAAATTGTAATTCGATGAATATCAAAACCATTCACATATTCCATTCGCACTGAAAATTTTTTATATAAAGGTACACACAGTGCAACCAACACAAGAACGCTGTTGATGAAGGTATGGCGGCCTTCGAAAATAGCATGTTGTTCCGTTGTGCTATTCTGCTATTAGATGAAATTTGGCATACATAGCAGAACGAACTCTAGCCTAATCAAATCATAAAAAAATAATCATGTTGAAATTACTAGTAGTCATGATTGTAACATGTTTTTTTTTCTACAAGCTAATTTTTAAAAAGTATTTCCGTTGTTTGACACCATAAATAAGCTGAAGGAAAAGAGCAGCAACATGAAAAAAAGCACAATGTTTTTTTTTTTCAATAAATGACAGCAATAAAAATTATTTGCTGCAAGTGTTGTTGTGTTACAATAAATTTTCTTGCACGTTTGTCTTAACAACCTCGTGGCAGTTTAACCCATATTTGTCACAATGATCAGTCCGATAAATCGAATGGTTGGTCAGGGAGCAGTGTTGCCAAATGAAGATTTTTATTTTTGACTTGTTTGCACTAATATTTTTCTACGCAGTAAAATCAGCAGATCAAATTTACAGATTCTCTACATTAATCATTGTAAATACTAGAGACTTATACAAAATCTAGGATGAACCGATTTGCGCACTCTTAAAAAGAGAAAAAATGCAGTGTGCTGGTTATTAAATTTTTAACACAATAATCAAAAGAAACAGCAAATGCATACTTTGTAAAATGAACAATTATAACATTTTTACAAAATTAAATGCAAGAATTTTTTTTAGTGTTGTATTCAAAAAAAAAAAAAAGATTGTGAAAAATATTATTGTTATAAAACAGGTGATTAAAATTTGTTTTCAAATGATTAAAGACTTCATTTTAAGTATTTTCATGTAAAACTTTTTTTATTTTTGCTTACAAAAATCATAATGGGCCTTATTACGGTTCTCGAATTTGTAGATTCGACTTCGACTTGCTGTACTAGATTAAAAAAACATACAAAATTTTTCTTTAATCTGGTACAAACTCTCGAAGTCGAATAGAAAAATTCGAGAACCGTAATAAGGCCCAATACATATATAACATAGTATCTTTAATTGCTCGATAGTTTTTTGTGCAGTGAGGTTCAACAGTTGCAGCTTAAGGCCGTGATACACTATCATACAAAGTCGTGCGATCTACGAAAAAATACAACCCTGGTATGATGGAGTTTATGAAAATTTTCAAAAGACAATAATTTTCCTAGATCGCACGACTTTGTAGGATAGTGTATCACGGCCTTTAATGGCAAGTAGTTTAGTTATAGGCAATTGCGGCCATAAAAAATATATATATTTATATTGCAAGTATGTCAAAATTTATATGAAAATTTCGTCTTAACGTGCACTTCAAACCCAAATAAATTTTTTTTTTTTGGAATACAGCAGTTACTATATTTTATCAGCGAATATTTTATCTATGTGTAACAGCTGTTGCTTAAAATCTCTAAATAACAGTATTGAGTAAATAAGGTGTTCTTATTAAATTATACCGTTTTAATTTCTTATTAAATTAAATCTTCTTATTACATTAAAACGACATACATATGTATATGTAAGTGACTTTTATTTGATTAGCAATTTCCAATTTGAATAAATAAGCGTTTTTAAAAAGGTAAAAATATTCAAAAAACTTTTATTTTTTATATTCTGGCAACTCTGTAACGCTGCAACGAATTTTAAGCAAACAAAAATGCTGCCACTATATCACACAGACAATTTATTACGTTATCTTCGTATAATAGCAACTGACAAAGCGGCAATAGTTTCCACTGCGACAGTATTTTTAAACGTTTGGACAGAGGAAAAAGCAATAAAAGTGATAATTGGATTTTTTATCAAACAAAATTCAACAGAAAAAAATTAAAAAAGAGTACAGGGTGTTTTAAAAGAAAATGAAACTGCAACCTTGTTATAAATTTAGTTAATTCCCCTTATTGTGAATGGCGTCGTCGACGTCACATCAAGAAGACAGTAAATATTGCCACTTGTCTGCTGTGTATCGGCAACAATTGGATCTTATTGGCAATCTCTTAATGATCTCTAAGGCCCCTTTCACATTAGGCAACTTTACTTGCGCAAGTCTTGTGTTTGTGGGTGTGAGAGGAAAGGTCGGTTGAAGGGGAAAGAATTGCCGAGATTTGAGTACAGACTTGCTTGAACTTGGCATTTCTGCCACAATTCTGTGTCAGCTGTCATTGTTGGCTTGGGATATTGATTTGTTTTTGACATTGTCTTTTATTTCTTCTTCGGTGTGTTGTCTAATTAATTAGTTTTGTGTTAAGAAAATTTTATTTGTGAATAAAAAGTTAAAAAATAATGAGAAATATGAGAAAGAAAATTAAACTTGCTCAACAAATGAACTGAATGTGAACATAGAAGCAAGTTCAAAAGAAAATAAATAAAAATTAAAATTATACTTGCGCAAGTAAAGTTGCCTAATGTGAAAGGGGCCTAAGGAATTGTAAATGAATGGAGCATGTTATTGTGAATTGTTGTCAACAAAGAGTAGACAAGGGACAATTCCAAATGTTGTCTTGATGTAACGTCGACGACGTCATATAAACTCTATTGAAATATTTTTAAATTACGAGTGGTATCGAACGCCGTAATTTGCCGCCCCTGTTCTTTACACATTTCTGTCAATATTTTTTTTAATTCTTTTGTAATTGTGTTATTTCTTGTACGTTTTGTGTTACATTTTGTTCAAACTAGAAATAACTTAATTAAATTGAAGTTACCATATCTAAACCAGAAATAATTAAAAGTTTGCTTTGGAGTTTACCTATGTACATATTAGTGCCCTGCACAAGACCATTTATAAGACCTTTCAAGACATGAGATATTTTGCGAAATATTCTAAAACAAACGCTAAACAACATTGTTGGCAATACAAACAACTGAAACAAATGTCTTGGGAAAACTGTCTTGAAAAGTCTTATAAGTGGTCTTGTGCAGGACTATAGTAAATATGTATTTATATAAGATGCGCAGAATTCATGCAATCTGTCTTCTCTATCAAATTACTGCTATCTTTAAATATGTCTTAAAAAACACATCTTAGTGACATGACAATTTTTGTTGCCACCAATTGCCACAATACATTGTTTGGCTAAATTAAACTTATTTCTTGAGAACTTGATCATAAATATTCTTAAAATATTTTAAATGTATGTACATATGTATGTAAGTTGCTTTCACTGTGTAAATGCTGCTGGCTGGTGCATGTGTATCATTAAGATGATTTGTTTTCCTGGTAAATAACACTAGAAACAGTTATGTAACCGATAATACGAGATTTAATATTACAAACATTTATGTGTTCAGTTGAATGGTGGCAGCTCATTAAGGCGAAATTAAATTAAATCTTTTCAAAAGTCTTATTGAAAACACTGGCCAACAAAATCATGCAGTCAATTTGAACTCAGTAGAGGAAAATGCCAACAAAATTCCAAATACAAGCGGGTTATCGAAGCATCCAAGGTTTGCTTTAATTTTCTGGAACATTTTTTCGCAATGAGAATCGTGAATCGTGCTGCAGAAAACTCAGTAAAAGTATTTTCTTCGAACAAAATGCGTGAACCCATCTTAACTGTCCAATCAGCTGTTGCCTTTTTAATATAAAATATAAGTTATGAAAAACTAAAGTAATTTAAAGCTTTGCCTGTTTTTGTTCATTGCTGGACAGCTGGACAGTGTAATAACAGATTTTCAGCATATTTTAAGACTGGTCTTGCTGCCTGGATGTTTAAAATTTCTTTTGTAAAATCAAGTTTTTTTCTTTTTGCATTGCTATGGAATTCTTTGCAAAAAAATAAATAAAATGTGATGAAAGATCGATAGTGTATAATATAACACAAGTAGATTACATCAAATAGACAATATTTTTTTCTTCTACAAAAGCAGTAAGCAAATTCCATTTGAAAATATGTTTATGTACATTGTTTTTATTTTAAAATCTTGCAATTATTGGGAAGAATATTTTTTTTAAACTCACAACTCAAAAAAAGTTTGAGCAATTTTATACTAAAACAAGTAACGTTTCAAATAAAAATCATAAAGTAAAATAAATTTTATCAACAAAAGAGTAATCGTAAAATGTTGAAGTTTTTACTGTAGAAAGATATTGATGTTGTTAGGTCGTCAGCCCCATTATTGATTTGACCCATTTGACCATTTAGAAAAAAGTGAGTTAAGTGTGGGGTATATATATTTCGAATATCTCCTTTCTGAATCCAAAACATGTTTCGCGAAATTAATTATGGTATTCATTTTACTCCATTTCAAATATTTTAAGGTTTAATAAGTATTGTTTTGCTGTACATGCCACAGTTTGGCGTTTGCGTTAAATTCTTCATACAAAAACATGCGAAGTAAAGTTAACTCTTGTTTTGCTTCATTTCTATAACATAGTGTCCACACCTGATGATTAAATATCATAACTCGTAATATAACGCCGGCAGAGCAACTGTAATTTTTTCATTAATAGCAACACAAAGCGGTAGACGTTAATGATTTTATATCATGATGAATCAAAGAAATATTTGACAAATACTTGCCAAAAATAACTAATTTGCGTGTTGTTAAATTTTTTGTTCACAAATAATTGTTTAAACGAAAATAGTTTAATAAATAAAAGTTAAATGCACAGTAACACATAAAATGACATTTGATATCAAGATGAATTTATCAGGCCTTGAGTTCTGATGATTATATCATAACGCTGCCATAATATTAATAAATTGAGTCTATACGTGATGACTTTTCATCATTATATCAATTTGATATCATGATCATGATATAAATTCATCAGGTGTGAACACTATGTAAGAAATGAATAATAAGAAAAATTAAGGCACCGTAAGAAAAATTCAATGGCGACTGTTAAGCGAAAACATCATCACCCAGATGCAGCTGCCGATTAAATTTTTTAATATAAACTTATTAAACGCTAAAATAAAATAAAAGAAACCTTAATTATGCAGGTTTGAGTAAAACAGAAATCATTTAATTTCATTCTTTATATTAAATACACTTCAGTTACTTGATCTTCTTGTGTAAGTGTGAAAGTGGAGAGATATTTAAACATATTGCGGCGGCCACTTCTTGATCGGCGTTAAACGATCGACTTATTTCTCTGGACAGTAAGAAATTCTCAATTCACAGCTGTGACACGGCAGTTACGTATACGTATGGATCACTAAAAACTACTTTTTAAAAATAAATTAGGAAAAGTGGTGTATGCGGCACAAAACTTATTATTACTTCTAACTTCATTCATAAAAGTTCACTAAAATTTATACATTTCTTCCAGACATGTGTCGGAAACAATGGTGAAAATACAAAAAAAATTCTATCGGGTATACTTTGAGAAAACTTCATATAAACCTTCTTTGTCGTTTTTCTCCATTCCTACTTTTTGGCATATGCTCCAAACCAATAATGGTCGAAAACCTCTATTGTTAGTACGTTATTAAAATTTAATTTCATAATTGTATTATGCCTTTAAATATTATAAATAAATAATAAAATAAATAATGGACTGACGAAATGATTTCTGGCAAAAAGTGAAATTTTAAAAATTTTGAATTAATATACTCTCTTAGTGATTAAGTGCGATATATTTGCTGCATACATATCGTTGGTTGGTTATTGGTTTGCGGCACAGTATATGCAATACATTATGTCTGTAGCAAAGCAATGAGCAACCGACGATATATCAAGGATAAAAATTGTCTAAGTAAATTTTTAATGGCTCGATTATGGATGGCAACAGAACTTCAGTTGCCGAGTTAACTAGCAACGCAACTGAAACTAAAATTGGTATAATGTATGGCAACTTGCTCCAGTTGCCAAAATCGAAAATACGATTATGACAGATTGGCAACTGAAAATTATGCGGACAAAAATGCAAAACATAAGAAATACAAGTGCTTAAAACAAAATCATCAAGTAAAAGTGCTTAAAATAATACTTATCTTAAAGAGTATTAGTTAAGTGGAATTAATTGCTGATGAAGAGAAGGAAATGCAAAATGTGGGATCTATTAGACGGCCTAAAATAGGTTTTAACAATCTCTTTTTTAACTTTAAATCATCTTTTCTTTTTAATATGCAAAGAAGAAACTCGAAAATAAAAATAGTATAGCGCATAAATTTAAATTTTTTCACTTTTTACTTTGCAGCAACTACAAATTTGTGGTTGCCAATTACCAGCTGTTAGTTGCCAGTTGCCATCCGTAATACCATTTCGGCAACTAGCAACGCAACTACAGTTCGGTTGCCATCCATAATCGAGCCATAAATTAATCTTTATTTTTCCATAAGTTAAATAGTATTTAAAAATAAGCTTTATATTCATTTTTCCACAAGTTAGTTAATTAAATTTTTTCTCTTCTGCTTGAAATTTCAGTTTTTCTTTTGTACACTTTTTTAATGTTTTTTTTTAATACTGAGAAATGCTTATATCATATGAGATATGTAGATCGATACATGAGCCTAAGGCAACCAAACCATTAAACCATTTGAGGTCTCCACAATCTTCTTCTGAGTCGGAAACTAACACTATAGCAAACGTTTTCAACCCCACTGTATGCAAATAGTAATTAAATATTTATATTTATTTTAACACATTATTGCTGCATTTTCTTGAATCGTAGCAAAAATAATAAAATAGCAAACAATCATCCAGTACATTTAAAAAAAAAAGTATTTTGTTTTCTTCAAACGTTTTTCAAAACTCACATCAAATTCAATACTGCTGTGTCGTATAACACTGCTAAATGGTATGGGACAAGACCAACGTTTATTCTTGGTATCCTCTTCAATATACGAGATGAACATTTTGAATTTTTGTCACAAAAACACATTTAATTATTTTTTTATTTTTTTTTTTTATTTTTTGACCAGACGAATTACGATTAAATTATCTTTGTTCAATTTATATTACAATTTTAGTTGTTTGTAAAATTTTTTTGTTTTGACGTTTTTGATAAATTCCGTATTACAAAACCAATGCCAATGATTATCAAAATGAACTAAAGTTGAGAACTGCAAAATTATTGAAATGATTCACAGCAGTTTATTTCTGCAACAAATGTTTTGTTTTATTTACAAGTCTCGAACCCTCAAAAAACACAATTTTTCGTTATTATTATTATTATTATATATTTTTTTCAATTTGTTTTAAAATATTTAAATGTAAAACAAATGTAATAGGGATTTGGATGCTCTTAAAAAAGAGAGTAAAAATTCTATATAAAAACAAACAAAAACACCAGCGAAATCATTTATTTAAAAACACTTTGTAAAATGTATAAAAAAAAGGCAGTCATATTTCTACAGCAGCATCTTGCCCAGCAGTTTGCTAAGCTTCTGGTGTATAGAGCAAAAAAATAAATAAATGAATAAAATATTAAATGCTCAGCCACACACAAGTGATATGAGTTGGTCTTTCTGTGCATTTATTTTAAATTGACGCTTATCATTTGAAATGAAACGAAAAAGGGTGTAAATTATTTATTTATTTTTTTTTATTTTTTATTTTTGCCCGTGCTTAACCTTCCGCAAGTGTGGTGCCACCAGTCAGGGACAGTGATTAAAAGTTACTTTCCATAAAATTTAAAAAAAAACTTTCTGTTCTGTTTCGAACTTTTTTTTTAAGTTTAAGGATTAAATTAAACTAAAGACAAATGTAACTCTTCAAGCAGAACGGAAAAAAGGCGCTACACCTTCATCATCGTGTTTGGATCAATGTGTGTGGCGTCAGTTAATGCAAAAAAAATTTTGATGTTTCCCTAAGTAATCGGATCTACGCTGCGGAGCGACTCAACTTAATTCGCCCAAGGATTGTCAACTCAGAAGCAGCTGTAGCAACCAAAAAGTTTTTCCCACAGGGTAGGATATACGGACACAGCGCAGCTGTTACAACAACAACAAAGTTTTGAGTGAAAAAGTCTGTGTTTCGTTAAAAAAAATTGTAGGACTTATTCAGGCCTGTTACAGAAACCAAATTCGATTGAAATTGATTTCAATTCCGTAATTAGCTTCTTCAGAAAACGAAAAACGAAAAATTTTGCTCGAAATGAAACCACTTTAAATTTAATGCTCGGAATTATCAGTTTCTGTATGTGAAAGTAGGAAAATATATTTCAATAGAAAGATTTTTTTTAAAAACAAAACTGCTGCCATATCCTTCAATCTTCCTCTTCACCAGTTTTTGGCAAACTGTTGACGTGTCTTGCACGTCAATTACACTCACGTTATTGAATTGCTTGCTTGGCATTTCTTGTATTAATTTTTAAATTTTATTCAGTTCAATAAATAAAAAAAATCCGTCTTTTGTGTTTTATCTCCTCTTCGTTTTATTTTTCGTGCGCAATATTGCCACATTTAAATTGAAAACAATCGAATTGGCGCTTTTTAGGAATGAGAAAACTCGATCGAAATCTGGAGAAGGTAAAATAAATTCAGTGAAGTGCGACTTTGACCCGCGCACGAAGGGTTCCGTACGGACACGAGATATATAATTCAATACGAACTTTAGTTTATATAAAATATAATTTTGGATTTTTTTTCGTTTTTGGGTTTTTTCGGTTTTAAGCTTTTTTTAGTTTTGGGGTTTTTTGCGTTTATATGCGCTTTTTTTGTTTTGACACTTTTTTTCTCGTTTTGGCGATTTTTTTTGGTTTTTGAAGTTTTTTTCTTCATTTTGGCGATTTTTTCGGTTTTTGTCGTTTTTTTCATTTTGTAAAATTTTTCCGTTTTGACACTTTTTTTCTCGTTTTGGCGATTTTTTTCGATTTTTTGCGTTTTTTCTTAATTTTGGCGATTTTGTTTCGTTTTTGCGATTTTTTTTCATTTTTGCGATTTTTTTCCATATAAACAATTATTTTGGTTTTGGCGCCTTTTTTGAGTTTTGGCGCCTTTTTTGAGTTTTGGCGAATTTTTCATTTGGGCGATTGTTTCGAATTTGCCGATTTTTTTTAATTTAACGATTTTTATCGTTTTGGCGATTTTTTCTTCAATTTTTGGTTTGGCGATTTTATAATTTACGGATTTTTTATTTTGACCGTTTTTGAAAATTTCAAGAGTTTACGAGATATTTTCAAAAAATACAACCCTGGTACGATTGTCTAGGATGTTTAATCATAGCCTTAAGCAACCGGTCTCTCAGCAAATTACTTTTTATGTTCTCTTTTATATTAAATTTTTTATACTTGAAACAGTGGATTAAAATTTTCTAAATAGAAAAGGCCATAGAAAACCCATTTCGTTTTCAAAAAGGAAAGCAAAAAAATTCACTTCATTTAATAAAAATTCTCACTCACCTGTGACACTAAAGCTTTGGTTTCGGGTGTGGTACTTTCTAAGAAAATCTTTTTGAATTCACTGGGACTAGATAATTTAAAATCTGAGGCAGACGCTATGAAAGCCTGAATTTCTTGCAGACTTTGTTCGGCCAATTCATGAGACGAAGAACATTTTTCAATACGCTGTGAGGTAAGTAATTCAACACCATTCGCACACCACTCATTAGCCTGTAAGCAAAAATAATAATATTAAAAATATATTTAATGAATATACATATAAATAATTTTAATTTTACCTTCTCGACTCTTTCCATAAGTTCACGATTTTTATTCAAAATATCCAAACGTTTCTGTAAACGTTCTGTGATTACATCACAAACGCGTTGCAGTTCATCACATTTCGGTTGAACGATTTCCCAGGGATAAACACCGCGTGAACCGATCAGTAATTGGCCGGCAGCAATAATCTCAGCAGCCTTGTCAATGTCATTGGCACACACAGTCTGAAAATCTTTAGTTTCCATTAGTAAACTGTCCACACGTTCAACACTCTCGCCGATTTCGGTCATTTCGGAGGCGGTTTTTAAGCGGATGTCAAACAAAATCTAGAAGACAAGCGTTAATGTGAAATTAAGAGTCGGGTGGTTTTTTTTGCAAAGCAATAATTTCTATGGATAATATAAAATAAATATAAAATTTTTATTTATTTTCTCAGTAAATCACAGTCCACTTAAAAAAGTATAGAACATTACTGAAAGTTGTCGTTCAGCTACAGATTTTTGCCAAATTGGCAGCATCGTACACACTTCTTAAGTCTATCAAAAATCAGTGTATGCCTAAAATCTATTTGTCGAAGAATTAAAAATAAACCGATTTTTTTTGAAATTTTTCGTTAATGTAGTTTTGAACGAATTTCCCAATTTAAATCAAATCAAGGCAGTAATCGATGTGATTTTTTGAGGTTAAGGAGTAATTAGTTTAAATTTTTTTTTTCAAAGAAAACAGTTTTGTTGAAATTTTCGAAATCTACCAAATCAACATCTAAGTGAGCTCAACATCTTTCGAAAGCGGCATACTTGCTCCGATCCTTTGACCCGCTCTTAATTTATGTGATGTTTACACACACACACACACACATACATACATCCATATGGAAATCATCGCGAAAATGATCAGATACGACTCCCACAATATATGTACATATGTGACGAAAGCTCGATATTAGAAAATTTGGGTAAAATCAGTAACTTTCTATAGCGGGAAGTAAAAAAATTTATATTCCTATTTATTCCTTTGCTTTATAAAAATAAACGCTTTGTGGACTTTAAAACTTTCAAGTTGGCGACACTGTTTTGCTTGAGAAACCAATGACAGCTAATTATCACAAGGGTACGTATCCAAATATACATACAAGCTTTCCCACGCTTAAAAGGAACTTTCTTCGGGAGCTGCAAACGATCATTACCTTCGAAGAACCTTCAAAGAACCCCTCCTAAAGTTTATTTATAGCCCCCACCTACATGCAAATTATTAAGGAAAAGTGAGGTTAACCATTAACTAGAGCAAGAGAAAGAGACATTCAAACCCGTCTAGAGCAGGCCTTAAAGGCTCAGTTAGTAAATGTAACTGCAACAGTAGGAAACAGCTGATTGATACTGTTACTCGTATATGAAAAGTAATGAAAATTATTATAGAGAGGTAACCGGAATCTAAGAAAGTTTTCACATAACAATATTGATCAATTGTTTCCTACTGTAGCATGTACATTCCTAGCTGAGCCTTTATTCGACTGTAATGTAAAGTAACTGTAACAGTAGGAAACAGGTGATCGATGTTGTTGTGTGAAAAGCAATGGAAATGGTTATAGAGATGTAATGTAACGTAACCTACTTTTCAAATAAAAATATCGATCAGCTGTTTCCTATGTTGCAGTTACATTACATTACATTACAGTTGGCTAACTACGCCTTTACGGCTTTTAAGAAATTATTAATTAATTAAAGCTAGATTCAAGCATGTTGTCCAAGTTGGGCAAAATTTTTTTTATGAGTAGTTTGACGTCTTTCTTCTTGAGAAAGAGAGAGAGAGAGGGAATATTGTTTACGAACAACTCTCAGCTTGAATTGGTTCATATTTATGTTTTGCTTGGACAAACTTGAGTTGTATTGTTGTTGTGTTGCATAGTATAAAAAAGACATTTTGTGTTTGTGAAATTAAATTGTGACATTTTTTTAAGTTAATAATAACAAAAATTAAAAATTTTGAAAACCGCCAAATATATCTAGACAAGTCGGCTGGACCGACTTTCTTTAAACATAGCTAAAAACCCTCTCGATCAAGTTAGCTTTCAAACAGATAAATCAAAATCGGTTCAGCCGTTTTGCCAGAACGTGGACCCGGACAGACACACACTATAAACTTATAACACCCATTTTTTTTAAGTCCGGAGTTAAAAATAGAAAAAAGTATAAATATTAAAATAGGTAAAATACGCCAAAAAAATAAAGCAAAGTATAAACAATCGGTGCAGTACTAATAGCTTTCAGCTTTAGTATTCGAGGTAAAATTTTTTGCGATGAGTGAATGAGCAGCTGGCATACAAAACAATGCTGCTAAAGCGGTCCATACACTACAACAGCATGCATGCGCAATCAAGTGTTTGTGCTAGCGGTTGGGTCGTGTATGGGCATTTTGTGTGATTGTACGTTTTGCTGTAGTGATGTCAAATAGAGTTTGATATTTTCCTGATGGTACAAGCTTGCTGGTATCGTGTATAGTGAAGTTAGGTCAGTTGAGTAAACTTGTCAAGGAGTAAACATTCATTTAAAAATTGTAATATGTTTAAAAATAATTTTTTTCAATGGAAAATGGACTTTGAGCACTTCAGTTGTACATAGTTGCTAATATTTACAAAATATCAATAAAAATTTAAGCAAACAACTGTGTCACTATATAAAACCACCCTTCTTTAATTTTTTAAAAAAGTGAATATTGTACCAGCTTGCTGGTATGTTATGTGGATCGAGCATGATTGCTCAATAGCTTGATTGTGCGTGCATGCTGTTGCAGTGT
This sequence comes from Tachina fera, assembly GCA_905220375.1. Classification (NCBI taxonomy): domain Eukaryota; kingdom Metazoa; phylum Arthropoda; class Insecta; order Diptera; family Tachinidae; genus Tachina; species Tachina fera. The sequence goes on along the minus strand of LR999967.1, from coordinate 98,873,054 downwards.
ATGGACCGCTTAAGTCAAAGATATGAATCTCTATAAAAAAAACAGCTTGTAGAACAAGGTATGATTATTATGTCGTCTTGTAACAAATTGTTTTTTTATAATAATAATATCTAATAATAATTTCCTTGTTCTTCATAGAAATTATCGCTTAATTTTGTGTTTCTTTATTTTTAGCATTTACATACATATAAACTTTTAAATATTTTACCTGCAGTTCTCTGAAACTCTGTTCAAATTTCCTTAATTCCAGACATTGTTGCAAACGGTTGCGATGTGTGCGCCAGAATTCATCGAAACGTCTTTCGGTTTCCTCCAGCTGCACCAAAAGTCTACGATAATCCCGACAATCATCATAATGTTGGGGTTTTTTCAATTTGTATTGGTGGTGATAAATAATTTGATGACGTTTTATGAATTGTTGTTGTTTTTGTTGTTGTAATTGTATTATATTTGTATGCCCTGCACTGGATCTGCATAATTACTCATAATTTATTGTATGATTTCCAATTATTTATGAGCAAATTAGTTTAAGGTTAAGACGCGTTTCAATTTGATATATTTTTTATTATCAATAAACCCGTGCATTTGTTTAAGTCATGTGATTTTTAATTTATTTTTTTATGGGTTTTTGCCGTTTGATTGACATTTATTACGAGTAGTTTTTTTTGTTGCAATTATTGGTTTTAAACAAAAACAATAGGACGGTTTGTCACATGTGGGTGAGTGAGCGTATGTTTTCAGAGAGAAAGATAAAGAGAGAAAAGATAGACAATTTCGATTTTATGATGAACCATGAAATGTCAACATTGATATAATGATCATTTAAAGATTGTGTGTTATACTCATGTTTTAGACTCGGCAGTTTTTCTTGAAGCAAGTCTGAGTTTATTGGAGAGAGGGGAAAGAAGAAAGTAGAGGGGTACTGACTTGCTTGTACAGAAAAGTTACTTCAATTATCTTTTGTTATTTCATTCGCTGCATTGAAACAATACCAAAATTGAACAAGAAACCGTCCGTGAGTAAACAATGGAGCAGTTTTAAAAGAGAATTGAAGAGAAGTGCTTCAAGAAAAACTGCCAAGTCTAAAATTTGACATAGTGAGAGTCACAGAAGAAAAGAGACAGAGATAGATAGAAGGAAGATGATGATGTGTGTGAGTTTTTGATAACTTTTGTATTTTTGTTAAGACATACGGCTTTGTTCTGTAAACCGATCGATTTGACATCGCACAATTTTAGAAAACTGACTGCGACAATAGAAATATTTTTTTAGATTTTTTAATTTTTTTTTTATTATATACATACATGATTCTTAGATAATATCTGATCTGATTATCATGCATAATTTTAAACTCGTCTGCAGGACCATTATTCATTTTTTTAAAACGAGAAATTTACTCGGATTTGGTTTACAGAACACGGCCGATAGCCTTGGTATAATAAACAAGCCAAAATCGTTCGGCCAAGTGTAGATGCCATGCCTATTTGAGATTTTGTCAACATTTTTTTATATTCATATATTTAAATTTATCTTATGTTTTTTTTCAGCTTTTGACAAGCAAAATATTGACCTTGTTTATTATATTATGGAAATAGGGAGCTACAATATAACCAGGACTTCTTCCTAACATTGATAACAGCTAAAAAAAAACCACTTCCCACACGGTATATATAATTTGGGCATGTCTGTTCTAGCTACAAAGGAAGGACATTTTTATATATTTTATATAAAACTATTAACTGCCTGTTCCAGGATATCACTCACTTTCGTTCGCAAGCATTTTAAACGACAAACAGCTGTTTTGCGTTCCACTAAAAGCCTTTAGCACGACAAGTCGAAAGAAAATGAATGCGAACGATAACGTAAGCATTTCAATACAAATTTACGCCCCAATAACATTTTTCCCAGTCATTTGTACGAACTCAAATGTCAAAACCAGGCACTTGTATTTTTATTGTCGACTGAGACAAAATGAATTAAATTACATTTTTTTAAATTTAAATAAAATATTTTGCTTTGCTAATGAGCAAATATAATACCGGCTTCGATGGAAATGGGCGTAACCCGTCGTTGACGGTCTCCTCACGCCTGAGCTTATAAGCAGCGGTTTTGCGTCCTTTGGCTGGTCTTTGTGATACTATTCTCAAGGTATGTATGTGTTCGACAACAGCTTCGATGAATAAAGATTTTCTGCTTAGCACCACTTCCGCTAGTTATAATCAAAGTTGGTAAGAAACTATAGTTCTTATGTATAAGAAAAAACGGTGAAGAAGTTAGCATAAATTACGCTGGGCCTTAATAGTGGGTTAAAATATTATGCGCCGATTAATATCAAATTGTATGGAGGAACTCATTAGCACCTAGGACAGTTTTTTCTTATACATCAGGCCGTATTTATTCATCTAAGCAGTTGTTCCACATACACAGAGGTGAAAATCCTTAAGCCATCCGGCTATGCAGAAAACTCTTCTAAATGGAGCCGGTATTCGGTGTATTATACATATGTACATAAATGCAAAAATAATGTACATATGTACGTATGTTCATATGTATATGTATTTACATATACATACGTAGAGAAGACAGTCCTTAGGATCGGACGAGGGCCAGCTATAAAAAAAACTTCGAAGTCGCAGTTGCGCATACACACATACATATAGACATATGTATATACATATGTATGTATTGCAGGTGAAAATTATTGCACCTGTCCAAAGGCCGGCAAGAAAGAACAATTTTTCTGGGTCTGTTGGTATTTTTAGAAGACCTAAAGATAATGACAATCACTCACCCAAATGACAATAACCTAAATAAATGGGCTGTTGGTCATTTTTCCATTTGGGTGATAGATTCTTCACAAAATTTTACATAGCTTTGGTTTTTCTGTCCTTATTTTGCATAAATAAAAACCCTTGAGTAATTCTGAAAACTTTTTATCATTAACAGTAATTGGTTTTTTAAGTTTATTTTAATTTATTTTTGAGTGCCACTTGTTGCAGGTTAAATTAAAACAGAGTTTTATTTTTTAAAGCACAATTCACACATTTGAACGATTTTTTATTCCCATTTGACGATGAATGTGTAAAATTGTTGATGTGGCAACATGGATATTTGACAACGGGTATACGGCTTACGTTAGAAACGTAAAGCCAATCGAACGATAAGTCGAAAGATAGTGGAACACTTTTATAGAAGAAAATGAGTGACTTACTTTCGTTCTCTTAAGTTTTCTTTCGACATCGTGGGGCAGGCAGTAAATATTTGCTAACACTAATTCACTTACAGGGATAATTCAAGGTATATTCATATAAGGTAGTCTCAATTGAATTTGCAGTGAAAAATTCATATTTGGGATATTAAAAAAAATTTACTGAAGAATGTGTTTTTACATCTGAGGGATATTTAAGTTGGAAGCGGAGAGAACAATCACCTGTACTGTCGATACCACATAGTGTATGAATTTGCCTTATTTATTTTAGAGAAATTTAAATTATACATTTTTAAATTTCATTGAACTGTAGTGAATTTTAATCAGAAATAGTTTCTAATTCGGGCTTAAGTTCAGTAATTTCAATTCTTATTGAATGAAATATTAATATTAATATTAATGTGAGTTTCTAAAGAAGAAATTTAACAGCCTTATTTATAAAACTTATTAAGGCTTTAAAAAGGTTTTTTAGAACAAATTTCCATAAAAATTTTTTCTTAAAAAGTCTTTATAAGGCCTAAATAATTTTTATAATAAGGCTGTAAATTTTTAATCAATCAATAACTTCTTAATCGGGCTCATGGTCAGTATAGCATGAAATATGTTATTAATTAGTGTAATTTCCTAAAGAAGGCAAGAAAAGTTAGAGTAGAATTTTCTAGATGATTTTAGCAACCACCACTCTCTGCCCAAATAGATAGACATGGGTGCTGATTAGAGTTTTTCTTTTCCCGGAGTTTTTCATTTCACTGGAAAGCGGGAACGAAACCATACAAAATATTTTTTAATTTAATCTATTTCAACAAAAAACAAATTATAATTATAATAAACACATTAGTAAAAAAAATACATATAATAGTAATGTATAAATACCAATATACATATGTATGTATGTAAATTTAAACCAAATATTTATTTAGAAATAGGACTTTAGTACAGAATAAGCATTAATAGAATCGTTCTTTTTACCAAAGATAGTCTGTAATTATTTTGCAATTTATCCTTTATTTTCTTGTTAATTTCTGTTTTTACTTTTATGAATTGTTCTAGAATTAAATTTTGAACGTCTCGTTCCGCTTTTGGCAAATAAAGTCCTCTGAGTCTCAGAGCACATGTGTGCCAGATGTAAACTTGGCCTTACTCGTTGTATAGTTTTAGCTATTGTGCTACTGCCATCTCCGTATTATTGCACCATCGCATTCATAAAGTGAATAACGACACTCATCAAGGCATGTGTAAAAACCAAGTTACCATAAAAAAATCTCGTGAATTCCCGCAAAAATTTTCCAGGCTTTCTTTCCCGGAAAGTGTGCAGGATCTCCTATGAAAAACACTAGTGCTGATGAATTATGTACATCGTGGCAGACATATGCGGTATTTCCCCCAACTAAGTTTAGTTTAACTTTTCTTGCCTTTTTTTTAAGATAATTGTGTTCAGTAATAAAATATATTTCATTCTATAAGTAAAAAAATTCAAACTGAGTTAATAATGCAGAATTATTCCTCCTACCGGGTCTGTTCGTAAATCCACGCACTACTGCTCTGCTACATAAAAAAATATTCCACCCTGTTTGAGACAGCTGTTTAATAAATTGTCCTAAAAGCTGTATTTTTTATGGAAAATGTATTGCATATGTTAGGGCTTAATAAAAATAATTGTGTGTGGACATGTGGTAGAATAATGTCAAAGCTGAAATTGGTGAGTTTAAGTGTGCTGACTTTGGTGAAGTGATTATGTAACGGTTGAGTGTAGAGATATATAGTTTTCATTTAAAAAACAAACAAACTACTTAAAATACAATAAAGTAATGAACGGTGAACAAATAAATTTATACGATTGAAAAACAATCATGCAAAACACTCACTGACTGTCATTTTCAAATACAGACACACATGTTTATATGAATGTGAATGAAGTAGATTTTAGCGATCAATTTGTATGTGTACTCCGAGGGATTGTCAAATTTACTAAAATAATGGGCGTTATCGTAGTTGGCTTAAGGCCGGGGCACAATGAATTCCTCAAACGTTAAACTTCACCTTTTTCATTAATTTCACTCGTTCTACTTGAAATATAATAAAATTTTAATCCGCCTTAATGCGACCAAAAAATGAAAAGCTTTTTCACGTATAATTTTACTTTTTACATACAAAAAAAAGCAAAATTTCACCCGGAAAAAATTGTTCGCCACTTGTTTTCGATAAGCGCAGTTCATTATATTTATTACCAACATAATTACATGAATTAGGAATAAAAAATTGACAATCCTTTTGTGATGATTATATAATATGATAATTTTTTAAATACAAAACATATTTAACACACAAAAAGCACTGAAAACACAAAACAAAAATGGACAAAAATGTACGAGGAGTCATGCCAAAACTTTTTTATGAGACAACAATAAAGTGTAACCAAGAAAAAAATACCTTTTAACCGAAACTCGTATAATTTTAAAATTGTTAAACTTAACGAACCTAAAAATTTTAGTTTTACGACAGTTTATTGATCAATTTAATTTTTTTTTTACAAAACCAGTGCAGAGCTAGAAATTAATAATGAACATTTAAAAAAAGAGTTTAAAAGGAAATGAAGAGGATTTAAGGAAGGGCGCAGCAGAGGAAAGGTAACTAAATTATTTATAAAGGGAGTTGTGGTATGATTAAGTTAGTAATAAAAATTAATTTTAAATATATGGAAAATTAGTTGTTAGAAAAGTTAAAGAGAAGCTTTTTTGTTTTTGCAAGATAAATGAAGCCTTAAAAATTCATTATTATTTTTTTTTAAATTTAAATGATAGCTTACCGTTCTATAGAGCTGACATTGCCGGTGCGTTCAGAGAATTCTTTGATTTCATCATTTGATTTGATATTATTCAAAAGAGTTTCACCATGTTTGGCGGCCGCCAATATCTCCTCCTTGAGCCTTTGATAGTCTGAGCCCTGATCATCCAAGAGCTTTTGCGTGGCTTCTACAGAATTTGGGAATTCTGTATCATGTATGGCCTGAATGAAAACGTCTAATTCGGCAGAAACTTGATGAGTTAAACTAGAGAATTTTTCCAAAGACTAAATAAAAAGAAAACAAATTATTAAATACACATTTTGTTATAAAAAAAATATCAACAGAAATTACTATTCTCTGTTGTATCCATTCGTGGTGCGAATATATTAAGGTGCCGCCCATTTCGGTCGTTAGTTGAGAGGGAACTAAGTACTCGTGCAGGTCGGCGAGAGAGGAACATATGACTAAACGAAAGCGATATTCGTCTTTAGAAAATTTCGTACTAACTTCAGAGATGGCTTTTTGAAACAGGCCCGACGGCCTCAAAACATAAACAACGTGTATAATGCCGGGAAAGTATATCTGAAATAAAAAGTAAGAAAGTATAGCTAAAAATTTTTAGATGAGCAATAATAAGTGAAAAATGTCTACCGGTTGATATGACAAATTTAACGGTAAATAATAAATTTCTTTTAAAAACTCTTTATAAAGACTTTTTAAGTTTTATAAATAAGGCTGCAAAAGTTTAAGGGTTTTTTTTTAAATAATAAAAAATATAATGAAGAATTTATTTTCGTATAGAAAAAATAAATAAGGCAAGCATTTTATAATATACTAAAAAGTGAACCGCATAAAGAAAATTTAAACGGTAGATAAGCAATAAATCAGGGGGTCCATTCTGTAGTTGTAAACGAAAGAAATTATTTTCCACTTTATGTGCTAATTACATGCAAATTCGAACGCATTTTCTTTTGTTTCGAGTTACAGCGCAGACACCATGTTGATTTTTATAAGAAAATAATTAACCGGTTCATATACAACGCTATTTAAAAATTTAATTTCCACTATAGAATTAGTGCTACCGCTCGAATTCGAATTCATGAATTCCACATGTGAAAATTTCCGAATAAAATTTTTCGTTTATATGGCTTTTAGTTTCGTATCACACCAGTTCTATAAAAATTATGAACTCAAAAATTTTATGAATATTTTTTTTTAAAAACCCTTTATAAAGCCTTCATAATTTTTAGAAATAAGGCTGTAAAAATTTACATATTTCCCCTTCTTCCGACGGGCAAATCTTTGTGCTTATTTTTCTTCATCAATTGTCAAAATATTTCTTAATTGATTGAATATTATTTAAGCAAAAAACATTCACAATAACGTTTTTTTTTTCGGAGTTTAAAAATGTAAACATTCGGAAATTTTTACCACACATTTTATTCATGATACCAACTGTTCACACCTTCGGAAATTTCCATGAGAAATTTTATTTAGGATAAGTCTGACTTTTCATAATTAAAATTGAACCGGTTAATTTTGCATAGAAAAAAATTCTATGATTTATTTAGAGTATATAGATTAAATGCAAATCGATTTCATTGAAAACATGCCAAAAAAAACCTCAGTTCATTTAGGGTCTGATAAAAAAAAATAATAAGTTACTTAGACTGCATAAAGTATTTGAAGACTGAACCGGTTCATTATTTAAACAGCCAAAATGAAGAAAAACAAATCAAAATAATTCTGCAAAAAAAAACCGACATCAATGCAAAGATCTAATAGGAAACTTTCAAAACAAACTTATGGGATATACAATTAAATTTTAATGGGCGTACGTACCTGCGCCCAATTTTTAAATGCAAAATTTTGTGTTTCTCAGAGCTCAGGATGTATGTTAAGTTTTGTAAAAATCGGAACCACTTAAAATAAAATATTAAATGTTAATGGGCGTGACTCCGCCAATTTTTTCAAATGGAAGATTGTGGTCATTTTTGAGCTCAAAGTGTGAGGTAAGTTTCGTAAAAATCGTGGAATTTAAGAATAAATTTTAACGGGCTTAACCCCGCCCATTTTTTTAACTCTAAAATTGTGTAATTTATAGAACCAAAGCTGTTTGCTAGGTTTCGCAGCAATGAAAAAGAGTGAAAAAATTATTTTAATTTGATAAAAAGAAGTGCAACAGATCAATTCAAAACGTGAATCTGCAAAGAGAATAGTTTGTTGATTTAGAATGAAAGGTGAACCGGCTCCTTGAGTACATGAAAGTACGAATCAGTTTATTTAAACAAGTTTAGAAAGTCTCAGAATCTGATAAAAACTTTACGAGTTCATTTACAAAGCGATAAAAAAGCGAACCGGTTCATCTGACATATTTCAACAAGCTAACATTTTCGTTTATAGTATTTAATTTAAGCGTTATAAAGATACTATGGAATATGATCCAGACCATTTAGAATACGATAAAATAGTAAAACGGTTAATTTTAAGCAGATTGAAACATAAACCGATTCATTTAGAACATACTCGAACTATGTATGTATATACATATGTACATTAGGGTGACCGTTATTTTTCATTTTTTGATTTCTTCTACTCTCACCCCCCAAATCGGTTCAGTTTTATATAAAAAAAATACAAAAAAATTTCATACCGACAAGTTGCGTTTAAGGGGTACGGCCCTCAAAGTTGGCCTTCAAGTCCATTTTTCAATGTAATTTTTTGCATATGACTATCTTTTAAAAAAAATCGTTTTACAAGAATATGACATATGGCAATATTTTAGCTCTTCAAGTCAAAACAGCATTAGTCTCAAAGAAAGTTTTTTACTAAAATTAATATTTTAGAAAATAATGAGGAAAATAACCAACAAAATACCAAAAATTGTATGTAACAAAATTATATTTATATGGATTTTTTTATTTTAAGCATCTACAATAGGAGCATATATACAGGGTGGGCCAAAAGAAACCAAGGGGTGTAAAAGTTTAATAACTTTTTTGTTTATTAATTTTTTTATATTTTTTCTTTCAGATTATATAGACAATACTTGGAGAATTTATAATGGAGAGGTTCACAACTGAACAGAGAACCATAACAATAGAATTTTATTATTTAAACCAGAGATCAATTATTTTAACGGAAAGAGCATATCGTCGACATTTTAACGTCAGAATTTCGCCCTCTGAAGCGATGATTCGTTGCTTAGTTAATCGTCATCACCAACATGGCAGCGTAAGAGATTCGCCTCGAACCGGTAGACCACGTTTAAGTCGCACTGCCGAAAATATTGAACTAGTACAGAAAAATGCTAACGAAGCACCAGAAACATCTGGCAGAAGGCGTTCTGCTCAGCTAGAAATGTCTCGTACGTCACTAAGGCGCATTTTAAAAAAAATATTTACAGTTATACCCATATAAGGTGAATTAAAACCCGCAGATCATCGGCAACGTCTAAATTTTGCAGTTAAATTTCAAGAGTTGGCCAGAAATGAAATCAACTTTATTGAAAATTTGATTATGAGTGATGAAGCTCATTTTCATTTGAATGGCTTTGTTAATAAGCAGAACTGTAGGTTCTGGGGTTCTCAAAATCCAAGAGCCATTCATCAACGCCAATTGCACCCCATTAGTTGTACAGTATGGTGTGGGATCACATCTGAAAATGTCATTGGGCCCTACTTCTTCGAGAATGAAGATGGAAGTGCTGTAACCGTAAATGGAGAGCGGTATCGGTTTATGATAGAAATTTTTTTACGTCCTGCTCTTGAAAACAGACCTGGTATGTGGTTTCAGCAGGACGGAGCCACTGCCCATACTGCCCGAGACACAATGGCACTTTTAAGTCAAATTTTTGGAGAGCGAATAATTTCTCGAAATTCGGAAATTATGTGGCCAGCGCGATCGCCAAATTTGACAGCACCCGACTATTTTCTTTGGGGTTTTTTGAAGAAGCGAGTGTATGTGAACAAGCCAGAGACAATCCTTGAACTCAAGGCAAACATTGTTGCAGAAATTCGCACGCTACAGCCACAAGTTTTGAAAAATGTTATGGAAAATGCTCTAAAAAGAGCCCATCAGTGCGAAGCTGAAAACGGTGGTCATTTAAGAGACATCATTTTTCATACTTAGTGTAAAAAAATTTCCATTTTGTATATTATATAATCTGAAAGAAAAAATAAAAAAAGTTAATAAACAAAAAAGTTATTAAACTTCTACACCCCTTGGTTTCTTTTGGCCCACCCTGTATATATATTCGGACCTATTCTCGTTCCAGTATCGCTTAAAACGAAACATAAAAACGAAAGTTTTATATTGAAAATATACCGTTTTACCCTAGAACCGTACTACCATTTCAATGTAAAATTGACGTTTTTATGTGTCGTTTTAAACGATACTGGAACGAGAATAGGCCCGATTAAATTATTTCATACATATACATATAGTCAAAATAAAACTAAACAAAAAAACTAAAACAAAATTACATTGATTATATGGACTTGAGGGCCAACTTTGTATTTTTTTTTTAATAAAACTGAGCCGATTTGGCGGTGAGAGTAGAAGAAATAAAAAAAGTCTCCATACAATTAACGGCCACTCTAATATACATATATCGTTATATCGGTTCATTCAGAGTTTAGTCAGAGTACGATAAAAGTATTATTTTGTAAGTTTGAAAAGGTTTGAACCGGATAAGACTCTCCGTAATCATATAAATTTAACTAGAAGGAAGCGTAAATAAGTGAACCGATCAAATTATAGCACGACAAAATGTCAATTGTTTTATTTGGAGTGCGATATAAAAAATTAAATTGTTCATACCTCATGAAATAGTTTATTTAGAACAGGAAATGGCGTACCGATTCATGCATTATAAATACAGATGTTTAATGAAGAATGCGATAAAGTATTTACCGGTTCACTTAGAATGCAATAAAAAATATCAAACTGTTTAGTTTAGAAGAGTTTTTAACAAGTTAAAATATAATGCAATAGTATACCGTTTCATTTAGAACTACAAAACAAATGTAGACAAGTTTAAAAATTGAACCAACTCTGAAAGAACAAATTCATCTACAATATGATAAAATAGATACTGATTCTTTTAAACTGTCATAAAATATGTAATAAACCGATTGTTTCGAAAAGTAAACCGGTTCGTTTGGAATACGACAAAAACAAACTTTAGCATGTTTTTTTAGAACATTTTTAAAATGGGATTAAAAAAAACGTGAAGAAAGTGTTCCGATTGATTTGGCTTACACACAACTCTATTAGCTGGCAAATTGAATTGTAATGGATTCATTCTAAAACGAAAAAATTTAAAAAAAAATTTGGTCTATTATGGTTAGGAAGCAAACCTCAGCTCGGTTGGCATTCAGCAATCAAAAATTCTTGCTAATCAGAGGGCAACAAATCGTATATTTTGAATATATTGTGCGTCAAATCAGTAACCACCCCACGAAATATCAACCGGAATTTCTTGGTTGAAAATAACAGCAGCTGTTATTTATAATTTGCCGTCGGTAGCAGAACTTTGTTTTTGGCCACCCAACTCAATGAAGTTCGGTTGCTATACATAATCAATCAAAAAAATTCACGATCTTACCGAAATGCGCTGCAGTACAGTCTTCACCGAAGTCCATTTGTCTTTGCGACGATCGATTATTAAATGAAACCCCAAATCCGCATCTTGCAGCCTGTAAAAAGCAGGAAAGAAAAAAAGGAGTATTTTTGAATAGTTGTTCCCACAAAAATAGTATGTAAGGCCGGGTTTACATCTGTGTGCCAAATGCCACACAAGCGTAAAAAAAGCGTAACCAACTTATTGCTAATGAAAAATTATTTGATTCAGACATGTATTTATTAAGTTAAACAGTTTCATACATAATTAATAGACAATTTTATAGAATCCAAAATGATTGCAAACTATTTAAATCAATAAATACATGTCTGAATCAAACAGTTTTTCATTAGTAATTAGTTGGTTACGTTTTTTTTTTTTGGGCAAATGACACACAAGAAATGCCAGATGTAAACTCAGCCTAAGATATAACGTACGATGGCACTGAAGTTAAATACAAAATTAATTTCTGATAATCCACCTCCTCCAACGTATTAAAATTATTATTATCGGGAAATATGATGAGGGGACAACCTTCTTGAGAACGGCCGCCCGTAATGATGGCATGTTGGGGATGCAGCAAATCGGCAACATCGCCAATATTCAAGACACCCTCACTGCTCATCGTGGCCGGCGCGATGTGTTCCAACAACGAATTTACACTGCCGTATATGTGACGTAGACTGCCGGGCAGAGCTTCGATGGCATAAGAAATATTTTGTTGGGAATTAATGGATGAATTTGAATTCGTGCTAATGACAGATTGTTGTTGTAGCATTGAAATGCTACCGTTATGTTTTGGTGAATTATGTATGACTGATTGTTGCAAGACTGTTTGTATGGAAGTTGTACTATTAATGGAACATTGCGATTCTAACATTTGATGACTGATAAGTTGTTGATGTTGCTGGTGTTGTGGCGTTTGTTGGCGATGATGTTGTTGTTGTTGTTGCTGTTGCTGCTGCTGATATTGTGTGGTTGTCACAGCAGTTGCTTCAGATTCAGCTTGTGCCGCTTCAACATCATTATCTGGAAATTAGAAAGAAAAGAAAAAATCAGAAATGCAATGAGCAAAACAACAACAACAACAAAACAAGCTAAATTATTAGATAATGACAAAAGCATTAATGTAGAAACAGAGACAAACCGACGAAGTTCTAATGTTTATTGCAACTGCCTAAGACCACATAAATGAACAGATTTGTTGGTTAAATGGGTCAATTCGATTGAAGAAAAAAAAATTTTTTGATTTAAAGGAAATAGTTGGATAAAAAGAAGTTTAATTTAAAAGAAAAATAAAAGAGAACTTGTGTCTTTAAATATTTTTAATTTGCCCAGTAAAAAGTCATTAACATTTATGTATGTACATACATCATTATGCACTTTACTAGTCGTTTGCGGCTGAAACAAATAAATTGGATTTATGTACATCTGAGACAATTTTGCAGTGTCCTAATAACCGAGATATGTAGTGGATTGCATTTGAAGAAATTAAAAAAATATTTTTTTTATTATGAAACATTTAAATTTAGAGTTGTACTAGCCTTAAAGGGGCCCATACACACATACTAGTATGTCGAAAATGAGTCGTGCTTTTGCTTTAAAAGTAATTTATTTATTTATTTTAAAATATATGACTCATAAATGAGTCGAAACTGATCAGAAAAGCGGGTAATAAAAGACTCCTCAAGAAGAGTCGCATGAAGGGTACCATTTTCTACCGACAAAACTATCTTTTATGCTCAGAAAACGGGCGAATATTCTTGTTTTTTGCGTCGACGACGGCATTTTGAACATAAAATTGCAAATCGAATTGCTTGCAGTCTACGTCACAACTTCAATTTTAGCAAATTTTGGCAAACCATATGTGCGAAAAAATTGAAAGCAATTTATTGAACGTGTAGCCGCAAGGTAAAGAAAATACGTTTTTAATTAATTTCTTCAATTCTATAAGTATTTTTTGTTGCTGTCAAACGCATGTTTATTTTATAAATTTTTATTTTAAATGATGATTGATATGATTGATGGTAAAATATTAATCAAATACATGTATAGCAAGGGTTCATCGGCATAGTCTGTTGGGCCCCTTTAGCACAAAAAAAAAAAAAAAATGTTTCATGAACTTGTGGCTAATACATTTAATTTTAATATTCTAAAATAAATTTAAAAAAAAGTAATTTTAATGTATTTTTTTATATCAACTCCATCAAATTATCTATCTCGATATTGCTACCCCATGAAAGTAAATTACAACCATGCCCCATGTCAGCTGTGCATAAGTTTTTGACATTTGAACGTTTCGAAGCGGTGCAGGGTTTATATTCAAAAAATGCTATCTGCAAGGCTTGAAAATTTTTGAAGAGCGCAAAAAACTGTTATTTTCTCAAAGTGTAAGGGTTATAACTAAATTTTGATGAATAGTACCATTTAAAGAAGACATCTTAATACTACTAATGATAATTAAATACAGTTATTGCTCTTGGACTTCGAGAAAATAACAGTTTTATTTTGTCTACTAAAATATTCAAGAAGTGCAGATAGCACTTTTTGAATATAAACCTTCAATATGTAATATATGAAAGAGTTTTTATATTTTTATGTTGTGTTTTCGAATGTCCCACATGTGACGAAAAACAAGTAAAAGTTTATATAACTATACACTACATGTTTTTTACATTGCTCCTGTCAAATTTTAGATAATTCGGTAAAAACATGTAGTTGGTGACCTCAAAAACTTTGCTTGTGTAAAATACACAAGCAAAAACATAAGACAAATTTGCAATTAGAGCATGTTCTATTTTCTTATGTTCACACATGTGTTTTCAAATGTCTATGCCATGTGAAAACATTTATCGACGGTTGAATGTCTCCGATATCATTAGCCGTCCGTTTAAAGTATTTGTATTAGTGATAAATTAACTATTTTTTGTCTCATTTTAAAATTTTAATAACAATGATATAAAGTATATAACAAGTGTTGACACCAGCTCCATATTTTGCAGATTAAAAAGAAAAAAACTTAAATAAATATTTGTGACGACGGAACTTCAGCAACGCTACCAAAGAAATTTCCAGCGGCTGTCGTAAACAATCATGGCCGATGTCACGTGTAATTGTACATACAAGTTGGTGACCAAAAATTAAAAACCGTATGTAAATTAATCGAGTTTGACAGACACAAAAAAAAACATGTGAATTGTAAACTTGAAAAAACACAAGCAAAAACATGCAGTGTATTGGTTGGTACCTTAAACAATGTCGCAAGCAATTTCTTTGAAATTTTAAAACTAAAGGCAGAGCCGAAAACAAAATATTTTGCATATCAATTTTTTTTAATTTAAATTTTTTTTAATATTTGCTTTTTAAAATTGTCTCACCTGTGACGAAAAATTTTTTAATGCCAGATTTATTAAAGAAATCATTTGTTTGTTGAAAAATAAGGTCGCAAATTTGAATTTATTGAAAATATTCTCAGATGGCGCTGCATCACAGTTTAAAAATAAGTACAAACTCTCCAATATTTGCTTTATGCAAAGTGATTTCGGCATTACTGCGGAATGGTTTTTTTTTTCGCAACATGGCAAGGGTGCCGTGGATAGTATAAATAGGTGCTGAAGTAAAAAAATATGTGAGATATCGAGTCATGCAACGTAGATGCCGTATAAATAATGGAAAAGATTTCGTTTCGTATTTTGTATTTATCGGAGCAAAAGATCAAGGAAAGCTTTGAGCTACTTAATAAAAGGTGATAATAAAGGTAATTGTTGCTTATTTGAACACTAGTGCTAAAATGCTGCAATACAAAACCAAATACTTAATAAATAAATATTTATTACCAAAAAAAAAAGAAAAAAAAACAGTAAAGCTTTATTTTTTAAATTTATTGAACTTTACTCCTGTTTTTGGAAAAAGTTTTCAAATTATATTTTTGAAGTTACTAAGATCCGTTCCTAGCCAAATTGCTACTACGAAATCACACGCGTCCCACCCGTGACGCTACAAAAATTAAATTTTTCATAAACTTGTTCTTCTTCTTAACTTTTAGTGGAGGACAACTTGATACCTCTGCTGCAGTATTTTTCATGTCCTACCCGTGACGAGTCTAATGTCTACTAAATTAGCAAATTTAAAATATTCTGTTTCTGTGTAGTATCTTTGAAAGACAAGTGAGAACTTTTATTTTATAATAAAGTCATGTACAAAATAGTTGGAACATTTTCTTATTTTTTAAAACTAAGCACTTAAACTACTTCTAAATGTCCCACCCGTGACGATGAAATCAGACATACATTTATTTAATATTTATTGAAGTAGTTTTTTTTAAGATTTTCATACGTACGTATGTATTTAATAATTCGAAGCAAAAAACGATGAAAAATTCTTTTTCTAACCTCTTTAAAATACCCTAAAAATAAAAGTGTTACACCACAGAAAAACAGAAACAGTTTAAAATAAATAACAACCATATTGAATTAATAAGAAACATTAACGAAAGTCTAGTCATGTTGAAATTTTTTATTTCAATATGAAATAATATTAATTTATTAATTTAATTTATTTTTAAGTATCTCCATATACTCTTTCTATTATATTGAAAATTATTGAAATAATGTGACGTATTCTCATTTTCAAGTATCAAGTAAGATTTTTTGTAGTCTACCACTTTTTTCACATAGAATCTACCTCTAAGAAAGATTTTGGGTTGGCATCACTGGTGCTCATGGACACAAACAAAACAAAACTAAATGCCACAATCGTTTTTATAGTTTTTATTTTACTTACTACAAAGTACAAAGCAAAGCAAAACGAATGCAAAAGTTTCCTTCCGCTTATTTTCGTACTTTGTTAAATACAAAATAATGAAGTAATTCAAAATAAAATACATATAATAAAGTTAAGAGCTCAGTAGCAGAAAGTTGCTGTAAGTGTGCCGCAATTTACTCTAAAGTTAGAATATTTAAAAAGTGCATTAATTCGTCTATGACATCACAGCACACATTTCTTAAAGAGAAGGCAAGTATGTAAGTATGTTACCACAGCACACCATTTTATAATAAAAGTCGACTCCGCCATTACAGCACACTTTTCTTATAGATAAGTCGACTGTGTTACCACAGCACTGCACCATTACAAAACAGCTTTTTTAAAGAAAAGTTGACTGTGCTATCAAAGCACACTTTTTTATAAAACAAAATCTACTGGGCCCTTACAGCACACTTTTCTGGAAGAATAATCTACTGTGCCTTTACAGCATAGATGCCCAATGTAGTAGTAT
The DNA here is from genome assembly GCA_905220375.1 of Tachina fera. Lineage (NCBI taxonomy): Eukaryota > Metazoa > Arthropoda > Insecta > Diptera > Tachinidae > Tachina > Tachina fera. The sequence goes on along the minus strand of LR999967.1, from coordinate 98,856,163 downwards.
TGGTGAGAGTAAAAAAATAACACTGGAAGAAAACAATTTGCTATTCATTTTATTTTGGTGTTTTAAAGGGAATTTTTCTTAATTAATACTGTTACCTCGGCTTAACCAACGTACCTCAGTAAACATTAATAGATCGTGGTGAGAAGCATTTGTATTTTTTAGAAATGTCACAAATTTTCTATGAGTCAGTGAGTTATGGCCGCCCCTTATCCTATTAATTATCCGCTCAGTAGCCTTCATGACCAGATGCTCGGATATAAATTTAGAAGCAAGAGCAGCCTGGTGTATTATACAATGCAAGGTATAAACCTCAATTTCATTTTGTTTCATCTGCCCTACAAATCCATCACGTTTGCCTGTCATAGTGTTTGCACCATCCGTACAAACTCCGGCTAATTTGTTAGAATCAACAACGGAAAGAAGTTTTTCGTTGACGACATCGAACAATAATTTGCCGGTTACATTGCCATAAAATGTTTCAACAGAATATATTGACTCGAAAACATTGTAATCTGAATCAACGCATCGAATGCAGATTACAAGTTGACAAAGGTCATTAATATCGGTGCTCTCATCAATACAGAATGAAAAAAATTCGCAATTTTTTAATTTTTCCCTTAATGCCGATTCCACAATAGCACCCAAATAAAGACAACGCCGGGTTATACTATTGCGGGACAAAGGTAATTTTTCAATAAAATTAGTTTTATAATGAAGTTTTTCAAAAACTTTACTCAATATATTTTTGACAAATGGCCCATCTGAAAATGGCCTTCCCTTTTTTACAATATCTAAACTTATTAAGTTAGATAAACCCATTTTTAAATTCTCTTCCACCATATCTTCATCATTTTCTTTAGATTGATTTACCCATTCCTTCAACTTTTCAATAAAAATTTTCTTATAAATTTTAAATTGTTTTTCTTTTTCTTCCCCCTGCAAATAATTCATGTCTTTGTGAACATCTTCAAAATGTTTTTTTAAATTATATTTCTTAGTTTTTTTAAATGTCTTATGACAAATAAGACATTGCATGTCATCAAAAGCATTTTGTAACATAAAATACTTTTCGGCTGACATCATTAATATATCGCAATAATTTCAATTTATGTGTTCACTGACAGCAGTCTCGATGACGATTAACATGTAAAATAAGACACAGAAGTTCTGCAAGTGTAGTTTGTCTCTCCCACTCAACATGCTGATTTCCTATTGGTTGATTGACGATCAAACAAAAGAGCGTAATAATACATGTGAGTTTAATTTGCTGATATCAGCCACTACTGGGCATCTTTGCTTTACAGCAAACTTTTCTTGTAGAAAAATTTACTGTACCATTACAGCACACTTTAAAAAAAAAACACAGTTTTCTTAAAGAAAAGTATACTGTGCCACTACAGCACACTTTAGTTTTAGACTTTACAAGTTACGATACTGAAAACTTAAATTCTCTTCTACAATCACTTTAATTTTCAAGCGCTTTAGAAGTTCCATTACTTATTACTTCCCAGCAAAAAATTACACATTACCATCAAAAGTATACTGTGCCACTACAGCACACTTTAGTTTTAGACTTTACAAGTTACGATACTGAAAACTTAAATTCTCTCTACAATCACTTTAATTTTCAAGCGCTTTAGAAGTTCCATTACTTATTACTTCCCAGCAAATAATTACACATTACCATCAGAAGTACTTGACACATAATGACTTACTTCTCTGATTGCCAAATTTCATTACTCGATTACAAATCACATTACCTAAAATTTAAAAAAATTATATACAAATTGCTAAATGAGGAGAATGATTTTTTTAGATTAAATACGTGAATAAGTTGCCAAATAAAAAATGAAGTAAGTACTTCTCAAGAATCGATTATTTTAGTCTCACGCCTTGTTAAAATCATTAAGTTGTAATCCAGTAGGGAAGAGCTTCCACTAAAAATGCTTAATTCCAAACCTGATTACCTTTTTTGAAATTTTTTGCTGGGTTATTACCACGCTGTTTTGACCGGGGCTGTCAGATATGTCAGATAGATTAATAAATATGTTGGCAATTTTTATGACTAATTTTTTTTTTAAATTGAAGTTCAGTTTTTATAATCTAGGACAATTACTTTGCTGCAAGTGTATTTTCAAAAAGTAAAGAAGAAATAAAAACAATGCGATTTTGATGATTTTTCTTATATTAATTACAGTCATTAAAGTGGTTTACATTTGCATGAGAAAAATTTGCAAAAAATAATTTTTGGCGATTAATTTGTACTTTTGGCAATTTAATGTTGAATTTTTTTCACTGTTATTTTATAAAAATTTACATTAAAAAAAGTATTAGATAAAAACAAATTTATTATCAAAGTATATTTAAGAAAAACTACATAAAATTGATTTGGCGACTTTTGGAGGTTTTATAAATCAATTTGACGACATAGATCGGAAAAATCTGGCAACACTGCTTTTGACCACTCTTTACCTCAATACGTTCCTTCAAAATTTGCCAAGTGTGCACTCAGCACAATATGTTAAAACCATTAAAGTTCCAACGTTTATTACTATCGTAAATTTACATATGTATGTGCGTATTAGATACCTGCACAAGACCATTTATAAGACCTTTCAACATTTGTTTCAGTTGTTTGTCTTGCCAAAAGTGTTGTTTAGCGTTTGTTTTAGAATATTTCGCTGTAGTAAAGCATTTGAAAAATCTCTCATTTCTTGAAAGATCTTATAAATGATCTTGTGCAGGTATCTAATACGTACATACATTTACGATAGTAATAAACGTTGGAACTTTAATGGTTTTAACATATTGTGAACAACACTGTTGTTGTTGTTTAGCGTTTGTTTTAGAATATTTCGCTGCAGTAAAGCATTTGAAAAATCTCTCATGTCTTGAAAGGTCTTATAAATGATCTTGTGCAGGACACTTGCACGTATGAATTTACGCCAAAGGCTTATTTAGATTTGCCCTAATTAAAAAGAAATGTATACTTCTTCCTGTATAACAATTAACAGATGGAAAAAACCCAGTACTTGTTACTGCAACATACATAAGTATGTAATTGTTAAACCATAAAAAACACCTTCTGCTTAAGCGTTAGAACCACAAGCAAACATTTGATACTTTTAAAGACACGCGTTCAAATATCTATCACAGTTGTTACTTTTGTTTGTTTGTACATAACTCTTTTACGAGCATTTTTGCAGTGCAAACAAAATGTGAATGTGAATGAGAATGCAATGAATGCTTAAGTATAAAAGTAGACAAATAAACAAATTTACCACCATCCACTTCATTCAACTAACCAACCATTCAACCAGCCAGTCAGTCAGCCAGCCACTCACTTACTCACTCACTCAGTCAGTCAGTCACTTCATTGTGGTCTCTTATGAAAGCATTCATTCATGATAATACTAAATCCAAGCAAGCAACAACAAAAATAACAGCACAAATTGAAAAATTGAAACAAAACAAACTGTATGCAAAAGAAAATGTATGCACGCGAATATTAAGATGCAAGTCAGTTTAAAATGAAAAAAACTCAGTTTCTATGAAAAAGAGTAACACAACCAACTAAGTTGAAATTTATGCGGACAGTACGATTTTCTAAGGATCTATCACTTTTCTTTATGCGGTCAGTGTCATCAAACGAAAACAAACATTAATAATATAATAATTCATTCATTTTGACAATGCTGCTTATTACACTTTTTACCAGCTCAAACCTGCTACCACGGTGGTCAAGGTCACTTTTTAAAAGAAATAATTACGAGCGGCAGTCATGAACAAGTGGTCCACTATCTATCGCCACACTGTCGCCTTGAGTTTACTTTTGTAATATGATCTGGCAGCGGATCATTAATTCTATGAAAAAGCGCTACAATTTAATTGAAAAAAAAAACGCTAAAACACTAAGAAATATTTAACTTTGGAATCACAATGAAAGCAAATGGGAATATAAAGAAATATAGATACATATAATCAAATCTGTGGCAAAAAGCAGAGTGAATAAGTCGAGATAAGCTGATTTTGAGTAAATGGTACCTTCGTAATCTACATACATATTCGAAAGTACGCCTGGTCAAAATATCAATTAATTTTTGTTATTTTTCAGGAAGTTATAGCACTATGACATGCGACTTCTCTTTTTTAGACTTCCTAATCTCATTTGGAATAATAGATTAAGTTAGATTATACTTTGTTTCAGCTTAAATGTATTAGAACGACGTCTACCTAAAAAAAATAAAGGTTAACAGAGAATTTCCCAATTTAAGTGTAAAAGAAATAAATTTCTGAAAATCTACTTGAACGCTTAAAAGTGTTCTCCTGCAAAACAGTAAAATATGACTTAAGCACTTTTTCCTTATTTCCACAGAAATAGGAACATATCGCTCATTTACTCAAACTAAACTCAAGGCTAAAGTTCGTATCGCCAAAGTTAAATATTCTCAAAAACACTAGCAGAACGGAACAACATGCTGTTTTCGAAGGTCGCCACACCTTCATCATCAGCTTTTGTTCCACTGTGTGTGGTGTAAGTTGATGTAGATTTCTGCATCAAATGGAATATGTGAATTGTTTTGATTCATCATATTACAATTTGCTGAATGCTTCTTTTGTAATGAAAGCTCAATTTTACCATCTCTAAATTTACAACAGTCTTGCCGTTGTCGTTTGTTATTTACTAATTATTCCATTAACGTACCTTTTCACAATGTATGGTTAAAAGATAACAGGAACTTTAACTGCAAGTTTTATATGAAGAACTGTCAGTTAAAGTTCAAGTTAACTCATAACCATACATTGTGAAAAGGAACATAAGTTGTATGTAACTTCAAAACTTCTTTACTGGTGAAATAATTTTTTTTTAGTTATGACGTTATAGGCGTCTTCAAAAAAATTTTCAATTAACCAGCTCAAGCTTTGGCATAACCAACAAAAAAGCTTAAGCAACATAATTTTCGAACTTGTTTTTTTTACGAGAATAATAAATAATTATTTACGATCGGAAATAATCGATTTTGATCAAACAATTAATTTCAAAATATGTACATATATATCGCTTAAGCTTTTTTTGAGGTTATGGCTCGATATATGTATGTAGTTTATGGTTAAAAAATATATTTGATAATGCCCTTGTGAGCAGATAAATATGTTGTATCACTATTTTATTTGATTTTATTTTTAAAAATTCGAAATTGAAATTGACATTCAATTCCTTTAAAATCACGAAATTAAATTAGGTATGGGACTTCAATTTGATGCGAAATCGTTATACGTTTTTCGCCATACCAATATATTGTAGCTTTAAAATTGAATTGAAATTAATTAAATATGTATATGTTCATCTCCCACATGAATTTGTTTTCGATACTAGTTATCATAAATTAATCTAAAATAGAGAATATTACCGGACCTGTAGTGCGATTCACTAACTCTTTTTTTAACGATAATCGACATGTACATATATGGGCATTTGATTATCATTGTGTTTTATTGTTTATAATTATAAAAAAGTCTATGTTTATATAATGGAATGGTTTAATAGCATATCTCAGCTGTTTTAGTTGAGGAAATTGGGCTGGAAGCTTGACAATTTTATATTTTCTTTTTAAGGAGATAATAATAATAATAATAATAATAATGGTGATAATAATAAAAAAAACATGTGGAAAAATCGTACGTTCGAGATCCGTACGTTCGCGACCGGCAATTAAGCCAATTAAACGAAAACCAGTAGAGATATTTTATTGTATAAATACTTGATAGAGACCTACATTAATACACTTTTAAAATAAATTAATCACTTTTCATTATTCTGTTCCATTTCGCTGATTTTTACATTTCACTACTGTCAGCCGAAGTTGACTTCTATTTTGCGTACGTTCTTGGCCACATGTTTATAACTATTAATATGAAAACTTAAACTCGATGAAGTCCATCTTTTGCACTAAACATAGAGCTTGCATAAGTTTTGTTTTCTATATTTTTTTTGTACATCAAAAGCGTACGACCGTACGTTCGTTACCCCAGGAAATGCCCAAATATAAAATATAAAATCAAAACTTGAGCAAGCAAACTTGATGTGTGTGCGCCTGGTCTTAATTCTTACGGTTGTAGTCGAACTAGAAAATATTTTTTTAAATAGTTGGTCACATTATTCCATCTGCATAGAGTAGACGACATTCATAACATGCTTGATATACGATACACCCTGCACAATTGCAAGAAGTATGTATGTAGTACGAATCAGTAGTCTGTGTGCCCCAAAAACTGTTACAACTTAATTCATTTGGATTATGTTTCTTATTTTCTTGTTGTGGTTTATTTACTTTACTTTTATTCTTTTCTTTTTTTTTTGTTTTTACTGGTTGGTCTTTAAAACTATTAAGTAACAGATTTTGACTGGTAATCGGGATTTGTATTTATGTAAATGTTTGTGTTGTGTATGTGCAACAAAGTGCAACCAAATGCGGCACACAAATGAAATCCTAATACGAGTACATACACACATACATTTCCTTCGTATGTCTTAGCTTCAGTTGTTTTGTAGCTCTCTGTTTTTGCATTTCAATTTAAATGTTCTTTAAATAGAGTGGCGCTGCAGTTGTGACCCATTTATAGATATTTTTTTTACCCGAAGCACTCCCTATATTTGGTGTACCCACGTTACGCTTTCACATCTGTCTGTCTATGAGTAAACACACATACATACATACATATATACATACATATACATGTGCATACATAATACAGAGCTGGCCATAGAGCAGTGATGTCAAAAATAAATCTACAGTCGTATGTGTAAGAAAAGCTGTCTCATTCGTCTCTGAAGTATGTACATAGAAAAAAATAAATATTTGCAACAAACGCAGTTTAGTGAAGCAGCTCAAAATGTATAAAAAGGAGTCTATATGATAGAAAATTAAAAAATAAGGAATACAAATTAAATAAAACAGTGTGGAGCCACCCATATTTTCCGATTTACGGGGCTGTGACCTTTTCATAGGATTTGTGAAAAATTTCCAAAAATAAATTTTTAAATAGCTTTTCTGATAGAAACTAGAATAATAAGAAGAAAAAATTAAACAAAAAAATTGGGTTCGACCCATATTTCCCGAGTTATTGGTCTTTCAAATTTTGATATTAAATGCAGTTTAGTGAAGCTACTCCAAGAAAAAAAATTTAAATGTCATTTTAATACATATTAATTTCTTTCCTTAATAGTTTTGTAGCATAAAACAAATTAAATGTCGCGAAAATCATGTATTTTTCACATGCCACTTTATTTATTGTCACTGTCTCATTGACGACTAAATGAAAGAGAATAAGTATATGTATGATTTTAGTTTCCACAATTGTGCCATGAAACTGACATCAATGCCATAGAGAGAAACACGTAGCCTTGGGTAGAACTCGTTCACTAACTTATTTTTGCCACAAACCGATGATCAAACCCATGTAATTTAAATAGGTTTGATCATTGATTTGTGTCAAAAATGAAATAATGAACGAATTCGACCCAATTTTAGAAACACGAGAGTAATCTATTCGCGTATTGGACGTAAATTTCTTGCAAATCTACTGATGTAAAAATTTAGATTACATGAAATTGTAACGTTTGATTAAATAAGTCGACCGAAAACAAGGTTTTACATTTTGTAAGTGTATTATTTAAATTTTGTTTTTTTTTTAATTTTCTTCAATCAAAACATCAAACATAAATAAACTTTCTGTTGATAATTCATGTGCATGCATCAACTTGTATGAAACGGAGTTTGCTTAATGAAATTTTTCATGAAAATAGTTGCATGATTATTTTTTTTGCAGGCAAGAAACATTGTACACGTACAATAAACAAGGTAAAATCGTTTTGCCAGTACCTGGATTCTGTAATTTTTGCGAACCGAAAATCATAATATTTATCGACACATTTATTCGCTTGCGGTAAGGATAATGTGATTCAGTAAAATTGTTTACGATAGTCTCCAGCCTTATCTTACTCACCATTTAATTCACTATTGTGTGGTATCTCTGTACACCGAAAGAATTTTGCTTCATAAGTCCAATGAAACAATTTCATTAAAAAATTTTCAAAATTCTAATGATAATTTCACAAACCCAATGAAAATTTCATAAATATTGTGAAAGAATTTCATTGGAATTGCTTCCTTGATATTCTGGTTTCGTTGGAATATTTTATTGGATTTATGACAACAATATTTTCTAATTATTAAGAAACCCCTTTATATTTAAGTTATTTCATTCTTTTCATGAAATTATTTTATTGTTTCGATGAAGTTATAGCACTGCATTAATTACACTCTTAAATAAATTTAGTGAAGTTTTAAATAAAATAATTTTAACGAAACTGGTTTCATTAATCTAACGAAGCGTGACGTTGGTTGAATTTTAATGAATTTTTCATTAGATTTATGTCGAAGTTCACAGAATTTCTACCGAAAATTCTTTCAGTGTATAGAAAATGTGAAAATAAGGGAAAGTCACAAGGAATAACAAAGAAAAACTCAATGAATTTGATCTTGTGATTTAATTTTTTTCTCGAACCAAAAGCGAATATCGTTAAAATATTTTACTGAATAGCAAATAGCAAAGCAATACGATTATCGTAAAACAAAGTTACGGAATCCAGGTACAGGTGTAGATTTGTACAAGGCACATTATTAAACCAGTATGGCTTTTTAGTTGAGCCAAAATGTCAAAAAAGAAACAATTTGTTTAACAAAATAGAAATAACAATTATTTACATTAAATGTTCAAACAGAATAAGTCTTCCACTTCAACTTTTTAGTTGAGCCAAAATGTCAAAAATTGAATTTGTTTAACAAAATGTTCAAACAGAATAAGTCTGAAACTTCAGGAAAAGTCACTGCCAACTTAATAAGTCCCGGTTAACACATTTCAACTTTTGTTGATCAACTCGTAATTCAGCTGTAAGAAAAAATGAGATATTTGTACTTCATGTAAGAATGACGAAGACGGAAATACAAATATCTCTTTTTTTTCTTACAGCTGAATTACGAGTTGATCAACAAAAGTTGAACTGTGTGAACAGGGACAAAATGTGTTTATGCCGCAATTCTGTTTGATCATTACGTTGAAAAAATTTCTCCAAAGCGGCTACCAGTCAAAAAATTTTAAAAGTTTTTTATTTTTATTTTTTTATATTTTATATTTGTTTATTATTTATTATTTTTTTGAAAATATAACAAAAATTAAAAATTTTAAAAACCCTCGAATATATCTAGAAAAGATGCGATATCTTCTAAAAGGCTGAACCGATTTTCTTCAAACATAGCTAAGAAACCTCTCGATAAAGTCACCTTTCAAACAGAAAAAACTAAATTAAAATCGTTCCAGCCGTTTGTCCTGTACGTGGAAAGTGACAGACACACACTTCAATCTTATAACAACCCTTTTTTTAATCGGCGGTTAAAAATATTTTTCGTGTTCAAATTAAAAAAAAAATTTTTGTAAAAAATTTACGAAGCTTCCTGTCAAGTTTAAATTAAAAAATACGTGTGCCAAGATAGCGTCGATTTTGGAATTTAAAGGGGGAAACAAAACAAAAACCGTGGATGAATTTTCCTAGGAGCACTGTTGGACTCCCACGACAGAACGTTACATATTATTAAAGTGAACACTTAAGAGAACAAAATGAGACAACCGTGCGAAAATCGACTTAATCGAAAATGGCCAAAATAAGCGTGGATGAATTTTCCCAGGAGCACTCTTGAACCTCCACCCCAAAGTCTCATATATTCTTAAAGTGGACACTTAGAAGAACAAAATGAGATCACCGTGCTAAAATTCTATCGAGCCGTTTTCGAGAAAGTAGATTTAATCGAAAATGGCCAAAAAAACCGTGGATGAATTTTCCCAGGACACTTAGGAGAACAAAATGAGACAACCGTGCAAAAATTCTGTCGAGCCGTAATAAGGTTAAGGTATAGCACCCTGGTAATTTAAAAATGCCAACAATGTTTTCTTTTGCCATTTTCGATTAAGTCGATTTTCTCGAAAACGGCTCGATAGAATTTTTGCACGGTTGTCTCATTTTGTTCTCTTAAGTGTCCACTTTATTAATATATAACGTTCTGTCGTGGGAGTCAAAAGGTGCTCCTGGGAAAATTCATCCACGGTTTTTGTTTTGTTTCCCCCTTTGAATTCCCAAAATCGTTGCTAGCTTGCTGATAAATTTTTGAAAATACCCAAAAAATTTCCCCCATTTTTTCCCGGTTTTTGAATTCCCAAAATCTACGCTGTTTCGTCGACGCTATCTTGGCGCACTTTTAAAAAATATATACATACATACATACATACTTGTATCAGCTGTGTTATCGCTATTAACGACTGAATGTGTTTTCAATGTGTACTTTTACTTACTTTATTTTTTATATTCTATTTTATTTTTATTATTATTATTGCACTAACAAAAAGCCGTTTTTTCTGCAGTTGTAATTGTTGTAGAAACGGTTTTACCCTGTTTACTGTAGCATGTCAAAAAAGTGTAGAAGAAGAGGCAATCATGATACGATAAATGGCGAGACATGTGTTTGGAGGAGGTTTGTTTACGTTTGCTTTTTTATGAACTCAGTCGTTCACAATTACATTTTATTATTATTTTTTGTTATAATAATAATAAAGACGAAATCAAAGATAGATATTTGCATTTGTTAAAAAAAAATTGCATGTTGATTGTTTTAAAAGTTTCAACATATGAACAGACGATCAAATTTTTGGAAGCTTTTGGAAGAGAATTGAAAGAAATAGCATGAAAATATTTTTGATATGTAAATATGTAAGCTACGGATTATAAACTTTTTTTATTCTATTATATTTTTTTTATCTTTAACGAACAACATAACAATAAATTTCACATTTTATTTAGGTATCGTAAATTTAGCAACTTTTTTGATCTACATAACTCACATGTCACGCCTCCTATTAACATATAAGAAAAAATGTTAAGAGTGATTTCATAATGTAAATTTAGTATATTTAATAATAATAGCTTTCTTCATTAACTCAAAAAGTTTTCAGGGAGAAAGCGCCAAAAGGGAGAAGAAAATTCAGACACAAAATTTTTTTTTTTTACTTGCAAGAATTATCCAAACAGCTGTTTTCTTTTTTTTTTCTTTTCAAATTAATTATTTCAAAAATATTTAAAAAGGGAAAACTCAAAAATTGGAATTTCTATAGAAAAAAACATATAATTTTTCTTAATATAATGTTTTAGTTTCATCAAGCCACATAAATAAAATTTTATTGTCAAGAAATTTTGTTTGTTTATCATATGTGATCAGAGATGAAAAAGGGGTTTTTTGTATTTGTCAATAGAATCTATTTAAAAAATTATGAAAAACGCATGAAAATAATAAATAATACAAGCTGTGTAAAGTATTTAACAATAAATGTCGATTTTTAAAAATTTTGTCATTTAAAATATTATTAAAGTATATTATCTAAAAATACATAAAAAAAGGACAATTGTATCATGATTTCCATACATGGTTCTGATATGAATAAAATTTTCTTGCAAGTTTTTACAAGTAAAGCGTTTAAAGCGAAAAAAAACGTTCGACTCACAATTTATATTGAAAACAACAATAAAATACGAAAATTTGTTTTTGTTTTCAATATAAATTATAAGTCGAACGTTTTCAGGCCATTACTTTTTCGTATCTGGGATAGTAATTTTGTGAATTTTTTCTTTACGAGAGTAGTTTGCTAGTTTCTACTTGGAAAGTAAATGAACCGACCTAATATTTTTATTTATTGTTTTTTTTCTTGTTGTTCAATTTCGTTTTATTGAAATGAAATAAAATATTTGAAGTGTCTGAAATCAAAAATATGTTTCAAATGTTAGACGTTTTTTTATTCTATTCACCCAAGGCCTTGTATTCACCATTTGCTTATCATTAGTTTATTATTCATTTGTCTATTAGAAAATGTGAAATAGTACCTCTTGAAAATATACCCAGTGAAATAAATTTAAGTCATTCTAGTGGAACTACATTTTCATTGCTTCCAAAAAAATCGATATTTTTAATTTGCAGAGAGTGAGCAAAAAAAAAACACGTAGAATCTTATTTTAGTCATACAAAACCTTCTAACTCCTCCATAGTGTTAGAAAATACTCACCAGAATTAAAAAAAATTATTTTTTTAAAGATATTTATGATCTAATTTTAGTCTAAAATTTAAAAGTTATTTGCTTAAATTTACATGACAACACTGTTTCGGGTTTAAATTCGTATAAAAGAAACGAATTGTTAAAATAGATAACTATTTAAAATTTTTCCTAGATGAAAATATTGTCATAGAATACGAAAAAGGGAATTTTTCTTAATATCGCTTCCAATTCAGTGACCAGGCATCGAAAAAGAGAACTTCTTGCAATGACAACCCCATGTAAAAATCATTAGATCGAATTTTTTGGAGTCTCCTTTTTTGCTGGGCTAAAGTTCCTATTGCTCTTTAAGCCCACTTACATACATGTGATAATTATTAATAAACAAATAACAACAAAGTTAATGGTAAATATTCTGACAAACACCGGAAGAACGGAACAACTAGCTGTTCGAAGGTCGTTGCAACTTCATTATCATTTGTATTTGGTCCACTGTGTGTGTCTTGTCAACTCAACTTTTCAGTGCAAATGGAATATGTGAGTGAAAGTGTAAACCTTTACAGGACAAAAAATACTGTTAACATTTTCTGTACATATCTACCTTAATAAATTATTTTAATACATTGAGTTTTTCGGCATGTATGTTTTTAAATTAAAATAAATATTTTAGCCAGTCGATGGGGTGTCTTTTTATCTTCTTTTTCGAACGTCATTAAAATCACATATGTTATAAAAAGTGGATTTAGCAGGTTTGTACTCTAAAAGCCGACGATATATATTTATTAGATGATGTCAAACTAACAGCAATAGCTATTTTATATTTTACAATTAACAAAAATAATAACAATGAAAGTTACACAAAAAAAAAATATATTGAAATACAAGTGGAAATGTAATTTTAATTACAAAACAAACAAAAAACTAATCGTAGACATGAGGAGTAATTATTACAAAAATTATTTAATTCTGTATTTTATTTGCAATAACAAAACTTGTGACAATATTAAATGGGAATTTGCGACAAACAAAATGACTGACTGACTGTATTTTGTGAATTTTAATCCAGATGCAAACAAAAGAGGTTTATTTTTAAAATTTCATTCAAATATTTTCTATACTTTTGTTTTATTTTATTGACATTGCTTTTGTATTTCTCCTATAAATTATAATTAAACATACATAACGACCAGGGCTCGAACTTTCATGCAAGTAAAAATTTATTTTAAAATACGCGAAAAATATGAACTTATTATAATATGGAAATACATTTTTGTCAATGACATTTTAGCTATCACCAAAAAAAAATCATGCAGTTGTGTGAAAGTCCGATCCCTGATAATGAATGACACTCATAAGAGAGTATGAAAATATTTAAAAAAAATTTGTTGTTGTATTATTTGCATTCTATTTTTAGAGAAGGTCATTTAAGGTATTTAAATAAATTGTTTTATTATTATTTTAAAATATGTAAGTGTGTTCTTTATTTAATTAATTAATTAATAATTGTCAATTAGAAACATGTTTTGCATTGGGTGTATGTACACGACGACTACGTCAAATTTCATTAATAGATTAGTTTGGTTTTTTAAGCAAATAATTCTCTATAAGCAATTATGGTATTAGTTTGCAAAAAAAAAAGAAACCTACATTTAAATTATTATGTATTTATAGTTTTATAAATAAATAAATTATTAAGACTTAAAAAAACTGAAATGCGTTACGCGAAAACAACTTAAAAGCAAGTTATAATTTTTTATTCATTAAAACTGGCAGCAAAATCACAAATTATTTAACAGATAATTTAGTTCAGAGGGGAGGAAAAGAACTCACATCAGCTATACCAGCATGTTGTTAATAATTATCAGGGAAACCACAAATATACTAAAAAAAAGTTTTTCATTAAAAACTTGCAAATATGCCCTAAAAGTTCAAAAGATATGCTCTTAAAAATAATATAAATTGATTTATTTGGATATTTTTCATACAACGCTTCAATAACATTTGCATATAATATAAGTCAATAATAAAAAATAGCAAAAACGATAAAAAATTTAATAAATAAATAAAATTTAACTTCAACTTCAACTTCAAAATAGATCCCCCATATCAGAATTAAAACCTGGGAACTGTATTTTGGATAAGTATTCACTTAGATTTTCAAATAAAAATCGTTGAGTGTCACATCTAAATAAACTTTTATGAGTTGAACATTTTTTTCTTCCATTAAGTAATCATGGCTACAACCAAATTTTTATTAAAATTAACGTCCAGTATTTTATTGAGTGATCAGTTGTATTCAAAGCAACTGTACTTATTAAAAACTAATACTCCTATTGTAAGGCCTAATAAATAAGCCAAATTTACTATACACTATATATGTATGTACTACATGCATAGAAAATTGGAAATGAGATTTAGACGGAAAATAATAAAAATTTTGACTAAAATAAAATTCATACACTGATTCAGGCCAGCCATGTAGGAGTAGTAGAGGTAAAACCTTTTTATTTCTGCATTGAGATTAGCATGAATAAAATGAACACATAGACTGTTATAAGGAAGAAATAAAAAAAAAACATACTTGACCAAGCATATTCGAATAAAAAAATTATATAAAGTTTAAATATCAATATTTGAACCACCAGCAAGGTTTAGCATGTCTATATAAGCATTTCATTGGCGCTTGTACCAAATCACCAGTAGACTTCAACCACAAATTTTGAACATCACAAACCACTTACTTTATGCACAGACTTTCAAAAACTATATGAGAATTCATAAAATAATAATAAGAATCGAAAAACTGATATATGCAAAAACATGCTTTAAAGTGTAAAATATGCAAAAATATGCTGTAACAGGTCAATTCCTAAATTCATAAAAACTTCTGAATCGGAAAAGTATTTTATCTCGGCATTAATACGTCACACAAGAAAAAAAATTTAATATTTGCGGTTTCCCTGATAATTATATACGGTCCTTTAGCACGGTACGTATCACAGTGGTTTAAAGCAAAAAATAAATTCAGTGAAGTGCGACTTTGACCCGCTCACGGAGGGTTCCGTACGGACACTTGGTATGTAATTCAATACAAACTTTAGCCTATATAATATACATATAGTTTTGGCATTTTGTTTGTTTTTGGGTTTTTTCGGTTTTGAGTGGTTTTTAGTGTTGTCGTTTTTTTGGTTTTTGGCGATTTTTTTAAGGTTTTGGCGCTTTTTTAGTTTTTGAATTTTTTATCGTTTTGGCGACTTTTTTCGGTTTTTTGCTTTTTACAGTTTGGCGATTTTTTCATTTATTTTGGCGATTCTTTTCATTTAGGCGATTTTTTAGTTTTGGCACATTTTTCGCGGTTTTGCGATTTTTTTCGGTTTTTGGCGTTTTTTTTTATTTTGGAGATTTTTTTAATTTTGTTGATTTTTTCGGTTTTGTCGATTTATTTTAGCGTTAGATTTTTTTTAATTTTGGCGATTTTTTCGTTTTTGCCCGGTAGCCTAGTGAGTAGTGTGCCAGGTTATCAGTGCGGAGGTTCGATTCACACCAAAGACTCTGGTCTGTCTCACTATAGCGGGTGAAGGTCTTTGTTACTATGCTAGTCAAAATAAGTAAGTATGTATATAACTTTTAATTATATTTGTAAAATTTAATAAATAAATAAAAAATATAAAATATAATCTGTACGAGTGTCAAAATTTTCCACCTCGAGTTCTATCTTCTTGGGACACAACATTTTGTATTTGGACACCTGTTTAGAAGATATACATATACATATTTGTGCCCTTAATTATGACAGTGATCCAAGTCATATATTTCTCTGTTTAAAATATTTAGTACATAACATTTGAACAAATGAAAAATTATTTTTATATTATGCAACATTTTTAACTAATAGTTCTACATAGTCACGATCAATATAAATATATTTAATATTTATTCCATATTGAATAATTTAAAGGTTCATTTAATATTTCGAAGCAAAGATGCATACGACTTATACCGGTTTCATAATTAAGGGCTCATTTATTACTATTTTTTGCTTAGGAACCACTGTGCAACGCTCAAGCTGCGCTATGAAATACGGTTCAAGGAAATAAACCCCAAAAAAATTAAATAAGGCCTTAGAGAACATTTATGAAAAAACACTCAATATAAATGAAATAAGGCCCAATGAAAACGGGCTAAAGGAATCAAAGTCAAGATAAAATAAAGCCCAAAAAAATAAAATAAAGTCCAACCAAACTCAAGATGAAATAAAGCCCAATTAAAATTACCTTATTGGGCCTTATTTCATTAACTTACTTGGACGTAATTTTCTTGGGACTTATTTCACAGCGCCCGTTCAAATTCAGTGGCTTCTGTTTCAAATAAACTGAGCAGCTGCAACCACCAGAAGAACCGAACCATCGCTGTAGCAAGAAATACATATGTTAAGAATATAATAGATAAATAAAAAAGATGACACAGCAACAATAAGACAAAAAAAATTAATAACAACAAAGTGAAAGTCCACATATTTATTCTTTTTCTCATTATTTATTTTTGTTATAATTTTCTTTAAAAAAAAAGAAAATCTTTTATTCGTATAGGAAAAATGTAATAAAATTGAAATTTTCATTTTTTTTCTAATTGGCTTCAATCCAAATAACATCTTTTGTACAACAATTCATAAAACGGTCAACGGTTTTATTGAATAAGATCCAACACAAAAAATAAATAAACTCGTTAATGGGTGAAGTGACCAAAAATTAACAGAAAGCGTAAATTCGCTGGTCCATGTCTGCCTTAAGTTTCTCCCTTGGCCTTAAGGTACGATAACACTTGGCAAACATTTACCCAAAAATAGCGTAACCACTATATACTAATTAAAAATCCTTTAAATCAGACACGAGTCTGAATAATATCGTCCAATAATATCGGAGTAGGAGGGCAACCATGAATAAAAGTCTGGGAGACATTTTTCCCGTGGAAGAATTTAAAAAAAATAATTGGGAAAACAATAAATTGTAATTGGAAAAGTTAGAAATTTTTTGGGGAATTTTATTGACGATTGCCCTGTAAATGAAATTGTTTATAGGTATGTTTTATTCGAACTTTATATAAATATTCAGAACAAATTTAACCACCATATTCATAAAATTTAAAACGAGTTTGAAATTTATTTTAATTCAAATTTTTCATACAAAATTTTCTTAAAATGAATTTTAAATGAATTTAATTTTTTTATGAATATGGGGGTAAGTGTGTATAAACTCATTAAGTAGCTATACACTCAAAAAAAAAAGACATGTACTATTATTAAGAAATTTTTTTCCTAAATTCAAGTAAAAAAAATTTCTAAGTTTAAGTAATTTTTTCTAAGTTTAAGTAAATTTTTACAAAAATCTAGTAAAAATTACTTAATATGAGTAAAAAAATAAAAAGTTCATATCCTCAAAAATAGTTCATGAAAATACACGATAAATTTCTCACAGTTCAGGAAGTGTTTCCTGACTTAAAGAAAATATTTACTAAGAGTAGGAAAATGGTTATAAACTGAAGGAAATTTTATATTAAATACTAGTCAATTTCGTCTTAAATCAAAAAATAAACTTTATTAAGCGACTTTGACTCGCGCACGAAGGGTTCCGTACAGACACGAGATATGTAATTGAATAGGAACTTTAGCCAATATAAACTATAGTTTGGGCATTTTTTTCGTTTTTGGGTTTTTTCTGTTTTAAACTTTTTGTTAGTTTTGGGGCTTTTTGAATTTATTGGCGCTTTCTGAGTTTTGACACTTTTTTTTCTCGTTTTGGAGACTTTTTTTTGGTTTTTGACGTTTTGTTAATTTTTGAGATTTTTATTATTTTGGCGTTTTTTTATTTTGGCGATTTTTTTATTTTGGCAATTTTTTTAATTTTGGCGTTTTTTTTCATATAGGTGATTTTGTTTTTGGTTTTGGCGATTTTTTTAGTTTTGGCACTTTTTTTCGCGTTATGAGCATTTTTTTTTGTTTTTGGTTTTTGGCATTTTTTTAATTTTGGCGATTTTTTTCGTTTTGGCGATTTTTTTTAATTTTGGCGATTTTTTTATTTTGACAATTTTTTTAATTTTGGCATTTTTTTTAATATAGGTGATTTTTTTTTGGTTTTGGCGATTTTTTTAGTTTTGGCACTTTTTTCGCGTTTTGAGCATTTTTTTTTGGTTTTTGGCATTTCTTTAATTTTGGCGATTTTTTTCGTTTTTGGCGATTTTTTTTTTTTAATTTTTGGCGATTTTTTTTAATTTTGGCGATTTTTTTCATTTTGGAGATTTTTTTTCATGCAATTAATTGTTTTGGTTTTGGCGCCTTTTACGCGTTTTGGCGATTTTTTTCCGGTTTTGGCGTTTTTTTCATTTTGGCGATTCTTTGCTTTTGTGCGATTTTTTCGAATTTCGCGATTTATTTTAGCGTTAGAAATTTTTTTTTAATTTTGGCGATTTTTTTTTTAAATTTTTGCCGATTGTTTTTTTGGTTTGGCGATTTTATAATTTTCGGGTTTTTTAGTTTTACCATTTTTGCAAATTTCAAGAGTTTACCTCTTACGGTTTCCAAGATATAGCAAGTTGTCAAAATTACATAGTCAAAATTGCATTAACTGATGGACCACCCTTTAATTAATTTTTTTTTAATTTTAGTGTTAATTGTTGTAGTCTATATAGAAATACAAAAATTTTACAAATTTCAAGTGTCAATATACATATGTATATACAATTGTATGTATATTACATGGGACTTTAATATTTTTCGTTGCTCGTATTGGAACACCCTTTAATTTTTAATTCTCATGTATTTGTTGTTGTAGTGGCCAAGGTTCTACATACTCTGTCCATATTTCAGGTCCGTAGCTCTTATAGTTCCTGAGAAAATACCGTGTGACGGACAGACGGACAGCGTAGCGAAAACAATAGGGTTCCTTTTTCACCTTTGGTGTACGGAACCCTAAAAGGTTGCACCAAAAGGTGATTTATCAAAAAAGGGGCAAAATTAAAAAAAAACGAGAAAACTGCACTAAACTTTTTATTTTTAATGTATTTTTATATAATTCACCCTAAAAAAAAGGGAGACAAAAAGTGGCAAGGCAGTCGAAAAAGTGGCATGGCAGTAGAAAAAGTGGCATGGCAGTAGAAAAAGTGGCGATTTGCCACCTTAGTCGGTCAAACGGTCATGCTGGAAACAATTAATTAATAGGGAAAATAAAAAATTCTAATTGGAAAAAGGAGAAATTTCTCGCGGAATTTTATTCATAATTGCACTGTGTAAGTTGAAAAAGTTTAATAGCCCATTTAAAATAAGTAATTTCGCGATCTCGGTCAAAATCACGTTGAAATTAAATAATTTCCCATATATTTTGACATATTCCAAGTTATTTTACTTAATTTCGATTAAATTAACAAGAAATTACAATACAATATACAACGCAGTTTTTGTACTAAAACTACTTTTTTTTAATAATGAATAAATTTACACCTAGTATGAGAAACAACATATAAGATAAATAAAAAATATTTCAGCTTAAAGTCTAAGTTTAATTTTTCTTCTCTTCTTTAGAAACTCACATTAATTAATAAAAATATTTCATTCAATAAGAATTGAAATTACTGAACTTGATTAAAATAAATAAAAATTTTTAAATTCAATATGAAATTTGATTTTTGCAGGAAAAAATTTGTATAAGTCTAACAAAGAATTTGTTGAACTGAAAAAAGTGCTTCTGCAATGTCTGCGGCAATGAATAAGATGTTTGCGAAATCAAGTCAAATGTCATTCAGTACCAGCATGAACACTTTTGATTTCGTTCGTCATTTGAGCTTGAAATTACTTAATTTCGTGTCAGTCTGAATGGGCTATAACTATAAACCGTGTCTTAAAAACGCAAAACGTTTTACAGGGTGTTTTTTTTAGAGGTATAGAACTTCGAATTGAAATAAAACACAAGAAAATTGTTTTAATGTCCATCAATTTGGCTTTATTGGAAGGATAATTTTATGCCATTAATGTTTAAATATGATTTCGGGCATGTGGCCGCCGCGGCTGGCTCGAATAAAGCCAATTCTACAGGTCCAATTTTCAACCACTTTTTCGAGCATATGGGGCCGTATGTTGGCAATAACGCCACGAATGTTGGCTTTCAAGTCCCCTAACGTTTCTGGTTTGTTGGCGTAGACGAGCGACTTCACATATCCCCAAAGAAAATAATCCAATGGTGTCAAATCACACGATCTTGGTGGCCAATTGACAGGTCCATTCCGCGAAATTATGCGCTCATCGAATGTTTCCTTCAATAAATCGATTGTGACGTGCGCTGTGTGGCATGTAGCGCAGTCTTGTTGGAACCACAACTCATCCACATTCATGCCATCCAATTCGGGAACAAAATAGTCGGTTATCATGGCTCTATACCGGTCTCCATTAACGGTAACTGACTCTCCAGCATTATTTCGGAAGAAGTATGGCCCAATGACTCCACCAGCCCATAGAGCACACCAAACAGTCAGTTTTTGTGGATGTAATGGCGTCTCAAGGGTCTCATATGGATTCTCTTCACTCCAAATGCGCCAATTTTGCTTGTTGACGTAGCCATTCAACCAAAAATGAGCCTCATCACTGAACAAAATTTTGCGATGAAAATCAGCATCGAGATCAATCTCATTTTCGGCCCATACACCAAAATCACGACGCATTGCATGGTCTCGCGGCTTTAATTCTTGCACAAGCTGGATCTTGTAAAGTCGCAAGCCAAGATCTTTGCGCAAAATCTTCCATAAAGTTGATGTACAAAGCTCCAATTGCTGTGCACGGTGGTGAATCGATTCATTCGGGTCCTCTTCAACACTTTGCTCTACAGCGGCAATTGTTTCTTCGGTGCGCACTGTTCGACGTCTCTGCGGATGCGTATTATCACATAGAGTAAACGTAGTGCGAAAACGATCCATGGTTAACCGAATTAATTGCTCTGATGGACGATTATGTCGACCATAAAATGGACGGAGCTTGCGGTAAACTTCGCGAACTGAACCATTATTTTCGAAATAAATTTGCACGATTTGCAAGCAATGTTCTTTTGTCAACCTGTTCATGATGAAATGGCAAACCAAACTAAATATTAATCACTTGACAGCTGACAAAATGGCCGCCAGTTAAAAAAGTGATGCCAACTTAAAGTTCTATACCTCAATAAAAAACACCCATTACATTAGTATTTAGTGGTTACGTTTTTTTATTGGGAAATATTTGCCAAATGTGACCGTACCCTTATTTCATGAAAAAAAATCATTTATGTAAATTCAGCTTTATTTTGGGCAGGTATGAAAGGTTTCATGCAAAAATATCATTATGTAAATCCAATACAAAGAGACAGCAATAATTCTTATATTAAGCTTACAGAACATTTTCAGCCATAATCTCCGATTAAGTTGGTCATAAATTGTTTGAGCGTCTCTTTGACTTCTTTTTTATCACATTTGGTTTGTTTGTGTGTATGTTAAGGAAATGCAGCAAAAAAAAAATAAAATAATTTGATACAAGTTCACTGAACATTTTTGATTTCAGGCAAATTGGTGATGATGAGTCGTCCGTCAAATGTGTGGAATCTGCCACACTAAACAAAATTAATGTAAATATTTTAGTTTCGTAAAAGATTAATATGCCTGCGTTTTTTTTGTAATTCTTTATTGGGAGCGACCCTAAAATAAGATGAACAAAGTATGACAGTGTTTCCTTTTCAAACATAAGTTATTAATAAAGTGCTGCAATCATTTGCAACGTATGTACAAATATATTCACAATGTAATTCGGTTATAACGAATTTTAGTGTATAATCAAGGCGAATTTAAATATTTGAACAATGGGGAAAAACTATTTATAGATATTTGCTTATTGTAGTATATGATGCCATAAAAAGATTTTTTGGAGATTTTTTTTCATACATTTAATTATTTTGGTTTTGGCGCCTTTTTCGCGTTTTGACGATTTTTTTCCGGTTTTGGCGTTTTTTTCATTTTGGCGATTTTTCGCTTTTGTGCTATTTTTTCGAATTTCGCGATTTATTTTAGTGTTAGAATTTTTTTTTTAATTTTGGCGAATTTTTTAATTTTCCAAGATATAGCAAGTTGTCAAAACTACATAGTCAAAATTGCATTAACTGATGGACCACCCTTTAATTAAAATTTTTTAAATTTTAGTGTTAATTGTTGTAGTCTATTAAAAATACACTAATTTTACAAATTTCAACTGTCAATATACATATGTATATACAATTGTATGTATATTACATGGCACTTTAACATTTTTCGTTGCTCGTTTTGGAACACCCTTTAATTATTTTATTCTCATGTATTTGTTGTTGTAGTGGCCAAGGTTCTACATACCCTGTCCAAATTTCAGGTCCGTAGCTTTTATAGTTCCTGAGAAAATACCGTGTGACGGACAGACGGACAGAGGGACAGTGTAGCGAAAACAATAGGGTTCCTTTTTTCACCTTTGGTGTACGGAAGCCTAAAAAAGGACTGCCGAGATCAGCTGTTTCCCAATTCTCTTTGATAGAAAATAATGCTTAAAATTGAGAACTTTTAATAGGCTAAACTCACACACTTTCTTAGTTATTTGTTTTTTATCTTATTCTTCTTTCAATCACTCACTGTATAATAATTAAGGCACAGACTGTATGTATCTTTTGTCGGTCTATATGCCAAACAACAATCATGTGAATTTTTTATTTTTATTTTTTTTTCATTTTCAAGTTTCGAAAACTTTATCACATAAATAATGAAATCTAAGAACAACAAAAGCAGCAACAAAATCTTTAGCAACTTGAATTATTACAAATTATGCTAAAATCAAAATTAAACTACATACAAACATACACACTTACTCATTGGTAACATGAAACGCAAGGTTTTATATAATTTAATCCAAAAGTTTTTGTAAAAATATGTGAGAATTGTAAAAGTCAACAGTAATTAAGTTTTCTTAAAACGAATTCAAAAGTTTATTATTTGTTAAGATAATCTGGCGCGTGAACTATTTTTGATAATCGCAATCGATATATTTTTGTTTTTTAAGAGATACACATGAGTAATTAAGTAAAGGGTGATTTCTTTTTGGCAACTTTCTTTTTGGCAACACTGAGTTTTTGGCAGCTCAGCGGTTTTCGTATAACATGTTGCTGTTAGTTAAACATGTCCAGTTTGGTCTATAATTTAATTATGAATTTCTTGCAGATTATTGAATCTTATTATCAGAAGTTGCATCTGACACTTCTTCCATTCTATGGACAGTTTGGGGCGACTTTCTGAGGCGGCTATTCGGAATCTCGTGACTAAATTTCGCACCAAATTTACGTTATTGGGCATTAAAGCACCAACAAGCATACGTAAAGTGCGGACAGAGAGAAAATATCGCAGCTGTATCCTCCAGTGTTGTTGATGACCGTGAATTATTGATTTGGCGCCGTTCCCAGTACTACTGTGCAATAATTATAATTTTCTTTTTATCCAAAATGAAAGAGCTGGACTTGGCTGACATGTGGTTCCAGCAATACGGTGCCACATGCCACCCATCACACAAAACAATGGCCCGATTGAGAGGAGAGTTTATTTCACGCTTGGGGAGGGTCAACTGACCGCCTAGATCGTGCGATTGAAGGCCTTTAAACTATTTTTTTTGTGGGGCTATGTTTATGCTCATGGCTATAGGAACAAGCCCGAAAGAACTATACTGAAGAATTTAATTGTGAGATACCGGCCGATATGTTTGAGAGAGTATGATAAAATTGGACCCAGCGTATGAACCATTTGAGGCATATCCGCGGTCAATATTTATATGAAATCATCTTTAAATATTGAATTTCATATATAGATCGTTCTATCGAATCAAATAACAATTTCATACATTGCTTTAAATTTTATGTGTGTTTTTAAAATAAATCCGAAAACTCTTAAAAAATCACCCATCAGATACATGATTTTTGTGTTTCGAGTGTATTATCGCTGGTATTTTCCCTTTCTACATCGTACTTTCATTTTTTTTACGTTTGCAAATTTTTTTTGTATTTATTTTCTTTCTTAATCACACCGAATTTGCAAAATATATACTTTTAAAACACCTTTAGGCCATTCTATTCGCGGATATTCTGATACACATTCAGTAATGTTTTATTTTAAATTATTTTCACTTTCCTTAGTAGCATGAAAACAAAATAAAATATTTAAAGTTATTTTATTTTTAATGAATTAAACTTTAGGCATATGTCGCAGCTTTTTATTTTTATTTTACCGCCTCTCTTGTGCTCTTAACCAGTGGGAAAAGGTAATGAATAGTAAAGGAGAAGGAAATGAATGCACAGCAAATTACGGCATTCGTTATCGAACGAAATTACGAAATATTTCAATGGAGTTTATATGGAAATATTTCGTAATTTCGTTCGATCACGAGTGCCGTAATTTGCCCCTAGAATTCATTACTGTTAACCCAGAACATGTCCTAGGAAAGTAATGAATTATTTTAATGCGTACATTCAATGTGTACGTTGTAATCAATGGAAATTTATTGTGTTCGATCAAATTAGCCTCTTGTTTCTAACGCTATGCATTGTCTTGCTTTGGAAAATAATATATTATTTCTCCCATTATTATGTATTTAATGACCATTTTTCCCGCCGGGTATAAACATATAATGCAATAAAAGACAAAAACCACCATATATCTGTGGCAATAAGGAAAAAGTTCTTATGTTATATTTTACTATTTTGCAGGAGAGAACTTTTAAGCGTTCAAGTCAATTTTCAAAAATTTATTTCTTTTAATAGTTAAATTAGGAAATACTCTGTTAATCTTTCGGCCCTGTTCTGTAAACCGATCGATTTGAAACCGCACGATTTTAGAAAACTACCTCCGACCATTGAAATATTTTTTAGATTTTTTTAAATTTTCTTATTATATAGATTCCCAAATATCATATCTGAAAGAAAATTATCGTGTATGATTTTAAACACGTTTGCAGGACCATTATTAATTTATTTTCTTAAGCAAATATCGTTCTGCACACTATAAATAATACATTTAAGTTGAAATATACCAAAGCATAAGTTAGGTTATGCTATTAAGCTATTATGTATTCCAAATGAGATTAGAAGTCTAAAAAAGAGAAGTCGCAAGTCATAGTGCTATAACTCTCTTAAAAATTAAACGAATTAATTGATATTTTGACCAGGGGTAATTTCGAACATGCAGATTACGGAGGTGGTATCAATAACTCAAAATCAGCTTATCTCGACTTAAGCACTTTTTCTTTTTTGCCACAGATATGGCGTTGTATGCGTTATAGGGTAAATAAAAATACTAATAAAAGGTTTTTTTTTATTTTGGGTTCAAGTCTACTGAGGAGTTTCGTGAAGCAGGAATGAAATGCATATAGACATTGCTCAAACAAACAAAAAACAAGAAAAATTTGTTAAAAATAAGATTTTACAACCTTAAGGTTAACAGCTTTTTGCCTTAAAAACTATACAGCAACTAAAAATTCGCAATTGTCAATATTTATAAAAATATTTGGCCACTAAAGTTAACAGTAATTCCTCAGTTGCCGTTCGTAATAAAATTTTGGCAGTTAGCAACGTAACTAAAATTCGGTTGCCATACATAATCGAACCATTAGTTTTCTATTAATATTTGATGCTTTTTGGCAATCCAGGGGGCAAATTACGGCATTCGATACGACTCGTAATTTAAATATATTTCAATAGGGTTTATATGGAAATATTTTTATATTACGACTCGTATCGAATGCCGTGATTAGTCCCCATATTTTTTGGTTGCTGAATGACAACCGAACTGAAGTTTGACAGCTATTCATAATAAACAAACACATTAGTAAACGATAGCAATAAGTATTGTACCAATAATGGTACAATATTTGCTTTTCAGACATATTTACGCACGTTTCCTTATCAGCAAACATTTGTTCATAAATTAATTTATTAAGTAGGCTTCAATATTTTATTCAGATATGTATTCAAAATTTTATCCGCGTTTCAGCAATTGCGCGCTTTCGAAATATGTATGCACATACATACATATGTATGTACCTAGATATATGTATGTATGTATGTATTTCAACACAATATTTTCTTTAAAATAGATTTTTAAATGTGTTGCAATAAAATTTTCTCTCAATGAAACATTGAATTTTCTTTATATTAAGAATTTTTTTTTTTATAATTTAAAAGGTGAAACACAAAGAACTATTTCTTTTTCTTTGTGTTGTTTTTTAGCACTTTATTTTATTTCTTAATTAACTTTTATTTTCTTTTTCTTTTCGCTTAATTTTCTTTTTTCACTTTTAAAATTCACTGCGTTTCAAATTGGTATTTTTTTTAAAGAAAATCCATATAATATGGAACATAATAAATAAATAAAACCGCACTCGTCCAAGAAAATATTGCACGTTATTTATTTTTTTTTAAATTCATTTTATACATTGTATGTTGGTTGCATTCTCGTACATTTTGAATTTACAAGTTAATTTTATCGTAGAATTTCTGTTATGGTTGTTATGGTTGCACGAACGCTTGTTTGTGTTTCTTCACCGGCAAAGATCACCAAACTCCCATATGGAAATGTTTTGCAATGTGCACAGGCAGCCAGACGCAGATGGACGTATAATGCAATGGTTTAGCAGAGCAAGCTTGCCATATTTGCCGATTGTTTGCTCAAATTTATCAATATGCCAATTTGCCGATTTTTGCTCCACAGATGCCGTTTTTCGATAAACACTTTTTAAACCACGGTCACCTATATTATAAATTTACTTAACGGTATTTATAAGTACATATCAAATATTAAAACGTTTTGATTTTGAACATAAATCTCATGAGTACTTAAGGATGATTAACCCAAACAAATAAAAAATACGAAAAAGTGCAATAATTCTTTTATAAAAATTCTCAAGGAATTCCGCAGTTTAATTTATGAAAAATACTCTCCTTTCAGACAGTTAAAATTTTAAAGCTTTGAAAAAGTTTGTAACGGAAGTGAGGAATCTACTGGTGCATTTTTTGCGCTGCTGTCAAAGTTTGTACAACAAATTATGGTCACTCCACATTCTTACGCAAATGTGAAAATAATTTTTAGTCAAGTCAACCTTATCGGGAATAAAAGGCGAACAGTTTGTTCACTTGCTAATTTTTGGTATTTTGTATGGAAAAAAGCGTAATTTCACGTGAACAAAAAAAAAACGCCAAACTTTTTTAAACATTATTGGATATTTAAGTCGAAAAAAAGTAAAAAGCAAAATAATTAGTTAAGACAGTAATAAATACATATGCATGCTTAATTCACAACAATTTGAATCGTGTATTTTTGTACTTTTTGTATTTTAATTGTGAACACCCTGTGTGTAGTGCATAGATGTTCAGCCCATGATACAATTATACTAGGTACATGCACGTCTACAACAAAATTACAACACCAAAAAACACATGTATTTTGTTGGTATAAACAAACCCCAAATTGTCGGAAACAACTGTCTTTTGTTTATAACAATTACAGGGTGACTAAAGTACAATTGCAGACGCGGCATTCCTGCATGATTATAGTTATTCACCCTGCAAGAAATGAATGATTGAAACTAACACAAACAAATTTTTTCACTAACACATTTAAAACAATTTTACATTCAACTCAATAATGGCAGTCTTTTTATTAAAAAAAGAGCTAAAGCGAAAAATTTCGAGTTAGAAGCAATCAAAAAGAGCTAAATTTAGCTCTAAAATAGCTAAGTTGGCATCGCTGATTTTTAATGAAAAAAGAAGAACAAGCTACATACAAATTCTCTCAGAGAACCTCTCTCTGAATACAAGCTTCTAAAAACATATGAAATTAAACTGAATATGAAAATTTCATACAACAAATGTAACACTCTTGTTTTTAATATGATAATACAATCGATACAGAAATAAAAGAGGTATTGTGAATTAAGCAAAAAAGTATAAAAATTGTATTAATAAAATGTGTACTACTTTTATATGAAATAAAATTAAATTAATTTTAAACTGGTTTAAAATGTTAGGACTTTATGACACTTAAAAGACACCCGTTTGAATAGCCGCAATATATATTTCATTTTGCTCATAAAGGGGTTTAGACACGGTCCAAATGCTTGCTGGGATTGCTTATAGTATGAGTGAAAATTTGTTAGTATGTGTGACACCAACGTTGCTTGATGGAAAATCAAAAAATTTTAATTTTTGGCATGCTTGCTGTCACTTGTTAATGCGTGTATATTGTTAACCCATCAAGCCCGTACAAATTTTCATTATAATTATATTTCCATTGTGAACGGTTGCCCAAAAAATCGGAATTAAAAGAAGAAAAACATATATTTGACTGGTGAAGAAAACAGAAGTATTAGAAGTATTCTTATTTTGCTTCTTTATTTTTTTTTCGTAAGCAGTGCTGCTATTACTGTTATTGAATTTCTTTATTTAGACATTTATATATATTTATTTCGACCAAATGAACCGCATAAATTAAAATGAATGCTTGGTGGGCCCTCAAGCATGCTAACATCAAGCCGACAAGCATACGTACACGAACTTGACAGCAAGCATTTTGATCGTGTCCAAAGCCCTTAAGGGATATTTTTTACTTTTGTCGATTTTTTAAATTGACGTGCCGATAATGACGGATTTTTATCAAAATCATCTGGCAGCCCTAGAATAGAGTATTCCATGTTAAGTGTGACCAGATTTTAAAATAACATTAAGCTAAATCACATTTGAAAAAATTATAAAGAAAATAAAGCTAAACTTTTTTTACATCTTTGATCACTTTGAAATAGTTTATTTTTGCTAAAATACCGTTGAATATATGTATATCTGTGTCAATAAATAATAATGGCTTAAGTCGAAATTTCATGTTTTGAGATAATACGGGTTTTGTCTAAAATTAATTGTGTTGGGTTTTTATATAAAATTTTTAGCCTCGGAAAAAGATGCACATTTATTTAGAACAAAACTGTTAATTATATATAAAAAAAAGAAAACGTTTTATTAGTTAATATTCGTTGTTTTTTAGTTAAGATGTTATGAAAAAATTAATTGTTAGAAAATAAAATCTATAGTGCACTTAAGCTATTATATTGAAAGGCAAAATAATTTTTATTGATGGTAAGTGGAGATAAGTGCTTTAGGTTAAATTGAAAAATGCGGAGATAAGATAATTTTTTAAAAGCTTAGTTAAATATAAATTTTTTTGTTAATGAAGAATAATTTGGATGGGATGTTAGTTATTGAACTTAAGTGTATACAAGTTTTTATGCTCAAATATTTTAATATTGATGTAGCTACCTTAAAAAAAATTAAGTTGAGGTAAGCTTTTATGGCTTACGTATTATTTTCCAAGAAGACTTAAGCTAAAATATAAATGCGTATAGTTTTATTAATAATGATATTTTTTAATTAAAATTTAGTTGAGTGATAGATCTTGAAGAAAAGAATAAGAATATGTAATAATAATAAGAATATGTATGTAAATAAAAGCACTTATGTCAACTTAAGCCATTATTATTTATTGCCACAGATATGTACATACATATGCACATATAAACAAACAATTATTTTATTACACATTTGATATAAAAAAAATATTGTAAAATTTTTTAAAGAAAATATTCAATAATTACACTGCACAAAAGTGGTTTTGATGTTTAAATAAAAATGGCCGATCCTTATGTATTTATTTTAAATTTGCACTTTTTACAAAAAAATACGATATATTAAATAGAAATAACACAACTGGACTGGTCCATACAACATTTTTTTTATGTGATAATTGCATTAATGTCTTGTATATATACATAAGGATTAGTTATAAGGTAAAAAAAATTTTAAGGACTGAACTAAAAACACACGATTGTTAAAATTCCCTACAATAACTGTAAGATATCCTGATATATTCACCAATGTGACTATATCTACATGAAAGAGATTTTGGTGTAGATTAATAAACCAGAAAGAATTTTTAAAGGAGGACCTACCACTCGTGAAATATCAATGGAATAATACAAAAAGTGGTGTAAATTATGCAAATGCTAAATGTAACTATATATGTATTTAAAACTAAAGCTGATAGGGAAAAGCTAATGACGCCATAGTATTCTGGAAATAAAAATACATAAGGATCGGCCATTTTTATTTAAACATTATAAAAAATCTATATTTTGTTATGCACAGGGATGAAACGATACCACTAAGCTATCAATACTTTTACTTGATACGGCATCGGCTCAGCAGTATCGATACATACTCAGTATCGAATTAATTATTTGTATCGGTCAAGCTTTTCACATGATTTAAAGTAGTGAAAACAACATTAAATACCCATCAAACCAAATGCTCCTAATTCGTAAGGAATTCTGAACGACAAAATGTTCCGATTTGGGAAGCGATTAATATAAGAAAAAAAAAATAATTGTTTAAATTTCTTGCAGACGAGTTTTGGTACAATTTATTTATGAAAATACTTCTTCGACAAACTAATTTTCCTGAATTACAAAAAATTTAAAGTTCAATTTTGTTTAAAAAAAACAACCATAATAATAGCCAACAAATTTATTTATCGCCATAAAAATCGCCAATAAATTCATTTATCGCCAGCAAAATCGACATGTCGTCAAATCAAAAAATTAGACGCCAAAAAAAGTGGAAGAATCGTCACGTAAATGCTGGACAGGAGCAGAAGATATTGTCGAGATAACATTTTAAATGTTTGTGCAAATTCGTTTTGTTCCCGCAATAAATAACCCACGCTGTTAAAACATTTTTTGCAGCTCGAAATTTTATCGTCTAAATAACAATTTTAAGGCTAAGTAAATCTAAACTAAATAAGCTAATATGGTCACGCTGTTCATATTTTCAAAACCACCAAAAAAGAGAAAAAATATTCTTTGATTTATGCTCTTTTATTTTCTTTACTCTAAAAATGAAAATCGAATTTTAGTACTGTTCGTTTCTCTTTTAAATTTGTCAGTGATGGATAGTTCAGTACCATTGTAAACAATAAAACATTGTACGTGTATCTTCTGTATTCCACGTGAAATTAAAAAGTGCGTGAAATTAAAAAGTACGGAATATTTATTTATAAAAACAATACCATGGCAATTTCAAACAATTTTATTTCACGTGGAATACAGATCATACGCGATAGAAATACTTCTGTCCAATCCGAAAGTACTCCCCAATTTTATAAAACATGCATGTCCAATTACTTATATAAAAAAATGTATGTAGCAGTGATCGGCAATGAATCGTGTTTTTACTATTCATGCTGACTTATGAAATTTTATATATAAATGCATAGACATCGTATAAACTCAACTACTCTGATGTACGCACACTCACAATAAGAATCATTTGTACGTATAGGTTGCAATAAATATGAATGCGACGTCGAAATTCATATTCATACCACACTCATAAATCACCTCAGTTTGATTGCTAATTTCAGGAAAATACTTATACTACTCACATTGATTCAACTCACTTCACTCATGCATTTATGTTTATTTAAAAGTTTAATCATTAAACAGTTTGCAAGTAGTATACAAAAATAGTAAATAGGGTCGTTTTTCAATTCCTGCAAAAAAAAGCATCAGAGAAACACATAAGCTCATAATGAGACCTTTAATGTTCGTGTGCGAAATTCGCATTGCGATTGATACTTATTTTGCATCGTCCATAGGCATTGAGTTAAGGAGAGTCGAAATCAAGAACGTCATAAATATTGCTAAGTATGAGTTCGATGCGCACTACAAACTTTCGAGTGAATAATACTCATAGACAACATTGCATGAGTGCGCTTAAGTACACGAAATTATAAGTCATGATTTAACTCTACTCACTTAATCACTACTCATTGCTCTTCTCTGATATATATGTATGTTATGTAATTTATATCAAGGCCTTAATTTATATATTTTTCCATATTAAATTATTTATTTATATTTTATTTATTATTATTATTACATGTCATATAATAATTCTACATCAATATTCTTTATCAATGAGCGAAAATGCATTTCGCAAGAGGTATAAGCATATCCCAAGCCAAAACCAAATCCCAGCCACACGAGCCACCGTTGGCGCTTTTGAAAAAGAGATGAAGTCAAGACCCCAATAAAAGCTCCAGTCGATGACTTAATAAGCGCATCCTTGCTACAGCGGCCTACAAACGAATCGAAGTCATCTTCTAAGAATGGTGCCCTCGGACTTGATGTTGACATTTTATCAGATTTTAATCAATAAAACTTTTTGTGTGTGCACCAGATCAAAATAATAAAAATATTTAAAACAAACTAAGGCAAAGTGAAAAGCCAACTTTTTCTGTGTCATCAAATGTCAAACAAATTTTAACAAATAATAAAAAGCAGGGCCGGGAGAGTGGAACTTTATTTTGCAATGATTTTTTTACATTTTAGTTAATATTATTTGAAGTAAAAACAAGAACATTTGTTTGCTGTGACTTTTCTTCAAAATTGTTACATTTTAATAGTGACAAAATAAAGGTGAATAGCTGCCCTGTCACCTGGGCAATTGCATACAGCCCTTCTACACACACACGCACACACTCTGGAAAACGTATTTTTGCGTTAAAATATAATTTATCGTTAGAGTCTGTAAATAAAACTCTTATATGGTAAATTAAATTTACTTTTTTATAGCTTATTCAGTTTAAAAATTAATTCTTTTAGCAAAAAAATAAAAATCAAAAAGTAACTGTTATTTCGTAAGGATAAATAAAAATCAAGAAATAATTGGTAAGCTTGAGTTTTTAAATAAAAATTAAACAAATGAAAATCAATGCATCTGTAGGTAGTCCTTGTAATATAGAGTATCTTGCAGTATTCTCTCTTAGAGTGGTCTTTTAGTTTAAATTTGGAAAATAATCGTTATTTGCGATCCCTGATTCATACATACATACATACTTATTTTAATATAACTTCATACATACTTATCTATATCTTTCTGTTTTAAGAATTAATATTTTTAATATTATGTATGTAACGACGGCACATCGAATAAGTAAAAGTAATTAATGTGATGATCGTAAAAAGATAAGCAAGAATAGTTGAACATACTTAGGTAAAGTGATATAACTTCGTGCTAACCAAATAGGAAAATGGAAAAACAAAAAATTAATAGTGTTACTTATAAATGTATTTACCAATGGTAAATCAATAATTTTATACACAATAATCATTTCTCATATTCCATTTCATACTAAATTTGCATTACCCAGCAATTACACATGTAAGTAAAAATTATTTCTGATTAAAATTCACTACAGTTCAATTAAAATCTACAAATGTATCACTTATTTGTAATAAATTAATAAATATTTGCTTAATTCAAGACAAAATTTAAATAAAATGTTGTATATATAGTACACCTACATATGTATACAATTACAACTTCATGTTCTTGTACAAGTTTATTTTCATGTGATTTTTGAATGCATTCGCTTTCGCGTTCGATTTCGTAAATATTAAAATTTAATCAGCCGTGTCACAGATTACGTTCGGAATTGTTTTGATTCCGTATTAACCATTCCATTCGAACTTCATTTTGCTGCTGCAGATTCCGATCGTTTCCAGCAATCCGAAAAAATGGTTAAATCGTTTTATGTTACTTGGAGGCTACACGTTCAATTTTTGCTTAAATTTTTGTTTTCAAGTTCAATACATTCACACTTTTTTACTACCACACACACTCATACATTTGGACTTCAATTTTTCTTTCAACGCTTCATTAAATTTTTCTTTCAATTTAACACCTGTTTTAAAACAATTTTTGAGTTTGTAAAAAATTTAAATTAAACAAAATAATTTTCTTTGCTGAAATAAAATATGTGAAGCGAAAATTTTTAATTGTTTCCTCGACGGCGGCATTTTGAACAAAAAATTTAAAATCAAATTGCTTGCAGCCTACGTCACAACTTCAATTTTAGCAAATTTTGACAAACTAACGGTCTAATTCATAAAAATTCGTTATTTCAGCTTTAATCTGTACATTACTTATGAAACAGATTTTGCTTTATTAAGCTGTAATAAAAATTTGTATTCATAACTGATTAATATCAGTGAATTAACTATTAAACGATTTTGCTTCTTTTCTAATTTTATGTTGGCAACATCATGCTACTTTCGCTCTCATTTTATGTTTAGTGATGCATACAACGAAGAATCGATTATCTAGGTAGTCTGTTTGAGTCGAAAAAAAAGTAAATCATTACGCATAATATTATTAAAAAATAACTTAAAAAGTAGACGTTTCACTTTCTATTAATAAATAAACCAAAAAAAAAATTATATGTTACAAAAAATTGTATTTAAACACATTTATATTCGGCTGAGTACAGAGGTAGGCAAATACCCATTTTATAGCGGTCGATTATGCATCACTATTTTGTTTTAATTTTAAAATGTTTTTGTACATACATACATACATATGTAAGCATGCAGTACCATACAAACATACGTATGCTTGCACTTACATATGCCCTTATGTTTATAATTCTATTTTTCTCTTTGCCAATGAATGGGATTTCTTTAATTTTCAACGATGTTTATATGTATGTATTTTTCTTTTTGTACAATTATGCATGTACCAACCCTGCAGTCAGACTGGGGCCAAGTGTCTCTATGTAAACACTAAAATTCGAGTAGTAGTTACATTGTCTACAATTTCTCTTCTATATGTCAGTATAAAAGAAATAGGGAAAATAGATGTGGTGTATTTCTGGTTTATATTGCAACAACTTGTCAACATACATAAATTTGTATGTACCAGTAAATGTCTGGTTAGTATGTCTCCATGTTCCCATAGGAACTATGAATTCACTACCTAGTCAACTGTTTTATTGTTACTAGTAGATTTTCAATGACAAGCACATGCTAAATGTCTATAGCACAAAGTATTGTATGGGGAATAATTGTAGAGTAGTACGGGTGACAAATTCAAAAGCGACTCAGTACATTTTCACCCTCGACATTTGCTTCAGGGAACTTACAAATATTAATACATTTGCCCAAGAACATTATTCAGGAGACATGCATAAGAATAAACAAGAAACATAAAAGTGAGAAACCACAGAAAATCTCACATAAGGGATAAAAAAAATCAAGAAAATATTATTTATAATTGTTTATCAAACGCTTAAAGTAGCATGGAGGCTACATTAAAAATCTCTGAGTTATGAAACGTTTATTAAACGTCTAATAGGCTATTAATCATTTATGAATGCACATTTAGCGATTTTTGACTATTAATGTCGTATTGCACTGTTAATAATCATTTATGAATTAGACCGTAAGTAAATACATATGTATGTATATGTATGTGTGAAAAAATTTAAAGCAATTTATTGAACGTGTAGTCGCAAGGTTACAAGTAAAGCATTATGTAGCATATTTTTAGGCGTTTATAATTTTTTTTAGTATGCATATTTTAATTCTGACTTGTAAAGGGTGTCCCAACAAGAACGCAAAATTTAAATTTGGCGCCATTCGAAGTGTCATTGTTTGACATTTAAACAATTGTTATTGTTTGCTAGTAGAAGGTACGAGGTTAGTAAAAATGGAGCGCTACACGAATGAACAGCGCATTCTCATTGAGAAATTATTTTGCGGCTACAGTTTGAAAATTGCGATCAATTTGGGGTCACAATAATGCTCCAAAAGAGTCAACTGTAAAGAGATTAATGGATAAATATGCCGAAACTGGGTCTGACCTTCGACCAGGTTGATCGCCCGAAAATGTCGCAGCTGTACGTGATTATGTTGCTGAAACTCCATCCACCTCAATTCAATACCGAGCTCAGCAAATTGAAATGATAACTAGTTTTTTCGTGCCTAGAATTGAAGAAATTAATGTGGATGGCGAGTGGTTTCAAAAAGACGGCGCCACATGTCATACAGCCAGAGAAACAATTCAATTGCTGCATCAATCATTTAAATCTTGCGTTCTTGTTGTGCTGCCAATACGAAGATTTTGATAAAGTACATACATACAAAAATGGTATGGCAATACTAAAGAAACAAATTCCGTAATTTTGTTCTGTTGATTTTATTTTATAATGACTTGAGAAATTTACACAATAAATAAATCCAAACTAAATAATTGTAATCCAGCTTTGAATAAATAAATGAATAACAATTTTAAAAACCGCCGATATATCCAGAAAAGATGTGATATCTTCTAAGCGGCTGGACCAATTTTTTTCTAACATAATTAAGAATGCTATCGATCGAATCACCTTTCATACAGAAAAAACTAAATCAAAATCAGTCCAGCCGTTTGGTCTGTAAGTGGGCTCGTACAGACACACCCCTTTATTTGGTCGGGGGTTAAAAATAGTATTATTTATTGAAAACAATTTTTATATTTTTTTACTTTAACATGAAATTAAAATTGATTTCATTACAAATTTTTTACCTGTTTTTCGTTTTCAAAAGCACCGAAATACGGATTGAATTCCGTTTCCTAACGAAACTAAGCTCTGTGGCATGGCTGAATATTAGTTTTCGCTGAACTGGCATTCGTTACACTCCTAGTATGTATATACATGTGTATCCATGTATGTATGTATATATATTTACCAAACTATTTTTTATATTTACTATGAATATAAAGAAATCTGTTATGTTATAACTTAATAAAGCTACAATTATAGCACATACACACACATAAAATTTTACATGTTTGTGCACACACGAGTTAAGCCCAAGGATATTAAAAGCGATGTAGTGCTTTTGTATTTTTATCACTATGCGAGCAGACAACATGAAGCCCAAAACACTTAACGTGTCAGTAGCAAGAGTTAACTAATGAAATTGACACTTGCGACAAGAACACACAATTACAAACACTCACAGAGATCTAATGCTCGAGAGTCTAAAAAAAATCCTGTTTACACAATAAAATAAAGTTGTGCTCAAGATATGCCATAGAAATTAGGACAAAAGAAAACAAACATTTATGTATGTATGTATGTATATCGATGGGCTTAATATAAGAAAGGCGGAACTCGAATTTTCAATATTTTATAGGAGAAACAAAAAACTGAAGAAAAACAAAATCATTTACATGCAGAAATAATTTTTTTAGTTGACACAAGTCCTTGATTTTGAACTCTAACGTATTAAGATCTTCAAGGAGGATGCAATTATACGTTGTCTCCCAGAAAACTTAAAAAACGCGATTTCGAAAAAAATAGAGATACGCGCTTTTTATATTAAGCCATCGATATGTATTAGTGATGAGCTATAACGTGATTTTTTAATAATTTTGCTCCTTGTGAATGTGATTTCTAAATCGCTGTTCTTTGAAACTGTGACTGTGATCACAGTTTAGCAGTATTTTGTTTGTAGCAGGTCTATTAATAAGAAGAGCAGCAGTGAAATTAAACTGTGACTGTGATCACGGTTTAACTCATTTCAGCTCTTCTGCTTTAAAAGTCTTTATTGGTATTGGTATTTTGATAAATACTAATAAGAAGAGCGACAACCCCGAACATTAGCAATCAACCCCGTGCAAATATTGAGAATTGTCTTATAAGAGGCAGGGAGACAATAAAATTGCAAATATAAAAATGTGACCTGTATATAGTTGCCAGAAAAGACGATTTGACACGATTTGACGATTTTTTTATCGACAAAACCTGAAGGTATAAAAAAAAATTTATGTGGTAGCCTTATCTAATGTTAAGTAAGCATATTAGTAACAATCATAGTTTGTATAAAAGAACTATATTTTCGAAACCTGTTACTTGATAAATTCAGTCACAGTTGTGATTAGTGATTTTTCAATCGCTGTGAAAAAAGGACAGGTTTCAAAATATCGCTCAACTATAATATGTATGTATAGATATACAGACATATACATACATATATGTAGATAGGTTTAGTTAGTTAGTTCTAGTATGTATGTTTGTTTGTATTACTATCACATTTCTTATTACATCAATCAATGTCTTTGTAAGCCTTAAGGATACTTAAATTTCCATGATATAAATATAGAAGGTACCATGATATATGTATATATATAGAAGGTACTTTCCAAGGCACATTTGTGCCTTGGTACTTTCCTTCTCTCTTTGTTTTTAAAAATAGATATTTTTGAAGTTATTTTTTTTTTATTTTTTTTATAACAAACACGACCCGCAAAGCGATGAGATTGTCTGCAGAAAACACCCAGAGTCTCACCAGAGTCTCACTCAGCCACAGGGGCACCCTGTGTTTTTTGAGAAAAATAAAGAAAAATGTTCCCCTAGAATTTTTTTTACAAAAATGTGTAGTTCTCTAAACAGAAATTTGCTAAAAATTACAGTACAGTGTACTGTGTACAGTGTTATTAGAATAGATATGAAAAGATGTCGAGCATTTGCTACAAAAGAGTTGTAACTCAAAAGGTGTGTTTTTTTAAGTTAATATTACAAAAATAATCGACACATCGTTCTTTATAAGGTGTAAAAATTACATACAAATAGGTATTTTGTATATAGTTATCTCTTGTCTTGAGAGGTAAATTAAATTTTATTTTACCATTAAATTGTTAGTAAATTTAAAATTTGATAAGTTTTGAGAATTTAAGTCATATAACGCACTCACTTGACTTTTTTTTGTGCAACCATTTAAACCATTTATAAAAATATCGTTTAATGAATTTTCTAAGATAACACATTTCTTAATTTTTTTTATAGATTTCAAGTATTTTAATTTTCAGTCATTTGTGATTGATTATAATTTATTTAAATGCAATAGGTATGATTTAACTGTTTGAAAGAGAAGCACTTATTGAAGACTAATTACAAAATAATATTTGCATATTATCAGGTGCGTAAGTTGATGAGTGAGTGATACACGTATGCTTTCTTTTTTTTTTTTATTTCAGTAATTATAGACGAAATAATAAAGAAAAACTCGCTTAAATATTAGTCATTGCAGATATTGCAGGTAGACATCGAATTTGTTTGATTGCTAAAAATCTTTTAGAGCTTTTCTTAATTACTACATACCTAGTGGTAAAACATCTAAGCCGCACTAAAATTACATATTTTTAGCATAACATCTTAAGTCGAGATAGCAAAAATTTCAAAGTTTTATGATTAATTTGATTGAGCGCAAATGCTTATCAGGGAACAGGGGTTTCATGCAAATGCATGTTTTTCCCCCTTAGCCCTGATAATGGCAAGAACTGAATATCTTTACGAAACAATGAATTTGCGCAAAAATGGCATCGATTTGTTGGTGCATATTTTTGCATATTTTACAGAAAATTCATATTTTTGCAAAATTAAAATTTTTTCGCATATTTTGGTACAAATCCATGGTTTTCTATCATATTTTCTAAAAAATTCAAATTTAAAAAAAAGATTGAAATGCAAAACTGACTTTTTTTTTGCAAATTTATTCTCTTGCATTGTTGTGGAATTCAGGAGCCAACAAACAAAACAAGTCTTGTCCCGTTAACTGTTTTTTAAGGGATAGGCAAACTTAGATATAGACTAGCGAGGAAAAGTCAGTTTTCGTTAAATTTTAAGGCAGTATCCAACTGGTTTAGAATGAAAATATTTTGTGACTGTATACATGTGAACTTAGATATCTCGAAAAAAAATTAAAAAAAAAAGTTTACTGAGGACGTGTCTAGTTTTGTTCGTTAGCTTTTTAATTCTAGAACGATTATACAAACACATGCAGCTACAAAATTTAATGGAAATGGTCATTTTGATGATTTCAAGAGGAAATTGTCTGCTATTAAAGCCGAAAGTAGTGACACAATTCTGTGGAAGCTTGATATTGTTTTTAAAACTGATAATTAACGGATTCAAAAAACAAATCTAAAAGCTAGTATTCAATTCGTTGTAATTGTTACTTTAAACAAATATATAAGATTATATAAAAAGAATCATTTCAATTTGAGCCGATTACATCCACAGACGTTACAAGGCATTTTTCAATGCACAAAAGCTTTCTAAGAATAAATTGATTAAACTTCACATTCGATAATATAAAAAATAAACAATTTTAAATGAAAATATATTGATAACGAAATAATTCTTTTTCTATTTGTGTATCGCTAGTTTACTGCAATATAAAAATATCTCGAATAATTCGTTGGGTGTTAATAATGCAGAATATATCCTTATATCATTTTTAATCTTGTGTAAAAATTTTATATAAAATGCTTGTAGAGGTAGCTCTTAAAAGAAAAAATATTTATATATCCTTATTTAGTTGTATGTAAATATGTATGTAAAAATGTGCATATTTATTATTTTTAGTGCATATTTTACGTTTTTGATGTCAAATTTTAGGCGCCTAAAGTATATTTTTTAAGTACATGAAGTCCTTCTTCCTGAACATTATTATCATTTAAATTTGCAGAATTTGCAAATATTTCGAAGAACAAATTGCTTAAGCTTAAGGGAACTGCTACACGTTCAATATATATTGAGATATTTGGATCGCGATCCATTTTAATGGATTGATGGATCACGAGCGTATGCTACACGTTCAATATTTATCGCCAAAAAAAACTTTAGCCGACGAGTCCCACAACTCCGGCAATGCCACCAAATTAAAAATAAAGTATTTCAAATTAATTTCATCGGTCGTTAATTCCGATTCCACTGGCATAACCCACTCGCTTTCACTATCTTCTGGCATTACCCTTTATTAAAACAAACTTTACACAAATTTAATAAACTTTTTTACTTTCTATTTGTTAAATTTTTGACTGCATCTTTTATTGTATTTGTTTTATTTCACTTTTTATTAACGTATCACGATCTAATATCATGAAAATGCTACACGTTCAATATTTATCACGCGATCCGTGATCCGCGATCTGGATTCCATAATTTAGGCCTTTTTGCGATATGGATCGCGATCCATCAATACTGCATGCTACACGTTGAATAAATATCGCAATACAGGATCCCGTTCAATATACATATATTGAACGTGTAACAGTACCCTAACATTCGGAAATATAAAGAAAATTCAAAGCGTTATTTTTTACACTATTGCAATAAGTTTTTGTGACGAGGTGTATTTGTGTGAAGTGAATTGGAATCACTGAAAAACTTAATTTTGTGAAAACACGAGTTAGGTAGGGCCTCTCTGTATGATACCATCGATATGTTAATCAAAAACAAATATGAAAGCCAGTTCTAAACTTTTATATTGGGAATAACAAAATGATATTTGTTGGTTCTTTTTTGTGTTTGCGCAATTCGATCAAACCTACTAGGTTGATTTCAGAAATGAGGGTTGCTAACCCTCCTCTTTTAGATTGGTGATAGGCTTGCTATCTTTGTGGTCAATCCCAAGTTAGTCCTTCTTCAGCAAGAATCTCTTTATCACGTATCTACTTGACTGAGACGTCAGCATGTTCTGGTACTATCCAGGCCACATGATTGGGTGCTGCGAGCAACTGTCACCAATTTGTGAACTTTTCCAAATACACCAGCAAAGAAAAACTTTTTTAAAGCGTTCGAGTTCTAAAGTTTCATTAATGCACAAAACAAACAAACGAATTTACATAACAATTTGGCCAAAGTAAATGGCAGCAGACAATACACAAGCACACATCGACT
Source organism: Tachina fera (assembly GCA_905220375.1). Lineage (NCBI taxonomy): Eukaryota > Metazoa > Arthropoda > Insecta > Diptera > Tachinidae > Tachina > Tachina fera. The sequence goes on along the minus strand of LR999967.1, from coordinate 98,814,334 downwards.
TACTAAATATTTAAAGGTAGATATTACATTCAGTTTTGAGTGAATCCATTAAAAACCGCAGCACGTCCGGTTTTAATTTTGAGTCATGTAATAAAAAATTTATAATTTTTTCTTTGTAATTTTAAGTGCTCAACAGAAATACTTGGATATGTATGTATGTAAAATAAAAGTTCAAGTTGAAGTTGAAGAGCTGCCTTAAAATCAAGCAAAAAATATATAAAAATTCTAGGCCACCAACAACAAAGTGAAAAGTGGAAAACACCCCAGACATAAGGGAGTCACTTGAATTATTTTTTCTTTTACTGCTTGCACAATTATTTAATCACGTTGTTTTTTAGTTAAATATTACTTCTGTTTAATTAACTATAATTAAGTTTTATAATTTTACAGTTGCTCACCCATTTTTTTTTCAAAAGGTATTGTCGTCTGGCATTGTTAAAACTTCAAAGAACTATGCTTTTTGCTAATGTTTAATGAGTTTATTTAACCAATTTAAACCAATTTACACAAGTGAACTTTATTAAATTCTGCTTATTTGTTTCTTTTTACACTAAAATCACTTTATAAATTCCAAATTACTTTTATTTTTCACTACCGCCTTTTTATAAGCATGCAAGAACAAAACTATTTTCTTTTTATAATTCTTATGTATATTTTGTTTGTTTGTGAACAGCTGTTTGCTATAAAACACTCTTGAACGAGTAACGAAAGAGAGAAAGAAGGAGAATGCGCGCAAGAACCAGTGCTACCGTTGTAAAATTTCAAAAATTGGCACAAAAATGGGTTTTTTTAAAATTAGAAAGATAGAAAAATTCAAACAAATTGTTTATTTTTAAAAACATTAAGATTAAAAATCATGTTTTGCATATTTAAAGACAAAAAAATACTATATCTATGATAAAATAAAGCCATGAAACATAAAAATAGTCCACTTAATCTGTGCTTATAATAATAAATTACGTGAATCTTCTGAAGATACATATATGTATATTTTTAATGCTTTCTTGGCATTGCCACTTAAGTGGGATACTGTCAAAAATTTATCAGTTTTGAATGATGCTGCTGGCTGTTTAGACTATCGCTCATGTTCGACACTCAAACCTTCATTCATGAAAAATATTGGATACACAAACACAGAAAAAGCGCAAATTGGATGAGCATTATTACTAACGAAATTTTTTACTATGAATTATTTTAATGTTTTCTTATCTCTAACAGCTCCTCGTGCGATATTGTGTTACCATTTTGTCCTTAATATCACACGGAGCCTTGCATTTCATAAAAATAAGTAAATTTGTTAAAAAAAGTAAATATCCGCATCCATCTTCTGCTATTTATGCTAAAACATATCTCTTGACTGACGCTTTTTGGTACACACTATCACTCAAAACCCAACATGGCCGCTGACTGTCAGTCAACCACACAAATTTCTGTGGTTGACTGTTAACGGACGAAATTCATGTTCACACTATGGATCAATGTAAAATTTGAGCAAAACTGTCACTCATGTTCGATAGTGTGTACCCCACTTTATTTACAAAAAAAACTAACTCAGCTTATTTACCTTAGAGAAAATTTGTTCAACTTTTGATACATATCTGAATATTGAATTCTCAAGAAACACAATACAATTCTGCATGCTCATAAATGAAAATAAGCAAGCCTGGGTATATTGATTATTTGAAAGATATGAATATGCTGACCACGCATGAAAAGAAAAACTATATCGTAAAAGCTTACAACTCAATATATTAAAACAGCAGATCTTATATATTCATAAAACCGAAAGTACAAAAAAGTATTTACATCTTCATTCAGTAATAAGTATCAAAAAAGTGGCTAAAATTAGAAAAAGTGTCAAATTAGGGGGCTTTTGTTAAAGGCCCAACTATAATATGAATATGCTGGCTTAAGCTAACGTCAGAATTGAACGATAAGTCTGTCAAATACTTAAGAAATTCAGATGTGACTTTTAGGTGGCCACTATGTACTTACATGCACTTAAGTATTCTTTAGCCACAGTTGCACATATAGGTATTGTTCAAATTTTTTTTTAGTAATTTGGTTTCTTCTTGCAACTACTAAATGAATGAAATTCAATCAAATTAACTTGTTGGAATGTCCTAATCTATTAAAAATTCACGTGTAATTATATCCACCACTTTATTACTTGTTTTATTTGTTTTGCCTACCAAAAAGTACAACAGTGAACATACATAAATAATCTCAAGTGTGTGTATATGTGTATTGTAAAGCAAAGAATGAAAATAAAATGTTTGTTTTTTTCTGAGTTTAAAATAAGAATAAATAAAAAAATATTTAAAATCAATGAATATTTTCTGTTGCTGTTTGCTTGAGTTAAAAAAATGCAAAAACTGTGTTTTTCGTACGGAATGTGCGTTCAGTTTGGCACTTAACTTAAGCAAATGATATTTGACGAAACTTGTCGAAAAGTTCCATAAGTACATTATGGTTTGCCACATACGTTTTATATGTAACCGCACAGTTGCTTAAGTTCGCTTATTCCTATTATAGTTGGGCCTTAACGTAGTACAATAGTATCCAAGCAGTCGAAAAAGTGGCAAATTGCTACTTTAGTTGCACTAACGGTAACGCTGGCAAGAACACAATAGAAATTGAAAAACCAACAAAAGCAGAGCCGTTATATTAGACATGTAAAAAGTGTTGGCAACAATTACGTTAAGTTAAAATTGCCAGTAATATTTACTGATGTGAAAGAATTATTAAATTATTTTCAATTAATATATTAAAAAACGTGTGTAAATAAATAACATATTAAGATGTGAATAAGTAAAGTGGGCAAAAATTTTGATTTGAAATAATTTATACAAATAATTACGTGTGCCTTTCTTTAAATTTTTTTTGTGATAATTCAAAGTTTCAATACAAGACGTGGTGGCATGGAATAACGTCCGTCGTCCATGGAAATAATGTACATTAATACTTGAACATAAATATGTAAGTACGTACCAAGCCTTGCTAGTTCCATATACATACATATATAAAAAATAATTATGGTATTTACTTACGGCCCTATGTATAACCAAAAATTGGCATGAAGTTAGCAAAAGTGATGAAATTGAATTAGGTGTTAACGAGTACCTCCATATAATTTGATATTAAAAATGGACGCATTACCTAATCTTAATCCACCTCTAAGTCCTCTAAGCATGATTTTTAATGTGAAGTTTCATGGCAAAACTATTTAAGATCATGTTATTGTTTTGCCACTTGTGCTAACTTCATGCCAATTTATGCTTATACATAAGGCTGTTAATAAATATTTTGTTGCGAAGGCATGCGTTCGCACAGTGGGCATATTGGAAGCAAAGTGTAAACATGTTTTTTGAACACATCTATATGTATACAAATATGTACATATGTATAATAAACATTATAAACATAAGTAAATACATACCGCACAATAAATCATAAGCAGTCACAACTGAAAAAATTTCAGATGCTGAGTAGTGGCAAACAACTGTTGATACTGTATAAACGATGCAAGTACATATCGTTCATTTACTTTAATAGTGGCATAACTCAAAAAATGGGTTTTTTGAGTTAATAATGCAGAAGGATGCGGCATTTCGTATTTTATCTTGTGTAAAAATTTCATACCATACTAATAGCTTGTACCAACACCTCCTGAGAGAAGATTTTTTTTTTCATTTCTCCATTGAGTTGTATGCAAATTGAAAACTTAAAACGCGTTTTCTGCAAAACTGTTTTTTTTGAGTTGTGCTACTATTGCAGTAAATGAGCGATATGTTACATAAAAACAATAATATCGGTATGTTATATTCTTCAAGAAGAGCTTATTGCAATAGAAATTTTTGCGGTCGTTAGAGTTTATATATATAACTGATTTATGAAAAAGCTAAACCACTTTGATCATTTTGAGTTGTGACTGTTTATGATTTAGTGTGCGATATGTAAAAAAGAAAGAAAGAAAGTTTTTATTTTATTCTCTCCACCGGCAGTTTCTGGTAGACTGGCCATACAAAATGATATGTGCGTAAGCATTGCACTGATAGCGTGCAAACAAACCGGGTATGGGCATTGCTATTTTCATAAAAAATAAAACATTTATAAAAACTTTTGGCTCCATAACTTTCCAATGCGGCGTTTTTCGGAAACATTTTGTATAACCATTTTTGTGCAGAATAAATAGCACACAATTTTATTCTGCCCTAACTATGGCCTATAGTGGTCCTTTAACGAGATGAAACTAAGTTTTTTAGGAAAACTTTTTTTCAACGACTCTCGCTAAAACATGTATAGCGATAATTATAATCAGTTTTAAATATTTTATAAGGTAAGATCTGTAGGTTATAAAGGCCGATTACATTTGGACCAAATGTGTTTCATTTAATAATATAAGGATAACAACATCACATACCAGTTTAATATAAGCTTTGTAATGTATTTGGAAATTATCCTCCAGCTCGTAATCCATTGAATATATCTCAACAAAACTAGACACAAAAATAGACGATAGAGGAAACTATTTTTGTATAAAAACATCTGCGTACACATAATACTTGCATATGGGCATTTCTCCGAGAAATTATACTTTTTGTCGCGTGCGACAACAATCAATTAACCTTGTATTTCGGAAGAACGTGACTCGATTTTTCTTAAAACTCTACCTAACATAGAGCTGCTGACGGCCTACAGAAATATATAAATAAGTAAAAAAGTTGACATTCCTGTGGAAATGCCCATATACATATGTATGTATTATGTAAATTCACGAACAAATCATTTGGATCTTTGTTACAAAAAAAAAACAAAAATATATATAAGAAACATTGGTATAGGTATTTTTCTTCACTGTATTTATTTATTTTAATTTTTTTTATTAAGGATATCAAATATGTTGTCCATAGGTATTCGGTACTGATCAGATGTCAGACTGATAATTAACCGAAAAGTGAGTGTCAAGTTGCGCTTTCAAGCACTTTCCTTTAGGGATGCCAATATGTACATAAAAAAAGTAATTTATTTTACCAAAAAATTTTAAATCCCGATCGCGAAAATACCGGGATTTCGGTATTCGGTATTATTTCCCGTTTGGCTTCTCTACTTTCCATTATATATAGTGCGCGTCGCATTGGGATCCTTGAAGTGCTCTAGTGTGCAGGGAGTAGTGGATAAAATTGCTCGATAATTATTTTTATAGAATCTCTTCCATGAGATGTGCTTTTAGAAAATCTTATCTGCATTTTGTATTCTTTTTATTTTATTTTAAAGGACGTCGAATATAGTTCATTTCACATATTGAAGAATTTATGTAATAATTATTAAAAATTTAATAAGAAAAAACCGACAAAGCAGATAATTTATGTTTATGATTAATATGACTGATATTTCATATATATATATTTTGTTCATTCAAAGAAACAAAAAATTTTAATTGCCATTCATGTTCATGTATGTATGTATGTATATCTCTAAACAGTTTAAGATACATACATAGATCCCTTTTGAATATTGCAATTCTACTTTATCAAGATAATTACCCCTATTTTATATAAAAGGCTTATTTATCCCTCATGATTCATTATGTCAATGTTGATACTTCCCAAAGTTTGGTTTAAAACTTAAAAGCATAAATGAATGTGCTATTTTGTTTTTTTTTCACAATTTTATGCAATCATTACTCATTTCAATAATTCGTTACATTTCAACTGTTTAACTCAAGGTCGTTAACAGAGTAAAATTTTGCACACACAAAATATTTTAACAAAAAATTAATTTTCACCAGAAGGCATGCAGAAAGAAGCACAAAAAAACAAACGTCAAACATTTATGCAAAGGGAGAAGAAATGAAAAGAAAAAAATAATGAAATTGCAACAATATTTTGAAATGTTTAAAAGCAAAATCAACACAAATAAAAAGAAAATAAAAAAATGTAAGACAACAACCCTTAATGGAACCAAACAGCAGCAGCAGCAGCAGAGGCAAATATAAAAATATTTTCGTTCAACGGTATGTAATTTTCAAAATGGTATCTTCCTCTCCCTTTGCTGGCGCTGAGACACATAACGAATTGACATGGACAAGCAGAAGAAAACCAAAAATTTTCGAATACAAAGCAAAATTCAAAAACAAAAATAATGGCATAAAAATTAGAAAATAATTGTAAGTCCTAATTTACACTATGCAAGTCTTATTGCTAAGCTGATTAGTTTGTTAGGAGAGAGAGATGAGGGAATAAGAAACGGTTCTGTTCCCCGCGTCACTCTTTCCCACAAATTAGTCAGCTTAGCAATAAGACTTGTATAGTGTAAATTAGGACTAAGAAGAATCAGCTAGATCACCTCTACTAACACCCATAAACATATGTATGTACATAAATGCAACCCTTGTGCCACAAAACATTCACCCTTATTCCATTTGTCAATATCGACGTCACGTCAAAACAATACCAAAATGTTCGGGTTTGTCTACACATTTCCGAAAACAAATAACTGCTATTGACAGACTCAAGCTATTTTCTAGACCTTAGGGAAAATAAATAGGCTTTCAATAGCACATAATTGTTCTCGAGAGCGAGTATACAGCCCCAATATTTTGGTATTGTATTGACGTGACGTCGATGTTGACAAATGGAATAAGGGTGATTGTGATTTCAGTTAAAGTTGGCGAAATTGATAGTTCACTAACTTTTTGGAAACTGAAAATTGTATATATCGAATAACATAAAACATAACATAACATTGGCTGAAGTAGTTATCACTTTGACCACGTTAATCAAGTAAAAGTAGCGGTACCTTAGTGGTATCGTTTCATCCCTACATCAGCGTTCTTTGTGTTTGGTCCACTGTGTGTGGTGTCAGTTGATGTAGATTTCTGCTTTATATATTATACATTTTTTTAATTTCGACGATTTTTTTATTTTGACGATTTTTCTAATTTAGCTAATGTTTTTCATATAGGCGATTTTTTTGGTTTTTGGTTTTTTTTCCTTTTTGTCAATTTTTTATTTTTGACACTTTTTTTCTCGTTTTGGCAATTTTTTCTGTTTTTTTTATTTTGGCGATTTTTTTCATTTAGGCTGTTTTTTATTTATGTCGATTATTTCATTTTGGCGCTTTTTTACTTCTGACACTTTTTTTTCTAATTTTGGCAATTTTTTCGGATTTTGGCGTTTTTTCAATGTGACGATTTTTTTAATTTTGGCGAATTTTTTTTAAATAAACAATTCTTTTGGTTTTGGTGCCTTTTTCGCGTTTTTGGCGATTTTTTTCGGTTTTTGGGTTTTTTTTTTAATTTTGACAATTTTTTTCAGTTGGATGATTTTTACGAATTTGGCAATTTATTTTAGTGTTAGAATTTTTTTTTAATTTTTGCTATTTTTTTTTTAATTTTTGGCGGTTTGGCGATTTTATAATTTTCGTATTTTTTAGTTTTATCGTTTTTGAAAATTTCATGAGTTTACCTATGTCAAGTTGGCAAAATTACATAGTCAGAATTGCACTAACTGATGGACCACCCTTTAATTTAAATTTTTTTAAAGTTTAGTATTAATTGTTGTAGTCTTTATTTCAAGTGTGAATATACATGTGATTTTAACATTTTTCGTTGCTCGTTTTGGAACACCCTTTAATTTTTAATTCTTATGTATTTGTTGTTGTAGCAGCCAAGGTTCTACATACTCTGTCCAAATTTCAGGTCCGTAGCTCTTACGGTTCCTGAAAAAATAGCATGTGACGGACAGACGGACAGTGTAGCGAAAACTGTCAGGTGGCTGTGAGGTCGTTATAAGCGAACTCCACTGTGTGGGTTTCCTTTCTACTCCTGGCATGTTTAGTCAAACATAATTTTAGCCTGCAACAATAAGTAGTTCGTCGTACTTTTGAACATGCATGTGCATACAAAAACAACGTGTGTGTGTGTATGTATGATAGTGTGTATGAAAATATGTGAACTAGTATTTATGACTACAATTTGTTTGCATTCATTCAAAGTTATTGTGCTCATTTACAGTCAAACACTCGGCTTTCATTTTGAAATCAGGCTGATGAAGCATTACAAGAAGAACAGAAGCAGCAGAAATAAAATCTACCCCCTTCAGCTTTCGAAAAAAGTGCAATAGTCGTATAATCATTTTAATGCATTTTTTTGCTGTCATTTCTTTTGAATGCAAAATAGGCAACAAGTTAAACATTGTAATAATAGCAAAAAAAAAAAAAGAACAACAAAAACTTGTTTGAAAATTCCGTCAACGTACGTTTAAGTTTCTGAAATGAAGAATTTCGTACCATATCAATCCTGTTTGCATCGTAACCTACTTCAAATCCTTTTTAGAGAACGAGTGGTTTTATGTGATATTAAAGAAATTAAGTTGTTTGCTAACTCCTTGTGGTTTTAAGCTCTATCTATCTCTCACTCTCTCTCTCTCTCTCACACTTTTCTCCAGCTGCATTAAAGCATGTTAACAATAATGGCAGTGGTTTCTATGCCATGTCATCATTTGGACCATAACGACTATTACATGCTTCTCTCCCTGCCTGCCTCCCTCCCTCTTTCTTTACCGACTTTGATTTCTTTTACATCTTTGTTTTGTTTGCCCAAGAGGGTTCTTTCTTCCTCTTTTTGATATTTTATATCCTTCAAGGTGTGTGTCACTCATTAATTTATGCTTTTAAATACCCTTTGAGTGTTTGGTTTTTATTATTTTTATTTATTTTTCTGTTTAGCTTAAAAGAAATATCTTAAAGCCAATAATAGACTTTTTATAGTTCCTTGGGCTTTTTTTGGTTTTATTTTTCTTTCTACAAACTTTAATTGGGGGAGTTCAAATGTCTTTTGGGACGTGATGTCATTAAGTTCAAGGAAAAAGAAAAAAAGACATAAATGTGCACACATATGTATGTATGTAAGAAGGTATGTGTGTATGTACATATTTTTATGCTATTTTGTTTTTATTCTTCGTTATGAATAAGAAATTCATATTGTCTTACGTGGTTTTCATTCTATTTTTTTGTTTGTAATTTAGTTATGAATTAAGTCATCACACACTGTCAAGGATTTTTCTTTAGAGTAAATTGGAAATAAATGAGCTCAAGCTTAATACTAAAAAGCTAAAGCTCTTTTTTTGTATCTAGAATAAGTCTTAACATTTTAGTGCAACTTCTTCAGCTATGTACAGACGGTTGTCAGATCTTACAATATTGCCAGTAAAATGTCCTCAAAATTTCTTACATCCGTGTGAACTAACAAATTTTGTCAGATGTCGTTGCCAGAAAAAGCATTGCCAGTCCATTGAAAGACTAGCAGCTGGCAACAAATTGTCAGACATCTTACAATTGTAAAATTATTGCCAGATATTTGTCAGACATTTTATTATTGTCAGATGTGCAAAGTTTATGCATCTGACAATGGCGTCATTGTAAGAGAATTATTTCTATGGGCAACACTGCCCACGCTTTTTTTAAAGAAAAAACTTATAGTAAAATATATGCACACAAAATCATTGCAATTGGTCCATAATAATTTATACTTTCACTTTTTACATTTAAAACAAACACAAAAGATTGATATTTAACAATTTGTAACAAATGCTTTGAGTCTGGCAACGCATAACAAAAAAGATCTGACAATTTGTGCTTATGACAACCGTGTGAACTGGCAATTTTTCGATTGACGATTTTGTCAGATGAATTTATTGCCATACAACTGTCTGGCAATAAATTGTAAGATTTTCTTAAAACCGTGTGAACTGACAAGGAATATTGTACTGGCAATCGAAAATTGGCACATTGACAGATCTGACAATATTGTATGATCTGACGATCGTCTGTACATAGCTTCAGTGCGTTCTGCAAACTTGCAGAATCGAAGAGGAAAGTAACTCATTGGTCTAAGATTTACTATGAACTAATTTAGCAGCGAATAATTGATCAATTTGTGAATAAGAACAGCTGTTGTTTAAAAGCTCTAAATCACCTACGTCCAAACATACATACTCTGACCTTCGCATTTGAGGTAAACATCTTTGAAAGATGTTAAATTTCTTCTTGTTTCTTTGCAAAGTGCGAGCAAGTATTGTTGTCACCGAGATCTGATTGGCTGTTGTGCTATTGTCGGTATGAAAGCACAAAAGCACAAAAAGTAAAAGTTTTCACATTGTGCATATGGCTTAGACATAGCTGGTCTAAGCAATCTGAGTCAGTTGTAACATAAATTGACGTCCTTGAAGCCCAGACTTCAACCTTCATCTAAAGTTTATGCCAATAAGCCGACTTCCTTGGTGCGATATTTTTTGTTCGTTAGAATTATTATTGTTCGAACTTTATTTTTTTCTATATTTATGATTTGATTAGGATAAAGTTCGTAAAGTCTGTAAGCAAAAAATAAATAAAAAACAAAATAAGATGGTTTTTACAAACGCAAAGCTTACTTTGTTGCAAAGTCTGGAGTTTGTTGCAGATAAAAAAAAAATAGAAAGTGACCTCTTCTCCCTTCTTTCCTACAAACTCAAGCCCTTACAAAGTAAACTTTTCGTGTGTAAAAGCCTTCTAAGCAAATTAACAGTCATGTTCATAATTATTAAAGAACAAACAACAGTGGCAATACTGTTGTAAATAAGACATGGTAAATTTAACCCTTAATTTCGAAAAAAAAAGCTTTCAGAAAATGTTAAAACGATGAATAAAAACAATTTACATATTTCATTTGCTGTGAAAAATTGGTATGTAAAGCTTAAATTTCCATCGATTGACACCACACACTGCTGTGGACCAAAACACTAGAACGTTGATGTTGAAAGCAAAGTGGCAGCCTTCGAAGACAGCATGTTGTTCCGTTCTGCTAGTGTTTTTCAGAATATTTATAGTTCACTTTGGTGTTTTTTGTTCCTTAAAAACTATCACATGCCAAATTGGCTTGCAGAGCGATATGAAATTTAGCCTAATATATTATAGATATTTACTTTTTTTTTGGTTTCAAACTTACCTATTGTCATGTTATTTAAATCCCAACAACTCGACCGACTGCGTGTGCGTTGCAGCAAATGTTGACGTTTTTCAAAACACATTTGCTTTGACGTCTGTGTGGGAAAACTCTCACCCACACTCTTGTTAGTGGCTGAAATATTTAATGCTGTCGTTGTTGTTGTTGCTGTTGTGCTTCCGCTAACACATCCACCACTACTACACACAACACTATTAACTGTAGTGCTACTTGTGCTGCCACCACCGCCAATACTACACCATTCAGCCTCCATGGCCTTGGATGCACTACGCTTGAAGTGCTCTAAAAAATTATCTATTTGTTTTTCTAAAGAAGAGGCCGCAGGTGGTGAATTCTCCATCATTTAAATGATTTGTTTATTTTCACAGATTCTGTTTTAAAGGAACAATCGTTATTTTTTTTCATATATTTTTAATTACATTTGGTAGTCGTTACATGTATGTTGAAGACTATCTTTAAGAAGGATCTGAAATTTTATGCATAATTTATTAAAGAACCACTTGTATTGTAACAGAGATGAGAGCGATTGCCATATGTATATGTACGTATTTTGTTTTTTTAATTAAGGTATTTTTTGTTGATATCACATGTCGATAAAAGTTGTTCGAGTTCAAGGTGTTTGGTATGGTAAATGGCTGAATGTGGCATAAGAGTTACCAACTATATCTTTGGCACCAGTATCAAAAAAAGTATTACTACAACACAACCAGTAAATATTCCTCAACTAAACTCTCTTTCTTAGCAAACAACAAGAAGTAATGATTTGGTATCCAATGGCTTTCTTGATATTATAATATAATATATTGCAAAGGGTTTTAATATTTGAGAAACGTGTAAGTTGTGGAAATCAGAGATGCTTTAAAAAAATTGCTAAAAAGCACTAAAATTAACAAACGAAAAGCCTTATGTTCCAGAGAACAGATTGAAGGCCTAATTTAGTTGTTTTAAATGCAATCACAAAAAACCTGCATATTGTTGTCCATCCACAACATTTGAAATAAACAACGCAGGGCACAATCGAAGGAGATGAGTGCGGCGAATTTTATTGCGTGCATTGCTTGTTTTATATAAATGTTCACTGGTCTTGTCAAAAGCAACGAATACTCTGTGAATGAATGCGAATGCGTTTTACTGTGATTGTCCACAACGTAGTCTTTGTACTTTGCGCTTGTTTACACCTCTTACATTAGTATTCATAAAACACGATAGAGATTTGAAATTTTATATAAAACAGTTATTTGAAATACATTTCAGATCTATTTTACATTTTCCAAATTTTTGGCATTTACTTTTTCTAAACCTTCCTCACTCGCACTGCATTTTTTTTATTTATAAACATTAAAATCACTTAAAATAAACTTGTTATTTAAACGTGATATACAAAAAAAATCAGCGAATATTGAGTGAATGGTATGAAAGAAATCCATTCTTTCATGCTGCATCATTTCATTTCGCTGCTTGTTTTATATCGGCATTGTAATAATACAGTGCGTATGAGCAATTAACAAATCACAATGATTTGTATCATAGCAATTACATTTGTTATTCACCCTTATCGGGAATAAAAGTTCACGTGAAATGTGTTTCCTTTCCCTAAAATTGTAATCGCCAATGTTTGCGTTGTTGTTGTGTCAGTATACTATTTTCTAATTTTGTTCACCATTTTTTATTCACGGGAAATATTTCACGTGAAAAAAAATGTTCGCCTTTTATTTCCGATAAGTGTGATTGCTGTCGAATGAATGCATGGTAAAGCAACAAATTTATGAATAATTAATATATGTAAATGGTCTCATTCTGTTCTCTGTTATGTACTACATACATATTCACACCAGCAGCCTACCGACTATGCGACTACAAATGCCGCTAGCAAAAATTGCAGCCATGTAGCCATCAGCTTAACTATTTGTATCGTATACATTAACAGGCTAGGATTGTGCCTGTACCAGGCTGTCTATTCTGTAATTCTATTCGAAAGAAAAAGCTTTCGAATTTGTATTTTTATAACAAATTACAAAGTAGACCGACCCCCTGTTATAATTTTACCATGGACATGCCCAATTTTTTCGCTATGTACGTCAGTACGGTTAACCCCAGCTGGCCAATTTCGATCAGCAAAACATCAAAAAACATATTATGGCCTATTTCCCACCTGCGAAAGAAAACGTTCGACTTACAATTTATATTGAAAACAACAATAAAATATGAAAATTTGTTTTTGTTTTCAATATAAATTGTAAGTCGAACGTTTTCTTTCGCAGGTGGGAAATATGCCATTAGTTTCAAAGTATTTTTACTTAATCAACAAGTAGTTGTTTATGCAAAATTAGCAACTTTTTCTTTTTTAAACTCAACTTCTCTGGAGGCTTATTCTGAATTGAAATGCGAAAATCATTGAGATGCGAAAGTACATAAATGCGAACAATTGCTATTCTGTATTGCGATATTCGCAAAGTTCTTTTTTAATCGCATTTCAAATGCGAAAAGGTAAAGATAATATTTTATTTATTTATTCATCATATATTTATTATTTAATTCAGGGAAGTAAGCAATAATAAGACTTCCAAATCGCGTCAATTTGAAATAATGATAGAATTTATGAATAAGCACAGCCAATTCGCAAGAGGCCATTTGAAAACACCAAATGCACGTCAGTCGGCAAGTACTTTGTGGCAAACGTTAACTGAAGAACTAAATATCAATGGACCACCTATGAGGGAAGCTACAGAATGAAAAAAAGTATGAAATATATAAACCAAATAAAATATTTGACTTTAATTTTAATAGGTTTTGGCTGATTTTAAAGTACATACCAAACAGAAGCTTAGACAAAATAAAATCGACATTGGCGGCACTGGCGGTGGCCCATCAAGATATAATTCACTGTCTCTCTTAGAGGAGCAAGTGGTTAAATTAACCGGGCACACTCTCCTTCGGCGTAACAACTGCTTTTTCATTCAAGCTTAGAATATCGGATTTGCTTTTAAGTAATCTTCTCTTTATCCTTTCATTTTTCTCATGCCCTTCTTCGCCGTCGAACCACAGTGCCTCAGACTACATTTTTATTTTTTTTTTTCTTACATACTTTCCTAAATAAATTTTATAAACAATTTTTATAGTCAAACACAAACAATTTATTTATTTTTAATTTGACGTTTGTTGACACTGACTTTTATTTGAGCAGCGTTGTCACGATTTGAAATAAATTGCGAATGCGATTGCGAAAGTCTAACATAATACCAATTTTCTTTCGCATCGCATTTCATTTGCGCATCGCAATTCAGAATAAGCCTCCTGGCGTTCTGTGGTATTATTTGACCAATATATTTATAAATTTCACTCAGTATTAAATTTTGAATGGCTTATTACCATTTTTTATTTATTTTTTATCTCTTATACAAATTTTATATTTTTTTAAGTATGTACATGTGTATGTTTGTATGTACACATATAAAAGCATTTTATTAAAAACATTGTTCTCATATGTATGTATTTAATTAGGCAGTTTTTTTTTATAATAATTGTAAATATGTGTGTACTACATGTAAAGTTAACCCAACACTTTTTTATTTATGTCTTCCACGTTTTATATTTGCCTATTCCAAATAATAAATAGATGTACATATTATTATTAATACCCTTTTATTACATTTTATTATTATTATTTTTATAACAATACATTTACTTTAATGAACATACGCAAATATTTAATAGTTTACAATTTAAGTTTACAAGTCTACTATATTTTCTTTGCTTATACACACAGTACAGATGTACTACATATTTACGTACAACACACACACACACACACACGCACTCACGCACGTACATAAACCATGAAGGTCAATTAATGCTCGCAGTGTGTGTGGCTATATTTAAAGATTACTTTAACAGAAATTATAGACTGCTTTTAGGCTGCCGCAGTAAATTCTTCTTATGCTAGAAATATTGTGTTATTTTCACACATTATTTTATAATAATTTTTCAGAAATTTATTTTAATTACGTATTTTATAAAATATTTTTAAATCTCTCTTTTAGCTTTTATAAATTTTATTTTCTTTTTTTGTTGTATGTATTTCCTTCATAAACTCTCAAAAATAAAAAAAGGCAGGAACAAAACACTCACAAACACTTTACTTTACATCCGTTTCTATTCGCCTCATGTTTAACAATGAATGTAATATTTTTTTCACATTTCTTTACTCTGATTGTGTGACCGTGTTTTTCTACTGCTCAATGCGTACTGATTTTGCTCGTCTACTTACATACATAGGTGGGTCTCTTCACCCGCTTGCCCTTACAATCTCAATAAAACATAACAACCCTTCATACACACACACATGCATACATATCGTTATCATAATACATTCCATTCACTCCAGTTACATACAATGAATGTATGTATGTGATTATCCATATATGTACGTATGTAAGTCAATTTTAGTATGTATACGTACATATGTATGTTTTAGCATGCTTTTTAACATGCTCATGTAAGCACAGCCTTGGAAAAAGTTTTGCTTTTTGTTGTGTTATTCTGTTGAATCCCATTGAAAATGAGCGGATTTGTTTGTTTTGTTTTTTTTTCATCTTTTCGCTTTTCCTTCATTCTAAATACGGAACCGGCGCATTTATGTATTTTGCTGTTGAAGGTTGTTGTTGTTGCTTTTTGCAAAAATCCTGAAAGAAGAAGACATCATTTATCTAGGGTTGCCGGATTTTTCCCTTTTTTGGGCAAATTCATTACCAATTGTTGTAGTCTGTTGCTGCAGCCTAAATATCATTTAGGGAGTTTGTGGAAAAAAAATTTAGAAAAATTTCGCTTTTAATTTTAGTTTCCTCTTCTTTATAATTTAATTACGAATTAAAGTGGGGAAAGAAGAATAGCCTAAATGCCTTAACTGAATACTTTCTGATTCTAAATCAAATCCGATCAGTTTTAATAACTCCCCTTATCGTAGTTAGTGCATTTCGACATCGACTATGATATTTTACTATTAGATTAGACAACACCTCAAGATTTTTTTTTCAATTTAGGACCGTAGTCGAAGACTAAATGCGCCAAACACGATAAAGCCGAATAACAGAAATTAGAAATTTAGAATCCGTTATTAGCTTTTAGGTTCCGTCTCTCCGTCACAGGCTATTTTTACAGGAACCGTAAGAGCTACGGCTCTGAAATTTGGACAGAGTATGTATAACCTTGGCCGCTAAAACAACAAATACATAAGAGTTAAAAATTAAATTTGTAAAGTTAGTATATTTTTATACAGACTACAACAATTAATACTAAAATTTAAAAAATTGCAATTAAAGGGTGTTTTATCAGTTAATGTAATTTTGACTATGTAATTTTGACAACTTGCTGTATCTTGGAAACCGTAAGAGGCAAACTCTTGAAATTTTCACAAACGGCAAAATTAAAAAATCCCAAAACTATAAAATCGCCTATCCGATAAAAATCGCCAAAAATCGAAAAAAAAAAATCGCCGAGATGAAAAAATCGTCAAAATTAAAAAAAATTGTCTAACACTAAAATAAATTGCCAGAACCGAAAAAATTGCCACAATGAAAAAAATCGCCAAAATGAAAAAAAAAAACGCCAAAAACCGAAAAATCGCCAAAACGCGAAAAAGGCGCCAATAACAAAATAATTGTTGGTATGAAAAAAATTAAAAAAAATCACCCAAAATTAAAAAAATCGCCAAATTGAGAAAAAAGTGTCAAAACTAAATGAAAAAAAGTCGCCAAAATAAAGAAACGCCAAAACCAAAAAAATAGACAGCTAAAAAATCGCTTGAATGAAAATAAACGCAAAAAATTAAAAAAAAATCGCCAAAACGAAAAAAATCGCCAAAAAATGACAAAAACGAAAAAAAGTGTCGAAAACTAAAAAAATTGCCAAAATAAAAAAACTCAAAAAACGGAAAAAGTCGCCAAAACCAAAAAAAAATCGCCTATATGAAAAAAACGCCAAAATTAAAAAAATTGTCAACATAAAAAAATCGCCAAGATTAAAAAAAAACAAAAAATGCCAAAACTATGTTTTATGTAGGCTAAAGTTCGTATTGAATTATATATCTCGTGTCCGTACGGAACCGAATTTGTTTAATATACATGTACATATGTACGTATACAGCAACTATAATTATAACAAGAGCTAAAAACGAACGATTGTGGAAATTTTTAAGATTTTTAACAATGTAATTGTAGAATAAGAAAAAACAAAGATTTGACAACCCTTATCAAATACTGCCGTTTGTTTATTATTTGCTATACATGTGACATTATGTATGTATGTAATAGGAAGATGTTGGTAATTGTGTTTAACCTACAATCCCACCGGCTTGTGGTGGATTTCATTTCAGTTGCGCATGTTTGTGGGGCCAAAGTCTGTTGTCATAATCAGCTGTTTATGTAAATGAGAATTGTAAAAGATTTTTTGGGTACTAGAAGTATTAACGGTTGTTATTTAACTCAGAATTCAAAAAATATAATTTTGATATCCGCTTTTATATTGTTCCATTGGTCTTGCTTTTGTTTACTTGTTTAATTGAAAATATAAAGAATTTTTTGTGCTGCCTACTATAAGCTTCTCACAGTCGCACTCTTTCTAAGACTTTTCCCATAACTTTTTGAAGATTTTCTTAGCTATTATTCATAAACCCTGTGGCTAATTCACATGGGTAATTTCCTTCAAATACTCACAAAAGCAAAAATTGTTAAAATTATATTATACGATATGCGCTCATTCAGTAATCTCCCTCTCAGTGCCCTCCTGAGCCAATTTTTATGAAATTCAAGACTTAGATACATCTGCAGTTTCTGTTGTTCCAAAATTACCCAACCCGTTGGTTAAGCAATTCAAAACATTAAAATTTATAAAAAAAATAAATTTCAAAAAATACTGAGTTAGGGCATTTCTATATTGAGGTAAAGTTAGATAAGTACATTCATACAAAGTCAAAGTCGATATAAAAAAATTGCTGACTGTTTCGGTAATTTTTTTTTGTGTGTATGAAGTTTAGTTATTTTCAATCCAACAAGTACGTCTGTGACATAGCCAGGCATCTTTTACTATCTGACACATTCAACCATCTTTTATGTAAGAAAATAATTCCAGTGATACAGTCAACCATACTTTTTTATAAGAAAAGTATAGCTGTAATGCAGACAACCATATTTTGCATAAGAAAAGTATGGCAGTGTCGCACTCAACCATATTTTCTATAAGAAAAATATGGATGTGACACAGTCAACCATCTTTTCTATAAAAAATAGTATTGCAGAAAAAATGCAGAAAATTTAATTTTATAATAAAAATTATATTTATTTTTTATTTTTTTTTAAAATGAATTTCAACTTTTTACCAAAATTATCACCACTGGCAACACTATTACACTTCACAAGCAATTTCTATTAAAATTAACATTCATTGCTCCTGAAGGTATGCTTTAAAATTCGGTTGAATGTATTTCTATGCAGCTGTTAAGTTTTTCTGTACTTCTTGTTCGTATGATTACACTAATACACTCATACATAGCTCACACCGATTTGATAACGCTTTAAGATCTTACTCAAAATTTGTGATTGTATTGTGAAAAAGATTTTTACCCTCTAGCGTATATGTATATGTTTACACATCAAAAATCAAATTGCAAAATTATTCTTTGCTACAATTTTGTAGATATCAAAACGATTTTCTTTCATATAAATTTATAGTCCTATTTATTAAAACAAACATTTTAAGTCAAATAAATTTGAAACTGTGATAGATAAAATGGTACTTATGGCATGCCTTATTTTTGTCTATCTCGCTAAAATATTTTATTAAGATCGATCGATATTTACAAAAGTTACAAGCTCCGAAAGAATTTCAACACTTCTTCTTTTGAACAGTTGATTTCAATCGGTAGACTAATTCAAAAGTTGCGGACTTTTAACCACATTTTATGTCAACAATCTTTTCTATAATAAAACGTTAGCTGTGATACAATAAAGTATATTTTCTGTAAAAAAAGTATGTCAGTGACGCAGTAGACAATATTTTCTGTGAGAAAAGCATTGACATATTTAGCGTTCTTTTCTATAAGAATATAATAATTATATATTATATTATTAATAACAATTTATATAAGAAAAGAAAGTATGACTGTAATACACCATCTTTTTATAAGGAAAGTATGGCTCTTATACAGTGAAATAATGAAAAGTATGGCTGTGGTACAGTGAACCATATTTGCTATTAGAAAATTATGGCCAAACACACTCTTTCGTAAAAAGGGGAATATCAAGATTGCAGACATTAAAGCTTTTTAATAGTGTCAAATTTCATAGCTCTCGGTTTAGCTGTTTTAAATAATTTTTTATGTTTTCGTTATTTGTTCTACAATTTATTTTTATAAATGTACAGACATCTGATTAAATACTATATAATTTTTAACTGAATCAAATGAAATAGGAGAAAATCAAATACATGTAATTTTGTGTGTGTGTGTAAATAGTTTCCCGAAAAAGTAATGAAAGACGTATAGAAAATTTTGCGATAAAATACAATTTAAGCAAGTTCTTAGACCTTTCTCATGAGATTGAATACTTTGAAATATACAAATTTTATCAATAAAAATATCGCGTGACTTGCAGAGCAACATAAAATTGTCTGCGTGCTTTCAAATCGTTTCGTGATTTGAAAATACGTGATTTTCAGAACGGGGCTGATTATTTCAAGTCTGATTTAGCTGAAAATTTTTTTAGATCTGGTCACACTGATTGTAGCTAATCTTTTTCAAATATAAATTATACCTATAGATGTATAGACATTTATTTGTTATCAATTTTATTTGAAAACAAAATTTTTTTAATGCTTCCTATTTGTTTGAGCTTGTACGAGTACATATTATCAAATCTGGAAATAATAAATACGTATGCACATACAGTCTTTGCCAGAAAAACAAGTACGGCTAAAATAAATATTATTTGATGATGTATGTACATACATATCGTGGCGCAACCGCCAATATGCCAAGTGACAACCTACTGCATGCCAGGCTTGCATACTGCCCAATAAGACGATAATCACGAAAATTATGCATATGTAACTATTAACAGGATATGTTTTTTTTTTCTGACCACACGCATGTTCTCAAACCATTGGACGAAGTTAAATTGTCACCAAATTTTCTGCAGGGTACATATACAGTCGCATTCGATATTGTCTTGGCCAACTGGGTTTACACATTAGAGGCCTGCGTAAACAGTCTTGAAATGTAAAGACGTCTTGTTTTTTAAATGCATTCTCGTGGTATGTATTATACTAAACGAATAATAAATGCTGTCGTTTCATAACCGAATCACGGTGGATGTATTGATGATCGTGTATATGAGTGTTTACAAGCGATGTCGCGAAGACTACTTGTTTGTAACAAACACTCAAAAGAAGTAGTGTTGATGCGTGTATGCTTCTTATTTTGCATATTGTACGTTTGAGTGTGTGTGTGCAAGATGTAGATGGTAAGCTATTATGTGTTTTAGGGAGCGAAAGAAAAATAAAAGATCATACGCGCAACGTGTGTGCGTACATATGTACATTAGAGTGGCCATTAGTTGTATGGAGCATTTGTTTTTGTGGAGTTCTTTTATTCCCAGTTTTATGTAAAAAAATACAAAAAAATTTCATAGCGAGAGGTTGTGTTTTAGGGGATGCGTCCAGCCCTCAAAGTTAGCCATCAAGCCCATATATTCAATGAAATTTTTTTTTAGTTATCTTATGACTATAGTTAATATATGTATGAAATAATTTAATAGATATAAACGCTTATTGTAAACGCTTAGTAAAATAATTTCCATATAAATGCAATTTTGGTATTTTGTTGGTTATTTTCTACATTATTTCCTAAATATTAATTTTAGCAAAAAACTTTCTTTGAGACTAATGTTGTAGACTAGAAGAGCTAAAATGTTGCCACATGTCACATGAATTTTTAAACAGATAGTCATATGCAAAAAATTACAATGACAAATGGTCTTGAAGGCCAACTTTGAGGGGCGGACGCACCCCCTAAAACACAACTTATCGCTATGAAATTTTTTTGTATTTTTTTACCTTAAATTGAACGCTTTTGGGGGGTGGGGTGAGAATAAAGGAAATCAAGAAAAAATAAATAACGGCCACTCTAATGTATGTATGTACATGCATGACGTTTGTATACACTACCCATGCATATGAAGAAGCAAGAATCACATAATATTTTCTTCTTTACTCCTATACCTGCAATAACTGAAACAAATGTCTTGCAGCAGTGTTGCTTAGCGTTTGTTTTATAAGACTTTGCTGCAGTAAAGCATTTGAAAAAATATCTCATATTTTAAAAGTTCTTGTAAGTGGTCTCTTGCAGGGGTCTAATACACATCCATGCACCATACATACATTCTACAATATTGCACAATATAAAGAGTTTGTGGGTATGTATAGTTTTTTTAATCAATGCGCAAAATTCTTAACGTCAGCGTTTTTTTTCAGATTTTATTTAAGAATAAAAAGAAAACACTTCATGGGATCTGGTTGGTTAGAGATGTATGGATACATGGATAAATGCTTGTATGTACATATGTATGCCTACACGTTCAGATACTTTTATACTTACATATGTATGTATGTGAGCATTATAATAGTTTGTATCTGACTGGTATGTATGCTCGACTATCGTCTGCGTTGGCTCTTCTGACTATTTGTCATCGTTGATAATGATGATGTTGTTGATATTTGCTCATAATGACGTTTTGAGGCTGCCGATACTGGCTTTCCATATAAGCAATCTACACTATACTTATTCAGTTACTCGCCGCTGGTGTACGAAACAACAGCATTTCTCTCCTGCTATTTAACACGGTTCGCAATAAAATATATTTATTTTCAATAGTTGATTAAATATATTCTTATAACGTTTATAAAATTTTGATATTGTTTTTTTTTTGTAGTGGTGTCACACCTAAGAAAAATCCTTGAAGATTTTAAAAAGTGAAAATTTTAATAATTTTTTTCAAGTGCTAAATAGATTTCCTAACAAATAAACAAAATGAGCAGTAAGTTTTTTGTTTGAGGGCAAAAACGCTAAAATAATAGAAGTTAAATAAAAAAAGAAATGCAAATAAAATCAAATAATGCAGCTTGGCAAAAATAATACCTACATATTTATCTAAAATTTTATGAATAAATACATGGACACACATTAAATAATAATTAAAAAGAATAAAAAATAAATAAATCATGGCTTTTATAAAAACGAGAAGTAAACTTTATTTTTAATAAAAATTAAATCGACTACTACTCTCTGGCTTTGATTCATTTTCATTTAATTGATTAAAAGTTATAGGTACCCATGAATGTAAAAATATTTTGATGATAAAACAAAATTGTTAAATTAAATTCGCTTTTATTTTTATTTAAAGAGAAATACATATTCAAGCGACCTTAACTGACCTTGATTTCAAACGCCAACAGCTTGTGTGTGTGTATGAAAATAAACAGAAAAAAAATTCTCTCTTAAAATTTAGTTGGCATTTATGCTTCCCTAAATAAATTTATTAAAGCAAAAAAAAAAAACATACATATTTACACCAAACACGATTAATCAAATGCACATTTAAAATTGTTGCAGTTCTCGAATATAAATAATACCTATATTGTGCAAATCATACGTATGTATGTATGTTTTTGTATATGTACGTATGCATAATGTACACATACATTCATACATATACATACATATGTATATACATATGTACCAACTTTTAATTTATTTATTTTTTCTTTCCCTTATAATTTCAAAATTAGATAAGAATTAATGTGATTGTGCACAGTTGTTACTATTTACTATACCTATACGAGTATTCATTCTCAACTCCTCTCGCTTAATTGTCAATATGAAAAATGTCATAATTGACCGTTTTTTATTTTTTTTTTTAATTTATTCAATTACCTTGACACTTGCCTTTTGTTTAGAAAACTTTATTTTCGTCATTTATTGATTATTTTTTGTTAATAATACCTACGTTCGTATCTTTCTTCTGTGGTTTAAACGTCATGCATTACATTGCATTTTGTTGACCTAGAATTATGGATTCCAATTGTTTGTTATTGCGGTAAATTTATATAAAATTAAAAAGTACAACTCTTATGTGCTGCGCTGCTTACGAATGAGTACTCGTTTCTTTAAGTAATTGTATATGCCGGCATTTTTGTTGTTTGTGTAAGTCATGACAAAAAAAAAAGACCGGTATATTTAATGTGTGTATTGGAAATGTGTATGAATGTATATTTAAGGCGACCAGCTGTTCATTGTAGATACGAATTGGGAGGGTTTGAAAATAATGAATAAGGGCCAATTTTTTGGTTCGAGATTAAACTTTACGAATTAGGGCATTATGTTCGACGATTGTATAGTCTTGTCTATTGACGAAAAAAAAGCAGCAGTTGTGATTCTTTAAAACAATTATTATTTATTGTCTGTGCTAGAAGGTTCGTGTATTTGCTTTATGATTTTGTTCCAAATTATATCCAAAACATAAACACATGGCAATAATATTTTTATTTTTCATTAGCAAAGACAACAACTGTTTTTGAAGAAAATAATTTAGAGAATTCAAAGACAATAACTCAGAAGTATTTTAAAACAAAAACGTCCTAAATCTTCTTACTGAATTAAGGCATTAGTTAGTTTATTTCTCTAATTCCAAATTCACAGCATATAGTTAACTAATGCCAGTGGTTTAACTAATGATTACCTTATCCATTTCATGGGTTAAAACGCTATCATTAGTTAACTAAATAATGTGAAATTGAGCCTAATTAGCTAATCTGAATTTGCTTGGCGCCTCAGAATTGGTTTAGCGCATAGGCCAAAAAGTCGCAGTGGAGAAAAACGACAAAGAAGCTTCTCGCTTATTTTCACATTTTCTATACAGAAATACCACATGATATTGAATTAAATGGTGAGCAAGATAAAGCTGGAGACTATTGTAAAAAATAAATTACGGAATCACATTATCGTTACCGCAAGCAAGTAAATATGTCGATAAATATTAGTATATTCGGTTCGCAAAAAGTTACAGAATCCAGGTACTGGGGGCATATTACGGCACTCGTTTTCGAACGAAATTATGAAATATTTCAATAGAGTGTATAAAGAAATATTTTAGAATTTCGAACCGTATCGAATGCCGTAATTTGCCCCCGATTGAATTCTTTTATATTTTCACCAATGCTTCCTAAATACATAGCTATGCGTTTTGAAAAAAAATGTAAAGTTTCGTGAACTTTCATGAATTAAGTTAATATTACTTTATTATAAGGCCGGGCTTACATCTGTATGCCATGTGCCTAAAAAAGCGTAACCACTAATTACAATGAAAAATCCACACGGTCCTGACAGTATAGGAGCGATAGTACTATTAAAGTGAAATAAAACTATACTCAGTTTGGCGATTTTGGTGATAAATTTTTTTGTGGGCCTCCAAACATTTCGAAAATCGGTGCACCCTAAAAAATGGTGTCATGACTTTTTGGCCAATACCTAAGTCAGACTCTATAGCGCATAGCTATATATATAGCAATAATGTAGCTAAGAGTCTACCGAGCAAATTCTGTTAACATCTTATTTCTTCGTGCACTTTTTTGTGCAAAAATTAAGGAATTTTTTTTTTAATACAGAATAACTTAC
This sequence comes from Tachina fera, assembly GCA_905220375.1. Classification (NCBI taxonomy): domain Eukaryota; kingdom Metazoa; phylum Arthropoda; class Insecta; order Diptera; family Tachinidae; genus Tachina; species Tachina fera. The sequence goes on along the minus strand of LR999967.1, from coordinate 98,789,609 downwards.
GAGTTCCATTGCAAAAAAGTAAATGGGTACACGCCCGAAATTTTTTAAATTTTATTTTATAATATTCTAGTTATTCGATTGCTGCGAAACCTATGAAACACCTTTGGTTCTTATAGCTACCCCATTTTATGATTTTTACAAAACTTAACACAGACCTTGAGCTCTAAAAAACGACAGAAACTTCCAGTTAGAAAAATGGGTGGAGTCACACCCATTAAAACTAATATTGTATTTAAAGTGGTTCTACTTAACCAACAGATTTAAAAAAAATTTTTTTTGAAAGAGTTTACTTCCAGTTTGGCCCCATACATTTTTTTTCGGAAAATGTTCTCTCAGATCTTTAGATTGAAGTCGTTTTTTTTTTGCAGAATTATTTTTAAACCCAATTCTGAGATAACGATCTAAGAAAATATGTCGCTTTGATGGATGTTTCAGCAGGATAACTCCCGAAGCTGACGTCATGCTAAGTGAAGGATATTGTGTTAGGTTTCTGGACTGGCCAAGTCAAACCCCGGACATAAACCTTATAGAAAACCATTGTCGAGAGCTAAAGCAAGGAATATCAAATCATACTTTTCAACATAAAGAACATATTTGGGGAATTTTGTTCATAAAACTTGGTTGAAATTCCATTAGACACCTGCCGCAAACTCATTAACAATATACCAAGCCGAATGCAAATTTTTTTTCAAAGTAAGGAAGGATACACAGGAAACGAGTATTAAACAAATATCCAAAATAGAGAAATTTAAATTATTGTTTTGACCAATAATTTTTATTCATATATTTTTGTTTTGATACCATATACATATATGTCAATTTATGTTTTTATCTTATAAACAACTCTTTATTGTTACATTTGACTTGGCTTACAAAACTGAAGTTTAAAATTTCTTCTTTAGCTAAAATATATTTTTTTTCTTTATTTACATTAAAAAGTAAAACATCGTCGTGTACTTATTATTTTGACCATATGTGTGCAGACATATGTAGATAATTCTACTGTACGTGTGTATGTCACTGAACTCCTCCTAAACGGCTGGACCGATTTGAATGTATTTTTAACCGACTTCACAAAAAGGAGGAGGTTTACAATTCGATTCTACTTTTTTTAGGTGTGTATCTTCATAACTCAGTACATTTTAGACTGATTTAAACTTTTTTTTTGTTTGAGATGGTATAGCTTCCCAATGTTACCATTGTAAGAAAGTGGGCGGGTACAAGCCCACAATTTTTTTAAATATAATTTTATGATATTCTACTTTTCTGATTGCTGCGAAACCTATAAAACACCTTTGGTTCAAGTAATTACACAATTTGAAAGTTGAAAAAATGGACGGGGTTACGCCCATTAAAATATATTATAATATTTCACGCGGTTCTACTTAACCGATTTTTACGAAACTTAAAATACACTTTGAGCTGTAAAATAGACACAATCCCCCATATAAAAAAATGGGCAGAGTCACGCCCATTAAAATTTTAACAAGAAGAAGCTCTGAAAACCACACACTCTTGCATTTAAAAAATGTGCTGCGGAGTCACGCTCATTAAAATTTAATTGTATATTTCACGTTCTTCTTCTTATCTTCTTCTATCAGATTTTTGCATTGAAGTTGTGTTTTTGACAGAAAGAATTATTTTGTATGCGTTTGGGTGGCACCTCAGATGGTTTAGATTCAGAAATCAGCTTCACAAACCGGCAGATGGCGCTGCAGTATGTATGTTGGTTATTCATATATACTGCAACTAAACGGCTGGATTGACTTGAATGAATTTTTTTTCATGCATTCAAGTGGAAGCGTAACACAACGTTTGCCACGCTCAGCTAGTTTCATTTAAAATTCTCTTTTTTGAGATTATCGGGGTGACATCTAATTTGATGACAGGCAATCTGCTTACTTGGTAATATTTACCTCTTATATATGCACATATGTATGTATCAATGGGAAGGTGTTATGAGTATTTGATTTTCAACCTCGAGTTAAGCATTTTGTTGTCGTATTTCGTCTATGATCAATAAAATTTTCGATTCTTCAGAAGCTACTAGTTCGTTAAGCTAAACCACCAAACGCAGAAAAAGCAATTAAACTGTCGTAAATCTTCGTGGCCAATTCTCACGATCAAGCAATGGGCATTGAACTCTACTGCCACTGAGTGGTAAATGGTAGTCTCTGTTTATACTATACATTGCCACAATTATTAAGTTTGACAGAAAATATTGACCAAGTTAGGTTAGGTTGAAAATAAGGACAATCAATTTTGACCTAATCCGTTTCATGCTTTTATAGAGAACAACACTCTCTCTGCAAAAAATATTGGGAAGATACTTAATAAAAGCCATAAAAACCTATAAAAATTATGCAAGTTAGGAAACTAGTTTCCTCAATATGCTTTCTTATGTTTTTTCAGTCTGACTCCTAAGCACATTCCAATATTGAGTAACTCTATATACTATATACTATACTACCATTTCACAAAGATAAATAGAAATGCAGCATGGGTAGCGAAATGCTCATTTCTCACTTTCGGTAGAGGATTAGCTTGATGGCAAAAAACTGATGACACCATTTTCTTAAGGTCCTTTTGATTTTTAAAGTCTTTCGAAATTGGTCACCAAAATCGCCAAACCGGTTGAAGAGCTTTACTACTCTTCGATAGTAAAATCCTACCTATACTGTCAACTCCGTAAGTTTTGTTCACTATGGCCGAGTTAAAACAAACAATTGCAGAATGGAAACAAACAATTAAAAAACATTTTATCACCTCAGAATTGTTTTGGCCCACCCGACAGACAATTCTTAAACAAAATGAGTGAGAAATGGAGGTATATATATATATATATATATATATATATATATATATATATATATATATATATATATATATTACTTACCCTCTTTCTCAATCAAAAACGCGTTTCACAAAATTTACGGTGTTTTCTGAGATATTTAGCATTTGTTTTGCTCCACATCAGCTATTTTAAAGTTTAATAAGTATTTTCTTGGTGTACACGTCAGTCACTGTTTGGCGATTGCGTCAAATTGTTCATACATAGACGTACAAAATAAATTTAACTCTTGTTTTGCTGCAGTGAATAACAAAAAAAATTAAGGTGCCGTAAGAAAAATTCAACCGCCACGGTTAGGCAAAAACATCATTACTCAGATGCATCAGCCGGCTCTATGTTTTAATATAAACTTATTAAACACTAAAATAAAATAAACAAAATCTTAGTTATGCATGTTTCAGTATAACAGAAATCATTTAATTTACGGCCTGTCCCACGATGTAACCAGAAATCGTTCGATCGACAACTTGTATTGCAAACAACAATAAAATTAGAAAATTTGTTTTCAATATAAATATTCGATCGAACGATTTCTGGTGACATCGTGGGACAGGCCGTTATATTTTTATATTAAATACACTTCAGCTACTTGTTTTTATTGTGTAAGCGGATCGCTAGTTAAAAATATTACGGCGGCGGCGTTAAACGATTGACTTATTTATCTGGACAGCAAGAAAAATAATTTTCTCAAGACAGTATGTATACGTATAGAGCATAAAAAGCTAATTTTTAAAAATAAATTTTATGTGTTGCTAACTTTATTCATGAAAGTTTACAAATATTTAAATATTTCTTCAAGCCATGTGTCGGAAGCAGTGGTGTAAATACAAAAGAATTCTATCAGGTACATATATTTTGAGAAAAATTCATGTAAACCTTTTTTTCGCTTCAACTTTTTGGATTATGCGCTAAACAAATTCTGAGGCGACGATTTGTTGACCTTTTTAGCAGCGCCAAAGTAGTTCAATCGTTTATCGTCCAGTCACTTTTCAATGTAAAAAAAACAAACGATGAACGAAATGAAGGACCTAGTTCTTTAAATCTTTTGGATTGGTCCGAACGATTTTGCCCAATTCTGATCACTTCAGAATTTGCGGTGATACAATCTCTTACTGTGATAGTATCACAGTCAAAAGTCAAAATCCCAAATTTTTAAAAATCCCGAATTTTAGAATCATGATTCTGAATTTCATGATTCTGAAATTCTGGATTTTGAATTTTGGTATTTTGAATTTCGGACCGTCTTTACTACATGTGTACTTTCAAACAAAATAATTGCATATTTTTTGTGATTAAAAACATGCTAAGATGGTCACCTTAAAACACTACATAGTTGTATTTGCCTATAGAAAAATTTAAACTCAACCGTCATTTCAGCTTCAATTATTTAAAATATGGTGTTAATAATTATTCATATCCACCATTTAAAGATTTTATAAATTCAAACACTTTTTTTAAGAAAGTACAGTCTGATGTACAAAATTAAGTACCGACCACACACTTTGCAAAATTCTTTCAACATTTTTTAAGACCAATAGGTATACATACATACATACATATGTGACCTTGTTTTTTTTAGGTATTAAAATATTGTCATTAAATTTTAATAACAATAAAATATATATAATTATACCTATTAATAAGTTATAAGAAAAGAAAACAGCGCCCACATTTAGAACGGATATTCGAAAAAAATTTACTGTTCACAATCATATAATTTTTTTATTATTAAAATTTTTATTCTTAGTCATTTGCTAAAATATGAATATGGATGGATGTATGTACATATGTGTTGTTGCATTTAGTCATTCGGTTGGTAAAAAATAAAATTATTTATTTTTTTTTTATTTAAAGAAGCCTACACATTTTTTGTTATTTTATCCTTTGTTTTCGTACTTTGCTGTTTTCTTTTCTTAATTCATTCTGAGAAATGCCAACCAACCAACCAACGCCTCTTGCAAAGAATTTTTCCGGTTCTATTTTTATGCAGCCAACTTAAAGAGATACCCTCATCCATGCATTTACAGAAAAAAAAAAAAAAAAACTTTATATCTTATTTTATTTTTAAACTGGTAACTTTTTCTTTTGTGTGTTAAATAAAGTCTGGGCGATGCGGCGGAGTCAAATAAATTTTCAGAGCTGAATATTTTTCCTTAACTTTCAAACTAAATATAGAGATTTTTTATTGGGGTTCCTTGTTGAGTTGGAAACAAATGCATTTTTGTTTTATGTTGTTAATGCAACAAGTTTAACATTTAAAAAGTGTACTTTCTGATATTAATGGGGGGAAAAACAAAATCTTGCTGTATGCACATACAACATACTTACATACATAAATAATCTTTGTAAGAGTAAATGAATTCTGCATCAGTTTGCAAAATCAGGCCTTTTAATGCATTTAGTGTGTATGTATGTAGGTTTTAAATACATCCATATGTAATTGGTCGCATAAAAGTTGGATGCATTAAAGGCCGGTGCACAATGTATCCGTCATACGTTAAATTTCACCTTTTTCAACTGACATTAACGCATAAACGGAGAAGGTTGGCATAATGAGTACTTTATTGATGGAATCATTTGTAGGTTGATTCTCCATTTTATTTATTAAACTCAACATTTTTATTTATTTCGTTTATTTCTTTTGCTTAATTTTATTTTTGCTGCCACAAAACACAAAACACATACCAAAAAAATCAACAAATATCTGTCAAACTACTCAACGTACGCAAAAAGTTAAAAGCTGAACAATTATTGTACTTTGCGTTGACGGACACGTACTGAATGTAACAGACCTCATAGGAAACCATGTATTTTAACTTAGCTGTCAGTTGAAAAATGCGAAGTTTAACGTATGACGAATTCATTGTGCCCCGTCCTTAAGTATTCAACACAACAAGTTGAGAAATGCAGTCGAAGCTCGGTATAACGAATAATATAATGTCGGACCTGTGTACCTGGATTCTGTAACTTTTTGCGAACCGAAAATCGTAATAGTATGTTTCCACCGGCATGATTAGACAAATCATTGTGATTTGAGCAAATCATGTGAATTTATACATGATTTCGCATACATTTTGCATATGGATAAATCACCTCCAAGTACTAGTAGTTAATTAATTTTAAATCATTTCGAAAATAATATTTTTCGAACTGTATTTATCTATGCAACCCTGCGTTGCTTTTAAAATTAAACATTCCGGCATTCATTAATTCTGAGGTTGTATAATGTCAGCTGTTCTTAGAAAAATATCTAAAAGAAAGATTTTATATGTTATCATGATTTTCTAAAAAATAAATTTACTTGCCAACTTTAAAATTGTTTGTAGACGTTGAACAGTTGCAAATCATGTAAAACAGCAGATCACGCATACGCAGTAAAACATGGCAGAATTGCTGCATAGATGCATAAATTTGTTGAATTTACGAATGAATCCAAACTGACTGTATGTAAAAGAGAATTAAAGAGACTTGCTTGAAGAAAAGCTGATGTGTGTAAAATACGATATACAAATCAAAATCTAGTTCGTCCCTAGATGTTGCACAATCTTATAATTCAACTATGGTTTTCTGTATAATATACTAAAAAATACTACTCTGTAGAAGTACAAGTTAGCAATACAGCAGCTTGTCCAGAAGCAAAACGTCAAACATCATACCATATACAAAAATAAATTTTTGTTAACTTATTTTTCATTAAAAATTTGAGAATAATCAGCACTATATATCTCGCAATATTTATGCCAACAATTTAAATGTAAACGACTTTAATTTGTAGAAATATTGTGACTGAAGTCTACTAGATATCGTCCAAATGAAAATAAAAAATGTCGTTTGTGGCAACGCTGCTCTTTGAAAGAGCAACGAGCGAACAGCCCTGAACTTGAATTGCTGTCAGCGTTGCCATATGTGATAGAAAATAGAGGCTAAAAAATCACTATTGCGGTATTCGATTTTTGATGCAAATTTTCTTTCTTTTGTGTGTATTTTGTTGTTTTATTTCAAAAAAGGCTACGATATTCAACCATCGAATACCGCTAATGCAAGTATTAATTAATTTTAATCAATGAAGCTTATTATGTAAAAATGTTAAAAAGATAATCTACTTGATTGATTTAAAATATTCAGCTAAGTAAATTTTGTACTATTTTTCTTGTTAAAAAATAAAATAACAATAACCAACAAATAAAATAATAAATACAGTTGGCTCATAAAGTGAGTGCTCACCCCTAACTTTAATCTTCAAATCCATTAAAAAATTTTTTTTGTGAGATCTTGGCAAAATCTAGTAACGAACTAAATTTTGATTTGTATGGGAAATCCAGTTTGATTTGATTGAAGTCTAGTATGTATGTATTAGATTGCACTATGCATTTACAACTGATCGATCGCGCTTTTTTCGGGTCAGTCAACTCAAAATTTACAAATTCTGATTAGATACAAGAAACTTTTTTCATATACATATACATATGTACATACATATGGACAATTCCACAGAATATCACATACGATGTCACGTGCGTTGACCAATTAAGCTTGTATATCCAGCGGTGCCAACTGTTTACAACCCAAACGCCCTATTGCCCTTCTCAAAACGCGCTAGAACGCGCTAAGTTAACCCATAGTCAAGTATTTATTACCAAAACGCGCTATTTTCAGCGCGCTAAATTAAATTTTAATAAAAGTCGATGTATGTATCAGCAAATAAAATTTTTTTAGTTAACCTTTTTTTTAGATTTTGCAATATTGCTACTTCGAAATTATATCCTAAATAACTATAATCATTTAATAAAGAATCAGAATCGCCTTCCAAATAATCGAAATCCTTGGTTTTTATTTTAATTTTGTTTGTCAAACTTTGTAACAACAATACATAAGTTGTCGAATAGTTTTGCGATTCAAATGCTTTTTGTACTTTATCTAGAATAGATGCTTAGTAAGTTATGTAAATTTTTGATTCATTAATACATATTTTTAGCTGTGAAATTCAAATTCAAAAACATTTGCCATTTACAGTATTAAAATGCATTGTTAATTCTAACCACAGTCAAGGTAATTTTATTTTCGACAGCTGAATCAATAACCAACTTGAAAATGTTTATCAGAGTTTTGGATACTAGAAAATTGTTAAACTTATACAAAAAGAGTAAAAAAATATTGAACTGAAATGATGTTATTCACTTAAGTTAGCGCGTTTTTTTTTTATAAAAATCAGTAATACCAAAAAAAGCGCGTTTGGCATAGCGCGAAACGCGCTAAATTGGCATCGCTGTGTATATCAGAGAAATTTTAAATTTTTCTTGATTTCTTCATGTACTTTTGAGGAGCGTAAGTAGCTCTACCTTTGGTAAAACATAAGGAAAAATCTAACGTCATTGATGTGAAATACAACCTTAATTGTTTGGTCAATGTACGTGATATCGTACTTGACATTCTGTGGAATTGCCCACATGTACTCTTATATAAAAAGGGACAATCCCACGATGTTAACAGTGTTCGACTTGTGGCTCACTTATATTCAAAACAAAAGCGAATTTTAATATTTTGTTGTTGTCTTAAATGTAATTGTGCGATAAGTCGAACGTTGTCGACATCGTGGGAGTGGCCGAAAGAGAGATACAATTAAATTTATTTTTTTTGTCGAAATAGATGCAAGATTTTTTACAGTGAGTAGATATGGCCACTGCATATCGTTTTCTTGCAAAAAGTTAAAATAGCTTAATTTTGCAAAATTTTTTATTGACCTCCTTTAGAGGAACAAGTGCGACATAGTTGTATTGTTTTCTTTGTGGGTTTTAAAGATTTATGCTCTTATGCAAAAACGATTGTTAAAGTTAAAGCAGGCCTTAACAGCGGGTTTGCTATACAAAATTCGTTTGTTAAACCAACTTTGAATTTACCAATCGTTTTTGCATAAGGGGGTTAAAAATTTTCCAGTTGAATAATAAAATACTTTTATTATGTTATGTACATGCAATATATAGGCATTTCCACAGGAATGTCAACTTTTTCAAAGAAAACGAAACTTTTTTTTAAATTGTTTGTATATTTGTGTAGGCCGTTTCGGCAGCTCTACGTTAGGTAAAATTTTAAGAAAAATCGAGTCACGTTGTTCAGAAATACAAGGTTAATTGCTTGCTGTCGCACGCTACAAAATAATGGAATTTTTCGGAGAAATGTCCATATGTATGTATGTATCTAAAGTATATTACATGTTATTAAGTTAGGAAACATATAATTGGTATGGTTTTTTTCCTTTTTACCCAAAGTGAACAAATTAAGTGTTAATATAATGTAAACTTTCTTCTAATTTGTTAATATACATATTTATATATACATATTTAACAAATAAGATGATTTTTATTTAATTTTTTAACATCTGTTAACAAGACTTTGTTGAAAAATTTATTACACGCCGCATTAATAGCATTTCTGATTAAAAATTATAATAAATACATCTAATGAAAAATCATTTTAAAATATAGTTTTTTCGAAATTCTCATTTAATATTAAACACAAAGTTACCATAAAACTAAACACAAAGAAACAAATATGAAAAAAAAATAGAAAAATAATTGTGAAATTCTTTTTGTTCTGGTAAGTTCTTAAAAAATTTTCAATACACATACAGCTACAAATAATAAATTTTTATTTTAGGTTTTAAACACAAAAATAATAATAAAAAAATATACATACATACTACATATAAATTTATATCACATCACAAGTATTATTAGAGACAACATTTTGAAATAATAAATAATAAAAAAAAACAGAGAACAAGAAAATCACATATCAAGCCAAACGCTAAACACCCACTCGCCCACAAAATTTCTAATGACTGACACGTTGAAAAGCCAACAGCAAATAAATTAATTAAGATTTAAAAAATATGTATGTATATGTGCTGCAACACACCGCACCTAAACATACCCTACAACATGTTCGTTCATAAACATTTTAACTGCATTGAAAATTTTGTTGTTTAACAAATGTAGTTAGAAAAAGATGTTGAAGATCAGAATGTGGATTATGCATAACTATGTACATACATGTGTGCAATCATGGCTGAGCTCTAATGCGCGATCAAACGAAAAACAATACCGATCTCTAATGATTTATTTATCCCCTTCATAAGAACCAAAGGTAGTTAATATTTTTTATTTCTTTAAATAATTAATTAATTTTACTTTCTTTTTTTTTCTAATTTTTCATGTGTGGCTTTATAACTTCCTTAACAACCTACTGGCTTAATTATTTTTTTCTATTATAGTTTAATACATACTTAAAAAATTATGTTGCAGTTTTAATTATTTGTGTGCTAATTTCGACTAATTGTTTATAATAAAAACAAAATTAAAAAAAAAATCCAAAATGACTTATTATATAAAACTTAAACTTCATGTACATATATAAATAAATTAAGTGGGAAAAGGATTTAACTGCAAAGTAAAACACAATTCAACTTTAATCATACATTTTTTTAAATTATTTTTTGCTGTGTTTTCTTACCCAAATCAATTTGTGCAAAACCGTATGTAAAACCATTGGCAAAATAAATACATACATATGTACATATGTGTACATATATATTTTTAATACTACATATAAAACTTTTTCTCATCAAATTAATCTACATACATATTAATAATTAAGAAAATCAGCTAATCAATCTAAACTTAACTTAACTTAAATAACAAAATATTATAACCAAAAAAATTAAAATTATTCACCTTTATTCCACTTGTCGATATCGACGTCACTTTAACACAATACCAAAAAAAAATGGGGCTTCTATACCCGCTATCGAAAACAACTGACTCCTGTTGGCTGGTTTATACTATTTTCTAGACCTTAGGGAACAAAATTGTTCTCTAGAGCGAGTAAACAAGTCCCAATTTTTTTTTGTTATTTTGTGAAAGTGACGTCGATGTCGACAATTGGAATAAGGGTAATTGTTAACTTTTTCTTCACTTACATATCGCTCATTCACTAAAACAACGTCATAACTCCAAAGGAACTAGTTTGTCAGAAAACGAGTTTGAAGTCTATAATTTACACACAACTTAATGGAAAAAGAAGATTTTATTTTTCGCTCAAGAGTTGAGGGAACAAAATATTTGTATAAAATTTTTACACAATATGAAGAACAACATTATGCATCATTAACATAGGTTAGATTAGGCTAGGTAAACGTGGCAATTGGAATCCCGGAATCGCTTGCAGCGTTTTCGTCCCTTCTGATACCACGGAGGCTGCTTATGCGGAGTCCTCACCATCGAAACAACCATATAAACTCTATTGAAATATTTTTAAATTACGAGTCGTATCGAATGCCGTGATTTGCCCCCAGAGCTCAATATAAACCTAATGCGTTGCAATTCAACTCTGGCAACGTCAGATAGTTCCCTGAACTCAAGAGAGCCAGCCCATTGTGATTATTCTCTTTCTTGCAAGTCTAGGACAATGACACAGAAAATGTTCTACACTTTCCTCTTCATCGATATCTTAGCAGCTGCGGCAAAAATTAAAATGTTGTGCATGTCTACGTATGAGCGAGAGTCCGTTTTTGAACGGGCACTAGAATCGAGATATGTTTCAGCGAAGCTGTATTTTTCCTATTTATGTGACTAACTTAACAATTTAATTTTCTTAGTTATGACGTTGTTTACGTAAATGAGCGAAATGTCGAGCAGTCGAGCTAAGTTTAAACGTTTATGTGCAAAAATGAAACAACATTTTCAGTTTTAAAATTTAGTGACAAAACTGTGATGTTACCTTTGAATATTAAATTCCACCCGACTTTTCTATATACAATATGATATCTTATGCAGTCCCTTTTGGCGAATAATTTTCTTACCTTGCTCGGTTTCGCTTAACCTCCCTGCTTTACTAAGTAAGTGTACTCCATACTTTGTCGCCTTCACCTGCTGAAAATCTCTGAATCATCCGAGTATTAGATTGATAGATATTAAGTCATAGAAAAGTTCCATTTATTTAATAATGTATTTTTGGAAAAGCCAAGTAACTCTTAGGCCCATTGTTATAGCTTTCCAATAGTTAAAGTTAGAATCTTATCAGATACATACAGGCATGTTCTAAAATCACGGGGATTTAAAATCACTAACGATTTTGAAATCATGCAAGTGATTTTTGGGTGTTCTGAAAATCACGAGCTTTTTAGTTTTTAGTAGTGGCATATTAGGCATATTCTACACAACTTTAAAACTTTGTTGCTCTGGCAACCGCAAATGCCTTTTTGATAAAGAATATCAGCTGACTACTGAAAAGGAAAAGTAAATCACGAAAAATATTAAAGAGTCCACAAAAAATATAGCATTTTCATAAATTTTTAAATTTTAGTGTTCTTTTGTGTAAAATAATTAATGTTATTACAAAGACAAATAAAGAACAAATCATATTGTGTGTATATAGTTGATTTACTAGAGAATTCAAAGTAAAATGCTTCAAAAACCATCAAGTGATTTGATATCGTCAGGCAGTTGGTTGACCGGTTTGAAATCACGAGATCTCAAAAATGTTTTGTGTGCAGAACACATTTTCAGTGATTTCAAATCACTTTTTGAATAATGTTATAAGATTTACAGAACATACCTGATAAATAATTTTTCACTTTTGCAAGTTAAATTCAACCTAAAAGTGATCTAAAAGATAACCGAAAATTTTTAAAATGAACTTTAAGCTGCAATATTTTTTACTAAAGATATGGTAACTTCAACAAAAGCCGACTGTAATGTAAAGTAAGTGCAACAGTAGGAAACAGCTGACCGATATTGTTATGTGGAAAGTAATGAAAATGGTTATAGAGATGTAATCTAACGCTGCTTCCTACTTTTGCAGTTACTTTACATTACAGTCGGCTAACTGAGCCTTTATATCATATATAAATTGAAATTATTTTTAACTTTGAACAAAACTCAAAACAAACGAAAAATAACACAAAATAATACTGGTAAATAAAAAATATTTCATTCTATTTTGAATTCAACATAGGTATAAAAGAACAAAAAACTCGTTTGTCACTACACATCTACCACAATCAAAACTGGTCCTCATCCATTCTTAAGGTTACAGTTAGCGACTGTAATGTACAATGGTACGAAACAGCTGGGTGTATGTATCCAGTCAAATGTTATTTTATGTATGTGATTTTCATAAATACCCTAAAAATCTTTTGGAATAACATAAACCAATACCATTAAAACAGTTTTACTTCTATATATTTTTCTACAAGTCATGTAAATTTAAACAAATCACACAAAGTATTAGCTGAAATAATTTTGTTACTTATTGTTTTTATTTTAAATAACAAAAGTGTAAAAGATATTTAGTTTAATCATGAGCAGCTAATTAACGCTTTAAATATTTCTTGACACACCATTCAAAAAATTTAAAAAGCACATGTCAATAATATGCATCAAAAAATAGATTCAATAATGAGTAAATCATATTAATGACATAAATATGTCAAAAATAAGACTTCCAATTACAAAAATACAAATTGCTTTCTAAAAAATATCTACAGATGTACATATGTATATGTGCCCTAATTATGATTTTTCTGGTCGAGATATTTAATAGATTACATTTGCACAAATTAAAATTTAACTTGAAAGTTATACTAGTCTCGATTTATATGAATTTGATTAATATTTTTAAAATATTTATTGAAGTTTTTCAAAGATTTATTTGATATTTCGAACCAAAAATGCACATGACTTAGCACACTTTCATAATTAAGGGCACAAATCCAGGTCTTTATATGCATCTCTTTAACCAACTTTTTACTTGTTTATTCCCTCTTAATAATTTTTTGATACGACGGCAACTCTTTTGATGAGCTCACGAAGAAATACAGTGTTCGTTAATATTATGGAAACATCTCTTGCTTATATTATACAACAGTGTTATCCCAACATAATGATTACATTTGAAAAATGGATTTAAAAATAATCAAATTGCGCACAAATAGTAAATAAACTAAATTTATAGATCGTCAGCAAAATATATACGAAATAAAATTCTGATTCTGCTCAATGACGTTGTTGTGACATTATTTTCGTTTTCTTTGAAATAAATTTTTCTGAAAATTAATACAAATGTACTAGTATGTATGTTTGTACATACAGAACTATATTATAGTATATCATTAAGCATTTAATAAATTAACAGCTAATACATTAATTTTGCCATTAAAAACAACGCCATAGCTTTGCAGCCAGCTGCATGTGCGGTATAAATTAATTTCGAAGTGTTATTTAAAAAAACAAAAAACAAAATGATTAATTATTATAAATAAGATTTATAAATTATTATTATTTATTTTTTTTTAAATTACAGAATTTGCGTGGGTAACCTTGACCACAAATGACACGTATTCCTTGGGTGCCTTAGTATTGGCTCACTCTTTAAGAAGAGCTGGAACAAAACATCAACTGGCCGTCTTAGTGACACCCGGTGTGTCCGAATCCATGCGTGACAAATTGAAAGATGTTTACAATATTGTGGAACAAGTCAACGTCATGGACTCACAAGATGCAGCCAATTTGGCCTTATTGGCTAGACCAGAACTGGGCATTACTTTTACTAAATTACACTGCTGGCGTTTAACACAGTTTGAAAAATGTGTTTTCTTGGACTCGGACACTTTGGTAAGAGCTTTTTCTATTGAATGATTGGGCCTATTCGGAAATGCATGACTGTGCAAAGTGTTATATAAATGCACGTGTTTGGTCTGAAACTGTCAAACGGGTATTCTGGCTAAACGAAAACGCCAGTAGTTTGGCGCTTTCTAAGCGCTAGTGTGCTAGTGATACGATTCAATAACTTTTTTTTAACGATAATCGCATCTTTAAAATAATTATAAGGAAAATTTATCGAATTTGCTATTTAGTAACATTTTTAACGATATTCGCTGTAGGTTAATGTCAGCTGTGTCGTTATTTAAGCGACAATAATTTATCTGCTATTAATTTTTAATTTGAAGAATATTATAATTTTATATTTGATGTTGTGTGTACAAAATAGAAATAAATCTATCGCAAGTTCGTTGCGCACGGCAACTTTCGTCCAACGTACTGATTGTGTGTATTTTCATATACACACCTGTATTCTATTTCTTACGACAAATATTCCTAACCGAAAATTCGTCGTTCGTCGCAGTTGTGTTTATAGCATAACTTTTAACAAACGCCATTGAACAGAAAATTTTCTATTAAATTTAGCGGAACAAAATTTGTCGGTTAAAATACCAATTGTAAGAAAATTATTTAAAAATCAAAAGGAATATTGAATTTGTAAAAAATAGAAAGTCGAAATTTATATTTTTGGAACGTGTAACCCTACATCTAAACCTGATATTTTTTTTGATCATGACAAAAGTCAAATTCCATATAGAAAAAAGAGCTAACATAAAAAAATTATTTTTCAATATAAAGTTTGACTTTTGTTATGATAAAAATATATCAGGTGCAGACGTAGGGTTAAAAAATATTTTTTTTATGTTAGTTCTTTTTTCTATTTGGAATTTGACATTTGTCATGATGAAAATATATATATGTATGTATATAAAATGAAAAACAGTATTGCCGAGTATAGTTATTTTATTAATTTGGTTAGTACTATAGTTGTTTTTTTTTGTATATATAAAAAGGATTTTGAAAAATGACACAAAAGCTAATTTTAGATCTAAGTTTGAGCATAAATTTCATGTTTTAATAAAAGAAATATATGCACAATAAAATAAAGGTACAATATTGAATATTTGGCAACATTGCACTAACAGTTGAGGTAACGCCATTACTGCTAGTACTTTACTTGTTAACGATATTTTAAAAATGAACTTGGCACTGTACTGTGTAGCCACTCAAAAAATGTTTGTGTTTTTTTTTGTTGACATTTCTCCTGATTTTCGTTAAGCTATGTACAGGTGATTGTCAGATCTTACAATATTGTCAGATCTGTAAATGTGCTGACAATGTACTGGCAATCGAAAATTGCCTGTACAATATTCCTTGTCAGTTCACACGGTTGTAAGAAAATCTTACAATTTATTGCCAGACGGTTGTATGGCAATAAATTGTCTTGTCTTGCTCCATGAAAAATCGCCCAAATCCAAATCGCCCAAAAATTAAAATGAAAAATCGCCCAAAATTTCAAAATGAAAAATCACTGAAAAAAAGTAAAAAATCGCCAAAAAATTTTCAATATGAAAAATCACCCAAAAAAAATTAAAAATCGCCAAAAAATGGAATATCGCGCAACATTAAAAAAACACCAGAAAAAAATTTAAATTATAGTAATTTCATTTTTATATTAAAATTAAACGCAAGAAAACGTTCTTACGCAGAAAAAATTTACAAGGCTGAAAATATTTATTAGGCAGTGCCATGTCGGAAAACACCATGGTGGAGAAAATCCTTAAGCCCAAGTGCAAGAAAACAATCTTACGCAGGAAAAAATCTTTAAGCCCGACCGAAGGCCGGCAGTGCAAAAAATCGTTAAAAGGCAGGAACACTTTTCGAGCCAGAAAATCTTTATTAGGCTGCGCCGTGTCGGGATACACCATGCTGGAGAAAATCCTTTAGCCCGGCCGAAGGCCTTCTGTGTAAGAAAACATTCTTCAGCAAAAAAAAACTTTATGAATCAGGAAATCTTTATTAGGCTGTGCCGAGTAGGGAAACACCATGGTGGAGAAAATACTTTAGCCCAGGCGAGGATTTTCTACACCAGGGTGTATCCCGACACGGCGCTGCCTAAAATGTTTTCTGCCTTGCAAAGTTTTCCTGCGTAAGAACGTTTTCTTGCTCTACCGGCCTTTGGCCGAGCTTAAGGATTTTCTCCACCATGGTGTTTCCCCACACGGCGCTGATTACTAAAGATTGTCTGCTTTGCCAAGTTTTTTTGTTTAATGACATTTTCCTGCACTGCCGGCCTTAAGAATTTTCTCCACCATGGTATTTGGGTGTATTTTTTCCTTGAATTTTTAAATGTTTGAACAATTTTGAGCGATTTTTCATATCAAAAATTACTTAAAATTTGTATGAAAAAATTTTTGGGCGATTTTTCATTTTTATTTTTGGGCGCTTTGGTTTTGGGTGATTTTTCATGGAAACATTTTTTATATGAAAAATCGCCCAAAATTTCAAAATAAAAAATCACAAAAAAAAAATTAAAAATTGCCGAAAATTTTTGGGCGTTTTTTTATATGAAAAATCACCCAAATTTTGTATGGAAAAATTTTGGGCGATTTTTAATTTTTATTTTTGGGCGATTTGGTTTTGGGCGATTTTTTATGGAGCCACATATATATTCTCTCCTTGACATTTTGAAGTCTGTAGTTTGTTGCGGTAAATGTGTTTAAGTAAAACAAACGAAAGTGCAACTTGAATGGATAAGTAACTTAGAAAAATCTCAAGCAGATGATTGACAAACATGTTTTAGAGCAAAATGATTATGCAGCACTGAGGTGCATTTACGAAAAAGCCCAATCAATGTACATATCGTTAGCTCAATATAGAAAGGCCCAAATTCATTATTTATTTTTATTTAGAGTTTTTTGCATATTTCTGTAGAGGAACAACTAATGTATTGAAAAATGCAAAAATCTCGATTTCAAAAAAAATTAGTTAGGGCCTTTCTATATTAAGGTAGCTAGAAATTACATATGTTAATTTTTGCTACGATTCCTTTCAAAGGTTTTACAAAACTGTGATGAATTATTTGAGCGTGAAGAGTTATCAGCTGCTCCCGATGTCAGCTGGCCAGATTGCTTTAATTCCGGAGTTTTCGTTTACAGGCCCAGCCAAGAAACTTTCGATAAAATTGTTGATTTTGGCACGAAAAATGGCAGTTTTGACGGTGGTGACCAGGGTCTATTAAATCAATATTTCGCTGACTGGGCTACTAGTGATATAAAGAAACATTTGCCCTTCGTATACAATGTTACAGCTTATGCTTCGTATTGTTATTTGCCCGCCTTTAAACAATTCAGAGATAAAATAAAGATTTTGCATTTTGCTGGCAAAATGAAACCCTGGTTAATACACTACAATTCACAAAGCAAAACTCCCATTGTGCCCTCGGATTATGCTCATGCAACTGATTTGATACAGCTGTGGTGGGATATTTTCTTCAGTCATGTTCATGCGGTTTTAAACGATCATATGGTAAGTTACCTTTTTCAAATTTACACACAAACACACATACAAACATAAATATTTTGCCTTCATTTTTAATGTTCGTAAGAATAAAAATTTAAATTGAAAAATTTTGAATTTAATTTTTTTTGTTCTTTCCCTTTTTTTTTGTTTTTAACCCACTAATTACTACTTGAGAAATACACTCACTATACATATACATACATATGCCGTATTCCTTTTTTTCTGAACGAAAAAAAATCGTTTGTTTTGAATTTTACCCTGTACTATTGCTAAGATAAAAATTTAAATTTTAATTAAAATTTACATTCGAATTTGGCTTTTGTCACTCCCACTGACAAGCTGGAAAAACTTAATTATGCCGTTGACCCAAAGGTAAGATTTGACAAGTTCTAAAAAAAAACATCGTTACGCACCTTCTGCCACTTTTGCAAATTCACCACATGCACCCAGTGTACAAACATGAATATGTATAGCCTCTAAATTTATTGTTGAACTGTTCCAATTATTTTGTATATGCATATACATACATACATATGTATATAATTTAGCTATACATATGTATGTCTACAGCATTTTCAATAAATATCATTTACATTATATACTTAAGTATACTATATAGTACATATACATTTAGTACGAATATGATTCTATTTTCGACACCCCACTTTCACTTTGTTTATACATACATATGTACATAACTATAAATACATACATATGTATATGAAAAAAAATTATAATTTCTTTGGTGTTGGCCCCACCCAAATCATTTACGCATATAGACAATTGGAACATCTTCCATTTCCATTCTATAACACAAGTATCACCGATTTTCATTCACTCACACGAAATTGAATTTTATTTTAGAATATTAAAAACGCCGTTGGCCTCGTGCCAAATAATTGTTTTGTTTTTATTTTTTTTAGTTTGTTTCAAAATAAAAAAAAACACATTTCGCAAAATTTCAAATAATTTTTAAATATCTATATGTACTTATACATATTTATATATCGTTAGCTGAAATGCAAAATTACTTAACTGCATATTTTTTAATATTATATAGCTAGAAGATAGAAGAAATTAAACAAAATTCGTCAGGTGACTAAAGTAAATTTCATTTTTAATTTGGAAATTTTTTAACCCTGTCTGTCTGTCCGTGTCCACGTACAAACCAGCCGTTTGGTTTTGGTTTGGACCGATTTTGAATTAGTTTTTTTCTGTTTGAAAGGTGACTTGATCGAGAGGTTCTTAGCTAGTATAAATATCCGGAGGTTATTAAAATTTTTAATTTTTATTATATTCCACATTATTGCGAATGGCGTCGTCGACGTCATAACAAGGCGACAGTAAAAATTGTCCCTTGTCTACGTTTTGTCGACTACAACACAAGACTAATATTAACATGCTACATTAATTTACAAAGCCTTAAGCAGGGATTTCACTATTTTTTCGTCGGCTTACTGAAATAAAGTCGTAGATAGGGAAAGGATTTTCATGTAAATACATGTTTTGTGTCGCTGGTCGTAGTTCATCGTAAATAAAATATCTTTGCGAATCAACATTTTTGCGACAAAATGTCATCTAATTGTTAGTGCATATTTTTGCATATCTTAAAATAAATACATATTTTTGCATATTTCATTATAAATGCATATTGTTTATAAATTTTTTTTAGTTACTTTCATGCTATAAAAGAAATCTTGGTGTTTTTTAATTAATTGCAAAGTAAAGAAAGCTGCAATTTTTACAACTGTGTAAAAACAAAAAAAAAAGAAAAACGAAAACAATTCAACAGGGATAAAAATTCAATTTATTTGAAAAATTCAATACCTTGGCTTAAGTCAAAAATATCAAAACCGTTGAAAATAAGAATGGGATAAAAGTCCTTTTAAGCCGTATTAACTTCATGTGGATATAAAGTGTTTTTAAAAGCTCCTTTACCTGTTGCAGCCTTTAAAGAAAAATATCATTGATACGACTACCCCCACAGCCTATACATATTAATTAGATGGGAAGCGCGGTTGAAGGCTGTCGAATACTATATTTCTATTAACAAAGTTAAAGAAATTTTAAAATTAAAAAAAAACTTAAGCACTGATATTTATATTTTTACACACATACGAGAAGTATGGCTTTCTTGTTGACACTACAGCCCAATTATATGGTTTATTAACATAAGAAGCTGAATTAATTGAAGATGCGGTAAAAAAATGTGTACTCTGAAAGGCAGAATAAACGAAGAAATTAAAAATAAATTAAACGAAGTTATACAAAGTATTATTGACTTAAAAAAATGCAACAAATTTTATCAATATTTTACAATTCAAAGAGCTAAAATTTAGAAACTGAATATTCCACAAATGAACTAGCAGCATTATATGCATCAATAACTGACGTGTAACGTTAATACTATATTACATAAAAGTTTTTTTTTTCAGAAAAATAAAAGTTTTTTCGTCAATTTACAAAGCAAATATTCATTTACGTAAATAAAAGTTTGACTTAACCTTATTTGATATTCCATATGATTGGCAAAATGTTTGTAAAGAAAGCATTGAAGCTGAGCTTTTTGTGTTTTAATGAGCAAATGTTTGTTAAAAAAGCAATGAAGCTGATTTTTTAAAGTTTTAATGTTGAAAAAGAATTAATAAATGCATATTTATTCATGTACATAAAAGAAGATTTTAAATGCATGAAAATCCTTTCCCTAGTCATAAGTAATAAGCTAATTTGGCCTTATTTTTCAACTGATTGAAATCTAAGGACATAATTGCACCACACTGCATTGATAATAGAGCCATATAGGCTTATCCCGGAATTAATTGAGAAATAATACTGTTTTGCTTGATTATTTATGACTTTATTGCAGCGAGCCAAGATTAGTAAGATATTGTTAATGAGAACCGATAAGGAGTAGACAAGTGACAATATTTACTGTCGTCTTGATGTGACGTCGACGACGCAATTCATAATATGGGGGATTATGTAAAGTTTTGAAATTAAGTAGAAACATACATATAATTACATACATGCAATACCCAATAATAAAAAAAAAATGCGATTTTGAATTTTTTTGGTCAGTTACGCATTTTTGTATTTCAGCGGATGATATGTGGATTTATGTATATTGTTTAAAAACTGCGGTATGTTTATTTATATACAATAAACATACATATTGTTACCTTAATATAGAAAGGCCCTAACTTATTATATTTTTTGAAATTAAGTTTTTTGTATATTTTGATAGAAGAACATCTAGGGTATCAAAAAATTTCAAAATCTCGTTCTCAAAAAAAAAAATTAAAAAAATAGTGACTTAGGGCCTTTCTATATTAAGGTAACTATATGATGTGTGGCAATGTTGTTGTCATATTTAGAAAACAATAAATTATTAAATTAATTTTTGCCAAAAATTTTTGGAGGTTTGTTTTATTATGTACAGATTGTACAATATTTAAAATTTTAGTTCATGGCAAACAAAAAATTAGAAGCCGCCATTTTAGGTAATGGAAATGTCTAATGCATACATGGGTACATAAATTCATATACATACACATTTATGTACATACATATATGTATGTAAAACCACGTTCATGCTTGTTTTAATAACTAACCAATTGAATATTAGGACGGATCATGTGTTATTTGAACGTTTTTGAATATTCAGTAGGGTTTCTAATTTCCCGGACTTTTCCATCGAGAAGAAAAATGTTTTATTCCCGGGAATTCCCGGGAATATTGAAAACATATGAATTTAATTAAATGACCTCAATAAAATATATAATTTTATGAGAAAACATACAACTAGAGATGGGCGCGTGTCGTTTCTTTTCGCACGACTCAACACGAAGTGTTTGTGACAAAAAATGTGATTTTGTGCGTGTTCGGGTCGTTTCGCGTTGAGCAAAATTGACACGAAAAACACAAAATGATTTTTGATTTGAAATATGAATGAATGCATTTTGTTATTTGTTATTGTATGTACCTTTAAAGCTTAAAGTTCTGTACGTAAGCCGATAGTATCAGCAGTGGTGACAGATAGTATCAGCTGGCAGTACCGACTCTGTGCCATATTTTGAAAAGCGACTTTTGAAAAAAAATCAATTACATTTTCTCATCTTCAATAACAAACCAATAATAATTCGTGCATGTTCTGTTCCGTACGTGTTGTGCGTCTTGGTATTGGTGTTGGAAATATTCGACATGCACCCATCTCTTCATTCAACGTTTAAATTAAAAACAAAACAACTTTATTCGTAATAAAACAACGAACTGTAATGTAAAAAAAGCAAATTCCAAAAACGAAAATATTAAATTCCCGAAAATTCCCGTTGAAAATTTCCCGGGACTTGTAAAAAAATAATTCGCGGGAGTTCCCGGGTTATAAAAGACTAAGACCGCCTATTTGCACTCCTTTGTGTTGCACTCTTTTAGATGCTATTTCAGTGCTTTAATTGGATTACTCCTTAACTTTCCCAGAAAATAAAAGCGAGATATTGTGGCTACGACCATGGATAATTGTTCGCTCGATTGCCATGATAAAAATGTTCAGATGTTATCTTGCTGAAACGGAAGAGGAAATACTAACTCTGACAAATAGGTGTTCAGATGCTTTTCATCGTCCTAAAAAATGTGCAGTTTTCTGCAGGAGCAGTGCTCAGTCAGTTCTTTCTTTGAGACTTTGCTTCAATAGGTCGTAAATCCAAAAATTTGTTATGCAGAAAACGAATTTAAATTTTGAATTTAATGGAAAAAGAAAAAAATTGTTAAAGCAATTTAGTGAACGACAGGACGATTAACTCTGCACTGTTAACTAAAAATTCAGTAAAGTGCGATTTTTTTTTCGTTTTTGGGATTTTTTCGGCTTTGAGCATTTTTTAGTTTTGCCATTTCCTTGCGTTTTTTCAATTATGGCTTTTTTTTGGTTTTAGAGCTATTTTCTCGCTTTGGCGATTTTTTTCGGTTTTTTTTATTTTTTTTTATTTTGAAGATTTCTTTTCATTTAAGCGATTTTTTTAAACTCTTATGTATTCGTTGTTGTAGGTCCAAAGTTCTGCATACTCTGTTAAAATTTCAGAACCTTAGCCTTTGCGGTGCTCGAGAAAATCGTCTGTGACAGACAGACAGACGTACATTGTAGCGAAAACAATGGGGTCCCCTTTTCACCTTTGGTGCCAATTGGCGCTGCTTTCAGGTAACACAAACATCCCTGCTCTGCATAATATAAGCCAACTTAAAATGCAATACAAGTTCACTGTAGAGCTGTGCAAAATATTTCATTTTACTGAATAATTCAGATTGACCCGAACGATGACATGAACTAGTTCGGTCAGTTCGCTCATAGTTCTTTATTTACTCTGCAGAGTGACTGAACGAAAGATCACATTAGTTTTAGACTTAAAAAAAGGAGGCTTACAATTCGTCTCTATTTTTTTAGGTGTGTATCTTCTTTTTTTTTGTTGTCTGAGAGGTTATAGCTTCCAATTGGTCCCATTGCAAAAAAAGTGGGCGGGGATACACCTAACATTTTGTTATTTGATTTTATGATATTCTAATTATTTGATTGCTGCGCTGCGAAACCCATAAAACATCTTTGGTTCTTGTAATTACACAACTTGAAAGTTAAAAAAAAATGGACGGGATTACGCCCATTAAAATTTATTATAATAATTCAGGCGGTTCTACTTAACCGATTTTTACAAAATTTAACATATTATACCTTGAGCTGTAAAATAGAAACAATCCTCCATTTAAAAAATGGGTGAAGTCACGAACATTAAAATTTAATATTGCAAAAGTTTCTGTTATTATGTCACCCGGAAACCATAAGGGCGCACAACAAATTTTTATTTTGGAATTAACATATTTTCGCCTGAAACGTCCAGAAATCCAAAAAAAAAAATTTCTCAGAAATTAATTGTTTTTAGACTTAGGCCGTATTTAGACACGAAATTATTTGGAAGGGAAATATTTTGTTTAGTAAGAATTTACTAGTGGAGAAGGGAGAATACACGCATACATGTACAAATATTATTGCTTTTATGCAGTAATATTGGAATGTCGTCGGCAACATTTTCGCCTGTGTGGACGCGAAGGAAACAACAAAAGAGAATTCCAGATGTTTTCCTTCCAAATTTTCGCCCGTCTAAATTAGAACTTAGAGAAATAATTGAATTTTTGAAGGAAAAACATTGCATAAAAATAAAATTAAAAAAAAATTTCCTCCAAGTTAAAATTTCTTTTGAACTTTAAAAAAAAATAGAATTTTTATTATACGCCCTTATGCCTTTTCATCGGAACTTTTGCCGGTGTATGCCGTTATGGCATCTGTAACGCGATATATTAATTAAACTAAAACAATTTTGGTGTATATAATGGGCTTTATTACGAGTGTCGTATTACGACTTCGACTACGAAGAGTTTCTACTAGACTAAAAAACATTGCAACAGTTTTTCTTTAATCTAGTATAGACTCGTCATAGTTGTGGTCGAAATACGACACTCGTAATTAGGCCCAATATCATCTTATAATTTTTTGTAATATTATAATAATATGTATGTTGCAAATGTAATATTACCAATAACTATTTCGACAATATTCCTGCAATATTACCGATTACATGCAACTTAATAATATTTCAGCAAAATTCCAGCAATATTTTGTGCTCTATGGGAAGTAATCTTGTTGACTCATATGTACAGGGTGGCGCAAAAATAACCTTCCGATGTTATTTGGCTGTAATTAAAAAAAAAATTAAAAACTTTGATTCTTCTTGTGGATTATTTTTATTTGGTCTTTTAATTTTTTTACATCAAGTCGAGAATATGATGTCATGTAAATGGCCACCGCCACAGTTGATTGTCATTTGAGCCCTTTTTATGGCATTTTCCATCACTTTGGCCAAAACTTCCGGCGATAGGTCCTCACATTCTTGACGGATATTGTCTTTAAGAGCTGCAAGAGTCTGAGGTTTGTTGACATAAGCCCGCGACTTCAAAAAGCCCCACAAAAAGAAGCAGTGTAGCGTAACATTGTTTATTAACGTATATTTCGCATGTGTTTACTACACAAATGTCAAAACAGAACTGACATTAAGCGCCAATTGCAAAATTTATAGCATTTTCTGATAGGAGGATTACTTTTGCGCCACCTTGTATGTGTCAGACTTCATACCTAATTCATGTCTAAACATTGATGTTAATTTTAATATAGATTCTGACGTTTACCAAGAAATCAAAAGAACTATAAAAAGGATTACAATGATAAAGTCAGAATCGTTCAATTTACTGAGTTGTTCAACTGAACTAGTTCGTTCATGAGCTACACAACTCTAATTCTAATCCTTAAGTTTCTTATTATAGTGGGTAAAGACTTTGCAAATTGCTTAAGCAACACGTTTTTGAATATTTTAATAAAGACATTGCAACCTACAACGCAACCGCCAATGCAACCCATAAACATCAAAACATTTTGATATTTTCGAAACTTCCCCTCTGTTTCTCCAAATGCGAACGATATATTCGATCGAATATTAACATTGGAAACAAAAACAAATTTCAGTTTTTTGTTTTTGTTTTTGATATAAATACTCGACCGAATTTATCGTTCGCATTTAGAGAAACAGGCCCTTCAAATGCAACTTCGAACGCAACCATAAACAAGACTACAGACTATGCGACCGACAATGCAATCTGCCTGATTAAATAAACACGTTGCTAAGTCTGTATCTACCATTATATATTAATGATGACAAACTACAAAATTTTAGTGTAACATTTTTATCGATGTACTACCGAAATTGTAGATACGAGTACATACATACATATATTTTCAATTGTCTTTTGTTTTCTTTTTTGTACATTTCGGTTAACGTTTTACCATAATTTTTCGTTTTTTTTTATTCATCATCATCAATATTTTGTTAAAATGTTAATAAAAATAAAAAAATATCGTTTAATTTTCTTTCTCTATCATCTTGCATATGTTCGCTTAAAATGAATCCTAACCACTCTTTCTTTTAAAAATGTATGTATACAAAATGCAAATATTAATGAAAAAAACACAAGAGATATTCTTTAACTATCATTGAGCCATGGGAAAGTAACTATGACATACAGGCTTTACAATTGCAACAACAGCACTGCGAGCAAAACGGACAACAGCAACAACAACATCAAAATCTCACAAATTTGCATTATAGTTTACAATATGAATCTTATCAAGAGCAACAATTTATTAATGACAAAATCGAATTTCATGATCCTTGGGAAGATTACTATAGAGAAGAGGAATGCAATGAGGAAATTGAAGATAATATTGCTGCAACTAATGACACTGAGCGCGAGAAACAACAATATCATGATGTTGTTGCGCAAGAAGAAAATCACA
The DNA here is from genome assembly GCA_905220375.1 of Tachina fera. Lineage (NCBI taxonomy): Eukaryota > Metazoa > Arthropoda > Insecta > Diptera > Tachinidae > Tachina > Tachina fera. The sequence continues at coordinate 98,763,193 of LR999967.1, read as the reverse complement.
ATTGGAATTTTATGCCAGAGTCAAGAATTCATTTAGAGCTTGAGAGAGCAATTGAGGCTAATAAAGACACAACTACAGTTAACCAGAGTAGTTGTGAATGTGAAATTATTGCAACGGTAAATAGTGATGATAGAGAAAACGATAACATTGCAGGGGAGGTGGTGGCAGTTATTGAAATAATGGAAGAAACATATAAGAGAGAAGTGGAAAATCAGAGTTCGGAAATTGCATCACTTCTCGATAATACTTCCAGCCATAGTAGTACAGAAATTAATGTAGCCCAAGAACAAAACAATAACAATACTAGACATGGCGATAACAGTGTCTGTAATGGAATTGAAGAGAATTTAGCAGAGGTAAAAGAAAAAGAATTAAAACCAAATAGGTTGTGATAACTGTGCACTTACATAGTGATGTACCTTTAAGCAAATGTATCGATATCAACGTTATATATACATACATACATACATAAATACATACTTAGTTTGATGATGTCTTAATTATTTTTGGAATATTATATATAAAAACATAAAGATATAAATATGTACATACATAAATACATGTATGTATACTTTGCATACTTATCATATATCATATACATTCATACATAGTACATACATATGTATACTCGTAAAACAATGTGATTTGTGATGGGCGTAATATATGTTTAGCAACTCATTTTATATTTACACCTCATAACGTCGTTTATGTTCTTCTCTTTTCTGTTTAAGGCACCTCATTTTCTTCATGTGATCATAAGTTAACGTCTGAAAGTCCACGTAGAGCTGCATATAATGTTATTAGTTTCGTTTGTTTCCTGAGAAAGAAAATCTTAGTTTTGTCATATTTTGTATATATTATAGCCCGAGGCGAATTCACATCAGGTGATCTCAATTCACCAGCTGACGGCCAACTGATGACTTATCTGCTGTCAAATCAAAACGTTCGGAAATATTCTGACAGCCGGAAATATTACGCGATCTACGAAAATATACAACCCTGATCTGATGAAATGCTTTTGTCTTTTGAAAATTTTCATAGATTCCATCATACCAGGGCTGTGTTTTCTCAAAAATCGCACGATTGTGTAGGCTAACAAATAAACAAGGCGAATATGTAGAGTTGCTAATCGAGACCACCTGTTATCTATTCGCTTTGCTATAACCTTTAATAAAAGTTGTCCCAAAATTCTCACTAACTAGTTATTTTCACGCAATATATGTAATAAAATAGTGATAAAGTGGACTAGGCAGCACTATTGGCACATGCCAATTATTTGCATAAAATAGTAAAAAAAAGTCGCAAATATTGAGCTCGTATCTTATCAGTCTTAATATGCATCCTATTTTAACAGCAAGATGTTAAACCAACAAATAAAATCAATAACAGCAATAACGATATCATTTATTTGATGGTAAGAGGGTGGCGTTGGCTGCAGAAGTTAGCACGTTGACTACAAATCCAAAGATCCTAGGTTCAATCCGTCTATCCGACAGTCATTAAATAACAACACCACGCATTTTTCTGATGTGCATTAATGTCGCTTTGTTTCAGTTGTTGTAGGAAAGCTCAAGTGATGAAGGCATATTCACTGGTCACTGAACTATACCGACTTCAGCAGATAATAATCCTAATGTAACATCAGAGTGCCCTCCTTCGTCAGTTTTGTTTAGCAGAATCATCGGCGAAGTAAAATAACGAATAAAAATGGCTACTAAACACAGCTTCAAAAATTTAATGCGCCTCATTGAAACCAGAGGCGCTGCAACTCTGCATTATAACGTACAAAACGTAGAGTTGTAAAAGAAAAGAAGCTTTCCTCTATCTCTTCCTTCTCCACCTGTCTTCTCTATCACTATCCCTTTCCTAAAGAAGGTAACATCTATAAGTAGAAGTAGGCATTCAATGTCTGAGTGTTACGTCTCTTTATTAAAAAAAGACGTGAAATCTTCAAGCTTTGTTTTTATTTATATATATCCTTTTTCATCCAAATCAAGTTATTTTGTGTGCTCTTTGGATAATTTTTATTGCACTTTTTCCCAAAATTAATATTTAACTTGCTCAGTAAATTCCCAAAAATTTACAAATGACTAACTTGGCAGCACTCAGTCAAAAATACTTGTTTGGCAACACACTATTCTTGCCAAAGCAATGAATAGCTGTTGTTGTTTTTCTTTACAGTAATTTTCAATTGCTTGTTTATTACAACTACAATTCGAGGCGAAATAAAGTTAGCGCATGTGCTTAGTAATGGTAAAGTAAGAAAATAAAAAAATTAAGTTCTTGTTTCAATTATGTTTTCAGTTGTTGAGCTCTCGTTTCTTTAAAAAAAGTTTAACATAATGTCGCTTGTGACGTGGACATAGAACATGTGTTGTAAAAAAGTACATACATTTGTGTGTGTGGGATTTATGGAATTTCAGTCTGGTTGAAAGCACTCGACTCAGCGAGTAACCAGCCCCTTATAAAGGAAATTCTCCGCAAAATGGCACTTATGATAACGTATGCTCTAGGATCGATGCCAGCAAAAGCGCTCTTCGCTTTGTTGTGTTGGCTTCCAGGGAACTTAACGGGTATAAAGCTAGCTTTATGCACTGTCGTCAGACTAAACGCAATAGGCGCATAGAACCACCGACATTGGGGTAATGCAAGCATTTTAGATAAAGTGAATAATATACCGGATCTTATTGACTACTGCACTTCGTAACCCTACTTCAATAGAAATTTTCAAATTTCATTGACAGAAGGGCTATCCCCACTGACCGGAGCCTTACAAGTTTTCACGAACGGCTAAAAAAAGGAGGAGGAGAGTTGGTGGGGGTGTTTATATTCTGGAATACGGAATTGAAATGTTCTTCACACTTCCGGACGAATGTAATGTATTATAGGCAGATTTATCTGCCATTAAAAGAGCGATACACTGGCTAAGGTTCTATGGGATTTAAAATAGGAATATCCATATTATAACTGACAGCCCCATCTGCAATTAAGTCCCTCATAAATGTATGGTATGCATGATATGATATGGTATACATCTTTTTTTGTCCAAAGCAAAGCAATGGATGGACTCGCGCATCACTCAAATATCTTACTAAACTGGGTGCATGGACGCGGGACTACTTCAGGCAACATAGTTGCGGATGACCTGGTAAAGAGGTTAACACTGCTAAGAGAAGGTGATATGGATGGATGGAGACATTTCGATGTTACCTTTCTTGAATTAGCTCAAGACAGATGGTGCACTGAGCCCACTTGAGCAAAAGCGCGAACCCTCTGGCCTCACCTAAACTCTCATAGAAAGAAAAATCTTACTAACTTCAATAAAAAGCACTTGAGGAACCTCGTGGCCATGTTGACCGGTCATTGTGCCTCTGGCACTCATGCTAAACGTATGGGTGTCCCGTTTAATGACTAATGCTACAGATGCAATGACGAAGAAGAGAAGTAAAGTATCCTGCATCTCTATTTTTGTCCCGCTCTGGAGGATATCCGTCCGAACCTCCGCCGTCGCTTGATTGCTTATTACCTATTTAAATATACATTGCTTGAATTTATTTATTAAAATTAATATAGTGTAAACTCAAACCATTCTATTGGCACACTTTATTTAATCGTATAGTACAATTTCTTATGGCAGCTCTTGCATTTCGTGACGGATATTTTCTTTTAAAAGCGCCAAGGAAATCTGTTTATTAACTGCGTGGAGTCCAATTTAAGCCAGCTCTTCTGGTGATATTATTTTCCAGCAAATTCTATCCAATGACTGCCATCCTGGGGAGGGGTGGTTGTCAGTATCCCATCAGTCTCTCTCAGCTAATGCACCTTTCAGGAGTCTTCTGGTTCAATGGTCTGGATTTCGCAAAGTCAAGCTTCGATCACAAGGCCCTCGAGAGCATGCAATCCTTTCTTTGTTCTTCCATTAACGATTCGGTCATTCGAAAACTTTAATCGGCTTATCGGCGGTTTTAGCAACTGCTCCCTTATCATAGCCATTGTGTGACCTATCTGACAATATGCCGTTGACTCTGCGGGCTTCTGCATTGCTAGGATCTCGACTTGGTAAACAGTATACTCATATTTCCATAACAAAGGCTGCTTAATTGTAGTTTACATTTTTAACTGGCATACGGGAACTCTATTCTCACCGAAGTTGCCATTTTACAATTTAATTTAATTTAAGGAATAAAATTACTCCTTGATGTGTTTTATGGTCCGTTCGAATAACTGATGCATGCTTTTTTTAAATATACCGAGCGTGATTGTGCTCTTTAACATCAAGCGTTATAGAGCTGTGATTAGCTAATTATTTGGAGTTTCAAATGGATGAGCTATTTAACAAAAAATATGTGTTTCCAACAGAACGGTAGCTCGTATTATATCTCAAAATTATATTGAAACAAGAAACAAGGCGATCGCCTCACAGCCGGTTCAACAGCCGCCGCCGACTTTCAGTGTAACTTCAAGTCACTGCCGATGCATACGGCTAGACTCGGCTCAAAATTGCAGCCGGCTAATTGTTTTTTGTAGTGGCAAATTTGTACTACATCTTAGAAATTATACGCAAGAAACAGATGTTTGAATTTTTTTTTAATACATGTCTTTAAAAAGCGGCTATCAATGTCAGCCGGCTCAAGCCAGCTTATCAGCCGCTGCAAACTATTTTTTCCTAACCCGCCTTCGCCGACTTTTTAACTATCTTTTCTGTGAATTCATTAAGAGATTGACTCAAGGATGATCGCTAAACCGACCACAAATGCTCGAAAATTTTAACACCTGAAAGGCGAGTGGATAGAGAGAGAGAAGTTTTTTGGATATTTGATTTGAATTTGAATTGAAAGTGACAGGAAATACATATCCATCCTATACGAACATTAGGTATAGAAACGATACTTCTTTGTAATATGTATCGCGGTCCACTAACCAAAAGAACAAATTGATATACTTTTGATGAGGGCGGTGATAGTCAACAATTATTCTGATTTCAGAGAAAAACAGTCAGTCATCATTGTGTCTAAGGGACAGAATTGACAGACATGAGTCCATTTAAACCTCGTACACTGCAAAACTGCCTTCTGTTGCTAAACAACAATACATCGGATCCATTTCAATACCTCATTTCTGGCGTGTGTTAGGTCTTAACACCAGCTACCGCATACACTCTTAAAGAACGCCATCAATAATAACCGAGGTTGAAATGAAGCTTCCTAAAAATGCTAACATCATCTATTAAACCCCGTAGTGGGAAGACTTGCTTGCGGCAGTGTGATGATTCACTGATCAGTTCCTGAAGGATGTACTTCCACCATACCTGTAAGCCTCTGTCAAAACTCTTTGGGTTGGGTTCTATAAACTCTACTAACAATAAGGTTATGAGTGGAAGAGCCGTATTACCCCATCTGGGCTACACTGGATATATGTATTTGTTATCTAGAAAATAGCATACCTACAATCCTCCAAAAAACCTCTTTGATGCTCCAATGAATAGAGAGAGTTCGATATGTCCATGGTACTGCTGACCTTCTTCGCCCGATCAAACAGGCCGTAAATATACTTTGATGGATATCAGACAGAGAAGCGAGTGAAACATCTCTTACACTGTTTTATTATACCCATGCATGTACATGTACGTATGTATATGCTACCAACGAGCTAAGCAAATATAAATATATGCATACATATAAAGCAATTTTTCTTATAATACATTGACGAAAACTTCACTAAGAAAAATATTAGGATACTTGGCAACTGGTTAAATGTCCATGCTGAGTAAATAGTTCACGTTACTTGACAATTGAGTTTCATCCCTGCATTGCCAATTAATTTACTTTTAATGTTTTACTGGAAATTACTTTCCAGCAATGCAAAAATATCGGTTTCGCTCACCCTCTCGAGCATGAAGTCATGTTGGAATTTTGGGACATACATTTATTATTATATTCTTTGCATTTTGTGGCATGCCATTTGTGAAGTCCTCTCATACATAAATACATACATACATATCTTATTTACTACATACTTACTTACATACATACATACATAAAAATAATTTATAGTAATCTTCCTGAAGGTAATGTCAATTTATTGGTCTTATTCCTACTTAATAAGAACTCCTAAGCTACTAATACTTACACTTACTTTATGATACATACATACATACATACACACAAATATTCTTAACACGATTGATTGTACTCGTATTTTCTCTTCTTAATGGAAAGGTGTTGTTTATGTTATGTGTTGCACTAAATTGGAATTGGATTTGTTTAAATTAACTTCATGAGCACTATATATATTTTGTAACTTTTGTTTTATTTCTTCTTTACATTCTTTTAGGCTGGTTTGGCTGGTGCCTTATCTCATTTGCGTTTGGGTGAGCCACGCACTCCTGAGCAGGATGCTTACGAACAATTGATGCGTCGCCAATGCTGGGAGGCGGGCCAGGTTGACTATTCTGGTCGTGATTCGTTTGACAATATTTGGAAAAAAATAACACAAACCTTGGAAACCAAACAAGACAATAATGAAAAGACGGGTAGCTCCTAAAATCATTAATACACAACAACACATCAGTAAAATTTTTCATCATATACATGCATACATATAAAAAGAAAATTATTTTCATACATTCTAAAAATGTAGTAACATTTCATATAGAAAAAAAAGAAGATAAGGAGAACATATCTTACATCTAACATTAGACAAAACACACAATTTTTTATACAATTTTAATTAAAGAGGTTTAAAATAAACTTTACAAGCAAAAAGAGTTTTAACAATAAAAAAACACTTCCTACATTTACAAAAGAAATCATGTTTTTTTTTAATAATACAACTTTGTTTTAAGCAAATTTTATTGTTTTAAGGTTCAATTTAACGTGCCAATAACCATAACCATAGAAAACAGCTGTTCGAAACAAACTTATGGGCAGCACTGTATTTAATTATAACCGTAAGCATAAACAACTGTTTTCTTTAATAGACATACTTATTTGTTGTTGCACTTTTGAATTGAATAAGTAAATGAGCTCATAGACATATGTTTATGGTTGTGTCAGCAAATATATTTATGTTTATGGCAATGCTTATGGTATTATGGTATGACACGTATGATTGAACTTTAATTTATTTTAAAGCTAAATGTTGTCTATGTTGGTGTACGAGTATGTGTGTTTTGTTTTATACTTCTTTCTCATTTTCGCACCATCTCTACATTTACATATACTATATTTTTTTATAATTTCAGTTTTTATTTAAAAAAAAAATCTTTAAAAGTCTAAGCAAGAAAAGTCTTATTGTATGTTCTTATTTAAAAAAATGAATAAAATTATAACATTTTAAATGCATTTCAATTTTTGTTTATATTAAATTTATTTACTTATTGTTTTCTTTTACAACAATGAATTTTGAAGTGTTCACCAATTTCAATGTTCACTAGTTGATTTGTGTGTCCGCAACGATGAGAATGAATTATTTTGATAGTTATAGTGAACACTAGTGTAGAAATATTTCAGTGAAAAAAGTGCGGTGAATTATGAACACTAAAATTGGTGAACACTTCAAAACTAATCGTTGCGAAATTCGGCCCTTGTAGTGAATTTAAGTCAATGAATAATTTCTTAATCAGGCAGTTATTTTTTTTACAAATGAAACATTTATTATTAAAATTAAATTGATTTTCTGAAGAAGACAAGAAACGACATTAAATTTGCAGCACTAAAACTAAACTTTTTCAGTCTTAATCAGAAAATTACATTAATGAATTATAAATATTTCATTTATTAAAAAAAAAACTAATTAATACTGCATTAACAATTATTCCTTGACTTCAATTTATTTATTTTTTATTTCATATGTTTATGTATGTATGTTACAATATTTTTCTTTCCATTTAGTGTTATCGCTGGTGTAACATCTCTATGTCGTTGTTGTAAGTTATCATCTCTCTATGTTTAGCGTTAAAATATTAAACAACAGAGTTTTTTATCTTTTGCATCCTTGGGATTATCAATTAAAGTGATAACGTATCTAATTGATTTTCTTGATTTTCGTCATAATTTGAAGTTTTGCTTATGCATTTTTTAATTTATTTTAAACTCTAGAAACTATAACTGATTTGATAAGATCTATTTTGGGCGATATCACAAGTAAATATCAATATTTTTTTTACTATATTTTTAAATTTTTAGATCTTTATATGCGTATTTATGTATGTACAATGTACATATGTACATTAAGGTGTCTCTCAAAAATAAGTTCGCTGTATAGCACCGAATATAAAGTATTGTTGCAAGGCAGTTTCGAAAGAAATTTTTTTTGCCGAACGTGTTGGGGTCGCCAAAATTAATTTTTCGTTATATCTTCTGCATTTACAGTGTGATATATCGATATTTTTGTATCGAGGAGTTCAATAGTCATTGACATTAAATAAATATACCGTTCTAGTATTTACCACAACATCTTTGTTCCTACCACCCTAATGTACCACTCTAAGCTCTGCAGCTCGTTTCTGTATGTAAAATTTCTCACATGAAATGTGAAACACAAAATTCAATCGTTTCTCGATATGGGAGATAAAAGTGTTTCTGTATTTGAATGTGAGAACAGACAACACTGATTCTGTTTTTACTGGAATATTTCCACTAATCGAGTGTCAAATAAAAATAAAATGTCACAAAAGTATTATTTTAACAACAAACAAACCAAAAAAAAAAAAGAAATAATTTATAAGAATAACAAAAATTAAACATTTTAAAAACCCCTGAATATATCTAGAGAAAATGCGATATCTTCTAAACGGCTGGACCGATTTTCTTAAAACCTTTCAAACAGAAAAAACTAAATCAAAATATGTCCAGCCGTTTGGTCTGTACGTGGACACGGACATACACACAGATACACACACACACTACAAACTTATAAAACCCCTTTTTTTTGGTCGGGGTTTAAAAATAAAATAAAATAAAATAATGAAAATGAATATAAAGTGAATGTATAATGCTTGACATAAATTTTTTTTTTATTTCAACTGTTTCTACATAAGAAAACTACACAAAAAAATTCTAGTAAGGATAATCACATCGACTCTTTAATAATAATTTTAGTTATACAATTCGTAGCATATCTCATTAATTTTTTATATTTTCACACACAAATTTAAAAATTCATACATATGTTTGTACAAATTTGGTTGTTCTCGCACCAACTTAAATTGCAAGTTGTTTTGACAGTTCTGGCGAGAAACTTTCTACAAAAATTTCCAATAATTACTGGAAATTTATTTAAATGACAGATAGTTCTCGTAAACTAAATATACAGAAACACTTATGTGAGAAAAGCCATTTTGTGTTTTAATTTGCCCTGTTTTTGTTACGATTCCCTCGTTTCATGCGGTAAATTTTACGATGCGAGAAATACAGAAACTGGTGGGTAAATAATAGAACGGGATATTTGACTATTGAATCAAAACATTAATCTCTTCGAGAAAAAATCATCGATATATCAACTTTAATATCCGACTGTAAATGTCAAAGATATAATGAAAAATGTATTTTAGTGATCCCTACGTTCGACAAAAAATCTATTTTTATATTCGGTGGTGTTCCGCGAACTTTTTTTCCTTGTAAGGCGAGACGGTCTAATATACATGCATATGTAGAAGAAATTTACCTCAATGAAACATGAAAATCTTTTCATTCGTGTGGTGAAGCAAATCGGATTAAAAAAGTGCCAAAATTGCTTCACCCATTAATGTTACGTCGGTTTTGATAAATAATTGTCTCCTATAGCGCTGCCAACAAATTTCATGAAAAAATGTATTGTACATTTATACTACGAATAAGTTGGGAAAAGCACAAACATATGATTAACAAAAATCCGCAAACTAATTATATATGGCCAAACTGTGAAAAATTTGCGAAAAGGACCATTGTGTTGTTCATCGAGATATCTAATTTTTTCGGTTTGTCCCATTATACATAAACAAAATTTTGTTCGTTTTTTCCAACTGCTGAAGTAATACAAATTCGGAGAGATAAAGGTAGTTATTATTAATGCTGAAAGAAGAGCACAACCTAACTTATTTTCCCCCAGCAAGTTTGAAAGGAGCTTGCGTGAAAACATAAAAAAGCAGAATACAAATATATATTTTTACATGGGGATTTTTTAAACCGAGCAAACCCAGAGTTTCTTTAATGAGTTACATATACATAAGTCGCATCTGATAATAATAAAAATAATTTTGACGCTTTTTTTTACATTCATCAAAAGCGTTTATCACTTATGTGAGTATTACCCCTTTTACACAGGGAAAGTTTACTGTGCAAAGTCTTAATTCAGCTGGGAAAAAGACAGAAAGAGAGAGAGTATTCCTTCCTCTGTCTTTTACCCAGCTGAATTAAGACTTTGCAAAGTAAACTTTCCCCGTGTAAAAGGGGTGTATTTACCAAGCTAAGCTAAGCTAAGAATGTATAAGCTTCACAATTGTTGCAACCTAAAAATTATTTTTAGCAATTTGCCACCACACATTGTTGCTTCTCAGTAACTCAATAAATAATCATTAATGTCACTAAGGTCCAAATTCACAGACTATAGTTAACTAACGCTATTGGCTTAACTAACGATTTAGCTTGTAAATTTCATTGGTTAAACCGCCTTCATTAGTTAGCTAAAGACTGTGAATTTGGGTCTAATCAAAACAGCTGATTCTGAAAATTAAATTTTCCTTCTCTCATTTTTCATATATAATTGAGAAATTGAAGTCCAAGGAGTTCGCCATTCGTTATCAATACATTTGACTTGTTTTTACATTTGGCTAATCATCATCTTTCCCCAACTTGCCAGCTACATACATACAATAACATTTCACAAATCATATTTTTTAATCTTATTTGCCAAACTAACCTTAAAATATATTTCTTTTTTGCTGAACTTTTCAGATGGCATTTTAAATAACAATACTAACGCCACACCACTAACAGAGACTGCTGTAATAAAGCCACATGTAACGATGAAAACTACAACTATAGCGAATGTTCAGACAACGAAATCGCTGCAAATTTCCTCCCATAAAACAAGTTCAACGAAGCAAAAACTATCGCGAAAAATAAAATAACAATTACTCCAGGTGCTGCGGCACTATACCTGTCTGATGCCAATGATTTTGTTAAAATATGGACATCAGGGACTAGACACATTGCCACAACCAGTGGATATTTAAGGCACAATAATTTTGTAGCTTTTTTTTGTTTGTTTTGATTTCCCATGTCACATATCAAAAGTTTAAATTATTATGTACATAAATAACGCTTCAAAAAAAATTTATTAGTTGATAGTTAGAATAATTATTAGCTTAAGCTAAAGCTTTGAAACTGCTTACGTCTAACATAAAAGCAAAAAAAAAAATATATGCCACAAAGCCAAACAAAAATCTTAAACATATTTACTTTGTTTATTTTCAACTCACTTCACCACAATGCACACACCACCACCATCACCACACCTCACCAAAACAAAAAACACACCTTTACACCTCATTATTCGAATTGATTGTTGGTTTTAAACCAAAAAGAGTTCGTGACTTCCGCCGATATTGAAGATGGTAAAATTGAGTATGACCACAAGACCGGTGCCAGCACCCAATATCGTGTCATTGAGGGTGGCTACGAAATGGTAACTACCACTCCCCAGCCCAATGGCACTGTTAAGACCTCGACTAGAACTTTTTGGGATCCTAAGCCCGTAAGCGAGGAAGATATGAGGAAGGAGCAGGCCAATAGGAAAATTATTCAATCCCGTATGAATAAGGAAATTCGTATTGATGAGAGAACTACCATGTTGACGCGTGCTATAGAAGGTGGTTACGAGGAGGTTTACACCACCATTAACGAGGACGGAACCAGAAGTACTAAGACTAAGACTTTCTTTGATTCGGTGCCCGAAGGTACTCCATTTCCTGGCCAAGCCCAACAACCTAAGCAGCAACCAGGCAGTAAAAAAACTATAACACGTAAGACTTCTACCGAATCTAATGATTCTACCGACAATCGCAAGATTGTCCAAAAGGTCAACAAAAACCAACAGTTGCAAAACATTCAGCAAACCTCCAATATCCAGCAACAATCTACTTATCAGGAGACCCGTCGTAGCTCGCAAAATGTTGAGATTACCGAGAATAACCGTACCGTGCGCAAGAACTCATTGCAAACGGAACAAAATACTAGGCAAGTTACTTCTGGAAATGTCACAGATGGGAGGGACACCACCAACACCAACACCAAGACCAAGAAGACTAAGAAACCCAAGGGATCGGCTCCTCCCCCACCTGCCGATTTCTATCAAAACGATACTACCACTGTAAGCACACAGCGTGTGCCTGGTGGTTATGAATACACCTATACAACCCAATTGGAGTCTGGCAAAACTATTACCACTTCCAAGACCGTGTATGAGGAAGAAGAAACCGAATTGACCGAAGAAGAGATCAAGCAGTACAAGAAAACCTTAAAGGATGCTGAGAAACATAAAAATATCACTACGACCAAGAAATTGAAATCGGAATCTGGCACCAAGAAGATTGTACCCTCTGAAAATCCTGGTGATGTTACCACCGTCGAAACTATTCAGATTGAAGGTGGCACCGAATTTCACTATACTACCGTAACTCCTGAAGGTATTGTCAAGAAATCTGTCAAAACCGTGTATGATCCCGTACAATGTTTCAATACTGACGACACCGAAGAGGAAGAAATCGTTGAAGAATATGAAGAGGAAATCATCGAGCCTGGCGAGAAGAACATCAGAACTATTGAGAGCATTAAGACTTTGCCAAAGAAGTTCGAAGGTAAGTCTTAAAAAGATTTTATTCAGATTGAGGAAATTAATTAACAATATGTATTCTACTTTTTATAAAACATAAATACATATGGACATAAGCAATAGGTTTGTATTTTACTCGACGAGAACTTGGTTCGCGGATGATTCCTGCTCAAGCAAGTTCATTACATTCCAGACAGTAAAATATATTAACAGGAAGGAGATACGTATGTACAAATATGAAGAGTTTAACCTTCTGCTGAAACTTTCTTTAATTAAAAGTCAACGAAGGAAGGCTTTCTACAAAAAGCTTATTCCTGGGATTCCCCAATGGTAAAGCTCTCAATATTGAGCAATTCGTAAATAACGGACAGGCTCTTTGATGGCTATAACTGCCATCCGTCTTCTGCATACAGTCAAGGGCGGCTGGTCGGTGGGTCAGTATCTGCCATAATATACTGATCCCGTATGTATTCAGCTTGTTGCATAGGTTCCTTCAAGATTGCGTTTTTCATTCCTAAACTGATTCTCAAACCTGTTCACCAAAGACTTATAGAGAGTTCACCTGCCTGTCGTGTTTGCTTATTTTTTAACTTAGCTTGCGAGGTATTTTACAGACTTCAGCAAGAATGTCAAGCCACTACGGTTATTTGTTTGTACTATAATATATTTTAATTGCTCCATTGTCCTATCCATGGCTTTATCAACAGCTGTGGTTTTCTTGAAAATTTAAAGTTCAAATTTTAGACCAGCCAGGATATGTATCTCTCAGTTTGTATTCCGCCTATTCCGCCGTCACTTTTTAAATTGAATTTAACTTTATTTGTACGAGAATATATAGAAAAATCCTGATTCCATATCTCTGGAACTAATGGATCGGTTTTCTTAGTTAGTGGTGACATCAAAAGTATACACTTTCATCATTGGAGTAGATATGTATATACTATATAAGTATTTTCCTTCATCAGCGCGAATTTAACTTTGTTTCACTGTAGTTATAGTTTAGATTGTTAAATTGTAATGGGATGTTTCCAAGGAGTTTGATGACCGTCCGATGCGGCAGTTTCTCCTAGGTTTCCAATTTATTTATTCTTTGGTGATATAATCTGTGTTCAAGTGATCAAAGGAGATGGCACTTCGATCGACTGACTTCTTCTGGTTTAAGGCAGGCCAAAGTATTGATGCAGCCTTTTTCATATAAATGGCTTCCTGAACCTCAACAAAAATAATTTACGACTTGCTACCGGTTTTCTTTTCTGTGGAAAAGTAACCATGTTCGTGCAAACTTGTGTCTTTTATGCTTAGAAGATGACGAGACACCGCCACATATTATTTTCGGCAGCTTTGTATTGTCTTATGAAACAGTAGAAGGCTTGTTTTTCATTCTGAGTTTTTTTTGTTCAAATGATAGATATTAGGCGGGCTTCGTCAATATCTCTGCTGACTTTCATAAGGAGAGTTATACAAAGATTTATTCAATTAGGTATCGCAGTGCCGGTCCTTGGACCAGATCTTCCCCTATTCTATTCTTCTATATTATGTATGTCCAAGCCAGTTTCAGTTGCTTCTTATTTCCATATCAAGTGGTTGCACAGTTGTATCTGACCAGAGTTGGGAGTTGAATATTAATGAGGGTTAGTATACACACAAGATTCTGCATAGGCATTTGTAGACAAAACATTGAAGAGATTGAGTGTGGTGCGGTGTTCTATTCCACGTTACGCATACATTTGTACAGTAATATGGACTTCACGTTCGATTTTAAATCCAATTTTGATACGTTGAATGATTTTTAAGCAAGGATTGGTTGGACGAATTCACTAAGTACAGTATTAATGCTAGTGCTGATGAACCACTGGATCTGTCTATTTCACTGAGGCTATGCACATATTAACCAACGATATTTTCGGAGTTTTTATACTCCCTCCTTCTCCCCTACCCATGAAGCATTATGTAATATGTGAATAGCCTCTAAGGACACCGAATCATCAACATCCGTATCGCGGATTAGAAATTTCAGTGCTCTGCTAGCATTCATCCTGAGTATTTTTGTTTATTTTGGGATGTTTATCTTGAATCCAAGCTCACAAATGGTAGCTTTGAATGCACGTCAGAAAAAGAGTGGCTAGGCAAGAATATGCATATATTGCAATAGTACATCCAAGGAGAATTCATACCAAGTGAACATCATTTCCTGAAACGACATTACCTGGTATGACTTGACTTCTCCTTTTTGTCTTTTCCATCACTCAATAGCGACACAACTAAAGAGAAGTGGTGATAGTACAGGGTGGCCCAGAAAGACCGAAGTGGTGTAAATTCCTTATAACTTTTTATTTAAGACATATTTTTTTAATTTTTTGTTTTTTAAATACAGTAAATTTATAGGGAATATTTTTAGATTAGTTGTTAAAAATGATATCCCGCAAGTGGAGGCCATTTTCTGCATCGCACAAATGATCTCTTTTCAACACATTTTCCATGACCTTTCGCAAAACTTCCGGTGTTATGTTGTTAATTTCGTCTGGAATATTGGTTTTTAATTCCTCAATAGTCCTAGGCTTATTAACATAAACTTTCCCTTTTAAATAACTCCAAAGGAAACAGTCTGGAGCGGTTAAATCCGGGGAACGCGGAGGCCAATTAAAATTGCTTCTACGCGAATTTATTCTTTCCCCAAAGATGTCGCTTAAAATAGCCATTGTGGCCCTCGGAGTGTGCGCTGTGGCTCCATCCTGTTGGAACCATATTTGCGGATGGTATTCCACGGCTGGCCTTACAAAATTTTCCAACATGGCCCGATATCGATCACCATTGATGGAAATGGCGACATCTCTTTCATTTTCCAAAAAATATGTGCCAATGATCCTTTCTGAAGAAACACCGCACCAAACAGTACACTTAACTGGGTGTAATTGTCGTTGATGAAGTACTCTCGGGTTTTCCTTAGCCCATATCCTAAAGTTTTGCTTGTTAACAAACCCATTTAATTGGAAATGGGCTTCGTCACTCATAAATAAGTTATGAATAATGGAAATGGAAAGAGCACATTTGTGCGAAGCAGAAAATGGCCATCACTTGCGGGATACAATTTTTAATAACTAATCTAAAAATATTCCCTATAAATTTACTGTATTTAAAAAACAAAAAATTCAAAAAATATGTCTTAAATAAAAAGTTATAAGGAATTCACACCACTTCGGTCTTTCTGGGCCACCCTGTACATAGAGCTTGCTAGCTCTGATTTTAGCAGTGATGTTTTTGCTTAGTTGCCTTTCTTGTAGTGCACACCATGTTGCATTGCTGCACAGTAGTTTTCTTAGTTTAATTATTATATTAGAGACACCCTTGTATGCCACAACATTCCAAACAGCAATTGCTTGAAGGTATGAAAAACCTTTTCTCAGTCAATAAGGATGAGGTAAAGATGCGATCTTTATTTAACTGACTGCTCTATAATCGTCTTGAGACTATTTTTATGGAGTAGCAGCCAGCTGAATAATAAAATCATAGAAAGTTTATAACAGTCAGTTTATTTTATTAACTATTTCCTTAAAATATTACAATGCCTTGCGAACTTATGTTAATACAATTTCTTTTCTTGCAGAGGAAGTTACCGTCACCACACATGAAAAGAAGGAGAAGAAGACGAAGAGATCTATGGTCATCAGCCATTAAGTTGTTGCATGAACGAAGAAACAATATCAATTTAAAATTCTATAAAAACCTTTAAATGCTTTTTTTTCAAATTCCGCTATAATTATTGTAGAAAGAACTACATAAAAATTTGCTTTCCAAATTTTAATAAATTATCACACTGTTTACACAATTTGCAAAACATAAATTAATATTCACTTATAGCATTTAGGGTCATTTTCACAACTTGCCCTTAGCTAAAAGTAGGATTTTGTCGGAGCGATAAATGGCTTTGCATTATATAACCTTCATTTATTGTTTTTTTTATCCATTAAACATTATTATTATTGATTATAATAACAATAAAAAATTAAAGTTGTAATAATGCAAAGATATTAATCGGGCAGACAAAGTCCTACCTTTAGCTAACAGCAAGTTGTGAAACTGGCCCTTAACATTTTGTATGTTAAATAAAATTGGATTCTTAAATAATTTAAAAACTAATCATAATTACGGCTTGTGAATATTAAATTTTTGTCGGATGGGGCGAATGAAGTAGTCTACAAAAAGAGAGTGAGTTATATTATTTAGTAAGTAAATATGGAAAAAATTTAAGCTTATTGTGCTTAAAATTTTAACTACCGATGACAGAGAAGAATGCTCGTCAAAATGAGTTACTGTAAACTTTGTAATTGTATTTGTAACTTTAACGTCTCTTTTCACAATGTATGACTTAAGCCGCGATCCCACTATCGGCACAATTTACCGATTTTCGTTGGATTACTAAAAGAAAGTCATAAGTAATTAGCTAAAATGGACTTATTTTTTAACTGATTGAAATATAAGAATATAATTGCACCATATAATTGAGCCATATAGACTTATCCCGGAATTCATTGCAGTGAGCCTACGAAAACCGGAATATTGCTTAAGACTAAACTTTCCGTTTAAGTCCCTGTTAGCTTTTAATTGTACATCGTGACAAGGGCCGTAAAATAAATACATATTTCAAACAAAGTGTTGCCAAATATATTGGAAATAGAAAATCCCAATTGTTATGAAATATTAAAGTGTTCTTAGGAGTTCTGATTTCTCTTCTTTTGAAATTATTGAAAAAACTATATGTATATAAATTTTGAATGCAGGGAACTTGAATTTTAACAAAACTGTTCTGTTAAATGTTGCCACATTGTTTTTGACGACTTTAGCGAAGTAAACTTTATAGCACCTGATCAGCAACCAGCTGATTGCACCCCGACTTGTCAAATAACTCGATTAAAAAACCAAACTGAATTGATCGATCAATTTAAATATAATTGATGAATAGTTTTCTTTTAAACAATTCCTTAAATATCTACAAATTCAAATTAATACTATTCTGCCTTAGATTTCGCACTGTGAACTTTGCGATTGACTAACAAACGTAATACAGTCCATGATAGCACCAAAGTCAGCGCAATGCAACCCAAAACAAAAGCAATAACATCCAATAAATAGAATTGATACCATTTCATATCCAGACCTGCTGATCTTAAATGAGTCGCTCCTTTATGCCGTATGACGTACTCTATCCAATACATGGCAGTTTCACGTGCACCCAACGGACGATCATGGAATATACTAGAGATCCTATCTATGTTATTGCGATAAAAGGGATCATGCAATAATTTGTCGAGAGAATCCTTTAATAGCTGCTTGGTTATATCGGGGAAATGCAGACTAATGGCAATGCCACTTTGTACCGCTTTTCGCATATTCAAATGTTGATCACAATAGATGGGCATACCCAGCATGGGCACGGCATAATGCACACCCTCCTGAGTGCCAAACAAACCACCATGAGTAATGAATATCTTGACATTATGATGAGCCAAGATGTCAGCTTGTGGTAGCCAAGCTTTGATCATAACATTCTGTGACAGATTTGGTATACTTTCATTTTCAAATTTCCAAAGTATGCGTTGTTTTATGGTACCAAAAACTTCAAGGAACATGTGCAGTTTTTCGGCGGGCATATCTTTAGATTGAACATTGCTGCCTGTAAGAGAAAAATAAAATTGATAAATGATAAACTTGTTGTTTCAGAGGCGAAACACAAAAACTAAACAATATGTAGAAAGAAATGTGTACTTAGGTATGTATGTATGTACTTACTGAGTACTTATCTATATGTATAAGGTATATACATATATTCTTTAATTTTGGATACATACTACATACGTTTTAGTTTTCTTACCCGTAATTTTTAACTTAATAGTTTAAAAGTAAATAAATAGCTAATTTTTATTTAAATTTAAATTTAAATTGTATTTAAATACGATTTAATTTTTTCTGTGGTTAACTAAAGTTCTTATTAAATTATGTTGAAAGTACGGCAGCACTAAAAAAATTCCAAATATTACGTGTGTTCCACAAGATTTCGTACAAATTCGGACTAATGAGAGAAAAAGCAAACTACTCTCTGAATATGCAATAAAATTATCCAAAACTGCTGGAACGCAGAAAATCATAATTGCATACCTTGAAATACTAATGTTGCTTACTTTTTACATTAAATTTAATTTAAATGATTTTAGTCGCTTAAGGCGCATAAAATTATAAATACAAAAATAGTGCCAACAGCTGTAAAAAGTAAATGAAAATAAGTTCCAACACATTAAAAGCTTCGTGAATTATTTAAAAAATCATTTTTTATAATAAAAAAAATTGATAAATATGCACAAATGTACTTTTACAACTTCAACTTTGTTCAAAAAACCTTACATTTCGCTTTTTAATAAATTTGTATGTAAAAACTTTTTCTTTCATATATTTGCAAATTTTCTGATTAATTTTTCAGTTTCATGTGTAAACAAAAAAAAACAGCTGATTATTTTATATTTATTTTGTCCGAACTTAAGGCCCAACTATAATATGAATAAGCTGGCTTAAGCTAATGCCAGAATTGAACGATAAGTCTGTCAAATACTTAAGCAATTCAGATGTGACTTTTAGGTGGCCACAATGTACTTACATGCACTTAAGTATTCTTTAGCCACAGCTGCACATATAGGTATTGTTCAGAATTTTTAGTAATTTTGTTTCTTCTTAAATGAATGCAATTCAATCAAAATAACTTGTTGGAATATCCTAATCTATTAAAAACTCTCAAATAATTATATCCACCCCTTTATTACTTGTTTTATTTGTTTTGCCTACTAAAAAGTACAACAATGAATATACATAAATAAACATGTATGTATGTGTGTATACGTGTATTGTAAAACAAAGAATGTAAATAAAAGTTTTGGTTTCTTTTTTGAGTTTAAAATAAGAAACAATAAAAAATATTTAAAATCAATGAATATTTTCTGCTGCTGTTTGCTTGAGTTTAAAAAAATGCGAAAACAGTATTTTCCGTACGGAATGTGCGTTCAGTTTGGCACTTAACTTAAGCAAATGACATTTGACGAAACTTGACGAAAAGTTCCATAAGTACATTATAGTTTGCCACATTCGTTTTATATGTAACCGCACAGTTGCTTAAGTTCGCTTATTCCTATTATAGTTGGGCCTTTACCCAGAAGAAAAAGTTCGTACTAATTTGTACAGGGAATAAAAAAAAATACTTTCTCATTCGCTCTCAAAATTGCACAAAAATTGCTATTGCCATTCACCAACTTTTTTTAACGATAATCGCATCGTTAAAATAATTATAACGAAAATTTATCGAATTTGCCATTCAGTAACATTTTTATCGATATTCGCTATAGGTTAATATTAGCTGTGCTGTTATTTAAGCGAAAGTAATATGTAAGTCAATGTTTATACTCTATTATCATCAATTGTAATTGCATACATGAATATGTACATATATTAAAGTCGTTCTTTTTGTATATTACCAATGTTACCAGATTTCAATAAAAATAATTATCCCTGAAGATGTTGGAAAATCCCAACGAAACGTCGGATACATTAAGAAAGAAATAGAAAACGTCTTTTATTTACATTTTGAAGAAGTTAAATGACCTTGAAAGCCTGAATAGATACAATATCTACTACATTAACTACATTAATTGATATTAAAAATAAGGTCGAGAAATTACATACAAATACGAAAGTAGTTTACATATGTGCTGTTAATTTTATCGACAAAAATCAACAGAAAATATCAGCTGCGTCCTATCGTTAAAAATGAGTTTCAGAATCACACAATCGTTATTTTAAGCGACAAAATGTATAGACAAAAAGTACGATTATCGGATCGTTAAAAGCTACTGAACTGCACTACTGGAATGCTTTTGAATATCTTTGTACCACTAAGGACAGTTTTGCTATGCATCTGGAGACCTTTTATTGAAACGCTTTCCAAACAACAGCTGTTTAAAATACATAAATAAGAAAGTAAGGCCGGGTTTCCATCGGTGTGCCATGTGTCACACAAGCGTGAAAAAATGAAAAACTTTTAGATTCAGACATGTATTTATTAAGTTAAATAGTGTCATAAATAACTAATAGACAATCTTATAGAATCCAGCATAATTGCAAGCTGTTTAAATAAAATAATAAATAAATACAAGTCTGAATCAAACAGTTTTTCATTAGTAATCAGTTGGTTACGCTTTTTTGGGCAAATGACATGCAAGAAATGCCAGATGTAAACTCAGCATTAGAAAGAAACACATTTTATGACATCAAACGCGCATCAGATGAACTGTGATAAATTCATTAATTACTTGTTTTGTTGTGGTAGATACTTGCAATTTCCATGTTCTGCCTTATCAAATTATTTGGATGAAACTTGGACATGAGCGTTCAGCATTAGCTATTAGCCATGACCGACATGATGCTTATACCAAGTTCTTGGCTAATGGAGACTGGGGGAGTAATTGAATAAAATTTCAACTGTAGGTCAACACGGGGACGCATGAACTTTTCGGAGAATAATTTTTGCATCGAACCCCCCATTTTTGAGGGATGAAACTTGAAGATTTTCAAAAAAAAATAAATATGTACTTGATATAAAAATATACGGGAACACCTTATATCGCTATATATACGTTCTTGAAAAAGTCGTGCAAATCGAAATTTAAAATTTTTGTATGAAAAATCTTGTAAATCGAAAATAAAGGCAGAATCCCGTAAAAAATTGATTTTATTAAGAAATTATATATGTATTTCAACTTAGTTTTTAAAATATCAGAAGTGTTTACTCAAAACCATAGGTGTTAAGTAATGATTAGTAATCGTAATGATCACTAATTTGATTAATATTTTTTTAAAGGTGAAGTAATGATTAAATTACGATTATATTCAGTTTCGTACTTAGTAATCGTGATTATGATTACTAATAATAGAAAAGTAATCTGAATTACTTGAAATTACTACAAAACAATCAAAACGAATCAAAAGTAATAAAAAAATAATCCAATTACTTCTAAGGATTACTTTTGATTCTTTTTGAATATTTATTAAGTTTATTGCATTTCACTTATATTAAAATTTTAAATATTTAATAATTTGATAAATGAGCAAAATTTTGAGGAAAGCTTGAAAGATATCTGTTGATACATTTGTATAGTCTTTCAAAAAATATATGTAATTTTTTTCTTTTTTGATTTTCAAAAATATTTTTTGAGAATTCTTAAATCATTTTTTAAAAGTCTGTGAACAAGATAAGAAGTTTGTGGCTATTAAAATTGTGTGATCAATTCGATCACCGTAATGACTACTGAGTTTTCAATCACTGTCATTGTAATTATTTTTATAACTACTGTGCATACTATTTAAAATTTTTCTTTACTCGCCTTAAATCATTTAAGAACTTACCCAAACTAAAATAAATTGCTCCATTTTCAGCTTCAGCTAGGAAAGTTTCTATATCCCGGGGCAGTTTCTTGGGTGGATAAATGTGCATACCTCCAACTGGTACCATACCAGCTACAGTGGGCCTAGAGGTAGTCAATGGCGTATGACTATTTAGTAGCATCACTGAAATATTTTTCTCCATTTGAGAAACCGTTGGTATATCAACTAATAACAATAGAAATTGTAATATTTTTAAGTGCAATTTTTCTGATGTTTTTTATAAATACTCACCTCTTAAATGGCCGAAATGTTTCTTTACCATTTTATCCATTTTAGGAAACAGATCCCATTCTCTGATCAAATCTTCCGACAACGAATAATATGTATTTTTCACGCGTTCCATAAAAGTCATATGATCGGTAAAGGGCATGAAGCCATGAGGCACAAATGACCAGGGCGTTAAGACTCCCATCATTTGACTCATATGATTTTCATAGCCTAAAGTACTGCTGGTCACCACCGGTATGTCGTATATGTGTGACAAGGCTAAAAACGGTTCCTGATAGAACTGTTCACATAATAGCAGATCATATTGACCCTTCGGCTGGGGATGATTAATGATTTTCTGTACTTTTGCTTGTTTCAAGGCATGTTCGGTGGTTTTCAAACCAATTAGATCCAACATTTTCAGAAAACCAAAGAAATCCATGCCAGCTAAATCAAAAATGTTATTGGCCTTAAATTCTTGTATCACTAAAAATATGCAAAAGACTTGTTTTCTTATTTATTGGGAAATGTTACATGATCTTACCCACCATCACTCCAAAAATCATACACGGGCTCTATCAGAATCTCCGTATAATTTTCGCCCAATTTCATATGCTGCAAAGTGTAGGCCGTCACCATGGTGACTTGGTGTCCTCTTTGTATGAGTTCCTTGATGATGGTGTTATGCATCATATAGTGGCTTTTGCCAGGAAATACGTAGATTGCTAAAATTCTTGAAGACTCTCCTTGTGGAGGATATACGCACAGCATCCAGAGGAGTGAAGTCGTTATTGTTAAACGCATTAAGTTTTTGAAATGCTTTTAACGTTACCAAATTGAGTGGATATTTTAGTTAATGTTTTTCAGATTATGGTTGATTGTTGATAGTTACATAGAAGAGCAAAAAAAGGGCAAAAGAAGGCGTAAATAGATTAATACAAACATTCTTTGCACCATACTGAGTTTTATTAATTAGTCTTACGACTGTGATTAATTAGGAAAATGTTTAATTCAATTAGTTTATTTGTGGATAATATATGGAAATTATATTCAAACATATGTATTTAAATGATCAAGATTTAATAATAGATCTATGTTTGCCAAAAATTTCTTCTTATGTATATTTATACAATAGTTTTGGAGGAGAAAAGTCTAAAGGTAGGAACAGACGTTTGCCGTAAATGCACTAATAATTGATCTATTTTATTTATATTTAAATTGGCAGATTACACAATTTACTGACCTCAATGAAATGCAACTCTATTGCGGCAATTGCGGCTCCATCAGAGCGCTCTCCTTCGTCTGCATTGTGTAGCAGGGGTAACTTCTGTTCCATTAATGCTGACAGTTGTGTGATGCATTAGCATCACACAACTGTGCTACTAATTCCAAATACCAAAAAAAAAAATCAAGAATACAAGCTGCAATGCCAACCTGAAGGATTTACGGTAACATAATCAAGGACAGAATTCAACATGATCGAAAAGATTCTCAAGGACGCAGTCTAACCGATGCTAAGGATTCATCGGACTCCGTGTTGTCTAGTTTTTATCTGAAGAACCGTCATATAGCAAAAAAAAAAATGTTGCAGCTTCCCACAGAAGTTCTTTCGCTTTTAAAGGTTCCAGAGATACCTGAATATAAGTTGTCATCTAAACTTGCAAAATTAGGGCATTTCTATACAGACTACCACAATAAACACTAAAATTAAAAAAATAAAATTGAAATTAAAGGGTGTTCTATCAGTTAAAGCAATTTTGGCTGTTTAATTTTGACAATTTGTTGTATCTTGGAAACCGTGAGAGGCAAACTCTTGAAATTTTCAAAAACGGTAAAATTAAAAAATCCCAAATTATAAAATCGTCAAAGCAGAAAGAAATCGCCAAAAACAAAAAAAATCGCCAAACCCAAAAAAGCACCAAATTAAAAAAATTCTAACACTAAGATAAATCAACAAAACCGAAAAAATCGCCATAATGAAAAAATCGCCAAACTGTAAAAACGCCAAAAATCGAAAAAAAACCTAAAATAATTGTTTATGAAAAAAATCGCCAAAATGAAAAAAAAAGTCAAAATGAAAAAAATCGCCAAATTGAAAAACGCCAAAAACCGAAAACAATCGCCAAAATGAGAAAAAATTTCAAAACTAAAAAAAGGGCCTATATGAAAAAAGTCGCCAAAATTAAAAAATGCCAAAAACCGAAAAAATCGACATAATAAAAAAAATCACTTAAAAAAATTGCCAAAATTAAAAAATGCCAAGAACCGAAAAAATCGACATAATAAAAAAACTCTAAAAACCGAAAAAAATCGCCAAAACGAGAAAAAAGGGCCAAAAGTAAAAAAGCGTCAATAAACGCCAAAAACCCCAAAACTAAAAAAGGCTAAAGTTCGTATTGAATTACATATCTCGTGTCCGCAAGGAACCCTTTGTGCGCAGGTCAAAGTCGCACTTCACTGAATTTATTATTTTTTTGACAATGAAATGTTTCTTTAAAATTCTGTTTACTAGTAAATTTTTATTTAATTTTATTTAGTTAATATCTGAAATCTATTTACCATTTTATTAAGATTTTATATATATATTTTTTTGTATTTTTTACATATAAATCTTTAACGATACAATCAAATTGACACTTTTTTTAAAACTAAAACGTAAACGAGCTGCGCGAAAGTGAATGTAATCTGAACAACTAATGAAATGATACTAAATGTCTTATTTTTAAATAGTTTTATGATTATTATTATTATTATTACTCTGGCTTAAGTATTTCTAATCAACAAATATGCAAGTCATTTTGGGAAGAAATAGCGTGTACTAAGTCATTAGAATACAAACGGAGAAGTAAAAAAAACTATGTACTCGTATGTGATTTAAAATAATGAAAAACAAATAAATATCTATAAGACATACATACTTAATACATACATACTTAAACAGCAGAATCTCAAATATTTGAAACGGACAAGCGACAAATGCGTTTAATATAGAGATGTTATATAAAAGTACTAAAGATAAGAAGATTGCACTGAAACTCACATGAGAATTAAATTTCACACCATTCTGCTAAATAATCGTATATAATGACAAGGACCATGTTGTAAGAAAAATAGATTAATGGGTCAATTATTTATGTAATTTTTAAACTTCAGTTGCGTTGCCAAATGCTAAAAACTGTGCTACTACGACAACTTATACAATAACAGCTGTCATTTTCAATATATTTACATGTGAACATATCGTCGCCTCAGAATTGGTTTAGCGCATACGCCAAAAAGTTGGTGTGGAAAAAACGACAATGAAGGTTTACAATGTGAACTTTACATGAAGTTTTCTCAAAATATTGATGGATGTATTTATTTTGTGCTGATTCCGACATATGTTTTAAGAAAAAATTAAAATTTTTATGAATTTTCATGTATGAAGTTTAAGCTTGCCAGATCTAAATCGGCAAAAAGATTGACATTCAAAAGAAAAGCTAGATTTTTTTGACAATTAAAAATATATATAGTATATGTATATATGTATGGATATTAGAGATGATCGAAACTGTGATTTTTTAATAATGTTGCTCCTTGTGAATGTGATTTCTGAAACGCTGTTCTTTTAAACTGTGACTGTGATCACAGTTTAGCTCTATTTTTTTTGTAGCAGTTTAGTTATTTTAAGAAAATCTAACAAGAAGAGCAGCATTGAAATCTGTGATCACGGTTTAACACATTTCAGCTCTTCTGCTTTAAAAGTATTTATTAGTATTGGTGTCTTCTAGAGTTGGGCATAGTTGTTCCTTTTTGTTCCCAACAACAAAAAGAACTAGTTCGTTCTTTTCGTTCAGTTGTTCTTTTCGGTCAGTTGTTCAGTGAACAACAGATCAGAGATTACACATACATACATTGAATCCTCTTCAATGTTTTATTCGTTTGTTAATATTCTAAAGTAATTTCATTTCATTCTTAAGAACCTTATTTAATTAAAAATGTTTGATTGAAAATTCTTAAAAGGAAGTTTTATCATTTGAAAACAGATTTTAATTACTTTTTTAATACTGATTTATATTCGACACAACAAATTATTTCTTTTAATTGAGTAAAAATTTTCTTTGCTTAGACGTATTTTCATTTGTGCTTTGTAGTCTTATTTGTTTTATGCTTTTAGTAAGAAAAAGGTAAAAATTAATATTTTTGAAATTTTTAAAATGAAATCCGTTTTCAGTTTAAAACAAATTATAATCAATTTCTTAATTCTAATATTCTTTTTCACAATCTTTTTTTTAATTCAATACTACAAACTATTTCTATTAATTTTGTAAAACTCACTTGTATATTTCACTAAGTATACATTTTCTTTAGTTGATTTTGATTATTGTGCTAAAAATTTAATAGGCACACTACATTTGTGTATTTTTAAGAGAATGCAAACGAGAAACTATAATATTTTACTTGAAATCTTTTGCATGTGCATTGGTCAGGAACAGAGAATAAGATAAACAAAACAAAATAAAGACCAAAAATGGACGAACGAACAAAAAACGAACAAGACCAAGATATCAAAAAGTAGCAAGAGAATAAGAAAGACCAAAGGAACAAGAAAGACTAAAATAACAACAAAGACCAAAAAGGAACAACTAGTCTAAACTAGTTCACATCGTTCACTTATGGGAATAGTTCATTTGAACTAGTTCGTTCTTTTTGAGCCTAACCCTAGTCTCTTCATAAATTCTAATAAGAAGAGCGACAACAACAAACAATTAGCAATTAACCCCGTCCAATAAAATTGTACATATTAGTGATGTAACGAATGTCAATTTTTGATATTCGCGAATACGAATACGAATATTTCAAACGATATTCGCGAATACGAATACGAATACGAATATTTGAAACGATATTCGCGAATACGAATACGAATATTCGTGCATCACTAGTACATATGAAAATGGAATGAAATGAATGTTCATAGTTGCCAGAAAAGACGATTTGACACGATTTGACGATTTTTTTTCTTGGCAAAAGCTGAAGGTATGAAAAAAATTAATGTGGTAGCTTTATTTACTGTAAAGTAAGCATACAAGAACAATCACAATTTGTAGGCAAGAACTATATTTTCAAAACCTGTTCCTTAATAAATTCAGTCACAGTTGTGATTAGTAATTTTTCAACCGCTGTGAAAAAGTAACAGGTTTCTGAATATCGCTCAACTCTAATGGATATACACATTTATTTTTTACATTTTACTATAAACAAAATCGGTAAATTTTTGAATATTATTTGAGGATATATAAAGGGGATTTCAAACAAAACAATACAATTTTTATTAACAAAAACTTTTTTTTTTAATACATGTATTTATTTATTGTATCTTCAAATATGTACTAAAAATAAGTATTCAAATGTTAAATCTAAAATATAATTATTAGGCCCGACCACTGTCGGACATAAACTTGTTAATAGTTATTAATAGGGAAAGGATTTTCATGCATTTAAAATCACGTTTTATGTACATAAAACATGCAGTAAAAATATAAAAAATTAGCTTCATTGCTTTCTTAGCATACATTTTGACATTAAAAACTTAAAAAAACATGAAAAGCTCAGCTTCAATGTTTTTTTAACAAATATTTTGTCAAATCATATGGAATACGAAATACGAGTAAAGTTCAGTCGAACTTTTATTTACGTACATTAATGAATAAATGTTTCTTTTTAAATTGTCAAAGGTAAATCTTTGACGATTTTTTCTGAAAAAAAATGTTGTGTAATAAAAATTAAGTTATTGGTGCGCATTTAAACGCTGCTGTTTTGTTTGTGGAATATTCAGTTTCTAAGTTTTCGTTGTTAGAACTATATTGATACAATTTGTTGCATATATTTTATTTATTTTTACCGCATCTTAAATTAAGTAACGAAAGTCTCTAATTGGGATATAGTGTGAACAAGAAAGCAATACTATGTGTGCACAAATATCAATTTAGGCAGAAGGCTGTCGGATACTATATTTCTATTAATAAAATGAAAGAAATTTTAAAGTAAAAAAACTTGCCCCCATATGCAAAAAATAACGTGTGCTTCAAGTGTACGTTAAAACCATTTTTTGTATGAAAATTTTATTATAACGCACACTTCAAGCACACGTTATTTTTTTTTTGTTGCAAATGGGGGAAAGAATTTTGTTAAAAATTTCTTTAATTTTATTAATAGAAATATATAGTATCCGACAGCCTACTGCCACGTCCCCCATCTAGCTGCTGTAGAATGTATACGTATCGTATCACTGGATCTTTTTCATTACATGCTGAAACACTCAAAGAAGCTTTCAAAAGCACTTTATATCCACATGAGATTAATGCGATTTAAAAGGGCTATTATACCATGCTCTTGATTCTTTCTTTAATTTTCAATGGTATTGATATTCTTGACTTAAGCCGAGATATTGAACTTGGAGTCCTACGGTGTTTTTGAATATTAGTTCATATCACAAAAAAAAGGATCGTACAATTTTTCGTTTTCTCTCTTTTGTTCTTACACAGTCGTAAAAACTGCAGCTCTTATTTACTTTACAGCTAGTAAAAAAACCAAAATTTGATTTATAGCATGAAAAAACTAAAAAAATTTATTAAAAATATACATCTATGATGAAATATGCAAAAATATGTATTTATTATAAAATATTCAAAAATATGCAGTAACAAATTGATGCCATTTTGTCGCAAATTTTTTGATTCGCAAAGATATTTTATTTACGTTGATCTACGACCAACGACAGAAAACATGTATTTACATGAAAATCCTTTCCCTAGTTATTAATAATACATACATAAGTAGCGATAATCAAAAAAGGAAAAAAAAAAGTATTTTCAAGAAATCCCATCGGGAGTGTTGATTATTAGAGCCCTTGTGTCCTTCTTTTTTAGGCGGATGTGTCCAGTAAAGTTCAAAATATTACGAGCAAGCGTATCAGGATGTGACTCGAGTTTTGTTAAATATTTGCCTGAGTATTTTGCAATTTCTTCAATCACTAGTGGCATATTTAAATCACGATATATATTTGAATTCTTAATGTACCATGGAGCAGATATTATTAACCTTAAAGTTTTGTTTTGTCTTCGTTGAATTCTCTCTACATTGGAAGCTAAATCAGTGCCCCACAACTGGATACCGTAACACCATATTGGCTTCAAAAGCGACTTGTATATTAAAAGTTTGCAGTCCAGACTAAGTGTTGAATTTCTGCCAATCAACCAATGTATTTGAGATAACTTAAGTTTAACTTAAGTTAAGTTAGCTTAAAGTCAATATGATGTTTCCATGTAAGCCTTGCGATCAAGGTGCATACCAAGGTCAGGTTAAGGTTCGTCTCTATAGGGGCAAATGCGCAACGGTTGACACACAGCGCATGACCGATTTCAGCCGTAGCTGCGGCCAACATTTACATGAAATCATCTTTAAACATTGAATTACATGTGTATGTGTATAGATCTTTCTACCGACTCAAATAAAGATTTCATACATTTCTCTAAATTTGTTGTGTTTTTTTTATAAATCAAATCTGAGATCTCTTAAAAAGTCACCATATAGAAATGAAGCAAAACAAAAGTTTAATTTATTTTGTACGTTTTTGTATGAAGAATTTGACTCAATCGCTAAATAGTGGAATGTACGGCAAATAATACTTCTTAAACCTTAATGAATGCTTTATATCTCAGAAACCATAATAAATTTCGTGAAACGCGTTCATAGAGAATGTATTCAAAATATGTATATTAGAGTGGCCGTTAAATGTATGGAGACTTTTATTTTTTTGATTTCTTCTAAACGGTTCAGTTTTATGTAAAAAAAATACAAAAAAATTTCATAGCGACAACTTGGGTTTTATGGGGTGCGTCCGGCCCTCAAAGTTGGCCTTCAAGCCCATTTTTCAATGTAATTTCTTGCATATGACTATCTTTTTAAAAAATCATTTTACAAGAATATGACATATTTTATGACAATATTTTAGCTCTTCAAGTCAACAACATTACTCTCAAAGAAAGTTTTTTTTGCTAAAATTAATATTTTAGAAAATAATGAGGAAAATAACTAACAAAATACATACCACTAATTTTATGTAAAAAATTATATTTATATGGAAGTTTTTTATTTTAAGCATGTAAAATAAGAGCTTATATATGTATATTAAATTATTTCATACATAAATATACATATAGTCCAAATAAAACTAAATAAAAAATAATTAAAAATTACATTGAATATATGGGCTTGAGGGCAGGACGCACCCTCGAAACCACAATTTATCGGTATGAAATTTTTTTAATTTTATTTTTACATAAGACTGACCCGAATTGGGGGTTGAGAGTCGAAGAAATAAAAAAAAATAACGGCCACCCTAATCTATGTGTATACTCCATACCTAACTCATTTTTTTAAGATTGGTCGGTGGGTCAATACAGTTCTGATTTCTGTTACTTCAAACATATTAGTGGAACATAGGGTTTTTAATCTAGTGCTACAGCGTCAACTGCGTTGGGGGGTTTGTAATAATTTTAATTAAAAGTTATTAAAAGTTTTCAAACACGGAAGAAACTAGAACAAACACTTTTTCACATTCTCATGTTGTATTCAAACGTGAAGAAAATTAAACACCTGATGACTTTCAGTAACTTTGTATTGATAGACCTTGGGGTATAACTGCTTCACAAATATTTTTTTTTTACTATTGACAAATAAAATTTTTCTTAATTTACTTCAAGTTCATTAAATTTTATTTATAACTATTCGTACATATTTATTTTTTATGTTAGAGCTTAAATTTATTTTTATTAATTAATACACAAATTTAGTAAGTATTTTTCCATCGCCAAAATATGTCGCTTCGAAAAACATACATATTTTTATTTCGTTTAAACTTTAAAGGCATATTTTAGAAAAAGTTGTGTATAATAATAGTTTTTCAAGCATTGTTGAAAATTGTTTGTGAATTCTCATTTTATAAAATATTATTTATTCTACATGAAATTACTAAAAGCTTAGAATTCGATATATTGATAAGCTTATTCTCAAGTTGTATTGAAGTTTTATTATTATGTGGTTTATTGGGCTCTTAAACACACATCTTTAAATTATTATAAGAA
Organism: Tachina fera; assembly: GCA_905220375.1. NCBI lineage: Eukaryota > Metazoa > Arthropoda > Insecta > Diptera > Tachinidae > Tachina > Tachina fera. The sequence goes on along the minus strand of LR999967.1, from coordinate 98,731,565 downwards.
AAAGTTTTATATACAAAATCGAAAACGAAAATTGGTAACAAGTTATTGAAATATATATTTTTTTTATCAGTGATATCAAAATTCTATAATCAATAATCAAATTTCAAGTGCTTTAATAAAAAAATTCTTTGATTTACCAAACACACACAACAACTGTTGAAACAAAGGTGAGTGTTACAATTAAGATGTTTTGTAGAATTTTTAAATTTATTTTTTAAAATTGTTTCTTATAATACCAATAGCTAGGTTTGTTCATTTACTGAAAATTATTACGAATTTGTAACAATTGTTACTGGAAAGTGTTCATTAACTCAAAAAGTTTGCAAGGAGAGAGCGTCAAAAGAGAGAAAAAAATTGAGAGACAAACAAATTCCTACAGGTTATTACTAGTAAAATTCTTACTTGCAAGAATTAGCCAACCACCTGTTGTGTGTTTTGTTGTCATTTGTTGTTATTATTTTTTAAAAAATATTTCAAAAAGGAAAACTGAAAAAATTTGCATTTCTTTGTTAAAAACATGTATACGTATGAAAAAAGAAAGCATGCTTTCTTAATTTATTGTTTTTCTTCCATTATGCCACATAAATTAAATTTTAATGGCAAATAATTTTGTTTGTTTCTCATAAAAGATCAGAGATGGAAAGTCAAATTCTTGTATTAGTTAATGGAATAAAATTAAAAAAAGTATGAAAAATGCATAAAAATGGTAAATATACATGAAAATGTGTAAAAAATTTCATATTAAATATCAATTTCTAAAAAAAAATTGCAATTTATATTCGAAAAAGTACAATTGTATCATGATTTCCATCCATGGTTCTGATATGAATAAAATTGCCTTGCAAGTTTTCATATTTGGGAGAGTAATTTTGTAAATTTCTGCCTTAATCTCTTGTTGCTAGTTTCTGCTGGGAAAGTAAATTTCAACGCTGATGATGAAGGTTTAGTGGCCTTCGAAAGCAGCTGTTCCGTTCAACTATGGGTTGTTGTCAGAACATTTACAACTAACTTTTATCTTATTGGTTCATTAATAATTATCACATGTAATTTGGCTTAAAAAGCGATACGAACTTTAGCCCGTTCAAATCATAACATATAGAAAATAAGTTATTTTTCTAGCAGCGTTAGGAAAAGTCGTTGAAAATATTAAAACGTCTCTTTTATTAGAATTGTTTTATTTTAGAGCTCTAATTGAAATCGAGAATGTTATAATAAAATTTTTTATTTTGCTTAGACAGCTTTTCCACACGCAGCGTTTACTTTGCAAGGTCTTGAGTTTGCTCGAGAGAAGGGGTAAGGGAAGGGGAGCTCCTTTCCCTACTATCTGAAAAACTGAAGACCTTGCAAAGTAAAGTTTGCGTGTGGAAAAGCCGTATTATATTTTTTTATTTCTCCTTCTTATTCTTCTTCTTCTTCTTGTTCTTCTTCCTCATTCCCATCAACGATTTGGGTGTCGTCTTCTGGATTCTCATTGTCGTTTTGGGTATCGTCGTCCTCTTGCTTCTCTTTGTCATTTTGGGTATCAATTACTTCTTGTTTCTTGTCGTGTGTTCTCGTATCGGTTTTTCCTGTGAGTTCACTTATGGTTTCATTACTAAACTTGACAATAAAGGGAACATAAATGTTGTGTGAATCAGCGCTATCATTTAGACCTGGTACAGTTGTTCTATGCTGATTTCCTGAAGTTTTCGCATTTTTAAGCCCACTTCGTCTACCTGGACTTCTTCTAGCTCCATTTTGTATATGTCGACTTCCTCCTTGTACTTTATCTCTACGTCTATTTTGTACACGTGTTGCTGATGTCTGTTTAAGTTTATTGCCTCCGCCTGACCTCTTACGGGCTGAAAATAATATAAACGTAAATAAATACGTTTTGATGAAGTATTTTGACGCTGATAATTACTCACCATCGACTACATCCAAAATGATCACCATTGCAAGGAGTGCAATTAGAGATATTTTTAATAGATTCATTTTTTTCTTCTTCTTTTACTTTGAACAACAGAACTTGTTATCAACTTAATTCTTTAATAAAAAGAGACTAATTGGAGTTCTGAGGCTCGGGCTTTTATACCCTGCCGAAATGTGAAATTTTACGTACACTCACATACAAACGCATATTTGTATGTATACATAATGAGTATGTATGGGTAGACTTGTTCATTCTAACATTTTTCAGTTAAGTTTATAACTCACATACATACATACATACATACATATGTACATATGTATGTTCTTGCATAAGAAATGCGTCGTAGTAGGAAACTTGGCAGTTGGAGGCTGCCATATTGGTGTGTAGTTAGTTGTCATTTATTAGGTATCTTTTTCTTAAATCATCACGGACAGATAAAGCGTTCAACAACACGTGCAAATGATAAAATTGTTTTATCAAACTGAGTGTTATGTTCGAATAAGTTTGTGCGAATTTCGTACTTATTTTCTTTATTTGAGTTTTTAAAAAAACAACAAAATTGTATTTGAAGAAAAACCAATTTATTTATACATTGATCAGTTCACTTTGACTAACTTTACACAAAAGACCATAAATTTACATTTATTCTTATTTTATATTCTTGTTGTTTGCTGAGTTTACTTTTTATATTTCTTATTAAAACAAAAATGATTTTTACAATAATTTGCTGATTTTGATTAATTGATTAAGTAAATGAACTTTAAAGTTTCGAAATACAAAAGTAAAAAGGAAATGCAAGTATTGCAAAAATGTTTTAAATATATAAGTTTGTTTGTAATATTCTGTAGTAAGCACAAATAAAGTTCATTTACCTATTTTATTTAAAAAGTCATCAATAGTATCTATATTATTGTTATATGTAACTACTCCCCCCTTTAAATTAGAATTCTCCTGAATTCTGTTATTTAATTTTATTTTGATGGTTTCATGCTTTGTCCAAATTAAAATTATGATAATTATTAGTGTGATTGCAATTAAAGTATTGTACCCATATGTTAACTTGGTATGATATTTTAATTCTTTTATATTTTTAATATTATTTTGGTGTTCTATGTTAATTTTTTCAAGCGTTATTTTATGAGTAAAATTTTTTATGATATTGGTATTTTTATATATATATTTTTCTTCAGCGGCTTCCAATATGTTTGAAAAATAATAATCTTTAACTCTAATCGTACAATTATTAAAATTTATTAAATAGTTTCCATTTAATACATCATTATCATTATTACAAGTTTGGTTTATTGTAATGTTATTTGCATTTTTAATTAAAATAGTGTTTATATCTAATGGTAGAATTTCCAAGTCTGTGTTACTTATTAGTTGACAGTTATTTTTTAAAACACAATGGTAACTCAATTTTAATTCTTTTAGATGTTTATTTTCTTCAAATTTATAAATTTTGTCTTCTAATTCAAAATATTTTTCTATTACATAGTCTATTTCGTTACTGTTATTGTTTGGTAATGGTACGATTGTTTTTAATTTAACTGTTATGAATTTCTTAGGAATTTTTATACCAAAAATTAAAAATGAATTATTTAAATATGCTGTTCCTAGCTGAATGTACTTTAGTTTATTGTAATCTACTTCATATGTTTGAATTTCATTGCTAGTTAAGATGCTTGGATGTATCATACCATGTTTTGCTGAAATAACATTATCTTGTAATTGTTCTATTTGTAATGTTTATATTGTTTAATAACTAATTATTATTATATACCTTGTTAATTATTTTATATTTTAATCAATGTTTCTGAGCTTTTGTAGTTTTCAAACACAATGAATAAAGTTTTCAGTTTTATAAAAGCAATATTACAATTCAGGTGTGGGGTCACAAGAATAAAAATAATAAATTAAAAATGGATCTTAGACCAACACGTCAAAAGATTATTGATACATTGAATGTATCGGGAATTCAATATCCAGAATCAGCGTCAATGAGTCAGCTAAGAACCTTATACGATTCTCTGAACTTGAATAAACCTAGTGCTAACATAGACTCAGCCGCTGGAGAAGTTCTTATTGGTTTTCCGGAAACTCTGAGTGCAACTTCCGACTTGGCTGCTGATGTGTTGACTGCAGCAACTTCCGTTACACCCTGCGCTGTTACTTCCGTTATACCCTCTGCTGTTTTTATTTCAACAACTTCTGTTTCTAGTCCGACCGTACTAGCATCCGTGGACTCAGTTGCAACTTCCGAACAAGCTTCTGGTGAAGCTCTTGCATCCTGCATTGCAACAAGCGGCTCAGCATATGATTTGAACACCAGTGTAGCACGGTGTGCCTCAATTTTTTCAAACTTTTCAACATCCATTCTGCCAGTAGGTACTAATCCTGTTCCTGTTAATGGACAAGAGCTAGAACTTGAAAAGCAAATCAAGATGTTGCAAAAGCGCTGTGAGCTGCTTAGGCTCCAAAAACAACTTAATGACTTAGAATCAGGTGTACTAGTTAAAAATAATCGAATCGATTACAGCGAATTAAGTCAAATCATTCCAAAATTTGATGGAACTAATCAAGAAATTGGAAAATGGTTTCAAATTTTTGAAGAGTATACTTTTAGTTATGACAATAAAGAAAAGCTAACGTGTCTTAAGTTTTTGTTGCAAGGATCAGCTAGAGAATTTATGGAAAATTCTGCCGGCTGGACATATAATGATTTAAAAGTAGCCTTGTTCAAAATATTTAAGAGACCTATTAATCGTGAGGATATATATCGTAAACTACGTTCAAGAAGATTGCAAACTTCTGAGTCTTGTATTAGCTATATAATTTCAATGCAATCAATTGCCTCACAAAGTGATATTAATGGTCAGGAGCTGGTCGACATTATTATTGATGGTATGCAAGATAACTCTAACAATATTTCCTTGTTGTATGGTTCAACATCTATGGAAGACCTAATTGCTTGTGTTGATAGATATGAGAAACGTCGAGGAAAAGGTCCAGCAAGAACAGAAAGAAATGACAACAAAATAGATGCCATACGTTGTTTTAATTGCTCTAATTTTGGTCACATGAAAAGCTCGTGCCCGAAACCACTTCGTCCTCCAGGTTCTTGTTTCAATTGTCAGCAAATGGGTCATATTAATAAAAATTGCCCAAGACGTGTTGCAGCATCCGTTTTTCCAGAAACAGTAATTAATTTTAATGATAGTATTAATCCAGTATCAGAGGTGAGTGTGGCATTTTTCATCCCGTTAAGAAACAATTATGCTAACTATTTGAATGTTTCATGTCTCATTGATTCTGGTAGTCCAATTAGTTTAATTTCAAAATCAAGGGTGCCAAAATGTATCCAACTTACAAGAGATGTTTTACCAACAGGCTATGTAGGAATTGGAAATAGTAAAATGAAAACACATGGCACTATCTCATGTAAAATTAAATTTCGAAATGTAATTAAAAGTATGGAATTAATAGTGATACCAGATAATGATATTAAAATTTCTATGATTTTGGGTTAGAATTTTATGGAAAAATTTAACGTCAAACTAATTCACTTGGAAAAGTTTTCCCAAAATAATGTAGGCATAATTGGTTCTGACGATGAAATAAATAATATTAAAGAAATTTCTTTGGTGTCCCAAATTAACGATGAAGCATCATCAGATTTTCGTGAGATACAGAAATCTGTTAAATTCGATATTAATTATAATAGAGAGCTTAATGAATTGGAAATATTTAAATTAAAGAAAATAGTCAATGATTTTTATATGAATCCTTCAGATATTAAGAAAATACTTCATGACTACAAAATGAAAATCCGTTTATCGGACGATGTGCCAATATATTGTTCTCCTCGTCGCTTATCTGTATGAGACCGTGATGAGGTTCAGAAAATAATATCTGATTTATTGTTTCGGAAAATTATACGTCCTAGTAGTTCGCCCTACGCGTCTGCAATAGTTTTAACAAAGAAAAAAAGTGGTGAAACACGAATGTGTGTAGACTATAGGGCATTGAATAAGAAAACTATTAGAGATAACTTTCCTTTGCCATTGATAGAAGATTGCATAGAATACAATGCTGGCAAAAAATGGTTTACTCTGCTTGACTTGAAAGATAGTTTTTTTCATATAGAAATGGACAAGCAGTCTATACCATTTACTTCATTCGTAACACCACATGGACAGTATGAGTATTTAAGAATGCCTTTCGGCCTCAAAAATTCTCCTGCCAATTTCCAACGATTCGTTACTAACATATTTAGGGATCTAATAGATTCAAGGCAAATTGTTATATATATCGATGATATTTTAATAGCTTCAACAGATTTCGATTCTCATCTTGAAACTTTAAGTAAAGTACTCAAGCGCGCTTATGAGAATGGTTTAGAGTTTAGACTGGGAAAATGTAAATTTGCTTATCAAACAATAGAATATTTAGGATACTCAATAGATCGTATGGGAATTCATCTAACGGAGAATCATTTAGAGGCAATAAAAAATTTTCCTTTGCCGAAGAATCAAAAGGAACTTCAATCTTGTATTGGTCTCTTTTCATACTTTCGGAGATTTGTTCCATCTTTTTCAACAATTGCTAGACCATTGTTAGAATTACTTCGTAAGGATAAAAAATATTTCCTAACTAATGATTGTGTTGAGTCTTTTAATCAACTGAAACAACTTTTGATGACTCAACCAGTATTGTCAATATATTCACCTAAAAGAGAGACGGAATTGCATTGTGATGCTAGCTCTAAGGGATTTGGCGCTGTAATAATGCAGAAACAGGACGACAAAAAATTTCACCCGGTCGCTTTTTTTTCAAAATCGACATCTCCCTCGGAGTCTCGTTATCATAGTTTTGTGTTAGAAACCCTCTCTATCATATATGCATTGCAAAGATTTAAGGTTTACCTAGAAGGAATTCACTTTACGATTATTACTGATTGTAATTCTCTCACAATGACCTTAAACAAAAAACAAGTAAATCCAAGAATCGCAAGATGGGCATTGGAACTAGAAAATTATAATTATTCTATTAAACATCGTCAAAGTGCATCCATGGGTCACGTGGATGCATTAAGTCGATGTTTGAAGGAAAATGAGTGTAATTACATTACTAAACGTAATTTGATAGCAGCTGTAGATTGTAATGATCTTGATACACGGTTACAACTTGCTCAGGGAAGAGATTGTACTGTAGGAAAATTGATCAGAAAATTGGAGTTAGAGGAAGTAAATGGGTATAAGCTTGTTGATGGTCTTTTATTTCGTAAGGATAATTCAGATAAATTGATGCTGTATGTACCAAAGGAAATGGAGGAAAACGTGATTAGAATGATTCACGAAAAAATTGGTCATCTTGGCACTGAAAAATGCTACGACCAAATTCGTTTTAATTATTGGTTTCCAGATATGAAAACCAAGATTACTGATTATATAAAAAATTGTATAAAATGTATAGTATATTCACCTCCATCCCGGGTAAATTGTTACAATTTGTATAGTATTCCCAAAAAATCAGAACCTTTCGATACTATTCATATTGACCATTTTGGACCACTTCCAGCATTAAAATCTAAACGTAAGCACATACTTGTAGTAATAGATGCTTTTACAAAATTTGTGAGACTATATCCTGTTAATTCAACCAGCACTAAGGAGGTTTGTTGCGCTTTAGAGAAGTACTTTGATTACTATAGCAGGCCAAAACGATTAATATCAGATAGAGGTTCCTGTTTTACATCTAATGAATATGCGGAGTTTATTTTAAAAAACAACATAGGCCATATTAAAGTAGCCGTTGCATCTCCCCAAGCTAATGGCCAAGTAGGACGCGTGAATCGTGTAATAAAAGGTATATTAAGTAAAATAAGTGATCCAATTGATCACTCCGATTGGTCCTTAAAATTGTCTCAAGTAGAATATGCCATAAATAATTCAGTTCACAGTTCTACCAAAAATACACCTAGCACATTACTATTTGGTGTAAGACAGCGAGGTAAGATAGTTGATGAATTGACTGAATATATAGACGAAAAGATAGAAGATAAGAATTGCCGTGACTTGAAGTCAGAGCGACTAAAAGCTCTATATGAGATCGAACGTTCTCAAAACAGGAACGAAAACTATTTTTATAAACATAATGCACGTGCAGAACAATATTTTGTAGGAGATTATGTTGTAGTAATGAATAAAGAAAATACTGTGGGTAAAAATAAAAAGTTTATCGAGAAATATCGTGGGCCTTATATAATAGACAAAGTGTTGTCAAATGATCGTTACGTTATTAAAGACATTGACAATTGTCAGCTTTCTCAAATTCCTTACAAAAGCATTCTTGAAGCCAAACGTCTAAAGAAATGGGTGACACCAAAGTAGTTTCAAAATAATATTTGTCACACTAGTTTATATACGAGTATTATATCATTTTGGTTGTTTCATTTCTTGATTGAGGTCAATCAAATTGTCAGATTGGCCGAACTGTAATGTTTATATTGTTTAATAACTAATTATTATTACCCAGCTAAAAAAATATGTATGGATCATATATGATATCCCATATATGGTTCGGATCCGAAAAATGAGGGTATATGGGCATATATGATTATATATATTCATACATTTTCATACATGTATGTGTAAATTCCCCCCACAGTATGCAAAGTTCATATTCATACACTCTTGATTCACAAAAGCGCACTGCTGTGCAATAAATTAAATTACTAAAATTAAATTTTTTATACTTGAGAGAGAGGTTGCATTTAATGAAACATTTGTTTGGACAAATAATTCAAAACGAAATAAGTCATTTCATTCATCAAAGGGTGAATCAATTATTTAAAAAACACATAAATCATATTCGTATATAACATTTAGTTTAAGAAATCAGATTAAAAACTAATGCAATTAATTATAAAAGAAAAAATAATCTGTCTAACAATAGTTTTCAATACAGTAATATGAACTTTGTTTCTTATCTAGATAATTTTGTTATTTTCTATAAAATTAATGACTGGACTATCCTTTTGATTATTTGATATATTAAATAGGGCTACAATGTATAAAATTATACAAGAATGGTTTTTTGTAACAAAAAGTTCTTCTTTTTGAAACGTTGAGGGTACGCATATAAACTTTGCATGCCGTATGTATTTTCTAATGGATTTCCAATTCAGCAGTGATAGAATTCCAAGCTTTTTTTATTGCAAAAACGATCTTATGTGAGATATATCATGTATGCATACATTCTTATATGGCTCCATATAAAAAATCTTATATTTATATATGGATCCACATAGAAGAGCTTCATAATTAAATTTTCATATATGAGCTCATATGTTATAATAAATTTCATATATTAGTCTATATATTAGTTCATATATAATAGTTTTGCCATGTATAATCCCATATATTTCCATACATGAATTTATACATATTCATATATAGTTATATACATTCATATATTAAAAATATATGGACCATATATAATTTTTTTAGCTGGGTATATACCTTGTTAATTATTTTATATTTTAATCAATGTTTCTGAGCTTTTGTAGTTTTCAAACACAATGAATAAAGTTTTCAGTTTTATAAAAGCAATATTACATATTTTATTTTATATCAATTGTATATTAGTTAATTGTTCCAAGTACAAATTTTTATTATATCCTATTTCTACAACTTTATGTATATAGTTCACTTCTTTCTCTATTTTCTTTCTACCATTTATTATTACATTCTTTAGATGATTTATAGTGGTGTTAAAATAATCATTAATTACAATCTGTTGGTTATTGTTTTCTGTTATTTCATTAATTTTAAAAAGATGGTTTTGTATTGTCTTTCTATCCTCGATACTCGTCGTCCATAGTTCCAAATAACCATTTAGATATACTACCTATACCGTTAATTAGTCCACGTCTTTTTCTTGTTTGTCTTGGTAATAATGTCATTAGCTTATTTCTAGCGTCGTTTATTTCAAAATTTAATATTTCTTTGTTATCCATACTCATTGAATTAATGTTATATGTTATGTTGCCTAAAATTTCTTCAAGTTCTTGTAGATTAATAATATGTAAAATTATGTCTGTTTCTTTAACAATTTCCTGTTCTCTTGTGTAGATGTCTATGTATCCTTTTTGTTCTGTCAATAGTTTAGTTGTCATTAGTCCTGTTATCAGTGGAGTCCATATCAGTATCGTCAATATTGTCAGCGTCTGTGAATTTAAGGGGTTTCTTTATATTACAAGGGTGTATATTTTTTAATTTTTCTTTCCTATATCTAGGTTGTTCCTTATGTCTTAAAGCCTTATAATTCTTTATATAACCTTCGTTCCTAACTTCCTCATAATCTACTCTAGATTTGTTCAGTTTTTCTATTATCTTCTTTTTATTTTCTTCTAGATTCTTTTTAACTTTTTCTTCATCTATTTTTCCTTGTTGTATATCATTTGGTGTATATTTAGTGCTGGAGTGATAGCGTTCATTATAATTCCGCATAGCTCTTTGAATCAGTTGTTTTATTGGAATTTCTTTATTAGTTTTATACAAGATTCTAAATTTTTCTGCTAATGTATTATGTAATCTTTCGATATCTGCGTTTCCAGTGTGACTGTTTGGCTTTGTAATGTGCAATTGAATTCCCTCTTGATTAAGAAATTCTTTAATTTGAAATGCATTGAACTCACCATCTGCCACAATTTTCTCTGGTCTGCCTATTTTTGAAAAATGATCTTCTAATTGTTCTATAATCGTAATGGGATTTCTGTCTGTTAAATGATAAGCTGCCCCGAATTTTGAGAATTTGTCAATTACTGTTAGGAAACGGAAATTTTTCATAACATACGTGTCGACATGTACTATTTGATTTTTAGTTGTCGGCGTTTCTGTAAGTTTAAATTTTTGTTTTATGGGATTTCTATCATATTTTACTTCTTTGCAAATCTCGCATTGATTAATTACTATCTGAATTAATTCTAATAATTTTGGATAATAAATTTTAAATTTGATTTGGTTATATGTTTCTTGTATGCCAGAGTGTATACTTTCTCTAATGTGATAAAAAGAAATTTGCTTAACTGCTTCTGTCTCGGTTTCTATGTCCTGAGTTCTTCTAGTACATTTAATAAATTTTATTTGCTTGTCATTGGAAAACATTTCTATTAGCTTTTCCTGTACTATATTGTAACTGTGTTCTGATAATTCGGAAAATATACCTACTTTTCCTTTAGTAATATATCTTCTGAATATATTTCCCATTTCACTAAAATCGGCTTCGGCTACAAAAATAATTCTTTTACCATTTATTGTTTTCATTTCTTCTACTTTATTGTTGGTTAATATAATTTGAGTATTATACTTGTTAACGATTTCCTCTTTAATATAAAAATGATCCAATAGATTTTCTTCAGCTGAGTGAATGGTCAATAAAGATACATTATCTTCTTCTACATTATTTATTTTGAAATTGTGTTCTTTATTTGAATTTTCTTGAAAATTTGTTTTTTCATCTTCTGTTTTTATATCAGTATTTTCTAGTCTGCTTAAAAAATCCGCTACTCTATTCTCCTTCCCTTTTATGTAGTCTATTTCAAAATCGTATTCTCCTAATTTTAAAAGCCATCTCTGATGTCTGGGAGACATATCTTTTCCTTTATATTTTGCATGTAGAAACTTAATTGGTTGATGGTCTGTCAAGATCCTAAATTTTCTTCCGTAGAGGTACGGTCGCAAATAGTTCACACTCCATAATATTGCAAGAAATTCTTTATCCGTTGCTGAATAGTGTCTTTCGTGGTTGTTTAATGTTCTAGATGCGAAACATATCGGATGTCCTTCTTGTGATAAGACAGCACCGATTGCATAATTAGATGCATCTGTGGTTAAAGCGAATTTTTTTTTCAAAATTTGGATACTTAAGAATTGGATGTGAAGTTATCAGAGTTTTTAATTTTTCGAATGCTTCTATATACATTGGATCTTTAACATTTATTTTTACACCTTTTTTCAGATACTTTGTTATAGGCTGTGCCACTTTGGCGTAATCTTTTACAAATTTTCTGTAGTATCCCGTAAGCCCTAGGAAACTTTTTATTTGTTTTTCTGTTTTGGGAATCTCTACTGCTTGAATTACTTTAATTTTCTCTGGATTTGGCTTAAGTCCTTCACTTGTAAGAATGTGCCCTAAAAATTCCGTCTCTTTTTTCATAAAGTTACATTTGTCAATTTGGATTTTTAACTTGGTTTGTTCTAGCACTGTAAATATGTCTTTTATGGCTTTAACATGTTCTTTCAGGGATGTACTAAAGATGAGTATATCATCTAGATATACAACGCAAGTTTTGTTAATATAGTCTCGTAGAGTTTCGTTCATTAAACGTTGGAATGTCGCAGGTGCGTTTTTCAGCCCGAACGGCATTCGTATAAATTCATACAGTCCCTGAGGTGTTACGAAAGCTGTTTTATGTCTATCTTCTTCTTTTATTAAAATTTGGTGATACCCTTTTGCTAAATCTATTGTCGTAAAATATTGCGCTCGGCCTAGCTTGTCTAAGATAGAGTCTATATTTGGAAGTGGAAATTTGTCATCGATCGTCACTTCATTTAGTTTCCTATAATCCACTACAAGTCTGTATTTCTTCTGTCCTGAATTATCTAATTTCTTGGGAACCACTATTAAAGGACTAGAATACCTGGAGTTACTTTTTCGAATAATTTTCTGCTGTTCCATCTCTTTAATTTGTCTCCTTACTTCTTCCTCATGTTGTGGTGGATATCTATATAATTTAGCATTTATTTGTTGATCTGTTATTGTCTTTATCTCATGTTGAATACTTGTTGTACTGGTAAGTTGATCGCCTTCTTTAAAAAACAATTTTTTGAATCTTCTTAAAATATTTTTTATTTCTTTACACTCTTCATTATTAAGATGATCTAATGAAAATCTATCCCAATCAACTTCGGTTGCTTCCAATGTACAAATCTCCAAGTTTTTATATGGGTTTATCAAAAAGTTCGTTATTCTGTCATTAATTGAAATATATCCCTCGTCTATATTTATCATGGTTTTGAAACAATTTAGTAAATCAATTCCTATTATAAATTTATATTGTCTTCCTTTTAAATCGGTTACTTTCCATCTAATCTTTGAATAATGTGGAATATTAAATTCATCAGGAGCATCTGTTAAAACTTCATATTTAATTAAATCTTTCTTATTTATGGTACTAAAGGAAATTGGTTTTATCAATAAATTTTTCTGAAATTCATTTATGTTATTATCTATTAGGCTAATGCTCGCTCCTGTGTCTATTAAGGCAGTATATATTTTTCCTTTTATTTTTATGTTTATGATGGGTAAATAGTCAGAGGCGGTTTCTGAAAAAACGTATATCCATTATTTTGTTCTGACTTTCTTGTTTGTTCTACATTTTCTAATGCCTTGTTATAATTACTTTCTATATCTTTATTATCCGTTAATCTCCGCTGGTCTTGCCTAAATTGATTACAGTAATTTAGACTGCAATGTTGCTTAGGGTTTCCTACCTGTTGCGAGAGTTCATGAACGTTATTTATTTGTATGTTATCGATTTCCATTGGTTCTTCTTGCCCTTGCCTAGGTTGCGTAAAGCGATTTTGGCTAACAAATTGCCTAGGGTTTCCTGGCTGTGAAAAACTTTGGAAATGGCCTGAATTATTTTGGACCCTGTATTGTCCAGAATTGTTTTGCACTCTATATCGGCCTGAATTATTTATGTGATTGTTCCTATTATTAGGGTTGTAATTATTTTGATTATGGTTATTATTGTAATTATTATGATTATAGTTAGTAAAATTTGTCAGTCCTTTATAATTTGTGTTTCTATTTGAGTTTGTGTTGTTAAATTTATTAATTTTAGTTTTCCTATACTCCTCTCTAATGCAACTGTCTTCAAAACGTCTTCTGGTCAGTATTTTGAGTATGTCATTTATATTTCTTTCGTCATATATTTTGTCCAAAAGAATACCTTGTGTCATCTCCTTTACTGTATTTACTAAGAGGCTGTCTACGTTTGATAGGTCAATATAATGGTCATTTTGATAATATACAGTGAGTTCGTCCGCCTTATATTTAATATTTTGTATTTCTATAATAAGCTCGCTTACCGTGTTTACTCTAAGGTTTGATAACATTCGATATATTTGATGAGGCTCCACACTAGGTCTGTACCTCAATTTTAAGGTTTCTTTTATCAATGTCCAATCATCCGGTGCTGGTATATTTATTACTGCATCTTTTGCCTGTCCTTGTATTGTTTTATAAAATATCAGTTTTACTGCTTCTCTTCGAGAACTTTCATCTTGAATTGTTGATAACAAATATTCTGTACTGCAGAAAAAACTATTTACTGTTACATCTCCCGTTCCTGTAAATACTGGTAAATGATTGATAGTCTGGAGTATGTTCTCTCTGGAACTGTTGTGTAAGGATGGATTTTGCTGTCTTTGTTGCATCTGTTGGTTTTGTTGTTGTTGTTGAATTTGTTGCAATTGCTGTTGCAATTCTGTGTAAGCTTGTCTTAAGCGCTCGAGTTGTTGATCTTTTTTGGTCACTTCTTCTGCCAGATTTAATTGTGAGTTAGAGTGTTCCTCCATTCTTGGTCTTTGTTGGTCAAAGCGATGGGCTTTGTTTTGCTTTGTTGTTAGCCACGAAATTTTTCTGTTTTGATCAATGCACTTTAAATTATACTTAATGGTGTCCAATATGCTTAAAGTTCACTGCATTAAGATTTTGTTTCTTTGCTAATTGCGTCCACTAATTTATATTTTTTTTAATGTTCACTGAATTAGGATTTTTTTTTCGTTATTCCTTAATTACGTTCACTAATGTTTTTTTTTTTTCACTGAATTAGGATTAATTTAATTTTTTGGTTTTATTATTTCAGAGTCCTGGAGGGTCCCGTAGGATTCGCAGGATTTCTTTTATTTTTATTTTGTTATAAGGAGTTTCGTTTGTTCGACCACTGGATCCTGTTCACTAACGTTGGATCCTACCGACTGCGCCAATTTCGTACTTATTTTCTTTATTTGAGTTTTTAAAAAAACAACAAAATTGTATTTGAAGAAAAACCAATTTATTTATACATTGATCAGTTCACTTTGACTAACTTTACACAAAAGACCATAAATTTACAATTATTCTTATTTTATATTCTTGTTGTTTGCTGAGTTTACTTTTTATATTTCTTATTAAAACAAAAATGATTTTTACAATAATTTGCTGATTTTGATTAATTGATTAAGTAAATGAACTTTAAAGTTTCGAAATACAAAAGTAAAAAGGAAATGCAAGTGTTGCAAAAATGTTTTAAATATATAAGTTTGTTTGTAATATTCTGTAGTAAGCACAAATAAAGTTCATTTACCTATTTTATTTAAAAAGTCATCAATAGTATCTATATTATTGTTATATGTAACTTGCGCGCTTCCTCCATTTTAGGGTCGCGAGCACTATAGAGATAGAGATGTGGATGGCGCTAAAAAACCACATAGGCAGATTCTGCACGATCGATTTGAGGGCCTCATAATTTTCCGTGGAGTTGATGTATGTAAGCTGAACATTTCAAACATGCGCCAGAAAAAGAACTTGCAGCAGCAAATACCCACGATATTATATCCCGTACACTTTAACTTTAATATAAAGTTACAGCTGGGCAGCGTTTAATGAAAGACCCTTTAGCTTTAAAATTTCTTAGCAATGAAACAATTTCATTTCATTTATTTCACAACATTTCTTTTGTCTATATTTATTGTTGCCATAGAAAGTATTCAAATGTTATAAATTAAACTAATTATATCTCGCTAGAAACACAATTGGGACGAAAGACAAATTTTACTTTCACCACCTCTGATGATGCTATAGCAATAGCTCTGACGAGGAAAATAGTAGTAGTGAATTACCAATTGAGGCGCCGATTAAAATTGTTAAATTGTGGCTGAAATTGTTAAATTGTGGCTGAAATTGTTAAATTTGGGTAATTAAAATTTGAAAATTCTTAAATTCTTGGAAATTTGTGAAATTTGATACCAGCGAGGGTGGTTCAATAAGTCCGTCCAGATTTTTGTTTACATAAGGAGTTTTTTGTTTACATTAACTTTGTGGGAACGGGTGATTTTTTTTTTTGGGTAATATTAATTGTGGGAACGGGTGATTTTTTTTTGTGGGTGTGGTTAAGGGGTTTTATAAGATTAAGATTTCTCAAGTGTATATGCCGACGGGAAAATCATGAAAATTATTTTTCCTAATACCAGTGGGGGAAATAGTGATTATTATTTTTTTCAAATGCCTACGGCAATGCATGATAAGTTTTCCTAATGCCGACGGCAATGCATGATAAGTTTTCCTAATGCCTACGGCAATGCATGATAATTTTTCGTAATGCCGACGGCAATACATGAGTATTATTTTTTTCAAATGCCGACGGCAAAACATGATTATTATTTTCTAGTACCAAAGGGAAAATTGCCAGTGTTGCCAGACTATAGGAATTTGTTGTCGTATTACTATATCAGTAATATCAGAGAAAATAGATTTGCTGACTACTACGCGATTCTCATATGAATCGGGAGAATGTGTGTATGATTTCCTCACGCTACTAAATTGTTTATAAATAAAATAATTAAATAAATTAATAAACAATTAATTTAATTATTTTATTTATGTATGAAATGTTCTCTTGTATATGAACACCCTATACTTGTGTGTAGATGATCCAGCTATTTATTTATTCGCTGGTATTTATTTATTTGTTTAAGAAATATAATTGTATGTATGTATGTATCTATGTATGTATATTTGTATGTGTATGTATGTATGTATGTATATTTGTATGTGTATGGATGTATGTATGTATATTTGTATGTGTATGTATGTGTGTATATTTGTATGTGTATGTATGTATGTGTATTTGTATGTATGTATATGTGTATTTGTATGTATGAGTGAGGATGCTTGTGCGTAAAATATTTTGTAGAATACATTTATATTTTGCAACGTAATCATTTTCTTTGTCTACGATTATTTTAAAGCAGCAAAGTTTCAATTAAGTACACTCATCAGCAGAGAAGCAAAAAGTAAAAATTTGCAAGTATGCAATAAAGTTAACTTTCCTCCTCCCCACTTCCTTCTCTTTCTTTTATGTACATAGTTTGTATTTGAAATAAGAAAACACTTGTACATTCTTTTATTTGGTATACATTTATTGTTTAAAATTTTTTTAAATTTTATATTAATACATACATATGTAAATTCATATTTTAAGAAGTAAAAAAGTTCATTTAAAGCAAGACATTTCTTTTGTTAGTAAAATAGCATTTTTTAATGCGCAAACACCAAAATTATGATAACTACAATAAAGATATTCTGGATACTTGATTTCCATTTGTTTAAAGTTGATGCAGCCTATATCCTCAACGTTAAAAATTTTTCGGTGTAACATTTTTTCCAACCATCGTCTTTTTTCTTCACCTTTTACATAAATTGTTGAACATCTTGCGTTGGCTTTTAAAAAATTGCAAACGCTTTGAAATGAAACTGATCCAGCAGTCCAGAAATGGTTATATTCATAATTGTTGAAAACAATCGCTACTTCTTTTGCGATGAAATCATTTGAATTACTCTTGAAACCTTGTACGTCTATAAAAATTATGTTTTTATCCATATTACTCAATTTATAAGACTTTTCGAACTTGTCCTTTGATAGGTATATATTCTATTATACGATCATGAATAAGAATGCAGTAAGCTGTTGTTTTTGCTGCAATATTAGTTGCTGTTTGAAATTCTATTTTTATATCAATCGGTCCATTATTGAGTGATTCATTCTGATGACTGACATCTACTACAATAATAGGAGCTTTTGTCTTAAACTCTGGTGCAGTTAGAAGCGGTTGAGATTCTTCCATAAAATAACTTTGTTGAGATCTTATATACATATCATATAGAATTGCATATCGTTCATTTTTAAATTTTATGTTAAGATCATCATATGGATATGAGACTGAATTTAAATGTACTTTTAAATTAGTCAAATCACAATGAACAAACTTATTTTCTTGTTGAAAAGCAATCAATACAAAACGTGGGCGTTCTCTATTTGCAGCCAGTTTAACATTCCAAATATGGCTAGTTCCTATGTTTAATTGTGGATTGATATGACAATCCCAACTGCGAAATGCCATAGGTATAGAAGCACCATTATTAATAATTTTTATCATATTAAATTTGCTAAAGTCCGATAATTGTACATGTGGGATTCTCCATGAGATGAGTGAAATTGTAAGTTTAGCTTTTTCAGTAGAAACACTCGAGCGCACAAGATTTTCATCGTTTTTATTGCGCAAGAGTATCAATTCATGTTTTCCATTTAGTATAACTTTGTTGTAGTCTTCAGCGAATCCTAGAAGCATTTTTAGAGGTACATAGAAATTGAAAAATCCATTTACAAGAGTGACATCGTCAATTTTGTTCCATCCAACATTTTGCATCACGTTGCTTTCAGTTGGTGACATAGAAACCAAATTTTTTATGGTGCTTGTGGCTCCTAAATATCTTGTATGATCAATTTCAATTCCATTGAGCTCATAGCGAATTTCATCAAACAGATATGCCACAAAGTTGTTTTTTAGTATAAAGTTCTCTGAAGATGACGAAGATTTGGTCGTATTATCATCAGCAACAAACCCCTCCACATAAATGTAGCTCTCACTGGGTAGCACGTACAAATCTTGATTTTGTATTGAAATTCTAATTTCATCATTATTGTTGTAAGACTGTAAGTATGGTACATATGTATGATAGTCCTTTTTGATTATATTTTCATCAGACAAAGGTTTATCTAAGACATCTATTATTGAACTCATTTTGTCTTTAATTTCAAATTCAATGACTTTAGAAAATTTTTATTTGATGTTGTTAGAGATTTTTGTTGAGCTGTTCGCTTTAATGTTGTTATTGTTTTTCCTGCTGTATTTTTCAATGTATTTGTGTTGTATATTAGCATTATTTAGTTGGCCTTAAATGTATTCGTATTGTAATTTCCTCTCCTCGGAAATTAATTAAATCACCGTGTTGATCAAGTACGCGCAGCGCTAGTGAACTTATCTCTCTGGTGTTCACAGGTAAATAGATGAGATTTCTTGGAACCTCATCTATTTTATAGCCTGGAGGCACATTTATCGGAAATTCATGAAGTGTATGCGATTTGGAGTTATTCATATATGTGTTAATAGCGATACTACTTTCAATTCGCAAGAGATTCACTTTAAAAATATTAACTGGAAGATCTGAGTATTAATATTTGTTTGGTGTTAGGATTTTGCTATTGAATCCTAAAAGTTTTCCAATTGTGTTGTCCTTATTAAAATATACAGGATCCTTGGAACTATTAACTTTAACTTGCATTGTGTTGTTATTGGCTTCAATAAAAATCTTATTTGCTGGGCAAAGTCGTTTGTATTGCTCTTCTATAAAATCAACTATATCATTTAATTCGTAATATCCAATTGGTATTTCAATTTTATGTTCTCCTATATGAAACATATTGTTGTAAGTGTCTACATTTGGAATACTGTTGTATGAATGAAAATCAGTTAGAGCACACTCATATGCACCATGTAATTCAATAGGAGGAAAGTAACTAGCAGATAATTCTGATGAGTTAGAGCTCAGAGTAAGTGTTATTGACATTATAACAGACTGATTACAATTAAATAAAGTTTAGTACACAGTATGGTTTATAAGCATAATTTACATATTTATTTCATTTTCTTATTTTAAAATTAACATTAGTTTCTTAATATTAATGCTATTATTGTTCTTGATATGATGCTGTTGGTGATTTAGTTTTTCTTCCAACTATAATATTTCATCTTTACTTATCCAAGAATTGTGTTGATCTGAAAATCCTAGCCATTTAACATATACTTCCTTCGCTTTAGTTTTGAGAACGTTTTCAACTAAATATGTATTTGGAAATCTAGTTTTTGAAAGTTCATCAGTATAGAATCCACCTTTAATAGGATTACCAAGATAATCTTCTAATATGTATGTTGCAGGATTTGTATTTTGAACTTTGATAATTGTGAATATTTCTGTGGTCCAATTTGGAGTATAACCTTTTTCAAAGATATGCTTATATTTGCTTATGCGAACATGATCTCCTACATTAAATTTCGACATTTTATACATCTTCAAATGACTGTATACTGTATTAAGCAGCTTTTGCTCATTTGTTGAGTTGACTTTAATAGGAGACATTTTAATTGTACGATGAAATTTTTTATTGTATGCATTAACTAAATCTTTGTGTATATCAATCCACTTATATGAACCATTATAGCTAAATTCTTTCCACATCATTCCTTTCAATGTTCTATTAAATCGATCTACAATTGATGCTTTCATACTGCTATATGTTGAGTAGTGATTAATGTCGTATTTATGCATTAATTTTTCAAAGTTTTTGTTGAAAAATTCTTTACCATCATCTGTTTGTAAGTTGTTTGGTATTCGTCCCAATTCAAAAATATCTGCCATTGCCTTGGTTGTTTCGAGTGCAGTTTTTGTTTTTAGCGGTACTGCCCATGCAAATTTTGAAAATGTGTCGATTACAGTCAACAAAAATCGATAATTTTTATTTTCTTTAGAATAGTTCCCCATTTCAACTAAATCAGCTTGCCAAAGATCATCAATTCCTTTCATTACAACTCTGCGACGCACAAAATGTTTTCGTGCTTGCTTATGGAGTTCGTTTACTAAATTTCTTTTTGAAGACATTAAGTTATTTTTACTGATTTTTTGGAGAGTATTGTTATCTACTTGAAGGACTTTCAGCTATTGATACAAACATGTAATTTTCCAATCTATAAATTTTCTCATTAAGCTGCTCAATTTGTTCTTCAAAGGATGTTTTCATTTTTTGGATATCTTTTTCAATTTTATAATTTTCTTCTATATCTAATTTTATTTCACGTTGTAGTTCTTCGATTTGCATTTGAAGATCTTCTTGAATTACAGTATTGTCTGCCTTAAAGTATGTTAATAATTGCTCTTCTAGTTTTTCGATTTGAGTTTGCAGAAACAATTTATTGATAACATCGTTTTCCTCCAGAGCTTTTGCAACATTTTTGATCCTTTTGTTTTGGACATCAATGTTGTTGTTCGAATCCACAAATAACCCCAACAGTTTAGGTGCATTTTTCAAAGAAATTATGTTGCTAGTATCGTTTAAGTAGTGTCCAAATTTATCAACAGACATGCTTTATATACTTTATTAAAGTTAATGTATTATATTCGCTTCACGTAGCTCTTCAATAATTGATACAATCTCGTTATTGTGATTAGTATGACCTGCACCTTGTGATGCAAGCAGTAGTCGAAGTCGATCTACTAGCTCATTGGGATCATCCCAGTATATATAGTTGGGCTTATGAATATTAAATTCCATCATTCCATCACCTAAATAGCTACCTTTTGGCTTAGATCCTGTTGATTGGCGTAAATTCTTCTGGTTTTTCTCGTCAATAAATTTCTTAATAATATGTTTATATTTATATCCTCTAGTACCCTTTATTTGACCATCAGGTGTATAGTCTCTTCTATATGCATTAGTAGTAATTAAAATCTTTTTATAGATTTCGAGTTCAAATTTATCATAATTTTTTGGTATTTTATGAAACATTAGAGAAAATAGCCCTGGTGTTAAGGCCCATATTTGACCACCAACTTGTATTTTATCTTCATTAAGTTTGAGCGTACTATCACCAAATTTCAATTCATTATTGAAATCTTTATGTGGACCATAGTTTGTATCTAGTTCATTTCTTCCTTCCAAGACTGATAAGTCAGTATAAGTATCTTCTGTATTGGAAGTCTGTGAGTAAAAATCATCATCATCATCATCGTCATCATCATTTACAGTATTAGCATCATTTAATGAGATGGTATTATCAAATATTGTTCCTTCAGCTAGTTTCTTTGGTGTACTTGACTCTATCTTGACTGATGTTTTTTCAGGCTTAAGACTTGTATTATTTTCAACTTCTACCTTCATTTTACTTTCTTCTTTCATGGGAATTCTTTTAATTTTTTTAGAACTATTTATGAATTCTTTGAGTGGTTTTGTTATAGGTTTAAATGTATCTCTTAGTTGTTCATGTGTATCTATTTCACCAGTTTTTATACTACGAAGCTTTTTCTTTAAGACATTTCTTGTCAACACCAATTGTTTTAAAATTTTCTCATCCATACTTAATAATAGTAAATAACAGGTATCAGCTATTAGATTAGGTATCAGCCTTTTAGGACCTGGTTTGGTTTTCAGATCAGCTTTTCAGGACCTGGTCTGGTTTTCAGATCAGCTTTTTAGGACCTGGTCTGGTTTTCAGATCAGCTTTTCAGGACCTGGTCTGGTTATCAGATCAGCTTTTTAGGACCTGGTCTGGTTATCAGATCAGCTTTTTAGGACCTGGTCTGGTTTTCAGATCAGTTTATCAGGTAGCAGCTCAGCTTATAGCAAATAGATGTATGAAGTTTAAAGTTAGATTAATAACTAAAGTGAATGTTTATCAAGAGTAGTTTATATAGTTATGAAATAGTCAAATTGCTTTCTGTAGCGACCATTGTTTAATTCATTATCTTTGCTTATCACCAAAAATCCATATTTATCCTTCCAACACTCTCGACAAATTTCTTGGAACTTTTCATAACTCATATCGCTGCCAACATGATCCCTATAAACATGCTTCATATTCGTCTCATCTTGCTTAAACATTATAATAACATTTGCATTGTCTCTTATTAAATGCTTGGGAATTCTAGTATAAGTTTGACACAAGTAGAATGAATCAACATCCCTATGTCGCCCCATACAAAAATATGTACGTATATTATTCTGCTTTTCACATGCAACATCATCAAATATCATAATTGAATTAGTTTTAGCTTCGTCAGGTGGAATAACTGATTCATTATCTGTAAATGTATAATATCCCATTCCTTTAATTGGTGAAATTAGTTTCTTTAGATATTCATATTTGGGCTGATATAAAGATTTTGAGTATAAATAGATGTTTTCAAACTTGAGTCCATTAGGACTTTCTAGTAAGCCAATCATAACATTAGTCCTTCCACAATTTGATGGTCCCACTATTAGAGCACGAATAGAATTTGGTAAGAGGGGGCTGTGCTTTATTTTTGAAGTAATGATCGATGATTGATCAATATTACGAACTAAAATATTTTTATGTTGTTTCACTAACTGCATTTTTGTAACTAAATGCATTTCATAATTGATACCTCTTATTATAGAAAAAATTAGATAATATGGTTATACGATATCAGAAAACGTTTAGTCATAAAAACACCTTCGTTGGAGGAGGTATAGTAGATAAAATAATAAACGCTCTACCTGTTGAACTTCATCTTCCTGGATATCAGTACTGTGGACCTGGAACAAAACTACAAAAACGTTTAAATCGAGGTGACAAAGGAATTAATTTATTGGACTCTGCTTGTAAGAATCACGATATTGCGTATTCAAAAAATAAGGATTTAAGTACTAGACATAAAGCTGATAAAATACTGGAAAATTCAGCTTGGAATCGAGTTTTATCAAAAGATAGTAGTCTTGCTGAAAAATCATTTGCATATATGGTTACTAACGCAATGAAAGCCAAAACAAAATTTGGTATGGGTGTGCAGAAAAAGAAAAATGTTGGAAAGAACAAGCTAAATGATAAAAAACTGTTTAGAACATCAATTAGAGCTGCAACAAAAATACTAAATAAGGAAAAGCCATTAGATATTAACTCAGCTTTTAAAATTGCACGAAAAACTATCAACAAATCATTAAAAGGAAAAAAATCTCAAATTATAGTACCACGTGTAATACGTGTCCCAAAAATTGGTGGATTTTTACCTCTAATACCGATTTTAACTGCTCTGGGTGCAATTGGTAGTCTAACAACTGGGGGTGCTACCATAGCTAAAGCTGTAAATGCAACAAAGAATGCCAAAAATCAACTTGATGATGCAGTTGGCAAAGGACTTTACTTGAAACCATATAAAAAAGGTTATGGCTTAGTTCACAAAGAAGAATCAAAAAACTCTTAGAGATGCTGCCCAACAGACCACTATCTGATGTGGACCTAAACCGTTTCTCTATAAATATTCCATATTTTAGAGGAGTTTTCATGTTGAATACTCTACCAAAACGAGCAAAGAAAATTGAATGTGGAATAATCAACTTAGATGTATCAACAGGACCTGGTACACATTGGGTAGCATATTATAAAAACAACAATGAAAAAGAATATTTCGATAGCTTTGGAAACTTACAACCTCCTTCAGAAGTAGTCAAATATCTTGGTACAAATGTAAAATACAACTATAACCAACATCAGAATTTTAATACATTTACCTGTGGTCACTTATGCCTTAAATTTCTTTATGAAATAACTGAAAATACTAAATAAAAACACAAACATTTATATCTTACAAAACTCTTTAATGTCTTTTTATTTATAATTTAAAATACAAAGCTAATATATTTTATTGCCAAATAGGAAATTGGGAATTTTGAATTAGAAATTCACTCAGCTCACTCTCAACGATTAGATTTTCTTCACCTTCTCTGCTTAAGCAATAAGATCCACTGGATAGATCTTTAATATCGTCATATGTTAAAATGTTCCTCGTTTTGTATTATTTTTTCTAAAGGAAAATTAGGAATCATCTGTTTGTAAGTTTTTTAGTATTCATCTCAATTGAAAAATATTTTCCATTGTCTTGGTTGTTTCTCTTTATGAAATTTAATGGAATTAATAATATTGTGAAATTCAATTTCTCTTGTACAGAACTTCTCAAAGAAAACAAGACTGAGCATGCTTAAATGATATGAAAACAAGACTGTGCATGTTTTAGCGATATGAAAACAAGAATTTGCAAATAAGCAAAAACAAAAAGTTTTTTGATCCAACGAAGTAAAACCATTAAAGAAATAAGCACCAGTCACATATTTCATTCTTTTTTCAATATTTTATTTCAAATTTTTTCTTAAAAATTTATTTACATTTGTACAATCATTTTTCTTGATAAATAAATAAATAGGATTTTATAATTATAATTATATAATTTTAACAATAATAAATAGGATTTCATATACATCAATTTTTCTTTTAATAAATAGGATTTTATTAACAATAATTTTTCTTTTAATAAATAGGATTTTATTTACAATAATTTTTCTTAATAACAAAGATTTTATATACAATTTAATAATTTAAAACTAATTAACTAAAAATTAATTAATTTTAACCATTTTCTTGCATTCTAGCAATCTCATCTAGCAACATGTCAAGTTCGTATTCAGGGTTAGTTTCCTTAATACGAAAATGATACCATGCATATGTGTTAATGTTATTTGACCTAATTTTTCTCTTATCGTCTCCATAACTTAATACTACCTTATTTAATTCACTAGTATATATTTGATGCAGCTTAGATTTAAATGTTAACATACTATCATATACATTGGTCTTATTGAATAAACAATTTTTATAAGTAGCTAAACTATATTTATCTAATATGGCTCTCTTTACCCCCTTCGATTTCTTTACATCATTCTGATCTTGAACACTAAATGAATACATTTTAGATCGCAACCCGACAAATTCTTTCATTATTTTTCCACAATTTTCGTCTTTCATCATACCCAGCACCTTTTTATTAACTAGAGGAAAATTATAAATGTTGTCTGTAGGATAGTCCGATGTATCAAATTGTTCTTGTATGTCATTTTTTATGTCAGCATAAAAGTCGTCCGTCTTTATTGAATATATAAAAGAGTCCGTATCCATATAGTTTAAGGAGAGTTTTGTCTTAAACTTAGGTTGCATGTACCCGTAATGGAAATTATACATTTTCCATTTGGACAGCTCGAGTACACAAAATCCTAAGTAAATTGGTTTATTGTAGCAGGTTTTGACTCTTGTCATTTCGATTGCTACCAGATCCTCAGAAAATTTGGTTTTGATATTCAATCTTGGGCCCCCAAATGATTCCGATTCGTTTTCTCCCAACTATTGACAATTTTAACATCTCTCCTCTTGTCCACATTTTCCATGGTTTTACCATACACTGCATTATTGAGTAGTTTGAAAAAATTTTTTCAAAAGCATTTTTAGCAGTGGCTCTATGTCTGGTATTTAAGTCAATGTAGCCTTTTAACCATGGAGATTGTTTAAATGCTAGAATACGATGAGTTTTCTTTAAAACTAAGCCATATTCTAAGCACTGTTTTAGAACTCTAAAGTGTATCACATATGATTGCTTTGTAGAGAAATCGGTTATCAACTTGTTGTACTTCGCTTGCATAGGTTTCTTATTTTCAGCGCAAAAAGGAAGATCATTATGCAAGTCGTGTAAATGAGAGGGATAATCCAACGTGACCTCATATACATAACCGTCTGTTCCATTATCAGCTATGCTGTTTGGATCCAGATTCAGCTCGTCTTGCGATAACCATCTGAATCCACCATGAGGAAGATATTCCGACATTGCCCAACCGTAAAGGTTATTTGCGTCTAAGTAGACAAGAAATTCTGATGGTTTTGATGTATCGAAATCTTCCAAATATTTGTTATTCGCTTTCGAATATCTTTGGCTACACTGTACAATCCCCCCACGTATACCTTTTTTCATAAAATTGTACATGTCTATGTCTGTCAATAATTCTAATTCAATTTTTGTATATTTGAGCATTGCATCCCAGGAAAGGCCAGGTGCTGTATAATATTGGCATGGATCGAGCTCATATATACCCTTACAAACTTTTCTAAAGTTCTCAAAAATATCTGTCAGTAAGAGGACATCTGTTTTTAAGTAAAGTTCCATGTAGTCTTTCATAGTTTTGCAACCAAAAGTATTCCATACCTCTACAGCATGTGAGTATTCCTCTAAAGAACACTCTTTATTGTTCAACTTATTAAAGAAATCACTGCGTGAAGGGAGCTGACACTCATCTAATTTTTGAAATGAATTTAGGTACTCATAGGGGAAAATACCTTTTTTCTTAATAAGCTGAAACTCGTTTTCTGACTGAAATAAGGACCTTATAGTGCTGAAATCATTATCCGACAAATTGCAGGCTAATGATTCCAAACTCTCAGCCATAAAACGTATTGTATCAAGAAATCTTATTTCAAGCTTATGACCATCACTCATTTCTGAAAATTGGGAGAGGGATATATAAAGCTCCTTATTGAGAGGGAGTACTTTCAGCTGCATAGAAATTTCACCTAGTTCTTTAATAAAAAGATGCGAGTCATAGTTTGAATAATTATGAAAGTAAACTGGTATAAACTTGGGAATTTGGTAATTTAAATTACACTTATTGTGGGCTGCACCTCTATATTTACCACTAATGTGACAATTTACCGCACTATAAAAACTATAAACATCAGAAGGGGATAAAGTATCCATTTGCCTATTATTAACTAAATAATTATTGTAAATATCCTCACAATCTTTAACTAAATATGATAAAAAAATTTTGGAGGCATCTTCCCCAGTATAAACCCTTAACTTATCTAACTTACTGTTATGGAGACACTTAATGTAATAACTAAATGCACAAGGAGTGTGCTTTTTAATTAAACTAGTTTTATTACTTACATTATTACTTATATCTTCCAGGATGCATTCGAAGTCAGCGTAAACCACAAAGGGGACATCCATTTTCCTTTGATGCCCCTTAAAGCTGAGAATTGCATCCGGACCTGATGGCATACTTGTCACGATTTTACCGCACTCAGTCTTATGATTGTGCATAACATTTTCGCTGCGAGTATACTGGAGACAGGTGTTGCAGAAAATTAATTTATGTTCATCCTGCGTTATCTGACTTCTTAAAAGTCTGTGAATAATAAAAAATAGTTAAAAATTTATTAGTAAAATGTATCTATTATAAAATATATAAAACAAGTATATGTATCATTAAATTAAAGTGTTGTAAAATTTTCAAACTTACCTTGATATGTCCTTTATCAAAATATAGTGATGAACTTCACCATTCTCCAAAAGAAGCAAGTTTACATGAGTAATTTTCTCGTCCTTAGTCACATAATAAGGGCCAATGATTTGGTTTGCCTCCTCATCATACCCAAATACGTTAACGCTTATTCTAGGATTGTTCACCTCAAACACGTTAATTTTTTTAGAGCTAATGGGAAGCTTAAATTTTGGAAATTTAACACTTCACCATTTCGCGTAAAAATAATGTCTGCTGAAATGTCCTGAATACCATAAGAACTGCAACGTTCTTGATTGTATGTTGTGGTATCCATGGCAGCAATCAAACACCACTTGAAGCAGTATTCATCATCGTTTTGTATATTGATGCAAGCTTTTTTTCTTCCTAGTTTTTGAGGTGTCGATATCCAACTTGATCCTTTGACGAGCGACGATTTGTTGATGTTGATTTCTGCTCGGACTATGCGTGATAAAGTCCAACCAGAATCGCGCTCTTCAAATTCAGACATTTTGGTTGAAATCTCCTCAATCTGTTTACGGAATATTTCTGTTATGTTGTCTGCCTTCGTCACCAAACTCATTTTAGCTACATGTGTTATAACACACAACTCCATATCTTCTTCAACAATTTTGATATACTCCGCCACAATACTCACATGAAATTTAATAATTGAATGCTTACACAAAGTCATGTGAAGTCTCTCAATAAAAATATTTATGTTTTCCTTCATAAACTCTTCTAGAAGAAGTTGGTCCTTTCTATTTAAAATAGCATACGTGGCGATATGATTTTTGAAGGCTTTGGATATTTTGAAACATTTCCCATTCTCTGCTACTTCTTCTGTCCTAGAATGTGAAGCACTCATTGCAGTTGGCAGAGTTTCCTCTCTTCTTTCTTCTTCTTCTTCTCCATCACTTTCCGGTAAACTTATGTCCATAGCATCGTTGTACAAATTCCCTCCATGGATATCCACACCTTGTTGTCGAGCTTGTTGTTGCTGCTGCTCTTGTTGATGATAATTAAGAGGTTGCCATTGCATCAAATTGGAATACTGCTGCATTTGATTATCTGGTGTGACGGGATTATAATTATAAGTTGGGTACTCATATTGCATTGGCACTCCTAATCCCAAAAACTGATTATTCCATGGCATACCGTATTGTTGATAATTCATTGGCACTTGATATTGGGAGTAATGTACAGAAGGATGTTGCTGATGATGAGACATATTTAGGTGCTGTTGATAATTTTCAAGAGATGTCTGCGGTTGTTCTTGATTTCTGTCCCGGCTTACGACCACTTGATCCTGCACACTATGATTTTTGACATGATCCAAAAAGGACTTTTGGTATTTATATACCTTATGGCATCTTTCACACTGATAACCTGAAGAACTCATTTTTAATTATTTTATTGTTATTATTTCACTTTAACACAATTGCTGATGATGGTTGTAAATACAATGAAGTACTGATGTGATGGTTAGAAAAGATGCCGTATTTATACAAAAATTAGTAGCAGTATCCTTGCAGCATATTTACTTTTTGTTTCTCTGCTGATGACTGTACTTAATTGAAACTTTGCTGCTTTAAAATAATCGTAGACAAAGAAAATGATTACGTTGCAAAATATAAATGTATTCTACAAAATATTTTACGCACAAGCATCCTCACTCATCCATACAAATACACATACATACATACATACATACATACATACATACATACATACATACATACATACATACACATACAAATATACATACATACATACAATTATATTTCTTAAACAAATAAATAAATACCAGCGACAAAAACGCTGGATCATCCACACACAAGTATAGGGTGTTCATATACAAGAGAACATTTTATAAATAAATAAAATAATTAAATTAATTGTTTATTAATTTATTTAATTATTTTATTTATAAACAATTTATTAGCGTGAGGAAATCATACACACATTCTCCCGATTCATGTGAGAATCGCGTAGTAGTCATCAAATCTATTTTCTCTGATATTACTGATATAGTATTACGATAACGAATTTCTATAGTCTGGCAACACTGGAAATTTTCCCTTTGGTACTAGAAAATAATAATCATGTTTTGCCGTCGGCATTTGAAAAAAATTATACTCATGTATTCCCGTTGCATTTGAAAAAAATAATAATCATGTATTGCCGTAGGCATTTGAAAAAAATAATACTCATGCATTGCCATAGGCACTAGAAAAAATTATCATGTATTGCCGTAGGCATTAGGAAAAATTATAATGTATTGCCGTAGGCATTAGGAAAACTTATCATGCATTGCCGTAGGCATTAGAAAAAATTATCATGCATTGCCGTCGGCAATACGAAAAATTATCATGCATTGCCGTAGGCATTAGGAAAACTTATCATGCATTGCCGTAGGCATTAGAAAAAATTATCATGCATTGCCGTCGGCAATACGAAAAATTATCATGCATTGCCGTAGGCATTAGGAAAAATTAATAATCACTATTTCCCCCACTGGTATTAGGAAAAATCATTTTCATGATTTTCCCGTCGAAATATACACTTGAGAAATCTTAATCTTATAAAATCCCTTAATCCACACCCACAAAAAAAATCACCCGTTATCACAATTAATACTACCCAAAAAAAAATCACCCGTTCCCACAAAGTTAATGTAAACAAAAAACTCCTTATGTAAACAAAAATCTGGACGGACTTATTGAACCACCCTCGCAGGTATCAAATTTCACAAATTTCCAAGAATTTAAGAATTTTCAAATTTTAATTACCCAAATTTAACAATTTCAGCCACAATTTAACAATTTCAGCCACAATTTAACAATTTTAATCGGCGCCAGAACCGTTATTTCACTACTACTTGTATTAGTTAGGTGATCCATCAGTACTTTTGATTATTTAAGTTTGGTTTAGTATGCCTTTCTCTTATATAAATAGATGTGTCAAAACGACAATTGTCTGGTGTAAGCTCATTACTACTTATAGCTTTATTATTGGCTCGTCTATAAATATAAGTTATAGGAATGCCATCATCGTTTTGGATATAACCATTTCTATCAAGATAAAGGAAAGATTCAGGTGGGATGTATCCATTTTGTAAAATTTTTGATATATACTCATCTGAAACGTAGTAAGGAGCCATTATATGATTATTTTCGTATTATAAAGTTATCTATTCTGCAACTTTAAGCTGGGAAACCAAATTTTTGGTTTTGATAATTCAGTTTCTTCCATTGGAAGATGGTAAAAATTTCGATCTAAGTATATTACCAAAATGAAGATAGATCATTAATATATTTTTTATTCAAAATGAAGGAAACTGCGACCGTAGTAGATCTATTGTATCCATTGCCAGTTGCTAGAGCACCTTATCTAGACCTAATCTCCTAATGAATCTCAAGACTGTTCGTGAGTATAGTGTTGGCAGTTACCAATCCTCCAATAGGTTCTTTTTCCATTGGCTATATCCTCTGTGGCATAACGCTTTGCAGTCCTTCAGAATATGCTCAGGAGTTTCCTCGCCATAATCACAGAATCTGCACAGGCTGTTACTCTCAATACCAATACCAAGTCTGTTGAGGCCTTTTCTCAGTTTGCAATGGCATGTCAGCAGTCTTAGATTGTTTTTACGATTTTGGTTAAGCGTTTGCATCATCACACAATTCAACACCTTAAAGAGATCATAGACACTAATAATATGAGGGAAGAAGCGGAGAAATGTTGGCGTGCGCCGAAAACTTGCAAAATTTATAAAATCCTGTATAGCTCCCATGATGCCAAATTGACTAAATTCCTTTTATCACTAACTAGAAGCAACTGCAAACTTCTAGTGGACACTGCTGGACTGCTTCGTATGCCGTCAAAACAGGACGAGTACTTGACGGTAACTGTAGAAAATGTAAGAAGCCGGGGAAATTGAAACACTGGAACATCTACTGTGTCACTGCCCGGCTTGGTGCTCACACTTTTCGTAGTCTTGAGCTTGTATCGAGAGTAGAAATGTGTAGATTAATAAAATTTGTTAAATCTGTGTGGCAGTCATTCAAACGAACTAGGCTGCCATACTTACAGGTTATCTTCTCATTTGCTGGTATCGCTAAGTATCAATCGTGGTCTATGCGAGGTCTTTGGACCACGCAGTTAAACATAACCCTAACCCAACCATCATTAGCTTTGGACGCCTCAATCCAGGGAGATTGAGCCAGAGTTGTTCCCTAGTAGTCTTGATCTCCATCGATATATCTTCCCGGATTTTTTTCCAATTGAAGTGACAAAACAGTTCTAGTTCGACCATGGGTGTACTAGCTTCCCCCCCCCCCTTCCCTTCTGGCCATTTTATCTGCATTTTAATTTCCTATCGCCCCGGCACACACTGCTTCGTTACATAGAAAAAATAAAATAAAATAATATACAAAAAAATAATCATTTCTTATCTACAAACATATATATCGATCATTTACTTCAATAGTGTCATAACTCATAAAATGCAAAAGAAAATGCTTACAAATTTGTATGTTATTAACATTACAATACGAAAGCATTTGTTTTCTTTTTGAATTACAGAGTAAACACCCAGGGCTTAATATGCGTGCCAGTTGACGGGCTGCAGGATTCAAGTTCAAGACCTGACTCCACCAAAATCTCTGCCCTTTTTTGAATTACTATCCTTGTAAACTCTACATATACATATGTTTTATACAGCCTCACGAACCTGCAAAAGCTGAGCCAGCTGTGTCGTCATGTCATGCATCTAGGCCGTTCTAATTTGTCTCACACTCTTCTGTGCTTTTCCACTTTCTTTTTGGTTTTTTAAAGTCTGGTCGTATCCGTTCAGTGCCGTCCATATGTTCTGATGGTGTGTTATGTTGCCGTGACCGCTTCATTCCCCCATCACTTGTATACGTTTTGTAGCAAGAGCTGCTATTTAATATAATACGAATGTCTATTGGTTCAACATAAAGAATGGTCTCCGATGACCATGGTGGGTGTAGTTCTCATAGCACCACTTATGCCTAGGCAGCACATTCGTTGAACCTTCTCCAAGATTTTAGTGTTGCACTTCATAACTGTTGACCTCCACCATACTACAGATACGTATGTTAGAATTGGTCTGATCACACTTCTACAGAGTCAGTGGTCTCAATAGGCCTAAGACCCCCATCTGGACCCAATGGCCCTTCTGCAGAGAGGCCAACACCAGTTAGACTTATTGACTCCTTTTTTCTTGATCTAGGATCACTCCTAAATATTTAATCCTATCAGATAAGGTTATGATCTTTCCCTAGAAACTATGATCAATATACTGCATGATCTTTGTTTTCCCGGTGAAAAGAGTTATTTCCATTTTTTCTGTCAATTTGACACAAAAGTAACGAATATGTATAAGTTGACAACTGGAATTGTTCAAAAAAAATTGACAACGAAGGCTATTCTATTTGTCACAGGCCTTGTTGATTTTATAACACATTTTTTCCCTCAGTGTATGCCGCTTTGCCTTGAGTTTTAATGTTTTTATCAAGTTTCTTCTAAGCATCGAATTTTGTTACACGTGTTTTTCTAGATTTTGTTTTTTTCTCATATTTTTTCCGTATTCATGTATATGTATACTAGTAGATTTGTATGTATTAAAAAAAATAAGTATTAACACAATTCATAATTTTTCTTAACTTTTTTTTCTTTGTTCACTGGTAAGAGTATATGAATTCGATTTATATGTATGAGTTGAATGTTTAATAAGCACTGACGTTCGAAAAAAAACAGAAAACCAATAATAAGAATTTTTAAGACTTTAATTTTTTCTTATGAATTCGAAGTACTGCATTTTTATCAGCCAAGTTTTTAGAAAATTTTCTGAAATTGTGATGAAATTTTTATAATTTTTTTAGAGATAGCAAAAATTAAAAATTTTAAAAACCCCCGAATATTTCTAGAAAATATGTGACGTCTTGTAAGCGGCTGGAGCGATTTTCTTAAACCATATTTAAGAACCTTCTCGATCAAGTCACCTTTCAAACAAAAAAAAAAGCTAAATCAAAATCGGTCCAAATGGTACAGAGTAGAAAAGTTATTGGTGCTCGAAAATCTAACAAATTTAGATGATCAAAAATGCATTAACAAAAGAAATTGGTTAAACTAACTAATGTGAAGCAGTAATCAAAGTGGATTTAAAGGAAAGGCAATAAAAAAAAGTTAAACAAACAACAACCACTCCAATATCCATCTAAAAATTCTAATGCAGTTGGCATTCATTTCATCCAAATCCAAATGAAGACCTTAACTACTTGTTTGAATTACAATATTTCCTTCATAATAAATAATCCACACGAGGGTGGAAGAGGAAAGAATAAAAGTGTGTGCATTACTAAGCCAAAAGAGACACTTAAAACTTCAAAATAGAAAGTAAGGAAAGGACACACAATTTGAAGTTAGCAGGCAAATTCAATTTGTTTATTGCACTGGTTAGGTTAG
The DNA here is from genome assembly GCA_905220375.1 of Tachina fera. NCBI lineage: Eukaryota > Metazoa > Arthropoda > Insecta > Diptera > Tachinidae > Tachina > Tachina fera. The sequence goes on along the minus strand of LR999967.1, from coordinate 98,697,084 downwards.
ATTATGTTCATGCCCGGAGACATACACTCAAGTAGAGTGGTAATGGGGACAATAGTCCTGTTTTGGGAATTAAAAACCGGGAAACAGGACTATTGTACCCATTAATACAAAAGTGATGGCAACCCGGTTCCGAATGTGGGGGGGGATTTTGGGGATTTTCATGCCGAGATTTTATGTCTGTGTGTGGTTGTGTGTGTGTGTGTGTGGTTGTGTGTGTGTGGTTGTGTGTGTGTGTGTGTACACGTGTGTGTACAGCTTATGTTATTATTGTAAAGAAACGTTGTGCTTACAGTTCATGGATGCATGTATATGTGGGTGTTTGTATGTGTGTATGTATGTGTGTGTGTGTGTGCATATGAGTGTGTGTGTGTGTGTTTATGTATTTAATTGTGAGTCTGCCGGTGTCGGATACTTTTGTTGTAGTGGTACACAAATATTATACCCCTGTAGGAAATGTCGATTATGAAAAATGTATTGACTCGCTTTCGACTTGTCACCAGTACTACTATATACTTATCACCCATATAATACTTTGTGCTATAGACATTTAGCATGTGTCATTGAAACCCTACAAATAACACTGAAACAATTAAGTAGGTATTGACTACGAAGTTCTTATGAGATATGGAGACATACCAACCAAACAGTTAGTTCCAGTAATTTGTGTGCATACAAATGCATATATGTATATAGACAAGTTGCTGACAATTCCAACACAAATATACCATATTTGTTTTCTATATTTCTTTTATAATGAGGGATAGAACAAACTTATTATATCAAAATCGCCACTAGAATTTTAATGTTGCTACAAAGACATTTGGTTCCCAGTCTGACTGTAGGGTAGTGGCAAGAAATTTGTGTGTATGTAGTAATCGTGATTTGATTGATTTTGGTTTGCTGTTGTGAGTTCTCGTTGCTATGCGTATGTATGGTTATTGTATGTATGTATTAATTTTTATTTTTTATTTGTATCTCTGGGGAAATAATCTAATAGGTGCAGAAAGTGGCAACCCTGTTGTAAATGGCAGTGGATAGGGAATATATTTGGTAATGTATGTTTATGTTGTTGGATTTGAAGAATATCATTGCTTGTGGGAGTTATATCATCACTTTTTCATACATATTTAAAAATGAATGTAAATATGTTTTCAGGGCTATTGACGTTGCTATTCTTATGGAGGTAGAAAATATTGTGTTGCCATAGGCTTTATATGTGCAAGGGAACTTCAGATGTTAAATGCTTTGAATCCAGTCAGGTTGATACGAAGAGCTTTTGACTAGGGGTAATGTTATTTTTTTTTTTTCTTTTCAATATATTTTACTTTAATGAAACAATTATATAAAATAGCTTTTAGAGCAATATATCAAAAACTGCTCGTACCTTTGTATTACAAATTGATGCTAGCGATTTTTTTTTTCTGGTTGTTGCTGTGTATTTGAATTTCATCATATATCGTAATACCAAAAGAGAATTGTGGAAATGTATATGTGTGTGTGAGTATGTACATATATATGTGTGTTCGTGTGTGTATGAATTTCATCATATGTCGTAATAAATTAGATTTGATGACTACTACGCGATTCTCATATAAAGTATATAAGTAGAATAAATAATGTAGACTGTCATCAGTCTGCTCTGATATCTCAACAAGTGACAACCTAGTTTCCCAGTCAAAATTTCTAAAGTGTTTGAAATCCAAAAACTATAAAAGTGATCGAACTAACTACTGTTTGTTAAACAAGTTTATACTGTATAAAAAATAATTAAATAAAGTTAAGTGAAATAAATTGTTTATAAATAAAATAATTAAATCAATTGTTTATAAATAAAATAATTAAATAAATTGTTTATAAATAAAATAATTGAATTAATAAACAAATATATAATTAAATAAAATGAATACTACAAGTTGTACCATCTGTAATAAAGTCTTTATGACTCAAACAAAACTAAATCAGCATATGGAAACGCACTCGTATGCTAACCAATCAAAGGCTGCTCTTGGAATCAGTAAGCTAAATCTACAAAACAAATATTGTGAGGATTGCGATGAGATGATCCCATCAAATAGTTATATGGCTCATGTCAGAACCACAAAACACAAAAACAATTGTCACCAAGAACGGATTGGTGATTTTCTCACTAAAAGAGTGAGCAACTTCAATGGAAGGATCGAGACATATATCCTCCTCAACAAAAATGTGGCTATCTTGTTTCCGGAGGAGTTTCTGAAATCTGCCAAGAGCTCCATAGTACAACAACTCAATGAATGTAGTAGGATACATACTACATTTAAATTTAATATGGAGCTCACATGTGATTATATGAAGATGGTGAATGATGAGATGAATGTTTCCCAACTTGTACATATTTCGAAAATGATGTTGGTGACTTTGTCTGATGACATAGAAGACATGTACAAGAAACAGACGGAGGAGCTTAGAGCCAGAATGGAAGAATTTCAAGAGAGGGATAGCGGATGGACTTTGACTTCAATAAATTTCCTTGAAGTTAATATAAACAAGGCATCGATAATAAGAGGATCGAGCTTTATCCCTCTCCCAAAAAATATTGCAATGAAACGTGCATGCATAAATGTTGAGAATAATGACATTTATTGCTTTAAATGGTCTCTCATTGCTGCTTTGAATGGAAATAGTGGTCTGAGTCCTAAACAACGGAAAAATTATAGAAATTACAATATTGCTGACATTTCTGATGAGAATATTAATATAGGAGCAATTGCATTAAATTTTGAAGGTCTAGAGTTTCCACTCCCATTGAAGCAGATAAAACAATTCGAGAATCAAAATGATATGAGCATAAATGTATTTGGTCACAATGGAATATCGCTTGTAGGACCATACTACATAACAAAAGGAGAAAAACACATTCATATTAATCTCTTATTGCTCCAGTCCAATGAGAACTTCCACTATGTGCTAATCAAAGATATATCAAAGTAAGTTTCATTAGTGCATTTATGCAAAATGTGTTCCCTATATAAAAAGCTACTTCTTATTGTTATATTAATTTACATATTATTTTATTTTCCTCTTTTCCTTAGACTCCTTCGTTCCAACATGACGTCACACAGATGTAAGATTAATATCTGTAACACCTGCCTTTATCATACACATGATGCTTATGTGTACAGTCAACATAAAAATTTTTGTGGTAAAAAAGTCATCAGGATGCCTGAAGATGGATGTATTATTAAGTACAAAAACTACTACAAACAGCTAGATGTACCATTTGTCATCTACGCAGACTTCGAGTCTATTTTAGAAAAACTCCATGATCCTGTAAGTAAAAGCACTACAAATGTACAGAAACACCATGCGTGTGCATTCGGCTATTTTATTACTTGTAGTTTTAAGAAGGAAAATAACTCATATAGACATTATTTTGGTGAAGATTCGGCAAATGTATTTATCAAAAAAATAGTTGAAGATTGTACAGACATCTATTTAAATTATTTACTAAAAGTTAAGAAAATGTTCATGACCCCAATAGAAATAGTTCAATATAACAATGCAAAAAATTGTCATATATGTAAGAAAATATTAAATAACGATAAAGTTAGAGATCATTGTCATCTTACGGGCAATTATCGTGGGGCGGCTCATAGCGAATGTAATTTAAATTATAAAACACCTCAGTTTATTCCGGTTATTTTCCATAATCTTTCTGCATATGATATGCACCTATTTTTCAAAGAACTTTCTACTATAAAAAATGCCACAATAAAAGTGATTCCCCAGAACACAGAACGTTATATTTCTCTTTCAATTTTTATCAGATTATATGAAAAACATGGATTCGAAATAAGATTTATAGACTCGTTTAGATTTATGGCTTCGAGTTTAGATACGTTAGCAAAAAATCTTGATAGCAATGATTTTAATACTATTCGATCATGTTTCGTTGATGAAGCTCATTTCAACCTGATTAGAAAAAAGGGTGTATTTCCGTACTCTTACATGGATTCCATGACTAAGTTTAAGGAAATTAAACTCCCTAGTAGAGAAGAGTTCTTCAATATTCTAACGAATGAAGAATGTGATGTTGTCGAGTATGAACATGCTCAAAAAATATGGAGAGAGTTTAACTGTAAAACCCTCCTTGACTATACTGAACTCTACTTAAAGACAGATGTTCTTCTTCTAACTGACGTGTTTTTAGGAAAATTTGTAGAGGTATATACGATTTGGACCCCTGTCATTATTATACAGCACCAGGCTTATCCTGGGATGCAATGTTAAAAACCACTGAAGTTTCACTGGAACAGTTCACTGATTCCGAAATGTATATGTTTATGCAAAACGGAATTAGAGGTGGACTAGTTCAATGCTCGCAAAGATATTCGAAAGCGAATAACAAATATTTGGAAGATTTTGATGCATCAAAACCATCAGAATTTCTCGTCTACTTAGACGCAAATAACCTTTACGGTTGGGCGATGTCGGAATATCTTCCTTACGGTGAATTTGAGTGGGTATGTGATACTGATTTTGATGTTATGAAAATTTCTGATACTGCAGAGTATGGGTACATTTTGGAAGTGGATATAGATTATCCCGATTCAGTGCATGATCTACATAATGATTTGCCATTTTGTCCCCAAAATAAGCCAGTGGGGGCATCCAAAATCAAAAAATTAGTTGCGGACTTACACGCAAAAACAAATTACACCATGCACTATAGAGTTTTAAAACAAGCCATTTCAAATGGACTCATCTTAAAACAAATCCATAGAATACTCAGATTTAAGCAATCCCCTTGGCTTAAAAAATATATTGACTTAAACACATTACATAGGACAAATGCTAAAAATAATTTTGAAAAAGATTTCTTCAAACTTTTGAACAACGCTGTTTATGGGAAGACAATGGAAAACATTGAAAAACGTAGGGATATTAGAATTGCTTCATCTTGGGAAACAACAAACAGGAATCATTTAGGTCTCAGAGCATTAATTTCGAAACCAAATTTTATGCAGTTGACAAAATTTTCTGATGATATGTATGCGGTAGAGTTAGAAATAATGGAACCACTATATGATAAACCCATATATGTTGGCTTTACAGTACTGGAGTTATCCAAGTGGAGAATGTATGACTTCCATTATGGCTTCATGAAGCCTAAATTTGGAGAGAACATTTCTCTCAACTATATAGATACTGACTCGTTTATTTATTCAATTAAAACTGATGATTTTTACGATGACATACGAAATGATATTATTTTGAATTTTGATACGTCAGAATATCCTATAGATAATCAATTTCGTTTGCCGCTACTCAATAAGAAGGTTTTAGGTATGATGAAAGATGAAAACAGTGGGGATATAATGACAGAGTTTGTTGGTTTAAGAGCAAAAATGTATTCTCTCTCGACTCTTCGCTCGGAAGCTGTTAAAAAATCTAAAGGGGTCAAAAAGTCTGTAATTAAAAAGTTGTCCATTAATGATTACAAAAGTTGCTTATTTGAATCCAAAATTATCTCAGATGAAATGTTTTTGTTTAGGTCTAAAACACATCAACTATATACTCAAAAACTAAATAAAATAGCTCTTAGCTTTTCTGATGATAAAAGAAATATAATGAAAGATAAAATAAAAACGCGTGCATGGGGGCATTACATAGACCGAAATAATGAAACAATGGATGTAGAATAGAATGCTTCCTACTAAATTGCATGTAAGATGACAACAAGAATTTAATTTTGTACCAATTATACTTATTTAATAATTTTTTAATTTATTTATTATTTACTTATTTGTATATTAATTTATTTATGTATTTATTTCTGTATTTATTTCTGTATTAATTTATTTATTGATTATATATATATCTTTGTTTATGAATGTATCTATTAATTTTAGTATTTTATTCACACAAAAGCATGTTAAAATTTAATGGTCTAAAACTTTTACCTTTTTTTTTTTTTTTTGCCTGTACCTAAATTACTTGTAAATAAGAATCAAATATTAGATTAATGATCTTTTTTTTTTCTCTTTCTTTTTATATCATACTTTTTATTTTTTTATATATACCTACATAGAGTTAAATTTGTATTAGTACTAAGATTTTTAAGAAAAAATTTTAAATAAAATTTTGAAAAAAGAATTAAATATGTGAATGATTTTTATTTCTTTATTGGCTTTACTTCGTTGGATCATAAATTTTTTGTTTCTCCTTATGTGCAAATTTCTGTTTTTATATTGCTTAAACATGCACAGTCTTGTTTTCATGTTACTTAAAAACATGCGCAATCATGTTTACTTTGAGAGCTTCTATACAAGAGGAATTGAATTTTACAATATTATGAAATTCCATTAAATTTCATCAGATATTTTCTTATCGACACTAACTGCTTTAACACCATCTCATTATTGTTTGCTAACAGCAGAACAGGTATCAGCTATCAGGTCAGCTTTTTAGGAGCTGGTCTGGTTTTCAGATCAGCTTTTCAGGACCTGGTCTGGTTTTCAGATCAGCTTGGACATCAATGTTGTTGTTCGAATCCACAAATAACCCCAACAGTTTAGGTGCATTTTTCAAAGAAATTATGTTGCTAGTATCGTTTAAGTAGTGTCCAAATTTATCAACAGACATGCTTTATATACTTTATTAAAGTTAATGTATTATATTCGCTTCACGTAGCTCTTCAATAATTGATACAATCTCGTTATTGTGATTAGTATGACCTGCACCTTGTGATGCAAGCAGTAGTCGAAGTCGATCTACTAGCTCATTGGGATCATCCCAGTATATATAGTTGGGCTTATGAATATTAAATTCCATCATTCCATCACCTAAATAGCTACCTTTTGGCTTAGATCCTGTTGATTGGCGTAAATTCTTCTGGTTTTTCTCGTCAATAAATTTCTTAATAATATGTTTATATTTATATCCTCTAGTACCCTTTATTTGACCATCAGGTGTATAGTCTCTTCTATATGCATTAGTAGTAATTAAAATCTTTTTATAGATTTCGAGTTCAAATTTATCATAATTTTTTGGTATTTTATGAAACATTAGAGAAAATAGCCCTGGTGTTAAGGCCCATATTTGACCACCAACTTGTATTTTATCTTCATTAAGTTTGAGCGTACTATCACCAAATTTCAATTCATTATTGAAATCTTTATGTGGACCATAGTTTGTATCTAGTTCATTTCTTCCTTCCAAGACTGATAAGTCAGTATAAGTATCTTCTGTATTGGAAGTCTGTGAGTAAAAATCATCATCATCATCATCGTCATCATCATTTACAGTATTAGCATCATTTAATGAGATGGTATTATCAAATATTGTTCCTTCAGCTAGTTTCTTTGGTGTACTTGACTCTATCTTGACTGATGTTTTTTCAGGCTTAAGACTTGTATTATTTTCAACTTCTACCTTCATTTTACTTTCTTCTTTCATGGGAATTCTTTTAATTTTTTTAGAACTATTTATGAATTCTTTGAGTGGTTTTGTTATAGGTTTAAATGTATCTCTTAGTTGTTCATGTGTATCTATTTCACCAGTTTTTATACTACGAAGCTTTTTCTTTAAGACATTTCTTGTCAACACCAATTGTTTTAAAATTTTCTCATCCATACTTAATAATAGTAAATAACAGGTATCAGCTATTAGATTAGGTATCAGCCTTTTAGGACCTGGTTTGGTTTTCAGATCAGCTTTTCAGGACCTGGTCTGGTTTTCAGATCAGCTTTTTAGGACCTGGTCTGGTTTTCAGATCAGCTTTTCAGGACCTGGTCTGGTTATCAGATCAGCTTTTTAGGACCTGGTCTGGTTATCAGATCAGCTTTTTAGGACCTGGTCTGGTTTTCAGATCAGTTTATCAGGTAGCAGCTCAGCTTATAGCAAATAGATGTATGAAGTTTAAAGTTAGATTAATAACTAAAGTGAATGTTTATCAAGAGTAGTTTATATAGTTATGAAATAGTCAAATTGCTTTCTGTAGCGACCATTGTTTAATTCATTATCTTTGCTTATCACCAAAAATCCATATTTATCCTTCCAACACTCTCGACAAATTTCTTGGAACTTTTCATAACTCATATCGCTGCCAACATGATCCCTATAAACATGCTTCATATTCGTCTCATCTTGCTTAAACATTATAATAACATTTGCATTGTCTCTTATTAAATGCTTGGGAATTCTAGTATAAGTTTGACACAAGTAGAATGAATCAACATCCCTATGTCGCCCCATACAAAAATATGTACGTATATTATTCTGCTTTTCACATGCAACATCATCAAATATCATAATTGAATTAGTTTTAGCTTCGTCAGGTGGAATAACTGATTCATTATCTGTAAATGTATAATATCCCATTCCTTTAATTGGTGAAATTAGTTTCTTTAGATATTCATATTTGGGCTGATATAAAGATTTTGAGTATAAATAGATGTTTTCAAACTTGAGTCCATTAGGACTTTCTAGTAAGCCAATCATAACATTAGTCCTTCCACAATTTGATGGTCCCACTATTAGAGCACGAATAGAATTTGGTAAGAGGGGGCTGTGCTTTATTTTTGAAGTAATGTTCGATGATTGATCAATATTACGAACTAAAATATTTTTATGTTGTTTCACTAACTGCATTTTTGTAACTAAATGCATTTCATAATTGATACCTCTTATTATAGAAAAAATTAGATAATATGGTTATACGATATCAGAAAACGTTTAGTCATAAAAACACCTTCGTTGGAGGAGGTATAGTAGATAAAATAATAAACGCTCTACCTGTTGAACTTCATCTTCCTGGATATCAGTACTGTGGACCTGGAACAAAACTACAAAAACGTTTAAATCGAGGTGACAAAGGAATTAATTTATTGGACTCTGCTTGTAAGAATCACGATATTGCGTATTCAAAAAATAAGGATTTAAGTACTAGACATAAAGCTGATAAAATACTGGAAAATTCAGCTTGGAATCGAGTTTTATCAAAAGATAGTAGTCTTGCTGAAAAATCATTTGCATATATGGTTACTAACGCAATGAAAGCCAAAACAAAATTTGGTATGGGTGTGCAGAAAAAGAAAAATGTTGGAAAGAACAAGCTAAATGATAAAAAACTGTTTAGAACATCAATTAGAGCTGCAACAAAAATACTAAATAAGGAAAAGCCATTAGATATTAACTCAGCTTTTAAAATTGCACGAAAAACTATCAACAAATCATTAAAAGGAAAAAAATCTCAAATTATAGTACCACGTGTAATACGTGTCCCAAAAATTGGTGGATTTTTACCTCTAATACCGATTTTAACTGCTCTGGGTGCAATTGGTAGTCTAACAACTGGGGGTGCTACCATAGCTAAAGCTGTAAATGCAACAAAGAATGCCAAAAATCAACTTGATGATGCAGTTGGCAAAGGACTTTACTTGAAACCATATAAAAAAGGTTATGGCTTAGTTCACAAAGAAGAATCAAAAAACTCTTAGAGATGCTGCCCAACAGACCACTATCTGATGTGGACCTAAACCGTTTCTCTATAAATATTCCATATTTTAGAGGAGTTTTCATGTTGAATACTCTACCAAAACGAGCAAAGAAAATTGAATGTGGAATAATCAACTTAGATGTATCAACAGGACCTGGTACACATTGGGTAGCATATTATAAAAACAACAATGAAAAAGAATATTTCGATAGCTTTGGAAACTTACAACCTCCTTCAGAAGTAGTCAAATATCTTGGTACAAATGTAAAATACAACTATAACCAACATCAGAATTTTAATACATTTACCTGTGGTCACTTATGCCTTAAATTTCTTTATGAAATAACTGAAAATACTAAATAAAAACACAAACATTTATATCTTACAAAACTCTTTAATGTCTTTTTATTTATAATTTAAAATACAAAGCTAATATATTTTATTGCCAAATAGGAAATTGGGAATTTTGAATTAGAAATTCACTCAGCTCACTCTCAACGATTAGATTTTCTTCACCTTCTCTGCTTAAGCAATAAGATCCACTGGATAGATCTTTAATATCGTCATATGTTAAAATGTTCCTCGTTTTGTATTATTTTTTCTAAAGGAAAATTAGGAATCATCTGTTTGTAAGTTTTTTAGTATTCATCTCAATTGAAAAATATTTTCCATTGTCTTGGTTGTTTCTCTTTATGAAATTTAATGGAATTAATAATATTGTGAAATTCAATTTCTCTTGTACAGAACTTCTCAAAGAAAACAAGACTGAGCATGCTTAAATGATATGAAAACAAGACTGTGCATGTTTTAGCGATATGAAAACAAGAATTTGCAAATAAGCAAAAACAAAAAGTTTTTTGATCCAACGAAGTAAAACCATTAAAGAAATAAGCACCAGTCACATATTTCATTCTTTTTTCAATATTTTATTTCAAATTTTTTCTTAAAAATTTATTTACATTTGTACAATCATTTTTCTTGATAAATAAATAAATAGGATTTTATAATTATAATTATATAATTTTAACAATAATAAATAGGATTTCATATACATCAATTTTTCTTTTAATAAATAGGATTTTATTAACAATAATTTTTCTTTTAATAAATAGGATTTTATTTACAATAATTTTTCTTAATAACAAAGATTTTATATACAATTTAATAATTTAAAACTAATTAACTAAAAATTAATTAATTTTAACCATTTTCTTGCATTCTAGCAATCTCATCTAGCAACATGTCAAGTTCGTATTCAGGGTTAGTTTCCTTAATACGAAAATGATACCATGCATATGTGTTAATGTTATTTGACCTAATTTTTCTCTTATCGTCTCCATAACTTAATACTACCTTATTTAATTCACTAGTATATATTTGATGCAGCTTAGATTTAAATGTTAACATACTATCATATACATTGGTCTTATTGAATAAACAATTTTTATAAGTAGCTAAACTATATTTATCTAATATGGCTCTCTTTACCCCCTTCGATTTCTTTACATCATTCTGATCTTGAACACTAAATGAATACATTTTAGATCGCAACCCGACAAATTCTTTCATTATTTTTCCACAATTTTCGTCTTTCATCATACCCAGCACCTTTTTATTAACTAGAGGAAAATTATAAATGTTGTCTGTAGGATAGTCCGATGTATCAAATTGTTCTTGTATGTCATTTTTTATGTCAGCATAAAAGTCGTCCGTCTTTATTGAATATATAAAAGAGTCCGTATCCATATAGTTTAAGGAGAGTTTTGTCTTAAACTTAGGTTGCATGTACCCGTAATGGAAATTATACATTTTCCATTTGGACAGCTCGAGTACACAAAATCCTAAGTAAATTGGTTTATTGTAGCAGGTTTTGACTCTTGTCATTTCGATTGCTACCAGATCCTCAGAAAATTTGGTTTTGATATCCAATCTTGGGCCCCCAAATGATTCCGATTCGTTTTCTCCCAACTATTGACAATTTTAACATCTCTCCTCTTGTCCACATTTTCCATGGTTTTACCATACACTGCATTATTGAGTAGTTTGAAAAAATTTTTTCAAAAGCATTTTTAGCAGTGGCTCTATGTCTGGTATTTAAGTCAATGTAGCCTTTTAACCATGGAGATTGTTTAAATGCTAGAATACGATGAGTTTTCTTTAAAACTAAGCCATATTCTAAGCACTGTTTTAGAACTCTAAAGTGTATCACATATGATTGCTTTGTAGAGAAATCGGTTATCAACTTGTTGTACTTCGCTTGCATAGGTTTCTTATTTTCAGCGCAAAAAGGAAGATCATTATGCAAGTCGTGTAAATGAGAGGGATAATCCAACGTGACCTCATATACATAACCGTCTGTTCCATTATCAGCTATGCTGTTTGGATCCAGATTCAGCTCGTCTTGCGATAACCATCTGAATCCACCATGAGGAAGATATTCCGACATTGCCCAACCGTAAAGGTTATTTGCGTCTAAGTAGACAAGAAATTCTGATGGTTTTGATGTATCGAAATCTTCCAAATATTTGTTATTCGCTTTCGAATATCTTTGGCTACACTGTACAATCCCCCCACGTATACCTTTTTTCATAAAATTGTACATGTCTATGTCTGTCAATAATTCTAATTCAATTTTTGTATATTTGAGCATTGCATCCCAGGAAAGGCCAGGTGCTGTATAATATTGGCATGGATCGAGCTCATATATACCCTTACAAACTTTTCTAAAGTTCTCAAAAATATCTGTCAGTAAGAGGACATCTGTTTTTAAGTAAAGTTCCATGTAGTCTTTCATAGTTTTGCAACCAAAAGTATTCCATACCTCTACAGCATGTGAGTATTCCTCTAAAGAACACTCTTTATTGTTCAACTTATTAAAGAAATCACTGCGTGAAGGGAGCTGACACTCATCTAATTTTTGAAATGAATTTAGGTACTCATAGGGGAAAATACCTTTTTTCTTAATAAGCTGAAACTCGTTTTCTGACTGAAATAAGGACCTTATAGTGCTGAAATCATTATCCGACAAATTGCAGGCTAATGATTCCAAACTCTCAGCCATAAAACGTATTGTATCAAGAAATCTTATTTCAAGCTTATGACCATCACTCATTTCTGAAAATTGGGAGAGGGATATATAAAGCTCCTTATTGAGAGGGAGTACTTTCAGCTGCATAGAAATTTCACCTAGTTCTTTAATAAAAAGATGCGAGTCATAGTTTGAATAATTATGAAAGTAAACTGGTATAAACTTGGGAATTTGGTAATTTAAATTACACTTATTGTGGGCTGCACCTCTATATTTACCACTAATGTGACAATTTACCGCACTATAAAAACTATAAACATCAGAAGGGGATAAAGTATCCATTTGCCTATTATTAACTAAATAATTATTGTAAATATCCTCACAATCTTTAACTAAATATGATAAAAAAATTTTGGAGGCATCTTCCCCAGTATAAACCCTTAACTTATCTAACTTACTGTTATGGAGACACTTAATGTAATAACTAAATGCACAAGGAGTGTGCTTTTTAATTAAACTAGTTTTATTACTTACATTATTACTTATATCTTCCAGGATGCATTCGAAGTCAGCGTAAACCACAAAGGGGACATCCATTTTCCTTTGATGCCCCTTAAAGCTGAGAATTGCATCCGGACCTGATGGCATACTTGTCACGATTTTACCGCACTCAGTCTTATGATTGTGCATAACATTTTCGCTGCGAGTATACTGGAGACAGGTGTTGCAGAAAATTAATTTATGTTCATCCTGCGTTATCTGACTTCTTAAAAGTCTGTGAATAATAAAAAATAGTTAAAAATTTATTAGTAAAATGTATCTATTATAAAATATATAAAACAAGTATATGTATCATTAAATTAAAGTGTTGTAAAATTTTCAAACTTACCTTGATATGTCCTTTATCAAAATATAGTGATGAACTTCACCATTCTCCAAAAGAAGCAAGTTTACATGAGTAATTTTCTCGTCCTTAGTCACATAATAAGGGCCAATGATTTGGTTTGCCTCCTCATCATACCCAAATACGTTAACGCTTATTCTAGGATTGTTCACCTCAAACACGTTAATTTTTTTAGAGCTAATGGGAAGCTTAAATTTTGGAAATTTAACACTTCACCATTTCGCGTAAAAATAATGTCTGCTGAAATGTCCTGAATACCATAAGAACTGCAACGTTCTTGATTGTATGTTGTGGTATCCATGGCAGCAATCAAACACCACTTGAAGCAGTATTCATCATCGTTTTGTATATTGATGCAAGCTTTTTTTCTTCCTAGTTTTTGAGGTGTCGATATCCAACTTGATCCTTTGACGAGCGACGATTTGTTGATGTTGATTTCTGCTCGGACTATGCGTGATAAAGTCCAACCAGAATCGCGCTCTTCAAATTCAGACATTTTGGTTGAAATCTCCTCAATCTGTTTACGGAATATTTCTGTTATGTTGTCTGCCTTCGTCACCAAACTCATTTTAGCTACATGTGTTATAACACACAACTCCATATCTTCTTCAACAATTTTGATATACTCCGCCACAATACTCACATGAAATTTAATAATTGAATGCTTACACAAAGTCATGTGAAGTCTCTCAATAAAAATATTTATGTTTTCCTTCATAAACTCTTCTAGAAGAAGTTGGTCCTTTCTATTTAAAATAGCATACGTGGCGATATGATTTTTGAAGGCTTTGGATATTTTGAAACATTTCCCATTCTCTGCTACTTCTTCTGTCCTAGAATGTGAAGCACTCATTGCAGTTGGCAGAGTTTCCTCTCTTCTTTCTTCTTCTTCTTCTCCATCACTTTCCGGTAAACTTATGTCCATAGCATCGTTGTACAAATTCCCTCCATGGATATCCACACCTTGTTGTCGAGCTTGTTGTTGCTGCTGCTCTTGTTGATGATAATTAAGAGGTTGCCATTGCATCAAATTGGAATACTGCTGCATTTGATTATCTGGTGTGACGGGATTATAATTATAAGTTGGGTACTCATATTGCATTGGCACTCCTAATCCCAAAAACTGATTATTCCATGGCATACCGTATTGTTGATAATTCATTGGCACTTGATATTGGGAGTAATGTACAGAAGGATGTTGCTGATGATGAGACATATTTAGGTGCTGTTGATAATTTTCAAGAGATGTCTGCGGTTGTTCTTGATTTCTGTCCCGGCTTACGACCACTTGATCCTGCACACTATGATTTTTGACATGATCCAAAAAGGACTTTTGGTATTTATATACCTTATGGCATCTTTCACACTGATAACCTGAAGAACTCATTTTTAATTATTTTATTGTTATTATTTCACTTTAACACAATTGCTGATGATGGTTGTAAATACAATGAAGTACTGATGTGATGGTTAGAAAAGATGCCGTATTTATACAAAAATTAGTAGCAGTATCCTTGCAGCATATTTACTTTTTGTTTCTCTGCTGATGACTGTACTTAATTGAAACTTTGCTGCTTTAAAATAATCGTAGACAAAGAAAATGATTACGTTGCAAAATATAAATGTATTCTACAAAATATTTTACGCACAAGCATCCTCACTCATCCATACAAATACACATACATACATACATACATACATACATACATACATACATACATACATACACATACAAATATACATACATACATACAATTATATTTCTTAAACAAATAAATAAATACCAGCGACAAAAACGCTGGATCATCCACACACAAGTATAGGGTGTTCATATACAAGAGAACATTTTATAAATAAATAAAATAATTAAATTAATTGTTTATTAATTTATTTAATTATTTTATTTATAAACAATTTATTAGCGTGAGGAAATCATACACACATTCTCCCGATTCATGTGAGAATCGCGTAGTAGTCATCAAATCTATTTTCTCTGATATTACTGATATAGTATTACGATAACGAATTTCTATAGTCTGGCAACACTGGAAATTTTCCCTTTGGTACTAGAAAATAATAATCATGTTTTGCCGTCGGCATTTGAAAAAAATTATACTCATGTATTCCCGTTGCATTTGAAAAAAATAATAATCATGTATTGCCGTAGGCATTTGAAAAAAATAATACTCATGCATTGCCATAGGCACTAGAAAAAATTATCATGTATTGCCGTAGGCATTAGGAAAAATTATAATGTATTGCCGTAGGCATTAGGAAAACTTATCATGCATTGCCGTAGGCATTAGAAAAAATTATCATGCATTGCCGTCGGCAATACGAAAAATTATCATGCATTGCCGTAGGCATTAGGAAAACTTATCATGCATTGCCGTAGGCATTAGAAAAAATTATCATGCATTGCCGTCGGCAATACGAAAAATTATCATGCATTGCCGTAGGCATTAGGAAAAATTAATAATCACTATTTCCCCCACTGGTATTAGGAAAAATCATTTTCATGATTTTCCCGTCGAAATATACACTTGAGAAATCTTAATCTTATAAAATCCCTTAATCCACACCCACAAAAAAAATCACCCGTTATCACAATTAATACTACCCAAAAAAAAATCACCCGTTCCCACAAAGTTAATGTAAACAAAAAACTCCTTATGTAAACAAAAATCTGGACGGACTTATTGAACCACCCTCGCAGGTATCAAATTTCACAAATTTCCAAGAATTTAAGAATTTTCAAATTTTAATTACCCAAATTTAACAATTTCAGCCACAATTTAACAATTTCAGCCACAATTTAACAATTTTAATCGGCGCCAGAACCGTTATTTCACTACTACTTGTATTAGTTAGGTGATCCATCAGTACTTTTGATTATTTAAGTTTGGTTTAGTATGCCTTTCTCTTATATAAATAGATGTGTCAAAACGACAATTGTCTGGTGTAAGCTCATTACTACTTATAGCTTTATTATTGGCTCGTCTATAAATATAAGTTATAGGAATGCCATCATCGTTTTGGATATAACCATTTCTATCAAGATAAAGGAAAGATTCAGGTGGGATGTATCCATTTTGTAAAATTTTTGATATATACTCATCTGAAACGTAGTAAGGAGCCATTATATGATTATTTTCGTATTATAAAGTTATCTATTCTGCAACTTTAAGCTGGGAAACCAAGTTTTTGGTTTTGATAATTCAGTTTCTTCCATTGGAAGATGGTAAAAATTTCGATCTAAGTATATTACCAAAATGAAGATAGATCATTAATATATTTTTTATTCAAAATGAAGGAAACTGCGACCGTAGTAGATCTATTGTATCCATTGCCAGTTGCTAGAGCACCTTATCTAGACCTAATCTCCTAATGAATCTCAAGACTGTTCGTGAGTATAGTGTTGGCAGTTACCAATCCTCCAATAGGTTCTTTTTCCATTGGCTATATCCTCTGTGGCATAACGCTTTGCAGTCCTTCAGAATATGCTCAGGAGTTTCCTCGCCATAATCACAGAATCTGCACAGGCTGTTACTCTCAATACCAATACCAAGTCTGTTGAGGCCTTTTCTCAGTTTGCAATGGCATGTCAGCAGTCTTAGATTGTTTTTACGATTTTGGTTAAGCGTTTGCATCATCACACAATTCAACACCTTAAAGAGATCATAGACACTAATAATATGAGGGAAGAAGCGGAGAAATGTTGGCGTGCGCCGAAAACTTGCAAAATTTATAAAATCCTGTATAGCTCCCATGATGCCAAATTGACTAAATTCCTTTTATCACTAACTAGAAGCAACTGCAAACTTCTAGTGGACACTGCTGGACTGCTTCGTATGCCGTCAAAACAGGACGAGTACTTGACGGTAACTGTAGAAAATGTAAGAAGCCGGGGAAATTGAAACACTGGAACATCTACTGTGTCACTGCCCGGCTTGGTGCTCACACTTTTCGTAGTCTTGAGCTTGTATCGAGAGTAGAAATGTGTAGATTAATAAAATTTGTTAAATCTGTGTGGCAGTCATTCAAACGAACTAGGCTGCCATACTTACAGGTTATCTTCTCATTTGCTGGTATCGCTAAGTATCAATCGTGGTCTATGCGAGGTCTTTGGACCACGCAGTTAAACATAACCCTAACCCAACCATCATTAGCTTTGGACGCCTCAATCCAGGGAGATTGAGCCAGAGTTGTTCCCTAGTAGTCTTGATCTCCATCGATATATCTTCCCGGATTTTTTTCCAATTGAAGTGACAAAACAGTTCTAGTTCGACCATGGGTGTACTAGCTTCCCCCCCCCCCCTTCCCTTCTGGCCATTTTATCTGCATTTTAATTTCCTATCGCCCCGGCACACAGTGCTTCGTTACATAGAAAAAATAAAATAAAATAATATACAAAAAAATAATCATTTCTTATCTACAAACATATATATCGATCATTTACTTCAATAGTGTCATAACTCATAAAATGCAAAAGAAAATGCTTACAAATTTGTATGTTATTAACATTACAATACGAAAGCATTTGTTTTCTTTTTGAATTACAGAGTAAACACCCAGGGCTTAATATGCGTGCCAGTTGACGGGCTGCAGGATTCAAGTTCAAGACCTGACTCCACCAAAATCTCTGCCCTTTTTTGAATTACTATCCTTGTAAACTCTACATATACATATGTTTTATACAGCCTCACGAACCTGCAAAAGCTGAGCCAGCTGTGTCGTCATGTCATGCATCTAGGCCGTTCTAATTTGTCTCACACTCTTCTGTGCTTTTCCACTTTCTTTTTGGTTTTTTAAAGTCTGGTCGTATCCGTTCAGTGCCGTCCATATGTTCTGATGGTGTGTTATGTTGCCGTGACCGCTTCATTCCCCCATCACTTGTATACGTTTTGTAGCAAGAGCTGCTATTTAATATAATACGAATGTCTATTGGTTCAACATAAAGAATGGTCTCCGATGACCATGGTGGGTGTAGTTCTCATAGCACCACTTATGCCTAGGCAGCACATTCGTTGAACCTTCTCCAAGATTTTAGTGTTGCACTTCATAACTGTTGACCTCCACCATACTACAGATACGTATGTTAGAATTGGTCTGATCACACTTCTACAGAGTCAGTGGTCTCAATAGGCCTAAGACCCCCATCTGGACCCAATGGCCCTTCTGCAGAGAGGCCAACACCAGTTAGACTTATTGACTCCTTTTTTCTTGATCTAGGATCACTCCTAAATATTTAATCCTATCAGATAAGGTTATGATCTTTCCCTAGAAACTATGATCAATATACTGCATGATCTTTGTTTTCCCGGTGAAAAGAGTTATTTCCATTTTTTCTGTCAATTTGACACAAAAGTAATGCAAACGAATATGTATAAGTTGACAACTGGAATTGTTCAAAAAAAATTGACAACGAAGGCTATTCTATTTGTCACAGGCCTTGTTGATTTTATAACACATTTTTTCCCTCAGTGTATGCCGCTTTGCCTTGAGTTTTAATGTTTTTATCAAGTTTCTTCTAAGCATCGAATTTTGTTACACGTGTTTTTCTAGATTTTGTTTTTTTCTCATATTTTTTCCGTATTCATGTATATGTATACTAGTAGATTTGTATGTATTAAAAAAAATAAGTATTAACACAATTCATAATTTTTCTTAACTTTTTTTTCTTTGTTCACTGGTAAGAGTATATGAATTCGATTTATATGTATGAGTTGAATGTTTAATAAGCACTGACGTTCGAAAAAAAACAGAAAACCAATAATAAGAATTTTTAAGACTTTAATTTTTTCTTATGAATTCGAAGTACTGCATTTTTATCAGCCAAGTTTTTAGAAAATTTTCTGAAATTGTGATGAAATTTTTATAATTTTTTTAGAGATAGCAAAAATTAAAAATTTTAAAAACCCCCGAATATTTCTAGAAAATATGTGACGTCTTGTAAGCGGCTGGAGCGATTTTCTTAAACCATATTTAAGAACCTTCTCGATCAAGTCACCTTTCAAACAAAAAAAAAAGCTAAATCAAAATCGGTCCAAATGGTACAGAGTAGAAAAGTTATTGGTGCTCGAAAATCTAACAAATTTAGATGATCAAAAATGCATTAACTAAAGAAATTGGTTAAACTAACTAATGTGAAGCAGTAATCAAAGTGGATTTAAAGGAAAGGCAATAAAAAAAAGTTAAACAAACAACAACCACTCCAATATCCATCTAAAAATTCTAATGCAGTTGGCATTCATTTCATCCAAATCCAAATGAAGACCTTAACTACTTGTTTGAATTACAATATTTCCTTCATAATAAATAATCCACACGAGGGTGGAAGAGGAAAGAATAAAAGTGTGTGCATTACTAAGCCAAAAGAGACACTTAAAACTTCAAAATAGAAAGTAAGGAAAGGACACACAATTTGAAGTTAGCAGGCAAATTCAATTTGTTTATTGCACTGGTTAGGTTAGATTATGTTCATGCCCGGAGACATACACTCAAGTAGAGTGGTAATGGGGACAATAGTCCTGTTTTGGGAATTAAAAACCGGGAAACAGGACTATTGTACCCATTAATACAAAAGTGATGGCAACCCGGTTCCGAATGTGGGGGGGGGGGATTTTGGGGATTTTCATGCCGAGATTTTATGTCTGTGTGTGGTTGTGTGTGTGTGTGTGTGGTTGTGTGTGTGTGGTTGTGTGTGTGTGTGTGTACACGTGTGTGTACAGCTTATGTTATTATTGTAAAGAAACGTTGTGCTTACAGTTCATGGATGCATGTATATGTGGGTGTTTGTATGTGTGTATGTATGTGTGTGTGTGTGTGCATATGAGTGTGTGTGTGTGTGTTTATGTATTTAATTGTGAGTCTGCCGGTGTCGGATACTTTTGTTGTAGTGGTAGACAAATATTATACCCCTGTAGGAAATGTCGATTATGAAAAATGTATTGACTCGCTTTCGACTTGTCACCAGTACTACTATATACTTATCACCCATATAATACTTTGTGCTATAGACATTTAGCATGTGTCATTGAAACCCTACAAATAACACTGAAACAATTAAGTAGGTATTGACTACGAAGTTCTTATGAGATATGGAGACATACCAACCAAACAGTTAGTTCCAGTAATTTGTGTGCATACAAATGCATATATGTATATAGACAAGTTGCTGACAATTCCAACACAAATATACCATATTTGTTTTCTATATTTCTTTTATAATGAGGGATAGAACAAACTTATTATATCAAAATCGCCACTAGAATTTTAATGTTGCTACAAAGACATTTGGTTCCCAGTCTGACTGTAGGGTAGTGGCAAGAAATTTGTGTGTATGTAGTAATCGTGATTTGATTGATTTTGGTTTGCTGTTGTGAGTTCTCGTTGCTATGCGTATGTATGGTTATTGTATGTATGTATTAATTTTTATTTTTTATTTGTATCTCTGGGGAAATAATCTAATAGGTGCAGAAAGTGGCAACCCTGTTGTAAATGGCAGTGGATAGGGAATATATTTGGTAATGTATGTTTATGTTGTTGGATTTGAAGAATATCATTGCTTGTGGGAGTTATATCATCACTTTTTCATACATATTTAAAAATGAATGTAAATATGTTTTCAGGGCTATTGACGTTGCTATTCTTATGGAGGTAGAAAATATTGTGTTGCCATAGGCTTTATATGTGCAAGGGAACTTCAGATGTTAAATGCTTTGAATCCAGTCAGGTTGATACGAAGAGCTTTTGACTAGGGGTAATGTTATTTTTTTTTTTTCTTTTCAATATATTTTACTTTAATGAAACAATTATATAAAATAGCTTTTAGAGCAATATATCAAAAACTGCTCGTACCTTTGTATTACAAATTGATGCTAGCGATTTTTTTTTTCTGGTTGTTGCTGTGTATTTGAATTTCATCATATATCGTAATACCAAAAGAGAATTGTGGAAATGTATATGTGTGTGTGAGTATGTACATATATATGTGTGTTCGTGTGTGTATGAATTTCATCATATGTCGTAATAAATTAGATTTGATGACTACTACGCGATTCTCATATAAAGTATATAAGTAGAATAAATAATGTAGACTGTCATCAGTCTGCTCTGATATCTCAACAAGTGACAACCTAGTTTCCCAGTCAAAATTTCTAAAGTGTTTGAAATCCAAAAACTATAAAAGTGATCGAACTAACTACTGTTTGTTAAACAAGTTTATACTGTATAAAAAATAATTAAATAAAGTTAAGTGAAATAAATTGTTTATAAATAAAATAATTAAATCAATTGTTTATAAATAAAATAATTAAATAAATTGTTTATAAATAAAATAATTGAATTAATAAACAAATATATAATTAAATAAAATGAATACTACAAGTTGTACCATCTGTAATAAAGTCTTTATGACTCAAACAAAACTAAATCAGCATATGGAAACGCACTCGTATGCTAACCAATCAAAGGCTGCTCTTGGAATCAGTAAGCTAAATCTACAAAACAAATATTGTGAGGATTGCGATGAGATGATCCCATCAAATAGTTATATGGCTCATGTCAGAACCACAAAACACAAAAACAATTGTCACCAAGAACGGATTGGTGATTTTCTCACTAAAAGAGTGAGCAACTTCAATGGAAGGATCGAGACATATATCCTCCTCAACAAAAATGTGGCTATCTTGTTTCCGGAGGAGTTTCTGAAATCTGCCAAGAGCTCCATAGTACAACAACTCAATGAATGTAGTAGGATACATACTACATTTAAATTTAATATGGAGCTCACATGTGATTATATGAAGATGGTGAATGATGAGATGAATGTTTCCCAACTTGTACATATTTCGAAAATGATGTTGGTGACTTTGTCTGATGACATAGAAGACATGTACAAGAAACAGACGGAGGAGCTTAGAGCCAGAATGGAAGAATTTCAAGAGAGGGATAGCGGATGGACTTTGACTTCAATAAATTTCCTTGAAGTTAATATAAACAAGGCATCGATAATAAGAGGATCGAGCTTTATCCCTCTCCCAAAAAATATTGCAATGAAACGTGCATGCATAAATGTTGAGAATAATGACATTTATTGCTTTAAATGGTCTCTCATTGCTGCTTTGAATGGAAATAGTGGTCTGAGTCCTAAACAACGGAAAAATTATAGAAATTACAATATTGCTGACATTTCTGATGAGAATATTAATATAGGAGCAATTGCATTAAATTTTGAAGGTCTAGAGTTTCCACTCCCATTGAAGCAGATAAAACAATTCGAGAATCAAAATGATATGAGCATAAATGTATTTGGTCACAATGGAATATCGCTTGTAGGACCATACTACATAACAAAAGGAGAAAAACACATTCATATTAATCTCTTATTGCTCCAGTCCAATGAGAACTTCCACTATGTGCTAATCAAAGATATATCAAAGTAAGTTTCATTAGTGCATTTATGCAAAATGTGTTCCCTATATAAAAAGCTACTTCTTATTGTTATATTAATTTACATATTATTTTATTTTCCTCTTTTCCTTAGACTCCTTCGTTCCAACATGACGTCACACAGATGTAAGATTAATATCTGTAACACCTGCCTTTATCATACACATGATGCTTATGTGTACAGTCAACATAAAAATTTTTGTGGTAAAAAAGTCATCAGGATGCCTGAAGATGGATGTATTATTAAGTACAAAAACTACTACAAACAGCTAGATGTACCATTTGTCATCTACGCAGACTTCGAGTCTATTTTAGAAAAACTCCATGATCCTGTAAGTAAAAGCACTACAAATGTACAGAAACACCATGCGTGTGCATTCGGCTATTTTATTACTTGTAGTTTTAAGAAGGAAAATAACTCATATAGACATTATTTTGGTGAAGATTCGGCAAATGTATTTATCAAAAAAATAGTTGAAGATTGTACAGACATCTATTTAAATTATTTACTAAAAGTTAAGAAAATGTTCATGACCCCAATAGAAATAGTTCAATATAACAATGCAAAAAATTGTCATATATGTAAGAAAATATTAAATAACGATAAAGTTAGAGATCATTGTCATCTTACGGGCAATTATCGTGGGGCGGCTCATAGCGAATGTAATTTAAATTATAAAACACCTCAGTTTATTCCGGTTATTTTCCATAATCTTTCTGCATATGATATGCACCTATTTTTCAAAGAACTTTCTACTATAAAAAATGCCACAATAAAAGTGATTCCCCAGAACACAGAACGTTATATTTCTCTTTCAATTTTTATCAGATTATATGAAAAACATGGATTCGAAATAAGATTTATAGACTCGTTTAGATTTATGGCTTCGAGTTTAGATACGTTAGCAAAAAATCTTGATAGCAATGATTTTAATACTATTCGATCATGTTTCGTTGATGAAGCTCATTTCAACCTGATTAGAAAAAAGGGTGTATTTCCGTACTCTTACATGGATTCCATGACTAAGTTTAAGGAAATTAAACTCCCTAGTAGAGAAGAGTTCTTCAATATTCTAACGAATGAAGAATGTGATGTTGTCGAGTATGAACATGCTCAAAAAATATGGAGAGAGTTTAACTGTAAAACCCTCCTTGACTATACTGAACTCTACTTAAAGACAGATGTTCTTCTTCTAACTGACGTGTTTTTAGGAAAATTTGTAGAGGTATATACGATTTGGACCCCTGTCATTATTATACAGCACCAGGCTTATCCTGGGATGCAATGTTAAAAACCACTGAAGTTTCACTGGAACAGTTCACTGATTCCGAAATGTATATGTTTATGCAAAACGGAATTAGAGGTGGACTAGTTCAATGCTCGCAAAGATATTCGAAAGCGAATAACAAATATTTGGAAGATTTTGATGCATCAAAACCATCAGAATTTCTCGTCTACTTAGACGCAAATAACCTTTACGGTTGGGCGATGTCGGAATATCTTCCTTACGGTGAATTTGAGTGGGTATGTGATACTGATTTTGATGTTATGAAAATTTCTGATACTGCAGAGTATGGGTACATTTTGGAAGTGGATATAGATTATCCCGATTCAGTGCATGATCTACATAATGATTTGCCATTTTGTCCCCAAAATAAGCCAGTGGGGGCATCCAAAATCAAAAAATTAGTTGCGGACTTACACGCAAAAACAAATTACACCATGCACTATAGAGTTTTAAAACAAGCCATTTCAAATGGACTCATCTTAAAACAAATCCATAGAATACTCAGATTTAAGCAATCCCCTTGGCTTAAAAAATATATTGACTTAAACACATTACATAGGACAAATGCTAAAAATAATTTTGAAAAAGATTTCTTCAAACTTTTGAACAACGCTGTTTATGGGAAGACAATGGAAAACATTGAAAAACGTAGGGATATTAGAATTGCTTCATCTTGGGAAACAACAAACAGGAATCATTTAGGTCTCAGAGCATTAATTTCGAAACCAAATTTTATGCAGTTGACAAAATTTTCTGATGATATGTATGCGGTAGAGTTAGAAATAATGGAACCACTATATGATAAACCCATATATGTTGGCTTTACAGTACTGGAGTTATCCAAGTGGAGAATGTATGACTTCCATTATGGCTTCATGAAGCCTAAATTTGGAGAGAACATTTCTCTCAACTATATGGATACTGACTCGTTTATTTATTCAATTAAAACTGATGATTTTTACGATGACATACGTAATGATATTATTTTGAATTTTGATACGTCAGAATATCCTATAGATAATCAATTTCGTTTGCCGCTACTCAATAAGAAGGTTTTAGGTATGATGAAAGATGAAAACAGTGGGGATATAATGACAGAGTTTGTTGGTTTAAGAGCAAAAATGTATTCTCTCTCGACTCTTCGCTCGGAAGCTGTTAAAAAATCTAAAGGGGTCAAAAAGTCTGTAATTAAAAAGTTGTCCATTAATGATTACAAAAGTTGCTTATTTGAATCCAAAATTATCTCAGATGAAATGTTTTTGTTTAGGTCTAAAACACATCAACTATATACTCAAAAACTAAATAAAATAGCTCTTAGCTTTTCTGATGATAAAAGAAATATAATGAAAGATAAAATAAAAACGCGTGCATGGGGGCATTACATAGACCGAAATAATGAAACAATGGATGTAGAATAGAATGCTTCCTACTAAATTGCATGTAAGATGACAACAAGAATTTAATTTTGTACCAATTATACTTATTTAATAATTTTTTAATTTATTTATTATTTACTTATTTGTATATTAATTTATTTATGTATTTATTTCTGTATTTATTTCTGTATTAATTTATTTATTGATTATATATATATCTTTGTTTATGAATGTATCTATTAATTTTAGTATTTTATTCACACAAAAGCATGTTAAAATTTAATGGTCTAAAACTTTTACCTTTTTTTTTTTTTTTGCCTGTACCTAAATTACTTGTAAATAAGAATCAAATATTAGATTAATGATCTTTTTTTTTTCTCTTTCTTTTTATATCATACTTTTTATTTTTTTATATATACCTACATAGAGTTAAATTTGTATTAGTACTAAGATTTTTAAGAAAAAATTTTAAATAAAATTTTGAAAAAAGAATTAAATATGTGAATGATTTTTATTTCTTTATTGGCTTTACTTCGTTGGATCATAAATTTTTTGTTTCTCCTTATGTGCAAATTTCTGTTTTTATATTGCTTAAACATGCACAGTCTTGTTTTCATGTTACTTAAAAACATGCGCAATCATGTTTACTTTGAGAGCTTCTATACAAGAGGAATTGAATTTTACAATATTATGAAATTCCATTAAATTTCATCAGATATTTTCTTATCGACACTAACTGCTTTAACACCATCTCATTATTGTTTGCTAACAGCAGAACAGGTATCAGCTATCAGGTCAGCTTTTTAGGAGCTGGTCTGGTTTTCAGATCAGCTTTTCAGGACCTGGTCTGGTTTTCAGATCAGCTTTTCAGGACCTGGTCTGGTTATCAGATCAGCTTTTCAGGACCTGGTCTGGTTTTCAGATCAGCTTTTAAGGACCTGGTCTGGTTTTCAGATCAGCTTTTCAGGAGCTGGTCTGGTTATCAGATCAGCTTTTCAGGACCTGGTCTGGTTTTCAGATCAGCTTTTAAGGACCTGGTCTGGTTTTCAGATCAGCTTTTAAGGACCTGGTCTGGTTTTCAGATCAGCTTTTCAGGAGCTGGTCTGGTTTTCAGATCAGCTTATCAGATATCAAATCAGCTTATCAGATATCAAATCAGCTTATCAGGTAGCTGGTCTGGTTTTCAGATCAGGCTATCTGATTCAGATTGAATTATCAGTTTACAAGTAGCTAGCCATTTATAACATTTATATGAATGAAGTTTAAAGTTAGATGAATCAACTAAAGTCAATCTTTTATGAGCAGTAATTTTTTTATGAAAACATATAAAACCTGAAGAACCTTAAGAAAATATTATATTATTTTTCCTTCCAACACTCTCTACAAACTTCTTAAAACTTTTAAAAATTCATATTACATACAACATGATGCCTATAAACGTGCTTAATTTTTTTTTTCTCATCTTGCATAAACATTATAATTACATTTGCATTGTCTCTTATTAAATGCTTACAACCATATTCATAAAAATATTAAACAGCATTTCGAATTTTGTTTAAGCAAAATTCACTAAAATTGTATTCATAATAGAAATTTAGCTTTAAAAACATCTTTTAAACCTTATATAAATCACATAATTTTAAAATTGACTGCACTCATATTTAAAATAATTTTGAGTTGACCTTGGTATAATTTTGCTTCATGTTTATTTGTATATTTAACTTTGCCTGTATGAATGTGCGTATGTATACATGTATGTATTAGGAATAATGCTACAAGTTTAGCACAAGTACAATGATGACTCATTGTACTTGTGCCCCATACAAAAATATACACGTACATATAAATATGTATATTATTCTGCTTTTCAGATGCAACATCAGCAAATATCATAATTAAAATGCTTTAAGCTTTATTATAATATCTCATTCCTTTAAAAATGAAATTAACTTCTTCGGATATTCATATTTGACTTGATATAGATAATTTGAGTATAAATAGAAATATTCGGACTTGATTAGTAGTAGTGAATTACCAATTCGGCCCCAATTAAACTTGCAAAATTGTTGGCGAAATTGTTAAATTTGGGTAATTAAAATTTGAAAATTCTTAAATTCTTGGAAATTTGTGAAATTTGATACCTGCGAGGGTGGTTCAATAAGTCCGTCAAATTTTTATTTTATTTTTCCTAATGCGAACGGAAAATCCTGAAAATGATTTTTCGTAATGTGGACCAGGAAAAAAGTGAAAAAAAAAATTTTTTTGTAATGCCGACGGGAAAAATGTTAAAAAAAAAAAATATTTTTCCTAATGCCAACGGAAAATCCTGAAAATGATTTTTCGTAATGTGGACAGAAAAAAAGTGAAAAAAAATTAGTAATGCTGACGGCAAAAACGTGAACAAAAAATATTTTTGTAATGCCGACGGGAAAAACATGAAAATAAATATTTTTGTAATGCCGGCGGGAAAAACGTAAGAAAAGAAATAAAAATATTTTTCCTAATGCCAACGGAAAATCCTAAAAATGATTTTTCGTAATGTGGACATTAAAAACGTAAACAAGTTTAATCAGCGCCGAATTGGTATTTCACTACTACTAATCAAGTCCGAATATTTCTATTTATACTCAAATTATCTATATCAAGTCAAATATGAATATCCGAAGAAGTTAATTTCATTTTTAAAGGAATGAGATATTATAATAAAGCTTAAAGCATTTTAATTATGATATTTGCTGATGTTGCATCTGAAAAGCAGAATAATATACATATTTATATGTACGTGTATATTTTTGTATGGGGCACAAGTAGAATGAGTCATCATTGTACTTGTGCTAAACTTGTAGCATTATTCCTAATACATACATGTATACATACGCACATTCATACAGGCAAAGTTAAATATACAAATAAACATGAAGCAAAATTATACCAAGGTCAACTCAAAATTATTTTAAATATGAGTGCAGTCAATTTTAAAATTATGTGATTTATATAAGGTTTAAAAGATGTTTTTAAAGCTAAATTTCTATTATGAATACAATTTTAGTGAATTTTGCTTAAACAAAATTCGAAATGCTGTTTAATATTTTTATGAATATGGTTGTAAGCATTTAATAAGAGACAATGCAAATGTAATTATAATGTTTATGCAAGATGAGAAAAAAAAATTAAGCACGTTTATAGGCATCATGTTGTATGTAATATGAATTTTTAAAAGTTTTAAGAAGTTTGTAGAGAGTGTTGGAAGGAAAAATAATATAATATTTTCTTAAGGTTCTTCAGGTTTTATATGTTTTCATAAAAAAATTACTGCTCATAAAAGATTGACTTTAGTTGATTCATCTAACTTTAAACTTCATTCATATAAATGTTATAAATGGCTAGCTACTTGTAAACTGATAATTCAATCTGAATCAGATAGCCTGATCTGAAAACCAGACCAGCTACCTGATAAGCTGATTTGATATCTGATAAGCTGATTTGATATCTGATAAGCTGATCTGAAAACCAGACCAGCTCCTGAAAAGCTGATCTGAAAACCAGACCAGGTCCTTAAAAGCTGATCTGAAAACCAGACCAGGTCCTTAAAAGCTGATCTGAAAACCAGACCAGGTCCTGAAAAGCTGATCTGATAACCAGACCAGCTCCTGAAAAGCTGATCTGAAAACCAGACCAGGTCCTGAAAAGCTGATCTGAAAACCAGACCAGGTCCTGAAAAGCTGATCTGATAACCAGACCAGGTCCTGAAAAGCTGATCTGAAAACCAGACCAGGTCCTGAAAAGCTGATCTGAAAACCAGACCAGCTCCTAAAAAGCTGACCTGATAGCTGATACCTGTTCTGCTGTTAGCAAACAATAATGAGATGGTGTTAAAGCAGTTAGTGTCGATAAGAAAATATCTGATGAAATTTAATGGAATTTCATAATATTGTAAAATTCAATTCCTCTTGTATAGAAGCTCTCAAAGTAAACATGATTGCGCATGTTTTTAAGTAACATGAAAACAAGACTGTGCATGTTTAAGCAATATAAAAACAGAAATTTGCACATAAGGAGAAACAAAAAATTTATGATCCAACGAAGTAAAGCCAATAAAGAAATAAAAATCATTCACATATTTAATTCTTTTTTCAAAATTTTATTTAAAATTTTTTCTTAAAAATCTTAGTACTAATACAAATTTAACTCTATGTAGGTATATATAAAAAAATAAAAAGTATGATATAAAAAGAAAGAGAAAAAAAAAAGATCATTAATCTAATATTTGATTCTTATTTACAAGTAATTTAGGTACAGGCAAAAAAAAAAAAAAAAGGTAAAAGTTTTAGACCATTAAATTTTAACATGCTTTTGTGTGAATAAAATACTAAAATTAATAGATACATTCATAAACAAAGATATATATATAATCAATAAATAAATTAATACAGAAATAAATACAGAAATAAATACATAAATAAATTAATATACAAATAAGTAAATAATAAATAAATTAAAAAATTATTAAATAAGTATAATTGGTACAAAATTAAATTCTTGTTGTCATCTTACATGCAATTTAGTAGGAAGCATTCTATTCTACATCCATTGTTTCATTATTTCGGTCTATGTAATGCCCCCATGCACGCGTTTTTATTTTATCTTTCATTATATTTCTTTTATCATCAGAAAAGCTAAGAGCTATTTTATTTAGTTTTTGAGTATATAGTTGATGTGTTTTAGACCTAAACAAAAACATTTCATCTGAGATAATTTTGGATTCAAATAAGCAACTTTTGTAATCATTAATGGACAACTTTTTAATTACAGACTTTTTGACCCCTTTAGATTTTTTAACAGCTTCCGAGCGAAGAGTCGAGAGAGAATACATTTTTGCTCTTAAACCAACAAACTCTGTCATTATATCCCCACTGTTTTCATCTTTCATCATACCTAAAACCTTCTTATTGAGTAGCGGCAAACGAAATTGATTATCTATAGGATATTCTGACGTATCAAAATTCAAAATAATATCATTACGTATGTCATCGTAAAAATCATCAGTTTTAATTGAATAAATAAACGAGTCAGTATCCATATAGTTGAGAGAAATGTTCTCTCCAAATTTAGGCTTCATGAAGCTATAATGGAAGTCATACATTCTCCACTTGGATAACTCCAGTACTGTAAAGCCAACATATATGGGTTTATCATATAGTGGTTCCATTATTTCTAACTCTACCGCATACATATCATCAGAAAATTTTGTCAACTGCATAAAATTTGGTTTCGAAATTAATGCTCTGAGACCTAAATGATTCCTGTTTGTTGTTTCCCAAGATGAAGCAATTCTAATATCCCTACGTTTTTCAATGTTTTCCATTGTCTTCCCATAAACAGCGTTGTTCAAAAGTTTGAAGAAATCTTTTTCAAAATTATTTTTAGCATTTGTCCTATGTAATGTGTTTAAGTCAATATATTTTTTAAGCCAAGGGGATTTCTTAAATCTGAGTATTCTATGGATTTGTTTTAAGATGAGTCCATTTGAAATGGCTTGTTTTAAAACTCTATAGTGCATGGTGTAATTTGTTTTTGCGTGTAAGTCCGCAACTAATTTTTTGATTTTGGATGCCCCCACTGGCTTATTTTGGGGACAAAATGGCAAATCATTATGTAGATCATGCACTGAATCGGGATAATCTATATCCACTTCCAAAATGTACCCATACTCTGCAGTATCAGAAATTTTCATAACATCAAAATCAGTATCACATACCCACTCAAATTCACCGTAAGGAAGATATTCCGACATCGCCCAACCGTAAAGGTTATTTGCGTCTAAGTAGACGAGAAATTCTGATGGTTTTGATGCATCAAAATCTTCCAAATATTTGTTATTCGCTTTCGAATATCTTTGCGAGCATTGAACTAGTCCACCTCTAATTCCGTTTTGCATAAACATATACATTTCGGAATCAGTGAACTGTTCCAGTGAAACTTCAGTGGTTTTTAACATTGCATCCCAGGATAAGCCTGGTGCTGTATAATAATGACAGGGGTCCAAATCGTATATACCTCTACAAATTTTCCTAAAATTTTCAAACACGTCAGTTAGAAGAAGAACATCTGTCTTTAAGTAGAGTTCAGTATAGTCAAGGAGGGTTTTACAGTTAAACTCTCTCCATATTTTTTGAGCATGTTCATACTCGACAACATCACATTCTTCATTCGTTAGAATATTGAAGAACTCTTCTCTACTAGGGAGTTTAATTTCCTTAAACTTAGTCATGGAATCCATGTAAGAGTACGGAAATACACCCTTTTTTCTAATCAGGTTGAAATGAGCTTCATCAACGAAACATGATCGAATAGTATTAAAATCATTGCTATCAAGATTTTTTGCTAACGTATCTAAACTCGAAGCCATAAATCTAAACGAGTCTATAAATCTTATTTCGAATCCATGTTTTTCATATAATCTGATAAAAATTGAAAGAGAAATATAACGTTCTGTGTTCTGGGGAATCACTTTTATTGTGGCATTTTTTATAGTAGAAAGTTCTTTGAAAAATAGGTGCATATCATATGCAGAAAGATTATGGAAAATAACCGGAATAAACTGAGGTGTTTTATAATTTAAATTACATTCGCTATGAGCCGCCCCACGATAATTGCCCGTAAGATGACAATGATCTCTAACTTTATCGTTATTTAATATTTTCTTACATATATGACAATTTTTTGCATTGTTATATTGAACTATTTCTATTGGGGTCATGAACATTTTCTTAACTTTTAGTAAATAATTTAAATAGATGTCTGTACAATCTTCAACTATTTTTTTGATAAATACATTTGCCGAATCTTCACCAAAATAATGTCTATATGAGTTATTTTCCTTCTTAAAACTACAAGTAATAAAATAGCCGAATGCACACGCATGGTGTTTCTGTACATTTGTAGTGCTTTTACTTACAGGATCATGGAGTTTTTCTAAAATAGACTCGAAGTCTGCGTAGATGACAAATGGTACATCTAGCTGTTTGTAGTAGTTTTTGTACTTAATAATACATCCATCTTCAGGCATCCTGATGACTTTTTTACCACAAAAATTTTTATGTTGACTGTACACATAAGCATCATGTGTATGATAAAGGCAGGTGTTACAGATATTAATCTTACATCTGTGTGACGTCATGTTGGAACGAAGGAGTCTAAGGAAAAGAGGAAAATAAAATAATATGTAAATTAATATAACAATAAGAAGTAGCTTTTTATATAGGGAACACATTTTGCATAAATGCACTAATGAAACTTACTTTGATATATCTTTGATTAGCACATAGTGGAAGTTCTCATTGGACTGGAGCAATAAGAGATTAATATGAATGTGTTTTTCTCCTTTTGTTATGTAGTATGGTCCTACAAGCGATATTCCATTGTGACCAAATACATTTATGCTCATATCATTTTGATTCTCGAATTGTTTTATCTGCTTCAATGGGAGTGGAAACTCTAGACCTTCAAAATTTAATGCAATTGCTCCTATATTAATATTCTCATCAGAAATGTCAGCAATATTGTAATTTCTATAATTTTTCCGTTGTTTAGGACTCAGACCACTATTTCCATTCAAAGCAGCAATGAGAGACCATTTAAAGCAATAAATGTCATTATTCTCAACATTTATGCATGCACGTTTCATTGCAATATTTTTTGGGAGAGGGATAAAGCTCGATCCTCTTATTATCGATGCCTTGTTTATATTAACTTCAAGGAAATTTATTGAAGTCAAAGTCCATCCGCTATCCCTCTCTTGAAATTCTTCCATTCTGGCTCTAAGCTCCTCCGTCTGTTTCTTGTACATGTCTTCTATGTCATCAGACAAAGTCACCAACATCATTTTCGAAATATGTACAAGTTGGGAAACATTCATCTCATCATTCACCATCTTCATATAATCACATGTGAGCTCCATATTAAATTTAAATGTAGTATGTATCCTACTACATTCATTGAGTTGTTGTACTATGGAGCTCTTGGCAGATTTCAGAAACTCCTCCGGAAACAAGATAGCCACATTTTTGTTGAGGAGGATATATGTCTCGATCCTTCCATTGAAGTTGCTCACTCTTTTAGTGAGAAAATCACCAATCCGTTCTTGGTGACAATTGTTTTTGTGTTTTGTGGTTCTGACATGAGCCATATAACTATTTGATGGGATCATCTCATCGCAATCCTCACAATATTTGTTTTGTAGATTTAGCTTACTGATTCCAAGAGCAGCCTTTGATTGGTTAGCATACGAGTGCGTTTCCATATGCTGATTTAGTTTTGTTTGAGTCATAAAGACTTTATTACAGATGGTACAACTTGTAGTATTCATTTTATTTAATTATATATTTGTTTATTAATTCAATTATTTTATTTATAAACAATTTATTTAATTATTTTATTTATAAACAATTGATTTAATTATTTTATTTATAAACAATTTATTTCACTTAACTTTATTTAATTATTTTTTATACAGTATAAACTTGTTTAACAAACAGTAGTTAGTTCGATCACTTTTATAGTTTTTGGATTTCAAACACTTTAGAAATTTTGACTGGGAAACTAGGTTGTCACTTGTTGAGATATCAGAGCAGACTGATGACAGTCTACATTATTTATTCTACTTATATACTTTATATGAGAATCGCGTAGTAGTCATCAAATCTAATTTATTACGACATATGATGAAATTCATACACACACGAACACACATATATATGTACATACTCACACACACATATACATTTCCACAATTCTCTTTTGGTATTACGATATATGATGAAATTCAAATACACAGCAACAACCAGAAAAAAAAAATCGCTAGCATCAATTTGTAATACAAAGGTACGAGCAGTTTTTGATATATTGCTCTAAAAGCTATTTTATATAATTGTTTCATTAAAGTAAAATATATTGAAAAGAAAAAAAAAAAAATAACATTACCCCTAGTCAAAAGCTCTTCGTATCAACCTGACTGGATTCAAAGCATTTAACATCTGAAGTTCCCTTGCACATATAAAGCCTATGGCAACACAATATTTTCTACCTCCATAAGAATAGCAACGTCAATAGCCCTGAAAACATATTTACATTCATTTTTAAATATGTATGAAAAAGTGATGATATAACTCCCACAAGCAATGATATTCTTCAAATCCAACAACATAAACATACATTACCAAATATATTCCCTATCCACTGCCATTTACAACAGGGTTGCCACTTTCTGCACCTATTAGATTATTTCCCCAGAGATACAAATAAAAAATAAAAATTAATACATACATACAATAACCATACATACGCATAGCAACGAGAACTCACAACAGCAAACCAAAATCAATCAAATCACGATTACTACATACACACAAATTTCTTGCCACTACCCTACAGTCAGACTGGGAACCAAATGTCTTTGTAGCAACATTAAAATTCTAGTGGCGATTTTGATATAATAAGTTTGTTCTATCCCTCATTATAAAAGAAATATAGAAAACAAATATGGTATATTTGTGTTGGAATTGTCAGCAACTTGTCTATATACATATATGCATTTGTATGCACACAAATTACTGGAACTAACTGTTTGGTTGGTATGTCTCCATATCTCATAAGAACTTCGTAGTCAATACCTACTTAATTGTTTCAGTGTTATTTGTAGGGTTTCAATGACACATGCTAAATGTCTATAGCACAAAGTATTATATGGGTGATAAGTATATAGTAGTACTGGTGACAAGTCGAAAGCGAGTCAATACATTTTTCATAATCGACATTTCCTACAGGGGTATAATATTTGTCTACCACTACAACAAAAGTATCCGACACCGGCAGACTCACAATTAAATACATAAACACACACACACACACTCATATGCACACACACACACACATACATACACACATACAAACACCCACATATACATGCATCCATGAACTGTAAGCACAACGTTTCTTTACAATAATAACATAAGCTGTACACACACGTGTACACACACACACAACCACACACACACAACCACACACACACACACACAACCACACACAGACATAAAATCTCGGCATGAAAATCCCCAAAATCCCCCCCCCCACATTCGGAACAGGGTTGCCATCACTTTTGTATTAATGGGTACAATAGTCCTGTTTCCCGGTTTTTAATTCCCAAAACAGGACTATTGTCCCCATTACCACTCTACTCACTCAGTATCGTTCATGTAGTTCCTCAAACTTCTCCAGTCAATGCCTCTAAGATGAGTAATATCTGATAAGGTGTCATTCCCTAAATAAGTGGATCTCGGCTGAGCGAAAGAAAGCTGGACAATGACAAAAGAAGTTCTGCATTGTCTCCATGTCCTCCATGCATTCATTGTCATTTGTGACTTTAACCCGATATAAATGCCCTAGTAGATTAGAGTGTTAAGGTGCCGCTCAACTTTCCTTGCTAGGGTTTGTTTAGATTCAACGGTCCCCTTGTTTTGTCTTCTTGCGGATCGCCCGATAGAACCTTGGTTAAATTACCAGTTTCACAATTCCATCGTGTCCTGTAGGCAATTTTCGTCCAATTTTGTAGCTCAATATTCGTCGTATGTTAGTCTATAGAGTCAGTGTGTGACAACAGAGCTAAGACCCCATCTGGACCCAATGGCCCTTCTGTAGAGATATCAGCACGAGTTAGTCTTCTTGACTCTTTCCTCTATGTGATCTCTCCACAATAGTTTCCGATCTTGGATCATTCCTTAAAATTTAATCCTATGGTATAAGGTGATGATCTTTCCCTCGAAACTCCATGATCTTTGTTTTCCCGGTGAAAAGACTTATTTCAATTTTTCCTGGGTTAATATTCAGTTCTCTCGGCCGAGCCCAGTTTAGCGCAATGTTGTTTATTGCAATATTAATAACTAAAATGCATTAGATTAAACAAAAAAAAAACTGTTATGTAAGGTAAAATTAACAACAGAATATGGTTGGATGAGTCTACTTTAATTTTTTTTAAACTTATTTGTATCAATACCTTTTAGTTTAAACAAGAAAATAGTAAATTTAATTCCATTTTAATTATCCACCGAATTGCAACAAAAATCTCTATTGACAATGAATTTTTTTATATTAACCGGGAGCATAGCATGTTGATCTAAAACAACTTTAGTTTACAATAAAATTAACAACCGAATCGGTAATATTAAATTTCCTTATTATCTTTAGGCTTTACTTTTTACAACTGTGTGTATCTGTGAAATTAACCAAGAAAATAGTAAATTTTAAGAATTTTTCTATTAAAATACCGGCACCTGAAGGAATTGCCCAAAGAAATAATTGACACTGGCGGAATTGGCTATTTAAAAAAAATACAATTTTGAATTTCAACACCATGCAGACCTGATAACATGTAAAAATTTCTATTAGTCGTTTTTACTATAAAAATATTTTGAACTATAAATTTTCACTAGCTGTTAATTACTCGTATTTCAGTCAGAAAACTAATTTGTTCATATCAATCAGAACAATGATTTTTGCCCCAAAATAAAGTTACAGATCCAGATTAGTTAAGTTAACCAGAGAAATTTTAACAGTCGAATTTTTAACATATTGAAGAAACTTTCTGCAACAAAACAAACAACATCGTGCTTGAGCTGCCACGTATAGTGTCCTTTTGTGATCATTTAGGCATTTGACATTAGTAAAAATTTGTCATAAAATGATTCTCCATGGAGTTTTAATTCACGTCTTATTATATTATCACAAAATTGTTTTGCATTAATTTTGTTTTGCGAGTAAAACTTGAGCAAACGTGTTATTGTCAAAAATTTATATATTTTTTTACGTTGCCTATGCATGTGTGTGTGAATGTATGTATGGAGTCGTATTGACGCATGACGTTGTGGGTTGTATGTATGTGTAAGGGTTCTGACTGCTCCAAGGTTTTATAAAGTAAAATTAAAAAAAACTAAACAATGTGAGACAGTAAAAAATTCCTTTTGAAAAGATATGAGTAGATAATTTTTTGTCTTAAGTAGAAAAAAAATAAGCAACTTAATTAATATGTGCATAATTAGTAAAGAACAAACGACAATGGCAAGACTGTTGTAAATTTAGAGATGGTAAAATTTAGTTTTCATTATAAAAAAAGCTGTCAGCAAATTGCGATGATACGATGAGTCAGAACAATTCACATATTCCATTTGCAATAATGGCTGAGTATATAAAGCAGAAATCTAAATCAACTGACACCACACACAGTCGTCCAAACACAAAGAACGCTGATGATGATGGTGTAGTGGCCTTAGAAAACAGCTAGATGTTCCATTCTACTACGTGTTTGTCAAAATATTTACAATTAACTTTGGTGCTACGAGTGTTTGTTCATTAATAATTATCACATGTAATTGGGCTTACAGAGCTATACGAACTTAAGCCTGATCAAATCATAAAGATTGCAACAAATGAAGTTCGAATAATAATAATTAAAAACTAAGAAAAATTAATTCACATATTAAGTTTCATGTTGGTTAAAAATTTAATCAACTCTTGATAGCAAAATAAAATTTAAATTTTCCATTAAAATGTGTGTAAATTAATATGTAAAATGTTGTTAAAATGTAAATATTTACTTGAATAATTTTGGTGTAGCTTTCGTTTTTTCATATACATATTTAGTTTACAAAGCTGATGTTACTCGTAAGTTATTTTGTTTCAGAAAACCACAACTCAAAATAACGTAAGATACATAAGTAACACTAACCTTATTTTGATAAACGGATAATTTTTATCCAAAATGAATTTCTTGTTTTATTTAATGTAAATATGCGGATATGTGCAGTTTCCATGAATATTTTTTGTTACAAAGCCTGAAAAAATGCCTCGGCGCAATCGAATTTGACAACATCGATTAAATCGTTACAAAAACAAAAACGTATTTTGCTGATCTCGACATATCTAATTTTCTGGAAGGGACAAAATAATTTTGAACAACATTTTTAAAGAAAAACAAAAAAAAAAATTATCTACTCATATTTTTTGAAAACAACTTTTTCACTGTCTCGCAATGTTATTAGTTTTTTAATTTTTTTACTTAATAAAACCTTGGAGCAGTCAACACCCTTTCAAATATAAGAGCCCAAACAACAATGTCATGCTTTAATACATATTGCTCATATTCATAAATATTTATGTATATACACAAACACATGCATAGGCAACATTAAAAAATATATACATTTTTTACAATAACACTTTTGCTCATGTTTTGCGAGTTAACAAAATTAATACAAAACAATTTTGTGAAAATATAATACGCCTTGGATTACTAAAATTTCATGGAGAATAATTTTTTAACAAATTTTTTACTAATGTCTAATGCCTAAATTATCACAAACGGTACTGTACATTAGCAAAATTTACTGCTTTCCAGAAGCGTATTTGCAAGGGAGACAATGTTACAGAACCACTTGCTCTTGCGCATGAATCAGACATTTTCTGTTTGTTCGAGATGAGCCAGCTAGAAGCTCCCAAAACGCCAAGAGTTTTTTACTTAACTAAAGTACTTCACGAAAGTAATATTCAGATGCAAAAGTTATTGGTTTGCAAAATTTTCTATGACAGATTTCTAGGTTAGTGCTTTTGAGAAGCATTTTTTGAAGCTTTTGTTATCAAGTAAGCAATACATTGCTTCCCTCAGGTGTAAGCGCTTCCAAATAAGAATTTTTTTCTGCTGGGACGTGTCAGGCAGCTCATACATGATGTTGACTGTTTTATTGCAGAGAGTATTAAATTACTTAAAATTTTTAATTTCAAAAGTTTTGGTGGAACTTTAATTAGCCAACTGGTTCTCTCTCTTTGTTTAAGTTAATCAGTATCCCAGAAAAAGGTGAGAGAACGAAATGGAATCACTTGCAATTTTGTTTTTATAATGCAAGATTTTTGTTCGCGTCGAGCCACTGAAATGCAATAGCGATATATGTATCATCCACCAAACGTGTACGTGTATGTGTATACATCAGAGCTGCCCACAGAGAGAAAACACTGAGAGAAATGTATAAGCGTATGTGCATTCATTTGTGTAAAAAGCCGATTGATGTTCGGCACTCCGGTATACGTACGTACATATGTTTGTATATAGTTGTGTACTATTTGTGTACGATCGTAGAAAATCTTTTAATGGTCTCGCTTACGTTACTGATTCTCGGAAGCAATGTATTGCTTCTAACAGCTTTTAGTGCTTCTAAGTTTCGAAATTTTTTTGCTGGAATGGAATTTGTTTTTTTTTATAAAAAAAACTGTTCTCCTGATTGATTGTTGGAAAAATATTCTTTTCACCAGCTCAATGAAATTTGCAATTTCAATGAAAAAAATCCATGAATTGGGCTACGAATTGTACTCTATTAACCGCAATATTCACTGAATAACGATTTCTCGTTACCAAACTTGAAGAAATGGCTCGGCGGAAACGGATTTGACTCCAATGATTAAATCATCACAAAAACAAAAATATATTTTTACGATCTCGACAAATCTAATTTTCGGGCAGGGATAAAAAAATTTCGAGCGAATTTTTAAAGAAACAAAAATTATAGTTAATTTTAATTGTTATTGTTCGAACTTCATTTATTTCTATATTTATGACTTGATGAGGCTAAAAAGTTCGTATCGCTTTGCAATCCAAATTACATGTGATAATTATTAATGAACAAATACTCGCAACACCAAAGTCCAATCTTTATTAATTATTCACATATTAGTTAAGTTGCTTATTTTTCTTCTACTTAAGACCAAATATTATCTACTCATATCTTTTCAAAAAGAATTTTTTACTGTCTCACATTGTTATTAGTTTTTTTAAAATTTTACTTTATAAAACCTTGGAGCAGTCAGCACCCTTACAAATACATACAACCAACAACGTCATGCGTCAATACGACTACATACATACATTCACACACACATGCATAGGCAACGTTAAAAAATATATAAATTTTTGACAATAACACTTTTGCTCAAGTTTTACTCGCAAAACAAAATTAATACAAAACAATTTTGTGAAAATATAATATGACGTGGATTAAAACTCCATGGAGAATCATTTTATGACAAATTGTTACTAATGTCTAATGCCTAAATTATCACAAAAGGACACTCTACGTGGCAGCTCAAGCACGATGTTGTTTGTTTTGTTGCAGAAAGTGTCTTCAATATGTTAAAAATTCGACTGCAAAAATCATTGTTTTGATTGAAATGAACAAACTAGTTTTTTGATTGAAATACAACAGCGAGTGAAAATTTATAGTTTAAAATATTTTTATAGTAAAAACGACTAATAGAAACTGTTACATGTTATCAGGTCTGCATGGTGTTGAAATTCAAAATTGTATTTTTTTTAAATAGCCAATTCCGCCAGTGTCAATTATTTCTTTGGGCAATTCCTTCAGGTGCCGGAATTTTAAGAGAAAAATTCTTAAAATTTACTATTTTCTTGGTTAATTTCACAGATACACAGAGTTGTAAAAAGTAAAGCCTAAAGATAATAAGGAAATTTAATATTACCGATTCGGTTGTTAATTTTATTGTAAACTAAAGTTGTTTTAGATCAACATGCTATGCTCCCGGTTAATATAAAAAAATTAATTGTCAATAGAGATTTTTGTTGCAATTCGGTGGATAATTAAAATGGAATTAAATTTACTATTTTCTTGTTTAAACTAAAAGGTATTGATACAAATAAGTTTAAAAAAAATTAATGTAGACTCATCCAACCATATTCTGTTGTTAATTTTACTGTGCATAACAATTTTTTTGTTTAATCTAATGAATTTTAGTTAAAAAAAATTTGCAATAAACAACATTGCGCTAAACTGGGGAAAACAAAGATCATGCAGTTTCGAGGGAAAGATCATCACCTTATACCATAGGATTAAATATTAAGGAATGATCCAAGATCGGAAACTATTGTGTAGACATCATATAGAGGAAAGAGTCAAGAAGGCTAACTCGTGCTGATATCTCTACAGAAGGGCCATTGGGTCCAGATGGGGTCTTAGCTCTGTTGTCACACACTGACTCTATAGACTAACATACGAAGAATATTGAGCTACAAAATTGGACGAAAATTGCCTACAGGACACGATGGAATTGTGAAACTGGTAATTTAACCAAGGTTCTATCGGGCGATCCGCAAGAAGACAAAACAAGGGGACCGTTGAATCTAAACAAACCCTAGCAAGGAAAGTTGAGCGGCACCTTAACACTCTAATCTACTAGGGCATTTATACCGGGTTAAAGTCACGAATGACAATGAATGCATGGAGGACATGGAGACAATGCAGAACTTGTTTTGTCATTGTCCAGCTTTCACTCAGCCGAGATCCAGTTATTTAGGGAATGACACCTTATCAGATATTACTCATCTTAGAGGCATTGACTGGAGAAGTTTGAGGAACTAACCAATGCAATAAGCAAATTGAATTGGCCTGCTAACTTCAAGTTGTGTGTCCGTTTCTTACATTCTACATTTGAAGTTTTAAGTGTCCCTTTTGGCTTAGTAATGCATAGACTTTTATTTTTTCCTCTTCCTCCCTCGTGTGGATTAATTATTATGAAGGAAATATTTTAATTCAAACAAGTAGTTAAGGTCTTCATTTGGATTTGGATGAAATGAATGCCAACTGCATTAGAATTTTTAGATGGATATTGGAGTGGTTGTTGTTTGTTTAACTTTTTTTTATTGCCTTTCCTTTAAATCCACTTTGATTACTGCTTCACATTAGTTAGTTTAACCAATTTCTTTAGTTAATGCATTTTTGATCATCTAAATTTGTTAGATTTTCGAGCACCAATAACTTTTCTACTCTGTACCATTTTTTATGTCTCTACTTTTAACCCCCGACCAAAAAAAGGGGTGTTATAAGTTTGTAGTTTGTATTTGTGTATTTGTACGAGTCCACGTTCAGACCAAACGACTGGACCGATTTTGATTTAGTTTTTTTCTTTTTTTGTTTGAAAGGTGACTTGATCGAGAAGGTTCTTAGATATGGTTTAAGAAAATAGCTCCAGACGTCACATATTTTCTAGAAATATTCGGGGGTTTTTAAAATTTTTAATATTTGTTATCTCTAAAAAAATTATACAAATTTCATCACAATTTCAGAAAATTTTCTAAAAACTTGTCTGATAAAAATTCAGTACTTCGAATTCATAAGAAAAAATGAAAGTCTTAAAAATTCTTATTATTGGTTTTCTGTTTTTTTTTCGAACGTCAATGCTGAGTAAACATTCAACTCATACATATAAATCGAATTCATATACTCTTACCAATGAACAAAGAAAAAAAATTAAGAAAAATTATGAATTGTGTTAATACTTATTTTTTTAATACACATACAAATCTACGAGTATATTTTTTTGAATATATATATCACTGTTCACTTGGCCATCACAGTTTCAGAATGCTGGAAATCCAAGTAAAAACTGTAGAATGCAACAACAAGTAACATAGACCACTACAATAATACTTACATGCATGTACCGATGGTACATCGAATAAGTAAAAAATAATTAATGTGATGATCGTAAAAAGATAAGTAAGAATAGTTAAACATACTGAGGTAGAGTAATATAATTTCGTGCTAACCTAAATAGAAAAATGAAAAATTGGAAAAAACAGAAAATTAATAGTGATACTTATAAATGTGTTTACCAAAGGTAAATCAATTGTATACACAACAATCGTTTCTCATATTCCGTTCATTGTACATTTAAGTTAAATAGCTGATATTAATAAGAATCTCTACCCAAGTAGATAGACTAGGGTGCTGATGAAGTGCGTGGCTGCACAGAAAAGTATCGGTATTTCCCCCAGCTTAAAGTCTAAGTTTAATTTTTCTTCTCTTCTTTAGAAACTCACATTAATTAATAAAAATATTTCATTCAATAAGAATTGAAATTACTGAACTTGAGCCTAACTATGAATTATTTCTGATTAAAATTAATATTTTAGAAAATAATGAGGAAAATAACTAACAAAATACATACCACTAATTTTATGTAAAAAATTATATTTATATGGAAGTTTTTTATTTTA
This sequence comes from Tachina fera, assembly GCA_905220375.1. Classification (NCBI taxonomy): domain Eukaryota; kingdom Metazoa; phylum Arthropoda; class Insecta; order Diptera; family Tachinidae; genus Tachina; species Tachina fera. The sequence goes on along the minus strand of LR999967.1, from coordinate 98,653,447 downwards.
AGCATGTAAAATAAGAGCTTATATATGTATATTAAATTATTTCATACATAAATATACATATAGTCCAAATAAAACTAAATAAAAAATAATTAAAAATTACATTGAATATATGGGCTTGAGGGCAGGACGCACCCTCAAAACCACAATTTATCGGTATGAAATTTTTTTTATTTTATTTTTACATACATAAGACTGACCCGAATTGGGGGTTGAGAGTCGAAGAAATAAAAAAAAAAATAACGACCACCCTAATCTATGTGTATACTCCATACCTAACTCATTTTTTTTAAGATTGGTCGGTGGGTCAATACAGTTCTGATTTCTGTTACTTCAAACATATTAGTGGAACATAGGGTTTTTAATCTAGTGCTACAGCGTCAACTGCGTTGGGGGTTTGTAATAATTTTAATTAAAAGTTATTAAAAGTTTTCAAGCACGGAAGAAACTGGAACAAACACTTTTTCACATTCTCATGTTGTATTCAAACGTGAAGAAAATTAAACACCTGATGACTTTCAGTAACTTTGTATTGATAGACCTTGGGGTATAACTGCTTCACAAATATTTTTTTTTTACTATTGACAAATAAAATTTTTCTTAATTTACTTCAAGTGCATTAAATTTTATTTATAACTATTCGTACATATTTATTTTTTATGTTAGAGCTTAAATTTATTTTTATTAATTAATACACAAATTTAGTAAGTATTTTTCCATCGTCAAAATATGTCGCTTCGAAAAACATACATATTTTTATTTCGTTTAAACTTTAAAGGCATATTTTAGAAAAAGTTGTGTATAATAATAGTTTTTCAAGCATTGTTGAAAATTGTTTGTGAATTCTCATTTTATAAAATATTATTTATTCTACATGAAATTACTAAAAGCGTTTTATTATTATGTGGTTTATTGGGCTCTTAAACACACATCTTTAAATTATTATAAGAAAAAGTTTTATATACAAAATCGAAAACGAAAATTGGTAACAAGTTATTGAAATATATATTTTTTTTGTCAGTGATATCAAAATTCTATAATCAATAATCAAATTTCAAGTGCTTTAATAAAAAAATTCTTTGATTTACCAAACACACACAACAACTGTTGAAACAAAGGTGAGTGTTACAATTAAGATGTTTTGTAGAATTTTTAAATTTATTTTTGTTAAAATTGTTTCTTATAATACCAATAGCTAGGTTTGTTCATTTACTGAAAATTATTACGAATTTGTAACAATTGTTACTGGAAAGTGTTCATTAACTCAAAAAGTTTGCAAGGAGAGAGCGTCAAAAGAGAGAAAAAAATTGAGAGACAAACAAATTCCTACAGGTTATTACTACTAAAATTCTTACTTGCAAGAATTAGCCAACCACCTGTTGTGTGTTTTGTTGTCATTTGTTGTTATTATTTTTTAAAAAATATTTCAAAAAGGAAAACTGAAAAAATTTGCATTTCTTTGTTAAAAACACGTATACGTATGAAAAAAGAAAGCATGCTTTCTTAATTTATTGTTTTTCTTCCATTATGCCACATAAATTCAATTCTAATGCTCATTTGTTGAGTTGACTTTAATAGGAGACATTTTAATTGTACGATGAAATTTTTTATTGTATGCATTAACTAAATCTTTGTGTATATCAATCCACTTATATGAACCATTATAGCTAAATTCTTTCTTTCTTTCTTTGTATGTATATGCGACCAACGAGCTAAGCAAATATAAATATATGCATACATATAAAGCGATTTTTCTTATAATACATTGACGAAAACTTCACTAAGAAAAATATTAGGATACTTGGCAACTGGTTAAATGTCCATGCTGAGTAAATAGTTCACGTTACTTGACAATTGAGTTTCATCGCTGCATCGCCAATTAATTTACTTTTAATGTTTTACTCGAAATTACTTTCCAGTAATGCAAAAATATCGGTTTCGCTCACCCTCTCGAGCATGAAGTCATGTTGGAATTTTGGGACCTACATTTATTATTATATTCTTTGCATTTTGTGGCATGCCATTTGTGAAGTCCTCTCATACATAAATACATACATACATATCTTATATACTACATACATACATACATAGATAAAAATAATTTATAGTAATCTTCCTGAAGGTAATGTCAATTTATTGGTCTTATTCCTACTTAATAAGAACTCCTAAGCTACTAATACTTACACTTACTTTATGATACATACATACATACATACACACAAATATTCCTAACACGATTGATTGTACTCGTATTTTCTCTTCTTAATGGAAAGATGTTGTTTATGTTATGTGTTGCACTAAATTGGAATTGGATTTGTTTAAATTAACTTCATGAGCACTATACATATATATTTTGTAACCTTTGCTTTTTTCTTCTTTACATTCTTTTAGGCTGGTTTGGCTGGTGCCTTATCTCATTTGCGTTTGGGTGAGCCACGCACTCCTGAGCAGGATGCTTACGAACAATTGATGCGTCGCCAATGCTGGGAGGCGGGCCAGGTTGACTATTCTGGTCGTGATTCGTTTGACAATATTTGGAAAAAAATAACACAAACCTTGGAAACCAAACCAGACAATAATGAAAAGACGGGTAGCTCCTAAAATCATTAATACACAACAACACATCAGTAAAATTTTTCATCATATACATGCATACATATAAAAAGAAAATTATTTTCATACATTCTAAAAATGTAGTTACATTTCATATAGAAAAAACAAAGAAGAAAAGGAGAACATATCTTACATCTAACATTAGACAAAACACACAATTTTTTATACAATTTTAATTAAAGAGGTTTAAAATAAACTTTACAAGCAAAAAGAGTTTTAACAATAAAAAAACACTTCCTACATTTACAAAAGAAATCATGTTTTTTTTAATAATACAACTTTGTTTTAAGCAAATTTTATTGTTTTAAGGTTCAATTTAACGTGCCAATAACCATAACCATAGAAAACAGCTGTTCGAATCAAACTTATGGGCAGCACTGTATTTAATTATAACCGTAAGCATAAACAACTGTTTTCTTTAATAGACGTACTTATTTGTTGTTGCACTTTTGAATTGAATAAGTAAATGAGCCCATAAACATATCGCTCATTTACTTCAATAGTGGCACAACTCAAAAAAACCAGTTTTACAGAAAACGCGTTTTAAGTTTTCAATTTGCATACAACTGAATGGAGAAATGAAAAACAAATCTTCTCTCAGGAGGTGATGGTATAAGCTATTTGTATGAAATTTTTACACAAGATAAAATACGGAATGAAGAATCTTTCTGCATTATTTACTCAAAAAACCCATTTTTTGAGTTATGCCACTATTGAAGTAAATGAGCGATATGTTTATGGTTGTGTCAGCAAATATATTTATGTTTATGGCAATGCTAATGGTATTATGGTATGACACGTATGATTGAACTTTAATTTATTTTAAAGCTAAATGTTGTCTATGTTGGTGTACGAGTATGTTTGTTTTGTTTTATACTTCTTTCTCATTTTCGCACCATCTTTACATTTACATATACTATATTTTTTTATAATTTCAGTTTTTATTTAAAAAAAAATCTTTAAAAGTCTAAGCAAGAAAAGTCTTATTGCATGTTCTTATTTAAAAAAATGAATAAAATTATAACATTTTAAATGCATTTTAATTTTTGTTTATATTAAATTTATTTACTTATTGTTTTCTTTTACAACAATGAATTTTGAAGTGTTCACCAATTTCAATGTTCACTAGTTGATTTGTGTGTCCGCAACGATGAGAATGAATTATTTTGATAGTTATAGTGAACACTAGTGTCGAAATATTTCAGTGAAAAAAGTGTGGTGAATTATGAACACTAAAATTGGTGAACACTTCAAAACTAATCGTTGCGAAATTCGGCCCTTGCAGTGAATTTAAGTCAATGAATAATTTTTTAATCACCCAGCTAAAAAAATTATATATGGTTCATATATTTTTAATATATGAATGTATATAACTATATATGAATATGTATGAATTCATGTATGGAAAGATATGGGACTATACATGGCAAAACTATTATATATGAACTAATATATGGACTAATATATGAAATGTATTACGATATATGAGCTCATATATGAAAATTTAATTATAAAACTCTTCATATGTGGATCCATATATAAATATAAGATTTTATATATGGAGCCATATAAGAATGTATACATACATGATATCTCACATAAGATCGTTTTTGCAATCAAAAAATCTTGGAATTTTATCACTGCAGAATTGGAAATCCATTAGATTACATACGGTATGCAAAGTTTATATGCGTACCCTCAACGTAAAAAAAAGAAAACCTTTTTGTTAAAAAAAAACCATTCTTGTATGATTTTATACATTGTGGCCCCATTTAATATATCAAATAATCAAAAGGATAATCCAGTCATTAATTTCATAGAAAATAACAAAACTCTCTAGATAAGAAACGAAGTTCATATTACAGTATTGTAAACTATTGTTAGACGGATTATTTTTTCTTTTATAATTAATTGCATTAGTTTTTAAACTGATTTATTAATCTAAATGTTATGTACGAATATGATTTATGTGTTTTTAAAATAATTGATTCACCTTTTGATAAATGAAATGACTTTTATTCGTTTTGAATTATTTGTCCAAACAAATGTTTCATTAAATACAACCTCTCTCTCAAGTCTAAAAAAAATTTAATTTTAATAATTTAATTTATTGCACAGCAGTGCCTTTTGTGAATCAAGAGTGTATGAATATGAATTTTGCACATACATGTATGAAAATGTATGAATATATATAATCATATATGCCCATATACCCTCATTTTTCGGATCCGAACCATATATGGGATATCATATATGCTCCATACATATTTTTTTAGCTGGGCAGGCAGTTATTTTTGTACAAATGAAACATTTATTATTAAAATTAAATTGATTTTCTGAAGAAGACAAGAAACGACATTAAATTTGCAGCACTAAAACTAAACTTTTTCAGTCTTAATCAGAAAATTACATTAATGAATTATAAATATTTCATTTATTAAAAAAAAAACTAATTAATACTGCATTAACAATTATTCCTTGACTTCAATTTATTTATTTTTTATTTCATATGTTTATGTATGTATGTTACAATATTTTTCTTTCCATTTAGTGTTATCGCTGGTGTAACATCTCTATGTCGTTGTTGTAAGTTATCATCTCTCTATGTTTAGCGTTAAAATATTAAACAACAGAGTTTTTTATCTTTTGCATCCTTGGGATTATCAATTAAAGTGATAACGTATCTAATTGATTTTCTTGATTTTCGTCATAATTTGAAGTTTTGCTTATGCATTTTTTAATTTATTTTAAACTCTAGAAACTATAACTGATTTAATAAGATCTATTTTGGGCGATATCACAAGTAAATATCAATATTTTTTTTACTATATTTTTAAATTTTTAGATCTTTATATGCGTATTTATGTATGTACAATGTACATATGTACATTAAGGTGTCTCTCAAAAACAAGTTCGCTTTATAGCACTGAATATAAAGTATTGTTGTAAGGCGGTTTCGAAAGAAATTTTTTTTGTCGAACGTGTAGGGGTCGCCAAAATTCATTTTTCGTTATATCTTCTGCTTTTACAGTGTGATATATCGATATTTTTGTATCGAGGAGTTCAATAGTCATTGACATCAAATAAATATACCGTTCTAGTATTTACCCACAACATCTTTGTTCCTACCACCCTAATGTACCACTCTAAGCTCTGCAGCTCATTTCTGTATGTAAAATTTCTCACATGAAATGTGAAACACAAAATTCAATCGTTTCTCGATATGGGAGATAAAAGTGTTTCTGTATTTGAATGTGAGAGCAGACAACACTGATTCTGTTTTTACTGGAATATTTCCACTAATCGAGTGTCAAATAAAAATAAAATAAAATGTCACAAAAGTATTATTTTAACAACAAACAAACCAAAAAAAAAAAGAAATAATTTAACAATAATAACAAAAATTAAACATTTTAAAAACCCCTGAATATATCTAGAGAAAATGCGATATCTTCTAAACGGCTGGACCGATTTTCTTAAAACCTTTCAAACAGAAAAAACTAAATCAAAATATGTCCAGCCGTTTGGTCTGTACGTGGACACGGACATACACACAGATACACACACACACTACAAACTTATAAAACCCCTTTTTTTTGGTCGGGGGTTAAAAATAAAATAAAATAAAATAATGAAAATGAATACAACTGTTTCTACATAAGAAAACTACACAAAAAAATTCTAGTAAGGATAATCACATCGACTCTTTAATAATAATTTTAGTTATACAATTCGTAGCATATCTCATTAATTTTTTATATTTTCACACACAAATTCAAAAATTCATACATATGTTTGTACAAATTTGGTTGTTCTCGCACCAACTTAAATTGCAAGTTGTTTTGACAGTTCTGGCGAGAAACTTTCTACAAAAATTTCCAATAATTACTGGAAATTTATTTAAATGACAGATAGTTCTCGTAAACTAAATATACAGAAACACTTACATATGTGAGAAAAGCCATTTTGTGTTTTAATTTGCACTGTTTTTGTTACGATTCCCTCGTTTCATGCGGTAAATTTTACGATGCGAGATATACAGAAACTGGTGGGTAAATAATAGAACGGGATATTTGACTATTGAATCAAAACATTGGTCTCTTCGAGAAAAAATCATCGATATATCAACTTTAATATCCGACTGTAAATGTCAAAGATATAATGAAAAATGTATTTTAGTGACCCCTACGTTCGACAAAAAATCTATTTTTATATTCGGTGGTGTTCCGCGAACTTTTTTTCCTTGTAAGGCGAGACGGTCTAATATACATGCATATGTAGAAGAAATTTACCTCAATGAAACATGAAAATCTTTTCATTCGTGTGGTGAAGCAAATCGGATTAAAAAAGTGCCAAAATTGCTTCACCCATTAATGTTAAGTCGGTTTTGATAAATAATTGTCTCCTATAGCGCTGCGATTAGCTAAAAGAAAAAGTTTTGTGCAACAAATTTCATGGAAAAATGTATTGTACATTTATACTACGAATAAGTTAGGAAAAGCACAAACATATGATTAACAAAAATCCGCAAACTAATTATATATGGCAACACTGTGAAAAATTTGCGAAAAGGACCATTGTGTTGTTCATCGAGATATCTAATTTTTTCGGTTTGTCCCATTATACATAAACAAAATTTTGTTCGTTTTTTCCAACTGCTGAAGTAATACAAATTCGGAGAGATAAAGGTAGTTATTATTAATGCTGAAAAAAGAGCACAACCTAACTTATTTTCGCTCAGCAAGTTTGAAGGGAGCTTGCGTGAAAACATAAAAAAGCAGAATACAAATATATATTTTTACATGGGGATTTTTTAAACCGAGCAAACCCAGAGTTTCTTTAATGAGTTACATATACATAAGTCGCATCTGATAATAATAAAAATAATTTTGACGCTTTTTTTTACATTCATCAAAGGCGTTTATCACTTATGTGAGTATTACCCCTTTTACACAGGGAAAGTTTACTGTGCAAAGTCTTAATTCAGCTGGAAGAAAGACAGAAAGAGAGAGAGAGAGAGAGTATTCCTTCCTCTGTCTTTTACCCAGCTGAATTAAGACTTTGCAAAGTAAACTTTCCCCGCGTAAAAGGGGTGTATTTACTAAGCTAAGAATGTATAAGCTTGACAATTGTTGCAACCTAAAAATTATTTTTAGCAATTTGCCACCACACATTGTTGCTTCTCAGTAACTCAATAAATAATCATTAATGTCACTAAGGTCCAAATTCACAGACTATAGTTAACTAACGCTATTGGCTTAACTAACGATTTAGCTTGTAAATTTCATTGGTTAAACCACCTTCATTAGTTAGCTAAAGACTGTGAATTTGGGTCTAATCAAAACAGCTGATTTTGAAAATTAAATTTTCCTTCTCTCATTTTTCATATATAATTGAGAAATTGAAGTCCAAGGAGTTCGCCATTCGTTATCAATACATTTGACTTGTTTTTACATTTGGCTAATCATCATCTTTCCCCAACTTGCCAGCTACATACATACAATAACATTTCACAAATCATATTTTTTAATCTTATTTGCCAAACTAACCTTAAAATATATTTCTTTTTTGCTGAACTTTTCAGATGGCATTTTAAATAACAATACTAACGCCACACCACTAACAGAGACTGCTGTAATAAAGCCACATGTAACGATGAAAACTACAACTATAGCGAATGTTCAGACAACGAAATCGCTGCAAATTTCCTCCCATAAAACAAGTTCAACGAAGCAAAAACTATCGCGAAAAATAAAATAACAATTACTCCAGGTGCTGCGGCACTATACCTGTCTGATGCCAATGATTTTGTTAAAATATGGACATCAGGGACTAGACACATTGCCACAACCAGTGGATATTTAAGGCACAATAATTTTGTAGCTTTTTTTTGTTTGTTTTGATTTCCCATGTCACATATCAAAAGTTTAAATTATTATGTACATAAATAACGCTTCAAAAAAAAATTTATTAGTTGATAGTTAGAATAATTATTAGCTTAAGCTAAAGCTTTGAAACTGCTTACGTCTAACATAAAAGCAAAAAAAAATATATGCCACAAAGCTAAACAAAAATCTTAAACATATTTATTTTGTTTATTTTCAACTCACTTCACCACAATACACACACCACCACCATCACCACACCTCACCAAAACAAAAAACACACCTTTACACCTCGTTATTCGAATTGATTGTTGGTTTTAAACCAAAAAGAGTTCGTGACTTCCGCCGATATTGAAGATGGTAAAATTGAGTATGACCACAAGACCGGTGCCAGCACCCAATATCGTGTCATTGAGGGTGGCTACGAAATGGTAACTACCACTCCCCAGCCCAATGGCACTGTTAAGACCTCGACTAGAACTTTTTGGGATCCTAAGCCCGTAAGCGAGGAAGATATGAGGAAGGAGCAGGCCAATAGGAAAATTATTCAATCCCGTATGAATAAGGAAATTCGTATTGATGAGAGAACTACCATGTTGACGCGTGCTATAGAAGGTGGTTACGAGGAGGTTTACACCACCATTAACGAGGATGGAACCAGAAGTACTAAGACTAAGACTTTCTTTGATTCGGTGCCCGAAGGTACTCCATTTCCTGGCCAAGCCCAACAACCTAAACAGCAACCAGGCAGTAAAAAAACTATAACACGTAAGACTTCTACCGAATCTAATGATTCTACCGACAATCGCAAGATTGTCCAAAAGGTCAACAAAAACCAACAGTTGCAAAACATTCAGCAAACCTCCAATATCCAGCAACAATCTACTTATCAGGAGACCCGTCGTAGCTCACAAAACGTTGAGATTACCGAGAATAACCGTACCGTGCGCAAGAACTCATTGCAAACGGAACAAAATACTAGGCAAGTTACTTCTGGAAATGTCACAGATGGCAGGGACACCACCAACACCAACACCAAGACCAAGAAGACTAAGAAACCCAAGGGATCGGCTCCTCCCCCACCTGCCGATTTCTATCAAAACGATACTACCACTGTAAGCACACAGCGTGTGCCTGGTGGTTATGAATACACCTATACAACCCAATTGGAGTCTGGCAAAACTATTACCACTTCCAAGACCGTGTATGAGGAAGAAGAAACCGAATTGACCGAAGAAGAGATCAAGCAGTACAAGAAAACCTTAAAGGATGCTGAGAAACATAAAAATATCACTACGACCAAGAAATTGAAATCGGAATCTGGCACCAAGAAGATTGTACCCTCTGAAAATCCTGGTGACGTTACCACCGTCGAAACTATTCAGATTGAAGGTGGCACCGAATATCACTATACTACCGTAACTCCTGAAGGTATTGTCAAGAAATCTGTCAAAACCGTGTATGATCCCGTACAATGTTTCAATACTGACGACACCGAAGAGGAAGAAATCGTTGAAGAATATGAAGAGGAAATCATCGAGCCTGGCGAGAAGAACATCAGAACTATTGAGAGCATTAAGACTTTGCCAAAGAAGTTCGAAGGTAAGGCTTTAAAAGATTTTATTCAGATTGAGGAAATTAATTAACAATATGTATTCTACTTTTTATAAAACATACATACATATGGACATAAGCAATAGGTTTGTATTTTACTCGACGAGAACTTGGTTCGCGGATCATTCCTGCTCAAGCAAGTTCATTACATTCCAGACAGTAAAACATATTAACAGGAAGGAGATACGTATGTACAAATATGAAGAGTTTAACCTTCTGCTGAAACTTTCTTTAATTAAAAGTCAACGAAGGAAGGCTTTCTACAAAAAGCTTATTCCTGGGATTCCCCAATGGTTAAGCTCTCAATATTGAGCAATTCGTAAATAACGGACAGGCTCTTTGATGGCTATAACTGCCATCCGTCTTCTGGATACAGTCAAAGGCGGCGGGTCGGTGGATCAGTATCTGCCATAATATACTGATCCCGTATGTATTCAGCTTGTTGCATAGGTTCCTTCAAGATTGCGTTTTTCATTCCTAAACTGATTCTCAAACCTGTTCACCAAAGACTTATAGAGAGTTCAACTGCCTGTCGTGTTTGCTTATTTTTTAACTTAGCTTGCGAGGTATTTTACAGACTTCAGCAAGAATGTCAAGCCACTACGGTTATTTGTTTGTACTATAATATATTTTAATTGCTCCATTGTCCTATCCATGGCTTTATCAACAGCTGTGGTTTTCTTGAAAATTTAAAGTTCAACTTTTAGACCAGCCAGGATATGTATCTCTCAGTTTGTATTCCGCCTATTCCGCTGTCACTTTTTAAATTGAATTTAACTTTATTTGTACGAGAATATATAGAAAAATCCTGATTCCATATCTCTGGAACCAATGGATCGGTTTCCTTAGTTAGTGGTGACATCAAAAGTGTACACTTTCATCATTGGAGTAGATATGTATATACTATATAAGTATTTTCCTTCATCAGCGCGAATTTAACTTTGTTTCACTGTAGTTATAGTTTAGATTGTTAAATTGTAATGGGATGTTTCCAAGGAGTTTGATGACCGTCCGATGCGGCAGTTTCTCCTAGGTTTCCAATTTATTTATTCTTTGGTGATATAATCTGTGTTCAAGTGATCAAAGGAGATGACACTTCGATCGACTGACTTCTTCTGGTTTAAGGCAGGCCAAAGTATTGATGCAGCCTTTTTCATATAAATGGCTTCCTGAACCTCAACAAAAATAATTTACGACTTGCTACCGGTTTTCTTTTCTGTGGAAAAGTAACCAAGTTCGTGAAAACTTGTGTCTTTTATGCTTAGAAGATGACGAGACACCGCCACACATTATTTTCGGCAGCTTTGTATTGTCTTATGAAACAGTAGAAGGCTTGTTTTTCATTCTGAGTTTTTTTGTTCAAATGATAGATATTAGGCGGGCTTCGTCCAATATCTCTGCTGACTTTCATAAGGAGAGTTATACAAAGATTGATTCAATTTAATTTACAGATCTATGACACAAAAGATCCATTGGGTATCGCAGTGCCGGTCCTTGGACCAGATCTTCCCCTATTCTATTCTTCTATATTATGTATGTCCAAGCTAGTTTCAGTTGCTTCTTCTTATTTCCATATCAAATGGTTGCACAGTTGTATCTGACCAGAGTTGGGAGTTGAATATTAATGAGGGTTAGTATACACACCAGATTATGCAGTGGCATTTGTAGACAAAACATTGAAGAGATTGTGTATCGTGCGGTGTTTTGTAGTGCACACCATGTTGCATTGCTGCACAGTAGTTTTCTTAGTTTAATTATTATATTAGAGACAACCTTGTATGCCACTACATTCCAAACAGCAGATTGCTTGAAGATATGAAAAACCTTTTCTCAGTCAACAAGGATGAGGTAAAGATGCGATCTTCATTCAACTGACTGCTCTATAATCGTCTTGAGACTATTGTCATGTTATAAGCAATTTTTTTTTTGGAGTAGCAGCCAGCTGAATAATAAAATCATAGACACCCAGCTAAAAAAAATGTATGGAGCATATATGATATCCCATATATGGTTCGGATCCGAAAAATGAGGGTATATGGGCATATATGATTATATATATTCATACATTTTCATACATTTATGTGCAAAATTCATATTCATATACTCTTGATTCACAAAAGGCACTGCTGTGCAATAAATTAAATTATTAAAACTAAATTTTTTTTTGACTTGAGAGAGAGGTTGTATTTAATGAAACATTTGTTTGGACAAATAATTGAAAACAAACTAAAAGTCATTTCATTCATCAAAAGGTGAATGAATTATTTAAAAAACACATAAATCATATTCGTACATAACACTTAGATTAAGAAATCAGATTAAAAACTAATGCAATTAATTATAAAAGAAAAAATAATCCCTCTAACAATAGTTTTCAATACAGCTATATCAACTTTTATCTAGAGAATTTTGTTATTTTCTATAAAATTAATGACTGGATTATCCTTTTGATCATTTGATATATTAAATGAGGCCACAATGTATAAAATCATACAAGAATGGTTTTTTTAACAAAAAGCTTTTCTTTTTCTAACGTTGAGGGTACGCATATAAACTTTGCATACCGTATGTATTTTCTAATTGATTTCCAATTCAGCAGTGATAAAATTCCAAGCTTTTTTTGATTGCACAAACGATCTTATGTGAGATATCATGTATGCATACATTCTTATATAGCTCCATATATAAAATCTTATATTTATATATGGATCCACATATGAAGATCTTCATAATTAAATTTCCATATATGAGTTAATATATTATAATACATTTCATATATTAGTCCATATATTAGTTCATATATAATAGTTTTGCCATGTATAATCCCATATATTTCCATACATGAATTCATACATATTCATATATAGTTATATACATTAATATATTAAAAATATATGGACCATATATAATTTTTTTAGCTGGGCAGTTTATAACAGTCAGTTTATTTTATTAACTATTTCCTTAAAATATTACAATGCCTTTGCGAACTTATGTTAATACAATTTCTTTTCTTGCAGAGGAAGTTACCGTCACCACACATGAAAAGAAGGAGAAGAAGACGAAGAGATCTATGGTCATCAGCCATTAAGTTGTTGCATGAACGAAGAAACAATATCAATTTAAAATTCTTTAAAAACCTTTAAATGCTTTTTTTTCAAATTCCGCTATAATTATTGTAGAAAGAACTACATAAAAATTTGCTTTCCAAATTTTAATAAATTATCACACTGTTTACACAATTTGCAAAACATAAATTAATATTCACTTATAGCATTTAGGGTCATTTTCACAACTTGCCCTTAGCTAAAAGTAGGATTTTGTCGGAGCGATAAATGGCTTTGCATTATATAACCTTCATTTATTGTTTTTTTATCCATTAAACATTATTATTATTGATTATAATAACAATAAAAAATTAAAGTTGTAATAATGCAAAGATATTAATCGGGCAGACAAAGTCCTACCTTTAGCTAACGGCAAGTTGTGAAAATGGCCCTTAAAATTTTGTATGTTAAATAAAATTGGATTCTTAAATAATTTAAAAACTAATCATAATTACGGCTTGTGAATATTAAATTTTTGGCGGATGGGGCGAATGAAGTAGTCTACAAAAAGAGAGTGAGTTATATTATTTAGTAAGTAAATATGGAAAAAATTTAAGCTTATTGTGCTTAAAATTTTAACTACCGATGACAGAGAAGAATGCTCGTCAAAATGAGTTACTGTAAACTTTGTAATTGTATTTGTAACTTTAACGTCTCTTTTCACAATGTATGACTTAAGCCGCGATCCCACTATCGGCACAATTTACCGATTTTCGTTGGATTACTAAAAGAAAGTCATAAGTAATTAGCTAAAATGGACTTATTTTTTAACTGATTGAAATATAAGAATATAATTGCACCATATAATTGAGCCATATAGACTTATCCCGGAATTCATTGCAGTGAGCCTACGAAAATCGGAATATTGCTTAAGACTAAACTTTCCGTTTAAGTCCCTGTTAGCTTTTAATTGTACATCGTGACAAGGGCCGTAAAATAAATACATATTTCAAACAAAGTGTTGCCAAATATATTGAAAATAGAAAATCCCAATTGTTATGAAAGATTAAAGTGTTCTTAGGAGTTCTGATTTCTCTTCTTTTGAACACCGTTGGACTACTTGAAATTATTGAAAAAATTATATATATATATATATATGTATATAAATTTTGAATGCAGGGAACTTGAATTTTAACAAAACTGTTCTGTTAAATGTTGCCACATTGTTTTTGACGACTTTAGCGAAGTAAACTTTATAGCACCTGATCAGCAACCAGCTGATTGCACCCCGACTTGTCAAATAACTCTATTAAAAAACCAAACTGAATTGATCGATCAATTTAAATATAATTGATGAATAGTTTTCTTTTAAACAATTCCTTAAATATCTACAAATTCAAATTAATACTATTCTGCCTTAGATTTCGCACTGTGAACTTTGCGATTGACTAACAAACGTAATACAGTCCATGATAGCACCAAAGTCAGCGCAATGCAACCCAAAACAAAAGCAATAACATCCAATAAATAGAATTGATACCATTTCATATCCAGACCTGCTGATCTTAAATGAGTCGCTCCTTTATGCCGTATGACGTACTCTATCCAATACATGGCAGTTTCACGTGCACCCAACGGACGATCATGGAATATACTAGAGATCCTATCTATGTTATTGCGATAAAAGGGATCATGCAATAATTTGTCGAGAGAATTCTTTAGTAGCTGCTTGGTTATATCGGGGAAATGCAGACTAATGGCAATGCCACTTTGTACCGCTTTCCGCATATTCAAATGTTGATCACAATAGATGGGCATACCCAGCATGGGCACGGCATAATGCACACCCTCCTGAGTGCCAAACAAACCACCATGAGTAACGAATATCTTGACATTATGATGAGCCAAGATGTCAGCCTGTGGTAGCCAAGCTTTGATCATAACATTCTGTGGCAGATTTGGTATACTTTCATTTTCAAATTTCCAAAGTATGCGTTGTTTTATGGTACCAAAAACTTCAAGGAACATGTGCAGTTTTTCGGCGGGCATATCTTTAGATTGAACATTGCTGCCTGTAAGAGAAAAATAAAATTGATAAATGATAAACTTGTTGTTTCAGAGGCGAAACACAAAAACTAAACAATATGTAGAAAGAAATGTGTACTTAGGTATGTATGTATGTATGTACTTACTGAGTACTTATCTATATGTATAAGGTATATACATATATTCCTTAATTTTGGATACATACTACATACGTTTTAGTTTTCTTACCCGTAATTTTTAACTTAATAGTTTAAAAGTAAATAAATAGCTAATTTTTATTTAAATTTAAATTGTATTTAAATACGATTTAATTTTTTCTGTGGTTAACTAAAGTTCTTATTAAATTATGTTGAAAGTACGGCAGCACTAAAAAAATTCCAAATATTACGTGTGTTCCACAAGATTTCGTACAAATTCGGACTAATGAGAGAAAAAGCAAACTCCTCTCTGAATATGCAATAAAATTATCCAAAACTGCTGGAACGCAGAAAATCATAATTGCATACCTTGAAATACTAATGTTGCTTACTTTTTACATTAAATTTAATTTAAATGATTTTAGTCGCTTAACGTACCTTTTCACAATGTATGGTTAAGAGTTAACGTGAACTTTAACTGACAGTTCTTCATACAAAACTTGCAGTTAAAGTCCCTGTTATCTTTTAACCATTCATTGTGAAAAGGTACGTAAGACGCATAAAATTATAAATACAAAAATATTGGCAACAGCTGTAAAAAGTAAATGAAAATAAGTTCCAACACATTAAAAGCTTCGTGAATTATTTAAAAAATCATTTTTTATAATAAAAAAATTGATAAACATGCACAAATGTACTTTTACAACTTCAACTTTGTTCAAAAAACCTTACATTTCGCTTTTTAATAAATTTGTATGTAAAAACTTTTTCTCTCATATATTTGCAAATTTTCTGATTAATTTTTCCTAAATGAAAATATTATCATAGAACACAAAAAAGGGAATTTTTCTTAATATCGCTTCCAATTCAGTGACCAGGCATCGAAAAAGAGAACTTCTTGCAATGACAACCCTATGTAAAAATCATTACATCGGATCGAAATTTGCACTACTTCCGCATCGTAAACTCTACATTTTCATGACTTTTTTGGAGTCTCTTTTTTTACTGGGTACTTTTACAACTTCAACTTTGTTCAAAAAACCTTACATTTCGCTTTTTAATAAATTTGTATGTAAAAACTTTTTCTCTCATATATTTGCAAATTTTCTGATTAATTTTTCAGTTTCATGTGTAAACAAAAAAAAACAGCTGATTATTTTATATTTATTTTGTCCGAACTTACCCAGAAGAAAAAGTTCGTACTAATTTGTACAGGGAATAAAAAAAATACTCTCTCATTCTCTCTCAAAATTGCACAAAAATTGCTATTGCCATTCACCAACTTTTTTTTAACGATAATCGCATCGTTAAAATAATTATAACGAACATTTATCGAATTTGCCATTCAGTAACATTTTTAACGATATTCGCTATAGGTTAATATTAGCTGTGCTGTTATTTAAGCGAAAGTAATATGTAAGTCAATGTTTATACTCTATTATCATCAATTGTAATTGCATACATGAATATTTACATATATTAAAGTCGTTCTTTTTATATATTACCAATGTTACCAGATTTTAATAAAAATAATTATCCCTGAAGATGTTGGAAAATCCCAACGAAACGTCGAATACATTAAGAATGAAATAGAAAACGTCTTTTATTTACATTTTGAAGAAGTTAAATGACCTTGAAAGCCTGAATAGATACAATATCTATAAAACTACATTAATTGATATTAAAAATAAGGTCGAGAAATTACATACAAATACGAAAGTAATTAACATATGTGCTGTTAATTTTATCGACAAAAATCAACAGAAAATATCAGCCACGTCCTATCGTTAAAAATGAGTTTCAGAATCACACAATCGTTATTTTAAGCGACAAAATGTATAGACAAAAATTACGATTATCGGATCATTAAAAGTTACTGAACAGCACTACTGGAATGCTTTTGAATATCTTTGTACAAGTAAGTACAGTTTTGCTATGCATCTGGAGACCTTTTATTGAAAAGCTTTCCAAACAACAACTGTTTAAAATACATAAATAAGAAAGTAAGGCCGGGTTTCCATCGGTGTGCCATGTGTCACACAAGCGTGAAAAAAGCGTAACCACTAATTACTAATGAAAAACTTTTAGATTCAGACATGTATTTATTAAGTTAAATAGTGTCATAAATAACTAATAGACAATCTTATAGAATCCAGCATAATTGCAAGCTGTTTAAATAAAATAATAAATAAATACAAGTCTGAATCAAACAGTTTTTCATTAGTAATCAGCTGGTTACGCTTTTTTGGGCAAATGACACACAAGAAATGCCAGATGTAAACTCAGCATTGGAAAGAAACACATTTTATGACATCAAACGCGCATCACATGAACTGTGATAAATTCATTAATTACTTGTTTTTGTTGTTGTGGTAGATACTTGCAATTTCCATGTTCTGCCTTATCAAATTATTTGGATGAAACTTGGACATGTGCGGTCTACATTAGCTATTAGCCATGACCGACATGATGCTTATACCAAGTTCATGGCTAATGGAGACTGGGGGAGTAATTGAATAAAATTTCAACTGTAGGTCAACACGGGGACGCATGAACTTTTCGGAGAATAATTTTTGCATCAAACCCCCCATTTTTGAGGGATGAAACTTGAAGATTTTCAAAAAAAAATAAATATGTACTTGATATAAAAATATACGGGAACACTTATCTCGATATATATACGTTCTTGAGAAAGTCGTGCAAATCGAAATTTAAAATTTTTGTATGAAAAATCTTGTAAATCGAAAATAAAGGCAGAATCCCGTAAAAAATTGATTTTATTAAAAAATTATATATGTATTTCAACTTAGTTTTTAAAATATCAGAAGTGTTTACTCAAAACCATAGGTGTTAAGTAATGATTAGTAATCGTAATGATCACTAATTTGATTAATATTTTTTTAAAGGTGAAGTAATGATTAAATTACGATTATATTCAGTTTCGTACTTAGTAATCGTGATTATGATTACTAATAATAGAAAAGTAATCTGAATTACTTGAAATTACTACAAAATAATCAAAACGAATCAAAAGTAATAAAAAAATTATCCAATTACTTCTAAGGATTACTTTTGATTCTTTTTGATTATTTATTAAGTTTATTGCATTTCCCTTATATTAAAATTTTAAATATTTTAGAATTTGATAAATGAGCAAAATTTTGAGGAAAGCTTGAAAGATATCTGTTGATACATTTGTATAGTCTTTGGCATGTATATGTTATTTTTTTCTTTTGTGATTTTCAAAAATATTTTTTGAGAATTCTTAAATCATTTTTTAAAAGTCTGTGAACAAGATAAGAGGTTTGTGGCTATTCAAATTGTGTGGTTTGAAATCTACTGACGTTTTGTCGAAGCGACTATGAAATGCATACAGACAATGCTTAACCACCCGCAGAAAATTTCACTTTATGTTTTTCTTTATATTTTTTCCTCAGATTAATATTATTAATGTTGTTATATTCGTTTAGAATATGTTAAAAATTTCTTAAACAAAAACCATCTAATTATATAAATTTCTTTAGAATTTTTTTCAAAATAAGGTAATCTTAATTCAGAATGTTTGAAAATAATCAAAAAGAATCAAAAGTAATCTTTGAAAGTAATCGGATTACTTTTTGATTAATTTTGATTCTTTTGGATTATTTTGTAGTAATTTCAAGTAATTCAGATTGATTCTGATTGATTCTTTTGAAGGCAATCAATATAATCACTACATTTCTTTTTAAAATTTAATCTAATTGATTACTAATCGTAGTCGTAGTTTAACAGCTCTGATCAAAACACAAAAAAACCTTTTTTCATTCCCTTGTTACGGTCAATTTCGGTGTTGCCACATGAATCTTACTTATTAGAAATAGACGTTATTTAAAAAATTGATATGAGAACACATTGATTTAACAAATATGGTAGGAACTGACTCGAGCGTTCTATTATCGACAAAAATATTCAATAAAACACATAAAAAATCGTATAAATCGAGGTATTTCATAAATCTCACAATTTACACGAAAATCAAAATAATCGTGTAAAAGTCAAATCGTGTAAAAAAGATTATCGTGTAAACCGAGGGATAAGTGTAATTTGAACAAAATTCTTAGCACTATATTTGCCAGATTGCACGATTTTTCATCAATTTGACGATTTTTTCCGTAAACATTTAACTATATTTCAGATATCTGTTGCTTGATCAATTCGATCACCGTAATGACTACTGAGTTTTCAATCACTGTGCTTAACTAACCGGTAGGGAAATATCTGTCACCTGTAGTACGCAGTCCGGTGCTACGAATCGATCAAACGGTTTATAAATTCTCGATTTATTGTAATTATTTTTATAACTACTGTGCATACTATTTAAAATTTT
The DNA here is from genome assembly GCA_905220375.1 of Tachina fera. Lineage (NCBI taxonomy): Eukaryota > Metazoa > Arthropoda > Insecta > Diptera > Tachinidae > Tachina > Tachina fera. The sequence continues at coordinate 98,633,745 of LR999967.1, read as the reverse complement.
TCTTTACTCGCCTTAAATCATTTAAGAACTTACCCAAACTAAAATAAATTGCTCCATTTTCAGCTTCAGCTAGGAAAGTTTCTATATCCCGGGGCAGTTTCTTGGGTGGATAAATGTGCATACCTCCAACTGGTACCATACCAGCTACAGTGGGCCTAGAGGTAGTCAATGGCGTATGACTATTTAGTAGCATCACTGAAATATTTTTCTCCATTTGAGAAACCGTTGGTATATCAACTAATAACAATAGAAATTGTAATATTTTTAATTGCAATTTTTCTGATGTTTTTTTTATAAATACTCACCTCTTAAATGGCCGAAATGTTTCTTTACCATTTTATCCATTTTAGGAAACAGATCCCATTCTCTGATCAAATCTTCCGACAACGAATAATATGTATTTTTCAGGCGTTCCATAAAAGTCATATGATCGGTAAAGGGCATGAAGCCATGAGGCACAAATGACCAGGGCGTTAAGACTCCCATCATTTGACTCATATGATTTTCATAGCCTAAAGTACTGCTGGTCACCACCGGTATGTCGTATATGTGTGACAAGGCTAAAAACGGTTCCTGATAGAACTGTTCACATAATAGCAGATCATATTGACCCTTCGGCTGGGGATGATTAATGATTTTCTGTACTTTTGCTTGTTTCAAGGCATGTTCGGTGGTTTTCAAACCAATTAGATCCAACATTTTCAGAAAACCAAAGAAATCCATGCCAGCTAAATCAAAAATGTTATTGGCCTTAAATTCTTGTATCACTAAAAATATGCAAAAGATTTGTTTTCTTATTTATTGGGAAATGTTACATGATCTTACCCACCATCACTCCAAAAATCATACACGGGCTCTATCAGAATCTCCGTATAATTTTCGCCCAATTTCAAATGCTGCAAAGTGTAGGCCGTCACCATGGTGACTTGGTGTCCTCTTTGTATGAGTTCCTTGATGATGGTGTTATGCATCATATAGTGGCTTTTGCCAGGAAATACGTAGATTGCTAAAATTCTTGAAGCCTCTCCTTGTGGAGGATATACGCACAGCATCCAAAAGAGTAAAGTCCTTATTGTTAAACGCATTAAGTTTTTGAAATGCTTTTAACATTACCAAATTGAGTGGATATTTTAGTTAATGTTTTTCAGATTATGGTTGATTGTTGATAGTTAGATAGAAGAACAAAAAAAGGGCAAAAGAAGGCGTAAATAGATTAATACAAACATTCTTTGCACTATACTACTGAGTTTTATTAAAAAAAAACACAAGTTCTTACGACTGTGTTTAATTAGGAAAATGTTCAATTCAATTCGTTTATTTGTGGATAATATATGGAAATTATATTCAAACATATGTATTTAAATGATCAAGATTTAATAATAGATCTATATTTGCTAAAAATTTCTTCTTATGTATATTTATACAATAGTTTTGTAGGAGAAAAAGAAATGCACTAATAATTGATCTATTTTATTTATATTGAATTGATTTATTTTATTTATATTATATTATTTATATAATACTGCGGCGCCATCAGAGCGCTCTCCTTTGTCGGCATTGTGTAGCAGCATGCTCGACACGGCTTCGAAAAAATTGAATATGCCTCGTTGACACCAGAGGCACTGCAAAACTACCTTACTAAAAAAAACGAGCAAAAAGCAGAGCTGTAAAAGAACACCTGTCTTCTTTATCACTATCCCTATCCGAAAGAAGGTAACACCTGGTTACATTAGTAGTCATTCATAGATTGCGTGAGTGTTACTTCTCTTAAAAAAAACTTGGAGCTGTCAGGCTTCGTTTTTAATCACCCTTGTTCCGGTTCCAAATGAAGGGGTAACTTCTGTTCCATTAATGCTGACCCCTGAAGAAGCATTAGCATCACACAACTATGCTACTAATTCCAAATACAAAAAAAAATTAAGAATACAAGCTGCAATGCCAACCTGAAGGATTTACGGTAACATAATCAAGGACAGAATTGAACATGATCGAAAAGATTCTCGAGGACGCAGTCTAACCGATGCTTTTACCAGAGCTAAGGATTCATCGGACTCCGTGTTGTCTAGTTTTTATCTGAAGAACCGTCATATATCAAAAAAAAAATGTTGCAGCTTCCCACAGAAGTTCTTTCGCTTTTAGAGGTTCCAGAGATACCTGAATATAAGTTGTCATCTAAACTTGCAAAATTAGGGCATTTCTATACAGACTACAACAATAAACACTAAAATTAAAAAAATAAAATTGAAATTAAAGGGTATTCTATCAGTTAAAGCAATTTTGACTGTTTAATTTTGACAATTTGTTGTATCTTGGAAACCGTGAGAGGCAAACTCTTGAAATTTTCAAAAACGGTAAAATTAAAAAATCCCAAATTATAAAATCGCAGAAAAAAATCGCCAAAAACAAAAAAAAAATCGCCAAAAACAAAAAAGCACTAAATTAAAAAAATTCTAACACTAAGATAAATCGACAAAACCGAAAAAATCGCCAAAATGAAAAAATCGCCAAACTGTAAAAACGCCAAAAATCGAAAAAATCCTAAAATAATTGTTTATAAAAAAATCGCCAAAATGAAAAAAAATCGTCAAAATGAAAAAAATCGCCAAATTGAAAAACGCCAAAAACCGAAAACAATCGCCAAAATGAGAAAAAAAATTCAAAACTAAAAAAAGGGCCTATATGAAAAAAGTCGCCAAAATTAAAAAACGCCAAGAACCGGAAAAATCGACATAATAAAAAAATCGCTTAAAAAAATTGCCAAAAAACTCTAAGAACCGAAAAAAATCGCCAAAACGAGAAAAAAGGGCCAGAACTAAAAAAGGCTCAAGTTCGTATTGAATTACATATCTCGTGTCCGCAAGGAACCCTTCGTGCGCGGGTCAAAGTCGCACTTCACTGAATTTATTATTTTTATGACAATTAAATGTTTCTTTAAAATTCTGTTTACTAGTAAATTTTTATTTTTAGTTAATATCTGAAATCTATTTACCATTTTATTAAGATTTTATATATAAATTTTTTTGTATTTTTTACATATAAAACTTTAACGATACAATCAAATTGACACTTGTTTTAAAACTAAAACGTAAATTTATTTGTTTCCCGCTGGAGTGGATGTTAATTTGAAATTGAAATCGTTCGAGCTGCGCGAAAGTGTATGTAATCTGAACAACTAATGAAATGATACTAAATGTCTTATTTTTAAATAGTTTATGATTATTATTATTATTATTACTCTGGCTTAAGTATTTCTAATCAACAAATATGCAAGTCATTTTGGGAAGAAATAGCGTGTACTAAGTCATTAGAATACAAACGGAGAAGTAAAAAAAAACTATGTACTCGTATGTGATTTGAAATAATAAACTACAAATAAATATCTATAAGACATACATACTTAATACATATGTACATACTTAAACAGCAGAATCTCAAATATTTGAAACGGACAAGCGACAAATACGTTTAATATACAGATGTTATATAAAAGTACTAAAAATAAGAAGATTGCACTGAAACTCACATGAGAATTAAATTTCACACCATTCTGCTAAATAATCGTATATAATGACAAGGACCATGTTGTAAGAAAAATAGATTAATGGGTCAATTATTTATGGAATTTTTAAACTTCAGTTGCGTTGCCAAATGCTAAAAACTGTGCTACTACGACAACTTATACAATAACAGCTGTCATTTTCAATATATTTGCATGTGAACATATCGTCGCATCAGAATTGGTTTAGCGCATACGCCAAAAAGTTGGTGTGGAAAAAACGACAATGAAGGTTTACAATGTAAGCTTTACATGAAGTTTTCTCAAAATATTGATGGATGTATTTATTTTGTGCTGATTCCGACATATGTTTTAAGAAAAAATTAAAATTTTTATGAATTTTCATGTATGAAGTTTAAGCTTGCCAGATCTAAATCGGCAAAAAGATTGACATTCAAAAGAAAAGCTAGATTTTTTTGACAATTAAAAATATATATAGTATATGTATATATGTATGGATATTAGAGATGATCGAAACTGTGATTTTTTAATAATGTTGCTCCTTGTGAATGTGATTTCTGAAACGAACAGCTTTTAAACTGTGACTGTGATCACAGTTTAGCTCTATTTTTTTTTGTAGCAGTTTAGTTATTTTAAGAAAATCTAACAAGAAGAGCAGCATTGAAATCTGTGATCACGGTTTAACACATTTCAGCTCTTCTGCTTTAAAAGTATTTATTAGTATTGGTGTTTTCTAGAGTTGGGCATAGTTGTTCCTTTTTGTTCCCAACAACAAAAAGAACTAGTTCGTTCTTTTCGTTCAGTTGTTCTTTTCGGTCAGTTGTTCAGTGAACAACAGATCAGAGATTACACATACATACATTGAATCCTCTTCAATGTTTTATTCGTTTGTTAATATTCTAAAGTAATTTCATTTCATTCTTAAGAACCTTATTTAATTAAAAATGTTTGATTGAAAATTCTTAAAAGGAAGTTTTATCATTTGAAAACAGATTTTAATTACTTTTTTAATACTGATTTATATTCGACACAACAAATTATTTCTTTTAATTGAGTAAAAATTTTCTTTGCTTAGACGTATTTTCATTTGTGCTTTGTAGTCTTATTTGTTTTATGCTTATAGTAAGAAAAAGGTAAAAATTAATATTTTTGAAATTTTTAATATGAAATCCGTTTTCAGTTTAAAACAAATTATAATCAATTTCTTAATTCTAATATTCTTTTTCACAATCTTTTTTTTAATTCAATACTACAAACTATTTCTATTAATTTTGTAAAACTCACTTGTATATTTCACTAAGTATACATTTTCTTTAGTTGATTTTGATTATTGTGCTAAAAATTTAATAGGCACACTACATTTGTGTATTTTTAAGAGAATGCAAACGAGAAACTATAATATTTTACTTGAAATCTTTTGCATGTGCATTGGTCAGGAACAGAGAATAAGATAAACAAAACAAAATAAAGACCAAAAATGGACGAACGAACAAAAAACGAACAAGACCAAGATATCAAAAAGTACCAAGAGAATAAGAAAGACCAAAGGAACAAGAAAGACTAAAATAACAACAAAGACCAAAAAGGAACAACTAGTCTAAACTAGTTCACATCGTTCACTTATGGGAATAGTTCATTTGAACTAGTTCGTTCTTTTTGAGCCTAACCCTAGTCTCTTCATAAATTCTAATAAGAAGAGCGACAACAACAAACAATTAGCAATTAACCCCGTCCAATAAAATTGTACATATTAGTGATGTAACGAATGTCAATTTTTGATATTCGCGAATACGAATACGAATATTTCAAACAATATTCGCGAATACGAATACGAATATTTGAAACGATATTCGCGAATACGAATACGAATATTCGTGCATCACTAGTACATATGAAAATGGAAGCTGTTCATAGTTGCCAGAATAGGCGATTTGACATGATTTGACGATTTTTTTCTTGGCAAAGGCTGAAGGTATAAACAAATTAATGTGGTAGCTTTATTTACTGTAAAGTAAGCATACAAGAACAATCACAATTTGTAGGAAAGAACTATATTTTCAAAACCTGTTCCATAATAAATTCAGTCACAGTTGTGATTAGTAATTTTTCAACCGCTGTGAAAAAGTAACAGGTTTCTGAATATCGCTCAACTCTAATGGATATACACATTTATTTTTTACATTTTACTATAAACAAAATCGGTAAATTTTTGAATATTATTTGAGGATATATAAAGGGGATTTCAAACAAAACAATACAATTTTTATTAACAAGAACTTTTTTTTTAATACATGTATTTATTTATTGTATCTTCAAATATGTACTAAAAATAAGTATTCAAATTTTAAATCTAAAATATAATTATAAGGCCCGACCACTGTCGGACATAAACTTGTTAATAGTTATTAATAGGGAAAGGATTTTCATGCATTTAAAATCACGTTTTATGTACATAAAACATGCAGTAAAAATATAAAAAATTAGCTTCATTGCTTTCTTAGCATACATTTTGACATTAAAAACTTAAAAAAACATGAAAAGCTCAGCTTCAATGTTTTTTTAACAAATATTTTGTCAAATCATATGGAATACGAAATACGAGTAAAGTTCAGTCGAACTTTTATTTACGTACATTAATGAATAAATGTTTCTTTTTAAATTGTCAAAGGTAAATCTTTGACGATTTTTTCTGAAAAAAAATGTTGTGTAATAAAAATTAAGTTATTGGTGCGCATTTAAACGCTGCTGTTTTGTTTGTGGAATATTCAGTTTCTAAGTTTTCGTTGTTAGAACTATATTGATACAATTTGTTGCATATATTTTATTTATTTTTACCGCATCTTAAATTAAGTAACGAAAGTCTCTAATTGGGATATAGTGTGAACAAGAAAGCAATACTATGTGTGCACAAATATCAATTTAGGCAGAAGGCTGTCGGATACTATATTTCTATTAATAAAATGAAAGAAATTTTAAAGTAAAAAAACTTGCCCCCATATGCAAAAAATAACGTGTGCTTCAAGTGTACGTTAAAACCATTTTTTGTATGAAAATTTTATTATAACGCACACTTCAAGCACACGTTATTTTTTTTTTGTTGCAAATGGGGGAAAGAATTTTGTTAAAAATTTCTTTAATTTTATTAATAGAAATATATAGTATCCGACAGCCTACTGCCACGTCCCCCATCTAGCTGCTGTAGAATGTATACGTATCGTATCACTGGATCTTTTTCATTACATGCTGAAACACTCAAAGAAGCTTTCAAAAGCACTTTATATCCACATGAGATTAATGCGATTTAAAAGGGCTATTATACCATGCTCTTGATTCTTTCTTTAATTTTCAATGGTATTGATATTCTTGACTTAAGCCGAGATATTGAACTTGGAGTCCTACGGTGTTTTTGAATATTAGTTCATATCACAAAAAAAAAGGATCGTACAATTTTTCGTTTTCTCTCTTTTGTTCTTACACAGTCGTAAAAACTGCAGCTCTTATTTACTTTACAACTAGTAAAAAAACCAAAATTTGATTTATAGCATGAAAAAACTAAAAAAAATGTATTAAAAATATACATCTATGATGAAATATGCAAAAATATGTATTTATTATAAAATATTCAAAAATATGCAGTAACAAATTGATGCCATTTTGTCGCAAATTTTTTGATTCGCAAAGATATTTTATTTACGTTGATCTACGACCAACGACAGAAAACATGTATTTACATGAAAATCCTTTCCCTAGTTATTAATAATACATACATAAGTAGCGATAATCAAAAAAGGAAAAAAAAAAGTATTTTCAAGAAATCCCATCGGGAGTGTTGATTATTAGAGCCCTTGTGTCCTTCTTTTTTAGGCGGATGTGTCCAGTAAAGTTCAAAATATTACGAGCAAGCGTATCAGGATGTGACTCGAGTTTTGTTAAATATTTGCCTGAGTATTTTGCAATTTCTTCAATCACTAGTGGCATATTTAAATCACGATATATATTTGAATTCTTAATGTACCATGGAGCAGATATTATTAACCTTAAAGTTTTGTTTTGTCTTCGTTGAATTCTCTCTACATTGGAAGCTAAATCAGTGCCCCACAACTGGATACCGTAACACCATATTGGCTTCAAAAGCGACTTGTATATTAAAAGTTTGCAGTCCAGACTAAGTGTTGAATTTCTGCCAATCAACCAATGTATTTGAGATAACTTAAGTTTAACTTAAGTTAAGTTAGCTTAAAGTCAATATGATGTTTCCATGTAAGCCTTGCGATCAAGGTGCATACCAAGGTCAGGTTAAGGTTCGTCTCTATAGGGGCAAATGCGCAACGGTTGACACACAGCGCATGACCGATTTCAGCCGTAGCTGCGGCCAACATTTACATGAAATCATCTTTAAACATTGAATTACATGTGTATGTGTATAGATCTTTCTACCGACTCAAATAAAGATTTCATACATTTCTCTAAATTTGTTGTGTTTTTTTTATAAATCAAATCTGAGATCTCTTAAAAAGTCACCATATAGAAATGAAGCAAAACAAAAGTTTAATTTATTTTGTACGTTTTTGTATGAAGAATTTGACTCAATCGCTAAATAGTGGAATGTACGGCAAATAATACTTCTTAAACCTTAATGAATGCTTTATATCTCAGAAACCATAATAAATTTCGTGAAACGCGTTCATAGAGAATGTATTCAAAATATGTATATTAGAGTGGCCGTTAAATGTATGGAGACTTTTATTTTTTTGATTTCTTCTAAACGGTTCAGTTTTATGTAAAAAAAATACAAAAAAATTTCATAGCGACAACTTGGGTTTTATGGGGTGCGTCCGGCCCTCAAAGTTGGCCTTCAAGCCCATTTTTCAATGTAATTTCTTGCATATGACTATCTTTTTAAAAAATCATTTTACAAGAATATGACATATTTTATGACAATATTTTAGCTCTTCAAGTCAACAACATTACTCTCAAAGAAAGTTTTTTTTGCTAAAATTAATATTTTAGAAAATAATGAGGAAAATAACTAACAAAATACATACCACTAATTTTATGTAAAAAATTATATTTATATGGAAGTTTTTTATTTTAAGCATGTAAAATAAGAGCTTATATATGTATATTAAATTATTTCATACATAAATATACATATAGTCCAAATAAAACTAAATAAAAAATAATTAAAAATTACATTGAATATATGGGCTTGAGGGCAGGACGCACCCTCGAAACCACAATTTATCGGTATGAAATTTTTTTAATTTTATTTTTACATAAGACTGACCCGAATTGGGGGTTGAGAGTCGAAGAAATAAAAAAAAATAACGGCCACCCTAATCTATGTGTATACTCCATACCTAACTCATTTTTTTAAGATTGGTCGGTGGGTCAATACAGTTCTGATTTCTGTTACTTCAAACATATTAGTGGAACATAGGGTTTTTAATCTAGTGCTACAGCGTCAACTGCGTTGGGGGGTTTGTAATAATTTTAATTAAAAGTTATTAAAAGTTTTCAAACACGGAAGAAACTAGAACAAACACTTTTTCACATTCTCATGTTGTATTCAAACGTGAAGAAAATTAAACACCTGATGACTTTCAGTAACTTTGTATTGATAGACCTTGGGGTATAACTGCTTCACAAATATTTTTTTTTTACTATTGACAAATAAAATTTTTCTTAATTTACTTCAAGTTCATTAAATTTTATTTATAACTATTCGTACATATTTATTTTTTATGTTAGAGCTTAAATTTATTTTTATTAATTAATACACAAATTTAGTAAGTATTTTTCCATCGCCAAAATATGTCGCTTCGAAAAACATACATATTTTTATTTCGTTTAAACTTTAAAGGCATATTTTAGAAAAAGTTGTGTATAATAATAGTTTTTCAAGCATTGTTGAAAATTGTTTGTGAATTCTCATTTTATAAAATATTATTTATTCTACATGAAATTACTAAAAGCTTAGAATTCGATATATTGATAAGCTTATTCTCAAGTTGTATTGAAGTTTTATTATTATGTGGTTTATTGGGCTCTTAAACACACATCTTTAAATTATTATAAGAAAAAGTTTTATATACAAAATCGAAAACGAAAATTGGTAACAAGTTATTGAAATATATATTTTTTTTATCAGTGATATCAAAATTCTATAATCAATAATCAAATTTCAAGTGCTTTAATAAAAAAATTCTTTGATTTACCAAACACACACAACAACTGTTGAAACAAAGGTGAGTGTTACAATTAAGATGTTTTGTAGAATTTTTAAATTTATTTTTTAAAATTGTTTCTTATAATACCAATAGCTAGGTTTGTTCATTTACTGAAAATTATTACGAATTTGTAACAATTGTTACTGGAAAGTGTTCATTAACTCAAAAAGTTTGCAAGGAGAGAGCGTCAAAAGAGAGAAAAAAATTGAGAGACAAACAAATTCCTACAGGTTATTACTAGTAAAATTCTTACTTGCAAGAATTAGCCAACCACCTGTTGTGTGTTTTGTTGTCATTTGTTGTTATTATTTTTTAAAAAATATTTCAAAAAGGAAAACTGAAAAAATTTGCATTTCTTTGTTAAAAACATGTATACGTATGAAAAAAGAAAGCATGCTTTCTTAATTTATTGTTTTTCTTCCATTATGCCACATAAATTAAATTTTAATGGCAAATAATTTTGTTTGTTTCTCATAAAAGATCAGAGATGGAAAGTCAAATTCTTGTATTAGTTAATGGAATAAAATTAAAAAAAGTATGAAAAATGCATAAAAATGGTAAATATACATGAAAATGTGTAAAAAATTTCATATTAAATATCAATTTCAAAAAAAACATTGCAATTTATATTCGAAAAAGTACAATTGTATCATGATTTCCATCCATGGTTCTGATATGAATAAAATTGCCTTGCAAGTTTTCATATTTGGGAGAGTAATTTTGTAAATTTCTGCCTTAATCTCTTGTTGCTAGTTTCTGCTGGGAAAGTAAATTTCAACGCTGATGATGAAGGTTTAGTGGCCTTCGAAAGCAGCTGTTCCGTTCAACTATGGGTTGTTGTCAGAACATTTACAACTAACTTTTATCTTATTGGTTCATTAATAATTATCACATGTAATTTGGCTTAAAAAGCGATACGAACTTTAGCCCGTTCAAATCATAACATATAGAAAATAAGTTATTTTTCTAGCAGCGTTAGGAAAAGTCGTTGAAAATATTAAAACGTCTCTTTTATTAGAATTGTTTTATTTTAGAGCTCTAATTGAAATCGAGAATGTTATAATAAAATTTTTTATTTTGCTTAGACAGCTTTTCCACACGCAGCGTTTACTTTGCAAGGTCTTGAGTTTGCTCGAGAGAAGGGGTAAGGGAATGGGGGCTCCTTTCCCTATTATCTGAAAAACTGAAGACTTTGCAAAGTAAAGTTTGCGTGTGGAAAAGCCGTATTATATTTTTTTATTTCTCCTTCTTATTCTTCTTCTTCTTCTTGTTCTTCTTGTTCTTCTTCCTCATTCCCATCAACGATTTGGGTGTCATCGTCTTCCTGATTCCCCTCATCGATTTGGGTGTCATCGGCCTCCTGTGTCTCCTCGTCGGTTTGGGTATCGTCGTCTTCTGGATTCTCATTGTCGTTTTGGGTATCGTCGTCCTCTTGCTTCTCTTTGTCGTTTTGGGTGTCAATTACTTCTTGTTTCTTGTCGTCTGTTCTCGTATCGGTTTTTCCTGTGAGTTTACTTATGGTTTCATTACTAAACTTGACAATAATGGCAATATAACGTTTGTGTGAATCAGCGCTATCATTTAGACCTGGTACAGTTGTTCTATGCTGATTTCCTGAAGTTTTCGCATTTTTAAGCCCACTTCGTATACCTGTACTTCTTCTAGCTCCATTTTGTATATGTCGACTTCCTCCTTGTACTTTATCTCTACGTCTATTTTGTACACGTGTTGCTGATGTCTGTTTAAGTTTATTGCCTCCGCCTGACCTCTTACGGGCTGAAAATAATATAAACGTAAATAAATACGTTTTGATGAAGTATTTTGACGCTGATAATTACTCACCATCGACTACATCCAAAATGATCACCATTGCAAGGAGTGCAATTAGAGATATTTTTAATAGATTCATTTTTTTCTTCTTCTTTTACTTTGAACAACAGAACTTGTTATCAACTTAATTCTTTAATAAAAAGAGACTAATTGGAGTTCTGAGGCTCGGGCTTTTATACCCTGCCGAAATGTGAAATTTTACGTACACTCACATACAAACGCATATTTGTATGTATACATAATGAGTATGTATGGGTAGACTTGTTCATTCTAACATTTTTCAGTTAAGTTTATAACTCACATACATACATACATACATACATATGTACATATGTATGTTCTTGCATAAGAAATGCGTCGTAGTAGGAAACTTGGCAGTTGGAGGCTGCCATATTGGTGTGTAGTTAGTTGTCATTTATTAGGTATCTTTTTCTTAAATCATCACGGACAGATAAAGCGTTCAACAACACGTGCAAATGATAAAATTGTTTTATCAAACTGAGTGTTATGTTCGAATAAGTTTGTGCGAATTTCGTACTTATTTTCTTTATTTGAGTTTTTAAAAAAACAACAAAATTGTATTTGAAGAAAAACCAATTTATTTATACATTGATCAGTTCACTTTGACTAACTTTACACAAAAGACCATAAATTTACATTTATTCTTATTTTATATTCTTGTTGTTTGCTGAGTTTACTTTTTATATTTCTTATTAAAACAAAAATGATTTTTACAATAATTTGCTGATTTTGATTAATTGATTAAGTAAATGAACTTTAAAGTTTCGAAATACAAAAGTAAAAAGGAAATGCAAGTATTGCAAAAATGTTTTAAATATATAAGTTTGTTTGTAATATTCTGTAGTAAGCACAAATAAAGTTCATTTACCTATTTTATTTAAAAAGTCATCAATAGTATCTATATTATTGTTATATGTAACTACTCCCCCCTTTAAATTAGAATTCTCCTGAATTCTGTTATTTAATTTTATTTTGATGGTTTCATGCTTTGTCCAAATTAAAATTATGATAATTATTAGTGTGATTGCAATTAAAGTATTGTACCCATATGTTAACTTGGTATGATATTTTAATTCTTTTATATTTTTAATATTATTTTGGTGTTCTATGTTAATTTTTTCAAGCGTTATTTTATGAGTAAAATTTTTTATGATATTGGTATTTTTATATATATATTTTTCTTCAGCGGCTTCCAATATGTTTGAAAAATAATAATCTTTAACTCTAATCGTACAATTATTAAAATTTATTAAATAGTTTCCATTTAATACATCATTATCATTATTACAAGTTTGGTTTATTGTAATGTTATTTGCATTTTTAATTAAAATAGTGTTTATATCTAATGGTAGAATTTCCAAGTCTGTGTTACTTATTAGTTGACAGTTATTTTTTAAAACACAATGGTAACTCAATTTTAATTCTTTTAGATGTTTATTTTCTTCAAATTTATAAATTTTGTCTTCTAATTCAAAATATTTTTCTATTACATAGTCTATTTCGTTACTGTTATTGTTTGGTAATGGTACGATTGTTTTTAATTTAACTGTTATGAATTTCTTAGGAATTTTTATACCAAAAATTAAAAATGAATTATTTAAATATGCTGTTCCTAGCTGAATGTACTTTAGTTTATTGTAATCTACTTCATATGTTTGAATTTCATTGCTAGTTAAGATGCTTGGATGTATCATACCATGTTTTGCTGAAATAACATTATCTTGTAATTGTTCTATTTGTAATGTTTATATTGTTTAATAACTAATTATTATTATATACCTTGTTAATTATTTTATATTTTAATCAATGTTTCTGAGCTTTTGTAGTTTTCAAACACAATGAATAAAGTTTTCAGTTTTATAAAAGCAATATTACAATTCAGGTGTGGGGTCACAAGAATAAAAATAATAAATTAAAAATGGATCTTAGACCAACACGTCAAAAGATTATTGATACATTGAATGTATCGGGAATTCAATATCCAGAATCAGCGTCAATGAGTCAGCTAAGAACCTTATACGATTCTCTGAACTTGAATAAACCTAGTGCTAACATAGACTCAGCCGCTGGAGAAGTTCTTATTGGTTTTCCGGAAACTCTGAGTGCAACTTCCGACTTGGCTGCTGATGTGTTGACTGCAGCAACTTCCGTTACACCCTGCGCTGTTACTTCCGTTATACCCTCTGCTGTTTTTATTTCAACAACTTCTGTTTCTAGTCCGACCGTACTAGCATCCGTGGACTCAGTTGCAACTTCCGAACAAGCTTCTGGTGAAGCTCTTGCATCCTGCATTGCAACAAGCGGCTCAGCATATGATTTGAACACCAGTGTAGCACGGTGTGCCTCAATTTTTTCAAACTTTTCAACATCCATTCCGCCAGTAGGTACTAATCCTGTTCCTGTTAATGGACAAGAGCTAGAACTTGAAAAGCAAATCAAGATGTTGCAAAAGCGCTGTGAGCTGCTTAGGCTCCAAAAACAACTTAATGACTTAGAATCAGGTGTACTAGTTAAAAATAATCGAATCGATTACAGCGAATTAAGTCAAATCATTCCAAAATTTGATGGAACTAATCAAGAAATTGGAAAATGGTTTCAAATTTTTGAAGAGTATACTTTTAGTTATGACAATAAAGAAAAGCTAACGTGTCTTAAGTTTTTGTTGCAAGGATCAGCTAGAGAATTTATGGAAAATTCTGCCGGCTGGACATATAATGATTTAAAAGTAGCCTTGTTCAAAATATTTAAGAGACCTATTAATCGTGAGGATATATATCGTAAACTACGTTCAAGAAGATTGCAAACTTCTGAGTCTTGTATTAGCTATATAATTTCAATGCAATCAATTGCCTCACAAAGTGATATTAATGGTCAGGAGCTGGTCGACATTATTATTGATGGTATGCAAGATAACTCTAACAATATTTCCTTGTTGTATGGTTCAACATCTATGGAAGACCTAATTGCTTGTGTTGATAGATATGAGAAACGTCGAGGAAAAGGTCCAGCAAGAACAGAAAGAAATGACAACAAAATAGATGCCATACGTTGTTTTAATTGCTCTAATTTTGGTCACATGAAAAGCTCGTGCCCGAAACCACTTCGTCCTCCAGGTTCTTGTTTCAATTGTCAGCAAATGGGTCATATTAATAAAAATTGCCCAAGACGTGTTGCAGCATCCGTTTTTCCAGAAACAGTAATTAATTTTAATGATAGTATTAATCCAGTATCAGAGGTGAGTGTGGCATTTTTCATCCCGTTAAGAAACAATTATGCTAACTATTTGAATGTTTCATGTCTCATTGATTCTGGTAGTCCAATTAGTTTAATTTCAAAATCAAGGGTGCCAAAATGTATCCAACTTACAAGAGATGTTTTACCAACAGGCTATGTAGGAATTGGAAATAGTAAAATGAAAACACATGGCACTATCTCATGTAAAATTAAATTTCGAAATGTAATTAAAAGTATGGAATTAATAGTGATACCAGATAATGATATTAAAATTTCTATGATTTTGGGTTAGAATTTTATGGAAAAATTTAACGTCAAACTAATTCACTTGGAAAAGTTTTCCCAAAATAATGTAGGCATAATTGGTTCTGACGATGAAATAAATAATATTAAAGAAATTTCTTTGGTGTCCCAAATTAACGATGAAGCATCATCAGATTTTCGTGAGATACAGAAATCTGTTAAATTCGATATTAATTATAATAGAGAGCTTAATGAATTGGAAATATTTAAATTAAAGAAAATAGTCAATGATTTTTATATGAATCCTTCAGATATTAAGAAAATACTTCATGACTACAAAATGAAAATCCGTTTATCGGACGATGTGCCAATATATTGTTCTCCTCGTCGCTTATCTGTATGAGACCGTGATGAGGTTCAGAAAATAATATCTGATTTATTGTTTCGGAAAATTATACGTCCTAGTAGTTCGCCCTACGCGTCTGCAATAGTTTTAACAAAGAAAAAAAGTGGTGAAACACGAATGTGTGTAGACTATAGGGCATTGAATAAGAAAACTATTAGAGATAACTTTCCTTTGCCATTGATAGAAGATTGCATAGAATACAATGCTGGCAAAAAATGGTTTACTCTGCTTGACTTGAAAGATAGTTTTTTTCATATAGAAATGGACAAGCAGTCTATACCATTTACTTCATTCGTAACACCACATGGACAGTATGAGTATTTAAGAATGCCTTTCGGCCTCAAAAATTCTCCTGCCAATTTCCAACGATTCGTTACTAACATATTTAGGGATCTAATAGATTCAAGGCAAATTGTTATATATATCGATGATATTTTAATAGCTTCAACAGATTTCGATTCTCATCTTGAAACTTTAAGTAAAGTACTCAAGCGCGCTTATGAGAATGGTTTAGAGTTTAGACTGGGAAAATGTAAATTTGCTTATCAAACAATAGAATATTTAGGATACTCAATAGATCGTATGGGAATTCATCTAACGGAGAATCATTTAGAGGCAATAAAAAATTTTCCTTTGCCGAAGAATCAAAAGGAACTTCAATCTTGTATTGGTCTCTTTTCATACTTTCGGAGATTTGTTCCATCTTTTTCAACAATTGCTAGACCATTGTTAGAATTACTTCGTAAGGATAAAAAATATTTCCTAACTAATGATTGTGTTGAGTCTTTTAATCAACTGAAACAACTTTTGATGACTCAACCAGTATTGTCAATATATTCACCTAAAAGAGAGACGGAATTGCATTGTGATGCTAGCTCTAAGGGATTTGGCGCTGTAATAATGCAGAAACAGGACGACAAAAAATTTCACCCGGTCGCTTTTTTTTCAAAATCGACATCTCCCTCGGAGTCTCGTTATCATAGTTTTGTGTTAGAAACCCTCTCTATCATATATGCATTGCAAAGATTTAAGGTTTACCTAGAAGGAATTCACTTTACGATTATTACTGATTGTAATTCTCTCACAATGACCTTAAACAAAAAACAAGTAAATCCAAGAATCGCAAGATGGGCATTGGAACTAGAAAATTATAATTATTCTATTAAACATCGTCAAAGTGCATCCATGGGTCACGTGGATGCATTAAGTCGATGTTTGAAGGAAAATGAGTGTAATTACATTACTAAACGTAATTTGATAGCAGCTGTAGATTGTAATGATCTTGATACACGGTTACAACTTGCTCAGGGAAGAGATTGTACTGTAGGAAAATTGATCAGAAAATTGGAGTTAGAGGAAGTAAATGGGTATAAGCTTGTTGATGGTCTTTTATTTCGTAAGGATAATTCAGATAAATTGATGCTGTATGTACCAAAGGAAATGGAGGAAAACGTGATTAGAATGATTCACGAAAAAATTGGTCATCTTGGCACTGAAAAATGCTACGACCAAATTCGTTTTAATTATTGGTTTCCAGATATGAAAACCAAGATTACTGATTATATAAAAAATTGTATAAAATGTATAGTATATTCACCTCCATCCCGGGTAAATTGTTACAATTTGTATAGTATTCCCAAAAAATCAGAACCTTTCGATACTATTCATATTGACCATTTTGGACCACTTCCAGCATTAAAATCTAAACGTAAGCACATACTTGTAGTAATAGATGCTTTTACAAAATTTGTGAGACTATATCCTGTTAATTCAACCAGCACTAAGGAGGTTTGTTGCGCTTTAGAGAAGTACTTTGATTACTATAGCAGGCCAAAACGATTAATATCAGATAGAGGTTCCTGTTTTACATCTAATGAATATGCGGAGTTTATTTTAAAAAACAACATAGGCCATATTAAAGTAGCCGTTGCATCTCCCCAAGCTAATGGCCAAGTAGGACGCGTGAATCGTGTAATAAAAGGTATATTAAGTAAAATAAGTGATCCAATTGATCACTCCGATTGGTCCTTAAAATTGTCTCAAGTAGAATATGCCATAAATAATTCAGTTCACAGTTCTACCAAAAATACACCTAGCACATTACTATTTGGTGTAAGACAGCGAGGTAAGATAGTTGATGAATTGACTGAATATATAGACGAAAAGATAGAAGATAAGAATTGCCGTGACTTGAAGTCAGAGCGACTAAAAGCTCTATATGAGATCGAACGTTCTCAAAACAGGAACGAAAACTATTTTTATAAACATAATGCACGTGCAGAACAATATTTTGTAGGAGATTATGTTGTAGTAATGAATAAAGAAAATACTGTGGGTAAAAATAAAAAGTTTATCGAGAAATATCGTGGGCCTTATATAATAGACAAAGTGTTGTCAAATGATCGTTACGTTATTAAAGACATTGACAATTGTCAGCTTTCTCAAATTCCTTACAAAAGCATTCTTGAAGCCAAACGTCTAAAGAAATGGGTGACACCAAAGTAGTTTCAAAATAATATTTGTCACACTAGTTTATATACGAGTATTATATCATTTTGGTTGTTTCATTTCTTGATTGAGGTCAATCAAATTGTCAGATTGGCCGAACTGTAATGTTTATATTGTTTAATAACTAATTATTATTACCCAGCTAAAAAAATATGTATGGATCATATATGATATCCCATATATGGTTCGGATCCGAAAAATGAGGGTATATGGGCATATATGATTATATATATTCATACATTTTCATACATGTATGTGTAAATTCCCCCCACAGTATGCAAAGTTCATATTCATACACTCTTGATTCACAAAAGCGCACTGCTGTGCAATAAATTAAATTACTAAAATTAAATTTTTTATACTTGAGAGAGAGGTTGCATTTAATGAAACATTTGTTTGGACAAATAATTCAAAACGAAATAAGTCATTTCATTCATCAAAGGGTGAATCAATTATTTAAAAAACACATAAATCATATTCGTATATAACATTTAGTTTAAGAAATCAGATTAAAAACTAATGCAATTAATTATAAAAGAAAAAATAATCTGTCTAACAATAGTTTTCAATACAGTAATATGAACTTTGTTTCTTATCTAGATAATTTTGTTATTTTCTATAAAATTAATGACTGGACTATCCTTTTGATTATTTGATATATTAAATAGGGCTACAATGTATAAAATTATACAAGAATGGTTTTTTGTAACAAAAAGTTCTTCTTTTTGAAACGTTGAGGGTACGCATATAAACTTTGCATGCCGTATGTATTTTCTAATGGATTTCCAATTCAGCAGTGATAGAATTCCAAGCTTTTTTTATTGCAAAAACGATCTTATGTGAGATATATCATGTATGCATACATTCTTATATGGCTCCATATAAAAAATCTTATATTTATATATGGATCCACATAGAAGAGCTTCATAATTAAATTTTCATATATGAGCTCATATGTTATAATAAATTTCATATATTAGTCTATATATTAGTTCATATATAATAGTTTTGCCATGTATAATCCCATATATTTCCATACATGAATTTATACATATTCATATATAGTTATATACATTCATATATTAAAAATATATGGACCATATATAATTTTTTTAGCTGGGTATATACCTTGTTAATTATTTTATATTTTAATCAATGTTTCTGAGCTTTTGTAGTTTTCAAACACAATGAATAAAGTTTTCAGTTTTATAAAAGCAATATTACATATTTTATTTTATATCAATTGTATATTAGTTAATTGTTCCAAGTACAAATTTTTATTATATCCTATTTCTACAACTTTATGTATATAGTTCACTTCTTTCTCTATTTTCTTTCTACCATTTATTATTACATTCTTTAGATGATTTATAGTGGTGTTAAAATAATCATTAATTACAATCTGTTGGTTATTGTTTTCTGTTATTTCATTAATTTTAAAAAGATGGTTTTGTATTGTCTTTCTATCCTCGATACTCGTCGTCCATAGTTCCAAATAACCATTTAGATATACTACCTATACCGTTAATTAGTCCACGTCTTTTTCTTGTTTGTCTTGGTAATAATGTCATTAGCTTATTTCTAGCGTCGTTTATTTCAAAATTTAATATTTCTTTGTTATCCATACTCATTTAATTAATGTTATATGTTATGTTGCCTAAAATTTCTTCAAGTTCTTGTAGATTAATAATATGTAAAATTATGTCTGTTTCTTTAACAATTTCCTGTTCTCTTGTGTAGATGTCTATGTATCCTTTTTGTTCTGTCAATAGTTTAGTTGTCATTAGTCCTGTTATCAGTGGAGTCCATATCAGTATCGTCAATATTGTCAGCGTCTGTGAATTTAAGGGGTTTCTTTATATTACAAGGGTGTATATTTTTTAATTTTTCTTTCCTATATCTAGGTTGTTCCTTATGTCTTAAAGCCTTATAATTCTTTATATAACCTTCGTTCCTAACTTCCTCATAATCTACTCTAGATTTGTTCAGTTTTTCTATTATCTTCTTTTTATTTTCTTCTAGATTCTTTTTAACTTTTTCTTCATCTATTTTTCCTTGTTGTATATCATTTGGTGTATATTTAGTGCTGGAGTGATAGCGTTCATTATAATTCCGCATAGCTCTTTGAATCAGTTGTTTTATTGGAATTTCTTTATTAGTTTTATACAAGATTCTAAATTTTTCTGCTAATGTATTATGTAATCTTTCGATATCTGCGTTTCCAGTGTGACTGTTTGGCTTTGTAATGTGCAATTGAATTCCCTCTTGATTAAGAAATTCTTTAATTTGAAATGCATTGAACTCACCATCTGCCACAATTTTCTCTGGTCTGCCTATTTTTGAAAAATGATCTTCTAATTGTTCTATAATCGTAATGGGATTTCTGTCTGTTAAATGATAAGCTGCCCCGAATTTTGAGAATTTGTCAATTACTGTTAGGAAACGGAAATTTTTCATAACATACGTGTCGACATGTACTATTTGATTTTTAGTTGTCGGCGTTTCTGTAAGTTTAAATTTTTGTTTTATGGGATTTCTATCATATTTTACTTCTTTGCAAATCTCGCATTGATTAATTACTATCTGAATTAATTCTAATAATTTTGGATAATAAATTTTAAATTTGATTTGGTTATATGTTTCTTGTATGCCAGAGTGTATACTTTCTCTAATGTGATAAAAAGAAATTTGCTTAACTGCTTCTGTCTCGGTTTCTATGTCCTGAGTTCTTCTAGTACATTTAATAAATTTTATTTGCTTGTCATTGGAAAACATTTCTATTAGCTTTTCCTGTACTATATTGTAACTGTGTTCTGATAATTCGGAAAATATACCTACTTTTCCTTTAGTAATATATCTTCTGAATATATTTCCCATTTCACTAAAATCGGCTTCGGCTACAAAAATAATTCTTTTACCATTTATTGTTTTCATTTCTTCTACTTTATTGTTGGTTAATATAATTTGAGTATTATACTTGTTAACGATTTCCTCTTTAATATAAAAATGATCCAATAGATTTTCTTCAGCTGAGTGAATGGTCAATAAAGATACATTATCTTCTTCTACATTATTTATTTTGAAATTGTGTTCTTTATTTGAATTTTCTTGAAAATTTGTTTTTTCATCTTCTGTTTTTATATCAGTATTTTCTAGTCTGCTTAAAAAATCCGCTACTCTATTCTCCTTCCCTTTTATGTAGTCTATTTCAAAATCGTATTCTCCTAATTTTAAAAGCCATCTCTGATGTCTGGGAGACATATCTTTTCCTTTATATTTTGCATGTAGAAACTTAATTGGTTGATGGTCTGTCAAGATCCTAAATTTTCTTCCGTAGAGGTACGGTCGCAAATAGTTCACACTCCATAATATTGCAAGAAATTCTTTATCCGTTGCTGAATAGTGTCTTTCGTGGTTGTTTAATGTTCTAGATGCGAAACATATCGGATGTCCTTCTTGTGATAAGACAGCACCGATTGCATAATTAGATGCATCTGTGGTTAAAGCGAATTTTTTTTTCAAAATTTGGATACTTAAGAATTGGATGTGAAGTTATCAGAGTTTTTAATTTTTCGAATGCTTCTATATACATTGGATCTTTAACATTTATTTTTACACCTTTTTTCAGATACTTTGTTATAGGCTGTGCCACTTTGGCGTAATCTTTTACAAATTTTCTGTAGTATCCCGTAAGCCCTAGGAAACTTTTTATTTGTTTTTCTGTTTTGGGAATCTCTACTGCTTGAATTACTTTAATTTTCTCTGGATTTGGCTTAAGTCCTTCACTTGTAAGAATGTGCCCTAAAAATTCCGTCTCTTTTTTCATAAAGTTACATTTGTCAATTTGGATTTTTAACTTGGTTTGTTCTAGCACTGTAAATATGTCTTTTATGGCTTTAACATGTTCTTTCAGGGATGTACTAAAGATGAGTATATCATCTAGATATACAACGCAAGTTTTGTTAATATAGTCTCGTAGAGTTTCGTTCATTAAACGTTGGAATGTCGCAGGTGCGTTTTTCAGCCCGAACGGCATTCGTATAAATTCATAAAGTCCCTGAGGTGTTACGAAAGCTGTTTTATGTCTATCTTCTTCTTTTATTAAAATTTGGTGATACCCTTTTGCTAAATCTATTGTCGTAAAATATTGCGCTCGGCCTAGCTTGTCTAAGATAGAGTCTATATTTGGAAGTGGAAATTTGTCATCGATCGTCACTTCATTTAGTTTCCTATAATCCACTACAAGTCTGTATTTCTTCTGTCCTGAATTATCTAATTTCTTGGGAACCACTATTAAAGGACTAGAATACCTGGAGTTACTTTTTCGAATAATTTTCTGCTGTTCCATCTCTTTAATTTGTCTCCTTACTTCTTCCTCATGTTGTGGTGGATATCTATATAATTTAGCATTTATTTGTTGATCTGTTATTGTCTTTATCTCATGTTGAATACTTGTTGTACTGGTAAGTTGATCGCCTTCTTTAAAAAACAATTTTTTGAATCTTCTTAAAATATTTTTTATTTCTTTACACTCTTCATTATTAAGATGATCTAATGAAAATCTATCCCAATCAACTTCGGTTGCTTCCAATGTACAAATCTCCAAGTTTTTATATGGGTTTATCAAAAAGTTCGTTATTCTGTCATTAATTGAAATATATCCCTCGTCTATATTTATCATGGTTTTGAAACAATTTAGTAAATCAATTCCTATTATAAATTTATATTGTCTTCCTTTTAAATCGGTTACTTTCCATCTAATCTTTGAATAATGTGGAATATTAAATTCATCAGGAGCATCTGTTAAAACTTCATATTTAATTAAATCTTTCTTATTTATGGTACTAAAGGAAATTGGTTTTATCAATAAATTTTTCTGAAATTCATTTATGTTATTATCTATTAGGCTAATGCTCGCTCCTGTGTCTATTAAGGCAGTATATATTTTTCCTTTTATTTTTATGTTTATGATGGGTAAATAGTCAGAGGCGGTTTCTGAAAAAACGTATATCCATTATTTTGTTCTGACTTTCTTGTTTGTTCTACATTTTCTAATGCCTTGTTATAATTACTTTCTATATCTTTATTATCCGTTAATCTCCGCTGGTCTTGCCTAAATTGATTACAGTAATTTAGACTGCAATGTTGCTTAGGGTTTCCTACCTGTTGCGAGAGTTCATGAACGTTATTTATTTGTATGTTATCGATTTCCATTGGTTCTTCTTGCCCTTGCCTAGGTTGCGTAAAGCGATTTTGGCTAACAAATTGCCTAGGGTTTCCTGGCTGTGAAAAACTTTGGAAATGGCCTGAATTATTTTGGACCCTGTATTGTCCAGAATTGTTTTGCACTCTATATCGGCCTGAATTATTTATGTGATTGTTCCTATTATTAGGGTTGTAATTATTTTGATTATGGTTATTATTGTAATTATTATGATTATAGTTAGTAAAATTTGTCAGTCCTTTATAATTTGTGTTTCTATTTGAGTTTGTGTTGTTAAATTTATTAATTTTAGTTTTCCTATACTCCTCTCTAATGCAACTGTCTTCAAAACGTCTTCTGGTCAGTATTTTGAGTATGTCATTTATATTTCTTTCGTCATATATTTTGTCCAAAAGAATACCTTGTGTCATCTCCTTTACTGTATTTACTAAGAGGCTGTCTACGTTTGATAGGTCAATATAATGGTCATTTTGATAATATACAGTGAGTTCGTCCGCCTTATATTTAATATTTTGTATTTCTATAATAAGCTCGCTTACCGTGTTTACTCTAAGGTTTGATAACATTCGATATATTTGATGAGGCTCCACACTAGGTCTGTACCTCAATTTTAAGGTTTCTTTTATCAATGTCCAATCATCCGGTGCTGGTATATTTATTACTGCATCTTTTGCCTGTCCTTGTATTGTTTTATAAAATATCAGTTTTACTGCTTCTCTTCGAGAACTTTCATCTTGAATTGTTGATAACAAATATTCTGTACTGCAGAAAAAACTATTTACTGTTACATCTCCCGTTCCTGTAAATACTGGTAAATGATTGATAGTCTGGAGTATGTTCTCTCTGGAACTGTTGTGTAAGGATGGATTTTGCTGTCTTTGTTGCATCTGTTGGTTTTGTTGTTGTTGTTGAATTTGTTGCAATTGCTGTTGCAATTCTGTGTAAGCTTGTCTTAAGCGCTCGAGTTGTTGATCTTTTTTGGTCACTTCTTCTGCCAGATTTAATTGTGAGTTAGAGTGTTCCTCCATTCTTGGTCTTTGTTGGTCAAAGCGATGGGCTTTGTTTTGCTTTGTTGTTAGCCACGAAATTTTTCTGTTTTGATCAATGCACTTTAAATTATACTTAATGGTGTCCAATATGCTTAAAGTTCACTGCATTAAGATTTTGTTTCTTTGCTAATTGCGTCCACTAATTTATATTTTTTTTAATGTTCACTGAATTAGGATTTTTTTTTCGTTATTCCTTAATTACGTTCACTAATGTTTTTTTTTTTTCACTGAATTAGGATTAATTTAATTTTTTGGTTTTATTATTTCAGAGTCCTGGAGGGTCCCGTAGGATTCGCAGGATTTCTTTTATTTTTATTTTGTTATAAGGAGTTTCGTTTGTTCGACCACTGGATCCTGTTCACTAACGTTGGATCCTACCGACTGCGCCAATTTCGTACTTATTTTCTTTATTTGAGTTTTTAAAAAAACAACAAAATTGTATTTGAAGAAAAACCAATTTATTTATACATTGATCAGTTCACTTTGACTAACTTTACACAAAAGACCATAAATTTACAATTATTCTTATTTTATATTCTTGTTGTTTGCTGAGTTTACTTTTTATATTTCTTATTAAAACAAAAATGATTTTTACAATAATTTGCTGATTTTGATTAATTGATTAAGTAAATGAACTTTAAAGTTTCGAAATACAAAAGTAAAAAGGAAATGCAAGTATTGCAAAAATGTTTTAAATATATAAGTTTGTTTGTAATATTCTGTAGTAAGCACAAATAAAGTTCATTTACCTATTTTATTTAAAAAGTCATCAATAGTATCTATATTATTGTTATATGTAACTTGCGCGCTTCCTCCATTTTAGGGTCGCGAGCACTATAGAGATAGAGATGTGGATGGCGCTAAAAAACCACATAGGCAGATTCTGCACGATCGATTTGAGGGCCTCATAATTTTCCGTGGAGTTGATGTATGTAAGCTGAACATTTCAAACATGCGCCAGAAAAAGAACTTGCAGCAGCAAATACCCACGATATTATATCCCGTACACTTTAACTTTAATATAAAGTTACAGCTGGGCAGCGTTTAATGAAAGACCCTTTAGCTTTAAAATTTCTTAGCAATGAAACAATTTCATTTCATTTATTTCACAACATTTCTTTTGTCTATATTTATTGTTGCCATAGAAAGTATTCAAATGTTATAAATTAAACTAATTATATCTCGCTAGAAACACAATTGGGACGAAAGACAAATTTTACTTTCACCACCTCTGATGATGCTATAGCAATAGCTCTGACGAGGAAAATAGTAGTAGTGAATTACCAATTGAGGCGCCGATTAAAATTGTTAAATTGTGGCTGAAATTGTTAAATTGTGGCTGAAATTGTTAAATTTGGGTAATTAAAATTTGAAAATTCTTAAATTCTTGGAAATTTGTGAAATTTGATACCAGCGAGGGTGGTTCAATAAGTCCGTCCAGATTTTTGTTTACATAAGGAGTTTTTTGTTTACATTAACTTTGTGGGAACGGGTGATTTTTTTTTTTGGGTAATATTAATTGTGGGAACGGGTGATTTTTTTTTGTGGGTGTGGTTAAGGGGTTTTATAAGATTAAGATTTCTCAAGTGTATATGCCGACGGGAAAATCATGAAAATTATTTTTCCTAATACCAGTGGGGGAAATAGTGATTATTATTTTTTTCAAATGCCTACGGCAATGCATGATAAGTTTTCCTAATGCCTACGGCAATGCATGATAAGTTTTCCTAATGCCTACGGCAATGCATGATAATTTTTCGTAATGCCGACGGCAATACATGAGTATTATTTTTTTCAAATGCCGACGGCAAAACATGATTATTATTTTCTAGTACCAAAGGGAAAATTGCCAGTGTTGCCAGACTATAGGAATTTGTTGTCGTATTACTATATCAGTAATATCAGAGAAAATAGATTTGCTGACTACTACGCGATTCTCATATGAATCGGGAGAATGTGTGTATGATTTCCTCACGCTACTAAATTGTTTATAAATAAAATAATTAAATAAATTAATAAACAATTAATTTAATTATTTTATTTATGTATGAAATGTTCTCTTGTATATGAACACCCTATACTTGTGTGTAGATGATCCAGCTATTTATTTATTCGCTGGTATTTATTTATTTGTTTAAGAAATATAATTGTATGTATGTATGTATCTATGTATGTATATTTGTATGTGTATGTATGTATGTATGTATATTTGTATGTGTATGGATGTATGTATGTATATTTGTATGTGTATGTATGTGTGTATATTTGTATGTGTATGTATGTATGTGTATTTGTATGTATGTATATGTGTATTTGTATGTATGAGTGAGGATGCTTGTGCGTAAAATATTTTGTAGAATACATTTATATTTTGCAACGTAATCATTTTCTTTGTCTACGATTATTTTAAAGCAGCAAAGTTTCAATTAAGTACACTCATCAGCAGAGAAGCAAAAAGTAAAAATTTGCAAGTATGCAATAAAGTTAACTTTCCTCCTCCCCACTTCCTTCTCTTTCTTTTATGTACATAGTTTGTATTTGAAATAAGAAAACACTTGTACATTCTTTTATTTGGTATACATTTATTGTTTAAAATTTTTTTAAATTTTATATTAATACATACATATGTAAATTCATATTTTAAGAAGTAAAAAAGTTCATTTAAAGCAAGACATTTCTTTTGTTAGTAAAATAGCATTTTTTAATGCGCAAACACCAAAATTATGATAACTACAATAAAGATATTCTGGATACTTGATTTCCATTTGTTTAAAGTTGATGCAGCCTATATCCTCAACGTTAAAAATTTTTCGGTGTAACATTTTTTCCAACCATCGTCTTTTTTCTTCACCTTTTACATAAATTGTTGAACATCTTGCGTTGGCTTTTAAAAAATTGCAAACGCTTTGAAATGAAACTGATCCAGCAGTCCAGAAATGGTTATATTCATAATTGTTGAAAACAATCGCTACTTCTTTTGCGATGAAATCATTTGAATTACTCTTGAAACCTTGTACGTCTATAAAAATTATGTTTTTATCCATATTACTCAATTTATAAGACTTTTCGAACTTGTCCTTTGATAGGTATATATTCTATTATACGATCATGAATAAGAATGCAGTAAGCTGTTGTTTTTGCTGCAATATTAGTTGCTGTTTGAAATTCTATTTTTATATCAATCGGTCCATTATTGAGTGATTCATTCTGATGACTGACATCTACTACAATAATAGGAGCTTTTGTCTTAAACTCTGGTGCAGTTAGAAGCGGTTGAGATTCTTCCATAAAATAACTTTGTTGAGATCTTATATACATATCATATAGAATTGCATATCGTTCATTTTTAAATTTTATGTTAAGATCATCATATGGATATGAGACTGAATTTAAATGTACTTTTAAATTAGTCAAATCACAATGAACAAACTTATTTTCTTGTTGAAAAGCAATCAATACAAAACGTGGGCGTTCTCTATTTGCAGCCAGTTTAACATTCCAAATATGGCTAGTTCCTATGTTTAATTGTGGATTGATATGACAATCCCAACTGCGAAATGCCATAGGTATAGAAGCACCATTATTAATAATTTTTATCATATTAAATTTGCTAAAGTCCGATAATTGTACATGTGGGATTCTCCATGAGATGAGTGAAATTGTAAGTTTAGCTTTTTCAGTAGAAACACTCGAGCGCACAAGATTTTCATCGTTTTTATTGCGCAAGAGTATCAATTCATGTTTTCCATTTAGTATAACTTTGTTGTAGTCTTCAGCGAATCCTAGAAGCATTTTTAGAGGTACATAGAAATTGAAAAATCCATTTACAAGAGTGACATCGTCAATTTTGTTCCATCCAACATTTTGCATCACGTTGCTTTCAGTTGGTGACATAGAAACCAAATTTTTTATGGTGCTTGTGGCTCCTAAATATCTTGTATGATCAATTTCAATTCCATTGAGCTCATAGCGAATTTCATCAAACAGATATGCCACAAAGTTGTTTTTTAGTATAAAGTTCTCTGAAGATGACGAAGATTTGGTCGTATTATCATCAGCAACAAACCCCTCCACATAAATGTAGCTCTCACTGGGTAGCACGTACAAATCTTGATTTTGTATTGAAATTCTAATTTCATCATTATTGTTGTAAGACTGTAAGTATGGTACATATGTATGATAGTCCTTTTTGATTATATTTTCATCAGACAAAGGTTTATCTAAGACATCTATTATTGAACTCATTTTGTCTTTAATTTCAAATTCAATGACTTTAGAAAATTTTTATTTGATGTTGTTAGAGATTTTTGTTGAGCTGTTCGCTTTAATGTTGTTATTGTTTTTCCTGCTATATTTTTCAATGTATTTGTGTTGTATATTAGCATTATTTAGTTGGCCTTAAATGTATTCGTATTGTAATTTCCTCTCCTCGGAAATTAATTAAATCACCGTGTTGATCAAGTACGCGCAGCGCTAGTGAACTTATCTCTCTGGTGTTCACAGGTAAATAGATGAGATTTCTTGGAACCTCATCTATTTTATAGCCTGGA
This sequence comes from Tachina fera, assembly GCA_905220375.1. NCBI lineage: Eukaryota > Metazoa > Arthropoda > Insecta > Diptera > Tachinidae > Tachina > Tachina fera. The sequence continues at coordinate 98,604,933 of LR999967.1, read as the reverse complement.
GGCACATTTATCGGAAATTCATGAAGTGTATGCGATTTGGAGTTATTCATATATGTGTTAATAGCGATACTACTTTCAATTCGCAAGAGATTCACTTTAAAAATATTAACTGGAAGATCTGAGTATTAATATTTGTTTGGTGTTAGGATTTTGCTATTGAATCCTAAAAGTTTTCCAATTGTGTTGTCCTTATTAAAATATACAGGATCCTTGGAACTATTAACTTTAACTTGCATTGTGTTGTTATTGGCTTCAATAAAAATCTTATTTGCTGGGCAAAGTCGTTTGTATTGCTCTTCTATAAAATCAACTATATCATTTAATTCGTAATATCCAATTGGTATTTCAATTTTATGTTCTCCTATATGAAACATATTGTTGTAAGTGTCTACATTTGGAATACTGTTGTATGAATGAAAATCAGTTAGAGCACACTCATATGCACCATGTAATTCAATAGGAGGAAAGTAACTAGCAGATAATTCTGATGAGTTAGAGCTCAGAGTAAGTGTTATTGACATTATAACAGACTGATTACAATTAAATAAAGTTTAGTACACAGTATGGTTTATAAGCATAATTTACATATTTATTTCATTTTCTTATTTTAAAATTAACATTAGTTTCTTAATATTAATGCTATTATTGTTCTTGATATGATGCTGTTGGTGATTTAGTTTTTCTTCCAACTATAATATTTCATCTTTACTTATCCAAGAATTGTGTTGATCTGAAAATCCTAGCCATTTAACATATACTTCCTTCGCTTTAGTTTTGAGAACGTTTTCAACTAAATATGTATTTGGAAATCTAGTTTTTGAAAGTTCATCAGTATAGAATCCACCTTTAATAGGATTACCAAGATAATCTTCTAATATGTATGTTGCAGGATTTGTATTTTGAACTTTGATAATTGTGAATATTTCTGTGGTCCAATTTGGAGTATAACCTTTTTCAAAGATATGCTTATATTTGCTTATGCGAACATGATCTCCTACATTAAATTTCGACATTTTATACATCTTCAAATGACTGTATACTGTATTAAGCAGCTTTTGCTCATTTGTTGAGTTGACTTTAATAGGAGACATTTTAATTGTACGATGAAATTTTTTATTGTATGCATTAACTAAATCTTTGTGTATATCAATCCACTTATATGAACCATTATAGCTAAATTCTTTCCACATCATTCCTTTCAATGTTCTATTAAATCGATCTACAATTGATGCTTTCATACTGCTATATGTTGAGTAGTGATTAATGTCGTATTTATGCATTAATTTTTCAAAGTTTTTGTTGAAAAATTCTTTACCATCATCTGTTTGTAAGTTGTTTGGTATTCGTCCCAATTCAAAAATATCTGCCATTGCCTTGGTTGTTTCGAGTGCAGTTTTTGTTTTTAGCGGTACTGCCCATGCAAATTTTGAAAATGTGTCGATTACAGTCAACAAAAATCGATAATTTTTATTTTCTTTAGAATAGTTCCCCATTTCAACTAAATCAGCTTGCCAAAGATCATCAATTCCTTTCATTACAACTCTGCGACGCACAAAATGTTTTCGTGCTTGCTTATGGAGTTCGTTTACTAAATTTCTTTTTGAAGACATTAAGTTATTTTTACTGATTTTTTGGAGAGTATTGTTATCTACTTGAAGGACTTTCAGCTATTGATACAAACATGTAATTTTCCAATCTATAAATTTTCTCATTAAGCTGCTCAATTTGTTCTTCAAAGGATGTTTTCATTTTTTGGATATCTTTTTCAATTTTATAATTTTCTTCTATATCTAATTTTATTTCACGTTGTAGTTCTTCGATTTGCATTTGAAGATCTTCTTGAATTACAGTATTGTCTGCCTTAAAGTATGTTAATAATTGCTCTTCTAGTTTTTCGATTTGAGTTTGCAGAAACAATTTATTGATAACATCGTTTTCCTCCAGAGCTTTTGCAACATTTTTGATCCTTTTGTTTTGGACATCAATGTTGTTGTTCGAATCCACAAATAACCCCAACAGTTTAGGTGCATTTTTCAAAGAAATTATGTTGCTAGTATCGTTTAAGTAGTGTCCAAATTTATCAACAGACATGCTTTATATACTTTATTAAAGTTAATGTATTATATTCGCTTCACGTAGCTCTTCAATAATTGATACAATCTCGTTATTGTGATTAGTATGACCTGCACCTTGTGATGCAAGCAGTAGTCGAAGTCGATCTACTAGCTCATTGGGATCATCCCAGTATATATAGTTGGGCTTATGAATATTAAATTCCATCATTCCATCACCTAAATAGCTACCTTTTGGCTTAGATCCTGTTGATTGGCGTAAATTCTTCTGGTTTTTCTCGTCAATAAATTTCTTAATAATATGTTTATATTTATATCCTCTAGTACCCTTTATTTGACCATCAGGTGTATAGTCTCTTCTATATGCATTAGTAGTAATTAAAATCTTTTTATAGATTTCGAGTTCAAATTTATCATAATTTTTTGGTATTTTATGAAACATTAGAGAAAATAGCCCTGGTGTTAAGGCCCATATTTGACCACCAACTTGTATTTTATCTTCATTAAGTTTGAGCGTACTATCACCAAATTTCAATTCATTATTGAAATCTTTATGTGGACCATAGTTTGTATCTAGTTCATTTCTTCCTTCCAAGACTGATAAGTCAGTATAAGTATCTTCTGTATTGGAAGTCTGTGAGTAAAAATCATCATCATCATCATCGTCATCATCATTTACAGTATTAGCATCATTTAATGAGATGGTATTATCAAATATTGTTCCTTCAGCTAGTTTCTTTGGTGTACTTGACTCTATCTTGACTGATGTTTTTTCAGGCTTAAGACTTGTATTATTTTCAACTTCTACCTTCATTTTACTTTCTTCTTTCATGGGAATTCTTTTAATTTTTTTAGAACTATTTATGAATTCTTTGAGTGGTTTTGTTATAGGTTTAAATGTATCTCTTAGTTGTTCATGTGTATCTATTTCACCAGTTTTTATACTACGAAGCTTTTTCTTTAAGACATTTCTTGTCAACACCAATTGTTTTAAAATTTTCTCATCCATACTTAATAATAGTAAATAACAGGTATCAGCTATTAGATTAGGTATCAGCCTTTTAGGACCTGGTTTGGTTTTCAGATCAGCTTTTCAGGACCTGGTCTGGTTTTCAGATCAGCTTTTTAGGACCTGGTCTGGTTTTCAGATCAGCTTTTCAGGACCTGGTCTGGTTATCAGATCAGCTTTTTAGGACCTGGTCTGGTTATCAGATCAGCTTTTTAGGACCTGGTCTGGTTTTCAGATCAGTTTATCAGGTAGCAGCTCAGCTTATAGCAAATAGATGTATGAAGTTTAAAGTTAGATTAATAACTAAAGTGAATGTTTATCAAGAGTAGTTTATATAGTTATGAAATAGTCAAATTGCTTTCTGTAGCGACCATTGTTTAATTCATTATCTTTGCTTATCACCAAAAATCCATATTTATCCTTCCAACACTCTCGACAAATTTCTTGGAACTTTTCATAACTCATATCGCTGCCAACATGATCCCTATAAACATGCTTCATATTCGTCTCATCTTGCTTAAACATTATAATAACATTTGCATTGTCTCTTATTAAATGCTTGGGAATTCTAGTATAAGTTTGACACAAGTAGAATGAATCAACATCCCTATGTCGCCCCATACAAAAATATGTACGTATATTATTCTGCTTTTCACATGCAACATCATCAAATATCATAATTGAATTAGTTTTAGCTTCGTCAGGTGGAATAACTGATTCATTATCTGTAAATGTATAATATCCCATTCCTTTAATTGGTGAAATTAGTTTCTTTAGATATTCATATTTGGGCTGATATAAAGATTTTGAGTATAAATAGATGTTTTCAAACTTGAGTCCATTAGGACTTTCTAGTAAGCCAATCATAACATTAGTCCTTCCACAATTTGATGGTCCCACTATTAGAGCACGAATAGAATTTGGTAAGAGGGGGCTGTGCTTTATTTTTGAAGTAATGTTCGATGATTGATCAATATTACGAACTAAAATATTTTTATGTTGTTTCACTAACTGCATTTTTGTAACTAAATGCATTTCATAATTGATACCTCTTATTATAGAAAAAATTAGATAATATGGTTATACGATATCAGAAAACGTTTAGTCATAAAAACACCTTCGTTGGAGGAGGTATAGTAGATAAAATAATAAACGCTCTACCTGTTGAACTTCATCTTCCTGGATATCAGTACTGTGGACCTGGAACAAAACTACAAAAACGTTTAAATCGAGGTGACAAAGGAATTAATTTATTGGACTCTGCTTGTAAGAATCACGATATTGCGTATTCAAAAAATAAGGATTTAAGTACTAGACATAAAGCTGATAAAATACTGGAAAATTCAGCTTGGAATCGAGTTTTATCAAAAGATAGTAGTCTTGCTGAAAAATCATTTGCATATATGGTTACTAACGCAATGAAAGCCAAAACAAAATTTGGTATGGGTGTGCAGAAAAAGAAAAATGTTGGAAAGAACAAGCTAAATGATAAAAAACTGTTTAGAACATCAATTAGAGCTGCAACAAAAATACTAAATAAGGAAAAGCCATTAGATATTAACTCAGCTTTTAAAATTGCACGAAAAACTATCAACAAATCATTAAAAGGAAAAAAATCTCAAATTATAGTACCACGTGTAATACGTGTCCCAAAAATTGGTGGATTTTTACCTCTAATACCGATTTTAACTGCTCTGGGTGCAATTGGTAGTCTAACAACTGGGGGTGCTACCATAGCTAAAGCTGTAAATGCAACAAAGAATGCCAAAAATCAACTTGATGATGCAGTTGGCAAAGGACTTTACTTGAAACCATATAAAAAAGGTTATGGCTTAGTTCACAAAGAAGAATCAAAAAACTCTTAGAGATGCTGCCCAACAGACCACTATCTGATGTGGACCTAAACCGTTTCTCTATAAATATTCCATATTTTAGAGGAGTTTTCATGTTGAATACTCTACCAAAACGAGCAAAGAAAATTGAATGTGGAATAATCAACTTAGATGTATCAACAGGACCTGGTACACATTGGGTAGCATATTATAAAAACAACAATGAAAAAGAATATTTCGATAGCTTTGGAAACTTACAACCTCCTTCAGAAGTAGTCAAATATCTTGGTACAAATGTAAAATACAACTATAACCAACATCAGAATTTTAATACATTTACCTGTGGTCACTTATGCCTTAAATTTCTTTATGAAATAACTGAAAATACTAAATAAAAACACAAACATTTATATCTTACAAAACTCTTTAATGTCTTTTTATTTATAATTTAAAATACAAAGCTAATATATTTTATTGCCAAATAGGAAATTGGGAATTTTGAATTAGAAATTCACTCAGCTCACTCTCAACGATTAGATTTTCTTCACCTTCTCTGCTTAAGCAATAAGATCCACTGGATAGATCTTTAATATCGTCATATGTTAAAATGTTCCTCGTTTTGTATTATTTTTTCTAAAGGAAAATTAGGAATCATCTGTTTGTAAGTTTTTTAGTATTCATCTCAATTGAAAAATATTTTCCATTGTCTTGGTTGTTTCTCTTTATGAAATTTAATGGAATTAATAATATTGTGAAATTCAATTTCTCTTGTACAGAACTTCTCAAAGAAAACAAGACTGAGCATGCTTAAATGATATGAAAACAAGACTGTGCATGTTTTAGCGATATGAAAACAAGAATTTGCAAATAAGCAAAAACAAAAAGTTTTTTGATCCAACGAAGTAAAACCATTAAAGAAATAAGCACCAGTCACATATTTCATTCTTTTTTCAATATTTTATTTCAAATTTTTTCTTAAAAATTTATTTACATTTGTACAATCATTTTTCTTGATAAATAAATAAATAGGATTTTATAATTATAATTATATAATTTTAACAATAATAAATAGGATTTCATATACATCAATTTTTCTTTTAATAAATAGGATTTTATTAACAATAATTTTTCTTTTAATAAATAGGATTTTATTTACAATAATTTTTCTTAATAACAAAGATTTTATATACAATTTAATAATTTAAAACTAATTAACTAAAAATTAATTAATTTTAACCATTTTCTTGCATTCTAGCAATCTCATCTAGCAACATGTCAAGTTCGTATTCAGGGTTAGTTTCCTTAATACGAAAATGATACCATGCATATGTGTTAATGTTATTTGACCTAATTTTTCTCTTATCGTCTCCATAACTTAATACTACCTTATTTAATTCACTAGTATATATTTGATGCAGCTTAGATTTAAATGTTAACATACTATCATATACATTGGTCTTATTGAATAAACAATTTTTATAAGTAGCTAAACTATATTTATCTAATATGGCTCTCTTTACCCCCTTCGATTTCTTTACATCATTCTGATCTTGAACACTAAATGAATACATTTTAGATCGCAACCCGACAAATTCTTTCATTATTTTTCCACAATTTTCGTCTTTCATCATACCCAGCACCTTTTTATTAACTAGAGGAAAATTATAAATGTTGTCTGTAGGATAGTCCGATGTATCAAATTGTTCTTGTATGTCATTTTTTATGTCAGCATAAAAGTCGTCCGTCTTTATTGAATATATAAAAGAGTCCGTATCCATATAGTTTAAGGAGAGTTTTGTCTTAAACTTAGGTTGCATGTACCCGTAATGGAAATTATACATTTTCCATTTGGACAGCTCGAGTACACAAAATCCTAAGTAAATTGGTTTATTGTAGCAGGTTTTGACTCTTGTCATTTCGATTGCTACCAGATCCTCAGAAAATTTGGTTTTGATATTCAATCTTGGGCCCCCAAATGATTCCGATTCGTTTTCTCCCAACTATTGACAATTTTAACATCTCTCCTCTTGTCCACATTTTCCATGGTTTTACCATACACTGCATTATTGAGTAGTTTGAAAAAATTTTTTCAAAAGCATTTTTAGCAGTGGCTCTATGTCTGGTATTTAAGTCAATGTAGCCTTTTAACCATGGAGATTGTTTAAATGCTAGAATACGATGAGTTTTCTTTAAAACTAAGCCATATTCTAAGCACTGTTTTAGAACTCTAAAGTGTATCACATATGATTGCTTTGTAGAGAAATCGGTTATCAACTTGTTGTACTTCGCTTGCATAGGTTTCTTATTTTCAGCGCAAAAAGGAAGATCATTATGCAAGTCGTGTAAATGAGAGGGATAATCCAACGTGACCTCATATACATAACCGTCTGTTCCATTATCAGCTATGCTGTTTGGATCCAGATTCAGCTCGTCTTGCGATAACCATCTGAATCCACCATGAGGAAGATATTCCGACATTGCCCAACCGTAAAGGTTATTTGCGTCTAAGTAGACAAGAAATTCTGATGGTTTTGATGTATCGAAATCTTCCAAATATTTGTTATTCGCTTTCGAATATCTTTGGCTACACTGTACAATCCCCCCACGTATACCTTTTTTCATAAAATTGTACATGTCTATGTCTGTCAATAATTCTAATTCAATTTTTGTATATTTGAGCATTGCATCCCAGGAAAGGCCAGGTGCTGTATAATATTGGCATGGATCGAGCTCATATATACCCTTACAAACTTTTCTAAAGTTCTCAAAAATATCTGTCAGTAAGAGGACATCTGTTTTTAAGTAAAGTTCCATGTAGTCTTTCATAGTTTTGCAACCAAAAGTATTCCATACCTCTACAGCATGTGAGTATTCCTCTAAAGAACACTCTTTATTGTTCAACTTATTAAAGAAATCACTGCGTGAAGGGAGCTGACACTCATCTAATTTTTGAAATGAATTTAGGTACTCATAGGGGAAAATACCTTTTTTCTTAATAAGCTGAAACTCGTTTTCTGACTGAAATAAGGACCTTATAGTGCTGAAATCATTATCCGACAAATTGCAGGCTAATGATTCCAAACTCTCAGCCATAAAACGTATTGTATCAAGAAATCTTATTTCAAGCTTATGACCATCACTCATTTCTGAAAATTGGGAGAGGGATATATAAAGCTCCTTATTGAGAGGGAGTACTTTCAGCTGCATAGAAATTTCACCTAGTTCTTTAATAAAAAGATGCGAGTCATAGTTTGAATAATTATGAAAGTAAACTGGTATAAACTTGGGAATTTGGTAATTTAAATTACACTTATTGTGGGCTGCACCTCTATATTTACCACTAATGTGACAATTTACCGCACTATAAAAACTATAAACATCAGAAGGGGATAAAGTATCCATTTGCCTATTATTAACTAAATAATTATTGTAAATATCCTCACAATCTTTAACTAAATATGATAAAAAAATTTTGGAGGCATCTTCCCCAGTATAAACCCTTAACTTATCTAACTTACTGTTATGGAGACACTTAATGTAATAACTAAATGCACAAGGAGTGTGCTTTTTAATTAAACTAGTTTTATTACTTACATTATTACTTATATCTTCCAGGATGCATTCGAAGTCAGCGTAAACCACAAAGGGGACATCCATTTTCCTTTGATGCCCCTTAAAGCTGAGAATTGCATCCGGACCTGATGGCATACTTGTCACGATTTTACCGCACTCAGTCTTATGATTGTGCATAACATTTTCGCTGCGAGTATACTGGAGACAGGTGTTGCAGAAAATTAATTTATGTTCATCCTGCGTTATCTGACTTCTTAAAAGTCTGTGAATAATAAAAAATAGTTAAAAATTTATTAGTAAAATGTATCTATTATAAAATATATAAAACAAGTATATGTATCATTAAATTAAAGTGTTGTAAAATTTTCAAACTTACCTTGATATGTCCTTTATCAAAATATAGTGATGAACTTCACCATTCTCCAAAAGAAGCAAGTTTACATGAGTAATTTTCTCGTCCTTAGTCACATAATAAGGGCCAATGATTTGGTTTGCCTCCTCATCATACCCAAATACGTTAACGCTTATTCTAGGATTGTTCACCTCAAACACGTTAATTTTTTTAGAGCTAATGGGAAGCTTAAATTTTGGAAATTTAACACTTCACCATTTCGCGTAAAAATAATGTCTGCTGAAATGTCCTGAATACCATAAGAACTGCAACGTTCTTGATTGTATGTTGTGGTATCCATGGCAGCAATCAAACACCACTTGAAGCAGTATTCATCATCGTTTTGTATATTGATGCAAGCTTTTTTTCTTCCTAGTTTTTGAGGTGTCGATATCCAACTTGATCCTTTGACGAGCGACGATTTGTTGATGTTGATTTCTGCTCGGACTATGCGTGATAAAGTCCAACCAGAATCGCGCTCTTCAAATTCAGACATTTTGGTTGAAATCTCCTCAATCTGTTTACGGAATATTTCTGTTATGTTGTCTGCCTTCGTCACCAAACTCATTTTAGCTACATGTGTTATAACACACAACTCCATATCTTCTTCAACAATTTTGATATACTCCGCCACAATACTCACATGAAATTTAATAATTGAATGCTTACACAAAGTCATGTGAAGTCTCTCAATAAAAATATTTATGTTTTCCTTCATAAACTCTTCTAGAAGAAGTTGGTCCTTTCTATTTAAAATAGCATACGTGGCGATATGATTTTTGAAGGCTTTGGATATTTTGAAACATTTCCCATTCTCTGCTACTTCTTCTGTCCTAGAATGTGAAGCACTCATTGCAGTTGGCAGAGTTTCCTCTCTTCTTTCTTCTTCTTCTTCTCCATCACTTTCCGGTAAACTTATGTCCATAGCATCGTTGTACAAATTCCCTCCATGGATATCCACACCTTGTTGTCGAGCTTGTTGTTGCTGCTGCTCTTGTTGATGATAATTAAGAGGTTGCCATTGCATCAAATTGGAATACTGCTGCATTTGATTATCTGGTGTGACGGGATTATAATTATAAGTTGGGTACTCATATTGCATTGGCACTCCTAATCCCAAAAACTGATTATTCCATGGCATACCGTATTGTTGATAATTCATTGGCACTTGATATTGGGAGTAATGTACAGAAGGATGTTGCTGATGATGAGACATATTTAGGTGCTGTTGATAATTTTCAAGAGATGTCTGCGGTTGTTCTTGATTTCTGTCCCGGCTTACGACCACTTGATCCTGCACACTATGATTTTTGACATGATCCAAAAAGGACTTTTGGTATTTATATACCTTATGGCATCTTTCACACTGATAACCTGAAGAACTCATTTTTAATTATTTTATTGTTATTATTTCACTTTAACACAATTGCTGATGATGGTTGTAAATACAATGAAGTACTGATGTGATGGTTAGAAAAGATGCCGTATTTATACAAAAATTAGTAGCAGTATCCTTGCAGCATATTTACTTTTTGTTTCTCTGCTGATGACTGTACTTAATTGAAACTTTGCTGCTTTAAAATAATCGTAGACAAAGAAAATGATTACGTTGCAAAATATAAATGTATTCTACAAAATATTTTACGCACAAGCATCCTCACTCATCCATACAAATACACATACATACATACATACATACATACATACATACATACATACATACATACACATACAAATATACATACATACATACAATTATATTTCTTAAACAAATAAATAAATACCAGCGACAAAAACGCTGGATCATCCACACACAAGTATAGGGTGTTCATATACAAGAGAACATTTTATAAATAAATAAAATAATTAAATTAATTGTTTATTAATTTATTTAATTATTTTATTTATAAACAATTTATTAGCGTGAGGAAATCATACACACATTCTCCCGATTCATGTGAGAATCGCGTAGTAGTCATCAAATCTATTTTCTCTGATATTACTGATATAGTATTACGATAACGAATTTCTATAGTCTGGCAACACTGGAAATTTTCCCTTTGGTACTAGAAAATAATAATCATGTTTTGCCGTCGGCATTTGAAAAAAATTATACTCATGTATTCCCGTTGCATTTGAAAAAAATAATAATCATGTATTGCCGTAGGCATTTGAAAAAAATAATACTCATGCATTGCCATAGGCACTAGAAAAAATTATCATGTATTGCCGTAGGCATTAGGAAAAATTATAATGTATTGCCGTAGGCATTAGGAAAACTTATCATGCATTGCCGTAGGCATTAGAAAAAATTATCATGCATTGCCGTCGGCAATACGAAAAATTATCATGCATTGCCGTAGGCATTAGGAAAACTTATCATGCATTGCCGTAGGCATTAGAAAAAATTATCATGCATTGCCGTCGGCAATACGAAAAATTATCATGCATTGCCGTAGGCATTAGGAAAAATTAATAATCACTATTTCCCCCACTGGTATTAGGAAAAATCATTTTCATGATTTTCCCGTCGAAATATACACTTGAGAAATCTTAATCTTATAAAATCCCTTAATCCACACCCACAAAAAAAATCACCCGTTATCACAATTAATACTACCCAAAAAAAAATCACCCGTTCCCACAAAGTTAATGTAAACAAAAAACTCCTTATGTAAACAAAAATCTGGACGGACTTATTGAACCACCCTCGCAGGTATCAAATTTCACAAATTTCCAAGAATTTAAGAATTTTCAAATTTTAATTACCCAAATTTAACAATTTCAGCCACAATTTAACAATTTCAGCCACAATTTAACAATTTTAATCGGCGCCAGAACCGTTATTTCACTACTACTTGTATTAGTTAGGTGATCCATCAGTACTTTTGATTATTTAAGTTTGGTTTAGTATGCCTTTCTCTTATATAAATAGATGTGTCAAAACGACAATTGTCTGGTGTAAGCTCATTACTACTTATAGCTTTATTATTGGCTCGTCTATAAATATAAGTTATAGGAATGCCATCATCGTTTTGGATATAACCATTTCTATCAAGATAAAGGAAAGATTCAGGTGGGATGTATCCATTTTGTAAAATTTTTGATATATACTCATCTGAAACGTAGTAAGGAGCCATTATATGATTATTTTCGTATTATAAAGTTATCTATTCTGCAACTTTAAGCTGGGAAACCAAGTTTTTGGTTTTGATAATTCAGTTTCTTCCATTGGAAGATGGTAAAAATTTCGATCTAAGTATATTACCAAAATGAAGATAGATCATTAATATATTTTTTATTCAAAATGAAGGAAACTGCGACCGTAGTAGATCTATTGTATCCATTGCCAGTTGCTAGAGCACCTTATCTAGACCTAATCTCCTAATGAATCTCAAGACTGTTCGTGAGTATAGTGTTGGCAGTTACCAATCCTCCAATAGGTTCTTTTTCCATTGGCTATATCCTCTGTGGCATAACGCTTTGCAGTCCTTCAGAATATGCTCAGGAGTTTCCTCGCCATAATCACAGAATCTGCACAGGCTGTTACTCTCAATACCAATACCAAGTCTGTTGAGGCCTTTTCTCAGTTTGCAATGGCATGTCAGCAGTCTTAGATTGTTTTTACGATTTTGGTTAAGCGTTTGCATCATCACACAATTCAACACCTTAAAGAGATCATAGACACTAATAATATGAGGGAAGAAGCGGAGAAATGTTGGCGTGCGCCGAAAACTTGCAAAATTTATAAAATCCTGTATAGCTCCCATGATGCCAAATTGACTAAATTCCTTTTATCACTAACTAGAAGCAACTGCAAACTTCTAGTGGACACTGCTGGACTGCTTCGTATGCCGTCAAAACAGGACGAGTACTTGACGGTAACTGTAGAAAATGTAAGAAGCCGGGGAAATTGAAACACTGGAACATCTACTGTGTCACTGCCCGGCTTGGTGCTCACACTTTTCGTAGTCTTGAGCTTGTATCGAGAGTAGAAATGTGTAGATTAATAAAATTTGTTAAATCTGTGTGGCAGTCATTCAAACGAACTAGGCTGCCATACTTACAGGTTATCTTCTCATTTGCTGGTATCGCTAAGTATCAATCGTGGTCTATGCGAGGTCTTTGGACCACGCAGTTAAACATAACCCTAACCCAACCATCATTAGCTTTGGACGCCTCAATCCAGGGAGATTGAGCCAGAGTTGTTCCCTAGTAGTCTTGATCTCCATCGATATATCTTCCCGGATTTTTTTCCAATTGAAGTGACAAAACAGTTCTAGTTCGACCATGGGTGTACTAGCTTCCCCCCCCCCCTTCCCTTCTGGCCATTTTATCTGCATTTTAATTTCCTATCGCCCCGGCACACACTGCTTCGTTACATAGAAAAAATAAAATAAAATAATATACAAAAAAATAATCATTTCTTATCTACAAACATATATATCGATCATTTACTTCAATAGTGTCATAACTCATAAAATGCAAAAGAAAATGCTTACAAATTTGTATGTTATTAACATTACAATACGAAAGCATTTGTTTTCTTTTTGAATTACAGAGTAAACACCCAGGGCTTAATATGCGTGCCAGTTGACGGGCTGCAGGATTCAAGTTCAAGACCTGACTCCACCAAAATCTCTGCCCTTTTTTGAATTACTATCCTTGTAAACTCTACATATACATATGTTTTATACAGCCTCACGAACCTGCAAAAGCTGAGCCAGCTGTGTCGTCATGTCATGCATCTAGGCCGTTCTAATTTGTCTCACACTCTTCTGTGCTTTTCCACTTTCTTTTTGGTTTTTTAAAGTCTGGTCGTATCCGTTCAGTGCCGTCCATATGTTCTGATGGTGTGTTATGTTGCCGTGACCGCTTCATTCCCCCATCACTTGTATACGTTTTGTAGCAAGAGCTGCTATTTAATATAATACGAATGTCTATTGGTTCAACATAAAGAATGGTCTCCGATGACCATGGTGGGTGTAGTTCTCATAGCACCACTTATGCCTAGGCAGCACATTCGTTGAACCTTCTCCAAGATTTTAGTGTTGCACTTCATAACTGTTGACCTCCACCATACTACAGATACGTATGTTAGAATTGGTCTGATCACACTTCTACAGAGTCAGTGGTCTCAATAGGCCTAAGACCCCCATCTGGACCCAATGGCCCTTCTGCAGAGAGGCCAACACCAGTTAGACTTATTGACTCCTTTTTTCTTGATCTAGGATCACTCCTAAATATTTAATCCTATCAGATAAGGTTATGATCTTTCCCTAGAAACTATGATCAATATACTGCATGATCTTTGTTTTCCCGGTGAAAAGAGTTATTTCCATTTTTTCTGTCAATTTGACACAAAAGTAATGCAAACGAATATGTATAAGTTGACAACTGGAATTGTTCAAAAAAAATTGACAACGAAGGCTATTCTATTTGTCACAGGCCTTGTTGATTTTATAACACATTTTTTCCCTCAGTGTATGCCGCTTTGCCTTGAGTTTTAATGTTTTTATCAAGTTTCTTCTAAGCATCGAATTTTGTTACACGTGTTTTTCTAGATTTTGTTTTTTTCTCATATTTTTTCCGTATTCATGTATATGTATACTAGTAGATTTGTATGTATTAAAAAAAATAAGTATTAACACAATTCATAATTTTTCTTAACTTTTTTTTCTTTGTTCACTGGTAAGAGTATATGAATTCGATTTATATGTATGAGTTGAATGTTTAATAAGCACTGACGTTCGAAAAAAAACAGAAAACCAATAATAAGAATTTTTAAGACTTTAATTTTTTCTTATGAATTCGAAGTACTGCATTTTTATCAGCCAAGTTTTTAGAAAATTTTCTGAAATTGTGATGAAATTTTTATAATTTTTTTAGAGATAGCAAAAATTAAAAATTTTAAAAACCCCCGAATATTTCTAGAAAATATGTGACGTCTTGTAAGCGGCTGGAGCGATTTTCTTAAACCATATTTAAGAACCTTCTCGATCAAGTCACCTTTCAAACAAAAAAAAAAGCTAAATCAAAATCGGTCCAAATGGTACAGAGGAGAAAAGTTATTGGTGCTCGAAAATCTAACAAATTTAGATGATCAAAAATGCATTAACTAAAGAAATTGGTTAAACTAACTAATGTGAAGCAGTAATCAAAGTGGATTTAAAGGAAAGGCAATAAAAAAAAGTTAAACAAACAACAACCACTCCAATATCCATCTAAAAATTCTAATGCAGTTGGCATTCATTTCATCCAAATCCAAATGAAGACCTTAACTACTTGTTTGAATTACAATATTTCCTTCATAATAAATAATCCACACGAGGGTGGAAGAGGAAAGAATAAAAGTGTGTGCATTACTAAGCCAAAAGAGACACTTAAAACTTCAAAATAGAAAGTAAGGAAAGGACACACAATTTGAAGTTAGCAGGCAAATTCAATTTGTTTATTGCACTGGTTAGGTTAGATTATGTTCATGCCCGGAGACATACACTCAAGTAGAGTGGTAATGGGGACAATAGTCCTGTTTTGGGAATTAAAAACCGGGAAACAGGACTATTGTACCCATTAATACAAAAGTGATGGCAGCCCGGTTCCGAATGTGGGGGGGGGGATTTTGGGGATTTTCATGCCGAGATTTTATGTCTGTGTGTGGTTGTGTGTGTGTGTGTGTGGTTGTGTGTGTGTGGTTGTGTGTGTGTGTGTGTACACGTGTGTGTACAGCTTATGTTATTATTGTAAAGAAACGTTGTGCTTACAGTTCATGGATGCATGTATATGTGGGTGTTTGTATGTGTGTATGTATGTGTGTGTGTGTGTGCATATGAGTGTGTGTGTGTGTGTTTATGTATTTAATTGTGAGTCTGCCGGTGTCGGATACTTTTGTTGTAGTGGTAGACAAATATTATACCCCTGTAGGAAATGTCGATTATGAAAAATGTATTGACTCGCTTTCGACTTGTCACCAGTACTACTATATACTTATCACCCATATAATACTTTGTGCTATAGACATTTAGCATGTGTCATTGAAACCCTACAAATAACACTGAAACAATTAAGTAGGTATTGACTACGAAGTTCTTATGAGATATGGAGACATACCAACCAAACAGTTAGTTCCAGTAATTTGTGTGCATACAAATGCATATATGTATATAGACAAGTTGCTGACAATTCCAACACAAATATACCATATTTGTTTTCTATATTTCTTTTATAATGAGGGATAGAACAAACTTATTATATCAAAATCGCCACTAGAATTTTAATGTTGCTACAAAGACATTTGGTTCCCAGTCTGACTGTAGGGTAGTGGCAAGAAATTTGTGTGTATGTAGTAATCGTGATTTGATTGATTTTGGTTTGCTGTTGTGAGTTCTCGTTGCTATGCGTATGTATGGTTATTGTATGTATGTATTAATTTTTATTTTTTATTTGTATCTCTGGGGAAATAATCTAATAGGTGCAGAAAGTGGCAACCCTGTTGTAAATGGCAGTGGATAGGGAATATATTTGGTAATGTATGTTTATGTTGTTGGATTTGAAGAATATCATTGCTTGTGGGAGTTATATCATCACTTTTTCATACATATTTAAAAATGAATGTAAATATGTTTTCAGGGCTATTGACGTTGCTATTCTTATGGAGGTAGAAAATATTGTGTTGCCATAGGCTTTATATGTGCAAGGGAACTTCAGATGTTAAATGCTTTGAATCCAGTCAGGTTGATACGAAGAGCTTTTGACTAGGGGTAATGTTATTTTTTTTTTTTCTTTTCAATATATTTTACTTTAATGAAACAATTATATAAAATAGCTTTTAGAGCAATATATCAAAAACTGCTCGTACCTTTGTATTACAAATTGATGCTAGCGATTTTTTTTTTCTGGTTGTTGCTGTGTATTTGAATTTCATCATATATCGTAATACCAAAAGAGAATTGTGGAAATGTATATGTGTGTGTGAGTATGTACATATATATGTGTGTTCGTGTGTGTATGAATTTCATCATATGTCGTAATAAATTAGATTTGATGACTACTACGCGATTCTCATATAAAGTATATAAGTAGAATAAATAATGTAGACTGTCATCAGTCTGCTCTGATATCTCAACAAGTGACAACCTAGTTTCCCAGTCAAAATTTCTAAAGTGTTTGAAATCCAAAAACTATAAAAGTGATCGAACTAACTACTGTTTGTTAAACAAGTTTATACTGTATAAAAAATAATTAAATAAAGTTAAGTGAAATAAATTGTTTATAAATAAAATAATTAAATCAATTGTTTATAAATAAAATAATTAAATAAATTGTTTATAAATAAAATAATTGAATTAATAAACAAATATATAATTAAATAAAATGAATACTACAAGTTGTACCATCTGTAATAAAGTCTTTATGACTCAAACAAAACTAAATCAGCATATGGAAACGCACTCGTATGCTAACCAATCAAAGGCTGCTCTTGGAATCAGTAAGCTAAATCTACAAAACAAATATTGTGAGGATTGCGATGAGATGATCCCATCAAATAGTTATATGGCTCATGTCAGAACCACAAAACACAAAAACAATTGTCACCAAGAACGGATTGGTGATTTTCTCACTAAAAGAGTGAGCAACTTCAATGGAAGGATCGAGACATATATCCTCCTCAACAAAAATGTGGCTATCTTGTTTCCGGAGGAGTTTCTGAAATCTGCCAAGAGCTCCATAGTACAACAACTCAATGAATGTAGTAGGATACATACTACATTTAAATTTAATATGGAGCTCACATGTGATTATATGAAGATGGTGAATGATGAGATGAATGTTTCCCAACTTGTACATATTTCGAAAATGATGTTGGTGACTTTGTCTGATGACATAGAAGACATGTACAAGAAACAGACGGAGGAGCTTAGAGCCAGAATGGAAGAATTTCAAGAGAGGGATAGCGGATGGACTTTGACTTCAATAAATTTCCTTGAAGTTAATATAAACAAGGCATCGATAATAAGAGGATCGAGCTTTATCCCTCTCCCAAAAAATATTGCAATGAAACGTGCATGCATAAATGTTGAGAATAATGACATTTATTGCTTTAAATGGTCTCTCATTGCTGCTTTGAATGGAAATAGTGGTCTGAGTCCTAAACAACGGAAAAATTATAGAAATTACAATATTGCTGACATTTCTGATGAGAATATTAATATAGGAGCAATTGCATTAAATTTTGAAGGTCTAGAGTTTCCACTCCCATTGAAGCAGATAAAACAATTCGAGAATCAAAATGATATGAGCATAAATGTATTTGGTCACAATGGAATATCGCTTGTAGGACCATACTACATAACAAAAGGAGAAAAACACATTCATATTAATCTCTTATTGCTCCAGTCCAATGAGAACTTCCACTATGTGCTAATCAAAGATATATCAAAGTAAGTTTCATTAGTGCATTTATGCAAAATGTGTTCCCTATATAAAAAGCTACTTCTTATTGTTATATTAATTTACATATTATTTTATTTTCCTCTTTTCCTTAGACTCCTTCGTTCCAACATGACGTCACACAGATGTAAGATTAATATCTGTAACACCTGCCTTTATCATACACATGATGCTTATGTGTACAGTCAACATAAAAATTTTTGTGGTAAAAAAGTCATCAGGATGCCTGAAGATGGATGTATTATTAAGTACAAAAACTACTACAAACAGCTAGATGTACCATTTGTCATCTACGCAGACTTCGAGTCTATTTTAGAAAAACTCCATGATCCTGTAAGTAAAAGCACTACAAATGTACAGAAACACCATGCGTGTGCATTCGGCTATTTTATTACTTGTAGTTTTAAGAAGGAAAATAACTCATATAGACATTATTTTGGTGAAGATTCGGCAAATGTATTTATCAAAAAAATAGTTGAAGATTGTACAGACATCTATTTAAATTATTTACTAAAAGTTAAGAAAATGTTCATGACCCCAATAGAAATAGTTCAATATAACAATGCAAAAAATTGTCATATATGTAAGAAAATATTAAATAACGATAAAGTTAGAGATCATTGTCATCTTACGGGCAATTATCGTGGGGCGGCTCATAGCGAATGTAATTTAAATTATAAAACACCTCAGTTTATTCCGGTTATTTTCCATAATCTTTCTGCATATGATATGCACCTATTTTTCAAAGAACTTTCTACTATAAAAAATGCCACAATAAAAGTGATTCCCCAGAACACAGAACGTTATATTTCTCTTTCAATTTTTATCAGATTATATGAAAAACATGGATTCGAAATAAGATTTATAGACTCGTTTAGATTTATGGCTTCGAGTTTAGATACGTTAGCAAAAAATCTTGATAGCAATGATTTTAATACTATTCGATCATGTTTCGTTGATGAAGCTCATTTCAACCTGATTAGAAAAAAGGGTGTATTTCCGTACTCTTACATGGATTCCATGACTAAGTTTAAGGAAATTAAACTCCCTAGTAGAGAAGAGTTCTTCAATATTCTAACGAATGAAGAATGTGATGTTGTCGAGTATGAACATGCTCAAAAAATATGGAGAGAGTTTAACTGTAAAACCCTCCTTGACTATACTGAACTCTACTTAAAGACAGATGTTCTTCTTCTAACTGACGTGTTTTTAGGAAAATTTGTAGAGGTATATACGATTTGGACCCCTGTCATTATTATACAGCACCAGGCTTATCCTGGGATGCAATGTTAAAAACCACTGAAGTTTCACTGGAACAGTTCACTGATTCCGAAATGTATATGTTTATGCAAAACGGAATTAGAGGTGGACTAGTTCAATGCTCGCAAAGATATTCGAAAGCGAATAACAAATATTTGGAAGATTTTGATGCATCAAAACCATCAGAATTTCTCGTCTACTTAGACGCAAATAACCTTTACGGTTGGGCGATGTCGGAATATCTTCCTTACGGTGAATTTGAGTGGGTATGTGATACTGATTTTGATGTTATGAAAATTTCTGATACTGCAGAGTATGGGTACATTTTGGAAGTGGATATAGATTATCCCGATTCAGTGCATGATCTACATAATGATTTGCCATTTTGTCCCCAAAATAAGCCAGTGGGGGCATCCAAAATCAAAAAATTAGTTGCGGACTTACACGCAAAAACAAATTACACCATGCACTATAGAGTTTTAAAACAAGCCATTTCAAATGGACTCATCTTAAAACAAATCCATAGAATACTCAGATTTAAGCAATCCCCTTGGCTTAAAAAATATATTGACTTAAACACATTACATAGGACAAATGCTAAAAATAATTTTGAAAAAGATTTCTTCAAACTTTTGAACAACGCTGTTTATGGGAAGACAATGGAAAACATTGAAAAACGTAGGGATATTAGAATTGCTTCATCTTGGGAAACAACAAACAGGAATCATTTAGGTCTCAGAGCATTAATTTCGAAACCAAATTTTATGCAGTTGACAAAATTTTCTGATGATATGTATGCGGTAGAGTTAGAAATAATGGAACCACTATATGATAAACCCATATATGTTGGCTTTACAGTACTGGAGTTATCCAAGTGGAGAATGTATGACTTCCATTATGGCTTCATGAAGCCTAAATTTGGAGAGAACATTTCTCTCAACTATATAGATACTGACTCGTTTATTTATTCAATTAAAACTGATGATTTTTACGATGACATACGTAATGATATTATTTTGAATTTTGATACGTCAGAATATCCTATAGATAATCAATTTCGTTTGCCGCTACTCAATAAGAAGGTTTTAGGTATGATGAAAGATGAAAACAGTGGGGATATAATGACAGAGTTTGTTGGTTTAAGAGCAAAAATGTATTCTCTCTCGACTCTTCGCTCGGAAGCTGTTAAAAAATCTAAAGGGGTCAAAAAGTCTGTAATTAAAAAGTTGTCCATTAATGATTACAAAAGTTGCTTATTTGAATCCAAAATTATCTCAGATGAAATGTTTTTGTATAGGTATAAAACACATCAACTATATACTCAAAAACTAAATAAAATAGCTCTTAGCTTTTCTGATGATAAAAGAAATATAATGAAAGATAAAATAAAAACGCGTGCATGGGGGCATTACATAGACCGAAATAATGAAACAATGGATGTAGAATAGAATGCTTCCTACTAAATTGCATGTAAGATGACAACAAGAATTTAATTTTGTACCAATTATACTTATTTAATAATTTTTTAATTTATTTATTATTTACTTATTTGTATATTAATTTATTTATGTATTTATTTCTGTATTTATTTCTGTATTAATTTATTTATTGATTATATATATATCTTTGTTTATGAATGTATCTATTAATTTTAGTATTTTATTCACACAAAAGCATGTTAAAATTTAATGGTCTAAAACTTTTACCTTTTTTTTTTTTTTTTGCCTGTACCTAAATTACTTGTAAATAAGAATCAAATATTAGATTAATGATCTTTTTTTTTTCTCTTTCTTTTTATATCATACTTTTTATTTTTTTATATATACCTACATAGAGTTAAATTTGTATTAGTACTAAGATTTTTAAGAAAAAATTTTAAATAAAATTTTGAAAAAAGAATTAAATATGTGAATGATTTTTATTTCTTTATTGGCTTTACTTCGTTGGATCATAAATTTTTTGTTTCTCCTTATGTGCAAATTTCTGTTTTTATATTGCTTAAACATGCACAGTCTTGTTTTCATGTTACTTAAAAACATGCGCAATCATGTTTACTTTGAGAGCTTCTATACAAGAGGAATTGAATTTTACAATATTATGAAATTCCATTAAATTTCATCAGATATTTTCTTATCGACACTAACTGCTTTAACACCATCTCATTATTGTTTGCTAACAGCAGAACAGGTATCAGCTATCAGGTCAGCTTTTTAGGAGCTGGTCTGGTTTTCAGATCAGCTTTTCAGGACCTGGTCTGGTTTTCAGATCAGCTTGGACATCAATGTTGTTGTTCGAATCCACAAATAACCCCAACAGTTTAGGTGCATTTTTCAAAGAAATTATGTTGCTAGTATCGTTTAAGTAGTGTCCAAATTTATCAACAGACATGCTTTATATACTTTATTAAAGTTAATGTATTATATTCGCTTCACGTAGCTCTTCAATAATTGATACAATCTCGTTATTGTGATTAGTATGACCTGCACCTTGTGATGCAAGCAGTAGTCGAAGTCGATCTACTAGCTCATTGGGATCATCCCAGTATATATAGTTGGGCTTATGAATATTAAATTCCATCATTCCATCACCTAAATAGCTACCTTTTGGCTTAGATCCTGTTGATTGGCGTAAATTCTTCTGGTTTTTCTCGTCAATAAATTTCTTAATAATATGTTTATATTTATATCCTCTAGTACCCTTTATTTGACCATCAGGTGTATAGTCTCTTCTATATGCATTAGTAGTAATTAAAATCTTTTTATAGATTTCGAGTTCAAATTTATCATAATTTTTTGGTATTTTATGAAACATTAGAGAAAATAGCCCTGGTGTTAAGGCCCATATTTGACCACCAACTTGTATTTTATCTTCATTAAGTTTGAGCGTACTATCACCAAATTTCAATTCATTATTGAAATCTTTATGTGGACCATAGTTTGTATCTAGTTCATTTCTTCCTTCCAAGACTGATAAGTCAGTATAAGTATCTTCTGTATTGGAAGTCTGTGAGTAAAAATCATCATCATCATCATCGTCATCATCATTTACAGTATTAGCATCATTTAATGAGATGGTATTATCAAATATTGTTCCTTCAGCTAGTTTCTTTGGTGTACTTGACTCTATCTTGACTGATGTTTTTTCAGGCTTAAGACTTGTATTATTTTCAACTTCTACCTTCATTTTACTTTCTTCTTTCATGGGAATTCTTTTAATTTTTTTAGAACTATTTATGAATTCTTTGAGTGGTTTTGTTATAGGTTTAAATGTATCTCTTAGTTGTTCATGTGTATCTATTTCACCAGTTTTTATACTACGAAGCTTTTTCTTTAAGACATTTCTTGTCAACACCAATTGTTTTAAAATTTTCTCATCCATACTTAATAATAGTAAATAACAGGTATCAGCTATTAGATTAGGTATCAGCCTTTTAGGACCTGGTTTGGTTTTCAGATCAGCTTTTCAGGACCTGGTCTGGTTTTCAGATCAGCTTTTTAGGACCTGGTCTGGTTTTCAGATCAGCTTTTCAGGACCTGGTCTGGTTATCAGATCAGCTTTTTAGGACCTGGTCTGGTTATCAGATCAGCTTTTTAGGACCTGGTCTGGTTTTCAGATCAGTTTATCAGGTAGCAGCTCAGCTTATAGCAAATAGATGTATGAAGTTTAAAGTTAGATTAATAACTAAAGTGAATGTTTATCAAGAGTAGTTTATATAGTTATGAAATAGTCAAATTGCTTTCTGTAGCGACCATTGTTTAATTCATTATCTTTGCTTATCACCAAAAATCCATATTTATCCTTCCAACACTCTCGACAAATTTCTTGGAACTTTTCATAACTCATATCGCTGCCAACATGATCCCTATAAACATGCTTCATATTCGTCTCATCTTGCTTAAACATTATAATAACATTTGCATTGTCTCTTATTAAATGCTTGGGAATTCTAGTATAAGTTTGACACAAGTAGAATGAATCAACATCCCTATGTCGCCCCATACAAAAATATGTACGTATATTATTCTGCTTTTCACATGCAACATCATCAAATATCATAATTGAATTAGTTTTAGCTTCGTCAGGTGGAATAACTGATTCATTATCTGTAAATGTATAATATCCCATTCCTTTAATTGGTGAAATTAGTTTCTTTAGATATTCATATTTGGGCTGATATAAAGATTTTGAGTATAAATAGATGTTTTCAAACTTGAGTCCATTAGGACTTTCTAGTAAGCCAATCATAACATTAGTCCTTCCACAATTTGATGGTCCCACTATTAGAGCACGAATAGAATTTGGTAAGAGGGGGCTGTGCTTTATTTTTGAAGTAATGTTCGATGATTGATCAATATTACGAACTAAAATATTTTTATGTTGTTTCACTAACTGCATTTTTGTAACTAAATGCATTTCATAATTGATACCTCTTATTATAGAAAAAATTAGATAATATGGTTATACGATATCAGAAAACGTTTAGTCATAAAAACACCTTCGTTGGAGGAGGTATAGTAGATAAAATAATAAACGCTCTACCTGTTGAACTTCATCTTCCTGGATATCAGTACTGTGGACCTGGAACAAAACTACAAAAACGTTTAAATCGAGGTGACAAAGGAATTAATTTATTGGACTCTGCTTGTAAGAATCACGATATTGCGTATTCAAAAAATAAGGATTTAAGTACTAGACATAAAGCTGATAAAATACTGGAAAATTCAGCTTGGAATCGAGTTTTATCAAAAGATAGTAGTCTTGCTGAAAAATCATTTGCATATATGGTTACTAACGCAATGAAAGCCAAAACAAAATTTGGTATGGGTGTGCAGAAAAAGAAAAATGTTGGAAAGAACAAGCTAAATGATAAAAAACTGTTTAGAACATCAATTAGAGCTGCAACAAAAATACTAAATAAGGAAAAGCCATTAGATATTAACTCAGCTTTTAAAATTGCACGAAAAACTATCAACAAATCATTAAAAGGAAAAAAATCTCAAATTATAGTACCACGTGTAATACGTGTCCCAAAAATTGGTGGATTTTTACCTCTAATACCGATTTTAACTGCTCTGGGTGCAATTGGTAGTCTAACAACTGGGGGTGCTACCATAGCTAAAGCTGTAAATGCAACAAAGAATGCCAAAAATCAACTTGATGATGCAGTTGGCAAAGGACTTTACTTGAAACCATATAAAAAAGGTTATGGCTTAGTTCACAAAGAAGAATCAAAAAACTCTTAGAGATGCTGCCCAACAGACCACTATCTGATGTGGACCTAAACCGTTTCTCTATAAATATTCCATATTTTAGAGGAGTTTTCATGTTGAATACTCTACCAAAACGAGCAAAGAAAATTGAATGTGGAATAATCAACTTAGATGTATCAACAGGACCTGGTACACATTGGGTAGCATATTATAAAAACAACAATGAAAAAGAATATTTCGATAGCTTTGGAAACTTACAACCTCCTTCAGAAGTAGTCAAATATCTTGGTACAAATGTAAAATACAACTATAACCAACATCAGAATTTTAATACATTTACCTGTGGTCACTTATGCCTTAAATTTCTTTATGAAATAACTGAAAATACTAAATAAAAACACAAACATTTATATCTTACAAAACTCTTTAATGTCTTTTTATTTATAATTTAAAATACAAAGCTAATATATTTTATTGCCAAATAGGAAATTGGGAATTTTGAATTAGAAATTCACTCAGCTCACTCTCAACGATTAGATTTTCTTCACCTTCTCTGCTTAAGCAATAAGATCCACTGGATAGATCTTTAATATCGTCATATGTTAAAATGTTCCTCGTTTTGTATTATTTTTTCTAAAGGAAAATTAGGAATCATCTGTTTGTAAGTTTTTTAGTATTCATCTCAATTGAAAAATATTTTCCATTGTCTTGGTTGTTTCTCTTTATGAAATTTAATGGAATTAATAATATTGTGAAATTCAATTTCTCTTGTACAGAACTTCTCAAAGAAAACAAGACTGAGCATGCTTAAATGATATGAAAACAAGACTGTGCATGTTTTAGCGATATGAAAACAAGAATTTGCAAATAAGCAAAAACAAAAAGTTTTTTGATCCAACGAAGTAAAACCATTAAAGAAATAAGCACCAGTCACATATTTCATTCTTTTTTCAATATTTTATTTCAAATTTTTTCTTAAAAATTTATTTACATTTGTACAATCATTTTTCTTGATAAATAAATAAATAGGATTTTATAATTATAATTATATAATTTTAACAATAATAAATAGGATTTCATATACATCAATTTTTCTTTTAATAAATAGGATTTTATTAACAATAATTTTTCTTTTAATAAATAGGATTTTATTTACAATAATTTTTCTTAATAACAAAGATTTTATATACAATTTAATAATTTAAAACTAATTAACTAAAAATTAATTAATTTTAACCATTTTCTTGCATTCTAGCAATCTCATCTAGCAACATGTCAAGTTCGTATTCAGGGTTAGTTTCCTTAATACGAAAATGATACCATGCATATGTGTTAATGTTATTTGACCTAATTTTTCTCTTATCGTCTCCATAACTTAATACTACCTTATTTAATTCACTAGTATATATTTGATGCAGCTTAGATTTAAATGTTAACATACTATCATATACATTGGTCTTATTGAATAAACAATTTTTATAAGTAGCTAAACTATATTTATCTAATATGGCTCTCTTTACCCCCTTCGATTTCTTTACATCATTCTGATCTTGAACACTAAATGAATACATTTTAGATCGCAACCCGACAAATTCTTTCATTATTTTTCCACAATTTTCGTCTTTCATCATACCCAGCACCTTTTTATTAACTAGAGGAAAATTATAAATGTTGTCTGTAGGATAGTCCGATGTATCAAATTGTTCTTGTATGTCATTTTTTATGTCAGCATAAAAGTCGTCCGTCTTTATTGAATATATAAAAGAGTCCGTATCCATATAGTTTAAGGAGAGTTTTGTCTTAAACTTAGGTTGCATGTACCCGTAATGGAAATTATACATTTTCCATTTGGACAGCTCGAGTACACAAAATCCTAAGTAAATTGGTTTATTGTAGCAGGTTTTGACTCTTGTCATTTCGATTGCTACCAGATCCTCAGAAAATTTGGTTTTGATATCCAATCTTGGGCCCCCAAATGATTCCGATTCGTTTTCTCCCAACTATTGACAATTTTAACATCTCTCCTCTTGTCCACATTTTCCATGGTTTTACCATACACTGCATTATTGAGTAGTTTGAAAAAATTTTTTCAAAAGCATTTTTAGCAGTGGCTCTATGTCTGGTATTTAAGTCAATGTAGCCTTTTAACCATGGAGATTGTTTAAATGCTAGAATACGATGAGTTTTCTTTAAAACTAAGCCATATTCTAAGCACTGTTTTAGAACTCTAAAGTGTATCACATATGATTGCTTTGTAGAGAAATCGGTTATCAACTTGTTGTACTTCGCTTGCATAGGTTTCTTATTTTCAGCGCAAAAAGGAAGATCATTATGCAAGTCGTGTAAATGAGAGGGATAATCCAACGTGACCTCATATACATAACCGTCTGTTCCATTATCAGCTATGCTGTTTGGATCCAGATTCAGCTCGTCTTGCGATAACCATCTGAATCCACCATGAGGAAGATATTCCGACATTGCCCAACCGTAAAGGTTATTTGCGTCTAAGTAGACAAGAAATTCTGATGGTTTTGATGTATCGAAATCTTCCAAATATTTGTTATTCGCTTTCGAATATCTTTGGCTACACTGTACAATCCCCCCACGTATACCTTTTTTCATAAAATTGTACATGTCTATGTCTGTCAATAATTCTAATTCAATTTTTGTATATTTGAGCATTGCATCCCAGGAAAGGCCAGGTGCTGTATAATATTGGCATGGATCGAGCTCATATATACCCTTACAAACTTTTCTAAAGTTCTCAAAAATATCTGTCAGTAAGAGGACATCTGTTTTTAAGTAAAGTTCCATGTAGTCTTTCATAGTTTTGCAACCAAAAGTATTCCATACCTCTACAGCATGTGAGTATTCCTCTAAAGAACACTCTTTATTGTTCAACTTATTAAAGAAATCACTGCGTGAAGGGAGCTGACACTCATCTAATTTTTGAAATGAATTTAGGTACTCATAGGGGAAAATACCTTTTTTCTTAATAAGCTGAAACTCGTTTTCTGACTGAAATAAGGACCTTATAGTGCTGAAATCATTATCCGACAAATTGCAGGCTAATGATTCCAAACTCTCAGCCATAAAACGTATTGTATCAAGAAATCTTATTTCAAGCTTATGACCATCACTCATTTCTGAAAATTGGGAGAGGGATATATAAAGCTCCTTATTGAGAGGGAGTACTTTCAGCTGCATAGAAATTTCACCTAGTTCTTTAATAAAAAGATGCGAGTCATAGTTTGAATAATTATGAAAGTAAACTGGTATAAACTTGGGAATTTGGTAATTTAAATTACACTTATTGTGGGCTGCACCTCTATATTTACCACTAATGTGACAATTTACCGCACTATAAAAACTATAAACATCAGAAGGGGATAAAGTATCCATTTGCCTATTATTAACTAAATAATTATTGTAAATATCCTCACAATCTTTAACTAAATATGATAAAAAAATTTTGGAGGCATCTTCCCCAGTATAAACCCTTAACTTATCTAACTTACTGTTATGGAGACACTTAATGTAATAACTAAATGCACAAGGAGTGTGCTTTTTAATTAAACTAGTTTTATTACTTACATTATTACTTATATCTTCCAGGATGCATTCGAAGTCAGCGTAAACCACAAAGGGGACATCCATTTTCCTTTGATGCCCCTTAAAGCTGAGAATTGCATCCGGACCTGATGGCATACTTGTCACGATTTTACCGCACTCAGTCTTATGATTGTGCATAACATTTTCGCTGCGAGTATACTGGAGACAGGTGTTGCAGAAAATTAATTTATGTTCATCCTGCGTTATCTGACTTCTTAAAAGTCTGTGAATAATAAAAAATAGTTAAAAATTTATTAGTAAAATGTATCTATTATAAAATATATAAAACAAGTATATGTATCATTAAATTAAAGTGTTGTAAAATTTTCAAACTTACCTTGATATGTCCTTTATCAAAATATAGTGATGAACTTCACCATTCTCCAAAAGAAGCAAGTTTACATGAGTAATTTTCTCGTCCTTAGTCACATAATAAGGGCCAATGATTTGGTTTGCCTCCTCATCATACCCAAATACGTTAACGCTTATTCTAGGATTGTTCACCTCAAACACGTTAATTTTTTTAGAGCTAATGGGAAGCTTAAATTTTGGAAATTTAACACTTCACCATTTCGCGTAAAAATAATGTCTGCTGAAATGTCCTGAATACCATAAGAACTGCAACGTTCTTGATTGTATGTTGTGGTATCCATGGCAGCAATCAAACACCACTTGAAGCAGTATTCATCATCGTTTTGTATATTGATGCAAGCTTTTTTTCTTCCTAGTTTTTGAGGTGTCGATATCCAACTTGATCCTTTGACGAGCGACGATTTGTTGATGTTGATTTCTGCTCGGACTATGCGTGATAAAGTCCAACCAGAATCGCGCTCTTCAAATTCAGACATTTTGGTTGAAATCTCCTCAATCTGTTTACGGAATATTTCTGTTATGTTGTCTGCCTTCGTCACCAAACTCATTTTAGCTACATGTGTTATAACACACAACTCCATATCTTCTTCAACAATTTTGATATACTCCGCCACAATACTCACATGAAATTTAATAATTGAATGCTTACACAAAGTCATGTGAAGTCTCTCAATAAAAATATTTATGTTTTCCTTCATAAACTCTTCTAGAAGAAGTTGGTCCTTTCTATTTAAAATAGCATACGTGGCGATATGATTTTTGAAGGCTTTGGATATTTTGAAACATTTCCCATTCTCTGCTACTTCTTCTGTCCTAGAATGTGAAGCACTCATTGCAGTTGGCAGAGTTTCCTCTCTTCTTTCTTCTTCTTCTTCTCCATCACTTTCCGGTAAACTTATGTCCATAGCATCGTTGTACAAATTCCCTCCATGGATATCCACACCTTGTTGTCGAGCTTGTTGTTGCTGCTGCTCTTGTTGATGATAATTAAGAGGTTGCCATTGCATCAAATTGGAATACTGCTGCATTTGATTATCTGGTGTGACGGGATTATAATTATAAGTTGGGTACTCATATTGCATTGGCACTCCTAATCCCAAAAACTGATTATTCCATGGCATACCGTATTGTTGATAATTCATTGGCACTTGATATTGGGAGTAATGTACAGAAGGATGTTGCTGATGATGAGACATATTTAGGTGCTGTTGATAATTTTCAAGAGATGTCTGCGGTTGTTCTTGATTTCTGTCCCGGCTTACGACCACTTGATCCTGCACACTATGATTTTTGACATGATCCAAAAAGGACTTTTGGTATTTATATACCTTATGGCATCTTTCACACTGATAACCTGAAGAACTCATTTTTAATTATTTTATTGTTATTATTTCACTTTAACACAATTGCTGATGATGGTTGTAAATACAATGAAGTACTGATGTGATGGTTAGAAAAGATGCCGTATTTATACAAAAATTAGTAGCAGTATCCTTGCAGCATATTTACTTTTTGTTTCTCTGCTGATGACTGTACTTAATTGAAACTTTGCTGCTTTAAAATAATCGTAGACAAAGAAAATGATTACGTTGCAAAATATAAATGTATTCTACAAAATATTTTACGCACAAGCATCCTCACTCATCCATACAAATACACATACATACATACATACATACATACATACATACATACATACATACATACACATACAAATATACATACATACATACAATTATATTTCTTAAACAAATAAATAAATACCAGCGACAAAAACGCTGGATCATCCACACACAAGTATAGGGTGTTCATATACAAGAGAACATTTTATAAATAAATAAAATAATTAAATTAATTGTTTATTAATTTATTTAATTATTTTATTTATAAACAATTTATTAGCGTGAGGAAATCATACACACATTCTCCCGATTCATGTGAGAATCGCGTAGTAGTCATCAAATCTATTTTCTCTGATATTACTGATATAGTATTACGATAACGAATTTCTATAGTCTGGCAACACTGGAAATTTTCCCTTTGGTACTAGAAAATAATAATCATGTTTTGCCGTCGGCATTTGAAAAAAATTATACTCATGTATTCCCGTTGCATTTGAAAAAAATAATAATCATGTATTGCCGTAGGCATTTGAAAAAAATAATACTCATGCATTGCCATAGGCACTAGAAAAAATTATCATGTATTGCCGTAGGCATTAGGAAAAATTATAATGTATTGCCGTAGGCATTAGGAAAACTTATCATGCATTGCCGTAGGCATTAGAAAAAATTATCATGCATTGCCGTCGGCAATACGAAAAATTATCATGCATTGCCGTAGGCATTAGGAAAACTTATCATGCATTGCCGTAGGCATTAGAAAAAATTATCATGCATTGCCGTCGGCAATACGAAAAATTATCATGCATTGCCGTAGGCATTAGGAAAAATTAATAATCACTATTTCCCCCACTGGTATTAGGAAAAATCATTTTCATGATTTTCCCGTCGAAATATACACTTGAGAAATCTTAATCTTATAAAATCCCTTAATCCACACCCACAAAAAAAATCACCCGTTATCACAATTAATACTACCCAAAAAAAAATCACCCGTTCCCACAAAGTTAATGTAAACAAAAAACTCCTTATGTAAACAAAAATCTGGACGGACTTATTGAACCACCCTCGCAGGTATCAAATTTCACAAATTTCCAAGAATTTAAGAATTTTCAAATTTTAATTACCCAAATTTAACAATTTCAGCCACAATTTAACAATTTCAGCCACAATTTAACAATTTTAATCGGCGCCAGAACCGTTATTTCACTACTACTTGTATTAGTTAGGTGATCCATCAGTACTTTTGATTATTTAAGTTTGGTTTAGTATGCCTTTCTCTTATATAAATAGATGTGTCAAAACGACAATTGTCTGGTGTAAGCTCATTACTACTTATAGCTTTATTATTGGCTCGTCTATAAATATAAGTTATAGGAATGCCATCATCGTTTTGGATATAACCATTTCTATCAAGATAAAGGAAAGATTCAGGTGGGATGTATCCATTTTGTAAAATTTTTGATATATACTCATCTGAAACGTAGTAAGGAGCCATTATATGATTATTTTCGTATTATAAAGTTATCTATTCTGCAACTTTAAGCTGGGAAACCAAGTTTTTGGTTTTGATAATTCAGTTTCTTCCATTGGAAGATGGTAAAAATTTCGATCTAAGTATATTACCAAAATGAAGATAGATCATTAATATATTTTTTATTCAAAATGAAGGAAACTGCGACCGTAGTAGATCTATTGTATCCATTGCCAGTTGCTAGAGCACCTTATCTAGACCTAATCTCCTAATGAATCTCAAGACTGTTCGTGAGTATAGTGTTGGCAGTTACCAATCCTCCAATAGGTTCTTTTTCCATTGGCTATATCCTCTGTGGCATAACGCTTTGCAGTCCTTCAGAATATGCTCAGGAGTTTCCTCGCCATAATCACAGAATCTGCACAGGCTGTTACTCTCAATACCAATACCAAGTCTGTTGAGGCCTTTTCTCAGTTTGCAATGGCATGTCAGCAGTCTTAGATTGTTTTTACGATTTTGGTTAAGCGTTTGCATCATCACACAATTCAACACCTTAAAGAGATCATAGACACTAATAATATGAGGGAAGAAGCGGAGAAATGTTGGCGTGCGCCGAAAACTTGCAAAATTTATAAAATCCTGTATAGCTCCCATGATGCCAAATTGACTAAATTCCTTTTATCACTAACTAGAAGCAACTGCAAACTTCTAGTGGACACTGCTGGACTGCTTCGTATGCCGTCAAAACAGGACGAGTACTTGACGGTAACTGTAGAAAATGTAAGAAGCCGGGGAAATTGAAACACTGGAACATCTACTGTGTCACTGCCCGGCTTGGTGCTCACACTTTTCGTAGTCTTGAGCTTGTATCGAGAGTAGAAATGTGTAGATTAATAAAATTTGTTAAATCTGTGTGGCAGTCATTCAAACGAACTAGGCTGCCATACTTACAGGTTATCTTCTCATTTGCTGGTATCGCTAAGTATCAATCGTGGTCTATGCGAGGTCTTTGGACCACGCAGTTAAACATAACCCTAACCCAACCATCATTAGCTTTGGACGCCTCAATCCAGGGAGATTGAGCCAGAGTTGTTCCCTAGTAGTCTTGATCTCCATCGATATATCTTCCCGGATTTTTTTCCAATTGAAGTGACAAAACAGTTCTAGTTCGACCATGGGTGTACTAGCTTCCCCCCCCCCTTCCCTTCTGGCCATTTTATCTGCATTTTAATTTCCTATCGCCCCGGCACACAGTGCTTCGTTACATAGAAAAAATAAAATAAAATAATATACAAAAAAATAATCATTTCTTATCTACAAACATATATATCGATCATTTACTTCAATAGTGTCATAACTCATAAAATGCAAAAGAAAATGCTTACAAATTTGTATGTTATTAACATTACAATACGAAAGCATTTGTTTTCTTTTTGAATTACAGAGTAAACACCCAGGGCTTAATATGCGTGCCAGTTGACGGGCTGCAGGATTCAAGTTCAAGACCTGACTCCACCAAAATCTCTGCCCTTTTTTGAATTACTATCCTTGTAAACTCTACATATACATATGTTTTATACAGCCTCACGAACCTGCAAAAGCTGAGCCAGCTGTGTCGTCATGTCATGCATCTAGGCCGTTCTAATTTGTCTCACACTCTTCTGTGCTTTTCCACTTTCTTTTTGGTTTTTTAAAGTCTGGTCGTATCCGTTCAGTGCCGTCCATATGTTCTGATGGTGTGTTATGTTGCCGTGACCACTTCATTCCCCCATCACTTGTATACGTTTTGTAGCAAGAGCTGCTATTTAATATAATACGAATGTCTATTGGTTCAACATAAAGAATGGTCTCCGATGACCATGGTGGGTGTAGTTCTCATAGCACCACTTATGCCTAGGCAGCACATTCGTTGAACCTTCTCCAAGATTTTAGTGTTGCACTTCATAACTGTTGACCTCCACCATACTACAGATACGTATGTTAGAATTGGTCTGATCACACTTCTACAGAGTCAGTGGTCTCAATAGGCCTAAGACCCCCATCTGGACCCAATGGCCCTTCTGCAGAGAGGCCAACACCAGTTAGACTTATTGACTCCTTTTTTCTTGATCTAGGATCACTCCTAAATATTTAATCCTATCAGATAAGGTTATGATCTTTCCCTAGAAACTATGATCAATATACTGCATGATCTTTGTTTTCCCGGTGAAAAGAGTTATTTCCATTTTTTCTGTCAATTTGACACAAAAGTAATGCAAACGAATATGTATAAGTTGACAACTGGAATTGTTCAAAAAAAATTGACAACGAAGGCTATTCTATTTGTCACAGGCCTTGTTGATTTTATAACACATTTTTTCCCTCAGTGTATGCCGCTTTGCCTTGAGTTTTAATGTTTTTATCAAGTTTCTTCTAAGCATCGAATTTTGTTACACGTGTTTTTCTAGATTTTGTTTTTTTCTCATATTTTTTCCGTATTCATGTATATGTATACTAGTAGATTTGTATGTATTAAAAAAAATAAGTATTAACACAATTCATAATTTTTCTTAACTTTTTTTTCTTTGTTCACTGGTAAGAGTATATGAATTCGATTTATATGTATGAGTTGAATGTTTAATAAGCACTGACGTTCGAAAAAAAACAGAAAACCAATAATAAGAATTTTTAAGACTTTAATTTTTTCTTATGAATTCGAAGTACTGCATTTTTATCAGCCAAGTTTTTAGAAAATTTTCTGAAATTGTGATGAAATTTTTATAATTTTTTTAGAGATAGCAAAAATTAAAAATTTTAAAAACCCCCGAATATTTCTAGAAAATATGTGACGTCTTGTAAGCGGCTGGAGCGATTTTCTTAAACCATATTTAAGAACCTTCTCGATCAAGTCACCTTTCAAACAAAAAAAAAAGCTAAATCAAAATCGGTCCAAATGGTACAGAGTAGAAAAGTTATTGGTGCTCGAAAATCTAACAAATTTAGATGATCAAAAATGCATTAACTAAAGAAATTGGTTAAACTAACTAATGTGAAGCAGTAATCAAAGTGGATTTAAAGGAAAGGCAATAAAAAAAAGTTAAACAAACAACAACCACTCCAATATCCATCTAAAAATTCTAATGCAGTTGGCATTCATTTCATCCAAATCCAAATGAAGACCTTAACTACTTGTTTGAATTACAATATTTCCTTCATAATAAATAATCCACACGAGGGTGGAAGAGGAAAGAATAAAAGTGTGTGCATTACTAAGCCAAAAGAGACACTTAAAACTTCAAAATAGAAAGTAAGGAAAGGACACACAATTTGAAGTTAGCAGGCAAATTCAATTTGTTTATTGCACTGGTTAGGTTAGATTATGTTCATGCCCGGAGACATACACTCAAGTAGAGTGGTAATGGGGACAATAGTCCTGTTTTGGGAATTAAAAACCGGGAAACAGGACTATTGTACCCATTAATACAAAAGTGATGGCAACCCGGTTCCGAATGTGGGGGGGGGGATTTTGGGGATTTTCATGCCGAGATTTTATGTCTGTGTGTGGTTGTGTGTGTGTGTGTGTGGTTGTGTGTGTGTGGTTGTGTGTGTGTGTGTGTACACGTGTGTGTACAGCTTATGTTATTATTGTAAAGAAACGTTGTGCTTACAGTTCATGGATGCATGTATATGTGGGTGTTTGTATGTGTGTATGTATGTGTGTGTGTGTGTGCATATGAGTGTGTGTGTGTGTGTTTATGTATTTAATTGTGAGTCTGCCGGTGTCGGATACTTTTGTTCTAGTGGTAGACAAATATTATACCCCTGTAGGAAATGTCGATTATGAAAAATGTATTGACTCGCTTTCGACTTGTCACCAGTACTACTATATACTTATCACCCATATAATACTTTGTGCTATAGACATTTAGCATGTGTCATTGAAACCCTACAAATAACACTGAAACAATTAAGTAGGTATTGACTACGAAGTTCTTATGAGATATGGAGACATACCAACCAAACAGTTAGTTCCAGTAATTTGTGTGCATACAAATGCATATATGTATATAGACAAGTTGCTGACAATTCCAACACAAATATACCATATTTGTTTTCTATATTTCTTTTATAATGAGGGATAGAACAAACTTATTATATCAAAATCGCCACTAGAATTTTAATGTTGCTACAAAGACATTTGGTTCCCAGTCTGACTGTAGGGTAGTGGCAAGAAATTTGTGTGTATGTAGTAATCGTGATTTGATTGATTTTGGTTTGCTGTTGTGAGTTCTCGTTGCTATGCGTATGTATGGTTATTGTATGTATGTATTAATTTTTATTTTTTATTTGTATCTCTGGGGAAATAATCTAATAGGTGCAGAAAGTGGCAACCCTGTTGTAAATGGCAGTGGATAGGGAATATATTTGGTAATGTATGTTTATGTTGTTGGATTTGAAGAATATCATTGCTTGTGGGAGTTATATCATCACTTTTTCATACATATTTAAAAATGAATGTAAATATGTTTTCAGGGCTATTGACGTTGCTATTCTTATGGAGGTAGAAAATATTGTGTTGCCATAGGCTTTATATGTGCAAGGGAACTTCAGATGTTAAATGCTTTGAATCCAGTCAGGTTGATACGAAGAGCTTTTGACTAGGGGTAATGTTATTTTTTTTTTCTTTTCAATATATTTTACTTTAATGAAACAATTATATAAAATAGCTTTTAGAGCAATATATCAAAAACTGCTCGTACCTTTGTATTACAAATTGATGCTAGCGATTTTTTTTTTCTGGTTGTTGCTGTGTATTTGAATTTCATCATATATCGTAATACCAAAAGAGAATTGTGGAAATGTATATGTGTGTGTGAGTATGTACATATATATGTGTGTTCGTGTGTGTATGAATTTCATCATATGTCGTAATAAATTAGATTTGATGACTACTACGCGATTCTCATATAAAGTATATAAGTAGAATAAATAATGTAGACTGTCATCAGTCTGCTCTGATATCTCAACAAGTGACAACCTAGTTTCCCAGTCAAAATTTCTAAAGTGTTTGAAATCCAAAAACTATAAAAGTGATCGAACTAACTACTGTTTGTTAAACAAGTTTATACTGTATAAAAAATAATTAAATAAAGTTAAGTGAAATAAATTGTTTATAAATAAAATAATTAAATCAATTGTTTATAAATAAAATAATTAAATAAATTGTTTATAAATAAAATAATTGAATTAATAAACAAATATATAATTAAATAAAATGAATACTACAAGTTGTACCATCTGTAATAAAGTCTTTATGACTCAAACAAAACTAAATCAGCATATGGAAACGCACTCGTATGCTAACCAATCAAAGGCTGCTCTTGGAATCAGTAAGCTAAATCTACAAAACAAATATTGTGAGGATTGCGATGAGATGATCCCATCAAATAGTTATATGGCTCATGTCAGAACCACAAAACACAAAAACAATTGTCACCAAGAACGGATTGGTGATTTTCTCACTAAAAGAGTGAGCAACTTCAATGGAAGGATCGAGACATATATCCTCCTCAACAAAAATGTGGCTATCTTGTTTCCGGAGGAGTTTCTGAAATCTGCCAAGAGCTCCATAGTACAACAACTCAATGAATGTAGTAGGATACATACTACATTTAAATTTAATATGGAGCTCACATGTGATTATATGAAGATGGTGAATGATGAGATGAATGTTTCCCAACTTGTACATATTTCGAAAATGATGTTGGTGACTTTGTCTGATGACATAGAAGACATGTACAAGAAACAGACGGAGGAGCTTAGAGCCAGAATGGAAGAATTTCAAGAGAGGGATAGCGGATGGACTTTGACTTCAATAAATTTCCTTGAAGTTAATATAAACAAGGCATCGATAATAAGAGGATCGAGCTTTATCCCTCTCCCAAAAAATATTGCAATGAAACGTGCATGCATAAATGTTGAGAATAATGACATTTATTGCTTTAAATGGTCTCTCATTGCTGCTTTGAATGGAAATAGTGGTCTGAGTCCTAAACAACGGAAAAATTATAGAAATTACAATATTGCTGACATTTCTGATGAGAATATTAATATAGGAGCAATTGCATTAAATTTTGAAGGTCTAGAGTTTCCACTCCCATTGAAGCAGATAAAACAATTCGAGAATCAAAATGATATGAGCATAAATGTATTTGGTCACAATGGAATATCGCTTGTAGGACCATACTACATAACAAAAGGAGAAAAACACATTCATATTAATCTCTTATTGCTCCAGTCCAATGAGAACTTCCACTATGTGCTAATCAAAGATATATCAAAGTAAGTTTCATTAGTGCATTTATGCAAAATGTGTTCCCTATATAAAAAGCTACTTCTTATTGTTATATTAATTTACATATTATTTTATTTTCCTCTTTTCCTTAGACTCCTTCGTTCCAACATGACGTCACACAGATGTAAGATTAATATCTGTAACACCTGCCTTTATCATACACATGATGCTTATGTGTACAGTCAACATAAAAATTTTTGTGGTAAAAAAGTCATCAGGATGCCTGAAGATGGATGTATTATTAAGTACAAAAACTACTACAAACAGCTAGATGTACCATTTGTCATCTACGCAGACTTCGAGTCTATTTTAGAAAAACTCCATGATCCTGTAAGTAAAAGCACTACAAATGTACAGAAACACCATGCGTGTGCATTCGGCTATTTTATTACTTGTAGTTTTAAGAAGGAAAATAACTCATATAGACATTATTTTGGTGAAGATTCGGCAAATGTATTTATCAAAAAAATAGTTGAAGATTGTACAGACATCTATTTAAATTATTTACTAAAAGTTAAGAAAATGTTCATGACCCCAATAGAAATAGTTCAATATAACAATGCAAAAAATTGTCATATATGTAAGAAAATATTAAATAACGATAAAGTTAGAGATCATTGTCATCTTACGGGCAATTATCGTGGGGCGGCTCATAGCGAATGTAATTTAAATTATAAAACACCTCAGTTTATTCCGGTTATTTTCCATAATCTTTCTGCATATGATATGCACCTATTTTTCAAAGAACTTTCTACTATAAAAAATGCCACAATAAAAGTGATTCCCCAGAACACAGAACGTTATATTTCTCTTTCAATTTTTATCAGATTATATGAAAAACATGGATTCGAAATAAGATTTATAGACTCGTTTAGATTTATGGCTTCGAGTTTAGATACGTTAGCAAAAAATCTTGATAGCAATGATTTTAATACTATTCGATCATGTTTCGTTGATGAAGCTCATTTCAACCTGATTAGAAAAAAGGGTGTATTTCCGTACTCTTACATGGATTCCATGACTAAGTTTAAGGAAATTAAACTCCCTAGTAGAGAAGAGTTCTTCAATATTCTAACGAATGAAGAATGTGATGTTGTCGAGTATGAACATGCTCAAAAAATATGGAGAGAGTTTAACTGTAAAACCCTCCTTGACTATACTGAACTCTACTTAAAGACAGATGTTCTTCTTCTAACTGACGTGTTTTTAGGAAAATTTGTAGAGGTATATACGATTTGGACCCCTGTCATTATTATACAGCACCAGGCTTATCCTGGGATGCAATGTTAAAAACCACTGAAGTTTCACTGGAACAGTTCACTGATTCCGAAATGTATATGTTTATGCAAAACGGAATTAGAGGTGGACTAGTTCAATGCTCGCAAAGATATTCGAAAGCGAATAACAAATATTTGGAAGATTTTGATGCATCAAAACCATCAGAATTTCTCGTCTACTTAGACGCAAATAACCTTTACGGTTGGGCGATGTCGGAATATCTTCCTTACGGTGAATTTGAGTGGGTATGTGATACTGATTTTGATGTTATGAAAATTTCTGATACTGCAGAGTATGGGTACATTTTGGAAGTGGATATAGATTATCCCGATTCAGTGCATGATCTACATAATGATTTGCCATTTTGTCCCCAAAATAAGCCAGTGGGGGCATCCAAAATCAAAAAATTAGTTGCGGACTTACACGCAAAAACAAATTACACCATGCACTATAGAGTTTTAAAACAAGCCATTTCAAATGGACTCATCTTAAAACAAATCCATAGAATACTCAGATTTAAGCAATCCCCTTGGCTTAAAAAATATATTGACTTAAACACATTACATAGGACAAATGCTAAAAATAATTTTGAAAAAGATTTCTTCAAACTTTTGAACAACGCTGTTTATGGGAAGACAATGGAAAACATTGAAAAACGTAGGGATATTAGAATTGCTTCATCTTGGGAAACAACAAACAGGAATCATTTAGGTCTCAGAGCATTAATTTCGAAACCAAATTTTATGCAGTTGACAAAATTTTCTGATGATATGTATGCGGTAGAGTTAGAAATAATGGAACCACTATATGATAAACCCATATATGTTGGCTTTACAGTACTGGAGTTATCCAAGTGGAGAATGTATGACTTCCATTATGGCTTCATGAAGCCTAAATTTGGAGAGAACATTTCTCTCAACTATATGGATACTGACTCGTTTATTTATTCAATTAAAACTGATGATTTTTACGATGACATACGTAATGATATTATTTTGAATTTTGATACGTCAGAATATCCTATAGATAATCAATTTCGTTTGCCGCTACTCAATAAGAAGGTTTTAGGTATGATGAAAGATGAAAACAGTGGGGATATAATGACAGAGTTTGTTGGTTTAAGAGCAAAAATGTATTCTCTCTCGACTCTTCGCTCGGAAGCTGTTAAAAAATCTAAAGGGGTCAAAAAGTCTGTAATTAAAAAGTTGTCCATTAATGATTACAAAAGTTGCTTATTTGAATCCAAAATTATCTCAGATGAAATGTTTTTGTTTAGGTCTAAAACACATCAACTATATACTCAAAAACTAAATAAAATAGCTCTTAGCTTTTCTGATGATAAAAGAAATATAATGAAAGATAAAATAAAAACGCGTGCATGGGGGCATTACATAGACCGAAATAATGAAACAATGGATGTAGAATAGAATGCTTCCTACTAAATTGCATGTAAGATGACAACAAGAA
This sequence comes from Tachina fera, assembly GCA_905220375.1. NCBI lineage: Eukaryota > Metazoa > Arthropoda > Insecta > Diptera > Tachinidae > Tachina > Tachina fera. The sequence goes on along the minus strand of LR999967.1, from coordinate 98,563,977 downwards.
TTTAATTTTGTACCAATTATACTTATTTAATAATTTTTTAATTTATTTATTATTTACTTATTTGTATATTAATTTATTTATGTATTTATTTCTGTATTTATTTCTGTATTAATTTATTTATTGATTATATATATATCTTTGTTTATGAATGTATCTATTAATTTTAGTATTTTATTCACACAAAAGCATGTTAAAATTTAATGGTCTAAAACTTTTACCTTTTTTTTTTTTTTTGCCTGTACCTAAATTACTTGTAAATAAGAATCAAATATTAGATTAATGATCTTTTTTTTTTCTCTTTCTTTTTATATCATACTTTTTATTTTTTTATATATACCTACATAGAGTTAAATTTGTATTAGTACTAAGATTTTTAAGAAAAAATTTTAAATAAAATTTTGAAAAAAGAATTAAATATGTGAATGATTTTTATTTCTTTATTGGCTTTACTTCGTTGGATCATAAAGTTTTTGTTTCTCCTTATGTGCAAATTTCTGTTTTTATATTGCTTAAACATGCACAGTCTTGTTTTCATGTTACTTAAAAACATGCGCAATCATGTTTACTTTGAGAGCTTCTATACAAGAGGAATTGAATTTTACAATATTATGAAATTCCATTAAATTTCATCAGATATTTTCTTATCGACACTAACTGCTTTAACACCATCTCATTATTGTTTGCTAACAGCAGAACAGGTATCAGCTATCAGGTCAGCTTTTTAGGAGCTGGTCTGGTTTTCAGATCAGCTTTTCAGGACCTGGTCTGGTTTTCAGATCAGCTTTTCAGGACCTGGTCTGGTTATCAGATCAGCTTTTCAGGACCTGGTCTGGTTTTCAGATCAGCTTTTAAGGACCTGGTCTGGTTTTCAGATCAGCTTTTCAGGAGCTGGTCTGGTTATCAGATCAGCTTTTCAGGACCTGGTCTGGTTTTCAGATCAGCTTTTAAGGACCTGGTCTGGTTTTCAGATCAGCTTTTAAGGACCTGGTCTGGTTTTCAGATCAGCTTTTCAGGAGCTGGTCTGGTTTTCAGATCAGCTTATCAGATATCAAATCAGCTTATCAGATATCAAATCAGCTTATCAGGTAGCTGGTCTGGTTTTCAGATCAGGCTATCTGATTCAGATTGAATTATCAGTTTACAAGTAGCTAGCCATTTATAACATTTATATGAATGAAGTTTAAAGTTAGATGAATCAACTAAAGTCAATCTTTTATGAGCAGTAATTTTTTTATGAAAACATATAAAACCTGAAGAACCTTAAGAAAATATTATATTATTTTTCCTTCCAACACTCTCTACAAACTTCTTAAAACTTTTAAAAATTCATATTACATACAACATGATGCCTATAAACGTGCTTAATTTTTTTTTTCTCATCTTGCATAAACATTATAATTACATTTGCATTGTCTCTTATTAAATGCTTACAACCATATTCATAAAAATATTAAACAGCATTTCGAATTTTGTTTAAGCAAAATTCACTAAAATTGTATTCATAATAGAAATTTAGCTTTAAAAACATCTTTTAAACCTTATATAAATCACATAATTTTAAAATTGACTGCACTCATATTTAAAATAATTTTGAGTTGACCTTGGTATAATTTTGCTTCATGTTTATTTGTATATTTAACTTTGCCTGTATGAATGTGCGTATGTATACATGTATGTATTAGGAATAATGCTACAAGTTTAGCACAAGTACAATGATGACTCATTCTACTTGTGCCCCATACAAAAATATACACGTACATATAAATATGTATATTATTCTGCTTTTCAGATGCAACATCAGCAAATATCATAATTAAAATGCTTTAAGCTTTATTATAATATCTCATTCCTTTAAAAATGAAATTAACTTCTTCGGATATTCATATTTGACTTGATATAGATAATTTGAGTATAAATAGAAATATTCGGACTTGATTAGTAGTAGTGAATTACCAATTCGGCCCCAATTAAACTTGCAAAATTGTTGGCGAAATTGTTAAATTTGGGTAATTAAAATTTGAAAATTCTTAAATTCTTGGAAATTTGTGAAATTTGATACCTGCGAGGGTGGTTCAATAAGTCCGTCAAATTTTTATTTTATTTTTCCTAATGCGAACGGAAAATCCTGAAAATGATTTTTCGTAATGTGGACCAGGAAAAAAGTGAAAAAAAAAATTTTTTTGTAATGCCGACGGGAAAAATGTTAAAAAAAAAAATATTTTTCCTAATGCCAACGGAAAATCCTGAAAATGATTTTTCGTAATGTGGACAGAAAAAAAGTGAAAAAAAATTAGTAATGCTGACGGCAAAAACGTGAACAAAAAATATTTTTGTAATGCCGACGGGAAAAACATGAAAATAAATATTTTTGTAATGCCGGCGGGAAAAACGTAAGAAAAGAAATAAAAATATTTTTCCTAATGCCAACGGAAAATCCTAAAAATGATTTTTCGTAATGTGGACATTAAAAACGTAAACAAGTTTAATCAGCGCCGAATTGGTATTTCACTACTACTAATCAAGTCCGAATATTTCTATTTATACTCAAATTATCTATATCAAGTCAAATATGAATATCCGAAGAAGTTAATTTCATTTTTAAAGGAATGAGATATTATAATAAAGCTTAAAGCATTTTAATTATGATATTTGCTGATGTTGCATCTGAAAAGCAGAATAATATACATATTTATATGTACGTGTATATTTTTGTATGGGGCACAAGTAGAATGAGTCATCATTGTACTTGTGCTAAACTTGTAGCATTATTCCTAATACATACATGTATACATACGCACATTCATACAGGCAAAGTTAAATATACAAATAAACATGAAGCAAAATTATACCAAGGTCAACTCAAAATTATTTTAAATATGAGTGCAGTCAATTTTAAAATTATGTGATTTATATAAGGTTTAAAAGATGTTTTTAAAGCTAAATTTCTATTATGAATACAATTTTAGTGAATTTTGCTTAAACAAAATTCGAAATGCTGTTTAATATTTTTATGAATATGGTTGTAAGCATTTAATAAGAGACAATGCAAATGTAATTATAATGTTTATGCAAGATGAGAAAAAAAAATTAAGCACGTTTATAGGCATCATGTTGTATGTAATATGAATTTTTAAAAGTTTTAAGAAGTTTGTAGAGAGTGTTGGAAGGAAAAATAATATAATATTTTCTTAAGGTTCTTCAGGTTTTATATGTTTTCATAAAAAAATTACTGCTCATAAAAGATTGACTTTAGTTGATTCATCTAACTTTAAACTTCATTCATATAAATGTTATAAATGGCTAGCTACTTGTAAACTGATAATTCAATCTGAATCAGATAGCCTGATCTGAAAACCAGACCAGCTACCTGATAAGCTGATTTGATATCTGATAAGCTGATTTGATATCTGATAAGCTGATCTGAAAACCAGACCAGCTCCTGAAAAGCTGATCTGAAAACCAGACCAGGTCCTTAAAAGCTGATCTGAAAACCAGACCAGGTCCTTAAAAGCTGATCTGAAAACCAGACCAGGTCCTGAAAAGCTGATCTGATAACCAGACCAGCTCCTGAAAAGCTGATCTGAAAACCAGACCAGGTCCTTAAAAGCTGATCTGAAAACCAGACCAGGTCCTGAAAAGCTGATCTGATAACCAGACCAGGTCCTGAAAAGCTGATCTGAAAACCAGACCAGGTCCTGAAAAGCTGATCTGAAAACCAGACCAGCTCCTAAAAAGCTGACCTGATAGCTGATACCTGTTCTGCTGTTAGCAAACAATAATGAGATGGTGTTAAAGCAGTTAGTGTCGATAAGAAAATATCTGATGAAATTTAATGGAATTTCATAATATTGTAAAATTCAATTCCTCTTGTATAGAAGCTCTCAAAGTAAACATGATTGCGCATGTTTTTAAGTAACATGAAAACAAGACTGTGCATGTTTAAGCAATATAAAAACAGAAATTTGCACATAAGGAGAAACAAAAAATTTATGATCCAACGAAGTAAAGCCAATAAAGAAATAAAAATCATTCACATATTTAATTCTTTTTTCAAAATTTTATTTAAAATTTTTTCTTAAAAATCTTAGTACTAATACAAATTTAACTCTATGTAGGTATATATAAAAAAATAAAAAGTATGATATAAAAAGAAAGAGAAAAAAAAAAGATCATTAATCTAATATTTGATTCTTATTTACAAGTAATTTAGGTACAGGCAAAAAAAAAAAAAAAGGTAAAAGTTTTAGACCATTAAATTTTAACATGCTTTTGTGTGAATAAAATACTAAAATTAATAGATACATTCATAAACAAAGATATATATATAATCAATAAATAAATTAATACAGAAATAAATACAGAAATAAATACATAAATAAATTAATATACAAATAAGTAAATAATAAATAAATTAAAAAATTATTAAATAAGTATAATTGGTACAAAATTAAATTCTTGTTGTCATCTTACATGCAATTTAGTAGGAAGCATTCTATTCTACATCCATTGTTTCATTATTTCGGTCTATGTAATGCCCCCATGCACGCGTTTTTATTTTATCTTTCATTATATTTCTTTTATCATCAGAAAAGCTAAGAGCTATTTTATTTAGTTTTTGAGTATATAGTTGATGTGTTTTAGACCTAAACAAAAACATTTCATCTGAGATAATTTTGGATTCAAATAAGCAACTTTTGTAATCATTAATGGACAACTTTTTAATTACAGACTTTTTGACCCCTTTAGATTTTTTAACAGCTTCCGAGCGAAGAGTCGAGAGAGAATACATTTTTGCTCTTAAACCAACAAACTCTGTCATTATATCCCCACTGTTTTCATCTTTCATCATACCTAAAACCTTCTTATTGAGTAGCGGCAAACGAAATTGATTATCTATAGGATATTCTGACGTATCAAAATTCAAAATAATATCATTACGTATGTCATCGTAAAAATCATCAGTTTTAATTGAATAAATAAACGAGTCAGTATCCATATAGTTGAGAGAAATGTTCTCTCCAAATTTAGGCTTCATGAAGCCATAATGGAAGTCATACATTCTCCACTTGGATAACTCCAGTACTGTAAAGCCAACATATATGGGTTTATCATATAGTGGTTCCATTATTTCTAACTCTACCGCATACATATCATCAGAAAATTTTGTCAACTGCATAAAATTTGGTTTCGAAATTAATGCTCTGAGACCTAAATGATTCCTGTTTGTTGTTTCCCAAGATGAAGCAATTCTAATATCCCTACGTTTTTCAATGTTTTCCATTGTCTTCCCATAAACAGCGTTGTTCAAAAGTTTGAAGAAATCTTTTTCAAAATTATTTTTAGCATTTGTCCTATGTAATGTGTTTAAGTCAATATATTTTTTAAGCCAAGGGGATTTCTTAAATCTGAGTATTCTATGGATTTGTTTTAAGATGAGTCCATTTGAAATGGCTTGTTTTAAAACTCTATAGTGCATGGTGTAATTTGTTTTTGCGTGTAAGTCCGCAACTAATTTTTTGATTTTGGATGCCCCCACTGGCTTATTTTGGGGACAAAATGGCAAATCATTATGTAGATCATGCACTGAATCGGGATAATCTATATCCACTTCCAAAATGTACCCATACTCTGCAGTATCAGAAATTTTCATAACATCAAAATCAGTATCACATACCCACTCAAATTCACCGTAAGGAAGATATTCCGACATCGCCCAACCGTAAAGGTTATTTGCGTCTAAGTAGACGAGAAATTCTGATGGTTTTGATGCATCAAAATCTTCCAAATATTTGTTATTCGCTTTCGAATATCTTTGCGAGCATTGAACTAGTCCACCTCTAATTCCGTTTTGCATAAACATATACATTTCGGAATCAGTGAACTGTTCCAGTGAAACTTCAGTGGTTTTTAACATTGCATCCCAGGATAAGCCTGGTGCTGTATAATAATGACAGGGGTCCAAATCGTATATACCTCTACAAATTTTCCTAAAATTTTCAAACACGTCAGTTAGAAGAAGAACATCTGTCTTTAAGTAGAGTTCAGTATAGTCAAGGAGGGTTTTACAGTTAAACTCTCTCCATATTTTTTGAGCATGTTCATACTCGACAACATCACATTCTTCATTCGTTAGAATATTGAAGAACTCTTCTCTACTAGGGAGTTTAATTTCCTTAAACTTAGTCATGGAATCCATGTAAGAGTACGGAAATACACCCTTTTTTCTAATCAGGTTGAAATGAGCTTCATCAACGAAACATGATCGAATAGTATTAAAATCATTGCTATCAAGATTTTTTGCTAACGTATCTAAACTCGAAGCCATAAATCTAAACGAGTCTATAAATCTTATTTCGAATCCATGTTTTTCATATAATCTGATAAAAATTGAAAGAGAAATATAACGTTCTGTGTTCTGGGGAATCACTTTTATTGTGGCATTTTTTATAGTAGAAAGTTCTTTGAAAAATAGGTGCATATCATATGCAGAAAGATTATGGAAAATAACCGGAATAAACTGAGGTGTTTTATAATTTAAATTACATTCGCTATGAGCCGCCCCACGATAATTGCCCGTAAGATGACAATGATCTCTAACTTTATCGTTATTTAATATTTTCTTACATATATGACAATTTTTTGCATTGTTATATTGAACTATTTCTATTGGGGTCATGAACATTTTCTTAACTTTTAGTAAATAATTTAAATAGATGTCTGTACAATCTTCAACTATTTTTTTGATAAATACATTTGCCGAATCTTCACCAAAATAATGTCTATATGAGTTATTTTCCTTCTTAAAACTACAAGTAATAAAATAGCCGAATGCACACGCATGGTGTTTCTGTACATTTGTAGTGCTTTTACTTACAGGATCATGGAGTTTTTCTAAAATAGACTCGAAGTCTGCGTAGATGACAAATGGTACATCTAGCTGTTTGTAGTAGTTTTTGTACTTAATAATACATCCATCTTCAGGCATCCTGATGACTTTTTTACCACAAAAATTTTTATGTTGACTGTACACATAAGCATCATGTGTATGATAAAGGCAGGTGTTACAGATATTAATCTTACATCTGTGTGACGTCATGTTGGAACGAAGGAGTCTAAGGAAAAGAGGAAAATAAAATAATATGTAAATTAATATAACAATAAGAAGTAGCTTTTTATATAGGGAACACATTTTGCATAAATGCACTAATGAAACTTACTTTGATATATCTTTGATTAGCACATAGTGGAAGTTCTCATTGGACTGGAGCAATAAGAGATTAATATGAATGTGTTTTTCTCCTTTTGTTATGTAGTATGGTCCTACAAGCGATATTCCATTGTGACCAAATACATTTATGCTCATATCATTTTGATTCTCGAATTGTTTTATCTGCTTCAATGGGAGTGGAAACTCTAGACCTTCAAAATTTAATGCAATTGCTCCTATATTAATATTCTCATCAGAAATGTCAGCAATATTGTAATTTCTATAATTTTTCCGTTGTTTAGGACTCAGACCACTATTTCCATTCAAAGCAGCAATGAGAGACCATTTAAAGCAATAAATGTCATTATTCTCAACATTTATGCATGCACGTTTCATTGCAATATTTTTTGGGAGAGGGATAAAGCTCGATCCTCTTATTATCGATGCCTTGTTTATATTAACTTCAAGGAAATTTATTGAAGTCAAAGTCCATCCGCTATCCCTCTCTTGAAATTCTTCCATTCTGGCTCTAAGCTCCTCCGTCTGTTTCTTGTACATGTCTTCTATGTCATCAGACAAAGTCACCAACATCATTTTCGAAATATGTACAAGTTGGGAAACATTCATCTCATCATTCACCATCTTCATATAATCACATGTGAGCTCCATATTAAATTTAAATGTAGTATGTATCCTACTACATTCATTGAGTTGTTGTACTATGGAGCTCTTGGCAGATTTCAGAAACTCCTCCGGAAACAAGATAGCCACATTTTTGTTGAGGAGGATATATGTCTCGATCCTTCCATTGAAGTTGCTCACTCTTTTAGTGAGAAAATCACCAATCCGTTCTTGGTGACAATTGTTTTTGTGTTTTGTGGTTCTGACATGAGCCATATAACTATTTGATGGGATCATCTCATCGCAATCCTCACAATATTTGTTTTGTAGATTTAGCTTACTGATTCCAAGAGCAGCCTTTGATTGGTTAGCATACGAGTGCGTTTCCATATGCTGATTTAGTTTTGTTTGAGTCATAAAGACTTTATTACAGATGGTACAACTTGTAGTATTCATTTTATTTAATTATATATTTGTTTATTAATTCAATTATTTTATTTATAAACAATTTATTTAATTATTTTATTTATAAACAATTGATTTAATTATTTTATTTATAAACAATTTATTTCACTTAACTTTATTTAATTATTTTTTATACAGTATAAACTTGTTTAACAAACAGTAGTTAGTTCGATCACTTTTATAGTTTTTGGATTTCAAACACTTTAGAAATTTTGACTGGGAAACTAGGTTGTCACTTGTTGAGATATCAGAGCAGACTGATGACAGTCTACATTATTTATTCTACTTATATACTTTATATGAGAATCGCGTAGTAGTCATCAAATCTAATTTATTACGACATATGATGAAATTCATACACACACGAACACACATATATATGTACATACTCACACACACATATACATTTCCACAATTCTCTTTTGGTATTACGATATATGATGAAATTCAAATACACAGCAACAACCAGAAAAAAAAAATCGCTAGCATCAATTTGTAATACAAAGGTACGAGCAGTTTTTGATATATTGCTCTAAAAGCTATTTTATATAATTGTTTCATTAAAGTAAAATATATTGAAAAGAAAAAAAAAATAACATTACCCCTAGTCAAAAGCTCTTCGTATCAACCTGACTGGATTCAAAGCATTTAACATCTGAAGTTCCCTTGCACATATAAAGCCTATGGCAACACAATATTTTCTACCTCCATAAGAATAGCAACGTCAATAGCCCTGAAAACATATTTACATTCATTTTTAAATATGTATGAAAAAGTGATGATATAACTCCCACAAGCAATGATATTCTTCAAATCCAACAACATAAACATACATTACCAAATATATTCCCTATCCACTGCCATTTACAACAGGGTTGCCACTTTCTGCACCTATTAGATTATTTCCCCAGAGATACAAATAAAAAATAAAAATTAATACATACATACAATAACCATACATACGCATAGCAACGAGAACTCACAACAGCAAACCAAAATCAATCAAATCACGATTACTACATACACACAAATTTCTTGCCACTACCCTACAGTCAGACTGGGAACCAAATGTTTTTTTAGCAACATTAAAATTCTAGTGGCGATTTTGATATAATAAGTTTGTTCTATCCCTCATTATAAAAGAAATATAGAAAACAAATATGGTATATTTGTGTTGGAATTGTCAGCAACTTGTCTATATACATATATGCATTTGTATGCACACAAATTACTGGAACTAACTGTTTGGTTGGTATGTCTCCATATCTCATAAGAACTTCGTAGTCAATACCTACTTAATTGTTTCAGTGTTATTTGTAGGGTTTCAATGACACATGCTAAATGTCTATAGCACAAAGTATTATATGGGTGATAAGTATATAGTAGTACTGGTGACAAGTCGAAAGCGAGTCAATACATTTTTCATAATCGACATTTCCTACAGGGGTATAATATTTGTCTACCACTACAACAAAAGTATCCGACACCGGCAGACTCACAATTAAATACATAAACACACACACACACACTCATATGCACACACACACACACATACATACACACATACAAACACCCACATATACATGCATCCATGAACTGTAAGCACAACGTTTCTTTACAATAATAACATAAGCTGTACACACACGTGTACACACACACACACACAACCACACACACACAACCACACACACACACACACAACCACACACAGACATAAAATCTCGGCATGAAAATCCCCAAAATCCCCCCCCCCACATTCGGAACAGGGTTGCCATCACTTTTGTATTAATGGGTACAATAGTCCTGTTTCCCGGTTTTTAATTCCCAAAACAGGACTATTGTCCCCATTACCACTCTACTCACTCAGTATCGTTCATGTAGTTCCTCAAACTTCTCCAGTCAATGCCTCTAAGATGAGTAATATCTGATAAGGTGTCATTCCCTAAATAAGTGGATCTCGGCTGAGCGAAAGAAAGCTGGACAATGACAAAAGAAGTTCTGCATTGTCTCCATGTCCTCCATGCATTCATTGTCATTTGTGACTTTAACCCGGTATAAATGCCCTAGTAGATTAGAGTGTTAAGGTGCCGCTCAACTTTCCTTGCTAGGGTTTGTTTAGATTCAACGGTCCCCTTGTTTTGTCTTCTTGCGGATCGCCCGATAGAACCTTGGTTAAATTACCAGTTTCACAATTCCATCGTGTCCTGTAGGCAATTTTCGTCCAATTTTGTAGCTCAATATTCGTCGTATGTTAGTCTATAGAGTCAGTGTGTGACAACAGAGCTAAGACCCCATCTGGACCCAATGGCCCTTCTGTAGAGATATCAGCACGAGTTAGTCTTCTTGACTCTTTCCTCTATGTGATCTCTCCACAATAGTTTCCGATCTTGGATCATTCCTTAAAATTTAATCCTATGGTATAAGGTGATGATCTTTCCCTCGAAACTGCATTATCTTTGTTTTCCCGGTGAAAAGACTTATTTCCATTTTTCCTGGGTTAATATTCAGTTCTCCCGGCCAAGCCCAGTTTAGCGCAATGTTGTTTATTGCAATATTAATAACTAAAATGCATTAGATTAAACAAAAAAAAACTGTTATGTAAGGTAAAATTGACAACAGAATATGGTTGGATGAGTCTACATTAATTTTTTTTTAAACTTATTTGTATCAATAGCTTTTAGTTTAAACAAAATTTAATTAGTTTAAACAAAATTAAATTTAATTCCATTTTAATTATACACCGAATTGCAACAAAAATCTCTATTGACAATGAATTTTTTTATATTAACCGGGAGCATAGCATGTTGGTCTAAAACAAGTTTAGTTAAAAATAAAATTAACAACCGAATCGGTAATATTTAAATTCCTTTTTATCTTTAGGCTTTACTTTTTACAACTGTGTGTATCTGTGAAATTAACCAAGAAAATAGTAAATTTTAAGAATTTTTCTATTAAAATTGCGGCACCTGAAGGAATTGCCCAAAGAAATAATTGACACTGGCGGAATAGGGTATTTAAAAAAAAATACAATTTTGAATTTCAACACCATGCAGACCTGATAACATGTAAAAATTTCTATTAGTCGTTTTTACTATAAAAATATTTTGAACTATAAATTTTCACTAGCTGTTAATTACTCGTATTTCAGTCAGAAAACTAATTTGTTCATATCAATCAGAACAATGATTTTTGCCCCAAAATAAAGTTACAGATCCAGATTAGTTAAGTTAACCAGAGAAATTTTAACAGTCGAATTTTTAACATATTGAAGAAACTTTCTGCAACAAAACAAACAACATCGTGCTTGAGCTGCCACGTATAGTGTCCTTTTGTGATCATTTAGGCATTTGACATTAGTAAAAATTTGTCATAAAATGATTCTCCATGGAGTTTTAATTCACGTCTTATTATATTATCACAAAATTGTTTTGCATTAATTTTGTTTTGCGAGTAAAACTTGAGCAAACGTGTTATTGTCAAAAATTTATATATTTTTTTACGTTGCCTATGCATGTGTGTGTGAATGTATGTATGGAGTCGTATTGACGCATGACGTTGTGGGTTGTATGTATGTGTAAGGGTTCTGACTGCTCCAAGGTTTTATAAAGTAAAATTAAAAAAAACTAAACAATGTGAGACAGTAAAAAATTCCTTTTGAAAAGATATGAGTAGATAATTTTTTGTCTTAAGTAGAAAAAAAATAAGCAACTTAATTAATATGTGCATAATTAGTAAAGAACAAACGACAATGGCAAGACTGTTGTAAATTTAGAGATGGTAAAATTTAGTTTTCATTATAAAAAAAGCTGTCAGCAAATTGCGATGATACGATGAGTCAGAACAATTCACATATTCCATTTGCAATAATGGCTGAGTATATAAAGCAGAAATCTAAATCAACTGACACCACACACAGTCGTCCAAACACAAAGAACGCTGATGATGATGGTGTAGTGGCCTTAGAAAACAGCTAGATGTTCCATTCTACTACGTGTTTGTCAAAATATTTACAATTAACTTTGGTGCTACGAGTGTTTGTTCATTAATAATTATCACATGTAATTGGGCTTACAGAGCTATACGAACTTAAGCCTGATCAAATCATAAAGATTGCAACAAATGAAGTTCGAATAATAATAATTAAAAACTAAGAAAAATTAATTCACATATTAAGTTTCATGTTGGTTAAAAATTTAATCAACTCTTGATAGCAAAATAAAATTTAAATTTTCCATTAAAATGTGTGTAAATTAATATGTAAAATGTTGTTAAAATGTAAATATTTACTTGAATAATTTTGGTGTAGCTTTCGTTTTTTCATATACATATTTAGTTTACAAAGCTGATGTTACTCGTAAGTTATTTTGTTTCAGAAAACCACAACTCAAAATAACGTAAGATACATACGTAACACTAACCTTATTTTGATAAACGGATAATTTTTATCCAAAATGAATTTCTTGTTTTATTTAATGTAAATATGCGGATATGTGCAGTTTCCATGAATATTTTTTGTTACAAAGCCTGAAAAAATGCCTCGGCGCAATCGAATTTGACAACATCGATTAAATCGTTACAAAAACAAAAACGTATTTTGCTGATCTCGACATATCTAATTTTCTGGAAGGGACAAAATAATTTTGAACAACATTTTTAAAGAAAAACAAAAAAAAAAATTATCTACTCATATTTTTTGAAAACAACTTTTTCACTGTCTCGCAATGTTATTAGTTTTTTAATTTTTTTACTTAATAAAACCTTGGAGCAGTCAACACCCTTTCAAATATAAGAGCCCAAACAACAATGTCATGCTTTAATACATATTGCTCATATTCATAAATATTTATGTATATACACAAACACATGCATAGGCAACATTAAAAAATATATACATTTTTTACAATAACACTTTTGCTCATGTTTTGCGAGTTAACAAAATTAATACAAAACAATTTTGTGAAAATATAATACGCCTTGGATTACTAAAATTTCATGGAGAATAATTTTTTAACAAATTTTTTACTAATGTCTAATGCCTAAATTATCACAAACGGTACTGTACATTAGCAAAATTTACTGCTTTCCAGAAGCGTATTTGCAAGGGAGACAATGTTACAGAACCACTTGCTCTTGCGCATGAATCAGACATTTTCTGTTTGTTCGAGATGAGCCAGCTAGAAGCTCCCAAAACGCCAAGAGTTTTTTACTTAACTAAAGTACTTCACGAAAGTAATATTCAGATGCAAAAGTTATTGGTTTGCAAAATTTTCTATGACAGATTTCTAGGTTAGTGCTTTTGAGAAGCATTTTTTGAAGCTTTTGTTATCAAGTAAGCAATACATTGCTTCCCTCAGGTGTAAGCGCTTCCAAATAAGAATTTTTTTCTGCTGGGACGTGTCAGGCAGCTCATGCATGATGTTGACTGTTTTATTGCAGAGAGTATTAAATTACTTAAAATTTTTAATTTCAAAAGTTTTGGTGGAACTTTAATTAGCCAACTGGTTCTCTCTCTTTGTTTAAGTTAATCAGTATCCCAGAAAAAGGTGAGAGAACGAAATGGAATCACTTGCAATTTTGTTTTTATAATGCAAGATTTTTGTTCGCGTCGAGCCACTGAAATGCAATAGCGATATATGTATCATCCACCAAACGTGTACGTGTATGTGTATACATCAGAGCTGCCCACAGAGAGAAAACACTGAGAGAAATGTATAAGCGTATGTGCATTCATTTGTGTAAAAAGCCGATTGATGTTCGGCACTCCGGTATACGTACGTACATATGTTTGTATATAGTTGTGTACTATTTGTGTACGATCGTAGAAAATCTTTTAATGGTCTCGCTTACGTTACTGATTCTCGGAAGCAATGTATTGCTTCTAACAGCTTTTAGTGCTTCTAAGTTTCGAAATTTTTTTGCTGGAATGGAATTTGTTTTTTTTTATAAAAAAAACTGTTCTCCTGATTGATTGTTGGAAAAATATTCTTTTCACCAGCTCAATGAAATTTGCAATTTCAATGAAAAAAATCCATGAATTGGGCTACGAATTGTACTCTATTAACCGCAATATTCACTGAATAACGATTTCTCGTTACCAAACTTGAAGAAATGGCTCGGCGGAAACGGATTTGACTCCAATGATTAAATCATCACAAAAACAAAAATATATTTTTACGATCTCGACAAATCTAATTTTCGGGCAGGGATAAAAAAATTTCGAGCGAATTTTTAAAGAAACAAAAATTATAGTTAATTTTAATTGTTATTGTTCGAACTTCATTTATTTCTATATTTATGACTTGATGAGGCTAAAAAGTTCGTATCGCTTTGCAATCCAAATTACATGTGATAATTATTAATGAACAAATACTCGCAACACCAAAGTCCAATCTTTATTAATTATTCACATATTAGTTAAGTTGCTTATTTTTCTTCTACTTAAGACCAAATATTATCTACTCATATCTTTTCAAAAAGAATTTTTTACTGTCTCACATTGTTATTAGTTTTTTTAAAATTTTACTTTATAAAACCTTGGAGCAGTCAGCACCCTTACAAATACATACAACCAACAACGTCATGCTTCAATACGACTCCATACATACATTCACACACACATGCATAGGCAACGTTAAAAAATATATAAATTTTTGACAATAACACGTTTGTTCAAGTCTTACTCGCAAAACAAAATTAATAGAAAACAATTTTGTGAAAATATATTATGACGTGAATTAAAACTTCATGGAGAATCATTTTATGACAAATTTTTACTAATGTCTAATGCCTAAATGATCACAAAAGGACACTCTACGTGGCAGCTCAAGCACGATGTTGTTTGTTTTGTTGCAGAAAGTGTCTTCAATATGTTAAAAATTCGACTGCAAAAATCATTGTTTTGATTGAAATGAACAAACTAGTTTTTTGATTGAAATACAACAGCGAGTGAAAATTTATAGTTTAAAATATTTTTATAGTAAAAACGACTAATAGAAACTGTTACATGTTATCAGGTCTGCATGGTGTTGAAATTCAAAATTGTATTTTTTTTAAATAGCCAATTCCGCCAGTGTCAATTATTTCTTTGGGCAATTCCTTCAGGTGCCGGAATTTTAAGAGAAAAATTCTTAAAATTTACTATTTTCTTGGTTAATTTCACAGATACACAGAGTTGTAAAAAGTAAAGCCTAAAGATAATAAGGAAATTTAATATTACCGATTCGGTTGTTAATTTTATTGTAAACTAAAGTTGTTTTAGATCAACATGCTATGCTCCCGGTTAATATAAAAAAATTAATTGTCAATAGAGATTTTTGTTGCAATTCGGTGGATAATTAAAATGGAATTAAATTTACTATTTTCTTGTTTAAACTAAAAGGTATTGATACAAATAAGTTTAAAAAAAATTAATGTAGACTCATCCAACCATATTCTGTTGTTAATTTTACTGTGCATAACAATTTTTTTGTTTAATCTAATGAATTTTAGTTAAAAAAAATTTGCAATAAACAACATTGCGCTAAACTGGGGAAAACAAAGATCATGCAGTTTCGAGGGAAAGATCATCACCTTATACCATAGGATTAAATATTAAGGAATGATCCAAGATCGGAAACTATTGTGTAGACATCATATAGAGGAAAGAGTCAAGAAGGCTAACTCGTGCTGATATCTCTACAGAAGGGCCATTGGGTCCAGATGGGGTCTTAGCTCTGTTGTCACACACTGACTCTATAGACTAACATACGAAGAATATTGAGCTACAAAATTGGACGAAAATTGCCTACAGGACACGATGGAATTGTGAAACTGGTAATTTAACCAAGGTTCTATCGGGCGATCCGCAAGAAGACAAAACAAGGGGACCGTTGAATCTAAACAAACCCTAGCAAGGAAAGTTGAGCGGCACCTTAACACTCTAATCTACTAGGGCATTTATACCGGGTTAAAGTCACGAATGACAATGAATGCATGGAGGACATGGAGACAATGCAGAACTTGTTTTGTCATTGTCCAGCTTTCACTCAGCCGAGATCCAGTTATTTAGGGAATGACACCTTATCAGATATTACTCATCTTAGAGGCATTGACTGGAGAAGTTTGAGGAACTAACCAATGCAATAAGCAAATTGAATTGGCCTGCTAACTTCAAGTTGTGTGTCCGTTTCTTACATTCTACATTTGAAGTTTTAAGTGTCCCTTTTGGCTTAGTAATGCATAGACTTTTATTTTTTCCTCTTCCTCCCTCGTGTGGATTAATTATTATGAAGGAAATATTTTAATTCAAACAAGTAGTTAAGGTCTTCATTTGGATTTGGATGAAATGAATGCCAACTGCATTAGAATTTTTAGATGGATATTGGAGTGGTTGTTGTTTGTTTAACTTTTTTTTATTGCCTTTCCTTTAAATCCACTTTGATTACTGCTTCACATTAGTTAGTTTAACCAATTTCTTTAGTTAATGCATTTTTGATCATCTAAATTTGTTAGATTTTCGAGCACCAATAACTTTTCTACTCTGTACCATTTTTTATGTCTCTACTTTTAACCCCCGACCAAAAAAAGGGGTGTTATAAGTTTGTAGTTTGTATTTGTGTATTTGTACGAGTCCACGTTCAGACCAAACGACTGGACCGATTTTGATTTAGTTTTTTTCTTTTTTTGTTTGAAAGGTGACTTGATCGAGAAGGTTCTTAGATATGGTTTAAGAAAATAGCTCCAGACGTCACATATTTTCTAGAAATATTCGGGGGTTTTTAAAATTTTTAATATTTGTTATCTCTAAAAAAATTATACAAATTTCATCACAATTTCAGAAAATTTTCTAAAAACTTGTCTGATAAAAATTCAGTACTTCGAATTCATAAGAAAAAATGAAAGTCTTAAAAATTCTTATTATTGGTTTTCTGTTTTTTTTTCGAACGTCAATGCTGAGTAAACATTCAACTCATACATATAAATCGAATTCATATACTCTTACCAATGAACAAAGAAAAAAAATTAAGAAAAATTATGAATTGTGTTAATACTTATTTTTTTAATACACATACAAATCTACGAGTATATTTTTTTGAATATATATATCACTGTTCACTTGGCCATCACAGTTTCAGAATGCTGGAAATCCAAGTAAAAACTGTAGAATGCAACAACAAGTAACATAGACCACTACAATAATACTTACATGCATGTACCGATGGTACATCGAATAAGTAAAAAATAATTAATGTGATGATCGTAAAAAGATAAGTAAGAATAGTTAAACATACTGAGGTAGAGTAATATAATTTCGTGCTAACCTAAATAGAAAAATGAAAAATTGGAAAAAACAGAAAATTAATAGTGATACTTATAAATGTGTTTACCAAAGGTAAATCAATTGTATACACAACAATCGTTTCTCATATTCCGTTCATTGTACATTTAAGTTAAATAGCTGATATTAATAAGAATCTCTACCCAAGTAGATAGACTAGGGTGCTGATGAAGTGCGTGGCTGCACAGAAAAGTATCGGTATTTCCCCCAGCTTAAAGTCTAAGTTTAATTTTTCTTCTCTTCTTTAGAAACTCACATTAATTAATAAAAATATTTCATTCAATAAGAATTGAAATTACTGAACTTGAGCCTAACTATGAATTATTTCTGATTAAAATTAATATTTTAGAAAATAATGAGGAAAATAACTAACAAAATACATACCACTAATTTTATGTAAAAAATTATATTTATATGGAAGTTTTTTATTTTAAGCATGTAAAATAAGAGCTTATATATGTATATTAAATTATTTCATACATAAATATACATATAGTCCAAATAAAACTAAATAAAAAATAATTAAAAATTACATTGAATATATGGGCTTGAGGGCAGGACGCACCCTCAAAACCACAATTTATCGGTATGAAATTTTTTTTATTTTATTTTTACATACATAAGACTGACCCGAATTGGGGGTTGAGAGTCGAAGAAATAAAAAAAAAAATAACGACCACCCTAATCTATGTGTATACTCCATACCTAACTCATTTTTTTTAAGATTGGTCGGTGGGTCAATACAGTTCTGATTTCTGTTACTTCAAACATATTAGTGGAACATAGGGTTTTTAATCTAGTGCTACAGCGTCAACTGCGTTGGGGGTTTGTAATAATTTTAATTAAAAGTTATTAAAAGTTTTCAAGCACGGAAGAAACTGGAACAAACACTTTTTCACATTCTCATGTTGTATTCAAACGTGAAGAAAATTAAACACCTGATGACTTTCAGTAACTTTGTATTGATAGACCTTGGGGTATAACTGCTTCACAAATATTTTTTTTTTACTATTGACAAATAAAATTTTTCTTAATTTACTTCAAGTGCATTAAATTTTATTTATAACTATTCGTACATATTTATTTTTTATGTTAGAGCTTAAATTTATTTTTATTAATTAATACACAAATTTAGTAAGTATTTTTCCATCGTCAAAATATGTCGCTTCGAAAAACATACATATTTTTATTTCGTTTAAACTTTAAAGGCATATTTTAGAAAAAGTTGTGTATAATAATAGTTTTTCAAGCATTGTTGAAAATTGTTTGTGAATTCTCATTTTATAAAATATTATTTATTCTACATGAAATTACTAAAAGCGTTTTATTATTATGTGGTTTATTGGGCTCTTAAACACACATCTTTAAATTATTATAAGAAAAAGTTTTATATACAAAATCGAAAACGAAAATTGGTAACAAGTTATTGAAATATATATTTTTTTTGTCAGTGATATCAAAATTCTATAATCAATAATCAAATTTCAAGTGCTTTAATAAAAAAATTCTTTGATTTACCAAACACACACAACAACTGTTGAAACAAAGGTGAGTGTTACAATTAAGATGTTTTGTAGAATTTTTAAATTTATTTTTGTTAAAATTGTTTCTTATAATACCAATAGCTAGGTTTGTTCATTTACTGAAAATTATTACGAATTTGTAAAAATTGTTACTGGAAAGTGTTCATTAACTCAAAAAGTTTGCAAGGAGAGAGCGTCAAAAGAGAGAAAAAAATTGAGAGACAAACAAATTCCTACAGGTTATTACTACTAAAATTCTTACTTGCAAGAATTAGCCAACCACCTGTTGTGTGTTTTGTTGTCATTTGTTGTTATTATTTTTTAAAAAATATTTCAAAAAGGAAAACTGAAAAAATTTGCATTTCTTTGTTAAAAACACGTATACGTATGAAAAAAGAAAGCATGCTTTCTTAATTTATTGTTTTTCTTCCATTATGCCACATAAATTCAATTCTAATGCTCATTTGTTGAGTTGACTTTAATAGGAGACATTTTAATTGTACGATGAAATTTTTTATTGTATGCATTAACTAAATCTTTGTGTATATCAATCCACTTATATGAACCATTATAGCTAAATTCTTTCTTTCTTTCTTTGTATGTATATGCGACCAACGAGCTAAGCAAATATAAATATATGCATACATATAAAGCGATTTTTCTTATAATACATTGACGAAAACTTCACTAAGAAAAATATTAGGATACTTGGCAACTGGTTAAATGTCCATGCTGAGTAAATAGTTCACGTTACTTGACAATTGAGTTTCATCGCTGCATCGCCAATTAATTTACTTTTAATGTTTTACTCGAAATTACTTTCCAGTAATGCAAAAATATCGGTTTCGCTCACCCTCTCGAGCATGAAGTCATGTTGGAATTTTGGGACCTACATTTATTATTATATTCTTTGCATTTTGTGGCATGCCATTTGTGAAGTCCTCTCATACATAAATACATACATACATATCTTATATACTACATACATACATACATAGATAAAAATAATTTATAGTAATCTTCCTGAAGGTAATGTCAATTTATTGGTCTTATTCCTACTTAATAAGAACTCCTAAGCTACTAATACTTACACTTACTTTATGATACATACATACATACATACACACAAATATTCCTAACACGATTGATTGTACTCGTATTTTCTCTTCTTAATGGAAAGATGTTGTTTATGTTATGTGTTGCACTAAATTGGAATTGGATTTGTTTAAATTAACTTCATGAGCACTATACATATATATTTTGTAACCTTTGCTTTTTTCTTCTTTACATTCTTTTAGGCTGGTTTGGCTGGTGCCTTATCTCATTTGCGTTTGGGTGAGCCACGCACTCCTGAGCAGGATGCTTACGAACAATTGATGCGTCGCCAATGCTGGGAGGCGGGCCAGGTTGACTATTCTGGTCGTGATTCGTTTGACAATATTTGGAAAAAAATAACACAAACCTTGGAAACCAAACAAGACAATAATGAAAAGACGGGTAGCTCCTAAAATCATTAATACACAACAACACATCAGTAAAATTTTTCATCATATACATGCATACATATAAAAAGAAAATTATTTTCATACATTCTAAAAATGTAGTAACATTTCATATAGAAAAAAAAGAAGATAAGGAGAACATATCTTACATCTAACATTAGACAAAACACACAATTTTTTATACAATTTTAATTAAAGAGGTTTAAAATAAACTTTACAAGCAAAAAGAGTTTTAACAATAAAAAAACACTTCCTACATTTACAAAAGAAATCATGTTTTTTTTTAATAATACAACTTTGTTTTAAGCAAATTTTATTGTTTTAAGGTTCAATTTAACGTGCCAATAACCATAACCATAGAAAACAGCTGTTCGAAACAAACTTATGGGCAGCACTGTATTTAATTATAACCGTAAGCATAAACAACTGTTTTCTTTAATAGACATACTTATTTGTTGTTGCACTTTTGAATTGAATAAGTAAATGAGCTCATAGACATATGTTTATGGTTGTGTCAGCAAATATATTTATGTTTATGGCAATGCTTATGGTATTATGGTATGACACGTATGATTGAACTTTAATTTATTTTAAAGCTAAATGTTGTCTATGTTGGTGTACGAGTATGTGTGTTTTGTTTTATACTTCTTTCTCATTTTCGCACCATCTTTACATTTACATATACTATATTTTTTTATAATTTCAGTTTTTATTTAAAAAAAAAATCTTTAAAAGTCTAAGCAAGAAAAGTCTTATTGTATGTTCTTATTTAAAAAAATTAATAAAATTATAACATTTTAAATGCATTTAAATTTTTGTTTATATTAAATTTATTTATTTATTGTTTTCTTTTACAACAATGAATTTTGAAGTGTTCACTAATTTCAATGTTCACTAGTTGATTTGTGTGTCCGCAACGATGAGAATGAATTATTTTGATAGTTATAGTGAACACTAGTGTCGAAATATTTCAGTGAAAAAAGTGCGGTGAATTATGAACACTAAAATTGGTGAACACTTCAAAACTAATCGTTGCGAAATTCGGCCCTTGTAGTGAATTTAAGTCAATGAATAATTTCTTAATCAGGCAGTTATTTTTTTTACAAATGAAACATTTATTATTAAAATTAAATTGATTTTCTGAAGAAGACAAGAAACGACATTAAATTTGCAGCACTAAAACTAAACTTTTTCAGTCTTAATCAGAAAATTACATTAATGAATTATAAATATTTCATTTATTAAAAAAAAAAACTAATTAATACTGCATTAACAATTATTCCTTGACTTCAATTTATTTATTTTTTATTTCATATGTTTATGTATGTATGTTACAATATTTTTCTTTCCATTTAGTGTTATCGCTGGTGTAAAATCTCTATGTCGTTGTTGTAAGTTATCATCTCTCTATGTTTAGCGTTAAAATATTAAACAACAGAGTTTTTTATCTTTTGCATCCTTGGGATTATCAATTAAAGTGATAACGTATCTAATTGATTTTCTTGATTTTCGTCATAATTTGAAGTTTTGCTTATGCATTTTTTAATTTATTTTAAACTCTAGAAACTATAACTGATTTGATAAGATCTATTTTGGGCGATATCACAAGTAAATATCAATATTTTTTTTACTATATTTTTAAATTTTTAGATCTGTATATGCGTATTTATGTATGTACAATGTACATATGTACATTAAGGTGTCTCTCAAAAATAAGTTCGCTGTATAGCACCGGATATAAAGTATTGTTGCAAGGCAGTTTCGAAAGAAATTTTTTTTGCCGAACGTGTAGGGGTCGCCAAAATTCATTTTTCGTTATATCTTCTGCATTTACAGTGTGATATATCGATATTTTTGTATCGAGGAGTTCAATAGTCATTGACATCAAATAAATATACCGTTCTAGTATTTACCCACAACATCTTTGTTCCTACCACCCTAATGTACCACCCTAAGTTCTGCAGCTCGTTTCTGTATGTAAAATTTCTCACATAATTCTCACAAAATTCAATCGTTTCTCGATATGGGAGATAAAAGTGTTTCTGTATTTGAATGTGAGAACAGACAACACTGATTCTGTTTTTACTGGAATACTTCCACTAATCGAGTGTCAAATAAAAATAAAATGTCACAAAAGTATTATTTTAACAACAAACAAACAAAAAAAAAAGAAATATATTATAAGAATAACAAAAATTAAACATTTTAAAACCCCAGAATATATCTAGAGAAGATGCGATATCTTCTAAACGGCTGGACCGATTTTCTTAAAACCTTTCAAACAGAAAAAACTAAATCAAAATATGTCCAGCTGTTTGGTCTGTACACACACACACACTACAAACTTATAACACCCCTTTTTTTGGTCGGGGGTTAAAAATAAAATAAAATAATGAACATGAATATAAAGTGAATGTATAATGCTTGACATAAGTTTTTTTATTTCAACTGTTTCTACATAAGAAAACTACACAAAAAAATTCTAGTAAGGATAATCACATCGACTCTTTAATAATAATTTTAGTTATACAATTCGTAGCATATCTCATTAATTTTTTATATTTTCACACACAAATTTAAAAATTCATACATATGTTTGTACAAATTTGGTTGTTCTCGCACCAACTTAAATTGCAAGTTGTTTTGACAGTTCTGGCGAGAAACTTTCTACAAAAATTTCCAATAATTACTGGAAATTTATTTAAATGACAGATAGTTCTCGTAAACTAAATATACAGAAACACTTATGTGAGAAAAGCCATTTTGTGTTTTAATTTGCCCTGTTTTTGTTACGATTCCCTCGTTTCATGCGGTAAATTTTACGATGCGAGAAATACAGAAACTGGTGGGTAAATAATAGAACGGGATATTTGACTATTGAATCAAAACATTAATCTCTTCGAGAAAAAATCATCGATATATCAACTTTAATATCCGACTGTAAATGTCAAAGATATAATGAAAAATGTATTTTAGTGATCCCTACGTTCGACAAAAAATCTATTTTTATATTCGGTGGTGTTCCGCGAACTTTTTTTCCTTGTAAGGCGAGACGGTCTAATATACATGCATATGTAGAAGAAATTTACCTCAATGAAACATGAAAATCTTTTCATTCGTGTGGTGAAGCAAATCGGATTAAAAAAGTGCCAAAATTGCTTCACCCATTAATGTTACGTCGGTTTTGATAAATAATTGTCTCCTATAGCGCTGCGATTAGCTAAAAGAAAAAGTTTTGTGCAACAAATTTCATGGAAAAATGTATTGTACATTTATACTACGAATAAGTTAGGAAAAGCACAAACATATGATTAACAAAAATCCGCAAACTAATTATATATGGCAACACTGTGAAAAATTTGCGAAAAGGACCATTGTGTTGTTCATCGAGATATCTAATTTTTTCGGTTAGTCCCATTATACATAAACAAAATTTTGTTCGTTTTTTCCAACTGCTGAAGTAATACAAATTCGGAGAGATAAAGGTAGTTATTATTAATGCTGAAAGAAGAGCACAACCTAACTTATTTTCCCCCAGCAAGTTTGAAGGGAGCTTGCGTGAAAACATAAAAAAGCAGAATACAAATATATATTTTTACATGGGGATTTTTTTAAACCGAGCAAACCCAGAGTTTCTTTAATGAGTTACATATACATAAGTCGCATCTGATAATAATAAAAATAATTTTGACGCTTTTTTTACATTCATCAAAGGCGTTTATCACTTATGTGAGTATTACCCCTTTTACACAGGGAAAGTTTACTGTGCAAAGTCTTAATTCAGCTGGGAGAAAGACAGAAAGAGAGAGAGAGAGAGAGAGAGAGAGAGTATTCCTTCCTCTGTCTTTTACCCAGCTGAATTAAGACTTTGCAAAGTAAACTTTCCCCGTGTAAAAGGGGTGTATTTACTAAGCTAAGAATGTATAAGCTTGACAATTGTTGCAACCTAAAAATAATTTGTAGCAATTTGCCACCACACATTGTTGCTTCTCAGTAACTCAATAAATAATCATTAACGTCACTAAGGTCCAAATTCACAGACTATAGTTAACTAACGCTATTGGCTTAACTAACGATTTAGCTTGTAAATTTCATTGGTTAAACCGCCTTCATTAGTTAGCTAAAGACTGTGAATTTGGGTCTAATCAAAACAGCTGATTCTGAAAATTAAATTTTCCTTCTCTCATTTTTCATATATAATTGAGAAATTGAAGTCCAAGGAGTTCGCCATTCGTTATCAATACATTTGACTTGTTTTTACATTTGGCTAATCATCATCTTTCCCCAACTTGCCAGCTACATACATACAATAACATTTCACAAATCATATTTTTTAATCTTATTTGCCAAACTAACCTTAAAATATATTTCTTTTTTGCTGAACTTTTCAGATGGCATTTTAAATAACAATACTAACGCCACACCACTAACAGAGACTGCTGTAATAAAGCCACATGTAACGATGAAAACTACAACTATAGCGAATGTTCAGACAACGAAATCGCTGCAAATTTCCTCCCATAAAACAAGTTCAACGAAGCAAAAACTATCGCGAAAAATAAAATAACAATTACTCCAGGTGCTGCGGCACTATACCTGTCTGATGCCAATGATTTTGTTAAAATATGGACATCAGGGACTAGACACATTGCCACAACCAGTGGATATTTAAGGCACAATAATTTTGTAGCTTTTTATGTTTGTTTTGATTTCCCATGTCACATATCAAAAGTTTAAATTATTATGTACATAAATAACGCTTCAAAAAAAAATTTATTAGTTGATAGTTAGAATATTTATTAGCTTAAGCTAAAGCTTTGAAACTGCTTACGTCTAACATAAAAGCAAAAAAAAATATATGCCACAAAGCTAAACAAAAATCTTAAACATATTTATTTTGTTTATTTTCAACTCACTTCACCGCAATACACACACCACCACCATCACCACACCTCACCAAAACAAAAAACACACCTTTACACCTCGTTATTCGAATTGATTGTTGGTTTTAAACCAAAAAGAGTTCGTGACTTCCGCCGATATTGAAGATGGTAAAATTGAGTATGACCACAAGACCGGTGCCAGCACCCAATATCGTGTCATTGAGGGTGGCTACGAAATGGTAACTACCACTCCCCAGCCCAATGGCACTGTTAAGACCTCGACTAGAACTTTTTGGGATCCTAAGCCCGTAAGCGAGGAAGATATGAGGAAGGAGCAGGCCAATAGGAAAATTATTCAATCCCGTATGAATAAGGAAATTCGTATTGATGAGAGAACTACCATGTTGACGCGTGCTATAGAAGGTGGTTACGAGGAGGTTTACACCACCATTAACGAGGACGGAACCAGAAGTACTAAGACTAAGACTTTCTTTGATTCGGTGCCCGAAGGTACTCCATTTCCTGGCCAAGCCCAACAACCTAAGCAGCAACCAGGCAGTAAAAAAACTATAACACGTAAGACTTCTACCGAATCTAATGATTCTACCGACAATCGCAAGATTGTCCAAAAGGTCAACAAAAACCAACAGTTGCAAAACATTCAGCAAACCTCCAATATCCAGCAACAATCTACTTATCAGGAGACCCGTCGTAGCTCACAAAACGTTGAGATTACCGAGAATAACCGTACCGTGCGCAAGAACTCATTGCAAACGGAACAAAATACTAGGCAAGTTACTTCTGGAAATGTCACAGATGGCAGGGACACCACCAACACCAACACCAAGACCAAGAAGACTAAGAAACCCAAGGGATCGGCTCCTCCCCCACCTGCCGATTTCTATCAAAACGATACTACCACTGTAAGCACACAGCGTGTGCCTGGTGGTTATGAATACACCTATACAACCCAATTGGAGTCTGGCAAAACTATTACCACTTCCAAGACCGTGTATGAGGAAGAAGAAACCGAATTGACCGAAGAAGAGATCAAGCAGTACAAGAAAACCTTAAAGGATGCTGAGAAGCATAAAAATATCACTACAACCAAGAAATTGAAATCGGAATCTGGCACCAAGAAGATTGTACCCTCTGAAAATCCTGGTGACGTTACCACCGTCGAAACTATTCAGATTGAAGGTGGCACCGAATATCACTATACTACCGTAACTCCTGAAGGTATTGTCAAGAAGTCTGTCAAAACCGTGTATGATCCCGTACAATGTTTCAATACTGACGACACCGAAGAGGAAGAAATCGTTGAAGAATATGAAGAGGAAATCATCGAGCCTGGCGAGAAGAACATCAGAACTATTGAGAGCATTAAGACTTTGCCAAAGAAGTTCGAAGGTAAGTCTTAAAAAGATTTTATTCAGATAGAGGAAATTAATTAACAATATGTATTCTACTTTTTATAAAACATACATACATATGGACATAAGCAATAGGTTTGTATTTTACTCGACGAGAACTTGGTTCGCGGATGATTCCTGCTCAAGCAAGTTCATTACATTCCAGACAGTAAAATATATTAACAGGAAGGAGATACGTATGTACAAATATGAAGAGTTTAACCTTCTGCTGAAACTTTCTTTAATTAAAAGTCAACGAAGGAAGGCTTTCTACAAAAAGCTTATTCCTGGGATTCCCCAATGGTTAAGCTCTCAATATTGAGCAATTCGTAAATAACGGACAGGCTCTTTGATGGCTATAACTGCCATCCGTCTTCTGTATACTTTTAAGGGTGGCTGGTCGCTGGGTCAGTATCTGGCATAATATGCTGATCCCGTATGCATTCAGCTTGTGGCATAGGTTCCTTCAAGATTGCGTTTTTCATTCCTGAGCTTATTCTCAAAACTGTTCACCAAAGACTTATAGAGAGTTCAACTGCCAGTCGTGTTTGCTTATTTTTTAACTTAGCTTGCGAGGTATTTTACAGACTTCAGCAAGAATGTCAAGCCACTACGGTTATTTGTTTGTACTATAATATATTTTAATTGCTCCATTGTCCTATCCATGGCTTTATCAACAGCTGTGGTTTTCTTGAAAATTTAAAGTTCAACTTTTAGACCAGCCAGGATATGTATCTCTCAGTTTGTATTCCGCCTATTCCGCCGTCACTTTTTAAATTGAATTTAACTTTATTTGTACGAGAATATATAGAAAAATCCTGATTCCATATCTCTGGAACCAATGGATCGGTTTTCTTAGTTAGTGGTGACATCAAAAGTATACACTTTCATCATTGGAGTAGATATGTATATACTATATAATTATTTTCCTTCATCAGCGCGAATTTAACTTTGTTTCACTGTAGTTATAGTTTAGATTGTTAAATTGTAATGGGATGTTTCCAAGGAGTTTGATGACCGTCCGATGCGGCAGTTTCTCCTAGGTTTCCAATTTATTTATTCTTTGGTGATATAATCTGTGTTCAAGTGATCAAAGGAGATGACACTTCGATCGACTGACTTCTTCTGGTTTAAGGCAGGCCAAAGTATTGATGCAGCCTTTTTCATATAAATGGCTTCCTGAACCTCAACAAAAATAATTTACGACTTGCTACCGGTTTTCTTTTCTGTGAAAAAGTAACCAAGTTCGTGCAAACTTGTGTCTTTTATGCTTAGAAGATGACGAGACACCGCCACATATTATTTTCGGCAGCTTTGTATTGTCTTATGAAACAGTAGAAGGCTTGTTTTTCATTCTGAGTTTTTTTTGTTCAAATGATAGATATTAGGCGGGCTTCGTCAATATCTCTGCTGACTTTCATAAGGAGAGTTATACAAAGATTTATTCAATTAGGTATCGCAGTGCCGGTCCTTGGACCAGATCTTCCCCTATTCTATTCTTCTATATTATGTATGTCCAAGCCAGTTTCAGTTGCTTCTTATTTCCATATCAAGTGGTTGCACAGTTGTATCTGACCAGAGTTGGGAGTTGAATATTAATGAGGGTTAGTATACACACAAGATTCTGCATAGGCATTTGTAGAAAAAACATTGAAGAGATTGAGTGTGGTGCGGTGTTCTATTCCACGTTACGCATACATTTGTACAGTAATATGGACTTCACGTTCGATTTTAAATCCAATTTTGATACGTTGAATGATTTTTAAGCAAGGATTGGTTGGACGAATTCACTAAGTACATTATTAATGCTAGTGCTGATGAACCACTGGATCTGTCTATTTCACTGAGGCTATGCACATATTAACCAACGATATTTTCGGAGTTTTTATACTACCTCCTTCTCCCCCACCCATGAAGCATTATGTAATATGTGAATAGCCTCTAAGGACACCGAATCATCAACATCCGTATCGCGGATTAGAAATTTCAGTGCTCTGCTAGCATTTATCCTGAGTATTTTTGTTTATTTTGGGATGTTTATCTTGAATCCAAGCTCACAAATGGTAGCTTTGAATGCACGTCAGAAAAAGAGTGGCTAGGCAAGAATATGCATATATTGCAATAGTACATCCAAGGAGAATTCATACCAAGTGAACATCATTTCCTGAAACGACATTACCTGGTATGACTTGACTTCTCCTTTTTGTCTTTTCCATCACTCAATAGCGACACAACTAAAGAGAAGTGGTGATAGTACAGGGTGGCCCAGAAAGACCGAAGTGGTGTAAATTCCTTATAACTTTTTATTTTTTAATTTTTTGTTTTTTAAATACAGTAAATTTATAGGGAATATTTTTAGATTAGTTGTTAAAAATGATATCCCGCAAGTGGAGGCCATTTTCTGCATCGCACAAATGATCTCTTTTCAACACATTTTCCATGACCTTTCGCAAAACTTCCGGTGTTATGTTGTTAATTTCGTCTGGAATATTGGTTTTTAATTCCTCAATAGTCCTAGGCTTATTAACATAAACTTTCCCTTTTAAATAACTCCAAAGGAAACAGTCTGGAGCGGTTAAATCCGGGGAACGCGGAGGCCAATTAAAATTGCTTCTACGCGAATTTATTCTTTCCCCAAAGATGTCGCTTAAAATAGCCATTGTGGCCCTCGGAGTGTGCGCTGTGGCTCCATCCTGTTGGAACCATATTTGCGGATGGTATTCCACGGCTGGCCTTACAAAATTTTCCAACATGGCCCGATATCGATCACCATTGATGGAAATGGCGACATCTCTTTCATTTTCCAAAAAATATGTGCCAATGATCCTTTCTGAAGAAACACCGCACCAAACAGTACACTTAACTGGGTGTAATTGTCGTTGATGAAGTACTCTCGGGTTTTCCTTAGCCCATATCCTAAAGTTTTGCTTGTTAACAAACCCATTTAATTGGAAATGGGCTTCGTCACTCATAAATAAGTTATGAATAATGGAAATGGAAAGAGCACATTTGTGCGAAGCAGAAAATGGCCATCACTTGCGGGATACAATTTTTAATAACTAATCTAAAAATATTCCCTATAAATTTACTGTATTTAAAAAACAAAAAATTCAAAAAATATGTCTTAAATAAAAAGTTATAAGGAATTCACACCACTTCGGTCTTTCTGGGCCACCCTGTACATAGAGCTTGCTAGCTCTGATTTTAGCAGTGATGTTTTTGCTTAGTTGCCTTTCTTGTAGTGCACACCATGTTGCATTGCTGCACAGTAGTTTTCTTAGTTTAATTATTATATTAGAGACACCCTTGTATGCCACAACATTCCAAACAGCAATTGCTTGAAGGTATGAAAAACCTTTTCTCAGTCAATAAGGATGAGGTAAAGATGCGATCTTTATTTAACTGACTGCTCTATAATCGTCTTGAGACTATTTTTATGGAGTAGCAGCCAGCTGAATAATAAAATCATAGAAAGTTTATAACAGTCAGTTTATTTTATTAACTATTTCCTTAAAATATTACAATGCCTTGCGAACTTATGTTAATACAATTTCTTTTCTTGCAGAGGAAGTTACCGTCACCACACATGAAAAGAAGGAGAAGAAGACGAAGAGATCTATGGTCATCAGCCATTAAGTTGTTGCATGAACGAAGAAACAATATCAATTTAAAATTCTATAAAAACCTTTAAATGCTTTTTTTTCAAATTCCGCTATAATTATTGTAGAAAGAACTACATAAAAATTTGCTTTCCAAATTTTAATAAATTATCACACTGTTTACACAATTTGCAAAACATAAATTAATATTCACTTATAGCATTTAGGGTCATTTTCACAACTTGCCCTTAGCTAAAAGTAGGATTTTGTCGGAGCGATAAATGGCTTTGCATTATATAACCTTCATTTATTGTTTTTTTTATCCATTAAACATTATTATTATTGATTATAATAACAATAAAAAATTAAAGTTGTAATAATGCAAAGATATTAATCGGGCAGACAAAGTCCTACCTTTAGCTAACAGCAAGTTGTGAAACTGGCCCTTAACATTTTGTATGTTAAATAAAATTGGATTCTTAAATAATTTAAAAACTAATCATAATTACGGCTTGTGAATATTAAATTTTTGTCGGATGGGGCGAATGAAGTAGTCTACAAAAAGAGAGTGAGTTATATTATTTAGTAAGTAAATATGGAAAAAATTTAAGCTTATTGTGCTTAAAATTTTAACTACCGATGACAGAGAAGAATGCTCGTCAAAATGAGTTACTGTAAACTTTGTAATTGTATTTGTAACTTTAACGTCTCTTTTCACAATGTATGACTTAAGCCGCGATCCCACTATCGGCACAATTTACCGATTTTCGTTGGATTACTAAAAGAAAGTCATAAGTAATTAGCTAAAATGGACTTATTTTTTAACTGATTGAAATATAAGAATATAATTGCACCATATAATTGAGCCATATAGACTTATCCCGGAATTCATTGCAGTGAGCCTACGAAAACCGGAATATTGCTTAAGACTAAACTTTCCGTTTAAGTCCCTGTTAGCTTTTAATTGTACATCGTGACAAGGGCCGTAAAATAAATACATATTTCAAACAAAGTGTTGCCAAATATATTGGAAATAGAAAATCCCAATTGTTATGAAATATTAAAGTGTTCTTAGGAGTTCTGATTTCTCTTCTTTTGAAATTATTGAAAAAACTATATGTATATAAATTTTGAATGCAGGGAACTTGAATTTTAACAAAACTGTTCTGTTAAATGTTGCCACATTGTTTTTGACGACTTTAGCGAAGTAAACTTTATAGCACCTGATCAGCAACCAGCTGATTGCACCCCGACTTGTCAAATAACTCGATTAAAAAACCAAACTGAATTGATCGATCAATTTAAATATAATTGATGAATAGTTTTCTTTTAAACAATTCCTTAAATATCTACAAATTCAAATTAATACTATTCTGCCTTAGATTTCGCACTGTGAACTTTGCGATTGACTAACAAACGTAATACAGTCCATGATAGCACCAAAGTCAGCGCAATGCAACCCAAAACAAAAGCAATAACATCCAATAAATAGAATTGATACCATTTCATATCCAGACCTGCTGATCTTAAATGAGTCGCTCCTTTATGCCGTATGACGTACTCTATCCAATACATGGCAGTTTCACGTGCACCCAACGGACGATCATGGAATATACTAGAGATCCTATCTATGTTATTGCGATAAAAGGGATCATGCAATAATTTGTCGAGAGAATCCTTTAATAGCTGCTTGGTTATATCGGGGAAATGCAGACTAATGGCAATGCCACTTTGTACCGCTTTTCGCATATTCAAATGTTGATCACAATAGATGGGCATACCCAGCATGGGCACGGCATAATGCACACCCTCCTGAGTGCCAAACAAACCACCATGAGTAATGAATATCTTGACATTATGATGAGCCAAGATGTCAGCTTGTGGTAGCCAAGCTTTGATCATAACATTCTGTGACAGATTTGGTATACTTTCATTTTCAAATTTCCAAAGTATGCGTTGTTTTATGGTACCAAAAACTTCAAGGAACATGTGCAGTTTTTCGGCGGGCATATCTTTAGATTGAACATTGCTGCCTGTAAGAGAAAAATAAAATTGATAAATGATAAACTTGTTGTTTCAGAGGCGAAACACAAAAACTAAACAATATGTAGAAAGAAATGTGTACTTAGGTATGTATGTATGTACTTACTGAGTACTTATCTATATGTATAAGGTATATACATATATTCTTTAATTTTGGATACATACTACATACGTTTTAGTTTTCTTACCCGTAATTTTTAACTTAATAGTTTAAAAGTAAATAAATAGCTAATTTTTATTTAAATTTAAATTTAAATTGTATTTAAATACGATTTAATTTTTTCTGTGGTTAACTAAAGTTCTTATTAAATTATGTTGAAAGTACGGCAGCACTAAAAAAATTCCAAATATTACGTGTGTTCCACAAGATTTCGTACAAATTCGGACTAATGAGAGAAAAAGCAAACTACTCTCTGAATATGCAATAAAATTATCCAAAACTGCTGGAACGCAGAAAATCATAATTGCATACCTTGAAATACTAATGTTGCTTACTTTTTACATTAAATTTAATTTAAATGATTTTAGTCGCTTAAGGCGCATAAAATTATAAATACAAAAATAGTGCCAACAGCTGTAAAAAGTAAATGAAAATAAGTTCCAACACATTAAAAGCTTCGTGAATTATTTAAAAAATCATTTTTTATAATAAAAAAAATTGATAAATATGCACAAATGTACTTTTACAACTTCAACTTTGTTCAAAAAACCTTACATTTCGCTTTTTAATAAATTTGTATGTAAAAACTTTTTCTTTCATATATTTGCAAATTTTCTGATTAATTTTTCAGTTTCATGTGTAAACAAAAAAAAACAGCTGATTATTTTATATTTATTTTGTCCGAACTTAAGGCCCAACTATAATATGAATAAGCTGGCTTAAGCTAATGCCAGAATTGAACGATAAGTCTGTCAAATACTTAAGCAATTCAGATGTGACTTTTAGGTGGCCACAATGTACTTACATGCACTTAAGTATTCTTTAGCCACAGCTGCACATATAGGTATTGTTCAGAATTTTTAGTAATTTTGTTTCTTCTTAAATGAATGCAATTCAATCAAAATAACTTGTTGGAATATCCTAATCTATTAAAAACTCTCAAATAATTATATCCACCCCTTTATTACTTGTTTTATTTGTTTTGCCTACTAAAAAGTACAACAATGAATATACATAAATAAACATGTATGTATGTGTGTATACGTGTATTGTAAAACAAAGAATGTAAATAAAAGTTTTGGTTTCTTTTTTGAGTTTAAAATAAGAAACAATAAAAAATATTTAAAATCAATGAATATTTTCTGCTGCTGTTTGCTTGAGTTTAAAAAAATGCGAAAACAGTATTTTCCGTACGGAATGTGCGTTCAGTTTGGCACTTAACTTAAGCAAATGACATTTGACGAAACTTGACGAAAAGTTCCATAAGTACATTATAGTTTGCCACATTCGTTTTATATGTAACCGCACAGTTGCTTAAGTTCGCTTATTCCTATTATAGTTGGGCCTTTACCCAGAAGAAAAAGTTCGTACTAATTTGTACAGGGAATAAAAAAAAATACTTTCTCATTCGCTCTCAAAATTGCACAAAAATTGCTATTGCCATTCACCAACTTTTTTTAACGATAATCGCATCGTTAAAATAATTATAACGAAAATTTATCGAATTTGCCATTCAGTAACATTTTTATCGATATTCGCTATAGGTTAATATTAGCTGTGCTGTTATTTAAGCGAAAGTAATATGTAAGTCAATGTTTATACTCTATTATCATCAATTGTAATTGCATACATGAATATGTACATATATTAAAGTCGTTCTTTTTGTATATTACCAATGTTACCAGATTTCAATAAAAATAATTATCCCTGAAGATGTTGGAAAATCCCAACGAAACGTCGGATACATTAAGAAAGAAATAGAAAACGTCTTTTATTTACATTTTGAAGAAGTTAAATGACCTTGAAAGCCTGAATAGATACAATATCTACTACATTAACTACATTAATTGATATTAAAAATAAGGTCGAGAAATTACATACAAATACGAAAGTAGTTTACATATGTGCTGTTAATTTTATCGACAAAAATCAACAGAAAATATCAGCTGCGTCCTATCGTTAAAAATGAGTTTCAGAATCACACAATCGTTATTTTAAGCGACAAAATGTATAGACAAAAAGTACGATTATCGGATCGTTAAAAGCTACTGAACTGCACTACTGGAATGCTTTTGAATATCTTTGTACCACTAAGGACAGTTTTGCTATGCATCTGGAGACCTTTTATTGAAACGCTTTCCAAACAACAGCTGTTTAAAATACATAAATAAGAAAGTAAGGCCGGGTTTCCATCGGTGTGCCATGTGTCACACAAGCGTGAAAAAATGAAAAACTTTTAGATTCAGACATGTATTTATTAAGTTAAATAGTGTCATAAATAACTAATAGACAATCTTATAGAATCCAGCATAATTGCAAGCTGTTTAAATAAAATAATAAATAAATACAAGTCTGAATCAAACAGTTTTTCATTAGTAATCAGTTGGTTACGCTTTTTTGGGCAAATGACATGCAAGAAATGCCAGATGTAAACTCAGCATTAGAAAGAAACACATTTTATGACATCAAACGCGCATCAGATGAACTGTGATAAATTCATTAATTACTTGTTTTGTTGTGGTAGATACTTGCAATTTCCATGTTCTGCCTTATCAAATTATTTGGATGAAACTTGGACATGAGCGGTCTGCATTAGCTATTAGCCATGACCGACATGATGCTTATACCAAGTTCTTGGCTAATGGAGACTGGGGGAGTAATTGAATAAAATTTCAACTGTAGGTCAACACGGGGACGCATGAACTTTTCGGAGAATAATTTTTGCATCGAACCCCCCATTTTTGAGGGATGAAACTTGAAGATTTTCAAAAAAAAATAAATATGTACTTGATATAAAAATATACGGGAACACCTTATATCGCTATATATACGTTCTTGAAAAAGTCGTGCAAATCGAAATTTAAAATTTTTGTATGAAAAATCTTGTAAATCGAAAATAAAGGCAGAATCCCGTAAAAAATTGATTTTATTAAGAAATTATATATGTATTTCAACTTAGTTTTTAAAATATCAGAAGTGTTTACTCAAAACCATAGGTGTTAAGTAATGATTAGTAATCGTAATGATCACTAATTTGATTAATATTTTTTTAAAGGTGAAGTAATGATTAAATTACGATTATATTCAGTTTCGTACTTAGTAATCGTGATTATGATTACTAATAATAGAAAAGTAATCTGAATTACTTGAAATTACTACAAAACAATCAAAACGAATCAAAAGTAATAAAAAAATAATCCAATTACTTCTAAGGATTACTTTTGATTCTTTTTGAATATTTATTAAGTTTATTGCATTTCACTTATATTAAAATTTTAAATATTTAATAATTTGATAAATGAGCAAAATTTTGAGGAAAGCTTGAAAGATATCTGTTGATACATTTGTATAGTCTTTCAAAAAATATATGTAATTTTTTTCTTTTTTGATTTTCAAAAATATTTTTTGAGAATTCTTAAATCATTTTTTAAAAGTCTGTGAACAAGATAAGAAGTTTGTGGCTATTAAAATTGTGTGATCAATTCGATCACCGTAATGACTACTGAGTTTTCAATCACTGTCATTGTAATTATTTTTATAACTACTGTGCATACTATTTAAAATTTTTCTTTACTCGCCTTAAATCATTTAAGAACTTACCCAAACTAAAATAAATTGCTCCATTTTCAGCTTCAGCTAGGAAAGTTTCTATATCCCGGGGCAGTTTCTTGGGTGGATAAATGTGCATACCTCCAACTGGTACCATACCAGCTACAGTGGGCCTAGAGGTAGTCAATGGCGTATGACTATTTAGTAGCATCACTGAAATATTTTTCTCCATTTGAGAAACCGTTGGTATATCAACTAATAACAATAGAAATTGTAATATTTTTAAGTGCAATTTTTCTGATGTTTTTTATAAATACTCACCTCTTAAATGGCCGAAATGTTTCTTTACCATTTTATCCATTTTAGGAAACAGATCCCATTCTCTGATCAAATCTTCCGACAACGAATAATATGTATTTTTCACGCGTTCCATAAAAGTCATATGATCGGTAAAGGGCATGAAGCCATGAGGCACAAATGACCAGGGCGTTAAGACTCCCATCATTTGACTCATATGATTTTCATAGCCTAAAGTACTGCTGGTCACCACCGGTATGTCGTATATGTGTGACAAGGCTAAAAACGGTTCCTGATAGAACTGTTCACATAATAGCAGATCATATTGACCCTTCGGCTGGGGATGATTAATGATTTTCTGTACTTTTGCTTGTTTCAAGGCATGTTCGGTGGTTTTCAAACCAATTAGATCCAACATTTTCAGAAAACCAAAGAAATCCATGCCAGCTAAATCAAAAATGTTATTGGCCTTAAATTCTTGTATCACTAAAAATATGCAAAAGACTTGTTTTCTTATTTATTGGGAAATGTTACATGATCTTACCCACCATCACTCCAAAAATCATACACGGGCTCTATCAGAATCTCCGTATAATTTTCGCCCAATTTCATATGCTGCAAAGTGTAGGCCGTCACCATGGTGACTTGGTGTCCTCTTTGTATGAGTTCCTTGATGATGGTGTTATGCACCATATAGTGGCTTTTGCCAGGAAATACGTAGATTGCTAAAATTCTTGAAGACTCTCCTTGTGGAGGATATACGCACAGCATCCAGAGGAGTGAAGTCGTTATTGTTAAACGCATTAAGTTTTTGAAATGCTTTTAACGTTACCAAATTGAGTGGATATTTTAGTTAATGTTTTTCAGATTATGGTTGATTGTTGATAGTTACATAGAAGAGCAAAAAAAGGGCAAAAGAAGGCGTAAATAGATTAATACAAACATTCTTTGCACCATACTGAGTTTTATTAATTAGTCTTACGACTGTGATTAATTAGGAAAATGTTTAATTCAATTAGTTTATTTGTGGATAATATATGGAAATTATATTCAAACATATGTATTTAAATGATCAAGATTTAATAATAGATCTATGTTTGCCAAAAATTTCTTCTTATGTATATTTATACAATAGTTTTGGAGGAGAAAAGTCTAAAGGTAGGAACAGACGTTTGCCGTAAATGCACTAATAATTGATCTATTTTATTTATATTTAAATTGGCAGATTACACAATTTACTGACCTCAATGAAATGCAACTCTATTGCGGCAATTGCGGCTCCATCAGAGCGCTCTCCTTCGTCTGCATTGTGTAGCAGGGGTAACTTCTGTTCCATTAATGCTGACAGTTGTGTGATGCATTAGCATCACACAACTGTGCTACTAATTCCAAATACCAAAAAAAAAAATCAAGAATACAAGCTGCAATGCCAACCTGAAGGATTTACGGTAACATAATCAAGGACAGAATTCAACATGATCGAAAAGATTCTCAAGGACGCAGTCTAACCGATGCTAAGGATTCATCGGACTCCGTGTTGTCTAGTTTTTATCTGAAGAACCGTCATATAGCAAAAAAAAAAATGTTGCAGCTTCCCACAGAAGTTCTTTCGCTTTTAAAGGTTCCAGAGATACCTGAATATAAGTTGTCATCTAAACTTGCAAAATTAGGGCATTTCTATACAGACTACCACAATAAACACTAAAATTAAAAAAATAAAATTGAAATTAAAGGGTGTTCTATCAGTTAAAGCAATTTTGGCTGTTTAATTTTGACAATTTGTTGTATCTTGGAAACCGTGAGAGGCAAACTCTTGAAATTTTCAAAAACGGTAAAATTAAAAAATCCCAAATTATAAAATCGTCAAAGCAGAAAGAAATCGCCAAAAACAAAAAAAATCGCCAAACCCAAAAAAGCACCAAATTAAAAAAATTCTAACACTAAGATAAATCAACAAAACCGAAAAAATCGCCATAATGAAAAAATCGCCAAACTGTAAAAACGCCAAAAATCGAAAAAAAACCTAAAATAATTGTTTATGAAAAAAATCGCCAAAATGAAAAAAAAAGTCAAAATGAAAAAAATCGCCAAATTGAAAAACGCCAAAAACCGAAAACAATCGCCAAAATGAGAAAAAATTTCAAAACTAAAAAAAGGGCCTATATGAAAAAAGTCGCCAAAATTAAAAAATGCCAAAAACCGAAAAAATCGACATAATAAAAAAAATCACTTAAAAAAATTGCCAAAATTAAAAAATGCCAAGAACCGAAAAAATCGACATAATAAAAAAACTCTAAAAACCGAAAAAAATCGCCAAAACGAGAAAAAAGGGCCAAAAGTAAAAAAGCGTCAATAAACGCCAAAAACCCCAAAACTAAAAAAGGCTAAAGTTCGTATTGAATTACATATCTCGTGTCCGCAAGGAACCCTTTGTGCGCAGGTCAAAGTCGCACTTCACTGAATTTATTATTTTTTTGACAATGAAATGTTTCTTTAAAATTCTGTTTACTAGTAAATTTTTATTTAATTTTATTTAGTTAATATCTGAAATCTATTTACCATTTTATTAAGATTTTATATATATATTTTTTTGTATTTTTTACATATAAATCTTTAACGATACAATCAAATTGACACTTTTTTTAAAACTAAAACGTAAACGAGCTGCGCGAAAGTGAATGTAATCTGAACAACTAATGAAATGATACTAAATGTCTTATTTTTAAATAGTTTTATGATTATTATTATTATTATTACTCTGGCTTAAGTATTTCTAATCAACAAATATGCAAGTCATTTTGGGAAGAAATAGCGTGTACTAAGTCATTAGAATACAAACGGAGAAGTAAAAAAAACTATGTACTCGTATGTGATTTGAAATAATGAAAAACAAATAAATATCTATAAGACATACATACTTAATACATACATACTTAAACAGCAGAATCTCAAATATTTGAAACGGACAAGCGACAAATGCGTTTAATATAGAGATGTTATATAAAAGTACTAAAGATAAGAAGATTGCACTGAAACTCACATGAGAATTAAATTTCACACCATTCTGCTAAATAATCGTATATAATGACAAGGACCATGTTGTAAGAAAAATAGATTAATGGGTCAATTATTTATGTAATTTTTAAACTTCAGTTGCGTTGCCAAATGCTAAAAACTGTGCTACTACGACAACTTATACAATAACAGCTGTCATTTTCAATATATTTACATGTGAACATATCGTCGCCTCAGAATTGGTTTAGCGCATACGCCAAAAAGTTGGTGTGGAAAAAACGACAATGAAGGTTTACAATGTGAACTTTACATGAAGTTTTCTCAAAATATTGATGGATGTATTTATTTTGTGCTGATTCCGACATATGTTTTAAGAAAAAATTAAAATTTTTATGAATTTTCATGTATGAAGTTTAAGCTTGCCAGATCTAAATCGGCAAAAAGATTGACATTCAAAAGAAAAGCTAGATTTTTTTGACAATTAAAAATATATATAGTATATGTATATATGTATGGATATTAGAGATGATCGAAACTGTGATTTTTTAATAATGTTGCTCCTTGTGAATGTGATTTCTGAAACGCTGTTCTTTTAAACTGTGACTGTGATCACAGTTTAGCTCTATTTTTTTTGTAGCAGTTTAGTTATTTTAAGAAAATCTAACAAGAAGAGCAGCATTGAAATCTGTGATCACGGTTTAACACATTTCAGCTCTTCTGCTTTAAAAGTATTTATTAGTATTGGTGTCTTCTAGAGTTGGGCATAGTTGTTCCTTTTTGTTCCCAACAACAAAAAGAACTAGTTCGTTCTTTTCGTTCAGTTGTTCTTTTCGGTCAGTTGTTCAGTGAACAACAGATCAGAGATTACACATACATACATTGAATCCTCTTCAATGTTTTATTCGTTTGTTAATATTCTAAAGTAATTTCATTTCATTCTTAAGAACCTTATTTAATTAAAAATGTTTGATTGAAAATTCTTAAAAGGAAGTTTTATCATTTGAAAACAGATTTTAATTACTTTTTTAATACTGATTTATATTCGACACAACAAATTATTTCTTTTAATTGAGTAAAAATTTTCTTTGCTTAGACGTATTTTCATTTGTGCTTTGTAGTCTTATTTGTTTTATGCTTTTAGTAAGAAAAAGGTAAAAATTAATATTTTTGAAATTTTTAAAATGAAATCCGTTTTCAGTTTAAAACAAATTATAATCAATTTCTTAATTCTAATATTCTTTTTCACAATCTTTTTTTTAATTCAATACTACAAACTATTTCTATTAATTTTGTAAAACTCACTTGTATATTTCACTAAGTATACATTTTCTTTAGTTGATTTTGATTATTGTGCTAAAAATTTAATAGGCACACTACATTTGTGTATTTTTAAGAGAATGCAAACGAGAAACTATAATATTTTACTTGAAATCTTTTGCATGTGCATTGGTCAGGAACAGAGAATAAGATAAACAAAACAAAATAAAGACCAAAAATGGACGAACGAACAAAAAACGAACAAGACCAAGATATCAAAAAGTAGCAAGAGAATAAGAAAGACCAAAGGAACAAGAAAGACTAAAATAACAACAAAGACCAAAAAGGAACAACTAGTCTAAACTAGTTCACATCGTTCACTTATGGGAATAGTTCATTTGAACTAGTTCGTTCTTTTTGAGCCTAACCCTAGTCTCTTCATAAATTCTAATAAGAAGAGCGACAACAACAAACAATTAGCAATTAACCCCGTCCAATAAAATTGTACATATTAGTGATGTAACGAATGTCAATTTTTGATATTCGCGAATACGAATACGAATATTTCAAACGATATTCGCGAATACGAATACGAATACGAATATTTGAAACGATATTCGCGAATACGAATACGAATATTCGTGCATCACTAGTACATATGAAAATGGAATGAAATGAATGTTCATAGTTGCCAGAAAAGACGATTTGACACGATTTGACGATTTTTTTTCTTGGCAAAAGCTGAAGGTATGAAAAAAATTAATGTGGTAGCTTTATTTACTGTAAAGTAAGCATACAAGAACAATCACAATTTGTAGGCAAGAACTATATTTTCAAAACCTGTTCCTTAATAAATTCAGTCACAGTTGTGATTAGTAATTTTTCAACCGCTGTGAAAAAGTAACAGGTTTCTGAATATCGCTCAACTCTAATGGATATACACATTTATTTTTTACATTTTACTATAAACAAAATCGGTAAATTTTTGAATATTATTTGAGGATATATAAAGGGGATTTCAAACAAAACAATACAATTTTTATTAACAAAAACTTTTTTTTTTAATACATGTATTTATTTATTGTATCTTCAAATATGTACTAAAAATAAGTATTCAAATGTTAAATCTAAAATATAATTATTAGGCCCGACCACTGTCGGACATAAACTTGTTAATAGTTATTAATAGGGAAAGGATTTTCATGCATTTAAAATCACGTTTTATGTACATAAAACATGCAGTAAAAATATAAAAAATTAGCTTCATTGCTTTCTTAGCATACATTTTGACATTAAAAACTTAAAAAAACATGAAAAGCTCAGCTTCAATGTTTTTTTAACAAATATTTTGTCAAATCATATGGAATACGAAATACGAGTAAAGTTCAGTCGAACTTTTATTTACGTACATTAATGAATAAATGTTTCTTTTTAAATTGTCAAAGGTAAATCTTTGACGATTTTTTCTGAAAAAAAATGTTGTGTAATAAAAATTAAGTTATTGGTGAGCATTTAAACGCTGCTGTTTTGTTTGTGGAATATTCAGTTTCTAAGTTTTCGTTGTTAGAACTATATTGATACAATTTGTTGCATATATTTTATTTATTTTTACCGCATCTTAAATTAAGTAACGAAAGTCTCTAATTGGGATATAGTGTGAACAAGAAAGCAATACTATGTGTGCACAAATATCAATTTAGGCAGAAGGCTGTCGGATACTATATTTCTATTAATAAAATGAAAGAAATTTTAAAGTAAAAAAACTTGCCCCCATATGCAAAAAATAACGTGTGCTTCAAGTGTACGTTAAAACCATTTTTTGTATGAAAATTTTATTATAACGCACACTTCAAGCACACGTTATTTTTTTTTTGTTGCAAATGGGGGAAAGAATTTTGTTAAAAATTTCTTTAATTTTATTAATAGAAATATATAGTATCCGACAGCCTACTGCCACGTCCCCCATCTAGCTGCTGT
This sequence comes from Tachina fera, assembly GCA_905220375.1. Taxonomy (NCBI): domain Eukaryota; kingdom Metazoa; phylum Arthropoda; class Insecta; order Diptera; family Tachinidae; genus Tachina; species Tachina fera. The sequence goes on along the minus strand of LR999967.1, from coordinate 98,521,151 downwards.
AGAATGTATACGTATCGTATCACTGGATCTTTTTCATTACATGCTGAAACACTCAAAGAAGCTTTCAAAAGCACTTTATATCCACATGAGATTAATGCGATTTAAAAGGGCTATTATACCATGCTCTTGATTCTTTCTTTAATTTTCAATGGTATTGATATTCTTGACTTAAGCCGAGATATTGATATTGATATCACAAAAAAAAGGATCGTACAATTTTTCGTTTTCTCTCTTTTGTTCTTACACAGTCGTAAAAACTGCAGCTCTTATTTACTTTACAGCTAGTAAAAAAACCAAAATTTGATTTATAGCATGAAAAAACTAAAAAAATTTATTAAAAATATACATCTATGATGAAATATGCAAAAATATGTATTTATTATAAAATATTCAAAAATATGCAGTAACAAATTGATGCCATTTTGTCGCAAATTTTTTGATTCGCAAAGATATTTTATTTACGTTGATCTACGACCAACGACAGAAAACATGTATTTACATGAAAATCCTTTCCCTAGTTATTAATAATACATACATAAGTAGCGATAATCAAAAAAGGAAAAAAAAAGTATTTTCAAGAAATCCCATCGGGAGTGTTGATTATTAGAGCCCTTGTGTCCTTCTTTTTTAGGCGGATGTGTCCAGTAAAGTTCAAAATATTACGAGCAAGCGTATCAGGATGTGACTCGAGTTTTGTTAAATATTTGCCTGAGTATTTTGCAATTTCTTCAATCACTAGTGGCATATTTAAATCACGATGTATATTTGAATTCTTAATGTACCATGGAGCAGATATTATTAACCTTAAAGTTTTGTTTTGTCTTCGTTGAATTCTCTCTACATTGGAAGCTAAATCAGTGCCCCATAACTGGATACCGTAACACCATATTGGCTTCAAAAGCGACTTGTATATTAAAAGTTTGCAGTCCAGACTAAGTGTTGAATTTCTGCCAATCAACCAATGTATTTGAGATAACTTAAGTTTAACTTAAGTTAAGTTAGCTTAAAGTCAATATGATGTTTCCATGTAAGCCTTGCGATCAAGGTGCATACCAAGGTCAGGTTAAGGTTCGTCTCTATAGGGGCAAATGCGCAACGGTTGACACACAGCGCATGACCGATTTCAGCCGTAGCTGCGGCCAACATTTACATGAAATCATCTTTAAACATTGAATTACATGTGTATGTGTATAGATCTTTCTACCGACTCAAATAAAGATTTCATACATTTCTCTAAATTTGTTGTGTTTTTTTTATAAATCAAATCTGAGATCTCTTAAAAAGTCACCATATAGAAATGAAGCAAAACAAAAGTTTAATTTATTTTGTACGTTTTTGTATGAAGAATTTGACTCAATCGCTAAATAGTGGAATGTACGGCAAATAATACTTCTTAAACCTTAATGAATGCTTTATATCTCAGAAACCATAATAAATTTCGTGAAACGCGTTCATAGAGAATGTATTCAAAATATGTATATTAGAGTGGCCGTTAAATGTATGGAGACTTTTATTTTTTTGATTTCTTCTAAACGGTTCAGTTTTATGTAAAAAAAATACAAAAAAATTTCATAGCGACAACTTGGGTTTTATGGGGTGCGTCCGGCCCTCAAAGTTGGCCTTCAAGCCCATTTTTCAATGTAATTTCTTGCATATGACTATCTTTTTAAAAAATCATTTTACAAGAATATGACATATTTTATGACAATATTTTAGCTCTTCAAGTCAACAACATTACTCTCAAAGAAAGTTTTTTTTGCTAAAATTAATATTTTAGAAAATAATGAGGAAAATAACTAACAAAATACATACCACTAATTTTATGTAAAAAATTATATTTATATGGAAGTTTTTTATTTTAAGCATGTAAAATAAGAGCTTATATATGTATATTAAATTATTTCATACATAAATATACATATAGTCCAAATAAAACTAAATAAAAAATAATTAAAAATTACATTGAATATATGGGCTTGAGGGCAGGACGCACCCTCGAAACCACAATTTATCGGTATGAAATTTTTTTAATTTTATTTTTACATAAGACTGACCCGAATTGGGGGTTGAGAGTCGAAGAAATAAAAAAAAATAACGGCCACCCTAATCTATGTGTATACTCCATACATAACTCATTTTTTTAAGATTGGTCGGTGGGTCAATACAGTTCTGATTTCTGTTACTTCAAACATATTAGTGGAACATAGGGTTTTTAATCTAGTGCTACAGCGTCAACTGCGTTGGGGGGTTTGTAATAATTTTAATTAAAAGTTATTAAAAGTTTTCAAACACGGAAGAAACTAGAACAAACACTTTTTCACATTCTCATGTTGTATTCAAACGTGAAGAAAATTAAACACCTGATGACTTTCAGTAACTTTGTATTGATAGACCTTGGGGTATAACTGCTTCACAAATATTTTTTTTTTACTATTGACAAATAAAATTTTTCTTAATTTACTTCAAGTGCATTAAATTTTATTTATAACTATTCGTACATATTTATTTTTTATGTTAGAGCTTAAATTTATTTTTATTAATTAATACACAAATTTAGTAAGTATTTTTCCATCGCCAAAATATGTCGCTTCGAAAAACATACATATTTTTATTTCGTTTAAACTTTAAAGGCATATTTTAGAAAAAGTTGTGTATAATAATAGTTTTTCAAGCATTGTTGAAAATTGTTTGTGAATTCTCATTTTATAAAATATTATTTATTCTACATGAAATTACTAAAAGCTTAGAATTCGATATATTGATAAGCTTATTCTCAAGTTGTATTGAAGTTTTATTATTATGTGGTTTATTGGGCTCTTAAACACACATCTTTAAATTATTATAAGAAAAAGTTTTATATACAAAATCGAAAACGAAAATTGGTAACAAGTTATTGAAATATATATTTTTTTTATCAGTGATATCAAAATTCTATAATCAATAATCAAATTTCAAGTGCTTTAATAAAAAAATTCTTTGATTTACCAAACACACACAACAACTGTTGAAACAAAGGTGAGTGTTACAATTAAGATGTTTTGTAGAATTTTTAAATTTATTTTTTAAAATTGTTTCTTATAATACCAATAGCTAGGTTTGTTCATTTACTGAAAATTATTACGAATTTGTAACAATTGTTACTGGAAAGTGTTCATTAACTCAAAAAGTTTGCAAGGAGAGAGCGTCAAAAGAGAGAAAAAAATTGAGAGACAAACAAATTCCTACAGGTTATTACTAGTAAAATTCTTACTTGCAAGAATTAGCCAACCACCTGTTGTGTGTTTTGTTGTCATTTGTTGTTATTATTTTTTAAAAAATATTTCAAAAAGGAAAACTGAAAAAATTTGCATTTCTTTGTTAAAAACATGTATACGTATGAAAAAAGAAAGCATGCTTTCTTAATTTATTGTTTTTCTTCCATTATGCCACATAAATTAAATTTTAATGGCAAATAATTTTGTTTGTTTCTCATAAAAGATCAGAGATGGAAAGTCAAATTCTTGTATTAGTTAATGGAATAAAATTAAAAAAAGTATGAAAAATGCATAAAAATGGTAAATATACATGAAAATGTGTAAAAAATTTCATATTAAATATCAATTTCTAAAAAAAAATTGCAATTTATATTCGAAAAAGTACAATTGTATCATGATTTCCATCCATGGTTCTGATATGAATAAAATTGCCTTGCAAGTTTTCATATTTGGGAGAGTAATTTTGTAAATTTCTGCCTTAATCTCTTGTTGCTAGTTTCTGCTGGGAAAGTAAATTTCAACGCTGATGATGAAGGTTTAGTGGCCTTCGAAAGCAGCTGTTCCGTTCAACTATGGGTTGTTGTCAGAACATTTACAACTAACTTTTATCTTATTGGTTCATTAATAATTATCACATGTAATTTGGCTTAAAAAGCGATACGAACTTTAGCCCGTTCAAATCATAACATATAGAAAATAAGTTATTTTTCTAGCAGCGTTAGGAAAAGTCGTTGAAAATATTAAAACGTCTCTTTTATTAGAATTGTTTTATTTTAGAGCTCTAATTGAAATCGAGAATGTTATAATAAAATTTTTTATTTTGCTTAGACAGCTTTTCCACACGCAGCGTTTACTTTGCAAGGTCTTGAGTTTGCTCGAGAGAAGGGGTAAGGGAATGGGGGCTCCTTTCCCTATTATCTGAAAAACTGAAGACTTTGCAAAGTAAAGTTTGCGTGTGGAAAAGCCGTATTATATTTTTTTATTTCTCCTTCTTATTCTTCTTCTTCTTCTTGTTCTTCTTGTTCTTCTTCCTCATTCCCATCAACGATTTGGGTGTCATCGTCTTCCTGATTCCCCTCATCGATTTGGGTGTCATCGGCCTCCTGTGTCTCCTCGTCGGTTTGGGTATCGTCGTCTTCTGGATTCTCATTGTCGTTTTGGGTATCGTCGTCCTCTTGCTTCTCTTTGTCGTTTTGGGTGTCAATTACTTCTTGTTTCTTGTCGTCTGTTCTCGTATCGGTTTTTCCTGTGAGTTTACTTATGGTTTCATTACTAAACTTGACAATAATGGCAATATAACGTTTGTGTGAATCAGCGCTATCATTTAGACCTGGTACAGTTGTTCTATGCTGATTTCCTGAAGTTTTCGCATTTTTAAGCCCACTTCGTCTACCTGGACTTCTTCTAGCTCCATTTTGTATATGTCGACTTCCTCCTTGTACTTTATCTCTACGTCTATTTTGTACACGTGTTGCTGATGTCTGTTTAAGTTTATTGCCTCCGCCTGACCTCTTACGGGCTGAAAATAATATAAACGTAAATAAATACGTTTTGATGAAGTATTTTGACGCTGATAATTACTCACCATCGACTACATCCAAAATGATCACCATTGCAAGGAGTGCAATTAGAGATATTTTTAATAGATTCATTTTTTTCTTCTTCTTTTACTTTGAACAACAGAACTTGTTATCAACTTAATTCTTTAATAAAAAGAGACTAATTGGAGTTCTGAGGCTCGGGCTTTTATACCCTGCCGAAATGTGAAATTTTACGTACACTCACATACAAACGCATATTTGTATGTATACATAATGAGTATGTATGGGTAGACTTGTTCATTCTAACATTTTTCAGTTAAGTTTATAACTCACATACATACATACATACATACATATGTACATATGTATGTTCTTGCATAAGAAATGCGTCGTAGTAGGAAACTTGGCAGTTGGAGGCTGCCATATTGGTGTGTAGTTAGTTGTCATTTATTAGGTATCTTTTTCTTAAATCATCACGGACAGATAAAGCGTTCAACAACACGTGCAAATGATAAAATTGTTTTATCAAACTGAGTGTTATGTTCGAATAAGTTTGTGCGAATTTCGTACTTATTTTCTTTATTTGAGTTTTTAAAAAAACAACAAAATTGTATTTGAAGAAAAACCAATTTATTTATACATTGATCAGTTCACTTTGACTAACTTTACACAAAAGACCATAAATTTACATTTATTCTTATTTTATATTCTTGTTGTTTGCTGAGTTTACTTTTTATATTTCTTATTAAAACAAAAATGATTTTTACAATAATTTGCTGATTTTGATTAATTGATTAAGTAAATGAACTTTAAAGTTTCGAAATACAAAAGTAAAAAGGAAATGCAAGTATTGCAAAAATGTTTTAAATATATAAGTTTGTTTGTAATATTCTGTAGTAAGCACAAATAAAGTTCATTTACCTATTTTATTTAAAAAGTCATCAATAGTATCTATATTATTGTTATATGTAACTACTCCCCCCTTTAAATTAGAATTCTCCTGAATTCTGTTATTTAATTTTATTTTGATGGTTTCATGCTTTGTCCAAATTAAAATTATGATAATTATTAGTGTGATTGCAATTAAAGTATTGTACCCATATGTTAACTTGGTATGATATTTTAATTCTTTTATATTTTTAATATTATTTTGGTGTTCTATGTTAATTTTTTCAAGCGTTATTTTATGAGTAAAATTTTTTATGATATTGGTATTTTTATATATATATTTTTCTTCAGCGGCTTCCAATATGTTTGAAAAATAATAATCTTTAACTCTAATCGTACAATTATTAAAATTTATTAAATAGTTTCCATTTAATACATCATTATCATTATTACAAGTTTGGTTTATTGTAATGTTATTTGCATTTTTAATTAAAATAGTGTTTATATCTAATGGTAGAATTTCCAAGTCTGTGTTACTTATTAGTTGACAGTTATTTTTTAAAACACAATGGTAACTCAATTTTAATTCTTTTAGATGTTTATTTTCTTCAAATTTATAAATTTTGTCTTCTAATTCAAAATATTTTTCTATTACATAGTCTATTTCGTTACTGTTATTGTTTGGTAATGGTACGATTGTTTTTAATTTAACTGTTATGAATTTCTTAGGAATTTTTATACCAAAAATTAAAAATGAATTATTTAAATATGCTGTTCCTAGCTGAATGTACTTTAGTTTATTGTAATCTACTTCATATGTTTGAATTTCATTGCTAGTTAAGATGCTTGGATGTATCATACCATGTTTTGCTGAAATAACATTATCTTGTAATTGTTCTATTTGTAATGTTTATATTGTTTAATAACTAATTATTATTATATACCTTGTTAATTATTTTATATTTTAATCAATGTTTCTGAGCTTTTGTAGTTTTCAAACACAATGAATAAAGTTTTCAGTTTTATAAAAGCAATATTACAATTCAGGTGTGGGGTCACAAGAATAAAAATAATAAATTAAAAATGGATCTTAGACCAACACGTCAAAAGATTATTGATACATTGAATGTATCGGGAATTCAATATCCAGAATCAGCGTCAATGAGTCAGCTAAGAACCTTATACGATTCTCTGAACTTGAATAAACCTAGTGCTAACATAGACTCAGCCGCTGGAGAAGTTCTTATTGGTTTTCCGGAAACTCTGAGTGCAACTTCCGACTTGGCTGCTGATGTGTTGACTGCAGCAACTTCCGTTACACCCTCCGCTGTTACTTCCGTTATACCCTCTGCTGTTTTTATTTCAACAACTTCTGTTTCTAGTCCGACCGTACTAGCATCCGTGGACTCAGTTGCAACTTCCGAACAAGCTTCTGGTGAAGCTCTTGCATCCTGCATTGCAACAAGCGGCTCAGCATATGATTTGAACACCAGTGTAGCACGGTGTGCCTCAATTTTTTCAAACTTTTCAACATCCATTCCGCCAGTAGGTACTAATCCTGTTCCTGTTAATGGACAAGAGCTAGAACTTGAAAAGCAAATCAAGATGTTGCAAAAGCGCTGTGAGCTGCTTAGGCTCCAAAACCAACTTAATGACTTAGAATCAGGTGTACTAGTTAAAAATAATCGAATCGATTACAGCGAATTAAGTCAAATCATTCCAAAATTTGATGGAACTAATCAAGAAATTGGAAAATGGTTTCAAATTTTTGAAGAGTATACTTTTAGTATGACAATAAAGAAATAAAGAAAGAAATGACAACAAAATAGATGCCATACGTTGTTTTAATTGCTCTAATTTTGGTCACATGAAAAGCTCGTGCCCGAAACCACTTCGTCCTCCAGGTTCTTGTTTCAATTGTCAGCAAATGGGTCATATTAATAAAAATTGCCCAAGACGTGTTGCAGCATCCGTTTTTCCAGAAACAGTAATTAATTTTAATGATAGTATTAATCCAGTATCAGAGGTGAGTGTGGCATTTTTCATCCCGTTAAGAAACAATTATGCTAACTATTTGAATGTTTCATGTCTCATTGATTCTGGTAGTCCAATTAGTTTAATTTCAAAATCAAGGGTGCCAAAATGTATCCAACTTACAAGAGATGTTTTACCAACAGGCTATGTAGGAATTGGAAATAGTAAAATGAAAACACATGGCACTATCTCATGTAAAATTAAATTTCGAAATGTAATTAAAAGTATGGAATTAATAGTGATACCAGATAATGATATTAAAATTTCTATGATTTTGGGTTAGAATTTTATGGAAAAATTTAACGTCAAACTAATTCACTTGGAAAAGTTTTCCCAAAATAATGTAGGCATAATTGGTTCTGACGATGAAATAAATAATATTAAAGAAATTTCTTTGGTGTCCCAAATTAACGATGAAGCATCATCAGATTTTCGTGAGATACAGAAATCTGTTAAATTCGATATTAATTATAATAGAGAGCTTAATGAATTGGAAATATTTAAATTAAAGAAAATAGTCAATGATTTTTATATGAATCCTTCAGATATTAAGAAAATACTTCATGACTACAAAATGAAAATCCGTTTATCGGACGATGTGCCAATATATTGTTCTCCTCGTCGCTTATCTGTATGAGACCGTGATGAGGTTCAGAAAATAATATCTGATTTATTGTTTCGGAAAATTATACGTCCTAGTAGTTCGCCCTACGCGTCTGCAATAGTTTTAACAAAGAAAAAAAGTGGTGAAACACGAATGTGTGTAGACTATAGGGCATTGAATAAGAAAACTATTAGAGATAACTTTCCTTTGCCATTGATAGAAGATTGCATAGAATACAATGCTGGCAAAAAATGGTTTACTCTGCTTGACTTGAAAGATAGTTTTTTTCATATAGAAATGGACAAGCAGTCTATACCATTTACTTCATTCGTAACACCACATGGACAGTATGAGTATTTAAGAATGCCTTTCGGCCTCAAAAATTCTCCTGCCAATTTCCAACGATTCGTTACTAACATATTTAGGGATCTAATAGATTCAAGGCAAATTGTTATATATATCGATGATATTTTAATAGCTTCAACAGATTTCGATTCTCATCTTGAAACTTTAAGTAAAGTACTCAAGCGCGCTTATGAGAATGGTTTAGAGTTTAGACTGGGAAAATGTAAATTTGCTTATCAAACAATAGAATATTTAGGATACTCAATAGATCGTATGGGAATTCATCTAACGGAGAATCATTTAGAGGCAATAAAAAATTTTCCTTTGCCGAAGAATCAAAAGGAACTTCAATCTTGTATTGGTCTCTTTTCATACTTTCGGAGATTTGTTCCATCTTTTTCAACAATTGCTAGACCATTGTTAGAATTACTTCGTAAGGATAAAAAATATTTCCTAACTAATGATTGTGTTGAGTCTTTTAATCAACTGAAACAACTTTTGATGACTCAACCAGTATTGTCAATATATTCACCTAAAAGAGAGACGGAATTGCATTGTGATGCTAGCTCTAAGGGATTTGGCGCTGTAATAATGCAGAAACAGGACGACAAAAAATTTCACCCGGTCGCTTTTTTTTCAAAATCGACATCTCCCTCGGAGTCTCGTTATCATAGTTTTGTGTTAGAAACCCTCTCTATCATATATGCATTGCAAAGATTTAAGGTTTACCTAGAAGGAATTCACTTTACGATTATTACTGATTGTAATTCTCTCACAATGACCTTAAACAAAAAACAAGTAAATCCAAGAATCGCAAGATGGGCATTGGAACTAGAAAATTATAATTATTCTATTAAACATCGTCAAAGTGCATCCATGGGTCACGTGGATGCATTAAGTCGATGTTTGAAGGAAAATGAGTGTAATTACATTACTAAACGTAATTTGATAGCAGCTGTAGATTGTAATGATCTTGATACACGGTTACAACTTGCTCAGGGAAGAGATTGTACTGTAGGAAAATTGATCAGAAAATTGGAGTTAGAGGAAGTAAATGGGTATAAGCTTGTTGATGGTCTTTTATTTCGTAAGGATAATTCAGATAAATTGATGCTGTATGTACCAAAGGAAATGGAGGAAAACGTGATTAGAATGATTCACGAAAAAATTGGTCATCTTGGCACTGAAAAATGCTACGACCAAATTCGTTTTAATTATTGGTTTCCAGATATGAAAACCAAGATTACTGATTATATAAAAAATTGTATAAAATGTATAGTATATTCACCTCCATCCCGGGTAAATTGTTACAATTTGTATAGTATTCCCAAAAAATCAGAACCTTTCGATACTATTCATATTGACCATTTTGGACCACTTCCAGCATTAAAATCTAAACGTAAGCACATACTTGTAGTAATAGATGCTTTTACAAAATTTGTAAGACTATATCCTGTTAATTCAACCAGCACTAAGGAGGTTTGTTGCGCTTTAGAGAAGTACTTTGATTACTATAGCAGGCCAAAACGATTAATATCAGATAGAGGTTCCTGTTTTACATCTAATGAATATGCGGAGTTTATTTTAAAAAACAACATAGGCCATATTAAAGTAGCCGTTGCATCTCCCCAAGCTAATGGCCAAGTAGGACGCGTGAATCGTGTAATAAAAGGTATATTAAGTAAAATAAGTGATCCAATTGATCACTCCGATTGGTCCTTAAAATTGTCTCAAGTAGAATATGCCATAAATAATTCAGTTCACAGTTCTACCAAAAATACACCTAGCACATTACTATTTGGTGTAAGACAGCGAGGTAAGATAGTTGATGAATTGACTGAATATATAGACGAAAAGATAGAAGATAAGAATTGCCGTGACTTGAAGTCAGAGCGACTAAAAGCTCTATATGAGATCGAACGTTCTCAAAACAGGAACGAAAACTATTTTTATAAATATAATGCACGTGCAGAACAATATTTTGTAGGAGATTATGTTGTAGTAATGAATAAAGAAAATACTGTGGGTAAAAATAAAAAGTTTATCGAGAAATATCGTGGGCCTTATATAATAGACAAAGTGTTGTCAAATGATCGTTACGTTATTAAAGACATTGACAATTGTCAGCTTTCTCAAATTCCTTACAAAAGCATTCTTGAAGCCAAACGTCTAAAGAAATGGGTGACACCAAAGTAGTTTCAAAATAATATTTGTCACACTAGTTTATATACGAGTATTATATCATTTTGGTTGTTTCATTTCTTGATTGAGGTCAATCAAATTGTCAGATTGGCCGAACTGTAATGTTTATATTGTTTAATAACTAATTATTATTATATACCTTGTTAATTATTTTATATTTTAATCAATGTTTCTGAGCTTTTGTAGTTTTCAAACACAATGAATAAAGTTTTCAGTTTTATAAAAGCAATATTACATATTTTATTTTATATCAATTGTATATTAGTTAATTGTTCCAAGTACAAATTTTTATTATATCCTATTTCTACAACTTTATGTATATAGTTCACTTCTTTCTCTATTTTCTTTCTATCATTTATTATTACATTCTTTAGATGATTTATAGTGGTGTTAAAATAATCATTAATTACAATCTGTTGGTTATTGTTTTCTGTTATTTCATTAATTTTAAAAAGATGGTTTTGTATTGTCTTTCTATCCTCGATACTCGTCGTCCATAGTTCCAAATAACCATGTAGATATACTACCTATACCGTTAATTAGTCCACGTCTTTTTCTTGTTTGTCTTGGTAATAATGTCATTAGCTTATTTCTAGCGTCGTTTATTTCAAAATTTAATATTTCTTTGTTATCCATACTCATTGAATTAATGTTATATGTTATGTTGCCTAAAATTTCTTCAAGTTCTTGTAGATTAATAATATGTAAAATTATGTCTGTTTCTTTAACAATTTCCTGTTCTCTTGTGTAGATGTCTATGTATCCTTTTTGTTCTGTCAATAGTTTAGTTGTCATTAGTCCTGTTATCAGTGGAGTCCATATCAGTATCGTCAATATTGTCAGCGTCTGTGAATTTAAGGGGTTTCTTTATATTACAAGGGTGTATATTTTTTAATTTTTCTTTCCTATATCTAGGTTGTTCCTTATGTCTTAAAGCCTTATAATTCTTTATATAACCTTCGTTCCAAACTTCCTCACAATCTACTCTAGATTTGTTCAGTTTTTCTATTACCTTCTTTTTATTTTCTTCTAGATTCTTTTTAACTTTTTCTTCATCTATTTTTCCTTGTTGTATATCATTTGGTGTATATTTAGTGCTGGAGTGATAGCGTTCATTATAATTCCGCATAGCTCTTTGAATCAGTTGTTTTATTGGAATTTCTTTATTAGTTTTATACAAGATTCTAAATTTTTCTGCTAATGTATTATGTAATCTTTCGATATCTGCGTTTCCAGTGTGACTGTTTGGCTTTGTAATGTGCAATTGAATTCCCTCTTGATTAAGAAATTCTTTAATTTGAAATGCATTGAACTCACCATCTGCCACAATTTTCTCTGGTCTGCCTATTTTTGAAAAATGATCTTCTAATTGTTCTATAATCGTAATGGGATTTCTGTCTGTTAAATGATAAGCTGCCCCGAATTTTGAGAATTTGTCAATTACTGTTAGGAAACGGAAATTTTTCATAACATACGTGTCGACATGTACTATTTGATTTTTAGTTGTCGGCGTTTCTGTAAGTTTAAATTTTTGTTTTATGGGATTTCTATCATATTTTACTTCTTTGCAAATCTCGCATTGATTAATTACTATCTGAATTAATTCTAATAATTTTGGATAATAAATTTTAAATTTGATTTGGTTATATGTTTCTTGTATGCCAGAGTGTATACTTTCTCTAATGTGATAAAAAGAAATTTGCTTGACTGCTTCTGTCTCGGTTTCTATGTCCTGAGTTCTTCTAGTACATTTAATAAATTTTATTTGCTTGTCATTGGAAAACATTTCTATTAGCTTTTCCTGTACTATATTGTAACTGTGTTCTGATAATTCGGAAAATATACCTACTTTTCCTTTAGTAATATATCTTCTGAATATATTTCCCATTTCACTAAAATCGGCTTCGGCTACAAAAATAATTCTTTTACCATTTATTGTTTTCATTTCTTCTACTTTATTGTTGGTTAATATAATTTGAGTATTATACTTGTTAACGATTTCCTCTTTAATATAAAAATGATCCAATAGATTTTCTTCAGCTGAGTGAATGGTCAATAAAGATACATTATCTTCTTCTACATTATTTATTTTGAAATTGTGTTCTTTATTTGAATTTTCTTGAAAATTTGTTTTTTCATCTTCTGTTTTTATATCAGTATTTTCTAGTCTGCTTAAAAAATCCGCTACTCTATTCTCCTTCCCTTTTTTGTAGTCTATTTCAAAATCGTATTCTCCTAATTTTAAAAGCCATCTCTGATGTCTGGGAGACATATCTTTTCCTTTATATTTTGCATGTAGAAACTTAATTGGTTGATGGTCTGTCAAGATCCTAAATTTTCTTCCGTAGAGGTACGGTCGCAAATAGTTCACACTCCATAATATTGCAAGAAATTCTTTATCCGTTGCTGAATAGTGTCTTTCGTGGTTGTTTAATGTTCTAGATGCGAAACATATCGGATGTCCTTCTTGTGATAAGACAGCACCGATTGCATAATTAGATGCATCTGTGGTTAAAGCGAATTTTTTTTTCAAAATTTGGATACTTAAGAATTGGATGTGAAGTTATCAGAGTTTTTAATTTTTCGAATGCTTCTATATACATTGGATCTTTAACATTTATTTTTACACCTTTTTTCAGATACTTTGTTATGGGCTGTGCCACTTTGGCGTAATCTTTTACAAATTTTCTGTAGTATCCCGTAAGCCCTAGGAAACTTTTTATTTGTTTTTCTGTTTTGGGAATCTCTACTGCTTGAATTACTTTAATTTTCTCTGGATTTGGCTTAAGTCCTTCACTTGTAAGAATGTGCCCTAAAAATTCCGTCTCTTTTTTCATAAAGTTACATTTGTCAATTTGGATTTTTAACTTGGTTTGTTCTAGCACTGTAAATATGTCTTTTATGGCTTTAACATGTTCTTTCAGGGATGTACTAAAGATGAGTATATCATCTAGATATACAACGCAAGTTTTGTTAATATAGTCTCGTAGAGTTTCGTTCATTAAACGTTGGAATGTCGCAGGTGCGTTTTTCAGCCCGAACGGCATTCGTATAAATTCATAAAGTCCGTGAGGTGTTACGAAAGCTGTTTTATGTCTATCTTCTTCTTTTATTAAAATTTGGTGATACCCTTTTGCTAAATCTATTGTCGTAAAATATTGCGCTCGGCCTAGCTTGTCTAAGATAGAGTCTATATTTGGAAGTGGAAATTTGTCATCGATCGTCACTTCATTTAGTTTCCTATAATCCACTACAAGTCTGTATTTCTTCTGTCCTGAATTATCTAATTTCTTGGGAACCACTATTAAAGGACTAGAATACCTGGAGTTACTTTTTCGAATAATTTTCTGCTGTTCCATCTCTTTAATTTGTCTCCTTACTTGTTCCTCATGTTGTGGTGGATATCTATATAATTTAGCATTTATTTGTTGATCTGTTATTGTCTTTATCTCATGTTGAATACTTGTTGTACTGGTAAGTTGATCGCCTTCTTTAAAAAACAATTTTTTGAATCTTCTTAAAATATTTTTTATTTCTTTACACTCTTCATTATTAAGATGATCTAATGAAAATCTATCCCAATCAACTTCGGTTGCTTCCAATGTACAAATCTCCAAGTTTTTATATGGGTTTATCAAAAAGTTCGTTATTCTGTCATTAATTGAAATATATCCCTCGTCTATATTTATCATGGTTTTGAAACAATTTAGTAAATCAATTCCTATTATAAATTTATATTGTCTTCCTTTTAAATCGGTTACTTTCCATCTAATCTTTGAATAATGTGGAATATTAAATTCATCAGGAGCATCTGTTAAAACTTCATATTTAATTAAATCTTTCTTATTTATGGTACTAAAGGAAATTGGTTTTATCAATAAATTTTTCTGAAATTCATTTATGTTATTATCTATTAGGCTAATGCTCGCTCCTGTGTCTATTAAGGCAGTATATATTGTTCCTTTTATTTTTATGTTTATGATGGGTAAATAGTCAGAGGCGGTTTCTGAAAAAACGTATATCCATTATTTTGTTCTGACTTTCTTGTTTGTTCTACATTTTCTAATGCCTTGTTATAATTACTTTCTATATCTTTATTATCCGTTAATCTCCGCTGGTCTTGCCTAAATTGATTACAGTAATTTAGACTGCAATGTTGCTTAGGGTTTCCTACCTGTTGCGAGAGTTCATGAACGTTATTTATTTGTATGTTATCGATTTCCATTGGTTCTTCTTGCCCTTGCCTAGGTTGCGTAAAGCGATTTTGGCTAACAAATTGCCTAGGGTTTCCTGGCTGTGAAAACCTTTGGAAATGGCCTGAATTATTTTGGACCCTGTATTGTCCAGAATTGTTTTGGACTCTATATCGGCCTGAATTATTTATGTGATTGTTCCTATTATTAGGGTTGTAATTATTTTGATTATGGTTATTATTGTAATTATTATGATTATAGTTAGTAAAATTTGTCAGTCCTTTATAATTTGTGTTTCTATTTGAGTTTGTGTTGTTAAATTTATTAATTTTAGTTTTCCTATACTCCTCTCTAATGCAACTGTCTTCAAAACGTCTTCTGGTCAGTATTTTGAGTATGTCATTTATATTTCTTTCGTCATATATTTTGTCCAAAAGAATACCTTGTGTCATCTCCTTTACTGTATTTACTAAGAGGCTGTCTACGTTTGATAGGTCAATATAATGGTCATTTTGATAATATACAGTGAGTTCGTCCGCCTTATATTTAATATTTTGTATTTCTATAATAAGCTCGCTTACCGTGTTTACTCTAAGGTTTGATAACATTCGATATATTTGATGAGGCTCCACACTAGGTCTGTACCGCAATTTTAAGGTTTCTTTTATCAATGTCCAATCATCCGGTGCTGGTATATTTATTACTGCATCTTTTGCCTGTCCTTGTATTGTTTTATAAAATATCAGTTTTACTGCTTCTCTTCGAGAACTTTCATCTTGAATTGTTGATAACAAATATTCTGTACTGCAGAAAAAACTATTTACTGTTACATCTCCCGTTCCTGTAAATACTGGTAAATGATTGATAGTCTGGAGTATGTTCTCTCTGGAACTGTTGTGTAAGGATGGATTTTGCTGTCTTTGTTGCATCTGTTGGTTTTGTTGTTGTTGTTGAATTTGTTGCAATTGCTGTTGCAATTCTGTGTAAGCTTGTCTTAAACGCTCGAGTTGTTGATCTTTTTTGGTCACTTCTTCTGCCAGATTTAATTGTGAGTTAGAGTGTTCCTCCATTCTTGGTCTTTGTTGGTCAAAGCGATGGGCTTTGTTTTGCTTTGTTGTTAGCCACGAAATTTTTCTGTTTTGATCAATGCACTTTAAATTATACTTAATGGTGTCCAATATGCTTAAAGTTCACTGCATTAAGATTTTGTTTCTTTCCTAATTGCGTCCACTAATTCATATTTTTTTTAATGTTCACTGAATTAGGATTTTTTTTTCGTTATTCCTTAATTACGTTCACTAATGTTTTTTTTCACTGAATTAGGATTAATTTAATTTTTTGGTTTTATTATTTCAGAGTCCTGGAGGGTCCCGTAGGATTCGCAGGATTTCTTTTATTTTTATTTTGTTATAAGGAGTTTCGTTTGTTCGACCACTGGATCCTGTTCACTAACGTTGGATCCTACCGACTGCGCCAATTTCGTACTTATTTTCTTTATTTGAGTTTTTAAAAAAACAACAAAATTGTATTTGAAGAAAAACCAATTTATTTATACATTGATCAGTTCACTTTGACTAACTTTACACAAAAGACCATAAATTTACATTTATTCTTATTTTATATTCTTGTTGTTTGCTGAGTTTACTTTTTATATTTCTTATTAAAACAAAAATGATTTTTACAATAATTTGCTGATTTTGATTAATTGATTAAGTAAATGAACTTTAAAGTTTCGAAATACAAAAGTAAAAAGGAAATGCAAGTATTGCAAAAATGTTTTAAATATATAAGTTTGTTTGTAATATTCTGTAGTAAGCACAAATAAAGTTCATTTACCTATTTTATTTAAAAAGTCATCAATAGTATCTATATTATTGTTATATGTAACTTGCGCGCTTCCTCCATTTTAGGGTCGCGAGCACTATAGAGATAGAGATGTGGATGGCGCTAAAAAACCACATAGGCAGATTCTGCACGATCGATTTGAGGGCCTCATAATTTTCCGTGGAGTTGATGTATGTAAGCTGAACATTTCAAACATGCGCCAGAAAAAGAACTTGCAGCAGCAAATACCCACGATATTATATCCCGTACACTTTAACTTTAATATAAAGTTACAGCTGGGCAGCGTTTAATGAAAGACCCTTTAGCTTTAAAATTTCTTAGCAATGAAACAATTTCATTTCATTTATTTCACAACACTTCTTTTGTCTATATTTATTGTTGCCATAGAAAGTATTCAAATGTTATAAATTAAACTAATTATATCTCGCTAGAAACACAATTGGGACGAAAGACAAATTTTACTTTCACCACCTCTGATGATGCTATAGCAATAGCTCTGACGAGGAAAATAGTAGTAGTGAATTACCAATTGAGGCGCCGATTAAAATTGTTAAATTGTGGCTGAAATTGTTAAATTGTGGCTGAAATTGTTAAATTTGGGTAATTAAAATTTGAAAATTCTTAAATTCTTGGAAATTTGTGAAATTTGATACCAGCGAGGGTGGTTCAATAAGTCCGTCCAGATTTTTGTTTACATAAGGAGTTTTTTGTTTACATTAACTTTGTGGGAACGGGTGATTTTTTTTGGGTAATATTAATTGTGGGAACGGGTGATTTTTTTTTTTGTGGGTGTGGTTAAGGGGTTTTATAAGATTAAGATTTCTCAAGTGTATATGCCGACGGGAAAATCATGAAAATTATTTTTCCTAATACCAGTGGGGGAAATAGTGATTATTATTTTTTTCAAATGCCTACGGCAATGCATGATAAGTTTTCCTAATGCCTACGGCAATGCATGATAATTTTTCGTAATGCCGACGGCAATACATGAGTATTATTTTTTTCAAATGCCGACGGCAAAACATGATTATTATTTTCTAGTACCAAAGGGAAAATTGCCAGTGTTGCCAGACTATAGAAATTTGTTGTCGTATTACTATATCAGTAATATCAGAGAAAATAGATTTGCTGACTACTACGCGATTCTCATATGAATCGGGAGAATGTGTGTATGATTTCCTCACGCTACTAAATTGTTTATAAATAAAATAATTAAATAAATTAATAAACAATTAATTTAATTATTTTATTTATGTATGAAATGTTCTCTTGTATATGAACACCCTATACTTGTGTGTAGATGATCCAGCTATTTATTTATTCGCTGGTATTTATTTATTTGTTTAAGAAATATAATTGTATGTATGTATGTATCTATGTATGTATATTTGTATGTGTATGTATGTATGTATGTATGTATATTTGTATGTGTATGGATGTATGTATGTATATTTGTATGTGTATGTATGTGTGTATATTTGTATGTGTATGTATGTATGTGTATTTGTATGTATGTATATGTGTATTTGTATGTATGAGTGAGGATGCTTGTGCGTAAAATATTTTGTAGAATACATTTATATTTTGCAACGTAATCATTTTCTTTGTCTACGATTATTTTAAAGCAGCAAAGTTTCAATTAAGTACACTCATCAGCAGAGAAGCAAAAAGTAAAAATTTGCAAGTATGCAATAAAGTTAACTTTCCTCCTCCCCACTTCCTTCTCTTTCTTTTATGTACATAGTTTGTATTTGAAATAAGAAAACACTTGTACATTCTTTTATTTGGTATACATTTATTGTTTAAAATTTTTTTTAAATTTTATATTAATACATACATATGTAAATTCATATTTTAAGAAGTAAAAAAGTTCATTTAAAGCAAGACATTTCTTTTGTTAGTAAAATAGCATTTTTTAATGCGCAAACACCAAAATTATGATAACTACAATAAAGATATTCTGGATACTTGATTTCCATTTGTTTAAAGTTGATGCAGCCTATATCCTCAACGTTAAAAATTTTTCGGTGTAACATTTTTTCCAACCATCGTCTTTTTTCTTCACCTTTTACATAAATTGTTGAACATCTTGCGTTGGCTTTTAAAAAATTGCAAACGCTTTGAAATGAAACTGATCCAGCAGTCCAGAAATGGTTATATTCATAATTGTTGAAAACAATCGCTACTTCTTTTGCGATGAAATCATTTGAATTACTCTTGAAACCTTGTACGTCTATAAAAATTATGTTTTTATCCATATTACTCAATTTATAAGACTTTTCGAACTTGTCCTTTGATAGGTATATATTCTATTATACGATCATGAATAAGAATGCAGTAAGCTGTTGTTTTTGCTGCAATATTAGTTGCTGTTTGAAATTCTATTTTTATATCAATCGGTCCATTATTGAGTGATTCATTCTGATGACTGACATCTACTACAATAATAGGAGCTTTTGTCTTAAACTCTGGTGCAGTTAGAAGCGGTTGAGATTCTTTCATATAATAACTTTGTTGAGATCTTATATACATATCATATAGAATTGCATATCGTTCATTTTTAAATTTTATGTTAAGATCATCATATGGATATGAGACTGAATTTAAATGTACTTTTAAATTAGTCAAATCACAATGAACAAACTTATTTTCTTGTTGAAAAGCAATCAATACAAAACGTGGGCGTTCTCTATTTGCAGCCAGTTTAACATTCCAAATGTGGCTAGTTCCTATGTTTAATTGTGGATTAATATGACAATCCCAACTGCGAAATGCCATAGGTATAGAAGCACCATTATTAATAATTTTTATCATATTAAATTTGCTAAAGTCCGATAATTGTACATGTGGGATTCTCCATGAGATGAGTGAAATTGTAAGTTTAGCTTTTTCAGTAGAAACACTCGAGCGCACAAGATTTTCATCGTTTTTATTGCGCAAGAGTATCAATTCATGTTTTCCATTTAGTATAACTTTGTTGTAGTCTTCAGCGAATCCTAGAAGCATTTTTAGAGGTACATAGAAATTGAAAAATCCATTTACAAGAGTGACATCGTCAATTTTGTTCCATCCAACATTTTGCATCACGTTGCTTTCAGTTGGTGACATAGAAACCAAATTTTTTATGGTGCTTGTGGCTCCTAAATATCTTGTATGATCAATTTCAATTCCATTGAGCTCATAGCGAATTTCATCAAACAGATATGCCACAAAGTTGTTTTTTAGTATAAAGTTCTCTGAAGATGACGAAGATTTGGTCGTATTATCATCAGCAACAAACCCCTCCACATAAATGTAGCTCTCACTGGGTAGCACGTACAAATCTTGATTTTGTATTGAAATTCTAATTTCATCATTATTGTTGTAAGACTGTAAGTATGGTACATATGTATGATAGTCCTTTTTGATTATATTTTCATCAGACAAAGGTTTATCTAAGACATCTATTATTGAACTCATTTTGTCTTTAATTTCAAATTCAATGACTTTAGAAAATTTTTATTTGATGTTGTTAGAGATTTTTGTTGAGCTGTTCGCTTTAATGTTGTTATTGTTTTTCCTGCTATATTTTTCAATGTATTTGTGTTGTATATTAGCATTATTTAGTTGGCCTTAAATGTATTCGTATTGTAATTTCCTCTCCTCGGAAATTAATTAAATCACCGTGTTGATCAAGTACGCGCAGCGCTAGTGAACTTTTCTCTCTGGTGTTCACAGGTAAATAGATGAGATTTCTTGGAACCTCATCTATTTTATAGCCTGGAGGCACATTTATCGGAAATTCATGAAGTGTATGCGATTTGGAGTTATTCATATATGTGTTAATAGCGATACTACTTTCAATTCGCAAGAGATTCACTTTAAAAATATTAACTGGAAGATCTGAGTATTAATATTTGTTTGGTGTTAGGATTTTGCTATTGAATCCTAAAAGTTTTCCAATTGTGTTGTCCTTATTAAAATATACAGGATCCTTGGAACTATTAACTTTAACTTGCATTGTGTTGTTATTGGCTTCAATAAAAATCTTATTTGCTGGGCAAAGTCGTTTGTATTGCTCTTCTATAAAATCAACTATATCATTTAATTCGTAAGATCCAATTGGTATTTCAATTTTATGTTCTCCTATATGAAACATATTGTTGTAAGTGTCTACATTTGGAATACTGTTGTATGAATGAAAATCAGTTAGAGCACACTCATATGCACCATGTAATTCAATAGGAGGAAAGTAACTAGCAGATAATTCTGATGAGTTAGAGCTCAGAGTAAGTGTTATTGACATTATAACAGACTGATTACAATTAAATAAAGTTTAGTACACAGTATGGTTTATAAGCATAATTTACATATTTATTTCATTTTCTTATTTTAAAATTAACATTAGTTTCTTAATATTAATGCTATTATTGTTCTTGATATGATGCTGTTGGTGATTTAGTTTTTCTTCCAACTATAATATTTCATCTTTACTTATCCAAGAATTGTGTTGATCTGAAAATCCTAGCCATTTAACATATACTTCCTTCGCTTTAGTTTTGAGAACGTTTTCAACTAAATATGTATTTGGAAATCTAGTTTTTGAAAGTTCATCAGTATAGAATCCACCTTTAATAGGATTACCAAGATAATCTTCTAATATGTATGTTGCAGGATTTGTATTTTGAACTTTGATAATTGTGAATATTTCTGTGGTCCAATTTGGAGTATAACCTTTTTCAAAGATATGCTTATATTTGCTTATGCGAACATGATCTCCTACATTAAATTTCGACATTTTATACATCTTCAAATGACTGTATACTGTATTAAGCAGCTTTTGCTCATTTGTTGAGTTGACTTTAATAGGAGACATTTTAATTGTACGATGAAATTTTTTATTGTATGCATTAACTAAATCTTTGTGTATATCAATCCACTTATATGAACCATTATAGCTAAATTCTTTCCACATCATTCCTTTCAATGTTCTATTAAATCGATCTACAATTGATGCTTTTATACTGCTATATGTTGAGTAGTGATTAATGTCGTATTTATGCATTAATTTTTCAAAGTTTTTGTTGAAAAATTCTTTACCATCATCTGTTTGTAAGTTGTTTGGTATTCGTCCCAATTCAAAAATATCTGCCATTGCCTTGGTTGTTTCGAGTGCAGTTTTTGTTTTTAGCGGTACTGCCCATGCAAATTTTGAAAATGTGTCGATTACAGTCAACAAAAATCGATAATTTTTATTTTCTTTAGAATAGTTCCCCATTTCAACTAAATCAGCTTGCCAAAGATCATCAATTCCTTTCATTACAACTCTGCGACGCACAAAATGTTTTCGTGCTTGCTTATGGAGTTCGTTTACTAAATTTCTTTTTGAAGACATTAAGTTATTTTTACTGATTTTTTGGAGAGTATTGTTATCTACTTGAAGGACTTTCAGCTATTGATACAAACATGTAATTTTCCAATCTATAAATTTTCTCATTAAGCTGCTCAATTTGTTCTTCAAAGGATGTTTTCATTTTTTGGATATCTTTTTCAATTTTATAATTTTCTTCTATATCTAATTTTATTTCACGTTGTAGTTCTTCGATTTGCATTTGAAGATCTTCTTGAATTACAGTATTGTCTGCCTTAAAGTATGTTCATAATTGCTCTTCTAGTTTTTCGATTTGAGTTTGCAGAAACAATTTATTGATAACATCGTTTTCCTCCAGAGCTTTTGCAACATTTTTGATCCTTTTGTTTTGGACATCAATGTTGTTGTTCGAATCCACAAATAACCCCAACAGTTTAGGTGCATTTTTCAAAGAAATTATGTTGCTAGTATCGTTTAAGTAGTGTCCAAATTTATCAACAGACATGCTTTATATACTTTATTAAAGTTAATGTATTATATTCGCTTCACGTAGCTCTTCAATAATTGATACAATCTCGTTATTGTGATTAGTATGACCTGCACCTTGTGATGCAAGCAGTAGTCGAAGTCGATCTACTAGCTCATTGGGATCATCCCAGTATATATAGTTGGGCTTATGAATATTAAATTCCATCATTCCATCACCTAAATAGCTACCTTTTGGCTTAGATCCTGTTGATTGGCGTAAATTCTTCTGGTTTTTCTCGTCAATAAATTTCTTAATAATATGTTTATATTTATATCCTCTAGTACCCTTTATTTGACCATCAGGTGTATAGTCTCTTCTATATGCATTAGTAGTAATTAAAATCTTTTTATAGATTTCGAGTTCAAATTTATCATAATTTTTTGGTATTTTATGAAACATTAGAGAAAATAGCCCTGGTGTTAAGGCCCATATTTGACCACCAACTTGTATTTTATCTTCATTAAGTTTGAGCGTACTATCACCAAATTTCCATTCATTATTGAAATCTTTATGTGGACCATAGTTTGTATCTAGTTCATTTCTTCCTTCCAAGACTGATAAGTCAGTATAAGTATCTTCTGTATTGGAAGTCTGTGAGTAAAAATCATCATCATCATCATCGTCATCATCATTTACAGTATTAGCATCATTTAATGAGATGGTATTATCAAATATTGTTCCTTCTGCTAGTTTCTTTGGTGTACTTGACTCTATCTTGACTGATGTTTTTTCAGGCTTAAGACTTGTATTATTTTCAACTTCTACCTTCATTTTACTTTCTTCTTTCATGGGAATTCTTTTAATTTTTTTAGAACTATTTATGAATTCTTTGAGTGGTTCTGTTATAGGTTTAAATGTATCTCTTAGTTGTTCATGTGTATCTATTTCACCAGTTTTTATACTACGAAGCTTTTTCTTTAAGACATTTCTTGTCAACACCAATTGTTTTAAAATTTTCTCATCCATACTTAATAATAGTAAATAACAGGTATCAGCTATTAGATTAGGTATCAGCCTTTTAGGACCTGGTTTGGTTTTCAGATCAGCTTTTCAGGACCTGGTCTGGTTTTCAGATCAGCTTTTTAGGACCTGGTCTGGTTTTCAGATCAGCTTTTCAGGACCTGGTCTGGTTATCAGATCAGCTTTTTAGGACCTGGTCTGGTTATCAGATCAGCTTTTTAGGACCTGGTCTGGTTATCAGATCAGCTTTTTAGGACCTGGTCTGGTTATCAGATCAGCTTTTTAGGACCTGGTCTGGTTATCAGATCAGCTTTTCAGGACCTGGTCTGGTTTTCAGATCAGCTTTTCAGGACCTGGTCTGGTTTTCAGATCAGCTTTTCAGGACCTGGTCTGGTTTTCAGATCAGCTTTTTAGCACCTGGTCTGGTTTTCAGATCAGTTTATCAGGTAGCAGCTCAGCTTATAGCAAATAGATGTATGAAGTTTAAAGTTAGATTAATAACTAAAGTGAATGTTTATCAAGAGTAGTTTATATAGTTATGAAATAGTCAAATTGCTTTCTGTAGCGACCATTGTTTAATTCATTATCTTTGCTTATCACCAAAAATCCATATTTATCCTTCCAACACTCTCGACAAATTTCTTGGAACTTTTCATAACTCATATCGCTGCCAACATGATCCCTATAAACATGCTTCATATTCGTCTCATATTGCTTAAATATTATAATAACATTTGCATTGTCTCTTATTAAATGCTTGGGAATTCTAGTATAAGTTTGACACAAGTAGAATGAATCAACATCCCTATGTCGCCCCATACAAAAATATGTACGTATATTATTCTGCTTTTCACATGCAACATCATCAAATATCATAATTGAATTAGTTTTAGCTTCGTCAGGTGGAATAACTGATTCATTATCTGTAAATGTATAATATCCCATTCCTTTAATTGGTGAAATTAGTTTCTTTAGATATTCATATTTGGGCTGATATAAAGATTTTGAGTATAAATAGATGTTTTCAAACTTGAGTCCATTAGGACTTTCTAGTAAGCCAATCATAACATTAGTCCTTCCACAATTTGATGGTCCCACTATTAGAGCATGAATAGAATTTGGTAAGAGGGGGCTGTGCTTTATTTTTGAAGTAATGTTCGATGATTGATCAATATTACGAACTAAAATATTTTTATGTTGTTTCACTAACTGCATTTTTGTAACTAAATGCATTTCATAATTGATACCTCTTATTATAGAAAAAATTAGATAATATGGTTATACGATATCAGAAAACGTTTAGTCATAAAAACACCTTCGTTGGAGGAGGTATAGTAGATAAAATAATAAACGCTCTACCTGTTGAACTTCATCTTCCTGGATATCAGTACTGTGGACCTGGAACAAATTAATTTATTGGACTCTGCTTGTAAGAATCACGATATTGCGTATTCAAAAAATAAGGATTTAAGTACTAGACATAAAGCTGATAAAATACTGGAAAATTCAGCTTGGAATCGAGTTTTATCAAAAGATAGTAGTCTTGCTGAAAAATCATTTGCATATATGGTTACTAACGCAATGAAAGCCAAAACAAAATTTGGTATGGGTGTGCAGAAAAAGAAAAATGTTGGAAAGAACAAGCTAAATGATAAAAAACTGTTTAGAACATCAATTAGAGCTGCAACAAAAATACTAAATAAGGAAAAGCCATTAGATATTAACTCAGCTTTTAAAATTGCACGAAAAACTATCAACAAATCATTAAAAGGAAAAAAATCTCAAATTATAGTACCACGTGTAATACGTGTCCCAAAAATTGGTGGATTTTTACCTCTAATACCGATTTTAACTGCTCTGGGTGCAATTGGTAGTCTAACAACTGGGGGTGCTACCATAGCTAAAGCTGTAAATGCAACAAAGAATGCCAAAAATCAACTTGATGATGCAGTTGGCAAAGGACTTTACTTGAAACCATATAAAAAAGGTTATGGCTTAGTTCACAAAGAAGAATCAAAAAACTCTTAGAGATGCTGCCCAACAGACCACTATCTGATGTGGACCTAAACCGTTTCTCTATAAATATTCCATATTTTAGAGGAGTTTTCATGTTGAATACTCTACCAAAACGAGCAAAGAAAATTGAATGTGGAATAATCAACTTAGATGTATCAACATTACCTGGTACACATTGGGCAGCATATTATAAAAACAACAATGAAAAAGAATATTTCGATAGCTTTTGAAACTTACAACCTCCTTCAGAAGTAGTCAAATATCTTGGTACAAATGTAAAATACAACTATAACCAACATCAGAATTTTAATACATTTACCTGTGGTCACTTATGCCTTAAATTTCTTTATGAAATAACTGAAAATACTAAATAAAAACACAAACATTTATATCTTACAAAACTCTTTAATGTCTTTTTATTTATAATTTAAAATACAAAGCTAATATATTTTATTGCCAAATAGGAAATTGGGAATTTTGAATTAGAAATTCACTCAGCTCACTCTCAACGATTAGATTTTCTTCACCTTCTCTGCTTAAGCAATAAGATCCACTGGATAGATCTTTAATATCGTCATATGTTAAAATATTCCTCGTTTTGTATTATTTTTTCTAAAGGAAAATTAGGAATCATCTGTTTGTAAGTTTTTTAGTATTCATCTCAATTGAAAAATATTTTCCATTGTCTTGGTTGTTTCTCTTTATGAAATTTAATGGAATTAATAATATTGTGAAATTCAATTTCTCTTGTACAGAACTTCTCAAAGAAAACAAGACTGAGCATGCTTAAATGATATGAAAACAAGACTGTGCATGTTTTAGCGATATGAAAACAAGAATTTGCAAATAAGCAAAAACAAAAAGTTTTTTGATCCAACGAAGTAAAACCATTAAAGAAATAAGCACCAGTCACATATTTCATTCTTTTTTCAATATTTTATTTCAAATTTTTTCTTAAAAATTTATTTACATTTGTACAATCATTTTTCTTGATAAATAAATAAATAGGATTTTATAATTATAATTATATAATTTTAACAATAATAAATAGGATTTCATATACATCAATTTTTCTTTTAATAAATAGGATTTTATTAACAATAATTTTTCTTTTAATAAATAGGATTTTATTTACAATAATTTTTCTTAATAACAAAGATTTTATATACAATTTAATAATTTAAAACTAATTAACTAAAAATTAATTAATTTTAACAATTTTCTTGCATTCTAGCAATCTCATCTAGCAACATGTCAAGTTCGTATTCAGGGTTAGTTTCCTTAATACGAAAATGATACCATGCATATGTGTTAATGTTATTTGACCTAATTTTTCTCTTATCGTCTCTATAACTTAATACTACCTTATTTAATTCACTAGTATATATTTGATGCAGCTTAGATTTAAATGTTAACATACTATCATATACATTGGTCTTATTGAATAAACAATTTTTATATGTAGCTAAACTATATTTATCTAATATGGCTCTCTTTACCCCCTTCGATTTCTTTACATCATTTTGATCTTGAACACTAAATGAATACATTTTAGATCGCAACCCGACAAATTCTTTCATTATTTTTCCACAATTTTCGTCTTTCATCATACCCAGCACCTTTTTATTAACTAGAGGAAAATTATAAATGTTGTCTGTAGGATAGTCCGATGTATCAAATTGTTCTTGTATGTCATTTTTTATGTCAGCATAAAAGTCGTCCGTCTTTATTGAATATATAAAAGAGTCCGTATCCATATAGTTTAAGGAGAGTTTTGTCTTAAACTTAGGTTGCATGTACCCGTAATGGAAATTATACATTTTCCATTTGGACAGCTCGAGTACACAAAATCCTAAGTAAATTGGTTTATTGTAGCAGGTTTTGACTCTTGTCATTTCGATTGCTACCAGATCCTCAGAAAATTTGGTTTTGATATCCAATCTTGGGCCCCCAAATGATTCCGATTCGTTTTCTCCCAACTACTGACAATTTTAACATCTCTCCTCTTGTCCACATTTTCCATGGTTTTACCATACACTGCATTATTGAGTAGTTTGAAAAAATTTTTTCAAAAGCATTTTTAGCAGTGGCTCTATGTCTGGTATTTAAGTCAATGTAGCCTTTTAACCATGGAGATTGTTTAAATGCTAGAATACGATGAGTTTTCTTTAAAACTAAGCCATATTCTAAGCACTGTTTTAGAACTCTAAAGTGTATCACATATGATTGCTTTGTAGAGAAATCGGTTATCAACTTGTTGTACTTCGCTTGCATAGGTTTCTTATTTTCAGCGCAAAAAGGAAGATCATTATGCAAGTCGTGTAAATGAGAGGGATAATCCAACGTGACCTCATATACATAACCGTCTGTTCCATTATCAGCTATGCTGTTTGGATCCAGATTCAGCTCGTCTTGCGATAACCATCTGAATCCACCATGAGGAAGATATTCCGACATTGCCCAACCGTAAAGGTTATTTGCGTCTAAGTAGACAAGAAATTCTGATGGTTTTGATGTATCGAAATCTTCCAAATATTTGTTATTCGCTTTCGAATATCTTTGGCTACACTGTACAATCCCCCCACGTATACCTTTTTTCATAAAATTGTACATGTCTATGTCTGTCAATAATTCTAATTCAATTTTTGTATATTTGAGCATTGCATCCCAGGAAAGGCCAGGTGCTGTATAATATTGGCATGGATCGAGCTCATATATACCCTTACAAACTTCTCTAAAGTTCTCAAAAATATCTGTCAGTAAGAGGACATCTGTTTTTAAGTAAAGTTCCATGTAGTCTTTCATAGTTTTGCAACCAAAAGTATTCCATACCTCTACAGCATGTGAGTATTCCTCTAAAGAACACTCTTTATTGTTCAACTTATTAAAGAAATCACTGCGTGAAGGGAGCTGACACTCATCTAATTTTTGAAATGAATTTAGGTACTCATAGGGGAAAATACCTTTTTTCTTAATAAGCTGAAACTCGTTTTCTGACTGAAATAAGGACCTTATAGTGCTGAAATCATTATCCGACAAATTGCAGGCTAATGATTCCAAACTCTCAGCCATAAAACGTATTGTATCAAGAAATCTTATTTCAAGCTTATG
The DNA here is from genome assembly GCA_905220375.1 of Tachina fera. Lineage (NCBI taxonomy): Eukaryota > Metazoa > Arthropoda > Insecta > Diptera > Tachinidae > Tachina > Tachina fera. The sequence goes on along the minus strand of LR999967.1, from coordinate 98,492,279 downwards.
ACCATCACTCATTTCTGAAAATTGGGAGAGGGATATATAAAGCTCCTTATTGAGAGGGAGTACTTTCAGCTGCATAGAAATTTCACCTAGTTCTTTAATAAAAAGATGCGAGTCATAGTTTGAATAATTATGAAAGTAAACTGGTATAAACTTGGGAATTTGGTAATTTAAATTACGCTTATTGTGGGCTGCACCTCTATATTTACCACTAATGTGGCAATGATCTCTAACGCGATCTTTACCTAAAAATTTTTGACAAATATGACAATTTACCGCACTATAAAAACTATAAACATCAGAAGGGGATAAAGTATCCATTTGCCTATTATTAACTAAATAATTATTGTAAATATCCTCACAATCTTTAACTAAATATGATAAAAAAATTTTGGAGGCATCTTCCCCAGTATAAACCCTTAACTTATCTAACTTACTGTTATGGAGACACTTAATGTAATAACTAAATGCACAAGGAGTGTGCTTTTTAATTAAACTAGTTTTATTACTTACATTATTACTTATATCTTCCAGGATGCATTCGAAGTCAGCGTAAACCACAAAGGGGACATCCATTTTCCTTTGATGCCCCTTAAAGCTGAGAATTGCATCCGGACCTGATGGCATACTTGTCACGATTTTACCGCACTCAGTCTTATGATTGTGCATAACATTTTCGCTGCGAGTATACTGGAGACAGGTGTTGCAGAAAATTAATTTATGTTCATCCTGCGTTATCTGACTTCTTAAAAGTCTGTGAATAATAAAAAATAGTTAAAAATTTATTAGTAAAATGTATCTATTATAAAATATATAAAACAAGTATATGTATCATTAAATTAAAGTGTTGTAAAATTTTCAAACTTACCTTGATATGTCCTTTATCAAAATATAGTGATGAACTTCACCATTCTCCAAAAGAAGCAAGTTTACATGAGTAATTTTCTCGTCCTTAGTCACATAATAAGGGCCAATGATTTGATTTGCCTCCTCATCATACCCAAATACGTTAACGCTTATTCTAGGATTGTTCACCTCAAACACGTTAATTTTTTTAGAGCTAATGGGAAGCTTAAATTTTGGAAATTTAACACTTCACCATTTCGCGTAAAAATAATGTCTGCTGAAATGTCCTGAATACCATAAGAACTGCAACGTTCTTGATTGTATGTTGTGGTATCCATGGCAGCAATCAAACACCACTTGAAGCAGTATTCATCATCGTTTTGTATATTGATGCAAGCTTTTTTTCTTCCTAGTTTTTGAGGTGTCGATATCCAACTTGATCCTTTGACGAGCGACGATTTGTTGATGTTGATTTCTGCTCGGACTATGCGTGATAAAGTCCAACCAGAATCGCGCTCTTCAAATTCAGACATTTTGGTTGAAATCTCCTCAATCTGTTTACGGAATATTTCTGTTATGTTGTCTGCCTTCGTCACCAAACTCATTTAAGCTACATGTGTTATAACACACAACTCCATATCTTCTTCAACAATTTTGATATACTCCGCCACAATACTCACATGAAATTTAATAATTGAATGCTTACACAAAGTCATGTGAAGTCTCTCAATAAAAATATTTATGTTTTCCTTCATAAACTCTTCCAGAAGAAGTTGGTCCTTTCTATTTAAAATAGCATACGTGGCGATATGATTTTTGAAGGCTTTGGATATTTTGAAACATTTCCCATTCTCTGCTACTTCTTCTGTCCTAGAATGTGAAGCACTCATTGCAGTTGGCAGAGTTTCCTCTCTTCTTTCTTCTTCTTCTTCTCCATCACTTTCCGGTAAACTTATGTCCATAGCATCGTTGTACAAATTCCCTCCATGGATATCCACACCTTGTTGTCGAGCTTGTTGTTGCTGCTGCTCTTGTTGATGATAATTAAGAGGTTGCCATTGCATCAAATTGGAATACTGCTGCATTTGATTATCTGGTGTGACGGGATTATAATTATAAGTTGGGTACTCATATTGCATTGGCACTCCTAATCCCAAAAACTGATTATTCCATGGCATACCGTATTGTTGATAATTCATTGGCACTTGATATTGGGAGTAATGTACAGAAGGATGTTGCTGATGATGAGACATATTTAGGTGCTGTTGATAATTTTCAAGAGATGTCTGCGGTTGTTCTTGATTTCTGTCCCGGCTTACGACCACTTGATCCTGCACACTATGATTTTTGACATGATCCAAAAAGGACTTTTGGTATTTATATACCTTATGGCATCTTTCACACTGATAACCTGAAGAACTCATTTTTAATTATTTTATTGTTATTATTTCACTTTAACACAATTGCTGATGATGGTTGTAAATACAATGAAGTACTGATGTGATGGTCAGAAAAGATGCCGTATTTATACAAAAATTAGTAGCAGTATCCTTGCAGCATATTTACTTTTTGTTTCTCTGCTGATGACTGTACTTAATTGAAACTTTGCTGCTTTAAAATATCGTAGACAAAGAAAATGATTACGTTGCAAAATATAAATGTATTCTACAAAATATTTTACGCACAAGCATCCTCACTCATACATACAAATACACATACATACATATATACATACATACATACATACACATACAAATATACATACATACATACATACATACAATTATATTTCTTAAACAAATAAATAAATACCAGCGACAAAAACGCTGGATCATCCACACACAAGTATAGGGTGTTCATATACAAGAGAACATTTTATAAATAAATAAAATAATTAAATTAATTGTTTATTAATTTTTTTAATTATTTTATTTATAAACAATTTATTAGCGTGAGGAAATCATACACACATTCTCCCGATTCATGTGAGAATCGCGTAGTAGTCATCAAATCTATTTTCTCTGATATTACTGATATAGTATTACGATAACGAATTTCTATAGTCTGGCAACACTGGAAATTTTCCCTTTGGTACTAGAAAATAATAATCATGTTTTGCCGTCGGCATTTGAAAAAAATAAAAATGTGTTTGCCGTCGGCATTTGAAAAAAATTATACTCATGTATTCCCGTTGCATTTGAAAAAAATAATAATCATGTATTGCCGTAGGCATTTGAAAAAAATAATACTCATGCATTGCCGTAGGCACTAGAAAAAATTATCATGTATTGCCGTAGGCATTAGGAAAAATTATAATGTATTGCCGTAGGCATTAGGAAAACTTATCATGCATTGCCGTAGGCATTAGAAAAAATTATCATGCATTGCCGTCGGCAATACGAAAAATTATCATGCATTGCCGTAGGCATTAGGAAAAATTAATAATCACTATTTCCCCCACTGGTATTAGGAAAAATCATTTTCATGATTTTCCCGTCGAAATATACACTTGAGAAATCTTAATCTTATAAAATCCCTTAATCCACACCCACAAAAAAAATCACCCGTTATCACAATTAATACTACCAAAAAAAAAATCACCCGTTCCCACAAAGTTAATGTAAACAAAAAACTCCTTATGTAAACAAAAATCTGGACGGACTTATTGAACCACCCTCGCTGGTATCAAATTTTTCCAAGAATTTAAGAATTTAAGAATTTTCAAATTTTAATTACCCAAATTTAACAATTTCAGCCACAATTTAACAATTTCAGCCACAATTTAACAATTTTAATCGGCGCCAGAACCGTTATTTCACTACTACTTGTATTAGTTAGGTGATCCATCAGTACTTTTGATTATTTAAGTTTGGTTTAGTATGCCTTTCTCTTATATAAATAGATGTGTCAAAACGACAATTGTCTGGTGTAAGCTCATTACTACTTATAGCTTTATTATTGGCTCGTCTATAAATATAAGTTATAGGAATGCCATCATCGTTTTGGATATAACCATTTCTATCAAGATAAAGGAAAGATTCAGGTGGGATGTATCCATTTTGTAAAATTTTTGATATATACTCATCTGAAACGTAGTAAGGAGCCATTATATGATTATTTTCGTATTATAAAGTTATCTATTCTGCAACTTTAAGCTGGGAAACCAAGTTTTTGGTTATTGATAATTCAGTTTCTTCCATTGGAAGATGGTAAAAATTTCGATCTAAGTATATTACCAAAATGAAGATAGATCATTAATATATTTTTTATTCAAAATGAAGGAAACTGCGACCGTAGTAGATCTATTGTATCCATTGCCAGTTGCTAGAGCACCTTATCTAGACCTAATCTCCTAATGAATCTCAAGACTGTTCGTGAGTATAGTGTTGGCAGTTACCAATCCTCCAATAGGTTCTTTTTCCATTGGCTATATCCTCTGTGGCATAACGCTTTGCAGTCCTTCAGAATATGCTCAGGAGTTTCCTCGCCATAATCACAGAATCTGCACAGGCTGTTACTCTCAATACCAATACCAAGTCTGTTGAGGCCTTTTCTCAGTTTGCAATGGCATGTCAGCAGTCTTAGATTGTTTTTACGATTTTGGTTAAGCGTTTGCATCATCACACAATTCAACACCTTAAAGAGATCATAGACACTAATAATATGAGGGAAGAAGCGGAGAAATGTTGGCGTGCGCCGAAAACTTGCAAAATTTATAAAATCCTGTATAGCTCCCATGATGCCAAATTGACTAAATTCCTTTTATCACTAACTAGAAGCAACTGCAAACTTCTAGTGGACACTGCTGGACTGCTTCGTATGCCGTCAAAACAGGACGAGTACTTGACGGTAACTGTAGGAAATGTAAGAAGTCGGGGAAATTGAAACACTGGAACATCTACTGTGTCACTGCCCGGCTTGGTGCTCACACTTTTCGTAGTCTTGAGCTTGTATCGAGAGTAGAAATGTGTAGATTAATAAAATTTGTTAAATCTGTGTGGCAGTCATTCAAACGAACTAGGCTGCCATACTTACAGGTTATCTTCTCATTTGCTGGTATCGCTAAGTATCAATCGTGGTCTATGCGAGGTCTTTGGACCACGCAGTTAAACATAATCCTAACCCAACCATCATTAGCTTTGGACGCCTCAATCCAGGGAGATTGAGCCAGAGTTGTTCCCTAGTAGTCTTGATCTCCATCGATATATCTTCCCGGATTTTTTTCCAATTGAAGTGACAAAACAGTTCTAGTTCGACCATGGGTGTACTAGCTTCCCCCCCCCCCCTTCCCTTCTCACCATTTTATCTGCATTTTAATTTCCTATCGCCCCGGCACACACTGCTTCGTTACATAGAAAAAATAAAATAAAATAATATACAAAAAAATAATCATTTCTTATCTACAAACATATATATCGATCATTTACTTCAATAGTGTCATAACTCATAAAATGCAAAAGAAAATGCTTACAAATTTGTATGTTATTAACATTACAATACGAAAGCATTTGTTTTCTTTTTGAATTACAGAGTAAACACCCAGGGCTTAATATGCGTGCCAGTTGACGGGCTGCAGGATTCAAGTTCAAGACCTGACTCCACCAAAATCTCTGCCCTTTTTTGAATTACTATCCTTGTAAACTCTACATATACATATGTTTTATACAGCCTCACGAACCTGCAAAAGCTGAGCCAGCTGTGTCGTCATGTCATGCATCTAGGCCGTTCTAATTTGTTTCACACTCTTCTGTGCTTTTCCACTTTCTTTTTGGTTTTTTAAAGTCTGGTCGTATCCGTTCAGTGCCGTCCATATGTTCTGATGGTGTGTTATGTTGCCGTGACCGCTTCATTCCCCCATCACTTGTATACGTTTTGTAGCAAGAGCTGCTATTTAATATAATACGAATGTCTATTGGTTCAACATAAAGAATGGTCTCCGATGACCATGGTGGGTGTAGTTCTCATAGCACCACTTATGCCTAGGCAGCACATTCGTTGAACCTTCTCCAAGATTTTAGTGTTGCACTTCATAACTGTTGACCTCCACCATACTACAGATACGTATGTTAGAATTGGTCTGATCACACTTCTACAGAGTCAGTGGTCTCAATAGGCCTAAGACCCCCATCTGGACCCAATGGCCCTTCTGCAGAGAGGCCAACACCAGTTAGACTTATTGACTCTTTTTTTCTTGATCTAGGATCACTCCTAAATATTTAATCCTATCAGATAAGGTTATAATCTTTCCCTAGAAACTATGATCAATATACTGCATGATCTTTGTTTTCCCGGTGAAAAGAGTTATTTCCATTTTTTCTGTCAATTTGACACAAAAGTAATGCAAACGAATATGTATAAGTTGACAACTGGAATTGTTCAAAAAAAATTGACAACGAAGGCTATTCTATTTGTCACAGGCCTTGTTGATTTTATAACACATTTTTTCCCTCAGTGTATGCCGCTTTGCCTTGAGTTTTAATGTTCTTATCAAGTTTCTTCTAAGCATCGAATTTTGTTACACGTGTTTTTCTAGATTTTGTTTTTTTCTCATATTTTTTCCGTATTCATGTATATGTATACTATAAGATTTGTATGTATTAAAAAAAATAAGTATTAACACAATTCATAATTTTTCTTAACTTTTTTTTCTTTGTTCATTGGTAAGAGTATATGAATTCGATTTATATGTATGAGTTGAATGTTTAATAAGCACTGACGTTCGAAAAAAAACAGAAAACCAATAATAAGAATTTTTAAGACTTTAATTTTTTCTTATGAATTCGAAGTACTGCATTTTTATCAGCCAAGTTTTTAGAAAATTTTCTGAAATTGTGATGAAATTTTTATAATTTTTTTAGAGATAGCAAAAATTAAAAATTTTAAAAACCCCCGAATATTTCTAGAAAATATGTGACGTCTTGTAAGCGGCTGGAGCGATTTTCTTAAACCATATTTAAGAACCTTCTCGATCAAGTCACCTTTCAAACAAAAAAAAAAAGCTAAATCAAAATCGGTCCAAATGGTACAGAGTAGAAAAGTTATTGGTGCTCGAAAATCTAACAAATTTAGATGATCAAAAATGCATTAACTAAAGAAATTGGTTAAACTAACTAATGTGAAGCAGTAATCAAAGTGGATTTAAAGGAAAGGCAATAAAAAAAAGTTAAACAAACAACAACCACTCCAATATCCATCTAAAAATTCTAATGCAGTTGGCATTCATTTCATCCAAATCCAAATGAAGACCTTAACTACTTGTTTGAATTAAAATATTTCCTTCATAATAAATAATCCACACGAGGGTGGAAGAGGAAAGAATAAAAGTGTGTGCATTACTAAGCCAAAAGAGACACTTAAAACTTCAAAAGTAGAAAGTAAGGAAAGGACACACAATTTGAAGTTAGCAGGCAAATTCAATTTGTTTATTGCACTGGTTAGGTTAGATTATGTTCATGCCCGGAGACATACACTCAGTATCGTTCATGTAGTTCCTCAAACTTCTCCAGTCAATGCCTCTAAGATGAGTAATATCTGATAAGGTGTCATTCCCTAAATAAGTGGATCTCGGCTGAGCGAAAGAAAGCTGGACAATGACAAAAGAAGTTCTGCATTGTCTCCATGTCCTCCATGCATTCATTGTCATTTGTGACTTTAACCCGGTATAAATGCCCTAGTAGATTAGAGTGTTAAGGTGCCGCTCAACTTTCCTTGCTAGGGTTTGTTTAGATTCAACGGTCCCCTTGTTTTGTCTTCTTGCGGATCGCCCGATAGAACCTTGGTTAAATTACCAGTTTCACAATTCCATCGTGTCCTGTAGGCAATTTTCGTCCAATTTTGTAGCTCAATATTCTTCGTATGTTAGTCTATAGAGTCAGTGTGTGACAACAGAGCTAAGACCCCATCTGGACCCAATGGCCCTTCTGTAGAGATATCAGCACGAGTTAGTCTTCTTGACTCTTTCCTCTATGTGATCTCTCCACAATAGTTTCCGATCTTGGATCATTCCTTAAAATTTAATCCTATGGTATAAGGTGATGATCTTTCCCTCGAAACTGCATTATCTTTGTTTTCCCGGTGAAAAGACTTGTTTCCATTTTTCCTGGGTTAATATTCAGTTCTCCCGGCCAAGCCCAGTTTAGCGCAATGTTGTTTATTGCAATATTAATAACTAAAATGCATTAGATTAAACAAAAAAAAACTGTTATGTAAGGTAAAATTGACAACAGAATATGGTTGGATGAGTCTACATTAATTTTTTTTTAAACTTATTTGTATCAATAGCTTTTAGTTTAAACAAAATTTAATTAGTTTAAACAAAATTAAATTTAATTCCATTTTAATTATACACCGAATTGCAACAAAAATCTCTATTGACAATGAATTTTTTTATATTAACCGGGAGCATAGCATGTTGGTCTAAAACAAGTTTAGTTAAAAATAAAATTAACAACCGAATCGGTAATATTTAAATTCCTTTTTATCTTTAGGCTTTACTTTTTACAACTGTGTGTATCTGTGAAATTAACCAAGAAAATAGTAAATTTTAAGAATTTTTCTATTAAAATTGCGGCACCTGAAGGAATTGCCCAAAGAAATAATTGACACTGGCGGAATAGGGTATTTAAAAAAAAATACAATTTTGAATTTCAACACCATGCAGACCTGATAACATGTAAAAATTTCTATTAGTCGTTTTTACTATAAAAATATTTTGAACTATAAATTTTCACTAGCTGTTAATTACTCGTATTTCAGTCAGAAAACTAATTTGTTCATATCAATCAGAACAATGATTTTTGCCCCAAAATAAAGTTACAGATCCAGATAAGTTAAGTTAACCAGAGAAATTTTAACAGTCGAATTTTTAACATATTGAAGAAACTTTCTGCAACAAAACAAACAACATCGTGCTTGAGCTGCCACGTATAGTGTCCTTTTGTGATCATTTAGGCATTTGACATTAGTAAAAATTTGTCATAAAATGATTCTCCATGGAGTTTTAATTCACGTCTTATTATATTATCACAAAATTGTTTTGCATTAATTTTGTTTTGCGAGTAAAACTTGAGCAAACGTGTTATTGTCAAAAATTTATATATTTTTTTACGTTGCCTATGCATGTGTGTGTGAATGTATGTATGTAGTCGTATTGACGCATGACGTTGTGGGTTGTATGTATGTGTAAGGGTTCTGACTGCTCCAAGGTTTTATAAAGTAAAATTAAAAAAAACTAAACAATGTGAGACAGTAAAAAATTCCTTTTGAAAAGATATGAGTAGATAATTTTTTGTCTTAAGTAGAAAAAAAATAAGCAACTTAATTAATATGTGCATAATTAGTAAAGAACAAACGACAATGGCAAGACTGTTGTAAATTTAGAGATGGTAAAATTTAGTTTTCATTATAAAAAAAGCTGTCAGCAAATTGCGATGATGCGATGAGTCAGAACAATTCACATATTCCATTTGCAATAATGGCTGAGTATATAAAGCAGAAATCTAAATCAACTGACACCACACACAGTCGTCCAAACACAAAGAACGCTGATGATGATGGTGTAGTGGCCTTAGAAAACAGCTAGATGTTCCGTTCTACTACGTGTTTGTCAAAATATTTACAATTAACTTTGGTGCTACGAGTGTTTGTTCATTAATAATTATCACATGTAATTGGGCTTACAGAGCTATACGAACTTAAGCCTGATCAAATCATAAAGATTGCAACAAATGAAGTTCGAATAATAATAATTAAAAACTAAGAAAAATTAATTCACATATTAAGTTTCATGTTGGTTAAAAATTTAATCAACTCTTGATAGCAAAATAAAATTTAAATTTTCCATTAAAATGTGTGTAAATTAATATTGTTACGTTTAAATTTTATTAAACGTGTGAGTTCTTTTGATTGCTCAAAAATAAAAATAAATAACAACACGATTTTCTTATTTGCAACTGAACTTCCTTTTATTCTTGACTAAACCAATTACAACTTGTCTTTTCTTATTTGCTTCTGAACGTTATTATCCACGGCACGATGTCTTTTACTTTCAACGATGTTCACTCTACTAAATTCCAATTAGCACTGACTCACTTGTTCGTTCACAACACAACTGAACTTCACAACTGGCTTATTCACGACTGACTTGCCATTGGTTGCTTCGCGCTTTTTATACTGTGCACCAATACCACTAGAAGTTTCAAGCATAGTCCAGACGATCATTATCATCTTAAATGTTGTTTACTTAGTGCCAAATTAAGTTCATGTGGTAACTATGTCATACATGTGTACATGCATACGTGTGTACATCATTAACTAAGCAATGCATGGTGGTTGTTTACCTTTTGCCTTTCGTTTGAATTAGCATGTATGTATGTGCGTGTGTAAATATGCGAATAAGCAGACGCTTTTTGTTGTTGCTTTTGCTTGTTTACGTGTTACGCATGCTTATTTAGTTCTTTGCTACAGTGTTTGCACGCGAATATGTGTGTACGTTTGTTGCTTTAGTTAAATACTTCTAGATAGTTCTTTGCATTAACCCTGTAGGAATCTTTTTACGTAACACTGCCGCCCACTTAAGCCTATTCGTCCCGAATAGGCACATCATCACTGCCTGTTTCTTTCTTCGTTTTCTATACGCCTTGTAGTTGCGCTGTAGACGACTACCTCTTCCATATTTGTAGGCTTTAGTTCTGGCTCTGCTTCGTCTTTCAACTTTGACTTGTGTTACCATACGCTGGAGGTGACTACTTCGTTTACATTTGCGGTCCGTGGTATTAACTCTGCTTCCTGTTTCTACTACAGCTCGTTTTGCTATACACTGCAGATGAAACCTTCTTTGACATTTGCAGCATTTGGTACTGAATCTGCTTCGTACTTCCACTACAGCTTGCCATGCCGTACGCTGTAGATGACAACTTCTGCCACATTTGTGGCATCTGGCTCTGAGTCTACTTTGCCTCTTGACTAGAGCGTGCTCTACCATACCCTGGAGATGACTACTCCTTCCACATTTATGGCCTTTGGCTCTGACTCTACCGTGTCCCTTGGCTAGAGCTTGCCTTACCATACACTGGAGATGACCACTCCTTCCACACTTATGGCCTTTGGCTCTGACTCTACCTTGCTCCTTGGCTAGAGCTTGCCTTACCATACACTGGAGATGACCACTCCTTCCACACTTATGGCCTATTGCACTGACTCTACTTTGTTCCTCGCCTAGACTTTGCCTTACCACACGCTTGAGGTTCTTTACAAAAGTTGTCTTCTTCTTCCTTGCTGCTTTTATGCTGCGCGCTTTGTATACTGTAGCAGTTTCTTTACCCTGAGAAAGCAAGACCATTTCACCCATAGCTTGTTCCACTGTTCCACTGACCGCTTGACTATCTTCTAAGTCACGAGCTTCATTCACTTCGCTGGAGACTTCTGACAAACTTCGCTTATTTCCAACTTGTTGACACTGACCACTGTTGATTTCGTCAACATTTTCTTCATTGCCAGAAATTTCATCGTTGATCTGCTCCAAGTCAGAAATCTTTTCGTCTGATTTACTGACTTGTACTTTAATGCCATCTACTCTTCTATATAAGCCCTTAGACATTTCTTGAAGTCTCGCACTCATTTTATCTAGAAGTTTCTCGTTCGTGGCCTTCATTTCAGCTAGAATTCTCTCATTGTTTGCCTCCATTTTCTCATTAGCTCTAGAGAACTCCTGAAATCTGTCATCCATTTTGCTCATCATGGCAGCAAACATTGCGCTGATATCTGTACTGGTTGGAGTACTAGTAGAAGGAGCAGATGTTTCTTCCATCTCATATTTCTCTTCAAATTCGTACTCTCCTATGTCAACGAGAACGACGCTTGAATTCATCTATCAGCCTCTTTTGAAGTTCTGCCTTATTACCTGTTGTCGGCAGGTCACACTTACTCAATTCCTTTTTGAGTTGCTCCACTTTTAGGTCTTCGAACTTCATTGTCGATTTTCTTTCCTTGTATTACAAATTAATTATTCTCTAATTAATTTATTATTTTTATTTTAATTTTGCAATCCCACTTCTGACACCAAATGTTACGTTTAAATTTTATTAAACGTGTGAGTTCTTTTGATTGCTCAAAAATAAAAATAAATAACAACACGATTTTCTTATTTGCAACTGAACTTCCTTTTATTCTTGACTAAACCAATTACAACTTGTCTTTTCTTATTTGCTTCTGAACGTTATTATCCACGGCACGATGTCTTTTACTTTCAACGATGTTCACTCTACTAAATTCCAATTAGCACTGACTCACTTGTTCGTTCACAACACAACTGAACTTCACAACTGGCTTATTCACGACTGACTTGCCATTGGTTGCTTCGCGCTTTTTATACTGTGCACCAATACCACTAGAAGTTTCAAGCATAGTCCAGACGATCATTATCATCTTAAATGTTGTTTACTTAGTGCCAAATTAAGTTCATGTGGTAACTATGTCATACATGTGTACATGCATACGTGTGTACATCATTAACTAAGCAATGCATGGTGGTTGTTTACCTTTTGCCTTTCGTTTGAATTAGCATGTATGTATGTGCGTGTGTAAATATGCGAATAAGCAGACGCTTTTTGTTGTTGCTTTTGCTTGTTTACGTGTTACGCATGCTTATTTAGTTCTTTGCTACAGTGTTTGCACGCGAATATGTGTGTACGTTTGTTGCTTTAGTTAAATACTTCTAGATAGTTCTTTGCATTAACCCTGTAGGAATCTTTTTACGTAACACTGCCGCCCACTTAAGCCTATTCGTCCCGAATAGGCACATCATCACTGCCTGTTTCTTTCTTCGTTTTCTATACGCCTTGTAGTTGCGCTGTAGACGACTACCTCTTCCATATTTGTAGGCTTTAGTTCTGGCTCTGCTTCGTCTTTCAACTTTGACTTGTGTTACCATACGCTGGAGGTGACTACTTCGTTTACATTTGCGGTCCGTGGTATTAACTCTGCTTCCTGTTTCTACTACAGCTCGTTTTGCTATACACTGCAGATGAAACCTTCTTTGACATTTGCAGCATTTGGTACTGAATCTGCTTCGTACTTCCACTACAGCTTGCCATGCCGTACGCTGTAGATGACAACTTCTGCCACATTTGTGGCATCTGGCTCTGAGTCTACTTTGCCTCTTGACTAGAGCGTGCTCTACCATACCCTGGAGATGACTACTCCTTCCACATTTATGGCCTTTGGCTCTGACTCTACCGTGTCCCTTGGCTAGAGCTTGCCTTACCATACACTGGAGATGACCACTCCTTCCACACTTATGGCCTTTGGCTCTGACTCTACCTTGCTCCTTGGCTAGAGCTTGCCTTACCATACACTGGAGATGACCACTCCTTCCACACTTATGGCCTATTGCACTGACTCTACTTTGTTCCTCGCCTAGACTTTGCCTTACCACACGCTTGAGGTTCTTTACAAAAGTTGTCTTCTTCTTCCTTGCTGCTTTTATGCTGCGCGCTTTGTATACTGTAGCAGTTTCTTTACCCTGAGAAAGCAAGACCATTTCACCCATAGCTTGTTCCACTGTTCCACTGACCGCTTGACTATCTTCTAAGTCACGAGCTTCATTCACTTCGCTGGAGACTTCTGACAAACTTCGCTTATTTCCAACTTGTTGACACTGACCACTGTTGATTTCGTCAACATTTTCTTCATTGCCAGAAATTTCATCGTTGATCTGCTCCAAGTCAGAAATCTTTTCGTCTGATTTACTGACTTGTACTTTAATGCCATCTACTCTTCTATATAAGCCCTTAGACATTTCTTGAAGTCTCGCACTCATTTTATCTAGAAGTTTCTCGTTCGTGGCCTTCATTTCAGCTAGAATTCTCTCATTGTTTGCCTCCATTTTCTCATTAGCTCTAGAGAACTCCTGAAATCTGTCATCCATTTTGCTCATCATGGCAGCAAACATTGCGCTGATATCTGTACTGGTTGGAGTACTAGTAGAAGGAGCAGATGTTTCTTCCATCTCATATTTCTCTTCAAATTCGTACTCTCCTATGTCAACGAGAACGACGCTTGAATTCATCTATCAGCCTCTTTTGAAGTTCTGCCTTATTACCTGTTGTCGGCAGGTCACACTTACTCAATTCCTTTTTGAGTTGCTCCACTTTTAGGTCTTCGAACTTCATTGTCGATTTTCTTTCCTTGTATTACAAATTAATTATTCTCTAATTAATTTATTATTTTTATTTTAATTTTGCAATCCCACTTCTGACACCAAATGTTACGTTTAAATTTTATTAAACGTGTGAGTTCTTTTGATTGCTCAAAAATAAAAATAAATAACAACACGATTTTCTTATTTGCAACTGAACTTCCTTTTATTCTTGACTAAACCAATTACAACTTGTCTTTTCTTATTTGCTTCTGAACGTTATTATCCACGGCACGATGTCTTTTACTTTCAACGATGTTCACTCTACTAAATTCCAATTAGCACTGACTCACTTGTTCGTTCACAACACAACTGAACTTCACAACTGGCTTATTCACGACTGACTTGCCATTGGTTGCTTCGCGCTTTTTATACTGTGCACCAATACCACTAGAAGTTTCAAGCATAGTCCAGACGATCATTATCATCTTAAATGTTGTTTACTTAGTGCCAAATTAAGTTCATGTGGTAACTATGTCATACATGTGTACATGCATACGTGTGTACATCATTAACTAAGCAATGCATGGTGGTTGTTTACCTTTTGCCTTTCGTTTGAATTAGCATGTATGTATGTGCGTGTGTAAATATGCCAATAAGCAGACGCTTTTTGTTGTTGCTTTTGCTTGTTTACGTGTTACGCATGCTTATTTAGTTCTTTGCTACAGTGTTTGCACGCGAATATGTGTGTACGTTTGTTGCTTTAGTTAAATACTTCTAGATAGTTCTTTGCATTAACCCTGTAGGAATCTTTTTACGTAACAATATGTAAAATGTTGTTAAAATGTAAATATTTACTTGAATAATTTTGGTGTAGCTTTCGTTTTTTCATATACATATTTAGTTTAGAAAGCTGATGTTACTCGTAAGTTATTTTGTTTCAGAAAACCACAACTCAAAATAACGTAATTTACATACGTAACACTAACCTTATTTTGATAAACGGATAATTTTTATCCAAAATGAATTTCTTGTTTTATTTAATGTAAATATGCGGATATGTGCAGTTTCCATGAATATTTTTTGTTACAAAGCCTGAAAAAATGCCTCGGCGCAATCGAATTTGACAACATCGATTAAATCGTTACAAAAACAAAAACGTATTTTGCTGATCTCGACATATCTAATTTTCTGGAAGGGACAAAATAATTTTGAACAACATTTTTAAAGAAAAACAAAAAAAAAATTATCTACTCATATTTTTTGAAAACAACTTTTTCACTGTCTCGCAATGTTATTAGTTTTTTAATTTTTTTACTTAATAAAACCTTGGAGCAGTCAACACCCTTTCAAATATAAGAGCCCAAACAACAATGTCATGCTTTAATACATATTGCTCATATTCATAAATATTTATGTATATACACAAACACATGCATAGGCAACATTAAAAAATATATACATTTTTTACAATAACACTTTTGCTCATGTTTTGCGAGTTAACAAAATTAATACAAAACAATTTTGTGAAAATATAATACGCCTTGGATTACTAAAATTTCATGGAGAATAATTTTTTAACAAATTTTTTATTAATGTCTAATGCCTAAATTATCACAAACGGTACTGTACATTAGCAAAATTTACTGCTTTCCAGAAGCGTATTTGCAAGGGAGACAATGTTACAGAACCACTTGCTCTTGCGCATGAATCAGACATTTTCTGTTTGTTCGAGATGAGCCAGCTAGAAGCTCCCAAAACGCCAAGAGTTTTTTACTTAACTAAAGTACTTCACGAAAGTAATATTCAGATGCAAAAGTTATTGGTTTGCAAAATTTTCTATGACAGATTTCTAGGTTAGTGCTTTTGAGAAGCATTTTTTGAAGCTTTTGTTATCAAGTAAGCAATACATTGCTTCCCTCAGGTGTAAGCGCTTCCAAATAAGAATTTTTTTCTGCTGGGACGTGTCAGGCAGCTCATGCATGATGTTGACTGTTTTATTGCAGAGAGTATTAAATTACTTAAAATTTTTAATTTCAAAAGTTTTGGTGGAACTTTAATTAGCCAACTGGTTCTCTCTCTTTGTTTAAGTTAATCAGTATCCCAGAAAAAGGTGAGAGAACGAAATGGAATCACTTGCAATTTTGTTTTTATAATGCAAGATTTTTGTTCGCGTCGAGCCACTGAAATGCAATAGCGATATATGTATCATCCACCAAACGTGTACGTGTATGTGTATACATCAGAGCTGCCCACAGAGAGAAAACACTGAGAGAAATGTATAAGCGTATGTGCATTCATTTGTGTAAAAAGCCGATTGATGTTCGGCACTCCGGTATACGTACGTACATATGTTTGTATATAGTTGTGTACTATTTGTGTACGATCGTAGAAAATCTTTTAATGGTCTCGCTTATGTTACTGATTCTCGGAAGCAATGTATTGCTTCTAACAGCTTTTAGTGCTTCTAAGTTTCGAAATTTTTTTGCTGGAATGGAATTTGTTTTTTTTTATAAAAAAAACTGTTCTCCTGATTGATTGTTGGAAAAATATTCTTTTCACCAGCTCAATGAAATTTGCAATTTCAATGAAAAAAATCCATGAATTGGGCTACGAATTGTACTCTATTAACCGCAATATTCACTGAATAACGATTTCTCGTTACCAAACTTGAAGAAATGGCTCGGCGGAAACGGATTTGACTCCAATGATTAAATCATCACAAAAACAAAAATATATTTTTACGATCTCGACAAATCTAATTTTCGGGCAGGGATAAAAAAATTTCGAGCGAATTTTTAAAGAAACAAAAATTATAGTTAATTTTAATTGTTATTGTTCGAACTTCATTTATTTCTATATTTATGACTTGATGAGGCTAAAAAGTTCGTATCGCTTTGCAATCCAAATTACATGTGATAATTATTAATGAACAAATACTCGCAACACCAAAGTCCAATCTTTATTAATTATTCACATATTAGTTAAGTTGCTTATTTTTCTTCTACTTAAGACCAAATATTATCTACTCATATCTTTTCAAAAAGAATTTTTTACTGTCTCACATTGTTATTAGTTTTTTTAAAATTTTACTTTATAAAACCTTGGAGCAGTCAGCACCCTTACAAATACATACAACCAACAACGTCATGCTTCAATACGACTCCATACATACATTCACACACACATGCATAGGCAACGTTAAAAAATATATAAATTTTTGACAATAACACGTTTGTTCAAGTCTTACTCGCAAAACAAAATTAATAGAAAACAATTTTGTGAAAATATATTATGACGTGAATTAAAACTTCATGGAGAATCATTTTATGACAAATTTTTACTAATGTCTAATGCCTAAATGATCACAAAAGGACACTACGTGGCAGCTCAAGCACGATGTTGTTTGTTTTGTTGCAGAAAGTGTCTTCAATATGTTAAAAATTCGACTGCAAAAATCATTGTTTTGATTGAAATGAACAAACTAGTTTTTTGATTGAAATACAACAGCGAGTGAAAATTTATAGTTTAAAATATTTTTATAGTAAAAACGACTAATAGAAACTGTTACATGTTATCAGGTCTGCATGGTGTTGAAATTCAAAATTGTATTTTTTTTAAATAGCCAATTCCGCCAGTGTCAATTATTTCTTTGGGCAATTCCTTCAGGTGCCGGAATTTTAAGAGAAAAATTCTTAAAATTTACTATTTTCTTGGTTAATTTCACAGATACACAGAGTTGTAAAAAGTAAAGCCTAAAGATAATAAGGAAATTTAATATTACCGATTCGGTTGTTAATTTTATTGTAAACTAAAGTTGTTTTAGATCAACATGCTATGCTCCCGGTTAATATAAAAAAATTAATTGTCAATAGAGATTTTTGTTGCAATTCGGTGGATAATTAAAATGGAATTAAATTTACTATTTTCTTGTTTAAACTAAAAGGTATTGATACAAATAAGTTTAAAAAAAATTAATGTAGACTCATCCAACCATATTCTGTTGTTAATTTTACTGTGCATAACAATTTTTTTGTTTAATCTAATGAATTTTAGTTAAAAAAAATTTGCAATAAACAACATTGCGCTAAACTGGGGAAAACAAAGATCATGCAGTTTCGAGGGAAAGATCATCACCTTATACCATAGGATTAAATATTAAGGAATGATCCAAGATCGGAAACTATTGTGTAGACATCATATAGAGGAAAGAGTCAAGAAGGCTAACTCGTGCTGATATCTCTACAGAAGGGCCATTGGGTCCAGATGGGGTCTTAGCTCTGTTGTCACACACTGACTCTATAGACTAACATACGAAGAATATTGAGCTACAAAATTGGACGAAAATTGCCTACAGGACACGATGGAATTGTGAAACTGGTAATTTAACCAAGGTTCTATCGGGCGATCCGCAAGAAGACAAAACAAGGGGACCGTTGAATCTAAACAAACCCTAGCAAGGAAAGTTGAGCGGCACCTTAACACTCTAATCTACTAGGGCATTTATACCGGGTTAAAGTCACGAATGACAATGAATGCATGGAGGACATGGAGACAATGCAGAACTTGTTTTGTCATTGTCCAGCTTTCACTCAGCCGAGATCCAGTTATTTAGGGAATGACACCTTATCAGATATTACTCATCTTAGAGGCATTGACTGGAGAAGTTTGAGGAACTAACCAATGCAATAAGCAAATTGAATTGGCCTGCTAACTTCAAGTTGTGTGTCCGTTTCTTACATTCTACATTTGAAGTTTTAAGTGTCCCTTTTGGCTTAGTAATGCATAGACTTTTATTTTTTCCTCTTCCTCCCTCGTGTGGATTAATTATTATGAAGGAAATATTTTAATTCAAACAAGTAGTTAAGGTCTTCATTTGGATTTGGATGAAATGAATGCCAACTGCATTAGAATTTTTAGATGGATATTGGAGTGGTTGTTGTTTGTTTAACTTTTTTTTATTGCCTTTCCTTTAAATCCACTTTGATTACTGCTTCACATTAGTTAGTTTAACCAATTTCTTTAGTTAATGCATTTTTGATCATCTAAATTTGTTAGATTTTCGAGCACCAATAACTTTTCTACTCTGTACCATTTTTTATGTCTCTACTTTTAACCCCCGACCAAAAAAAGGGGTGTTATAAGTTTGTAGTTTGTATTTGTGTATTTGTACGAGTCCACGTTCAGACCAAACGACTGGACCGATTTTGATTTAGTTTTTTTCTTTTTTTGGTTGAAAGGTGACTTGATCGAGAAGGTTCTTAGATATGGTTTAAGAAAATAGCTCCAGACGTCACATATTTTCTAGAAATATTCGGGGGTTTTTAAAATTTTTAATATTTGTTATCTCTAAAAAAATTATACAAATTTCATCACAATTTCAGAAAATTTTCTAAAAACTTGTCTGATAAAAATTCAGTACTTCGAATTCATAAGAAAAAATGAAAGTCTTAAAAATTCTTATTATTGGTTTTCTGTTTTTTTTTCGAACGTCAATGCTGAGTAAACATTCAACTCATACATATAAATCGAATTCATATACTCTTACCAATGAACAAAGAAAAAAAATTAAGAAAAATTATGAATTGTGTTAATACTTATTTTTTTAATACACATACAAATCTACGAGTATATTTTTTTGAATATATATATCACTGTTCACTTGGCCATCACAGTTTCAGAATGCTGGAAATCCAAGTAAAAACTGTAGAATGCAACAACAAGTAACATAGACCACTACAATAATACTTACATGCATGTACCGATGGTACATCGAATAAGTAAAAAATAATTAATGTGATGATCGTAAAAAGATAAGTAAGAATAGTTAAACATACTGAGGTAGAGTAATATAATTTCGTGCTAACCTAAATAGAAAAATGAAAAATTGGAAAAAACAGAAAATTAATAGTGATACTTATAAATGTGTTTACCAAAGGTAAATCAATTGTATACACAACAATCGTTTCTCATATTCCGTTCATTGTACATTTAAGTTAAATAGCTGATATTAATAAGAATCTCTACCCAAGTAGATAGACTAGGGTGCTGATGAAGTGCGTGGCTGCACAGAAAAGTATCGGTATTTCCCCCAGCTTAAAGTCTAAGTTTAATTTTTCTTCTCTTCTTTAGAAACTCACATTAATTAATAAAAATATTTCATTCAATAAGAATTGAAATTACTGAACTTGAGCCTAACTATGAATTATTTCTGATTAAAATTAATATTTTAGAAAATAATGAGGAAAATAACTAACAAAATACATACCACTAATTTTATGTAAAAAATTATATTTATATGGAAGTTTTTTATTTTAAGCATGTAAAATAAGAGCTTATATATGTATATTAAATTATTTCATACATAAATATACATATAGTCCAAATAAAACTAAATAAAAAATAATTAAAAATTACATTGAATATATGGGCTTGAGGGCAGGACGCACCCTCAAAACCACAATTTATCGGTATGAAATTTTTTTTATTTTATTTTTACATACATAAGACTGACCCGAATTGGGGGTTGAGAGTCGAAGAAATAAAAAAAAATAACGGCCACCCTAATCTATGTGTATACTCCATACCTAACTCATTTTTTTTAAGATTGGTCGGTGGGTCAATACAGTTCTGATTTCTGTTACTTCAAACATATTAGTGGAACATAGGGTTTTTAATCTAGTGCTACAGCGTCAACTGCGTTGGGGGTTTGTAATAATTTTAATTAAAAGTTATTAAAAGTTTTCAAGCACGGAAGAAACTGGAACAAACACTTTTTCACATTCTCATGTTGTATTCAAACGTGAAGAAAATTAAACACCTGATGACTTTCAGTAACTTTGTATTGATAGACCTTGGGGTATAACTGCTTCACAAATATTTTTTTTTTACTATTGACAAATAAAATTTTTCTTAATTTACTTCAAGTGCATTAAATTTTATTTATAACTATTCGTACATATTTATTTTTATGAATTAATACACAAATTTAGTAAGTATTTTTCCATCGTCAAAATATGTCGCTTCGAAAAACATACATATTTTTATTTCGTTTAAACTTTAAAGGCATATTTTAGAAAAAGTTGTGTATAATAATAGTTTTTCAAGCATTGTTGAAAATTGTTTGTGAATTCTCATTTTATAAAATATTATTTATTCTACATGAAATTACTAAAAGCGTTTTGAAGTTTTATTATTATGTGGTTTATTGGGCTCTTAAACACACATCTTTAAATTATTATAAGAAAAAGTTTTATATACAAAATCGAAAACGAAAATTGGTAACAAGTTATTGAAATATATATTTTTTTTATCAGTGATATCAAAATTCTATAATCAATAATCAAATTTCAAGTGCTTTAATAAAAAAATTCTTTGATTTACCAAACACACACAACAACTGTTGAAACAAAGGTGAGTGTTACAATTAAGATGTTTTGTAGAATTTTTAAATTTATTTTTGTTAAAATTGTTTCTTATAATACCAATAGCTAGGTTTGTTCATTTACTAAAAATTATTACGAATTTGTAACAATTGTTACTGGAAAGTGTTCATTAACTCAAAAAGTTTGCGAGGGGAGAGC
The DNA here is from genome assembly GCA_905220375.1 of Tachina fera. Classification (NCBI taxonomy): domain Eukaryota; kingdom Metazoa; phylum Arthropoda; class Insecta; order Diptera; family Tachinidae; genus Tachina; species Tachina fera. The sequence continues at coordinate 98,470,718 of LR999967.1, read as the reverse complement.
GTCAAAAGAGAGAAAAAAATTGAGAGACAAACAAATTCCTACAGGTTATTACTAGTAAAATTCTTACTTGCAAGAATTAGCCAACCACCTGTTGTGTGTTTTGTTGTCATTTGTTGTTATTATTTTTTAAAAAATATTTCAAAAAGGAAAACTGAAAAAATTTGCATTTCTTTGTTAAAAACACGTATACGTATGAAAAAAGAAAGCATGCTTTCTTAATTTATTGTTTTTCTTCCATTATGCCACATAAATTCAATTCTAATGCTCATTTGTTGAGTTGACTTTAATAGGAGACATTTTAATTGTACGATGAAATTTTTTATTGTATGCATTAACTAAATCTTTGTGTATATCAATCCACTTATATGAACCATTATAGCTAAATTCTTTCTTTCTTTCTTTGTATGTATATGCGACCAACGAGCTAAGCAAATATAAATATATGCATACATATAAAGCGATTTTTCTTATAATACATTGACGAAAACTTCACTAAGAAAAATATTAGGATACTTGGCAACTGGTTAAATGTCCATGCTGAGTAAATAGTTCACGTTACTTGACAATTGAGTTTCATCGCTGCATCGCCAATTAATTTACTTTTAATGTTTTACTCGAAATTACTTTCCAGTAATGCAAAAATATCGGTTTCGCTCACCCTCTCGAGCATGAAGTCATGTTGGAATTTTGGGACCTACATTTATTATTATATTCTTTGCATTTTGTGGCATGCCATTTGTGAAGTCCTCTCATACATAAATACATACATACATATCTTATATACTACATACATACATAGATAAAAATAATTTATAGTAATCTTCCTGAAGGTAATGTCAATTTATTGGTCTTATTCCTACTTAATAAGAACTCCTAAGCTACTAATACTTACACTTACTTTATGATACATACATACATACATACACACAAATATTCTTAACACGATTGATTGTACTCGTATTTTCTCTTCTTAATGGAAAGATGTTGTTTATGTTATGTGTTGCACTAAATTGGAATTGGATTTGTTTAAATTAACTTCATGAGCACTATACATATATATTTTGTAACCTTTGCTTTTTTCTTCTTTACATTCTTTTAGGCTGGTTTGGCTGGTGCCTTATCTCATTTGCGTTTGGGTGAGCCACGCACTCCTGAGCAGGATGCTTACGAACAATTGATGCGTCGCCAATGCTGGGAGGCGGGCCAGGTTGACTATTCTGGTCGTGATTCGTTTGACAATATTTGGAAAAAAATAACACAAACCTTGGAAACCAAACCAGACAATAATGAAAAGACGGGTAGCTCCTAAAATCATTAATACACAACAACACATCAGTAAAATTTTTCATCATATACATGCATACATATAAAAAGAAAATTATTTTCATACATTCTAAAAATGTAGTTACATTTCATATAGAAAAAACAAAGAAGAAAAGGAGAACATATCTTACATCTAACATTAGACAAAACACACAATTTTTTATACAATTTTAATTAAAGAGGTTTAAAATAAACTTTACAAGCAAAAAGAGTTTTAACAATAAAAAAACACTTCCTACATTTACAAAAGAAATCATGTTTTTTTTAATAATACAACTTTGTTTTAAGCAAATTTTATTGTTTTAAGGTTCAATTTAACGTGCCAATAACCATAACCATAGAAAACAGCTGTTCGAATCAAACTTATGGGCAGCACTGTATTTAATTATAACCGTAAGCATAAACAACTGTTTTCTTTAATAGACGTACTTATTTGTTGTTGCACTTTTGAATTGAATAAGTAAATGAGCCCATAAACATATCGCTCATTTACTTCAATAGTGGCACAACTCAAAAAAACCAGTTTTACAGAAAACGCGTTTTAAGTTTTCAATTTGCATACAACTGAATGGAGAAATGAAAAACAAATCTTCTCTCAGGAGGTGATGGTATAAGCTATTTGTATGAAATTTTTACACAAGATAAAATACGGAATGAAGAATCTTTCTGCATTATTTACTCAAAAAACCCATTTTTTGAGTTATGCCACTATTGAAGTAAATGAGCGATATGTTTATGGTTGTGTCAGCAAATATATTTATGTTTATGGCAATGCTAATGGTATTATGGTATGACACGTATGATTGAACTTTAATTTATTTTAAAGCTAAATGTTGTCTATGTTGGTGTACGAGTATGTTTGTTTTGTTTTATACTTCTTTCTCATTTTCGCACCATCTTTACATTTACATATACTATATTTTTTTATAATTTCAGTTTTTATTTAAAAAAAAATCTTTAAAAGTCTAAGCAAGAAAAGTCTTATTGCATGTTCTTATTTAAAAAAATGAATAAAATTATAACATTTTAAATGCATTTTAATTTTTGTTTATATTAAATTTATTTACTTATTGTTTTCTTTTACAACAATGAATTTTGAAGTGTTCACCAATTTCAATGTTCACTAGTTGATTTGTGTGTCCGCAACGATGAGAATGAATTATTTTGATAGTTATAGTGAACACTAGTGTCGAAATATTTCAGTGAAAAAAGTGTGGTGAATTATGAACACTAAAATTGGTGAACACTTCAAAACTAATCGTTGCGAAATTCGGCCCTTGCAGTGAATTTAAGTCAATGAATAATTTTTTAATCAGCCAGCTAAAAAAATTATATATGGTTCATATATTTTTAATATATGAATGTATATAACTATATATGAATATGTATGAATTCATGTATGGAAAGATATGGGACTATACATGGCAAAACTATTATATATGAACTAATATATGGACTAATATATGAAATGTATTACGATATATGAGCTCATATATGAAAATTTAATTATAAAACTCTTCATATGTGGATCCATATATAAATATAAGATTTTATATATGGAGCCATATAAGAATGTATACATACATGATATCTCACATAAGATCGTTTTTGCAATCAAAAAATCTTGGAATTTTATCACTGCAGAATTGGAAATCCATTAGATTACATACGGTATGCAAAGTTTATATGCGTACCCTCAACGTAAAAAAAAGAAAACCTTTTTGTTAAAAAAAAACCATTCTTGTATGATTTTATACATTGTGGCCCCATTTAATATATCAAATAATCAAAAGGATAATCCAGTCATTAATTTCATAGAAAATAACAAAACTCTCTAGATGAGAAACGAAGTTCATATTACAGTATTGTAAACTATTGTTAGACGGATTATTTTTTCTTTTATAATTAATTGCATTAGTTTTTAAACTGATTTATTAATCTAAATGTTATGTACGAATATGATTTATGTGTTTTTAAAATAATTGATTCACCTTTTGATAAATGAAATGACTTTTATTCGTTTTGAATTATTTGTCCAAACAAATGTTTCATTAAATACAACCTCTCTCTCAAGTCTAAAAAAAAATTAATTTTAATAATTTAATTTATTGCACAGCAGTGCCTTTTGTGAATCAAGAGTGTATGAATATGAATTTTGCACATACATGTATGAAAATGTATGAATATATATAATCATATATGCCCATATACCCTCATTTTTCGGATCCGAACCATATATGGGATATCATATATGCTCCATACATATTTCTTTAGCTGGGCAGGCAGTTATTTTTGTACAAATGAAACATTTATTATTAAAATTAAATTGATTTTCTGAAGAAGACAAGAAACGACATTAAATTTGCAGCACTAAAACTAAACTTTTTCAGTCTTAATCAGAAAATTACATTAATGAATTATAAATATTTCATTTATTAAAAAAAAAACTAATTAATACTGCATTAACAATTATTCCTTGACTTCAATTTATTTATTTTTTATTTCATATGTTTATGTATGTATGTTACAATATTTTTCTTTCCATTTAGTGTTATCGCTGGTGTAACATCTCTATGTCGTTGTTGTAAGTTATCATCTCTCTATGTTTAGCGTTAAAATATTAAACAACAGAGTTTTTTATCTTTTGCATCCTTGGGATTATCAATTAAAGTGATAACGTATCTAATTGATTTTCTTGATTTTCGTCATAATTTGAAGTTTTGCTTATGCATTTTTTAATTTATTTTAAACTCTAGAAACTATAACTGATTTAATAAGATCTATTTTGGGCGATATCACAAGTAAATATCAATATTTTTTTTACTATATTTTTAAATTTTTAGATCTTTATATGCGTATTTATGTATGTACAATGTACATATGTACATTAAGGTGTCTCTCAAAAACAAGTTCGCTTTATAGCACTGAATATAAAGTATTGTTGTAAGGCGGTTTCGAAAGAAATTTTTTTTGTCGAACGTGTAGGGGTCGCCAAAATTCATTTTTCGTTATATCTTCTGCTTTTACAGTGTGATATATCGATATTTTTGTATCGAGGAGTTCAATAGTCATTGACATCAAATAAATATACCGTTCTAGTATTTACCCACAACATCTTTGTTCCTACCACCCTAATGTACCACTCTAAGCTCTGCAGCTCATTTCTGTATGTAAAATTTCTCACATGAAATGTGAAACACAAAATTCAATCGTTTCTCGATATGGGAGATAAAAGTGTTTCTGTATTTGAATGTGAGAGCAGACAACACTGATTCTGTTTTTACTGGAATATTTCCACTAATCGAGTGTCAAATAAAAATAAAATAAAATGTCACAAAAGTATTATTTTAACAACAAACAAACCAAAAAAAAAAAAGAAATAATTTAACAATAATAACAAAAATTAAACATTTTAAAAACCCCTGAATATATCTAGAGAAAATGCGATATCTTCTAAACGGCTGGACCGATTTTCTTAAAACCTTTCAAACAGAAAAAACTAAATCAAAATATGTCCAGCCGTTTGGTCTGTACGTGGACACGGACATACACACAGATACACACACACACTACAAACTTATAAAACCCCTTTTTTTTGGTCGGGGGTTAAAAATAAAATAAAATAAAATAATGAAAATGAATACAACTGTTTCTACATAAGAAAACTACACAAAAAAATTCTAGTAAGGATAATCACATCGACTCTTTAATAATAATTTTAGTTATACAATTCGTAGCATATCTCATTAATTTTTTATATTTTCACACACAAATTCAAAAATTCATACATATGTTTGTACAAATTTGGTTGTTCTCGCACCAACTTAAATTGCAAGTTGTTTTGACAGTTCTGGCGAGAAACTTTCTACAAAAATTTCCAATAATTACTGGAAATTTATTTAAATGACAGATAGTTCTCGTAAACTAAATATACAGAAACACTTACATATGTGAGAAAAGCCATTTTGTGTTTTAATTTGGACTGTTTTTGTTACGATTCCCTCGTTTCATGCGGTAAATTTTACGATGCGAGATATACAGAAACTGGTGGGTAAATAATAGAACGGGATATTTGACTATTGAATCAAAACATTGGTCTCTTCGAGAAAAAATCATCGATATATCAACTTTAATATCCGACTGTAAATGTCAAAGATATAATGAAAAATGTATTTTAGTGACCCCTACGTTCGACAAAAAATCTATTTTTATATTCGGTGGTGTTCCGCGAACTTTTTTTCCTTGTAAGGCGAGACGGTCTAATATACATGCATATGTAGAAGAAATTTACCTCAATGAAACATGAAAATCTTTTCATTCGTGTGGTGAAGCAAATCGGATTAAAAAAGTGCCAAAATTGCTTCACCCATTAATGTTAAGTCGGTTTTGATAAATAATTGTCTCCTATAGCGCTGCGATTAGCTAAAAGAAAAAGTTTTGTGCAACAAATTTCATGGAAAAATGTATTGTACATTTATACTACGAATAAGTTAGGAAAAGCACAAACATATGATTAACAAAAATCCGCAAACTAATTATATATGGCAACACTGTGAAAAATTTGCGAAAAGGACCATTGTGTTGTTCATCGAGATATCTAATTTTTTCGGTTTGTCCCATTATACATAAACAAAATTTTGTTCGTTTTTTCCAACTGCTGAAGTAATACAAATTCGGAGAGATAAAGGTAGTTATTATTAATGCTGAAAAAAGAGCACAACCTAACTTATTTTCGCTCAGCAAGTTTGAAGGGAGCTTGCGTGAAAACATAAAAAAGCAGAATACAAATATATATTTTTACATGGGGATTTTTTAAACCGAGCAAACCCAGAGTTTCTTTAATGAGTTACATATACATAAGTTGCATCTGATAACAATAAAAATAATTTTGACGCTTTTTTTTACATTCATCAAAAGCGTTTATCACTTATGTGAGTATTACCCCTTTTACACAGGGAAAGTTTACTGTGCAAAGTCTTAATTCAGCTGGGAAAAAGACAGAAAGAGAGAGAGTATTCCTTCCTCTGTCTTTTACCCAGCTGAATTAAGACTTTGCAAAGTAAACTTTCCCCGTGTAAAAGGGGTGTATTTACCAAGCTAAGCTAAGCTAAGAATGTATAAGCTTCACAATTGTTGCAACCTAAAAATTATTTTTAGCAATTTGCCACCACACATTGTTGCTTCTCAGTAACTCAATAAATAATCATTAATGTCACTAAGGTCCAAATTCACAGACTATAGTTAACTAACGCTATTGGCTTAACTAACGATTTAGCTTGTAAATTTCATTGGTTAAACCGCCTTCATTAGTTAGCTAAAGACTGTGAATTTGGGTCTAATCAAAACAGCTGATTCTGAAAATTAAATTTTCCTTCTCTAATTTTTCATATATAATTGAGAAATTGAAGTCCAAGGAGTTCGCCATTCGTTATCAATACATTTGACTTGTTTTTACATTTGGCTAATCATCATCTTTCCCCAACTTGCCAGCTACATACAATAACATTTCTCAAATCATATTTTTTAATCTTATTTGCCAAACTAACCTTAAAATATATTTCTTTTTTGCTGAACTTTTCAGATGGCATTTTAAATAACAATACTAACGCCACATCACTAACAGAGACTGCTGTAATAAAGCCACATGTAACGATGAAAACTACAACTATAGCGAATGTTCAGACAACGAAATCGCTGCAAATTTCCTCCCATAAAACAAGTTCAACGAAGCAAAAACTATCGCGAAAAATAAAATAACAATTACTCCAGGTGCTGCGGCACTATACCTGTCTGATGCCAATGATTTTGTTAAAATATGGACATCAGGGACTAGACACATTGCCACAACCAGTGGATATTTAAGGCACAATAATTTTGTAGCTTTTTTTTGTTTGTTTTGATTTCCCATGTCACATATCAAAAGTTTAAATTATTATGTACATAAATAACGCTTCAAAAAAAATTTATTAGTTGATAGTTAGAATAATTATTAGCTTAAGCTAAAGCTTTGAAACTGCTTACGTCTAACATAAAAGCAAAAAAAAAAATATATGCCACAAAGCTAAACAAAAATCTTAAACATACTTATTTTGTTTATTTTCAACTCACTTCACCACAATACACACACCACCACCATCACCACACCTCACCAAAACAAAAAACACACCTTTACACCTCGTTATTCGAATTGATTGTTGGTTTTAAACCAAAAAGAGTTCGTGACTTCCGCCGATATTGAAGATGGTAAAATTGAGTATGACCACAAGACCGGTGCCAGCACCCAATATCGTGTCATTGAGGGTGGCTACGAAATGGTAACTACTACTCCCCAGCCCAATGGCACTGTTAAGACCTCGACTAGAACTTTTTGGGATCCTAAGCCCGTAAGCGAGGAAGATATGAGGAAGGAGCAGGCCAATAGGAAAATTATTCAATCCCGTATGAATAAGGAAATTCGTATTGATGAGAGAACTACCATGTTGACGCGTGCTATAGAAGGTGGTTACGAGGAGGTTTACACCACCATTAACGAGGACGGAACCAGAAGTACTAAGACTAAGACTTTCTTTGATTCGGTGCCCGAAGGTACTCCATTTCCTGGCCAAGCCCAACAACCTAAGCAGCAACCAGGCAGTAAAAAAACTATAACACGTAAGACTTCTACCGAATCTAATGATTCTACCGACAATCGCAAGATTGTCCAAAAGGTCAACAAAAACCAACAGTTGCAAAACATTCAGCAAACCTCCAATATCCAGCAACAATCTACTTATCAGGAGACCCGTCGTAACTCGCAAAATGTTGAGATTACGGAGAATAACCGTATCGTGCGCAAGAACTCATTGCAAACGTGACAAAATACTAGGCAAGTTACTTCTGGAAATGTCACAGATGGCAGGGACACCACCAACACCAACACCAAGACCAAGAAGACTAAGAAACCCAAGGGATCGGCTCCTCCCCCACCTGCCGATTTCTATCAAAACGATACTACCACTGTAAGCACACAGCGTGTGCCTGGTGGTTATGAATACACCTATACAACCCAATTGGAGTCTGGCAAAACTATTACCACTTCCAAGACCGTGTATGAGGAAGAAGAAACCGAATTGACCGAAGAAGAGATCAAGCAGTACAAGAAAACCTTAAAGGATGCTGAGAAGCATAAAAATATCACTACAACCAAGAAATTGAAATCGGAATCTGGCACCAAGAAGATTGTACCCTCTGAAAATCCTGGTGACGTTACCACCGTCGAAACTATTCAGATTGAAGGTGGCACCGAATATCACTATACTACCGTAACTCCTGAAGGTATTGTCAAGAAGTCTGTCAAAACCGTGTACGATCCCGTACAATGTTTCAATACTGACGACACCGAAGAGGAAGAAATCGTTGAAGAATATGAAGAGGAAATCATCGAGCCTGGCGAGAAGAACATCAGAACTATTGAGAGCATTAAGACTTTGCCAAAGAAGTTCGAAGGTAAGTCTTAAAAAGATTTTATTCAGATTGAGGAAATTAATTAACAATATGTATTCTACTTTTTATAAAACATACATACATATGGACATAAGCAATAGGTTTGTATTTTACTCGACGAGAACTTGGTTCGCGGATGATTCCTGCTCAAGCAAGTTCATTACATTCCAGACAGTAAAATATATTAACAGGAAGGAGATACGTATGTACAAATATGAAGAGTTTAACCTTCTGCTGAAACTTTCTTTAATTAAAAGTCAACGAAGGAAGGCTTTCTACAAAAAGCTTATTCCTGGGATTCCCCAATGGTTAAGCTCTCAATATTGAGCAATTCGTAAATAACGGACAGGCTCTTTGATGGCTATAACTGCCATCTGTCTTCTGGATACAGTCAAGGGCGGCGGGTCGGTGGGTCAGTATCTGCCATAATATACTGATCCCGTATGTATTCAGCTTGTTGCATAGGTTCCTTCAAGATTGCGTTTTTCATTCCTAAACTGATTCTCAAACCTGTTCACCAAAGACTTATAGAGAGTTCAACTGCCTGTCGTGTTTGCTTATTTTTTAACTTAGCTTGCGAGGTATTTTACAGACTTCAGCAAGAATGTCAAGCCACTACGGTTATTTGTTTGTACTATAATATATTTTAATTGCTCCATTGTCCTATCCATGGCTTTATCAACAGCTGTGGTTTTCTTGAAAATTTAAAGTTCAACTTTTAGACCAGCCAGGATATGTATCTCTCAGTTTGTATTCCGCCGTCACTTTTTAAATTGAATTTTACTTTATTTGTACGAGAATATATAGAAAAACCCTGATTCCATATCTCTGGAACCAATGGATCGGTTTCCTTAGTTAGTGGTGACATCAAAAGTGTACACTTTCATCATTGGAGTAGATATGTATATACTATATAAGTATTTTCCTTCATCAGCGCGAATTTAACTTTGTTTCACTGTAGTTATAGTTTAGATTGTTAAATTGTAATGGGATGTTTCCAAGGAGTTTGATGACCGTCCGATGTGGCAGTTTCTCCTAGGTTTCCAATTTATTTATTCTTTGGTGATATAATCTGTGTTCAAGTGATCAAAGGAGATGACACTTCGATCGACTGACTTCTTCTGGTTTAAGGCAGGCCAAAGTATTGATGCAGCCTTTTTCATATAAATGGCTTCCTGAACCTCAACAAAAATAATTTACGACTTGCTACCGGTTTTCTTTTCTGTGGAAAAGTAACCAAGTTCGTGCAAACTTGTGTCTTTTATGCTTAGAAGATGACGAGACACCGCCACATATTATTTTCGGCAGCTTTGTATTGTCTTATGAAACAGTAGAAGGCTTGTTTTTCATTCTGAGTTTTTTTTGTTCAAATGATAGATATTAGGCGGGCTTCGTCAATATCTCTGCTGACTTTCATAAGGAGAGTTATACAAAGATTGATTCAATTTAATTTACAGATCTATGACACAAAAGATGCATTAGGTGTCGCAGTGCCGGTCCTTGGACCAGATCTTCCCCTATTCTATTCTTCTATATTATGTATGTCCAAGCCAGTTTCAGTTGCTTCTTCTTATTTCCATATCAAGTGGTTGCACAGTTGTATCTGACCAGAGTTGGGAGTTGAATATTAATGAGGGTTAGTATACACACAAGATTCTGCATAAGCATTTGTAGACAAAACATTGAAGAGATTGAGTATGGTGCGGTGTTCTATTCCACGTTATGCATGCATTCGTACAGTAATATGGACTTCACATTCGATTTTAAATCCAATTTTGATACGTTGAATGATTTTTAAGCAAGGATTGGTTGGACGAATTCACTAAGTACGGTATTAATGCTAGTGCTGATGAACCACTGGATCTGTCTATTTCACTGGGGCTATGCACATATTAACCAACGCTATTTTCGGGGTTTTAATACATCCTCCTTCTCCCCCACCCATGGAGCATTATGTAATATGTGAATAGCCACTAAGGACACCGAATCATCAACATACGTATCGCGGATTAAAAATTTCAGTGCTCTGGTAGCATTCCTCCTGAGTGTTTTTGTTTATTTTGGGATGTTTATCTTGAATCCAAGTACATAGTACATCCAAGGAGAATTCATAACCGGTGAACATCATTTCCTGAAACGACATTACCTGGTATGACTTGACTTCTCCTTTTTGTCTTTTCCATCACTCAATAGCGACATAGTTAAAGAGAAGTGGCGATAGTACATAGAGCTGGCTAGCTCTGATTTTAACAGTGATGTTTTTGCTTAGTTGCCTTTCTTGTAGTGCACACCATGTTGCATTGCTGCACAGTAGTTTTCTTAGGTTAATTATTATAGTAGAGACACCCTTGCATGTCAGTGCATTCCAAACAGCAGATTGCTTGAAGATATGAAAACCCTTTTCTCAGTCAACAAGGATGAGGTAAAGATGCGATCTTCATTCAACAGACTGCTCTTGAGACTATTGTCATGTTATAAGCAATTTTTGTTTTTGGAGTAGCAGCCAGCTGAATAATAAAATCATAGAAAGTTTATAACAGTCAGTTTATTTTATTAACTATTTCCTTAAAATATTACAATGCCTTGCGAACTTATGTTAATACAATTTCTTTTCTTGCAGAGGAAGTTACTGTCACCACACATGAAAAGAACGAGAAGAAGACGAAGAGATCTATGGTCATCAGCCATTAAGTTGTTGCATGAACAAAGAAACAATATCAATTTAAAATTCTATAAAAACCTTTAAATGCTTTTTTTCAAATTCCGCTATAATTATTGTAGAAAGAACTACATAAAAATTTGCTTTCCAAATTTTAATAAATTATCACACTGTTTACACAATTTGCAAAACATAAATTAATATTCACTTATAGCATTTAGGGCCATTTTCACAACTTGCCCTTAGCTAAAAGTAGTATTTTGTCGGAGCGATAAATGGCTTTGCATTATATAACCTTCATTTATTGTTTTTTTTATCCATTAAACGTTATTATTATTGATTATAATAACAATAAAAAATTAAAGTTGTAATAATGCAAAGATATTAATCGGGCAGACAAAATCCTACCTTTAGCTAACGGCAAGTTGTGAAAATGGCCCTTAAAATTTTGTATGTAAAATAAAATTGGATTCTTAAATAACTTAAAAACTAATCATAATTACGGCTTGTGAATATTAAATTTTTGGCGGATGGGGCGAATGAAGTAGTCTACAAAAAGAGAGTGAGTTATATTATTTAGTAAGTAAATATGGAAAAAATTTAAGCTTATTGTGCTTAAAATTTTAACTACCGATGACAGAGAAGAATGCTCGTCAAAATGAGTTACTGTATACTTTGTAATTGTATTTGTAACCTTAACGTCTCTTTTCACAATGTATGACTTAAGCCGCGATCCCACTATCGGCACAATTTACCGATTTTCGTCGGATTACTAAAAGAAAGTCATAAGTAATAAGCAAAAATTGACTTATTTTTTAACTGATTGAAATATAAGAATATAATTGCACCATATAATTGAGCCATATAGACTTATCCCGGAATTCATTGCAGTGAGCCTACGAAAATCGGAATATTGCTTAAGACTAAACTTTCCGTTTAAGTCCCTGTTAGCTTTTAATTGTACATCGTGACAAGGGCCGTAAAATAAATACATATTTCAAACAAAGTGTTGCCAAATATATTGGAAATAGAAAATCCCAATTGTTATGAAAGATTAAAGTGTTCTTAGGAGTTCTGATTTCTCTTCTTTTGAACACCGTTGGACTACTTGAAATTATTGAAAAAATTATATATATATATATATATATATATATATAAATTTTGAATGCAGGGAACTTGAATTTTAACAAAACTGTTCTGTTAAATGTTGCCACATTGTTTTTTGCGACTTTAGCGAAGTAAACTTTATAGCACCTGATCAGCAACCATCTGATTGCAAACCGACTTGTCAAATAAACTCTATTAAAAAACCAAACTGAATTGATCGATAAATTTAAATATAATTGATGAATAGTTTTCTTTTAAACAATTCCTTAAATATCTACAAATTCAAATTAATATTATTCTGCCTTAGATTTCGCACTGTGAACTTTGCGATTGACTAACAAACGTAATACAGTCCATGATAGAAACAAAGTCAGCGCAATGCAACCCAAAACAAAAGCAATAACATCCAATAAATAGAATTGATACCATTTCATATCCAGACCTGCTGATCTTAAATGAGTCGCTCCTTTATGCCGTATGACGTACTCTATCCAATACATGGCAGTTTCACGTGCACCCAACGGACGATCATGGAATATACTAGAGATCCTATCTATGTTATTGCGATAAAAGGGATCATGCAATAATTTGTCGAGAGAATTCTTTAGTAGCTGCTTGGTTATATCGGGGAAATGCAGACTAATGGCAATGCCACTTTGTACCGCTTTCCGCATATTCAAATGTTGATCACAATAGATGGGCATACCCAGCATGGGCACGGCATAATGCACACCCTCCTGAGTGCCAAACAAACCACCATGAGTAACGAATATCTTGACATTATGATGAGCCAAGATGTCAGCCTGTGGTAGCCAAGCTTTGATCATAACATTCTGTGGCAGATTTGGTATACTTTCATTTTCAAATTTCCAAAGTATGCGTTGTTTTATGGTACCAAAAACTTCAAGGAACATGTGCAGTTTTTCGGCGGGCATATCTTTAGATTGAACATTGCTGCCTGTAAGAGAAAAATAAAATTGATAAATGATAAACTTGTTGTTTCAGAGGCGAAACACAAAAAATAAACAATATGTAGAAAGAAATGTGTACTTAGGTATGTATGTATGTATGTACTTACTGAGTACTTATCTATATGTATAAGGTATATACATATATTCCTTAATTTTGGATACATACTACATACGTTTTAGTTTTCTTACCCGTAATTTTTAACTTAATAGTTTAAAAGTAAATAAATAGCTAATTTTTATTTAAATTTAAATTGTATTTAAATACGATTTAATTTTTTCTGTGGTTAACTAAAGTTCTTATTAAATTATGTTGAAAGTACGGCAGCACTAAAAAAATTCCAAATATTACGTGTGTTCCACAAGATTTCGTACAAATTCGGACTAATGAGAGAAAAAGCAAACTCCTCTCTGAATATGCAATAAAATTATCCAAAACTGCTGGAACGCAGAAAATCATAATTGCATACCTTGAAATACTAATGTTGCTTACTTTTTACATTAAATTTAATTTAAATGATTTTAGTCGCTTAACGTACCTTTTCACAATGTATGGTTAAGAGTTAACGTGAACTTTAACTGACAGTTCTTCATACAAAACTTGCAGTTAAAGTCCCTGTTATCTTTTAACCATTCATTGTGAAAAGGTACGTAAGACGCATAAAATTATAAATACAAAAATATTGGCAACAGCTGTAAAAAGTAAATGAAAATAAGTTCCAACACATTAAAAGCTTCGTGAATTATTTAAAAAATCATTTTTTTATAATAAAAAAAATTGATAAATATGCACAAATGTACCCAGTGAAAAAAAATGGAAGTCATTCTAGCGGAATTACATTTTCATTGCTTCCAAAAAATCGATATTTTTTATTTGCCGAGAGTGAGCAAAAAACCATGTAGAAGCTTATTTTGTAACTCCTCCATAGTGTTAGAAAATACTCACCAGAATTATTAAAAAAAATTTATTTTTTTAAAGAAATTTATGAACTAATTTTAGTCTAAAATTTACATGAAATCACTGTTTCGGGGTTAAATTCGTATAAAAAGAAACGAATTGTTAAAATAGATAACTATTTACCATTTTTCCTAGATGAAAATATTATCATAGAACACAAAAAAGGGAATTTTTCTTAATATCGCTTCCAATTCAGTGACCAGGCATCGTAAAAGAGAACTTCTTGCAATGACAACCCTATGTAAAAATCATTACATCGGATCGAAATTTGCACTACTTCCGCATCGTAAACTCTACATTTTCATGACTTTTTTGGAGTCTCTTTTTTTACTGGGTACTTTTACAACTTCAACTTTGTTCAAAAAACCTTACATTTCGCTTTTTAATAAATTTGTATGTAAAAACTTTTTCTCTCATATATTTGCAAATTTTCTGATTAATTTTTCCTAAATGAAAATATTATCATAGAACACAAAAAAGGGAATTTTTCTTAATATCGCTTCCAATTCAGTGACCAGGCATCGAAAAAGAGAACTTCTTGCAATGACAACCCTATGTAAAAATCATTACATCGGATCGAAATTTGCACTACTTCCGCATCGTAAACTCTACATTTTCATGACTTTTTTGGAGTCTCTTTTTTTACTGGGTACTTTTACAACTTCAACTTTGTTCAAAAAACCTTACATTTCGCTTTTTAATAAATTTGTATGTAAAAACTATTTCTCTCATATATTTGCAAATTTTCTGATTAATTTTTCAGTTTCATGTGTAAACAAAAAAAAAAACAGCTGATTATTTTATATTTATTTTGTCCGAACTTACCCAGAAGAAAAAGTTCGTACTAATTTGTACAGGGAATAAAAAAAAAAACTCTCTCATTCTCTCTCAAAATTGCACAAAAATTGCTATTGCCATTCACCAACTTTTTTTTAACTATAATCGCATCGTTAAAATAATTATAACGAATATTTATCGAATTTGCCATTCAGTAACATTTTTAACGATATTTGCTATAGGTTAATATTAGCTGTGCTGTTATTTAAGCGAAAGTAATATGTAAGTCAATGTTTATACTCTATTATCATCAATTGTAATTGCATACATGAATATGTACATATATTAAAGTCGTTCTTTTTGTATATTACCAATGTTACCAGATTTTAATAAAAATAATTATCCCTGAAGATGTTGGAAAATCCCAACGAAACGTCGAATACATTAAGAATGAAATAGAAAACGTCTTTTATTTACATTTTGAAGAAGTTAAATGACCTTGAAAGCCTGAATAGATACAATATCTATAAAACTACATTAATTGATATTAAAAATAAGGTCGAGAAATTACATACAAATACGAAAGTAATTAACATATGTGCTGTTAATTTTATCGACAAAAATCAACAGAAAATATCAACTGCGTCCTATCGTTAAAAATGAGTTTCAGAATCACACAATCGTTATTTTAAGCGACAAAATGTATAGACAAAAATTACGATTATCGGATCATTAAAAGTTACTGAACAGCACTACTGGAATGCTTTTGAATATCTTTGTACAAGTAAGTACAGTTTTGCTATGCATCTGGAGACCTTTTATTGAAAAGCTTTCCAAACAACAACTGTTTAAAATACATAAATAAGAAAGTAAGGCCGGGTTTCCATCGGTGTGCCATGTGTCACACAAGCGTGAAAAAAGCGTAACCACTAATTACTAATGAAAAACTTTTAGATTCAGACATGTATTTATTAAGTTAAATAGTGTCATAAATAACTAATAGACAATCTTATAGAATCCAGCATAATTGCAAGCTGTTTAAATAAAATAATAAATAAATACAAGTCTGAATCAAACAGTTTTTCATTAGTAATCAGCTGGTTACGCTTTTTTGGGCAAATGACACACAAGAAATGCCAGATGTAAACTCAGCATTGGAAAGAAACACATTTTATGACATCAAACGCGCATCACATGAACTGTGATAAATTCATTAATTACTTGTTTTTGTTGTTGTGATAGATACTTGCAATTTCCATGTTCTGCCTTATCAAATTATTTGGATGAAACTTGGACATGTGCGGTCTACATTAGCTATTAGCCATGACCGACATGATGCTTATACCAAGTTCATGGCTAATGGAGACTGGGGGAGTAATTGAATAAAATTTCAACTGTAGGTCAACACGGGGACGCATGAACTTTTCGGAGAATAATTTTTGCATCAAACCCCCCATTTTTGAGGGATGAAACTTGAAGATTTTCAAAAAAAAATAAATATGTACTTGATATAAAAATATACGGGAACACTTATCTCGCTATATACATATACGTTCTTGAGAAAGTCGTGCAAATCGAAATTTAAAATTTTTGTGTGAAAAATCTTGTAAATCGAAAATAAAGGCAGAATCCCGTAAAAAATTTATTTTATTAAGAAATTATATATGTATTTCAAGTTAGTTTTTAAAATATCAGAAGTGTTTACTCAAAACCATAGGTGTTAAGTAATGATTAGTAATCGTAATGATCACTAATTTGATTAATATTTTTTTAAAGGTGAAGTAATGATTAAATTACGATTATATTCAGTTTCGTACTTAGTAATCGTGATTATGATTACTAATAATAGAAAAGTAATCTGAATTACTTGAAATTACTACAAAACAATCAAAACGAATCAAAAGTAATAAAAAAATAATCCAATTACTTCTAAGGATTACTTTTGACTCTTTTTGATTATTTATTAAGTTTATTGCATTTCACTTATATTAAAATTTTAAATATTTAATAATTTGATAAATGAGAAAAATTTTGAGGAAAGCTTGAAAGATATCTAATGATACATTTGTATAGTCTTTCAAAAAATTGGCGTGTATATGTTATTTTTTTTTTTTTTTGATTTTCAAAAATATTTTTTGAGAATTCTTAAATCATTTTTTAAAAGTCTGTGAACAAGATAAGAAGTTTGTGGCTATTCAAATTGTGTAGTTTGAAGTCTACTGACGTTTTGTCGAAGCGACTACGAAATGCATACAGACAATCCTTAACCACCCGCAGAAAATTTTACTTTATGTTTTTCTTTATATTTTTTCCTCAGATTAATATTATTAATGTTGTTATATTCGTTTAGAATATGTTAAAAATTTCTTAAACAAAAAACATCTAATTATATAAATTTCTTTAGAAATTTTTCAAAATAAGGTAATCTTAATTCAGAATGTTTGAAAATAATCAAAAAGAATCAAAAGTAATCTTTGAAAGTAATCGGATTAATTTTTGATTAATTTTGATTCTTTTGGATTATTTGTAGCAATTTCAAGTAATTCAGATTGATTTTCGATTTTAGTAATCGTAATCAATTATTTATCAGCAATTCTTTTGAAGGCAATCAATATAATCACTACATTTCTTTTTAAAATTTAATCTAATTGACTACTAATCGTAGTCGTAGTTTAACAGCTCTGCTCAAAACACAAAAAAAACCTTTTTTCATTCCCTTGTTACTGTCAATTTCGGTGTTGCCACATGAATCTTACTTATTAGAAATAGACGTTATTTAAAAAATTGATGTGAGAACACATTGATTTAACAAATATGGTAGGAACTGACTCGAGCGTTCTATTATCGACAAAAATATTCAATAAAACACATAAAAAATCGTATAAATCGAGGTATTTCATAAATCTCACAATTTACACGAAAACCAAAATAATCGTGTAAAAGTGAAATCGTGTAAAAAAAATATCGTGTAAAACGAGGGATAAGTGTAATTTGAACAAAATTCTTTGCACTATATTTGCCAGATTGTACGATTTTTCATCAATTTGACGATTTTTTCCGTAAACATTTAACTATATTTCAGATATCTGTTGCTTGATCAATTCGATCACCGTAATGACTACTGAGTTTTCAATCACTGTGCTTAACTAACCGGTAGGGAAATATCTGTCACCTGTAGTACGCAGTCCGGTGCTACGAATCGATCAAACGGTTTATAAATTCTCGATTTATTGTAATTATTTTTATAACTACTGTGCATACTATTTAAAATTTTTCTTTACTCGCCTTAAATCATTTAAGAACTTACCCAAACTAAAATAAATTGCTCCATTTTCAGCTTCAGCTAGGAAAGTTTCTATATCCCGGGGCAGTTTCTTGGGTGGATAAATGTGCATACCTCCAACTGGTACCATACCAGCTACAGTGGGCCTAGAGGTAGTCAATGGCGTATGACTATTTAGTAGCATCACTGAAATATTTTTCTCCATTTGAGAAACCGTTGGTATATCAACTAATAACAATAGAAATTGTAATATTTTTAATTGCAATTTTTCTGATGTTTTTTTTATAAATACTCACCTCTTAAATGGCCGAAATGTTTCTTTACCATTTTATCCATTTTAGGAAACAGATCCCATTCTCTGATCAAATCTTCCGACAACGAATAATATGTATTTTTCAGGCGTTCCATAAAAGTCATATGATCGGTAAAGGGCATGAAGCCATGAGGCACAAATGACCAGGGCGTTAAGACTCCCATCATTTGACTCATATGATTTTCATAGCCTAAAGTACTGCTGGTCACCACCGGTATGTCGTATATGTGTGACAAGGCTAAAAACGGTTCCTGATAGAACTGTTCACATAATAGCAGATCATATTGACCCTTCGGCTGGGGATGATTAATGATTTTCTGTACTTTTGCTTGTTTCAAGGCATGTTCGGTGGTTTTCAAACCAATTAGATCCAACATTTTCAGAAAACCAAAGAAATCCATGCCAGCTAAATCAAAAATGTTATTGGCCTTAAATTCTTGTATCACTAAAAATATGCAAAAGATTTGTTTTCTTATTTATTGGGAAATGTTACATGATCTTACCCACCATCACTCCAAAAATCATACACGGGCTCTATCAGAATCTCCGTATAATTTTCGCCCAATTTCATATGCTGCAAAGTGTAGGCCGTCACCATGGTGACTTGGTGTCCTCTTTGTATGAGTTCCTTGATGATGGTGTTATGCATCATATAGTGGCTTTTGCCAGGAAATACGTAGATTGCTAAAATTCTTGAAGACTCCCCTTGTGGAGGATATACGCACAGCATCCAGAGGAGTGAAGTCGTTATTGTTAAACGCATTAAGTTTTTGAAATG
Source organism: Tachina fera (assembly GCA_905220375.1). Classification (NCBI taxonomy): domain Eukaryota; kingdom Metazoa; phylum Arthropoda; class Insecta; order Diptera; family Tachinidae; genus Tachina; species Tachina fera. The sequence goes on along the minus strand of LR999967.1, from coordinate 98,451,070 downwards.
CTTTTAACATTACCAAATTGAGTGGATATTTTAGTTAATGTTTTTCAGATTATGGTTGATTGTTGATAGTTAGATAGAAGAACAAAAAAAGGGCAAAAGAAGGCGTAAATAGATTAATACAAACATTCTTTGCACTATACTACTGAGTTTTATTAAAAAACAACACAAGTTCTTACGACTGTGTTTAATTAGGAAAATGTTCAATTCAATTCGTTTATTTGTGGATAATATATGGAAATTATATTCAAACATATGTATTTAAATGATTAAGATTTAATAATAGATCTATATTTGCTAAAAATTTCTTCTTATGTATATTTATACAATAGTTTTGGAGGAGAAAAGTCTAAAGGTAGGAACAGACGTTTGCCGTAAATGCACTAATAATTGATCTATTTTATTTATATTTAAATTGGCTGATTACACAATTTACTGACTTCAATGAAATGCAACTCTATTGCGGCAATTGCGGCGCCATCAGAGCGCTCTCCTTCGTCGGCATTGTGTAGCAGCATGCTCGGCCAAATAAAACAATTAATAAAATGGCTACTTCGACACGGCTTCGAAAAAATTGAATATGCCTCGTTGACACCAGAGGCACTGCAAAACTACCTTACTCAAAAAACGAGCAAACAGCAGAGCTGTAAAAGAACACCTGTCTTCTTTATCACTATCCCTATCCGAAAGAAGGTAACACCTGGTAACATTAGTAGTCATTCATAGATTGCGTGAGTGTTACTTCTCTTAAAAAAAACTTGGAGCTGTCAGGCTTCGTTTTTAATCACCCTTGTTCGGGTTCCAAATGAAGGGGTAACTTCTGTTCCATTAATGCTGACCCCTGAAGAAGCATTAGCATCACACAACTATGCTACTAATTCCAAATACAAAAAAAAAATTAAGAATACAAGCTGCAATGCCAACCTGAAGGATTTACGGTAACATAATCAAGGACAGAATTGAACATGATCGAAAAGATTCTCGAGGACGCAGTCTAACCGATGCTTTTACCAGAGCTAAGGATTCATCGGACTCCGTGTTGTCTAGTTTTTATCTGAAGAACCGTCATATATCAAAAAAAAAATGTTGCAGCTTCCCACAGAAGTTCTTTCGCTTTTAGAGGTTCCAGAGATACCTGAATATAAGTTGTCATCTAAACTTGCAAAATTAGGGCATTTCTATACAGACTACAACAATAAACACTAAAATTAAAAAAATAAAATTGAAATTAAAGGGTATTCTATCAGTTAAAGCAATTTTGACTGTTTAATTTTGACAATTTGTTGTATCTTGGAAACCGTGAGAGGCAAACTCTTGAAATTTTCAAAAACGGTAAAATTAAAAAATCCCAAATTATAAAATCGCAGAAAAAAATCGCCAAAAACAAAAAAAAATCGCCAAAAACAAAAAAGCACTAAATTAAAAAAATTCTAACACTAAGATAAATCGACAAAACCGAAAAAATCGCCAAAATTAAAAAATCGCCAAACTGTAAAAACGCCAAAAATCGAAAAAATCCTAAAATAATTGTTTATAAAAAAATCGCCAAAATGAAAAAAAATCGTCAAAATGAAAAAAATCGCCAAATTGAAAAACGCCAAAAACCGAAAACAATCGCCAAAATGAGAAAAAAAATTCAAAACTAAAAAAGGGCCTATATGAAAAAAGTCGCCAAAATTAAAAAACGCCAAGAACCGGAAAAATCGACATAATAAAAAAATCGCTTAAAAAAATTGCCAAAAAACTCTAAAAACCGAAAAAAATCGCCAAAACGAGAAAAAATGGCCAGAACTAAAAAAGGCTCAAGTTCGTATTGAATTACATATCTCGTGTCCGCAAGGAACCCTTCGTGCGCGGGTCAAAGTCGCACTTCACTGAATTTATTATTTTTATGACAATTAAATGTTTCTTTAAAATTCTGTTTACTAGTAAATTTTTATTTTTAGTTAATATCTGAAATCTATTTACCATTTTATTAAGATTTTATATATATATATATATATTTTTTTGTATTTTTTACATATAAATCTTTAACGATACAATCAAATTGACACTTTTTTTAAAACTAAAACGTAAATTTATTTGTTTCCCGCTGGAGTGGATGTTAATTTGAAATTGAACTCGTTCGAGCTGCGCGAAAGTCAATGTAATCTGAACAACTAATGAAATGATACTAAATGTCTTATTTTTAAATAGTTTTATGATTATTATTATTATTATTACTCTGGCTTAAGTATTTCTAATCAACAAATATGCAAGTCATTTTGGGAAGAAATAGCGTGTACTAAGTCATTAGAATACAAACGGAGAAGTAAAAAAAAACTATGTACTCGTATGTGATTTGAAATAATAAACTACAAATAAATATCTATAAGACATACATACTTAATACATATGTACATACTTAAACAGCAGAATCTCAAATATTTGAAACGGACAAGCGACAAATGCGTTTAATATAGAGATGTTATATAAAAGTACTAAAGATAAGAAGATTGCACTGAAACTCACATGAGAATTAAATTTCACACCATTCTGCTAAATAATCGTATATAATGACAAGGACCATGTTGTAAGAAAAATAGATTAATGGGTCAATTATTTATGGAATTTTTAAACTTCAGTTGCGTTGCCAAATGCTAAAAACTGTGCTACTACGACAACTTATACAATAACAGCTGTCATTTTCAATATATTTGCATGTGAACATATCGTCGCATCAGAATTGGTTTAGCGCATACGCCAAAAAGTTGGTGTGGAAAAAACGACAATGAAGGTTTACAATGTAAGCTTTACATGAAGTTTTCTCAAAATATTGATGGATGTATTTATTTTGTGCTGATTCCGACATATGTTTTAAGAAAAAATTAAAATTTTTATGAATTTTCATGTATGAAGTTTAAGCTTGCCAGATCTAAATCGGCAAAAAGATTGACATTCAAAAGAAAAGCTAGATTTTTTTGACAATTAAAAATATATATAGTATATGTATATATGTATGGATATTAGAGATGATCGAAACTGTGATTTTTTAATAATGTTGCTCCTTGTGAATGTGATTTCTGAAACGAACAGCTTTTAAACTGTGACTGTGATCACAGTTTAGCTCTATTTTTTTTGTAGCAGTTTAGTTATTTTAAGAAAATCTAACAAGAAGAGCAGCATTGAAATCTGTGATCACGGTTTAACACATTTCAGCTCTTCTGCTTTAAAAGTATTTATTAGTATTGGTGTTTTCTAGAGTTGGGCATAGTTGTTCCTTTTTGTTCCCAACAACAAAAAGAACTAGTTCGTTCTTTTCGTTCAGTTGTTCTTTTCGGTCAGTTGTTCAGTGAACAACAGATCAGAGATTACACATACATACATTGAATCCTCTTCAATGTTTTATTCGTTTGTTAATATTCTAAAGTAAATTCATTTCATTCTTAAGAACCTTATTTAATTAAAAATGTTTGATTGAAAATTCTTAAAAGGAAGTTTTATCATTTGAAAACTGATTTTAATTACTTTTTTAATACTGATTTATATTCGACACAACAAATTATTTCTTTTAATTGAGTAAAAATTTTCTTTGCTTAGACGTATTTTCATTTGTGCTTTGTAGTCTTATTTGTTTTATGCTTTTAGTAAGAAAAAGGTAAAAATTAATATTTTTGAAATTTTTAAAATGAAATCCGTTTTCAGTTTAAAACAAATTATAATCAATTTCTTAATTCTAATATTCTTTTTCACAATCTTTTTTTTAATTCAATACTACAAACTATTTCTATTAATTTTGTAAAACTCACTTGTATATTTCACTAAGTATACATTTTCTTTAGTTGATTTTGATTATTGTGCTAAAAATTTAATAGGCACACTACATTTGTGTATTTTTAAGAGAATGCAAACGAGAAACTATAATATTTTACTTGAAATCTTTTGCATGTGCATTGGTCAGGAACAGAGAATAAGATAAACAAAACAAAATAAAGACCAAAAATGGACGAACGAACAAAAAACGAACAAGACCAAGATATCAAAAAGTAGCAAGAGAATAAGAAAGACCAAAGGAACAAGAAAGACTAAAATAACAACAAAGACCAAAAAGGAACAACTAGTCTAAACTAGTTCACATCGTTCACTTATGGGAATAGTTCATTTGAACTAGTTCGTTCTTTTTGAGCCTAACCCTAGTGTCTTCATAAATTCTAATAAGAAGAGCGACAACAACAAACAATTAGCAATTAACCCCGTCCAAATATTGAGAATTGTCGTATAAGACCCAGAGAGTCAATAAAATTGTACATATTAGTGATGTATCGAATGTCAATTTTTGATATTCGCGAATACGAATACGAATACGAATATTCGTGCATCACTAGTACATATGAAAATGGAAGCTGTTCATAGTTGCCAGAAAAGGCGATTTGACACGATTTGACGATTTTTTTCTTGGCAAAAGCTGAAGGTATAAAAAAAATTAATGTCCCAGCTAAAAAAATATGTATGGAGCATATATGATATCCCATATATGGTTCGGATCCGAAAAATGAGGGTATATGGGCATATATGATTATATATATTCATACATTTTCATACATGTATGTGCAAAATTCATATTCATACACTCTTGATTCACAAAAGGCACTGCTGTGCAATAAATTAAATTATTAAAATTAAATTTTTTTAGACTTGAGAGAGAGGTTATATTTAATGAAACATTTGTTTGGACAAATAATTCAAAACGAATAAAAGTCATTTCATCCATCAAAAGGTGAATCAATTATTTTAAAAACACATAAATCATATTCGTACATAACATTTAGTTTAATAAATCAGTTTAAAAACTAATGCAATTAATTATAAAAGAAAAAATAATCCGTCTAACAATAGTTTTCAATACTGTAATATGAACTTCGTTTCTTATCTAGAGAGTTTTGTTATTTTCTATGAAATTAATGACTGGATTATCCTTTTGATTATTTGATATATTAAATGGGGCCGCAATGTATAAAATCATACAAGAATGGTTTTTTTTTAACAAAAAGCTTTTCTTTTTTTTACGTTGAGGGTACGCATATAAACTTTGCATACCGTATGTATTTACTAATGGATTTCCAATTCAACAGTGATAAAATTCCAAGTTTTTTTGATTGCAAAAACTATCTCATGTTAGATATCATGTATGTATACATTCTTATATGGCTCCATATATAAAAACTTATATTTATATATGGATCCACATATGAAGAGCTTCATAATTAAATTTTCATATATGAGCTCATATATTAGTCTATATACGTATTTCAATGATTTGGTTTAAGCGCCAATGAAATACGTATATAGACTAAGCTAAACCACCAGCAAATAAATTTCAAATTAAAATATAATTATGACAATATGTCGAATAATAAATTTCTTAAATGTTAAATTTTAGATTTTATTTTTCATTTTGCCTTGTAATTACTTTTATTGTTATCCAATGGATTTCTAATTGTATGAAGGTGTAGAAAAATAAAATAGATTCATATCGAATATAAATTATTTGCTGGGTTTTGTATGAGTTTCAAAGCCTACTAAGCTTATTTTGTCTTTGTGATTTTTAAAAATATTATTATTCTATGAATTCTCATATAGTTTTTGAAAGTCTGTACATAAAGTAAGAGGTTTGTGACTGTTTAAAATTTGTGGTTGAAGTCTACTGATGATTTGGTTTAAGCGCCAATGAAATACGTATATAGACTAAGCTAAACCACCAGCAAATAAATTTCAAATTAAAATATAATTATGACAATATGTCGAATAATAAATTTCTTAAATTATTTGAGGATATATAAAGGGGATTTCAAACAGAACAATACAATTTTTATTAACAAGAACTTTTTTTTTAATACATGTATTTATTTATTGTATCTTCAAATATGATCTAAAAATAAGTATTCAAATGTTAAATCTAAAATATAATTATTAGGCCCGACCACTGTCGGACATAAACTTGTTAATAGTTATTAATAGGGAAAGGATTTTCATGCATTTAAAATCACGTTTTATGTACATAAAACATGCGGTACAAATATAAAAATATGCATTTAAAACTAATAAAATATGCATTTATCAATTTATTTCAACATTTAAGAACATTAGAAACTTAAAAAATTAGCTTCATTGCTTTCTTAGCATACATTTTGACATTAAAAACTTAAAAAAAACATAAAAAGCTCAGCTTCAATGCTTTTTTAACAAATATTTTGTCAAATCATATGGAATACGAAATACGAGTAAAGTTCAGTCGAACTTTTATTTACGTACATTAATGAATAAATGGTTCTTTTTAAATTGTCAAAGGTAAATCTTTGACGATTTTTTCTGAAAAAAAATGTTGTGTAATAAAAATTAAGTTATTGGTGCGCATTTAAACGCTGCTGTTTTGTTTGTGGAATATTCAGTTTCTAAGTTTTCGTTGTTAGAACTATATTGATACAATTTGTTGCATATATTTTATTTATTTTTACCGCATCTTAAATTAAGTAACGAAAGTCTCTAATTGGGATATAGTGTGAACAAGAAAGCAATACTATGTGTGCACAAATATCAATTTAGGCAGAAGGCTGTCGGATACTATATTTCTATTAATAAAATGAAAGAAATTTTAAAGTAAAAAAACTTGCCCCCATATGCAAAAAATAACGTGTGCTTCAAGTGTACGTTAAAACCATTTTTTGTATGAAAATTTTATTATAACGCACACTTCAAGCACACGTAATTTTTTTTTTGTTGCAAATGGGGGAAAGAATTTTGTTAAAAATTTCTTTGATTTTATTAATAGAAATATATAGTATCCGACAGCCTACTGCCACGTCCCCCATCTAGCTGCTGTAGAATGTATACGTATCGTATCACTGGATCTTTTTCATTACATGCTGAAACACTCAAAGAAGCTTTCAAAAGCACTTTATATCCACATGAGATTAATGCGATTTAAAAGGGCTATTATACCATGCTCTTGATTCTTTCTTTAATTTTCAATGGTATTGATATTCTTGACTTAAGCCGAGATATTGAACTTGGAGTCCTACGGTGTTTTTGAATATTAGTTCATATCACAAAAAAAAAGGATCGTACAATTTTTCGTTTTCTCTCTTTTGTTCTTACACAGTCGTAAAAACTGCAGCTCTTATTTACTTTACAACTAGTAAAAAAACCAAAATTTGATTTATAGCATGAAAAAACTAAAAAAAATGTATTAAAAATATACATCTATGATGAAATATGCAAAAATATGTATTTATTATAAAATATTCAAAAATATGCAGTAACAAATTGATGCCATTTTGTCGCAAATTTTTTGATTCGCAAAGATATTTTATTTACGTTGATCTACGACCAACGACAGAAAACATGTATTTACATGAAAATCCTTTCCCTAGTTATTAATAATACATACATAAGTAGCGATAATCAAAAAAGGAAAAAAAAAAGTATTTTCAAGAAATCCCATCGGGAGTGTTGATTATTAGAGCCCTTGTGTCCTTCTTTTTTAGGCGGATGTGTCCAGTAAAGTTCAAAATATTACGAGCAAGCGTATCAGGATGTGACTCGAGTTTTGTTAAATATTTGCCTGAGTATTTTGCAATTTCTTCAATCACTAGTGGCATATTTAAATCACGATGTATATTTGAATTCTTAATGTACCATGGAGCAGATATTATTAACCTTAAAGTTTTGTTTTGTCTTCGTTGAATTCTCTCTACATTGGAGGCTAAATCAGTGCCCCATAACTGGATACCGTAACACCATATTGGCTTCAAAAGCGACTTGTATATTAAAAGTTTGCAGTCCAGACTAAGTGTTGAATTTCTGCCAATCAACCAATGTATTTGAGATAACTTAAGTTTAACTTAAGTTAAGTTAGCTTAAAGTCAATATGATGTTTCCATGTAAGCCTTGCGATCAAGGTGCATACCAAGGTCAGGTTAAGGTTCGTCTCTATAGGGGCAAATGCGCAACGGTTGACACACAGCTCATGACCGATTTCAGCCGTAGCTGCGGCCAACATTTACATGAAATCATCTTTAAACATTGAATTACATGTGTATGGGTATAGATCTTTCTACCGACTCAAATAAAGATTTCATACATTTCTCTAAATTTGTTGTGTTTTTTTTATAAATCAAATCTGAGATCTCTTAAAAAGTCACCATATAGAAATGAAGCAAAACAAAAGTTTAATTTATTTTGTACGTTTTTGTATGAAGAATTTGACTCAATCGCTAAATAGTGGAATGTACGGCAAATAATACTTCTTAAACCTTAATGAATGCTTTATATCTCAGAAACCATAATAAATTTCGTGAAACGCGTTCATAGAGAATGTATTCAAAATATGTATATTAGAGTGGCCGTTAAATGTATGGAGACTTTTATTTTTTTGATTTCTTCTAAACGGTTCAGTTTTATGTAAAAAAAATACAAAAAAATTTCATAGCGACAACTTGGGTTTTATGGGGTGCGTCCGGCCCTCAAAGTTGGCCTTCAAGCCCATTTTTCAATGTCATTTCTTGCATATGACTATCTTTTTAAAAAATCATTTTACAAGTCAACAACATTACTCTTAAAGAAAGTTTTTTTTGCTAAAATTAATATTTTAGAAAATAATGAGGAAAATAACTAACAAAATACATACCACTAATTTTATGTAAAAAATTATATTTATATGGAAGTTTTTTATTTTAAGCATGTAAAATAAGAGCTTATATATGTATATTAAATTATTTCATACATAAATATACATATAGTCCAAATAAAACTAAATAAAAAATAATTAAAAATTACATTGAATATATGGGCTTGAGGGCAGGACGCACCCTCAAAACCACAATTTATCGGTATGAAATTTTTTTTATTTTATTTTTACATACATAAGACTGACCCGAATTGGGGGTTGAGAGTCGAAGAAATAAAAAAAAATAACGGCAACCCTAATCTATGTGTATACTCCATACCTAACTCATTTTTTTTAAGATTGGTCGGTGGGTCAATACAGTTCTGATTTCTGTTACTTCAAACATATTAGTGGAACATAGGGTTTTTAATCTAGTGCTACAGCGTCAACTGCGTTGGGGGTTTGTAATAATTTTAATTAAAAGTTATTAAAAGTTTTCAAGCACGGAAGAAACTGGAACAAACACTTTTTCACATTCTCATGTTGTATTCAAACGTGAAGAAAATTAAACACCTGATGACTTTCAGTAACTTTGTATTGATAGACCTTGGGGTATAACTGCTTCACAAATATTTTTTTTTTACTATTGACAAATAAAATTTTTCTTAATTTACTTCAAGTGCATTAAATTTTATTTATAACTATTCGTACATATTTATTTTTTATGTTAGAGATTAAATTTATTTTTATTAATTAATACACAAATTTAGTAAGTATTTTTCCATCGTCAAAATATGTCGCTTCGAAAAACATACATATTTTTATTTCGTTTAAACTTTAAAGGCATATTTTAGAAAAAGTTGTGTATAATAATAGTTTTTCAAGCATTGTTGAAAATTGTTTGTGAATTCTCATTTTATAAAATATTATTTATTCTACATGAAATTACTAAAAGCTTAGAATTCGATATATTGATAAGCTTATTCTCAAGTTGTATTGAAGTTTTATTATTATGTGGTTTATTGGGCTCTTAAACACACATCTTTAAATTATTATAAGAAAAAGTTTTATATACAAAATCGAAAACGAAAATTGGTAACAAGTTATTGAAATATATATTTTTTTTATCAGTGATATCAAAATTCTATAATCAATAATCAAATTTCAAGTGCTTTAATAAAAAAATTCTTTGATTTACCAAACACACACAACAACTGTTGAAACAAAGGTGAGTGTTACAATTAAGATGTTTTGTAGAATTTTTAAATTTATTTTTGTTAAAATTGTTTCTTATAATACCAATAGCTAGGTTTGTTCATTTACTGAAAATTATTACGAATTTGTAACAATTGTTACTGGAAAGTGTTCATTAACTCAAAAAGTTTGCAAGGAGAGAGCGTCAAAAGAGAGAAAAAAATTGAGAGACAAACAAATTCCTACAGGTTATTACTAGTAAAATTCTTACTTGCAAGAATTAGTCAACCACCTGTTGTGTTCTTGCCATTGTCGTTTGTTCTTTACTTATTACGCACATGTTAGTTAATTTGCTTATTTCTGTTCTACTTAAGACAAACGTTTTTTATTTGTTACTATTAAGTAGTATATTTATTTAATTTTTGCCACAAGCCTAATTAATTCTTAAATACAGAAACAAATTGAGTTCGAACCATAATAATTAAAACCAACTAACTGCCTTAAGCCTGATGGTTATATTCGTTCCGTCAAAATTTACCAATAATTTACACTCTAAATATTCCATGCTTAAAAATACTACATATTTTTTCGTAATTTAAGTTTTGTGCAAAAAGTTATCAGCTGAACTAGCGCTGCCAGCTGGTTATATACACCTTGATTTCTATTATGTATGTTACAAGCATTTCGTACCATAAAAACATCGAATATTTTTGTAAGATTAACCACATTTTTCGTTTATTTGCCCTATGAAATATTTTGAGTGTAGTGAACGCTAATAATCGGGTTTCTACTGTATAATATGTATATGTGCATGTGTGTGTAAATGCTCACTCCAAATATGCCTTCTTCCACGTGCTGTAGTAATTTTAACTGTTTGATAAGATTCATTTAATGACAAAGCGTTTTTTTTAGCAAACATTTTAAATAAATCTGCCTTAATTCAGAATTACCCGACTGTAAATATAGAACTGTAAATGTAAATGTGTCAGCTGATCGAATCTGTTGCATAAAAAGCTATGCAAAAGCACAAGCTTTTGCATGTGTGTATAAATGTATTTACCCAGCAAACACGAAGTCAAACCTTTGAAATGAGATAATTTTATAATTTGATATCAAGCACAATTCCCAAATCTTTTTCAAAGGTTTGTGTTTAACACTTGAATTCAAGTTGACAATCCCTTGAATATAAACATTTGACAACCAGTGTTTTATCCATTTTGTCTCAACTTGATGTGTCATTCTCAAATTATAAATGCAAAATATAACAAATTGGTTGTAACAATACTTAAATCGCAAAATAAATTTTAAGCGTTTTAAAAACTTGAAAGAAATATACTTATTGTTTGTGAGTAAAAAGTAATTATTATTAAGAACGCGAATAAGAAAAAGAATAAAAAATACTATGTACTTATAACTTTATATGGACATACAAGTGCATAAATATGTCAGTCAATAATGAATTCCATGAATTTAAATATTAAACGTAATTTTACAAAGCAAAAATTGTATTTCATTTATGTTCCACATTATATTACAATCCACATTTGAAAAACAGTTGAGAATAACGTTTGAATTCTCAATTTGGAAATAATTTCCCCTTTTTGTTGCGAATCCTATGTTTTTCAAGTTATTTTCAAATCATTTTCAAACGTTCGTCGTTTGAGAAAAGGTTTGATTTCAAATCATTCTCAATTTGAAATTAAGCCTGCGTATTTGTTGGGTATGTTCATACATAAGTATGTATGTATGTGTGTCCCTTTGCTACACTATATAAATTGAACGCGATTAGCGATTTTAATGATTCTTACATCAATCGATTTGTGTTAAACCTGGGGGGGGGGTGTCCAAATTCAATATGGCAGCCAACAGACGCGCTTAATAAAGCCTCAATAAGTTTTATAAATGAGACCGTAAATGCTTATTACAACTTACCATTAGTTAAAGGTAGGACTTTGTCTGCCAGATAAATAGCTTTAATGAGAAGTGCTACCATTGTCCTCCATATCTCGCCATCATCGGATGGAAATTGATCAACACTTATGAATTTTACTGAAATTTACATAAAATTTCCATGAGTAAACTCAATTTAGAAAAAAATTCACTTGAAGCCCTAAAAGCTAGCCAAAAACTAGATAAGCGCCATCGAATGCAAAAACAAGAAGGAATTTCATAGTATGTTGTTTTTTAAAGCAAATCGGGATTTTAAATCGAGAAGTAAATAAAAACAATAAATTTAAATAATAAATAAAATTATTTTTCTTGAGATAATCAAAAAACTGCGCATTTAGTGCAAACTTGCAATAAGAGCAATACTGCAGGTATTTTCAGTCTTTAAATTTTAGGGTTACTAATCCATTCCTTGCGAAATTTTTGTTTATACTTTCTGTACATTTTCAATTTTTTAAACTGTCATTTAAGCTTTAATTTATATTTTATTTTCACACGTGTAAAACAAAAATTACCCTTGTTTGATTGCTATCATAAACCACCAATTAGACCCGACAACTTGTATCAACATTGCAACGATTATAAGAACGGAGTAGCATGCATACATTTTCAGCCTGCTTATATTGACAATTTTCTTATAAGCACCCTACGAAATCCCATGCACATTTACATTAAGCCTTTTTTATTCATGCCTTTTTGGAATACGAAAAAGGCAAATAGAAATGTCATAAGTCCCCTCGAATTTTCATTTCGTGTCTTTTGTATTGCCCTCCAAGCTTCTCACTTCCTATCACCAATAAACTAAAAAAGCCTGCCTGCACAGGCAGGCAGAATAGGCACAGTGTAAAAAATGGGAAGTGTGAAGCGGGATCTATTGATATTAATGCGAAAACCATAACATATTACTCTGTTGTATTTTATGGAAGTTATTAAATGTTCCTTTGTTGCAAATTTAAATTTTTCAATGAAAAATCTCAAAAATATTTCATGTTTTAAAAAATACCTAAAAATTTGCTATTTAAAATAATATTAAAATAAAAAATGGCTAAAAAATTGCTAATAGCTAAACTAACTTTTTTGCCGGCTAAATGTGATGAAAAATGGCTAAATTTAGCCAGAAAATTGCTAAATTGGCATCACTGTTGAACATACAAAATTGGTTAGCTAAATTTCAAATATTTTGGGTTTATTTGGGTTGGGCTTAACTCCTCAAACTCAAATATTTTTAATAAATATATTCGTATAAATATACATACATACATACATTGCCGCTCAGTGGAATAGGTTCACTCTTTTTTAACATTCAAACTAAATTTTTTTCGAAAAAATAAAATTAAAATTTGGATTATTTTATATTTTTAAATGGTAAAATTTGGTATTAGTTATATATGATTAATAAGCCAAAAATTGCCTCAATAACACTGGTTAACAAAATTAAATTTATTGCGTAAATTCAAAGGCTTCATAAAAAGAGGATGCTGCATCACATAATATCCATTTACTTGAGAACCAGTTCTTTGATCAAATAAAAAAATACACAGAAGGCTAGAAAAAACAAATTGACCTGTATATTACGTCCTTATTATTTCGGAAATATTCCGAAAGTTTTATACAAAATAATACATATTTTTTTAAAATTAAGAAATTCGTTTTTTAAAAGACTCATTAAAATTTTAAACTGAAGAAAATTTTATTATATTTTATTATTAATTGTGATACATTCATATGTTATAAATAAAAAGAGCCAAATTTATTAAAAAATCATTCCATGAATTCTGAATTTATTCACAATTCAGTGATAGCATATATACTCGTGTTACAGCTTTTTTAATTATTATTTATTTTAAATGGAAAAAAAATTTAAAAAAGCTATAATTCGAGTATATATGCCACCACTTAATTGTGAATAAATTCAGAAAATCTCGAGATACAGAACCAATTAAAAAAAGTAATTTATAGGAATTGGAGCTCAGTATCATATGCACGAAAATTTACTATCAAAGTACCGACCTTAAAAATCGCGTGACCTGTGTAATCAATAACTTTTTTTAGTAATTTTTTTTAAATAACCTGCTTTTAAATAACATATATTTTTGGCTCACTTGAATAGGTTCAACGTCATTAATTGAAAAAATCAAAGAGAAAATTTATTTCATATGTTAATTTTTTAATTCTATTTACTTTTAATAACGTTTTAATAAAAACTTAGTAATGAGTATTTCCTACCTTGTTTGATATTAACTCAAAAATACAATTTGGGAGGGAGTTCTAGAGATTCTCAATTATTGACCAATGAAATTTCGGCCCAAGCTTTTTTAATACCTTAAATTAGAGCTTCTTTTGTTTGGTATTGCCTGCCTGACGCGTATACTTTGCCAGAAAGCAATCCTCAATACATTTTCTATGATATTCAAGTGAGGAGAGTACGGCGGCCAGTCCAAACTATTGACATTCTGTAATCGAATCCATTCTTTTACAAACCTTGTAGTGTGGATAGGGGCGTTATCCTATTGGAATCACCACGGAATAGGTCAGAATAGAGTTGAAAAATGTGGAAACGTCTTCTCATGCACTGCTTTATAATTATTTGCGTTCATTTTGGAAGAAAGAAACTGGAGCTCAATGGTACCATAATATGAGATCGCTCTCCACACCATCACACTACCCCCACAGCTGGCGGCTAAGGTAACGTTCTTCTTTTTGCAAGTCGTAAAAGTAATAGTTATATCCATCTAGATTAAAATTTTTTCATCAGAAAAAAACAACACGATGCCATGCCTCTTTATAGCACATGTATTTGCGTGGAAACCGGAGTCGTTTTTTCTTTGTGAGTAGCATTTAGAGGTGTTTTTTTAATTTTGACTATTTGTCAGCACTACGAATGATGGGTTTTAATTAACACCAGTTTTTTCTTTTATTTTTGCAGCAGAATAGCTAGAATTGGCGGCAGCTCTTATGACGGCCCTTCCCTCCGCTTGTGTTGTGACTTTTCGCGTAAGCCCTTTCATGTTTTTTCCATAATCTGATTGCTATCCTATAAAATTACTCACAACGTTTTGGCTTCGTCCAATATTTTTTTTAATTTTTCTATAGCTTAGGCCAATTTCTGAAAATGATTTAATTTTGCATTTTTCTTCTTCACTTAAACGAATGCTGCATCCCATCTTAGTTAAAAAAATTTTCAAATATACTGCAAATAGTCACATACATTTAAATTGTTATTAATATTATCCACTGCTAACGGCAAACTGATTATTTGTTTAATGAACCTATTCGAGTGAACCAAAATTTACATGTACTTATTGTTTGTTTTTTTTTTAATTTAAAAAAAACAAATTACAAAAGTGTTTTATTGTACCGTACTGAATTATTTTCATCCTAATATCTCTCAATTTAACCGTAAATAACATTTTCTCTTAAAGTGTATATTAAGAGAAATACAAATAAAAAATTAATAATTGGTGAACCTATTCAAGTGAAAACAATTTTTAAATGGACGATTTCAAACTTTTAGATTTTTTCGTTTTCACTTTTGGGCAAGTTAAAAAGTGAAAAGAAAACGCGAAAGTGAAAACGAAAAAATCCACCCAGCAAAAAAAGAGACTCCAAAAAAGTCATGAAAATATAGGGTTTTCGATCTGGAAGTAGTGAAAATTTCGATCCGATCTAATGATTTTTACATAGGGTTGTCATTGAAAGAAGTTCTTTTTTTCGATGCCTGGTCACTGAATTGGAAGCGATATTAAGAAAAATTCCCTTTTTTGTGTTCTATGATAATATTTTCATCTAGGAAAAATTTTAAATAGTTACTTATTTTAACGATTCATTTCTTTTTATACGAATTTAAGCTCGAAACTGTGTTTTCATGTAAATTTAAGCAAATAACTTTTAAATTTTAGACTAAAATTAGTTCATAAATTTCTTTAAAAAAATAATTTTTTTTAAAATTCTGGTGAGTATTTTCTAACACATGGAGGAGTTACAAGGTTTTGTATGACTAAAACAAGCTTCTACATGGTTTCTTGCTCACTTTTGGCAAATAAAAAATATCGATTTTTTGGAAGCATTGAAAATGTAGTTCCACTAGAATGACTTCCATTTTTTTTTACTGGCTAAAAGTTTGAAATCGTCCATTTAAAATTGTTTTCATTTAAATTCGAATGCTAGAACACATACTTTTAATTATTTGCTAAATTTCAACTTAAGCACGTTTAGCATGTGTTTTAAGAAGCGATCCCACAAGAAAAAATTTGAACGATGTGGAAGCCACAACATACACGTATAAATAAAAATGTTAATATGTATGTACATATGTGTAGATATTATGCAAAAATAAATTCAGTGAAGTGCGACTTTGATCCGCGCACGAATGGTTCCGTACAGGCACGAGATATGTAATTCAATACGAACAATATAAACTATAGTTTTGGAATTTTTTCGTTTTTAAGCGTTTTTTTAATATGGGGGTTTTTTGAATTTATTGGCGCTTTCTGAGTTTTGGCACTTTTTTCACGTTTTGGCGATTTTTTTTTGGTTTTTGAAGTTTTTTTAATTTTGGCAATTTTTATTATTTTGGCGTTTTTTTTATTTTGGCGATTTTTTTTTAATTTTTGCGATTTTTTTTTGTTTTGGCACTTTTTTTCGTTTTGACGATTTTTTTCGGTTTTTGGCGTTTATTTTAAATTTTGGCGATTTTTTTCGTTTTGGCGATTTTTTTTTAATTTGACGATTTTTTTTTAATTTTGGCGATTTTTTTTCATTTTGACGATTTTTTTTTTACATAAACAATTATTTTGGTTTTGGCGCATTTTTCGCGTTTTGGCGATTTTTTTTGGTTTTTGGCGTTTTTTTCATATTGGCGATTTTTTTTCATTTAAACGATTTTTTCGAATTTGGCGATTTATTTTAGTGCTAGAATTTTTTTTTTTAATTTTGTCGATTTTTTCGATTTGGCGATTTTTTCAGGTTTTGGCGATTTTTTTTCGGTTTGGCGATTTTATAATTTTCGGATTTTTTAGTTTAACCGTTTTTGAAAATTTCAAGAGTTTACCTCTTACGGTCTCCAAGATATAGCAATTTGTCAAAATTACATAGTCAAAATTGCATTAACTGATGGACCACCCTTTAATTTAAATTTTTTAATATTTTAATGTTTATTGTTGTAGTTTATATAAAAATACACTAATTTTACAAATTTCAAGTGTCAATATACATATGTACAATTGTATGTATATTACATGAGGTTTTAACATTTTTCGTCGCTCGTTTTGGAGCACCCTTTAATTTCTAATTCTCATGTATTTGTTGTTGTAGTGGCCAAGGTTCTACGTACTCTGTCCAAACTTCAGGTCCGTAGCTCTTACGGTTCCTGAGAAAATACCGTATGACGGACAGACGGACAGCGTAGCGAAAACAATAGGGTTCCATTTTTCACCTTTGGTGAACGGAACCCTAAAAAAGTTTCCTTTTAAGATAAAGGAACGAAAATAAGTTATAGTTAATTTTAATTATTATTTTTCGAACTTAATTTGTTTCTATATTTTATGATTTGAATTTGTGATAATTATTAAGGAACAAATAACATCAAAGGCCCAACTATAATATGAATAAGCTGGCTCAAGCTAATGCCAGAATAAGTCTGTCAGATACTTAAGCAATTCAGATATGGCTTTTAGGTGGAAACAATGTACTTAGATGCACTTAAGTATTCTTTAGCCAGAGCTGCACATCTATTACATAATATTGTTTCATCTTATAACTATGCAATTCAATCAAATTAACTTGTTGGAATGTCGCAATCTATTAAAAATCACGTATAATCATATCCAGCACTTTATTACTTGTTTCATTTGTTTTGCCTACTAAAGCCCCGTTCAGACTATTATACAAGTATTAATACTTTTGTGGAAAATGCAGCTCTGACATGTTGAGTTGTTATTGTTTTTTTGAAATTTTTTAAACAAATATAAGACCAGGGATGCATTTTCGTAAAAAGTATTAATACTTGTATTATAGTCTGAGTGGCCCTTAAAAAGTACAACAATGAACATACTTACATAAATAATCTCATGTGTATGTGTCTATGTATATGTGTATTGTAAAACAAAGAATCAAAATAAATATTTTGCTTTCTTTTCTGATTTTAAAATAAGAAACAAAAAAAATATTTAAAATCAATGAATATTTTCTGTACGGAAAGTGCGTTCAGTTTGGCATTTAGCTTAAGCAAGTAACATTTGACGAAACTTGACGAAAAGTTCCATAAGTACATTATAGTTTGCCACATACGTTTTATATGTAACCGCACAGTCACTTAAGTTCGCTTATTCATATTATAGTTGGGCCTTTAGTTTTAAATATTCTGACAACAACCCATAGTCGAACGGAACAGCTAGCCGTTTTCGAAGGCCACTAAACCTTCATCATCAGCGTTCTTCTGTGTTTGGTCCACTGTGTGTCGTATCAGTTGATGTAAATTTCTGCCTTATATACGAAACTATTTTGCATATGGAATATGTAATTTGGCTTAAAAAGCGATACGAACTTTAGACCGTTCAAATCATAAAATATAGAAACAAATTAAGTTAGAAAAATAGTAATTAAAATTAACTAAAATTAACAGCCATGGGCCTGTGGCAAAAATTAAATAAATATATTTAATAGTAACAAACCAAAAAAGTTTGTCTTAAGTAGAGCAAAAAATAAGCAAATTAACTAACATGTGCATAATTAGTAAATAATAAACGGCAATGGTAAGACTGTTGTAAATTTAGAGATGGTAAATTTGAGCTTTCATTACAAAACACCTTTCAGCAAATTGAAATAGGATGAATCAAAACAATTCACATATTCCATTTGCAAAAAAGTTTACATCAACTGATACCACTGTTGCCGATTCAGCTATTTTCTCGTCAAATCTAGCGGGAGAAATTATGATTTAGCTATTAGCGGGAATTCTAGCGATTTTTTTTTGCATCATAATTCCCTTTAAAATGTGAGCTTGCTTGGAAGCAGTGAACGTATAAAAGGCAAACTATAGAAAAAAATTATTGCCAGCGCTACTTTTACTCTATAATAGCAGAAACCTGCTACGTATATTTGAAAATTTTTTTTACTGGGCAAGTCTTGAATTCAGTAGTTATAATATTATTTATAAACATACATATATAAATATATATATATAATGAATACATAGATACATATGTATGTATATGTTTTCAATAAAATTACCCTATTATTATTGCTTTTATTTGGTATTTGAGAAAATTTTTACAGAAATTTGGGAAGTAGGAAAAAAGTTAACAAGTTACCGTAAAATGTTTGAAAAAATTTAAAAATATATTTGTTTTTAGCTATTTATCGCTAAATTTTCAAATGTTTTTTTTTAATTTAGCTATTTTCTAGCTATTTTCTTGTCTACTCTAGCGATATTTGTTGGAAAAAAGTTGGCAACACTGACTGATACCACAAACAGTGGACCAAACACAGAAGAACGCTGATAATGAAGGTTTAGTGGCCTTCGAAAGCAGCTAGCTGTTCCGTTCAACTATGGGTTGTTGTCAGAACATTTACAACTAACTTTTATCTTATTGGTTCATTAATAATTATCACATGTAATTTGGCTTAAAAAGCGATACGAACTTTAGCCCGTTCAAATCATAACATATAGAAAATAGGTTATTTTTCTAGCAGCGTTAGGAAAAGTCGTTGAAAATATTAAAACGTCTCTTTTATTAGAATTGTTTTATTTTAGAGCTCTAATTGAAATCGAGAATGTTATAATAAAATTTTTTATTTTGCTTAGACAGCTTTTCCACACGCAGCGTTTACTTTGCAAGGTCTTGAGTTTGCTCGAGAGAAGGGGTAAGGGAATGGGGGCTCCTTTCCCTATTATCTGAAAAACTGAAGACTTTGCAAAGTAAAGTTTGCGTGTGGAAAAGCCGTATTATATTTTTTTATTTCTCCTTCTTATTCTTCTTCTTCTTCTTGTTCTTCTTGTTCTTCTTCCTCATTCCCATCAACGATTTGGGTGTCATCGTCTTCCTGATTCCCCTCATCGATTTGGGTGTCATCGGCCTCCTGTGTCTCCTCGTCGGTTTGGGTATCGTCGTCTTCTGGATTCTCATTGTCGTTTTGGGTATCGTCGTCCTCTTGCTTCTCTTTGTCGTTTTGGGTGTCAATTACTTCTTGTTTCTTGTCGTCTGTTCTCGTATCGGTTTTTCCTGTGAGTTTACTTATGGTTTCATTACTAAACTTGACAATAATGGCAATATAACGTTTGTGTGAATCAGCGCTATCATTTAGACCTGGTACAGTTGTTCTATGCTGATTTCCTGAAGTTTTCGCATTTTTAAGCCCACTTCGTATACCTGTACTTCTTCTAGCTCCATTTTGTATATGTCGACTTCCTCCTTGTACTTTATCTCTACGTCTATTTTGTACACGTGGTGCTGATGTCTGTTTAGGTTTATTGCCTCCGCCTGACCTCTTACGGGCTGAAAATAATATAAACGTAAATAAATACGTTTGGATGAAGTATTTTGACGCTGATAATTACTCACCATCGACTACGTCCAAAATGATCACCATTGCAAGGAGTGCAATTAGAGATATTTTTAATAGATTCATTTTTTTCTTCTTTTAGTTTAAACAACAGAACTTGTTATCAACTTAATTCTTTAATAAAAAGAGACTAATTGGAGTTCTGAGGCGCGGGCTTTTATACCTTCCCGAAATGCGAAATTTTACGCACACTACTAACATACAAACACATATATGTATGTACATGTGTATAACGAGTATATATGGGTAGACTTGTTCATTCTAACATTTTTCAGTTAAGTTTATGAGGCATAAGAAATGCGTCATAGTAGGTCTTCCAATAGGGATTTCCGAAACTTGGCAGTTGGTGTGTAGTTACTTGTCATTTATTATGTATCTTTTTCTTAAATCATCACGGACAGATAAAGCGTTCAACAACACGTGCAAATGATAAATTTGTTTTATCAAACTGAGTGTTATGTTCGAATAAGTTTGTTCGCGTTTCTTCAATTTAAAGGTCGCGAGCACTATAGAGATAGAGATGTGGATGGCGCTAGAAAACCACATAGGAGATTTTGCACGAGCGATTTGAGGGCCTCACAATTTTCCCTGGAAAGAAATTGCAGCAGCAAATACCCACGATATTATATTCCGTACATAAGGGCATCGTTAGGCCTTTCGAACGAACCAAAACTTTTCATGCTATCTCACATACACTTTAAATTTAATATAAAGTTAAAGCTGGGCAGGGTTTAATGAAAGACCTTTTAGCTTTAAAATTTCTTAGAAATGAAACAATTTCATTTCATTTATTTCACAATACATCTTTTTTCTATATTTATTTTTGCCATAGAAAGTATTCAAATGTTATAAATTAAACTATTTATATCTCGCTAGAAACACAATTGGGACGAAAGACGAATTTTACTTTCACCACCTCTGATGATACTACTATACTAATAGCTCTGACGAGGAAAATTCCTCTCATTTGCGAAAAATTTCAAACTATGTTATAAAAAAGGAATAAAATAACAACAAAACAACAGCTTGACAAACTTGTGCTTGAATTAATAGTAAAACATCCCGAAACTATTGCCTAGGCCAGTTTCGGAATGTTTCGTACATGTGGCACATAGATCAGTACTTATTTTAATACCACAAAGGACCGAAAGCAAAAGTCACTAGCAATAAAACGACTGACGACTACAATCTCCCAATTTAAATCAAAAATTCGCAGCGATATGTTGCTTTGACTTCGACTGCGACATTTTGGACCCTAGCTCGTTTCAATAAATAATTGTAAAAAAAATGCAAGAAAATTCGGAACGAGTTCTTTTAGAAATCTCTTAAAGAATTTGATCACTGCTACGATTTTATAATTACATATCATAGCGAAGTCGTGTCAACCATTTCATATAAAAATCTTTACGATTTCGATAATGTTTCGGTTACAGAACCGGAAGATTTTGTCGACCTATTGTTACACATTATTTACGAATTCGGAGCATTTGGTTTGGTAGGAACTCGCTTACATTGTGCATACATACACTCAAAAAAAATTAACTAAAAATTTGGAAAATTTTCTAAATTTCAATAAAAAAAGTTGTCGTATGGCGCCAAAGTTGTTTTTTACTTGAAACTAGTAAAATATTACTAAATTTCTAGTTCATTAATGAACTATTTATGGTAATTATGTTTTCAGATTTAAGTAAAATTTTCCTAAAATTAAGTAAAATTTTCCCATAAAATTCGGAGCTTTGCAAAAAAAAATTTTCTTCTTTGATCTGAAATTTAGTAAATTTTCCAATATTTTTTTGTCTTTAATTCTGGTACTTATTTTTAATTGTAAATAAATTCTATTACACAATGATATGTTTATTTATTATATCTTCATATTATATTCTTAATTATAATTCATCATACATACATATAAATTCCTTGAGAGGAGACAAGTATTGGAACCAGCAACCTTCTGATTGATAGGCAAACACTCTAACCAATTGCCTAACAGGGCAGCCTGAATAAGCATTGAAATTATTGAGTTTTAAAATTTAATTTTATTTACGAAAAAATTAATTTCAAGTTCAAATATTCCTCGAAGCTATAAACAATTTAATTGGATTTTTTGCTAAATGCAAATCAATACTAAATTCTACACTGAACCAAATGTCGTAGGTAATATTAACGAAAAAATTTAGTAGACCCTTAACGAAAAAAATCGTTAAATATACTGGCTTTTTATTCAAATGTAAAGAAAATTTATTAATATAAACAAATTGTCTTCAAAACAAATAATAGATTTTTGTTAAAAATGTAGTAAAATACAATCTGTTGGCTTGAATAAAAATTAGTTAAAATAGTATCTAAAACTCTGTTAAATAAACTAAATTTTAGTTAAAACTGTGGTAAAATAGTAGAATCGCATGGTAATCAAAACTACACCTAAAATAGTTAAATTAACGTCGTTAAAGGAAGTAAATTAGAATAATGCATCGTTTATTTTAATAAATTTTGTTAATTTAACTCCCAAAAAAGTGTTGTTTTGAATATTAATCTGTTGAAATTTCGTTAAAACAAGAATAAGACTTAATGAACTAAAACGTTGTAGATTTGAACAAATTTCGTAAAATTCAACTAATTTAATATATTAGAATTGAATAAAAAAATTTTAAATAACTAAAAATACGTAAAATTGAAAAATGGGCTGTAGAATTGAAGACATTTTGTTATTTTTAACAATTTTATTTCATTTACATTAAATAAATACACATAAAAGTGAAGAAATTTCTTCATTTCGTACAAAAAAAAAACAGTTAAGCTTGTCTAGCGAATACTTTATTTCATACTGTGGTTCCTTATAAGTAGTGTCATTATAAAAAAGATATTGTTGTAAATTAAGTTTTAAAAGTTTAAAAAAGTGGATTATAAAAGAGACAAAATAGTAAATGTGTTTAATGTTTAATAAATGATCCAAATATTGACCAAATTTTTAGTACCACTGATAATAATATTTTACAAGTTTATTGAAAAACTATTTTCCTGCAAATGCTGCTAATTTCAAGATAGAATCAAAAATTACCGGCTCCACGAACTCTCCCATGCTTCTGAGGTACTAAGCAAATGGACACATTACACAAAGCTATTTGGTTTCAAGTTGGTACGTATTTATTAATAATAAAAATAAAATCAAATTTTTAAGAAATTCATTGCACTTTTGAAGGTAGATATACATATATGTATATATATAAATATGTATGCATATATCCAAAACCAGAGTGCTTTCGTGAAAATTTTGAAACGTTCGGCTTAAAAATTCACTCCGTGTTTGAAGAGAATAGCAAATCTAGCAAACTTGGACTTACATATTAACAAAACATGTAATTAGTTATTACCCTTATTTATACTTATATATTTAAGTACGTACATATTTATTTTTAATGATTATCAATACATACTTGCATTTTGTATAATAAATTCCTTCTTTTGTAATTTGTATGGTTTTTATTATAATTACAATATAACTTTATTCAATTTTGTATCGTTAATAGCATTATCTTTCACTAACTAAGACAATTTTATATAATTTGTAAACAGTAAACAAACACACAACTGCTTATACGATTTGCAAAGTAGTTTACCGCTTACAATTTATATAAAAATTTCTTAAATGGTGAAAGAAAATGTTCCTACAGGGGCTTAGTAATTGAATAAAATAGGGTAGTTAAAGTAAATAACAATTCTTCATTATGAATAAAAAAATTATTCATACAGACTAAATGCATTACTTCATTTGAACAAATTTTCTTTACAGTAAATAAAATAATATTCAAATTAACTAAATTAATTAGTTATCACAAATAAGAATTTTTAGTCAATTCGATTAAAATTTAATAATATTTACCACTCACTAAATAACGAAACAGTAAGAGTCAAAATGAAGAAATTTCTTCCATTTAACTATTTACGAAAATTATTTTCTTTAACGAAATAAATCCGTAGACTTGAATAACGAATTTGTTAGCTGTATAATAACCTACATTTCTTCATTTTTACACCCAATTTTGCAGTATTTAGGTAAATTTTTGGTTCAGTGTATAATTTAAAGAAAAAATACTTAAAAGTGGTAAAAATTTTCCTAAAATTTAGTATACCTTTTTATATCTTTCAAGTAAGTCAAATTTCATGAACTAATCAGGAGTAATTCATTTCCTAAAGTTTATTTTTTGATTTAAGACGAAATTTACTAGTCCTTAATATAAAATTTCCTTCAGTTCATAACCATTTTCCTACTCTTAGTAAATATTTCCTATAAGTCAGTAAACATTTCCTGAAATGTGAGAAATTTCTTGTGTATTTTTATTAACTATTTTTGAAGATATGAACTTTTTATTTTTTACTCATATTAAAGGTATTCATTTCAGGTTTTCCTCGTTGGAAAAATGGAAAAATTTAATTTTTTTGTCAAAATTTTTTTTTCAATGAATACCTTTATTAAGTAATTTTTACTAGATTTTTGTAAAAATTTACTTAAACTTAGAAAAAATTACTTAAACTTAGAATTTTTTTTTTACTTGAATTTAGGAAAAAAAAAATTCTTAATAATAGTACATGTCTTTTTGTTGAGTGTATGTACATATGTAGACAGGATTTAATGAATGTTCGCATTCGCATTGGCAAATTATTTGCTCACTTCTGCTATTTGCATTTGCTAAAATGTATGCGAATATTTCTAGCGAATACTTTACATGTACCGAAAAAATTTTTTTTATATGTTTTACGAAGCTTTAAAATTGTTGGCGGAAAACTTTTCTTGGCATAAAAAAAGGCTTTGATGTTTTTGGTTTGTGGGAAACTAATTTTTACTTAGTCCCTGTCCAGACTTGCAATTTTTGTTGTAGCAATTCGTGAGCTTATGGGTGAGAGGGTTGAGAAGATTGGGGAAGGGTACACAGTTTCATGTGCTCGGCAATTCTCTTTTGATTTGAAATTCGTACGTGTTTATATGAAGTTGTTAGTTGTATATGAAGTTTTTTATTTATTTTATTTCTTCAGTTGTGTGAAAAATAAAAAATATAACAAAAAATAAATATGTATATTGTTAATTTTTCAAGGAAATTTTGGTGTAATATAAATTTTTTAATGCATAGTTGCAAATTAGAATTTCATAATGCAATTCAAAGCAGAATTTTAAGAAATTGCAGCAACAAAAATTGCAAGTCTGGACGAGGACAAGTGGGATGGTTGCTTAATATTTTGTGTATTTATTTTTAACCCCCGACCGAAGCAAAAGGGTGTTATAAGTTTGTAGTGTGTGACTGTGTGTATGTTCGTGTCCACGTACAGACCAAAAGGCTGTACCAATTTTGATTTAATTTTTTGTTTTGTTTGATAGTGGGTTTGATCGGAAGGGTTCTTAGCTTTGTTTAAAGAAAATCGGTACAGCCGTTTAGAAGATATCAAACACATCGTCTCTATATATGTATTGGGGGTTTTAAAAATTTTTTATGTTTTATAATATAATTTCATAGATATAACTTTCGGTTTTAAGAATTTATATTTATTATAAATATTTGTTAAGTTCAAGACTCAATTTAAATAAAATGCTGCATGTAGTACATCTACTTATTGTTGCAAGTATACACTGCAACTTCATGTTCTTTTAGAAATTTATATTCAAGTGATTCTTAATGTATTGTTACAGGCCATCACTCACTATTCAATACAATCGCACGACCTACGAAAAAAATACAACCCTGATTTGATAAATTGTTATTATCTTTTGTAAATTTTGATAGACTCTATCTCTACCAGGGTTGTATTATCTCACTAATCACGCTATTGTGTAGGATAGTGTATGACGGCCTCAAATATTTGCATTCGCTTTCCCAAAAATTAAAATTCATTATTCGCTTTTACGCAAGCGAAATTTCGCTACACTGGCATCGCTACATCTCTAGTTAGTACATATGTATGTACATTGTACATGTATGTATGTATGTATGTATGTATGTATGTATGTATGTATGTCTGTATGTCGCAATGTATTTGCGTAACGCGAATTTACTCCAATAAAGTCATAACTCAAAATTTTTAATATTTGAGTTAATGCTGCAGAATTTCGTACAAATACATAAGTATGTAGCAAATTCAATTCTTGTAAGCAAAATAAAAGATACGTACGTAAATTCAGCAAACTTATGCATCTACATATGCAGCAATTCTGCTAAGTTTTAGTGCGTATGCGTGATCAGTTGTTGCACATGCTTTCCAAATGCTGTGCTGACATTTTTGAACGAACTGTAAACAATTTTTGAGAAAAAGATTGGAAAAGAAATCAAAGCGGCTATTTCTTATAAGAACACAATTGGTTCTAAAAAGAAGACAACTTATATAAAAAAACTTCTTTCAAATACATAATAAAAAACTACCAGGATTATGAGTTTTAAAGTCATCTTTGAATGTATCCATCTTCTTTCTGGTATGATTCGAGAAATGTAATTTGAATATTTATTAAAATAGATATCGTTGGTCTCAAATACATAGAAAAGCCCTAACTCAAATAATTGTAACTTTATAGGAGAAGGTAAGAACATACATATGTACATACATAGAAAGAAAAGGCGTTTGTTTATAACGGTTGCATGAACAATCAGCCAAAGAACAATCACTCATAGCACCAAAATGAACAATCGCCCAATGTTTTTGGGCTCTTAATCAACCTACAAATGCTTCCGTCAATAAAGTACTCATTGTGCCAACCTTCTCCGTCGCAGCGTTAAGGTCAGTTACGGTGCTTTTCATAGAAAATGTGAAAATTTTGCATAAATAAAATAGAAATTTGAAAAATAAGAAGAAACAATTAAACAAACAAAAAATTGGCTGCGACCCATATTTACCGAGTTATTTGTATTTGAAGTTTTGATTTTAAATGTAGTTTAGTGAAGCTGCTCCACAAAAAATAAAAATGTCTTTTAAGTACATATTAATTTCTTTCCTTAAAAGTTTTGTAACACAAAACACATTTAATGTCGCGAAAAGCATTAGTGATCATAGAATATTTTTCTCATACCACACTTTTTCTTTCACTGTATCTATGAAGAATTAAATACACCCGCTACGCATATATTATCGTCGCTGTTTCATTGACTACTAAATGAAAGAGAATAAGAATGTGTGTGATTCAGTGTTGCCAGAATTTCTAAGGCTAAAATCTGCAAAACTTAACAATTTTTCACGAAAAAATCTTCAAAATCTGCATTTTATTTTTAAAATCTTCAAAGCTATTTTTAAAACAACTTTTTTATATATTATTAAGAAAATTTACATAAATATGGACGTACATGTGTAATATAACTATTTTTTCATTAACCCATATTCATAAAATTTAAGCTCTGCTTAAAATGTATTTTGTTTAAATTTTTTCGAAATATTTTTTTTAAATAACTTTTAATCACATTTTTTTTATGTGAATAGAAGCCTTTAATGTTCGAAGAATGTGCATTTCGTTTCTGCTTAAAAAACTTATCAGCAGACTTCAACCAAAAAATTTTTGAAATAAAGCAAAAAAACTTCATATGTTTATGGAACGACTATCAATGTGTTATTAAGAATTACGTACCCAAACATAAAAGGGAATAATTTTAATTGTTATTTTTCGAACTTAATTTGTTTCTATATTTATGATTTGAACGGGCTAAAGTTCGTATCGCTTTTTAAGCCAATTTACATGTGATAATTATTAATGAACAAATAAGATAAGAGTTAGTTGTAAATGTTCTGACAACACATAATTCACGTATTCCATTTGCAAGAAAGTTTCGTATATAAGGCAGAAATTTACATTAACTGACACCACACACAGTGGACCAACACAGAAGAACGCTGATGATGAAGGCTTAGTGGCCTTCGAAAACGGCTAGCTGTTCCGTTCAACTATGAGTTGTCAGAATATTTACAACTAACTTTGATGTTATTTGTTCATTAATAATTATCACATGTAATTTGGCTTAAAAAGCGATACGAACTTTAGCCCTTTCAAATAATAAATATAGGGATATTCCCTTATATTTATTCACAAAAATTATTTTGGGTTACAAGACGTTTAATAAACAAATTTCCATACAAAGTTTGTTTTGTAAACTTTTTGTAAACCTAAACTATTTTTTATGAATACGCAGAAAAATCTTAAAAACTTCAAGCAAAAATCTTTACAAGATAACATCTTCAATTTTGCGACATTTGTTGAAGTGTACTGATAAGTTTGACGGTTTTTTCACACGCAAAGTTTACTTTGCAAAGTCTTGTTAAAGAAGAAGAATATAGAAAAAGATCGCTTTTCTCGTCTCTCCTATAAACTTTAGACTTTGCAAAGTAAACTTTTGTGTGGAAAACCCGTCTTTATTTAGGAGAAACGAAATGCATAAACCCAACAAACAAATAAAAATTCTTCATACTTGTGTGCAAACAATATAAAATGAATGAGAAAAGAAATCGGATATATAAAAAATTATACATTCATTTAATTTGTTGCATAAATATCCAAAGGACTTCGAAGTTTTGTTTTATTCAAGTTCACTTGACTAAAAATTCTTTTGACATTTGCAAATGAATGTGGTAAAGATATTTCATTTTAATTTAATTAATAACCAGAATAAGCTGGTTTTATATCAGATATTCTATTCCAGAAGCGTGCCAGTTACTTCTTCTTTTTCTTTAATGATGTCTTCTAAGTTCAAAAATTGTAACTCTCTAAAGGCTATTCCAGACTATAATACAAGTATTAATACTTTTGACGAAAATTCATCCCTGCTCTTATATTTGTTTCAAAAATTTCAAAAAAACAATAACAACTCAACATGTCAGAGCTGCATTTTCCACAAAAGTCCTTATAGGTACATGTATAATAGTCTGAGTGGCCCTTAAATTAAATTTAAAAAAAATTCATTATAATAGAAGTTGAAAAATCTGCGTTTTTAGGCCAAAAATCTTCAAATCTGGATTCAGTGTTTTTGGAGAGTACAAATTTGACAAATCCAGATAAATCTGCATTTCTGGCAACCGTGATGTGATTTTAGTTTGCACAATTGTGCCAAGAAACTGACATCAGTGATTTAAAGTAAAAACATGCAGCAGTAAGATAAATGCAAAAAAAAATTGGAGAGTACGTCAAAAAAAAAACAGCTATACTTTGCAACGAAAAATATTCTTGGAGATATATGCCATCCACAGTTCACAAAATTTTGTACCATGTGGAACAAATAATTCAACACAATAAGCTACCAATAGGAAGGAGATCTGTCTGAAGAAGCGGAAGAAAAAAGAAACAAAGACTACAGATTCTTTCGCGAGCACAACACACGAAACATTTCCAGATGCTGTACTAATGAAGACTTGATTACTATTTTATTATGCACATCAGATCCATATATCGGCACCTAAAATCCAAAAGGCCGTAAGTACACTTTTTGCTTTTTTACAGGAGATGCAAAAAACTTTATAAATCACTGACTACATATTTAATTGCTAGGTGCCGAATTTCAGGATTATCATTAAAAAATCAATGCGGATTTGGTTTATTAAAAAAAAACTTACAAAATAATAGTAGTTTTTTAGTAATGATGCTTACGACCTTTTGGAATCGAGTTTTCTGAAACATTAATGTTTTTAATAAAAGTTATAATTGGGTTGAAAAAGTAATGGTTTTCAACCGTAATTAAAGAGCTATTTAGTGAAACTATGTTTTTCATTGTATTCTTTGTATTTTTAATAAAAAAAAATAAAAAATTCATTTGCAAATTTGTTTGTGTTCTACGTCATTAAGCTTTTCCTTTCTGATATTTTGTATTTCCATCCTATGGATATCATATTGATCTTGAGATATGTTCTTCGATTGGTAAGATATACAGGTGTCACAAATATCATTTCTTGGTTTGAATATAGAATTTTTTTTTGTTCTATTAGGGTCATGATTTTTGGAAAAGATACAGGAGTTACAACATTCTCTTTGTTAGACTAGCAGTAATTGCAGTAATTCGGAATATCGTTTAGCTACTTTTTCAGAAAACTTAAACGTTCTTTGTATATCATACCTTGAGTTGTAGCTTCTCTACGTTTTGATATAAATTCCGTCTGTTCCTCTGGCGAAATATTAGTGCCATGTAAATCGTTGAAGTTTACCCAATTTCGTAAAATTTTCTCATTAATTCCCAACGTAGACACAAACATACACACATTTAGAATAATGTTTTAGATAGTACTGCTTTGAAATTGATCTTCTGCAGCGTTCTACGCGAACGCGCTTTACGTTTGTGCGTTCAAAGAGAGCAATAACATAAATTTTTTTCTGATCCCAAGATATTTTCCAGAAGCTATTAAATATTTCCTTGCGATCGTCTTCGGAAAACATAGCACAATATCGCAATGGACTTTTCGCACACAATTTTGAAGTACACCCATCTTTAAGTTGTCTTGATGATTTTTCACAAATATTTTCTTTTGTTAGGCCCGTTTATATTAATTTTTTCAACTTAGTTAGTGGAACCATATTCACTATTAGTACTCATTTTATAATTTTTTGGTAAGGAACAAATATTCTCGGCGTTCTTGTTACTATCTTGCAAAATTGTTAATTTCAACGGTAACTGAACGTAAAACAAATGCCAACTTTGTTTAAATTTATTTTATTTTTTTAATTTAAGTTGTAGTTACGGCCTTTTGGTTTATAGATTTGTTAACATTGCAGTTGCAGCCTTTTGAATTTGATGAATAAAATCGGTATTTTTGATCATATGAAAGTAAAATTTTAACGAAAGATGTATTTTGGTTAATCAGATAATAATCAATCAAAAAAAAAAATGGAAAACTAGCTCTAATGAAATAGAAATAGAAGCTAAACTTCTTCTTGGAGATGAAAGTCGAAGCTATTTAGAAGAAATATTTACTGAAATTGTTTAAATAATGGTAATTTAAATTTTTAAGTTTACAAATTTATTAAAATTTTGCGTACAATATATATTTATTTATTTTTTTTTTTATTTAAATAGAAACCTACGTCTTCTTCATTAAAACCTCTTTATCTAAGGAAAATTTATAACAATGTTTGAATTTTGAATTTTCGTTTCTTGATAAGCTAATTTTTAACTCAAACTTCTTCAAAAACTAACATTCTAAAAATTTCACGGGGGCCAAAGTTCAAAGTTTTCAATAAGTAAAAGTTGTAAATGTGATACAAAAATATAAGACTTTTTGAAAAACAAATCCTTTCAAAAAGTTTTAATACCTCGCTTTTGTACTAAAAATCAGCTAAAACTTAAAATGCATTTTAAATATATCATAACTACTTCTCTAAACGTTCGATTTTAAAGTTTTATATCTTAAGCTTAAAGCCTATGGTCTTGCCTAGTGAACAAAAAAAACCGCAATACAAAATTCCAATCCAGTCAAGAGTTATATATTTTTGACCGCCATCTTGCGAAATGGTCCACTGTGCGTCGTCAACAACGTTTTTAGGCAGGGAAACTTTGCAAAGGAAGAAAATCTTCAGTAGGCTCCGTCGTTTTGGGACCGAAGGATAGCAGTACAGAAAACATTATTAGGCAGCAAAACTTTGCAAGGCGGAAAATCTTCAAGATGTTCTTCAACAAAAGCGGCTTGGCTGAAGAGTGATATTGCGAAAACGAAGCTGTATATTTAAGTACATATGTGTATCTATACTTTTTATATCTTGTACTTTTCGTCTTATTTCGTCGAGTTCTGTAAAGAACCATAACCAGAATGCGGTGCCGTGGAATCCCCAAAACACAAAAAGAAAGCATTTAATTCTTTTAAGACCATGATTTAGAAAACTTTGTTTGATTTAACATAAAGATCAATGATCCAAAGAGATGGGCAATAGTTCACTTTGTGATTTGGGGGATTATTCACAAAATTTTGGGCGATTTGCACTTTGTTTGGATCTTTTTTTATTATGAACAATAGCTCAAAAATATTGGGCGATTGTTCATTTTGGGTGATTTGACATTTTTGTCCACAAAATTATACACTATTCTATACAAAACATACATAAATGTACCATTGCCCACTTTGGCTATATCTACATTTTTGTAAAGTGGGTGATCGTTCATAATGAACAGTCGAAACACCAAGACCAATGAACAAACGCAAAAATTTACAAAAACAAATTTTTAGGCGATTGTTTGTTGGGCGATTATTCCTGCAACCGTTTATAACCTGTGTTGTGCAACTTGCCAAATTTCTCTTTTTCAAATAAGTTGTGTGTAAATTGAAAACTTTAAACTCGTTTTCTGCCTAATTAGTTAATTTTTTTGAGTTATGACGTTGTTTGATTAAATGAGTGGGTATGTATGTATGCATGACAATGCTGGCAATTCTCACAAAATTAAATTTTTCTAGACTATTCAATTTTAACTTGCGAAATACATACACGAGTACTTACGTAAACGTTACATAAGAAATTATGCTTTTCTATAGAGAAATAACAAGTACGAGTACTATATTCGGCTGTGTCGAATCTAATATACCCTTCATCGACCTACGAATGGAGTATAAATGTATATACATACATATGTATATGCATGTAAACCTAAGTCATAGCCGCCCAAAGTAACATCACGGTAGGTACGCACTTTGCAGAGTGTTTACGCAACACGTTTAAATTACATGTTGGAATTTTGACACAGAAACTGCCAGCTACAATGCAGCCATCAATGCATTTTATAAACATCAAAAGATTTTGATATTTTTGAAACTTTGAATGCAACTTCGAACGCAATATAATACAATACATTAAATGAATAGATGTGGCTTAAGGCTGGCACTCACTATCCTATACAATCGTACGACTTTTGAGAAAATACAACCCTGGTATGATGGATTTTATGAAAATTTTAAAAACCCAACAAGAATTCATTAGGACACGGATTTATTATATTATTGTGTAGGACAGTTAGTCCTAGCCTTAAGCCACACATAAACCAATTTGAATTTGAGGGTGGCGTTGGCTGAAGTAGTTAGCACGTTGACTACAAATCCAAAGATCCTGGGTTCAATCCCTGTATCCAACAGTCATTAAAACACACTACGCATTTTTCTGATGTGCATTAGTGTCCCTTGGTGTCAGTTGTTGTAGGAAAGTTTAAGTGATGAAGGCATAGTCACTGGTCACTGAACTATACCGACTTCAGCAGATAATAATCCTAACGTAACATCAGGGCGCCCTCCTTCGTCGGTATTGTGTAGAAAAATCATCGGCGAAGTAAAATAACGAATAAAAATGGCTACTACTACACACAGCTTCAAAAATGTAATGAGCCTCATTGAAACCAGAGGCGCTGCAACTCTGCATTATAACGTGCTAAAAATGTAGAGTTGTAAAAGAAAAGAAGGTTTCCCCTATCTCTTCCTTTACAAAATGTCATAATGTGCAGAGTACACATGACATCGCAATACTGTGTACTAGTGGCAACGTGTGTTATTTCCGATCATTTTCGTTGTGTGTCATTGCTTTCAATAAAAGGAACTTAATGTGACTGGCGTTTTAGACATTTTGAAAACGACACCACAAAATGACAGAACAAGAAATGTCATATGTGTACTCAGCCTTGTGCATGTAAAATCTGAATGAATTTACCTAGTTTTTTTTTACAAAAAGCAACACAAACAATGGCGGGGGTGGAAAAGTTGATACGACCGTAATTTTTTTGATAATCGTAACATGCGATGTTCAAACGCCGTGTTACTGCGTATTTGATACTCTTAAAATAACTTTAGTATGGTATCGTTATAGGAAAGTTTTATACGATATACCAAATAAACTAACTTTAATTTAATTTTAATTATATTTTAATTTTAATTATTATTATCGAACTTAATTTGTTTCTATATTTATGATTTGAACGAACTAAAGTTCGTATCGCTTTTTAAGCCAAATTACATGTGATAGTTATTAATGCACAAATAACATCAAAGTTAGTTGCAAATATTCTGACAACAACACATAGTTGAACGGAACAGCTAGCTAGTTTTCGAAGGCCACTAAACCTTCATCATCAGTGTTCTTCTGTGTTTTGGTCCACTGTGTGTGGTATCAGTTGATGTAAATTTCTGCCTTATATACGAAACTTTTTTCCAAATGGAATATGTGAATTGTTTTGATTCACCGTATTTCAATTTGCTGAAAGGTGTTTTGTAATAAAAGCTCAAATTTACCATCTCTAAATTTACAACAGTCTTACCATTGTCGTTTGTTTCTTTTTTTTGTTCTACTTGAGACAAACTTTTTTGGTTTGTAACTATTAAGTATATTTATTTTAATTTTTGCCACAGGCCCATGGCTATTAATTAATTTATTTAATATTTTTCAGGATTTAATAAAATTTAATATTAAAAAACTGTCTCAATTCACGTTCACTTATATCGCGACATTAGCCTAAATGTTTTGGTTCCTTGGAATTTGTAGATTTTTCTCAGCAGAAAGGGATCGTTTTGGGGAAAATAAAATCGGACAGTCCGCTTATTTATTTCGTAGCTATATCAGGAAAAACTACGTTTCTTTGCTATTAAATTTAGTTTCAGTAAATATTTTTTACTGTTCCAGTAAGTTGTTTGATCCAATTTTATTTTATGCAAAAAAAAATGCACAGACCAAAACTTGTAAGTCATAAAATTAATATACGAGTAACTAAGATCTCTGTTTAAATATGGAAATTGCATACTGAACAGATGATAAGCTTTGTTGTGAAGCTTCAGTAAAAAATATTTTATAATATTTCGTAAGACAAATTAACAGAAATATATAAGCTTATGATTGTATGGTTACATTATAGTTATATATATATATTAAAATTGAACGAATTATAAACATATTGCTGAGTAAACATCTTTCCAAAATATAAAATATGGTTATTTAATAAAAAAAAATAGTTTAAGTTAATTTAATATACTTATGTACTTGAGTAAAGTTGACTTATTTTAACTCAATTTTATGCATAAATATTGAGCGACACAAATAATCCTCATAGACGTTGAGTTGAAATTCTAATTGTTTATTTATTGAATCCAAAATTCAAATTGTGATGCTCACCTTTGGAAAGTTATAATTGAAGTGTCTTGAGTTATTCAAACAGAACTAAAGGCTCAATCAGACGTGACATAACCACAGCCATAGTTATAGAAAACAGCCGTTCGAGCCAAAATAATAGGCAACACTGTATTTGATTATAGTTGACTCGCCATAACTCTCACCATAGAAACCAATTGAATTTTAGTTTGGTTATGGTTATGGCATTAAGGCTATGTCACGTCTAATTTAAGTTTAAAGCTACTTTTAAGAATGACATTTTATGTAGATTTTTAGTAAGAGATTTTTTATATGTATGTATATATTGACATTTGTGAATTTGTAAGCACTAAGTTTGTGCGTTAAATTTAATTTACATTTAATTTTTTTGTAATACAATTCAAAGAGCTCACTCACTACTCAATTCATACATCAATATTTATACATTACATACATAATATAATTAATTCAAGATAAGAAAATAATAAAATTTTATATAAAAAAACGTTAATGTTTGGACAATAATAAAAATAATTAAAACTTCCAGCCCTGGAATCGTCTTTTTTTATTCTGCTGTGAAAGCTCCTATAAGCGGAAATTCACCGTCGAGGAAATTTTTGTCCGCAAGGTGGAGATGCCCGTTTATTGGAATGAAAAAAAATATTTGTGAATTTTTATTTCATAGTAAATATTTACTTTAATTGTTATTAAACAAAAAAAAAGTTACAAGGTAGGAAAAAAATCTAAAATATTCTTTTGTTTTAATTTTACTTCATTTTCTTTAATAATTTTCGCCCCATAATAGCTTTCTAAATATTTCAAGGGCACCACAGATGCTGTGTAGTCTTCTTCTGCAAATTTGACTAAACGTCTTACTTCTTCGAATGCTTCTTTATAAGAAGATATTTTGTTATAGTTTTGATTGGTTATGATTGCTTAATAAAATGTAAAACATCTATAATATATATAATATTATTTAAGGTTTTCGCAGAATCATTAAACTTAATGTGTGACAGCAAGTTTATTGTGATTGTAGTTCTATAGTGGACCTTGAAGCTTTGAACAACACCCTGATCTAATGCTTGGCAAACTGAAGCGGTATTGGGTACTAAGCAGCATTGTCAAAAAACAACAATATCTTTTTGTTTTCTTTAAATTTTTTCTGTCAAACTGCTCAACCATTCAGTCATAAAATCGCGAGGCTTCAAGACCTTCTTATTGTGTTTCCAAGATGCTGGTAAATCTTTGATGTTCACATTTTTAACTGCTGGAGGTCGAGCTGATTTTCAAATCACCAATAGTATTTCCCTTTCTCCTAACATATTTACGCAAAACAAAATTTTGAGGCTCTCCTTAGACAACTTTCCACCTGAACACTTTTATGTTTTAAATGCCATATTTTTATCTCGAAGAGCACGGAACGAAAGGCCACTGTTATCAGCATTGTAAATGTCCCTTGGCTCATACCCAGATAATATAGAAGACAGTTTTGCCTTAAACTCTGTCAGATCTAATTGATTTTGAGGCTTGAGGCTTCTCCAGATATGCATTTGAAATTGATGAAAAGCCTTTTACGCCACTTGTGGAGCCATCCATCTGAAGATGAGAAATCAATATGGCCGGATTTCTCAGCTATCTATTTTGATATTGCTTTAATTATTGGTACAAGAGCGCTTAAGCTTCTTGCGTGAACAAGCATTGAAAACACTTTTTGTTAATAAAAGAACCTTTTAGGCTTAAAAACCTCTTTTTCTGGCTTGTATTTATGCTTCCAGATTGCCATTGTAATCGAATTAATTCTCTATGCTTTGAAATTTTTCCAGCTTGAATTTTTCCAATATTGAACCTTTAATAAAAAATAATTTATTTTTTAGCTAATTCACGCACTGATATTTCTCTTTTTAACTATACATGTGTTATTTTTTTCAAGTGTCCGCCCATTACAACCTTTTGCCCAAAAAGAGTTATTTATTCATGTCCGCCAACGGCCATTGGAGCGTCCGTTTTAGGGAATGTATATTGCTTGGATTTTTGAAATTGGTTCTAGAGATTTTAGAATTGTCCGTTCTAAAGATATGTTCGCTTATAAGGGCTGTCCGCAAAGGGAGCTTTCACTGTATGTATATGTAC
Organism: Tachina fera; assembly: GCA_905220375.1. NCBI lineage: Eukaryota > Metazoa > Arthropoda > Insecta > Diptera > Tachinidae > Tachina > Tachina fera. The sequence continues at coordinate 98,413,541 of LR999967.1, read as the reverse complement.
ATATAAAATATATTTATTTATTTTCATTTGCTTATTTTCAATACCAATCTAACTATTTAAAACAAATTCTGTTATTTCAGTCCAAGATCTAGGCCTCTAAATTTTCAGAAAATCGATTTCACGCATAGACAGACCGCCCTATTAATAAGAATACAGAATATTTTATACACACATACATAAGTATGTACATACTTACATATATGTACATAAGTATTTATTTATGCATATTTCATGTGGTAGAATTTGACTATTGTGGAAGTTACACACGAAATGATAAACCTATAAACTATACCCTTACCAGTTTTCGTAAAGGGTATAAAAAAGATAAACAATTTCAAAAGTGAGACCTAATTTTATCACTAAAACAAAGATAATGTTTCGAAACATTAAATTTTATATCCATTCAGCACAGAGTTTGCGTATTGTGTAAACAGGTGTTTTTTCAATTTTAGATTATTCATACATACATACTTATGTACTTATGTATGTATGTATGTATGAATTTCCATTAGGATGATCGACTATTCGAAATTTTATAGAATCAGACAGAACTGACTATACATATGTATGTATCTAGAATAGGTGTAATTTGGGCAAAAAACTTGTCGTTAAAGCAGTGTTCCCAGTTTAGGGGATTTGTCCCCAAATTGTGAATTTTTTGCGGCTATTGGGGATGAAAAATTCGTGTTGGGAATCTGGGGATTTATTGGGGATGATGACTAAATTTTAGGAGATTTTTTGACAGTTTTTTTCTATAACTAATGGTAACAAGAATAATTTTTGAACTAAGAAATTTGCGTCTAAAAATGTGTGTTACTATTCATAGTGAATCATTTCTAATAAAGAAGAATTATCAAGGCAGATTAACCAATAATGAAGACTACCAACACTACACTTAGAGCAAACATACACTTCAAAAATAATTAAATTGTTATGGCAAATTTAATTCTTCTGCTGAAATACTACAGCTTTTTATTATAAGTACTATGTGCAACAAATTTTCTGAGACTGGTGAATCAGAAGATTTCGATTCTGAAGTTTTTGCAATAGTAAGCTTTGGTTAACAATTATTTTGTACTTGTGTGTATTGAACTATGTGTAATTTTTTCTTTGAAATTTTTATAAATATAAATTAAATTAATATTAATGTAAATATAGCTATCGAAATAAATAAATCTTATTTAATAAATATGTTATTTTTGTCATTAGTGTTTAAATAAAATTAAATAATTTAATTTTTTCAAAAAAGAAAAAGTTTGAATCAAAAAACTCAATTTGGGGATTTTTGGGGAAGACAAATCAAAAATTGGGGATAAGCTCTAGAAAAAAACTGGCAACACTGCGTTAGAGTGTGACTTACAATTAACATTGTGCATTATGGTTGGAGCAAGCAGCCTTTACATCAAGTCTTGTGCAGTGCCTAGTATGAAGAAAACCCGAGCATACTCGTATAATCACCCTTATTCCAGTTGTCGACATCGACGTCACTTTAACATAATACCAAAAAATTGGGGCTTGTTTACTCGCTTTCGAGAACAAGTTTGTGCTACTAACAATAAACCTGCCAACAGGAGTCAGTTGTTTTCTCCAATGGGTACAGGATCCCCAATTGTTTGGTATTGTGTTAACATGGCGTCAATATCGACAAATGGAATAAGTTTGAATATGATATACATACATACAATGCATTAAGTTCTACTTTGCCCAGCTACATGTCAAACAATATTTGAAAAGTTTAATAAAATAACTACAACTTAAATTTCCTATAACACAGTCACACTTCTTATTTATTTACTTTTTTATCATTACAGTATTCCTTACCACAGATATATGTATCTCCCAATAAGCAAAAACTACATTCTACTATACACATAGACATTGGCGAACTGTCAATGCAAAGTTCCAACAACGGATTATTTTACATATTCAGTCTCATCGAGATAACGATTACCTTGCAACAAAAAATTTGTTACACAACCGATGTGCTGAAACCGAAAGTAACCACCGCAATTGTGATAAACGATACAACACCCAACAGTACTGACGAATCTCCGGAAGCTACATATATTGGCTGCCAATAACTTTACATCCAATCAAGCGATACCAACACCGCTGCCCATAGTAACGCCCATACATCTGGAATTTTTAAATGAAAACAGTTTGCGCAAAACTCAGGATACAGTATTAAGTGTACGATGTAATGGTGAATTTGAGTTCAAAGTGTATTTATTTTATACACTCAACAGAATGCCGCTAACAAAAGTCTATCGTGGTGAGAACTTTCTATTTCGTGCCGGTCTCTCAATACAGACAGATGTGGAGTTGGATACATATATTGGAAACCTATTTTATTTGTGTAAGTTGGTAACAAATTAAGCAAGTTAATTTGATATTAGATGAGTTAGTCAAGTTTAAATTTTTATAATTTTTTTTTTAAATTTGTGTTCCTAATGGAATCAAACACGGCAAAGGCACAATAGACCTATACCTTCGTAAAGGAAGTAGGACTTTGCAAGCTCCACTCCTTAACTTTTTTACGGTCTTCAACAGTTAAACCTTATTAAAAAGATTTACACTTTTTAATTTAAAATAACTAACTGTAATCGTTATAGTTAGTTGCGGTAATCATTAACAAGTCCGAGTGAGACGCAAAACTCTCGAATGCAAAAAAGAAAGACACACAAGCCTGATGGCACTTAATGCTCCATTACCCGACTGTAGAAATCGCAGATGTAAGGTAAATGTTAAATGTGATGTAAATGTGAACGTTTGTGCCATTATAGAATGCCTAAAAACGTTTCATGTGTTTTCGGCAAAAACAAAAAATCTTCTCTCTGCACACATAAATACATGCTAATTACTTTGTGCCCAGCAAACACGCATATTTTATTTAAAATTGTTGTATATATACTTATGTGGACATACATACGTATGCATTAGAGCTTATAAGTAAATAATATAAGTACATATAAAATAGTAATGTCTTCATTAATCAAAGATTTTTTTAATAATTTCCCTGAAATAGTTTCAGAATATTTCGCTTTAGTAAAGCATTTGAAAAATCTCTCATGTCTTGAAATGTCTTATAAATGGTCTTGTGCAGGTCACTAGTGCTTATCAGTAAAAAAAAATCATATGCAAAACAGCTGTTCGAAACATTGATGGGAGTTCAATATCCTCACATTATTTTTGATTGTGTGAAAAAAGTACGAAAATTATTTAAATGGTATCAAATCATTATTTTATACTTACAAACAATGTAATGACCTTGCTTTTTAGTTAAATTACAATTTTAGCTTTATAAATACAGACATACACACATATATACATTACTACGCATTATAATTATAAAAATATTTATATTTTTATTATCATTATAATTGTTATGATCATACGTACATATTGTTATTTTTATTGGTATTATTATTAAAAAAAAAGTTTTTTGTAGGCTGGTGTGTATGTTTGTACGCACACATACATATTTATTAGACATATTCATACTTATACACACACATACATATATGTATTTATATTAACAAAAAAAAAAAACAAACACACGATTGGCAATCTCAGGTTAGATTTTATAAAGACAAAATCTTTGTTAGGAAACTAAATTTATTAAAAATGCATACAAATTTAGCAAAAATGATCAAAAGAAACAAAAGTGCCACCATAGGGCTAATGTGCCACATTCCCATTCAATATACACACAACCCATCACTGTCTACAAATGTCACGTAACCGCGTCATGAAATTCTATTTTCTGCAGGTTCAGACCTTACATTTACGTGACATTTCAGTCAGGTAAGCATTTGCATAGCTTTTCGTGCAACAGATTCGATCAGCTGACACATTTACATTTACAGTCCTACATTTACGGTCGGTTAATTCTGCCTTTAAGAAATGATTTCGATGACGCGAGAGGTATTTTTAAGCCCAGGGCTGCCTTACGACACTGTCAAGTTCTCAATATGCAAAAGATAAAAACTAATTCACTCATCGTTGCCACCCATTTAAAACTTTTCTTCTAAACGGCTTGACCGACATTATTCAAAACTGGTTAAGAACACTCTAGATCAAATCAGCTTTCAAATAAACAAAAAACTAAATCAAACTCAAAAAAATGGAAGTCATTCTAGTGGAACTACATTTTCATTGCTTCCAAGAAATCGATATTTTTAATTTGCCGAGAGTGAGCAAAACACCTTGTAACTCCTCCATAGTGTTAAAAAATACTCACCAGAATTAAAAAAAAAATATATTTTTTTAAAGACATTTATAAACTAATTTTAGTCTAAAATTTAAAAGTTATTTGCTTAAATTTACATGAAAACACTGTTTCGAGTTTAAATTCGTATAAAAAGAAACGAATCGTTACAATAGGTAACTATTTAAAATTTTTCCTAGATGAAAATATTATCATAGAACACAAAAAAGGGAATTTTTCTTAATATCGCTTCCAATTCAGTGACCAGACATCGAAAAAGAGAACTTCTTGCAATGACAACCCTATGTAAAAATCATTAGATCGGATCGAAATTTTCACTACTTCCAGATCGCAAACTCTACATTTTCATGACTTTTATGGAGTCCCTTTTTTTGCTGGCTCTCGTACAGATACACATATGTACTAAGTATATAAAAATACACAGGCACACACTACAGCAATACTTGTCATTGTTTGCTTAAATTTTTATTAATTTTCTTGTGCATAAATTTTTATAACTAAAAACAAAAAAATTATTAACATTTTATACATTCGCAGATATATTTGATATATTTTTTAAACTTGTATAATCTATCTAAGAGTATCAAAAATTGAGAGAATGAGAAAGTCCGCAATGAAAATAAAATAGATTAAATAAAATAGATTTTACTTTAAAATCGTATGGAAAACCGCACCGCAATAAAAAATCGTTACATTGTGTTCAGACTGTTACAACACCCTTTTTTTGGTAGCAGGTTCAAAAATTAAAGGTAAACCATAAAAAATTACTTTATATAAAGTTGGCCACAAGTAGAAAGGCCCTAACTCAAATAACTGTAACTTTACAGGACAAGTTAAAAACATAATAAGAAACAATACAACTGCTTGTGCAACCGCTTTATACAACTGTTGTGTAAAAGCGTTATTTTTTATACTAAGTCCTAGTTTACACAATGCAAGTCTTATTGCTAAGCTGATTACTTTCTATTGGGAGAGAGACGAGTGGAAAAGAAACGTGTACTCAGCTTCATGTACTGTCAATACGTTTTGCTTTCCCATTCGTAATGCTAGGAACACAATTAGGACGAGCTACGAATTTCGTCAACATCGACGAATTCGTCGGTAAGCATTCGCTGCGTAAATTCGTCGCGTGAAGCACAATAACGACGAATTTACTTTCCGAATTCTTCTCTCATATTTGATAAAGTTGGTTCTTGTATGTACAAAAACAGAGAGAGAGGGAGAGAATTTTCTCTCAATTTTGTCTTTTCGTCGTTCGTCGGCGTACGAAATAGAAATAAATCTATATCAGAGTTCGTCACGCACGACGAATTTCGTTGTACGGCGGTGTTGTGTTCATTTTCATATGCACAAATGTGTTTTATTTTTTATGACGAAAGTTCGCACAGAAAAATTCGTCGTTCGTAATGTTAAAAAAGCATACATACATGCATACACAAAACTATGCATAAAAAATATGAGCTGAAAAATGAGACTTGAATTGTGTAGACTCCGATGAAAGTTCAAAGAAGAATAAGCTATAAGACTTGACTAGTGTGAACTAGGACTTAGTTTATTTAAAAATTAAGCCAGAGCTCGCGTTGCGATCGATGGATATCGTTACCACATCATTATCAGATTTCTTTGTTTGAAAATATGAATGAAATTGATCCAGACGAGATGAATGATGATGAAATGTGATCTATAAGCTTCATAAGGAACCGCTACGCTGGCTTTATGCCCGAAATAGTTTTAAAATTTTACTGCTATGTGTTGACTTTTTGAATTAATTTTAATTTTTATTTTATTTGTTTTGATTGTGTTATTTTTTCCAATTTAAAATACTGTCATCCATAGTGTAATTATTAGGGATGCCAATCGGGATCGATTTTTGGAAATCCCTGGATTCGGGATTTTGTAAATCCCGGGATTTTTGGGGTCTCGGGATCCCGGGATTTTTCGAGATTTCTGGATCTAAAATTTTTGGGTAAAATAAATTATTTTTTTAAATAAATATTACTTTAATATCAAATTTTGTGCATTTTAAAACTTTAAGTTGATTAATCACATCTGATATTAGAGAATTTACACTGAAAACCATAACTGCATAACTACATAAATATGAAAATTTGTTTTTGTTTTCAATATATGTAAATTTTTTCTATAATCTTAACAAAAACGAACATACATAGATATCTATGGACTTTTTGAAAAACGAAACGCATTATTCGGTAAATATTTCTTACGTGTACGTTAACCCGACAACAAAAAGTTTGCACTTGCCTTGTATTGTATTCTATTTCAATTGTACTCAATTGTTACCGAAAAGTAGATAAGTGCTAATTTTTATAGCGTTGACTAGTCGACATCCAGATAGTTATTCGCTGCAATTATGAATGAATTTCCGGAAGAAACTTCTCCCTTTTCCAAATAGATTTTCTTGTTTTCTCCAATTATTTGCTACTGTTTGAAATTATTCCCCGGGGAAAATTTCTCGTAGACTTTTATACATAATTGCCCTCATAATATAGAATAAGATGGAATAAATTTGTCAAACTTGTGACTTTTCCAAATGTTATTTCCCTTCCAAAGCTCATATGCTTCTTTTGTTTTCAAAACAATTCTTCTTTGTATATTGTAGCCCCTTTAATGAAAATAACAGTGAGAAAGTAGTTAATTTATTTTGCTATTTTTGTTAATTAATAAGAAATATGTATGTCATGTATAGTCATTAAATTGTTAAAACTGTATGTAAAAAAATTTGTTTAACTTTTATATTTTATAAAAAAATACCATAAAATCAACGAAAATTTCAATTTATAAATGGTTTTTATATAAAAATTGCTAAGAAATCCCGAAATTGAAATCCCGGGCTTGAATTTTACAAATCCCGGGAATCGGAATTTGCTAAATCCCGAAAATCCCGGGATTTCGGGATTCGGGATTTCCCGCTTGGCATCCCTTGTAATTATACAGATAACAGCGTGAGGATTTGTTATACAAAAATACGGCAACCATAGCTGTGTAAAGAACCGAAGAACGTCAAAAGACCAAAAATAAATGCATCAAAACCAAAACAAAACTATGTTTTTGACATTCGACAGCTACAAAGCACATGCACTGAAAGAAAAACCTTCGTAAATGCAATGATTTTTCACCTCCCAGCTAAAAAAAATTATATATGGTCCATATATTTTTAATATATGAATGTATATAACTATATATGAATATGTATGAATTCATGTATGGAAATATATGGGATTATACGTGGCAAAACTATTATATATGAAATAATATATGGACTAATATATGAAATGTATTATAACATATGAAATCATATATGAAAATTTAATTATGAAGCTCTTCATATGTGGATCCATATATAAATATAAGATTTTATATATAAATATAAGATTTTATATATGGAGTCATATAAGAATGTATGCATAAATGATATCTCACATAAGATCATTTTTGCAATCAAAAAAACTTGGAATTTTATCACTGCTGAATTGGAAATCGATTAGAAAATACATACGGTATGCAAAGTTTATGTGCGTACCCTCAACGTTTAAAAAAGAAAAACTTTTTGTTACAAAAAACCATTCTTGTATGATTTTATACATTGTGGCCCCATTTAATATATCAAATAATCAAAAGGATAATCCAATCATTAATTTTATAGAAAATAACAAAATTCCCTAGATGAGAAACAAAGTTCAATTTACTGTATTGAGGGATTATTTTTTCTTTTATAATTAATTGCATTAGTTTTTAATCTGATTTCTTAAGCTAAATGTTATGTACGAATATGATTTATGTGTTTTTTAAATAATTGATTCACCTTTTGATGAATGAAATGACTTTTAGTTCGTTTTGAATTATTTGTCCAAACAAATGTTCCATTAAATACAACCTCTCTCTCTCAAGTCTAAAAAAAATTAATTTTAATAATTTAATTTATTGCACAGCAGTGCGCTTTTGTGAATCAAGAGTGTATGAATATGAACTTTGCATACTGTGGAGGGAATTTACACACACATGTATGAAAATCTATGAATATATATAATCATATATGCCCATATACCCTCATTTTTCGGATCCGAACCATATATGGGATATCATATATGCTCCATACATATTTTTTTAGCTGGGCTTATATATTTATGATTTTGTCATTGTTTTTCAACCAATGCAACGCTTCATTCGCATTACGAAAATTGTGTCATTAACTGGAAAAATGTCATATATACAACGAAATATTTTCATTCATAAGCAACGTACATTTTCATATTTTAAATGAAAAATGTAATCATTGCGATGAAACTTATTAGTTTATACAATGAAGTGACATTAGTTTTATTTTTTTTACGAACTATTTAAATGAATAAACAACATTTGTCATGTAAATCATGACAATATTTCATTACTGAGACGTAACATATCATTTTTTGATGATATCATATCATAGTGTTAACAACATAAGTCATTATATTGTAATGACTGATTCATTTATTTATTTACAATTGTATCTTAATAAACATTAAACTTACGTGTGTATATTGGCACAGGCATCAGATAAACGTTTGCATGATAATTGGCTTCCCCGGCCAAGAGTTGAACTTGGAACTCATCGCGTGGTAGATAGCGCGCTTACCGCTGCAGCCACAACAATCTCAAATATTATTTAGATACACACTAAATACATACAGGGTGTTTTTTTAGAGGAAATATAACACAAGAAAATCGTTTTAATGTCCATCAATTTGGCTTTATTGGAAGGATAATTTTATGCCATTAATGCTTAAATATGACTTCATGCACTTTTCGACGTCTCTGCGGATGCGTATTATCACATAGAGTAAACGTAGTGCGAAAACGATCCATGGTTAACCGAATTAATTGCTCTGATGGACGATTATGTCGACCATAAAATGGACGGAGCTTGCGGTAAACTTCGCGAACTGAACCATTATTTTCGAAATAAATTTGCACGATTTGCAAGCGTTGTTCTTTTGTCAACATGTTCATGATGAAATGGCAAACCAAACTAAATATTAATCACTTGACAGCTGACAAAATGGCCGCCAGTTAAAAAAGTGATGCCAACTTAAAGTTCTATACCTCAATAAAAAACAACCCATTACATGCCATCATTAATGAAATTTTAATTCAAAGTTATGTAATTGATCTAATTAATTCAACATTATTTAATTTATTTGAAAAGTTATAACTTATAAATATATATATATATTAAAAAAAATTTGACTTATCTCCAGGATTCGAACATGGGATTACAAGGGTGGCAAACTGCCTACTAGCCAGCAGCAGGATGTTTTCTTCATTATAGTTACGAAAATATATCATTAAAGTTGCAACAAAACTATAATTTCCATAACTATAGATTAATTACATATTTTTTTGATACTTTGATACATTTTGATACTTTGAAATTATTTTATGTAACCTAATCAATTTAAAATATTTTTTTGTATAAATTCTTCACAAAAACATGTATTTAAGTTTTTCGTTACCCGAATGAAAATTATTTCGTAACATAAATGATACTAGAAAATGTAAAATATAAAGCACTCGATTGGTTTCATTCCATTAATGCAATTTACATCAATATAATGTAATATTTCATTTTATTAATAAAATTTGTCGTTGTATTAATGAAAGGGGTTCAACGTAATGGTTTCATTCTCGTGACGAAGTGTTTTTCTTTCAGTGTTAGAGCAAACAATTATCAGCTGAAGTAGCGCTGACTCCTGCTTATATACACCTTGGTACTATCGGCCCTAAATACAATACATACCTTTTATGTACATATATATGTATGTATGTTTGTTATGTATTTTGAAAGTTTTCTGAAAGTATTTAAAACTCAATATTTTTTCTGTGTACTTAATTTTTTTCTAAATCATTTATTAATAAATATTGGTGTTCTTTTTGTGGAATATTTTAGTTGCTATACTAAAAGTATGTTAGACTATTTTATATTAGTTTCGTATATAGTATATATGGTCATATTTTTTTTTAACAATTATGTAACTATTTATGTATGTGCATACATATGTATTTATTTCATACAGATATTTCATAGAAATTGATTTTTAAAAATTACTAAAATTAAAATAATAAATGTTTTTTTTTGTTTTCAGAAAATAGTACATGTAGTTTTTGTTTTTTACTTAATGCATAATTTTAAAAGGTTACAAAAATTTTGATATATAGTGCTTTTGTATTAAACGTCCCCCCTTCTTTTTTAATACACAAAATCTTATTAACTGCTAATCCGTGTAGTTGGTTGTCTGTGGTGGCACTCTGGGATAGAGCTGAATATTTTTATTTAAAAGATTAAGAAAAAATAAAATATTATTTTGTTAAAATTTTCTATCATTATTAATGAAATAAATAAAACTTACTCCCAACAGATTCCTTGGCACATAACCCTCTTGGTTTTGTTCGTTTTTAGCCCACCACCATTCACTTTCAGCATCGTCAGCTTTGCGTAAAATTATTAAATGATCATTAACATTAAATGTCAGTTCATCATTGTTCTGGGCCTCGTATGAAAATACAGCGTAAACTTCACCATTGTGAAGTATGCCAAGCTTTTCTTGGATGCCTAAAATAACACAAAGAAAGAAGCAAAGTCAAATATCAAGTCAACTACTGAAATTGTTGCTTTCTTAAAAATACACTCGAGTAAAAACTGTAAATATGTACATAAGTATGTTATAATTTCGAAGTATAACCACAAAAGGACAAAAAGTAAAATTTTTAAAACTCATAACTTATCGATACTCAAATGGATTACTCGTATGAGTAATAAAGCAAGCATTATTACATACAGTCTTCCAAATGCATGAGTATTAACACAAATAAGTGACACATCCTTGGGGGTGCTAGTGCGATCAAACAAATATGCTGTGGTTAAGCAACGTCTGTATTTCATTCATTTATATTTGCGTCTTTAAAATTAAGTATGTTTGTATGTACAGGGTGGCGCAGAATGAGCCATATGGTTTGAATTCCTTATAACTTTTTTTAATTATTATTCTATCTTTGTTTTTTCAGTCACCTTTATTCTATTTGGCAACGGCAACATAACATGGCGTCGTTTTTAATGTTTTTTTTTAGCAAATCAGTATTCACGTAGATATTATTGCCATTTATCGATGACTGTCAGCATATGTTTGGTATTCTGTAAGAAAAATTCATGTTGATGTTGCCGTTCATTTTGTCGTCAGTGTTTTTGATGTCGTGTTCTGTTGTGTGCGAACCTCAACGAACTTGATAAATAACTTAAATAATAAAAAAGTGAAATATATGAAATAAAAAGGTATATATGCATACATATGTGCATATTTATTTGAGAGAATTTATTACAAAAAAGGGGAAAATATTATGTGGACAAAATTAAAATTACCAACCGCATCCAAATTGAAAAGCTTGTGGAAGAGTTGAAAAAAAACTCCTTTAAGCTAGGGGATTCCGCAGGCGCAGTCAGTGTTCGTAATAATTTCAAGGTACAGTGGGAAATTGTTGCGACTGCACCAAATTCCCTCGGTCCACCATTAGTAGTGGGTGACAAAAAGTAAATAGTGTGTGGGAAAGTATAATGTATGAAACCATTATTTTTAAAGATCTGGCGGGACTTGAGCTTTAAAAAAATATGTTGCAAACAATGCTGAATGTAAAGCAGCAAGAGGCAGCGTATATAAACAATAAGCACTAAGACCCTTTGGAGGAAGCTCCAATCTCCAATAAACGTTGATCTGATCCCTTTTGTTTTCAAAATCAGGTTCTATTGTATCCAATACATGCTTAAATGATGTTTTATTCAGCCGAAAATAACTTTAAAATATTAAAACGATGAACATCACCTATTGTTTTGCAAAAATATATCGAAATTTATCACTTACTTTTCATTGGGTAACTGAAAAATGAATGACTTGTCTGAGAAATCTTTTCACTAATAAATTTATTATTTTCTTCGTCCCGATACGAAAGAAAAACATTTTAATTTAATTTATTTACAAACTTTTTACTTATTCAAAAACACTTCTACCAAAATAGTAAACAAAAATAGTCAGCTGACTCAAATATTGGATATGTGTATTGTATTTATCGATAAACAGGCAACAACGTCGTCGTAACATTGTTAGGGAATACAAAGTTAGCATTGATGTTGTGTTAAATTGATGTTGTTTCAAAATTGACGACGATGTTGCACACGCCAAATAGAACAAGGGTGAGCATTTTGTGAAGAAGACTTGGGGAATTAATTATGAATCATTACACTATCGAAGAACGTAGAAAAATAATTTTTTTTTATTGGAAATTTTCGTCAACATGGGCCTGTAAGAACCCTTAATGGTGCCGGAAAAAACATTTACCGTGCACACTGGTCAAAATATTGAACGTGTATGGGAGAGCGTGCAGCATAGTCCATCAACATCAACATAAACAAGAAGGCGTTCGACATAATTTGGACTATCACGGCGGTCGCTGCAGAGAATTTTGAGTACTTGTTCCCAACTTGTTCAAGAATTGAACGACAGACTACCAGCAACGGCTTGAATATGCCACTCGTTAACGTGTAAAAGTGGAGGAAAATCCTGACTTTATTCACAATTTGGTAGTGAGCGATGAAGCTCATTTCCTATTACAGTAAAAAAGAGACTCCAAAAAAGTCATGAAAATGTAGAGTTTGCGATCTGGAAGTAGTGAAAATTTCGATCGGATCTAATGATTTTTGTCATTGCAAGAAGTTCTCTTTTTCGATGCCTGGTCACTGAATTGGAAGCGATATTAAGAAAAATTCCCTTTTTTGTGTTCTTTGATAATATTTTCATCTAGGAAAAATTTTAAATAGTTACCTATTGTAACGATTCGTTTCTTTTTATACGAATTTAAGCCCGAAACAGTGTTTTCATGTACATTTAAGAAAATAACTTTTAAATTTTAGACTAAAATTAGTTCATAAATTTCTTTAAAAAAAATATTTTTTTTTAAATTCTGGTGAGTATTTTCTAACACTATGGATCCTGGGATCAATCCCTGTATCCGACAGTCATTAAATAACAACACCACGCATTTTTGTTAAGTGCATTAGTTGCCCTTTGTATCAGTTATTGTAGGAAAGTTCAAGTGATGAAAGCATAGTCAACGGTCACTGAACTATACCAACTTCAGCAGATGCTAATCCTAATGTAATATCAGAGTGCCCTTCTTCGTCGGTATTGTGTAGCAGAGTCACCGGCGAAGTAAAATAACTAATAAAATGGCTGCTAAGCACAGTTTAAAAAAATACGCCTCATCTGACACCAGAAAGCGCTACAACATGATTAAAGCAAAAACGTGCAAAAGGCAGAGTTGCAAAAGAATGAAGCTTTCTTCTATACCTTCCTTCACCACCTGTCTTCTATCACTATCCCTTTCCTAAAGAATGTAACACCTATTAATAGTAGTAGGCATTAATTGCCTGAGTGTTACTTCTCTTAAAAAAAAAAAGCTGATCGATGTAATTTTACAGCGCAATCAATGCCAAACAAATTATTTAATTGCTCAAAATCACTTACTGTATAGATATTCTGAACAACCATCGAAACCCTCTTCGTCTTCTTCGCACTTCTCCGCTGGCGTCTCATGGTCGGAGAGTGTCGAAGCAAACAAACAGGCACCATTTTCGACTAAAAATTTAACCATTGTTAAATTATTGCAGCTTGCAGCACAATGCAATGGCGTCCAGCCATCCGAATCTTGAGCATTGACATCGCAACCGAATTCAACCAAGAACCTTAAGAATAAGACAATCAATGAATGAAAACTGGTTTGGAGAAGGACATTTTTTTAAACTCACTTGACGATATCGAAATGACCGGCACAAATGGCATTGTGTAGAGCTGTGATGCCCTCATCATTGGCCGCACTGGGATTGGCAACTTGCATGGCGGTTTTCTTAACCAATTCCAGTTCACCCTCTAAACTGGCATCTAGCAGTAGAGCCAAAGGATCGAAACTGACTCTTCTCGTCAGTTTGGGTTTGCCATTGCTGCCACCAGTGCCACCGCTAGCGGCGTTCCCCGCCGACAAGGAGCGCATTCTTCTCTTAAGACTATCAGGCGATGATTTATCTTGCTGCGCATTGGAATTGGTATTTTCACTACGATCTGGTTCATCGACACTGCTTTGAGATTGAGGTGATAAAGTATTGGGTGAATGAGGACTAAGTTGCTGTTGTTGTTGCTGCTGCTGCGGCTGCTGGGTTTGCAGATTGGGAGAGTATTGCGGTGTTGAGTTGGCCTCACTATTGGTCTCAGATGACTGCTCATTGCTATTGGATCTTCGTTCATTAAGCAGGAAATTATTTCCTGAATTGAGCTCTGGCTTACGTGAACTCTGTTGCTGACTTGAGGGTTTTGTTATGTTGGAGGAAGATTTAAGACGGGGTTGTTCTGAAAGTGGCTGTTTGCGTATGGTCAAGGGTTTTGCTTTGATGGGCAAATTATCATTAATATTTTGTATGGGCATGGGCATGGACGACGCAGTGGCGGAGAGTGCAGCTTGCTGCTCTGTCATAGATTTTTTCACAGAAGAGGCTTCTTGGTTCATTTCATTAGATGACATTTTACTAGGCTTCGGTGGCAAGGCTGGTCTATCACTACTGTTGTTAAGGTTACTGTTACTGTTACTGCTGCTGTTAGGGAGAGGTGCTGTTGTTGAACACACTACATTGGGCGCCACTCTATTCACCTTGGGACTGTAGGTGATCATTTTGGGTATGGCACTGGTGACCGAGGTGGGCGCCACACTGCTAACGGGTTTACGTGGAGGTACTACTAAGCTGCCAGCAGCTGCATTTTTTGATTTTTCGTTTGGACTGGAGGTGTTGATATTGTTCGACGAGGAAGTGGAAGTGGAGGTGGAGGTGGAAGAACTTGCATTGGCCACACCGGTAGCTACCGATTTATTGGCCGTTCCCAATGGCATACTGTGTACTGTCAGTTGGTGGGCGTTCTTCTCTAACAGAGTTTCACTTGCAACTGATATATCGGGTTTCTTTTCCAAATCGGATTTTTCCCTTTGTGGTATATGAGATGGTGGCGCCGTCGCAGCGGAATGATGGCTGGAGCCAGAGCTGTTTATTTTACTTATTAAAGCCGAGGAAGGATTGTTGGTTCCCACACTTTTGGGTATTTTGCTGGTGGGTTGTTGGGACGAGTTTACGTTATTGCTTTGAGTTTCTGTAGTGGCTGCTACTTCCTTGACCACATCTCTCTTTTTTGGTCCCACTTCTGCATATATGTGATGAGAAGTATCTACCTTGGGTGGTTCTGTACTGGCTTGACTGAGTTGTTCACTCAGGGCATTTTTATTGGTTATGGCTGCCGTTAACATTTTCTTGGCTAATTTTGATTCGTCACTTTCGGCGGTAAAGAAGTTTGGACTGCTGTTTGTGCCTGCTAAATGGTTAGCGGTTGTTGTTGCATGGCTCAAATTCAGCTTGATATGGGCATGATCCTGGATAAGCTGATTTTGTTGATTGGTGTTGGCCGTTGCGGCAGCATGCTTCAAAATGTTACCCAAATAGGAAGAGGTGGATGTAATGGTGGACTTTTGGGGCGTGTGTATGTAGGGCTCTACGGCGGCCACATTGCCACGTGGTATATTACGATTTTCACCACGATTTATAATGTTAGCGAACTTGTTGTTGCTGTAAGCTTGACCATTGGTGGCAGCTTGATTGGCTTGTTTTTGCAAAAGCTGTTGCTTCAGTGCCGCTACACCTGTTTTTGCTGCCACATTGGTGCTGCTATTACTATTGCTGTTGCTGTTGCTTGTATTGTATAAATTGTGATTTCGGCTAGAAGGTGGCTGTTGTTGTTGTTGCTGTTGCGGTTGTACTTGTTGTGCATTTTGTTGTTGTTGCTGTTGCACCTGATGCACTATTTGTGATGGACTCAGATTTTGTTGATTATTTTGTACATTAGCGGCTTTTTTGCGTTGCAAACGTGTTTGCAACTCATAAATTCTTTGATCGACTGATCGTAATTCCGCCTGTCTCTGTTGTAAGGCTTCTCTTTGCAAATGAAGACGAGCATCTTGTTGCAATGACAACTGATTTCGGTACTTAATGAAGTAAGCAAAAATAAAATAAAAATGATATGGATTTTAAAAAATTTTTGTTTACAACAAATATATAATTCTTATTTACCATTAGTTCTCTTCTCAACTTTTCCAATTCTCTGGACGCTTGAGGCGGGAGCGGTTGGCCTGTAGTGCTGCCACCATTTATAAGATTTATGGGACATCTTCGGTCTCGTCGTAAGTCTTCCAATTGTCTAGTAAGAGCTTCTACTTTGGCAACTGCCAAACTCAGTTCTTTTTCTTTCTCACTAAATAAGGCTCGTATGGAGTCTAAATCGTTACCTGGAATGAAGTCCAGAAGATACGTATATATGTATATATATTTTAACAACAAGAAATAATATTTTGCAAACTTTTCGTAATTTAAATATTAAATGCCTTTACATAGTCCTTAAAATTGTTAAGGATTTGCAATAGAGTGTATTGAAACCCATAAAAAATTAGAAATAAAAAAATTGCATGATAGTAGCGGAAACGCTACCGAAGTGCATATTTATGTATAAGAAGTACTGAGCTCAGTTATTCGTTCAGTTTTAATGGAAAGTCTGTTTCTTGCGGGGATATAAAAATAAATAATACAAATCGAACCTTTGACTATGACACTTGACTATGGAACAACCAAGGCTTCATTATTTTGATACATATTTAATTTAATTTAACTAGTATTAATTTTAATCAAGAACAATTTATTAATAGGGCTTAAGTTGAATAATGTGATTTTCTAAAGAAGAGTAAAAATTTAAACAAGACTTTTATCGAATTTTTTTGTGCCGCCACGGACTTCATCAGTCCCCATGGATTTCTAATTGGACAGAGAGTGTTCTTAACATCAGCTCTTTAACATGAATTTTGAATGAAATGGAATAATGGTACATCAATAACACGGTTCGACAGTCCAAAAAACCTGGGACCGGATATTATTTTTCTTGTAGGGCTTGTCGAGTAAAACAAGATTCCAATAGTGATATTTGACGGACATCTCCAAAATCCGGATTTACGGCTAAACCCCCGTTTTTACCTTTCCGCACTTATAAGCCTGTAACTTTGTTGATTATGATCCGATTTTCAATTTCTTACTAGATTTGGAAATTTGGATTCTTTTGAATAATATATAATCTATCTAAGAAAACTTGAGAAATTTGGGTGTTATTGCCCACCAAACAAATTTTGGTGACGTTTTTATACATTATTTTATTAAGAAACTATAATACTATTGAATTTATTCAAAAAGTACGTTTATTTACGATTACAATGCATATTTCGGGTTAAAAATAGATAAGGAATTGACTGAGTTATTTAGCTTTTCATGAAAATAAAATGTTTACCAAAATGCCTGCACAATGTTTTTGCTGTCGTTTTTATTCACCTTCTATTAAGTTACAAATAAATGTTATCCTAAAAAATTTGTAATGAGAATTGAATCGGAATCGGACTCAACACTGTTAAAAGGCTTATAAGTGCGCAAAGGTAAAAAACCGGTTTTGTAACCGTAAATCCGGATTTTGGAGGTGTCCGGCATATTTCACTATTGGATTCTTTTTAACTTGACAAGACCTACAAGAAAAAATATATCACTCCCCAGGTTTTTCTATTTCATTAAATTTTGTACCACTGTGTAATTGTATATACAATATAATCACTTCTCATATTGTATTTTCTCAAAAGTCGTAAGATTATGCAGGATAGTAAATCTTATCCTTTAATAAAGATACAAACTTTACCTATTTATATTATTAGGAGTAGTATAGATAATTAAATGCAATGTGTTGTTTTAATAAATTAAAAAGTGAAGAATAGAATACATTCAAGTATTAAAAGTGTGTGAGATACTTTTTGGACAATGACACCAAAACGGCAACTATAAAAATCCCAGATACTAATCCTAATGCAACATCAGAGCACCCTCCTTCGTTGTGTAGCAGAGTCATCGACGTAGTAAAATAACAAAAAAATAACTTTAAAAAAATACTACGCCTCATGCAACACTGCATTATTAAGAACGTGAAATAAATTCAGTAAAGGGCAACTTTGACCCGCGCAGGAAGGGTTCCGTACGGACAAGAGATATGTAATTCAATACGAACCTTAGTAGCCTATATAAAATATAGTTTTGGAATTTTTTTTTAGTTTTTGCAGTTTTTTTAATTTTGTCGATTTTTTTATTTTGGTGATTTTTTTAATTTTGGCGACTTTTTTGTTTTGGCGATTTTTTAGGTTTGTGGATTTTTTTTCATTTTGGCCTTTTTTAGTTTTGACATTTTTTTCTCTTTTTGGCGATTTTTTTTTTGGCTTTTGGCGTTTTTTTATTTTTTTTGGCGATTTTTTCGTTTTGACGATTTATTTAGTGTTGGCTATTTTCGGTTTTCTGCGTTTCTTCATTTTGGCGACTATTCATTTAGGCGCTTTTTTTAGTTTTGACCCTTTTTTTCTCATTTTGGCGATTTTTTTTCCATATTAACAATTATTTTGTTACTGGAGCCTTTTTCGCGTTTTCCGATTTTTTTCGGTTTTTGGCGCTTTTTTCATTTGGACGATTTTTTCAAATTTTGCGACTTATTTATTAGATTTTTTTTAATTTTGGCGGTTTTTTTCGTTTTGGCGATTTTTTTAATTTTTTTTTTGCTTTGGCGATTTTATAATTTTCAGATTTTTTAGTTTTACCGTTTTTGAAAATTTCAAGAGTTTACCTCTTACGGTTTTCAAGATATAGCAAGTTGTCAAAATTACATAGTAAAAACTGCATTAACTGATGGACCACCCTTTAATTTAAATTTTTTTAAATTTAAGTGTTAATTGTTGTAGTCTATACAAAAATACACTAATTTTACATATTTGAAGTGTCAATATGCATACATATGTACACACAATTGTATGTATATTACATGGGATTTTAATATTTTTCGTTGCTCATTTTTAATTCTTTTTTGTTGTTATAGCGGCCAAGGTTCTACATACTCTGTCCAAATTTCAGGTCCGTAGATCTTACGGTTCCTGAGGAAATACCGTGTGACGGACAGACGGACAGCGTAGCGAAAACAATAGGGTTCCTTTTTTCACCTTTGGTGTACGGAACCCTAAAAAGCAGAGTAAAAGAATGAAGATTTTCCCTGTCTCTTCCTTCACCACTTGTCTTCACTATTACTATTCCTTTCCTAAAAAAGGTAACACCTAGTAATAGCAGTAGGCATTCATTGCCTGACACTTTATTTTCGAAATTCCTTACTAATATCGAACCATAAACTCATAAGCGACATTAAGCGACACTTTTTTTGTTACTTAATTTTTTGACGAATATGGGATTATTTACGATCGTTAATAATCGTTTTGGGTCACAAAATTAAGTTCGAAAATTATGTCGCTTAAGCATTTTTGGCGTTTAAGGTACGATATTACAAATGTGAAATTTGAGTTTTTGAATTTCTTACGCTTTCATACACAAACAGCTGAACCGATTTTGAAAATTCTTTTATCAATGGAAAGCTACATTGTCAGCGTCACTTATAGGATATTTTTTTATCCAGTTCGGAGCAGGTTTTTGTCCGAAAACACACATTTTTTGCCTGGTTAGAGTAATTCTTGGCTCCGGTTTGATTCATTTAATCAGTCTTAAACCGGGTTTTAAAATCTTGTACAAAATAGGTTAAAAAAATTATAACCTGTAGGCTAAAAAGTAAAGTATTTATTAAGTATTGTGCTAGGAACACAACTGTAACGAACGACGAATTTCGTCCACGTCGATGAATTCGTCGATAAGCATTCGCTGCCTAAATTCGTCGTATGAAGCACAATAACGACGAATTTACTCACCGAATTCCTCACTTATATTTGATAGAGTTGGTTTTTGTATGTACAATAACAGAGAGAGACAGTGACAGAGAGACAGGCAATTTTGATTTTTCGTCGTTCATTGGTGTACAAAATAGAAATAAATCTATCTTAGAGTTCGTCACGCACGACGAATTTCGTTCGACGGTGATGTTGTGTTTATTTTCATATAAACAAATGTGTTTTATTTTTTATGCCGAAAGTTCGCACCGAAAAATTCGTCGTTCGTCCCAGTTGTGTGTGTTCCTAACCTTAGTTTATATATAGCTTTGATAGGGATTTTTTGGCTTCAAAAGTGGATGACTCCTAATTTTATAAGCAGTTTCCAGTATTTGACATCCTACCAAAACATCACAAAATATGACCCTAATATAAAACTTTAACATTGATTTGCAATTCGTAATCATTAGGGTCACAATGGTGTTGCCATAAATAAAAAAACTAAATAGCTTTCAGAATAAAATATTTTCTTTTTAATAAAATAAACGAACCCCTTGAGAAAGTGAACAAAAATTCACGAATAACTATCCGTTTTTATTAATATAAACTACTTTAAGCCGAGTACACACTATGTCATTTTGTGACTTCGCAATAGTGTGCACTAGTGGCAACTTTTGTGATTTCCGATAATTTTCGTTTTGTGGCATTGCTTTCCATGTAAAGAACATAATAGCCCAATTCACAATCTTGTGCAAATGGTCTAGCATCGCAGCATTTGCAAAATGGTTTAGTATATTGCTACTCACCACTAAGAATTGTTAAATGGTGAGTATCAATATACTATACAATTTTGCAAATGCTACAATGCACAAGACTATGAATTGGGCTAATGTGAACGGCTTTGTACACATTTTGAAAATGACAACACAAGAAATGCCAGATGTGTACTCGCCATTATACGTCATTACACCGAAAGAATTTTGCTTCATAAGTCCAATGAAATAATTTCATTAAAAACTTTTCACAAATCTAATGATAATTTCACAAATCCAATGAAAATTTCATGATTATTGTGAAACAATTTCATTGGAATTACTTCCTTGATATTCTGGTTTCGTTAGAATATTTTATTGGATTTATGACAACAATATTTTCTAATTATTAAGAAACCCCTTTATATTTAAGTTATTTCATTCTTTTCATGAAATTATTTTATTTTTTCGATGAAGTTATAGTGCTGCATTTATTACACTGTTAAATAAATTTGATGAAGTTTTCAATAAAATAATTTTAACAAAACTGGTTTCATTAATCCAACGAAGCGTGACGTTGGTTGAATTTTAATGAATTTTTCATTAGATTAATGTCGAAATTTATAGAAATTCTGCGAAAATTCTTTCAGTGTAGTCTATATTAAAAAATATATAATTTTTACAAAAATTGATTTGGCCAAAAATATCAACAACAGTTTATTTGTACTTTTGTCCAGCAGCTCTGTTCTGTTCTACACTTTTTTGAATAAAGCTAAAAAATAAGCTTTAAAAAAATACTTAATTCACATCACAGTAAGTCGCACCGCAAACTTTGCCTGCACAGTATCATAAATTTATGGACGATTTGCTTTCTTTATCATATTGAACTTTTAGAACATTTAATTTGTAAAACCAATAATCTGTTGAAATGTTTAACTCATTATATCATTATTACCATTGTCATTATTGCAAATAACTTTGAGACTTTATAAAGTTTAGGGTCTTAAATGTTTTGCTCTTGTTTTATTTAACATTCACATAATCAACATTTTAAACTAAAACGTTAAGTACTATATTTCATGATAATGACAAACTGGCATGCCTGGCGAACAAGGACCTTACAAGCGCAGAATGAATTACATACACATACACGAGTACATTAGCTTTTAAGGATTTTCTAATGGTATGTTTTATAGATTAATGTACATATTTACTTACATACATACATACATATGCCTGAAGGTTTCGTAAGGATAATGTTATATAAATAAGTATACAATGTATGTGGAGGTGAATCACGGATTCAGTAATTTTCATTTCGCAAGAGTGTGACTTAAGTAAATTAGTTTATAAAGCGAGACCACGCTCAGACCACGTCTGTAGATGATTGAGCTGAGGAACATTTACAACCTAAATTCATGGGAAAGTCTTACGAGTAGGCTTCCTGAGATATATGCACAATAAAGTTCAGTTAATGGCAGTTTCTGGAGCAGTGTTTGTCTTGTTAGATGTGATTAAGAAAGGTTATGCTTCACACAAAAACCAATTCCGGTCGAAAGAGTCACAGATACGGATATGCCAAATGTAATAAATAAATTCTCAATTGGTCAGTCGTTAAGCAGCTCTGGGTTGGGAAACATCTCTCGCGTCATCGTAATTATTTCTTAAGTGCGGTCAGGCTTGTGTTTGTTGTATGGCCTTCGAGAGTTTTTTGTCTCACTCGCACTGGTTGACTGATCTGCCACGGATTGACGTATAAGCTTGCGGTATTTTGTGGATTTTTTTAACAACCACGTTGCTAATTTCTATCATAGGAAAAATTAAAAAATAAATTTTTCAAGTTAAATAACTTGGAAACTGAAAGAGATAAAATGATACTCTAAGCATGTTTAATTTTTATTTCTTAACGTAGATTGTCCTGCTGAAAAAATTATTGGAATCGGTCCCTATTTACAAAAGTTACAAGCTCCGAAAGAATTTCGATACCCGCACTTTCCCACTTTGAGGCTCTTTGGAGCTACCCTGTCTTACAACAGGGTGCCTCAGAATATGCTTTCTAAAAATCTCAACACTTCTACTTTCCAAAACAGTTGGTTTCATCGAAATCGGTTGACTAGTTCAAAAGTTGCGGGCTTTTTACCACTTTTTTTTTAATTCACCCCACTGTGCTATGTGAAGGCATAGGACGTGTACAGCCAGTCACAAAACTTTTTAAAATGCTGTTAATAACATCTTGGACATCTTGGGTCTAGTTACTCTGTCCATATTTGTGCAACACCATATTAAGCAAATTTACTTTGAATTAATATGTTTTATAAATAAATAAATGAATAAATTCTTAATTGGAGTTAGCCTGATGATGACGGTCCTCATGAAATTTGGTTATACATATGACATATTTAATAATAATACATTTTATACATTATTAATAGTTAAACAATAAGTTACAGAAGAAAATATTTTTTTATATTCATTGAGTTGTATGTAAATTGAAAAATTAAATCTTACTTTCTACAAAGCAAGCTTTTTTTGAGGTATGTCTTTGATATATTAAAGGAGCGATATGAAAAGAAAACCTAGTCGCTAATATAAATGTGTTAAGAAGATGGCCGACTTCCTAAACGCAAGTTGCAATGCATAATGCATAAAATTCATACACTTCGAAATTCCGCATAATTTTTATTTCGAATGCAAACATATGTATGAGTTGCATAGCGACGTTCCTAAATGCCGATAAAATGCAAAAAATGACTCTGCAACACAAGGTTGCACTTAAGACATACTCAATTTTTTAAATTATGCATTGCAACTTGCGTTTAGGAAGTCGGCCGATATGAGGAAGAAAAGTACGTGATGACTTCAAGCCTCTTGAACTACCCAATGCTACGTATGTAAATAGTAGGGTATCGGTTAATCGTTGATCGGTTAACCGGTTAATTACTACCCGATTAACTGATCAGTTAACTTAAAATTGACTTTTATCGATTAACAGTTAAACCGGTTAATTTCCGTTGATTAACCGATTAACCAACGTAACAAAATTTTTCATATTTTGTAGTATAAAAACTTGTTTTTTGTGTGAATAATTATTGGTCTCGTCTTATTTATAAAAGGTGAGTATTTAGAAATTATTTTTCATACAAACAGAGTGATCCTAACTTTAAAATCTTTGGGCATGGCTATTAAACACTCTGGTATTCTACCTAGAGGGAATTTTTAAGTTTTTGTTTAATAATTTAATATAAGCCAATAGTACTGGAGCCAAAGATTTAATTAAGGATTAGATTTCATGAGAGACGAATTCAATTATTTTACACTTATACTCTGATATACATATTTCCTTTTAGCAACAAATACAATACAAAAACGAAAGCTAAGAAATTCAGAAATGAACTTTTAACAGAATGATGACCCGCCAACACAAGAAACTATCTATAGTAATACAAGAGATGTTCTAACAAAATTAACTGAAAGAATTAGTGTGCTAAAAGTTTAAATATATATATATATATATATATATATATATATATATATATATATATATATATATATATATATATATATATATATATATATATATATATAACAGGACTCTAGTGGAATAATGAATGATTTTATTTGTTTTGAGAAATCCAAGAAGAGGACTGAGAAACTAGATATTCTATTCTCGTATTATGGATTGCTTTCGATTTCCTCAAAATATACGAAAAGTAAAAGGATTTTTTCAGGTTTTACCAAAACTAAAGAGGATAATCGCTTAAGTCCTAAGCATTTAAATCAAATTATTTTTCTTTAAGATTGTGCTAGAAGATATCTTTAAACTATATAATGACCTCACAGATTTGTTCATTTTTAATGTCGACTTATTATGTGCGGTTTTCGTTTGTTTACTAATAAACTCAAATTAACAAATAATTTATGCACTTTTATTTGTTGAAAACACTTTATTTATAGAAAAACTTTATTAATCGGTTAACAAGTTAATACCGAAACTAACCGATTAAGCAAAAACCTCGATTAATTAATCGAGCGGTTAACCGATTAAAGCAAAACCCTGATTAAATAAATAGTAATCCAAATGAGGTAGTTTACACGAGAACAATTTTTAAGCCGCACAATTTTTGTTCTTTTCCAAATTACACGAGACTAATTAATGTGGCATAAAATGTATACGTATACACAGCTTTGTGTGTGTTAGTGTTTTATTTATTCATTTGAAGTTTGGTTTTCGTTATAAACGTATCGGAACATACTTGCTGGAAAAATGGTAATAAATGAGCAATTGTTTATTATTGGCAATATTTACTAAAAAAATTAAAATGAAAAAATTGATTTCATTATCTTTTATGAATTATCGCGAAAATGTATTCATATTTCTAAATAACATTATCCAGAAGTACTTTTTGTAACTTTTTTTTAAAGAATTAAATAAAATCTCGTTTATTGTATTTTCATACAGCCTAATTTATAAAACTTATTCATTATTCATTATTTTCATACAAAATTTTCTTAAAAAGTCTATAAAGTCTTAATAATTTTTATAAATAAGACTGATATAATTTATTTAACACGAAAAAACAATAAATTCACTTATTAGTTTTAAAGTTTGTTGACGTGACGAAGGGATCTGCTTCTTCTTTTAAATTCATGTTTTCACGACGATGG
This sequence comes from Tachina fera, assembly GCA_905220375.1. Lineage (NCBI taxonomy): Eukaryota > Metazoa > Arthropoda > Insecta > Diptera > Tachinidae > Tachina > Tachina fera. The sequence goes on along the minus strand of LR999967.1, from coordinate 98,387,993 downwards.
CCAACTAAAGACTAAATACGCTCTGTAAAATAAAAAACGCCGAACCTGTAATTTCGCAAGTGTGTATGTATTGGTTTTGTGCTGCTAATGCGGGGTTGAAGCTGGTTGAAAAATTATGCCAACCAAAAAACCACTCTCTTCACCGAATTTTCCTACAAACTGGCATGTTGTGCCAGCATAATTAATACCGTCTAAACTACCTCAATAGGACACTATTTCGACAGTTATTTATCAGTTAGTTATTTCCGGCAGAGCAAAGAATGGGTTTTTTACTTATGCATAGTTTTAAATGGCAATACTAAAGCCGCACAAAAAATTGCTTTTGTTGAGAATGGCAATGCGATAGCCGCGATAGGGACAGAAAATGTTAACCTCCGAAACAGCAGAACAGCAGATATTTGCACATGCCTTTATTTTATATGTAGTAAATGGGCCTGGCAATACTCTTGCATACTAAACATTTCAAAGCATATCACAGGGCTGTAAGTATAACTATCGTAGAAAATACCCTATACAGCGATGCCAACTAAGTAGTGCTTCTAAGAAATTTGTTTATTTCTTAAAATTACTTTAATAAAAATTTGTTGCATTTATTTTTTCAGTATAAAGCATAACTCTTTCGTCTGATATATTTCATTAAATAGAGAATAGCTTAGAAAGTATTAAACATTATTAAACTTCGAGTGTTAGCTTTGTTTTAAAAAAATCATTTCTTTTAGTATTATTAGGGTTACATTAGGCATTTCGTTCCCGCTTGTTGGAACTCATAAGTAGACTTCAACCCAAAAAAGTTTTGAATTTAGCTAACAAACTCTGCGTATGTTTATAGTAACGCTCTTAATACTATATTGCGGCTTTAAAACTTATTATGTTTGTATATAGCGATTCTCAAAAACTGACAGCTGTTAGCTGTCTTAGGCTTGGTTTATTTCCAATAACAAAACCAATAACATTGATTTTCATGACACCTAAAACCGACATCAATTATAGTTCGAATATTAAACAGACAGCATTAGTTTCCAATGCATTTTGTTTTTGTCGTGTTTAAAATCAATTCTGACAATCTTAGTTTCAGGTTTTTACGAACAACTTATTTTATTCGCGAAGTACACATATTTACGTAACAATATTGTTGAAGGGTGTAAAAATGAATAACACAAAAAAAATACTGCAGCAAAACTGCACTAATTTCGAATGCAAAAATATTAATTTGAAAACATTCAGTACAATTAAAAGTATCTCCATAAATTAGTCTTATAACACATCTCCTGCACCTGAACTGAATTGAAAGTAGAAACGATTTGAATTTTTTTACTTACATACATACATATTTCTAATACATATACAGCTTTAATACACGATTAAAATTAATTTTGTATGCAAATTGTAGCGTTTCTCTCAATTTTAATAAAAATAAGTTCGTTATTGTTCAAGGATGAAATATTTGTTTTGAACTTGTAGAAGAAAAGGGATTAATTTTTAGGAAATATGGGGGTATTTAAAAAATATATTTTTTTTGTCACTGTCCTGGACTTGCAGGAAAGAGAATGGCCACAATGGGCGCTCTTGAATTCAGGGAACTTTCTGACGTTGCTGGTGTTAAACTTCAACGTATTAGTAGCTTTATACTGAGCACTGGATGGTTCGACGGTGGGGACTCCGCATAAGCAGAGTCTCCGTGGTATCACAATGGACCAAAACGGTCTAAGTGAGTCCGGGTTTCTGACTGCCACCCCTACCTAACCTAACCTAACCTAAAAAATATACTGGCAATACTGCCTATACACTAGTGTTTTACACAGCAAAATGTTGTGGTTAAAATTTTAAATTAATTCCGAAATATTTTATATATGTATAAAATCAAAATTCATTTATATTCATACTATATATGCTGGGATAAATTTAATTATTTTTTTTGAGTTTGTTATGCATACATATGTATACACCGGCTTGGTATTAAAATTAATCCAAAATTTTTTACTGTGTACTGCCGAAAAATCTAAATGTTGGCATTTCCTGCCGCCACTACTGGCAAAGCAGCTCTCATTGCTACTGAAGGATACAAATAGAAAATATCAGTATGTAATTATAAACTGTAATTATGTTGACATTTTGCTGCAAATGTTTTCAAGTGTGTACGTATCTGTGCATGTATGTGTGTGTATGTGTGTGTGTGTGTGTGACCCCAGCGGCAAGTAAAACTATTAATGGCCATTAATTCTTAATGTTTGCAGAAATTAAGAAAAAAGCAGACATAAAATATACTAGATCCTTCTAAGGTCGCTTTGGGTTCTGCTGAATAACAGTATATGTGCACTTTCTTCAATTTTAGTGAAAATGATTTGTGTCTGCTTTTAAATGCTTTTAATGTTTCTCAAGGCCCTTTGTTGTTTGTTTCAATTGCATGGCAATGTGAGTTACTTCATCGTTCACCCTATTCACAACATTTAGCCGGGATATACATAATTCTTCTTGTTCCCGAACCTTCATAAATAAGTGGCTCGACGGAAAGAGATTTTACTCTAAACGATGAAATCATCTCAAAACCAAATACATACGAGTATTTTGATGACCTCGACATATGTATATTATTTTTGGGAAGGCATAAAAAAATGTAAGAAACCTAGGACAGAGTGTATAGATCTCAAAGGAGACTACGTTGAAAAATAAAATGATCTTTTACATAAAAACCTCTGTTGCATTCAAAAAGTCACGGGCTAGTTGGCCCGCCCTCATATCTAGCAGAAAACCTAGATTTCTTTTGTAGGATAGTAAGTACGAGTATTATAGAGGTTTCACACTAACATGGTTTTAATAAAAGTTGGGTTTAACGCTAAAACCAACTATTAAAATCTGGTTTTAACACACAAAATAATTTTGTTATGCGAATTAAATCCTGAAGCATGTTGCCTTTTACACTACGCATTCAGGCTTCATTCGACATTTTTTTATGCATCATACGAACGTGTATACACACATTCACAAATAAGCATATATACTTACATACATATGTATATTAGACTCATTCAAAATGTTGTTTTTGAAGGCATCGCTATATTTTTCCTTTTTTGAGTTCTGTACACCAAAGGTGAAAAGGAACCCTATTGTTTTCGCTATGCTGTCAATCTGTCCGTATGTCCGTCACAGCTATTTCCTCAGGAACCGTAAGAGCTACGGACCTGAAATTTGGACAGAGTATGTACAACCTTGGCCGCTACAACAACAAATACATGAGAGTTAAAAATTCGAGGGTGTTCCAAAACGAGCAACGAAAAATTTTAAAATCCCATGTAATATACATACAATTGTATGTACTATGTACTATTGACACTTGAAATATGTAAAATTAGTGTATTTTTGTATAGACTGCAACAATTGAAACTAAAACTTATATTAAAAGACGTTCTATCAGTTAATGCAATTTTGACTATGGAATTTGACAACTTGCTGTATCTTGGACACCGTAGGAGGCAAACTCTTGACATTTTCATGAACGGTAAAATTAAAAAAATCCTAAAATTATAAAATCGCCGCAACCGAAAAAAACGCAAAAACGAAAAAAATCGCCAAAATTAAAAAAATAATTCTAACACCAAAATAAATCGCCAAATTGGAAAAAATCACCCAAATGAAAAAAATCGCCAAAATGAAAAAAAATCGCCAACGTTAAATAAATCGCCACAATGAAAAAACCCCATAAACCGAAAAAAATCGCCAAAATGAAAAAAAAGTGTCAAAACTTAAAAAATCGTCGATAAAAAAATTGTCAAATTAAAAAAAAATCGTCAGAATAAAAAAAACCAGCAAAAATGAAAAAAATAGCCAAAATGAAAAAACGCCATAAACCGAAAAAATCTCCAAAACGAAAAAAATGCGTCAAAATGAAAAAAAAAAAACGATAAAAACAAAAAACCACTAAAACTAAAAAAGTCGCCTATATAAAAATATTGCCAAAATTTAAAAATATTGCCAAAATAAAATTACCAAAATGAAAAAACTGCAAAAATCGAAAAAAATCGACAAAACGCAAAAAATGCCAAAACTAAAAAAATGCTCAAAACCGAAAAAAAAACCAAAAACGAAAAAAGTGCCAAAACTATATTTTATATAGGCTAAAGTTCGTATTGAATTACATATCTAGTGTCCGTACGGAACCATTCGTGCGCGGGTCAAAGTTGCACTTCACTGAATTTATTTATAATTATTATTGTTCGAACTTCATTTGTTTCTATATTTTTGATTTGAACGGGCTAAAGTTCTTATCACTTTTTAAGACAAATTACATGTGATAATTATTAATGAACAAATAACACTAAAGTTAATTGTAAACATTCTGACTAACACATAGTTGAAGGGAACAACTAGATGTTTTCCAATATCACTAAACCTTCATCATCAGCGTTCTTGAGTGTTTGGTCCACTGTGTGTAGTATCAGTTGAAATAGATTTTTGCTTGATATAGGTAACTTTTTATGCAAATGGAATATGTGAATTGCTTTGATTCATCGTATTTCAAATTGCTGAAAGCTTTTTGCAAGGAAAGCTCAAATTTAACATGTCTTACCATTGTCGTTTAGTTTTTAATAACTGTGCACATGTTAGTTAATTTGCTTATTTTTGTTTTACTTAAGACAAACTTTTTTAATTTGAGTTAATTTTTAATTATTATTGTTCGAACTTCATTTGTTTATTTATGATTTGCATGGGCAAATATCGTATCGCTTGTCGATTTTCGAAAACAGCTAGTTGTTCCGTTCAACTATGTGTTAATCAGAATATTTGTTTAGTAGGTTTTAACTTTTGGTGTTAACACACTATTAGCCTTTAGCAATTCCGAAAACATATGTACCATATATGTACATATGTATTGTACTTCTCGCTACCATCATAAGTAATTGACAATTCGTTGCTTGTTTCTATTGCGTGCTGCTGCTAATTTAAAATTTATTTCTCATAATAAATTTATACAATTTAATATAAAGTAATTTTTAGCAATTGACTGTTGTTTGTTGGTTGGTTGGTTGCTTGGAATTGTTATTCATAAAATTTTACAAAGCTTTTTATTTTTGCTTTCGTTTTTTCTCCTTTTTCTTTTTTTCACAAAACAAAATGCTAATTAAATGTAAATTGCCTTCTTGCGGTACAAGAAAGGCAATCAGGAAAAATATATGTATGTATATAAAATCTCTACTTACTCAATGTAACATTGTAGGTTTTTTGCAAATCAACTTGACCTCTTAAAGCACGTAAGCGTCTTAATTTTGATTCCTGAGCTTCCACACGTTCACGTAAACGCCTCAAACGTTCACCCTCAGCATTGGCAACGGCATTCCGTACCTCCTGCTGTTTCAAAAAGCGTAAGCGCTGCTCCTTTGTGGCCAATAGTTGATGTTGTGAATCAATTTGTTGCTGTTGACGCAGTGCCATCGCCCTTAATTCGGCTGACGTCAGCCTGCCAGGCACCTGTAATGACACAAATTCCAACCACACAAAAAATATTATGTTAAAATGATGAAGGACTCAAGCACATAGAAAATTGTGTGAAACATAAAACAAAAACATTCATTATAAATCAAAATCTATTAAAAATAATATTAAATAAAATAAATTTAAGGCTTTCATTTTCGCAAAGGACATGATATAAAATAAATTGTAAAGATAAGGACAATTTATTAAAAAAAAATATTATGAAAATAATATAATAAAATATTGTTTTAGTTTCGGTGAAATCTGAGGTGTTTCTTAATACAAAAAAAATGTATATAAAAAATGATAATAAAGAAGAGCAAGCGTAGGAACAAAATTTTAAAGGAAACTCCATCTCTATTAAGGGGAAGTTCCATACGACGAAAACTTTGAAAATGTTCGTAACAAAGTTCTGATAACTGATTTAGGAGAAAGAAAATTATATCTGTACCCGCGATTTGAAATTTTACGCCCAGCGCATGCATTCTGTATTTCGCTACAGCTAAAGTCGATCGATCGATAAAATGCTGAAGAAAAGCAAAATTAAATATTTTTGGCGATGACTTAGAACACTAAAATTTCAGCAGATTCAATTTTTAAGCCATTTTCACATTTGAAAATTGCATTCGAAGTAGAAAATAGATAAATCGACTTTATAGATCTTTAGCGATAGAGATTTAGCTTTAGCAACTTACAGAATATGAGCGTAGATATTTATTTAAAAAAGTTAGATTGTTTTGGTGAACTAGCATCGGAAATCCATGTGACAATTGCACTGACTGATAATACAATAGCCCATTCCGATATTAATGCTGAGTACACACTTGGCATTTCTTATGTTGTCATTTTCAAAATATGTGCAATGCCGTTTCCATTAAGTCCAGTTATGAATTTTGTCATTTGTTCCCGTAACGAAATCCTGCTATTCTTAATAACCCGGGGAGGGGAATAAGCAAATACAGGAGAGAGAGATATATGAATCAGCTGTTTAATGCTTACATTTTATTTTGCACTAACGCAAGAGTTCAGTAATAGATAATTAATAAAATTTTTATGTTTTGATTTACAATGAGATTTTATATTAATATAAATAGTTGTTGTTTGCTTAAATAAATAAAAAAATATTAACAGCGTAACCATTCACAAGCATGGGGAATAGCCTTATGCTGCGAAAGTGGATCGAAAACTGAGCCAGGTGCAGATGCAAATGACTTTTTATAAGATAAGCTGGACATCCAATACCAATTATTCCCCTTTTTCCCTGACTTTCTCCCGGACGCTTATTTTTTTTCCGAGGACGGAGATCCCAAAAAGAGGACAGTGTCCGGGAAAAAGAGGACGGATAACAACCCTAGCTAAGGCAATGAATGCCTACTAATATTACTAGGTGTGATAGTTATACAGAAGGAAGAGATAGAGGAAAAAAAAACTTCATTCCTTTATAACTTTGATTTTAGCACGTTTTTAATAATGCAGTGTTGCAGCACCTCTGGTGTCAATGAGGCGTATTAAATTTTAAAAGTTGTGTTTAGAAGTCATTTATTGGTTATTTTACTTCGCCGATGATTCTGTTAGCCATTAAATTAGGATTAGTATCCTAAGCAGGAGTAGCTCAGTGACCAGTGTATATGCCTTCTTCACTTGAATTTTACTACAACAACTGAAACAAAGGAACACACGTTTTAACTGCTTCAGCCAACGATACCCTCAAATAAATAAATAAATGCTAATTTATTTGATTTTTAAATGTTTGATTTTTAAATGTTTAGGGAGAAGACTCTCAAAAATTCACTTACTTTCTCCTCGGGAGTTGCCAGTTTTTTTTTCTAGAGCTTATCCCCCATTTTTGATTTGTCATCCTCAAGAACCCCCAAATTGAGTTTTTTATTCAAATTTTCTCTTGTGAAAAAAATAAAATTTTTTAATTTTATTTGAAAAATAATGACAAATATTACCGGCCTTATTTATAAAACTTATTAAGACTTTAAAAAGGTTTTTTAAAACAAAATTTCATACAAAATTTTTCTTTAAACGTCATTATAAAGTCGTAATAATTTTTATAAATAAGGCTGTACAGCCTTTATTTAATAAAATTCATTTATATCGATTGCTATATTTACATTTATATTAATTTAATTTGTACTTATAAAACTTGCAAAGAAAATATTAGACACAGTTAGTTTAGTATAGTACACAAGTATAAAACCGAAATTTACCATTTCAAAAATTTCAGAATTGCAATCTTCTGATTCATCAGTCTCAGGAACTCTGTTATATATTGCACTTGTATTATAAAGCTTTAGAATTTCAGCAGAAAGATTAAAGTTGTCACAACAAATTGAATTATTTTTAACGTGTGTGTTTATTCTAAAGCTACGGTCACTCTTGTCAAACATTTGTCAAAAAAAGCGTAACCAATAAACACTAACGAAAAAAGTTTTCATCTAGACACTTGTTTATCAAATTAAACAGTTTCGAACACAACTAATAGATAATATCATAGAATCCAAAATTATTCGCTACTCTTTAACTTGACAAACTTTTCTCTGAAATGAAAGATTGTTCATTACCATTTAGTGGTTACGCTTTTTTGGGCAAATGTTTGACAAGTGTGACCGTACCTTAAGAAGTGCTTCCAAGAAGTATCTTTGTTTTGATAGTGTTTATTATTGGTTAATCTGCTTTGATACTCATTCTTTATTGGAAACCATTCACTACGTATAGTAACACACATTTTTATTTATAAAAAAAATCCACTAAAATTTGGTTATCAACCCTTAACGAATCCCCAGATCCCTAATAGGAAGTTTTTATCCGAAATCGCGAAAAAAAAATCCCCAATTCGGGGACAAATCCCCTAAACTGGCAGCACTGTTTCCAGTTTAGTAATTTATAACAGGTAAGTCCTTTTCGAAAAAGTCTTTGTTCAAAATTTTTCTTTTAAACAAATTTCTAGGAAATTGAGATTTATTTTTGGAATTATTATTAAGGTGTTTTTTTTCAATTTTCTACTGCTGTGAAGAAATTAATATTTTAAATATAAAACACTCCACATAAGAAAAAGCATTAGTTGTTTCCCTTGGGAAAGTTTCAAACAAAAGAAAGCAAGAATAAATATGTCGTACAAAAACCAAAAAAAAAAAATAAAAGGTTCCTCGTTCACTTGTTTGTTGTTGGTGTTATCGGTGTTGTTGTGAGTTTCTCAAACATAAAGTATATATAATACATACGTATATACGGAGAAGGGGTTGAGGGTGGGTTCAACTTACTTTTAGTCTCGGTTCGGCTGTAACTACGACCATGTTATCGTTGTCGTAAACATTGTTATTGTTATTATTATTGTTGTTATTATTAATATTATTATTATTATTATTACAGTACTTAGTTATGTTGTTGTTATAGTTATTTAAAAAGCTTATGTTGTTGTTATTCGTTAGTAACAATTTATGTTGTTGGTGTTGTTGTTTCGTTGTTGGCCTTACAGAAGGTGGCATTTTAGGTAAATTTCCCGACACCGGTCGACAAACACACGTTAACATTTTAATGGAAAAAAGCCACTTACTAAAATTTTTATTGGATTTTATATTAATTTAAGTTAAATAAATTTTTGTGTTTTTTTGTTTACAACATTTTCGGTTTTTTTTAATTACATGTACATAAGTATGTACATATACATACATATGTATGTATGTATGTACTACATATATTTTTTAGCAATTTAATTAAATGTCTTAATTGTATTTTATTGCTTTTACTGATGTATGCATGTATGTATTTGTTTTTAACATTTTTAGTCTTCTTATATTCTTTTTAGTTTAATTTATTTTTTTATTTGTATATTTTCGTTAAATGGAAAAAATGTTCACTATAACGTGTTCAGTTGTCAATCTTTCTGTGATGTTTTGTTTCCAGGAATTTTCATTATTTTTTTTGTTGCACTTCAGTTTTTTGTGTGTGAGAAAATTGAAAATATATTTTTTTTAATTCCTGAAAAAGGAAGATGTTACAAAAATGATTTCACATCATTTGTTTTTTGTTGTTGTTGTTGTTTTGTTTTGTTTGCATGCCTGCACCAGCTTCGCTCAATCATACACACAGATAGATAGATGTACGTGCAATTTTCCCACTGACAGTTTCAATGGTATTTTCAAGTGTTTCAATATTTTTCAAACACTATTCTCTTCTTTTATTGGCATGTGGTTGCGATATTTTTTCCCTCTTCTAATTTAGTATTCGACGTATGTATGTACATATGTATGTATGCTGCACAGAGAGTGTGCATTGTGTCACATCCTGCTTTCAATTCAAACTGTGGGATTGTTTGGAAATGTTGTCTCTATGTGTCTATCGTTTTTGGTAAAAATGAAAGTGTTCGTGCATGCAAGTGTATGTATAGGTGGTTTAATGACTCTATGTGTCTGTTTGCTTGTGTTGGATACGGTATTAAAGTGTTGCCAATGACAACAATGACAGTTCCAAACATTGGTTTTTTTCGCCCCCCGTAATTTTTTTTGTTCTGTTAATGAGGTTGGATGGCAAAGGAAGAAAAATGTTCTAAAGCAAATTTTTTTGGTTTAATTTTTTTTGTTTAGGTAATTTTTAAGATACTCCTCCTATTTTCAAGAGAAATGTTTTTTTCAAAACTATTTTTTTCGAATATTTTTACGTATTCAAGAAAATAAAAAACTAATTTGAAATCATTCATTTACGGACCTTCCTACCACAACGAACGTTTTTACTAGCAAACAGCTGTTTTGCAGCCTATTAAGAAATGTTAGTACGCCAACGTAAACACTTCCATACAAAATTGCATTCCACTATCGTATCGGAAGGGAGGACAAAAGCCAAAAGTAGTAACATATATCTTGATTAGTTGCACTGACTTTGTGTTAAGTTGTTAATGTGGTAATTTGACAGTTCGTCAAGTTTGAGCATAAATTAAAGACTTATCTAATACTGGATATATTGCTTCGTACTTGCGCTTCATTGATTACCGTACTGTAAAACTTAAAGCTCAGTTAGCCGACTGTAATGTAATGCAACTGCAATGTAGGAAACAACTGATCGATATTTTTATATGAAAAGTATGTTTCGTTACATTACATTTCAATAACCATTTTCATTACTTTTCACATAACAATATCGATCAGCTGTTTCGTATTATTTGCAGTTACATTACATTACAGTCGGCTGACGGAGCCTTTACAGTTCATATCACACGTTCTACGCTCTCTCACATGCTACGCGTTTATCAAATAAGTACTAAATTAACTGTGGAGAATGCCTTGACGCTTTAAATTGCAAAAATAAACTAGTAGACTTGTATCGAACTCTTTCAGCAGCTCGTTTTTGACACAAACCGATTATCAAACCCGTGCAATTTAAATGGGTTTTAGATACTGGTTTGTATCTAAAACGACCGACTGAAAGAGTTCGCCCAGTTCTATTCACCGGCAATGGGGTTTCAACTAAGCAACAGTACTGAGAGACGTAAGCAAGCGGATCGCACTCGTTCATTAGCTAATTTTTGACTAGAGTTGTGTCTAGAAGTTTTTTTGGAACTAGTTCGTTCTGTTGGACACAAGTCCGGTCAAAAACATGAATGTAAATTAAATGGGTTTGAAACAACTTTTGATTCGAACGCTCTCAAACTAGTTCAAAGAGAGCTGTTGGACACAACTCAATTTTTGAACACAAAACGATGATCACACCCAGGTAGACTCTGGTCGAACCCGTTCACTAGTTCATTTTTGGCACAAACCTATGATCAAACGAATGCAATTTAAATGTGTTTGATCATAGATTTATTTAAAAAACGAACTACTGAACGAGTTAGATTCAAGTCTAATGCAAACGGTATCTACGAATTGTTTTGATTCATCGTAAATAAATTTTTTGAAAGCCTTTTCTATAAGGAAAGCTCAAATTTACCATCCCGAATATGCAAATAGTCTTGCCGATGTATTGGTCTTCTTTACTAATCATGTTCATGTTTGTTCTCTACTAAATCGAATTTTGCTGCAGCTACCACTATGGCTGTGTAGTCGTGTTGTCGTTAATGTGTTTAATGCATAATATGCATAAAATAACCTGTTGGATACAAGTCCGCTCAAAAACTTCAAATCAAATTAAAAGTATTTGAAGTAGACTTGGGTCGAATTCGTTAATTAGAGTTGGGTCCTACAAATCTTTTTGAACTAGTTTGAGAGCGTTCGAATTAAAAGTTTTTTCAAAACCATTTAAGTTACATTGATGTTTTTGTACGGACTTGTGTCCAGACTGACTGATTTCGACTCAAGTCTAATTAGCAGCCTAAGCAACCTAATTTAATCACACTGGCAAAGCTGTCTGCTCTGCCATTTTTAATGGTTATTTTATTTCGCCAATGATTCTGCTACTCAACGAAGGAGAGCGCTCTGATGTTATATCCCAGTAAAAAAAGAGACTAGAAGTAGTGAAAATTTCGATCCGATCCAATGATATTTACATAGGGTTGTCATTGCAAGAAGTTCTCTTTTTCGATGCCTGGTGAATTGGAAGCGATATTAAGAAAAATTCCATTTTTTGTGTTCTATGATAATATTTTCATCTAGGAAAAATTGTAAATAGTTAGTTTTATAACAATAACGTTTCTTTTTATAAGAATTTAAGCCCGAAACAGTGTTTCATGTAAATTTAAGCAAATAACTTTAAAATTTTCGACTAAAATTAGTTCATAAATTTCTCAAAAAAAATTATTTATTTTAAATTCTGGTGAGTATTTTCTAACATCACGGAGGAGTTACAAGGTTTCGTATGACTAAAATAAACTTCTACATGGCTTTTTGCTCACTCTCGGCAAATGAAAAATATCGATTATTTGGAAGCAGTGAAAATGTAGTTCCACTAGAATGACTTCCTTTTTTTTCAGTGGGATTAGGATTAGTATCTGTTAAAGTCGGTATAGTTCAGTGACCAGTGACTATGCCTTCATCACTTGAACTTTCCTACAACAACTGACACAAAGGGACACTAATGCACATTAGAAAAATGCTTGGTGTTGTAATTTTAATGACTTTTGGATACCGGGTTCGAACACAACACTTTCGGTTTTGTAGTCAACGTGCTAAGTATTTTAGCTAACGCCACACTCAACTATAAATATTACATTTGTTGTGAGAAAATGGTACCGCATCATCTCAAAGAATCATAAATTATGTTTAAAACTATTATTCTGAAAGCATTTTTTGAGCATATAAATAGGTACATATCATGTGAATCAGTTTTTAAAAATCAAACGTGATCTTAAAAGACTCATTTAAGCGATTTTTTATTTAAAAAATTTAATGAATTTTAATGAAAATGGTTTTTGAATAGTATTACTTACTTTAGGAATATTTCCTTTAAAAATAAAACTTTTTTTAAATACACATTTTATTTATTATTTTTTTAATGCACAAATTATTAACATTTAGTGAAATATAGAGCCCAAGAGTTTCTAGAAATGAAGAAATTCGTTTTATTGTTGCTAAACTCAGACTAAACAACATGTATTTTCTATCAAAGGAACAGTTTTCAAAACACTTACTTAAATTTTAAAAATTTACATTAAATCATTGAGACATAATACCTGGCACTGACATTTCTCACTAGATCAACAGATTTTGTGGCTGGAGGGCACAAAAATAAGAAAATGCTAAAACAAAATTGTAAATGCAGTGGAGTTCAGCTATAATGAATTTCAATATTTAACCTTAATATTCAAACTTGTTCACCAATTTCATTATGTCATGTAGGTTGACAACACTGCAAATATTGAAGATAATATTATGGATGTAATTTTTAAACTTCATTTGGGTTGCAAAATGCTAAAAACTTTGCTAGTGTGACAACTTAAACAATAACAGCTGTCACTTTCAATATACATGTGTACATATCGTCGCATCTGAATTTTTTTCTAGTATTTTTCCACCGACTTTAAATCAAGTACGTTGAAGTAAATCACTTCACACCGAGCTTGTGAGTCATGTGTTGTTCAAATTTTTGTTTTCAATTTATGCACGTACTTTATAAGGTGAACGCAGCAGCTGTAGTGTGAATTTAATCCACATTTAGTTGACATTTAAAATTGATTAAATATTCTTTAATGTAATTTTTTCGAAATTGTTAATCAATATCGATATATGACCCAGGGATGGAGTTTGTAATTTGAAAAGCAAAGCAGGATTGCATACACAAATTGAGTTCGAAAAATAGTATTATCGACAAAATGTATTGTAAATCATGTTTAAATTACATTATCTACAATACATGATCCTGATTTGTCTAAATCTTGCCGGTGGAAACATACTGTAACTCTATAGATACAACAAAATCAAGCGATGTCCCAAGACATCGAGCATCCCCTCTCGCTTAATTCGTTATAAACGAACTCCACTTTAGTATAACTAATTTCAAACTCAAAGATGGATGGCACATTTTATTATTTCCAAGTTATATACAAGCAAAGGAAACAGCTTAGAAAGCAGGTAACAAATCATGAACCTTTGAAATTTTATCATCTACATATGCACATGTCTCAGGTAGTTTCTAAATGTTTTCATTGTTTGATTTCACAATAAATTTTTGCCGGTGTCTTAAAAGAGAAACTGAACAAATTCTAAGCAATACATATTTATTATTTCAGTTTTTATAAATTTAATTTTCAGTGAAACATGTAGACAAAAAAAAACAATTTACGAGTTTATTTTGTTATGTATTCCATTTAACTAAAAACACTTTTGAAACGATGTTAGGAAAAAAAGCAGGAAAGAAACGTGTGATCGTTTATACTGCAATTGTGAAACTAAAAATTAAATCTTTTTTAAAATTTGTTATCATATACAAGCCACAAAAAGAGAGCATTATTCATATATAATGGCAACATGTAGCAGGAAACAAATGGGACAATCCTTGCTACATATTGATAGTAGCAATTAAGAAAACCATTGCAACATGTTTATAGAAATACTTTAGAAAATCAAGTACAACATATTGAAAGAAACATAAGAAAATATTTTTCCTAAAAGGAACTACAAGCTACTGAAATCTTATTTGATTGGAATTTGTGAAATAAGTTAGTTAGTACTAATTATACTGTACACTGTATAGAAAAAAATAATAACATGCTAACGACTGAATCTCTTAGAGAGCATGAAAACAATTTTACAAGTGTATTGCCGTTTTTAATATTTACTTGTTATGAAAGGACGATTAAAGTCCCTCAATTTCGCACATTTTGTCAAACCGGCAAAGACAATAAATAAATAAATTTTAATAATACTCGTAAGTTGTGCTCATATGTTGTGCTTATACACAATAGCTCAGGCTTTTAACCATAAATATATATCGATGTAAGCCATCGTATATATAAAAAGAGCGTATCTCAATTTTTTCGAAATCGCGTTTTTAAAATTTTCTGGGAGACAACGCATAATTGCATCTTCCTTGAAGATCTTGGTACGTTACAATTCAAAATCTAGAACTTATGGCTACTTAAAAATTTATGCTTTAGTTTTTCTTCAGTTTTTTGCTTCTCCTATAAAATATCTAAAATTCTAGTTCCACCTTTCTTATAGTAATCCATCGATATGTACATCGAAGCTTAAAATAAATCTAAAGGCCCCACTATAATATGAATAAGCGAACTTAAGCGACTGTGCGGTTACATATAAAACGTATGTGGCAAACTATAATGTACTTATGGAACTTTTCGTCAAGTTTCGTCAAATGTCATTTGCTAAAGTTAATTGCCAAACTGAACGCACATTCCGTACGGAAAACACTGTTTGTACATTTTTTAAACTCAAGCAAACAGCATCAGAAAATATTGATTGATTTTAAATATTTTTTTATTGTTTCTTATTTTAAACCCAGAAAAGAAAGCAAAACTTCTATTTTCATTCTTTGTTTAAAAATACACATATACATACATACACATGAGTTTATTTATGTATGATCATTGTTTTACTTTTTAGTAGCCAAAAAAAATTAAATAAGTAATAAAGTGATGGATATAATTATAAGTGAATTTTTAATAGATTAGGATATTCCAACAAGTAATTTGATTGAATTGCATTAATTTGGTAGTTATAAAAAGAAACAAAATTACTAAAAAATTGTTAACAATACCTACATATATGTGCAGCTGTGGCTAAATAATACTTAAGTGCATGTAAGTACATTGTGGCCACCTAAAAGTCACATCTGAATTACTTAAGTATTTGTCAGACTTATCGTTCAATTCTGGCATTAGCTTAAGTCAGCTTATTCATATTATAGTTGGACTTAAGGTTTAAGTTCGTACCTATTCACATTTAGTGATAAGAAAAACTGGCTAAAAATTCTGTTACTACGTTTATACGCAGGGCTTATTTTGCAAATAAAACTGTAAATTGTTGCCGTATTATTGTTGTTATTGCGACTTAGAAATATTTGCTAATAAAAAACAATTGATAAATGTTGCACATAAAAACATTGACAGAAGAAAATAACGATAAAGAAAACAAATTATTATTTGTTATGGCTTCGTTAGTCAATTCATATTGTGTTACTTTTGAAGTTTAAGTCTGAATGCTAGTTAGTAAAACCGTGATGCTGCCAGCTGTTACTTTGCTTTATACGTATGTGTGTATGTATGTAAGTAAAAAGTTGACGTTTAAACTATATTTCTATAGATTTTTACGTAGCAAACGTTGCCAACACACTTTCAATAAGCATCAACATTCTTATTAAATGATACGGATTTTATCAGCTGATACGCAACAGCACGATACGATTTCAGTAGTTTTACAAATAATCGTATTTTATACATTTCCAATTTTTTTTTTTGAAAACACAAGTAACATTACTATAGAGTGCTACCAAAGTTTTATACATTTACAATGCTGTATAAAGAGTAAATTAATTTATTTGCAAATAGAGCGTGTATAAACGTAGTATGTTTTCAGCAGCGAATATTTTTATAGAAAATTTTCACTCGTTCCAACTTTTTTGTGTGTTGTTTCGAAAAAAAGCTAAAAAGCATTAATGCAGACGTAAAACTGTTCATATTAAAATCTGCAAAAACAAAGCTAATTTAACAGTTATTTTTCTTCATATGTGTTTAATGTTAATTCAACATGATTTACAGCCTTTAAAGAACATATTTCCTTTTGAAATAAATTTATTTAATGATGATTTTAAGATAAAACTTAAGTGCATTTGATGCTTAAATAAGACAAACAACCATGTTGAAGCAAAGTTATTTGAAGTTGAGACAACATGGATTTCATTTAATTAGTCCTAATTTACACTATGCTAGTATTATTGCTAAGCTGATTAGTTTGTGGGAAAGAGAGACGAGGGGACCAGAACCGTTTCTAATTTCCTCGTATCTCTCTCCTAACAAACTAATCAGCTTAGCAATAAGACTTGCATTGTGTAAATTAGGACTTAATGCAGTAATTATTTACTTTGCTAATTACTTAACTTACGTGATTTGTGTGTATTAGGCATAATGTGTGCGTTATATGTATATGAGGTCCTCGGTCAAGATTTATGGCCTGTTTCACAATAACGAAAAAAAACTTTCTAATTAAAAGCAACAATAAAATATGAAATTTTTGTTGTCTTTTCAATATAAATTACAAGTCGAAAGTTTTCTTTCGTTATTGCGAAACAGACCAATAAACTCTCTCTGTGCTTGGTAGTCAACACAAGATAGACCCTAAATAAATACTATCATGAATTACATTTTAATTCAAAATGATTTGATATAAAATTTATTTGAAATTAAAGCTATAGTTTATTTTTTGTTGTTGTTTGTTTAAAAAAATAATAGTGTGCATAGTATTTTTAAAAAATATTTGAACAAATTACATTTGTTTGTCTTGCCAACAGTGTTGTTTAGCGTTTGTTTTAAAATATTTAGCTGTAGTAAAGCCTTTGATAAATCTCTCATGTCTTGAAAGATCGTATAAATGGTCTTGTGCAGGACACTAATAGAAACCAATTTAATTTTGGTTTGGTTATGGCTCTGGCGCGTCAATGTTTACAGCAACATATTGCCAGCAATACACTGTGTGCGTATATAGATACATGCATGCTTATAGTTAGTAAAATTATATGTATTTTCTACATTAATAACGATTTAACAGTCCCGACAAATTGTGTGGAATAATTAGCAAAATGAGTCATAAATGCAAGGATGTTTAGAAACTTAAATTCTTTTACAAAGAAGTGAGTTTTCATAAAAGAGTACTTACTTTCTGTCTGCCAATAATTGAGCATATGGCGGCAACAAATAGCAATAGTTTAACTTTGAACTCCTGCAGATAACATATAGATAATAGAAACTAAAGAAAATGTATAGGAGGTGAATAAAATTAGTCATTTAACTTTCTGCTTCCACCACGACTTTTGAAAATCTAGCTTTTTTAGGGCAGTAATTATGAAACTGAACACAAGAAATAAGAAGTATCCAAAGCAATTTTCGGTTTAAAAACAAAACAATAGAGAATTGTATACAGAGAAACCTCTCTTAACCGGACACTCACCGTAGCGGTGTTTTTGTCCGGTTATTAGAAATGTCCGCTTATCAGAGAGGTGCACATTTTTTGGTAGCTTATTGTAGTTGAAAAATTTTATTAATAGCAGACTGCTTCAAATTAGATTGGTATAATAACTTTCAATTTTTTTATTTGTTGGAATGCAACAAAGTCGTCTCTAGACAAATGTTTCGAACGGGCAATTTGTATATTGCAATCAGCGTGACCATATTAGCTTATTTTAAGATAAATTTAGCTTATTTTTTCTGGATTTAGCTCTAAAATTTCCATTTAGCTCTTAGCTTATTTTTTAGCTTTTTTTTAAAAACTCATTTAGCTTTTTTAGCTTAATTTTTATCTAAATTGCGAGTTATTTAAAAATATATTAAAGATATAAAAAAGTTATAGAAACTAATAATTTTTTAACATTTAAATGTATTTTTTTTATTGGAAAATACATACAGCTGTGTCACAGATTCCGTTCGGAATGGTTTTGAGTCCGTCCAGTTTTCATCAATCCGAAAAAAATGGTTAAATCGTTTTTATGTTATGTTTTAAGTGTGGTAATATAATTTTGTCATAAATCATAATGTGGTAAACTTTTAAGCATTTTAATCTTTTTTTTGTATACATATTTTAATTCTGCCTTGTGTTTTTTTGTTTTGTGTGTTGCCAATATGAAGATTTCGATAAAGTATATACAAAAATGTTATGGCAATACCAAAGAAACCCATTCCATACACTTTGTTCTGTTGATTTTATTTTTGTAATGACTTGAGAAATTTACATAATAAATAAAAAGTAAAAAAATAGTATTATTTATGGAAAAAAAATAACTGCCTGTTCCAGGATATCACTAATTTTCGTTCGCACGCATTTTAAACGACAAACAGCTGTTTTGCGTTCCACTAGAAGCCTTTAGCACGACAAGTCGAAAGAAAATGAATGCGAACGATAACGTAAGCATTTCAATACAAATTTATGCCCCAATAAGTATTTTTTCAGTCATTTGTACGAACTCTAATGTCAAAAACAGGCACTTGTATTTTAATTGTCGACTGACACAAAATGAGCCAAAATATTTTAAATTGTACAAATAAAATACAGATTTTTCTTTGCGAAAGTGTAAATACAATTCCGGATATACTGGCAATGGATTTGTTGCAAAACCGGTCGTTGGAGGTTTTCTCACGTCTGCACTTGTTTACAAGCGGTTTTGTGGCCTTCGACTGGTGTTTGTGATATTCTTCTCTAGGTATGTATGTATGTATGTTTGACAACGGCTTCGATGAGTAAGGAATTTATACCTACCACCCCTTCCGCTAGTTATAAAGCCAGTTGGTTAAAAGCTGTTTATAGATCTAAGAAGGAATTTGCATACGCAAAGGGGAAAATCCTTAAGCCATCTGGATATACAAAAAATTATTACTTATCGGAGACGGTATTTGATACAAGTACGTACATACATACATATGTGTATATGCACACACATACATACTTACAGGAGTGAGTCCTTAAACCCGGAAGAAGGCTAACTTAAAAAAAGTATACATAAGTTATGCAGACAAACATACAATACATACATATGTATATACATACATATGTGCAGGTGGTAGAAAACTTTTTGTTTGGGTTTCTTGGCATTTTTACAAGCCGTGTTAACATAATTTTGCATGATTTGCCCTTTTATGGTCTTTGTTTATCATGAATAAAAACTCTTTTTCCTCTAACAAAAATTGTTTTGTCAAGTTTCTTTATTTCTAACCGACTTCATTTTAATTTATTTTTAGGTGCCACTTGTTGCAAGCTAAATTAGAACAGAGTTTCATTTTTGAAAGCACAATTTACACATATGAACGATTTTTTATTCTCATTTGACGATGAATATGCGAAATTGTTGATGTGGCAATGTGGATATTTGACAACGGGTATGTAGCTTACGTTAGAAACGTAAAGCCAATCGAACGATAAGTCGGAAGATAGTGGGACACTTTTATAAAAGAAAATGAGTGACTTACTTTCGTTCTCTTAAGTTTTCTTTCGACATTGTGGGGCAGGCAGTAAGTTTTTTTTTACCTTAACATGCAGAAAATGTTAATTCCGTCCTTGAAATTAAAAGTGATTTCATTCCGAAATTTTTTTATAGTTTTTCATTTTCTAAAGCACCAAAAAACGGATTGAATTCCGTTTTCGAATAGAATTGAGCTGATAATAATTAATAAATAATTACATTAAGAATTATTAAATGTTTTTTATTTTATATTATAGTAATAATATTTTTGAGTATATATTTAACGTTATTTT
The DNA here is from genome assembly GCA_905220375.1 of Tachina fera. Classification (NCBI taxonomy): domain Eukaryota; kingdom Metazoa; phylum Arthropoda; class Insecta; order Diptera; family Tachinidae; genus Tachina; species Tachina fera. The sequence continues at coordinate 98,367,678 of LR999967.1, read as the reverse complement.
CACAATAAGAAACTATTGAAAAGTGATCAAAGAAGTAGAAAAAAGTTTAGCTTTATTTTCTGGCTTAAAAGTAAAATTTTTAGCTTATTTTAGCTTTTTTTCAAACGTGATTTAGCTTAAAGTTATTTTAAAATCTGGTCACACTGATTGCAATGTAGCAATATGAATTGTTAAGATACACAAGAAACTTTACATCTTCGTAATTTCACGCACCGAATATTTTTCTTTTTCTTGTTTAAAGTTTGCATTTTTTTTTCTTTTATTTTAGTGTCCACGTCCGGTTATGGGATCGCATTTTGTATGGAAAAACTAATAAACGTGTTGGATCTACAAAACTTGTTCGATTATAAGAGGTGTCTGTTACGAGAGATTTCACTGTATACCTACATATATATTTGTTAATACATGGATAAGACCAAGTGATGCCATACTTTATATGTACATATATATAGAAAACGTGGTATTACTAAAATTGTAATGACAAAGACGCTAGAAGTTGGAATTACGTGCAAACAGTTTAATGGTAACAATGGTTTAACGAAACATTTGAAAACATTTCCAATTTATAACTATTGTCACCGCGAAGTCGAAACAAAATTCAATCATTTAAACGTCTGTATCCAGATTTGTTAATTCCACTCATTCCTTATTTTCTTTGTATGAGTACAAACAAGAAAACATATTACTTCCCAGTAAAAAAAGACTCCAAAAAAGTCATGAAAATGTAGAGTTTGCGATCTGGAAGTAGTGAAAATTTCGATCCGATCTAATGATTTTTACATAGGGTTGTCATTGAAAGAAGTTCTCTTTTTCGATGCCTGGTCACTGAATTGGAAGCGATATTAAGAAAAATTCCCTTTTTTGTGTTCTTTGATAATATTTTCATCTAGGAAAAAGGGTAAATAGTTGCCTCTTTTAACAATTCGTTTCTTTTTATACGAATTTAAGCCCGAAACAGTGTTTTCATGTAAATTTAAGCAAATAACTTTTGAATTTTAGACTAAAATCAGTTCAAAAATTTCTTTAAAAAATTAATTTTTTTTTTAAATTCTGGTGATTATTTTCTAACACTATGGAGGAGTTACAAGGTTTTGTGTGACTAAAATAAGCTTCTACATGGTTTTTTGTTCACTCTCGGCAAATTAAAAATATCGATTTTTTGGAAGCACTTCCACTAGAATTTTTTTCACTGGGTTAATATTCTATACTTTGTATGCGTTCATTTGAAAGTGAAATGAACGAACTGTTGTAAAAAACCGCTATATAAATTCATAATTATTATATTTGACGAAAACTGTATGCGATTGTTCACTTCAGCTTGATAAGTTCAATAACGTGAATGTACAAAATATTTTAAAGCTCCAATTTGGCTTCTAAAATAAATTAGTAACCAAACTTATAAAAGACAGTGTTTTACTTTGAATAAAGTAAAGTAAAGTACTCCCAACCCAGTGGCAAAAATCGAAAATGTAACCCAACATTTAACAATGAAATGAAATTTTAATAAATGAATTGTGTAGAATATCTGATTTAATGCCGCAAGCTGTATGAGTACATAAACTGCTTAACGGTGCGATATTATAATGGTTTTACGTTCTAATAAGAAAATATAATACTGTTAAAACATATTTTTTGTTCGCTATGGGCAGTGTTTTCTTCAAGCTTATATGGCAATAAGTTGTTGCTGAATTCTCCTGTCTTCCAAAATTATGTTTTCAAAAGAATTCCTTTTTTTACCATATTTTCCATTAACATAACATAACTGCCAAATCGTTAACAGTTCACTGCTAACTGGAAAAAATGGGCTGAGCTAAAAATGTTGGTTTTTGTCTCTGCTAGTAAAATTAAAATGTATCTTCCTTCACACACATCAACTACATATTAATTTGAGGCTATATGTACAGTATATGTTATATGTCTCTTTGCAGATTTATGAATAAAATCGTTTTTTGACGTTTAAACTGCATGCAAATGTTTGTTGTCATATTGTCATGTAGGAAGAGAAAAAAAATCAATTTAGTTCTTTTTTGAAAACACAAAAGGATATTGTTAAACATGAGGATTGACAGACAGTTGGTTGGTATTTTCTGTTTTCTATGTTTTGCTAAATGGTTTTTTCATGCTTTTGTTAAGTTTACTTTTTGCAAATATCAATTTGCTGTTGTTTTTTTTTATAATTATTTTTCATTATGAAAATAATTTTAATAATTAATTGTTTTATATTTTAATGTACATACGAGTTTATTCACTGGCCAAGATAAATAAAGCTACACTGAAAAGAAAACAAAATTTAATTTTCAATAACCAAATTCATTGAATTAGTAAATATTTTGTATGAATGCGGCCTAAAATTTTTTTTGTAAATTCTAAGAACAATTTTGTAAAAATTTAAATTTAGCAGAGTTCGGGTGAGGGAATTTGTTATTCAAGTGTGTTGGGATTTATTTTGCTTGTCGACAGGTACAACGTGCTGTTGTGCTATTGTTGCTATTTATTTCGATTGATCGTGTTGTATACATGTAATGCATTAAACACATTCACCACAGCAAGCTACCGACTACCAAATGTCAAGGATGGAATACACATGTTTATATGAGAGTACTTCTTTTGAAGACAGCAAGGCAACATGGCGGCAGGTAGTTGTCTTTGCAATTAAACTAATTTCTGTTTTATTGGCTGCAATGAGAAAATTCAGTGTTGCCAGTACAATACAAAATATTGAATGAATGATATCTTGCATTATTTCATATTATTTAATAGAAACAATATCCAAAAATTAATGTACAGCATAAATTGGGTAATTTTAATACTTTTACGTCATATAAGTCCATTTCGAAAGAGTAATTTAATTTTCATATATGCGAAATATTTAAAGGTGGCAATACTGAACTATGTATTTACACTTAAATATGAGATGCAGATGGTGCTGCTGCCGTTTCCAAAATAATTAAGTAGCAAGCTACGAGGCGACAAATGCTTCTAGCGGTATTTGAAGTCGTGTGTTCGTGTAGCCTGCTGTGGTGAATGTGTTTAATGCATAAATCTGTGGTCGGCGAATTAAGGGCACCACACCTTTTAATATACTCTTCTATTGTATACGTATGCGTACATACGCATTGATGAGAAACAAACAACATTAATAAGTCTATTTTAAACATTCAAGCAGACAAGTTCTTTGCATCCCATACTGTTAAGTATCAGCGTTCTAACAATAAGAAAATATATGTGATGATAATTTACTAAATTTTTATATTTTCAGGAAATTATTTTGACAAAACAGAATGTTTGATTTGACAAAGTGCGTTGTCGCGCATGAAAAAATATAACATGCAAGGGAATTTTCAAGCAAATATTTAAATTATTTTAAGAAAATTTCCTACAAAAGCATCTTTTTACTCACCATTACATTGACGTAACAATAAGAAAAGATGTATTTCTTCATAAACAAAACTTGAGTGTATCTTCTGACCATAATAAAATCAAATTTGCCTTTGGTTATTTCAAATTTCAAATAAGTGAAATGAGACGAAATTTCACTGTGGTGAGTGTATAACTCACACAATTGTAAAATGCAATGGTATAGGTTGCCGACCACGGATGTAAAGCTTAAATTAGACGTGACATAGCCATAATGCCATAACCATAACCAAACCAAAATTCAATTGCTTTCTGTGGTGAGAGTTTTGGCGTTATAGCGAGGCACCTATAATCAAATACAGTGTTGCCCATTAGTTTGGTTCGAACGGCTGTTTTCTATGACTATGGTTATGTCACGTCTGATTGAGCCTTAAGTTCTGAGAAGTAGCCGACAAACGTCGTGGCCAGGGCTGTCAGATTCGCTAAAAGTCGCCAAAATTAATTTTATGTAGCTTTTCTTAATATATGTATATTTGATAATAAATTTGTTTCTATATAACACTTTTCTTTAATAAAAATTTTTATACGATAATCGTACACAAATTTAGCAGAAAATCGCCAAAAATTATTGCTTGCAAAATTTTTCTCATCCAAATTTAAAATAAATTACTAGAATTAAAATGTGAAAAATCTTCGCAATAAATATGTTTTAATTTCTTGCAGACGAGTTTTGGTAGGATTTATTTTGGAAACTATCCAGCAAAAATTTTTCAAGATTTTGTAATTTCTTACAAAGTAATGAGTGGTACATATTTATCTTATTATTTGATATGTATAATAATGACTGTAGTTATTGTAGTACTTTCCAGTTTATAACGAAATATGTATGTCTACAGAAAAATTGATCGTGAAAATGAGCTTCGAAGACAACAAAGAGAAAAAAATGCTAATTAAATTTTGTATATTTTTATGAAAAAAAATAGCCCATTGTATTTTGAATACTTTTTGGCATTAATAATCTATTAACTTTTGGATGTTTGTAGGCAAAAATTATAGGGTACCGCATACTTTTTGAACTTCTCAAACAAAAATAATGGGTTATTCAGTCAAATTGTAAGTACTTACGACTGGGATGTACATACACTTTATTGCATTCTAGTAGGCAAACTTTTTTGCTGGGTACTTCATCAAAAAACTAATTTTCCTGAACTACAAAAATTTTCAAGTTAAATTTTGTTAAAAATTTGCCATAGAAATCGACAGCAAATTCATTTATCGCCATTTCGTCAAACCGAAAATTTAGGCGTCAAACAAGTTGAAAAGTCGCCATGTTTGCCCAGATCTGTCAATCCTGCTCTTGGCCTGTTTTTTCTCTATATAGTTTTTGTTATTTTAACAACAAAAGCTATTTAATGGAGCAGTACAAAATATTTACTAAAGCTAAGTTTTATTTCAAAACAAACATTTCTTTTTAAAATTTTTGGGAATTTTTTTTCCGTGTATAATGATTTAAAGCTGAGCGAGCTGTCATGAAAAAAAAATAAAGATTATTGTCTTGCCAAAGTGCTCAAACTGAAGTGGCTTAATTGCAGCCATTATTTACATAGACTTTATTGATTCAAGTGATGCAAATAAAAGAAAATGTAAATCTCAGCATTATAATCATAATGACTATTAAAAACTTTAGCTTGCTTTTGCTTCTTTCATTGTGATGATTTTATGCTAAATACATTTTGAATCGCAGCCTTGATTTTAAATGCACTTTGCAGTGAATAACATACATACTTACATATATACATACATACGTATGTACATAAAAAAGATCCAGCACAATTTATGGCAAATACCTACAAAGAATATTACATGTATATTTGTGCCACAAATAAGGAATTTTTTTCTTCGTTAAATTTCATAGGAAGTGTATGTCCTTGGCCATCCATTGCAATTGATTTTCAACTCTGATTGTTGTCTATATTTTGCCGTTTCACATGCAATTTAACTTTAAAAAAAAACTAAAAACTTTTGATCTGATAGAAATGTTACACACAAGTCCTTGGAGTCATACCGCTGTTAGTTGATTGGCTTTAGATATAAATACATCTGATACGAGTTCCACTTGTTTTTAGTCTTTCAGTATTTTATATTAACAACAGTGATGACATTGATGAACTACAGCGTGTTTTTTCTTTATTTTTTAATTACAGAACTTTATATCGAAAAAAAATATAGAAAAATATTTTTAATATCCATTAATTAATGGATAGATAATTTGATTTCATTAATGTTTAAATATGATTAGGTCGATGTGGCCGCTACTGCTGGCGTGTATATGGCGCAATCTGGAACTCTAATTTTCATACACTTTTCCCAGCATTTGCGGCCGTATTCCACCAATAACTCGTTATCATCATCATCATCATCGAATATTGATTAACAGGTGTTGAATTGTCTTTTGTTTATCACCGTAGTCGAGTGATTTTACCTAAACCGAAAGAAAATAATTCCATGTGGTAGAATCACACGATCTTGGTTCACAAAAAATTTCTGTGAGTAAATTAATTAATTTCCACACAGTGAAATTTGCCAGCATTGCTCTCGTGTAAGTCCAAAGCAACTATCAGCTGTTGAATATTGTTACTTTCTAAAAAATTTACAATTGCTTTTTGTACTTTTGTAAATTCATAATTCACTTTCCCGAAAGTATGCAACGAATACTTATTTTCAATTGCGTGTATGTGCATGAGGGCATGAGCATGAGCGTGTTTATGGTTATTACACACGCAACATCTTGAGTTTAAAAAAATGGGCGGGGTGATCCCATACAAATTTTAAACTATCCCTCTTATTGCCCATGTCGTCATCGACGTCACATCAAGACGACCGTAAAAAATGTCACTTGTCTACTCTTTGTCGACAACACTTGACTACTATTAATAATACTAAATTAATTTACAAAGCCTTAGAGATTAGTAAGAGATTTTCAATAAGAGCTAATTGTTGCCGATAAAGAGGAGGCAAGTGACAATTTTTACTGTCGTCTTGAAGTGACATCGATGAAGCATCCTACAGAGCTGAAATTTTAAACACAAGTAGGCCCAGCTGAAATTTCAAACCCAAAAATTTTAGCCAGAGTACGGGGATGTGTCCTTAAAACTTAGAATAAAAAAATTAAAATTATAATTTTTAAGCCAGAATGATTTTATAGTAACTTTGCACACACATTAAACTTATGCAAGGCTACAATTGTCCGTTTTGAAAATTGGGCGTTGCTGTACCCAGCGGGTTTTAACCCCTTGTTTCATGTACTTAAGCTTAGCAAATTTCATTCTACTATTTCTTTGGCAAAAAGGAGAAAGTGCTTCAGCCCAGATAAGCTGATTTTGACATAATGGTACTGCCGTCATCTGCACATTTAAAAATACTACCGGTCAAAATCTCAATTACTTTATCTGATTTTTCAGGAAGTTATAGCACTGCGACTTGCGACTTTTTAGACTCTTGTTTAGGCTTCTAATCTCATTTGGAATAATAGCTTAATTTAGGTTAGAAATTTGGTATATTTCAACTTAGATGTATTACTTATACTGTGCAGAACGATGTTTGCTTAAAAAAAATAAAGGTTAACAGAGAATTTCGCAATTTCACTGTAAAAGAAATAAATTTCTGAAAATCGACTTGAATGCTTAAAAGTGCTCTCCTGCAAAACAGTAAAATATGACTTATTGCTTATTATTTTTCCTTATTGCCACAGTATTGTTCTCAACATTTGCTTTACAATCAATTTCAATTAATACTACGAACGATATTCGGTTAAAAAAACATTACTATGTACTTTTTAATGTTTTGCGCTCACCTCTAATATGTACATATCAGTCACAAATATTGAGTTGTGTGCTTTTGATTCGACAATGACACAGTACAAGTATTTATCTATATTGTTGTTTCCTCATGCATATTTAAAAATACGAGTATGATAAGTGCTTAAGTGTATCAAACTAAATACACTTGCATTTGCATAATATGTACGTTGTATGTATGCATTCTACATGATTGAATAATATTTGATATTTGGCCGTGGCCTAACTTAAGGTCTATGCCATTGTTTTTCCTTTTTCATATAATTTCCTTTTCTCTATTGTGCCTGCCACAATAATACAAAAATTTTATTTGTTTCTCATTGTCTCCCTATTGATACTTCCTGCATGCAAACAAACAAACAAACACACACACACATATCTATATACATGTGCTCTCACACTGAAACTCACACTTTTAAATGTTATTCATGGTCAGGAATAGGAGAGTGTTGCCTTGTGTGCTGTTGGCAAGAGTTAAAATGTTGTGTGTGTGGTAATCAGCGTTGCCGGTTTGGTTACTTTTAATTACAATTGGCAACTTTTTTTCTAATGTGTAATTGTGTATTTTTTTTTTAATTTTGGCTATATTTTTCAATACAAAAATAAAATATTTGTATATGGTATATTAAATTTGCATGTATCGTGATAAACTACCACATGGTTGCATGAACTTCCGTGTCTAAAACACAACAGATGGTAAGTAAATAATAAGACATTGTACCCCAGAAGAAGTTGCTCAGATTTTTTAAATTGGACAAAAATTGTTAATATGGATTTATGTATATAGTTGAATTGTGCGACAAAGTTTTCAAATATACAAATGAATTTAATGAAAAATGTTTTTATGACTTTTTTAATTTTGTTTTAAATTTATTGTTCTTAAACAATAATTTCGCAGTTAAGTTCAGTCAAAACTAAAACCAGGGATAAGCTTATTTTTGAGCCCAACTCTACAATACATATGTATATATTTTTACAGCATTATTTATAAAAATTATTAAGGCTTTATAAAGGTTTTTAAAAACATTTCTCCATAAAAAAATTTACTTATTAAGCCTTTATAAAGTTTTCATAATTTGTTTAAGTAAGGCTGTAATACTTTATCTATCCACCCATATATTCGATAACGAATGTAATAAAATTACATTTTATTTTTATACCACAGAAGAAAATATCATCAAAATGCAACCAACCAAACAAATTATTAATATTTAATTCAAATTTAAATATATATGTTTGTATGTATTAGGATGGGTCGATTTAAAAATGTCACAAATTACAAGGAAAATTGTATTCTAAGGATCAAAATAAGAAACTTTGCCGAAGCAACCATACCTCTAAAATGTATTTTGATGTCCCGACTTTTGATCCGAAAGGTCAAATTTTCTTGAAGGGTAAAATTTTGAAAAATCTCACTTTGACCCATTTAGAGCTCCTCAATCGAGTCAAAATGTATGACCGACCCCCACTAATTTTGGAGAGCCGACCCACCTATGCCAGTGGCTCACCTGCTGGAACCACCCCTTACAAATCTTATTTTGATCCCTAGAACACGATTGTTCTTGTAATTTGAGCGATTTTTTTGCCTCCATACAAATCGAAATGTATATTTAGTTAATGTAACAAATTAAGTTATTGATACGACAAACACAGACATTTTCGTCATTCTTGATATTTATGACAAATTTAAATTTTTGTAGCCAATTAAATTACTCTCACTCCCAAACCGCTGAACCGATTTGAGAATTTTTTCACGATAAACAAGCTATATTTATTACTAGCGTCATATATATAGGATACTTCTCATCCGGTTCGGAACCGGTTTTTTAGATTTGCTACCGATTTTTGGGCTGGTTAGGTTTTGATTGTTTTACCAGTTTTAAACTGGTTTAAATGCATTTTTCAACAGATGAACGCGAACGGAGACGCGGGTAAAATATAGTTATAGTATCATAAGAAATCATGTTTGGTGTGTATTCAGTATTTGTTTATGCAGATAGATAAGTACGACAGTCTATTAATAGAGAGGATGCCGGTTCGATTCCGCCCAAAAGAAAGATATTTACAGCCATTTGTATAAGCAAAAACTGGCATGAAGTTAGCATGTGTAAAAGGTTTATTTAATCTAGGACAAAATTCTCCTAGTCGAATATTCGACGTGACATACGCAATACGGATGAATGCCTAATATTCGATAAAAACAAATGCTCACTAAAGCGAAGAAATTTCGAAACAAAATTCTTCGATATTTGTTCGCTAATCTAAGAAAACTCGAATGTTCGCTAAAGCTTCGAGCATCGAAATTCTTTCGAAAGTTTTTCGAATGTTTGACGGCAGACGAGTGAATGTGTGTCAGCCTGGTAGTCTAGAGGTACCAAGTTCGATGCATGACCGTACTGTAAGTTAAAAAATAAAATAAGAACACATACCTACACATGTGCCATAATTGAACAGAGAAAAATTTGTCACGATAGCCTAGTGGATGTGTGTCAGTCTGTTAGAATGGAGGTACCATGTTCAAATCCTGCAGCGTAAGTTAGGGTATAAAAAAAATAAAATAATAAGTAAGTTAAAATAAATAAATAAAAATTCTTATAAACATCTCTACCCAAGTAGATAGACTAGGGTGCTGATGAAGTGCGTGGCTACACAGAAAAGTATCGGTATTTCCCCCAGCTTAAAAAGTCTAAGTTTAATTTTTCTTCTCTTCTTTAGAAACTCACATGAATTAATAAAAATATTTTCATTCAATAAGAATTGAAATTACTGAACTTAAGCCTGACTAAAAATTATTTCTGATTAAAAATCACTAAAGTTCAATTAAAAATCTACAAATGTCTCACATTAAATTAAAAATTTAATATACTTTTTTACATTTTCGCTGCCTTTTTATAATATCGAAATTAGTTCGATATTCTCCCACTTTTGATGTTGGTAGCGAAACTACGAGATCGATTTTTGTTTGGGACAAAACTGAGCGACAGCTGAACTTTTTTCGATTAATTTTTGAGTGTCACTCTCGATAGTTTTACACGACAAATGTTCGAGATATATTCGAAATCGATATCTATAACGAAAGTCTTGGTCAAGTAGGTAGAGTCATGCCTTGGAAAACACTTCTTTGAGTGAGTCGACTTAGCCATTATTCCATGTTGCCATAGATATATATGTACCAACTCAAGTACAAATAAAACAGTACATTAAATACATAAGAATTTTGCTCACTGTATTTCGCCTTTGGTTACTTTTTTATATTTTGGTTGCAAAAATTTTTAGATTGTGACAACGCTGGTGGTGATAGTTCGACTACGAGTCTATATTTCTGGGTATAGCAGGTTGTTTTGTGTATTTTATATGTAAAGAAATATTGTCATACTGGAGTTGATAATTTCAACAATACTGTCACGTTGCAACGCGTTGCTGTCACTATTAAGCCTATTGCATCTGTTTTTCGTGCTCTTGTTTATTTAGCAATTTGTGGCTATTGTTACTGTTATATACACATATGCATACATGCACATATGTGTAAACAGTAGACTCTCGGTAATTTGAAATTTAAGTAAACGGAGAAAAATTTTAACTAATATAGAGTTTAAATTAACAAGAGTTTGATTAAAATTTCTCGGATCGCAATTTCGGGATCTTATTGATTTCTTTGGAAGCTTTTTTATACTAATGCAAAGCAGAAATTATACCCTATAGGCGATCAAGATTCCATTAAAATAATTTTAAATTGACAACAACACCATTTTGGACAGATTTCAATCAACGAGTTTAAAATTATCGAGTTTAAAATTATCAAGAGTGTATATACATGTAATTATATACATGTACGTAGCTTAATGCATCAGTGCTGATGCTCTGAACTCTGCTCTAATAATCGTTTTCTGCATTTATTTCCCAAATTTGCAGTACACTAGAACAAGGCGAATTGATAACAGGTGACCTTAAGAGTCCAGATGATTATCAGGTGTTCGAAGCCTAATTGAACTGCTTTGCAACCCGATTGTCAAAATCTCTTCTTTTATCTAATGTTTGTGTACATTTAAAGTGAAAAGTGTATGTGTTTTATAAATATGTATGTATGTATTGGTATATTAGTCAACTGTTTTTGACAGATGGGGTTTTTTAAAGCCAGACGAATTGCATGTTGTTTTTAGTATTGTTGTATTGTTGTAGCGATAAGGTCACCTTATATGAATTCGCCTTGCACTAGAAGAGCAAAAAAATAAACAACAACAAAATGTGACAGATACATACGAAAGCTGTCAGCGATTTTTATTCGTTATTGATAGCAAGGAATTGCTGAGCACTTAATGACCATTATATGTACATTATGTTTGGATTCAATGCACACAGATTGCATCCCGACTTAGAAGTCTGCCAGAACTTAATAATGTTTTTCTTTATTTCTAAAACATTTCGAGCGGATAATGTCTTTAATTTTTTTTGTTATCAAACAATTATGGAAATGCTTGTACAACAAAATTAAACTTTACACAATTAATCAAAAAGTTCAAAATTAGCATTGATATGATGACAAGCGACATTGAACAATTTTGTCTTATTTTAAGCGTCGTCCATGCTATGACAACCATCATCATTCCAATGCGATGACACATTTTGTATGTTCTTTAAAGGCTTCTGCTTGAATTTTAATAAAACAGAGTGTGTGTGAGATATCATCGAAACTTTTTACTAGTTACTAGGTCTACTGATGCCATTATTTAAGGAACATTAGAGCGGGAAAATGTGCGCCGCAGCTTTGCTGGGTGGCGCGAATCCAAAATGTCAAATTTACCTAGACTCTGGCACATAAATCAGATTGAGTAGTAGTGATGGTATGGGTTATGTTGGCTTTGAAAATCGCTGTAGTTTGTGGCTTATCCCCACAAGAAAAAGTCTGATGGAGGCAAATTATATGATATCGGTGACCTACACTTGAGATGATTAGGCCCTAAAGTCCCTCGAACAGAATGTCTACTAGCACCGTTCTATTGTCGTTGGTATCCACTGTATGCAATTCTGGCCTAAAAAAGGTGCTAATCACCGAACTATAGCGTTCGATCTTGACGGTAGTTCTCAAAGACATATCGACTACCAGCCTAAAATCCATACCAAACAAAAACTTTTTCAAGATGAATTAGAACGCTCTAATGTGGACTGGTATCATACAAAATGTGAATATTTTCTTTGTTATTTAATATTAAAAAACATGTTATAAATTTTAATGAGGAATTTTTTTTTTTCAAATTTGACCTGCAAAATCCACAAAGCAATATGAATACATGATGCGGCTTACGGAAGGAGATTTGGCATTATGTGGCAGTATGAGTTTTTCAAAAATGATCAAAGTAGGGGTCTAGACTTCGTTTTTTCAGTTTGAGATTATGGCATTCGCAATCGAATAATGTAATAATATGGTTCGTATCTTTATGCTATAATCTCAAACTGGAAAAACGCCTTAAAATCAACTCATTATCGAAAGTGACGATTAGACCCCAGTGTTTAAAAAACTCAAGTTGAAGTAGCAGAAGACTTTTTTCTTTAAGGCTCTTTTCAACAGTTTGAAATGAATCAAAGCTTTTGCCTGTGCTTGTAAAAATAAACAGCAGCCGCAGTCGCAGCAGAAAACGAACTATGAACTATTGCGCAGCACTTTCAACAGTCGACGATTTCAAGAGTATGCATTTGACTTTTGGTAAATTTCTCTAGTAAAAGCATAAGCAGTCTGTGTGGTTTTGTAAGTAAGAAACAGTTACAGTTGAAGAAGCAAAAACTCTTGCTTTTATAAGTTTTCAGCAGGTTTAGTCAACTTTTTTGTGGTGTTTGTCATGCTTTTGTTGTTGTTTTTGCAAATCAGACAAAAATCAAAAACAAAAACAAAAACCACTTTACTGCGATTGCTTAAAGCTTTTAAAAGCAAAAGTTTTTGCTTCTTCTACTGTGACTGCTTACCGTAAGCAGTGATGCCAACCCAAAATCTTTCTTAGAAGTAGATTCGATGTGAAAAAGAGGTAGTTTCCAACAAATCTTACTTTAAAAAGAGGTAGATCTACAACACTTATGTTTTAGGGTATTTTAAACACCTTAAAAAAATGTTTAACGTAATTAACCTTTCGTTTCTATAAGAAATATTTTATAAGTAAGTTTCTACAAATACTTTTTAACAAATTAACTTTCAACATTCGAACTATGTATGCAGTTTTCTCACAAACTCGCCCAGTAAAAGAAATATTTGGGCTTGTAGAAGATTTTAAATAGTGAAGTCAACACAGCGTTATTAACATGCATTGCTAAAATATATTTCAGTTGAACTACTAGCTTGGATTAGATACAAAAAAACTCGGGTAACTATACATTAGCATTATTATTGAAAAACTAAAAAAGTCGTAGATTTTTCTCGGAAAGTGGTAGAGTTGAGTGAGATACCCAAAAGAGGTGGGCCTACCACAAACGTGGTAGAGTTGGCATCGCTGTGCTTACGACTTCCAAATGCATATAAACTCCTTTTTCTTTTATTTGCGATACTAACCAAAACCAAAAGCAAATCAAAACCAAATCAAATTCAAACCTTTCAAATTGTCGACTGCTGAAAATACTGTGCAATTGGTCAGAAATCGTTTTGTGCTTTTGCTTTGTATTTTTCAGAATCGAAGCAGAAGTAAAATGGAAGTAAATTCAAATCATTTCAGTTTTTAAAACACTGGATCAAATCATGCCATGGGAATAAGTAAAGTGCTTTTGAAAAATCCCCAGCCAAGCTCTTGATGTGAACTTAAAGTGACAATGCACAAAAAAACTTGAGAGCCGAAATTACTTAAATTTTTTTTTATTGCTTATACAAATATTATCTGATTACAAAATTTTTTTTCAAGTGATAAAAAAATTGTCAAAAATCCGTTCAAAAAAAGCAACAACAAAGTTGTTGATATAGAACAACGACTCCTACAATAAGATGTGAATTGAGCAAACATATACTTAACAAATTGTTTGAACAAATTTTAGCTTAAAATTCTAACAATATTCAACAAATTTTTTTTGGTCAATATGATATTTTTCTTGTTGGATAAAAATAGGAAAATACATAATTGACAAACCAAGTTTATTTTATTCTTCAATATGACAAAAATCTTCATAGAATGAAAATTGAAAAATTATTTCGTTGGACTGGCGACTTTTGTTATCAAACACGAATTATATTTTTGTTAGCATAATTTTAATGGAAGTTAATAATTTTCAGTTTTCAGTTTTCTCCTCATAATCTAGTTTCGTAATTTTTCCCATTTATTTTCGCGTTAAACATTACATGTCAAGTAAGAAACCATGGTTATTTTTTCTATCGATTTTAACTCCCTCCTGATATTGTTCATTGCTTTTTTGTTCTTCACTTTAATTTTATTTCAGCACTCACCCATTATTTCTTTTGTTTTTACTAATAGTAAGCAACAATTTGAACTACTTCTCTTAAAGTTTTCAAACAATAACTCGTTTTCAGAAATGAAGAAAAAAAAACGAGAAAAAAAATTTGTTCTCCTTGAACTTTGCAAGTTGAATGCACACGCACACACACATATTCATATGTACATTCATCCGCATAGTCTATAGTAAAGACTTTATACTAAAAATTATGCTTGTGAAAAAGGTCCTTCACATTTCCATTGAATATTTTTGATGAGTCATAGTAAATTTTAAAGTTTTGTTCTTATGTTGTATTTTTCTTGCTTTGTCATCTCATTGTTGCACTACATATTGTTGAGTTGAGCAACACACACACACTCATACACACACAAACGCACGCTAAAGCGCGCTCAATTTAGCTTTTATTTTGAGAAGGTTGAGGAAATTGCAGTGCCTGTTACTTGAGCGACAGGAATGGAAAGTTTACAAATATTAATATACAAAACGACTGCTGTCTCAGTCAGCTGCTGTGTATTGTAGCTCCTTATGCCTCTCTATCCTCTCTATACACATCAAAGCCGTAAATAAATCAAAACACAGACATGTTAAAAATATAAACCAAATACAAATGCTGGTAAAGTACATATATACAGTCAACTCCGCTTTACTGGAAATAACCAAAACCCAAAAACCCAATACACATCAAAGCCGTAAATAAATCAAAACACAGACATGTTAAAAATGTAAACCAAATACAAATTCTGGTAAAGTACATATATACAGTCAACTCCGCTTTACTGGAAATAACCAAAACCCAAAAACCCAATACACATCAAAGCCGTAAATAAATCAAAACACAGACATGTTAAAAATATAAACCAAATACAAATGCTGGTAAAGTACATATATACAGTCAACTCCGCTTTACTGGAAATAACCAAAACCCAATTCGTTCTTTCAGTTATCAGATTTTTTCTCTAAAACATAGTTCAGATTACTGAAATTGGTTACATTGGTTAATTGGTTAGAAAAATACACTAAAGTACGTAAGAGCGAAAAGGACAAATACATTTTACCATTTATTTTTTAAACGGACAAAACATACACAGTTTTTCAGTCTTAAGTTATGCAATCGATTTCTAATAAATAAATTTGTCATTGTTTATTTTTTTTTTCACTAAAGCGATGTAAGTTTCATGCAATACGTAGTTGTGGGCTTGCTTTTGGTTATCAGTAATACGATATTTTCAGTAAAGCGATGTTTCGCTACAGCGAAGTGAATAAAATCAGTGCGTGGAATTGTATCGCTTTCAGTAATGTAATTTTTTTCAGTAAAGCGTGTTGCGCTAAAGCGGATTCGACTGTATTTATAAAAATTCAGTAAAGTGCGACTTTGACTCTCGCACGAAGGGTTCCGTTCGGACACTAGATATGCAATAGTTGGCATATATTATATGTAGTTTTAATATTTTTTTAGTTTTTGAGATTTTATCGATTTTGAGCGTTTTTTTAGGTTTGGCTTTTTTTGCGTTTTTTTTGGATTTGGTGACTTATTTTAGCTGTGCGGCTTTCAATATACAAATTTAGAGAAATAAAGTCGAAATGAGAATGCTGTTTGCTAAAGTAGTTAGTGTGTCGACTATAAAATAAACGAAGGTCTTCGAGAGCTCGAGTTCAATCCCTGGCCAGATGCAGTCATATCAAAATTACAGATTTTTCTGATAATGGTGATGGTAATTCATATTACAGTGCCCTCCTTCGACGATATTTGTAGGAATAAATTGACGGTGAAATAAAATAACAAATAAAATGGCTTAAAATAATGCGCCTACTTAACACCAGAGGCGCTGCAACGCTACTATAGAAATTAACAAAACGCACAATATCAGAGTTGTAAAACGAGTTTTCTTTTTTTGCGCGAAGTAATTTTAAGTACACATACGATTGATTGAACATTCAATGAGCATTAATAGTTAAACTTGTTCATTAACTTCATTATCCATGACTAAAGGGTGTAAGTGCTCTTCATTATTGAAGATGTAATAAATATGTCCTTATGTAGAGATACATATATACAACCAAACTAAACTTTCTAAGGTACGCAAGGAATATAAGTAACTTCTAAGCGAGCATTCTTCTTTGTCCTTTAATTTGATATGCTTTCCCTTTGCATTTTCTTGCTTAACTGCCTGTGACAAAAATCAAGATACGTTACAATTAGGATTAAACATTTTAAACGCTTTATTTTCCACAAACTATTATTTTTATTTTTTTTATTAAAAATAATTTGAAATTGTCGTCCATTAGGTAGAGATATTATGGACAATTTTCATTGAAACAAATGAGAAGTCTAACTATTATTATACTGAAAACAACAACTGCAGAATCAAACATACATGTTTATGTAGTTATATTCTTTCTTAAAAAAATTAAATATCCTGCTATTTTTGTGCTCTCAATTACTCAAAGTATTCCCGATAATTTTATAAACCATTTACCGATATCAATGTCAATATGAATTTATTTACTTTTAATTATTTTAAGTATCTGAGGATTATTTATTTTATTTTCTTTCCAACTTCCTTCTTTTCTTAATTATTTTAATTTTAATATGTTAATTAAGTGAGACAACTTTCAGCCACATTGCATCGCGTTTAACATTCCAGCATTATGTTTTCCTTTTTTCCGAGTAGTTACAATATACAATCAACCATGATTATACTTGTAGTCATGGTAAATTCTGCCACCAACATCTAGCATCATCAACACCAGGTTGGCGTTAGAAGGGAATATTAACACGAGGCCAGACAAACTTGTGTATATTCTGCTTTTGCAACGGCATTTTAAAATATTAAATTATCAATACTACCAGCAACGGCACTAGATACGAGTATACAGCTGTTTAATTCGAAAGTTATCCGTCGCTAACTGCAATTGCTTTAGAAATTTTATTAAGGAAATATGTGGTTGCTTAAATGTTTGTTTGTACTGCTTTGCTGTCTGTCTCTACCCAGTAAGGAAGGAATCTGGCATATAACAAGAACAATTGCATATGGGAATATTAATGACAATTTCGAAAATTTTTTATTGGTTCACATTTAGTAGAATCTTTCACAATTGTTATAATTACCTCAGGTACTTGCGAAAAATCTTATGTTAGATTAGTTTCGGAAGGGTGTTGTTGCGTTGTTGCAACACACCTCCATTCGAAAATCCAGTTGTGAATATATATTTAACACCCTAATGTACCCAGAAGAATTAATATTATCTGTCATTAAGCCACTGAATTTCTATGATGAAGCCCCTTATATTCTCTAGTTTACAATTTGAGATATCACTAATACTCTCATGGAAATGAGCGGTCAGGCACCGAAGCCTATGGCACTGCAGCTTCGGGCAATGACAGATGTGTTCCAAGCCTCAGGTACGGCTTAACCTTTGCACTTTCTACAAAAACCTAGAGCGTGCCTAAGTGCTGGTCCTTGCTCTGACAGAGCAGCGACCAGCTAACGCTTCGGTAAAGACTTCCATCACTTTCCTATTCATATCTTATAGTAATTTGGATCTTCCTTATTCAAAATTTGGCCACATAGCCCTCAAGACTCTAGAACTTTCCATACTTTCCTATGACCAGTTGATCCTGCTCTCTACCCTGTAGTAATGATATATCTGTAAGTTTAGCCATCTTTAACAATATTCCTCATCTAACGCCGAACCTATTCTTGTCAACTCATCGGCAATTTTATTTTCCTTAACACTGCTGTGGCCAGGGACCCAACATTGTCTGACAATATATTTCTCCATAAGCAGGTTGAGGTTTCTCCTATAGCCACTAACTACTCGTGCTTTCATTTTGAAAATATGTCCTTAAAAGCTTTAAATCGACATAGGCTGAGTTTACATCTGGCATTTCTTGTGTGTCATTTGCCCAAAAAAACGTAACCAACTAATTACTAATGAAAAACTGTTTGATCCAGACAGATATTTATTAATTTAAACAGTTTGCATTCATTTTGGATTCTATAAAATTGTCTATTAATTAATTATGAAACTGTTTAACTTAATAAATAATTGTCTGAATCAAATAGTTTTTCATTCGTAATTAGTTAGTTACGCTTTTTTTACGCTTGTGTGGCATTTGGCACACATATGTAAACCCGGCCATAGAAGCTTACCTTCCCACCTTCAGCTACATACATTCCTGGTCACTAGTTCCATGGCCCTGAGGATCGCCAAAATCTCACCTAAGAAAATGCTACATTCATTCGGCAGTCTGAAATAACTACTAATGCTCGTTCCCAAGATATAGAAATCGGCTTCTGTACCTTTCATTGATTTTTGATCCGTCTGCAAAGACCGCACTACCCTCATATAGCTTACCAGATTTGAACCAATATTACCTAGCCGGAGTTACCAGTGAGGATGTTTTTTTTTTAAATAAATGTCAATGATTTTAAGGTCCCTGAACCAAGATACCACTAAACTTATCTAATTTAAGATGAGACTTGTATCCAACAGTTCTTTTTGAACTAGTTCGTTCAGTTGGACAAAAGTCCGGTCAAAACATCAATGTAAATAAAATTTTTATTCAAACGCTGTCAAACTAGTACAAAAAGAACTGTTGGACACAAGTCTATTTAATATTGATGTATGACCTGTTACTAGGGTTTCTAATTTCCCGGATTTTTTCAATTCCCGGGAATCGAGAAGTAAAATGTTTCAATCCCGGGAATTTCAAAAACATATTAAATTACCTTAATAAAAAATATAATTTTATGGAAAAAAATACAACATTTAAATTAAAAACAAAACAACTTTATTCGTTCATTTGAAGAACAACAATATTTAAGCAACAAATAAATTCATATGCTTTGAGCTATAGAATGGATGGAAATTCCATCTACATCTGCCAATCTAGATACAATAAGGGCTTTTTATGTTGAAAATATTTCGTAAACCTCTTTAGCTCTGCTTACAGATCTGTATCTTTAGGTAATAAAACAACAAACGGCAATGTAAAAAAAGCAAATTCCAAAAACGTATATATTAAATTCCCGGTGAAAGTTTCCCGGGACTTGTAAAAATATAATTCCCGAAATTTTTTCCCGCGTAGAAAGAAGACTTCTAGTCATTGTTCTCACCACAAAGTCCTCTATAAAAGGCAGATGAAAAATGAATGCCAAGCCAGCCTGCGATGTGTTCCTCTAAGCAGCTCTGATGCTCAGCGAGCAGTAAACAATCTCCGCAATTCTCATTTAAATAACAAAATTCATTTGTAAAAATTGTGGACATCTAAAAGCTAGATTTCGTAAGCTTCGTGATATTTTCGTGCTTTTGAGACCTCGAAAAATAATATGCAAATAGGTCCTAATCATCTCACATGGTGGTTCTGTATTTTTAAATTGTTATATAATATATATATATATATAGACATTAATAGGTCTTTAAAATTCATCACAGTTACATGTCGAAGATATCTCTTTTCATATATTACGATTTTCTTGATTATTTTTTTTAACACACCTACAAATTGTTTGCTGGTTTACTTGTTTGAATTGTTTCCTTTCTTAAGGAAATGTTTCTTTACATTTCTGCTCATATTGCTACAAGTATAAATAAATACTAATAAAGTTAGAGAAAAAGCAGGGTACATACTATACACCTTGTTTCATATGATATTTGCTGGTTGATGGTTTCATTTCTTTTTTTTCTTAATTCTTGCTTTAGATGATGATTCAGCTTCAGTTGTTGCTACAACTTTTCTAATGTTGTTTATTTAAGTTGTAATAAAATGGCAACAATTACTTCCTGTAGTTCCGTTTTATCAATTGTTAAATGTTACTTGCTACATTCTGCTGCTGCTGCTTCTGCTGCTGCTACGAGTATTTGTGATGCTGTATGAACAGCTGCACTTTCTGGTGGCAAGAAATTGCTTAAACAACTTGTATGGCTTTATTATACTCGTATGTGTATGTAGTTCTACGCTTCTATACTCCCATTGTCTTTTAACTTTTTACACAATAAAAAGAAACAAATATTTGTTAAAACAAAACTTACATTGTTTAAATTTTCGTACAACTTGGTTAAAACAAAGAGTACAAAAAAAGTAATACAGGAAAACTAATTTTCATATGCTTGGTAAAATTGTGTTATTTAACTTAATATCTCGGTTGACAGAAACAACAACAAAAATTAAGCATGTAAAGAAAAAGAAAATAAGTGACAAGCAGAGCAGAACACCCTACTTTGTATATTACTTCACTGAGGAGAAGAAAAGCATCGAGAAAATTTTAGATACGGAGTTCTTCATTTGTTTGTTCTCATCTCTGCCTACATGATGATCACTTAGGCATACGGAAGAATGCAAAATGAACATTAGTAAGAAGATGGGCAAATAAGATTACGTGAGCATCCTAATCTGCATATTACTTCACAGAAGAGAAGAAAATGTAATACAAAAAATTAAGAGATCGATAATTAATTTACAAGCGCTGTCAGGATAAAAAAATTTTTATGGTCCCATTTAGCCAGTGTGGAGGAAACCACTGAAATTAGGTTACCGCAAGATTCCACCGAACAAGTAGATGTGTCTAAGCTTTCTGTGGTTACCTGCGATTACCTACTTATTCCGTTTTATTCTTAACCCTGGCTGAACTTAGTGCTGGCTCTAAGCTCTTGCTAACTTAGTCAGTAAGGCAACCCTAGCGCCTAGAAGTGTTTGTAAATTTAAATGTTTGCAACACTAGGTAGAGTTGAGTTAGGTGAGGGTGACAGTCAGAATTTCCGACTCACTTAGATCCTTCTGGTTCATTATAAAGCGAGCACCAAACCGTCCAGCCAACCAGAAATAAATTCCAAGCTTTTAGCACGTTGCAGCTCAGCTCTTTTAACCTCTCCCACCGCTTCCTCCACCCTTTATATTTTCTCCTTTTTATATCTAGTAAGACTGGACTGGATTTTTTTTTAACATAAACTAACGCGTTGCAGCTTCAAACAGTTTTATCATTTCAGGAGAGAGAATCTATAGTGGCCATTTTCTTCCTTGCTAGTCCAGGGCAATGACGCAGAAAATTATCTACGTTTTCCTCTTCATCAATGTCCTAGCAGGAATGGTAAAAGTCATTGTATTCGATGCTTAGCCTTTGTGTATGCCTTCTTATGAGACAATGTCCCATCAATACAGACAATAGAGGAGAGATTTCTTTCCTTTTTCTTGAAAACCAAAGAAACCTTATTTTTCTTATTTAGCTGAGTCCATAACTGCCAGGTCCAGCAGATCTTTAACACAAAGTTGTGACAGTAGTCACTACAACTAAAAGCCTTCTGCATTCTTTGGCTTAGACAAATTAATTTGGTTCAACTCATACTCAAAAAGATTAAAAGTCTTTTTTAAATTGACCTTTGCTGTCTGCAGGGAACGTTTGCAAATTCTCAGCTAATTTTGCATTCGAGTTCATATTTGCAATAGATACCATATCAATGTCTTCTCCAGATGAAAAATATGCAAACTAAAGCTGTTTGTCAGATCTTACAATATTGTCACTAAAATGTGCTTAAAACTTTTTGCAACCGTACAAACTGGCAATTCTGGCAACGTTGCCGGAAAAAGCATTGCCAGTCTATTGCAAGACTACCAGCTGACAAGAAAATGTCAAACATCATTACAACCGTGTTAATACATTTCAGTGTAATTGTAAAATTATTGTCAGATATCTGTCAGACATTTTATCATTGTCAGATGTGTAAATTTTATGCATCTGAAAATGTCATCATTGTAAGAGAATTCTTTGTATGGGCAACACTGCACACACTTGTTTTTCTAAAGAAAAATAAAAGTGCAAAAATCTAATAAAATACGAGTATATGCAGGGAATATCTTTGCAATTGCTTTTCGGGCCATCAAAATAATTTATATTTGCACTTTTTACATTAAACACAAGCACAAACGATTGAAAATTCTACCAAAGGCTTTTAGTCTGGCAACGCATAACAGTAACTTTGACAGATTTTTTTTGCTTATGACGAAAACCATGTGAAGTGACAGTTCTTTTAAGTTACGATTTTGTCAGAAAAATTTATTATCATACAATGAATCGTCTGGAAATGAATTGTAAGATTTTTGGACCAATTTGATACAACCGTTTGGAATGAAATTCAATCTTGTGCTGGCAATTTTTAATTGTCAGTACATTGCCAGATCTGAAAATACATCTGTGTACAACTTAAAGTCTAAATTGGCTGACTGTAGAGGCTCAATTAGCCGACTGTAATGGAATGTATCTGCAACAGTAGGATACAACTGATTCATATTGTTATGTGAAAAGTAAGGAAAATGTTTATAGAGATTTAACCGGAAGGTACGAATCAGTACATTACTTTTCACATAACATAGCATTTAACGTTTATTTATTAAACAATTTTTATTGAAAAAGACGGCACAACAATTATTTGTGACCAAAAAGTTAAACAACACGCAAATTAATTATTTTTGGCAAGTATTTTTCATATATTTGTTTAATTCATCATAATATAAAAAATCAACGTCTAACCCTTTGTGTTGATATTAATGAAAAAATGACAGTTGCTTTGCCGGCGTCATATAACGAGGCATGATATATGATAAAATCATCAGGTGTGGACACTATGTTACTGTCAGCTAACTGAGCCTCAACGATTTAAAAATATTGATATTAAGACACAAAGCTTTGGAGTTGCCATTTTAATTGTAAGTATTATTAATTGTTGAAATTAAAATGCATATTTTGTTTTAGCATTTATATAGTATTTATAAACTATTATTTTGTACTATTCCTTCCCTTAAGAATCAAAGCAAACTTGTGAAATAATGAAAGAATATAAAAAAAAACAATTTACTCGTATATGTAATAATTTGCCACTGGTATCTACTTAACAATAAAATGCTTTTGTGTTTATATTCTTTCAATCCGGAATAACACAATATACAAAAATTATCTTAAACATTGAGTGTGTATCTCAGTACATAAATAGTTGCAGCACATTATTAACCTTATCTAAATGTAGCAATAAAAATTATCATTCCGACAATGAAAACCAGCTGGAGGAAAGCTTTGTTTAGCCTAAAATATGGACATCTTCTATAGAAAAAATCATTTTTGATTGGATTTTTATTATTAGCAAACATTGATATCTTTTGCAAAAAAAAAAAAAAAAAAACAAACAAAGCTCATCATTTAATAGCATTTAGGTTTTAGTTCATTGTTTCTTTTTATAGGATTTTCTTGATGAGAAAAATAAACAGCAAACAACTCACTCACACCCATTCTTAAACGATTTCTTTGTATTTTATTGATAAAACATTTACCATTTTATGCTCGTAAATCTGTGTCATAAACTATCAATTTGCGCACCAGTATCGAGATGACCTTTTTTACTTTACTGCTTTTTTTTCTACCAAAAAAATATACATCTTAGCAATTTTTTATGTTCGGACATCCCAAAAAAAATGCATATTAAATTTAACATTTGTTATTATTACTACCAATACAAAATTATTTAGGGATTGTGAATTCCCTAAATAATTTTGGATTGTTAGTGTGAGTATATTAAAGTTTTAATGTGGCAACATTGTGCCTTTTTTATATTAAGAGTTTTATTGAGTCCAGGCAACGATATAAAACACAGTATTCAATATAGTATTAAAATAGCAAAACATTTTAAATTGGAAAATATTGTTGTATAAATTTGTTTTGTTTATTTTAAAGTTATGTACAATGTTGCCATATTAAAAACAACATAAATTTGATTTGCACACAAACAAAAACAAAAAACTTGCCATATTACTATTACTTGCAATATTAGACATGTTTTACAACGCTATTGTGAACTCCCTAATTATTTGGCTTATTCAGTAAAATATGTTTTTTTTATTAAAAATACTTTGAAATTGATTATTTAGGGGTTAAGCTGAATCCTACGCGCATTTCATTCTTCCAAAGGCAGATCATCAGGGAACTTTTACCCAAAAATTTCTTAGAACAACTTCAGATATTATGCTAAATTTTCATTTAAACAAATGAGAAGTTCAACTAATATCAAAGTTGAAATAAGAACTCAATAATTACCATGTTTGTTTATTTTCCTAATTTAACATTGCGACATTGCACTATGTATCCAAAAGTCGAAAATGCTGGAAAAAAATATATCCAAATGAGCAAAAAACATCTGATTGATGTACGAGCGGCCCGCTCGTATTGATCTGTTGGGTTATTATGTAATTCGATTCGAATAGAAAAGTATTCGTTATTAACATTACAATTCGAAAACATTTCCATTCGATTCGGTTTACTACCCCCACCCCTCCCGATATTTTGGAAACTATACTCGCTGATCATGTTAAATAACAAAAATTAAAAATTTAAAAAACCCCCGATATACCCAGAAAAGATGTGCTATCTTCTAAGAGCTTCGACCGATTTTTTTAAAACATAGCTAAGAGCACTCTCGATCAAGTCACGTTTCAAACAGAATAAATCAAAATTGGTCCAGCCGTTTGGTCTGTTCGAGTATTTGTACAGACACACAGTTTGTAGAACTTAAAACACCCCTTTTTTTGGTCCGGAGTTAAAAAACGGTGGAAGCCGACAAAATGACGATTAAAAAAAATTTAATAAAAACCGGTTTTGAAACTGTTTAAACAAGCAAACCCGAAACGAGAATTACCACAATTAGTCCAAAAAATGTGGTTATGGAAAGAGTTCGAAATATGTATATCTATAAAAACCGGTTCAGAACCGGATAAAAAAAATAGACCATGCTTGACGCTGGTAATGCAGCTTTCTATTGATGAAATAATTTTCAAACGCGGTTTAGCAGTTTGAAAATTCGAACCAAATATAAAAAACCCGGTTCCGAACCGGATAAAAAATAAACAATGTTTGACGCAGGTAATGTAGCTTTCTATTGGTGAAAGAATTTTCAAAATCGGCTTAGCGGTTAAGAATCCGTGACATATACATATAAAAAACCGGTTCAGAACCGGATAAAAATAGGCCATGGTTGAGGCTGGTAATGTAGGTTTCTATTAGTGTAAGAATTTTTGCAAGCTTTTTAGCGTTTTGAAAATTCGTACCAAATATAAAAAACCGGTTCACAACCGGATAAAAAATACCGTATGTTTGACGCTGGTAATGTAACTTTCTATTGCTGAAAGAATTTCCCAAATCGGTTAAGTGGTTTGGACGTGAAAGCGTACCAAACAATTTACATTTATAATAAGGGTTTTCATGAGAACTCTTAAAATTGCCATTTGTGCTATTGGGCAAATACGCGAAACTTGTTTCCCCCTTTTCAAGTTTTGCGCAAACAGTTTAGTCAATTTGATGAAATGTCAAAAAAATTAATTTTTTAAAAATAAAACAGGAAAATTTCAAGCAGTTTTCAATTTAAATACAGTTAAACCTCAATTATCCACACGCACGTGCGCACGGGACCGGGACAGGCACGGATAATCGAGAAGCACGGTTAATAGTGATTACATAAAAAAATAATACATATTATTACAAATAAAACCTTTTTTTTTTTTTTTTTTTTTTTAATACATTTATTTATTTATTGTATCTTCAATTATGAACTAACAATAAGTATTCAAATCTTAAATCTAAAATATAAGTATTAGGCCCGACCACTGTCGGACATAAACTTAGTGATAGTTATAAATAATACATAAGTAGTGATAATCAAAAAAAAAGAGAAAAAAAAATACTTTCAAGCAATCCCATCTGGAGTGTTGAGTAAAAGAGCCCTTGTGTCCTTCTTTTTCAAGCGAATGTGGCCAGTAAAATTCAAGATGTTACGAGCAAGCGGATTAGGATGTGACTCGAGTTTTGTTAAATATTTGCCTGCGTATTTTGCTATTTCTTCAAATAAAACATGACATTTCAGTTTGTACTAAAACATGAAATATAATTTCTCATTGATAATAGAGGTACAAAAACTGGAAGCACGGATAAAGAAGGTAAAATCACGGATAATGGAAGTCAAAAACAATAGGACAGCATGCCAGTTAATAAATGTAACCGGTTGACAGATGTTCAACTCAGATGTTCAACAGATGTTATTTCCTATAAAAATAAAAAAGTGTGTGTGTGTGTGTCTAAAAATGCCTAAAGAAAGCCAAAAAGACAAGAAGTTGTATAAAAATTGCACAGATTAAGTTTACGAGGCAACATTAACAGGTTTGTGTAAATAAATTTCCATAAAATTTTTAACATTTAATTTACGAGAGTTTAAAAATGCACAATTGCACAGTTTGCGAGACTTTTGAACATTCCCATGAAAACCCTGAATATTAATTAGTAAGGATGATAAACGATATGAAGATTAATTCTGCATCATTAACTCAAAAGTTCCATTTATCGAGTTATGATTTTGTTTGAGTATATACGCGAAGTGTGTACTCAGCATTAGAGTTACTTAGTTGAAAAAATTCCCATCAGGTGGAGATCAGCTTGTATTGCAACAGTGTGTCCCAAACACAAACTTTTTCGCATACAATATTTTATAATCGGACCAAAATTTGTTACACTGTTATGTCTAACATGAGTGGAAGAGGTACGAGTAAATATTTGGATTATTTTTTTTGCAACAGATACTCTCTGAGGAAAAGCTTCATAATAGGGCTTATTTACTTGAAATAAATTAGCAGTCGTGTAGCAAAAACATCCCAGCACATTATAAATTTAACCTAATTAAGAATGTTGTGCCATTGCTGCTACTTTGAGAATAATTCTGTGTTGGGGTTGTGTGTTGGTATAAATATTTTATAATTTGAAAGACCAGACTGCAAAACTCTTATTTATACTTAATAGAAAAAGCCAGGGATAAGAAATTATACTAATATTTTTCTGCCTAGTCTGACACCCACTTCTAACTTGGGTTCAAATTATTTTTGGAATACTTTTTTTTTTGGCTGCTGTTTCTTTCCTCTCTGAATACATTTATAGCCGCTTACTTTTCTACGTTTGTAGTTTATGTGTAGACATGGAATGTGTGTGTATTTGTATTTGTTTCACTGCAGGAGTGTTTGTGTTTATGCTTATTTATGTTGATTTTTTAATGTTTTGTAGGACCTTTGGGTGTCTTTTTTCAAGCACATGCTCCTTCCTCTTTGGCCAAACATTTCACATTTTACATTTCACAATTTACGAGTACAATTCACCATTCATTCATTCATTTGGTCCTTTCATTTCTTTACATTATTTGAGTCCTTTGGTAAGCCAACACAAAAATTTGTTTACCTACGTGTTCAAAAGGGAAAAAGGAAACAGACGAAGGAAAATAAAAGACAAAAGCTGAAACAGAAACAAAAAACACAAGAAAAGTTGACTCAACTAATTGTCACTTATTTTACGGTCATTATAGTATTTGAACATTTAGACTAATTTAATACAAACAATCTTTTTCATTAAATCATCAACACGAAGTTAACAAGAGGCCTTTTCAGTTCAAACAAATACAAACAAACAAATAAATTTGAAAATTATTATATCATTTCAATTTAAGAGGAACATTATTTTATTAATATTTCAGTTTCGTTTAAATGAAAAGCTGAAGTTTAAAAAGTAATTGAGTTGTTGGTAGTTTTGTTTGCAATATAAATTTTAATATATTTTTGGCTTTTTTATTTTTAAATTTCAGTAAGTTAAAAATGTCTGCATACCCAGTAAACATTTTTTTGCGGCTATTACAGGTTTTAGACAAAAGGAGTCTAAAGAATCCCAAAACAAGGATTTTCGCTGTGTTTTTCTTATTTTTGCCAGACCGAAAGGAGGCTACACAAATCTTATTTATTAATATTTTCTGCTACATGGGAATATAGTATAGTAATTTCAATTTTTTTCAGTTATCCGTTTCGTAGTTCGGATTACAGAAATTTGTTACAGTTAAGCGTACTGCTTAAAATCAGTACAATATAATAGAAAAATTAACTAAAGTACGTAAGAGCGAAAAGGAAAAATACATTTTGCAATTTAATTTGTTAAGGAACGTAGGTAGTTGTGGGCTTGCTTTTGTTTTTCAGTAATACGATATTTTCAGTAAAGCAATGTTTCGCTAAGGCGAAGTGAATAAGACTAGCTGCATTTAATATCAGTGCAAGGATTTATATCGCTTTCAGTAATCCTATTTTTTTCATTAAAGCGTGTTGCGCTAAAGCGGATTCGACAGGTGACTCATACCCTTTAACTCCCAGAAAAGTTCCGAAAAATTACAAAAATGGGATGTACTTAAAAAACTCAAAAATGGGATCTTTCAGTATTTTTGCAAAATTTTTTTATTTCTCGCCTTAAGGTGCAATTAGACGTGACATTGTCACTATATGTGTGTGAAGTTAGCTCCATCAGTTAGCTTCGTTTTTAGCATCCCTGTCTTACTTTACATATATCTCGCTCAAACACTGTGAGGTAAGAAAAAATCTCTCACTTGTACACTGTTAACTTAACAGTTAACTTGTTTACGTTTTGTTAGATATTTTTCAGATATTGCTCAGAATTTCTTTAAGAAACTCACTTAGAATCCAAAAAAAATTCAGCATCTTTAGCAAAGTTTCTCATAGAATTAGCAAAAAGTGTTCGATGGGTAGTCCTTACAAAAGTGCTGTTAAAAAAAACTGAGTTTACTTAAAGTAAGTTAACTTTTGCCAACATCAGCAAACAACATCTTAGTTCCTTTTCAATGAACACGAAAATAAATATTTAACTTTAAAACAGAAAAATTTAATTATAATTTTTATAATGATTAAAAGTGTAAGCGAATATTAAATTTTTAAATTTATTTTTGCACAATAAAATTATGAGTGCTTTCGGACAATTTTATATATTATACATGCATATTTAGAGATAAGATATGTAATAGATTCAACTAAAACAAATATACATAAATGTACTATGCATATTAAAGTCCTGCACAAGACCATTTATTGAGAGATTTTTCAAACGCTAAACACCACTGTTGGGAAGACATTTGTTTCAGTTGTTTGTCTTGCCAACAGTGTTGTTTAGCGTTTTTTTTAGAATATTTCGCTGTACTAAAGCATTTGAAAAATCTCTGATGTCTTGAAAGGTCTTATAAATGGTCTTGTGCAGGGCACTAATGTATATTTAACTTAAATATTGGTAATAAGAATTTTTTTATAATTTTATAAAAACATAATCCATACTCAAGCTATCAAATGGCAGAAGAATAATGATGATTTTTCTGAAGGTGTTCGCCATCCCAACTAAGGAGTAAAGGATTTAATTTATTTTATTTTTATTTTTAATGTTTCTAATTTTATAACCTTTTGGCTTTAAAATGTATGCAGCAACTAAAAATTTGTTGTTATTAACTGAAACTAACAGCTGTTAGTTGCCATTTGACGGCTGTGATATAATTTTGGCAATGCAACTGAAGTTGGGTTACCATTTCTAATCGAACTATTAATCAAATTAAATCACAAAAGCTAAAAAGAATAAATAATGCGCCATATAAAAACGTTGACAAAATTTTATAAATGCCTGGTACGACTTTCAATGTGAGCCACTGTTGTACATACATATCGCTCATTTGCTACAACAATGTTCTATCTCAAATTAACAATTTTTTGTTTAAAAAACTAGTTTAAAATGTTTAATTTACAAAAAAAAACTTAATGAAAAAAGAAAATTTTTCATTCTCTCTCAAGATTTTAGTAAATAACATATTTTTATGAAATTTTTACACAAAGTTAATAATGATGTGAGGATTATGGCCTGTTTCCCACCTGCGAAAGAAAACGTTCGACTTACAATTTATATTGAAAAAAACAATAAAATAAGAAAATTTGTTTTTATTTTCAATATAAATTGTAAGTCGAACGTTTTCTTTCGCAGGTTTGAAACAGACCATTAATTCTGCGTTATAACGTTTTTTTTGGAATTGTAACGTTATTCATTTAAGTAATCTTAAAGACAAAAAAACAAGTATTTAATTAATTACAAACAATAATACGCCTTTTGCGCTCTGAGGGGTGGATTATTTTTTATTTAGATGCTTTCGACAGCGTGAAATGAATTGATGATTGATAGTATGTACCCTTCAGATGAGAAATGTCAGATTAAAATTGCCACGAAATTACAATTTGATTTATGAAAAATAAAACTGAATGGAGAATATCCTTCTTTTTGAAAGCGGGTTAAATGTAACGTAACTCAGTTGTTGTAATGTGACAACAACTCAAGCTAAGAAAAACTAAATAAAAAATTTAACGTCCAATTAACAATTAAAACAATTCTACCAAAAATAGAAAACAAACTTCATATCAAAGATCTGATACAACATTTTCGAAAAAAAATCTATGGACCAAACTGGAAGCAAACTTTTTCAAAAAAAAATTTTTTTTTAAATCTGTATTAAGAAGAAGTACGTGAAATATAAAACTAAATTTTAATAGGCGTGCGCCCCGCCCATTATTTTAAATGCAAGATTGTGTGTTTTTCAGAGCTCCAGGTGTGTTAAGTTTTGTAAAAATCGGTAAAATAGAACAATTAAAAATTATATATTAAACTTTTTTAAATGGGAGATTGTGTCTATTTAAGATCTCATGGTGTTTTGTAAGTTTTGTATAAATCGCTAAAGTAGAACCACTGAAAATTATATATCAAATTTTAATGGTCGTAACTCCACCCATTTTTTTTAAATGGAAAATTTCCAAAGCTCATGGTGTGTGTTAAGTTTTGTAAAAATCGTTAAAATAGAACCATTGAATATAATATATTAAATTTTAATGGGCGTAACTCCGCGCATTTTTTAAAAGGAAGATTGTATCTATTTTAGTGCTCAAGCTGTGTGGTAAGTTTTGTAAAAATCGGTTAAGTAGAATCATGTGCAATATAATAAAAAATTTTAATGGTTGTAGTCCCGCCCATTTTTTAAACTTTAAAACGGTGTAGTTACAAGAACAAAAGGTGTTTTCTAGGCTTCCGAGCAAGCAAATAAGTAGGATATCATAAAATATAATAAAACTATTAGGGCGCGGCCCCACCTACCTTTTTACAAGGTAACCAATTGGAAACTATACCCTCTCAGACAAAAAAGAAAAAGGTAACGAGTTATGAAGTAACGATGTCAAAAAAAATTACAGACAAATTGATAACCTCCTCCTTTTTTTTTAAGTCGGTTAAAAAGGTTTGTTGTATCGTGCTACAGTTGCAATGACGAGGAAGAGGAAGAAAGTATCCCGCATCTTCTGTGTTTTGTCCCGCTCTGGAGGATCTCTGTCTGCACCTCCTTGGCAGAATATTCTCCGGAAGTTTATCTGAGTAATCGGAAATTGGGCTGAAAAACCTAATGCTCTATTTTAGGGACAAAGACTGGTATAATCGCTGACCCCCCCTAGCCAAATTTCTTGACCCACTCTCACCTCACAAACCCCTGAACAATCTTCTATATCTTTAACTCTTTTCTACTTCCACCGTTCTAGCCCTCCTCTTGTTCTCGCTCTCTACCTTCTTTCAACTTACAGGCAGCACAAAGGGATCATTGTATTGCACTCAAGTGAGCTACACTCTAATTTTCCACTTTTCCTTGCCAGCAGCCTACTAACCTCACCTAACCTAACTATCGTACCATAACCGCTAAAGAAAAGTTTAAGCGACACATTTTCGAAATTGGGCAATAACCGATTTTCGTCCAAAAAAAAAACGACATCCAAAAATGTGTCGGTTAAACTTTTTTGGCGGTTATGGCTCGATGTGCCATCTTAAACCAATCAGTTTAATAATCAATTGTTTGCTATTAATTTGTGAAGTATGTATAGGTATATTGAGAGTATTTTGTTAAAGGAAATAAATAAAAAAAATCAAGAATCAGATTAAAGGAATTTATCTTTCGCACAGACCACATGTGTGTTATTGTTATTAAATGGTTTGATGGGCGAAGGATGGGGGCGGAATGTGACTTTTAGTCTCCAATTTATTATTTTTCATTTTTTATATCTAAACAAAAAGATACTTATGTATTTATTTAATCCATATTGATTTATATCAAACTTCTCTTTATTGAACATGGCAACTTAAGATGACCTTTATTTAATTTTTTCAAATCTTGACTGTTTTAAGAGGGTCTGTGTGTGTGTATGTGTATTTATTGTATTTTAATCTTAATGTTAAACTTACATATATGTTATATTTATTTATTATTAACAAGCAGAAAAAAAGAAAAGAAATTATAAATTGAGCATAAAATATTGAAAATAAAAAGAGGTATTGACGGACGCCAACAAGGGACTAAATATCTTTCACACTTACACATAACTCACACACACACACGATGTATATACCCTGTCGGAAGTTTGGCTAACTTTAAACTAACTTTAAGCTAACTATTTCGCAAGTAGTACTGACTACACTTGGATTACGTCGCAACGAAATCAACTGGCTACTTTAACATTGCGATGTCCTAGGTGGTAGTCAATTGGCTCACTCTGCATTACTTTCAGCTAACTTAAAGTTGACTTTTTTAAACCAACTTGTAGTCAGTAAATTAAAAAAAATTTTCTGAGGTTCGAACATGTATCATCACAATTTGTGTACTCAACGCGCTACCACTCAGCTAAGCTACCATCTAAAATAACAACAGCAAAATGTTAAGATAAAACTGAAAAGAGTTTCAAAGTAGCTGAGAATAAGTTTGTTGGCTCTCATCAAATTCGACTACGCACTCAACTTAAGCATTAATTTTGGGTTTGTTCTGGATGACATTGCAGTTATCTTTTAGTCAGTCTAAGAAAAGTTAACTATAAGTTAACTACTTTTGTAGTCAACTACACATTCTTCGATAGGGTACATAACTATATATGTATGTATGCATATGTGAATACATCTAACTATATAAATTGTAAAAATTTCACTTTTTTCACTGGTCAAATTGCAAAAAAAAAAACAGAAAAAAAGGTCCAAAAATATGAAAATGTCATGTAATCAAAACCTTACGATAAATAACAACTAAAGCCGTTCATTAAATTATTCATTGATATAAATAAACTAAAAAAAAGTATTTACAAAATAGATATAAAAAAAGGAAAATAACGATAAGATTTACACTGTTGTCAGCAGGCACGCATGAATGTCAAACCTTCGTCAAAAAAATTAAATCTTGTTCAAAGAATCTTTATAAAGGGTGTTTTTTTTTTGTAGAGGTTGGCAACACTTTTTTAACTCACCGCCATTTTGTCTGCTCAAATGATTAACTTTTGGCATTTTGGCATGAATAGGCTGAACAACGTTTCCAAAATGTAAAAATTTATTTTGAAAATCATGTTCGAAATACGTATTGCGCACTAGTGCCCTGCAAAAGACCATTTATAAGACCTTTCAGGACATGAGAGATTTTTCATATGCTTTACTACAGCGAATTATTCTAAACCAAACGCTAAACAACACTGTTGGCAAGACAAACAACTGAAACAAATGTCTTGCCAACAGTGTTGTATAGCATTTGTTTTAAAATATTTAGCTGTAGTAACGCATTTGAAAAATCACCCATGTCTTGAAAGGTCTTATAAATGGTCTTGTGCAGGACTTTATTGCGCATTTCGTCCATTTTACGCTCAACATAATCGTTCACTAGAGCAATTAATTCGTTTAACTATAGAAGGTTTTCGCACCACGTTTACTCGTAATGATAATACGCAACCATAGATACATCGTACAGTAGAGGTGGCAAACTACCGATAATGTCACTATAGAAAGTTTTCGATAGTTTGCAAAACTTTATCGATATATCGTTCCAAGACTATGAAAAGTTAGAAAAACTATCGATATATAGACGATACTATCGTGATAGTATCGAACTTGTATATTTCTCCTATAATGAATTTATTTAATTTTAGCTAAACAAAAAAAAAATAGAACTTTATATCTCAACTCAATAAATAACAAAACTAAAATAATTGTATGAAATTTAAGTCAGATGAGTTAAAGATCATACAGTTGTTTTTGTTAATAAATACCAACATATTTACATTTTTTGCTTTTATGGGTGCATCATTTTCTACATATAGTGAAAATATCGATTGTTTTCGAGTATTAATCGATTGCAGAATAAAAACATCGAGCGTCACAAAAAAATTTGCTATCGATAGTACCAACAATAGTATTCCACCTCTATCGTAAAGTACGTACAGAAGAAGTCATTGCTGCTGTAGAGCGTAGCGTAGAGGAAGACTCGAATCAGTCTATCAGCCACTATAGAGCCATGATTACTGACTTCTTCTTTCAACAATTGAACAATTATGATGTGCAGGATATGTGCTTTCAACAAGATGGCACAACATGTCAGACAGCTCGTGCAACATATGATTTATTGAAGAAAACATTTGGTAACCGCATAGTTTCACGTTTCACACCAGTAAGCTATTTTCGGTCGGAATACTCGTACATGAGGTCGCCAGTCTACGTCGATAAGCCCGAAACGATTGGCCAATAGAAGGAAAACTTTGCCCTGTTATTGTCAATATACGGCCACAATTATCGCAAAGAGTCATCGAAAGTTGGACCTCTAGTTTAGACCACGTTCGCGACAGCCTAAGCGGTCATATTTAAATTACGAGGCTGGATCAATAAGTCCGTAACTTTTTGAATGAAATACAGTTTTTTTTTGCAAAAAAAAATTATTTTTCAACATAATCTCCTTTTAACTCAATACACTAAGTCCATCCACTTAGTTCCAGTTTTTATATTCCTTCCGAAAAATAGAATTTTTCGAGGACCTTAAAATAGGCATTTGTTTGGTCAATAATTTTATCGTTGGAGCTAAATCTTTTTCCACCGAGTCATTTCTTTAGGTTTGGAAATAAGAAATAGTTACTAGGGGCTAAGTCTACAGAATAGGGCGGATGAGGGAGCAATTTGAAGCCCAATTAATAGATTTTTTGCCATGGAAACTGCTCATGCATTTGTGGTCGATTGTGATTAAATGCGGCACCCATCTTGCGAAAATCTTTATCATATCCAAGTAATCATTCCAAACAGAAACCACTGAGCCATGTGGGATGCCTATGGCATCAACAATCTCACGCACTTTTACTCATAGATCGGCCAACACCATATCGTGGATTTTTACGACATTTTCGGGTATACTGAGCTCAATTAGCCGTCCAGAACGTCCAGACCACAACGAAAGTCACTAAACCACTTTTTTTACAATTGAAACCTATGGTTCAGAGTCCCTATAGTATTTATCAAGATTTTTCTTGGTTTGATTTATGTTTTTTTTTTGCAAAAGATAATGTTTAATGAGCACTCGAAATTAATTTTTTTTTTCATTTTTAGAAAAATACTCGAGGTTGTATGTTTTGAACAGCTATTAAACGCAAAGTAAATGACGACACTTGCTCAGAATTTGACAGTAGTACATATATATATTAACAGCTGGTGCTTGTTGGGAACGGTGTTGCATTTCATATAACTACGAGGGAAGTTCGTAAATTTACTGATAATGCCAGAAGATTATCTTTCAAATAAATTAAATTTTATGTCAATTTAAAAAATTCAGCTTTGTTTTGTCACATGTCAAAACTCTATACCTCTACAAAAAAACACCCTTTACAATATAAAAAATAGTTGACATAGAAATTGATACTAAAGATAAATAAAATGGCAAATATTTCCATAAGAAATTATGTTTATAGCATTATTTTTTTTATTAGTTTTTTTTCATAGCCATCCTGCTGTGAGTTACAAATACATTTAAAGAGGATGACAGTAACGCTGAGCGCCATGACTTTGTCATCTAACACACAATCAGGATGTCGTTGTTTGAGATTGTTATAAATGAATATTGCAAGACTATTAATTAAGAAATTTTGCCCATTTTTCGATTTATTAGTTAGTCAGAGATTTTTAATGAAATAAAAGTTTTTTCAGACATCCTGCGCAAAATCAATTATGATGAACTCTTACAAGCCATTAAGGGTTTCGTCCTTATCAATTTGCAAAATATATATTTATATAGCAGCACATCCTTGACAACACCCACTTAGAAATATAAAAATAATAAAACTTTTCATATCATATGAAACTTTTCACAAATGCACAAAGGATTAAGAAAATGAA
This sequence comes from Tachina fera, assembly GCA_905220375.1. Classification (NCBI taxonomy): domain Eukaryota; kingdom Metazoa; phylum Arthropoda; class Insecta; order Diptera; family Tachinidae; genus Tachina; species Tachina fera. The sequence goes on along the minus strand of LR999967.1, from coordinate 98,330,954 downwards.
ATATATTGTGCAACCGATAAACATTCTTCTTCTGGCCTGATTGTTAGTTCATCCTTCTTTTCATTGAATTGAAATACTTCATATTATGTATTTCATTTCACAAATTGAATTTTATTTTTCCAGCTTGTCATTTCAGTTTTATTCCTCTCATTTGTAGTTGTCTGTTTTAAATTAAATATATATATTTTTTTTAATATGAGAACAAATGGGGATTAGAAATAAAACACATTAAATGCTAAACTTTACTCAATATCAAAAAAAAAAAAAAAAAGAACAACAAAAAAAGCTTCTTATGAAAACAAGGCCAAACTGTTGTGTGGAGTGGGAGAGTTTTCAGAAAAAAAGGACACGTACTTTTTAAAAGCACAGCAAGAAGATGAAAGCACAAAAAAAAGTTAAAAATAAACTAGATATGCCACATAAGAACTGTAAACTCGTACATGCGGTTGAATTGTAGAAAGCACAACAGAAATTTATATCCTTCTGCTAAGAAAGTAATGTAGCCGCCTGGAGGGGTGTGGGGAATGTTGAGACAAGAGGTTTTCATATTGAGTGACATTCTTTTGGGGTGAAGAAAACACTTTGTTGTTGTTGTTAATACAGCATACAGATGATAGTAAAGAAGTATCTTAAAAGGGTTTGTTTGTATTTCAAAAGTTAAAGGAAATAATTTTTTTTCCACATGCAAAGCCCTATAAAACTTTTGAGGCCGCATTAATTTCATAAACAGATTTAACATAGACCGGCATTTAAGATTTTTTGGGAAGATAATTATCAGTTTTAAAAAAAATATCAAGACGCATATTCATTTCTTTCTAAGCTCATTTACTTCAATGTGTCGCAACTCAAAAAAACTAGTTTAGCAGAAAACGCGTTTAAAGTTTTCAATTTACATACAACTTAATGAAGAAATGAAAAAATATTCTTCTCTCACGAGGTGGTAGTACAAGCTATTTATATCTAATTTTTACACAAGATAAAACGCAAAATACTGAATTATTTTGCATTATTAACTCGAAAAACGCTTTTTTTTTTGAGTTATGATACTATTGAAGTAAACGAGTGATATGTACATATATGAAGGCACGGATTGGGCCATTTATAGGCTTAAGATTATGAAGCATATTTTTGTCTATCTGCAGTCTTAAAAAAATATCTGTTAAATTACGAGTAAGTAGGAAGTTTAATTTCTTACTTCCCAAAAATGTTTTGACTTTAGTCCGAAGGAAGTTTACAACAGATGGCGTATCTTATACACATGGTTTATGTCTTTAATAAATTCGAGGCATTTTAGAGCAGTGATCGTCAACCTATACTATTAAATTTTACGATTGTATGAGTTATACTCTCACCACGAATAGGCGTTACCAGCAAGATTTCTTTCAATTTTCGTAATTTAAAATTTAAGATTTCCATTTGACCTAACAAACACCTTGTGTTCTTCTAATTACATAATTTTAAAGTTGAACAAAATGGGCGGGGCTACGCCCATTAAAATTTATGATTATATTTAATGTGATTATACTTAATCGAATTCAACGAAACTTACCACACACTATGAGCTCTAAAATAAACACTATCTTCCATTTGAGAAAATGGGCGGAGCCACGTCCATTAAAATTTAATAATTTATTTTAAGTGGTCCTACTTTACCGATGTTTACAAAACTTAACACACAACCGCTGACCTCAGAAAAACACACAATTACATACATTTAGCATAAAAAGATCGACACATTCAGGACAAATAAGTTCTTCTTATCTTTTTCTTGAATATTATTTGCAAATTGCAAAAAAAAAAATACAACATCCAGCTCCTCGTTTTTAATTCACTTCAATTGCAAGAAGTTACAACTAAAAATATTAACACATTGTAAAGGAACAAAAAAAATATAAAAAAATACTATTTAATACAAAATCTGTAGAAAAAGAGGACAAACGACTTAACAACTCTCTGTCACTATCTGTAATAAATGTATTTTTCAACTGTCTTCGAGCACATCAACGAAAAATCCAAAAATCCAAGATATTAACACTCATCCATGATTGAAATTGTCGACTCGTTGACGATGCAACAAGAAAAAAGAGTTCTGGAAACTGGATGTCAGAAAACAAAAAAAAAATCATTCTAAGCGTCATCATCAGCCACAGCATAAAATATGATTTTGAATTAAAACAACAACAAAAAAAATTACAAAATTCCCTCACACTTATAAGTACATACATACATATGCATGCATATGATGCACACACAGGGTGACCCTTATTCTTTATATAAAACTATAAAAGCCGAGTTTATAAATACTATTAATGCCCTGATTCAGTAAACAGATTTATAGGGCATTTACATTGTCTCAAAATGTAGTAAATACTTACGAGATTTCGAGCTAAATCTAGCTGCTTTTTACTACATTTCCCATACAAAACAACATCTATTTTGTCGGGATATTTGTAAGAAATCTAATAAAAGTCTAATATTTTTTTATTTATTTTTTACTACCCTGTGCAATATTCTTATAAAAAGATAAGTGAATTTGTTATGGCTTGTTTAAAAAGGTGTGTGAATTCGCTACATTGCAGTTGTTTGGTTGAGTTTTGAAACTTTTTCAGTTAATGGGCTTTGTTTTGGATAAAAAAATCTTGATTAATCATCAGTTGGTTATTAGTTTGCGGCACAGTATTGTCAAAATACATTATGTTAGCAGCAAACCAATAATCAAGCGACGAAATTCAAACGCTATAGATTTTCATACAGATTTTAGTTAAAATCTGCTATATTTTGTGGAGGTATAAATTCACTATAACCCAAAAAGTGACGACTTAGCTTAGCTCATTCACAAGCACCTTCTATAGAAAATTTTGTAGAGCGTAGCTAATTCATTAGCCTTTGGTAGGTTGTAAACGGTAGTAAAGTAGATTTGAGTAGATTTCATACAAATCTACTGACAAAGTAGATTTCAGTTAGTTTAATTATTATTGTTCGAACTTTATTTATTTGTTTATATTTATGATTATATTAGGCTAAAGTTCGTATCGCTCATTAAGCCAAATTATATTTAGTTAGTTGTAAGCATTCCGACATGTACACAGCAGAACGGAACAATATGCTGTTTTCGAAAAACGTCACACCTTTATCATCAGCTTTCTTGTGCTTGGTGTTAGTTGATGCAAATTTCAACTTTAATTTTCAACACTAAATTTTTCAGTGCAAATGGAATATGTGAATTATTTTGATTCATTGTATTAAACATTCTGCTTAAAGCATTTTTTTATTAAAAGTTCATTTTTACCATTTCTAGTTTACAACAGTCTTGCCATTGTTTTTTGTTCCTTAACAATTATGTACATGCCCAGTTATTTGCTTATTTTGAAGAAAAATCATATATTCCCTAAATTTTGTATCACCCAATTTACTTGTTACAGATGATACTTCATTTTATACAAAAACAAACACCTACATATAACCCTCTTGCAAGTGCATGGCATCGTGTTTAAAAGAATAATTCACAAAATAAGAGCTTTACTTCTGCTATTGACGTTCTTGTGCAAAATAAATGGTTTTAAGTGCTTAAAGGGCTGAAATATATTTTATCTGTAAAAGATTTGAAGGTCAACCTCTCTCTTTGTTTTTTTTTGTGTGTAAAGTTAACATATTTATCTTTGGCATTTAACGGAGATAATAAGATTTCAGTTTAAGCTGCTGAATATATGTTGCTAAACTATTTGACATTTTGTTCAAATATGTTCACAAGATAAAAATAAATAAAAATTGTAAGAGACAAGAAGGAGTGCTCGTACCTAGAGTAAAAAATATACTTATACATATTGTAAAAGTAAGTTTAGTAAGTAAGGGATGTGGATTAAGTTTTAGCTCAGTAAGATGCATATAGCTTATTTACTAAAACATCGTTATATTTAGGACAATCATGAATAAAATTCCCTTTTCCAAGTAGAATTTTTTGTTTTCCCTATTACTTGCTATTACTTGGAATTGTTCTCCGGGAAAAATTTTACCCGAAATTTTATTCATGATTGCCCTGATTGTGTCAAAATATCTTGTTTACTCAACTCTTAAGAGAAAAATTAGATTTTCTTTTCACATTCAAGTTGTGTGTAAATTGTAAGTTGAGTTATCACGTTTTTTTCGTATATGATCGATATGTATATATCGTATACCGTTACCTTTTTAACTTATTAAGTTTATACATAGTTTCCTTTAAAAATTTCTCAAACATTTTTTGGTTGAAGTCTACTGATGAGAATAGGCACAGAAAGGCCATTCTGGGGGATACATTGCCCCGCGTCCCCAAAGAATCGTTGTGTTCAACCTTTAGCCTTTGTGCATGCCTACCTATGAGACAGTGTCCGGTTAACACGGACACTAGAATCAAGATTTGTTTCCTATTCTTTGAAATTAGGTAATCCGTACCTTCCCTATTTAGGTGAGTCCATAACTGCCTTGTGATCACGCAATCATTTCTTGTGACCCACCTTCTATTTGTTTCATCCTCTGTCTTGCGCCTAAGTCTGAGTTTGCAAGAGAGTAGGGGTAGACCTACACATTCCAAATCCGGTGGAACCTGTAAGGTTGTCCCAATTCTAGCAAGCCCGTCAGCCCTAGAGTTCCCCTGTAAGCCTCTATGACCCGGGATCCAGATGATCCTAATATCAAACTGCTCTGCCATCTCTTTTAGAGATGATCGGCAGTCGAGGGCTGTTGTTGTTCTTAGAAGCGAGGATTCGAGGGCCATAATAGCTGCTCGACTATCGGTGTAAATGTTAATTAAAGTCGTTGAAGTGACATTCACTTTTACCCAGTTCGCAACTTCTCTTATAGCAAGGATCTCTGCCTGAAAGACACTGCAGTGATCCGGAAGTCGCCTTGCAATACGAAGACCTAAACCCCTCGAAAAGACCCCATAGCCCACACCCTCATGTGCTTTGGAGCCGTCCGTATAAAAATCAACACTTTTTCTTCTACCTGGAGTTCCATTCATCCACATTTCTGTAGATGGTATCCAGGTTTTATAAAGACGTTCGTGTAGTAGTAGGATTGGTCAATCCTCCATCCCCTAACTTCACCATCGAGTATTCTGCAGTGGCCGGTTCCATTTCCGTTCCACAGAGAAAGACATCTAAGACGGATTGCCGAGGACGTTGCCATCTCCTTCCCTACTAGATCTAATGGTACTAGATGAAGAAGCATCGCGATACGTTAATGAGAAATGAATTAAAACTAACAAAGTAAAAGACGCAGTGAAAAATTTAACAAGTAAGAAGTAAAGAAGTTTATTACATTTGTGTAAATTTTGTTTTAATAAAGGATAATGGCAGAAGATAGTAAAAGCGAATGGGTTCTGCCGCTGGAATCGGAATTAACGACCGAATAAATTAATTTGAAAGACTTTATTTTTTAAGTTTAAAATTTATTAACGCACTAATAATCCCAAATTATTATTTTACTTATTCAGTAAAATAATTTTTTTATTAAAAATACATTAAAATTGATTATTGAGGGATTTAGCTGGATCCTATGCGCATTTCACTGTTGCTAATGCAGTTTCTTAGAACAACTACAGTTATTATGTTATAAACTTTTATTTAAACAAATGAGAAGCTCAACAAATAACAAAGCTGAAACAAGAACTCAATAATCAACATGTTTTTTATTTTCTTACTTTATTTTTTATTTGGAGGCGTTGCCGGAGTTGTGAGACTTGTCAGCTAAAGCTTTTTTTTTTTTGTTTTCTCGTGACATTTTTTTAATAAACGATACGCACATCACAAAAATAACGTAACTACTGACGCGATAAATATTGAACGTGTAGCATACGCTCGTGATCCATCAATCGATTAATATGGATCGCGATCCAAATATCACAATATATATTGAACGTGTAGCAGTGCCCTAAGGCTTAAGACCATGACTCATTATCATACAAAGTCATGAGATCTACGAAAAAACTCAACCCTGGTGTGATCAATTGTTATTGTCTTTTGAAAATTTTTCATAAACTCCATCATAGCAGGGTTGCATTTTGTCAAAAATCGCACGACTTTGTATGCTAGCAAACAACAAACAATAAAAACAAAACAAAGAAACAAATAAAGTTCGAACAAAATTAATTAAACGAATTAATTAATTAAAATTCATGTTAATAAATTACAGACTTACGGTCTAATTCATAAATGATTATTAACAGTTCAATAACACATTAATGGTCAAAAATCGCTAAATGTGTATTCATAAATGATTAATAGCCTATTAGACGTTTAATAAACGTTTCATAACTCAGAGGTTTTTAATGTAGCCACCATGCTACTTTAAGCGTTTGATAAACAATTATAAATAATATTTTCTTGATTTTTTATCATGTGTGTGAAGTTAGCTCCATCAGTTAGCTTCGTTTTTAGCATCCCTGTCTTACTTTACACATATCTCGCTCAAACACTGTGAGGTAAGAAAAAATCTCTCCCTTGTACACTGTTAACTTAACAGAGCAGATATTTTATAACATTTTAAAGCAAAAATACATTAATGTACAAATTGTAATTTATTTTGGTGGTTAAAATTTTGGTCAAAATTGAAATGGTGGGGTTATACGGCCAATCGGGGTCGAAAGCCAAGGCTTCAAATATTTCAGAACTATATAGATTTTATTCAGAATCAGTATAGCTTTTGAGAAATATGACTTTGAAAAATGTTTAAATATAGTCATATGCAAAAAATTCCATTGAAAATAGGCTTGAAGGCCAACTTTGAGGGCGGACGCACCCCCTAAAACACAACTTATCGCTATGCAATTTTTTGTATTTTTTTTACAAAAAACGGAACCGAGAGACTTTAAGAAATCAAAAGAAAAAAATTCTCCATACAACTAAGGGCCACTCTAATGTACATATGATGTGCCCTTAATTATGACAGTGGTCTAAGTCATATATGGGTGTTTCCATAGTAACGGTCGTGACAGGTTTACACGAAATTTCGTAATAAAACTTTAACCTGAAATACAATGTCAAAATGATTTGTTGATTTTAAAAATATAAAATTTCAACCCCTAAAAGCAATAAGAATCATTGCATAGAAACTGCATTTTAAGGTTTTTTTAGATCAATGAAAAGGTAACGGTCGTGACATTACAAATGAGCTGTTTTTGAATGTTCGGTCTTAGCAACTCAGATTGTAAAATTTTCCAAGGAATGCGTTAAATAAAAATTCTTATTAAATTCTTTGCAGTGTTTTGTGTAAGAAAACTCTACTTTTGTGTGAAAATGATGTAGCCAAATAAAAAAAAAATAACTTTGAAAAGGTAACGGTTGTGACAAAAAAAGTAACGGTCGTGACAGCATAAAAAATAAAACGGATTTGTTTTTGTAGTCGTATATTTAACAGTATCAAAATGATTACATGGAAGTTTATGGTTATCTTAGAGAAGGCAGCAATGTTTTAAAGCTCGATTTCGTTTTTATTCATTTTCAGTTGAAGAATATACATCATTATACTCCAGACGTTTAAGGCTGCTCATTTTTAGCGCCGAAACTCCAGTTATTCCACAAAGCAAACAGTTAAAGCCAGCATTTTGAAAAAAGTGCATCTTCTGGATGTTTTTGATTGCTTTAAGATGTTCCCATCTTTTTTTTAAACAGCCTGTATTTTGCTTTATTTGGTTCTTATCGCAATACAAAACAGTCAATCCATCCAACTTTTTATTTTGAACAAAAAAATTGAAAGCTTCTGCTGGAGTATTAATTTTAGCTTGGCGAGACATGATTGCTGTCCATAAAGACCTTTTGATAGTGGCTCCAATTCCATACACAGCGCCTTTGCCATGTCCAGATGCAAAAAACGACCATTTCATATTTACACCGAAGTCTTCCTTTGCAAAACATAAGTTAAATAGATTGAACCTATTTTTGAATTGCGCAGCACATCCATCCGAAAACACGTGTGCAGTATTGATTTCAGTTTTCGTTTTGAGGTGTTCAACAATCATTTTCAAAAAGTACCACACACTTTCTTTATTGTGCGTCAAGTCATCACTTATGATTGCATAAGAATATGATTTCAGGGCCAATTCAGTTTTCACCCAAGCACAGGCTGTAAACACAGTTGCTTGAGCTTGGTTCCAGTGTGCGCTTTGCACTTCGTCCTGCGAAATCAACGTGAAATTTTCAGCGAAATCTATCTGAACGACCGCTTCATTTGATTCAATCCGCTCCTTAGCCTCGCGAAATTGATCGCTCTGTGTTCGGTGCACATAAAAATGTTGCTTAAATCTTTGGAGTTTGCTTTCGAATGTCTGAAGTAAAACTTGAAAAGTGCCTTCCTCCTCGCTTATATGAGTATGATGTTCATTTTTGGTCCATTGTTTCCAACGCACAGTTGCATCTGAACTATAATTCAATGGCAATATATCAAAAATTGTGTCGCAGTTCTTGCAACTGCTAGTCATGCAAGCCTCATTTGTTGTGTCACAGCAAAGTTCATTCATCAAATCCTTAGCAGATTTAGGCACTGTAGAGACCACTTCAGAAACTGATTTAAGCAAAAATTCAAAGTTGGCGTGGTAAATACAGACGCACATGTTTGATGGAGTTTGTGAATTGAGGCGTACATGTTTTGGCCGACTTGCGTAAAACAAAGACTTCCCAATTTTTATTTGTGCATTTTCTTCCTTAAAAAGCTGATAACATTCTCCAACCGTCATCACCATATACTTCAATTGCATTTGTACTCCGTTTATTAGTTTTGTGTCCTTTCGTCCTGGTGTTTGGTAGCTTACATCGTCCCTCAAAAAGAAGTTTTTGACTTTTTCTAACTCGGCATCAGATAGGCGATTAATTTTTCCGCTACGTCGCTTGGTGAAAATCAAATCCATTTCAGGACCAACTACCTCAGAAGCAAGTCTCTTCACAACTGCAATTTTCTTCGAGGGGCTGCTCGGTAGTTTGACCTTAACTTTTGTTACTGCCTTTTTAAGTGAACGATCGGACTTAAAGCTTCCTATATTTGATGATGAGGCTGCAGCTTCAACAACTTTCTCCTTCCCTATGTTCTTTTTTTCACGACACTTCCTTTGACGTTCGCGATCAGTATTCCGATTGTGAGCAAGCATTTCTTCACTCAATGACTCTTTTGCAGCCAGCCGCCGTTTTTTATTTCTTTCTCTTTCTTTTTTCAAATGAGCTTTGTATTTTACTGGATCTTCCTTCAATCTCTTCCGATATCTTTGCATCTTGCTTTGGGAGTCCATGGTTTGTTAAGCTATAGTTAGTAAGAAAAAGTTGAACACCATTTTCAATAAGGTAACGGTCGTGGCATTCTCAATAAATTAAAAAAAAATTGAAATGACTTCCGAGCGCTTATTTTGCTACATGAAACTCTTTAACTTACTTACCTTGTCACCCTTAGCAACTGTGTTTTTTTATAGCTTTAACAGTTTTCACAAAATTTAAACTTTTTTTATTTGCGTGGTCACGGTCGTGACACAAATTAGTGATTTTGAAAAATTTCTCAAAATTATAAATTGAAAGCTACACGTGCAAATTTTCTGCTGAACGTAGACAAAAGTAACAACTGCCAGCTGGTAATTGTTTTGATTGCTAACTACCGTTATAAAAGTGTTGTCAAGTGATTTAAAAAAAGACTCAGTATAAAGGGGGAAAAAGTGTATGATGCACCAAGTTAAAGTAGATTTTTTTACAAAAAAAAAAAAAAAAAATAATCATACACCCCAGGATGTAATGGATACGTATATTTTCTATAACAAAAGAGCTAAAATGGGTCAAAGTTGATAATTTTATTTTTTGCTTGCAAGGGGTCAACTTTCGTGGAATCACCCATATTGCTCTGATCGAGATATTTAGTAGATTACATTTGAACAAATCAAAAAGTGCTTTTATATTATGCAGCATTTTAATTTAGAGATGTGTACATCTCGATTTTTATTTTTTTTTTTTTTTTTTTTTTTTTTTTTTTTAATGCATGTTTTTTATTTATTGTATCTTCATATATGAACTAACAATAAGTAATCAAATCTTAAATCTAACATATAATTAGTAGGCCCGACCAATGCCAGACATAACTAAGTGATAGTTGTAAATAATACATAAGTGGTGATAAGCAAAAAAAAAAATTTTTTTTCAAGCAACTTCATTCGGAGTGTTTAGTATTAGAGCCCTTGTATCTCTCTTTTTTAAGCGGATGTGTCCAGTAAAGTTCAAGATGTTACGAGAAAGCGGATTAGGATGTGACACGAGTTTAGTTAGATATTTGCCTGCGTATTTTGCAATTTCTTCAGTCACTAGTGGCATATTTAAATCACGATGTATATTTGAATTCTTAATGTACCATGGAGCAGATGTTATTAACCTTAAAATTTTGTTTTGTCTTCGTTGAATTCTCTCTACATTGGAAGCAGAAGCAGTGCCCCATAACTGGATACCGTAACACCATATTGGCTTTAAAAGCGACTTGTATTTTAAAAGTTTGCAGTCTAGGCTGAGTGTTGAATTTCTGCCAATCAGCCAATGTACCTGAGTTAATTTTAGTTTCATTTGAGTTAACTTATAGTCAATGTGATGTTTCCATGTAAGCCGTCGATCGAGGTGTATACCAAGATATTTCACATGTGAATGTTGAGGAACAACTTGATTATTAATCCGAATGGGGGAACAAGTATCTCTTCGTAAGGTAAATGTTATATGGACACACTTTTGTTCATTTACCTTAATTCTCCATAAGTTTAACCATAGTTCCATCTGGCTAATGTGTTCCTGGAGTTTTCGGGATGCCTCATCAGGGTTTTCGTGCATACTAAGGCAGGCGGTATCGTCGGCAAATGTAGAAGTGTGGATACTACTGCTCACAGGCATATCACAAGTATAAATCAAATATAAAAATGGCCCCAGTATACTCCCCTGTGGCACACCGGATGAGATAGTTTCAGGCATACTCATAAAGTGTCCTTCCACAACTGTAAATTTTCGTGCCACAATGTAACTTTCCAAAAGATTTAGAATGTTTATTGGTAAATATGTCTTCAATTTCAAAATCAGGCCTTCATGCCACACTTTATCAAATGCCTGAGAAACACCAATAAACACGGCAGAACAATACTTCTTTTCCTCAAATGTTTTTCTGATAAATTGAACCAATCTATGCGTTTGCTCAATGGTGCTATGCTGGCTTCTAAAACCAAATTGATGGTCCGGGATGCACCCATTATCAGTTAAAATTGAAGACAATTTTGTCATGAGTAGCTTTTCAAAAAGCTTTGACATTGTTGACAGTAAACTTATTGGCCTATATGACTCAGCCTTGGAAAGATCTTTACCTGGCTTTGAAATCATTTTAACCTTGGCAAGCTTCCAGCAGTCTGGATAATACTCCAGTCGTAAAATGGCATTAAAAATGAATAACAGGATTCTAATTGCAGTACGAGGTAACTTAATCAGCATCTGGTTACTAATTCCATCCATACCGGGAGCTTTTTTCGGGTTGAGTTCGGCAATTAGTTTTTGTACATCACACATCGTAAATTTTAAGGGTCGTGGGGGTAGAGCAACTACACTCGGAAAATCAGCAACACCGGTACATGTATTTGGTGTAAATACGGATTTTAAATGCTCAGCAAATATGTTATCTTTTTCAGTATCGCTTCTTGCCCAACCTCCGGTAGATGTGCGCAGAGGTGGCTTAAACTCAACGGGTGTTTTAAGCTTTTTAGCAGCGCTCCACAAAGAGTAATTAGATGCTGGTGTGACATCAAGGCCTTCCAGATAATTTTTGAAAGATGCAGTTTTTTCAGATGCAAGCAGCTCTTGGAGTCGTCTAGTGCACTCTTTAAATCTAATTTTGTGTTGAGGTGATCTGTGCTGTTGCCATTCCCTTCTAGCTCTCCTTTTTTCACGTACGAGATGTTCAACGTCTGTAGAATAAATTTTATTGAACCCAGTATACGGATGGGAGGTAGTGGCATGTTCAGAAGCTTGTTTAATATTCTCGTTAAGATTTGTAATGTTCGATTCAATATTATTGGGTGTTCTTAGCGTAATATTTTCCGTGCAATGACTACTAAGATATTTTTTGAATCCCAGCCAATTAACACGATTTATCATCTTGACATATGGGTGAGGTAAAGCGCTTCTCAGTGGACTACAGATTGTAACGATCGTGGGAGAGTGATCAGACGACAAATCTAGGGAAGCTTCAACGTGAATTAATTCCCTAGAAATACTTTTTATGACGCCGAAATCTATAACATCTGGAATTTTTCGTACGTCAGTAGGCCAGTAAGTAGGCTCCCCACTTGAAATAACATCCAAACCCATTTTTGAAATTGTGTTGAACAACGCCCTACCTCTAGGCGTAATAAGACGCGAACCCCAGAACGTATGCTTAGCATTGTAGTCGCCAGCTGCAACGAAACAAGGTCCAAGAGATTTGTAGAACTTCTCGTATTGGTCCTCAGTGATTGAAAATCTGGGAGGAGAGTAAATTGAAGATATCACGAAATTTGTACAAAAATTTTCAATGCAGATATTTGTTGCTTGTAGATGTTCTTCACAAATGTTGTCAAGAATATAGTGCTTGAGTCTTGACTTTATTAGAATTGCTGATCCACCGCATGCTCTCCCTCTAGGGTCCTTTGTGTCATATAAAGTGTAGCCATTCATTTTAAAGAGGCTTCTAGAAGTCAAATGAGTCTCAGAGACCAACATTATATCAATATTTTTTTCCGTAAGGAAGTGCTCAAGTTCATTTTTATGTTGGCGAATGCCGTTTGCGTTCCAGAAACATATTTTTAACGTGTTCATGGCTTGTTAATTAATGCTTGAAGCAGAGTATTCTGCATTCTCAACATTTCTTGCATCATGGTAGTCATATTTGTTGTAAAGTTGTTTATAGTTAGCACCAGATTCTCAATAGTAGCTCGATTTATATAAATTTATTTAATAATGTTTAAATATTTATTGAAGTTTTTCAAAGATTTATTTGATATTTCGAAGCAAAAATGCACATAATTAAAAATTAAGGGGACATATGTATATCGTGCCATAACAGCAAAAAAAAGCTCAAACGACATAATTTTCTAACATATTTTTTTTGGGCGATAATCCATCATTTACTATGGCAAGTGATCGATTTTCGTCAAAAAATTAAGTTCGAAAATTATGTCGCTTAAGCTTCTTTGGCAGTTATGGCTTACGTATTTATTTATTCATTCAATGAAATGTGAATTGCATAGAAAGTGTGCCAGTAAGGGTTATTACATTTACCTCCTCTATTTTTTTTTTTTTTTTGCAAATTTGTAAAGGATGGTTAAATATATTCCATAGTATTCTAAGAAAACAAATATGCGAATAAAATTTCTCTTTCAAGGTCATTTCTTTGGAAATAAAATAAATAAGGCACACAACAGAAAGTATTAAAATTTATTTTTTATCCCCTCGGCATGAAGCAAATTAAATTATTTTATAACAAATCCTTTATAAACTTGATGTTTAACGATCGAAAAATTGCCATTTAAAAAGTAATTTTTAAGCCAACAAGGATTTTCTTTTTTTTTTTTTTGCTGTAAACATTCCTTTTCAATAAATCAACAGCTTTTTATTTGTCTAGTAATAATTGAAAAAGTTTGCTTGCATTACAAACATTTTAATTTAAAGTTAAAGTTGAAAAATAAATTTGTTTTAAATTGTGATTTCTATAGAAAACTTTTTCAAAAAGGACAAAAAAAAAACAAATTAAAAGCAAATGGGTACGTGGTTTTTTTTTGGTTTTTATGAATGATAAAACATTTTAGCTGCAAAAACATAATATATTTTTTTTAAAACATCAGACCGTTTTTATATAAAAATAAATGTTAATGATTTAATCCCTTTGTATAGACTAGACTTTAGCTGATTTTGAACTTTGCGGCAAACAATGGCTTTCTTTTTTTTTTCTGATTATGTTTATTAACCTTCTTTAAAAAAAAGAAATTAAAAAAAAGGAAACCTGACAAGAATTAAAAGAAAGTGAATTTTTAGTGCCATCTTTAAAATAATGAAGATGATGATGACGCTCATGATCTCATATTCTGTAACACAACTTTTGAGCATAAAAGTTTCCCAAGTGTTGGCAGCTGAACTGATTAATAATTGAATTAGCCGCCTTTATAAGTTGGCCATTTCCCAAAGCCCTTTCAACTAAATGAGTTTCATGAAATCAACTCATTTCATGGGGAATTCTTTCTAAGCCTGCAAAAGCTCAAAGCCAACAGGATTTGACGAGAAAATAGAAAAAGCAAAAATACCAAATGTATAGTAAATAAAATATCTTAAAAAGCAATTCAATAAATTGCAAGGGCCAACAGCAGCTACAAAGACAGCAAAAGCTATAAAGCAAAAAAACCCAACCCATAAATTTTATATTCAAGGAATTCTCTATGGTCACAGTATTTGCAAAAAATAAAAAATAAATTAAAAAATACCGCATTAGATAAAATGTTAGTGCTGTGCGGCATTAAAATACCCAAGAAGTTTATAGCAATCATTCCTGGTTGCACTCTCATTAAAAATGTAAAAAGCGTAAATGTCAAACAAAGCAAAAATATAAAAGTAAAAACATTGCTGACGCCAACAACACCAACGTGTCATTTACATTCTTCTAATACGCCAGCTAATAACGCCATAGAGACGAGCATCAATGTAAATTCACTAGCAGAGTCATTCTACTTTTGGCGCATTAGGAAATTACAAGAGATGGCCAGCTATCAGGGTGATATAAGGCGTGACTGGTGGTGAGTGTTTTTTTTTGCCAGCAATTCCATTCAAGTGCACAAAATTTAGCAAGTATTTTACAGTTAAAATTAAGTCTTCAAACACATTTAACTAAAAAAAACTTGAAAGTAAAGCCGTCTTCGCAACACGACAGAAATCACGGGAGTTGTTGTAGCAACAGCGACTGTCACCGATGCAATTAGAGTTGGTATTGCGACCGTCACAATAACTTTTACAATTTATCATAGAAGTCAGCTGAAACACTTACTGTCCTGGTGTATGCGAGGCTTAAAGGCCCAAGCACAATGAATTCGTCACACGTTACACTTCGAATTTTTCAACTGACATTAACGTAGCAATGCAGAAGGTTGGCACAGTGAGTACTTTATTGACGGAAGCATTTGAACAACTTCTATAGGTTGATTCTCCATTTTATTTATTAAATTCAACTTTTTTTTATTTATTTCGTTTATTTCTTTCGTTTAATTTTATTTTTGCTGCCACAAAACACAAAAACTTAAATCAGAAACCAGCCAATATCTGCCAAACTAGTCAACGTACGCAAATAGTTAAAAGTTGAAAATTTTTTGTACTTTACGTTGAGGGAAACGTACGGAATATAGCAGACCTCATAAGAAACGATGTATTTCAAATGTCAGTTGAAAAAGGCGAAGTTTAACGTATGACGGATTCATTGTGCCCCGGCCTTAAGTATCAGTTATAGCAGTCTGAAACAAAATTAAGCTTTTTGATATATAACAAACTTCAAACAACTTAAGGTACGGTCACACTTGTCAAATATCCTTCTTCCAGCGATTTTGGTAGCAACCTCGGAACTACAGAACATCTTCCATGATGACATGCTGCGACAGTGATTGTTCTCCGGGACAAGGCCTCATTAGTCATCGGATACAGCGTCAGTCCTTTTGAAGGAGTTGCAATGAAGTTCGCTGCACACGATATCCAAAACTTACTTGTTTGAACAAGTCATGGAAAACTTGCGACGATGAGTGCGACTAGGCGAAGGTAGTAGAGCGATAGTGTTGTATCGTATAAAACCATTTAATTTACTTTAAAATTAAATAAAAATACTATCTAAACCCCTTCGTTACTTTTGGGCCACCTACCATGTGTATTCACACTATGGTCCTAGTAAAATTCAAATTAAATTGCTACAGCTGTTTTGTGGCTTTAAAGCATATCGTAATATTTTCCCTACTATTATTTCTCATGTAAACACACATGTGCTGTTGCCATTTATTGCTACCACACAAGTCTATATGCTGAGCTGCTTCTGTCCCTGATGTTAAAAATGCCACTGCTTGATGCCTTGATAGTGTGGTTTGTTGGTTGATATATGAAGTCACTGTTCAACCATCCATCAAACCAACAAACTAATGAGAAACAAACAGAGCGCAGCAATGCCAAAAAAAGGACGATAGATTACAGCTCAAGCACATTAGGGTAGTACAGTGGCAGTGTCTTAGGGAAAAAATTTCAATATAAACCCAATTTTTATTCTCAACATTTGCAGTGAGAAGAAGCTTCGTAAGAAAATCATATTAAGACATATTCCATTTTTAGTTACAATTTGTCTGTACCATGCTAATACGAGTACACAAAGAGATTAACGGATAAATAAATTCATATACACGCCTATGCGCACACATATGAAAACACATACATACATACATCGCATGACATGTGTTTACACTTCTTTGAACTAACAATAAAATAAATGAACTCATGTAAGGCAAACACATAAGCAATGTTACCAATATGAATTCTAAACGTATTTGTCAAATAAAGACAATACATATTTAGCCTTTTAGGGCCTCTCTCAACAATGTCGACAATGTTCCATTTGTCGCACAGTTACATTGGAAACAACAACAAAATTTTAAAATTTGTTTTTTTTATGTAAGTGGGCGACAATTCGAACGCTCCCGACATCGTGGGACAGCCCTTAAACATTTTTGTCGAAGCAATTCTCGTAAGCTATTTCATTTGTAAGAGCTTGTACATAAGCCAGACAGGTTAAATTATTGTTTAAAGTACTCTTCGAGTATTGCGTGTGGTTGGTTATAAACACTATACTCATACGCAAATATGTTCATCAAGTTTAAACTGGATACGTATGTGTAACTATAAACAAACCAACGACCATACGCATACATACTCTTTAAATTGCGCAGCACAAAAAACTGCATTAGCTACATAAATACTCTCCGTATTTATTCGGGTATTTTATTTGCACCAAAGCTGTGAGAAAAGTGAACTGGTAAAACACTTAAATGGCAACAGTGTTCAATAGATTGCATCCCAGGGATAGAAAGTGCGATTTTATAATTGTCGACTGCTAAAAAAACATTTCTAACTAAATATTACTTGAAGTACATTTATAACTACAAATTGCAAAATATCACTTAATTAGAGATTTCTGCTTGCAAATTAAAAAACAAATTGGCATTAATATCAATGTTTTAAAGTTACATTTATTTAACATTTTACCTCTTAATTATCTGATTAATGTTTTCAAGCAGGCAACACATACCTTCTATTCCATTTAATACACAAAAATTCTCAGGGAGGAGAAAGGAGGGGGGAGTATGATGCATAAATACTCTGAGTATCATGCGTATATATTTTTTTGAACGAACAAGTATCCATATTCTGAGTATACACTTAGGGAAAAAACATGCTAAAATCAAGGTTTTACGCTCGAAATCAAATCATGATTCATGATTCATATTCTCAAAAATTTAAGAATACGATTTTAGAATGAAGTTTATGTTCTTTATTTAAATAATGGTTCTTAAAGTTTAAGACCATGTCCTTAAATTGAAGATTACGATCGCAAAATTAAGAATACGTTCTTTATTTTTAGAATTAATTAATTATTTATGCTTAAATTTGAAAACGTTAATCTTACTGATCAAATTTCAATATTTGAAATCTGAAGATTTTTGCAATATAAACTCAAGAATTTTGTTCTTAAATTAAATCGTCATTTTTCTCTTAGTGAAAGCATTAGAGGGGCCGTTAATTGTATGGAGATTTTTTTTATTTCTACCACTCTCATCCCACAAATCAGTTCAGTTTTATATAAAAAAAAAATACTAAAAATGTCATATCGATATGTTGCGTTTTAGGGGGTGCGTCCGGCCGTCAAAGTTGGCTTTCAAGGCAATTTTTCAATGCATATGACTATCTTTTAAAAAAATCATTTTACAAGAATATGACATATGACAATATTTTAGCTCTTTAAGTCAACAACATTAGCTTCAAAGAAAGTTTTTTGCTAAAATTAATATTTTAGAAAATAATGAGGAAAATATCTAACAAAATACCAAAAATTTTATGTAATAAAATTATATTTATATGGTAATTTTTTATTTTAAGCATGTACAATAAGAGCTTATACATATATGTATATTAAATTATTTCATACTTATAACTATAGTCAAAATAAAACTAAGCAAACAAACAAAAAATTACATAGAATATATGGGATTGAGACCCAACTTTGGGGGCCCCGGACGTACCCCCTAAAACACAACTTATCGGTATGAAATTTGTTTGTATTTTTTTAACATAAAAAAGTATATTATAACGGCCACCCTAATAAGCATAACTCAACTATAATTAATTGTGCTCAATACATACAATACGTACGTTGCTTTTCTATTTAAGATTATGGAACAGTGACGGACATTTTCTCAATTTCCTATGCTCGCAACAATACGCTGGTTTTACAAAAATACGCTGTTTTTACTATGAAAAATTTCAGTATCAGATCCATTTTGTGCGAAAAAGAATAATTTTTAATAATTCAAAGAGGTCGGTTTCTTTGTCAACAAAGCTTTGTTACACACGACGCTTAGTGTCTAGGTTTATGCATTTTGAATTTTACCTTCACCCATATCTGCTTCAGATAGTTCGACATGGAATTTAATGGAATTATTTTTGCTAAATCAAAATATAAAAATAATATATTTAACTGCTAAAAATCTTTAGCTGGCAACTTTGGCGACAAAAACTAGCAGAACCAAAGGAAGAGGAATGGGTTTTATGATGCGTTGAATCTATTTACTGTGTGCGTGTTTGTGATTTGGTTTTGTCCTCGCCCAAAAATCAAATAAAATAATACAACACACATGATCATAAAAATAAAGAGCACATCAGGCAGGCATAATTGTCGTACATTCCGTACGTCTGCAATTTTCCCTTGTTTCTTTTTTTTTCTTATTAATTTTTTTTCTGGTTTGGCTTGTTGTTTTAAACTTCAAATGAACATATTTGGCAAGATGGTTAAAATTTATGAAGTGCCAAAAGAATTTAAATGATTTTAATGTAATCGAGTGTAATGCTGAGCAAAAGATTTATTAAATTTTCAGAGCGATTATAGCTTTAAGATTAAGTAAACGGATAGATATGTAGATAGATAGGTAAAATAGTGGTTTGAGTAGACCAACAGACACTGGGTATTTAAATTTTTGAGGCTTAAGTAATATAGTGTTGCGTATTTTTAGGTGAAAACTTAATTAAAAATACAAACGAAATATTTGACTTGTTTGTAATTTTGGAACAGGAGGGCCTCAAAAAAAATGCTTATCCTTTTGGGAAATGAGGGGGTGTGTGAAGACAGTTGTTAAATTTATAAAGCGCGATTCATTATTAAATAAATTTTCTTAAAGCTTACATATACAGAAAAATATTTATTTATTTATTAAATGTTACAGAGTAAAACTACAAATTATATAGTAACTTATGGTGACGAACATAGTAGCAAAATTTAATTAACGAACAGCAGTATTTACTGGGAATCAAACCCACGACCCCCTCTCCATGGACAGCCTAGCTCACTACCCATTAGGCTATACACGCTACCTGCACGGCAAAATATCTCTTAGGTTAATTTAATCAAATTTTATTTGTCAAGTCAGCGTTGGGATTTCAATTAATAGCATCTGGAGACGAACTGTAGAAGTGGTTTCAATGAACCAATTTGATATTTCTTGAATTAGAAGTAAATTTTTTTATTGAACAAAGAAAAAAATTTTCTTTTTTTTAAATAATTTTATTAACTTATCCTGTTTTAAACTAAATAAAGAAATGTGAGTCCCATTAACAGGGGAGATGTGTAAACATCTAGTAATGAATTTTTTTTTAATATTGGCTTATGGTAACTAAAATAAGATATATAAATTTTTGATTTAAAAATCAATGGAAAACTGCATCTATAGTAGTGGAATTATTAGTTGTGGGGTTCGTGAAGAATTGCTCATTTGCAAGTGGAAAACGTCAAATAAAACATTTGATAAAACTTGCGACTGTGGGTTTGCAAAATTTGTATTAAAATCTCCACCCATAATAATTGGAATGAGATGGAGAAAGATTTTTACCCAATTGTCGTCCACCAGCTTCAATGTAAGGCAACGGTACGTAATGAACATATGTTATAATATAATATTATAAATTCTTTATAAAGACTGCTATAGACATATCTTCTAAACAAATATTTGATATTTAAAATGCTCTTTTATTTAAAAGTTTATATTTATTTTATATTTTTCAACTTTTTAACAAAATTATCCCCACTGGCAACACTATTACACTTCACAAGCAATTTCTATTAAAATTAACATTGCACCTGAAGGTATGCTTTAAAATTCGGTTGAGTGTATTTATATGCAGCTGTTAAGTTTCTCTGTACTTCTTGTTTGTATGATTACACTAATACACTCATACATAGCTCACACCGATTTGACAACGCTTTACGATCTTACTCAGAATATGTTATTGGATTATGAAAAAGATTTTTACCCCCTAAAGTATAGATGTTTACACATCAGAAAGAGAGAGAACAAAAATAAGCAAAAAAGTTTAAAATTTTAGACTTTAAAACACCAGTTTACAAAATTAGATATCGAACAAGATTTCACTTCTAAAATTGTTACCATCCTAAAGTAACTCGATTATATTTACTTTATGCTTACACAACTTTTTGTGTAAATGATTCTTTTTATCATTATTCTTATTTTTTTTTTTTTGCTCAATACATTGCCAATTTGTTCTATGTATTGTAATGATGATGTGTGTAGTTTTTATTTTGTATTGTTAACGCTTTTAATATTGCCAACATAATAGATTTAATGCTAAATAAACAAACTACTGAACAGCAATTTATGCGGTTGTAAGTGGCGATAAAATACATCAAAAGAAAAAAAAATAAATGTATAAGTACGAGGACATGTCGGTAAGTGCGAGGCTTTTTGAATGAAACACAGATTTTTGCATAAAAAATCATTTTTTTAATTGACGTTATCTTGTTCCACATTTGTCCAATTATTTGGAGTAAAAACTATTTCCGCAGAGCCATTTCTTCAGATTTGGAAACAAGAAATAGTAATTCGGTGAATAGGGCGGATGAGGAGCAAGGTAACAACATTTTTGCAATATTATTGTGCAATAATTGATATTGTATAATAAAATTGAATTTAGAACAATATATTGCATAAAATGAATAGTCTTTTGATTTATATTGCACAGCAAGAAAAATTTTGAAATGTTTTGACAATATTTTACAATAATTATTTCCAGGTACATACATCAGTAAACATTTATTTTCTATTTCTTAAATTATTTAATTCAAAATTAATTATTTGCTTTTTAGAATTTTGTATGTGCATATCCAGTATGTACTATAAATCAATTTTAAAATCTCTTAAGCGCACATGTTTGCGTAGATTTTTATACTTTTACATATGAATATGGTAAAAAGCAAATTGCGCAATATATATTTTTTTAATATTGTACAATCTATTGAATAGTGTGGAGTAAAACGACAATAATACTAGCAATAAAGTACTCAATAATATTGTACAGTCGATGGATAGCTTTACCTAATTCCTGGTTTTTTGCCATAACAACTGCGTCCTTGCAATGTATGCGTAGAAAAGAATTTTTTCTTAGGAAAATGCGATTGGCATAATATTCGCCATTTACTGGTTTTCCTTTTTGAAGGAGGAAAAATACCCGTAGCCATGACTTAATTGGCTGACAAGCCCACCTCGATCTTCTTTGTTGCAAATCCACACCGAGATAATGCAATTTGGTCTGTAGTATATGAACAAAATTAGAAAATAGTATACTGACACAAAACGCAAGCATTGGCGCTCACAAATTTTGTTCCCTAATTTTACGTGAACTTTTATTCCTGATACGGGTAATTGTTTTGGATTCGTCCACTCTGAGCACAGAAAGCCGAAAACTTTCTCATACCCACGTGATCATTTAAAATTGCAACCACTAATCCATATGAGAAGCCAATTGCTTCCGAAATCTTTCCCAACTTTAATCTCCGATCGCCCAATAATATTTTAGATATTTTTAACTGAAAATACTCGTTTAGGTGAAAAGTTATACAATTAATACACAGCAAAAAAATAGAATTTACTTTTGAGTTCCCGGCAATTTCCCAAAAAAAATCGCAAAATCCCAGAATTGGGTTTATTCAGTATATTTGATGTATTTTTCTTATCTTTAGCCGGACGCAGATAACAGTGTTGACATTTAAAAAAAGTCACACACTTGAAAATCCGCCCTCGTATCCCAGTCATTGTTGTGGGATGAGCAATGAAAACAATATAAAATTGGAGCAAATAACAGTAATTGGTTCTACGCATATTGATTTCCATCTCTCTTTTTTCAATTTATTTTTACTTCCTGAAAAAAAACAGAATATATTTTATTCAAAGTATTGCATAATCTGAACAATTATTTAGAAGTTATCTACTTCCTATTGCAGTGCATTATAAATAATAGTAGATTTGAATGTTTTGAAATTTATTGAGCACGGTTTTAAAATAAATTAAAAAAAATAAATAGCTTCTAAGAAATTAAGTAAATAAAATTGGAAAATTGGAAAATGTAATTAAAACTGATCACATGATTGTATATTGATTGGTTCCTTCAAAATACGAAATTTAACATAATTAAATCTATATTTTTAACCGACTTCAAAACAAGGAAAAGTTTAACAATTCTTCACGATTTTTTTTTTTGGGGTATTACTGCATAACTTGGTACATTTTAGACCGGTTTTAAAATTTTTTTATTGTCTGAAAGGGTATAGCTTCCCATAGGTCCCTTTGTAAAAAAAAGTGAACGGGGACACATCCACCATTTTTATTTAATTTTATGATATTCTACTTATTTGATTGCTGCGAAACCTATAAAGCACCATTAAAATTTAATTTTATATTTCACGTACTTCTTCTTATATTTTTCTATCAGATCTTTGCATTGAAGTCGGGTTTTTTGGCAGAAAGAATTATGTTTTTTCTTTATTTTTTATTTTTTTTTTGCTTATAAGCAAATGCCTTCTGCATGTGCATGATTACCATATAATTAAGAAGACGTGAAAGGGACAAGTTCTTTGAACTACTTTAATAGTTTTCTTTTACTCGGATAAATTGATTTTTTTCTAATTTCTAAGCATTTAATATGCTTAACATTTTTAAAAAATCTAAGGTCCTTTAAAATAAAGTACACAGCTTTACTATGTTTTGTGCCCAGGTTAATGGTTGTAAGAAAAAAATAGTTTGTTACACAGTGTAATGGATGAAGAAGCTAAAAGTATGTTTTATTTGGAACTGCTTGTTATTTTACAGTTTTTATTGATTACCACACCAGTGATCTTCAATGGGTCGTTTTTTTCGCTATTTAAAGTGACTCATGAAATTTTAAATATAAGTGTGTAGACATAATTTAAACTCGACTACTCGGATTTACGCATACTCACGATGACATTGATTTATAAGTATAGGTTAAAAAAAAATATGAATGCGACGTCGACATTATAGTCATACCACCAACTCACAGTTATAAATCACCTCAGTTTGATTTCTAATTTCAGAAAAATACTTATAGTACTTACAATGATTCAGCTTACTCAACTCATCCATATACACATTGAAAAGTTTAGTCATTCAACAGTTTGCAACTAGTATACATATAATATTCGTAGTATTTAGTAAATAGCATTGTTTTTAAATTCGTAAAAAAATAAAAACAAATAAAAAACAACAGAGCAAAGACATAACCTCATAATGAGTATTTTAACGTTTGTATGCGAACTTTTAAAATAGTTTGGTTGGGATTGATAAATTTGCATTGCCATTCTCGACTAAATTAAAAAAGTTGGCTTTTCAGTTGTGTTTTGGTACTGTCATTTACAACTCTGAGTAAAGCTGCGTTTACATCTGGCATTTCTTGTGTGTCATTTGCTCAAAAAAAACGTAACCAACTAATTACTAATGAAAAACTGTTTGATTCAGACATACATTTATTGATTTAAACAGTTCGCAATCATTTTGGATTCTATAAAATTGTCTATTAATTATGTATGAAACTGTTTAACTTAATAAATACATGTCTGAATCAAATAGTTTTTCATTAGTAATTAGTTGTTGGTTACGTTTTTTTACGCTTGTTTGGCATTTGCAACACAGATGTAAGCACGGCCTAAGTTTCGTTGAGAAAAACGTTCAGTATACACAACTGCATTTTAGTAGTTGGGTCTGTGGTTGAGTTTTCTTAGTTACGGGTTGTTACGATATAAAAAGCAGGAAAAGTAACTAGAAATATTTGTTATGCTTAATAACAACATATTTTAACAGTTTCAGTATCGTCGGTATACCGGGCACATACAAAGATGCAGAGATTTATGGTTTTAGGTGATCAAATCAATAACAAAATATTTGTTTGTTTCTGCCGAAAATAACTAAAAAACCTTCAAAATTATTTTTTAAAGAATTCGTTCCCTATTTAGTTTATTCCTTACATTGCATTGGGTAGTTCAAGAGGTTTGGAATCAGCACGAATTTTTCTTCTGATACGTAGCAAGTCTATAATTTGACTTCGTTTTCATCGTCATAAAATAAATCTACGCACATGTATTTGTATCCATTTGGTATGATTTCTCCGAACTAAATCACTAAAAACAATACTTTTTCTAAAAATTTTGTGTTTTTCCCCTGTCAAACTTGATATTTTAAGTTGGAAACGCGATGGCAATTTCAACTAAAAACCAATTGTGGACCAAACTGAATTTAGTTGCGAACCGTGATAGGGGCATAAGTTATGGATAGTCGAAATAAACAACGTAATAAGTATGCTGGACAACATTGCAATACGTATGAGTACGCATAAGTAAAAGAAATTATAAGTCATGATTCAACTCCATTCACTTTTTCACTACTCATTGCTGATCACTGTACCCCACACACATACATTTTTAATTTGTTTACAAGAAAGTTACTAAAAAATTGTACTGTAAGATTTTGTTTAACTGTTTTTACATTAGTTAGTTTAACCAAGTTTTTGCTGTCTAACAAATTGGTGAGAAACTTTAATTCGAGCAATTTGGTAATTGGGTGAATGGAAAATTGAGAATTCTTTAATCTGACAACTCAAATAGTTTTCTTTATCTTGCAATTCTAATACAATTTTCCGGGTGATTAATGTATTTTTTAGGGGATTTTAGCGATAAAAGTCTTATATAGCATATATTTAGCTTCCTTTTGAAGGATTTTTGATTATTTTTGTATGTACATATGTGGTAATGCATGAAAATCAGAGATATGCCATTTCTCTACATATGCACGGGTATTCATGCCAGATTTATGTTTTAGAAATCATTTTATTACTACATTTTTAATGCCATAAGTACAAAGATAAATTTATACATTTAACATAAAATCTACAGAGAGAAGAAATGAATTCAAACCGCAACAACCAATCAGATAGTAATAAAATAACAAATGAAAAATATCAATATATGTATGCTCATAACCATTATGAAACGTATAAATATGCATATTAAAAGCATAATGCATAATTCACGTACGTATTATTAAGTGAAAGAAGAAATTTGTAACGAGAAATGTGAAAAAGACATTAACTAAATGGATGTTAGATGTACGTAAGTACTCATACATTTGTACGATTGCTTGTCTCCAAAAGATTGCACCATCAGCGTTCACATAAAATCTACACCCAATTTACGGAAATGAAACAAATCTGTACATTTGTATGTATGTATGTATGTATGTATGTATATAAATGCTAATGAAGTGCTGTGACAGCCTTCTCAAAAATATTTTCCATTCTATTTATGTATACTTTCCGTGGCTTATTGTTGCTGTAGTCAACTCTCTAGCGAAAAGAGTTTTAAGTTTTGTTGCAGCAGTACAAATTTAACTTCCCGTTATAGGAAATTTGTGATTTTACCCTAAATTTTCGAAAATCGAGTTTTCATCATATTTCTGAGGAGGTCCTTTAAGTCGATTCTGACTATGATGATGCTTGTATAAATATATGTCCACCGGTAAAACTCAGAATACCTTCTTGGTGCAGGCCTTATTAAAAGACTCTTTCGTATAAAAGATATGTTACACATTTAAAACTCCCTTCTATGAGAAGGGAGAAGAAAAGGAGTAACATGGTTTGTTTTGTTTTGTTTTTTTTTTACCAAAGCAATAGCAAAATCCATTAATTTGAAGGCATTCCAGAATCTCTGGCAAAAGAAGCAAGAAAAGAATGTCTGCGCCGCCATAACAACACGTGTTTGTAAAAATATATGCACATCCTAAGGAAGGAGTATGGTGGCCTTCTAGAAGGCATCTTTAGTCCTTCTTATTCCCGCTGGGTGTATGTACCCTCTAGTCATCCGTGAACCATATGTCAACACTCTTTTTCTAGCGACAATCGCACTAGTTGAAATGTCGACAACTTTCCTTTTATGCGCGAGTAGGAATACGTTGGAGACAACAGTTCTAGTGTATTCCTGGTGATATTGCCAACGAACACGTCAATGGTTTGTTTTTCATTTTTATTATGTTGTGCCATAATGTCAAAAAGTTACATAATTTTGTTGCCCCAACCCTTATAAAATTGTATTGTATTGGTTCAAATGTCTCCATATGGTCGTAAAAGAATAGTGCTAAAGTCTACTGGTAGATTTTCAATGACAACCCTATGTTATGTGTCAATACGCGATTATATTGGCTGGGTACATCTAGTCAGAAGTACTATTGACGCTGACACTAGTAAATAGTATAACTACTATTTTACTATTGACATCGAGCGAGAAAATATCGATAATGTAGGGTAGAGCCCGTCAAAATTTACTAGTGAATCTGTAGTGCCAACGCAATGTCTCATACAAGATTAATTCGAAAACGTCAACAATTCGAAATAAAATCTGATCGCTTGAGAATAACTCTTAAGTTCGGCAAAAAATCTCATGCTGATGATGAAGGTTTAGTGGCCTTCGAAAACGGCTAACTGTTGTACAGACAGACTTATCTTCGTATCCGAATACTAGTAAATTCGCCATTATTCAGGTGATGAAAATTAATATCCAAAGAGCTTTATATATAATTATTTTTTTATTGTCTTCAAATCACAAACTATGCATTGGTTCGAGTCATTAATTTTAATGAAAATCAATGATGTAAAAATCATGGAAGTTTCCCCTAAATCAAACCAGTTCATTATGTTTTGAAACCATGATTGAATCCCATTTTTGTATTTTTTTCTGCGATAATACGATTATGAATTGAAAAATACTGAACTTGAGGCCGATTAAAAAATTATTCGCTGATTAAAAATGCATAATAGTTAAATTTTAATAATAAATATGTATCATGACACACATATCACATGAACATTGAAAATAAATATTTTCATTGAAAAATAAAACAAATTAAAAAAATTCTAAACTTAGTTCAGATTAATTAGACGTTCTTTGAGCATAATTAAGATTTAATTATGCCTTGAATAAAAAGGATTTAGAATTGAATTTGATTCAACAAAAATCCACTGTAAATCAAAATGTTATAATCGAAAAAACAACTAAACGAGTGCCACAACTTTAAGTTGGCATCACTGCTTTATTTGAATACCCATTTAACAGCTGATAGTTTCCTTTGTTTAGTTTGCTTTGAAATTTCTTTATAAATCGATTTACACCAGATTATCGCGTGCAAATTGTTAAAATTTTGAATCAAAATAATTGTTTTATTCGTCAAACTAATCGTGCACTTCTTAAATTTTATGGCGTACATAACCGTCCTTCAGAGCGGCTGATTCGAAGAACAATGTGAAACCAATATTGTGTGATTTTTTAACACAATTGTTAAACATTAATTTCATGAAATTTTCTTTCCATTGATATTAAAAATATATTTCCTTGTTTTATTATGATTTAAACTTGTGTCACTCTTTGAAAAAACAGCCTTTACTAGATCTCAAAAACTGAGAACGCTGGATTTTATTTAGCAATTTCTGTGAGCTGGGTTTGCGTAATGCGTTTCAAGTAATTGCATTTTAGGCAACGATATGTGTAGTATGTTTTTGTTTGTGGTAAGTTGAGACTCAAAATGGCAACAATATTTATAAGTGTGACCTGATAAAAATAAATACTCACTAAAACCAAAAAATTTCGATATTTCTTCGATTTCTTCGATATTTGTTCGCAAATCTAAGAAAATTCGAATGTGCATGTGTGCTAGTCCGAAATCGAATGTTTCTTGGGACAAAACTGAGCGACAGGTGAACTTTTTTCGATATATCTGAAATCGATATCAATGACGAAAGTCTTGGCCAACGGGACCAACTGGGCCAACTGGGTAATAGCATTCAATAAAAGCTTGCAAATTGTGTTGGTATGTGGTGATTTTTATCCTCGCTTATATTTAATATGAACAAATAGATTTTCAAGTTAGATATTTTATATACAAATGCATATAAAAACATACACTGTAAAATAGGTTTTTTTAAGGTCAAGTTAGACCTCCCTTTTTACACAAGATTCGATAACAACAACCTTCTATGCAAAGATCTCTTGCAAATCCTTAATCCCCTTTCATACTGTGAAAAATTTGCTGTGAAACTTTGGATTTGAAAATTGTTGATGAAAGGTGGTACTTTGTTTGTTTTATGTTAATTTAATTCTTGGTGAGAATGGTATAAAACACATATATAAAGAATAGAGTTTCAAAAGAGCATTTAAAATTGCTTCGCAGCAAATGTTTCATACTATGGACGAGGACTTTACACGCTGCTTTAAAAAGTGGCATAGAACTTATTTCTTTACCTTATATTTGCTTTGTATTTATACCATAGCTAAGCTAAGTGACAAAAACACATCGCAAGGCAAACAGTTTATATATCAAAGAAAGCAAAAATAATAATAGAAAACAAAAAGAAAAGAATTATTTTACAAACAGGAAAAAAAACACTAAACTTAAATTATCTATTTGGATATTATTATTTAAGTAATGCATTCGACTATTTTGACTCTTAACTAAAGGAAGCATGGAAGACCTTGATTAACAATGGCATTGTGGGTATGACCCTTTTGATAAATAGATGAGGCCTCTTTATGTGCTCTTTTTACTGTTGATGCTCTGTTTGAATTGTGTTTTCAGTGGTAACATTTGCTGTTTCGCCATCTAATGAGCACAATTAGTGTGATATAATTATCTTCTGTGGTATAACTACAAAACTAAACCAAGCAAACGGAAGGACATTAAAGCAAATGCAGAGAGAATGTAATAAAATGCCTCGTAGGAAATAAGATAGGGGACACATTTTTTTTCTCAGCTATAGAAAATATTAAGAAAATAAATAATCAGTTTAGAACTCCGACCTTCATCTATACATATATGGTATAAATATATATGCACATATACGCATTTTCATGATGTTGAACGTGACCGTCGTGCACATTTACATTGGAAAAAACATAATTTTGACAATTAGCATAACTTGCAGCTCTAAATTAACCAAATTTCATTTTCAGAATTTTTTTCTATTAAAAAAAAATTGCAAAAAAACTTAGGCATTCGCATGTGACAAAAAAGGTGATATTGTGGCTAAAGCTTAAAACGTTAATTTTAGCGAAAGCGGATGATAAATTATTGATATTTTAAAAAATTAAATTTTAATCAATGTTGCACGTGACATCTTTTTACATTATGATATTTATATTGTCTCAGTTGCTCTTCTTATGAAATTATGAATTAACTAGCTTAGCAAAAATGCTTTCAAATTAAGAGAAGCATTCAAAGTATTTTATTATATGTTATTTTATAAGTTTGTACTCATAGTGTGAGTATGTGTATCTCTACAAGTCTACGAACAGGCCGAGAGGATGGATTGATTGCCTTCCGCCAACTCTTCTTACTTTTTCCTGAGACTCGTGTTCGTTTTAACCCCACTAAATTAAAAAAAATTTAAAATTTGTAAAGGATTTATTTAATATTACACTTACGATGTCGCACGTGATGAAATTTATATATGTACCAGAATCGCAAATCTATAAATTTTTCCTCAAGGTTTTTTTTAATTCTATTGAATACACATATGTACATATCTATTTGAACTCAATGTATGCTGAGTTGTCTGTGCTGATAACAAATGTTCGTTTTCAATGTTGTACGTGACAATATTTTAAAAACATTTTTAATCGCATATGATGGCATTCTTTTTTAATTCTGTGTACGTTTAGCAAACTTTTAGGGAGAAAAAGTGAACAGATAATGTATATTTTAAGAATGTTTATCAAATCAAAATGTGTATGCAAGATAAATATCCAATTGAAAGAAGTTGACCTTTCCTGCTTTTTGCATGAATGCAATTTTTTTTTTAAATTAATGAAATTTAATTGTGTTTCTTTATGAAAATGTGACAAAAAAAGTGTTTTTAAGAACTTTTATATTTTTTTTGTGGTGTCTGTCCATATTCATTTTCCAAGCTTTACTTCTCCTTAAAAACCAAAATAAGCTTTATTGCTGTAAATATTTGCCTAGTCTAACCATGCGCTTGCTCAAAATAAAAAAGGAAACCAGCAAAAAAAAAAATATAAACAAAATCCAACTTAATCACTGTAAATCCCTTTTAATCTCTCTTATTCCAACTGGGTCACTCTGCGCGAGTACCATACATTTCAATTTTGCCACTGATTGTGCTCTTCAGCCGCTTTAGCTCTTACAAAGTGTTTCACATTATTGTTAAATAAAATATAAAGAAACAAAATAGAAATAAATATAAGCTGTTAAAAGAATAGCACAAGCAAAAGCAATAGGCAGGAGAAAAGTTTTAAAAAAGTGGCGGTATTAAGACTTTAGCTGATTTTTTTCATCACTCAAAGTGATGTTTGACATTTGTTGTCCTTAATTATCCTTTGGCTGATTTCTTGTTTAATTCTGCTTCTGCAATTGTGTTTTCTTTTTGTTATTGTTTGAATTTTCTTTTATACATTTTTTTATTTCTTTATTATTAATACTTTTAGCTTTTAAGTGCTTATTTTTGACATCGGCTTAATTAATTTAAAATTTTATTTTTCAACTTTAAGAAACAATTCTAAAATTTTAGAGGCGTGGTCAGAGCCAATTTATTAGATGTCTAAATTTAACATCGTCATTTTCAGAGCTCTGAGGAGCTTAGACCTTTCAGGTATTTGCTAAGTTTGGCAGAAATTGGGCAAGCAGAAGCAAACGATTTAATGGGCATGGCCCGCCTACTTCTTTCAGCTTATAATTATGTCATTCTAAGAGATGAAACTGTTTGCCAAGTTGTGTGGGAATAGCAAGTGCACATAATGTAGCACTAATCTTTCATAAGCGTGTCCCCACCTACTTTTTTTAACACAAGATTAAGTATTTTTTGGAACTTAAGGTGTTGGATAAAAATTTGTGAGGAAAAAGTAAGTGAAACATAATTTTATATTTTAGTGGGTGTGGCCCTGCCCACTTTTTTGAATGCTTAATTGTATATTTTTAAGTTTCTGAAAAAATCGGTTAACGGCACGTGAAATATAATGGGGGCTATTCTGGAAAACGCGTCGAAGAAGTGAAACTTTACATTCAAACAAAAACTAATTTTCAAAAATGGTTTTTGTTTGCCATGTATTTCTTAAATGAAATAAACGTGAGAATTTCAACGCGTTAGTTACTCTTTCTTTTAAAAACGGTTAATTTTGTATGAGAAACAAAAACAAATTTTTTACATTTACACAATTTTGTTTTTGTTTTCCATGTGAGTTTCACCAAGTCGACGCTTATTTCAGAATAGAAACCATCATTAAATTTTAAAGGGCGTGACCCCGCCTGCTTTTTAATTCAACATTGTCTCTGTTTTTAGTGTGTACATGAAATATTATATTGAATTTCAAAGGGCGTGGCTCAGCCCAATTGTTTCAATGCAAGATTGTGTATTTTTTACAAGTCAAGGTGTTTGCTTTTGTTTGATTCGTAGGAATCGGTGAAATGGTAACACGTGATATATAATATAAAATTTTAATGAGCGTGACTCCGCTCATTTGTCAACCCTCCAGATTGTGTCGTTGCGAGAGCCCAATGTGGGCGTAGTTCCGGCCACTCTTTTTACAATGGGATCTGCAATATCCCTTTAAATTTTCAAAACGCCGATTCTCGTACATTTCCTTTTTGTTTAAAAAAACTTCGACTTTATTGTACATTGTAATTTAAGGATGTGTGTAAAAAATCATACTTTTATTTAAAAAAAAACAACAAAATGTTAATAGATAATTATGCTCGCTAATGTCTTAACACTTAAAGAACTCTTCAAAACATTTGCCAGCTGATGAAAAATCATTTTGTTTGATTAATTGCCCAAATTCCAACGTATGTGCATACATCTATGAGTATTTGTATGTGTATGTGAGTGTATGTGTGTTTGTATGTGCGTATGTGTGCCCAAGTTTCTCACTACTGTTTTGCTTCTACATTTAAAACTTTTCGCACCAAAATTGCAAAACAATATTAATAATTGATATCTTAAGGTAGAAGTTTTTTAAGTTGTTTCACCCCTCTTATATATTTACCGCTCCGTTTTGGAGTTAATAAATAAGTTGTATTAAACAATTTATATTTAATTTCATTTATGTTCAAAAAAACAAAAGAAACAATTTACTTAACTAACACATCTGTGTCTTGCCTTTTTTACGCATTTTATTTCCTCATCCAACTAAAATATTAAATGATTTTTTGTTTCATTTTCCTTTTACACAGAAATAAGGCTCAACACAGTGGGGTTGAGTGCAAAAATATTGCATTGATAAATGTGTGTCTGCTAAGAGCAGTTTAAAAGTAAACATTATTTTTTAATTTTATAAAACATTTTAGTTGTAGCACGAATATTTATTATTAGTAAAAAATATTACTTTTTACTTTTTTTAGTTTGCAGTAACGTCGATGTTATTCTGTAGTTTCTGTGTTTTCCTCACTATTTAATTTAATTTTATATCATGTGGCATCAATGCTCACAAAATTTCGAAATAAGCGAAAATTATATAGATGGAAAAAATTATTTCAACCGATAGCGAATATCGTTAAACTATATTACTGGATGACAAAACCAATATGCTTTCATTATATTTATTATAGCGATACAATTATCGTTATAACAGTTGCTGAATTCAGGTACAGAAAAAGGGGTTTCATCAAAAAATTATATTTATCATGTACAGCTTTTTCTCAAAATAATTCTGCCTGACAAAAAAAATATGGCACCAAACTGAAAGTAAACTCTTTCAAACAGAATTTTTTTTTAAATCTGTTGGTTAAGAAGAAGTACGTTAAATTAAAATTACATTTTAATGGGCAAGCTTCCGCCCATTTGTTTAAATGCAGGATTGTGTGTTTGTCAGAGGTTAGGTTGTGGGTTAGGTCTTGTAAAAATCGGTAAAGTAGAACCACTTAAAATAATATATTAAATTTTAATGGGCACGACTCGGCCTATTTTTTTAATGAAAGATAATGTCTATTATAGAGCTTAAGGTGTGTGGTAAGTATCATAAAAATTGCTTCAGCGCAACCAAGTGAAATATAATAGTAAATTTTAATGGGCGTAGCCCCCACATTTTTTTAACTTTAAAATTTTGTAATTACAAGAACGAAAGGTGTTTGCCAGGTTTCGCAGCAATCAACTTAGTAGAACATCATATCATCCATTTAAAATTTTGTGGGCGTGTCTCGGCCCACTTCTTTTACAATGCCACTAATTGGAAGCTATAACCTATTTTTACAACCGGCATAAAATTGTCCAAGTCATGAAGTAACAATGCCAAAAATTAATAACCTCCTCTTTTTTTTTTTGAAGCCGGCTAAAAAAATTAAAATGACCCGGTCTATGAAAAGGTGGCTTATGACTCAAAAACAAAATTTCGAGAAATCAGCTGTTAAAGATGTAATGCATACAATGCATTTCGTCTGTTCCTCGGTAGTTGTTCTCCTTCGTTCTGTTTCTGTTGGTCTTTTCCGTTATAAACTAGTGAAGTTTTGAGGAAAAAAATGTCATTTATTTCCAATTTCTCCTTTTCCACTCTGGACAATTTTGACGTGATTACCTATAATGCCTGTCGATGAAGAATTTTGCGAGGTTTTTAAAAAATATTTTGGTGAAGATGAAGAGAATGATCATGATTATTTCGATGATGTTGGTATCAATTACGATGAGGAACTACAATCATTATTTAAAGCTGAAGAAAAATTGAAGTGGAACAAACTTTTTCTTTACAAAGGAGGAAACAAATTGATAAATAAATTTTTTGCAGTATTCAATCCTTTTTTTCATTTTTATCTTCATTCTCGTTTTTAAATAAAATTCTGTTTCTCTTTCATTTGTGCTTTTCTTTCTCTACATTTTTAGTACACTTCTAGGGAAGTTAGGACTTTCTGCTTTTCACCATGTTAAACAGCGTCTCAAAAACTATCCGAACCAAAAAAAAAAGTGAAAAATAATTTTTTGAGTCATAAGCCACCTTTTCATAGACCGGGTCACATGTATGAAATTAAATAATAAAATTAATTTATGAAATTTATTATTTGACATATTGTCTTAAGTTTATTTTAATTAAAATTTATTTTCTGGTTGTTAAGCATTGTCCATATATATTTCATTGGTGCTTTGCCAAATAGTCAGTAGACTTCAAAGTATGTGGTTGAAGTCTAGTGATGATTTGGCAAAGCACTAATGAAATACATATATATGGAAAATGCTTAACCACCCGGAAAAAAACTCAATTAGAATCAATTTGTGCTCATCTATCGGGCTTAAAAAAACACCCTCTATATCTGATCAGCTACTACGCATGTTATTGGCATATTCCAAAAGAAAGTCAAGAGCAAGAATTTAAAAAATCAAAGAGAAAAATCTCTTACGAAAATTAAAAAAAAT
The DNA here is from genome assembly GCA_905220375.1 of Tachina fera. Lineage (NCBI taxonomy): Eukaryota > Metazoa > Arthropoda > Insecta > Diptera > Tachinidae > Tachina > Tachina fera. Next base: position 98,295,918 of record LR999967.1, on the reverse strand, counting down.
ATTGCACATTTCATTAGTTTTGGTTCACATTTTGTATTGCAATCATTTACATTTTTGCAAATCGTAAATTCTATTTAACAATTTATTTTATTTTAATTTTTATTTGAGCTTATTATGCGTTTTAAGTTATTTTTATTCTGAATACCAGCAGTAAATTGTAAAATACATACATATTTATGTTTGCAAGTTATTGCTATGGGCCCCACTGTGCGTTAGCAAGCAGTTGTTAAGCCAACGAGGGGCATGTGGCAAATATTGATTTCTTGTCGTAGTTGGTGGCTTTGCTTTTTTGCATTGTTTTTGTTATTGAATTTAATATTTATCTGGCGTCCATATCAACGTGTTGGTCTAAGGAGAATATTTGCTTCAAAATCTCTTACATTAAGAGTTGCAGTATTAATTTAGCTTAACAATATTTTGAGTTTTAATAATGGGTCTTATTTATTACGAGTGTCGTATTTCGACTATGACTGCGACGATTTTATGTTAAATTAAGGAAAAAATTTTGCAATGTTTTTTAATCTACGACAAAATCATCGTAGCCATAGTCGAAATACGACACTCATAATTAGCTTTAATGACAAAAGAAATTTAAAAGGAAACACTTTCAAGTTGCGTGTGTTAATGACCCAAGAATACGAAAACGGTTTATTTTGTTTCGCATTACAGTTTAAACCTTAAAACATCTTATATTTTAACATTCCCAAATTTAGCATTTTTATTCACCAAAATCCCCAATGCAAATTGTACTGTTTCTCATTGCAAAATACTTCATTTATTGCTTTGAAATTAAGTTTTCAAGTATACACGAGTATCAACTTTTTGCAACATAAGCTTTAAGTTGAAAATGTATACATACCATTATTTGAGATGAAACAAATTTTTATTCATACCCAAGAAAGTTTTGTATAAAAGGAGCACTCATTAAATTTTTCAAGAACTTTAAAAAACTAAGGACCTTATTATGAGGTAACATTCGATTTTCGATCTTCCCTGGCTATCGAACATCGAATGTTCAATTCCGAATAAAAATTCGTCGCGGCACTTGTTATCGAACGAAATTACGAAATATTTCCATATAAACTATATTGAAATCTTTCGCACTTTCCACTACAGTCGAAGATCGAAAGTTGCGTATAATAAGATCCAAAAATTTTATGAAGTTTTTTCTAATTAAAGCCTTTAATTGAAAAAATACAAATAAGCCATTAAAAATTTATTTCAGTCAATTAATGTTTTGCCTAAAAATTTTATTAATTAAATTTTAATTGACACAATTATATATTTAATTGATTTTTGATTTTGTTGAATTAAAGTCGTTGGTTGGAGAAATATTGAGATTAGTTCTAAATGTTCGCCGAGATAGTGAGAGAAACTAAAAGTGAGAGAGAATTTCGAATTTTCGAAGTCAGATATTTTGTCTCAACATTGCGAAATTTTGATAAAAACAAATTATTATTTTCACGTGTAGTAGAACGTAATGATCGTCCATGGCGATTTATTTGGTGATTTGGACGCTATCAATTGTTAAAATTCTTAAGTCCATATTATTTCACTTTAAAGTATGAGACGCGCGCGCATACTTTTTGAAGCGCATTTTTAGAACAACTTAAAATGCCAGCTTAATGGGCGGTGAAGACGATCAAATAAGTCCTTCAACTAGTGCATAAGTGTGAGTATGGTCGCTTAATAATAGACATGCAGATAAAGCCGTCAATCAACATATTTATTTTGACTTCGTAGCGTCCGTATCAAAGCATAACGTCATGTGTGTTATTAGCGGCAAGTGCAGTTTTGTTTAAAAAATAAGGAAACAAAATGAATGATGAAATTTTGGTATACTCGTAATTATAAGAAAAGAACAATTTTACATACGAAAATTTAAATTATATGAACTATTTTTCAAGCTTAAGATCTGTTTATATTATTATATTTTTAATACCGATTTTTGTTAACCTTTGATTAACTTCTTCAGGATATTTGTTATTTTTTTGTTTTTTGTTATATTTTTATTTATTTTAATTTTTTTTTTCTTTTTTGAAAGGAAATTAAATATAAGAAATAAACAAAAAATAAGAAATATTCTGAAATAAACTGAAGGTTAACGAAATATTGAACTAAAACATAAAGATATCAAGTGACCTAAAGCTTGAAAAAATAGTATAATTGTACATGTATAAAAAAGGTCGAAAAATTATATTAAAAAATTTTAAATTAAATAAATCTGGCAAGCAATTTTAGTTTTTTGATAATATACAAAATTTATTTTTTTCATCCTCTAACTTCCCCATGACGATACGAAGCAAATAAATTTTTTTCGCCAACAGGACTTGGTGACGATTTGATTTTCATCAATCACTGCCGACAACGCGTAGGTTTAGCCGAAAATATAGGACTTCACGCATACAACTATGTGATTGATGAGTTTATTTGACCGTCTTCTGGGCACTCAAGGTTTTAACATTTATCAAAACTAATTATAATAAAACATGGAAAATATAGCTTATGTGTCAACACGCAAGCGTTTGGAATTTTCATTTCAATCATAATATAATAGACTCGGGTGTTGATTAGAAAAAAAAACCACAAATGTAAGTAAAATACAAAAGTGACAATAAAGTAATAAATCCATTAGTTTCAATAATAAATTTGAGTTAACACTAGATACACATACACACATGTACATATATACATTAGTGTAACAGTAAAAGATAAAAAAACAATAATTTCCTATAAAATTACAACGGATACAGTGGAAGAGGAAATAACGTGGAAACAGAACAGCAAAGAAAAAAAGAGTATATGGAAAACGAAATTGTGTTTACGTGTAAGTATGCATGCCGAACGAAAACTTGTTTGTATAGTTGTTTTGTTTGTTTCACAGTACCGCTGCTATTGTGGCATATACATACATACATATACACACATACTTATTTGACGAGACCACAGACAGTATTGAAGAAAAAGAAATATTTGCATTCTTACTTTATAGTACAAAATCATCAGTAAGTGAAACTTAAAAAGTCACAGAAGACTTAATCGAAATTCAAGTTTATTCATTCCTCGCTTCCTTCTTTCTTCATGGTTTTTCCAAGTGTGCAAACGTGCTGCAGCACTAGCAGTGAAATTAATATTTTTGTAAGGCTTGTCTCTAGTAAGCGCGTTGCAGTTTACTCGTACTCTCATAGTGTGCAACGCATTAAAATATGTAGTAGTAAAAAAAAAACATTAAGCCTGAGCAACTACGTTTTTGTAGCCCCTTAAGCTTCTCAAAAAAAAAACGAAAAGAAAAGTATCTGCAAGCAGAGTAACCATGAAACCAATACAAATGCAAATTAAAAGGAAAACAACATAAAATGAGTGATTAAAAACTTTTAGTAACAAAACAAACTTTAAAACATTGAAAACTTTAATAATTGGTTTAACAATTTCTTGTCCGTTAAAGGAAAGCACAGTTGCTTCATCTTTGTTCAAATAACGAGTAGAATTTAATTTAATATTGAATCCATTGATAATAAGGCGAAACTAAATGCAAATTTTTATTTTTATTTTTTTTGGTAATTAAAAACTTTATAATTGAATATGAAAGACGGATGAGTAAAACCAGGTTGAGCAAATCTCATACGGTCTTTATCATAAATATAAGATATGGAACTATGGAACTATCGAACGTTACTGTCAAGGTTAAGCCATTTTTAGGTCATGAAAGTTTCACATATATATGTGGCAAAAAGGAAAAAGTGTTCAAGCCGAGATAAACTGATTTTGAGTTAATGGCACCTCCGTAATCAACATATTCGATAATTATCTCTGCAGAGATGGTCAAAATCTCAATTAACTTGGGTAAATTTTCAGGAAGTTATAGCACTTATCTTTTTAGGGTTCCGTACACCAAAGGTGAATAGGAACCCTATTGTTTTCGCTACGCTGTCCGTCATAGGCTATTTTCCAGGCTATGGACCTGAAATTTGGACAGAAAATGTAGAACCTTGGCCGTTACCACAACAAATATATGAGAATTAAAAATTAAAGGGTGTTCCAATGTGAGCAATGAAAAATGTTAAAATCCCATGTAATATACATACAATTGCATGCACATATGTATATTGACGCTTGAAATTTGTAAAATTAGTGCATTTTCATACAGACTAAAAAAATTAACACTAAAATTTAAAAAAAAAATTTAATTAAAAGTTGTTCTATCAGTTAATGTAATTTTGACAACTTGCTGTATCTCGGAAACCGTGGGAGGCAAACTCTTGAAATCTTCAAAAACGGTAAAACTAAAAAATCACAAAATTATAAAATGGCCAGACCGAAAAAAAAATCGTAAGAAATTTAAAAAAAAATTAGCGAAAAAATTCTAACACTAAAAAAATCGCCCAAATAAAAAATCGCCAAAATATAAAACGCTAAAAACCGAAAAAAATCGCCACAACGCGAAAAAAGCGCCAAATCTGAAAAAAAATTTATAGCAAAAAAAATCGGCAAAATAAAAAATATTTGCCAAAATTAAAAAAAATCGCCAAAAATGAACAAATGACATAAACCGAAAAAATCGTCAAAACAAAAAAGTGTCAAACCTTAAAAGCAGCTATATGAAAAAAATCGCTAAAATTAAAAAAAAGTCGCCAAAACGAGAAAAAAGTGTCCAAACTAAAAAATCGACAAAATGAAAAAAGCCAAAAAACCGAAAAATCACCTTAACTAAAAAGCGCCTACAGGAAGAAAAATCGAAAAAAAGTTCGCCAAAATAAAATTAAAAAATCGCCAAAATGAAAAAAACGCCAAAAACGGAAAAAAATCGCCAAAACTGCAAAAACGCCCAAAACGTTAGAACTAAAAAAAATTCCAAAACTATATTTAATACATATAGGCTAAGATTCGTATTAAATTACACATGTAGTGTCCGTAAGGGACCCTTCGTGCGCGGGTCAAAGTCGCACTTCACTGAATTTATTTAAACTTCTAATCTCATTTGGAATAATACTCTTAGCTTAATTTAAGTTATAGTGTGGTATATTTAATTTAAACTTAAATATATAACTTATAGTATGTAAAACGATGTCAGCTTAAAATATATAAAGGTTAAGACAGAATTTCCCAATTTAACTGCAAAAGTAATATATTCCTTAGAATCGACTTGAATGCTTAAAAGTGATCTCCCGCAAAATAATAAAATATGACTTAAGCACTTTTTCCTTATTGCCACAGATACTCGTATATAAAGCATACTTTATTATACCTGAATATGGAGAAATAATTTTCGGACAAATATTATCTAGAAAAGTACTAGTTTTTGGAAATTTGTTTATGTTAATTGGGTACAAGAATTAAATTGAAATAGTTTCTTTTAAATTATTACTAACTAGTATTTTTATGCCATTTATTAAAACTTTGTTTAGGATTTATGCATTTATTTATTTAATTTATTTGGAATAATAATAATACGAATATCTAAAAATGGCCTAATATTCGGGAATTCGAATACGAATATTCACGCATCAGTAATACATACATACATTCACTTTTAAATTGTCGAAACGAACAAATTCTTTCAACAACGTAGGACTGGCTTGTCAATGTTACAAATAGAACTACACTAAATATAAAAACTTTAGTTAAATTCCATAATAACAAAGACCTTCACTCGCTGAACAGAGTCTTTGGTGGAAATCGAAAACACCACCCACACTGATACACTATTTATTACTCTACATATATTTTTGTTGTTTTTGGATGTACATATGTACGTACATATGTATGTGTACCGAAATATAAATATAATATAAATAATTAGAATAGTTATCTTTATCATTGAATAATTACAGAAAAGTACACTTGTATACACATATAAGACCTCAAATATTTTCACTTCTCTTTCCCCTTTTGCAGCCCAAAACAATAATAAAGGCATTATTTTAAAAACTTAAAGGAAAATGTCAACATTTGTCGAAGCAAAATAATAATAATAATTTATTTTAAAAACAAAATACCATATAATAAGAAAACTTCATATATATGCAAAAAAAAACAACAGAGAGAATTAAATGATAAATGAAATATAATCAAAAAAATGCGACTAAGCAAGCAAGCAAAGTTGGGTTTTTATAAAAAAATATACATATTTTCGTCGAAACTAATTATAAACTAAATAATGAAATCGTAAACAAGTTTTCGTTTAGTCATTAATCATAAAAGACTTCTGCATATTTTCCCTACTGCTCCATATGGAATGCTTCAACATTTTCCGGAAGCACATCACATCTTGTTTGCTACTTCTAATTTAAAATTTTGAGGAGAAATTATTGATGCCATTAGGAGCGTTGAAAATGGGAATTTAATAATACGACTTATTAAGCTGGCTAAAGAGCTAAAAACCCAAAAAGTGGCTGCATGTAAAAACGATAGTTAATGTATCAAAAAAAAAAAAAAAAAAAAAAAAAAAAAAAAAAAAAAAAAAAAAAAAAAAAAAAAAAAAGAGGCGTTGCCACAGATTACAGTATTGGGAGCGGCACAGGTAATCATAAATTCTTTAGGTAATTATTATGAAGATTATACTTAAAAACTTAAGCATTCCAAGCTATTTCTGAAATCGTATCGTGCTGTTGCGTGTCAGCTGACAAAATAAGTAACACAATTACAGCTGACATATTTGCTAGCAGCCTCACGTTGTTATTCGTACTAACTAACATCCAGAATTAAACGATACGACAACTTCAAAATTAAGTTTATATGAATTGACTAACGAAGCCACAAAAAGAGTCACGTTACTGGCTGTCACATCATCCAAGACATAAATTTGATATGCGATGTGTAAATCATTATCAATTCTATGGACCCTCTCTCTCATGGTAAAATTATAACAGGTACATGCACAGGCCCAGCCTGTTGATGTATACAATACAAATAGTTGTCACACTTTGTGTAAGTTAACACAAAATAAATTAACAAACCATTTTACACTAAACTGAATATTGGGTCAGCATATTTTATAAATTAATTCAAAAGAGGTTAACAAACTGTTTCCCAATAAACAGAATACCAAATCAGCATATTTTGTAAAGTATGATAATAAAAAAGCATAATGAAATTATTTCCCAATAATTGCAGTTGTGCAATTATTGCTAAATAATCACGCCACCTTTAGATTTAAGTCAATATAAATAAAGTACTTTTTAGTTTTAGTTAGTTCTTTTTTTGATTCAATAAAGTGCGGTCATTCTGACCAAAAACAAAATTTTTTTAGAACTTTTATTTCACAAGTTCTTAACTTGTACAAGCTACAAAGATGTTAGTGTATGTGTTTTAAATAAAATGATTACAGTGTTGCCAATGAAATTACAAATGGCTGTGTCTCCAATTACACCTTGAAGAAAATTACACTACACATCTTTAAAGTTAAAGTGAAAACAAAAAGAAATAAAAATAGAACAAACACAAAGTGGAATTACACACAAATTATCAGGCCTGTCACAGAAATCAATCGAAATTGTTTTGATTACGAATTTTCATTTCGATCGTTTTTGTTTTACCTTCTCCAGATTTCGATCGATTTGTTCATTCCGAAAAAGCATCAATCGATTGTTTTCAATTTAAATGTGGCAATACTGGGCAATGCAAAACAAAAAAACACTTGGTTACTCGTATTAGAATAGCAAAAATTTAGTAAAGGATCAAGTTTTTTTTATTGAAGTGAACCAAATTTAAAAAATTATACATGAAATGTCTGTAATTGCAATAACAGGAAAATTGGTTCTGATCCATTTGCATATCCAAACGTAGTAGTGTATGTGTTAAAGTTTTATTAATTTTATGTGACACAAAAGAATATTTCACTTTTTATGATGATGCATTTTTTCTTAAAGTCTTGAGAAAATATCTTAAATAAAAATTAAATAATACAAGATATTTTAAATCAATGGTTTTTCTTTATTGAAATAAAGTTGTTTGAAACAGATTTTTGTACTTCACATGGAGGAAATTAGAATTCCCACTTAAATAAAAGTGGTTTCATTTCGAGAAAATTCTTCGTTTTTCGTTTTATGAAGAACCTAATTCTGTGACAGGCCTGTATACATGAATCTAATTACATGGCCTACACATGAGAGTAATTGCATACTCTGCGTAATTACACACATGTTGGCAACGCTGAATGAGTATAATCATTTATGAATGCCGCATCTGCAATTGTACTTTAGTCACCCTGTAATTGTTGTTTTTAAAATCAAAAGACATCTGTTTCTGACAATTATTCGTTTGTTTGTACCAATCAAATATATGTGTTGTAATTTTGTTGTAGTAGTGCATGTACCTGGTATAATTTTACCATGGACCTTGTAAGAGGGATTTTTTTTGGAAAGTTTTAAGGTTAAGATATGTAACTTAGTGAGTTTGCAAAATACTTAAGGTATGTAGATAAAAACTAAAGTTATGTCACAATTAAATAATAAATAAAGGATTTACGTACGAGTACTTTTAGTGGGTAAGCTATGTAGAACTAAAATTTTCAAGTTTTGTTTAAAAATTTAATTAAACACAAAGTTTAATTGATTCACTTGAGAGCTGTTAAATTTCGAATACGATTAGTAATCAATTAGGTTACATTTTAAAAAGAATTGTACTGATTATATAATTCCCTTTAAAATAAATTTAATTTAATCATTACTTCACCTTAAAAAAAAGTAATGAAATTAGTAATCAGTACAACTAATAATAATTATTTAACAGCTTTGACTCAATCACAATTTTAATAGAATTTTAAATTTATTTTCAATTAAAGTTGTTTATTGCAGGAATATTTTTTTCTGTGCAGGAAGAGATGCATGTCGTAACCGTTATCAATATTTGTAAACCAAATGATGATAATGATGATGATGACGTGAAATCATTTTTATGCTACTCGTATGTATCATGTATTTATTACCAGCATATAGAAACAATTTCGTTGTTGCTTATCATATGGCTTGATTCAGTTGCTTATACTGTCTTGATGAATTTAAATCCTTCAGCCGCTCTGGGTGTGAATGTCTTTGATGCCATTATTTCCTTTTATGTTATTCATAAACCGCATACAAATAGAATTTTATGAATACATACTCTTATACATATATTACTTAATACTCTGATAATATCGCTAAAATTAGCAATATATTTTATATGGTTTTAATGCTCGTAATGCATATTACACATTTGCGTTTATAGTATATTTTAAGTACTTGACATATAAAATAAATATGTGTTGCCAGCTTAGCTTTTGCTACACACACAGTCAAGTTTCGTTTAAGATTCTTGACTTTGCCAAAATTTTACTTTTATAGTTGTATTTGATATAAAATGTGTGAAACTTCAAATAGAAGATTCTGTTGTACTAAATAATAATGAAAGATTGTTAGAAGAGCCCAACAAAAAAATACACAGTACCACTAGAACTGCTTGCCATATAATGACTTACTTTTCTGATTGCCAAATTTCATTACTCGTTTACAAATCACATTAGCTAAAATATAAAAAATTATAAACAAGTTGCTAAATGAGGAGAATGATTTATTGTTATTAAATAGATTACGTGAACAAGTTGCCAAGTAAAACGGAGAGTGTGCTTCTCAAGAATCGATTATTTTAGTCTCACTCAAGCCTTGTTAAAATCATTAAGTTGGTAATCCAGTAGGGAAGAGCTTCCACACCAAAAATGCTTAATTCCAAACCCGATTACATTTTTTGAAGTTTTTAACTAAGTTTTGCAAGTCAAAAGATTTCAAAACAATTCATTTTGGAAAATAACGATCAGTCTCTAAGTGTTTCAGAATCACTTGTGTATTAACCACCTTGGATTAAATTTTAAACAGTGAAATAGAAGTAAAGATGCAAACAGTATAGAGTACACAGAAAAAAAATATTTGTAAATACATTTAAATTTTTTGTTATATCAATTAAATAATTAATTGATTTTGAACCTACACGCAAAGAAAAAATATAATTGAGGTAACCATAATCAAACAGCAACATACTATGATTGAATTATATGGTTGTAGTTAAATCATATTATTGTCAAAAGAAAAGTAAACTTTTAATAATATTATTATCTGAGTTAATAATAATATTATCAACAAAAACAATGAACTTTTTTACACCTAATCTTATTATTGTAAATATGACAACACTATTGTTAGATGTGACTAAAATATAATTGAGACTCACCATACCATGTTCTAATATTATAATAATATTGTTAAGTATGACAACAGTACTATTTAATATAATAATAATATTTTATTTTTCAATCATATATTTATTGGCTAAAACAGCTGTGCGTTAAATTCGAAATAAAAATAAATTAATACTATTGAAATAAAATATATGTATATATATATATATATATATATATATATATATAGAAATGTATACTTAAAAATGTGTGTATGCACGAAATACAGACAATCTGTATAAAGAGATAAACATACATACATATGTATGTACGTATATGTTTTTATTTATCTACCCTTTTGTTTGTTTGTACTCTATTTATTTATTTAACACGACGCGTGCAATACCGATAGCTTACAAACGAAACACTGAACTGACAGAAGATGTTCCTGAAAAAGGTTTTTTTTTAAACTTAACATAGTATGGTTTTGGAAAACATGATATTGTTATTTACATTATATTATTTTTAAATAATAACAAAAATTATGCTGCAGTCATACATTTTTAACAAAACTATATTGTTAAACTCTAACCTTATCACCGTTTTTTATGAATATAATAATATAATTATTAAATTCAAACATTACTTTGCTTGCCCTAACAAAATTAATGTTTCAAATAATAATAACTTGTTTTTAACGACCACACATTTGTTTCTGAGAACATAATATTGTTTTCTCAATCATACTACAACCATATCTTTTTTTGCGTGTACAACGATTTTTGTAAATAGCATTACGAAATTGAAGGAAATTAAAGGAAAATCAGAAAAATATTTGCAATCAAATATATCAACAAATAGTTTTTTAGATTTCAAAGTTATATCAATTAAAGTTATTGTTATAATAACAATGTGAATTGTTGAGTTTCTTGACAAATTAATTAAATTAACAATTTACAATATTTTTTTATATACAACCACAATCCTAGAAACTATTGTTCGCTTGCGTGCAAATAAAACTAAATATCTTCGGACGGAGTCAAACCAGCAAAGTCTAGACTAACAGCCTTGCGTTCATTTTGGAGAGTAGTTATGACTTCGTTTCAGTTAGTTGACGAATGTCGGTACATTGTGAGGATAGTGTGGTACTGGCTTAATGATGTCTTTCAAATACTTTGTAGAATCAAATTTGAATTAATCGCCCTGCATTAACTTTTGACAGATTAATCTGAAAAATATATATAATCACACTGCTTAAAAATGCCTGTGGCGGCAATAAGGAAAATTTGTTTAAGTCATATTTGACTGTTTTGCAGGAGAGCACTTTTAAGCGATCAAGTCAATTTTTAGAAATGTATTTCTTTTACAGTTAAATTTGGGAAACTCTCTGTTAACCTTTATTTTTTTTAACAGACAACGTTCTACACACTATAAGTAATACATTTAAGTTGAAATATATCAAAATATAATAAGTTGAAATATACGAAAGTATAAACTAAATTTTTCGAATATGCAGATTACGGAGGTACTATAAACTTAAAATCAGCTTATCGCGACTTAAGCACTTTTGTCTTTTGGGTACAAATATATTAACATCATATTACAAGAGATGATATCCCAAAAGGAAATAAAAAGGGTGTCAAAACTTGCTTATGCATCGATTGGTTTTTAAGAAAAGTATTCTCAAATTTTCAGCAAGTATGAATGAACTGAGCTTTTAAGCACTATCTCTAACCATAGCTTAATATCAAATTAAAATTTATCCAGCTTTTGCAATTTATATTTTTTCAAAGACTTATATCTTTTTTTTAACACTGCTGGCAACACTGAGAAATACATATCCATATAAATTTATATATTTCCTTTCATAGCGAATGGATTTTTGTTAATGTTTTTCATTTTCACATACATTACGCCCATTAACAAGTTGCTAAATTTAGCATTGCTTTTAATTTTTGAGCCTAATTCATTTTGTTGTAGAAAAAAAAATGATTTTTATAAAAGGAATAACTTTTTTTTAATTATATTTTATTAGTTGAGTACTTTTAATTCTTTTTTTCACCAGGGAAGGAATATTTTAATGTAACTTTCTTTAAGAAGACAAGAAAAGTTAATTAAGAGTGGTTGGTTAAATTTTGCATTATTTCGTTTCTTGTTTTCATAAGCATCTGATACTCTAATATAAATATTAAGACAAATTTCATTTAGATTGTTATTCCTCTTACTATAGAAATTAATGATGATTAACTGGCATGATTCTTTATTTTTAAGGCTAATTAAGGCAATTAGATGAACAATTTTCGAATATAACGGCCGCATCAAAAAAATAATAATAATTTGAACTTCTTTCTTCTTTCTTTTCTTTAGGCAAAATTTGTATGGAACTTTTGTTTTAAACGAAAACTTTATAAGCTTAAATTATATTTTTTTGGGATACGGCAGTAAATGTAGTCTTACTGCCGTATCCCAAAAAATATAGATTCCTATTTGAAAATAAAATACGAGAATTGGTTGACATGGCAGGCAATTCCTGAAACTTCCCAATAAGCTGTAGATTTTCGTCACGCTGTTTAAGTTTACAAAAATCAGTCAATAACTTAAACAGATATGACAAATGCTTTTGAAGTTATTAACAAAACAAAAATGATTTTCCCGAAATTTTTTGTTAAATACATTTATCAAACGGATCAGCCGATTTTAGGCAAATTGACAGAAATCGAGGTGTCTTGTTAAGGTTAATTAAGCTGATTATATTAGGCTGTTAGATTAAGTTATGACATAATAACACACACATAGAAATCATTGCAAAAATAATCAGGACCTTAAACTGTCAAAATATGATGAATACTAGGTTTTATAAAATTCGGATAAAATAGCGGGAACTTTAACACAATAAATAACATTTTCAAAGCAAATTTTTCCTTACAAAATCGATTTAGTTAAAATAACACTTAAAGATATATTATAAATTCTGTGGCAAAAAGGAAAAAGCGCTTAAGTCGACATAATGGTAAAAACAATGAATAAAATTTCAAATAATTTCTGCGATTTTTCAAGATGCTATAGCAAATATATGAATTGCGGCATATATTTTTTAGACTTCTAATCTCATTTGGAATAATACCTTAATTTGGGTTATACTTTGATGTATGTATTTCAACCTGAATGTATTACTTATAGTGTGAAGCACGATGTTTGCTTAAAAAATAAAGGTTTAACAGAGAATTTTTGAATTCAGCTGTAAAAGAAATAAATTTCAGAAAATCGACTTCAATGTTTAAAATTGCTCTCCTGCAAAACAGTCAAATATGACTTAAGCACATTTTCCTTATTACCACAGGCATTTTTAAGCAGTTGTGTTATATATATTTTTCAGATTATTCTGTCAAAAGTTAATGCAGTGCGATTAGTTCAAATTTGACTCTAAAAAGTATTTGAAAGACATCGTTAAGCCAGTATCACACTATCAGCACAATGTACCGACATTCGTCAACTAACTGAAACGAAGTCATAAGAACTCTCCAAAATGAATGCAAGGTTGTTGGTCCAGAGTTTGCTGGTTTGACTTCGTCCGAAGACATTTAGTTTTATTATCAGGCAAGCGAACAATCGTTTCGAGGGTTGTAATTATGTATAAAAAATATTTAATATAAAGGGTAAAGGGCCATCTAACGTTTTTTTTCAACTAGTGCTCATTTCGTGAATGTAATGTAATGTTGCAGAATGTGTGCGAAAATTGCGTACGGATTTTGGAAGAAGAGAAGCACCGTCAGCTCTGTATGTTCGTTATCTCGTAAAAAAACTGAAAGAAACAGGCATCCTCATCGATAAACCAAAGCGTAAAAAGCCAAAAACAATGCGCCATCAACATCAATTCACCGTCGTTCTTAACAATTGAACATTTCGGAGACATCATTGAGACGAATTTTGCATAAAGACCTTGGTATGACGCCATACAAAGTCCAATTGGTTCAGGAGTTGAAGCCAACTTGAATGAAATTATTTTTCATTATTAACCGGAAGGATTGTACTTTCGAATAAAAAAAGAAATTTGAGAATATATTCAGTAGTTGTTTTTTTAGCATTTTCAAAAAAAAAAGTTATTTGGCGGACCCTTTTTTTATTTAATTGTTAATAATTTGTCCATAAATTCAACCATTCACATTTTTAATATAACAATAACTTTAATTTAAATAACTTTCAAATCTAAAAAACTATTTGTTGATATATTTATGATATTTTTCTGATTTTCCTTTGACTTACAATTTCGTAATTTTATTTACAAAAATCGTTGTAGGTTCAAAACCAATTAATTATTTAATTGATATAACAAAAAATTTAAATGTATATACAAATATTTCTTTTCTGGGTATTCTATATTGTTTGTGTCTTAACTTCTAATCCAAAGGCGGTTACTACAAAAGTGATTCTGGAACACTTCGAGAGTCATCGTAATTCTCCAAAATGAATTGCTTTAATATCATTTGGCTTGCATCATTTAAAAATAATCAATATCAACCATTTGGAGCCAAATTATCTTAAATGAAATTCTTAAAAAAAAATAAATTTTTTAAGATAAATTTATCAGTATCAAACAATTTTTTATACTGCTAGACAATTTCATAAAATCGTTTAAGCTATAGGTTTGACAGTTTGCTGGGGAGAGCAAGTAAGTTTTAAGCTCATTTATATCCTGAGAGTAGGAAATGTTGGTAAGATGAGAGTTACTACGTTTATACGGGTGACTTATTCGGAAATGAAAATATTGCAAATAGACGGCGAAATAATTTTTTATTAGCAAATAGCTAACTCACAAAAAAAATTCTGATTAATACACTATTCGCAAATTAAATGTTTGAAAACAAAAAAAAAACAATACATATATAAATATTGCACAAAAAACATTGATAGAAGCAATTAATGAAAATTAAAACAAATAATTATTTGATATTTTGTACATTTACACTAATTGGCTTTGTCAACATAGTAAGTTTTCTATGATACAGTTTGAAAGTAGATATTGTACCAAAGTTATTGAGTTGAAATAAAATTAATAATTACATTTAATTAATAGTTTGTATAAAGATTTAATGGTTTGTAATATATCTGTAACACGGAGTGATAAAGGGTAAAGTATATTTTTTTTACCGGCATAGAAAACATTAAAACCAATTAAAAGTTTAATTGACTATTTTAATTGAAAATATTTTCTCAAAACAACATGGCACACTCTTCGAAAGTGCTAGACTTTAACTTATATAAACAAGAAAAAACAATTAATGTTTAATAATTGTTCATAATTTTTTGGCATTTTGAAATAAAGGATAACACTTTTTTCGGTGGATTACTAAATTTAATTAAAATAAGCATAGATTTACTTAAAATATTAATCAAAAATATTATTTTTTGTAATTGAAAAAAATTCAACAATAATTTTTTTTGTGTATGTGCCTTATGTTAATTTTTATATTATAGTTACAGCGCCTCTGGTGTTAAGTAGGCGAATTATGTTAAGCGATATAACCATTTTATTAAATATTTTACTTCAGCAGCAATTCATTGTTGCAAACATTGATAAAAAAGGCCGATGTTGATCCAACTGCCTAGGAATTTAACTCGGGCTCTCCTAAATCGTCATTTGCTTTGTAGTCGGCGCGCAAACTATTTCAGCCCACGGAACTTTCAATTTCTCAGTTAAAGTGGGTTCATGCACACTAATTCTTATTTTATGGACGAGATATAAAAATATAATGGCTCCGCTCTTCATACTCTTCTCCTCTCTATCTCTCTCTCACTCACTTCCATAAACTGAAAAGTTGCTCAATAAAATTACCTTGTGTGTATCCAGTCTTAGCTAGATAAAAATCATTTAATGCTAGCTATAACCAAAATATTTTTAATGTCAATGAACTTTAAAACTTTTGCACATACATATTTCACAACACACCAAAAAAAGAAAAAAAATCATACCAACATTAGTTAATTTTTATCCTTGCGATGTTTTGGCTCTCAGTTGTCAATATGTTAAAACGCAACACGTTTCTTGTCTTTTTGGCCTCTTGTAAAATTATTTTTACAATATTCCCATTAAAAACATATTCCAAGCTATAAAAAAGGCTATTTAGCAAATTTATTAAAACTAATGGCCTGTTTGTGAGATTAATTTTAATTGAAAAAACAACAACAAGTTTTCTTATTTTAGCATTGATTTCATACCAAAATTTTTCAGCGAGCGCTTTCTTTCGACTTCACCAAAAATGTCTTCAATGATGTAAAAGATATTGTCATGTCATATGCTGTTTATTCAAGAAAATTTTCAAATGATTACCAAAGAATAATATAGCAATTTAATTTTAATTTGTACAAATTAAAAAATAAGGCAACCATTAATAAAATTCCTCGTGATATTTCTCCCTTTTCGAATTAGAAAATTTTGTTTTCCCTATTAATTGCTATTAGTTGGAATTGTTTCACGGGAAAAATTTCACGCGGAATATATTTTACTTGCAAAAAAAAATGCCAGCAACATTCATAATTAATTACAAAAATAAACACAAAACTTGTGCTGGGAAATAAAAATTGAACTCATCAAATTAATAGAACATACTCGTACATTCATGAATAAAAACCCAGTAAAATGTGCTGATGTTTGCAGTTAAATTAAAGGACCGATAAATTGCTTCAAAATGTATTTGTTTTAATACTCTGAGAACACCTACACACTCATACAAACACACACGAACACACACACACACACACACACACACTGCACACTTAAAACTGCACACTCAATGCATTGTGTACACTATTGACTGCATTGATAAATGCATACGTTGCAACGCGTTGTTAATGATGACACTGATTTTATTGATACTTATGCTGATGTAGACGCAAATAAACAAATAAACGCCAATATTTGCTCATCAAACTTTAATGAACTTTATTAATACAATCACTTATACTACACTCTCGATTTATATATACAGTTTACTGCACGTCCTTGCGTTATTTTTTTAACAAATTAATTATTTACACACTCGTTTATATCTCGTATATAGATATATTTATCTCATTTATATTACTTTATTGTTTTGTAAATTTAAACGTATTTTTTTGCTGCTTGAAATTTTTTCAGCGAAATATTTTATTTTTATTTTTTTGTCATTTTACATAATTTTTTTTTCTTTCTTTCAATTAAACGAATGAACAACTAACGCGTGCTAAAGACTCGCTTGAACTGAATTTGATTTTCACAAATATAATCACATAGATGACAATTGTGCTTGACTGTCATTTAAATGCAGTTGTAACAAGAGCAGGATATTATGGAGCATGTCATTTGGCATTTAGCAGCATGTTGCCAGTGATGGCGATATAAACAAATTACAACTTCGCCTTTATGAACATTTCAAGCGATATGTTGTAACAAGTGCCTTTGCAACAATGTCTACTGTTCTAATGTTGCTAAGCTTAATGCAAACATGCTGATGTTCCAGTTAAGAGTAACTGTGTGTTGGTGCTTCGTTGTGTAACGTGACCAACTGAATTTAGATTTAGAAGAGTGGGGTTAGAAATAAATCATTGCAAGCCTATACACTACGCATCACTTAAATAAGGAATCACAATTTTTTTTAAGTTTTTAATTTAATTTTTAAACTATTACATTTTTAAACAGAAGGTGTTTATATGGAGCATTATTATTAATTTTTTTTTTTGATTATATTCATACAATTCATAACACTGTTTTACAAATTAATATTTTTGAAAGGTAAAACAAAAATTCAAATTAGAGGTGGGCGCGTGTCGTGTTTTTTTCCGGGACACGACCACGCACGACTCAACACGAAGTGCTCGTGACAAATAATCTGATTTCGTGCGTGTTCGGTTCGTTTCGTGTTGAGCAAAATTAAGACGAAAAACAAAAATAATATCGAATTAAAAACGTATGCAGGATGTACACGTTACAGCAAATCGTATGATAAATTATTCAAGCATAAAATTAGTTTAGCGTGAAGAGTGTATCGTGTTTTATGCTGCAGCAGATTTTTTTTTATTTCTTTTCTCTGTGTAAATTTTTTCAGTGTAAAAAACACATTCATGTATTGTTTCTATGTAAAAAATGATCAGTAAGGTTTGCCATTTCATTTTTTTATAATTTATTTAGTCCTTATTACAATTAAAGTCTAAACAAATAATTATATAATATTTAATGAAAAATAATTTTTCCTTAAGGAATATATGTAATTTAATTCTTGGAGAGAAAACTAAAAACTTTGTTCTTTAAAGTGAAATTGTTGATATACATACAGCTGGTGCCATTTAGCACCTCACAAAGAGTTTTTTTTTTTGCTTAAGGTTGGCACGCGCTCTTTCAACCATATGACGGCCTCCTGTTGGCATTATGAACTAACCTACATTCTTTATAAACTTTATCAAAATGAGGCAAGTTGTGCTTTAGAGTCAAGAACACAACAAATAGGGTTGTTGATGCCTTTAATGTTTGTTTACTTTACTGTTCCTCTCAGCTGTTGTAGCCCTTTCGCATTTCACGATACTCCTTAACGAAGAGTTACCAGTCTTTAGCTACGAGTACATGCACTCATATCTTCTGGCAAGATATAACATGTTTTAAATACATATAATTGAAATTTATATATGAAGGACATTTAAGGATAAAATGTGCGAAAGTATTTGCTATGATTGTTGCTTGCTAATGGCAGTAACTAACAATGACAATAAACTAAAAGCAAACAGCGCAACTATGGAAATTAACACTAATGGCAGGACTACTTTAGAACAGGAATGAACAAAAGTATCAGCAGCTTAACATGAAAAGGCAGTAAAAGAAATCAAATAGTCAAATGCCATTAAGCACGTTTTGCCATAAAAATAACATGAAGTGTAACAAACAGCGCAGTGAATGGCAACAGCGGAAGTGAAGAAGGAAAAAAATAATCTGCCCCTTCCATCATAAGGACACATCCTATCAAGCGCTAGTCCATAATTATGGTTTATTTCTTTTTCTCTTTTTTTGGCAGCAGACAGCAGGGAATAAAACACCAGATACAATTTGCAAACGAACAAATCAACATATGGACAATTATGTTAGTATATAATGCGACTTTAAGTTGTTGCCGAGCAACAACAACAAGAGTTGTCACACATACTATACACTTTGACACTCTCATTCAGCACTCCAACACAATGGTCAAATATTAGAAGTCAACTCCAGCTGTATGAACGATAAAATTATATTTCAATATAATTTTAGTTTTCTTTTTTTGTATCACAGGAAACAGATGAGCGAAACAAACTTTGGCTGTTGCAGGATATGTATTCCAATTATGACATTTCATTTGATATTTGATACATAAAGACAATTGGGGTAAAGCAGAGAGAAAATATCGTTACCTTAATATGAAAAGGTTCCTAACTCATTGTTTTTTGAATTCGATTTTTTTTATATTTCGATAGAGGATGCATAGGTATGCACACAATTTACACACAATATTTTCGAAAGGTAAATTCCATATTTAGGTGTAGGTGTAAAATTTACTACTTTCGGACTTTTTCACTTGATTTGACACCAGAGAAATTAGCAACTGATAATCAATCGTCTGCTGAAACGAGATTAGTTGGTATGAATATGCTTTAATTTTTTGCGAATGTCTGTCGGTGTGTGTGTCTTTAAGATTTTTACAACTCAATTTCGTTTGAAAAGAATGCATTAAAAATCCTTATTATTTTTTTAAATTTTTTATCATACAAGTGGTAATAAAAAGCTTTAAATTTGCTTAAAAAGATTCAACATTTTATTTCGTTATTGTCTTCGTACATTCAAACACAAAAATTCACTGTTGTTTATAAGAAACACGTCTCAAGAACTCGAATTTAGACCAACGGGCGATCATAGTATTAGTAATTTCATTAATATTTTTTTTGAAAGTATTAAATATTTATTATGTACATTAAAAATTTTATTAAACTTTAAAATATTTTGTTTTAGTGGGACGGGTGTGACCGAAAATTCCAGTTTTTCAATTACTGTACAAAACATTCATTATAAAATATGCAATGTTTAAAGTTCTACAAGAAGAAATGCAAACACGAAATTAGTTTCTTCAGAGATAAGGGTTCTTATTACAGATGAGAAGTGGAATTAAGCAAAACGTGAAGTGAAGTTCTACTTTGTTCCGCGCACGAAGGGTTCCGTACGGACACTGGATATGTAATTCAATACGAACTTTAGCCTTTATAAAATATAGTTTTGGAATTTTTTTTTCGTTTTTGGGTTTTTTTCGGTTTTAAGAGTTTTTTAGTTTTGAGGTTTTTTGAGTTTATTTGCTCTTTTTTTAGTTTTGGCACTTTTTTTCTAGTTTTTGCGATTTTTTCTTATTTTGGCGATTTTTTTAGTTTTAGCGATTTTTTTTTGGTTTTTGAGATTCTTTTCGGTTCTTGGCGTTTTTTTTCATTTTTGGGAATTTTTTTAGTTTTGACGCTTTTTGCTCGTTTTGGCGATTTTTTCGGTTTTTGGCATTTTTTTTCTTAATTTTTACGTTTTTTTTTTCGTTTTGGCGATTTTTTTCATTTTGGCGTTTTTTTTAGTTTTGACACTTTTTTTCTAATTTTGGCAATTTTTTTGGTTTTTGGCCTTTTTTTAATTCGGTGATTTTTTAAATTTTTTTTTAACAATTATATTGGTTTTGGCGCCTTTTTCGCGTTTTGGCGATTTTTTCGGTTTTTGGCGATTTTTTTCATTTGGGCGATTTTTCGTATTTGCCGATCTATTTTAGTGTTAGAAATTTGCAAAATTGCATTAACTGATGGACCACTCTTTAATTAAAATTTTTTTAAATTTTAGTGTTAATTGTTGTATAAACATTTTTTTTGTATAAAAATACACTAATTTTACAAATTTCAAGTGTCAATATACATACATATGTACAATGTACACACAATTGTATGTATATTACATGTATTTGTTTTTGTAGCGGCCAAGGTTCTACATACTCTGTCCAAATTTCAGGTCTGTAGCTCTTACGGTTCCTGAGAAAGTAGCGTGTTACGGACAGATAGACAGATTAGCGAAAACAATAGGGTTCCTTTCAACTTTGGTGTACGGAACCCTAAAAAGACCTGAAAAGAGGGAAGGCAGACTGGTCAGTATAGCGTTAGATGAACAATGCAATGCAAAAGCATGTAACTACACTTTTTTTAAATTTTATAGGAGAGAGAAAAAATTAAACAAAATGATCCAAGTGACTGAAGTAAAGTTGCTTCATTTTCATTTTTAATACGACTTGAAAATGTATAGCGAAAATTTATGTGTTCCTATGTAACACCCAATAGTTAATTAAGAAAGCGATTTAGATGTTTTTTGTTAGTTACACGGCTTTGACTTTCAGCTGACGATATTCCAATTGAAAATGGAATATTGATGAAAATATAATACTTTTATTCTTTTAATTTATCCGTAATTGTCATCAGTTCAACGTTTTTATTATAAGAAAGAGATTTGTTTTTTTGCGCCGTTTTGTGTGGAATTGCACATATTTAAGATATCTATTAATTTTCAACAGAATGATAGAGAAACTCTACTTTGTTAAACAATTAATAGAAACAGTTACAAAAGGGCTTGGCCACCTCCTTATGCCAGCATGATACAGTGTGGTTCAGGAGCATTCTCTTACATATTATGTATATACATGCATATCGTTACTTTAATATGGAAAGTCCCTAAATCATTATTTTTTTGAAATTACGTTTTTTTTTATATATTTCCATAGAACATCTAATGTATCGAAAAATCCGAAAATCCCGATTTCAAAAATATAATGAGTTAGGGACTTTCTATATTAGATAAGGTAACGATATGTATTGAAGACCTGCACAAAACCTTTTGCAATAACTTTTAAGATATGAGGTATTTTTCAAACGTTTTACTAAAGCGAAATTTTCTAAAACAAACGCTAAACAAAATTGTTGGCAATACATTTGTTTAACTTATTGCATGTATATAGTTCGTGACTGAAAAATGTGTGATGCTTGTGCTTTTTTCAACGCTTGGTCGCGTATACAAACAGCGTTCATACATAAATTGTGTACATGCTCTCTTATTTGTCTGCATACATACAAACGCACACGTGCATTTACATTAGTTGTGTGCGCTTGCTTTAAAAAAAACCTCCCTTATAAACATAAAAGCTTATCATACATATACATCTTACACACACATGCTCAAACGTACAATATGCAAAATAACAAGCATACACGCATCAACACTACTTCTGCTGAGTGTTTGTTATGAACAAGAATTCTTGGCAACATCGCTTGTTGTGCTTCGCTTATAATACGACAGCATTTATTATTGGTTTAGTATAATACATGCAACGAGAATACATTTAAAAAACAAAACGTATTTACATTTTAAGACTGTTTACCCAGGTCTCTAATATGTACATATATGGCTCCTGTGAATAAACGTATGCTTGATTGAACATGCAGTCTCAATTCCCTTATATATGCCTATTATCATAAAATTGGTCTAAGTCGAGATATTTTTAATAGATTACAT
The DNA here is from genome assembly GCA_905220375.1 of Tachina fera. Lineage (NCBI taxonomy): Eukaryota > Metazoa > Arthropoda > Insecta > Diptera > Tachinidae > Tachina > Tachina fera. The sequence continues at coordinate 98,273,197 of LR999967.1, read as the reverse complement.
TTGAACAACTCAATTCTTCTATTAATTCAATAAGAATAGAAAATGCTTAACTTAAGCCCGATTAAAAAAGTATTCCTGATTAAAATTCACTCTAGTTCCATTCAATTCATTATGCATATAATTATACGACATTTTAATTTACAGGTGTACTAGTCTCGATTAATAGACTCTTTTGTTGTTCGGGTTACAAGACTATGGAACTCAGTTGTACCAGGTGCAGAAAGAAGTTTTTCAAGGTCAATAACAACGTTTCGACAAGTTTTGGTAGAAAATCTGTAATAGGTGTGTTGCTGTAACAGCGAGGCCACATTCAAAATTGTTTACATATAATAACTCTTCCCATAAATTCACCAACATTTGTGCAAAAGGTGGGTATTTGTTTTAAGATTGTAGTTTTTTAAGTATTTTTATACCATATAATGCATCTGGATTAATTAGGCCTTCTGGTCTTACAATCTATAATAAATAAATGAATGAAATGAAATAATATAAATTTATTTTAAACTTATTAAATATTTATTGAAGTTTTTTTAAAGATTTATTTAATATTTCGATGCATACGACTTAGATCACTTATATAACAAAGGGCAAATATCTGCGCCACCAAATGCAAAAGTAATAATAAAAGGAAAACCGAGCAGCAGTTGCAGTTTCATTACTAGGCTGTTAAGTTAAGCTGTAGACAACAACACATCCCATTTTGTTACGCGGACCGCTTTAATTTTACTGTTGTTACTATTGTTGTTTCTGCTGCCCTTTTGTAATGTAATAATTTAACATTTTTGCTGTTGCATACTCTTCTGCGCCATTGAGCATTAAACGCTCTTTAGTTATTCCTGTGTTTTATGTGAATGCGAATCAGCGTGTGTTTGTGGGTTGCGTGGGGCGCATTTGTGTGTGTGCATGCCAGCAAGTGTATAAAATTACTGTTTGTTTGTTTGTAAAATTAATTTATAAATACAATTGACATTGAACCAAAATAAAAAAATCGCACAATTTATTTATGTATGAGTGTGAATTGAAATGCATGAATGAGAGCGCAAACACACACATGTAGACAGAGTAAAAGAGTGCACCTGCATAAATGCATACATAAGCATGTACACACATGTATGGAATTAATAATGTATATCCGAGTTGATAATTTACACATATATTATTCCTCTATTGCAATATAGACATATCTCAAGAAATTAGTTTTTGGAGTTAACAGAGCAGAAATTAACGTTGGTATCATATCTAACCTGGTATAAAAATTTTATATAAAAATCTTGTGTATGCACTTTGTGAGAAAATATAATACAGTAAGAGCTCGATGCATTTATGGAAAAGTTGCAATAATCGAACACTGAAAGTTTTATGTTAACATAAAATAATTGCAAAACGATGAACAGAAAACAATTCACATATTCCATTTGTAATAAAAAGCTGAGTATATAGAGCAGAAAACTACATCAATTGACACCACACACAGTGGTTCAAACACAAAGAACGCTGATGATGAAGGTGTAGTGGCCTTTGAAAACAGCTAGTTGTTCCGTTCTACTACAAGTTTGTCAGAATATTTACAATCAACTTATTTGTTTATTAATAATTATCACACATAATTTGGCTTACAAAATTACTCAAACTTTAGCCTAATCAGATCATATATAAAATAATTAATTTTTAATAGTTAAATATAAAAAATTCATACGTTTGATTAAAAAGCTTATTACAAAATAATATATTATACATGAATTGAAGCTTAAAACCAGTCTTCATATCTTGTACTTGCGCATGTTAATTTTTTCTTATTAACGCAATCTGTTTTGAGGAAAAAATTCTGAAATTTTGGTTTGAATTTGGGATTTTTCCTTTTTTCTGATAGTGCCGCCTCTTTAATTTTTTGAGTGGCAAACTAGCCAGCAAAAAATTTTACATTACTATCAGAACTACTTGCCATTATTGACTTACTTTTCTGATTGACAAATTTCATTACTCGCATTACATAAAATCTAAACATTTTTTTTATTGAACTTGATTGATGAGAACAATGATCGTTTTAGTTCAAATAGATTACGTGATTATGTTGCCAAATGAAAAAAGTGAATAGTTCTCAAGAATCAATTAAGTTGGTAATCCAGTAGGGAAGGGCTTAATTCCAAGCCTGATTACTTTTTTTGAAATTTTTGCAGGTTAAATTTTCCAAAGGAATATTATTCTCTCTCTCTCTCTCTCTCTGTTGCCCACTCCATAAAAATGTTAAGTGCATTAATGGCATAATCTACTTTAACCTTTTTTGTATTTTTAATTTGTACATTCTCTGAAGTTTTTTAGTCGGAAATATCTATAGCTTCGCTTTCATCTGAATGGTCTTCCCTAATACATTCATTGTAAATTCGGTGTAAATAAAAATTTTTTTCTACTCATACAAATTTTTATACTCATGCTTAAAGGGTTAAGAGAAAAAATTAATAAAAAGTGTTAGCAGTACCATGGAAAAAACTTTTTGGGACGGATTATTTTGTGGAACTGAAAGCACTTGTAAAACCTACATTATAAATTCATAAATTCATAGAGAAAAGCAATCTAAATTTACCAAAAGAGAAAAAGTTGCGCTTATAAGGACTGTTTTTTTTTAAAAAGTTACACTTATAAGGACTGTTATTTAAAAAAATTCATGTTGCGTTAATCGGGCTATTGCAACAATCGGTGGTTACGCAAATCGAGCTCGTACTTTATTTTTAAATCTTCGTTATACCTTATTTTCTGTAAAACTAACTTTTTGGAGTTATGCCTCTCTTGTTTTAGTGGAGCAATATGGATAGATATATTAACATATTTAAATAGTTAAATTTAGTAAAGTGCAACTCTGAGTTGCACAAGAAGGGTTCCGTACGGCACTTGGTTCTTCTTTACGATTTCGGTTTTGAAACTTTTTTTCATTTTCGCGATTTTTTTAGTTTTTTATCTTGGAAACCGTAAGAGGTAAACTCTTGAAATTTTGATAAGCATTTAAACTAAAAATAAATCCCAAAATTACAAAAATGCTTAGACTAAAAATCGCTTATATGAAAAATATTACAAAAAAAAAATAATAAATCACTGAAAAGCCACTGTCCAAAGGTTGCAAAAAAAAATCGCCTGAGTCGAAAAAAATTACCAAAACGAATAAAAAAACGCCAAACGAAAAAAAACGCGATATATAAAACAACGTCAAAGCTAAAAAAGTCGCCAAAATGAAAAAAAACGCTTAAATGAAATATATCAGGAAAAATAGCATTAACAGCTAAAATGCAAAAAAAAATCAATAAAATTAAAGAGGATCACAAAAAAAATTAAAAATCGGCAAAAACTGAAAAAACACCAAAACTAAAAAAACGCTAAAACTAAAAATATGTAAGAAAAAAACAAAAAAAAACCGTAAAAAATTGTCAAAACGAAAAAATCGTTGTCAATACCAAAGACATCGATAAAAACAAAAACCCACAGTAACTAAAAATATCGTTAAAAACGAAAAAAATCCTCAAAAGGAAAAACCACTAAAACTACGAGTAACAAAACTAAAACTTAATCGCTGTAACTACAAATATAGTCAAAAATCAAACAAATCTCCCAAAATGAAAAAAGCGCCAAAACTAGAAAAACCGCTTTATAACTAAACATTATTTAAAAAAAAAATAAGTTTACCGTGTGCTTAAATTAAAAAAAATCTACATCACTTCCAATAACGAGCTGATTCGATCACGTTTTTTTCAGTTTGCGATTAGGACATACGATATCGCACCATATTATATTGTACGATAGCGAATGTTATAATCCCAACCTGAGAAAAGTGATCATATCAGCTCGTTATCCAAAGCGACGATTATATTGCAGGTAATATTTTCGATTATATAGGCTAAAGTTCGTACATTATTACCAGGGAAACCCCAAATATGCAATATCATGTTTTTTTTTGTTTGACGTATTATTGCGGGGACAAGTTATTTATTCATTTCAGAACTTTTAATGAATTTTGGCATCGAATTGTTAGTGCATATTTTTGCATATTTTACGTTTTAAGGCATGTTTTTGCATATATCAGTCTTACACGCATATTTTTAACATATTTTCGAACATTTAGAGCATAATTTACTCTTTTAGGGCATATTTTTATACTTCATAGAATTTTTTTTATTTTAATTCACTTAGCTCAGCCGTCCGCATTCCGAAAAAAAATATATAATTTTTTTTTCTAGAAACTTATTAAAATTAATTTTCGAAATAAAAATTTAAGTTTAAAAAGATGTTTCGGCGCTATCTGGGTTAATATGTTTACAAGTTAGGGAGCTGGTCAACATTTTTGTTTTTATTTTTCGCCATCTAAATCTCTGTTCCAATGTTCTATGTAGTGTATAAATTTCTTACACATATATTGATAGGTTTTACGGACGTTAGTTTCAATACAAATTCTGTTTTGCTATTTTTGCAGAATCCGAGTAGACGTTGAAGGAAGATTGTCAATGTAAACAAAAAAGTTTATTTAGATGAGACAGGAACGATTTTTATTTGAAATTCTCGGTCAATATTTTGTTATTTATTGCAATAAAAATTATAAATAAAATATTGTCTTATTAACCCAAAACACAGTTCCAAAACCCTAATTCTGATATCGTGATCTCTTTAAATTGAAGTTAAATTCTTATGAGAGCATCCAATAAAAATTAATTTGTATTATTTATTCTAGTAAAAATTTTTAAGGAAATTTTGTTTTAACCTGCACTTCAAACCCAATTATTCTTTGTCAATTTCCTTTTCCTTTTCTTTTTTTTGCTAATTTTTTGTCTTATTTTATATGCAAAGTTTGTGGAATTTTTGAATTCAAAATATATTTTCATTTACAAATAAACCAATTTATTTTATTTTAAAGAGCATATTTTTTGACTTTTTAGTACATATAAGTTTTTAGTGCATATTGAATTTGCATAAAACAATTTTTTAAAGCATATTTCAATTTTCCCTGATTATTACATATGCAGTGTCCATACGAAAGCTTTCGTTTGCGAGTCAGAGTCGCACTTTACTGATTTTATTTTTTAAATTAATTAAAGTAGTTTAGTTTATTTGTCATCTTTCAATTAGTTACAGTTTGAGTCCTGACAATTGTTAAAAAGGCAGACTATTGAAAATAAAATGTCTTATGGAAAGACCCTTTATAAAAGTCTATATCAGATTTTTAACGTAATCAATCAGTGGAAATAAATTCAGCTATGACTTACTGTGCAATCAGCTGTATTTTATTCAATGACAAGCAAATGTCATTTCATTCAATTTAAATGTGGATATTTCTATGTGAATGTGTATTTATGTAAAACTACATATGCCTGTATGTGTGTATATACATTTTTACATATTTGTGTCCTTATGAAACAAAGTATGCAAATATTTAAAAAAAAATAATCACACAAGTTGTAAACATACCATTGAGATAAAATTAAGATCAAAAAAAAATATACATATGTAATGAAATGCACAAAACGCAAAGCAAAATCAACATTATAAATAGCGGCTAAATTAATGTAGTTGTATTAGTGAGTACCAAAGGATTTGAATATGTATATTTATAAATGTGCTATTAAAAGAATATGAAATGAGCTAAAAAGCAAATTAAAGAAAAAACATACAATTGCCACACAGTGTCATGTCGCGACTTCTTAAACAGAGTGCGACTGCAAGCAACCATTCTGCAAGTTGTGTTTAAATGTCAGTTATTTGTTTGAGTGTTTGTTTGCGACTTGAATAACATGTTACCAGTTGCTGGGCAAAGTTCTAAGTGTGAAGTGTGAAGAAATTATTTAAAAGTCTGCAATATTTTTTGGGGCACAGCCTCTATTTGTATGTAGTTTTTGTTAAGCTTTTGTTTAGGTGTTAGCTTTTTTCTGATCATTAATTAATTTATAATAATAATTTAATATAATTTGTTATTATTGCTAAAAAGGTATTATAGTTTAACATATGACAGCCGGACATATTTAATATAATTTTGCCATACATATCTAGTTGCAATGTCTAGCAAGCGAAGTTCAAGAGCTTCTGGCAGATGGCCAGACAAGGGAACATTATCTAAAATCAATATTTAAAACAGCATATGAGAAATAAAAACTAACACAAACGTTTGCTGCAAGGATGAATAAATAATTTTTAAAAATTTGTCGAAACCTTTTGTACATGAACAAACCCAATATAAATACAGACGTTTTCAATGACAAAGAGCGCAAGCAAAATAATTGATTTTCAACTCATTGGCTTATTTTGAAACGCCATTATGAGTCGCACAAAAGCGAACAAAACGAACGTATCCCTGTCGGAAATTTGGCTAACTTTAAACTAACTTTAAGCTAACTATTTCGCAAGTAGTACTGACTACACTTGGGTTACTATTCAATATAGCAATTGCCTGTTTTAACATTGCGATGTCCTAGGTGGTAGTCAATTGGCTCACTCTGTATTATTTTCAACTAACTTAAAATTGGCTTTTTTAAACCAACAGTCAACAAGTCAGTAAATTAAAAAAAATTTTCTGAGGTTCGAACATGTATCATCACAATTTGTGTACTCAACGCGCTACCACTCAGCTAAGCTACCATCTAAAATAACAACAGCAAAATGTTAACATAAAACTGAAATGAATTTCAAAGTAGCTGAGAATAAGTTTGTTGGCTCTCATCAAATTCGACTACGTACTCAACTTAAGAATTAATTTTGGGTTTGTTCTGGATGACATTGCAGTTAGCTTTTAGTTAGTCTAAGAAAAGTTAACTATAAGTTAACTATTTTTGTAGTCAACTACACATTCTCCGATAGGGATGTTACAAGTATACATATGTATGTATGTATGTATATGTAAGTGAACAAGGAACAAAAAAGCAATGTGAGTCCGATCACAGGGAGATATGTAAATATCTAGTAATGGAATTTTTTTTAATATTGGCCTATTATAATTAAAATAAGAAAACTGCATCTATAGTAGTGGAATTATTAGTTGTGGGGGTTTGTGGAGAATGGCTCATATGCAAGTTGAAAACGTCAAATAAAAATTTTGATAAAGCTTGCGACTGTGGGTTTGCAAAATTTTTATTAAAATCTCCACCCATAATAATTGCCATTAGATGGGGATTGTTACCCAATTATAGTGCACCAGCTTCAGTGTAAGGCAACAGTACGTAATGAAGATGTGTTATAATATAATATTATAAATTCTTTATGAAGACTAATATCTATCTTTTAAGCAAATATTTGACATTTAAAACGCTCTTTTATTTAAAATTTTATTTTTATTTTATATTTTTCAACTTTTTAGCAAAATTATCCCCACTGGCAACACTATTACACTTCACAAGCAATTTCTATTAAAATTAACATTACACCTGAAGGTATGCTTTAAAATTCGTTTGGGTGTATTTCAATGCAGCTGTGAAGTTTCTCTGTACTTCTTGTTCGTATGATTTCACTAATACACTCATACATAGCTCACACCGATTTGATAACACTTTACGATCTTACTCAGAATTTGTGATTGTATTGTGAAAAAGATTTTTACCCCCCAGCGTATAGATGTTTACACATCAAAAAATGAACTCATTCATTTATTTGTCTGGCAAACGTTTGATGTTGCTTGTTTAACTAATTTAAATGCCAGTGTATATTTGTTAGGCAGCCTGTTCAAGAATGTTTGTATGTATGTATATGAATTTATGTTTGTTATTCTTGCACGTATAAAATTCTATGTCATTTCATATAAATAAGTGAATGAACCTCTTCAGTATAAAACAGGCAACTGTGTCTGTTTGTGTTTGAGTTTGCAGCAACATTTCCACTTGTGTTGGTTCATTCATTTCAGTTTTATTTTTATTTTTTATACAGACAGACGGACAGACAAACATATCACTGGTTTTATTTACGTAAAGTTGAGCCAAAATACACATGTAAACAAAGACAATAAAATTTATGTCAACAATGTTCATATGTACAGATAGATATGTATGTAAGTATGCTGCTGTTGAATTTTTTAAGTAGCAATAGTTGCACTCATCTCGGATGTTGTAATTGTTGTTATTGTACCCACAGAGTTTTAGTTATATTAATTCGGATTGCTAGTTGTTTTTCTTTTATTTTGCTTTTAAAAACCTAAAAAATATTTTTAAATGTTTTGGTCCTTGGTTTGTTTTTATAATAACCCAGCAAACAATTTTTATAGCAACAGGCTTTACCCTAAAGTAAACGGATTTAGTCATTATGAAATGCAACACATGGGAGTGGTAAAATGAATTACAACCAAAAATAATTATTTTATCGTCTTTAAGGTTCCGTATACCAAAGGACATTGTTACGATTTCCGTCTGCCTGTTGTCTGACTGTCATATGATTTTTTTTCTCAACAGCCGTAAGAGCTTTGGAATTGAAATTTTCACAGAATATTTAATACTTTAGCCGCTACAACAAATATATGACACTTAAATATGAAAGGGTGTTCTAAAGCGATCAACGAAAAATTTTGAAATCCTTATGTAATATACAAACAATTATAAATAGACCCTTGAAATTTGCAAAGTAAGTGTATTTTTATGCATACTACGAAAATTAGCACTGAAATTTAATAAAACCATAATCAAAGGCTATTCTATCTGCTTATGTAATTTTAACATTTTGCAACATCTTGGAAACCGTAAGAGGCAAAGTCTGGAAATTTTCAAAAACGCTGAAACAAAACAAAAAATTGCCTGAACGAAAAAAATCATCAAAAACCGAAAAAATCTTAAAAATAAAAAAAACGCGTGGCAAAAGAAATCGCTTAAACTTAAATAAATCGACAAAAACCGAAAAAAATCACAAAAAACAAAAAAGAGAAATCGAAAGCAAAAAACAACGCCAAATGGCGAAAAAATTGCAGAAAGTAAAACCATGAACATGGAACAGCTAATTGTTCCGTTCTGCTAGTATTTGTAAGAATATTTACAATAACTTTGGTGCTATTTGTCAATTAATAACATTGTGCTAGTTCAAAAAAGTAACAAGCGGAAGACCTGGTGGGTAAAACTAATTCGAGCACGCTGAATGCAATGGTGCTAACCATTTTATTAGGTTAGCTCTTCTTTAAAAACAATTAAGATTGAAAACTTTGTTAAAAGCACCTAAAAACCGCAATTTTTTCCAGTTTTCTACTATTCATTAATTTTTATATCAATTAAAAGAACATATTATTGATGAACATGCGTCCTTAAGACATTTTTGAAAAAAAAAATTGCAAACAAAATTTTTTAAAATTGCCCAAATCAAAAAAATTTTGCAAAAAAATTTATGCAAAAAATTCGAAATAAAATTTAATTTTTTTTCCAAAAAGTTTTCTCAGGACGCAAGCTCATCAATACATGTCTATTCATGTGATATACAGGGTGGCCCAGAAAGACCGAAGTGGTGTGAATTCCTTATAACTTTTTATTTAAGACATATTTTTTTAATTTTTTGTTTTTTAAATACAGTAAATTTATAGGGAATATTTTTAGATTAGTTATTAAAAATTGTATCCCGCAAGTGGTGGCCATTTTCTGCTTCGCACAAATGTGCTCTTTCCATTTCCATTATTCATAACTTATTTATGAGTGACGAAGCCCATTTCCAATTAAATGGGTTTGTTAACAAGCAAAACTTTAGGATATGGGCTAAGGAAAACCCGAGAGTACTTCATCAACGACAATTACACCCAGTTAAGTGTACTGTTTGGTGCGGTGTTTCTTCAGAAAGGATCATTGGCCCATATTTTTTGGAAAATGAAAGAGATGTTTCCATCAATGGTGATCGATATCGGGCCATGTTGGAAAATTTTGTAAGGCCAGCCGTGGAATACCATCCGCAAATATGGTTCCAACAGGATGGAGCCACAGCGCACACTCCGAGGGCCACAATGGCTATTTTACGCGACATCTTTGGGGAAAGAATAAATTCGCGTAGAAGCAATTTTAATTGGCCTCCGCGTTCCCCGGATTTAACCGCTCCAGACTGTTTCCTTTGGAGTTATTTAAAAGGGAAAGTTTATGTTAATAAGCCTAGGACTATTGAGGAATTAAAAACCAATATTCCAGACGAAATTAACAACATAACACCGGAAGTTTTGCGAAAGGTCATGGAAAATGTGTTGAAAAGAGATCATTTGTGCGATGCAGAAAATGGCCTCCACTTGCGGGATATCATTTTTAACAACTAATCTAAAAATATTCCCTATAAATTTACTGTATTTAAAAAACAAAAAATTAAAAAAATATGTCTTAAATAAAAAGTTATAAGGAATTTACACCACTTCGGTCTTTCTGGGCCACCCTGTATATCGACATGAAGGTTAATAAATGGTAGAAAACTCGGAAAATTTTTGATTTCTTGGTCCCTTTAATCAAGTTTTCAATTTTAATTATTTTTTTAACAAGATCTAACCTAAAAAAATGGTTGGTACCATTGGATTCAGTTTACCAAGTACGTCCCAAAACTGGCCAAATTTTACTGAGAATGAAATTATATGTATATATTCTTGGCAAAGTAGAAACTTGGAAAAAAGTTGAGTGCTCTTTAAATGCAAAACATATGGTCTGTAAGTAAGAAAATCATATGCTCTGTATTGGTAGTTTATAGGCCCAATTTTATGCGTTTACAGGTATTTTAAATCATTGTTTAAAAAACTGAAATGATTTTAATTTCATTTCATTTTGCTTCTGCTTTCCTTTTTGAAAAATATAACAGCTTCAGTCAAAGCACAATCACAAAACGATTTATGACCAATTGCGCAGTACTTTCAGCAGTCGACGATTGGAAAATTTTGAATTTGATTTGCTTTTGCTTTTGGTTAGTATCGCAAGTAAAAGCTGAAGTAGTCTCTTTGCTTTTGAAAGTAACAAACAGTTACACTCGAAGAAACAACGACGCTCCTGCTTTTGCAACTTGTAAGCAATAGCAATCAGTTGATTTTTGTATTTGCCTATAATTTCATTTACTACCTATAGTATGTATGTATGTACTATGTATGCTACATACATAAAATAAAAACTTTGTTCCTTTTACTATTTCTGTGTTTTTATGGAATAATTAATTATTAATTAAAAAAATCGTATAAGTACTCGTATGTATGTATGAGGTAATTTGTCAAGAAAGAAGGACATAAAAAATTCTTAATGAAGAGTTTTTACTTCTTCGACTGTAACTGTGTGCGACTTTCAAAAGCAAATGGACTACTTCAGAAGCAACAGCAAATCAAACTCAAATTTTTTAAATCATTTTCTGCTTCTGCTTCGACTGCGACTTTTGTTTATATTGAAGCATAAGCAAAAGCATTAGTTCATTTTAAACAAAAAAAAATTTTAGTAGAAATTTGCTACTTCGACTTAAGTTTTTTAAACACTGGTTTAAATACTCCACTGATTTATAGGTTTTTGGCTTAAACATATTTTAAACCAAACATAGAGATTAACTTGCACTGATTTATTAGTCCTTAGAGAACGAGACAAACTTTAGCCTAATCAAATCATAAACATAAAAAAACGCATAAGCTGATAAAAGTTTACCGTATTCTTAATTTTTTTAAAAATGTCTACATCAGGTGAGATATTCGTTTATATAGGCTAAGGTTCGTATAGTATTATTGCGAGTCAAACTCACTTTACTGAATTTATTATTTAACAGACGCGTAGGATGGGATGAGACACAGAGTTTCGTTGAAGGAATGAATTTTTGGCTTTAAGTGTCTCGATTCTTAGGGTTGCTTTAGTACAATATGACAATAAAAAATATAAATACATTTTATACGCTGCGTTTTGAATTTTACTTAAGGTCCTTTAAACCGATTTAAGGGATCGTTTTGTCGTTTATACTTCCCATAAATCACAATTCCGGCTTTAAGGACACTGGACTCTGCTGAATTGCATTGTCTTACACATCAAGTGAAACGGGCTTTTAGCACGATTTGTTATGTACTCTCTCTCTCTCTCCTTCTCTTTCTCTCTCCCTTTTACCCTAAATGGCAAATGTGAAATATAACGACCTAATTTTGGCATGAAACTTCTAACAAATTAGCAAACTGAAATGTTAAATAAACATTTGTTTACTTGTGTGTTTAACCTCCCAAAAAGGATGTGAGTTAACAGTGAACATTTGTGTTTATAAAAGTATGCCTTGGGATTCACTCAAGGAAGGCTTTTATTTAAATTGTTTTCATTTCACTTCTTATTTGTTAGAATTATTTTCTTTTATTTAATTTTGGGTTGGCAAGTGGTTTCAAGCAAGCAAAAAATAAATAAATAAAATAAAATAAAAACAAAAGTGAAATACAATTAAGAGTTTGTGTATTAAATGGGGGCTGCATTTATTTGCAATCATAAGATACACTTTTTTTGAAATATTTGTTAAAGGAAACTTTTCATTCGTGAGAGAAAGGTTTCAGCAAAAAAGGTTTTGTCTTTAAACAATTTACAAAATAATTTATAAAATAAATTATTTTAGTTCACTTGCGCTTTAAAAGCAAACGTTTTATTTAGAAAATACTTACACGTCGTTGTCTCATACAATAAAATTAAGCTAATATTAACTTTAATGAATTGTTTATGAATACTTATATTAAAGCTAGCAAGTAAACCTGATATTGGCCAGAATATGCAACTTTTTTTGATACTAATATTATTAAAGTCAGCAAATAAAACTGGCTTTACTATTGAAACTTTTTATGCGCGGGATTTCTTATACGAAGCACCTGCTATCTTTGTGCCATTGCATTGAAGTCTTTGTTTTCCAGGTGCCCCCGTGGCTAAGTGGTAACGATGCTAGACTGTTAGTCCAGTTGTGGATTCGATTTCCGCCATAGACCCTGGCTGTTTTCCGAAGACAAGCTAATCTTTGCGGTTTGTGTTTATTTAAAAAAAGGACGAATCATTTTTTTAAAGGTTTTCCACACGAGTTGAATATTCTCGTTTTTGTGTTCCAGGAAATTTGTGTTCACCCTCGTATTTTGTTCAGTCGGCCAAATTCTGAGCGCACTTTGGTTAATCTATTTCCCGTGTCGTCTTCAACTACTACATCTGGCGACATCATGGTAACAAAAGAACGTTACATACTGTGTCCTTTAGTTGGATCATACTCCGAAAAAATTGACTTTCTTATTTTATTTCGAAATTAAACCATTTTGTTATATATATCTGATCTTATTTTTGTTGCGAACGAATTTTCATTTTATGACAAAAAGTGTCCAAACCTTGCAAGCCCACGACTCCGAAATTTTGCCAGTATTTCAAGATTTATTATGCAATTTTTTTGCTAATTATTTCTTTTTAATTACAAATTCATTTGCGCAGTAGTTTAGTGCTACTTTTTTTTTAACAAACACAACCTGCAAAGCGATTAGCTTGTCTGCGAAAAACCTCTAGCATCTATGGCGGGAATGGAACCCACGACCTCTGGACTGAAAGGCTAGCGTCTATACCACTCAGACACGAAACCACTCGAACGAAAAGAAAACTGTTCGAGCTTTTATTTATATTTCAATTTGAAAACTTGTTCTTGCTATTGTAACTACATAACAATAAGCCTCCACTCTTATTAAAGCAAAAAGAAATCCAACTAAGGACTGAAGTATTATTTTACTCGAAAATTTGATAATTTAAATCTTAAATTTGGCTCTTATTTATGGTTAATAGAAGTAAGAAAAATACAAAATTTCATTAAAATTTCAAGAATTTCTTCATTCGGAGTGAGTTTGGCCAATTACAATTCTCCGAATTTTCTCAACATTGGAATGAAATTTGGTTTACATATTTATGTAAATAGCTTTGTTGCCAAGTTTGAGTGCTAATAATTATTTAAAATCAAAAACTTTCTACATTCTACATTATTTCACTCCGAATTTAGTAATTTTGGCCCTTTATTAAGTTTTTATGTATATTTAAGTGATTTTCTTTAATTTGGCTAACTACTTTTGACTATAAAGGTTTAAATACTAAATTTGGAAAAAGTTCTATACATTAATTTTATTCCGAATTCCGATGGCTCTGATTTCAGCTTAAGGGATTCTTCAAGTCTGCCAAATTGCTTCTGTATTAAAAAAAAACAGAAAATTATTATATATTTTATTCCGAAGTTTTATAGGTTTCATATCAGATTTAGATCTTGTTTAGGTTAAACAATTTTTTTTTCAAGTTATGTAAGTAATTTTTGTTTCATAAATAAGATATATAATTTTGTAAAATTTTTGACTTATTATATTTTAAAATTAAATTAATTTGGCTTTTTGTTAAGTGCCAATTTTTATTTTTGTATTAATGAAAAAACAACATAAATTCAGAAATATCCTGAAGAAATTACTTTAGTCCGAATTTCTATAATTCTCTCAGAACACTTGGTTTTAAATCATGTTTAACTGATTTCGTCTAAGTTATACACATTTGTTTTTAAAATAAAAAATTTTTTCATTTCGGAGAAAGTTTCCTAGACTTCTCTTATTCCGAAATTTGGTAGTTTTGATGTTTGATTGGGTTTTTAATTATACTTCAGTTACTTTTTTCAAGTTTAAGAGAAATCTTTTTTTTTAAGTAAAAGATACACTAGTTCGGAGAAAGTTTACTTTCCTCTTATTCCGAAATTGCATAATTTGTATGCTTAATTAGGTTTTTATTTATGCGTAAGTGGTGGTTTATTAAGTTTAAGATAAAATTTTCATTTCAAAGTAAAAGAAACACAAATTCGGAGAATTTTTTTTTTATAGATATTACTCCGAAATTCGATAGTTTCGCCTAGGCATGCAATATTTTCCAGATTTGACCTTTATTTATTTTTTTAAAATTAAAACTTAATAAACTTTGAAATTATAGAGTGACTAATATATTTATTTTAATCCGAAATTTTGGAAATCTTTGTTCGGAAATATATTTTCCCTTGTTTTTATGTTTTAGTTCTTATTAACAATTTTAGTAATTTTTAAATTGTTTTTAGTTTCGTTTTCTGGACAAGTGACAAGTGTTTCGGTGAATTTTGCCCATTTTGGTCCATACTGCTCGTATTAATTAATTTTGCATAGTGCCCTATAGTTGCACATGCATGTACGTGTGTGTTAATTTGTAGTAAGAATATATAATTTCTACGACAAATATTTGGCACAATATTTTTATTGCACATTGTTAAGGAATGCAACACATGTGATACGGAAAAATTTGCATTATGCAGCATCAATTTACGTTCCACTTGCCTGTACAACAAACAAACTGATTTAATTAGTAGATAAAATAATTTGACATTAAAGTGGAGAAGTTGTGCTGTGAAAAATTTTGTATGTACTTATGTAATTAGTTATTAGCAGGGAAACCACAAATATGAAATTGCATGTTTTTTCTTGTCTGATATATCGATCCGGAATTAAGATATTTATCCGTTTCAGAACTTTTAATGAATTCTGGCATCGATTTGTTAGTGCATATTTTTGCATATTTTACCCTTTAAAGCATGTTTTTGCATACTTTAGTCTATCGCGCATATTTTGAGGATTTTTCGAATTTTTAGAGCATATTTGGCGTTTTAGGGCATATTTTGGTACTTTTTAAAAAAATTATTTTAATATATAAAAAAAAATTTTTTGGTAAAAATTTCTACTTTTTTCCGTCAAAATTTCATTTTGTAGTGAAAGAAACAGTAGTATCGGGAAGCAATATTTTGCTACCATTATGAAGTTAGACTTCATAGAAAAAAGGGCATTGTGCATGTTCTGGGGCAAATTACGGCACTCGATACCGTTCGAAATTTTTAAATATTTCCATATAAACTCTATGGAAATACTTCATAATTTCGTTCGATAACGACTCCTGTAATTTGCCCCCTGGCTTCCGAATCGATTTCATACGTTTTCTTATGAGTTCTGATGTTAAATCACATGCTACACGTGTTTAAGTTGAAATTTAGAATGTACTAATTATTAGTATGTGTTCTAACATCCAAATTTACAACAAAAAAATAAAAAAATTTTAATTTTCACTCACTCGTAAACAGTCTTGTGAAAGAAAAACGAAACAAGAAAATTAAAAAAATTTAAATCTTAAATATCCAATTTTTTTCTGCTAACTTTTAATGCTGGAACAAATACTATTGATTTGTATATTCCAAATTTCAACTTAAACAGGTGTAACATGTGTTTTAACATCCTCACTGGACGCTAATTTCAATAAAAGCTTGGTTTGATAATTGTGACGCAAAAGAACTTTTTCAATGTATAAAAGTTTATTTAGATGTGACCGGCAGCGATTTTTATTTAAAAAGCTAAGTGAAGATTGTTTGTTTATTGCAATAACAATTATAAAAAAAGGTTATCTTATTCTTCTAGTTACAGTTCGTGATCGCTTTTGAAGTAAAGTTAAATTTTCGCTCTTAATTAATTTTTTTATTGTTTCCTTCTACTGTTTATTTTATTTTTGTCTTGTTTTATATGTAAATTTTATTGAATTGCTGAATTAAAATTAGTTCTTCATTTCCAAATAATCCAATTTTTGTTATTTTTAAGAGCATATTTTTTGAGTTTTTAGTGCATATTTCGAAGTTTTTAGTGCATATTGAATGCGCATAAAACACTTTTTTTGGAGCATATTTCTGGTTTCCCTAATTATTAGCCATGGCATGCGAGGGCAGTTGTAAACATGTTCAGCTGCCAACTATCATGAAAAAAACTGATTTTTCAAAGACTTTCGAATAGAAAATGTATGGAGAAACATAAATAATTTCACATTAAAGTAACCTTCTTCAATATTTTTTATAAATAATGAAACTTTTGTCCTAATCTTTAACATTTTGATTAACATATACATAATTAGCTTGTTTCACAACTACGAGCTAAAACTAAAATCAAACAAATGTGTTACTTACAATATCGTCCAAGTTGATAGTCGTCGGTTCCTTCATACCATGACGCAACCAAAAGAGCTCTGCAAAGATATAAATAAAAATAAAATTATGCATGTGAAACACTATGAAACATGCAATTCTAATTCTAACCCCCTGTTTCCACAGCAAGGACGGCCAATTTGAGTAGAAAATTTAAATGAAAAGCACGCATTTTTTTGAGTAATGAGCGATATAAATATTTTATTTTTTGTTATGCTCTGCCAGAATCAGTCGTCGATCAGAACAAGAAATTTTTTTTTATTAAACTTAAAGTTCTGATAATCAATTAATTATTCAATTACTTTACATTTCACATCAATTAAAATGTGTCTTTAATTGAAAAATATACTAGTGGAATTAACTATTCATCTGCTGCAGGCATGGCACAAAAAACAATGCACAACTATTTTAAGTTGCCACGTTTGTTAAGAGTATAGGCTGTGTAGCATGTTGTCATTTCAATGCAACGAATGGAGATTTGTCATTAAACTTTCATGAGTCTAAATAGATGCCAAATAGTAACAAAGATCCTGAGAATTCCCAATCCAAAATTTATGAAGCAACTGATAATTTATTTTAAATTTAATGTCCCTGTAGTATTTTGTATTTTGTTAAGTGCTAAATAATGCAGAAATAAACTAAATTCCTAAACTGATGCTTTAGTTATAACTGAACATAATATTTAATATTTTACAATCATTACATTTTACTCTTGTGACACAAAAAATTAAATAAAATTCCCACAGGCAAAAATTAAAGCTTTGAAAAATAAGAATTTCTGCATAGTTACATACACATTTTTTATTAGCAAATATATGTAAACATTTGTGTGTGTTTGTATGTTTTAGAGACCTGCCTAAACAGTCTTGAAATATAAATACGTCTTGCTTTTTTAAATGTATTTTTGTGGCATGTATTATACTAAACCAATAATAAATGCTGTCGTATTATAAAGGAGGCACAATGGATGAATTGGTGTTCGTGTATATGAGTGTTAAAAGGCGATGTCGCAGACTTCTTGTTCGTAACAAACAATCAAAAGAAGTAGTCTTGATGCGATCATGCTTGTTATTTTGTATATTGTACGTTTGAGTGTGTGGGTGTAAGATGTAGATGGTTAGCTATTATGAGTTTAAGCGAGGTTTTTTAAAGCAAGAGCACACAACTAGAATAGGATTGGGGGAAGATCTGGTCCAAAGACCGGCACTGCGACACCTGATGGATCTTTTGTTTCATAGATCTATGAGTTAAAATTAATTCAATCTCTGTCGTGTCAGTACAGATATTGGAGAAGCCCGCCTTATATCATCTGAACACAAAAACTCAGAATGAAAAACACGCCTTCTACTGTCACACAATACGATACACTCACAAAGAATGTGTGCCGTCTTCTTGTCATCTTCCAAGCACAAGCGACACAAAGGTGAACGAACTTGGTTACTTTTCCACATAGGATGGTGCAATCCAAAGTGATCAGACAGAAAACAAGTAAGTAACAAGCCGTAAATTATTCCTGACGAAGTTCAGGATGCCATTATATTTAAATGTCTGCATCAAAGCTTTGGCCTGCCTTAAGCCAGAAGAAGATAGCCAAATCTCCTTAACGGTCGAAGTGACATCTTCTTTAATCAGAGACATTACAGTCAACCGACTTACGCCATAAAACGGATCTTGGCCAATTCATCCGCTTCCTCATTCCCTGGATGACCGCTGTGGCCAGTGCCTATGTTTTGTAACTTTGGTGAGAACTTTTCCAAACGAAAAGTTTTTTGTCATTCTGTGAAACACAGGATGACTAACTAAAAACTTAGTTTCTTGCTCATGTTTCTTGTATGCCTATTTAAGGTTGTATATCAGCATGTGAAAAACAGGACAACCAATATAATTTTTTGCTTTTTCTCGACGCGAAAACTTCTCGCAAGTTACAGAACACAGGTACAGGTATCCAATAAATAGAAACCTTGTTCCATATGGATAGCTTTTGTAAAGACTCAAAGCACTCATAAACTAGCCTGGAACGGAATTCCCATGAAAGGAGAGACTTAAGAGCTGCCTGACTATCGGAAAATATAGCTATATGCGCACCTCTAATGCCCCTATTTAAATTGATGTCAACACATTTGGCGATTGCCTGTATTTCCGCCTGAAATACCGTAGGCGATTTGCCAATGGGCAGAGGTTTTTACTTTGGGCCCAAAAACTACAGCACCAACTCCATCCTCCCTTTTGGATTCATCCGTATACCAACATAAACTTCTGGAATCCACAACAGGACCGTTTTCATCCCATACTGCCCTGGATGGAATTGTGATATTAAATCTCCTGTCGAACCTCAGTTGACAGTTTATACAAATCACTACACTCAAAAAAAAAATTAACTAAAACTTTGGAAATTTTTCTAAATTTGAATAAAAAAAGTTGGCGTATGGCGCCAAAGGTGTTTTTTACTTGAAACCAGTAAAATATTTACTAAATTTCTAGTTCATTAATGAACTAGTTTAAAGTAATTATATTTTCATATTTAAGTAAAATTTTCCTAAAATTAAGTAAAAATTTCCCATAAAATTCGGAGCTTTGCAAAAACATTTTTTCGTCTTTGATCTCAAATTTAGTAAATTTTCCAATTTTTTTTTTGCCTTTAATTCTGGTACTTATTTTTAATTGTAAATAAATTCTATTACCCAATGATATTTTTATTTATTATATCTTCATATTATATTCTTAATTATAATTCATCATACATACATATAAATTCCTTGAGAAGAGACAAGTAAGTAAGTAACCAGCAACTTTCTGATTGATAGGCAAACCCTCTAACCAATTGCCTAACAAGGCAGCCTGAATAAGCATTGAATTTATTGAGTTTTAAAATTTTATTTTATTTACAAAAAAAATAATTTCAAGTTCAAATATTCCTCGAAAATATGAAAAATTTACTTAGATTTTTTGCTAAATGCAAATTAGTAATAAATTCTATAATTCAAACAAAAAATACTTAAAACTGGTAAATATTTTCCTAAAATTTAGTATACCTTTTTACATCTTTTAAGTAAGTTAAATTTCATGAACTACTCAGGAGTAATTCATTTCCCAAAGTTTATTTTTTGATTTAAGACGAAATTGACTAGTCCTTATTATAAAATTTCGTTTAGTTTATAACCATTTTCCTACTCTTAGTAAATATTTCCTTTAAGTCAGTAAACATTTCCTACAATTTGAGAAATTTATTGTGCATTTTTATGAACTATTTTTGAGGATATGAACTTTTTATTATACCCTTTACCAAAAAATGGTAAAAGGGTATATATAGGTTTGTCATTCCGTTTGTAATTTCTACAATATTAATAAGCGACACATAAAGTATATATATTCTGGATCCTTATGCATAGGGAAGACGAACAAGCGATGTCCGTCTGTCCGTCTGTCTGTACGTGAAATCGGTTTTCCCAAGCTCCCAGGAGAGCTAGCGACTTCGTTCTTGGACTGGTGTGTCAGAAATTTTCCAAAAAATTTTGCTATTGAAAATCAGCAAAATCGGGCAGACCGTTTCAGAGCTGGAAAACTCAAACTCTATTTTCCCATAGAAAATAACTACCGAAAACAAGTTTTTATTACTTTTTTATTAAATTAACTTATTTTATACTTCGGTATGAATAAAATTGGTATTTATAATTAAAAAAAAATTTTAAAAATTTAACAAATTAAAAAAACGTTTCCAGGGTTGGAAAACTTTAACTTTTTTTTCTAATAATTAAACATATTTCATGTTTTAGGAAGAAGTCTATTTTCTCAGGAACGGTAAAAGCTACGGGTCTGAAATTTGGACAGTGTATGTAGAACTTTGATCGCTACAACAACAAATATATAAAAGCTAAAAATTAAAGGGTTTTCCAAAATGAGTGACGAAAACTTTTAAAATCCCATGTAATATAAATACAATTGTATGTATGTGTGTAGATATGTATATTGACACTTGAAATTTGTAAAATTAGTGTATTTTTATATAGGCTACAACAATTAACACTAAAATTAAAAAAATTTTAATTAAAGGATGGTCCATCAGTTAATGAAATTTTGACTATGTAATTTTGACAACTTGCTATATCTTGGAGACCGTAAGAGGTAAACTCTTGATATTTTCAAAAACGGTCAAACTAAAAAATCCGAAAATTATAAAATCGCCAAAAATTTAAAAAAATCGCCAAAACGAAAAAAATAGCAAAAATGAAAAAAAACGCCAAAAACCGAAAAAAATCGCCAAAACAAAAAAAAAAAGCTTATGTAAACAAAAATCGCCAAAAATTAAAAAAAAAACTTAAATGAAAATAAATCGCCAAAATCCAAAAAAATCGCCAAAACGAAAATAAATCGCTAAAATTAAAAAAAAAACGCCAAAAACCGAAAAAAATCGCCAAAGCAAAAAAAAAAATTGCATATATGAAAAAAATCGCCAAAAATTAAAAAAAATCGCTTATATGAATAAAATCGGCAAAATCAAAAAAATCGTGAAAACGAAAAAAAATCGCCAAAATTAAAAAAACGCCAAAAACCGAACAAAATCGCCAAAACGAGAAAAAAGTGTCAAAACAAAAAAAAGTTCCCACAATGACAAAAATTCGCAAAAATCGCCATAACAAAACAAATGCTTACATGAACAAAAATCGTCAAAAATTAAAAAAAAATCGCCTAAATGCAGAAAAAATCGCCAAATCGAAAATAAATCGCCAAAAATTAAAAAACGCCAAAAAAAATCGCCAAAACAAAAAAATATTGCCTATATGAAAAAAATCGGCAAAAAATAAAAAAAATCGCCTAAATGAAAAAAAAAACGTCAAAATCAAAAAAAAAAACCGCCAGAACAAAAAAAAAACGCCAAAATTAAAAAATGCCAAAAACCGAAAAAATCGGCAAAACGAGAAAAAGGTGTCAAAACTAAAAAAATTGCCACAAAAAATAAAAAAAAATTGAATATATATAAAAAATAAAAAAATTCCCTAAATGAAAAATATCGTCAAAATCAAAAAAAAATCGCCGGAACGAAAAAATCGCCAAAAATAAAAAAAAACGCAAAAAACCGAAAAAAATCGCCAAAACCAAAAAAAATTGCCTATATGAAAAAAATCGCCAAAATTTAAAAAGCACCAAATTAAACATAATGCCAAAAACCTAAAAATTGCACTAGAAAAAAAGTATGAATTTTTTCACAAAATTAATACATGAATACATACATCTGTGCTTATGTATGTATCTCTATACTACATAAACGCACTTTGGTAAAGGGTATATAAGATTCGGCACAGCCGAATATAGCACTCTTACTTGTTTTTTACTCATATTACACAGAAAAAATTATTGTTGAATTTTTTTTAATTAAGTGATTGCTTAGAAAAAATAATACTTTTGATTAAAATGTTAATTGAATATATGTTTATTTTAATTGACTTTGCTGCTCTAACAAAAAAGTGCTATCAACAGAGCTTAACTCAGAATACTCTGAAATGGGTAACAATTTTTACATGTTAATTGTATGTAAATAATGTAACTTTTGTTTTTATGTATCAAAATCGAGCTGTTTTTTGTAGTATGCCACATTGTTTTGAAAAAATATTTTCAATTAAAGTACTCAATTAATCTTTTAATTGGTTTTGATATTTTACATGGGAGAAAAAACTACTCAGCTTAATATTTTTTTTTTGATTATTAGTAATTTTGACATAAGTTGAATGATTAATTTTTCATGAAAATAAAAAAATCAGAAATTCATTTTGTTCCCTTATGTTGAGAAATAACAAAATAATAGTGATAAAAAATGAAATCTTATGGTAAAGTTAGTACATTGGCGGTATTGGGGGTTCGATGCAAATCGTCTTGCGTAAGTGCACATAGAAAACATTGAAGCCTTTCTTTAAAATCCAATCATAAAATATTCCGCATTTACACTTACGCAAGACCGGATACGGCCATTGTACTTTTTTCCTCCATTCAAACTTCAAAAGCCATGCGATGCATCAGTTAGGTTTTTGGTACCATACAAAAATGTTTCCATTTATGTAAATTTTTTATATGTAGATATAGACATACATACATACATATGTACATAACAATTTTTATATTTTTACAATTTTTTATATTTTTATATTCTTAGATTTTTTATATTTCAATTAATATTTTAATTGAATCTTTAAAAAATGTTAATAAGTTATTTAATTGAATCCTAAAAAGTATTTCAATTAATTTTTTAATTGAATCTTCAAAAATATTTCAATTAAATTTTAATTGAATGTTTAGAAAACCATCAATTAAATTTTTAGTGAATGTAATATTTTTTTAATTGAAAAAACCAAAAAAATTTTAAATTAAAATAGATGAGTTAATAC
This sequence comes from Tachina fera, assembly GCA_905220375.1. Taxonomy (NCBI): domain Eukaryota; kingdom Metazoa; phylum Arthropoda; class Insecta; order Diptera; family Tachinidae; genus Tachina; species Tachina fera. The sequence continues at coordinate 98,249,906 of LR999967.1, read as the reverse complement.
TACAATTTCCGTGATTGGTTGAAAACTAATTAATTTTTTAACTGAATCTTTGTTTTTTTTAATTGAATCTTGTTTTTACTTTTTTCTGTGTAAGTAATTTTTACTAGGTTTTATGTAAAATTTTACTTAAACTTAGAAATTTTTTTTACTTGAATTTAGAAGGTACATGTCTTTTTTTTGAGTGTAGGCATTTTTAGCAGTCCTAAGCTGGGCATCGTACGAGTGCCCTTTGGGAACACAACGAGCAAATGTCCCGAGACCCATCCTATAAGCGGCCATTGCCGCAGATGATCTTATGCGTGGTAATCCAATCAAGGCCTTAATGGCTAAGTTTGGACATGACCTCATTGCGCCTGTTGCAAGAAGAAGAGCACACAACTAATGTCAATGCATGTGTGCGTTTGTATGTGCTTAGAAAAATAAAGAAGTATACACGACGTATGTATGTGATATTCGCGAATATGAATACGAATATTATATGTGAAATGTATAGCCATTAAATTGGGGTTCTATTTACGCCTGTAATATAATATGTTAAAAAAAAATGTTATGAAAAGAACTTCATACTCCTGTTGGCGTACTTTAAAGTTAATAAAACTACGCAACATTTTAATGATCGTCATTAATATTTGAAAATGATACAAAACACAAATTTCTATAAAAAACTCAATGGTTTCTTACAAATTAATATTTTTATCCACTTAGCTATTTAAATTTCGTTTAGGATTTATGAATTTATTTATTTAATTTTTGTTGGAAAAATATTCGTATTCGCTGAATTTTCTTTTTACCTGCAATAAGTTAAACAAATGTATTGCCAACAGTGTTGTTAAGCATTTTGTTTAACATTTCGCTGTAGTAAATCATTTTAAAAATTCATCATGTTTTAAAAGTTCTTGTAAGTGATCTTGTTCAGGACTTTACTATGTTTGCATGTAGTATCCCAACAAACCAAATGACTTCGGCCAACGACGAATTATTATTTTTCATGATTTTGTTTATTAATTTCAATGTGATATGATTTAATATTAACTACATAACGTCAGCTGAAATGCAAGAACACATAACGAACAAAAAATTCAAATTCGCAATTTTAATTAATTACTGGGTATTATTACACCGAAACACATGTCGAGTTAAAAATAAATAAATTTAACAGATTGGAGTCGTCAGTGGTTTTACTTTTTAGTGACTTTTGCTGTTTTTTCTTTAAGATATTAAAATATAACCGTATGTTATATATATTTATATTTTTTGGTTGTTTGTCGTGCATCAATACGAATCTGCAAGAATGTGGAAAATTAAGCATTTGTAATTTCCTTTATTGTGAGGCAACAACATTTAAACAATTTAAAGGACTTTATGGCAAATTTTCTTGTTGACGCTTAAAATTGAGTTTGTTATTCTCCACAAAAGCAGACCGCTCTTCCATACGAAAAGTTTACCTTGCAAAATCTTGAGCTTGCAGCAAAATACTTGAAAACATTGCGAAATAAACAGTGATTGTGCTTTTAATTGTGAATGTAATAAAATTTAATTCTTATTAGCTTATATGTATAAAAAAAAACATAAAACATAATAATAGACGATGCAAAAGCCACCTTTTCTTTGTTTGTCAGAAGCAGCTGTTACGGAAGAAGTAACTACGTATTTAAATTAAGCAACATAACGGCAACAGAAAGTAAAGAGTAATGAGGCCTTTAATCGAGAAATTAAGAGTTTAAAATATTTTGGAGCCTGTGTTTCGAGTTTCAAAATTATTTGTTATTTTTATTTTTTAAGCTTAAATTAGATGTGCCATAGCCATAACCAAAATTCAATTGGTTTATATGTTTATGGCTAAGGCGTAATGGGAAGTCACCTATAATCAACTACAGTGTTGCCCATTAGCTTGGTTCGAACAGTTGTTATGTGTGGGTGTGGTTAATGCTTTGGTTTGGTGGGATGGCAGTAAATATCTTTATCTTTATCTCTAAATTACACGAATGACATTATTACCAAAAAAAAATATATATATATACATATACATATATATATAACAAAAAATACAAAAAAAAGGAAGAAAACCAATTACAAAAATATGAGAGATAAATTTGTCCTGCAGCTTCTTATTAATCATGATGCACACACACACACACACACACACAAATAGAAAACAATCAAGCAAACATACTGAGAATATTTTTCACAGCACTTACACTTCACAGCTTTTGTTGATTAGTGGTCTGGCAGTTGTAGGACCACAAGTATATAAAAAAGTTGATTTGAAAAAGGATCCTGTGGGGCAGAAATTTAATAATTTTTCATTTGTTTTTAATTTTTACAATCAAACATTATTATCATCTCATATGTAGTATGTCAGTATCTTTTCAAAACCATATATAAAAATTTAATGAGGATAAAATGGCAGGCAGGAAGTAATAAATGTATGTATATCTATACTATATATTAACTTCATTGTAAGGACAAAAGAAACTGTACAATGGGAACGAAGCATGTCTTCATGCATATAAAATTCAAGATACCAGTTAATTTTTTACCCCAGTGCGCGACGCAAAAAAGGGACTTATGTTTATCAGTGTATGTATGTATGTATCTATGTATGTGGAGTAAAGAAATGGCACGAGTAAAAATTCAATATGGCGGCTAACAGGCGCCATTTTGTAAATACGGAAAAACTAAAAAGTCGAAGAACTATGTATATCAAAATGGGTCTCATTAAAAAGGTATTTTTAAATCCTCTCTTATGATTTTTCATGTCGTATGACCGTGTACGATATTTAACGGATCAAAGCTGGGTCTTGTGAATTTTTAATTACAACTTGTTTTTATTTAAAAACACGGGCCAACTTTGAATGATTTTCAATGCTTATTTATAACTTCTTTATTTTTAAATGTTTTAATTTAATTTTCTCTTTCTCTCTTTTTCTCTTTTGCAGGTAATAAGCAATTTTATAAAATTTTATAATGTCATCATTGTTAAGTTTTATTACTCTTCCGGACGATGGATTCTTACTACACAAAGAAAATAACATCAACATTTTATATACATACATATTTATATATTGGTTCCTTTGGCTCCAATGGCGTAGTGATGCGTCACCTCTCCTGCACAACTCTCAACCTCTTTTACACATTGCTGACGATGGGGGCGTAACCCTCAAAACAGTGGCGGATAAGTTTCCACTGTCAAAAATCTCTTCCTGGAGACGTACTAACAGATCCAGGATGGGATGCAGAAGCCCAATCAGCTACTCATCTTAAATTAAGCAAAGATTCACGAAACGTCAGCTCCTAGTGTAAACATTATAAAAACCTTAATCACCTAATTTGTGAACCAGGCTTCATTAGGTAATGAGCCATAAAGAACGGTTGCTCAACCTATTCGCACTGGAGAAAGAAGTTGCGGATGCCGTACAGGAGAATGTTCACACAGATCCATTCGAGTCTACTCGCCGAGGTGCTAATCAATTGGGAGTCTTTGGAACATCGCTGCGGCGTATTTTAAGGGCATGTTTCACGATGTCACCAACGTTCGACTTGTCGCACACTTACATTCAAAACAAAAACAAATTATAAAATTATAAAATTTTGTTTTTGTTTCCAATGTAACTGTGCGACAAGTCAAACGGTTGTGACATCGTGGGACAGGCCGTAAAATTCAATTATAACCAAAATTATTGAGGAGGAACGCCAATCAGTCAGTCAGTCAACAAGGTGAAGTTGGCTCGCCTTGCACATAAGTAACTGGATATATGTATTTTATTTTTAAGATTGGTCCGTCCCACTGTGCAATGCCGCACTAGTGCAATGATTTCAGAAAATATACTATTGGGAGTATTTACAATTACATACAATAAATAAAATGAAATTAAAATTAAGAATCACATGCATGCATAATTTTCATACTCAGCTACAGTTGGAAATAAAAGTTAACGGACGTCTAATATAACAGGCACAACTTTTAAAAAAATTTATTTTCTCTTTTTATTTAGATACAAATAGAGATCAAAAGCATAATTTTTAAAGCATGAGAATTCCATGCTAAAGAAAAGTAGAGGACACTTTCATATTACAACAGTCTTAGAAAAACTGTCAGTAAAACAGCAGCAGCACTAAAAAATCTGCTGCTGAGAAAAGTTAATTTATTTTTCTTAATCTTAATGTTGCGCACACGTCTGCAGTTAAGTTGCATTGCGCGTTGCTGATGAATGCTCTATTGCTTTAACTTCGAAATTTCAAACAGTTCAGTCAAACCACAGTTTCAAAAATGCATTGTGCTTTTTATGCTATAACTGCCGAAGTTATGAATCATCGTTTGTTTGTTGTTGTTGTTGTTGTTGTTTTTGTTGTACAAAGCAACAGCAAAACCAACAGTTGAACTTTGTGTGCTGTTGCTGTTGATTTGACTTTAACTGCGAAGATCTTCACACCACAGCAACAGTTAAGTTAATTTTCTTTAGTTTAACATCACATTCCTGCGTTAATTTTTCTGTTTTGCTATTGGCAGTCACAACACAGTCAAATTAAATGAAATAAAAAAATGGAAGCACTTTCAAATGCTATATTACAACTGTTGGCTCTCTTCACGAAGATTAATGTATCTTATAATCCCAGGAGGTCCAACTGAAAATTCAAACTCTTCGTGATTTTACTAATTGTCAATTAAGACGGTAATCACACATAAAAAGGCCTTGGCACATGAGTTCTAAAAATATAATGCTGCTAAACATATGTCTGCTCTGCCGTGTTTCGAAACGTTGAGGAAAAAGCGTTTGGCCACTGTGACCGTTGACCGTTTTTTGAATGCTTGCTTTTCGCTATAAGGCACACAGAAAACGAAAGCCACCCTTAACTTTAACTTAAGTTCCTATTCAGATCTTAATTGTCTGGAAAAATTGCTCCTAAGATTCTTTTCACATAAATAGGAATTATTGGGAAGATTTTGTCATTCACTGTTTTTGTTAATAAAGTTGCTTTTTTCTGTTGTCGGTCAGCTGTTAAGCAACAAATGCAATAAAACTTCTTAAAGCTTATTGCAGGAACAAGGATATATAAATGATATATATAGGAATTTTTTATTATTAAGCTTCTTTTCAGCGTGCATACATTAATACATACACATATACGAACGTAGTTTTAAAAATTCTTGCATAATTTTTTCACATTGGAATTCATCCAAACCGTAAAAGTTTAATAAGATTAAAAAAACAAAAAAAAAACTGCTTAAATCTGATGTGTGTGGATGTTGTTAAATAAATAAAAGTAATTCCAAAAAAAATATAAATACATATCTATATGTACTGATTCTATAGCTCATGCATAAGTTCTTTAAGTTGAAGGTGTGTCTGAACAATATTTAAGACACTGAAAGTTTAAAGAAATTGAATGTTAAACAGTTTCGAATAGTTCAGCAAATTCTAAAAATTACGCTGGGAAACACATTTCTCCAAACATTAAATAATTATGCACTTAAATTGTTTATACAAATTTTAAAGATAATACATGAGAAGAGAGGCGTGGAATGGAGAGTAGTGGAGTGGTAAAAAGAGAACAGTGTTGCCAGTTTAGGGCATTTGTCCCCATTTAGGACGTAAATTTCGTGTTGGGGATCTAAGGATTTGTTGCGGATGATAACCAAATTTGAGGGAATTTTTTGGGGATTTTTTATAACTGATTGTAACAAGAATGATTTTTAAGCTTAGAAAAAGTGCGTCTGGCAAGTCTAAAACTATGTGTTACTATTCATAGTGAATAGTTTCTAATAAGGATGAAATGTCAACACAGATTAACTAGTAATGAACACTACTGCTACTAATCCTGCTAAAATGCTAAAAAAATTTAGTACAAGTACTATGTACAACAATGTTTCTGAGTCTGATGAATCAGAAGATTTCGATTCTGAAGTTCTTGAAATTGTAAACTTTGGTTAAAATTTTTTTATACTTGTGCATATTAAACTCTATTATCCCGTTTATACGCACTTCTTATTTGCAAATAAAAGTCGAACGCGTTGCCGTATAACTTTTTTATTGTAAGCTAATAACTCACGAAAGCTATTTGCAAATAACGCCACTATTTGCAAAAAAGGTGTAAAATGTTGCCAATTATTTTTGTTTTGTAGGAAATGTAATACAAATTTCACAATGTGTGGCAATATATCTCACAAATAGTAATGTATTCTATCTACGTATAAACGGTGAGTTCAGTATTTGCAAATAGTTTTATTTGCAAATAAGATTTGCGTATAAACGAGGTATATGTAATTTTTTCGTTACAAGTTTTATAAGTATACATTAAATTTATATGACTGCAAATACAGCTATCGATATATGTAAATGAATTTTAATGAATAAATATGCTATTTTTGTCATTATTTTTGAAATAAAATGAAAAATTTTAACATTTTGTATAAAATAATTCAATTGGGCAATTGGGGGATTTTCGGGGATGACAAATCAAAAAGAGAAGAGAAGAGATGAGAAGAGAAGAGAAGAGCAGTAATTAGCAGCGGTGCCAACTATTTACAACCCAATCCCAACTCTAAACGCGCTAGACGCGCTAATTTACAACAGATTTCAGATTTTTCTTCGAAATTATATCGTAAATAAGTTAAATCATTTAATACAGAATCAGAATCGCCTTCCTTTTCAAACTTTGTAGCAACATATAAGTTGGTCGAATAGTTTAGCGATTCAATGCTATTTGTACTTTAGCTAGAATAGAAGCTTAATAAGTTGTGTAATCTTTTTGGGTCATTTATACATATTTTTAGCTGTAAAATTTCAAAAACTTTTGCCATTTACAGTATTAAAATGCGTTTTGAATCCTAACCACAGTCAAGGTAATTTTATTTGCGACAGCTGGATCAATAACCAACTTGAAAATTTTTATCAGAGTTATGGATACTTGAAAATTGTTAAACTTATACAAAAAATTAAAAAAAAATATTTAACTGAAATTATGTTATCGACTTTATTCAAAATGCGCTAACTTCGCGCGTTTTTTATAAAAAGTGCTAAGACGAAAAAACGCGCTAAATTGGCATCGCTGGTGATCAGCGTGACTGTTTGACTGACTAAAGATGTAAATTACCACTTTTTCGACTGCCTTGCCACTTTTTGTCTTCCTTTTTTTTATAGTGAATTATATAAAAATACATTAAAAATAAAAAGTTTAGTGTAGTTTTCTCGTTTTTAGGGTTCCGTACACCAAAGGTGACAAAAGGACCCCTATTGTTTTCGCTACGCTGTCCGTCTGTCCGGCACACGGTATTTTCTCAGGAACCGTAAGAGCTACGGACCTGAAATTTGGACCGGGTATGTAGAACCTTGGCCACTACAACAACAAATACATGAGAATTAGAAATTAAAGGGTGCTCCAAAACGAGCGACGAAAGATGTTAAAATCTCATGTAATATACATACAATTGTGTGTACATATGTATATTGACACTTGAAATTTGTAAAATTTGTGTTATAGACTACAACAATAAATATTAAAATATTAAAAAATTTAAATTAAAGGGTGGTCCATCAGTTAATGCAATTTTGACTATGTAATTTTGACAACTTGCTATATCATGGAAACCGTAAGAGGTAAACTCTTGAAATTTTCAAAAACGGTAAAACTAAAAAATCCGAAAATTATAAAATCGCCAAACCGAAAAAAATCGCCAAAACCTGAAAAAAATCGTCGAAAATTTTAAAAAATCGCCAAATCGACAAAATTAAAAAAAATTTTAGCACTAAAATAAATCGCCAAATTCGAAAAAATCGTTTAAATGAAAAAAAAATCGCCAATATGAAAAAAACGCCAAAAACCGAAAAAAATCACCAAAACGCGAAAATTGCGCCAAAACCAAAATAATTGTTTATGTGAAAAAAAAATCGCCAAAATGAAAAAAAATCGCCAAAATTATAAAAAAATTTGGCAAATCTAAAAAAATCGCCAAAATTTAAAATAAACACAAAAAACAGAAAAAAATTCTCAAAACGAAAAATAAATTGCCAAAACTAAAAAAAAATCTCCAAAACAAAAAAAAATCACCTATATGAAATAAACGCCAAAATTAAAAAAAAATCGCAAAAATAAAAAAATCGCCAAAATAAAAAAAACGCCAAAATAATAAAAATTGCCAAAATTAAAAAAAACTTCAAAAACCAAAAAAAAATCGCCAAAACGTGAAAAAAAGTGCCAAAACTCAGAAAGCGCCAATAAATTCAAAAAACCCCCAAACTAAAAAAAACGCTTAAAACCGAAAAAACCCAAAAACGAAAAAAATACCAAAACTATAGTTTATATTGTTCGTATTGAATTACATATCTCGTGCCCGTACGGAACCCTTCGTGCGCGGGTCAAAGTCGTACTTCACTGAATTTATTTTTTAATAAATCCCCTTTGCCCGTTTTTTTATAAATCCCTTATTTGGTGCCACTTTTTGAAAAATTTCATCGGTCACCCTGGCAGTGATAAGAAGGGAAAAGAGGAGCTGCTTAGTAAATAAAAAAAAGCAAGGTGAGTCCGATCACAGGGGAGATGTGTAAGCATCTTGTAATGAATTTTTTGAATATTGGCTTATGGTAACTTAAATTTTTGACTCTACTGTATTCAAAACTCTATGGAAAACTGCATCTATAGTAGTGGAATTATTAGATTTGGGGGTTTGTGGAGAATTGCTTATATGCAAGTGGAAAACGTCAAATAAAAGTTTTGATAAAGCTTGCGACTGTGGGTTTGTGAAATTTGTATTAAAATCTCCATGCATAATAATTGTCATTAGATGGAGATTGTTATCCAATTGTCGTGCACCAGGTTCAAAGTGGGGATGTAACGAATACCGATACCGATTCCGATATATCGGCGATATTTCTGGTTTGCCGATATATCGATATCGGCGATATTTTACTATCGATACGGCGATACTTTTTAATTTTTTTTCATTTTCAACGATTTTTTTTGCATAAAAAGTAAGATAATAACATATTAAAAGTAGAACATAAAGTCTAAACAGAAAAATTAAACGTTTTTTTTAGTGAAATGTTCTCTCAATGCTAAATCATGTAGTATGTATTAAAAAAAATAATTTGTTTTTTGTTAATTTCAGAATGAATTGAAATATCAATTTTAAATATTAATAACCTTTTACACTATAATTTTGTATAATAAAAGGTTCTGTTAATTTTAACTTGAGTTCAGTTTCAATATGCGTATCGGTATCGGAATCGGTATCGGCGATATTTCTTTTTGATCATCGGTATCGGATCGGCAAAACGGCGTATCGTTACATCCCTAGTTCAAAGTAAGGCAACAATACGTAATGTTATAATATAATATTATAAATTATTTATAAAGACATCTATATATCTTTTAAGCAAATATTAGACATTTAAAACGCTCTTTTATCTAAAAGTTTATATTTATTTTATATTTTTCAACTTTTTAACAAAATTATGCCCACTGGGAACACTATTACACTTTACAAGTAATTTTTTTATAAAATTAACATTGCTCCTGAATGTATGCTTTAAAATTCGGTTGAGTGTATTTCTATGCAGCTGTTAAATTTGTCAGAAGACGTACAGATCGTATGGTTACACTAATACACTCATACATAGCTCATACCGATTTGATAACGCTTTACGATCTTACTCAAAATTTGTGATTGTATTGTGAAAAAGATGTTTATTCCCCGGAGCGTTTAGATGTTTACATATCAATATCATTTCTTTCAGTAATTGGAAACTGACTGACTTGAGTATTCGATTCGATTTTGTAAATTTACTAAACATTTATTTTATTGCTGTTGTTACGTTTTGTTTTTCGATGTGTTGATTTAATTTAAAGATGAATCCAAATGTAAATGGAAGTATCTTATTACCAGATTTTTGTGGTTTATTTTAGTTGATTTCTCATTCTTTTGTTCGTTGTTGTTATTGTTGCTGTTATCATTTTTATTTAGTGGTATTTTATTTCAATTTTCCTGCTATAGCTGTCTGTTATTATAAAGAATAAATTGATTTTGTTTTTTTTCAAGCCACATGGTTCATCCTTATATCATTATTGTTACTTGTTTTTGTTGTTGTTGATTTTTTGTGAAACTTGGTGCGGTGTCATGTTTGAAATGAAATTCAAAATGTATTAAATAAAATTTTATATAATAAATTTGCATAAACGGCTCAAGAAGGCAAAACAAAAAAAAACTCACAAACTTTCAGCGGTAGCACTGAGTAGGCTTGCGACTTGGCTTAAGTATTCGCCATGAGGAAAGGAGTGGCTAGAAGTTAATAATACATAAGAAGAAGATGTTTCCAAGAGAAATTTATTTGTTTGTTGTTTGTTTACTTGTTTTGTGTATGCGAACAGGAAATTTTAAAACCGCATAATTGGGTTTCAAATTTTGTTTGTTTGTTTTGTTTTGTTTGGCTTTGTACAACAAGTCAATTGTTATAAGATAGTTAATTAATATTTTGTATTTTATTGCTAATAAAAATAAAACTTTACATTGTCTTGGGGAGGGGGGGGGAGGCTCAAGGCGGAGCCTGAACATTGCTTTAACTACCCAGCAAACAAAAGGATTTAAATGATTTGTAGAGAAACTATTTTTTTAATTGTCAAGGGTTCTAGAACAATTTGGAAAATTTTTTTTAAAATGAATGAAATGAACAATAGGGGAAAATGGTATATTTTCAACTTATTACGCTTAATAATTTTTAGTTATTATTGAAATGCTATAATTTCAGCTAGCATTTGCTGGGTCATTATTGGTTTACATGCTTGTGTTAATAAATGCAAATTTGAGTAAATTTATTTGTTTTAGTAAATAGAGCTGAAAACCTCAACATAAGTATAAATAATATTAATTTAATTTCTTTTGGAGAGTAAGTAAAGTAAACTATTTCTATAGAATGTTCATTTTAACAAGAATTTTTAGGAAAAACGAAAACGGTTGAAAACGATTGTTGGCGATACAAAAACAAATTTTGATAAGAGCAAACGAAGTAAATAAAAATTTCAATATTTGTAGCTTTAACTGTTTGCAACTTTATTTTCAATGAGCGTCTTTTGAAATTAGGAAGATATAAATTAAGTTATGTCATCTTTATCATATTTAAAATCTTATAAAATTTTATGCCAGAAAACTATATGTGTGTGAAGTTGGCCAAATTTTTGACCACCAAAAAAGCTTCCATATACATATAAAATGCATTATTACACATTTTTCAAAGTCATATTTCTCAAAAGCTATACTGATTCTGAATACAATCTATATAGTTTAGAAATATTTGAAGCCTTGGTTTTCGACCCCAATTGGCCGTATATAACTACCATTTCGATTTTGGCCAAAATTTTTACCACCAAAATAAGTTACAATTTGTACATTAATATTTTTGCTTGAAAATGTTATAAAATATCTGCTCTGTTAAGTTAACAGTGTACAAGTGAGAGATTTTTTCTTACCTCACAATGTTTGAGCGAGATATACATATGTAAAGTAAGACAGGGATGCTAAAAACGAAGCTAACTGACGGAGCTAACTTCACACACATGGAAACTATACTCTCTTTTTTTAGGGTTCCGTATACCAAAGGTGAAAAGGAACCCTATTGTTTTCGCTACTCTGTCCGTCACAGGCTATTTTCTCAGGGACCGTAAGAGCTAAGGGCCGGAAGTTCGGACAGAATATGTAGAACCTTGGCCGCTACAACAGCAAATACATGAGAGTTAAAAATTAAAGGGTGTTCCAAAACGAGCAACGAAAAATTTTAAAATCCCATATAATACACTATACATTTAATTGTATGTACATATGTACATACATTTATATATCGCCACTTAAAATGTGTCAAATTAGTGTATTTTTATACAGACTACAAGAATAAACACAAAAATTAAAAAAATCGAATATTAAAGGGTGATTAACTGATAGAGTTAATGTAATTTTGACAACTTGTTGTATCTTGGAAACAGTAAGGGCAAATTCTGGAAATTTAAAAAAAACGCTAAAATTAAAAAATACCAAAATTATAAAATCGCCAAACCACAACAAAATCGCCAAAACTATTAAAAGCACCAAATTAAAAATAATTTGTTACACTGAAATTTGTTGTGTCGATACAACCGAAAAAATCGCCAAAATGAAAACAACGCCAAAATGAAGAAAAAAACGTCAAAAAATGAAAAATATCGCCAAACCGCGAAAAACGTATCAGAACTAAAAATATCGCCTTAATAAAAAAAAATCCACAATATGAAAAAAAATCTCCAAAAACCAAAAAAATCGCTGAAACCAAAAACAGCACCAAATTAAAAGAAAATTCTAACACTTAAATAAATCAACAAAACGAAAAAGTCGCCAAAATGAAAAAAAGCCAAAATTAAATAAAAACGCAAAAAACCGAAAAAACCCGCCAAGCCGCGAAAAAGGTATCAAATCTAAACAAATCGCCCAAATGAAAAAAAAATCGCCGAACCAGAAAAAAATCGGCAAAATGAAAAAAAAAAATTCAAACTGTAAAAACGCCAAAAACCGAAAAAATCGCCAAAACGAGGAAAAAATGCAAAAACTAAAAAAGCGCCAAAACTTAAAATAATAGCCAAAAACCAAAAAAAGCGCCAGAACTAAAAAAAACACTTAAAACCGAAAAAAACCCAAAAACTTAAAAAAATTCTAAAACTATGTATGTATTATATCAATGATGCGCACACAATGCCCCCGGGGGCCGAACAATTTTCGCGATTTACACATACACAACACGAATGTTGATGAAGCGCACTGCAAAGAGTACAAAAGTTATAATTTTATTCAGTTGTATGCCAACTTTTAAGCAAGAAGGTTGATGTCGCTTGATTTGCTATGATACAACAACAAAATACACAGTTGAGATTACAAGTTAGAGAAAAAGAGAAGAACAACTGAGTATTTTTATGATTTTTTTCCAGCATTTGAATACACTTGGAATAATTTTATGTTTACATATTAAAATTTCTTTTATTATTTTGAAATGTGGAAGGTATATTATGAGAAAAATTTTTTATTTTCACTAAACATATCTAATGAAGCTGAGTGCCTTGTATGCAATCAAAAATTAAAAAGAATAAGTGCATACAGTTTTAAGCGTCATTATGAAAGTCGTCATTTAGAAATGTGTAGTTTGTCAGGGGAGGACAGAGATAAGCTTATAACAAAATTAAAAAAGAATTTGGAATTGAAAAATAATAAAGCTTTGCGTGATTGTAAAATCAATACAAATACCGCAAGATGCAGCCAACTAACGGCTACATACATTATTTAAAATTGAAATTTTTCGACAAAGCAAATGCTTTACATTACGTAAAACAATCAATCGTAATTGAACTTATTTTTTATGTCCACTTAATCTTTTTCATGATATAATATTTGATTTTTTTAATGTTTCATTCATACTTCAGTTCATGTTATTAATTAAACATAAAAAATGTTGTATACACAAACATTATTCAATACATTTACCAGCAAATTTCTCCCAGTGCACTCACCACTACACACACATTTTGAATCTGTTTCTCTTTGTGGACAACGCTGTATTATATACTCTTGAGTTTGTATTGAATTATATACTATCTAGTGTCCGTGCGGAACCCTTCTTGCGCAGGTCAAAGTCGCACTTCACTTAATTTATTCTTCGGTAACTTAACATATTTTATAAATTTTTTTAATGTACTAGATTGGTATGAGGAGTATGAAAAAAATAAAAGGATGATTCCAAGGTTAGAAAATTAATTTTTTTTATATATAAAATATGTATGTAGGTCAAATTAATTTCTTCTCCTTTTTCCAATTAAAATTTTTTGTTTTCCCTATTACTTGCTATTATTTGGAATTGTTCCCTGTGAAAAATTTCACGCGGAATTTTATTCATGGCAGCCATGAATTTTTAATAAACAAATTGTACTTAACAAAAATTGTAAATAATTATGACAAAGACTTGCAGAACGGAACAACATGCTGTTTTATCAGGCTACCACACCTTCATCATTAGCGTTCTTATGTTTGACCGACTTTGTGTGGTGTCAGTTGATGTAAATTTCAGCTTTATATATATATATATGTATGTATATATTTTTCAGTGCAAATGGAATATGTGAATTTTTTGAAATTTTTCTTTTTTTAAATTTGTTGAAAGTTTTTTTTTTTTTTGTACTGAAAGCTCAATTTCACCATTGCGATTTTATAACAGTCTATTTCTTGGTTGTTCTACAGTTGTTTATTTCAATTAATTTTTGTTCGAACTTATTTTTGTTTCTTTGTTTGTTTTTTTTTTGTTGCTTCTATTATATGTATATTGAAATTTTTGCCAACAATTTTTGTTTGTGAAAACAATTGTGGAAAAAATTTTAATTCTCTATCATGACGACCATTTTTTTCTTCATTCAATTAATTTAATATTTCTGGTCGCTGAAGTAGAGCGAAAATTGCCAAACAAGCCACTAAAAAATATTTAATATGCAGCTCTTGAGATACATATGTAATTGATTCACGAGAAAAAATAAATAAATATTCATATACAAGCTGAAATAAATATTCGTAAAACTCTTATTAAATCATATACAATTATTCATGTTTTATTAGTTTCATTTTACTTTTTACTCACTTTTATTTATTATTATACAACTAGTTAGTTAAAAAAAATTTATATTTTGTTTTACATGTCATTACACCATTTTTACGCTTCAATAGATTTAAAGCGAAATAAATTTCATAACTTTCATAAATTTCACAAATTTCGTGATACGAGATTTTCTATTTACTCGTAAATTTCATGCAAAAAAGGAAAACAACAACATGACACGTTTTGCGCTATTACAAAACAATAAATAAATTCTGCAATTCAATTTGATAAAACTCAAATTCCAAACCAACTAAAAGCCATTCAGGCATACAATAAATTGTAGTGGAGGAAAAAAAGAACCTGGTTTATGAACTTTATTAATAAAATATGTATGTTTACCAAGAACACATACATACGTACGTATGCACATATTTGCATATATAATAATTCATTTGATACTTTAGTAAAGCAAAGGTACATACATACATATTACGTTCATATTACGCTCCCCGTCACCACTTGTGACCAGGGCATAATGAAAATTATCTGAGTAATGACAAATAAACACAACTCCCTCAAAATATGTATGTACTCGTACCATTAAAGATACATTTTTATTGCATTTTTTGCTTTTCAAACAAATATTGTACACGGAAAAAATCGTTTGGTTAATCTAACCAATTTCAGTTGCCAATTTTATAATTATTATAAATTCTTGTTGGAAATTCGGTAAATAGGATTTCATCTAATTATTTAACGAAAACCAGGAATTGTTATTTTATTGCCAATGCAATTAAATTTTGTGATTCATTTTGAACTCACCATTACTTTTGGTAAATCTATTTAATTTAAGTTGTTAACTACCCAAAATAATCTATGAATGTCGAGGCAACTTACTGCCATGCCAGCGAGCTAAATGGGACACAGAAATAGCACGCAGCAAAATTTTATGTTAAACTTGTCCCCAAGAGAGTTATCGCGATTAGTCAAGCGGCAAGGTCGATTTTATTTGCTCACTTAATTTCGTCGCGCTTTCAATACATGTGTATGTATGTATGAATTTACTTGCAACGACAGCAGCGCTGTTTTAGACAATAACTTTGTTTGAAAAAAAAATTTATACATATATATTTTTTAATTTATCGCACACAAATACCAGCTAAAACGTCAAAAGCGTGCCGATAATTTGGTCTATACCCAACCAACATAAGGTCAAACGTTTGAATTCAAACGTTCATTTATTGCTATCACAATAAAAGCCGTCAACTTTTCTGTAAGAAAAGTGTTTTTTGTGACACAGTAAACTTTTCTATAAGAAAAGTGTTCTCTAAGAAAAGTGTTTTATAAGAAAAGTGTTCTGTGACACACAGTAAACTTTTCTATAAGAAACGTGTTCTGTGACACCCAGTAAACTATTCTATAAGAAAAGTGTTCTGTGACACACAGTAAACTTTTCTATAAGAAAAGTGTTCTGTGACACACAGTAAACTTTTCTATAAGAAAAGTGTTCGGTGACTCACAGTAAACTTTTCTATAAGAAAAGTGTTCTGTGACACACAGTAAACTTTTCTATAAGAAAAGTGTTCTGTGACACACAGTAAACTTTTCTATAAGAAAAGTGTTCTGTGACACACAGTAAACTTTTCTATAAGAAAAGTGTTCTGTGACACACAGTAAACTTTTCTATAAGAAAAGTGTGCTGTTACGCAGTCTTTTCTATAAGAAAAGTGTGCTTTTACGCAGTCTTTTCTATAAGCTTTTCTGTGGAACTTCTTCGCAATTTTACATAAATTTCGCATGCAAAGTTGAGAACAAGAAAGTATATCATGCTTTTCTTGGCCATGACCTTTCCCAAGGTTTATTGCATGGAAATAAACAAACTTTTACATACTCCTTGTTGCCTCCTTTGAAAGGATTATTTGCAAATTCTGTGGTAAATACAAGCAGTTTAAAGCAAAACATTTGACTTTAAATGTTTTAAAGTGATTATATTGTGAAGAAAAACAGTGAATTTTATTTTTTATTTTCTTTTTTAAAATATATTTTTTTAATTATTTATTTTTTGATCTCTTTATTTTTTCTTAATTTATGAATAAGTTACTATTTTCTTAGATACCCTCGATTGAAAAAACAATTCTCAAAATAACATTAAAAATTAATTTCGACAATTTTAGTTGCTTTTGAGATTTACATGAACAAAATAATTGTTTGGTTAAACTAACCAATACTTAGTTAGTTGTTAAATTTTCTGTAAGCAAAAGTTTTAACGATTCGCCAAAGATACCCTGGATATATTACTCCAAGAAAAATGTTTATCTATCCACATTAGTTATTTTAACTAATTTCGTTGGTTGGTATTTTGAAGATTCCTGCTCTTACTGTCCTGCTTCTCCTGTCATCCTTCTCTCCCACTGGAGCATAGTGCTTCTGGGTATAATATTAATAATAATTATTATTGCTTTTATACCAAATTGTGGGCGCATATATAATAATGTATATATTTTTAAATGCTCATGTAGAAATTTTTTAATTTATTAACAATATTCATTAAATTGAAGTAGGAAAAATTTGATTTCAATTCAATCGGAAAATTTAATTAAAAATATTGATTACACACAATTATGTGCATATCAATAGTCATTAAATCTATTCTGCTTATTTGGTAAACTTAATAACAAACAATCGAATTATTTAACAATTAATGCAAATTTAAAGTACCTCATTTGGCCTTTTGTAGAATTAATTAAACCAAACAGCTGGCTATTTTCGTTGTTAAATTAAACTTTTAAATATAATATACAGAAAGATTAAAATTGATTACCTTTTAGAAAATGTAGTTATTTTTTAATTTCTGATATTTATTAATATTTAATTTTTTGATAAAAAAAAACGGACAGTAAAAAATCGTCACAGCCTTTGACACTCTTTCTATTTATCGGCGTACTATTTTAATTTTTTTGCGTTCTTGAGAACATATTTAGCGATGACAATTAAAAATCGCATATTTTAAATAGTTACAAAAAGGACATCGAAATATTGATATTTCGAAAGAAAACTTTAATAACAATGGTTTAAGCTCAATTTCACAAAAAGGACATTCAGAGGCAATAATTAATATTTGGCATGTTATGAAAATATTAGTGGGGTCGTTATCAAAACATATTAAATACACATTTTTAGAGAAAAAAATTCGTTTATTTTAGGCTTTAAAAAATGACATTCAGTGAGGATAACTAAAACTTAACACATAAAAATAAAAATTATTTCAGGTACAATAGAACATAATACCAAAATTAAAATTAAAGCAATATTTTGCTTAAAAAGGATATTCAGCACCCTTTAATATTCATGTTTGCAGTAAACCAATAAATTTATTTTATTTAATTTTCCAAAAGGACATTCAATGGAGTAATGGAATAAATCTTTAAGATACTCATTTATTTTAACATTAAAATAAAATAAAAAATTAAAAAAAAAATAAAATAAATTTAAATATAAATTTTTGGATAAATTTGTTTTTATTTTAAACATCAAATTATTGTGCGTTAATACTTCTCCTTTATTGTAAATTCTATAAATGATTTAAAATTTTTAAATTTAAATATTTTTTTTTTTAAAAAAGGACATTTAGGAAGGATAACAAAAACTTTTCATATTACTAAAAAGTGTTTCTTTTTAAATAAACTACGACGGTACACAAATAATAAAGTGAAAATTTTTAAAATTTAATATCAAACTTAGAAAAAAAATTCAACACTGATCACTATAAAATAAGATTTTGTAAAAATTATTTGTATTTTGAGAAATATGAAAGAATATACATATTGTGATTAAGAAGTCTTGATGTTGCAATAACAAATGCAGAAAAAGAACGATCAATGGTGAAAATTAAATACAAGGATACCAAAAAAAATTACTGTATCATTTTAAGCGCCAAAACTTATCATATTTGAAAAAATAGCTTTTATGCTAAGCAAAATAAAATAATTTTGTAAACAAAAATTTAAATAAATTTTAAACGAAGTGACACATCATAAAATACTTCTCCTTTATTGTAGATTCAAGAAATAATCCTAACCTTGTTAAAAATGCAATAAATTTTTAGTTTTTGAAAAAAGAACATTCAGCAAGCATAACTAAAACGTTTCATATTAATAAAAAAAAACTTTCATTTTTAAATAAACTACGACGTTACACAAATGGTAAGTGAAAATTTCCTAAATTTAATCTCAAACTTAGAAAAAAGACATTCAACATTTATCACTAGAAAACAAAATCTTGGAAAAATCATTTCTATTTTGAATAACATGAAAGAATCTTCATATTGTGATTAAGAATTCTTTATGATTCAAGAACAAATGCAGAAAAAGGACAATCAGTGTTGAAAATTAAACACAAGGATACCAAATAAAAAAAAAATTCTATATCATTTTAATCGTCAAAGCTAATCATATTTAGAAAATAGTTTTTAGCAAAATAAGAGATTCTAAGACAGTGCAGTAATATTTTTTTTGATCAATCTTACACTCAACAAACGAAAATTCGAAATAGCTTAAGAAATATAGGGTTTTTGAAACAAATATTTTTATTTTAAACAAAATAAAAATTTATATACACTGTGCGAAATGATCTTAATGATTTGTTACTTAAACTTAGAAAAATGATATTCATAAAAATATAATTTTAAATTGACATACTATTAAAATACTTTTCTTTTTTGTGAATACCGAAATACACATATTCTATAATAAAAATTGGATTTATTTTTACCTTTAGAAAAAAAGGACATTCAGCAAGGATAGGTTAATCTTAATATATTTTTAAAATATTTCCAGTTTTAGTTCAATTAGGTTATTACCCAAATAGTAGGGCAAAATTTTGCAGTTTATAAAGTCAGACTTAGAAAAAGGACATTTAACAGCTAGCACTAGAACATAAATTTTTATAAAATTTTTTTTTATTTTTATTTTTATGTAAGGACATAGATATTGTGCTCAAGAATAGTTCCAAGCAAAAATGCATACAATTTTTAAAAACTAGCATACCATTTTTTACTGCATCATTTCGCCGTCAATAGTTTTTATATTTTATTTTGAAAATGCTGTTTGTTTTAAGCGAAATACGGTATTCTAAATATATTAGACAAGTCGCAAAGTTGACGAAAGAACATTAAGAATCGATCATGAACAATAAATTATTTGTTTTTAAACAAAAAAAGGACATTAAACTGAAAACGGACATTCTTCAGTGACGGTAATTTTAAATTTATATGTCCTAGAAATACTTTTCTTCTTTGTAAATACCTAAATATAGATATTCTAAGACAAAAATTGTATTTGTTTTCTGCTTTTGAAAAAAGGACATTCAGCAGGCATAACTAAGACTTAAGATATTTCAAAAAAACTTTTTGCTTCAATTAAACTATAATATTATACGTATATTTTTGCTAAGAAAAATTCATTTTTTATTTTTTTTTTTTATTTCATGTAATTTTTTTTAACAAACCTTGTACTCACTAAGACTTACCTACATTTAAGCCTCTTAAGTGTGATACAAAAACTTTAAAGACATGATGAAGATTTCATCATATAAAATGTGCAAAATTTTTCTTCACTTGATTTTAAATACCTGCAGCTGACATTCATTTCTGCCAAGCAACCAACATGTGACATGTATGTAAAATTGTTGTTTATTTCTTTGAAATAGTAATTAAAAAATATATTAAAAAAAACGTACCACACACACAAATCAACAAACAAACTATCAAAAACAGCAACTATAAAGTGTATATACTTGTGTGCAATTATTTAAAATATAATGAATGGTTTTTTAAATTAAAAATGGCAAATAGTTAAATAAAATAGAAAAAAATTAAATGCTCGTAAAATAGTAAATGTTGCAACTTTTTATGCTGGTGGCTTTATAAAATTGCTTTCGAAATCTAACAAACCCAGCAAAGTTATACGACCTTTGATGAGAGAAAGCCAGGCATAATGAAGGGTATAAAAAGAGAGTAAAGTGATTAACAAAATTAGAGAAACTTTCAACGGGAAAAAATTAATATACCCAGAAGTAATTAGGTCCCGTTTATTTAATTTCCTTCGTTGTTTGATAATGTTTATATTAAATTATTTTTTTTTTAATATTATTCAATTAAAATGTTAATTCATTCAGTCATTTGAATCATTTAACTGCAACGAAATATTGGCATTTCCACGAGAAAGTTCACTTTTTTGTCGCGTGCGACAGCAAGTAATTATGCTTGTATTTCAAAATAATGTGACTCGATTTCTCTTAAAATTTTATCTCATGTAGAGCTGCTGACGACCAACCACCAATATATAAAAAAATATATACATATATTTTCAAAATAAATATATTAAAGAAACAAATATACTTCTTTGGTGTCGCATGCTACAAAAAGTTGACATTCCTGTGGAATGTTTGATAAATTTGTTTTGTTTGTTTAATAAATCCTTTTAAAAAAATATTTTTTTATGAATAAGCCAGTAAATTTCTAATGCATAGTACACATTATAGCATTTTGTGACATCGCAATAGTGTGTACTAGTGGCAACGTCTGTCATTTCCGATATTTTTTGTTGTGTGTGATCCCTTTCAATATTAAAAAACATAATATGCACGGCATTGCACAAAATTTTTTAAATGTCACAACAAAATGTCAACACAAGAAATGTCAGATGTGTACTCTGCACAAGCTTTTTCAAGAACTTAATTGTAGGTCCTTTGGCGAGTCAACATTCAGGCTATTGAACTAAAATTAACTGATTTTTAATACAAGTTTCAATCATCGTGTTTAATTTGTTCAATACAATTTTTAATTTATTCTGGTTATTATTACAATTAAATGGTTGTTTAATACAATCATTAGATTAATGGATTTTTTATTTATTTTCCATTAATTTTTTTTAATTACACTTTAAATAAATTAAATAAATTTTATTTCAAAATTAAAGTTACTCTTTTTTCAGAGTGCCGAACATGAATGTGTGTATGTATGTATCTCTGTTCCTTTGCGGTGGATCGATGTTGATGATTCTCACATCCATCGATTTGTCTTCAACCTGAGAGTATCACTAAAGATCGATAACAGTAGTCAAAATTCAATATGGCGGCAACAGACGCCATTTTGTAAATACGAAATTAAATAAAAAGTCGGCGAAGTATATCAAAATGGGTACCATTCGACAGGTATTTTAAAATTGTCTTTAGGTTTCTATTAAGATTTTTCATTTCGAATGACCATTTAGGATTTCAAACGGTTCAAAGTTGGTCACAGTATTGTTTGTTTTTTTTTTAAATAAATATCATCGTTTTCATATGATTTTCAAACCTTATGTTTAGCTGGAAGTCTAGTCTGTAATTGGAAATGAAAGAAAATGCTTTCGAATTCGCATTTATTTAACATACATTTTAAAATTTTAAAATATTTTCTTTCGTTTCGAATTGCACAGTAGACCCCCTGATGTTCAAAAACTATTTTGCAGCACTGTACTACTTACATTAGTACACAAACTTTCAATCATTTACATGATTTAAGCAATTCATTATTTTAAAAGGTAGTACATACATTTTATTTAAAACTTTTTTCATTCATTCATGTTTTAACCTTTTTTAAATGTCAGACTGTTTGTGACAAATTTAAATAACTTCAAGTTAAATTAAAAAGAAATAAAAAATATATGAAAAAAAGAAGAAAAGAAAAGTTGCAAAAGACAAACAAACACCAATGTAAGTATGTACATATGTATGTGGCAGCAGTAAAATAATGTGTCTACTACACTTTCCTGTAATTTTTTATTTTAAACAATTTATTTTTTTTAATTTAGAAGAGAAAATTAGTATTACAAAAAGTATTTGAATATAAAAGATGCATAATTTCTTAAAGTATTTAAAAAAAAGCACGAGCTGTACCTTTTGCTTTTGCTAAAAAGCGCCTTTCATTCTGTAATAAAAATAATTCTTCCCAAAAAAAATAACGGCTTTAATGCAAAGACCTGATAGAACCTTTGAGGCTATCAGCGCAGAAGTGCTATAACCCACATTATTTTTGTTTGTTACTGTTGTGATGATAAACACAATATCTACAATACCAACTATCCAAAAAAAAATTTAATAATCTACCTTTTGTTATTCTAAAGAAAATGGGACTGAAAAATAGTTTTTCCTAATATTGAAAAGTATTAAAGCATTATTAAAGTAGCAAAGCAAAGCAATAATAATTAAAAAAAGCAATTGTTTAAATAACTAGATGTGGGTTAAACCATTTCTGCTCTGAAGACCTCATTTTCCAAAAAAAATTTATGAGACCAAACTGGAAGTAAACTCTTTTTTCAACATAAACAAATTTCTGAAAATCTGTGACTTCGCCTATTTTAGAGCTGAAGGTGTGTGCTAAGTTTCGTAAAAATCAGTTAAATAGAAAGACGTGAAATATAAAAATATATTTTCAGGGTCGTAGCCCCACCCACTTTTTCAAATTTATAATTGTCTTATTACAAGTAGCAAAGGTATTTGCTAGCTTTCCTAGCGTGTTTCGCCCACTTTTTTTACCCTGCCACCAATTAGAAGATATAACCTCAGACAAAATTTAAAAATTTTACAATCGGTCTAAAATTTACCTAAGTTATTAAGTAACTATGTAAAAAACAAGTCGGTTAATAAATTATACTTTAAATAATTTTGTCACAATAAATGTTAAAGAAAGGCCCCAGTGGCACACTTTGTGCCAGATTCTAAACCATTTGGCACTGAATCATGCAAACTGTGCCATAAATATATGTGTGATACTTTTCAATGTAGAAAAAAGACTGCAGCAAAAACAGTATTCCATACAATATTTAGTTCTGAATATTTAAGGCCAAGTCTTGGGTTCGAGATTAAGATTATTTTATTTCTCTAATTAGCTAATCCGAAAGTTAACTTAATTTCACATTAATTGAATTTGATGTTTTTGAGTGGTAGTTTAAACTTCTTATTGTGTGTAGTATTACCATATTGAGCGCAAAATAGTGGCAACATTTACTGTGCAAAGTCATACATGTTATCAACAGACTTTGATTTTTTTGACAAGAAGAAGAAATGGCCATATTTTGTTATTTACAAGTAAAATATTGAGCGTGTTAAAGGAAATAGATAAATAATATAACATATACATTTGGGCATTTCTCCGAGAAATTTCACTTTTTGTCACGTGCTACAACAAGCAATTAACATTGTATTTCTGAACAACGTGACTCGATTTTTCTTAAAACTCTACCTAACGTAGAACTGCTGACGGCCTACACATATATATAAATAAGTAAAAAAAATTTCGTTTTCTTTGAAAAAATAAGCATACATATTTGCGTGTTGTCGCACGCTACAAAAAGTTGACATTCCTGTGGAAATGCCAAAATGTGTGTTTATGTGTTTATCATACAATGTTTACTAAAATTTAAATGTTTCACAAACCACCGCGATTGGCCGCTTAAACTAGCAACTAAAACCATATAATCGACTACCAAAAATTACAAATGGAGATTAAAGTTAATTTAAATTCTAATCTTGAACTAAAAAAGTCGCTGGTATGGCTAATAAATCAGTGAATATTTAAACATATGTACTTTAAGTTAATTTTCATAAAAAATTAAAATATATTTAAATATTCTTTAATTTTTTTTCAGTGCCTTAAAAAAACACACACATGCACAAAACATATGGTATGTTTTTAAAACTTAAGCAACACTTAAATGCACAGTGTTGGCTACTTAAGTTTCATTTAATTTTGGGGGGAAAACAAAATATTGTGTTTAAATAAGATTTAAAAATAAAATACAAATAATCATTGACTAATTTATTAGACCTTAGAGTGTAAAGTACCTTCGGTTTTTTTTAGAACTTTTAACATCTTTGTTTACCGGGAACCAATGTGTGTTTATATTAAATGTCACAAAATCATACAACAAGTTATTTAATTAAATATGCAAAAAAAAGTTTAAAATTAGTGAAGATGGTTCTTGAAAATATTGGAGTGATACAAAGAAGAGTCCTCCTTTAAAAATTTTTTTTTGAGATCATATTCTTTGCTTTTTAAAAATAGAATCACTTAATGAATTTATTTATTAAAAAATATATGCATCATCATGCGAGCATCATGAACTTAATTAAGGTATTTTTTTTCGAAAATATTTTAAAACAGTAGATATAATTTTCTACTGTAAGAGTGAAAGACAATTAAGTAATATAGATGTTATGTAATTTTAAACTTGTACAATTTCTTGAAGTCTTTTACTACATGCTACTCGTCTGCCACAGCTTCCAAGTTGCAACAGCCAATAATGTTATTCACTATTACAGTTTCTCTGCGATGCATACCAACATAAGCTTCCTAGCGTAATGCAATTTATTATCTTTCATTTGAAAATGAAACACGATTTCGTAGCTCCATAATGCAGTTAAATTATTTAAAAATATAAAAGAAATTTACTTTCAACTAAAGCTTTTTTGCTTTGTTTACTATAAGTGTGTGTTTGTGTGTCCATGAAAAAGAAAAGAAGAAAATATTACTTTATATGTCAACATTGCTTCTACACTTATTATTTAAAAGATATTCACAAACGAACACACATGCATACACATCCTGTCTTAAACTCAAGCAAACTCACACGTAATACACCCACGACGACCGACCCCTTTTGCAGTTACGAGCACAAATTTAAAAGTTCATCACATTTACATTCTCACATGCATATGGATGTGTGTCATAATGTGTGAACGTAAGTCATAGTTTACACTATGTCCTGATTTACACTATGCCAGTCTTATTGCTAAGTTGATTATTTTGTGGAAGAGAGAGACGAGGGAACAGAAACGTTTCATTTCCCTCGTCTCTCTTTCTCTTAACAAACTAATCAGCTTAACAATAACACTTGTAGTATATTGTTAATTAGGACTATGCAAGTCTTATTGCTAAGCTGATTAGTTTGTAAGAGGGAGAGATAGAGAGAGAGGCGAATCGAAACAAACGAGTATTCAGCTTCATGTACTCTCAATACGTTTTCCTTAAGGCTCAGTTAGTTAGAATGTAATGCAACTGCTGTTTCCTACTGTTGCAGTTAATTTACATTACTCATTAACTCATTACGTAACAAAAAGCACACATCTTACACAAAACTATGCATACAATAATAAGAAATAAGACTTGCATTGTGTGAATGCCGATAAAAGCTCAAGGGAAAAAAGTGATAAACTTAGCAATAAGACTTGAGCAGTGTGAACTGGGACTAGGCAAAGGGTTTTACCAATAGAGCGAGTAAATGTTGACTGTTTGTGGCGGCCACGTAAGTCAAAAATGAGGTATAATCCTCGCTTTATATAACAAACTGATTTGATAACGTTTTTTCAGTTTGAGGTTATGACATTAGATATCGAATCTTATCATTACAACGAATGCCAGAATCTCAAACTGAAAAACGTGATCGAATCAGTTCGTTATCAAAAGCGACGATTAGAGCCCTAATGTTCACCAATTCGTCATTGGTAAGATGACCAGATTTCGGAGCAGAAAACATGACATCAAGAAAATTAGTAACAGATTTACTCACGGCCTGTCCCATGATGTCACCAGAAAACGTTCGAGTGAATACCCAGCTAAAAAAATTATATATGGTCCATATATTTTTAATATATGAATGTATATAACTATATATGAATATGAATGAATTCATGTATGGAAATATATGGGATTATACATACATGGCAAAACTATTATATATGAACTAATATATGGACTAATATATGAAATGTATTATAACATATGAGCTCATATATGAAAATTTAATTATGAAGCTCATGTGTGGATCCATATATAAATATAAGATTTTATATATGGAGGTATATAAGAATGCATGCATAAATGATATCTCACATAAGATCGTTTTCGTAATCAAAAAAGCTTGGAATTTTATCACTGCTGAATTGGAAATCCATTAGAAAATACATACGGTATGCAAAGTTTATATATGCGTACCCTCAACGTTTAAAAAAGAAAAACTTTTTGTTACAAAAAAACCATTCTTGTATGATTTCATACATTGTGGCCCCATTTAATATATCAAATAATCAAAAGGATAATCTTGTCATTAATTTTATAGAAAATAAAAAAATTCTCTGAATAAGAAACAAATTTCATGTTACTGTATTGAAAACTTTTGTTAGACGGATTATTTTTGCTTTTATAATTAATTGCATTAGTTTTTAATCTGATTTCTTAAGCTAAATGTTATGCACGAATATGATTTATGTTTTTTTTAAATAATTGATTCACCTTTTGATGAATGAAATGACTTTTAGTTCGTTTTAAATTATTTGTCCAAACAAATGTTTCATTAAATACAGTACATATTTGCCGCTTATATACACGCCGGTTGTAAGCATTTATCGTTTATATGCAGCCGAACTTGAACAATATTTCTTTTGTATATAAAATACACGCAATATTTTTTAATATATGCATTACGCTTATATGCATTTCTCGCTTTTATGCACCAAAATTATATAGGATTTTGAGAAATTGAATGTAAAAAATTCTCATATATGCACTAGTGCATTTAATTTAAACAGCTGTTTAAATTTTTCATCATAAATAAAGCAAATGTAGAAAAATTGTTTCATCGCAAAAAATTAAATGAATTGCCTTCAAATCTTCAACTTTAAATTATATATTTTTTAAATTATTAATTAAAAACCGACTGTATTTAAGCTGAAATATAATTTTAAAGTCAAAGCACTGATCTCAACAAAATTATAACATGTATGTATATATATTATTTCAATGAAATTGAATTTACAAAACCTATACATTATTTTAAGTTATTTTTGTTTCAAATTGATTGATCTCAATAAAAATTTTTAAAAACACAAAACAAAGTAGCAATGCGCATGCATATTCTGTTTTTACAATTACATTTCTGAAATTCTGGTGCAAGTACAGGGTGGCCCAGAAAGACCGAAGTGGTGTGAAATCCTTATAACTTTTTATTTAAGACATATTTTTTTAGTTTTTTGTTTTTTAAATACATTAAATTTATAGGGAATATTTTAAGATTAGTTATTAAAAATTATATCCCGCAAGTGGTGGCCATTTTCTGCTTCGCACAAATGTGCTCTTTCCAACACATTTTCAATGACCTTTCGCAAAACTTCCGGTGTTATGTTGTTAATTTCGTCTCGAATATTGGTTTTTAATTCCTCAATAGTCCTAGGCTTATTAACATAAACTTTCCCTTTTAAATAACTCCAAAGGAAACAGTCTGGAGCAGTTAAATCCGGGAAACGCGGAGGCCAATTAAAATTGCTTCTACGCGAAATTATTTTTTCACCAAAGATGTCGCGTAAAAGAGCCATTGTGGCCCTGGAAGTGTGCGCTGTGGGTCCATCCTGTTGGAACCATATTTGCGGATGGTTTTCCACGGTTGGCTTTACCAAATTTTCCAACATGGCCTGATATCGATCACCATTGATGGAAATGGCGACACCTCGTTCATTTTCAAAAAAATATGGGCCAATGATCCTTTCTGAAGAAACACCGCATCAAACAGTATACTTAACTGGGTGTAATTGTCGTTGATGAAGTACTCTCGGGTTTTCAATATCCCATATCCTAAAGTTTTGTTTGTTAACGAGGCTTCGTCACTCATAACTAAGTTATGAATAATGGAAATGGAAAGAACACATTTGTGCGAAGCAGAAAATGTCCACCACTTGCGGGATATCATTTTTAATAACTAATTTAAAAATATTCCCTATAAATTTACTGCATTTAAAAAACAAAAAATTAAAAAAATATGTCTTAAATAAAAAGTTATAAGGAATTCACACCACTTCGGTCTTTCTGGGCCACCCTGTACTAGTAAATACATATATAACATATTTTTTATATAAGCACCACCGATGCAACTAAACGAGTTTTTCTACATGCATTACAAATGCATATAACCGAGTTTTGGTAAATGCATATCCCGCTTATAAGCACTAAATGTCGAGCAAATTACGAAGTGCATATAAGTGGTAAATACTGTACAACCTCTCTCTCAAGTCTAAAAAAAATTAATTTTAGTAATTTAATTTATTGCACAGCAGTGCGCTTTTGTGAATCAAGAGTGTATGAGTATGCAATTTGCATACTGTGGAGGGAATTTGCACATACATGTATGAAAATGTATGAATATACATATATAATCATATATGCCCATATACCCTCATTTTTCGGATCCGAACCATATATGGGATATCATATATGCTCCATACATATTTTTTTAGCTGGGTACTTACATTAAAAAAACAACAAACTGTCTAATGTCATTGTTGTTTGCAATTCGTGGGACAGGACGTTAGTGTTTTTTTGAGAATTGTTACAATTTAAGTTAAACATTTTTTAATGCACTAATATAATCCCAAAGTTTTATTTTACTTATTTAGTGAAATATTTTTTTATTAAATACGCATTCAAATTGATTATTAAGAGGTAAGCTGTATACTATGCGCATTTTACTGTTGCTAATGCAGATCGTTAGAGAACCTTTAGCCAAACATTTCTTAGAACAACTAGAGATATGCATTAAACATATTCACCACAGCAGGCTACACGAACACGCGACTTCAAATGCCGCTAGCAGCTTTTGTCGCCTTGCAGCCACCTACTTAATTATTTTGGAGACGGCAGCAGCACGATCTGCATCTCATATTTAAGTGTAAATTCAAGATTCAGTATTGCTACCTTCAAATATTTCACATTTATAAAAATTAAATTGTTCTTCCGAAATGTACTTATGTATATGACGTAAAAGTATAAAAATTAACCATTTTATGATTTACATCAATTTTTAAAAATGGTTTCTGTTACATAATATGAAATAATTGTACGATATCATTCATTCAACATTTTGTATTGTACTGGCAACACTGAATTTTCTCATTGCAGCCCAAGAAATAGAAATTAGTTTAATTGGACTACAACGACCTGCCGCCAAGTTGCCTTGCTGCCTTCAAAAGAATTACTCTCATATAAACATGTGTATTCTATCCTTGACATTTTGTAGTCGGTAGCCTGATGTGGTGAATGTGTTTAATGTAATAGTCGTATTAAGTTAAACTTCCATACAGCTTGGTTGATACGAGTAGTTAGAGAATGCAAATGAAAGTAAGGCTATCGTGTTTCATCTACCTTAAAGCTTAAAATAAATGATTGTCCCCTACAAAAAGAGGACATATGGCCACCTTATCTGTGGTACCAAGTCACCTTGCTAAGTTCAAATTACAAACGTTACCATGAGAGTATCTCTAATTCAATATAAGTCAATGTCATTATAACTCTGGCCAACGCTTTAATTTAGTAAAAAAAAATTTCTTTCCCATTGTGCAAAATCACAACATTGCTATCAATGTCTTTCGTTAAACAAAAATAATGAGAGCAACTTTGTACTTTATTTTAAATATATGCAGCTAGAAAAAAACACGTTTCACGTTTGTGAAATATTCTATTTATATTTTGCATTAACTACTCATGGAGCTTTAAATAATTATGACAAGCAAATTTATATACATTTTAAATCCAAAGGAGTATTTCGTTTATAACTCGTGTAAAGCTTGTTCAAACTGATTTCAAAGAGAACTCAACCCTATTGCAAGAACCTGTGCGTATGCGTGCGCTTTAAGTTTGAAGTACAAAATAGTTAATTATGTCACAGTGATGTTTGTTTATTTTTTATTTTTCCGCCCTTCTCCTTTTTCTACATTTTCACAATTATTTAAATGAAAAACAAATTTTATGCCCACTTGAGTTTTTTTTTGTTAAACATGTCCTTCAATTTCTCGTTTATTCATAAGTTTGTTTGTATGTAAATGAGCTCAACTATTTTTTTTACATACATATTTTCCAGCCAAAGGTGCCCACAAATTTTTGTAAGCCTTTGACTAGAAATGTTTTACTTGTCTGACATGATTTTTTGCTCCTACACCATAAAAACAAATATTCTTTTAAATTCAAGAAGATGCAATTTTATTGTAAAAATAAACGTTTATGAACTAGAACTAAGTTTGTTGTAGTTTTAAAATGAAAGTAAACGTTTTTGTTTTAAAACTGCTTCGATATAAAAATAACAATGTTGTGTATTAATTTTAAAGAAGCATTATATATTCGATATTTTGCTTTAGCAGAGATTTCAACGCTTTTGATATAATTTGTATGGAAATTGTGTTTTAAAACCCAGTTTTTTTTTTAATATTATAATAATAATTTGTTTGTGTGAAATGGTGTATCCTCCAATTGCTACCATTACAAAAAAGTGAGCGGAGGCACCCAAAATTTTTTAATTTAATTTTATGATATTCTACTTGTTTGATTGTTGCAAAACCTAGTAAACACCTTTTGTTCTTGTAATTACACAATTTTAAGGTTGAAAAAATGGGCGGGCCTACGCCCATACAAAATTATTAATTAATTAATAGAGTGGTTTTACTTATCCAATTTTTACGAACCTTACCACACACCTCGTGCTTTAAAATAGAAACTATTTTTCGTTTAAAAAAATGGGTGTAGTCACGCCCATTAAAATTTTATATTTTAATTTAAGTGGTTCTACTTTACTGATTTTTACAAGACTTAGCACACACCCTAAACTCTGAAAAACACACAATCTACCGTTAAAAAATGGGCGGAGGAACCCCCATCAGAATTTAATTTTATATTTTACATACTTCTTCGGGGACCAATTAAGGAACCTTGGCATTATCCTTTCTATATATGTATAATTCCCGCATGGCCTCCCACTTTCTACAGGCATTGCTTTTGTTTTTCTTAAAACGGATAACTAAAATAACATTATTTAAAAAACCGGTTTTCATTTACATAATGCAAAACCGCTCGAAATTTTTCTTAAATATACTCAAAAAATTTGTTTAATAACTTGATAAATATTATTTAAAAAAACTCAAAATAACCGAGTTTTTATTAAAACCGTTTCGAAAAACCGGTTTTTATTTTCGTTTTATTATTGTGAATTAAAGCTCTAGAAAATATTTTTTATCATATTTTCCTATTTATCATGAATAAAAAAAATTATTGCAAATGAATTCCAAATTATTAGATTATTGAATTAATAAAAATTTAAATACTGAGCAGAAGAAACTAAAAGTTGTACTGAAGTTACATAATTTTGAACTGAAAGTTAAATGAGTGAATTTTTTAAGGTTTTCATACCTTCAGTACCAATTAATCTAATGAAACCACCATCTAACTCTTGCTGGGCTTACAACTTAATATTTTTATATAAAAAGAATGACAATATATTCAATAGACTTGTATGGAACTCTTCCACTAGCCCGTTTGGGTTTGATCATAGGTTTGTGTCAAAAACGATATAGTGAAAAAAAAGAGTTCGTTACAAGTCTAATATCCAAGCATAGCAAGCTAGAAAGCTTAAAAAAACTTGTAGAAAAATCAATGATTTCTTTGTTATTAAAAAATTCAAGCATCTTATTCTAATTTCTTACCCAAGTTGTGTTGGTGATATGTTCTTTGAATTTGAGAAAATCATTCACATTTTGATACGTTATTTTAAATTATTGATTTATAAGCGTTAAGTTTTGTCGCAGAAATCTAAAAATTGGTAAAGGCATGTAAGTTTAACTAACGAATCATATACTAAGTTCATACGGGCGACTTATTCGCAAATTAAAATATTGCAAATAGAATGGGGAATTATTTTTTATATTTGCAAAAACAATTCCTGATTAACGCACTATTTGCAAATAAAATCCTTGAGTTTGCCACGTTTATAAATGTCTGATAATAAAATAATATAAATGGAAAAATATTGCACAAAAAAATTTATAGAAAGCAAATAATGACAGTTAAAACAAATACTTATTTGAAATTTTGTACATTTACACTATTTTGTTTGTTAATACAAGTAAGTTTTCTATAGAAGGGCTACCAAGTTTGTGTACTTTTGCTATGTCGTATAAACAGTGAGTTATATTTCTGTTTTTCTGTATCTACATATATTTGGTCACTCCAAAATTGTCAAGGATTGTTGATAGTTGTGCCTTTAGCTGTTTTTGGCCTAACTTGCTTTATGTCAATAAAAGTATTTTTATTACATATTTACCCAACGCTTTGTACATTTTATGTTGACTTTTTCGAGGGTTTCGTAAACTGAATTCAATTCAAATTACATAAGTGTAAATTTATTGATCAAAATTAAAATATGAAAAATATTTGGTTTTCTGTGGTAACACCGATATAATTTATTTGTTTATTTAAGGTGACTCTGTAACTCATACTTATGTTATCTGTATCTTCTTTATGAGTGAGTTATATTATTTGCAAATAGTGAGCGTATAAACGTAGTAATAATCAATCAGAAACTCGATTTTGAATTTTTTTAATGGCACGTACGTACTTTTGGACTTGCGACGACCATATACTCGTTTGTATGTGTATGTATGTATGTACATTAAAAGTAAAATAATTTTTTTTACAAAAAAAAAACTCTGTTTAGTTCAAAAAGTCAGACACTTTTTGACAGACCCTCATATATACGTACATTTTCCAAATATTTGTATATGAAAAATAAAATGATTTTTTTATACTTTCATGCAAAAATTTGTGTTTCATTAAAAAATTCAGACACTTGTTGACCTGCCCTCGCATATTTATTTTCGCATTGACGAAATTCTTGGCACTATATTCAAACAATTAAGCTACTTAAAAAACAACTGATGATAATTTCTTTCGTACATCGTTGAGGTTGGTTAGTTTGGAAAAAGCTTAATTTTTGCATATAGAGTGTCATGACTCATGACCTTGCCAGACGTTCCAGCTTATAACGCGAGTTTTTACGTCTAGGCATTTTACATACATTAAGCTTTTTTACTTCCAACTTAGCATGCTAGATTAATGCTTATTTTTATAAGCTTTTATTTAGTTTCACCTGTCCCGTTGTCTGTCTGTAATCAAATCTTGGAAATTAAATTTTATCCACTTTCCAGTTTCCGATTGAGCTGAAATTTTGCATGCATGTATAAATCGTATGACAATGCAATATTATTATGACATAGAGCTGATCCGATGGTAGCGGATAATTTCTTTTTATTTGCATATTACACTTTTTAGTTAATTTTATTAACAAATAACAAAAGCTTGTTTTAACAAAAAATGTTTTTTTTTTCTCTGTAGTCTTGTTATTCCTAAAGCACTTCCAATTCATGTTGCATACAGCCAGAAAGCAAGTATACCAGTTCAAACGAAATAATTTTCGCTTGTTAAACATTCTTCAACAACAATTTTAACTGCCATTAGTTTTGCTGATGTCGAGTAGTTTTTCTTCTTCTTCTTCTTGTGCATAAATTCTATTCTTTGGCTTTTAAGTGCGTGTGGGAAAGTATTTTAGTTTTTATGTATGAGTATGCATGTATTAAGTGCATGTATGTGTGTGTGTGTGTGTATATATATGAAAATCTAATGGCTGTATGTTTGTTTGCAAAGCATATATGTAAAAGCAAAATACTTTGGACTTCATATTAAATGGTTCTTAGCAACTTTTGTAGCGATTATTTGTTTCTAGCAGGTTTACTTTTTGCAATTTTTTTCCTACTTTGACGGCCAAATAAGGCAGCAAAATGGTTCACATACGGCATAAAATCGCATTGTGGCAAAAACTCAAGCAGCATTTTTAGCCATGAATTTTAAAATATCTGCCTAGTTGTGTTTAAAGACTTCACCTATGTATATACATTTGTGGACGCATTTTACATGAGCGCCTGTTTGGGAAACAGCTGCAGAGAAACTGTGTAAATAAATGTGAAAACCCTTGTGATCGGAGAATATATGTACATACATATGTATCCAGCCATAACCGCCAAAAAAAGCTTAACCTACACATTTTAGGAGCTCGTTTTAGGGTTCCGTACATCAAAGGTGAAAAAAGGACCCTATTGTTTTCACTACGCTGTCCGTCTGTCCGTCACACGCTATTTCCTCACGAACCCTAAGAGCTACGGACCTGGAAGTATGTAGGACCTTGGCCGCTACAACAACAAATACATGAGAATCAAATATTAAAGGGTGTTCCAAAACGAGCAACAAAAAATGCTAAAATCCCATGTAATATACATATAATTGTATGTACATATGTATATTGACAAATTAGTGTATTTTTATATAGACTACAACAATTAACACAAAAATTTAAAAAAATTTAAATTAAAGGGTGGTACATCAGTTA
Organism: Tachina fera; assembly: GCA_905220375.1. Classification (NCBI taxonomy): domain Eukaryota; kingdom Metazoa; phylum Arthropoda; class Insecta; order Diptera; family Tachinidae; genus Tachina; species Tachina fera. Next base: position 98,215,027 of record LR999967.1, on the reverse strand, counting down.
ATGCATTTTGACTATGTAATTTTGACAACTTGCTATATCTTGGAAACCGTAAGAGATAAACTCTTGAAATTTTCAAAAACGGTAAAACTAAAAAATCTGAAAATTATAAAATCGCCAAACCAAAAAAAAATTGCCAAAAATTCAAAAAAATCGCCAAAACGAAAGAAATCGCCATGATTAAAAAAAAAATTCGAAAAAATCGCTACGCTGTCCGTCTGTCCGTCACACGCTATTTCCTCACGAACCGTTAGAGCTACGGACCTGAAAGTATGTAGGACCTTGGCCGCTACAACAACAAATACATGAGAATCAAATATTAAAGGGTGTTCCAAAACGAGCGACGAAAAATGTTAAAATCTTATGTAATATACATACAATTGTATGTACATATGTATATTAAATATGATTCCAAAAAAATCGCCAAAACGAAAGAAATCCCCATGATTAAAAAAAAATTCGAAAAAATCGTTCAAGTGAAAAAAATCGCTAAAATGAAAAAAAAACGCCAGAAACCGAAAAATCGTCAAAACGCGAAAGAGCCTCCAGTAACAAAATAATTGTTAATATGAAAAAACATCGTCAAAATAAAAAAGTCGCCAAAATTAAAAAAATCGCCAAAAACCGAAAAAATCGCCAAAATGAGAAAAAAGTTGTCAAAACTAAAAAAACGCCTAAATAAAAAACTCGTTACAATTAAGAAAACACGAAAAAATCGCCAAAAAATAAAAAAACGCCAAAAAACGAAAAAAATCGCCAAAACGAGAAAAAAATTTCAAAACTAAAAAAATTGCTTAAATGGAAAAAACTCTGAAAACCAAAAAAATCGCCAAAACCAAAAAAAATCGCCAAAATTAAAAAATCGCAAAATAAAAAATCCCCAAAAATTAAAAAAAAAGTCAATAACGAAAAAAAAATGCCAAAACTATATTTTATATAGGCTAAAGTTCGTATTGAATTACATATTTCGTGTCCGTACGGAACCCTTTGTGCGTGGGTCAAAGTCGCACTTTACTGATTTTTTAAAAATAAAATTGATTATTTACGATCACAAATGATAAATTTTATTAAAAAAATTAAGTTCGAAAATTATGTCGCTTAAGGTGTTACAACGGTTATGGCACGATATGCGTGTATATGTGTATGTATGTATATAAAAATGCACCTCACATTAATATATTTTATTAAACTTTCCTTTTAAAGTCCTTTTCAAGTCTTCACCTTCTTTCCTTTTTGCTCCCAAGAGATCAATCCTCTTTCAAATAAAAGGAGAAGGTTATCGCCAATTCGTCAGTATATTTTTTTTTGTGTTTGTTCCTTCATAACTCGTTACCTTTTAGATCGATTTAATAAATGATTTTTTTGTCTGAAAGCGTATAGCTTCCATTTGGTGACATTGTAAAATAAATGGGCGGTTGTACGCCCACTGATTTTTTCCTTTCATTTAATGATATTTACTTATCCGATTGCTATGAAATTTACCAAATACATTGGGCTCTTGTCGCGCCATAGTCTCAAGGTTACAACAATGGGCGGAGCCAAGCCCATTAAAATTTAATATTATATTTCACGTGATTCTATTTGAACGACTTTTAAAGAGACATAATCTTGCATTAAAAAAAGTGGGCATAGCCACGCCCATTAAAATTTAATATTATATGTCAAATGCTTCTATTTTACCGATTGCTAGGAAACTTGGCACTACCTTGAGCTCCCAAAAATAAGTAATGTCGTTTTAGAAAATTGGGAGGCGCTACGCCCATGAAGTGTTCATATTAAATTATAAGTACTTCTACTAATCCGATTCCCATGAAACTTGGAAAGGAGCTTCGGCTCTTACATAGAGAAAACAGTGCCTAATAAATACCTCATAAAATAGAACAAAATTAATTAGATATCTCTATGGTTTTTTTTTCAATAAGGAAATCTTATTAATTTAATGAGGATAACCTTTCTGAACAAATCAAGAAGAAATGTTGCAGTTTTTATTAAGTTATCTTATTGATTTTTTCAAAAAAGTTTTCTTCTTGATTTTATTAGGCAACTTAATAAAAAATAAAAAAAATTGTTATGAAAAAGGATTTCACGCTCTTGTTGGCGTACTTTAAAGTTAATAAGAAATACCCAAAATATTAATAATCGTCATTGAATAATATTTGAAAATGATACAAAGCACAAATTTCTATAAAAAATTTAACGTATGTATTTGTACAAACTAAAATTTTTAGTAATTTATTTGAATTTCGTTTAGGATTTATGCATTTATTTATTTAATTTCCTTAGAAAAATATTCGTATGTATTCGTAAACCAATAAATTCGTATTCGCATCGGCCTGGATTTAGCGAATACGAATACATTCGCATTCGCCTGAAAATGGCCGAATATTCGACAATTCGAATACGAGTACGAATATTCATGCATCACTAGTATGTAGTATATTTAGATCTTATGTATTTATATATAAATACATACATATTATATTATATTCTTAATTAACTAACTCACCAAACATACATATTTATTACTTGGGAGAAGACAAGTATTGAACCAGCAACCTTCTGACTGATAGACAAGAACTCTAACCAATATGCTAACAAGCAGCCTGAATCCGCACTGAAATTATTGTACAAATATACTTATACATGAAGGAAAAATATCATAAAAAAAATTTTCTCTATGTTTATTTATAGATATGAAATAATAAGAAACCTAATAAAAACAAGATTTCCTTATTAAAAAAATTAATAGGATGCTTTACACATAACCATATAGGAACCTAATGAAAACAATAAGGAATACCTTATTGAAAAAATCAATAAGGCAACCTAATGAAATCAATAAGGAAAACCTCTTTGAAAAAATCAATAAGGCAACCTAATGAAATCAATAAGAAATCTCTTTAGTTTACAATTTATAAAAAAAACCTAAAGCTATGTACAGACGGTCTATGGATTGTTTTTTTTTTTTTTGGTAAAAAATAACGAAAATTGAGTAAAAAAAGTTGTGAATAATAAGATTTCTTCTTGATTTTATGTGGTTTTCTCCTTGATGAAATTAATAAGATTTACCACATAAAAACAATAAGGAATCTCTATGAAAAAATCTTCGCTTCTTTCTGCTGGGATACCCCTTAGCCTAAAAATGTTTCATAGAGAAAATCTTCTTGATTCTATTAGACAGTTTTTTCTCTGTGTAGAATTACATAAGGTCTGTTCATTTACTTTCCCAGCAGAAATTAGCAACGAGAGAGTAAAGCAGAAATTTACAAAATTACTCTCCCAAATATGAAAAAGTAAATGAACGCTTTACTTGTAAAAACTTGCAAGAAAATTTTATTGATATGAGACCCATGCATGCAAATCTTGATTCAATTCTACTTTTTCTGATGTATTTTGTTTGATAATGTCCTAAGTTGAGTTTTTTCTTCAAATTTACATTTCATATGAAATAATTTACACAATTTCATGATTTATTTAATATTTTTATGCATTTTCATAATTTTTAATTTTATTCCATTAACATATACAAAAATGCGACTTTCCATCTCTGATCAGATACGAGAAACAAACAAAATTCTTTGGAAATAAAATTTAATTAATAGAAAAAAACTATAAATTGAGAAAATATGCTTTCTTTTTTAAACATACATACATATACATATGAACATGTTTTTTAACAAAGAAATTAAAATTTTTCAGTTTTGCTTTTTCAGATATTTTTGAATTAATTAATTTGGCAACAAAACACACAACAGGTGGTTGGATAATTCCTGGAAGTAAAAATTTAACTAGTATTAATTCGTAGGAATTTTTTTGTCTCTCAATCATTTTCTCTCTTTTGACGCTCTCTCTTTGCAAACTTTTTCAGTTAATGAACACTTTCCAGTAATAATTGTTACAAATTCGTAACAATTTTTAGTAAATGAACAGACCTATAATTATGTCCTTTAAGAAGTGGGCGTGTTCCTACACATTAAAAATTAATATTATATTTTATGTGCTTCCAGCAGGCTGATTTTTACGAAACTTGGCACACATATTGTATTATATGTATTTAGAAAAGTGGGGCGGACAATAATATTTGTCAAATTGGGCATGACCACGACCTTAAAATATAATACAAAAAGTTGAATATGTTTGCGTATGAGCATCGTTTTTGTTTTTAACCGTACGCATTTATAATTGTTTTAGGGGCAATACTAGGGTTTCTAATTTCCCCAACTTTTCCAATTCTCGGGATTCGAAAAGTAAAATGGTTTATTCCCAGGAATTTCCGGGAATTTCTCAAATGAATTTAATTAAATGACCTCAATATAAAATCAAATTTTATGCAAAAACATACAACATTTAATGTATAAATAAAAAATTATTCGTTCATTTCATGAACAAGAATATTTAAAAAACAACACAAAAACAAATAAATTCATATGCTTTGATTTATAGCATGAATGGAAATTTCATCTACATCTGCCAAACTAGATACTATATCTTATAAGGGACTTTTTAGGTTGAAAATATTTCGTAACGCTTGGAGTCACCTCGGAAACCTCTATTACATCTGCTTTCATGCTTATATTATGCATAATTGCAGAGTTGTATTTTTTAGTCACCCTTATTCCAGATGTCGTCATCGACGTCACTTTAACACAATACCAAAAAATTTGGGCTTGTTTACTCGATCTCGGTAATAATTTTACGCAACTGACAATCTATTTCCGTTCTCTAAGGTCTAAAAAATAGCATAAACCTGCCAACAGGAGTCAGTTGTTGTCGACAACGGATAAACGAGCACCAATTTTTTGGTGTTGTATTAAAATGACATCGCTGTCGACAACTGGAATAAGGGTGAGTAATTAAAGAACGAACAGCAATGTAAAAAAAAATCAAATTCCAAAAACTTATACATTAAATTTCCGAAAATTCCCGTTGAAAATTTCCCGGGATTTGTAAAAAATAATTCCCGAGATTTTAATTAATTAGATTAAACGATACTTTTGTCATTCACTGATATATGTACACATGTATGTATATCGTTACCTTGTATATTTCGATCCAATAACATCTAATGCATCGAAAAATGCAAAAGTCTCGTATTAAAAAAAATAATCAGTTAGGGCTTTTCTATATTAAGGTATATAACTTATAAATACACTGTTTGTTATATGTGACAGTTATGGCTTAAAGCAACATCTCTCGCATTTACACGGTAGCATTGCGGCGTTAATTAGTAAAATTTCTTGTTAACGAAGTAAGAACAAGTAAAACTTCCTTCCTCAGTCAGATTTGCAAGGGCTAGGCAGGACTGAAATATACATACATTTCACATGTACAGGGTGGCCCAGAAAGACCGAAGTGGTGTGAATTCCTTATAACTTTTTATTTAAGACATATTTTTTTAATTTTTTGTTTTTTAAATACAGTAAATTTATAGGGAATATTTTTAGATTAGTTATTAAAAATTGTATCGCGCAAGTGGTGGCCATTTTCTGCTTCGCACAAATGTGCTCTTTCCATTTCCATTATTCATAACTTATTTATGAGTGACGAAGCCCATTTCCAATTAAATGGGTTTGTTAACAAGCAAAACTTTAGGATATGGGCTAAGGAAAACCCGAGAGTACTTCATCAACGACAATTACACCCAGTTAAGTGTACTGTTTGGTGCGGCGTTTCTTCAGAAAGGATCATTGGTCCATATTTTTTGGAAAATGAAAGAGATGTCGCCATTTCCATCAATGGTGATCGATATAGGGCCATGTTGGAAAATTTTGTAAGGCCAGCCGTGGAATACCATCCGCAAATATGGTTCCAACAGGATGGAGCCACAGCGCACACTCCGAGGGCCACAATGGCTATTTTACGCGACATCTTTGGGGAAAGGATAAATTCGCGTAGAAGCAATTTTAATTGGCCTCCGCGTTCCCCGGATTTAACCGCTCCAGACTGTTTCCTTTGGAGTTATTTAAAAGGGAAAGTTTATGTTAATAAGCCTAGGACTATTGAGGAATTAAAAACCAATATTCCAGACGAAATTAACAACATAACACCGGAAGTTTTGCGAAAGGTCATGGAAAATGTGTTCAAAAGAGATCATTTGTGCGAAGCAGAAAATGGCCTCCACTTGCGGGATATCATTTTTAACAACTAATCTAAAAATATTCCCTATAAATTTACTGTATTTAAAAAACAAAAAATTAAAAAAATATGTCTTAAATAAAAAGTTATAAGGAATTTACACCACTTCGGTCTTTCTGGGCCACCCTGTATGTGTGTATGTACATACATATGTATGTATGCTTCCATTAAACAACGATAATAAATGTTTAATATACACAAACATGTTTGTTACACGCTTAATTTGTAATTATGTACAACAAACATAAGCACCTGGATATGTAATATGTACATAGTCCCACTTGACCTGAGAGTCGATATAAGCGAATGCTCACTAAAGCGAAGAAATTTCGAAACAAAATTCTTCGATATTTGTTCGCTAATTTAAGAAAATTCGAATGTTCGCTAAAGTTTCGAGCTTCGAACTTCTCTCGATAGTTTTTCGAATGTCTAACGGTAGCCGAGTGGATGTGTGCTAGACTGTTAGAAGGGAGGTACCATGTTCAAATAATGCAGCGTATAAGTTAAGGCATTAAAAAATTAATAAATAAAAAAATTAAATTACTTTTTTACTATTTCTGCTGCCTTTATTGGATATCGAAATTAGTTCGATGTTCTCTCACTTTTGATATTGCTAGCGAAACTTCGATGACGAATGTTTTTTGGGACAAAACTGAGCGACAGGTGAACGTTTTTCGATTCATTTTTAAGTATCACTCTCTATAGTTTTACACGATAAGTGTTCGAGATATATTCGAATTCGATATCAATAATGAAAGTCTTGGTCAACTGGGGTACTATGCAAATATACATATGTATATATCGTCACCTAAAATCCAAAAGGCCGTAAGTACACTTTTTACTTTTTTACAGGAGAAGCAAAAAACTTTATAAATCACTGACTACATATTTAATTGTTAGGTGCCAAATTTCAGAATTATCATTAAAAAATCAATGCGGATTTGGTTTATTAAAAAAACTTATAAAATAATAGTAGTTTTTTTGTAATGGTGCTTACGGCCTTTTGGAATCGATTTTTCTGAAACCAAAAAGCCGTAAGTACATAAATGTTTTTAATAAAAGTTTAATTAGGATGAAAAAATAATGGTTTTCAACCGTAATTAAAGAGCTATTTAGTGAAATTATGTTTTTCAATGTATTCTTTGTATTTTTAATATAAAAAGAATTTAAGTTCCTGAAGATGCTTCTATTTCGGTATGTAACTGCTCAGGTTCGACATCTTCAAAATTTTTTGTTTTTGTTGTGGCAAAACCTCATATTTGCCTTTGATATTTGTTTTATAAAAAATTGTTCCGGAAGTATCATATCCCAAGCCACGAATCATATTAACAGTATAGAATGGTGTAAAGATAGTTTTCTATTTTTATTACGGTCATGAATTTTGGAAAATATACAGGAGTTACAACATACTCTTTGTTAGACTTGCAGTAATTGCAATAAACTTAATATACATACATATGTGTATCTTCTAAAATCGGATATTGTCTGCGATAATGCGATTCGAGTGTAATAAGCCAAGATTGGCATGGAAATTGTGTAAAAGTGTCTTTGTATAAAGGGAGTCCCTATAACCCCTTTTTATTTTAAAACAGGGGGGGGTGTCCCAGCTAAAAGTTAGGCGTTCAAAAGAACTGCAAAAAGAAAGTGTGAAACTTTAAAAAGAAACAAGGCTAAAGAGCCGATTTGTGTTAATCAAATTAAAGTCTGATTTTATTCTTCGGAATATCTTTTAGCCACTTTTTCAGAAAACTTAAACGTTCTTTGTATATCATACCTTGAGTGGTAGTTTCTCTACGTTTTGATATAAATTCCGTCTGTTCCTCTGGCGAAATATTAGTGTCATGTAAATCGTTGAAGTTTACCTAATTTCGTAAAATTTTCTCATTAATTCCTAACGTAGACACAAACATATGAAAACACACCTGCGCACGTTTAGAATAAAGTTTTAGATAATACTTCTTCGAAATTGATCTTCTGGAGCTTTCTACGCGAACACGCTTTACGTTTGTGCGTTCAACGAGAGCAATAACATATATTTTTTTCTGATCCCAAGACATTTTCCAGAAGCTATTAAATATTTCCTTGCGATCGTCTTCGGAAAACATAGCACAATGTCGCAATGGACTTTTCGCACACAATTTTGAAGTACACCCATCCTTAAGTTGTCTTGATGATTTTTTACATATATTTCCTTTTGCTAGGCCCGTTTATTGTTTTCCTTTCATTGTGTTTGTTTTATTTTCACACTTTTTATTAATTTTTTCAACTTTTTTAGTGGAACCATATTTACTATTTGTACTCATTTTATTATTTTTTGGTAAGAAACAAATATTCTCAGCGTTCTTGTTACTATCTTGCAAAAATGTTAATTTCAAAAACGGTAACTGAACGTAAAACAAATGCCAACTTCGTTCAAATTTATTTTATTTTTTTAATTTAAGTTGTAGTTACGGCCTTTTGGTTTATAGATTTGTTAACATTGCAGTTGCGGCCTTTTGAATTGCATGAATAAAGTCGTTATTTTTGAACATATGGAAGTAAAATTTTAAGGAAAGATGTATTTTGGTTAATCACATCATAATCAATCAAAAAGTCTATTTTGAATTTTTTGGTTGTTACGGCCTTTTGGATTTTAGGTGACGATATGTATGTGTGTACGTGTGTATGATGTATCTATGTATGCATGTACATATGTAAATATCTTCCATGTGTGTCATTAATCTAGATTTATATAAACATTAATTTCATATCCAACCCATAAAACGCTTCATTCTGCGCCTTAAATGTAACAGTATGTTAAATTAAAAATAAACTTTTGGGTGCGTTTGTTCCATTTTAGTTGTCTTATTACTTATTTTTTCAATTAGCATGACTGTGTGCCAAAACACACACTCACACATTCATACATACATACATACGTCCATATACAAATACATACAAACACTTTTGTATGTTTCGTAGCGTTTGGCAATAACCCAGCCAACGCAGTTGTGCGACAATTATCGATGAAATGTTTTTTTTGTAAGCTAAAACCACAAAACTATACTCAATAAAATAACGTTTTAATTCGCTAAATTTCAAAAATTTCTTTCCATAAAAAAGGAGAGCGTATTTATTTTAAATGTGCCTAAACCATGGCATGAAAATAATTCGAGGGAAAAGTTTTCGTGCAGAGTTATGCCAGGCACACAACTTGGACGAATGACGAATTTTTCGTTGCAAACTTCCGTCATCCGATAGCTTTATTTCTATTTTTTTACGCCGACGAACGAAGAAAAAACAATAACCAACTTCAAAGATTATAAGAGCAGAATTCACAGAGTAAATTCTTCGTGGTGATTATTGTGGTTCACATGATGAATTTACTCAGCGAATTCTTATCGGACGACATTCGCCGTGCGTTGCAGTTGTGTTCCTAGCATAATATAATGGAATGCTATGAAATTCGCAGTTATCAATATTTTCAGCTGATTTAGGTGGATAATGATGCAGTTAATACACAGAATACAAAAATAGATAGAATTAAGTTTTGACTTGCCATTAATTGCCAAAAAAGAAAATCGTAAAATCCCAAAAACTGGGATTTTTTCCAGTATTTTTGCTGTATTTTTCTTATCTTTCACGGGGCACAGACAATATTTTTGGGGTTTATTTAAAAACATAACATGTCTCAAGTGAGCCCGGGGTTTTGACTACCATCCCTACATAACCTAACATAAGCTGGCATAATAATTTTTTTGCTTCCAGCTTTGAAATTTGAGGAAAAAATGCCTTAAATTTTATATTTATAACATAAATAGTTATATTTTCTTTTTATATTTCTTATAGTATTACTTTTTGAATAGCGAAATAGTTAACCTACTGTTTTCTACAAAAACGGCGAAAATCTAGTTTTTTTTCAAAATTTTAATTTAAATTGCGTATAACATTTGACATCATTGTGCTTTTGATAACAAATTTTTTATCAATGTTAAAATGGGACAATATGTTATTTCTCCATCAGCAGAACAGTGGACCAAAATTGGTAAAAATAAAGCAAAAAATTTAATTTTTTTTCGAATATTTTCTAAACTGTAAGAGAAACCCCTTAAATGCAGCGGATTTCTTAGCTCTTGGATAGAAAAATCCACTTGCAAAAAATCTTTTTTGTCACATCTAAAACATCAGCCTGGCATCGGTTTGAATTTGCTACTTTGGGGCTTTGTGGCGCCACTCCCTTTACAGCCATATCCTGGTAATTTGGTAATAATAAATTTCTAACCGAATTTTTGTTACCTTATTGTAACTTTTATTCGTTCCGAGTATTCCGTGTAGAAGGTAATAAAAAAATTCAACAAATGTGAAAAAAATTTCATATATTTTTTTAATATAATTTAATATATGTACACAAAAATCGATTGCTGAATGCAATATATTAAATTTATTTATTGAGGCAAAATTGTAAAACCCAAGATCACTTTTATATCAAAAATAGCGAAAAATTTGCAACAAATTTCAGAAGTGAGAACAAACCCTAAACTAGTTTTAAGATAGCTAAAATTGTTAGAAATGCTAAAGGGTCCGAAAATCCCAGAAAACTACAAAAATTCACAAAAACTTGCAAACATTAAAAAATGGGCAAGTCTTATTTATAGTGATAAAAAGTCGGTAACACTGTAAAAAAAAGCCAAGAACTTGCTAAAAATTGCGAAAATGCAAAATTGAAAACGAGCCTAAGAATTGCTTAGCAAATATTACAACGAAGGCCAAAAACTTAAGAAAATCGAGAGATTCGATTTCGAAATTTTCGCGATAAATTATTTCTTGAAAGTTATTATTTTTTCCAATTTGACAGCCTTTTAATCAATACCAGACTTCGCCATCGTTTTTAATCTTAGAACGTTTTTGCGAATTTTCATAAATTTCGCGTTTTTCCGAATTTTTGGCATTGCTTGGAATATATGGCAATTTTCCGCGAATTTTCGCTATTTTTGCAATAAAATTGATTTGAGCAATGTTAAATGAATCTAAGTTTTCGTTTCCAACTTTTCGCGAACTTTATATTAAATTGAATTACAAATTCTTAAAATAAATTTTTGCTACCTACTTCTTTGTAGGTAATAGTTTTATTGTTTTTTATTACGATGAAAACTTATCAGATAACTTTGGTTACAAATTATAACTATGGTGGCTATTATTAAACCTCCTTAAATACTGTATTTTATAAGAACCTGACGGATCCTTTAGAAACTGCAGAATTATTTTTGACAAAATCGACCACTGTGGTCCGTTGCTGTCTGTCAACGTTTGCAATAGGATGTCTTGTGGAAGTCCTAATGTTAGTTGGGATGCATGTTAAAAGTATTACATGTGTACGTGCACAAGCACGTTTATTTGGAGGCGTAAAATAAACAAACCCAAACCGAATTTTTCTGTTAAGACAAAAGTAAATTAATAAAATAAAGGAAAAAAATCTCGACATAATGTAGACAGCAACATAAAAGTGCATGTCTTGACTATGAATTTGCTATATGTACATATGTATGTGCCTACAATAATTTGTTTAAGCGAGGGTGGTATAGGAAGTCTAAAAATCCATATAGATAATTCCATAATAATCAGCCGAGTTTTTATTTTTCAAACAAAGTACATGTGGTTACTGTAGGGCTACCAGAAGTGTGAGCTCGTCAACCAGGGCTCATATCGTTACATACGTGATCGTATCGACAATCGTACGAAAACAAATTAAGTGATAAGACAACCGTATAAGCTGAATGGGATTTCAGTACGTTCACGTACATACATATGTATATCATAATCTGAAAATTGTGTTTATACGTGACGAGTTGTACGTTCACGGATGTGACGATTCGACCCCAGGACACTCATACAAACCACAAAACGAATATACAATAGATCCTTATATACGAAAACAAAATCTTTAATTTATATTATGAGCATCAAAAATTTCGTTGACCAATCGAACAGAATTTAGCTTTCGATGAAAAAAATCGTAAACAACAATTTTTTCTTTTTTAAGTATAGTTGATGAAAATTTCAAAAATCACTTTGAGTGATATTCATAATAAGGACATTCAAATGAAAATTCGTTCAATTAGTACTTACTCGAAGATCGAAAGTTGCTCATAATAAGGGACTTAGTTGAAACAAAATTTGAATCAGAGTGACCCTCGTTTAAATTTTTTTTTGTGGTTGCTGGTAAATTTTCCTGTACAAAAAAAAACAGGACAATTTAAGAGTGGGCCAGGACACCATAACAATTTGTCTAAATCCAGGACAATAGTGGAAAACCAGGTCGTATGGCAGCCCTAGGTTGCTGCTGCTGTTACATATATTTCTTGCAGTAATGAGGGTACCTGATTGATGCGCCTTGGGCGAAACCTCACTTGCTATAATCGACTCATAAAATTATATTAGAATGATTTAGTATGTACCTACATATGAAACAAATCTAATGAAGACCGCAATCACACACATCCCACGCGAGATAAACATACATATGTATGTATATATGTACATAAATACATAAGCACACAATCATAATATTGTGACAAACATAATATCAATTCACTATCACTAAAACTTATCGAAACACAACAACACCCAGAAATAAACTCCATGCTGCCAGCCAGCATTAATAACAAACAGCCTGAAGCCAAAATAGAAAATAAAATAAAAAACATTTAAATTAACTTTTGGTAGCTTTGTAGGATTTTAGTTTTATGTATTTTATTATTATTATTGTTATTCTTTGTTTTTATTTGTTTGTAGTGTTTTGTATTTTCCTCAAAAAAAAAACTGTCTGTTACTCGTTCGTACTTTATATGCAGCATAACGAAAAATTAAAGTTCTATAGAATTCAACAATAAACAAAGTCTCCAGTGTATTAAATAAAACAAAAACGAAAATAATAAAGCAAAATATTTACAATGAAAATAAATTTATAATGTAGTCACCAGCGAAGCCAACTGGGACCAAGCGACCCGCCCACGTACGCGCACAGTGGTTGCTGAGGCAGAAAAGGCATATATACTCGTAACTAATTTCGCTACGCTGTCCGTCTGTCTGTCACAGGTTGTTTTCTCAAGAAACGTAAGAGTTAATGTAATTTTGACTGCGTATTATCCCTAAATTATAAAATCGCCAAACCCGAAAAAATCGCCGAAACCAAAAAAAAAAAAAACACCAAACTAAAAAAATCCCTAAAAACAAAAATAAATCTCCACAAACCGAAAAATTGCCAAAATTAAAAAAAAATCGCCAAAATGAAAAAATCCAAAACTGGAATAATTGCCAAAACGAAAAAACTAAAACTAAAAGTAATTGCCAAAAACCGAAAAAATTACCAAAATTAAAAAAACGCATAAAAACAAAAAAAAAAAAACGACAAAAACTGAATAAATCCCATTAGCACAAAAAAATAAGAATAACCGCCAAAACTAGAAAAATGGCTAAAGTTCGTATTGTATTGCATATGGGCATTTCCAAAGGAGTGTCAACTTTTTGTAGCGTGCGACACCAAGCAAATATGCTTGTTTTTTTTCAAAGAAAACGAAAAATTTTTTTTTACTTATTTATATATTTCTGTATAGGCCGTCAGCAGCTCTACGTTAGGTAAAGTTTTAAGAAAAACCGAATCACGTTGTTCAGAAATACAAGGTTAATTGATTGCTGTCGCACGCGACAAAAGTGAAATTTCTCGGAGAAATGCCCATACATATGTAGTGTCCGTACGGAACCCTTCGTATGCGAGTCACAGTCGCACTTTACTGAATTTATTTATGTATTAGGCAGGCATTATTTGTAAAGCGGACAAGGCAAAATGTTTTTTGGCAAAATTATTTTATAGTAGGCATAACTATAGATAGTAATAGTAGATATGAATGGTCATGCCAAATAATTTTTTTTGGAAGATGTATACTTTTGTGGAGTTTTAAGGTGCTAAGATGATGCCTTTTTGAAATTTGATTTTTTTAATGTGATTTACAACTAAGAAATTATATGAAAAAAATTAGAATACAAATCGTCTCTTAAAAAAATTATTTAAAAAAAAACTTTTTGGAACGTAAGTTCCTTATTTTCATGTGCAAAACCGGAAAGGACCAAATGAGAATGAAATTGTTCAAACTTCGACAAATTTTCTTTCTTTATCTTTTTACAAAAATTAGCGAAAATCATGAAAATTTCTTTACATGCGTAACGCACTGTACAAGCGGAAATTGCTTAATAAATGCGTGTCTGAGTCAAAAGATTTGTCATTAGTATTTAGTGGTTACGCTCTTTTTGGGGCCAATTCTTTGCTAAGTGTGACCGTACCCTAAGTAAAATATTTTGTCAGGAATTACCATTGATATCAATACATATACCGCATACTCAATGAAAGAAGTATTTATACACTCAAAAAAAAATTAACTAAAACTTTGGAAAATTTTATAAATTTGAATTAAAAAAAAGTTGTCGTATGGCGCCAAAGATGTTTTTACTTAAAGCCAGTAAACTATTTACTAAATTTGTAGTTCATTAATGAGCTAGTTTATAGTAATTATATTTTAACATTTAAGTAAAATTTTCCCATAAAATTCGGAGCTTTACAAAAAAAAATTTTTCGTCTTTGCACACAAATTTACTAAATTTTCCAATTTTTTTTTGTTTTTAATTCTGGTACTTATTTTTATTTTTAATTAAATTCTATACCAAATGATATGTTATTTATTATCACCCTTATGCAAAAACGAATGGTAAATTTAAAGTTGGTTTAACAAACGAATTTTGTATGGCAAAACCGGTTTTAAAGCATGCTTTAACTTTAACAATCGTTTTTGCATAAGAGCATAAATCTTCATATTATATTCTAAGTTGTAATTCATCATACATACATATAAATTCCTTGAGAGTTGACAAGTATTGAACCAGCAACCTTCTGATTGATAAGCAAGCACTCTAACCAATTGCCTAACAAGGCAGCCTTAATAAGCATTGAAATTATTGAGTTTTAAAATTTTATTTTATTTACAAAAAAATTATTTTCAAGTTCAAATATTCCTCGAAAATATGAAAAATTTACTTAGATTTTTTGCTAAATGCAAATTAGTAATAAATTCTATAATTCAAACAAAAAGTACTTAAAACTGGTAAATATTTTCCTAAAATTTAGTATACCTTTTTACATCTTTTAAGTAAGTTAAATTTCATGAACTAATCAGGAGTAATTCATTTCCTAAAGTTTATTTTTTGATTTAAGACGAAATTGACTAGTCCTTATTATAAAATTTCCTTCAGTTTATAACCATTTTCCTACTCTTAGTAACTATTTCCTTTAAGTCAGTAAACATTTCCTATAATTTGAGAAATTTATTGTGCATTTTTTTGAACTATTTTTGAGGATATGAACTTTTTATTTTTTACTCATATTAAGTAATTTTTACTAGGTTTTATGTAAAATTTTACTTAAACTTAGAAAAAATTACTTAAACTTAGAAATTTTTTTTAATTGAATTTAGGAAAAAAAATTTCTTAACAGAAAACTATTTTCTATTTTAATACATTGTAATTAACCTAAAATAATCATACATATCATAAAATATGATATTCAAAAATGTGTTACTTATGTGATGCCATTTAAATAATTTCGGTAGTCCACCTAAAAAATCTATGAGTATATTTTACATAGCAGCACCAAAAGCTTATGATTGTGTGGTTGAACTAGATTTTTATATAAAAATTATAAGAATATAGTAAAACTTTTTAATATTCAAAATTTGTTTAATTGAAGGTCAGCAGCGAATAACGATATATAGGTTCCCGTCGTTCCTACAAGGTGCATAGGGCCTCATGCAAATTATTCGAGGTTTCACTAAACAATTAGTTTCAGATAAGCAGGTGAGTGGCCTACTGTATTCTATTCTGATAATGGGGCTGCCATCTAAGCCAACAGACTGGCTGAGTAAGTAACACATTTACATAGCGAAAAGCTTATTATAAGAACAGATGCCCGCTTGCAGCCGCTCCAACTTGGAGAACAGACGCTGCAATCGCCTCTCACGACTCGCCGATGCTTGAAGGCTGTCTCAAGGGGCCACCACGAGGAGGTTCGTGAGTTGACTTGAAGTACAATTAATAAGGATCACTCTGGGTCTACCAAATCGGACCGATCCGAAGTTTTGGCTTATCATTGTACCCCCTGAATAACGATGTAAGTGACAATATAATTTTTCCAAAAAAAATGAAAAAAAAAGATTATTTATTTCGTTTAATTTTTTTTTAACTTATGGAAAATAATGATAATCAGCATTAACTTTTCTTTTTGTATCTCTGTTACATTTCTTATAATGACTGACTGTTTGTAATTGTATTTTGAAAAAACTGGTTTTTAAAAATTGTGTTTTACAACGTTATTCGCGGCTACGCTTCAATTAATAAATATGTAGATAAGAAATCTGTTTTAGTTTGTAGCTTTTTTATACCAAACTAAAAGTCTAAATTTTCCAGCCCTGGAACCGTCACTTTGACTTTGCTGATTTTCAATAAAATCAAATTTTCTATTGAGGAAAATTTCCGACACAGAACCGAAGTTTTTAGCTTTTCTAGGAGCTGCGTTAGTATTTCCAGGTGTTAAATTATCTCTGGTTTATCGGCATAGACAAGTGTCACTACACATAAGCCCCAAAAAATAGTCCAGTGGTGTTAAATCACACGAGCCCCGTGGCCAATAAACAGGACCATTCTATCAAACTATTCGTTCGTGATCACCACAATTGATAAAGTTTACCCATAATTTTTTTTAATGTAACTTCACTACAGCTATTGTTACTATTACAAATTTTTGTTTTGAATTTTGTTTTTCTAACTGCTTCATGTTGGTTACTTTAACCAATTTCGCTGGTTAATGCAATTTGAAGTGACTGATTTGTTTAGGTGTACTTATATCGAACCTTTTTTCTTCTATGTAAGCCTTTCTAATATGCTTCAGTTGGAAATCAGGGGAGAAAAGCTTTCGTTTACTAACTTGCAGCTTTTTTTTTTTAATAAATCTTTTTTCTCAAATTGTTAATAATAGCCAATTAAGCAACATTATTTGTTGCTAGTGAATTTGATATTAAAAATAAGTTTTATATTTAACCCAAAGAAAACTATTCACGTGCAAAGTGACCACATTGCAGAACTTTTTTTTAGTATTTTTTTCATACTTCTAGTGCATGAATAGCAAATGGAAAACAATACCGTGCGTATGCTCGCATACTGAACAAGAGGAAATAACTTTTTATATCAATTTTTTTCTACTTCTTCCTTTTATACTTTACTTGCCAATAGCGCGCACAAAATTCAACAAATAAAATATTAAGTTAGTAGTTCTTACATATTATTGTTGTTTAATCTCTGGATAAAAAGGTTGGTGGGCAGCAATAAAAAAATAGCAAAGAAAAAACTCTCAAGCTTTACCACAGAATAGTTTTCCCTTCTTTTGTTTTCGTTTTTACTTTTTTTCTGTGAGAAATGTTTGATGCTCTTATCAATATTATCACCATTAATTTTTATTGGATTAAGAGAACAAAAAATGACTTTACAGCTGTGCGCTTCGGCTCCAACACAATTAAGCAATTTACCTGCTAGTAAAATTGCAACCCTGCAGTTCTGGTGCTCTCACATTTATCTAATAGGTTATTGTGCAATCTCTATCCGGTAATCGGTTTATATTTTTGTAAATTTATCTTTTCTGATTTTTTTTATAATCCAAAATAAATTTGCTGTTATTTGTGGTAAAACTACGAGTTTGCCCATCATTATAATTTATCCTGTAATTGAAATCATTAGCGAATTCATGTTTTTTTTTACAAAGATTAGTAGGTTAGGTTGGGTTGACGAGAGGAGCATACACATAAGCCGGTGTAGGTCTGTTGTGCGCTCCCAAGTGAAATAAATGATATCCCACCTTCAGTGAAACTTAAGCTACGGTCACACTTGTCAAACGTTTGCCCAAAAAAGCGTAACCAACAAACACTAATGAAATCAGTTTTCGTCTAGACACTTGTTTATCAAATTAAACAGTTTCGAACAAAACTAATTGATAATATCATAGAATCCAACATTATTGACAAACTTTTCTCTGAAATCAAAGATTGTTCATTAGCGTGTAGTGGTTACGCTTTTTTGGGCAAATGTTTGACAAGTGTGACCGTACCTTAAGTATTGTTGACGCATTCTCTTAACCTTTTCCAGTCAATGCCTCAAAGGTGGGCAAAAAAGGCGGATCTCGGCTGGATAAAAGTTGATGACTTTTCTGTCTTTACTGTCTTTTATGACTCCAACCCATTGTTCTGGTAAGCTAAAATTCTCCGTTAAGACGCCAATAAACTTTTTTTTTAAAGGAGAAGTAACACTCAGGAAATGAATGCTTACTACTAGGCATTTAGGGAAGGGATAGCAATAGAGACATATGCACAGAAAGGCCCCCAAGAATTGCTGTTGCGCCCATAGAATTATTAAAAATTGGAAATAACTACTTTTTTTATTATAACTCATGAAAATCATCACCAGTTACAATGCCCTCCCCCTCTCCAGCCCTAGAAAAAATTTAAAGCTCCGCCAGTGGATAGGAACAAGTGGTGAAGGCAGAAATAGAGAAAAGCTTTATTCTTTTACAACTCATCTCTGCTCTTTGCAAGTTTTGTTTAATAATGCAGTGTTGCAGCGCCTCTGGTGTCAATGGTGCGTATTAAATTTGCAAAGCCATTTTATTGGTTATTTTACTTCGCCGATGATTCTGCTACAAGGACGCTCTGCTGTTACATTATGATTAGCATTCGCTGAAGCCGATGTGGTTCACTGTCACCAGTGCCTATGCCTTCATCACTTGAACTTCCCTGCAACAACTGATACAAAGTGATACTAAACTACATCACGAAAATGCGTGGTGTTGTTATTTAATAACTGTCGGAGACCGGCCTCTAGCCAAGGACCTTCGGTTGTGTAATCAATGTGCTTACTACTTCATCCAACGCTACCTTTAATTTCCTATTTCGGGCTTCTTTAGTTTCAGCAGCTCCTTTTCTTCTTCTTCCGTGCCGCTCCATAGAACCTTGGTTAAATTACCCACAGTATCCCTACTCCTTCGTATTCTGTGAGCCATCTGCGCCCAATTTAATAAACCAATCTTCGCTGCCTTTAATAACTTTTAATTAGTAAGGGTTAATCCTTGTATCGGTCTGGCTTTTGTTGGCCATGCCATTTGCATGATCATTGCCAATAATCCTATGCTTGGTCGGTACACATACATATAAGGTAAACTCTGCCGTGAACTCGGTAATCGTAAATTATATTTAAAGAAATTTATTATTTGACATATTGTCAGGTGAACAAATTTTATTTTTCTGCATCCTTATACAATTAGAAATCAATTATTGTATGTAAACTTCTGACAATATGTCAAACAATAAATTTCTTTAAAGTTCAATTAGTGTTTTATTTTTCATTAAGCCTTGTAAATACTTTTATTGTTATCTGATGAATATCTAATTGTATTAGGATGTAGAAAAATAAAATGAGTTCACCTAAATATAAATTATTTATATCAGTTTAAAAAATTATTTTATTATTATTATTTTATTTTTTCTTTTGTGATTTTCAAAAATTTTATTATTTTATGAATTCTCATATAGTTTTTGAAAGCTTGTGCATAAAGTAAGAGGTTTGTGACTGTTGAGAATTTGTGGTTGAAGTCTACTGATGATTTGGTTCAAGCGCCAATGAAATACGTGTATAGACATGCTAAAACACGGGAAAATAAATTTCAATTATTGTACGTAAATTATATTTTTACAATTCAAAACGGTTCTAGAGTTAACTCTACCGTTCGTAATAGCTTTCAGCTAAGATCTTGACATCTCTAATCCTAAAATGCATACAGATCCATTTTATGGCTAGCGGGAATAAATATCGGTCTCCGGTTCTTTTCTAAAGAAACTTAGACCCGTTCATTCCCCTAGGTTTTAGTGACGTTCATATTTTCTAATAATGTGATATGTTGTCTAGTCGGATCCATTCATCTATCACTTGTAGACGTTTTATAGCAAAAACTGTTTCGCATGTAATACTAATGCCCATAGCCTGGACATAAAGGATTGGAGACTATCTTTGGTGGTTGTAGTGCTCACAGTACCCCTTATACCAAGGCATTATATCGTTACCTTAATAAAGAAAGAGCTTAACTGATTATTTTTTTAAATCGAGATTTTTGTATATTTTGATAGAAGAGGATCTAATTCAAAAAAATAATGAGTTACGTTCTTTCAATATTAAGGTAACGATATGTTTTTACCCTCTTTAAAATATTAGTGTTGCACCTTCTCTCTATTGACTTCTATAATACAATCGATGCGTATGTAACAATTGTTCTAATTGCACTCATAAGGAACCAGTGTGTCAAATTGGGGCTGTGACCTAATCTGAAATCAATGTTCCTTCTGGAAAGAGACCGTCCAGCATGAGTTAGCCCTCTTGACTCTTTCCTCTACGTGGTGTCTCCTTAATCGTTGTTTTGCGCATAATATGTTTCACTCAAAAACTAAGATCATTATACTGCATACCCTTTTTTATACTTTCGTTGTTCAGTACTCTCAATGGAGCCCAGTTAAGCGCAAGTTTAAGAGTCCCTTCCGGCTCCCTACGAAGTTGGTTAAGGGCTTCATCCCATAACAGACGGCTTTATAACCTTCATTGGTCAGATCTCTTAGCAGTCTGTGTATAGTGGTTACCCAAAGAGGAGATGATATTATTCTTACTTGAGCACAGGCGTAGAGAGGCCATTCTTGGGGGGTGCATTTCTCTCACCAAAAAAATTAATTAAAAATTTCATGTAACCATTTATTTTATTATTACTCATGAAAATCACCAGTCATAATGCCCCCTAGAAAAAGAAAAGCTACGCCAAAGCCATTAAAGCATCCCACGTGGCACCCTTTTCCTAAGGTTTATGCTGTGCCTAAAGCAAGATCAATCAATATGCTAGTTAGCTTGAAACTGTATTAAGTACTGCATAAAAGGGGCGATACTCGCATACAACGCCGAACCTATACAACTTGTCATATAAAGCTTTCTGAGCCCATAAAAGCTATACCATCTTTTGTGAATCCGGCATTTTTCAGTTTCATCCTGTCCCGTTGTTCCGAATCGGTCGCTATTATGGAAAATTTGCTATATGTCGTTCTCTGTAGTTTCCACGCAGCCAGTCATCAGAACTGCATGGTGCATTAGGCAACACAGAATTTTGGCAAAGAAATATGTGTGTACGTTGGTATGTAAATTTTTCGAGTACGTATTTTTCCACTTTGTGGGAATTCAAAGCAACTTTATTTTTGTGGGAAAATATAAAATTTTTAAAGAGGTGGAAAGCTTCAAGCAGCTGAAAGTAAAAGGTGTTGAAATTTTCTGTTTGAAGGTAAAAAGTGAAAGAAATTAACAAAGAAAAAACTAAAAGTTTATAGAATTTACAAGAATGTTCTTCATAAAAGAGTAAATTGAAGACACTTGTGTTTGAGTAGAATTGAGAATACAACGAAGATTTTTTTTCAAGGATCATCTATTAAAAATGTTGAATTTGTTGTTTGCAATACAAGTTACATAGAAAATAATCATATTGAAAACTTTGTAAAAAAATAATATTAAAAAATTAAAGAAAACGATAAAAAATCAAACAAACATTAGGGAAGCGACACTTTGCAGATGTAGAAAATAGCACTCACTTATGGCTGGTTCTACAACAAGCAGGGCAATGCCAAAAATCACATTAACTTTATTTCTATTAATGACTATGACACTTGCCAAAGCCGGATAACATTGTCAGAGTACATGTCTCTTGAAACGAATAACAAACACTATATGTATATAAAATTGGTGTTTCATATTTAGGTAGAAACCTCAAAACATATTAAAACGCAATCAGTTAAACACCGTAGCTTTTTTAGAATTTTATTAATTCACTTTTCTGGCAGCACTGATGCAAATAAAATACTCATGTATATCCGAGACACACTTCATTACTTTGTATAAGAAACTTGTAATTATGTATTGCCAACGTCAGTTATTCTTGTTCCAAATTACAATTAAAACAGCAGGCAACACAAATTTTTTAATTACTTCACCCAAATACAAACAATAATTTTAGTTAAAAGCCTGATAACACAAATTCCCAATAAATCAAAGCGTATTTTTTGCTTTAATAAATTTAATGCCACAAATCACAAAATGGTCTTAAAAGTATACAAAAAAAGTTGAATATGTATGAAAAAAAATATGTTACTGACCTTACATTACAACATGTGATGAAGAGCGATTTATCACAATTAAAGTCCAAAAATGTATGAAGCAGCAACAACAGCTTTATTTTTTAAATGATGAAGAAGTGTGTGGCAAGCAACAGCAGCAGCTTTTTAATGTAAAACTACAACAGGTATTGAATTATTTTAAGCTTCTCTTTTTTCTTTTTGCAATTTAAATTAAAAAAACACACGCGCACTAAATAGGGCTCTATTTTTTATATTTATTTCTATTTTTTTAAGCCCTTTTTTTCTTAGTAATTTTATTATTTATTTAAACAAATTTCTTCATAATTTTGCAGCACTTTTCACTTTTTTATTTCTTTTAAGGAATTTCTATTTTTAATACCTAAAAAGAAAAGAAAAAAAAAGAAGAAAACAAATATTATTAAAAATTTCCCTTTGTTGAAAAAAAAATATTAAACAAGAAGGAGAAAAACTGGTCTGAGCATAAAAAAATTTCTTTTTTTTTTAATTTCCATTCTTGATTTTTTCAATGAAGTTTATTTTATTTTCTTTCTTCTTCTTCTTTCTTTATTTATGGACGCTGTCAAAATGCAAATATGTAAAAATAACTACTTGTGTGTATAAAAATATCTTTAAGATACAACAAACAAACCTAAATAAGAAAATATCTCAAGAGTGTAACTGAATTTTTGAACCACCAAAGTCTTGGTTAATTATTTCTCAACAACTTAAAACGAAGTTTAACAGTCGAATGAATTCCAGTTTCAACAAAACTTGAGCTCAAACTCAACTTTGTAACTCAAACAATTAAATAGAGAACACTAATATCGTTCATTGAGTGGAATAAAAATTGCGCTTTAAAAAAATCTACTATACTCATATTTGGTAGGTATGTATGACGTTTAGAATAAAAATACAACAAAAAACAATCAGGTCTCCCAAAAGAATGTGGTCGTATCCAGTTTGGAAAACGTAAAAAAAAACATGTTTTTTTTTAAGCCAGCAGTCAAACAAACAAACAACAGCCACAATTACCACAAAAACTCTGTGAAATTCATGCTCAAAATATTTAAAAAAATAATAATAATAAATGATTAGAAATATTTAAAAGTCGCAGCCAGCAGTCAGGAGCCCTACAACTTAACAATGTATCAGTGATCGGCAATGAATCGTTTTTTTTTTTTTTTTGTTATTCATACTGACTCATGAAATTTTAAATATAAATGCGTAGACATCGTTTAAACTCAACTACACTACTGTAATGTACGCACATTAACAATGATATTAATTTATAAATTTAGGTTGAAATAAATATGTATGAATGCGACGTTGACATTCATATGCATACCACACTCACACTTACGAAGCACCTCAGTTTGATTTATAATTTCAGGAAAATACTAGTGCCATAATTCTGTTCGACGATTGTGCCGTCTTGGGTATGGACGAAAAAAAAGCCGCACTTGTGATTCTTTAAAACAATTTTTATTTATTGTCTATGGTAAAAGGTTCGTGTATTTGCTTTATGATTTTGTTCCAAACATTATTTCCAACACATATATTTTCATATATTTTCCAAAATATTGTATAATGAATACTTTAATTTAATTTAATTTTTATCTTTTAAAAATATGGCAATAATATTTTTATTTTTCATTATCAAAGACAACAACCATTTTTCAAGAAAATAATTTAGAGAATTCAAACACAAGAACTCAGAAGTATTTTAAATCAAAAACGCCGTAAATCTTCTTACTGAATTAGGGCATTAGGACACCCTTTAGTCCCAACAAGAACGCAAGATTTAAATTTGGCGTCATTCGAAGTGTCATTGTTTGACATTTGAAAATTGCTATTGTTTGCTAGTAGAAGATACGAGGTTAGTAAAAACGGAGCGCTACACGAGTGAACAACGCATTCTCATTGTGAAATTGTTTTACCAAAATGTTGAAAGTTTTGCGGCTATAGTTCGCAAATTGCGATCAATTTTAGGTCACAATAATGCTCCAAAAGAGCCAACTGTAAAGAGATTAATGGATAAATTTGCGGAAACTGGGTCTGTTAGTGATGTAAAGACATCAACACGCCTTCGACCAGGTCGATCGGCCGAAAATGTCGCAGCTGTATGTGATGATGTCGCTCAAACTCCATCCACCTCAATTCGACACCGAGCTCAGCGAATTTTGACGAAAGTTTTGCATCTTCATGCATACAAAATTCAATTGACTCAGGAACTGAAGCCAGCCGACCATGGACAGCGAAGGGAGTTCATTAATTGGGTATTGGAGCGACAACATGAAAATGCTGTTTTTGCCGATAAAATCATCTTCAGTGATTGAATTCGTCAATAGGCAGAATTGTCGCATTTTGGGTGAGGAAAATCCTCGGGTGATTCACCAGAAGCAAATGCATCCTCAACGTGGGTTTTGGGCTGGAGGAATCATTGGACCTTTTTTATGAAAATGAGGCAGATCAAGCGCAAACAGTCGGGTGATTCACCAGAAGCAAATGCATCCTCAACGTGGGTTTTGGGCTGGAGGAATCATTGGACCTTTTTTTATGAAAATCAGGCAGATCAAGCGCAAACAGTCAATGGTGTTCGATATCGTGAAATGATAACAAGTTTTTTCGTGCCTAGAATTGAAGAAATGAATGTGGAGGGCGTGTGGTTTCAACAAGAGGGCGCCACATGTCATATAGCTAGAGAAACAAGTCAATAGCTGCATCCGTCATTTCCCGGTTGTTATTTCGCGTTTTGGAGACCAGAAGTGACCGCGTAGATCATGCGATTTAACACCATTAGACTTTTTTCTTTGCGGTTTTTGAAGTCGGTGGTTTACGCGAATAAGCCGTCGACGACTCAAGCCTGAAAAGAAGAAATTGTACGCTGCATTAATGAAATACAGCAGCTTTTATGCAAAACGGTCATTGAAAATTTCATTAAAAAATCGCGTGTGTGCCAGCAAAGTCGTTGCGACCATCTGCCCGATATGTTGTTTCACACATAACCTCATTCTGTCTACTTTACGATATAATAAAGTTTCACAATTTTTTTCTTTAAATATCTGTTTTTTATTTAAAATTGAAATCTTGCGTTCTTGTTGGGACACCCTCAACCTTCAACTAACTTAACTCTTGCTTATTTAAAAGTTTAGTCATTAAACAGTTTGCAAGTTGTATACAATAGTAGCAAATAGGATTGTTTTTCAATTCCTGCAAAAAAAAACAAAAACAAAAGCAACACAGAAACACACAACCTTATAATGAGAAGCTTAATGTTCGTATGCGAAGTTCGTATTGTGAATCATACTTATTTATTTTGCATCGTCCATAGGCATTGAGTTTAGGAGAGTCGAAATTAACAACGTTATAAATGTTGCTAGGTATGAGTTCGATGCTCTTTTCAAACTTTCTGATTCATACACAACATTGCAATAAGTATGAGTGTACGTAAATAAAGAAAATTATAAGTCATGATTCAACTCTATACACTTTTTCACTACTCATTGCTGATCTCTGCAATTCATGTAAGTATGTACTACATATATGTATATATAATAATCTTCTGTACTTATCGTTTCCTTAATATAGAAAAGCCTTAAGTTATAATTTTTTTAAAGATGTTTTAAAATTGTTTCAATACATTAGAGAACATCGAAATAAACAAATAAACTCGATCTAAAAAAATAATGACTTAGGGCCTTTCTATTTAAAAGCAACGATATGTGTGTGTTTTATGTATGTACATTAGACCGTCTCGCCTTTTATGCACACAAAAAAAGTTCGCAGTTCACCACCGAATATAAAGCATTGTTAGAAGGCAGTTTGGAAAAAAAATTTTTTTAGCCGAACGTAGGGGTCGCCCAAATACTCGTAAATTTTTCGTTATATCTTGGGCATTTTTAGTCGGATCTTAAAGTGTGACCAACGTTTTGCTTTAACAGTAATTGACCTCAAATATCCCGTTCTCGTATTCGGCCTGCAAATCTTAGAGTGACACATTAAAGTGGTAGGAACTAAAATGTCCGACTTAAAAAAACCAGTAGAATAGGCCTGTAATTTTTATGTTTGTTACTCCACGATAACCCAGTGCCCTTTATACCGATTAAAAAAAATTAATCACAGGGTATAGCTTTTACAGGGTGGCGCAGAATGAGATATATGGTTTGAATTCTTTATAACTTTTTAAATTATTATTCTTTCTTTGTTTTTTTCAGTATTTTGTGAAGCAGATTTGGGGAATTAATTATGAATCATTACACGATCGAACCACGTACAAAAATAATTGAATTTTATTTTTCAAACCAAAAGTCTATTTGTGTTGACACAGCGTCCATATCGTCGTCATTTTAATGTGCGTATTGCTCCCACAGCATCAGCAATAAACCATTTGATTGGAAATTTTTGTCAACGTGGGTCTATGTAAGAACGCTTCCTGGTGCCGCAAGAACACCTACCGGTGGTGCGTATCGGACAATGTTGGAAAATTTTTATTAGGCCAGCTTGTTGGTTTCAGCAGGATGGAGCCGCAGCAAATACTGCAGGTGCTTCAATATTTTTGTTAAAGTATATATTCGGCGAATGCATTATTTCGCGCACAAGCGATTTTATCTGACCTCCACATTCACCAAATTTAACAGCTCCTGTTACAGTTTTATTTGAGGAAGGAGTAAACGGTAACAAACAAGGAACCATATTCCAACTAATAACCTACATTCGAAATGAAATCATGACGATTACATCCGAAATTTTGCGAAAAGTTATGGAAAATATGCCAATAAGAGCACGAATGTGCGAAGCAGAAAATGAACGTAACTTAAAGGATATCATTTTTCAAAGCTAATTGCAAAATATACTGTATTTAAAAAAAATTATAATAATCGCATTAATAAAAAAAAAGTTATAAACGATTTAAACCAAAAGTTAATTCTGAGCCACCCTATATTTGGTTCCATTGTAAAAATGGCGAAGGCACGACCACTAATTTTTCCTTGGTTTTGTAATATTTTACTTATCCGCTTGCTACGTAACTTAGCAAATATTCATATTGGGTGCTCGTAATGAGACAATCTTGAAGTTGAAAAAATTGGGCAGAGGTCACGCCCTTTAATTTTTTATATTATATTTGACGTGATTGTACTTAAATAGTTCTTACAAAACTTAGATAAAATTTTGCAATTCAAAAAAATGGGCGGGGTCACGCCTGCTAAAATTTAATGTTATATTTCAGCTGCTTTACCGATTCATACTAAGCTAGACACAAACCTTGTGCTCTGAAAAATACCTAGTCATGCATTCAGAAAAGTGGGCAGCGTCACGACCATGAAAGCTTAGTATTAAATTATATGTGCCCTTAATTATGAAAGTGGTCTAAGCCATATATTTCTTTCGTCGAAATAATCAGTAGATTACATTTGATCAAATCTAAAAAAATTTTCATATTATGCAACATTTTAATTTAAAGTTGTACTAGTCTCGATTAATATAAATTTATCTGACATTTACTAAATATTTATTGAAGATTTGTTAAGATATAATTGATATTTTGAAGCAAAAATGCACATGACTTAGACCACTTTCATAATTAAGGGCACATATGTACTACTACTACTTATCCTGTTCCCACTAAATTTTGCAAAGAGTTTCAACATGTAGCATGACATAACTTTGGGCTTAAAGAAGTGGGCGGGGCCATGCCCATGAAAAATTAATACTACATTTCATGTGCTTCTACCTGGTGGATTTTTTCGAAAATTGGCACACACCTTGAGTTCTGAAAGTGACGCGATGTTCAATATGGAAAAGTGGAAGGACACTAAAATTTGTGCAGTTGGGCATGAACACGCTTTTAAAAAAATTTTATATTATGTTTTCTTTGTTGGTTTTCCTTTGCTTTTAATTCACTAACCAAGTTTTTTTTGTTTCCTTATGAACAACACTGCCATACTTTATTTGAAAAGCAGAGATTTATAGTTATCTCTAGAACCTAAGCTAAAATCGAACTTAATTACAAATACGGAAACAAAACCCTTCCTATCGGAATTTGTGACATGACTTTAGTAAGAAAACCAAAAAATGCTGACTGTAGGGAACTACAAAAATATCGTGACCACCATTACAGCTTTTGCCTCTATTCCAGTGAACATAATGTTTTTCTGTTTGGCTTTAATGTATTTAGTTTTTATTTTCTTCTCTTAAAACCGGTATGACGAAGTCTGTAAAATAAAACTGCATTTTCATTCACAGCGTTGGATAAAAACTAAAAACAAAAAGACTGGAATTAAAAGTCAAAACTGAAAATATCAAATCAAGCAGCCACTCACACACACTTATGAAATCAAACTATTCTTCAAATGATAAATTTTTTTTTCAAATGCGATAATTTATGCTAAAATTAACAATAATTTAAATGGAAATTTTAGTCCTGAGCCGAGTTTTGGGTTTGAACACAAGCACACGAAAAGCACAAAATCAAACGTTTAAAATGTTTGAATGGAAATTTTAGTCCTGAGCCGAGTTTTGGGTTTGAAAACAACAACACGAAAAGCACAAAATGAAACGTTTAAAACACATTGGGTTTGCATTTGAGGTAAACAGCTTTGAAAGCTCTTAAATTTGTTCTTGTTTCATTGCAAAGTAAGCAGCAAGTATTGCTTGTTATCGCCGCGATCTGATTGGCTGTGGTGTTTTCGTCGGTGTGAAAGCACAAAAGCTCTTTTGTAAAAGTTTGCATACGGTTTAAATTTTGAATATATGATATATGTTATATGTTGGTATTTTAATAATACATATTTACATTTTTCTCATTTACATCAATAATATCATAACTCAAAAAAATTCAATTATATCATTAATGATTCAGAATAAATCTCCATAGCATCCTAGTGAAAAAAATGGAAGTCATTCTAGTGGAACCACATTTTCATTGCTTCCAAAAAATCGATATTTTTAATTTGCCGAGAGTGAGCAAAAACCATGTAGAAGCTTATTTTAGTCACACAAAACCTTGTAACTCCTCCATAGTGTTAGAAAATACTCACCAGAATTTAAAAAAAATTTATTTTTTTTAAGAAATTTATGAATTAATTTTAGTCTAAAATTTAAGTTATTTGCTTAAATTTACATGGGCTTAAATTCGTAAAAAAGAAACGAATTGTTAAAAAAGGCAACTATTTACCATTTTTCCTAGATGAAAATATTATCATAGAACACAAAAAAGGGAATTTTTTTAATATCGCTTCCAATTCAGTGACCAGGCATCGAAAAAGAGAACTTCTTGCAATGACAACCCTATGTAAAAATCATTAGATCGGATCGAAATTTGCACTACTTCCGCATCGTAAACTCTACATTTTCACGACTTTTTTGGAGTCTCTTTTTTTCCTGGGATTGTTTATGTTATTGTTATTGTTGTTATGTTATGTTAAAAATTTCATACAAAATATCTTGTTGAGATGAGTCGTAAAGCAGCTCTGGGCGAGTCAACATCACGCGTCGTTGGCAATTATTTCTTAAATTCAACCAGGCCAGTGTTGTTTTTAAAGGCCTTCGCAAGTTTGCGTCGCATGGGAAGTAGCAACGAGGTCGCTACTTCCCATGTGAAGGCATAGGTCGTGTACAGTCAGTCACAAAAACATTTTTAAGAATACTGTTAATAACATCATGGACATATGGTCTTAGTCACCCGTACTTTTTTGAGCAACCATATTCTGCAAATTTATTTTTTTAAATATGTACTAATAAATAAATTAAATAAATCTTGTTGAAATATATGTATATAGAACTCTCTTTTTCCATTTCAATTTTAAACTAGTTTTCTGCAAAACAAGTTTTTTTTCTGCTATGACATTGTTGTTCGCTGGGCTGTCGGTGTAAAACATTTATTTACTCAACGATCGGTGGTTTTAATGAAAGAAAATCAAATTTTAAAATGTCTAAAAAGAAAAAAATAAACATCAATAAAGCAAAATCAGACGCCATAAGCGAAACTAACTGGTTGATGACTGGGCTGGCTGATGGCTGGTGGTACCGTGTTTATCGGATGTGAACGACAAAAAATAAATATGTTTACAAAAAATTTTAAAAATTATTTAAAAATAGGTAGTTAATTTTTTTTATTGATTTATTATTAAAAAAAAATAAATTAACCATCGTTATTATTGGACATCTCAATAGTCATTCGTTCACGAACGAAATACAGAGTGATCCAAAAAGAAATTGAAACTTAGTGGATCGATAAAAATACAAAGTAAGTAAGACATTTATCAAAGCAATCATCCTTATTCTACTTACATAACCAAACAAACGGGTAGTTTTTGAAAACAAAATGACCGTTATTGATAGGCTCATGCTATTTTCTAGACCTTAGGGAAAAGAAATAGACCGTCAATAGTACAAAAATTTTCACGAGAGTGAGTATACAACAAGCCTAAATTTGTTGGTAATGTATTGATGTGACGTAGATGTTGACAACTGGAATAAGGGTGAATGTTTGTTTCTTAGTTATATAAACAAATAATATCGTCTTAAGGTAAATCATCACTTTCAAAAATAAAATTTAATGACATACACTAGAGCAAATTGAAACCTATTTTTTTCATAATATGAACATTAGGATGGGCGTTATTTTTTTTTCTTCTACTCTCACCCCCCAAATAAAAAATAAAATATGTCCATGTAAATATAATTTTGTTCCATAAAATTCTTGGTATTTCGTTGATTATTTTCTTCATTATTTTCTAAAATATGAAGGTTAGCAAAAAACTTTCTTTGAGACCAATGAAGAGCTAAAATATTGCCTTATATCGTATTCTTGTAAAATGATTTTTTTAAAAGATAGTCATATGCAACAAACGCATAGGACGCACCCCCTAAAACGCAACTTATCGGTAAAAACTTTTTTTGTATTTTTTTTACATAAAACTGAACTGATTTAGGGGGTGAAAGTAGAAGAAATCAAAAAAATCTCCATTACCGGCACTCTAATGTACTTGCATGACATTTGTATACTTATATTGTATACAAATTTTTCAGTCACGAACTGGTTTCTTCATTACTCATATACCTGCAATAAGTTAAGCAAATGTATTCTCCGAGAAATTTCACTTTTTGTCGCGTGCGACAGCAAGCAATTAACATTGTATTTCTGAACTCAGTGACTCGATTTTTCTTAAAACTTTACCTAACTTAGAGCTGCTGTAGGCCTACACAAATATATAAATAAGTAAAAAAAATTTCGTTGAAAAAATAAATTATTTCTTCATGCACTTTTTTGCAAAAGTATTTTTTTTTTAATTTCTTGCAGAATAACAAACAGGGACTCCTAATTTTTGCTAACAAAATTTGGCAATATAATCTGAATGAGTCTACACGCAAAGAAAAGATATGGCTGTAGAATGGTTGAGAAAACAATATTATGTTCTCAGAAACAAATGTGTGGTTGTTGAAAACAAGTTACTGTTATTTGAAACATTAATTTTGTTACGGTAAGCAAAGTAATGTTTGAATTTAATAATAACATTGGTATATTCATAAAAAAGTGTGATATGGTTAGAGTTAGAGTAATATAGTTTTTTTTAAAATTTATGACTGCAAAATAATTTTTCTTATTTTTTAAAAGTAGTATAATGTAAATAACAATATAATGTTATCCAAAACCATACTATGTCAAGTTTTAAAAAAAACCTTTTTCAGAAACTTCTTCTGTCAGTTCATTGTTTCGTATGTTAGCTATCGCCCAGTGAAAAAAAAATGGAAGTCATTCTAGTTGAACTACATTTTCATTGCTTCCAAAAAATCAATATTTTTAATTTGCCGATAGTGAGCAAAAAACCATCTAGAAGCTTATTTTAGTCACACAAAACATAGTATTAGAAAATACTCAAAAGAATTTAAAAAAATTTATTTTTTTAAAGAAATTTATGAACTATTTTTAGTCTAAAATTTAAAAGTTATTTGCTTAAATTTACATCAAAACACTGTTTTGGGCTTAAATTCGTATAAAAAGACACGAATTGTTAAAAAAGGCAACTATTTACCATTTTTTCTAGATAAAAATATTATTATAGAACAAAAAAAAGTGAATTTTTCTTAATATCGCTTCCAATTCTGTGACCAAGCATCGAAAAAGAGAACTTCTTGCAATGACAACCCTATGTAAAAATCATTAGATCCGATCGAAATTTTCACAAGCTCTACATTTTCATGACTTTTTGGAGTCTCTTTTTTTACTGGGCGGTATTGCACGCGTCGTGTTAAATAAATAAATACAGTACAAACAAACAAAAGGGTAGATAAATAAAAACATATACGTACATACATATGTATGTATGTTTATCTCTTTATATAGATTGTCTGTATTTCGTGCATTCACACATTTGTAAGTATACATTTCTATATATATATATATACATATATTTTATTTCAATAATATTAATTTATTTTTATTTCGAATTTAGCGCACAGCTGTTTTAGCCAATAAATATATGATTGAAAAACAAAATATTATTGTTATATTAAATAATACTGATGTCGTATTTAACAATATTTTTATTAAATAAGAACATGGTATAGTGGGTTTCAATAATATTTTCGTCACATCCAACAATAGTGTTGTTATATTTACAATAATAAGATAAGGTGTAACAAAGTTTATTGTTTTCGTTGATAATATTATTATTAACTCAGATAATATTATTAAAATTTGCTTTTCTATTGACAATAATATGATTTAACTTCAACCATATAATTCAGTCATAGTATGTTGCTGTTTGATTATGGTTACCTTAACCATATTTTTTCTTTGCGTGTAGGCATACTAATAGGTCACACAAACCACTTTTTAACTCAAAAATTTTCGTTTACCACGAATTTTTTATGCTAATTTTTTTTAATCATATAATTATTGCACACATTTCTGTTGAATTTCACTAACACTTTTTGAAACAAAAAAAGTTTAGTCTAGTAAAAAACGAAATTTTAACATCAGAATTTATTTAGAGAAGCAGTCAGTCAAACCGACAACTGTGTGAACATGTGAAATGCTGAAACTCTGACTGCGACTGTTTACATTTTCAGAAGCAAAACCAAAGCAGCTACGCAAATCAGAAGTTTTTAAACACTGCTTCTCAATACCTCCTAACTAGAGTACAGTCTGGTTTCGCAAATAAACATGTAAAATACACTTACCCTAACTGCTCTTAAATCTTAAAAATGCACATTGCTCTACTCAAGCGCTTTAGAATATTATCATATAAATCTAAAAAATATATACATTGCTGCGATAAAGTAACGGGCAAGCTCAGAATTATATTATAAATTTTTCATTGATATGTATAAAGCAAAACTAATTCACAAAATTTATCAATTTCAAACTATTTAATATGTTAATTTTTGCGCTTCTTAAAATTTTGCCGCCCCTAAAACCATGCCGCCTTAGGCCCGGCCACAAGGGCCTTTACGTAAATCTAGCACTGCAGTGTCACTAAAGATATAACTGTAGTCAAAACTCAATATGGCGGCCAACAAACGGCATTTTGTAATTACGAAAATAAAAATTAAAAGTCTGCGAACTATATCACAATGACACAGGCATTTTAAAATCATCTTTAGATTTCTTTAGGAATATTTAAGGGTTCAAACTTGTCGCAATCGGGTTTTTTTATTTTTTTTTTTAATTGCTCATACTACTTGTTTCAAATTAGATGGAAGAGGTAAAGAAAAAGTTGTACATATTTATTGTATATATTGCTGACAATGACGATGACACTGAACGATATTTGTCGCAATCGTGACTGCCTATAAAACAACATTAAATTCGTCTCCAACATGTTTCTTATTCTCCAATCTGCCGCTCATCTTTCTTCCTTTACTGCCATGATGTGGCTCTGATTTGACGTCATCGTCACTGCCAGTCTTAAAAACTTTATGTGCGATTGCAACTATATAGTTAGTTGCCAACATCTATAGAGCTACAGACGAGATTTGCAATAACAACTACATACATTAATACTTACATATAACAACAGCAACAATGAAAGCGGCTTCAGCAAAATATGGCAACAACTACTCGTACAAGTAGAGAATTATACATATTTTGTGTTCTGTTGATTTTTCTGCGCTACTCAAGAAAACAAAGAAGGAAATTCACACACTAAACCAAATTGACCATTATTTAATTTTTTTTGTTGCCCAACATCTTTTGCTACGTCTCACCATCATCATTGGCATCTGGCTGTGACCGTCAACGTTAAATAGTTGTTATTTGAAATTATTTTGTTTACAATTGCACTGTGGGTTCGAACTGTTGACAGTGAGAAATAAATCGGCCAATGCGCTCACTGTGTATAATTAAAAGAAGCCATTCGTCAAGTTTTAACACCTCTGAAAATCGTGCCTTATGCTGATGATGTGGCAATAACTGTAAGAAGAAAATTCCTCACTACTCTAAGGGATATCCTACAAGATGGACTTTCACATTTAACAAGATGGGCGGAGAAACGAGGGCTCGCCGTTAATTCTTGTAAAATGGAACTAGTCCTCTTCTCCAGGAAATATAAGATACCTGATTTCCGACCTATCACTCTTAATAATACGGAGATAAAAGTGTTCAAAACTGCAAAATATCTCGCTGTTCTTTTTGATTCAAAACTGAGTTTCAAAAGTAATATTCTAGAGAGAGAGAGTGAAAAAATCAACAATTTCACTCTATCTATGTGAAAAATCCTTTGGAAAAAATTGGGGTCTTAGTCCAAAAATCGATCATTGGATCTATATTACAATAGTACATCCAATTCTCATGTATGGCATCATGTTGTGGTGGCCGTCACTGGAGAAAAAGACATATCTACACATCTTATACAAGGTGCAAGGACTTGCATCCTTGTATATAACCAGTGCTTTTTGTACTACTCCTACGGATGCATTGAGGATGCTCCTTCATCTACTACCATTGGACCTAATAGCGAAGATGGCAACGTCCTCGGTAAATCCATCTTCGATGTACCTCTCTGTGGAACGGAAATGGAACCGGCCACTGTAGAATACTCTATGATGAAGTTAGGGGATGGAGGAATAATTGAACCACGCCAGCTCTACTACACGAACGTCTTTAAAAAACCTGGATACCAACCACAGAATTGTGGATGAATGGAACTCCAGGCAGAAGAAAAAGTGTTGATTTTTATACAGACGGCTCCAAGACACAAGAAGGTGTGGGTTATGTAGTCTTTTTGAGGGCTTTAGGCACGCAGTCAGGCAGACCATAAGAAAAGTTGCGGCTTGGTTGAAAGTGAATGTCACTTAAACGATTTTGATTAACATATACACCGATAGTCGAGCAGCTATTTTGACCTTCGAATCCCCGCTTTTAAGAACAAGAACAGCCCTCAACTGTCGATCATTTCTAAATTAGATGGTCGAGCTGATTGATATTAGGTTCATCTGGATCCCTGGGCATAGATGCTTCAAGGGGAACTCTAGGGCTAACAGCCTTACAGGTTCCACCGAATTTGGAATGTGTGGGTTTACCCTAACTCTCTTGCAAACTCAGACTTAGGCGCAAGACAGGTTATGAAACAAAAAAGAAGGTGTGTCACAAAAAATGATTGCGTGATTGCAAGGCAGTTATGAACTCATCTAAATAGGAAAAATACGGATTGTTTAATTTTGAAGAATAGGAAACAAATCTCGGTTCTAGTGTCCGTGCTAATCGGACACTGTCTCATTGGTAGGCTTAAACAAATGCTAAAGGTTGAACACAATGATTTTTGCCGTAGCTGCCAGGATATGGATGAAGAGGAAAGCACAGAACACTTTCTTTGTCACTGTCCTGGACTTGCAAGAAAGACAACGGCCACAATGGGCGCTCTTGAATTCAGGGATCTTTGCTAGTCACTAGTGTTGAACTTCAACGTATTAGTAGCTTTATATTGAGCTCTGGTTGGTTCAAAGGTGGGGAATCCACATAAGCTGAGTCTCCGTGGTATCACAATGGACCAAAAAGGTCTAAGTGTGTCCTGGTTTCTGGCTGTCACCACTACCTAACCTAAACCCCCGATAACTTTGGTACACAAGTAGACTTATTTATGTGAATAGCCACCTAGTAAAATTTGAAAACCCGAAAATTTTAAGCAAGGGTACGGGGTTACGCCCCTAAAGCTCTAAAAAAGGAGAGAATAATATATATTTGTTCACTTCTTTACATCGGAAAAAATTTTGTAAAGTAAACAGATTATCTAGAAACTATGTGACACCCTTACAATTAAAACTATCTTGTTTCAATGATAGTTATTGTGCCAAACTACAGCTTGGTCAAAATTTTTATCTCACTGCTTTTGATGGCTGAGAATCAATCAGTGAGAATCAATATGAGGATTTTTATAAATCGCTTGGACCTTGCTTCGTAACAGCTGGCGACTACAATGCAAAACATACGTACTGGGGCTCGCGTCTTGTTAAACCTAGAGGTCGAGCGTTGTTTAATACAATTTCATAAATGGGCTTAGGTGTCATTTCGAGTGGGGAGCCTACTTACTCGCCTACTGACGTACGAAAAATTCCAGATGTTATTGATTTTGGCGTCATGAAAAATATTCATTGGGACTTAATTCACAATACTTAAAATTTTCAATATTCTAAGGAGTGATTTAACTAACTCATATCTGAAAATGGGTAATGGGGTCAACTGGCTAGGATTCAAAAAAATAAGTTGAAAACATTCAGCTAAAATCACCTAATGATATTGAATTTAACATTGCCAATCTTAACAAAAATATTAAAGATGCTGCTGAACATGTTATTACCTCCCGTCCGCAGACTGGCGTTAATAGAATTTGTTCTACGGAAATTTAACGTCTGTGAAATACGGAGAGCTAAAAGAGAATGGGAACAACACAGATCACCCCTAAATAAAATCACAATTAAAGAATGTACTAAACGACTCAAAGAGCTGCTATCGTCGGAAAAAACTGCATTACTGGAAAAATATTCGATGTCACGTCAGCGGCTAATTACTCTTTGCATAGTGTCCACACCTGATGAATTTATATCATGATGAATGTCAAATTGATATCATAATGAAAATTCATCACGTATAGACTCAATTTATTAATATTATGGCAGCATCATGATATAATCATCAGAGCTCACGGCCCGATAAATTCATCTTGATATCAAATGTCAATTTATGTGTTACTGTGCATTTAGCGTTTATTTATTAAATAATTTTCGTTTAAAAAAGAGGCACAACAATTATTTGTGAACAAAAAATTAAACACCACGCAAAATAAAAAATTTTTGGCAAGTATTTTTAGATATTTGTTTGATTCATCATGATATAAAATCATCAACGACTATGTTATGGCGCGCTACTAGAAATCTTAAATCAATGAGTCGTTGATCTTAAATCATTACTTCGCACTTCGACCGGAGGCTGGGCAAGAAGCGATAGTGAGAAAGGTAACTTATTTGCTAAGCATTTAAATCCTGTATTCACTCCCAATTCTAATACAGGTGCTGCTGATTTACCGAGTGTAGTTTCTCTACCCTCTCGTACCTTAAGGTTCAAGATGCGTGAAGTACAAAAAGTAAGTGCTGAACTCAACCCGAAGAAAGCTCCAGGTATTGATGGCATTAGTAACAATATGCTGATGCACTTGCTCATATTACAATTACGCTATTTATTTTTAATGCCCAGTTTAAGAATGCAGTATTTTCAACACATAACTGGACACTTGCCAAGATCAAAATGATTTCGAAACCGGGCAAAGATCTTACCAAGACTGAGTCATATAGGCGTATAAGCTTACTATCTACAATCTCAAAGCTGTTCGAAAATCTGCTCATGAGTCAATTGTCCAAAATATTAGCTGATATTGAGTGCATCCCGCACCATCAATTTGACTTTAGAAGTCAGCATAGCACCATTGAACAAACGCATAGACTGGTCCTAGTTGTAAGAATAACAGTTGAAGAAAAGAAGTATGGTTCTGCTCTCTTTCCCAAGGCGTTTGATAAAGTATGGCACGAAGGCATAGTATTAAAATTGAAAACATATTTGCCAATAAACATACAAAAGCTTTTGGAAAGTTATATTATTGATAGGAAGTTCACTGTCGTAGAAGGGGAGTTCACGAGTGTGCTCGAATCCATATCCTCTGGTGTGCCACAGGGCATTATTCTGGGTCCTGTCTTGTATCTAATATATGTATATATACTTGTGACATGCCTGTGAGCACACCTCTACATTTGCCGATTATGCAGCCTGTATGAGTGTGCACGAAAATCGTTATGAGGCATCCCGCAACCTCCAGGAACATATTACCCAGCTGGAAATATGGTTGAACTTATGGAGAACTAAATTAAATGCACAAAAGTATGCTCATATAACGTTTACCCTAAGAACAGATACTTGCTTCCCTATTCGAATCAACAATCAAAATATTCCTCAACATTCCCACGTGAAATATCTTG
This sequence comes from Tachina fera, assembly GCA_905220375.1. NCBI lineage: Eukaryota > Metazoa > Arthropoda > Insecta > Diptera > Tachinidae > Tachina > Tachina fera. Next base: position 98,176,148 of record LR999967.1, on the reverse strand, counting down.
GTATACACCTTGATCGAAGGCTGACATGGAAACATCATATTGACTCTAAGTTAACTCAGATGAAACTTAAGTTAACTCAAATGTATTGGTTGATTGGCAGAAATTCAACACTCAGTCTAGACTGCAAACATTTACTATATAAGTCGCTCTTGAAAACAATATGGCGCTACGGAATTCAGTTATGGGGCACTGCTTCAGCTTCTAATGTCGAGAGAATCCAACGAAAGCAAAACAAAATTTTACGGTTATTAATATCGGCTCCATGGTGCATCAAAAATTCAAATATACATCGTGATTTAAATATGCCACTAGTGATTGAAAAAATTGCAAAATACGTAGGCAAATATTTAACAAAACTCGAATCACATCCTAATCCGCTTGTTCGTAATATTCTGAACTTTACTGGACACATCCGCCTGAAAAAGAGGGACACACGGGCTCTTATACTCAAGACTCCAGATGGGACTACTTGCAAATACTTCTTTTCCAGCCTTTTTTATTATCACTACTTATGTACCTATTATTTATAACTATCACTGAGTTTATGTCCGACACTGGTAGGGCCTAATAATTATATTTTACATTTAAGATTTGAATACCTATTGGAACTTGGCCTTTTTCACATTTATGTTTTTGTGAGATGTATTGTTACTCCGTACTTGTTATTTTTATATTAAAAAAAATGAAACTCTCGTACCTTTATTTGATAAAATAAAACTTTTTTGCAAGTTTTTTTTTATTTAATGTGTCCCACTGTGCGGTGTGTGGTGATAACTTCGTTTTGTTGAACTCAGCTTTTTTATGAAGAAACCAAACAAAATCACGTTTATACCGTTGATGAGATGGTTATGGCTTTTTTATGTTTTGCTTTTGTTGTTGTTGACGGATCAGCGCTTCATTCAATTGCTTTACAAGAGAAGTGGCAAGCAGCAGCAGCAGCAGCAAGAATAGAAAAATAATATTCACAAGTCACAGAAGATTGTGGAATTTATTTTATGTTTTCTTGTTGTATCTTTTAGTTTGTTAATAAGATTTCTTTAAATTTTATGATAGAATTTGAATTTATTTGCGTTGCATTTATTAATTTTTAAATTGTTTTTAATGAGAGTTTAGGTTTTGCGTAACTTCTGTTTTTGCTGCTTGTTTTTGGTTAAGAATTTTTTATTGGTACATACATACATACATGCATATGTAGGTATTTCTTTTATTAAATTTAAAACTTTTTTTGGGCATTAATTTTTTTTAAGTAAGTGTTGTAGGTATTTTAAAATGGAATTTTTGTTTGCTCTATTGTAGAAGATGTGCCTACCTAAGTATGTATCTTCAAGCATAGGTAGGTATCTAATTTAACACTTTTTCGTTTTTGGCTTTTTAATGCAACACTTTTAATTTAAACCTTTCATTCCAGTAATTTAATTTCATTTATTTTCATGAAACATTTGTGAATTGTGATCAAAAGCGCCCATTACTGACTCATTATTTCACATTCAATATATATTTTTTTAAACTCTTCTTATTAGCCAATTTTTTATTTTATTTATTGATATTTCGCCGTTTTCATTAAAACTCACGTCTACAATAAGATAGACCTTTTACAAAACTAAATTTTCTATTTTATCCACTTTAACTGCAAGATACACATTAACTTGTTTATTAGTTTATCTCTTTCTAACTCGCATTGAAACATTTACCTATAACGATCATTATGTATGTATGTATGTGTGTTCTCGTACACTTGTAACGACTTGTTCGCTACAAGCAGCGTTGCCAGAATCTTTAAAAATAATATAATCATTAGCGTGCCCGTTAATAGTATGGAGAATTTTTTTGTTATTTCTTATTTTCTCTCTCAGATTGAATTGAATAAATGGTCTTGAAGGCCGAATTTGAAGGGCGGACGTACACCCCAAAAAATACAACTTATCTCTATATATTTTAATCAGAAATAACTTTTAGTAAGGCTTAAGTTCACAGTAATTTCAATTCTTATTGAATGAAATATTTTTATTAATGAATGTGAGTTTCTAAAGCAGAGAAGAAAAATTAAACTTAGACTTTATTAACTGGGGGAAATACCTATATTTTTATGTGCAGCCATGCACTTCATTAGCACCCACGTCTATCTACTGGGATAGAGTTTTGTTATTAACATCAGCTATTTAACTTACATTTTCTATGAAACGGAACTTGAAAAATGATTATTGTGTATACAATTATTGATTTACGATTGGTAAATACATTTATAGGTATCACTATTCATTTTCTGTTTATCCATTTTTTCATTTTCCATTTGGTTAGCACGAAGTTATATCACTCTAGCTAAGTATGTTAAACTATTCTTGCTTATCTTCTACGATCATCACATTAATTACTTTTACTTATTCGATGTACCGTCGGTACATACATGTAAGTATTATTGTAGTGGCCTTATGTTACTTTTTTTTGCTTTCTACAGTTTTTTTTGGCTTTCCAGCATTCTGAAACTGTGACTGCCAAGTGACCATATTTTTGTCACGTGCCCATTATGAATTAAGTGAGACATTTTTAGATATTTAATTGAACTGTAGTGAAATAATTTTTAGTCAGGCTTAAGTTCAGTAATTTCAATTCTTATTGAATGAAATATTTTACTTAATTAATGTGAGTTTCTAAAGAAGAGAAGAAAAATTAAACTTAAGCTATGTACAGACATGATAGCAAATATGTGTTAAAAATTTCATAAATTTTTCATTCTCTGAAGACATGCTGACTAGAAAATTAAACGTAGCTTGATAACTTGACAATCTTAAAAAAAAAGATATTCTAACGAGAACGTTAAGTTAGTACGGGAAGACTTAAGGCTTCACTAGTCTTTACTTTCTGTTGCTGTTCTGTGCCGTTATTTTCTGTATAAAATATTTTGCAATTACTTTTTCTGTGAAAATAAAATCCGATGGCAACCTATAGAATTGTTTACACTTGTACACAAAGTATCACAACACACTAATACATAGACACTTTTGGCTGTCACTTAAGCTTGAACCAAAGAATATAAATCTATATTTATAGTCTTTGCTTTAATTCTATTTTCTACAGATCTGTCCGCAACAGAACAGAACGAAACTACACATACCATGATACAATTATACTAGGTACATGCACAAGCCCAGCCTGTCACTGTATACATTGCACATAGTTGTCAAATTTTGTTTACAAGCTGCAAAAATTTTAATGTATGTATGTGAATAAAATGATTACAAGTGTTGAATTTACACTTGGCTGTGTCTTCAGTTACACATTGAAGAAAATTACACTACACATCTTTTGTGTAGGTTAAAATTAAAATTAAAATAAATAAAAATAGAACCCAAAGTAGAATTACACACAGATTACACAAGAATTTAATTATATGGAGTACACATGTGAGTAGAAATTACACACTGCATAACTACACACAGATTGGCAACACTGAATAGCTATAATCATGCAGGAATGCCGCGTCTGCAATTCTACTTTAGTTACTCTGTAATTGTTGTTTTTATAAACAAAAGACATTTGTTTCCGACAATTTAGGGTTTGTTTATACCAACAAAATACATGTGTTTTTTGGTGTTGTAATTTTGTTGTAGTCGTGCATGTACCTAGTATAATTGTATCATGACACATACAGATTTTCAACTAAACAGTAACAAAAAAGCTGATTCAGAACAGAACAGCACGTACAAACTAATTCCGCCTTTATGTACTTACAAACAAAAATATCACTTCGTCATACAGAATGATATTTTAGCAGAAAAAACTCATCAAAGCATATTTCGATTTAAAAAGAAACAAAAGTGTGATAAAGCATCAATTCTGGCAACGCTGTTCATCAGACTTAAATTTTCTCTCTCTCTCTTTTTAGAGTTTAATTTTAACTGGCATTTCAGTCAATGAATTCAAGTACATACCAGCGTTGCCATAATATTTTTTTATTTGAAAAACTGTAAATTTAGAAGAAAAAGAAAGTGATTTTTAGGGGAAAAACTGTACTTAAAAAATTCTTGGGAATTTTTATATATTTTGCGTTTATTTTTTGGTGGGAGTGGGGTAAACCATATGTCTACACCTCATATATTTTTATCATGATTTCATAATTTCAAATGTTTTTATTTAATTGTTGCTTGCCGTTGCTTCAAGTTAATTTTTATTTACATATATACTAAAAGTTAACAGAGTATGTATGTATATGTTCAATAATTTTTATAAAAAAAAAATCGAAGAGTAAACTATTTTTTTGAGCTTTAGGTCTGGTATTATTTGTCTTTTTATTTAATCAATATTTCGTTAACCTTCGGTTAACTTCTTCAGGATTTATTGTTTTTTGTTTTTTAATATTTAGTATTTTTCTTTTTTCTTTTCTCCTTTCAATTACAAATTATTTTAAAAAATAATTTTTTTTTAAAAATAATTTTTTTTATTTTAAAAAATAATTTTTTTTAAAAAATAATTTTTTTTATTTTAAAAAATAATTTGTAATTGAAAGGAGAAAAGAAAAAAGAAAAATACTAAATATTAAAAAACAAAAAACAATAAATCCTGAAGAAGTTAACCGAAGGTTAACGAAATATTGATTAAATAAAAAGACAAATAATACCAGACCTAAAGCTCAAAAAAATAGTTTACTCTTCGATTTTTTTTTTATAAAAATTATTGAACACATACATACATACTCTGTTAACTTTTAGTATATATGTAAATAAAAATTAACTTGAAGCAACGGCAAGCAACAATTAAATAAAAACATTTGAAATTATGAAATCATGATAAAAATATATGAGGTGTAGACATATGGTTTACCCCACTCCCACCAAAAAAAAATTATTTTTTAAAAAAAATTATTTTTTAAAATAATTTGTAATTGAAAGGAGAAAAGAAAAAAGAAAAATACTAAATATTAAAAAACAAAAAACAATAAATCCTGAAGAAGTTAACCGAAGGTTAACGAAATATTGATTAAATAAAAAGACAAATAATACCAGACCTAAAGCTCAAAAAAATAGTTTAATTGAATATAAAAAAGGTCGAAAAATTAGATAAAATAAAATCGAAGAGTCTAACTATGATCACACTACTGTGTTGGATAAGTAGATACAGTAAACAGTCGCAAACGCTAAGGATCGTATATCAAGTTCGTGCGTTGCACTGTTTTGGAAGCCTCATCGGCATCAGTTAATATAGCTGTTCAAATTTAGAAATTTTTTAATTAATTGAAAGGGCCTTTGAAATGCATTATGGGATATTTCGAATTGTATTACACCGGGAAATTCTTTTTTTTTAATCAACCTTAAGATGTAAGTAGCACAAAAACTCAATAAATAAGTTAACTAAAATTGTTGCTTCTGTTTTTTAATATTTTGTTTTATTTAAAATACACAATGATTTATTTATTTAATACAAGCAAGTGTATTAAATTAAATTGTTGTTTTTTTTGTTTTAAAAAAATTTGTATGGCTTCAAACTCTATGGGATCTACCCTTTAATTTGGTATATATTTCGTCGTATTTTATCTCATTCTATAAAACATCGAATTATTTCAATGACGAAAATGCGAAAGTTGTTTTCTTTTTTTAATTAATATTAAAACAGGAATTACTACGTCCCACTGTAGGAAATTTTCCCCCTTTTTTTGGACAAAATTTATTACAACCAAACCGGTGGACCGATTTGAACGATTTTTTGGATTTTACTTTTGGTGAACACTCGAAAGAGAAGGAGTGACCGAAAATTTTTTCCATACACTCAAAAAAAAACACAAGTAAATTTAATTAAAAAATTAACAAATAATTAGTTCTAAGAAGGGGTTACGGGTTATAGGTTTCCGCATACATGATTTCTTTTAGATCTTTGATAAATAATCTGATTTTTTAAACTGCATTTATTCTAAAAAATTATTCGGGTGTACACTTACTTACCTTTCGAATTTAACAGTAGAAATTAATTTTACCAATTTAATGAAACAAGAAATAAAGTCATGTTTAAAAAGGATTTTATTCAACAATGTAATATACATGGGTTCAAAATGCCACCACTCTCCATTTTTGCATCTTCGCTTTCGGGATATTCTTCGTTTGTTTGAGAATTGTCTACAACATTTTTATCCTCTGATCTCAGTTATTCGATTACTTCTGGTGGAAGCTTTAATTTCTTCTGGTGCTTGATACGTTTGTTCAACGAAATGCTGAAATAAATGGATCTGATGTGTCCCATTCTCGATTAAAAATATCCGTGAAGCTATTCACACGAGTACTTTTTCGAGCATTAAGCAATCTATCGGATTTATATATTTTATGACGCGATTCAAAGGCATCCTCACCAAAGCATCCAACTGGAAGCACTGTGGAATCAAGCTCTAGTTCGAAGCTCTAGTTGGAGTACTGACAGCTGCTTTTAAAACCACTGCTAAATCTAATTGGTTACATTTAACGAGCATACGCAGATGTAGCAATGATTAGGGATTCCACTTCATTATTATGATCTTAAGAGATTTTTGCTGCAACTCGTTTTGTTCTCTCAGATTTTTGGCACAAAGGGGTCCTCCCGGCTTAAATTTAATGGAAGCACACTGCGTTTCACGTTTCCTGAAACGTTTAAATATCGTTTAAAGTTTTCGAAACAATCACTCTCAGAAATGTATGACAAGAAATGGGCGTAAGCAGCGGCTCCTTTGTCAATTTCGTTGTGTTTCTCTCTAGCCAGATATTGAATAATTATGAATTTTGCACGCAGTCACCTGGAAAAATTTATTTTTTTTAAACTCGCGAAATATTTGCAGATGAAATATATTAAATTTGGAAGATAACTGATTGTTCTAGATAACTATTAGGATATTATGTCTAACATGTGCTATCTTTTTTTGTAAATCTATATAAAATTATAATTCATAATTTCATTAGTTCATTTTAAGGTCACTTTAATTTTTCCAATTTAATCGATTTTATAGATGAGTTTACCAACATTTTGCTATAGAATGCAAAAGTACTTACCTTCGGCATTATTTCCCATTTTTTAATTTTTCAAAAATATAAATTTTTCTTACAAAAACTTTTATTAGATGTCACAAAATTCACTGCAATTAAAGGTTTGCTGATATGATAACTGGTTTAGAAATCCTGATCAAAACCACTGTTAAAGTAACAGAAATTAAATTTTTTAAATTTAAAAAGCTTTGTTATATTTTTTATTATATTAAAGCAAAAAACATAATCTTTGCAAAAATTCAAAATTTTACTTTTGGCAAAAAAAAAATGGGTGAAATTTCCTATAGTGCGTCCGTATGAACTCAACTTACAAACTATAAGACCAAATTTCATATAGAAAAACACAATTTTTGTGAGAATTCCCTCTTGCTGCCTTAAAAAAATCTTAATAAACCTTAACACTGTTATATAAAGCAAAATGGGTAGAACTATGGCTTCAGATATATCGGAATTAAAAACAAAAACAAAAAAATAGATTAAAAAAGTAATAAATTCAGTGAAGTGCTACTTTGACCCCCACACGAAGGGTTCCGTACGGACACGAGATATGTAATTCAATACGAACTCTATAGCCTATATAAAATATAGTTTTGGCATTTTTTTCGTTTTTAGGTTTTTTCGGTCTTAGGCATTTTTTTTTACTTTGGGGTGTTTTGAATTTACATGCTTTTTCTGAGTTTTGGCACTTTTTTTCTCTTTTTGGCGATTTTTGTTTGTTTATAAAGTTTTTTTAATTTTGGCAATTTTTTTAATTTGGGCATTTTTTTTTATCGTTTTGAGGATTTTTTTCGGTTTTTGGCGTTTTTTTAATATTGGCGATTTTTTTCTTTTTGGCGATTTTTTTTCATTTTGGCGACTTTTTTTAATTTTATATTTTTTCGCGATTTTTTTCAGGTTTTGGCAATTTTTTTCGGTTTGGCGATTTTATAATTTTCGGATTTTTTAGTTTTACTGTTTTTGAAAATTTCAAGAGTTTCTTACGGTTTTCAAGATATAGCAAGTTGTCAAAATTACACAGTCAAAATTACATAGTCAAAATTGCATTAACTGATGGACCACACTTTAATTTAAATTTTTTATTGTTAGTTGTTGTAGTCTATATAAAAATACACTAATTTTACAAATTTTAAGTGTCAATATACATATGTGCATACAATTGTATGTATATTACATGAGATTTTAATATTTTTCGTCGCTCGTTTTGGAACACCCTTTATTTTTTAGTTTTCATGTATTTGTTGTTGTAGCGGCCAAGGTGCTACTCTGTCCAAATTTCAGGTCCTTAGCTCTTATGGTTCCTGAAAAAATAGCGTGTGCGTAGCGAAAACAATAGGGTTCCTTTTTTCACCTTTGGCGTACGGAAACCTAAAAATGAAAAATTGAAAAACTGCACAATTTATAGAAAAAGTTATTTTTAAGCAAAAAAAACTGCAAAGCTGGAAAAACTACTAAAATCGGGGAAAACTGCACATTTGGCAACGCTGGTACATACATGTACATACATACATATTTATGTATATTAATACTCTTTTGTTTAACCACATTCGTTCACAATTGCGTTGGCGTTATGTCTGATCTGAGAGTATAATAAATAATTCACTGCAATATTATTTACCTGTTCAGCTAACTTTACTGCACACTATAGTTGTCTTTGTTGTACAATCAGTGTTGTCACATAGGTTGTTTTTTTAATTCAAAGAAATTTTAATTTTGCAACAACAATATATTCACATCCTAATTTTTTTATATTTAAAAATACTCTTTCCTAGATTTCTTTAATTTGAATTTTCATTATCGATAATGATAAAAAACTAAAAGTTATATTTTCAAACACATACATATTGAAGAATTTACGTCGACTCCGCTTTACGGGAAATAACCAAAATCCAATTTTTTTTCAGTTGTAAGATTTTTTCTCGAAAACGTAGTTCGGATTACTGAAATTTCTTACAGTTGAGCGTACTGCTTAGTACAATATAATAGAAAGTACAATAAAGTACGTAAAAGCGAAAAGGACAAATACATTTTGCCATTTAATTTTTTAACGGACAAAACATGCCAAATTTTTTCTGCCTTAAGCTTTGCAATCAATTTATAATAATAAATAAATTTGTCAGTGTTCAAAAAGCGAAGTAAGTTTCATACAAAAAGGTAGTTGTGGGCTTACTTTTAGTTTTCAGTAATACGATATTTTCAGTAAAGCAAAGTAAATAAGACTAGCTGCGTTTAAAATCAGTGCGGGGATTTGTATCGCTTTCATTAATCCGATTTTTTTTCAGTAAAGCGTGTTGCGCTAAAATGGATTCGACATATTTAATAATTATTTTCTCAATTCACAAGCCATTTAAAGAGGCAACGAAAAAGTACATCCCTGGTATGATGGTGTTTATGAAAATTTTCAAAAGACAATAGGAATTCGTCACACCAGGGTTGTAGTTTTTCGTAGATCGCACGACTTTGTAGGATAGTGTATCACGGCCTTAAAGCAACGTAGAGGCATTCCAACCAGACATTTACTTGTACATTTCTATACCTTATGTACTACATACATACAAATTTATGTATGTATATTGAGATGTTGTTGAAAAATCCACCGGAAACGAGTTTAAGGTACAAAACTTAATGGAAAAATAAAATTTGATTTTCATTTCAGGAGTTGAGTATATAAACAATATATCTGTGGCAATTTGGAAAAGTAGCTTAAGTACTCTTAAAGAAATTTAGCTTTATAATGCTGTATTATATTCCAGTTGAAATTTCAAGAGAGTAAAATGCAAAATATGGAAAGAAAAAATTAAACAAAAGTATAATTATGCGTTAGAGCATTTTAACTTCTAATCGATAAAGTCAAAACTTGCGAAAAACACTGCTTTGCCTAAGTCGACTTAAGCTTTTATTCCATATTGCCATATTATGCATCTATGGCAATAAAGAAAAAGTGCTTAAGTCATATTTAACTATTTTGCAGGAGAGCACTTTAAAGCGTTCAAATCGATTTTCAGAAATTTATTTCTTTTACACTTAAATTTGGAAATCTCTGTTAACATTTATTTTTTTTAGCAAACATCGTTCTACACACAATAAATAATACATTTAAATGGAAATACATATACCAAAGTATAACATAAATTAAGCTATTATGTATTAGAAATGAGATTAAAAGTCTAAAAAAGATAAGTCGCAAGTGGTAGCGCTATAGATTCCTGAAAAATTACACAAATTAATTGAGATTGCGACCAGGGGTACTTTCGAATATGCTCAGCTTATCTCTACTTAAGCAATTTTTAGTTTTTGTCACAGATATTCCATGCTGTCGTACGGGACAGTCAGTCGTACGCATTTAAAGTGGAAAATAAATCAATATAAAAAAGATTTTTGTTTTGATTATTAGCGTAAGTTATGGCCCCTGATTAGCTCTATTGATGGTAATAAATCCAATTATAACCAGTTTTATGTTTTAAAGATAATTGCAAAAAACTAGGAATGTCGTACGTTACATAAAAAAGAAGTAGTTTTTGTAGTAAACAATTAAAATGCTTATTTTAGGGAAACCTGAAACAATAAATTGTTGTAACTAATTTTAGAATGAGGTGAGTCAATCTTTCTTAAAATGGGCTAGATTTTAATAAAAAAAAAATATTAATAGCTTTTTTCTTATTTAAATTTAATTATATTCGTACGGGACATGGCGTACGGGACATTTTGTTCCTTCATGATGTTCAAATATTTTCTGGTGCTCTTTTGGGAAATTATGAATAAAAAATTAAATTAAATAAAATAAAGGTATTCAATGTGTTTATTTTAACATAAGGACGAACTTAAAGGGAAATGCAGAATGCTATGAAAAAGTAAATATATTTCACAAAACAGGCAAAATTAAATACGAATAGTATTGGGTACATTAATCATAGTTTTCTTGCAGTTTTAGCTGCCTTCACTTCCTGACCTTTGCAACATAAGAAGAAGTGGAATTTAGATATGTGTGGTATAATTTTTACGTTTTTCTACTTTTCGTCCAAGTTATACAACGACGAGTATTTCTGAATATCTTCGGATGGTATAAAATTTATTTTAATCCCTGGATAAAACGAAAATGCATCGGACATAATAAGGTTTTTTTACTTTGCCTTTTAAGTATACGTTCATACCGCTTTTTCTCTTCAAAAACTTCTTTATTTGCTTCAGCTAAAGCTTTTGACTTTTTGCTAGCGTTGTGCGATCTTTCCCGGCTTTTTAATTTATAGTTTATAATTTATCGCTGTTTTTATTCATCTTGATTTAAATAATTGAATTATAGAATGCTCTCCCAAAAATAACTAGTTATTAAAGAAAATATTTTTTTAATACTTTCAAATTTCACACAAGCGATGTCGTACGAGACAAATGTTGCATTAGGCGCAATTCTTAGCAATTCTTTTTATTTTCAAAATACTTTTTTATTTATTTGAATTGCAATAAAAATGTCTGTTTGTAATCATTACTTGATGAACTTTCTTCAAGCAGTTTCGATGTATTGATACAAAAGAGTGTTTTTTGTCCATGTCGTCGTACGGGACATTAAATTAACGGAAATGCAAAGAAAAATTTTATAACAATTTTTCATCGCATTGAATCTTATTATGCATTACTCCTGATATCCTTACGGAGATCTCAATCTATAACGATTAGCGCTAAGAATATTTTTCAAAATAAAAGTTGCTCTTCAAATTAAAAAAGAATAATGAAAAACAAATTTCACTTGCTTGACTTTGGACATGAATATATCGAAAAGAGTAATGAATAAATGCAAAACATTTGCAGATTTATTAAATGTCCATATTTATTTAACTCAAGCATTACAATGAATTGAATACTAGCTATTAGATTTGTTTTTTTTTGAATCCATTATTATTTTTAAAAACAATATAAAGTTTCCGCAGAATTGTTTCACTACTTTAAGCTTTAATAGCATACAATTTCCTCTTGAAATATATCAAAATGACTATTTTCAATAAATTGTATAGGTGTGTGCTTGTACAAGCGTTCTACAATCGTTCTACGATCGTTTCACAAATGTTGAGCTGGCGTGCAAAAATAGAAATGTCCTTTTGTAAATTATTTTTTTATATATTTTTTTCGGACTCTCCAAGTACACATCTATGAACTCACGAAATTTTCCATTCAAAACCAGTTCCATTTTAACTTAAAAAAAATTAACGAAAACTGACTTTTGCTTGTTAGTCTCCATTCAGGTATTTTAGTTTTTTTTTACTCTCCTGTAAAACACAATTAACGGCACTTGTCTGGTTTTGTTCGCCAGCTCCTCAATTCAAGAACAATGGAAGTCAAATTCAGTATCAGTTGAACTGATCGCTAGAACAGATTTACAACAAAAAAAAACAACATGTAGTTTGCTGTACGACAAACCCAAACTGTCAGAAGATTTCCAAGCATTTTTTTTACATTTTGGTTCAAATTGCTCAATTTGGCATCAACAGCTGATAATCAGCCGGACTGAAGAGGTCACCTGATACTGAATTCACCTTGCAACAATGCAAGCAAATAAATTTGCAAAAAAAAAACAGTTTTGCATTAATAATTTGTGAATAATAATATTTTTTGAAATTTGAATATTTTGACAAAATAAAACAACACAAAACCATGCAGTTATACCAAATTATGAGACATATATATGCATTTGTGACCAAATTATGCAAAAATATGCATTTTCAGCAAAATACGTAAAAATATGCAGTAACAGTAATCGATGCCATTTTTACGCAAATTCACTGTTTCGTAAATATATTTCGTTCTTGCCATTATACGGCCCATGAGAAAAAAAAGGAATGTGTAAATATCTAGTAATGAATTTTTTGTTTTTTAATATTGACTTGTGGTAACTAAAATAAGATCTATACATTTTTGACTCTAGTGTATTTAAAAATCTATAAAAATCTGCATCTATAGTAGTGGAATTATTAGATGTGGGGGTTTGTGGAGAATTTCTCATATGGCTGTGGAAAACGTAAAATAAAAATTTTGATAAAGCTTATGACTGTGGGTTTGCAAAATTTGTATTAAAATCTCTACCCATAATAATTGGCATGAGATGGAGAGAGATTGTTACCCAATTGTCATACACCAGCTGCATTGTAAGGCAACAGTATGTAATGAAGATATGTTAAAATATAATATTATAAATCCTTTATAAAGATTGCTGTATATCTTTTAAACAAATATTTGACATTTTAAACGCTCCTTTATTTAAAAGTTTATATATATTTTATTTATTTTATAGTTTTCAACTTTTTAACAACATTATCCCCACTGGCAACACTATTACACTTCACAAGCAATTTCTATTAAAATTAACATTGCACCTGAAGGTATGCTTTATAATTCGGTTGAATCTATTTCTATGCAGCTGTTAAGTTTCTCTGTACTTCTTGTTCGTATGATTACACTAATGCACTCATACATATCTCACACAGATTTGATAACGCTTTTTGATCTTACTCCAAATTTTTGATTGTATTGCGAAAAAGATTTTTATCTTATAAGTAAGCTTATTAAAATTTCTCATGGCATTTGGTTTTGTTTCTTCACTTTTTTTACAATATTTATTTTTTAACACACCAGCAGACTGTTGTATTTGTAGTTGATTGACCTTTGATGCTTAATAATAAATAACTAAATATAAAAAAAAATAATTTTGCGATCTGACAACACTTAATATACAGTCGTTAAGCAGCTCTGGGTCGGGGAACATCTCTCGCGTCATCGTAATTATTTCTTAAGTGCGGTCAGGCTTGTGTGTGTTGTTTGGCCTTCGAGAGTTTTTCGTCTCGCTCGCACTGGTTGACTTATCTGCACGGATAACCGTATAATCTTGCGGTTTTTTGTGGAATCTTTAACAACCACGTTGCCTACTTCCTATGTGAAGGCATAGCTCGTGTACAGTCAGTCACAAAACCTTTTAAAATACTGTTAATACCATCTTGGGCATATGGTCTACGTTACTCCCCCCATATTTGTGCAACACCATATTATTCAAATTTACTTTGCATTAATGTGTTTAATAAATAAATAAATAAAACACTTAATATATTAATCAACAGCTGTAATAACGTTTATCATGGTTTTTTTATCTGGCACTACGTTATTAGTGAATTCATTAACCAGGCCAACACAGGGTAATTCAGAAGCAACCGCAGTTGGGTGTTTCTTCATCTAAATAAAAAAGTTTCATTCTGATTTTCGAAAGCTAAAGCAAAGGTGTGTGGCTGGAATAATAATTAAATACGATACATACATAATTTTATATCGTAAGTATTATTTTAATGTATGACTAACATGACCAAAGCCAAAAGCGGGATATTTTTATGGAAAAGGCGGTATTTTAAAGAAAATTAAATTAAATTCAATTAAACACCTGTTTGTGTAAGACGTTTGAGCTAGAAAGCTTGGCGTTTTTGTAATAGATTAAAGGAAACTTGTACAAATTTTTTTAATCTATTACAGAAACGCCAAGATTTCTAACTTAAACGTCTTACACAAACAGGTGGTAATAGTGTTTTCACACTGACATGGTTTTAATAAAAGTTGGTTTCAACGTTAAAACCAACTGTTAAAACCTTGTTTTACCATACAAATTGTTTTATGAAATTCAACCTTGTTTTCGCTTAACTAAATTCAGTGCTGCCAAGTTAAAATTACCAGAAGCAGCTGATAATGTTTATGCCAGTGAATAACAATAGATGTCGCTTGAAAGATTTTATAACTTAAAAATGCATGCAGTAGCAACAATAATTGAAAAAAATTATAGGAAAAAAGAGTTTTTTTGGAAGGAAAACAACGAAATTATTTTCATTGACCTCTGGAAAGTGAAAATATACGAAATAACAAACACCGATCCGCCGATAAAACAGTTTTATTTTGTGATGTATTATTGCATTGTTTATATACAATAACTTGATTTATAAGCACTTCTTCACTTTGTATTACTAGTTCCATAATTTTAAAATAATTATTTACAAAATTTATTTACAGTTTATAAAATTATTGTTTTAAAAAACAAACAAAAAATACAACAACAAAGACACGCATTCCTGCATGAGATTAATTTGATTTTTGAGCAAAGTTATTAGACAGTCTGTGATATAAAATCTGAATTTAAGAAACTTGCAGTGTGAATGCAAAATCAGCTGTTTATGGTTTTAACGTTAAGCCCAGGTTTTAACTTTCAGTGTGAAAACACTATAAAAAATAAAAATTATGTAAGTAAATATTTTTTAAGAACCGCCAAGTGTAATATGCACACACATACACACAATTTCGTGTGTAATTAATTAGAAGGCATAATTTTGCACTCAAAAGAAACAAATTTATGTATTAACAACAACAGGTATTTATTAAGAAATATACATCATCTAAAATGCAAAATAACAAAACATCACTTTTCATAAGTTTACACTAGGATCAAAAAAAAAATCATAATATGTACACTATTAGAGATATTAAGTAAAAATTTTTAAATCATGGCCTTTAAACTGCTGAATAATAATATTTTTACTGGCCAAAGGTGGGCGTTTTTTATCTTAAAATTTTCTTACAAAAAGAATAATGAATAATTTTTTAATATCAATTAAAAAATTAATTAAATTTTCAAATACATACATATACATACATATGCATGTTTATATATAAACAATTTGATAATATCACTTAAGTTTTTCCACTCGAAATAATCAATAGAGTTAAAACTTTAATTAAATCAATTATTATAAAAAATTCAAAAGATTTATTGGCGATTGCTTTTTTCATACATACTATGTATCGCTCATATACTTAAGCAAAAAATTTAAGTTTTGGTTGAATGATACAAAATTAATCTACAGCAAATTGCAATACGAAGAATCATTTGCACAGAAAAGCTGAACTATAAATTTTCACTAGCTGTTAATTACTCGTATTTAAATCAAAAAATTAACTTGTTCATTTCAATCAGAACAATTATTATTGCCCCAATATAAAGTTACAGATTCAGATTGGTTAAATTAACCAGAGAAATTTTAACAGTCGAATTTTTAACATATTGAAGACACTTTCTGCAACAAAACAAACAACATCGTGCTTGAGCTGCCACGTAGAGTGTCCTTTTGTGATCATTTAGGCATTAGACATTAGTAAAAATTTGTCATAAAATGATTCTCCATGGAGTTTTAATCCACGTCATATTATATTTTCACAAAATTGTTTTGTATTAATTTTGTTTTGCGAGTAAAACTTGAGCAAAAGTGTTATTGTCAAAAATTTATATATTTTTTAACGTTGACTATGCATGTGTGTGTGTATGTATGTATGTAGTCGTATTGACGCATGACGTTGTTGGTTGTATGTATGTGTAAGGGTGCTGACTGCTCCAAGGTTTTATAAAGTAAAATTTCAAAAAAAACTAATAACAATGTGAGACAGTAAAAATTTCCTTTTGAAAAAATTTTAGTAGATAATTTTTTTGTCTTAAGTAGAAAAAAAAATAAGCAACTTAATTAATATGTGCATAATTAGTAAAGAACAAACGACAATGGCAAGACTGTTGTAAATTTAGAGATGGTAAAATTTAGTTTTCATTATAAAAAAAGCTGTCAGCAAATTGCGATGATACGATGAGTCAAAACAATTCATATATTCCATTTGCAATAACGGCTGAGTATATAAAGCAGAAATCAACATCAACTGACACTGAACGTTCTACTACGTTTCTGGTAGAATATTACGGAATATTACAATTACCTTTGGTGTTGCGAGTATTTGTTCATTAATAATTATCACATGTAATTTGGCTTGCAAAGCGATACGAACTTTAGCCTGATGAAATCATAAAGATTGCAACAAATGAAGTTCGAATAATAATAATTAAAAAGTAACAAAAATTAATTCACATATTGAAATAAAATTTTAATTTTCCATTAAAATGTGTGTAAATTAATATTGTAAAATGTTGTTAAAATGTAAATATTTACTTGAATAATTTTGGTGTAGCTTTCGTTTTTTCATATACATATTTAGTTTAGAGAGCTGATGTTACTCGTAATTTATTTTGTTTCAGAAAACCACAACTCAAAATAACGTAAGATACACACGTAACACTAAGCTTATTTTGATAAACGGATAATTTTTATCCAAAATGAATTTCTTGTTTTATTTAATGCAAATAAGCGGATATGTGTAGTTTCCATGAAAAAAAATCCACAATAGAGTATTTTTTGTTACAAAGCCTGAGCAATTTTTTGCTCAGCGCAATCGGATTTGACTGCATCGACAAAAACGTATTTTGCTGATCTCGACATATCTAATTTTCTGGAAGGGACAAAATAATTTTTAACAACATTTTTAAAGAAAAACAAAAAAAAAATTATCTACTCATATTTTTTGAAAACAACTTTTTCACTGTCTCGCAATGTTATTAGTTTTTTAATTTTTTTACTTAATAAAACCTTGGAGCAGTCAACACCCTTTCAAATATAAGAGCCCAAACAACAATGTCATGCTTTAATACATATTGCTCATATTCATAAATATTTATGTATATACACAAACACATGCATAGGCAACGTTAAAAAATATATACATACATTTTTGACAATAACACTTTTGCTCATGTTTTGCGAGTTAACAAAATTAATACAAAACAATTTTGTGAAAATATAATACGCCTTGGATTACTAAAATTTCATGGAGAATAATTTTTTAACAAATTATTTACTAATGTCTAATGCCTAAATTATCACAAACGGTACTGTACATTAGCAAAATTTACTGTTTTCCAGAAGCGTATTTGCAAGGGAGACAATGTTACAGAACCACTTGCTCTTGCGCATGAATCAGACATTTTCTGTTTGTTCGAGATGAGCCAGCTAGAAGCTCCCAAAACGCCAAGAGTTTTTTACTTAACTAAAGTACTTCACGAAAGTAATATTCAGATGCAAAAGTTATTGGTTTGCAAAATTTTCTATGACAGATTTCTAGGTTAGTGCTTTTGAGAAGCATTTTTTGAAGCTTTTGTTATCAAGTAAGCAATACATTGCTTCCCTCAGGTGTAAGCGCTTCCAAATAAGAATTTTTTTCTGCTGGGACGTGTCAGGCAGCTCATGCATGATGTTGACTGTTTTATTGCAGAGAGTATTAAATTACTTAAAATTTTTAATTTCAAAAGTTTTGGTGGAACTTTAATTAGCCAACTGGTTCTCTCTCTTTGTTTAAGTTAATCAGTATCCCAGAAAAAGGTGAGAGAACGAAATGGAATCACTTGCAATTTTGTTTTTATAATGCAAGATTTTTGTTCGCGTCGAGCCACTTAAATGCAATGGCGATATATCATCCACCAAACGTGTACGTGTATGTGTATACATCAGAGCTGCCCACAGAGAGAAAACACTGAGAGAAATGTATAAGCGTATGTGCATTCATTTGTATAAAAAGCCGATTGATGTTCGGCACTCCGGTATACGTACGTACATATGTTTGTATATAGTTTTGTACTATTTGTGTACGATCGTAGAAGATCCTTTAATGGTCTCGCTTACGTTACTGATTCTCGGAAGCAATGTATTGCTTCTAACAGCTTTTAGTGTTTCTAAGTTTCGAAAATTTTTCGCTGGAATGGAATTGTTTTTTTTTATAAAAAAAAACTGTTGTCCTGATTGATTGTGGGAAAAATATTCTTTTCACAATCTCACTGGAATTTGCAATTTTAATGAAAAAAATTCCATGAATTGTACTCTATCAACTGCCCTATTCACTGAATAATGATTTCTCGTTCCCAAACCTGAAGAAATGGCTCTGCGGAAACGGATTTGACTCCAACGATTAAATCATAATAAAAACAAAAATATATTTTTACGATCTCGAAAAATCTAATCTTCAAATTTTTTCTAATTTTTCGAACGAATTTTTAAAGAAACAAAAATTATAGTTAATTTTAATTATTATTGTTCGAGCTTCATTTATTTCTATATTTATGACTTGATTAGGCTAAAAAGTTCGTATCGCTTTGCAATTACATGTGATAATTATTAATGAACAAATACTTGTAACACCAAAGTTAATTATAAATGTTCTGACAAACACGTATTAGAACGGAACATCTAGCTGTTTTCTAAGGCCACTACACCATCATCATCAGCGTTCTTTGTGTGTGGACGACTGTGTGTTATGTCAGTTGATTTAAATTTCTGCTTTATATACTCAGCCGTTATTGCAAATGGAATATGTGAATTGTTCTGACTCATCGTATCATCGCAATTTGCTGACAGCTTTTTTTATAATGAAAACTACATTTTACCATCTCTAAATTTACAACAGTCTTGCCATTGTCGTTTGTTCTTTACTAATTATGCACATATTAATTAAGTTGCTTATTTTTTTTTTCTACTTAAGACAAAAAATTATCTACTCATATCTTTTCAAAAGGAATTGTTTACTGTCTCACATTGTTGTTAGTTTTTTTTTTTTAATTTTACTTTATAAAACCTTGCAGCAGTCAGCACCCTTACACATACATACAACCAACAACGTCATGCGTCAATACGACTACATACATACATTCACACACACATGCATAGGCAACGTTAAAAAATATATAAATTTTTGACAATAACACTTTTGCTCAAGTTTTACTCGCAAAACAAAATTAATACAAAACAATTTTGTGAAAATATAATATGACGTGGATTAAAACTCCATGGAGAATCATTTTATGACAAATTTTTACTAATGTCTAATGCCTAAATAATCACAAAAGGACACTCTACGTGGCAGCTCAAGCACGATGTTGTTTGTTTTGTTGCAGAAAGTGTCTTCAATATGTTAAAAATTCGACTGTTAAAATTTGTCTGGTTAATTTCACCAATCTGTATCTGCAACTTTATTTTGGGGCAAAAATCATTGTTCTGATTGATATGAACAAATTAGTTTTCTGACTGAAATACGAGTAATTAACAGCTAGTGAAAATTTGTAGTTTAAAATATTAAAATATAATAGAAATATAATAGAAACTGTTACATGTTATCAGGTCTGCATGGTGTTGAAATTCAAAATTGTATTTTTTTTAAATAGCCAATTCCGCCAGTGTCAATTATTTCTTTGGGCAATTCCTTCAGGTGCCGGTATTTTAATAGAAAAATTCTTAAAATTTACTATTTTCTTGGTTAATTTCACAGATACACACAGTTGTAAAAAGTAAAGCCTAAAGATAATAAGGAAATTTAATATTACCGATTCGGTTGTTAATTTTATTGTAAACTAAAGTTGTTTTAGATCAACATGCTATGCTCCCGGTTAATATAAAAAAATTCATTGTCAATAGAGATTTTTGTTGCAATTCGGTGGATAATTAAAATGGAATTAAATTTACTATTTTCTTGTTTAAACTAAAAGGTATTGATACAAATAAGTTTAAAAAAAATTAAAGTAGACTCATCCAACCATATTCTGTTGTTAATTTTACCTTACATAACAGTTTTTTTTTGTTTAATCTAATGCATTTTAGTTATTAATATTGCAATAAACAACATTGCGCTAAACTGGGCTCGGCCGAGAGAACTGAATATTAACCCAGGAAAATTGAAATAAGTCTTTTCACCGGGAAAACAAAGATCATGGAGTTTCGAGGGAAAGATCATCACCTTATACCATAGGATGTATCTGATATCTCTACAGAAGGGCCATTGGGTCCAGATGGGGTCTTAGCTCTGTTGTCACACACTGACTCTATAGACTAACATACGTCGAATATTGAGCTACAAAATTGGGGGAAAATTGCCCACGGGACACGATGGAATTGTGAAACTGGTAATTTAACCAAGGTTCTATCGGGCGATCCGCAAGAAGACAAAACAAGGGGACCGTTGAATCTAAACAAACCCTAGCAAGGAAAGTTGAGCGGCACCTTAACACTCTAATCTACTAGGGCATTTATACCGGGTTAAAGTCACGAATGACAATGAATGCATGGAGGACATTGAGACAATGCAGAACTTGTTTTGTCATTGTCCAGCTTTCACTCAGCCGAGATCCAGTTATTTAGGGAATGACACCTTATCAGATATTACTCATCTTAGAGGCATTGACTGGAGAAGTTTGAGGAACTACATGAACGATACTGAGTGTATGTCTCCGGGCATGAACATAATCTAACCTAACCAGTGCAATAAGCAAATTGAATTGGACTGCTAACTTCAAGTTGTGTGTCCGTTTCTTACATTCTACATTTGAAGTTTTAAGTGTCCCTTTTGGCTTAGTAATGCATAGACTTTTATTTTTTCCTCTTCCTCCCTCGTGTGGATTAATTATTATGAAGGAAATATTTTAATTCAAACAAGTAGTTAAGGTCTTCATTTGGATTTGGATGAAATGAATGCCAACTGCATTAGAATTTTTAGATGGATATTGGAGTGTTTGTTGTTTGTTTAACTTTTTTTTATTGCCTTTCCTTTAAATCCACTTTGATATCTGCTTCACATTAGTTAGTTTAACCAATTTCTTTAGTTAATGCATTTTTGATCATGTAAATTTGTTAGATTTTCGAGCACCAATAACTTTTCTACTCTGTACCATTTTTTATGTCTCTACTTTTAACCCCCGACCAAAAAAAGGGGTGTTATAAGTTTGTAGTTTGTATTTGTGTATTTGTACGAGTCCACGTTCAGACCAAACGACTGGACCGATTTTGATTTAGTTTTTTTTTTTTGTTTGAAAGGTGACTTGATCGAGAAGGTTTTTAGATATGGTTTAAGAAAATCGCTCCAGCCGCTTACAAGACGTCACATATTTTCTAGAAATATTCGGGGGTTTTTAAAATTTTTAATTTTTGTTATCTCTAATAAAAATAAAAAAAATAAAATAATAAAATAATAAAATAATAAAAATAAATAAAATAAAAATAATAAAAATTTCATCACAATTTCAGAAAATTTTCTAAAAACTTGGCTGATATAAATTCAGTACTTCGAATTCATAAGAAAAAATTAAAGTCTTAAAAATTCTTATTTTTATTTTTCTGTTTTTTTTTTTTTGAACGTCAATGCTCAGTAAACATTCAACTCATACACATAAATCGAATTTCTATACACTTACTAATGAACAAAGAAAAAAATTAAGAAAAATTATGAATTGTATTAATATTTATTTTTTTTAATACATATACAAACCTACGAGTATATGCATTAATACATATACAAATCTACGAGTATATGCATTAATACGGAAAAAATATGAGAAAAACACGTGTAACAAAATTCGATGCTTAGAAGAAACTTGATAAAAACATTAAAACTCAAGGCAAAGCGGCATACACTGAGAGAAAAAATGTGTTGTAAAATCAACAAGGCCTGTGACAAATTTTTGAACAATTCCAGTTGTCAACTTATACACATTCGCTTCCATTACTTTAGTGCAGCAACGTCCTGATGATGTTTGCATTTTAATTTTGTTTTTGTTTCCTTACAAAGTAAGAGCAAGCATTGTATTCTGTTGTGTTGCTGTACTCTCGTCGGTGTGAAAGCACAAAACGGTCTTGATTAAAGTCTGCACATTGTGCATATGGGCTGGACGTAGCTGCTTTAGTGTCAAATTGCCAACGGTGTGTACAATTTTAATACAAACATTGTTGATACACTTTTGCCAACTTGTGTGATCACTTTGAGCACGTATGTTGTCATTTTTCTCACGCCACTGATGCACCCACCAGTTAAACGGACCGTTTTGCATAACGAATACCAAAGTTAACATTGTGATATTCTAGCAGGGAATAATTTAACATTGTGTGTCTTGAAAGCTCTTAATATTTATATTGATTTGATATAAATTTTAAAAGCTTAAAAGGGAACCAAACTTATTTAAAATAATAATTATTTAAATGCAGATCCTATTAGGAGAATATGTAAAAATTTCAATGATTTATATGAATTTATAGATTTTTTTTTGATATATACATACATACATACTAGTGATGCACGAATATTCGTATTCGAATTGTCGAACATTCGACCATTTGCAGGCGAATACGAATGTATTCGTATTCAACAAATCCAGATGGATTCGAAAACGAATGTATTCGTATTCGCCGAATTCAGGTGAATACGAATACGAATATTTTTTCAAAGAAATTAAATAAATAAATGCATAAATCCTAAACGAAATTTAAATAAATGACTAAAAATTTTAGTTTGTACAAATACATTATTTTTTTATAGGAATTTGTGCTTTGTATCATTTTCAAATATTATTCAATGACGATCATTAAAATTTTGGGCACTTTTTATTACCTTTAAAGTACCAACAAGAGTGTGAAGTCCTTTTTCACAACAATTTTTTAATATTTCATATTGCATATAACATTCGTATTCGTTTTCGCGAATATCGTTTCAAATATTCGTATTCGTATTCGTATTCGCGAATATCAAAGATTGACATTCATTACATCACTAATACATACATATTAAGAAATTTCTTTTTATTTTATATTTATGCCAGTCTATGTGTGTATCATTATTATTTTTCTATGTATTTTTACCATTTTTTTAGTCTGTAAGAATTAAATCCATAGATGTAAATATAATAAATTGAAAAAAAAATAATTATGTATATGATTTTTTTGAACGGGCTAAAGTTCGTATCGCTTTTTCTTTGTAAGCCAAATTATATGTGATAATTATTAATGAAGAAATAACATCAAAGTTAGTTGCAAATATTCTGACGACAACACATAGTTGAACGGAACAGCTAGCCGTTTTCGAAGTCCACTAAAATTTCATCATCAGCGTTCTTCTGTGTTGGTCCACTGTGTGTGGTGTCAGTTGATGTAGATTTCTGGCTTATATACAAAACTTTCTTGCAAATGGAATACGTGAATTGTTTTGATTCATCGTATTTCAATTTGCTGAAAACGTGTTTTGTAACGAAAGCCCAAATTTACTATTTCTAATTTACAACAGACTTACCGTTGTCGTTTATTCTTTACTAATTATGCACATGTTAGTTAATTTGCTTATTTTTTGTTCTACTTAAGACAAACTTTTTTGGTTTGTTACTATTAAGTATATTTATTTAATTTTTGCGATACGAACTTTGGCCCGTTCAAATAAATCATAAATATAGAAACAAATTAACTTCGAAAAATAATAATTAAAAGTTAACTTAAATAAAAATAATTATACAATAATTGAAATTTATTTAGCATGTCCATATACGTATTTCATTGGCGCTTGAAAGCAAAGCATCAGTAGACTTCAACCACAAATTCTGAACAGTCACAAACCTCTTACTTTATGCACAGACTTTCAAAAACTATATGAGAATTCATAAAATAATAATACTTTTGAAAATTACAAAACAAAACATAACAATAAAAGTATTTACAAGGCTAAATGAAAAATAAAACACTAATTGAACTTTAAAGAAATTTATTATTTGACATGATGATTTGGTTCAAGCGCCAATGAAATACGTATATAGACATGCTAAACCTCCAGCAAATAAATTTCAATTATTGTGTGTAAACTTCTGACAATATGTCAAATAATAAATTTCTTTAAAAATAATTATGGTTTACAACTCAACTAAGTTGAATTGAAACTGAAAAAACTTAATTTTAAAACAACTTAAGTGTTTTTTGGTAGTATGAATTACAACTTATTTCTGTTGTTTTAGAAACATGCTCGAAAAGGAAAGGTTCTTATCTTTGAAATATTTTTAGTTTTGACCGTACTAATATTTTGTGTTGAGATTGTATGTTCACGTATTATGAAGGCGTTAACAATATTGGATTGGTTGGCATCTGGAATAATGAAGCAAAACTAATACAACAGTCGTAATAAAAATCAAAATAAAGCTTGAAGAAATCTTATTCCTAAGATTATAATAATTATTTATTTAGAACAATGCAGACGAGTTAAAACCCAAACTTTTCAATAACAACTCTTTAAATTATTTCTTAAAATAGAAGCTTGAATTAGACCGACAATCGTGCAGGAAAAGTTTTTCACTTTTTGGAAGTAAAATACAGAGTAACTTTATTCATGCAAATGCTGCTGCATATATACAAATTCTAAAGCACAATTGTATCAAAAAGTATGAACATAAAGTAGTCAAACAGAGTTGTATTTAATGGCACTAAATCAAACATAAGCAGAGTTGTACTTATAAAAAGTAGGGTTACATAAAAATAATTTAAGTTCAAATAATACGTTGAAAGAAATAAATATTATAGCAACTGCTTCAAACTGATAAAAAGCAGTTGTTTCATGGTGACAAAAGTTGTAATCTCCATAATATAAATTTGGAAACTACAACTCAACTATCAATTAAGTTAATTGCAAATCATAATAAAGACCTATAAAATTAAAAATATTTTTTTATATGTATATGTATATTATAACGAATATTTTGTTGCTTTGCGGTGTTTTTTCCTCAAGTCATACCACCTGAGAGTTCGTTTCGTTCAAAGCGTCAAACATGCTCTTATATATGTTGGTCTTACTATGTCGTCAAACTCATTAATAATTTGGCGAATTAATATGTACAAAGGTGAGTAACTTCGTAACTCAGACACTATTTATTTTAAAATTAGTTTACAGTAAATGCAAATAGACGAATCATTTAAGGATTTGTTGAAGGATATGATGAAACTTTTCTTGCTGCTTGCTTGTTGATCCTACCGCAGGTGTTTCATGTTAATTTAACATGATGTATAGTAATTGTAAAAAAAAAAATTCTATTTGAAATAACTTTATTTCACGTTGAATAAACATTTAAGTACTGTTAAAATCAAAATGAAGAATCATGTTGAATCAAAGATATTTCAAGTTAGATCAACATGAATTTAATTTAGTGTAGTAATTGTATTTTATTAATTATTTAACTTACTTGTGGTTGGCATAGACATCAGAAAATTTTTTGCATATATAATTAAATTGGCTTCACCGGCCAAGATTTAAATTCGGAATTCATCACGTGGTAGTCAACGTGCTTACCCCTGCAACAACAACTTTAAATATTCTTAAGATACACACTACATATGTGTATCATCTTGAACTAAATTATAATTTAACATTATTTCTTATCATTTATTTGAAAAGTTTTAGTTTTATTTAAAAAAAGAACAAAATGTTTTAGCTTGAAAACTTTTAGTTAAAAAAAAAAATAAAAAAAACTTTAACTTGACTCCAGGATTCGAACCTGCGATCCTCCGAATGCAAGACTGACACACTGCCTACCAGCCAGCAGCAGTTTGTTGGCTATTCACAAACAAAAAAAACAACAACAACAATATAAGCATAAAGTGTATTGCAGCTATGAACAAAGCAAATAACCACCATTATACTCAAAGAACATAGTAAATTTATGTGATTTTAATGAATTTGAATCAACCTTTTGTCATGTTGATTTTACATTGGTATTTTTTTCTGTGTGTGGGGGAAATACTGATACTTTTCTGTGCAGCCACGCACTTCATCAGCACCCTAGTCTATCTACTTGGGTAGAGATTCTTATTAACATCAGCTATTTAACTTAAATTTTCTATGAAACGGAATATGAGAAATGATTGTTGTGTATACAATTGATTGATTGATTGATTGATGTGAGATTCCCCGTTTTCACGTAACACCTGCGATACACAGAAAAAACTAATCTTCCAAATCAAGCATAAAATTCTCTGAATCAAATATAAATTTGCTTATAATTCAGTTTCTGCAAATAAATTTGCAAATTCAAATGAAAAATTTTAATAATTTTTTTGAAAAAAAAAACAGATTTTATTTATTTATTTATTGTATTAAATATGTAGTTTTTATATTTTGAAACAGAAATCTTCTTTTAACAATCTTGTTACAATTATATTGTTATATTAATTGTATGAACTAGAATTTTTCATTCAATATTTTTGTTGTTGCTTAAAACAAAATTTGAACACACTATTTACTGGAAGAATAAAAAATATTTAATGAAACCAAAATTTTATTTCGAACAAACATATGGTTGAAAATTTTTTGAGAATAATTTTTTCTCTGTAAGAAAGATAAGATTTTATTGCTAAGAATATTATTGAAAAAAAATTTTTTTGAAAAAAAAAAAACAGATTTTATTTATTTATTTATTGTATTAAATATGTAGTTTTTATATTTTGAAACAGAAATCTTCTTTTAACAATCTTGTTACAATTATATTGTTATATTAATTGTATGAACTAGAATTTTTCATTCAATATTTTTGTTGTTGCTTAAAACAAAATTCGAACACACTATTTACTGGAAGAATAAAAAATATTTAATGAAACCTAAATTTTATTTCGAACAAACATATGGTTGAAAATTTTTTGAGATTAATTTTTTCTCTGTAAGAAAGATAAGATTTTATTGCTAAGAATATTATTGAAAAAAAAACTCAATGTCGTGTTGTTTTTGAAGTCCTAAAAAAGATTTAGAGGATTCCTTTTTAGATAACACGAACGAAAATAAGTAAGTTAATAAGTAAAATAATCATTTGGGATTATTAGTGCGTTAAAAATTGTTAAATTTAAATTGTTGTTGATTATTGAGTTCTTGTTTCAACTTTGTTATTTGTTGTTGAGCTTCTCATTTGTTTAAATGAAAGTTAATAACATGATAACTCTAGTTGTTCTAAGACTCTTTGGGTAAAGGTGCCCTGATGATCTGCATTAGCAACAGTGAAATGCACATAGGATCCAGCTAAACCTCTCAATAATCAATTTCAATGTATTTTTAATAAAAAAAAATATTTTAGTTAATAAGTAAAATAATAATTTGGAAATATTAGTAGAGTTGCAAGTAGTCGTTGAAAATATTTAAACGTCTCTTTTGTTAGAGTTGTTTTATTTTAGAGGTTTCTTTATTCATTTTCTTGCTTTCTTCTCCTGTTTCAACTTCTTCTCCTTCTTCTTGTTCTTCGTCTTTATTCACCTCATCGATTTGGTTTTCGACGTCCTCTTGTTCCTCATTGTCGCTTGGGGTGTCAATTACTTTTTTAATTTTGACTTCGTCAATAAAGTTGACATTAATGGGAGTAATGTTCATGAAATGAGATGTAATATCTAGTCCTTGTACATGTGTTCTTTGCTCATATTTTAAAGGTTTCATATTTTTAAGCCTACTTCCTCCACCTCTCCGTGCTCCAGATCGAATTCCTGTAAGTTCATTTCCTCTATGTCCTCTTGTCCTAGGTCGACGTCCTACATTGCGTCTTCCTCCAGGTCGACTTGCTCTAGGTCTAGTTCGTGTAAGTCCTTTTGGCATTCCACGAAAAGCTGTTGAAGATAATATAAACGTAAATAAATAATTTCGTGTAGATGAAGTATTTGACGCTGATAATTACCACCATCGACTACATCCAAAATGATCACCATTGCAAAGAGTGCAAATAGAGATATTTTTAAAAGATTCATATTTTACTTCTTCTTTTAATTTAAACAACAGAACTTGTTATTAACTTACTTACTTCTTTAATAAAAAGAGACTAATTAGAGTTCTGAGGCGCGGGCTTTTATACCCTACCGAAATGCGAATTTTTACGCACACTTTCATACAAACGCAAATATAGAATGAGTATGTATGGGTAGACATGTTCATACTAACATTTTATAGTTAAGTTTATAATTCTAATATATATAGTATGTAGATTAGAAATGCGTAGTAGGTCTTCCAATAGGGATTTCCGAAACTTGACAGTTGAAAGCGAGCTGTTGTTTAGTGATTGTCTTTTTTTTCAAATCATCAAGGACAGATAAAGCATTCAATAACATCACTTGCAAATGATAAAATTGTTTTAATCAAACTAAGTGTTATGTTCGAACAACTTCGTCGTGCGCGCTTCGTCCATTTTATGGTCGCGAGCGCTATATCGTCGCTTCAGAATTGGTTTAGCGCATACACCAAAAAGTTTGGAGTGAAGAAAAACGACAAACAACTTTTTTCAAAATATGTATACCCGATTAACGGATTTCTTTTGTATTTGCACCACTGCTTGCGACACATCTGTTGAAGAAATACATATGTACACTCAAAAAAAAGACATGTACTATTATTAAGACATTTTTTTTCTAAATTCAAGTAAAAAAAATTTAGTAAAAATTACTTAATATGAGTAAAAAATAAAAAGGTCATATCTTCAAAAATAGTTCATAAAAATATACAATAAATTTCTCAAATTTCAGGAAATGTTTACTGACTTAAAGGAAATATTTACTAACAGTAAGAAAATAGTCAATTTCGTCTTAAATCAAAAAATAAACTTTAGGAAATGAATTACTCCTGACTAGTTCATAAAATTTGACTTTTTTAACAGATGTAAAAAGGTATACTAAATCTTAGGAAAATATTTGCCAGTTTTAAGTATTTTTTTCTTTAAATTACAGAATATATATTTTGTTTGCATTAAGCAAAAAATCTAAGTAAATTTTTCATCATTTCGAGGAATATTTGAACTTGAAATTTATTTTTTGTTGTAAATAAAATAAACTTTTAAAACTAAATTATTTCAATGCTTATTCAGGCTGCCTTGTTGGTAATTGGTTAGTGTGCATGCTTATCAATCAGAAGGTTGCTGGTTCAATACTTGTCTCCTCTCAAGGAATTTATATGTATGTATGGTGAATTATAATTAAGAATATAACATAAAGATATAACAAGTATAGAATTTATTTGGTATAGAATTTAATTAAAAATAAAAATAAAAATATAATATGAAAATATAATTATTTTAAACTAGTTCATTAATGAACTAGAAACTTAGTAAATATTTTACTGGTTTCAAGTAAAAACAGCTTTGGCTCCACACGACAACTATTTTTATTCAAATTTAGAAAATTTTGCAAAGTTTTAGTTAATTTTTTTTTTGAGTGTACATATGTAAATTTTTGTAAACTTTCATGAATGAAGTTAGAAGTTAATATTGCCTTAGTGTAAATGAAAAATATGTTTAGCGCGCATGCACAATTTATTTTCAAAAAGTAGTTTTTTGTGCTCCATACGTGCATCAATTAAAAAATTAATTACATTTTCACCTATAAAGAATTTGATAATATCAATTATTTTTTCCAGTCAAATTAATTAATACAATTAAAAATTTTATTAATACAATTAATTTCTTAATTGAAAATATTAATTGGTGAACACATTTTTCTGTGTACATATGTATACCTTACTGCTGTGTATGGAGAATTTTGTTGAGATGAAAATAAATTCTTCCAGCCGTATTCATAAAAATTTTAAACACCATTTCATATGTTGTTTAAGCAATATTTGCTAAAATTGTATTAATAATAGAATTTTAGCTTAAAGAACATTTTTCAAAACTTGTCTAAACAATTTTAAGATGACGTTGTTGTAATTTTGATTCGTGTTTGTTTAAATTTTTTTTAAGTTTGCTTGTATGTATGTATGTACATATGTATGTATGTATGTAGGTACTTCTGTATATGACAGTGTTATTTAGGAAGAAAAAATATAATTTTTTTATAGAAATTATTGCCGAAATATCAAATGGACTCCAAAAGAATATTTAAAAGAACAGGAGCGATTCACTTTCCATTTCCAGTCATTGCAGTAAAATGCAGTAAATGAGTAGTTAGTTACTGCGAAAATTTTAAAATTCACTTAAAAAAAATTAGTAAGACTCCTACTCCACATAGTGTTGAAAAATATTTTATATATTTTTACTTTTTACTATTCAACTCTCTTAATTAGTGGTACTCGGTATAATATTTTTATAACACGAGCAATCTAAGAATAAATTTTGTAATTTGTTTCATGCAATATTTGGTTTGTTTATACAAACAAAATACATGTGTTTTTTGGTGTTGTAATTTTGTTGTAGTCGTGCATGTACCTAGTATAATTGTATCATGGTACTGGCAATCGAAAATTGCTAGCACAAGAAATATTGTCAGTTCACACGGTTGTCAAAAAATCTTACAATTTATTGCCAGACATGACAATAAATTCATCTGACAAAATCGTCAGCCAAAAATCGTCAGTTCACACGGTTGTCATATGCAAAAATGGTCAGATCTGTTCTTATGCGTTGTCAGACTCAAAACATTTGTTAAAAATTGATAAATATCAATCGTTTGTGGTTGTATTAAATGTAAAAAGTGAAAATATAAATTATTATGGACCATAAGGAAATAATTGCAATTGGTTTTTCTGCATATGTTTAAATATATATTTTTCTTTGAAATCAAGCTCGGTAGTCTGTGTAATTCTAACTATGTTTTATTTACAAAATATTGGCCCTGATCTGATGAGTTGTTATTGTCTTTTGAAAATTTTCATTGGAGTCTATCAAAGCAGAGTTGTATTTTCTCAAAAGTCGCACGATTGCTTGCGATAGTGTATCACGGCCTTAAGCCACAACGATATCGGCACCTTATAGAGCTACAGGACTTTAGGTTTTGACTTAAAATATTCCATAGAAGGAATGGACATCTCAGCAATTGCTGCGTGTGGTGATGAATATTGACTATTTTATTGACATCTTTGAGGAAGTGTATTATCATTTAAATGCTTTATGGTGAATTAAGTTACTCGCTTGAGTGAATGCTTCGCGTTAAATACATACATATGTATGTATGTAGATCTAATGTACGATAACATTCCAGAACTGTATTAAAATAAATTTACTATATTCCTTAAGAGTATCAATAAGGCTTTCTTTAGTCTATTAATAATAATATGTATGTATGTATGCATCTGAAGAGCCTTATGACATTTTAGTCCTGGTCCAAAATTTATAACTTGAGAATCAGACTAAAAATTATTTTTCCAAAAGCATCTATTTCATGCTTAAGAACTAATAAATTGAAATATGAAAATTCTCTGTGTTACTCGTATTAGTGCTTGATATTGTAGTAAAGACCGAAAACCTGTAGTTTTGTTTCATAACTATTGAAATTAGGTTCTATGTATTTTGTTTTCGCCTTGGAAAAACAACTGATTAAATGAATGAATAAATGTGCGTAAGAAGACAAAACTATTGCAAAGACTATACAAAGGGTGTTTTTTTTAAGGTTGGCCATACTGCGTGTGTATGTGCACAATTTTTATAGACTTGTATCGAACTCTTTCAGTAGCTCGCCTTTGACGAAACGAGCTACTGAAAGAGTTCGATACAAGTAAAAATTTTAGCGCTTTGGGCGCAGAAACGTCACAAACAAACTCATTTTCACATTTATAATCAGGGGTGTCACAAAAACCATATCGGTTTTGCTGATTGTCATTTTTACAAACCAATGTTGGTTTCATTTGGTGTCATGCAACCAAGTTGGTTTTGTTAATTTTGAATGTAACTAAAACCAATGATCGAATCAGCTGTTGCTCATATTTGCTTATTTGTTTACAAATTTTAATTTTACTTGTTTTGCAAAAAATAGAAAAACAAAATATTGTTTTCATTAAAATATCAATAAAATTAATTATATTTCATTACATAAAAAAAATAAATAATAAGTGGTCATAAATAAATTAAACACAGAAAAAAGTATTCACCAATTAATATTTTCAATTAAGAATTTAATTGTATTAATTAAATTTTTAATTGTATTAATTAATATGAGTGAAAAAACTTAATTGATATTATCAAATTGTTTATAGGTGAAAATTAAATAAATTTTTAATTGATATTACAAATATTTTAATTAATATTACAAAATCATTCATATTACTTTTTTGTGTGAAGTTACAACAGTAGTTGCAGCATTTTTGTTATTAGAAGAAGAGTGCTTAGAAAAAGTGATGAGAGAAAGTCTGAGGGATTGCATCACTGCTGGTCAACGAGAGAAATGTGTTCATGTATGTATATTCATTTATTTATATAAGAAACCGATTGCAGTTCGGCACTCTAGTGGCACTGGTCAGCTACATACACAGGAATTTTATCAATCCACCTGAGCTGCCCAAGAAAGTAAGTATATTTTATTTTGCGCTTATGTATGTTAAAAGCTGCTTTGCAGATTTGAAGCCAATTATCGTTTAAACAAGGAAGCATTTGCTATGGTACCGATAGTCTAAAATATTCCGGTTTTGAAACAAATGACTTCGCTGCGGCTTTTATCGGAAGGATCTTATCAAATATCAGCCGGCAACGATATAAGTCGTGTATATAGTGATCATTTTAGGTAATGTGCTCAACGTAATGGATCGGTTCATTTATCAATAGTGGGTCAGATTGGAAACGGACATCAATTATAAATGCAGATCAATACATAAATACATAAGTACATATATATGTAAATGGTTTCTTCTACAGTTATTTGCAAGGAGTATTATATTATACCATAAAATATGTGAAAATATTTCATTTATTAAGCAAACATTTGAAAAAATAAGTAAATTTACTAAAATTTTTACAAAAAAATAAAAATAAAAATACACCCCAATTAAAACTTACAGCTGTTATGTGCTTGGTTTATTTCCAATAACAAAACCGATAACATTGGTTTCTATGACACCTAAAACCAACATCAATTCCATTCGAACATAAAAACGACAACATTGGTTTTCATGACACCAAAGCATTTTTTCGTATCGTTTTCCAAATCAATTCTGATGACATTGGTTTCTGTGACACCCCTGAATATTAACGGCTGGTCTCAAAATCTTCGGTTATTTTGTTTTTAACGGAAAATTAATTGCAGCGCCTCTGGTGTCAAAGAGGCGTATTAAATTTTCGAATCTATGTTTATTAGCCATTTTATTGGTTATGTTACTTTGACGATGTTAGTTAGCACGTTGACTGCAAAACCGAAGGTCATAAGTTCGAGCTTAGTCTCACCGACAGAGTCATTATTTTAATTTCCTAAAATATTCCTCTTTCTTTGGCGTAAATGAATTTTTTTTGTTCTGCTTACTATGCAAACTTTGGTAAAAATTTTGCAAATTAATATTGAGCTCAAAACCGACTTTATTTTTTTTTGTAACGTCCACAAGGGCACCCCCTCCCCACAATATCTGTACATGTCACTTCATGTCATTACCAAAGAGCAGTTTTTGCTGCATCTCACATTGAATGCCAAGGTTAAGCCACATTAGAGGAAATTAACTTCCCAAGAGGGTAAAATTCTTGCATTCGATATATATCGAAATTTTTAAATACATATCAGCATATGTATGTATGTATGTACTATTGAAATATATTGAAATGTCGTTCGATAGCGAGTGCCGCAATTCGCCCCCACCACTTGTCCGAATTGTATTTCAAGTTAGAGTTCTGAACCCCGTAAAAAAAAGAACCCGCTATGTACGCAAATCCATGTGTACACTTGTTTGTATCGTCATGTATTATTGTATGTGTGTATGCGTATCTATATACTATTTTATTTACTTTATATATACGTCTATTTATTCCACATACATACATACATATGAATTCAATACACGCATGCACACACATACATACATACATATATACATACACCTTCATACTTATGCACACATACATGCATTCATATTTTCGAGTTTGTTTGTTTTTCTATTGTACGCTTGATCGAAAGTATCCGGCTTGTAGCATATAAAAAGGCTACCGATTTCACTTGAACTACAGTAACTAATTATTAAACGTTTAAGAGAGTGAAGCAAAGTGAAGTAGTGAAGTGAAGTTAAAAACATACAATATAATTTTTAATTAATTATTTATTTGGTGTGTTGAAGAAAAAAAAGTATAATTGAGAACATGAATCAATTGAAGTTGTTATTGGTCGGATTGTTTGCATTATGCAGCATCTTGGGCATGGTAAATGGAAGTCAGGATTGTACAGGTACTAAACATTTTTGTTTGTTTGTATCTCTGTGCCTTTTCTTATTATTGTAATCTTTTAGACCCATTTATTAATGGCTATTATGGTAGTTGGGCACATTGGTCTGGCTTGAAGCCAGAAAACATTGATGCCTCTTTGCTTACACACTTGACTTTTTCCTTCGTTGGCCTTTCTCACGATGGTAAATTGGACCCGGGCACTGAAGCGAGTAAGTATTAAAGGAATAGAAATAACTAATTTATAAGCAGCACCATTGTGCAATAACAGCATAATTCGGCTTAAACGTTAATATCCTGATATATTGCGTTTTATTTTCGTATTGAAAAAAATATATGCATATTCATATGTGTACGAGCACATATCGTCACCTCAAATGCAAACGGACGTAACTACAATTTTATATTTTTTACAGTAGAAACAAAAAACTTTTCACAATCAGTAATAATAGAATTTTCTTGAACATTTTCTTCGAAATTTACTTGTAGTATGGTTACTTATACATATGTTTTCAATCATTTATTTCCTTTATATATACATATATATATATATATATATATATATATATATATATATATATATCTTATCGTTATCTTACATCCATTTGAATTTCTTTAATAAAGTCATAATTTTTGATTGTAGAGTTCTAAATATTTGCGTAAACATATAGTTTGATAAAGTGAACCATAATAAATCAAAAATTCGATTTAAAATGTTTGTGTAGTTGCATGCATTTGCATTAAAGTTTCTGATTCGGAATAAACTTTGCTCTAAGGTTTTTGTCTAGATGTTTTTGGTTATCTGACTGCAATATAAAATACTTGGCTGGTCCATGCAGGATCTCTAGGCTTAAGTAAAGTCAATAAAACTGATATGATTTTCATTAGAAATAAAGAAATTTTATTGTCAAATTAGTTAGAATATTAACACACAATTTGTGTACAAAAGATTAATTTTGGTGAAATTCAGCTAAAATATTTTTTTCGCCAGAGAAACATAAGTTAACTCCTCTCCTTTTTGGCATACAACGTGGCTTGTCGAGATAAAAAAATTGGACAATGACATAGTATTCGACAAATCGGAAAGTGCTTGCTATTAAAAAAAAACTGCAAGGAACCACCAAAGTAATGTTTCTATGTAATTTCCCATTTAAAGAATATTAACCACAAGCTCCTGATGGTTCCACAAAGGGCAATTATTAGTTCCCACCCTCCTTAAAAGAACTTTAAATATTATCTTGGCCGCATTCGATAAAAAATTCTTTCGCGGCAAGACTCTATTCTTGCATAGCTGTTGTTGCTTTAACATTTATTTTCTTTACATACTTCTTACAACTACAATTCGAGCTGAAAAAAGTCAGCCAATGTAGCAAATGGCAGAGTAAGAAAATAAAAAAACATGTTGACTATTGAATTCTTGTTTCGACTTTGATATTTGTTGAACTTCTCATTCAATTAAATGGAAGCTTAACTTAATATCTCCAGTTGTTCTAAGAAATTTTTTGATAAAGGTTCCCTAATTAGCAAAAGTGAAATGCCCATAGAATCCAGCTAACCATTGAATAAGGTACTTCAATGTATTTTAAATTAAAAAATATATTTCAGTGAAAATAAGTGAAATAATCTGCCTAATCGTGGTTGGCGTATTTCAAATACGACTACGACTGTTTGGTAATAGATTAAAAAATACTTCAACAGTATTTCTTTAATTTATTACCAAAGAGTCGCAGCCGTATATGAAATACGCCAACCATGATAAGACAGAATAATTTGGTATTAGAGTTAGCAAATGTTAAACTTAAATTCTACCAATTCCCAAAAAAGTTACTTAACACTAAAAAAAATATAATCCATATATATACACAAAAAATATATTTTTTGTTTTACGTTGAACCAATCTAGTTATTGACACACAAGCTTCAAACGATAGGTACAGACCAACAGCAGCAGCATTTTCGAATAATCGTATAACTAAATTTTTAATATTTTTGGTTTGTTGCTTGAGGTGTTACCAGGCTATTAAGGGTTAAGACAAAATCCACTTACATGTGTATGCCACATAATTTTTAATATTTACGTGAAGTACCCACGTCTCTAACGAAGTTTACGATAAAGATATAAACCAGGACAATATTAACAATATTATACTAAAAACTACATACAGTTCCCTACATTGTTAAGCTTACTTGAATTACTATAGTAATGTTTACTTTACTTTTATTTTCATCTGAATATTTTAATTTCTTTTTTTTTCGAAAAAAAAGAAGGTATGAAACCTTTTTTTCGAAACTACATATATTTTTCGACTTACACTGTTATTGCCTGGCACTACAAAAACTATTCTTATAAATAAGCATTACTCTAATCAAAACTAAACTTCTAGATCAAATTATGCCTTGTATAAGCTTAAAACAGCAGAATCCGGATTTAAAAGTTTTGGTCGCTTTTGGCGGCTGGAATGAGGAGTTGACACCACGAATCTCTGCTATGGCTGCCGATCCCAATAAAAGACGCACGTTTATTGACTCAGCATTGGAATTTATCCAATATTACGGATTTGATGGATTAGATGTGGACTGGGAATATCCAGAAGGTTCCGCTGATAAAAAAAATTTTGTAACCCTGCTTAAAGAATTAAATCAAAAGTAAGCTTTTTCCACTTTTTTTTTGTTACACCACTTCTTAGAAAAATATATTACAACGATTGAATTTCTTGTTTGCAGACTTAAACCTAACAATTTGCTGTTAACCGTTGCTGTAGGTGCTCCACGCTTCAGGGTTGAGGCATCTTATGACATACCCGAAATAGCTAAATATGTCGACCGCATTCAGCTTATGACTTACGACTTCAACATGAATGGTGTATCAGCCAATGCACCACTAAAGAGCGGTGATCAAAATAACGTGGAGAGTTGTGTTAACCATTGGTTACAAAGCGGTAAGTTAATTTTTTTTTTATTTTTTTTTGGTACATTTTGTGCTGATTGAAATTTTTTTGTCTCTAAATTAAGGTGTTCCTGCTAATAAATTGATTTTGGGTTTGGCTTTTTATGGTCACGGTTCAGTTCAAACGGGCATACCATACAGGGAAATATGTGCTTTAGAGAAAAAGGGTGGAAGACGGGATTGGAATGCTGAACAATCTGTTCCCTTCTTATCAGAAACTTCCAAAGGCACAATTAGTTACGACGATGAGGAAAGTATTGGAATGAAAATAGATTTTGCTAATGCTAAGGGCTTGGGAGGTGTAATG
This sequence comes from Tachina fera, assembly GCA_905220375.1. NCBI lineage: Eukaryota > Metazoa > Arthropoda > Insecta > Diptera > Tachinidae > Tachina > Tachina fera. The sequence goes on along the minus strand of LR999967.1, from coordinate 98,138,095 downwards.
ATTTGGTCAGTTGATCATGATGATTACACTGGCACATGCAGCGGTCAGAAATTCCCCCTACTAAATTTTGTTAAAAGCAGAAGTTGTAATAAGCGAAGCCGGACTTCGAGTTACACAAAAAAATCCTCCCAACATGTAAAACGAAATACACAACAGCACAATAATTGGAATGACGCACCATTAAAGATTCAAAGCCAGGAACCAGTTGAAAAGCCAAATATTGATCGTAATAGACATGTTTCAGCACCTCAAGGGTATGCGCCAGCTCCTGTAAAATGCAGTGATTCGGACAATCGTCTCTACCCTCATGAAACTAATCCGAAAATGTATTATCAATGCGTTCGCAGTGAGCTTACGCCACGTCCTTGCGCTGAAGGTACGAGGTTCTATGTTGAAACGGGCGGGTGTGATCATATATAGATATCTAAGTAATATTATATATAGAGACTTGTTTGGCTTTTATAACGAGTACATATGAAAATAAACAAAAGTTGTAGAAAATTTCACTAAATAAAATTTAATAAATACATACATACACACATTTCCTTATACTCTTTAATTTGTTCGAAAAGCTTCGACCAGTCACACTGTGGCTGGCTATTTTGTAGCAGTGAGTCTTTGATGTTTGATCGACTGCTACTTAAGGTAGTGATACATTTTTTTTTATAATATTTATTTATTGAAAAATCATATTATTTTGACTAAAAAAAAACACAAATAGTGTGACGTATAACTTAATGTATACACAACGTCCCGGTATTACGAGCTCTCAAGTATAATCCATATCAATAAGTACATTATTTCTTATTTCATATAATATGCAATAAACTTAGATATATTTATAGATACAATATTTATTTGCAAGCAAAAATTGGAAAAAACCTGACTTTCGTATTAAGAAAAAATAAAAAGAAGGGTCAAAAATTAAAAACTAAGTGTATTAGTTAGGTGATCCACCAGTACTTTTAATTATTTAAATTTGGTTTAATATGCCTATCTCTTATATAAATAAATGTGTCAAAACGACTACTTATAACTTTATTATTGGCTCGTCTATAATATGACGATATGATACGTTATAGGAATGCCATCATCGTTTTGGATATAACCATTTTTATCAAGATAAAGGAAAGATTCAGGTGGGATGTATCCATTTTGTAATATTTTTGATATATACTCATCTGAAACGTAGTAAGGAGCCATTATATGATTATTTTCGTGAGTGGTTACTCTGTTTAAAATATGATTTCTTGTGATATGTATTATAAAGTTATCTATTCTGCAACTTTATGCTGGGAAACTAAGTTTTTGGTTATTGATAATTCAATTTCTTCCATTGGAAGATGGTAAAAATTTCGATCTAAGTATATTACCAAAATGAAGATAGATCATTAATATATTTTTTATTCAAAATGAAGGAAACTGCGACCGTAGTAGATCTATTGTATCCATTGCCAGTTGCTAGAGCACCTTATCTAGACCTAATCTCCTAATGAATCTCAAGATTGTTCGTGAGTATAGTGTTGGCAGTTACCAATCCTCCAATAGGTTCTTTTTCCATTGGCTATATCCTCTGTGGCATAACGCTTTGCAGTCCTTCAGAATATGCTCTGGAGTTTCCTCGCCATAATCACAGAATCTGCACAGGCTGTTACTCTCCATACCAATACCAAGTCTGTTGAGGTGTTTTTTTTAGTTTGCCATGGTCTGTGAGCAGTCTTAGATTGTTTTTACGATTTTTGTTATACGTTTGCATTATCACCCAATTCAACACCTTAAAGAGTTCATAGACACTAATAATATGAGGAAAGAAGCGGAGAAATGTTGGCGTGCGAAGAAAACTTGCAAAACTTATAAAATCCTGTATAGCTCCCATGATGCCAAATTGACTAAATTCCTTTTATCACTAACTAGAAGCAACTGCAAACTTCTAGTGGACACTGCTGGACTGCTTCGTATGCCGTCAAAACAGGACGAGTACTTGACGGTAACTGTAGGAAATGTAAGAAGCCGGGGAAATTGAAACACTGGAACATCTACTGTGTCACTGCCCGGCTCTAAGCCGCACTAGATATAACTATCTTTGTGCTCACACTTTTCGTAGTCTTGAGCTTGTATCGAGAGTAGAAATGTGTAGATTAATAAAATTTGTTAAATCTGTGTGGCAGTCATTCAAACGAACTAGGCTGCCATACTTACAGGTTCTCTTCTCATCTGCTGGTATCGCTAAGTATCAATCCCGGTCTATACGAGGTCTTTGGACCACGCAGTTAAACGTAACCCTAACCCAACCATCATTAGCTTTGCACGCCTCAATCCAGGGAGATTGAGCCAGAGTTGTTCCCTAGTAGTCTTGATCTCCATCGATATATCTTCCCGGATTTTTTTCCAATTGAAGTGACAAAACAGTTCTAGTTCAACCATGGGTGTACTAGCTTCCCCCCCCCCCCTTCTGTTCAGGCCATTTTGTCTGCATTTTAAATTCCTATCACCCCGGCACACAGTGCTTCGTTACATAGAAAAAATAAAATAAAATAATATACAAAAAATAATCATGTCTTATCTACAAACATATATATATATCGATCATTTACTTCAATAGTGTCATAACTCATAAAATGCAAAAAAAATGCTTAAAAATTTGTATGTTATTAACATTACAATGCGAATGCATTTGTTTTCTTTTCGAATTACAGGGTAAACACCCAAGGCTTAATATGCATGCCAGTTGACGGAATGCAGGATTCAAGTTCAAGACCTATGTAACTCCACCAAAATCTCTGCCCTTTTTTGAACTACTATCCTTGTAAACTCTACATATACATATGTTTTATACAGCCGCACGAACCTGCAAAAGCTGAGCCAGCTGTGTCGTCATGTCATGCATCTAGGCCGTTCTAATTTGTCTCACACTCTTCTGTGCTTTTCCACTTTCTTTTTGGTTTTTTAAAGTCTGGTCGTATCCGTTCAGTGACGTCCATATGTTCTGATGGTGTGTTATGTTGCCTTGACCGCTTCATTCCCCCATCACTTGTATACGTTTTGTAGCAAGAGCTGCTATTTAATCTAATATGAATGTCTATTGGTTCAACATAAAGAATGGTCTCCGATGACCATGGTGGGTGTAGTTCTCATAGCACCACTTATGCCTAGGCAGCACATTCGTTGAACCTTCTCCAAGATTTTAGTGTTGCAATAGGCCTAAGACGCCCATTTGGACCCAATGGCCCTTCTGCAGAGAGGCCAACACCAGTTAGACTTATTGACTCTTTTTTCTTGATCTAGGATCACTCCTAAATATTTAATCCTATCAGATAAGGTTATGATCTTTCCCTAGAAACTATGATCAATATACTGCATGATCTTTGTTTTCCCGGTGAAAAGAGTTATTTCCATTTTTTCTGTCAATTTGACACAAAAGTAATGCAAACGAATATGTATAAGTTGACAACTGGAATTGTTAAAAAAAATTGACAACGTAGGCTATTCTATTTGTCACAGGCCTTGTTGATTTTATAACACATTTTTTCTCTCAGTGTATGCCGCTTTGCCTTGAGTTTTAATGTTTTTATCAAGTTTCTTCTAAGCATCGAATTTTGTTACACGTGTTTTTCTAGATTTTGTTTTTTTCTCATATTTTTTCCGTATTCATGTATATGTATACTAGTAGATTTGTATGTATTAAAAAAAATGAGTATTAACACAATTCATAATTTTTCTTAATTTTTTTTCTTCGTTCATTGGTAAGAGTATATGAATTCGATTTATATGTATGAGTTGAATGTTTAATGAGCACTGACGTTCGAAAAAAAACAGAAAACCAATAATAAGAATTTTTAAGACTTTCATTTTTTCTTATGAATTCGAAGTACTGAATTTTTATCAGCCAAGTTTTTAGAAAATTTTCTGAAATTGTGATGAAATTTTTATAATTTTTTTTGAGATAACAAAAATTAAAAATTAAGTGAGATTTTTTTTTTTTTTTTTTTAGATATTTTAATTGAACTGTAGTGAATTTTAATCAGAAATAATTCATAGTTAGGCTCAAGTTCAGTAATTTCAATTCTTATTGAATGAAATATTTTTTATTAATTAATGTGAGTTTCTAAAGAAGAGAAGAAAAATTAAACTTAGACTTTTTTAAGCTGGGGGAAATACCGATACTTTTCTGTGCAGCCAAGCACTTCATCAGCACCCTAGTCTATCTACTTGGGTAGAGATTCTTATTAACATCAGCTATTTAACTTAAATGTACAATGAACGGAATACAAAAATACTTACATGCATGTACCGATGGTACATCGAATAAATACTTACATGCATGTACCGATGGTACATCGAATAAGTAAAAATAATTAATGTGATGATCGTAAAAAGATAAGTAAGAATAGTTAAACATACTGAGGTAGAGTAAAATAATTTCGTGCTAACCTAAATAGAAAAATGAAAAATTGGAAAAAACAGAAAATTAATAGTGATACTTATAAATGTGTTTACCAAAGGTAAATCAATTGTATACACAACAATCGTTTCTCATATTCCGTTCATTGTACATTTAAGTTAAATAGCTGATGTTAATAAGAATCTCTACCCAAGTAGATAGACTAGGGTGCTGATGAAGTGCTTGGCTGCACAGAAAAGTATCGGTATTTCCCCCAGCTTAAAAAGTCTAAGTTTAATTTTTCTTCTCTTCTTTAGAAACTCACATTAATTAATAAAAATATTTCATTCAATAAGAATTGAAATTACTGAACTAACTATGAATTATTTCTGATTAAAAATTAAAAATTTTAAAAACCCCCGAATATTTCTAGAAAATATGTGACGTCTTGTAAGCAGCTGGAGCGATTTTCTTAAACCATATCTAAGAACCTTCTCGATCAAGTCACCTTTCAAACAAAAAAAAAAGCTAAATCAAAATCGGTCCGATCGTTTGGTCTGAAAGTGGACTCGTACAAATACACAGATAAAAACTACAAACTTATAACACCCCTTCTTTTGGTCGGGGGTTAAAAGTAGAGACATAAAAAATGGTACAGAGTAGAAAAGTTATTGCTGCTCGAAAATCTAACAAATTTAGATGATCAAAAATGCATTAACTAAAGAAATTGGTTAAACTAACTAATGTGAAGCAGATATCAAAGTGGATTTAAAGGAAAGGCAATAAAAAAAAGTTAAACAAACAACAACCACTCCAATATCCATCTAAAAATTCTAATGCAGTTGGCATTCATTTCATCCAAATCCAAATGAAGACCTTAAGTACTTGTTTGAATTAAAATATTTCCTTCATAATAATTAATCCACACGAGGGAGGAAGAGGAAAAAATAAAAGTCTATGCATTACTAAGCCAAAAGGGACACTTAAAACTTCAAATGTAGAATGTAAGAAACGGAACTTGAACAACTTGAAGTTAGCAGGCCAATTCAATTTGCTTATTGCACTGGTTAGGTTAGATTATGTTCATGCCCGGAGACATACACTCAGTATCGTTCATGTAGTTCCTCAAACTTCTCCAGTCAATGCCTCTAAGATGAGTAATATCTGATAAGGTGTCATTCCCTAAATAACTGGATCTCGGCTGAGTGAAAGCTGGACAATGACAAAACAAGTTCTGCATTGTCTCCATGTCCTCCATGCATTCATTGTCATTCGTGACTTTAACCCGGTATAAATGCCCTAGTAGATTAGAGTGTTAAGGTGCCGCTCAACTTTCCTTGCTAGGGTTTGTTTAGATTCAACGGTCCCCTTGTTTTGTCTTCTTGCGGATCGCCCGATAGAACCTTGGTTAAATTACCAATTTCACAATTCCATCGTGTTCCGTGGGCAATTTTCCCCCAATTTTGTAGCTCAATATTCGACGTATGTTAGTCTATAGAGTCAGTGTGTGACAACAGAGCTAAGACCCCATCTGGACCCAATGGCCCTTCTGTAGAGATATCAGATATATCCTATGGTATAAGGTGATGATCTTTCCCTCGAAACTCCATGATCTTTGTTTTCCCGGTGAAAAGACTTATTTCAATTTTTCCTGGGTTAATATTCAGTTCTCTCGGCCGAGCCCAGTTTAGCGCAATGTTGTTTATTGCAATATTAATAACTAAAATGCATTAGATTAAACAAAAAAAAAACTGTTATGTAAGGTAAAATTAACAACAGAATATGGTTGGATGAGTCTACTTTAATTTTTTTTAAACTTATTTGTATCAATACCTTTTAGTTTAAACAAGAAAATAGTAAATTTAATTCCATTTTAATTATCCACCGAATTGCAACAAAAATCTCTATTGACAATGAATTTTTTTATATTAACCGGGAGCATAGCATGTTGATCTAAAACAACTTTAGTTTACAATAAAATTAACAACCGAATCGGTAATATTAAATTTCCTTATTATCTTTAGGCTTTACTTTTTACAACTGTGTGTATCTGTGAAATTAACCAAGAAAATAGTAAATTTTAAGAATTTTTCTATTAAAATACCGGCACCTGAAGGAATTGCCCAAAGAAATAATTGACACTGGCGGAATTGGCTATTTAAAAAAAATACAATTTTGAATTTCAACACCATGCAGACCTGATAACATGTAACAGTTTCTATTATATTTCTATTATATTTTAATATTTTAAACTACAAATTTTCACTAGCTGTTAATTACTCGTATTTCAGTCAGAAAACTAATTTGTTCATATCAATCAGAACAATGATTTTTGCCCCAAAATAAAGTTGCAGATACAGATTGGTGAAATTAACCAGACAAATTTTAACAGTCGAATTTTTAACATATTGAAGACACTTTCTGCAACAAAACAAACAACATCGTGCTTGAACTGCCACGTAGAGTGTCCTTTTGTGATAATTTAGGCATTAGACATTAGTAACAATTTGTCATAAAATGATTCTCCATGGAGTTTTAATCCACGTCATATTATATTTTCACAAAATTGTTTTGTATTAATTTTGTTTTGCGAGTAAAACTTGAGCAAAAGTGTTATTGTCAAAAATTTATATATTTTTTAACGTTGCCTATGCATGTGTGTGTGAATGTATGTATGTAGTCGTATTGACGCATGACGTTGTTGGTTGTATGTATGTGTAAGGGTGCTGACTGCTCCAAGGTTTTATAAAGTAAAATTAAAAAAAAAAAAAACTAACAACAATGTGAGACAGTAAACAATTCCTTTTGAAAAGATATGAGTAGATAATTTTTTGTCTTAAGTAGAAAAAAAAAATAAGCAACTTAATTAATATGTGCATAATTAGTAAAGAACAAACGACAATGGCAAGACTGTTGTAAATTTAGAGATGGTAAAATTTAGTTTTCATTATAAAAAAAGCTGTCAGCAAATTGCGATGATACGATGAGTCAAAACAATTCATATATTCCATTTGCAATAACGGCTGAGTATATAAAGCAGAAATCAACATCAACTGACACCACAGACAGTCGTCCACACACAAAGAACGCTGATGATGATGGTGTAGTGGCCTTATAAAACGGCTAGCTGTTCCGTTCTACTAGCTGTTTGTCAGAACATTTATAATTAACTTTGGTGTTACAAGTATTTGTTCATTAATAATTATCACATGTAATTGCAAAGCGATACGAACTTTTTAGCCTAATCAAGTCATAAATATAGAAATAAATGAAGCTCGAACAATAATAATTAAAATTAACTATAATTTTTGTTTCTTTAAAAATTCGTTCGAAAAATTAGAAAAAATTTGAAGATTAGATTTTTCGATATCGTAAAAATATATTTTTGTTTTTATTATGATTTAATCGTTGGAGTCAAATCCGTTTCCGCAGAGCCATTTCTTCAGGTTTGGGAACGAGAAATCATTATTCAGTGAATAGGGCAGTTGATAGAGTACAATTCATGGAATTTTTTTCATTAAAATTGCAAATTCCATTGAGATTGTGAAAAGAATATTTTTCCAACAATCCAGCGAAAAATTTTCGAAACTTAGAAACTCTAAAAGCTGTTAGAAGCAATACATTGCTTCCGAGAATCAGTAGCGTAAGCGAGACCATTAAAGGATCTTCTACGATCGTACACAAATAGTACAAAACTATATACAAACATATGTACGTACGTATACCGGAGTGCCGAACATCAATCGGCTTTTTACACAAATGAATGCACATACGCTTATACATTTCTCTCAGTGTTTTCTCTCTGTGGGCAGCTCTGATGTATTCACATACACGTACACGTTTGGTGGATGATATATCGCCATTGCATTTAAGTGGCTCGACGCGACCAAAAATTTTGCATTATAAAAACAAAATTGCAAGTGATTCCATTTCGTTCTCTCACCTTTTTCTGGGATACTGATTAACTTAAACAAAGAGAGAAAGTTCCATCAAAACTTTTGAAATTACAAATTTAATACTCTGTCCTTCAAAAAATGCTTCTCAAAAGCACAAACCTAGAAAGCTGTCATAGAAAATTTTTCAAACCAATAACTTTTGGATCTGAATATTACTTTCGTGAAGTAAAAAACTCTTGGCGTTTTGGGAGCTGAATGTATTCCTTCTAGCTGGCTCATCTCGAACAAACAGAAAATGTCTGATTCATGCGCAAGAGCAAGTGGTTCTGTAACATTGTCTCCCTTGCAAATACGCTTCTGGGAAGCAGTAATTTTTGCTGGGGTACAGTGTCTTTTAGTGATAATTTAGGCATTAGACATTAGTAAAAAATTTAAAAAAAAATTATTCTCCATGAAATTTTATTAAGCCAAGGCGTATTATATTTTCACAAAATTGTTTTGTATTAATTTTGTTAACTCGCAAAACTTGAGCAAAATTGTTATTGTCAAAAAATTATATTTTTTTTAACGTTGTGTATGCATGTGTGTGTGTATGTATGTATATAAGCAATATGTACCCAGCTAGCATTTGGGTGTTAATTTTTGGCATAAATCTGTTATATGATTCTCCTCAGATCACTTTTGCTGATTATAAACTGATTTATCACTTGGGTGATTGAAAATAGAGAAAAAAAATGCAAATAAACCGCTAAAAGATGATTTAATAATATAATACTACATGAAAAGTGCTCAAATATGAATCAGCATATCGTATAATAAATGATTCTTTGGTATGATTCATCTGTAGGGTAACATTTTCTCACAACGGGAATATCATTTATGACCAAAATATGAGCTCATATGCGGTTATTTTAACCGTCAAGCTGATGCGGAAAATATTAGATTTTGATACAAAATGCTAGCTGGGTATTAACACATTAACGTTGTTGATTGTATGTGAAAGAGTGTTGACTGCTTCAAGGTTTTTTAAAGTAAAAATTAAGAAACTAATAAAAATGTGAGACAGCAAAAAAATTCCTATTGAAAAGATACGAGCAGATAATTTTTTTTTTTGTTTTTCTTTAAAAATTCGTTAGAATTTTTTATTCCTTCCAGATCATAAAAATATGTTTGTGTTTTTGTGAGATGATTTAATCTTTGGAGTAAAATCCGTTTCCACCGGGCCATTTTTTCAGGTTTGGGAACGAGAAATCGTTATTCGTTGAATGGGGCGGCTGATAGAGTACAATTCGTAGCCCAATTTATGGATTTTTTTCATTGAAATTCCAAATTCCATTGACCTGATGAAAAGAATATTTTTCCAACAATCAATCAGGACAACAGTTGTTTTTAATAAAAAAAAACAAATTCCATCCCAGCAAAAAATGTTCAAAACTTAGAAGCACTAAAAGCTGCTTCCTGGAATCAGCAACGTAAGCGAGACCATTAAAATATGTTCTACGATCGTACACGCATATGGGCACTTCCAGAGAAAAGTTCACCATGATGGAAAAAATTAAAGTTCACCAAAAGATTTGTTTTCTTGCAGAAATATTTAAAATTAACTAAATTTAAGAGTTCGAAGTTTCCCTTAGTTGTGATGGCGAAATAATGGGCTACAAACTTAGGCTGCTCGTTTTGGTAAGTTTTATTTAATTTCAGGAGCATTTTCTCTTTAATTTTTAGGGTTCCGTACACCAAAGGAGAAAAGGAGCCCTATTGTTTTCGCTACGCTGTCCGTTTGTCCGTTCTCAGGAACCGTAAGAGCTACGGACCTAAACTTTGGACAGAGCATGTAGAACCTTGGCCGCTACAACAACAAATATGTGAGAGTTAAAAATGAAAAGCTGTTCTAAAACGAGCAACGAAAAATATTAAAATCCCATGTAATATACATACAATTGTGTGTACATATGTATGTATCTTGACACTTGAAATTTGTAAAATTAGTGTATTTTTATACAGACTACAGCAATTAACACTAACTTTTATAAAAATTTAAATTAAAGGGTCTTCTATCAGTTAATGCAATTCTGACTGTGTAATTTTGACAACTTGCTATATCTTGGAAACCGTAACTCTTTTAATTTGCAAAAACGATAAGACTAAAAAATATAAAAGTTATAAAATCGCCAAACCAAAAAAAATAACAAAAATTTCAAAAAAAAATCGCAAAAACGAAAAAATTGCCAAAATTAAAAAAATTTTAACACTAAATTAAGTCGCAAAATTCGAAAAAATCGCCTAAATGAAAAAATTCGCCTAAATGAAAAAACGCCAAAAACGAAAAAAAAATTGCCAAAATACGAAAAAAAGTGTCAAAAGTAAAAAAGCGCCTAATTGAAAAAGTCGCCAAAATGCAGAAACTTTAAAAACCGAAAATCGTCAAAATTAAAAAAAAATCGCCAAAAAAAAACGCCAATCGCCGAAAAATCGCCAAAACGTGACAAAAATTTCAAAAATAAAAAAAATTACATATGAAAAAAAAACTCCAAAAACTGAAAAAATCGAAAAAAACCAAAAATCGCCATAATTAAAAAAAAGTCAAAATATGCCAAAAATATATTTTATATAGACTATAAAGTTCGTATTGAATTACATATCTCGTGTCCGTACGGAACCCTTCGTGCGCGGGTCAAAGTCACACCTTACTGAATTTATTCAATTTTCTTTACAAAGAAGATATATTTTATGTTTTAAAAAGGAAAGGTGGATATAAAAAATTAGAAAAATAAAAACCACATAGCTCCAGAGCTGGAAAATTTTAACTTTTGTTGGATACTAAAATAACTAAATATAACTTATTTGTTCCTTATTTCTTTTTTTAGGGTTGCGTTCACCAAAGGTGAAAAATGGAACCCTATTGTTTTCGCTACGCTGTCCGTCTGTCCGTCACACGGTATTTTCTCAGGAACCGTAAGAGCTACGGACCTGAAATTTGGACAGAGTACGTAGAACCTTGGCCACTACAACAACAAATACAAGAGAATTAGAAATTAAAGGGTGCTCCAAAACGAGCGACGAAAAATATTAAAATCTCATGTAATATACATACAATTGTATGTACATATGTATATTGACACTTGAAATTTGTAAAATTAGTGTATTTTTATATAGACTACAACAATAAACATTAAAATATTAAAAAATTTAAATTAAAGGGTGGTCCATCAGTTAATGCAATTTTGACTATGTAATTTTGACAAATTGCTATATCTTGGAGACCGTAAGAGGTAAACTCTTGAAATTTTCAAAAACGGTTAAACTAAAAAATCCGAAAATTATAAAATCGCCAAACCGAAAAAAATCGCCAAAACTTGAAAAATCGCCAAAATTTAAAAAAAAATCGACAAAATTAAAAAAAAAATTCTAGCACTAAAATAAATCGCCAAATTCGAAAAAATCGTTTAAATGAAAAAAATCGCCAATATGAAAAAAACGCCAAAAACCGAAAAAAATCGCCAAACGCGAAAAATGCGCCAAAACCAAAATAATTGTTTATGTGAAAAAAAATCGCCAAAATGAAAAAAAATCGCCAAAAATTAAAAAAAATCGCCAAATTTAAAAAAAAATCGCCAAAATGAAAAAAATCGCCAAATTTAAAAAAAGCCGAAACCAAAAAAAATCACATATATGAAAAAAACGCCTAAATTAAAAAAAATCGCCAAAATAAAAAATCGCCAAAATAAAAAAAACGCCAAAATAATAAAAATTACCATAATTAAAAAAACTTCAAAAACCCAAAAAAAAAAAATCGCCAAAACGTGAAAAAAGTGCCAAAACTCAGAAAGCGCCACTAAATTCAAAAAACCGTCAAACTAAAAAACGCTTAAAACCGAAAAAACCCAAAAACGAAAAAAATCCCAAAACTATAGTTTATATTGTTCGTATTGAATTACATATCTCGTGCTCGTACGGAACCCTTCGTGCGCGGGTCAAAGTCGCACTACACTAAATTTATTTTTATTCACTAAACATATTTTTTCACATACATTTTTTAAAGAAGTAGATTGGTATAAGGAGTTCAAAATATATAAAAGGATGATTCCAGGGTTGAAAAATTATTTTTTTTTTTGTATATAAAAGTAACTAGATCAATAATTTTTTTGTTTACAAATTAAATGTTTTTATGTCTTAAACCTGGCACTCTGTTCGCAATTTCTTGCAAAATGCTGTCAAACTTCTTTTTAAGGTATTTGGTATGAAATATTTGCGAAATAAATTAGCAAAAGTAGTATTCTGTTCTTGTTGTGAAAAACACATTAAATCATGGCTTTCCATGCAAAATTAGTCTGGCATCGTTTTAGTTTAGCTGCGAAACAACATGTGCAGTGCTTTTTCCTCACGGAATTTAAACAATGTTGCATACTTTCAAGCAATAAAAGCGAGAAATTTATAAAAAAAACTGCGAGTTGGGCTACATTTATTACATGTCAAACTTTTCACTCGAAATAATCAATGGTGTGGAAAATCTTTCACATTTTTCAACAGAGTACCAGCGGTTAGAATGAAATATGTAGTTTGAAATAAATAATTAGAAAATTGAAAATCATTGCTTCAGACCTGGACACCTAAAGTTTTTTTTTTCTATATATAAAATTAATTAAATCAAGCTTTTGGTAATTAAATAAATTCTATATTTTAGAAAGAAATAAATTAATATTAAAAACCAGAAAAATCAAAATTATGGTTCTAGGGTTGGAAATTGAAAAAAAAAATTTTTTTTGGTAAAATAAACAAAAATTATTATTGTTTCCAGTTCCATATGCAAAAATTGTTTTTAAATTATTTTTCAGAAAAAGTTTGACACCAAGATTTTATGGTGCATAAACATTAGATATAAATGCTTGTTTTTTTTGTATACGAGTATACGAGTTTCAACAAATGTTTTTTATTACAACAACAAATGTTTTTTATTACAAAAATAAATTGTTTACCACTTCTGGTAACACTTAATGAAATTCATAAAATAATATTTATTGATGCTTCCAGGCGAATTAGCGATATAATTCGTCATGTATTGACATTTTCTGAAATGGAAGTACACACTTCAATTTCCAATCTATGTATGTATGTATATGCATTTATGTTACAGACATCCCACTGTGCTGGCACACAGTTATATTAACATCCTAAGATTATGCTACACAACCATAACTCTTATGAATAGTGTTACCCTTGCGGCTTTTTTATTGCGGCGTGATTTGATTTTGTGCCCCTTTTTTAAACAAATAAATTCAATTTATTTTGTTTTGCACGCAGAAGCGCAACAATATCGCACAGTGGTGTAAACTAAAATGAAGTGGTGTAAGATGCAAAAAAAAATTTTTCTTGAGTGGAACAAAAATAAAGCAAATGAACAGTCAATTGCATGATTAGTAAATAACAAATAATACAGCGGCAAGACTGTTGCAAATAAGGGATGGTAAATTTCAGCTTTCATTGCATAGAAAGCTTTCAACAAATTAAGTTACGATGAATCAAAGCAATTCACGTATTCCAATTGCATTGAAAATATACGCAATCTATGATCAAAGCCATGTAATTTAAATTAGACTTGTATCGAACTCTTTCAGTAGCTCGTTTTTGATATAAACCAATGATGAAACCCATGTAATTTAAATGTGTTTGATCACAGGTTTGTGTCTCTAAACGAGCTACTGAAAGAGTTCAATAAAAGTATAATTTAAATTTGTTGGATCATTGGTTTGTGGCAAAAATGAAGTAGTGAATGAGTTCGACCAAAGTATAACAAATTGGTCTTGTGTTGAACTTGTTCACTCGTTAACCTTGGAAAGACAAGCCTATGATCGTACACATGCAATTCAAATAAGACTGCATCAAACACGTTGACTAGTAGACTTGGGTCGAATTCATTTAATCGATCGTATTTGATACAAACCAATCATCAAACGCTCGTGTAATTTAAATGGGTTGGATCATTGGTTTGTATAAAACCTACGTAATGATTTATTTTAAACTACCTCATGTGTGTGTGGATATATGATGAATGAAGATTGTTTGGATTCATCCTGCACCCGTCCTTGGATTTTTTATGTTTTTTTTTTCTTTTTGTAAAATTAAGTCCGATCACTCTCAATTACGGCTAATATCAAGAATTTAGAAAATCCCTACTAAGCCCACTTATGATACCGCTTTGGTTTGATTTAAATGCGAATGGATTTTGGTTTTTTTAGTGCATATATTCCCACTTTTGAATCAGTTTATATTTATGTACACACTGCTGATTTACTACAACAACATCATAAGTCAAAAACCTGGATTTTTGATTTATGCAACCGTTGCAATAAATGAGCGATATGTGTACCTATGTATCCAGAAAAAAATTACACATTACCCTTAGAACTACTTGACATATAATGACTTACTTTTCTGATTACCGAGTTTAAATACTCGCTTACAAATCGCATTACTTAAAATTTAAAAAATTGATGTACAAGTTGCTAAATGAGGAGAATGATTCTTTTAGATTAATTAGATTACCTGAACTAGTTGACAAATACAAAAAAAAGAGTACGTACTTCTCAAGAATCGATTATTTTAATCTCACACCTTGTTAAAATCATTAAGTTTGTAATCCAGTAGGGAAGTGCTTCCACCAAAAAAGCTTAATTCCAAAACCGATTACCTTTTATGAAATTTTTTGCTGGGTATGTAAGTATGTATGCTTGTAGCTAAGCATGTGTTTATTGTTATTCTAAATACATATCGCTCATTCACATAAAGAATGTTATAACTCAAAAAATTAATTCTCATATCGTTTTTCATATTGTGTAAAAATTTCATAAAAATATTTTTTTTACTCAACTGTTGGGAGAAAAATTAAATTTCCTTTTTCCATTAAGTTGTGTATAAATTTAAAACTTAAAAAGCGTTTTCTGGCAAACTGGTTTTGTTGAGTTATGGCGTTCTTTGAGTAAATGAGCGATATAAAAAAAAGGAAATTCGAAGGGTGTGATTACAAAAGCCAAGTAAACACAAAGCAGGACAAAGGTTATTTTTATTTCTTGGTAGATTTCCAGTTTTGCAAACAACATTTTATCAATGTTACATATTATGCTCCCTCCTATCCTCTTATTTTTCTATTTTGATGCAGTTCTTTAACATTGTATTTTGTTTGTCTGTCATTGGCTTTGTCTTTAAGACCAAAGTAAATAAATCATGACATTTTTTTTAAATGCAACTGCAATTTATGTGCATAAATGTAACATTAAAATTTAATATACATACTAAGTACAATAATATTGTAAATAAAGATTGTACGCGCTGAGAATTATGAGATTTATTTGATGCAGTGTAAAGAAATTTATAACAAAAGTTACCCTGCTGGAAGTCACAGAGGAATTTTAATACTTGAATAAATAAATTTTTTATGATTGTATTTTTTGTATTTTTCATTACAATATTCAAAATCCCCGTTGAATTCACTAGCGAGGCGGTTTCCTTAACAATAACATCACTATTTATTTCCTATTTACTCAACTCTGTTGTTTAGAGCTTTTACACAGAGTTGCTCAAGCGTAGATGATAGTTTGTCGGTTGGTTATTGGTTTGCTGCTGCAGACATAATGTATTTTGAATATACTGTGCCGCAAACCAATAACCAACCCAACCGACAAGTTGTCTTGTGATAATGTAAAAAGAACCACTGATTCCAAAAATAAAAGTTGTCAAAAAGTAGGGAAACAATAACAAAACATAAGAAATAAATTAAAGATCATCAGATCGAAAAATTTTCCCATATAGAAAAAATAAAAAAACAGGAAACAAAGGCGGCATAATGTCACCGCCCCGGAAGAAACATCCAAACGGAAAAAAATTAAATAAGCACTAAAAGTTGAAAAAAATTCCCAAAGGGGCCATTTACATATTGCGTAACGCTATTTTCGGATGTCTTACCTGTAGTGCGGTTCACTAACTTTTTCTAACGAGAATCGCATCGTTGAAATAACTATAACGAAAATCTATCGAATTTGCTATTCAGTAACATTTTTAACGATATTCGCTGGAGTTTAATGTCAGCTGTGTCGTTATTTAAGCGACAATAGTTTATGTGTTCTTAATTTTATCGACAAAAATCAACAGAAAATATCAGCTGAGTCCTATCGTTAAAAATAAGTTTCAGAATCACACAATCGTTATTTTAAGCGACAAAATGTATAGACAAAAATTACGATTGTCGGATCGTTAAAAATTACTGAATCGCACTACTGATGTAGACATTATTTTTTTTTTTTTTTGTAGTTGTGATTTTTTTCGGTCTTAGGCGATTTTTTTAGTTTTAGGAATTTTTTTCGTTTCCGTTTTGCCGATTTTTTAAGTTTTAACGATTTTTTACTTGGCGTTTTTTTTTTGCTTTTTTGTTTAGTTTTTTGACATGCTTTTTACTGTTGGTGATTTTTTTTTTTTGAATTTTAACGGTTTATTTTACATTTAAACGCTCTTTTAATTTTTGGCGATTTTGTAATACAATGCATCAAAAAAATAAGCACTGAAAAGCTGAGTATATACAACAGAAATCTACATGAACTGGAACACACACACACACGACACCAAACACAAAAAACGCTAATGATGAAGGTTTAGTGGCCTTGGAAAACAGCTAGTTGTTCCGTTCTACTAGCTGTTTGTCAGAATATTTACAATTAACTTTGGTGTTACGAGTATTTGTTCATTAATAATTATCAAATGTAATTTGGCTTACAAAGCGATAATAACTTTAGGCAAATAAAATTATAAATATATATATTTTTATTCTTTGGCGATTTTTTCGGTTTTCGGCTCTTCTTCGCTTTGGCAAGTTTTTTTAAGTTTGGCAATTTTTTATTTTGGCCTTTTTTAATGGTTTCTGTAGTTCTAGCGATTTTTGTAAATTTTGTGCATATTTTCCTTTTAGCGATTTTTATTCTTTGGCAATTTTTTTTTTTGTTTTTGGAATTTTTTTTTTAGTTTTGGCGTTTTTTTTTAATTTGGTATCCTTTTTCGCTTTCGTGATTTTTTCTCGGTTTTCAACGATATTTAGTTTTCGTCCTTTTTCTTATTATAGAGGGTTTTTTTTGCGACTTTAGGTTTTTGGTAATTTTCTCGGTTTTTTTGTTTTGAGGCCTTTTTTGACGCTGTTGTTTAGTTCTGGCCTTTTTCTCGTTTTGGAGATTTATTTTAGTTTTAGATAATTTTTTTTGTGTTTTGGCGCTTTTTTGTTTTGGTGATTTTTGTTGGTTTTTTGACGATTTGTTTCGTTTTGGCGATTTTTTTTAGGAATTTTTCAGTTTTAGCGTTTTTGCAAGAGTTTGCCTCTTACGGTTTCCAAAACACAGCAGGGTTTACAAATTACATTAATTAATAGAATACCCTTTAATTTTGGTGTTCTTAAATTTTAGTGTTAATTGGTTTAGTCTGCATAAAAATGCACAATCGTGGAAAATTTCAGGTGTCTAAACATATATGATTGCCTGTATATTACATTACATCGCTTTGGCACTCCCTTTGATTTTTAATTATTATACATTTGCTGTTTTAGCGGCCAAGATTTTAAATATTGTGTGAAAATAAATAAAACAGACAGACGGACAGGTTAGCGAAAATAATAGGGTTTCTTTTCACCTTTGGGAACCTAAAAATAAAATTATAAACACATGGAAGTATTGAGAGCCTCTGTGGAGAAATTTGTCACAAAATTGATCCAGCTCAAATTTTTATGCTTCGCTAATTTTTAAGCACATATCGCTCCTTTATTGCAACAGTTTTGCAGAAAATATATATATGAAGATATGTCTTCGTTACAATAAAGGAGTTGATATTGTTAATTAATCTTATTAAATATAAAAACATAACCACACAAAACAGCTGTTCTAACCAAACTTATGGGCAACACTGTATTTGATTATATGGGTCTTGCCATAACGCGATAACCACAGAAACAAATTGAAGTTTCATTTTTAGACATAACCGTAATCAACATGAACAGCTGTTTATGATTATGGCAGCACTAATAGGAGAAGCAATTTTATTTATGGCTATGGAGATTGTTATGATTATGGCACGTCTAATTAAACCTTAATGCGTACAAATTCGCTTTTTTATGAACAAAAATTATTATTTAAAATTTAAAGCCAACTCAATGCTCATTTTACAATAACAGCAACAACATGTCAAGCATATATAACTCGAAATAAATATACATATAATAAATAAATATTGACATGCATATTCATCAGCACATTATTAAGTTGGAGATTCATGGCGATTTGTTAGCAGCAAATAATGTCATTAAATGATGATGACACACGCAGTCACAATACAAAAAGGATTAATATTTACAATCCAATATGTTTTCAATTAAAAAGGAGAACAATAAATGTGATTATAATAATAATAATAGGTAATTGACAATCGGAGTAAGCTGCTGGCAATAAAGAGAACAACAAACATGCTTGCAACTTGCTAGATTGAACCCAACGCGTTTGAAAATTCATTCAACATTTTCACGTCCATTTTAAGCAAATTTTTTTTTATAACTTTGCTATTTATTGTGCGATACAGGAGTTAGGACGTGATTTTTGCATCAAAAATAATCGACACTATTACAATTATAAATTTATGTTTGTTTTGATTTCTTTATACTTAAAAGCTGAGTGAGTGAAAGAAAAACAATAAGAACGATTGCTCAATTTGTCTGTGCTTTGTTTTTGCACATGAGCACAAACCGAAGAACGCAGTAGATCGGCTGTAAGGCGGCTAACAGCCGCCACCCTCCTCAAACAATACATTCATTTAATCGTACCTAACTAGAAAAGAAAATAATGGGAAATAAATGCAAATGTTTTAAAATATTTTCAGAAAATTTTACATCATTATATAATATAACTTAATTGCATTGTTATTTCACACATGAAGTTTATTTGATATAACTAAGCAGCAAAGCTTTAACCGGGTGTTCTAGGACACCTCTCTTCTTTTTTCTAAATCTTAATAATCTAAAGAAATAGAATACGATAGTTTAATCTGTAAAAAGTGGCTGCACGGTGCCGATTCCCGCCCAATTTTAGACATTAAAACAATTGCTTCTCTCAGCATAAATTTTTAGCGCTAACTTTGATGCGCCACTTAAGCGTCACTGAAGAAGTGCAGTGCAGTGAGATAAGTTTACGCAATCGTATATCTGAGCAAATACTTATTTCAACGATGATTAGTTTTTGCGCATCTTTTTCTAGTATAGGAAAGTTACGATGTTTTAAAGACCATTCGAATTTGCGAAAGGACTATGATCAGTATGGTCTGGAAAATCATCAAAAATGGATTGTCGCTTGAACAACGGATCTTCATTCACAATTTCGTTTATAGCGACGACATTCGCTGCAGTACGCACATTCCGTACTAGTATTATTGCATCCATCACCTTGAGAGTTTGGTGAAATTATATCAGCCATAAAAACCTATAATGATGACTGAGTTTATATGTAAATCTGGATAGTTTGGTAGCGTTATTCAAGCCTCAATCTATTTTTAATAATTTGTCAGAGTATACTGTAATTCGAAACGAAAAAAGAGCATACAAATTCGAAGGCATTTTCTTTTGTTTCGAATTACGCAGTAGACCCCCTAATCATAACCAGCCCTTTCGAAATTGAGTTTTAATTTTTTCCATTTTTTTATAAGACTAATAACACTCAGGAATTAAATGCTTACTACTATTGCTTGGTTTGTTGGTTGGTTTACGTGGCATTCAAGTAGAATCTAGATGATCCTTTTTTGAAAGACCACTCCACTCGTCGATGTCAACCTATGTAGAACCATATCTAAGTATACGGAATACAGTGATAGCTTCCAGATACAACCCATCGCATTGAGATGTTTGATAAGATCACTCAACCCAATCTCAGATAAAACTGAAAGGTCGTCTAGTACGTGGCTGCCTACAAACTTGTGTCTCGAGAGATGCAAAGCAGGACATTCGCAAAGAAAGTGGAAGGCTATTTTTTCTTTGCTTTCTTCTCGACAATTTCGACAGATCTCATTATGGGACAGACCTATCCTACTAGCATGTCTGCCAAACGTTCAGTGTTCCGTCATGATTGCAACAAGCCTTAAGATGTCAATACGGTTCTTATTTTTTTTTAATGTATTGAGCCCTTATCATTGTAGCAATAATAATAATAGCCTACTATTATTACTACACCGAAAGAATTTTGCTTCATAAATCCAACGAAACAATTTCATTAGATTTTTTCACAAATCCAATGATAATTCCACAAATCCAATGAAAATTTCACGGATATTGTGAAAGAATTTCATTGAAATTGCTTCGTTGGCCTTCTAGTTTCGTAAGAGTATTTCATTGGATTTATGACAACAATATTTTCTAGTTATTAAGAAACCCGTTTATATTTATTATTATTTCATTGTTTTAATGAAATTATTTTGTTGTTTCGATGAAGTTATTTCATTGAATTAATGACACTATTAAATAAATTTGACGAAGTTTTCATTAAAATCATTTTAATGAAAACTACGTCAAATATATTAGACAGTGTCATCAATGTAATGAGAGAATTTCATCGAAACAACGAAATAATTTCATTAATATGACGAAATAATTCAATTAAAAAAAACGAAATAGTTTCATTAAAGCAACGAGATAATTTCATTAAAATAACGAAATAATTTTAATAAAACAATGAAATAACTTTATTATAACAATGAAATAACTTAATTGAAACTACATGTGTAAATAATTATACAAAGAGTACAAGAACAATCTTACCGAACTACTTTTGATGCGAGCTTTTGGTTGACAACTGTTGAAATATATTTAATTTATCAGACTTTCATGACTACAATGACAACGAATACATCTCACAGCTATAATGAAATTCTAAATTGCTGTATGTTTAATTATTTTTTTTATTTTCAAATAATTTACCCTCTTATGCAAAAAAATATTTTACTTTAACTTTAAAGTTCATAGTAGTTGCCAAGAACTTTAAGGCTAACATTGCTTTGTTAAGAAATCGTATGCAAAACGAAACTTTAATTATTATTTTTATTTAATAATAAATACTGGTAACACCACCGTGTTCAACAACCACTTCACAGCTTATGATGTACAAAATCGAATACAATTTGATTCGGGTATTCAAATATTTTTTTTATTTTATTAAATAACTTTTTATTGTCTTGAAGTAAAGCAATATAATTTAAGCAATATGAGCTTCTGACACGGTAGAAAAACAGATAAACATTTCTATGAAGTATACGTAACAAAATATGATGAACCAAGAGGAATTATCACAATTTCTTTTATTCGAAGGAAATGAGTATTTGAGTATCCAGCTTTTTTCGATTTGTTTTGATTGTATGTACATCGTTAAAATATTTTTGTACAATTGTATTTGTTTTAATACTTTTTTATGGATTTTTCCATGTATTTGGAATCAGTTGGATAATTTGATGATGATTTCCATTACATGACAGAAATAGTAAATCTAAGCTCAGAGCTAACACTTCTAGCTTCATTTTCAAATGTAACATGAAGCAATATGCGTTATATTAATAAAAATATTTATAGGTACAAAAAACACATTTTGGAATTTTGATAAAATAATTTTTTAGAATAGAACTTTACTTAACATTGCTTTGCAAAGCTTTGTTAAGTTTTTTTTTGAATAAGACCCTCAATCTTTAACTTTATTGCTTTAAGGTATGTTATTATATATATATATATATATATATATATATATATATATATATATATATATATATATATATATATATATATATTTATTTCAAGCAACAACTATAAATGTTTCTTAAATATAAAGGGGTTTCTTTCTTAATAATTAGAAAATATTGTTGTCATAAATCCAATGAAATATTGTTACGAAACTAGAATACCAACTAAACAATTCCAATGAAACTCTTTTCACAATATTCGTGAAATTTTCATTAGATTTGTGAAAAATATCTAATGAAATTGTATCGTTGGATTTATGAAGCAAAATTTTTGCTAGTGATAGAGAGGAAAGGTGATGAACGAAGAGATAGAGGAAAGCTTCGTTCTTTTGCACTCTGATTTTTGCAGGTTTTTTTTTAATAAGGCAGATGTGCAAAAGCTTTCCGTGAGTACCTGCCTTGACGGCCTTACCTCACGGGTGCCAAAGCACCGGGTGCTGGGTTAGACGCCAGACCAACGCCCCCATGCACCCTTTTTATAATGAACCTATGTCCACTCCGAAAAGGCACATAGGTTGCAATCTTTTGTATATAGTTATCCCTGTACTACATTCAAGTACCTTGCTTAGGTACTTTGAGCTATCTAAACTCTGCTGATATGTCCGTGCCCATAGCAGCTTCTGTTGAATGGCAACAGCACCTAGAATAGTGTCTGGCTGACCGCGTCACGCCAATCACTAGCATTGATTTAACACTGGGAAGCCAAGACTATTCTCCCAGCGATTTTGGTAGCAACCACAGCCACCACGATAATTCTCCGGCTTCCACGCTATAGTGTTGTGTATACACCATAGCGTAGTCCCCAAGAGAATTCCTCAACCATTGCCGGCACAGCTACCACTCATCCGTAACGAACGCATGCCTGTGTCGCCAAGTATCCAATGCCTTACTCCACACATACCAAAATCATCCCTTTAACCCCGTGGGGTAGGACGAACTCGGTATTTTAGCAAAGGATACTGACGACCGCTACATGCACTCAAACTTCAGAGCAGCGGGAACCACCCGCGCGAGAAGAACGCAAGCACGCCATCAAGATCTTGTACCTACTACGGCTGGGCATAATTGCGAGACGCACCTTGACCTAACAGGGCGGCCTCGAAGTACCGCCCCAGGTAGTACGACAACCATTTCAACACAAAATCTTGACAACCGCAATGCATTTATCTCTGAGCAGCTCAGCTGTCGGGCAACCGGCACCCGTGGCACCAGAAGTAGCCTCTGGTGAGACCTCGAAGTTCCACCACAAGGGCTTCACCTCTATCGTCTTTTGAACTCAGGGGCAGTTCTAGGTGACGCTGCACCCAGCTGGCAACAACGGTCCTTTAATATTTGTTTTCCTTTTATAAATATGTGCACATCCTTTGCTCTGTTATTTCAGAGATCGGGTAGTAACAACATAAGTTTTACGGGTAATGGGCCAAAGGTGCGCCAGCGGAAAAAACCACATTACCCTTAGCTGGGGCCCCGGGATTGCAACACCCGTAGTCTAAATACATAGACTCCCCTGGGGAGTTTTAATAAGGCAGTGTTGCAGCGCCTCTGGTATCAATGAGCCGTATTAAATTTTCGAAGCTGTGTTTGGTAACCATTTTATTGGTTTTTCTTACTTCGCCGATGATTTTGCTATACAATACCGACAAAAGCGGGAGCTCTGTTATTACATTAGGATTAGTATCTGCTGAAGCCGTTGTGGTTCAGTGACCAGCGTCTATGCCTTCATTACTTAAAATTTCCTACAACAACTGCTACAAGGAGCCACTAATGCACATCAGAAAAATGCGTCATATTGTTATCTAATGACCAGAACCTTCGTTTTTCTAGTCAACATGCCAACGCCATGAAACTGGATTGAATCCACTTAACCTATTATTCCATAATGCCACAGACATTTAAAATAATATCAGTCTCAAGAATGATGATCTGAAATGCATTCATTAATTTTACTACAAAACCAAATTATCTATGATTTATTTAAGTGTTCTTTAAATAAATAAATCCAATATACCATTTAATAAATGTTTTTTTCTTCTTTCTTTTAAAACTTGACAAAAATTTGATTTTTGTATCCAAACGAAATTTTTTGCATTAGCATCTGTGGCATAATGCTGGATATACCTGCATGTAATTTGATTAATTGTGCATTTTTACTAAAACCCAACCATACGATAGAGAATGCATGCATTGTCATGCATTTCCTGGATGAAAAGTTTCTTGTACTATACCGGCCAACAGCTACACTTGGAAGTCTTTGTGAATTTCTGTTCAGCTTACTATTAAACATTAGGGCGGCTCACTAAAATGTAGCATATTAAAAAAAATCAATAATTTTATTGTACTATTTTTATTATAATACTAGCTAAACCCGGTGTGCTTTGCTACCCCCTCCCACAATTTCTAAAAAATAATTATCGAAAACTTTTTCCATAATCAATCAAACTTTTAAAATTAGTCCACCAATGACAAATTTATTTGATAATAAATTTTTGTGGCGAACACTTCCCCTCTCCTAAATTTCTATTGGTGGACCCATTCCAAAGTAAAAAATAATTTGAAAATTGGTCCACAAACAAAGAAATGTGATAATCCATTTTTTTGCGAACGCATTTCGCCAACCCCATTTTAAAAAAAACTTGATTGGACCTCTTCCATATGCCAAACTTATTTTGCAAATTGGTCGTCAACTTACGAAGTTATTTGTTAATTAATTATTGATGTGAGCATGAATCAACACCCTTGCCGCTTCTCAATTACCACAAAAAATTAAGTTTGCCTCTTCCATATGAAAAAAGAATTTTGGAAATTGATCCACACATGATGAAGTTATTTGATATTCACTTTCTAAAGTAGGGCACTTTGTTTCCCCCTCCCCCACAACTACCAAACAAAAAATTAGTGGACCTTTTTCATATCAAAAAAAAAGAATATTGGATGAAACAAATACTTGATTATTAATTTTTGGCGTAGGAATTTTGTAAACCCACCACAATTTAAGAAAAAAAATTAGTTAACCTTTTCCATATGCAAATAATTTGAGAATTGGTTTACAAATGACAAAATTATTGAATTATTGAATTATTGAATTTTTGAATTGTGGGGAGAGCACGATTCCCACCCACCACAATCTCAAAAAAAAATAATAGCTGACCTTTCCCACATCCAAAGAGAATTTTGGAAATTGGTCCACAAACGACATAGTAATTTGGAAATCCATTTTTTGGCAGGCACATTTCACCCTCCCACTTGCAAAAAAATTTAATGAACCTTTTCCATATGCAAAATGCAAAAAGCATTTTGAAAATTGTTCGACAATAAATTATTGGGGCGGACAATTTTCGGCACAAACAAATTTTGTGGGCCTCTTCTATACGAAAAAAAAATTTTGGAAATTGGTCCACATATGATGAAACTATTTGATATTCAGTTTTTACATGCGAGCATTTCACTTCTCCCTCCAATTTCCAAAAAAAAAGTTAGTATACCTTTTCCATATGCAAAAAGAATTTTGAATAATCCATTTTTAGCGAGCACACTTAGCCCCCTTCTTCCCCTCCCAGCATTAAAAAAAAGTTTAGTGGACCTCTTCCATATGCAAAAAGCATTTTGAAAATTGGTCGATATGTGACAAAGAAAGTTTGTAGTCAACTGCAGAGGCGGGCAATTAGCTGCAACACCTCTCCTCCCCGCAAAAAAAATTTAGCGGAGTTTTTTATATGCAAAAATATTTAGAAAATTTTTTCACAAATGCCTCGTTAATATATATAATATATATAATATAATATATATGCTCGTTAATATGATAAAACCTGTTAAGTACTATGTGTAAGGTGTAACATAATTTAAATAAAAAAGTGGGCGTAAAAGTGGGCATACTCGGAAATAAAGTAGCTTATAATACAATCCAGAGTCCCAATTAAATGTTGTGAAAATTTCAAAAAGATCGGTCCCGAGGTCTAATCTCCTATAAAGTACAAACAAACAAACAAAAAAGCAAACACACATTCCGTGTTATATATAAAGATTTCTTACAAATATCAAATTGTCATCCATACGTCATTACATATCTGTCATTATACGTCAATTACATAGCTGTCATTTGCGTTTTGTTATTCCAAGTCTGATTCTTTTTGCTATACCACGTTTTATAGTGACTGACGTTTCATGTCAAGTCACACGGGAATGCTCTCGAACGGGATAAAAAGTATTGTATGTCCTTCTCCTGGCTCTAAACTACCTCCCTGCCAATTTTCAGCTAAATCGGTTTAGCCGTTCTTGAGTTATAAGTGGAGTAACTAACACAACTTTCTTTTATATATATAGATAAAATAATATATTACTATACTTTTAATAGACATGATGTTCAATCAGAGCTTAAATAAATGGACCCTTAGAGCGATTCACTAACTTTTTTTAACGATAATCGTATCGTTCAAATAATTATAACGAAAATTTATCGAATTTGCTATTCAGTAATATTTTTAACGATATTCGCTACAAGTTAATGTCATCCGTGTCGTTATTTAAGCGACAATAATTCTGTGGCAAAAAGAAAAAAATGCTTAAGTCGAGATAAGCTGCTTTCGAGTTAACAGTATCTCCGCAATCTGCGCATTTGAAAGTACCCGTGGTCAAAAACTCAATTAATTTGTGCGATTTTTCAAGAAGTTATAGCAAAGTTATTTGCATCTTATCTTTTTTAGACTTCTAATCTAATTTGGAATAATAGCTTAATTAAGGTTATACTTTGGGATATTTCAACTTAAATGTATTACTTGTAGTGTTTAGAAAGATGTTTGCTTAAAAAACTAGAGGTGAACAGAGAATTTCCCAATTTAACTGTAAAAGAAATTAATTTCTGCAAATCGACTTGAACGCTTAAAAGTGCTCTCCTGCAAAAGAGTAAAATATGACTTAAGCAATTTTTCTTCATTTCTACAGAATTTATGTGCTCTTAATTTTATCGACAAAAATCAACAGAAAATATAAGCTGCATACTATTGTTAAGAAGAAGTTACAGAATCGCACAATCGTTATTGCGATTTCTGATTACGATTCTGATTACGATTTTCTGATCCTGAAAAAGTTACTGAACAGCACTACTGTAAGATTATTTTTATATTTATTGCTTTAATTGCACGAAATTTGCTTGTTGGCGGGGGGGGGGAGCTGCAGAGACGTAGTTTGAATTAGTTTGATTTGATTTGCGCCAATTACTGTATTGAAAGAATGATTATCAAATGCTAGCTTCTGATTTAACACCAAAAGCAGCCTGCTTTTAGTGTGTGCCTGCCTGCTAAGATTTTCTTAGTCATATCACTCTATCTATAAACTTTTAAGCATTTTGGGAATTAAAACAATAAATAAATACTATTGAGTAAAATAATATGTTTTTGCAATTTTATTTAATTGAATTTGCTAGAATTGTTTTATGTTTTATATACTCGTATAGCCCAACTCATTTGAGTTTACTGTTAACAGTCTTCAATAGAGGGAATTTTGTACCGCCACACTTGCCCAGGAAATCATCAGTTTCAATTGACCAAATCATTACGCCACCCAATTTCATAGATTTTGCGTAATCTACTTTCATTCCAATACTTTTGGTATCATCGTAAACAACGAGATCTTGGCCATTATGCATGTAAGGAACAGCTTGTTCTTCATCCCATTTCTGGGACCAATTATCCTTCACAAGACAGATTTCGTTGTATCCTAGAAAACCAGCTTCTCCGGTATAAGGACCTTGTGCCCCACGTCCCGCAGAAGCTGCTCCCAAATATGCTTGCTGAGGGTTGGCCAGCTTGAAGCTGCGACCATAGAAAGCCAAACCTAAAATCAATTTCTCGGCAGGAACACCTTAATTTGAAAATAAAATATTTGACTCCATAAAAGATCCATGACTTGAAGAAAATTTTGGAGAGAAATATTTACCTGCCTTCAGCCAGTATTTAACAATAGCTTCCACGTTCTTTTCATCTTTGCTCCTAAGAGCTGCATTGGCACCGACAATGTCCCCGACAGTTCCACTAGGGACATATAAATCGTAAGTCATAAGACTGATGAAGTCCACATTTTGAGCTATCTTGGGTATATCATAAGAAGTAGCAGCATTTGTTGGTGAAGCACCCACAGCAATACTCAATTGCAAATTTTTAGCTTTAAATCTACACACAAGTATTTACGTATGCATTTTTGTTAGCAGGGAGTGACCGTTTGAATATTAAAAACTTACGCTTTTTTCAGTTCACTGAGCAGGGTTACAAAATTGTTTTTATCTTGTGGGGCGCCATCACGAAGTCCAGGATACTCCCAATCCAAATCCAAACCATCAAAACCGTGTTTTTGTATAAATGCCAATGCTGAGTCAATAAACGTACGCCTTTTATTGGCATCGCCAGCCATTTGAGAGTATTTTGTTGAACCCTCATTCCAGCCGCCAACAACGGCAATGACCTTCAATTGCGGATTTTTGCTTTTTAAACCAACTGATTTCTTAATGAGATCTATAAGTAGGGATTTTTAAGTGCTGCTTGTTACAAAAATATGTTTATGATTCTAATACTTACCATGCCCACTGACACCCGCCCATTCATCTAACATGACAAACTTTCCGCTTCCTTGTGGATCAATACCAAAGAAGGAATAAAGCAACTGGGTACACAGAGTGGGATCAATGTTATCGGCCTTAAATTGTCCATCGCCAGGGCGATAAACAGCCCAAGTGCCAAAATAACAATTAATAATTTTGCCTGGAAAGTTAAAGAAAAAAAAACAAGTAACAAAAAGATAAAGAAATTCCTTTCTTTTAATTACCACCATTGGCCCTGCCCAAAATGCTGCACAAGGCAACCAGGCCCATCAAAACAAATTTCAATTGATTCATTTCGCTTCAAATAATTAATTCAAAATTATATTCAAATAACTGGCAAACTTATAATAGAGAGAGAGAAGGTTTAGAAAGAAGTGCTGTCATCATGCTCTGAATCGAGGGTTTTTATATGCAAATGAAACAGCGAATTTCCTTTGAAAGTTTAATTTTTAATTGGGGCAACAGCTGTTTAATTATCTCTAAACTTAAAAACTATTAAAACAATTAACCAACGTATATAAAAGAAAAAATTTGCAAACATTTCTAAGACAATGAAACATTATTTAACTGCGTTTAATTTCATTTAAATAGAAACCAACCAATTCTAATGAAAATATCAAAACTTTTGTTTGTCTGAGAACAATGAAATGGATTAAAGAATCGAATACATAATCAGCTTCATTTTTTTTTAAAAGAGAACTACATATTACCCAGGTAATGAATACCTACAGCCAGAGAAAAAAAACAGCGTAAAATCAATAAAAAAAAAAACATATTGAACTAATAAGAAACATTAACGAAATTTTAGTCATGTTGAAATTTCTTATTTCAATATGGAAAAATATTAATTTACAGTATTAATTTATTAATTGTATTAATTTTTAAGTATTTTAATTAACATTTTCTATTATATTCAAAATTATTCAATAAATGTGAAGCGTTCTTATTTTTAAGTTGCCGCTTTTCCCTGCGTGTATTACTATTACTAGGTGTTACCTTCTTTTAGGAAAGGTATAGTGATAGAGATGAGAGAGATAAGGGAAAACTTCATTGTGTTAGAACTCTGCTTTTTTACACATTTCTTTTTTAATATTGCAGTGTTGCAGCGCCTCTGGTGTTAAATAAAGCATATTAATTTTTTTTAACTATGTCAAGTAGTTATATTTTTATTGGTTATTTTATTTCGCCGATAGTTTTGCTACATAACGAAGGAGGGCGCTCTGGTGTTACATTAGGATTAGCATCTGCTGAAGTAGATAAAGTTCAGAGACCAGTGGTATGCCTTCATCACTTAAACTTTCCTATAACAACTGATAAAAAGGGACACTACACACAGAAAAAAACAATGTAGAATCGTTAAAAATAGGGGTAATTTTACATTTTTTTTGGCAATGATATTGCTTCATATGTGTTTTATGTTAATTTAACATGATTTATAGTAATTGTCCAAAAAAAATTTTCCTTTTGAAAAAACTTTATTGCACGTTGAATTAACATTTAAGTACTGTTAAAATCAAAATGAAGAATCATGTTGAATCAAAATTATTTCAAGTAAGATGAAGATGAATTTAATTTATTGTAATAATTGTATTTTATTAATTATTTAACTTACGTGTGGTTAACATAGACATCAGATAAATTTTTTTATATAAATTAAATTAGACTCCCGTGGCCAAGATTTGAACTCGGAACTCATCGCGTGGTAGTCAACGTGCTTACCCCTGCATCCACAACAACTTTAAATATTCTTAAGATATACACTAAATATCTACCATCTTGAATTAAATTATAATTTAACATTATTTCTAGTCACTTTACATACACTTTGTTTGAAAAGTTTTAGTTTTAGTTAAAAAAAACAAAATGCTTCCACTTGAAAAGTTTTAGTTAAAAAAGTACAAAATACTTTGAATTGGCTCCAGGATTCGAATCTGCGATCCTCCGAATGCAAGACTAGTACACTGCCTACCAGCCAGCAGCAGTTTGTCAGCTGTTTACAAACAAACAAAAAACAACAACAATACAAAAATAACCTACACAACTAAGCACAAAAGTGTATTGCAGCTATAAACAAAGCAAATAAACACCAACACACTCAAACAACATATTATTTCTTGTAAGTTTAATGTGATTTGAATGAGTTTAAATCAACGTTTTTGCATGGTGATTTTACATTGGTATTTTTTTCTGCATGTATATGCATATGAGAAAAATTATATAATAATGCGTTTTGCGTACTTTTGCGTAAAGACATCAATAACATCAGATTAGTCTTATTTTAGGCAAATATATATTTTATCAGAGGCTGACGATGATTGCAGCAAGTTCCCCTTTTTTGATGTGTAAACATCTACAGTACGCTAAGGGGTAAAAATCTTTTTCACAAAACAATCACAAAATTTTGAGTAAGATCGTAAAGCGTTGTCAAATCGGTGTGAGCTATGTATGAGTGAATTAGTGTAATCATACGAACAGGAAGTAAAGAGAAACTTAACAGCTGCATAGAATTACACTCAACCTAATTTTAAAGCATACCTTCAGGGGCAATGTTATTTTTAATAGAAATTGCCTGTGAAGTGTAATAGTGATGCCAGTGGCGATAATTTTGTTAAAAAGTTAAAAAATATAAAATAAATATAAACTTTTAAATAAAAGAGCATTTTAAATGTCAAATATTTGTTTCAAAAGATATACAGCTATCTTTTTAAAGAATTTATAATATTATAATATAACGTATCTTCATTACGTACTGTTGCCTTACACTGAAGCTGGTGCACGACAATTGGGTAACAATATCTCTCCATCTCATGTCAATTATTATGGGTGGAGATTTTAATACAAATTTTTCAAACCCTTAGTCGCAAGCTTTATCAACTTATAATTTCACTACTATAGATGCGGTTTTCAATAGATTTTTAAATACAGTAGAGCCAAATATTTATATATTTTATTTTATTTACCATAAGCCAATATTAAAAAAAAAATCATTACTATATGTTTACACATCTCCCCTGTGATCGGATTCACATTTCTTTTTTTAACAGTTATACATAAATAAGATTTGAGCTTCTCGACGTTTGAGAAAGATTTATCGTTTTAAATGTCAACTTACTGTGGATAAAATTCACACATTGCTGCGCTTACCTTGTAAAGTACGTTCATAAAATTAATATGAAAATTCGAACAATAAATCGCTCATAATCTGCGTGGAAACACTTTTATTTAAAGTCGACGGAAACGCACTATTACACCCAGAAAAAAGATTTGTTTGGAAAATGGTTAGGCCAATAAAATATCATTTGCATGAACTACATTTCAGTTCACGCTATCAATTTTCTTTTAATCCAAAAAACAATCCATGTTCATTGTCATCAGGGCATAACTGTAATAAAATTGTGATTGTGACAATTCTTAAATTGATTGCATCAACCGAACGTATGCTTTTGTCATGACTAATGAACTGATTGATTAGCACAACCGAATAAAATATTATAAATTGGATTTTACTACCAACTCTTGGAATTGGGAACTAAAAAATTCTCGTCCTATATTAACGTTAAAATAAACACTTTCTTTCAGTGGCTACAACTAACTAGAGGTTGAGTTTACTATCACAGTTTATAGCAGCAAATTCAAAAATTAACTTTTTTAATTTTCAAAGTCATTATGATTTGTGAATTCTCAAATGGTTTTTGAAAGTCTATGCATAAGATAACAGGTTTGTGGCTGTTTAAAATGTGTAGTTGAAGAAATGCATTTAAACATACGTCACCACCAGGAAATAAATTTCAATTAAAAAAAAAACTTATGACAATATGTCAAATAATAAATTTCTTAAATTGTGTATTTTTATTTGCGTTTATTGTTTATTTATATTTCAGCAAGGAAGGCCAATTTTTATACCAGAATTCTATAATAGTTGGTGCAACCGCCAAAATTCGATTGGCAACAAATTCGGTTGTCTCAACGAATCTGTTTTCTCTGTGTAGTTTCTGGTAGCAAAGAAATCCTGGCCGACAATCATGTCAACAGCGGACGAAACTATTTATAACCAAAACGCACTATTCCCCTTCTAAAAAAATAATTTAAATAAAAATGTTATTAGTAAATACAATTAATTTGGTTTTTTTGTAACTTCTTTTTATATCTTACTTCTTCGAAACTATACTTTAAAGAACTGAAATCATTTAATACAAAAGCGAAAGAAAATATTTAAGTACAGTTTTTTTCTGTGTATTTGCAAGACTTTTTGTTAAATTATTGTACATATGTATATAAGTTTTATTAAATTAAAAAAAAAGAGAGGTGTCTTAATACACCCAGTTATAGCTATGCTGCTTGGTTATATAAAACAAATCTAATGTGTGAAATAACAATGCATTAAAATAATATTGTATGTGGATGTCAAATTCCTTCCAAATATTTCAAAACGTTTCCATTTATTTCCCATTATTTTCTTTTCTAGCGCCAAACGATTAAATTAATATAATGTTTGTGGCCGGTGGCG
Organism: Tachina fera; assembly: GCA_905220375.1. NCBI lineage: Eukaryota > Metazoa > Arthropoda > Insecta > Diptera > Tachinidae > Tachina > Tachina fera. Next base: position 98,104,931 of record LR999967.1, on the reverse strand, counting down.
GCTGTAAGCCGTCTTACAGCCCATCGGCCGCCTTCTCTGGTTTGTGGTCATGTGCAAAAACAAAACAAAAACAAATTGAGCAATCGTTCTTATGGTTTTTATTTTGCTTTTGTTTCACTCATTTCAAAGAACGAAACAAACAATAAATCACAAAAAAACCTTAATTATTAACTTGACTGCACCCGGCCAAAAAATACTTGTGTGGCAACACTCTATTCTTGAATAGCTGTTGTTATTATTTACATTTACTCTTACAACTACAATTTTCTAAAAATAATATAATCTAAATAACAATATAATGTTATCCGAAACCATACTATTTTAAGTTTTTAAAAAATCTTTTTCAGAAACATATGACAGTTCAATGTTTCGTTTGTAAGCTATCGGTATTTCAACAATATTAATTTATTTTTATTTCGGACTTAACGCACAGCTGTTTTAAACAAGAGATCTACCAATAAATATATGATTGAAAAAAAATATTATTATTATATTAAATAATACTGTTGTCGTATTTAACAATATTATTATAATATAAGAACATGCTAACAATAGTGTTGTCATATTTACAATAATCAGATTAGGTGTAACAAAGGCCATTGTTTTTGTTGATAATACTATTATCAACTTAGATAATAATATTATTATAAGTTTGCTTTCCTATTGACAATAATATGATTTAACTACAACCATATAATGCAATCATAGTATGTTGCTGTTTGATTATGGTTACATCAAACATATTTTTTTCTTTGCGTGTAGTAATGTAAAGTAAAGTAAGAAAATAAAAAACATATTGATTATTGAGTTCTTGTTTCAACTTTGTTAATTGTTATTGAGATTCTCATTTGTTTAAATGAAAATTTATAATATAATAACTCTAGTTGTTCTAAGAAATTTTTGGATAAACGTTCCCTAATGATCTGCATTAGCAATAGTAAAATGCGCAGAGGATCCAGCTAAACTCCTCCTCAATAATCAATTTCAATGTATTTTAAATAAAAAAAATTTATTTTACTTAATAAGTAAAATAATAATTTTGAAATTATTAGTGCGTTAAAAATTTTAAACTAAAAAAATCAAACAATTTGTTTTGTTTATCTTCGTACTCTGCTTTTAAGTACAAAGTAATCAAAATAAAAAAAAATTTATAGCTGTAATAGTATCGATTATTTTTGTTATGAAAATCACGTCCTAACTCCTGCATCGCGCAATAAATAGCATAGCTATAGCCATGTTTTTAAGTTTAAGCATTAATTTTTAGCAAATTTTTATTATTTCTATCACATTTTAGCTTTATTTCAATTCTTTATTTTGTAGAACAGGTCCTACTCATCCTTTAAAGTGCAAGATTGAAGCATCAATATATGTATCGATGAAAATAAAAAGCTAGCTCAAAAAGTTCTCACATTCCTTACGGAAATGAGGCACTGGTTTTATTTCCAAACTAATTGAATGCTACAGAAACAAAACTATAAAGTTTATCTGCTAAATCAACTAAATAGAAGGTGATGTGAGTTTTTAATCATACCAAAACAGCAGCAGTATTTACGATCTTAAATTTATCTTTTATATTAGGTAAATTTCCTAGACTTAACTTGTTTATGACTCGCCTTACGATTAAAAGTTTCTGAGAAATTTGCAGCCTTATCATTTAGACGTGCAGATTTAAAATTTTCAACTAAATTTAGCAAAATTAGATTAAGTAAATTGTAGTGCTGTTGTTCAATTAAAAAAGATGATGTTTATTTGTCTTGAACAAATTTATTATGTGCGATTTTAGAAGCTTGCAAAAGTTATTGTTTCTTCCTAATCAAGTATTTTTTTAATATTTGCCATAGACAAATAACCTTCTAATAGTTATATGTATGTTTAAGATATTAGTTAGTGTTCTTTGCTTTTAAGTTTAAGTCAGGTATTTTATCAGAAGCTTATGTGGCAAAAAACATAGTTTTGCTTAAGTAAAAAATTTTTATTTCTTCTTCATTGCAAAAAATTTGATAAGCACAAATATTGGTCCATGAATTTACTGGCGTTCAGAGGGAAATGATAACGGCTTTTCGTTAATGTCTATTAATGTGCACAGCCAATATTATATATTTTATTAGCGTAACACTGCCCTCTAAGTCGCAAAACTAATTCATCATAATAACACTCGTTTAACTTTCTGTATTACAAAGTTTTATAATAGTAAGACTTTAAGGTGTATTTGCATTGGGTAGTATGAATAAAAAAAAATACTGTAAACCTCGGTTAATTACCTCATCAAAAATTTCATAATTTTTGGGGTAACTATCCGAGAAAGGTATTAAAGCGAAGACATTTAATTACCTCATAGAGGTAATTATGAGAATACGCTAAAATACTTTTAGAAATGCATTCATCCGAACCCACTGTGGTATGCAGGTACCCAATTACCTGAAATAAATGCACATATATTGTTTGGTTTGACCCACCGACCATATTTAAAATAAATTCAGTGAAGTGCGACTTTGACCCGCGCACGAGCGGTTCCGTACGGACACAAGATATCTAATTCAATACGAACTTTTGCCAATACAAACTATAGTTTTTGACATTTTTTTCGTTTGTGGGGTTTTTCGGTTTTAAGCGTTTTTTTTAGTTTTGGGGTTTTTGAGTTTATTGACGCTTTCTGAGTTTTGTCACTTTTTTTCTCGTTTTGGAGATTTTTTTTGGTTTTTGAAGCTTTTTTTTTATTTTTGTAGATTTTTTTTGGCGATTTTTTTCATACAGGTGATTTTTTTTTTGGTTTTGGCGATTTTTACGGTTTTTGGCGTTTTTCTTACATTTTGGCACTTTCTTCTCGTTTTGGGGATTTTTTTTTTGGTTTTTAGAGGTTTTTTTTTAATTTTGGCGATTTTTTTATTTTGGCGACCAAATAAATAAATAATTAATAAAATACAATTACTACATTAAATTATATTCATGTTGATCTAACTTGAAATAACTTTGATTCAACATGATTCTTCATTTTGATTTTAACAGTACTTGAATGTCAATTCAACGTGCAATAGTTATTTCAAAAATAAAAAATTAGAAATAATTTTAAGTCAGGCTTAAGTTCAGTAATTTCAATTCTTATCGAATGAAATATTTTTATTAATTAATGTGAGTATCTAAAGAAGAGAAGAAAAATTAAACTTAGACTTTAAGCTGGGGGAAATACCGATACTTTTCTGTGCAGCCACGCACTTCATCAGCACCCTAGCCTATCTACTTGGGTAGAGATTCTTGTTAACATCAGCTATTTAACTTAAATTTTCAATGAAACGGAATATGAGAAACGATTGTTGTGTATACAATTGATTTAGCTTTGGTAAACACATTTATAAGTATCACTATTAATTTTCTGTTTTTTCCATTTTTTTTCTTTTTTTTTCATTTTTCTATTTAGGTTAGCACGAAATTATATTATTATAATATATAGTAAATAGACTAGGGTGCTGATGAAGTGCGTGGCTGCACAGAAAAGTATCGGTATTTCCCCCAGCTTAAAGTATAAGTTTAATTTTTCTTCTCTTTTTTAGATACTCACATGAATTAATAAAAATATTTCATTCGATAAGAATTGAAATTACTGAACTTAAGCCTGACTTAAAATTATTTCTGATTAAAAATCACTAAAAGTTCAATTAAAAAATTTACAAATGTTTCATAAAAATAAAAAATTTTTTTTGACAATTACTATAAATCATGTTAAATTAACGTGAAACACACATGAAGCAAAATCATTGCCAAAAAATGTAAAGTTAACCCTATTTTTAACGAACCTACATTTTTTTTTCTGTGTGTAGTCGATTGCTGATTTGCATAAATATAATTTTTAAGTTTTTTGTAAATAAACGAATATCTTCGTTAGGGGAAATTTCATTTTGGGATAAAGTATTTCTGCTTAATTACACGAAATGGGTAATTAAACGAATGGGTAATTAAACGGGGACTTTTGTGTGAAAATTAGTGTAAAAAACGGGGATTCAATATTTGGGGGGTGAATAAGCGATAGAGGTATTTAACCGATGGGTAATTAAGAGGGTTATACTGTATTTGCTTTATACACTAAAATATACAAATTTCTTAAAAGCGCTACTTAGTGCTTTTTCTTTTGGTTTAGCACTAACGCTCAAAATTTGGCGTTTTGAATCTTCAATAAGTACTAAATATAGCGCCAAAAGCTCGTGATTTGTAAGAATTTGTTTGTCTTCCAATTTTTTCTCACTTTTTTGATGCTCCCTCCTTGCAAACTTTTTGAGTTAATGAACACTTTCCAGTAACAATTGTTACAAATTCGTAAAAAATTTTAGTAAATGAACAAACCTAAAGCGGCTCGCCACTTGCAATATAATTGTGCAAATTGGCACAATATATTGGCAAATATCAAAAGACTTTTGATTTTTATTGTACAATCAAGACAATTGTGTAATGCGGTGGCAACATTGTTCAATGTTGTTTACTTTAGCACTGTCAGGAAAATTGGGCAATATTTTCTAAGAAAATATTATCCAATTTATTGCATAATATATGTATGTAGGTCAAGACGACAATAATATGTACAACAACATATGAAATAATATTGTGTAATGGATGGGGCCGCTTAAGGCAAATACTTTTTTTTATTCATAACATCTACCAGAAATTTTTTGTTTAAATGTACCCACACATTTGCAATATTATTGTGCAGTAATTGATATTGCACAATGAAAATAGCACAGCACAAAGTCTTTTGATTTAGATTGCGTATTAAGAAAGATTTTTTTTTATGTGTTGACAATATAATATAGTACCGTCTCTGTTTTTATTAAAATTTACTCTCTGTTGTTTTGTGAACTGTGAATGGCCTTGTTAATTGGACTTCTGGCTGTTAAATAAATTAACTGTTCTCCCTACTCATATTTCATTACGGTGAGTGTTATTTTGATAATAAAATTCAAAGCTTTGAACAACAACTACAATAACCAAATTTGTGTTATGTACAGTTTAAAAATTGTTTTCACTTTCGCTGCTAATTTTGTTTTACAATCTGTTTAACAATCATCTGTTTCGACCTTGTTAGTGCTGACAATACTATAAATATAAATAGGATTGTGTCTGTGATAAAAAAAAATCACGAAGAAGTGTTACCATCTCAACTTATAAACTTTTTTATTTTCCGCAATGTCCAACTTTTATTATATAGAATACTCTAATTCTACCTGTTCTATTTCTGATTTTATATTGGTTATGTTTTAAACATTATCAGTTAAACTTTAGCTACGTCCAAGTCATATGCACAATGTGCAAACAAACTTTTATAAAGAGCTTTTTGTGCTTTCATACCAACGAGAGTACAACATCAACAACACCTGAGAATACAACGCCTGCTCTTTCTTATTTTGCAAAGAAACAAGAACTAATTTAAGAGCTTTTTTAAGCTGTTTACCTCAAATGCAAATATCAGTTTATGCGTGTGTGTGTTTGTACGTAGCTGATTTAAAGTGTAGCGGTCTTAAAGCTCGTGATGCAGAAGTATTTCGGCTGATTCTCAGAAATTCCTGCAATGGGCTCGTCCACATTAATAAGGCCTTCAAAGATTTCAATTATGAATTCGTGATACAATTAAGAAAGAAGTTATGGTGCTAAAAAATTTTGTGATCTCTTTTAAATTGTCTAAAATATATAAAATAGAACTTAAGATCTGCATCATCGCAGAATTCTTCTGATACAATTTTTTCTTTATAGGACTTCAACTGCAGTTGCTATCAATCTTCAAGATAAAAGATGTTTTTTTTGAGTGTCAAAACTTTGAGTTGGCATCACTGCTTTATTTGAGCACCACTTTTAACAGCTGATGTTTGATTTTTGTTTAGTTTGCTTTGAAATTTCATTATGTATCCACCTATACCAAAGAAATACATGTAAATTGTTAAAATTTTTTATCAAAATAATTAATCTATTCGTCAAACTCATCGTGCACTTCTTCAAATTTTCCAATGAAGCCCATTTCTGATTGACTTGGTACGTAAATAATCAGAATTGTGCCATTTGGAGTGAGGCGAGTCCACAAGCTTTTGTCGAAACACCATTACATCCGCAGAAAATTACTGTTTGGTGCGCTTTATGGGCTGACGGAGTCATTGGCCCATATGTCTTCAAAAACGATGATGGTCAGAATGTTAGTTGTCAAAAGTGAGCGGTATAGGAACTCGATTAAAAATTTTTTCGTATTGCAAATAGGTGGCATTAATCGTTGCTGATATGTGCTTGCCACATACCACACAACTGGCGAAACAATTGATTTACTCAAAGAAACTTTTGATGATGTGTATCTTCATAACTCTGTACATTTTAGGCAGATTGTAAAAAAATTTTTTTTGTCTGAGAGATTATTGCTTCCCATTGGTTCCATTGTAAAAAAAAGTGGTCGGGGATACGACCACAATTTTTTATATAATTTTGGGATATTCTATTGATTTGATTGCTGCGAAACCTTTAAAACACATTTGGTTCTTGTAATCACATAATTTGAAAGTTGAGAAAATGGGCGGGACTACACCCATTAAAATTTATTATACTATTTCACGAGGTTTTACTTAAACGATTTCCACGAAGCTTACCACACACCTTTAACCCTAAAGTAGACACAATCCCTCAATTAAAAAAAAATAGGCAGATTCACGCCTATTAGATTTAATATTATATTTTAAGTGGTTCTACTTTACCGATTTTTACAACACTAAACACGCACCTTGAGCTCTTAAAACACACAATCTTGCATTTAAAAAATGGGCCTGGCTCCACCCATTCAAATTTTATTTTATATTTGACATACTTCTACTTATTTTCTTCTAACAGATCTTTGCATTGAAGTCGGGTTTTATTTTTTTTTTTGGCAGTAAGAATTATTATGTATGTACTAGTGTCCTGCACAAGACCATTTATTTATAAGACATTTCAAGACATAAGAGATTTTTCAAATGCTTTACTACAACGAAATATTCTAAAACAAACGCTAAATAACACTGTTGGCAAGACAAGCAACTGAAACAAATGACTAGCCAACAGTGTTGTTTAGCGTTTGTCTTAGAGTATTTCGCCGTACTAAAGCATTTGAAAAATCTCTCATGTCTTGAAATGTTTTATAAATGGTCTTGTGCAGGTCTTTACTATGTACTCAATAGCTGTAAATTGGAACTGGTCAGCACATTTTCATTTTAATGAGTGTGTAAATAAAGCCCGTGGTGTTTTAGCTTTTATCAAACGATGGGCAAAAAAAAAATTCAAAGACCCGCTCATTACTAAAATTTTATACATATGAATCGCTTGTAAGACCGAGTAAAACTCATTGGAAGTTGCATTTTGAATACAAAATTGTTACTTACATTATTACTGCCCGAATTTATTTAAATAATTTTTAATTTCTAAAACAACATTTCATATATTTTTTGTGGCTTACTATTGTTTTAGACTCGGCAATTGGTCTTGAAGCAAGTCTGACTTTATGGGAGAGAGAGAGGAAAGAGGAAAGAAGAAATAAGAGGGTGGTACTGACTTACTTGTACCGAATATCTTTTGCTATTTCATTCCCAGCATCAAAACAATAGGAACATTTAACACGAAACCGTCTGTATGTAAACAAAAGAAAATTAAAAGACAACATACAAAATGATTGCAATAAAAAATTCTTTATTACTTTATTTTTAAAACTGCTAATACTTTTCTGTTTATTACAAAGTTATTGCAATAAAAAAAAATTCCTTGTTATTTTATTTTTAAAATATTTACCAAATTTATTAATGCAAAGATTTTAAAAATTATACCAAAAAGCAAATATTATTAATGATAACAATATCTAAATAATTTAAACAACATCTATGTATTTCACTTTCGGTATCTGCAGCCTCCAAATTATTGTACAAAATTGTGATTAACTGTTGGAATAAATGGCAGTAATAATTTAATATTAAGCATCTGTACCAGAGAACAGTTTGAATGCCTTATTTTGTTGTTTTGAATTCAATCACAAAAAACCTGCATATTGTTGTCAATCCACAACATTTGAAAGAAACAACGCATGGCACAATCGAAAAAGATGAGTGCGGCGAATTTTATTGCGTGCATTGCTTGTTTTATATAAATGTTCACTGGTCTTGTCAAAAGCAACAAATAGTCAGTGAATGGTGCGAATGCTTTTTACTGTGATTGACCACAACGTAGTCTTTATACTTTGTGCTTTTATAAAACTCTCACATTTTAGTATTCAAAAAAAACACGATATAGATTTGAAATATATTTTATGTCAAATTTTATATGAGACGATTATTTGAAATACATTTCAGATATATTTTACATTTTTAAAATTTTACTTTTTGTATTTTCTTTTTTTCTAACACCGTAATTATCGGCATTTATTTTTTCTAAAATTTCCTCCCTCACACTACATTTTTTTTTTATTTATAACCATTAAAATCACTTAAAATTAACTTGTTATTTAAACGTGATATATAAAAGATCAGCGAATACTGAGTGAATGGTATGAAAGAAATCCATTCGTACAGGCTGCATCATTTCATTTCGCTGCCTGTGTTATATCGTCATTGTAATAATAGAGCAATCAACAAAACGCAATGAATGGTATCATAGCAATTACATTTGTTATTGTTGTCGAATAAATGCAAGGCAAAAGCAACGAATTTATGAATTGTTCGCAAATGCGAATTGTCTCGTTCTGTTCTCTACAGTGTACTTAATGTGTAATTGCTGGTCTTTATTTTTTTTTTTTTTTTGTAGTGTGATACTCTTCATCAATGGACTGTTTAATAAAAATAGATGCACTGTTTTCAGTTTGCAGCATCCTGGACGACATTACTCTCCACTTTCTATTACTGCGTTTAAAACCAATTATGCTAATTCTGATCCCTTTATAAAAAGTTGTAGAGATTTTAATCGACTTAAAAGATTTGTCCATGAAAGATAATTTAATTAAACGTAATATTTAATAAATGGTTTGTAAAAATTGGATATACGCACATAAGGGTGGGGCGATTTGAACATCTTAATGGGCGCTTCTCGTCTCTGATTCTTGGCATTGTACTTAGCAAAAGAGTCCACTAGACCACACGTTTACGGTGAAAATAGAGCTTACAGATTTTGAATTGCAGTTTTTCTCAGACTTTTGTCACTTTTTGTTGGATATTTTGGCCTATAACATTGAGATTTTCGATCCATTACTATTACAAAAATTGTAGCCAAGACAATAGTTAAAAACTCCCTACTACATCAGTTTTGGCCTTGTGAAATTGCAATTTTTTCGTTAAAATATTGATATATTACCATTGATAGATTACCAACTGAAAATAGAAATCAGGAAAATTAAATAAACGATATATCTACACTTAACGTTTTATTTTTAAGCTATTATTACATATTACATCGTTGTAAGAAAAAATCATTATAATATATGGGCATTTCTCTCAGAAGGTCTACCGAAACGAGAAAATTAAAAGTTCTTGAAAGTTTTTTTTTTGCAAATTTTGAAAGAAAAACAATCAAATATAATAAATCTGCAAACGTTTTGCAGTTATTCATTACGCATTTCGAGCTATTCATGTCCAAAGTCAGGCAAGTGAAACTTTCCTTTTCAAATTTTTTTTTTTAATTTGAAGAGCAACTTTTATTTTGAAAAATTGTCTTACTGCTAATCGTTATAGATTGAGTTTTTCTCTCTTAGATCTCCGTAAGGATATCAGGAGAAATGCATAAGATTCAATGCGTTGACAAATTGTTATAAAATTTTGCTTTGCATTTCCGTCAATTTAATGTCCCGTACGACGACATTGACAAAAAACACCCTTTTGTATCAATACATCGAAACTGCTTGAAGAAAGTTCATCAAGTAATGATTACAAACAGACATTTTTATTGCAATTAAAATAAAAAAAATATTTTAAAAATAAAAAGCATTGCCAACTAGGCGCCTAATGCAACATGTGTCCCGTACGACATCGCTACTGAGAAATATAAAAGTATTAAAAAAATATTTTTGGATGAGCATTCTATACTTCAATTATTTAAATCAAGATGAATAAAAACAGCTAGAAATTATAAACTATAAATTAAAAAGCCTGGAAAGATCGCACAACGCTAGAAAAAAGTCAAAAGCTTTAGCTGAAGCAAATAAAGAAGTTTTTGAAGATAAAAAGCCGTAAGAACGTATACTTAAAAGGCAAAGCCAAAGAACCTTATTATGCCCGATGCATTTTATTTTTATCAAAGGATTAAAATGTATTTCATACCATCCGATGATATTGAGAAATACTCTTCGTTGTAATGGGTGTTTTTTATTGAGGTATAGAACTTTAAGTTGGCATCACTTTTTTAACTGGCGGCCATTTTGTCAGCTGTCAAGTGATTAATATTTAGTTTGGTTTGCCATTTCATCATGAACAGGTTGACAAAAGAACAACGCTTGCAAATCGTGCAAATTTATTTCGAAAATAATGGTTCAGTTCGCGAAGTTTACCGCAAGCTCCGCCATTTTATGGTCGACATAATCGTCCATCAGAGCAATTAATTCGGTTAACCATGGATCGTTTTCGCACTACGTTTACTCTATGTGATAATACGCATCCGCAGAGACGTCGAACAGTGCGCACCGAAGAAACAATTGCCGCTGTAGAGCAAAGTGTTGAAGAGGACCCGAATGAATCGATTCGCCACCGGAGACCGGTATAGAGCCATGATAACCGACTATTTTGTTCCCGAATTGGATGGCATGAATGTGGATGAGTTGTGGTTCCAACAAGGCAGCGCTACATGCCACACAGCGCACGTCACAATCGATTTATTGAAGGAAACATTCGCTGAGCGCATAATTTCGCGGAATGGACCTGTCAATTGGCCACCAAGATCGTGTGATTTGACACCATTGGATTATTTTCTTTGGGGATGTGGGAAGTCGCTCGTCTACGCCAACAAACCAGAAACGTTAGGGGACTTGGAAGCCAACATTCGTGGCGTTACTGCCAACATACGGCCCCACATGCTCGAAAAAGTGGTTGAAAATTGGACCTGTAGAATTGGCTTTATTCGAGCCAGCCGCGGCGGCCACATTCCCGAAATCATATTTAAACATTAATGGCATAAAATTATCCTTCCAATAAAGCCAAATTGATGGACAGTAAAACGATTTTCTTATGTTTTATTTCAATTCGAAGTTCTATACCTCTAAAAAAAACACCCTGTATAACTTGGACGAAAAGTAGAAAAACGTAAAAATTATACCACACATATCTAAATTCCACTTCTTCTTATGTTGCAAAGGTCAGGAAGTGAAGGCAGCTAAAACTGCAAGAAAACTATGATTAATATACCCAATACTATTCGTATTTAATTTTGCCTGTTTTGTGAAATATATTTACTTTTTCATAGCATTCTGCATTTCCCTTTAAGTTCGTCCTTCACAGAAAAAAATATCATCAAAATGCAACCAGCAAAACAAATTGTTAATAGTTAATTAAAATTAAAATATATATTTAGTTAATATAAAAAATTAAGTTGTTGATATGACAAACACAGAAATTTTTTTCAATAAACTGAACTAACCAAATTTTATGTTATACATGGCGCAAAAACTCAAAAAATTCATTGTTGATTCAACAAATTAAAATTTTTCTAGTCAATCAAATTACTCAACAAAATTATTTGTTAAATTATATCATAACGGAATACGCACATGTAGAAGAAACAGAAGAACTCGCATTTTGTGTGTATTCATTATTTGCTTATCTAATAACGATTTGCTCTTTAGCTGAGTGGTAAGTACATCAGTCTATTAAACAAGAGATTGCCGGTTCGACTCATCCAAACATCTTTAAAATTTAACAAAAACCAAAATTCTAAAAATAATATAATAAAATACAAACAAAGAAACAACACATAAGAATTTGAAAAACAAATTCATTAAAAATTTTATTTTTCTGTTAACAACTCAATTGTTAATAACACAATAATTTTAATTGGAAATAATTGAGTTGGTTTTGTTTTCTTATGTTACAAATGTGTGTTTGTATTTACAAAAATCGTTGTAGGTGCCTTTTTAAATAATATTTTAATTGTATTTACAAATAAATTATTTGTATTTACAAATCTTTTTTTTCTGTGTTATGTTAAAATAAACACATTGAATACCTTTATTTTATTTAATTTAATTTTTTATTCATAATTTCCCAAAAGAGCACCAGAAAATATTTGAACATCATGAAGGAACAAAATGTCCCGTACGCCATGTCCCGTACGAATATAATTAAATTTAAATAAGAAAAAAGCTATTAATATTTTTTTTATTAAAATCTAGCCCATTTTAAGAAACATTGACTCACCTCATTCTAAAATTAGTCACACCAATTTATTGTTTCAGGTTTCACTGAAATAAGCATTTTAATTGTTTGCTACAAACACCACTACTTCCTTTTTTTTGTCACATGCGACATTCTTAGTATTTTGCAATTATCTTTAAAACTTAAAATTGGTTATAATTGGATTTAGTACCATCAATAGAGCTAATCAGGGGCCATAACTTACGCTAATAATCAAAACAAAAATCTATTTTATATTGATTTATTTTCCACTTTAAATGCGTACGACTGACTGTCCCGTACGACAGTATGGAATTGCCCATATATCAAAACTAAACTTAAAAATGTTACAGTTGGTAAAATTTTGAGTTGATAACGCCGATACATACACAACAAACAACACCTGAAGAGTTAATTGGAAGCAAAATTTTTACAGTACAAACACACACAAGCCGCGTAGCGATTAGCTTGTCGTCAGAAAACAACCAAGGTCTATGGCGGGAGTCGAACCCACGACCTCTGGACTGAGAGGCCAGCATCGCTACCACTCAGCCACAGGGGCACTCTGTCTTTCACACAGCTGAATTAAGACTTGGCAAAGTAAACTTTGCGCGTCTAAAAGGATTGTATGGTATGGTAGCGAAGTTTTAGCGTTTGACACATTTTTTTTATAAAAACACAAATATATAATTTTATTGACGTCTTTACGCAAAATGTACGCAACACGCATTATTATATGATTTTGTTTTATTTGCTTGCAAATACTGATTATGTACTCGTATTTAATTATTTAATCTAGTATTTTATGAAAAGACAGACGACATCGTTCTCAAGCAAACAAAAGATTTAACATTTTCATTAGAATTGGTTGGTTGGTTGCTAATGAGATGAAATTAAACGTCGTGAAATAATGATTCATTGTCTTAGAAATGTTTGTTTTTATATTCGCTGCTCAATTGTTTTAATTTTTTTCTTTAAGCTTAAAGCTGATTAAACAGCAGTTGCCCATAAAAAACAAAAATAAACGACGTTCAAAGGAAATTCGCTCTTGTATTTGCATATAAAAAGCCTCGATTCACAGCATAATGACAGCACTTCTTTCGAAACCTTCTCTATCTCTCTATAAGTTTGCCAGTAATTTGAATAAAATTTTGAATTAATTATTTGAAGCGAAATGAATCAATTGAAATTTGTATTAATGGGCCTGGTTGCCTTGTGCAGCATTTTGGGCAGGGCCAATGGTGATAATTAAAAAAACAAGGAATTTCTTTATCCTTTTGTTACTTCTTTTTTTCCTTTAACTTTCCAGGCAAAATTATTAATTGTTATTATGGCACTTGGGCTGTTTACCGCCCTGGCGATGGACAATTTAAGACCGATAACATTGATCCCACTTTGTGTACCCATTTGAGCTATTCCTTCTTTGGTATTGATCAAAAAGGAAGCGGAAAGTTTGTCATGTTAGATGAATGGGCGGACGTCAGTGGTTATGGTGAGTATTAGAATCTAATCTAAATATAATTTATTAATAAATAGAACTTAAAAATCCCTCACAAATCGATTTTTTTCTAGATCTCATTAAGAAATCTGTTGGTTTAAAACACAAAAATCCGCATTTGAAGGTCATGGCCGTTGTGGGCGGCTGGAATGAGGGTTCAACGAAATACTCTCAAATGGCTGGCGATGCCAATAAAAGACGCACATTTATCAATTCAGCATTGACGTTTATCCAAGAACACGGTTTTGATGGCTTAGATTTGGATTGGGAATATCCAGGACGTCGTGGTGGCGCCCCACAAGATAAAAAAAATTTTGTAACCCTGCTTAGCGAACTTAAAAAAGCGTAAGTTTTTTCTATTCTAATGCTCACTCCCTGCTAACAAAAATTCATACCTAAATACTTATCTGTAGATTTAAAGCTAAAAAGTTGCAATTGAGTATTGCTGTGGGTGCTTCACCAGCAAATGCTGCTACTTCTTATGATATACCCAAGATAGCTCAAAATGTGGACTTTATCAATGTTATGACTTACGATTTCTATACCCCGGATGGTGGCATTGCCGGTGCCAATGCAGCTCTTAAGAGCAAGGATGGAAACAACGTGGAGGCCACTGTTAAATACTGGCTGAAGGCAGGTTAATATTTCTCACCAAAAATTTTCTTCAAGTCATGTATTTTGTATGTAGACAAATATTTTATTTTCAAATTAAGGTGTTCCTGCCGAGAAATTGATTTTAGGTTTGGCTTTCTATGGGCACAGCTTCAAGCTAGCCAACCCTCAGCAAGCATATTTGGGAGCAGCTGCTGTGGGACCTGGGGCACAAGGTCCTTATACCAGACAGGCTGGTCTTCTGGGATACAACGAAATCTGTCTTATGAAGGATAATTGGTCCAAAAAATGGAACGCAGAACAATCTGTTCCTTACATGTACAATGGCCAAGATATCGTTGTTTACGATGATACCAAAAGTATTGGAATGAAAGTAGATTACGCAAAATCTACGAACTTGGGTGGCGTAATGATTTGGTCAATTGAAACTGATGATTTCCGGGGCAAGTGTGGCGGTCCAAAATTCCCTCTATTGAAGACTGTTAACAATAAACTCGGTAATTCAAAAGATATTACTCCTGGCGGCAATCAACTGCCTGCTGAAGCTGTTTCAGCACCTCAAGATACTGTGTCTGCTGCTGTTGCTGTTACTGTTACTGATGAACCCAACAATAATTTTGAAGATTCAGAAGTTTGCTCGACAGATGGTTTCTATCCTGATAAGAACGATTGCTCAAAATATTATCGTTGCGTTGCAGGTACTCGTTATGATTACCATTGCCCTCCCGGCTTGAAGTTCGATGCTGCTGCTAGTGCCTGCAACTGGGCAATTCTTGTTCAATGTTAAGACTTGTTTGGTTATAAAACATGAGTTGGGCTTTACGAAAATATAAAACACAAAAAAAAAGTTTAAGTAAATTCAATTAAATAAAATTGCAAATACATATTTCTTTACTCAATAGTATTTATTTATTGTTTTAATTCCCAAAATGCTTAAAAGTTTTCTGTATATAAAAATCCGGCTAAAATATGAAAGTGTTATCAAGATAGATTGATATGCCTAAGAAAAGCTTAGCAGGCAGGCACACACTAAAAGCAGGCTGCTTTTGGTGTTAAATCAGCAGCTAGCATTTGATAATCATTCTTTCAATACAGTAATTGGCGCAAATCAAATCAAACTAATTCAAACTACGTCTCTGCAGCTCCCCCCCCCCTCCCCCGCCTACAAGCAAATTTCGTGCAATTAAAGCAATAAATATAAAAATAATCTTACAGTAGTGCTGTTCAGTAACTTTTTCAGGATCAGAAAATCTTAATTTTTGTATATACACTTTGTCGCTTGCAATAACGATTGTGCGATTCAGTAACTTCTTATTTATTTATTTTAATTAAATTCTGTGGAAATCAGGAAAAAGTGCTTAAGTCATATTTTACTCTTTTGCAGGAGAGCACTTTTAAGCGTTCAAGTCGATTTGCAGAAATTAATTTCTTTTACAGTTAAATTGGGAAATTCTCTGTTCACCTCTAGTTTTTTAAGCAAACATCTTTCTAAACACTACAAGTAATACATTTAAGTTGAAATATCCCAAAGTATAACCTTAATTAAGCTATTATTCCAAATTAGATTAGAAGTCTAAAAAAGATAAGATGCAAATAACTTTGCTATAACTTCTTGAAAAATCGCACAATTAATCGGGTACTTTCATATAAGCAGATTGCGGAGATACTGTTAACTCGAAAACAGCTTATCTCGACTTAAGCACTTTTTTCGTTTTGCCACAGAACTATTGTCGCTTAAATAACGGCACAGATGACATTACATTAACTTACAGCAAATATCGTTAAAAATGTTAATGAATAGCAAATTCTATAGATTTTCATTATAATTATTTTAACGATGCGATTATCGTTAAAAAAATTAGTGAATTGCACTAAAGGTCCATTTATTTAAGCTCTGTTTGCAACGTCATGCCTATAAAAAGTGTAAAAATATATTATTTTGTATTATAATAAAAATAATACAATAAAATTATTGATTTTTTTTAAATCTATGTACATATTAGTGAGCCGCCCTAATGTTTAAGAAAAAAATATTTTTAATTATATTTTATTTCATTTTTAACTTAACAATATTGCTAAAAATCAAACAGCAGAACAGAAATCCACAAAGACTTCCAAGTGTGGCTGTTGGCCGGTATATTACAAGAGACTTTTCATCCAGGAAATGCATGACAATGCATGCATTTTCTCTCGTATTGTTGGGTTTTAGTAAAAACGCACAATTAATCGAATTACATGCAGGCATATCCAGTATTATGCCACAGATGCTAAGGCAAACAATTTCGTTTGGATACAAAAAAAAAAACAATTTTTTGTCAAGTTTTAAAAGAAACAAAATTAGATTTTTTCAGTTATTACATTGTATATTGGGTTTAATTAATTTTTATTTTAAAGAGAAGTAACACTCGGGCAATGAAGGCCTACTATTTTAAAATTTAATTTTTATTGAATTATTTTTTTTTAGAATAATTTGTGTTCGAAAAATTGTTATGATAAGTAAATTATAAAGAGCTGAGCAATGACCCATCAATTCAAAAATATCTTAACTTTGCCTTGGATAAATTTACGCCTCACAAAATTATTTTCGAAATAATTTTTTTTAACTACATTCCGGTCGCTTCAATGTATCGCATGAGAATACATATTATATATATTTCATACATATTTCTGTATCAGAAAGTCGAGATATGTAAGTTAATTTTAAATTAATTTTACACGTACCGTAACCTGCATATTCGAAAGTCAAAAATCTCAATTAATTTGTGTGATTTTTTGGAAGTTATAGCGCTATAACTTGCAACTTATCTTTTTTAGACTTCTAATCTCATTTGGATTAATAGCTTAATTTTGTTTATACTTTGTCCCTGTCCAGACTTGCAATTTTTGTTGCAGCAATTCTTGAGTTTATTGGTGAGAGGGGTGAGAAGATTGGGGAGGGGCACACAGTTACTCTTTTGATTTGAAATTTGTACGTCTTTATATTAAGTTGTTAGTTGTATTTGATGTTTTTTATTTAAAATGAAAAATATAACAAAAAGTAAATAGAATTGTTAATTTTTCAGGGAAATTTTTGGTGTAATAGAAATTAATTAATGCATAATTGCAAATTAGAATTTCATATTGTATAAATTTAAACAATTTCAAAAAAGAATTTTTAGAAATTGCAACCAACAAAAATTGGAAGTCTAGACGAGGACTTTGGTATATTTTAACTTGCACGTGCAGAACGATGTTTGCTTAAGAAAAATGAAGATTAAAAGAGAATTTTTCAATTTGACTGTAAAAGAAATTTCTGAAAATCGACTTGAATGCTTAAAAGTGCTCTCATGCAAAACAGTAAAATATGACTTAAGCACTTTTTCCGCATTGCAACTTATTTTAAAATAATTCATTCTGGTTAGTCACACCCATCTCAATTATTTTATACGTTCGACGATAAAAGCCTAAGTGTATGCACTATTTTTTAATGAATGAACATAAGAGCGAATTCATATTCCCCTTATTGCGGCGAAAGTCAGGCGTATTGCAATAGATTAAGGAGAACTGTAGCTTAATTTCTTTAATCAAATACATACAAATAGTCGAAAAACTCCTACCACGATAGGGGGATTATCAAGGCGAATTCATACTTTATGGTCGGTCGCAAGGGATCAATCAGGTGAATATTTTCGCCGCTTGTAATTTGTACATACATGTATAACTGGGATGTCACGACACATTTTTCAGTACATTTTTCTGACATTTCAAGTATATATTTCTCAAAGCGAATTGAGCTGAGTATACCTTATATGAAATTGCCATGGTGGATTATACCGATGTTGCGCATCAGTGTTGCCATTGAGCTTGGCCAGCAAAAAGTTCTAGATTTCGGCGTAATATTTACTAAAATAAAATTAATTACTTAATTAATTAACATTTTATTTAAGTTCAAAATAAGCATACTGCAAATATTTTATTGTGCGTTAAGCCTGCACGGTGTTCTTACGGAATTTCACGTTTGCAAATTTACATTTATTTCTACACGGAAAAATTTTCGTGTAGCCTTTTGTGTAGAATTATGTTTGCATACATACAAATTCATTTATTTCTCAATTTACAACGCACAAAACTGTAGAAATAAATTAAAATTTGATAAAAATTAGAAATGTCAAAAATTCCGTGACCAAACAATTTTTTGAACATTAATTTTTGTTTCAGTTGACAGAAAAAAGTCTCCACTTATATATAATTATAACATCCCTAAGATAGGCAATAAATTTAAAAATTAAGTGTACTTTTCTTTTGAAAGTCCGTACTAGCAAATGGAAATTTCTTTATGAAATTTACTAACCTGAATTTTCTTTCGTAATTTTTTTTACATATATGTAATTTGTATGAGAACCAGAAATTCCGTTTGCACTCCGTAAAAAATATATTTCGTTTTAAAAAGTATTTTTTTTATATTTGTTTGCAATTATGCATAGAAAAAATTGGTTATTAAGAAATTTTGGTTTTTTTTTGCATTTAGCCAAAGATACATCAGTTAACTCGATCAAAATACTGAAGTAGTCAGTACATGGTTGGTCCTTAAAATTTGGGCCAAGCCAAGCACACCAAAGGGGAAATGCAGCCCTATTGTCTTCGCTAAGATGTGCGTCTGTCTGTCACAGGTTCTTTTCTCGAGACTTGTAGAAGCTACTGATCTTAAATTTTCACAGAATATATTTAAAATAGGCCGCTACCACAAAAAAAATACATGTATGACAGTTAAAAAGTATTTTAAGGCGAGCAGCGAAAAATATTGATGTTAAAATATTAATGTTACATGCAGACAATTATTAAATTTCCAGACTACACAATAAACAATGAAATTTAAAAAAAATCAAAATTAAAAGTTATTATATCAGTTAATGTAATACAATACAATTGGCTGTATCTTGGAAACCGTAAGAGTCAAACTCTTGAAATTTTCAAAAACGCTTAAACTAAAAAAAATGCCGAAACGAAAAAACACCAAGTTAAAAAAGCGCTTAAATGGAAAATATCATCAAAAATTAAATAAATCGCTAAAAATGCAAAATAAATCACAAAAGTAAAAAATGTCACCAAAAACCTAAAAAAGATCGCCAAAACGAAAAACGCGCCAAAATGAAAAAGCGCAAAAAATCAAAAAATCGCTAAAACTAAGAATATGTTTGCAAAACATTAACCAAAAAATTGCCAAACCAAAAAACGCTAAACTAAAAAATCCCAAAAATTTAAAAAAATCGGAAACGATAAATCGCCAAATTCAAAATAAATCGCTAAAATGCAAAATAAATCACCAAAAGTACAAAAGGTCACAAAAAACCGAAAAAATCATTAAAGAAAAAATAAACGCCAAAATGAAAAATAGCGCCAAAAATAAAAAAATTTCTATAACTAAAAATACTTTTGCAAAACATTAACCGAAAAACGCTAAACTAAAAAATCCCGAAATTTAAAAAAACTCCGAAACGAAAAATCGCCAAATTTAAAAAAGTCGCATTAATGAAGCATATCAGCAAAAATAACTCACTAAAATTCTAAATAAATCAACATAAGTGAAAGTGTCTCCAAAAACCAAAAAAAGTCGCCAAAACAATAAAATAAAATCGCTTTTTTAGGAAAATATTTATTTATTTAGTTTTAAGTATTTCTTGTTTGAATTATAAAATTTATTACTAATTTGCATTTAACAAAAAACCTAAAATAAAATTAAGTAATTTTTTCATATTTTCGAGGAATATTTGAACTTGAAATTAAATTTTTTGGAAATTAAATAAAATTTTAAAACTCAATAATTTCAATGCTTATTCAGGATGCCTTGTTAGGCAATTGGTTAGAGTGTTTGCCTATCAATCAGAAGGTTGCTGGTTCAATACTTGTCTCCTCTCAAGGAATTTATATGTATGTATGATGAATTATAATTAAGAATATAATATGAAGATATAATAAATAACATATCATTTGATATAGAAATTAATTAAAAATAAAAATAAGTACCAGAATTAAAAACCAAAAAAATTGGAAAATTTACTAAATTTGAGATCAAAGACTAAAAAATTTTTTTGCAAAGCTCCGAATTTTATGGGAAAATTTTACTTAATTTTAGGAAAATTTTACTTAAATATGAAAATATAATTACTATAAAAACTAGTTCATAGATGAACTAGAAATTTAGTAAATATTTTACTGGTTTCAAGTAAAAAACTGCCTTGGCGCCATACGACAACTTTTTTTTATTCAAATTTAGAAAATTTTCCAAAGTTTTAGTTAATTTTTTTAATTTTGTTTGAGTGTAAAAATATGTTTTGTAAAGTAACAAAAAAAAATCAATGTCAAAACAAAAAAAAAAACTCCTAAACTAAAAAAGCGCCAATGCCAAAAAATTGTCAAAAATTTAAAAAAAACAAGGGTCCTTCGAAGAAATCCTTCGAATGCGAGTCAAAGTAGCACTATACTGAATTTTTTAATAATAATATTACATTTTATACGCTGTATCTTTACCGACGAACAGTCAAATCGTCCATTACAAACATACATACCTTTCCAAATTGCTCCCCATTGGTATGATTGAGCTATGAGTAGATATATTTATACGTGTACTCAATGTGGCCTCCTGCTGTTGAAGTTTAAGGCTTACGGGTTTAAAGAAAATGCTTCTACTGCTTGTATGTAGTATCTCCTATTGCATTCTTATGTTTTTTTTTTATTCCCCAAGCAACTTATGGCGTTTCCCACCTGCGAATGAAAACGTTCGACTTACAATTTATATTGAAAACAAAAACAATGTTCATATTTTATTGTTGTTTTCAATATAAATTGTAAATCGTACGTTTTCTTTCGCAGGTGGGAAACAGGCCATTAATTTTGCTAAATTATCGCACTTGTAAAAATGTTTATACTCATTTGTAGATTTGTTTATGCAATCTTTAAATTTGGGGCACGCCAGCTTTTTTTAATTTTTTTTTAATAATTTTTCCAAACTTTTCAACAAAGCTTGCCCATTTTTATTAATTTTTTTCATCACTTATACTTAAATTGAGTCTTATTAGGGAAAAATAGCACTTGCTCGCTTATGATATTTTTACGTTAAAAAAGGCAATTGCTGCCGAAATCAATCTTATTATTGGTAATTTTAACAGGTTAAATATATTCAAAACAACGTAAAATATGCTAAGAAATACTAAAAGATAAATAAAAAGTCCTAGCAGGTGCTAAAAGGATATTTTGGCTGGTAAATGAGTTGAAAATGTGCTAAAGTGTTAAAGTGCGAAATTGGCAATACTGCATAACATGCAAACATTGTTTTCTTTTTTTTTACAGTGCAGATGACTCCCTAAGATAAGTGTATTGTTATTTTTAGTTAAGATATATTCGCACTAACCTGCATTACAGCTACTGAAAATATTACAGATGTCGTTTAAAGTATTCCGCACCCAGCAGCTGGCTAATAATCATTGATTGTTAAGTCAAGCGATATTTTTTCGGATTCAGCAGAACTATATTGGAGAGAGAATAAGAGTGTATTAAAAAGTTGTCATAGTCAATCAAATCAATTGCAAATAGATATGTACATATATAAAAAAGGCAAACTTAAGGAACAAACTGCTGCACAGTGGTATAAGAATAAAAACTGAAAAATAATTTTTAGAAGTCAGCTCTCTACTCACATTGAAACTTTGAATAGTTTGGGGGTTAAGAAAATGTTTGCAACAAATAACATAACATAACGACAACATAACAAAATATAATCATGCGAAAATTTCCGAATCACATTTTTCGTTCACATGGATTTTAATTTCGTATCATCAATTCCAATAAAATTAAACACTTCCTATTTCCTATTACTTTTTCCCCAACACAAATCTTTGTGAATAATTTTCTTCATAAATTGTCAAAATATTTCGCAATTTGTTGAATTTTTTTGATACGAATTCATCACACGTTCGGAAATTTCCATGTGAAATTTTATTCATGATATTATTCATATAAAACATAATATACTCTAATATAGCAATACATAATATAGTATAATAATAAATTAAATTATTAATACTATAATTTAACACAATAAAAAGAACATAGCTTAGCATAACATAACAGAAACTGAAACTAGTCACACAAGCATAACATAACATAGCATTAAACTTAATAAAACTAAACAACATTGTTAATAATGCAATGTTGCAGCAGCGCCTCTGGTGTCAATGAGCCGTATTAAATTTTTCAAGCTGTGCTTACTAGCCTTTTTATTTGTTAATTTACTTCGCCGATGGGTCTTCTACACAATACTGATGAAGCAAGGCGCTTGAACGTTCCTACAAAGCTACACTAAAGCACAAAAGAAAAGTTTGTGTTTTTTTTTATAACTGACGAAGACTGGGCTCGAACACGGTATAATAAGTGCGCAAAATTTTTACAAATCTGATTTTCTCTTATTTATAGCTTTTGTTTTATGAACTATAAAGTAAAGCTGTTAAGTAAAAATTGCTCATTGACAATTAAAATAATTCTGCCAAAAAAATCCGACTTCAATGAAAAGATGTGATAGAACTGAAAGTAAACTCTTTAAAAAAATAAAAAATAAAAAAATTTTAAACCTGTTGTTTTAGAAGAAGTACGTAAAATACAAAACTAAATTTTAATGTGCGTTCCTCTGTTCATTTTTTTAATGCAAAATTATGTTTTTTTTTCAGAACTGAGGGTGTTTGTAAAGTTCTGTACAAATCGGTAAAGTAAAAAAAGCACTTAAGATATAATATTAAATTTTAATGGGCGTGACTTTGGCTATTTTTTTAAATGAAAGATTGTGTGTATTTCAGAGCTCAAGGTGGATGGTATGTGTCGTAAGAATCGCTTAAGTAGAACCACGTGTAATATAATAATAAGTTTTAATGGGTGTAGCCCCGCCCATTTTTAAACTTTAAAATTGTGTAATTACAAGAACCAAATGTGTTTACTAGGTTTTACAGGAATATAATAACAAGTAGAATATCATAAAATTCAATTAAAAATTTTTTACAATGAGGCCCATTGGAAGCTTTACCCTTCTAGTCAAAAAAAAAAGAATTTTTACAATCGGTCTAAAATGTAACGAATTATAAAGCAACAATGTCAAAAAAAGTACAGACGAATTCACGGTGTAAACTTAGACAAATTGAACCCTCTTTTTTTTTGAAGTCGGTTAAAAATAAAAAATACCAAAAGAAATAATTAAGTATATAAGAAAATATTCTGCTTGTGTAATTATATTTAATTACATTTTAAACATTTATATATACAATCTTTCAAACCCAAAATATGCTTCAACATTTGACAAGATTTGCCCAATTGCAGTTGCTGATAGACAGATCGAAAAGCAAACCAGCAGCGCAATTGTAATCATAACGTTTACCCATAATGCAACGATAGAATTTTGAGCAATCGGACTCATCACGGTGGAAACCATCTGCCGAACAATCTCCTGAATTTACAGGATTGTTGTTGGGTTCAGTAACAGCAGGCTGAGACACGTCTTCAGGCTTGAGTTCCGCATCTGGCTCATGATCGCATTCAGTATCGTTTTCAGTATCGTTTTCAATTTCGTTATCGGGCTCAGGCGCAGGCTCAGGCGCAGGCTCAGGCTCAGGCTCAGGCTCAGGCTCAGGCTCAGGCTCATGAGGTATTAAAACAATTTCAGCAGGACCCTCGTTATACAGTTTGTTATTAATAGTATTTAAGAGGGGATATTTTGGACCACATCTGCCCAGAAAATCATCCGTTTCAATTGACCAAATCATTACACCACCCAAATTCATAGATTTAGCATAATCTACTTTCATTGCAATACTTTTGGTGTCATCATAGACCACAAGCTCCTCAGAATTATGTAAGTAAGGCACAGCTTGTTCTTCGTCCCATTTATGCGACCAATTATCCTTCATACGACAAATTTCATTGTATCCTAGAAAACCAGACTGTCTGGTATAAGGACCCTGTTGCCCAGGTCCCGTAGCAGATGCACCCAAATGTGGTTTTTGGGCATAGGATAGCCTGAAGGTGTGACCATAGAAAGCCAGACCTAAAACCAATTTATCGGCAGGAGCACCTTGAGTTAAACAAGAAAGTTTTGCAGTCACTCAAACATTTTCAATTTAAAGAAAAAATGGTGATAGAAAAGCTTACCTGCCTTCAGCCAGTATTTAATGGCAGCTTCCACATTGTTTTGATCTTTGCTTCTAAGAGGTGCATTGGCACCGGCAATGCCACCATCTGGGGTATAGAAATCATAAGTCATAACATTAATGTAGTCTACATTTTGAGCCACTCTGGGTATGTTATAAGAAATATCAGCTGTCAAGGGAGAAGCACCTACAGCAATGCTTAAAAGCAAATTCTCAGCCTTAAGTCTACACATAAGAAAATTGATCGTAAGAATATGCAAAAAAAATAAAGGAAGAAGAAAAATCTCACGCTTGGTGTATTTCTCCCAGCAGGGTTGCAAAATTCTCTTTATCTTGCGGCCGGCCGCCTTCACGGCGGCATGGATATTCCCAATCCAAATCTAAGCCATCAAAACCGTGTTTTTTAATAAACGCCAAGGCTGAACTTACAAACGTACGCCTTTTATTGGCATCGCCAGCCATTTCAGAGTATTTGCGTGAACCTTCATTCCAGCCGCCAACAGCAGCCATGACTTTCAAATGGGGGTTTTTCTTTTTTAAAGCTACAGTCTTCTTAATAAGAGCTAGAAAAGAAATACAAAAGTATATTTAAGAAAGCATTGTTTGGTATTAGAGTGAAACGCTTTGTCTTTAAACAATTCAGTGCTCAAAATATTTTATATTTTGCTGTACCCACCATGACCACTCACATCGCCCCATTCATCTAACATGACAAATTTTCCACTTCCTTGTGCATCAATACCAAAGAAGGTATAAGTCAAGTGGGTGCACAGAGTGGGCTCAATGTGATCAGGATTAAATTTACCATCTCCAGGGCGATAAACAGCCCAAGTGCCATAATAACAATTAATGATTTTGCCTGCAAAAATTAGAGGAAAAAAAATAACACGAAGATAAAGAAAATTCAGTTTTTGGCACAATCCCTGACTTACCACCATTTGCCATGCCCAAAATGCTGCACAAGGCCACCAGGCCCAGCAACATCAACTTCAATTGATGCATTTCGCTAGAGATAATTAATTCAAAATTATATTAAAATTACTTGCAAACTTATAGAGAAAACAAGAAGTGCTGTCATTATGCACTGAATCGAGGGTTTTTATATGAAAACGAAAACATGGAATTCTTATTTATGAAAAGAATTTCATATTCAGTTAAATTATTATTTAAATGAAATAAAAAGATTATGCAAATAAACAATAAAGTTATATATGTACATTAAGATGCATAACATCTGTTTAAGCATTTTATAACTTAAAAAAATAATAATATTTAAAGAACTAATCAAGCAAATGGTTTTTTTTTTAAATTGACAAAACAAATACAAAATAAACATTAGAATAACAAACGTATGTTTGTTTCTAAAACAATAAAAGAATATTTTTTAAATTTGATTTGATATTCAGTGTTTGTTGCTTTTTATATTTGCAAACTGTTTGCATTTGCATTATTTAAGTCATTAATTGATTGACGTGATCAAATACAGTTTCCAAGATTTTATTAAGGCAACAAGTATATTGATGCCAGCGTACTTCTTTTTGTAAGGGTATGCATTAAACACATTGAACACAGCAGGCTGCACGACTACACGATCTCAGCTGCTGCTCACAGAAAAAAATATTCCTGCAACAAACAACTTTAATTCAAAATAAAACCAAAAAAATAAAAATAAAAATGTAATAGAGTCTATTAAACTATTGTAATTAATTGAATTTTTAAATAAAAGCTGAATTGACTTAAGTACATTTTTAAATGATTTTTGATTTTATTTTCAATTAAAATCGATTATTGCAGGAATATTGTTTTTTCTGTATAGCGGTGATTATTGCCCTGTAAACAGCTTTTTAATTTATTTGAAAGCGGCAGCGACATAATAACAAACACCTGATATTTTGGGATATATTTTAGTGGTGCCTCTTTCAAATATTTCACATTGAATAAAAATTTAATTTATTATTTCAAATGTAATTTATATCACGCACATAATATAAAAATTTGTTTCAGTTGTTTGTCTTGCCAGTGTTGTGTTGTTTAGCGTTTTGGTTTAGAATATTTTGCTATAGTAAAGCATTTGAAAAAAGGTCTTATAAATGGTCTTGTGCAGGACACTAATATTTAATGCATACGGTACGCTGGCATTAATCTACTTGTTGCCAAAACAAGATGCTAGAAAGCAATTAATGACTTAAATAATGCAAATGCAAACAGTTGCGATATAAAACGCAACAAACATTGGTTGTTGTTAAATATATTAAAAAACTAATTATTAACTTGACAGCACACGGTCAAAAGTACTTGTATGCCAAAACACTCTATTCTTTAATAGCTATTGTTAATCTTTACATTTATTTTCTATACATTCTTCTTACAACTACAATTCCAGCTGAAAAAAAATTAGCCAATGTACAAATGGTAAAGTAAGAAAATAAAAAACATGTTGATTATTAAAATCGTGTTTCAACTTTGATATTTATTAAACTTGTCATTTGTTTAAATGAAAGTATAAGATAATAACTGGAGTTGTTCTAAGAAATTTTTTGGGTTGACCTGTATTAGCAATAGTGCAATGCACAGCTAAACCCCTCAATAATCAATTTCAATATATTTTTAATAAAAAAATATTTTACCTAATAAGTAAAATAATAAGATTATGATTATTAGTGTCGTTATTTTCGATTTAAATTTAATTTTTCAGAAGAAGTTTTTTTTTAATATTCAAATATGTTTTTGTACGTAAAATGTCGCTTACGATAAAATTTTACAACCCATATCTTCTCAAAAGTTATCAACAATTTTGGCATTTTGATAATTCGTAAGCGACATGTAATTGAATAATGAAATAAAATTAGAATAATGTAATGAAATTAGAATTTCATGGCCTCACCCATAGTTTAGAATTATCAAAATGGCAAAATTATTGATCAATTTTAAAAAGATATGGGCTGTAAAATTGTATCGTCGACCCAGAATAGTTTTGCTACACCGACCATTCTTAAAAAAAAAATTTTTGTTAGGTATGGAATATACAGGTTTTGAATACCCTCTTCTTTCTGAATCAAAAACGTGTTTCACGAAATTTATTATGGCTTCTGAGGTATTAAGCATTAGTTTTGCGCCATATCCACTATTTTTAGCTTTAAGAAGTATTGTTTTGCTACACACGCCACTGTTTGGCTACTGAGTAAAATTTTTCATACAAAAATTAACTCTTGTTTTGCCTCATTTATTTATTTATTTATTTTATTTATTCGTACACACAGAATAAAACCAATGTAGAATCGTTAAAAATAGGGTTAATTTTAAATTTTTTGGCAAAGATTTTGCTTTATGGGTGTTTCATGTTAATTTAACATGATTTATAGTAATTGTCAAAAAAAAATTTTTCATTTTGAGAATAAACTTTATTTCACGTTGAATTGACATTTAAGTACTGTTAAAATCAAAATGAGGGATCATATTTAATCAAAGTTATTTCAAGTTAGATCAAAATGAATTTAATTTAATGTAGTAATTGTATTTTATTAATTATTTAACTTACGTGTGGTTAACATAGACATCAGAAAATTATTTGTATATAAATTAAATTTGCTTCCCCGGCCAAGATTTGAACTCGGAACTCATTGCGTGCTAGACAACGTGCTTATCCCTGCAGCCACAACAACTTTAAATATTCATAAGATATACACTAAGTATCTACCATCTTGAATTGAATTATAATTTAACATTATTTCTAGACATTTTACATAAAATTTCTTTGAAAAATTTTAGTTTTAGTAAAAAAAAAACAAAATGCTTTGACTTGAAAAGTTTTAGTTAAAAAAAATACAAAATACTTTGTTGCCTCCAGGATTCAAACCTGCGATCCTCCGAATGCAAGACTAGTACACTGCCTACCAGCCAGCAGCAGTTTGTCGGCTGTTTACGAACATAAAAAACAACAACAATACAAAAAAAAACCTACACAACTCAGCACAAAGTGTATTGCAGCTATGAACAAAGCAAATAACCACCAACACACTCAAACAACATAATAAATTTAATGTGATTTGAATTAACCTTTTCGCATGTTGATTTAACATTGGTATTTTTTTTCTGTGTGTATGTTCAAGTCCTATACAACAAGAATTAATCTTATATTTACACTACTGGAAAGTAGTATCCATAACTAAATCACGGCAGCAAACATATAGACAGACATTAAGATACAAATTTACAAAATCAACCAAATTAAATAATTAATTGTATACATATAAATTTAGGAACAATCGGCACTGTTCTGTATACCGAATCCGAGTAAATTTCTCGATTTCAAAAAATTAATAATGGTCCTGCAGACGTGCTTAAAACTATACACGATAATTTTCTTTCAAATATGATGTTTGGGAATCTATATAATAATAAAATTAAAAAAATAATCTAAAAAAATATTTCTATTGTCGGAGTTAGTTTTCTAAAATCGTGCGGATTCAAATCTATCGGTTTACAGAACAGGGCCGAATATTTGCAAATTTCTAGGTTGATAAGTAATTAAATAAGAATTGTTATAAAGCTAGTTGCGTTGCTATTAAGTTGTTGTGTATGTGGAAGAGTATTCCAGAGACGCGCAGCATGTATATAAAACTGCTATTCGGAAACAAGGAGACGATGTAAAGGAACTTTAATCTTTTTCCCCCTAACTGATCTTGCAAACCTTATTTGATCAGTAAGATATCGTGGCATTTCAGAATAGATAATTTTATGAAGAAATAAAAGCACACGTATATTAACAAGATTGTTGAACGAAACGCCTTTTATAGTTTCGAGGAAAATTGAGAAACATGATCATATCTTCTTTATTTTTT
The DNA here is from genome assembly GCA_905220375.1 of Tachina fera. Classification (NCBI taxonomy): domain Eukaryota; kingdom Metazoa; phylum Arthropoda; class Insecta; order Diptera; family Tachinidae; genus Tachina; species Tachina fera. The sequence goes on along the minus strand of LR999967.1, from coordinate 98,075,464 downwards.
ATCGGTAAACATACCTAATAATATTGTTGAATAAAACGTTAAGCTTTCTTTTGCTAATAGAAACACAGCTAGCATAGAAGTTGGCTTATATTGAAAGGAGTATAGAGTTGTGATGACCAAAGACATCTCAGGTTTGAGTAACTCTGGCCTACAACTGCGTTAACATGGTGTGACCAGGTAAGGTTGTTAGTAAAAATTATTCCAAGATTTTTGGCCGTATTTATAATAGTAATTTTTCCTCTGTTTATTAAGACCTCAACATCAGCAATATTATTAATTGTTTTCTTACGTACGTACGTAAAATGTATCATTTTTGATTTGTGCGGGTTCAAACAAAAACCATTTGCTGTTGCCCAAATAAATACAATTGCACATCATCTGCATACATATGAATTTTGAAGTGCAAAAGTTGTTTAGGTAAATCATTTGCGTATATAGAAATAAATTCAGTGAAGTGCGACTTTGACCCGCGCACGAAGGGTTCCGTACGGGCACGAGATATGTAATTCAATACGAACAATATAAACTATAGTTTTGGCATTTTTTCGTTTTTGGGTTTTTTCGGTTTTAAGCGTTTTTTTTAGTTTGGGTGTTTTTTGAATTTATTGGCGCTTTTTGAGTTTTGGCACTTTTTTCACGTTTTGGCGTTTTTTTTGGTTTTTGAAGTTTTTTTAATTTTGGCAGTTTTTATTATTTTGGCGTTTTTTTTATTTTTGGCGATTTTTTTATTTTGGCGATTGTTTTTAATTTTGGGTTTTGAAGGTGATTTTTTTTTGGTTTTGGCGATTTTTTTTTAGTTTTGGCACTTTTTTTTATCGTTTTTGGGATTTTTTTCTGTTTATGGCGTTCATTTCAAATTTTGGCGATTTTATTCGTTTTGACGATTTTTTTTAAATTTGGCTATTTTTTTAATTTTGGCGATTTTTATTCCTTTTTGCGATTTTTTACACATAAAAAATTATTTTGGTTTTGGCGCATTTTTCGCGTTTTGGCGATTTTTTTCGGTTTTTGGCGTTTTTTCATATTGGCGATTTTTTTTATTTAAACGATTTTTTCGAATTTGGCGATTTATTTTAGTGCTAGATTTTTTTTTTAATTTTGTCGATTTTTTTCGATTTGGCGATTTTTTTAAAATTTTTGGCTATTTTTTTCAGGTTTTGGCGATTTTTTTCGGTTTGACGATTTTATAATTTTCGGATTTTTTAGTTTTACCGTTTATGAATATTTCAAGAGTTTACCTCTTACGGTCTCCAAGATATAGCAAGTTGTCAAAATTACATAGTCAAAAATGCATTAACTGATGGACCACCCTTTAATTTAAATTTTTTAATATTTTGATGTTTATTGTTGTAGTCTATATAAAAATACACTAATTTTACAAATTTCAAGTGTAAATATACATATGTATGTATATACAATTGTATGTATATTACATGAGATTTTAACATTTTTCGTCGCTCGTTTTGGAGCACCCTTTAATTTCTAATTCTCATGTATTTGTTATTGTAGTGACCAAGGTTCTACATATTCTGTCCAAATTTCAGGTCCGTAGCTCTTACGGTTCCTGAGAAAATACCGTGTGACGGACAGACGGACAGCGTAGCGAAAACAATAGGGTTCCTTTTTTCACCTGGTGTACGGAACCCTAAAAAGTAGTGGTCCAAGGATTGACCCTTGAAGCACTCCCCTTGATAAATTTAATGCTGACGATCGGAGGTTGTTCGCGTAAATAAATTGCCTACGGCTAGAGAGATATAGTGATAGTAGTCTAGTTAACATATGAGAAAAATTAAATTGGTCAACAGTGTCAAAGGCCTTAGAATGATCAAGGAGAATCAAAAAATTAACTTTTCCTTCGTCAAGTTCAAGTCGTATGTTTTTTCAGTTACATCCATTAAAGCGGGAACAAAAAATCATTATTTTTTATATAAAGCGACATTTGATTATGAAGAATTTTTTCAAGAGCCTTAAATAGAGAGCACAGTATGGCAATTGGCCTGAACTCGTAAGTCTTTTTTAGGTATAACAAATGAATAATGAAGAAAAGGTTCCGCAAGAAAAATTCAATGGTGACTGTTATGCAAAAACATCATCAACCAGACGCAGCCGCCGATCAAATGTGTTAATATTAAACTTATTAAACACTAAAATAAAATAAAAGAAACCTTAATTATGCATGTTAGAGTATAACAAACATCATATTACCAATGTTACCAGATTTCAATAAAAATAATTATCCCTGAAGATGTTGGAAAATCCCAACGAAACGTCGGATACATTAAGAATGAAATAGAAAACGTCTTTTATTTACATTTTGAAGAAGTTGAATGACCTTGAAAGCCTGAATAGATACAATATCTATAAAACTACATTAATTGATATTAAAAATAAGGTCGAGAAATTACATACAAATATATCATTTAATTTCATTCTTTATATGAAATACACTTCAATGACTTGTTTATCTTATGTAAAAATATTACGGCGGCGGCTTCTTGGTCGGCGTCACACGATAGACTCATTTTTCTGTACAGCAAGACAAATAAAGGAAATAACAAAATTTTCAATTCACAGCTGGGGCCAAAACGTATCTTTACTTTCGTAATATAGTAATATTGACTTCTAACTTTAATGATATAAGTTTACAAAAATTTACATTTTTCCTCAAGACATGTGTCGTAAGCAGTGGTGCCAATACAACAAAATCCATCGGGTATATTTTGAGAAAACTTCATGTAAACCTTCTTAAGACTCAGTTATCCAACTGTAATGTAATGTAACTGCAACGTAGGAAACTGTTGATCGATATTTTTATATGAAAAGTAGGTTACGTTACATTACATCTCCATAATCATTTTCATTACTTTTCACATAACAATATCGATCAGCTGTTTCCTACTGTTGCAGTTACTTTACTTTACAGTCGGCTAACTGAGCCTTTAGTCGTTTTTCTCCACTCCAACTTTGTGTCATATGGGCTAAACCTATTCTGAGGCAACTATATGTTAAAAAAAAAGTTTGAATATTTTAAAAAAACCTTCCTCTGAAAAATTTAATTGTTATAGCTTACGATAAAATCGAAAATAGGGCTCGATATGTTAAACTTAAACGGCAACAATTCCCAAAAAAACACTAATAAATATTCTTTTAGAAATTTTTGTTTTTCTCATGTTAATTTTTTTAACCGACTTCTAAAAAAAGGAGCAGGTTAACAATTCGTCTCTATTTTTTTTTTGGTCTTACTTTTTGTTATTGCCAATAGTAAAATACACAAACCATTCGGCTAATTACTTATTTTAATGTTTTGTTTGTTTTTAATTTAGAAGATACTTAAACAGATATTATGTTTCTTAAATATACATATATAAATATATTGTGTTTTTGCACAATCTTCTTATTTCAGTGAAATAATAATCTAACGAAATATGAAATTCTTTTCATAATTAAAAATTCCATACATTCGTTTGCATATAAAAACCCTGGGTTCACGGCATGTTGACAGCACTTCTTTCTTTCTCTATAAGTTCGCAAGTAAATTTAATATATTTTGGAATTAATTTTTTGAAGCGAAATGAATCAATTGAAGTTGATGTTGCTGGGCCTGGTGGTCCTGTGCAGGATTTTGGGCATGGCAAGTCAGGGATTGTGCCAAATGCTGAATTTTCTTTATCTTCATGTTACTTTTATTTCTTCTAATTTTTGCAGGCAAAATCATTAATTGTTATTATGGCACTTGGGCTGTTTATCGGCCTGGAGATGGTCAATTTAAGCCCGATCACATTGATCCCACTTTGTGCACCCACTTGACTTACACCTTCTTTGGTCTGCATCAAGAAGGTAGTGGAAAATTAGTCATGTTAGATGAATGGGGCGATGTGAGTGGTCATGGTGGGTACAGCAAAATATACATCCTGTGCCTATGTTCTGTAACTTTGGTGAGAACTTTTCCAAACGAAAAGTTTGTTGTCATTCTGTGAAACACAGGATGACTAACAAGAAACTTAGTTCCTTGGTCATGTTTCTTGTAAGCTTATTCCAGGTTGTGTGTGAATCAGCCTACGAAAAACAGGACAACCAATATAATTGTTTGATTTTTCTCGACGCGAAAACTTCTCGCAAGTTACAGAACACAGGTACTGGGCCACGATGTCGACAAGAAATTATCTGTCGCTTAAATACAGTGCAAACAAAAACAAAATAAGAAAATATGTTTTTGTTTTCACTATAACTAAGCGAAAGATAATTTCTTGTCAACATAGTGGGCCAGACCGATAAAGTAATTTTAGGCAATATTTTGTTTAACGACAAAAGTTTTGCTCTAAGCCCAATCATTGCTTTCTTAAGCATATTTATGTGTGTATTTCTAGCTCTCATTAAGAAGTCTGTGGCTTTAAAAAAGAAAAACACCCAGTTGGAAGTCATGGCCGCTGTTGGCGGCTGGAATGAGGGTTCACGCAAATACTCTGAAATGGCTGGCGATGCCAATAAAAGGCGCACTTTTGTAAATTCAGCCTTGGCGTTTATTATAAAACACGGTTTTGATGACTTAGATTTGGATTGGGAATATCCATGCCGGCCGCAAGATAAAGAGAATTTTGCAACCCTGCTGGGAGAAATACACCAAGCGTGAGATTTTTCTTCTTTCTTTATTTTTTTTTTGCATATTCTTACGTTAAATTTTTTTGTCTGTAGATTTAAGGCTGAGAATTTGCTATTGAGCATTGCTGTAGGTGCTTCTCCCTTGACAGCTGATATTTCTTATAACATACCCAGAGTGGCTCAAAATGTAGACTACATTACAATACAATGCCCAGATAGTGGCATTGCTGGTGCCAATGCACCTCTTAGAAGCAAAGATCAGAACAATGTGGAAGCTGCCATTAAATACTGGCTAAAGGCAGGTAAGCTTTTCTAACACTTTTCTCTTTAAATTAAAAATTTTTGAGTGAGTGCAAAACGTTCTTGTTTAACTCAAGGTGCTCCTGCCGATAAATTGGTTTTAGGTTTCGCTTTCTATGGCCACACTTACAAATTAGGTAATTCTCAGGAAGTAAAATTGGGAGCAGCTTCTATGGGCGCCGGTGATGCAGGTCCATTTACGGAAGAATCAGGCTATCTGGGCTACAATGAAATCTGCAGTATTAAGGATAATTGGTCCTAAAAATGGGACGAAGAACAAGCTGTTCCTTACATGTACAATTCCCAAGAGCTTGTGGTTTATGATGATACCAAAAGTATTGCAATGAGGATAGATTATGCTAAATCTATGAATTTGGGTGGCGTAATGATTTAGTCAATTGAAACGGATGATCCGGGGCAGATGTGGTCCAAAATATCCGCTTTTAAAGACTATTAACAATAAACTGGGTAATCCTCAAGACATGAAACCCAGCGAGGGTTCTGCTGAAAATGTTTTAATACCTCATGACCCTGAGTCTGAGCCCCAGCCTGATAACGAAACCGAGTGCGAGCCTGATTACGAGACTGAAAACGATACTGAATGCGATAATGAGCCAGATCTGGAACTCGAGCCTGAAGACGTATCTCATCCTGCTGCTACTGAACCCAACAACAATACTGTAAATTCAGGAGATTGTTCGGCAGATGGTTTCCACCGTGATGAGTCCGATTGCTCAAAATTCTATCGTTGCATTATGGGTAAACGTTATGATTACAATTGCGCTGCTGGTTTGCTTTTCGATGTTTCTATCAGCAACTGCAATTGAGCAAATCTTGTCAAATGTTGAAGCATATTTTGGGTTTGAAAGATTGTATATATAAATGTTTAAAATGTAATTAAATATAATTACACATGCAGAATTAAGGAAAAAAGATTCAATTCGTCTGTTTTTTTACATTGTTACTTCATAATTCGTTTTATTTTATTCCTTTTCACCTTAACGATAAATATCTACAAAAAGTTTTTACCTTTTGGGTCAGCAAAGCCAAATCTTGTTTTGAAACATTACTTTAATCAATTTCACTGATAATATAATAGCATCAGTTCTTTTTATTTTTATTCTTTTCATAAATCCAAATATTAACACTTCACTGTATTTTAATCTGGGGCTGGAAAGAAAGTGATACAAATCAAAAAACCGAATAGAAAAAAAAAATTTTAGAACAATTTTCTTAACACTTTTCAGCAAGAAAATAACATGGCAGTCTTGGGCGAACATTATCAAAAGCTTATGAAAAGTATATATATTATGGAAAAAAGTAATTTGTTTGAGGTTAAGTTACAACTGCACGTTTTATTGACAAAAGCAATAACATCTACTAAAATATTTCGGAGTTTTTAATTACTTACTATCCCTTCTCTTCGCCATATTATGCACGACTTTATTCTTCTTGTTTAAAACTCATAAAAAACATTTTAATTTATATCAAAATAACACGTTTTGTGCTACACTGAACACGTTACTTGTAAATATCAACTTAGACTGCCCATCAACTAGATGATATTTGTTTTTTACAAAAACAAAATATACGGTTATTTGATTTTTGTTATTTTCTTAATCGAACTTCATTAACAAAAATATTATTATTGTTATTGTAAAAAATTATTTTTGGCCAATATTTCAGGCTTTGGTGTACGGAAACCTTAAAACTACTCAAAAATTTTAGATAATACCCTACAGGAGATCGAACTAGTGTCCAACTGGTATTTTACTTGTACAGAAACCACCACCACTAGTTCCCAACTGTAAACTTTCCTATAACATCTTAATGCTCAAATAGCATTGAGTGTGTTTAGAAAATTACTTGTGTCATTTGTACTAGTTTAGGACTAGTTTATTACCATTTCTTTTGCATTGGTTTAATTCCTTTGTTACCCTGTGACAAATGAAAGCTAAAATTCGCAATTATTTATCAATATTCAAAAATACAAATGGTTAATTATAATTATTTGATTATAATTATTTTTATGTGAAACCAAAACTTTAAAAATTGTATAATACCAATTTTCGAACAGTGCACAAGGGCTCTGTGAGGTAGTCAAAATTTATTTTGCAGTGTGGTGCCTTGGAACTACTTGATATACTAATACTCATCAGAAGTAGTAATTTTATACCACAACTTAAACACTTTTCGCTCTAGTTCTTGCTGTTCTAGTAATTATACTAGTAGCTTTTAGACAATTGACACCTATTCTCCTGCAGGGTATTTCATATATGAAGTAATTCCTACAACGACTTTAACCATTTTTGGCCAAGCTCGTGACAGTGTGTGCTGGCTTATTTATCATGCCCGTTTACCGTATGAGTTATAAATAGTTTCTTTCATATTGTTTACATTAATCATACGCACTGCATGCATGAACATGTGTGTGTGTGTGTAATACGAGATTTACACAATGAGTCTATTGTGGGGTTTAGAAAGCGTTTAGAGGGCCTTTAAATACCAAGTGAAGAAAGCATCCTAAAAATTGAGATAAGTAATTTTCTTAAACTCTTTATATAATTTTTTCACATTAATATTTCAACCAAATATTCATTTTAATCGAAATCATACAAATTAACAACTTATTTAAATTATCTTAAACAATAATTGGCTAAATAGTCTATTTAATATTTAATTGTTTAAATATTAAAGCAGAATTTCGCCAAGGTTAGAATTTTTGCAAACAATTGAAATGTTTTAAAGCCAAAAAAAAAAACAAAATTCCTAAAATGGTACACAACATTGCAATATGCTTGCAGTCAGTCAACTGCATAATTTATTCAAATACTTGTTAGAATTTCAAATATTTTTTTTCATTTTAAGCTCTTAACAGTCTTGTGTGTACTTGAGTTAAATCAATAATGCAAGGAATTTATTAAAGAGTTATTTGCTTTTTTTTTTGTTGTTAATGTTTTTGTCTATTTATAAATATTTATTTTTAAAAATCAAATAATCAAACCGTAAAATTAATGACATTAAGATCGAAAGAAACCACATTGTTGGGAAACATTAAAAACACTTCACACACACCTATAGTGTGTAACAAAGCAAGCACAATTGTAATTGTTGAAAAATATTTTTATAAGCATCTTGTTATTGTTTTCTTTATTTGTTATTTATGTTTTAGTGCCAACAATAAATAATATTTCAATAAAATATTTTTGTAGTTTTGTTTTTTCTATAAATAAATATTACGCTAATTACGTGACGTTATGTATGTTTGAGCAGAAGAGAAAAAAATTGTTTTCAATTTCAAATTATGACGACTACAACAAACGTTTTTATTATTGCTTGCAAGAATTTTTATTTCCAAATTTTATTTTTAATATATTTTTAATTCAATTGTGTTTTTAATAAAAAAAAATGTATGTAGCACATGGTGTGTTCGATAAAGGCCGCCTATTACTGAATAGAAAATTAACATATTTAGAGCTCTGCATTTGCTGCAGGTGCCTTCGCACAGTGGGTCCATCAAAACTATGAAACCATATTGTTTCCCCCTAAATAAGTTTCTTCATATTGGTACCTCAAAACAATATCGGCAGTCTGTTATATCTTATTTTCTAAACTTTAAAAATTATTCTATTCCTTTAAAAAATTATTCGAATAAAATTAAATAATATAAACTTCATTACTTTATTAAAAAATATATATTTTTCCCTTAATCCAATGAATATATTTCTTGGGTCATTATTTGAAATTTTGAAATTTTTCAAATCATTTTGGAAAAAATTTTATTCGAATATTCTTCTTCCTCTAAAGCAAAATCAATAGCCTGAAATATCTACCGATCTATCTTTATAAGCAATAAAAAATTATTCTTTTACAAAATTATTCGTATAAAATTTCATAAAAATATGAATAATTTTATACATATTAAAAAAAATATAATTCTTGCCATTTTTCAAAATGTAAATATATCTTTGATCATTATTTACGTTTGATATTTTTTAAATACATAATATTGGAAAAAAATTTATTCAAATAATCGAAAAAATTTGAGATTTTCCCCGACCAAGGATAGAAAAATGCGCTTTCGTTGCATCGTTCAGTCCAATGGATATGTTTCTGTTAAATAAAATTTAAAAAAAAAATATTCGAATAATCTAATAAAATTTTATGAAAAATTATTTCTGTCAAATAAAATTTAAAAAAAATTATTCGAATATTTAAATTAAATTGTATTGAAAAATAATATGGTTTCAAATTCGAATTGTGTGTATTATATCAAAATAAATATGTATTAATGATTCGATTAGACTAAAAAATATTATTCGAATAAAAGAAATATATGTTAAAGTTTTCATTGTTTCGATTATTCGAATTACTATATAATACAACAATTTTTGCGCAATAATTTCTAAAATGTTTGTATTATGTGTTTGGAATATTCGAATAAATTTTATATTACATTGGGTCGTTCAATTTGTTATACATATTGTTACCTTAATATATAAAGGCCTTAACTCATTATTTTTTTGAAATCGAGTTTTTTTGTATATTTCGTTACCAGAACAGCTAGTGTATCGAAAAATGCAAAAATTTCGATTTAAAAAAAATATAAAGTTAGGCCCTTTCTATATTCAGGTAACGATATGTATGCATGTACATATGTACATATGTATATTATTATTAAAAGAACATTTAATAGAATTATATTGTGGAAATAATTTTGTTCAAATAATTTTAATAGAATAATTTATATATTTTGGAAAAACAATTTTATTCGCATTACTTTATTCGTCTAAATTTATTCGATTAATTTTATTCGGATAATTTTTATTTATATATATTTTGAAAAAACAGTTTTATTCGAATAGTTTTATTCGTTTAAATTTATTTGATTAATTTTATTCGGATTTTTTTTTGAAATAGAATAATTTTGTTTGAGTAAGTTTTTCCCAATATTTAAATATAAAAGTTAATGTGTAATAAATATGTATGCGAATAATTTCGTTTTAATAATTTTATGCAATACATTTTTTTTCGAATAACTTTAATCGTTTTATATTAATCAATTTTTGTTTGAGTAATTTTAATTGTATAATTCAGTTTTAATAAATTTTATTTTGCTAGAATATTGTATGAAAATAGTTTAACCTTTTTTTTTGTTTCAGATTAGTCGTTAGAAAAGTTTTCGAATAAAAATCTAAGAAAAAAATTTATTTGATTAAGTAAATAGTTTTTTTGTTTAAACGATATTTGGAATTTTCGTGGATTGTTATTTTTTTATGCGAGGGCGGTTCAACAATTTCTTCCACTTAACTGATAATGCATTCATTATTTACTGTCGCTGTCAATAGACAACTGTCAGTTGACTCCTGTCAAAATTTTAAAAAGCTACGTCTTTTTTTTATCTGACAGCCATTGATGACAGACTACCAGCGCATGATTTGTGAAGAGTTTCGTGTGCTCATTAAAGGTGGGTATTCACTTCTGTAAACAATCTTTTGAGCACAATGGATTTGAATGTCTTATGGCAATTTAATTTCTATCAGCAATGGAACCTTTAAGAAAACACAACAACATTTCTAAATTATCATTATCTGACACTGGATGGCTGGATTTATTAAAAGTCTGAAGTTCATGAATACTGCATTATTTCAGCTGTTTCAGTAGCAATTTCATTTATGAGTGAAATAATTTCCATATCTCAAAGATGGAAATATTTACACAAAATGTTTAGCAAAATAGCAAGAGATTGATAAATCACCAAGTACAGCCAATAATGCAAGTGAGTGGAATAAATTTGCAGTGCATACGCCGTGTTTAATGTCACAGTTGACGGATTTTGTTTAGTAGAACACACACACACACATACACACCCACAAAAAGAACATTCCTAACCCCCTTGTAATGTTTAACAACAGGCTTTTGCTTTACAAGAACAATACAGCAAACATCAAATATTTTTAGAATAAAATTACATATTTTCATTTCAAACAAAGACAACTTTTATTATAAGCTGCTGCTGTTATTGCTGATGCAACTCATGAAAATGACGATGATGATGACAGGAACAGAGAGTGACCATGCCGCAAAACAAAAACAAAAAACAAATATTACATCTGCACAATATCTTCAACGTGCCAGTCATGGTTTTATTATTTTTTTTTTTAAGAATTTAAAAAAAAGAAACACTCACTCACGTAAGTGTAGTCATGAACTCAAATCTGTGGCCTTCAGCATTTTGCCCTAAGAAATTTAAAAGAAAAGAAAAACAGCAGTAAAAATTTGCTGATTTTGTTGGCGTAATTTCAAAAAAATTTATTGAGTAAGAAAAATTTATGGCCAAAAACTTTATATACAGTTAAAAATTAGGCCTAAGGATGTTATTATACTTAATATTTTAAATAAAATTTAAATTTAATTTAAATTAAAGTTATACCCCCTTATGCAAAAAAAATGGTAAACTTAAAGTTGGTTTAACACAGGAATTTTGTATGGCAAAACCGGTTTTAATGCATGCTTTAACTTTAACAATCGTTTTTGCATAAGAGCAATAGTTTTTAAAATTTGTTTAATTTATTCCTTTCATCTCTTGCTAAATTATAATTATATTTTTATACAGTAATCCCTGTATTAACGGCATGATTGGTTGCGGAAATGGCAACGACGTATATCGAGGGCTTACTGTCTCCTATTTGCTTTAATATTATGTGAGCCAGCAAATGCATCTTTTCAGTTCGTTAAGCACATAATTATTTTTGAAATTTAATTTCTTGCTTGAGCAAAATAATTTTTATTATACAATAAATTTACTGTAAAATAATTAACAACAATTTTTTTCAAATTCAATTTATTTTACTTTTAACGATTTTTTTATATATTTAATCATGTATTTATTATTTTTTATTGCTTTCTATTGTTGTTCAGGCTCATTAAAATTAACTTCTAACGCTATAAAAAATCGGATGTTCGAAAATATGTCGCTACAACATCTGCATTTTCTTTTGACTGTTCCAATCTGGAAATAAGCTTAAGGCCAAAAGCAGGTTCCTTTACTCACAAGATAATGGCAGGAATTTGAGTTAAATATATTATTAATTTTCATTTGAACTTTAAAAATTTCTCGCAAAATTTAAAATTTTCTTATGCCAAAATTTTTTACAAATTAAGCAAAGTTTTACTAATCCAAACCCTTGTAAAAAGAAAAATATCTTAACTCATTATACATCAAATTCAGATGTAAACCTTCAAAACTCCGATACTCATACATTTCTTGGCAACACTGTTTAATAAATAAAGCAAAAAACAAACAAAGAGCGGCAGACGGCATGCGACATTATCAACACAAACTGTTTGGCTGCTGCAATAAGGCGTTGTTTTTTTGTATTATAAAAAAAAATGAATTCATTGTAATTGGCCTGTGGCCAAATAATCAACAACGAACACATTAACCAAATGTCTGTTTATGGCTGAAATTGGAAGCACAATAAGAAGAAAAAACAACATGAAAAGAAATTTAAGGGAAAAAAATATATTCTTTTCGGTCAGAAAACTAATGTAATGGCGGTAGATCACAAAAATTATTTCGGTATTAATGAAAGAAAGAAAGCACTTTAAGGTTTTAAGTGATATTGCTTGCACTTTAAGCTTTACTGTTAGCACATGCACTTGATATTCAAAATATTTAAGCTCAACCAGTTTAAATTTATTTTAATACAATTTCACACAAACCTAAAAAATTATTCTTACGATTAGTAGAAAAATAAATTGTATATTAAGCAGAGTTAAATTGATTGGAATGTTTTCTGTTTCTTTAATGTTTCAGGGCTCAAATTTTTTAAGAGTTCTATGATTGCAAACATAAAATTTTATTTTTTTTTAATTTAACAAAACTATTAGAATAAAAATTTATACTTGACAAAATCATATATGTCTTCTTGCAAAAATAAGACATTTTTTATTCGATTAATTTTATTCGAATAACTTTATTCGATTAATTTTATTCTATTATTTACAAACATTTTTAAAATACATTAATCACAATATGGGTTTTAATATGGCAATTTTATTTGAAGCACAAACAATAAACGAATAATTTTATTTAAATAATATTATTCGATTAAGTTTAATTACATTATAGTATTTAAATGGTTAGGCTTGAATGGTATTATTAAAATAATTTATTTCGAATAAAAAAGTTTTTTTTTAATATTTTCTAAATGATTTTGGTAAAAAAAAATTTAATCGAATAAAAAAAAATCAACTATTATTTTTATTCGATAAAAATTAAATTAATTTTTTCTCATACTTTTTTTTATCCCACTATCTTTATAAAAAAATTTTATTTATTTTATTTATTTCTGATTAAAAAATTTTATTTGAATAATAAATATTAATTGAATAATTTATGTATTTCGAACAAAAAAAATACTTGTTTAAATAATTTTATTCGTTTAATTTCATTCAAATAATAGATACTCCTTGAATTAGAATTATTTAAAAATATTAATGGTCTGTTTGTTTCACAATATCGAAAGAAAACTTTCGACTGAAATCTTATATTGAAAACAACAATAATATATGAAAATTTGTTTTTGTGTTCAAAATAAATTATAGGTCGAATGTTTTCTTCTGTTTCATTTTGGTCCTCGTTTGACCGTTTTTGGCGCCATTTGGCGATTATTTGTATGGAAAGCAGAATTTTCGCATGCATTTGGTAGATCTTGCAATAACTTTATTTTTATGCTGTCACCGCTAATACTAATTCCCAAATTTTCGAGTGCCATGATCATTGGACGATAGCTTTCCGGCAGCCCCGCTAACAAGAGGGATCGAATCCATTCCTCACTAATTGAAAAACCAATGCCGTTCAACGCCTGAGCCGTAGTCACAATTTCTTTTACAAAAATTTCCATAGAATTGCAATTTGAAAGACTAGTCGTGATGAGCTTACGCAAAAGTGCCACGCGACGTGTTAATCCACTATCTTCGTAGGCATTTGCTAATCGTTGCCATAACTCCTTAGCTGTTTTTGCATTCTGAATATAGACATAACACAAAGGGTCAATAATGAGCGTTAACTTGCTCCTGGCTCTTCTGTCTTGATCTGGTTATATTGGCGTCTTTGGGTTTCCGTTTTCATCGGTTTCAAAATCGATTGTGGTGGTGCAAAGATTGTCCAAATCCAGAAAAGCCTGTGCAGCAATTTTCCATGTTGGGTAATTTTCCCTGCCAAATAATTTGTCGATAGTCAAACCACTGCTTTCCGGCTTCGACATATTTATAAAATATTTTTCACAATCTATTATATTTTAATTTTTAAATTTTCTTGGGTCTCTGGGCCCATAACCTATAGCAGAGTAAGGTTTTTCAATATATAAAAAGTATAACGTTTATTAGAAAAGTAACGAAGATAATAAAGAAAATTAAATTTGATAAGTACAATAAATTCAATGTATACTATATTAGAATTAACTATATGACTAAAGGTAGTATACAAAATATGATTAAACAAGTTAACTCCAATAGTTATATTTTAACAGAATTTGAAAATTCGATTGCATCGTAGTAAGCAAATTCCATTTGAAAATATATTTTCATTGTTTTTATTCTAAAACATTGTTTTTATTGGGGAAGAATATTTGTGCTTTGAAAAGAGTCACAACTAAAACAAAAATTTAACAACTTTATCATAAAAACCATCACATTTTGAATCAAAATTATAAAGTAACACAAATTTTATCAACAAATGATTAATGGGAATACGCTGAAATTTTAACAATAGATATATATTGATGATGTTAGTTCATTTCTGGCAAAAAGTGAAATTTTAAAAATTTTGATTTAATACCCTCTTGTTGATAAGATGCGGTATGTATACTCAAATATTTTTTTTAAACAAACACAACCCGCGAAGCGATTAGCTTGTGTCTGCAGAAACATCCAGGGTCTATGCCGGGAATCGAACCCACGACCTCTGAACTGAGAGGCTAGCGTCGCTACCACTCAGCCACCACCTCAGGGCACCACTGTTGGTTCAGCAAGTCTATATGCGTTTTGTTGCTTCAAATAATTGTATTCGAATCATTTCTTTTCGAATAATTTTATACAAACATTTAATTTTAACAAGTTCATTGATATAATTTCATGGGCATACAAAATTTTAAGAATATTTTATTCAAAAAATTTAATTCGAATTATTTTATTCGAATAATTTTATTCGACTAATTTTAAATTAAAAAAATTATATTTGAACCAATTTGTGAGAGTAATATTTTAATCGCATAATTTTATTTAAATTATTTTAACCCACTATTACATTCGAATAATTGTGTTTAAAAAGTTTACTTGTATAAATTTATTATAATACATTTTTTTTTTCAATAATTATAATGGAAAAGCTTTCTATGATTAATAAAATATTTTTTATTTAATTTATTTAAATATTTTATCTGCTTATTAGTTAAGAAAATAAATTGTAAAAAGCTTCAAATGAAAAATAAAAGAGCATTTCGCATTGCTGCTCACGTTTATCACAATTGTGTGTGTGCTATTTTTTTTACGATTTATTTTCAAAATATTTGCCAAGCCATTATTTATTGAACTTATTTTACAGTTTTAATTTATTTACTGCGTACAACAATCTTTTTTTTCTTAATTTTTACAAACATTTTAAACGATTATCGTAAATCTGCTTTATATGTACATACATATATGCAGAACACTTCTACATTTTAAAGGAAATAATTTTTAAAATTTATACGAATACACAAAAGAAGACATTATACTCGTATTATATTATTAATGGCGAGTAAATTGAAAATGTTCTGCAATAATTGTTTGCGTCGACAGTGGACACACATACACACACTCAAACACGAATGATTGCACACATTCAGAAGCGATTACAACTCAGTGTTTATATTTTGTGTTGTTGGAAGCAAAAAATTATGATATCATCATATTTATATTTCGAAAGTCAATATTGGAAAAAACATTTTTTCATGTAAATAAGAATTGTTGACCTATAATTTATCCAACATTTGCATTTGCTGAGATTTTGTGGTAGTTAGTTAGTGACAAGTCCAAGATTGTGCAATAGTTCCACAGAAAACCAAGTGCCGATTCATCACAGCTTTGGAAAAACAGTCGAGGGGGAGGGGCTGTAGGTTGGCCGGTTTCTGATAAGAGAAAGTAAGGCTAAGTTTACATCGGACATTTTTTGTGTGTCATTTGCCCAAAAGAGGTTAACCAACTATTTACTAATGAAAAACGGTTTGGTTTTTACATGTATTTATTGATTTAAACAGTTTACAGTCAGTCATGTTGGATTCTATAAAATTGTCTATTAATTATGTATGAAACTGTTTAACCTAATAATAAATACCTGCCTGAATGAAAAAGCTTTTAATTAGTAATTAGTTGGTTACGCTTGTGTGGCACATAGCACAAAGATGTAAACCCGGCCTAAGTCACTTTGTGTTACCTGTGAGTAGGAAAGTACTAGAGATGGTAAAGTGACGTTAAAATAAGAATTAACATATAAAGCAGATTAACCTATTTTATGTTAAAAAAATCAACCCTGCAAGAAAATGCTAATGCTTAAAAGTCATCGGCATACATGCAAGAGGTTTTTAGAAGGTACTTTCAAAGATATGTAAAACAAATTCATGGATTCTTATTATTCCCCGTGAGATATTTCCTGCTGAATTCAGAATAAGCAGAGAAATAAATTGCCTGATCAGCTGTTTTGCTTCCAGCTGTTTTATTTAAGCTAAAAACTTGCAAATGATAATTTAAAATAAGGCAGTGTGTAATAGAGAAGAAGAATTCCTTATTTATTCTTATGAATCCACTCTACTACTGCATGAAAAAAATTTTCTATCATATATGTATTAGAGGCCTGTGTAAACAGACTTGAAATGTAAATACGTCTTGTTTTTTAAATGTATTCTCGTGGCATGTATTATACTAAACCAATTATAAATGCTGTTGTTCAATAAGCGAAGCACGATGGATGCATTGGTGTTCGTGTATATGAGTGTTTACAAGCGATGTCGCGAAGACTTTTTGTTCGTAACAAACACTCAAAAGAAGTTGTGTTGATGCGTGTATTCTTGTTATTTTGCATATTGTACGCTTGAGTGTGTGTGTGTGTAAGATGTAGATGGTAAGCTGTTTTGTGTTTAAGGGTGTTTTTTAAAAGCAAGCGCATACAACTAATGTCAATGCATGTGTGCGATTGTATGTGCGCAGAAAAATATTTTATTTATTATTTATTTATTTATTATTTATTTATTTACAAATTTATTATAATTTAAATTACAATAAATTAAAAGCTAAAAGCACTATTAACAAATGCCTATCGGCTTAAGAAAAATAAAAGATCATGCGTATGAAGAAGCCAGCATCACAAATTTTTCAGTAACGAAGTATTTTCTTCTTTACTCCTATACTTGCAATAACTAAAACAAATGTCTTGCCAACAGTGTTGCTTAGCGTTTGTTTTAGAAGACATCACTGCAGTCAAGCATTTTAAAAATATCTCATGTCCTAAAACTCTTTGTAAGTATTCTTTTGCAGGGGTCTAATATGTATACATATACGACATCAAGCTACTGACTGTAAATCAGTGATGTCAAAAATAAAACTATACTTGTATGTGTGAGAAAACTTGTCTCATTCGTCTCTGAAGTACATTGAAAAAAATAAATATTTGGAACTAATGCAGTTTAGTAAAGCAGCTGAAAAAAATTAAAAAGTTTCTATGTAATCAAAAATTTTAAAATAAGGAATAAAAATTAAATAAAAAAGTTGGGGGCGAAAAAAATGAAAAATTTCCAAAAAAAAAGTTTAACATAAAAATTGGCTGCCCATATTTCCCGAGTTATTGGTCTTTTAAGTTTCCATATTAAATGCAGTTTAGTGAGGCTGCTCGAAAACAAATTAAAATGTCTTTTTAATACATATTCATTTCTTTTTTTGAAAGTTAAAACACATCGAATGTCGCGAAAAGCATTAGTGATCATAATAATATTTTTCGCATGCCACTTTTTTCTTTCACTGTATCTATGTATAAAGAATTGAATACACCCGGTACGCATGTGTTAAGCCGAAGGTCCACACCATCCGTTCAATGCGTAGTTGCGTTTTATGCATGTGTCAAAAAAGTAGAATCAAAGTAATTTTATGTGGCAAGTTACAGAACAAAACGCAAAGAACGTATAGACGCATAGGACGGATAAAGTAGATCTACTTTCTACTTTTGTATCCGTCTCATGCACCATGAAAAAATGTCAGCTGTTCTTGAAAGCGAAAGATGGCAAATTATATTATATTTTCAATGATATCGATAAAAACGCTAGTGTGGTGGATTTAAATTTTAAGTTTTTTTGTTATAAAAAAGTTTATAATAAATGAGAAATATTTTGTAATAAAGATTATAACTATTTTCAAGAAGAAAATATATTAAAATCAGTTTTTAACATAAATATTTCAAAAACAAAATTTTCATTCTAGTTATCGATTGCTTTTGTGTACTAAGTGTCATCTCTGTTGTGTTTATTATTATATAAGCAAGTGCAATGGAGGAGAAGCTAATTGAAGCTGTGAAAAATCACAAAGTTTTTTATAATAAAAGCCTACTCCTCACAAAATATTATATAGATAAACTCAATGAATTCCATGAAGTCATTTAAAATAACAATTTCACTTTCCATTTTTGCAAGAACTGTTTTTATTTTTAAAAATATTCACACTACAGCTGACCACAACAAAAATATTTGGCGCATAAAACGTATTGCATGTAACTTGAACTTAGAATTGAAGAGAACGTACAGAAACGCATACAACGCATATGCATAGAACGGATGGTATGGACCTTCAGCTTTATCGTCGCTGTCTCATTGACGTTTAAATGGAAGAGAATAAGAGTGTGTGTGATTTTATTTTGCACAATTGTGCTATGAAACTGACATCAATGCTGTAAATGTCCAAAATATTATGCATGTGTTTGTGTATATACGAAAATTATTGGTTGGCAACAATGAGCAAATACAGTGCTGCCAATATAATACAAAACTAGGCAATGACTGAAAACTTAAAATTATAAAATATTATTGAACATAAGATTATCTCAGAATTCGTATCAAGCAATAAATTGATTCATTTTTATGACATCCGCGTGATATAAAAACATTTAAAATAAGTAATTTTATTCAGAAATAACTTTTAGTCTAATTTCAGTAATTTCAATTCTTATTGAATGAAATAAATTTAAGTTAAATATCTGATGTTAATAACAAGCTCTACCCAAGTAGATAGACTAGGGTGCTGATGAAATGCGTGGCTGCACAGAAAAGTATCGATATTTCCCCTTGCTAATAAAGTTTAAGTTTAATTTTTCTTCTCTTGTTTAGAAACTCCCATCAATTAATAAAAATATTTCATTCAATAAGAATTGAAATTACTGAACTTAAGCCTGACTAAAAATTATTTCTGATTAAAATTCACTAAAGTTCAATTAAAAATCTAAAAATGTCTCACATAAGTAATTTTATTTTTATATAAATGTAAAATAAAGGGTGTTTTTTTCTGGAGTGACACAAGTTTAAATAATAACGAAACGAGGAAATATATTTTTAACATCAACGAAATGAGTTCTATTGGAAAGAAACTTTTATGCAATTATTGTTTAAATATAATTTGTGCCTTGTGGCCGCCACGACTGGCGCGTAGAAGGCGCAATCTGGAACACAAATTTTCAACAACTTTTCGCAGCATTTGCGGCCGCATTTCGCCGATAACTCCTCGAATATTGATTTTTGGTGTTCAATTCAATAGACAAGTGACTTTAACATAACACCAAAGAAAATAATACAATATTGTTAAGTTACACGATCTTGGTGGCCAGTTAATTGGGCCATTACCCCAGCAAAAAATTAAAAAAAAAAGTAATCGAGTTTGTATGCTGTTGTTTGAGTAAATGGAAGATCTTGATTAAATAAATAATAACTTTTTATGAAAAATATAAATAAATTTTAAAAGAACTATTGTTTTACTACGAAATAAAATTTCTTTTATAAACTCAATTCAATATTTGAAGCTGAAAAAAAGTCATCCAATGTAGTAATGGTAAAGCAAGAAAATAAAAAAAAACATGTTGATTATTGAGTTCTTTTTTCAACTTTGTTATTTGTTGTTGAGCTTCTCATGTGTTTAAATGAAAGTTTATAACATAATAACTCTAGTTGTTCTAAGAATAATGAATAAGTAAAATAATAATTTTGGGATTATTAGTGCGTTAACAAATTTTAAACTTAATTTTTTTGATTGATGAAATTTTATTAAAACCGAAAATGAAAAAAAATTATTTGGAACTACTTATATTTAAATAATATTATTTCAATATGTAAGTACTTATTTTTTAGTTTAAAATAAATAAATAATCCATTTAGAAATATAAATAATTTACTTAAAATAAGTGTACACATTTTGGAAATATTTTCATGTCTTCTTTTAAAACCAAAAAAATATGTTCAACTTCTGCTTTCGATTTTTAAAATTTTACGTAATTTGATTTTTAAACGAATACTTCAATTTGGTAATCAAAAAAGTAAGTCATTATATGGCAAGTAGATCAGATGGTAATGTCTAATTTTTTGCTGGGACGTTAAATGATTTTTTTTTATAAAGTTTCTTTGTACCGCCCGCTGTGTGGCATGTGGCTCCGTCCTGTTAGAACCACATATCAGCAAGATTAATGCCACTTAATTGAAGTACGGAAAAATTTCGAATCATGTTTCTATACCGTTCACCTTTGACAATAACATTCCGACCATCATCGTTTTTGAAGACATATAGGTCAATGACCCTGCCAGCCCATAAAGCACACCAAACAGTAATTTTCTGTGGATGTAATGGAGTTTCGACAAAATCTTGTGGATTCTTTTCACTACAAATACGAAAACTCTGCTTATTTACGTACCCATTCAATCAAAAATAGCCTTCATGGGAAAATAAAATTTTGAATGAAAAATCAAAATGAGTTTGACGAATTGAAAAATTATTTTGATTAAAAATTTCAACAATTTGCACTCGTTGCTCTGATGTAAATCGAAACAAAAAGCCACTATCAGCTGTTAAATGGGTGCTCAAATAAAGCAGTGATGCCAACTGAAAAAAAAACACGCATGTCACCACTGAAATATGTTTTAAAATATCAGGTGCTTATATCTCGCTGCCGCCTTCAAAATAACTAAAAAGCAGTCCACATGGCAATCATCACAGCTTCACAGAAAAAAATATTCCTACAATAAAAAATTTAACAACTAAAAACCAAAAATCAATTCAAAATTTATTTACGACAATTAAAGTTTTGTTTAAAAATTTAATAAATTACAACCGTTTAATGGACTCTATTACATTTTTAATTGTTTTTTGGTTTCATTTTCAATTAAAGTTGCTTATTGCAGGAGTATTTTTTTCTGTGTAGCAGCAGCTGGGATCGTGTCGTCGTGCAGCCTGCTGTGCTTAATGTGTTTAATTCGTACTTTAATAAAAAATACTTGTTGCCTTAATAAAATGTTGGAAAGTGTATTTGATCACGTCAATCAATTTATTAATGACTTAAATAATGCAAATGCAAACAGTTTGCAAATATAAAATGCAACAAACACTGAATATCAAATCAAATTTAACAAATATTCTTTTATTGTTTTAGAAACATACGTTTGTTATTCTTATGTTTATTATTTAATCTTTTTTTTTATCTGTTTTGCCAATTGTAAAAGAAACCATTTGCGTAATTGATTCTTTAAATATTATTATTTTTTTAAGTTATAAAATGCTTAAACAGATGTTATGCATCTTAATGTACATATATAACTTTATTGTTTATTTGCATAATCTTTTTATTTCATTTAAATAATAATTAAACTGAATATGAAATTTCTTTTCATAAATAAGAATTCCATGTTTTCGTTTTCATATAAAAACCCTCGATTCAGTGCATAATGACAGCACTTCTTGTTTTCTCTATAAGTTTGCAAGTAATTTTAATATAATTTTGAATTAATTATCTCTAGCGAAATGCATCAATTGAAGTTGATGTTGTTGGGCCTGGTGGCCTTGTGCTGCATATTGGCCATGGCAAATGGTGGTAAGTCAGGGATTGTGCCAAAAACTGAATTTTCTTTATCTTCGTGTTATTTTTTTTCCTCTAATTTTTGCAGGCAAAATCATTAATTGTTATTATGGCACTTGGGCTGTTTATCGCCCTGGAGATGGTAAATTTAATCCTGATCACATTGAGCCCACTCTGTGCACCCACTTGACTTATACCTTCTTTGGTATTGATGCACAAGGAAGTGGAAAATTTGTCATGTTAGATGAATGGGGCGATGTGAGTGGTCATGGTGGGTACATCAATATATAAAAAATTTTAGGCAATAGATGGTTTAACGGCACGAGTTTTACTCTAAACCCAAACAATGCTTTCTTAAATACACTTTTGTATGTCTTTTCTAGCTCTTATTAAGAAGACTGTTGCTTTAAAAAAGAAAAACCCCCATTTGAAAGTTATGGCCGCTGTAGGCGGCTGGAATGAAGGTTCACGCAAATACTCTGAAATGGCTGGCGATGCCAATAAAAGGCGTACGTTTGTTAATTCAGCCTTGGCGTTTATTAAAAAACACGGTTTTGATGGCTTAGATTTGGATTGGGAATATCCATGCCGTCGTGAAGGCGGCCGCCCACAAGATAAAGAGAATTTTGCAACCCTGCTGGGAGAAATACACCAAGCGTGAGATTTTTCTTTTCCCTTTAAATTTTGGCATATTCTAACGATCGATTTTCTTGTCTATAGATTTAAGGCTGAGAATTTGCTATTGAGCATTGCTGTAGGAGCTTCTCCCTTGACAGCTGATATTTCTTATAACATACCCAGAGTGGCTGAAAATGTAGACTACATTAATGTTATGACATACGATTTCTATACCCCAGATGGTGGCATTGCTGGTGCCAATGCACCTCTTAGGAGCAAAGATGAAAACAATGTGGAAGCTGCAATAAAATACTGGCTAAAGGCAGGTAAGCTTTTCTAACACTTCTCTCTTTAAATTAAAAATGTTTGAGTGCGTGCAAAACTTTCTTGTTTAACTCAAGGTGCTCCTGCCGATAAATTGGTTTTAGGTTTGGCTTTCTATGGTCACACCTTCAGACTGGCCAATTCTAAAAAAGCACATTTGGGAGCAGCTTCTGTAGGACCTGGTTCACAAGGTCCTTATACCAGACAGTCTGGTTTTCTAGGATACAACGAAATCTGTCGCATGAAGGATAATTGGTCCCAGAAATGGGACAAAGAACAAGCTGTTCCTTACATTTACAATGGCCAAGATCTCGTTGTTTACGATGACATCAAAAGTATTGCCATGAAAGTAGATTACGCCGAATCTTTGAATTTGGGTGGTGTAATGATTTGGTCAATTGAAACTGATGATTTCCGGGGCAGGTGTGGCGGTCCAAAATTCCCGCTATTAAAGACTATTAACAACAAACTGGGTAATATACAAGATATGAGCCCCAGCGGAAATCAGCTGCCTGCTGCTACTGGAACTAATGATATTGCTGGAGATGCTGACAAATGTTCGGTAGAAGGTTACCATCGTAATAAATTGGATTGCTCAAAGTATTATCGTTGCATTGATGGTATTCGTTATGATTACGATTGCGCTGCTGGTTTGCTCTTTGATGTTTCTGTCAGAATTTGTAATTGGGCAAATCTTGTCAAATGTTGATGGTATTAATTTTAATTGAATTAAATTGCATTAAAAAAATATATATTTTTTTATTTATTCATTAATATTGATATTATAGACAAATGCACTAACAATATAGAAGGGGTAGAAGCAATAGCTACTTTGGCTATCAGCTATTTTTATTCTAAAAAGTTTCTTTGTTATTGGTTAAGCACATCGATATACATTTCGTGGCTGCTTAAGCATTTCATCAATTCAAAAAAAAACTTAGAAAAACTTAAGGTTTATAGAAAAAATATTTCATAAGCTATTGAGAATAACAGAACTACAATCATAATAGCTTAAGCAACTTAAGCACTAAGGGGGACTTATTTTGTATAACTTAACGATTAATATTAGCAAATTTTATATAAAAAAATTTTTAATTACGAAAACAAAACATATATAAAATTTTCCAATACTTCTTGGCGTTGCCTTTTTACATACTAACTAAGTCTCCAAGCAATATTATTTAACATGTGTTGGCGTTTTGGTTTTTTTATTACCTTTTTACATTAAAGCAATATTTGGTTGTCCTTGGAGTCGACTGAAGATTTGGTTAAGCAGCAGCGAAATCTGGAGGTGCTTAACCAGCAACAGACAAATTTTTTTCTAATTCTTTTACAGTTAATAATCAGTCACTTCAATAATTTTGTTTATTTCTGTTCCGTACCCCAAATGTGAAAAGGAACCCTACTGTTTTCCCTACGCTTTCCGTCTGTCCGTTACAGGATATTTTTTCCAGAACCTTAAGAGCTACGGACCTGAAATTTGGACAGAGTATGTATATAAAACTTTGGCCGCTACCACAACAAATTCAATTGTGTGTATACAGACACTTGAAATTTGTAAATATAGTGTATTTTCATACAGACTTCAACAATTAACATTAAAATTAAAAAAATCTAAATTAAAGGGTGTTCTATCAGTTAATGTAATTTTGACAACTTGCTGCATCTTGGAAACCGTAAGAGTTAAAGTCTAGAAATTTTCATAAAAATCGCCAAACCGAAAAAAATTGCCAAAGTCGAACAAAATCGCCAAAACGAAAAAAAGCGCCAAACTAAAATAAAACTAAAACTAAAATAAATCGCCAAAATTCAAAAAAAAAGATCCTCAAAATTAAAAAAATCGCCAAAATAAAATAACGCCAAAACGCCAAAAAGAATGCCCAAAATGAAAAAAAATCAAAAACCGAAAAAGAATCTAGAAAAAAGCGCCAAAATTAAAATATCGCGAAAACCGAAAAAACGCTAGAACTAAAAAAATTATAAAATCGCAAACCGAAAAAAAAATTGCCAACAAAATCCCCAAAAGAAAACAGCGCCAAATTAAAAAAATAAAACTAAATTAAATCGCCAAAATCCGAAAAAATCGTCAAAATTAAAAAATCGCCAATATAAAAAAATCACAAGAAAGCCAAAAAATCCCAAAAATGAAATAAAATCAAAAACCGAAAAAAATCGCCAGAGAGAAGAAAGCACCAAAATTAAATATCGCGAAAACCGAATAAACGCAAACACCGAATAAGCGCAAAAACCAAAAAAAAAACGCCAAATTATAAAATCGCTAAAATAAAAAAATTACCAAAACGAAAAAAATGCTCAAAATGAAAAAAAATCAAGAACCGAAAAAATCGCCAAAACGAGAAAAAAGCGCAAAAATTAATATATCGCAAAAACCGAAAAAACCAAAAAAACGCTAGAACTAAAATAAATTTCCAAACCGAAAAAGAAATTGCTAAAACCGAACAAAATCACCAAAATGAAAAAAAGCGCCAAATTAAAACAAACACTGAAACTAAAATTAATCGCCAAGATCCGAAAAAATCGCCAAAATAAAAAAAATCTCAAAAACAAATTTCCAAGATGAAAAAAAAATCCAAAATCGAAAAATAAAGTCTTCAAAAAGAGAAAAAGCGCCAAAATGAGAAAAAAGCGCACACATTAAAAAATCGCAAACACCGAAAAAAAACGCCAAATTATAGAATCGCCAGACCGAAAAAAATTGCCAAAGCGAAAAAAACACCAAATCGAAAAAATTAAGCTAAAATAAATCGCCAAAATAAAAAAAATCGCCATAAAATTCCCAAGATGAAAAAACCCAAGAACCAAAAAAATCGCCAAAAGGAGAAAAAGCGCCAAAAAGGGAAATGAGCGCCAAAACGAGAAAAAATCTCCAAAACTAAAAAATTGCAAAAACCGAAAAAAAAGCTAGAACTCAAAAAAACGCTCAATTATAAAATCGCCAAACCGAAAAAAATTGCCAAGGCCGAACAAATTCGCCAAAACGAAAAAAATACGCCAAATTGAAAATAAAACTGAAACTAAAATAAATCGCCAAAATCAGAAAAAATCGCCATAATAAAAAAATCGCCAAAAAAAGATCCCAAAATGAAAACAAAATACAAAACCTAAAAAAAATCGCCAAGAACGAGAAAAAGCGCCAAAACGAGAAATAAGCGACAAAACGAGGAAAAAGCGCCAAAACTAAAAAATCGCAAAA
Source organism: Tachina fera (assembly GCA_905220375.1). NCBI lineage: Eukaryota > Metazoa > Arthropoda > Insecta > Diptera > Tachinidae > Tachina > Tachina fera. Next base: position 98,049,272 of record LR999967.1, on the reverse strand, counting down.
CCCGAAAAAACGCCAAAACCGAAAAAACCCTAAGACCGAAAAAACGCTAAACTAAAAAAACACCAAATTAAAAATAAATCTCAAAACCGAAAAATCTCAAAATGAAAAACAATGCCAAAACCATATTATATAGGCTAAAGTTCGTTCGTATTTTTCTCTCTCAATACCTCTCTACCATAGATTTAAAAAAAATTGCAGTTACGTGATTTGAGATTTATAATAAAACAGCATGAATACGGCGCAGTTATTTAATTTTTTCTTAATAAATTTCCCGTTTACCAAAAAACACAACTCCAAAATTTTCAAATTTGAATAAAAAAGGTAAAAATAAAAAATTACTATCAAATCAATCCCACTGCAGTTGGATACAAACGATTAAAAAATATTACATTTGCCGAAATGTCTTTAAAAAGTACGTGCAAGTTTGTCTGACACCTCCTTTCAGCCTCAAAAAGCGCCCACTATGCAATAAAATTACACATATTCATAGAGAAAAAGTATTATTTTCAGAATGCATTTTATTTATTTTTAGTTGTATGCTCATTTATTGTTGCTGCTGCTGTTGTTGTTGTTTTTAAAGTAACTTGTAGTCGAAATGAGTAATTTTTCAACAACAACAACTATTCAGGCAATTTATTACGGCATTAATATGCTAAAAAGTCTCTCTGAATGAAGAGCTTTTCTGTGACGTCACTGGGAAAACTAGAGAGCTTTTTCTTTACAATCATAGCATACAGCAACAAAAAATTAAATAAAAATAAAACAAAAAGCATGCGCCATATCTTACTCACCGAACTTTTTGTTCGCTCTATAATAATTCAGCCATTTACTTTGCCTTTCACTATTCACATTCACATTTAAAATGCGGAAAGTCAACAATTTGCTATAAGAAAGTTTTATGAAAATTTTGTAAAACAAATTCAGTGCAACGCGGACATTGGCCCCTTTAGCAAGTGAATACGATAAAACCGGAAAAAATTTACATTTGGTATTTTTTTAGCAAAAAAAAAAGAAATTGAATTCTAAGCGAAAAAAATATTAAACTATTTCATCTTAACAGAGATGCGTAAAAATAAAATTTTAAAAATAAAATTGAAAAAATAAAAATTAAAAGAAAAGTGAATCTTTTGGCTATATAAATAAAAATAAGTGGAAAATTTATTTTTTGTTCAAAGTTCAAAATTTAGTTTTTTTTCATCATTATTCTACGTACGCCTGCAATTGCATATCAAAGCTGAATTCAGTGTGATCGTAAAGATACTGCGGAAAGGCGGCTCCTGAATGCAGTTGAAAAGTTGAGAATTAAATGTTTTGTGAAACGAAATAAAAGGTGTGCTAAAAGAAATTTGTACATACATACATATTTTTGAAAGGAATAAACATTTACTTGTGGAAAATGTAAGATTTCTAAATTTGAAATTAATTGATATTCTATTTCTTTTTTTCATTTAGGTGTGGACGACCCCTAATAGTTATTTTAACTTAAGCGCCATTTTTTTCTTCAACAAAATAAAAAATGTATTATGTTCGTCAAACTTTTTAAGACTAAGGAATTTTTTATTTTTAATGCACAAAATTTTAAATGATTTAGAAGCCTTTTTTTACTTATTGCCCAGCAAAAATATTCGTCTACCTGGAAGCAGGTTCGTAAGGCAGAGATAAAACAAAACTCTCGCTTACCAACCTGCTACGGTATCACATGATTTTTGTTTGTGATGTCCCATTTCGTATCTCTGCAGGCATAAGCTTCTGCATATAGAAAGTGCAGAAAGAAGCTCATATTTCATGCCTTTTTTATATGGACATTTCTCTTAGAAGGTCTACCGAGACGAAAAAATTAAAAGTTCTTGACATTTTTTTTTGCAAATTTTGAAAGAAAAACAATCAAATTTAATAAATCTGCAAAAGTTTTGCATTTATTCATTACTCATTTCGAGATATTCATGTCCAAAGTCAAGCAAGTGAAACTTTATTTTAATTTTTTTTTTTAATTTGAAGAGGAACTTTTATTTTGAAAAATATTCTTAGCGCTATTCGTTATAGATTGAGGTTTTCTCTCATAGAAGTTAGAAAATAATGCACAAATTTCAATGCGATGAAAAATTGTTATAAAATTTTGCTTTGCATTTGCGTTAATTTAATGTCCCGTACGACATTGAAAAACAGGCTTTTGTATCAATACATCGAAACTGCATGAAGAAAGTTCATCAAGTAATGATTACAAACAGACATTTTTATTGCAATTAAAATATAAAAAAAATATTTTGAAAATAAAAAGAATTGCGAACTATTCGCCGGTGCAAAATTTGTCCCGTTCGACATTGCTTGTGTGAAATTTGTAAGTATTAAACAAATATTTTCTTTAATAACTAATTATTTTTGGAAGAACATTCTATAATTAATTGTGTTTATGTTTTGTGACCAATTTCGTTTGTTTATGTTTTTAATTGTGTTTCACGTTGGCTATTTATGGTCAGTCAGATTTCTTGATTTTTAGGATGCAAATAAAACCAATTTATTTCATCTTTTTTCTCAACGTTTCGTCGGCTTTTTTCCGACCTCTTCAGGAGAATGTTTTTATTAAGCTCTATCAACAAATTATAAAATGTTTGTTATTTATAGTTTTATGTATGTTATATTAGTTTTTATGCTGTACTCACGATTCTTCAGTTACATTACTAAATAAATTATAAAACTGGACATCACGAACAATTAAGTGTATAATTTAAATAATAATAAATAAAAGAAAATATCACAGGCGAACTTAAAAACTAATATCACAGAACTTAACTTGTCAGGTTATTGCAATGGCATATTGTAGTTTAGTGTTGTCTTTGTCTTCTTTGGTGTTAATAGATTTCTTTATGCGTTGTTGTATCCGTAGGCTTTCTAGTGTATACCTTTTGTTCGTTTTCTTTTCTCTGTCTAGTATTTTCACTCCTTTAAAATCTATTTTATGTTTCGTTTCTTTCGCGTGTTGGGCTAGAGCTGTTGTCTCCTTTCCTTTATTTATATCTGCTTCATGTTCTAGTCCCAAGTTTCCGTTTAAGTTCACCTGTGATATTTCCTTTTATTTATTATTATTTAAATTATACACTTAATTGTTCGTGATGTCCAGTTTTATAATTTATGTAGTAATGTAACTGAAGAATCATGAGTACAGCATAAAAACTAATATAACATACATAAAACTATAAATAACAAACATTTTATAATTTGTTGATAGAGCTTAATAAAAACATTCTCCTGAAGACGTCAGAATGACTCACCTCATTCTAAAATTAGTCACATCAATTTATTGTTTCAGGTTTCGCTGAAATAAGCATTTCAATTGTTTGCTACATAATCTACTTCCTTTTTTGTCACGTACGACATTCTTAGTATTTTGCAATTATCTTTAAAACTTAAAATTGGTTATAATTGGATTTAGTACGATCAATAGAGCTAATCAGAGACCATAACTTAGGCTAATAATCAAAACAAAAATCTATTTTGTATTGATATATTTTTCACTTTAAATGCGTACGACTGTCCCGTACGACAGTATGGAATTGCCCATATGTACATATGTATATAATTAAAAGATTTGCTGCTTAGATCAGCATTTTATATCTACTCTTATAGATTAACTTCCAATACTTTATTTTGTTTTTATATTTATTATTATATATTAAATACAATATCAAATCAAATGGATCTCCGTACGTTAGGCTAGAATACTAGCCACTGAACTAACGAAGCACGTATTTGTTTTCCGTACACAATTCAATTACAACATAAAAAATCCTAACTCATTTGCATACCAATTCATATCCAGGTAAGCGAGAGAGGATGCACTATAAGAAGCTTTGAGAACTTGAATATAAACAGCTGATCAATTTGGTAGAGTTTGTGTTAAATCTCGTTATTCGCTTACGTTGCTGCATACTCGGAAGGCTGAGGGGATGCACTGTGTGCTTTTCCGCGCTTCCGAAGCGCTTCTTTTTATCTTAGTGCTTATTTGTACCAAATTTATTTGTACTAAGCAAATTCTTATAAGTGAGAGTGTACATATGATAAAATCTAAAATTTTCTCTAAGAAATCACAAATCACGTAAATTTTCACATTTTAAGATTCATATTATACACCGTTGGATATAGAATTAAGTGTTCTATTGCGATTATATATATTTAGATTTGTTCCTTTTTAACTCCTATAAAAATCAAAGGGCTATTGTGATTACATTGAAAAAAAAATTAAGAAACATCACTGCAGAAATTTGGTGACAATTGATCCAAACGCACTCGTCCTATGACTTGAGAAAATGTGAGTATTACCAAAAGTACGGAGAAGAAATATCGTGTAAATGATTACATATTCACCATTTTCGCTCGGTCTAGTATTGTAGTCAACAGCACTGAAAATGTTCGATGTGGCTGAATAAATGAACTCACCAAATAGTGTAAATATAATGTTAATTGCTTCCTCCAATGTGACTCTGGAACCAGTCCCGTAACTATACTGAGATATTAACCTAAGCTTAACAGGTATTTATACTTTTGAAATATGAGTGGCCCTATGGTTGAGTGGGTAGTGTGTAGGCCTGTCGAGCAGGAGGTTGTGGGTTCGAATCTCAAAAAATTTTCTGCTTAAACATAAATTATAATTGCATTTGTAACAATAAAAAAGAAATTATAAGTTTTTTCATTGTTAAAGTTAAATAACCGAATGGCATTTATATATTATTTATATTATTCTACACCGAATAGGTTCCCTATGCGATAGTTCAGTGGCAGGTCACAAGGTGCATAGAAAGTATCAATTAACCCTATCCTAGGCCGTTCCCATGTAAAAGTGACTGGAAGTCAACTGGAAGAACTCGGACTAGTCTCTATCACTTGGGGACCGGTCACGTGACTAGTATTGTGTCAATCAACAATTTTAAAATTTAATTTTATAGTCAAAATTGAATTTTATATATTTCGAAAAGTATTGAAGGTAAGAGAATATTTATTTTTCAGTTTGCAAAGCTAAATGAATAAGATTGAAATATTTCCTAACATATAAGTAATTAAATTTATTTATTTGACATATTGTCAGAAGTGTAAATACAATAATTGAAATTTATTTGCTGGTGGTTTAGCATGCCTATATACGCATTTTATTGGCGCTTGAACCAAATATATTTTATAAAACTTTTTTTATTCTGAAGAAATTGTTTTTGAAAGATTTGAAAATTTTTAGAAAACTCTCTCTTCTCTTGCCTACATTTATGTGCAGGATGTCAAGAGTTTTTTAGAAGTTACTTACAACAAGTTTTTTTTACTTAAAAGACCAAAAAAATATTACAAAAACGAGCATGCAATTTTTTTGACACATCCAAAAAATTCGATTTTTCGCAACAACCAAAGAAATGCAAATTTTCGATCAATGCTGGATGTAGGGTGCACCAGCAAAAACCTCTAAAATTTATTTCGAAGTTTTTCTTAATACCTCTTATCTTAGAAACAATCAAGGTTTTTATCAAATACTGAATAATTTTTTAAAATATTCCAAAAAAATTAAGAATAGTTTTTTCACAAACTATATAAAGTTTATATCATATTTTTCAAATATCGAAATTGCAAAATTATTACTATCATATGAAATTGAATGAAGGTCTCTATTGAAAACAATGAAAACAAATAATTTTTGCTAAGTAATAAAGAAGTTATATACTAACGATTAAAAAAAGTCATGGGCAAAACTATAAAAAAAATTATTTCAAGTCGAATAACTTGGAAACTATAAGAGATAAAATTGTGCTGTGTGAATGTTTTATTTTTGTTTAAGTAATATTTAAATTTAAATTTAAATTTCCGACCTCTTAACTGAAAGGGCAACACTGCTCCTGTCAAGAAAAACAACCACACGGAGCATATGGCCATAATATGTAGGGAATTCACAACATGGAAGGCATTGAGAATTTTAAATTTGTACCAAAAACTTTAAAAATTTGTACTTTTTTGACCTTAATTGTACTAAAATTTTTTTTTACTTCAAATTACATATTTGTATTTATTTTTATTAAAATAAATAATAATTAGAAACGAACCAGTTCACATTTTATTGATTTTCTTGCTGCGTTTTGCTTTCACAAGACTGTTTTCAAGGAGAACAATATGAGCTTCATTGTTCAAAAGTGAAAATTGACATATGCAATCGTTTGAAAAGAAATACGTAGTGAAACTGCGGAGATTCCTTAAATATACTAAATTAGTCATTGGTGTACTATTGTACTTTTCGAGTTTAAATAGTACGATATAAATACACATTATGTTTATAACAAAGTCAGGCAAACACACATACATCTTTATATTATTTATATATTATCATATTATACAATGAGAGAGGGAGAATATTTTTCATCACCTACAGCTGCGCTGACAGTTTTAACATCTTTAGTTTAACATTACCATATTGAAAATGACATGATTTTTATACTTTTAAATTTGCCACCTGGTAATTAATTTGATTTACATACAAAACAAAAACAACAAAATTGCCAGACCATATTAAAGTATTAAAATTGAAACGTTTTGCAATACTAAGACATGTTTTAAAACGCTATTGTGAACTCCTTAAATTATTAAGATCGGTCGATATGTGCAAAAGTTACAAGCTTCGAAAGACTTTCGACACCTGCAGTTTCCAACTTTGACGCTTCTTAATAAATATTTAGATATAAATATACTTTCTCAAAAGCTCAACACTTTTTCTTTTCGAAACAGTTGGTTTCATTTCGAAATTGGTTGACTAGTTCAACAGTGGCGGACTTTTTTTTTAATTTCGTCGTCAACGTTGCTGTCGTTTTATTGCCAGCATTGCTTTTTTCAGACGCCAACATCACTTTAATAACAATTTAGCATTCTCTAACAAAATGGCAGCTTCGTTCACTATTAATCGCCAATTTTAATATACATCTTCAATTATTTATTTCATCCGCCAGGTTTATTTTTAAACAAAAAATTTATTACAAATTCAGAACATTTTTTTATGTGTGACATAAATTCAGCGGGTCGGGTCTACTTTTTAATTCGAAATGAAATAAACTGTTTTCGAATTTACTTGTAATTAGCAAACAAATTCGAAAGAATTTTATCTCATTTCGAATTACAGAGTAGACCCTCAGACTCCATGGAAGCCAAACAATTTGCTAAATCATTATCTAAACTTCTCAATTGGGCTCACTGAATTTCTGTCTCAGCCGCTATCCAAAATGGAGGCGACAAACTCTAAGTATTTGCCGCACAAAATAGCCGTCAAAATTTCTTTTTTCTAATCGCTAACGACAATTTGCCCAACAATTTGATGTAAGCAACATTTTGTGTCAATGTTGACAAGTAGAATAAGGATGAGTAAATTCAGGACCTTTTATTGATGACCTAAATGTCACGAGAAAATAACAAAGTTCTGTTGACTTATTCTGGCAGAGGAAATAATAATATAAGCGACACTTTAAAAGTTCACGTCAGGCTTTTACTTAAACTAGACTTTTTATCTTTTTAGGGTTCCGTACACCAAAGGTGAAAAAAGGAACCTTATTGTTTTCGCTACGCTGTCCGTCTGTCCGTCACACGCTATTTTCTCAGGAGCCGTAAGAGCTACAGACCTGAAATTTGGACAGAGTATGCAGAACCTTGGCCACTACAACAACAAATACATGAGAATTAAAAATTAAAGGGTGCTCCAAGACGAGCGACGTAAAATGTTAGAAGCCCATGTAATATACATACAATCGTATGTAAATATGTATATTTGCACTTGAAATTTGTAAAATTAGTGTATTTTTATATAGACTTCAACAATTAACTTTAAAATATTAAAAAATTTAAATTAAAGGTTGGTCCATCAGTTAATGCAATTTTGACAACTTGCTATATCTTGGAAACCGTAAGAGCTAAACTCTTGAAATTTTCAAAAACGGTAAAACTAAAAAAACCGAAAATTATAAAATCGCCACACCGAAAAAAATCGACAAAACCTGAAAAAATCGCCAAAAATTTAAAAAAAATCGCCAAATCGAAAAAAATCGACAAGATTAAAAAAAAATTTAGCACTAAAATAAATCGCCAAATTCGAAAAAATCGTCTAAATGAAAAAAATCGCCAAAATGAAAAAACGCCAAAAACCGAAAAAAATCGTCAAAACGAGAAAAATGCGCCAAAACCAAAATAATTGCTTATGTGAAAAAATTCGCCAAAATGAAAAAAATCGCCAAAATTAAAAAAAAAAATTGCCAAATTTAAAAAAATCGCCAAAACGAAAAAAATCGCCAAAACCCGAAAAAAATCCTCAAAACGAGAAAAAGTGCCAAAAGTAAAAAATCGCCAAAACCAAAAAAAAATCACCTATATGAAAAAACCGCCAAAATTAAAAAAATCGCCAAAATAAAAATAAACGACAAACTAATAAAAATCACCAAAATTAAAAAACCTTCAAAAACCAAAAAAAAATCGCGAAAACGTGAAAAAATCGCCAAAACACAGAAAGCGCCAATAAATTCGAAAAATCCCCAAACAAAAAAAAAACGCTTAAAACCGAAATAACCCAAAAACGAAAAAAATGCCCAAACTATAGTTTATATTGACTAAAGTTTGTATTGAATTACATATCTCGTGTCCGTACGGAACCCTTCGTGCGCGGGTCAAAGGCGCACTTCACTGAATCTATTTTAATTGTTCTGCTGCTGAATCCGCATTGTGGACCATGTAATTCTTGCAGTTTACCCAGCAAAAATTGTTTGCTTGCTGGAAGCATTTTTGTAAGGGAGACCATGAAACGGAATCACTTCCGATTGCGCTTTTATAATGCATGATTTTTGTTCGCAATGAGCCACTTAGAAGCAATAGCAATAAATCTTCCACCAAACGTGTACGTAAATTATACACATGCATATATAATTGTGTACTGTTCGTGTATGATCGTAGAACATATTTTAATGGTCTCGCTTACGTTAGTGCTTCTAGAGATGCAATGTATTGCTTCTATGAGCTTTTAGTGCTTCTAAACTTCGAGTATTTTTTGCTGGGCAGGCGAAACCTGTTGTAATGTAAAATTTTGCGGGGAAAATCTTTCAAGAAGATTTTAAACCTCTATCTTTTTTTTCTCAGCATAAGTGTTTTTCGCACCTTTAAATAACTAGAGCAGAAAAAATAACGTTAAAAAGGGATATTTATCAGTGATAAGTATGTCCTAAAAATATATTGAAGTAACTTTTTTTTATATATAATTTCATATATTTATTGCTCTGGCTGTTATTGCTTTAAGTATTTGACTGTGTCAGAAGCACTGATGAACTAAAAAATAACAAACAAACAAACAAAAAACTCAAAGTCCCAAAGCTCTTGCAATTAATGGCTAAACGACTGCTTGTAGTAAAACATTATGGCCATTGGAGATTTCCTGGAATTGAAAAGCGTAAAATCAAAAGAAAATCATATTTAAATTTGCTTTTAAATCCACCAAAGATGTTTGTATATGGACACCTTTTTTCGAACAACAGTTGCTTGCTTTGTTCATAGCGAAATAAAGTTTTAAGATTGTATTATGTGTAATTAATAAAAAGAAAGCAAATAAGTTGAAATTTTTTGTCTATAATATTAATTAACATCATTTAATAGACATTTCTTTTAGAATATTAAAACAAAACATTTTTTTTATTATCCCCCAATTTATCAAATAGTATTTATTACACTCGTATATGTTCATGTATATAATTAGTCATAAAATTAAAACTAACAAAATATGTCCATTTAATTTTTATGTGTTTAATTAAGGCAGATTCTCAAAAAATATTTGATTTTTAAAATGCGTATTAACAGAATTTTTTGCCACAGCCAACAAAAAGTCATCAGCAGGGAAACGAAAAATTAAAATTGTTTAAGCAAATATCTTTTTTAAAAATTTGATGAGAAAACAAAATTAAAATTTTTCTCTCAAGAGTTCAGTATGCAAGATATTTCTATGAAATTTTTAAACAATATAAATAATGATATGAAGATTAATTCTGCATTAATAACTCAAAATCCAGTTTTTTGAGTTGTGACATTGTTGAAGTAATTGAGGGAAATATACGAGTAAAAATCATTCAATATGTACTGAAGATTTTAAAAATACATGCAATCAAATAAATGCAGCATTTAAGAAATATTTAAAGCATACTTTTGGGATTGTTTGTACATGGTAAAGGGCTGCACAATCCATTCATATGTTAGTCTCATATTCCATAATAGTATTATATTACTTCTACTGCTACCACTCTAGCATTTTAGTGCAAGATTTTGTTTTTTTTTTTCATGCAAAGCAGGGAAATGTTTTTTTAGCTGAATCTATTTGAAGAAACCTATTTTTATATAAAAGCTTTTCCAGTATATTGAATAATTTTATTCTGCAAATTTTGCTGATTAAATAAAATATTATTATCTGACTTCAAAGAAAAATAAAGTTATCAACTAGCCTGTATATTTTTTTGTGCATTACTCCATAGCTCCAGATTTTAAAAATTATTTTTAGAGCTATGCTCTTTATGTCAGACACGGGAGCTAGGATGTGATCTTCATAACAAAAATAGTCGGCACTACAGGCAGTCCCAGAATGTCCGCAAGTTTTTGAATTGTTTATAACTGTTTTACATAAATTTTTTTTAAGTATTTTGTGAAGAATACTTTCGGAATTTTTCCAACAATTAAAACCCACAGACTACCAGCAACGACTTGAAAGGAAAGGATAATTGGCCCATACTTTTTTGATATTCTATAATAAATTCCCCAAGTCTTCTTTACAAAATACTGAAAAGAAAAATATAAAAAATATATAATAAAAAAGTTGCAAGGAATTCAAACCCCTTCGATAATTTTGGCCACCCTTTATTGCAGTTATAAATTTATTTTTGTTTTGAATTCTTTGTCTACATTGTGCAGTTTTCATTTTTTTTTTTAATTTTTCTCTATTCGCAAAATAGGACATGCTACCTGACTTCTTAATAAGAACTAAAAAAAATGGGAGTGCTAAGTCCTAAGCAGCGAATTTATTGTGTTTTATAAATACCCTGCAGAAAATTTGGTGACCATTGATCCAAATGTACTCGTCCTATGACTTTAAAAAATGCGAGTGTTACCAAAAGTACAGAGTAATGTATGGTTGAATCCAGGACCTATCAAATCGACCTATCAATCCGACAATCGTAATTTTGTCTATACATTTTGTCGCTTAAAATGACGATTGTGTGATTCTGAAACTTTTTTTTTTAACGATAGGACGCAGCTGATATTTTCTGTTGATTTTTTTCGATAAAATTAACAGCACATAAATTATTTTCGCTTAAATAACGACACAGCTGACATTAACTTACAGCGAATATCGTTCAAAATGTTACTCAATTGCAAATTCGATAAATTTTCCCTATAATTATTTTAACGATGCGATTATCATTAAAAAAAAATTTGTGAGTCGCACTACAGACTATTATTACTTTCGACTGTTGGACATTAATTAAGAGGCGTCCGGAAGCCCAATATTCTTTTTCTCCCAACGGGTTTTGAAAATAAATTAATGAAATAATTTTTTAAATGCATTTTTTTATGAATTGAATTCTTTTTATTATTTAGCTGGTGAGGCCTATATTGTCTTATGTCAATAAAAAAATATTTATGATTTGATTATGCTAAGGTTCGTATCGCCTTGTAAACCAGCCAAATTACATTTGATAATTATTAATGAACAAATAACAGCAAAGTTAATTCTAAGTATTCTGACAAACACGTAGTAGAACGGAACAACTAGCTGTTTGCAAAGGACACTACACCTTCATCATGAGTATTCTTTGTGTTTGTTCCACTGTGTGTGGCGTCAGTTGATGTAGATTTCTGTTTTAAATGGAATACCTGAGTTGTATTAATTCGTCGTATTACAATTTGCTGAGAGCTTTTTTGTAATTTTTTTTTTCTTTTTTTTTTAATATAATATTAGAAAATTATAACTATAGAAAAAACAACTTTTATTTCTAAAAATCGACTGTTCCATTCAATCGTATTTAAATTAAATATATTTCCTAAAACCCATGAATAGTTTCAGATTTTGCTTAAAACCAATTACAATTTAAATACACTTTTATTTGCTTTAATCAGTTTCAGTGCAAATTAAAAACGAAAAAAAAAAAATAAACAAATCAGTTTGTTAAAAAAAATTAAAGTATAATAAAAAAATGTGCCCCTTTAAAAATAAAAGATATTGTTTTTTATAAATTAAACTGAGTGAGACATCAGTTGGCATAACGTTTTGTTTTTTTTTTTTGTTTTTGCTCCCATTGGAAAATATTGTGCCACCTTCTTTCACCTTCACCGACACACACTTTTTGCGTGGAGAAGACAAATAAATATATTTTCTGAAAAGAATATAAGCTGGGGAAACACATTAACCCGGCTACAAAACAGCTTGGTTGTTTTCCATTAAAAATAAATGTCTGCTATGTAATTGTTTTATTAAATATAAAAATTTATTCCACCCCATTTTATCTCCATTTATTTGCCTTTTTTGTGTCTTTTTTTTGGCCCCAAAACAAATCAGACAAGAAAAATTCTATTTAAGCCCAAAAACGAATATTTCAATTAATTTATGAATTTAAACATAATTTCACATGAAATGAAAGGCCTTGGCAAATCTATTTAATTTGTTTTTTTTTATTACTATTTAATTGTTGTAAAAATTTATAAAAGTCGTATGTTGAAAAAAATTTATTTATGTTTTCGTCAACATAAAAACAAATCCAAATAATTTTAGTACGATCTTTAATCAATGTACGAGTATTATAATATCTATAGTAATTGATACAAAATACATTTCGAAGCTTACCAATCACATAAATAAATTTTCATTTGAAGATCTTTAGATAAGAAATTTTCTCTATGCATTTATAATTTATCAACTCGAAGAATTTCTAACAAAAATTACATAATATCGATAATAAAATAAATTAAGTAAAGTGCGAGTTTGACTCGCACACGAAGGATTGCGTTGGGAAAACTACCTATCGTTACCTTAATACAGAAAAGCTCTAACTCATTATTTTTTTTGAAACGAGTTTTTTGTATATTTCGATAGAGGAATATCTAATGTATCGCAAAATGCAAAAATCTCGATTTGAAAGAAATAAAGAGTTAGGGCCTTTCTATATTAAGGTAACGATATTTCATACCATACGAACGTTAGCCTATATAATCGAACACAAAATAAGCAAATTAACGAACACTAGATATACCAACGGACGACACAATCCGTACCCGTATTCTAGAATATAAATGTAAATAATTTTATTAAGATTCAAAGAAAATTTAACTAAACGTCATAAAAAATGCATTAAAACACAGCCACCCACATACATGAAATTAAAAACACAAACGAAATCCCTTTAACTAAGCTAATTCAATTTATTGAACTCTCTTCCTTTAAGTATTATGGCTTTTATACAATAACAAATAAGAGAAAAATATGTTAGATCAACAGTAATACTACAAACACACACACAATCTCATGTTTTGTTTCTTGTTTACTTCCCTGAAGGAAACGTGGGGTTAAGTGTATCCATGTCAATAATTTTGTCAACAATTATGGTGTCTTTTTGGTGACACTGTCAACAAATGTTTTTTTTTTGCTTTTGTTTTTGATAGGTAGAGAAAATTATTGACGGTTAAAAACAAATCATCAAGCTGATGGATGGGCTTAAGATCGATGGGTAGCTGACGGCAATTGTTGTTATTGCCGTCGGCGCCGCCGGCTAGAATTGGCTGAAAGCCTCGGTGGGGGAATTTTTATTTTACAGACATACATGTATGTATATCTTTGTTGCATTCAACTTTCAAAAACTTCTGCTAGATGCTTTCTGGCAGAATTTGTTGAAAATAAAAAATTTTAATTTGTTAAAAAAAACTCTTCTGTATATAGGATTTTTCTCATAAATATACATGTATTTGAAGCTAAAGGTTCTCTGATGATATGTATACGCAACAGTGAAATGCGCATAGGATCCAGCTAACCCTTCAACAATCAATTTCAATGTATTTTTAACAAAAACAAAAATATTTTACTGAATAATTAAATTACATACATATTAAAATAATATTTTGGGATTATAGTGCGTAAAAAAATTTAAAAAGTATCTTGCATTTTTGGAGAAGTTAAGGCAGTAAATAATTTTGTTTGCAAATATTTGTTTCAAAATACTTTTTCTGTCGCCGCCGACATTTCTTTTTATGAGCCGGCGCCGACGCCAATTAAATAACATCCTGTACCTGTTTGAACTAAATTAAAATAGTATTAATGATATCGTCAATAGTAAGTCAGTACAATCTTACTATTGACATTTTCCAGAACTACTTATTCAGTACTGACGTAGTCTACTGGTAGATTTCGTAGGACAAGCCTATGTTAAATGTCAAAAGTAGATAGCATTAGTTGGGGTATAATTTGTCAGTAGTACTGGTGACATCGTCAATAGATAATCAGTATAATTTTACTATTGACATTTCCTGCAGGGTTGTAAGCTAATAAATGCGTGTGTAATATGTGTGCATGTAGTACTAGCAACTTTAAACGCTTATAGCTCCCAAAATACTGAACCGATTTAAATAAAATATAGATTATGCACATCTGTACCTTTAAAACCATATAAATTTTTTTTAAATCGGTGCAGTAGTACCAGCATAAAAGGGATTACAAAAAACATGTTTGCCTATTAATTATATAGATGTGCATAATTAGTAAAGAACAAACGACAATGGTAGGACTGTTGTAAATTTAGAGATGGCAAATTTGAGCCTTCATTACAAAACACATTTCAGCAAATTAAAATACGATGAATCAAAACAATTCACATATTCCATTTGCAAAAAAGTTTCGTATATAAGGCAGAAATCTACATCAACTGATACCACACACACAGTGGACCAAACACAGAAGAACGCTGATGATGATGGTGTAGTGGCCTTAGAAAACGGCTAGCTGTTCCGTTCTACTAGGTGTTTGTCAGAACATTTACAATTAACTTTGCTGTGATTTTTTCATTAATTATTATCACATGTAATTTGGCTTACAAGGCGATACGAACTTTAGCCTGTTAAATATAGCAACAAATTAAGTTCGAAGAATAATAATTAAATTAATCAAAATTTGGCGTTTTTTTCGTCTTAGCGCTTTTTTCGTTATGTTAATTTTTGGCGAGTTTATTTAGTTTTAACGTTTTTGAAGCAGTTTTTTTTTGTTATTTCTTAGTCTCAGTAATTTGTTTCGGAGTTTGGCAGTTTTTTTAGTTTTTGGTGTTATTTTTTGTTATGGTGATTTTTTTAGTTTTTGGCGATTTTACTTAGTTTTAACGTTTTTTTAGTTATAGCGATTTTTTCGACTATTGACGATTTTTATCCGGTTGGTTTTTAGTTTAGCGATTTTTTCGTTTTGCCGCTTTTTTTCATTTCGGAAAATTTTTTTTGTTTTAGCGAATTTTTCGGAGCTTGGCAATTTTTTTGCGAAATTTTTATTTTTGGTTATTTTTTTAGTCGTAGCATTTATTTCGTTTTGCAGGTTTTTTTGCAATTTTTTTATTTTGAGCGCTTTTTTGCCTTTGGCAATTTTATACGACAATTTTTTTAGTTTTGACAAAATTGTTTATGTTTTGGTGTCTTAGTGTTTTTTTTTGTTTTCCCATTTTTTGGCGATTCTTTTAGTTTTAGCGCTTTTTTCGTTTTGGAAAAATTTGTTTTGTCTTGGCGATTTTTTCCGGAGTTTGGCAATTTGTTTTAGTGCTTTTTTTGAGGATTCTTTTTTTAATTTTAGGATTTTTTTTAGTTTGAACGCTTGTTTTAGTTTTATGTATTCTTTGGCTTTTTGCGATTTTTTTCGGTTGTTTTGTGTCAAAACGATTTTTTCTTAGTTTTGGTACTTTTTCTAGTTTTTCTAGTTTTTTTTTGTTTTGGCGCTCTTTTTCGTTTCGAAAAAACTTGTTTTGTTTTTGCGATTTTTTTCGCTGTCTTATCCTTTTTTCGCCCTTTTTTGACGATTTTTATACCTTTAGGATTTTTTAGTTTAGTTGTGGTGCTTTTTTGCAATTTTTTCGTCTTTTAGCGATCTTTTTAGGTTGTTTTTTAGAATTAGAAATTTTTTTTTAGTTTAATCAGTTTTTTTCGTTTAGACAATTTTTTTCGTTTGTTTTGTTTTTTGCGACCTTTTTAGTTTTGGTGATTTTTTTTTTGCATTTTTGTGATTTATTTTATTTTCGGTGATATCTTTGATTTAAGCCCGTTTTTAGTTTGGCGATTTTTCGTTTCGGCATTTTTTGGTTTTTTTTTAATTTTAGGATTTTTAAGTTTTATAGATTTTGAAAACCTCAAGAGTTTGTCTTATGTTTTAATTGTCTCTTATGTTTTTTAGGGTTCCGTACACAAAAGGTGAAAAAAGGAACCCTATTGTTTTCGCTACGCTGTCCGTCTGTCCGCCTGTTTGTCACACGGTATTTCCTCAGGAACCGTAAGAGCTAAGGATCTGAAATTTGGACAGAGTATGTAGATCCATAGCAACTACAACAACAAATACATGAGAGTTAAAAATTTAAGGGTGTTCCAAAACGTCGTCGTCCCACGTAGTATACATAAAATTTTATGTACATATGTATGTATATTCACACTTGAAATTTTTAAGATTATTTTTTTTATACAGACTACAACAATTAACACTAAAATTTAAAAAATTAAAATTAAAGGGTATTATATCAGTTTAAGGAATTTTGACTAATGTAATTTTGACAACTTGCTATATCTTGCAAACCGTAAGAGGTAAACTCTTGAAATTCTCAAAAACGATAAAACTAAAAAATCCCAAATTATTATAAAATTGCCAAAACGAAAAAAAATCACCAAAAAATTTTTAAAAAAATCTGCAAAATGAAAAAATCGCTAAAATTAAGAAAAAATTTCTAACATTCAAATAAATTGCCTAATTCGAAAGTCGCCTAAATGAAAAAAATCACCAAAATAAAAAAAATCTCGAAAAACCGAAAAAAATCGCCAAAGCGCTAACAAGGCACCAAATCTAAAAAATATAGACATGAAAAAAATCGCCAATATTAAAAAAATTGCCAAAATTAAAAAAAATCGCCAAAATGAAAAAAAATCGCCAAAGCGCTAACAAGGCGCCAAATCTAAAAAATATAGACATGAAAAAAATCGCCAATATTAAAAAAATCGCCAAAATTAAAGAAAATCGCCAAAGTGAAAACACGCCAAAAACCGTGTCAAACTAAAAAATCGCCTAAATGAAAAACAATCGCCAAAACTAAGATGCCAAAAATCGAAAAAAAAATCGCCTATCTGATAAAATCGCAAAAATTAAAAAAAACGCCAAAATAAAACAAATCGCTAAAACGAGAAAAAAAAGTGTCAAAACTAAGAAAATCACCAAAATGAAAAAAAGCCAAAAACCGAAAAATCGCCAAACTAAAAAAAAATCGCCTATATATAAAAAAAAATCGCCAAAATTAAAAAACGAAAGAAAAAAGCGCCAGGAAATCGCCAAAACTTAAAAAAATCGCCAAAAACCAAAAAACGACAAAACAAAAAAAAAATGCCAAAAACTTTATTTTATAAACTATAGTTTATATTGACTAAAGTTCGTATTGAATTACATATCTAGTGTCCGTAAGGAACCCTTCGTTTGCGGATCAAAGTCGTACTTCACTGAATTTATTTTAATTTTACGCATTTCTTCGATTTTGAGATTTTTTTTTAATTTTGTCGCTTTCGCATTAACAATTTTTAGTTGTGGTTATATTTTTCTTAGCACTGTTTTCGTTTTTAAAATGTTTTCGGTTTTTGGCGTTTTTTTTGTTTGTTTTGACGTTTTTTTTTAATTTTAGCGATTTTTTCGGTTTTTGGCGATTATTTTAGTTTTAGAAAAATGTTTACAATTAACTTAAGTGTTATTTGTTCATTAAAAATTATCACATATTATTTGGCTTAAAAAGTTATACGAACTTTAGCCCGTTCAAATCATAAATAGAGAAACGTTTGGTTTTGACGTTTTTTTTCGTTTTAATGATTTTTGTTGGCCTTTGGAAATTTTTTTATGTTTTGGTATTTTTTTTAGTTAAATGATTTTCTAGTTTTAGCGTTTTTGAAAATTTCAAGAGATTGCCTTGACACAGCAAGTTCTCAAAATTACATAGCCGAAATTACAGTAACTGATAGAAAACGCCTTAATTTGGAATTTTCCAATGATAGTGTTAATTTGTGTAGTCTGCATAAAAATAATTTGAAATAACTTTGAAAATTAAAAATTGTCTGTATATTACATTAGGATTTCACATTTTTCGTTGCTGGCTTAAAAACCACCTTTAATTTTTAACTATCATGTATCATGGCTCGATATAACATAATTTACCGAGTTCAATAACTTTCTACCGCAAATTTAACGATAAGAAAAATTTTTTTTAAAAAATTCATCAATCACATTTATAAATTTTGTATTGAAAATTTATCATTAATATAGATGTTCCTTAAATAATTTATCGATAACAAATTTTTTTAAATAAATAGTTAAAACGATTACAATAAATTTCTACTTTAAATTCAACGATAGCAAAAATTTCTATAAAAAAATTAATCAATCACATAAAAAATTTCTGGAATAAAATTATCGCCATAGAAAATGTCTCGATAATACAGGTAAAGTCTTTAGAAAATATACCGATAACAACAACAACAACAAAAATTCAAACAAAAATTTTGTCAAATCAAATCATAAAAATTATTCCTAAAACACTTATTGCAAACTTTGTTAGTAAATAATTAGAGACAATATTTCTTTATGTTCAACATATTTTTTGCAAATAGTTCTTCGATAACAATAATTTTTTATAACAGATTTATCGATAGTAGAAATTTTTAACAAAAAAAAATTTACGGTTAATAAAAGGCCTTTACATGATAAGTAAAATATTCACCGCTATGCCAAAAAGCCAATTTATTGCAAAATCCGCATCAGTTCAATAACAATTTGACATTCTATAACAAAATGGTGCCAACATTGACTATTTATCGTTAATGTCAACATATGAATTACACATCTCTAAGTATTTCACTGAGCTGCGTAAATTGTTTGTTATTTTTAAGCAAAAATTTTATTAAAAATTAAAAATTTTTATTATTTTTAAGATAAACTAAAACTCTAGAGAAGCCACGACAATTTGCTCTGCCTTCCGTAATTTACTCCCAGAGTGCTATTTCAGGAGATAATTGCAACAATATTTTTATAACAGCTTTTGACCTCAAAATTTCTATTTTGAAGCTTACATGATTAAGCTTAGTTTATTTTTTAGGCTTTCTGGGCTCAAATTCACAGTCTTTTGATAACTAATGAAGGTGGTTTAACTTAAGAAATCGATAGGGAATATCGTTAGTTAAACCACAAACCTTAGTTAACTGTAGAGTGTGAATTTGTTCCTTAATAGTTATTGCCTGTTTAATTTTTTATGTTGTTTTTTTCTTGTTGAACCTATGACTGTTAATTTCCATTTGTTTTCTTGGACGCATATGTCATCTTTTTGCTGGTCACGAAAGGATTAAATAAATAAATTTTTTCATACATTCAGGCCAGCTGTGCCCTTTAAATTAATATTTGTTTAAATTTATTTTATTTGCCCTCTACTCATGTCTTAAATTAAATTATTTTTTTTACACTTTTCGTTCAATTTTATTATTTTTTTTTAATATTTTTTTTTATAAACTAGAAGAAAAAAAACGTCCCTAAAAAACAAACTAAAATTAGCCAAAAGAAAATCTGCTGACAAAGAGATTTTTAATTTATTATAAATTTAAAATTTTAAGACGCTTGGTTTCCAAATTTGTTGTTGGGGGAAAATATTTCTAAAAATCATAAAATATTGTTGACAATACAAGCATACGTATGTACATATATATATATCGTTACCTTAACATAGAAAGGCACTAACTGATTATTTTTTTAATCGAGTTTTTTGTGTATTTGGAAGGCCGATGTTACGATCTGTCAAAAAAATGCAAGAATCTCGCTTTTTTATATTAAGGTAATGATATTGATATATAAACATCATATAAACATATGTACATTAATTAGAGTGGCCGTTAATTGTGTGGAGACTATTTTTTATTTCCTCTACTCTCACCACCTAAATCGGTTAAGATTTATGTAAAAAAAATACAAAAAATTTCATACCGATAAGTTGCTTTTTAGAGGGTGCGTCCGTCTCTCAAAGTTGGCCTTTAAGCCCATTTTTCAATGTAATTTTTTGCATATGACTATCTTTTAAAAAAATCATTTTACAAGAATATGATATATGGTAATATTTTAGCTCTTTAAGGGCGACTTTTTGGGTTCGATATTAAGATTAGTTTATTTCTATAATTAGCTAATCCGAAAATTAACTTAATCTCATATAATTAAGTTTGATGTTTTTGAGTGGTAGTTTAAACTTCTTGTTATGTGTAGTCTTTCCATGCTGAGGAACAAAATAGTGGCAACATTTTCTTTGCAAAAGTCGTACATGTTATCAATACACTTTGATTTTTTGTGGGAAGAAGAAGAAACTGTCATATTTTATTATTTACAAGTAAAATATTGCACGTGTTAAAGGAAATATAAATATTTATTTAAGTGTTTTTAAATCATTTTACCATATAATTTTTGCAAAAAGTTATATGTTTCACAAGTGCTTGTTGTCAATACTAAAGTAAGATTAAACCACCACGATTGGTCGCTTAAACTAGCAAGTAAACCAATATAATCGACTACCCAAAAATTGCAAATGAAGATTAAGTTTAATTTAATCTCTAATCTTCAAATCATAAAGTCGCCCTAAGTCAACAACATTAGTCTCAAAGAAAGTTTTTTCGTAAAATTAATATTTTTTTGGAGAATAATGAGGAAAATAGCCAACAAAATAACAAAAAAATTTATGTAACAAAATTATATTTACATGGAAATTTTTTATTTTAAGCATGTCTAATAAGAGCTTATGGGTGTATATTAAATTATTTCATACACATCCATATAGTCAAAATAAAATTTAAAAAAAATACATTGAATATAGACTTGAGGTTGAGCGCCAACTTTGAGGGCCGGACGCACCCCCTAAAACGCAACTTCTAGATATGAAATTTTCTGATATTTTTTTTACATAAAACTGAACAGATTTAGGGCGTGAGAGTAGAAGAAATCAAAAAAAATTAACGGCCACTCTAATGTACATACATACATTATATTAATTTAATTGCTGAATCAAAGTTATGGCCAGTTTGTTTTGTTTTTTCAAAATATGCAAACAGACAGGGAAAATATGAAAAAAACTTTTATGAGGAAAAAAACATAATTCTAAATAGAAAAAAGCTTTGAGAAAAAAGTAATCAACAGGCTGCTGGGCATGCAGGCAAAATGAAAGCTAAAGCCACACAAGTAGATTATTGAGTTATGGAACAAACAAATTGATGTCCCATTTAAATTTAATTTAATTTAAAATTTATTCTAAAAATATAGCAAAACAAATAAGACTGCTTGCTATAAACGGTTGTGTCGCATCGCATTTACCTTGCACCGATTGCACACGGTGGTTCAGAATCAATTTTTATTGGCCAAAAACCTATATTTTTTTGCATGAAATAGATTCTTAAAATTGTTGCGCCATCAGAAAGGAAACATATCAAAAGTCAAGTAGCCAAAGCATTTGGTCAAAATATTGGAAGTAGTGGACGTGGCAGGCTGCTATAAACAAAGAATTTATGTTAATAAAAAAATATTTAAAAAAATTATATTTGTAATGAAATAAATTATGATGATTCCTCGAAAACTATTATCATTAAATGGCTGTGGTTCTTTTCGTTACGTTGGGCAAACTTTTGTTTTTAATAACTGGTATGTGTACATCCTATACCATTTGTAGTTAGGGTGCTGTGTAATAAATTTTTAATCCCCATATTTCCTATATATATATATATATGTATACTTATATATATATATATATATATATATATATATATATATAAACTTATATATATATATATATATATATATATATTTTAAATATATGTGTGGCATTTTGTAAGTAACCTTTTAATGCAGTGTCTTGCATATATACAATCTCTTTAAGATCACCATGTAATGCATTGTCTTTCAGATATTCATCTGTTAGAAACGGTTCAATTACTTATGTCTGAGCATGTCTTACATACTTATGTACGTACATTGAAATAACTAAAAAAGTCTTGAGTCGATTTAAGACTAAAAGATTTGCGGTATGGCAGGGGTGGAAAAGTTCATAGGATCTTTATTTTGTTGATAACATAAATATGTTTATAAACCTTGCTATTAATTGATACTCTTAAAATAATTTTAGTATTGTACCTTCCCACGACTACAAAAATTAATATAAGCATTCCCATGATGTCGAACGTGACCATCGTACCCGTCTAAAACAAAAAAATTTATATAACTAAATTGATTTTTATTTTGACAATAATGTACAGCCCTACAAACGGTGTTTGGTTTCTGTTTTCAAGATAATAAGATAAGCTGTTTTTTGCGGCCAACGATTAAAACGCAGATTTCAACCTGAAAATTAAAGCAATGTTTTAATGCGACTAATTTTATAATATTGTGCTTTGTTGTCGTTATGAATTGGTTTTTCATTTTACATATAAATTATTTCTTTTATTTTTATAATTAAATTTGTATCACAGTCGCACGTGACATGGTGCATCAGACATTTTTAACATTATGGTTTTGATATTGTTTCTATTGCTCTTTTTACGGAATCGTATATACAGAAGTTTAAGGACTTAAGTCGAAGTCCTAAATCTCTAGCCACTTCTAGGAGCTTCGGTATCAGGTATTCAATTAGATTGGCCTCTTAGAAAATTGAAATTGTTTTCAATCTTCCTTCCCAAGAATTAATATTCCAGTGTTTAGTGTTGAGTAAACTAGTTTATATATATTCTGTACAATTTAAATTTTTTTTTTCGTATTTTCCCTCAAGACATTTATTAAGTGTTGAAAAATGCTATAAAGGTATTTTTTAAAGTCTCTTGTCATGAGTAACTAAGTACATATTTCATCACTTCATTTGTTTATTTCTCCAGTTTGTTGACACTCATTTTTGCCAGACGTTATAAATAAGTGATTTCACGTCACTTGTTTTATGTTTAATTAATTTTCTTTTATTTTTTTTTTGTTTTCTTTCAAATTCTCTCACATGACGGAAACAATTAAATGTGTTAGAGATGGATGGATATTTTGCTTCAGTTGAGATGTCTTATTTGCTTAATGCATAAATTTATTTTAAGATTTAAAATGTTAATGTATTTTTTGTTAAGGAAAATCATAAGGCTTTGGGCCAATTTATCGTATGCCACAAAGCTGCAGTTTTCATATGTAAATGAATGTATATTTTTAATGACTTTTCTCAGCACAAAGCTGTATAAAACTTAAATAAAATTTCGGATACAATTCCTATTTTCTATTGTGTGCTGATGTCTCTTTAAAATGTTTAGATTTTCTTAATGCTTTGTATTTTTTTAAATTTTAAAATTTTCAGTCACACGTGACATTTTTTAAATACGATATCCTTATGTTTGTTTGTTTTTCCTTTTGTAAATTATAAATAAATAAGCTAAGGAAAAATAATTTCAAATTAACAAAAGAATTCAACTACAGAAAAAATGTTCTTCATGTCTTTTGGAAATTGTTTTAGGCTTTTAAAACCATTTACTTGAACTTCGTCTTTTACGTACGCGGTCATTTTGATTTTCTCTTCAATCAGTTAATATTTTCCTTCAGCCAACGCTTTCCAATTATCCCAAGCATTCTGCGTATCATACTTATTTTTAACCGACTTCAAAAAAAAAATGAGGGGGCTATCAATTCGTCTGTATTTTTTCCAATTGGTCCCATTGTAAAAAAGTGGGCGGGGACAACCATAAAAAAATTTTTATTTGATTTTATGATACTTATTTGATTGCTGCGATACCCAGCAAACACCTTTGGTTTTTTTAATTACACAGTTTTAAAGTTGAAGAAAGGGGCGGGGCCCATTAAAATTTATTATATTTCACTCGGTTATACTTAACCGATTTTTACGAATCTTACCACACCTTGAGCTCTAAAGCACAATCTTCTATTAAAAAAATGGGCGGAGTCACGCCCATTAAAATTTAATATTTTATTTTAAGTGGTTCTACTTTACCGATTTTTACAAAACTTAACACACACCATGAGCTTTGGAAAACACACAATCTTTCATTTGAAAAATGGGTGGAGTCACGCCCCTTAAAATTAAGTTTTATATTTTACGTACTTTTTCTTAACCAACAGATTTTCCAAATTTGTTTTGTTTGAAAGTGTTTAATTTCAGTTTGGCACCATAAATTGTTTTTATCGGTCTTTTTTTTGCAGAATTAATAAATTTGGTCTCCCTTAAATTCTTCTCTACTTCGCTTGCATTTTTCTTTACTTTTTTTCGCGGTTTTTGCTCATTTTAATTGAAATACTTTAAAAGTAAGTAAAATTTTTTATGTAAATATTTTTTTTTTAATTTTACACATAATATGTCGCTCGTGACCGACTTTATATAGATATCACGATTACAAAATGTTATATTTTTCAGCAAGTTTTTTATTTTTATTTTCAGTTAGATTAAATATCTGTGAACAGAATAGTTGACCACCCATAGCATAGTTTTTTTTTTGTCGCACGTGACTTTTAAATATGCAATTTTGGAAACAACAATTTACAGTTATTTCCAATCGTTTAGTCTCTAACGCAGTCTTTTTGGCTATTTATATACTCTAGTATATTTATGTATGTGTATATCGTAACCTTAATACAGAAAGGCCCTAACTCATTATTTTTTTAAATCAAGATTTTTTTATTTTTCGATACATTAGATGTTATTTTATAGAAAAAAATAATATAAAAAAAAATTCGATTTGAAAAAAATAATGAGTTAGGGTGTTTGTATATTAAGGCAACAATATGTATGTAAGATGTATATTTGTGCATGTCATGATTTATCACAACAATATACAAAATAAGACTTAGACTTAAACTCACAAAATGAGGAGGGTATTAGTCTTTCCTGTTAGAATCAGTTAATGGAAAGTGTTGTTTTTTTGGTGTACTTACTTGTGAGTTTCTCCTCGAACTGCTGGTGTACTGGGTTATTTATCATCCATAATATTTAAATTCGGCATCATTGATTATTTACTTCTTTGACTTTTTCATTTAAAAAAATCTTAAAGCGGATTAAAACTTTACAATACAGTTTGACATTCAATTAAATACATGTATTTCGTTGCCTTAATAAAGAAAGGCCCTAAAACATTATTTTATTTAAATCGATTTTTTTTCATATTTCAAAAAAGAACATCTTATGTTTGGAAAAATGCTAAAATCTCCATTTTCAAAAAATTTGGAGTACATAGAGTTCTTAGTTCAACATGATAAAAGAATTATTAACAGACTGTTTTTGACATGAATATCCTTTTAAAAAATTATAAAAGTTTGGAATAAAATATTTTTGTTCAAACAATACTTTTTTTTGTTCTTCATTTTTCGAATCCCCAGTTGTCGAAGAAAGCAGACATAAAAAATTTATGATTTTTTTTTCAATAAGGCAGTGTGCAGTGTGCAAATGAGTGCGTTTGTATGTGTGTCTAAGTACTCCCTGACATTGTGTTCATCATGTTAATAGATTTTTGCATTTGTTGCCACAAATTCATTGAACAAGCGGCAACAATAACAATAACAATCAAAAGCAGGCGAAAAAATAATAATATCAACAGGTGTCATGTTTCTATGGCAAACATTTCACAAGAACAAAATCCACAAAGCAAAGTTTTTCGATAAAAAAAATATTATATTAAAACTTACATATGCCAGCTTTTAATAAAAGTACATGGCATGCAAAAGTAAACACACCTTTTAACTTTCACACACAAACGCAGTGAAACACACACACACACACTGAAACACACTCATGTATACACACTCAATGAGTAAAGGCATAAATAATTTGATTGTGGGACTTGGGGGGGGGATGGAAGCCATCAGCAGAGCAGACAAGTTCGTATTAACTAGAAATATGCTTTACGTTTTAAAACGCTTAATATTTATTGCCTGCACTATGGCTTAAATAAGGGTTATATTTAATAAATCGACCAAGTAAGTTGGTAATGAAATGTCATAAATATGTAAATATGTCTTTAGAAATTTTTGACATGAAAAACAATTTTCAATTTAATAACAACAAAGGTTCATTCATATTTTACTCTTACATAAAAAGGTAATATTACATTTATATCATGACATAACAGATTACCCACAGCAGAAAACACGAGCACACGACTTTAAATGCCGCTAGCTAAACTTTTCGTTTTGTAGTCACCTATTTAATTAAATCGGAGACGACAGCAGCATTATAAACAGCTGATATTTAAGCTTAAATACATACATACGAAAGTGCTGCCACCTTTCACATTGATAATAATTAAATTACTCTTTTCAATTGTATTTATATCACGGAAAAGTATAAAAATTAAACAATTTATTGTGATAACCTATTGTACAAAGCCGTGCAATGTACGAAAAAATACAACCCTGGTATGATGGAATTTGTGTTTAAAAAGATTTTTATATGATAGTGAGTCATGGCCTTTACAAGAATTTCGAGTAGATTGTATTTTCGTTAAATAATTTGCAATAATTAATGTGACTACTAGGACAAAATCAGTATGGAATACAAAAACCTACTCCCGCACAGTGGGGCCAAACACTTTTTTCGATTAATCCATATTTGTACAACTATAATAGTAAGGATCACTAAATTCTCTTAGAACAAAGTAAATTTTTCGACAAAATCTTAGCCGAACAGAAGGGGGAAAGGGGTGCCGTTATTAAAAGTTATTCCCCCTTATTGTGAATTGCGTCATCGACGTCACATCAAGACGACAGTAAATATTGTCACTTGTCTACTCTTTATCGGCTCTTATTGACAATCTCTTTCTAATCTCTAAAGCTTTGTAAGTTAATGTAGCATGTTAATAGTAGTCAATTCTTGTTGACAAAGAGTAGACAAGTGAAAACCTTTACTGTTGTCTTGATATGACGTCGACGACGCCATTCCCAATAAGGGGGATTATTAATTTTCCTATATATGCCAAACAAGAAAATTGAGTGAGGCACACTAAATTCGATGTGGATAACTCTTAGAACAAAATATATGTTCAAAACAAATCTTGGCAACTAACATCCAAAAGTGCCCAAAATGGCACAATTGTGTACCACATTTCCCATCACTGCTATCGACTGCTTTCTGCTGAGATTTAGTCTTTCTTCACAATAATGAATTGAAACCTTTAATAGACTCTTTACAACTAATCACTGAACTTCAGACTGACTTTTTGATAGACTGATCTGCCAGCAGATGCACCGTCCTTTTTAGACTTCACACAAGGCTTCCAGAATGTGACATTTAGACAATCTCAGCAGCGTTTTCAATATTTTTTTTTCAATCACGCAATTAGTTCATGGGTTAACTATGTTTATACGTGTGTATGTACATTCATCATTAAATAAGCAGTTCAGAGCTGTCCATCGAGAGAAAACGAGAGAAATGTATAAGCGTATGTGTATTCATTTGTATAACACTCTGGCGCTTCTCTGGGCAGCCTGTAAGCAGTTTATGGTGGTTGTTTCTTTGTGTATATTTGTGTGTCTGCACTATCATGTGTGCGTGTGGATATGTGTATCTTCTTAAGATACAGAAGTCGTATTGTATGCAGGTATGTTCTACGCAAGTTCAAGATAATTCTTTTTGTTTAGTCGTAATTTAAACTATGCAAGTGTTATTGCTAAGCTAATTAGTTTGTTGAAGAGAGAAACATAAACGTTTCTTTTCCCCTCGTCACTCTCTCTCTCTTCTAACAAACTAATCAGTTTCACAATAAGACTTGCATAGTGTAAATTAGGACTTAACAAATGTTTTCTTTATAAAAATATTTGCATTAATTCTGTTCGAATATTTTTGCGTAACAATATTATAAAAATTTATACGAGTTTATAGCTGGGTATCTCAAATTCCAAGGTGAACTTACTAAGATGACTGGACCATATATTTAATATAAAAGAACACTACAGCCTGAGAAGTACCAGAGGTTGGCAACGCTAAGCAATAGCTGTGTTTTTTGTTTTGTTTATAAAATCAAAGCAACTAAACTCTTGAGCACGCAAAGTTTTGTAGGCGGAAAATCCACCGCGAAAACTGACACCATATACTACAATTATGTAGATTTGCAAAAGAGCTTAAAATTTCAATTTATATTGTATTAATTTACCTAAATTTTAATCATTTTGGAAAAAAATAATAATAATTCTTTGATGTAGATATTTTAGCGGCAACGTTGGCATTAAAATTTTGGCTGCGGCTTAGCTTGCGTCGGCTTAATTTAATTATTGTGTAATTTAATACATATTTCAAAAGACAACTATTACAATAACCCTACAAGAATAGTTTCAGTTAATTGAACGGTCATTTGATTGGTAGTCATGCAGGATATATTCATCATTGCGTAGAACAAAATTTCTATCACATTATTAAGAGCAAAATGAAAAATGTGATGGAATCGTTTGTGTATGTGTGATGTTGCGTCTCTCTCTTTCTCTCTAACTAATGGAATTCGTCGACTATATAACATATGTATTCGAACTGCTCATTCTACTGTTTTTTACTGATCATAAATGACTAATATATCCCTCACAATTGACCAATCATACATGATGGATACACTGACAATAAGTATACTTTTTATATTATTTTAATTGTTAGTTTTTTTTTTGTTATTTAAAAATACACAAGTAAATAAAATATTGAAAACGGAAAATATACATATACAAGGAATAACGCAAAATAGCCTAAGCTCACTTTTTACAAATATCTAAACATTTTTAAAAGAAATACATATACATATATGTTCATGTGTATGTATGCATGTGTATTAAATTAAATTTTGAAAATTTTTTTTATTCACTATTTTGCTTATCTTTTTTAACACGTTTACACAATTTTAATTTTGCAGGCCGAATGAATTGAGGAGGCGAAGAACAAAATCAAAATTACTTTTTTTACCCAATTATTTTATAGCATGAACCCAGACTATATAAAAAGTTCCTTCCTTATTATAAAATGCATCAGACCACAATTAGTCGCAACAATAAATAATTAACGAAGTACAAAATTAATGGACTTTTAATATGCAAATAGCACGTTTTGTTAATATAAAACCAAAATTCATGTTATTTCTTCAAATAAAATGCAAAAAAAACGTTTTGGTATGCGTATTTTGGATTTGGAAATTTAAAAGAAAATCTTTAATAATAACTCAATGTACATATTTACGGCTGTTAAGATATTTTAGTTTATTTTTCTTTCGTCTTTCAATATTTTGCATCCATCTTTAAACTATATTTTTAAGGCTTTTATGTTATACCTAATAACTTTCAAATACCAGATAATAATCTAACTATTGATTATTATTATTATTATTTATATGAAATGAGACATTCTGCGAAAAAAAACATGTTATAATTAGAGATGTGCGCGTGAGTGATCATAAAAAAAAAATACTTTTTTTTAACAAAAGAAAAAAAGCGCGTTTTGCTCTGCATCAATTTTTTAAAGACCACATTTTTCTATGAGAAGGGAAAAAATATTACGCAAATAAGATTTTTTTCTAATAGAACTTAACCAGATTAATGCAAATACATGAAAAAAACATTTAAAAAAAATATAAAAAAAATCACGTTTTGTTCTGCGACTCCTCAATTGTATTTTTTATTTAAATAACACTCGATGTTTTAAAAGTTTTGGCATATGTACATTAGATGTTTCACTCTAACATATATGCTGCAGTGGAGCAACTATAATTAATTAATAAATCAATCATCACTACCGATCAAATGACTAATCAATTTACTGTCACTATTGAATTCAATATAACATTGTTGCAAATGTTTTAGTGTTAGTTTCAGTCATTCATTTCTTGTAGGGAAGTTACTCAGAAATATTTTGCATATATTAAACGAAAAGTGATTTTCACTAATAATTTATGCATAGAAAAGGCCTTCATTCAAAAGAACGCTTTTGGTAGAAAATACGTTTTAAAGAAAATTACTTATTTATTAATTTTATCAAATCGAACTCAATTTAGCGCTTGAAATATTTTGTGTAGTTTTATTCCGTTTAAAAAAACTGTCTCCTCTAACAAGTTTCATTTCTTTCAATTTCAGTTTTTGACGTGCATTCAAAATGAATAGCTAACTTGATTTTATAACACCAAAGTCGCGTTCATACACATATGTACGTATTCACACACTGCCTTAAATAAACAAGCACATCCACAAAAAGCGATTTAGACATACACAAAAAATTACAAGTGCCATTTCATATACATATGAAGTTGTTATTCAGGAAATAGCCAAAGGCATGCACTAAGTACATATAACAACTTTGTATGTGCTGCTAAGCTCTCTGTTTGTTGCATATGACAAGCACAAAAGGAAATGTGTACACTCAAAAAAAAAAATTAACTAAAACTTTGGAAAATTTTCTAAATTTTAATTTAAAAAAATTGTCGTATGGCGCCAAAGCTGTTTTTTACTTGAAACTAGTAAAATATTACTAAATATCTATTTCATTAATTAACTAGTTTATAGGAATTATATTTTCAGATTTAAGTAAAATTTTCCTAAAATTAAGTAAAATTTTCCCATAAAATTCGGAGCTTTGCAAAAACATTTTTTCGTCTTTGATCTCAAATTTAGTAAATTTTCCATTTTTTTTGTCTTTAATTCTGGTACTTATTTTTAATTGTAAATAAATTCTATTACCCAATGATATGTTTATTTATTATATCTTCATATTATATTCTTAATTATAATTCATCATACATACATATAAATTCCTTGAGAGGAGACAAGTAAGTAAGTAACCAGCAACCTTCTGATTGATAGGCAAACACTCTAACCAATTGCCTAACAAGGCAGTTTGAATAAGCATTGAAATTATTGAGTTTTAAAATTTTAATTTATTTGTGAAAAAATTTATTTCAAGTTCAAATATTCCTCGAAACTATGAACAATTTAATTGGATTTTTTGCTAAATGCAAATCAATAATAAATTCTACAATTCAAAGAAAAAATACTTAAGAGTGGTAAATATTTTCCTAAAATTTAGTATACCTTTTTAAATCTTTTAAGTAAGTCAAATTTCATGAACTAATCAGGAGTAATTCATTTCCTAAAGTTTATTTTTTGATTTAAGACGAAATTTACTAGTCCTTAATATAAAATTTCCTTCAGTTTATAACCATTTTCCTACTCTTAGTAAATATTTCCTTTGAGTCAGTAAACATTCCCCGAAATTGTGAATTTTTATGAACTATTTTTGAGGATATGAACTTTTTATTTTTTACACATATTAAGTAATTTTTACTAGATTTTTGTAAAAATTTGCTTAAACTTAGAATTTAGGGAAAAAAATTTCTTAATAATAGTACATGTCTTTTTTTTTTTTTTTTTGAGCGTAAGAGTCAGAATTTATATATAAACTTTCCTTACTGTTTTTGCTTAAAACTCATAACACATTAAAGCCTACAGCATTAAATTTTAAATACTGAAGTTCTCAAGCAAACCTTAACATTTTAAACGTTTATTCTACACACGCCCATTAGCACTAAAATGTAAAGCTGTGCTTACGACTATACATATGTATGTATATGAATTTATTTACTTACTTGCTCACGTGGCGCGTAAATATTACGCCTGAAAGTATGCAAGTAAATAAAAACACATTTATAACAAGAGAGGGGCGGGCGGACTCTTTTGCTTGTACGCTTTCACGCATCAACAGCCAAAAAAGAGGTGGTGTCGGATGCATTAAACGTAAAAGTCAACTACAACAACAATAACTAGCAGATAGGTTATTTTGTGCATGAACGAGTCTTACACAGATTTTAAGTACATACATATGTACATACATATATATGTACATTAGTGTGTCCCAAAAGAATTTTTTTCTTTTGCATTTTTGGAAAGCTTATAGGATAAAGTATTTTTGTGGTTTTTTTCTGATTTTTCGGAAGAGGTTTTTTTTAATTTTGTTCATTACGCGGTCCATTAGCACAATTTTTTTTTTGTTACTTAGTCAACTTTTTTTAAAGAAAACCATTCAAACTTTATTCTCTGTCCAGATTTTATAAGTTTTGGTAAATTGTTTGCTCATTTTGGTATCCTTTATGAATTTTTTTTTTGTAAATTTAGCATAAATTTTAAAAATAATGCTTTGTTACTTTAAAGATTTCTATTAAAGTTAAAAAAACTAATAATTTAATTGGAAATGTGGATAAATTCTGAGTCATTTAAAGAAAAAGAAATTAAGGGTTTTCATGAGAACTCTTAAAATTGCCATTTGTGCAATTGGACAAACTTGCGAGACTTGTGCAAACAACTAATGTAAATTTTAAACAAACGTCAAAAAATTAATTAAATAAAAATAAAATAATAAAATTTAAAGCAATTTTTAATTAAAAAACATATTTCTAAGAATAAAAAACTGTGTATTTATGTCTAAAAGTGCCTAAAGAAGTCCAAAAAAGCAAGAAGTTGATGTTTACAAAATACACAATTGCACAGCTTAAGTATACGAGTTGAAAATGTTGGGCAAACTTAACAGGTTTGTGTAAATAAATTTCTATAAAATTTTTGACATTTTATTTACGAGAGTGTAAAAATGCACAATTGCACAGTTTGCGAGACTTTTGAACAGTCTCATGAAAACCGTTATTGACTTTGCTCGTACCGATCCAAAGTTATACCATTTTTAAACTTTATACCCATTTTGTGAAATGAAATGAAAGAAAGACGAGAACCCCCAAGTTTTGGGTTAAAATCGATTTTAGCGGCCTCTAAACTTTTTCCGAAAAATCTGAAAAAAAATCACAAAAATACCTTGCCTTATAGGTTTTCAAAATATGCTGGGGTACCTATTAAAATACAAATAAAATTTTTTTTGGGAAACACTAATTTACATACAAACTGATAGGTGACGCTTCCACATACAAGCTTTAATGCTTTCAGCTGAAATTAAACTTGAATAAAACAAGTAAAAGCTCAGTTAGCCGACTGTAATGTAAGTAACTGCAACGTAGGAAACAGCACATGCAATATTTTTACGACCTGTCCACCAGAAACTGCCCGTGGAGCGAATAAAATAAAAACTTTTGGCACATTTGGTGCTGTAACAAGTATTTCTTTTCTTCATTACGAGTAATTATTATTTATATAAAATAATTATACAAATAAGTACCTCTCATTACTTCGTAAGCTAATAAAAGAGCAGTACCCATTACAAAATCTCGGAGTGTTTTTAATGGAAAGCCACTCTGACTTTCATCAGTTTAAGTAGAGAGAAACTGCACTAGTTACAGATATTTAAATTGCATATTATATTCATCAGGTATCAGGTCGGGGAGCAATTTTTTGCACTAGATCTTTACCCTTATTTCTACATTGGTTAATAAAAGAGTGGTAGTACTCACATTTAAAAACACTGCGTGTCAAATTGGATTCCAAACAGTGCAGCCGCGTGTTTGTGGATGATTGAGTGTAACAAACATTTATATTTATTTACACACTTATCCAACACTTATTATTCCATGATTGCTACAATTCATTGAGTTTCTCTTGCTGCAGATAATATTGCTGTCGCTTTACATTTATTTTTTATTGTTTTACTTAAGCCGGCAAGGCTTATTAATATTATTTTTTTAGTGTTATCGATTTCTTTAAAAAAAACAGTTAGAAGTGAGAGGAAAAATATTTTTTTATTCCCAAAAACAACTTATTGACGGAAGGGTGTAATAAATGTGTTTTATATCGCTTTCTCTTGACATAAATTCCGCCGCTCACCCTAATAAATTTAGCTTTTTCCGGCTTTTATTATAGTTGTTATTGTAAATTTTATTGTCCTAACATATGTTTGGTATAAAAATTGTCACAATGATCTAAAGTATGGGAATAAAGTTAATCTATAAAAATAATCATGACTATTTTGGTTACAATATAAATATGGAATATAAAAAAAAAATACAATTTCAATGTTAATTTTTTAATGAATTTTACGGTGTTAAGAAATTAATTGTTGTTTGCAAAAAAATTTATTGCAAAAATATTAAGGTTTAATCAAATACGCATAAAAATCAAAAATTTCTTTAAAAAACTAAAAAATAATTCCTTCTGCCAAAAAAAAAACCACTTCAATGCAAAACTCTGATAGAAGAGGATAAGAAGCACGTGAAATATAAAATTAAGTTTTAATGGGCGTGACTCCACCCATTTTGCAAATGGAGGATTGTGTCTATTTTAGAGCACAAGGTATGTGGTAAGTTTCGTAGGAATGGGTTAAGTAGAACTGCGTGAAATATTATAATAAATTTTAATGGGCGTAACTCCGCCCATATTTTCAACTCTCAAATTGTGCTATTTCAAGAACCAATGGGGTTTTATAGGATTCGCAGCAATCAAATACATAACTAGAATATCATAAAATTAAAGTTAAAAAATTACAATGGGACCAGTGCGAAGCGTGTAACTCAAAATTTATGGATTTTAAGACGTCATACTTTTTTATTTTGCATTTTTTTTTCGACAAAAATTAATAAATTTCTCCATCATCTCAATCATCATAATTTATTAAACCTTAAAAACCAAAAAATTTTACTCGAATATTTAATTCGTGTTTACTTGTGTGCAACAACGCACAAAGACCTCCAACTGATTATTTAAATTCATTTTTAATTATTTTCTGCTAAATTAATTAAACGTTCAACTGAAAATTACTTTTTTCTTTCGGTTTTGTTTGTTTTAATAACCCAATAAAATAGAAATGATTTTAATGATTTGTTGATTTTAGAGAAAGCAAGAAAAATATTAAACATGTGGTGCGTAGTTTTATTGCCACAAAAAGAAATATTTCTTCATGAACTAAAATTATATTTATATATGAAAAAATGATTCATTCATTCGTACATAGAATGCATGTTTATACACCCTTGCGGAGTTGTATTTTATTTTTATTTTATAAACTTCAGTTTCTTAAGGCGGCTTTTTTAAATATTTTTAGCACCAAAGTCACTTCAAAGTTTCCCCAGTAGGAATTAAATTTTTTTCTACCCCTAAGTTAGTTCATTATCTTCTCCTCTCTCTCACTCTCTTCCATAAGCACAAACGTTACTCAACTGAAATTTTCGAGAGTGAATCAAGTTTATTTTAAATATAAAAAATGGTTTCATTTCAAAGAAGTAATTAGTTTTGTATTTTCTATACAACCCAATTAAGTAAGTCAGAACACTTTTCTATGGAATGTAGTTCGATTATGTGAATAGGACTTGTAGTGATTTTTCCCCAGTTTTATTTTAAAATTTTTTTAAAATTTTTTAAAATAATTTACAATTTTGGCAAATTTAGGCAGCAATTCCAAAATCGATGTATATGGACTTAAGCGTTTTCTCAGGAATACCATAGTATTACAGCTGTTCTGGTAACTGAAAATTTTGTTTTTTAGTTTTATTTAAGTTAAAAATAAATTTTTAGCATCAATTTCAAAATCTATGAAAACGGACTTAAGCCTTTATTCCTAAAAATCCCAGAAGTTTAAGTGATTTTGACTACAAGAAACTTATTTCCAGTTTTGTTAAAACATTTGATAAATTTTTACAGTTTTTTTTTATTATCTATCTCACGATCGAAAAAAATTTGACATATGGGCAATTCCATAGAATGTCACGTACGACATTCATCAGATCAATGCAGTTAAATTTTTTCCTATATTTTACCAAAGGTAAGCTCCTCAGAAAGACATATATAGAAAAATTTTAATTAGTTCTGATATGCAAGCTTAATTTCTTGGTCAACGTACGTTATATCGTACGTGACATTCTTTGAAATTGCCCATATGCGGTTTTTTTATAGGAAATTTTTTTTTTTGATTTTTAAGCTTAATTTGCTCTTTTTCATTATTAACACATTTTAAGTTATTTTTGTTGTCAATAAACTAAAAACCGTGAAAAATGGATTTGCGCTATTGTTCCAGGAAGCCCTTAAAAAGTAAAATTGTTGTACTCAATTGATTTTTTTTCCTAGCTCCACTTGAATTTTGTGTAAATTTTTTGGAATTTTTTTACACCAACAAATCAGATAGTTGTCATTGAATAGACTTACGCGGTTATTCTTAAGAACCACATAATTTCAGTTTTTTTTTGCTATTTTTTGTAGTTGTATTTATATTTTTAATGAATTTGTACAAGTCTTTTGCATGAAACACAAGACCCTTACAAATGGACTTACGCTGTTATTCATGAAAATCACAAAAAATGTAATCACCCTCATTCCAGTTGTCGATTGGGGCTTGTTTACTTGCTCTGTAGTACAATTTGGTGTTACAGACAATCCATTTACGTTCCGTAAGGTCTAGAAAATAGAATAAACCTGCCAGCAGGGGCCAGTTGTTTTCGACAACGGGTACACAAGCCCAAATTTTTTGGAATTGTGTTAAAGTGACGTCGATGTCGACAACTGGAATAAGGGTGAATAATTTTCGTACCTGACTGATTTTTTTATAGGCCACTTCTACACTTTTAACCAATTTTTAGCAACTTTTACCATTAATATCGTAAAATAGACAGATATGGACTTACGTGGTTATTTATGAAAACGACAGAGTTAGTAATTTTGGAATTCAAGTTAATTTTTGGGTGGCTTCCTTTGAATGAATTTCTAACAAATTTTTATTATCAATATCGCAAAATCGATACAAACTGGACTTACGCGGTTATCCGGGGAAACCACAGAGTTAGTAATGTTCGAACTCAAGTTATTTTTTTTTTTTGCTAAATTCATTTTCACTTTTAATGCATTTTTGGCAACTTTTACCAGCATAATCGCAAAATTGACACATATGGACTTACGTGGTTATTCATGAAAACCAAAGAGCTGATGTAATTTTTTGGCTCGCTTCATCCACACTTTTAATGAATTTTTTAATAGGTTTTCATCATTAATATCACAAAATCGAGACAAATTGGACTTAGGCTGTTATTCAGAAAAACCGTAGAGCTGGTAATTTTCAAAATCAAGTAAATGTTTTTTTGCTAAATTCATTCATACTTTGAATGCATTTTTGGCAACTTTTATCATCAACATCTCAAAATCGACACACATGGACTTACGTGGTTAATCATGAAAACCATAGAATTAGTCATTATCGATTTCAAGTGATTTTTTACTGGTTTCCTCCACACTTTTTATGAATTTCTAGCAAATTTTAGCAGCATTATCCCAAATTCGACACACATGGACTTACGTGGTTATTCGTGAAAACCACAGAGTTATAAATTTTTGAGCTCAAGTGATTTTTTTATCTGGCTTCCTCTCTCTATACTCTTAACATATTTTTACATTAGAAGTGACAAACATAAACTATTTTTTTTATTTTTTTTTAGTTCAAATTTCTTTTTTCGAAAAACACAGTTTAAACAGTTTTAAAACCGGTTTTTATTCTGATTTTTTTTAATTTTTTATCGTCTTTTTGTGAGACGTTACAAATAAAAAAACATTCATAAATTTTAGATATAGTTTCCAAAACACCAGATCAATGCGAGGGGAGGAGCGGATAAAAGTTGTTCACTCACTTTCATGCCTACTCACGCGTGACAATTTTTAATTTGCGCCAAAAATAATTGCAAATTTCCAATATTAAATATTTTATTTTTGGACAAAAAAAAGAAAGAAAATTTCCCATAGTGCAGTGATAACTATTTAGTTAGCAAATGCAGTCCCTAGAGTAAGGGTATACAAACGTTTACGAACAATTACAAAATTATGTAGCGATAAAATGTATCCACATACATACATAGTATGATTATGGTATTGATACATTGAAAGCATTCCCTTAGGGAACAAACTTACAAATGTTGCAAGTAACATATTCCGTAAATGACTCAACGATTAATACTACAATTTAACAAAAAACAAAAAAAAAAACATATTTTAAATGTTAAATATCTATGACCAATGCCCTGGTATTACTTCAAGCATAAGCTGCTTTAGATTTATTTCAATTAGCTATTATAATTGCTATTCCAGGGATATATCGTTAGATAACATGTAAACTGGCCAGTCTCACAAAAAAAATTAAAAATAAAAAGCTTAATTTTTTTATCGATGGCGGTATGGTAAGACAAAATATAGCTGATCAAAAACTTTCAGTTAAAAGTAACAATTGTACTAAAAAAAAATAAATTCCAGCATTTCCTGTAGCGACATACTTTCATTAAGCAAGCAAATATATAACGCCAGATTTAATGTTTTTTTTTCTTAATCAAAGTTTCTGTTTATTGCACAAACTTATTTTAACGCAAGTATAAAAAATAATTTAATTGCCACCACCTCCCTCACGACCGTCTGTTCAACATTCCTTTATTTTATTGCTCTTCAAGTGTTGTTATATTAAATTTCCTTAAACGGATATTGTGGCAGCGTTTTTAGCAGCCAGTCTCTGCCTGTTTTTAACACTCTGTACACTTGAGGTTATTTTTTTTTCTTCATTCGTTTGTATTGTTTTAGTTTTACATCCCCATCAGTTGTGTTAATTGACACTAATTGAATTTAAACTAGATTTTTTTTTACAATTTGCTGCGCTTCTCTCATACTCCATATATGTCTGTCTCCGTCTCTCCTTCTCACATTCAACCATTTGATATAACAAAAAAATAGAAAACCCAGCAACTGAACACCAAAGAAAGTTTTTAAGAAATGATTTAAATAGATTTTATTATTATAAAACAAAATGCACTATGGGTTTAATAAACAAAATATTGATTTAAAAAATCTGTATGTTCTGAAATGCAATAATAAAAATGAAAACTAGAGGAGATATCTCAACCTTAAAAAAAAGGAACCGCCTTAATGTAAGAAAATGAGAGAAATACAAAGTTTAAAACTTCTTCCAAGGCGAATTCATATCAGGTGATCTCAATTCAGCAGCTGATAATCAGCTGTTAATTTCTCTGGTGTCAAATCAATTCAAAACGCTCGGAAGTTTTTTGACAAAAAGAAATTTTACACTCACAAATAAAAAAGGCGAATATGCAGAGTTGCAAATCGAGACCACCTGATATCAATTCGCCTTGCTCTACATTAATGCAGCGATTTCAATAAATTTTGCTTTATTGTAGACGAGTTTAGGAAACTAAAATAAATAGCAGGACACAATCAGGCTTAACATAAATAAAATTTCACATGGAAATTTCCGAACGTGTGAACAATTGATGTCAAAAAATTTCAAACGATTGCGAAATATGAAAAAAATTATGCAAAAAAATTCGTCTGTTGGAAAAAGTGGAAATATGTAAGTTTTTAATTTGATTGGAGTTGACGATACGAAATTAAAATCTATGTGAATAAAAAATTTGATTCGGAAGTGTTCATGATAAGCCTTGAATATATTTATTTGATATTCTGAGATATGGGCGATTCCACAAAAAATTAACCTACACTGGAGAAAAAAATTATTTATTTATTTTTAATAAAAAATCGTTCAATTGATGAGTATGAGTAGAGTATGACAATTATGGACGAATTTAAGATATTTTTCTATTTTTATCAGTTTGGAAAGGCTTTAAAATGAAAATATATTTAACTCTCTGTTCACTCTCTCTCTCTCTCACTTTCTTGGTATTGTGTTAAAGTAATATCAGCGACGACAATTGGAAACATTTTTCCTTTTCAGCCCTACTGTGCCGTGATGCATGACGTTAAAGTTTTTTTTTTGTGGAAATGTCAGCAGAAAATAAAAGTGGAAAATTTTATTAAGTAAATTAGATTTTCAATCAATTTGAAGAGCCTGTTAGATGAAGAAATTTAAAAAAAAAAATAAATAAATTTAATTACACAATACAAAATGGTTGTAAGGACTGATGCTTGCAGAGAAGATTAAAATAAATAATATAAAATAAAACATTTAACGAAGTTTCGAATATTTATATATTATAGGAGGTACTACAATTAATTTCGATTATTTTCAAAATTAAAACCTGGTTTTAACTTTAAAACCATAAACAGCTGATTCTGTGTTCAATAAATTTGTCCGAAATAAATTAAATCTGCTATAGCAATACTTGTATTTTGGTGCGGTATTTTTTCTCCTTTTTATTGAACTTACATATTGGACAAACTGTACATCAGCTGATTTTTTGTACGATATAATTAAACATGTTTAAAGTTGAAGAAATGGGCGCAGCTGTGCCCATTATACTTCATTATTATATTTTGCGTGGTTCTACATGACCGCTTTTTACGAAATTTACCACACACCTTAATCTCCTAAATAGACACAATCTTCTATTTGAAAAAATGGTCGGAGTCACTCACGCATATTAAAATTTAATTTTATATTTCACATGCTTCTTCTTACCCAAAATATTTTCAAATTTTAATTTTTTATTTGTACGGTCTCATAATTTTTTTTTCTATCAGATTTTTGCATTGAAGTCGGCTTTTTTTGGCAGAATTATATAATATATTATATTAAAAATGCACAAATATATTAAAAACTAAATCTATTTAACAAAAATATTAATAGTAACCCTCGTATATCTTTCATATAAAATCAGTTCTAAAAGAAAATATTTTTTCTGAGGTGTAAACACAAATAAAATTACAAATAAATGAATTCATTTATTTGATTATTTATTTATTGAATGCTTATGGCTTAAAATTCTTAGCATTGAAATGGTTTAAGAATTGAAATAGAAGCAAGCAATAAATATAAGAAAAATTCCATTTGCCCAAACAAATATTTTTTTCAACATTTCACTCAATATTGTTTATAAAAATTGCCAAATATATGTTTTTTCTTTTTTGAAAGAATTAAAATACAATTGAAATTTTGTGCTTAACATTTGATTGCAAAAGAATTTGTTTGAAAAAACTTATTTTAATTTTAATTTAAAATGTTTTTTTTTTCAATTTAGTTATTATAAATTTAAAGCAACAACATTAACATGCTAAATATTTACACGCTAAATATTTATCACAAGTAATAAAATTTCTATTGCTTAAAACAAACAAAAAAAAAATTCATTACATCATTAAACTGTAATAAAAATTTAGCATAAATTGTTTAAATTTAAATGCAAATAGAAAGTAGAAAATAAAAGTAAAAACTATTTTAATAGATGCATGTATTTTTATAAATTGTTTATTTGCATAAATTACATTTTATGGTCTTGTCGTTACATCAACCGCAGTGGCAAGAAAATAAAAAGCAAATGATATGAAATAAAGAAATTTATTACAATAAAAAAGTCTCTTTGACACAAGTACTTATAGAGCAGAAAATTAAACTGGTTATAAAATTCACACATTCATATGTATCTAGATACATCAACGGACATCCTTATTTACATATGTATGCATGTCCTGGTTTATGACAAGGAAGAATCTTGTTTAAGCAGCAAATACAAAAATACGATTATAGTACAATCGGAATCTGACGTGATTTAAAATATAATGGGGGCCCAGGCCAAGGCCCAATAAAACACGAGTAAAAATTAAATAAGGCCTAAAACAAATAAGAGAGCTATATTCGGCTGTGCCGAATCTTATATACCCTATACCGAAGTACGTTTGTATATGTACAGATACATATGTACATAGGTGCATACATACTTGTTTGTTTTGTAAAAAATGTATAACTTTTTCTGTGACCCCTCAATATTTTT
This sequence comes from Tachina fera, assembly GCA_905220375.1. Taxonomy (NCBI): domain Eukaryota; kingdom Metazoa; phylum Arthropoda; class Insecta; order Diptera; family Tachinidae; genus Tachina; species Tachina fera. The sequence continues at coordinate 98,007,353 of LR999967.1, read as the reverse complement.
CGACTAAAGAATTTGATTCAAATATTTTATTTTCGATATTAGCAATACTTAAATATTTTATTCTACACTCTGTATATAACATGCATTACATTCACCCTTATTCCAGTTGTCAACATCGACGTCACGTGAATACAATACCAAAAAATTGGGGCTTCTTTACTCGCTCTCGAGATGTTCAACAACCGTGCAACTATTTATTAATCCTAACATTGTCTTCGTATTGTACCTCCATACCAAGTATTTAATAATTTTTGATGTTGCAAAACTGTTTAGTGTCTCAATTGAAACATCCCACCATTCCATTCATATTCCGAAAGAAATATTCAATTCTGTTCAGCAGAAAGGAACGTTATCTGGGATATGAAAGGGAACATTTCTTTTAATTTATTTTATAGTTATGGCTGCTCTTTAGAGATAAATTTAATTCTATTTCTATATAATAAAAAATTATTAAGAACTCCTTACAAGTTGTAAAAGAAAGACCATCGATTTGAAATAAAACTGGGCTGAGAGCTTAAAAAGCAACATGACACAAACCTTCGTTTATACTTAAGTGAGATATCCATATAAAAATTTAGCATAAATAAAGCAATCTTGAGTAAAGATCTTCCTACATGAAATAGGTTTACCCGAAAAGAAATTTGTTTGGTTTATTTTACAAAATTTCTTTTTCCATTTCCAACCCTGGAACTATATTTTTTTTCTTTTTTTTTTCTAAAATAATATATTTAATAACCAAAAAAATAACTAGTTTGATTAAATTAGTTTTAAATACCAAAAAAAGTTTAAGTTTTCCAAGTCTAGAGCATTGATTTTTATTTGTCTAATTTTTTATTCCCAACTATTTCTTTCGAAGACACAAATTACATTTAATTTGAAAAAAAAACAATTAATTGACCTAGTTACTGTTATATACAAAAAAAATTAATTCTCCAAGCCTGGAATCGTCCTTTTATATTTTACTGACTCCTTATATCAAACTTAATTAAAAAATGTATGTCTAGTGAGCAAAGAGAAAAGGAAATAAGGAAAAAATTAATTATATTTAATTAATTTAAAATCCAAGAAAAGTTAAAATTTTCCAGCTCTGGAGCTGTGGGTTTTATTTATCTAATTTTTTAAAACAAAGTTTTCTTTCCATAACATTAAATACATCTAATTTATAAAGAAAAAGAAAGAAATAATAAATTTTGTTATCAGAAAAAGTGTAAGTTTTCCAACCCTGGAACCATCCTTTAATATTCTTCTGATTTCTTACACCAATATATTTCTTTTAAGAATATAAGCCATGTTTAATTTATATACAAAAAGAAAATATTAGTTTTAGTAAGTTACTTTTGTATAAAAAAAGGTTATAGTTTTCCAACCCTGGAAACTTTTTTTATTTTTTTTTTAATTTTTTGTTTTATACTTTTAATATCAGTTTTATTCCTACTGTAATATAAAATGAATTTATTGAACAAAAAAATTAAAATAAGTTTTAGCTAGTTACTTTTATATGGCAAAATAAAGTTTAATTTTTCCATTTTCAATACCAATATATTTTGGACCACTTTTGATACACCTGTCCAAGACCGAAGTCTCTACCTTTTCTGGGAGCTTCGGAAAACCGATTTCACGTACACACATCGGTGATGAAATAAAGCTCAAAAGAATTAAAATAAATTAAACTCAGGATGAAATAAAGTCCAAGATAAACGAAATAAGGACCAATTAAAAATTCCTTATTTTTATTGAGTCTTATTTCATATTTATTAGTTGGGCGTTATATCCTTGGGCATTATTTCATAGCGCCCACTATTTCCATTTATTGATATTTGTGTAATACACGTATACTTGATTTTTTATAATAAAAAGGCTAAATATTACTCATACGCCCGCGCATTCAGATTACATATTAAGGACATTCACAAGACCTCATACAAGAACTTTTAAGATTAAGATAACACTGTTGGCGAGACAAACAACTAAAACAAACAGTGCTGATTAGCGTTTGTTTTAGAATATTTCGCTGTAGTAAAGCATTTGAAAAATTTCTCATGTCTTGAAAGGTCTTATAAATGGTCCTGTGCAGGACTTTATTCCATATTAGAGATGAGAAGTCTAACTCAAATAAATCGCAAATCACAGTGCTATAACTTCCTGAAAAATTATACGAATTAATTGACATTTTGACAAGGGGTCAGCTTAACCCGACTCGAAGCAATTATTTCTTTTTTCCACAGATATGTACATATATGTATGTATATACCACGACGTTATCAAAACTGCTCGACCTAACAAAAAGAACATAAGAACTTCTTTTTTTGTTATTATTTTTATTGTTATTTATTTTCAATATTAACTTTTTTCATTGCTTGTTCAACTAAAAAGTCACTTCAGTGTTTTAACTTATTTTTTTTCATTATCTTCTTTGTATGCAAATTCAAGATTAATTAAAAAAAATAAACTTAATAGTTCTTTTTTTTTTCAAAGATGAACAAGCTAAAAAGGCAACAGACCGGAAGAAATGAAATTCAAGTAACACTTGGTCACGATTCCTTATATGACACAAGCATTAGAACCCAGCAAAAAATCACACATTACCCTTAGAACTACTTGCCATATAATGGACTTACTTTTCTGATTACCAAACTTCATTACTTGCTTACAAATCGCATTACATAAAACTTATGAAGATGATGTACAAGTTGCTAAATTAGAAGAATGATTTTTTTATATTAAATACATTACATAAACAAGTAAAAAAATAAAAATAAATTCAATATTTGTCAAGAATCGATTATTTTAGTCTCACGCCTTCTTAAAATTATCATTGAGTTGGTAATCCATTAGGGAATAGCTTCCACCAAAAAAGGCTTAAGTCCAAACCCGATTACCTTTTTTGAATTTTTTTGCTGGGAGGGTTTGATGTTGTATCTACAGTTTAAGCTGCTGTAGCAATTATTTTGTGCTGCACAAGAACAGCCAGGTGATTGAAAAGTGATACAAAAAAAAATAGTTCAAAAGTATTGAAAGAACAAGTACAGCAAGTGAAGTGTGAGTTACAGTGCAGCATAAAATTTAACAACATTTTCAAATAGTTTTGCTTTATAAGTTAACAATTAAATTTATGATGTTGTTCAAATAGAGTAGGTATCAAATAATTATTAATGCTATAAAATTGCCCACGCGTACGAAAAAAAAACAAAAAAATTAAGGTTATTTGTATGCTTCCTGTAATCAGGTTTACCATTTTTGTAAAAATATTTACAAATTATTACATTTAAATTGCCTTCCTCAAAATGTCTACTTTAGTATAACTAAGTCAAACGAAAAATCTATACATATAAGTTAAGCCGTTGTCACGCAATGGGTTAAACAATAGGCAGCGGTATTAAATTTAAAAATCTTTTTTTCTTTTGACTAACTTTTTTGCTTGCTTTGAAATTAATTCTTTGTTCAATGACCTGATTCACTAAAATCTTTTATTGTGCTGAATTAATAAAAATAATTTATTGAATTAATTGTTAAGCGACAAATTCAATATTTCGCAATTTCAATTTATTATTTTTGTTGGTTCAAATGTGAATCAGCATAATTTCTTTTAATTCATTTTTTTTCTTGTTTTGCTTTTACTGCTTACCTTGAGCAAGTTACAGCGCAATACGAAGTTACGTATTGTTGGCCAAAATTACATTTCAGATCTCCATAGGAGATAGAACAATATTATTATTATTGTAAGATTAATAAATAAATAATAATATTTAATACACCGTGTTTAAATAAAGTAATAATAAAATTAATACACCGTGTTAATTTATACAAAGTTACCCATTAAACTTTCTATAAAAATGCATTCCGATAGGCCCGTTTATAAATAAAATCATGAATAATAATTTTAAATTCTAAATATAAGTTAGTGTGAATATTTATTTTTGCCACTCGAGACAATTTTCACTATAAATGACCTACTTTTTGTTGTTAAAAAAATTAAATTTATTTTTAATCATTTTCTTGTGTTATTAAAACATAAAAAAAATAAACAAAACAAAAAATAACATAAAAACACTTTATGTACATGAACAGAAATGTTTTAGTAAATTTTGAATTTTGTGTTGAAAATATTTAATTTTTTTTTATAATAATAATGTTTCTCTGTATTTTTTTCTTTTCATTGCAGTTGCTTTTTTTACTTCTTGGCACGTTTGAAAAAAGAAAAAGAAATTAACTATAAGAAAATAATTTTTGTAAAAAAATAATATTTAAACTTTATTACAAACTTACAAGCTCAAACTACAGAGTAACTTTTTAATTAAAATTCAAACATGGCGGACGATATCTCATCACCTTTCCGCATGCAAAAGAAAACTAGAAGTGCTTCCATCTGTGCTACCGGCGCAAGTATAGAAACCGTGATATACAACATGCCCTCGGGCAACAATACGCCAGACTCACAGTGCACACCGACTTATAGAAGACGACGACCTGCCACTAGATCACAAAGTGCTCGTATAACAGCAACAGCTGGTAGATCGGTAAGTCTGAACTCAATTGGCTTAATTAAAATTATTTTTTTCTATTTAAAAATTGAAATGAAATTTCTTAAAAGTCTGTGGAAATTTTGTATTTGCTTTTTGTAACAGAGATTCATTCATTAATGTTTCTTTTTTTAATTTTTATCGGCGCCCTTTTTTATTTACACAATTTCATGCTTGATTTTCGCTTACACAAAGTCAGCCCTTCACACGTACACACACTCTAACAGTTGCTTCCAGTTATACATGCATTAGGGCTATTCCATAAATGCCGAGTAGCCTTACCATTCATTTGTCTTAAAGAATAATATATCAAGTAGTAGCTGACAGCAAGCAATGACATTTGATTGATAGAACTGTCGAATTTGACAGCTTTGATGGAATATTTTATTTATGATTATTTTTTTTTCTAAATCTATTTCCGACAGGCAATAAATAATTTGCTAAAAAGATATTGCCAAAGAAAGGGTGTGTTCCTAAATGCATCACTGCGCTGCAAACGAAAATTTAACTGTTCTAAACTGGTTCACTGAAGTAGATAACGCATAAATAAATGTCAAATATCTTGTACAAACATGATTACTACTAAAACGGATTATCAGCGAACTTGTATTGCATTTTATATAAAAGTTTGCACGTATGATGCAGAGCAGAGATGCATTTACAAACACACCCAAACTTTTTTGTTTAATAGAGACTATAGTTTAAAAGTTTTTGAACTCAGAAGGTACTTTTTGTGCACAAAATACTTTTTTGCTTAAGCTCTAGTTTCAGGGCTATCATAAATAAAATTCCGCGTGAAATTTTTCCCAGGGAACAATTCCAACTTTTAGTAAGTAATAGGGAAAACAATAAATTCTAATTGTAATTCGCACTTCATAATGATATATTTTATTTTGCTCTTTTTGTTTTCCTTCAATGCTTCTTACGTTTTGCATTGTCTGACCAGTCGTCGTCTGCCTTGACTATTTGTCTATCAGCACTAACGTCTGTCTGTCATATAGTTGTAGTTTTTATTTTTTCTAAAACTGCTACTGAAGTATGTATGTGTGCAAGTGTGCCCGCAATTTATAGACTTGTTTCCTAGTATAAATACTTCACGAAAGACATCATCATGAGATTTAATTTTATACTCGTAGTATGTGCTGGCCAACACATAAATTGCTTACGCAGCCAACATTCCAAAACATTTTTTGTTAGAAACAAAATGTTACTGCTAACATTGATTCATTCATTAGAAAACTTTCGTTTGAATACTTGATTAAATCTGTTGATTTGAATAGTTCTTTGTTACAAACTCTTGATTGAGCAAGATGAACAAGAAAATAGACTTTAGTTCTTTTTAAGGTAAAATATAAAAGAAAAAAAATTTTTTTCGTATTTTGTTATAATAATAATAATAATAATACTGACATGAAGTACATATAGAAATATATCGTCACCTAAAATCAAAAAGGCCGTATATATATATATGTTCCTTTCACTCCTCGAGGGAGCATAGGGACTCGAGGGATCATAGGGCCAAAAGGCCGTAACAACCAAAAAGTTCAAAATACATTTTTTTATTGATTATGACGTGTTTAACCAAAATACATATTTTCTTTAAAATTTTGGGCAAATACGAATTTTATTCATTATTCAATTCGGTGTCTAACAAATAAATAGCTTTAAATTTATAAGGTTTTTTGCTTCTCCTGTAAAAAAGTAAAAAGTGTATTTACGGCCTTTTGGATTTTAGGCGACGAAATATACACAATTTGTATAGACAAGATGTTGTAATAAGTCGAAATATGCCAACTGCGATAAAGCTGTGTACAGACGATTTTTAGATCTTACAATATTGATAGATCTGGCACATGCTAAATTCGATTGTTCCCACGATTCTATCAAATCAAGTTTGTCCAAAAACCTTACAGTTTATTGCCAGACGATTGTAGAGTAATAAATTTAGCTGGCAATATTGCCAGTAAAAAAATGTTTAGTTCACACAATTGTGTGTTGGCAGACTAAAAGCATATGACAGAAACTGTCAATTATCAATCGTTTTTGCTTGTGTTAAAAGTAAAAAGTAAAGTAAAAGTAAAAGAAAAAATATATAATTTATTAAAGAAGCAATTGCAACGATTTTTCCTGCATATATTTTATTATATTTTTGCACTTTAATTTTCTGTAATGCAAGTGTTGCCCAACTTGATTCAGCAATCTTGCCACTACGAGTATCAAGTGTCAAAGTTGGGAGGTCTTTATTAGAAGACCTTTTCTTTTGTACCACTTTCACGCTATCTGCTCCACTGTCAATTGATTTAATAAGCAAGATAAAATATATGAATGGCTTTAACAAAAGGCAGAGCTAACGATTTTATATTATAATTTTTTTAGATTTCCCCTTATCAATTCATTAATGATTAGCAAAATTTTGATAAGATTTACATGTATACCGTGTGTCTGTACGTACACATTGGGAGGTATACATACATAAAAATGTATTTATACATAATTACATGTAGTATATAAGTTAATTAAACTATGAAAACTTTTCTATGGTAAAACTTTTTTACAGCTTTTATATGGACTTAAATTTATGATTCTCAAAAACAGAACATAAACTTTATTATAAACTTCAGGAGGTAATAAAAATATTCGAGCATATGTATAAATACATTCTATATTTGATTAGACTATTCGAATGAAATATATATGTATCAGGATTTTTTGTATTTTTATATCCTAATAAAACGAATATCATATAATGTTTTTAATTTAAGGTACAACACGTAATTTACACGTTAATTTTTTCTTTAATGTTTTTGAACACGATTTTTGGTGTTTGAGGGCAAACGATATAGAAAAACAAGAGGGTGAGGGTCAGAAAAAAATCTTATTTCCTAGTCCCCGTGTTTTTTTTTTTAATTTTTCTGTACACATATTTTTTGAATTTTTGGTATGTTGCTTAATTTATTTTTTTTTCTAAAAGGTACTTTTTTCCAAAAAAAGGTAATTTTCCTCAAAAAGGTACATAGTTTAAAAAAAAATCACTTTTTCTCTAAAAGGTACTATTTCTCATAAAGGTACTATTTTTCAAAAAGGTACTATTTCTCAAAAAGGTACTTTATCTCAAAAACGAATTTTTTCTCAATAAGGTACTTTTTCTCAATAAGGTACTTTTTCTCAAAAAGGTACTTTATCTCAAAAACGAATTTTTTCTCAAAAAAGTTACTTTTTCTCAAAGAGGTACTTTTTCTCAAAGAGGTACTTTTTCTCAAAGAGGTACTTTTTCTCAGAAAGGTACTTTTTCTCAAAAATTTACTTTTTCTCAAAAAGGTATAATTTTCAAAAACAAATTTTTTCTCAAAAAAGTTACTTTTTCTCAAAAAAAAATTTTTTCTTAAACAGGTACTTTTTCCAAAGAAGTACTCTTTCTATGAGGTATTTTTTCCAAAAATCTTTTTTTATAAAAAGGTGCACACTATTTAAAAAAAATGTTTTTCAAAGGCACTTTTACTGAAACGGTACTTTCAACAAAAAAAAGTAATTTTCTAAAGAAGTAATTTTTCTGAAAAGGTCCTTTTTCGTCAAAAGTTTTTTTCTGAAAATTTACTTTTTCCAAGGAACTTTTTTTAAAGAAGTATGTTTTCTAGAAGAATACTTTTTTAAATGGTACTTTTCTTTATGAATACTTTTTCCAAAAAGATACTTTTTGCAATAAGGTACATACTTTTTTCAACTACACTTTTCCTAAAAATATACTTTTTCCAATGAGGTAATTTGTTTCAAAAGTGCTTTAAAAAGGTACTTTTACAAAAGGACAGTTTTTCCAAAATTATAAATGTAATTTTTCTAAAAATTTACATTTTCTAAGAAAGTACTTTTTCTAAGAAACTACTTTTTCCGAGAAAGTACTTTTTCTAAGAAGGCACTTTTTCTAAAAAAAATAACTTTTTTTGTGATATTTCTTTTTTTTAAGAAAGTACTATTCTTAAGAAAGAACTTGTTTTAAGAAAATACTTGTTCTAAGAAAGTACGTTTTCTAAGAAGGAACTTTTTCTAAAAAAGTACTATTTCTAAAAAAAACGTAATTTTTCTAAAAAAGTTTATTTTCTAAGAAAAAACTTTTTCTAAAATCGTACTTTTCCTAAGAAAGTACTTTTTCCAAGAAATTACTTTTTCTAAAAATGTACTTTTTCTAAATCGATACTTTTCTAAGAAAGTAATTTTTCTAAGAAAGTGCTTTTTTAAATAAAAGTACTTTTCCTAAAAATGTACTCTTTCTAAAAATATACTATTTCATAAAAAAGTACTTTTTCTAGGAAAATACTTCTTCTAAGAAATTACTTTTTCTAAAAAACAACTTTGTCTAAATAGTTTTTTTTTCTAAAATGGTAATTTTTCTAATGAACTGTTTCTTTCTATAAAAAATAACTTTTTTAAAGAGGTACTTTTCCTAAGAAGGTACTTTTAAAAAAATGTACTTTATGCTAAAAACAACACTTTTTCTAAAATAAAAAGTACATATGTATGTATTGTTAAAAGGTGCCCTTACTCAACATAGGATTTTTCCTAAAAAAAACTTCTTATAAAAGAAGTACTTTTACCAAAGAAAACATATTCCACTTTTTCCAAGGAAGTGCTTTCCTAACGAAGTACTTTTTCAAAAAATCTACAAACCCCAAAAAGAAATGAACTTTAAGATGTAAGAGTACAAAATCTACAAAATCATCAGTTTCTAGAGTTTTATGCGAAAATATATTATAAAAAATTGTATTTGTTGTTGCTGCTTAAGTCAGTAGACTTTAATTTTGTAATTTTCAATAATTCATTGAGAGTTTTTTTTCGTAAGATTTTTTGAATTCTAGATATGCTGAACCAACAACAAAGAACTTTTTTAAATTTAAATTTAATTAAATTAATTAAATAAAAACAAAATACTGAAATAAAAATAGATTATAATAAATAGTATACGTCTGTGTAAAAGTATTCGGCGGTTTCACTTTGCCGCCGCAGGTCTTGAGCTGCAGTCTCTGCTTTAGTAAGTTTGACAAGCAAATTGTCTAGTGAATTTGGATCTTATCGAACTTGATTTCGAAATTACATACATATTTTATTACGAGTTTCTTAAATAAAAATGTATTACATTAAATTTTTTTAGTGCCAATTCCACTGACTTCCAAACTGTTGTGCTGTGTGTATGTAACGTGTAAAAAAGCTGTCTATTTTACCATTCGTATTTGCCATTTGGATAATAGACTTAGTGTCCCACAACATGCAATACTTTTTTTTTTTGTCTTAACCACAAAAATACTTTCGCATGTTGAAAACAACCACAAAAGCCATCTAAAACACTAATAAATGCACAAAGTTTATTGCTTTGCCGACGCATTCGATAAGTTAGTCCAGTCTGTCACATAAACATTCGTTATCAGGTTAAAAATCAAAATTTTCCAAATGTCATGCAATGTGTGACGTAAAAATGCTTCCGTTTTATTAAGTAGAAAAAAAATATATGTGACCTCAAAATAGAAGTCATTAAACAACAGGTAGGTAGGGCCTCTTCCGTTTTAAGTGAAATCCATTGCATGTGGGTGAGTATTTTTTTTACAACATTTTATTTAATTTTTCTAATTTCTTGGATTAAATGAGGCTCACAGGTTAGGAGTTCGATTTCCACGTTACAATTAAGATTAAATGCTTGGTCAGGATGGGTTCGACGTTTGTCTACAATTGTAGATATAACGCACTCGGGAAGGGTTTTCAGACCTATGCACTATGGGATATTTTCCTCTTTTTTTAACAAAACTAAAATACTAAGTCATATATATAAAACATAACAAATTAAACGTGCGTGGTTACAATTTTCCGCCAAGTTGCCGAAAAATTGTTATGTGTGAGCGTGAGTGAAAAAAAAATTTTTTTTTGCTTTAATATAAAAAGAATATGCAGCAAAGAAAATAATTATTTTTAAATTTTATGATAGTTTTGTTTTACTGTCACTTTATCAATTATTATGTTAAGTAATTTCAAATAACGATTGAGTGTAAAGAAAATTTTATAAGAAAAATTTATAATAAAATAAAAAAATTTTTAATATAATGTGTATATTCAAAATTTTAATATCAGCCAGAAATTGTCACGCGTGACAGGACGTGAGCGTGAGTAAAAAAATTGTTTTTTTTTTGTTTAATATAAAAAGAACATGTAACAGACCAAACGACTCATATCAAAAATATTGACAATTTTACTTTACCGTCACTTTTTGAAGTGTTTTGTGTATTACTTCAAATAACGAGTGGAGAGGTTTTCATAATAAAAAGGTGTAGTTTTTGAATATTAAATTTAAAAACTTTAAAAAAAAAATTGTTAATAATAGTCATAAGTTGTCACGCGTGAAAGCACGTAAACGTGAGTGACAAAAATATATTTTTTTCATTAATATAAAGAGAATATTATGCCAAAGAAACAACTATTTTTGAAATGTTTCGACAATTTTGATTTACTGTCACTTCATTGAATATACAAAAGATTTGCATAAGAAAAATTTATTATAAAATAAAAATAAATTAATACGATATTGAAGGTGATTAATATTAGGCAAAAGTTGTCACGCGTGAGCGTGAGTGAAAAAATGTTTTTTTTTGCTTTAATATATAAAAAAAGAATATTAAGAAAAGAAAACAATTATTTTTAAATTTTACGACAGTTTTGTTTTACTGTCCCTTTACCAATGATTATGTTAAGTGATTTCAAATAACGATTGAGTGTAAAGAAGGTTCTCATAAGAAAAATGTATAATAAAATCAAACATTTTTAAAACAATGTCGAAGGTCAGTGTATAATTAATATTAGTCAAAATTGTTAATAGCCGTGAGAGGCATTAGCGTGATTAAAAAAAAAATTTTTTGTGCTTTTATACTAAGGAAAGAATATAGAAAGAATATGTAGCAGACCAAATAGCTCCTAACGAAAATGATCGACAATTCTTATTTACTGTCACTTTAATAAGTGTTGTGTGTGGGTGGTTTCAAATAACGATTGGGTGGGTGCAGTAGAGGTTTTAATAATAAAAATTTATAGTTTTTGGAAATTTAAAATATTGAAAATAATAATAATATATAAAACAAAAATTTAAAAATATAGTCAAAAGCTGTCACGCGTAAGAGGACGTGAGCGCGAGTGATAACAATTTTTTTGTTTCGTGAGATAAGGTGATAAAAAAAACTTCAAGGACGCTTCCGAAGCTTGATTCCAAATAAATTATTTCAATCCATCCTGCCGTTTCGCTGTAATTAATTGTGGAGTGATCAACTTTGTCACCCTTTAGCTCCCTGGAGGTGATAGGTGAAAATTTAATATTAAATTTTTTTTTTAAATCTTATTTTATTTTTCTTCTGTTATTATGAATTTTCTTGCGATTGTCCCCACTGTGCAAAATGGGCTGCCACTCTGTAAGAATGCACGCTCAACATTTATGCTAACGTCCACCCACCTCTTTTAAATAAATTTAATAAACTAGACATGAACCAACCATCGAATGAGTTTATGAAAATCAGAAACATTAATTGCCATTAGTAACATTGTCATGTCTTTTCCGTTTTGTAAGGAAATTTAATTAAAGGATTTGTTTACGTTTGTCTCACACAGGAAGCAGGAAAACAAAAATGGGTAATTAAGAAATATGACACTCTAATGAAATGCCAAAAACTGTGCACGGCGGTGGGCGGCTTAACAAAATTGTGTTGTCATCAATTATGTTATTAATTGAACTGAACCAATAATTAATATTGACATATGGGGGCACATAAAGACTGCTGAGACCAGTCACAGTCAAGTGCTGTTAACAGCACTAAAACAAATATGAGTAAAATAAACGAGAGACAGACTTGCTCGAAAATAGGTCAAAGCAATTTCTTGATTAAAGATGTTAATTAAAATAATGCAAAGTATATAAATATTTCTTTTAATGCCTGAACTTTATTCGAATAATTACACTAGAAGCAACATAGACACGTATATATAGTTAGCTGAAAAGCAAAACGCTGTAACTAATATTTTATAATTTTACAGAAGGTATTCAATGAAAATTTTTTCATATGCAATCGCTATTTTTGTTCGCACAGATTTGATTAATTTTTTTTAAATAGGGCATTATGCACTTTAGCTAACGATATACGTATACCTGCCATAATAAACATTTTATTACACATTGTAGCTTGACATATTTCAAATATTTGAACCTTAGTTATATTTTGGGCAAAAATTATTTTTGTACTCGTATATAAATGCACGCTATGCACGAATCACACAGTTTTATTTTTCATGTCTTAATAATTCTCTATGTCTAACACAAACCCAAAAAAAAAGTCCTGAAAAAGTTACATGGAAACTTTTGTTTCTTTTTTGATTTTTGTTTGGCTGAGAGCAACAGTTTGCTTAATAAAATGTGACGGATAGAACTAAATTGGTGACGTGCTAGTGAACTTTTATGACACTGAAATCTCCCTTTGAATTTTTAGCCGCATATTTAAGGCGGCTAATTCGGGCTAATTATGCTAATTTTGTTAATTGAAAACTGTACTGCAGTAAGAACAGGCAACTCAGGAAATACCTTTTATAGAAGATTTACAAGACTTTAAGCACTTGGACGACAGACCGCAGGCTGCCGATTAGAATGTGTAAAAAACAGTGAATGAAAATAAATTAAGCCTATAAAAAAAAACTGAAGTATACATATTTATTTGACATTCAGTCTTTAATATCACAAGGAATTCTTTCTTATTTTTTTGGTTAAGCAGCATGTATGTTTATGCATGTTTATAGTAAGACCCTTAAGACGCTATTAAGGATCTCAATATATTTATAGACGTTACTTATAGAGGAAATATAAATTTAGTGAAGTACGCTTTGACTCAAATACTAAGGGTTCCGTCCGTTCATTACGTGCGGCAATACTATCGTGCCTGTTCTGAAAATCACAGTGATTTCAAATTACGTGAATTCAAAAACAAACTATTAATATTTGACTTGTTAGTGATTGTTATTATATTTTAACTTTTTATCATTTATAATAGAATATTTTATTTCAATTACCACCGCAATTTGCAAAAGCAAAAACTTTTATTAATTTTTTTTAATAATCGTGATTTGCAGAACAGGCTCTGTAAATGAACTTTTTAGTTTTGGCACTTGTTTTTTTTTGCGATTTTTTTTTGGTTTTTAACGATTGTTTAGTATTGACGCTTTTAATTTTGCCGCTTTTTTCTTATTAGCGATTTTTTTGGTTTTTAGCGATTTTTTTATATTTACGTTTTTTTTTTCTTGTCTTGGCTATTTTATTTCATTTTGGCAATTTTTTTTTTGTGTTTTTTTTTTTTCAATAAATATTTTTATTTTAACGTTTTTTTGTTTTAGCAATTTTTTCACATTTTTTCAACAGGTCCGTAAAAGAACTTTTTAGTTTTGGCGCTTGTTTCTTTTTTGGCGATTTTTTTGGGTTTTTTGGCTATTTTTTTGGGGTTCTTGGAGATTGTTTAGTATTGACGCTTTTAATTTTGTTATTTTTTCTTATTTGACGATTTTTTCGGTTTTTAGCGATTTTTTTCGTAGTAACGTTTTTTTGTCTTGGCGATTCTATTTAATTTTGGCAAATTTTTTTTTTGTTTTTTGTCAATAAATATATTTTTTAACGATTTTTTGTTTTAGCGTTTTTTTTTTTTTTTTGTTTTGGCGCTTTTTAGTTTTGACGATTTTTTTGCTTTTTGGCAATTTTGTTTTTAGTTTTTCGATGACCTTTTTACTTTTGGTTATTTATTTTTGCATTTTTAAGCGATTTATTTTATTTTTGGGGATATTTTTCATTTAGGCGCTTTTTTATTTTGACGATTTTTCTTGTAACCATTTCTTATTTTTAAAACGTAAAAATGTAATATTATATTATTTTATTTTTTATTAAAAAATATTGCAAAAAGAAGGACTAACAAAGCAGCATAAAAGAAAATTTTTCCATTATTTGCAGATTATATGAAGTTACACATTTCAGGCAAAATATTGTACACTGAAAGAATTTTCTTCGCAAGTTCTATGAATTTCGACATTAATCCAATGAAAAAATTCATTAAAATTGAACCAACGTCACGCTTCGTTGGATTAATGAAACCATTTTCGTTAAAATTATTTTAATGAAAACTACGTCAAATGCATTATACAGTGTCATCAATGTAATGAAAGAACTTCATCGAAACAACGAAAAAATTTCATTAATATGACGTAATAATTCCATGAAAACCACGAAATAGTTTCATTAAAACAACGAGATAATTTCGAATGAAATAATTTCATTAAAACAATGAAATAATTTCATTAAAATAATGAAATTACTTTATTATAACAACGAAATAACTTAATTGAAATTGTAATTGTAAATGAATATACAAAGAGTACAAGGACAATCTTACCGAACTATGTTTTATACAAGCTTTTGGTTGACAACTAAATACATAATTTATCAAACTTAATTTATCAAAACTACAATGAAATTTTCATTGGGACAACGAATAAATGTCATAGGTATAATGAAATTCTAAATTGCTGTATATTTTATTATTTTTTTTAGTTTTAAAGAATTTAATCTTTACCTCAATTGCTTTAAGGTATGTACTTATGTATTTATGTTTATTTCAAGCAAGAACTGTAAATGTTTCTTAAATATAAAGGGGTTTCTTAATAATTAGAAAACATTGTTGTCATAAATCCAATGAAATATTGTTACGAAACTAGAATACCAACTAAACAATTCCAATGAAATTCTTTTACAATATTTGTGAAATTTTCATTAGATTTGTGAAAAAAAAATCAAATGAAATTGTTTCGTTGGATTTATGAAGCAAAATTCTTTCGGTATATGCTTTCAGAATAAATTTAGTAAAGTACGACTTTTACTCGCACACGATGTGTTCCCTACGACGCTTATTTCTCTTTGGCGGTTTTTTCGGTTTTTAACGATTTTTTTAGCATTGAGACTTTTTTAGACTTGGTATTTTTTTCGTTTTGGCGATTTTTTTTAAGTCTTGACGTTTTTCCGTTTTGGCTACTTTTTTCGATTTTTGGTATTTTTTTGTTTCTTCGTAAATACATATTTTTAGTTTTAGCGATTTTTTTTCTATTACTATAATTTGAACGGGCTAAAGTTTGTATCGCATTTTTAAGCCAAATTACATGTGATAATTATTAATGAATAAATAACATTAAAGTTAGTTGTAAATATTCTGACAACACATAGTTGAACGGAACAGCCAGCTATTTTCGAAAGCCACTAAACCTTCATCATCAGCGTTCTTCTGTGTTGGTCCACTGTGTGTGGTGTCAGTTGATGTAGATTTCTGCCTTATATACTAAACTTTCTTGCAAATGGAATATGTGAATTGTTTTGATTCATCGTATTTCAATTTGCTGAAACGTGTTTTGAAATGAAAGCCCAAATTTACCATCTCTAATTTACAACAGACTTACCATTGTCGTTTATTCTTTACTACTTATGCACATGTTAGTTAATTTGCTTTGATTTTATTGCATTTTAGCAATTTATTTTATTTTTGTGATATTTTTCATTTAAGCGCTTTTTTTAATTTTGGCGATTTTTCGTTTGGACTTTTCTTAATTTTGGGATTTCTTAGTTTTAGCATTTTGAAAATTTTAAGAGCTCACCTCTAACCGTTGACAAGATACAGGGAATTTATCAAAAATTACATTTTTAATTTTAATTTTGTAAATTTCAGTGTTAATTTTGTGTAGCCTGCATAAAAATACACTAACTTTCATAAAATTTCAAGAGTATGTTTATACTTCTCAATATATTACATTAGGATTTCAGTATTTTCCGTTGCTCGCTTAAGAACACCCTTTAACTTTTAACAGGCATATCGTGCTTTAACCGCCAAAGTGTCATACTTTTCAAAATAAATTTTTTTAAATCGATTTTTTAAGATACCCATTGTGGCAACGAAATATCGGAATAAAAATAAAATTGATTAACTATTTTCATAAAATACCACGATCTGAAGCTTAATAAATATAAAAACAAGTTAAAATCCCAAAAGATCGAAGAAATTTTAACGAATAATCGATTTTCGTCACAAAAAAAAGCAGTGGGGCTATTCTGTAATTCGAATCGAAAGAAAATACTTTCGAATTGGTATGTTAACTACATGTAAAATCGAAAGCATTTTCTTTCGTTTCGAATTACAGAGTAGACCTCCAGGTCCAAAAAATATGTCGGTTAAGGTTTTTTTTCGGTTATGGCTCGATATATTTGTTGTTGTGGCGGCCAAAGTTTTACATATTCCGTGAAAATTTCAGGATTCTAACGATTCTCGGGAAAACAGACTGCGACTAACAGAAAGGGCAAACAGACAGACGGACGCAACTACGGACGGACGGACATCGTAGCAATTTTGGTATGCGGAAGCCTAAAAACGTATTTAGAGCTCGCTGAATTTATCTGCGCACAAAAAAGTTTTTTAAGGTATAAGAATAATATAATAAGAATTTAATAACATCCAAAAAAGACATAGCTTTTTCAAGACCCTTTTAAATGTTTGTTGGGATATGTATCAAAAAAAAATATCATTCTTGAACGTGTTTTTCTTCTTTTAAAATTTTGTTTTCAGGTACGAAGGCGTCCTCAGCAACAACAGCCAATTCAACACAATTTGCAAGAAACTCGATCATACTGCACCAGTGAACCCAGACTAAGTGAAACGGAAACACCCCCGCAAAGAAGAAAACTTTCACAGAGAAAACCACAACAGCAGCCACAGCAGCACCGTAAGTTTTTTTACTAATAAATTAAAAGTTAAATTTTTTTCTTTACAACATAGAAAAGGGAAATAAAATATGTTTAAGGAAGCTGTAGTAGCAGAGCTATTATTCAAGAGGGAAATAAGGAAAGGAAAAAGTTTTTACACATAAACACCAGCTACATATATACATATGTATTAATTTTATTTTTAGAAGTTGAAACAATTGCCATTGAATTTAATAAAAAAGTTTAAGGTTTAAAACTATCTGAAGGCAATGCGAGAGGGATATCAAAGCAAACTGTTGTAGATGCCTTTTGGACCCGCTTTAGACTGCTTTAGACCCGCTTTAGTCAGCTAGTGAGAAGGACTTTAGAATCTACTGACTCAAAAATAACAATTGCATCCGTTGGTATCACTAGCAGAAATCATTCAAACTGCTGTTGCAAATGTTGCAGATGTAGCAAGTCTAGAATATATGCTACTTTCGGTAAATACCACAACAACAAATCAAATGAAATTAAATTTCCTATTAAATATTATTTCATAAATGCAACACAAAAGGCCATTGGGGAAAGAGAAGTGCAAATATTTGGCTGTGCTTTGCTTATAAAATCAAAACAACTAAACTCCTGCGCAGGCAAAGTTTCAAGACGGTAGAAACCGCCGCGAAAACTACCGCCAGACTTTAAAATTATGTAAATCTGAAAACTACTAAAAATTATAAAAGCTTAAAATAAATGCTCGTTTAAGCGATTCCGTAATATCAATTATTTGAAGAAAATAAATATAATAATCGAAAAATTTTAATCGATTACTGATATAATTATATCGTGCCATAATAATTTTTGAACTTCATACTTTGACTGAAATCAATTTTTTACGATTGTAAATAATGAATTTAAAAAATATGTCCCTTGGGCTTTTTCGGCGGTTATGGAGCTCCATATTAAAACGCATAAAAAATTTTCATCGATTTTAATTAAAATAAAATTGTTTGAACACATAAACAGTTTGATGATGTCATTTATATGGAAAACACAACAAAAACAACACATAGTCGAAAAATTTTTAAAATAATTTAATCGATAATTAATATTAAATTTGATTCGATTGAATAGCGAATAAGCAATTTTGTGAAATTAATTATCTGAAAAATATATGAAATACAAATATTTTCATTTACTTGGAAAAAAATATATGATCCAAATAATCGAAAAATTTTTCATAATTTTAATCGATTAATCACATTAAATTTTATTCGATTGAATAGCGCATAAGCAGTTCTGAGATATCAATTATTTGAAAAATATATATAGTATGTATAATCGAAATATAATAATCGAAAAATTTTAATCGATTAATTACATATATTGTTAAATTTTTTCGCCGATTATTTGAAAGAATTCAAACGCGTAAGCACTTAAGTGATGTCATTTATTTGCAAAAATTCAATCGGAAAATTTAAAAAAAAATTCAATATAACAACTATTTTTAATTTTATTCGATTAAATATCATATAAGCAAGCCTGCGACATAAATTATGTGAATTGAAAAAAAAATTTTAAAGCATGAGCAATTAAGTTAAATGAGATCTTATATAAAAAAATTAATTTCTGAATAATCAAAAAAAATTTAACTTTTAATCGATTAATCATATTAAATTTTATTCGATTTAATAGCAAGTAAGCAACTATGTGATATCAGTTAGTTGGAAAAAAATTTATTCATAATTTAAAAAATTATAATCGAAAAACTTTCATTTATTTGAAAAGAAGCTGAAAAATCAAAAAAAATTTACAAACTTTAATCGATTAATCATATTAAGCTTTATTGTATTAAGTAGCGAAAAAGCAATCATATGATAGCAATTATGTAATAAAAATATATAATAGAAACATAATAGTTTAAAAATTTTAATCCATCTACCGAATTTTAGAAAAAAAAATTAAAAATCCTAATCGATTAATATTAAATTGTATTCGATTGAATAGCGAATAAAAATTTTTCTATAACAAATATTTGAAAAAAATACATAGTTTAAATATAATAATTAAAAATTTTTAATCGACTAATTTTTAATCGGTTAAGCGATTAATCGTTTAATTTTATTCGATTGCAAACGCAAAAAACTATTGCGCGATATTAATTATCTGGAAAATATATAGTCGAAAAATTGTAATCGATTAATTATGTTATTATATTTTAACCCATAAGAAACTTCGACAATTATTAGAAAAAAAATTTTTTGCCTTATGCAAAGTGATGTCATTTATTTGAAAAAAAAATCTAAATGATAGAAAATATTTAAAAGATTTTAATCGATTAATCGTGCTGAATTTTATTCGATTGAATAATGTATTGGTAATTCTGCGATACCAATTATTTGAAATAATAAAAATTAATAACCTGTGATATTCAAAAATAAAAATAATATTATTTATATTTATTTGAAAAAAAAAATCAAAATACGTTAAAAAAATTTAATCGAATAATTATATTAAGTTTTATTCGATTGAAGAAACCCGAAAAGTTGTAATCGAATAATTATAATAAATTTTAAATTAAACTCCGCTGAAATACTGAGAGGGAAATTTCAGCATTCGATAACTAACGAGATTTGCAAAGATGTCCACTTAAATTCTACTGAATTTTTTAAATATGTTCATTATCGAATCCGTTAATTTGCTTTAGAATTTATGCTTTTATCTCGTACTGCATGTATGTATATATTTCTATATCGCTTCTTTGTTCTACGAATATGTATTTATAATACTGACATCCAGTGGCTTCTCATTTTCTATCATCACTGTCTAAACGCATAATTTATCCAGTGGAAATAAAATTGCCACACAACAGCTGCTGTAGAATATCGTTACTACATATTATTACTTTTTCTCTCCACATAACTATTTATTCATACTCGTACAGAAGATAAAAATATAATATGAAAAGTAACGAATTTATTACTTTTTCTGTTATTAAAGTCGTTACAAAGCACAGTTCAATGTGATGAGCATTCGTAATGGTAGATTAAATAGAACATAATGTGACTGTGAATAAATTGTAATAGATCTCGTAATATTTAAGTTATTTATATTACGCTAAATCACACACAGAGAGAAAAGTATGCATGGTTGAAACAAATAATAGATTTTAATTACTCTAAAGATATCTTTCAAGCGGGAATGTTTGGCTTATTGTACAAAAAAAACAAAAATAAAAGAAGAAGGAAGATAAATAAATAACATATTCCCTGCTGTTGTGTCATTCCAGTTATTACTCTTAAGCACAGAGAATAGCAAGTGGCCGCCCATAGTGATAACTTTAAGTAACATGTCGTCCCCTAAAATTCAGTAGATGCAAAAAACTCTTTAAATTTAAAATTATTTGTTCCTTGGCATGCAATTTAAAGAATTAAGCTTAGAAAACCAATGTGAAGGCAGATAACATAAAAAAGTGAAGAAAGCATGGTACTTAGCGATGACTTTTTCTAAAAACCAAAAAAGTCGTAAGTGCATTAATTTTGTTTTACCAAAAGTAACAATAAGATTCATATTTAGTCAAACTGTTTTTCTTACTTTATATTCCCTTTTTGTGAATATTAAAATATAAAAATCATTACAAGTATTTAAAATAAAATAATTCTGCCAAAGAAACCGACTTCAATGCAAAGATCAGATGGAACATTTAAAAAAAAAAAAATTATGGGACCAAACTTGAAGTAAATTCTTTCAAACAAGAAAAAAATTTAAAATGTATTGGTCAAGAAGAAGCATGTGAAATATAAAATTGAGTTTTAATGGGCGTGTCGACGCCCATTTTCTTAAGTGCAAGACTGAGTGTTTTTCAAAGGTCAGGGTGTGTGTTAAGTTCTGTAAAAATCGCTAAAGTAGAAAAATTTAAAATAAAATATCTAATTTTAAAGGGCGTCACTACGCCCATTTTTGTAAATGAAATTTCTATTTAAGGTAAGTAGAAAGTTTCGAAAAAACGGATAAGTAGAAACACGTGAAATATAAAAATAAATTTTAGTGGGTGCAGCCCCGCCCATTTTTTCAACTTTAAAATTGTGAAATTTAAAGCAGCAGCAAGTTTCGCAGCAATCGAATAAAATCAAACAAACAAAATTTTGAGCGTTTCCCCGCCCACTTTTTAACAATTGGACCAATTGGAAAATGTATCCTCTTCTCAGACAAAATAAGAATTTTTACAATTGGTCCAAAATGTACCGAGCTATTAAGTAAAAATTAAAAAAAAACACAGACGAATTGATAACATCTTCCTTTTTGTGAAGTCGGTTAAAAATATAAAGAAATATATGACGATTACTTTTGTAATACTATTAAGCTTAAATATTAGAATTTAAATAAAAAATTCTCCTTGTGCAATTCTTACCAAATCTAAACACTTTATTTGCTCAACACTGATATTTAGGGTTTTTAAACACACAATGTTAAATTAATTTAGTGCTAGAATACAACGATGTTAACCTTGCTGTTCTTTACATAATATTCAACTCACCTTAACTGACTCCATTCTTAGCAGATGTACTTAACACAAAGCTTCCAGAATAATAATAATAAATTTTGTATTATTATATTTCACGTGGTTCTTCTTAACCAATTTTTACAAAACTTATCACAAACCTTGATCTCTAAAATAGGCATAATTTTTTATTTAAAAAAATGGGCGGAGTGACGCCCATTAAAATTTAGTGTTTTATTTTAAGTGGTTCTACTTTAGCTATTTATACAATTTATTATTTAACACGCCCTGAGCGCTGAAAAACTCTTAATCTTGAATTTACAAAATGGGCGGAGGCACACCCATTAAAATTTTATTTTTTATTTGACGTACATACTTCTTCCTCACCAACAGATTTTTGAATTGATTTTTTTAAGAGTTTGGTCCCATGATTTTTTTTCGAAAATGTTCTAACAGATCTTGCATTGAATTCGGTTTGTTTTTTGCAGAATTATGTAATACAAATATTTTGTATATTCACTTATTGAGAGGAAAATTATTATTACTATTAAATTTTTAATAAATTTAAAACTTTGAATTCGTTTTCTTTAAAACAACTATTTTTGAGTTTCGCCACTCTTTCAGCAAAGAAACCATATGTAAAAACAACCCATTAAAACCAATCAAAATAATTTCACCTAATTGTAGGAAATACAAAACAGTTTTTACAAACATTTCATATTTATATTTTCTCTGCGTGTATTTTTGTTAAAAAATTTTTATTGCACCCATGAGAGAGACAATATAAAATTTTATTTTTATTTCGTTGAAAATTTAATCATAGTTAAATATTTTGTTATCATAAATTTATGTTATTTTTATATAAATTAAATAAATCTTTTACTCATTCATAAATTTTTATGCAATGGGGAATATAAGTGGCAAATAAAGATATAAAAAAAATTATATTAACACCCTTGAGTTTTCTCAAAGTCTTTAGCTGGTAAGAGGGTTGTTTAAGTATTAAGGAATAGTTATATACAATTTTCTTACCATGAATTATAGTTCACTCATTATTTAGTAAACAAGTGTCAGAATCCAAATGTTTTTTATTAGTATCTAGTTGTTACGTTTTCTTGGGCAAATATATGACAAGTACAGTACCTTAAGACTTAATTTCTTGATTAAAAGGTGACTACACGTATATGATTTTTTAAAACTTTTTCATATTGAAGATACAATAAACAACTTTATAATAACAACAAAATCCAACTTTTTAAGGCAAGTAAAATTTAAGCAACTTCTTTCTTAATCGATATTACACGACACTGGGAACTGGCATTGTTTTTTTTTGCCATATCAAACAGAGACTGAAATAGTTAACCCTCGTAGCAGACTTATTTGTTAATGATGAAAATGTAATGTCAAGATTTATTTCATTTCTTAGCCAAATACGTGTCCAGACTCGCCAATGACAGGCAGCTGAGACTTGTTTAAGGCACACACATCTTTATTTATTTCTTTTTCTGCTTTTAAATTTTATTTCATTTTTAATGTAGTTCATTTTTAAAGCACAAATAAAACTTAAAACAAAATTAGCAAACTAAGATATATAACGAGAAAAAGAAAACAACTTGTTGGTTATAATTCGATTTAAAAAATACTTATCATTAAGCGGCAAATGACCAGCAAGAAATGTTTAAGATAGAAGCTATTAAAAATTACATTGCGACGAAAAGGCCACAACTAACAAAAAATGTAAAACAGACTTTTTGATAGATAATGATGTAAAAAACATAATTCTGCAAAAAAAACCGATCTCAATGCGAAAGATCTTATAGAACATTTTCGAAAAAAAATTCATGGGATCAAAACTGGAAGTAAACTCTATGAAACAAAAAAAATTTAAAATCTGTTGGTTAAGAAGGAGTAAGTGAAATAAAAAATTACATTTTAATGGGCTTGGCTCCGCCTATTTGTATTTGTATTTTCCAGAGAACACTGCGCTGTGCTAAGTTTTGTTAAAATCGGTAAAGTAGCACCATTTAAAATGAAATATTAAATTTTAACGCCCCAAGTACTATTAGAAAATAAATTCAGTGAAGTATGACTTTGACCCGCGCACGAAAGGTTTCCTACGGACAAAAGATATGTGATTCAATACAAACTTTAGCCTATATAAAATATAGTTTTGGAATTTTTCTTTTTCGTTTTTAGGTGTTTTTCGGTTTTAAGCGTCTCTTTTAGTTATGGGGTTTTTGCGTTTATTTGCGCTTTTTTAGTTTTGGCACTTTTTTTCGTTTTGGCGATTTTTGTTCGTCTTGACAACTTTTTAATTTTTGGCGATTTTTTTATTTTCGCGATTTTTGTTTGTTTTGTTTTGTTTGTTAGTTTAAACACTTTTTTCTCGTTTTGGCGGTTTTTTCAGTTTTTTCTTAATTTTGGAGACTTTTGTTACTTAAGTGACTTTTTTTTGTTATGTGGAATTTTTTCGTTTTTTTGGCGTTTTTTCATTTAGGCGCTTTTTTGAGTTTTGACACTTTTTTTCTCATATTAACGATTTTTTCGAGTTTTGGCGTTTTTTCAATCTAAAATTTTTTTCTTAATTTGGCGATTTTTTTTCAGTTTTGCGACTTTTTTTTCATATAAACAATTATTTTGGTTTTGGCGATTTTTTTCGGTTTTATGTGTTTTTTCATTATGGCGAATTTTTTTAATTTTGGCGATTTTTTCGGTTTTGGGACTTATTTTAGTGTTAGGAATTTTTTTTAATTTGGGCAATTTTTTTCGTTTTGGCGCTTTTTTTTAAATTTTTGGAGATTTTTTTTCGGATAGACGATTTTATAATTTTGGGATTTTTTAGTTTTACCGTTTTTGAAAACTTCAAGAGTTTGGCTCTTACGGTTTCCAAGATACAACAAATTGTCAAAATTGCATATGTAGTCAAAATTGCATTAACTGATAGAACACCTTTTAATTTAAATTTTTTAAATTTTAGTACTTATTGTTGTAGTCTGTATAAAAATATACTAATTTTACAAATTTCAAGTGTCAATATACATATGTACAAGCAATTGTATGTATATTACATGGGATTTGCACATTTTTCGTTTCTCGTTTTGGAACACCCTTTTAATTTTTAAATCTCATGTATTTGTTGTTGTAGCGGCCAAGGTTCTACACACTCTGTCCGAATTTCAGGTTCGTAGCTCTTACGGTTCCTGAGAAAATAGCCTGTGACGGACAGGGTAGCGAAAACAATAGGGTTCCTTTTACCTTTGGTGTACGGAACCCTAAAATAACAATGCAATAAAATTATTTGTGTTTTTAAAACAATTTTTTTCATATTCATAAAATTTATTTATTTTATTATTATTTATAAAAAATAGGTTAGGAAGCTATACCACACCTCCACTCGGAGACCACTGTGATTAAAGCAAAATAAATTTAAGGAAAATAAGAAAAATAAACCTAAAAAATGTTAACAAAGAAATCAAACCAAAAATTAATCTATAACTGTATTAGTTTTCTTAATTTATATAATCCTTATGTGGCATTGTGCGCTCACTTTTTGCAGCTTAAATATTGCCAAAGAAGACCAGGAATTTTTTAAGAGTTGCATAATTTTATGAAATCCAGGTTTGAAAACAAACAACATTTTTCAATGGCTGCAGCCCTGCTGACCTTTTTTTTAATCCTGAGACTCACTTCTATATCATTATTTTTCAATGGGATTTCTTCTTTAAATCAATAATTAAATAAAAGAATATTGATAACTAAAAAAATTTGATGTATGAATTTTTGAATTTTCTCAAAAAAAAAATAATTAAAAAGCACACTTCCACACAAACTTTTACTTAAAAAAAAAAGAAAATCTAATTATAAATGACACCTGTTATCAGCGTTTCTGTATTTCCAAAACTTAATTAAACTCATCATTAACTTATTCTGGTGAGTGTTTTTTCAGCAACCGCAGTAAAAAAGTTAAATATTAATCATACGCCTCAGCATGAATTAATTCATATTAATCATACGCAACCGACATTATTGTGGTCGAAATGAAGATTTTTATTCTGCTAACAAAAAAAAAACAATATTATCTAATTTGAACACAAAATTTATATATAAAAAAATTGACATTAAAACAAATAAATTCAGTGAAGTGCGACTTTGACCCGCGCACGAAGGGTTCCGTACGGGCACGAAATATGTAATTCAATACGAACAATATAAACTATAGTTTTGGCATTTTTTTCGTTTTTGGGTTTTTTTCGGTTTTAAGCGTTTTTTTAGTTTGGCTGTTTTTTGAATTTATTGACGCTTTCTGAGTTTTGGCACTTTTTTCACGTTTTGGCGATTTTTTTTTTGGTTTTTGAAGTTTTTTTAATTTTGGCAATTTTTATTACTTTGGCGTTTTTTTATTTTGGCGATTTTTTTATTTTGGCGTTTTTTTAATTTTGGCGTTTTTTTCATATAGGTGATTTTTTTTTGGTTTTGGCGATTTTTTTAGTTTTGGCCCTTATTTTTTCGTTTTTAAGAATTTTTCGGTTTTTGGCGTTTATTTTAAATTTTTGGCGATTTTTTTCGTTTTGGCGATTTTTTTAAATTTGGCGATTTTTTTAATTTTGGCGATTTTTTTTTCATTTTGGGGATTTTTTTTTACAAACAATTATTTTGGTTTTGGCGCATTTTTCGCGTTTTGGCGATTTTTTTCGGTTTTTGGCATTTTTTCATATTGGCGATTTTTTTTCATTTAAACGATTTTTTCGAATTTGACGTTTTATTTTAGTGCTAGAATTTTTTTTTAATTTTGTCGATTTTTTTCGATTTGGCAATTTTTTTTTTAATTTTTGGCGATTTTTTCAGGTTTTGGCGATTTTTTTTCGGTTTGGCGATTATATAATTTTCGGATTTTTTAGTTTTACCGTTTTCGAAAATTTCAAGAGTTTACCTCTTACGGTCTTCAAGATATAGCAAGTTGTCAAAATTACATAGTCAAAATTGCATTAACTGATGGACCACCCTTTAATTTAATTTTTTTAATATTTTAATGTTTATTGTTGTAATCTATATAAAAATACACTAATTTTACAAATTTCAAGTGTCAATACACATATGTACATACAATTGTATGTATATTACATGGGATTTTAATATTTTTCGTCGCTAGTTTTGGAGAACCCTAATTATCAAGTATTTGTTGTTGTAGTGGCCAAGGTTCTACATACTCTGTCCAAATATCAGGTCCGTAGCTCTTACGGTTTCTGAGAAAATACCGTGTGACTGACAGACGGACAGACGGATAGCGTAGCGAAAACAATAGGGTTCCTTTTTTCACCTTTGGTGTACGGAACCCTAATAAAAGACCTTGACAAAGAGAATTAAATATTAAATAAACAGTACAATTTAACAAAAGTAAACAGGGCAGAATCATATTGAAATATGATTAATATATAATGATATAATTGCGTGTAATCTTTCAGGATATTTTGAAAGAATACTAATAACAAGACATTTTTAATAAAATGAAGCATTTTTTAAAGAAATATAATAGAAGCAAACCAGTCGATTAGTTAAATTTAAACTCTATTGATCGATTTAGAATTTATAAATACGCATTTAAATTTCCTTTAAATAAAAACGAAAATCTTTTTAGTAACTCTTTCATGATACGAGTATAAAGAAATCTTTTATTCTGGCTGTAAAAAAACATAGACCTTAATCTTAACAAAACATGAAAGGCTAGAATTTCAATATTTTTCCAAGCATTTCCTTTTGAAATTATCTTTTGGGAATGTTTTTAAAACGGAAGAAATATTTTTTGTGTGTGGACTTAAATCAACTGTATACAAAAACTTAATGTGGGAATAAACAGGTATATACATACATACCAACATACCAACATACAACATACATACCTATCGTCAACTGAAATCCAAAAGGCTGTAACTGCAATTTTTATTTTTTTAAGGATAAGCAAAAAACTTTATAAATTAAAGACTATTTATTGCGTAGTAGTCGAATTTTAGAATTAAGCTAAGAAACCCAAAAAAAAGTGACGAAACAATAGTAGGTTTTTCCTAATGTTACTCACAGAACCTCGCAAGCCAAAAATCCGTACGTGAATTAATTTTTTTAAATGAAATTAACAATAAGATACATTTTTAAGCCAACTGTTTTTCTAAATTTGTTTTCAATGGCGGAATTCGATGTTTAACGCAAATGTTCTTGCGTTAGTGCAAATGCAAAATATCGTAGCTTTTCTTTGGTTTGTGTGTGTATTTTGTTGTTAGAGTTTAAAGAAAAGCTACGATATTTTGCATTTGCGCTAACGCAAGAACATTTGCATCAAACATAGAATACCACCAATATAAAATATACAGAATTTATTTTTACTATTTACAAAAACTTCTGCCAAAAAAACCAACTTCAATGAAAAGAAATCTGATAAAATATTTTCGAAAAAAAATTATTTATGGGACCAAAATGGAAGTAAAATCCTTCAAAAAAGAAACACTACTTATTAACTTGACTGCACCCTCTCAAAAATACTTGTGTGGCAAAACTCTATTCTTGAATAGCTATTGTTTTTATTTATATTTATGTTCTTTATATACTTCTTACAACTACAATTCGAGCTGAAAAAAAGTCAGCCAATGTAGTAAATTAAGAAAATAAAAATTACATGTTGATTATTGAGTTCTTGTTTCAACATTTTTAATTGTTGAAACTCTTATTTGTTTAAATGAAAGTTTAACATAATAACTCTAGTGGTTCTAAGAAAATTTTGGGTAAATATTCCCTGAAAATCTATATTAACAACAGTGAAATACACATAGGATCAAGATTAACCCCTTAATAATCAATTTCAATGTAAATTTAATTTAAAAAAATATTTTACAAATGTTAAATTTAAATTGTAACAATTCCCAAAAAAAAACCCTAACAAAAAATTTTTTTTAATATCTTCTGGTTAAAAAGAAGTATGTGAAATGTTATATTCAATATTAATGGGCGTACCTCCGCCTCTTTTTTTTTAATGCAAGATTGTGTGTTAAGCTTCTTCAAAATTTAAAATTGTGTAACTACAAGAAGCAAAGGTGCTTGCTAGGTTTCACAGTAATCAAATAAGTAGAATATTATAAAATCGAATACAAAAATTGGTGGGCGTGTCCCCGACCACTATTTTATAATAAGACTAATTGGAAGATTTACCCTTTCAGACAAAAAAAAAGAATTTTACAATCGGTCTAAAATGTGCCGTGTTATGGATTAACAATGCCAAAAAAAAAATGATAACCTCATTTTTTTTTTAGTCGGTGAACAAGGAAATTTAAAAAATTTTAAAGTAACACCACCTCCATAACCTTTCTTCCCATTTAATAAAAGTATGGTTATATCTTTTTAACTTAAGCATTAGTTGCCAATGCAGTTACGGTCTTTTCAATTTCGTTAAAAAAATCGTTTATTTTTAAGGGAAGATCTATTTTTGTTATCTACATCATTATCAACCAAAAAAATATATTTTGAATTTTTTGTTAGTTACACCCTTTTGGATTTTAGGAGACGATATGCATATTGGTTTATGCATGCATACATATATATATATATATATATATATATATATATATATATATATATATATATGGATTTTGTAGCTGTGTGTATAATTGGGAGAATATTAACATATTTGTTGATTTTCCTTTTAAGTTCATTATCCTTTTCTACGTAATGCTTCTTTTATAAGCACATTCATGCATACAACTATACAAATTACACATTTCTATACACTTGAATTAACTCTTAGATAATACAAGCACACACATACTTACACAATTTTACACACATGCACGCAGTCACCGCCAGTCTGCAAGATTTTATACACACACTAAGAATCATTTAAATAGAGAATTTAATTTCAATAATTTTATATGAATAAATGTTTTTAACCGCATATTGGGGGTTTATTCTTATTACTGCTTTTTTTCTTGTCAGGATTTTTTTTTGTTTTTTTGCTTAACTAAAACAAATTCAGGGTTTTTTTTGTGTCAAACAATGTTCATGTCCATGAATCCGAAATTTTCTATATTTTAATAAAGTAGAAGATTTCACTAATTTTTAATAAAAAATTTATTTAAATAAATAAAATTTAACTAATAAAAATTATTCATTCAATAAGAATTGAAAATACTGAACTTTTGAAACGAACTCTCTCTCTCTCTCCCTCTCTTTCTATGCATACTTTGTATGTCTTATAATATGAGTTTTTGGGTATTAATTGATATAATAAAATTTTCGGTCACACCCGTCACAGTAAAAAATTTTAAAAGTTCAATAAAATTTTTACTGCATATAAAATATACTTGATACAATAGTTTAAAAAAATTAATTTGTTGTTGGTTCAGCACGCACATTCACATTAGCGACCTGCGTAAGCAGTCTTGAAATGTAAATACGTCATGTTTTTTAAATGTATTCTCTTGGCATGCATTAATACTAAGCCAATAATAAATGCTGTCGTACTATAAGCGAAGCACGATCGATATATTGGTATTGGTGTATATGACTGTTAACAAGCGATGTCGCCAAGACGTCTTGTTTATAACAAACAATGAAATTAAGAACTGTTGATACATGTATGCTTTTTTTTTGCATATTGTACGTTTGGGTGTGTGTGTAAGATTTAGATGGTAAGCTATTATGTTTAAGGAAGGTTTTTTAAAGCAAGCGCACACAACTCATGTAAATGCATGTGTGCGTTTGTATGTGCGCAAAAAAAATAAGAGAGCATACACAAATTATGTAGGTATGTATGTATGTACATGCATGACGTTTGTATACGCGCCAATGAGAGAAAAAAGCACAAACACCAAAAATTCTTCAGTCCCGAACTATTTTCTTCTTTACTCTTATACTTGCAATAAGTTAAACCAATGTATTGCCGACAACGTTGGTTAGCGTTTGTTTCAGAAGATTTCCCTGTAGTAAAGCATTTGAAATTGCCCTTATGTCTTAAAAGTTCTTATAAGACGTCTTGTGCAGGTCTTTAATTCACATACATTAATACGGATATAATTGCGAAAGTAGTCGCACTCGACTCTCAGGACTTCAACACGTCAAAATATGATGAAAACTCGTTTTCCAAAATTAAAGTAATATCAATAAAATCAGCATAAGCATAAATCACATGCATATTATACGTGGCCGCATATAAATTTTATAAAGGAAACATTTTATATTCCTCAAATATCTGGTTTCCTTATTTAAGTGATTGGCAGTGTATGCACGTAATCGTATTCATATGTATTTCTAAGCTTGCTATGAAAAAAAATATTTAAATAATACAGTCTCACAATACCAGCAAATAATCTTTATAATACAAATACTCGTATTAAACGACATCCTTATAATTTTTTTTCTTATTGTACAGTATATATTAAAATGTTGTTAGGATGATGGTGGTATTCGTTGCCTTAGAATTTTATAGGACACATTTTCCAAGCATTTGGTTTCTTAATGAAATGGCAAAACGGAAAATTTTTAAGGCGATACTGATTATGAAATGTGCAAATTTAAAAAAAAAATTAATAATAACATAATATCCAGCAAACATACGTTTAATATGTCAGACATACAACGACCCAAAAAGGCTATGAAAATTTAAACGCGAAATTTCCTACCTTTTGACATATTTAAATAATTCGGTTTTTTTTTTATTTAAAGAAATTTAGAATTATGTACTTAAAAACTATTTTTCAGAAATATATACTTTAAAAATTAAATATTCTCAAAGATAAACTTTTTTAAATACTACATTGAAATGTGATTTCTATGAGAAGTAATTTTTATTCAAGGTACTTACTGCTGTTCTTTGTAAATGCTATTTTGTATAAAAGGTACTTTCTATAAAAGTTATTTTTTATAAAAAATAATTTTTATATGAGGTATTTTCTTAGACAAGGTACTTTTTAAAGGGTACTTTTTAGGAAAGGAACTTTTAAGAAAAATATACTTCTTATAAAAAGTACTTTTATTAAAGGTACTTCTTATATAAGGTACTTTTTATAAAAATTGAAATGTACTTTTTTTACAAGGTAATTTTTTTAAAGGTTCTTTTTTTAAAGGTACTTTTATACAAGGTACTTTTTATGCAAGATACTTTTTATAAAAGGTACTATTTATAAAATTTACTTTTTATGAAAGGAACTTATAAAAGGTATTTTTTATATAAGATACTTTTTTTTAAAGGTACTTTTTATAAAAGGTAGTTTCTATAAAAGATACTTTTAATAAAAGATACCTTTTCACAAAAAGGTACTATTTGCAAAAGGTACTTTTTATATAAATTACTTTTTGAAAACTACTTCTTATAAAATGTACTTTTTTTAAGGTTCTTCTTATTCAAGGTATTTTTTTATTAAATACACTTTTTATTAAAGGCACTTTTTATTAAAGGTACTTTTTATAAAAAAATTTAATTTTATAAAAAATTTAATTTTATAAAAATAGGTGCTTTTTATGAGAGGTAAATTTTATATAAGGTAATTTTTATAAAAGGTAATTTTTATACAGGGTACTTTTTATAAAAATTACTATTTAAAAAGATACTTTTTATAAAAGGTACGTTTTATAAAAGGTACTTTTTATAAAAGGTACTTTTTTTTAAAAGATACTTAATATAAAAGGTACTTTTAATACAAGGCACTTTTTATAGAAGGTACTTTTTATACAAGGTACTTTTCATAAAAGGCACTTTTTATTATAAAAAAGTACCTTTAGGAAGGGGTATTATTTGATTTTTTGAATTTATTAATTGAATAATTTTTGTTTTTGGCGTATGAGTAATAAATATTTTATTGTGTTCGATTCTGTGTCCTTAGATGTTTTTAACGCTTAAATAATGATTTCGATTTAATACTTACTTACTTAGCGATTTAAAAACACTTTAAAAGACTTACCTGAAAAAAACGAATAAAAAATAAAGTAAAATTAATAAGATATTTTATCAAATTGAATGAAATAAAATTATAAAATTTATACATAAATACTGAAAACATACTAAACAGAATATTTTAATAATAAAATGAAATTGCAATCATATTGAACCTAAACAAACCTCGCTATATTTCGACATTTTTGAGGTTTTTCAGAGTAATTTTCAGGTTTTCTTGAAAAATAAAATATGTATATTAAAATGTTTTAGTCATTGGTATGGCTTCTATATGTATAAGCCCTCTTCCATTGAAACTTCAGAGTAACTTCATGTTACTCGGTGATTCCCAACAACTTGATGCTTTTACATTGTGTGTACTAAAGTCCTGCACAAGACCATTTATAAGACATATCAAGACATGAGAGATTTTTCAAATGCTTTACTACAGCCAAATATTCAAAAACAAATGCGAAACAACACTGTTGGCAAGACATTTGTTTCAGTTGTTTGTCCGGCCAACAGTATTGATTAGCATTCGTTTTAGAATATTTCGCTGTAGTAAAGCATTTTTAAAAGTCTCTCATTTCTTGAAAGGTCTTATAAATGGTCTTGTGCAGGACACTAGTGTGTACAAAAGTATAGAATATTGTTGTATGGGAATATTGCAAATTACAGAGTTCAAGTTGTAAGTTTATTTACGCGATTTATTATCTTTACATTTTAAGAATAACAAATAGGAAAGCAATTTTTCAATTGACAAGGAAACAACAACCAAGAAAAAAAGCACTCTATACATACATTAGGGCGCCCTCCTTCGTCGGCGTGTTGCAGAAATATCCACCAACCAAAACCGCTACTAAGCACAACTTCGAAAATTTAATACGCCTCATTGACACCAGAGGCGCTGCAGCACTATATCAGAATATGCAGAATATATCTTTCTTCACTATCTGTCTTTTCTATTACTATCGCTTTCCTAAAGAAGATAACACATTGTAATAAAAATAGGCATTTATTGCTTGATTGTTACTTCTCTTTAAAAAAAAAAAAATATTTAAAAAACTCATTAACGCACACAAACTTACTTGACATAGTTACATTATATTTTATATACATACATAAATTACTTAAGTAAATTATTGCTGTAATGATACCAATAAAATTAATGATCGAAATAAAACTCACATGCCAGTTTTAATTTGCAACACGATAACTTTTAAAATTAAGATGTTAAGAAGGCAAACAAACACACGCTGTTTGTTGCTCCTACTAAAAAAAAAAGCCAAAGGTTAAAGCAAACAACGCAAGTTTCTATTATCGGCTTGTCATAAAATGCGTAATTCAAATGAATACTCTTACACATTTCTTTATATACAATAAATAATTTATGTGCATTAATTTTCTTTATTTTCTGCATGAAATCATAAAAACTTAAAAGATTGATACGAGTATACATATATAAAAAAATATCATGTATTCAGTTCGTCAGTCCAAGCGTAACATTACCATTAACTTATTCTTTTCGTAGGAGATTAATCCTTTTAAAAGCCGTCCTCATACAAACTGTATAAATAGCCAATAAACCAAATATATTTTATGAAAGTTATCAAAATTTTTGCCGGCTATTTTTTATTTTTTGCACGTAATTCAATTCGCGTCACGTGCCTAAAAGGTAACCATGCGGAGTTACCATCGTGGTGAATATAAAAAATACGAATTTAATTAGCAGCGACATAAACCATAATTTCTAAAATAGCTTGTTTAGAAAGGGCTAGATTTTGTTTTGAAATTTATAATGAAAAAATATTTTTTGAAACGAATTTTCATTATTAACCGACTTTAAAAAAAAATTAGACTTC
Source organism: Tachina fera (assembly GCA_905220375.1). Taxonomy (NCBI): domain Eukaryota; kingdom Metazoa; phylum Arthropoda; class Insecta; order Diptera; family Tachinidae; genus Tachina; species Tachina fera. The sequence continues at coordinate 97,972,792 of LR999967.1, read as the reverse complement.
CGTAGAGCAAAGGTGAAAAGGACCCCTATTGTTTTCTCTACGCTGTCCAGTTGTCCGTCTGTCCGTCACAGGCTAAGAGCTGCGGCCCTGAAATTTGGACAGAGTAAGTAGAACCTTGGCCGCTACAACAACAAATACATGAGAGTTAAGAATTAAAGGGTGTTCCGACACGAGCAACGAAAAATTTTAATACCCCATGTAGTATACATTCAATTGTATGTACATATGTATATTGGCACTTGAAATTTGTAAAATTAATTACTTAAATTTAAAAAAACTGAAATTAAAGGGTGTTCTATCAGTTAATGCAATTTTGACTATGTTATTTTGACAACTCGCTGTATATTGGAAACCGTAAGAGGCAAACTCTTGAAATTTTAAAAAACGGTAAAACCAAAAAATCTTAAAATTATAAAATCGCCTATCCGAAAAAAAATCGCCAAAAGGAAAAAAATCACCAAAATTAAAATAAAAATTTCTAACACTAAAAGAAATCGCCATATGCGAAAAAAATCGCCTGAATGAAAATAAATAAATTCAGTGAAGTGCGACTTTGACCCGCGCACGAAGGGTTCCGTACGGGCACGAGATATGTAATTCAATACGAACAATATAAACTATAGTTTTGGCATTTTTTTCGTTTTTGGGTTTTTTTCGGTTTTAAGCGTTTTTTTAGTTTGGGGGTTTTTTGAATTTATTGGCGCTTTCTGAGTTTTGGCACTTTTTTTCACATTTTGGCGATTTTTTTTTTATTTTTGAAGATTTTTTAATTTTGGCAAGTAATAAACTTTGGCGTTTTTTTTTATTTTGGCGATTTTTTTATTTTGGCGTATTTTTATTTTTGGCATTTTTTTTCATATAGGTGATTTTTTTTTTTGGTTTTGGCGATTTTTTTAGTTTTGGCACTTATTTTTTCGTTTTGAGGATTTTTTTCGGTTTTTGGCGTTTATTTTAAATTTTGGCGATTTTTTCGTTTTGGCGATTTTTTTTAAATTTGGCGATTTTTTAATTTTGGCGATTTTTTTTTCATTTTGGAGATTTTTTTTCACATAAACAATTATTTTGGTTTTGGCGCATTTTTCGCGTTTTGGCTATTTTTTTCGGTTTTTGGCGTTTTTTTCATATTGGCGATTTTTTTTCATTTAAACGATTTTTTCGAATTTGGCGATTTATTTTAGTGCTAGAACTTTTTTTAATTTTGTCGATTTTTTTCGATTTGGCGATTTTTTTTAAATTTTTGGCGATTTTTTTCAGTTTTTGGCGATTGTTTTTGGTTTGACGATTTTATAGATTTCGAATTTTTTAGTTTTACCGTTTTTGAAAATTTCAAGAGTTTACCTCTTAAGGTCTCCAAGATATAGCAAGTTGTCAAAATTACATAGTCAAAATTGCATTAACTGATGGACCACCCTTTAATTAAAATTTTTTAATATTTTAATGTTTATTGTTGTAGTCTATATAAAAATACACTAATTTTACAAATTTCAAGTGTCAATATACATATGTACATACGATTGTATATATATTACATGGGATTTTAACATTTTTCGTCGTTCGTTTTGGAGCACCCTTTAATTTCTAATTCTCATGTATTTGTTGTTGTAGTGGCCAAAGTTCTACATATTCTGTCCAAATTTCAGGTCCGTAGCTCTTACGGTTCCTGAGAAAATACCGTGTGACGGACAGACGGACAGCGTTGCGAAAACAATAGGGTACCTTTTTTCACCTTTGGTGAACGGAACCCTAAAAATCACCTAAATGAAAAAATCACCAAAACGCGAAAAAGACTCCAAAACGAAAAAAACGCCTATATAAAAAAATCGATAATGAAAAAAAGCCACTAACCGAAAAAGCGCCAAAAAAATAGTGCCAAAACGAAAAAAAGCGCCAAAACTTAAAAAAACGCCAAAACTTAAAAAAACGCCAAGACCGAAAAAACGCCATAACTAAAATAACGCTCAAAACCGAAAAAATGTCAGAACTAAAAAAGCGCCTAAATGAAAAAATCGCCAAAATCAACCAAAAAAAAAACGCCAAAAACCAAAAAAGATCGCCAAAACGAGAAAAAATAGTGCCAAAACTAAAAAAGCACCATAACCGAAAAAACGCAAAAAACGCTCAAAGCCGAAAAAACCCAAATATGTAAAAAAACTGCCAAAACTATATATTATATAGGCTAAAGTTCGTATTGAATTGCATATCTATTGTCCGTACGGAACCCTTCGTGCGCGGGTCAAAGTCTCACTTCACCGAAATTATTATATTTTACGTAGTTCTACTTAACCGATTTTTTTGAAACGTAACACACACCTTAAGCTCTGAAATAGACACAATCTTCCATTTAAAAAAATTTTGCGAAGTCACGCCCATTAAAATTTAATATTATATTTTAAGTGCTTCTACTTTACGGATTATTACAAAACTTAACAACAAACAGCCTCAGCTCTGAAAACCACAATCTTGCATCTAAAAAATGGGCGGAGACACGCCCATCCAAATTAAATTTTGTATTTCATATAATTCTACTTAACCAACAAATTTTCAAAAAAAAAAAATATTTTATTTTGGTTTGAAAAAGTTTACTTCCAGTTTGGCCTTATAAACTTTTTTCGAAATTGTTCTGTTCTATCAAATTTTTTCATTGAAGTCTGTTTATTTTTTGGCAGAATTAGTTTTCATGAAAATTTTAAATGTCAAGAAACAATTTTTTTTACAAAATTTGCGTATTAATCCCTTGACTGTAGTCGCCCCGGATTTTCTTTACGTCCAGAGGCTTTTTCAAGGTTCAGAACTTCCTATTGGAAGATCCTTTAGTAGGATATTAACTTATTCGCTGGATTTAGCTCGTTAACAAATGGCAGGGTGGTAAAAGATTTGCCAACAATGAACAGGTAGAGTCTGCAGTTGTTGCCTAGCTTAAGGCAGTGTTGCCATTTTTTTCCAGAGCTTATCCAAATTTTTGATTTGACATCCCCAAAAATTTCCAAGTAGGGTTTTTTGTTAAAAAAAAAATTAATTTTATTTGCAAAATAATGACAAAAATATTTATGCAATAAAATTAATTTATATAGATAGTTATATTTACATTCATATTAATTTAATTTGTATTTATAAAAAAACTTGTAAGGAAAATATTACACATAGTTTAATGTACGAAAGTGTAAAGAAAGTTTTAACAAAAGTCTACCATTTAAAAAACTGCAGAATGGAGATCTTCTGATTCTTCCGCCTCAGAAAAGTTATTGTACATAGTAGTTGTATTAAAAAGCTTTTCAGCAGAAGGCTTAAATTTTTCAAAACAAATTGAATTATTTTTCAAGCGTGTTTTTATTCTAAGAAGTGCTTCCAACAAGTCGTATTGCATTTTGATGCATATTTTTGTTTTGGTAGTGTTTATTGTTGGTTAATTTGCTTTGATACTTCTTCTTTATTAGACACCATTCACTATGAATAACAACTTACATTTTTAGACTTGCCAGACGCATATTTCTTAGTTCAAGAATCATTCTTATTACCATCAGTTATAAAAAAATCCCTAAAATTTGTTTATCATCCCTAAGAAATCCGCAATCTCCAATACGAAATTTTCATCCACAATTGCAAAAAAAAATTCCCCAATTCAGGGACAAATCCCTTGAACTGGCAACACTGTTTTAAAGAGCTAGAGAGTTATTATGCCGAGTACATACATATCTGGCATTTCTTGTGTTGACATTTTGTGGTGTCATTTTCAAAATGTGTGCAACGTCGTTCCCATTATGTTTTTATATGAATAGCAATGCCACATAATAAAAAATTTTGGAAATGACAAACGTTGCCACTAGTATACGCTATTGCGATGTCTCAAAGTGCCATAGTATGTACTCGGCATTACTACGAGTATAAACAGGGTTATGAATGTTGTTGAGAAATAAAGAAAATATTTCCCAAATTTTTTATGTGTGTGAAGTTAAATTTTATAACCCTTGACACAAACCTTGTGCTTTAACAGTGCTCTGTTAGCGTGTTAACAGAGCTCTTTTAAGCTAGAAAAATTCCACTAATGCCTTTTCAAAGGACTTTTCCATTAAATGTTGCAACAGAGGCGGAAAAAAATAAAGCAAGCTTATAGATAAAGTGTTCTTTTATTAAAGCCCATGAATCTATTTCTGAAAAACATGAATTTGAACCAAATATCAAGTTTTCACCCTTTTTTGGAAGGAGGCGATGCGGGCGGACAAAAGTGATCACTTATTAAGGACCACATAAGATTTTCGATGTGGGCGGACAAACAAGGTCACCTCATATGGACCACATAGTACTCTAAAATCGTGCATACTCAGAATTTCTGGAAGTTCGAGTTTTCAGGAAATTTTCGAAAAACTTTAAATTTGTCCAAATTTTATACTTTTTTTATAGCTTAACAAAGCTCTGTTAACACGCTAACAGAGCTCTGTTAAAGCACAAAGTTTGTGTCAAGGGTTATAAATTTTAAAATTTAACTTCACACACATACATTTTTTATTTTTCTTTTTTGTATTTTCTTTGTTATTTCGGTTAGTTTTGGGACCGTGCTCGTACATATTTCTTTTCTCTACTCTGCCAGCATTATTTACTAGAAAAAAATTTATTTTGGCTTTTACAATGATATTACATAAAATTAAGTTTTATTTTACAACTTGAAAACCATATCCTCCTACAATTTTTTATTTTTTTTCTTCATTTTTATTTTGCAACTACTAATAAAAAGTAAACTACAATGGGGAGGCTAGGAATAATACGTGTAATTTTTTATCAACATAAAAAAGACAAAAAAAAATGTATATATACATATATATATATATATATATATATATATATAGAAAACTTAATTACAATTAAAATAAAAATATTGCTAATGGTGAAATTAAGAAGACATCATCAACAAAATATATATTTTTTTATCTTTTCTCTAATTGATTTCAAATTTTACAACATTTTTAATGACTCCATTTTAATGTGCCACCCACATGGTGGGTATATAATTTTTTTATTTGCTTTTTAACGCAAACATCTATTAAAAGTTGTTATCTCTTGGGTTACCACGTCCTCGTGTGTGTGTGTACGTACTCGTACTCACTTCAATTAATGGATGACTGGTATTTTTATCATTTAATAAAAAATAAAAAAAGATTTTGGATTTTTAAATAAAAAAACTCAATTTAATTTGCTGGGAGGGAGGTAAAATTAAAATGTTTTAGGTTCTAAAAATGATAATGCCTTTGGGGAAATCTTATTTATATGAAAAAGATGATAATAAATTCAAGTAAGAGCAAATCAAAAAAATTTTGCTATTTTTTCATAAAAAATATTTGGTAAACAAGAATAATAAACTAAAATCTATTAGCTAAAACACAAGCACACAAACATACAACAAGACGATATTGAAGTTTGTAATTTGTTATTTGTATAACAAACATTAAAAATATTTTCATTTAATTTTGAATCTGATTGCTTTAATTTTAATTTTTAATTTAAATTTTTTTACAGCGCATCGCAGATCCAATGCATTTCTGGACGTACCCACTACGAACATGCATCACCTGAAGGTGTGTGATGATGAGGACTTAGATCGTTTAAGAACATTTAGCGCTTCGAAAGGAGGTAAGTAAAGAAATATATGTATAAAAATATTTTCATTTAGATGAAATGTTAAGATAATTATGTTCGGTAAGCAAACAAACTCTGCTCTTAATATTTGAAATTTCTGGAAAATTTTTTATGTAATTCAAAAATTCTGAAATATATCGTTAGCTAAAATGTAAAAAGACGTAACTAGCAAAAAATATAATTTTATGGGAGAAGCAAAAAACTAAAAATAAAACTAAACAAACTTGTACTTAAGTCCCCTTATTTTTTGGTAATAAAAATTACATTTCTGATTATAGAAGTTTATAATTTTGTGAAGACATGCATTTTAACGGCATTCATGTCAATCAATCAAAAATTTGATTTTGAATTTTTTGTTAGTTACACCTTTTTGCATTTTAGCTAACGATATGTGTTTAGAAACTATGCATTATTTGTTACAGTTGTTTCAAAAATCTGTTGTGATTACTTTAAAAAATTAAATTAAATTAAATTAAAAATGCACAGTGGGCAAGATTAGAAATATTATCCGCAAATGGTCGGTTCAAGTGTAATAAAATTTTACACAGCTGCTGCAGAGTCAGGAACAGCAGCCATGAAGTATCTAAAATAAAAGTTCTTAATGTCAAAGTTTTGGTTTTTCTGTTTAAAGGCCTTATAAGATTCTATACATGCTTACACGTGCAATTTTTTTGAAAAATTAAAATATTATTTTTTTTTTAATTTTTTACATTATATTTTCAAGTTACCACATGTGATGCGAAACAAATATATAGTAGGTGCCGCTCCTGAGTAATAAATAAAGTTCCCATTAAAATCTCAAACTTAATTACTGTTCTGGTATTAAAAAATTATTCTGCTTCACTGTGCACTGTGTAAAATAACGTACGAGTAAGGTTTGCGAATATTCAAACAAGTATTTTAAATTTTTTTAACAATTGGCCATTGACAATATTTTCGAAGTTAAACGACTTATTTGTGCCGTCATCTATACGTTAGTTCATGTAGTTTTGGAATCGCCCCTGTATTTACATATATTAGCGTTTATTTTTTATATTTTTTACCATAAAGTGATAATCTTTTATTTAACTTAAACTAAATTAATGTAAATATCCCAGTGTTTATTTTTAAAGTTGCTTAAATGTTTGTTTTAGTAAAATTTTTTCCTATTGGTAATTAACATGACAAAGAGTAATCGTTTTTACTTCATACCAAGGATTTGCGTCGAACTTAATTAAACAATAATTTACAACTTTAAATATTCCCTGATTGGCCAACAGTTTATATATCCCTTTTAGTTAACTATTTATTATTCATTGGCATGAACATTTATAATTATATTCCATCATAATTGTTTCTATTTATGTATAAATATGGGAATTTCCACGATGTCGAACGTGACAAACATTTTTATTTTGACTAAAAGCTTAACTTTCAGCTCTAAATTAGTCCTATAATTGGTAATAAGTTTGATTTAGAGCAAATAATTGCTAATAAATTTGATTTAGGGCAAATTTTTTGCTCTTAGGCGAATTCCAAAAAAAAAACAAGACATTTGCATGTGTCAAAGATATGATTGATGATTTCGGCTAAAACTTTAACAATACTTTAATGTGATTAATTTTAGAATGTCAAGCATTGATGTCTCTTTAAAATAGTTTTGATTTTAAACAAAAATAATTTACATGCATATAATACAGTCGCACGTGACATTTTTTCCATCACGATATTTATATTATTTTTGTTGCTTCTGTACCAAATTATAAAAAGACAAGCTTAATTTTTATTACCGTTTTGTAAAAATGTGTTTAAATTAACAGAAGTGTTGAATTACTTAAAAATTTTTTCTTCATGTATTTTCCACTTTTAGACAAATTTTTGCAAACTTTTGCTTGCGTTTATAAGGTTGCTTTTGTACTTGTTTGTCAACTCGCATTTCTGCGAGCTTCTGCCGACCTTGTCTCTTACGTATGCGGATATTCCGCCTTTTCCCTTCAATCACATAATTGTTTCCTTCAGCACACGCTTTCCAAACATTCAGCAATCTTTCCTCGTTTTTTTTTTGTTTATGGTTTTGTAATATTATAACATCTAGCTTTCTTCAATATTTCTCTTCACCGTTTGCAACTCTGTTTATTTTTTTCCGTTTTTGCCCATCTAGAAGTAAGAGTATGTATATTTATTTTAAGCTAAGGATGTCGCACGTGACCAACTTAACATACCAATATCACTATAAATGTATCGTTCCAGAACGTCGTACATAGTTCCGTGTAACGATTTAATAATTAGAATGGTGCGGAACGATTCCCTAAAAGAAACGGTGCGGGCTCTTTAAAACTTAATATTTTTATTGTTTTTCATTCTGTTATTGCAAATTGTCTTGAGAAGTAATTAATTTTTTTTCACAAACTTTAAAGACATGCGTTTAAGAAATTGTATTACATTCTGTACACTTCTTTGTATAGAGAATGATTTCATTACGAATTTCTGTTTATGATAGATTTTATTATTTTCAAAAATGTATTGTTGTGACTTTTATTTTTTTTTTAAATATTTAACAAAAACAAAGAATTATTTTATTATTTTGTCAGAAAATTAGAATAAACCATTTAACATTTTTAGGAGCGACAGAGACGTTTTCTCGTTCATTCACTGTTGAAAGTAAAAAACCGGAACGATGGCCGAAAGGAACGACCTAGTTCCTTGAGTCTTTCGAATTGGTGGGAAAGATTCAACAAAAGGAACGATTTGGCCCAACTCTTAACTATAAGAAATCTTTATATTTTCCAGCAAGATTTTTTTAATTTAAATTGTATTAAATATTTTTGTTTCTTTCGCCATTTTTCCTTATCTAACGGATCGACCGATTATGTGCCAGGACACATACAATCGATTACTTACATTCAAAACAAAAACAAATTTTCTTATCTTATACAACGAACGTTTTTAGAGGACATGAAGGGGCGAGTTCTCAAATTTAAATAATTTTAAAGTATGTAAAAATATTTAAGAAATTTATTATTTGAAATATTTGCTAGTGGTTAAGCATGTCCTTATGCATTTCATTGGCGCGTTGACAAACCATCGTTAAACTTTAACCACACATTTTTAACAACCGCATTTACGATGTCACACGTGACCAATTTTCTATTTGTAGCAAGACCATAATTTTTCTTTAATTTTAATTTTATTAAATATTTTTATTTGATCCTCCATTTTTCCTCTTCTAAAGGCCTCTTCCACGATGTCCCCCCGAAACATTCGCTCGATTGTTTGCATTCAAAACAAAAATGAATTTTCGTATTTTATTGTTCTTTTTTTTCAATACAAGTTTTCGATCGAATGTTTTATTGACGACATGGTGGGGCGAGTTCGCAAATTTAAATAATTTAAAAATATGTCAAACAAATCGTATGAATTTGTTTTTAATATTACGCTTGGCATGTCGCACGTGGCCAGCTTTAGATTATTACCAGGATTACAAATCTTTATATTTTTAAGCTTAATTTTTAATTTTAATTGTAATAAATGTTTCTGTTTGTACTGGATATATGACAAGCTTTCTGAAAGTACTTTCAAAACAATAATAACAAATGTTCTTTTTTCAATGTCGCACGTGAAATCGAAATATGCGATTTATCTGTTATTTTGTAATGCATTTCTTGTTCACTCTTCGTACCCTTAAAAAAAGTTTAGAGTGCAAAAGGCAATGGATAATGCTTCTCTTTAAGAACTTTTATAAAAAAAACGTGAAGAAAGTATACCAATGAAAAAAGTTGCGCTTGTGTAACTTTGAATTCGAATATTTTGAAATGAGTTACTTATAAAATTTTTTAATGTTGGTTAAACAGGACTAATTTGCAATGATAATATGATAAAAAAAATATGGGGCAGAATCAATAACTTTCTATAACTTCCGAAAATTTAAAAAAAAATTAATTTTTTTAAATTTTTTTGATGTCGTTTCAACCTTGTGATGGAAATGCCCATATGCTCTCGCATATTGCCAAATACCTTTGAAAATTTTAGTCGTACATAAACAATTTAGCCTGTGATATATGCACACACACACATTTCTAAATATTAAAACTTTAAACAATCTCCCAAGAGCCTGCTCAACTATTTGAAGTATTTGCTCTAATTTTAGAATATATGAATTGAATTAATAATTCATACATACACTTTCTACTATTAAAGCAATGAAACGTAAACGAGTTCTCTCTCTCTCCATTCTATTCTATTCATAAGGCTCAAGTGGGCCCCACTTGAAAATACATACAGACATATTCATTCATTCCTCTGTTTGCCTCTATCTCTCACTCCGCCAGCCATTGATTGTTATGATGTTGCAATCAGATAAAACTAAAGTAAACAAGAACTATATTACATTTGATTTTCAAAAAGAAAAGTTACTTTCAAAACAGTTCAAGTGTGTTAAAAGAGAAGAAATTTTTGTGTGTGTGTGTGTGGGGTTGGTTTTTACGCTACGTAATACTTTTTGAATTCGTTTGAACTGAAGGAAATAGAAACATCAATCAGAGTCTAAACGAACAGCCTAAGACTCTGCGCACAGTATGTAATTGTATATATTTAGAGATGTGTTTACAAAAAATATTTGTATAAATATTTACATATACATACGTACATATGCGTCGTAGTTCCCGTTTTGGTGGAATAAGTTTTAATTAAAATGCGATAGAAAAAGTGTCTGATCTTTTTTTTTAAATCATAACATTAACTTGTCCAAGCAATGAGTAATAAGTATGTAAATTTTGTTCTTCTGTGATACACTAAATACAATAAAATTAAGTAAAAGCATGAGTTGATTTTTTTTAATATCAAAATTAAACCTCTTGTTGGAATACCCTTTACATATGTACATATATAAATTAGACTGGGCGCTGCTGGGAATTTTTTTAATACTGATTATATGTGCTGTCTACCACAAAGCCCTAAAGTGACAACCTAGGGTTAATTAAAAATTAAAAACGATGCCAATCTGATGCTTTTAATCTGATAAAAAAAGAAAAATTTTTTTGCAATTGGATTTTTTTTCTATCCAAGAACTAAAAAAAGTCTGCTACATTTATGGGGTTTCGCTTAGACCGAAAGAATTTTGCTTCATAAATCCAATGAAACAATTAAATTAAGAATTTTTCACAAATCTAATGATAATTTCACAAATCCAATGAAAATTTCATAAATATTGTGAAACAATTTCATTGGAATTGCTTCCTTGATATTCTGGTTTCGTTAGAATATTTTATTGGACTTATGTCAACAATATTTTCTAATTATTACGAAACCCCTTTATATTTAAGTTATTTCATTCTTTTCATGAAATTATTTTATTGTTTCGATGAAGTTATAGCAGTGCATTAATTACACTTTTAAATAAATTTGATGAAGTTTTCAATAAAATAATTTTAACGAAACTGGTTTCATTAATCCAACGAAGCGTGGCGTTGGTTGAATTTTAATGAATTTTTCAGTAGATCAATGTCGAAATTCATAGAATTTCTGCCGAAAATTCTTTCAGTGTACAGTTTAGGAAATATTCGAGAAAAAAAATTTAATTTTTTTTCCTTTTCTACCAACCTTGGTCCACTCTTCTGCTAATGTAGTAGTGTTGTATCGAAAACTCAATACTACTTGATACTTTTTCAATTGGGTACTCGATACTACTCAATATTTTAATAGCTTTTGAAATTTAAAACTAAAACATACAAGCTTTTGAGCACATACATACTATCGGTCTAATTCATAAAAAATATTTTAGGTTTATTACACGTTTATTTGACAAATTTCCCATAGAAATACTTTAAATAAGCGCTTAATAAACCTGAAATATTTTTTTATTAATACGGCAGTATATGTATGAGAGGTTAAACATTATTATTAATTAAAACAAATTAAGCTGCAATGTAATGTGTAAAAAACCAAAGTTAAATATATCTACAATGATTTATAACAAATTAAAATAAATAACTTTGAAGATAAGTTTTTTAAGTTAATTTTTATCGAAATTGCCGGAATTTAAGAGATTATTATATCGGGACTTACGGTTCACACACTTCAACTTTTGTTGGTCATGTCGCAATTCAGCTGGAAGAAAAATAAATTCAGTGAAGTGCGACTTTCTATATAAACTATGGTTTTGGCATTTTTTTCGTTTTTGGGTTTTTTCGGTTTTAAGCGTTTTTTTTAGTTAGTTTATGAATTTATTGGCGCTTTCTGAGTTTTGGCACTTTTTTCACGTTTTGGCGATTTTTTTTTTGGTTTTTGAAGTTTTTTTAATTTTGGCGATTTTTATTATTTCGGCGTTTTTTTTATTTTGGCGATTTTTTTATTTTGGCGATTTCTTTTAATTTTGGCGTATTTTTCATATAAGTAATTTTTTTTTTGGTTTTGGCACTTTTTTTCGTTTCAAGGATTTGCTTCGGGTTTTTGGCGTTTATTTTAAATTTTGGCGATTTTTTTCGATTTGGCGATTTTTTTTAAATTTGGCGATTTTTTTTTAATTTTGGCCACTGTTTTTCATTTTGGCGATTTTTTATTTCACATAAACAATTATTTTGGTTTTGGCGCATTTTTCGCGTTTAGACGATTTTTTTCGGTTTTTGGCGTTTTTTTCATATTGGCGATGTTTTTTCATTTAAACGATTTTTTCGAATTTGGCGATTTATTTTAGTGCTTGAATTTTTTTTTAGTTTTGTCGATTTTTTTCAATTTGGCGATTTTTTTTAAATTTTTGGCGATTTTTTTCAGGTTATGGCGATTTTTTTCGGTTTGTCGATTTTATAATTTTCGGATTTTTTAGTTTTACCGTTTTTGAAAATTTCAAGAGTTTACCTCTTACGGTCTCCAAGATATAGCAAGTTGTCAAAATTACATAGTCAAAATTGCATTAACTAATAATGGACCACCCTTTAATTTAATTTTTTTTAATATTTTAATGTTTATTGTTGTAGTCTATATAAAAATACACAAATTTTACAAATTTCCAGTGTCAATATACATACATATGTACATACAATTGTATGTATATTACATGAGATTTTAACATTTTTCGTCGCTCGTTTTGGAGCACCCTTTAATTTCTAATTCTCATGTATTTGTTGTTGTAGTGGCCAAGGTTCTACATACTCTGTCCAAATTTCAGGTCCGTAGCTCTTACGGTTTCTGAGAAAATACCGTGTGACGGACAGACGGACAGGCGGACAGCGTAGCGAAAACAATAGGGTTCCTTTTTTCACCTTTGGTGTACGGAACCATAAAAAAGAGATATTTGTATTTCCTTCTCCGTCTTTCTTACAGCCGAAATACGAGTTGATCAACAAAAATTGAAGTGTGTGAACCGGACTCACGTGCCTTCCACAACTCTAAAAGGTAAATTTTTCTATCCAATATATGTTCATGAGTGACGTTGTTTAGTTCAATGATGCATTTTTAAGTCCTTGTTTCAGTGGCCGTTTTCGTATCGCACACAGATTTTTATAAATTTGCTATATTCTAAAGTAAGACTTTCAGGTGAAAAATAAAAAATGCAACCCTGAAAGTATTGAGTGGTTACTTTTGTGTATTAAGTACCAGGAAAAACCGTCGGTATTGAGTACTCAGTACTCAAATATTCAATACTTTTACAACACTTTATTGTAGATGTTACATCTCGTTCGATTTAGAAAAGGAAACTCATTATGAATAAGGAACATATCAAAATCACAACTAATTCTACAGTTATACGCAATTTAAATTAACGTTTTGAAAAAAGTAGATTTTTGAGGTTTTTTTGTAGAAAAATTTGGGTTAATTTTTGAAATTTTTATAAAAAAAATTTGCAAAAGTATCAACTCCATATTTTTACTTATTTAAAGAAATATAGCAAAGAATTTTTTTTCTTCTAAATTTTCGTTTTTGAAGGAACCAGATCGCTTCGAATTAGACCTATTTTTTATTAAATTCCAAAGCTGTAACCAAAAAATTTATTATGCCACCTTGAGACAAAATATGTTTTCAACAAATATTTCCAAAAATCTTATCGGCGCCCTGCGAAAACTAAGAAGAATACAACAAAAATATTGAAAAATTCCCATTTTGGGGATTTTGCGATTTTTTGGGAATTGCCGGGAACTTAAAATTTAATTCTATTTGTTTTTACTTTCTATGTATTCGCATAATTTTCTAACTAAACGAGCATTTTCAGACGAAAATATTGATAAATGCGTATATAGCGATCAATATCATAAGAAAAAAATTTTGCTACCAGTCTAATATACATACATACTATGTAGGTATGTATATTAGGGCGACTCAAGTTGTATGGAAGCGAAATTCGTACAAGGTGTACCCCCTCAAAATGAACATTGGTATTTTTTATGATGACATTTAAAATATTTCGGCTCCAGCTTTGACCTCTCCTGAGCTGGGCTATTTTGAAAAAGGGTATATTTTTGCATGTTTTGTCAATTTGGTAATCTGTTTCCTTACCAACATGAACAATATGGGTATCATAAGAAAGGCGCGTCCAACTGTGCATACGACTTGTCCAAGAACGATCATCTATGTCCTCTTTTAAAGGATATTCTGTAAAAACAAACGGTTTTTGAATTTTTTGCTCGGGGTTGTTTGTAATAAAAATGCCAAATCAGCATATATTAATTTTTGGTCGGATTTAATTAAATACTCGTCTCAGCTTTTTTTGAAATTCACGCTAGTTCCCGTTTTGACAGAAATACAATGGGGTGGTAACCGTTGGTCTTAAATAGGGCAATATGGGTATCAAATTGTTTCTTTTGCCAAGTACATCATCTTTGTATGTAAATAATTTAGATCTTTACTCTTATACCTGCAATAAATGAAACAAATATATTGCCAACAGTGTTGTTTAACGTTTGTTTTAGAAGATCCCTGATGACTGAAAAGTTCTTGTAAGTGGTCTTGTGCAGGGTTCTAGTATGCGTGTACATATATACATACATTTATATATTTATGTATATATATTTCCACCAATTAATCCGACACCATTTGTTTCGTTTCTTTTGCACGCATTTTATGTTCTTTCAACACATTAAACAACAAACGTAAAATTCAACAATTAAAATGTGTTAAAATGTGAAAGCCAAATATACGCAAACAAAAAATAAGCCAATTGGATTAATTTATTGCTAATTATAATTATTTACATCACATGATAAACACCCCAAAGTAAATATCATTAAAAAAAGAAATTCAATTTAAACAAAAAATTGATATTTTATTTAAATTTTAAAAAGAACGAATGAATAAACAAACATTCCCCTCGTTAGAAAGTTGGAACAAAGGGGCTGTGTGTGGGGTACAATATTTTATTTGCCCTTCTGCTCAATATAAAATATAACTAAGTGCTAAAAATATGATACTAATGTATAAATTTATAACCTAATTTTTGGGTTAAAGTTTGCTAAATAAAAAAAAATTTATTTTGAAGTAAAATTAGGTCAAGAGAAAAACACTTACCAAAATAAAGCGCTAGAAGAAGCAATTGCAGAAAAGATTGCAGCTGACATGCTGCGTAACATACTGGCGATTCATGTAGATTTTACACTCGCTTAGTGTCAGTCACGCACTTCGTTCACGATATGTATGAAATAATTTAGTTAAATATACTGCATATTCTCTTCGTGATCACCTTAAATGAGTGTCATTTAAGGTGATTTTTTTAAACATATTTATTTTCCTGCACTATCAGGTAACTAAAAAAAAACACTCACAAAACCAAAAAAATATTTCTAATAGATTTAGACGATTTTAATCACGCGAATTACACGTTTTCGCTATGATTTTTATATTTAAATTTTTTTATGATCACACTCTCTTATTAATTTTTGTTAAACATATTTATTTCACTGCGCGGTCACGTAACTGAAAAAAAAACACTTACGAAACCGATCATTTATACATATTTCGAATACATTTAGACGATTTTAATCACGCGAATTGCACGTTTTTTCGCGACGAACTTTATATTTAAATTTTTTTTATATTCAGAAAAAATAGTTGCGATTAAAAAATTCCATTATTATGCCAACTCACGCTCACTCGAAGTCACGCTCACGGCGGCTCACGCTTACGAAAATTCATTTTAATAGCAATTATTATACGTTTCACGCTCACTCGTGGCAAAATTATGCATAATCTCGCTAAGGCAGGCTCACGCAATTGAAGGAGTACATACATAGATCACTCACGGCGTAGTTATACAGGGTCACGTAATAGAAGGAAACTAGAAATCGCGATCACGATAATCACACCATGGCATTGGGGCAAAAAATTTAAGTCATTATTGCAATCGTTGCCCATATTTTGTAGTCACAAAAATGTCAGCCTGCCAACTGAAAAGAAAATAAGTGAAAAGAAAAAATATTTATTTTATCAAAAAATTACATATTTTAGAGATACGAGTATAATAGTAAAAACAAAACACAGGCAAATATTTTTGAATTAAAATGAATAGTGCCACAGCGTTCTAAAGAATGCTTTTTTAGCTTTTTTACCTCCTTTAAAAAACGACTTGATTATAAATATATATAAAGCATTTCCGAAATGTTTAAAAAAATTGTTTAACATAAATATAAATTTACTAGAGCGGCTAACTCTAATTAACAGAATCTTAATGGCTAACTTTAGTCATATTTAAAAATTTTTGAAGCACTCTGGTCCTACTTAGAACTCACTTTATTTTTCAAAGGATACATAGAGCCATAACTCTAAAAAAATGATTAACCGACAAATTTTTTGGGCCTCATTTTTTTTACGAAAATCGATTACTTACGATAGCAAATAATCGAATTTGATGGAAAAAAATTAAGTTCGAAAATTATGTCGCTTAAACTTTTTTGGCGGTTACATCACGATATGGAAGAGAGGCTTGTCCTTCCAAGTTTAATGTACAGCCCAATTTTGTAATCCTAGACATACTTAAAATATTTAGTTGTATCCTGCTCACAATTGTAACCGAAATAATTTATTTTTGTACATAAAGGATATATGAGCGCTAGGCATCTCCTGGCATTAAATGAGGGAAAAGTTATGAAATAAATTAACTGTAAGATTTTGGCTATAGTTGTAAAAATTTTTGCCAGAACTATATTTAAAACTTAATTATTTATTTTAAGGATATATGGGGGAAGCAGATATATCCCTGCATCAATTTAAATAAAATTTTTCACAGAGCTTAACTGTATGGTTTTGAAAATAGTAGTTTAAATTATATGTAGGTGGATTAAATTTCTAAAATTAAGGATACATGAGAGCAAGAAACGTCCTTTCATCTACTGAAATTATATTTTTGAGGGAAATTAACTGTATGATTCCAGAAATATTCTCTTAAATATATAAATTAATACAACTCAGTTTTTTAAATAAAGGATATATGGGAGGAAGGCATGTCCTTGCAATGATTTAAATAAAATTCTCCAGACACCTTAGCTGCATAATTATGTAAATTGTTACAAGCTTTCCTTGCATTCTTATCATTAGCTCAGCTAATATGCTAGTTGTAAAATAAAGGATATGTGGAAAGACATATCCTTGCACCGTTTGCATTAAAATTCAACAGAAAGCTTTATTAAATGATTTTAGAAATATTAAGAACATATTGCTGCATTCTGATCATAATTCAAGCTAAAATTTAATTTTAAAAATAAAGGATATATGGAAAGTAGGCATGATTTGCCAGCGATTTGAAGTAAATTCCCCAGACAGCTTAACTGTCTAATTTTAGAAATAGTTATCAGCTTTGCTCACATTTTGATAGTTAGTGTAGCTGTATTTCAACTGATAAAATCAAGGGTATGTGAGAAAGAGTTATGTCCTTACACCATTCGTAATGACATTTAGCAGTGAACTTAAATGTATAATTTTAGAAATAGTTCACTGAGTTTTCATCTGATTCCAGTTAAAAATTAATTTTTTTGATAAAAGGGTATATGGGAGAAGTCCATGCCGTTGGACGGATTTACCTGAGATTCATCATGCAGCTTACAGAACCGGAAGTACTTATTAGCTTTCATTGCATTCTGATTATTATTACATATTATTATTATTATTATTATTATTATTATTATTATTATTATTATTATTATTATTATTATTATTACATGCATAATTAATAATAATTCAGTTTGTAACATCAAGGACATCAAGTTATGTCCTTAGATCAATTGCAATGAAATTTAGCAGAGGACTTAAATGTGTGATTTTAGAAATATTTCGCTGCATTATAATCACAATTCTAACTAAATTTCAATTTTGAAAATAAATGATATTTGGGAGAAAATCATGTCGTTACATTGATTTATGCATATAAAAATCACCAGGCAACTTAAGTGCATCTAGCCAGAAGTAGTTACCAGCTTTCATTGCATTTTGATCATTATTGTATGCATAATTATTAATAAATCATTTTGTAAAATCAGGGATATATGAGATACTGTATATCCTTGTACCAAATGCAATGGAATTCAGCAGAGAGCTTGTATCCATGATTTTAAAAATATTTCGCTGCATTCAGATCCTAATTCTCACTAAAACTTCATATTTAAAATAAAGGATATATGGGAAAAAGCCATGTCCTTGGATCGATTTATGTGAAATTCACCAGGCAGCTTAAATGCATCAAACCAGAAATAGTTACCAGCTTTCATTGCATTCTGATCATTATTGTAAGGCAAATGAATTTTTTTTAATTAAAGGTCATATGGAAGGACATATCCTGATACGAAATTAAATCAAATTTAAAAGACAATTTAATTGTATGATTTTAGAAATATTTATGTGCTTCCGCTGTATTTTGCTCAAAATTCTACCTCAATTTTAATAAAGGATATATGGGAGGTGAGTTTTTTGTAGCAAAAATAGCAAAAAAAAATTCTGAAACGATTAAGTGCTACTTTTTGCAAATAGTTAGTTATAAGATTTCATTGCATTTTAATCAAGAGACTGCAGCTAAAACTTAACTTTAAAATAAAGGATTTGTAGGAGTTGGGTATGTCCTTGCAGCAATTCGTTTCAAACTTAAGTTTTTTGGAATTTAATAACAAGCACCATGTCGCCAGATTTTATCTAACCGCAACAACTTCTACAAATTCAGCCGACTTGCAGTTAGCAACACTGTGCGTACATGCCGAAACTCAACAATATTTCATCTCCTCAATCGACATTTCATAAATTTTTTGGTGTTATATTTTCATAAATATTGTTTAATTATTTAAAAAAAAAATCACTTTCTTTTGCTTCTGTTCACTTCAAAATTTATTTTACGGCATGGAGCTCTAAATGTTTGTTACTTTTGTAGAAAAAAGTTTTATAATTGAATAGATATAGAAAAAATTAAAATAGCACTCAACTAACAAAGCACAGTGGGACTAATAATAAAATGTATGGCAAAAACTAAAATCAGATTTACTTAAAGCTCCAAAAAACAGAATTCAAGCAGAGGAAGCTGATGTTTGAAATACATTGAATTAATTTTTTTGTTTGTACTTTATTATATTCTTTATACGCCCTTAATGTGCAGTGTCTTTAAATTTACTGCACGAAATGTATAATTTTATTCTAATGATGAAACACATTTGACCACCCCCATAATCAGCGTGGAAATTTTTGTAACATGAAAATTAGCGCAATACATGTTTTTATTTATTTTTTTTTTATTCGCTTCACTTTTAATATTTTCCCATAAATTTCATTTGAGCGTGCAAATGAATTTTCGCTTGAACATGCCATTTCATAAGCATTAGTGCACAAAAACAATAAAAATAAGTTAAATGCGAAAATAAAACTTAAGTATTAAATATCCAAAGTAACGAAGTTTTTGCACAACAGACCAACAACCGAGAGGCAATTTGTTGCCAGCAAACGATGAAAATTATATTCTAGAACGTAAAATTTTCGGTAAAATATTGCAAAAGGCAACAACAAAAGCAAGAACTAAAATTATTTGCTGAAAAGTATTGCATTGATGTTGCACAAACAGGATATGAGAAAGGAGTGGAGAAGTGGAGTGGAAAAAAAGTTGAAACAAATTTATATAAACATTTACAATAAATTGCAGGCAATCATGAAATTTGTAGCTTTTAACAAGAATTTTAATAAATAAAAGTTAAGATAAATTGAAGCGTTTTTAAAAAATTTAAAAATTATTGCTATTAAAGTAAAACTTTAATGTTACTAAATATCTCGTACCATCTAGAAATGACGACTAAAGCGGCCAAGCCATTATACAATATTATTGCACATTTCGTTGTATATATTATTGTCGTTTTGACATATGCAATATTTGGTACACTATTTCCAAAAAAAATATTGCCCAATTTTCCTGACAGTGAAATAGTAAATAACATTGAACAATGTTGCCACCACTTTACACAATTGTCTTGATTGTACAATAAAAATTAACTCTTTTGATATTTAGCATTATATTTTGCCACCTCCGAATATGACATACTCATTAGCGTTATTATTGTACAATATAGGGTAAATTGCACAATTATATTGTAAGTGATTGGGCCGCTTTATGTTAAATGGCAGTTAATGCGTATGATTGATATGAATTAAAATAAATATTAAGTATACAGCATTAAAGCATAGAATTACAGTGCACACACACACAATCACTCACTCACTGATATGCATCCATACACTCTAAAGGCCATGATACACTATCACACAAAGTCGTGCGATCTACGAAAAACTACAACCCTGGTGTGATGAATTGTTATTGTCTTTTGAAAATTTTCATAAACACCATCATACCAGGGATGTACTTTTTCGTAGATCGCACGACTTTGTAGGATAGTGTATCACGGCCTTAAGGGCGACTTTTTGAGTTGAAGATTAGAGATTAAATTAACCTTAATCTTCATTTGCAATTTTTGGGTAGTCGGTTATATTGGTTTACTTGCTAGTTTAAGCGACCAATCGTGCTGGTTGAATCTTACTTTAGTATTGACAACAAGCAATTGTGAAACATATAACTTTTTGTAAAAATTATATGGTAAAATTATTTAAAAACACTTAAATAATAATATGTATTTTATATTATATATATATTTCCTTTAACACGTGCAATATTTTACTTGTAAATAATAAAATATGACAGTTTCTTCTTCATCCCACAAAAAATCAAAGTGTATTGATAACATGTACGACTTTTGGAAAGAAAATGTTGCCACTATTTTGTTCCTCAGTATGGTAATACTGAATATTTTTTTTTAAAGGCCAAAAAAGTTGGCATCACTAACAGCTGGAGCTCTTCGTTGTGTATATATATTCATTTACTCTGTTAATTTCAACTACGAGTCTTTGAATTTCAGTAGCAGAAGTATGAGTTACAGGTTGTCATTGGACAACAAAAAAAAAGGTCGAAGAAATAGCACAATTTTACGAACTTTTGCTATTTCGACTAAAGTTTTTTTAACACTGTTTTCTCCTTCCAAAGGTCTGTGAAAATATTTTTTTATTGTTATTGTGGCCGCATTAATTTTTAAATATGAAATATTTCAATCGGTATCTACTCTTATTCACTGGCATAAACATTACCAATATGCTTCCAATCATTTTAAGTTGGCAGCACTAAATTTAGTACAACTAACACAAGCTTGCATTTAATAAAGTGTGCTTAGAAACAATTCAAAAAAGGTTTTAAGTTGGTTTTGCCAAATCATTTTGTATAGTAAAACCATTTTTAGGGTTCCATACACCAAAGGTGAAAAGGAACCCTATTGTTTTCGCTACGCTGTGCCTCTGTACGTCTGTCCGACACAGGCTATTGTCTTAGGAACCGTAAGAGCTACGGACCTAAAATTTGTACAAAGTATGTAGAGCCGCTACAACAAGAAATACATGAGAAATAAAAATTAAAGGGTGTTCAAAAACGAGCAACGAAATATGTTAAAACCCCATGTAATATGCATACAATTGTATGTACATGTTTATGTTGTCACTAGAAATTTGTAAAATTAGTGTGTTTTTATACAGACTACAAAAATTAATACTAAAATTTTAAAAAAAAATTTAAATTAAATTTTGACTATGTAATTTTGATAACTTTCTGTATCTTGGAAATCGTAAGAGCAGGCTTGAAATTTTCAAAAAACTGTAAAATTAAAAATCCAAAAATTATAAAATCGCCAAATCAGAAAAAATACCGTCAAAACCAACAAAAAAATCGCAAAAACGAAAAAATCTAGCACTAAATTAAATAAATCGCCAAAATGAAAAAAATCGTTAAAATGAAAAAAATCGCCAAAATGAAAAAAAAAACGCCAAAAGAAAACAGAACTCCAAAAGCTTAAAAAAATCGCTTAAACGAGAAAAAGCACCAAAAGTAAAAACAAGCACCAATTAAAAAAAAACGCCAAACTAAAAAAACCCGGATTAAAAAACGCTTAAAACCGAAAAAATCCCAAAAGCGAAGAAATGCCAAAACTATATATTATATAATTAGTGTTTTTTTATTGGGAACTGTTACAATTTAAGTTTAAATTTTATTAACGCGCGAATAATCCCAAATTACTATTTTACTTATTCAGTAAAATAATTGTTTATTAAAAATACATTGAAATTGATTATTGAGGAGGAGTTTAGCTGGATCCTATGCGCATTTCACTGTTCCTAATGCAGATCATGAGGGAACCTTTACCCAAAGTTTAAGAAACTAGACTAGAAACAACTAGAGTTATTATGTTATGAACTTTCATTTAAACAAATGAGAAGCTCAACAAATAACAAAGTTGAAACAAGAACTGAATAATCAACATGTTTTTATTTTCTTACTTTACTACAATGGGTAAAGTGAATAAAAAATAAGCATTTGCTTTTTACTTAAGAATTTGTTTTAAAACCTAAAATATGTATGTGTTTTTTGTTTTTTTTTTAATTTTCAAGTAAAAGCAAATGCTTATTTTTATTCACTTTACCCAATGGCTGACTTTTTTTCAGCTCTAATTGTAAAAGTATCTAAAAATTATTTTTTTTTTCAAAAATTCAGTGTCTTTGTTTTTATATTTAATGTTTATTTTTCGTGGAACTCTGCTGTTATATCAATGGAATACTGGATGAATATCAATATCATGTCCTCATGCCTAAATAAGAGCGGCAAGCGTTGCGTTAGCAGCAGGGTACGTGTTTTCAGTACAATCAAATAATATTTTCGCATTTAAATGTATTGAAAATGCGTACCCTGCTGCTAACGCAACGCTTGCCGCTTTTGTTTAGGTATGAGGGTTAGAAGATAATTCGTAAGCTGCTAGAAAATATGTCACAGCTTGCGAACTTAGAGAAATGGAATCATAAAATTTCGAACTTAACTTAACTTAAGTCTAAAAATAAATAATTTTTAATTTTATCTTTTAAGAGTATGAAGACAATGTAACGATTATTTATTGCGGTGCGATTTTCCATACGATTTTTAAGTAAAAATCCGCAGTGCGGGACTGAATAAAATTAAAATTTATTTTATTTTCATTGCGGTCTTTCTTATTCTCAACATGATTTTGAAGTTTAAACATTTTTGTTATAGATTATAAAAGTTTAAAAAACATATCAAATATATCTGCGAATGTATAAAATGTTAGTAATTTTTTGTTTTTAGTTATAAAAATGTATGCACAAAAAAATTAATAAAAAATTTTGACAAACAACGAAAAGTATTGCCGGCACCGCCTTCCGTTGCATTATGTTTATTTTTCTCTCCCGCAAACATTGTGTTTAGACTCTAATACTTTTAAGGATATGAAAGAATATTTTTTTTAAATGATAATTTTTTTTTCATCATATTTAATATTTTTTTAAATATTTTTTTTCAGCGGAAGTAAAGTAAGCAATTTTATGAAATTGTACAAAGTTTTTCCTTTTCTTTGATACCAAAAATTTTAAGAAATATTAGCAGCAAGTTGCCTTCTATAAACTAGCTTTAAGAAAAAGAGTTAATCAATCATATTAAGGATCTAAAATATTCTAATAATTTGTAATAGCTTTAAAAAATTTAAGCCTTAGAATTTATGATATTTTTCACTTATTAAACAGCATAATTAAAAACATTTCATCATAATTTTAATACATATTCAATGTATTTATAACAGTCATGGTTTTAGTTAAATTTTGTTTTAATTAAACTGAAAAATATTCATTTTTTCCCCCCTTAATTATGTTCAAGCTTGAGCGAGCTTATCAACAGATTTTTAAGTGATACAGAAGTTTGTTCTTTCAGCCAGAATAATTTTGCTACAACTAAGACTTGTCTTGAAGACTTTTAATTGAACAAAAAAAACTCATAAATTTTTTATATTAATTTCACCCACACACACACACACACAAATACAGGTATCATTAATCGTGGCGACTCCTTCAGACGCCGTCGTTCACGCAGCAACAGTTTGGCTCCCGTCAGTCCCATACACCCACGTGTTGGCGCTTTAGCCGGCTGCACAGATGCCGATGTTAATTCAAACGATGCCACTCATCAGCCGCAGGTAGAGGTTTATCATGTCGAAATGTTGGGTGCATCGGGTGTAGGCAAACAAGCGCTTGTCTCCCAATTTCGCACGTCAGACTGTATTAATGCTTACGATGGACCAGGTAAAGTGGGCAAACTAAATAAATGTATAATCATCTTTTATTATACGCTTAACACCATATTATTTTTTATTTTCGTTCTTATTTATGTTTAATATGTTGTGGCTGCAATGAAGTGAGAGTAGCAACAGCAAAATCTTAGCCAGCATTAATGAGCAGTTTCACTATTAATATTTTCTTATTTAAATATTTTAAGAGATGAGACAGCAAAATTTATGCTTTCAGTTAAAACATTTTAAACATTCGTTTAGAATTTAAATCAAAATAATTAATTTGTTAAATTTTAATACAAGTAAGCTGATATAAGCAACTAACAAATGTAATGAAGAAAGCTTATGAAAGTCCAATATCAACTACACTGGGCAACAAAATGAAACATTTCAGAATTCTAGCGAGTCAATCTGGCGGAGACCAAAAAAGCAATATGTAGATATATGCTTATGGGTGTATTAGAGTTTTTCATCTGAATCCCTTTTAAAAAACGAAGGCAATATATTCGTTTAAATAATAAAAAAAACTTTAAATTTGTGCCATTAATCGATTTTTTTCAACTTTTATTCGAATGTACTCCACCTCAAGTAATCCAGCAGAGAAAGTTCTTTTATCTCTGATATACATTCGATTAAGGTTTACAGCTTTTATTCGAATAATTTTGAAATCGAATAATCGAATAAAGTTATTCGAATAATTTTTTTTATATTTAAAACTGTTCGAGTTCGATCTTATAAAAAAATTAAAATTTTTATTCGTTATTCCTTTGAAAACTCGAAAAAAATAAGTTTGATTGTGGAAATTTTTTAATTCGAATAATTAATAACCAAACATTTTTAATGTATATTAATTTATTTCATTACATTTGTCTGTAATTAAAGAAGTTTTATCAGCTTTTTTTATTACATTTTTTTAATCATTCAACCCAATAAGATAAAACTTAAAAGACATTCGATTAATCGCTTAAAAATAATTCAATTCGAATATATTTTTTGTGGTATAATAAATAACTTAAAATGGTTTCTTATTGCATGTACAAATACTCCTAAAAATTAAAATATATTCATTTAAATAAACAAAACTTTAAACTCATTAATCGAATTTTTTTTAAGTTTCATTAGAAAATTTTTCACATCAAATGCTCGTAATAAAAAAAATGAAATGTTTTTATTTCTTGTACATACCCAAGTATTTTTTTTTATTCGAAAAATATTGCACTGGAATAATCGAATAAATGTATTCGATTAATTTAACATTTGTTTGGAGCTCAAAAGAAAATTTTTTTTACACTCGAATAAAATATTAAAAAAGGCCCATATTTTTAACGTTTGCTTATTAAAAAAATAACCGATTACTCGAATCAAATTTCATAGTTGTAAGATTTTTCTGTAATAAATGCAATATTTATTGTACGTTTTTTTTAATAAAGTTGCACTCAAATAAGTAAATAGAACTAAAAATGTATTCAATTAATCGAATAAAAGTTATTTAGTTCGAAAACATATTTTATTTTTTTTCGTGTAATGGACAACTTAAAATTGGGAACGATTTTACGTCATCTCATGGCAAATTTTGTTAATAAACATATCCGTTTTTGCTAAGCGGTAACTTCAGTGTTGTTTTTAATATAATCTGATAAAAAAAAACCTAAAATATATACGATTAATCGAATTTTTTCAACTTTTATTCGAAAGTCTTTCACCTCAAATAATTTAACAGATATGTACATTTCTTTTATTTCTTATACATATCCAATTATTTTTTTTTTGTTTTTATTCGAATAATTTTGAACTCGAATAATCATATAAAGTTATTCGATTAATTTACCTTTTAAATTTTAAAATTTGATTTAAATGCCTTTTATTTGAAAATTTTTAAGCTCGAACATACAAAAAACAATATTTAATCGTTACAATACTCGACGAAAACTTTCAAGATATATTCGATTATTAATTAATTAATTTTTATTAAACATTTTGTTAATTTTTTTTAATCTAGAAATATTTGAATAAACGCAAAGTGTTCAAATAAACAATTACTTTGCAATTTTATTTGAAATGCTTTAATCTAAAATACTTGATAGTGCAAAATTGTTTACTCTTTATGTAAGCAAACAAATCGAATAAAACTTAAAAGATAATCGATTAATTTATTAAACGAATAATTTGTTAACTATAAATGTGTATATATGCAGCTGCAATACTGGACAACACAAAATTTTTTATTCGTTATGCAAGCAAATAATCGAATAAAACTTAATAGTTAATCGATTAATCGAAGGATATTTTTAATACATCTATTCATGTGTATTCAGCTGGAACATGTTCTTGATAACGCAAAATATTTTATTCGTTATGCTAGCGAAAAATCGAATAAAACTTAAAAGTCATTAGATTTAGCGAATATTTTATTTTACTATTTCCATGTGTGTTCAGTTGGAATATGTATGTATATTGATAACGCAAAATTTCTTTTTCCTTACGCAAGCGAATAACCAAATTATACTTACAAGTTAATCGATTAATCGTATAGTTTTTGTATTCAACTATAATGCGTTATAACACAAAAATTTGTTATTCGTTATCCAAGCTAATAATGGAATAAAAATTTTATTTTAATGAATTAATCGAATAATTTTTTTTACTTGATCTATGTATATTCGAATAAGCTGAAATACTTAATAAAACAATGATTGTTATTTGTTATGCAAGCGAAGTTGATCGATTAATAGAATATTTTTTTTACGTTTTTATTTACATACACATATTCGAATAATTTATGCTCTTATATCTTTAGTGCTGTATTTAATAAGGAGAGTTAGTTTGTTCTTGTTTTTTTACAAAAAAAATATTATGGAACACACCCATTATTTGCTCATCAAAATTTATTTATTCCACTATTATTATTTAAGCACAAACAAAATTAACCTTTTATTTTCTAATTATAAATAAGTATGCATAAAATTTTAATTAATTCTCTTTTTAACACAAATTCCTTTGCAGAATGTGATGAAGCCGAGCAAAACATTTCAATTATTTTAAATGGCATAGAATCGGAATTGAACTTTGCCATCAATTCCTGTGAATTTAAGGTTAGTTCAGTCAGTGTGGCTGCTTGATTACTCATATTATTTAATTTAGGGCCTTGATTGTATAAATCATGTCACCAGAGTAATGTTTATAAGGAAACCCAGCCAACATTTGGAGAAGGACAAGAATTTTATTTGTTTTTCTTCGGTAATGAATTAGTGTAAAAAATATCAAAAAAAAATATTAGGATTTATTAAATTTTGTTTTTCTTTTCATATAAGTATCACTTTGGTGACGTGATTCAGGCGTTAAGGAAATTAAAATAAAAAACGCAATTTTACATAATATTTTTTTTATTCTTGTCTATCGGATCATAAATTTTTATTGTATTTTTTTATTTCGTAATGAGTTTTTCGAATTTATACAGTTCTCATTATACAAATAAATTTAAGTAAATATATAATTTGGCAAGCAACACTAAGATAATTTAAACTATAAAACATATTTCACTGTATTCAAATACCAACAACAAGAAAAATGGCAACATTTATGCATTCATGCAGCAGACAGTTTTGGTGATAATTTGCCTTTAAATGTCTTGTTTTATTTCACTACACAAACAAAGAAATTTTCAATATACTCCCAACAAACAATAACATGGTCCTCAGTGGCTGAAATGTTCTAAAAGCCAACACTAGACTCTGTGGTTTTATTGGGGCGTTCGTTATCCCTTCACAAAATGCCACTGTTATTTCCTTCTTGTTGTTGTTTTTTTTATATTGTGGACCAACAACCTTCGCAAACAATAATTTCCTACATTTTGGCCTAAACTGCCCAGCGTACAATGTATGCGGCACTAGTCACTCATTAATTTACTGGGTTTGTTTTGCGACCAAAAAATAAACAAAAGCAAAAAAAATTTCTTTAGCCTTTAGTCTTTTAGTGTAGCTTCCATAACATTTTGGCCTAAAGCCAAATGCGAAAATAAAAGATTTAAATAAAAATAAAAATAAAAACAAACATGAAATATTATGCAAATAAATTAAAAAGCAGGGAGACTTGAAGACGGATGCTAAATAATAATTTGTAGCATTTGCAAAATATTATTTATTAAATATGAAGCGCTACATAGTGATAAGGTTAATTTTAAAAAATAAAAATAAATAAATAATTAATGATTCTTAATTATTTTAGATTTTTAAACAAAATTTGTTGCCTTTCAGTTTAAGTTTCTTTAACTGTAAATTATTTTAATGTATTAATTTAACTGTGATTTTCTTATTTTTTTTTTGTTTTTCTACCAAAAAAAAAAATAAAAATAAAATTTTTAGAAGGATGATCTTGAACAGGCTGATGCTTTTTTGGTTGTTTATTCTTGCGTGGACAAAGAATCCTTTACACGAGCCAAACAGATTTTATCACGTCTACAAGATATGGATTTAATTAGGACAAGAACAATTATATTGGTGGCAAATAAAATTGATTTGGCGAGGTCACGTGCCGTTTCCGCCCAGGGTAAATGAAAATAATTAATTCAAACTCATTTATTTAATTAAATAGCAACAACATCTTTTCCCTTTTACTTGCATCAACAGATGGCAAATGTTTAGCCTGCACATTTGGGGCCAAATTTATTGAAGTGTCGGTGGGCATAAATCACAACTGTGACGAGTTGTTGGCAGGAACTTTAACGCAAATACGCTTGAAAAAAGAGCAGAACTTATTGCAGGTTGGTATAACTATAACTTTCACAAAATTTTTGTTTAGTGTTTCAGAACAATACTTTTTTCTTGTGAATTAAAATTTCTTCACTTAATATCTCTAACACTGGCTTATTTCTAAATTCTGGCTTGCGAAAAACACTAAACTTTCACTACTTATTGCTTTTAATTTGCTTTAAAAATTTTAAATAAAAACTTTTGCAAAATGTTTCTTAATTGGCCTGTACTTCATTTTTAGCAATTTTTTTTACACTATAATGATTCTTTAAAGCGTAGACAGACGACAGCGTTAATTTGCATTAAGAGCTCACTAATGTGAATAAAAAATTTACCCTGAGAGACGACTGTTATTTGCATTAAGTAAACAGCTGGCAAAATCTGTGCATCCCTTTCGTACCACACACTTCGATTATTTTCGTTGGAAGTCTTAAAATATAAAATATGTGTTTCGATTTTAATATTCCTTTTTTCGTTTAAATAACTTATATTTCCTGAATCCATTTTAATTTTGAAAACGAAAACAACAATTTGGCAACATTTGATTGACTGTTGACAGTGTTGCCATATGAGAACGGTGTTACCATAGGAGGGCGGTGTTATCATATATTTAGTTAAATTCAGTATTAATTCACTTTCATTTCATGTAAATCTAATACGCATTGGAATGGGGATAATTCACAAGTTAATTTGAATTAAGACTGCTAATGCAAATTAACGCTGTCGTCTGTCTACGCTATTATATTCTTCTATAAGCATTTATTTCAATGCTAATTACACGTATTTCATGTGATTTTTTTTATATATATTATTTTTACACATTCATAATTTTTCTCATCTCATTATTATTATAATTATTATTATTATTGTTCACTTTAGCCTAAAACTAAAAAATTGAAAAATAAATCTTCTAAAGATAAACCAAAAGACAATTCGAATAGCGACAATAATTGTCATAATAAAAATTGTGATTTTGATCAAGGGGAAAAATCTTTAAATGATAAAAATTACGAGGTCACGGTGAGTAAATTGTGTCACTTTTTTGTTTAGTTCTGTAATTTAACTAAAATCCAACTAAATCCCCCTTGATCCCCGTTGATTTTTTTTTGTTGTAAAATTGTTTATGGCATATGTTTTATGTTGTGGCATTAAGGAAAAAGTGCTTAAGTCATATTTGAGTGTTTTGCAGGAGAGCATTTTTAAGCGTTCAAGTCGATTTTAAGAAATTTATTTCTTTTACAGTTAAATTGGAAAATTCTTTGTTAATCTTTATTTTTTTTAAGCAAACATCCTTCTACACACTGTAAGTAATACATTCAAGTTAAAATATATTAAAAGTATAACCTAAATTAAGCTATTATTCCAAATAAGATTAAAAGTTTAAAAGAGATAAGTTGCAAATCGCAGTGCTATAACTTCATGGAAAATCACACAAATTAATTGAGATTTTGACCAGGGTTACTTTCAAATATGCAGATTACGGAAGTACCATTAACTCAAAATCAGCTTATCTCGACTTAAGCACTTTTTCCTTTTTGCCTCAGACTTGATGTACGTTATATGTATGTATGTATGTATACTTTATATATTCTAAATAAATTCTTTTTTTTTTTTTTGATAAGATTAATTATGAGTGGTTTGTTGTCCTTTTTTTTCTTGCCCAAAAAATTTCTTGTAGGAACAGCAACTTTCAAAACTAAACTTGTTTATAGAACATTTCGATACCTGCTAGAAATTTAGTAGCATTTAATTAAAATATTTATAAAAATATATACCGTTTATACCAGTTTTTTTTTAAATTTATTAAAATTTCGTTTGACTGAATTATTATTCCTAAACTAAAACTAGACTTGTGCCATTTAGTTCGTTTCAGTGACCGGTCATTTTAGTTCATTATTTATAAATGAACTAGTTCGTTCATTTAGTTCAATCGCTCTTTTTAGTTTAATGATAGCAATTTTGCAACTGCAAGTTGTATAGGCATGTCCACCTCCTATCCCGCCAAGATTTTGGTAGAATATGCAGTTTGTTCTAAGAACTACCCATATAAAATTTAGTGACCCTCACTATTGAAGTTGTAGAAATATAAATTGATCCACCATAAAAGAGCCTTTGGTCGCACTATGCAAAATGTATGGCTTGCATTAGACAGTTCAATATTATTGCCTCGTATACATATTTAATATTTATATCAATTATAATAATAGTCATACCCACAGAAATATATACATAAGAGTACATAAATTACTGCGTATATACAATACTTCTTTCAATTAACATTAATTTGTACAAAAGGTTAGAGTTTAATTTTCGATTAATTGTTGTATACTTCATATTTCATTCATTACGTCCTCTGTAGTTTTATCTACAGCGTTATACACTTAATGATACATACTTCATATTCTATTTCAGATATTGCGCCGTTTATTTTCATTTCAATTCATATCAATCATACTCGTACATAACGCATATTTGGTATAGAAAATTGTTTTGTAATTTATATAAGTACAAGTTTTGTGTATTATACTTATAATATTTATTTCATTCTTGATTGTATTTTGTCTGTTAAACGCACTGTAATTTAATCTGTTTTCACAAATATTTACTTTATATGTATGTATGTATGTGAACATCATGAAAAGAAAACTCGTTTCGATGGGATTTCTTTTTTATTGTTTATCTCAACTCCAAGGCAGCAATGAAGATTTAACGCTGGTGCTGCTTGAAACAGAAGACAAAATGAATAGATTTTGCATAACATCTTAATCCAATGACTTTCGAGGCAATGCTTAGACGCATTAGGGTTGACGGACAATTCCATACATGATTATTCGAATATGTAATCGAAAAAAATTGGTTTTTAATTTTAGCTCTCTCAATATAGGAACTTTAGCACAATCGAATCAAGAACAAACCAAAAGAATGTAAAAAATTTTAGTTTAATCGATTATTCAAATGAACGTTTGTAACAATTTTTATTCGTTAATCACTCCAATAATTACATGCAATTTTAAATATGCTTGATTACTCGAATAGATTTTTATTGAAAATTTTTATCCAAACAATTCTCAGCTTGTAAAAAACTGACGAATCAATAATTATTAATGGTTAATGAAACGAATAAGCGAATAAAATTTTGAAATTTAGTCGGTTACTCGAATAGATTTTTGTTTACAGTTTCTATTAGAAAATTTTTAAGCTTGAACAACAGGTAATCTAAGAAATTTTTAATCGAATAAAATCATTCGAATAATCGAATAAAACTTCATATCTAACCCATTATTTGAATATATATTTTTTTGTAATTTTAATTAAATAATTTTGAACTTCAGCATCTGCCAGGTCAAAACTTTTTATTCTAGAACCACTCGAATAATCGAATAATATTAGAAATTTAAGCCTCAAAAGCACAAATTTTTTAATTGAATAATCTTTCGAATAATGGAGTTAAATTAAAAATTTAATCCATCACTAACAAAGGCTGCAATTTTTGTTCAAACAAGTTAAATTTTGTTGTTTTTTTATTTTTGGCCAAATCAAATTTGTTGTGAAGTTAAATTTTTTTATTCGTCCAATATTGCACTAATTGAATAATTTGAATAATCAAATAATATTAGAAATTGAATACAAAAAAAATTTGTTATTCAATAAATTTTCGAACAATCGAATCAAATTAAAAATTTAATCCATCACTAACAAAGAATTTTAGACTGCAATTTCATATTCAAACAACTTTCAACTCGAATAATTTGCAAGTTAAACTTTTCTATTCGTCAAATATCAGATTAATCAAATGGAATTAGAAATTTAATTCACAGCATAAATTTTTTTTTCAATTATCAGTATAATAATTTAATAAAATTCGAAATTTAATCAAACAAATTTGAACTCGAAGAACTTGCAAGTTAAATTGTTTATTCGTCAAATAAACAAAACAAATTAAAATTTAGTTAAAAAGATTTTTTACTCAAACAATTGAAAATACAAAATCTTTTTATTTTTTATTCAATCAAACACTCGAATCAAATTTTATATTTACTCCATTACTTGCTGGAATAAATTTTTTGTTTCAGTTTTTATATCGAAAATTTTGAACTCGAAGAATTTTCAAGCTAATTTTTTTTTATTCGTCAAAAATCCAAATAATCGAATAGAATTAGAAATTTTATTCACCACAGCACACAATTATTATTCAATAATCACTCGAATAATCGAATAAAATTAGAAATTTAATCAATTGACTTTGAACTCGAAGAACATGCAAGTTAAAATTTTTATTCGACAAATAAGCGAAACAAACAAAATTTTTTAAGTTTTGGCTAAAAAAAATTAACTCAAACAATCGACTATACAGAACTTTTTTATTTATTATTCAATCGAATATTCGAATTAAATTTAAAATTTACTCATTACTCCCTCAAATGAATTTTTTGTTTATAATTTTTATTTCGACAATTTTGAACCGGAACAAATGTTATGCGACAACACTATTTCTTAAGTTTTTATTAAATCAAATAAAACTTTTTTTCAAGTCGAAGAATGGCATTTTTTTAATTATTTTACACTCAAAGAATTGACAACAAATTTCTAGTTTATTATTCCTCATTCAGTCGATTAATTAAATACTGTTAAATATATCCGATTATTTTAATAATTTACGTGCACGATTTTTAACTCGATTTACTGAAAATAATCTTTTTTAATTTTCTATTCAAACGAATAAACTTTTAAATTTATTCTTATTTATTATTTATTATTATTCGTACAAAATTTTTAAAATTTTTTTATCTCAACAATTTTTTAAAAATGACTCCAATTACTTAAATTATGTAACTCCATTACTCGATTAAATTTTTTTTCTAAAAAATTTCAATTTTTGTTTCCAGCATTTTGAACTCACACAATTGACAATCAATTACTTGAAAAAAATTTTTAAATTTATTAGATTAATTGCATATATTTTTTTTAATTTTCATTTCAACAATTCTGAGTTCGAACAACTGATAGTGGATTATCCGTAAAAAGAGCTAAAAGTTTATTCGATTACTCGAACAAAATATCTGTTGTAATTTTTGCTTGAAATATGTTTAACTCGAACTAATGACAGCACTAACTTTTTTAATTTTTTTTTAATCGAATAATCACATAAAGTTTTATATTTTTATCGACTAACGTATAGAATTTTACCACAATGTTTGTTTCAATAATTTTGAACTCGAACAATTGTTAGTGAAGTAATCGAATAAAATTTAAATTTATTCGATTAACTGCATAAGTTTTTTCAAATTTTTATTTCAACAATTCTGAACTCGAATAACTGATAATGGATTGTTCGTAAAGGAGTTAAAAATTTATTCGATTACTCGAGTAAAATATCTGTTGTAATTTTTGCTTGAACGAAGTTTAACTCGAACTAATGACCGCACTAACTTTTTTATTTAATCGAATAAAATTTTAAATTCCTCGACTAACTTATACTTCTCTTCCCCATTGTTTATTTCAACAATTTTCAATTCAAACAATTGATAATCACGTAATCGAATAAAATTTAAAATTTATTCGATTAGTTGCATAACTTTTTTCATTTTTTCATTTCAACAATTCCAATTTCGAACAACTGATTGTGGGTTATTGGTAAAAAAATCACACTTTATTCGATTATTCGAATAAAAATTTATTTTCATATTTTATTCGAATAACTTTAAGCTCGAATAATTAATAATCTTAGTATTTGCTACTATATTTCATACATTCATAGAAAGTATCAGCGCAAAATTTAAATATTGTACAACTCATGCAACAGATAGTACATCCTAGTGAACTCCTTTATTGTTTTAAGATTTTCAAAGAAATTGCTAAGTCCTAATTTACACTATGCAAGTCTTATTGCTAAGCTGATTAGTTTTCTAGGAGAGAGAAAGAGAGACGATGGGAAAAGAAACTGTTCTATTCCCTTCGTCTCTCTTTCCAACAAACTAATCAGCTTAGCAATAAGACTTGCATAGTGTAAATTAGGACTAAAACTTTTTTTAAGCTAGAAACTATATTTTTTTTAATAATTCGTTAAATTATTTGAATAACTCTTTACTCGAATAGAGATTTATCCTTTCAATTGATTTCTCAAAGTTTAGGTTTGTTTTCTTCTTTTTATGTTATGTAAATATGTATGTATGCATAAGTATGTATGTATGTATGTACACAGAAAAAATTCCTGCAATAAACACGTTTAATTGAAAAAAAAACAAAAATTGATTAAAGCTATAATTGATTCAATTAAACTTTTGTTTAAAAATTTTTAATTGATTTTTTTTTCTTCAATTAAACGTGTTTATTGGTGGAAAATTTGTTTTTGTGTTTTCTTGATGTCTTACCCCAATATTCATCAAATTTAAAACGAATTTAAAATGTATTTTATTTCAAAAATTGCATACAAAATTTTCCTCAAATGGATTTCAAATTCATTTTATTTTTTTTATGAATATGTTGGTTATTAATGTTTATTTATCAAACGCACTATAAATTAATATATCAAATTTTTTAAATGGTTTCCTCAGTCTTCCATACACACTC
This sequence comes from Tachina fera, assembly GCA_905220375.1. Classification (NCBI taxonomy): domain Eukaryota; kingdom Metazoa; phylum Arthropoda; class Insecta; order Diptera; family Tachinidae; genus Tachina; species Tachina fera. Next base: position 97,937,262 of record LR999967.1, on the reverse strand, counting down.
CTTTTTGAGTTTTTCATTACGTTGCACTTTAATTGAACAAAAACATATTTGCACTCTGTGTATATTTGTATTAAACAAAAAAAAACAAAGATTTTATTTGAGAAAACTTGCTAAAATCCCACAAAATGTAGGAATGCTTGTAACTAAAAACTAATAAAACTAATTTATGTGATTTTCTTTGACATACAGGGTCATCGTGATACGTCACCCTCACCGGCCCACTGGTACAAGAGTCGCAGCGTCATGATGGCCAGCATGAAAGCGAGACAAATGTTGACATGGATTTTGGGCAAAGAAGATTCCAAATTCAAACATTGTGAAAATTTACAAGTTTTGTAAAACATACTGCAAAGTTGTCATTTAACTTTTCTTTTTTCTTTATTTTTTAATAAAAAATTAAATGAACCAAATAATAATAATATACAGGAAATGAAAATAAAAAATCATTAAATAAAAATTTATTTTCTAAATTATTAATATTAAACATGTAAGAAAATAAAAGATGAGCATTTCTACTAAAAAAAAATTTGTAATATTTAATGGAAAAACAACAGATTTCTTTGGATTAACATTTAAAAAAAAAGAAACGGAAACAATAATTTATAAATGCATAATTAAAAAAAATTATATGTATGTATGTATGTATGTTTAAATAAAAATATATATTTTTATAAAATATTTTTTAAGTTTTTCTTTTTCTTTTACAACTGAAAATTATTTTTTTAAATTTAAAAATGTTCATGAAAACTGTAAAATTAAAAAATAAAAAATACTAACAATTGTCCAAATCACAACATATTGCGGATTAATAGTGAGTGATGTTAATTTTCATATAAACATGTGTCTAAGCAAATGTTTATAGTTATAGTAATGTTATATAGAAATTGTAAACATTATTCATTTTGTATAATAGTTAGTCTGTGAATTGGACCAATATGTTACGTATTTATAACAACAACTTAAAGCCTGATAATCAAAATTAAATCAAATGTAATTTTAAAAAAATTTATGTTACAAATAACAAGAAACAATAACAACTACAAAAAGTTAAACGTTACTGCTATTAGTTTGGTATATTTTATGTAAAAATAAAACAATAACAAAAAAAAGAAAATTCAGGTTGGAAGAGTAAATTATTAAAAAGAGCTTGAAAATTCTACAGAAATGGTCATTACATTTCAAAGAAAATTTTGCGTATACTAAGCAGTAAAATGTCTACTAAGTACAGCTTGGAAAACTTAATACGTCTCATTGACACCAGAGGCGCTGCAACATTGCATTATTAAAAAAAAAGTGCAGAAAGCTGAATTGTAAAAAAATGAAGATATGTACACAATATTAAATAATTCCCTCCTGCTAGAATAGCACGATGTTAACACAACTCTCAACTGGCTCGACTGACTCTACTAAATTTATGGATTGCTCTTTTTATAGTTAACATAAAGCTTACAAAAGAATGTTAGCAACATGCAACATCCAGAAAGTCACAGCAGATATTCAAAAACGTCCTAAGCCTACGTCTTCACGAGCCATGGAATTGGACATGACATGAACATGACGCCTCCAGAGCAACTGTGAAAAATTCATCAACTATTTTGTTGTGGTGAACCCGTGCGATGTCCATGTTCAGGCATAACAAAATATTTTGGGGTAGCGCCATAGAGATGGAATATTTATCAATTTTATTTTGTCTCTTTTCTTTCTATTGCAAGGCCGAAACATGACCATACCATGGATAGTGGAGGCCGCTAGTAAGTACTGACCTTCGATTACGTGATTAACTCATGTTACAATTCGATCTGTTGGCTTGTGTCTTTGGGCGTTGACAATCAATGTAGACGCATTACATTCGTCTTGGGCGTTGATCGCGTCTAGAAATATGGAATATATACAATAGGGAAAAGGTCTGCTCCAAAGGCACCTAGTGGATCTTTTGTGCAATATATCTGTGACTCTCTTTATGAAAGTTAGCACAGAGGTTGGAGAGGCCTGATTAGTACTCGTATTATCCGCTCACAAAAACTAAGAATGAAAAACACATCTTCTGCTGTTTCATAAGAAAATACACTCCCATCGTCTTGTGATGAACTTACGTTATTTTTCCACTGAGGGTAGGTAATTCAGTTTAAAGTGACCAAAGAGGAAACCAGTAATAAGTCGTTAATCATTACTGTTGAACTTCAATATGCCCCTAAAGGAAAACGGCTGCATCAGTGGTTTGGTTTGGTTTGGCCTGCCAGAAGAAACCAGCCACACTTCCTTTGCGGTCGAAATATAATTTTCGTTGACTATACACGTGCCAATCGACCAATTTACGCCAAAAAAGAAAGCGCTCCTGGCCCTCCCGGGCAATTCATCTGCTTCTTCGTTACTCAGATAACAACTGTGACCAGGTATCTAGAAATGGGAAACCTTGTTCCGTATCAATAGCTTCTGCAGTGAGTCAAAGCACTGGAAGGGAATTCCCTGACTATCAGAAAAGATAGCTTTATGCGCATCTTTAATATCCCTACTTAAACTAATATGAGCACACTTAATGTTCGCCTGTATTTACACTTGAAATACTGTATGCAATTTGCCCAAGGACACATAGATTTTCACGTTGGGCCTACAGACTCCAGCGCCAACTCTATTTTCCCTTTTGGATAACGGAAAGAAAGAAGAAAAATAAAACAGATTCATATCGAATAAAAATTATTTGCTGGGTTTTGTATAAGTGTCTACGCTTATTTTTCTTTTGTGATTTTCAGGAATATTATTATTTGTGAACTCTCAAATTGCTTTTGAAAGTATATGCATACGTTAAGAGGTTTGGGGTTAAAGTCTACTGACGATTTGTTAAAGCAACAATGAAATGCATATAGACAATGCTTTACTACCAGCAAAAACAATTTAAGACTATATAGAAAGCTTTATATCTGAGAGAATTTGATTTGTTTCATATGTCAGAAGCTCTTAATTAGCTTGAAAAGCTCTTTCATAGAAGACCTGTAAGATTTATTCATAGTCGTCTTATTAAATAAATTAAGCAAAAAAAAATAAAAAATAATTACAGCCTTATTTATAAAACTTATTAAGGCTTTGTAAAGACTTTTTAAGGCAAATTTTCATAAAAAAATTTTCTTAAAAAATCTTTATCTTTTTATGCAATTGCGAATCTAGCCTGAAAATATTTAGGAAAAATTATATATTACAAAGAAAATCATTGATTGAATGAACTATGCAACAATATGGAACCAAAAATATTATGAAAAAAATTAAATTTTTGGATCATTTTTAAGATAGATCTTTTTAGTATATTTAATAAACAAATTTAATAATTAACTCTTATAACAATAACAACAAAAATTATAAAAGTATTTATGTATTAGAACTTAAGCTGTAGGCAAATTGTGCAATCGGATATTGAACGCAAATCAATTCAAAATATTTCTATATATAAATTTATTAGGAAAATATAAATTTTATTTAAATCCTTAATATCAAAATTCCCAAAAAAAAAATAAAAAAATGTCTAGTTAACAGCGCAATTATGAATTTGCCGGGGAAGTTTTTCGCTTCCCAATTATTTGTTTCCGGGGAAAAAAATTCCCCAATTGTAAAAAGCCGGCAAATAAGCAAATATGGGAGAGAGGGAAAAATCAGCATCAGCTGTTTAATCTTTACATTTTATTCTGCACGCAACGCAAGAGTTCGGTAATAGAAATGTAATCCAACTTTTATGTTTCCATTAGAAATAATTTTGTGTTAATTTAAATATCTGTCTTTGCTCAAATAAAAAAAATAAATTGAAGTGAAGCGAAGCGAAATATAGATGCAAAGGATACAAAGGAAACTGTAAATTTTATAAAGTTTTTCTTGTTATCGGTCTGGAAAATATTACAGGGAAACAAATCTTACATTTACCTATTATGTGAATTTAAGGGAGGCGTGCGAAATTGAGTGTGTTTTAGTATTATCAGTTCATGTTTTTGAAGTATGGATAAAAATTAATAAAACAAGCTTATTTAAGCTTTTTGTTTTAAGTAAATACTTGTGCCATTATTTTATAACATAAATTTAAATGTGATTTTTTAAATTTTAGCATTATTTCCCTTCAAACAAATACGAGAGAAGAAAACTCTCAAAAAGTTCTCTCTCTCTCTCGCTCGTATTTGGAATACTTACTTTTTCCCCGGAAAATTTTTCCCCAGGGAAATAGTAATTCAGAATCGGAAAAATGGGAAAACATTTTCAAGGAATCGATATTCATAATTGGTCTGTAAATGTTTTAAAATATTTGGAATTTTGTTCGATATCGAAAGGTGCAATTTGCTGCCCCCTGATTTAACTAACATTAACATTTAAGAATGTAAAACAATTAAAATTTTTACTTATCTACAAATATTAAAATTAATTAATATATACATATGTAACTTTATTTTGGCTAAAGGAAAATGTTTATATTTATTGTACAGTCAGCGACAAAACTAAAAATTGGATTGTGTTATAATAAAAATAATAATCCCCATATTCATAAAAAATAAAATGAATTTAAAATTCACTTTAGAAAAATTTTGTAAGAACAATTTGAAATGAAATACATTTCAAATTCATTTTAAATTATATGAATATGGCGGTAAATATGTATATGTGTGCCTTTATAAAAGAAATCCGATAATTTAAAAGTTGGCTATGTGTGCAAGAGACAAGGGTATTCAAATCATTGTGCAGAAGGAAACCAAGGCGAATTGAATCCCCAGGTGGTCTCGATTTACAACTTAAATATATAATCGTCTTGTATGTTTGTTAAGGGGCCCATACACACATACTGCTTGCAGCTACTGCCGATGAACCCTTGATATACGTGTGTGATTGATATTTTACCATCAATCATATCAATCATCATTTAAACTAAAAATTTATAAAATAAACATGCGTTTGACAACAAAAAAATTATTTATAGAATTGAATAAATTCATTAAAAACGTATTTTCTTTACACATTATTTTTTCAAAACTTATTTTTTGTTTGTTTTATTTCCTTTTTTGTTTGTTTTACTTTCTTTTTTTCAGTAAAACTTCAAATTTAAAAAAAATACATATCAGAAAAATTAATAAATTCATTTTTTGTTCATTTGAAAAACTGTCAGCAGTATGAGCTTATTTCAAAATCAAAACTATTTTTATTTTTCATACTGCATTGTCTGTGTGACAAATATGTTAATGTATTTGAAAAAAAATTAAAATTTACCAATACATGCTTATCGCATGAGCATGAGCAGTATGTGTGTATGGGCCCCTTTAGTGCAAAATTTCCGAACGTTTGGCTTTGATTTGACACTAGAGAAATTAATAGCTGATCATCGGCTGCTAAATTGAGATCACCTGATATGAATGCTCCTTGAAAGAAATGCTTGATTTCGTTTCGCTTTGTTCTGTTTTGATCTCGATTTGCCACTCTGCAGAAAATGCAGTTATACTTGTTAGTGCAAAATTTTTTGCTGTCAGAAAATTTTCGAACGTTTTGCTTGATTTGACTCCAGAGAAATTAATAGCTCATCATTTCCCGAAATGGGATCACCTGGTGTGAGTTCGTCTTGATGCACAGTAGTGTTGTGCTTATCAGCTCTTTTGAGTGACCGCTCTTTTCAGCTCAGCTCACTTTACTGAAGTATTTCATTCAGTTAGCTCAGTTCATTTGTAGTGAAACATTTTCCAAGCATAAAGAAAGAGCGAAAACCGAAACATTAAAAGTGACAGATTTATACAGAGTGTGTTCGTGTGTGTGCCATACATTGCAAAACAAGGCAGATGAAGTATAAAAAATAGATAAAAGTAAAATAGTTTAATGAGTGGAATTTGATAATAAATATACATATCTACATATCGTCACCTTAAAGACCAAACAACTTCTCAGCAAAAATTTCAAAATTGAGTTTTTTGTGGATTATTATTCCCTATATCATAACGCATATGTGTGCAAAATTTTTAACATCTACTATTTCAAATGACCAAGTTATTACAATTTTTGTACCTAGAGGATCGTTACGTACTAGAAAAAGAGGAAAATAAATCATCAATAAAATTATAAAATTTTAATTTTGTTGAATAGTGTAATTTAAGCAAACATTAGGCACTTTTTTGTTTAAACAAATAAAGGAAACTATACTTGTTATTATTTAATTTAAATAATATTCATGTTTTCAAAGGAATGCTTAATTATTCATACTAATTAGTATTGCTGATAGGTTGTTTGGTTTCAGATTTTTACAATTCCAAATAACCTAAGCGCCATATCATAGGCTCTGTTTAGAAAAACAAAGCTTTCCCAACCGATACATACTTCTGGTTTCATTTTAATCAGAATATATAATTTTCGTTTCAATATTGCAAATAGTTCCAATTTTATAACGTTTTTTCTCCCTCCTGTAAACTTTTGAAAACTGCTGATAGGTTATTTGGTCTTTAAGGTGACGATATGTATGTATGTACATACATATGTACACTTTTTTATGTATGTACTTGTGCGACACAAAAAATTTGCTGAAAAAGCACAAGACTTTTACCGAACTCTTTCATTAGGTCGTTTTACACACAAACCCAATTAAATTACATAGATTTGTGTCTAAAACGAGCTGCTGAATAAGTCCACATGTTATTTAAATGAGTTTGGTTATAGGTTTGTGTCTAAAACGACCTACTGAAAGTGTTCGATACAAATGTAGAAACCACTCAGTACTGAGCTGACAGCGCTCAGTTAAGTGAATCGTTCAATTGAACTAGTTCGTTCATGAGCTACACAACTCTAATACACAGAGTGAGACAAAAACAATGAGAGCCACTGCGCCAATTATTTTTGTTTGTTTTTTTTTTCAGGAACATAAATTGAAGTTAATCATAAAAATATGCTTTTGGTAAAAAAATAATGATAACAAAATTTAATCGTTATCAGAGTGAACGTTTCACAAACGTTCTCAAATTGATTTTCTCATTATATTTTAAGAACGAAGTACAGCTTTTACTTTTGAGTGAATTAAAAAAAACATCTTGTAAGATGTCTTTATATTTATTAAATTTAAAAACTTACGGCCTGTCCCACGATGTCACCAGAAATCGTTCGATCGACAACTTGTATTACAAATAACAATAACATTGTAAAATTTGTTTTTGTTTTCAATGTAAGTATTCGATGGAACGGTTTCTGGTGCCATCGTGGGACAGGCCGTTATATTTTTTTTTATTTTCGAATTTTAAAACAAAAGTTTTAATTTTTTTTTTTTATTTAAGTTTTTTTTTTGCTAAGCACGTCTAGTTGGATTTTGTTGCTGCTCAAGTCAGTAGACTTCAACCACAAGAAACTTTTTTCAAAAGCCAACAAATGTTTTTTTCTTGAATTTACTCAAAGTATATTAATATATCTACCTTGATGTTATTGAAACCAAATTCATTTAATATTTATTTTCTTTACAGTGAACTAACAAATATAAGGCTGAATAACACAAAATATTTTTATGTCAAGTATCTTCAAAAATAAGATACATTTTCATATACGGTAACACTGTTTTGAACAATCACAATGAGTAAAATTCACAATAGCGACATTGGTCTTCGAATACGCATCAGAGATCAGCAATGAATATTGTTTTTGCTATTGATATTGACTCATGAAATTTTAAATATAAATGCGTAGACAATGTTTAAGCTCAACTACTCTGATGTACACACACTCTCAATGACATTAATTGAAAAATAAGTCGAAATAAATATCACTGCGACGTTGATATTCATATTCATACCACACTCACACTTACAAAGCACCTCAGTTTGTTTTCTAATTTTAGGAAAGTACTTAAACTACTGGCATTGATTTAACTCATTTAGCTAATGGATGTATGTGTGTTTATTTAAAAGTTTAGTCATTAAACAGTTTGCAAGTAGTATACAATAGTAATAAATAGGGTTGTTTTTCAATTCCAGCAAAAAACAAAACAAACAACAATAAGCAACAGAGAAGCAAACACACAACCTCATAATGAGAACTTTAATGTTCGTATGCGAAGCTCGCATTGTGAGTCATACTTATTTATTTCGCATCGTCCATAGGCATTGAGTTAAGAGAATCGAAATCAATAACGTCATAAATTTTGTTATGTATGAGTTCGATGCTCACTTCAAACTTTCGAGTGATTCGCTTCATAGACAACATTGCAATAAATATGAGCGTGCATTGCGTACAAGAAATTATAAGTCATATTTAACTCTATTCTATAGTGAAAAAGTCACTACTCATTTCTGTTCTCTGATACGCATCATAATAACAAATGAAAACTCGTTCAAACAGCCTAGAGTTTTATTCGATTGAATAAGATATGAGCAATTCCATATAATGTCACGTATGATATCACGTACTAGGACCAGCGTTGTCAACTTGGTGCTTTTCGCACTGTTTTTAGTGCCTTTTAAAAATTTCGACGCGAAAAATTTTGAATTTAGTGCTCAGTGCTTTTTTAAATTAATTTCGGTGCTTTATTTTTCGAGTCGGTGGCACTAAACCAAAAATTCGAAGAAAAATTTCCTCACCTATTTTTCTTTCGAGGAAATCTATATATAAAAATATAAATTAAATGGAGCATTTAAAAAAATTCTACTAAGATTGTGCAAGGCTTGGTTGAAGGAATAAGCGGCATGTTACTCTCAAACTTTAACATTTAAAGCACAATTATTATAAAAAATTGTTTTGCACACAACAAAGAAGACAGAATAGAAATATTTACCCAAGTATAGTGTAACATCGAAATTTTGTCTAGTCTAGGGAAAATATTGAGTCCACTCTCGAGTTTTCAGTTGATATGAACTTGTTTGAAGCATTATCAAAAGTTGCATTCCCATCATACTTCTGTCACTTCCATATTTAAACGCAGAAGTTGATCGCATTTTTTTTCTATGACTTTATTTGAGTCTAAAATACGTAACAGATTGTCCTTATACTTGGTTCACGCTTTGGTTATTTATAACAAAGAATGGTAACTATATTTCCCAATGTCAAGTCTTTTTTTTATTTTGGTTACATTTTGTCTAAAATATTAATAAGTACATACATATGATTATTTGTTTAACTTGATAAACTTGCAAATCACTTTTTTTAATTATTAACTTTGTTATTTATATTGGGTTTGCTGTACAACACTCTTAAAACCTTTTCTATTTCGATCATAATTTATTATTTATTTCGATCATATTTATATATAATAAAATCGAAATTTTATTTATAAATTTTTTAACTACTAAGACCATCAAGTTCAAAATGTAATCAGCTATTAATCTCAGATAGAATTATCTATTATTTCTAATTTGATTGAATTCTAAAAATACGGTTATTTCCTGACGAAAAATTATTGAAATTAAATTTTTTTATAATAACTACAAAAGGCCTCGTCAAACTGATTTGAGATACAATTAAAATGTGTATCGGATGCCTCAAATTTATAGTTTTAAAAATGTAATGCAAAGTCAACCGATTATTATATTTTTTATATGCATATTTGTGTATAACAATTTTTTTTAATATATTATAATAATTACAAATTTAGTGCTTTTTTACTTAAATTACGCGCTTTCTTAGTGGTTTCAGTGCTTTTTCAAATTACGCTGACTATGACCAATCAAATAAGTTAGTATTTGGTTTTTAGAGTCGTAGTTCTTACAAACGTTGTTGGTAATTTCTATGTAAACATTTGCTTATAAACAATGTTTTTATTGAAATTACCAGCAACTCATGTACAACTACGACTCTCACAATAGGTTGTGAATTGACCACATGTGTATAATTTTATTCAAAATTAAATAATTGGATTTCTTTTTTGAACAATAATTCAAAGTATTTAAATCCGCTTCATCTTTGTCACTGACTGCACGCAAAAAAAAAATTGATAAAATGGTTTCTTAATTTTTAGGAAAAAATTAAAAACAATTAATTTACTTAAACAAATACAGCTTCCATTAAAAATTTTGGTAATCTATGAAAATCCTAATTTCACTATTTTACTTAAAATAAATTTTTCTTATTAGTTTTAGAATTTAAGTCTTGTTTCTTCTTATATAATTTCGCCTTTATAAGCTCATAATTATGAAATTTTGTATTTAAACAGTTTGTCAATCATATTTATAAATGCCTTTAATTTACAACAATAAACAAGCATAATTATTAAAATTTATAATTGCAAATGGTTTTATTTTTAAATGCAACCTTAATAAAATTTAGGCAAAAGGAATAACGAGAGAATTGAAAGGAGAGAAGCGAAAGACAAAATGTTTATAAAAGTGATGATTTATTGGTGCGTTCCGGGTATTTGTTGCTACTTTTTGCCTCTTCATAAGACCGTTTTTTTTGAAAGCAGGTAATTACTTGCATTGCTTTTTAAGAATTTCTCACAGTGCTTTTCTGTCTAAGAAAATTATCATTAAATTTCAATATTAAATAATTTTAAGCCACTATGTATATTTTTCATATTGTCTTTTGACTGAGCCTTCTTAATATCTCTTAACCCTCTCATGCGCAATGTTGCCTATTGGCAACATTTTTTTGATATGCTTGTAAGTTTCATTAACTTATGTATATTTTATAATATTTAGTTTTTTGCATTATATAGTTAGGTTTGTTTTGCTAACACAGCTTTGTAGACTGAAATACTCAATATTGTTTTGTGAAATATATGTATAAGCCATTAAAATAATTATTTTATGGCGAAACTAAATTCAAAATATAATTAAATAGGGATAAGAGAGTTGTTTAAAAGAAAAAAGTTTAAAAAAGTTTTGTTTCACTACATTTTTTTAAACTGCTGTTGCCTATACGCAACATTGCTCAGTTATGGCAATTTGCAAATAGTGTTTATTTCGTTGTGAATATTCTTATTTAGATACGATATATGTATGTAGGTCCAAGAGCCCTAACACAGGGATAAATTGAAAAAATTATTGATTTCAACAGGGATGATTCTGAGGAGTAGGAAAATGAAGAAGAGCACAAAGGAACAGTAAATTTCAAAGAGACATTGAGAACTGTAATTGATGAGGGCAAAGATAATGACGGGTAAATGAAAAGACGAAAATGTTGGAATTGTCCAGATAATGTATTTAATGTATTCACCCGTATTCTATTTGTCGACATCAACGTCACTTTAGCACAATACCAAAAAAATTTAAGCTTGTGTATCCATTGCGGAAAACCACTTCCTCCCGTTGGCTGGTTGATGCTATTTTCTAGGCCTTAGGGAACGGATTGTCAGTACCACAAAATTGTTCTCGAGAGCGAGTAAGCAAGCCCCAACTTTTTGGTATTGAGTTAAAGCGATGTCGATGTCGACAACTGGAACAAGGGTAATTGATTTAAGAGTTTAAATGGTTAGGAGTTCCTTCTCAGCGAGTGACGGTTCCTTCGAGTTTTTGTAATCGTTCACTTACTTTCCCTAGAGAGACACTCGTCGAGGTATTATATTGTTGAAGAGTTACTCCGTACTCTCAATAGCTATCCAAGAATCAGAACCAAAATATTATGGCAAATGTTATCTTGAATAGCTGCCATACACAAGCCGTTTTGTGGGGGGACAATGTCTCCTTAAATGTTGCAGAGGCTGCGAAGCCATAGATAGCTGCGTCACTGCCGTAGTATTACAACTCTCTCCACAAAACAATATTCTCCGAGAGTTCACGATGCACTCGTTTGAGAGCAAGCAGGTGTACTCGTAATATTTAACAGGCGTGGGTAGTTTCCCCTATTCCAGGTTTACAGGGATGAACCTATAAGCTTTTGGGTCGGGTGTGTTGGTCACTGTATATAATGGCAACCAATTGACAGATGCTGGCTATACCACATTGGCTATCCGCGTTCTAAGAGTATAGTATTTGTACTGTTTATTTGTGTTGCCACCCACGTATCATTGGGTGTGTTTCATTTCTTTTCATTGGATGTCTTTCTTTCTTTTCATTGCTTTGTGTATTTTCACACATAAATTGTGATAAAAAATGCATTAAAAATAATTTAATTGTTATTTATTTTAATTAACCTAATAGTTCAATGTTGCCTATAAGCAACATTCTTAAAACACCGAACCAGGATACCATATTAAACTTGGTGCGTGGACACGGAATTATTTTAGGCAATATAGTGGCGGATGACCTCGCAAAGAGAAGAACACTATTCAGAGAAGTCGATACCTCATCCTACTGGAGACACTTCAATATTGCCTTTATTAATTTAACCCTAGAAAGATGGCGCAACGAGCCCACCTGCACAATGGCAAGAACCTCTGGCGTGTCCTAAACTCCCACAGAACGAAAATGCTCATACACTTCACTAGGAAGTACTTGAGGAATCTCGTGACCACTATGACCGATCACTACGCTTTCGGAACCCATACTAAATGTATGAGTCTCCCTTATAATGACTACTGCTTCAGTTTCAATAATGATGAGGAGGAGGAAAGTGCCTTGCATCTACTTTGCTTTTGTCCCGCTCTGGAGGATTTACGTCTGTATTTCCAAACTATACTTCAATAGACTATTCGAGTTATCGGAAGTAGGACGTGATTGGTGCAGCCGTAGACCCTCTCTATACAATTCTCGAACCACTCTCACCCCCGCTATAACAAGAATTATCTCTTTCAACATCCACCTTTCTCACTCTTCCCCCCCTCCCACCAACCATCCTATTAGTCTCTCTCAGTCTCTCCCTCTCTTTTACTCTCTTTATCTTCTCTTCATCTGACAGGTAGCACAAAGGGGTCATTGTTTAAGACCCAGGATACCAAGCTCTTTAAAAGTTTTTCAGTTTATAATAGAGTAAATTCCAACACATATTCGATTTAAAAAAATTTCAGCTCAATTCATTTTTATTCGGACATGAGAGAAATATTGATGATTTAAAAAGAAAACAAATTATTTTTTTTTTGAACAAATGCTCAAATGACGTAGAAAATAGATAAATAGATTAATAGTAAACTGATTTATTTCTTAAAACTATTTTTAAACGAAGACTTCGTTCACATTTCTCCATCCCAACTTTGCATCATGTGTTAATTATGCAAAATAAATATTTAAAATATATATTAAATTATTCACCTAAGCAAACTCGCTGTAACAAAAATTTACGAAACTTACACAAAAAATTGTGGGCACACTTTTTTATTTTTACATACTAAACAGTGTTTGAATAACAATTTAGAATTACATGTGATTAGTGACGCGTTTCATTAACACATTAGCTCAGTTGATCATAGAAACTTAAAGATGCAGTAAGCGATGAGTTAAAGCTTCAATTAGACGTGCCATAACCATAACCATAAAAACAGCTGTTCGAACCAAACTTATGAGCAATACTATAACGGATTATAGGTGACTTGAATTTTGTCTTTTCGTCGTAACCATAACAGTTGTTTGATGGTTAGTTACACTTTTAAAATTAATAAAGGCTCGATTAATCGACTGTAATGTAATGTAATTGCAACAGTAGGAAACAGCTGATCGATATGGTTAGGTTAAAAATAATGGAAATGGTCATACAGATGTTATATAACGTAAAATACTTTTCACATAACAATAGCGATCAGCTATTTCCTACTGTTGCAGTTACATTCCAGTAAAGCTCCGACAGTACAGTAATGTAAATGCAACGTAGGAAACAGCTGATCGATATTTTTATATGAAAAGTAGGTTACGTTAGATTACATCTCTATAACCATTTCTATTATTTTTCACATAACAATATCGATCAGCTGTTTCCTACTGTTGCAGTTACTTTACATTACAGTCGGCTAACTGAGCCTTAAGCGAATGAGCACAAAAACAGCTGTTTATGGTTATGACAATAGTTATGGCATTATGGTATGGAACGTATAATTGAACCTTTATTATTTTGTTGCACAACTGATTGTAAAAAAAAAATCTTTGTAAATAACGGACAAAAAACAACTTAGGTCAAGTCTACTACATCACACTTGACACTTGACAGCACTAATGCAGAAGTTTTAGATCGTAGAGAGCTAGAATTCCTTTCTATTATTCTATTACAGTCTTCGTAGTTGTGGCAAAGCTTTCAGTAAATTTAGATTACATTAGAATTACAAAATTACTACTTATGTTCAATTGTGTTTGCTTTCGATGCCAAACAACAGTGCCTTATTAATTAACACCGTATTTATTAGATGCATGACAAAAAGTGCGTGTTCCCCAAACAACAATTGCATTTATTCCGCAATAGAAAAGGTGTTACTCGTAGAATTATTTATTTTATTTTTTTTTTTTTGTAATTTCATTCAGTTATTTTTTTTTGTGTTATTTTAGCATATAAAAGCTAAATGAATTTTACAAAAATGTAACATTGCGCAAAGTAATTTAACAAAAGAAAGTTGATTGTTTAAAAGTTTTTGAGGTGAAAAAAAATTAAATTTTTTTTTGAATTACAAATAAAAGTTATTGTGTGATTATATTGAACTTAATTGAAAATAACTTAGAAGAAAAAAAAAGTAAGTTGAATTTATTTATTAATACTTCATTAAGAAAAATTATTTACCCATTCATAATTCGAAAAATATTTGATTAGTTTTTTAGTGTGAAATATATTTAATAATTTTTTTTTTTCATTATTTGAATAATTTTTGCTTGAGAATTTGGAAAAAAAGATAATAAATTGTTTTTGTTTTGAACAATTCCCAAATTGTTGAATAAAATATTTTAAAGCTGCAACATTGACAAAAATTGTGCAATAAATTAAAAAATTTAAGTTTTTCAATTTCAAAATTTGTAAAAATTTCATACTTTTATACAAATGAGGAGTAAAAGTCTCAATTAATGTGCGATTAAGTTAGTTTTTGGATTAGCTAATTAGGCAAGGACACTAATGGCGATTTCTGTTCTGAACAAAATATGTTACACTATACATGTGTAACATTTTTAAATGTTACCTAGAATCAGTCATAGTGCTACATATTATGTTACTAATTACAATAGAACAAAATAAGCTGCTTTTATTTACTACGGTTACATTTTCTCATTAATGTCCTTCATTAGCGATTTTTAAGGCTATTTGAGAGGTTTTCCGTAAACAATTATGATTTCTAAACACACATTGACACCACTAATTACGTTTAAATAAACTAAAACAGTCACAATATTTAAATAAATATTTATTTATATTAATTTTTGTAGTAATAATTTTTATATTTTCTATTTAAGAAAAATTCTCTCGAAATTATAAGCATAACATGCAAAATAAAACAGTGACAATATTTAAATAAATATTTATTTATAGTAATTTTTGGAGTAATAATTTTTATATTTTCTATTTAAGAAAAATTTTCTCGAAATTATAAGCATAACATGCAAAATAAAACCTTCGTTAACACAGTTAACAGGAAAAAAATGGCAGTATGTACACCTTGAATAAAGCGAGGGAAAAATATGTAACATATTTACATGTTTTTCATGCAACATATTCAGAAAAAAAAATTAAAATTTTTCCCAGTTGTATTTTTTGTACAAACGAACACAGAAATGTAAAACATGTAACATATATGCAACATATTTGTCAGAAAAGAAATCACTATAAGTGTAATCTCGAACCCAAAAATTTGCCCAAGTAATTGAATTATCAAGCATTTTTAAAGATATTTTTGTGTCCTAAATTTTTTTTAATAATGGACCTAATTACGGGTGCTGTATTTCGAATTCGACTGCCACGATTTTGTACTAAACTAAAGAATATTGCCACATTTTTCTTTAATCTATTACAAAACCTTCAAAGTCGAAATACAACACTTTCAATTAGATATGAAGATTAATTTTATATTAGGTCCGATTGTTTACCCCAAAATTTGTGCAATTTTGCACTGGATTTTACTGAAATGCGTTCCTTTACACATAAAATTGCAAAAGAGAGTGCCAATTGAGAGAGAAAATTGACAGTTGTTGACTGAGAGTATGCAAATTTTTACTGGACAAATTTTTGCCAGTAAAATCCAGTATTTTATGGTTCAATAAAATAAACAAAAGTAAGCAAATACAAAGTATAAATTTTTTAATAAAAACATTTAAAAGAAGAAAAGTTCAAGTAAAAGTTTAACAAAAACAAATTGAAAATTATTATGTTCAAGGTGAACCAAATTAAAGAATAATAATCGTTAAATTTTTCAGTTTTTAAATTAAATTTAATTGTGTTATTTACTTTAATTTTTTAGAGATATAAGGTTTATTTGAATACTTATTTCTGCATACTATAATATATTATACAACATATTATACAACACTATGATTAGCTGTTTTGATTGTGCAATTTTTGCGTTCGCGGCCTTTTTTGTGCAAGAGACACTCTTGAGAGTAAATTTTTAAAATTGCCCAAAATTTACTCACTACTGGATATTACTGGAAAAGTAAACAAACGAACCTATTATTAACTTCAAGATCGCATTTTTCGAGTTATGATGTTGTTGAAATAAATTATTGATGTTTACTTAAACGTTATTCAAGCTATTTCGCACTCGATTAATAGAAAATCATAATTTGTTTATTCTTTTTTCATTAAAAAAATCGAACAATACTTAAAATAGTTTGAATTTTTTGTTAATTTCAAGCCATGTTTAACTTGGATAGACAAGCAAAAATTTTTTTAAATTTTTCATTCGAATAATCGAATAAGACTTTGTTGAACATAAAAATTAAAATTTTATTAATTTACCGGGTATAAGACAATTCGTATTACTTTATTATTCAAACAATCGAATAAAACTTAAAAACATTTTTTTATTTATTTCAAACCATTTTTAACTTGGATAAGCAAGCAAAAACAAATTTAGTTTTTCATTCGAATAATCGAATAACCGGCAGGTTATTTCTTAAAGTAAAATAAATAATTTGAACATAATTTGATTGAATTGCCGGTTTTTTAATAACAAATTTCTTATTCGTTATACAATTCAATAAATAATCCAATGAAACATTCTTAACTGTTAAACTAAAATAAATAAATTATTTTCTTTTTAATATTTTATCTTAAAAGCCGTTATTTTAAAAATTTTAAATTATTTTATTATTTTCCAATGTTTCGCGAACACTTGGTTAGCCTCTTCAGGGATAAATATTGGAAAATAAAATATATAAATAATTTTATATTTTTAAAAGAACGGATCCTACGTTAAAATATAAAAAAAAAATTCAAGATATTTATGTACTTATTCCTTTACAGCATGCAGCCCTCATGTGTAACTGTCTTGGTCCTGCTAACAACAGTGTGTCTAGTTTCGACAGCTCCACTGGACTTTGATAAAAATGAATTGATTGTATTGCAAAAAACAATTTCACCCCTGATCAGACATTTAAACAAAAGAGATTTAACTTCATTAGCGGAAAATGCATTAATAGAAAATCCAAATGAATTTGCTGACAAAGATTATGACATGGAATTGGCAGAAATAAATGTTTTCCGACCAGTTTTCCGTTATCGTGCTTCGTATGCCAGAAGAGGCAGATAATTTTTAATGTTAAGTTTTAATTTAGCTGTAAGAGTTTTTAGTGTACATACATACATATGTATGTATTTAGAAAATAAGAAAAATTAAAAAAAATATTAAAATGTACTAGTAAAAGTAAAAATATACTATTAAAACGGACTTTGGAAATAAGCTGAGCTTTTAATTCATTGTGACATTCTCCAGCAGGTCTCTCTCTACAAGTTTCTGTTGTATAATTCTGTATTAGGGCTATCATGAACAGGGCTGTCAAATATGGCGATTTCTCGCCAAACGAGGAGATTTTTCAACTTGTTTGGCGTCCAAATTTTTGGTTCGGCGACACGGTGATTTTTCTGGCGATAAATAAATTTTTTGGCGATATTTGTAGCGATAAATAAATTTTTCGGCGATTATTATGGCAATTTTTTAACAAAATTGAACTTCAAAATTTTTCAAATTAAGGAAAATTAGTTTGTTGAGGTAGTTTCAAAAATAAATCCTTCACTCGTTTGCAAGAATTATCTAAAACAATTTGATTTAGATAATTTTCCTTATATTAATTGTAACCAGTGTTGTTAGATATGACGATTTTACGTCATTTTGACAATTTATTATAACAAATATACCAAAATGACGATTGACGATTTCATTTCAAATATTCCTCATATTTTGACGATTTGTTGAAATAAGTATTTAGTAACATAAATATGCCTAAAAGTCCTTACAGAAAAGAGATTTGGTTTCGATAACACAAATAAATATCAAAAAAATTTAATATAATTTCGGCAGCCGTTATGTTAAATATGGACTCTAAGATTCGTCCTTTACTAAAAACTTTTCCAAATCTTTTGTACAATGGAAAATATTAAGACATTCAAAATTAAATAAGAGATCTTAGATTTTTTCAACTTTCAAGATAATGACATTTATGTACATATATTTAAATATATTGTGGAAAAAAGTTACAACAATTGATTTACCAAACAATAAACTTCTTTTCCATAACTTATGTGAGTTTGATTTTTACTTTTTTTTACTTTACCATCGCCTACTGTTGAAAGAATATTTAGTAGTATTAATTTTACTAAAACCAAGAAATTTACTGGAAACAGAAACCCTTGAAACCATTATGTTTTCAAAAGATTATTTGAAGTGTAAATCTTCGGAGTGCTATAATATTGACATTAACGGCCCTTTTCACAATGTACAATTAAGAGGTAACAGGAACTTTAACGGGAACTTTTGTATGAAGAACTGCCAGTTAAAGTTCACGTTAACTCTTAATCATACATTGTGAAAAGGGACGCAAGTTAAATTTTATAAAAAACACAATTCTAAAATGTATGTATATTTTTATTTTGAAACTAGTTTTATTTAGAAATTGTTACATATTATTATTTAGAAATTATTCTGAATTTTATGCTTTAATTTCGCTTATAGTTTTTATCTTTGCTCCATAAAATATTCTTTTATTTCTAATATGATGATCAGTTGTTTAATAAAACGGATAATTGTTGTGTGACGATTTTTTGACGAATTTTTTTGAAAATTGTGACGATTTTATTTTTGAAATTTGACGATTTTTAGAAAAAATTACGTAACAACACTGATTGTAACCATTAATGCGTTTTGAATTTAGATGAGAAAAATTTACATGAAATAATTTTTTGCGATTTTATTTCTAGTTTTGGCGATTTTCTGATAAGTTTTGATGCGATCATTTTATAAAAATTTATATTAAGAAAGTGTTAAGCTAAGTCTAGACGATATGTTGAATCAGCAAATATATGCTTACATTCATATGCTTAAAAATAATAACAAATCCTGCTGTCAGCATATACATATGTATATATGTTAGTCGTCTACACAGTATGCTGAAAGTACCAAATTTTTTAAAGTCAACATATGTCAGCAAATGATAATACAACATATGAGTTAGCATACAATTTTTGTGTCTACATAATATGTTGAATTTCGTATTCTGATATATATGTTGAGTCATGTGAGCATTTGCTTAAATATAAAGAAATGACAATTCTCTTTCTTTATTATTAATTTATGTATGTATGTATATCGCTTTTAGTGTAAAAAAATTAATATTTTTGCAATTATCTATGTACATAACGAAAAAGTAATTGGCGAAATGAGGGAAATTAGCAAAAAGCTGCAAATGCAGGATGTCAAAGTCTAAAAATGTTTTAAACTCTTCAAAACTGGTAAAAACCACAAGTTTGCGAAGTTTGCAAAAATTCGCGAAAATTGGCAAAATTTTAAACGAGCCATAATATGAATTGAAAATCGCTAAAACTGTAAGGAATATAGAAAATTCAGTAAAAATCACGAACATTACGTAAATTTGCAAAAATTTATTTATTTAATACTTTTTTTAAAATCGTCAAAACTGCCAAGAAGCTGAAGACATGTAAAAAGTCGCTTTTATCGCGAATTTTGCACAATAAAAATTCGAGAAGTTTCATAATTTTGGAACAGCCATACAATCAATCGACAAAACTGTATTGAATGCAAAAAATTCAATAAAAATCGCGAAAATTACAAAACTTCGCAAAAACTTACTATCAGCGGGATGATGGCCAATTCTTTTATTTTTTTAAAATCGGCAATACTATTAAGAAGCTGAAAGCATGCAAAGAGTTTCTTTTATTGCGAAGTTTGCAAAAATTCGCGAGAAGTTGCAAAATCGGAAGGAAGCTGGAATAAGAGTGATTATCTTCTTCAGAATCGCCTGAATTTATTTTTTATGAAATTGTAATTTCCCTTATGTTTTACTCACCCGAATCCACCATTAATATTTCAGGAGTATATTTTTCACAGGTTTAATATACAGTAAATTGCCGAATTTAAGAGAAAAAATTACAAATCAGGCAACACATGTATGTACCTACATGAGTAGAGTTAAAATATCAATTATATTTGCTATCAAAATTGCCGTATGCTGAAAAGCTTAAATAGGCTTTTCAACAGCATACATAGAAAATATGTTACAAAGTAAAAGTATGGTGTCTACACGATATGCTAAAATCTTGATCAAACGTATGTTGGCAACTTTAATAAATGCCCATCATATGTAGTTAAGCATATGTACATTGAAAAAATTTTGTGTCTACACGATATGTTGGCACTGGTAACAAATTTTTCAACATAAATATGCTGATTCAACATATCGTCTAGATTAAGCTTTATATAAAAAGAAGTTTATTATCAAATATTTACTAAGAAAAACTACAAAAAACTTATTTTTGGCGACTTTCGGCGTTTTTTAAAATCAACTTGGCGAAATAGGTCGGAAAAAATCTGACAACCCTGATCATGAATAAAATTCCGCATGAAATTTCTCCCTTTTCCAATTAGAATTTTTTGTTTTCCCTATTACTTGCTATTAGTTGGAATTGTTCCCCGCGAAAAATTTCACACGGAATTTTACTCATAATTTGGAAAACGGAGAAATTTTTCGCGGAATTTTATTCATAATTACCCTGATAAAGTCCTAAAATTATTGCAATGTAAATTGAAATAGTTTGAAAATAATTTGCTGTTGAAAATTAAAATAAAATTTAAATTATTCAATACTAGCACTTTCGGAACTTCGTTTACATCCAGAAGGAATCTGAAATTGTCTTATAAACTGTATTTCTACCAAGTTAAAATTTTTACTAGTCTTACCCCCTTAACGGTACCCTATATTTAATAAAAATTGCATCCAAATTCATTTGGCACTGAGAAATCTGGGCTTAAACTCCTACTTTTTGGTGTAATAAAATAACTTTTTTAATGTAAAAATTAGCTGTGATTTATAAACTTTAATATAATTTTGAATATATTTAGGTTTTAAACATACATCATTGTTAATTTGGATAATTACACAATATAATTTATAGGTATTTTATTATCGTAGTCTGTAAGGATTTTTTTGTACATAGACTGAAATAAATAAATAAATAAATAAATATTTAGCCGTATTAAAATCGATCAAACATTTACAATCCATTTAAATGTTCATACTTTTGCATTTATCATTTTAGTAGGAAGCAGGATTTAACATCTTATTTTATAATTTAGCATGGAGGAATGGTCTGCAAACTTTCACCTCATTACAGGTTCAAAATGCATGGTATCTTATTTCTAAACAAAGATACTTGGTTAAAAGATTTGTACTAATTTATGAAAAAACGGTGATATGCAATAAAATTAAAGATAATGCAGTTGAACTTCGATTAATCGAATCGCACGCCACCGGACCTAGCACGGACAATCGAAAAACACATATTTTGCACGGATAATTAATATACATATGTAGGTATAGCACGTTTAATTGAAGTATAAACAACGAAGTACTGATAATAGAGGCAAAAGCATGGAAAATGAAAATCAAAAAACAAAGTGACAGCATGCCGGTTAAGATATGGAAATTTAAATCGTATGCCTTCCAGCGGTACTCCGGTACTCCGTGACATGACCGTATGAAAGACCTCGGAACTTGGTTGGGCCAAAGTTAAACGTTTTGGGCTTTTATATACTTACATGTATGTATGTATGTATAAATAACCAGGATACATAAAGGGTACTCACCTTTCAGTTAAGGATGTGTATATCCACGAAGCACAAACGAAATTTTAAGTTTCTATAATCCAAGATGCTGGTAGGTGATAATCTGTTAATGTTTATGCGTATGTAGGTGCGTGTTATATGTATGTGCATGTTCCTTAATTGTTTTTTGATTCATCATTTCTCACTTTCGTTTTGTTTAATTGGAATAATTCATTTTGTGCTTTGTTGGAATTTCACTCTAAAAAACCTTTAGTAATGTTTGCAAAGATACATGCGGCATTATAATTTTTTCACTGTAGTTAGTTAAAATAATTCGAAACACTTGTTTAAATGTTCATTCTAACACTACTAACTAATCAAAATTTCACTTATAAACAAAAATTTAAATACAAAATACTTAAGTTATAAATTTGCTCTGTAATATTTTATTTTATTTGTTTTTACTGGTCTGAAAAGCATAGCCTACTAGTAAATTTGAAAATTTTAAAATTTGTACTAAAAAGTAAAATCTATTCTTGCAAATGTACCAATTTGGCGCAATTGTACCAGAGTAGCAAGCCGTACCGGCGTGGCTGGCGGCTAGCCAGTCAGCCGATTTTTTTCGACAAGCCGAGCCGCCGCCGAACCACTCGGCTTATCGGCGGCTTAGTACTAGCCGTTATTTTGTCTTTTATTTTTTATACTTTTTCAAATTTCGTATTTAATATGATAGCGAGCGTCCCACAAAGACAGTTATTTTTGCTTCCACATAAAAAGATAATTTTTATGTTAACAGTAACGAAGCTGCGACAACACTTACGTTCTCTTTTGGAGTCCCTTCTTAAATACATTCACGTTTACATAGACTTTTTTGTTTAAGCGACTTTTTGATAATTAATTGTTCAAAGCTTTTTGTTTGTTGATCCGTAGCAGTGTTCCAATAAAGTAATTAATTTTTAATTCAATCGGAAAGCTTAAATAAAATTTATGTAGAAGGCAATCATGAATAAAATTCCTCGAGAAATTTTTCCCGGGAAAAATTCCAACTAATAGCAAGTAATAGGGGAAAAAATTCTAATTTGAAAAATGCCCAATTTCTCGCGAAATTTTATTCATAATTGCCCTGATAGTCTAGAATATGTTTCTATGGTTTAACAAATAGTTTACGAAGCTATTTTTAGGACATCAATTACTGCAATATTCAAACTATTGAAAAATAAATAATGTTACAACATGGTGATTCAATAATTCACGTATTTTTCTAAAAACAAACTGAGTTAAAACTTTTTTCAAATGCTTGAAGCAAATCAGCGTTAAGCCGTACAGCCGCCGCCGCCGAAAATATTTGTGTTTCAGCCGCCGCCGAAATTTTTTGCTCGGCTTGCTACTCTGAATTGTACCATAGTTCACTGCAGCACTATGTACTAAATACGCTGATATGGTTAAAAATATTAAGATGTGGCAACTCTTGAGCAATACAAATTTCTCAAGGAACCGTTTCACATAATATACTCGCGCACTTGCACTTTGAAGCAGCGTTGCAGTTAATAAGCTTAAGATATCTCGGTATTAAGGGGCCCATACACACATGCTGC
This sequence comes from Tachina fera, assembly GCA_905220375.1. Classification (NCBI taxonomy): domain Eukaryota; kingdom Metazoa; phylum Arthropoda; class Insecta; order Diptera; family Tachinidae; genus Tachina; species Tachina fera. The sequence goes on along the minus strand of LR999967.1, from coordinate 97,913,640 downwards.
TTGCAGCTACTGCCGATGAACCCTTGGTATACGTGTGTGATTGATATTTTACCATCAATCATATCAATCATCATTTAAACTAAAAATTTATAAAATAAACATGCGTTTGACAACAACAAAATTATTTATAGAATTGAATAAATTAATTCAAAACGTATTTTCTTTACACATTATTTTTTCAAAACTTATTTTTTGTTTGTTTTATTTCCTTTTTTGTTTGTTTTACTTTCTTTTTTTCAGTAAAACTTCAAATTTAAAAAAAATACATATCAGAAAAATTAATAAATTCATTTTTTGTTCATTTGAAAAACTGTCAGCAGTATTTGTTCATTTCAAAATCAAAACTATTTTGATTTTTCATACTGCATTGTCTGTGTGACAAATACATTAACAGAAATTGAAAATTTACCAACACATTCTTATCGCATGAGCATGAGCAGTATGTGTGCATGGGCCCCTTTAAGGGTTTTTTGATGTACAGTATTCTGTACATAGTCGTAATTTACACTATTCAAGTCTTATTTCTAAGCTGAATAGTTTGCTAGGAGAGATAGACGAGGGGAAGAGAAACGTTTATGTTCCCCTCGTCTCTCTCTTCCACAAACTAATCAGCTTAGCAATAAGACCTGCATGGTGTAAATTGCGACTTAAATACATTCGGCCTTATTTATAAACTTAGCTTTTTAAAATAAATTTTCATACAAACTTTTTTTATATATAAGCATGATTGTGTTTATGTACATGAAATTTAAATATGCTAAAAATTCACTATAGATAGTTTTACGACTTTTACAGGCAGATTTTGTAAACAAACTCGTTTCTAAACGTTTCAAATATGTATGAAAAATAAGGAATATTCGTTTCAAAAACTATTTAAACCCATAAAAATTTTAAAACGAAAAAAGCGTTTGTATTTACAAAATCCAGCCCTTAATATAATCTCTCTGTACAAGGCAATTTTTGGTTACAACAAAATCAAAACGAAACATATAATGAGCTTTTAATTCTAAGCAAAGCATTAGCTGATGAGCACTACGTATTTTAAACTTAAAAGGAAAATATGATGCATGTAAATGGGATTGAACTCACCAACTCAGGAGATTTTATTTCACCAGCTGACATAACTTCTCTGCTGTCAAATCAGTGCAAAACGTTTTGAAATATTTTTACAGCAGGAAATTTTACACTAAGAAATATACAAGGCTAATATGTAGAGTTGCAAATCGAGTCCATTTGATATTACTTCGCCTTGGAACTCACCTTGTTTGATCTCCCATGCGTTCATCTGTTGAATTTAACTTACATAATTACATTCCAGTTATTCATTTTCGTTTTTGTTGCTTTGTTCTGTGTGTTTTCGAGAAAATCGATGAAGAATGTTTATTTAGTTCGTTAGTTTTATAAAAATACACTATAGAATTTTTTGTTTAATAATAAAAGTATTAGATACCTATGATTTTTATTCAAACTTAAATTTGATAAACTTTTTACATTCAACATTAAAAGTTATTAGGATTTAAAGAAAAAATTACAAAAATCTTTGTCAACGCATTTCCCAATGATAACAATAATACTGTTCACTACTTGTTCAAGTAGGTTAAATTACTGTATATGTTTAAGCAGATACAAGTATAAAAGGTGAAAATATCAGTTTTCTTCATATAACATGACTTTTAGAGAAAAACAACTGAAGAAATAAAAGACCGGTTGAATATATTCAATAATAATAATAATTAATAAAAATATCAATTCTAAGTTTTTGTATTTTACTTTAATTTACGTTCTTTCAGTGGAATAGGCACCATAACAATTGCGAATAACAATATTAATACTTTTAAGTTGGAAATGTGCCACATATCCCAAAAATTGTCGATTGTAATTTTTTAAATGTTCAACAGTTGTGGAAATGATACAATATTACAGCTCTATATCTCCTGATATATTCAAGATATCGGAAAACTGATAATGAATTTGGAAAGAGGACACATTATTCATACATAATCCATCCATAGCTCAATTTTTTTTTTGAATGTTCTATACATCATACCAGTAACCAATCGACGACATATGTATCAATATCACACAAATCACTGAAATTAATATATTAATACGGAAATATGGGATATTAACCGATTATAAATATATCTACCCAGCTGAAAACACCCATGCTTAAAAATCATCGTGTAAATGGCAAAAACTTTTAGAAGATATTCAAAGATAAATAAAAAATTCGTTCGCCGTGTGAATTGTGTGGTCTACCATATGTGTTTGACAACCTCACGAATATATAACAAAAACAAAATGGCTGTTGCTTTTTGCATTGTTGTATACCTGTTTGCATGCTACAATTATACCAGGTACATGCACGAGCCCATCCTGTTGATGTATACAATGCAAATAGTTGAAAAATTTTATGATCAAACTGAATTGTGGCATAAACACATTTTCCATTCAAAATTACATAATAAAGAGGTAGAATTTTTTTTATTTTGACACATATAATCACCACAGGTTAGATAATCACACATTCTCTCAAGAATGCTACCATATTTTTAATAAATTTCATACATTTTGTGAACAAAACCATAAAGGAAAATTAAAAAAAAATTAGAGTGTTGTCAATGAAATTACACATGGCTGTGTCTCCAATTACACATTGAAGAAAATTACACTACACAATTTATATCTAGGTTAATATTAAAACAATATTAAATAAAAATAAAACACAAATTAGAATTACACACATACGTATACGTATACATACGTATATTGGCAACACTGAATGAATATAATCATGCATGAATGTGGCATCTGCAATATTACTTTAATTAATTGCAATTGCTATTTTTAAAACAAAAGACATCTGTTTTTGACAAATTGCTGTTTTATCGCTACTAACAAAATATGTGTTTTTTGGTGTTGTAATTTTGTTGTAGTCTTAAGTGTACCTGGTATAATTTTTCCAGTCCTTTTTCATGTAGGGAAAAGAAGAATAATAATCGGTTGGCTTGCGAGCAGAGAAACAAGCCAGCCGATGGCGCGCCGCCGCCGGTTACTGTTTGGACCATTCAGCCGCCGCCGATGTAGTCGGCTCGCATCGGCTTAAAACCAGCCGCCGATATATACTACCTTTATACGCAGGGCTTATTTGCAAATAAAACTGTAAATTGTTGCCATATTATCGTTTTTATTGTGACTTACTAATTCAGAAAACTATTCACGTTTAACGCACTATTTGCAAATAAAATGCTTGAGGTTGCCACACTTAAAGATTTTCGCTAATAAAAAACTATAAATTGATAAAATAATGCACAAAAAACATTGAAAGAAGAAAAAATTACCATAAAAACAAATTATTATTTTTTATTTTACACATCTGCACAATTTGTTTGCAAACATAAGTAACATTTCCATGTAAGTGCTACCAAGTTCTTATACATTTAAAAACAGTGAGTTAATTTATTTGCAAATATTTTTATTTGCAAATAGTGCGAGCATAAACGTAGTAATAGGCGGCTTGCACCGGCTTAAACTGCGCCGCCGGCTTTTACCAAACGGAAAAGTAACGCAGAGTTGAAGATAATTTGTTTAATATAACGCAATTGTATTTTGTGCGTACTCGTACGAATCACTGCTCTAAAAAGTTGAGCCGCCGAAAATTTTGCCGGCGCGCCGCCGCCGACTTCAAAACCACCCAGCCGCCGCCAACTTTTTTGCCTCGGCTTGTTTCTCTGCTTGCGAGTACTTGTACTTGTACTGTTATTCAGTGTGTTCTGTTATTGTTTTTCACGAAAAGCTGTTGTGTGTGAAATTTATCAAAATATTAAGTACGCATATATTCCAATATATTAAAATATTAGGATTTTAACTCGCATAATGAAGAAAACTGGAATTTATTGAACTCTATTAAACACTATCATGTCAAAAAGCGAATGAATGACAACACAAAAGAATAGATAGTGAATATTTGGATTGTTTCCCATAAATTATAAAATTGTGTGACGAAATAAAAATAAAAACAAGTTTAGTAATATTGTATGCTAAAGAGGGTAACCCCCAAACAACTTAAGAGAACCAATATTTATCTTGTTTATTTTCGTTAATTAATTTGTTATGCCAGTTGGAGCTCTCAGTGTAATAAATAATAAATCAATTGTTTCCGAAATGTCTGACGACGAATCGTTTGTAATATTGGGTTCATCTCCCATGTCATCTTTGGAAAATGAGGGTGGCTTGGAACAGACAAATGTTTCAATCGCATCATCATTGGAATCCGACACTCCCGGTAGCCGTTTTACGTCCTTGAAAAGTAGCCAAATAAGTAATTTGGGAAATGCTCTAGAAGTTGAGTCTCCAACATCAGGTCATCAAGAAATACTCCCCAAAATCGCTGACACCGCAATGAGAATGTCTACCAACTCAAATAAAGATTTACATCAAATGGGTGAATCATTGAAGAACATTAATAATGCACAAGAATCTGAGGAAAAACAAAACGAAAAAGCTGCCAGTAAATTATGGAGTAGACCACCGCAGGTTCAAGTGGAAGCAAATATGATGCCATTAAGTTTGGAAGATTGTGCTGTAGAATCTCCTATTAAGCAGCAGCAACAACCAAACTTAAAAGAAAGTGTGCCAACTTCTACATCAATAAATCAGGAACAATCGTCCAACAAAACGACTCCACCACTTTCAGCTGACAGAAACTTAGCTGCAAGTTTTATAATGGGAGAAGTCAATTCAGATGTGTTAAAGGTAAGTTGAAATAAAATGAAAACACACTGATATTATAAATTAAATTAAATATTTCCAAACTGGAAAATATTTATAACTTCGAAAGGCAAGGGTTTAACGAAAACCATTCCAACTTTTTAGTTGGTGCATGTTTTTAAACTTTTTATTATTAATCATATAATAGAGTTTTTTTAATGTTTCGTTTTAGACCAGCGTCTACTCACAGTTCCCCAGCATTTCCATGGAAGCTTGTGCAGAGGATGTTTTAAAATTGCAAAATATGGTAACCGAATACTCTGAACTTAAAGGTATGTGCAAATATTCAATTTAATATTTTACTTACATATTGCATTTTTAATTTTTAAATTGTTATAATAATTATTTTAGCTACAATTCAAAAGGCCAATAACACCATGAAACTTTTCTATAATAATTCCATACAATGGAAGGAGAAAATGAAGACAATAGAGGAACAGTACAAACAACAATTGGACGCATGTCAAAAAGAAATTGAAGAGGTAATTGTACAATACTAACATACATTTTTTTAAGCTGAAATATTTGAAACCTTATGTATAAGAAAAAACAGGCATAACGTTAGCATGAGTGGCAAAATTTAACATAATCTAAACTAGTGTTTCCATAAAATTTCAAATTAAAAATGAAGCTAGAATTTAGGATAGTGAACTAAAAATACATTATGCGCCGATGTTTAATGTCAAATTGTATGGAGGAACTCGTTAACACAGTTCAATTTCGTCACTTATGCTAATTTCATGCCAGTTTTTTCTTATACATATGGCTGTTGATTGTTAATCGCTAAGTGTTGTAAATAATGTGTCTGACTTTAAAGTATTCATTATTTTAGAATAATAGTGATCTTAAAGTGTAGGAAATAAGATGATCGAAAGTTTTTAAGCGACAGGGAGGGAAGCTTCCTTCGCTTAAGAATTATGTAGGGCACTTTTTTGTATTTTTATTTTGCTAGATTTTTTAATTAATAATTAATTAGCCAAATACTTCTTTAAGAAAGTATAATTAATTGTACGCAGATCAAATAATGAAGTATTATTTATATGTGCAAGTTTAAATCAATTTTCTACTCTTCATGGTCTGCTTTTACAAATGGAAAGTTTACGTTCCAAAAGTCTTGAATGGGAATGATTACAGGCTAGTATAAAGCCTCGATGTTATAGAAGAGGGAAACTGAAAGAGAAATGGCGTAAAAAAGGTGTAAATTCGCTTTGGGAAGATAGATTTGCCGTTTGTGTTCCTTTTTAATTTTTTTAGTTGTTAATATTTCATACATTCAGGATTATTCATATCAAAGTATATTACATATGTATGTATGTATGTATGTACATATGTATATATGTATGTATAATAGACCTTGGTTAATGCTGTAGTTTGCTTTTTTTTCTAAAACATATAACAAAAACTTAATGGTTCTTGTTTGATTTACTAAAATTGTAGTTACATAGAAGTACCTGATAATAAATTATATTTATTAATAAGTATGTACATATGTACATGTGCACATACATATGTATATCGTTAGCCGTTTTAAATTTTATAGGAGACAGAAAAAAACTAAACATTATGTGCCGATGTAATATCCAATAATATCCATTTCAGCTGACGATATATTAATAGACTTTACTTGATACTACACTGTACTTGACAAATATATATAATCGACAGAAAAGAAGTGAAACATATGTTAATTTGACAATAGTTCCAAGGAAAAGAAAAAGGTCCTATTACAACGTACAAAGAAAATGCAGTTGTATAGACGGCATAGATACATATGTATGTATATTGTAAATCTACAAGTATGTAGATAAAAACAAACAAAAACAACATTTAGTTAGTTCGTTTGTGTAAAATTATAGTACCTAGTACGTTTGCCAAAAACAGGTAACTAAATCATACAGAAAAACGAGCGAAAAGGCCCATGGGATTAAAAAAAAAATTATATTACTATAAAATTATATTTACCTGAGCTCTGGAATAGACCAACATGTTTATTTTAAACTCATTTAAAGTAATTTTTAAGGCTGACTTACAAAACGTTATTGCTTTGTCTTCGAACAAAGTTCACAATGAGAAAACCTTTTCAAAACGGCGTCAACAGGTATTAAGAAGACTGATTAAAATAAGCAAGAAGCCCTTGTGTTTCAAAGTTGATATTCTTGGCTAAGACCACAGAGCAGAACAGAAAATGTTTACAAACTGTGACACCTTTTGCACTCGAAATGACTACTTCGCAAAGCCCTTAAGCTTATAGTACACAACATGTAAAAAGCCACATCACCAGAATTTTCAGCATTTTTTTAAATAAGTTGTAGCGGCTACATGCCGTAAAATTTTGATAGTATTTTTTGTCCCAAAATCCTGATGTGACAAATGTAACCGAAGCGGACAGATTTCCATAATCAGCACATTATTCAAATGTCAACATGTAGATACATTCACCATAATTTCCTATTAAAATCAGTGCGGCCAATTTTGCAAAAATTATATTTTTTACTCTAAAATTTTTCATTAAGTTAAATATATGTATGGGCATTTCCACAACCTTTTGTCACGTTACGTTACTTGGTTTATGTTCCTTTTTCGATTTTGGTTTAGAACATAGTTAGCTCTACATTTAATAAAAGATAGGAACAAATTAAACTGAATTGAACGACTTTAAATTACAAGCTTAATTGCGTGGTGACGTAACGTGGCAATTGCGTAATCTGACTATGGAAACACCCATATCCAAAATATTTATAAAATTTTTATTTCAAACAGTCAGCGAAGAGCGAACATCGGCAATAACTCCTAAGAAAAAAATTATTGGCCATTGCTTATATCTCTTCTAAACTCATATAATTCAATTATATGGATTTTATCATTGCACATTAGGTCAAATGACTACTTTTTCTGTGCAAAAATAATTACGACTACATTATAAGAGTTCCAATAAAAAAATGGAGTTTAACCCATAAGTGACCAAAAATTAACCCTCTAGCACCCATTAATTTAAAAACAGTGTATAGAATTAATTAATTTGTTTTTTAATACTAAAATATTTATTAATTGTTTATATCCAATTCACTTTGTAAAATTAATTCAAAGGAGGATTCTTTACTTTCATTATTTTCGTCATCTTGTTCGTTATGGTGAAGTTCCTCTGTTGGTTCGCAGCAACATAATAGTTCAATTACTTCAGGTGGTAACGTGGAACGTGTTCTTTTTTGAATGCGTCTGTTTAAAAATGTTGTGGAAATTAATGGATCTGAAGTATCCATGGCCCTATTAAATACATCTAGTAGGTTATTGGTGAGGGTGTTTCTACGCGCGTGATAGCGTAGCATAACAAATAGGGCAAGCCTGGTTTGATTTGTTTCCGGTTAAAACGTTCAAAATTTGTCCATCAAATTAGTGTCAAAAATAATTTGAAAGTAATTTCGACGAATTTTCCATCACCAAGTGATACTTGCATGTTTCTTAAATTGTCAATTTCTTTTTGTAGTTCCAAATTTTCCTTTAAAACCACTTATTTCGCTAGAATAGATTGAAGAGGAACAATCACAAGGTTCTCGGCTGCTTTTGTACCCTCAGGACGGCATTTCATTTTCGCGGCAGTTATTTTACTATAATGAGGATATATATCACAATTCCTTAATTTGCTTTCCTGGCATATTGCATTATACTTGTCTTTAGACAAATTATGTTCAAGGAGGAAGGCTAAAGCCTCATCCGCAGTAAATGGAATTGGCTTCTTAGGATGTTCATCACAAATTTTACGCATTTTTGATGGTCTTGTTGGACTTTGAATACTTTCCTTTAGTATTGCAGCCAAATCGGTTTCACCTTGTTTACGTGCTGATGTTGCTGCTGCACGAACGAGAAGACTTGTATAGGCTTTTGCATTTGAAAGCCCTGCAGCTTCATTTGTTTTCCCAAATTCCGATTTTTCGCTAAATGGTACACGAGGACGTCCAACAGCGCCACTTGTTGCCTTTTCTAAAATGCCATCTACCACAATATTTAATTCAGCATTTAGCGATGCCTGGTTTTGGTTTTAGAATACATTTGTCTTTTTATGACACTTTTTCCACTTTTGTTCTAGTTTCACGCAAAACAAATTAATTTTTTTGGTAATTTGTTTCACCATTTCATCAGAAATTTACGAGGTTTCAAGTTTGTCATATACGTGTTTCAAAACGGCATCAACTTTTTGTTTTTTTTTTTACTTTCCTTTCGCCATACTTCAAAAAGATCAATCTTTTTTATACAGAGGTTACCTAACAAAAAGAGGCATTACTCGCAAAACGCAAAAAATCGCAATTTTTAATAAATACCAAATAACTCACTAGATAATATTCTAATTATTTTGTGCAATTTGAGAGTGGAGAAATGGGGTGTATTTTTTTAAAAGCTTTCAGAAAATAAAAATTTTATAAAAAATTAACTATTTATAGATGTTTACGCTAATGAGTTATTTATTAAGTATAGCGACATATACATAAAACATTTAAAATTAAAAATATGTCTACTCACTTGGCTCTTTCTTTTCCATTTTACTCTAATAAATTATCACAAACACAGTCCGAGATATACGCACTTAAAGTTGACCACGCACTACTTAACTTAGGAACACAATTATAGAAAAAATTTAATCAGTTGACTTCGACACGCTGCTGTATAACGGTTATTAATATTTAGTCAAAACAAAAATCACTTTTTTTTTATTCTGAAGTCTTTAGAATTAAAAAACAACAACAACAATAGTAAAACTGCAAGTTGATTTTTGGACTTTCGCACAGAAAAATGTGTCTTTTGACCTAAAGTGCATTGCTATAACTAGTGCTATTAATTAAACACTCACAGTTTACTTTTAAAATTATTAAGGTTTTATAAAGGGATTTAAAAAAAAAATCATATTAAACCTTTATAAACCTTTTTATAGGAATTTATTCTTTTTATGTCAATCACCCTTATCGGGAATAAAAGTTCACGTGAAATAAGTTCCCTTTCCCTACAATTGTGATTATACATAACATTAAAAAAAATTAAACGATTTCTTAAGCTTGAGCTCATAATGACAGCTCGAATAACCAAATACTTAAATTACATACATAATTTTTTTTAATTTAATTTTCCCTTTTTAAAGTTGCGCAAGCAAAACACTGAAATCGAAAGTAACTTTAAGATGCAAATTGAAGCTTTGGAAATTGCTCGCACAAAGGATCGTGAAGAGAATGTACAAGAAATATCAGAGAAGAATGCTTTGCTAGAGAATATGAGAGCTCAAATTATGAAATTGGAACAGCAACAACTGGTAAAAGAAAACTATTTAACTTATACATAAATAACACTGCGCTAGTCGGGGAAAACGCCCAGCGGCGCATCCATTGAATAAAACTAATTCGAGTATGCTGTATTTAGAAAAGCTAAACGTTTTCTCGCTTAGCTGTTAAAATAGAGAAATTTATAATTTTATTTTGAATTGGTTGGTTTAAAGTCGGTAAATTAGTTTGTGAAGCGTTAATAAAACTACTCACTGACGTTTAAGAAAATCAGCGTACTCTAATTAGGATTACCAAAGAGCTGCCCACTTGCCCACTTGGCGCACAAAAAATGTGTCAAATTCCCGCACAGTGTAATTATCATAGAACCCAACATACACACTTATATATACATATGTATGTACACATATTTTCTTTTACACTCTCCTTAAGGCCTCCTTTGAATTTGTATTTAAAAATAAAGACGAACAGCAAAAGGATCAGTTTAATAAACTCTATGTTACACATCAAGAACATGATGTTAAACTAAAAGATTTAGAAAGACAATTATCTGAAATGTTGGCTTCTAATCTGGATCTTAAAGATGTCGAAAAACAGTATATAGACGAATTGAATTGTTTGAAAGTTAGCTTAACAGCGGCCGAGGAATTAATTGGGAAAAATCGTGCTGAAATCGCTCAATTGACAGCACTGAACATGGAAAAAGAGCAGCAAGTGCAAAAATTGGACAATACTTTGAAATCGTTGCAAATTGCATCTGAAGAGCAAAAAGAACGTATTGTTTTGTTGGAAGCTCAAAGCGAATTGCATCGCACAGATTTCGAAATCGAAAAACAAGGTCGTGAGACACTCGTTAAGGAAAAACAGCAAATTCTTCAGGACTTGCGTGCTTTGCAAAAAAGAAATCAGGAGCTCATTGAGGAACATCAAAAGCTGGCAGAAAATTTTCAAAAAAGACTATCAGTTGCAACTGCAAATAATGGTACACAAATAGCTGATGCATCAGTTGCTGCTCAAACGTATTTCAATGATGCCCAAAGACCCATAAGGGTAAGAAAGAGTTGACAAAATTTTACATATATTTTAAAACTTTGATAACACTTAATTTAACAACTTTTTCAGGCTTTACAATTTGCAGCATGTCCTACACCCTGCCCTAGACCACGTCCAGCCCCAATGCATATGTGCCCAATTTGCAACAAAGCATTCAAAGAACTACACATTCTGCTGAGTCATGTCAATGACTGTGTAGATAACAATTAACCATGAATAATGAATAATTCAATCTTTTAACATTTTTTTTAGTTGTAGATTGATTAATCAGACTATTATGTAATATTATATATATATAACATTTCGTTAATGCCCCTTTCTTATTTTATATCGTGTTTTTGGGTCTATTATGGATGGCAACCGAAGTACAGTGAGTGCCATTGTTCAATCAAATATTTTCGGTTGTTAGAAGGAATAAAATATCAATGAAATACTACATGACTGCCAGCAATCACTAATTGATTATCTATTGTAAATGACAGCTGTTTGCCAGTTTGAATTTCGGTTGCTATCCATAATCGACCCATTAATTCTGTGGCAAAAAGGAAAAAGTGCTTAAGTCGAGATAAACGGTTTTAGAGTTTACGGTACTCCTGTAATCTCCATATTCGAAAGTGCCCCTGGGCAAAATTTCATTTATTTTGTACGTTTTTTCTGGAAGTTATAGTGCAATGACTTGCTTCTTAAATTTTTTCATTTTATTATCTCATATGGAACATTAAATTAATTTAGTTTATACTTTAGTATATTTCAAATCAAATGTATTATTTATAGTGCTTAGAACGAAATTTTCTCAAAAAAAAAAATCTAACTAAATACCGAATTTCCTAATTTTACTGTAAAAGAAAAGAAAGTTGCAATGCATAATTAAAAAAAATTAGTACATACATATGTCTTAAGTGCAACCTTGCTTTGCAGAGACAGTTTTTGTATTTTATCGGCATTTAGGAACGTAGCTATGCACCTCATATACCTCATATATGTATGCATTCAAAATAAAAATGATGCGGGATTTTGAAGTGTATGGATTTTAATTATGCATTGCAACTTGCGTTTAGGAAGTCGGCCATATATTTCTGAAAATCGACTTGAACGTTTAAACAAAACAGTAAAATATGACTTTAAGCACTTGTTCCTTATTGCCACAGAATTATAATATAAACCCAAAATACACACAAAATAATGAAATAGAAAATTTTACTGGTAATGTGATGAAAATCGAAATTTTAAAAAGTTGTGTGCTTAAAATTTATTGTTTCTTAACACCTTTTCAATAGTTTTTGTCCAACTTATTTTAAAAATTATTTTATTTATGTGCTTTCCGAGTTCGAAAAATGTTTCGAAATTCGTCATACAACACGAATCGTTTTAAAATCATTGGATTTCCATCACATGTGTTATAAACTTTGCATTTTTAAAGCAAGCAAGCATGCATTTGATGGGAATGGTTTTTTTTTAAACCAATCGATTTTAACACAAAAATTTAAAAATTTATTGATCCGCCTGCTTTTTTATTTATAAAGAAAATAAATAAATTTGCTACTGGCTCCAGAACGATTCAAGAAATTGTTCCAAATCTATCACTACAAAACGAATTGTTTTAAAAGGTCGTTGGATTTCCATCACATACACATGTATTTACATACCTGCAGGGCTCTAATCGTGGCGTTCGATAGCGAGCTGATTTGATCACGTTTTCTCAGTTGGAGATTATGGCATTCGATATCGTACCATTTTATTACATTTGTTCGTTTTAGCGATTGCCATAATCTCAAACTGAAAAAACGTTAATCGAATCAGCTCGTTATCGAAAGCGACGATTGTACCCCAATATGATTTTAATGATTTAAATTTGTATTGAATTGGCAAATGTGCTGAAATTATTGATTTTTTAAACTTTACCCAAAATAAGTATTTCTTAGTTATACCTCCCCGTATATTGATTTCAGTAACGAATAATAACGAAAATGTTTAATTAATATTGGTGTTTTAATTAATATTGGTGCGTTTTAGGGGACTGTTCTGAGAAGAATATTATTTTAGATCATGAACTCCCATTCTCAGTTCACTCACTTCTCTCCAACAAACTCAAGACTTTGCAAAGTAAATTTTGCGTGTGGAAAAACTGTATATGTCAAAGCAGGACTACCTCTGCTAAAGTCACCTAGTGCGTAATGTTGGTAATATAAACGTTAGCTTCATTTGCTTTTTCTTTTTTTTTTTCATAATATTCCATTAGGTTTGATTATTTATTAAAATTGTTACGAATTGGTAACAATTGTTACTGGAAAGTGTTCATTAACTCAAAAAGTTTGCAAGGAGAGAGCGTCAAAAGAGAGAAAAAAATTCTTACAAATTGTTTATTTCTCAAACAGCTGCTTGATTTTGTGTTTGTCCAAACTAGCACGAAGAAAAATTAATGGCTGTTTCGTAACATTACTCTCACAAAACCTCTCCCATTTACCCAATTTTCGAGTACGGGAACGCTTTTCGTGAGTGTAAAGGAACACACCTATTACAAAAAGTGCAATTGTATCATGATTTCAATCCATGGTTCTGACATGAATAAAATTTTTTTGCTTTTATTTACTTTTTCGTATCTGGAAGAGTAATTTTGTAAATTTCTCCCTTGCTCTCTCGTCGCCTACTGATTTATTCTTTGATTTTCAGGCATATTCTGAAAATCACATTTTTCAAATCGCGCGATTTTAAAAGCAATAGTGTTCATGCAGCTATATTTTGACTATTTCTTTAATTTTTCTTTGACAAATATCATTTTTAAAAGAAATTTATGGTATATGATTTAAAAAACGTCTGCAGGACCATTATTACTCTTAAAATCACATGTGATTTGAAAATATGATTCTCAGAACATGCGTTTTTTTGATTATCCGATTGCTCCAAACTTAGGAAACACATTAGTCTTACATAATGACGCAATCTCGAAATTGAAAAAATGGCCAGAGACATCCCCATTGAAATGTAATACTATGTTTCACGTGCTTCCACGTTTTATGAAGCTTGGAGCAATTCTTCTTAAGCTCTAAGAAAGTCACAATCTTACTATAAAAAAAAGGGCTGGGGCCATGTCCATTCAAATCTACTATTATATTTCAGGTGCTTCTATTTAACTGATTCTTAAGAAACTGGGCACAAAATCTGCTGTCTGAAAAAGACCAAATCTTACCTTTAAAAAAGTGGGAGGGGTGAGTGACGCCCATTAAAATTCACCATTATTCCAGTTGTCAACATTGACGTCACGTCAATGCAATAGAAAAAAATTTGGACTTTGTGCTATTGTTAATCCGTTTATGTTCTTAATAGCAGTTAGTTATTTTCGACAATGGGTAGACAAGTCCCAATTTCTTACTCGTATTATTGTATTGACGTTAAATCGATGTTGACAACTGGAATGAGGGTGATTATATTTCAAGTGATTCTACTTGATTGATTGTTTACGAAACCTTGCACACACCCTAAGCTCTGACAAAGAATTAATCGTGTATTTAAAAAAGTGGGCGGGGACACGCCCATGAAAGGTTAGTATTTGAAAAAACAGTTTAGACTTTTGGGAGGTTATTATCTAATTCGATAAGAAGAAAAAACTCTTCGAATTTGTATGTTATTAACATTATAATTCGAACACATTTCCATTCGATTCGGATTACATAATAACTTGCAATGAAATAATTCTGCACTTAAAAAAATGGGCGGGCCATGTCCATTAAAGTTATATGTTTATTATAGTTTACATACCGGTTCTTACGAAATTTGTTACACACCTTGAGCTCTTGGGGTCTACTCTGTAATTCGAAACGAAAGCAAATGCTTTCGAATTGCAATGTTGACGGTGACAATAACAATGATAGCTAAATGCATGAATAAATAAATATACAGGGCAATCACGAAAAATTTTTCCCGGGTAACAATTTTAAACAATAGGAAGTAATAGGGAAAACAAAAAAATTCTAGTTGGAAAAGGAAGAAATTTCTCGCGGAATTTTATTTATAATATCAGGGCAGAATTTGCTAACCTAATTGGCACCGACTTCGAATAGCATTATGGGTAACACATATAAAAATTATGAATAGGTATAAATTATTTTTAAGTTTTTTAGTGCTTATTTTTGAAGTTGGTTTAATTTTTTTTTTAAGTTGAATAGATATTTATTTTCAAGTGCGAATAATCGGGACTATTCTGTAAACCAATCGATTTTAGAAAACTAACTCCGGCAATAGAAATATTTTTTTATATTTTTTATATATCATATCTGAAAGAAAATTATCGTGTATGCAGGACCATTATTAATTTTTTGAAAACGAGAAATTTACTCGAATTCGGTTTACAGAACAGGGTCGATATGAAATTCAGTATAGCAGTTTTGATTGTAATTTATTTTATTCAGTGGACGGATAAAAGTTTTTTAGAATTGTAAATGGGGGTTTAAATTAATTAATTTTATTATATTAGATATGTGCAGGGAATTTTAATTCTAGGTACACTGACAGAAAAAGACTTTAAATTTTTTAATGTCATAATTTGTTGTATTTGATCTTTTGAGTCTTGTAATTGTTACAAAATTTATTGATATAAAAAAAATACTAATACATATAATCACAAGTGTATAAAATAGATGTGTAATGTTTATATACAAAATGCATAAAGGACAAGCAATTATAATTTACTGATGACAGGAGGAGGTGCCAAAGACCACACTCGCTGTATGTCCTGATTAGCCACTAGATTATTTAAAATGCACAAATCTTCAAAGAAACACAACACATACTTACATATAAAAATCTATATTTATGAGCAATATATAAGAAAAGTCTCACCATTTGTTTTAGCATAATCTTCCAAAATGGAACGTATTGATATTATAGGCACTGCACTGTTAATATTTGGATATACCACATTATCCATTTTGATATTTGACACACAAATGCCCATTATGCAACCGTGCTCATCAAACATGGGCCCACCACTTTGACCAGCCTGGACGCAGCCATCGGACATAATGGCAGCCGGTGTATATTTGATAATACGTCCTTGGAATATGGAAGGATTGAAGTCATATTTTAAATTGAAATTGACAAAATATGGAAAGCCGGCATTGTAAACTGTCTGGCCCAAACAAGGTTTCGTTTGAGCCAAACGTACACAATAACGTTCGGGAATGTTGTCTGGTGTGGAGAGTAGGGCAACGTCAAAAGCCGTATCATAGTGTGGATTACGCCAAAGAACATCAGCTTCGAATTCACCGTCGACGCCACGACATGATACTTTGGAATTTACCTGGAGAAAAAAATTAAAAATTAACTGCATTATGATAAAAAAAAGGAAAGACATGAACAGCCTCATTTTTGTACATTTTTACATGATTTTGTTTTATTGTTTTAAAATGAATTATGAAAAAAATTTACCAGAGAATACCTATGTACATATCGTTAGCTAAAATGCAAAAAGGCGTAACTAACAAAAAAAAAATCGAGTTGATTATTATGAATGCATACCATTAAACGACGTCTTGAAATAAATTTTACACTTCTGCGATCACAAATGATGCTTTTATTAGGAAAAATAAATTCAGTGAAGTGCGACTTTGACCTGCGCACGAAGGGTTTCGTACGGACACGGGATATGTAATTAAATACGAACTTTAGCCTATATACGTACCTTTTCACAATATATGGTTAAGAGTTAACCCGAGCTTTAACTGACAGTTCTTCAAACAAAACTTGCCGTTAAAGTCCCTGTTATCGTTTAACCATACATTGTGAAAAGGTACAATAAAATGTAGTTTTTGCATTTTTTTAATTTTGGCGATTTTTTTGATTTTTGGATTTTTTTTTTATTTTGGCAATTTTTTTAGTTTTGACACTTTTTTCTCGTTTTGGCGATTTTTTTTTGGTTTGGCATTTTTTTTGGCGATTTTTTTCGTTTTGGCAATTTTTTTTAATTTTTGTGATTTTCGGTTTTTGGCGTTTCTTCATTTTGGCGACTGTTTTTAGTTTTGACACTTTTTTTTTCTCATTTTGGCGATTTTTTTCGGTTTTTGGCGTTTTTTTTAATTTTGACGATTTTTTTAATTTTGACGATTTTTTAATTTTGACGATTTTTTAATTTTTGCGATTTTTTTTCATATTAACAATTATTGTGTTAGAAATTTTTTTTGGTTTTGGCGTTATTTTTTAATTTTTGGCGATTTTTTTTTGGTTTGGCGATTTTATAATTTTCAGATTTTTTAGTTTTACCGTTTTTGAAAATTTCAAGAGTTTCAATTACCTCTTACGTTTTCCAAGATACAGCAAGTTTACAAATTACATTGTCAAAATTGCATTAACTGATGGACCACCCTTTAGTTTAATTTTTTTTTAAATTTTAGTGTTAATTGCTCGTCTGTATAAAAATACAATAATTTTACAAATTTCGAGTGTCAAGATACATACATATGTACACACAATTGTATATCACATGGGATTTTAACATTTTTCGTTGCTCGTTTTGGTACACCCTTTAATTTTTAATTCTCATGTATTTGTTGTTGTAGCGGCGAATGTTCTACAAACTCTGCCCAAATTTCAGGTCCGTAGCTCTTACGGTTCCTGAGAAAATAAAGTGACGGACAGACGGACGGCGTAGCGAACACAATAGGGTTCCTTTTTTCAATTTTGGTGTACGGAATCATAAAAAAGGGGAAAGTAACTACATGTTTGTTTAGTTTTTTTTAGTTTTTTCTGGGACCGCAAATAATTACTATTTTCCAAATTTAAACTAATACAGAAATGCGATTTAAAATTGAATTTATCGCCAGAGTCTAAAAAACTTTATATTTTACAAATGATGGGGCATTTACACCTGCACAAAATCTAATAGATTTTAATTAAAATCTTTACCGTTTACACCAAGTTTTTTCTTTTTTTTTTGACATTTATTAATACTTTTTTTAATCCAAAACAAAATCTATTAACTGAAAAAATTCTACAACTACAAGCAGACCGAAGCTTCATAAATAATTTATATGTTATAAGATTAATTTACCTGAAATACCACATGAGAACAAGTCAGTATAAATTTTTTATCCTGAACTTTAACAAGTGTACCCGTGCCTTGACTTCCAGCAGCTTCTATTACCACCAAAGTTCGTTCCCCTTAAATAAATGATTATTAAACTAAACATTTCAAACGAATCTATTTAGGTTTGTTTTCTATTACATACAAGCAAAATTTGAAGGCTCCCGAGGCAGAATAACAGTAGTTATTTTCACGCCCAATTGATTCATAAAATCCCTTAAGAGATGAGCAAAATTTGCAGCTATAGTCATTTGAAGATTTTCATTGTTACGCTGAAAAGTTGTGCAGATGATGAGACCCACTAAACGCCTATTAAAATATTATAAAAAAATTTACTTAAGTAGCTTTCATGTAAATATGTATGTATGTATGTATATAAAAATTACTAAACACCTTTACTTACAATTTATTATTAAAAACCGCCGAACCTTCACAACCCAGTGGCAAATTGTTGGACAACACAAATAAGGAACCATTTTTTCCTATCACATTCGATATCTTGCCAATGTTAATGGTTTTGTAAAAATTCTCCATACCAAATGGTGTACACATCGTCAAGACATCATCCAAAGGTCTGACGGGATATTTATATCTCAAGTAATGCGCTATATGTTCCAAAAATCTTTCAAAGCGTTCTGGCGATTCGTTAGTTTTCGTTGGTCGCATTGTTAGAATTAAAAATGAGGTTAAAAGAATGCCATTGTGATCTTTAGCGGTGGAATCATTAAATGTTATAGAATTTAACATTTTGTGCAGATTTCGTGATATTTCTTGGGAACTGAAAACATAAAGTAGCTTGGCTCGATAACGAATTAAAATGTGGGGCACATTGGCATTACGTTCCGTTCTAGATGAAGGTAGTTTACGACGATCGAAGGTTACCTGATAGCTGAGGGAATTTAAATGTTCTGCTTCGTCACTTTGGCCGTCCTGTGCATTTACCAGTTTACATTGTTGCAGTTTGCGTATAATTTTTGTACTGGAGCAAACATTTTCATTGGTGTGATCAGCCACAAAGGGCAGCACGGGCCTAATGTAGGGTTGTAAAATGCAGCCGGAGGTTATAATAATTTCATTATTGATAATAATTGCCGACTGTTTGGCGTTTGGATGATTGGTTATCTCCAGTAAAGCGTGGCGTATTTTCAATAGCATGATATTTTTTATGATGTGTTACTTAAATTTTATTAAAACATGCATAATATATTATAGTATAACAAACTATTGCAGCTCACCTTTCCTTTCAAATATTTTTAGCAGGCTGTACCTAATATTACGGAGAGTCCATAAGTCCACACTTAATAACAACTCTAGAAAAAACTTTTACATATTACAAGTTTCACTAAATTATTTGTAGTACAATTATGAAACACTTTTTTATTTTCCTTCTAAAAACTTAATTATTCAGAAATAAGTGGTTTAAATTAAAAGAACTACAATTTTCGTATTAAATTAAATTTAAACAAATCGGTATAAAAGCTATTTCTTATAGGTTTTTTCTTATATCGTCTGCTGCTGGCTTTGTTTGTTTTTATTTCGCAACATTCTGTTAACATTTCTGTTCAACTTTAACATTCAAACAATACATCTGATAATTTTATGCAATGTTGCCATACAATATTATTATAACAAAAAGTACAGGGGCACAAATATTATCACCAAATTCAGTATTCAAACATCACCGCGTTTTTTCCAGTGGACTAATGTTCAGTACAATAGCAAACCTAAATTGTGGAGCTTTGTTAGTCACTGGAAATATTTTATTTAGCGTCTATACCTGATAGAATATCAAATATATTTCTATAAGCAAACGTCAAATTTCATAGCAGAGAGAGAGTGATATTACGTGTGGATTGCAATATTAGTATTATATTAATATTATATCAGATATAATATTGTTTTTATAATATATATTTAGAAAACAATATTATGATATCAAGTGTCAAAAAACGCACATGTACATTGATACGAGAAGAGAAACTTGTGTATTAAAATGAAAATAAATATTGTTTGGTAAACAAATGATGAAATGTTTTAACTATACACGATGTATTATGGAAATCCCAAATTTTTTTATAAGAAACACAGTAATATTAAAATAAACGAAGATAATCCCTGCGCGGCTGCCTGATAATTATGAAATATTATGATATTTACAAGAGTACGTTTTCCCCCACATAGATATTAATATAAATATATTTTTCTTCTCATTCTGCCGACGTTCTATTTCATATTATATCAGAGTTAAAATCAGGTATAGACGCTATGTAATGACTGGGAGATCTTATCTTGACTGGTATATCTTACTTGGGCCACACTTTCAATTTTTGACATTCCATTCCATTCAATTTGTAATACACTCACACTTTTTTCACTAACACAATCAAACTTCTGGTATTCTAGATTGCTTTCAAATTCACCTATCCATTTATATGGCAATTTACCCTACAAGAACACTACCAGTCAATTGACTGCTCATTTGATCGATAGTCATGCAGGATATATTCATCACATTATTAAATGTGATGGAAACTTTTGTGTACGTGTGAAGTTGCATCTCACTTCCGATCAAATGACTAGTATATTGACTGTGATTATTGAGTTCAATGTAAAATTGTTTTAAGTGTGTTAGTGAAAAAATTTGTTTGTGTTAGTTTCAATCATTCATTTCTTGTATGGTAATTTTCAATTTGGACAGCTACACACAGCAAACATTGATTGAAACTACAAATTTGAGTTGTTTATATGTCGCAGACAATTAAAAAATGAAATTGAATATCAATTTTGTTCACAGCTATCAATTTCAAGGAATTTTGTCACACAATATGTAATGAAATTGAAGCCATTTATTGAACGTGTGGCTGCAGCGTTACGGAGGGTACAGAGGCCCTAAAGAGCTGGCAACTCTTGTTAAACTAACAGCTGGAGAAAATTGCAAAAAAAAACTATTTACCAAGAAATTTACACAAAACAAAAATAAAATTTATACAATGATAAAAACTTTGTTTGTATCTTATTTAATGATTTCTTTTGTCGCTGGTGTTGCCTACGACTGCACAACTTTATTAATGGGTCAGTATTTATGTCCAGATCCCAGCAAAAAACAAATCGATCCAAAAACTCAACAATACTACGGCTGTCAACAATCGGGAGTAGCCAAAGGCAAGTAGCTAAATCTCGCTGTTAAGAAATATATTTTTATTTATATATCTTTAGTATGGTGCATAGCTGCGGATGGTATAGAGTGCCTGGGAACAAACAACAATACATATACTAAGGAATTGCCTTGTAAATGGACGTACGTTTTGTTGCTAGCTAAAGTTACTATTATACATTTTTAAACATGTTTCCTTTCAAATTTTCCAGAAATGGCTACCATTTAGATACGGTGTTGTTGCTTTCTGTGTTTACGGGCATGTTTGGTCTAGACCGTTTCTATTTAGGATACTATGGCATGGGATTGTTAAAAGCGTGTACATTGGGCGGATTCTTTATTGGACAATTGGTCGATATTATATTAATTGCTTTACAAATTGTTCGGCCTGCAGATGGTTCTCATTATATTATACCATATTATGGAGCATGTGTCGATATAATAAGGAGTAATAACGAGACCTTCCGTGTGCCAAGGGATGATTGGTGAATTTCTGTGAAATAAAGCTTTCCATGCTGATCAGAGAACTAAGGACTGCTAGTTAAAATAGAATTTATTAAAAAAAATGTATTGCAACAATCATAAGAAATCCTTGTGATGAAATTAAATTAAAAAATCTTGAGTATCCACATGTATGTAATATATAAAAATAAATTTTATTGTTCTAATTAATAAGATTTTTAGTTTTCCGGAAAGTTAACTAAATAGATCTAAAATCACATCTTGTATGGGCGAATTTTTACAATATGGAAGAAAATCTATGCAATGTATGCGATATCTTGACGAAATAAATAAATTGAATGTAACGCAAAATTAACAACTAAGACTAAATAATAAAGCTATAATAATTAATTAACGTTTATTTTATTTCGAAAAACTTGATTTTATTTGCTCTTGTATTTCAGAAGCAGCTACGATTTGATAGTTTTCAAAAATGTCTACGTTATTTTCATATTTGTCGAATATTGCAGTTTCGGTAGCAGTCTGGGGATTATATTTGATGCATATATTATGCAAGGCAGCACAAACATTTGCAATTTTAGTTGCTTTGGCAGGCTTGTAATGAAGGGGTCGGGGCCCAAGCAAGCATCGGAAACGATTTTTAAGTGCACCTATAGTTTCTTCAACAATATTCATGACCCGCTTATGTTTGTCATTGTAATTAGCCTCAGCACTTCCACTTACAGTCCGCGGATATGGTGTCAATAAATAGTGCTCAAGAGGAAAGTCTGCATCACCTGTATATGTATATTCGTACTTGTTGAATATTGCTTAATAACGTACAAATTAATACCTATAAATTTTTAATAACTACCTAAAAGCCAAAAGTTTCTTTCACCGGTGTCATAACGTTTCTGTAAAACTTCCTTAGCCGGACTACTGTTCCAAATTTCAGAAATATCATGTGAACCAGGGTTTCCAGCATCCATATATACTATTTGCATTTTATGATCACATATCTGTAAAAATGGATCATTTAGGTATATAACAAAACTACTATGATGGCATAATTTACAATCAATGCATTTAGACTGAAAAATCCTTCACTATTTCTGTAAACATTTTGTATGTCCTTGCTAGGGGCCAAAATCTTTATATGCGTCCCATCTATGCAACCAATAACTCCTGGAAATCCCGTCCTTTTCAGAAATTCTAACTTCGTGTCACTTTCCTCTTCAGCATTCCTATCGAACTTAATGAAAAGCGGGTATATGGTGTTTTCTAAAACGTCTAGCGTCTCCTCCATTATTGTAGAAACGGCGGGCTGCGATAATCCAAGATTAAAGTCACTCCCCACATCTGACTGGTAAGAGCCTTGTGTTAAGAACAATAAAGTTGCCGCCAGTTTCAATGTATTTGGAATGAATGTTGACCGTATTGCACCCTTCATAAAGGGATCCATTTTTTCAACCACATATTTAAAGGCATCTTTGTTTAAACCAAAATATTTAACAAATCTGCAAATGCATTGATTTTCATGTAAAATTTTTATACGTACTTATGTCAGAGTAGCAAGCCGTACCGGCGCGACTGCCGGCTAGCCAGTCAGCCGATTTTTTTCAACAAGCCGAGCCGCCGCCGAACCACACGGCTTATCGGCGGCTTGTACTCAGCCGATATTTTGTCTTTTATTTTTTATATTTTTTCAAATATCGTATTTAATATGATAGCGAGCGTACCGGAAAGATAGTTGTTTTTGCTTCCACATAAAAAGAAAATGTTTATGAGAACGGTAACGTAGCTGCGACAACACTTATATACATACGTTCTCTTTTGGAGTCCCTTCTTAAATACATGCACGTTTACATAGACTTCTTTGTTTAAGCATTCAGGCGACTTTTTGATAATTAATTGTTCAAAGCTTTTTGTTTGTTGATCCGTAGCAGTGTTCCAATAAAGTAATTAATTTTTAATTCAATCGGAAAGCTTAAATCAAATTTATGTAGAAGGCAATCAATAATAAAATTCCTCGAGAAATTTTTCACGGGGAAAAATTCCAACTAATAGCAAGTAATAGGGAAAAAAAATTCTAATATAAAAAATGAGAAATTTCTCGCGAAATTTTATTCATAATTGCCCTGATAGTCTAGAATATGTTTCTATGGCTTAACAAATAATTTACGAAGCTAGCTATTTTTTAGGACATCAATTACTGCAATACTCAAACTATTGTAAAATAAATAATGTTACAACGTGGTGATTCAATAATTCACATATTTTTCTAAAAACAGACTGTGTTAAAACTTTTTTCAAATGCTTAAACAAATCGGCGTTAAGCCGTTCAGCCGCCGCCGCCGAAAATATTTGTCTTTCAGCCGCCGCCGAAATTTTATGCTCGGCTTGCTACTCTGACTTATGTAGAGCAAATTGAATTTAAAAAATTTACATGTCGTCGGCCAAACTGAAGACTTCTGATTTGTGCCTGATAGCTTTCCTTTTCAATCGAAGAGTTTGCTTCACAGTTGGCTCCACAGTTTGCTTCACAGTTTGCTTATTTTCTTCTTCACTCGAAGTTTCACTTGAATCCGAAATAAAAAACATAGTTTTTTAAATTAAATGTAAAAACCAACAGTTGGTAAACAAAAATTAGGCATATTTTTTTCTTTGAACTATCGATAACATTTTAAAAAATTTCTTCATGTCAATGTCAAGTGTTGCCAGCTTGTAAAATAATATCATTACACCACGCGCAATAATTATTTCTGAACATAAGCAATAACGTTTGCAGCATGAAGTCACAAATATTTTCATCCATAAGCTTATGTTTTTAGGTGGAGAACATTTACTGCATATTGAACATAAATTTCAAAATTTCAATATGAATATATACATTAACTTCAGCGTTTTTTGTGCTTCTTTCATTTAAAATTTGCCGAATGTTAATAAGTTTATGCAAAAAATATATGCATACATACATATTGATATCTAAATTTCAAACAAATATTTTTATTTATATACAAATGACAGAAATAACAGCCAAATTTGACAGTTTATTTCCAATATAATTGCTTGAAAATAGCTTTGAACAATTATTTCTCAATATATGTATGTACAAATATATGTTTTTGCAGTCCACACGTGAACATATCGAGTTGGAAATAGAATTTAACAAATGAAAATATAATTATTTCCAACTTTATTGCACGTGGAGACTCCCAGATAAGCTGGTAGCCAAGGCGAATTCAGTATCAGGTGACCTTATCAGTACAACAATTTTACAACACAAAAAACAACATGTATTTTGCTATATTAGAAAACCAATCTGTCGAAAGATTTCTGAGCAAATTTTGACGTTTTGGTTCAAATGGCTCAATTTCGCATCAACAGCTGATAATCAGCTGGGCTGATAAGGTCACCTGATACTGAATTCGCCTTGCTGGTAGCCATATAATCAACTTATGTATATTACGCTGCAACCACACGTTCAATAAATCGATTTCAATTCTATTAGAGATATTGTGTTTCCAAATTCCTTGAAATTGATAACTGTAATTTGTAGCTTCAATGTGTGCTGTGCTAGCTGTCCAAATTGAAAATTAAATCTACTTTTCAATTAAATAAGTTTGAGTGTGTGACCTCAGCAAATTTTGAAATTTTGGTACAAACTACTCAATTTGGTATCAATTAGGCTGTGTAAACATGCCGAAAAATTATTGGTGCCTATTCTGAAATGCGCGTCGACTTGGTGAAAAAATACATGGAAAACCAAAACAAATTTGTGTTAATATAAAAAATTTTTTTTTTGTTTTACATACAAAATTAACCGTTTAACGCGTTGAAATGCTCACGTTCATTTCATTTTAGAAATGTATGACAAAAAGAAACATTTTTGAAAATTTGTTTTTGTTTTAATGTAAAGGGTTCACTTCTTCGACGCGTTTTCTAGAATAGTCACCATTATTAACTAAAAATCGTCTAGCAAAAACGAATTCTTGTGTATACATATGGTAATATTAACGATAATTTTTTTGAGTGTGCCAATCTAGAAGAAGAAGAAATGTTTATTTTCAAACAATTTGGAGCACAAAACATATTCTGCGATTTGGAGTTTTTGTGTGGTTTTTATTTTTCATGTCAAGCTAATCTAAATGTTTGGATCAATCGCATTAAACTTTTTCACTGACTCGAGTGATAGTGATAGTGACGATGCTTGTACTTATAGGAAACCAACTCGAAAATATGTTTCTCAAGACATGCTGCAAACTCTTCAGCGTCTTAATTCCACATCCAATAAGGACGATTCCCGCTTACAGCGAAGGATTTTGCGAGACGCTACAAATGTAATGGAGCTGTCAGAAGAACAGTTACGTGAATAACTAAAGAAAAAAATAATGGTGTAAATAAATGTAAATTTTCTGTTTAGATTTATTCGCAATTTTAGAGTTAGTAAATTGGTGTTCGTCAAAGTACTTGAGGAATTAACACCGAAAATGCAGACTACGTATAGAAGTACGCATATACCAGCTCCTATTAAGCTGGCAAAATTTTTAGAATTTGTTGCAACGGGTATATCAACTGCTGGCAAAAAATGTGGTTCTGTTATGAGCAAATCCCAAGTATCTAAAACAATATGTGAGATATTAGATATATTCGAACAAAACATGTACACAAAATGGGTGCAATTAGATCAAAATGAGGAGGCTGAAAGCACGACAAAGCAACAATTTCAAAGTATATCTGGAATACCAGACATTGTTGGATGTGTTGACAATATCCATATACGAATAAAAACACCAGATAAAGACGTCAGGGACCTTTATAATAATTACCAAAGGTTTCCTAGCTTAAATGTTGTAATGGTTAGTGTAGCAAATGGATTGATAAAAATTTTCATACATATATTTAGTAATTTTCTTTATCTTAGATATGTGATCATAATATGCTCATAAAATATGTAGATGCTAGTCAACCGGGGAGCTTCCCTGATGCCTATGTTTGGGATCAGAGCAGCGCCGATAATTACTTCAGAACAAATTATGAAAACGGGAAAACAGACAGTTTGCTAGTTGGCAAGTATTATATATGACATATGTACATATATTTTTACAAATAATGGTTAACTTTTCTTAACTGTCGGTCGTATTAGTCAGTTTGATGTAATTCTGTTACCTTAAAAACTAATTTATTTACATATATACTTATGCATAACGAAAAACTTTATGCCAGTTAACATAAGTGATGAAATTGAACATGTCCTTAACGAGTTTTTGCCATACAATTTTACATTAAATATCACGCTAATATTTTATAGTTGGTTAAAATTTCGACATATGAAAAATGAATTTATCAGTAGAAAACTCTGGTTGGTATAGCACTGAGCAAATGGGATATCTTTTTTTTGCGTCCAAGTAGCACAACGGGACATACTCGCTAAGAAACCTAAAATATGATTAGATTATCAAATTTAAACAAAACACAACAACTCCGACATGGTCAAGAGAATATTTGGCTATAAAGGACAAGACTTTCAGAGAGTTGAAGATGGGTATTGATTCACTGCAATAAATCGCTACTAGAACTGCATGTTCGAACATCATTTGGAAGAGATCCAAAAAACTTATAAACATCGGAAAGTTTTCCTGACTGTGTTCATATATTTTGTTATTGGAGATCACATGAAAAAAGAAAGAAAATAAACTTTATAGCACTTGCTGTGTAATTATCCGGGGCCTCAAAAGTTATCCTCTCTCTTAGTGCACAGATACTTGGAGTACTTGACTGACAGATCTGGCAAATTATACTCTTCAGTAATCTCGTAAAATTAGTGAATAATAAAAAAATGGTTTCGAAATATATTTTTTTTGATATTATTCAGTTACTCCACTCGCCAAAATTCATTTGGAGGATTATTAGGACAGTTCGATGAACTATTTCGCCATGACCAATTCACACGCCATACGTGTTAAAGTTTGATTTCAATTTCTTTTATAAAGTCTATTAGAGTTTTATAATTATTATATTCTTCTTGCATGAAAAAATCAGTTAAATTTAAATATTTTAGCAATGACGGATATCTGGATCTGATACTATCATTAAAATCACATTCAATTATTATTATTATTATTATTATTATTATTATTACGGTCTTTATGACCTAGATAAAATATCAATCTTAATGTATATTTTACAATTATTTCTCATTATTCTATAACAAATAATGTTTTACAATATGTTTTTATTAATTTCTTGTATATATACTCATTCTGACAATCTTTAATTTCTGTTGGCAGTTCATTATACATTTTGAATCCTTCAAAAAATACACTTTTCTTTTGAAGATCAGTCTTAATTTTAGGCAGTCTTATGTTATTTCTTTGTCTCGTATTATAACTATGTATTTCAAAATTATATTGCATTCTCTCATAAAGATAATTTGGTAATTGCCCTAATCTTAATTTATGTACAAATTTTAGAGTGTGATATGCTATTAACTGTTTTATATTAAGCCAATCTAAGCTTCGTATCATCTCAGAAATTGATGTATCGTACCTTTTGTTTAGAATAAATCTCATTACTTTATTTTGCTGTATTTGTAATCTTCTAATTTGCGTATCATTTAACATAAAAATTATTGTGGGGTTATAGGTAAAATAAGGTTCTATTGTTGACTTATATATAGTTAGTTTGTACTGCTTATCAATATATTTGCAGGTTCGGTACATAAAACCTATCTTCTTTGCTATTTTATTTTCAATATAATTTACATGTTCCTTCCACTTAAGTTTATTATCAATAATTATACCCAGATATTTTATCTGCATAACATTTTCAATTTCATTGCCCTTGATTTTTAGTTTCAAACTATCAAAGCTCTCAGGATTTCGATTTAGTATCATGTATTTAGTTTTTTCACAATTCAGTTTTAACTTATTCCCACATAACCATACATATAACTCGTCCATGTCTGTCTGAACAGCATTCATTGCATTATTCAAATTTAAGTGATTAAAATACAAAAGAGCATCATCAGCAAATAAAACTATTTTACAAAATTTTAAACAGTTTGGTATATCATTAATATAAATTAAAAAAAGTAATGGTGCGAGCACCGACCCCTGTGGCAGACCAATGTCTATTCTTCGTTCTGATGAAGTTACATTTCCAACCATTGTTCTTTGTTTTCTGTTTGTCAAATAGTTCTCAAACCATTTCAATGCTTGTCCAAGTACACCAATCCGATTCATCTTCATCAGTAATATATGCCTATCTACCGTTTCAAACGCTCGTTTCAAGTCTAAAAATACAGCTACCACAGCTTGTTCCTCCGCAATCATATCTTTCCATTCAGCTAGCACCATATTCAACGCTGTTTCACATGAATGATTAGCTCGAAAACCAGACTGTTGAGTGATAATGATATCATGTTGATTTAGAAAATCTATCAACTGTTCTTTAACCACACTCTCCATAATTTTTTCATCTGATGGTAATGTATTTACTGGTCGCAATTCTTCTGGACGTGTTGTGTTTTTAACCTTTTCAATTGGTACCACTGTAGAAATCTTCCATTTTTCAGGAACGTGAGCAATTCGTAAGCAGTCGTTTACAATGCCCGAGAAAAAATATGCCATGTATTCCATTGAATCTTTAATAACACCTTCAGACAGAAGTTTTTTACCACCACTTTTATTTTTTAAAGTTTTTACAATATTTAATATACTTAATGTATCCACTACTTTAAATTCAAATTCATAATTTAAGTTCGTATTTCTCGATAAATCAATATCTATCTTTTCAATTTCATTGTTGATTTTATTGATGCTGTCCACGAAAAAGTTATTAAGTGACTCTGCTAGTTCGAGTTCATTTTCTATCCATTTATCATTTATCTTTATTTTCTTTATGGATTGATTTATTTGTGTCATATTAACCGTTTCTTTTAAGTATTTCCACATTAGTTTTTGGTCTTTACCTGCGATAATGATTTTATTTTCCATATATTTTTTCTTTTTTATTTTTATTAGTTTTTTATACAAGTTTTTTGTCATATAATACTCAGTCCACACTCCCGTTCTTTTTGCTATGTGAAGGAGCTCATATTTCTTTCTATTAAGGTGTGTTAATTCTTGATCATACCATTTATTAATAATTTTTTTATGAACCCATTTATTATAAGTAAGAGTATGCATAATTTCTAATATTGCACTATTAAAGTTTTCCACTTTTTCATCTATAGTACCATTATTTATTTCATTGAAGTTACTATATCTCAACATTTCAACTAAATTGTCTTTACTATAATATTCCCAAGTGGTAATGTTTATTCTAAGTCTCATCTTCATTTCTTTTTCTATCGGTATTAAAAATGATATTGTTTCATGGTCGGTTATTTTAAGATTAGTTATGCACTCAGTCTGCACTTCATCAGATGTTGAAAAAAGTAGATCAATTTTAGTACTTGTAAGTTCTGTAATGCGAGTATCAAAATTTATAAGTTGTTTCATAGCCATAGACGAAAAAATATTGTACAACTCATTACTATAATATGTATCATTATTAATATTAATGTTAAAATCTCCAATTATCAAGTTATTATCACAGTTTTCGAAATAAGTCTCTATTGTACTTCTCAAATACATAAGGAATTCTGAATTGCTGGAACTTGGTGAATGGTATAACACCCCAATCTTCCATTTCGTTTGAAAGTTTTTTAATTTGATTATAATGCACCACATATTCTGATTAAAGCTTTTATTACATATCACATTATATTGAATTGATTTGTGTAAATATATTATTGCACCACCCGTATGTCGAGAATGTGAATCACAACGAACAATGTTAAATAAAGGAATCCTAATCTCGTTATCTTCAATATTAGATGTTGCACAAGTTTCAGAACACAGTATTATATTTGCTTGTTGAAGTTCAATTGTCCTCTCCAGTTCTTCCTTGTTAGCCAAGATACTATTAATATTAACATATATACATTTTATCCATCTGCTATTACGCTTTCTACATCTTGTTGTTAATTGCACACTGCTATCACTCTGTAGTTGCTAATATCCAATTTTTCTTTTCTTTGCCTCCAATCTATTTTGGTAAGCAGGGCATAAATTACTAAACGTGTCATGGTTCTCATCCAAGCCTAGGCTAAAATCTTTATTAG
Source organism: Tachina fera (assembly GCA_905220375.1). Classification (NCBI taxonomy): domain Eukaryota; kingdom Metazoa; phylum Arthropoda; class Insecta; order Diptera; family Tachinidae; genus Tachina; species Tachina fera. The sequence continues at coordinate 97,882,714 of LR999967.1, read as the reverse complement.
CACGTATACAATTTATACAATTTCACCACAATGATCACATCCTTCTGAATCAACGATTTTCATCTTGAACAGAGTTGTTTTTCCGAAAGAATGGCCACTTGATAATCTGTTAATTTTTTTTATATTACTGGGTTCTAAGTTAGTTATACTACTAAACCATGGTTTCGATCTCTTTGGAAGAGGGAATATACCAAAGTAATAACTTCCTTTTCCTGTACCAAGAGTTTCATAATTCTGGGTTCATTTTTTTCCAAAGTTTTTATTCTATATTAGTAATAGCATCTTTAATTGATAGACAATTTTGTAAAATCATACCATCAGAAAAGGATTCTTTTGCCGCCCTATCCGCCATCTCGTTGACAAAATGTTTCGAAATATAATGTTAGTTGAATTGTGAAGGTTTCCAAATTATTTAATTTCACTTAATGAAAAATATTTTTTTAGGTACCCTATACTGGTATCATGTTAATATTTAATTTAATTTTTGATAGGTGACTCCGCTCATAAATTGTTGCCGTATCTAATGATTCCCTATAAAAATCCCATAGAAGACTACCAGAAATTTTTTAATCAAAAAATCCAGAAAGCGAGCGTCATAATGAAGCAGTGTTTGAAAATGTTGAAAAAACGATTTAATTGCTTAACAACTCCAAGAGGGTTGCAGTATACCCCGGAAAAGGCAATAAAGATTGTAATCAGCTGTTGCATACTGCATAATATTTGTATATCATACAAGCATATGTGGTTACCACCAGATACAGAAACTTCACAGGAAATTCGTAATGATGAAGATGATATAGTGGAAGTATTTAATGAAGACTGTGCCGAATCCAGCTGTATAAGAGATGAAATAGCTATGCAAGCATTTCTTATGGGCCAAATTTCTAAGACTCCCGAGGATTCTAATGGCAAAAATCGTTCATATGTCTCTAGATTGCGTCAGGCTACAGATATTCTGGATTTTCCAGACAACAAGTACGATTTAACTAATATAAGCATTTTTATTGAAATTATTTTAATTGAATTATTATTATATTACTTTAGATATATGAAAATTTTTGGCATCAATAAGGAAGCTTTCTCCGCATTACTTGAGGAAATAACACCAAAACTGCAAGCTAGCTATAGAATTACACACACTCCGCCATCAATTAAACTGGCCACATTTTTAGAGTTTATCGCGGGCAGTGCTAATGTTTCGAGTATTGAACTTGAATATAATCGCAACATTTCGAAATCGCTAAAATCTAAAATAATATGTGAAATGTTAGATATATTCGTGGAACACTTGTATGGGAAATGGATAAAATTGGAACAAACGCCAGAAGAGGAAAATTTTGCTAAAGAACATTTCTACCATAGCACTGGCTTATCTGGTGTTATAGGCTGTGTGGATAATATACACATACAAATTAAAACACCAGCCAAGCATATAAAGAAACTTTACTTTAACCGAAAATCTTTTTACAGCCTAAATGTCATGATGGTGAGTATATAAAATTAAAAAAAAACATTATTTTAATTCACATTTTTTTGTATCTCCATTTAAGATTTGTGATCATAATATGATTATAAAATATGTTGACGCTTATCAGCCAGGTTCGTATCACGATGCCTACGTTTGGGATCAAAGTTCAGCAGAGAATTATTTTAGACATAAAACAAATAGTTGGCTAATTGGTAAATACCATACAGATCTCATGCTTGACAAATATTAAATAAATTATTCTTCCTAACAGGTGATTCAGCTTATAAATTACAACCATATATGATGATTCCTTATAAACAACCAACACAAACTCATGAGCACAAGTTTAACGAACAACATTTTGAAGCAAGAAAAGTGATGCGAAAGTGCTTTCGTATTTTGAAAACCCGTTTCAAATGTTTATCATCCAGTACAGGCTTGCAATACACCATAGAGAAAGCCAGTAAAATCATAATAAGCTGTTGCATTTTACACAATATTTGCATATCTTATAAAAACTATTGGCCAAATAATGATATTACATGTGACGATAGTGACAACGACGACGAAGAGAATATATTAGAATCAACAGATATAGAACGTGCGATTTGTACGCGCGATAAAATTGCAATAAAATTACTATAAATTTAGTAGAATGTAGAGAAACTTTTTTATTTAAAATTCAACATTAAAATTAAATTTAATGGTTTCTATTCTGAAATACGCATCAACTTGGTGAAAGTTACATGGAACAAAAAAAAATCAAAACTATTTATTTTATCATACAAAATTAACCGTTAAAAATAGAGAGATAGAGAGATATAAGGTAAGTTTTTTTCTTTTGCAGTAAAATGCAGTAAATGAGTAGTTACTGAGAAAACTGAAAAAAGTACGCGAACGGAAAAATAGTAAAAATAAAGGCTCAGTTAGCCGACTGTAATGTAAAGTAACTGCAACAGTAGGAAACAGCTGATCAATATTGTTATGTGAAAAGTAATGAAAATGGTTATAGAGATGTAATGTAACGTAATGTATCGATCAGCTGTTTCGTACTGTTGCAGTTACTTTACATTACAGTCGGCTAACTAAACCTTTAGTAAGATTGAAGAAACAGCTGACTACTCCTCCACACAGTGCTGAAAAATATATAAACATTTGATTATTCAACTCTTTTAATTATTGGCACTCGATACAATATTTTTATAAGACGAACAATCTAAGAATACATTTTGTAATTTCGTTCATATAATAATTGCAAATAATTTCTTATTGATTTCCTTGTTTTGTTGCTGTTTAAATTAATAAATATTACATGACTATTTAAGAAGTTTATTATTCGACATATTGTCATAATTATATTTTAATTTGAAATTTATTTGCTTGTGGTTTAGCCCGGTCTATATACGCATTTCATTGGCGCTTAAACCAAATCATCAGTAGACTTCAACCACAAATTTTGAACAGTCACAAACCTCTTACTTTATGCACAGACTTTCAAAAACTATATGAGAATTCATAAGAACAATAATATTTTTGAAAATCACAAAGACAAAATAAGTTTGGTAGGCTTTGTAATTACTTTTTATCCAATGGATTTCTAATTGTATGAAGGTGTAGAAAAATAAAATAGATTCATATCGAATATAAATTATTTGCTGGGTTTTGTATGAGTTTCAAAGCCTACCAAACTTATTTTGTCTTTGTGATTTTCAAAAATATTATTGTTCTTATGAATTCTCATATAGTTTTTGAAAGTCTGTGCATAAAGTAAGAGGTTTGTGACTGTTCAAAATTTGTGGTTGAAGTCTACTGATGATTTGGTTTAAGCGCCAATGAAATGCGTATATAGACCGGGCTAAACCACAAGCAAATAAATTTCAAATTAAAATTACATGACTATTTATTAATGTTACTGATTACCTTAAAAGCAAGTGCAATACTAAGTAACCAGATACTTTACAGTTTTACAACTCTGAGTAATTTGAATAATTTGCAAAACAAAAGGATTACAAAAGTAAATTACAATATATGTACAGGGTGTTTTTTAGAGGTATAGAACTTCGAATTGAAATAAAACACAAGAAAATCGTTTTAATGTCCATCAATTTGGCTTTATTGGAAGGATAATTTTATGCCATTAATGTTTAAATATGATTTCGGTCATGTGGCCGCCGCGGCTGGCTCGAATAAAGCCAATTCTACAGGTCCAATTTTCAACCACTTTTTCGAGCATATGGGGCCGTATGTTGGCAATAACGCCACGAATGTTGGTTTCCAAGTCCCCTAACGTTTCTGGTTTGTTGGCGTAGACGAGCGACTTCACATATCCCCAAAGAAAATAATCCAATGGTGTAAAATCACACGATCTTGGTGGCCAATTGACAGGTCCACTCCGCGAAATTATGCGCTCATCGAATGTTCCCTTCAATAAATCGATTGTGACGTGCGCTGTATGGTATGTAGCGCCGTCTTGTTGGAACCACAACTCATCCACATTCATGCCATCCAAAATCTTCCATAAAGTTGATGGACAAAGCTCCAATTGCTGTGCTCGGTGGCGAATCGATTCATTCGGGTCCTCTTCAACACTTTGCTCTACAGCGGCAATTGTTTCTTCGGTGCGCACTGTTCGACGTCTCTGCGGATGCGTATTATCACATAGAGTAAACGTAGTGCGAAAACGATCCATGGTTAACCGAATTAATTGCTCTGATGGACGATTATGTCGACCATAAAATGGACGGAGCTTGCGGTAAACTTCGCGAACTGAACCATTATTTTCGAAATAAATTTGCACGATTTGCAAGCTTGTTCTTTTGTCAACCTGTTCATGATGAAATGGCAAACCAAACTAAATATTAATCACTTGACAGCTGACAAAATGGCCGCCAGTTAAAAAAGTGATGCCAACTTAAAGTTCTATACCTCAATAAAAAACACCCAATACATATTTACTCGTATTTTAACAGTAATTATTATTATACTTTATAAAATAATGATTTTTTAATGAGTTTCACAATATTTATTTAACTTTTTCTAAAATTTTTACACTTTTCATTTGCTTACTTTTCATTTGTTTACATTTTGAATCATATGTTTTTATCTTACTAAACTTTACTACGACAAAATTCTGCAGTAAAAATTTGCAAAACATTCAGTCGAAAACTGTCACTTTACTCTCTAAATTTGTGTTCTCATTTACTGCATTTTGGGTACGCGAACGCGATTTAGTAAAATACAGTAAACTTCAGTAAAAATTTGTAAAAACTTTTGAGTACGCGAACGCAATTATGTATATTCATTTACCATTCAGACTCTGCACTGGATTATAATGCATTCACTATCAAAAACATCTGATTTTGTTTTTATTGTCATTTTATTTATTCATGTTTTATCAGGGCTTGAAGGCCAACTTTGAGGGGCGGACGCATCCCTAAAACACAACTTACTTACGCTATGAAATTTTTTTATATTTTTTTTACATAAAATTGAACCGGTGAGAATAAAAGAAATAAAAAAATTAAATGAATAACGGCCATTCTAATGTACATACATACATACATATGTACATATTTATATACGCTTCAGATCTCGTTTTCTTAACTTAGAGTTGGGAAAAAATAGGTCATAGGATTATTATTATTTTGATCCACGTTGCGTTCCTTATAAGTTTTTTTTCTATCAAATTTGCAATACAGTCGTTAAGCAGCTCTGGGTCGGGGAACATCTCTCGCGTCATCGTAATTATTTCTTAAGTGCGGTTAGGCTTGTGTTTGTTGTTTGGCCTTCGAGAGTTTTTCGTCTCGCTCGCACTGGTTGAATGATCTGCCACGGATAACCGTATAATCTTGCGGTTTTTTGCGGAATTTCTTTAACAACCACGTTGCCTACTTCCTATGTGAAGGCATAGGTCGTGTACAGTCAGTCACAAAACCTTATAAAATACTGTTAATACCATCTTGGGCATATGGTCTACGTTACTCCGCCCATATTTGTGCAACACCATATTATGCAGATTTACTTTGCATTAATACCTATGTTTAATAAATAAATATGTAAATAAATATTTGCAATACGATAAGCACAAACTATAAGTTTCACTTTTCTTAGATCATCGCATCATATGTACATATGTATGTATGTCGGATATTATTGGGTTAAACATGGTTATACGTTTATAGGTATGTATGTATGTATGTATGTATGTATGTATGTATGTATGTATGTATGTATGTATGTATGTACATATTTATATAAAAAAAGTTAGGTCGCAATTAAGTTTTTTTCTTGGGCTTTTTTAAATGTTCTGAGAAGTTGTTCTTCATAACTATACATACATACATACATATGTACATATTTATTTATATACAAACATGTGTACATAAAAAAACATATATGTATGTATGTATATGTAGGTATGTATTTCGCAAGATCTAGGTATTGTATCGTTTTCCAAATTTATTTAGAAACGTTACCAGCTATTTCAGAAATTTCATCAATGTGTTCGCATCATAGGATCTGGGAAATTTAATATTTTATGAAAATTAGCACAAAATACTGCACAAAATACTGCTTCCCAAAAGCGTTTTCGTAAGGGAGACAATGTTACAGAAAGTATTTCAATTTCCAAAATTACTTTCTCCCATATATGTACATACATATGTATGTACATATCGAGCCTTATTTTCAATTTTATTATGAGCAACAAAAATAAAATTTTTCAGGAGACGGTTTTTTTAAAATATTCAAATACAGTTAGAGTCATAAGTCTACAAGCAGTCAATAAAAAAAACTTTGTTTAATAACTTTTTCCAAACTAATCCATTTATTGAATTCAAATTCAGTTATTCTTATATTATATTTAACCAGAGATATTAGTGTTAAATTTCATTATAAATACTTTTAAAACAGCCGAGATACATGTACATTAGTTCTAAAGAATAGCAACACAAACGATCAAAAGTCTACAAGCACTAAATAAATAAAAATATGTTTTATGTAAAACTGTTCCTTTTTTATGTTTAATAACGAGTTGGATATCCGCAGCATTTCAAGACTTCTGCCAAGCGATTTTTCATCGAAGCTACAAGCTTGTTGGTCTCCTGAGGTGTTATTTCAGCCCACTCTTTTAATATAACCTGCTTTAACTGCTGAACACTCGTTATTGTATGTTTGCGAATTTTATTTTCCAAAAGAGCCCACAAATGCTCTATTGGATTTAAATCAGGTGACTGTGGTGGCGTGCGTAATAGTTTTGGGGCATTATATAACAACCAAAGACGTACGATTTCTGCGGTATGTTTGGGATCGTTATCTTGTTGGAAATAAAAGCTATTTGATAGTCCCAATTTTTCAGCACTCGATCGCATATTGCGCTTTAAAATGTCTAAATATATATTTCTGTCCATTGTTGTCTCAACAAACTCAAGGTTTCCCGTACCGCCGGCAGACATACAGCCCCAAAGCATCACACCACCACCACCATGTTTCACCGTAGGATAAAGGCATGATTTTTTGTATGCATCGCCTTTCTTCCGCCATACTAATTTGCGACCTTTAATTCCAAAAACACAATGCTTTGTTTCATCTGAGAAAAGCACATCATTCCAAAAGTCATTTGGCATATTTATGTATTTATTTGCGAAATCTATTCGCTTTTTTCGATTTACCACGGAAATAAACGGCTTTTTCCGTGCGACTCTACCGTGAAAACCAGCCCGTCTCAAAATTCTCCGTGCAGTAACCAAAGAAATATCTTTAGAGAATCTTTCGAGAACATCCTGTGTAATTTGAGATGCTGTTAAACGTGGATTTTTCATCACAGAGTTCAAAATGGAGCGGCTTTCACGGAGAGTTAGTTTCGGTGGGCGACCAGAACGAGGCTTTGAAGTGATAATTCCTGTAGATCTAAAATTTTTTATCACTGTATATACTGAGCAATGAGATCTTTTAATCAAACAGCCAATTTCCCGGTTAGACTTTCCTTCCTGCCATAGCTTAATGATGATACTTCTCTCCCCCACACTAATTTCTTTTCTTCTAGAAGACATCGCCAATTTTAAACGCGTTAAAAAACAAAATGCAAACTACTTCGTTTTAATTCTGATAAACAATCAAAAATACAAAAATATGCAATGAATATTTTGGGAAAATTTGCATGTAACACACTTCAACGCTGCAACAATAATAACTGCTTGTAGACTTTTGAGTGCTTGTTTTGCTATGAGCGAAAACAAAAGTGCCGTTATTTTTGGTTTTTTGGAAAAACACAAAAAGAAATTTGGCAACAACGTTCTACGCTAAGTATTGCATAAGAAACACATGAAGTTGAATAAAGTAAATGGGTTCCTTTTGGAAAAATTAAATATTATTTTTATTTCAATATGCTGCTTGTAGACTAATGACTCATACTGTATGTTTTTTGGACATACATACATACATACATATGTATGTAAATTGTCGCTTATGATAAAATTGTATAGCCCGTATCTTAAAAGTTATCAAAAATTTTGGATTTTTGATAATTCTAAACTATGGGTAGGTTAGGTTTGGTTAGGAAGGGTGGTGTGATTCCCTTCTATTTCTTGAAATTGGCGTTGACTTTTACACCTCCAAAATCTTGAGTTACGGGTAAAAAGCGGGTTTTCGTACCCGTAAGCACTTATCAACCTCTAACTACGTTAAATATCCACCGATTTCAAATTTATAAACGGATTTAAAAAGAATACACTACGACCTTTCGAACCACATTTAGTCCGTTTCGGTCAATTTCAGATATACATACATACATATGTATGTCCGTATTGTTTTATCGAATGTAAGTTTTTCGGGTTTTTCGACACTTTTTTACTTTGGACTCGTTCTTAGGCAGTCTTTTTGTAGTCCAATAATATTTTAATTTCAATTAAAAAGTATATTTTCGATAACATGTCGCTTATGATAATATCGAAAAAAAGGATCGATATGTATGTACATATGTACATTAGGCTTATGCAGAAAATAAAAAATTTGCAAAACACGAAGGGCTCACTGGGTTTTCATATGCGGGCTAAAATTCTAAGACAAACTGCGTTTTTATTTTTTTGATATCTTAAAAAAAATTTCCGCACCAAATGCATTTGCTGCAGCAAAAACGTGGATTTTCAAATCCAAAAAAAGTCTCATATTTTCGTAATGACAAAAAATTATTTTTTAATAAACCATCTACTAGTACTATAAATTAAAAAATATAGTTTTATTTAGGGCCTTATTTTGTAACACGCAAAGCTTAGCGTTGATAAATTTTGTATGCATTTTGTTTTTGTAATCTAAATTTTTTCCATAGAAAATTTTTCTACGCAAAAAAGTTAAACATTTCCAGCTCTGGAGCAGTGATGTTTATTTTTAGGGTTCCGTACACCAAAGGTGAAAAAAGGAACCCTATTGTTTTCGCTACGCTGTCCGTGTGTCCGTCACACGCTATTTTCTCAGGAACCGTAAGAGCTACAGACCTGAAATTTGGACTGAGTATGTAGAACCTTGGTCGCTACAACAACAAATACAAATACAAATGAGAATTAAAAATTAAAGGGTGTTCCAAAACGAGCAACGAAAAATGTTACAATCCCATGTATAGACTGCAACAATTAACACACAAATTTAAAAAAAAAATTTAATTAAAGGGTGGTCCATCAGTTAATACAATTTTGGCTATTTAATTTTGACAACTTGCTATATCTTGGAAACCGTAAGAGGTAAACTCTTGAAATTTTCAAAAACGGTAAAACTAAAAAAACCAAAAATTATAAAATCGCCAAACCAAAAAAAAAAAATCGCCAAAAATTTAAAAAAAAATTGCAAAAATTAAAAAAATCGCCAAAATTAAAAATAAATTCCTAACACTAAAATAAATCGCCAAATTCGAAAAAATCCCCAAAATTAAAAAAAAATCGCCAAAGGAAAAAATCGCCAAAATTAAAAAAAAGCCAAATTCGAAAAATATCGCCAAAACGAGAAAAGAAGTGTCAAAACTAAAAAAATTGACAAAATAAAAAAAAACGTCAAAAATCGCCAAATTAAAAAAAATTGCCAAAATTAAAAAAAGTCAAAAACTAAAAAAAATCGCCAAAACGAAAAAAGTGTCAAAACTAAAAAGCGCCAATAAACGCAAAAAACCCAAAACTAAAAAAAGCTTAAAACCAAAAAAACCCAAAAACGAAAAAAAATGTTAAAACTATATTTTATATAGTTAGGCTAAAATTCGTATTGAATTACATATCTCGTGTCCGTACGGAACTTTTCGTGCGCGTGTCAAAGTCGTACTTCACTGAATTTATTATAATTTTCTGCACCAAACTTTTCTTTCCAAAATGTGAAGTACATACACATATAATTAAAAAAAAAAATAAAAAAATTAATTAAACCTAGTTACTTTTACATATGTATATATATCACAAAAAGTGTAAGTTTCCCAACACTGGAATCATCTTTTTTGATTTTTCTGATTTCTTGTATTAATCTCTTGAATTTATAGAGAAAAGGGAAAATTTGTTTTAGTAAGTTTTATGAAAAAAAGTTTTCCAACCCTGGAAACGTCTTTTTAATTTTTTTTATTTTGAAATAACAATTTCATTGGTACTGAAGTATGTATAAAATAAGTTTATTTAATAAAAAAATATAAATTAATTTTTGGTAGTTTTTGGCAAAATAAAGTTTGTTTTCCAGCTCTGAAACCTACTGATCGATTTTGCTGATTTTGAATACCAATCTATTTTGAACTATTTCTGACCATTTTTGGTAAAGGATATAAAAATATGCGTTTAGCGAACATGTACAAACAAGCCTACACAGATATTTATAATTTGGAGTAATTTGATAACTTAACATCCTAATTTAAATTAACAACTTAAAAGATTATGAAATGTAAAATATTTTTTATACAAAGTAAATAAGAAAATTATTCGTATTCTTAACAAAAACTTTTTGAATATTTTTTCATTCTAAATTGTTCTAACGAACAAAAATTAAAAAAAAAACTAATGGAGTATTCGAATAATTTTTGTTCGAATGACACAGTATATACATGTTTAATCAGCCTCAAAAGTTTCCATGTTTCCGGAAAATTTTGGTATTTGTTCTTAAACAATTTTATGCAATTTAAATCTTCCAGCAGCAACGCTGAATGAATAATACTGTTTTAACTATCGCTCAGTTAGTTTTAGACATTTCCAACAGTGAAGCAGCAGCAATAAAATTTTTGTTTGTTTTATTCCCAACACTACCTTCTAAATATATCTATTTGTGTATGTATGTATATGTATATGTATGTACATTGGTAATACTACGGCCCAATGTGTACCGAGTTTAGTTGTATTTAAGAACTACTTATTTCAAATAATCATTTGTAGTTAACCCTTAGGCTCCAGCAGTATAAAAAAATTTGGAAGTAAGTTTTTTTTAAAGTTGTTTCTTTTTAATTTAACGATTTTCCTGTTCATGTGAGTTTTTCAAAATTAAAAAAAAAATGGTATTTTAACTATACAGTTTGCAAAGTTGGCCAACCAATTGTAAAAGTTTTAAGGAAATTGATTCTGATGAAGGTGCCTCGCAACCTGGCTGTCCAATTATTGCTTAATAAATACGAAAAAGTGTTCCGAAAAAAAAACAAAGTGTCCTAAAAAATGCTAAAAATTTTCCCAAAATTAAAATAACAAACAAATCTTTTTTAAGGTTCCGTACACCAAAGGTGAAAAAAGGAACCCTATTGTTATCGCTACGCTGTCCGTCTGTCCGTCTGTCCATCACACGGTATTTTCTCAGGAACCGTAAGAGCTACGGACCTGAAATTTGGACAGAGTATGTAGAACCTTGGCCACTACAACAACAATACATGAGAATTAGAAATTAAAGGGTGCTCCAAAACAAGCGACGAAAAATGTTAAAATCTCATGTAATATACATACAATTGTATGTACATATGTATATTGACACTTGAAATTTGTAAAATTAGTGTATTTTTATATAGACTACAACAATAAACATTAAAATATTAACAAATTTAAATTAAAGGGTGGTCCATCAGTTAATGCAATTTTGACAAATTGCTATATCTTGGAGACCGTAAGAGGTAAACTCTTGAAATTTTCAAAAACGGTAAAACTAAAAAATCCGAAAATTATAAAACCGCCAAACCGAAAAAAATCGCCAAAACCTGAAAAAAATCGCCAAAAATTAAAAAAAAATCGCCAAATCGAAAAAAAATCAACAAAACTAAAAAAAAATTCAAGCACTAAAATAAATCGCCAAATTCGAAAAAATCTTTTAAATGAAAAAAAAATCGCCAATATGAAAAAAACGCCAAAAACCGAAACAAATCGCCAAAACGCGAAACATGCGCCAAAACCAAAATAATTGTTTATGTGAAAAGAAAAATCGCCAAAATGAAAAAAAATCGCCAAAATTAAAAAAAATCGCCAAATTTAAAAAAAATCGTTAAAACGAAAAAATCGCCAAAATTTAAAACAAACGCCAAAAACCGAAAAAAACCCGCAAAACGAAAAAAAAGTGCCAAAACTAAAAAAAATCGCCAAAACCAAAAAAATCACCTATATGAAAAAATCGCAAAAATGAAAAAAAATCGCTCAAATAAAAAAATCGCCAAATTAATAAAAATTGCCAAAATTAAAAAAACTTAAAAAACCAAAAAAAAATCGCCAAAACGCGAAAAAAAGTGCCAAAACTCAGAAAGCGCCAATAAATTCAAAAAACCCCCAAACTAAAAAAAAAACGCTTAAAACCGAAAAAAAGCCAAAAACGAAAAAAAATGCCAAAACAATAGTTTATATTGTTCGTATTGAATTACATATCTCGTGCCCGTACGGAACCCTTCGTGCGCGGGTCAAAGTCGCACTTCACTGAATTTATTTTATATTCTCAAAGCAAAATGATCTACGATTACATATCTGTACGTCTGTCTGTATGTCTGTGAAAAATGAAAGATCGTTATCAGTTAAATTTCTTCTAAATTAAATTTCTAAAATTTTTTTAAGAGCCTACTTAATTACTTTATTAGATAAAATAAAATTTTACCTTTCTGAGCAAAACGCAAAAGTAATATACATATGTATGTATGTATGTACACAGAAGAGTCTACAGCAGCGTTGTCAACTTGGTGCGTTTCGCACCATTTTGGGTGCTTTTTGAAATTTTTTTGTGCGAAAAATTCCTTAGTTGGTGCGTGGTGCCCTTTTTTATACCCTTTACCAAAAAATGGTAAAAGGGTATATATAGGTTTGTCATTCCGTTTGTAATTTCTACAATATTAATAAGCGACACATAAAGGGTATATTCTGGATCCTTATGCATAGGGAAGACGAACAAGCGATGTCCGCCTGTCCGTCTGTCTGTACGCGAAATCGGTTTTCCCAAGCTCCCAGAACACCTAGAGACTTCGTTCTTGGACTGGTGTGTCAGAAATTTTCCGAAAAATTTTGCTATTGAAAATCAGCAAAATCGGGCAGACCGTTTCAGAGCTGGAAAACTCAAACTCTATTTTCCCATAGAAAATAACTACCGCAAACAAGTTTTTATTACTTTTTTATTAAATTAACTTATTTTATACTTCGGTATACATAAAATTGGTATTTATAATTAAAAAAAAATTGTAAAACTTAACAAAATAAAAAAACGTTTCCAGGGTTGGAAAGCTTTAACTTTTTTCCTAATAATTAAACATATTTCATGTTTTAGGAAGAAGGCTGTTTTCTCAGGAACGGTAAAAGCTACGGGTCTGAAATTTGGACAGTGTATGTAGAAGTTTGGTTGCTACAACAACAAATATATAAAAGCTTAAAATTAAAGGGTGTTCCAAAATGAGCGACGAAAAATGTTAAAATCTCATGTAATATACATACAATTGTATGTACATATGTATATTGTCACTTGAAATTTGTAAAATTAGTGTATTTTTATATAGGCACACTAAAATTAAAAAATTTAAATTAAAGGGTGGTCCATCAGTTAATGCAATTTTGACTATGTAATTTTGACAAATTGGTATATCTTGGAAACAGTAAGAGTTAAACTCTTGAAATTTTCAAAAACGGTAAAACTAAAAAATCCGAAAATTATAAAATCGCCAAAAATTTAAAAAAATCGCCAAAATAAAAAAAAATCGCCAAAATGAAAAAAATCGCTAAAATTAAAAAAAAACGCCAAAAACCGAAAAAAATCGCCAAAACGAGAAAAACGTGTCAAGACTAAAAAAAAGTTCCCACAATGAAAAAAACTCGCAAAAATCGCTTAAATGAAAAAAAATCGCCAAAATCAAAAAAATCGCCAAAACGAAAATAAATCGCCAAAATTAAAAAAAAAACGCCAAATTCTGAAAAAAAATCGCCAAAACAAAAAAAAATTGCCTATATGAAAAAAAAATCGCCAAAAATTAAAAAATCGCTTATATGAGAAAAAACGGCAAAATCAAAAAAATCGCCAAAACGAAAAAAATCGCCAATATTAAAAATCGCTAAAATTAAAAAAAAACGCCAAAAACCGAAAAAAAATCGCCAAAACGAGAAAACGTGTCAAAATTAAAAATAAACTTCCACAATGACAAAAAAATAAAAACGCAAAAAACCGCAAAAATCTCCAAAACAAAAAAAACATGCTTATATGAACAAAAATTGCCAAAAATTAAAAAAAATCGCCTAAATAAAAAAAAAAATAGCCAAAATCCAAAAAAATCGCCAAAACGAAAATAAATCGCCAAAATTAAAAAAAACGCCAAACTCTGAAAAAATCGCTAAAACAAAAACAAAATTGCCAAAAATTAAAAAAAAAATCGCTTATATGAAAAAAACATCGGCAAAATCAAAAAAATTGCCAAAACGAAAAAAATCGTCAAAACGAGAAAAAAGTGTCAAAACAAAAAAAATTCCCATAATGACAAAAATCGCCAAAACAAAAAAAAAATGCTTATATGAACAAAAATCGCCAAAAATGAAAAAAAATCGCCTAAATGAAAAAAAATTGCCAAAATCAAAAAATCGCCAAAACGAAAATAAATCGCCAAATAAAAAAAAACGCCAAAAACCGAAAAAAATTGCCCGTATGAAATAAAATCGCCAAAAATTTACAAAATCGCTTAAATGAAAAAAAATAGTCAAAATCAAAAAAATCCCGCAAAACGAAAAAAAATCGCCAAAATTAAAAAAACGCCAAAAACCGAAAAAAATCGCTTAAACGAGAAAAAAGTGTCAAAACTAAAAAAACTGCCAAAAAGAAATAAAAACGCCAAAAACCGAAAAAATAGCCAAAACAAAAAAATTGCCTCTTTGGAAAAATCGCCAAAAAATAAAAAATCGCCTAAATAAAAAAAATTTTCAAAATCAAAAAAAAATGCCAGAAGGAAAATAAGTCGCCAAAATTAAAAAACGCCAAAAACCGAAAAAAATCGCCAAAACGAGAAAAAAGTGTCAAAACTAAAAAAATTGCCACAAAAAAATAAAAAAAATATAAAAAATATATAAAAGTAAAAAAATCGCCTAAATGAAAAAAAATCGTCAAAATCAAAAAAAATCGCCAAAATTAAAAAAACGCCAAAAATCGAAAAAAATCGCCAAAACCAAAACAATTGCCTATATGAAAAAAAATCGCCAAAAAAAGCACCAAATTAAACATAATGCTTAAAACCTAAAAATTGCACAAAAAGTATGAATTTTTTCACAAAATTAATATGTACCTACATATCTCTGTGCTTATATGTATTATACTACATAAACGCACTTTAGTAAAGGGTATATAAGATTCGGCACATCCGAATATAGCACTCTTACTTGTTTAAATTTTGGTGCGTTTTTTAATTTTTGGTGGCACCAAGGCAAATTGAACTTACCAACTTCCTGTCAATGTTAATTACCATATTAAGAGTAATGATGTTTACAAACCATCACAATTTGAAATGAAATCCGTTTTATGACCCGATGATAACAATAACGATGAAAATACTATATTTATTAATTTGGAATAATTATTTTTTGATCTCTTTTTAAAAAGTTTTAAGCAGAATTTATAAAATTAATGGACAAAAATGTATAATTTTGTATAAATTAATGCAAACATCTGTATGTGCCCTTAATTCTGAAACTTGTATAAAGCTATGTACATACGATTGTCAGATCTTACAATATTGTCAGATCTGGCAATGTGCTGACAATGTAATATTCCTTGTCAGTTCACACGGTTGTAAGAAAATCTTACAATTTATTGCCAGACGGTTGTATGGCAATAAATTCATCTGACAAAATCGTCAGTCAAAAAATTGTCAGTTCACACGTTTGTCATATGCACAAATTTTCAGATCTGTTCTTACGCGTTGCCAGACTCAAAACATTTGTTATAATGGGGAAAATTCATATCGCCGTTTCTAGATGTTTGTAAGTGATTCGATTATCCGTTAATCTTTGAATTTTCAAAGTAACGACTTGTATGTTGCTAGTGCAGTGTGCTATTTTTAGTACAGGGTGATTACCATAAGTGCTCGCACTTTTATTTGTATACGTGTATGTCTGTAGCTTTGTACACAATTGTTGTTGCTATAGTGCTTGCACGTGAATATGTGTGTACATTTATTGCTTTAGTTAAATACTTCTAGATAGTTCTTTGCATTAACCCTGTAGGAATCTTTTTACGTAACAATATGAATTAAAAGTGTAATAGTGTATTTCATTTTTATATGATAATTTCATACAACAAATGTTAAACTCTTGTATTTAATATGATAATACAATCGATACAGAGATACAAGATGTTTTGTGAATTAAGCAAATATAAACTTTTAAAAAACAGCCAAAAAGTTTCTAGAACGTGGAAATAGTAATTTTAAATTATAATAGGCGAAAACTTCTATATAAAAATAATTATTCGCCATTTTTATTTAAATTATGAAGTGAATTTTATAGAATCAATCTATACAGAAACCCAGCAAATTTCTCATTTTCAAAAAACTAATAATGGTCCTGCAGAAGATAAATTTCGGTATACAGAACAGGGTCGCGTATTTCTATAATATACTTTTGTTTGCGTAGATTCATTATTAGTTTGTTGTTTTTTTTCGCTGGAGACACTGTGTGGTAAAATCTTTAGGATAAATTTATGAATTGGTTGGATGTTAAAGGGTTTCTATTTAAACCATAGCCGGTCAAAGTGACACCAGAGTGCCGAACTTCTGTCATTGCTCAGAATGGGTCATATGGATTAATTATTAAAAACTGCAACCATAGAAATATTTTGTAAAGCAGGCCCAGAAGTGTTTGAGAATATGAAAATGTCAACAACACCGCCGTACAACGAAATTCGTCGTGTGTGACGAACTCCGAGATAGATTTATTTATATTTTGTACGCCGAGGTACGAGGAAAAAACAAAATTGCGAGAAAATTCTCTCTCTCGCTATCTCTCTGTTTTTGTATACAGAACAACTAACTTTATCAAATATGAAAGAGGTATTCGGAGAGTAAATTCGTCGTTATTGTGCTTCACAAGACGAATTTACGCAGCGAATGCTTATCGACGAATTCGTCGACATAGACGAAATTCGTCGTTCGTCCCAGTTGTGTTCCTAGCATTAGTCGAGAAGCATTCACTGCGTAAATTCGTCGTGTGAAGCACAATAACGAGGAATTCACCGAATTCCTCTCCCATATTTGGTAAAGTTGGTTGGTTTGTGTACAAAGACATACAGAGAGAGAAAATTGTTTTTTCGTCGTTCGTCGGCGTACAAAATAGAAATAAGTCTATCTCAGAGTTCGTCACGTATGTGAGTAAAAGCAGATAAATAAAAAATAAGAAAATAACAATAATTCTAATTTTTAACCGACTTCAAAAATAGAATGAAGTTTACAATTCGTCTCAATTTTTTTAGGTGTGTACTAGTGATGTAAAGAATGTCAATTTTTGATATTCGCGAATACGAATATTTCAAATGATATTCGCGAATACAAATACGAATATTTTAAACGATATTCGCGAATACGAATACGAATATTATATGCAATATGATATATTAAAAAATTGTTTTGAAAAAGGACTTCACACTCTTGTTAACGTACTTTAAAGTTAATAAAAAGTACCCAAAATTTTAATGATCGACATAATAATAATATTTGAAAATGATACAAACCACAAATTTCTATAAAAAAATTAATGTATTTGTACAAACTAAAATTTTTAGTCATTTATTTAAATTTCGTTTAGGATTTATGCATTTGTTTATTTAATTTCTTTGGAAAAATATTCGTATTCGTATTCGCCTGAATTTGACGAATACGAAAACATTCATATTCGCATCCGCCTAAATTTAGCGAATACGAATACATTCGAATACCTTCATACATTTTTTTGTACATTTTAGACCGATTGTAAATTTTTTTTGTATAATTTCATGATATTCTAATTATTTTACTGCTGCGGAACATATAAAATACCTTTGGTTCTTGTAATTACACAATTTAAAAGTTTAAAAAAATGACCAGGTTACGCCCATTAAAATTAATTATAATATTACACGTGGTTCTACTTAACCGATTTATACAAAACTTCCCACACACCTTGAGCTGTAAAACAGACACAATTCCCCATTAAAAAATGGGCGAAGTTACGCCCATTAAAATTTAATATTTTATTTTAAGTGGTTCTACTTTACCGACTTTTACAAGACTTGACACGCACCCTGAGCTCTGAAAACACACACAATATTGCATTTAAAAAATGGGTGGAGGCACGCCCACGTACTTCTTCTTATCTTTTTCTATCAAATCTTTGCATTGAAGTGGGTTTTTTTTTGGCAGAAATAATTATTATTTTTACTAGTACGAGTGTTCAAAATAACTCTAGAAACTTTATATTTACATACATACATACATACATACATACATATGTATATGTATAATTTAATGTTTTTAACCTATTGAGGACATGCGTTTACGCAGCGCTCACTTTAACTGCTTCTCTGGCTTAACTGTATTAATTTAAACTGAACAAATCATGAGAAAATATGGAATCTTAAAAATTCCAATTTCAGTTCTTAAAGTTAATTTTGGCTAATTTTTGGATACTTTAACAAATAATTTTAGAAAAGTTATAATGTAAAATATGGGAATGACAAAATTTTTTTGTGGGGAGGAAGTTAACATGCATATCAAATTATTCAAATATTTATTATAATTTAAACTTTAGTATTCATCTTGTATGATAATGAATGGGGGCTGAATATATATGAAAATATTCGATATGTGTAGAATATTAATTTTTTTGCATTCATAATTAACACTAAAATTTAAAAAAACTGAAATTAAAGGGTGTTCTATCAATTAATTCAATTTAGACTATGTAATTTGGCAATTTGTTGTATATTGGAAACCGTAGGAGACAAACTCTTGAAATTTTCAAAAACGGTAAAATTAAAAAATCTCAAAATTAGAAAATCGCCAAACCAAAAAAAAAATTGCCAAAATAAAAAAAATTTCTAACACTAAAATAAATCGCCAAATTGGAAAAAATCACCCAAATGAAAAAATTGTCAAAATTGAAAAAAAACGTAATAAACCAAAACGCGAAAAAGGCGCCAAAACCAAAATAATAGTTTATATTAAAAAAAATCGCCAAAATAAAAAAAATCGCCAACATGAAAAAAATAGCCAATGAAAAATTAATAAAAAATTGCCAAAAACCAAAAAAAAAAATGGCCTATATGAAAAAACAATTGCCAAAATTAGATAAATCTCAAGAAAAAAAAATCGCCAAAATTAATAAAACGTCAAAAAGCAAAAAAAAATCGCCAAAACGAGAAAAAAGTGCCAAAACTAAAAAAAGCGCCAATAAACGCAAAAAACCTCAAAACTAAAAATAAACGCTTTAAACCGAAAAAATCACAAAAACTAAAAAAAAGCCAAATCTATATTTTATATAGGCTAAGGTTCGTATTAAATTACATATCTCGTGTCCATGCGGAGCCCTTCGTGCGCGGGTCAAAGTCGCACTTCACTGAATTTATTTTTTATTTGCAGTTTAACGATTGATTTATTTTATTTTTGGTGATACTTTTCACTTAAGAGTTTTTTTAATTTTGCCGTTTTTTGTTTCGGAATTATATTAGTTTTGGGATTTTCTAGTTTTAACGTTTTTGAAAATGTCAAGATTTTTCCTCTTGCGGTTTCCAAGATACAGCAAGTTGACAAAAATACATTAACTGATAGAATAACCTTTAGTTGTGATTTTTTTTTAAATTTAGGCGTTAATTGGTGTAGTCTGCATGAAACTGCACTAAATTGTCTGCTTTAAAACACCCTTTAATTTTTAACTGTCATATATTTGTTGTTGTAGCGGCTAAAGTTTTACAAATTTTGAGATAATTTCACGTCCGTAGCAACTTACGGATCTCATCGCAGTGAAAACAAAAGGTTTCCTTTTTAGCTTTGGTGTACTATAAATATCTGCGTTATTTGTCTTCAAGTCTCTTTATTAAAAATATTCAGATCGTACTGAGAGAAATATAATTTTTTTTCCAGGCATGCTACAGAGAGGTAGCATAAGCAAAATAATTTCAAATAATTTCAAAGGAACATCAACAAAGCACGTGCCATATGCTGTTATGCTGTTATTACTTGTTTGCATTTCAAAAGCTGCAGCCAATTTAGAGGGTAAGTGCTTTAATATCATCCTCCTTTCTTCTCCGCTTTTACTAATTCTTAGAAAGAAAATAGATTTCCAATCAAAGAAGTTGTTCAACCAAAAAAGAAAAACCTACATACATATATGTATGTGTCTCTATATTATCTCACTTGACCTGAAACTCGATATAAACAAGTGAGCGAAGAAATTTCGAAACAAAATTGTTCGATATTTGTTCGCAAAACTAAAAAATTCAAACCTCTCTAGATAGTTTATCGAACGTGTGTGCTAGTCTGTTAGTCTAGAAGTATCAAGTTCGAGCCATGACAGCACTGTAAGTTAAAAAATAAAATAAAAACACATACTTACATACATATGTGCAATAATTGAAAAGAAAAAAAAATTGCCACAATAGCCTAGTGAATGTGAGCTAGTCAGATATTTTCATTATATTTAAGAGTTTTCTTTAAAATTTTAAAAATAATACTACTCATTTGCATGAGAATAAATACAACTATATTGAAGAATGAAAAACTATTCAACAAAACAGTCGGGCCCTGCAGGCTTTAGGCCGCACGTAAGAGTATACGACTAACGTACGTGCTAATAGATCTCTTAATTTCGAAAAGTGAGAAAATTAACAGAAATTTAATTTCAATTTTGTTATTAAATTTTCTATCGTCTTACAGGTACGCCACAAACGTGTGAAAGAGAAGGCGATGAATTTCCAGTTGACGTACCAGATTCCGAATGCTATAATTGTTTTTGTAAGGTATGTATGTATGGAAGTAGTTTAGAAAAAATTTTAGTTGTTTCGTTTACAGGTTATGTTTACTTAATAAAGTTTTGCAATGTTAATGTTTGAAAATATTGTGCCACTTATTGCACAATATACGGCAAAATGCAAATAATATGGCGTATATTATATACATATGTACATATGTGCAATAATATTAGTGTAATGGATGGTCCGCTTAAATAATTATGTATTTCTTTCTATCTTTTCAGCAAGGTAACGTTCGATGTTTCAAAAAATCTTGTCCGGTTCTTGCTGAATGTTATGTGTTGGAAGAGAAAACGCCCAATATATGTTGTTCGAAATGCAAAGGTACGCTTATTTGAAGAATTGATTAACAAAATGTTGGAATAGAAGTGGCAAATGTAAAAAAAGCAACTCCTTTTATATGTTGAGTGCAGACATAAATTTTCAGGGACAAACTAATTTGGTGCTTTGTTTAGTTTTGGTGCTCTTTCCTCGTTTAAGCGATTTTTTAGGTTTATGTAGTTTTTTTTATTTTGGCGCTTTTTTCATTTTTGTGATTTTTTAATTTTGGCGATTTTTTTTAATTTTGGCGATTTCTTTTCGGGTTTTGGCGATTTTTTTTTCGGTTTGGCGATTTTATAATCTTTTGATTTCTTTGTTCTACCGATTTTGAAAATTTCAAGAGTTTACCTCTTAAGGTTTCCAAGATGCAGCAAGTTGTCAAAATTACATTAACTGATAGACCACCATTTAATTTTGATTTTTAATAAATTTCAGAAATATGTACACACAATTGTATGTACGAGAGCAGATTAATAAGTCCGTGACTTTTCGAACTTCCCTCGTAGTTACATGAAATGCAACACTGTTCTTATCAAATACCGCCTGTTAATATACTACTGTCAAATTATGAGCAAGTGTCGTCATTTACTTTGCGTTTAACAGCTGTTCAATGGAAATTATTTTTGTTTAAAGTTTTTTAACGCACTATCAATCCCAAATTATTATTTTACTTATTTAGTAAAATATATTTTTATTAAAAATACATTGAAATTGATGATTGAGGGGCTTAGCTGGATCCTATGTGCATTTTACTGTTCCTAATGCAGATCATCAGAGAACCTTAAATAAAAACTTCTTAGAACAACTAGAGTTATTATGTTATAAACTTTCATGTAACAAATGAAAAGCTCAACAACAAATAACAAAGTTGAAACAAAAACTCAATAATCAACATGTTTTTTTATATTTTCTTACTTTGGGCTTGAGGGCCAACTTTGAGGGACGGACGTACCCCCTAAAACACAACTTATCGCTATGAAATTTTTTTTCAAATAAAACTGAACCGATTTGGGGTGAGTGAATATAAGTTACAACTAACGGCCACTCTAATGTACACACATATATATATATATATATATATATATATATATATATATATATATATATATATATATATATATGCATATATATATATACACATTAGAGTGCCCGTTAATTGTATGGAGACATTTTGTTTTTTGATTTCTTCTACTCTCACCGCCCAAATCAGTTCAGTTTTATGTAAAAAAAATACAACATATTTTCATACCAATAAGTAGTGTTTTAGGGGGTGCGTCCGGCCCTCAAAGTTGGCCTTCAAGCCCATTTTTCATTGTAATTTTTTGCATATGACTATCTTTTTAAAAAATCATTTTACAAGAATATGACATATGGCAATATTTTACATCTTCAAGTCAACAACATTAGTCTCAAAGAAAGTTGTTTGCTAAAATTAATAATTTAGAAAATGATGAGGAAAATAACCAACAAAATATCACCAATTTTATGTAAAAAAAATTGCTTGTGGGGCAACTTTGAGGGCCGGA
The DNA here is from genome assembly GCA_905220375.1 of Tachina fera. NCBI lineage: Eukaryota > Metazoa > Arthropoda > Insecta > Diptera > Tachinidae > Tachina > Tachina fera. The sequence continues at coordinate 97,859,971 of LR999967.1, read as the reverse complement.
CGCACCCCCTAAAATACAACTTATCGGTATGAAATTTTTTAGTATTTTTTTTACATAAAACTGAACCGATTTGGGGGTTGAGAGTAAAAGAAATCAAAAAAAGTAAAATAACGGCCACCCTAATACACACATATATATATATATATATATATGTATATTAAATCTTTCCATATAACATAGGAAAAAGTACATAAATATTTATTTACTTACAAAATTTTTCCAAAACCTCAATTCTTTTTTGGTTGGGATGTTTTCATAGAAGTTATTTGGGCCTTAGTTTTGGACCTTAGTTTGCTTTTAATTGGTCCATTTCGAAGAAAAATTCCTTAAAGCTATTCGCCTTTTTAGATATAATAATGAATGATGTCCATAAGAATTTCAGATTTATGATATTTATGTAAGCTAAAATTTTGAACTTATCAATAAATTTGTAAATATTTATTTCAGGTTGTATTTTTCGTGGCGTTACTTATGATAGTGGCTCAAAATGGACGGACCCCGAGAACCCCTGTAAATCCTACAAATGCGTTAGCAGTGTTGTTACCGAAACAATAATGAAATGCTATGAAAAGTGTGATGCAAATCAATTGACAGCACCACAACCGGGAGAATGTTGTCCAAAATGTCAAGGTAAATGGAAATATGAAATAAGATTTTATTAAAAAAAAATTAATAAAAATTAATTTTCATTAAATCCGTGTTTGGTTTGTGGGCGATGTATTTTATTTAGAAAAAAGAGCTAACATAAAAAAAATATTTTGCAATATAAAGTTCGACTTTTGTTATGATAAAAATATATCAGGTGTATACGTAGGGTAACGGCCACTCTAATATATATATAACAGGGCATAGAGAAAGGGACCTAGGGTAAAAAAAATAAATTTCCACTTTTTTTTTGATGTGAACAACATCTGAGCATCGAATGAGACCGATCCCATGCCCCAAAAGTGTTCCCTCCCAGAGATATGCGCGTTTTATGAAATTGAAGTCAACCAAAGATACTCTATTTAAATCCTTAAAATGGCTCTCCTGAACAAAACCGGGTTTTACCCTTAGGTCCATTTCTATTTTGCGCGTCACATATAAATATATATATATACATTTATATATATACACACATATATATATATATATATATATATATATATGTTTAAAAAAAAACAATTAAAATTTAAATCTTGTTTTCATTTCAGAAAAACTGTATTTTTAATTCTTAATAATTAAATATTATAAATAATTAAATTAGATATTTAATATATTTTTTCTTTTTTTCGTAAAAAACAAAGGTTGCGAAATCAATGGTCAAAAAGTTTTGGAAGGCCAGGAGCTGGTCGCCTCAATCAATGATGCTTGCTTGGTGTGTCAGTGCACGGAAAACAAATTGAAGTGCTCCAAAAAAGCATGTCCCGTCTTGCAATGTCCCATCTCGGAACAAAAACATGATCCCAAAGAATGTTGTCCGTATTGTACGAAGAACAAAGCATTCACACTGCCAACAGGTAATATTAAGATATATAATTTTATAGATTTTTGAGTTTTTATAGATTTTAGTTCCTACACCCTGAAAAATTTAAACTTAAAATCTACTTAAATAAGGTTAATCTTATATTTTTCGACAATGATTTTGCTTCATATGCGTTTCATGTTAATTTAATATGATTGATTTATAGTAATTGTCAAAAAAAATTTTTCCTTTTGAAATAACTTTATTTCACGTTGATTTAACATCAAAATGAAGAATCATGTTGAATCAAAGTTATTTCAAGTTAGAACAACATGAATTTAATTTAATGCAGTAATTGTATTTTATTAATTATTTCACTTACGTGTAGTTGACATAGACATCAGAAAAGTTTTTGTATTGGCTTCCCCAGCGAACATTTGAACTCGCAACTCATCGCGTTCATCACCAACCTTAAATATTCTTAAGATACACTCTAAATATGTACCATATTGAATTAAATTATAATTTAACATTATTTCATTTATCATTTAACATACAATTTATTTGGAAAGTTTTAGTTTTAGTTAAAAAAAAACAAAATGCTTTGACTTGAAAAGTTTTAGTTAAAAAAATATACAAAATACTTATGACTTGACTCCAAGATTCGAACCTGCGATTCTCTGACTGCAAGACTAGGCTGTTTACAAACATAAAACAACAACAACAATACACAAATAAATTCAGTGAAGTGCGACTTTGACCCGCGCACGAAGAGCTCCGTACGGACACGAGATATGTAATTCAATACGAACGTCAGCCTATATATAAAATATAGTTTTGGGGCTTTTTTCCGTTTTGGGTTTTTTCGGTTTTAAGCGTTTTTTTAGTTTTGGGGTTTTTGCTTTTATTTAGCACTTTTTCTTTTCGTTTTACCGATTATTTTTTGATTTTTAACGTTTTTTAATTTTGGCGGTTTTTTTATTTTGGCGATTTTTTTAATTTTGGTGATATTTTTTCATAAAGGCTACTTTTTTTGGTTTTTGGCGTTTTTTTTATTAATTTTGGCAATTTTTTTAGTTTTGACACTTATTTTCGTTTTGGCGATTTTTTTTGGTTTCTTGCTTTTATTTTATATTCGCGATTTTTTTCATTAGGCGATTTTTTCATTTAGGCGATTTTTTAGCTATGTAGATTTTTTCTATTTTTGGCGCTTTTTTATTTTGGCGTTATTTCCAGCGATGCCAATTTAACGCCTTTCGCGCTAGATTTAGCGCGTTTTAACTATGCCAAACGCGCTTTTTTCGACTTAGCGCTTTTTATAAAAAAGGCGCTAAGTTAGGGCGTTTTGAATAGAGTTGTAACATCATTTTAGTTCAATATTTTTTTACTTTTTTTGTATAAGTTTAACAAATTTCTAGTATCCAAAATACTGATAAAAATTTTCAAGTTGGTTATTGATTCAGCTGTCGCAAATAAAATTACCTTGACATTACCTTAGAATTAAAAACACATTTTAATACTGTAAATGGCAAATGGTTTTTAAATTTCACAACTAAAGATATGCATTTATTACCCAAAAAGTTTGCACAACTTATTAAGCATCTATTCCAGGTAAAATACAAAAAGCATTTGCATCACAAAACTATTCGACAACTTTTATGTTGCTACAAAGTTTGACAAATAAAATTAAAATTTAATTTAGTGCGCTAGAAAATATCGCGTTGCCAATGTTGTAACTTAGCGCATTCTAGCGCGTTTTGAGAAGGGCAATAGCGCGTTTGGTTGGTAAATAGTTGGCATCGCTGGTTATTTCAATTTTGCGATTTTTTTTAATTTTGGCGATTTTATAATTTTCGGGCTTTTTAGTTTTACCGATTTTGAAAATTTCAAGAGTTTACCTCTTAAATTTTTTTTAAATTTTAGTGTTAATTGTTGTAGTCTATATAAAAATACACTAATTTTATAAATTTCAAGTGTCAATATAAATATGTACGTACATACAATTGTATGTATGTATATTACATTGGATTTTATAATTTTTCGTTGCTCGTTTTGGAACACCCTTTAGTGTTTAATTCTCATATATTTGTTGTTGTAGCGGCCATTGTTCTTCATACCCTGTCCAAATTTCAGGTCCGTAGCTCTTACGGTTCTTGAGAAAATAGCGTGTGACGGACAGACGGACAGCGTAGCGAAAACAACAGGGTTCCTTTTCACCTTTGGTGTACGGAACCGTAACAACCTATAGAACTAAGCACAGCAGCTATGAACAAAGCAAATACACACCAACACACTCAAACAACATATTATTTCTGTAAATTTAATGTGATTTGAATGAATTTGAATCAATCTTTTGGCATGGTGATTTAACATTGGTATTTTTTTCTGTGTGATATAAAGTAACAACTCTAGATTGGTTGGATTACGAAAATTTTGTTAATCGAAACAATAATTTAAATTAGCTAATAACTTAACTACTGCAATTTGTTAGATTAACATATCGCTCATTTACTCATAGAATGTCATGACTCAAAAAATGGAATTTTTTGATTTAGTGATGTAGAATTAATCCTCATATCGTTTTTCATATTCGTGTATGTTCCGGCTTCCACATCGTTTTCACATGTTTTATTGTGCGATCACATGTTAAAACACATGCTACATCCACATCGTTTTCACATGTTTTATTGTGCGATCACATGTTAAAACACATGCTACATCTGTTTAAGTTGAAATTTAGAAAATAAAATTTAATAGTAGTATGTCTTTTAGGATTTGAATTTGAAAAATTTTAAAAGTTTGAAATCGTCCATTTACAAATTGTTTTCATCTAAATTCAGATTCTAGAACACATAGTATTTACTATTAATTTTTATTTTCTAAATTTCAACTTAAACCGGTGTAGCACGTGTTTTAACACGCGATCCCACAAGAAAACATGTGAAAACGATGTGGAAGGTAGAACATACACGATTGTGTATAAATTTCATACAAACATCTTGTCTACTCAACTCTTGAGAGAAAACTAAAATTTCCCCTTTCCATTAAGTTGTGTGTAAGTAAATTGGAAACTTCAAACTCCTTTTCTGGCAAAGTGTTTTTTCTTCTTCGATTTATAATGTTACTTACCCTATATCTCCACTAGCCATTGACTTGGACATGACATGATCGTGACGTCGGCAGAGCAACTGTGAAAAATTCATCAACTTCCTTGTTGTGGTGAATACGTGCGATGTGCATGTTCAGGCATATTAAAGTATCTTGCGGTAGTGTAATAGAGATGTAATATTTAGCAATTTTTTTCTGTCTCTTTTCTTTCCATTGCAAATGATTGCTGACGGCAAATCTCATGGCGAACATTGTTGTTCAGACATTGATGTCAGAGCATGAACGAAAGTTCGACATGAGCGGCCTCCATTATTCATTTGCGATGTCCGACTTGATGCCCATACCAACCAAGTTCATGGCTAGTGGAGACGCTTAGTTAAGTACATGAGCGATATGTGATTTTTTCTTCTGTGGAGCTATTGTTTACTGCTTTAGTTTTCTTTGTTAATTGAAATGATTAAAAAGCATTTGTTTACATTCTTTATCGTTTCAGGTAAATGCTTCTGGAGAGATGAAGTATACAAAGATAAATATGAATTTCTGCCCGATAATTGTACAAATTGTACTTGCACCAATGGCACTAGTATATGTAAACGTAAAACGTGCCCGATACTGGAATGCTCAGCGGAATATCAAGAGCTGGATGGTTGTTGTCGGCGCTGTAAGACTTCTGAGGTCGGCAACAAATGCATTCAGAATGGTATCACTTATCAAAATAATAAATCCTGGAAATTGAAACCTTGCCATTCGTGTCGTTGTATAGCTGGTAATATTCGCTGTTCTGAAATGTATTGCGCACCCATTGATTGTGCTTCAGATGAGGAACTAAAAGATTTTCCCGGCGAATGCTGTCCCAAGTGCATCATAAAGACGGATGGCAGGTGTACGCTGTTCGGAGATTCGCATTTTATAACATTTGATGGGAAATTTTATAATTTTCAAGGTTCATGTTATTATATCCTTGCAACAGATGCCGCCAATACGTCATTTTCTATACGTTTAAACAACGGTGCTCACGGGAAATCGTTATCATTGAAAATGCGGAACACAAAGGTGGGTTTGCGTGAGGAAATGATAGTTAAAGTAAATGGCAGTCAAGTTATGTTGCCCTACAGCCAAGGACCTATAACCGAAATAGAACGTTTAACTGAGACCATTATGGTTCAAACAGAATTAGGCTTTAAAATTGAATGGGACGGCAAAAATTATATTCAAATTACAATTCAGTCCTCTTTCAAAGGTAGGCTAGGTGGTTTGTGTGGAAACTACAATGACCGGGCTAAAGATGATGTAACCGATCGAAATGGTGCTAATCACACAATGGTATTGCCTTTTGCCACCTCTTGGAAAGCTGCCAAACGAAAAAATTGCTCAGAAAAAATCACCAAAAATCCGCAATGCAATCAGAAGGGAAACAATATGTCGTGTATTCCTTTGTTTAGTAGCGAACTATTTAGCAAATGCAGGGACCGTTTAAACACACGCAGATACTCTGATTTTTGCAAACGTGATTGCAAGTGCTACGATAGCATGTGCCATTGTGACACTTTCGCAGCTTATGCACGGGAGTGTCAGCGTTTGGGTGCCATTTCGCCCGATTGGCGCAACTCTACTAATTGTACATATAACAATATCAACTATGCGGGATTAGAACTATAAATTAAAAAAAATAAAATAAAACATATCGCTCCTTTATTGCAACAATGACATATTTCAAAAAATTCTTTTTAGAATTAATAATGCAGAAAAAATTATTTTATCACATTTAATGTTGTGTAAAAATTTCATATAAAAGCCATTTAGAGTTGTATGTATGTATGTATTGGGGATGCTAAACGGGAAATCCCGAAATCCCGGAATTTTTGGGATTTGTAAAATTTAATCACAGGATTTCGTTTTCGGGATTTCTTGGCAATTTTTATATAAAAAACTATTTATAAATTAAAATTTCGTTGATTTTATGGCATTTTTTATAATATTATTAAAAAGTCCCATATAATTGTACACGTGTACTTTTAACAAAAAAAAATTAACAACAAGAGCAAAATAAATTAACTACTTTCTTACTTTTCATCATGGGTGCTACAATATATGTACAACTAAGAATTATTTTGAAAGCAAAAAGAAGTGTACAAGTAGAATCCCGAATCCGGGGATTTTCAAAAATCAATCCCGATTGGCATCCCTGTATTTATTTACATACATTAAATACTTAAGGCTGAGTTAAGGCCGGGGCACAATGAATCCGTCATACGTTAAACTTCGTTTTTTTCAACTGACATTAGCGCAGCGACGGAGAAGGTTGGTACAATGAGTACTTTATTGGCTGAAGCATTTGTAGGTTGATTCTCCATTTTATTTATTAAATTCAACTTTTTTATTTATTTCGTTTATTTCTTTTGTTTAATTTTATTTTTACTACCACAGAACACAAACACGTACCAAAAAATATAAAAATAAAACCAACCAATATCTTTCAAACTACTCAACGTACACAAAAAAGTTGAAAAATTTATGTACTTTGTGTTCACGGACACGTACTGAATGTAACAGACCTCATAACGAACCATGTATTTCAACTTAGCTGTCAGTTGAAAAAGGCGAAGTTTAACGTATGACGGATTCTTTGTGCCCCGGCCTTTAGCCGACTGTAATGTAAAGTAACTGCAACAGTAAGAAACAGCTGATCGATATTATTATGAGAAAGTAATGAAAATGGTTATAGAAATGTAATGTAACGTACAATACTTTTCATATAAAATTATCGATCAGCTGTTTCGTACTGTTGCAGTTACATTACATTACAGTCGGCTAACTGAACCTTTAACTTATTTTCTGTAAAACTAGTTTTTTTTTGTTTAGTTAAGCCTCTGCTGCAATAAAGGAGCGATATGCATGTAAGAAACTTTGAAACCAAAGGAATGGGTACGTTCGTAATAGCATTTTAGTGCACGTATGCAGCATAACGAAAATCTAACGTTCAAAAATGCATAACTTTGCAGCATTGTTTATCGTCAAGCGTTTATAATGCATGTAAGCGGCATACCTGCCGCAAATCTCTGCAAATAGCGCAGTAAATTATTTTAAGATGCAATAAGTTGCAGTGGAACAATAAGTTGAGTATATGCACGTATTTTGAAATTTAAATTACATGGAAGATTGCTTTATTTGAAAATTACTTTGAAACAAATAATCTTGGTAGTTTTTCATTTTAGTAGTCTTCTTTTTAGGGCCAATAATTATGTTTTTACAAGAAATGCCCGCTTCGATTTTCTTTCCAATTTTTTTTCTTATTATAATTTAAAAGGAAATTGTAACTTTTGTTATCAAGATTTTCTCAAATAAAATTACTTGATGACTTAAAAAATGTTTGCAGTTCGTTCAAAAATGTCAACTAACTATGCACAGATGTTGAGCAGTTGCAAAGCATGTGCAACATATAATCACGCATACGCAGTAAAACTTGGTAGAATTGCTGCATAGATAAATAATAATAAATTTGCTGAATTTACGAACGTACCCAATCTTATCGATAAAAACTAAGTGCCTAATTTTGCAAAACGTAACGCCAAGCGTTCAAAAAAATTTTATGGAAAACATTTAAATTACAAAAACAAAATACATACAAAATTTATCAAAGCTCAGCGTTGCGTTTTACAAAACCAGGCCCTAAATTTACCAATATAATTATACTTATTTATGTACATATGTACGTACAAAAGCTCTACGGTTTTTATTAAATATTGTGACCTTAAGATTTCAAGGCACGTTTTTATTCCTTGTTTCACGATATCGAAAGGAAACTTTCGATTTAGAATTTATATTACCAACTAAAACAGATTTTCATTTTTGTTCATTGTTTTTTTTTTCAATATAAATTTTCAGTCGAAAGTCTTCTTTCGATATCGCGAAACAAGCACTTAATATTCTTATTTACAATAAATCTTTATATCATCAAATATATAAAAGTGTTTCATTAGTAACAAATTCACGATCGTTCATGCTACAAGATCAACCAATATATAGGCCCCTTTCACATTAGGCAACTTTACTTGCGCAAGTCTTGTGTTTGTGGGTGTGAGAGGAAAGGTCGGTTGAAGGGGAAAGAATTGCCGAGATTTGAGTACAGACTTGCTTGAACTTGGCAATTCTGCCACAATTCTGTTTCAGCTGTCATTGTTGGCTTGGGATATTGATTTGTTTTTGACATTGTCTTTTATTTCTTCTTCGGTGTGTTGTCTAATTAATTAATTTTGTGTTAAGAAAATTTTATTTGTTAATAAAAAGTTAAAAATAATGAGAAATATCAGAAAGAAAATTAAACTTGCTCAAGAAATGAACTGAATGTGAACATAGAAGCAAGTTCAAAAGAAAATAAATAAAAATGAAAATTATACTTGCGCAAGTAAAGTTGCCTAATGTGAAAGGGGCCATACCGGCAGACAGTTTGTTGTAGGTAAATCGACGTTTGGTTTTAAAATTGCATTATTGCATTCTCTTAGATTCGCAATTCATAAACAGTGTTGCCTAATCCACATTAACTATAATATATTGTGCAGTTACGATTTAAATTAGAGAAAAAGGATGACACATTATGGAGTCTGTTCCTAAATGCATCACTGCAAATGGAAATTTAAATGTTCTAAACTGAAGTAGATAACACACAAATAAATGTCAAATGTGGTGTAAAAACAAATTACACTGTGTGACAAATTTTAATGAAATCGAAATAGCAGGGACGTGTTACAATTTTTTGGTAGATATTGTCGAGTATAATAATAATCTGTGATTGAAATTTTTCAAACACCTCCAAAATCTTGAGTTACGGGTAAAAAACCGGGGTTTCGTTCCCGAAGCACTTATCAACCTCTAACTAAGTTAAATGCAAACCGATGTAGAAAGAAGAGACTAAGACCTTTCAAATCATATAAATATTGTTTCAGTTAATTTCAGATATATGTCTGCATTTTTACACCAAATATAATTTTTTCGGGTTTTTTCGACACTTTTCTACTTTGGACTCGTTATTAGGCAGTATTTTTGTACTGAAACTATAGTGTTTATAACTTCATTTATAAAAAATAAATAATTAAGAGTAATTTGCACGTTTGTTTTAAAAAATGCCCCTAAATTTACATTTTATTAGAAGACTTTTTGTTAAAAAACTACCTGTATCATGTGTTTCGCGTCCTATTTATACGCTTAAATTTCACCGATCTATCACACATTCTCTCATCTAATGCCGACCCTATTATTGCCAGCTCATCGGCAATTTCATTTCCCTCTACAGTGCTGGGGCCAGGAAACCAACATAGTCTGACACTATATTTGTCCATAAGCAAGTTGAGGGCTCTCCCACAGTCGACGTCGAAGGTTACCCTCTCACATTCAACTACATTCCTGGCCAATAGTTCCGTGGACCTGGGAACCGCTAGGATCTTAGCTTGAAAAATGCTGTATTCATTCGGCAGTCTCTGAAAGAACTACGAATGTTCATTCCCAAGATATAGAAACCCCTGTGACTTCCCTCATTTTTGACCTGTCTGTAAATAACGCACAACGCTCATGTAGTTTATCAGATTCAACCCAATAGTCCATATCCGGAATTACTAATGAGAGTGTTCTACAAAAATCAATTTCAACGACATTATAGTCCGCGGTCCCAGGGGTTACGTATCCCTGATCACTGAAACTGATCTCATTTAAGATTGATGTGTTACCTGTTATTCCTGTCCTCGCTAAACCTGCTTCAACGAGTCTAAGGAGACTTCCTATCTTCGGTTGCAGTTTCTTCCTATGGAGGTTCTGCATGCATAGTAGGCATTGTGCCCTTTATTTAGCTTTTGAAAGTGATATGCTTTATTTAACTGGATTTGAATTACATATTTTTTAACCACCTGCTAGGGCTTATTTTCGAAGCCGGTTCAAGTTTCTAAAAAAAAAACAATTTCTCGCATTGCATAAAGATGTACAATAATTATATTTTCATATTAACTTGTGGAAATAGTGCTTGCGTACGTGCAGTGCAGAACAAAATTATGCACCAGTTCAAGCGTTTATTTATCGGCAAGACCATCTCATTTGTTCACATTTAAATTACAAACATTATTAATTACTTTGATTTCAATTATTTATTGCATTTATGTCTAAACACCTTAATCCCACTTCATTTACGTGTTCACAATATTATTTTCATTTTACTTTGTTTTTTTTAATTTAATTTAATTTTTCTTTTTTATATGTTAGAAAAACAAATTCGGTTTGCGCGCGCACTCATTCTGAATGTGAAACTATTTTAAGAATGCAGTGCAAGCGCCCACTAACATTTGACCTGTGGAATTTCAAATAGAGCTTTTCGGTTAAACAGTATTAACAAAAAAAAAAAAAAAAACAAATGTAAATTAATTAATGGTGAAGGTAACCGAAGTAAAAGTGTGTTGTTGTTTTCTAAAGCTGGCGGCCAGAGTTTTTGAGAAAAATTTTTACAAGTTATAAATTTCTCGCTATTATTGCATTGTGGGAAAGAGAGACGAGGTGAACACAACCGTTTCTATTCCCCTTGTCTCTCTTCCCTAACAAACTAATCAGCTTAGCAATTAGACTTGCATAGTGCAAATTAGGACTTACTGTTTTGTATGCTGTATGAAGATTTCGAAAAATGCAAACAAAAAATTAGTATACTTGCAATACTAAAGTAATCAATTCCATACAAAAATCTAATTAATTGTAATCTAACTTTAACATCGATTTTTTATTGCAAAAATCTCGATTAAAAAAAATGAGTAGGGTCTTTCTATATTATGGTAACGATATGCGGAATTATGTAAGTAAATATGCACGTGTGTATTTACGTAAGTATGTGTTTAGTTATGTGTATGCGTATGTATATGCATTAAAGTCCTGCACAAGACCATTTATAAGACATTTCAAGACACGCTAAACAACACTGTTGGCAAGATAAACAAATGAAACAAATGTCTTGCCAACAGTGTTGTTTAGCATTTGTTTTAGAATATTTCGCTCTAGTAAAGCATTTGAAAAATCTCTCATGTCTTGAAAGGTCTTATAAATGGTCTTGTGCAGGACACTAATATGCATACATGCATTGACGTTTCCCAGCGGTAAAACGCAGACGACCTCTTTGGTGCAGACCTTATTTAATAATAGCCTTGACTCTTTCGCATAAAAGATGCGATACACATTCCATACTCCCTTCTATAAGAAGGGAGAAGAGAAGGATTAACATGTTTTATTGTTTTTAATCAAAGCAAAAGCAAAATCCATTCATTTGAAAGCCTTCTAGAATCTCTGACAAAAGAGGCACGAACAGAAGGCCTGCATCGCAACGGCAACGCGTGTAAGAGAGATATGAGCATGGAATAAAGCGAGCAGGCCTTGTACATCCAAAAGAAGGGGTAAAGAGGCCTTCTAGAAGGCATCCTTACTCTTCCTTCCTTAACGCCGATTTGTTTAAGCATTTGAAAAAAAGTTTTAACCCAGTCTGTTTTTAGAAAAATACGGGAGTTATTGAATCACCACGTTGTAACATTATTTATTTTGCAATAGTTTGAATATTGCAGTAATTGTCCTAAAAAATAGCTTCGTAAATTATTTGTTAAGCCATAGAAACATATTGTAGACTATCAGGGTAATTATGAATAAAATTTCGCGAGAAATTTTTAATTTTTTAAATTAGAATGTTTTTTCCCTATTACTTGCTATTAGTTGGAATTTTTCCCCTGGAAAATTTTCTGTTAAAGTTGCCTACTCGGATCTTGCGATACCTTCCATTGAAAACGCTTCGCAAAATTTTTAAAATAGTCGACCTTTTGTTTTTTTGTTTATTTTGCTGTTTAAAGGCAATCATTCCCAATATGTGATGTAAACGATTTGTAGCCATGACTTAAAAAGTAAAAAGTGCGCAACTACTCACCCGTACAACCTGTTGCGAACAACAAATACAATAAATAAAAGCAAAGCAAACTAAACAGCCTCATATAAACGATTACAACAAGTAGCAAGCAACAGCAGCAATAACAAAGCTGAAGCAACAATTGTTGCATATTAAAACCTTTTTAGAATAACAATGTTTTACAACAGTAGTTCTTAGAGGTTTTGTAATTTGCTTTAAATTTTTTTTTTGCTGCTGCACTGAATAAATTTTGTGCAGCACACACATTTCAGCGAGTCATGTTAATGGGAATCCAAAAAGTTTCTCTATTATTTACAAACTTATTTATTTATTTTGATTTTTTTATTACACTCGCATTAAGATTGTTAAACAAGATCGATGTGACACATTAGATTGACAATTTAAAATGATAAAAATCAAATTGAAAGCAACAAATGTTGAGATTGCAGTCTAATAAACAACAAGAACAAGTGTAATTTTAATTTTTATTTTTTTTGAACTCACTGCGATAGTTTCAGATGATTTATTCGATGAATGGCATTTCTCCGTAGGATATTTTTTTTGCACCCGGGGAAAACAAAAGAAATCACAGAAATAATGTACAACTTGGCGCCTAATTTGCATGAGCCGCACGTGCAAATATATATAGAGTGTAATAAATACGACGGATTTTTAAAGCAGGCTTGTTAAAGGATCTTTTCCATTTCTTGGAGCTGAAATTTTTATTCGTTACTTTATTGGCAGTAGTTTCATATGTTGCCTGTCAGTTGTTGGGCCTTAAGCATAAATCAATAACTGCACATAAGCCATAAGAAAAAAATTATTCGAACGCTTTATAAATCGCATGATCTTGGTGGCTGATTGAGTAAAATATTTCCAGAAATAAAATGTTTCCTTTATTAAGTGGGTTAGATAGGCGCATGGAACCACTGACCTTGGGAGCATGCAAACATTTTAGATATAGTAGATAACATGCTGCTGCACTCCGAAACCTTACTTCAATAGGAATTTTCAAATTTCATTGACAGAAGGATTTTCCCCGCTGAACGGAACCGTACAGGTCTTCGCGGATGGTTCAAAAAGAGGGGGAAGACTTGGTGGGGGCGTTTATATTCCGGAATACGGAATTGACATATCCTTCAGACTCCCGAATCAATGTAGTATATTACAAGCAGAGTTATCTGCCATTACTAGAGCGATACACTGGCTAAGGTTCTATCGGATTTCAAATAGAGATAGATATCTACACTCAAAAAAAAAAATGAACTAAAACTTTTTGCAAAATTTTCTAAATTTTAATAAAAAAAGTTGTCGTATGGCGCCAAAGCTGTTTTTTACTTGAAACCAGTAAAATATTTACTAAATTTCTAGTTCATTTATGAACTAGTTTATAGTAATTATATTTTCATATTTAAGTAAAATTTTCCTAAAATTAAGTAAAATTTTCCAATAAAATTCGGAGATTTGCAAACAAATTTTTTCGTCTTTGATCTCAAATTTAGTAAGTTTTCCATTTTTTGAATAAACATTGAAATAATTGTGTTTTAAAATTTTATTTTATTTACAAAAAAATAAATTTCAAGTTCAAATATTCCTCGAAAATATGAAAAACTTACTTTGATTTTTTGCTTAATGCAAACAAAATATATATTCTATAATTTAAAGAAAAAATACTTAAAACTGGTAAATATTTTTCTAAAATTTAGAATAACTTTTTATATCTTTCAACTAAGTCAAATTTCATGAACTAACCAGGAGTTATAATTATTTTTTGATTTAAGACGAAATTTACTAGTCCTTAATATAAAATTTCCTTCAGTTCGTAACCATTTTCCTACTCTTAGTAAATATTTTCTTTAAGTCAGTAAACATTTCCTGAAATATGAGGAATTTATTGTGTATTTTTATGAACTATTTTTGAGGATATGAACTTTTTATTATACCCTTTACCAAAAAATGGTAAAAGGGTATATATAGGTTTGTCATTCCGTTTGTAATTTCTACAATATTAATAAGCGACACATAAAGTATATATATTCTGGATCCTTATGCATAGGGAAGACGAACAAGCGATGTCCGTCTGTCCGTCTGTCCGTCTGTCCGTCTGTCTGTACGTGAAATCGGTTTTCCCAAGCTCCCAGAAGAGCTAGAGACTTCGTTCTTCGACTGGTGTGTCAGAAATTTTCCGAAAAATTTTGCTATTGAAATTCAGCAAAATCGAGCAGACGGTTTCAGAGCTGGAAACCTCATACTCAATATTCCCATAGAAAATAACTACCGAAAACAAGTTTTCATTACTTTTTTATTAAATTAACTTATTTTATACTTCGGTATGAATAAAATTGGTATTTATAATTAAAAAAAAAATTTTAAAATTTACCAAAATAAAAAAAACGTTTCCAGGGTTGGAAAACTTTAACTTATTTCCTAATAATTAAACATATTTCATGTTTTAGGAAGAAGGCTATTTTTTCAGGAACGGTAAAAGCTACGGGTCTGAAATTTGGACAGTGTATGTAGAACTTTGGTCGCTACAACAACAAATATATAAAAGCTAAAAATTAAAGGGTGTTCCAAAATGAGTGACGAAAACTTTTAAAATCCCATGTAATATACATACAATTGTATTATGTATGTACATATGCATATTGACACTTGAAATTTGTAAAATTAGTGTATTTTTATATATGCTGCAACAATTAACACTAAAATTAAAAAAAATTTAAATTAAAGGGTGGTCCATCAGTTAATGCAATTTTGACTATGTAATTTTAAAAAATTGCTATATCTTGGAAACCGTAAGAGCTAAACTGTTGAAATTTTCAAAAACGGTAAAACTAAAAAATCCAAAAATTATAAAATCGCCAAAAATTTAAAAAAAAATCGCCAAAGCGAAAAAAATCGCCAAAATAAAAATAAACGCTAAAATTAAATAAAAACGCCAAAAAAACCGCAAAAATCGCAAAAACAAACAAAAAATGGTTATATGAACAAAAATCGCCAAAAATTAAAAAAAAAATCGCCTAAATGAAAAAAATCGCCACAACAAAAAAAATCGCCAAAACGAAAATAAATCGCCAAAATTAAAAAAAACGCCAAACACTAAAAAAATCGCCAAAACAAAAAAAATTGCCTATATGAAAAAAAATCGCCAAAAATTAAAAAATCGCTTATATGAAAAAAAATCGTCAAAATAAAAAAAAAACGCCATAACGAAAAAAAAATCGCCAAAATTAAAAAAACCCCAAAAACCGAAAAAATCGCCAAAACGAGAAAGTGTCAAAATGAAAAAAAATTCACACCATGACAAAAATCCGCAAAAATCGCCAAAACAAAAAAAAATGCTTATATAAACGAAAATCGCCAAAAATGAAAAAAAATCGCCTAAATGAAAAAATATCGCCTAAATGAAAAAAAATCGCCAAAATCAAAAAAATCGCCAGAACGAAAATAAATCGCCAAAATTAAAAAAAAACCTCAAAAACCGAAAAAATCACCAAAACAAAAAAAAAATTGCCTATATCAAAAAAAATCGCCAAAAATTAAAAAAATCGCTTGTATGAAAAAAAAATCAGCAAAATCAAAAAAAATCGCCAAAACGAAAATAAATCGCCAAAATTAAAAAAAAACGTCAAAAACCGAAAAAAATCGCCAAAACGAGAATAAATTGCCTATATGAAAAAAATCGCCAAAAATGAAAAAAAATCGCCTAAATGAAAAAAAATCGCCAAAATCAAAAAAATCGCCAAAACGAAAATAAATCGCCAAAATTAAAAAAAACGCCATGAACCGAAAAAAATCGCCAAAACAAAAAAAAAATGCCTATATCAAAAAAAATCGCCAAAAATTAAAAAAATCGCTTGTATGAAAAAAAAATCGGCAAAATCAAAAAAATCGCCAAAACGAAAATAAATCGCCAAAATTAAAAAAAACGTCAAAAACCGAAAAAAATCGCCAAAACGAGAATAAATTGCCTATATGAAAAAAAATCGCCAAAAATTAAAAAAAATCGCCTAAATGAAAAAAAATCGCCAAAATCAAAAAAATCGCCAAAACGAAAATAAATCGCAAAATTAAAAAACGCCATGAACCGAAAAAAATCGCCAAAACAAAAAAAATTGCCTATATGAAAAAAATCACCAAAATTAAAAAAAAAACGCTAAACACTGAAAAAAATAGCCAAAACAAAAAAAAATTGCCTATATCGCCAAAACCAAAAAAAAATTGCCTATATGAAAAAAAAATCGGAAAAAGCACCAAATTAAACATAATGCCTAAAACCTGAAAATTGCACAAAAAGTATGAATTTTTTCACAAAATTAATATGTACCTACATACATATCTCTGTGCTTATGTATGTATCTCTATACTACATAAACGCACTTTGGTAAAGGGTATATAAGATTCGGCACAGCCGAATATAGCACTCTTACTTGTTTTTATAAATATGGGTGTAAATATATTCAAAATATTATCAGCCCTATTTACAAAACTTACAAAGTCTTTATAAAGGAGTTTTAAAACAAATTTTCAAAAAAAAATGTGTCCTGAAAAGGCCTTGATAAAGCCTTAATAATTTTTATAAATAAGGGTTTATGATTTTATCATTTAACACAAAATTGATTTGAAATAAAAGTTATAAACTAAAACGCATAACGCAAACTACGGAGCTGCTTTGTCTTGTCTGCAGGATTCTAACAGCAACTGAATATAATTTGGAAGATGTAGTCACTTTAATTTCAATAAATGCTCCATGGACGTTTATACCAGAGAACTGTATGAGTTGATTCATTTTCGTTGTCCACTTACTTTAACAATGCTTTCGTTTTGTTTTTTAACATCAATATGTAAATGATATTGCTTACATAGTTACCTCTCTAACAACTATCATTAACTCACTCTCTTTTTTGTGCTGTTCAATAAAAAAACCAATAAAAATTCTTACTGTTGTTTGATTGTTTTGTATAGCAATCAAATAGCTCACAATAGCATGTAGACTAGATGAAGTCTTAAATAAAAATATGGCGTATTAATTAATAGTTTGCTCTTAATAAAATAATTTATAAAATAAAATGGGGCTAGCTGTTTTATTTTATAATATTACATAAAACTATATTTGTCGGAAGAGGTTTTAAGAAGTATTCAAAACAATCATACTGATTCATTGCTTTACTGAATCATGTGAATTAGAGTTGAGCGATATTTCGAAACCTGTTCCATTTTCACAGCGACTGAAAAATCACTAATCACAACTGTGACTGAATTTATCAAGGAACAGGTTTTGAAAATATAGTTCTTTCATACAAACTGTCTGTATGGTCTTGTATGCTTACTTTACAGTAAATAAAGGTACCACATTAATGTTTTTTATACCTTCAGCTTTTGTCAAGAAAAATTGTCAAATCGTGTCAAATCATCTTTTCTGGCAACTATGAACAGCTTAAATTTTCATATGTACATTGTACAATTTTATTGTCTTTCTGCGTCTTATACGACAATTCTCAATATTTGGAGGGGGTTAGTTGCTAATTGTTTGTTGTTGTCACTCTTCTTATTAGTATTTATTATGACACCAATACTAATAAATACTTTTAAAGCAGAAGAGCTAAAATTTGTTAAACCGTGATCACAGTCACTGTTTAATTCCACTGCTGCTCTTCTTATTAGATTTTCTCAAAATAACAGAGCTGCTACAAACAAAATAAATCAAAAATGTGACCACAGTCACAGTTTAAAAGAACAGCGATTTAGAAATCACATTCACAAAGAGCAACATTATTAAAAAATAACAGTTTCGATCATCTCTAATTTGAATGAATAGAGATTGGAAGCAGTGGCATGCATTTATTGACAACAGTCTCATTGATATGATTCATGCAATAGCATCATTCATTATTTTAATGTTAAGTGCTAGCTCAATATTCATTTTAGAAAAATCAAAATTAGGCCGTTTGATTCGTAATCATGCAGATCACTGGTTTATACAAAGATATTTTCTAAAAGCAAAGCACTTCTGAAATTTGTTCTGTTGCGGGAGTTGGCGACAAACTTTCCCAACTTTCCGAGCCACTAGAAACAAGGATTTCACTATTAGATACTCTGCTACAATGCACACAATGAATATGAAATACGAGTAGGGCAGGAAATCATTAAAAAATAGTTTTGAAATGTGGATTGAATAAACCGCGGAGCATTCTAGTATTTAACAGGAAAGATTTGCTACTATTTGCTGATTAACCGGTGCCCTGCATTTCTAGCTAAACTATTTATTATAAAGAAGCACTTACAGTCTTTTAACTCAAGAATAATGTATCCATATTGTCTTATTAAAAATCTTTCCAATGAATACACTCTTTTTAAACTCTGATCTTAGGGCTGGTGTTGTTTGCATCGTTTTCAAAGCATTTCAATAAACTAGGGCTGGGGCTTTTAATTCAACAAATTTATTTTGTCATTCTCCTGTTTTTATGTACATATACTTGTATACATATATACGAGTATTTGTTTGTTTTAATTTAAGTTGAATTTTTTCTATTCCAATCAGATGGGTTTATCCACTGCCCTGTCAATCAAAGTGTGCTGCAATATTTTGTCACAATAAAGGTGTATCCTTGTCACATTTGTTCTGTAATAAATCACAAATTTATTTTAAAAGCTGATTTATTTGCCAACAATCTTAAACATGACATTTATTCAAGTACTCGTAAACGTAAATTGACAGGGAAACTTTGCACATTCGTAAAGAATTTTGATTTCTCTTAGAACAAATTCTCTCAAACAATGAAAATTCTAGTAAATTTCTAAACTAAATAATACTCGTATTAAAAAAAAGAGCAAAATCTATTTCTATAAATAATTTGTTATTTATTTATTTTTTTTCGCTCCCATATGGTCGTTACGTTTGTCACATAGTGTGTTGTGGGATATAAATTTGAAATTAATTATGCACTATTTAGTTGCTTGGCA
This sequence comes from Tachina fera, assembly GCA_905220375.1. Taxonomy (NCBI): domain Eukaryota; kingdom Metazoa; phylum Arthropoda; class Insecta; order Diptera; family Tachinidae; genus Tachina; species Tachina fera. The sequence continues at coordinate 97,840,541 of LR999967.1, read as the reverse complement.
GGCATTAATAGTCGTTTTGTTTTCAACAACACAAAAATAAGATTCTTGACATAATTAAAAAAATATAAATTAAATAAATCAAGAATAATCTCGTAGATCATCTCACAAAGTATATCTGGTCAAGTGGATTATTGAAATGAGAGACAAATTTGTTTCTCAGCGAACTATATCAGGCAGGGAAACGTACAGTAAGGCCTGGTTTATCGGTGTTTGGATTCACCGGTAAAGGAAAAATTGTAATTGTTTTTTTTTCCATCGATTTGTTTTTTTTTTGCATCGATCAACCGTAATTATCTTTATTATCCGGGATTGCAAGCACGCAACTGTTTTCAGTGCAGTTATTTTTTTCTTTATAGTACAGTTAGACCTGGTCAATTCTGGTCAATCGATTTTCCCGGTTAATGGGGTAACAGTTTTTATTGGTTTTTTCATATTTTTTTAATCACATTTTTGTATTTATTTACATATCTTTGTGTATACCGCATATAATAAAAGAAAAAATTTTTGGATTTTATGCGTGTGTTTAATAAAAAAAATTCATAAATATATACTATAAGGGCAAAAATATTTTGGCTGAAAACTGTTGCTTACTTGCAATCCCCTATAATAGAGATAATCACGGTTTATTAATTAAATAAAGAGCAATGTGAGTCCGATCACAGGGGAGATGTGTAAGCATCAAGTAATGAAAATGGGTTTGCAAAATTTGTATTAAAATCTCCACCCATAATAATTGGCATGAGATGGAGATTAATACCCAATTGTCGTGCACCAGCTTCAGTGTAAGGCAACAGTACGTAATGAAGATATGTTATAATATAATATTACAAATTCTTTATAAAGACTGCTATATATTTTTTAAACAAATAATTGACATTTAAAAGGCTTTTCTATTTAAAAGTTTATATTTATTTTATTTATTTTATATTTTTCAACTTTTTAACAAAATTATCCCCACTGGCAACACTATTACACTTCACAAGTGATGTCTATTAAAATTATTATTGTTCCTGAAGGTATGCTTTAAAATTCGGTTGAGTGTCTTTCTATGCGTCTGTTAACTTTCTCTGTACTTCTTGTTCGTATGATTACACTAATACACTCATTCATAGCCCACACCGATTTGATAACGCTTTACGATCTTACTCAAAATTTGTATTTGTATTGTGAAAAAGATTTTAACACCCTAGCATATAGATGTTTATACATCAATAATTAAATGTATGGAGAAAAAGAAAACAATTAAAATATTTCTTTCTCGGATAATCGACGTTGCCGGTTAATCGAGGCCTTAATGTACACATATATGCATGTTTTGATAAAACATTAACTTAAAATCCATTAATCTTTCTTTTATTATATGTGGTATATAAAAAATATATAATTAAATACAAAAATATGAATACAAAATATGAAAAAACTAAAAATCCGGTTATTATTAATATTAACATTATTATTAACCGGGAAAATCGATTATTCAGAATGCCCCCAGTCCCGAACGTTGCGGGTAATTGGGACTTAACTGAATTTAATATAAATTGTACATGAGGAGTGCGATTCTTTAACACTTTCCGCAACTAAAAATTTAGGGCATAAAAGCCTTTTTAAAATTACCTAAATCTCTAATAAGATGCAATTAAAGTTTTTAATTCTAAGCTTCTTAATAAATTAAGAGCTTTCGTTGGTGATAAACGCACAGACACTTGAAATTTTCAAGGTTAGTGTATTTTTATGCAGACTGCGCCAATTAATACTTAAATTTATTAAAAATTAAAATTAATGGGTATTCTATCAGTTAATGTAATTTTCACAACTTTATGTAGATGTCTTGGAAACCGTTACAGGGAAACATTTAAAAATTTTAAAAACGCTAAAACTGAAAAACCCAAAAATTAAAAAAATGCCGTATCGAAAAATCGCCAAAATGGCAAAAACGCTTAAATGAAATATATCAACAAAAATAAAATAAATCGCTAAATGATGAAAAGCACCAAAAAAAAGGTAAAAAGTCTCAAAAAAAAAAAGATTAAAAACCGCCAAAAACTGAAATCGCCAAAACCAAAAATGTGCTGAAACTAAAAAATCGCTAAAACTAAGGTAATGAAAACATTGTAGAAAAAAAATCACCAAAACCGAACAAATCGTGACAACTAAAAAATATCAATTATAAAAAAATCGCCAAAAACCGAAGGAATCGCCAAAAAGCAAACACGCGCCGTACGGAGCCTTTCGTGTGCAAGTCAAAATCGCATATTACTGAAAATAATAATTTATTTTGGATGTAGATCATACTTTTGACTTCCCAAATAAGAAGTAGTTTATTTAACTTTATTTTTTTTAATTATAAAACTTTTCGCCTTAAGAACTATGCAGCAAACATTATTATGACAATTTAGCAACTGTAATTAACAGCTGTTAGTTGCCAGTTGTCATACATAATTACCTTTTTGGCAACTGGCCATTAAAATTTCAAAGAAGATACTCAACAATATTCTAAAAATCACTTGCATTGTTTGGACAATTAATTAATCTTGCAAAAAGAAAATGTGTGCCGGAATTTTATTCTATGCCAGTACACAATTAGTCTCCATCAAACCGTATTTATTTGTATCATTTTACTATTATTCAAAATAATTATATTGTTAAAACACAACTCTAGAACTGCTCATTACAGACAATCATTTCTTTTTAACACTATTTATTCTATTATTTTTGTTGCTGCTGTTGTCATTAGAAAATAATTTATTTCAATTAGAATTTTTCTAGTCAGTTGTGTGTGTGTCTTATGAAATGTATAAAATAACCAAGTGTGATCAACGAACTAGTCGTAACTAATCAACAGGCAAGTCAGCTCAACCCCACCAATCAGACAACTAACCAACGATGCCAGCAAGCATGATGCATTCATTCATTCATTCATGCATTTATTCGTTCATTCATTCATCTTGCGTTTAGTTTTGTTCACACTTTATTAACAACAAACTAATGATGACTGGATGAGAAATTGTTGCTGCTATTGTATGCTGCGTGTCAATTGCCATTGTTTGTTGCTATTAAAGGTTTTGTTTTTGTTATTATTATGTGTGGCGACTTTTAGCTAATAATCATATTCGTAACATGCCCCCACAATTAGCAAAACTAACAACATTAGCAAAAAAAATTTGGCGAGAGATCCAAAGAGCACGACCCTACACAATCGAGTGCATTGAAATGTCTGTATCGTAAATGCCAGAAAACATTAAAGCACCCCAAATAAAATGCGTTCCAACATCCAAACAAATATTTGTAAACTATTTAAATGAATAAAAATTGATGTTGAAAATTACGAGCAATAACTAACTGAATTCATAAAGAATGCAAGGATCGACTGAAAAATGCCTTTCCTTGTGAAAGTATGCCCTAAAAGGCAATATCATACAATTCCTTAATACTTCTTTCTCATTTGCTTTCACTATTCGTCCTTTATGTCCAGGAATACTTTGTGTGAAAAATCAAAAAGAAATACTTATTAGTTAGGAATCGATAAAAAATCAGCAACCTAATCACCACACACAAATCCGGTTTATGCGGACCGTTTCCATATGGCAACATCAGGCATTAATCAGACTTTTTAAATCTTTAACATACTATACATTTTTAATTTTTACTTACTCGTATTTATTTATACGGTGCAGCGCGAAGGACAACATGACCGTTTGACTGACTAAGGTGGCAAATTGCCACTTTTTGTCTCCCTTTTTTTAATAATATATTAAAAATAAGAAATTTTAGTTTTTTAATATTGCCCATTTTTTTTTGATAAATCCCCTATTTGGTGCCACTTTTTGAAAAATGTCATCGGTCACCGTGGCGAAGGACCATATTATATTGTATATTCCAGTCGAAGCCGTCAACGAGAAAGAACGAAAAATCATCTTCTTTAAAAAGGAGCAACAAAGGAATTAAAAAGCAATAAAATGAAGCATTTTTCGAGCGAAATAGTGATAAAAATAAAGGAAATTAAAAAGGAATTATAAAAATTTATATAAGTTATGTTGAAATTTAATTAGTAATGAAAAATTTTAAATTTCTTGATAACTGGCTGGGATCTTTCATAAAATTTAATATTAATAAAAAAAAAATTAACAAACCTATCGACCAGGGTATCAAAATAAAGGATATTAAAAGAGTGTTACAAAAATATAAGCATATAATGGGACTGTTTGTTCATTTACTTTCCGAGCAGAAACTAGCAACGAGAGAGTAAAGCAAAAATTTACAAAATTACTCTCCCATATACTAAAAAGTAAATGAACGTTTTGCTTTTAAAAACTTGCAAGAAAATTTTATTCATATCAGAACCATGGATGGAAATCATAATACAACTGTACTTTTTCTGATGTATTTTGTTTGATAATATTTTAAATTACAACTTTGTTTTTAAATTGACATTTAATATGAATATCTTTACACAGTTTAATATTTTTATGTATTATTCATAATTTTTTAATTTTATTTCATTAACAAATAAAAAAATTCGACTTTCCATCTCTGATCAGATATGAGAAACAAATAAAATTCTTTGAAAATTAATTGAATTGGAGGCTACAAGTTCAATTTTTTCTCAAATTTTTGTTTCAAAGTTCAATACATTCACACTCTTTTACTACCACATTCATACATTTGCGAATTGAATACCAGGTGGATTTAAATTTTTCTTTCAACGCTCCATTAAATTTTTCTTTCAATTTAATAGCTGTTTTAAAATAATTTTTGTGTTTGTAAAAAATTTTAAAACTGAAGTACTTTTCTTTGCGAAAATTTTTAATTGTTTCCTCGACGACGGCATTTTGAACATAAAATTGGAAATCCAATTGCTTGCAGCCTACGTCAAAACTTCAATTTTAGCAAATTTTGGCAAACCGTATGTGTGAAAAAATTGAAAGCAATTTATTGAGCGTGTAGCCGCAAGGTTAATGAAAGAAAAACAATGAATTAATTATTCTTTTTTCATAAGTGTGCATATTTTTTTAAATAAACAAATGCATATTTTTCAGTTTTCCTTTTTAAAATATTTTTTCAAATGATTAATTTGAACACAAAGTTCAGAACAGCTGTATGGATAATTCTTGCAATAAAAAATTTTACTTAATAATTTGTAAGAATTTTTTAGTCTCCTAATTTTTTTCTCTCATTTGAGGATCTCTCTTTGAAAACTTTTTTAGTTACTGAATGCATTCCAGTAAAAATTGTTACAAATTCGTAAACACTTTTAGTAAATGAACAAACCTATTAAATCAATAGTTTAGAACAGTAGTGCATAGCATATACACAAACCTCCGAGCATGGACAATAAATAATATGTATTTGCTTTCAATAATTACAACTTTTTTTCCACTATAGATAAGACGACGCAATTGTATAACAAAATTTGGTCAGTAGCATTTTTTTTGAGGGAGGGGGGGGGGGAAGCTGAAAAAGGAAAAGTTACACTATCCCTTAGAAAATAATAAAGACCTGATGGTAAACCATCAATGCTTACCAATATTGGGTAGCGGTTTTATGAAAGAAAATCTTATTGAAGAGGTAGAGTGGCATGAAACATATGCAAATACATACATAATTTTTTTATTATTTATAATTCCTTTTTTTTGCAACAGTGGCGGTTGTTTGTTGACGTTAACGGCGTCAATGTCTGGCATGAGAATTTGTTTGCTGAAAAATAAGAACAAAATGAAAATAAAGACAAATGTAACCCACCACATACCAAATGCAACAATAAATTGTATTGTACCTCTTATAGCAGTCGCAGTTAAACCCTTAACCAATCATCTAAAACTGTATAAAACACTATGTCTCACTATATTCGTTGTAACAACATGGTGTTGTACAATTTAAGTGAGTCATGCATCACCCAAAGTTCATAAAGCAACAACAGCAATCACAATAACAACAAACAGCCATACAAAACCTAAAATTATATTTTAACTGCCGCAATTGCCACAGCTACGGACACAGCCGTGAACAAATAAATAAAAAAACAAAAATAAACAAACAAAACGGAAAAAAATAAAATTAAAATAAAAGTAAAGCTGCTACTCCACACACATAAAAAATTCCTTGGAACAAAAGTATTAAAAATAATGAAACACTATTATCGAATAATAGTAGTGGTTCTTAACGGCCAACTAAAATGGACATGTGAAGAAGAAACAACAAACAACAGCAACCACGAAAGAAAAAAAAAGAATTAAAAATAAAGTGTGACGACTAGTGAATCGCTGGCTGGCTGGTTGGTTGGTTGGTTGGTCATCGAAAAATTGCAACTTGATGGTCTAGCACAAATTTGAAGTGCAATTTAGAGAACTTAAATAAACAAACTAAAACACAGCAACTAAAATTAAAAAACTAAAAAACACAACATCGACACAAAATAAATTCCTAAGTCCCCAGAGCCGGAGGAATGTTTGTTTAATTGCCTGCTGCCAACCAAGCAAAAATTTACTAAATGGTTGGATGTAGCCCCACACAACAAAATACATACTCGTAGTACACTCGAAAAAACTTTGAAAGTAAAAAATAAATTTCTTAGAATTACTATAGTTTCTGGTAACTAAAATATGTATATATGTATGTATGTATATACTTAATTTTAAAAACTGCATGTCCAGCTGTTCTTGTAACTAAGATTGGAGCAGCGATTTTCAAAACCGCGCACGCGTGCGAGTGCTTTCACAATAATGATGAGAGCAATAAGAGATTATTTTTATTTAATGTGTGCTCAATTGTTACCACAATCAGGGTTACCACTTTATGCTAGGAACACAACTGGAACGAACGACGAATTTTTCGGTGCGAAATTTCGTCATAAAAAATAAAAGACATATGTGCATATGAAAATGAACACAACACCGCCGTACAACGAAATTCGTCGTGCGTGGCGAACTCTGAGAAAGATTTATTTCTATTTTGTACGCCGACGAACGACGAAAAAACAAAATTAAGAGAAAATTCTCTCCATCTCTCTCTATTTGTGTACACACAACAACCAACTTTTGCTAGGAACACAACTGGGACGAACGACGAATTTTTCGGTGCGAAATTTCGTCATAAAAAATAAAAGACATATGTGCATATGAAAATGAACACAACACCGCCGTACAACGAAACTCGTTGTGCGTGACGAACTCTTAAGGCCCAACTATAATGTGAATAAGTGAACTTAAGCAATTGTGCGGTTACATATAAAACGTATGTGGCAAACTATAATGAACTTATGGAACTTTTCGTCAAGTTTCGTCAAATGTCATTTGCTTAAGCTAAGTGCCAAACTGAACGCATATTCCGTACGGAAAACACGGTTTGTGTATTTTTTTAAACTTAAGCAAACAACATCAGAAATTATTCATTGATTTTAAATATTTTTTTATTGTTTCTTATTTTAAACTCAGAAAAGAAAGCAAAACTTTTATTTTCATTCTTTGTTTTACAATACACATACACACGCATACACATGAGTTTATTTATGTATGTTCATTGTTGTACTTTTTAGTAGGCAAAACAAATAAAACAAGTAATAAAGTGGTGGATATAATTATATGTGAATTTTTAATAGATTAGGACATTCCAACAAGTTAATTTGATTGAAGTGCATTCATTTAGTAGTTATAAGAAGAAAAAAATTAAAAAAAAAATTGTGAACAATACCTATTTGTACAGCTGTGGCTAAAGAATACTTAAGCGCATGTAAGTATATTGTGGCCACTTAAAGGTCACATCTGAATTGCTTAAGTATTTGACAGACTTATCGTTCAATTCTGGCATTACCTTAAGTCAGCTTATTCATAGTATGGTTGGGCCTTTAGATAGATTTATTTCTATTTTGTACGCAGACGAACGACGAAAAAACAAAATTTAGAGAAAATTCTCTCCTTCTCTCTCTGTTTTTGTGCACATAACAACCAACTTTATCAAATATGAGAGAAGAATTCGGTGAGTAAATTCGTCGTTATTGTGCTTCACACGACGAATTTACGCAGCAAATGCTTATCGACGAATTCGTTGACGTGGACGAAATTTGTGTTCCTAGCTTTAATCTCAGACTATTCATATGTGGCGGTTGTGTAGTCGCATTTTACTAGACAACAAAGGATTCTTTTTAAATTAGTTTAATTTCAAAGTTTTCTACTTCTTAGAGCTTGAGTAATCATATCTGAAACTAAGTTATTATAAACTATTTAAAATACATGAAATGTGCATTAATCTTTTTTTGAACACAAGAAATTTACTCGAATTAGAGTTTTACAAATATTTTACAAATATATCGTGGCAGCCTTACTATAAGAAGAGCAAAAGATATTACGCTAAAAAACGAAGGACCAACACAAACATAAGTTTGAATGTATGTATGTGGGGATCGCTGGCTTGGAGTTATTTCTAGGACAATGCTTCTTGGTCTCACTTAAATTCAAATATGAGAAGTTCAACTATCTATATAAAGAAAAATTATTTTTAACAATAGTTAGTTAAGCTCTCTCAGCTCTCTTATGAATTTCACTTTAATTGGCGGAAGAACAAACTCTTTTTACTGATATCCTTAATACTAAAAATTCATTAAAATTTCTAATTTAATTGTGATCAAAACGAAGTTAAGGCTTGTAGGAATTTATAAAACTATAAACTTAAACTATCTGAAAAATTTAATTTTAATACACGCAATGACCCAAAACATTAACTAGGGAAAATATTTTTTTAATATTCTATTTTACTATAAGCCAGGACATGCTAATTTACCTTCCATATATCCTTCAATTTCAAATTAAAACTTTAGATAGAATTATGGTGATTCTAGAGCCATAAGTAGTACTTATATCTAACACTATGCATTTTATTTAAATTGGTGCAAGAACATGCCTCCTTTCCATACACATATCCTTAATTTTAAAAACTTTTATCTCCTTTTTTATAATAATCCCAATGTGTTAAAAAGTCTTAATTGTTTATTAAATTGCAAAGTTAAACTTTCCTTTATTTAAGAATTTTTTTTTAGTGTTTTTGCAATAATCCCAATACAAACCTCAATATGTCCGAAATATTTATGAAATTGCATGGTTTCATTTCTATTAGTGCAAGGACATTCCTACTTCCCATATATCCTTAATTTAAAAAATTTTATTTCTGCGGGTGTACAATTTATAAAATTGCATGGTTAGGCCCCCTACGGAATTTCGCTGCAATAAGTGCAAGGACACGTCTCTTTCCCATGTATCCTTTATTTTAGAAATTTAATTTCTGCTTTTGCACAATTCAAATGCAGTGAAAAGTCATATGTGAAATTGCCTGTCAATATGGCCTGATGACTTTTATTTGAATATGCGCAAGGACATGCATGCTTTACATATATCCTTAATATAAAATTTTTATTATTGCTTTTGCAATAATCCCAATACGAACCTTAATAAGTCCTAAATATTTTTGAAATTACATGGTTTCATTTCCATTAATGCAAGGACATTCATCCTTCCCATATATCTTTAATTTTTAAATTTTTTTTCTGCCTTTGTACTATTTATGAAATTGCATGGCTAGGCTTCCTGATGAATTTCATTGCAATAAGTACAAGGATATGCCTCCTATATCCTTTATTTTAAAAATGTTATTATTTTATTTATGCATTTGTAAAATCCCAATGCTGCTAAAAGTCATAATTATTTGTAAAATCGCTTAATTTAAAAAAAATTTATTTCTGCTTTTGTATTAATCCCAAAGCAGTGAAAAGTCATAATTACTTGTCAAATTGCATAATTAAGCTCCCTGCTGAATTTTATTTTAATTGATGCAAGGACATACCAAATTTCCATATATCCTTTATTTGAAAAAATTTAATTTTTGGTCTTATAAATATCCCTATATAAACATTAAAACATTGTAACAATTGATTCCTGATGAATTTAATTTTAATTGGTGCAAGGACATGCCTCATTCCCATATATCCTTAATGTAAAACATTTTATTTCTGCTGTGCGAAATCCCAATGCAGTGAAAAGTCCTAACTATTTGTCAAATTGCATCGTTAACGTCCCTGATGAAGTTTATTTTAATTAATGCAAGGACATGCCAGTTTCCCATATATCCTTTATTTAAAAAAATTCAGTTTCTGGTTCCAAAAAATCCAAATGCATTAGCAAATTATAACTATTTATGCAATTGCGTGGTTAAGTTCTTAGATAAATTTTATTTCAATTGCTGCAAGGACATGCACATGGACGAAAGTAACTATTAACGAAATTGCGTGCTTGAATCTCCTTTGCATGGTTAGGCTCCCTGATGAAATTTATTTCCATATGAGCAAGGACATGCATACTTCCCATATATCCTTAATTCGAAAAATATTAATTTCTGCTCTTTTAATAATCCCAATGCAGTGAAAAGTTATAAATTTTTACAAAATTGTGTAGCTGAGCTCTCTGATGAATTTCATTTCATTGGTGTGAACACATGCCTTAATTTGAACAATTTAATAACTGCCTTAATATTGATCAAAATACAATCAAAATATATAAATTATAATATTATATGAATTGCTGCAAGGACATGCTTACCTTTCATATATCCTTAATATTAAATATTAAGTTTAAGCTTACAGTATGATTGCAGTGCATAAAAAACTGGAGCACACCTCACTTTCATAAATCCTTAATCTTAAAATGTAAATTTTAGCTTTTGTTATAATCAAATTGCTGTAAAAGATCGTAACTATTTGTGGGATCACTTGTTTAAACTGCCAGATAAATTCCGTTTTAATCGCTGCCAGCACTTGGCCATCTGAAATCTGTATTTGAGCAAAAGTTATATTATAAATCTGTGGTTTTCATTAATAACGTATGTTACTTAGTTCTCATCTCGAGTTTATGATATCAAATTGCTTTTTTTATTATTATATTTTTTTATTATTATTATTATTATTATTATTATTATTATTATTATTATTATTATTATTATTATTATTACTATTATTATTATTATTATTATTATTATTATTATTATTATTATTATTATTATTATTATTATTATTATTATTATTATTATTATTATTATTATTATTATTATTATTATTATTATTATTATTATTATTATTATTATTATTATTATTATTATTATTATTATTATTATTATTATTATTATTATTATTATCAGACAAGATGGAACGAAGGAACAACAGCCACATGGACAAGGAGATTAATCCCCAACCTAAATATATGGTTAGACAGAAGCTTCGGTGAAGTTGATTATTATCTGACCCAGATGATGACGGGACATGGTTATTTCAGGAAATACCTTCACAATATAGGTAAATGCACTACACCATACTGCCTATATGAAAGAGACAGCATAATAGACGATGCCGAGCACACGTTCTTTGAATGTAGTAAGTGGTCCGAAAAGAGACGCGAACTTGAGGAATTAACGGGCGAACTAAATCCTGGAAACATCATACATCATATGACAACAAATGAGAGTAGATGGCGAGCAGTAGCAAAGTACTGCAAATATATTCTTAAGGCGAAAAAACCTGATTTAGATGCTGCAGCTCAACAACCGCAACAATAAAGTGGGGGCCTGGACGCAGGCAAATAAAAGAAGATGATCTCAGGATCCAAGAGGGATCCATCTGGAAGTAATGCGGTAACAGCGGTCCCCAGGTGGGCAACACATCCAAATAAGTGAGGTGGGTTTTTAGCCGGTATACGTTATGCAACGGGAGTCCGGCATACGGTGTGGATGACGATCCGCGCATCATGCATAAACCATTTTCCCATCTTACCCCCAAAAAAAAAAAAAAAAAAAAAAAAAATTATTATTATTATTTATGAAATCCAGAGATATATTTTTTTAAACCTTGCAAAGTCACTCGTCTAAGAAAAAATTGGCATATATACTACGGAAAGATGTAATAATAATTTTCCTTAACCACAAGTAGGGTCAATTACTATTTTTTGTATTTTTTAAGGACTGTCATATTAATTAAAAATTTAATAGCTTTATACCCGTATTCTAACCTCTGTGACAGTGACAAAATTATAACAAAACTGAGGTGAATGTCTATTTGTATATTTTTGGTATTCTGAAAAATATTGTCATGAATAAAATATTACAAATTTGTCACCTTATGAAAAGCACATAACAAAATAAAAATTTATTAATTTTCCTTTTAATTTACTTTTTAGGTGCAAAAATTAAAGAGAAAAAAGCGTGATTATTGAAAATTTTTTAAAATTTTATGCCAAAAAAAGTGCACTTTTTTGCAAATGTAAAGGAAACAAATTTATTTATTTTTTTCAGAATAACTTCCAGGGGCTTCGTAGTTTTAGCTCACAAAATTTGGTAAAGTTGTAGCTACGATAAAACTGGACAACTTTTGCGAATTTGAACGTGTCTAGCTTATGCACACTAATAGCTCATACAGACCTTAAAAATTTTAATTTTTTGACGCCAAAATTTTTTTCTTTCAAAATTGTATAATCAAGAACGCACATCTCCACTGACCTTCAGTAACACTTTGTGCAAAAAAAAACCCAATTTTTCTTTGCTCTTTTTTTTTAAATAGAAGAACGAATATTTTGTTTTCACTTTTTTCAGCATAACTCACAAGGACTAAAAACTCTTCACTATCAACATTTGGCAAAGCAACAACAAAACCATAAAAAATGCTATAGAAGTAAAAAATTAACGTTTTTGAGTTGCAAAGTTGGCTTAATGAGGTACATAAATAGGGCACCTATGTACGTTCAGATTACATTGATGTGCTTAGAGAATTTATCCAGCTTTATCGTAGATACAATTTTCCAAAATACTGTTAGCAAAAAATTAGGAGTCCTTGCAAGTTATTTTGAAAAAAAAGTGAAAAAATTTTTCATAAATTTTTGCAAAAAAGTGTAAGAAATAATATTTTTGGCATAACATCCCAACTGAAAAATATGTATGGAGCATATATGATATCCCATATATGGTTTGGATCCGAAAAATGAGGGTATATGGGCGTATATGATCCTATATATTCATACATTTTCATGCATTTATGTGTAAATTACCTCCACAGTATGCAAAGTTCATATTCATACACTATTGATTCATAAAAGCGCACTGCTGTGCAATAAATTAAATTACTAAAATTAAATTTTTTTAGACTTGAAAGAGAGGTTGTATTTAATGAAACATTTGTTTGGCCAATTAATTCAAAACGAACTAAAAGTCATTTCATTCATCAAAAGGTGATTCAATTATTTAAAAAACACATAAATCATATTCGTACATAACATTTAGCTTAAGAAATTAGATTAAAAACTAATGCAATTAATTATAAAAGAAAAAATAATCCGCCTTACAATAGTTTAAAATACAGTAATATGAACTTTGTTTCTTATCTAGAGAATTTTGTTATTTTCTATAAAATTAATGACTGGACTATCCTTTTGATTATTTGATATATTAAATGGGGCTACAATGTATAAAATTATACAAGAATGGTTTTTTGTAACAAAAAGTTCTACTTTTTGAAACGTTGAGGGTACGCATATAAACTTTGCATACCGTATGTCTTTTCTAATGGATTTCCAATTCAACAGTGATAGAATTCCAAGCTTTTTTGATTGCAAAAACGATCTTATGTGAGATATCATGTATGCATACATTCTTATATGGCTCCATATATAAAATCTTATATTTATATATGGATCCACATATGAAGATCTTCATAATTAAATTTCCATATATGAGTTCATATATTATAATACATTTCATATATTAGTCCATATATTAGTTCATATATAATAGTTTGGCCATGTATAATCCCATATATTTCCATACATGAATTCATACATATTCATATAGAGTTATATACATTCATATATTAAAAATATATGGACCATATATAATTTTTTAGCTGGGATGCTAATATTTGTTTGTAGAGGGTTATACTACCCTCTGGTAGTATTATCAAACCTATGTATGACCTCGGCTCAATTCATAAAAAATAAATTTCATTACAAATTTTTTTAATATTATTTTTTAAATAAATAAAATTAGTTTTCAATTTGACATAAATTTCACCATAGTATGGTGAAAGCTTTTTTAGCTTTATCTTGTCATATGAACAGTAGAATACAATCACAATTTCATTTTAAAATATATAACAAGAAAATTGACAAAAAAAATTTTCACAATTTATTAGAATACGGGTATTAGTTGAGAATTAAACAATTTAAATAAATATTTTTCAATTAAATAATATATATTTATGTAGAAATTGCTTGCAACATTTTTTCGGGTGTAGCAACTTGACATATGTGTATGTTTGTATGTATGCACGTACACAAGGAATAAACAATCAGCCAAACCTTTAACACACACACATACACACGTTTTCATACACACGATTTTTATCGCCATAGTCGCGCATTTGTTTGAGAAAAGGTACAAACGATCCACTTCACTGTTGCGAGATCCGTAGGATTTATCAGGAGCAGCCGCAGCAGCAGCAACTACGACAGGCGGCAGGCTGTAACTACACATTTGTTCATTCATGCGATACGATACCAAGTTACTTGGTAGTACTCGGATTCGCATCACTCAGTCTACACTTAAGTATATACATATGTAAGTCAGTCAGTCGTCATTCAGTCATGACCATGTTGGTTTGTGGCTTTAGAAAATAAGAAAAAAAAAATTAAATAAAATTATAAATGAATAAAAAAATAAATTCACAGATAAGATGTTAACATGACCAAACGTTAAGAAACAAAGAGAAAGAAAAAAAAATACTATGTATTCAACAATTTTGTCATGATATTGACGTTTTTTGCCTCATGTTGTTATAAAAAGCATGTACTTGCATTTGCAAAAAAAAAATTAATTAAATTAATGAAAATAGACAAGAATTGGTTTGGCGTATCGAAAATTATCAAACTATGAAATATTTTCCATTTGCAAACATATTTTTTTTAAATGCAAGTAGGATAACGAAAAGATTTGGTTTTTTCTGTAATTTTTTCTTAGACTTCTTTCGAAATAAATAAAGAAAGATTTATACATAATACAAAACTATTTCATTCTCATTTATTAAAGTATTTAGTCTTCTTTATTGATAAACAGGAACTTAAAGCTATCATTTGGGAAATATTTTACGCGAGTAATCGAAAAAATTGACAGTTTAGTTAATTATTCGAATGGAAAACGAATAATAATTAAAGGATTAGTATTATTCTTATGAATTATTGTTACGAATTATTGGAATTAAAAACGAGTAAAATTATTCGAATAATATTTAAAATGCAAGCAAAGAATAACTTTTATTTAATAATTTTATAAATATCGAATAAAATTATATTCGATATACTCGTGCATAAGTTTTTATAACATTACTCGAACAAATTTCATTTAGAAACATAAATAATTAAAAAAATCAATACAATTTCAATCCAAAACTATTCAGGTAAACAAATAAATTCTTATTCAATTGTAAAAATAAAAGCAATACAGCCCAATCATAAATATTCCCTCGGAATTTATTTATCACGGTAAATAATTTTCTCGAGAAAACATTCCTCCAATCATTAATTCTTTGGGAATAAAAAAGAAGAATACGTGGCATCACCGCAATGCGAAACTGGCTGTTTTCCTTGTTTGTTGACATTTTGTTTCTCCCTTTTTATTTTGAATGAGAGAGTAAAAAAAATTATTAAAATTCACCAACTTGAAAAAATATGTAAAAATAAGTTTATAAATAATTTATTTGGGCATTATTGGTGGTTTTCCACATAAAATAACTATAACCTACAAGTTTATGTATATCAATTTTGTTTTAATCGAGTATTAAAAATGTTTTTATGTAAACTCCCTTCAGTTTGCAAGAGAAAGATTTTTAGTGAACAAATCAAGTTCAATTGCGTTCACAAAGTTACTTTTTGAGTTTTTTTGTTCCCACAGGGAAAAAACAAATTCATAATAAGAGAAAAGGGTAAAGTAAAAAATTCTCTCGGAATTTGTGTTCATGATTGGGCTGATAATGTTTCCACACCTAAAATTAAATTCTGGTTTTAAAGTTAAAATCCTAAACAAACAGCTGTTTTTGCGTTCACACTGCGAGTTTCATACAGAGAATGACGAGTACTAAAAAAAAACACATAAGCAAATAGTCTTAGTTTCAGTAACTGCGTATAATCATAATTATAGCGCAAACAATTCGAACGCTCACATTATTTCTCTCAAGCAAACTAGGACTATAGCCGATGCCAACATACAAGAGCATCTCTACTCCGTTTATGGGAAAAACTAAAATACGCTACAACCAGCGTTGCCATAACATTTTCTGGGAGACTGAAAACTTAGAAGAAACAAACTGATTTTAGGGTGAAAAACTGATCATAAAAAATGCTTTAGTATTTTTTTTATATATTTAGGGGTAGGGGGGGATTAACACTAGGTCTATACCTGATATATTTTTATCATGAGTTGATAATATTTGTCAACCTGATACGTTTTACCATCTCGAAAGTCTCATCGGCATCAGTTAAGAAAATATAGCTCTACAAATTTATAAATTTTTTAATTAATTGAAAGGGAAATGTTTGAGTTGCACTATGGGATATTTCGCATTAAATTACACCGGGAATTTTTTTTAACCAATCTAAAGATCTAAGTGGATCGAAAATTCAATAAATAAGGTAACTAAAATTTTTGCTTCTGTTTTTTAAGATTTTGTTTTATTTAAAGTGCACAATGATTTAATTACTTAACACACTTGCTTAGAAAAAATATATGATTTTTTTTTGTGAATTACTAAAATTTCGCTAAGAAAATTCTGAAAAAATTTGTATGGTTTCAAATTCTATTTGGCCTACCCTTTATTTTTTGTATATATTTCGTCGTGTTTTTCTCATTCTATAAGAGATCTAATTATTTTAAAGACGAAAGTGTGAAACTTGTTTTATTTTTCAATAAAACAAGGCAAATTAATATTAATACAGGAAGTGCTACTACCGTTTGAACTCATATTGTAAACAATAAGACCAAATTCCATAAAGAAAAACGCAACTTTCGTGTGAATTCCCTCTTGCTGTTTGAAAAAGTACTAATAAACAAACCTTCACTGTTATAGTAAGTGAAATGGGTAGAACTATAGCTTCAAATATCGAAATTAAAATAACAAAACTGAGACAAAGTAAAAATTAAAAACTGCACAATTTATAGAAAAACTTTTTTAAGCAAAAAACCGAAAAACTGCTCTAGGCTTAAAAAACTGCTAAAATCAGTTAAAACTGCACATTTGGCAACGCTGGCTACAACTTGAAATATATCGGCTCATACGTGTCAAACGTACTGACTTTACCTCTCTCTCTCTCTCTCTCTTACAGTCGAGCTATGGACAAAAAAATTTGTGGCTATTTGCAAACAGGG
Organism: Tachina fera; assembly: GCA_905220375.1. Lineage (NCBI taxonomy): Eukaryota > Metazoa > Arthropoda > Insecta > Diptera > Tachinidae > Tachina > Tachina fera. The sequence goes on along the minus strand of LR999967.1, from coordinate 97,823,108 downwards.
TGACCGACGAAATTTTTCAAAAAGTGGCACTAAAAGGGGATTTATCAAAAATAAGGGGCAAAATTAATATAAAACGAGAAAACTACACTAAATCTTTTATTTTTAATGTATTTTTATATAATTCACTCTAAAAAAAGGGAGACAAAAAGTGGCAAGACAGATGAAAAAGTGGAGGGGCAGTCGAAAAAGTGGCAATTTGCCACTTTAGTCGATGTGTGTGTAAATAAAATATCCCTCTATATGCTCATATGTAGCCGATTAATAGTCAGAGTGTTTTTATACTCATGCGTATGATTGTAACTCATACAGTCTATAAATTTTAGTGTTAGTTGCTTGTGATGTATAATTAAAAAAAAAATGTGTACGAAGGCTATATAGGGAACTGGCAATACTAATGTCAATAGCAAAAAATCTGGCGACACCATACTCACAAAGTTTTGATGTACAAGTGCTATTTGTTTTGTTTACAGTGATTTCAGAAAATCAATTTGACAAAAATATCGAAATTTCAAGAGAACGCTTTTGTTGGATTATTTTTCGCAACTTTCGACGTGGATTATCTCAACAAGAATGTTTCGAAGAAGCACCATGAAAAACCGCAGCATATCGCTGGTATAGTGAATTATATCGTGGTTGTAGTTCCGTCGCCGACGAATTCCGTGAAGATCTTCCAAAATCGGTTGTTGTGCCACAAAACTTCGATGCTGTGCGTGAACTGATAATGGAAGATTGTCATGTGACATTTTGTCAGATATAGTCATCCTTGCTCTTTTCAATCGTGGCGCTTCAAAAGACGTGTATAAAATCGTGACAGGTGACGAATCAAGGATATATAGTTATGAGTCGGAAAGAAAACAGCAATCGACCGTGTGGGTATTCCAAGACGAGTTAAGTCCTATAAAAGTTGTTCGTGGAAGAAACACAGCGAAGAAAATGGTCGCCTGTTTCTTCGGTCAAATGGGCCATGTGACCACTGTTGCGTTTGAGCAACATACACGTGTCTATTCTGGGTGGAACACGATGATTTGTTTGTTGGAAGTCTTCGTTGAAATTCGTAAAACTAACCCTCGAAGACGAATCATTCTTCATCTTGACAATGCAAGCTCTCCCACATCTCGTCAAGCAAATGGGGTTTTGAGCAATAAAAGACATCGAATTGATTACTCATCCTCCGTACAGTGCTGACTTGGTACGAGTAAACTGCGTGTTCAACGATTTATGACCGCCGATGAAGCAGTTGAGGAGTTCAAAAACCAGGTTTTGATGGTGTCTCAAGAGGAATGGGAATTACTGCTGTGACAAATGGTTTGAACGAATGAAAAAGTGTATTGATCATGAACAACTAATTGGCATCGCCAATTGTTAGGGAATAAAATAAACATCTGTTGCGAGTCGAACATTTTATTGTGAATTGATGTAATTGTATTTTTTACTTTTTACCCGTATTTTTATAATGTTCTTAATAAATTATTATTATTCAGCAAAATGAATAATGAATATTTCTGCGATTTATATTATTTTTACTGGAAAAAAATGAAGAGATGAAATTTTGAGAGATTTATCAAATCCACTGTGCTTATCGGAAGTAACGTACTTACATATGTATGTATGTAAGTAAAAACATGAAGAATTCTGGGCAGTTTATGATATAATATAAATAAATTCATAAATTTTCACTCATATTAAAAATAAAGTCAAACAAGTTTAAAAACAACAACAAACAAAACATTTTGGCAAAAACTCACGGGAATAAAAATTGGGGATGCCATATTTTTTTCGAATATGTGCGTTTTTTCCCGTAGAAATAATTCACGATTGCAAGTTTAAAGAAAAGGGAAATATTTTGAGGGAGTAAATATTCACAATAGGGGTGATTATTATTTTTTAATCAAGTTTTTTGCATATTTCGTTAAAAGAACATCTAATGTATCGAAAAATGCAAAAAATTTCAATTAAAAAATGATTTAAGGCCTTTCTATATTAAGGTAACAATATGTACATATGTATGTATTTGATTTATAAAATACATAAATACTAGCAGCATTAGTTCTTATCGATAACAACATAATTTTCTTTAATTGCCACTTTTCGGAATCATTAAATAAACATATTTTCTATCAATTTACACATCAGAACTATTAAAAGAATCCATTTATTTGAAAAGTTCAAAAGAAAATTTTAAACATTTTAAAATTTCACGATCATCAGCATGATCATTATTAGCTTGTGTATAAATTTAAACATTTAAGAAATATATTTTTTTTCTTGCTCAAAATAATATTTTCTTTAAAAAGAGAAAATATTTGTTTCTGTTATGGATCGATCTTAACAAAAGTTTTTTTTCTTTTTTTTTTGTTAATTTAGAGAAAGAAAAAAAATCAAATAAACAATTTGTGTTATGTGGAAAATTATCAATTAAATACTCGTACATATTATAAGGCCCCTTCCCGCAAATAATTAAGGCAAATTATGAATTATAATCAAATAATAATGAAAACAGCAATAAAAAAAATACAAAATAAAAAAACAATTGCTATTTATGTATGTAAAAAAATTTGCTCAGAGACGCAGCGTTTTTGCAATTGATATTTAATTTGAATTATTTATTGATCTATGCAAATGCATTAATTTAATGGTTTTATAATGAAAAAGTTATTGAAAAACAATAAAGTTATTTTATGAGCAGCAGAAGCAAATACAAGTATAACAACAACAACAACAAAGTATGCGGAATATAAGTGGCAATTGTTTAATCATTAAATGTTGTCTCAATAAAAAAGTAATAATTTAAGGGTAATAGAAAAGTTTTAATAGGAAATTTATATTTCATGGTAAGATTTCTTTAAATAAGATATTATTAATTTTTTATCGGAAATAGCACATTACGCACACCTGTTATTATCAATATTGTTTAGTAGGGATAAGGTTTTTGGGGATCTTTCATAAAAAGAAAATTGCAATTTTTTTTAAACTTAAAAAAAAAATAATAAAAAATGTATGATAGAGAAATGTTTTCATGCTGGCATACTTTGGTTATTTTGTGCGACTACGGATCAATAAGTCTTTGACTCTTTGGCATTATCATTATCTGTCAGCTAATTCCGAAGCAACATGTGACAAGTTTTAAGAGGCCGTGCCATTTATTTTGTACTTGGCAGCTATTCAAAATAAACAATCAAAATAAACAAACTGGAATTTTCGAGTGTTTAAATGAAATTATGTTTGCGTTGGTGAGTGAGATCTAAAAAAATTGCATCTATCTTCCATAAATAGAATATGTGTTTTGCAGGTTTAGTATACTGAAAGCAGCAGGGAATAAACATAATGATTAACATCCAAAGTTTTAAATCAAAAAAATTATCATGAATCTCAAGGGTATAGATTCATGGCAATAATTTTTGATCTATACTCTATGGGGTAAAAATCTTTTTCACAATACAATCACAAATTTTGAGTAAGATCGTAAAGCGTTATCAAATCGGTGTGAGCAATGTATGAGTGTATTAGTGGAATCATACGAGCAAGAAGTACAGAGAAACCCAACCGAATTTTAAAGCATACCTTCAGGAGCAATGGGAATTGCTTGTGCAGTGTTATAGTGCTGCCAGTGGGGATAATTTTGTTAAAAAGTTGAAAAATATAAAATAAATAAAATATATATAAACTTTTAAATAAAAGTGCGTTTTAAATGTCAAATATTTGTTTAAAAGATATATAGCAGTCCTTATAAAGAATTTATAATATTATATTATAACATATCTTTATTACGTACTGTTGCCTTGCACTGAAGTTGTTGCACGGCAATTGAGTAACAATTTTCATCTCATGCCAATTATTATGGGTGGAGGTTTTAGTACAAATTTTGCAAACCCACAGGCGCAAGTTTTATCAAAATTTTTATTTGACGTTTTCCACTTGCATATTAGCAATTGTTCACAAGCCCCCACAACTAATAATTCCACTACTATAGATGCAGTTTTCCATAGGTTTTTAAATACAGTAGAGTAAAAAATTTATATATCTTATTTTAGTTACCATAAGCCAATATTAAAAATAAAATTTTCATTACAAAATGTTTACACATCTCCCCTGTAATCGGACTCACATTGCTTTTTTTTATTCCCGTGAACAACAAATTGGCATGACCAATTGTAAATGATAAATAAAATAAACATCTGTTGCGAGTCGACCATGCTATTGTGAATTGATGTAATTATATTTTTTACTTTTAATTAAAAAAATTAATAGCGGTTTGCTCCGATTTATGTTATTTTTATTGGAAAAAATAAAGAGACGAAGAAATCAAATCCAGTGTGTTTATTGAAATTAATATACATACACATGTAAGTGAAAAACATGAAGAATTGTTGGCAGTATATACAAACATTAGAGAGGCCGTTAGTTGTATGGATAATTTTTTTTGTTGATTTCTTTTATTCTCACCCCCCAAATGAGTTCAGTTTTATGTAAAAAATAATACAAAAAAATTTCATAACGATAAGTTTTAGGGGATGCGAACGGCCCTGAATCCCATATATTCAATGTAATCGGAGAATATTTGCAAGATTTTATATAAAACTCTATACTAAATTTATTCTATAACTAAAATTTAAATATGAACAAATATGATATTAACCCTTAAACGAATTTAATTCTTCACTGTTTAAACGAATACATATTCTCAACCACAATTTCCTGCTGGGTGCTGTAGCTAAATACTAAAAACTTTGATTGATTATATTTAATTGCATTCATATAAAAATTTAACAGCCTGAGAGTGCACTCCACTGCCTGGACAACACATGTTTGTCGTTTGTTCGTTTGTTTGATGGTTTGCAATCACTATCGTTATAAAACGTTTATTGTTGATTATTGTGCCATCAAAAGGGAAATAAAGTAAAGCTTAGCGCCATATTATTTATAAATTCATACATACATATCTTTAACTTAATACAAAAAGGCCCAACTCTTAATTTTTCGAGATCGATATTTTTACATATTTCGATACACCATTACTAGATACCAATGAAACTATTTTTTTAAGCTTTAGGTCACTAAATTTTATAAATTTCTTTATATTTTTATTTTTATATCGATATTTCGTTAACCTTTGGTTAACTTCTTCAGGATTATTGAACATATAAAAAAGGTCGAAAAATTAGATAAACAATTTAATTACTAGATACCTCCTCCAAAAAAATCAGATGAATATATCACTAAATTTGTAAAGTGTTTTTAATAAAAATTGCGTTTAAAAAATTTTTTTATCAATATTGCATCTTTTTTTATCTAGTTTTTTTCTCCTAATGTAAACTATGAAAAACATGAGTTAAGGCCTTTTCGTATTAAGTTAACGATATCTATGTATATATGTATATGTGCAATAACATTAAAATATTAAAATAAATTAAATACTTAAAAAAACGATAATTTGTGCTGGTAACAATTATAATGACGTTTTGATTTTATTGCAGAAACAACGTACATACATTTGTTAAGAATGAATTTGTACCCAGCAAAATATTTCAAAAAAGGTAATCGGGTTTGGAATTAAGTATTTTTGGTGGAAGCACTTCCTTAATGATTTTAACAAGACGTGAGACTAAAATAATCGATTCTTGAGAAGTAGTTACTTTTTTATTTGGAAACTTATTCACGTAATCTATTTAATCTAAAAAAATCATTCTCCCCATTTAGCAACTTGTACATCATTTTTATAAATTTTAGGTAATGTGATTTGTAAGAGTGTAATGAAATTTGGTAATCGGAAAAGTAAGTCATTATATGGCAAGTAGTTCTGTTGGTAATGTGTAATTTTTTGCTCAGTACACACGAGCATAAAATATTAAAAAATTTTTGTTGTTGTTAATTTGCTCGTATTATTTACTTTCTATTCATAATGGTTTAATCTAGTGAAAAAACGGAAATTTTTGTTTGATTTAATTGGACTGAAGTTCAGGAAGTCTTAACCTGTTTTGCCATAAATTTTTTCTTTAAAAATCATGCTAGGATGTTATCGTGTGTTAAAACTACATTACGACATGAACTCGTCAACACGTAGTTAAATTTTGTCACTTATGCTAACTCTATGCCGTTATTATTTTCACAAATACTAACAGAATTATATATGAGGCTATCAGCGCAGAAGCGGTGTAACACACATATAGTTTTTTAAACAATTGCCCTTTTTATTATTTTGCAATATTCAGCCCTGTTCTGTAAACCAGACGGGTTTAAAATCATACACGATAATTTTCTTTCAGATATAATATTTGGGAATCTATACAATTGAAAAATGTAAAAAAAATTTAAAAAAATATTTCTATTGTCGGAATTAGTTGTCTAAAATCGTGCGGTTTCAAATCGTTCGGTTTAAAGAATAGGGCCGATTATAATCTGTGCAAAAACGATTTTTCAGCTTCATTTTATTTAGAATTCCAAAATATGACTTACTCTACTTTTTTTTTTAGTTGGATAGTTGGTATTGAAAATTATGTATTTATTACCAGAACAGCAATCAAAACAACGAATGTGGGTTACATCACTTCTGCGCTGAAAGCCTCATTTATAAAGTAGATAAAATTCGAAAACGATCGACGAGAGAAAACGAAGTGCTCTCAAAATTATTTTATATCTGCATATTATGTTTTATTGTATTTTGTACACAGAAAAATTTGTGTTTGAAAAATATTATACATATATAAATGTGCCTTAACAGTATTTAAAAAGAAAGTATAATATAACAGCCTTATTTATACAACTTATTAAGGGTTTATAAAGGCTTTTAAAAAAATTTTCGCATGGAAATTTGTCTTAAAAACCCTTTACAAACCCTTAATAAGTTTTACAAATAACGTTGTAAGCTAGTAATAAAAAAGTTCGACATTAAAAAGTGTAATTGATTCTTTACATTTATTTCGAAATATTTAGCCAATTTCACGCTAGCTGCCTGCAGTTCTGAGTCCGAGCTACCCGCATGAATCGTGGTGGTGGTGGCGGCTGGAAGTTTTTTTTTTGGTGTAAAAAAGTTTTTATTAAACCTATTTTATATTTCAGCAAGAATTAAATTGATATTAAAAAATATAAAAATAATCTAAAAGGATGATTTCAGGGTTGGAAAATTTGATTTTTTGTTTGGTATATAAAAGTAACCCAATAAAACACTATTTTTTCCTTTTCTCTATAATTTAAACATATTTAATTTATTTAAAAAAAAAGAAGAAAAATCTAAAAGAGTAATTCCAGGGTTAGAAAATTTTCACTTTTTTGGTATATAAGAGTAACTAGTTAAAATTTATTTTATATTAAAGAAAGAAATTTATTAGTAATAAAAATCACGAAAACAAAAAAAAAAACAAAGCTTCAGAGCTTAAATTTTTTTGGGTTATAAAATTATCTAATTAAAACTAATTTTCTCTCTTATTTCCTTAATTTTTTTATTTGTTAATTAAGCATATTTTGGAAAGAATTAAATTAATATTAAAAATCGGAAAAATCTTAAATATGGTTCCAGGGTTGGAAAATTTAAACTAAAATAAACTAGTTGCTCAAGAGTTCTCTTTATTTCTGTTCAATTTTGATATAAAATTTTAACTTACGAATCTTTGTGATATGTTGCTTATTATGCGCTCAACAAAATTATGTTTCAAAGCAATGGTCATACGCTGACAGCTTGCGGAATAAGTTCTTATTAATTTTTAGTAAGTAAATAAATATATAAATATATTGGTAAAGAAAAGTCATAACTATAAAATAGATTATAGGACATGTTCCATAGATCAGTCACTTTAAATTGCACTAGAGCAAAAACAAAATCATTTATTTTCTTTTCACGTCGGTGAAGGTTATATAAGATTCAGCACATCCAAATGTAGCACCCTTACTTGTTTTTAATTATAAATTTTTTTTAAATAGAAATTGATTTTGTGGGGAATATGCCATGTTTCTTAATATTTTTTTCAAGTTATTATTTTGTTTTTTTTACTAGCAAAAATAAGTACATACATACATATGTGCACTTTCATTGTGAGCCACTGTATACATGTAACATCATGTATAAAATTTGTCTGTTTAATTTATCATTATTTTCCTGTGGTTGAATTGTGAAGAAGATTCAACTTTTTTTTTGTCAATGAAAATTTGTAAATTATTTGTTAATATTTTTTTATTATAAATAATAACACATAGACTACAACAACAACAACAACAACAATAAAATAATTGCTTTTTTAAATTTTTTTTATACACAAAACGACTTCCCTCCCACACAGTCAGCATAAGAAAATTTATTTAAATTTAATATGATCATTAAAAAGTGAAGAAGATATTTTTTCATGTGCCTAAAATTAAAAGTTTTTTTCTTCTTTATTTTATTTGCAATAGAGGAATGAAGAAGACAACGAAACGAGGCTGATGATGAAAACAAATCTGTAAACTTAAGGATTAATATCAATTGAAAATTATTGAACTCGTGATAATTCACACTGCTGCGGTGCTTAAGCTGGAATTATGTAAGTAAAAAAATCGGAGATGTAAAAGAACGAAAACAATGCGCTTAATTCAAAGACTAAAAATTTGCGAAGAAATGCTTTCAGCCGTAAACAGAAGTGGGGAACATGTAGATACCTAAATGTTAAAAATTTCTATTGTAAATGTTTCATTATATTCAGGGAATTCACAATGAGTATCTTAAAATTTGAATGTGGCAACATTGTGCTATCTAAAAATTTTTATTGTTAGCTGGCAACGCTATAAAACACAGTCTGCGTTATCGTGGTTTGCGTATTTCAAATGCGACTGCGACTGTTTGGCAATAGATAAAAGAAGAATTTAACAGTTTTTTTTAATCTACTACCAAACAGTTGTAGTCGTATTAGAAATACGCCAAGCACGATAAGGCAGAGTATATTCAAGTATTCAAATAACAAAACTTTTTGAATTAGAAATTATTATTGCATAAATTTATCAAAATAATTTTTTTTTCTGCAAAATGCCTAAAGAAAAATATTATCTGTTACAAATCGAAAAAGTATATGAAAGTGAAAAAAAGTGTTCTCAGAGTCTAATGAAGTTAAAGAAAATGTCAACAAATTCGTAAAAGTCAAAGAATTTTTTTTTTGCTAAAAGAAGACAAAATAACTAAAAGGTGATCAAAGAAAAATAAAGGATAAATGATAGGTGGACCAGTTTTTCCAAGAGCTTTACTTTTCATACAGAAAAATTTCATATTAATTTCTACAAAAAACAAGGTTAATTTAACATTTTTCGATAGTGATTTTGCTTCATGTTAATTCAACATGATTCACAATAACATTCGACGAAAATTTTTTTCCTTTTGAAATTAATTTATTTCATATTAATTTAATATTATAGTACTGTTCAATCAAAATGAAGAATCATATTGAATCGAAGTTATTTTAAGTTGAAACAACATGAATTTTATTTAATGTTGTCATTTTATTTTATTAAGTATTTAACTGAGGGGCTGTTCACATAATACGTAACGCTTCAGGGGGGTAAGGATTTGTTACGTTTTTTTTTTATAAAAGATAAGTAACACTCAGGCATTCCTACTAGGTGTTACCTTCTTTAGGAAAAAGACAGTCATAGAGAAGACAGGTGGTGAAGGAAGAGATAGAGGAAAGTTTAATTCCTTTACCAGTCTGCTTTTTGCACGTCTTGCAGCGCCTCTGTTGTCAATTTCAAAGCTGTGCTTGGTAGCCGATTTATTGTCTATTTTACTTTGCCTATGAATCTGCTACACAATACCGACAAAAGAGGACGCTCTGATCTCAGATCAGATCTGATCACAGTGTCTATGCCTTGATCACTTGAACAACCGTAAGTATTCTTCAGATATACACCAAATAAACATTATCATGAATTAAATTTAACATGATTTCATTGATGATTTAACACAAAATTGATTTGATTTGAAATTAAAGTTATAGTCTAAAAAACACTTGTCTGCAGGATGCGAACCTGCTGCGACCTTTCGACCATAAGACTAGTATAATGATTAACAACCAGCAGTGGGAAGTTTTCGCTGGTAATGCGAACATTTTCAGTTATTTATGAACATAAATAGCAGCAACAAAAAGACAAGAAAGAACAAGTCACAGAACTAAGAAAAAATAAAAATAAAAAGTTGACATCAAGCACTTAAACTACATAATATTTCTAATAAATTTATATTCTATTTCACCAATTCTATTTAAATATTAATTGATATTCAAATGAAATTGGTGAAATAGGCTCTAAGTATGATTGCCAATCAAAATTGTTGCATGTTGATTTTACATTGGGGTTTTTTCTTGTGTGTATAAATACTATATCAATACATAGTTATCATGATTGGTGAGCAAATTAAATTTTAAAATTTAATGATATGTGTGTGTATAATTTACAAGCTTTCTGTGTATATTGTTCATAATTGCATGTAAAATTAAATATGTACATTCATATGTATGTTTGTATGTTTGTGAACTGGGGATGTATTTGCAATGATTTTACGCAAACATCGAAGTTTACTTGACTTCGCTATCAAACACCCCATACTGTTTTGTCTGTGTACGACAAATCTTCTAATTTTAGTACAGTTGTGTCCAACAGCTGCTCTTTTTTGAATTAGTTCGTTAGTGTTCGAATTAAAAGTTATTTCAAGTTCATTTAATTTACATTGACCTTTCTGACCGGACTTGTGTGTCCAACAGCTCATTTCAGTTCATAAGAGCTTTTGGACACAACTCTATTCGCTTACTGCTATGCGAACACATAAAAGCTAATATGCTCAATTAAAGTTAAAGAAAACAAGCAACAACCACTTCTCCAAATACCCACTTCCTTTACAGATCTGCAAATGTGCATCTTCATTTCACACAAAAAAAAGTGTTTAAGCATTTGGCCTTTTATTTAAGCATGGAATAAGAGAAGTTCCAAAACCCAAACAATACGTGTCAAATCTTTCCAACGAATGCTCGCTCTGTGGTGGCACTGCACTAACAAAGAGAAACAATAGTATAACAGACATTCAAACAACTCCGTAAATTTGCAACAAACTAAAAAAATATTGTAAATGCTCGAGTGCAACATCTATAAAAACACACACACACACACACGGACACATGCATACATAAATGTGCCATCTTACAATAGTTTTAAATATAAAACTAATCGTTATGATGATTTATCCATTTATTGTATGCAGACGAGCTGCATCATCATACATCTACGAGCAGCAAATAGTACGTACAACATCGAACACACAAACGAGCAGTCACATACAAACATACATACATAGTTTTTGTTTTATTATTGTTGCCAGATATCACGACATTATTTCTAATGCCACCAAGAGAAGGAGTCTGTTTAATATTTCATACACTTGTCGAAATTCTACTACAATAAAGTAGACATTTTATTTCAATAATAAAATAACACTGTATAACATAAAAAATATGGAAATTTAATAAATACAATTTTTATGTTTTTCTCTTTCTTCTGTTATACTCATTTTCGAATAACTCGCTTATAATTAATGCAGCTGCGCGCCATCCTGCGTCTAAAAAATTTATTTATTCTGATAGGTTTGTGTTAAAAAACGAGCTACTGAAACGGTTCGATGCAAGTCTAGTCCATAGCATAATACTTCACGAAATGCCAACATGCTCGGCAACATGTTCGCTGTGTAATAGTCACTAGCAGCGTGACATATTAGCTTATTTTGAGCTAAATTTAGCTTATTTATTTTAGATTTAGCTTTAAACTTTTCATTTCAAATAGTTCAAATACGAACATTTTATAACAGAAATGGAAAATTGAAAAATAGAAGACAATGGCAGAATGGTTAGAGTTACAATGGAAAAAGTTAAATTCATACTAGTGGCCAAAAGACTTTTTGAGTTTTTTAGGTATAAAATTATTTGACGTGAGTTGAACGTTCATTCAGTTGCATCAATTAAATAAAACAAAAATTAGAAATATACTTAATCCTGTTAACACTAAAATACACGAAAATCGGTACTTTCGTTGTCCCACTTCAATAAAGTCATAATTAATAAGCATTAGTACTCAACTAATTCCGGAATAAGTCTATATGGGTTTATTACCATTCAGTGTGGCGTAATTATGTCCTTATATTTCAATAAATCGATAAATTATAGCAAATTTAACTCTTTACTTGTGACTTTACTTCACTGAGCTGACGAAAATCGGTACATTGTGCCGATAGTGTGATCCATGCTTTACCTTAAATAGCTTTAATTCACTTAAAAAAAACTTTCGTCTTTTAGTATATGCTTTTAAATTTTTAAAAACTTTTTAAGTCTATTTTGGGAAGTTTTTGTTTTGTTTTTCATTAAATCTTAAATATTATATCTAATTATTAAATAATATCATTAAAAAATATTCAATATTTCATATGTATGTATAATAAAAAAATTATTTTTGTGTAATATTTAATATTATTTTAGCAATAAGAAACTATTGAAAAGTGATCAAAGAATTAGAAAAAAGTTTAGCTTTATTTTCTGGCCGAAAATTTTACTTTTAAGCTTATTTTAGCTTTTTTTTCAAACGTGATTTAGCTTAATGTTATTTTAAAATCTCGTCACACTGCTCACTAGTGTACTTGAATCGAACTCGTTCACTAGTTGGCTTGTATCGAACTCTTTCAGTAGCTCGTTTTTGATACTCGTACAAACTAGATTTGTTTGGAACTCTTTCAGTAGCTCGCTTTTGACACAAACCAATGATCAAACTCATTTAAAATACATGGGTTTGATCATAGGTTTGTGTCAAAAACGAGTTACTGAAAGAGTTCGATACAAGTCTATTCACTAGTTTATTTTATAACACAAACCTATGATCAAACCCATGCAATTTAAATGGGTTTGATCATTGGTTTGTGTCAATTTTGAACTAGTGATCAAACCCATTTAAATTATTTAAATTTTTTACATTTTATTTATTATTTTTTTCAGTGTAAGCTTTTAGTAATTTTGTATTTGTATGTACATGCATGTCTAACAAATAAAACACCAACTATTATTATAAATTGTCACTTTATTTATGTTTTGTGTGTTTATAATTTTGTTTTACCATAATCAACGTAAATGCTAAAATATCAAATACATATTTTATTGTAGAAGAAATATTTTTTGCAAAAAAAAAGGAAAAATAGTGAATATTTGAGTCATAAAGGTCTTCTTTATAAGGCATTGTTAATAATATTTATTTGTGCATGTGATTTTTGGATTATTATTATTATTATTTTGGAAGCTGGAGTGGGCTAACAAGAGCAAAGTTTTCACAGAGAAAATAAGCTGTCCATACCATTGACTGGTATAGTAATGCAAGAAATAAATAACGAGTTAATAAGATATTCCGTTTAGTATGTGTCTTTAACGTGTCGGAAAACTTTATTTTCAATAAATAATTTTTCTGATTCGGTATCCATGGTTCTATATCTTTTGTCATTGACGTCAAGGTTATCATCGGTTTTATTTAAAAGTAATTTCAGTAAAGTGCGCCTTTGAGTCGCGCACGAAGGGTTCCTTTAGCCAGTATAATGGCATATCTTCTGGATGTAGAAATTTTTAAAAAATTTCAAGTTTTTTTGCGTCTTTTCGGTTTTGGCGCTTTTTTACTGTTTTGGAATTTCTTTCGATTTTTTGGCGATTTTTTAGGTTTAGTGTTTTGTTTTTCGTTTTTTTAGTTCGGGCGCTTTTTTTTGCTTAATATTGTTTTTCGGTTTTTTGGGATTTTTTCGTTTTGACAAATTTTTAGATTTTTAGCAAATTTTTTCTCCTTAGCGATTTTTTTCTGTTTTGGGATTCCTTTCGGATTTTGGCGGATTTTTTCGTTTAGGCGATTTATTAGATTATTAGCATTTTTTTCGTTTTTTGTTAGCGATTTTATTTGCGCTTTTTTCCTGTTTTGGGATTTTTTTATGCTTTTGGCGTTTTTTTTGGGGTTTAGTGATTTTTTCGATCTTGGCGATTTTTTCGATTAGAGGATTTTTTTTTATTTATAGCAATGTTTTCTGTTAAGCGATTTTTTTGCAATGTTTTCCAGTTTTGGGATTTTTTTTTTGATTTTGGCGATTTTTTCATTTGGGCGATTTTTTTAGATTTTTAGCAATTTTTTCTCTTAAGCTCTTTTTTCCTGTCTTGAGATTTTTTTCTGCTCTTGGTTTTTTTTAGAGTTGGTGTATTTTTTTCGTTTTTGCCGATTTTTGCTTTGGTTTTTGATGATTGATTAGTCTTAGAGATTGTTTTTTAGTTCCGGCGCTTTTTTTCTTAAACAATTTTTTTCGTTTTTTGGCGATTTTTTCGATTAGACGATTTTTTTATATTTTTAGCAATTTTTTCTTTTTAGGGTTTTTTTTTGATTTTGGCGATTTTTTCGTTTAACGATTTTATTGGTGCTTTTTTCCTGTTTTTGGATTTTTTTCGGTTTTTGGCGATTTTTTCGTTCAGGCGGGGTTTTTCAGATTTTTAGCAATTTTATCTCTTTAGCGATATTAGTCCGCTTTTCCAATTGGGAAATTGAAAGGCAGACATTTTTCTAATTTTCTTTTGAACTTACCTAAACCTTTTACAATAGGGAAATTAACAGACAGACAGAAAATTTATAGTTTGTTTACTTCTTCACGTTTGCTACTCACATACCCTCACACATAATTACACACATATGCCTTGATACACATCAATTATGCATACAGCCCCTAAAAGGAGAAAAAGCATGTGAAGCAACAAGAATAATGGCCTATTTCCCACCTGCGAAAGAAAACGTTCGACTTACAATTTATATTGAAAACAAAAACAAATTTTCATATTTTATTGTTGTTTTCAATACAAATTGTAAGTCGAACGATTTCTTTCGCAGGTGAGAAATAGGCCATAAATTACGAAAAGTAGAGAAGAGAAACAAAAAATTTCCGGTACAGAGGTTCGTGTACTACACACTCTACTTTTTCAACTCCTCGCCAACAAACTTCGTCTGTCTGCCTTTAAATTTCTCAATTGTAAAAGGGGACTTATTGGCGCTTTTTTCATGTTTTGGCATTTCTGTCTGTTTTTGACGTTTTTTTAGGTTTGGTGTTTTGTTTTTCGTTTTTAGATTTTTGGCGATTTTTTCGTTTTGATGATTTTTAATTTTGGGATTGTTTAGTTTCAGCGTTTTTTGAAAATATCAAAAATTTGTCTTTTACGCTTTCCAGGATACATCAAGTTGTCAAATTTACATTAACTGATAGAATACTTTTTAATTTTAATTTTTTCATTTCGGTATGAATTGGCGTAGTCTGCATAAAAATACATTAACTTTGAAAATTTCAATTGTGTATATATAATTGTTTTAATATTATATTAGGATCTCAAAATTTTTCGTTGTTCGCTTTAGAACAGCTTTTAATTTTTATTTACTTTTTTTTCAACAGTTTCACATATTCGGTGAAAATTTTAGGTCCGTGGCACATACGGTTCTCGAGAAAACAGCCTGTGACAGGCAGGCAGACTTACATCGTAGTGAAAACAATAGCGGTATAATTTTTGGAAATAATCTTCTGGCCAAAGTCGATCATTTGGATGGATGGTAGATAATCGATGTCAAAAATGTGTGCTGATTAAGCTTTTTCGGCGGTTATGGCTCAATATATTAGTACTTTTAATGATTAAAAACAACACCTTTACAACAGTCATCTTAGGAAAAAAGAGAAAATGGGAATTACTTTTGTGATGTTTTCTTTGCTACAAGAAAAAATGCTTGATATCGTACTAAAAAGTGGAACTTGTTCGTTTCTTAAAAATATTTTGCTCTCTCAACTTAAGTAAAACCAAAATTTGCACAAGCAAGAAAACTCTTAAAATTAAGCCATTAAGATTGCCAATTTTTTAATTCATAAAAAAAAACCAAATAAAAATTATTCAAGAAAAAAATAATCATTTAACTACGTTAAGCTAATAAAATTGTTCAGCTCTGAATTCATTTAAAGAAAAAAAAAACAAACCAAAAAATAATTCATGACAGTAACAAGATATTAAACGATATTTGTTTCGGTATTATTACTATTTTTCTCAAAAAAATTCATTTGATTTATATTCCATTTAATAAACAATTCATGATAATTTTTTTTGCTGCTAAATTCATTTTTAACTTTTTGGGAAAAATGAAATTGTAACGTGGGAATCTCTTAACTGAGAATATATAAAATTAAATGGCATAACATTAAATCGAATAATGTGCAAAAGTTATTGATCCTAGAAAAACGAATACAATTTTAAAAATTTTTACACATATAGAGAGTTCACAATAGTGTTTTACAATTTATCTTAACATTGCAACGTTTACACTTTAACTCTTTAAGGCTCAATTAGCCGACTGTAATAGAACGGAAACGGAAGGAAATAGCTGATCGATATTGTTATGTGAAAAGTAATGAAAATGGTTATAGAGGTGTAACCGGAATGTAAGAATCTGTATACTACTTTTCACATAACAGGATCAATCAGCTCTTTCCTACTGTTGCAGTTACATTCCCTTACAGTCGGCTAACTGAGCTTTTAATATGGTTTTTTTTTATTATTTTCAAGTGAATTAGCACAAGGCAAATTTAAAAATTTAAAATTAAAGTATAAAAAGCATATCATTTTGAATATGAGAAAATTATAGTGTTAAATTAAAAACATTAAAACTATCAGCGCAGCTGTATTTGATGAAAAATTTTTTTGTATTTTTAGCGGTTTTCAGGGTTCCGTACACCAAAGGTGAAAAAAGGAACCCTATTGTTTTCGCTACGATGTCCGTCTGTCAGTCTGTCCGTCACACGGTATTTTCTCAGGAACCGTAAGAGCTACGGACTTGAAATTTGGACAGAGTATGTAGAAGCTTAGCCGCTACAACAACAAATACATGAAAATTAAAAATTAAAGGGTGTTTCAAAACGAGCAACGAAAAATGTTAAAATCCCATGTAATATACATACAATTGTATGTATGTACATATTTATATTGACACTTGAAATTTGTAAAATTAGTGTACAACAATTAACATTAAAATGTTAAAAAAATTTAATTAAAGTGTGCTCCACCAGTTAATGCAATTTTGAATATGTAATTTTGACAACTTGCTATATCTTGCAAACCGTAAGAGTTAAACTCTTGAAATTTTCAAAAACGGTAAAACTAAAAAATCCGAAAACTATAAAATCGCCAAACCGAAAAAAATCGCCAAAACCTGAAAAAAATCGCCAAAAATTAAAAAAAATCGCCAAAACAAAAAAAATTTCTAGCACTAAAATAAATCGTCAAATTCGAAAAAATCGCCTAAATGAAAAAAATCGCCAAAATGAACAAAAAAAACCTCCAAAAACCGAAAAAAATCGCCAAAACGCGAAAAATGCGACAAAAACAAAATAATTGTTTATTTGAAAAAAAATCGCCAAAAACCGAAAAAATCCTCAAAACGAGAAAAAAAAGTGCCAAAACTAAAAAAATCGCCAAAACCAAAAAAATCACCTATATGAACAAAAACGCCAAGATTAAAAAAATCGACAAAATAAAAATTAACGCCAAAATAAAAAAACGCCAAAATAAAAAAAATCGCCAAAAAAAAATTCAAAAACCAAAAAAAATCGTGAAAACGAGAAAAAAGTGCCAAAACTCAGAAAGCGCCAATAAATTCAAAAAACCCAAAAACTAAAAAAAAACGCTTAAAACTGAAAAAAACCCAAAACCGAAAAAAATTCCAAAACTATAGTTTATATTGGCTAAAGTTCGTATTGAATTACATATCTCGTGTCCGTACGGAACCCTTCGTGCGCGGTTCAAAGTTGCACTTCACTGAATTTATTAGTAATTTCGATAAATTTGTCCAACAATAATTTCTGATTCAAAAGGTTTCGTTATATTAATACAGTCGAATCCGCTTTAGCGCAACACACTTTGCTGAAAAAAATCGGAATACTGAAAGCGATACAAATCCCCGCACTGATTTCAAATCCAAGCTAGTCTTATTCACTTCGCTTTAGCGAAATATCGCTTTACTGAAAATATCGTATTAATCAAATACAAAAGAAAGCCCACACCTATGTTTTGTAAGAAACTTACTTCGCTTTAGTGAAAAAATAAACAAAGACAAATTTATTTATTAGAAATCGATTGCAAGACTTAAGGCTGAACAAATTGTGCATGTTTTTACGGACTTTATTGTATTTTTCTATTATATTGTACTGATTTTAAGCAGTACGCTTAACTGTAACAAATTTCAGTAATCCGCACTAAATTTTAGAGAAAAAATCGGATAACTGAAAAAAATTGGATTATGGTTATTTCCAGTAAAGCGGAGTCCACTGTAAAACAATATACTGTATATGTGTATGTATATCGTTGCCATCTCACAATTAAAATTTTAAAATAGCACGATATTGCCACACTAAAATTTTAAGATACATACTCTTTACGAATGACCCAATGCTGTACGATGGTGTTCCTCAAAAAAAAAATCACAAATGTTTTAATAATGTGAAAATATGTATATTATTTTCATGAGAAATCTATGATTAAAATGTCTTCTTGATCTCATTTTAAACTCCGATCCTTATACTCCCCCCACAGACTATCACTTGTCATACTTTGTTCTGTTGTGTTCAAAAAATTATTTCTTAGAAACCTTGCACGTCTTTTAATTACTTATTTTTATTAATAACTATTTAGTTATTATTCACCCTCTCAAAGAAAAATAAATATTTATGGAAACGATTCCATAGACGCCATCGCTCACGTATGATCCATATGTTTGCATATACATATGTATGTATGGTACATACGTAAAAGTATTTCTTATTAATCGCATTTAATAGTGTGCGTAAATTATTTCCAAAGTACTTGGCAAATAAACGTAATATGTATAGATGTACATATGCATGTACATATGTATGTATGTATGTATGTATATATTTTTATTTATATTTGCTTTCGATATCTAAATTAGCAACCAGCAAAATGATGTCTGAACAAACTTAATGCGAGCATTTACCACTAGCCAAATTGTTTAATTTCAGCTGGTACGAGCCCACCGCGCAGTAACTCTTTACAACGCAGATTTGTAGTTCTTTGTTCATTCACGTATTTGGAATTGCTTTATTTTTCTGTTTCTTTTTCATTTTGTATCTCTTCCAGTGCTATTTTTAATATTTAATAATTATATTACGTTTGTTATAAATTGTGTTGACTTACAAATTGAATTAAATTAAATAAAACAAACATAATTCGTAAGCGAGTTGGTTCTATCCTACTTTTATCGTTACATACACATATGTATACTCTGATAAAGATTTGATGCTGGCGTTGAATTTTTTAATTTTGTTTTATTATGTAAAACAAATATTTTATTAACCTTAAATTAAAAAAAAAATACTACAGCAATAGAATGGTAGATGGCAAGGCGCATTTATTAGGTGGCAGCACTACACCAGGTGACTAATGTCATTATACCAAGTTAAAGGCCGGGGCATAATGAATCCATCCGTCATACGTTAAACTTTGCCTTTTTCAACTGACATTAACGCAGCGATGGAGGAGGTTGGCACAATGAGTACTTTATTGACGGAAGCATTTGTAGGTTGATTCTCCATTTTATTTATTAAATTCAACTTTTTTATTTATTTCGTTTATTTTTTTTTTTTATTTTTAATTTTATTTTTGCTGGGGCAAAACACAAAAACCTAAGTCAGAACATACCAAAAAAATCAACCAATATCTATGAAACTACTCAACGTACGCAAAAAGTTAAAAGTTGAACAATTTTTGTACTTTGCGTTGACGGACACGTATTTCAACTTAGCTGTCAGTTACAAAAGTCGAAGTTTAACATATGACGGATTCATTGTGCCCCGGCCTTAAATGTCAAATTGGGATTGTGTAGGTATAATCCCAAAAACATGCTTTTATTTGGTTATTAATAAACACATAACGAATATTCAGTTTTGTATGGTATATGACATATCCTACAATAAACATACAATGTAACGATGCTACCCTATTTTGAACAGTAGGATGGTAATTTATACTAAGAAAGTACATGTTGTTATTGCTGTTGTAATAGATGGGCTCCAAAGATTTGGTTCCCATTCGATTTTTTTTACCTTGTTTCCCCTGTTTAGGTCCATAGGTAGCAAACAGTTCAAAATTCAAGGCAACAATCAACTATAAAAATGTTCCTAAGATCTCAGTAAACCACTTTCTAGAATATAGGAACTTTCTAGGAATGATTCTTAATACCGTTTAGGTAGCGCTTATGCTGGCAGCTCAGTTCTACTTTGTCCGGACAAAAAAAATTCAAATTCAACCTATTCAAGCACAAAATGTGCCGCACAGAATTTGTTCTCTTTTTCTCTTTCTCTCAAAAAGAGAAGCGCCAAACTACATATAAAAATTTTTCTCCGGACCAAAATTTTGTTCCGAAATAATGGGTTAATAAACATTTAGTTGTGAAAAACATAAAAATTCGAACGTATTTTCTTTTTTTAGGGTTCCGTACACCAAAAGTGCACGCGGTCGGTCTGTCCATCCTTCCGTTTGTCCGTCACACGCTATTTTCTCAAGAACCGTAAGATCTACGGACCTGAAATTTGGACAGAGTATTTAGAACCTTGGCCGCAACAACAAAAATACATGAATTAAAAATTAATTTGGGTGTTCCAAAACGAGCAACGAAAAATGTTAAAATCACATGTAATATACAGACAACACTAAATTAATCGCCAAATTCGAAAAAATTACCCAAATGAAAAAAATCGTCAGAATGAAAAAAGCAAAAAAACCGAAAAAAATCGCCAAAAAGGTGAAAAAGACGCCAAAGCCAAAATAATTGTTTATATGAAAAAAATCACCAAAATTAAAAAAATCGCCAAAACGACAAAAAAGGTGTCAAAACTAAAAAGCGCCTAAATGAAAAAAACCCAAAAACCGAAAAAATCGCCTAAATGAAAAAAATCGCCTAAAAGAAAAAAAATTGCCAAAATTAAAAAATAAACAACGCCAAAACGAAAAACGAAGTGTCAAAACTAAAAAAGTTACCGAAAGTAAAAAAGCGCCAAAAACCAAAAAAAAAAAATCGCCAAAAATCAAAACAATCGCCTATCTAAAAAAAAATTGCCAAAATAGAAAAATCGCCAAAATAAAAAAATCGTTAAAATTCAAAAAACGTCAAAAACCAAAAAAAAAAAATTGCAAAAACGGGAAAAAGTGCCAAAACTAAAAAAAGCTTCAATAAACGCAAAAAACTCCAAAACTAAAAAAAAACGCTTTAAACTTAAAAAAAACCCAAAAACGAAAAAATGCCAAAACTATATATTATATAGACTAAAGGTTGTATTGAATTACATATCTCGTGTCCGTACGGAGCCCCTTGTGCGCGGGTCAAAGTCGCACTTCACTGAATTTATTTCAATTTACAGAGTAGATTCCTCAGAAAATTTCAAGTTAGTGACTCCCAAGCTGTATATAACCAGGTCAAAAACTTCGTTGTTTTGTTTTTGGTACAATTATGTTTATGCTTTTGACGTTCTCTCAGTTCTTTACACAGCTATGGTTGCCGTATTTTTGTATAAAAAATCCTTACACAGTCCGATATCGAATTTGAAACTTGATATTCCGTGTTGCCATATAGCAAGTTATGAAATAATCTAGTCGTTTCACTTTGTTTTGCCACCCCAACTATTATCCATCTAAAGGGGTGCGTTGTTGCCACACTGAAAAAATTTTTCATAGCATGCTGGAACATATCAAAAATTTGTGTATTTTTAGAAATTTATTAATGTTACAAACGTTTGCTCCAAACGGGTATATGCAATCAAAGTACTGTCCCATGATAAAGAGATTTTAATAAAAGACAATATTTATCTTAAAGTTGTTGGAAAATAATTATTTATTTATATTTATTGTTTGTCTTCTATTTTTAGCTTTGTTTTACCCCTGAGCATTTGAATAGTCAATAAAAATAATAATAATTTCGTTTCAAATAATAATAATTGCAGTTGAAGTTTAATTTTTTTCTAAGAAAGATTCAAATGGCAACAACAAGTGTGGAATGTTGGTCGATTGGTTGGATGGCTTGTTAGTTGGTTGCTTGGCTGGTTGACTGACTTCACTTGTATCGTTCGCAATTATTCAGCTTCACTTTACACTTGATTAGAAGTCCATTTTTCATAAGAAAACAAATAACAGATAAAAAATTAAATCTACTTTATACAGGGTGGCCCAGAAAGACCGAAGTGGTGTGAATTCCTTATAACTTTTTATTTAAGACATATTTTTTTAATTTTTTGTTTTTTAAATGCAGTAAATTTATAGGGAATATTTTTAAATTAGTTATTAAAAATGATATCCCGCAAGTGGTGGACATTTTCTGCTTCGCACAAATGTGTTCTTTCCATTTCCATTATTCATAACTTAGTTATGAGTGACGAAGCCTCGTTAACAAACAAAACTTTAGGATATGGGATATTGAAAACCCGAGAGTACTTCATCAACGACAATTACACCCAGTTAAGTATACTGTTTGATGCGGTGTTTCTTCAGAAAGGATCATTGGCCCATATTTTTTTGAAAATGAACGAAGTGTCGTTATTTCCATCAATGGTGATCGATATCGGGCCATGTTGGAAAATTTTGTAAAGCCAACCGTGGAAAACCATCCGCAAATATGGTTCCAACAGGATGGACCCACAGCGCACACTTCCAGGGCCACAATGGCTCTTTTACGCGACATCTTTGGTGAAAAAATAATTTCGCGTAGAAGCAATTTTAATTGGCCTCCGCGTTCCCCGGATTTAACCGCTCCAGACTGTTTCCTTTGGAGTTATTTAAAAGGGAAAGTTTATGTTAATAAGCCTAGGACTATTGAGGAATTAAAAACCAATATTCGAGACGAAATTAACAACATAACACCGGAAGATTTGCGAAAGGTCATTGAAAATGTGTTGGAAAGAGCACATTTGTGCGAAGCAGAAAATGGCCACCACTTGCGGGATATAATTTTTAATAACTAATCTTAAAATATTCCCTATAAATTTAATGTATTTAAAAAACAAAAAACTAAAAAAATATGTCTTAAATAAAAAGTTATAAGGATTTCACACCACTTCGGTCTTTCTGGGCCACCCTGTATTTATTTATTTGCAGTTGGTAGTTATTTGATTTTTTTTGTATTGTTTGGAAACAATAATTAAAGTGTCAACATTCTTGTAAAAGTTTGAAAAAAAAATTAGGTTTCCTGCCATGTGCAAAATTTTATATTTCACAATTTTAGCTATTTCTCAATGAAACCGACCCAACTAGGTCTCCGAGTGGAGGTGTGTTTCAGCACCACCTTTCCTAACCTAACTTTTTTTGGAGAAGAAAGGATGTATAGCCTTACAGTACAGCATTATTTCTGTAAGAACAGTGTGCCATCATCCACTCAACCATATTTTCTATAAGACAAGTATGAAATCATCCCTTCAACCATTTTTTTTATCAGAACTGTGGGCTGTTAAACAGTAATAATTGTTTTCTAAGAGAGCGCTGGGCTTTCACCCACTCTATTCACTATCTTTATTATGAGAACAGTGTGCTGTCACCTGGTCTACCATATGTTCTTTAAGAACAATGTGCTGTCAAAAACTCAACAAGTTTTAGTGTAAAATATTTTCTTATGACCTTTAAAATATTTTGTACAAGAAATATACAAAACCATCGCCAACAAGTTCTTTGAACTTAATGTCGCATTAAAAGCGGCTACAACAAAAGACAAATTCATACAGCAACAATAATTGTAACAAAATTCTTCTACTGAAAACAAAATTACAAAAAAGTAATTAAAGCTCTTCATATTCAAACATGTGTAGCAATCACATGAAATCTGATAAAAAATTAGCACAATTTTTTTTTTAATAAAACAAATACACGAGTCTAACCACACACACACACATGCACACATACACAAATACTTAACAGATCCATTTTTATTTCAAAATATTTTTGCATGTTTGACAATGTATCAAATGTAAACTTGAGAATTTGAATTCTTTTGCTTTGTTTTGACGAAATTATTATTTTTTTTTTATTGTTTTGAGTGAGTGAACTAAAACAAAATTTCAATATCAAATTGCTTTGGCAACAACAGTATTAGTATCAGTTCTAGATTTGAAATAGTTTTTTTTGTTTTCTTTACGCGGTTTTGAAAGTCAGCAATAGTACTGCCAGGAATGGTGCAGAACAAAGCTTGGCTAAAGTGATTTAGAAACAGAGTAGAAAACAACAAAAAAGAAATACGTTCAGTAAAGTGCGCCTTCGACTCGCGCACAAAGATTAGACTAGACTAGATACTTATGTAACACTAATCGAGCTATAGCCTATAGTTTCAGCATTTTTTTCGTTTTAGGATTTTTTAGGTTTTAAGCGTTTTTTTTTAATTTTGGCGTTTTTTGCGCTTTTGGCGTTTTTTCGATTTTGGCGATTTATTTAGTTTTGAAGCTTTTTTTCTCGTTTAGGGGATTTTTTTCGGTTTTTGGCGTTTTTTAATTTTGGTGATTTTTTTTTTCATTTTGGCGATTTTTTTAGTTTTAGATTTTTTTTTAATTTGGCGCTTTTTGTCGCTTGGCAATTTTTCGGTTTTTGACGATTTTCTTCTATTTGGCGATTTTTTAATTTTTGGATTTTTTAGTTCTACCTTTTTGAACATTTCAAGGTTTTCCAAGATACGGTAAGTTGTCAACTTTATATTAACACCCCTTACAGACGGACATACGGACAGCGTAGCGAAAACCATAGGGATCATTTTTAACTTTGCTGTACGCAGCCCTAAAAATGATTTTGAGAAAACAAAAGAGCGAAAAAAAAGCAAACTAACAGAAATTCTGGCTGGTGAAGTTTTGCTTTTCTTCGAGGTTTGATACTAAGTCACACCCAGAAGTTTTTTAAATAAAAATTAGTTTTTTACACGCAGTAATTATTTATCTACGAAACAATTTACAGAATTTATCCTAAAAGTTATACTTCTGTAAGAACTGAAATTTTCAGGGTCTATTCTTTGAGCCTTGATATTACGTCACAGCCATCACATAAAGAGGTCACACCTTCACATTTGCGAAAAGTTTTTTTTAAGGATACATTAGCTTTTTAATAGGCAGTAATTGGCCAATGCACTTTCGAAACCCACGATGAACGTATGGGTCTCCCGTACAATGATTACTGTACAGTTGCAATCCTGAAGAAGAGGAGGAAATCATTTCGCATCTCCTCTGCTTCTGTTCCGCTTTGGAGGATCTCCGTCTACGCTTCCTTGGTAGAATATCCTTCAATAGCCTGTCCGAGTTATCGGAAATAGGACTCAGAAACCTAAGTGTATAGATTAGGTGCACTGGCTGGTATGGCCATTAACCTTTTTCTAAGGCATGTGTATACACTAAACCCTTTTCTGACCCACTTCTCCTCTCTTTTATTCTCTCTAATCTTAAAGAAACTTTTCATGTATATCTTCTCCTTTATTCCTCATTCCCCTAGAGAGCTGGACTGGTAGATTTTTAATTTCTTTACTAGCAGCCTGTTAACCTAACCTAACATAACCTAGGCAGTAATTGTTTAATGCAAACAAAAGGATATTAAAAAATTTTTCACATCCAAAATTAGTGCGTGTTCTACGTAAGATTTTACAGACTGTACCCTAAAAGTTATAATTCTTTAAAAACTGAAATTTGTAAGGTCATACCTGTTAGATGACCTTTCTGAGCAGAAATAACTTTCATTCAGTATCTACATATTATTAAATGTTTTTAAAATGCACATCCTTGGCAACCACTCACTTCCTTTTTTGAAATTATAAATTTCTTATTTTTTAATTATAACAAAATGTGAGTACATATAATGGTCACACCCGTCACAATGGAATCACCCAATTTCAATATTCTAATACCGAACTTGAATAAGGAAGTGTTTAATGAAATCTTATGAAATTTGTAGCACGCAAATTATTTATATATATATATATATATATATGTAGAGATTAATATTAGAAAATTAAATACCCGCTAAAAAGTGTTTATTTGATCCCATTTTAAAAAAGGGACCAAAAAAACCTCTGCCGAATAGATTAAGAGGGCTGGCATATTTCACAAAAATTTTAAATTTCACCATAAAAATGCACAAAAGAAGAGGAACTTCAATTCAACTTTTATCATAGGCTGAGACCCTATATTTGACTTTTCAATTAAATGTCATTTAGCTAATTACCATTTAAATTTAAGTGCCACTTAAATGTAGTTTAATTTTTTCAATGATTAACTAAAGTTCTTACTAATTTATGTTGAAAGTTCGGCAGCACTAAAAAATTTCCAAATATGTATTATGGAAAGATTTCTAAACAACAGCTGTTTAATATAAATAAGAATGTTCAGAACGCATTTTCCTATGTTTTTATTTATACCATGTTATCGATCTATGTATTGTATGTGTTATATATTTAATAAACACACACAAGAGTATGCAAGTATTATTGGTAATCTGATTAGTTTTTTTTTTTTGCTGATAGAGGCGGGGGGAAAAGAAACGAGTACTCAGCTTTCCCATTCGTTATGTTAACAAAAGCACACATGCATACACAAAACTATGCATAAAAAATATGTGCATTATGAGGACGCCGGGGAAAAGAAGAAAAAGTGATAAGCTTAGTTAGCAATAAGATTTGTGTAGTGTGAACTGTTTAAGTAGAATTTAAATACAAAAGGTTGGGCATTTAAGTTTCATTTAAACGTATCTTTACTTTATAACAGAAAAATGAATTTGGTACTTAATTGAAATTTAAGGATAAATGATAATTAATTGAGAAATCAATTATTGGGCCTTAGACTTTCCAAAATAACTGTATCGGTCTTTTTCACCAGGATCTGTCGTCAAAAGTTGCTTATTTTGAAAAAAAAAATTGTTTTTATTGTGCAGCGCAATCTTTTTTAAAGTTTGATCTTTAAATAAATTTAATTGTACTTTTATTATCAAAGGATTTGTTATAATGCAAAGTGTAAATAGATAAAGTTGATTTTTAAATTTCACCATATCTTTCAATATCTTCGATATTGCACTTAACATTTTTCTAAGATAAAGTCTGTTATTTAACTTTGGAATGACGCAAAAAGATTTGTTAAAAGAAAATTTAATGTAATAAAGTTTATTGATTTATAACCTTCAACAAAAATTTTGTAAGGTAAGGGTATAATAGTATATATGTAGGTTTTTCATTTCATTTGTAGTCACCACAATATTCATAAACGAATCCTTAAATTATGTACGAGTATATCCCCCTTATGCAAAAAATAACTTGAGCTTGAAGTGTACGCTAATACAAAAATTTCCATACATTTCAGATAATAGTATCGATCAGCTGTTTCCTACCGTTGCAGTTACATTACATTACAGTCGGCTAACTGA
The DNA here is from genome assembly GCA_905220375.1 of Tachina fera. NCBI lineage: Eukaryota > Metazoa > Arthropoda > Insecta > Diptera > Tachinidae > Tachina > Tachina fera. The sequence continues at coordinate 97,795,647 of LR999967.1, read as the reverse complement.
GCTTCAAGTATTAATAATTTAATATTTCACCATCTGTCGTCTCTTTATTAACACTTATAACGTACATATGTATTTGGCATATCAATTGCCTGAGTGTTACTTCTCTCTCGTAAGTTTTACGAATGCCTCAAATTGACAGAATTGCAAGTGAAACAAATTAATATATTTGAATTTTTGCTAATTTTAATTTCAAAGTTTGAGAGTTTTCTGAGACTAGTGTACATGTGCGTAAGAAAGTTTTTCCATAAAATGGCGTATTCATATTATAGTCTATGTACATACATATGTATATATGCAGGTATATACACATAAGTATGTATAAATATTTTTTAACTTTTGTAGGGTTTATAAGATTCGGCACAGCCGAATATACGAGTACCACTCTTATTTATTTGCTTATTCAAGTACAATTTTGCTTTCGTCAGGGGAGTATTTATTTGCTTACTTACTGTTCTATTTCACCATTTGGCAAATACATTCATAAATTCCAACAATTTTGAATTTCAATATTTGTGCAATAATTAATTTGAAGCGTTCTGTTGCTTTTGTAACTACTTAAACCTTACAACGACCATAAAATGGCAAATAATTCGTAATAATTAAAAAAAAACAAAATTTATTTATTTTGTTATATTTGCAAACGTATTTTTGTTATCAGTTTTTATTTATTTTTTAATCAATTGGAACTCTCATTTTCTTTCGTTTGTTCTTCATTCATTCATGCATGCATTTGTTTAGTGATTCAAGAGTCATTAAGTCTATTAGATATTTGCTTACTTACTTACTTATGTGTATGTATGTATGTAATTTGCTGTCGTATGCAAGTGTTTATTTGCATGTCACAATTTTGTGACATCAATCATTTAAAAAAAATCAGCAACAATTTGTTTGAACAAATTTCAATGATTGGACTGTTGTTGGTATTAGAAAAACAAAAACAAAAAACGCGAAGGGAGTTTTCCCCATAGTGTTGATAAATTATTTCCAAGAAAATAACGTATTCTTTATTTAAAAAGTTTACTGGAATGAAAAGACACTTCCAGAATTGTTTGGCTTTAAAAAATAATTTGTTTGTTTTTGCTTACGCGTTGAATTATGATAAGAATGTAGATTAAATTGATCTGATTTTTAAACAAGTCCAAAACCACCCACATACATACATACATACATATTTAATCGATGACTTGCACATGCATGCACAACAGTACAGTAAAATTATTTCCATAGAAAAGAAGGAAAGAATTTATGATCTCTCCTTCTTACTAAAAAAAAAACATTACTAACTATGCCCCAAATTATACATATATGTACATATGCATTTAATATTTCGGGAGCACAAAGTCCATATTTATTTTATTTAAAAAAATTGGATATTAGGAGAAACAAGACCGGATGTAAATGTTAACTTCTACATAGAATTTGTTGCATTGCATAGTGCACAATGGGATACAATCAAAGTATTTTGGAATTAAATCAGCCGTTTTAAAAAATTTGGTTCGATTTAAAAAAAAATCTGAACCACTGATCTAGTAGAGGAATCTTTAATTTTAAGTTTAAAAATTTTATCTGAAATTGTAATTAAAGTTTTTTTCTTCCTATTTATGATGTTTAAGTTAAATTTTCTAGCTTTGGTGTTTTTAGATGCAATAAGGAGCATAGGGCCTCAACAAATTTTCTTCATTGCGAGTTGTTTGATAAGAGCCCTTTTATATAATATATATATTTGATAAGAGCCCTTTTTTATATATCTTTTGGAGTCCATTCTTAACTCCACGCGGGTTTACATGAAGACTTTTTAGAAGTAATAATGACTGGATTTTTTCATATTAATTTGATCAATGCTTTTTATTCGTTCGGCAGTGTTGCCGTAAAGGAACTAATTGTTAGTTTGGAATATGTATAATTAATATGTACATATATTTTAATTTTTTTTTATATTTTACTACGAAAATACAATAATTCCTTTTCTCTCCTTACTTTATTTGCTTATAATTTTTATATTAAAACTTTTTACTTCATGCATGTTATAAAAAATTGGTCTAACTAGCAACACTGCCTGTACATAGTATAAAAAATACGAGAGAAAGAAATATGTGAGAGAGGGAAGAGTTAACCATCCTGCATCTAAACGGGTTGTAAGAAATTTTTGATATCACCCTTTTCTGCGGTGTCATTTGTAGACCATACATTATTCCACGTCTTTCTCTTGTAGCTCGCCGCGTAGTTAAATCTAAGGCGATTTTAAAAAGCAGTGGGAACCCTTTCCTTACTGATTTATTAAATAATACCTTCCTACTTAAGCTGTTTTCCTGCAGGATCCGCCATATTGATTACCCATACTTCACCCTATTGAGTCATATAAGCTTTCTGGAAACTTGTTTGAGTTCATGTGAAACGCTTTACTTCGAATACTTTTGTAGATTATTTTAAGTTTTATTATTTAACACTTTTTGATGCTTATAACCCAACATAAACCCATTCCAGAAATATTTTTGGAATCGAACGCGAACAATAAAATGTCAGCTATATGCGAGTACTACGCTTATACGCACACTATTTGCAAACAAAAATGTTTGCAAATAAATTAACTCACTATTTATACGGCATTGTAAATGTATAAAAACTTGGTAACACTTATATAGAAATCTTACTTATGTTAACAAAAAAAAATTGTGCAAATGTGTAAAATAATAAACTATAATTTGTTTTTAATGTCATTATTTTCTTCTATCAATGTGTTTTTGTGCCATATTTGTCAAATTTATGTTTTTTTTTTGGCAAACATTTGTAAAAGTGGCAACTTCAAGCATTTTATTAGCAAATAGTGCGTTAAACATGAATAGTTTTCTGAATTAGTAAATTGCAATAAAAACAATAATATGGAAACAATTTATAGTTTTATTTGCAAACAAGCCATGCGTATAAACGTAGTAATACTTTAATGCATTTTTACTACAATCAGGCAAGCAGCTCATTTGTCTGTACAATATTATTATTCCGCCCCAATGTATAACCGTTAGTTTGTTTTAAAAAAAGCAAATAGTTTCATTTTATTGCACAGTGTTATATGCAAATTTATATTGCATATATAATGTTAAATTTAAAAAAGTTTAAACGTTTAACAAATTTCCCACATTGTACGTTTTGTTTTTCTTTCTTATAAATAAATCACTTACATAAATTTATGCACATTCCTTTCATTATTTATTTAAATGTATTCAAGCAATAATAGTAAGATTACAAATTAAATATAATAATTAATTTGTAATTAATTAAAAATATGACTTATTTGACATGCCATTAAATAGTTGTCATCCTACAAATAAACAATTATTCAATCAAGACGTTGGCAAAGTTAAGCAACTACAAAAATATCTAATAAGTTTTTAGTTGTTTTTTTAACCTTTATGGGCATATTTAGACGAGAACAATTTTTGTTCTTTTCCAAAGCACATGAGCAGAAAACGAAGCCGATGGAAAAAAGTCAACGGCGGCTGCTGAGCACAAAATGAACCGGGGGCGGCTAAAAATCGGCTTTCAGCGGATTGTCCGTTGAATTCTTTTTATTTGAAATATTATATTCTTAACTTGTTAATTTTTTTACACTTTTTATATGTTTGACACATCTTAGAATGACGCGTAAGAGATACCCCAATGTTCTACAAATGCTATGAAGCAGTGATACCTCAGTTTTCAAGCGAGGATCAACGGCAGCGAATATCTATGAAAATAAGTCGACTTCAGATTAACCGCAGCTGAAAACCGGACGGCTTCGTTTTCTGGTGTATAACCCATTTAATTTTTTATAAGAAGAGTGTGCTGTCTATAGGACGTTTAACTTTTGATGTGTAAACATGTATATGCGGGAGGGGGGCATAAAAATCTTTTTCACAATACAATCACAAATTTTGAGTAAGATCGAAAAGCGTAATCAAATCGCTGTGAGCTGTGTATGAGTGTATTAGTATAATCATACGAACAAGAAGTACAGAGAAACTGAACCCAATTTTACAGCATACCTTCAGGAGCAATTGCTTGTAAAGTTTTATAGTGTTGCCATTGGGGATAGTTTTGTTACAAAGTTGAAAAATATAAAATAAATAAAATAAATATAAACTTTTAAATAAAAGAGCATTTTAAATGTCAAATATTTGTTAAAAAAATGTATAGCAGTCTTTATAAAGAATTTATAATATTATATTGTAACATATCTTCATTACGTACTGTTGCCTTACACTGAAGCTGGTGCACGATAATTGAGTAACAATCTCCATCTCATGCCAATTATTATGGGTGGAAATTTTAATACAAATTTTGCAAACCCACAGTCGCAAGCTTTATCAAAATTTTAATTTGACGTTTTGCACTTGCATATAAGCAATTCTCTAAAATTCCGCTACAATGCAGTTTTCTATAGATTTTTAAATGCAGTAGAGTCAACAATTTTATATCTTATTTATTTATTTTATATTATTTATTTTATTTATTTAATATTTTCAATATTAAAAAAAAATTCATTACTACATGTTTACACATCTCCCCTGTGATCGGACTCATAATGCCTTTTTTTATTAGAAAAGTGTGCTGCCTGTGGCAAATTTAAATTTTATTTAAAAGAAGTGTGCTTTGAATGTTTCTAAAAGAAAAGAGTGCTATGACAAAAATGTGTTGTGTATAGCCCATGCAATTTTTGTTAGAAAAGTGTGCCCATTTTAATTTTTTATGAGAAAAATGTGCTTTCTATAGCCCATTTAATTTTTCTTTAAGAAAAGTGTGGTGTGTGTAACGCACTTAATTTCTAACAAAAACAAAGTGCGTTGTGTATTGCCCACTTGATTTTCCTATAAAAAAAAAATTGTGCTTTGTATAGCCCCTTTAACATTTTTATAGTAAAAGTGTGCTCTGCTTAAACCATTTATTTTTTTATGAGAAAAATGTACATTGTCTTGGTTTTTCATGGCCACAGGCATGCGTTTTTTTTTCAAAATCCTCGTTAAATTTTCGAAATAAATCGGCATAATCGGGGCTGTTCTGCAAAACACGACATGTGAAATTACGATGATTTCAAAAAATTAATGAAATCTAAATCATTGCTTTTTTGAATTGATCGATTTTCGGCGTTATAAGTTGGATGAAACTATTATATTATGGGGCACTGCTTTAGCTTGCAATGTAGAGAGAATTCACCGAAGACAAAACAAAATTTTAATGTTAATAACATCTACTCCATGGTACATTAAGAATTCAAATTTGCATCGTGATTTAAAAATGCCACTAGTGACTGAAGAAATTGCAAGATACGCAGGCAAATACTTAACAAAACTCGATTCACATCCTAATCCGCTTGCTCGTAATATTTTGAACTTTACTGGACACATCCGCCTAAAAAAGAGGGACACAAGGGCTATTTTACTCTAGATGGGAATGCTTGAAAATACATTTAATTTTCCTTTTTGATTATCACTACTTTGTATTATTTAAACTATCACTAAGTTTTGGCCGACACTGGTCGGGCTAACTAATTATATTTTAGCTTTAAGATTTGATCACTTATTGTTAGTTCATATTTGAAGATACAATAAATAAATATATGCATTTAAAAAAAAAATTATAAATGACAAAAACTTAAAATACAATAAAAACCCACTATCATGTCAGCTATTAGTAGTTTACTTTTGAAATCACGTGGTTTGAAATCACCGTGATTTTCAGAACACATCCAAATATTTCCGATTCGGAGATGGTCACCATTAATTTTATTCTAGAAAAAGTTTCCCATGAACTTGTCGGCTTATAGCACTGTAAGTAAAATTGTATATTTTAGAACACAGTGGTATCATACGTTTTGAAAAGTCAAAACCTAATGATATTCAATTTTTAATTTTGTATTCTCTCTTAAGCGATTTGTTGGTGTTTTAAGGAAAATACATCAAAATCTCTTTTGGAATGAATTTAGCTTTAGACTGTTGTAAATTAGAGATGGTAAATTTGAGCTTTCATTACAAAAACACCTTTCAGCAAATTGGAATACGATGAATAAAAACAATTCACATATTCCATTTGCAAAAAAGTTTCGTATATAAGGCAGAAATTTACATCAACTGGACCAAACACAGAAGAACGCTGATTATGAAGGTTTAGTGGCCTTCGAAAACAGCTAGTTGTTCCGTTCAACTATGTCTTAATCAGAATATTTACAACTAACTTTGATGTTATTTGTTCATTAATAATTATCACATGTAATTTGTCTTAAAAAGCGATACGAACTTTAGCCCGTTAAAATCATAATAATAGAAATTTTAGCTTTTGTTTATTTGTCAAAATTCGACTTTTATAATGATGGTCTTCAAGCTTCCGGCTAGCATAATTCATTAATTTTATTTTTTTTAAATATTTAATCCATACTTGCCAAATATATATAATTGATAAAGTTAGACTGAAAATAACTGAATTATATCCAGTTAAAAAAAAACGGAGTATGTCACTGTGTTGTCTCTGCATTTTTCTATGTTATGTTGGCGTACTTACAGAAACAGTGTTGCCTTAGAAGCAGAAATTTAAAAAAAAATCGTGGACTTATTGACTCGCCCAGAATATTGTAAAAAATTACCTTCCGATTTAATTTAATTTTTGAATTAATCTTGCTGTTTGATATACTATTGAAATCCAGATCAGGTGGTCCCAACTGCCCAGGTACCTGTTTTCGGCGCTTGTCCTTGAACTTTCGCTCAGATGTCAACACACATTTCAAGTACATTTTATTGACATGCCAAATATGAAAGCGAATTAAAGCGAGCCTACCTTATATGAATGTAACCTGACAAGGCCATTAATTGCTTAAATAACTTTAATTTTATGATTGATTTTTAAATAATATATTTATTGGTTCAATGATTGGATTTTAAGGCAAATAGTTAACGAATTTGTTCCCCAAAATATTCCCATAATATTTATTGCTGTCCCCAAAGAATATTCTTTGTCCTCCAAAAGATTAAAAATACCTAAATTTGGGGACACATATCCAATACTGGCAGCACTGTTCACAGGCACTTTTTATTCCCATATGTGTAGTTTTACTTTTCATTGAGATTTTTCTTAAAGATCTTGAAATGTTGTTGTTTGCACGTCCAAGTATGTTTGTAAACTTTTAATGATTTATTGTGGAATTATACTTTATAAAGTCAGTTGAAAATTAATCTAGTTAATAATAGGCGAATTTAAGATAAACTTAATAATAATAAAAAAAACACGAAGTTATATTAACCAGCCTTGTTTGGGTAACTTAAAAAATAAAAGAAAACTGATATTTTTTTTTATATGAAAACTAATCGTTTTTAATATTGCACAGTGGTTTGAAAAATACAGAAAATAATTTTAAGCTCTGTGAAAATTCTCAAAAAATTTTTACTACCTGCCAGGATATTTGGGGATTTTTAGACAAGTGTTAAAGCTGTTGCAGAGTAGGATAGGATGTTTCTTTTTTTAAGATGTTGATCACTGAATTCAAATAATAAGCTGAGATAAACTAACTAGAGAAAACACTTCAAACATATAATACGAGCAAAGACGAAGTATCGAGCGTCCGACCTATGATTACAGCCTTAGCAACATTTAATTTTAAATATCTTAGACCCACTTTGGTATCACCGACCATTATTAAAAAAATGTTTTAGGTATTGCATATATATATATATTTTGAATACCTTTTTTCTGAACCAAAAACGCGTTTCACGAAATTTATTATGATTTCTGAGATATTAAGCTTTCATTATGCTCCATATCCACTATTTTTAGGATTAATAAGTTTGGTTTTGCTGTACACGCTACTGTTTGGCTATTCCGTCAATTGTATGGGTATGAGAATTTTTCATACACGCAAAGAAAAAACATAGTTAGTACAATCACAATCGCAAACTATCATTAATGTTTGCGATTATAATTATGTCAAACATGTAATATAATAAAGCCATTCGAAACATTATATGTTCTGCTATGTGAATCACAATATATGTTCGTGTTAAACATTTTATTATGTTCACTACAAGTATGCTCCCATTTCCCGTTAACTATATATTTATTTTTGTCAGTATTATGATAATTATCCTTTTGATCATATTATTGTGTTCCTAAGAACTACAATATAAAAAATAATGGTTTTTTATTTGCATAATTTTTTATTGAAACTTAGGTTTTGAAAATACAAATTTTCTTAAAACAACTTATCCTATAATTATATACATATTACATACATAGCTTTATGACGAAGCTCTGGCTGAAAATTTCAAAATTGCCATTTGTTTGATTGGCATTGATATGGTGCACCTCTTTTGCTGGAAATGAGAAATAAGCATGTATGTACATTGCACATACATACGTATGTAAATAATATGGCAAAATTAATAAAACTTAACGATTTTCGTACCTGCTTCAATAAATATACAATAATTAAGGTGCATGGAATGGAACTAACTTCTTTTATTTCCTTGAATATGTTTTTTATTAATTTTATTTGACTCACTTTTACCGGTAATATATTTTATTATTTTCTTTTACTTTGCGATCTAAAGTCTGACTGATGCTTGTATTTAATTTAAGAAAACTGAAGAAGAACAATTGATATTTTGGTATTGTGTTTTCTATACAACCATAATTAGTTTGTATTAGAAAAACTATCACCTTAACAAGAATAAAATTTTTTAAGCAAAATATAATAATGACGATAAGCATTCTATTTTTAGGTAACATTGTAAAATGTTAACAATATAAATTTTTGACACAAATGTATGCATATGTGCGAGTATATTTAATATAACATGCTTGCGAAAGTTATTTGTTTCTTTTAAAACAGTATGAAGCTTTTGAATTAAATTTAATTTAACTTCTATTTGTTGAAGTATGTGCATGTGTATGTATGCAGTTATATTGTTCTTCAGAATTTTATTCGCCACAAGTTTAGTATGATTGAATCAACTATAATGAATAATTGAGAAATGACGACCATATTGTAATAATTTGCATACATTTAAATGCTTAGAATAAAAATATAATGTTGGAACTCAATTTTTATTAGAATAACTTAATTCTTTCAACCATATGAGGCAGAACTGAACACAAAATTACCATAGTGATCATTTCTGAATCATGTTTTTTCTTTGCGTGTACTTGCCGCCTTTGCTAAAGTATGTTTGTTAGTATATCTTTTTATTGTGCAAATGTATAATTCATATTTGAATTCAAATCACCCAATGTTGCAGTAGGGTGCTTTTCGCTTTCAACCGCATTAACTTAATATAATTTATCATATAATATATATATATATTTTTCATTGCTATTTTACTTTTTGTCAATAAATATAAACATATTCTTTTTAATGTGGGCTTTACTTAATTGATAATCTTGTTAAAAAAAATTTGTCACATATAGAGCAGCCACAAAAACTGTTCACGTACCCTCAGCTGAGCACAGTTCAGCTTCGACGCACATGTTCATGATCTTATTATTTATTTTTATCGTATTTCTACAATCAATAAGTTTTAAAAATTAAAGCGAAAAATTAAAAAAATATACCATACTACATACATATGTATGTATGTATGTTTGTATGTATGCATATATAAACCATTAAAACTTGTAATTCTAAGGATTTGTGCAATACGAGTAAAAAGTAATAAAACTAAAAAAAGTGAGAGATTAATGGTAGAGATTTTTAATTAATTAAAATTTTGCAGAAATTATCATACGCACATACACAAATTTATGATCATAAACATTTAAATTTATTGAAATTAATATAAAAAAAAATATATTAAAATGTCGACAGTATTTTTTTTTTGTAGCAAATGAAGCGGAAGACAGAAGAAATAAATTTTACCAAACTTGTACTTTACTTAAGGTGGAATAATTTAAACATTATCGTTTGTTCAGAAAAATATTAATTGTTTCTTAAAAAAATAATTAAATAATTTATTTAGCGTTTAACTAGATCGTATGCAAATTTCACTGTTGATTATAAATATCATCAGGGAAGGGAACCTTTTCACAAAAATTTCTTTGGACAACTGCAGCTTTTATTTTAAACTTTAATTTAAACAAATTATTAAATCAACTAATATCATAATACTTAAACCAAGGCATGTTTTTTATTTTTTACCTTACCATTTCTACATAGACTGACCTTATTTCAGCTCAAATAACAGTTGTAAGAATAATATATCCAGTACAAAGGTTTCAACATTTTCTGAAGTCAGACTTATCGTAACGGATTCGCTAAGAAATTTCAGTAGTTTTTCTGAAGTAAGACTTGTCGTTAAATCAATATAATTTTTCTATATGAAATATGTATCCTTGCAATTTTTCTATATGTGACCTTCTCCGAGTAAAGGGACCTAGTGTGTGAAAATGAAGTTTTGATAAAAATGCATTCAAAAAATAAAATTTTAATGAGATTTTTATTGATTTTTCTAAGTTCTCTTTTTTGACACACTAGGCCCATTTTCTCGGAGAAGGTCACAGGAAAAATTTCTCATGTTCTTCTATATGAAAAATTTACCATGTAAAGCTCATTTCTTTTGCCTATATACCATTTATGACAGATTTAATTTTTCTGTATGAAAAATTTATTATGTATAGCCCATTTAATATTTTTATATGAAAAATATACCCCGTATATGCCATTTAATTTTTCATTCGGACATATTGCTGAAACAAAGAATTGGCTCAATAATTTAAAATTAATGAAATGAATGTATTACTTTCAAATAATTATTTAAAAAGGGAAAATTTCATTAGTCGTGCGTATACTTTACGCAGAATTTCGAATGATGATATATAACGTATACGCACACATACGAGATATAATTATTAAAATTTTTAAAAATTTTAAGCAAAATATCTTATTTATAACATGAAATTTAAGATTTGAAAATATTTATATATCGAAAAATTTAATGTATATTATCGAGTTATGTGGTATTGCAAGATCTTCGAGTAAAAGCTCTTCGGCCTAAGAAAGCTTTTAGCAGTTAAATTTTTTAACATAAGCTTTGAATGTTTGACAGAAGATTGATAAGAAAAAAATCAGTAAAGAGCTGACGAAAATTGAAAAACAGAATAGTGTGTCAGCATAATGAAAAATTAGAGCTACTAATCCAAAAAAAAAATTGTTAATTGAAGCTAGCTACAAAATATAAGAAAATTTTAGAGTTTGAGAAAAACTGGCGCAATGATATGTTTATCTAACATATATCCTTCAATTTTATAAATAAAGTTGACATAAAATCTAAACTCTAGTGCTTAAAACAATCTCTACAACCACATTGTTAAACTTTATATCTCATTTCATAAAAATCGATGCAAGGATATGAACACATTTTACATGTCCTTAATAAAAAATTAAACGAATTTTCACTACAACTACGACGATCACGAGGCCACGTAAATTTTTCTTTATTGCTACAACTGCACTGTTAGGTTCGATCTATGGTAAATTGCTTTTTTATTCCCACTTTCCATATGTCCTTAATTTTCTCAATTATCCTTTTGCAGCAATTAATTTCGAATTGTATTATAAGTTCGCTTAACTTTGTATAACCAAATAGTTAAACTAAATAGCAAATTTCATTTCATTTGAAGCAAGGAATTTTTCAGCTCTCAAAGGTCTTTAATTTTCAATAGTGTAAGTTTGTGAATGTATATACTGACAATACTGCTTTCATTAAAAATCAGTGCAAGGATACGCCTACCTTTTGTATATCCTTAATAAAAAGAAAAATTAATTATCACTGCAACTGTGATCAGACTGCAGCAAGAACTTAAAATTATTTCTAGAACTGCACGGTAAACCTCCCCACGAAATTTCCTTTCAATCGGAGCAAGGATTTGTCTAACTTACACATATCCTGCAAAACAAAAATTTATTTTTATATATCTGTGGCAAAAAGGAAAAAGTGCTTGAGTCGAGATAATTGAGATTTTGAGTAAATAGTACCCCCGTAATCTGCATATTTAAAAGTAGATCTGGTCAAAATCTCAATCAATTTGTTCGATTTTGCAAGAAGTTAGAGCAAAATTACTTGCAGCTTATCTTTTTTAGACTTCTAATCTCATTTGGAATAATAGCTTGATTGAGGTTATACTTTGGTATATGTTATTTTAAATGTATTATTTAAAGTGTCTAGAACGATGTTTGCTTAAAAAAATAAAGGTTAACAGAGAATTTTCCAACTTAACTGCAGAAAAAATAAATTTCTGCAAATCGGCTTTAAAAGCTTCAAAGTGCTGTCCTGCAATACAATAAAGTATGACTTAAGCACTTTTTCCTTATTGCCATAGATATATTAAGCATTTTTTTTTATCAATAGCATTAATTGCTTTTCTTCCTTAGATCCTAAATATTAAATATTTTATTTACGATTTTATTATTATGAACTTTCAGAAATAAGTTCTTTGCAAAATATTTAAACAAGGACTTTTGTGCGCTCCACATATCTTTCATAGGAAAAACTACATATATTTAAGCTGCAGTTATGCTGAGACATCAATGAAAGACTATAACAATCTCTACAGTTATATATTTTACCCGTCTGCCGATAATTATTCAAATTTGTTTAACGAAATGACCGCATCCCATACATCTTTAAGTGTTAGATTTAAATTTTCGCTATACTTATCAAAATTTGCTGCTAAGCAACACTTCATTTCATTAAATAATGAAACTGAAACAGATAACCTGTCTGGCTAATTTTATTTCAATCGCATCAAGGATGTGGCTATCTTCCATATGTCCTTAATGTTGAAAGATGAATTTTATGTATATTTTTTGTCAGGATATAGCGGGACTTGTAATTATTTCTGGAAATTCGTGAATTTTCTTTTAATTGCAAAAAAAGGAACTGCATACTTTTCATTTATCTTTAATATAAAAAATTACATTTAGCTAAAACTCCGCTCAGAAACTAGCAAAAGCTTAAAGCTTAAATTAGACGTGCCATACCACATGTCCAAGGTCATAACAAAAACCAAAATTCAATTCACCTAAAATCTAATACAGTGTTACCCATAAGTTTGGTTTGAACAGCTGTTTTGTATGGTTATGGTTAGGGCACGTCTAATTTAAGCTTTAAACTGTACAAGTAATATTCTTGGTTGAATACTTTACACACAAATAATATAAATGATTTTGATATTTCAATATGAAAATCAATGATTCGATAAAAAAAATATTTGCTTAATTCTGTATCGATTGTATTATCATAATAAATACAAGAGTGTAACATTTGTTGTTAGAAATGTTCATATGAAAATTAAATACACTATTACACTTTTATTTCATATGTTTTTAAAATGTTGTATTCAGAGAGAGGCTCTCTGAGAGAATTTGTATGTGGCTTGTTCTTCTTTTTTCATTAAAAATACAAAATACATTAATACACTACACAGAGGGTATTCACAATTAAAAAACAAAAATTGTATTTGATACTCAAATACACGATACAGATTGTTGTGAATTAGGCAATTGAATTTTCTATTATGACGATTTTTGTATATTTTATTAACAAAATTGTATGCACGTTAAGTGAAAATATATTTTTTTTTCAGTCACCAAAGAAATTTAAAGAATCAAAGAAAAACAGTTTTGGAGTAAAATTTTAATTTCAATGTGAATTATTTTTGTATCTATAGATGAATGGCACATTTTTCCACAACTTCTTTTTGGTATACATAAATAAAATAACAAATTTTAAACAGTTTAAAACTTGCAATTTTGAAAACATACACAGAAAAAAGTGTTCACCAATTAATATTTTCAATTAAGAATTTAATTGTATTAATGAAATTTTTAATTATATTAATTAATTTGAGTGGAAAATTTTAATTGATATTATCAAATTGTTTATAGGTGAAAATTTAATTAATTTTTTAATTGATAGTACAAATATTTTAATTAATATTACAAAATCATTCATATTACTTTTTTGTGTGTACATATTTTTCTTTTTAAATGTTTGCATCAAATACAGAATTTGGTTGACTTCTTTTCATTAAATTCAAAAAAAAACAACAGATTTTTGAAAACAATGTTGGCTTATTTTTTCTGTTTAAAAATTTGGACAGCAACATACATGTCTTTTTCCCACATACACATCCTTAATTCTAATTAATACATTTAAGCTTTATTTATGATCAAATCTTTTAAATACCCTGGAATATTAAATTTTCAAATGCGTTTAGCAAATCTCAAAAGGCGTTGCAGCAATGAATAATATAAGACAATTAAATCATTTCTAAAAGTAAGATTGAACAAAAATATATTATGAGGTCAGACAAGAGATCTTAACTATGATTTTATGCATTAAACGAAAAGACAATTAATTGGCTTGAAAGAAATAATAATTAATGACTGAATTAAGGAACGGTCGAACTAGAGAAATATTTTGCACAATAAATGTAAAAATTTTTTGTGCACTAGTAAATTAAAAATGTGAGTATGCATACAGACAAATTAGCGGCCATAATAGCACCAACCATTCAAATTGGTTAAACCAACTGATAAGGAACAGTTAAACAAATTTCTACTAAGATTTGTTATAGTAAAATTGTTACCATTTAAAAGCACTTTCCATTATACATACTATGATGTTAGCATTTAAAATAAAAAGCTTCAAAAGCTGTTATAATGTATTCCTCTTCCTTGGCAAAGTAAGCACAAGTATTTTTTTCTTTGAGATCGGATTGGCTGGCTTTTGTGCTCTCGTCGGAGTGAAAGTACAAAGCTTTTTTTTTTTTGAAAAAGCTTACATATCAAGCACATGGATTGGACCAGAGAAGCGAGCTTTAATCTACTAGCTTACAATCTCACCACAAACTCATTATTTTAATATTAAACTTTTCCTTCTTTTGTAATTAATTAATTTCTAAACAATTTTGTAACTTACCTCATGTGAGAGTTGAAGAGAGTCTGCCAAATTTATCACGTGCTTGCAAACAAGTGCCTTTACTACATCAGCCAAAAGGACTCCTAAAATTTAAATAAAAATTAGAGAGACATTTTAACTAACATGACAGTAAATTAACGATTTAATTCAATAGTCACAACTAAATTTAATTATACGGGGCCGAAATAAGACCAGCTGATGTGAAACACAAATAACTTTTTAATTTTTTAACATAATTTATTTTTTCTATTTTGCAGATTATAACTGAACTCTTGGAAATTTAAAATTAATACGTACAGTCCACAACAACGCATTAAAATTATCGATTTTTTTATTCTTCCTAACGATCAATTGTTCTGACGCAGCGAAATTATCACCGTTTTTTTTTCGTAAGATCAGCGCCCACATCTTCCATGATTACAAGTTTAGTTCGCCGTTTTGAAGAACTGGGTTCAGTTGCCGACCGTCCAGATAGAGGTGTTCATCGAAATATTCATACTGTAGACAACGTGGAAGCTGTACAGCAGAGTGTTGCAAATGATCCATATGTCTCAACTCGTCGCCATTCCGACCAATTGGGTATACCCAGAACAACATTAAAGAGAATTTTAGAGTTTGATCTTAAGATGTATCCATTCAAAGTTCAAATTGTGCAACAGCAAACTATGGACATGCTGAAAGAAATTCAGATTTCCCTTGGTCTCCTAGTTTACCAGATTTAACTGCGGGCGAAAGACAAAGTGTGTATAAACAAACCATAGATACTTGGACAGCTCAAGCAGAATATTCGAGATGAAATACGGCGCTTGCAACCAGAAACATTACACCGTGTAATGCAAAATGCGCTAAAAAGAGCCAATGCCTGTATCGAACAAAATGGTGGTCATTTGTCTGATGTCATATTTCACACATAGCCAGGTTAAATTTCCATAAAATGTATTTAACATTAAAAAAAATCATTTTTACAAGTATTACACGTGTTTAACATCACTAGGTCTCATTTGGGTCACCCTGTATTAGCAAAAATAATTATTTCAATCAACTCATACGCAAGAACTTTTATTTCCAATAAAATCAACAACTTTCAAATTGGCTAGATTAGCTTTTGTTACTTCTTTGGGTCACGGTTTGTCTTTTTTGTTTGTTTTAAAGCGATGTTACACTCTGGCTATGAATGCCTACTACAATTGCTAAAGAAGGAAAGGGATAGTGATAGAGAAGACAGCTGGTGAAGGAAGAGATGGAGCAAAGCTTCATTCTTTTACAACCCTGCTTTTTGCACGTTGTTAATAGTACAGTGTTGCAGCGCCTCTAGTGTTAAATGAGGCATATTAAATTTTTAAGGGTGTGCTTAGTAGCCATTTTATTCGTCGGTGATTGTGCTACACAATAGCGACGCAAAAGGGCACTCTATATCACATTAGGATTAGTATCCGCTGAAGCTGGTGTAGTTTAGTGATCAGATCAGTGCCTATGCCTTTATCACTTGAATTTTTCTATAACAGCTGATATAAAGGGACACTAATGCATAACAAAAAAATGCGTGGTGTTGTTTATTTAATGACTGACTGAACGGAGACCGGGCTCGAAACCATGACCTTTGGCTTTATAGTCAACGTGCTAACTACTTCAGCCAAAGCTACCTAACTATTAGATTGATTCATGTGCCGCTATTTGCGAGCTGGGAAGCGAACGACTTTCAACAAACTCTGTTATGGGCTGCTATTTTGTACTATTTGTTATAAACAATATTTTAATGCATTTTTTAGGTGTGCCAAGATAACTTCGACGAAATAGCGTAAATTTTGGGAATTAAAAAACCGGGGAAAAAAATGGGGAAAAATCATGGGTATTTTTGAAAATATATCAAGAGGCTAGCATCGATTTGGCATGACAGTTGAACGCTGTTCCTGGGAAAATTTATCCACGTTATTTTTTGTGGCCATTTTGGACTTGCCAAATTTTCTTGATTTTTTGCACGGTTCTCTCATTTTGTTCTCCTAAGTATCCGCTTTAAGAATATATGACGCTTTGGCATAACAGTTGAACAGTGCTCCTGAGAAAATTGATCCACTATTTTTTTGTGTTTCCCCCTTGAATTCCCAAAATCGATGCTAGCCTGTTGATATACATATGTATTTTTAAAAATACCCATGATTTTTCCCCATTTTTCCCCAGTTTTTTAATTCCCAAAATCGACGCTATTTCGTCGACGCTTTCGTGGCGCACTTGCATTTTTTCTTGTTGATGTGAATCTTATTGATGTTTTTATCACACAAACGAAATCTTGCAAAACGTAGAAAATATAGATACAAGCGTCATAGATTTTTAGGTAGATTTTGATTGTAATATATTAGATGGCGTTCAGTTGCCAATGAGCAGTATTTCCTAATACAATATGAATTTGCTCAGCTTAATTATTACTTGCCCGCAAAAAAAGAAAAAAATATTCAATGTTTTCACAGCAAATATTTGTCAAGTTTGATTTTTCACTTGTAGACTTGTAGAATATTAAAATTAATTGTTTGTTGCTGTAACTAACATGTGCTTTCATTAATTTTTATATTTTTATTATTATTATTAGTTTTTTTTTATTTACAGTTCAAACCTTTTATGTCATAATTAATTAATTGATTCATTTGTTTTCATTATCTTAATGGACTTTTAAGGTGAATGAAAATTAAAGCAGATGTGAACAAACAAAAACATAATTAAAACGATTAACTCTTAATAGCCAAAAACATCATTATTATTATAATAATAATGATGTTTATTTTTTTTTCAAGCAGCAAATCTTAAGGCCTTAATTATTCATAAGGAGTTTGTCTAGTACGAGACATAGAACTTAAGTGGCAAAAACTATGCGGCTGTAATTAATTGTAAATTATTATTTAAGTGTCATTGGTGGAGTCACACAAGAGAATTGCTTAGCAATTGTGATATTTTTGTAATGGATTATAAGGCATACTGTTGTTGTAATGTTTAAGCTATTAAAACAATTTAAAAGTTGAAATCAAAATCGACAACCATGCTCGTATGTTTGCTTAAAGGCCCAACTATAATATGAATAAGCGAACTTAAGCAACTGTGCAGTTACATATAAAACGTATGTGACAAACTATAATGTACTTATGGAACTTTTCGTCAAGTTTCGTCAAATGTCATTGGCTTAAGCTAAGTGCCAAACTGAACGCACATTCCGTACGGAAAACACTGTTTGTGCATTTTTCAAACTCAAGCAAACAACATCAGAAAATATTTATTGATTTTAAATAGTGTTTTATTGTTTCTTATTTTAAGCTCAGAAAAGAAAGCAAAACTTGTATTTACATTCTTTGTTTTACAATACAGGTATACACACACACATACATGTTTATTTATGTATATTCATTGTTGTACTTTTTAGTAGGCAAAACAAAGAAAACAAGTAATAAAGTGATGGATATAATTACACGTGAATTTTTAATAGATTATTTAAGTTAATTTGATTGAATTGCATTCATTTAGTAGTTAAAGGAAAAAACAAAACTCTTTTCGAAACATAGATATTCTGCGCCAATAATTTCAAGTTTTTAAAATAAAAACAATGTAAATATATTTTCAAATGGAATTTGCTTACCATGATGTATTTGAATTTTCAAATTCTCCTAAAATGTAACCGCAAACAGTTTTTCATTTCTACTGAACATTTTAAAGTTTTGAGTTAATACCCTCTTGTTGATCAAGTGCGATATGTATAAAATATGTTCACGTAAGTAAGTATGTGGATGTTTTGCATTCAAATATAAACTATTTATTCTTTATTTCTTTGTGAATAGAAAAATGAGCTCTGTTGATGTCGCTAATCAGCCTACAGAAATTACGCCAGTACGCGGCACTAGCATCGTCAATGGTAATTTTCGACCGGCGTTAATTTTTTTCTTGCCGCCCGAGGAGCTTAAAACGAAAATAAACAATGACAGACAGCATCACATTGCAGCACAATGTTTTTTTTTTCAAAAGAAAAATATCTCACAAAATAATATTTTTTGGTATGTAAATATAATACGATTTTCTATTAAAGTTAAATGTTTAATAGTTATAAAACTATGATCTCGAACTCAAATAGGATTAGGCCACAAAAAAAATATCAAGAAAAAAAAAATGCCCCCTTATTTTGATCCAGGCTACGCCCTTGCTTACTATCCTACATAAACGTTCTACTTTTGAGAAAATTAAAACCAGATTCAGTAACTTTTTGCGAACAGAAATTCGTAATATTTATCGATATAATCAGAAATAATTTCTTATTCGGGCTTAAGTTCAGTAACTTCAATTCTTATTGAATGAAATATAACTTCGTGTTAACCTAAATAGATAAATGAAATAATGCAAAAACAGAAAATGAAAAGTGATACTTATAAATGTGTTTACCAAAGGTAAATCAATTGTATACACAACAATCATTTCTCATATTCTGGTTCAATAAAAATTTACGTTAAAAAGCTGATGTTAATAACCATCTCTACAAAAGTAGATAGACTAGGGTGCCGTGAAGTTCGTGGCTGCAGAGAAAAATATCGGTATTTGCACCAGCTAATAAATGTCTAGTTTAATTTTTCTTCTCTTCTTTAGAAACTCACATTAATTAATAAAAATAGTTCATTCAATAAGAATTGAAATTACTGAACTTAAGCCCTAATAAAAAATTATTTCTGATTAAAATTCACTACGGTTCAATTAAATCTAAAAATGTCGTAACAATAATGTAATTCTGTAATTTTTTTTAGCGATCATGTACATCTGAGTTTTACTCGCCATTTAATTGTATTTAATGTGGCATCTCTGCATACAAAACGTCAAAATAAGCGAAAAGCACAAAGAATAATTAAAGAATAAAGAAAAACTAAAGGACAACCAACAGCAAATATCATTAAAATACAGGGTGTTCGCGGGTAGGTATACTACTTTGTTTGTTTATAATTTTTGATTAAATAAACGATGTAATAGACACTTGAAATTTGTAAGGTTGTATTTTTATACAGACAACAACAATTTAATTAAAGGGTGTTCCATGTGAAATGTTGACAACTCTCTATCTCTAACTCTTGAAATTTTCAAAAACGGTAAAACTAAAAAACCCCAAAATTTTAAAATCGCCAAACCGAAAAAATATCATTAGAAGGCGAAAAAAAATCGCCAAACGAAAAAAATCACCATATAAAAAACTAAAATAAATTACCATCGAATATTTTTCCGTAATAAATTTGCCACATGACTACTTGACGACTGCCAAATATGAACTGTCAAAACTAATGTTTACCCAAAATGGCGTCTAAACATACCTTTATACCTTTCCAACGGACACCCTGTATTTATTATAGCGATACGATTATCGTAATAAAAATTACTTAATCCAGGTACTGATCTAATTTATTACTATTACCTTTTGGAAATTGTCATAAGCTCCATTAAATCAGGGTTGCATTTTAGTGAGTACCACCCATGAATCGAAAAAAGAAGAATGCGCATTGCGCAGATCCGTTATTTTATTTTCTGCCTGTGACGTAGATGTAGAATTTTGTTGTAAGCAAAATGCATACATTTGTTTGTGGAATGTGCTCTCTCTCTCTCACACACACTTTTACAACAAACACACGTGAGTATTCTATATTGTCGTAGATGAGCAGTACAAAAATTTTTTGTAGGGCTGAGTGCTTAATCTTGTTTTTTTTTTGATTCATGAGTACCACCAGCCTTTATAAAATACAAATATTTTAGCAGCTAACCCATTGTGCAATATGATTTATTTTAGTAATAATAATTTATAGAAATATAATAAAATATTTTAAATTACAAACAATAAAATTTATAAATAGTTTTTTTTTCTGTAAAAAAAAATGCAAAATATTTCTTTGCATTCAAGGGGCTTGTTTGTTTTTCTCTAATTATTTTTGCCTAAAGATGATTTTGAAATAATTAACATGTGTTTTTAAAAACTTAAACGAAAAAAAATCCAAGAATTTGCATGAATCATTTTGTAAATTAATATTTGTTTTGCTAAATTACAAAAAAAAAAATAAAAAAATTAAATATTATTTCCAAGAATCTGTTGATTACGCATAACAAACAATTGCACATCTCAGTAGATCGTGTGACAATAAAAAAGGAAAAAAAGTACGAGTATGTAGAGAAACAAACAAATTTTAAATTACAATACAATAGAACATTGACAAATTTTAAAAACCTTCAGAATAGAGGAAAGAAGTTTGCGGTTTCCACAATAAGCCGCAAATATATGTATACATATGTACATATGTATGTATGTATGTAAGTATAAGTTTTTTCGGTTTTTTGGGCTTATACTGTCGGGAAAAAAATTAACTTAACTTTAAGCTCTCTTTACATGGACTCTGAAAAATTTCCATATTATAGAATAGTTTTTGTATTAAATTCCGCAATTACTGACAATTATTTGCACATTGTATGTATATACGATCATACATACAACTTATGTATACAACACACACCCACACATACATATGTATTTACATCTGAGTTGCCCAATTTATTATAAGAGTGCCGAACATCAATCGGCTTCTTATACATATGAATACAAATACGCGAATGCATTTCTCTCGTGTTACTCTCGATGGCCAACTCTGATTTACTTATACAAATCCATACATCGTTGCACATTGGGAAGGATTCATACATTTTGGTGCAAAATATATTAGGAGGGCTCTAAGATCATTGAAAATTAACATTGAGCATTCTGTTGTCTAAATTAAGAAAATAATTTAATTTGACAAAAATCGGCCACTCCCGCCAGCTCGCCGCCCATGTCTTTAAAATTAGTTTTTTAAGCTTAAAGTTTCTCCTAATCAAGCAGATGTCTTCAATACATACATTTTCTGGAAAGAAAAAAAATACAAGACGCGTGGTGATTTTTATGACAATCGGCCACAGACAACGCTTATGAAACCGCTAAAAATAATATAAAATATTTTTTTTTAAATATTTATTTTATCGACCCACAAAAAATGTTTTATTCTTCAGATATAATTTCTTTAACAGTGTTAATTTTAATTATTATTTTTCGAACTTAATTTGTTTCTATATTTATAATTTGAACGGGCTAAAGTTCGATTTGTTTGTTATTAATGAACAAATAACATCAAAGTTAGTCGTAAATATTCTGACAACACATAGTTGAACGGAACAGCCAGCCGTTTTCGAAGGCCACTAAACCTTCATCATCAGCGTTTTCAGTGTTTTCCCAAAACTTTATTGCATTTCCCATAGTCCTTATTTCTTAATAATTCCGCTTCTTCACTTATACTACGTTTATACGCACGACTTATTTCCAAATAAATCTGTTAATTGTTGCCATATAACTGTTTTATTGCGACTTACTAATTCAGAAAACTTTTCACGATTAATGCACTTTTTGCAAATAATATGCTTAGGGTTGTCACACGTATATAAAATTGATAAATATTGTACAAAAAATAAGAATATTGATAGCAGAAAATTATAACAATAAAAACAAATAATTATTTATTACTTTGAAATTTATTTGCTGGTGGTTCAGCTTGGTCTATATGCTGAACCACCACCAAATAAATTTCAAATTAAATTATAATTATGACAATATGTCGAATAATAAATTTCTTAAATTATTTATTATTTTAAACATTTACACAATTTTTTGTAAACATAAGTAACTTTTGTATAGAACTGCTATAAAGTTTTTAAAATGTATAAACAGTGAGTTAATTTACTTGCAAGTACATTTATTTTCAAATAGTGATCGTATAAACGCTGTATAAGTCAACCAATAGAAAGAATTGCTGCATCCATGATGTTTTACTAAATCCCAATTATAGTTTTTTAACTTTTTGGAATTGCTGTTTTTATAATATTACACGAAACTTCCCCAGAACTAATTTCGCATTCAGAAAGGAAACTTGCAGCATGTTATCAACTTTTATTAAAGTATTTTTTATATTATTGACCTGTTATGTGTGAATTTTATAAAAAATATTAATTTTTTTCCCATACGAATCATTTTTATTCTGTTTTCGAAAAATTCAGAATATTTTGAAATACTTTTGTATGATACTACTGACCAGGAAGGATTAATTTGTAACAAATATCTTAAAATTTTTTTATTCCAAAAATATGCCCCGGAGTGAAATTTTTGTAAGCTTTAAGAACAATGCAAGTCCATAATGGTTTAAAGCATGTAATTTTCCAGATAAAAAGTATTCTATGTATAAATCCACCATATAACCAGTACCAAGCAAAAACAATTATAGGGTCTAATCGTAGCTTTCGGTAACGATATGGTACCATATCGGATGCCATAATCTCAAACTGAAAAAACGTGACCGAGTCAGCACGTTATCGAAATCGGCAAGTAGACCCCTGTGGTGGAATTCACTAACTTTTTTTAACGACAATCGCATCGTTAAAATAATTATAACGAGAATTGGCTATTCAATAACATTTTTAACGATATTCGCTGTAGGTTAATGCCAGCTGTGTCGTTATTTAAGCGACAATAATTTATGTGCTGTTAGTTTTATCGACAAAAATCAAAAGAAAATATCATTAAAAAGAACTTTTAGAATCACACAATCCTTATTTTAAGCGACAAAATATATAGACAAAAATTACGATTGTCGGATCGAAAAAGTTACTGAATGGCACTACTGATGTGGAAGCAATAACAACTGAGGGAAACAATGCATTGCTTACGTGATAACAAAAGCTTCGAAAAATGATTGTGAAAAGTACTAATGCACAGTGGGGAAATTCGTTAAAAAAATGGAAATAATACGGAATATTCTAAAAGGGCAGTTCGGTTGATATACAATTTCATACTACATTTTAAGTGTAACAGAAATTAAGTCTGGAATTTATACTATTTACCTTTGAAAGGGACAGAGCTACAATTATCCAAAGTGGGCAATCTCGGGTTAATGAAAAATTCAAAACCGATGTCAAGCTGATGTTTTTGAACTGATAGAAACAGGGAGCAAATCACGGCATCCGATACGACTAGTAATTTAAAAATATTTCCTTGAAAACTCTATTGAAATATTTTTAAATTACGAGTCGTATGGGATGCCCTGATTTACCCCTGATTTTTTGCAAGTAGAAAAAAATAAAAATTTTAACTTTTTTTTCTAACCCGAGTCCACCGTTCTGCTAACGGAGAAGAGGTCAAATCTTATCCGATTTGAAAAAGTAAACTTCCCAGCAAAAAATTCAAAAAAGGTAATCGGGTTTGGAACTAAGCATTTTTGATGGAAGCACGCACTTCCCTGCTGGATTACCAACTTAATGATTTTAACAAGGTATGAGACTAAAATAATCGATTCTTGTGAAGTACTTACTGTTTTTATTTTGCAACTTGTTCTCCACGTAATCTTTTTAATCTAAAAAAATGCTTCTCCTCATTTAGCAACTTGTACATAATTTTTTTAAATTTTAGGTAATGTGATTTGTAAGCGACTAGTGAAATTTGGTAATCAGCAGGGAAACCAGAAATATTCTATAAAAAAAGTGTTTTATGCGCATTCAATGTGCACTAAAAACTTCGAAATATGCAATAAAAACTTTAAAAATATGCTCTTAAAAATAACATCAATTGGATTATTTGTAAATGAAAAACTTATTTTAATTCAACAATTCAATAAAATTTACATATAAAACAAGACAAAAGTAAAATAAATAGTAAAAGTAAACAATAAAAAAAAGAATTAAGAGCGAAAATTTAAACTTTACTTCAAAAGCGATCACGAACTGTATTTTGAAGAATAAGATAAGCTTTTTTATAATTGTTATTGCAATAAACAAAAACTCTTCACTTAGTTTTTTAAATAAAAATCGCCACATCTTAATAAACTTTTATACATTGAAAATGTTTTTTTTTCAACCTCAACTGATGTAATCGGGACAGCGTGCGTCACAACTACCAAACCAAGTTTTTATTGAAATTAGCGTCCAGTGAGGATGTTAAAACACATGTTTCACCTGCTTAATTTGAAATTTAGAATATACAAATCAATAGTATTTGTTCTAGCATTAAAATTTAACAGAAAAAAATTAGATATTTCAGATTTAAATTTTTTTAATTTTCTTGTTTCGTTTTTCTTTTACAAGACTGTTTACGAGTGAGTGAAAATGAAAAAAATTAATTTTTTTATTCTAAATTTGGATGTTAGAATACATACTAATAATTAGTACATTCTAAATTTCAACTTAAACACGTGTAGCATGTGATTTAACATCAGAACTCACAAGAAAACGTGTGAAATCGATTCGGAAGCCAGAACATGCTCAATGGCCTTTTTTAGAGTCTAACTTCATAATGGTAGCAAAATATTGCTTCCCCATACTACTGTTTCTTTCACTACAAAATGAAATTTTGACGGAAAAATTAGAAATTTTTACCAACAATTTTTTTTATATATTAAAATAAAATTTTTTTAAAAAGTACCAAAATATGCCTTAAAAACGCCAAATATGCTCTACAAATTCGAAAAATTCTCAAAATATGCGCGTTAGACTGAAGTATGCAAAAACATGCTTTAAAGGGTAAAATATGCAAAAATATGCACTAACAAATCGATGCCAGAATTCATTAAAAGTTCTGAAACGCATAAATATCTTAATTCCGGATTGATATATCAGACAAGAAAAAACATGCAATTACATATTTGTGGTTTCCCTGGTAATCAGAAAAGTAAGTAAGTCATTATATGGCAAGTAGTTCTGATGGTAATGAGTAATTTTTTGCTGGGCTATTATAGATTTAAAAAAAAATTTTAGCATTTAAAAAAAAATTTTGGTATTCAAGACACAATTAATTATATCAAGAGTTATACGCAATTTAAATACAAATTTTGAAAAAAAGTAGATTTTTCGCAATTTTTTTTTAAGAAAAAAGTGGTTTAATTATTTTTCTATTATTAGAATTTTTTTTTGTAAAAATAGCAAACCCATATTTTATTTATTCAAAAGTTATTATTTTAAGAAATAATACAGAGAAATTTTTTGTTCAAAACTTTCGTTATTGAAGGACTCAGATCGTTTCGAAATAGAACTATTTTTTGTAACAAATATACAACTTAACCCTGCTGTTAGATTGAAAAAAACTTACAAATCTTATGTAAGGGACCATTTTGGTCCACTTTGTATTTTTCATAAGTAATTTAATATTAAATTTCTTTGACCAAACATTTTAAACGATATAAAAAAACAGGCAAACCAAAAAATCCATTTGCAGCAGAGCTGTTCGCTCAAAAACAAGCTTCGTCATCAAATAGTGTACCATCTGTTTCAGCTCCAAGAAAACGGGGAATTTGCAACTGCTGTAAGTCGAAATGTGGTGCCAAATGCATCATATGCAGCAGATTTATATGCAACATTAATAGAAAAACAATATGTAAATCTTGCTGCGAAAATAATAATAGGCTATTCATGTAATAAAAAAATAACTGAAATAAAAAATATTATAAATTGCATGGACCAAAATGGTGCGTATCCTAAGATTTGTGACTTTTAATTCCCTTCCACGCTAGTTTACCGCAACTAGCCAAAAACTAAATAAAAGCATTAAAATAAAAAAAAAAGGATCTGAGCTTTCATTTTAAGTTGATAAAAGCCATTTCAAATTTAAAATAAAAAAGAAAGAAAAAATTACCAAAATGGTTCAAACCTAACAGCAGGCTTATAGCCCATTCAGGCTGACACGAAATTAAGTAATTTTAAGCTCAAATTACGAACGAAATGAAAACTGTTTATGCAGGTACTGAATGACATTTGAGTTAATTTCGCAAACATATTATTCACTGCGGCAGGCATTGAAGTTGTTTTTTCAGTTAAATAAATTCTTTGTTACACTTATACACATATTTCTTTCAAAAATTTTCATAAATTTAATAAATTTCATTGTTTTTTTAATTAAATATTGAATGTCAAAATTGTTATTTCTTTTAATTCTTGTTTCTCATAGTTGTAAATTTACTCATGTTTCAAAATAAAAGTACTTTTAGTACAAAAACACAGTTGTATATTGTAATTTCTTGTTAATTTCATCGAAATTAAGTAAAATAACTTAATTTGGAAAATGTCAAAATATATGGGAAATTAATTAATTTCAAATTGTTTTCGACCGAAATCACGAAACTGCTTAATTTGGAGTCAGCCTGAATGGGCTATTAAGGACTTTTGTTCCCCAAATTCCAAACCAAAAAATTTTATATGCCACCTTAAGACAAGAAACTATATACACCCGACGAAAAATAAGGAGATTGCAGTAAAAAATATTGAAAAAATTCCCTTTTGGGGATTTTGCGAAATTTTTTTGGGGATTACCGGGAACTTAAAAGGAAGTTCTATTTGTGTTTTCTAAGTATTAATTGCA
The DNA here is from genome assembly GCA_905220375.1 of Tachina fera. Taxonomy (NCBI): domain Eukaryota; kingdom Metazoa; phylum Arthropoda; class Insecta; order Diptera; family Tachinidae; genus Tachina; species Tachina fera. The sequence goes on along the minus strand of LR999967.1, from coordinate 97,768,296 downwards.
TAATTTTTCACCTAAGAGAGTATTTTCAGTCGAAAATATTGATAAATGCAAATTTTATAGCATGCCTTTGTGGATTCCATTGGCTTAGTAAATTAAAATTTGTTGGAGAAAACCCATAAAAAAAAAGCAATGTGAGTCCGATCACAGTATCTAGCAATGAATTTTTTTTTATTAATGGTGTATGGTAGCTGAAATAAAATATATAAATTTTTGACTCTAGTGTATTTAAAAATCTATAGAAAACTGCATCTATAGTTGTGGAAATATTAGTTGTGGGGGTTTGTGGAGAATTGCTTATATGCAAGTGGAAAACGTCAAATAAAAATTTTGATAAAGCTTGCGACTGTGGGTTTACAAAATTTGTATTAAAATCTCCACCCATAATAATTGGCATGAGATGGAGATTGTTACCCAATTGTCGTGCACCAGCTTCAGTGTAAGGCAACAGTACGTAATGAAGATATGTTATAATATAATATTATAAATTCTTTATAAACAAATATTTGACATTTAAAACGCTCTTTTATTTAAAAGTTTATATTTATTTTATTAATTTTATATTTTTCAACTTTTTAACAAAATTATCCGCACTGGCAACACTATTACACGTCACATGCAATTTCTATTAAAATGCTCCTGAGGGTATGCTTTGAAATTCGGTTGAGTTTCTCTGTAGTTCTTGTTCGCATGATTACACAAATACACTCATACATAGCTCACACCGATTTGATAACGCTTTACGATCTTACTCAAAATTTGTGATTGAATTGTGGAAAAGATTTTTACCACCCCCCCCCGTGTATTGAGGTTTACACATTAAAACTATATACCTATAGTAGATAAATATCGTACATCTGAAAATTTCTTAATTTCGAATTTATTCATTTTAGGCTAAAATTCACAGTCTTTTATTAACTAATGAAGGTGGTTTAACCAATGAAACTGATAACAAAAATCGTTAGTTAACTATAAACAGTGAATTTGGAGCTTAGTGGAACAAGTGCAATATGTATTTTCTGCTGCACCACAATTTTTTCCTATATAAAATTAACTTTTCGTTTTGTTCATTACACCAAAAAGCTCAGTTTAATCTCGCACTCAATATTAATGAAATATATTTTTTTTTAAATTACACCACTGTGCATATTGGCACAAAACACCGGCTAAAAGAACAAATAATTACTTTAACAGTCAACTGCTAAATTGTGCAGAGTATAAGAGAAACAACAGCAAACTCTTAAATGTTAAGGAAAAACAATTAGAGAGAATCTCTTAAATCATAGAACAGAATTGTACGCTTAAACGAATCATGGTGATGACGACGAGGACGACGATGTTGATGATGATGATGATGATGGAGGTGGTGGTGGTGGTGGTGGCTGGTGGTACCGCTTGGTGGTTGCTTTGCTGGCTATAAAGTTAGTTGGTCGTTGTCGGCTGTTTGCTGGGCTGCCTTGCCGTTGACTGAGTGACTGAATGGAATGAATCTCGCTGGCTGGCTGGCTGGTTGGTTGGCTCATTGGTTGGCTGAGTTGTTCGCCGCATTGTTTGGTTTAGTTGTTGGTAATACCGCGGCCCGAGTGTATCAAGCGTATTTGTACTAAACAACTGTTTGAAAATAATCAGTTGTAGTTAAACCGTAGCGCCGAACGGTCTAACAATTTCTGAAGCAAGTTTTTTTTTCCTGCTAAATAGTGCAAAAAAAAGGCAAGAAAATAGTAGAAAAAAATTGTATTTGTTTTTCTCGTTTAACACTTTTAAAGAAAAACGATTTTCCTGTTCATGTTAGTAGATAGTGTGGCAGACAAAAAAAAAATTAATTTTTCCATTTGAATAAAGCTTAGTTTGTTGTTGTTTTTTTTAACTCTGGTTCTAGATTGCTTTAAGATATTTTTCTTTATTGTGTAAAATTTGTTTGTCAAATAATTTAAGCCGGAATTCAATTCGAGTACGTTTGTGTGCGAGTGTTTTGTGTGCATGTGAGCCAATAAACGGGACAACAAAAATGATTTTTTTGGTTTTGTTTCATTGTTTTTGTTAGAAAGAATGTTTGGAAAGATATAAATAATAAAGAAGCAGAGCATCGTTAATAAAAAAAAATTGCATATTAATGAGAAATTAATTTATTTTTCACAAAATTAACAAAAACAAACACAAATAATAAAACATCTTCAAACCAAACAAACAAACCAAACAACATATTGTGACGTTAGAAAATAAATAAATTTCTTTTCTTTTTTTTATCTATAAATATAATTTTTAAAGTGCGGTAAAAAATTTAAGAATAAAAAATAATTAAATGAAATAAAAAATTAGCGCTTTTTCAATTTCATTAAAAAGAATTATTTCAAAAAAAAAATATGTTAACAGTGCAATACAGTGAGTGAAAATAAAAACTATAGTTTTCGTGACCACTGGGCGTATGAGTGTTAAGGAATTCCAGGTATTTATTAAAATAGTTTGTAATTAATTATTCTTTATTCACATGAATGCGCCGTCTTTTGTTGCATTTTTATAATAAATTGTAAATTATAATCCCGTGCAAAAATATTAAATATTATTTAAATTATCTTAGATATTATAGATTTTTTTTTGATGATTTAAATGGAAAAAAGTTTTCTGATATTTTTTTATTAATAAAATGCATTTTGAGTTTTTAAATATAATTAGTATTATTATTTAAAAAAAAACGATCTAGCAGTACAAAAAAATTGTACTTTGAAAGCTGTGAAGTGTTACTGCACTTCGAACCTTTCACTTCAATTTGATACATATGAAAAAGAATTTCAATATTATTGATGTCCACTACTATTGTCTAGACAAAATTGTGATATATAATTTGGTTTCAATGTCATGATGTTGGGCCGTTTTCGTTTAGCTAGAGCATTTCTTTTTTAATTTCAGAAATTTGTTGACTTCATTTTTAACCCCAGACTAAAAAAAAGGGGTGTTATAAGTTTGTAGTGTGTATCTGTCTGTCCGTATCAACGTACAGGTCAAACGGCTGGATCGATTTTGATTTAATTTTTTGTGTTTGAAAGGTGACTTGATCGAGGGGGTTCTTAGCTATGTTTAAAGAAAATCGGTACAGCCGTTTAGACGATATCACATCCTTTTAGGGTTCCGTACACCAAAGGTGAAAAAAGGAACCCTATTGTTTTCGCTACTCTGTCCGTCTGTCCGTCTGTCCGTCACACCGTATTTTCTCAGGAACCGTAAGAGCTACTGACCTGAAATATGAACAGAGTATGTAGAACCTTGGTCGCTACAACAACAAATACATGAGAATTAGAAATTAAAGGGTGCTCCAAAACGAGCGATGAAAAATGTTAAAATCTCATGTAATATACATACAATTGTATGTACATATGTATATTGACACTTGAAATTTGTAAAATTAGTGTATTTTTATATAGACTACAACAATAAACATTAAAATATTAAAAAATTTAAATTAAAGGGTGGTCCACCAGTTAATGCAATTTTGACTATGTAATTTTGACAACTTGCTATATCTTGGAGACCGTAAGAGGTAAACTCTTGAAATTTTCAAAAACGGTAAAACTAAAAAATCCGAAAATTATTAAATCGGCAAACCGAAAAAAATCGCCAAAACCTGAAAAAAATCGCCAAAAATTAAAAAAAAAATCGCCAAATCGAAAAAAATCGACAAAATGAAAAAAAAAATTCTAGCACTAAAATAAATCGCCAAATTCGAAAAAATCGTTTAAATGAAAAAAAATCGTTAATATGAAAAAAAATGCCAAAACCCGAAAAAAATCGCCAAAACGCGAAAAATACGCCAAAACCAAAATAATTGTTTATGTAAAAAAAAATCGCCAAAAATTAAAAAAAATTGCCAAAACTAAAAAAATCACCAAATTTAAAAAAATTGCCGAAACTAAAAAACATCGCCAAAACCAAAAAAAAAATCACCTATAAGAAAAAAACGCCAAAATAAAAAAAAATCGCCAAAATAAAAAAATCGCCAAAATAAAAAAAACGCCAAAATAAAAAAATCGCCAAAATTAAAAAAATTTCAAAAACCAAAAAAAAAAATCGCCAAAACGTGAAAAAAAGTGAGTGAAAACTCAGAAAGTGCCAATAAATTAAAAAAACCCCAAACTAAAAAAACGATTAAAACCGAGAAAACCCAAAAACGAAAAAAATTCCAAAACTATAGTTTAAATGGTTCGTATTGAATTACATGTCTCGTGCTCAAACGGAACCCTTCGTGCGCGGGTCAAAGTCGCACTTCACTGAATTCTTTAGATATATTAGGGTTTTTTTTTTAAATTTTAAATTTTTGTTATTTTTATTCTGAGTTCAGTATTTTTGTTATTAGCCAAAGTTTGAACAGTAACATCGTGTACTGTCAGAGTTTTTTTTTGCTGAAAGCTAAAATGACGCTGTTTTTTATTAAACTTCCCAAAATTTTTATACTCTTCATTGGTAGCTTTTAATTTGACAACTGTTTTATTGATTTTAGATTCCGTTAGGATACCTCTCTTAAGATATATATATTTTTTTTAATTAGTCTATGAATTTGAAATTTATTTGCTGGTGGTTCAGCCTTGTCCATAAAACACTTCACTCTTGCCGCAACAAATCGTAAGTAGACTTTAACCACACATTTTGAATAGTCACAAACCTCTTATCTTATGCACAGACTTTCAACTATTTGAGAATTCACAATTAATAATATCCCTGAAGATCACTTAAGAAAAATAAACGTAGTAGGCTTAGAAACTTGTACAAAACCCAGCCAATAATTTATATTCGATATGAATCCATTTTATTTTTTTACACCTTTATACAATTAGGAATCCATTGGATAACAATAAAAGTAATTATAAGGCAAACTGAAAACTAAAATCTAAATTTAACACTTAAGAATTTTATTATTCGACATATTGTCATAAGTATATTTTAATTTTAAATAAAAAAAAATTCAGTAGACTGAAGATTTGTTACGGCAACAGTGATGTGCATATAGATAAAGCTAAATTACCAGCAATTAAATTTCAAATTAAAATATACTTATGCCAACATGTCGTATAATAAATTTCTTTAGTCTAGGAATTTTTTGTGCATTTTCTAATGAACTCTATTCAATGTTTTTAAGGCATATCATAAGTTTGGTTTTGTTAACATACTTGTATTTCAAGTTAAGGCATTAGCCTACGGCTTAAGCCTTTCTAAAAGCAGTAAAAGATTTGGGCCTAATCCCATCTTAGGAACTCTTTGATATGCCGCCCTTTTTGATTGTATATAAGTGATTATGAAGACAAAACACACATTTAAGGTAATAAACAGGGAAACCGTAAATATGCAATTGCATGTTTTTTCTTGAGTGACGTATTAATGCAGAGATAAGATATTAAGCCGTTTCAGAACTTTTTATGAATTTTAGCATTGATTTGTTACCGCATATTTTTGCATATTTGACTTTTTAATTTTTTCTATTTTTTTAAGAGCATATTTAACGCTATTTAATCATATTTTGATAATTTATGCTATATGGTTTTATTTTAATATGATTCGTAAAATATGTTCGTCAAACTTTTAATTTTTATTTTTTATGCTCTATGCATGTAGTGCATGGTGTATACATTTGGCTTATTTATTACTCCAAAAGGGTCCGCTATCTAACGTTTTTTTCAACTAGTGTCTATTTCGTGAATGGTAACACTTAGCTCATGTCTGATTTGACAGATAATTAGTTTTATCCTTCCGCTGAACGAGCCAACTGACCATCCAATGCGTTTTCGCTTCGCTAAGTGCACCTGCGATGGACTTACAGAAGATGCCGATTTCGCCAAAAAAAATCATCTTTTCAGATGAAGCTCATTTTGATCTTGGAGAATATGTAAACATGCAAAATTGTCGCATTTGGGGCAGAGCAAACCTTCTTGCATACATCGAAAAGCCGACGCACCCAAAACGAGTCACTGTTTGGTGCGGATTTTGGTCCAGAGGCATAATTTCGAAAATGAGCAAGGAGTGGCCGTTACACTCAATGGCGATCGTTATCGGGCCATGTTGAACGAATTGTTGTTCACAAATATTGAAGAGGAGGATATTGGCAACATTTGGTTTCAACAGGACGGTGCTACGTGCCACACAGCCGAAGCTTCAGTAGTTTTTTATAGCATTTTCAAAAAAAAATGTTAAGTTACAATTTTAGTAAACGAAGTTGCTTTCAATAAAACCAATCACTCCACAATTATCCAACTTTTGACGATTCAAAAAAAAATTTTGGACGTTGATTTCAATAAAAATTTGGTGACAGACGTTGCCGTGATTTTACATCAGGTGAAGTAAAAGAAAATTTTTGATGTATAAAAGTTTATTTAGATGTGACAGGCAACGATTTGTTTTTGAAAATCTAAATATCTAATCTAAATATAGAGATCTATTTTGAAGTTGAAGTTAAATTTGATTTCTGTATTAAATAAAATTTTTTATTTGTGCCCTTAATTATGAAAGTGGTCTAATTCATATAATTCTTTCGTCGAGATATTTAGTAGATTACATTTGATCAAATCGAAAAATATTTTTATATAATGCAACATTTTAATTTAGAGTTGTTATAGTCTCGATTAATACATATTTATTTAACATTTATTAAATATTTATTGACGATTTTTTAAGATTTAATTGACATTTTGATGCAAAAATGCCAATGACTTATACCACTTTCATAATTAAGGGCATATTTATATTATTTTTGTCAATTTTATTATTGAAAATATATTTATTTATAATAATATACCTTAAAAATTAATTTTTAAAATATACAAAAGGCGCCGGGTAACTAGACCATGTGCGCTCAAAAAAAAATAATTTAATTGTTGTTCAGATAAAAAAAAATAAATTTCTTCAAATGAATGAGTGACAAAATTAAATTAAATTAAAAATATTAAAAAAAGTTAAAAATATTGAATTTACGAATCAAATAAAATAATCAAGTAAATCTTTATGTTATTTTTAAGAGCATATTTTTAAGTTTTTAGTGCATATTTAATACGTATAAAATTAGTTTTTTATGTGGTTTCTCTGGTAATAAATAATAGAAGGAGGTTATAAAAAAGGGAATATAAAGCTGAGAAATTAAATAAAGGTACAATGCTTAAATATTGAATGCACTGCATATATAGCATTTCTTCAGTGTATAGGAGAGTGCTCAACACAACCAGGCTGAGTAGATGAACAAAACATTTGCAAACAGTGTTACGCTGCCAATTTGATTATGTACGGCATAAGTGATAAGATAGTCGATAACTAGGGGAATCTAGTGGTGGAATGCAAATATCGCTTAACAGCTGTTACACTCGACACCTGTGACACCTGCTGCGCAGTAAAAAAGATAAAAATATTTTCATACACATAAATATTTTGTTGTTCGTAATGACTCACTACTACCTCAAATGTGTCAATTGTCATATATGCATTTTCGGATGACTTCCCCAATATTACTCATGACTAGTTGGCTTGATAATATTAAAAAAAATGCATATTCATTGTTTTTTCTATCAGTACCAAACAGTTTAAGATACGGCTGCAGGTCGCAGCTCAGTATGATTTACAGCATTATGGGACGAAACACTGGTGCACACTAGTTGCAAGGAACCAAACAAGTCAAACAAGTCAAAGACTTTAAAATTACTTTGAAACATTTTATTATCATCGACGTATTCTGCTTGTTCTGCGTATTTAACCTTGAATTCCCTATCGTCATTGCACGCACGCCTCATCTGGAATCGTGAACAGTTTTCCTCGATAAATATTTTACCTATTCCCAAAATGCAATCGTGAACAATTTTTTTCTAGAAATATGTTCCTTTTTTTGATTCCCCTAATCATGAAGTACATTTTTCACATGGATTTTTTTCACTTTACCTTGGTGTTGTTTACTTTATTTTTTGCAGGCGAACTCTAATTTTAATATTATACTTCTAATTATATATTCAAAATTATAAATAATTATTTTAAGAACAAAATCATTAAATAATGTCCCCGATTAATGACAATAATTCCCTGCAAAACCTTTTTTTTATTGAATAGGAGCCTGTTTTGTTCACAGGCAGTAAATCTTATAGCGTTAGTATACTAAAGGATATTTTCAACGATCTCTAAGATATATATGTATGTATATAAAAACCCAACTTAACACTCAAAAACATTTCATTTGGAAACCAATATTTGTGTATTTCCTACTCTCGAATTTAAATTTGTCTGATTTTCAATTACATAATTTATAAGCTTTACAAATCTTCTTTCCGTATCTTACATTCACCACGCATTGATAGCGGAAACAAACGTTCCCATAAAATTCACGATACCAAATTTCCCTTCATGGGGAATGAAAATTTCATGGGCTGTATTAAAAGAAAAAATAAAATAAATATATAAAAAATGAAAAAATTAAGTAAAATAAAATAAAATACAATAAAATAAAATAAAATAAAATAAAATAAAATAAAATGAAAAATAAAATAAAATAAAATAAAATAAAATAAAATAAAATGAAAAATAAAATAAAACAAAATAAAATAAAATAAAATAAAATAAAATAAAAAATATAAAATAAAATAAAATAAAATAAAATAAAATAAAATAAAAAAAAAATAAAAAAAAATAAAATAAAATAAAATACAATAAAATAAAATAATGTACAATAAAATAAAATTAAATAAAATAAATAAAAAAAATAAAATAAAATAAAATAAAATAAAATAAAATAAAATAAAATAAAATAAAATAAAATAAAATAAAATAAAATAAACTAAGATAAAATAAAATAAAATAATATAAAATAAAATAAAATAAAATAAAATAAAATAAAATATAACAAAATAAAATAAAATAAAATAAAATAAAATAAAATAAAATAAAATAAAATGAAATAAGATATTGCGTTTGTTGATGAAATAAAATAATAAGAATAATAATAATAAAAATAAAATAAAATACAATAAAATAAAATAAAATAAATTAAAATAAAATAACATAAAAAACAACATAAAATTAAATAAAATATAGTGAAATAAAATAAAATAAAATGAAATTAAACAAAACATTGCTTTTAGCAAATTGAAATAAGACGAATCAAAACAATTCACATATTTCATTTGCAATGATGGCTGAGTATATAAAGCAGAAATATACATCAACTGACACCACACACAGTGGGCCAAACACAAAAGAATGCTGATGATGAAGGTTTAGTGGCCTTCGAAAACAACTAGTTGTTCCGTTCAACTATCTGTTAGTCAGAATATTTAAAACTAACTTTGGTGTTATTTGTTCATTAATAATTATCACATGTAATTTGGCTTACAAAGCGATACGATCCTTCTTAGCCTGTTCAAAACATAAACATTTCATATGTTGATAAAATAAAATAATAAAAAATAATGAGATATAAATCAAAATAAAAGAAAACAAAATAAACTAAAATTAAAATATATAAAGTAATATAAAAAATATAAAAAATTAAATAAATAGTAAAATAATAAAATAAAATTTAGCAACTAATTTACATATATTATAGGACATTATGATCTCTACGAAATCAAGTTGATCTGAATTGAAATCTTAATTAAAAGATTTACCGTTTACATGCAATTTATTTACTATTTATCAAGGCTTTGTGTCCAAAAATAAAAACCATTGGCTGATATTTTTCTCATAAGCTACAAGCAACCAAACTGCAGTATAGCGAATTCACACACCTTTCTAAGCAAAGCTATTTATTTTGTAGGAGAGTTTTGAAAAAACCACAGTTGCATCAGAAAATTTTTATAGATTTTAAGTAGATTTCGATAAAAAGTAGTGACGAATTTTGAAGATTTTGTTTTGTATCGAAATTCTAGTATAAAATTTACTAGATTTTGTTCGAAATTTTGTAACAACTAGATGTAAAGATGTAAACGCACTATTAAAGATGTTAACGCACTATATTTCATGAAACTGGATACATGAAGATTTTTTCATTTGTCAGATAAAAAAATTGCCAAACAAATATTTCAGAGATTCACTTCTCTTCTCTATTTTTGTTTATAAATTTCATGAAAAAAAACGCATAATGTAAATTACGTAAAATTTTAATTTATATTTAGATAATAAAATTATTTAAATTTAAAAATGTAAAAGCCTTATAGACAAGGTAAAAAGTATGCTGACATCTTAAATGAAAAGCCATACAGGACATAGAAAGAAAAGGGAAACCAGCAATTTGCTAATTAGTGAATTTAATATCGAAGTGCAATTAATAAATTTCCAAAATTTTCGTATTCTCTTTCCACAATCGTTTGATTTTATGTAATAATGTCTTAAAGGTGGAATTTAAAATGAGCGGCCTATATAACGGTCTATACTTCTAATAATTATATTGTAGACTTCGCACTTCAGTCTATTTTAATACTATTACATTAAATTGGAAAAAAAAATATTTTTCATTAAAGTATGTAAATAATAGAATAAAAACGAACTAAGTAAATGAAATTTCTTGTTCTTTTTTTTGTATTTCTCAATACTATGTATTTAAAGTTTAGGTCTGTTGTAAAAATGAAATGTCTTGACAATATTACAAATTGTTCTCTATTGTATTGAATATTTTGTAATTTATTAACACACTCACACTCACAAAAATAAACACAATAAACACAGAGAAGTGTAAATAACACGCTATATTTGTTTTAAAGCTACTTCTAATATGTATATCAAAAAAAAAATATAATAACATTATTTACATTCAACAATTGTTAAAATATGCATTTTCCATGACGCGCTGTAAAAAGGGGGGGTTAAAATTATGTTCATATAAAAAATGCGAATTCACTTGGTACTATTTACAAATTTAATTTAAATTGTCATAGAGGATTTCTAATGCAAATGATTTTCAAACATACCACTTATTTACTCAAAAAACATCATAAGTCCAAAAAATTTATTTTAAAATTAATCCATGTAGAATTAATTCTTATATCGTTATTCACATTGCACCAAACTGCGTTGGCAATAAGGTCATAGTAATAATGCCATTTTGGCTTACAGTAATTTTGACTTAGCTGCACAAACAATTTTGCACGATTTTTTGTGCACACGCAAAGAAAAGATATGGTTGTAGAATGGTTGAGAAAACAATATTATGTTCTCAGAAACAAATCTGTGTGGTCGTTGAAAACAAGTTATTGTTATTTTAAACATTAATTTTGTTACGGTAAGCAAAGTAATGTTTTAATTTAGTAATTACATTATTATTTTCATAAAAAAGTGTGATAAAGTTAGAGTTTAACAATATAGTTTTGTTAAAAATTTATGACTGCACCATAATTTTTGTTATTATTTAAAAATAATATAATGTAAATAACAATATAATCTTATCCAAAACTATACTATTTTAAGTTTTTAAAAAAATCTTTTTCAGAAACATTAACATTAATTAAGTACAAACAAACAAAAGGGTAGATAAATAAAAATAAATACAAACGTAAATATGCTTATCTCTTTATACAGACGTGTCTGTATTTCGAGTATAGACACATATGTAAGTATACGTTTTTATATATGCATTTTATTTCAACAATATTAATTTATTTTTATTTCGGATTTAACGCACAGCTGTTTTAAACAAGAGATCCACCAATAAAAATATGATTGAAAAAGAAAATATTATTATTATATTAAATAATAGTGTTGTCGTGCTTAACAATGTTATTATAATATAAGAACATGGTATGGTGAGTCTCAATTATATTTTAGTCACATCTAACAATAGTGTTGTCATATTTAATAATATTATTATTAACTCAGATAATAACATTATTAAAAGTTTGCTTTCCTATTGACAATAATATGATTTAACTGCAACCATACAACTCAATCATAGTATGTTGCTGTTTGATTATGGTTACCTCAAACATATTTTTTCTTTGCGTGCAGATAAGTCAAAAATGCTGTTATCTTAAATGCACTTACCCGCCTAAATAAATGCAGGTTTAAAAATTTTGACTTCAGTTTTATAAACATACACGGTTGCATATTTATGTAGCCACATTTTTTTAATGTGTGCAGCTAACGTAAATTTTTTATATTAGAATATTTTAAAACTGCCTCAAAATATGTTAAATGCGCAAGTATACAAAGTGCACTTAAAAAACGATTTTGAACAATAATTATAGAAAAAATATAATTTGTGCAGTTAAGTCAATGTGCAGCTAACATTGATTTTTTGTATGAAAATATTTTAAAATTACCAAAACTTTTGGGCACTTATTTTAAATGTGCAGAAATGTACAGAAAGTGCGCTTAAAAAACGAATTTGTATATTATTTTAAAGAACACTGACAGAAATTTCAGGCCATTTCAGGTAGTTAAGTCCAAAGTATGACTTTATTGCAGTGAGCCCACGAGAATCATTGCTTTGTGTCAATAGTGTGATCCAGGCTTTAGCTCTTGAGAGAAAAATAAAATTTTATTTTTTCATTAAAAATTTGAACTCGTTTTATGACAAACAATTTTTTGGAGTTATGACGTTATTTGGGCAAACGAGCGATATCTACATAAGTACATATGTACATAAGAATCGTTTGTGTTAGAATTTTTACAGCGAGTTTTTGTGGAATATTTTAACCCTTTTTATGTCCCCTTTTATACGAAAAATAGCAAAAATGCTCATACGATGAAGATTTCAAGGCTTTTGTAGAAAATCACAAATATATTCTAGGTAAAATTTTGCTTAAAACTGCTATTAATCAGAATTTAATTCGAGAACCTCAAAACGTCAACAGCTGGGTTATCGAAAATTGGTTTAAACTTATTAAATTTCTATAGCGGGAAGTTAAAAATTTTAGATGAAATTCTTTTAGAATACAATTATTTTTTTAACCGACTTGAAAAAAAGGAGGAGGCTATCAATTCGTCTGTATTTTTATTTTTTATTTTTTGATATTGATACTGCATAACTCGTTACATTTTAGACCGATTGTTAGAACTCTTCTTTTGTCTGAGAGGGTAAAGCTTCCAATTCGTCCCATGGTAAAAAAAGTGGGCGGGACACGCCCACAATTTTTTATGTGATTTTATATTGTTACACTTATTTGACTACTGCAAAACCTAGCAAATATCTTTGGCTCTTGTAATTACACAATCTTAAAGTTGAAATAGTAGGCGGGGCTACGCCCATTAAAAATTATTAATTTATTTCACTTGGTTCAACTCAAACGATTTTTACAAAACTTACCACACACCGTGAGCTCTAAGGTGGGCACAATCTTTCATTTAAAAAAAATTGGCGGAGTTACATCCATTAAAATTTTATATTTTATTTACTCTACCGATTTCTATAAAACTAAACACACACACCCATAGTTCTCAAAACTACACAGTCTTGCATTTTAAAAAAATGGGCAGAGATGGGTCCATTAAAATTTAATTTTATATTTCATGTACTTCTTCTTAACCGACAGATTTAATAATTTTTTCTTGTTTGAAAGAGTTTACTTCCAGTTTGGTCTCATAGAAGGCGTTTTTTTGGCAGAATTTTTCCCCCTTATTGTGAATGGCGTCGTCAACGTCACATCAAGACGACAGTAAATATTGTCATTTGTCTACTTTTTATCAGCAACAATTTGCTCTTAAGGACAATCTCTTGCTAATCTCTAAGCCTTTGTAAATAAATAGAGCATGTTGATAGTAGTGAATTGTTGTCGACAAACAGTAGACAAATGACAATTTTACTGTCGTCTATAATTGACGCTGATGACACTATTCACAATAAGGGCAATTATTTACTTCTCATGATGTGAAAACTTAAAAAAAATATCAAATAAGAATGCTTCTTGTCTTGTTAAAGTTAAAATCGATTTTATGCAATTCCGAAAACTTTTTAGGCTCCCTTTAAGAGCATATGAAATATTTTGATTTAGATTAAATAACTCAAAATTGCAAAAATTCGACTTAGGCGGTTATTTGTTTAAATTGCAGACATGACAGAACGCTCCATCGAAACAGTTCTCTACAGTTTTTATTCCGTTTTTTTTATTTTTTTATTTTAGTACAAATCTCGAAATTAAACTCGGAGTAGAATCGTTGCCGCATAAAGATTTGGAATTCCCTTTCTCGTTGGCCAGTTTTTCTTTAATCTAGTATAAAATCGTCGTATTCGAAGTCGAAGCACCGCAAACTCATAATTAGAAGCAATGTGTTTATTGAGATTATATTTTAAAAATTACTGTTAAAACTAATTCGATTCAATAGATATTTTTTCCTTTAAAAATCAGTTGCTTGTTTTTCCAAGGAAATTATGAAATAAATTCAAATAAGTTTTTATTTGAAACAAAAAAAAACATTTATTATGACTTTGAAATTAAAAAAAAACACAAAAGCATTATTTTGCAAATATAAAAATTATAATTTATTTGCTGTAAAAATAACAAAACTTGGAAATAAGCAACAACAATACAAACATTAGTTTGAATCTCGAATGTATGTATGTATTTACGAGTACATACAAACATACAAATAAATGTAATAAACTATTTTTTATGAGACTTTTTTCTTAACAAGCTTTCCGAACTTAATACTTCCACTTGAATTAAAATAACACCATCAACACTATGGTACATAAACTTATTGTTCATTTAGTCAGTCAGTCAGCCAGTCAGTTAATCGGTCAACTCGTCAGTCCGCCACTTATTCAACCATACAAAAGCTTTACTACTTGATTGAAATCACTTCGAAATATCAGAAATCATTTTAAAATACTCGTAAGTAAAAGCAACAACAATGAAAATAAACTACAGGGAAAATAATATTAATAAAAAAAAAAAAATAATTTTTTTTTAGCTTTTTGTTTAACAACGGCAAATTGGGAATTAATTATGCTTGACGTGTCGTACTTATAAACTACAAATAATACAGACAAGTACAAGCACATATTTCTTAAAGCAATTTAAGTGCCAGTGGCACAACAGAATGCAAACTTTGAGTTAAATTGTAAGAAACTAGGTTTCAATAATTTTAAACATTTAATTAATAGTTTCAGAAAAATATTTAAAGGAAATTCGGAATATACATGTATTAAGTGTGTGTAAAGTTTCGAGTTTCTCTCAAATATTTATTGACTTTTAATTTTCGGAATTAATTTCCAATCCATTATAAAATTAAAACGATGTGATAAATTTTATTAGTCTACAAAAAAAAACAAGAAAAACTTTTTTTAATCTGTTATTAGTTTCGAAAATTCGAATTCAGATAAATTGTGCATTTGAATTATTTTCAGCACTAATTTTTTTTCAAAATCTGTTAACTTTGAAAATTCAAAATTAACTTCGATACATACAAAATTCCACACACAATTTACAATTTTCCTCTGCTTTGCTCCTGCTACAAATTCTAGTTTTAAAGAAAATTTCATAATTTCAAAATAAATGAATTTAAATATATACTAAAATTTTTATTAAATTCTAACCCTTAGAAATAAATTGAATGATTTAAATAAAGAAATCATTTGCAGAATTTCATTAAATTTTGGTTTAGAGACGTTAAAAACATAATTTTATATATATTAACAAAAAAATAGTTTATATAAGCGCATGTTCGAAGTTTCGAAATTAATTTCGAAAATTTAAATAAGTAAAATATATCAATTGGAAAGCTCAGATTTCATTAAAACAACTATTTTAATAAATTTAAGACATTATTTGTTGTTTTTCTTTAAGTTTTACTTAGCTTCGAAAATTCGAAATTAAATAAGATGTTAAAAAGGGGCATTATTTTATTTAAAATTTGAATAAAAATTATATAAACTCAAAATTTTTGAATTTTTGTCTATAAAAATTTCAATTAAATATATTTCGATTTTTTTTTAAAGAAATTTAGGGAATTTAATAAAAAAATAAGACTAATAAAATTAATTGGAAAGAAAAAATGTAATTCATCAAAAAAGCAAATTCTAGATGAATTTTTTTTTACAAAATATAACATATAAGACCAAGTTCGAAATTTCGAAGATAATTTCGAAAATTGAATTCCTAGTATTTATCAATCACAACGGCTTGGAATTTTATAAAATCATATAAAAATATAACATATAAACTCAAGTTCGAATTTTCGAACATAGTTTTTAAAATTGTATTCGTTGTATGTATCAATTACAAGGGCTTGGGATTTCATGAAATCATAGTTTTAAGCACAAATAACAAAGATTTAATATTTTAAAATTAGTTCGAAAGTTAAAAAACAATTTTAAAATATGCAAGAAAATATATACAAGTTTTTTTTATCGAACCATTATAAAATATTTTATCATTATAATTTTAAATATAGACTTCGAAAAATATACGCAATATGTATATATTTTATTAAACCGTAAATAAATGTTGTAGCAATTCTAAACGCTTAAAAAAAATTTAAAAGTTCTGAAAAAATATTTAACAAATTTGCAGCAAGAAATCATTCCTTTAAATCTCAAATTTTTGAAAAACATTTAACATGCAAACAATTACAAGTCGTACGAGTGGTAAAATATGTATTTAAGAATGAATAATAAAAACAAAACATTATTTTGATTTTGTTTTCTTTAATATTTTTTTTTAAACAAAGAAAGAAAAATAAACAATTTTTTTTCTTCACTTTTTATTAATTAGTGAGTAAAAAAAATCTTTTGCAATTGCTTACAAAACAAGTGATAAGCGACAGCCGGAATATACTACTACTGCTGCTGTTGGTGCGTTTTAAAATTTATGTATGTATGTACAAATGTATATGTGTACGAAATTTCAAACCATAAAATATTAGCCTTCAACATTTCCTAATATTTACATATTTATTATTATTATTATTATTATTTTTTTACATAAAAATTCATGTAAACATTAATATCTTCATCAAAATTAATATAATTACGTTGCCGATTTTAAGGGAAGTGAAGGTCAAAGTTCACATTTGCTCGATTATAATTATTACACAGATTGAAAAGAGAGCAGTGTCTACCAAATGTTGCCACACGATTTATATTTGGAGATTAAATTTATAGTGTACAGTGAAGCAAAATGATCGATACACCTAGATACGAGCGTGAATGTATAGTTATAAGGAATTAATCGAGTTTAGTTGAAATTTTAATTTTGTATTAAGAAAAGTTAATTTTTGTAACAGCCACAATGGGGCACAATCAACTAAGTATAGAAAAATTGCAGCATCCCTGTCAAATTTAATAATTATTTACCCTTATATAAGCTTAATTTTTTTTAAATATTATTTCATAATGAAATTATAAGACATGTTCCGAAATCCCTTTGATTTAAAATTACGAGCGATCGCTTTTTGGGGTTTCTGAAAATTAAGAGATTTTTAGTTTTTAATAGTGATTTTCAATGTTCTAAATCTCGGCCTAAAAGGTTTTATACTGCTGCACAGTAATTTAGTACTTATTATTATATTATAAACATTAACTTTATAATTATTGATATTAGCAGTTGTAGTTGCATCAACACAAACGGCAGCAAGCAGAATGAGCTTCGAAGGACCAAAAGCAGGTACATACGATTATCAAAGCTATCAAAGATGAATAGCAAACATTTTATGCATTTAATCAGTTAATTTGAGCTTTTTATTTGCAGTTAAAAAAAAAAACAAAATTTATTTCGGTTGCTTATATACGATTAAGCACGATCGCGTGTAGGAACATTCATAATTTTATTATTTCTAAATTTTTTGCACAATAAAATATTAATTATTTATGTTGACTTTTTAACTCGTTTCGCAGATTTAAGTATATTATTTATTGCTCTTAAATAATTTTTGCTGGCATAAAAGCAAAATATTATTTTTTTTATTGTACTTTTCACGTTCTTATTATGAATAAATAAAACGTTTAAGCAGAGCATCTGTAGCCGTATCGAAATCTTTTTATTTGACTGTAAATATTTAATTTTTTTATTTATTTTTTGTTTAAAGTCATCTATGACGCAGCTTAATTATAAAGTCATGCAGTCAGTATTGAGAACGTAATAGAAAATAAATACAAATACATTCAATGAACGGGGATGATGCGGATGACAACAATAAAACAGCAATAGCTACAAACACTATGGAAACGCTACAGCTCCAGCAGTAACAACACAGTGGAGCTGAGAGCAAAAATTTCGCTAGTGCTGGCAAATATTTGACTGCTAAATTATACGGATTTGTTTTAGGGATTTAGCTGATGATTAAATTAACCAACGAAGTTATACAAACCCTTTTTCGGGTTCCGTACACCAAAGGTGAAAAAAGGAACCCTATTGTTTTCGCTACGCTGTCCGTCTGCCCGTCACACGGTATTTTCGCAGGAACCGTAAAAGCTACGGACCTGAAATTTGGACAGAGTATGTAGAACCTTGGCCACTACAACAACAAATACATGAGAATTAGAAATTAAAGGGTGCTCCAGAACGAGCGAAGAAAAATGTTAAAATCTCATGTAATATACATACAATTGTATTTACATATGTATATTGACAATTGAAATTTGTAAAATTAGTGTATTTTTATATAGACTACAACAATAAACATTAAAATATTAAAAAATTTAAATTAAAGGGTGGTCCATCAGTTAATACAATTTTGACTATGTAATTTTGACAACTTGCTAAATCTTGGAGACCGTAAGAGGTAAACTCTTGAAATTTTCAAAAACGGTAAAACTAAAAAATCCGAAAATTATAAAATCGCCAAACCGAAAAAAATCGCCAAAACCTGAACAAAATCGCCAAAAATTTAAAAAAATCGCCAAATCGAAAAATATCGACAAAATTAAAAAAAAATCTAGCACTTAAATAATTCGCCAGATTCGAAAAAATCGTTCAAATGAAAATAAAACGCCAAAAACCGAAAAAAATCGCCAAAACGCGAAAAATGCGCCAAAACCGAAATAATTGTTTATGTGAAAAAAAATCACCAAAATGAAAAAAATCGCCAAAATGAAAAAAATCGCCAAATTTAAAAAAATCGCCAAAACGAAAAAAATTGCACAAATTTAAAATAAACGCCAAAAAACGAAAAAAATTAAAAAAAAGTGCCAAAACTAAAAAAATCGCCAAAGCCAAAAAAAAATCACCTATATGAAAAAAACGTCAAAATTAAAAAAAAATCGCCAAAATAAAAAAATCGCCAAAATAAAAAAACGCCAAAATAATAAAAATTGCCAAAATTAAAGAAACTTCTAAAATCAAAAAAAAATCGCCAAAACGTGAAAAAAGTGCCAAAACTCAGAAAGCGCCAATAAATTCAAAAAAGCCCCAAACAAAAAAAACGCTTAAAACCGAAAAAACCCAAAAAACGAAAAAAATGTAAAAACTATAGTTTCTATTGTTCGTATTGAATTACATATCTCTACCCGTACGGAACCCTTCGTGCGCGGGTCAAAGTCGCACTTAACTGAATTTATTTTGCTACGCGAGTCTATCTCTCTTATTAGCAAATAGTAAAAGCTTTATTAGATAAATGTGGAAAAATTTCATGTAAAATTATATATTAGCCCAATTCACAAACTTGTGCAAATGGTATTGCATCGTAGCATGTGCAAAATGGTATAGTATATTGATACTCGCCACTTAACAATTCTTAATAGTGAGTATCAATATACTATATATATATATTGTAAATTGTTTCTTCCTCATTCTAAAAAAATTGATTAAACAAATTTTCGATGGAAAAACTTTTTTATAAAATCAAAATATTACAAGACATTTATTACTTGATATTTTGTAATAATTCTATTATAAGTGACATTTTTTATGTCTTTCTTTGTCGCTTTCACAAGTCGTCAGTAAACTTCAACCACACACAAACCTCTTATATTATGCACAGACTTTCAAAAAACCATTTGAGGATTGAAAAATAATAATATTAAAAAAATATAATGCATATATTTAAAAATATTATTACATATTTGTGAATTCTCAAATGGTTTTTGAAAATCTGTGCAAGTGTGTGACTGTTTAAAATGTGTGGTTGAAGTCTACTGGCCATTTGTTAAAGCAACAATGAAATGCATATATACAACGCTTCACCATCAGAAAATAAATTTCACTTATACCAAAATATTTCGAATAATAAAAATTATTCTATTATAAAATAGTTTTGAACATATTTTATTAAGGAAATCCAATGAGTTTTAGGTTTTATCTGATTAATTAAATTAATGAATAAATCCTTGATCCCACTATCGGCGCAATGTATCGATTTTCTTCGGCTCACTGTAATCAAGTCATAAATAATAAACCAAAACGGATTTATTTCTCAATTAATTTTTAAATAAGGCTATATGACTTTATTGCCACTGCCGTGAAGTGCAATCACATCCTTATTTTTCAATTCGTTAGTTATGACTTTATTTCAGTTAGCCGACGAAAATCAGTACGTTGTGCTGATAGTGGGATCTCGGCTTAACGAATAAAAATCAGATTAGTCGAGATTGATTTTTTAAAAATAAAAGTAAACAATTTTTATTTGATTTATTAATCAAATGAACTTTAAGTATTAAGAAAATAAATTATTTTTATTAAAAATTTTATTCGAATAATTTTTATTCGAATAATGCATATATCAATCGATTATTCTAGCAAAAATTTATTGCAAAATATTTCATTGCCAATTATTTGAAATGAAAATTGTTCCGTATGAAATGTAAAAAATTGTATTCGACTTAGCGAATAATTATCAAGTTCTTTCTATTCGATCATACGACAACTTTTGAATTGTCGAAATTTGTATTTAGGCTGTAAATTATTAGAATTTGGAATTTTTGTTGCCAAATAAAATCCGCATATTTAGAATATTTTTAGGTCCTTTTCGACTCTGGGAATAAACTTTATTTGAGTTGTCGAAACACTCAGTTGCTCAAGTTGTTCATTATGCGAGTTCGAAATTGCGGTCCAAAAATAAAATTCGAGTAATCGAGTATTTTTAGGTTTTATTCGACTTTGGGAGTAAAATTTATTTGAGTTGTTGAAACAATCAGTGGCTTAAGTTGTTCGAAATTGTGGTTGAAAAATAAAATTCAAGTAATCGAATATTTTTAGGTCCTATTCGACCGACTCTAGTAATAAAATTTATTTGAGTTGTCGAAACAATCAGTTGCTTAAGTTGTTAATTATTATACTAGTTCGAAATTGCGGTAGAAAATTAAAATTCAGCTAATCGAATATTTTAAGGTCCTGTTTGACTCTGGTAATAAAATTTATTTGAGTTGTTAATTATGCGAGTTCGAAATTGCGGTCGAAAAATAAAATTCGAATAATCAAATATTTTAAAGTCCTATTCGATTGTGGAAATGAATAATGAATGAAAACTAAAATAAGTTTGTATATTTATGATTTATTTGAACGGTCTAAAGTTCGTATCGATTTTTAAGCCAAATTACATAAGCTTGATTTATTTCCCTCAATGGGCCCAAAATTATTGCAATTCTTTAGACTTGCTTCGAACTCGCTCAGTAGTTTGCTTTAACAACAAACCTATTAAGCCTTTTTAAATTGTACGAGTGTGATTATCGGCTAGTGATTCCAAGAGTGTTATATACAAATATAGAATGCTTAGCTCTTTCAATTATGGAAGTACGAAATTATTTCGAACACAAATTTTATTCGGGTAATCGAAGAATTATTTGCTAAGACTTTTCAAATGAAAGTAAAAATCAAAATATCGAGAATAATCAAATTAATTTGGAAATTTATGAACTTTTTTAATAACATAAATTTGATGTTTTCTTTATTGCAAATAGTAACCAATAAAAAAATTTGGAAAGTAGTACAAATAATTTTTTATTAAACCATATTTTATAACCCGCATATGCAAAAAATTTAACGTGTGCTTGAAATGTACGTTAAAACCAAATTTCCCTTTAAGAACCGGTTTTAATGTACACTTAAAGCACACGCTATTTGTTTTGCATGTGGGGGTAAATCTTTAATATTCTTAAAGTATGGTCTGACATTTTAGGTTCACTGAGTTGTTATTGTTTTCCAGGAAACTTATTTTTTATATCTTTGATTAATTAATTTATTATAGGGCATTTACATTATCCCGAAATCTAGTACTTACGAGATTTCGAGTTAAACCTAGCTGCTATTTATTAGATTTCCCATGCAAAACAAAATCTAATTTGTGAGTAGATTTGTAGGCAATCTATTCAAAATGTAATATTTTTATTATATTTCAACTACCCTATACAAAATATTTATATCAAAGATGATTGAATTAGCTACGGTCTGCTTAAAAAGTTGTGTAAATTGGCTACATTGCAGTTGTTTGGCTGTAGCTTTGGAAAATTTTCGGTTAATGGGGTTTGTTTCGGATAAAAAATTTTGATAAATGTCAAAAAAAACATAGTGTAAACGGTATAGATTTTCATGAAGATTTTAATTACAATCTGCTAGATTTTGTACAGTTGTAAATGCGCTATTAGATCGAAAATTTTTCCAAGTTTTGAATTTAATTTACATATACATATGTTTATTTTTTCCAAATTTTTAAGCTTAAAAAAATTACAAAAAAAAAATTCATTAATTTAAATAAGTGTTGCTTAGCTGCAACGAGATGCATCTAGACATGCTAAAGTATCAGCAAATATTTTTTTATATATTCATTAATTGTATAAATTATGCTTTTGAATTGTTTAGCCATTTTAATTAAAAATTTCGAAGTTGCCTGTGCTGCGATTTCTTTTGTGAACCGTACCACTGTGCACTTATGCAATAGTTTTAAAGCCCAAACTCATCTTCACAAAATCGCTTAAGTAAACTTTTAAGTTTACTACAATCTACTATTTCGCAATCGGGCTCACTGTGCCATGTGACGATTAATTTTAGAATTTTTTTATATAAAAATAAATCGAATGGTTCTTTCTCCACTCATGGTATTTATTTAGTTAGTTGTGGTTGTTTTTGTTGCATTTGCTATTTATTGTACTCGTAGTTAGTATGAGCTCGTAAGAGATACAAAAATGACTTTTTAAATGCTTGTACTCGTCGTAGTAAATTGCTACAACTAAATGAATGAATATTTTTCTAAATGCTTAGAAATGTGTGCATGTGTGTATCTATGTGTATCAGATGCCTGACGTATGGCACATACATACATACATACATACGAGTATTTATCAGTCCCATTTGTCTGCCTATTTAGTTGTCTAGTATATTCATTTGAAATATTAGTGAGTGGTGAAATTGCATTTTGTATTTGATTTAGAATGACGCATAATATTGAATTCTGTATAAATGAGGCATCCAACAAGACTGATAAGATACTCGTATGTACATAGATACACAACTTCACATACAGGCATGCATATAATTGAAAAAGACGACAATACACAATGAAGTAATTATAGGGACATTTTAACTAAATAAGAAGAATTTAAATTATTAAATTATTATTATAAATTAATTTAAAATGAAGGCGTATGGATTTTAAGACACTATGGCTAAGGTTTTGTGTATATAAATATGTTGATAATTTAATCTTTTATGATGGCCGGCAGACTTATTTTGAAACTTCGGAAGGAAGTTCGAATTTTCGCAAATGCTCAAAAATTAAGCTTTTTACAAACACCAAAAACTTCTGCTAATTTAAAGTTAACTTTTCGCTTAAACTTTAACTTACAGTTAACTTTTCCCAGAAAAAGCTGTCTGTCTGTTCGAACTCAATTAAGTATTTGCTTTCAATTGATAATCTTCTATGGAAGTTTAAGGACCTAATTTTAAATTTCTAAATCTACTTCGAATTTTCGAAAATATTTTTAAATTAAATATTTTTGATTTATTCAGATATTCGAAATTTTTTTTTTGAAATAGAATAAATTTATTGCTAATTTAAGTTGAAGGATCTATTTTTCAATTTTTAAATCTAGTTCGAATTTTCGAAAATACTTTAAAATTAAATGTCTTTGATTTAATCAGTTATAAGAAAATTTTTTTCTGACTTCTAATAATCTTATTGATAATTTTCGAAATTAATTTAGAACTATACATATATTTAATTTAAATTTTTTTTTTGAAAAAAAGCTTCTAAATTATCATGCCATAACCGCCAAAAAAAAACTTAAAAAGATACATAGTTTTCGAATAGATTGTTTATGGATCGTAAATAATAAATTTTCGGCAAAAAGAAAAAAAACAAGTCCAAAAAATTTGTCGCTTAAGCCTTTTTAGCGCTTACGGCTCGATATGCTGGTCTTAAAGTTAAAATATAACTTAAATTAACTAAAATGAGACTGAAATTTTCGAGTAACATTTATTTATATTGAATAACCATTTTCGAGATCTAGTTCAAATTTTCGAAAATATTTACCACATTGAAAAATTTTCTAAATTTTAAACTAATATAAGCAAATTTGCTTAATTACGGATTAACTTTTCGATTAGTTTCGAAATTAAACTTTAACGCTTGAATAAATTTTTTTTAAATTTCCATATTTATAATGAACTAATATGTAGTTTCTACAAGTGAGGCAGACGACTCGTCTAGAAAACTTGTATGAAAATCACTCAAAATATGAGTGCTTTCCATATAAATTTTATTCTGAAGTCATCCGTCTAGGTTGTAGAAACAGGGGGTAAGTATGTCATATGAAACTTAACTTTTTGAGTGTGTTCGAAAATTCAAACTCAATTAAGTACTTAATGTGGGGAGGTGCTTTTAAGCTTCTAAACCAACTTCGAATTTTCGAAAACACTTTAAAATTATTTATTCTCCACATTATCTGATGTGTGAAAAGTTTATTCTGACTTAAAATAAACTTATTGCTAATTTTCGAAACTAATTTCGAACTACCAAACATATTTTTTTTTAATATCCAAAATTTCACAAAAATTTTTATTTACAAATTTTTAAGCTTGAAGTTGAACTGCGGCATTCAAAAAAAATATTTTGAGCTTGAAGTTGGCATTAAAAAAATATTCCATAAGCAATTTCTTTAGTCAAAATGAAATTCAAATTAATTTTTTTTTTGGATACGGCCGAAAGTATGTAACTTAAAAATATTCAACATAAAACTGAAATAACAATAATTTATTTGGGTTAATAGCCATTGATTTAGAGATATAAGTCTCGAGACTTAGTTCGAATTGTCAAAATTATTTAATTTCTTGAGCTTGGATTAGCTTTTCGATTTTTTGTTTTCGAAATTAAGCTCCAAGTCTGATATAAATCTTTTTTAATTTCCATATTTGCTCGGAGAAAAATTTTAAATCCCAACGATGTAAAAAGCGATGACATGTTTTAATATAAATCATTAAAATCGTTTAAAACTATAAAAGTTTAAAATCCTGAAAATATTTTGATATGGACTCTAACAAATTGTGATACTATGCATGACTTTCTTATATTATTACAGGCCTACCACAAATATAGTTAATAGTCAAACCGTTTGAAGAGCGAGCCTTAGTAACAGTAAAATAAACCCGTCAATCAGTGTTTATGTGTGAGTTGCATATGCTTGTCTCTTAAGTGCATATCAAATTTGTCTTTTGACTTCGCAATTTGGAATTATTATTGTATTAACAAATAATAAAAAAACAATTTTTCTTATAAATTTTAATCAATCATTGCCAAAAAACTCGATTGCAACTATGTGATGGATGAGTTTGTTTGATTGTCTACAGAGCTTCTAAAACTTTTTGTCATAATATATAAATTTCTTTCAGCTAAATCCGTTGACTATGTAGTTGTTTTTAATTGAGCTCTGAAAGGGTTGTTCTTGCTATTCAAAACTCTTTTTCTTCTCACAATGAATAATCAATTAATATCTCTGATTTTTAAGCTTACCTTATAATTATTAAACAAACTTTTAGTTGATAATAAAAAAGAAATGCTCAAAATATTTTATTTTTTGACCCCCACGAACACGTACTATTTACTATACGAGTATTCTTGAAATACAAAACGCAACTTATTTTTAAAATAGAGGCCTGCGTAAACAGTCTTGAAATGTAAATACATCTTGTTTTTTAAATGTATTCTCGTGACATTTATTATACTATGCTGAACGAATTTTCCGCTGAAATTCCTAGAATTTCGACATTAATCTAATGAAAAACTCATTAAAATTCAACCAACGTCACGCTTCGTTGGATTAATGAAACCAGTTTCGTTAAAATTATTTTATTGAAAACTTCATCAAATTTATTTAACAGTATAATTAATGCACTGCTATAACTTCATCGAAACAATAAAATAATTTCATGAGAAGAATGATATAACTTAAATATAAAGGGGTTTCTTAATAATTAGAAAATATTTTTGTCATAAATCCAATAAAATATTCGAACGAATCCAGAATATCAAGGAAGCAATTCCAATGAAATGGTTTCACAATATTCATGAAATTTTCATTGGATTTGTGAAATTATCATTAGATTTGTGAAAAATTTTTAATGAAATTGTTTCATAGGATACATGAAGCAAAATTCTTTCGGTGTAAACCAATAAAAAATGCTTTCGTTTAATAAGTGAAACACGATGGATGCATTGGTGTTCGTGTTAACAAGCGATGTCGCGAAGACATCGTTCCTGTTCATAACAAACAATCAAAAGAAGTAGTGTTGATGTGTGTATGCTTGTTATTTTGCATATTGTACTTTTGTATGTGTGTGTGTGTAAGATGTACATATATGGTAAGCTATTATGCGTTTAAGGGAGGTTTTTTTTGCATGTGTGCGTTTGTTTGTGAGCAGAATAATAAAGGATCATATACACAACGTGTGTGCGTATGCGCATGCATTAGGTTTGTATACGCGCCCATCAGTATGAAGAATCAAGCATCACAAATTTTTAAGTCACGAAGTATTTTCTTCTTTACTTCTATGCATGCAATTTCTAGAACAAATGTCTTGTCAACAGTATTGTTTAGCGTTTGTTTTCGAAATATTTGCCGAAGTAAAGCATTTGAAAAATCCCTCATGTCTTAAAAAGTTCTTGTAAGTGGTCTTTTGCAGGGGTCTAATACGAATCATTTGAGGAAGCAAGAGGGATAATACTCGGGCATGGTATTATCTTATGATAGCAAATAAGAGCATATTTATTGGTACATAGTATAAATGAATAGACAAATTTACGTCATAGTAAGTGAAGGCAGAATTGTTTATTTTTTTTTTTAGTTTTCTTTGTAAAAACATTTTACATGAGTTTGCAAAAGCAAAATTGGCGGTCCATTCATCCACATGTTGGTAGTTTCGGTATGACTATACGCATATTTCTAACTTAATTCACAGCACAATCATGCAATAATTTAGGTCATAATAGCAATTCTCGTTCTCTTTTTTTATTGCCCTAACTCCTCTTTAACACTACATAGAAGCTAGAGATTTTGTGGTGGTTGTAACATGAATCTTTAAAGGACTTAACGGCGTCATCAAGACAATATGTACATATGTATGTATGTATGTATGTATGTAGATACGAGTACATACATAACTACAATAAATAGTTAAATATAAGACTTGAAACTATGAAAATAACATGTTCACGTGTCATGTATATTTTTTATATTTTTTTAAGATGCTTGTACTTGAAATAATAAAAAAAAAACTTGAATAAATAACTATTATGAAATAGAGGAGGATACACAACATAACATTAATAAAAATATGTTGTAACAAAATAATAAATAAGTATGTATATACAATATATAAAGCTATACATACATATACTTATATTTATATAGAAATTCCACTGAAATGATATACATTTTTCAAAAAAAATATGCTAATGAGCAAAGTGTAATCATACGTATGAATGTATTATGTATTATGGCTTTACAGCACAAGTTTTTGAACGCTACATGAAACATCATACATCCATCGATTTAAAAGTAAAGAGTCAAAGACAAACACACACACGTGCACACTCATGCACACACACCCAGACACACTGCATCAACTCCGTATTATGGTGTTTAATTTATCCACCCAGCTTTAAAAGCAAGTATTTAAAATTGGGTTATAAATCAAATACAATATTAAAAATTTCACAGATATAAAGATAATTAAAACTAAAACAAAAATAAAATTTAAATAAATGATTTTCAAAATAAAGCAGAGTTTTTAATATAAATTTAAGCCAAAAAATATATATTTTTAAATTTACATTGAAATTGATTTTATTTGGGGAATGAAAAACTTTGCTTATTTTCTTTAAAGAAAATTTAATAATAAATTTAATAAAAAGAAAAAATTGCCTACTGAATATGTTGTTCTTAATAAATTTATATCCAGGGGCACGGGCACATTTTTGGCTTTTGGAAGTATTAACTTTTTTAATTGTTTTTTCTTACACTCTGTTTACCACGAAATCTGGAATTTTTTTTTTGCTTAAAGCAGGTTTTTATTGTTAATAAAATTTTGTAAAATTAATCAAGTTAATGGTTTTACTTGATAATACAATCAATGCTGATGATTTTTAAATAAAATTTGAAAGTTCGAAAACGAGTTCGAGTTTTCGAAAATGCTAAAATATTAAAAAACATATTATGTATATACAATATAAGTAAAAAATTTCGATATTTTGTTTTGAATATGAATTTTTTACTAACATAAATCGTAAACAATCAAGTTCGAAAATTCGAATATAAATAAAACCTTCACCATTTCTTTCTTCATAGTGTAAATGAACATATTGAGCTACAACCGCCATAAAAGCTTAAGCGACATAATTTTCGAACTTTACTTTCGGACGAATATCGTTCAGTTGCGATAATAGATATTCGATTTTTGTCAAAAAGCGAAGTTGAACATATGTATGTATATACATACATATGTGTCACTGAAGTTTTTTATTTGGGTTATGGATCGGTTTTATACATATATGCATGTACATATGTATTATTATTACTAATGTTTCTGTTTTCTCTCTTATTATCCAATAATAATTTTCAAAAAATTCGAAGCTTTTTGATTCTCAAGTATTTATCTTTTATTTGGGACTTTTCAATATTCTTCCTCCAATTGCAATTTTCAAACTTAGAATTATGTTTTTTTTTTGCATAATTAAGGCTCTAAGTTTACTTCGAAATAAGTTTCGAAATTTCGAACATACTAAAAAGTTACTAAATCATTAATTTCTCTCATTGTTTTATTTCGAATTTTTTTTAACATATTAAAATTCTTAATTTATTTATTAAAGAAATCAAGTTAGACATTTCGAACATTCTAAAATGTTAATATATTAGAATTTGCTATGAAAATTGTATTTTAGTATTTTTTATATTTATATTTAGCTCAAATTTTCGAGAAAATGCTTACAACTTAAAGATCTTAAAGTGTTTTTCATTAAAATGTTGACTTAATTGAAAAATTTCACTTCATTTGAATATTTTTTATATTATATTATAATTATGTTATGCGCTAGTCTTACAGCATCATTTGTTCGAAATTAAGCTCGACGACTTTTGGAGGCAGAGAAAAAAATACTTTTTGTCTTCTGATAATCGTCTTTAAACATATTTTTATAATAAACTTTTTTTATAATATTTCGAAAATTCGAAAACTCGATCACTTTTTCGAAATTAAGCTGCATGACTTTCAGATGTACAGGAATAAACACTTTTTATAAATAAAACATATTTGTACTTCAAAATTATTTTATAATTTTTCGAAACTTCGAAATTGGTATAGGAAGGAAACATTTATTGCTTTATACTAAAATATTTATATTTTGTTTATATTTTATTTAGAATTCAGAGTTATAAAATTAGTTTGGAGTATTGAAATGACTGAACTTCAATTGCATTATTTTTTTCAATTCGAAATTATTTTTTCCTGATTTTATTTCAAAATTTATATTTTACTCTATTACGAAGATGGAAAGTGTAGTTCAGAATTTAAAAACACGCGTTCAAAATTATTATTTGCTCAAGTTTTTGCATCCATAAAGTTAAGTTCGAAATTTCGAACTTAACATAAATATTGATATTTTTAGTATTTTGAGAATTGCTTTGTTTTATTCGTATTTGTAATTTTTTTTTCTAAGTATTCAGCATCCAATTTTCAATTGAAAAAATTAATTTGTCTCTCAAAGTTCGTTAATTTAAACATTAACGGCCGTATCCAAAAAAAATTATTTGAACTTTCAAGTAGGCTTTTGTCAAAATTTTGTGTGGAAATTTTGTTTTAACGTTAACTTTGAGCTCAAGTTATTATTTCTTGGATACGGTAGTTACAAAGTAAATATCGTTGCCTTAATAAAGAATGGCCCGAACTCATAATTTTTTGGAAATTCAGATTTTTTAATTTTTCGATATATTAGATGTTTTTCCATCGATACATAACAAAAATTAAATTTCTAAAAAATAATGAGTTAGGGCCTTTGTATATTAAGGTAACGTCCTGCACAATACCATTTATAAGACATTTCAAGACATGAGAGATTTTTCAAATACTTTGCAACATCGAAATATTCTAAGACAAACGCTAAACAACACTGTTGGCAAGACATTTGTTTCATTTTTTTGTCTTGCCAACAGTGTTGTTAAGCGTTTGTCTTAGAATATTTTGCTGTAGTAAAGCATTTGAAAAATCTCTCATGTCCTGAAAGTTCTTATAAATGGTCTTGTGCAGGACACTAGTATGTATGTATGCCTGCAATTTTCTTGTTGAATTAGAGTTAAGGTTTTGTTTTTTCGTCAACTAATATTTTATTCAGAATTAAAATTATTTTGGCTGCATTTAAATGACACACTTTTGTTCTATTTTATTGCAGCTTCTGTAAAATAGCATAGTGTACTATTGTGCAACTTTGTCTAATAAACTTGAGCAGCATATGTATGGTAAGTTCATTATTTCTCTCAAACATTATAATTTTTATAATATTCCGTAAAGTGCTTAGACGTTTTAATTAACTAGAAAGGTTCTAGATATTAAACCAGAGCTGCCCACAGAGAGAGAGAACCGAGATCAATGTATAAGCGTATGTGTATTTATTTCTATAAAAAGCCGATTGATGTTCGGCACTTCTGCGCTTCTCTGGGTATAGCCAGTTAGTATTAATTTTTAGTATTTGTTGCACAATAACGAAGAGAGAGGGCTGTAGTTCCAGTGCAGCTGCACTCATTCATTCCATTTTTGACACATAATCCCAATTCTAATTTAAGAATCTTGTTTCAAAAAATATGTTTTTTAGTAGATTTTAATTAAATCTTTTGGGAATACATGAATTGTACAATAATGTTTTTTCTGCTGTCAAGTTTGCTTTCATATGATTCCCTGTATATTCTGTAATACAATCTTACACAAAAGTTTTTCTTTCATTTCTTAATCGTCTGCTGCATATTTCAATATTTTATTTTTTTTATCATCACATACCAGCAGTTTGTGCTAAAGCAAACATTGATCAGCGATCTTAACTTGCCTTTAACCCCGTATACATATGTATGACTTTAGAGAAGTTATTAAGGCCTGTTTGGAGGTGTTGCAGTAAGCCAAAAGGGTTTTGTTGTATAACCCCAACAGATCACAAGGAAATGAAGACAAAACAAATTGCCACATTAAGCCATCGAATAAGAAAAATCTCTGCAGACCATCTATCTGACCGTGGAGACATTGTGGAAGGAAAAGCAGCATGTTTGTGTCTGATCAAACAGGGTGCTGCAACAGAAGTTGTACGTATGCTTGGGGAATGATATGATATATAAGGTTAAGCATGTACACTCCATGTGATGCCCTTGCGATTTATGCATTCTATATGTTTCCGAAAGTGGTATAAAACTCTCATGCATGGGCCGGTTCTTAAAAGTTTCGTTGGGCTGCTGTAGCGCATGCATTAGGGGGCGAAGAAGCTCATCAACTCTATTTCTTCATTGTGAAGTACATTTTCTGTGCAATGTGCTCTAATGAAATTGGGGAACTTGTTCCTGCAATCTACACATTTTTAAGCACAACACACGTGCTTCATTAACACCACACCCATTTGTGGTTGATTTTCTAATAAATTCCACAAAACATCACAGAGAAAATTCGTTTCTCAGCCGTACTGTTTCTACACTGAAAGAGTTTTCGGCAGAAATTCTATGAATGATGAAAAATTCATTAAAATTCAACCAACGTCACGCTTCGTTGGATTAATGAAACCAGTTTCGTTAAAATTGTTTTATTAAAAACTTCATCAAATTTATTTCACAGTGTAATTAATGCAGTGCTATAACTTAATCGAAACAATAAAATAGTTTCATGAAAAGAATGAAATAACTTAAATATAAAGAAGTTTCTTAATAATTAGAAAATATTGTTGTCATAAATCTAATAAAATATTCTAGCGAAACCAGAATATCAAGGAAGCAATTCCAATGAAATGGTTTCACAATATTCATGAAATTTTCTTTGGATTTGTGAAATTATCATTAGATTTGTGAAAAAATTTTAATGAAATTGTTTCATTGGATTTATGAAGCAAAATTCTTTCGGTGTATATGGAACAAACTACTTTCATAAGGCCTTTACTGTCACTTTAAATCTCAAACAAATTGAACCGTTTTTAAAAAACTGCAGTCGAAATCGCAAAAGTCGTAAAATGGTGCTTTTTCTTCGACCTTTTTAACTTTTGACTGCCCAATCACAACCTGTTGCTCATAGTTCTTCTACTGAATTTCAAATTGTCGTAGTTGAAGTTAACACAACAAAACGAAGTTCTTCAACTCTCGACGTGTTCGAAAAGTTTTCGGTTTGACTGACGACTGCTTTCAATAAATACGAAGTTAACGAAGCAGAAATGTTTGGGTGTATGCATTTGATTGTGTGTATGGGTATTTTTTCCTATATGTACAAATATAATAGTACTACAACAACAACAACATTTCTTCCAGCAAGCAATTAATAAATACGCAATTGAAACTACAAAATATAAAGAAAACATCTCTACTACGATAATTTCAGAATTTATTTAAAACAGCGCGCTGATAAACAGAAAACTTTGCGAACATGTTGAAAGCTGAAGCTCTTCTTCTTCGTAACTATTCGTTTATTGTGTTAACTAATACAACGACACTTGACTTTTCAGAAGCAGAAGTATGAGCAGAAGCAAAAGAATATACACAAATGGGAAGTTTTTAAATGCTGAAATTTAATGTCTACAGATGACCTTTTTCCCAGTTCTAGTTCAATAGATATTGCATGAGTATAAGCCATCTTATGAGTCGCTGGTTCTATTAAAAAATAAAAATTTCTATGTTTATTACATCTTGTTGTAAAACCATTTAGGCATTTCTGGTTCTGCTTGATTTTTCTTTTTTCATACGCATTTTATTTATTTTTATAAAAGCAGCCAAAGTGGCAACATCGTAATCGCCACAACAATTACAAGAACAACCACATCATCATTGAAATATTTTTTTATTTTTATTTTATTTTTTTTTTCAAACACATGTAACACCTGGCTGGCTTTTGATTTTGTAAATGAAATTGTTATTGCTGCTGCTGTTGTTGTGCTCTGTTACATTATTACTGTTGTTGTTTTTGCTGTTGCTGTTGCTGTTGCATTCGTTGTGGTACATACGAACAGTGTCTGACTTGTGGTCAACTAGAGTAATGTGTTCACATTCATAGAGCGTAAATGGGAATCTCTCTAGGCAGACTGCCACAACGCGGC
Organism: Tachina fera; assembly: GCA_905220375.1. Classification (NCBI taxonomy): domain Eukaryota; kingdom Metazoa; phylum Arthropoda; class Insecta; order Diptera; family Tachinidae; genus Tachina; species Tachina fera. Next base: position 97,734,669 of record LR999967.1, on the reverse strand, counting down.
CAGTTGTTGTACTTGTTTCATTTTATTTTTGCGTCTGTCTGGTCGATTGTCTCTTTGTTGAAACTTAGTTGTAACGAATTGTTGCTGCTGCTGCTGCTACTACAATCACGTCTGTGCAACATATGACAGGTGCGTGCATGAAAACTTATGCAAAAAATGCAACAGCAACACAAAACAAAAAATAAAAAATGAACTGATGTCTTGGTATGCAAGTACTCGTACTAAAGCGTGTGCGTTGTTATTTTTTTTAATGTTTGTCTGTGTCTTTGCCGCAAACTTTTTTTATTTGTTATTTTAGCTTTATTATTATTATTATTATTGCTATTGTTGTTGTAACGTCATACCGGTTGCTTGTTTTTATTATTTGACAGATATTAAAGAAAAAAATCAAAAAAAAAAACAACTTTAAGAGCAAAAATGTTTCTACACTGGCAAACAAAATTTGCTAAGGTTTCTTTAAAAACATTTTCACGAGCAACGGTTTTTCAACAGTGCAACATTGTTGCTGGCATTGAAGCCTAAAACTACAACAAAACATAAAATTGCTGCTATTTACGAAATGACATTTCGTTTCACTTTACTGCAGTGGCTTAATAGAATAAAATGAGTGAGCAGTAATTTTGCGAAGAGAATTTAATTGTGTCATGCAGGAATGGGAATTAGCATAGCATCAAATTACTTCTTATGTTGCTAATTTTGTAATTAAATGTGCATGATTTATGGATATTGTGAGATGTGCAAAAAACTTTCTCAGCTGCTATTTTAATTAACAGTGAAATTCAACTTTATTTATTATTCTGATGGACATCAATACACAGAGAAAACAGTGCCTAATAAATACCTCATAAAATAGAACAAAATTAAGAAGAAACATCTATATGGTTTTTTTTCAATAATTATTAATTTTATAGAGAAAACCTTTTTGAAAAAATCAAGAAGAAATCTTTTAGTTTTTATAAATTTTATTTATCTTATTGATTTTTTCAAAAAGGTTTTCTTCTTGATTTTATTAGGCAACCTAATAAAAAATAAAAAAAAATTGTTATATCTTTATTCTTTGTACTTTCATGTATTTTCATTTAAATTCTGTACGATATATGTATGTATGTAGTATATTTATATGTTACTTATTTATACATACATACATACATATTATATTATATTCTTAATTAATTAACTCACCATACATACATATTTATTACTTGGGAGGAGACAAGTATTGAACCAGCAACCTTCTGACTGATAGACAAGAACTCTAACCAATATGCTAACAAGCAGCCTGAATCCGCACTGAAACTATTGTACAAATATGCTTATAAAAGAACGAAAAAGATCATGAAAAAAATTGTCTCTATGTTTATTTATAGATATGAAATAACAAGAAACCTAATAAAATCAAGAAGATTTCCTTATTAAAAAAATTAATAAGATGCTTTGCACATAATCATATAGGAACCTAATGAAATCAATAAGGAAAACCTTTTTGAAAAAATCAATAAGGCAACCTAATGAAATCAATAAGAAATCCCTATAGTTTACAATTTATAAGAAAACCTAATAGAATCAAGAAGATTTTCTCTATGGATTGTGTTTTTGGTGCCAAAACTAACGGAAATTGAGTAAAAAGAGTTGTGAATAATAAGATTTCTTCTTGTTTTTATGTGGTTTTCTTCTTGATAAAATTAATAAGATTTACCACATAAAAACAATAAGGAATCTGTATGAAAAAATCTTCGCTTCTTTCTGCTGGGATACCCCTTAGCCTAAAAACGTTTCATAGAGAAAATCTTCTTGATTCTATTAGGCAATTTTTTCTCTGTGTATAGGAGACGAAACTTTCGTAAGTTTTTTTTCTGCTGCAGCTCGGAAACAGTAAAACTAATAGAATATGTCTTGAAATTCCACCAAAGCTATTTGATTTTTTAAATGGGTGCACTGATGTTTGACTAGCGAGAGCAAACAAGGCCTATAGTGCGATTCACTTATTTAGTTTAACGATAACCAAATCGTTTATAAAACGACTTTTTTTAACAATAATATTTTTAAACCATATGCTGTTGTTAACTAAACCATAATAATTTTTGATGTTTAAACCTCTATGGGGGGGGGGGGGAAATAAAATTATTTTTCACAGTACAATCGCAAATATTGAGTAAGATCGTAAAGCGTTATCAAATCGGTGTGAGCTATGTATGTATGAGTGTATTAATGTAATCATACGAACAAGAAGTACATAGAAACTTAACAGCTGCATAGAAATACACTCAACCGAATTTTAAAGCATATTTACAGGAGCAATGTTAATGTTAATTTTAATAGAAATTGCTTGTGAAGTGTAATAGTATTGCCAGTGGGGATAATTTTGTTAAAAAGTTGAAAAATATAAAATAAATAATATATATAAAATTTTAAATAAAAGAGCGTTTTAAATGTCAAATATTTGCTTAAAAGATATATAGCAGTCCTTATAAAGAATTTATAATATTATATTATAACATATCTTCTACTGTTGCCTTACACTGAAGCTGGTTAACGACAATTGGGTAAAAATCTCCATCTCATGCCAATATTTATGGGTGGAGATTTTAATACAAATTTTGCAAACCCACAGTCGCACGCGTTATCAAAATTTTTATTTGACGTTTTCTACTTGCATATGAGCAATTCTCCACAAACCTTCACAACTAATAATTCCACTACTATAGATGCAGTTTTCTATAGATTTTTAAATACAGTAGAGTCAACAATTTTATATCTTATTTTAGTTAGTTAAGCCATTATTAAAAAAAATTCATTACTAGATGTTTTCACATCTCCCCTGTGATCGGACTCACATTGCTTTTATTTTAATTTATAATTGGATTAGGCTAAAGTTCGTATCGCTCTGTAAGCCAAATTACATGCGATAATTTTTAAGGAACAAATCACATCAAAGTTAATTGCAAATATTTTGACAAACACCAGCAGAACGGAACAACTAGCTGTTTTCGAAGCTCGCAACACCTTCATCGTCAGTGTTCTTTGTGTGTGGTGTCAGTGGATGTAGATTTCTGCTTTATGTACTCAGATTTTCAGTGCAAATGGTATATGTGAATTTTTTTTTATTCATCGTATTAGACTTTGCTGAAAGCTTTTTTTTTAAATAAAAGCTCGATTTAACCATCTGTAATTTTACAGCCAGTCTTGCCATTGTCTTTTGTTCTTAACATTTTAGAGAATTTTGTTATTTTCGGTTCTACTTAAAACAAAAATTTTTGGTTCGTTACCAATAAGTTTATTTAGTTAAGTGTTGCCAGAAGCCCATAGTTATTAATTTTAGTTAGTTTGTTCGAACTTTATTTTAAATTTTGAAATTTATTGTTTTTTTAGCCCATTTATTCATGTATATTTGTTCATTAATGTCAACTTAGTTTTGTTGCCAAGTGTTTTAGTTTCTAGAATTTTTTTCTTCTTTTATTTTGTTTTATTAACAATAAAAAACTAGTACTGCATATTTTTGTTATATACTCACATTACATCCAGAATATTCAGGGATGATATCGTGAGTGTTATTTTAATCTAATTTATCTAGTTATTAAATGTTACAAACATAATTAAAAATTGTATAGTAAATTATTTTTGATAATTATGAAGGCGGCCAGGGATTTGAAACCATGACTACGCCAAGCTAACAGGAAAATTAATTATTTTTAAATGGAATGACTATTTAAGAGATCAAGGTGTGTGGTAAGTTTCTTAAAAATCAGTTAAGTACAACCACGTAAAATATAATAAAAAAAATTTAATGGGCACAACCCCGCCTATTTTACAGACTTTAAAATTGTGTAATTACAAGCACCAAAGGTGTTTTCTAGGTTTCGCAGCAATCAAATAAGTTGAATATCATTAAATAAAAAATAAAAAAATTGGGTGTGTACCGAGTTATAAACTAACACTGTCAAAAAATAAATACCGGCGAATTGATAACCTCGTCCTTTTTTTTTGAAGTCGGTTAAAAATAAAGGGTGATATAAGTAGAGATACTTTTTTCAATAACCTTTTTTGACAGATCACGTGTGAGTATTGTCATGCTGTCATGTTTGGCATTTCATAATGAAAAGACTTACAACTGAACAGTGACATCGCTTCGCTCTATGAGCTCTTGAAAAAATCCAGAAAAGACCCGACATTTTCGAGGCAAATTTTTTTTCTGGCTCAATGGGTATGTAAACAAACAAAATTGCCGCATTTTGGACGAAGAGCAACCTGAAGAGATTCAAAAACTTCCACTTCATCCAGAAAAAATAACGGTTTGGTGTGGTTTGTGGGCCGGTGGAATCATCCACTGAAAAAATTATTCGCCAATTAATGTTTTCAGTTAATAATTTAATTGATTCAAGTAAATTTTTAATTGTTTTAATTAATTTGAGTGAAAAAACTTAATTTATATTATCAAATTGTTTATAGGTGAAAATTTAATTAATTTTTTCATTGATATTACAAATATTTTAATTAATATTACAAAATCATGCATATTACTTTTTTGTGCTTCGGTATATATTTCTGTCAAAATTATGTTGGTGCGAACGTAACCGTCAATGGCGACCGTTATCGTGCCATGATAACCGACTATTTGATGGCTGAAATTGAAGCTCGTGATCTCGGCGACATTTGGTTTCAGCAAGACGGCGCCACTTCCCGCACATTTCGGTGAGCATATAATTTCACGTTTTGGGCCAGTCACGTTTGGCCACCACGATCATGTGATATCTTACCTTTAGACTTTTTTCTGTGTGGATATGAAAATCTAAAGTTTATGCGGACAAACCCGCTTCGATTCAGTTACCAGTCGAAATGCTCGAACGAGTCATCGAAAATTGGACTCAACGGATGGACCATCTGCGAGGTAGCAACGGCCAACATTTGATAGACATAATCTTAAAAAAATAAATGCCAAAGAATGTTCTTTCAAAGGATAATAAACATTCTCCATTAAATTTGAATTTTCTGTTTTTTTTTCTTTACAAATAGGGAACCTCGAAATGGACCACCCTTCATAAAAAAGAGAAATTTTCTAAAAAACAAATTGATGCACATGTAAAAATTAAAGACCATTTACACAAGATTGTGAATTGGACTGATATTTTGCATTTGCACTTGCGCAAGACTATTTATATCCAACACCGAATGGCACACTTGTACTATCTTATGTACCATCCATGTTTAGTCAATAAGTTATTGTATTTTTCTGCTTGTAAGAGAACAAAATGGAGTTCTGTTTTTTAGTTTAATATTTTTTTTATTTAACTCAAATGTATATGAATTTAAACAAAACTTACCAGCTGTTTTAAAAGGTCGGCCAGAAAATTTTTTATGAATATTTTACAAAAAAATTTTGTATTTTTCATATAAATTTTTACTCACATCTGACCTGTAGAAACAGTTGCTTAATTCACAAAACCTCTTGTATCTCTGTATCGATTGTATTATCATATAAAATACAAGAGTGTAATATTTGTTGTATGAAATTTTCATATAAAAATTAAATACACTATTACACTTTTATTTCATATGTTTTTAAAATGTTGTATTCATAGAGAGGCTCTCTGAGAGAATTTGTATGTAGCTTGTTCTTCTTTTTTCATTAAAAATACAAAATACATTAATACACTAGACAGAGTGTGTTCACAATTAAATAACAAAAAGTATATTTGATACTCAAATACAGCATAAAGATTATTGTGAATTAAACAATAAATTTAAATTATATTTTTTAATTCGTATAAAAAATCATAAAACCAATTAAAACATTCCCCCTTATTGCGAATGGCGTCGTCGACGTCACATAGAGACGACAGTAAATATTGTCACTGGTGTACTCTTTATCGGCAACAATTGGCTTAGTATGAGATTGTCAATAATCTCATACTAATCTCTAAGGCTGTGTTAACTAATCTATTTAATAGTAGTGAACTGTAGACAAGTGAAACTTGACGACGCCATTCGCAATAAGGGGGATTAATTTAGTATTTTAACTGAAAATATTTTTTAAGACACTATTGTATAATCTAAAAAAACTGCTGGATTTTTTCTCATAAAAATAAAAGTTATATTATTCACATACAATTAATATGTAATAATTATAATTATTAAGCATTCTGAGTTAAAATCTGTTTATAACACTTTTTTTGTTACAGCAGTAAATTCAATTAAAATAAACATATATTTAAGTGAAATTAAATTAATTAAAGAATTCCCCCATATGAAAAAAATAAATAAAGTGTGCTTGAAGTGTACGTTAAAGCAAAATTTATATACAAAAACCGGTTTAAGCATACGCTAATTTTTTTTGCATATGGGGCATTATTTTTTCCCAGCAATCCCTTAAATCAGAAAAATTCGTTAATAGTTTTTTGTTTGCATTAGCAGCATTCCTTTTTGTGAGTTAAATTTTTTTTTATAAAACTTTCAACTATTCATAGAACGTACAGTTGAGTGAATGGGGGAAAGTAAAATATATTAAAGATAATAAAAGCCCATGCCCATCTCCAGTGATCAGCAGATATTATTAAACATACTTGTACATGTTTTTGTTTAAATATTTCCCAGTGCATGAAAGTATTAATGTTGTTGTTGTTGTTGTTGCAGTTTTAGTTTGTGGTTCATTTGTCTCAATGGCAGGCGTACAAAACTGGTATGGTTGCATTTTTTCTCTTATTTAAACGCATTATAAATTCGTTACTATTTGGCCACAAATCAGAAAAATTTCAACAAAAAAAAACAAGAAACGAAGAAATAAATATATACAATCAAACTACTGAAATTAAGTTTATGTTTATGTTTGTGATTTTTGTAAATTTTGTGGCAATTGCAATTTCATATAAACATTTAATTGTAATTCATACAAAAGGTTGAAAATATGTGGTTTGCCGGTATAAACATGTATGTCTATTTTAGTGGAATATTTATAAAATTAAAAAAAATCTAAATTAAATTAATTATCAGTTAATGTAATTTTGACAATTTTATTTTGACAACTTTCTGTATCTTAAGAACCGCAAGAGGCAAACTCTTGAAATTTTCAAAAAAGCTAAGAGCTAAGAAACCCAAAATTAAAAAATTGCCAAACCGAAAAAATTTTGCCAAAAACCGACCAAAACGAAAAAGCGCCAAATAAAAAAAATCTCTTAAACCGCCGAAGTTTAAAAAACTACAAGAGTAAAAAAACCTAAAAAAACGCAAAAAACAAAAAAATCCCAAAAACGAAAAAAGCGCCAAAAATAAGTACAAGTACAGTGAAGTGCGACTTTGACCCGTGTACGAAGGGTTCCGTATGGACAAGAGATATGTAATTCAATATAAACTTTAGCCAATATAAAATATAGTTTTGGCATTTTTTTTCGTTTTAGCGATTTTTTCGGTTTTTTCATTTTGGCAATATTTTTAGTTTCGACACTTTTTTTTCTCGTTTTGGCGATTTTTTCCTTTTTTTGCATTTTTTTTTCATTTTGGCGATTTTTTTCATTTTGGCGATTTCTTTTAATTTTCTCGATTTTTTTTTCTTTTTGGCGATTTTTTTATTTATGTCAATTTTTTCGGTTTTTTTGTGATTTTTCATTTTGGCGACTTTTTCATTTTGGCGCTTTTTTAGTTTTGACACTTTTTTTCTCCTTTTGGCGATTTTTTCGGATTTCGGGGTTTTTTCAATTTGGCGATTTTTTTCTTTTTTGCGATTTTTTTCATATAAACAATTATTTTTTTTGTGGCGCCTTTCTCAATGAAAGCAAGCGATTTATCAAGTAAACTTATGTGAAAAAGTAAATGCAAGCAAGCGACTTGCGTAGAAAATTTGTATAGGAATCACTCAAAAATTTTAGTGTTTTTCATGTCTTTTTTTAGACAAGTCACTAGTGGAAACAACACATTATTCTTCTTGAAAGGAACAAATGGAAAAAATGTGTTGTACCAAATTTTTACTGCCAGTTCATAGAAGACAACTAAAAATTTTCGGCTGCTTATTTATATTGAAAACAAAGACAAATTTGATTTTAAAGTTGAATAAATTCACTAAAGTGTGACTTTGAAGGGTTCCCTACGGACACTAGATAGGTAATATTTACTATACAAACTTTAGCTATATATAATCGGGCACGTTCTGCAAATCACGACATATCAAATCACGGTGGTTTTAATAATTTAATAAAATCTAAATCATTGCTTTTGTAAATTTCATGATTTATAGCGATGGAAGTTGGATTAAAATGTGCTATTAAACAACAAAAATACATTAACAAGTCAGATAGTAATAGTTTGTTTTTGAAATCACCGTGATTTTTAGAACAGACACGAGTATATAGTTTAGGCATTTTTTTTTTGTTTTTCTGGATTTTTCGTTTTTTTTAGTCATGGCGTTGTTTTAGTTCTCGCGTTTTATTAGTTTTGCCGTTTTTTGATTTTTTTTTTTCGTTTTTGGCGATTTATTTTAGCTTTAGAGTTTGTTTTTAGTCGAAGTTCCCTTTTTCGTTTTCGCGATTTTTTTGTTTTTTTCGGCTTTTTTTTTAATTTTAACGATGTTTTTCAATTTGGCGATTTTTTCGGTTTTGTCGATTTATTTTAGTCTTACAGATTTTTTTTCTAGTTTGTTTTTTTGTCTTGGCGATTGTTTTTTTTGTTGTTTGCGATTTTTTCGGTTTGACAATTTTTTAGTTTTGACGTTTCTTGTGCTTTTTTTCATTTTTATGGATTTATTTTAGCTTAAGCGATTTTTTTATTTTTGGCTCTTTTTTCGTTTTAGTGATTTTTTTTCGGTTTCTTGCGTTTCTTTCATTTTGGCGATTTTTTTTTTTTCATTTTATCGATTTTTCCGGTTTTTGGCGATATATTTTAGTGTTAAAAATTTAATTTTTTTAATTTTGGCGATTTTTTGCGTTTTGGCGGTTTTTTTAAATTTTTTTGCCATTTTTTTCGCTATGGCGATTTTATAATTTTGAGATTTTTTAATTTTACCGTTTTTTGAAAATTTCAAGAGTTTGCCTCTTACGGTTTTTAAGATACAACAAATTGACAAAATTACATAGTCAAAATTGCATTAACTGATAGGACACCTTTTAATTTAAATTTTTTTAAAAAAGCCAATCACAAGTTTCTATATATAATTTTATGTATATTACATAGGATTTTAAAAATTTTCGTTGTTCGTTTTGGAACACCCTTTAATTTTCAACTGTCAGATATTTGTTGTAGCGGCCAACATTCTACACATTCTGTCAAAATTTCAGGCGCGTATGTGACGGACACATGGACGGACAGATGGACAGCGTAGCGAAAACAATAGGCTTCCTTTTCACCTTTGGTGTACGGAATCCTATAAAATGGGCGGGGCTACACTTATTAAAATTTATTATTATATTTTACGTGGTTCTACCTAAAATATTCTTAAGAAACTTACCACACACTTTGAGCATTTAGAAAAATGGGCGCAGGTACGCCCATTAAAATTTAATTTTATATTTCACGGACTTCTTCTCAACCAAGAGGTTTTAAAAATATTTTTGTTTGAAATAGTTTTCATAAATTTTTTTTTTTAAATATTCCATCAGATCTTTGCATTGAAGTCGGTGTTTTTTTTTGCCAGAATTATTATTATATGTGACAAAACATATTTACCATTTAAAAAATAAAAACAGAAAAAAACTGGAAATGCTGTCTATCGCTTAGATAATCATAATGTTTTCACGATCATGTTGACCCAACACGCGTCTTCGTAATAAAAAAAATTCTCAACTTTTTTTTTTTTAAATAACTGATAACGTTTATTAAGTTATCAAATATTTCTTTTGTTTTCACTAAAACAAAAATTCATTTCATTAAATAAAAATCCACCATAAAACGGTTTAACAATATTAACTAACGCTTTAGGAGACTATAGTCTATAATGAGTTTAATCCAAAAAGATGACTTTTAATGAGATCTTTTTTGTTTGTTTGTTTGTTATTCATTTCAAAATTTCAAGCCTTATGGAAAAAAAGTCGTAAAAACTAAGGAATTTGATTTTACAACAAATATATTGTTGAAGCTTTAGAAAATTTTTTTAATTAATTTACATAATTATTAATACCAACAACAACGGTGGACAAAAAAGCTGTTTGTTCAAAACTCTTTTAATTCCTCGTCATAAAATAGTGATAAAAGCCCAAATAATATTCGTGTTCAGTTTATGTTTCGTGTGCAGCAGGTGTTTTTTGGGTAAAAAAAATAATATTTTTATGTATTAAAGGTTCGAGCCAAAATACATAAATATAATTAAGAAATAAACAACAAAGTTTATTTTGTTTAAAGTTTTAAGAAATATTTTAAAGAAAACGGGTTTTTTTTTCTTAAATACTTTTGATTGGTTAACAATTGGGTGGAGTTTGTTTGTTTGTCTGTCTATTCGGCGTTTGTTTGAAATTCTGTTAAAAACAAATTATTAAATATGCAGACACAAACTAAAGTGAACTAATGAAGAATTTTATTTACTTCACCACAGGGTTCCAAAAACAAATAAAAGAAAACGTTTGATGGCGTTTTAGTTTGTTTGTTGTTGTGCAAAAACGTCTACACACGAAGCAACATTGTTTCCCGGTTGTTTGATTAATGATAATCAACCAAAATTTGGCTCATTCGAAAATAATGTCTTGACATGCTTTGGTTTTTCTTTTGTTTGTTTTTTTTTTCTTTTAACTTTTTCTATGCAGAGGGTGAAGAACATGGAGAATTATGGCACATTTAACAATACACATAAACTTTAGGTTTTTGTTGAACAAACAAACATTTCGTCCATTTAGAGCAAATAAATAAAGCTCAATATAAAAGGCTACAGCAGTAAGTGAAGCAATGTATGTACTGAATAATAAGAACAACAACTTAATGGAGAGCACCAACACTGGCAATCAATAGTAATAGAAACTGAAACTGAAACTGATACAGCAACAGCAACAGCAAGAGCAACACTTATAATTTGTATGTAAAACAGTATGTAGAACAATTTGTAAATACTCGTAAATAAATATTTAGTACAAATAATAACATGTGTAAAATAATATTGCTGCACAGTCACTGTTGCCAGAATTGACGATTTCTCTGCATTTTGACGATTTTTACCTCTCAAAATGCACTAGTGACGATTTTAGGTCCAGAAATGACGATTTTTCTAAATTTAATTTCGAGAATAATAAAAAAGAAGTTCTTTCAGATTCCAATCTTTGCAAAAGTGATGTAGAAGAAATAATGAATAATTGTATACCTACAATTTTACATTGAATTATGTGACCAGATACTTAAAAGATTTGATTTTGAAAGCCAATATAAATCTTTAAGCATAATTCATCCAAACCTAATATTAAATGGCGAATCCAACTCTATTCTGGACATTGCAAAGACTTTTCCAAATTTCTTAAACGAAAATAATAGGGGATTGCAATTTTTAGATATTAAAACTATTTTTGAAGGAAAGGAAACAAACTTTACAGAATTTTGGAAAAAAATATCCGAAATGAAAAGATGTGATTCAAATCTGTCTTTCCCAATTTTAACAAATTTTATTCGCAATATAATGATTTTACCACATTCATCGGCAAATGGCGAAGGGATATTTAGGTGAATTTAAATAAAACCAAAATTCGTAATCGTTTACAAAACGATTCTTTAGAAGTCATCCTATACACAAAGGACTATTTAAAACTTAAAAAGTCAAACTGCTATGACACTGAGATCAGTTCAAATTTGTTAAAAATTTTAAATTCTGATATTTATACATAAAATGTTTCTATAACAAAAATGCTAATTATTTTTTTTTATAAATTATCTGTTTTAAAAATATATAAATTTTTCATTCATTTCATTTCATTTTAAGTTTTTTTAACTTTTATTTTTAATTTTAATTGTTTTCATGTTTAGAATATATACTTATTTGTATATTAATGTATATGTGTATATTTGTTGGAAGCATAATTAATAAGTTTGATCCATTGTAATAATTTTTGTAATAAAACAATTAAAATACAAAAAAATTGAATATTTTTGTTTTGACGTTTTTTTGACGATTTTCTAAATTGACTTGGCGATTTTGAGGATTTTTTTCACAGAAATCTGTAGTTTTTGACGATTTCACCTCTAGAAGTTCTGGCAACAGTGTGCACAGTGGTGCAGAGAGAGAGAGAGAGAGAGCAACTAATTAATGCATAGCAGGGATGGAAAAGTTGGCACAATTATAGTTTTCTCAGCACTATTGGAATTTAAAAAGTACCGTAGCACGCACACCAATGACCAATTTAGCACTATTGGAAATATTTTCCTATTATATTACATGCCAAAAATTGCACAAAAAATATTTAATCGATAGATAACCAGTTGTGAGAGTTTGGTTGATGTAGCAGTTATAAAGCCCTTAAGAATCGACAACATATGTATGTATCTTTTGCTCGAAGTTTTCCGTATTTCTAAAATTGCTATCTCCTATTATCTCCTAAATTCATCTTCAAATGTGAAAAGGGTATTTTCGCACCAAAGAGAGAAACATACTTCGACTGTCTCTAATCGAATCAAAACAAAGGAGTGAAAAGTATATCCTTAATTTTACTTTTATATTCAGATCTCAACAACTGATAGTCTTTTGTGCACTTTCTGAATTTAAAGATTAGTATTTTATTAATACAATAATTGAACTGGAAAATGCTTTTTAACACATACATTGCATAGAAAAACTAAAAAAAAAGTATTAAAAAACATACAAATAAAGAATTTCCAGTACAATAGTACTGAAAAAAGTAAAATTTTTCTTGAAAAACTGTACAATTTGTAAATCTGATTTCTCATCCCTGATGTATAGTAGGACTTCTTAGAGAAAAATTCCCGGCTTAGATGATGAGGCGTTTTTTTTTAGCAATTTTTCATTTTATTTTATTTTATAAAACTCTTGAGCATACCTTTAATAAGGCCGCTGGGATCGGGTCAGGATTAACGGTCATGATCTGCGATCGGATGATTCTTTCCAGCTATCTTCCCTGGTTATCGTAGCGTGTGTATGTGTCTGTACGCGTGTGCGTATAAGTAAACATTTTCGAAGAAGCTCTTTCACATCCCACATTTTGCAATCTGACCCACTGTGCATGCTATTGCTATACATACAAATTTCCATTCTATTTATTTTTATTTTTTGAACACAAATGCATACATTTGTTAACAACAACAACAAGTCATTTATTTGAGTTTTATTTAGTAGTTGATGTTGTTGGTGTTGGTGTTGTTGTTGTTTAACTGCAAGTACGCGCTAAAAATGACAACAACAAAAAAACAGTGCAGCAACCTCTTTCTCTATGCATGTGTGCTTAATTTTTATTTATATTCCATATTTTGCGCTACTTTTTTGTGTTAGACTTTATGTCACCAGGCACGAGTGACTGCTGCCAACAAAAATATTAAAAAAAAAAGCAACAATGATTATCAGTTTTATAACGCAAATCTCTAAATAAAAACTGTCACGTTTTTATTAATTTTTTTGAGTAATATTGAGTATTTTCACAAGAAACCAAGTTAATTTTTTTTAATATTTTAATTCTAAAACTACTGAAATTGCAATTATGTGATTAGATTTTAAAAGCTAAAGACTTCAAATTTGTTGTCTCATCTTTTCAAATTTGAAAAATATGTTTTCCATAGAATTTAGGGTTTGATTTGTTCTTTAAAGTAAAATTTACTCACAGAATGTTGTGTTGAGTATACATTTTGACATTTGTTTTGTTGTCATTATGTGCTGTTCTTTTTTAAAATGTGTGCAATGCCTTCACATAATGTTTTTTTTTTTGCAACGCAACGCCAGAAAACAATAAATATGGGAAATGGCAAACGAGTTAGGTTTTTAGGTGGCACACATACAGAGCCATATCCACCGAAAAAGCCCAAGTGACATATATTTTGAACGTCGTTTTTTTCACGAAAATTTATTATCTAACATCGTAAATAAGCGATTTTCATAAAAAAATTAAGCTCGAAAATTATATCGCTTAAGTTTTTTTGACGGTTATAGGACTATACATACATATGTCCATTAGGAATGGAATAGTACATGGAAATCCTTAGCAAAAGGATTTGGATAGGCCAGAACCCTTATTGGCACAATCCAAAAAATAGGGTGGTAGTATGGGAGTAAATGGCTCGTCATCGGCGTCAAAAGTAGTGGAATAACGACCCAAAAACGAAAAGGTTCACAACTGTCCCTGAGTCACTCCTAGAGGGATAAAATAAAAGACCAACCCCCAATAATATTTAATGTCCTACATTTTTTACAAACATACTAAACCCCTATCTACGCACCTTAAGATGGTTCCCATACAAAATACAATTTTTTATAAAACTCCCCCCCCCCCCCTCCCCCTGACCTTAAGTAGCTACAGAGAGCCCCTAGGGCAGTCAAATATATGACCGACCCCCAATATTTTTGTTGCCCCAACATTTGTGCAGAACACATCTAGCCACCATCTTCCATCATTAGGCTGAGTTTACATGTGGCATTTCTTGTGCGTAATTTGCCCAAAATAAACGTAACCAACCAACGTAACTAATGAAAATCTGTTTGATTCAGACATATACTTACATATTTATTGATTTAAATAGTTTGCAATCATTTTGGATTCTATAAAATTGTCTATTAATTATGTACTAAACTGTTTAATTTAATAAATACATGTCTGAATCAAAAAGGTTTTCATTACTAATTAGTTGGTTACGCTTTTTTACGCTTGTATGGCATTTGGCACACAGATGTAAACCCAACCCTAGAGTGGATATTATCCATAGGTACATTATCCTGGAGTATACTTGTTATATTTGCAAAATATTACTTATACGTCTGTGAAATATTAACCCAAAAATAGAATCAGCGTTGCCAGAAAGTTTGGTAATGATAAGGGTGATCGATTATTCGACTTTTTCCAAAAACCGGTTTTCGAATAGTTCGAATATTTGCAAGTAAGAAAAACCCGGTTACGGTTTTTCCTGTCAACCGGGTTTTTTTTAAGTAAGAAAATTATTATGCAAAAGTTTTGATTTTAAATTGCTTTATTAAAAAGAAAGAGTTAACATTTCATTAGTAAGTCCTGATTCACACACATCAGGTTTACCTGATCAGTTTTTGTTCAATTTTCTTTTGAATCTCCATTTGCGTTCATACACACCGTCAAGTCAAGTCATCAAGTCTCATCAATTGCGTTGTAGTAGAGTATTACGAATGACAAAACAAAACGAAAAAGCAAACTTGACTGGTACGGTCAAGTTTGTACCCCTTTTTATTCTCTTCACCGCTCTTTCCTAAAACCTCAAGACTTGACGAGTCAAACCTGACGTGTGTGAATCAGGACTAAATACTCCCAAAATCATCGGTAGACTTCAACCACATATTTTGTTTAAGTTTCTAAGCTTATTTTATTCTTTTATAATTTTCAAAAATATTATTATCTGTAAATTCTCAAATTGTTTGTGAAAGTGTGTGCACAAGTTAAGAGGTTTGTGCCTATTCAAAATGTGTGGTTGAAGGCTACTGATGATTTGGTAAAGCAACAATGAAATGCATATAGACATGATTAACCACCAGCAAATAAATAAGCACATAAAATATTTTATATTTTTATTTATTGATATACACAAAGTAAATTTGCACAAATATGGGCGGAGTAACTAGAGCACATGCCCAAGATGCTATTGACAGTATTTTAAAAAGTTTTGTGACAGACTGTACGCAACCTATGACTTCACATAGGAAGTAGCAAAGTGGTTGCTTAAAAAATTCCACAAAATAATCCCAAGATTCTATGGTAATCCGTTGCAGATCAGTCAAACAGTGCGAGCGAGACTAAAAACTCCCCGAGGCCAAACAACACACACAAGCCTGACCGCGCTTAAGAAATAGGGTGTGTTCGTAAATGCATCACTGCAAATGTAAATGAAAATTTTACTGTTCTAAACTGGTTCACTGAAGTAGATAACGCATAAATAAATATCAAATATGTTGTACAAACAGTATTACTACTAAAACGGATTATCAGCGAACTTGTATTGCATTTTAAATTTAAAAGTTTGCACGTATAATGCAGAGCAGAGATGCATTTACGAACACACCCATAATTACGATGACGCGAGAGATGTTATCCAACCCAGGGCTGCTTAACGACTGACACATAAAATAAAATTTTGTCAAATAATAAATTTCTTAATATTTTTTTTTAAATAAGCAGAATCGAAATATACTTGTATACAGACTATGGTAAACCAACAAAACAATTCAAAATTGCTTCAATATTACTTGTAAGTGGTTAGTTTTATATACAAAAAGTTTAGATTTTCCAACCCTGGAACTGCTTTTGGTTGTGCTGATTTTCTATTTAATACGAATTCGGACAGATAGACCGAAATTTCTAACTTAACTGAAGGCTTCGGGAAATTGCTTTCACTACAGACGGTCAGACATCGCATACACGACTACCCTATTTATAAGGCACAGAACAGCGATCTGCATGATTACGAATCAAACGGAATAATTTAGCTTTTTCTAAAATGAATATTAAGATAATGAATGATGCTATTGCATGATTCATATCAATGGGACTATTATTAATAAGTGCATGCCACGGCATGCAATCTCTATACATGTAAAGACGCCATCGTGTAAACAGCACAAGAACAGATTGATCAAACAAAGTAAGAAAGCTAATATCGAGTTAAAAATAACGAAGAAGAGACAGTTGAAGAAATAGAGTGGCGTGAGTTAGTTGAAATTAAAAAGTAAAAGTTGAAAAATTTAAATAAAGTTGTAAAAAATTTAAGTTGGAATTAATGTTGAAAATTTAGAAAAGTTGTAAGAATAGAGCTTAAAATTAAGAGTCGACAAATCAAAAAATTTAGAGTGGAAAATAAAGATTGAAACCTAAGGTAGAAAATAAATCAAAATTTAAAGTTGAAAGTAAAGATTTGTACTTAAACTAGAAGATTAATCAAAATTAAAAGTTGAAAAATTAAAGTTTGAAATTAAAAGTTGATAAAACTAAGTTAAAATTAAAAGAAATTCAATCAATTATTTACATTTACATACATAAAACTAAAACCTGAATTCAAATAAAAATGTATAATTGCAATGCAATTTTCTTACAGAATAAAAATTCAAAATAAATTTTTCATTAAAAACAAAAAAAATAAAAAATTTTATTGATTTTTTAGATTCACTAAAGCAATGAATCAGTATGATTGTTTTTAATACCTATTAAAATTAAAATCCCTTCGGACAAATATAGTTTTATGTAATATTATAAAATAAAATAGCTGGCCCCATTTTATTTTATAATTTTTTTTTTAATACGAGAAAAACTATTAATTAATACGTCATGTTTTATTAACTTAAGACTTCATCTAGTCAACCTGATTTTGTGAGTTATTTGATTACTATACAAGGCAATCAAACAACAGTAAGAATTTTTAGTGATTTTTACTAACAGCACCAAAAAAAAAAGGGAGAGAGAGAGAGAGAGAGTTAATGACAGTCAGTAGTTAGAGAGGTAACTCTGCAAGCAATTTGATTTACATATTTATGGTAAAAAGCATTGTTAATGTGAGTAGACAGCGACAGTGAATCAACTCATACAGTTCTCTGACACAGAATATATGTATGTACTTCATGCACACGCTTATGAATATTGTGAAAATGACAAATGGAATGAGAAATCTATATATCATTATCTGAAATGAAAAAACAGGTAATTACAATTTTTTTAATTTTTAGGAAACAGAAAAATTTAAAAAAAATATTCAAGCGACTTAAGTAAAGTTTCTTTATTTTAATTTTAACTTATTTTCATTAGTTAATGATAAATATTTGAAAATTTGTGGGAACATGTAATTCACAGTACTCGTGATACAGACAATTTATTAACAATGCAATTTTGAATGTTGAGTTAGTTACGTGGATGTGCATTTCAGCTGACGTTATATATTTTAACTGCTCTTAAAAAGATGATTTTGATATCACATTTTTCTTGCAAGCTACAGATTTAACTTTGTTCTCATTCTAGAAAATTATTTCACTCTATCGGCAATGAACTTGTAACTAAGCAAAAATAAAAAAATAATAGCATTAAGGGAAAAACAAAACACAAAATTATAACATTGACATTTCCTTTCTACAGCTTATCGTTGAAAATTTATTAATCTTTGCTGTGAACTCCTATTCAAATAAAGCCGTAACTTACATATTTGCAAAATCATTTAGCGATTAATGCCCTCAGCATGCTGTTCATTCATTAAACATCGTTCATTCATTCATGCCTGCTGTCGTACTATGAGTTCTGACGTAAGAGTTCTTTTTTCCTTTCGATAGGGGTTTACACTTACATACATACATACATATGTACAAATATTTAGAGCTTCAATAAATGTTTTCTAAATGATAAAGCGAAATTTACTAGCAACCCACTACGTATAGAAAAAAAATATTACCCATTAAATACACTTAGAGAAAATATATTTATTCTTTAGCTGCATTTATTAAATGTACAGAAAAACGGTTATAAAAGAAAAGTAAAGATATATCGACTTTTTAAATGGCACCAATAAGAGAATTTACTCAGGCCAATCAATATGAAGCAAATAAATAAATTTAATAACACGAATTTGTAATGAAACGATTTCTGAGCTTAAGCAATATGAATCCGATCACAAGGGAGATGTGTAAACATCTAGTAAAGCTATTTTTTTAATATTGGCTAATGGTAACTTAAATAAGATATATAAATTTTTGACTCTACTGTATTTAAAAAATCTATGGAAAACTGCATCTATAGTAGTGGAATTATTAGTTGTAGGAGGATTTGTGGAGAATTGTTCATATGAAAGTGAAAAATGTCAAATAAAAATTTTGATAAAGCTTGCGACTGTGGGTTTGCAAAATTTGTATTAAAATCTCCACCCATAATAATTGGCATGAGATGGAGATTGTTACCCAATTGTCGTGCACCAGCTTCAGTGTAAGGCAACAGTACGTAATGAAGATTTGTTATAATATAATATTATAAATTCTTTATAAAGACAGATATATATCTTTTAAACAAATATTTGACATTTAAAACACACTTTTTTTTTTAAGTTTATATTTATAATTGAAATTTATTTGCTGGTGGTTTAGCATGTCTATATACGTATTTCATTGGCGCTTAAACCAAATCATCAGTAGACTTCAACCACAAATTTTGAACAGTCAAAATTTGTGGTTGCGCCAATGAAATACGTATATAGACATGCTAAACCACCAGCAAATAAATTTCAATTATTGTAGTATTTACACTTCTGACAATATGTCAAATAAATTTCATTAAAGTTTATATTTATTTTATATTTTTCAACTTTTTAACAAAATTATCCCCACTGGCAACACTATTACACTTCACAAGCAATTTCTACTAAAATTAACATTGCTCCTGTAAATATGCTTTAAAATTCGGTTGAGTGTACTTCTATGCAGCTGTTAAGTTTCTCTGTACTTCTTGTTCGTATGATTACACTAATACACTCATACATAGCGCACACCGATTTGATAACGCTTTACGATCTTACTCAAAATTTGTGATTGTAATGTGAAAAAGATTGTTACCCTCTAGCGTATAGATGCTAACACATCAAAAATTATATATAAATTTAACCAATTTCTTATTAAATTAACAATTTCAGGGCAGCACTATACTTTATTTATATAAACCAGCAACGTCCAAATACACATACTCTAATATTTGCATTTGAGGTAGAGTTTCTACGCAGGAAAAAAATCCCGGCTATACTTTTTACAAATCCCGGGAAATTTTCTATGGTAATTTTCGGGAGTTTAATAATTACGTTTTTGGAATTTTCTTTTTTTACATTGCTGTTCCTTGTTTTATTACTTAAAAAGTACAACTTTGCAACGATGCATAATATAAGCATGAAGCAGAGGTAAAAAGGGTTTCGAGGTGGACTCCAACAGCTTCAAGCCTTACGATATACTTTCAACATAAAAAGTCTTTATAATATTTAAATTGGCAGATGTAGAAGGAATTTCTATCCATGCTATATTTCAAAGCATATGAATTTATTTGTTTTTTTTAATATTGTTATTCATCAAATGATCGAATAAAGTTGTTTTATTTTTAATTTAAATGTTGTATGATTTTTCATAAAATTATATTTTTTATTGTGGTCATTTAATTAAATTCATATGTTTTTGAAATTTGCCGTGAATAAAACATTTTACTTCTCGATTCCCGGGAATTGGAAAAGTCCGGGAAATTAGTGACCCTAATTTGAGGTAAAATTAAAGTTTTTATATGTTTCTAGTTTCTTTGCAAAGTAAGAGCAAGGCATTGTTGTCGCTGAGAACTCATTGGATGTTATGCTCTCGTTGGTGTGAAAGCACAAAAGCCGCTTGGTAAAAGTTTGTACATTGCGCATATGACTTGGACACAGCTGATCGTAATTCATTCATACAATTCTCATTCTGTTCATTCCAATCCAAATAAAACCTGCACAGAGTAGTTGAACTCAGAACTTTGCAACATTTTTTTTGCGTGCAATCATACAGTGGAAGGGTTTTATTTATTACTTTCCCATTCCGAAGCTAAATTGATGCTTTAAAATAAAATTTTTACATTTGAGAAATTATAGGCTTCCTTTAACAAATCTACCTTAAATAAAAAGTACTTAGAGAACTACAAGAATGTTTGATTTTTTTCCTACAAATATTATAACTTTAAACAATTAGTTTTTGACCCCAAATACTAAACTTTTTTTTTAACAATTATTATAGTCACTGGAACGTAAAATAAAACTTAACTTAACTTGCGGTTTTTTTTAATTTGAATTTTTCCATATAAAATTTGTCAATGCGTTTGCGTTTCAAGAAAATTAGGCCCTTATTGAAAGTTGAAGTGAGAACCTTCTTTGTTTTCAAACTTAATTTTCACGATAAGTGCATTAATGTCTATACATAAAGGGTCTGCCATCATGCTTATTTCGTGAATGGTAACACTTAGCTCATGTCTGATTTGACAGATAATTAGTTTTATCCTTCCGCTGAACGAGCCAACTGACCATCCAATGCGTTTTCGCTTCGCTAAGTGGGCCTGCGATCGACTTACAGAAGATGCCGATTTTGCCAAAAAAAAATTATCTTTTCAGATGAAGCTCATTTTGATCTTGGCGGGTATGTAAACAAGCAAAATTGTCGCATTTGGGGCAGAGAAAACCATCACGCGTACATTTACAAGCCGACGCACCCAAAACGAGTCACTGTTTGGTGCGGATTTTGGTCCAGAGGCATAATTTCGAAAATGAGCAAGGAGTGGCCGTTACAGTCAATGGCGATCGTTATCGGGCCATGTTGAACGAATTTTTGTTCACAAAAATTGAAGAGGAGGATATTGGCAATATTTGGTTTCAACAGGATGGCACTACGTACCACGCAGCCGAAGGAAGCTTCACTAGTTTTTTTTATAGCATTTAAAAAAAAAAAGTTATCTGGCGGAGCCTTTATTTAATTAATAACTGAAATGCACTAACATAAGCAGTTCCACATAATTACAAGAAATTTATAAATATAAATAAATAAATAAATAATTCGATAAGTAAGTGCCCTTCATTACTTTCTAACATTTAAGACCACATAAAAACAATTCTTCACTCTTCATTCTTTTTTAACGTGCTTAACGCTTCATTTAAGCTCCTAAACACGACTATTTTGAGATGTTTTAACATTCATTGACTTGTTTTGTTAAACAACTCAAATGAAGTGTTAAAAATTTAAACACTTGCTTAAACATCCAAATGGAGTTTGTTCAGTCCATTTTTTAATAGATCTGGCAACTTTGTGTTGTATTTCGTATACAAGCAATTACATAAAAAATACTCAATTATTTAAAAAAAAAAATTTGTTGCTTAAAAATAATAAACCAATAAAATTTTACAAATACAATAATTTACTGACAAAACGTCAACCTTAAGCATCTCAAATGTAATGTGAACGGTTGTGTTGAGTTTTCTTAAAACACTAGCCTTAAGCACGTTTAAGTTTAAGATCGTAAGTGTGAACATGGTATACGTTTATTCATAAGAAACTGCATTAAAATATTTTTAGTTTTCATTATTTCCACAGTAAAGTTTTTTTAAATCACTATGCCTCTTCCGATCACATAAATATTAAGGGGAACCAATTATATTAAAATTATTTAAAATATTCTATTCTTCTAACACTATGACATTCAACACTGCCACATGAATCCCCCCAATTATTTATTTATTTTTTTCTGTCAACATAATATAATACACGTAATAAAACAAGAATTTCAGGTTTTTTCTGGTTTCTTTTTTTGTATTTTGGTTTTATTTTTACTTATTGTTTTTAAATAGTCATTTGTTGTGCAATATAATTCTTATTTTGACAAGTGTTTATCGGAAATTTCTAATAATGCAAGTATTTATTTTATTATGTTTTTTTATGTATGAAATGTGTATTTGTTTTAATTTGTTATCACAATTTATTTATTTTTCATTTTTTTAAATACTTTTCAGATAAAATGTCTTTTTCCCAACAGCTTCCAATGGTGGCGATATGACATGAAAACTTAAAGAGTTATTTTTCTCGTTAAATTAAAGGTTTTTTTATTGTTTAATTATCATTGGGTTCATGACTTTTAGGTAAAAGCTTACGCTGAAAATTTTTGTGAAACTTTTATAGCATCTTCTTACTCGTCTTCGTAAGGGTGTTTCTTGACCGATTCGAAAAAAGGATCAGACAAATGTATCACTTAAGGGTGGGATCGCTGTTTTAAGTAAAAATTCTACAAGAAACATTTTTAACCCTCGGATTTTTTAAAAAAAGGTCCAATAAGCACCTTCAAATAGAGATATTATGGTTTAAAGTTTATAAGTTTCTAATCATCACACCTCAATCACTATTTTAAGTGCCTTTGGCTCTTTACTTAAGACCACTTACATTTTAAGTATAGAATGTATTTAGCAGTTTTATGTAGAATCCAACGGGAAACATTTGAGCGGAACATTTTAATCCTTTAACTGTCTGCGACTCATACAAATTGGTTTCTCAATGAAAAAATTTATTTTATCTTAAGCCCCAAATGTCTCTCGCGCTCTCTCTCTCTCTCGCTCACTCTTTTATATTTTCATTTTGCATAACTGTAAATATTAATGTTGCCAGGCATATGTTGATATCTTTTGCTTTTAACCATAAACTTTTTTGTCTTTAAAACTGTTAAGATCAGTGTTGCCATAAAGAAAATTATTTTCAAAAGAAATTTTTCTTTAAAATTTATTTGCGGCTGAGTGCGCAATCCAGTTTTTTCGATTTATGTGCCATAATATCCAATGGCATCTTGACTCAAAACAACAAAAGAAGTTGTACCGTTTGTGGGTAAAATAACCATTATGTCTAATATATAGATGATTTGAGCCAACGTTTGGCACGCACATATGTTTGTATGTATGTGTGTGGCGTGCGAAATGATTAGAAAAATTTGGTCTAATTGGCTCAAAACGGCAACGTTTATGAAGACGCAAGCCAAGCAGGAGATTTCAATGTAGTAGAAAGTGGGTAGTAATCTAGATAATGCAGAGAAGCCCTTAAATAATTCTAAATAGCTTTATTATGACCAAACAACGAGTTGTATAATTCTCTTTATGTAATCCATTATATATTGTATGCATTAAAAATAATGAATCTTTCCCAATTGAGTGTTGTAGTTAAGGATAAGTGCCCTCTTGGCCAGTAGTCGGTATACTAGTCCAGTAGTTTGACTCCAGCCAGAGACTATACTAAATCTTTATATATGTATACATATGTATGTAATTTTGCTGTATGTGTGTATGGCACTGAACTTCTCTTAAACGGCTCCACCGATTTTACTGAATTTTTTTTATGCGTTTGGCTGGCGCCCTGGATGATTTAGATTCACAAATAATTCCGGCAAATGGCGCTGAAGTCGGTATCTAGGTTATTTATACTGCAGCTAAAGGGCTGGATCGACTTGTATATAGATTTGTGGCGGCGTAAGACAACGTTGGCCGCAGTGTCGGCTAGTATATTTATATAAAAATTCGAATATACCAAATTGAATGTGTCAGCCAATGTAAATTTAAGCCTTCGATAAAACCCCATAAAATGAAGGAGAATACGAGAAGTGTTAACACTAAAACTAACTAAAATACTTACAATTGTTACACGAACAAACAATACATTTAGTGAAGAAATTATGTAACTGTCAGGTGAAATTATCTTCAACATATTTTTTTTAATACGAATTATGGAATTAAGATCGTTTTCCTGCTGGGTGGATTTCGGTAACATACATGCTGACACATTTTTAACCATCTCTCTTGGTCTCTCCCTCTCTTCCTTGTCAACCCTCATTAATTTTTTTTTACCTAAACAAAAGAAAAACAACCTGTCGCATCGGAAATGAAATGCATATTCATTCATCTATAAATGCAGACATACATACCTACATACATACATACATATGTACATAAGTACTGAGAATATTGCAACAAAATAGAAACACAGTTATTTCTGCTTCTTGTTCTTTTCTTTGTTTTAACAATGACATTAAGGAAAAAGTATTGTGTTTATAATAAATACAATAAGAACAACATTTATAAGTGACACACACACACACACACACACACACACACAATCACACCAATCCTTGTAATTATATGATCACGAGCCAAAGGCACAGACACCGTTAAAAAAATGCCAAAATATTATATTTATTATCGATACTGGCACTAATATGTACAGTCTGTCAAGAATGACTTTGCGCATTTAAAATATTTAATACATAGTTTTAGAGTATAATAATAAATAAAGGAAATTTTAGTTGATTTTGTTCAATGCTTTTTTATAATTCATATACATACTTATTTATATAACTAATACTTTCTACAGAAAATATAGAGAATCGTTTTTCTTTCACCACAATGAACATTTCACAACCAAGTTACTATTGATACTGCGTGGATATTCTGCTAAGAGTTTAAAATAATATTATACTGCAACGATGGACCACCTAGAAATCCGCAACATCATTCCAACAATCAAATTTGAAAAAAATTATACAATTATTTGGGTTTGCATCTGGAGTAAACTTTCGAAAAATTTAACTTGATATGGACAACTACGAATGCCTAACAATATTTAAGCACTTTGTAGACAAATTTAATAAGGATTGCAAGAAAATTTGAATTCATACTAGAAAAAAAGCAATACTTCACATTTTATATAATAACGACCCCAAAAACAACTTCATTTTCATTGCTTCCAAAAGCTCGATACTCTTTATATGCAGAAAAGAAAGTAAAAATTTATTTTATTTATACAATAAAATATATAATTCTTTTAAAGTCTTAGAAAATACTCAACATGATTTTTAAAATAATCGTTTTTTTTTGAAATTAAAAAAAATATATTGCATTTAATAAGAATTGAAAGTACTGAACTTAAGCCCGAATAAGAAATTATTTCTGATTCAAATTTATGAACTTATTTTTGTCTAAATATTAATACTTATTTACTGAAATTCTCCCTTTCCCGTTTAAATTCGTATAAAAAGAAACAAATGTGTGAGTTTTTAGGTTTTTTTTTCTAAACGAAATTAATATTATTATAGAATGTTAAAAGAAAAGTTTGATTAACATTGCTTCCAATTCGGTAATTACAGATCGGAAAAGAGAATTTCCCACAATGGCAATCATATGTCAAAATCATTATGAATGCTCCAAATCAGCACTACTGCCGGATCGAATGCTTTACATTTTCATGACTTTTTTTGTAGTATCTTTTTTACTGGGAAGTCGCATATGGTAAGAATGAGGCTCCTTTACAACTGCGTTAAAGCCAATAGAGACAACACAGAAAAAAGTGTTCACCAATTAATATTTTCAATTAAGAATTTAATTATATTAATTAAATTTTTAATTGTATTAATTAATTTGACTGAAAAAACTTAATTGATATTATCAAATTGTTTATAGTTGAAAATTTAATTAATTTTTTAATTGATACTACAAATATTTTAATTAATATTACAAAATTATTCATGTTACTTTTTTGTGTGAAGTACGGACTCAAGTCCGATTGAAAATTTGTGGGTTTGTTTGAAAAAAAGAGTCGCTAGACTTCAATTGACAAGTATTGCTATAAAAGAAGCCGTAATAATGAAGGAATGTCCAAAAATATCAGCCGACTATGACTTGACGAAGTTAATTCACGCGTGGTATGGTCATTTCAAGGACTTACGGCCTATCCCACGATATTACCAGAAATCGACAACTTGTATTGCAAAGTATTCGATCGGACAATTTCTGGTGACATCGTGGACGGCTATTAAATTATTTTTTTCAATAAAATTATTTCTAAATATAGTTTTTAGTATTTATGAAAAAGTTTTGGGACACCAAACACATTGTGTGGTAGTTTTTTGGTTAAAATTTGTTACCTTCTTAAAACTGAAGTGGACTTTATTTGCTTCAATGTGAATAAATGCAATGAATTAAATAATTTTTTATTGTGTTTTTTTGGGAATTATTACAATTTAAGTTTAACATTTAAAAAAATATTTTTTGCTTTTAAACTAAGATACGAATATATGTATGTATTATATATTTCTTTAATGTGAAAATTCTTTCTTGACATACTGTATGTACATATGTATCTAAATAAACACGAATAAGACTCACTCATACTTTTGCAATTGCACTTGTTTCAAAGTTAAGTGTTTGTGTTGTTATTGTTGTCTGGCTGCATCTACAATATTGCTTTGTTGTTGCCTTGTTGGTATTTCCATTTGTGTTCATTGTCTAGTGCTGCCAGTAACATTAAATGAGATTTTTTTACCTTAAGGTGAGTAAGGTACTTAAAGAAATGACAGGTTACAGCAGTGATGTTAACTTTTTATTTGAAAATAGGTACTGCATGGCTCTTAAAAAATTACCGAGTGCATTTATGAGTGCATATGAGCGCACCGTGAGCATTATTTTATTTCAAAAGTTATATTTATAGTTATAGCGGTAGTTATAATGATAAATGTTTTTAAGAAATATTATTTTCTTATCTTTACAGAAAAAGTGCATCATTTTTAACAAAAAGGTGGTACTTTTTTTCCCCCAACAAAAGTACTTTGCGGGGGTTAAACGTTTCAACAGCAATCAATATTAAACATTCCAACCCAGGTACAGGCTAACATACATACATACTACATTCATATATAAATACACAAACTTACATACATAAATACTTGCATACATATATATTTATGTGTATATACATACATACAGACATATCGTTAGCTAAAATGCAAAAGGTCGTAACTAACAAAAATATGACTTTACAGGAGAAGCAAAAAAAAACTAAAACCCATATATTCTGGGTCCTTATGAATAGGGAAGACGAATAAGTGATGTCCGTCCGTCTGTCTGGTGTACGTGAAATCGGTTTTCCGAAGCTCCCAGAAAAGTTAGAGACTTCAATCTTGGACTGGTGTATGAGAAGTGGTCCAAAATAGATTGGTATTGAAAATCAACAAAATCGAGCAGACGGTTTCGGAGCTGGAAAACTTAAACTTTATTTTGCCATGTAAAAGAAATCATATAAAATTAATTTTTTTTCAATAGATTTATTTTATAATTCAGTCCGCATAAAACTTGTATTAAGAATAGCAAAATATTAAAAAAAATATTAAAACGTTTCCAGGGTTAGAAAACTTTAGCTTCCATTACACTAATTTTTAATTTTTCCACATAAATTAAACATGTCTTATAATCTTGAAAGAAATATATTGGTGCAAGAAATCAGAAGAATATAGAAGGATGATTCCAGGGCTGGGAAACTTACACAAATTTTTACAAATTTTTTCCTTATTTCCTTTTTCTTGTGTTCACTAAACATACTTTATATATTTTTTAAGAACTAGATTGGTATAAGGAGTCAGAAAAATATGAAAGGATGATTCCAGGGTTGGAAAATTAAATTTTTTTGTTTATAAAAATAATTAGTTCAATTAATTTTTTTGTTTGCAAATTAAATGTAATTTATGTCTTAGAAAGAAAAAAAAATTAGACAAATAAAAATTAATGCTCCAGACTTGGAAAACTTAAACTTTTTTTGGTATAGAAACCCAATTAAATCAAACTAGTTATTTCTTGGGTAATTAAATATATTATATATTTTAGACAGAAATAAATAAGTATTAAAATACAGAAAAAATCAAAATTATGTTTCCAGGATTGGAAATTGAAAATTTTTTTTTGGTAAAACAAAACAAAAATTATTTTTTTTTCAGTTAAACATATTTCATGTTGAAGGAAGATCTTTACTCAAGATTATTTTATATATATGTTAAATTTTTATAAAGATATCTCATTTAGGTACAAATGAAGATTTGTGCCATGCTGCTTATTATTTTCTCAACACAGTTTTGTTTTAGATCGATGATCTTTCGTTTACAGCTTATAACGAGCTCTTATTTTTTATTTTTAGTAAATGGATAAAGAAATAAAATTTATCGCTAAAAAACAGTCATAAATTTAAAATAAATTAAAAGAAATGCTCTTTTTAATTTCCCCGATAACGTTCCGTTCTGCTGAAGAAAATCGATATAAGATTCTTTAGGAATATGAATGGAATTGTGGGATTTTTCAATTGAGACACTAAACAGTTTATCAACATCAAAGATTATGGGAAAATATTGTCTATGAAACATGTTCACTCGAAAGTTTGAAGTGACCATCGAACTCATACATAGCAACATTTATGACGTTGTTGATTTCGAGAGTTGCCAATTGACCACAATACGAACTTCGCATACGAACATTACCTTTTTCATTATGAGGTTGTGTGTTTGTTTCTCTGTTGCTTGTTTTTGTTTTTTTTTTTTTGCTGGAATTGAAAAACAACCCTATTTACTACCAGGGTGACCGATGACATTTTTCAAAAAGTGACACCAAATAGGGGATTTATCAAAAAAAAGGGGCAAAATTGAAAAAAAAGAGAAAACTACACTAAACTTTTTATTTTGAATGTATTTTCATATAACTCGCCCTAATAAAAGGGGGACAAAAAGTGGCAAGGCAGTCGAAAAAGTGGGAATTTGCCACTTTAGTCGGTGAAACGGTCACGCTGTTTACTACTATTGTATACTACCTGCAAACTATTTAATGACTAAACTTTTAAACAAACATACATACATAAGCTAAATGAGTTAAATCAATGCGAGTAGTATAAGTACTTTCCTGAAATTAGAAAACAAACTGAGGTGCTTTGTAAGTGTGAGTGTGGTATGAGTATGAATATCAACGTCGCAGTGATATTTATTTTGACTTGTTTATAAATTTATGTCATTGAGAGTGAGAGTACATGAGAGTAATTGAGTTTAAACGATGTCTTACGCATTTATATTAAAAATTTCATGAGTCAGGATGAATAGCAAAAACACGATTCGTTGCTGATCTCTGATTCACAACAAGCAATCAAAAACTTTTGATTTTCTTTTTGTTAGTTACGCCTTTTTGAATTTTAGCTGACGATATATGTACATTTTGATTGTAAGTGCTACAACAGGTGGCTGAGTGAGTACAAACTAGATGAACAAAAGATGTATAAAAATGAAATAAAATAGTTTGTTTTTCTGTTTGCAATGTACAGTGCTTGTGTTTGTTGCTTGAGTTTAAGTATCCGAGAGTTTAGAGCTCTATTTAAAAGAAATTAGTACCTAAAAGAAGACAACAAAACAAAAAAGTAATATAGCTAGACATACATACATAAATGTAAAGCAGTCAAAACAGAAGCAAGTCGGTGCATGTTTATTTGTAAACGCGCCAGTGCGTGAGCATACATTTGTATGGGTGTAAACAAAAGCAAAATAAACGTTAAGTGTATAAGGAATCTGCGGAAACGGGAATGAAGCATATGTGAACACGAAAAAAATGCAGCAGCAACAACAACAAAAACCACAGTCATATAATTCGGCTATCAAGAACAAACTGCTTTGAAAATGCAATTGAATTTTAAACTCTAATTAAGCAAAATACTAAACAGAGTTTACATATATAATAATAATAACAGAGAACTGAGAGTAAGAACAAATAAACAACAAATGATGATGAAAATCATTATTTGATCCAATACACTCTGAGAAATTTTCGTGTTTAATTGGAATCAAATCTAAAGAGAATATAAATTGTTTGTTTTCAGGAAAATAAAAACTCTTAATACCAAATTTAAGAGTTATGCCCAAAGAATAAAAATACACTCACAATGTTTCATTCTTTTATGACAGCCAAAGAAGGTGTTAATTGTTTAAATTAAAAATAAAATAAAAACAAAAAAACATCGCACCGCGAGAAAAACAAAACAAAGTATAAAATAATAAATATATAAACAATATTTGTTTTTATTAAAAGATCAATGATCAGTGTTTATTTAAATTTGGGTTTTTTAGCAAAATAAAATATAAAAAAAAAAAGAAAATCTTGTTTTATTTTTCGTTAAAAAACGAAATAAGTAGATGCACGCGTGCTTTAAATGAAATGAAAAAAATGCAAAAATTTCAAATATATGTATTAAAAAAGAGGAGATCAGTGACATTTGCAATGTGAAAAGTAGCAAAATACAAAGAAAATAAAATAAATTAAAACTTTCATTGTACTTACAACAAGTGTCTATATATGTATATGTGTATGTATGTATGTCTGCCTGTCCATTCGAAAAAAAAATACCCACCTGCTGTAATTAGCCAATGTGTGGTCAAGAAAATCTAAATAAAAATGTTTTCTTTCTGGGCAGCAATTTAACAATTAAATTTAAAAACATTTTGAGTGATAAAAGAAATGATATAGATTTTTTGCGAAATATGTAAATGTCTCAGCATTGAAATTGTTAATAGATCAAATAAATTCCCCACAAACAATAAAAAGTTAAGAAAATTCTAAGAAAAATACAAAACAAAAAAATAAAAATAAATTGCTTGAAATAGTTTGCAAGTGAATCATTAGATGAAATTTGTAAAAAGCTCGGCAAAAATAAATAAAAAATACTCGTAGAAAAACAAAACACACATACTCTGCTTGTATGTATGTATGTATATCCTAACTAATTAAAATAAATTTGTTTTCAAAATGTGGAAATAAAATTGTGCTAAAAACGAAAATAAGCAACAGCTTAAAGGACTACACAAACGGAGTCCGATAAGGAGGTGCGTTTTACATTAATATTTATATAATAATAGCCCATGCCAAGATTTTATTTTAGCTAGAGTTTTTTTCATTCGAATTAAGTTTAATAGTGCGTATACCTTTGAGCAAAATATAGTGTTCGAGAAATAATTTTAACCACGGCATTAATGTTTTGCCGAGAATGCAACCCCTCTTGTTCGAAGCAGATGGCGAGAGAAATAAAAGTAAGAGATAATTTCGAATTTTCCAGGTCAGCTGTTTTGTTTGTGAATAATTTTTTAAAATAGGAAAATAGGGGAAAATAGGGGAAAAAACACTCAGGAAATTTTGATTTCGAATAGGGCTGCATGTCATTACAGGCGCTTACGACATATCGAGCTTTATTTTTGATTTTATCGCAAGCGACAAAAATTAAAGTTTTCAGTGGAAGTTTTTTTTTAATATTCAAATATGTATTTGTACGTAAGTTGTCACGCGGACGATACAATTTTATAGCCCGTATCTTAAAAGTTATCAACCATTTTGGCATTTTGATAATTCAAAACTATGGATAGGCCCATAAAATTTTAATTTCAATAAAAAAACTATTTTCGATAACATGTCGCTTGCAATAAAATCGAAAATAAGGCTCGATATGTCAACCAACTTTGGTAAAAATCGATTAAGCAGAAATATGCTGGAAATATTTAAATTAGAAATGTTAAATTAGAAATATTTTTTATACACACAAATCAAAATAGTTTTCTATTGCTTCTACGTTGTTTTGCTTTGTTTTTTTATTAATTTTTTCAAGACGACTATTTATGAATTTTGCACGCTATCTGTCCGTCCGTCCGTCTGTCCGTCCGTCCGTATTATGTCTGTCTTGTTAGCACTATAACTCACACTTGCTGTTTTTTTTCGTTGTGGTTATTAAATAATTTTACTCACGTTACATTTTTTTCTTTTCTATCTATAAAACTATTTTTATTTGTATCTATTTATTATTTCCATTGCATTAATTAAAAATTAAAATTGATATATACACAACAATAATAGAAACAATAGAAGAAGAATAAGAAAAAAAAATATGAAAATAATATTAAATTTATTTTTATAGACGTTGGACTCTATAAATGGAAACGCATTTTTAATTAATGTTTACAAGCAGATAAATTTCACTTGAAATTTTAAACGAAATTGTGATGTTGTTTTTGGCTTTCGTCAAAATTAAAATTGTAATGAAAATAAAATAATAAATATACATATTTAACAATTAACAAAAAAAAACACAAAACAATAATTAATATTCAGGTGTGTTCATGGGAGATAAATTGCCTGTATTTAATATTAAATAAATGATAATTTTTTTAATAACTCGATTGATTTGTATTAAATAAGCTAAAACTTTTTCTAACAACTACAAGTCATAAAAAATTAAATAAATTGAATTAAATTGAATTATTTGAAAAATCCTGGGAATTTATTAACGTGGAAATTTATTGATTTATTACATAAAACTATATGATATTGTGTTATGACAAGGCGAGAATTATAGTTTTTACTATTAAATGCTAGCAAAATATTCTCATTCAAAGATTTACTTTTTTTGGGTAGTTTTTTCGGGCTTTTTTTTTGGAAATAAATATTTATATTATGGATTAATGTGATGGATCCTCCTCAATTGAATTTTAAAAACAAAACAAACTGCTAAGTTAAACTTCAGCTGGTACTAAGTACGTGCCTCCCTTGAGAAAGTCCTTAATATGAAACATTTTATTTCGGCTGCAATTGTGTTTGAAACTCAATGAAACCTTGTGAATAGTTTAACCATTATATGTCTCAACTCTCTGGCTGATTATATGAAATCAATAGTGCAAAAAGACGCCTACCTCCCATATATCCTTTATTTTCAAACCCTTTCATATTTTGTTAATACGAAAAATTCTACAATGATGATTGGAACTCAATGAAACCTTGTAACTACTTCGTATATTATATATTTCAACTCCCTGACTGATTTCACATTAATCGGTGCAAGGCTACGCCGTTCTCCCATATGTCCTTTATTTTCAAAATTGAATTTTAGCTGAAATTGTGATAAAAATGAACCGAATATATTTACCACTCGGGAGAACCATTTCGTTAAGATATTTGGTGAGCTGAAATATATGTAGTTGGCGCCAGGATATAACAATTTTGGTATATCCTTAATTTTTAATATTTAAATTTTTGCTAAAAATTATGATCAGATTATAGCCTAATAATGGCAAAATTATGATCTGAGCTAATTTAAATTTTAATTCATGTAAAAATGTGGCAATCTAACATGTATGTATGCTTAGTATGAAAAATTTGATTTACGCTACAACTATGGTTGGACCTCAATTGAATCTTGTAACTATTTCGTATATTATGTATTCCAACTCTCTGGCTGATTTCACATGAATCCGTGCAAAAACATGCCTGCCTCCCATATATCCTTTATTTGCAAAATTGAATTTTAGCTGCAATTGCGATTAAAATGCAATAAAAAATTTTTAGCACTCTGAGAACCGTTTCGTTAAGATCTCTGGTAAGCTAGTTGGTTCCAGGATATAACTGTTTTTGTATGTCCTTAATATTCAAAATTAGAATTTCCCCTAATAATTTCAATCAGATTATAACCTTAATTTGTGGTAGGATTATTAATGGCAAAATAAGCTCGTTGTTAATTTTGTTTTAAAGTGATGTGAAAATGTGGCTACCTCCCACACATGTTTAATATAAAAATTATATTTCAGCTACAATTATGATTGGAAATCAACGAAAAATTATAAATACTTTGCATATTACATAATCAAACTCTTTGACTAATTTCATATGAATTGATGCAAGGGCACGCCTATCTCCCATATATCCTTTATTTTCAAAACCTCTTATAAGACGTTAATATGAAAAATTCGATTTCGGCTACAATTACGATTGGAACTTAATGAAACCTTGTAAATATTTCGCATATTATATATTCCAACTCTCTGGCTAGTTTCATTTCAATCGGTGCAAGGACACGCTTACCTCCCATATGTCCTTTATTTTTTAAATTGAATTTTAGCAACAATTGTGATAAGAATGCAACAAAAAATATTTAGCTCTCGTAAGAATAGTTAAGCTAAGATCTGTGGTGAAATGAACTTCAGTTGGTGCTAGGATATAGCTAACTTATTTATGTCCTTAATTTTAAATATTTAAATTCCTGTTTCTATAGGCTTAATAATGGCACAAGAAATAGCTTTGTGCTATATTTTACTTCAGTTCAGTTTCAGTTGAAAATCTGGCAAATATGCTTAATATGAAAATTCTATTTTGGCTAAAATTATGATTGGAACTCAACGAAACCTTGTAACTACTTCGAATATTATATATTCCAACTCCTTGGCTGATTTCATATCAATCCATGAAAGGACACGCTTTACTCCCATATATCCTTTATTTTCATAAATAAATTTTAGATACAATTGTTATAGAAATACAGCAAACAAATTTTAGCACATGGGAGAATCATTTACATAACATCTCTGATGAACTAGATTTCAGTTGGTGCCAGGTTAAAGGTACTTTTGTGCATGTCTTTAATTTAAGATACTTACTTAAATTTCTGCTAAACACTATAATCAGATTCTAGCTTAAATTTGTTAAAGTTTTAATAATGCCACAAAAAAGCTCTGTGTTAATTTTTATTTATTTGAAGTGATGTGAAAATGTGGCTACCTCCCGCATGTGCTTATTATGAAAATTCCATTTCGGCTACAATTATCATTGGAAATCAATGAAACCTAGTAACAATTCCGTATATAATATATGCCAACTTTTTGGCTGATTTCACATCAATCGTTGCAACGACACGCCTGTCTCCCATATGTCCTTTATTTTCAAAATTAAATTTTAGTAACATTTGTTATAAGAATGTAGCGAAAATACTTATCATTCAAATTATTTTGTTAAGATCTCTGGTAAACTGAATTTCAGTGGTGCCAGGATATACATACATAACTACTTTTTGTATGTCCTTAATTTTTTAAATTTAAATTTCTGTTAATAATTATGATCAGATCACAGCTTAAGCTTCATTATTGCATATCCTTTGCTAAGTTTCACTTCAATTCGTGTGAAAATGTGGCTTCATCCCACATATGCTCAATATGAAAATTCCATTGCGGTTACAATTATGGTTGGAACTCAATGAAACCTCGTAACAATTTCGTATATTATATATTCCAACTCCTTGGCTGATTTCACACCAATCGGTGCAAGGACACATCTACCTCCCATATATCCTTTATTTTCAAAATTACATTTTAATAACAATTAGATAAGAATAAATACAGAAAATGTTTACACACTCGGAAAATAGTTTAGCTGAGATTTCTGGTGAAGTGAACTTCAGTTGGAGCTAGAATATAACTACTTTTTCCATGTCGTTAATCATACAAAAGATTGTCAGCAGGATACATGGATGGTCCTTTTCGTTTATGCATCACAGTGCTACATTCAATGTTTAGTCTGCAATAATTTCGTTAATCATGTTAAGAATTCATCATAAATTGCGACAAGCTTTATTTTTCTTAAAAAATATACATTGTGGACGTCCACAATGCTAAAATTTATAAAACGTGTCTTAGAACCAAAAAAAAAGTTCCATTTAACACAACAAAGCTCTTGAAACTTTTTTAGAATAAATTTTTTTTCCTAAAATAAACATGTTAATAATTATGAAATATTTAAGTAAAATCTATTAATAGACTAATAATAGAAAAATATTTCTCAAGTTTGTATTGTCTGGACACTTAACGCACCAGTGCTACAAGACGAGCTGTACAACTTTTCTAAGGCAAACAATGACAA
Organism: Tachina fera; assembly: GCA_905220375.1. Lineage (NCBI taxonomy): Eukaryota > Metazoa > Arthropoda > Insecta > Diptera > Tachinidae > Tachina > Tachina fera. The sequence goes on along the minus strand of LR999967.1, from coordinate 97,698,540 downwards.
GTTCTTATTGGGTTTCACAAAATAAGCTTTAATTCTTTTTTTTTTCTTTGTAATTTGCTCTAAAAATTACTCGTATGCTTGGACTAAAGTAAATAAAATTTAATGACAGCAACTGTCACAAGTACGAGTATTTAATGGACGTGTTATTTATTGTTGCTGCTACTGGTATTTATTGGCGGTATTTTAAAAAAAACCAAACTCCCATTTAACACTGAAGTGTTAATAGCTTTTTAGTAACGCAGTTTTTCTTGCATTATTTTTAATTTTTATGTTTTACCTGTATCAATAGCGCTTAATACTCGTATACACAAATCTATATGACAATAAAATCTATTTATTTTTATGGTGGTTCAGACAAATTTAATTTATTTCACTGTTTTAAGGAATTTATTTTGAGAGAAGCGAAAATGAAGTAAATACGAGGGTAGCTTTTCAGGTATGTTGTATAACATTTTGTTGAGAGATCTATAAATTTCTATAGACGTTAAATATATCATTATTGTTTTGCAGCAAAAAAAAAAATAGAGAAATCGAAAAAGAATTTAAAATAATTTTATAAAAAAAAATTATTCGAATAATTGAATAATTTAAATTTTTACTCAATTATTCAAATGATTAAGGAATAAAAAATTTTTGGTTTGCCTAGTTTTTTAAAAAGAACTGTTTTTTCAATAAATTGATTTGATTTGACACCAAAGAAATTAACAGCTGATCATCATTTGCTGAAATGTGGTCGCTCACCTGGTATGAATTCACCTTGACTTGTGCTGCCAAGTTTATTGAACCTGTGGCTCAAATTTCTCTAACAAAGCTTGGGTATCACAAAAAAAATTTTAGTACTAATATTTATGTAAATATCAGTTGACTAAGAGTAGCTGCAGTTATCAATATTAAGAGCAGCCCTCCCTCGTATAACAAAATATTCCATTAGTCAATATTATATTATTTTTGTTGTTTCTTCCAATAAGTGTGTGTATGTAAATATTTTGTTAAATATGAACAAATGACATTGTGATTATTTTTTTAAATACCTTCTTAAAATCAAGTTTGTTATTTTTTTTTTTGTTAAATAAAAGTAGCTGGCGTTATTTTTGCGGAATTCCCATCTACGTTTTTATTTACTTTTTACATAAAAAAAAAAAGAAAACCAAACAAATACAAATTCCCGAAATTATTATAAATCGCACGGTGCTACAATCCGGTTTAATTCTTAGAAATTTTGTTGTTTTACTTTCGCTTTAATTCGTTTTAAAAAATTGATTATGTATTATTTTGTAAAATATTTGCTGGTATGTAATTTATTAAAAACAAAAAAAGTTTTAATGAAACCATGATTTATTCTTTAACTAATAAATTAAAAAAAAACTGGAAGGAATGTGGTTTATATTAAAACAGAAATGTTAAGATTTGACAAATTCTTCCAGATTTTGAATAAGAAAATTTAAGTATTGATTTATTTCTAAGAAATTTCCATATAAGATTAGACTTTATTGGTTTGATTTTTAATGGTAACTAAAAGTGGGATTTAATCATGACTGGCCATAAGCATAGACATCGTTAGCTTAAATTTAAAAGCCATGTAATCAACAACTAATTCTTTTTATTTGTTCTACACCAAAGGGGAAAAGGAAACATATTGTTTGCGCTACAATGTCCGTCTGTCTGTCATATTTAGTGTATTTTTAAGCAGAACACACCAATTAATACTGAAACTTGAGCAAATCCAAATTAAAGGGTATTCTATTAGCCAATGTAATTTTGCTATGTTATTTTAACAACTTGCTGGATCTTGTAACCCATAAGAGGCAAACCCTTGAAATTTTATAAATTTCAAAATAAAATAAGGAAATCCTGAAACGAAAAATTCGCCAATATGATAAAGCGCTTAAATAAATAGTATCACCAGAAAGTAGTAAAATAAGTCGCTAAAATGCCAACAAAAATAATCAAAAATTAAGAAAATCGCCAAAAAAAATTAAAAATATATCGCCAAAAACCGAAAAATCGCCAAACCTAAAAAAATCGCTAAACTAAAAATCAGGCTTCCCAGTGGTAAAAATATACATTACGTAATCGATGATATCAGTAATACTTAGTAGCAGTCAGTGGTGATTCGTTCACTTACGGCCCTATGTATAAGCAAAAAATGGCATGAAGTTAGCATAAGTGACGAAATTGAATTAGGTGTTAACGACTTCCTCTATACAATTTGACATTAAAAACGGTCGCATTACATAATCTTAATCCACATCTAAGTCCTAGCATGATTATCAAATGAGAAGTTTAATGGCAAAACTCTTTAAGATCATGTTCAATTTTGCCACTTATGCTAAGCTCGTGCCAATTATTGCTTATACATAGGGCCGTTAGTTATTAGTAACGAAGTACTTCGCTTAATTTCCCCCTGGGTCAATACTATTGTGAATAGCTTTAAGGAAAATTTAATTCTCTTTTTTGCAACTTCCAAATAATAAGAGCAAAATTATATACTCGAAATGTAAGTAGTTAACAAGCAGAAATATATCAATAAATATCGTTAAAAATTAACAATATAATTGATTTATGCACACTGCGTGCATTATGAGAAATAAAAAGCCAACTGCAAGGCTTGTAAGCTTAATGGAAAACAAGCGCTGTACGGAAGCTTTCGTGTGCGCTTTACTGAATTTATTATACGCAATTACGCCACTCAAACTTAGTTTGTGCAGCAAAGTCAAAAGCCTTTTATACGACACTTCGCTGAAAATAAATGTCCTGCAATAAACACGTTTAATTGAAAAAAATTAAATTGAACTTTTAATTAATTTAAATTTTTAAGCAAAAGTTTAATTGAATCAATTATATTTTTAATTTATTTTTTGTTTTTCAGTTAAACGTTTATTGCAGGAAGATTTTTTTCTGTGTATGTACTCAATATTATTTGTCCGTTTATGAGCATAATTTATAAAAACTTGAAAACCTGTTTTTTCGGGACTTGAAGAATTTGATTAGTACATCAAATATGACAATGAGTTTTCATGCCAAAACATCAAGAGCTTAAGATTTTTTAATAATAATACCACTTCTAATCGTTCTATGAGTAAGCATGCTACATTTGGTCTTGCGACTATTCAGAAATCGTTCTTAAATTATAATTTAAAGTAAGAGTATCATTCATACTTTGCCTCATAACCTCAACCTCCGGCAGGTTTAGTCTATTGCTGCATGAGCATCAATGGCCAGTGCTGCTGTAATCCACGAAAGAGTTGATAGGATGTGAAGTTTAACATCAGAGGTTATTTGGAAACATAAGAAATATACTAGGAGTAGAGCGTAGGCTTGCGGTAGCCCTTAATTCACCTTGAATTCGTTTGATGAAATCTCTGCTATAAAAAACTCTTATAGTGTTAGGGGTCGCACTGAAACTGAGTAAGAGTCGAGAGAAGTGATCATCGGAACCAAAAGCAGGATGGTGATATACCAAAAGTTAATGCAAATTGTCATAACCATAACTACACAAAACAGCTGTTCGATCCAAAATTATGGGCAACACTGTATTTGATTATACCCAGCAAAAAAAAATTTTGATTTAGAAGCGCTAACAACTGAGGGAAGCAATGTTTTGCTTATTTGATAGCAAAAGCTTCCAAAAATGCTTCTGAAGAACACTAACGCAAGGCGGGCTTTAACCAAAAATTATATATTATTACTTCTGTGAAGCACTTTAGTAAGGCAAAAAATATTTTATGGCTTTTTGGAAGCTAAATATAGTTATTGCTTCTAGCTGGCTCATCTCGAACAAAAAAATGCCTTATTCATGCGCAACAGAAAGTTATTCTCTAAGATTGTCTTCCTTACAAAAACGCTTCTGGTAATAAATAATGGAAAACATAAACAGCTGTTTATGGTTATGGCAGCACTAGTTGGTGAAGCAAATATATTTATAGCCATGGGAATGATTATGGTTATAGAATTATGCTATGACACGTCTGATTGAACTCTAAATAATTATTTTGCAGCTGCTTAAACATTTTTTTTTAAATTCACGGAGAATTGATTGCACAAAGAAAACATTTCATGGGAATAAAAATATCACACCCTATTTACGGTAGGTCATTCACACAGGAGCATAATTGTGCTGGCTTAACATGTCAATTTGTTAATGAGAAAGTCGAAGAGAGTGGTTTTTTTCAACCAGCTACAACTCCGCATTTGCAGTACAAAGCCAATCCATATACAACTTTGACAGGCAAATGTCAAATGCATACAAAAAACACTAATATGTAAACACTAAGCAGTGTGGACTTAAATGTTTTTATGCCAGCTGAATTAGGGCTAATAAATCAGTCAAAGCTCAAATGCTGGTTTAGTTAAACTAAACTAAAATTTATGTGTAGTTTAAACTCAAGAGGAGTAAATCAGTGAACCATAAGTTATTTGTAGTTTAAAAAATTATATTGTGGCAGCACTAGAATAAATGTAAAAAAAAACAGCTGTTTTGCAGCAGGCTATCATTTCTTTGCGCAATCTAAAAGGCAAAAAAGTTAAACATTTTAATTAAAGGTAAAAGAATTTAACTGAAAACGGAATTATATTGATGCTAGTAGAACTAGAAGTAGAATACTATAAAAGAATAGTAGAGTGTAAGAAAACAGGTCAAACAGGATCTTAAGAAAAAGTAGTGGCTGGGAAATAAATTAAGTGCTCTTTTAATGCAAAAGCTATGGACTGTAAGTAACAAAACCATATGGACTTTATTGGTAGTTTAAACACCTAATTTTATGCGTTTACAGGTGGTTTAGGGACTGTATTCATTTAAAAGTTTGCTAGTTTAAACACATTTTAAACCAAAAATGGAGATTAACTTGCAATGATTTATTAACCATAAGTCTCGTGTGTTCTGGAAACAACAAAAATTGTGCAGCTTAAAAGATAGTCCAGTGTGTGAAAGGCCATAGAGGTGTTTATTTTACAACGATTATGTAATAAAAATTTTGACTCGAAAGTATTGGGTGTTTTTTATTGAGGTATAGAACTTTAAGTTGGCAGTTTTAACTGGCGGCCATTTTGTCAGCTGTCAAGTGATTAATATTTAGTTTGGTTTGCCATTTCATCATGAACAGGTTGACAAAAGAACAACGCTTGCAAATCGTGCAAATTTATTTCGAAAATAATGGTTCAGTTCGCGAAGTTTACCGCAAGCTCCGTCCATTTTATGGTCCACATAATCGTCCATCAGAGCAATTAATTCGGTTAACCATGGATCGTTTTCGCACTACGTTTACTCTATGTGATAATACGCATCCGCAGAGACGTCGAACAGTGCGCACCAAAGAAACAATTGCCGCTGTAGAGCAAAGTGTTGAAGAGGACCCGAATGAATCGATTCGCCACCGGAGACCGGTATAGAGCCATGATAACCGACTATTTTGTTCCCGAATTGGATGGCATGAATGTGGATGAGTTGTGGTTTCAACAAGACGGCGCTACATGCCACACAGCGCACGTCACAATCGATTTATTGAAGGAAACATTCGATGAGCGCATAATTTCGCGGAATCGACCTGTCAATTGGCCACCAAGATCGTGTGATTTGACACCATTGGATTATTTTCTTTGGGGATATGTGAAGTCGCTCGTCTACGCCAACAAACCAGAAACGCTAGGGGACTTGGAAGCCAACATTCGTGGCGTTATTGCCAACATACGGTCCCATATGCTCGAAAAAGTGGTTGAAAATTGGACCTGTAGAATTGGCTTTATTCGAGCCAGCCGCGGCGCCCACATGCCCGAAATCATATTTAAACATTAATGGCATAAAATTATCCTTCCAATAAAGCCAAATTGATGGATATTAAAACGATTTTCTTGTGTTTTATTTCAATTCGAAGTTCTATACCTCTAAAAAACACCCTGTACAAGTAATTGGGGCTTCCCCACGGACTAGTGTATATAGTTTGCTATTGCGATATAATTTGTAAATGGATTTGTAAAATTCATTAATTAAACAATAGATATGTCTAAATAATAATTAGCTAATGCTGTTTATGTTGCTGTCTGTGTCTGTCGCCAGTAACGGGTTAAAATACATATTTATGTTAATTTCAATTATTAATTATTTAAACGTTTTGTTAACATCGTCGCTGTTGTTTTTGTTGCAAACCATTAAATTTTGTGTCTCCATTTGTATTGTTGTGTGTGTGTGTGTGTGTGTTCAGTTATGTATGGATGTTATTTATAATTAAAATTATAGTTTTTGACACATATGCGAGTTTTATGATAAGATTTTGACTGACTTTAAGCGTTTGATTATCTGCTGCTACTCTTGTTCCGAAATTATATTCGAATTGAAATCCAATCCCAATAAAAATTAGTTTTTAAGTATTTTATTTTTTGTTTTGTTTATTTTCTCTCTCTCAAGTTTCACAATATTTACAGGCCATTTGTTGTCCAATGGCTGAATATTGTACGAGTGAGTAGTAAAAGTGAACAGCAGCCGCCACCAGTAGTTGTTGACTTGATTTTAATAATTGTCTAAAAGGCCATAAATGGTCTTATGAAAATCATAAATTTTATATTAAATTAAATAAAAGTGGCACATGCTTAACTATACATATACATACTGACTGGTCTTATTTAGTTTTTATTTCTTTTTGCTTTTCTTTCTTTGATTCATTTTGAGCTTTTTCGGTTGTTTGGCTAAATGAGTAAATGTAATGTTATAAATAAGACGGACTGACAGTTAGACAAATGGTCATAGTAATCTATATAAATTGACAAAAACTATTGTGCTGATTTTTAAAAACAAACATTAGTTAGTTCTTTCTTTTTTCTATTATTTCAAAAATGTGTACTCAAGAAGTGTGTAAAATGTTGGGAGAGACAAATCTTAAAATTTATTGTTTATAAGAAGCTTTTAAGCGGCTTATTATTAAATTTTTGACCATGGGTGCATTATGGTAGTTAGGCCTTTTTAAGACTTGTACTGCGCAGTCATTTAAATGCAAGTGACAATTTCGTTCAGACGAAATGTAAATATTGAAACGAAATTTTTGTACGTATTTAAATTGAATATTTAGAAAATATGTATGCCAAATGTTGGCAGATAAGAAAAGTTTACAGTTCTGAGAAAAATTTTTTTTGGCAAATTAAAATTTTTCCAAAAAAAAAATAAGTTAAATCACATGAAAACATCGTATTTTGAAGTAGTTTCATCCAGTTGTTTAATTTAATTTTTGCATGTTAAAAATTTGCTTCGAATGTGCCATTTAACACCATGCCTTTTTAGCCTGCCCTGTTTAAAAACTTTCTTTAAAATCCCTTTGAAAAGTCAAGGACATTTACATAAGACTTTTTCTTGTAGCCCTTTTGACGTTTATTTATACACTTAATACTAAGAGTACGAAATTTTAATTTTAATTTAATTTTAATTTCAAAAAAGTCTGCCTGTAAGGGCAAGCAGAAAAGGTACAGTGTAAATTGTGTCTTAACCCTTATTAGAAAAGAAATTACAATGAGGAACTACATATAAATTTTTTTTTTTTAAATTAAGACCAGGGGATAAATTACAGCACTTGTTATCGAACGAAATTACGAAATATTTCAATAGGGTTTATATGGAAATATTTTTAAATTTCGAACGCTACGAAAAGCCGTAAGTAATTTGCGCCCGGAAATATTTGAGTTTAAAAATGTCAGAATTTATTAACGTAGCTAAGTTGAATTGCACTCGTATAATGGACATTTCAATAAAGCTTTTGCTTTTATTAGTATATGACTCTTATTATAAATACCAATTTATGATATAACTCTCATTTAGTTAACATAAAAATTATTATAAGTATGCGAGAGTTGCAATAAGTGCGAGACTTTTTGAATGAAATACAGATTTTTTAATTAAAAAATAATTTTATTTTTCAACATGGTCTGTTTTAAGTTTTGTAGAATTGTTTGCATGTTACTCCAAACTTTGTCAAACCTTATAAAAAAAATTATATATGTCGAGGTCATGAAAATATTTATTTGTTTGTGAAATAAATTATTTTTTTTTTTGTTAAAGCCATTTCTGCAGGAAATCTAGTGGGAATTTTATTCTTCTTTTCAATAAGTTGGCACAATATTCGCCATTAATTAATTTAATTTACCAGCGTGCATCCCTAAAAACGGTTGCCATGACCTTATTGGCTGATGCTCCCATCTTGCCCTTCTTTGACGACTATTTACTCCGAGAAACTCACTATTTTAACCACGTTTCATTTACGGTGACAAAACGGTGTAGAAACTCACCCATATTGCGGTTCAATAGCGTCAAACACCAGTACTGGAAAGTTGTCACACGATTGGGGTTGTTGGCAAACGCGGCAGCCATCTTGCGGAAAGCTTTTTCATGCCCAAGCGGCCATTCAAAATTAAAACCGCTTATCCATATTATGTGCTTCTGCAATCTGTCTCACTTTTAATAAAATATCGGTCGACATTATAGTAACGCAAAACTGCAAAACTTGTGCAAACAGGTACATATGTATATCTGTGCAGACCTATAGTACGAATACGAATTTAGTGAACTTTATGGGTATAAAACCCTTGAAAGTGAATAGTCCCCATAGTATTTATCAAGCTTAGTATTGGTGTAAGTAATGGTTTTCTGCCCTAATGAGCAGACGAAATTCATATTTTTGTAAACGAAATGGCGCAGCTTATAAAACTTCTGCCTGTTGATAGGAGCAGCGTTGCCCTTTTAGTCAAGGCGCAATCATATCAGGTTAACTCAATTCAGCAGCTGATGATCAGCTGTTAATTTCTCTTGTCAATGTATCAATCAAATCAAATCAAAGCTAAACTTTCGCCAAAATTTTTTGAAAGCAGGAAGATTTACAGCAAGGCGAATCTATACTGGGTGGTCGCAAGATATCAGGTGATAATTTCTAATCCGCTTTTAACACAAATATTTCGCTAACTTTTTTTTGACATTTAAATTATAAATTTCTCCAAGAGAATTGAGCTGAGTATATATTATATGAATTTGCTTTGTTTTATACTAACAAATATACAAGAGAAATGTGCAGAGTTGCAAATCGCCCTACTTTCAGTTAAGAGTCAAAAAGACACGGAATTAGTTATTACGTTTGTAGACTGTTTAAATATGAAAACAAAAAACTTATATTATAACTTATTGAAGTCTGTGTCACAATCACATGGCATAAAATTGTTTTAATATTTTTTCGATTATTTTATACATCAAAAAATAATTTTAACTCATCTATGAAAACAATCTTTCAAGAAATGTCTGCCCTAAATACGTTTTATGTGACCTCATTTGCATAAAATTAGTTCAACTTGAACAAAACCCCCACAACAAATGTTTTATTATCATTTTCTATTTGTTTAATTGCTTTGTTATTTATTTTTGCTGAAATAGCAAAATCATTATACAAAAAAAAAACTTAAATGCTTAAATAGTTCTCATAAACAGATGTTTGTCTCAAATATAAAATACATCTGCTAAAGACTTGTTGGCATTTAACATAATTTTCGCCAACACTCAGAGAAATTATTTGCGAAAAACTATCAAGCAAATTAGCAGACAAATAACAGTGAATACGAGTGCATGCTTTTAGTCACGATTTACACTGTGAAATTTTTATTTCATTAGCGTCTACACAGCGAAATTTCTTTTAAATGAAATTCAATTGTTTTCTATGTTTACCTTAACATTATTATTAATTTTTTTACATTTCCAAATAAAAAAAAACAAAAAATTTAAGTTGATACTTAATAAGAAAATGGTAACATTTACTAAAAACCTGCTCAACGTAAGTATAAAATTTATAACGAGATAATTAATTTTTATTTTGATTTTCACACAGATTCTTTCTCTAGACCAGTCGTAACTGCCTGACTTGTGGAAGCAAGTCAATATAAAAAATTCTTGTAAGCAAGTACGATTTAGAAAATAAAAAAGAATTTCCAGGTTCATGAAATTCTCCCTCTTATCTTCAAGCTCCGACTTTCTGAAAGAAAAAATTCCTAGTGTGAACCATGACTTAAGCAGCATACGGAAAATAAATTTTCGTAATTACTTTAATTATAAATTAATTTATCAAAAAAAGAACGAGAAAAAATATATATAACCTGAAGAAGTTAACCGAAGGTTAACGAAATATTGAATCAATAAATTGAAATATAAACTGAACTTAAGCTCAAAAAATAGTTTTAACTTAACATTAAAAAAAGGTCGCACAATTAGATAAAAATATTTGATTATTTTAATTATTGAAAAAAGTACTTTCTTTTTTTTGAATTCAGAATTTTAATGAATTTACGTAGAGAAATGTTTCATTAAATTTCATGAAATTTATTGCACGAAACTTTTTGGTTTGGTTAATGTTCGTAGCAGCGCTAGAGATGAGAAAGACCTGAATCATCTTTGTAGCATTTAATACGTTTTTTTATTATCATCAAATAGAAAAAAAGTTTGCTTGCAAGTAATATCAGAAAAATGTTCATAGTGTGAATTGAAACCTGAAAATTTTGTTAAAGCAACTTCTTATTTTTAGTGCCGGTTCACAAACGTAAACTTTTGTTAATCAACTTTTAATGCAGCTGAAAGAAATAAAAGATATATTTCTATTTCCTTCTCCATCTTTCTTACACATGAATAAGGAGTTGACCAACAAAAGGTGACGCGTAAGAACCGGGACTAAGTGAAAAAGAGTGAGAGAGGCATGTCTTGACCAGAACTATACATTTATTTTAAATTGTAATTTTGACTATTTGATTTAACATTTTGTAGTGTATGCAAAACACAAATAAATACATAAAAATAAAAATAAATACATTTCTAAAGAAGTTTATTGTGCTAGAGAGCTGAAAACTGAAAATCTGTTTAAGTTTTTACTCACACCATTTGGGGTCAATGGAGCAACAGAGCAAATGATTGACACTCGTTTACACTTTTACAATGGCAGCAATTACAAAAATTTACAGACACATGAAAGACAGACAGATGGACAGACAGATGGACAGACAAACACATAACCACTCATATGCTTAACGATACAGCTAAATGCATCAATGAATGAACGAACGAGCGGACGGATAAACATAAAAATAAATGCACAGATTTTTAATGAAATGAACATGAAGTGATCACTGATCACACATTTAAGCAAAAGGAAGACATGCCTGCTGTTTAATAAAAGAATTTAAATTAAATAAGAGAGAAAAAAATTATTATAATGAAAAAGAAAGAAAATAAATTAAAAATAAATAAAAATCGTATACACTTTTAATCAAAAGCACCTGAGATGCATTTTAATTTTGTTGGTCTTGAAAATGTTTCAAATTAATTCAAATTGTATGTGCTGCAAATGAAACAACACACACACACAATCACACTTACTCTATAATAGTACACTGTCAGAAAAATTAATTATTGGCATTTGGTTGGTGGGTGAAGATGCAGAGGGGACAAGACTGCAGATGCTACTCGTAGCATACATAAATCGATGTCAATAAACTTGTGAATGATGCGTGATCGATCAGTTGTGATTGCAAATGAAAATATAAGTGTTAGCGACATGAGATCTTTTTTCTAATTTTTTGTATTGACTGCAGCAGCGGTGTGGGTGGGTGAATAGGAAGTGTGAACGGCTTGTCGGAAGATAAATATTTTTATTGCTAGTAAATGTTGTAATATTTTATGAGTAAAATTTTTAAATAATACTCTTCTTTATGTAAACGCACGTGTATTTAACAAGGGATTCTAAAAGAGTACGCAAGTGATGTCGCAGCTACGTAGCCCTCTATCTAAACGTGGTCTCAACAAAAGAATTTACTATGTATAAAGAATGGCAACATCATCAGTTTGTTTACAAAAAAAAAAAACAAGTAAGAGAGTGCTATATTCGGCTGTGCTGAATCTTATATACCCTTTACCGAAGTACGTATGTATATTTAGTATACAAATATAAACACAAGTACATTTAAAAAAAATTTATAATTTTTAGTGCAATTTTTAGCAAGGGACATCTCAATATATTTTGACTAAAGAATATAATTCAAATATTTTATTTTCGATATTCGCAATAGTTGAATATTTTATTATTCACTCTGTATTTAAGAAATAAGTTACATTCATCCTTATTCCAGTTGTCAACATTGACGTCATGACAATACAATACCAAAAAATAGGGGCTTGTTTTCTCGCTTTCGAGATGTTCAAAAACCGTGCTAATATTTAATAATCCTAACATAGTCTTAGTATTGTACCTCCATGCCAAGTAAACCAACTTGTTTTATATTTTCCCATATTTAAAAATCTTTGATGTTGCAAAACTATTTAGTGTCTCAATTGAAACATCCCACCATTTCATCAATATTCCTAAAGAATTTTTTAGATTTTGCTCAGCAGAAAGGAACGTTATCAGGGAACATTTGTTTTAATTTATTTTATAGTTATGAATGCTCTTCAGCGATAAATTTTATTTCTATATATATTTACTAAAAATTATATGAAACAAAACTGTGTTGAGATTATAACAAGCAACATGATACAAACCTTTTTTTGTACTTAAACGAGATATCCATATAAAAATTTAACATAAAAAAATCTTGAGTAAAGATCTTCCTAAAACATGAAATATTTTTAACTGAAAAAAAACATTTTTTATTTTTTTATTTCCAACCCTGGAATCATAATTTTGATTTTTCTGGTTTTTAATACTAATTTATTTCTTTCTAAAATATATAATATATTTAATTACAAAAGAAATAGCTAGTTTGATTTAATTAGTTTTATATACAAAAAAAAAGTTTATTAAGTTTTCCAAGTCTGATTTTTATGTTTCTAATTTTGTATTTCAAACTGTTTCTTTCTAAGACATAAATTACATTAAATTTGGAAACAAAAAAAAAACTAATTGATCTAATTACTTTTATATATAAAACTAAATAAATTTTCCAACCCTGGGGTTGGAATCATCCTTTTATATTTTTGTCACTTCTTATAACAATCTAGTTGTATAAAAATTTATAAAATATGTTTAGTGAACAAAGAAAAAAGGAAATATGGAACAAATTGGTTTTATTTAGTTATTCTTATATGCAAAAAAACTTTCCAGCTCCGGAGCTGTGGTTTTTAGTTTTCTAAACTTTTATAACAAAGTTTTCTTTCCATAACATTAAATACATCTAATTTATAAAGAAAAAGAAAGAAATAATAACTTTTGCTATCAGAAAAAGTGTAAGTTTCCCAACCCTGGAATCATCCTTTTATATTCTTCTGATTTCATACACCAATATATTTCTTTTAAGAATATAAGATATGTTTAATTTCTATAGAAAAAGGAAAATTAAGGTTTAGTAGGATACTTTTGTATAACAAAAAAGTTAAGGTTTTCCAACCCTGAAAATGTTTTTATATTTTTTTAATTTATTTTTTTTATTTCATACCATTTTTATTCGTACTGAAATATAAAATAAGTTTATTGAAAAAAAAAAAAAAAATTAGCTCTGGGTAGTTACTTTTATGCGGCAAAATAAAGTTTAAGATTTCCAGCTCTGAAAACCGTGTGCTCGATTTTGCTGATTTTCAATACCAATATATTTTGGACCATTTCTGATATACCAATTAAAAACCGAAGTCTCTAGCTTTTCTGGGATCTTCGGAAAACCGATTTCACGTACATCATACGGATGGACTGACAGACGGACATCGCCTATTTGTCTTCTCTATGAATGAGGATCCAGACTATATACACTATATGGGCCTCAAAAATGGTAAGGGTTATAACAGAAATGTGAATAAGGTATAAGAGAAGTACATGTAAATAAACTAAGTAATGAAAACTGGTTTTAGCGATTAAGAACATTTTTGTTCTCTCATATATAGTTGTAAAATTTGAAGTTGTGGAAATAATACGGGGTTATGCTGTAAATATTATAACAATGTAAAATTTTAGAGTAAAGTTTCAAATGTGTTTAATGATGGAAGTAAAATCATGGGAATGATGATCTTAAGGTTCTTTAACAATAACCATGTACCATGTAAAACTTTAGTTAGAGCCAACCTTATGGGCAACACTGTATTTGATTACAGTTGACTGCCTTAAAGCTATAGACATAATCATAAAACTCAATTGATTTTTGGTCTTTCAACATAACCACAACCGGGTGCTTGCTATACTATACATAATTATTTATTTTTTATGTGATTTTACATTTTAATTTGCTGTATTGGTTGGCAAGTTTTCATTTATAGTTATTTTTGTTAATTTTTTTACTAAAATTTAAAATTACTTATTTAAAATTTTGTGGTTAATAAAATGCATGATGGAAATCTTGTGAAAACCTGGCGCTTTTGCAATGCAGAAGTAGATAAAAATAAAAAAAAACAGCTGTTTATGGATATGGCAGCACTATTAGTTGAATCGAATATATTTATGGTTATGGCAATGCTTATGACTACGACATTAATGGTATGGCACGGCCATTTTCACAATATACGATTATTTAATTTAGACTTGTATCGAGCTTTTTGAGTAGGTCGTTTTAGACACAACTGAATGAGTTCGATACAAGTCTATTAAGAATACGGAGGATACCTTTTTAGAAAGTGCAGAATTATTTAAATTTTTATAACAAAAGCCCCACTGTAAATCGGGTAGTTTACGCACCACTAATTAGACACCAGAAGGCACCGTCGGATCGAGCTAAAAAATTAAGACCGCATTTATGACAGCAGACCTCATATTTTAGACAGCCTCATATTTTAAGAATTAAAATAAATCCCATACAAGTTGCGACAAAGTTTAATAGACTGCATTAAATTTTTAAATGATTTTTGTTTTCATTTTGAAATAAAGTTGTTTATTGCAGGAATATTTTTTTTCTGTGTAGGTTATTTCATTTACTGATATTAAAACAGCCGGTCTGGCAAGGCTATCAGCTGTTAAGTACCTGTCATCTAAAATGTCCTTTACTCAGTGACACAAATATGGATGGTGTAAAACTTACTACAAGGGTGGTGGTTCCAAAGTGGTGGCCACTTTTCCAGCATTAACGGGGTGATTATGATCATCATAATCGAGCTATTGTGCAAGGAATTGGCAAGATTATAAATAATATATAAATATGTAATATCATATACATAAATGTTGATTGATGGCTTTTATATTCTTAACCGGCAAATTTCATTCAGTTGTAAATATTTATGTGACTGTTCGAAGTATGTGGACCATTTGTTATAGCAACAATGAAATGCATATGGACAATGCAAGTAAATTTCACTTATAATAGTATTATGACAATATGTTGAATAATAAATTTCTTGAATATGTATTTAACAGCCATTTTTTCAAAGTTTGTGAAAATAAAAATTTTTGGCTAAGTGGGAGTTGTTAAAGCTCTAATTAACTTCTAATCGGACACTATAAAAAAGGCAGTTAAAATTATTACGTATAAACGTAATATGTACCTATATTTCACCATCAAATAATAAAACTGTCACGTCCTAATTGATTGTAAATCACTGTCAAGACTGCGCTTAAAGGACTTAACCCCAGACACATGATCACTCAGAAGCTCTTGCTCGCGATATGATCATTTGTACGTGCTTGTAAATATTGGCTAGTTAACGAAATAATATGCAACCTAGAGTTGAGCGATATTTTGAAACCTGTTCTTTTTTCACAGCGATTGAAAAATCACTAATCACAACTGTGACTGAATTTATCAAGTAACAGGTTTTGGAAATATAGTTATTTTATACAAACTGTGATTGATCTTATATGCTTACTTAACATTAGATGAGGCTACCACATGAATTTCTTTTTTTTATACCTTCAGCTTTTGTTGTTGATAAAAAAAATTGTCAAGTCGTGTCAAATCGTCTTTTCTTGCAACTATGTACATACATCTCACATGTTCACATTTGCAAATTTTTGTCTCTCTGCCTCTTATACATACGAAAATCACAATATTTGGACGGGGTTGTTTGTTCTTGTCGCTCTTCTTATTGGTATTTATCAAAATATCATTACTAATAAAGACTTTTAAAGCAGAAGAGCAGAAATGCGTTAAACCGTGATCACAGTCACAGTTTAATTTCACTGCTGCTCTTCTAAGTAGATTTTCTCAAAACAACAGAACTTCTACAAACAAAATACTGCTAAACTGTGATCACAGTCACAGTTTAAAAGAACAGCGATTTAGAAATCACATTCACAAGGAGCAACATTATTAAAAAATCACGTTATCGCTCATCACTAATGCAAGCATACAATTTTTGGTTTTTTTTAACATTTATTTGGCTTGTTTTGAAATGATTTTATAATTTGGTATTTTGTATCAATAAAAAATCATGTGAAAACATCATGATTAATTCAGGAGGCATTAAATTTCAAATCTCTCTCTCGCACAGACATTCAGCCAGACAATTGCCAAATTAAATTTGTATTAGTCATTGAAAATATTTTGGAATTTCTTGTCGTTGTTTTTGAAATTCAGACATGACTTGACATTTTATTTTTTATTTTTTCTTATTTATGTATGTACATATGTATTTGTTTTGTTGATTTCAATAAATGAAGATCATTATTTGTGTATGATTAAGAGCTTTTTTTTGGAATTTTCTATGCGTGTAATTTATTTTATATAATTAACATTATTTTAATGGATTTATTGCCTTCATTTGCTGCATTTTTTGTTAAATAATAAATGTGTTGAAATATGTTAATTGTATAGTAATATGTTTGTATATTGGTATGCACATAATGCATACATAATAATCTTTTATTTTTATTTTTTATTTTTGTAAATATGACTGTGCTTGAATTTGAATTTTTGTTTTGTTTGTAACAATCCGGGGACCCAGTGGGTAAAAATAATTAGAGTACATGGAATCCAATAGTTCCAACAATTTGAATACATTTTTCAACTTCAATGGTAAAAATTTCTTTAGTAGAAATGTTCATTCATAATATGGGCAATTCTTCGAAAAATTCCATTATTTTGTAGCGTACGACAGCAAAAAATTAACCTTGTATATCTGAACAACGTGACTCTCTTTTACTTAAAATTTTACCTAACGCAGAGCTGCTGACGGCATACACAAATATATAAAGAAGTTAAAAAAAGTTACGTTTTCTTTGAAAAAACAAAAATTTTTGCTTGGTGTCGCATGCTACAAACAGTTCACATTCCTGTGGAAATGCCCATATGTTCTTTTAATTGATATAGTTTTCAATCTTATTTATTGTTTAAACAAGATCTAAGTAACTATCAGCTGTTAAATGGGTGGTCAAATTAAGCACTGATGGCAACTCAAAAAAACACATTAAAGGGTATTCTATCAGTTAATGTTATTTTGATTATGTAATTTCATCAACATGCTGTATCTTGAAAACTCTTAAAATTTTCAAATAAGCTGCAACTAAAAAATTCGAAAATAAATATATTACCAAAACGATAAAATTGCCAAAAAAAAAAACAAAATTAATTTAGTAAAGTGCGACTTTGACCAGCGCACGAAGGGTTCCATAAAGACACTAGATATGTAATTCAATACAAACTTTTTTAGCTTACATATATAATATATACATAGTTTTGAATTTTTTTTCCTTTTTAGGCTTTTTTCGGTTCTCTGTTTTTTTTAATTTGCGATTATTTCGGTTTTTGGCGTTTTTACAGTTTGGCGGGTAAAGGATCCCTGATGATCTGCATTAGCAACAGTGAAGTGAGCATAGAATCCAGCTAAGCCCATCAATAATCAATTTCAATGTATTTTTAATAAAAAATTATTTTACTAAATAAGTAAAATAATAGTTTGGGATTATTAGTGCGTTAATAAATGTTAAACTTAGATTTTTTTTATTTTGTTGATTTTTTTAGTTTTGGCACCTTTCTCGCGGCTGTGCAATATTTTGCGGTTTTTGGCGATTTTTTTTAATTTAGGCGATTTTTTTCATATAAACAATTATTTTGGTTTTGGCACCTTTTTCGCGTTTTGGCGATTTTTTTCGTTTTTTGAGTTTTTTTATATTTTTGGCGATTCTTTTCATTAGGCCGAATTTTTCGAATTTGGCGATTTATTTTAGTATTTGAATTTTTTTTTAATTTCGGCGACTTTTTTCGTTTTAGCGATTTATTTTAAATTTTTGGCGGCGATTTTTTTTTTGGTTTGGCGATTTTATAATTTTCTTATTTTTTAGTTTTACCGTTTTTGAAAATTTCAAGAGTTTACCTCTTACGGTTTCCCAATTCCAACAAATTGTCAAAATGATATAGTCAAAATTGTACTAACTGATAGAACACCCTTTAATTTAAATTTTTTTAAATTTTAGTGCTATATGACATCTGATTTTAATATTTTTCGTTGCTCGTTTTAGAACACTCTTTTTATTTTTAGCTCTCATGTATTTATTGTTGTAGCGGCCAAGGTTCTATGTACATACTTTGTCCAAATTTCAGGTCCGTAGCTCTTACGGTTCCTGAGAAAATAACTGTGACGAACGGACGTACAGCTTAGCGAAAAGAATAGTGCTCCTTTTCACCTTCGGTTTACGGAACCCTAAAAATCGCCAAAAAGAAAAAAGCACCAAAATTAAAAAAATAATAAAATAAAAAAAAATAAAAAATTGAAACTGAAATAAAAACCCAAAAACTTAAGGAGCGCCAAAACTAAGAAGAAAAGAACACGAAAAAACACCAAAACTAAAATAAGAAAATTAAAAACTTAAAAAAATGCGCCAAAATTAAAAAAAATCGCCAAAAAGCAAAAATAGTTTACCGAACGGAATACTTAGTGTGAAATGAAATGTTTTAGATTTTGTTTTAGATTTCAAAGAACGGAAAATCTTAACTATAACATGATCGGCTGATTGTTGGCATGCATGTATTACGATGTACGAAAATTCCAGGTGCGCAACAGCTCAAGTTTCAAAATTAAATTACCAATTAAATTCTTAAGAAGAAAAAGAGGTGTTGTGCCCTTTATTTTAAAATCATACATATTCCAAAGAAAGAAATCAAAATTACAAAGTCTGATTGTTTAGCTGGCGCCATTATACTATTTTTTTTTTAAATATACATACATATACATAAATATGTATTAGTTATGTTGATTTCTTACACAATTAAATGAACTAAAAAAAAAACATAAAATAAAATAGCCAATGAAACAACGATGTCACCACCAGCAGACCCAGTTTTATAGCTTTTAGTTTTTATTGTTATTGCTGTTGTTGTTGTTGTTATCGTTCTGTTTCTACTTCAAAATTAGTTTTATTCGATTTTTATGTGTAACTAATGAAGTAATTTACACTAATATTGAATTTCCAAATAATAATTTTATTGAAAAACTTTGTCATTCGAGTAGTTTTATTTCTTAGTTTATTTATAATGTTTATTTTATTTATTAAGTTTTAAACAATTTATTTCTATAGGTGCGCATAAATAGCTATACAAACTGAATATTAAATTAGTTAGAATTAGAAGAAAAAAAATAATAAATTAAAAATATTCCAGGAACAACTTTTATTGTAAATGCATAAAGGGGCAGTACCTCAATTATGTTTATAACTCGTTGCATAATGTTTCCTGTGAAGGCAAGCAGAAAATGCTGTGCAATTCAGTTCGCTAAAGGGAAACTTCATTGTAGCCACAGTGAATATTTTATCAAAAAATAAAATACTAATAAATTATAAGCAAGATAAAAAATTATAAATATAAAAATAAATGATTTTCTTATAAAAAATACGAAAGCTTTTTAAAATTTATTTTCAATATTCAAATATTTGCAATTAAATCTTAGCAAGAGCTCATTTATCTCAGAGTTAAGAGAACAGCTGTTCAAAAAGAAACACCTGACAATAACTTGTTATTTCTTGTTCTCGTAAGTGCAAAAATTTTCCACCATTTTTTTTGGACATAAAAAATTTTTTCTCAGTAATGAAAGCTCGTTAAAAGCTGAATTCACTATAAACGTACAAATTTACATAAATCCAGGCGTCTACTCTGTAACTCGAAATGATAAAAAATGCTTTCGAATTTGCATGAAATTAACATACAAATTCGGAAACATTTTTCTTCGTTTTGAATTGCGGAGAAGAAGAAGAAGAAGAATAATTTATTAGTTATAAGCTATAGTTCGTTCGCTATAAGTTTGAGAATTTAGAACATTTTTAAAGCGATTTCTTATTTCATGTTTTATTTACTTTTTGCTGAAGCAGCATTTCATACGAGCTAAATCGTCTTTTGTCGTCTGCTGGTTCTACTTCGTGTGATATTAAATTTTCTATTTTTTAATATAGAAAGGCCCCGGGTTAGGAAGGGTTGTGCTTCATCGCACCTCCACTCGGAAACCCAATTGGGTCGTTTGTGATCCATTAATATAAAATTTAAACAGTCATCAGAAGTAGTAAATCTTTCTAGATTAGTAATTTTCTGAAGCTTAAAAGCATTTCGTTACCTTAATATAGAAAGGCCCTAACTCATTATTTTTTTGAATTCAGATTTTCTTGCATATTTCGATAGAAGAACATTTAATGTAACGAAAAATGCAAAAATTTCGAAATAAAAAAAAACAATGAGTTAGGGCCTTTCTATATTAAGGTAACGAAATGCTTTTAAGCAATCATTAGACTGTTTATATTTTATATTAATAAAATTGTTATGAGTATATGTGACCCGGTCTATGAAAAGGTGGCTTATGATTCAAAAAGTACAACTACCGAGAAACTGGCGAAATGCGAATGACGACATTTTTTTACAGCTGATTTCTCGAAATTTTGTTTTTGAGTCATAAGCTACTTTTTAATAGACTGGGTCACATATAATTATATTCGAATAAATTCTATTTAACTATTTTAGTACAATTTTATCGATTTTTTAAATATTCGACTATTCGAATAAATTTTATTCATCTATTAAAATAAAAAAATTTTTTAATTATTCGAATAAAATTTATTCGATTATTCGAATAAAATTTTGTTCGATTCTTCGATTAAAATTTATTTGATTATTTGTGTAAAATATATTTGATTATTCGTACTAATTTTATTCGACTATTACGAAATAAAATTTTGAAAAATTTATTAAATTATTCGAATAAAGGTTGTGTTATATATATCATTTTTAAACATATTACAAGTCAAGTGGTTCTATATTTTTTAAACAAACACATATACATAATATAAAAATATTTGAGTAAAATTTACAGGAGTTTTGAAATAATATTTGTTTGATTATCCCCAAAAAAAATTTAATCGATTATTTGTTTATTCGTTAAAAAAATTTATTAGATAATTCGAGTGAAATTATTTTTACTTTCGTTAAAATTTATTTTAATTAGTGGAATAAGGAAAAAACTATATTTTATTCAAAAAAAATTTGTTATGATTATTCGAATAAAATTTATTCGATTATGAGAATAATTTTTTTCAAAAATGTAATTAAATAAAAATATTTGCGATTATGTGAATAAAATTTATTTAAATAGCCGAATAGAAATTACACAAATATTTAATCGAATATTCGAATGAAATTTATTAATTTTGTAGAATAAAATTTAATACTAAAATTTATTTGATTATTCGAAAAAAATCATTCGATTATTCGAATAGAATTAATTTGATTATTCGAATAAAACTAACTTTATTGTTCTAAAAAAACATTATTATTCGTTTAGTTGAGTAAAAATTTTTCTATTATTTGAATAGATTTTATTTTATTATTCGAATAAAAGTTTCGAAATTATTTATTTCTTCTTATAAAATGAATTTGCTTATTGGAAAAAATAAGAATGTAAATTTTATTCATATATTTTTTTAGATTATTCGAATAAAATTTATTCGATTACTAGAATAAATGTAGCTTAATAAATCAAAATTGTTTGAACCTAGATTTTGAGCCACTATACTGAAAATTTTATCTATTTATGACAAGTTGTCTAATTTTGCGAAATCGCTGTAGTAGTGAGTCATATGCTTGTGGCTGAGATAAATAGCTTTTTAATATATTTTACTTCAACAACTTTAATTTAAAATTATAAATTATTATTTAGGTTATGAATAGTGCTTGCGAAAAAAATCATTTACATACTTATGTCTTCATATTTTCTTAACAAATTTCCCACAATTCTTGTCTCCTTAACTTTAATACGAGACTTGTTGTTTGTTCTCAATTCTTATTTCACACAGCTTAAAATTTTCTATTGCATTAATATTTTAATGAATTATTGCAAATAAAGAAAATCACACATATCCCTCATTTACTGCAAGAATGCCATAACTCAAAGCAAAAACTAGTTTTACAGAAGACGAGCTTAAAGTTTTCTATTTACTTATGACTTAAAAGAAAAGGAAAATTTTAATATTCTCTAAAGATTATAGAAGATATTTTTATGAAATTTTTATCCAAATTTAAATAATCATATAAGAAATAATTCTGCCTTATAACCTGGAAATTTACATTTTTCAAGTTATGACGTTGTTGAATTAAATGGCTCATATGTATGTATGTCCAAAGTTACGTGTGTATGTATTCATATAAATAACTTAAACATTTTAATTAAATTATATTATATCGTATGGGGGTGTCACTGCATGTTCAACTAATCAAAACAACCAATTGATTGTTAAATATGAGAAGAATATGGCCTAAAGGCAGCAACCACCACTGAAAAAATTATTTAAGGAAAAATAAAAAAACATGTCTTTAACATGGCCATAAATGTATTAACCAAAAGCAAATAATAATAATAATAAAAATAAAAAAAGAACGACGAACAACAGTAATAAAAACGAATTAGATTAAGAGCTTGTTAATAAAACTGGCCGTGATTGTAATTGAGATACAGAAAATGCTCAACAGCACGATAGAGATTTTTGTACCGAACTTGATTTTTAAGCGAGGTGGAGTTTGATACAGATATTGTGGAATGAAATGCATTTTTGTTGTACCACCACATACTTCATCAATATTCCTTGTGTATGCTCTTAAATGCATATATGACACACTCGAAGCTAAATTTTTAAAGCAACACTAAACTAAATTGGTGCAATTTATCGTATATATGTTCAATGTATAGTAAGTAATACGAGGGTGGTTCAATAAGTCTGTGACTTTTGGAATTCCCTAGCTCATAAATGAAAAAAGGCAACACTGCTCCTGTCAACAGGCAACTCTCAGCTGACGACTCCTGTCATAATTTGCGCAAGCTGCTTCATTTAGTTTATGTTTGACATTCATTAATAACGGATTTGGGAAGAAAATGGTAAAAAGTGAAATTCGAAAAAAGCCATCGCTCAAATCAGGAGCCGCATTCCGCAACCATGAGTTTCAGTATTCACTTGTTGATTTGTGCGTAGTGCAAAAATATTTCACTGGAAAAAAGTGATGTGAGTTTCGAAAACTGAAATTGGTGAACACTTTAAAATACATGGTTAAGGAATCCCGCCTTAGGCTTAAGCTTTATAAATAATATGGAAATTCTTCACCATAATTTTCAATAGCAAAAAATTGCTTTACTAGATTACATTGCGGTTGTAGCAGCAGGGTTGTCAGATTTTGTCCGAACTATTTCCCCAAATTGATATTAAAAATCGCCAAAATCGCCAAAAATCAGTTTTATGACGTTTTTCTTAGTATGGGTTCACAGAAAAAAGTATTCACCAATTAATATTTTCAATTAAGAATTTATTTGTATTGATTAAATTTTTAATTGTATTTATTAATTTGAGTGGAAAAACTTAATTGATATTATCAAATTGTTTATAGTTGAAAATTTTATTAATTTTTTAATTGTTACTACAAATAATTTAATTAATATTACAAAATCATTCATATTACTTTTTTGTGTGTTTGATTATAAATTTGTTTTTATATAACGCTTTTTTAATATAAATTTTTATAAAATTATCGTATAAAAATTTATCAGAAAATCGTCAAAACAAGAAATAAAATTGCTAAAAATTATTTTTTTTTAAATTTTCTCATCCAAATTCAAAACGCATTAATTTATATGATTAATATAAGAAAAATCATCAAAATCAAATTGTTTTTATTTCTTGCAGATGAGTTTTGATACGATTTATTTTGGACACTACTCCTTCAACAAACTAATTTTCATGAATTAGACAGTTAAGTGAAGTTAAGTTTTGTTAAAAAATAATCCTAAAAATCGCCAACAAATTTATTTATCACCAGAAAAATCACCATGTTGCGAAACCAAAAATGTGGACGCTAAATAAGTTTAAAAATCGCCACGTTTGGCGGAAAATCGCCATATATCTGACAGCCTTGCGTACCAGAACAGTTGATGCTGAACATTCTGGATGCCCACTTGAAAATTGAAAGTATGAGAGATTACGGTAGCTCTAACAAAATGATTTTTTTATGCAAATACATATCTGTGTTTCCTTCAAAAGTCATGCTATCGTAGTAGCGTCATCTCTGAGATTACTTGAGTTATACGTGCAGTATAATACAAGCAGCCAAGTGGAGTCTAGGTTCGATGGACCATAAAAAAAGACTGAGTTATAAGTGCAGTATAATACAAGCAGCCAAGTGGAGTCTAGGTTCGATGGACCATAAACATTTGAGAGTGGCTGCAATTTAACAAAAAAAATTTCTTTAAGTAAAAATATAAATAACAATAAAAAAAGGCGAAACAAAGGCCAGACAAATTTTTCTGAAGGGACTACTAATTTTCATGCGTAATTTTAAAAAAAAATAATTACAGGAAATTTGGAAAAAATCTTTTTTTGGCGGCGGGGAAGGGGGACAACAGTAATTCTTGACGTGGGCGATGCACCACCCCACCGGCTAAGAATAAAACTTCTACGCCTATGCAAAGGATCACAGGTGGTATAAAATTGGCAGCCAATCGTGATTGATTTTCCGACAAGCCTTTCACAAAAATTTATGAAGCCGTCCCACTGTGGCATGCCCAAGCAGTCTTTGTCTTTCTTTTCTTTTCCTCTGGCAATATACTTATTGTCCTATGCATTGTAAATGTTCACGGTCAGCTAAATAAACTAAAACTGTTATACTGCGGCTTAGTACAGAGTGTTTTTTTTCGTGACAAGAACAAGCACGACTCAACACTAAGTGTTCGTGATAGAAAATCTGGGCTCAAATCGTCACATCCGTCATAATATCGACAGTCATACGAAAACAAATTAAGTGATAATGGGATTTCAGTACGTTCACGTATGTTATAATCCGAAAATGGTGTTTTTACAAATCGTACAACTCGTCACGTACGTTCACGGATGTGACGATTCGGCCCCTGATTTCGAGCTGAGCAAAATTTAAACGAAAAAACACGAAACGATTTTAGGTGTAAAATATGTATGCAAGAACTTCTAGTGAAGAAAAAATATAATATTTTGTATCGGCAAACAAGTAAAACCAGCCAATTTATTGATAGTGTAGGGGGGTCTCTTAAGCCCAAATGTGCATATCAATTTGAATATTCAACTTGATTTTGCGCGTGTTGTGTCGTTTTGTATTGGGAAAAATTTTCGCGTGCATGTTTCGTACTTGTTGGACATCTTGGTACTCCTGTTCGGGTCGTGTCGTGTTGGAAAAATTAGTCACGCACCCATCTCTAGTTCAGAGTATCTTCAAAACTCTTTTCGTTTTAGCGGAGTTTCGAAAACATTTTAGATTTTTCTTAGTTAAGCAGGATTGTGCAAATTTCATCTTCAGTTTTATATACTACGTTTTGCAAGATTTATGCTAAAATTTTCTTTAATGAAATTTCATCATTTCTTTTAAAATTTTTAATGAAATAACTAATTTGCGGAAAATCAATTCAGTTCAGCTTGTTTTGCCTCCAACATTTAATCAAATGTTGAAAGTGGCAGTTTTATCGAATTAATTATCTATTGGGGGAAAAATACATCAATTTTAATTAAATATGCATGTTGCTGTGTTAAACATTGTTTTTTTTAACACATTATCAGTCTTGACCACCCACCACATTTAAACGTACATTTAACATGCTCATATTAATCGGTATCAAAAAAAATATATATATTTTTTTTAACTTTTCACTAAATTGCTGTCGGTGTCTTTTGGTCAATTAAGTACAACAAAATTAAAAAAAAAAACTCCAAGTAGTACTTGTCAGCTACGAAAAGCAATCATGGTTAAGGATTTGATTAGAGGTTTTTTGTTCTTATTATGTCAGTCCAAAATAAAAAAAACAAAGTTCCCATTAAACTTGTTTATTAAAATTAAAATTTAAATTTGCTAACTACACTGCACGGAAAAGTGATACGGTTGATTTTTTGCTTTAATGATAGCTTTATATATTTATATTGCCGTTTGTCAATTTTATTTTATTTTTTCACTTTCAAACAAAAATTTGTAATATATTATGACAGTATGACACAATACAACACTTTGTGAATTGTTCAATCGTTATTTATTATGTGTTCATAGGGCGAGTGATTTTATTTTACAAAAATTAATTTTTATTCGGAAGCTTTCAGTCGTATTAGACTAATATATATATATATATTA
This sequence comes from Tachina fera, assembly GCA_905220375.1. Classification (NCBI taxonomy): domain Eukaryota; kingdom Metazoa; phylum Arthropoda; class Insecta; order Diptera; family Tachinidae; genus Tachina; species Tachina fera. The sequence continues at coordinate 97,672,032 of LR999967.1, read as the reverse complement.
ATATTTAAAACAAAAATTTATATCAGAACAGGAAACTCTTAGTGTTTGCTGTAATTTCGAATGCACAAGCAGTCACTTTAAAAAATTTAATGCAAAATAACTTGATTAAATTCTAGCATCGTTATATATAATTAACATTAGGCATTTGCATAATAGATTTGGCAACTTTATGCTATCGACGTGCCAAATATATTTCAACGAGCTGCCAATCACTTGCTAATTTGTGAACAAACAGCTGTTGGTTGTTGAAGTGCTAGTATAGAATCAGCCAAAGTTTTTATGTTATTGCAAAAATTATATTATCAAATGTATAATAAATAAAGAAAATTGTTGTGTAACTTAGATCGGTGTAATATATAGTACAATAAAAAATTATTAATACATCAAAGTCAGATATGATTGTGAACAAAAAAGTTTTAGTATTCACAAATTTCAGAGTTGATATACTTATAATAAGTTAGCAATTATATGGGTGAAATTAAATTATACATAAAGTCTATTCCAACGAACTGTTAAGCCAAATCGGTATGGTAGTTAATAATTTTTTAGCATTACTGATGTCGGAAAGTGTAAACTAGAGGACATCAGGGGCTTCATCATGGGAATTCGGTGATTTAGTTCTGGCTGCAAATAGGATGGTATATATAACTTTTTTGGGCAACAGAAGGGAATCACAATGGACCCAATTGGCAGCACCACTCTTCCTAACCTAACCTAACCTAATAATTTTTTTAGCAAGCCACACACTTTGCAATTGTTGGTATAAAACGTTCGATTACCAAGTTGTGTGTCTTGCGTACATTTTTTTTAGTTAAATTTTTTGTGAAAAAATAATAAGAACTTAAAAAAGAACAGAATTGAAGAATTTTTTTAAAAGAATGGTTTATATAGGATAAAACATATTTTATCAAAAAACTGTGCAAAACACTAAAAGAAACTGACCCAAAAGACTATAAAAATTACATGTGGATGATAGACGAGGTATTTAATGACTTTTTGTCAAGAGTTGCGATATGCATATAAAAACGCAAGATACTATATTGGGGAAAGAAACTCCTCCCCGCAAACTTCTATACAATTCAATAAAATCACTCATTGGTCTGTTGAATTCTCAACTTAAGACGCAAATTAGAATCTGAGCGTGGTAATAAATACCACAAGGAAAACAAGAACAATATGAAATTAAATTGTACAACAAACTCTTAAATTTTACAACACGTCTATACAATTTGCCAAAAAATATTTATTTATTTTTTCATCTTTCGTACAACCGAGACACAACTTCAAACGACAACCCCACACACTTTCAAATCTCGCACACAACCTGCTCATGCTTTAGACACATCAGTTTTTCTTGCAGCAAGTCTGAGTTTATGAACTAATGAGAGAGCAACGAAGAAAAAAGAGGGGTACAGTTTGGTTTTTGTGCCAAAAAGCAGCGTTAACAACTTGGTGCTTTTGGTACTATTTTTAGTGCTTTTTGAATACTCAAAACGCCAAATTTTGAGCATTAGTGCCAAACTGAAAAAAGCACTAAGCAGTACTTTTAAAAAAGAATTGTGTATTTATAAAAATTACTGTAATAAAAACTTGGTGTATTTATTTTTTCAGTGTAAAACATACACTTTTCGTCTGATATATTTCATTAAAAATGATACTATTGCAAAATATATTAAACATTATTAAACTTAACTCGTTTGAATCTTCTCTTGTTTTTCACGTAGGGCTCTTCACGCTTTTAAGATCTCAAAATTACGATTTTTTTTTGCTGATGTCAAAAAAAAGCAACACTGCCGAAAAGTTACTTCAAATTCAAATCACATTGAATTTACAAGAAATAATATGTTGTTTGAGTGTGTTGGTGTTTATTTGCTTTGTTCATAGCTGCTGTGCTTAGTTCTATAGGTTGTTACGGTTCCGTACACCAAAGGTGAAAAAAGGAACCCTATTGTTTTCGCTACGCTGTCCGTCTGTCCGTCACACGGTATTTTCTCAGGAACCGTAAAAGCTATGGACCTGAAATTTTGACAGAGTATGTAGAACCTTGGCCACCACAATAACAAATGCATGAGAATTAGAAATTAAAGGGTGCTCCAAAACGAGCGACGAAAAATGATAAAATCTCATGTAATATACATACAATTGTATGTACATATGTATATTGACACTTGAAATTTCTAAAATTAGTGTATTTTTATAAAGACTACAACAATAAACATTAAAATATAAAAAATTTAAATTAAAGGGTAGTACATCAGTTAATGTAATTTTGACTATGTAATTTTGACAACTTGCTATATCTTGGAAACCGTAAGAGGTAAACTCTAGAAATTTTCAAAACCGGTCAAACTAAAAAATCCGAAAATTATAAAATCGCCAAACCGAAAAAAATCGCCAAAACCTGAAAAAAATCGCCAAAGATTAAAAAAAAATCGCCAAATCGAAAAAAATCGACAAAATTAAAAAAAAAATTCTAGCATTAAAATAAATCGCCAAATTCGAAAAATCGTTTAAAGGAAAAAAATCCAAATAAATTGTTTATGTGAAAAAAAATCGCCAAAATGAAAAAAAAGTCGCCAAAATTAAAAAAAAAATCGCCAAGTTTAAAACAAATCGCCAAAACGAAAAAAATCGCCAAAATTTAAAATAAACGCCAAAAACCGAAAAAAGTCCTCAAAACGTAAAAAAGGGCCAAAACTAAAAAAAAAGTCACCAAAACTAAAAAAAATCACCTATATGAAAAAAACGCCAAAATAAAAAAATCGCCAAAATTAAAAAAACTTCAAAAACCAAAAATAAAATCGCCAAAACGTGAAAAAGTGCCAAAACTCAGAAAGCGCCAATAAATTAAAAAAACCCCAAACTAAAAATAAAACGCTTAAAACTGAAAAATTCCATAAACAAAGAAATGCTAAAACTATAGGTTATATTGTTCGTATTGAATTACATATCTCGTGCCCGTACGGGACCCTTTGTTCGCGGATCAAAGTCGCACTTCACTGAATTTATTTAAAACTTGATGTCAAAAAAAAGCATCACTGCCGAAAAGTTACTTTAATTCTCTTTTGTTGTTTATTATTAGTTGAATTAAAACCATAGAAGCATTTAACAAACTCTGTGTGTTAACAAACCGGCAGATAAGATAATTGAAGGACACTTGCTTGAAAAAAAGCTGATGTGTGTAAAACATGACTTAGCAGCTGGTTGTACGGTGTGGCTAGCGAGCTAACAACTTTTTTTGCTGTCAGTAAGCTACTCTGGCTGATAAGAAATGAAACAACAAATTTTTTTTGTTTTTATTTTAACGTGTATGGAAAAAAGTGAAGAATTTTTTTAAAAATAATTTTTAGCAATACAAAAATGCCCAGAGCCCATAGCACTGGCAGCTGGCGCTCCTTGAATCTTTAAAAGTAAATTGAAATAAATCAAATAAAAATGCATAAAATTAAACGACCTTATCACTTTGATGCTCGTGCTATAAATACGAGAACAACTGAAGTACATATGTATGTGTTGAGCTTACAAAGAAAAAAAATTATTTACTACAAAAATTTATAAAATAATATTAATAAATAACCATTGTCGCCACCTAGACGCAACTTGATACACTGATTATATTTGCCAGCAGTCACTTGTTACGAGTCACTATGAGCAATTCTTATTACTTGGCTTTTAAATTAATATTATAATTTGGTGTTTTTTTTCTTATAATTACAACAAAATTAAATTTGAAATACATATTAATAAAATGTTTGTACTTTTGAAAACTTGTTGACATGGCCCAAGTTATTTTTTTTTCAAGAAATATTAACAAACCAGCGTAATAGATTTTCAACTAAAATTAAAAAAGGTACATGTTCCATAATTTCTATAAAATATAAAACAAAAGTAACCAGTACTGATTACGGCAGAGCAGATAAAAAGAAAATATATTTTTAGAAGCGGTTTTGATAGTCCGAAGCTTTTGTAAAAATGGGTTGAAGTTCCCCATCTTTGACAAAAAGTTATATCAAGTTGGCATAGAAGACTAGGAAAACCTTGTATTTCAAGAGATTTATTATATGATCTGATTCGAAAAAGAAAATCTTTCGAAAGCTATTTTTTATTCCCTTGTACACAATACGGGGTTATATATATGTATATAGGGTTTTACCTAACTTACACTGAGCATTTTTCAATATTTCTATCAATAAATCGTTGAATCGCATCTAATAAAAAAGCTATACAGCTTGGAAAAATAATGCGCCTAATTAACACCAGAGGCGCTGCAACGATGCTATAAAAACTATTAAACTGTATTAAGCTTATATTCTCTATCCATCTGTCATTTCTCCGAATTTAGTACCTACATTATGGCTTTCCAACTCTCAGGTAATGGAAAAGAAACCTGAACTAAAACCCTGTTTCCTCTTCCCAGCAACCTGTCGACCTAATCTAACCTAACTTACCTAAGTCTGAATTTACACTATGCAAGTATAATTGCTAAGCTGATTAGTTTGTTAGGAGAGAGAGACGACGGGAAAAGAAACGTTTATCTCTTCAACAAACTAATCAGCCTAGCAATAAGACTTGCATAGTGTAAATTATTACTAAGCACTTAATTTGCTATCCTTAAACTTCAATCGAAAACGCATAATTTAAACTTCGCACGAAACTTTTCATTTATTAAAAATATAAAAACCTTTAATATCTTCATGAACATAAACTTATTTAACATGGCAGATGACATAAAATCCTTTTATAAATATGTCCAGGCAAGCTGCTGTGTGTAAATAAGTGGCGGTTGTAAAACTATTTGTATATTTTTATCAAAATACAGCCAATCATCATCATCATAATCAAGATCATAAAAATAAACTTGCAAATCTGTACGATTTTTTATTTGTTTATTAAAACATTTACGATCATAAAACATGATTTCTTATTGTGCAGACTCGTACGAAAAAAAAGAAGAAAAATCAAATATTTCTATATACAAATGTATTGAGACATAAAAATATAAATTTTATGACTTATCAACTTATTGAGGAGTTAAGTGCAATTATGGGCATTCACTGATTTTATTATAAAGTGAGTAGGGCGGCGGGGGAGGGAGGGAGGAGCGATAAAGTTAAATGTTTGGGAAAATAGTTCTATTTATAGGCACATTATTTCTGGCAATAAATTACGTTGAATTATTATGCTTATTAGCGTATTCTAATTTGCCACAGCAATAAATTATTAAAAAGGATTTTAAAAAAGTTATAGAGATGATAAAGGCGGGAGTGGTTTATGTGAGAAAGTTTTGGGTTAAGTATTAAAAACAATTTTTTTGTTAGTTTGAAAAGCAACTCATATATTTTATAGAAGCAAAATTTATAATTAAAGTGCAAGTTATATTTATTACATAAATTTATTTGCACATAAAAATAACGTTGGAAGGTCACTGATTTGAATCCTGCAGACAAGCTGCTTTATTTTCTTTTAACTTTAACTTTAATTTCACAGAATTTTTATGTTAAATAATCTATTAAATCATGTTGAATGAAAATGTAATTCATGTTAGTACTTATTTAGTTTGTATCTAAAGAATATTTAAGGTTATTGCGGCTGATTTCGAATTAAAATCTAGGCCAGGGGAAGCACAATGTACTTTGAAGAGAGCAATAAAAGATAATTAATATATTTATTTAATGTGTAATCAATTGTTACTACAATCAGGGCTACCACTTTAATCTCAGACTATTCATATGTTCCGGTTTTCTAGTCGAATTTTACTAGACAACAATATATTCTTTTTAAATTAGTTTAATTTCAAGGTTTAGTTTTTAGAGCTTGAATAATCATTATTATATACTCTTTAAAATACATCAAATGAGCATTAATCTGTTTTTGAACACGAGAAAGTGACTCTAATTAAAATTTTATAAATATGCTACAAATATGCGAGTATCTTGGCAGCCCTGCTATAAGAAGAACAAAATATATTATGCTTAAAAACGAAGCACCAACACAAACACAAGTGTGAATGTATGTGTGTGGGGATCACTGCTCTAAGTTCCCTGTCGGAAATAACGTTAACTTTAAACTAACTTTCAGCTAACTATTTCGTAACTAGTACTGAGTGACACTTGGATTACGTTTCAATGTAATCAACTGACTATTTAAACATTGCAATGTTCTATGTGGTAGTCAATTGTCTCACTCTGCATTACTTTCAGCTAACTTAAAGTTGACTTTTTGAAATCACCTAGTAGTCAGTAAATTAAACAAAAAAATCTGGGGTTCGAACTTGTATCACATCACACGTTCTGTACTAAACGCGCTATCACTCTGCTAAGGTACCATCTAAAATAATAAGAGCAAAATGTTAATATAAAACTAAAATGAGTTTCAAAGTAGCTGAGAATACATTTGTTGGCTCTCATCACATTCCATTACGTACTCAACTTAAGAACTAATTTTGGGTTTGTTTTGGATGACATTGCAGTTAGTTTTTAGTCAGTTTAAGAAAAGTTAACTATAAGTTAAATATTTTTGTAGTCAACCAAACATTCTCCGACAGGGGTGTCATCCTCCAATTGCATACACCTATTTATTGTGTTGAATTCGAAAATTTATTCTATTCAATTTCAATACGTTAATAAATTTTGCAATCCAAATGAATATCATAAGTTTGTTGTACATATATGATATGATATAAAATCATGAGGAGAAAACCTTAATGCCTAGAATGGGCTTACTGCAAAACGATTATTTTGTAATTTAAAAGGATAGAGTCAGATTAGTAATTATGTAAATCATTACCTTATATAGAAGGGTCCTAAATTATTATTTTTTAAAATCAAGCTTTTTGAATATGTTTGTTAGAGTTCCTACACGGGTAAAAAATCCCGCGAATTCCCGGGAATTATTTTTGTACAAATCCCGGAAAATTTTCAACAGGAATTTTCGGGAATTTAATATTTAGGTTTTTTTTTTTTTTAAATGCATTTTTTCCATTGCTGTTCGTTGTCTTAATACTTAAAAATACAACTCTGTAACGATGCATAATATAAGCATAGAAGCAGATGTAATAGACGTTTCCGAGGTGACTCCAACAACGTCAAGCGTTACGAAATATTATCAACCTTAAAAGTCCTTATAGAAAAATATAGAAAATGCGAGTACACAGAAAAAACTAATTTTCCATTTCAAACACAATATTCTCTCAATCAAATACTAATTTTTTCAATTTAGGTCCTACAAAGAAATTTGTAAATTCAAATGCAAGATTTTGTAATAATTTGTTTGGAAAAAAACCCCGATTTTTTTCAATCAACAGATTGTTTGAATCAACAAAATTTTTTAATGAAAATAAAAATTAAAAAAAATAAATAACTGTTGTGTACCGTATACAATTTCTATATTGGAACAGAAATGTTCTCTTAACAATTTTGTTACAAGTATTACTTTATATTAATTGTATCAACTATTGAGTCCATATTGTTTTTTGTTTTGCTTAAAACAAAATTGGATCAAACTATTTACTGAAATAGTAAAAAATATTTACTGAATCAAAATTTTATTTCAAACAAACTTTTGTTTGAAAATTTTTTGGGAATAATTTTTTCTGTGTAGCATCTAGATTGGTAAATGTAAATGGAATTTCCATCTATGATTTAAATCAAAGCATATGAACTTATTGAATAAAGTTGTTTTGTTTTTTTTTTATTTAGTTTTTCTGTTTGAAAGACGACTTAATCGATAGTGTTCTTAGCTACAAAATCGATCCAGCCGTTTAAAAGATATTAGTTTTTTTTTCCAGATGTATTCTGTTGAATCTGTGTGTCTTTGACGATATAGCTCCCAAGCGGCTAGACCGATCTTAACTTAGTTTTTCGTTTTAAATGTGACTTGATCTAATATCTTCACTCCTATACTTGTACGTTGGTGGTTCTTAAAATTTTTGTTATTAATTTAAATTTTGTATGTTTTTTTAATTTTTTTTTCTTAAATTATATTATTTATTGAGGTCATTTAATTAAATGCATATGTTTTTGAAATTCTCGGGAATTAAAAATTTTACTTCTCAATTCCCGAGAATTGAAAAAGTCCGAGAAATTAGAAACCCTAATGTATATCGATAGAAGAACGTGGGATGTATCGAGAAATGTAAAAATTTCGATTTAAAAAAAAAATAATAAGTTAGGGCCTTTATATATGAATACAACAATATATATGTACGTCTCGATAGGGCAGGATCTTTAGAAAACACCTTTTGTCTGACATCAGCTTACATTTAGTAGTAAAAAAACTACACTGAACTTCGAGTTTATATTCTCATTTAAAAGGCAAATACATGACAACCGGCTTGTAGTTAGTCGGTTTGCTTGCCATGTCGAAAAAAGATCACTCCTTAGTTCCAATGATTGTACCTTTAAAATATCAGTTAGAAAAACATTGTCTCCTAGCATCAGCAAATGCATAATTCCTTTGTATATTGTGTGGATTAAAAACTTACTTCCTTCTTTCATGTCTTAATACCAAAGTCAGTAAATCTTAAGACTAACACAACAATTAAAAAAAAAAACTATTCCGACTGAATACCCTGAATGTTATAACTTTTAATTGCCATCAACAACAAATTTTTCCTTTAATACTCGTAGTGACAAATAAACATTATGACGAAATGAAATCATGTTGTCTTGAACAGGCAAATAGACAGACAGACAGACAGACAGACAGACAGCTAGCAATAAAAGCAATAAAATAAGTAACAAAACCCCTGACCGCGTACCGCAAACTCAAATTCTAACAAACACTACTAAAAATCCCTTCTTAAACGGCTGAACTTTATTGTTTTGTTTATTTTATTTTTTTCTTTATTTATTTGCTCCCTACTGCATCATTTTGTTTTGGCTTTAATTCAATTAACAAGTTACAGGAACAAATAAAATACAAAAAAGACAAAAGAGTATATTTTTTTTTCTTAAAGATTAAGAGGAAAAAAATGTGAAAATAAAAGAACTGAAAGACAGTCTTAAAATGGCAAAAGAAAGATACTAACTATTTACGTTTAAGCCAAATTGCAACAACAGAACATTAAAGGAAAAACAAGTGATTAAACGAAGATCACAAGAGGTGGAAAAAATTATCTTTTTTTTGAGTAAGAAAGAAAGAGAGTGTTGGTGTGTATGTGTGTGTGTGATTGTGTGGTTTAATCCCTGGAGTAGCAGCGATAATAAACAAACGGCGCCAGCAAATATTTACATTAAATAAGCACATACACACACACACACGCACTTGTAATTAAAATAAAATACAAATCTTAAACCTTTAAAAGGAGACAAAAATAAGGAAGAAAATTTATAAATTCCTTTTTGCCTGTGCCTCACTTTAAAACAGTTAGCCCTCCTGCAGCAAGGCAGTTAATATTTTTGTCAAAACGGCCTGTATCTAATTGAAGCTTAAATTAGACGTGCCATAGCCATAAAAATAATCAAAAATCAATGGATTTCTATGGTTATGACTCTGGAGTTATGGCGAGTTACCTCCCTGCAGAAAATTTGGTGATAATTGATCCAAACGTACTCGTCCTATGACTTGAAAAAATGTGAGTGCTATAAAAAGTACGGAGATTGTTATCAAAAGTATGGTGAAAAAAAGACATAAGCATTAAACACATTCACCACAGCAGGCTACCGACTACCAAATGTCAAGCATAGAATACACATGTTTATATGAGACTGATTCTTTTGAAGACAGCAAGGCAACATGGCGGCAGGTTGTTGTCTATGCTGATTTTGTCGTTGTAGTCCAATTAAACTAATTTCTATTTTGTTTTACTGCAATGAGAAAATTCAGTGTTGCCAGTACAATACAAAATATTGAATGAATGATGTTGTACAATTATTTCGTATTATTTAGCATAAACAATATCCCAAAATTAATGTAAAGCATAAAAGGGTTAATTTTTATATTTATTTGAAGGTGGTAATGAACTATTTATTTATGCTTAAATATGAGGTGGCTACGAGGCGAAAAATGCTGCTAGCGGCATTTGAAGTCGTGTGTTCGTATAGCCTGCTGTGATAACGTTGTTTAATGCAATATATCATGTAAATGGTCACATATTCAAAATTTTCCTGATATATCGTCTTGATCTTGAGCCAATTTAATTTGGACTATGTGTAGTATTTGGTAAACGGCACTGAACATGTTCGATGTGGTTTAAGACATGGACCTATCAAATAGTGTATGTATAATTTAAATTGCGCCCTCCAATGTGACTCTGGAACCACTCCCGTAACTATACTGAGATATTAACCTAAGCTTAACTGTTATTTATGCTTTCGAAATATGAGTGGCTCTTTGGTTGAGTGGATAGTGTGCAGGCCTGTCATGCACGAGGTTTGCCGGTTAGAAACTCCAAAAAAAATTTCTGCTTAAAAATAAATTATAATTGCCTTTGTAATAATGAAAAAAAAAATTATAAGCTTTCATTGTTACATTTAAATGTCGGAATGACATCTATATATAATAGGTCGCTATGGGATAGTTCAGTGGCAAGTCACAAGGTGCATAAAAAGTATCAATTAAGTGTTAGAACTCGCACTAAACCCTATTACTTGAGGACCGGTCACGTGATTAGTATTGTATCAGTTCGATTTCCTACAGGGCTATAATCAAATACAGTGTTGCCCATAAGTTTGGTTCGAACAGCTGTTTTGTATGTTTATGGTTGTGGAACGTCTAATTTAAGCTTAATCAATCAAAAATCTGTTATTTAATGTAGTGTAGTAGCCCTTTTGCACACGCAAAGTTTTGTGTTTGTAGTAGAGAACGAAAAAAAAGAGTGCCAGACATTGAAGTTCTTGGAAAATTATTTTGTTCTTGGTTCGCAGCCACGTTTGGAAGAAAACGCTTCACCCAGAACACCCTGGTGAAGTTATAAGTACCAATTAAATATTCATTCAACTCAAATTACAATCAACTAAAGGGATAACTGTTTCTATATTAAAGTGGGAATCAAAAGAAACACTTCAGCAAAAGTTGACAACACTGCAACTGATCTACAGGTACTGATAATAAAAATACCAACATCTCGGTCTCTCAGTGGAAACCCAAAGAACAATTCAAAATCAAACTTGAAAATAAAATCTTAATGTTGCGAGGGCAGCAAAGACAAGATGACGACGACGACATCAACTTAAAATAAACTTGAAAATTTTAAGAAAAAAAAAATACGAAAACAAAGAAAAATCGATCTTTCATGTTGTAAAAAGAAACGATTGAAAGCAAACAAATCAAAGATCTTTGATTTACATACGACACATTTTATTTGTTTTGCCTTAACTTTACAGCAACAACAGCAACAAGATACAAATAATGAAATTACAACAACAAAAGCTAAAATAAAATATGTCCTCTATAAAAACGATTGATGTTTCAGTTTTATTTTCCTTCATTCTCTGGCCATAAACTTGTACTTGTCCAGGGAATCAAAGCGAAAAAAAAATACCAACAGCTTAATAAATCTTTTTGTTTAAATCTGTTCAACAAAGCCAGAGATAAGCTTACAACGCCTATTTAACGTAACAAGCAAGCCCTTTTCTTCAAATAATTTTTTTGCGGTTCTCCTAAGGCCCGGCCATGTTAAGTTCTTAAACATTGTGGAAAATTTTAAAGAGGATATTTTGTTAAAACCATTAAGCATTACTCACTGGAATCATGTTGCTGGTTGACCAGTGTGGTGATGGGTGGTGAGTGCTTAACATTTTATTACTCGTATCATTGCAAAGATATAAAAGTATTCGAATAAAATAATAGACTTAATATTAGATTTTTCCAGTAAAATTTGCCTTCGCTTGTTAAAGTAAAATTTTTTTTCGATTATAACAACAAACCTTTAATTTTTATAAAATTTTTATTCGTTTCCCAGGGTAAAATTTGTATTCGATTACTCGATATTTACTCACAATTTTTATTCGATCATTCTAGTAAAATTTTACTTCGATTGTTTGAACAAGATTTTTATTTAATTACTCGAATAAAACTTTAATTTTTATAAAAATTTTATTCGATTACTCAAATTGAAATTTTTATTCGATTGCCTGAAATAAAATTTTAATTCGATTATTTGCTTACAATTTTTGTTTGATCATTGTAGTCACATTTTTCTTCGATTGATATTTTCGCTTTCGCTTAATATTTTATTATGACTGCAAAGATATAAAAGTAATCGAATTAAATTGTCATGCAACTAGACTGTTTATTCGAATATTCCCCTAAAATTTGCCTTTGCTTGTTTAGGTAAAAATTTTATACGATTATACCAACAAAACTTTAACTTTTGTAAAATTTTTATTCGATTACTCGATATAAAATTTTTATTCGATTACTCGATATAAAATTTTTATTCGATTACTCGATATAAAATTTTTATTCGATTATTCGATATAAAATTTTTATTCGATTGTTCGATATAAAATTTTTAATCGATTTTTTGCTTACAATTTGTATGCCATATTTTTCATCGATTAATACTTTCTCTTTTGCATAATATTTAATTATGACTGCAAGGATATAAAAGTAATCGAATAAAATTGTCATGCAACTACACTGTTTATTCGAATATTCCCCTAAAATTTGCGTTTGCTTGTTTAGGTAAAAATTTTATGCGATTACACCAACAAAACTTTAACTTTTGTAAAATTTTTATTCGATTACTCGATATTAATTGTTTGAGCAAAATTTGACTTTGCTTATTTAAGTAAAATTTTTATTCGATTATACCAGCGAAATTCAATTTATTAAAAAATTTTATTCGATTACTCGTTGTAAAACTTTTATTCGATTACTCGATATTGAATTTTTATTCGATTACTTGATATAAAATGTTTATTTTTGCTTACAAGTTTTATTCGATCCTTCTAGTCACATTTTTCTTCGATTAATATTTTCGCTTCCACTTAATATTTAACTATTATTGTAAAGATATAAAAGTATTCAAATAAAATTTTTACGCAAATAGATTTAATATTTGATTTTTCGAGTAAAATTTTCCTTCGTCTATTAAGGTAAATTGTTTTTATTCGTTATACCAGCAAACATGTAATTTTATAAAAATTTTATTCGATTTCCTTATATACAATTTTTATTCGATTGTTTGCCTACTAAGTTTATTTTGTCTTTGTGATTTTCAAAAATATTATTATTCTATGAATTCTCATATAGTTTTTGAAAGTCTGTGCATAAAGTAAGAGGTTTGTGACTGTTTAAAATTTGTGGTTGAAGTCTACTGATGATTTGGTTTAAGCGCCAATGAAATACGTATATAGAGCAAGCTAAACCACCAGCAAATAAATATCAAATTAAAATATAATTATGACAATATGTCGAATAATAAATTTCTTAAATGTTAAATTTTAGATTTTATTTTTCCATTTTGCCTTGTAATTACTTTTATTGTTATCCAATGGATTTCTAATTGTATGAAGGTGTAGAAAAATAAAATAGATTCATATCGAAGATAAATTATTTGCTGGGTTTTATATGAGCTTCAAAGCCTACTAAGCTTATTTTGTCTTTGTGATTTTCAAAAATATTATTATTCTATGAATTCTCATATAGTTTTTGAAAGTCTGTGCATAAAGTAAGAGGTTTGTGACTGTTTAAAATTTGTGGTTGAAGTCTACTGATGATTTGGTTTAAGCGCCAATGAAATACGTATATAGACCAAGCTAAACCACCAGCAAATAAATTTCAAATTAATATATATTAATATGCATAATCAGTACATTAATACGGACACTAGGGCCGTTTCATGTACATATTACTCGAATGAGATTTTTTTATTCAATTAAATAAAAAAAATTAATAAAATAATAAATAAATAAAATAAAATTTTGGTCAAATAATATTTTGGTCCCATAAATTTTTTTAGTAAAATTTTTACTCCAATAAAATTTTTATTCGAATAAATTTTTACTCGAATAAAATATTTTTCGAGTCAAATATTAACTAAAATAAAACTTTTACAAATGAAAATTTTAATCGAATAAAATGTTTAATCGAATATACTTATAATATTATTCGAAATTTTGATCATATTTTTTTCTTTTGCGTTTGCTTGCTAAATAATCTGAATCGAATAATCGACACAAATTTTGAATTTATTTTGTTTTAAGAGTTTATATGAATTATTAAGTAATCGAGAAATCTAAAAACTTGAAATTGGTTAGTCGAGTAAATTGAGTAATCGAATAAAAGTAATGTGATTCCGAATATAAGAACCGTTTAACTGACAAAATTTCTTATTTAATTTTATCTTAAATATTTCCATGAATTATTTTGAGATCCAGTAATCGACAATTATGAAAACTTGTAATTCTTTAGAGTGATTGACTAACAAAAATAAAACTTAATGTGAATCCGAATATAAAAAATGAATAATCGATAAAAAAAATCATTTTGTATAAAGCTTTTATATGAATTATTTTTAGCTCGGGTGATTAAGTAATCGAATAAAAGTTAATGTGAATCCGAATATAAAACCCGAATAGTGGACAAATTGTTTTACTCTATTTATTTTTTTGATGTGTTTATACGTATTATTTTCAGCTGGAGTTATCGAAAAATCTTAAAACTTGCAACTGGTTAGTCCAGTAATTGGGTAATCGAATAAAATTTAATGTGAATCCGAATATAAAAACTAATAATTTATTTTTTTTTTATTTTGTCTTAAGCTTTTGTATAAAATATTTTCAGCTCGAGTAAGCGATAAAATCTGAAAACTTGAAATTTATTAGTCGAAAAAAATTTAATATTTTTTAGTATATAATTAGAAAACCGACTAAAACTCAAAGTTTGTTTATTTATTACGCATTAGCACAATTTTAAAATCAAATGAATTCTTGTTACATACTTTCGTCATTTATGTAGCACTAACCAAGTAATCAGTGAAAAACAAATGCTGTGTCATAGACCTAGAAATAACATATTTTTAAATATTACGAGTATTTATTTTAGGTTTCTGAGAAACCGTTAAGATGTTAACATTTTACCACTAGAGAAACTTAAGAAAAACAAGCTTTTACCCAGAAAAATGCTAGTGATTGGATTTCCAAGGAAATTTTTAATTTGTTTTCAAATTTATTTACCAAAAAAATTAATGCCCACATTTAATGAATCTTGATACGCAAAAAAGAAAAAAAGAATTTCGTTATTTTGAAATTGTTTATGGAATTTATTTTGCGTCTTGTTTCAAATTTTAACCAGCAACAAATTGTTTTGTTTTAACAATAAAACACCTGCTTGTCTGCCCAAAAACATATACTGATAAAAATAGAAATTCCAGGCAAAATCGATTTATAAAAATCCATAATGAATGTAATAATAAGAAAATATATAGTATGTACATATGTATGTTTCATTTTCATTTGCAGGCAAAGCTAAAAATTTGAGGAGAAGAGTTTTAAAATTAAAATGTTTACCTTGGAAAATTATGAGAATTCTAAGAGACGACGTAATAGAATTCAACAATGTGTTAAGAAGAGTGAATCGACAACAAAAGCAAAAGAGGCTCTAGCAGCAGTAGAAGCAGCTGCATTAGAAAAAGCGTCAACGGCAACAATATTATCGTTAGCACAAACTAGCAGTACAACAACAATAGCAACAAAAACAACAACATTGTCTTCATTTCAAAACAACATCCCTAGACGGCATTCATCAACAACAACAACCACAACTTCACTAAGAAAATCAATGAAAAGTATTAAAAGTCTCTCTATGCCTTGCACAATTTTTCCATCATCAGTATCGTCATCATCAGCAACAGCATCATCATCATCATCATCATCATCATTGCGATCGCTTGCGTCTTGTACATTCTCAATTATAAATGGTAAAACAATATCAAGGAATTTATGGAGAACAATTACAAAAGAAATACCAACAACTATTGACGCCCCATCAACACCAACAACAGCAAGAAATTCGTCATTATGGACATGGCCAAATGCTGCCAGCATTAAAAGACGAAATAATTGTGCAGCCGCTTATTGTGATGATGACGACGATGGTGATGGTGATGGTGCTGATGGTCGGCGGTGTCAAAGTCTTAGACGACACAATCATAGACGGCATTTTTTATTGACTTTGATGCTGTTACTAGTTGTCTGCCTTGTCAACACTTCATCAGTAAAGGCTGCTGACAGTTTAGCTGGTAAGTGATTTAATCATCTAGCTCTATATCTCCCTCTCCCTCTCTCTCCTTCTACCATCCCTCTTATTTTTAGCTTCTATCATCTATAATCCTCCTAATGGCAATAGCAAATTTATTACTATTTTCTTTTACTTTTAATCTTGTAATCCAACACGTATTTGCTGTCTTGTGGCCGGCCACCTTCTCAAAATGTCTGGATATAGTAGATACGACTACACTTACAATTCAACAAATTTTTTACTCAAGAAAAAAATCTTCAATATTTTACTTTCTGCTATAGAGAAAAGCTAGCTGATATTTAATATGGGTAGTCTGCTTTCCTTAAAAAAGACTTGACAGAGTTCTTAGAGATTATATAAATTTGATGGAATATACTTAACGTGAATAAAAAATCAGTAAAATTTTAATATAATACTGTTACGTTTTCACTATTTAAGAACGTTGTCCCAAATTCACAATTATTATCTAATCAGAACACTTCATTACACAACACTGATAACAACAACTTTTTAACACAGAATGTTAAATTAATTTACTGCTAGGACACCACGATGTTAGCTACGCTATTCTTTACATAACAATACTCGACTCGACTAAAGAGACTTCGGCTGAAAAAACTCTCTCAGGCAGAAAATTATGAAATCAATACACAGAAAGTTAAAACAAACAGGGTTTGATTTTGAGTTCCCGGCAATTCCCAAAAAAAATTGCAAAATCCCAAAAATGGGATTTTCAAAAATTTTGCTGTATTTTTATTTTTTACCGGGCATAGATGCGGCTTTTGGAAATATTTAAAAATATATTTACGCCTGGTACAAAATAAAAACACAGCAAAAATATTGAAAAATCCCATTTTTAGGATTTTGCTAGTTTTTTTTGGGAATTGCCGGGAATCAAATTCTCTTTGTTTTTACATTCTGTGAACTGATTTCAAATTGTCTGCCTAAGAGAGTTTTTTCAGCCAAAGTCACTTTTGTCGAGTATTATTATGTATAGAATAGCGTAGCTAACATCGTGGTGTTCTAGCAGTGAATTAATTTAACATTGTGTGTTTTTGGAAATACATATTAAAAAACATATCTTGTCTTAAGGCGGCATAACAAATTTTTTGATTACAGCTTTGGAATTTGTGGAAAAGAGCCTTACATTTAATATTTATAACAAAAAAAAAGGTCTAATTCGAGACGATCGATCCAAAAATTTCTCTGTAATATTTCTCATAATATTGCATAAAAACGGCGAAAATCTACTTTTTTCAAAATTTTAATTTAAATTGCGTAAAACTTTTGACTTAATTGTGCTTTTGATACCAAATTAATTTTTAATGTTACTAATTTTGTTTCTTATTCATAATGAATTTAATTTCTAAATTAAACAAGATGTTATTTCCCTATTCGAGTGGAGCGAGGTTGTTAAAAAAGGCAAATTTTAATTAATATTTATATTTAATATTTCCTAAACTGTAAGCGAAACCCCATAAATATAGCATTATTTTTTTTACAAGAATTCACTTGCAAAAATTCTTTTTTATCAGATCAAAGACATCAGCTTGCCATCGGGTTTAATATTTCATTAACCCTAGGTTGCCCACTTTAATGCGTTATGGCTCAGCCCCCTTTGCAAAGATATATAGATATATATAGCTTTCTGACAGCTCTTCAAAAAATATTGTGTTAAATTTCATAGCAATCTGACAGCTTGTTTAGAAACTGCAGAATTATTTCCATTTGCCCACTGTGTATTGGGTACTTTAGGCCCAACTAGGTAGCAGAAAGCACCGTCGGACTCAAAGTTCTTTTTGTTATCTCATTCGTTACTTCAACATTGAAATTATCTAAATTTAAACACATTAAATATTTTTGCAAGATAAATTTCTTCATGTAAATGGAAATACAAGCTTAAAATAAAAAATTGCTACAAGAAAACTTTCATCATCTAAACTGGTACTTACATACATAAGGTTTTATTTATTTATTTTTTTTTATTAATCAGATTTATTTGCGATTTATTTGTTCCTATCAATTACAATGCCAGCCCATATTTTACAAATAAAATTACTTTGTTTTGTTCTCTTAAATATTGTTTTCATCCCACCCACTGTGTAAATTATTCGTTTGATGATTTTCAATTATTCATTCCTGAACAACTCAGTGCATAAAAAAGTACACAGAAACATTTGTTTAAACGATGATAAAATAAACTAATAAAATGTATTCTAATGAATGTAAGTATGTATGTACATTAATTAGCCTGAAGGGCTTGTTTAAGCGATTTGAGCACAGCAGGACATTGAAAAAAAAATTAATTAATAAATAATATGTATTTAGTTGCTTGTTGAATAACAAGATGAAAAAAAGAAAGTTAAAAAAATAATTTAAAAAAAAGAAAGAAAGTAAGAAGAAAAAAGTAAAAAAATTATTAAATTATTAAAAAAAAATTATTATTAATTATTTTAAATAGAAAAATGAAAAAATGGAAAAAACAGAAAATTAATAGTGATACTTATAAATGTGTTTACCAAAGGTAAATCAATTGTATACACAACAAGCGTTTCTCATATTCCGTTTCATTGTAAATTTAAGTTAAATAGCTGATGTTAATAAGAATCTCTACCCAAGTAGATAGACTAGGGTGCTGATGAAGTGCGTGGCTGCACAGAAAAGTATTTCTGATTAAAATTCACTACAGTTCAATTAAAGAATCTAAAAATTTCAAACAAAAAAAATTATTAAGAAAAAAATTAAACGAATATGGTTTTTTAATACTTATGGCCTGTTGCGCGATTTTGAAAATAAACCTACGACTGAAAATTTATATTGGAAACAGCAATAAAATATGAAAATTTTATTTTGCTTTCAATATAAATTGTATGTCGAAAGTTTTCTTTCGGTATCGTGAAACAGACACTAAAAAAATGTTCAATAATATGTAAGATGATAAGTATAGTGTTTAGTAAATGAGTTACGAAGCATATTTAAAAAATGTTGTGCACTAAAGAAGGAAAAAATTAAAAAAAATTTATTTGAAATTTTTTTTGCCTGGTGCAATTTAGTCTAAATTTGTATAGTTTTGCTGGAGGACAGTTAAAATCAAAGAATTAGAACTGATGATATTTTTTTTAAGACACGTACAAGTTTCGCAAGTTTGTGAGGCGATTAAAATTCAATTTCTGAGATGTAATGTTCTATGCATTCTGGTCGCAGAAAAGGCAAACAATCAATTCTTAATGTTAAGCTTATATGGGAGATGATTATATCCTTAACCTGAATGAACACACTCTTGCCAGACAGCTTGCTTGAACCATTAAGAAAATAATTACCAATTTATATTTCATAGTTTACATAATTGTAGGTAATATTTAATTTGAAAAACTAAGGACATAAGGATAAGGTAATAATATCCTTCCACTTATTAAAATAAATTTTATTTGAGAACTCAGCTGCGACATCTAGCATGTAAATACCCATTTTCACTGTTCTCTGATGAAAATTAAAGCTAAAATAAAATTTCTGAAATAAAGGATATTTGAGCGGTAGAAATATCCTTGGACCGATTGCCATAAAATTTAACATTCAGCTTTTTGTTATAATTTGTTAAATTGTTACCGATTATTTTTGAATTCTGTTAACAAATGCCGCTATAATCAAAATTTATAAATTAAAAATATGTATATGTGAGGTAAGCATATCCTTAAACTGGCTCAAAAGAACACCAAAGAACTGAAATGTTGTAATTGAATGGATCACATGCTAATTTTAAATAAATTCTGCTCATAATTGTGAACAAATCTCAATTTTAAAAATTAAGGATATATGAAATTTATTTGAGTCCCTCATCCTGCAGATATGAAATTTGTTATAGTGATTAACTGCATAATTTCAAAAGTATTTATCATTTTTCTTTGAGTTCTGATCATAATGTCAGCTAAAATAAACTTTTTAAAATTCAGGATATATGGGAGGCAGGCATATCCTGGCATCACTATAAACTTAACCTATGTGCTATTTAACTTAAGAGGTAAATACTAACTATCTTTGCATTTTAACTATAATTGGGGCTAAAATTTATTTTTTCTTATATTAAGGATATTGTAGGGAACTCTACCCTTGAAATTGTAGAAGTTAAATATCGTACAAAAATTTAGTGTACAATTTAACGACTTGTTGTTTAACTTTCTTGCGTCTTAAGACACAACCTCAGCAAAAATTATTTTTTTATGTATAAGGATACATTTGAAGTGATATCGTCCTTGCACCAATTGCAACACAATTTCGCCGAACAATATAGGTTTAGATCCAAATACTAAATTTGCATTGTATTCTGATAGTAATTGTGATTAAAACTTATAACATTTTGTTTATTTAAATAAAGGATATATGGAAGCTAGGCATATCCTTTAAAAAATTGATGTGAAAATCGCTAGAGAGCTTGCTTATATAATTTGTCAAGTTGTTATGTATAAGTTGTAGTTGTATCATTTAACCAAAAAATTCATTTTAAAAATTAAGATTATCCTTGAACCAATTTAAGTGAAACTTAAAGTAGTACTGAACTGCATATTTTTGCAAGTAAATAACATTTTCATTGTATTTTTATAACAGTTGCGGCTGAAATTAGATTTTTAAATTTAAGTATATATGGGAAACAGCATTATATTTGCATCGTTTGATATACAATTTACCACAGATAGGAACCGTATTACTCTTTTCAGTTTGAGCTTTGCAACTTCTGAAAGTATGTTTATTTAAATAAAGGATATATGGGAGGTAGGCATATCCTTGAGGCGATTAATGTGAAAATCGCTGGAGTCCTTGCTTATGTAATGTAAGTTGTTATGTATATATGTACGCAGTTGTATTGCATTCTAAATATAATTTCATATCAAATCTAATTTTCGATTTAAATGTATGTATGTATTTAGATATATTCTGGAACTAAGTAGTACTAAACTGTATATTTTTGAAGGTAAATAATATTTTCATTGCATCTTTTTGAGCAAATGTTGCTGAAATTAAATTTTTAAAAATAAGGATATATGGGAAATAACTTTATCTTTGCACCGTTTAATAAAAAATTTACCAGAGATACTAACCGTACTTATCTAAAAACAGTTAACAATTTGCTTAGCAGTTTGAGATTTGTAACGTCTTAAATTTGGTTTATTTAAATAAAGGACATATGGGAGCTAGGTATATCCGTGGGACAATTAATGTTAAAATTACTAGAGAGCTTGTTTATATAATTTGTGAAGCTGTCATGTATATAGTTGTATTGCATTCTTAAGATAATTTCCTCAAAAATTTAATATTAGAAATTAAACTTATGTTGGATGTACATCCATACATATGTATACTCCGTCACCAATATAAATGACATTTTAAGCGGTACTAAGCTGCGGATTTTTGCAAGTAAATAATATTTTCATTGCATTTTTCTAAACAAATGAGGCGAAAACTATATTTTTCAAATTAAGGATATACGGGAAACAGCTTTATCCTTGCACTATTTTGTATTAAATTTATCAGAAATATTAACCGTATTTTTCTACAAGCAGTTAAGAATTTGCTTTGCAGATTGTGCTCTGTAACGTCTAAAATTTGGTTTATTTAAATAAAGGACATATGGGAGCTAGGCATATCCTTGGGACAATTGATGTTAAAATTACTAGAGAGCTTGTTTATATAATTTGTGAAGTTGCTATGTATGTACATACATAGTTGTATTGCATTCTCATCAAAACTTTAATTTTAGAAATTAAGCTAATATGCGATACAGATATATCCTGGTAGCAATTTAAATTAAGTTTAAAGTAGTACTGAACAGCATATTTATGGAAATAAATAAAATGTTCATTGCGCTTTTATAACAGTTGCGGATGAAATTTAATTTTAAACATTAAGGATATATTGAAAAGAGCTTTATCCTTGCACCGTTAGAAATAAAACTCAACAGTGATATAAATCGTATTATTTTAAAAACAGTTAACAATTTGCTTAGCACTTTAAGATTTGTAACGTCTGAAATTTGGTTTATTTAAATAAAGGACATATTTTTATAGTGATTGTGTCTAACATTTATTTTTTTTAATTAAGAAAGGGAAGTAGGTATGTTCTTGCACCAAGGCAAATGCAATTTAAAAAAGAGCTTAGCTCCACCATTCGACAAATAATAATTATTTTTCACTGCTTTCTGAACTTACTGTCAGCTGAAATTAAATTTCTGAAACATGAGCTACATGAGAGATAGACAGGTCCTTGCATATATTTTCTTAAAATTTCAAAATATATTTCTTAACATTCATACTGAGCAGCTTTTTAGAAAATTTCATGCACATCTCTGTTAAGATTTTAGCAATTCGCTTGATGGTCTAAATGGCCCACTGTATGTTAGCTTTTAGCGCCCTGTACTGTGTAGATAGTGAATGGCGGTTAAAATCTGTTTAAGCATCAGCTTTGACATTTCAAAAACCATTTAACTACTTTTAATTAAAATGAGTCTCTAATTGTTTTCAACACAGCATGAGGTAAATTACATACAAATTTATTCTATTTTGTAGGAAAGAAGAAAAAAAAACCAACTAAACAAACAACAAATACGAGTATATCTAACATTTATGTTTATTAAAATAAACAATTGTTTTATAACACTTAAATAACTAAATGCTACTCGTAGTTACTCGTACTATTCAATGTCATAAAACAAATGGATCGCGTGCCGCTTGCTTTTAATTGTAAAACTCCTCAAATAGTGGAAAAATAACAATAATTGATACTGATAAATATGAAAAAAGCAAAAGTAATTGAAATTTAATAGAATTGCAATGGCTGGCTGCTCGGCTCGCTCATTCACTGGCAATCATAAAAAAATATTGTTTAAGTGTTTTTGTTTGCTTCATTTCATTTAGACTTTTATTTAATTTTAAAAAAATTTCACTTAAACAGGGTGTGTCTTTAATGGTCATCAATCAGCAACATTGTAATAACTATGACTGTCACCTCCTACACCTCCTACAACTCCATGCCCAGCTGACTGACAGTTAATCAATTTATCATCATTTTGGTTTTTGTTTTTGTTTCTGTGCCTTTTTGTCTTCTTGTTCAACAAGTGTGTTTAATAAATGTCATGAAAGAAATATGTCAGTATGTAAAAAACCAAACCATAGACTTTAGAAAAGCCTATTTATTTTATAGGCTGCTGAAGTGACATTTTGTCTAGATATTTATCGAAGAAGCCAAAAATAATAATAAATTAAAATTTTAATTGCAAAAGCGAACACAAACAAAACCAATAAGAAAGACTGCTACATTCGGTTGTAACGATTCGTATGTACCCTGCACATGCATGCACACAAAAAAAAAACACTTTTATTTTGAGAAAGCAAAAAGGTTGAGTTAGAGCAAGAGCATATCTTGTGCAATTTCTAGTGGTCTGGCCATGGGTATTTTCCCACTAAAGAATTTAATATAAAGCTTTAATACTTTAAGTAGGTGTTTATTTTCCAGCCCTGGGCTTTTTATTAGATTGCACTTTGGAAATAAGCAAAATCAAATATATTTTTTGCTTCCTAAAACATAAAATATGTTCAACTAATGAAAAAATTTGCTTTCGTTAGTTATTTTTGCGTATCAAAAAAAGTTAACATTTTCCATCCCTGGAACTCTCCTTTATGATTTTTCTGATTTTCAATACCAATCTATTTTTTTATATATAAAATATGTTTCAGTAATTAAAAATAAAATTAATTAATTAAGAATAAAAAAATTGTTTTAGATTTATAAACCAAAAAAAATTTAGTTTTCCAGCCCTGGAGCAATTTTTTTATTATTATTATTTTCTGAACTAAAAAAAAATATGTTTCACTAAAAAAATAAAAAAAACCTTCTAATTACTTTCTCTTATATGCCAAAAATAAGTTTAAGTTTAAGTTTTCCAACCCTGGACCGTTTTTTTAACTTGTTAAATACTAATCTATTGCCGGACGATTGTATGAATATCAATTTATCTGACAAAATCGTCAATCAAAAAATTGTCACTTTACACGGTTGTTGTCTTATGCAAATTTGACAGATCTTTTTTTATGCGTTGCCAGACTTAAATCATTTGCTAGAAATTGTCAATATATAAATCAATGTATAAATCGCTTGTGCTTGCGTTAAATTTAAAAAGTGAAAATATAAACTATTTTGCAATGATTTAGCTGCATATATTTGATAATATTTTTGCACTTTCCTTTTTTCTTTAAAATCCAGTTTGTGTGCAGTGTTGCTTCTAGAAGCAATTATCTTACAATGCTTCCATTGTCAGATGCATAAGCTTGTCACATCTTACAATATTCAAATGTTTAACAAATATTTAGCAATATGTTTACAATGGCACTGAACTGTGTTTACGCGATATCTGACAGTTTGTTTGTCACTTGCTAGTCCTGGACTAGACAATGGACTGACAATGATTTTTCTGGCAACGGTGTCAGACCAAAATTGCCTGTTCACACGGTTGTAAAAAATTTTATAAAATTTTGCTGACATTAATGTAAGATTTGACAACGGTTTAAATTTTCCAACCATGGAGAGTATATTTTGTTTTAATTTTTTTCAACGTAAATTTATTTTTATATTTTTTTTCGACCTTATTTTTAATATTAATTAATATAATCTTATAGATATTGTATCTATTCCGGCTTTCAAGGTCATTCAATTTCTTCAAAATGTAAATAAAATACGTTTTTTATTTAATTTTTAATGTATTCTACGTTTCGTTGGCATTTTCCAACATCTTCAGAAATAATTCTTTTTATTGAAATCTGGTAACATTGGTAATAAAAAAGTTATTATATTATAAAATTTAAAATATATGTAGTTAACTCATAATGAAAATATTTCTAGTTAATTAGTTTTATATACAAAAAAATTAGCCCAATCACGAATGTTCTCTAGAAATTTATTGCTCACGGAAAATAATTGTATCAAGAACAAATTCCTCCAATCACAAACTCCTCGAAGACAAAAAAAGCAATACGTGGCATCACCGCAGTACCAATATAGTTCTTTTGCTTGTTTATTTCTCACTTTTTCTGAGAGAGAAAGAGAGTAAACAAAATTATTAAAATTCCCCAACTTAAAAAAATATGTAAACAAAAATTTATAATTGATTTATTTAGGCATTATTTGTGTTTTCCATATTCAAGAACTATTTATAAAATACAAGTTTATATAAATAAATTTTGTTTTGTAAGGGAAAGATTTTTAGTGAAAATGGCAAGTTCAACTGCGTTCATAGCGCCAACTTTTTTCCCGGGGCGTTTTTTATCCGCGCATTTAATAAAAAAGGGGAGAAATCATTTTCATGATTGGACTAAATACTAAAATTTCCATCCCTGCAACCATCTTTGAGATTTTGCTGATTTCCAAAATATATCTATTTAGCACATCGGTCCAAAAAATGAATAGCTAAGTTTACTGGGCATATCTTATTGGACTACCATATTCTTAAGGACCCAGAATATATCGTCACGTAAAATCAAAAAGGCCACAACAACCCAAAAATTCAAAATATACTTTTTCATTGATTATGATGTGATTAACTGAAATACATCTTTACTTAAAATCTGACTAACATATGTTAAAAAATACCGATTTTATTTCCCAGTAATAAAAATGGAAGTCATTCTATTCATTCTATTCATTCTATTCTATTTTTAATTTGCCGAGAGTGTGCAAAAAACCATGAAGAGGCTTATTTTAGTCATCCTCTATAGTGTTAGAAAATACTCACCAGAATTAAAAAAAAAGAAATTATTTTCTTAAACAAATTTATGAACTAATTTTAGTCTAAAATTTAAAAGTTATTTGCTTAAATTTATATGAAAACACTGTTTCGGGCATAAATTCGTATAAAAAGAAACAAAACAAAAGAAAAAAACAAAGGAATTTTTCTTAATATCGCTTCCAATTCGGTGACCAGGCATCGCAAAACAGAACTTCTTGCAATGACAACCCTATGTAAAAATCATTAGATCGGATCGAAATGTTCACTACTTCCGGATCGCAAACTTTACATTTTCATGACTTTTTTGGAGTCTTTTTTTGCTGGGTTATTATGCAATTTGGCACCTAAAAAATAAATAGTCTTTAATTCATAATGTTTTTTGCTTCTCCTGTAAAAAAAAGATAGAAATTGTTATTACGGCCTTTTGGATTTTAGTTGACGATATATACTTTACGGAATTGCATATTAATATTGTTTTGTATAAATAACAAACGGAATGGCAAACCTATTATATATACTTTTATCATTTTTGGTGTAGGGTGTAAGAATGGGTGTGACTTACAAGTAAATCTTATCATATTTTGCCATTAAAATTTATCTAATGGATTAAACAGCACTTAAAATCATGCGTATGGACTTATGCTTCTATGTCTGTATTAAAGTTCTGCACAAGACCATTTATAAGACCTTTCAGGACATGAGAGATTTTTCTAGTGCGTTACTACAGAGAAATATTCTAAAACAAACGCTAATCAACACTTTTGGCAAGACATTTGTTTCAGTTGTTCGTCTAGCCAACAGTGTCGTTTGGCGTTTGTTTTAGAATATTTCGCTATAAATCTCTCATGTCTTGAAAGGTCTTATAAATGGTTTTGTGCAAGACACTAGTCTGTATACGAGTATAAAAAAACAATGAAGAAATTAAACAAAGTTTAATGAAAGATTGGACGAAAAATATAAAAAAACTTTTTTAATTGTTTATTTTTAAATAAAAACTTTTTGATATAACAAACTGACCTTGCGCTTAAAACAAAATTTGCTTTTAAATACAAGTTTTATAAAATATTAGTTACATACATATACTCGTAGAAAAATAAAATTAGTTTTTGGTACTAAAAATACTTAAATTTTGTTATTAATTTCATCTCCATTTTTATATTGATATTTAAGAAATTCATAAAAAATTAGTAGTGGCAGGTAAAGTTATGAATTTTGTAAATAACGACCACTGCCTCTGGAATGAAAATAAGCCACACACAATACTAAAGGGCGATGACCTTTCAACTGAAAATCGCTAAAGCAGTAGAATGTCTTCAAAATTGTAAAGCAGCGTTATTAGAAGCAAAAACTAGAAAATTTTAATGTGATAAGAATTAAATATGTAAATGTTGTGAAGATTAGAAAATTCGTTACAGAAATAAGTTGAAGAAGGCCTTTAATTTTCCATAAGTCGCCGTCCACACTATGAAACATTCATTTGCTGCTCCATTCTTTTTTTTTTAATTCTATTTGGAAACAAACTGCATTCATGATTACACACAGTGGAGATTTTGTATTGTAGGAAAAAGTGTTTAAGTCGAGATAAGCTGATTTTGAGTTAATGGCACCTCCGTAATCTGCATATTCGAAAGTAGCTCTGGTCAAAATCTGAATTAATTTATGTGATTTATTAAGAAGTTTTAGCACTATGATTTGAGACTTATCTTTTTTAAACTTCTAAAATCATTTGGAATAATAGCTTAATTTAAGTTATACTTTGGTATATTTCAACTTAAATGTATTACTTATAGTGTGTAGAACGATGTTTGCTTAAAAAAATAAATGTCAATAAAGAATTGTCTAATTTAACTGCAAAAGAAATGAGTTTCTGAAAATCGACTTTAACGCTTACAAGTGCTCTCTTGCTAAATGGTAAAATGTGACTTTAGCACTTTTTCCTCATTGCCACAGACATATACTTTCTCATATATTCGTCATGAGCATGAGATAGGGTACGTTGGTAAAATCATTTATAGTGCACGTTTATTGCCTCACGTACATCTAATAGTGTTTTCACACTGACATGGTTTTAACAAAAGTTGACTTTAACCTTAAAAGCAACTGCTGCTAAAACCTGGTTTTACCATATAAATTGTTTTTGTTAGAACCAACTTAAAACCATTTTTGAATTCGCTTTAAGTTGGTTTTATGAAATGCAACCCTGTTTACTAACGCTTTGTTAAATTTAGTGCTGGCAAGTTAAAATTACCAAAAGCAGCTGAAAATGATTATGCCAGTGAATAAAAATAGATACAAATTGATACGTTTTCAGCTTAGAAATGAATGCAGCCGCAATAAAAATAAAAAATAAATTGCTGGAAAAATTTATCCTTTAGACGGAAAACAACGTTGATATTTTCATTGACCTATGGGAAGTGAAAGTAGAGGACATGACTGACATCTATCTGCCGATCAAAAAGTTCTTTAAGCACTCCTTTGCTTTTTATAAGTAGTTCCATTATTTTAACATAATTATTTACAACATATAAAATAATTTTCACTTTAGAGCGCATTTTAAAATTTCTAAGTTTTTGAGACAAACCCAAACCCACTTGTTGTACATTTTTTCAAGTAAGAAAAATGGAGCAACAAATACACGTACATATTCATACAGAAAATTTATTTTATTTTGAACAAATTTATTATGCCATTATCATAATCTATGAGTTCAAGCCTGAATTTATCAAAGTTCTAGTGTGAATGCAAAATCAGCTGTTTTTGGTTTTTATTTTAAAACCAGGAGGCAAATCGCGGCACTCGTTATCCAACGAAATTACGAAATATTTCCCGATTTGCCCCCTAGTTTTAACTTTAGATGTGAAAACACTATTACGTTCAAATAAGCAAAACTTGGCAGCACTGCTTAGTGACAAACGTTGCTAATGCAAATAATCAGCATATCAGCCACAAATCTCTGGAAATGGCATAGTAAATTATTTTAAGATAAGTTGCAGTAAAACAATAAATTGAATAAATGTACATATCGCTCATTTACTGAAAGAACGTCATAACGTCAAAAATGCGATTTTTAGTCAATGACGCAGAATTAATCTTCATATCGCTATCAATATTGTATAAAACTTTTGTATAAATATCTTGTTTACCGAGCTCTTGAGAGAAAAACTTAATTTTCTTTCAGTTAATTTTAATTATTATTTTTCGAACTTCATTTTTTTCTATATTTGTGATTTTGTTGGTGGACTAAGGTTCGTATCGCTTTGTAAGCCAAATGTGATAATTATTAATGAAAAAATTATATTAAAGTTAATTATAAATATTCTGACAAACACGTAGTATAACGGAACAACTAGCTGTTTTCGAAGGAAAAAGCTCATATCTTTTAATAAGCCAAATTGCATGTGACAATTATTAATGAACAAAAAACACCAAAGTTAAATGTAAATATTCTGACAAACATGTAGTAGAACGGAACAACTAGCTGTTTTCGAAGGCCACTACATCTTCATCATCAACATCTTTTATGTTTGGTGCACTGTGTGTGGTGTCAGTAGTACATCTGCTTTATATACGAAATTTCTTACTGCAAATGGAATATGTGAATTGTTTTGATTCATCGTATTTCAATTTGCTTAAAGCTTTTTTGTAATGAAAGCTTAATTTTACCATCCCTTATTTAACAACAGTCTTGCCATTGTCTTTTTTTTCATTGCTCCTTTAAGTTGTGTATAAATTGAAAATTTTAAACTCGTTTCTGGCAAACTAGTTTTTTTTAATTATGAAATTACGAAAGTACCAATAGTAAACCAAAACAAAGTATCTTTCTATACAATTAGTATTTTCCCTTTCGTCAACAAACTTTAACGTTTTGCCGGCAAATGTTTCATAGTATGGATGTGGACAAATAAAATGGATATTGAAAGGTGTTGAAAAAAGCAATCAAAAATATTATATTTTACCATAAATTTTTTGACTTTTTACTATACTTATCTTGTATAATAATTTAGGAAACCGTATTTTTTGATTTAATTATCACACTTCAAGCAACAACAATAATTGAATATTGAATAGTATATGAAAGTTTTAGAAAAATAAATTAAATAAAATGATAGCACGCACTTCTTTCTAGGTGGTCCTCACTTTGGTCTATTTACTTTAGATACGAGTATCACTTCATATACATAAATTTGTAGTAAATTAAAGATTTGTTGCTTCAAGTGGCAGCCTTAATTTCTTTTCACAATAATAAAGTAAGACAGTTTGATTTCTATTGTTAGGCGCTATTTTATATATTTGTAAAAGTCAAATAGAAAAGAAAGACAAACATGATTATAAAACACTAAATCAACACGATCTATATTAAGTGGAATAAGTATCTATATTTTTTAAATAAATATAACAATAAATAAACAAGAAACCATATTCAAATGTATGCATTCGTTGTAACTAACCACTGTCTGCGATTGAAGCGGCTGGTACAGTGAAGGACAAAAGTTGTGCTTAGAATTAGGATTACACTAAATTGAAAACTTACCATGATTACATATTTATCTGTGGTTTTCATTAATAACAACGTATGTTATATTATTTTCATTTCCAGTTTATGATATCAAAATGTTTTTTTGTTTCTTTAAATGCGTTTTAGAAAGTTTTAAGAAATTTTTGATAAACATGAACGAATGTATGTACATAATTTTATTTCTTAAACAACAATACAACTTTTACCTTTCCTTAAATAACTTTAAATATAACTTTTTTGGCTTTACTGTGTGATTTTTCAATATACGCTATTATAAATGAAAACCACAGATATGTATATAAAAAAATCAATGAGAGTCCGATCACAGAGAAGATGTGTAAACATCTAGTAGTGATTTTTTTTAATATTGGCTTATGGTAACTAAAATAAAATATATGAATTTTTGACTCCATTGTATTTAAAAATATATGAAAAACTGCATCTATAGTAGTAGAATTATTAGTTGTGGGGGTTTGTGGAGAATTGCTCATATGCAAGTGGAAAACGTCAAATAAAAATTTTGATTAAGCTTGCGACTGTGGGTTTGCAAAATTTGCGTTAAAATCTTCACCCATAATAATTGGCATGAGATGGAGATTGTTACACAATTGTCGTGCACCAGCTTCAGTGTAAGGCAACAGTGCGTAATGAAGATATGTTGTAATATAATATTATAAATTCTTTATAAAGACTGCTATATATCTTTTAAACAAATATTTGACATTTAAAAAGCTCTTTTATTTAAAATTTTATATATTTTATTTATTTTATATTTTTCAACTTTTTAAAAAAAATTATCCCCACTGGCAACTCTATTACACTTCTCAAGCAAATTCTATTAAAATTAACATTAAAATTGCTCCTGTAGGTATGCTTTAAAATTCGGTTGAGTGTATTTCTATGCAGCTGTTAAGTTTCTCTGTCCTTCTTGTTCGTATGATTACACTAATACACTCATATATAGCCCACACCGATTTGATTTGAACGCTTTATGATCTTACTCAAAATTTGTGATTGTATTGTGAAAGAGATTTTTACCCCCTAGCCTATAGATGTTTACACATCAAAAAAATAAACATTTCTTGGCTTAAATGCAAATCAGTGATCTGCATGATTACCAATCAAACGACAAAATTTTGCATTTTCTAGAACGAATATTCTATTCATTCAAATTTTATTATTTCTATTCATTCGTATGATTCTCTAAAACAATGAATCAGTATGATTGTTTTCAATACTTCTTATAACCCCTTCTGACAAATATAGTTTTATGCAATATTATTAAATAAAATAGCTAGGTCCATTTTATTTTATAAATTGTTTTAATAAGAGTAAAAGTAAACAAAAAAAAAGTAAACAATCAAACAACAGTAAGAATTTTTAGTGATTTTTACTAACAGCACCAAAAAAAAAAAAGAGAGAGAGAGAGAGTTAATGACAGTCAGTTGTTAGAGAGACAACGGTGCAAGCAATATCATTAGCACATATTGATGTTGAAGAATAATACAAAAGCATTGTAAAAGCGAGTGGACAGCTAAAGTGAATCAACTCAAGCAGTTCTCTGATGCAAATGCAAGTTCAAGGAAGATATTTGAACGAAATTTTTAAATTTTTAAAACTTATTTTTCTGACCACTATTGTTAGACACTGTAACTCCTGTAAATACAGTGTTATTGCTGCTGGTACAAGTACCAATCTTTCGTTACATTCATGTATTAACTTCCACTATTTATTTAAGATTTCCTTAGTTTGCTTGTTGTAATTTGTTTTATGAT
Source organism: Tachina fera (assembly GCA_905220375.1). Taxonomy (NCBI): domain Eukaryota; kingdom Metazoa; phylum Arthropoda; class Insecta; order Diptera; family Tachinidae; genus Tachina; species Tachina fera. The sequence continues at coordinate 97,639,787 of LR999967.1, read as the reverse complement.
CTTTTCTTTTACAAACGAACGAATGAACTAGCGAACGAACGTCTTTCATTTCATGTCTGCGAGTATCAGCCAGCAATGTCTGTGTGGCTTGTTAGAGGATTTATTGCTTTTATTTATTCAGTGAAAATAGCAACAACAAACAGTGAAATGTAAGGCAGTGAAACAAGGAAAAAGTTAAGCGCCACTTCAAAGGCCCACAAAACAAAACAACCGCAGCCACGTACAAAAGAAAACTAAATATAAATAAATAAATAAATAAAAATTTAAAGCAAAATAATATTACAAAAACAAACAAAAATAACAAATCATTGTGCGTTGCTTTGATTTTTGTTTTCTTAAGATCAACAATTGTTGTATTCGTTAAAAAGTGTAGAGTAGAAGTATTTACTTCAATATTGAGAGTTTAGAAAACCCGCCTACATGTCTGCAACACACTCAGGGAAAGGAAAGTTTATGTATGTACACTGTACAATATGTTGGGGCAGCACTAAAGATATGCCACAACAAAATCAACACAGTACATTAGACGCCACGAACGAACACTACGAATGAACACTACACAAATAAGGCGGAAAAATATTTGTTAATCCATAAATATGAACACATTTGAAATTTACTATTAGTACAAGGAAATAATTATTTAATGTGCTGCATAAAAACGTTAAAACTTACTATTACACATTTCTTAAAGGAAATGAATAGCGGTGAAAAAAATTCAGTAAAGTACGACTTGCAATCACACACGAAAGGTTCCGTACGGACACTACACACGACAAAGCTGGTCACTGAGAGAAAACCGAGAGATATGTATACATTTGTATAAGAAGCCGATTGATGTTCGGCACTCTGGTGCGAGTTTGAACAGCCTGGCTATACGAACTTTAGCCTATGCAATCGAATATCTTCTCTGTACCTGGATTCTGTAAAGGCTCAGTTAGCCGAATGTAATGTAATGTAACTGCATCGTAGGAAACAGCTGATCGATATATTTATATGAAGAGCAGGTGACGTTACATTACATCTCTATAACCATTTTCTTATCTTTTCACATAAAAATATCGATCAGCTAGCTGTTTCTTATTGTTGCAGTTACATTCCATTAGAGTTGGATAACTGAGCCTTAATTTTTATAACGATAATCGTATTGCTATAATTAATATAATGAAACCTTATCGAATAGCAAATTCAGTAACATATTTTAACGATATTCGTTGTCGGTTAGAGAAAAAAACTTAAATCACAAGATGAAATTCATTGAGTTTTTCTTTATTATTCTTTGTACTTATTTTCAAATTTTCTATATAGAATTAAATGGTGAGTAAGATAAATTTATAGACTATCGTAAAAAAGAAATTGCGGAATCACATTATCGTTATTGCAAGCGAATAAATCACTTTAATTGGGAATAAAAGCCGAACATGGTAAATGGTAAACAAAATTATAAAATAGCATACTGACACGACGACAACGCAAGCATTGGCTGGCGATCACAATTTTAGGGAAAGGGAACACATTTCAAGTGAACTTTTATTCCCGATAAGGGTGAATATGTGAATAAATATTACGATTTTTTTTGGTTCGGAAAAAGTTATTGAAACCAGTAGTGAGATTCAGTAACTTTTAACCATCTGACAAACGTAATTTTTTTCTATACATTTTGTAGCTTCAAATAATGATGGTGTCATTCTGACGCAGCTGCTACTTTCTGTTGAATTTTGTCGATAAAATTAACAACACAAAAAATTATTGTCGCTTAAATAACGAAACAGCCGACATTAACCTATAGCAAATATCGTTAAAAATTTTATTGAACAGCAAATTCGAGAAATTTGCTTTATAATTTTTTCAACGATGCGATTATCGTCAAAAAAAATAATGAATCGCACTACTGATGTAGAAATTTTTAAGTACCCGGTAAACATTTTTTTCGGTTTTGGCGATTTTTTTTGTTTTGGCGCTCTTTTTTCATTTTTGAGATTTTGTTGTTTTTAAGGCGTTTTTTTAATTTTGGAGTTTTTTTAATTTTTCCGAATTTTTTTGTTTAAGCGATTTTTTTTCATTTTGGCGTTTTTTTTTTTGGATTTTACGATTTTTTTAATATTGAGTTTTTTGGACTTTTTTTTTGGTTTTTAGCGTTTTTTTAGTTTCGAAGTTTTTTCTTTTAGGCGATTGTTTTCATTTTGGTAAATTTTTTGAATTCTATTTTGGTTTTAGCGATTTTTGAAGTTTGAGCAGTTTTTTAGTTTCGGCGTTTTTACGTTTTGGCGATTTTTTTATATTCAACAAATTTTTTATTTTAATTTTTGGCGTTTTTTTCAATTTGGTGATAATTTAAATATTAAGATTTTTTAGTTTTTGTAATTTTTTGTTTCTTTTTTTGCGTTATTTTTAATTTTAAGTTTTTTGTTTTAGCCACTTTTTACTTGGCGATTTTTTTGATTTCCGGTTATTTATTTTAGTTTCAGCGAAAGTTTTTAATTGTGGCACTTTTTGAGTTTTGTTGATTATTTTTTTTTTTGGCTTTTGGCACTGCTTTCATTTTAACGCTTTTTTCATTTTGGCGATTTTTTAAATATTGAGATTTTTTAGTTTATGGGAATTTTGTATATATTTTAATATCAGTGATTTTTTTACTTTTGGCGATTTTTTAGTTTTGGCGTTTTCTAATTTCATTTTGTCATTATTTTTTGTTGGCGATTTTTTATATTGAGATTTCTTAGTTTTTAGGTTTTTTTTGTTTGTGGCGTTTTTTTTATTTAACATTTTTTTTTGTTTTGGTGACCTTTTTCATATTGGCGACTTTTTCGGTTATATATTTTAGTTTCAGCGAGATTATTATTTAATTTTGGCACTTTTTTTGTTCTGGCGATTTGTTCGCCTTTTGGCACTTTTTGTTCTGGCGATTTTTCAATATTAATATTTTTTAGTTTTTGGGATCTTAAGTTTTTTTTCGTTTTGGCGACTTTTTTAATTTTGGCATTTTTTTTTATTTTCCGATACTTATTTTATTTTTTCAGTGATTTTTTTAATTTTGGCACTTTTGTTTAGTTTTTGGGATTTTTTTCGAATTTTGGCACTTTTTTGTTTTGGCCATTTTTATACAGCTAAACCTCTCAATAATCAATTTGAATGTATTTAAAAAAAAATATTTTACTGTATAAGTAAAATAATAACTTGGGATTATTATTGCGTTAACAAATTTTAAATTTAGGGCCATTTTCACAACTTGCCTTTAGCTAAAGGTGGGATTTTCTCTGCCCGATAAATTGCTTTGCATTATAAAATCTTAATTTACTATTTTTTTATCCATTAAATATTATAACTATTGATAATAATAATAATAAAAAATAGAAGCTGCAATAATGCAAAAATATTTATCGGGCAAACAAAATCAAAGCTTTAACTAAAGGCAAGTTGTGAAAATGGTCCTTAGATTTTTATTTTAATTTTAGCCAAAATTGAGATTTTTAGTTTTTTTTTGTTTTTGGCGTTTTTAACTTTTTTCGATTTGGCGTTTTTTTCGTTTTGACGATTTCTTTGCTATTGAGATTTTTTTAGTTTTTGCAATTTTTTCTCGTTTTTTGCGTTTTTTATCGTTGTTGCGTTTTTTTAGATTTTGTTTTTTTTGTTTTAGCGATTTTTTTAATTTTGGAGCTTTTTTATTTTTGGCGATTTTTTTCAACTTCTGACCCCTTTTTCGTTTTGGGTACTTTTTTTTAATTTTGCGACTTTTTAGTTTTAGCGTTTTTGAACATTTCAAGAGTTTTGCCTCTCTCACGCCTTCCAAGATACAGCAGGTTGTCAAAATTAAATGCATGCTCAGTTTGGCGATTTTCATGACCTGTGTTTTTTTATTGGCCTCCAAGGCAGGGTGCCGATGGCATTTTTTAAAAAGTCGCACTAAAAGGAGATTTATCAAAAAAATAAACAAAGGGGGAAAATAAAAAGAAAGAGAAAACTACATTTCTTTCATTACACATTACTTTCTATTTTAAGTGTATTTTTATATAATTCACTCTAAAAAAAGGTGGAAAAAAGTGGCAAGGCAGCCAAAAAAGTGGCAATTTGCCACTTTAGTCGGTCGAACGGTCACGCTGCTCCAAAGGTTTCGTAAATCATTGAGTCCTCTAAAAATTGTGTCATCTGTTTGTAGCCACACGCTAATTTCTTCGTGCACTTTTGTTTTGCAAAAATTAAAGGAAAATTTTTTTTCCACCAGCCAACAGTTGTAGGGTGTTTTTAGTTCGTAGTCTGTTTCTTAAGGGAAACTTACTCACACAATTTATTACTTTTTCTTGATGTGCTTAAGTATCACTTAGAGAGCCAGTCAGTCTTCACACAAAACTGTAAGAGGCCCACTTAATCTGTCATTTTAAATTCGACATATCTTCGTATAAATTTGTGTTAAAATATATGATTTTTTTGGTTTAATTTGGTGCGTTTCAAAGAACATGCTCGCGCGCTTGTGCGTGTGTGTGTAAGTATTTAGTTTATTTTCAGGTTTTTCTTTTTTTTTCTGTATTTTTTAAATATTTTGTTGCCCCCTTCGAAACAAATTTACAATTTCAATAATGTTTTTTTTATTTTATTGTTATTAATGTTGTTCTTGTTGCTGTTGTTTTAATTCATTTATTATGGCTTTTTTGTTTTGTTTGTTCTTTTGTTAAATTTATTGTTTAAATTATAACTTTGTTTTCTCTTCCACATGTTTATTGTTGTTTAGTTTAAGATTTTGACAGCCAGTTTAAGATTTACTATTCATAAATTTTAGTTGAAATCTACAAAAAAAAAGTTTCATATCCATATGTCTGTATGTATGTACGTACATATTGTACATAATTCTTTTTTTTCATTTCAAATTAAATGTTTTTAGCGCTTTTAGGAAAATGTTTATTTTAATAAAATACAATTTGTATAATGTTAAAACAGAATATGCATTTAATATGCATTTATTATGCATACATATGCATGTACATACATTTTGCCAGACAGCATTTTCTAATGCATCTGGTTAAAGTTCAAATAAACACTTGGTGTGGTTTTATTCGTATGTGTGTGTGTGTGTGTGTCCGAGCATTCGTAATTTGGCACTTCAAAGAAATTTTCTATGTAAAGGGGTCTATAAATTTATTGGCAAATAAATTTCAAATTGAAGAAAAGAAAATACACAAAAGCAGGAGTATTGAAAAATTGTTCTTTTGTGAAAACATTTTAAATAAACATTTGATATTTTGTTAATTATTCAAAATGTTCGAAAATCATATATGGGCATTTCCCCCGAATGGTCTACCAGGATGGAAAAATTAAATGTTGATTATCATCTTATTTTATTGTTTATAATTACAAAAAAAGTCTATGTTTGTATAATGGAATGGTTTAATAGCATATCTCAGCTGTTTTAGTTGAGGAAATTGGGCTGGAAGCTGGAAAATTTTATATTTTCTTTTTAAGCTACACTTGTAAAGACATTTTTATATATATAAGTATAATTATTTTTTACATGCAAAAAATATGTTATGTTTGCACTCTTTCTTCAAATTTTCTCCAGCGATGCCAATTTAGCGCGTTTTAACTATGCCAAATGCGCTTTTTTTCGTTTTAGCGTTTTCTATAAAAAACGCGCTAAGTTAGCGCGTTTTGAATAAAGTCGATAATATCATTTTTGTTCAATATTTTTTTAATTCTATTGTATAAGTTTAACAATTTGCTAGTATCCGAAACTCTGATAAAAATTTTAAAGTTTGTTATTGATTCAGCTGTCGCAAATAAAATTACTTTGGCTGTGGTTAGAATTAAAAACGCATTTTAATACTGTAAATGGCAAATGTTTTTGAAATTTCATAGCTAAAAATATGTATTAATGACCCAAAAAGTTTACATAACTTATTAAGCATCTATTCTAGCTAAAGTACAAAAAGCATTTGAATCGCAACTATTCGACAAATTATGTATATGTTGTTACAAAGCTTGGCAATTAAAATTTAAATAAGAATTTTATATATATATATATATATATATATATATATATATATATATATATATATATATATATATATATATATATATATATATGTATACATACGATTATTTGGAAGGCGATTCTTATTCCGTATTAAATGATTTTAATTATTTAAGGCTTTATTCAGAAAAAAATAATTTAGGTTTACAAAACGATTAACAAACAAATTTCTATTCAAAATTTGTTTTGTAAACCTTTTTTTGAACGAAAATTATTTTTTCTGAATAAAAAGGCAATATGTATTTAATTTCGAAGAAGCAATATTGAAAAATCTAAAAAAGGGTTACTAAAAAAATTTTATTTACTGACACATACATACATCGACTTTTAATAAAATTTAATTTAGCGCGCTAGAAAATAGCGCGTTTTGGCTATAAATAGTTGACAATGTTGTAACTTAGCGCGTTCTAGCGCGTTTTGAGAAGGGCAATAGCGCGTTTGGGTTGTAAATAGTTGGCACCGCTGATTCTCTCTATTGCCAAATAGTAAGAAGAGAAAAGTGTAAAGATAACAAAAAAAGTTCAAAAATGGGAAGAAGGCATGGTGATAATAATAAAAAAACATGTGGAAAAAAAATACGTTCGCGAAAAAAAAACCAGTAGAGATATTTTATTGTGCAAATACGTGATAGAGATCTACATTAATACACTTTTAAAATAAATTAATCACTTTTCATTATTCAGTTTCATTTCGCTGATTTTTACATTTCACTACTGTCAGCCAAAGTTGACTTTGACTTCGTGACCACATGTTTATTACTACTATTAATATGAAAAATTAAACTCGATGAAATCCTTCTTTTGCTTTAAACATAGAGCTTCCAAAATGTTATCAAATCGCAAAACAAATGCTTTCAAAAGTTTTGTTTTCTATATTTTTCTTTACATCAAAACGTTCGAACGTACGTTCGTGACTCCAGGAAATGCCCATATACAAAATCAAAAGATGTGAATGCGAAGTGAATTTACAGCATGAAAAGTAACAGAGACATAATGTCTACTAAATGAAAAACTATATACATACATATCGCTCATTTACTGCAATAGTATCATAACTTTAAAAAAATGCCTTTTTGAGTAAATAAAGCAGCATTTTATATTTTATTTGGTGTAAAAATTTCATATAAATATCCTCCTGAGCTGAGAATAGTTTTTCATATCTTCATTCAGTTGTATGTAAATTGAAAATTTTAAATGCGTTTCCACTTACATGTAAGTGGAATTTAAAAACAAACAAAAATGCAAGCATTGCCTGCATTTCAAAAGTCACATATTTTAAGTCTAACATTTTTTAACGCACTAATAATCCCAAATTATTATTTTTCATATTCAGCAAAATATTTTTTATTAAAAATACATTATTATGCATTATTACATAAATTGATTATTGAGCAGTTTAGCTGGATGCTATGCCCATTTCACTGTTGCTAATGCAGATCATCAGGGAATCGTTACCCAAACATTTCTTAGAACAACAAAAGTTATTATGTTAAGCTTTCATTTAAACAAATGAGAAGCTCAATAAATAACAAAGTTTAAACAAGAACTCAATAATCAACATAGATTTTATTTTCTTACTTCGTTTCGAGAAAAATTATTGCATCCAGTAGCTCGTTTCTGAGTTTCTGGCATGGTAAAATTTTCCGCATGAAACCAGGGAATCGTAACAAAAACAGTGTTAATTGAAACACAATATTGCTTTTCTCACATAAGTCTTTCTGTATCTTTACTTTGCGAGAACTATCTTTCATTTCAATAAATGTCCAGCAATTGTTGGAAGGATGTGAGAAGAAATGTTTCTGTAGCAATACGAGTGTGGATCAATAAGTCCGTGCAAAACAAAAATTTATTTTTCAAAATAATCTCCTTTTAACTTAATACACTTACCCCCTGTTTGTTTAAAACGTTGACATTAGAAATCTTGCCGTCTTTGGAATAGATTAAAGCAAACTTGTACAAGTTTTCTTTATTCTATTAAAGAAACGTCAAGATTTCCATCGACAACGTCTTACACAAACATGTTGTTAGTCCACTTAGTTCCAATTCTTGTATCCCTTTCGAAAAATAGATTTTTTCGAGCTCCTTAAAATAAGCATTTGTTTGGTCAATAATTTCATCGTTGCAGCTAAATATCCTTTCACGGAGCCATTTCTTTAGGTTTGGAAATAGGAATTAGTCACTAGGGTCTAAATCTGTAGAATAGGTAAAAGGAGGAAATAATAAGAAGCCCAATTCATGGATTTTTGCCATAGAAACTGCACACACGTTTGTGGTCTATTGTGAGCAAAAGCGGCACCCATTTGGCGCAAAGCCTTATAATACTAAAGTAATCATTCAAAATAGAAATCACTGAGCCATGTTGGATGCCTATGGCATCAACAATCTCACGCCCTTTTACTTTTTGATGGGATAACACCATATCGTGGATTTTTTCGACATTTTCGGGTGTAACTGACCGTCGAGATCGTTAAGCGACATTTGAACTTGTGCGACCACAACGAGAGTTAGTAAACCACTTTTTTTTACCATTGAAATCGATGGTGCAAAGTTCCCATAGTATTTATCGATATCTTCCTTGGTTTGATTGCTGGGTTCTTCTGTAGACATCTGCACAAGCGAAGGGGCAGTCACAAGCCGACACGACTTAAATCGTTTGGGCTGGGCGATAACCAAACGGCCAGTTCGTTGTTCAATCAATGTATATTTTTCTATACTTTAGAGCGCATTTTTAAAGAGTTGTAAATAATATTTAAAAAATTAACAGAAAACTAATTTCAATTATTGATGTTCTCTGTCTCACTCACTCTTTATCTTGTTTTTTTTTTATGTTACAGGTATTTTGGAATCGTGTGCCAATGAAGGCGAAGAAGTTCAAATTGCCATAAAAAATTCTAAATGCTTTAAATGTGCCTGTGAGGTAAGTAATAATAATTTATAAAAATGTTTCATATAACAATTACAAGCTTATACAGAAAAATCCACTGCAATAGTGTATTTTATTCCTGTTTAAATGCTTTATTGAAAATATGCATAAAAATTAAAAAAAAAGAGTGCTGCAGAAATATATTTCCAAATTATGTACCGGAAATGTAAACATGTATGTCGTTTGTAATTTTGCATTAAAAATCCATTGCAGAGTTATTTCTATAAATCAAAAAAAAAGAACTAAATGGAATTAAAGAATTTCTCTGTGAATTGTCAAAGTGCAACATAATCTGGCTTGTTGCTAACTAACAGTTTCTTTAAGTAGTTTTTTTTTTTTTGCTTCTTACGTGTTTCATTCAAAAACACATTTTGTGTAGCTGTTTGTAATAGTTTTTGGCAGTAACTGACATTTAACTATTTGACCTGGCCGTTTGCCATTGCCATGCTGTTGTCACAAAAACGTTTTTTGTTTTAATTTAATTTTTTTTTATTTTTGCAGCAGCAAGATTTTGTGTTCAGTGGCTGACTGTTAGTTTTGGAGGGTAAAGGACTTAAAACTTTTTCAGAAATAAATCAATAATGAATTCTAAATTTTTTTTTTGCTTCGAATATTTGTTAGTCAGTTGTTGTGTTGAATGTTATAAGGGGGAGGAATTTGATGGGAAAGGAAATTTAGGGAGAACATTTTACTTAAAAATTTAAATAAATTTTTTTTGTTATCAATTACATACTTTTCATTTCAAATGAAATAACAAAATGGGCCGAATTACGAGTGTCGTATTTTGACTACGACGACTTGGTACTACATTAAAGAAAAAGGTGGTGCAGTGTTCTTTGGTCTAGTACAAAATATAGCAACTAAGTAATGATTATTAATCGTACTGATTACTAATTTGATTCCTTTTTTTAAAAAGAAGTAATGATTAAATTACAATTATATTCAGATTCGCACGATTACTAATTGATTACAATTACTAATAATGGAAAAGTAATCTGACTTACTTAAAATTACAAAAAATAATCCAAAAGAATCAAGAGTATTTAAAAAATAATCCGATTACTTTTAAATAATAATAATTCAATCCTTTTTGTAACTCTTACAAAGGCCGTTACTTTTAAAGATTACTTTTAATTATTTTTGATTATTTAATAATAATCAAAAGTAATCTTTGAAAGTAGTCGGATTATTTTTTGATTACTTTCGATTCTTTTTGATTATTTTTTGTAATTTCAAGTAATTCAGATTACTTTTCGATTATTAGTAATCAATCATTATCAGAAATTCTTTTAATTCTTTATTTATCAGAAATTCTTTTAAAGGGAATTATATAATCAGTACAATTTTTTTTTAAATGTAATCTAATTGATTACTAATCCTAATCGAAACTTAACAGCTGTGGTACAAAATCGTCGTAGTTGACAGTCGTAATAAGGCTTAATAATTATGTAACAAAAAAAAACCGACTTCAGTGCAAAGATCTGATAGAAAGAACATTTTCAAAAAATTATGTGGAAGTAAAATTTTTCAACCAAGAAAAATTTTTGAAAATCTATTGGTTGAGAAAAAGTACGTGAAATATAAAATTGAATTTTGTATGGGGCGTGCCTCCGCCCATTTTTTATGGAAGATTATGTGGGTTTCAAAGCTCGCGGTGTGTGTTAAATTTTCTAAAAATCGGTCAAATAGAAACACTGAAAATAAACTTTTAAATTTTAATGGACATGGCTCCGCCTATTTTTTTAAATGGAAGATTGTGTGTATTTTAGAGCTCAAGGTGTATAGTATGTTTCGTTAAAATCGCTTAAGTAGAAACACGTGAAATATAATAATAAATGATTTTAATGGGCGTAACAACGCCCATTTTTTTAATTTTAAAATTGTGTAATTACAACAGGTAAAGGTCTTTACGAAGCAACCAAATAAGTAGAATATCATAAAATCAAATTAAAAAATTTGTGGGCGTAACACCTCCAACTTTTTTGCAACAAAACTAATTGGAAGCTCTCAGATAAAAATATAATCATTTTTACAATCGGTCTAAAATGTAGCAAGTTATGAAGTAACAATGTTAAAAAAAATACAGACGATTTGATGACTTCCACCTTTTTTTTGAAGTTGGTTAACAATAATGGGCCATTCCAATAATGTCGACAACGTTCGATTTGTCACTGTAAGTAAGTGTAAGTGTGCCACAAGTCGAACATTGCCGACTTCGTGCTATTGGCGCGAATGCCAGTATGCCAGCAAAAGCTCTGAAAGCATCAGGCAACCATTAAAAATTACTGCTATTTGCTACCTATTGCCGTCAACCAATTGAAATCAAAACAATTCACATATTCCATTTGCAGTAAAAAGTTGCGTATATAGAAAAATCTAAATCAACTGACACCAAAGAACGCTGATGATGAGGGTGTAGTAGCATTCGACAACAGCTAGTTGTTCCGTTCCACTACGTGTTTGTCAGAATATTTACAATCAACTTTGGTGTTATTTGTGATACGAACTTTAGCCTGATCAAATCAGAAATAATTGAAATTCAGTTGATATCCTTAAACGATTGATTTATTCAAAAAACAAGAGCTTAATAATATTTGAGACTATCACCACAAAAGTGGTGTAAACCACATATTTTTTTGGAGCTTGATCCGGTGTTAATATATTTTTCTATTTCAAACTATCAATACAAAAGTAAATTTAGCCACCTTTTGGTATTCCAAAAAAGATGCAACATAAAAATAGTTTTTGTTCAGGACATTACACAAAATAGTAAAAGAGCAATTAAATAATTAAATAATTTAGGGTTACACCACTTTTGCGCTGATAGCATCATTTAAATTAAGTATGTAAATCAGATATTCGTTACCATTTTCTATTTCAAATTTAGTTTTAGAGATTCATTTATCAAAATTTGCAACAAAAAAAAAACTCGATTTGAAGAAAAAAATGAGATAGGGCGTTTCTATATTAAGGTGATGATATATATATAAAAAAAATTAATTATTTCAAGCCTTTTATTTATCGGTTTAATTTCTTTACTCAATATTAATTTTCTAGCTGTTTTTTTTCTCCTAAAGAAATCATAACGTTGAAATATTTTTAATATATGCATAAATCGAGAGCTAAAATGCAAAAAGGCGTAACTACCAAAAAAAAATTCAAAACTGAGTTTTTGATTGATTATCATACAAAATTATCCTTACAAAATTTAGCACTTCTGTCATTAAAATGAAAGCTTTTAATTTCAAAAAGAAAGGAGACTTAACTATAAGTTTGTTTAGTTTTTTGCTTCTCCTGTAAAATTATATTTTTGTCAGTTACGCCTTTTAGCATTTTAGCTAACGAAGTATACATTTCCAATGCACAAATTTTATCATACGATAATAAGTTTTCTTTTTCTGTAGTTTTCTTATTTGCGAAGCAATAAACATTTGCATTTTAAGGATGGACAAAATGACCAGCCAGAACAAATTCAACAAATAAGATATTTTTGACAGCCAAACAAATTATGTGAAGTTAAAGAAAAAAATATAAGCATGCATGTATTATGTTTTCTTTAAAAAAAAGGAATCGTTCTCCTTTTTAAACCCAACTCACTCACTCACTCACGCTCTGTGAATCAGTACAATGGAATTTGTTAAGTGACATAAACTGGCGCCTAACATGACAAACATTTTGACTTTTTCTTGTGCTGCAAATACAAAGTCACAGTGCATGCAATTTTTATGTTGCAGCAACACAAAATATGTACAATTGAATGAAGGAAAAAATAAATAAAATAAAAAAAATGCGTAAAGTTGGATTTCCAAAAAAAAACATAAATTTAAACAAAAATTATTATAGTTTTAACAGCAGTGATGATTATAAAAGTTTCTGCTCTTTTTATTTTTTTTTGTCATGAGAGGAAAATGAAGCTGATATTTCAATGGCAAAGTTTATTTGTGAACTGCTTAAAAGCAGGTCAATAACTTTGGCCCAACTTTAAATTAAAAAAAACCAACTAAAAAAAGGAACAGCAACTGACCATTAAGCCAACAAATGAAATCATGCCAAATTAAATAAAATAAAAATAGAGAAAAAAAATCGGTTTTTTTCAATAATTTATGTTCGTCTTGTACAAGAAGAGTTTTGAAATTATTGGCGCGAGAAAAAAAATTATTAAAGAATGTTGCAAGAAGTTAAATGATATTGTTGTACGTTATGAATCATGATGATGGAACGTTATTCATACGAGGGTAACTGTTAATATTTAACAAAATTTTTCTTCCTTCAACATTTTATTATGGAAATTTTTAATGCTGTAAACCTTTAAAACAAATAATTCTGTTTTATATAAATATCTCGAGACTCTCAGACAAGTTTTAGCATTTCTACTTTTTTTTACAAAATTTTCATTGCTGATTTTTTTATTTTCACATTGAGGACTTATTTAAACTTTAAACAAAAAATTCAACACTACATGCATGATAATATAAAAGTTAAATGGCCAGTGGCTTTAGATCTCAAGTTGAGTCCAAAATTTTACTAAAATTGTTTCGATGGAATTAGGAAAAATATTTATTCATTTATATGATTTATTTTCAAATACAACCCGAGCTGTTAAATTTCGATTAGGATTACTAAAAAGAATTGTACTGATTATATAATTCCCTTTAAAAGAATTTCTGATAAATAATTGATTACGATTACTAATAATAATAGAAAAGTAATCTGAATTACTTGAAATTACAAAAAAATAATCAAAAATAATCGAAAGTAATAAAAAAATAATCCGACTACTTTCAAAGATTACTTTTGATTATTATTAAAAAAAGAATTAAAAATAATCTTTAAAAGTAATCGAATTATTTTTTAATTACTTTTGATTCTTTTGGATTATTTTTTGTAATTTCGAGTAATTCAGATTACTTTTCCATTATTAGTAATTGTAATCAATTAGCAATCGTGCGAAACTGAATATAATCGTAATTTAATCATTACTTCACTTTTCAAAAAAAAAAAAAAGTAATCAAGTAATCAGTACGACTAATAATCATTACTTAACTGCTATGAATACAACCACTTAAACACATCTTAAAAATTACAATATTAAAATTAGACAAGTCAATTAGCATTGTGTAAAATAAAAATGTAATGGGCATGGTCTAATACATCTTTCCACACGCGAAAAGTATGCACAAGGTTTCGTTGGAATCGCGTGGACAGAAGTGCGACGTCCACGTTTACAAATGAAAGCTAATGTAATCAGAAGGGGGGAAATTGTCAAAAAAAAATTTGAAAGTATGAATCATTTATACATAATTAAGAGAAGTATAATTTTTGGCTGAGCCCACTTTAACAAAACCCATATTTTGTCATAACAGGAGCCCAAGATAGATGAGAAGCTCATAAAATATTATATTAAAATTTAAGGGGCATGGCAACGCATACTTGTTTAAACACAAGATTTTGTAAAATGTAAACTAACAGCCTGTTTGTGTTAGATGTTGAGGATGGAAATCTTGACGTTTCTCTAATAGATTAAAGGAAAATTGTAACAAGGTGTATTTTCATTGTGTACTCAAACAGGCTGTACGTTTTCTTCGAATCAATTGAGTGACACTACAAAAAACTATTATTAAATGGTAATAGGCATGACCCGCCCACTTTTTTAAGCACCAAACCATTTCATAATAAGAGCCTAAAGCCGGAATCGCATTATCGGCACAATATAACACTTTCCGTCGGCTTACTGTAATCAAGTCACAAGATATAAAACCAAATGGCTTAAATTTTCAATTAATTCTGGAAAAAGTTAATAGAAGCTGTGTTCGTAAATGCATCACTGCTCTGCATCATATGTGCAAACTTTTATTTAAAATGCAATACAAGTTCGCTGATAATCTGTTTTAGTAGTATTCATGTTTGCCCACCATATTTTACATTTATTTGTGCGCTATCTACTTCATTGAAACAGTTTAGAGGTTTTAAATTTCCATTTGCAGTGTAGTGATGCATTTACGAACAGACCCAGAGCTTTACTACCAATTTAGTGTCATATCCTTAAATTTCAATTAGTTGAGAAATAAAGCAATTTTACTATCGGCTTAAGGCGTCTTAAACGTTTCAGAAGAATCAGTTGGATAATAGTACATGAAACATAATGATAAATTTAAACGATAAAGCCCCCACTTTTTAAAATAAAGGGTGGTTAAATTTTAGGGGCCGATGTTGAATGTGAACTACACCTAAACGTCAAGTTTTTTTCTACATTTTATTTGACATTTCTCAATTTCAGACCAACACAGTCTGAACCATAGAAAGATACACAATCGAGCAACGCGTTAAAGTTATTTAGGCTTGTTATGAAAATTGGCGTTTAAATGAAAATGCATTTCGAAGAAAATCATCTTCAGTGATGAGGCACATTTTCACCTCACTGGATTCGACAATAACAGGAATTGCCGCATTTGGGCAAATGATAATCCAAGAGTGATTGTCGAAAAACAAATGCACCCACAAAGAGTGACTGTTTTTCCAAAATGAGGCCGGTCAGGCAGTTACTGTGAATGGTGTTCGCTATCGTGAGATGACAACGAACTTTTTATGGCCCGAATTTGAAGACATGCATGTGGACATGGACATGGTGTGACATCGTCCATTATCCCAAAAGGGGATTTACCAAAAAAAAAATGAGCAAAATTAATATAAAACGGGAAACTACACTAAATTTTTTATTTTTAGTGTATTCTATATATAACAAAACAATGGCTCTTTTGAGCGATAAATTTAATGGCCGTGTTATCGCACGTGGTGGCGATGTTATCATGTGATTTCACACCGTTGGACTTCTTTTTTTGGGGGTATTTGAAGGAAAATGTATACGTTGATAAGCCAGCAACAATTCAAGAGCTAAAGGATGAGATAATTCGACACTTTAACAGCTTAGAACCTCAATTATGTGTCAGCGTCATTGAAAATTTGGACCATCGGATAGAGATGTGCCATTTGGCCAATATTTTGTTCCATAAATAATTGAATCATACCATATTATCGTAATGAAAAGAAATGAAAATAATTTGCTAAATAGTTTGTATTTTGTTCAAAATAAACATCGGCCCTTAAAATTTAACCATCCTTTACAAGATATTCTTTACTACCGTGAGCAAGTTTTTCCTCAAAATGTTGCCACTTTTACCAAAATTTCAATCGTAAATCAGTTCAATTCTGTATAATCCCCAATAAATAATTCCCACAGAATTGTTTTTTTTTCTTTTTTTTTTAATAAAATGCACCTATCCTTAACAGGTTCAGCTAAAAATTTTAATTTGTGGAAGCACTTCGGATTTTCGAAGTCAGCTACTCGTATTTTCTTTACAGTTGTTTTATTTTAACTAAAAACTTGCGAATGACTTTTTAAAATGGGGGAACAATGAATAGGGAATAAACTCCCAGGGAGTTGTTATTTACAATAAGGGTAAATACTTTTTCCCTACAAATAATTTCCCTTTTTTTGTTTCCTCTTCATGCATAATAGTTTTCGCGGGAATTTTTTTACTTTTGACTGGGCTATGTTCACTTTATTTTTGCAGGCGACCGTAATTAATATAAGACTACAGCATTATTTCAATATTTTCCTTCCAATTAAATATTAAAGTTTATAAATACTTATTTTTGAACAAATTCAGTAAATAATGTTCAATATTTTTATCAATATCCCTTTACACATTTTTTTCAAAGAATATGAACATTTTTGATTCACATGCACTAAATTCTATGGCGACGGTATTTTACAGAAATGTTCCCACTGCACCCAGAATAATTAAAAACTCAATTCCACAGTTAAAAACATTTCATTTGAAACCAAAGATGTGTATTTATCTAAATATATATATATATATATATATATATATATATATATATATATATATATATATATATATAAAACAGGACGTGTGTATGAATGTAAGTAACGTATGGACTCCAAAACGGCTGGTCCAATTTTGATGAAATTTTCAAGAAATCTTTAGAATAATCAGGCGGGTGACACTGGGAAGTTTGATTTTCGAGGGGCGTGGCAAAATCCAATTTTCACATTGAATTTTTTTTAAGAGCGGGGAGGGGTAGCGAGGCACACCGGGTGAAAATAGTTTGTTATAAAATTTAAAATTCTTTAATTTTCAATAAATTGTTAAGTTTTACAAATCTTCTTTACTTTTTTACATGCACTGGAACTGAAAGGGGAAATACTGAAGTATTTTTCCCTTCAAGGGGAAGAAAAAGTTTGTGGGAATAAAAATTATATTTGTTATTCACAATAGGGGAGGTTATTGTTACATGTAATAATATGGGCACTAGGAAACTCTTATATTTAAGTGCATAATATAAAAAATATTAAATATTAATCGGCGTGATTTCGCCCACTTTGCTGAAAATGAGACCAAACAGCTGCTATGCTTTTTGAGACAAAAAAAAGTTTTTCAAATCGCTTAACAAACATAAAGAAATTTTAACAAAAAATTAACACTCAGCTTAGAGCTTCTTTCCTTTTTAAAGCCGGAAAAGAAAATGTAAAGAAAATATAAACTAAAATAAAAGTGCAGTCAAAGTAAAACTGAAAATATGTTGTATAACAAAAGTTTTATTTTGCTTATAACTTTTAGTAAAAGCAATATTACTGGTGACACACTTGCTGTGCTTTTTTTATTACAAACAACTTGTTTTTGAATGACATATGCAACAAACTCTTTAATGAATATGCAAAATTTTGTTTTTTTGCAACCCTTTTTAAACATGAAATATTTCTTTATGTCTCTTCATCAACAAATCACCAAAAGAAAACAAACACCAAACTTTTAATTACCAAGATCTTTCCATCATCTCAAAGATTCATTAATTTAAAAACTGTCTGTCATGAATGTAATCAAAACTCTTTAATAAAACTACAATATACTCGTACAGACATATGTACATACATGCATAGAGGAGCAGGAGTACATCAATGAATTATTGCATCATCCATCCCATTTATGTGTACTTTTGATATTTAATTAAATTTCGAGACTTGAAAATATAAGAAATACAAAAATTTTTAAAGTTCATGCCATAGTTTAACCTTGATTTATTAATTAAACTAAAAATCACAGTTTAAAATTGATTCATTCAATAAATAAAACAAAAAAATAAAAGTTTAACCGTCTTCAAAAACAAGCACTAAAAAGTTAAAAGTAATTTACGTTCAGTTAAACAAAACATTTTTATACGTATTACTTATAGCGGCTATTCGAAGTTGGTGTCTAAAATATTATGCTATAAATGTTATTGTTACGGAATTGAAAGAGCGTTACAGTTAATACATATTATTATGCGTAAGCAGTCTTGAAATGTAAATACGTCATGGTTTTTAAATGTATTCTCGTGGCATGTATAATGCATATAAGCCAATAATAAATGCTGTCGTACTATAAACGAAGCACGATGGATGTATTGGTGTGCGTCTATATGACTGTTAACAATCGATGTCGCCAAGACGTCTTGTTTATAACAAACAATGAAATTAAGTACTGTTGATACATATATGCTTATTATTTTGCATATTGTACGTTTGGGTGTGTGTGAAAGATTTAGATGGTAAGCTATTATGTTTGTGTTTAAGGGAGGTTTTTTAAAGCAAGCGCACACAACTCATGTAAATGCATGTGTGCGTTTGTATGTGCGCAGAAAAATAAGAGAGCATACACAAATTATGTAGGTATGTATGTACATGCATGACGTTAGTATACGCGTCAATGAGAGAAAAAAGCACAAGCACCACAAATTCTTCAGTCACGAACTATTTTCTTCTTAATAAGTTAAACAAATGTAATGCCGACAACGCTGGTTAGCGTTTGTTTCCGAAGATTTCCCTGTAGTAAAGCATTTGAAATTGCCCTTATGTCTTAAGAGTTCCTATAAGACGTCTTGTGCAGGTCTTTAATACAAATAAGAATGTTTTATTCAACTGAACCTAAATTATTTAAACTTTTTAGTGTTAATTTTGAAATCGGTTTTTAGGTTTTATTTTTTAATTTTTAATGCCAATTTTATATTTTCAAGATAATGCCCAATTAATTTTGCTAATATTAATATTTGCTTACTTTTTGTAATTTAACATCGCGTCATTTGCAGATCTCAACGTATGTGTGGCATGTTACGTAAAAATCATTCAACTAGAACCATGTGAAATATCCCGTCAAAAAAAATTTCAAAAAAGGTAATCGAGTTTGGTGATAAGCATTTTCGGTGGAAGCTCTTCCCTACTGGATTACCAACTTAATTATTTTAACAAGGCGTGAGACTAAAATAATCGGTATTTGAGAAGTACTTACTTTTTCATTTGGCAACTTGTTCACGTAATTTATTTAATCAAAAAAAAATAAGTTTCCTTATTTTGAAACTTGTACTTAATTTTTTTAAATTTGATGTAATCTGATTTGTAAGCGAACAATGAAATTTGGTAGTTATGAAATTAAGTCATTATATGGCAAGTAGTTCTGATGGTAATGTGTAATTGTTTGCTGGGATAATACTATGCCTTAGTAGGCATGGCCTTGCTAACTTTTAAGCACAAAATCATGGCATTATAGGAGCCACAACTGCTTGCCAAGTTTCATGGGAATCGTAACTAGAAGTACATATAATACAATACCAGCCTTTTAAGGGCCTAGTCCCGTAACTGAAGTTTGTAAAAAATACAAACCATGCAATTCTCCCCTGTACAGACTCTCTAAAAGAAAACTTTCGTAATGTAAACCGCGGCTTGGATGGAAAGAAATGTTTTCAAAAGAATTTATTCATTACAGATTAAAAAAAAATACACTGAATAGATTAAACTCTAAAAGAAGAAAATTAATTAATTAGTTAATGACTTAAACAAAGTCAACGTTGCTGAAAATACTCGAACCAAAACGACATTGAAAAAACTTGATTAAAAACGAAATACAACCAAAAACTCTTTAATTCATTACAACCATAACAAATAAAAGCAAAACCAAAGGCAACAACGAATTCCCCCAAAAAAAATTTAAGAAAAAAAAAACAATAATAACAGCAACAGGTAAATTTTAAAGTAAGGTGGCGCCAAAACACTTTTTGGTTACGCCCACTTAAAAACAATAACACGAAATGGAATTCAAATTACAACAACAAATATTTAGCATGAAATTAAAAAAATAAAACACAATCCAGCTAAAAGACATCTGCAAAAGCATTTAAATTTCAAATAAATTTTATAAATAAAAAAATACAACAACAGCAATGTCTTGGCCAGTGTTGCCAGAAAATGATGATGTGAGCAGGCTGAATGGGATTTTTAGGAGTTTTTGCAAAACATGAACGCTTTTTTACTAAAGAGTATGTATGCTAAATCTAGCAGTGCAAATGCCCAAAGGGTCACAGTGATCTTGGCTGGAGTAAGAGAAGCCAAAATTGGACTTGAAGTAAAACTTCACAAGTATTTATACAAAAAAAAATTTAAAAAAAACAACTGCCTCCAACTTTGAAACGTTAAATATCATGATGAATGAAAATGGTCATTCGAAATGAAAAATCATAATAGAAACCGCAAAATGATTTTCAAATACCTGTCGAATGATACCCATTTTGATATAAATAGTTCAATGACTTTTTCTTTTTTTCATATTAACAAAATGGCCGCTATATTGAATTTTGACAATTGACACATCCCAGGATTAAGACAAATCGATTGACGTAAGAATCATCAAAATCGGTCCACGCATTCGGTTTATATAGTGCTGCAAAGGAACACACGTACATACATAAATACATATGAAAAAGTGTACAGTATTGTATTTTTTTCAAAAGCGATGAAACAATGAAACAAAAAACACACGAAATTATTATTGAACAGTTGAATCGACAGTTGTGGCAAGTGTGCAATATTTTTTTTGTACACTTTATAGTACACAATACTTCATTCATAATCTACGTTGTTTTTAGGGTTCCGTACACCAAAGGTGAAAAAAGGAACCCTATTGTTTTCGCTACGCTGTCCGTCTGTCCGTCTGTCCGTCACACGGTATTTTCTCAGGAACCGTAAGAGCTACGGACCTGAAATTTGGACAGAGTATGTAGAACCTTGGCCACTACAACAACAAATACATGAGAATTAGAAATTAAAGGGTGCTCCAAAACGAGCGACGAAAAATATTAATATATCATGTAATATACATACAATTGTATGTACATATGTATATTGACACTTGAAATTTGTAAAACTAGTGTATTTTTATATAGACTACAACAATAAACATAAAAATATTAAAAAATTTAAATTAAAGGGTGGTCCATCAGTTAATGCAATTTTGACTATGTAATTTTGACAAATTGCTATATCTGGGAGACCGTAAGAGGTAAACTCTTGAAATTTTCAAAACCGGTAAAACTAAAAAATCCGAAAATTATAAAATCGCCAAAACCTGAACAAAATCGCCAAAAATTAAAATAAACACCAAAAACCGAAAAAAATCATCAAAACGAAAAAAAATCGCCAAAACAAAAAAAGTCACCTATATGAAAAAACGCCAAAATTAAAAAAAATCGCCAAAATAAAAAAAACCAAAATAATAAAAATTGCCAAAATTAAAAAAACCCTCAAAAACCACAAAAAAATCGCCAAAACGTGAAAAAAGTGCCAAAACTCAGAAAGCGCCAATAAATTCAAAAACCCCCCAAACTAAAAAAAACTCTTAAAACCGAAAAAACCCAAAAACGAAAAAAATGCCAAAACTATAGTTTATATTGTTCGTATTGAATTACAAATCTCGTGCCCGTACGGAACCCTTCGTGCGCGGGCCAAAGTCGCACTTCACTGAATTTATTTTTTCTTTTACACATACACATAGTTTTACAGTTGTGTGCTCATTTTAAAATTGTCACTAGTGTGCACTAGTGAAATATGCTTCGACACTACAATAACTAATGCCCTTGCTTGTTAGATAAACAAAGGCTGTTGCATACAGGGTGGCCGATGACATATTTCAAAAAACTGGCACCAAATAGGGAATTCATCAAAAAAAGAGGGGACAAATTTAAAAAAACGAGATCTAAACTTTTTATTTTGAATGTATTTCCATGTAACTCACCTTAAAAAAAGGGGGACAAAAAATAGCAAGGTAGTCGGAAAATTGGAAAGGCAGTCGTAAAAGTGGCAATTTACCACTTTAGTCGGTCAAACGGTCACGCTGGTTGCATACTTTTGCTAAAATTGAATACCAGTTTTAGTGTTCTCATAAAATCAAGAGCACTAAAAAGAGATAACAATTCAATAATGTACACCATGAAGATTAAGCAAGCAAACATCTTGTGCTCAACTCTAATACATACCAGAGACCAGCAATGAATCGTGTTTTTAATATTCATGCTGATTCATGAAATTTTGAATATAAATGCGTAAGACATCATTTAAACTCAATTACTGTGATGTACGCTCACTCTCAATGAGATTAATTTATAAATAAGTCAAAATAAGTATCAGTGTGACGTTGCCACTTGCAAGGCACCTCAGTTTGCTTTCTAATTTCAGGAAAGTACTTATACTACTCGCATTGATTTAACTCATTTAGCTCATGTATGTATGTTTGTTTAAAAGTTTAGTCATTAAATAGTTTGCAAGTAGTATACAATAGGGTTGTTTTTCAAATCCAGCAAAACAAAAAACAAAAACAAGCAACAGAGAAACAAACACACAACCTCATAATGAGAACTGTAATGTTCGTATGCGAAGTTCGTATTGTGAGTCATACTTATTTATTTTGCATCGTCCATAGGCATTGAGTTAAGGAGTGTCAAAATCAACAACGTCATAAAGGTGGCTTAGTATGAGTTCGATGCTCACTTCAAACTTACGAGTTAATATGTTTCATACACAACATTGCAATAAATATGAGTGCGCCATGCGTACAAGAAATTATAAGTCATATTTAACTCTATTCACCTTTTCACTACTCATTTCTGTTCTCTGATACATACATAGACTGATAAACACAATAGCCTTCTTTGCGTTGCTCAGTCGGGTAATAATTTGAATATTCTTACGAAAAAAATAGTATGAAATTTTAAAATTTTGCCTGTTTTTATGGTTAAGCATTGTCTATGTGCATTTCTTTCTCGTCCGTAGACATCAAGCCAAAAAAAAATTTGACTTTAGCTAACAAACTTCATATGTTTATTGTAAAACACATCAGCTTAAATGCTTCAAAAACAAAATCTTTACTAAACAAGCAATATGCAAAATCTAATAAAGATGCATGTTTTCTAATGCTTTAAACACATAGACCACAGCAGGCTACATGGCTACACGACTGCACGACTACACGAATGTTGCCTGGTAACCAGCTACTGAATCATTTTGAAGACGGCAGCAGCACCATAAATATATGTTTAAGTGGTGCCGCTTTCAAAAAGATATTTCACAATTATAAAAATAAAATATTTTATTAAAAATTAAAAAAAAACTAATCAGTTTATTTCTTTATATATATTTTTTTTGTGAATTTTGCTACTTATATGTTCAGTAATTTCTTCAATATATTTAGATATTTTTGGCTAATCTGGGTTTTTTTGCGTTTTTCGCGTTTCTTTCAAATTTTTTTTATATTATTAATGGCTTTCGCGATTTCTAATAAATTTTAGCGCTTGCTTCCGATTTTGCAAATATTCGCAATTTTTTTGCAAAGTTCGCAATAAATCCGACTTTTTGCTTTAATTACAGTTTTGGTGATTTTTTCATCAATAGTATGGCTTGTTTAAAATTTTGCAACTTCTCGCGATTTTTTGCAAACTTCGCGATAAATGCGAGTTTTTTCATGCTTTCAGCCTCCAAACAGTTTTGCCGATACATATTTAAACAATATTAGACTTTGTTATTATCCCGCTGTTAATATGTTTTTGCAAATTTTCGTATTTCCGCGATTTTTGTAGAATTTTTTGCATACCTTAAAGTTTTAGCGATTTTTAATCAATATTATGGCTTTTTTTTAAATTATGCAATTTTTCGCGATTTTTTGCAAAGCTTGCGATAAAACCGGCTTCGTGCGTGTGTTTTAGCTTCCTAACAGTTTTGAAGATTTTAAAACATTATTAAACTTTGGCATCATCCCGCTGTTAGAAACTTTTGGTAAATTATTTAAATTTTCGTGAATTTTTTGCATTCCTTACAGTTTTATCGATTCTTAATCAATATTATGACTTATTTTAAATTGTGCAATTTTTTGCGAATTGTCGCTTTTTCGCTTTGCAAAAATGTAGTTACTTTTGCATTTAACATTACAATTTTGTTAATTTTTTTTTATTTTTCAATAAAAATATTTCTTGGCAATATTTTGTTTAACATATTTTGCTATACTGTCAACACTGTTTTTGGTTTGTAGCCATAAAAAATAGAAATTAGTTTAATTTGACTACAACGACAAATGTAGCACGGACAACAACCTGTAGCCTGTTGCCTTGCTGCCTTCAAAATATTCATTCTCATATATTCTTTTTGACATGTATTCTATCTTTGACATTTTGTAGCCGGTAGCTTGCTGAGGTGAATGTGTTTAATGCTTATAGATTTTTTTGAAGCTTTTAAATTTATTGTGTTTGCATATTGCGATAAACTTTATTTTCGAAATGTCAAAACAACAATTGTGTAAACATGTCATTTTGTGATTTGAGCTTGAATATTTATTTCTGTTCCCTCAATTCTTGTGTACAAAATGTAAGACAAATTGCATTCGTTAACAATTCCATAATCAAACAAAAACACGTTAATAACTGTTAATCTAATTTATTGCCACTTTTTTTTGTGTTGTCTCGTTAAAACAATAAATTAAACTGTAATTGGTTTTAATGCAAACGTGTTTCCTTTATTTCTAACAATATTATAATTTTATTCATTACGCTCTTATCATGATTTATTGAAATATTTCAAAAGCAATTGACGATCATTTCAACTAATTAATCTTTTTTCTATACATTTCTAATGCTCTTCAATGCTCGATCGCCTACTCTCTGCCGCCACTCTCTGGCTAAAGGAGAGAAGTAGCGAAATAGATTTTTTGCAAGTCTGCCAACCAACTTGATTAGTTGTAATGATTTTTATTTATGTATGTATATTTGTTTTTTTTTCTCTAAAGGGCCTAGAAAACGGCTAGAGATGTTGGGAGGCGAAACTTTTTCCTATCTGTTGTTGTTGTTTTTTTTGTGGCCCGAGGGTCGACTGACTGGCTGGCGACAGTTAAATAGACAAAACTCTTGTTATTGTGGCCATCATGGCCGCTGGCGAACTAAACACACACGCGCACTGCAACACATGCAACTTAGGACCAGTAGCCGCAAAAATTCTATTTAAAGCTGTTGTGCTAAATATATTGATGGTGTTTAATGATGCTGCTGCTGTTGCTGCAGTTAGCAGTTGGAGCCAAAGCTGGTGCCGGCCGATGCAGCTTAGAGACATTTTGAGCTCATGTTTTAGGTTTAAGTTTTGAAAAAAAAATTTAAGATTTTAAGCTTTACTTTTACGAGTACTGTGTGTGTGTGTGTGCATTAGATTAAATTAAGATTCGTCCGTATTAACGGCTGCTGATGTTAACACACTTTAGCGTTGCTGCTATTGTTGTTTGTATTGCTTGCTGATGATTTTAGCCAACAAACATAGATTATTTAGACGGCTTCATTAACTACATATGTATGTACATACGTATTAAAATACATATTTACATCCATACATACATACGAGTACATACGTTAAGTGTGCACTTGGTAGCATCAAAAAAATTTGATTTTTTTTTAAGGAAGTCTTATTAGTTCAAGTATTGGTAGGTGGCTTATCAACTGAATCTATATACTTATTTTTTGAGCACTTGATTAATTATATTTGTACTCATGATAATTTTTTCTGAACTGGTTATTATGCAGGTTCCTTCAGGTATCAAGTGGTGGCATTTGCTGGAGCACAAATCGCAATAAATAGCGATTGTCATATGTTTGCTATCAATACATTCCACTCATTCATTCAGTTAATGAATCGGCTTTATGGCTATTTTTCACTATATGTATGCATGAATTGTTTCATTTGAGCAATGAGATATGTATATAATTTCAGGAAATAATTTTTTAATTCTCTAGTATTCATTAAACACACGCAAACTTTTTCGTTGATGTTGTAAATTTTAATCTCCCTGCAAATATTTGTGTTATAAAAAACTTAAGTATGTTCGATTTTAATATTTAATGCTCCAAGATGAGTTTAAACATCAAATAAAATTAGCTTTAATAAAAAAAATTATTGGGTAATCGATTTTCCAAAATAATGAAAAAATAATGGCGCTACAACCAGCGTGACCGTTTGACCGGCTAAAGTGGCAAATTGCCACTTTTTGTCTCACTTTTTTCGAGTGAATTATATAAAAATACATTAGAAATAAAACATTTAGTGTAGTTTTCCCGTTTTATATTAATTTTGCCCCTTTTTTTTTGGTAAATCCCCTTTTGGTGCCACTTTTTGAAAATATCATCAGGGTTTCCCTGACTACAACACCTGCTTCTACATTATATGAGTGATTTGCAACACTCTACAATTCTAGCACGTCACAGTACACAATATTTAAAATTTTTGAGGAATGAATACTCCGTTGAACTAGTTGAAAACTTGCAAGAAAATTAAATAAAATAGAGAAACAATTTCCAGAGAATTTTTATTAAGAATCAGGCTTTATACTAGAGATGGGCGCTCAACACATACGAAAAGTACACGCGAAAAATTTCGTCAACACGATACTGCACAACACGCACGAAATAATGTTATTAAAAATATATTATTTATTATTTACTTAATTTTTTTCAAGAGTAGCTTTATAAAATATGGCACCGAGTTGGCACTGCCAGCTAATATTATTTGCCACCACAGCTGATACTATCGGTTTACGTACAGAACATAAGCTTCAGAGGCCCACCATACAATATCAACAAATATAGCCGATAGCCATTGCTGCTAGTGCTTTTAGCTTTTAGCTTTTAATTTATTGTAATTTTAATTATAATAAATTTTTAAATAAATAAATAAAAAATAAAATGCTGCTGCTGTGTATTTTAATTTTTTTTCTCTACTAGAAATTCATTCATACATATTTTACATCTAAAATCGTTTCTTGTTTTTCCTGTCAATTTTGCTCAACACGAAATGAACCGAACACGCACGAAGTCAGATTTTTTTTTGTACCGAACACTTCGTGTTAAGTCGTGCGTGTTTGTCTCACGAAAAAAAACATGACACGCGCCCATCTCTATTATAAACACATATTCAGCTTTGGCAACTCTTTCTTTTTTGGCCCTTATTCTTCGTATATTTCTTGACTCTTTATATAAATTGTTGGTAAGGTATTGAATTTTAATACAAAACATCTGACTGATTTTGCATTTTTCATGTAATATATTAATAAATTTGTATGTTCGAAAATTCGAACTTAATTTCGAAAATTCGAACTTAATTTCGATATGTTTAATATCTTTTAAATATTATATTTTTAATAGATTTTATTTTTTTTATATAAAATACTAGTATTTAATATCAAAATCCATACATTTGTATCTGAAAGGGATTTTCGATTTGTTCATATAAAATAAAATTAATCATGCATGTTCGAAGTTTTTGACGTGAGAATTTTATTTTATTTTTTCGATACGGATATTGGAATTGTGTATATAAAATAAAATAAATTATGTATATGTTCGAAAGTTTTAATTTAATTTTTTCGAAACGGACATTAGATTTTTTCACACAAAAAAAATGTTAATCGAAAATTTTAACTTAAGCAAATTAAATAGATTCGAAAATCGTAATTTAAAGGAGAAACTTATTTTTTTACCTTTTTTGCAATTTTTTCATATAAAATACTATGTGCGTAAGAAAACAAAAATTTAGTATATGCATGTATATATGTATATATATGCAAATAGGCGTGTTCGTAAATTCGAATTAAGTTCGCAGTTCAAATTTTCAACGCTATTTTCGGACTTTTTATATCTTTTAAAAGCTTTTTAGAAAATTTTCATTATATAATTTCTAAATCGTAATAAGTCCTTAACATTTAATACGATCGGTCAGGCCATTCTTAAGTTCAGCAAATACAAGCACACGCACACTTTTACAAATACATACATACATACTTCCATGCGGACATCAGCGTTAAAATAATCCCGAGTATTTCGAGAAAAACGGGATGAAAATAGTGTTTTCCTCTTTTTAATAGCGCTGATGTTTAAAAATTATTTTGGTTTCGAAATTTTTTCCACCAACAATTATAAAAATAGCCACGGTACTCTTATGGCCTATTTCTCAACTGCGACAGAAAACTTTCGACTTGCAGTTTATATTTAAAACAACAAATAATTTTTACATTTTGTTGTTGTTTTTAATATAAATTGTAAGTCGAAAGTTTTCTTTCGCAAAATAGGCCATTTATGATGACCTCCAGTCACGTATCCATTCACTCACACATATGTATAATTTTCAGTGTAGCGCACTTTTTAAATCACTTTAAACTTTATAAAGCATCAACTAGATATTTACTTGTGCTTATTCCAATGAATCGTTTTAATAGGTATTTTCCCCATCTATGTATGTACATATGTATTAATGTGTGTGTGTGTCAGTTTGTGTTTAATTAAGTTTCTAATGCGGCGCCAAGTGAGCGAAATGATCATATATTAAAAAAATTGATTTTTGCTGTTGGATTTTTGTGGTTAATTTTTTTTCTGCTCAATAGCAGTAGATTATTAGTACGTTTGTCTGTCTGTTGTTATTGCTGTTTGATTTTTTAACATTTGTCATTTGATGGTTGCTGCGACCGTTCATACATATGACTGTCTGTTTGTCTGTCGTTCTGTTCGACTGTCTAGCTGTCTCGTGTGTGTTTATATAATTTAAAATCTTGAAGCCATATCTCAAATCTAATATTGTGATATTTACGAGTATTTAACAGAAATCCGTAAAAAATAATAAAAAAAAATCCATCACCCAGAGTATTTTATAACTCGTTTGACGACCTTGAGTCGTAAAAATCTCTATTATTTGGATTCGTTGTTATAGACGATTAATTCTTTGTCATATTCAACAGTGGCTGCTGCGCTCTTTTCAATTTCTTTTATTTTTTTTTGGCACATGTCAGACCAATAAATGGGCTACTGCTGTTGGTTGTGTAAATCTCGTCTTGAGTTCAATCTTTTGTCTTATTATTTATAGAGAATTTTAAATGAAATAGGCTAATTACTTTTATTTATATATGAACTACATACTATACATACATATGTGTACATAAGTCGCTTCAGAATAGAAATATATACATCTTTATGTATGTACATAAGCTATTCCCATACAAAGGCGAAATTTTTATAAAATTTACTCGCAGTGCTCTAACTGCCCCTATGGCGTACCTATCGAAGTCAAATGTATAACCAACCTTCAATATTTTTTTAATAA
The DNA here is from genome assembly GCA_905220375.1 of Tachina fera. NCBI lineage: Eukaryota > Metazoa > Arthropoda > Insecta > Diptera > Tachinidae > Tachina > Tachina fera. The sequence continues at coordinate 97,610,346 of LR999967.1, read as the reverse complement.
GAAGATTTACTCTGAATATACATATTTGCCATCTACCTTCAACCATTAAGTTGGTCCCCATACAAAAAAAGAATTCTGCGATAAATCATTAATTTATTTTTGGCCTGTGTTGGATATATCTTTTTATTTTGCGCAACGACTTGAAGTAAATATATATTTTCTTCTTTTTCGAGGCACAACACACTGCTGTAATATTGTTATAATTTTACGGCCCTTTCTGCAGCGTTGTTGACCACTTGCAGTTCTTGGAATATCTCTTAGCGCTTGGTTATAGTCTTCACGTTGTTCCAGGTTTCTGGTTATTGGTAATCCACAACTTGAAAAAAGTTTGCTTTCCCAAGTGTTACGTAGTGGCTCAAATACTGCATTGTTTCTGGATGTACTTCTGTGGAAGCTAAGGTAATTCCCTTAACACCTGTAAAGCCAATGACTGGGCGAGAACGACCTTCCCCTGCAATGGCGCAGTTAGAGCCCTGCGAATAAATTTTATACAAATTTCGCCTTTGTATAGGAACCCCCTTAAGGAATCGAGATAGTGCATAGATGGATATATTTGGAGGAAGTGTTGAAGATAAAAAATTACTTTGGGTGGGTCTTACATTTTAACTCCCTGGGAGGGAGGCACCGTAAAAGCGGAACAAGCGGCTTTCTTAAAAAAAATTATTTTTTGTATGGAAACTACCTTAATGGTTGAAGATATACGATAAGTATGTTTGGAGAAAATCTTTGTGTTGAAAAAATATTGGAGGTTGGTCATATATTTGACTTTGATAGGTACGCCCTAGTGGCAGTTAGTGCCCTGCGAGTAAATATTATACAAATTTCGTCTTTGTATGGGAACCCCCTTAAGGAGAGAAACTAGGCGGTCAGTCGGTGTGCTTGAAAAAGATATTAGGCGGAGAAAATTAATGTTTGCTGATCATACATTTGTCCCTTCCCGGGATATGATATATATAAGTTTTTGTAATTTTTTTTTTTTTTTTGCTTTTACCCTCAACTTTGAGCACGAAGAGACGAACTTTGCCCCCATCTGAGCGCCCCTTTTTTGGCTTAATGGTTTTTTTTCCAAGCCTCATAAAATGAAGGGTCCTTGCATGTCGAAATCGAAAAGTCGTCCACTATGTCATATCTAATGTACATATGTGTATGTACATATGAACAATTTGTCGCTTACGACAAAATTTTGCAATCTGTATCTTAACAATTTTCCAAAATTTTTACAGTTTGATAATTCTAAACTATAGGTAGGCCCATAAAGTTTTAATTTCAATTTTCATTTTCAAAAAAGTATATTTTCTATAACAAAACGTTTACGATAAAATAAAAAAAAGGCTCGATATGTATGGATACGAGAATCAAATGAAGTTAAAACAAATATTTGATGTAAAATAAATAACTAATGCTCTAAAAGTTAAACTACATACATGTTGCCTACTAGGGATGACAATCGGGATAGATTTTTGGAAATCCCGGGATTTTTCGGGATTTCGGGATTTCGGGATTTTCGATTTTGTTTAGTACAATAAAGTATTTTTTTTTTAATAAATATTACTTTAATAACAAATTTTGTGCATTTTAAAACTTTAAGTTGATTAATCACATTTGATGTTAGAGAATTCAAACCGAAAATCATAACTAAATATGAAAATTTGTTTTGGTTTTCAATATATGTATGTACATTTTTTCTATAATCTTAACCAAAACAAAGATACATACATATCTATGGACTTATAAAAAACGAAACGCATTATTCGCTAAATATTTCTTACGTTTACGTCAACCGACAACAAAAAGTTTGCACTTGCCTTGTATTGTATTCTACTTCAATTGTAAGGAGCTGTAAATAGTACTCAATTGTTACCGAAAAGTAGATAAGTGCTAATTTTTTATAGCGTTGAGTAGTCGACATACAGATAGTTATTCACTGCAATTATGAATAAATTTCCGCAAGAAATGTCTCCCTTTTCCAAATAGATTTTTTTTGTTATCCACAATTATTTGCTACTGTTTGAAATTATTCAACGGGAAAAATTTCTTGTGGAATTTTATTCATAATTGCCCTCATAATATAGAATAAAATGGAATAAATTTGTCAAACTTATGAATTTTCCAAATCTTATTTCCCTTCCAAAGCTCATGGACTTCTTTTTGTTTTCAAAATAATTCTTAGTTGTATATTGATGAAAATAATCGTGAAAAAGTATTTATTTTTTTTTTTTTGCTCTTGTTGATTTATAAGAAATATGTCACGAATAGTCATTAAATTGTTAAAACTGCACGTATAAAATTGTATGGGACTTTTATATATTATAAAAAAAATACCATAAAATCAACGAAAATTTTAATTCATAAATGGTTTTTATATAAAAATTGCTAAGAAATCCCGCAATTGAAATCCCTGGATTGAATTTTACAAATCACGAAAATCTCGGGATTTTGGGATTCGGGATTTCCCGTTTGGCATCCCTATTGCCTACACATGTATTTATGTACATGTTGAAAATTTTGTTTTAATCTTTAAATATTTTGGACATCTCAAAAAAAAAAACTTTAAAACAACTTAAATATTGGGCAGTAGTGGTATCAATCTATTTTCTTTTAAAATCTTTATATGTACATAATCACAAACCCAAATACAAATACCGGTATACACACACGCACACTTTTACATTTGCAAGGTCGTTAAAGGCCGTTTGTATAAAATAAAATATAAAGAAACACAAACCAAATATAACTGTTGTTTTATTTCCAGTTGAAACACTTGTTAGTGTTAGTGGTGTCAGTTGTTTGTGTAATCCTAAGAGCAACGGGAGAATTCTGATGGTTATTAAATTTCGCTGAGAGTGATAAAGAGGAGGAAACAAAAAGAAAAGAGCGCGCATCGCATACACTTTTACAAAGAACATGCGTAACTGTTATTAAATGGCAATAAAAGCAAGCGCTTATTTACAAAATGCAAAAAGAAAAAGCCATTAATGATCCATACACTTAGAAAAATACTAACGTTAAATTGTTATTACTGTTATTAGTGACAATTTATGTATGAATCTATAAAAATTTTACGATAATTATAATATAAAAATTCATATTTGATATATAGAAATTATGTACATACATACATTCGTATGCAAAGGAGTAAAAGCGTAAGAGTATTTAATAAATGTTGCATTTTTTAAGTTTATTAAAAAGTTTCCTGCTGCAATTAAGTTAGTGTGCTTTTAAGAAATAAACTAATAAACTTTTATCATGAAAGCTTTAAATTTGAATATTTATTAACATAATGAAGATTACTTAAACGTTTTAGATATATTGCCAGAGATATTGGATTAAAGTGCTTTAAATTATGGATTATGAAGTTTTTAAATGCTCTACAATTACCGACTGGTAGATAAATTGCAACTAAAAGAAAAATAGTTGCAATATAATTAAAAGCTTAAATGATTAATTTAAAAAAAAAATTGTTACAAACGGTGGTTTCAATATACAAACATACGTTTAGTTATTTTTAAATATTTTTCTTACAATTAGGGCCATTTTAACAATTTGCCGTTAGTTAAAGTTAGGATTGTGTGGGACCAATAAATGGTTTTGAATTATTACAACTTAAATTTTTTATTATTGTTATTATCAATAATAATAATATTAATATTTCTGTGGCAAAAAGGAAAAGCGCTTAAGTCGAGATAAGCTGATTTTGAGTTAATGATACCTTTGTAATTTGCATATTTTAAATTACTCCTGGGCAAAATTTCAATTAATTTGTGCGATTTTTCAAGAAGTTATAGTAAAATCATTTGGGGCTTATCTTTCCTAGACTTTTAATCTCATTTAGACTTTGACATATTTCAACTTGAATGTATTATTTACACAGTGTAGAACGATGTTTGCTTAAAAAAAATAAAGGTTAGCAGAGAATTTGCCTATTTAACTGGAAAAGAAATAAATTTCTGAAAATCGACTTGAATGCTTAAAAGTTCTCTCCTGCAAAACAGTTAAAATTTACTTAACCACTTTTTCCTTAATGCCACAAATTTTTAATGGATTTATCGGGCAGGTGTTGGTTAAAAGTTAATCATACATTGTGAAAGGCAGTTTAACCTAACTAAGGTTTCAAAAGTTCATGCTAATTTTTTAATCATACAGTGTAAAAAGGACTCATAAAACTTTAAAAGTTTGCGGCAAATTAGTCAGTCAGGGTTTGAAAATTCTAGGCTTAAAAACGAATTTTAATAAATTCGAAATTACGAAATTTGTTTTTTTTAATCCTAACACAAATTTAAGCAATTCCAATGTAATTTTCGAAAATTCAAACCTTGATATCAAATATTTAAAAACTCAAATTATATTTAAAAATTTTAATTTTTTTTTGAAAACTCGTACGTTATTAAAAAAAACGAACGAAACGAACTCATTCTCAATACTTTGTTGCTTTTAGAAATTTTCTTAGAAATTTTGAGGTTTCGATGTATGGATTTAATTTTCATCTGAGTGAACCGAAAGAAATTTCCCTAAAGTCAGCTGTTCCCGTAGTCATTTAAATTACATTTCCTAACATTGAAATTGACAGTAGAAGCTGCTGCAGGAAATCTGCTACCACACACTCTCAGTGAAAATGTGCGAAACTCTTCGAAGTGACTTCAAATGCAATGATTGTAGCAGGGACGCAACCCTCAATGTAAAACATATGTGCCCTTCTCCGATAATAGGGACCTAGTGTGTCAAAAAACGGATGTTGGGAAACTCGATAAAAATGAGAACAACATTAAAATTGTAATTTTTAAATGCGTTTTTCTCAAAATTTCATTTTCACACACTAAATCCCTTTTCTCGGAGAAGGTCACATCCCAGCAAAAAATTCTAAAGATTTTGTAATTGGTAGTACTCTTTTAATGGCTTACAAAATAATGAGTGGTACATATTTATCTAATTATTTTATATGTATAATAATGTCTGTCCTGTAATGAATAAAATAACAACTTTTTTATACCATTACGCGAAAGTACTTATTGTAGTACTTTCCAGTTTATAACGAAATATGTATATCTACAAAAAAATTTATCGTGAAAATGAGCTTCGAAGACAACAAAAAGAAAAAAATGCTCATTAACTTTTGAATAACTTTAAACAAAAAATAATCTAAAAATGTTTTCATATTTTTATGCAAAAATTAATCCATTATATTTTGCATACTTTTAGGCAATCAATAATCTATTAACTTTTGGATGTTAGTAGGCAAAAAGTATAGGGTACCGCATACTTTTTGAACTTCTCAAACCAAAAAAATAATGGGTTATTCAGTCAAATTGTAAGTACTTACGACTGGGGAGTACATACACTTTTTGGCATTCTACAGGGTGGCCCAGAAAGACCGAAGTGGTGTAAATTCCTTATAACTTTTTATTTAAGACATATTTTTTTAATTTTTTGTTTTTTAAATACAGCAAATTTATAGGGAATATTTTTAGATTAGTTGTTAAAAATGATATCCCGCAAGTGGAGGCCATTTTCTGCTTCGCACAAATGATCTCTTTTCAACACATTTTCCATGACCTTTCGCAAAACTTCCGGTGTTATGTTGTTAATTTCGTCTGGAATATTGGTTTTTAATTCCTCAATAGTCCTAGGCTTATTAACATAAACTTTCCCTTTTAAATAACTCCAAAGGAAACAGTCTGGAGCGGTTAAATCCGGGGAACGAGGAGGCCAATTAAAATTGCTTCTACGCGAATTTATTCTTTCCCCAAAGATGTCGCGTAAAATAGCCATTGTGGCCCTCGGAGTGTGCGCTGTGGCTCCATCCTGTTGGAACCATATTTGCGGATGGTATTCCACGGCTGGCCTTACAAAATTTTCCAACATGGCCCGATATCGATCACCATTGATGGAAATGGCGACATCTCTTTCATTTTCCAAAAAATATGGACCAATGATCCTTTCTGACGAAACACCGCACCAAACAGTACACTTAACTGGGTGTAATTGTCGTTGATGAAGTACTCTCGGGTTTTCCTTAGCCCATATCCTAAAGTTTTGCTTGTTAACAAACCCATTTAATTGGAAATGGGCTTCGTCACTCATAAATAAGTTATAAATAATGGAAATGGAAAGAGCACATTTGTGCGAAGCAGAAAATGGCCACCACTTGCGGGATACAATTTTTAATAACTAATCTAAAAATATTCCCTATAAATTTACTGTATTTAAAAAACAAAAAATTAAAAAAATATGTCTTAAATAAAAAGTTATAAGGAATTCACACCACTTCGGTCTTTCTGGGCCACCCTGTAGTAGGCAAAATTTTTTGCTGGGACATATATATATATATATATACCTAACCTTAGATTTTCAAAATCTCTTGGGGAAAACCACTGCATTTGCGGCATTAAGTACCTGTTGTGCATCTATTTTTTTTATTATTTCTTTTTATTATTTTTCTTTATTAATAATTCTCTTTTTGTTTTAATAATCCTAAATACAACTGTCGTTTGCAATTTATTATTTTATTTTTGCTATGAGCCTCAGCGCTTAATTATGGTCTTAGCTCTGGAAAAATAAAATAAAATTAAACTAAAGAAACAAAAACAAAAAACACCTGAACCATAACAACAGCCCGCAAGCAAACAAAACGTATTTATTTTGTCTAACTCTTGTTTATTGATTTTTTTTTCTATTTTTATTTTTATTTTTGGTGTATTTGGATCAAACGTCAGGTGCAAGCGATTTTTTTTTATTTTGAGAAATCTCAAGTTTAGATCAATGTAGATTTAGCGCTGCATGTCTAAATGCAGTTGTATAACAAATCAATGTCTTTTGGCACAAACCAATGTTTAAGTCAAGTTTTTCTGCGCAAAATATTGTTGCTGTTTTTCTTTTTTGCCATTTTGGTTTTTGCAATTTTGTTTTTTTCCATAATTTTGACTTGTTGCAGTAATCGATCAACTGCAAGGAATTAACTAACAAATGTTGAGTTATTTATTTATGCATTTTTTTGTTGCAATGTTTTTGTTTTTTTTTTTTGCTTCAATTTATTAAAGTAACACGCAATTATTTATATTAAGGACACTCACTTGAAGCGGAAAATTAAGCAGGTGTTCTTAAATGGTTTTCGAAACGAACTTTTACACAAGCAGAGAAAAGCCCACCTGCTGCTGATGTAATTTGACATCAATAGCACGAAAAGTGTATTTATTAATTGTTGCGTTATTTTCGCTTCTTTCATTATTAGCATGTCAAGCCCTTATTACATATGGTCATTAATGACATTGAAACAGATTGTGTTCTTAATCATATCACAAAAATTATTATGAAAATTATTAGTTGGAATTTATTTGATGACAAAAAAAGTCATTAAACCAATGATTGAATTGACAACAACATGTCATCAATATAATAACAATTTACAATCAATCTTATAACCATCTTATAATCAATTACTAAAACCTTATCACTGACATTATGACATGACAAATGAGAAATAAAATAAGATATTTTTAATAGAGATATAAAACAAGGATGAATTTTTTAAATGATACCAAGCGATACGACCTTCAACCTAATCCAATCATAAATAAAGACTAAAATTTAGTTCAAAAAATAATAATAAACTTATATTAATTGCTAAATGCTTGTGGCAAAAATTAAAATAAAAATTTACTTAAAAGTAACAATCTAAAAAAGTTTGTCTCAAGTAGAACAATAATAAAAAATTAACACATGTGCATAATTAGTAAAGAACAAACGACAATGGCAAGATTGTTGTAAATTTAGAGATAGTAAAATTGAGCTTTCATTACAAAAAGCTTTCAGCAAATTGAAATACGATGAATCAAAACAATTCACATATTCCATTTGCAATAACGGCTGAATATATAAAGCAGAAACCTACATCTATTGAAACCACACGCAGTGGACCAAACATAAAACAACACTGATGATAAAATAGCTGGTGGTTCCGTTCTACTGAATATTTGTGAGAATATTTACAATTAACTTTGGTGTTATTTGTTCACTAATAATTATCACATGCAAATTGGCTTACAAGGCGATACGAACTAGACCCCTGCACAAGAACACTTACAATAACTTTTAAGATATGAGGAATTTTTCAAATGCTTTTCTACAGCGAAATCTTTTAAAACAAATGCTAAATGATAAATGCTAATGCTGTTAGCAAGACATTTATTTCAGTTATTGCAGGTATAGGAGTAAAGAAGAAAATATTTAGTGGAAGAAAAATTTGTCATGCTTGCTTCTTGATACGCATGGGCGTATTCAAACGTCATGCATGTACGTACGCACACACGTTGTGTGTACTCCTTTATTTTCTTGCGCACATGCAAACGTACACATGCATTGACATTAGTTAAAAAAACCACCCTTAAACACATAATAGCTTACCATCTACATCTTACACACACACACTCAAATGAAAAATATGCAAAATAACAATATACCCAAATCAACAATACTTCTTTTGATTGTTTGTTATGAACAAGAAGTCTTTGCGATATTGCTTGTAAACACTCATTAGACGTACATCAATACAATCGTCGCGCTTCGCTTATTAAACGACATCATTTATTATTGGTTTAGTATAATACATGCTACGACAATACATTAAAAAAACTAGACTTATTTTCATTGCAAGACTCTTTACGCAGCCATCTAATATATACTTTAGCCTAATCGAATCATAAATATAGAAACAAATGAAGTTCTAACAATAATAATAAAACTAACTAAAGATACATATTTATGTTTAAAATTTTTTAACGCACTAATAATCCCACATTATTATTTTACTCATTAATTAAAATATATCTTTTTATTATTGAGGGGTTTAGCTGGATCCTATAAATTTATTTTTATTTTAGTATAACAACCTAACTTTAACTAAAAAAATTTATTTGCATTATTCGTATAACCGCGGCTGCTGGCACAAATTTAGCAGATCAGCAGGGAACCTTTTTCCAAAAATTATTAATTATTAACTTGACTGCACCCGGTCAAAAAAGTAATTGTGTGGCAACATCCTATTCTTGAACAGCTGTTGTTGTTATGTACAAATAGACGCCAGTTAAACGAGTGTTGTCAAATTAAAGTTTTCTACCTGCATCAAAAACACGCTTTTTTATTGCAAAAAAAATAGCTTTATTTTTAATAATTTAATGTAGTCTCTATGATTTTATATTATTGGTAGTTCTGGCAATTTTTTCTAGAGATTGATTATTCAGGCTTCCAATTTTAAAAATATTTTTTTAACCAAGAAAATTATACGTTTACGATTAATTTTTTAATCTAAAACTCCATTAATAAAAGCTATTTAATCTTTTTTCTTAAGTGCTTTTCTAATAGTTATAACAAAATTCTTGATAATTTACAAAGACCTGCTTTATTTTTTATCAATTCTATTTTAATAACAAAAAAAAAACTTTATAATTATATGAAGTTAAAAAGCCAAAAACAAAAACGAAAATAAATTGTAATAAATATTTGATATTATTATTTTAAAAGCATAAATATGCATAATTTAACATACAATTATTATTAAAAAACAGCCCAAAGATACAAAATGAACAAAAAATTACAACAAAAAATGAAAAAATAATAAATATTGTAAAAAATGATTTGTTGAAATATTTTACAGTTGATGGCTGAGGTTTTTGCTGGTTTTATTTTAAATTTAACGTTTTTTTTCAATCGTTACAGTTTCCATTTTTTTTGTTGTTCTTTTAATTGTTGTAATGTAGATCACCTTGTATGATAAATGTACATATACTTTGTATTTGAATTATAAAGAGAGAAATCAAATCAACATTTGCTAACCTTAACCAAAAAAAAAATGGAAAAACAGTTTTTTTTAATTTTTTGAATAATCGTAAAACACAAAATTGTTAGTTGTAATAATTTTCATAAATCAGCGGTAATAAATTATAAGTATTTTTGGAGCAATAAAATTTTATTTTTATCGAGGTGATCTTGAATAATACGAAAAGTGATTTAAAGTTGTCAAATCATAGACAGAAATTATATTGAGCGACTTAAATCGTAGGCCGCAGAAAGCTGGAGGCAGTGCGTCATTTTCATTTTGAATTATTTGTAATGTGAAGGGTAGAGTGCAAGAGTGATTTCAAATTTGCAATTCAAAATGGTATAGTATACTGATACTCACCACTAAGAAATGTTTAGTGGTGAGTATCAATATACATTTGCACAAGATTGTGAATTGGGATATTATGGAAGGAACAATTTTAATGAGTTTAAGCTATTGTGAATGAAATTCAAAATAGCTTCTGATATTCGTCATCAAGAGTGCGTCATTATTTGGAATTAAAATACATTCGATCGTGAAAAAAACGATTTGTATTAAAAAGCATTTTTAAAACATTTAAATTCCTTGAAAAAGAATCAAAAATGAGGAAATGAAAAACCAAGTGAGCCACTTTAACTATGTTTGGCTCTTATATTATTAAATTTATAGTAGCATTGCTACAAAAAATAAATAAATTAAATTTGTCATTCAGTGGGAGGATGCCTAGGAGGATGCCAGACTTGAAGAAAATGACTTATGAAAAAAGCTTAAATCAGCTGTTACCTTGGTACTGTTAAAATAATGGCAATTGCAGTGTATTGTTTTTTTTTTGTTAAATTTCAAGCAAAATAATGAAAACAAACAACAGAAAATCAATACTTTTATCTATTAAATGAAAAATTTTTATATTGCATCATAAAAAGAGACTGTGAGATTATTAATATGTATTATAATAAATTCAGTATAGAGCAACTTTGACTCTCACACGAGGGAGCTTGTTTTATTTTAGGAGTTATTTCGGTTTTTTTTTGGCTCGTTTGGCAATTTTTTGGTTTTTTACGATTTTTTTTTGTATTGTTACAATAAATATTTTGAATTTTAGCATTTTTTAGTTTTATCGCTTTTTTCTTCACTGTGATTTTTTCTTTTTTTGGCGATTTTTTTTTAGTTTTAACGTTTTTTTCTTTTTGTGATTTTTTCGGTTTTTGCCGATTTTTTTTGTTTTGTTACAATCAATTTTTATTAATTTTAGCGATTTCTTTAGTTTTAAGGCTTTTTTCTTTTTGGTGATTTTTTCGTGGTTTGGCGATCTTATTTTTGTTTTGTGACAATAAATATTTTTAATTTTAGCGATTTTTTTAGTTTAAACGCTTTTTTTTTTTGAGATTTTTTTTGGCTTTTGGCGAATATTTTTTTTTTGTTACAATAAATATTTTGAAATTTAGCGATTCTCTTAGTTTTAACGCTTTTTTCTGTTTTGGTGATTTTTCTTAGATTTTTGGTGATTTTTTGTTTTGTTACAATAAATATGTTTAATTTTAGCGATTTTTTTAGTTTTAACGCTTTATTCTTTTTGGAGATTTTTTCTGTTTTTGGCGATTTCATTTTTGTTTTGTTACAATAAATTTTTATTAATTTAAGCGTTTTTTTTAGTTTTAACGCTTTTTTTCTTTTTGGTGATTTTTTCGGGGTTTGGGGATTTTATTTTTGTTTTCTTACAATAAATTTTTATTAATTTTAACGATTTTTTAGTTTTAACGCTTTTTAATTTTTGGTGATTTTTTCGGTTTGTGGCGATTTTTTGTTAAGTTACAATAATGTTTTTTTAATTTTAGCGTTTTATTTTTAGTTTTAACACTTTTTATTTTTTCGGTTTTTGACAGCTAACGATATCGATTTGACAGCTGTGAATGTCAAACTGTGTTGACATACATGTCCAGTAGGGCGGGTCGATTTAAAAATCGCACAAACTACAAGGAAAATCGTATTCTAGGCACTTGTGAATTTTCGAAATTTTTGTATGGAGAATGTTTGCTAGGAGAGAATGACGAGGGGAAAAGAAACGTTTATGTTCCTCTCGTCTCTCTCTTCCACAAACTAATCAGCTTGGCAGTAAGACTTGCATAGTGTAAATTACGACTTAATAACAACAATTCATTTCCTGAGTGATCATCCAGTTGATCTTTAAACTTTTAATTTATTACTAAAATAAAATAAAAAAGTTAACACACAACAACATGTTCTTAGTGTTAAGCCGTTTTTGAAAAGAATCTTCTTTGGTGGAGACTCATTTTATTTTAAATTCAAGTTGCTATTCGCAATTGGCGATTCGAAGCTTAAATTTCATTATTTTTAAAGTAATTATATTGTATTTTCTTTAAGGAAAATCATTCCTAATTTGCATAAATCCTATTAAATCAGGCTTAAAATCATTCTGGTCATAAAACTCGTTGCTCACATGGAAATACTTTAAATACATATGTATGTATGTATGTAAATATATATATGTATGTGTGAACATATTTATGTTTGTATACCTACAATACTTCAAGACAACATTGATGTGTTTTTTAACCAACTTGAACATAATTTTTATCAAATGTCTACTATAATAATTTTTTTTTGGTTGGGAAAACAAGCAAAAGAAAAATAGAAACTGTTAAGAAAAAATATTACAGAGTTAAATTAAATGAAGTGCGTCAGGCAAGCAGCTGCTGTTGCAACTACACCGTTGAAGATACATATGAAATTTTTGTTAAATTTTGAACAGTGAAGGGCCAAAATTTTTCTTAACACATGTGAAAGCAGTAGGATTCAGCGAAAATAAGTTGAAAGATGTGGAAAAATTATTTTAAATTACCGAAATGTTGCTTGAACGCAATAAAAATTAGTTGTTATGAAAAAAAAACTATAAAAAGACGAAGGGCAAGAAATCTTAAGTGAAGGCCAACCATCCGAAACAACGCCAAGGTTATGCTCAGTATTTGTTAAAACTTAATCTATGATCAGCTGCTGACATCACGCCTGTAATTTAAGCGAGCACAGGCCAAAAAACTTTTAGAATGTGGTATCAGACTTGAAGGCTTAACAATACTCGGCCACATATAGTAAAATCAGTTGAAAATTCAGCCCTGTTTTCCAAACCGATCGGTTTGAAATCGCACTATTTTAGAAACCTAAGGGCATGTCCCACGATGTCAACAACGTTCGACTTGTCGTACACTTACATTTGAAGTAACGACAAAATTTTTAAATTTGTTTTTGTGTAAGTGTACGAAAAGTCAAACGTTGTCGACATCGTGGGACGGGCCCTAACTTCGACAATAGAAATATTTTTTTATTTATTTTTTTAAAATTTTTTTATTATTCTCAAATATTATATCCGAAAGAAAATTATCGTTTATGATTTTAAACACAAGTGCAGGACCATTAATAATTTTTTGAAAACGAGAAATTTACTCGAATTAGGTTTACAGAACAAGGCCGATTATTTAGAAGATAGTGGTTGAGAAAATTTGCCTCACACCTTTTGTGGACCAGCCGAGAGAATGACAATAAAAATGAGAAAAATTTGTCTCATATAATCCAGAAGATTTTCTCTATGAAACGTTTTTAAGCAAAGGGGTATCCCAGCAGAAAGAAGCGAAGATTTTTTCATAGAGATTCCTTGTTGTTTTTATGTGGTAAATCTTTATAATTTTATGAAAAAGAAAACCACATAAAATCAAGAAGAAATCTTATTATTCACAACTCTTTTTACTCAATTTCCGTTAGTTTTGGTACAAAAAAAATGAAAAACCCCATAGAGAAAATCTTCTTGATTCTATTAGGTTTTCTTATAAATTGTAAACTATAGGGATTTCTTATTGATTTTATTAGGTTGCCTTATTGATTTTTTCAAAAAGGGTTTTTTTCTTGATTTTATTAGGTTCCTATATGATTATGTGTAAGGGAACTTATTTATTTTTTTAATAAGGAAATCTTCTTGATTTTATGAGGTGTCTTGTTATTTCATATCTATAAATAGACATACAGAAAATTTAAATAAAATACATTTTAAACCGAGTTTAAGTTTTATGAATATGGGTTAATGAAAAAATATTTATAGTACACATGTACATTCATATTTATGTAAATTTTTTTAATAATATATAAAAAAGTTGTTTTAAAAATGGCTTTGAAGGTTTTAAAAATAAAATGCTGATTTTGAAGATTTTTTCGTGAAAAATTTTAAAATTTTGCAGATTTAAGCCTTAGAAACTCTGACAACACTGATGCAGTCTCAAGATTATTGAGTGCTCATATTTGCTCTTATGCAATATACGAGCATCTCTATTTCTTTTATGCGAAAAACTAAAATACACTATAACTAAAAATAAAAAGGCACATCCTCTCTCTCCCTCTCTCTCATACTTATACTCAGGCTATTTATATAATCGGACAAAAAAAGTAAACACCTGATACTTAGGATATTTATTTATCATTCGTCAACGTAGATATGCATTGTGTATAAAAAATGTAATGGAACATGTGTGGTTGTGTGGGTGTTTATTTGAAAACAAATTTTATGAGTGTGTTAATAAAATAGCCCTCTACATACGCCTTTATAGCCGATTAATAGTCAGAGTATTTTTATACTCATGCTTGTGATTTGAGCTCACACAGTCTATAAATTTTAGTTGCTGTTGTTTGTGCTGCGTACTTTAAAAAATGTGTATAAAAATAGTTGTTGCATATAAGTCATACGTATTCGGTTTGAAATTAATGCGCATTTTGCATTTTGCGTGTTTATCTAATTTTGACAGACAATAATCAAAGAGTACTTAAAACGATACTTTCGTTCCGACTTCACCCTGTACGACTAAAATTTGTTTCGATAGTTGCAGAACGCTTTCACTGAAATATGCATCAATTAAAAAAGAGGATACATAAAATTAACTTGGTTCGTGCATGGACTTGAAAAACTAGAATCTCTTCTGGCAAGAAACTCATATGTTACTTAATGTTGTCTAATTCATGGGCGAGAGAAGAAAATATGGTGGCTATCCTCGACAAACTTAAAAGCTGATTAAGTAAAATTAACGTGTGTGAACACAATAAATCAGCATTGGCCATTACGGAGATTACGTAAACTGAGATTAATTTGGCAAATGTCAAAATAAATGGGAAATTGCTTAATTTCAACTTGATTTCGGCCTAAATCATGAAATTAAGAACTTTATTCGGCATCACCCTGAATGGGCTATTATCAAAAATATTATCCAAATAATATCAACAAACAATTTTTGCCCACACTGTAGTGGGATTTTAAATTATTACCGGCCGTAAAGTGTTGCAGTTGAACATTTATATGTTTACATTTTTTTTTTGCATTAAACAAAATATTATTGCACAATATTTTTATAATGAATGTTACTGCTGCTAAACTTATGGATATTTTATTTATTTATTTATTTTTGCTGCAAGATTCCGGTAGTTTTATTGAAGTTTGAATATAAAAACAAACAACAACTTACATATTTATATAAAACTTTATTATTTATAAATGCAGAAATAAATTTTGCTATACAAATAAATTCATATTAATATTGTAAAGGAGATGAATGGGAGAGAGAAGGAAATAGTGCTGGTTGCATATTCGTTATGAAAAGCCTGATTAGCATTTGGCTGCTTAATATTTTATATAAAAGCTAAATGACTTTAGGCCTTTTCTATTCGTATGAGCTTTTCAGATAAATAAAAGGATTAAATTTATACAAAAATCATTTGGCTGCAACAATTTAAATGGAAATTTAAATAAGTAAATGCAATCAATAGTTTGCTTACAAAATAAATAAATAATAAAGCCAAAGTTTGAATAAATAACAAGCAGTTCGAGTAAATCATATTTAATATTATTATATTCTTCGAACTTTAAAATTGTTTAGTTGGACTAATTTTCGTATGCCAAATGAAACCAAGTGTACATGGGATGATTTTTTTATTATTCATTAATTATTCAAAGATAATTAAACAATCTCTGGCAGAGCGTAAAAACATGATGTTTCGAAGTATGCTATACCTTCAATATCAAGACAAATTTTTTCTTCTGAATATATCAATCTTTGAAGCATTTTTTTGCAAAGCTTTATTTGATATACTAAGGGTATTCACGTCAACGCTTACAGCTGTTCAAAATGCATAATTGTATATTTTTTTGTGGCCTCAAAGTCCAATAATATCACCTCCATCGTAAATTAGAAGCGATCCTAGGAAAAATTTACTTTTTTGCATAATAATGAATGAAAAGGAGAGGGTAAAAAATATCGTGAACATTTTTGTCCTCGAAATTTTCCTTTTCGGAAAATTTGCAAACGTGAGTAAAGTCTTAGTTAGTCGACTGCATTGGAATGTAACTGTAATGGTAAAAAACAGCTGATTGATATTTTTATGCGAAAAGTAACGTGCAGATTTGTACATTCCGTTTACGTTATATTACATATTTATAAAGGATAAGTTAGCCGACTGTAAGGAAATGTAACTGCAGCAGTAGGAAACAGCTGATGGATATTTTTATGTGAAAAGTAGGTTACGTTACATTATATCTCTATAACCATTTCCATTACTTTTCACATGACAATATCGATCAGCTGTTTCCTACTGTTACACTTACATTTCATTTCAGTCGGCTAACTGAGGCTTAATCATTTTCATTACTTTTTAGAAAAGAATACTATAATATTTTTCTTTTAAATTTTCAGAATGGTTTCGTCAAGTGCCATCAAGGAAGTTGCCCCCCTATTGATGATTGCTATCTTTTGGAAAAGAAAACCTCTGATACCTGCTGCAATAAATGCAAAGGTGAGCTGAATTTTAAATTGTTTATTTTTTAAATTTAAGAAACAAATTGCACTATACGGGGTTTTTGCAAGGGCTGCAAGTAAGTACGTGGCTTTGCGTTTTGAAAGATTATATCAGAGTTATAGGGGTAGAAGAATTCATTTAAAGAGGCGGAAGTTTGGGGGTGTTGCCCCACAAGAAAAGCTTTTGCCCCGCCCCCTCCTACAACTATTAAAAATAGCTTGTTATTATATATTTTAATATTAATGATAAAAATCAACAGATGTGATTCTGAAATATTTGTGCAGCATATCGGTATATGAAACTATGCTTTCCTTACATCTGAGATCTAGGGTATTTTAAGCAATTTTGTAGCCAATAAGCTCAAGTTAAATTCAGGGGTACCACAAGGTTCCGTTCTTTCACCAACTCTATTCCTTATCTTTATAAATGACCTGCTAAGTAAGACGTTCAACCCTATCTATTCTTTCGCGGACGACAGCAACATTTGCTTTTCTTTCTCATAGCCGCATTTTGAGGCTATGCGACAAACAATGCATGAAACTTTAAACTATGGTTTAGCAAACATTTTTCAATGGGATCATGCAAACAGGGTCGCTTTTAACGCCCGCAAGAACCAAAGTTGTTTGGTTACTCATAGACGCATGACCGAAAATGCTGCTGCCTCTGTAACTATGGGTGGTATAAATATTAAGGAATCAGATGCTCTTGATGTTCTTGGCATGAAAATACAGTGTGATGTTCGATGGACTGAACACATTTTCCAAGTTGCAAAAGAAGCATTTAAGTGCCTCGGATGTTTGAAACGGTGCAAACGATACTTCACCCCATCTGATCTATTTATACCACTTATATCCGACCGAAAATGGAATACAACTCTCAAAGTATATTTTGGGGTTGGCACACCGCGTGCAGGAGAGGGCGAAGAAGTTCTACGGTGTAAGAAGGGCATTCAACTTTATTGATTCATTGGAGCATCGACGCAATGTGGGGTGCATTTTCTTGTTCTATCGTTACCACAATGGAATGTGTTCAAATGAAATTAGGGAACTTTTTTCTGAAACCCGCACAACACGTGCCTCATTCAGAGCACATCACTTTGTCGCCAATTTGATTGGCCAATTAATCGCACAACGCATTAGCCGTACTGTTCGTATGTGGAATAAATTACCAGCGGAAGTTTTTCCTTTTACTTTCAACTTGGTAAAGTTTTAATCGAATGTCCAGATACACTACTCTCTCTGTCCTCCTCTCCATAGCCTATTTTCCTAGTTTTAGCACAATGAATTGCATGAGTACGGGCTATCCCCTGAGTGCTGGTCGTACTTAAAAGAAAGTAATAATAATATGACAAATTTCTTTTCGAACATATAAACCCTCTAAGTGCCCCACATAAATTGGTAATTTTTGGATATATTCTACCAAATTCCAGTCTTCTAGTCTTTTCAAATTTCTTGATAATCCTTACAATTTCGTGCACAGTGGGTCGATTATGACTCTTCGGTTGTTAAACGATACATATTCACTAAAAATAATAACAATTCAGATGACAGATGTTTAACAGCTGAAAGTCTTGCCAGACCGGCGGTTTTGAAACCACTAAACAAATAACCCATTATGTTATTGGTTGCTTCAAAGAAATTTTTCCCTTAAAGCATTTTCAACACACACACATATAGTCACCTAAACTCGAAAAGGCCATAACAACCAAAAAATTCAAAATATACTTTTTGATTGATTATGCTGTGATTAACGAAAATAAATGTTCCCTTAAAATTTTATTTACATAGATATGTTCAAAAATAGCGATTTTATTCGTTATTTAATTTGGCACCTAACAAATAAATAGTCTTAAATGTTTTTTACTTCTCCTGTTAAAAATGTTTTTACTTACGGCCCTTTGGACGTAGTTGACGATATGTATGTGTGTAATTTTTTTAGCTAAAATATTACTATTAAAAATAGTTATTTGATAATTCTCAAACATTTATTTTAGGTTGCATATTTCGCGGCATTCCTTATGGTAGCGGCTCTGAATGGACGGACCCCGAGGACCCTTGTAAGTCATACAAATGCGTTGGCAGTGTTGTTACCGAAACAACAATGAAATGCTATACACAGTGTGATGACAGTCAATTGACGCAAGCAAAACCGGGCGAATGCTGTCCAACATGTCAAGGTGAGTGTTTCAAAATTAGAAAACAAATAATTAGGGTATTCAAACGGTAGACTTCAAGGTCATAGTGTAGTAATATTTTAAATTATTTTAATGTAAATATTTTTTTGTATTTAGTTTCTTCTTTCAAATAAAAATTTTAAAACATTATGAAACTATGACACTTAAGACTACCGTTTGAGTTCCCCAAATAATAAAAAATTAATTTTCATTAAATGAATTAATCAGATTAGGGAATTATAAATTAGCCTAAGTAAAAACTAAGCTGCTAAGCAATTGCTGGAATATGAGCATGCCTTAAGGCCGAGGCACATTGAAACCGTCATACGTCTCCATTTTATTTATTAAATTCAACTTTTATTATTTATTTCTTTTATTGAATTTCATTTTTTGCTGCCACAAAACAAAAAAAAACCTAAGTCAGAACATACAAAAAACCAACCAATATCTGTCAAACTATTCAACGTACGTAAGAATTTAAAAGTTTACCTATTTTTGTACTTTGCGTAGACGGACGCGTACTGAATATAACAGACCTCATAAGAAACCATGTAATTCAAATTAGCTGTCAGTTGAAAAAGGCGAAGTTTAATGCTAGGAACACAATTGCGACGAACGACGAATTTCGTCCACGTCGACGAATTCGTCGATAAGCACTCGCTGCGTAAATTCGTCGTGTGAAGCACAATAACGACGAATTTACTAACCGAATTCTTCTCTGATATTTGATAAAGTTGGTTGTTTTGTGTACAAAAACAGACAGAGAGAGATATTTTTCTCTCAATTTTGTTTTTTCGTCATTCGTCGGCGTACAAAATAGAAATAAATCTATCTCGGAGTTCGTCACGCACGACGAATTTCGTTGTACGGCGGTGTTGTGTTCATTTTCATATGCACAAATGTGTTTTATTTTTTATGACGAAAGTTCGCACCGAAAAATTTGTCGTTCGTCCCAGTTGTATTCCTAGCATAACGTGTGACGGTTTCATTGTGCCCCGGCCTTTATCCCATTATTATTTTTAAAAGCGGAATCTCTCAATTTACAGAAAAAAATAATCCTGCAATAAACAGTTTTAATTGAAAATAAAACAAAAAATCAATTAAAAACGTATTTAAATCAATTAAACTTTTGCTTAAAAATAAAATATTTTTGCATTAAACATCTTTAATTGAAAATAAAACCAAAAATCAATAAAAAAAATTTATTAAGCCAATTAAACTTTGCAATTAATAAGAGTTTCAAACAAATGTTTAATTGACTTAAATACATTATTTATTAATTTTTGGTTTTATTTTCAATTAAAGTTATTTATTACATAAATATTTGATTTTTAAGCAAAAGTTTAATTGACTTAAATGCGTTTTTAAATGATTTTTTGTTTAATTTTTAATTAAAATTGTTTATTGCAGGAATATTTTTTTCTGTGTTGGCATCCCTAATATTTTTACAAACTTATATATAGTGAAAGTTTTATAATTTTAATTTTAAATTTAATGATGACATGCATGACCTTGCACCCACAAACATTCTTGTGCAATTCCCTTTTTCAATTAAAACCGTGTTGTTTATTGTCAAATTTAATTTAAAAAAAAAAATAAAAAATCATGTTAAGACATGCAACAACTTGTAGTGGTTTTGTTCAAACAAAAGCAAAACGGTAACAACAGCTTGACTACAACTGCAACTGTTGTTATTGTTAATCATGTCTTGTCTCGATTTTCATATTAATTTTCATTCATGTTTTAAATCAACAATAAGATGGAAGAAGGAAAATAAATTAAAACAAACAAACAAACCAAAAAGCAATGTAGGTATAAAATACATATTTTTTGTGTGGTCTTTGGAATAAGACATGTTGCATGCAATAAAAACTAAAAAATAAATAAAAAATTCAGAACAATGGAATCGTGATTTCACCATGGAATGCAACATGATTGAAAACATGTTTTTTTCCCTCCTTTTTTTTGTTGTTGTGGCTGCTGTTTTTGGCGTATTATCCCTTTTTTTTAAAGACTGATAATTAACTTAACAGCCAAAGTAGACATAATGTGTCGTGGTCAGTGTTGCCAAAACGGCGGTTTTCCCGCTATATATGACTGTATTTTGTGTTCATTAGCGGCAAGTCTATTTAAAAAACCACCAGCGGGAATTTTAGCGGAAGAATTTCTTAGTTGACGGATTTTCAGCGTTTTTCTGAAACTTATAAAGAAAAGTATTGAATCAAAATAAATTAAATTTAACGCAGCTGTGCGACACGTACCCTGGTATTTATGTTGAGTTTTTTTTCTCGATATACACACGTAAAGCAAAAACAAACTAACGTCACTTTTTTGAAAATAAAAAAGTTGACATATTGTGGTCGTGTTTTATAATGTGAAAATTTAAGAGGTTAAAAATAATAACATACATACATATGTATATACATAAGAATATAAAAGCTAATAAATCTCATAATTAGTGAATAAAATTTTATTCGATTATAATTATATTAGAAACCAATTTAATCATTCTTTTCGTATTAAAAAAATAGTAAACAAATCTTTAAACAAACGGAAAACAAACCGAAAACTTGTTGATTGCACCACTGAGTATGAGGAAAAAATATCAACCAAAATCTCTCAAACCAATAACTTTTTCTGAATAATTTGTTTTTGATTATAGACTTTTTTTATTGAAATTCTCCTTCGAAATTAAACTTCAAGCCAATGTGCATTGAGCCATGGAGTTTATTTTGTCAACACTATTTTTTTATTTTCAAATAGTCAAAAAGTCAGAAAATTTTAACAATATTTTACAAATACTTCAAGCAAAACGGCAAGATATTATTCCACACGTGTATAATAATTAGGGTCTATCGCAGAAAATATTGAAAATATACTGAATCAGCTTAAACTTTAATATTATCAGATGGAATAGTCCCTTGGATTCTTCTTTTATCTGGCTGGATATTTGTGTATGGAAACTCTGCAGGAAATAAAATACCTACTTAAAGAGTAGGCTGAGTTTTGCTTACAAATATTGGGGAATAACATAGATACGTCTATACATATGTATACATATTTTATAAAATTTATCTTATTCTTTTTTTTACCAATAAACCATAAAAAAGACATATATTGGTTATAAAAAATGCAGAGGTTATATAAGCATTTATTTTTATTCAGCTAGCGGTTTTTAGCGGGTTTTCAGGGGTTATATGGTGGGAAATGTCTGTAACATTTTGGCAACACTGGTGGTGGTTGTTGTTGTTGTTGTTGTTGTTGTTGACGTATTTATGTTTTCTTGCTGGTGGCAAGATTCTGTTGACTTTATTGAAAATCCTATACTTTTGGGGAATATATAACTTCAATAAAGGCATCTACATATACATACATATATTTGCAATATTATTGTGCAATATTTGATTTATATTGTGCAATAAAATTTTCTGTTCTTATATCATATTAGTATTGCGCCAAGAGGAATATTTGCTAATGTAATGAAAACAATGTGAAACAAACTTCGACGTCACTTTAACACAATACCAAAAAATTGGGACTTCTTTACTCGCTCTCGAAAACAATTTTGCGCAAATGGCAATCTATTTCCGTTTCCTAAGGTCTAGAAAATAGCATTAACCTGTCAACAGGAGTCAGTTGTTTTCGACAACGGATATACGAGCACCAATTTTTTGGTGTTGTGTTAAAGTGACGTCGATGACGACAACTGGAATAAGCGTGATTGTTTTTTGGGTTTTTGGGAAATTTTGAAAATTTTTTTAGTTCGTAAAAAACTCTTAAGTTTTAAAATGAAATTCATTTACACACTTTTACAAAGTTCGTCAAAGTTGGCCAACTACAAATATCGTATTTTAAAGCTCTAAAAAGTTAAATTTTTAATTCATCTACTTTCATTTGTTTCTGTTTTTTTATTATTTTAAATCAAAGGTTGCAAGATCAATGGACAGATTGTTTTGGAGGGCCAGGAGGTTGTCGCCTCAATCGATGATCGTTGTTTGGTGTGTCAATGTACGGGCAATCAATTAAAATGCGCCAAGAAAACATGTCCCGTTCTACAGTGTCCCATTTCGAAACAAAAACTCCATCCCAACGAATGTTGTCCACGCTGTACCGAACAGAGAGAGTTCATGCCACTACCAGGTAAGATTGAGAGACATAAAATGTTATTTTATTTAAAATATTTTTGTTGCCAATTAAATGGTAAAAAAGGGAGTCGTATATGGTACATAATTATAAATTGTTTTTGTAAAGTAAAAGTTTTTATATTCTTAGGCACATGTGGTACTTTTTCAAGCCCTTTTTAATGTAAACTAAAAAACAAGACTTTCATAGGATGTGAGCTTCGCGCCAAATTGTTTATGATTAAGTTTATAGAAGTTAAATTATAAACTAAGCAGCATTTAGTAAAATAAGAGAAAGAAGTAATAAACTAAAAAATCAAAAAACCCCACAGCGACTTAGTGTTTAGTTTAAGCGATATTTTTGTTTTGGCGTTTTTTTTAAATTTTTTGAGACCTTTTCTATTTTTTACGATTTTACGTGATTTTTTTTTGCATTTTAGGGATTTATTTAATTTTTAGTGATATTTTCCATTCAAGTTCTTTTTTTTGTTTCTTTTTTACATAAAATATTTTTTTATCAATTGTATACACAACAATCATTTCTCATATTCCGTTTCACTGTAAATTTAAGTTAAATAGCTGATGTTAATAAGAATCTCTACCCAAGTAGACAAAATAGGGTGCTGATGAAGTGTGTGGCTGCACAGAAAAGTATCGGTATTTCCCCCAGCTTAAAGTCTAAGTTTAATTTTTCTTCTCTTCTTTAGAAACTCACATTAATTAATAAAAATATTTCATTCAATAAGAATTGAAATTACTGAACTTAAGCCTGACTAAGAATTATTTCTGATTAAAATTCACTACAGTTAAATTAAAGAATCTAAAAATATTTCTCACATAAATATTTTTAGTTTTAGCGATTTTTTCGATTTCTTGGCGTTTTTTTTTCGAGCTTTATTAATCTTTTTTCTTTTTGGCGATGTTTCGTTTAGATTTTTTTTTAATTTTGGGACTTTTTAAGTTTAACGTTATTTTTTTAATTTCAAAAGTAAGGGGCAAACTCATTTTAAAGATACAGAAATGAAAAAAGTCGCCAAAATGAAAAAAATGCCAAAAACATAAAAAGTCACCAAAACTAAAAAAATCGCAAAAAAAAACAAAAAACGCCAAAACGGAAAAAATCCCAAAAACGAAAAAATTCCAAAAATATATGTTATATAGGCTAAGCTTCAGTAGTGTGTTTGTGCCGGTTCGGGATCAATTTTTCAGTACAAAAGTCTTCGTACAGTGTTATATATCTAGTGTCCGTACAGAACCCTTCGTGCGTGAGTCAGAGTCACAGTTTACTGAATTTATTCTGATTGATAAAGTGTGCATAAAAATATACTGACTTTGAAAATTTCAAGCGTCTCTATATGATTGTCTGTATATTGCATTAGAATTTCAAAATTTTTTATTGCTCGCTTTAGAGCACCCTTTAATTTTTAACTGTCCTCTATTTGCTGCCAAATCGGCCAAAGTTTTATATAATTTGCGAAAATTTCAGTTACGTAGCTTTTACGATTCTCGAAAAAAACAGTGTGTGACAGGCGGACAGCGTAGAGAAAATAATAGGGTTTCTTTTTATGTTTGGTGTACGGAAAAAGAATTAAGCGGCGGAAATAATTTAGCAAATATTTTGTTCTCAGATTTAAGTGTTTTTTATTCAAATTAAAATAAAAACTTCTTCTTTTTATTCTGTTTATGATTTTCAGGCAAATGCATTTTCAATCATAAAATCTTCAATGACAAAATACAATTCATGCCCGATCGCTGCACTAATTGCACCTGCACAAATGGCACGAGTATATGTGAGCGTAAGACGTGCCCCATACTGGAATGCTCACCGGAATATCAAGAGCTAGATGGTTGCTGTCCGCGCTGCATTACTTCGGAGGTGCGCAGCGAATGCATTTCGAACGGCGTCAGTTATCAAAATAACGAGACGTGGAATTTGGGACCCTGTCGTTCGTGTCGCTGTACAGCCGGTAATATACGTTGTTCCGAAATGCGTTGCCCGGCCATTAAGTGTCGTTCCAATGAGGAGCTTAAGGTATTGCCCGGCGAATGCTGCCCGCAGTGCATAGAGACGGCGGGCACGTGTACCGTGTTCGGAGATCCCCATTTTAAGACTTTTGATGGTAAATTTTATAGCTTCCAGGGATCGTGTAAATACCTGCTGGCCTCAGATTGTCGTGATCATACATTTTTGATACGTTTAACGAATGATGCTCGTGGCACGAATACTTCGTCGTGGACAAAAACGGTGACATTAAAGATGCGCGGCATAAGAGTGAATTTGGGTCAGAAAATGAGAGTCAAGGTGAATGGCAGTCGAGTTGTTTTGCCCTACAGCCAGGGCGTTATAACGAGTATAGAACGTTTAAAGGAGAGTATAATGCTGAAGACGGAACTGGGCTTAAGCATAGAATGGGACGGTAATAATTATTTGCAAATAACGGCTCCTTCCTCATACAAACGTAGACTGTGTGGCTTGTGTGGCAATTATAATGGTTTGGCTAGAGATGATCTCACCAGTCGCGATGGTGTTAATCACACAGAGGTGTGGCGTTTCGCCAACTCTTGGAAAGTTGGTGGACCTAAAGCTTGTTCGAGAAAGAGGGAAAATATCGCCAAACACCCAATGTGCAAACAGAGGAAAACCAATGCCTTGTGTCGTCCTCTGCGCATAGCCGAGGTGTTTGGCAAATGTAGTGATCGTTTGAATCCAAACAATTACTTTGATTCCTGTAAAATGGATGTGTGCGAGTGCCCCGATGGCATGTGTCATTGTGATAGTTTTGCTGCTTATGCACGTGAGTGCCAGCGCTTGGGTGTGATTTTGCCGGATTGGCGCACTACTACTATGTGCACGTATGGTGTGTGGAAACGCGATTTCAATAGCACCTTGCAAATGCTGCATGGGAATCCCTTCTATGGGGACTTGAGTTTTCTGCGCAAGCCCATGATGAATCAAAGGAGGGCCCAGCGCAAGCACAAAAAGAACCAACACAACTACAATGAAATCCAAAGGAACTTCATTGATAAGCATGTACCAAAAGTTTTACTAGCATCAAAGAATCCGGACCGCGCACCGCTGCCGTTGCATTGAAGCGAAGCGAAGTGGGTGGGTGGCAAGGAAGAGGTGCGAACTTTTTTTCGAGCTTAGAAGTTATAAGCGTTACGGTTTTGTTAACTATACTCTAAAGTAATAATTTAAATTAAAGAAAAAAATTAGGTAACTATAGATCAAATATTTTTTTAATATCTTTTGCTATAAAGGGTGAGAGAGGTAGAGAAAGTTGTAGAGAGAGAGAGAGAGAAAGAGCAAAATGGTTTATTAGCATATATTTTTGAAAATTATCTAGGTAAATGAAAATGCAAAAATAAGTAAATTTTATTAAGAGAATTTTTTCCCGTTTTTAAGCTTTTAAGCCATTTTCAAGTTCCACCCTTAAAAAGAGAAATTATTTTTTTATATGTAACTTGACAATTAAGAGCATATTGCTTTTGTTTTATATATTTTTTTATACATACATACATAATTATAAATTTACTGTAATTATTCGTTTAAGTTTCCTTAGCAAGTATTTTGTTTTTGTACATATATGGTTCTCATTTGAAATATTTCCCACAGTACTACTCGTATTAACCCAAACAGCCAATTTATGAAGCTTATGAGGTTACATAACCAAAGTGCTGTTTATGTAAGCCAAGCAAGGAATACTTCTCTGACAGAAAAGCATATATTTTGTATTACAAAAACAGCACTGCAAACTCATTAAAATATTCCTCATTTTCATTAAAACACCCACGACTAATTTTTAGTATTATAAAGCTTAATTCACCCATTTGTTGCGGAGAAAATTTTTGTACGGAAAAAGTTATTCTCATTATATCTCTCTCTCTTTATCTGAGAGAGATGTTAAACTACATAAAAAAAACTTTTGTGTAAAAAAAAATTTTCTTCCAAATCATATGGGTAAATTAGGCTTAAGAAAAGCTTTTGTAAAGCTTTTTAATCATTGTTCAAAAAAAAAACTCGAGAGCCATTTTCTTCATTCAGTTCATAAGAATTTTCAACAAAATTATTTTCTTTAAAAAAAAAGATATGATAATAATATTGAAAAGCATACCTAAAAGAGATCTCAATTTTATTTAAAAATATTGTTATTTTTGTTTTTAAATTATACTTTAAGTACTTTATAAAATTATAATTTCAAAAAAACAGGCAATAAAAACTCATCATACATTTCCATTTATAGAACAAATAATACAAACAGTGTTAATAAGCTTAAGAGCAAAATTTTAGTTAAGTTAAAAGAAAGCTTTTTCATTAAAAAGCTTTCAAGCTTTATGTGTTTAAAATTATCGCTTACAAAAGACATATTAATAATATGCTATAATATATAAAATAATATGTGACAAACAAAGACCACACTGCCGTATGCATAATGTGCGAGCTTTTACAAAAAAGCTTTGTGCTTTTACATCGATGAGAACACAACAGCCAATCAGATCTCGGTGACAATGATGAGTACTGTTTTCTTTGCAAAGAAACAAGATCAAATTGTAGGAGCTTTCAAAGCTGTTCAACTCAAATGCAAATATCAAAGTTTGTATGTGTTCGGAGGTAGCTGGTTTAAAATGAACTAGTGAACGAGTTCGACCCGAGTGTTTTTGTTTTAATAACACCATGAAACCCAAAAGATAATTAACAATCTTCTAATGACTGAATCTGACAGAGAATTAAAAAAAGATTTAGAGGTCGCTTTCGATAAAGAGCTGATTCGATCACGTTTTTTTTCACTTTGAGATTATGGCATTACATATCTTATCATATTACTACATTATTCGATAGCGAATGCCATAATCTAAACTGATAAATGTGATCGAATCAGTATTTCAATTTTCGCAAACTGTTGTGCTTAATCGGAACTAGTCATTAAGTCACTCTTGACTTCTAGGTGTAGAAGAGCTAAGAATTTGAAACGTTTCATAAACTATTTTCTTTTTCAAACTCGATAAGAAAAGTATAACATCTCTTTACCCTTAAATTTAGGAGCTTTTATGCCATTTCATGATAATAATGTGGAAAAGGGAGGGGAAAATTTAACTGAAAACCCTAAAATCCTAGACAATTTTATATGTTTGATTTCCTCTGCCCGAAGAAGTTGTGAAATGCTTAATATTTGTTTATTTCTTGTACCGCATTATATTTGCCTTCTTGCAAGTCGGCTTATTTTTCCTGAAAATTTTTAATGTCACTCAAATTCTTTTAAAAAATTTTTTAATTTCACTTAACTTGCTGAAAATAAAATATGGCTAAACTTATCATAAGCGCATAATATAATTTTTCTTACTCCACCATGTGCAAAGTTACGTGGGAATTGATTGAATATAATTTCTTCTGCAAAAAAAAACCGACTTCAATGGAAAGATATGATAGAAGAAGATAATAAGAAGTACGTGAAATATAAAATTATTTTTTAATGGGCGTGCCTCCGCCCATTTTTTAAATGCAAAGCTTGTGTGTTTTTCAGAGCTCAGGGTGCGTTTTAGGTCTTGTAGAAATCCTCGGTTAAGTAGAACCACTTAAAATAAAATATTAAAATTTAATGGGCGTGACTCCGCCCATTTTTTTTAAATCAAAAATTGTGTATTTTTAAGAGCTCAACATGTGTGGTAGGTTTTGCAAAAATCGTTTAAGCCGAACCGAGTGAAATATTATAATAAATTTTAGTGGGCGTAGCTCCGCCCATTTTTTCAACTTTCAAGTCATGCAATTACAAGCAGCAAAGGGGTTTTATAGGTTTCGCAAGCAATCAAATAATAATAATAATAATCATAAAATTAAATTTAAAAAATTTGTGGGCGTATCCCCGCCCTTTTTTTTACAGCGGGACCAACAAGAAGAATTTTTACAATCGTTATAAAATGTACCGAGTTATTAACACCAAAAAAAATTAAGAGGAATTTTTAACTCCTCCTTTTTTTGAAGTCGGTTATAAACTACTCGAGATGTGATATAAGATATTAAAGGGTGTGAGCCCTCCCACTTTTCTACCGATCATTTTTTTAATGCGGCAGATTTGGTGCTGATTGTTGACTACTTCTCAAGTATTGAGATATTAATATACACACAAATACACTCACTCACTCTGACACAAACACACACACATAAACACTCATACACACGTAAGCACATGCACACACATACATACATACAATCAGAATCAACTCGAAATATTGTAAAAACTCGATTTTCGAAAATTGTGGTAAAATCAGTAACTTCCTATAGGGGGAAGTACAGAAAAAAATAGCTACCTTGCGGAAATAAATGTAAGTCAACTTTGAAACTAAATTCAAACTTTATAAAGATCGGTTAGTGAACATCATATAATAAATTTAATATGAATCAACTGAGACTTCTATTATAAATATATTAGTGCAGCAGGTCTTTAAAAATAAAGAAAATAAGCACTTTGTGTCATAGAACTTCTTAAAAAGAATAACTCATAAATTTGCTCTTAAGGTTGATTTACACTAGCACATGAATCAAGACCCAATATAAAATAATAGGTCATTTACTTGCAAGAAAAAATTTATTTTTTCTTATTCAAATAAAAATAATAAGAAACACTAAAATAAAAAATAACAGTCTTATTTATAAAACTTATTAAGGCTTTAAAAAGCTTTTTTGAAAAAATGTTCATAAAAATTTTTCTTAAAAAGTCTTTATAAAGTCTTAATAATTTTTATAAATAAGGCTGTAAATATATAACTAAACAAAAAACACCTCTCATCAGACTTATTTATTTTCATTTAACAACTAAGCCATCAATAAATAGACTATAAAAATAAAAATTAATTATAAAATTAATCAGCCTTGAAATTTAAACACAAAAAGCAAAAAACAAACAAATAGAGAAATCAAATAAATACTTAAATTAAATTAAAAAAAAAACATTCGCATTGTGGTATAAAATATTTATAAAATTAACTATTTGAATAAGTACGTATAAAATGTATTGAAAAAAAATATATTTTGCAAATAATTTTATTCTCATACTTTATGTATATTTCTTATTAGGAAAGAGAAAAACCCCAATTTTTTTCTTTAACAATTAAATATTTTGCACAAACAGTATTTTTTTTATTTTATTTTTGCTTAACTCTACTTTAAAGGAATGTATTTTATAATTAAGCTATAAATATATATTTTATTATTTTCTAAGCTTTAGCCAATAGCCTTTTCTAACTTAAATTAAATTAAATTAATATTAATAAATAAATTTGTACTACTTAAATAATCTAACTCTATTATAATTACAAACTACATAAGCTAACTAATTATATTTACAACATACATATTTAATTAAAGGAAACATCAGCCATATTACTTAAACAAATTACATACCTACACTTACATATAAATATAAATTATGATGAAAGAAAACAAAAACAAACAAAAATTGCATAATTCCACTTAAACAAAAATAAAAAATAAAACGCAACTTGTAAAGTTCAAAAATATAAAATACCAATATTTCAAAACAAAAAAAAAATTAAACAAAAACTATTTTACTTAAAATATTTAAATAAAAAACAAAGAACAATATTAAAAAAAAAATTAAAAATAAAAGTGCTTGTGGTTTTTCTTTAAGACAATATACCAAAAAAAAACTATATAAGTGGAAAAGGTATGAGGTATGTATGCATGTAGTAAAGTCCTGCACGAGACCACTTAGAAGAAATTTAAAAGACATAAGGGATTTTTGAGCAAAATCTTCTAAAACAAACGCTAAACAACACTGTTTGCAAGAAATTTGTTTCTGTTATTGCAGGTACATGAGTAAAGAAGAAAATATTTAGCATGGGCTCGTAGTGTTATATGAGAATCTTTAGTAACGAGATTTCGACTTGCATGAAGCCCTAATTTTATGAGCATCGGAAAAAATACTTGAGCCAAAAAAAGGAGGCGGTGCAAAGTTCGCCTCTTCGTGCTCAAAGTTGAGGGTAAAAGCAAAAAAAAATACAAAAAATCATATAACTTTCCCAGTGTCACCGCTACAAGGGTCAAATGTATGATCAGCACCCATTAATTTTATCCGCCATACATTTTTTCAAACACACCGACCGCCTAGCTCCTCTCCTTAAGGGGTTCCCATACAAATGCGAAATTTTTATAAAATTTACTCGCAGGGCCTTAACTGCTCCTGGGGCATACCTATCGAAGTCAAATGTATGACCAATTTCAATACAAAAATTTTCTACAAACATACTTATCGTCTATTTTCAACCTTAAGGTCGTTCCCATACAAAAAATAATTTTTTTAATATTTTTTTTTAAAGCCGCTCATTCCGCTTTTATGGTACCTCGCAGGGGGTAAAATGTAAGACCAACTCAAAGTAATTTTTTATTTGCAACATTACCTCCGCATATATCTATGTCCTATCTCGACTCATTAAGGGTGTTCCCATACAAAAGCGAAATTTTATTAAAATTTACTCGCAGGGCTCTAACTGCCCCTAGGACGTACCTATCGAAGTCAAATGTATGACCAACCTCCAATATTTTTTCAATACAAAGAATTTCACCTAACATACTTATCGTCTATCTTCAACCATCAAGATGGTTCCCATACAAAAAATAGTTTTTTAATGATTTTTTTTAAGAAAGCCCCTTGTTACTCTATTATGTTATCTCCCAGAGGAGTAAAATGTAAGACCGACTCAAAGTATTTTTTTATCTTCAACATTTCCCCCCAATATACCTATGTCCTATGTCGACACCTTAAGGGGGTTCCCATACAAAAGCAAAATTTTTATAAAATTTACTCGTAATGCTCTAACTGCCCCTAGGGCGTACCTATCGAAGTCAAATATATGATCGACCCTAAATATTTTTTTAATACGAACATTAACTCTAGCATACTTTTCAGCTATCTTCAAGTATTAAGGTGGTCCCCATACAAAAAAAATTTTTTTTATTATTTTTTTGTTAAGAAAGCCGCTCGACCCTAAAAATTTTTTTAATACGAAGATTTACTCTTAACATAGTGTTCATCCATCTTCAAGCATTAAGGTGGTCCCGCATATAAAAAATGAATGTGTTGGATATATCTTTTTATTTTGAGCAACGACTTGAAGTAAATATATACAGGGTGTTTTTTTAGAGGTATAGAATTTCGAATTGAAATAAAACACAAGAAAATCGTTTAATGTCCATCAATTTGGCTTTATTGGAAGGATAATTTTATGCCATTAATGTTTAAATATGATTTCGGGCATGTGGCCGCCGCGGCTGGCTCGAATAAAGCCAATTCTACAGGTCCAATTTTCAATATTAATCACTTGACAGCTGACAAAATGGCCGCCAGTTAAAACAGTGATGCCAACTTAAAGTTCTATACCTCAATAAAAAACACCCATTATTTTTCGTTGTCGCGGCACAACGAATTGCTGTAATCTTGTTATAATTTTACGCCTCTTTCTGCAGCGTTGTTGACAACTTGCAGTTTTTGCAATATCTCTTAGCGCTTGGTTAAAGTCTTCACGTTGGGCCAGGTTTCTGGATTAAGAAAACTTATTGGAATAAAAATTTTCTTACCCAAGCGTTACGTAGTGGCTCAAATCCTTTATTATTTCTGGGTGTACTTTTGTCGAAGCTAAGGTAATTCACTTCACACCTGTGAAGCCAATGACTGGGAGAGAACTGGCGCCGCTATTTATTTTGTCGTCTTGTGCTTCATTATCATCTACAACGTCGGTGTCTTCTGCTTTTCCGAATTTGTCTAGCCGATTTTGATGAAACTTAAAACGACACACAAGCCTTGCATTTTAAAGAATACAGCCAGCCGTCACACAGAATTTTCAGTTTTCATGATTTTTTGGTAAATTTTGACAAATGCTTCAATTTGACGATTTTTGCCATAACAGATGTTTTTATGTATTTAAGCTTCTTTAGAGGGTATGGAGCCCTGTGTGAGCGAATACCACTTGCAGCTTGACCAATTTATTACACCCAGTATACCACAGTGTTTTACATTTTTTATTAATAATAAATAACAAAATAGTGTGTGCAAAATTATTTGCTTGCTAGAATTAATTAGTTAATGTGGTTAAAAGTTTTGTGGCATTATATTTTTTATTATAAATTGTTTTTTTATTTTTAATGCGTTTCACTAAATTTCGAATTAATGCAGAAAATAAGTGAGTCTTTAAGGCAATTCACTTCATAAGCTTAATTCATTTCATATGTAAGTCCCAATTTAAACTATGCAAGTCTTATTGCTAAGCTGATTAGTTTTTGGGAAAGAGAGACGAGCGGAACAGAACCATTTCTTTTACCCTCATCTCTCTCCCTCTCTCCTAACATATTAATCAGCTTGGCAATAAGACTTGCATAATGTAAATTAGGACTAAGCAAAATTAAATTTCATAAATCAATAAAATTTATTGATTTATGACTGTCTTAATTTAAATATACACATATGTATGTGAAATTCTATTGTAAGACTCTTACAGTAAGAGTCTGAACACAATGTAACGGTTATTTATTGCGGTGCGGTTTTCCATACGATTTTGAAGTAAAAATCTGCAGTGCGGTACGGAATAAAATCAAAATCCATTTTATTTTCATTGCGGACTTTCTTATTCTCTAAATTTTTGATAATCTTTCTCTTGCTGACGTTGCCGTAATTTTTGAATAATTGGCTGTGTTCACAACGTTATTGTAAAAAAAAACATGATTTTGAAGTTCGAACATTTTTCTCATAGATTATAAAGTTTAAAAAATATATCAAATATATCTGCGAATGTATAAAATGTTAACAATTTTTTTGTGTTCAGTTATAAAAATGTATGCACACTTATAGTCTAAGCGTATCCTTGGCGACCCATTACCATCAAACACAACTGACCAATGAATAAAATTAGTTAAAGCAAAGCAATTTTCACCTTGATTTGCATGACCAATAACTTAATTACTCGTACACTTTCCGAGCAGCCTACGCACTATTTTTGTGTCATAAAATCAAATCATATACAAAAACATTTAGCTGCTGCTCCCTTCTAATTTATGAGAAAACATAAATTTTCTCAATTGCAATACACAATTCAAAACAAAATAAAATCATTAACAAAAACTACAACCGCAAACTTTAATAAAATATAGAAAAAAAATTTCACATCAAGCAAATGCTTATATGTATATGTGCATGGTACTTACATATGTATGCATGTATGTATGTTGGATGGACAGACGCAATCTGAAATGAACAAAACAAATAGTTTTTACAACTTTAGTATGTAATTTGTTAATTTATTTTAGTACGAATTTATTGGTTTCATGTTAATAACAAAAGTATGTATATGCAGCCAAAGGCTGTAAAGCACAGTGGTGCACAAAACAATAAATTGGTAATAAATTTACAACTTTGTAAAAAAAATAATAAAGGGTGTAAAATAATTATGATTTAAAGATATCGTGCACTTAAATATCATTGTTTGGCTATGATTTATGAAATATACCAAGTGGCCAGTTAATTTAGAAATTTATATATATATAAATTTGTAGCCCCCAACCCTGAAAAAAATTTACCTTCATTGGTAACACGTTCATGTTTGTGGTTCCGTATACCCAAGGTGAAAAGGAACAGAACCCTACTGTTTTCGCTACACTGTCCGTCTGTCTGTCACAGGCTATTTTCTTGAGAACCGGCCCTACGGTCCTTTGGACCTTTGGCCGCTACAACAACAAATATATGACAGTTAAAATTAAAGGGTGTTATAAAGCAAACAACGAAAAATTTTGCAATCCTTATGTAATATACATATATACAATTATATATAAACACTTAGGCCGAATTTTTTGGGTTATAGATTAAGATAAGTTTATTTCTCTAATTAGCTAATCCAAAAATTAACTTAATCTCACATAATTGATAATTGAGTGGTAGCTTAAGCTTTTTGTTATGTGTAGTATTACCATACTTAGATAGAAAATAGTGGCTAAATTCATAAATAATATCAACACACTTTGATTTTTTGTGGAAAGAAGAAGAAACTGACATATATTATTATATACAAGTAAAATATTACGCATGTTCAAGGAAATATATAAATAATATGAAATATATATATATTTACTTATGTGTTTTTAAATTATTTTATCATATAACTTTAAAAAAAAATTATATGTTTCACAAGTGTTTGTTGTCAATACTAAAGACAGATTAAACCACCAAGATTGGCCGCTTAAACTGGCAAGTGAAACTATAAAATCAACTGCCCAAAAATCACAAATGAACATTAAGGTTATTTTAATCTCTAATCTTGAACTCAAAAAGTCGCCCTTAAAAAATTTGCAAAGTTAGTGTATTTTTATACAGACCTCAACAATTGACACTAAAATTTAAAAAAACATCAGTTAATGTAATTTTGAGAACTTGCTGTATCTTGGAAACTGTAAGAGGCAAACTCTGAAATCTTCAAAAATGCTAGAACTAAAAACACCCAAAATTAAAAAATCGCCAAGCCTAAAAAATCGGCAAAAATCGAAAATGCTAAAACGAAAAAAACGCCAAACTAAAAACAAATCTCTAAAACTAAAATAAACTTTCAAAAAAAAAACCGCCAAAAACGAAAAAGCGGAGCATTATTAAAAAAATCTGTAAAAGTAAAATAAATCTCCAAACAAATCGTCAAAAACGAAAAAAGCAGAAAACTATAAAAAAAAAATCTCTAAAACTGAAATAAATTGCCAAAAACCGAATAAATCGCCGAAATTAAAAAATACTCCAATACTAAAATAAAACGCCAAAAACGGAAAAAATCCCACAAACGAAAAAAAGCGCAGAAAATAAGAATAAATTCAGTGAAGTGCGACTTTGACCCGCGTACGAAGGGTTCCGTACGGGCACGAGATATGTAATTCAATACGAACAATATAAACTATAGTTTTGGCATTTTTTTGTTTTTGGGTTTTTTGGTTTTTAAGCGTTTTTTTAGTTTGGGGGTTTTTTTGAATTTATTGGCGCTTTCTGAGTTTTGGCACTTTTTTCACGTTTTGACGATTTCTTTTTTGGTTTTTGAAGTTTTTTTAATTTTGTCGATTTTTATTATTTTGGCGTTTTTTTTATTTGGGCGTTTTTTTTTATTTTGGCGATTTTTTAATTTTGGCGTTTTTTTATATAGGTCATTTTTTTTTTTGGTTTTGGTGATTTTCTTAGTTTTGCACTTAATTTTCGTTTTGAGGATTTTTTTCGGTTTTTTGGCGTTTATTTTAAATTTTTGGCGATTTTTTCGTTTTGGCGATTTTTTTTAAATTTGGTGATTTTTTTTTTATTTTTTGCGATTTTTTTCGGTTTGGCCATTTTTTTTCACATAAAGAATTATTGTGAGAAATTTTTAGATTCTTTAATTGAACTGTAGTGAATTTTAATCAGAAATAATTCATAGTTAGGCTCAAGTTCAGTAATTTCAATTCTTATTGAATGAAATATTTTTTATTAATTAATGTGAGTTTCTAAAGAAGAGAAGAAAAATTAAACTTAGACTTTAAGCTGGGCGAAATACCGATACTTTTCTGTGCAGCCACGCACTTCATCAGCACCCTAGTCTATCTACTTGGGTAGAGATTCTTATTAAAGAATTATTTTGGTTTTGGCGAATTTTTCGCGTTTTGGCAATTTTTTCGGTTTTTTGGCGTTTTTTTCATATTGGCGATTTTTTTTCATTTAAACGATTTTTTCGAATTTGGCGATTTATTTTAGTGCTAGATTTTTTTTTTAATTTTGTCGATTTTTTTCGATTTGGCGATTTTTTTTAAAATTTTTGGTGATTTTTTTCAGGTTTTGGCGATTTTTTTCGGTTTGGCGATTTTATAATTTTCGGGTTTTTTAGTTTTACCGTTTTTAAAAATTTCAAGAGTTTACCTCTTACGGTCTCCAAGATATAGCAAGTTGTCAAAATTACATAGTAAATTGCATTAACTAATGGACCACCCTTTAATTTAAATTTTTTAATATTTTAATGTTAATTGTTGTAGTCTATATAAAAATACACTAATTTTACAAACTTTCAAGTGTCAATACATATGTACATACAATTGTATGTATATTACATGAGATTTTAACATTTTTCGTCGCTCCAATCGCCAAAAACCGAAAAAATCGCCAAACAGAAACTAGAGCCGCGGCGCGCTGTACAGAACGCTTCCTGTGCGAGTCAAAGTCACACTTTACTGAATTTATTTTTTTTATTAATTTTTCTGTGTAATACAGTGTAATATGTATGTATTTTGCTACTGCAAGTGTAGGACATGGATAATGTCCATGTCCATTGGACATGACACGCTTGTCAGATTTGTTTCATTTACAGCTTTGAAAAGGCCATTTGTATTAATAGCACAAAAATATATGGCCATAATTTTTAGAGGTTGAAGGACCCGCCCCGCGTAGTTTCATACATATTATCATATAATATCTCGCATGCTACAAATAATTATCTTGACAAACCAACAGAGCTTAGTTAATTGCGACAGCTGGAAGTAGTAAATATGCGAAACAAAATTAGTAAAAATTGTTTTATATTTATTATATTTATATATTTTATATTTACAATTGCAAATTTATAATTTATTATGGGAAGCTCAGGACACAAAATAAAATGATTTAGTAATAAAATGAGAAATTAGTACCTCATATCTGTTTAAATAATTATTGCCTTGTAAATGCATACGAATGTGTATACATACATATATCGTCACATAAATTCGAAAAAAGGTGTAACTTACAAAAATTTCAAAGACGACTTTTTGATTTATTATAATGCAATTAAAGAAAATGCCTCTCTATACGCACAACATTTTTATCCGAAATATATCGAAAAATATTAAGGAAATTCAAAAGACTACTGACAACATTTAATAATATACACTAAAACTTATAATGTATTTTGCACTACTACTGTAAAATATCTTAAATGTAACATAAGCCTCTTTTGAATTTATATGACGGTATAAATATGTATGCACATATCATAAATTTTTATTGTTACTTTTTGATTTAATTAATATTTTTAGTTTGCGTTTTGTCAAGTCTTGTATTAAACGGCTGTCGTTGTTGTTATTGTTGTTGTTGTTGTTATTGTTTTTATTTTACAGACATTAATGTGTCAAGTCAATATTGAAATGACAACTTATGATGGCCAAAGACGTACTAAACAAAAGCTATGTATAAAACTAACAACTGCATGCACATTAAAGACCTGCACAAGACCACTTAACACACTTTTAAGACATGAGGGATTTTTCAAATGCTTTATTACAGCGAAATCTTCTAAAACAAATGCTAAGTAAGACTATTGGCAAGAAATTTGTTTCAGTTAATTGTAGGTTTAGGAGTAAAGAAGAAACTATTTCGTGACTGACTTGTGATTCTTTCTACGCATGGGCACCTATACAAACGTCATACATGCACTTTAGAGTGGCTGTTATTTATTTTTTCTTGGTATCTTTTATTATCACCCCCCAAATCGGTTCAGTTTTATGTAAAAAAAATACAAAAAAAATTCATGCGGCCGGCCTTCAATGCTGGCCCTCAAGCCCATTTTTCAATGTAATTTTTTGCATATGAGTGACTATCTTTAAAAAAAAAATCATTTTACAAGAATATGATATATAGCAATATTTTAGCTTTTCTAGTCTACAACATTAGTCTCAATGAAAGTTTTTTGATAAAATTATTATTTGAGAAATTTTTAGATTCTTTAATTGAACTGTAGTGAATTTTTAATCAGAAATAATAAAATAATAAAAATATTTCATTCAATAAGAATTGAAATTACTGAACTTGAGCCTAACTATGAATTATTTCTGATTAAAATTATTATTTTAGGAAATAATGAAGAAAATAACCAACAAAATACCAAAAATTATATATACCAAAATTGCATTTATATGGAAATTATTTTACTAAGCGTTTACAATAAGAGTTTATATCTATTAAATTATTTCATATATATATATATTAAGTATAGTCATAAGAAAACTAAACAAAAAAAATACATTGGGCTTGAGGGCTGGGCGCACTCCGTAAAACTCAACTACAAATCACGATGATTTTTTTTATTTATTTTACATAAAACTGAACTGGGGGGTGAGAATAAAAGAAATCAACAAAAAAATTCTCCATACAAATAACGGCTACTCTAATGTACATAAACACATACCTACATAAATTGTTTGTACTCTAATTAATTTTTCTGCGCAAATACAAACGCGCACATTCATTGACATTAGTTGTTTTCGCTTGCTGCAAAAAAAACTCCCTTAAACACATAATAGCTTACCATCTCCATCTTACGTACACACACACACTTAAACGTACAATATGCAAAATAACAAGCATACACGCATTAACACTACTTTTGTTGATTGTTTGTTAATAATAAGTCTTCGCGATATCGCTTGTTAACTCTCATATACACGAACACCAATACATCCACCGTGCTTCGCTTATTATACTACAGCATTTATTATTGATTTAGTATAATACATGCCACGAGAATAAATATAAAATATATTTGCATTCAAGACTGTTTACGCAGGCCTCTAATATTTATGTATAAATGTACAGCCATACATAAATGCAACAGCGACTTATAGACAAGGAAATAGTAAAAAAATATATGTACATACATATGTATGTATGTATATAAATTATATGTAAGTATGTTGGCATAAGAACCAAAGTTTAGAATGTAAATCACGTAATTCGTAAGTATGAGAAAGCTAAACAAACAAACACGCACACACACACAATACGCCACTATTTCCTAAAGAATAAAAACAGACTTTCAAACGGTCAACAAATCGACTGAGAACACCGAAACTAAGAGCGTTAAAAAAAATTGCATAAATGATCCTACTAACACACTCTGTGGAAATAAAATTAAAAAAAATAACCAGTGCCAAGCACAAATTTTACAACAAGAGAAAACCCAGTAAAAAATTTTGTTGCTGTAAGCCGACCAGGTAAGGGGAAAATTAGAACCATACCATTTACCAATTTAATATATTTACGGCCCTATGTATAAGCAAAAATTGGCATGAAGTTACCATAAGTGGTTGAACGTGATCTTAAAAGAGTTTTGCGATGAAACTTCACATTAAAAATCATTCCAGGACTTAGAGGTGGGTTGACATTAGGCAATGCTACCATTTTTAATTTCAAATTGTATGGAGGAACTCATTAACACCTAATTCAATTTCGTCACTTATGCTAACTTCATGCCAATTTTTGCTTATACATAGGGCCGTTAATAAGCAGGGCGAAGGGTTTCGCACGGACACTACATACATACATATGTATGTGTTTTTTTAGAATGCCACAACTTTGAGTTGGCATCACTTCCAATTTATTTGAGCACCCATTTAACAGATGATAGTTACTTTTTAGCGTTGCGTACACCAAAGGTGAAAAAAGGAACCCTATTGTTTTCGCTACGCTGTCCGTCTGTCCGTCAGACGGTATTTTCTCAGGAACTGTAAGAGCTACGGACCTGAAATTTGGACAGATTATGAAGAATCCTGGCCGCTACAACAACAAATACATGAGAATTAAAAATTAAAGGGTGTTTCAAAACGAGCAACGAAAAATGCTAAAATCCCAT
This sequence comes from Tachina fera, assembly GCA_905220375.1. Taxonomy (NCBI): domain Eukaryota; kingdom Metazoa; phylum Arthropoda; class Insecta; order Diptera; family Tachinidae; genus Tachina; species Tachina fera. The sequence continues at coordinate 97,569,740 of LR999967.1, read as the reverse complement.
GTGATATACATACAATTGTGTGTACAACATATGTATATTGAAATATATTGTAAAATAAGTGTATTTTTTATATGGACTACAACAATTAACACTAAAATTTAAAAGTATTTAAATTAAAGGGTGGTCCATCAGTTAATGCAACTTTGACTATGTAATTTTGACAACTTGCTATATCTTGAAAACCGAAAGAGGTAAACTCTTGAAATTTTCAAAAACGGTAAAACTAAAAAATCCGAAAATTATAAAATCGCCAAAACCTGAAAACAATCGCCAAAAATTTAAAAAAAAATCGCCAAAACGAAAAAAATCGACCAAATTAAAAAAAAGTTCTAGAACTAAAATATATAGCCAAATTCGAAAAAATCGGCCAAATGAAAAAAAATCGCAAAAATTAAAAAAAAAAACTCCAAAAATGGAAAAAAAGTCGCCGAAACGCGAAAAATGCGCCAAAACCAAAATAATTGTTTATGTTAAAAAAACCCCCAAAATGAAAAAAATATCGCCAAAATTAAAAAAACGCCAAAAACCGAAAAAATCCTCAAAACGAGAAAAAAAAGTGCTAAAATTAAAAAAACGCCAAAATAAAAAAAGTCGCCAAAATAAAAAAAAAAATCGTCAAGATTCAAAAAACTTCAAAAACTAAAAAAAACGTCAAAACGAGAAAAAAAGTGCCAAAACTCAGAAAGCGCCAATAAATTCAAAAAAACCCCATAACCAAAAAAAACGCTTAAAACCGAAAAAAACCCAAAAACGAAAAAAATATCAAAACTATATTTTATATTGGCTAAAGTTCGTATTGAATTACATATCTCGTGTCCGTACGGAACCCTTCGTGCGCGGGTCAAAGTGGCACTTCACTGAATTTATTATTTAGTTTGCTTTGAAATTTCATTATGAACCGACTTACACCAGAGCAACGCCTGTTGAAAGTTTTAATCAAAATAATTGTTCTATTCGTCAAACTCATCGTGCAAATACTTCTTCCATAAAGATACATAATTCGTATTCTTTTCGTACCTCACGATTACGTGGCATTAATATTTGTGATATGTGGTTTCAACAGGACACAGCCACATGCCACAGGGGCGCGGGCGCTACAATTGATTTACTCAAAGAAACTTTTGATGAAAATAATGATGATGAATAATTTAACGTAATGGCTTAATTAATTGGCCACCAAGATGGTGTGATCCAATGGGGTTAGGGTTATACGTCGATGAACCACAAAGAAGTGATCACCTGAAAATCAATATTAGAAGAGTTATCGACGAAATACAGCCTCAAATGCTACTGCCACATCACAGAAATCATATTTAAACATTAATTTCATCAAATTTTCTTTCCAATAAATCCTATTTCATTGATATTACAAATATATTTCTTGTTTTATTCTGATTTAAACTTGTGTCACTCTACATAAAAAACACCCTTTACTATACGAACCTTAGTCTAAATAATCGATTATCTTTCCTGATGTAGACATTAAAAAAATGTCATACAATTTAAATTATTCTTTTTCAGTTTGGCCGTCTCCGAAACGCAAGTTGCAATGCATAACTTTAAAAAATGCGTGTGAAAATGTTTTAAGTGTAACCTTACATTACGTTGCAGATACATTTTTTAAATTTTATCGGCATTTAGGAACGTCGCTATGCAACTCATACATTACTTACATATGTTTGCATACAAAATAAAAATTATGCACGATTTTGACAACTGATGGGCTGAGTTTACATCTGGCATTTCTTGTGTGTCATTTGCCCAAAAAATCGTAAGCAACTAATTGCTAATGAAAAACTGTTTATTCAGACATGTATTTATTGATTTGATTTGATTTTTTTGGATTATTTTTTATAATTTTAAGTAATTCAGATTACTTTTCCATTATTAGTCATCGTAATCAATTAGTGATCGTGCGAAACTGAATATAATCGTAATTTAATTACTAGTTCACCTTTCAAAAAAAAAGAAAAAAAGTAATCAAGTTAATTTGTAATTTTAATTTGAAATTTATTTGCTGGTGGTTTAGCTTGGTCTATATACGTATTTCATTGGCGCTTAAACCAAATCATCAGTAGACTTCAACCACAAATTTTGGTTTAAGCGCCAATGAAATACGTATGTAAACCAAGCTAAACAACCAGCAAATAAATTTCAAATTAAAATATAATTATAACAATATGTCGAATAATAAATTTTTTAAATGTTTAATTTGTAATTATTATTTTTCGAAATTAATTTGTTTTTTATATTTATGATTTGTTTGAACGGGCTAAGGTTCGTATCGCTTTTTTAAGCCAAATAACATGAATATAGAAAACGCTGTAATTTTTTATTCTAAGTACCGTTTTTTAGATAACGGTAGTATTATTTTTTCGGTTTATAGTCCCAATCAAACCCTTGTGGAGCCCAACCGAAAAGTCCGATCGAGATAAATGGCACATCGTCGTAATTGAATGCCTTTTCCGTAGATATGCTGCAAATTTCTATCGTTTTTTCTACGTTATAGTAAAGATCTGGAATGTTTTATTTTTTTACCAAATAGTTTATTTAATTATCAACATTTTAAGCGTAATTTGAAAAAAATTTAAGAAAAACAAGGTTTTTGTTAAGGATTTTGTGGAACGACAATATTTTAATTTTCATTGCTCACACACTATATTCGGCGTAAATTCAAAAAATTTAATTTAAAATGACGAGCGACTTGAACTTTTGAGTTTTTTTCGAATGGATCTTTGCCAATGTGGAACCAACAATAGTCCGCCATCATTTGTTCATTCCAACAGCCTTTGTAACGCCTCTCGATTTCTTCCATTTCTTGGTGAAATTTTTCACCTTGTTTATCACTTTCGGAGCCCAAGTTCGTGGGGAAAATCTCCAAATGACTGAATAAGAAGTGTAATTTAGGTGTCATATTTGCATCTAAAAGTTAAAAAGAATAAATTTTGAAATGATAACGGCCTTTTTGATATGGCATTGATTTTTTGCAGTAATGTATCGATTTTATAAGTAAGTAATTATAAAATCCGTGGAGCGTATTAAATATAATAAAAAATCTCAGGTATCAAGGTAATTGCTGGGCTGACTGGTACTTCGGGGAATTCCCCAGACAGCAAAAAAAATATATTTAATATTTAAATCAGAATTTATAACTTCATTGCAAATGATACAATAGAGATACATATTAATATTCGTAGAGTATTTTTTTTTGTTTTAAACATACAATTTCATGTGTCTGTTAAGCAAAACTTTTTGACTTTCCAGGAAATTTGTGGGCTGGGCTGTCTAAAATTGAAAATGTTCCTGGGATATGAATTACAAAAAAAAAAAGAAAATAAAAAACATAAACTGATAGAAATACGAATGTTTTTGCTCGTGTGTGCATATTTAATAACAATATTTTTTAAGACAAGCAAATACAATTTAATGTTTAAGTAAATCTATGTTTAAGATTTTTTTCTTTTTAATATTAAAACAAAAAAATCATTAAAATGTCATTTAAACGCTGGAGTTTAAGTTACGCGAAATATTGAAAAGGTCAAGCCAGCAGTGCAGTGTGTAGTAAAAAAGAAATAGACAAGACTGACATGACGTGTGACAGACATGTGTCATAAAATTGTCAGGCGCTGCGGTCAGTTTATAGTGCAACAGTTAGCAACTACCGACTTGTTTACAGACTATATAGTTGGAGTAAGAGTTTTGTTTAATGTGTCTTTTAATACGAGTATTTTCAAGTGGTGTATATGTATGTACATACGATTATAGTTTACTACCAGGAAATATTTGTAGAAAATTTCTTGTTTATGACAGTCGTTGTTGTTGTTGTTGTTGTTCTTGTTGTTGTTGTTGTTGTTTTTGATTTCCTCTGCCTGCTGGTTGGCGGTGTGCGAGCCTGCCCCTGCTCCCCAGCAAATTGATTTAAGACAATATGCGTGTGGTGTATTTATTTTATTTAATTTTTTTTTTATTTTGTAAATACTACTCGTAATATAAAAAAAAAATTCTATGAATTTCATTATTATTCTTTTGATTTGTTCTTATGGCGTGTTTGTTAGTTAGTTTTTGATACGAATACGAAAATGAAGAAAATAATACGCCCAAATTTGGCAAACACTGGCGCCATTAACAATGTCAGTCATTCAGTCAGTAACCGCTTTTAATAAGAAAGTGTGTATGACTTCTTTAGTTGTAATGCCACAAGTACACACCATTCATTCCAGCGATCCATCCAAACCATCCGAGCCATACGAGCCATCCATCCATCCGCAATCCAACCATCATGCTCAGTATCGATTCATGTTGTTTGTTGCCTGGTTATGGAAGTGCTCGTAACGATATAAATTTTGTGTGCGGGTATGTTAGCGCCAATTAAGTTTTTTATTAAACTTGTACTCGTACATAAGTATGTATGTACATATGTATGTATGTATGTAAGTATGAACTTGTAAGAATTGTATGCGTATTGGCTGGCATACGTTTGAAATACACATTTTATATTTGTCAGCTAAACTTTAATAATAATAACAACAACAACAACAACAACAACACATCGAAGAAGATCTTATTCTCGAAGGAGTAGATTTTAGTGAACCTGTAAAATGTGCATAAAAGGAATGGTAAACACTGAACTGCACATATCGTTACCTTAAACGCAAAACGCTCTAACTAACAAAAAAAAAATTTAAAATCAACTTTTTTGATGTGTAAACCAGAGATCAGATTAAATGCCTTATTTTGTTGTTTTCAATGCAATCACAAAAAACCTGCATATTGTTGTCAATCCTCAACATTTGAAAAAAAAAACAACACATGGCACAATCGAATGAGATGAGTGCTGCGAATTTTATTGCGTGCATTGCTTGTTTTATATAAATGTTTACTGGTCTTGTCAAAAGCAACGAAAACTCACTGAATGGTGCGAATGCTTTTTACTGTGATTGACCACAAGACCACTTTGTACTTTGTGCTTGTATAAAACTCTTACATTAGTATTCATAAAACACGATATAGATTTGAAATGTATTTTATGTCAAATTTTAGATGAAACACTTATTTGAAAAGTTTTACTTTTTGTATCAACATTTATTTTTTCTAAGATTTCCTGCCTCACACTGAATTTTTTATTTTTATAACCATTAAAATCACTTATAATAAACTTGCTATTTAAACCTGGTCTACTAAAGATCAGCGAATACTGAGTGAATGGTATGAAAGAAATCCATTATTTCATGCTGCGTCATTTCATTTCACTGCTTGTGTTATATCACCATTGTAATAAAAGAGTGCGTATGAGCAATTAACAAGTCGCAATGAATTGTATCATAGCAATTACATTTGTTATTGTTGTCGAATAAATGCAAGGCAAAAGCAACGAATTTATGAATCGTTAGGAAATGCGATTGTCCTCATTCTGTTCTCTGGTGTTAACATCTATACGCTAGGGTGTTGAAATCTTTTTCACAATACAATCACAAATTTTGAGTAAGATCGTAAAGCGTTATCAAATCGGTGTGAGCTATGTATGAGTGTATGAGAAGTACAGAATAACTTAACAATTGCATAGAAATATACTCAACCGAATTGTAAAGCATACCTTCAGGAGCAATGTTAATTTTAATACAAAAATTGCTTGTGAAGTGTAATAGTGTTGCCAGTGGGGATAATTTTGTTAAAAAGTTCAAAAATATAAAATATATATAAACTTTTAAATAAAAGAGCGTTTTAAATGTCAAATATTTGTTTAAAAGATATTTATTTATTTATTTATTTATTAAACATATTAATGCAAAGTAAATTTGCATAATATGGTGTTGCACAAATATGGGCGGAGTAACGTAGACTATATGCCCAAGATGGTATTAACAGTATTTTATAAGGTTTTGTGACTGACTGTACACGACCTATACCTTAACATAGGAAGTAGGCAACGTGGTTGTTAAAGAAATTCCACAAAAAACCGCAAGATTATACGGTTATCCGTGGCAGATCAGTCAACGAAGGCCAAACAACACACACAAGCCTGACCGCACTTAAGAAATAATTACGATGACGCGAGAGATGTTAACGACTGTTTAAAAGATATATAGCAGTCTTTATAAAGAATTTATAATATTATAATATAAGATATCTTCATTACGTGCTGTTGCCTTACACTGAAGCTGGTGCACGACAATTGGGTAATTGGGTGAAGATTTTAATACAAATTTTGCAAACCCACAGTCGCAAGCTCTATCGAAATTTTTATTTGACGTTTTCCACTTCCATATGAGCAATTCTCCGTAAACCCCCACAACTAATAATTCCGCTACTATAGATGCAGTTTTCCATAGATTTTTAAATACAATAGAGTCAAAATTGTATATATTTTATTTTAGTTACCGTGAGCCAATATTAAAAAAAAATTATTACAAGATGTTTACAAATCTCCCCTGTGATCGTACTCACATTGCTTTTATTATAAATTCCGCTGTACCTCAGCAAAGTTTATTATGGTAAAAATATTAGACCTCTACGAACATATATGGCGACCTTATTGGCGATATTAAAGAGTCTAAACTACAACACCATTTTCATGTAAAACATAAAAGTATTAGACTTGGATCGAAGTCTTTCAGTAGCTGGTTTTTGCCGCAAACCTATCCTATGATCAAACCCATTTAAATTGCTTGTTGTATACAACATTTACACAGTTGGCATAAGAAAATTAAATTATTATAGGACTAAAGTTGTTTGTAGAGAGTTGTTTGTCTTCTTCTATAAAATTTCATGGGAGAAAAATTATTAAAATATTAGTGAGAGCATGTTGCATTTCAACTAACGATAAACTTTTAGTGATGTGGCTGCTCAGGATTGCCAAGTCCGTAGTTGTTTGAAAAATGTGAACATGGAAAAATTGAATGTTGAACAACGTATACGTATAAGGTTTATTATAGCTAAAATGGATTAACTACAAAATGGTCACTGTGTCATGCAGTCGAGAATCACGTCCTTGTGTTCCTGAGTTTTTACGGCTATAATCCTGTATCAGCTGTTCCATACTGAGAAAAGTATCGTTTTAATTACCCTTTGAGTACACAAGTATACACGGTTTTGGATTTAAGCAACCAAAAGCTGTTTCTAGGGTTATTTGGGGCGCTGAATCCGAATCTGCACTATATTTTTTATATTGGTTCTAGTTTTCGAGATATTAAATAAACACTTTTTTTACAATTTTTGACTATTAATTAATTAAAAAGTGTTAAATTAGAAATGAAGAGCAGTCGAACTGAATCGCTTGTACTGTTTGGGATCCGTTTCAAGCACTAAAGTCCAAAAGTAGTCGCTCATTATGCCATCGTGCAAAAATTCTTGGTATCGTTTTTCGATTTTCGCCAAATCTTTGTGTAGTCCTTCTCTTTGCTTGTCGATTGTATCACCCAATTTTTCAGGAAAAAATTCTAGATGGGAATAAAGAAAATGTATTTTGAGAGACATTCGAGCTACAATCTTGCAATAATTTTGCAACAAACTCTCTATTGTCTGCTTGAAATCCGTTGATCTGCGGTTACCCAGAAAGTTGTGAAAAAAATCTTGAAATAATACCCTTGTTGCTGCTTCATTGGGCGTTAAACATTTTAAGTTTCTTTCGGGCATTATTTTTCGAATATCAGGTCCCACAAATATTATCTGTTTAATTTTGGCGATTAGTTAAATTACGACGATTTGGGAAATAACTTGGTCAACTACTCAAAAGCCGGTCCCTAAGTTGCACAGCTATGTCACAGTCACAAAAACAAAAAAATTTGGTAAAAATCATTTATTCTTTAAAATTGATTTGAAATTTATTTTTAAACCTTCAAAATACCACAAATTTTCCATGCGGATGTTTGATACAGAGAAATCAAAATAATAAAATATATGCATTTCTGATCACATTGAAAAAAGATTTGCCAATTTTTCTGATCATATAACATCCGCAAAAATAACAAAAACACTTTGAATCAAATTTGTAAATCTTTCTTTGCATTTTCATACGTTTTGGATAATAAAAAAAAACGTCAAAAATACAAATTAAATAACGTTTCTAGCGACGCCAACAGCTGACTCTCATTATGATAGCGACGTCTGCCAACATCCGCGAACTCACAAACTAAAACCAATTTTGAAAAACGAAACCCGGATTTGAATTCAGCACCTCAAATAACGTCAAAATTTGTTCTCATCTGCTCTGATCCAAAAGTTGACAAAAATTTGTGTACTTGTGGTATTGGCCGTTAAACAGCTAAAAATAAGAAACACTTTCATACACCAATACATGCATTGATTTTAAGCCGAATACGTATAACTATAAACATCCAACAACTACATATACATATTTATACACATTTTTTAAATTATGCAGCACAAACGATAGAAACTAAAATTTACAAACTGTGCGAGCTACAATCACACCCATGGAAATAAAAATACAATGACTATTAATCGGCTACACAGGTGTATATACAGGGCTATTTTATTTACTCACACAGCTTAACACATTTTTAAACAGCCACACATACTTCTATGTGTGCGCTGGCTAATGATAAATAAATATCCCGAGTATCAGCGTATTTTTTTTTGTCCGATTAAATATCCATAGCCTGAGTAGAAACATACTCAGACTAAAATTATGAGAGAAAAAGTCAATGCGCATGTGCATTTTTATTTTTAGTTTAAACGTATTTTAGTTTTTCCCATGAACGAAGTAAAGATGCTCTTGTATGTTGGAATCAGTTTTAATCATACTATAGTTTGCGCCACAATTATGATTAACCTCAGTTACTAAAATTAAGACTATTTGCTTATGTATATGTTATAAGTACCCAATTATGTCATTCTCTGGTATGGAATAATCACTAAAGTCGACTTAAGGAAAGCTCTACCGCTAAGAGATTAAAAGACCATAATACATAACTCAGCTGCATTGTAACCACTGCAGCCTTTAACTGAGACAGAATACAGCTCATTAAAGCTTAACTTGTTTACATCGACTTGGGCGATTATTTCATGTTGCCACAAAATTGTTTTCTTAAACTACAGTGGAGCTCGGTTATAACAATCTACGAATTTCCTGGCAGTTTAAAGAAAGCAAGAAAACATAAACATAATGCTTTTAATTTGTAAAAAAAAATTATTTTAAAATATACGAGGGCGGATCAATAAGTCCGTGACTTTTCGAACCTCCCTCGTACTTACATATATAAAATGCAACACTGTTCGAACCAAGTACTACTTGTTAATACCGTCAAATTTTCAGCAAGTGTCATCATTTATTTTGCGTTTAACAGGTGTTGAAAACATATAACCTGGTGTATTTTTCTAAAAATGGCAAAATGTGAATTTCGAGTAATCATTACACATAATTTTTTTTTTGCGAAAAAAACCTTCAATCAAACCAAGGAAAAGTTCGATAAATACTATGGGGACTCTGCACTAGAATTGGGCATAGTTCTTCCTTTTGCGGATTGTTCCTTTTTGTTCCCAACAACAAAAAGAACTAGTTCAATATTTTCGTTCAGTTGTTCTTTTCGGTCAGTTGTTCAGTGAACAATAAATCAGAGATTACACATACATACATACATTGAATCCTCTTCAATGTTTTATTCGTTTGTTAATATTCTAAAGTAATTTCATTTCATTCTTAACGACCTTATTTAATTAAAAAATTTTTATTGAAAATGCTTAAAATGAAGTTTGATCATTTGAAAACAAGATTTAATCACTTTTTTAATACTGATTTATATTCCACACAACAAATTATTTCTTTTAATTGAATAAAAATGTTCCTTGCTTAGACGTATTTTCATTTGTGCTTTGTAGTCTTATTTGTTGTATGGTTTTAATAAGTAAAAGGTAAAAATTAGTATTTTTAAAATTTTTAAAATGAAATCCGTTTTTAGTTTAAAACAAATTATAATCACTTTTTTAATTCTAATATTCTTTTTCACAATCTGTTTTTTTAAGTTCAGTAGCTACTAAAAATTATTTCTATTAATTTTGTAAAACTCACTTTTATATTTCACTAAGTATACATTTTCTTTTATTTGTTTTGATTATTGTGCTAAAAATTTAATAGGCGCACTACATTTGTGTATTTTTAACAGTATGCAAGAGAGAAACTATATTTTACTTGAAATCTTTTGCATGTGCATTGGTCAGGAACAGAGAATAAGATAAACAAAACAAAATAAAGACCAAAAACTAACGAACGAACAAGACCAAGATATCAAAAAGTACCAAGAGAATAGGAAAGACCAAAAGAACACGAACAAGAACAACTAGTCTGAACTAGTTCACATCGTTCACTTATGGGAATAGTTCAATTGAACTAGTTCGTTCTTTTTGAGCCCAACCCTACTCTGCACTATCGATTTCAATGGTAAAAAAGTGATTTACTGACTTTCGTTGTGGTCGCACAAGTACAAATGACGCTGAACGTCCTGGACGGCCAATTGAGATCAGTAAACCCGAAAATTTCGAAAAAATCCACGATATAGTGTTGGCCGATCGAAGAGTAAAAGTACGTGAGATTGTTGATGCCATAGGCATCACACATGGCTCAGTGGTTTCCATTTGGAATGATTACTTGGGTATGATAAAGCTTTCCGCAAAATAGGTGCTGTGTTTGCTTACAATAGACCACAAACGTTTGTGCAGTTTCCATGGCAAAAATCCATGAATTCAAATTCTTCAAATTATTTGCTCATCATTAAGGATATTCTCGCAATTAATATTAGTTTTGACAACTTGTTAGAGGTAAACTCTTGCAATTTTCAGAAACGCTAAAACCAAAATATTCTAAAATTAAAAAAATCCGAAACAAAAAATCGCCAAAATGAAAAAATCACTCAAATGAAAAATATCGCCAAAACGATAATAAAAAAATGTGGGAACTAAGACAACCTGGCAGAATTTTAAAAAAATCCCCAAACTGAAAATAACGCGATATTGGAAGAAATCGCTAAAACAAAAACAAATTGCGAAAAACCAAACAAATAAAAATCTCAAAAAATTAATAAACTCGAAAAAAACGCCAAAATTTAAAAAATCGCTTAAATAAAAACAAATCGCCGAAAATCGGAAAAAAATAAAAAAACGCCAAAAAGATGTGTAAATATTTAGTAATGAATTTTTTTTTTAGTATTTGCTTATGGTAAATAAAATAAGATATATAAATTTTTGACTCTACTGTATTTAAAAATCTATGGAAAACTTCATCTATAGTAGCGGAATTATTAGTTGTGGGGGTTAACGGAAAATTGCTTATATGCAAGTGAAAAACAACAAATAAAAATTTTGATAAAGCTTGCGACTGTGGGTTTGCAAAATTTGTATTCAAATCTTCCTCCACCCATAATAATTGGCATGAGATGGAGATTGTTACCCAATTGTCGTGCACCAGCTTCAGTGTAAGGCAACAGTACGTAATGAAAATATATTATAATATAATATTAAAAATTCTTTATAAAGACTGCTATAAATTTGTTTAACAAATATTTGACATTTTAAACGCTCTTTTATTTAAAAGTTTATATTTATTTTCTTTATTTTATATTCTTCCACTTTTTAACAAAATTATCTCCACTGGCAACACTATTATACATCACAAGTAATTTCTATTAATATGCTCCTGAAGGTATGCTTTAAAATTCCGTTGAGCTTCTCTCTGTACTTCTTGTTCGTATGATAACACTAATACTCTCATATATGTGTAGCTCACACCGATTTGATAACGCTTTACGATCTTACTCAAAATTTGTAATTGTATTGTGAAAAAGATTTTTTACTTCCCAGCGTATAGATGTTTACACATAAAAATTTCACATCAGGTAAGATGTTCAATTATATATGTATGTAGGTTAAAGTTAGGCTGAAGTGAGTTTTAGTATCACATATGTATGTAATGTCCGTTCAGAACCCTTCGTGTGGGAGTCAAAGTCTCGCTTTACTGAATTTATTTAGTTATGATGTTCTTGAAGTAAATGAGCTTTTCTTTGGCAACCCTTTTTGTGTGTGTGTTTTTTTGTAATTTATAAATTATATTCCAAAGAATTAAATTAAAACAACGCAAGTAAACGTAACAAACAAACAAACAAACAAAAACTCGTCTCCAATGCAACAACAAAAAAATTGCACAGATCTCTCTCATTATTAATCATTATCTAAAGATGCGATTGAGGTCTTTTATCTTTTACGTTTTGCGTTTTGCTGCAAGATCTGTCCCCTTTTGCTTCACCATCGAATCAAAAGCAAAACGAAGAATTTTCAAACTTGATGTCTTTCAATTGGCACGAGTCAATCTCTTTCTGAGCCTACATAGTACGTGCATGCGTGCGCGTGCAATGATTTGATTTTGTTTGAATTTCATAAAAGGAGAGACATGATGCCGCTTTGCCAGTGCGTTTGGTTTTTTTGCTCTGTTATTATTAAAAATGCGAATGAATAAAATGTCCATATTTGTTTTTGTATTGATTGTGCCATAAATTAATTCACTTTTCACTCACGTTTCATGTCAGATATTCTTTAAATACCTTGTGTTGCGTTCAATAAAACTACAGACGACTGCAACAATGACGATAATATAACTTTGAAAAAAAAAATGAAAGAAGAACAAAAGGAAAAAAGAAATATTAAAGACAAATATTGTTAACATCTGATGTTCTGTTAAATACTCGAACGCACCAAGATTTTGTGTACAGATGTTTATGCGAAGTTGAAAATATAGACAAAGAGTTAATCTGCAGACTTTTTGCGGAACATTTTAGGTACATACATACATACATATATTGTGTTAGGTTAGGTTGCAAAGTCGGACGGACAACTGAGTTGAGCATGTTATGCGCTATACAGTGGATTGCCGAAGTATTCCTTCCATGTCTAGAAAAACCTATAGGATAAACCGATCCCTCCAAGAAACCAATCTATTTTATGTATTGACTTAGGTCTCTCCAATCGGAGTAGGTACCTAGAACATTCCATGTACGTTATTCCTATGGAAAATTGTATCTTCTAATCTGACTAAATGCTGGGGGCAAATCGCGGCATCCGATACGACTCGTAATTTAAAAATATTTCCATATAAACTCTATTGAAATATTTTTAAATTACGAGTCGAATCGAATGACGTAATTTGCCGCCTGTATTGTGAGACGGGTAATATACCGATGTTTCGTATTCCTCCTCGCATTCTCTACATATGGCATCCTAGCACAGCAGTTGCCAGATGAAAAAGGTATAAATTCGCCAAATTTCGTGCGGGAAATCCTAAAAATCGTCAAACTAATTATCCGAAAGCAACTAAAAACAAACACTTTTTCAAACGAAAACATTGCACAGCAAATATGTTCGTAATTTTTGTATAAGGTGGCTGTTGTTTTAAAAAAAGTTTAATTAAATATCTTAATTTGGTATCGTTTAAATTAACTTGATTTAATGCTCTTTTTTTAAGAACAAACACAACCCGCAAAGCTGAAAATTGCGGTAAAACTAAATTTGTTTATAAATTTGTTAAAGTGGGAAATAAAAGATTAGAGTACTTTTTTCATTTCCTAAAAGTTTTAAGTGTGAAGCAGGGAAAATTTTTTCAAATTTTAATTGCCTAAAAAAGTGAGATTTCGTAGAATATCGTAGAAAGAACTTTTATTTTCTTTATAAATATTGTGAAGTCAAATCTCAAACGGTTCTATATAATTTTTTTCAAAAGTTTAATGATATCACATTTTTTTTAATTTGATTAACTTTAGCATCAGCAAATACATTTCTCGTATCCTAAGTCAATTTCGTAATTTTGGAAAAAATTATTCTCATCTTTATAATCCAACAAATAAAAATTATCACACTCAAGCAATAACAGGATTAAAAAATAATTAATTCCAAAATCATTAATACAAAAATTAGGATTGATTACCTTTTACTCCTTGCTTTTTTTGCATATTCTAGCGAAAGCTGCCAAGTTATTGGTCGAGTTCAAAATCCTTTTAAGGTTCTGAAAAATTCTGTCAATTTTTAATTATTTCAAAATCGTTAAATAGAAGGCGAAAATCGTCTAGTCGTCAAAATGCTATTTTTAGCACCCAAAATCGTCAAATCTGGCAACCATGCACCACCGCGTAATCGATTATTATGCTGAGTGTTGTTGTCTATTCAATATAAAAATTTCTTTGACTTTTCTTGACTCGGATTTTTCCAGAGGATTTTTGTTACTCTTCCCCATTCTTTTCTGGTATAAGCACACCTTAAGACCTGCAAAATACAGTGTGTTGTTTGCGGAATGACCACTTCTCCAGAGGTCGATTAAAAAAATGAACAAAACTGGGTTTTCCTCAATACTTTGGGCTGCAATAGTAATATTCTCAGTTGTTTTCGATTGGAACTACATATGTAGGTGACGCCACAATAATAAATTTCAATGTATTTTTAAGAAACAATGGCCCCTTTCACATTAGGCAACTTTACTTGCGCAAGTCTTGTGTTTGTGGGTGTGAGAGGAAAGGTCGGTTGAAGGGGAAAGAATTGCCGAGATTTGAGTACAGACTTGCTTGAACTTGGCAATTCTGCCACAACTTGGCAATTCTGCCACAAAACGTCAACAAATTAAGAAAACTCGAGCATAAGAAAATTAAACTTGCTCAACAAATGAACTGAATGTGAACATAGAAGTAAGTTCAAAAGAAAATAAATAAAAATGAAAATTATACTTGCGCAAGTAAAGTTGCCTAATGTGAAAGGGGCCAAATATTTTACTGAGAAGCCACCTATGCTACAGGGTGGCGCAGAATGAGCTATATGTTTTGAGTTCTTTATAACTTTTTTAATTATTCCCAGCTAAAAAAATATGTATGGAGCATATATGTTATCCCATATATGGTTCGGATCCGAAAAATGAGGGTATAAGGGCATGTATGATTATATATATTCATACATTTTCATGCATGTATGTGTAAATTCCCTCCACAGTATGCAAAGTTCATATTCATACACTCTTGATTCACATAAGCGCACTGCTGTGCAATAAATTAAATTACTAAAATTAAATTTTTTAGACTTGAGAGAGAGGTTGTATTTAATGAAACATTTCTTTGGACAAATAATTCAAAACGAACTAAAAGTTCAATCAGATTAAAAACTAATGCAATTAATTATAAAAGAAAAAATAATCCCTCTAACAATAATTTTCAATACAGTAATATGAACTTTGTTTCTTATCTAGAAAACTTTGTTATTTTCTATAAAATTAATGACTGGATTATCCTTTTGATTATTTGATATATTAAATCAGGCCACAATGTATAAAATCATACAAGAATGGTTTTTTTGTAACAAAAAGTTTTTCTATTCTAAACGTTGAGGGTACGCATATAAACTTTGCATACCGTATGTATTTTCTAATGGATTTCCAATTCAACAGTGAAAAAATTGCAAGCTTTTTTGATTGCAAAAACGATCATCTTATGTGAGATATCATGTATGCATACATTCTTTTATTGCTCCATATATAAAATCTTATATTTATATATGGATCCACATATGAAGAGCTTAATAATTAAATTTTGATATATGAGCTCATATGTTATAATACATTTCATATATTAGTCCATATATTAGTTCATATATAATAGTTTTGCCATGTATAATCCCATATATTTCCATACATGAATTCATACATACTCATATATATTTATATACATTAATATATTAAAAATATATGGACCATATATAATTTTTTTAGCTGGGTTATTCTTTTCTTGTTTTCTTTCAGCATTTTGTAAATTTATAATTAATCATTACAATTTGGAGCCACATCACATACTGTAGGCGAACGCATTATTTGGAGCACAAGCGATTTTAACTGGCGTCTATGTTCACCAGATTTAACAGCTCCTGACAGTTTTCTTTGGGGATATTTGAAAGAAAGAGTGTACGTTAACAAACCAAGAACCATACTCCAACTAAAAACAAACAGTCGAAATAATATAATGGCCATTACACCCCACATTTTACGAAAAGCTATGCAAAATATGCTAAAAAGAGTACGTATGTGCGAAGCAGAAAATGGACCAAACTTACAGGATGTCATTTTTCAAAGCTAATTGCAAAAACTTCCCCAATAATATACAGTATTTAAACAAACCATATAGCGCATTCTGCTCCACCCTGTACAACCCGGACGGTCGACTTAAGTAGAAAATTTATATGAAAAGCACTCATTTGTTTTAGTGATTTTTATAAAAAAAATTATATGGCATTTACATTATCTCGAAATCTAGTACTTACGAGATTTCAATGTAAAACTATATGCTTTTTACTAAATTATCCACACAAAACAAAATCTAGTTTGTGAATAGATTTGTAGAAAATCTACTAAGAATCTAATATTTTTATTTTATTTTTACTACCCTGTAAAAAATATTTATGTAAAAGATGATTGTAAAAGGTGTTTGAATTGGCTACATTGCAGTTGTTGGGTTGTAGTTTTAGAATTTTTTTAGTTAATGGATTTTGTTTTGGATAAAAACTTCTTGATAACTGTCAAAAAAAAAACTTGGTCTAAACGGTATAGATTTTCATAAAGATTGTAATTAAAATCCAATAGATTTTGCGAAGGTGTAAATGCCCTATAATTAGACGAGTCGCCTGGCTGACTTGTAGAAACAGGGTGTAGGTAAAATAACAGTTTGGAAACTTTTTAGTTTATGATCGAATGAGAAAGGAAAATATGATTGATGGCTGCCCTGTTTATTATTTTCTCCTCTCTTTCCCAAAAAACTCAAAAGTATGTAAACCCGTTCTAACGAAACTTATTATATATAATGACCTATTTTTTTTTTATTTTTTTTTTTTGATTGTATAAAATAACCCACTTTTCTTCATATTAACCAAATGGTTGGTTAACAACCATTTAAACAAATATATCTACTTTACACATACATATACATATATGTCTGTCTCCATATCTTGCAGTAGAAGAACATTCAAATAAACGATTCAAAACAATTAAACCAGTACGTTTCTTTAAGGTCTACTATTTAATTTGAATCTTAGCCAACAACTCGCTAGCACGGTTGGATATTTAACTTAATAAAAAGTTATCAAATAACTAAATTAAAATAAAGTTACACTCAATTAAACAGTCAATCCTTGAACTTACTTTCTTCAAGTCAATAAAACAAAAATGCTACTTAGCAGCAGGCTCTCAACTTTGTCGTCTAAACATTATTTTCGGCTAAGCAAATTAACAAAAGAAACGCAACAGAGATAAATTTCATTTATTACTTTGTCATTTGAGCTGGGCAGAGCTAAAGTGATTAAGTAATATTTTTCAAGGATGTCAAGAGTATGTGTGTTTTTAGCCTTTTGTTGTCACCTAATACGCAAGTATTAATTTAATCATGCGAGCAAAGATCATATAGTTCATCATTGTGAAGGGCAGATTAATAAGATCGTGACTTTCTGAATGAAATACTGGTTTTTGTATAAGTCTCCTTTAAGCTCTATACACTTTATCCAACGATTTTCAAATTCTTTATCACTTCAAAAAAAAAATTATATTTGTCGAGGTAATCCATACAAGTAACTACTATTTGTTTGCGAGATGATTTCATCAGTGGAGTCAAATCTCTTTGCGTCGAACCATTTTTGAGATTTAAGAACAAGAAATAGTCACTTTGGGCTAATTCTGAAATAGAAGACTGATAGAGAAGCAATTCGCAGACTCATTCATGGACAAAAAGTCAAAAAA
Organism: Tachina fera; assembly: GCA_905220375.1. NCBI lineage: Eukaryota > Metazoa > Arthropoda > Insecta > Diptera > Tachinidae > Tachina > Tachina fera. The sequence goes on along the minus strand of LR999967.1, from coordinate 97,551,985 downwards.
AAGGAGGAGGTTATCGATAGAACGATTGTAATTTAATTAAATTATTTTTACATTTATTTAAATAATTTGTGTTTGTAGTTTTTTTAAAGATTTGACAATATTTTGAAAAAAATTTTAATGTAGAAAGTGATTATAAACTATATGTAAGTAAAATAAGTAAACCTTTATGTATGTATGTTTGTGTGTTTATTTATCTATTAAATCTATTATATTTACATATCGTTGCCACATTAATAAAATTTATCCCTGAAGGAGCTGGGAAATACCAGCGAAACGTTGGATAAAATAATGTGATAATAGTTTTTTATTTACATTGAAATACAATAAAGACCTTGAAAGCCCACTATTACATTACACTGTAATATAAAGAAGAAATAAGGATTGTAAAAATTGTTTATTTTGTCTGAGAGGGTATAGCTTCCAATTGGTCCCATTTAAAAAAAACAATCACAGGGGAGATGTGTAAGCATCTAGTAATGAAATTTTTTTTTTATATTTTCTTATGGTAACTAAAAAAAGATATATAAATTTTTGACTCTATTGTTTTTAAAAATCTATGGAAAACTGCATCTATAGTAGTGGAATTATTAGTTGTGGGCCTTTGTGGAGAATTGCTCATAAGCAAGTGGAAAACGTCAAATTAAAATTTTGATAAAGCTTGCGACTGTGAGTTTGCGAAATTTGTATTAAAATCTCCCTCCAGCCATAATAATTGGCATGAGATAGAGATTGTTACCCAATTGTCGTGCACCATTTTCAGTGTAAGGCAACAGTAGGTAATGAAGATATGTTATATTATAATATTATTAATTCCTTGTAAAGACTGTTATATATCTTTCATACAAATATTTGACATTTAAAACGCTTTTTTATTTAAAAGTTTATATTTATTTTATATTTTTCAACCTTTTAACAAAATTATCCCCACTGGCAACACCAATACACTTCACAAGCAATTTCTATTAAAATTAACATTGCTCCTGAAGGTATGCTTTAAAATTCGTTTGAGTGTATTTCTATGCAGCTGTTAAGTTATTCTGTACTTCTTGTTCGTATGATTACAATAATACTCTCATATATGTGTACCTCACACCGATTTGACAACGCTTTACCATCTTACTCAAAATTTGTGATTGTATTGTGAAAAGATTTTTACCCCCTAGTGTATAGATGTTTACACATCAAAAAGTGGGCAGGACTCCCCACAAAAAAAATTTTAATTGATTTTATGGCATTTCACTGTAAGTGAGTGAAATGTAATTCACAATTCCGTCTCTAGATGTATACGCAAACACATGCAGTGACAATTCCCTTTTATGCTGCAAAGTAATAACATTTTTCTTTTAATTTATTTCTGTAATACTCATATTTTGGCAAAACAAAATAAAAGAACACAAAAGAAACTATAGTTACTTGGCAACAAAAATACAATGACCAAATGACAACATCCACATCCACATTCATCTATGCAGGATATTTTCATGTTTTGCTAAATTTAAGATTTATTAACAATTTACATTAGAGCAAATACAGCAGTAGGAAGAGCAGCAACCAATTGGTGACAAATTTTATTGAATCTAATAAAGTTATGAGAGGATAATAATATTTCATAATAACAGCACAATGCAAAGGAATAAAAAGTTTATAAATATTACTGCACACATACATACATATGTACATACATATATACATATACATATATCATACATATATTTATATCACAGAGCAGCAACAAGGAAATGGGCAACGAATTTGCCCAAAGAAAAATGTTCGTATTACTTCATGAATATGTTGACTAATAGGCAGATTTTGTAAAAAAAATTTCGTTTCTAAACGTTTAAAATTTGTATGAAAAATAACGAAAATTCGTTTCAAAAAATATTTTTTCCATACAAATTTCCAAACGAGATGTTCTGAGAATTACCACGAAAGTGATATGGCAACACAAAGAAAATTATAGTTGGGTTGTTGTTAATAGAGGGCATTTACATTTAGGGCTTTTCCCCTGCTGCATGAGTATTAGTTGTGTAGAAGCTTTCGGTGCATACTTTTAGGCACGAATTAAAAAACGATGTTATAAATTAATACAGTTTCGTGTTAAAAGACGTGAACGGTAACACCACGTTCAAAAAAGATCCATAAGGAGAGTTAAAAATTAAAGGGTGTTCCAAAACAAGCAACGAAAAATTTTAAAATTCTATGTAAAATATATACATAGAATTATATATAAACACTCGAAATTTGTAAAGTTAGCGTATTTTTATACATATTACAACAATTAACACTAAAATTGAAAAAATCTAAATTAAAGAGTATTCAATCAGTTAATGTAATTTTGACTAAGTAATTTAGACATTTTGCTGTATCTTGGAAACCGTAAGAGGCAACCTCTTGAAATTTTCAAAACCGCTAAAGCAAAAGAATCCCAAGATTTTAAAATCGCCAAACCGAAGAAAATCGCCAAAAACTGAAAAAAATCGCCAAAACGAAAAAAAATCACCAAATTAAAAAAAATCTCTAAAACTTAAGAAAACGTCAAAAACCGAAAAAATCGCCAGAATTAAAAAAATCGCCGAAATAGAAAAAAACGCCAAAAACCGGAAAATATGCCAAAACGAAAAAAATTGCCAAAAATTAAAAAAAATCTCTAGGGCTAAAATAAATCGCAAAAACCGAAAAAACGAAAAAAAACACAAAAAAATGCCAAAATTGCAAAAAAAAAAAAGCTAAAAACGCCTAAACCAAAAAAAAACGCCAAAAACCGAAAATATCCCAAGAACGAAAAAAATGTCACAACTATATATGTGACGCGCAAAATAGAAAGGGATCTAAGGGTAAAAACCGATTTTGATCCGGAGAGCCATTTTAAAGATTTAAATACTTTGTTGACTTCAATTTCAAAAAAACGCTTATATCTCTGGGAGCGAACACTTTTGGGGCATGCCCAGATGTTTTCCACATCAAAACAAAAAAGTGAAAATTGATTTTTTTACCCTTAGGTCCCTTTTTCTATGCGCTGTCACATATGTATCTGTGGCAAAAAGGTAAAAGTGCTTAAGTCGAGATAAGCTGATTTTAAGTTAATGGTACCTACGTAATCTAAATATTTGAAAGTACCCCTGGCCAAAATCTCAATTAATTTGTATGATTTCTCAGGAAGTTATAGCACTATGACTTACGACTTATCTATTATAGACTTCTTATCGCATTTGAAACAATAGCTTAATTGAGGTTATACTTTGGTATATTTCAAATCAAATGTATTATTTATAGTGTGTAGAACGATGTTTGCTTAAAAAAACAAAGGTTAACAGAGAATTTTCCAATTTAACTGTAAAAGAAATAAGTTTCTCAAAATCTCTTAAAAGTGCTTTCCTGCAAAACAATAAAATATGACTTAAGCACTTTTTCCTTATTGCCACAGATATTAAATAGGCTAAAGTTGGTAATTTATAACATATGTAGTGTCTGTACGGAACCCTTCGTGTGTGTGTCAAAGTCGCACTTCACTGAATTGATTTTTTAAAAATTTACTAAAATATAAATGGATGCACACTAAAAAAAGGTGTATGAATTAGCTGCAACACAGTTGTTTGGTTGTAGTTTAGGGAAAAATTCAGTCAATAGTTTTGGTTTTGGCTAAGACTTATTGACATGCATATGTATGTATGTATGTTAAAAAAAACCTGGTGTAAGCCGCATAGATTAAGATAGATAGATCTAATAGATTTCGTGCAGGTGTAAATGCCCTATGATAAGATTCTAACCAATTGACCTGGGCGAAACTTTGGACACTCCTTGGGCTGTTATTTATTCGTTTTCATTAGACTTTAAGAATAAAATCTTTTATAGTCAAAAAAAAAATATAACATAACGGACACCGTATGTTAATAATATTAAAATTAAATTTAACAATAATGCAAAAAAAAAATTAAAAGCTGAATTTTTATTTTTTTGATGTCTAAACATCTACACGCTAGGTTGTGAAAATCTTTTTCACAATACAATCACAAATTTTGAGTAAGATCACACCGCGCTATGAAATCTGTGTGAGCTATGTATGAGTGTATTAGTGTAATCATACGAACAAGAAGTACAGATAAGCTTAACAGCTGCATAGAAACACACTCAACCGAATTTTAAAGCATATCTTCAGGAACAATCTTAATTTTAATAAAAATTGCTTGTGAAGTGTAATAGTGTTGCCAGTGGGGATAATTTTTGTTAAAAAGTTGAAAATGATAAAATAAATATAAACTTTTAAATAAAAGAGCGCTTTAAATGTCAAATATTTGTTTAAATTTTTTAAATATAGCAGTCTTTATAAAGAATTTATATTATGGTGCACGAAAATTGGGTAACAATCTCTATCTCATGCCAATTATTATGGGTGGAGGGAATCTTAAATACAAATTTTGCAAACCCACAGTCGCAAGCTTTATCAAAATTTTTATTTGACGTTTTCCACTTGCATATGAGCAATTCTCCACAAAATCCCACAACTAATAATTCCACTACTATAGATGCAGTTTTCCATAGATTTTTAAATACAATAGAGTCAAACATTTATAAAATATATTATTTTAGTTACCATAAGCCAATATTAATTATTTGTACTTAAGGCATTTACCATAGATGGGCACTTTGCAGTACTATTACTAATTTCAGTAGGAATAATTTTTTAACCAGTAAATTTTTACTGATTACTAAAATTTTTTTCTGCAATTTTTATAAAGTACCTATGCGATTTATTATTTGATGAGGTGCATTGAATTTTCAGTAATCAGTAATGCTTGTATTCATTTATAATGAAATTCTACCAAGTGGCTAAATTTTTTTCATACAAAACTTTCAAAATTTGAATGAAAAAAACTTTGCCACTTGCTACAATTTTATTATGAATGCGGCCCTACGATTTTACTGGTAATGCATATTAATTTTTCCTTATCAGCAAAAATTTATTGAATTTTTTTAGTAATCAGTAAATTTACTGCTTACTGTAATTTTTAATGCAGTACATATACATATACTGCAGTGTGCCCTGCCCATTTACTAACTAAATAAGTTAAATAAAACAAACAAAAACCAGCAAATTCCTATGTATTCACAATGTTAAAAGTTTTGATACTTTTACAAAATTGAATAATTTAAAAATATATACTAAAAGCATTTGTACTTCCAACTTTAAAAAAATTCTTCATTGCTAGATGTTTACACATCTCCCCTGTGATCGGACTCACATTGCTTCTTTTTTTTTGAGCAGTAATGCCTAATACTATTTCTAGGTATTACCTTCGAAAAGAAGGGATTAATGATAAAAGAAGAAGGAAGAAATAGAGCAAAGCTTCATTATTTTACAACTCTGCTTTTTTGCAAATTTTTTAATAATGCTTTGTTTGCAGCGCCTCTGGTGTTAATGAGGTGTACTACATTTCTGAAGTTGTGCTTAGTAGGTTATTTTAATTCACCGATGATTCTGCTACACAATACCGATGAAGGCGGGTGCTCTGATATTACATTGGGATTAGTATCCGCTGAAGTGTAGCTGGAAAGGAGCGAAATGGAAAAACACAATTTTGGCTTTTGCAAGACAGGAAGGCAGAGAGATCCACGCCCATTAAAACTTAATTATATATTTTATCTTAACCAACAATTTTTATAAAACTTTACAGGCTGAATGAAATAGCACTCAATGCTTTTAATATGAGTTCTTAAAAAAACCTTATGTATTAAAGTCCTGCAGAAGACCATTTATAAGGCCTTTCAAGACATGAGAGATTTTTCAAATCTTTTACTTTTAAAACAAACGATAAACAACACTGTTGGCAAGACCTTTGCTTAAGTTGTTTGTCTTGCCAACAGTGTTTTCTACCGTTTGTTTTAGAATATTTCGCTGTAGTAAAGCATTTGAAAAATCTCTCATGTCTTGAAAAGTCTTATAAATGGTCTTGTGCAGGACACTATTATGTATCAGACATTTAACGAAACATTTAAATCACTAAAAGAAAAAAATCGTTGCCAATAGTTTCAACTTTCTTCAACACTCTCTTTAAAAGAAACAGTAGCTCCAATTCTATTTATGTTACATACTTATATTTTCGAGTTTATAGCATCGATGAGCTAAAAATTAATTTATTATTCTTAAAAAAATATATGTAATAAACTTATGATTTGTGGTGTAAAAATAATACTTAAAAAAAAGCAAATGACCCTTGTGTCGCTGTTTTCAAAGACTTTTAATATTTGGAGAGGAAAAAAATATAAACATACAAGACACAGTAAATAGCCAACCAGTGGGTGTATGAATTATTTCAAACAATTTTCAGCTTTTTTTTTTATTCATGTATAGTTGTGTTTGTGGCAGCATCACCAAGCTAACAAGATAGAAAAACTAAACTACTTGCTTATCATGGAGAAAAAAAAGGACATGAAGAGTAGTAACAAAACATTCATTGTATTTATGGTTAAGCATAAATTATAGGATAATAGTTACAACATGAACAAAACCCACAACATAAAATACTTTTTGAATGAAAGAAAAAAAAACACTGAACTTATTATAATAATTTAAATAATTCAATAAATTAAATTAATAAGACTTTTATTTGCAACACAAGAGAGAAAGAAAAAGAGAAAAATTGAAAATATTTGGCAGTATGGAATACATATTACATGTCCTTTAATGCAAACTACTTCCAATTTTTACAACATTATTTTTTTATATACTTGTATTACAGAATTTTCTTTCAAAGTAATGGTTTGTTTGAAAATTAAGTCATGCTTCTCTTTCCATAAATATTTTTAATGAACTACCCTACCTGCAAGACAGAACTTACTTAGCGCTATACATATTGCAGTAAAAAGGATTTTTAAACGATAATTTCCCATACAAACGTCCAAATCTATAGCGCCAGCCGCCAGTTGCTCGGAAAATTAAATATCCATCAGTTCACTATACGTTCTAGACCATTGAATTTCTTTGCTTAAGTGTACGATATCGCCTTAATTCAGTTTTCACAAGATAGAAACATTCACGACAGCAAAAAAGTCCGATGAGTTTATCAGAATTGGCTGGGGACATTTGAAATATCTCATGCGGGTGCGTCATTTGTTTTGCTAGTGCATCATATAGACAACACAGGAAACATAGAAGTAATGTCGAAATGATTGAACAAAAACCATAACAAGTCAAACCCTTCTATACGGGGATATTTACCCACAAGGATACATCTGTTAAAGACTTGCGCTTAAAAGAGGAAAAAAATTAAGCACTGCTATCTCAGTATTCAACCTCCAGGAGTTAAGACCTTACCTTATAGACGGCACATAATTTGAGGACTTAGCAAATCTTTCATGCGCTACTATATTGTAAATAAACTAATAAAAAATATATGGGGAAGAGTATATGGTTCTGGGAATAATATTTACAATCGAGCACTGTGCGAGCTTACTGGAAGGCACATTCTAACTAAAATTTCCACAATGAAAGCATCAAATTTAAAACAATCCAATTTATCTTATGCCGAAGTATTCTAACGTCACAAAACGTAACTTAACCTAACTTAACCTAACCTAAGCTAAGCTAACCTAATGTAATCTAGTTCAACATAACATTAACTTACATAGTTTAACCTAACCTAACCTTACTTAGTCTAATCTAAACAAAACTGACATAACCTAATTTAGTCTAAGAAAACTAACTTAGCTTAACTTAAGCTAACCAAAGCTAACTTAAGTAAATATAATCCAATTTAACTCAAACCTAATCCAACTTAAACCAATCTAAGCTAATCTAACGTAACCTTACTCAACCTAACCTATCCTAACTTTAACCTGTCTTAACCTAACATAACCTAACTTGATACAACCAACTCCAACGTAATCTAACTTAACATAACTCAACTTATACTAACCTAATCAAACCGACCCTTAACTTAAGTAACTTACCTTAACTTAACTCAAGAAAAGGATCCAGCTCGATATCTCGATGCACCACAACTCTAACATGCAATCAACGGACGTGCACATACCGCAACAATTATGCAATTGCACTAGTCCCGCTATTAAACAGCACAAAGCTCCAGGACTTTACAATATCAATCCAGAGTTGCTAAATTCGGACCCCAAAACAAGTGCGTTTATGCTCCAGAATGTGGTACAAAGACGTTGGGATAATAATGAACTTTCTGACGAACTGAAAGAGGGTTCAATCGTCAACATTCCCAAGAAAGGTGATCTCACGGAGTGAATGAACTGCAGGAGGTTCATACTCCAAAACATGATAAATAAGGTAATTGCCAACATTATGAACAGGAAACTTTCCACTCCTCTCGACAAATCCTACGTCGATCACATAAACAGCATCTGCATACTAATTGAGCAATCATTAGAATGAAGATCTCCACTATACCTGGTCGCCATCGACTTCGAAAAGTCTTTCGACTGACTTGTCCAAACTACCATTTGGAAAGCATTTGTATGATAATACAAGAGCTATACAGAAATGCAAGCTGTTGCATACTTCACCAGAACTCTGTAAGCGATAAGGTTTCCATTAAAGCTGGTATACGACAAGGCTGCATCTTATCGCCGTTAGTCTTTAACGTAGTGCTGGACATAGTAATGAAAAACGGAACGAGCAACAACAATCACCCTTATTCCAGTTGTTAACATCGACGTCACGTCAATACAATACCAAAATATTGGGGCTTGTATAGTCGCTCTCGAGAACAATTATGTGCTATTGAAAGCCTCTTTATGTTCCCTAAGGTTCAGAAAATAGCATGAGCCTGCCAATAGCAGTCAGTTGTTTTCGAAAATAGGTAGACAAGCCCCAAGTTTTTGGTATTGTTTTGACGTGACGTCGATGTTGACAAATGGAATAAGTGTGAATATTGGTCGTCTGGCCAACATATGCCTTCTAACACATAAGCCATTCCAACATGGCAGAAAGCCCCAAAGTTCTAGAGACAAACCCCCTTATGCAAAAACGAATGGTAAATTTAAAGTTGGTTTAACACACGAATTTTGTATGCCAAAACCGGTTTTAAAGAATGCTTTAACTTTAACAATCGTTTTTGCATAAGAGCAAGAAGCTGCAAAGGCAAGACTAACAAAAAACATAAGCAAGTCAAAGGTCTTGCGAGTAAACGCAGCATTCAACCATTGGACCATTCACTGTCCAAAACATCCAATTCGAAGACGTGCATCACTTTTGCTACTTAGGTAGCATCATTACATCCACTGGAGGTGATTCTGAAGACATCTCAAGCCGCACCATGAGAGCTCGGCAAGCGTTCGGCCAACTAAACACAGTGTGGAAATCACCATCAATCTCCACCCGCACTAAAATCAAAATTTTCCATTCGCGCGTGAAGTCTGTGCTCCTCTATGGATATAAAACATGGAATATGGCTGCAAAAGACGTGAACACCTTGCAAGTTTTTACCAACAAATGTTAAAAATTTTCTGGCCCAATAGAATATCAACACGCACCTCTGGATATGTACACGTCAAAGCTGAATATATACCAAAGTATTGAGGAGGAAATGGAGATGAATTGGCCACGCAATACGAAGAGCACCCAAACTGGACTGGAATCTGCAAGGTAGCTGAAAAAGAGGACGGGCTGCCCACACGTGGCGAAGACAACTAGAGGCAGAGGCTTCACGAGCAGAAAAAATCTGGAATGAAATTAAGAAGCTAGCATCAAGCAGAAACGATTGGAAGACTTTTGTTGAGGCCCTATGCTCCTTATAGGAACTAAAGGATCTAATATATGTTAACTTAACATTACATAGCTTAACATAATGTTAACTTAACTTAAGCTAACCGAAGCTAACTTAAGTAAGCATAAGCCAGTTTAACTCAACCTAATCCACCTTCATCTAGCTTAACCTAATCCAACTTAAACTTACCTAACTTAACTTAACATAGCTTAGTACAGCGTAACTTAACTTAATCAAACCAATCTAAGCTAATCTAACATAACCTAACCTAACCCAATCCAACTTAAACTAACCTTACTTAGCCTAACCTATCCAATTTTAACTAACCTACTCTAATATAAAATAACTAAATCTAACCTTTGTTAACCTAAGATAACCTAACTTTAACCAACCAAATACAACGTAATCTAATTTAAATGATAATAACCTAACTAAACGCACTTTTAATCTAAGTAACTTGCCTTAACCTTACTTAATATAGTTTAACTTAATATAACATAACTTAACTTAACCAAACGTAAAATTACATAATCTAATCTAACCTAATGTAACCCAATTTAATCTTATTTAAGTTAACTCAACAAAGCCTGCCTTAACCCACACTAATTTTAATTACTCTAACTTAACTTAACCTAATTTAAAGTAACTTAATCTAAGCTTATTTAATTTCCCGTAACTGCACTAAACTTAACCTAGTTTCACACAGTTTAACCCACCTTAATCCAAGATAATCTTACATAACCTAACCCAGATTAAAGTAACTTAAGCTAACCTTACTTAATCCCACGTATCTTCACTTGACCTAACCGAACTTAAACTAACCTAACTCAGCCTAAACTAACTTAACTGGAAATAATTTGAGCTAACCTAACCTGACCTAACATAACGTATTTTAACATAACGCAACTCAACTTAATCTAGTCCTTCTTAGTTTAATCTAACTTAAGTTAACGTAACCTAATATAACTTGAGGAATTATGGCAATCAATATCGGTTAAAATTTTAAAACTTTCCATGTAACTTCCATTGAAATATTTTGAGATTTCAGTGTCGCAGATTTTCCGTGAGTAACGTATCTTATGCAGCGTCCGAGATATTTTGTAATATACCTATTTATACATGTTTTTTAAGTTTGCATTTTGCATATGAGAAGATTAATAAAATTTATTTAAAAATTTTGGACTCAGTTATACCCAAATTCAAAATATTTGGATAATTAATGACTTTGGTGTGACAAACTAAATTTCCTACACATATCACTCACTGTTAAGAATTTCTTCTTTAGTTTAACGCAAAAACTGTGAATTGAGACATTAAATACAAATGAAATGACAAACTAACAGTAGTATACCACTTCACTTCTCAGCTTGCCGAGGAAGGGCATAAAAATTAACTTAAACGTTAAGTAGTTTAATGAAAATATAGAATTTCATGAATGGCATTGATTTCGTTGGCACGTACATAAACATGTCTCAATATGGATGGGGATGTGGATGATGATGATGATGATGTCTTCTTTATGTCGTTGCAGCAGCGGCCAGCTACATAAGTATAAAAATAAATAAACTACAAAAGATGGACAGACAAGTATATGAATGTTTAGATGGACAGGCGAAGGAAAAGAAAATCTCAATTCTTTTTCATTTTATTTGTAAAATGATTTTTTGCCGGCTGCTTTTTATTTAAAAGTTTATTTTCTTTTATTTGTGTTTTTTGTTTGTTTTGTAAATAATTTTTATTTCTAATATATAGAATTACATTTATACAATCGTAAATGTTATTGGATTTTTCAAAAGTTATTACTACATACATACATCTCTAGCTAGTAGGATGCACAGTGGGTATGCAACGTAAAAATATAAACCAAAATATTAATTTAAAAAATTAGAGATATAGAAATTTATTTGCTGGTGGTTCAGCTTGGTCTATATGCATTTCATTGTTGCTGTAACAACAATCATCAGTAGACTTCAACCACACATTTCGTTACAGCAACAATGAAATGCATATAGACCAAGCTGAACCACCTGCAAATAAATTTCAAACTTAAATATAATTATGACAATATGTCGAATAGTAAATTGCTTAGAGAAATTGATTTTTGTAAAAATATAATAATGCAATACGAAGCTGTGTTACTGTATTGCAGTAAAATTTTTAAGCAATTGTTCCCAACCAATCTCGCTCGTCTCGTGCGTTTGAAAAATGGAAGTGGTGCAAAAAGTTGGCCTACAATGCCAACATAGTTTATGCCAATTTTTAAAATAAAACTTTTAATATGTTTCTAGAAAAACAAATATACATATTTAGTTTCGGAATTAAGTGTCCTTTTAAAAGGACAATAGCGTCAGTGGTTTAAAGAAAAAAATCTATAAAGTATCAAAACATGTCCTAAAAGCGTAAATTATGCTCTAAAAATTCGAAAATATGCTCAAAATATGCGTGTAAGACTGATATATGCAAAAATATGCTTTAAAGAGTAAAATATGCAAAAATATGCACTAACAAATTGATGCCAAAATTCATAAATAGCTAGTTCTGAAACGGATAAATAACTTGTCCCCGCATAAATACGTCACACAAGAAAAAGTATGCAATTGCATATTTGCGGTTTCCCTGTTTATAATACACTATTATTATTAGAGTGTGTTATAACTCTACAAAGCCTGTATATTCGTTCCAAGCATCATTGATGAATTGTAACTCCAGGCAGAAGAAGAGTTGTTGGATTTTACAGTCATGGCTCCAAACCTCAAGACGGTGTAAATTAAGGATTATACTCAGGGACATTAGATCTTCTTCCATAATGCAAACCGACTTCCGGATCACTGCAAGCTAAAAGAGTTACGGAATAGGTAAAAACATATAATAATTATTTTTAACAATCGTTGATTTTTTTTTTACTTTCCAAACCACTGTCCAAAATAATCATCTATATCATAAGTATTGTATTGTATTCTGATTCCCTTAAAAATCCCAACAAAAAAATAAATAAATAAATAATAAGAAAAAATTAAAGGAAGTATACGGGAATTATGCTACCGTCAAGTTAATCAAAAACAAAAAAGGAAAGACATGACACGAGTCAAAATAAGATTTTGTAAAGCAAGAAAAAAAAACATAATAATAATCATAATTCTACTTCATAAGTATCATAAAGCAAAATAACAAAACGGCGACAAAAGCAAAAGAAAAAGAAAACAAAAACAAAAACTTACAGCAGCATCTTTTCAATTCAACCAAAAATTATGAATTGTATTGTATGGAATACATTGTGATGGTTGGTGGTTGGCGGTGGCATCATCATCATCATCATCATCATCAACATCGCATTGACCACAACGCTGACGATGTCAAAACAACAGCGACGTTTTATGCCACCAACATACTCGCATTGCAATTTGTTTAGTTTGGACCATGATATTAAGTTTCTTCAGACTAAATGGCCCTTGAGTGGTTGTTTGGATGGATGGACGTATGGACGGATGAATGGTTGTTATAAGAGCGAGCGTGTGTATGGTTCAGCCAATATTTAGCTTTTGTTTTTTAACAATAATATCAACATTAAACAACAACAACAATAAGAAGAAGAAAACAATAATGTATGTATACAACCGTGGGATGATGACATATGATTTTATTTTACTACAAATCCTTCTCATTATTCTTTTGCTTTTCTTATTATTATTCTTTTTTTTTTTTTTTTTTAACGCAAGTAATTTTAATGAAATTTATTTTGTTACTTCAAAAGTATTTCTTTTTTTCAGTCCCCCACTGAGGATGAGTCATTTAGTTTCGGTTTCATATTGCAAGTCTGTAAAAAAAGTCAATGTCAGAGTATAGAATCCATTACTGGCTAAAGTGGATAATAAGAGTGAAAATGGTTTACAATACCTACATATAACATTTCTAAATTGTTTTAATAAATAGAACATTTTTCTGGCAAAACAAAACATCAACATCAAAAGCAAGATATTATCGCAATTGACAAGAACTATATATACATACATATATATTATATATGTAGATGTCTGCCTAATAAATTTCTCCCCTTTAAGGCTTTCATTATTTTGACATCTCAAGGTTTTTCATAATCTTAAACTTGAAACATTTCGTATGGAAAGTTTTATGTGTGATGTGTGTGAGTATGTAATTGTTTGTCAGCAGGGCTGCCAGAAATCTGTCTCACGTTCATTAAATACATATATACTTACATACATACATACATACATACATGGATATGTACTAAATATTTTAAAATAAGCCCTACAAATCTTACAAAATGCTCTTTAAAAGTAAAGTCCCAAACCGCGTCAGAACTCTCAATTACATTAGTTGTAAACGCAAAGTACAACAACACCCGAATGCACAGTGGGATATTTATGTCAAAAATCAAATGATGCAGTTTACTGCAGAAATTTTTAAACATAAGATGTGCTTATTATTATTTTATGTACTTTTTTTTCATAAAAAATAAATAAATTCAGTAAAGTGCGACTTTGACTCGCACACGAAGGGTTCCATGCGTACACTATACGAACATTTGAAACATTTGAAAAAAAATGTTTAGTACGTGTTGAACTTTTTTTGGGTTTTTTAAATTTTTTTAGTCTTAACACTTTTTGGTTATTGCGATTTTTTCAGATTTTTGTGTTTTGTTTTTGGTGATTTGTTTTAGTTATAAGAAGTTTTTTTTTTGTTTTGGCGATTTTTTTAGAGTTAGCGTTTCTTATCCTTTTTGGTTATAAGAAAGTTTTCTAGTTTTGAGCTGTTTTCAATTTGGCGATTTTTTTTTAATTTTTGACGATTTACTTTTGTTTTAGCGATTTTTTAGAGTTGGCGTTTTTTTCGTTTTGGCGATTTTTTTAGTTTTTGGCAAATTTTTTAGTTATAAGAAGGTTTTCTAGTTTCGCGCTTTTTCAATTTAGCGATTTTTTCAGTTTTTGACGATTTATTTTTGTTTTAGCGATTTTCTTAGAGTTAGCATTTTTTAGCTTTTGGCGATTTTTTAGTTACAAAAAGGTTTTTTAGTTTTGTACTTTTTCAATTTTGCGATTTTTTTTAGTTTCCGACGATTTATTTTTGTCTTAACGATTTTTTTAGAGTTAACGTTTTTTTCGTTTTGGCGTTTTTTAGCATTTGGCGATTTTTTTTAGTTATAAAAAGGTTTTCTAGTTTTGCGCTTTTTCAATTTAGCGATTTTATTAGCTTTTGACAATTTATTTTTGTTTTAGCGACTTTTTTCAGTTTTTAACGATTTATTTTTGTTTTAGCGATCTTTTAAGACTTAGCGTTTTTGTTTAGTTTTGGCGTTTTCCCAGTAACGAGTTTTTCAAGTTTTGCGCCGTATTAAATTTGTGCGATTTTTTCGTCTTTTGACGATTTACTTTTGTTTTAGCGATTTTTTTAGTCTAAGCGTTTTTTTCTTTTAGGCAATTTTTCAGTTTTTGACAATTTTTTTTGTTTTAGCGATATTTTTAGTCTTAGCGGCTTTTCGTTTTCGTTTTTTGCGTTATTTTCATTTATATTTTTTCGGGTTTTTTTAATTTTTGTTTTAGCGATTTTTTTATAGGTTTAGTGCTTTTTTTATTTTGCCGATTTTTTCAATTTGTGGCAATTTTTTCTGTTTTTTTGGCGACATTTTTCAGTTGTGTTTAATTTTAACGTTTCTTTATGTTTTGTTCGCTTTTTTCGTTTGGCGAGTTTTTCCGTTTTTTTTTGCAATTTTTGCCTTTACCAGATTTTTTGCATTTCTTCGATTTGTTTTATTTTGGATGATATTTTTTGTATAAGCACTTTTTTCATTTTGGCTATTTTTTGTATCATTTTGGGATTTTTTAGTTTTAGCGTTTTTAAAATTTCAAGAGTTTGTTGCCTTTCGA
Organism: Tachina fera; assembly: GCA_905220375.1. NCBI lineage: Eukaryota > Metazoa > Arthropoda > Insecta > Diptera > Tachinidae > Tachina > Tachina fera. Next base: position 97,536,375 of record LR999967.1, on the reverse strand, counting down.
AAAGAAACCAGATACTGCAAGTTGTCAAAATTATAAAGCAAACCCTCTAATTTAGTTTTAGCGGTTTTTTAAGTTTTGAAGTTTTTTTTTCGTTATGGATTCTTTTCGGTTTTTTGCCTTAGTTTTCGGTTGTGTTTAATTTTGGCGGTTTTTTTAGTTTTGGCGCTTTTTTAGTTATGGCAATTTTTTCCATTTTTTGGCGATTTTTTTGTAGTGATTTTTAAAATTTTTTTGGTGATATTTTCTGTTTAAGAGCATTTTGGCGATTTTTACCTTCGTTTTTGGGATTTTTTTAGTTGTAGCGTTTTTGAACATTTCCATTGTCAAAATTACAAATTAAATTTCATATGTCTATATATGTAAGTACATGTGGCAATAAAGAAAAAGTGCTTAAGTCATATTTTACTGTTTTGCAGGAGAGCACTTTTAAGCTTTCAAATAGATTTTCTGAAATTTATTTCTTTTGCATTTAACTTGGAAATTTCTCTGTTAACCTTTATTTTTTAAGCAAATATCGTTTTAAAACTATAAGTAATGCCAAAGTATAACCTGAATTAAGCTATTATTCCAAATAAGATTAGAAATTTACAAAAGATAAGTTGCAATTCACAGTGCTGTAATTTCCTGAAAAATCACACAAATTAATTGAGATTTTGATTTCGTATATGCAGATTACGAAGGTACCATTAACTCAAAATCAGCTTATATAGACTTAACCCGCCATTGGTGTCCTGTGAGACCGGGTGTGTTAAAAAATTCGAATAACATTATTCCCTGTTATTATTTTTGGTTGCAATTTCGAGTAACTGCCTCATTGCACATCACCTACTTTTAGTTAACGACGAAACTGCTTCCTGAGCACACGTTGTGTACTTTTTTACTAATCCGGTGCGTAAGACCGTGTGTCACCGTGTATGTGAATAAAATAACCAAGTATACATTTTTCATTACTTTTTTTAATATATTTTTTTATTTATTTTGTAAAAGTTCCTAATGTCGAAAGACTAAAAAACATTATCTTCCCTTATAAATATGTGATTTTTTATTTGTTTCTTAATTTTGAAAAATGGATTAGTAAAATCGCTGTTATTTTTAATGCTCTAATAAAACAATTTTTTTAATGTTAATATTGAAATAAAAGAGCTTAAATTGATTAAATATCTTTTCTTTATTCTCAAAGAGCATAAATTAAAAAAAAAAACATGAAATAATACTAACAAATTTGGAAAAATCTTCAGTTGAAAATCTATGTGCGTGAGACCGGCGTCACCATTGATCAAAGTCAAAATTGCGTCACCATTGGCGGGTTAAGCACTTTTTCCTTTTTGCCACAGATATATATAATTGTCTGTATAATATACATATTATGTTTCATTGGATAATCGCATCTATTGTTAATACGAAATGGCTTAATATATTTTTCTGAAGGGTTTAAAATTAAATCTTGATATTTTGCAATCTTATGGATGTTTTTATAGAAAACAATATATTAGGATTGCTTGTGCGCATTTCGGTATGAGCACAATTATATGTCTAAAATTTAGCCGCTTACTTCTAGAAGTTCAAAGCGCCCAAAGAGCCGTGGCACACTGGTTGAGAATCACTGTTCTAGGGCTTATTTATTTCATAAGATTAATCTATGAATCCAATTTAACAACATGTAGTAGTTCATCGGGAGATGTAAAAAAAAATTTAAAGTAAACCAATTTCCATACACACTCAATTGGTTTTCTTTTTTTTAATTAAGTTAAAAATATCTGCCAAACCTTAAAAAAATCCTTTAAAATTTCAAACTTTGCTAATAAAATTTAATTTATGGCATTAAATTTAGTCCTTCTTGTTGTGCCAATGCCAAAAAAAAATATTAAAAATAAAAAAAATTTGATCAAAAACCATTACAGAATTTTGAGATAAATATTAATATATAAACATGATGACAGGACAATAACGAAAGATAAGCCTGCAATTGAACACAACAATTAAATTAAATAAAATAAATTGTAAACATCAGCAGCGAAAGCAGCCCACACAAGTTGGCAAAACAGCAGCAATTGAAACCAACTCAAACCCACAATCCAATCTATGCACAACGATATCCACACACACACACACACACATCTACACATCCATACAAACGTTACTTATACAGTAAATAAAAGACAAAATTTATAGCATACTTTTAGTTGCTGTTCAAATAAAATTCCAGCAGTAACAGTAAATGGAGTTTTTTTGCTAAAGGTTGTTGAAACAACTAAAATTAAACGCAATTCTCTTAAAAACTGTACAAACGTTATTCGTGTTTTTTTATTTGTATGAATACAAAAAATTTATTAAGTCTCAATAAGGGGTTTATAAACAAATTTCTATAAAAAAATTTCGTATTTATAAAGCCGTAGTAATACTTTTTATAAATCAAGCAGAAAGAATTTTTTTGTTTTTGTTTTATAAAACCAATATTTTTAAGTACAAATGAAATGCTGATTTTTGGTGTACATACAACTGCTCATTTACTTCAATAGTGTCATAACTCAAAAAACGCAATTTTTAGTTAATAATGCAAAATAATTCGGCGTTACGATTTTATCTTGCGTACAAAAATTTTATATAAATTGCATTTACTACCACCTCGTGAGAGAAGAATATTTTTTCATTTCGTCATTGAGTTGTATGTAAATTGAATACTCTAAATGCGTTTTCTGCAAAAATAGTTCTTTTGAGTAGTACCACTATTGAAGTAAATGAGCGATATGTACGTATGGCTGCATTCTGAGTATGAATTAGAGATGGTCTATTTTCATGTGATTACCGAAATCATGCGTGAATTACGCAATTTAATTTTTCAGTCACTTAAACGTGCAAGACCGAGAGCAAAAAAAAACCGGCATGAATGAAATCCTCGCGTGATTGTTTCGTGGCCATCATATACTTTAAATAGATACAAATGGCAATACGGATGGATGTATGCATAGCATACTCGTACATACTCGCACAAATTAACAATGTCGAAGCAGAAGTGAGAGAGCCGCAAGGATCCTTGCTCGAGCTTTCCTGGTCATATGTACATTTGTGTTTGTATGTAAGCAACTGTTTACCAAAATTAATGTTCCAAAAATTTCTTTCCCCGTACTTATTTTTAATTTGTATTATTGTCATTTTTTAGGGTTTCGTACACCAAAGGTAAAAAGGTAGTGTATTTTTAAACTGACTTCAACAATTAACACTAAAATTTAAAAAATCTAAATTAAAGGGTGTTCTATCAGATTGTAATTTTCACCACTTGCTGTATCGTCGAAACCGTATGAGGCAAACTCTTGAAATTTCCAAAAACGCTTAAACTAAAAAATCTTAGAATTAAAAAAATGTCGAAATGACAAATAGCTTAAATATAACCAAAAATAAAATAAATATCGAAAAAAATCGCCAAACGAAAAGCGTTAGAGGCACACTTGAAATTTTTTAAAACGCTAAAACTAAAAAAATCTCAAAATTAAAAAATGCCGAATATATAAAAGAAAATAAAATAAATCGCCAAAATAAAATAAAAATCTCGAAAAGTTAGAAAGTGTCCAATAAACTACAAAAATCGCCATAGACCGAAAAAACTCGCCAAAATTAAATAAGCGCCACAACTAAACAAATCGCTAAAACCAAAAAAAAACAAACCGAAAAAATCGTCAAAAAACCAACATAATAGCCAAAACGAAAAAAGCACCAAAACTAAAAAATCGCTAAAACCGAATATAATCGCTAAAATAAAACAAGCGTTAAAAATAAAAAGAACTAATGAGAGATAAAAAAATCCTCAAAAATAAAAACATTGCCAAGAACGGAAAATATCGCTAAAACGAAAAAAGCGCTAAAAAATATCATCAAAAATAGAATAAATAGCTGAAATGCAAAAAAAATCACCAACATGAAAAAAACGCATACATAAAATAAATCGCTAATACAAAAAACAACAGCAAAAACGCCAAAAAACGAACAAAATCGCCAAAAAGAAAAAAACACCAAACTAAAAAATCACCAATTAGCGAAAAAATCGCCAAACTGAAAACAAACAAGCGCCAAAACTATAAAAAAGCGCAAAAACTAAAAAAGCGTCAAAACTTAAAAATCTCCAGAAAAAAATCGCCAAAAAACCAAAAAAAATTCACAAAGCGAAAAAAAACGCTAAAACTGAGAAAACGCAAAAACAAGTGAGATATTTGATTATATAGGCTTAGTTTCGAATTGATCTGTGGCAAAAAGCAAAAAGTGGTTAAGGTCGAGATAAGCTAATTTTTGGTACGCAGTGTAGTCTTTATATTCGAAAGTATCCCTGGTCAAAATCTTTTTTTTTATTTTTTTAAAGAACAAACACAACCCGTAGAGCGATTAGCTTGTCTGCGAATCAAACACCCAGAGTCTAATGTGGGAATCGAGGAATCGAACCCACGACCTCTGATTTGCGAGGCTAGCATTGCTACCACTTAGCCACAGGGACACCCTGTGTGATTTTTCGAAAATTTATAGCACTATGACTTGCGAATTTTATTTTTTAGACTTCTAATCACATTTGGAATAATAGCTTAATTGAGGTTACACTTCGGTATATTTCAAATCAAATGTATTATTTATAGTGTGTAGAATGATGTTTGCTTAAAAAAATAAAGGTTAAAAAAATAAATAAATAAATTTCTAAAAATCTACTTATGTAAGAGTCGAAGTCTCACTTTATTGAAATTGTTTGCTCTATATGTAGCTTTTTAATTTGTTTTTCTTTCTATTTCACTCGTTTTATACATACTTGTCGTCTTATTTTACTACCGACTCAGTTTTTTACAGAACAAATGTAATTAAAACGCAGAATAGCTGTGAAACTAAATGAAAACGCTTAATAAAAGTAACTAGACTTCATTCTTAATAGAGTGGAAGCAGAGCTGTTAAATTTCGATTACGATCAGGAATCGATTAGATTATATTTGAAAATAAATTGTACTGATTATATAATTCCCTTTTAAAAAATTTCTGATAAATAATTGATTACGATTACTAATAATCGAAAAGTAATCTAAATCAAAAGGAATCAACAGTAATCAAAAAAATAATCCGACTACTTTCAAAGAATACTTTTGATTATTAATAAATAATCAAAATGAATTAAAAGTAATCTTTAAATATAATCGGATTATTTTTTGATTACTTTTGATTATTTTGTTATAATTTCAAGTAATTCAGATTACATATTTTTCCATTGTTAGTAATCGTAATCAATTAGTAATCGTGCGAAACTGAATATAATTGTAATTTACTCATTACGTGAAGTAATCAAAGCAGTAATCAGTACGATTACTAATCATTACTTAACAGCTATGAATAGAAGTACTTACTCACTTGTTGTTTTGCATTCGCCGAGTAAAAAAATTATTAAATTATTTAAAAAAAAAAGTTCTTAAAAAATAAAAAGTGGTAAATTAATGCACAAACAAATAATTTATTGGCTTCAAAAAATCATTTATTATCTTGAAAAATTCACTGCACACTCTTGTGCAGTTTATGGATGTTTTTATAATTTTCACTTTTTAATGTTTCTTTTGTTTATTTCTTGGTTGATTAAAATTTACTAAATATTCGTCACATAAGGCCATGTCAGATAAAACTTTTTTTCGTTCGCGTTGCGTTGAAGATTCGCTTTAGCATATAAGATGAAATGTACGTACATGCTTATATGAAACATGTCTCATAAAGTACTTTTAACGCAAAGCGAAGTGAAAAGTTAGGCTACTCTCAACTTTGACAATCAGTTGGTATACTTTTCTTAATTTGTTTGGCCAAACTCGCAGGTAAATATGAAATTTTTATTAAAATTTCGGTAAATTTACATAAAAAACGATCTAGTGTCATCAGAGTAATCGAATTGTGTAATCGAATTTTATGCATACAAAAAAAAATAGTGAAACAAACAGTGAGTGTTGTCAAAGTTTTTATTGTGTCATACACATTTTGCTTCACGCTTTTTTCCCAAAGTTAGAAGAAACCTCACGCAAAGCGTTGAAGTTGTATCTGACACCATCTATACAGCTGATCGCTTTTATGAATGGTTGCATTTACTTCAAAGCGATTAAGTAGTAATTTTGTTATTTTAACGGAAAATCTCTCAAATTTACTGAAATTTTTCTCTTTTTGATTTGGCAATGCCGATCTATTACTTTTCGTAAGAGATAAAAATTTACAGAAGTAACTTCAAGCGAACGAACGAACATGATTTCGTGAAACCCAAATTTACTTCATATCGAGTGAATCGCTTTCGTTCGCTAGGGTTTTCATTCGAAATTATGAAACAGGCTGTCATTCATTTATTCATTCGACCAGAAACAAAAGCAAATATTTCGGTGGAATCAAATTTGAAATTTCTGAAAATCCAGTCCAATTCTTAAGCACAAGTGAAAAAATTATAAAACTTTTTAAACTTATTCCCCCAAAACTCTGTGCATGAGCTAACTTTTAACACGACTAAATTATTTTTAAGCGAGCGCAACCTAAAACCAAACACGTGCTTTAATCGAAAATTTGCTCACGCTCTCAACTCACTTTCAAATACTCGTGGCTTAATTAGTGATTTGGCAGTCAGTATAAAAATATATAATTTATTATTGATTGATGATTTGATTGCAAACAAAACGAAATTATAATAATAAAAAAAGAAACACATAAAAAAATAATCCAGCCATATTCAAATTTACTCTCTGTGTGGGTATTGGCTGATGCCAAAATGTCTAGAAAAGACTTCTTGCGGTTGCTTTTCATTCAATTTATTTTTTATGTGTTTAAAATTTTAAAAAAACCAAAAATAAAACAAATTAAAATCACATTTTTATTTTATTTGAACGTTTCATATACGAGTATTTAAAAATAAAAACAAAAAAGAAGTTTCACTAAAAAAGAAGACAACTTTTGTTCTTATTAAAATTTGTATATTTAATTGTCTATTTTTTTATAATTTATGGTTAATTTTTAGTGTTTCTTATTTTTTTTTTACCTTTAGAACTTATTTAATTAATTCACCGAAATGATTTTTAAATATTTGCTGATAGACAAAGAAATAAAGAAAAAGTTAAAATGAGTAAAAGTTTGGTGGTTGGCACAAATATTAAATGTCAAAAGCAAATAAATTGAAAGTTATTCTTGGTGGGATTCAAGAGCGTTTTTTTTGACAATTGTATGGAAATTTCTTCTACTTTTTTTATTATTGTCCATGGAGAGATTTGAACTCTCTCTTTATTGACGGTAGTGTTGTCTTTGACAGCTGATTTGATAGTTTTCGATTGGTGTTATGCAGGTCACACACGTTACAATCGTTGACAAAACTTGAGCGGGTTGAATGAATATGAGATGTTTTATGTAGTTGTACGAAACATTAAAGCATTAAACACATTCAACACAGCAAGCTACCGAATACAAAATGTCTAAAATAGAATACACATGTTTTTATGAGAACGATTATTTTAAAGACATCAAGGCAACATGGCGGCAGGTTGTTTGTTGTCTATGCTGATTTTGTCGTTGTAGTCCAGTTAAACTATTCTATTCTATTTCTTTGGCTGCAATGAGAAAATTCAGTGTTGCCAGTGCAATATAAAATATTGAATGAATGATATCGTACAATTACTTCATATTATTTAACAGAAACAATATCCAAAAATTTATGTAAAGCATAAATTGGCTAATTTTTATACTTTTACGTCATAAAAGTACATATCGAAACAGTAATTTAATTTTTATACATGCGAAATATATGAAGGTGGCGATACTAAACTATGTATTTATACATAAATATGAGATGCAGATGGTGCTGCTGCCGTCTCCAAAATAATTAAGTAGATGGCTACGAGGCGACAAATGCTGCTAGCGGCATTTGAAGTCGTGTGTTCATGTAGCCTGCTGTGGTGAATGTGTTTAATGCATAAAGGTTTTCATATTTATAATTTGAACGGGCTAAAGTTCGTATCGCTTTTTAAGCCAAATTACATGTGATAATTATTAATGAACAAATAACATCAAGGTTAGTTGTAAATATTCTGACAACACATAGTTGCACGGAACAGCCAGCCGTTTTCGAAGGCCACTAAATCTTCATCATCAGCGTTCTTCTGTGTTGGTCCACTGTGTGTGGTGTCAGTTGCTGTAGATTTCTGCTTTATATACGAAACTTTCTTGCAAATGGAATATGTGAATTGTTTTGATTCATGCTGAAACATGTTTTGTAATGAAAGCCCAAATTTACCATCTCTAATTTACAACAGTCTTACCATTGTCGTTTATTCTTTACTAATTATGAACATGTTAGTTAATTTACTTATTTTTGTTCTACTTAAGACAAACTTGTTTGGTTTGCTACTATTAAGTAATTATATTTATTTAATGTTTGCCACAGGCCCATGGCTATTAATTTTAGTTAATTTTAATTATTATTTTTCGAAAAGGTGTTGATTTTTTTTTTTTGCATGTTGTACTAAGTTTATTGGGCATGTTGAAAAATAAAGTGACGAGACTTTAAATTCAATATGACGGTTCCTTACACACCAAATGTGAAAAGTTAGTGTATTTTTATGCAGACTACACCAATTAACGCTGAAATTTAAAAAATCAATATTAAAGGTTTTTCTATCAGTTAATGTAATTTTAACAACTTGCTGTATCTTGGAAACCGTAAGAGGAAAACTCTTGAAATTTTCAAAAATGCTAAAAGTTAAAAATTACAAAATCAAAAAAAAAATACGAAACAAAAAATCACTAAAATGAAAAAAAACTCTTAAATGAAAAATATCATACAAAAAATTGCTAAAAATACAAATACATAAATCACCAAAAGCTAAAAGGTGGTCAATAAACTAAAAAAATCGCCAAAAACGAAAAAAGCGCCAGAACAAAATCAAATCGCTGAAACTTAAAAACAACCACATAAAAATGGCCAAAAATCGAAAAAATCGTCTAAACCGAAAAATCGCCAAAACACGAAAAAAATCGTCAAACCAAAAAGTTCCAAAACTAGAAAAAATCGCAAAAACTAAAAAAACGTGAAGAAACGAAAAAAATCGTTGAAACGAAAAAATCGCTAAAACTAGCAAACGCCACAACAACAAAAATTTAAAAAAAAATTGTCTACACCACTAGTGCGATTCAGTAACTTTTAACGATTCGACTATCGTAATTTTTGTCTATAAATTGTGTCATTTAAAATAATGATTGAGTGATTCTGAAACTTCTTTTGAACGATGGGACTCAGCTGATATTTTCTGTTGACTTTTGTCGATAAAATTAAAAGCACATATATTATTGTCGCTTAAATAACGACACAGCTGACATTAACCTACAGCGAATATTAAACTTGTATCGAACTATTTCAGTAGCTCGTTTTTGGCACAGACCTACGATCAAATCCATTTAAATTACATGGGTTTGATCATTGATTTGTGTCAAAAACGAGCTACGGAAAGAGTTCGATACAAGTCTAGCAAATATCCTTAAAAATTTTACTGAATAACAAATTTATTATCGTTGAAAAAAGTTAGTGAATCGTACTACAGTTGTGCCAACAGTTGTGGCGATTGTTGCTGCAAACAGAATTGCGTCGTGAACGCCGGGTTTACATATGTGTGCCATATGTCACACATGCGAGAAAAAAACTTAAGCACTAATTGCTAATAAAAAACTGTTTGATTCAGACACGTATTTATTTAGTTAAACAGTTTCATACATAATTAATAGAAAATTTTATAAAATCCATCATGATAAGAAACAATTTAAATCAATAAATACTTGTTTGAATCAAACAGTTTTTCATTAATAATTAGTGGTTACACTTTTTTGGGTACATGACACATAAGAAATGCCAAATGTAAGCTCAGTCTAAAGGCTCAGTTAGCCGACTGTAATGTAAAGTAACTGCAACAGTAGGAAACAGCTGATCGATATTGTTATGTGAAAAGTAATGAAAATGGTTATAGAGGTGTAATGTAACGTAACCTTCTTTTGATGTAAAAATATCGATCAGCTGTTTCCTACGTTGCAGTTACATTACATTACTGTCAGCTAACTGAGCCTTAACAAATTGTCACAAAAAAGTCTGCACATAAAGCAGTGGAGAGAAAGAATCTATTTTATTTCGACAGCGTTTTCTCTCACATATAGATACGCTTTCTCTCAACAATGCTGCAATACTTTCAATTAATTTCATAAATTTTTTAAAGAAAACTACAAAGAAAAATAAGCACAAAAGAAAATAAAACAAAAATAGGAGATCATTTGAATTTACTGCCGCCGATGTTAAGTCCGGGGCACAATGTATCCGTCATACGTTACACTTCGACATTAACACAACGACGGAGAAAGGTTGGCACAATGAGTACTTCAGTGACGGAAGTATTTGAACATTCTCCATTCTCCATTTTATTTATTAAACTAAATTTTGTTCATTTATTTCGCTTATTTCTTTTGTCTAATTTTATTTTTGCTGCGACAAAACATAAAAACCTAAATCAAAACATACCAAAAAAACCAACCAATATCTGTCAACTGAATGTAACATACCTCATAAAAAATCATGTATTTCAACTTAGCTGTCAGTTGAAAAAAAGGCAACGTTTAACGTATGACAGATTCATTGTGGCCCGGCCTTTAATATGTGCTTTGATTATTTGACAGCGATTTTTTCTGAAGTTGCATGCTTCTGTTCTGTTTGATAATTTATTGGATTTTGCATATTAACATCAAATTTTTAACGAATTTTATTTCTGGAGGCAAATTACGGCAATCGACTTCAATCGAAATTTTATATGTATAAATTCTCCTGCGCTGGGGTTTTAATCACAGTTTGGGAAATTTGCGAGACCTGGTGGCAACTCTAGTCACTTGATAGCAAACAAAATCTCAAAATAAAAATTCTTTTGAAATATTTTAAAATTTTCCTCCCAATTTTCTTTTACAATTTGACACACTTTGCGATTTGCAAGGCTTTTGTATGATTTTAGCGATTTTTCCTTAGTCTGGCACTCTTTTTCTCTTGGGTGATGGTTTGCTACTATGCTTCGAAAATGTCTTCTCAATAAAATATTTTATTAAAAAAAATTAATCGTTATATTACTATGCATAAAAAGTTATAAAAGAGTTTCATAGTGCAGCGATAAGGTTTAACGACTAAACTGGTCTTTGTTTCGATAGTGAAATTTCGCACTCTTCTGGCTTTTAATGATTACCAAAAAAGTTAACGATTATATAATAGTATAAATTTTATTGGTTAACTTGAAGGCAATCAAAATTTAAAAATAACATTTCAATAAAAAATTCTAATGTTTTCTTAACCCCCCCCCCCCCCCCAAAATTCTAAAATATTCATTTATTATAAATTACATAATAAAATATACAATTATATGGTGGGTATTCTCACAACATTTTTCTTTAATAATATCAACGAGACTACAAAATGAAATATTTCAAATCGTTTGAAAAATAACTGCAACCGAGAGAAGGATCTCCTCGAAGGACCACTGTCGATTAAAAAAAAGTAAGTTCATAAGAAACATGTACATTAATAAATAAACTGACAATTAATCTCTGCTTTGATAAAAAAAAGGTACTAAAGATTCGTTATAGCTGAATGTATCATTTCTATATATATTTGCTTAGAAATTTTCTTTGTAGAAAACAGATTAATCATTACAGCAATTTATCATATCGCTGACATAAAATTAACACACACACACTCACAAAAAACCCTTAGTACTGTTTCTTATCTATAATTAAAATATTATTTTAATAAATGTGTAATTTTCAATGATTTTTTTCCATTAACTCTATAAAAAACATAAAAAAACCCTTAAAATAACTTTTACTACGAGTATTTTTAATTTAAATTAACAAATCATTTAAGTCAATAACCTTTTAAAATTTTAATAATTTGGCATGACAATAAATGAATGTTGGTTCCCTTTTTATGATTTCTTTTAATTTTAATTTTTTAGAACAAAAAGAATGATAATAACAAATGTCGTCTTTTTGTTTAATTATAAAGTCGATTTTCATTATCTCAATTTCGCAAACTATTAAACCGGTTTAAGAAGACGTTAGTTAGTCAAAACGTTGATGGAAGAAATATATTATGACGGCGATTTACACAAGAGATGAAACAAAAATAGTTCCTCCTTTCTATCCAAGTGTCATCTTTTAAATAAAAAAATACATGTACAGTAGAGCTCAGCTTTAATGAACTCTAGGTAACCAAGTAAGTTTATTTGCTATAGGTGTTATAATCAGAGTAAATATTTGTGTATGTATTTATTTTATAATAAATATTTTCTAAACAGAAAACAAAACCCAACAAATGATCTATATTCGATTTGAATCTATTTTATTTGTCTACACCTTTATACAATTAGAAATCCATTGGATAACAATAAAAGTAATTACAAGGCTTATTTTTCTTTTGTGATTTTCAATAATATTATTATTTGTGAATTCTCAAATAATTCTTTGAAAGTCTGTGCATAAGATAAGATCTTTGTGACTATCCAAAATGTGTGGTTGAAGTCTACTGATTATTTGTTACAGCAACAATGAAATGCATATAGACCAAGCTAAACCACAAGCTAATAAATTAAAAAAAAAAAGTTTTATGTTTTTCGTTTTTTAACTGCAGTTATTAAGCTTATATTTTGACAAAATATACATATACATATGTAATTCAATAAAAGTCCCAAAAAGGTCACAAAAGGTACTATTTTGGTATAGAGGGTCAGGTACCATTCCAATTTTCGAGATTTTTTTCTTGGAAAAAAATTTGTTAGTAATAAATTTTAAGCGAAAAACACTAGAGCACTAAGAATAATTAAATATATATGTATATGTATGCGGCCCTATACTCCTTACAGCAGTAAAACGGAACCAATATATATATACATACATACACATATATATGCATGTATGTATATGTATTTGCTATTTTTGACTTGCTTGGTGATTTTAAATGATGGTAAACAAAACGTTTCTAGTTCTTTTCAATAAAATTACAGATCTGGTAAAAAAATTTTAATTTCCATAAATTTTTCTTTTGTGAACTAAAAAAACGTTCGTTATGAGTGAAAGCTCGTTGTAACCAGAGTTCACTGGAAGCTCACTACTGTATCTGAATATAATGTATCATTATAAATGGTGTTCGTTATAAGCGAAATCCACTGTATAAGTTTGCTTGTGTGTACTTATATTTAACAACGCTTTGCAATGACTTTTTTTTAAGCAGATGCATTTTCTAAAATAAGCTTTCACACGATTTTCTTATTAAATAAATACACGCCGTGAATTGTAAATGCGTTGTAATTGATACGATTGTAATTAAAGCACAATTAATCAAACAACAAGAAAGATTATAAATCATAATTGAAATTTACAATTATTGCTAAATTAAAATGCGATTACACTGTGCAACATCATTATTTTTATCATCAATAATTTAATTGCTCTCTTTGGGGCAATTTTTTTTTGTAACCTTAAACTAATAATTTTTAGGCGATAATATATATATATATATATCTTGGAAACCGTAAGAGGTAAACACTTGAAATTTACAAAAACTATAAAACCAAAAAATCCGAAAATTATAAAATCGCCAAACCAGAAAAAAAATTGCCAAAAATTTAAAAAAATCGCTAAAACGAAAAAAATTATCAAAATTAAAACAAAATTTCCAAAACTAAATTAAATCGCCAAATTCGAAAAAATCGCCCAAATGAGAAAAATCGCTCAAATGAAAAAAAACGCCAAAAACCGAAAAAATCGCCAAAACCAAAATAATTGTTTATATAAAAAAAATCGCTAAAACTTAAAAAAAATCGCCAAAATGAAAAAACTCCAACAACCGAAAAAAATCGACAAAATGAGAAAAAAGTGTCGCCTAAATGAAAAAAGGTCGCCAAAATGAAAAAAACGCAAAAAATCGACGTAACTAAAATAATCGCCAAAATTAAAAAACATCGCCTTAACGAAAATATTTGCCAAAATTAAGAAAAAACGCCAAAAACCGGAAAAAATCGCCAAAACGAGAAAAAAAACTCTAAAAACCGATAAAATTGCCAAGACCAAAAAAATCGCTTATATGAAAAAAATCACCAAAATTAAAAAACGCCAAAAACCAAAAAAAAGCCAAAACGATAAAAAGAGTGTCAAAACTAAAGTTCGTATTGAATTGCATATCTCGTGTCCGTACGGAACCAAAGTCGCACTTTACTGAATTTATTAAATTTTGATGTGTTCTTAGAGCCAAAAAAAGTTGGCATCACTCGTACATCTGTATGTGTCTAAGCCTTAAGCAATCCAATAATGCATTTTTTTGAACATACCACGCATATTTCTAAGGTGGTTTTGATCATCTAAACTCTCACTGCTTAAGAGGCTTTATAAGAGATACGAGTAAAATTAATCAAACAAGAGCAATTTCAAAATACGATAGAAGTCTCTACAATGGAGCCTCCAATACCGGGATGATCCGCTAACACAAACATTGATCGAGCACTAGACATTTAAGGCTCAGCGATTTTGGTAGCAACCACAATCTCTAGGGTTGTGCTCCTCCGATATTATGCGCCACAACTGTGCTCACAGCCGCTACATATTCGCTAGAATAAGTCGTCAGCTAATCCCTAGATGCAGCGTTAGTTTTATTTATTAATATTGATATTATAGATAAATACAATAACAATATATTAAAACGTGGGGTTGGAGTGAAGTCTCCGCTCAAGACCTTCCCGTAGTATTAGTAATAAACCACTGGCAGACCTTGCATTTTTACCTAAAAATGCTTTCCTGCTTTGGCTTTGAACTCAAGGCAATTAAAGGTGACGCTGAATGAAGCCTAACCACACAGAAAAAAAATTTCTGCCATAAACACTTTTAATTGAAAAAAAATTTTAATGTGTTTAAAATACCCTAAAACCTAAAAAAAAAGTGATGTAAATCTACCTCTTTTTAAACTAAGGTTTAATGGAAACTACCTCTTTTTCATATCGAATCTAACTCTAAGAAAGATTTTGTGTTGGCAGCACTGTATGGGTGCTGAAAAAAGGGAAAATATTTCTAGCGAAAAATTCCTTATTGTGATTTGGGGATAAAGAAAAATATTTCAAGGGGAAAATATTCACAATAGAGGTTAATATTTTTTACAATTTATTTTATGTTTTTTTCCACTTTGTGGGTTTTTTGGATCGAAATGTTCGCTTGAATTTGGCGAATGTGAATATTCATGAAATAGGCGAATATTCGCTAAAACGAATACGAATATGATTTACATCATTTTAATGATTACTTGCATATGTACGTATGTACTCGTATGTATGTATGTGAGTATGCAGCAATTTTTATTTAAGTTTTATTAGACAAAAGATTTACGAGCGTTCTATCTATAGTTCTAAGAACAAGTCGGTGCTTTTGATTTAACTCGCGATCCAGCAGAACTTTAATTACACCCGGTTAATTATTGACTTAGAAATGCATTAGAGAGAGAGAGAGTTCATTTATTATGTATGTCAAAGAGAGTTTATATTTTTTTTTTTTTTCTATTTTCAATTTAAAAAAAGAAATTTACTATTGTTTATAACCATCCTTAATTATTATTTATACCACAAAATCTATTCTGTTCACAGAAAAAAATAACTTGTTCCAAATTATATTGTACATTATTTATTTTAAGCAAAAAACTACAATAAAACAAAAGCAAACACAATATAAAGAAGAAGAAGAAAGAAAAAAAAGAAAGAGTCAACAAGCAAAAAAAAATTATTGCCAATAGCTAAAAGAGAAATATTATTATTACTACTGTCTTTTGGGCTTGGCCGTTAGAATTTCAGCTTGACTAGTATCATTCGGTATCCGTAGACGGTTGCCGGCGGTCAACATTTGTTTTAAACTTTGTTTTCTTTTCAACCAAACTTGACTTGCAAATTAATTAGTTTTAATAAATTTAGAAGGAAAAAAAGTTTACAAATATTTGTTAAAAAAGTCATTAAACGAAACACTTAAAAAAAAGAAAGAATTTTTAGCTGTAACCGTTAATAGTTAATTAAAAAAAAAATAATAATACGAGTAATAATAAAAATATTTATTTGAAATTTACTCAAAATGCATTTTCTATCAACACAAGTGTCCGTTACAAGGAAAACTTTAACTTTATTGGTTTTATTAGTGAACATTTTCAATTGTTTGTGCCAGAAGTATTCATGGTGTGATCCTGAATTGTGCGGTGGTTCAACAACAGTCCGTCATATCGCTTGCGAAAACTATGGTGTAGGTTATTCTTAAGTTTCTTTAATACGTATATTGCTTTAAACTTTTTTAAGCTCGTAAATATTGATATTTAAGTTCAAAGTTTTATATAAAAAAATAAATTATAAAAACTAACAGCGTTTACACTGCTCCAAAAATAACTAAACACAGTTTGTATCTGTATTTACTCGCATGATTTGATTGGGCTAAAGTTCGTATCGCTCTATAAGTCAAATTACACGTGATAGTTTTTAAGTAAAGTTTTATTTATTTGTTGATAAGCAGAAAATTTTGGAAAATTAGTCCACGAGCCGTTAAACCAAAAATTCTAGATATTACACGGGAAACTATTCCTAGGAAATTTATTTTTTCCCGCTATAAATATATGATGAAAAAATTTTAAATTGTAAGGGGCATTTTGTTTTCAGTTATTTTATTTTACCTGAAAGATTATAAATGATTTTTTTTAAATAGGGAAACAAGGAATAGGGGAAAAAACTCCCCAGGAATTATTATTCCGAATAGGGCTGATTATATTTCAAAAAGTACAACACTATGCTTAATTAAACAATTTTGGTAAATTTTTTTGTAGAAAACAAACCATATTTCTTTATTAACGGAGGGGCTTTATAATAAATATTTTTGTACCTTATTAATATACTACCTATACACAAAAAAATTTTTTTGCAAAATAAAGTACCAAAAAGAGGGATACATTTTACATCTTCCTTATACGTTAAAATTACAAAAAAGTGCAAAAAATTAATTTAAAATTTTTTTTAATTAAATTTTTATAATTTTTAGTTTCGAGGATAAATGGCATACAAAAAAAGTACCAAAACTCGGATTATGCACTGCAAACTACAAAACTCCAAAAGTACCACAAACCTGTTGGCTTATTTTTGCAATAAAGTAAGATTTTTGGTGCTAGCCTTTTCTTGCACAGATGTAAAGATACATATTCTACCCGGTTTTAATATTCCCTCAAAAGGCAAATGTATGTAATACCACACAAACTTTAACCCATATAGGTATTTTTTTAAAAAAATTGAAGGACCCGGTAAAAAATGTTTCAGCTCTGGATTTTTTTCGCTTTTGACAATTTTATTCGTTCTGGTGATTTTTTTTACTTTCGAATTTTTTGGAAACTTTTTCCGTTTTAGCGTTTTTTTTTGGTTCTGCGGATTTTTGTTTATTATGTCGATTTTTCAGTTTTGTGATTTATTATTTTAATTTTAAATTTTTTTTTAGTTTTGGCACTTTTTTTCTTTTTGGCGATTTTTTTCTGTTTTGAGGATTTTTTTTCTTTTTTGAAGGTTTATTTTAATTTAATTATTTACGCTTTACAGCGATTGTTTTAGTTTTGGGGTTTTTTCGGGCTTGACAATATTTTTTCGTTTTAGCGATTTTTCCGCTTTCTGGCGATTATTGTAATTTTAGAGACTTTTTAACTTTGGCCTTTTTTCCGTTTCGGCGATTTTTTTTTTCGGTTTTTGACAATTTTTTTCGTATTGGCAATTTTTGTCGGTTTTGACGATTTTTTTCGTTTTTTCGATTTTTTTAATTGTGGGATTTTTTAGTTTAGCGCTTTTTTCGTTTTAACAAATTTTTCGCGTTTTGACGATTTATTTTAATTTTAGAGACGTTTTTTAGTTTTGGCGTTTTTTTCGATTTTGACGATATTTTTCGTTTTTGGCAATTTTTCGGTTTTTGACAATTTATTTTAACTTTAGAGAATTTTTTTTGTTATAGCGCTTTTTTCGTTTTTGAAATATTTTCGGTTTTTTGCAGTTTTTTAGTTTCGGCGATTTTTTCGATTTTAACGATTTTTGTTTGTTTTGGCAATTTTTCTGCTTTTTGGCGATTTATTTTAATTTGAGAGACTTTTTTTCGTTTTGGCGACTTTTTTCGGTGTTTGGCGATTGTTTTCGATTTTTATTGGTTTTGATGACGGTTGCCAAGATACAGCAAGTTGTTAAAATTACATTAACTGATAGAATACCCTTTTATTTAAATTTTTAACTGGCATATAAAACTAGTTCTCTTATTTTTTATTAATTCATATTAAGTTGTATTTTTGGTGATAGCTTTATTAGTTTAGGAGCTACCGATTCTACCCATTTTTAGTCCTATTAAAATTCGAACTCCCAAAAATCCTTCCTTGTGTAGATCCCACATTGGGAGAGGTGCCCATACATACAATTTCAAGACATAAAAATTTTCAAACGTCAAAATTTTGGGGCAAAATTTGTATGAGAAAAATCGAAAATCAGCTTCAAAAATGGACCTAATGCAATTTTTATATATCTAAAGTCATCTTCAAAAAATGTTCTTTCTTATAAAAGCGCTTTGGATGGTTCATAGTCTATAACGGACATATATATACATATACTTTCCAAAAGTCACATTATTTAATGCCTTAACCTCTAAAATTGTTATTTTTGCACAAAAAAATATCTTTTTTAATATTAACACGTGCCGCATCGAGGTCAAAAATTTGCGGGTAAAGAGCTCAAAATCCACGAAAATTGTCATAACTGCGAAATATAGGACCTAATCCCACTAACTCTTTTTTTTACTGCACTAACGCTCTACTTCCCCTCGTTAAGGTTTTCTCATACAAAAATATTTTATAAAATTTTTTTTAACGTCCTAACAAGGCTTAAGGTACTGCTAGAGGAACCAAATGTATGCCGGACCCATATTAATTTTTTTTCCAATAGATTAGCTCTAAACACATAGCAAGTCAATATCTCTCTCCTTTAGAAGGGTGGATCATGAGCTTCCATAATGATGAGTTTCATAAGCAGGAATGAAATGCATATTGACTTTGCTTAACCAAAAAAAAAAAAAAAAAAAAAAAAAACAAGCAAAAGTTCTTAATAAGTAACTTCCTATAGCGAGAAGTTAAAAAAAACTGAATCACTTCTTGAAAGAGAGGAATATCTTTCTACATTTAGTTATATAAAAATTTAAAACTTCTCTATAAAAGGAAAAAGCTTTTGCATTAATGCATTTACTTTAATTTGAATGCAGCAGACCAAATTTCTTAAAGCAATCTAAAATCTGAAAATCGGTAACAAAATCTTTTTTCCTGAGCCGCTCTAATGTTTATACGTATGTATGTATATAAATATACTCGTATTTCGCGAAATTAAAGACGCAATTTTTAACTATTTTATTTACAATAGAAGGCGTTGTTATAAATCAAAAAACCAAACGGTGTATAATACAAAAAATAAGGTATTTTAAATATTTCAAAATAACTCTTGATATACAACAATTTTTTTTTAAATTTATTAAACAAAATATTGTAATATTTTTTTATTAACAAGATATATTGACTATATTCAAAGCCAAACCAAGCAATACCTGTCAGACAAAACTTTGAATGAATGATAATAACTCATTTCATTTCACTATAAATCAAATTATAATTTTAGTCGGCATCAGGTTTGTTTGCTTATTTTGTTCTTTCTTTCTTTTTTTTCAGTTCTCTTTTAGAATGTTATACGTTTCTATTTAAAAGTAAAAAGAATAATGATTTTCAAAAAAAAAATGAAATAAGAAGTAAAAATTTGGCTGGAAACTGTTGACCTCGCAAGTCATTCCTGAAACTCCACCCTCCCAGAAGCGAAAATTCCACCCTACAGAAAATTTATAAATTCTACGATCACTTCAAATCTAAAGAAAAATTAGATTGATTTGGCCAGGACTTGTGGAGTTATTAATAAAATTCCTCGAAAAATTTCTCCTTTTTCCAATTAGAGTTTTTCTCTCCGAATTTTATTCGTTATTGCCCTCATTATGTTTTCATAGAATTTTTTGCGTCGACTCCCCAGCATGGATGAGACATGGCTCCATCATTTACTACTTGAGACAAAAAAACAGTCAAGGCAGTGCAGTAGAATGGGACAATCCTTTCCAAAGAAGGCTAAGAATGTTCCATCTGCATATTTGCAATCGAGGTGGAGTCTGCGCTTGATGGCTATTTTTAAGGAGTTTGACAGTTCTTACTACAAACAGGGTATGGAAGCTATTGAATATCGCTGGGAAAAACGTATCAAGCTTAAAGGAGATTTTCGTGGTAGTCATGGATAAAATTCCTGGAGAAATTTCTCACTTTTCCAATTAGAATTGTTTCGTTTTCCGTATTACTTGCTATTGCTTCAAATTGTTCCCCGGTAAAAAATTTCTCCCTGAATTTTATTCATTATTGCCCTCTATGTTCACAAATAAAGAAAAACTTTCCCAAATTTGTTGTTTGTTTTCAAGAAAAAATTATAAGCAGTTACGACTTAATTACTATCATAATTTTTTACATACTAGTAAGCACAGTTTTTGCTGGGATACTTTGTGTTATAATTAATGGGATGTGACCAACTAATTCACCAAGGTCTCATTACATCGGGAAGTTGGTTATTAATTGTACCGAAAACGAACAGAACTATAATATTTTATTATTACAGTATTATTATTTATTATATTATTATTATTTAAGAAATTTATTATTCGGCATATTGTCATAATTATATTTTAATTTGAAATTTATTTGCTGGTGGTTCAGCTTGGTTTGCATTTCATTGTTGCTGTAACAAATCATCAGTAGATTCCAACCACACATTTTCAACAGTCACAAACCTCTTATCTTATGCACAGACTTTCAAGAACTATTTGAGAATTCACAAATAATAATAATATTTTTGAAAATCACAAAAGAAAAATAAGCATAGTAGGCTTAGTTGAAATCCATTGGATAACAATAAAAGTAATTACAAGGCAAAATGAAAACTAAAATCTAAAATTTAACATTCAAGAAATTCATGGCCTATTTCTCATAAATTGTTTTCAATATATATGCTAGTCGTAGTTAGTCGTAATCGTAGTTGTAGTCGTAGTCCTAGTCGAAAAACGACACTTGTATTAGTGCCATTATATATTTATGTATATCTTTAAACTTTTTTTTACTATAAATAAAAAATTAAAGTTTTTAAAATTAAACAAAAAAAATTTAATTTTCTATATAATTACATATTTTTATTTATTAACAGCACTTTCATCCTCGTTGCTTTCCCGATGCCACCGATGTTGATATTTCAAAATTCAAACAAGTTTTTGTAGATGAACATAATAAACGAAGAAATTTGATAGCTTCGGGTCAATTACCAGGTTACTATCCCGCATCTCGTATGGCAACATTGGTGAGTATAAAATAATTTGCTAATAAATTCAGTAAAGTGGCCTTGACACGGACACTATATATGTAATACTATACGAACTTTAGTCTACATAATCGAATATCTTTCTTACCTGCCCCAGAATATGGGGGCTAAAGCTATAGCTAAACTATTCCGCTAAAATGCCGAACAAAGAGAAAATTAAAAAAAAAAACTAAAATTCTTGGCGAATTAACTTTTTAAGTCATTTGCCTGACATTTGAAAATTTAATTTTAATAGATTTTTAGCGATAGACATTTAGCTTGGGCGAGTTACTACTGAATACGGGTGCTGATATAGATATTTAAAAAAAACTGTTTTGGATTTCTACGAGTATTGGTTTTAGCGCTTTTTTCGTTTTTGCGATTTTTTTTGGTGTTTGGTGATTTTTTTTAGTTTTTATAGATTTTTGATGTGCAAAAATCTTTTTCACAATACAATCACAAATTTTGTGTAAGATCGTAAAGCGCTATCAAATCGGTGTGAGCTATGTATGAGTGTATTAGTGTAATCATATGAACAAGAAGTACAGATAAACTTAACAGCTGCATAGAAATACACTCAAACGAATTTTAAAGCATAACTTCAGGAGCAATGTTAATTTTAATAGAAATTGCTTGTGAAGAGCAATAGTGTTGCCAGTAGGGATAATTTTGTTAAAAAGTTGAAAAAGATAAATAATATATAAACTTTTAAATAAAAGAGGGTTTTAAATGTCAAATATTTGTTTAAAAGATACA
The DNA here is from genome assembly GCA_905220375.1 of Tachina fera. Taxonomy (NCBI): domain Eukaryota; kingdom Metazoa; phylum Arthropoda; class Insecta; order Diptera; family Tachinidae; genus Tachina; species Tachina fera. The sequence continues at coordinate 97,514,131 of LR999967.1, read as the reverse complement.
TATACATATAACAGTCTTTATAAAGAATTTATAGTATTATATTATAACATATATCCATTACAACAACAACAACAACAACAACAACAACAACAACAACAGCTTACACTGAAGCTGGTGCACGACAATCGGTTAAAAATTTTCATCTCATGCTAATTATTATGGGTGGAGATTTTAATACAAAATTTTGCAAACCCCCAGTTGCAACCCCCACAACTAATAATTCCACTACTATAGATGAAATTATACATAGATTTTTAGTGTTACCATAAGCCAATATTAAAAAAAATCCATTACTATATGCTTACACATCTCTCCTGTGAACAGGACTCACATTGTTTTTTTTTATTTTTTATTTTTTAGGACCTTTTTAGTTTTGGTGATTTTTTTTGCAATTTAGCTTTTTATTTTATTTTTGCTGTTATTTCTCATTTGAACGTTTTTTTTCATTTTGGTGATTTTTCGTTTCTGCATTTTTATTTAATTTTAATATTTTTAAGTTTTTGCGTTTTTGAAAATTTAAAGAGTTTGTCAAAATTACTTTAACTGATTGAATACCCTTTAATTTTGTTTTTTTTTTCAATTTCGGTCACAATTGTTGTAGTCTGCATAAAAATATCCTAACTTTGAAAATTTTAAGTGTATTGTATACAATTATCTGTATAATGCTTGCTATGCAACACCCTTTAGTTAACTGTCACATACATATATATGTATTTGTTCTATATTTTGTAAAACGGTTCTCGAGAAAACAACCTGTGACAGACACAGGGACAGGCAGACAGAAAGACAAAAAGACGGACATCGTAGTGAAAGCAATAGGCATCCCTTTCACTTTTGGTGTAGGGAACCCTTAAAAGAAAAATCCTCAAAACAATTTTCGATATGTATAAAAATTAAAAAAATATATATATACTATATTTATAGCCAAGATAATTTTAACACACGTAATGGATATTTATAGCATACATAAATTAAATCTCCATTAAAGGTGTTAAAAATGTTCTTAAGAGCAAATAATAAACAATACAAACATTCAAAAAGATAAGTAATCTATTTAATTACATATATCCATATGGGGTATTCCACATATGCATGTATGTATATACATTCCAGATACATATGTATATACATGCATACATACATAAAAAATATGTATGTACACACGTATTTACAAAACCAACAAGATGAAATGATGATGAAACACAGGGTTTCTCAAAAGAAAGTTTATATTTAGTGGATGGATTAAAAAATAAGAATTAAGTGAAAGTGATGGCAAAGGATGATGAGATAAAAATAATTCAAACACAGTTGAGGCGATCGGAGCAATCCATTACCACTGTCAAGCACAGGGGAAAATTTAAAAAATGCGTTCCACAAAATTTATTCACAAACTGTTCATTGCAACTTCGTAAAGCGGTTCCGTTTGAGCAAAGAGGCTTATAAATACATACCTATATATATATATATATATATATAATGTGACCTTTTCCGAGAAAAGGGTTTCAAAGTGTGTCAAAAAACGGAGACTTGGGAAAATCGATAAGAGTGAGAAAGACATTAACATTCTATTTTTTAAATGCGTTTTTCTCACAACTTCATTTTTACACACTAGTGTGTATATTGACACTTGAAATTTGTAAAATTTTTATATTTTTATATAGACTACAACAATTAACACTAAAATTTAAAAAAAAATATTAATTAAAGGGTGGTCCATCAGTTAATGGATTTTTTACTATGTAATTTTGACAACTTGACATCTTGGAAACCGTAAGAGGTAAACTCTTGAAATTTTCTAAAATGATAAAACTAAAAAATCTGAAAGTTATAAAATCGCCAAACCAAAAAAAAAATATTGCCAAAAATTTAAAAAAATCTCCAAAACGAAAAATTCGCCAAAAACTAAAAAAAAATTCTAACACTGAAATAAATCGACAAATGCGAAAAAATCGCCCAAAGGAAAAAATTTGCCAAAATGAAAAAAAAAACGCCAAGAACCGAAAAAATCGCCAAAACAAGAAAAAGGCGCCAAAAACAAAATAATTGTTTATATGAAAAAAAATCGCAAAAATGAAAAAAATCGCAAAAATAAAAAATATTACCAAATTGAAAAACGCCAAAACCCGAAAAAATTGCCAATATGATAAACAAAAAGTGTCAAGACTAAAAAAACGCCTAAATGAAAAAGGCGCCAAAATGAAAAAATGCCAAAAAAAACGAAAATATCGACATAACTAAAAAAATCGGCACAATTAAAAAAATCGCCAAAACGAAAAAAAATTGCCAAAATTTTGAAAAAACGGTAAAAACCGAAAAAAATCGCCTGAACGAGAAAAATAGTGTCAAAACTAAAAAAATTGCCAAAATAAAAAAAAACGCCAAAAACCGAAAAAATCGTATAACCAAAAAAGTCGCCTATATGAAAAAAAATCGCCAAAATTAAAAAACCGCCATAATAAAAAAATCGCCAAAATTAAAAAAACGTCAAAAACCCAAAAAAAATCGCCAAAACGAAAAAAAGTACCAAAACAAACAAAAAACGCAAATAAACGCAAAAACGCCCCAAAAACTCAAAAAACGCTTAAAACCGAAAAAAACCCAAAAACGAAAAAAATTCAAAAACTATATTTTATATAGGTTAAAGTTCATATTGAATTACATATCTCGTGTCCGGGTCAAAGTCGCACTTCACTGAATTTATTTTTTCATTAATATCACCATAGAGTGGTGACAGTGATGATTTTATATCATGATGATATCAAACTAATATTTGAAAAATACTTGCTGCTAAAAATATCTAATTTGCATGTTGTTTAATTTTTTGCACACAAATAATTGTTGTGCTGCCATTTTTAAACGAAAATTGTTTAATAAATAAACTATAAATGCACATTGACACATAAAATGACATTTGATATCAAGATTAATTTGTCAGGCCGTGAGCTCTGATGATAATATCATAACGCTGTCATACTATTAATGAATTGAATCTACACGTGATGAATTTTCATCATGATATAAATTCATCAGGTGTGGACACTATGTTTACGGCTGTTTTGCTGGTTAGACATATTTGTTGTTGCACTTTTGGAATGAATAAACAATGGAAAACACAAACAACTGTTTACGGTTATGGCAGCACTAATTGGTGAAGCAAATATATTTATGGTTATGGCTTTAATATTATGGTATCACACATCTCATAGAACCTTTAAATTTTTATAAAACTTTCCTTTGAGACTCCCTGCATAAAGAACTTCAAAAAAATAATACATTGAAAAATTATGCAAATACAATTTTCTAATACGAGCAAAAGAACTGCTTAAATTAAGATTACAGAAAATCTTGTCACAGAAACAAAAAAATCAATTAAGCAAATCCATAACAAAGAAGCAATAAAAATAAAATTATTGGAATCGTGGTCTACACAAACGTAAAATGCAAATAAAAGCCGACTCTTTAATGAGGGAAAAAATATTTATATTTTACAACAAGAATTACTAATTTCATCAATGATTTAAAAAAAAATATTAATATATTCTTGTTTTATCGTTATAAAATATTACGCTTTTTTTGTCTTAATTAAATATACATAATTTTGAGCTAGACCTGGCGTTTCCAAAGTAAAGCGATGGATGTTTGATCTAAGAAAGTCAACCAAACATTAGATATAATTTACTCGTAAAACTTAAAATGCGTACTAGGGACTAATTTTGTTCTTATTTCAATTGGTGCTAAAAAGTATAACATGTCTATGTTGTATTTTACATAAAAGGAAAAGGCAGATTTTGCATTGTTTTATGATGCCCATTCACCAAAACAAAAATCAAGGCGAGAAATGGGAGTGTAACCATCCTTTTATGATATATTCAGACGTAAACTTTCAACATGCTAATGTAATCAGTAAATTTTTGAACTGCCTAATTGGTAATTGAGACTCTCCACCATTGGGTATAATGTTGTCGGGTTCTTTAGAGAAAAAAATATGTTAAAGAGAAGAGTTCAAATTGTTGCTTTAATTCCCATTACTTGGGACTTTTACTACCCCGTAAGCATCTCTTCATTTCACGCCCATAAACAAGAGTCGCAGCTATGTCACCCTTCATCTAAACAGGCTGTTGCTGTCATGGCGTGAATGAAGTTAACTGTCAAAATAGTGCTGCCATACTATCCAGCGCTATCGCAACTATGTAAATAATAACGTAAGATTTGTTTTGAGAGTTGATAAAAATACCAATGTGAGTCCGATCACAAGGGAAAAAATGGTAACTAAAATAAAATATATAAATATTTTTGACTCTATTGTATTTAAAAATCTATGGAAACCTGCATCTATAGTAGTGGAATTATTAGTTGTGGGGGTTTACGGAGAATTGCTCATATGCCAGTGAAAAACTTCAAATAAAAATTTTGATACAGCTTGCGACTGTGGGTTTGCAAAATTTGTACTAAAATCCACACCCATAATAATTGGCATGAGATGGAGTTTGTTACCCAATTGTCGTGCACCAGCTTTAGTGTAAGGCAACAGTACGTAATGAAGATTTGTTATAATATAATATTATAAATTCTTTATAAAGACTGCTATATATCTTTTAAACAAATATTTGACATTTAAAACGCTCTTTTATTTAAAAGTTTATATTTATTTTATATTTTTCAACTTTTTAACAAAATTGTCCCCACTGGCAACACTATTGCACTTCACAAGCAATTTCTATTAAAATTAAAAATTTCTTCTGAAGGTATACTTTAAAATTCGGTTAAGTTTATCTGTCCTTATTGTTCGTATGATTACACTAATACACTCATACATATGTGCCTCACACCGATTTGATAACGCTTTACGATCTTACTCAAAATTTATGATTTTATTGGGAAAAAGATTTTTACCCCATAATGTATAGATGTTTACACATCAAAAAGATTTCAGAGTTGAAAAAAAGAACATGTTAATGCTAAAGATAAATTTATTTTCTTCAACACACAGCGATAACTCCTGTATCTTTTTCCATTTCACAACATTCACTATAGAGAAACTATTGTGAATGAAATATAACAGTACTGGCTCAATATCTAATGAAAGTGAACAGATATGGCAGCTCCATTGTAACAGTCACGGTCCTAGTGTGAATAAGGCTTAAGAGCCTGCATTTCGCCAGAACCGAAATATATGTTTAGTCCTTCAAAATTTTGGTTATATAAAATCTACCGCATGTGCCCATTAGAAAGCGTAACTCCGTGCAGCCATTCGGGGCTAATCGTTAAGTCATTGTGGAATGAGATCGTTAAACAATCATTGGCTTAGTAATAACAAAAAATCCCAGTACAGTACACACTAATTTTAGTTGAGCAATTGTTTAGTTTATGGGCGAGAGAGCGAAATATGATGGCTCATCTTTTCAGTATCTTCTCCTCTCTCTTCTATAAGCACAAAATTTGCTCAATTAAAATTGCCGTATGTGAGCGAAGTATCAGGGAACGTAACATAGTGTCCACAGCTGATAATTTTTATATTATATTATTATATAACTCGTAATGTAACACCGGCAGAACAACTGAAATTTGTTTCATTAATATCAACACAAAGGGATGACGTTGAAGATTTTATATCATGATGAATCACTACTACAATATTTACTTCCTCAAACAAATATTTGCAAAAGGTTATCAAACAGAACAAATTTGGATGTTGTTTAATTTTTTGGCCCCAAATAATTGTTGTGTCGCCTTTTTTAACGAAAACTGTGTAATAAATAAACGTCAAATGCACAGTGGTACATAAAATGACATATGATATCAAGATGAATTTATAAGACCGTCAACTCTGATCATTATATCATAACGGTGACATAATATTAATCATTTGAGTCTATACGTTATGAATTTTCATCACGACATCAATTTAACATTTATCATAATATTTACTCGTGAGTTGTGGACACTATGTAACTGACAACATATGATAATAGAGTTGCCAGATGTAGGAACTGTATGACAGTTGAAATCCAATTACAGAATGAAAACTTTGCAAATAAGTATTCCTTATAGGACAATTTTTCTTTGTAAATGTTTGTAATTTCTTCTTCTATGCCCGCATCCCATGCATTGACGATACGTTTATCACTTGTGCAAACTACAATTATTTTACAAACTGCCCCTAATGCGCGAGAACACATTAAAATAATTTTGACAAAACGTTTATTTTGGCTTTTAGCTTATTCACTTAAGCTGAAACATATGTGCGAGTATGTAACCAAGATTTCGCTTCATTAATTTACCAAATCATCATCTGAAAGTCATAAAGCTCGCTCGCAGCTTAATTTTATAGTCACTAACCTATATTTGCAGCGTTTAGTTTTAAATTTTCAAGCGGCTGATACTCAACAACAACAAAAAGTAAATTGATTTTTTTTTATTATTTTTTTATAGAAATTATAAATCAAAACTTAATTGACTTATTAAATACCAATTAAAATGTTCACTCTCAGCAGATTGCCAGCCATTAAGTTAGCGACAAGCAAACAATTATGGATATGCAAATTTCAGGTTAAAATACTCGTAACTATTAAAAAAAAAACATTAAGTGTCAACGATTTCGAATAGTTTTTAGTAAGTTTATGAAGTTAATACCAGTCACTTTTATTTATTTGCTTAACAAATTATTTTATTTAGCAATAAAACAATTGTAAATTAATGACTTTACAAATATATGTATGTATGTATATATCTACATAAAAATAAACATCGTGTAATATATGTATAAAAGAACGAATAAATTATTCAAACCACTTACTTGTATTATAACATTAAGGGGCATTTCATACTGATAGAGTGAATGTTTATTAACCGAATAACTTTATTTTATATTACTTTAAAGTGCATTTACAGCAAAAACACGTGTTTCATTTCATACTGATGATGATTTACATTATAAATAATACATTTGGTAGCATATAATGCTGCTTTTATATTTTCTAAGCTTTGAAGAAAAAAGGCAATATGTCACTAAAAGCCATTATGGTGCATTGCATAGAGATATGCATAAGTTTAACGATAAGGAAAGAGAAAACATTTTAAAGTTAAATTTAATTGGAAAAAATAAAAGAATGCTTGCTATCAGTAAACCATACATAAGTACTACTAACATTTGAAGAAGTTTTTTCAATCAAATGTTTAATTAGAAAAATATTTATTTTCAATTAATAGAAAAAATGTCTACATGCGTTCTTATGTATAAAAAAATTACGCTGCATTATATTTCAAACGCTTGACTTTGTGTTTGCTGGGTAGCGGGCAGCACCAATACAATCACAATACATAAATACAGTCATAGCGCCCACCACTGGCTTAAATTATAATTTATATAATGCTATATCAAGTTTCAGTGAAAATCCTGATAAAACATTAAGATCAGCTTTTCAGCGCCAAAATAAAAAGTTTTTCAAACAATCAAGCCGCACCAGAACCAAAAATAAGGAACAAGTTTTAAACGATGACGATTCCTCTGACTAATATACATTAATAAACCATAAACATATGTACATATCTAAAAGGTTCAGCCAGCCACGAAGAAATGAGCCTATAAATGTATATAAATTTTTTTAATATAAAACGAAACGAAGTTCCTTTTATTTAATTCAACAATAAGATATGTTAACTTAAAAAATACTATACAATGGTTTGTACCTTATTTTGCTTTTAATTTCTTTAATTACATTACTTAAATAAGTATTTGTACCTGTTTGAACTAAATTAAAATAGTATTAATGATATCGTCAAATAGTAAGTCAGTACAATCTTACTATTGACATTTTTGACACATGGTCCAACAAGAACTACTTATTCAGTACTGACGTAGTCTACTGGTAGATTTCGTAGGACAAGCCTGTAATAAATGTCAAAAGTAGATAGCATTAGTTGGGGTATAATTTGTCAGTAGTACTGGTGACATATTCAATAGATAATCAGTATAATTTTACTATTGACATTTCCTGCAGGATATATATAATTGTTAGCTTCATGCATTAAACACATTCACCACAGCAGGCTACACGAACACACGACTTCAAATGTCGCTAGCAGCATTTGTCGCCTCGTAGCCAGCTACCTAATTATTTTGGAGGTGGCAGCAGCACCATCTGTACCTCATATTTAAGTATAAACACAGTTCAGTATTGCCGCCTTCAAATATTTCATATTTATAAAAATTAAATTTCTGTTTAGCAATGTAGTTATATGACGTAAAAGTATAAAAACTAACAAATTTATTCTTTACATCAACTTTTGGATATTGTTTTTGTTAAATAATATGAAATAATTCTACGATATCACTCATTCAACATTTTGTATTATACTGGTAACACTGAATTTTCTCATTGCAGCCAAAGAAATAGGAATTAGTTTAATTGGACTACAACGACAAAATCAGCATAGACAACATCCTGCCGCCATGTTGCCTTGCTGTCTTCAAAATAATCATTCTCATATAAACACGTGTATTCTATTTTTGACATTTCGTAGTCGGTAGCTTGCTGTGGTGAATGTGTTTAATGCTTCATGCAAAATAATTAAGTAGCTGGCTACGAGGCGACAAATGCTGCTAGCGGCATTTGAAGTCGTGTGTTCGTGTGCATCAATCATACTTTTGGCATATATGTACATACATACATCATATACATACATACATACATATGTACATATTCAGAACATTTCTTGTAAAACTCATTCACACATTGTTTACTTTCTTATTGAAGTCTATCAATAATTATTGCAGCTTCCTTAATAAAACAAAACAAATTTATTGATCTTTGAAAAAAAATTCTTGATTTTTATATCAACATCAATTAGAAATTTATGCAAATTAATTTTTTATTTATGTATATACAATGTGTACATAGAATTGATGTTACTTGATTATTACATAAGTTTATTGGCAGCACCATAGATTTAATAATTTTAATTATTCAATTATTAAATAAATAGACAGCCACACCTTTTGCTGAATTTAATTTGGTCTACCTAGCGAAAGAGGAGACGTTAAACAAGAGGTTTTGCAAAGTGCGGTAATAAAAGGAAGCGGATGTATGTAGTTAAAAAACAAATATATACTTTTTATTGTTTTACTGTTTTTATTAATATTTTCGCGGTCACTTGACTTGCAAGATGAGTTTGTGTGTCTTAGACGTTATAATTAAAACATAAATTAATGATGGAAATAAACATGAACTTTGCAAACAATTATTGCTTATTATTGTCTTCAGTTAGATTGATGAATAATTTTTTTCTCATATTTAATTACATATAAAATTTTTATATGCTAATATACTTATTTAATATTAATTTAATTGATAATTGATGTAAATTTAAACATAAAATTGCGCAGCAACATGTTATGGTGATTGCAGCACAAGCGAGTTTGTTGAATGTTTTGAAGAAATTTTTTATACACGAGTATATTTATTAGGGGTAAAAGTTTATGATAACATTTTAAAATAATAATAATAATAATATTATTAACCGATGTGAAGGAATTTTTGGCTTCCTTTTACATATGGGCATTTCTCTCAGAAGGTCTACCAAGACGAAAAAAATTAAAAGTTGTTGAAATTTTTTTTGCAAATTTTTAAAGAAAAACAATCAAATTTAATATATCTGCAAAAGTTTTGCATTTATTCATTATTCAGTTCAAGATATTCATGTCCAAAGTCAAGCAAGTGAAACCTTTTCTTCTAATTTTTGTTTTTAATTTGAAGAGCAACTTTTGTTTTGAAAAATATTCTTAGCGCTAATCGTTATAGATTGAGTTTTTCTCTCTAAGATTTCCGTAAGGATATCAGGAGTTAGAAAGTAATAAATAATATTCAATGCGATGAAAAATTTTTATAAAATTTTTCTTTCCATTTCCGTTTATTTAATGTCCAGTACGACATTGAAAAACAGCCTTTTGTATCAATGCATCGAAACTGCTTGAAGAAAGTTCATCAAGTAATGATTAGAAACAGACATTTTTATTGCAATTAAAATAAAAAAATTAATTTAAAATAATAAGAATTGCGAACTAGGCGCCTATGCAAAATTTGTCCCGTGCGAAATCGCTTGTGTGAAATTTATAAGTATTAAAAAAATATTTTCTTTAATAACTAATTATTTTTGGGTGAGCATTCTATCATTCAATTATATAAATCAAGATGAATAAAAAAAGCGAGTAGTGCAAACGGTACAGAGAAAAATTAAAAGAAAATTAAATTAAATTTCCAAACTATAAATTAAAAAGCCGAGCAAGATTGTGTAACGTTAGGAAAAAGTCAAAAGCTTTAGCTGAAGCAAATAAAGAAGGTTTTGAAGAGAAAAAGCGATATGAACGTATACTTAAAAGGCAAAGTCAAAAAACTTTATTATACCCGATGCATTTTCTTTTTATCAAGGGACTAAAATGTATTTTATACCATCCGATGATATTGAGAAGTACTTACTCTTCATTTTATAACTTGGACGAAAAGTACAAAAACGTAAAAACTATACCAGACATATCTAAATTGCACTTCTTCTGTTGCAAAGTTCAGGAAGTGAAAACAGCTAAAACTGCATATTCCAAAAAAAAAACTATAATTAATGTACCCAATACTATTCGTATTTAATTTTGCCTGTTTTGTGAAATATATTTACTTTTTCATCTCATTCTGCATCTCCCTTTAAGTTCATCGTTATGTTAAAATAAACACATTGAATACCTCTATTTTATTTAATTTTTTATTAATAATTTCCCAAAAAAGCACCAGAAAATATTTGAAAATCATGATGGAACAAAATGTCCCGTACGCCATGGGCCGCACGAATATAATTAAATTTAAATAAGAAAAAACCTGTTAATATTTTTTTTAGTAAAATCTAGCCCATTTAAAGAAACATTGACTCACCTCATTCTAAAATTAGTCACATTAATTTATGGTTTCAAGTTTCGCTAAAATAAGCATTTTAATTGTTTGCTACAAAACCTACTTCCTTTTTTGTCCCGTACGACATTCTCAGTTTTTTGCAATTATCTATAAAACTTAAAATTGGTTATAATTAGATTTAATACCATAAATAGAGCTAATAGGGGCCATAACTTAGGCTAATAATTAAAACAAAAATCTATTTTATTTTGATCTCTATTCCACTTTAAATGCGTACGACTGTCCAGTACGAAAGTATGGAATTGCCCATATGTAAGCTATATTATTGTGAATAATTCTTGCAATATATTATTGTGAATTTCTGAGAGCATTGAGAAGAATTTTATCATCGCTTCTCTAATGCACACTTTCTAATTAGAGTTTTTCTTTTCTAGGACTTTTTCATTTCTCGGGAAAGCGGGAACGACTTTTCGGTTTCACGGGAATTCCCGGGAATTCTCATTCAATGCAACACAATACAAAATATTTTTTATTTTAATTTATTTCAACAAACAAAAAAATTATAATTCATGAAATCGATTAAATAATAATGTCTTTTTAAAAACACATTAGTCAAAAAAAATAATACCATTTCAGTGCTTTATATAATAACAATGCATAAATACAAATATTATATGTAAATGCAAAGCCAAATGCATTGATATAACGCAAAAAAAAAGCAAATTATATTCAGCCCAATCATGAACAACAATTCCGTGCGAGTCATCATGAATTTGTTTTTTCCCTTTTTTACCAAATGCGGGAATAAAACAACTCTCCGTGGAAAAAGTAGGTATTATGAACGCCTTTGAACTTGATTTTTTTACTACAAATCTTTCCCTTGCAAAACAGACAGGAGTTTACATAAAAACATATATAATACTCCATTAAAAAAAATTTATAAACATAAAATTGTATTTTATAGTGTTTTTATGTAAAAAAAAAACATATAATGCCTAAATAAATCATTTATACATTTTTTTTACATATTTTTTCAAGTTGGTGAATTTTAGTAATTTTGTTTACTCTCTCACTCAAAAAAAAGGGAGAAACAAAATGTCAACCAACAAGCAAAACAACGAGCTTAGTAATGCGCTGATGCCACGTATTACTCTTTTTGTTCCCAAGGAATTTATGATTGGAGGAATGTTTTCTCGAGAAAATTTTTTTCCGCTAGAAATAAATTCGGAGGAAATATTCATGATATTCAAAATGTTTCTTTGGAAATAGGACTTTTATTTTATTTTGTAATTTTTCTTTTACTTCCTTGCACATTTCTGTTTTAGTTTTATGAATTATTGTAGAATTAAATTTTGTACGTCGCGTTAGGCTTTTGGTAAATAAAGGCCTCAGATATAAAAAAATCTCAGGAATTCCCGCACAAATTTCTCGGGATTTCTTTCCCGGAAAATGTGCGAGATTCCGTTAAAATTTTTCCGGGAAATCTCATTTAAAAACACTATTTTAATACATACTTTCAACTCAACGATTGAATAGAATTTATAAACACATAAGAAAAAAATTTAAAATTTCAATAATTTTTAATAAAATTTCCTAATTTAATCTTGCAGGTATGGGATGATGAGTTACAATATCTGGCTGGATTAAATGTACGAACTTGTATACTGGATCACGATGACTGCAATCACACGTACAGATTTCGCAATACCGGACAGAATTTATGCGGCATCTCCAGATTAAAGTCACGCTTTGTAAATGTTACAAATCTCATAGATGAAACTGTAACATTGTGGTTTGATACTGAATACGATTTAATTGATAATTCGTTTGTTAGCGCCTTTAAAGTTACCGACACTTTGTAAGTTATAATAACGATATTTAGATAGATCAAGCAAGCATCCTCAAAATAATAAACACGGGAATTGCTTATCTTAAAAATTTTAAATTTTTTGGTACATGAGCAAAACACTTCGAAGTGTTTAATTTGTAATGTTTAATAGAGGCCTGGGTAAATAGTCTTGAAATGTAAATACGTCTTGTTTTTAGGGTTCCGTACACCAAAGGTGAAAAGAACCCTATTGTTTTCGCTACGCTGTCCGTCACACGCTATTTTCTCAGGAACCGTAAGAGGTAAAGACAGAGTATGTAGAACCGTGGCCGCTACAACAACAAATACATGAGAATTAAAAATTAAAGGATGTTTCAAAACGATTAACGAAAAATTTAAAATCCCATGTAATAAACATACAATTGTATGTACATATGTATGTATATTGACACTTGAAATTTGTAAAATTAGTGTATTTTTATATAGACTACAACAATTAACACTAAAATTTAAAAAAAATATTAATTAAAGGGTGGTCCATCAGCAAATGCAATTTTGACTATGTAGTTGAGACAACTTGCTATATCTTGGAAACCGTAAGAGGTAAACTCTTGAAAAAAATCCGAAAATTATAAAATCGCCAAACCACAAAAAAAATCGCCAGAAAACCAAAATCGCTTAAAGAAAAAAACCAGGGACCGTAACTGTTATGACTTTTATCAAAAAAATCAAGAAATAAGAGTTATTTTTGATTTTTATATTTTTAGATAGAAAATAAGAGTTATTTTTGATTTTTATATTTTTAGATAGAAAATAAGAGTTATTTTTGATTTTTATATTTTTAGATAGAAAATAAAAGTTATTTTTGATTTTTATATTTTTAAATGAAAAATTAAAGTTATTTTCGATTTTTATATTTTTATATCAATAATAAAAATCAATTAAAAATTCGTGACATAGGTAATATGTTTATTAATCTTTGTTACGTATTAAAGTAAAAATAAAGTACACAGTTATAATAACAACAAAATGTGTGTAACAAAGTTTCTAAATTACGCTGTGCATTGCCCTTGAACTTGAAACAACGCTATTATTTGTTCTTTCATTTTTGTTGTTGTTGTTATTATTAGCGTAATCTTATTGTTGTTTTTAATTTATTAATTGCAATGCAAATTGTATATTAAGTGATAACATTCAATCGCGAGGGAGAAGTTGTGACAAGCACTGCTTATTTATAAAAGTAAAAGTTTTACATAATTTGATAATGGGAAGAAAACGGAATATATACATACGTGATTTCTATATTATTGATGGCTCCAATGGAGAATGTAAAATGTGTAAAAAAAAATTGAGTGCGATATGTTTAACTAATCTGAAAAGACATTTACAAAAGGACCATAGTAAGGAATATGATGAAAAAAGGGTTAAAATAGAAAGCAGTGATACATGCGAAAATAATGAAAAAATTAAATTCACTATTGAAATGTCCGTGAATGAAGTTGTTAATGCTTGTATTACTTTGCTAACCAAACAATCAGTGCCCTTGTCATTTTTTGATAGTGAGCCATTTAATACATTAACAAAACCAATATTTGATGGTCTTCATATTCCAAAAATAAATTCTAGAAATATTTTACAACATTTGGAAGATAAATTTGATAAGTTGCAAAATAATATAAAAAATATAACAAAAAATAAAATAGTTTGCATAAAAATGGATACAGCTACTCGCCACGATCGTGCTATTTTGGGCATAAATCTGCAAATAATCTCATCCAATACTCTTCAAGCTATAACTCTATAAGCTATTTCTATGCATTCATGTTTTTAAAGCTGATAATGGATAAGTCACATAATATATTATATTCATATAGAAATTTGAATGAAGCAGCATATTATAGTACGTACGGCATCAACAAATAAATAAAAGTTTTGAATTGATTTTTATTATTGATATAAAAATATAAAAATCAAAAATAACTTTTATTTTTCATTTAAAAATATAAAAATCAAAAATAACTTTTATTTTTCATTTAAAAATATAAAAATCAAAAATAACTTTTATTTTTCATTTAAAAAAATAAAAATCAAAAATAACTCTTATATTTGATTGTTAAAATAAAAATCAAAAATTTAAAAATCATGCAATATGTTGGATGCACTTCGCCTAAAAATCATGATGGTGTAATTAAAAGTTTTCTACGTTGTTCATTTATGTATGATTTATTTCTTCAAAAATTGAAAAATAACTCTTATTTTCGGTCCCTGAAAAAAACGAAGAAAAGCACCAGATTAAAAAAAATTTCTAACACAAAAATATATCAGCAAAACCGAAAAAATCGACAAAATTAAAAAATCGCCAAAATGAAAAAAAAAACGCCAAAAACAAACAAAAATCGCCAAAACGCGAGAAATGCTCCAAAATTAAAAATATCGCTCAAATGAAAAAATCGCCTAAATGAAAAAAAATGCAAGAATGAAAAAAAGCCAAATTGAAAACTCGTCAAAAACCAGATACATCGCTCAAGTGCGAAATAGGCACCAAAAGTAAAAAAATCGCCTAAATGAAAAAAACCGCCAAAATGAAAAAATCGCTAAATTAAAAAAATCGCCAAATTGAAAAAACGCCAAAAACAAAAAAAAACCCAAAACACGAAAAAAGCGCCAAAACTAAAAAAATCGCCAGAATGAAAAAATCGCTAAAATTAAAAATGTTGCCAAAATTAACAAAAAAAAATCACCAAAAAAACGCCAGAAACCAAAAAAATCGAAAAAACCGAAAAAAGTGCCAAAAGTAAAAAATTGCCAAAAACCGAACAAATGCAAAAAACACCAAAACTAAATACAGCTCAAGCCGGAAAAACTAAAAAACGAAAATAAGCCAAAACTATAGTATTTATTATATAGGCTAAAGTTCGTATTGAATTACATATTTAGTGTCCGTACGGAACCCTTCGGACGCGGGTCAAAGTCGCACTTCACTGAATTTATTTAAATGTATTATAGTAAACCAATTAGAAATGCCGTCGGTTAATAAGCAAAGCTCGCTCGTAACGAATTATTTTCCTTTTTACTCTTATACCTGCAATAACTGACACAAAATGTCTTGCCAACAGAGTTGTTTAGCGTTTGTTTTAGAAGATTTCGCAGTAGTAAAGCATTTGAAAAATCCCTCATGTCTTAAATGTTCTTGTCAGTGGTCTTGTGCAGGACTTTAAGGTTTAATTAATTTCCGTTCCGCTGCAACTAGCAGAGACAGCAACCAGTATTTCTAACACATTATGGATATATATATACATGTGTGTATATGATTATAACAGAGCACTGTTAGTTATTTAACAACAGGTATCAAATGGATTATGATTCCAAATAGTTGGAACTTTAAAATATGCGGACTTTTTGCCACTTTTTTTTAAATGCACGAACGAGATCAATCTCCGCGTGTAGTGTTTCGAGGTTGCCTGATTTATATACAGCTTCTTCGGTTAAACTATTTTATTTATCTCTCTCTCTCTCTCTTTCATTACAGTGAAGCTTACGGGCATTTCGCCGAAATTATAGTCGACCGTATTACACATGTTGGCTGTGCCATAATGCGTTTTACCAGGCCCGACTATCCCTATGTTTACATTTACAATGTAGTGTGTAATTATTCATCAGTATATGCGCTGGGTGCACCCCTGTATAAAACTGGCTACCCAGGCATTGCCTGTAAGACTGGTAGAAATGCTCGTTTTCCTGCCTTGTGTTCCGAAAGAGAAGAGTTTGATGCAAACTATTAAGTATTATGGCAAATATTTCATTTTCTTTTTATGTCTGTGAATTTTAATTGTTATTTTTAAGATTTTGTTTTATTTAAACAATTTAGTGTAAATATTTGTATTTGTATTTATAGTTTTAATCTAGTAAAAACATTTAATACGTTTTGAAAAGATATTAAAAAAGATTTAAAATACAAAAACCTTGTTTAACATTCTTGGTGGCGTCTACTTATTTGGAATCAGGTAAGTGGAATTTGAAAAGAAATTAAATCTTATGGCTGGCAAGTGAACTTCATGGCAACGCAACTGAAACTAAAGTTTGTATTATAATGGCAACTTTCTCCAATTGTCAAAGACTTATCGAAAACACGATTATGACAGATTGGGAACTGAAAAAAACTAAAAAAAAACTTCAAATTATAAGAAATGTAAGTAATGAGAAAAGCTGTTAAGTAGAAGTGCTGGAAAAAATTGCTCCTCATAAAGATGATTTTTTCAGCGGTTTTCAAACAGTTTTCATGTAAATTTAAGCAAATAACTTTTAAATTTTAGACTAAAATGAGTTCTTTAAAAAAATTAATTTTTTTAAATCCTGATGAGTATTTTCTAACACTATGGAGGAGTTACAAGGTCTTGTATGACTAAAATTAGCTTCTAACATGGTTTTTTGCTCAATTTCGGCAAATTAAAAATTTCGATTTTTTGGAAGCAATGAAAATGTAGTTCCACTAGAATGACTTCCATTTTTTTCACTGGGGTATTATGCTTCGATGGCACTTAGGACGATTAAAATTCTTCAAAATTACTGCCTCTTGTGTGAGTAAATGTCAGTGCTCAAAGTAATTTTTAACTAACAATCTCTTTTTTCACCTTAAAATTCCAATAAAATTAATAAGAATAAGAATTAATTAATAAGAATTTTGATATAAAAAAATTTTTTTAATTTTATAAATTTTTTGCTTTAAAAACTATGTCTTGTTTTAGACTCGGCAGTTTTTCTTGAAGCAGTTTTCTTCAATTCTCTTTTAAAGCTCCTCATTTGTTTACAAACAGACAGTTTCTTGTTCAATGTTCCTATTGTTTTAATGCAGCGAATGAAATAACAAAAGAGAATTGAAGTAACTTTTCGGTACAAGCAAGTCAGTACCTCATTTTCTTTCTTCTTTCCTCTCTCTCTCTCTTCCATAAACTCAGAGTTGTGCTAGGAACACAATTGGGACGAACGACGAATTTCGTCCACGTCGACGAATTCGTCGATAAGCATTCGCTGCGTAAATTCGTCGTGTGAAGCACAATAACGACGAATCTACTCACCGAATTCCTCTCTCATATTTGATAAAGTTGGTTGTTGTGTGTCAGGGATGAGAAATCAGATTAACAAATTGTACTAATTTTGAAGAAAAATTGTACTTTTTTCAGTACGATTGCACCAATTTCTTAATTTTTATTTTTTAATACAATTTTTAGTATTTTTTTTTTCATTAACTAAAAACTTACGTAATATTTATTTGAACGTACATATATGTACGTAATGTGTGTAAAAACTTAACAATTAACAAAAAGTCACGTTGAAATTCAATGATTATATTATTAATTGATATTAATCTTTAATATCAGAAAGTACACAAAAGAAAGTTAGTTGTTGAGATCTGACTATAAAAATTACATTTAGAATATACTTTGCCATCCTTTATTATTAGTGAAATTTGATAACTTAAATTAGCAACTGTTAGTTGCCAATTACCATCCGCAATACCATGTTGGCAGCTTAACTAAAGTTTAAGTAATTAAACTCCTAAGCCCATTGAGTCTAAAGTCTAATCACCTCTTGCAATTTGATTACAGCGATTGATTCATTCAACAGATATTGTTGAGGAAAATGTTCGCAAAAACGCATTATTTCAATAACTCAAAATCGTTAGAGAAATATCGTTTTCGAACATTTTTTTAAATTGTTTAATATTTGCTTACATATTTGTATATTATTTAAAATAAATTCAGTGAAGTGCGACTTTGACCCGCGCACGAAGGGTTCCGTACGGACACGAGATATGTAATTAAATACAAATTTTAGAATACACAAAATATAATTTTTGCATTTTTTTTTTGTTTTTGACGTTTTTTCAATTTATGCTTTTTATTTTATTTTGGCAATTTTTTTGATTTTGGCGATTTTTTCATACAGGCGATTTTTTTTTGGTTTCGGCTATTTTTTCGGTTATTGGAATTTTTTTTTCATTTTTGGCAATGTTTTTAGTTTTGATACTTTTTTCTCGTTTTGGCGATTTTTTTTCAGTTTTTGGCATTATTTTATTTTTTGGCGATTTTTTTCGTTTTAGCGGTTTTTAATTTTGGCGTTTCTTCAGTTTGGCAACTTTTTTCATTTAGGCGCTTTTTTTTAGTTTTGACACTTTTTTCTCATATTGGCGTTTTTTTCGGTTTTTGGCGTTTTTTAATTTAGCTTTTTTTAATTCTGGCGATTTTTTTCATTTTGGCAATTTTTTTTTCATATTAACAATTATTTTGTTATTGGCGCCTTTTTCGCGTTTTGGTAATTTTTTTCGGTTTTTGGTGCTTTTCTCATTTTGAAGATTTTTTTCATTTGGATTATTTGTTCGAATTTTGCGATTTATTTTAGTGTTAAAAATGTTTTTTAATTTTGGCAGTTTTTTTCGTTTTTTTAAATTTTTGGAGATTTTATAATTTTCGGATTTTTTAGTTTTATCGTTTTTGAGTTTACCTCTTACGGTTTCCAAGATATAGCAAGTTTTCAAAATTATATAGCCGAAATTGCATTAACTTTAACCCTTTAATTTAATTTTTTTTAAATTTTAGTGTTAATTGTTGTAGTCTATATAAAAATACACTAATTTTACAAATTTCAAGTGTTAATATACATACATATATACATATAATTGTATGTATATATATTAAATGGGATTTTAAAATTTTTCGTTGCTCGTTTCAGAAGACCCTTTAATTTCTTATTATCATGTATTTGATGTTGTAGCGGCCAAGGTTCTACACACTCTGTCCAAATTTCAGGTCCGTAGCTCTAACGGTTCCTGAGAAAATAGCGTGTGACAGACAGACGGACAGCGTAGCGAAAACAATAGGGTTCCTTTATTCACCTTTGGTGCACGGAACCCTAAAAATTATGGATTTTTAAACACTTTGAAATTTAAATCAGACGGAAATTCAAAGGAGGGCTTTCAAGGTCAAATGTATCTTACATTTAATTTTTTTAAGAGCTATCAATTTCTTTAATTTTTGGTACAAATTATATGTATAATTTGTATAATTTGTAATTTAATGCATTATAATGCATTAAACACATTCGCCACAACCAGCTACCGACTTCAAAATGTTAAGCATAGAATGCACATGTTTATAAGAGAATGATTATTTTGATGACAGCATGTTTCCGACAATGCGCTAATAAAATAGTGTTGCCAGTGTAAGACAAAATGTTGAATAAATGATATCTTACAATTATTTCATATTATTTAACAGAAGCAACATCCCAAAATTGACGTAAAGAAATAAGTTGATTACTTTTGTAATCTTAAGTTAAATTAGTGCGTTTTAAAAGAGTAATTTTATTTTTAATAATGAGAAATATTTGAAAGTGACAATATTGTGTATGTATTTAAACTTGAATATCAGGTAAGCAGCTGGTTACAAGGTGAGAAATGCAGATAGCGGCATTTGAAGGCATGTGTTCGTGTAGTCTGCTGTGGTGAATGTGTTTAAATGATTAAACAGAACACCGGCTTAAACACATTTTCCATACAAATTGACACAAAAAACAGCCACAGAAACCAGTCGTGAGGTAGAATCTATTTTATTTTGAGAGCGTTGTTTCTTATGCTCTCACATACCAATACTCATTCTCACAAAAATTTTACCATACTTTCGAAAGAAAAATAAGCACAAAAGAAAATAAGACAAATATCAGAGAGCATTTGAAGTTACTGCCGTCGATTTTATTATGGGCTTTATTAATTTGTCAGCGATTTGCCTGAAGTCGCAGACTTTATTCAGCTTCATCATTAATGCATTAGACAGACAGACAGAGAGGGAGAGTGAGAGAGATATATGTATGTAGTGGAAAGTATTGAAGGTGAATGCCCTAGAATAGTGCCCCGGAACGTTACCATATGTGAAGATTTATTTTATTTTTGAAGTTTTTCGAGATGTCAAAAAGACTAAAAGATTTCTTAGCTAAAAATAAGATTTTTGAAAATATGAATTATACTACTCTTAACATATTAGCTGAAGTTCGTTTTGTTTAAACTACTTCCATATTTTATTCTTTGTTTGATAAAAATCACGAATAGAAGTAACACGCTGCAACACTATTTATTTCCTTTGATTAAATAGATAAGATATTCGCGATAAAACTACATCTAGTGAATAAAAAACGTCCTGAGGGCTAAACACTTTTTCAGAGCATCGCTCTACAGTTTTGGCTAAGAAAATAAATATTTTTCTAGATACATATACATAGCAAAGAGAATGCCACAGTTAGATTTACAAATATACAATATTCAATAGCCTACTATTACGAATATTACGCGTATTTATTACGAATATTTCGCGTTTAATATGTATTACGAATATTTATTTTTTTTAAGTATATAAGGAAGTCTCTGCTGGGGTATCTGTTTAGTCTGAAGGTGTCCGCCGACGAATCAACATCAATACACTAGACTGCCAAATCACTCTACAGCCAGTCGCGCAACTACACTTAAGCCTGCAGTACACAGCATCTAAAAAACCACATGCGCACTTGGCTCTGACGTCTTCACGAAGCTACATTTGCTACATGCCGTGTAATACTAACATGTGCACATGTAGATGATCACATGCTTACATGTGTCACATTTGTATTTTGAAATAAATTTTTTATAAAAATTTTACGGAACATAGCCACTAATAGCAATTTAAAAAAATACAACCAACATGCTGAAAATTCCCTCAACATCATCGCGACATGCGCATGTGGCTTTGTACATGCCGTGTAAAAAGGTATGTTTGTAGGCGTTATATATTAATTTTAAAATAATTGCCCAGTATAGCTGTTTAATATGTCATAGTCAAACAAAAATAAGGACTTATGCTATAAACAAAATTGGGACGAACGGCGAATTTCGTCCAAGTCGACGAATTCGTCGATAAGCATTCGCTGAGTAAATTCGTCGTGTGAAGCACAATAACGAAGAATTTACTCACCGAATTTCTCTCTCATATTTAATAGAATTGGTTGTTGCAGATTAACTCAGCCAGGTGACTAATGTCATTATACCAATTAAAATATCAAATTTGGATTGTGTAGGTATAAGGCTAAAAACATGCTTTTATTTGGGTATCCATAAGCACCTAACCATGATACAATTATACTAGGTACATGCACAAGCCCAGCCTGTCACTGTAAACATTGCACCTAGTTGTCAAACTTTGTTTACAAGCTGCAAAAATGTTAATGTATTTGTGTAAACAAAATGATTACAGTGTTGCCAATGAATTTACACATGGCTGTGTCTCCAATTACACATTGAAGAAAATTACACTACACATCTTTTGTGTAGGTTAAAATTAAAACAATAATAAATAAAAATAGAACCCAAAGTAGAATTACACACATATTACACAAGAATTCAATTACATCGCCTACACATGTGAGTAGAAATTACACACTGTCTAACTGCACCCATATTGGCAACACTGAATAACTATAATCATGCAGGAATGCCGCGTCTGCAATTGTACTTTAGTTACCCTGTAATTGTTATTTTTATAAACAAAAGACAGTTGTTTCCGACAATTTGGGGTTTGTTTATACCAACAAAATACATGTGTTTTTTGGTGTTGTAATTTTGTTGTAGTTCTGCATTTACCTATTATAATTGTATCATGCACCTAACGAATATTCAGTTTTGTATGGTGTTTGACATTTCCAATAAGACACATACAATCTGACGATGCTACCCTGCTTTGAAAAGAAAGAAGGTAATTTATATTTATTATAAGTACATGTGGTTATTTCTGTTGTAATATTTGTTGTAATAATACGGTTACCTGATTGATGTGCCTTGAGATTAACCAATAATTATCACTACCAAAACAAAAATACGTAACGAAATGCAATATGACTTGTTGGAAGCACTTCTTAGAATAAACACAAACTTTAAAAATAATTCAATTTGCTGTGACAAATTTAATTCTTCTGCTGAAATGATAAAGGTTTTTAATACAAGCACTAAGTACAACAAAATTTCTGAGGCTGATAAATCAAAAGATTTCGATTCTGAAGTTTTTGAAATGGTAAACTTTGGTTAAATTTTTTTATACTTGTGTATATTAATCTATATACATATGTATGTGTAATTTTTTTTTCTTTACAAATTGTATAAGTAAAAATTAAATTAATATGAATTGAAATGTGTATAGCTAACGATATAAATTAATTTTATTGAATAAATCAGCCTAATTAAAATTCTTCCCTATCATTTGTTCTCGGGGTATAATCCTCCTATTCTAAATAGCCGGGGAATAAGCAGATACGGGAGTGAGTAAAATCTGGATCAGCTGTTTAATGTTTACATATTTTTCTGCACTAACGAAAGAGTTCAGCAATAGAAATTTAATAAAAATTTTATGTTTTCATTGACTATAAGATTGCGTGTTAATATAATATTTGTTTTTGTTTAAATAAAAATTAAATAAACAGTCTAACCATTCACAGACATGCGGAATAACTTTGTGCTGAGAAAGTGGCGTGAAAACTGAGCCAGGTCCAGATGGAAATTGATTAAATTCCCAAGAACTGTGTGTACAAAGGAAATTTTAAATTTTATAAAGTTTTTTTATCGGTCTTGAAAATATTAGATGGAAATAAATCTTCGATTTAACTATTATGTGAGCTTAAAGGAGGCCTGAAAAATTTAGTGTTTTAGTATTTGTTCTGAATACAGAAGTAGTTTATGTTTGGAAGTGCATGTGCGCACGGTTTAGATAAAAATGCAAAAATACAAAAGGGAAATATAATAAATAATTCGGTATTTATTTAAACTTTTTGTTCTAAATAAATGCTTATACTATTGGTTTGCAACATTTATTAATATGATTTTTAAATGTTTCCATTAGTACCCTTCAAAATGTTTGGGGGGAAAGACTCTCAACAAATTCTCCTTCTCCCTCATATTTAGAACACCTGCTTTTCTCCCTGGGAGTTTTGTCTCCCTCTCCCTCATGTTCAGAAAACCTAATTTTTTCTTTCCCCGGGAAATTTTGATTCATAATAGGAGGAATGGGAAAAGAGAAAAACTCCCGGGAATTGCTATTCATAGTTATTATATATGTTATTTTTGTCATTATAAGCTCTAGAAAAAAAACGGGCAAGAATGTGTGTGATTTTGTTTTCCACAATTGTGGTATGGGGTTTGCGGGTAACTGCTCTAGAACAGTGATGTCAAAAATAAAACTATAGTTACATGTGTGAGAAAGTACACAGAAAAATAAATATTTGGAACAAATGCAGTTTAGTGAAAGAGCTCCACAAAAATTAGAAAGGATAATTTGATAGAAAATTAAAAAATGAAAAAAGAAAATTAAATAAAAAGTTGGCGGCGACACATATTTTCCGAGTGATGGGGCTCGGAACTTTTTATAGGAAACTATGAAGAATCTCCACAAAAAAAATTCGCAACTGTTCCAACTGTTTTTTTTTTTGTTTGTTTTATTTTTTTACTAACTCACTGCAAAGAAAGCAAACGTTTTCTTCCGTTTATTTCCGTACTCTGTTCTAATTAATTTTTACTGCCTGTTTTTTTAAGTTTATAAATCAATAAAAAACATTGTTATCGCTAAACAAAAACAACTAAAAACAAGATCTTTAACCGGAATAAATTAGTTTCTGCATTCATCTTTAGTATTTAGCAGTCAAACAAAATTATTTAATATAAACACTTTATAAAATTGATAACAAATTAATTATGCGTCAATTTAATGAATTTGAATTAAAAGTAGAATTAAATAAAAACGCGCTCAGACATTTATTAACATGCAGATTATAAAAAAAACAAAAAATAAGCGTAAGGAAACATAATTAAAGTATTCATAATATGAATTATATACATGTATGATGTATTAGAGAGAATATGCTTCCCTGTGGACAGATGTCAGATACTCGTACGTCATACTTACATGCATCAATAATTATTTATTATCCGTTTTATTTTATTTTGCAAACAAAAAAAAATTAATTACATTTCTATTAATCAAAGTTTTGACGGCTTAAAAACAAAATTTTAAAATGTGCCAACTGTTAAAACGTTGATTCCCTTTTTGTTGTTGTTTGTTTGTTTGTTTGTCTGTTTTTTTTCTTCTTCAAGAGCTGAATTAAATTTTGTAAAAAAACTCAAAAAAAAATTTTTTTTTGACATGTAAACAAATCGGTTTTTGTTGTTGTTGTAGTTTTTAAATCTTTACACTTTGTTATTGAGTAACATTTGAGATTTGTGACTAATAACCTCTTAATGATTTGTCAGCTTTTAATTTTTATTACTTATTTTATTGAAGTTCAACTTTTTCATAAAAATAAATAAATATGTATTTAATTGCAGTTAAATGTTTTAAATTTTAAAAAAGTGATTTCTTGATTTTTGAATGAAGTATTAAGAGACGTTAAGTCTCAGCCGACTTCAATTTGCTTCAATCAAAATGTTTAATCGACTTCACATAAAAAAAGACATTGAATTTCGTAGAATTTTTTGTTTGTTAACATCGTCATCTTTCACCAGCAACGAGTTTGCTGTTTGACCCCTTAAAAAAAAGTTAAAATCAGGCGTAGCCAAACAAGGCATCATAAATGAAGTGCCAAATAAAATAACTCCCAATGCAATAACTCCCACCCAAAAATGAAACAAGTCCCTATCAGACAAATTAAATAACTTCCAATAATTGGGACTTATTTCATTAAAAACTTCCAATGAAATAAGTCCGAAAAATGGATATGTAAAAATATATATTTCCCCGCAGCGATGCCAACTATGAGTATTTATAATCAGGGTAGGGACAAATTCTGCTCGCGAGCATAATATTTATTAACTCGCTTGCTTTAAAATTTTATAAGACTCGTACTCCTTGTGTGCTCAATTAGTAAGCATTAAATGAGTCGCTTTAAAATTTGTACTCGCGAGTTCTAATTTTGGACTCGCGAGCACAAATTTTAAAACGAGCGAGTTAATAAAAGTTGTGCTCGCGAGCAGAAAAAATATCTGTTATACTCGTCCCAATTTTTTTTTATTGCTGGTGCATAAGCAAACAAAATTAATAAAACTCGCGTATAATTCTTTTTTATTTTTAACTCTCAAAACTTCAAGGCGCTTGCGAAGTTAATTTTTTAACTCGTGAGGACACAAGAGTAGCTCTTTCAATACAAATAATAAAACTCGCTCGAATTGAATTCGTTCGCGAGAGAGTTTAATTCGAGCACTCTCCGCACTCTGTGCGATATTTCCCTACTTAAAACGTCACATTGTCAACTATTTATAGCCCAAAACACGCATTTTCCTACACGCTATGGAGACTTTTTTGTTTTGATTTCTTCTACTCTCATCCCCCAAATCGGTTCAGTTTTATGTAAAAAAAATACAAAGAAAATTCATACCGATAAGTTGCGTTTTAGGTCAAAGTTGGCCTTTAAGCCCATTTTTCAATGTAATTTTTTGCATATGACTATCTTTTCAAAAAATCATTTTAATAGAATATGACATATGGCAATATTTTAGTTCTTCTAGTGTACAACATTAGTTTCAAAAAAAGTTTTTTGCTAAAATTAATTAATTTAGAAAATAATGAGAAAAATAACCAACAAAATACCAAAAAATTTACGTAACAAAATTATATTTATATGGAAATTTTTTATTTTAAGCATGTACAATAAGAGCTTACATACATACATATATATATTAAATTATTTCATACATATAGAGTATATATAGTCAAAATAGATCTAAAAAAAATTTAAAAAAAATAAAAAAGATTACATTGAATATATGGGCTTGAGGGCCAACTTTGAGGGCCGGAAGCACCCCCTAAAACACAACTTATCGGTATGGATTTTTTTTTGTATTTTATTTTACATAAAACTGAACCGATTTGGGGGTGAGAGTAGAAAAAATCCAAAAAAAAATAAATAACGGCCACCCTAATATACATTTGTGCCTTAATTATGAAAGTGGTCTAATGCCAATTTCTTGACTTGGTAATCAAACTGTAATTATTTTTAAGTTCGAATTAAATACGAAATTGTGTTTTTGAGTGCATAATTAAATAACAATTAAATGCCCAACCTTGTGTAATTAATTATTATTTAAGTTTTACGAGCGCACCATATGTTTTTATGCTTGTGTGTTTTTATTGAAAACACAGACATGACATCATGTGGTCCTATTAAAAACATCATGTGGTCGTATTAGGAAGAATTTCGTTTAATTTTCATAGTTTCATATCATGGTATAAATAAATAGAAAATTTCATTCTGATGCTCTTTTGATTTCATAAAATGTGTTTTTATGCAATTTTATGTTCTGCATTTTTATAACCTAACTTTTTTGTTTATGGTAAACAGCTGTTCTTTGGAAATCTTTCCATAATATTTGGAGTTTTTTAGTGCTTCCGTACTTTCAACGTAATTTAATAAGAACTTTAATCAACCACTGAAAAAATGAAATCGTATTTAATTACAGCTTAACTTTAAATAAAAATTAGATAATTATATATTTAATTATTAAGTAAAATAATTTGAGTGAAGTGCGACTTTGACCCGCGCACGAAGGGTTCCGTACGAATACGAACTTTAGCCAATATAAACTATAGTTTTGGCATTTTTTCGTTTTTGGGTTTTTTCGGTTTTAAGGGTTTTTTAGTTTGGGGGTTTTTGAATTTAATGACACTTTCTGAGTTTTGGCATTTTTTTCACGTTTCGGCGATTTTTTTTTTGGTTTTTGAAGTTTTTTTAATTTTGGCGATTTTTATTATTTTGACGTTTTTTTTATTTTGGCGATTTTTTTATTCTTGGCGATTTTTTTAGTTTTGGCACTTTTTTTTCTCGTTTTGACGTTTATTTTAAATTTTTGCGATTTTTTTCGTTTTGACGATTTTTTTATATTTGGCGATTTTTTTTTAATTTTGGCGATTTTTTTTCATTTTGGTGATTTTTTTTTCACATAAGGAATTATTTTTATTTTGGTGCATTTTTCGCGTTTTTGGCGATTTTTTTCGGTTTTTGGCGTTTTTTTATTTTTGGCGATTTTTTTTCGTTTAGACGATTTTTTGGAATTTGGCGATTTATTTTAGTGCTAGAATTTTTTTTAATTTTGTCGATTTTTTTCGATTTGGCGATTTTTTTAAATTTTTGGCGATTTTTTTCAGGTTGTGGCGTTTTTTTCAGTTTGGCGATTTTATAATTTTTTGATTTTTTAGTTTTACCGTTTTTAAAAATTTCAAGAGTTTATCTCTTACGGTCTCCAAGATTACAAAGTCAAAATTGCATTAACTGATGCCCAAGGTTCTACAGGGTGGCCCAGAAAGACCGAAGTGGTGTGAATTCCTTATAACTTTTTATTTAAGACATATTTTTTTAATTTTTTGTTTTTTAAATACAGTAAATTTATAGGGAATATTTTTAGATTAGTTATTAAAAATTTTATCCCGCAAGTGGTGGCCATTTTCTGCTTCGCACAAATGTGCTCTTTCCATTTCCATTATTCATAACTTATTTATGAGTGACGAAGCCCATTTCCAATTAAATGGGTTTGTTAACAAGCAAAACTTTAGGATATGGGCTAAGGAAAACCCGAGAGTACTTCATCAACGACAATTACACCCAGTTAAGTGTACTGTTTGGTGCGGTGTTTCTTCAGAAAGGATCATTGGTCCATATTTTTTGGAAAATGAAAGAGATGTCGCCATTTCCATCAATGGTGATCGATATCGGGCCATATTGGAAAATTTTGTAAGGCCAGCCGTGGAATACCATCCGCAAATATGGTTCCAACAGGATGGAGCCACAGCGCACACTCCGAGGGCCACAATGGCTATTTTACGCGACATCTTTGGGGAAAGAATAAATTCTCGTAGAAGCAATTTTAATTGGGCTCCGCGTTCCCCGGATTTAACCGCTCCAGACTGTTTCCTTTGGAGTTATTTAAAAGGGAAAGTTTATGTTAATAAGCCTAGGACTATTGAGGAATTAAAAATCTATATTCCAGACGAAATTAACAACATAACACCGGAAGTTTTGCGAAAGGTCATGGAAAATGTGTTGAAAAGAGATCATTTGTGCGAAGCAGAAAATGGCCTCCACTTGCGGGATATCATTTTTAACAACTAATCTAAAAATATTCCCTATAAATTTACTGTATTTAAAAAACAAAAAATTAAAAAAATATGTCTTAAATAAAAAGTTATAAGGAATTTACACCACTTCGGTCTTTCTGGGCCACCCTGTACATACTATGTCCAAATTTCAGGTCCTTAGCTCTTACGGTTCCTGAGAAAATACCGTGTGACGGACAGACGGACAGCGTAGCGAAAACAATAGGGTTCCTTTTTTCAACTTTGGTGTACGGAACCCTAAAAATGGGGTCAAGTCATACATTATTTTAGTGGAGATATTTAGTAGATTAATTTTTAAATAAATCAAAAACTATTTTTATATTATGCAACATTTTAATTTATATATAAATTTATTTAACATTAAATATTTATTGAAGATTTTTTAAGATTTATTTGATATTTTGAAGCAAAAATGCACATGGCTTAGACTAATTTCATAATTAAGGGCGCTTACATATGTATTCAGGTACGGTCACAATTGTCAAACATTTGCCCAAAAACCACTAAATGCTAATGAAAAATCATTCAATTCAGAGAAAAGTTTGTCAAGTTAAAGATTAGCCAATAATGTTGAATTCTATGATTCTATGATTTGATAAACAAGTGTGAGGATCAAAACTTTTTTCATTAGTGTTTGTTGGTTACGCTTTTATGGGCAAATGTTTGACAAGTGCGACCGTAGCTTTAGTAAATACAATTAATTTTTTTTAGTAACCTAATTAGAGTTTCTACGCGGGAAAAAATTCCCAGAAGTTCCCGGAAATTATTTTTGTACAAATCCCGGGAAATTTTCAACGGGAATTTAATATTTACGTTTTTGGAATTTGCTTTTTTTTACATTGCTTTTCCTGGTTTTATTACTTAAAAATAAAAATTTGTAAGCAGAGGTGAAGATGTTTACCAAATATTTTCAACATAAAAAGTCTTTATAGTATCTAGCTTGACAGATGTAGATGTAATTTTAATCCATGGTATAACCAAAAGCATATGAATTTATTTGTTGATTTGAGGGGGCTAAAGTTCGTATCGCTTTTTTATTAATGAAGAAATAACACTAAGGTTAGTTGTAAATATTTTGATTCAAAACATAGTTGAACGGAACAACTAGCTGTTTTCGAAGGCCACTAAACCTTCATCATCAGCGTTCTTTTGTGTTTGGTCCACTGTGTGTGGTATCAGTTGATGTAGATTTCTGTTTTATATACGTAACTTTTATGCAAATGGAATATGTGAATTGTTTTTATTAATCGTATTTCAATTTGCTGAAAGCTTTTTTGTAATGAAAGCTCAATTTTGTCATATCTAAATTTACAACAGTCTTGCCATTGTCGTTTGTTCTTTACTAATTATACACATGTTAGATAATTTGTCCTAATTTATACTATGCAACTCTCTTTACTAAGTTTGTTAAGAGGAGGGGAAAAGAAATGGTTCTGTTCCCCTCGTCTCTCTTTCCCACAAACTAATCAGCTTATCAATAAGACTTGTATAGTGTAAAAATTAGGACTTTGCTTATTTTTGTTCTACTTAAGATAAACTTTTTTGGTTTGTTACTATTAATTTTTGCCACAGGCCCATGTCTATTTCAAATATTGTTGTTCATCAAATGAACTAATAAATTTGTTTTGTTTTTAATTAAAATGTTATATGTTTTTTCATAAAATTATATTTTTTATTGATGTCATTTAATTAAATTCATATGTTTTTGAAATTCCCGGGAATAAAACAGTTTACTTCTCGATTCCCGGGAATTGAAAAAGTCCGGGAAATTAGAAACCCTACTAAAACCTCATTAATCAAATTTCATATATTTTTAATAAACAATTAATATTTTACTTGTTGAGATATTTATTTTGAGAAAAATTTTGATAAAAAATATTAAACTATTATATAAAAAACTCCCAATAAAGCACAAATTATAAAACGTTTTTTTTTAACGACTTCAAACTAGAAAACTTGTCATATCCTCGAAGAACTGCAAAAACCAGATAAATCATCATTTTTGACAGTAATTGAGTAATTTTTGTAATAACTGTGCAAGTATGTATATACAAATTTTTTACGAGTACAATAAACCAGGTGTAAAAAGTATTTTTCCCACAAAATATAAAACAAAAGGCTAAGAAAACCAACTTGACACAAAGAATATTTCATTAAAAATTTCAAATAATAAATTTCATTGCCTTTTTGTATATTCATACATATTTCTTCGAAATTTCAACACATTATTTACTTTAATTACATATATAAACAACTTTATACGAAAAACAAAGCATTTTAAATAAATATTGAAACAAGTATAAACTTCTCAACCTGCCTCAAAATTAAATTATGTACAAGAGCAGAACAATAAAAAATAATTAATTAATTAAACAACTTCCACTTATTGAAAGGCAACAAGTATTGAAATTATTTCAAGAACTTGCACTTGAATAACTTCACTGCATAAATACATAAATACACATATTTTAATACACATCTTTAATTGCACTCGTACTTGCTCCTCAGCAGAAATTTATATATATCAAGAAATTTTTTGGAAAAACTCAGTACATAATTTCTTTTGATCATTTTAAAATTAAACAGTGCATGGTTATCATCAGCAATAATCAGTTAATAAAAAGTTTAGTTTATAAAAATATTATAAACTTAATCAAAGTGAATATTTAATACTCGTACAATATTTTAGTTTAAAAAAATTAAATTTTTTAAATTAAAATAAAAATGTTTCTTAAAGTTTTAAGTGTCATAATTTTAAGTGCAGTTTTGCTAAAGACAGTTAAGCCAAAGTTATTATCCTGGTGTGATCCGAAATTGTGTCCACGTGGTGTAGAGCATATCGCTTGTAACAACTCGGGTGTAAGTATCTACATATGTATACTATACATCGAGCCTTTGCTGCAGGAAAATTATAACTAAAAAACTATGATTTTTAAGTTAATAATACTGAATTTATCATCTTATATACATACATGTACATAACTGCCAAAAAAAAAGCTTACTCCACATATTTTTAGACCCCTTTTTTACAAAAATCGATTATAGTAAATCAATTATCGCAAATAATTGATTTTCGTCAAAAAAAATTTTGTTTGAAAATTATGTCGCTTAAGCTTTTTGGCGGCTATGTTTCGATATCTTGTATACGCACCTCTTGAGAGGAAATTTGTAATTTTTCTTAGTAAGTTCAAAACTTTCAACTGCTTCTTTGTAAAAAAAAACTTTTTTCGCGTTATGACTCTCTGACAGCAAAATGACTCGAAATGAAAATAGTTTTGAAAAAAAATTAACACTACTTAAAACAAAAGACTCTAGAAACAAGCGTTATGTAGTAGAAAAAAATTTAAACTACAATTTTATTCTTGATTGCAACTAAAGGCCCAACTATAATATGAATAAGCGAACTTAAGCAACTGTGCGGTTACATATAAAAGGTATGTGGCAAACTATAATGTACTTATGGAGCTTTTCGTCAAGTTTCGTCAATTGTCATTTGCTTAAGCTAAGTGCCAAACTGAACGCACATTCCGTACGGAAAACACCGTTTGTGCATTTTTTTAAACTCAAGCAAACATCATCAGAAAATATTCATTGGTTTTATTTTTAGTTTTTATTTTTTCTTATTTTAAACTCAGAAAATAAAGCAAAACTTTTGTTTTCATTCTTTGTTTTGCAATACACATACACACGCATACACATGAGTTTACTTATGTGTGTTCATTGTTGTACTTTTTAGTAGGCAAATAAAATAAAATAATTAATAAAGTGGTGGATATAATTATATGTATTAAATTTTTAATAGATAAGGATATTCCAAAGAGTTGATTTGATTGAATTGCATTCATTTAGTAGTTATAAGAAGAAACAAAATTACTAAAAAATTGTGAACAATACCTATATGTGCAGCTGTGGCTAAAGAATACTTAAGTGCATGTAAGTACATTGTGGTCACCTAAAAGTCACATCTGAATTGCTTAAGTATTTGACACACTTGTCGTTCGATTGTGGCATTAGCTTAAGCCAGCTTATTCATATTATAGTTGAAAAAACACCCCTAAACTAAATAATGCAAGCTCACGTTCAATAAATCGCTTTCAAGTTCATCACACACACTCCGTGTCAAAATTCCTGTAAATGGATAGCTTGGACACAAAATGATAGTCGCTTTTATTTTAAAAATCCCTCAGACGAAGAAGCAACTGAAAATGGCAGCTTCACTCAAAGTGCTGCTTGTGATCAGCTGTTAAAACTTAATGTAAAGTTGCCAGAAAAATACTAAGGTGAAATTGAATGCAATCTAGTGGTCAATTTAAAAAGTGTGAGTTTGGGTGAGTGTATAGCAAATTGAAAAGAATTGAAAGACGAAACTTGATCGTAAGGAAAAAAGTACCCTTCCAAAATAGTGCTGAAAAAATCTATTTAAATCTGAGAATTCTTTGGAAACTGTACACGATAGACACGTTCATAAGAAAGTGGTGCAAATCGAAATTTTAAATTTTTGTATAAAAAATCGTGTAAATCGAAAATAAAGGCAGAATTGCGTTAAAAATTGATTTTATTAAGAAATTATATATGTATGTATCTAAACTTAGTTTTTAAAATATCAGAACCGTTTACTGAAAACACATAAAAATAAACCTTTATTCATTAAACAAAATAAATGCTATTCATAAAAACAAAAGCAAAATTAAAAATATCAGAAGCGTTTACTCAAAACACATAAAAATAAACCTATTACAGACAAAAATATTCAATAAAACGCATAAACCATCGTGTAAAAGTACGTCGATTTCATAAATCTCTCAATTTACACGAAAACCAAAATAATCGTGTAAAGTGAAATCGTGTAAAAAAAGTATGGTATAAATAGAGAGATAAGTGTACTTTAAAAACGAAATTGTACAAAAAATATCTATTCAGATAAATAGATTTTGAACGAAAGGGACTTTTTTTAAAGTATCTTTTGAAAAAATTACATCCTTTGAAAAGACACCTTCTAATAAATTACCTTTTGGAAAAATTAATACATATTTCGAAAAAAAATTACCTTTTGATAAAAGTAGCCTTTTAATAAAAGTACCTTTTGTTAAAAGTACGTTTTGAAGGAAAGTATGTTTTGATAAAAATACATTACAAAAATAGCACTTTTTAGTAAAAGTACATTTCGATAACATTAACGTTTGAGAAAAGTGCCTCTTAAACTAAGTAAATTTTAAAAAGGTACTTTTAAGTAGTACATTTTGAAAAACGTATCTTCTGAAGAAAAAAAAACAATTACTAAAAACCATTTTATCTCTTGAAAAAATACCCTTTCGGGAACATACTTTTAAAGAAGAGTGGCTTTTAAAAAGGCACCTAATACATTTTAAAAATACGAAAGGAAGCATAATTTAAAAAATTAGTTTAGTTAATATTACTGAATTGATTTTGTATATCGTTCTTTACATTGTATAAAACTTGAGAAGAGAATTATTAAATTAATTAATATTAATTATTATTTGCCAATGAGTTGTTAGTAAATTTATGCGTCATAATGTGTACTTTCCACAATGCAGGCAAGGGACTTGTCTAGAAAATTTGTATAGGAATCACTCAAAAACTTGAGTGTTTTCCATAAATTTTTTCTAAACAAGTCGCGTGTTTGCATTATGGAATCTAAACATAAAGCTCTTGAAGCAAGACTCAATATTTTCCATAGCATGCATATAACATTTAAGGCCATGACTCACTATTCTACACAATCGCACGATCTACGAAAAAATACAACCCTACATAGATTCCAGGGTTGTATTTTCTCCAAAATTCTACGATTGTGTAGGACCGTGTATCACGGCCTTTAGAGAGTAGCGCTTTTTTCAAAAAGGAATTATCTCGATTTTACTTAAATGCCTTCGTGAAACACGTAAACCAACCAAGAGCTTTTTAATGAAAGCATTATTGAAAAAATATTAGTCTATCCTTCCCCTTTTTCTCGAGATAAAAACTTTTTTATCTTCTAAATTTCTTTAATTATTTTTAGTTAATTTTAATTATTATTGTTCGAACTTCATTTGTTTCCATATTTATGATTTGAGCGGGTTAAAGTTTGTAT
Source organism: Tachina fera (assembly GCA_905220375.1). NCBI lineage: Eukaryota > Metazoa > Arthropoda > Insecta > Diptera > Tachinidae > Tachina > Tachina fera. The sequence continues at coordinate 97,479,148 of LR999967.1, read as the reverse complement.
CGCTTTTTAAGCCAAATTAATTATTTTCTTTAATTTTATTTCCATTTTTTATTTCATCTTCATAGAATTTTCACGAAAGCTGCGAGCCTGATACTAGACTTATAAATTTAACTCCCTATCGCGACTTCATTCTACACGAACACAATAAAAGACGCAACTTTGTGGCAGCGGGAAGTTTGCCCGGTTATTATCCGGCTGCTAAAATGGCTTCGCTGCAATGGGACGATGAGTTGGCATTTTTGGCCGAATTGAACGTTAAAACATGTGTGGTTGAGCACGAACCTTGTAAAAACTCCTATCGCTTTCGCAACGTAGGACAAAACTTGGTGGGCATTGATAGGCCAAGACATTTGCCCGCCAACATACCGCAAGTCATACAAATAGCCATGGCATTATGGTTCGGTGAATACACTCTAATTAACAGTAACTACATAGCGGATTTTAAAGTCAACAGAGATTTGTAAGTTGCATAGTTTGAAAATATTTTAGAATATATTTAAAGAGTTCTTTTGCAGCGAAAAGTATGGCCATTTTGCTGAGTTTGTTTTGGATCGCAACACTCATGTTGGTTGCGCCATGTTGCGCTACACACATCCGGTCTATAAATTCTTACACATTTATAATACGGCCTGTAATTATGCCAGCACTTATGCTTTGGATGTTCCAGTCTATAGAGTTGGGAAGCCGGCTTCTTTGTGTGTGACCGGTACACATTCGCTGTATCCATTTTTGTGTTCGTTGAAAGAACGATTCAATCCAAATTATTCACCCGGTTTATAATATTATTTGGAATTGTTATTAAGTTATTGTTGTTTTAAATTTTAATTTAAATTTAAGTATTTATTTTAATTTTATTTCTATGCAAATTGATTTTTCACTGTATGAATAAGATATTTATGAATAATAAAAGGCTGTAAATTATTTTTCAATATTCAGAATGACCTGATTCAGAATGCAGAAAAAGCACAAAATAAAAGTTACTCGAGGTGACCATATTTTTTAATTTACATAAAGGCACCTCTTGAGAAAAGCATATATTTTTTAAATCTTCATGCAGTTGTATATAAATTTAAAACCTAAAACTTAATGGGCGCATTTATAAGACGTAGCTGTTGAGCTCAACAGTTACTTCTTAGAAATGACTTGATGGATGTAATTTAAGTTTGTATCTTTATTTCGTTAATTTATCACATTTGTAACGCAAAATTTAACAAATATTTGCTCCTGTCACCTTACAAAGCGGCGTTGCATTATACTGTATTAGATAAGGATCAGCTGTTCAGGCTGTTCAGGCTGAGCGCAACATGTTGGCTATAGTTAGAGGGAAAAAAATTTATGATGGAACAAATTACAGAAATTACTCAACTGTAAAGTGAAGCGGTACTGCGTTTCTAAGACAAACATTCCACACGGTTTCGCAACAGATACTACGTCTTAAGAATGCAACAATTTTCTGTAACACTATTCTTTGAGTTATAATTATGTTGCAACAAAGGAGCGATATGTAAACAACAATGTAATTTTAGTTAATTTTTTTAATTAAAGAGAAGATGAGAAACTCAAAATACAATATATTTTTTTTCTTTGATAACTTCTTTTTTTTGTTGATGACTCATGCACTTGTGCATATCATCAATTGTAGCACAAGATCACTGTTATTAATAATTAATTGATTGCTGGCAATACTTCCGACTTGTTTAGATGCCTCTACCTGTTTTGCCGTTTGTTATTTGCACGATATTTTAGCCTGCATGTCCGTCTGCCATTTAATTGTGCATCGTGAACAAAGTGTGATTAGTGATTAGTCTTAATATTTTATTTTTTTTTAAACGAATAAAGTTAATAATGTGGGATGCTACTTGAAGTTATTATCTTTATACTTTCTAATCACCCCAACTGGTTTTTAAAGATTTAAGCAATTGCTCACCCGATTAAATGAACTTAATAATATAATAAAATGTCCAATTAATTTTTTAACTCATACACTTCTTAGGAGAGATTAATTATTTACAGTATTATGCATTAAACACATTCACCACAGCAGGCTACACGAACACACGACTTCAAATGTCGCTAGCAGCATTTGTCGCCTCGTATCCAGCTACTTAATTATTTTGGAGGTGGCAGCAGCACCATCTCTACCTCATATTTAAGTATAAACACACAGTTCAGTATTGCCGCCTTCAAATATTTCATATTTATAAAAATTAAATTACTATTTCGAAATGTAGTTATATGACGTAAAAGTATAAAAATTAACCATTTTATGTCTTACATAAATTTTTGGATATTATCTCTATCAAATAATATAAAATAATTGTACGATATCATTCATTCAATATTTTGTATTATACTGGCAACACTGAATTTTCTTATTGCAGCCAAAGAAATAGATATTAGTTTAATTGGACTACAACGACAAAATCAGCATAGACAACAACCTGCCGCCATGTTGCCTTGCTGTCTTCAAAATAATCAAACTCATATAAACATGTGTATTATATTTTTGACATTTTGTAGTGGGTAGCTTGTTGTGGTGAATGTGTTTAATTCTTAAATAGATCTGTATTTCAGCATTGCCACCTTCAAACATTTCGCATTTATAAAAATGTACTTATATCACTTATATACGGACACTATTTATGTAATACTGTATGAACTTTAGCCTACATAATATGTATGTATGTATATAGTTTTGTCTTTTTTTAGATTTTTTTTTCGATTTTGAGCGTTTTTTAGTTTTGGCGTTCTTTTTGTGTTTTTTCGGTTTTGGAAATTTTTTTAATTTTTAGCGCTTTTTTAGTTTTGACGCTTTTTTAGTTTTGGCGCCTTTTTCTCGGTTTTTGGCTTTTTTTTAATTTTGGCGATTTTTTTTTCATTGTGGCGATTTTTTTCATTTTGGTGATTTCTTTTTTCATTTTGCTGATTTCTTCGGTTTCTTGCGATTTTTTTTAATTTTCAAATTTTTTTTAATTTTGTGATTTTTTTCGTTTTGGCGATTTATGCCGTTTTGGAATATATTTTCGGTTTTTGGCAATTTTTTTCTGTTTGGCGATTTTAAAATTTTGGGATTTATTTTTAATATACCGTTTTTGAAAATTTCAAGAGTTTGTTGCTTCTTACGGCTTCCAAGATACATCAAGTTGTCAAATTACATAGTCAAAATTACATTCTCTGATAGAACACCCTTTAATTAAATTTTTTTGATTTTAGTGTTAATTCTTGTCTGTATAAAAATACAATTTCTTAACAAAGCAATGTTAGCCTTAAAGTGCTTGTCAACTAATATGAACTTTAAAGCTAAAGTAAAATATTTTTTTGCATAAGGGGGTTAATGTTTATTGTTGTAGTCTATATAAGAATACACTAATTTTACAAATTTCAAGTGTACGTACATATGTACATACAATTTTATGTATATTACATGAGATTTTAAAATTTTTCGTTGCTCGTTTTGCAACACCCTTTAATTTTAAAGTCTCTCTTAAATCTGTCCAAATTTCAGGAATCAATATGGTTCCTTTTCACCTTTGGTGTACGGAACCCTAAAAATTAAACAATTTATTTCTTCGCATCAATTTCGGGATATTATTTCTGTTAAATAATATGAAATAATTTTAAGAAATCATTCATCATTCAACATTCTATATTACACTGGCAATGCTATACTTGCGCATTGTTGCCAACAAAAATAGAAATTAATTTAACTGGACTACAACCACAAAATCAGCATGGACAACAACCTGCTGCCGCACAGTACGGCCAAAGGCCCTTTTATGCGGCCAAAGTCCAAAAATTTAGAAAATAATTCACAAATTGGTATCTGGTGGGTTTTTGGAGTCGCTGATTACGAACCCGTTATCAAAGTAAGCAAATTCAAAATGGCCGACCTAATATGGCGTCATGTCATACCGAAAAATGTATACGAAATTAAATGAATTTGCTAATTGATTAAAAGTTTTTGCTTTGATATTATTGGGGTATAAAATTGAAAAATTTTTAAAAATTAATATATTAAAAATGGTGGAATGCAATATGGCGATGTAATATACAAAAAAAATATACAAAAAAAAAAATTTTATTATATTTTTATTGAAATTGAATATGAGGAAATAAAATAATATATAGTAATATTGAAATTATATGAAATGAAAAAGTGTTCATTCTTAATCTCCTAAGAGTCACAATCGTCTACATCTGTATCTGTCTCAAAGACTGAAGAACTGTCAAAATATTTTTTCAAAAGTACCAAATTAATATTCAAAGTACCTTCTTTTAAAAGTAAATATTTAAGAATACACTATATCAATTAATAAAAACTAACTCAGATTTAAAACGTTTCAATTAATCAATTGTTGCTCTGCTACAATTTATTTTAGACAACGAATATTCGGAACTTAAAATTCGCCGTTCGTCTCAATTGTATTTATACCACTAAGCCAACCCCTATCATTCAAATATAAAAAATATATAATAACTACAAACAACAAACACCTGATGGATTCTCTTGTTGTTGCCTAGCAACTTTGGCTAAACCAAAACATTAACAAACAAAAATACCACGCATATGTACATATTTTTTTATTACCAGTATTTTCACATAAAATAAATTTAATACGCACTAACTACAGTCGTGATGTGGATGCACAAACTATAAATTTAAAATTAAAACACCTCTTGAAAAATGTCTCTTTTTAATGTCTGCAATTGGTGGACAACTCAGTGTGCTGACCTGGAGGAAAACTATGATGTGGCCAGTCTATTGTGCGCCCGTTTTGGTTTAGAGGATCAAGAAAAGGATTACATTATTGTTGGCTCGCACACGGGACACTTGAGCATATTCTATCCCAGTTATGAAATAGATGCCAATGGCAATAGCAGCAATTACAAGGCAACAGATTTGTTATTGGAACTATTTACAAAAGCTCCCATATTGGGTGTTTACTCAGGCCGATTTAGTGCGTGAGTTTTTTTTTCACTGAATTAGTTATTTTATTTTAGTTATACATACGAGTAATATTTTTTGTTGCAGCAATAATCGCAAAGAAAACACTAATCAATTGGCTGTTTTACATCCCAATTCATTGGTTATCTACAATGTGGCACATGTTGGTGGTGTGGCCGAACATGGTGCACAGCTGAGCTTGCAGCAGCTGATGGAATATCGTTTTCCACGCACGGCTTTTTCATTTTGTAAAGGTCACTTTGGCAAAGTCAAGGGACGTGAATTTTTCTGTGTTGTCCATTTGGATGGTTCGTTGACTTTCTTTGAACAGGATGGCATTTCTTATGAGTGTAAATTTCCTGGGCATCGTGCCTTGCCCACACCCGTTGTGTATTGTGAGAGAACAGATAGTTTTTTTCGATTAGCTTCGGCTTGGAATTTGGAGTGTTATACGTAAGTAGAGGTATAAGTGTTTAATTGCAGTTGAGTAGAGTTTTAGAAAGAATTTTAGTGATTTTTTTCTAAAATTCAAATTTTTTAATTTTATTGATTGAGCCTTAGATCTCACATTTTTAAGAAAACAGTTAATTTTTTATTTATGTTCACTATTTAATTTTTACACTCATTTGCATCATTTGCATACTTTGCAATACCCATCGTGAAAACCCTTAATATTTTCTTTTATTTTCAAAATTTTGTGGAATAACATGTTGAGAACATTTGATTTAATTGAAAATCTTAGGACACAATGAATATCGAAAGAGATTTCAAAATATTTCAATGGAATTTGTATTGAAATATTTTAAAACATTGATCGACATCGAAGGCCAAGGTGTATTTAATCAGGTGGCAGCACGAGAACTACAAGTACAACAACAAAATGCATTTTTGTTAGTGTAATATGTTAGTGCTTGTCAAAAACATAAGGCACAAAATAAAGAGGGGAAAGCAAGAAACCACGGCCAAATATAAGAAATTCACTAAAGTGCGACTTTGACTCGCACAGGGAGGGTTCCGAACGGACACTAGATATGTAATACTATACGAACTTTAGGCTATATAATATACTTTTTTGACATTTCTTTCGTTTTTTTTGATTTTTTGGTATTTTGACGCTTTTGGCGTTTTTTTAGATTTTGGCTATTTATTTTAGTTCAAGCGATTTTTTGTTAGCCTTGTCGTTTTTTTCATTTTGTGATTTTTTCGGTTTGTGGCAAATAGATTTTAGTTTTAGAGATTTTTTTAGCTCGGCATTTTTTTCGTTTTTGCAATATTTTTTGGTTTGGCGATTTTAAAATTTGGGGTTTTAGTTTCAGAGTTTTTGAAAATTTCAAAATTTCTTACGGTTTCCAAGATACAGCAAGTTTTTATAATTACTTATTCAAAATTACATTAACTGATAGAAAACCCTTTAATTTAAAGTTTTTTTTAATTTTATTGCAGACTACAACAAGTCTGTATAAAAATACTTGAAAATTTCAAGTGTCTATATATAATTGTCTGTATATTACATTAGTATTTCAATATGTTTCGTTGCTCGTTTTGGAACACTCTTTAATTTTTAAATGCTATATATTTGTTATTGTAGTGCACAAAGTTCTACATATTCTGTCGAAATTTTAAGTCCGTGATTTTACGGTTATCGAGAAAACTGCGAAAACGATAGGGTTCCTTTTCACCTTTGGTGTACGGAACCCAAAAAAAGGTCACGGACAGACAAAATGCACTTTTAACAATTTATAATAACACTGTGCAACAGTGAAAAAATACTCCGTGTATTGACTGGCGGTACCAAAGGGTAGTACAGCTCTATACTCAGAACAAAATATAACTGACATGTGCATAATTATTAAAAAAGAAACGGCAATGGCAAGACTGTTGTAAATAAAGAGATGGTAAAATTGAGCTTTCTTTACCCAAAAAATCTTTCCGCAAATTGTAATACGATGTATCAAAACAATTCACATATTCCATTTGCACTGAAAACTGGTGATAAATTTTTTTATGCGCCTCCAAAGATTTTTTAAAATCAGTGCGCCCTCAAAAAAGTGTCACCAGTTTTTGTCTCACAGCTAATTAATTCTGACTTGGTGTCAACTTTAAACTACATATGGCAACATTGTAGCTAATAATGCACCAAACAAGTCTTGTTAACATGTTTTTTTTAGAATAACTTAAAAAAAGTTCTAAAGTTAAATAAATTTCGAAATTTATAAGCCAAGACACAAACATCCTGCATTAACAGAGATCTGTTAGAATGATAACATACCTCTGTTAGACATACAAATCCTGGAAGAATATTTATATAGAGCAAATAAAAATTCTCGTCTGCCTATTTAAATTGTTTTTGTTTTCAATACAAATAGACGAAAATTTTGACTTGTCTTCTAGAAACTGGCAGTAAGTATGTACATATATTCATATAAATACATTTTAAAATAAGTTGTCCTATGTTCATCATTTTATAACTCAATGCGCTGGTTAAAAAAAATTTTAAAATGTCTATGCATTTATCGCTGTTTGGAAACTGAAATTAAAAGCTGTTAGTTGGCAGTTGCCATAGTAACAACATATGCCAGTTCACTGCACAAGTGAGGCACTGTACAGTAATAACATATGTCATTTCACTGCACAAGTCTGGCACTGTACAGTGAGTGCGTTTGTGTAGTGTATGGAGGTGATTGTGCTATTCACGCAGTGAAGTTTGTAAAACTGTACAGTGAACTTGTGTAGTGTATGTTGCAAACGCTCAGTTGTGTTGTGATTTTTTATGAGTTCAAAACAAGAAATGAGCGCAGAAAAAATATTCTGGACAGAGTTCCTACAATTATACAAAGAACCGCCTGCATTGTGGAGGAACATTAAAATAAAAACTGCACAGTTTATTTATATATAGTGTGTGTCACAAGCTTAGTTTAGGCAGTGCCAGACTTGAGCACTGAACTTGTGTAGTGTATGGCTGGCAATAGGCAACGCAATTAAAGTTAGGTTGCCATCCACAGTCCAAAGATTTTTCATTTACCCAATAAATAAATTTTTTTCTTTTCGCTGCTTAAAGCTATCAAGATCTCTCCCATTCTTCCATTAACAAATCTCACTATCAACCCACTTGGTCAGTTTGTCTGGGTGAGGGTATTCTGGACATCAATGTCATACAAAGTAAAAGGTCAGAGAGCTTTATTATAAATATTTCGCAAAAATTTAAAGAAATTTGTTTTAATATAAAATTTATTTTTACAGCAACTATGCCTCAATAATGATACTGGGCGAAAGAAATTTTCTGTGCTTAACCGATAACGGAAAAATGGAATTTATCTTAAAATTGGACTATGCTCCAAAATGTTTTCACACTTTTGTGGTGGGCTACTATTGGGGTAAGTTTATCGAAGTACCTATTTTTATATGTATACAGTGGAATCTCCCTTAACGGACACTTACTATAGGCGGACACCCTCTTTAGACGGACACTTTTGAAAGGTCCCTACAGCTACATAAGCAAAGCATTGCTTTCTCTTGAGCGGACAGTTCCCTTGTGCGGACACAGCTCAATGGTCCCTTCGGTGTCCGCTCAAGATAGATTCCACTGTATGTATCACTTTTACTTTGTATTCATGCATCAATTTTCTTTCAGAGTCATCTGCTCGCTTAATTACCATTATTGTCTCCGAAACATCGAAAGTTTTCATTTACGAAAATGCCAGCATTATCTGGGCTGCCCAATTCAAACACGAGTCTCCCGTAGCCATACAAAGATCAAACTTATTGGGTTTACCAGGGGCCATAGTAACTTTGGGCCCCTCAGGCAAACTTCGAATAGGCTATTTGGGTGCAAATCCTTTTATATTTCAAGTGGCGCCTTTGAATATGCAAGAATTATCATTTCAGCAGGCCATGGATGAGTTTACGCAATTGGAGCAAGAAATCAAGGAAGTCACCGACATACAAGATATGGAAATGATTAATAGAAAATCCTATGAAGAAGTACAACTTGAATTTTTCTTAGACACTGCGGTCAAAGATGATGCCGACAATATACTTTTCGACATACCCGCCAGTGTGGCCTTGAAAGAACTGCCCGTGTGCTCAGGCCTTTTGAAATGGCATTCTAATTTGGACTTGGCCGAACTGCAGGTTGTATTCAATCTTCCAGATGGTATCAAATGCTCGCAAGATGCTCTTACCTTTATCGATATAAAAGCGGATAGTGGAGAACAAATGCAATTGGATTTTTTTATAGCCGATCTATTACACTTACCAACAGCTCGAGTAGAAGCGATAATATCGTATATAACGGTCAGAGGTATACCCAGAGTTATATCTAAATACGCTTATTTGCCTTTGAGCATGTTTTTCAAAACGAAACAGCCCCAAAAAGCAGCGGCTATAAAATTGACCTTTAGCATGGATTGCCCGGAGGGCAATAAAAAATTAACTGATATTTTTCCCGAATTTCTAAGCTGGGAATCGGATGTGCAAGCTGTGGGTCTTGTGCTACTAACAACGGCCGACGAAAGTCAAGAAGAAACTATAACTATAGTGACGGCGAAAAATTCAAATCGTTTGAGGTAGAGATGTGGATTTAGGATTCCGTAACTAAACAAAAATTTAAATATTTAGCGCCCACTATATGTTCGCCTATTACACTAGCTTACTTATTTTTTGTGTTTGCATATTGGTGCGGAATCCTTTGCCAAGTTTTTCTTTTAATTTTAATTTGTATTTTATCTATTTACAGAATTCAATCAGATCATTTGGAAACATTTCCCTTGATTTTGGAACGTTTGGTAGTGACTTCAATGGCAAACTTTAAGAAATCCAAAGTTAATGATTCTCAAATGCCTGTGGGCGGCAAAATTGAAAATATTACCTCAACTGCTTTTATACCAGCACAGCCGATACTGCATAGAATCGATGTACATTATGAGACTCAGGAGAATATAAGAAAACAAACGGTAGCCATTTCATTTATTAATGTACATATATACTAGAAGTGAGCACAAGCCGCGAAAAAGTGCACAGTACTGTATTTTTTTTTTTTTCAAGAGCGAATATTGTTTGTAGTGTGGATCTTAATTGAGTGTAAAGCAAAAATGAAACAAAAAACACACAAAATTATTGTACAAAAGTTGAATCGACAGTTGTGTCAAGTGTGCAATATTTTTATTGCACAAACTCAAAATTCCACAAAATATTAAGTGATATTTTTTTTTTGTTCATTTACTAAAAATTATTACGAATTTGTAAAAATTCTTACTGGAAAGTGTTCATTAACTCAAAAAGTTTTCAAGGAAAGAGCGTCAATAGAGAGAGAGAGAGAGAAATTGAGAGACAAAAAAAAATCCTAAAAATTATTACTAGTAAAATTTTTACTTGCAAGAATTATCCAACCACCTGTTGTGTGTTTTGTTGTCAAATAAATTATTTAAAAAATATCTGAAAAAGGAAAACTGAAAAAATTTGAATTTTTTTGTTAAAAAAGAATGCATGTTTTCTTCATTTCTTGTGTTTCTATCATTACGCCACATAAATTCAATTTTAATGGCATATTGCATTTTTGTATTTGTTAATGATTAAAATTAAAAAAATTATGAAAATGCATAAAAAATAGTAAAAATACATGAAAACTGTGTAAAGAATTTAATAATAAATGCCAATTTAAAAAAAAATTTGCAATTTAAAATATTATCAAAAAAACCAACTAATTACTAGTGGAAAAACTGTTTGTTTCAAACATTTATTTATTGATTTAAATAGTTTGCAATCATTTCGGATTCTATAAAATTGTCTATTAATTATGTATTAAACTGATTAACTTAAGAAATACATGTCTGAATCAAACAGTATTTCATTAGTAATTAGTTGGTTACGCTTTTTTTAAGGTTGTGTGGCATTTGGCACACAGATGTAAACCCGGCCTTATTCTCTCGTTGCTAGTTTCGGCTGGGAAAAGTAAATGAACAGACCTATTATTATTTATTATATATATATTTTATTATTTATTTATTTTATTTTTTACTCTTAAATTAATAAATTATAAAACTTAGAAAAGTACCGCATACGAACTAACACGCTCAACTAATCTACATTGTTTGTTTTTTCTTTAACACATACACATATTTTTACACTTGTGTGCTCATTTTACAATTGTCACTAGTGTGCACTAGTGAAATATGCTTCGACACTACAATAACTAAAGCCCCTGATTGGCGGATTAACAAATCCTGTTGGATACTTCTGCCAAAAAAGAGAATACCAGTTTTAGTGTTCTCATAAAATGAAGAGCACTAAAAAGAGAGAACAATTCAGTACTGTACACCATGAAGATTAAACAGGCATACATCTTGTGCTCACCTCTAGTATATAAATAAATATTTATTATTATTATTTTTGCAAATATTTCATAGCGGATGTGGTAAGATAGTGAAACGATTCGGTTCGATCGATTTCGAAAATTTTCGAAAATAAAATTTTCACAAATCTGTTTTTTTAACAAAATTTTCAACAGCTAAACCGCTCTTAAACTCAAAAAGGCACGCCGATTTTTTTTGGCAATTTGAATAATTTCGGGTCATTCGTTTGAGAGATATCGATGACGGAACATTTCGAACAATACGTTTTTTTCTGAAGACTTTAATGACAAAATTTAAAAATATTTAAAACCCCTGATATATCCAGAAATAATGTGATATCTTCTTAATGGCTGGACCGATTTTTTGAAAACGTAGTCAGAACCTTCTCGATCAACTCACCTTTCAAACAGAAAAAACAAAATCAAAATCGGTTTACCCGTTTGGTCTGTACGTGGACTGGTAGACACACAGACACACATTACAAACTTTTAACATCCCTTTTTTTGGTCGGGGGTTAAAAAAGTCTTCGTCAATTCGATTTGAGATATTCTCTGATATTTGTAGACTTAAAAAAAGTATAGGATGCCGCAAATTTCAGCAAAATCTTCAACTTAACAGCAAGGTCCACCTATTCCCACTTTTAGTCCAAATTACAGCTATTAAGCTTGCCATGCAGAAACTAGAGATATTTACATATGTTTTCAGTGGCATTAAAGCGGTCATTAGATCCCTGCAAAATATGTTTATAAAATCAAAAATTATTCAACAATGCCGGGTTCTTTGGGTAACTAGATATTCGCCGGATAACGGATATTAGAAAATTAATGGCAATAATAGGGCGTATGCCCTTGCACTTCAGAGAGCAAATAAGACGATCTAGGATATATATCATCTAAGAGTAGATAGAGACAATCTCACATAAACTTGAAAAAATTGGGAATACACTATGAGAAAAAGAGCCAATCTGTAATAAGACCAAGAAACTGTGGCCCCAAGGAAATACAAAGGGAATGAGGTTTGCAGTAAATCTTCCTAGATTTCAACTATGACCCCTCATGGCAGTAACTATGATCACTGGACATTCGGAGCACTCGCCAAAAGGGTACGACGGAGGATGAAAAATAACAACAAACCACCGAATATCTTCCCAAAATTCAATTACAATACTTCATAGTGATAATTATCGGTCGCACATGCCCAAGGGGTTGGACGGGGTATGAAGAACAGGAAGGAACCACCAAACATCACAGCTGTAACTGCCGGTCACTGGGCATTCGGGGCAGACCTCCAATGGGTTCAATGAAGCATGAAGAAGAGGAAAAAACCTCCTAATATCTTCCTAGATTTCAAATATTACCGATAACCATCGGACACTGGACATTCAGAGCATACGTCCAAAGGGTTCGACGGAGGTTGAAAGAGAGTAACAAACCACCGAATATCTTCCTAGATTCCAAATACAAAACTTCATAGCGGTAACTATCGGTCTCACATGCCCAAAGTGTTCGACGGAGGATGAATAAGAGGAAGGAACCACCAAACCTCACAGCTGTAACTACCGGCAACTGGGCATTCGGAGCTCACCCCCCAAACGGGCTCGATGAAGCATGAAGAATAGGAAGAAACCTCCAAATAGATATCTTCCTAGATTTCAAATACTACAGAGCACACGCCCAAAGGGTTCGATGAAGGACGAAGAAGAAGAATAGGAAGAAACCACCGAATATCTTTTTAGATTTCTAATACAAAACCCATAGCGGTAACTACCGATCACTGGCCATTCGAAACACAGCCCAAAAGGGTTCGACGGAGGATGAAAAAGAGGAAGACACCACCGAATATCTCCTCTGTCGCAATACCAGGTTTGGAGGCTTAAGATTTCATACGGAAGATACTCGCATAAAACGGCTAAAGGAAATTCACCTAAGACTACCAATCTGTATCGAAACCTTAAGAAAGCAAAAGGTTCAATTTCGAAATATGTTCGAAGGCAAGAATGTTATAAATTCATACAGATATTGCAGAAATATCGAGTTAATATGGAAGTATATCGCTGGAAACGAGGAGGCGAATGAGTTACCGAATAATATCACACTGGAAAACGCCAAACTGCGGTGTCACCGCATGATAGATTTTTATAAAATTATTTTTTTTAATTCAGTCCATACCCCTTATTGTGAAAGGCGTGTCGACGTCACATCAAGACGACACTAAAAGTTGTCACTTGTCTACTCTTTGTCGATAACAATTGGTTACTATTAACATGCTCCATTAATTTACAAAGCCTTAAAGCTTGGTAAGAAATTGTCAATAAGATCCAATTGTTGCCGCTGAAAAGCATACAAGTGACAGTGTTTACTGTCGTCTTGATGTGACATCGACGACGCCATTCACCGTAAGGGGGAATATAATGCTCTCTGTTAGCTTTCAATGATTAACTATAACTACTGATAGTTTTTACACAAATATCTATGAACCCATCCTACTGTGCAAAGATCTTATAAACTATCTAAGCGTAGAAACTAGAAATAAAGAGATAACAAACACAAAGGAATTTTTTATTGTATACCCAAGTGATCTGAAAACTTGAGATTTCTCTTCTTACCAACCTGTCAACCTAAACTACTGTCGATATTGTTTTTTTTTTAATTTCAGTTAGAATTGGATGAGCTGTGGCAAAAATTCAAAGATCTGCAAAGAAAATTACAAGAGAAATCGGATAATGAACCTAAGGAAGCTCTGGTAATGCAAATTGAAGAGAATTATGATCATTTGATAGCGGAGGGTGATAAATTAATGGAAATGCGCAAAGATGAGTTGAGGTAAAGAAAAGCTATATAACTTCTAGGAACTACATACATATATACCAGTTATCGTTTCATTTCTAAAAACAAATTTTTAAATAACTCTAGACAACGCTGCGACTTATCTTGCGCTTTAGTGGTGGCCAAAGTTATAATATCAAGCTTAAATATCGAAGAGAAAATCGTTAAAGTAGTTAACTCTGTATTGAGCACACCAGCTGAAGATTGGACTGAATTAGTAAGTATAATTCGAAATATTTATCTATTTATTGGCATTGTAAAAAGAAAAACCTATAAAAATTCTCTTTCAGAGCTGGGAGGAGTCCATGGCTCCTGGCATCGACATGCTGCACCATTATGGGCCTCTTAATCGCTCTAAGAATTTCAACAATCAAAATAACATGATGGATGCCAATGGCAATCATGATGTATTCGATTACAATCGTTTTCGCAAACATTTTGCAAACTTTTTCGAACGCATCATACGTTTGGCCTCAAACGAACTGAAGGTAGAAAGTTTGCATGAAGAAAAAATAGAATTGCCCAAAATGTCGAAGGCCCAAGTAGAAAATGTAACAGCCATAGATCCAGCTAAGGAAAATTGGCATGAGATATTGAAGGTGCAGCCCATGAAAGCTACAACAGGTGCAGTAAAGCGTTTTAAACCCTTTCAAAAACTTACCACTCTCGAAGCAGTCGAAGATGATGAGGAGGAAGGCGAAGGTGATGAGGAAGATTTGCGTAAAATGGGTTATAAAAAGGAATACGGTTGCAAGGATAAACAAAATGGCGAAGAGTCCGAATGGTTAAATGATGATTTCAAATTGCCTTCATCTGAGGAATTGTTCAGTGATTTGGGTATATGGTGGTGAATCAGTGGTGGTTGGTTGGTGCGTCAATTTAGTTTTTAATTTATGGTTTTGTTGTTGTAATTTTGAATTTTTATAAAAAGTTTTCTAAGCATAAAATCCTATATACCTTCCACCTATTCTTTTATTTACATAAGTTAAGTTTTTGGGATTTATCAATATTTTGAGATGTGGCGATTTGTCGCCAAAGGCGAGAAATGTTGACGGTAATTATGAATAAGATTTCGCGATATTTTTTTTCCGGGGAACAATTCCAAATTGTTTTTTAACGATAATCACATCGTTAAAATAATTACAACGAAAATTTATCAAATTTGCTATTCAGTAAAATTTTTAACGATATTCGTTATAATTTATGTGCTGTTAATTTTATCGACAAAAATCAACAGAAAATATCAGCTGAGTCCTATTATTAAAAAGAAGTTTCAGAATCACACAATCGTTATTTTAAGCGACAAAATGTACAGACAAAAATTACGATTTTTAAATTCAACATCACGTCACTTTCAAGGCTTAAGGTTTGTGTCAAGTTAAGTTAAAATCAGTCGTGTAGAAACATGTGGAATATAATATTAATATTTAATTGGCATGGCCCACCCACTTCATTAAGCACCAAATAACAAAATTCTAAGAGCCTAAACTTTTTGCCAAGTTTTGTGATAATCAGATAAGTAGAAGTATATATATTTTAATACTAACCTTTCATGGGCGAGACCCCACCCACTTTTCAGAGTTCCGGATGTGTTTCGTAGAAATCCGTGAATTAAAAAAGACGTAAAATATTATATTAAATTTTTAATGAGCGTGGCCCCACCCACTTTTTTAAATGCAAGTTTAAATATTTTTCAGAGCTCCAGGTGTGTCCCAAGCTAAAAATCGATGTAGAGAGATGTAATATTATATTTGAATGGGCCCAGTTTTTTGAATTCAAAATTGTGGTTTTGTGAAAAATTAAGCTACATACATATGTATGTGAAAAGTTTCGTAAGATTCGATCAAGCGGAAGCACTTAATATTTAATACTAAATTTTAATGGGCGTAGCTCCGCCTACTTCTTTGAATGCGAGATTGTGTGTGCCAAGCTTCGGAAAACTATATATATTAAAATTTAATAGGCGTGACCCCACCCACATCTTTAAATGCCAAATTGTATCATTTTTTGAGCTTAGGATAAGTGTCAAGTTTCGTATAAATCACGCAAATAGAAGCACGTATTATAAATTATTAAGTTTTAAAGGGCGTGGTTTCGCCCATTCTTTCAACTTCTAGATTATGTGGTTATGACAGTACAATTTCTTTCCTAAGTTTCGTGGCAATCGAATAAGTGAAAAATCGCAAAATCAAAGGAAAAAATTACTGGGAGTGTCCCCGCCCACTTTTTTATAATGTGGTCAAATGAAAGCTATACCCTCAAAGACAAAAAAAAAGAATTTTAAAAGTCGGTCTAAAAGGTACTGAGTAGTGATGTAACGAATGTAAATTTTTGATATTCGCAAATACGAATACGAATACGAATATTTGGAACGATATTCGCCAATACGAATACCAATACGAATATTATATGTGAAATCTATAGACATTAAATTGGGGTTCTATTTACGCTGCAATATGAAATATTAAAAAAAATTTTATGAAAAAGGACTTCACACTCTTGTTGGCGTACTTTTCAGTTAATAAAAAGTACCCAACATTTTAATGATCGTCATTGAATAATATTTGAAAATGATACAAAGCACAAATTACTATAAAAAAATTTATGTATTTGTACAAACTAAAATTTTTAGTCATTTATTTAAATTTCGTTTAGGATTTAAGCATTTATTTATTTAATTTCTTTGGAAAAATATTCGTATTCGCCTGAAAAGGGCCGAATATTCGACAATTCGAATACGAATACTCGTGCATCACTAGTATGTAGGTATGTCTGTATGTGTGTTCCTTTGCGGCACTATATAAACCGAACGCATGGACCTATTTTCATAATTCTTACGTCAATCTCAATTTGTCTCAATCTCGGGAGTGTCACTAAAGATAAAAAAGTAGTAAAAATTCAATATGGCGGCCAACAGATGGTGTTTGTAAATACGAAAAAAAAAATAGTCGGCGAACTACATCGAAGTGTCATTCGACAGGTATTTTAAAATAATCTTTAGGTTTCTCTTGTTATTTTTCATTTCGAATGACATTTCAGAATATTAAATGGTTCCAGGTTGGTTGCAGTCGGGTCTTTTGATATTTTTAATTACTACTTGTTTTAAGTCGGTTAATAAGCGTACTCCGTTAATTTTTATTTTTCTTATTTTTGCCTCGCTAAACCGAAATCCGATTAAAACGAAATCCGGTAATTTCTAAAAAAATGATTGGTCCCTTGCGAGTACGCATTATCGGGATTTTACTGTATGTGTAATAGTGCTAATTCGAATCATTTTCAGATCATCTTAAAATCATGTCAATGAACTGCAGGGTTTTTATGCTTTCTTGTAGCGATTAACCTCACAAATGTGCAACATCTTAAGTTTAAACGCTGATATATGTACAATATTAATTATTTTTTTATATATCTTGTAGTAAATTTTATACTTTAATAAAATATACATATGTACATATGTCCATATAAAAAATTTTAATTTACCTGAAAAGTGCTGATGTCCAACAAAATGAAATCTTGGCCCATATTGCAGGATTGTCAACGATGTGTATGGTGTGTTAAGTATTAAATTACATATGTAGTTATACATTTGTATGCATATGCAATAACTACACATCTAAATCAGTTCAAAGGGGCGCGGCATGCATTAACGTCCTCCACGGCGAGAACAACCATTGAGGTTATTTCCATTTCACCTTTAACAATTATCTATAAAATTACATACTTTCAAAGCAAAAATTTTTTAAACACTTTGCAACTTATCACACTAGTTTGTTACGAGCTTGAACGTTTATTATTGTTTTTGAGGAGAAGAACTTTAATTTAGCTGATCTGCCTTCGTTCGGTTTCATGCTATTCTAAAGATTACACTCTAATTTTGAGGTTAGTTTCATTAAGCAACTCGTCACTAATAGTTACACAACAAATTTCAATGTTTGCTTTATCTTCCGATAAATTTTTAAAAATATTGTTGCATTTGGAAGCCTCAACTGGACAATATTCGACACGTTATTAAAACAAAAGCAATTTGATTTATTACAACGATTTCATGAAGATCGCACTGAGAACTGTAATGGCGTACATTAAATGCCAGCAGCAGTAGGCGGCTCATCATATTCAGTGTTTCGATGTTCTGTGCTGCAGATTATTTTCTACATATAATTTAAATAATATAAGCCATGTGCGGCCTCAAAGTTTACGGTTTTATGCAAAGTTGCCTCAAACTTTTGTATCCACACAAACAAAACAAACACACAACAAGCTGTTGCATGTTGTGGTGGCCTCACAATTTTATGCATTCTGCCAAATTTTTACTTGTTACACTTGATTTTCGTATAAAAACAAAACACAACCCTATAAATATCATCATTAAAGACTTTTTTTAAATTTTCCACGAATTTAACACATTTTTTTATTAATTTCCTCACAATTTCACCAACTTTACAGAAAACTAAACTAGAAAAAGTGAGTAGAGAGCGCGAACTAAATTGACATTTATGTTTAATACAGGGATGTTAAATGAAATGTAAACACGGATGCAGCAGGTGTGGTTTACACCACGTTTAAACTTTGATTAGGCGGAAATGCCACAATGTGTGCGTGAGGCATGACAATCAGTGTTGCCAGTTAAAGGAATTTGTTCAAAAAATGGAGTATTTGGAGGAAAATGGGATTTTCTTTAAATAAATATATTTAGCTTGATTTTAATAAAAGTAGTCTTCTTTAAACGAATTAGATTCGTTCTTTTCAGAAATTACATGAGTATTTTTCTGTTGATAATGAAGTTTAAAAAAAAATTAGCCAAGAATTTACTTTGAAATTTAAAAAAATATCGGTGCGTTTTTCAACCAAAGCTGGATCTTTACGTGATGGTAGCGCCAAGAGATAATTTTGTAAAGACCAGTTTAATGCGAAGATAATAAGTATAGAAGACGATTTTTAAAATTATTCATTGTACTTCTTGTCCGTGAACAAAAAAAAATTATGTTAAGAATACTAAAATTAAGCATATTACTGTACAAAAACCATTTCTTTGTTGAATTCTGGAATTTTTTTATTGAATTGAAGTCAAAATGAGGGAATCCTTTATTGAGTTGGGGATTTTCGGGGGTTGGGAAGATTAGGGAAAATATTTCTGGCAGCACTACGAACAAGTAACTTCTAGCGAATGTAAGAACCTTTAATAAAAATTAGGTTGAGACAAATTTTGGTATTGCTGCCATGTACTAAAACTAATGACATTGATACGGTGAAACAGCATAGAAAACATTAACATCCTTGCAAAGCTGCGCAATCAACATCACCAAAAAAATACGAATTTATTGGTAGAAACAGAGTACTGGCAAAGTCATATAAAGATTAACCTTACATTTTAGGTGCAGAATATGTTCAGAATTTTCATAGAACTCTTCTCAATATGGTTGGTAAAAATTACCCTGAGGAATTGAATTTATCTAACATTCACGTGGGTATTTATTTGTACCGTTCTTGTTAAATGGTTTCCGGATTAAAATTTAAAATTTGTTTGCACAATATTACGACAATCGACTCTGGTCGGAATAATGGTCAATGTGAATTTCACTCAAAATACTATGGATTCATATCGTTAATTTGCTCAAAGAACCTCATAACTCAAAACCTAGAATTTGATTTAAGGAGGCAGAATTAATCTTAATACGGTCCTTCATATTGTGTAAAAATTCCGTAAAAATATCTTGTTTACTCAACTCTTGAAAGAAAAATTAAATTTTATTTTTTTGAAAAGCTTTAAAACACGTTTTCTGACAAACTAGTTTTTTGAGTTATAACGTTCTTTGATTTAATGAGCGATATGTATTTATATTAGTTGAGACTATGACAGCTTGTTTTTAGAACGCGACTCGTTGGTAATAAGCGCTTACACAGTAGGGTTATTTTTATTGTTTATATTTTTGTGGTACCGCGACTGTTGACGATTTTTATCAGAAAACTTAACAGTTAGTTGCCAATTTATTTGGGTTTGTTTCGTCATCCACGCCAAAGTGGGCGATCAAAAACTTCTAGTCGTGTTCAAAAAATAATCCATCAAAATAAATAACATTCTAACACAATACACACATACTCACACAAACATTACTTGTTTGCAGCAAAATCTCACTATTTCTTTCTGAAATAACAATACAAATTTTTAAAACACAATTAAATTGTTTAAAACAAATGAATTTTGTATGTTCAGTTTATCTTGTTTACTCTAGTCAGCTGTAGAGCGTGTTTCTTTTTTAGCACATGAATAGGGTTGCCAATCTGAATGAAAGAAGATAAGACACAATTTTTGAATACGCTGGCAACTTATGTATGTATGTAGATTTTTTGCAAGTTGATTTGTACGCGAAGCAACGCATGTCGCACGACAAATTCGCGACGTGTTTTATGGACGCTATTTCCTATAAAACGCAGATAAATTTTAAATTAAAATGCTTAAGCTTTCTTGCCAAAGAGAAAATCGTGGAAAAAAACGTTGTTTTTCTTCAAATAAAACACATGGACAATTCCATACTGTCGTACGGGACAGTCGTACGCATTTAAAGTGGAAAAGAAATCAATATAAAATAGATTTTTGTTTTGATTATTAGCCTAAGTTATGGCCCCTGATTAGCTCTATTGATGGTACTAAATCTAATTATAACCAATTTAAAGTTTTAAAGATAATTGCAAAAAACTAAGAATGTCGAACGAGACAAAAAAAGGAAGTACGTTTTGTAGCAAACAATTAAAATGTTTATTTTAGCGAAACCTGAAACAATAAATTAAGTTACTAATTTTAGAATGAGGTCAGTCAATGTTTCTTAAAATGGGCTAGATTTTACTAAAAAAAATATTAATGGCTTTTTTCTTATTTAAATTTAATTATAGTCGTGCGGCCCATGGCGTACGGGACATTTTGTTCCATCATGATGATGTTCAAATATTTTCTGCTGCTTTTTTGGGAAATTATTAATAAAAAATTAAATAAAATAGAGGTATTCAATGTGTTTATTTTAACATAACGACGAACTTAAAGGGAGATGCAGAATGAGATGAAAAAGTAAATATATTTTACAAAATAGGCAAAATTAAATACGAATAGTATTGGGTACATTAATTATAGTTTTTTTTTTTGGAATATGCAGTTTTAGCTGTTTTCACTTCCTGACCTTTGCAACAGAAGAAGTGTAATTTAGATATGTGTGGTATAGTTTTTACGTTTTTGTACTTTTCGTCCAAGTTATACAATGAAGAGTAAGTACTTCTCAATATCATCGGATGGTATAAAATACATTTTAGTCCCTTGATAAAAAGAAAATGCATCGGGTATAATAAGGTTTTTTGACTTTGCCTTTTAAGTGTACGTTCATATCGCTTTTTCTCTTCAAAACCTTCTTTATTTGCTTCAGCTAAAGCTTTTGACTTTTTCCTAACGTTACACAATCTTGCTCGGCTTTTTAATTTATAGTTTGGAAATTTAGTTTAATTTTCTTTTCTCTGAACCGTTTGCACTACTCGCTGTTTTTATTCATCTTGATTTAAATAATTGAATTATAGAATGCTCTTCTAAATATAAATAATTATTAAAGAAAATATTTTTTTAGTACTTTTAAATTTCTCAGTAGCGATGTCGCACGGGACAAATTTTGCATAGGCGCCTAGTTCGCAATTCTTTTTATTTTCAAAATATTTTTTTTTATTTTAATTGCAATAAAAATGTCTGTTTGTAATCATTACTTGGTGAACTTTCTTCAAGCAGTTTCGATGTATTGATACAAAAGGGTGTTTTTAGTCAATGTCGTCGTACGGGACATTAAATAAACGGAAATGCAAAGCAAAATTTTATAACAATTTTTCATCGCATTGAATCTTATGCATTACTTTCTAACTCCTGATATCCTTACGGAGATCTAAGAGAGAAAAACTCAATCTATAACGATTAGCGCTAAGAATATTTTTCAAAACAAAAGTTGCTCTTCAAATTAAAAAAAATAAAAAAAAAGTTTCACTTGCTTGACTTTGGACATGAATAATGAATAATGAGTAATAAATAAATGCAAAACGTTTGCAGATTTATTAAATTTGATTGCTTTTCTTTGAAAATTTGCAACAAAAAAAATTTCAGGAACTTTTAATTTTTTCGTCTCGGTAGACCTTCTGAGAGAAATGCCCAATATTAAATTTAAATTGTACATCATATTATTATTTTCTCTTTAACATACAGTTTAAATAAAATAGACAAGATGATCATTTCGGAATACACTAGCCGTTTGAAATCGCTAATTTTCCAGCGTTTTCGTTTGTCAGAACACGAGTTTCAAGCGATATGCGTGCGTTTTTTAAGAAAATGGGCGATTGAAAACATCAATTATATATGAAAATTAGATTTTCGTTTGCAATACAATTACAATCGACATCGTGATATTTGTTTTCTCATCCTCCATTTCAGCCAATATTCTTGTTCTTCTGATTAGAGCTTGATTCATTTAGTATGAAAATATATTAAAATAATGGCTCGATTATGGATGGCAACCGAGCTTCAGTTGCCGAGTTAACTAGCAACGCAACTGAAACTAAAATTGGTATTATGTATGGCAACTTCCTCCAGTTGCCAAAAAGTTATCGAAAATACGATTATGACAGATTGCCAACTGTAAATAATGTGAACAAAAATGCAAAATATAAGAAATACAAGTGCTTAAAACCAAATCATTTAGTAAAAGTGCTTAAAAAATACTTATCTTAAAAATTATTAGTTAAGTGGAATTAATTGCTGATGAAGAGAAGGAAATGCAAAATGTTAAATCTATTAGACGGCCTAAAATAGGGTTTAACAATCTTTTTTAACTTTAAATCATATTTTCTGTTTAATAAGCAAAGAAGAAACTCAAAAATAAAAGTAATATAGCACATAATTTTAAATTTTTAAAATTTTTTACTATACAGCAACTACAAATTTGTGGTTGCCAATATGGCAACTGAAATTACCAGCTGTTAGTTGCCAGGTGCCATCCGTAATACAATTTCGGCAACTAGCAACGCAACTACAGTTCGGTTGCCATCCATAATCGAGCTATAAGAGTGGCAAGATTTTTATCCAACTTTCAATCCGCTCTAGCTAGCGTATTGGAAGAGCTGTGTTGCATTTCCGATTTCTGTGAGAATTGACCAGCGTTGCCAGACCGTTTTGAACTTTATTTATCTTAGTGACTCAAAAAAGGAAAACTTTCCCTCATATTACTTTTTTCAATCTAATGTACGTACGTATATTTCAAGATTATATTTATATAATTTACATTAAGAAATGTATGTATATATATGCTCTTGGCAAGAGTTTATACATAATTTTAATTAATATTTTACGACATACCGATTAAAGCTAGTACATAATAAGTTGTTTTGTTTTTGTTAGAAAAGTAGATACATATTTAAATTTAAATTAAAAAGATTAATTACACATATATAATTTTATGGTTAAGCTTATTTCCTGCTTTTTTTCTACTTGCATTTAACATATGGACACTTCCACGCAAAAGCTACGTCAGCTTCGTTAATTGCTAATACATATTTTAAATTGATCGATTTCATTTTGTATAAAGAGAGAAAAAACCAATTCTTCAGCATGGTTCTACAAACGTTGCGTGACGTGGCGTAAGAAGAGGATTTTTCTGTGGAAATGTCCATATTGTAATTGAAAAAGAAACTTAATTTTATTTTTAAATAAAAGCTATTTAAATTTTGTTTAATTTAATAGATTACAAAAATAAATTGTAACTTTAGTAGAGAAGAATAGCTTAAAGATGTTTGCTTAAACTTTAAGAATTTTTTTTTTCATTTTATATGTACACACAACGCCAAACTTAAGATAGAGAGAGAAGAGAGAGAGAGAGAGAGATAGAAATTTCCTTATTTATACCATGAAATTAATTTTGTTAAGTTTTTAAATTAGGTTTTAGTTAATTATTATTAAAACGAATAATACTTGGGTATTTAAAGAAATTGAATATGTTTTCAAGTAAAACGAATTAGATAATCTTGATTTTGCCAAAGAAGTAAATATGTATGTACATATGTAATTGAAGGCGATCCAACGGCTTGGCTTGGGAATAATTACAATAATTAATTGTATCGTTTAGGTTCCTTTTCTTTTTATTTCTAATCTTTAGTTTCATTGCGTATTTGCATGATTTTCTTTTTGACCAACGTGCGCACTTGCTGTGCGGCCGATTGTTGCCCTATAACTGACTGTTGTTGCTGCTGTTGTGTAGATGTGGAGGTCATTGTTGCTCCTGCAGATGTTTGTGTTATTGTCATTATTTCAGCTTGTGTAACATTCGATGAGTTTAAATTACCTGAAACAACACCGGATGAGCTTACTACAACATTTTGTTGTTGCTGCTGTTGTTGTTGCTGCTGCTGCTGCTGTTGCTGCTGCTGCTGTAGAGATTGCTGCTGCACTACCGCGACTAAATTGCCACCAGCTGTAGTTTGTAAGCGCACAGGGCTGGCATTTTGTCGTTGACTTTGTTGTGCAGCTGCTTGTTGTTGTATTGCCGTAATAATAGCCTGTTGAGTTTGTGACTGAGAGCCGGACGTTGCTACTTTGATGGTGCCCGCTATATTTTGTCCACCGGTAACATGTGCTCTTAAATTGCCAGCAGCCAGAGCTTGAGCTGAGGCGGCAGACACAACCTAAAATAAAATGAACAAAATTTTTTTTATTTAATTCATTTTTATAGAAAATTAAATAATAAGCAAACTACATAATTATTAAAAATAACATGTATTTAGTTCCAATGAACCAAAAAAAAATACAAATTGTGGTGCTACTAATATTATTTAATATGTTGAACAAGATTTGACATAGAATTTGTAATTATAAAAAAACAAATTATTCGATTACTTTAACCCCTTAACAACGAATGGGTAAAAAAAATATCCAAAAATAGAGGTATTTATGAAAAATCTAGTTGGCATCTACTGAGACATATCGCAATTCTGTTACGTAAAATAACGGGGATTCTTGAAAAATTTTGGGGATCTTATAACGACTCATTCTGGGGGAAATTATGGGGGAAAATATAAGAAATTTTTCAGAGTACAAGATATTTTACAAAATCACTTACTGAAAAATTTTAAAGGGGAAATTATTGAAATCCTCTTAGTAACAGTCTAAGATTTCCTCTTTCATTGAAAATAATATGCAGCTACAATAGTTGGTCCACTCACTAGGACTAATAAAATAATCGTCAACTACATGCGTAACTATTTCAGCACTGTCGGGTTCTAAAAAATATATGGGCATTTCCTGGGGCACGAACGTACGTTCGTACACTTTTGATGTACAAAGAATATAGAAAACAAAACTTTTTCAAACATTTCTTTTTTTTGGCATTTTTTAGCATTTTGGAAGCTCTATGTTTAGTGCAAAAGATGGATTTCATCGAGTTTAAGTTTTCATATTAAGAGTTATAAACATGTTTATACGAACGTACGCAAAATAGAAGTCTACTTTGGCTGACAGTAGTGAAATGTAAAAATCAGCGAAATGGAACAGAATAATGAAAAGTGATTAATTTATTTTAGAAGTGTATTAATGTAGGTCTCTACCCAGTATTTACACAATAAAATATCTCTACTGGTTTTTGTTTAATTGGCTTAATTGCCGGTTGCGAACGTACGGGTCGCAAACCTACGATTTTTCCACATGTTTATTTATTATTATCACCATGCCTCCTTCCGATTTTCCAACTTTTTTTTTGTTCTCCTTACACTTTTCTCTTCTTACTATTTGGTAATAGAGAGATTTTGAAGAAAGAGTGCAAACATAAAATATTTTTTGCATGTAAAATAATTATACTTATGTATATAAAAATGTCTTTACTTGTAAAAGAAATAGAATATATAAAATTTTCCAGCTTCCAGCCCAGTTTCCTCAACTAAAACAGCTAAGATATTATTATATAAACATAGACTTTTTAGGGTTCCGTACACAAAAGGTGAAAAGGAATCCTATTGTTTTTGCTACACTGTCCGTCTGTACGTCACACGTTATTTTCTCAGGAACCGTAAGAGCTACGGACCTGAAATTTGGACAGATTATGTAGAACCTTGGCCGCTCCAACAAAAAATACATGACAGTTAAAAATTAAAGGCTGTTCCAAAACGAGCAACGAAAAATTTTAAAATCCCATGTAATATACATACAATTGTATATACATACATATGTATGTATATTGACACTTGAAATTTTTAAAATTAGTGTTTTTATACAGACTACAATAATTAACACTAAAATTTTAAAAATTAAAATTAAATGGTGTTATATCAGTTAATGTAATTTTGACTATGTAATTTTGACAACTTGCTGTATCTCTGAAACCGTAAGAGGTGAACTCTTGAAATTTTCTAAGACAGTAAAAATCAACAAAACCGAAAAAATCGTCAAATGAAAAAAGTCATCAATATGAAAAAAAACGCCAAAAACCGAACAAAATCGCCTGAGCGAAAAAGGCGCCAAATTTAAAAAAATTTTATATGAAAAAAAAAATTGCCAAAATGTAAAAATTCGCCAAAAATTAAAAAAAATCGCCAAAATTAAAAACAACGCCAAAAACCGAAAAAAATCGCCAAAAAGAGAAAAAAGGTGTCAAAACTAAAAAAGCGCCTATATGACAACAAATCGGTAAAATGAAAAAAAGCCAAAAACCGAAAAATCGACAAAACTAAAAAAGTCGCCTGCATGAAAAAAGTCACCATAATTAAAAAACGCACCAAAATAAAAAAAATCGCCAAAACGAGAAAAAATGTCAAAACTAAAAAAATCGCCAAAATGAAAAAAACGCCAAAACTTAAAAAATCGCTTGCATGAAAAAAATCGCCAAAATTAAAAAAACACACCAAAATAAAAAAAATCGTTAAAACTTAAAAAAATCGCCAGAACCAAAAAAAAAACTTTAAAACTAAAAAAATGCCAAAACTTTATTTTATACATATAGGCTTAAGTTCGTATTGCATTACATATCTATTGTACGTACGGAACCCTTCGTGCGCGGGTCGAAGTCACACTTCACTGAATTTTTTATAATTATAAACAATAAAACACGAAGATAATCAACATTTAATTTTTCCATCCTGGTAGACCATTCGGGGGAAATGCCCATATTCAGTTTTATAAAGGGTTTTTTAAAACAAATTTTGTACTTTTTGGCCGCCGAACAAAAAGGGGGCTGTTATCAAGTTTGTAGAGTGTGTCTGTGTATCTGTTTGTATGACCGTGTCCACGTACAGACCAAACGGCTGGACCGATTTTGATTTAGTTTTTTCTGTTTGAAAGGTGACTTGGTGGAGAAGGTTATTAGCCTGTTTTAAGAAAAGCGGTCCAGCCGTTTAGAAAATATCACTTCTTTTCTAGATATGTATGTATATTCGGGGGTTTTTTAAATTTTTAATTTTTGTTATATAAACTAGGGATGTAACGAATACCAATACCTATTCCGATAAAAACTATTTGATTCAGCCATGTACAGGGTGGCCCAGAAAGACCGAAGTGGTGTGAAATCCTTATAACTTTTTATTTAAGACATATTTTTTTAGTTTTTTGTTTTTTAAATACATTAAATTTATAGGGAATATTTTAAGATTAGTTATTAAAAATTATATCCCGCAAGTGGTGGCCATTTTCTGCTTCGCACAAATGTGCTCTTTCCAACACATTTTCAATGACCTTTCGCAAAACTTCCGGTGTTATGTTGTTAATTTCGTCTCGAATATTGGTTTTTAATTCCTCAATAGTCCTAGGCTTATTAAGATAAACTTTCCCTTTTAAATAACTCCAAAGGAAACAGTCTGGAGCAGTTAAATCCGGGGAACGCGGAGGCCAATTAAAATTGCTTCTACGCGAAATTATTTTTTCACCAAAGATGTCGCGTAAAAGAGCCATTGTGGCCCTGGAAGTGTGCGCTGTGGGTCCATCCTGTTGGAACCATATTTGCGGATGGTTTTCCACGGTTGGCTTTACCAAATTTTCCAACATGGCCTGATATCGATCACCATTGATGGAAATGGCGACACCTCGTTCATTTTCAAAAAAATATGGGCCAATGATCCTTTCTGAAGAAACACCGCATCAAACAGTATACTTAACTGGGTGTAATTGTCGTTGATGAAGTACTCTCGGGTTTTCAATATTCCATATCCTAAAGTTTTGTTTGTTAACGAGGCTTCGTCACTCATAACTAAGTTATGAATAATGGAAATGGAAAGAACACATTTGTGCGAAGCAGAAAATGTCCACCACTTGCGGGATATCATTTTTAATAACTAATTTAAAAATATTCCCTATAAATTTACTGCATTTAAAAAACAAAAAATTAAAAAAATATGTCTTAAATAAAAAGTTATAAGGAATTCACACCACTTCGGTCTTTCTGGGCCACCCTGTATTTATTAAGTTAAACAGTTTCATACATAATTAATAGACAATTTTATAGAATCCAAAATGATTGCAAACTATTTAAATCAATAAATATATGTCTGAATCAAACAGTTTTTCTTTAGTAATTAGTTGGTTACGTTTTTTTTTTGGGCAATTGACACACAAGAAATGCCAGATGTAAACTCAGCCTTACACTATAATTTTGTATAATAAAAGGTTTTGTTAATTTTAACTTAAGTTCAGTTTCAATATTCGTATCGGTATCGTCGATATTTCTTTTTAAGTATCGGTATCGGAATCGGAATCGGATCGGCAAAACGGCGTATTGTTACATTCCTAATATAAACTTTTTATATGTTTGCTGGAAATTCCAAAAAAATTCTAACATACGTACATACCATACATATGTATGTATGCTTCCATACCTGTATTGTTTGCCTTTGATTGGGCTGCGAGGCAACCGACACCGGTATGACACGGCCAACACTGGTTTTGCCCAAAACAAAGCCAGCTGTGGCCAACGTTCCCTGTTGGCCCTGACGCATAACCTGCTGTATTTGCTGTACCGTCACAGAACTGGGAAGCGACTTGGTATTTTGTATGTGAACCAGTTGCGTTTGCACACCACCGCCAGTATTTGCCGAGTTCGATGCTCCAGATGCGGAAGAAGTTTTCTGTACAATTTGTGTACCCTGCTGTTGTTGCGGATTGTTCGTTTGTGTGATGGTAGTAGTATTTTGTTGCTGCTGTTGTTGTTGTTGTTGTTGCTGCTGTTGCTGTTGTTGACTGGCTGCCTGAGCAGCTTGTATTTGTGTCATGCGTGAGATTTTTCGAGGCATTGACAACTGCTGCTGTTGCTGCTGCTGCTGCATGTGCAGTTGTCGCATTTGTGATTGATTGGCCATGGTTACTTTAATTTGTCCGCCCGGCTTGAGTTGCGACAGAGCCATGTTGACGGTGTTTTGGGTTTGTTGTTGACCCGTGTTTACAGTTATGCCTTGATTACCACTGCCAGAGACTGATTGCGCTACCGAGGTTTTGACCAGAGTGGCAATTTGTTGTGGCGTTACTTGTTGCACTACTTGCTGTGTACTGCCCTGTTGTTGCACCGAGCTAGAGCCTTGTGCCGACGATACAGACGTCTGTTGCAGTTGTATACCCTGCCCCGAGGTGGTTGTAAATATTTGCCCTCCCTGTTGTAAGACTTGAGCGGCTTTTTGTTGTGTAGCAGCTGATATCATTTGCCGTTTGACCAGCAACATGTCACTTTCACCCACTTGTCGTGTAATTGTTTGTTTAGCCGTAGCTGCGGCCACTTGTTTGATGAATTGAGCTCTTGTCTGTTGGGTCTGCTGCTGATGGACCTGCGAAGCGGCTACGGTTGTCACAACGCCCGCCGCACTTGGGGCAGTGACAGCAACATTTGAAGTTGCTACCGCCACTTTTTGTCCTTGCACAACTTGCACTGTTGTGGGTCCGGAACCACTTTGCATGAGACTTCCTTGTATAATGGTACCTTGAGCGTTAACTAAAGCCGTTTGCCCGGAGGCTGTTTGCAAGACTGTTTGTTGTCCTTGCTGGCCGGCAGTTCCGGCCTGCAAGACTTTCAATTGTTGCCGCTGCCTGTACAGTTGTATGTGAGTGTGTGGTTGGCCCTGCTGATTGCTGCCCGCTTGAGCAGCAGCTGCAATTTTCTGCCCTTGCTGTAGCGAACTGACCCTGATGCCTTTGGTAACTACTTGCTGTGTGCCGGCAGGCATAGAGGCCAACTGGAATTGTGTTGCTTGCAGTTGTGCTTGGGTTACGTTGCCGCCCAAGCTGGACATGGAAACAATAGTGGGACTGGGATTGCCTGAGGATCTTTGCTGCAATACTACATCTTGGAGGGTTGTGCCACTGGGTGCTGCTACAATTCTTTGTGCTCGTAACGCTGAAGTGTTGAGAGTTGTGACAGTGGCTGTGGGTTGCTGCATTCCAGTTGATGTCGTAAGTACAGTGCCCACTGTGGCCAGTTGTGATACTGAAACAACCTGTGGCAGGGATTGAGTATGCACTATGCTTCCCACTTGAGGTGAACTCGATACGAGTGTTTGTTGTGGTGATAAGGATACGATTTGGGTGCCTGATGAGGAGACTTGATTAGCGTGGTGATGTTGCTGTTGTTGGTTTGTCGATGATATTGTTTGGACAGGTGTCGTTAGTACTACTGAAACAGAAGCCTGTGTGGCAACAATGTTGCCCGAAGAAGTCTGTTGTTGCAGTTGGACATGTTGTGTTTGGCTGGAATTTGTTTGTGAATTGTTGGATTGTTGTTGCAGCTGTTGCATTTGACTTGTTGTTAGAAGGCCGGATTGGGGTGCCACAATCGCTTTAACAATTTGCGCAGTGGTAGATGCTCCATGTTGTCTCAGCAAATGTTGCTGGGTAGTTTGATTTATTGAGCCACTGACAACCGTCTGCTGTTGTTGCAATTGCTGTGAAGTATTGCCAGCGTGTTGTAGAACAATGGCGGTTGCTGTCTGCTGCTGACTCTGTTGTTGGCCAACTCCGCTTGCTGACGAAAGTTGATGAATCTGCAACTGTTGGGTGTGTAGGCCTGGAGGAGCTGTTGTTACTTGCACCTGCTGCTGTTGCTGTTGCTGCTGCTGCACCAATTCTTGCAAATGTGTGGCTGTTTGACCACCTTGGTGCTGCACGATATTGACCGTGTTGGAGGCGGTAACACCGCATGTTTGTTGCTGCTGCTGCTGCTGTTGAACTGCTTGACAAACTTGTTGCGTCTGCGTAGCAGCTGGTGGAGGTGGTGGCGGGCATTGTGATCTTTGTTTTTCTCTTAATTTATTTGCTCTCATGACGGCAATATTTTGTGGTGAAATCGGTTGATCGTAATTGACTATACCAAATTCTTGCAACACCTCCATGTGCTTGGGGTTCATGGAGCTGGGTGTGTTGAAGTGCCTTTTGGGGGGTGGGGCCTTTTTCAAATATGCCGTCTTTATGCAATCGAAACGAGAACGCATGACCTTAGTGAATGTGGAATTGTTATCGTTGACATACTGCTGCGTAGTTCTCAAACATCGCAGCGGACTCTTGAGGTACTCCGTCTTCAAGGCCGTCTTTAACTTCTTTTGTTTCTTAGGACTCTCAACTAATTTGCCTTCTTCGCGCGGCTGTATGATGGTCTCATAACGCCATCTGCATTGCTTGGGTGATCTAAAGGTTTTGGAAAAGGCATTCACAATTTCCGCTACCAAATCCCAATTCGGTGTGTGGCCCGGAGAGAGTAGCATTAAATTACACGGTAGACCTTGTAAATTCACTAAAACATGTAGAATGGCAATGTCTTCGTAGACACACCATTCGATCATTCCTTCAGGTTCTGTCAAAGGTTTTAGAGGTATCTGAGGCTTTAAGCCGGGAATCTGTATATTGGGCTTGAATACTCCACGATAGCGTTGATTCTTTAAATCACGTCTTATCTTCGCTATAGCTGGCGATGGTCTGTCGAAGAGCGATCGTGGCGCAGTGAACATTTCTTCGCGACGTATTTTAGCCGGCCTTTTGTTGCCATCTATTATGAAACCGGCATCAGATCGAGAACGTTTGTAATCCTTTTTGGTGTACACTGGCGGCAATTCTGATTCTGGAATTGGTTCTGCATCATACATGAAACTTAGCGAATAATCAATGTAAATATCTTCGCTGTCTTGGGGAGGAGTTGGTGGACACCACATCTATAGGGGAGGGGTAAATATAGATTAAGAAAAATAAAATTATTGCCAACATTTAATTTTTCATACTGCAATAGTTGGGGAATTTAAACGGTAGAGTCTTGAGTGTTATAGCTTCGTTTTAAAAGGTGCATTTTCGGAAACTTGCATTACGCATTATAGTTCTGTTCCAGATGGATAACGAAACAGTCCGAACTTGCACAAAGTTACCCAAAAGCGTTCCTGATAACAATTTTTTTTCATTTCCTTTACAAACTTGTACGAACTTATTTTGAGAGCGAATGAAAGTAATTTTTTTTTATTTCCTGCACAAACTAGTACGAACTTTTTCTTTCGGGGTAATTTCGGACAAGAATTAAATGTATGAAACTGAAAAATTAGTCAGAAAATTTACAAGTGTGTACAGGAAAAAAGTTTTTACAAACAAATTTATTAAAAAGCAAAATGGGATATTTTTTGAACAAAGTTGAAGTTGGAAATACATTTTTGCATATTTCTCCTGCGTTTTAAGCGACTAAAATCACTTAAATTAAATTTAATGTAAAAAGTAACCAACATTAGTATTTCAAGATGGTCAATTATGGGTTTTTGCATTCCAGCAATTTTGAAAATAACTTGCATATTCAGAGTAATTTTTTTTTCTCTCAATAGTCCGAAATTGTACGAAATCTTGTGAAACACACCTAAAAAGTTCCTGCTCTAAAATTTGTTACCTGGAACGCCTTTGGGTAACTTGGGATTTGGGTGTCATGAGATTTCAACTCGCTAGTTGTATGCAAAATTGTTACAATATGGATTTTACACATTTTGAATTTATTTTTTCTATCATTTTGAGCGTTCCGTACACCAAAGGTGAAAAGTAACCCTATTGTTTTCGCTACGCAGTCCGTCTGTCCGTCACACCGTATTTCCTCAGGAACCGTAAGAGCTACGGACCTGAAATTTGGACAGAGTATCTAGAACCTAGGCCGCTAAAACAAGTACATGAGAGTTAAAAATTAAAGGGTGTTCCAAGACGAGCAACTAAAAGTGTTAAAATCCCATGTATTATACATACATACAATTGTATGAACACTCAACATGAACACTTGAAATTGGCAAAATTAGTGTATACAGACAGACTACAACAATTAACACTAAAGTTTAAAAAAAAAATTAAATTAAAGTGTGTTCTATCAGTTAATGCAATTTTGACTATATAATTTTGACAACTTGCTGTATCTTGGAAACCGTAAGAAACAAAATCTTGAAATTTTCTAAAACGGTAAAACTAAAAAATTCCAAAACTATAAAATCGCCAAACCGAAAAAAATCGCCAAAATTAAAAAAAAAAATTCTAACACTAAAATAAATCGCCAAAAAAAATTGCCATGAAAAAAATCGCCAGAATTTAAAAAAATCGCCAAAATTAAAAAAACGCCAAAATGGAAAAACGCAAAAAACGGAAAAAAATTGCCAGAACGAGAAAAAAGTGTCAAAACTGAAAAAAGCGCCTAAATGAAAAACAAGTAGCCAAAATGAAAAAACGCCAAAATACCGAAAAGTTCGACATAACTAAAAAAATCGCCTTTATGAAAAAAATCGCCAAAATTAAAAAAAAAAACGCCAAAATAAAAAAATAAAAAAAAACTCCAAAAACCTATAAAATCGGCAAAACAAGAAAAATGTGTCAAAGCTAAAAAAAATTGTCAAAATGAAAAAACGCCAAAAACCGAAAAAACGAGAAACAAGTGTTATTGAATTACATATCTAGTGTACGTACGGAGCCCTTCGTGCGCGGGGCAAAGTTGCAATTCACTGAATTTATTATAATTATAAGAGCAAAAAAAAATTAAATTCAGTGAAGTGCGACTTTAACCCACGCACGAAGGGTTCCGTACGGGCACGAGATATGTTATTCAACACGAACCTTAGTCTATATAAAATATAGTTTTGTCATTTTGGTTTTTTTCGGTTTAAAGCGGTTTTTAGTTTTGGGTTTTCTTGCGTTTATTGGCGCTTTTTAGTTTTAGCACTTTTTTTCTCATTTTGGCGATTTTTTTGGTTTTTGACTTTTTTTTTAATTTTGGAGATTTTTTTATTTTGGCGATTTTTCTAATTTTGACAATTTTTTTCATATAGGCGATTTTTTTTTTTTGGTTTTTGGCGGTTTTTTTCATTTGTGTTTTCTCTTTTTGACGTTTTTCCGTTTTTTGTGTTTTTTAATTTTGGCTATTTTTTTTCATTTAGGCGATTTTTATTTATGTCGATTTTTTCGGTTTTTGTCGTTTTCCATTTTAGCGACATTTTTCATTTAGGCGCTTTTTTAGTTTTGACACTTTTTTCTCATCTTGGCGATTTTTTGGGTTTTTGGCACTTTTTTCAATTTGGCGATTTTTTTTTCAAATAAACAATTATTTTGGATTTGGCGCCTTTTTGCGTTTTGGCGATTTTTTTCGGTTTTTGGCATTTTTTTTAATGTTGACGTTTTTTTTCATATGGGTGATTTTTCGAATTTTGGCAATTTATTTTAGTGTTAATTTTTTTTTTAATTTTGGCGTTTTTTCCGTTTTTTTAAATTTTTGGCTATTTTTGTTTAGTTTGGCGATTTTATAATTTTCAGATTTTTTTAGTTTTACCGTTTTTGAAAATTTCAAGAGTTTACCTCTTACGGTCTCCAAGATACATCAAGTTGTCAAAAGTACATAGTCACAATTGCATTAACTGATGGCCCCTTTAATATAAATTTTTTTAAATTTTAATGTTTATTGTTGTAGTCTATATAAAAATACACTAATTTTACAAATTTCAAGTGTCAATATACATATGTATGTACATACAATTGTATATTACATGTGATTTTAACATTTTTCGTTTCTCGTTTTGCAACACCCTTTAATTGGTAATTCTCATGTAGTTGTTGTTGTAGCGGCCAAGGTTCTACATACTCTGCCAAAATTTCAGGTCCGTAGCTCTTACGGTTCCTGAGAAATACCGTGTGACGGACAGACCGACAGCGTAGCGAAAACAATAGGAATCCTTTTTTCTCCTTTGGTGTACACAACCCTAAAAATGATGCACTTATTGCATGTCATATTTATTTCATTTTACATATAGATACATACATAGATGGTAACTTCATGGAATTCACAATGACGTCAATCCAAATACAAGATGAAAATTCATTACAAATTAAAATACGTTCGATTATTTCATTCTTTTAAAACCGCATTAACTGTTAATATGTAGTAACTAAAAAATAGTAATATAAAATGAAGACAATACTTACAGGCATTTGTTGCATTGTATTGGCCGATATCCAAATCTATTTAAGAGTTTCAAATTATAATTGATACAAGACCCCAGAACAGGTCGACGATAGATAAAATCACACGCGCACACACACACACAAATAGAGAGCAAAGACGGGATATGTTATGTATATAAAAAATAAAGAAAAGAAGAAAAAAATATTATTTTCTTTTAAGCTGTTTTGGTTGTTTGGTGGCTTAAAATTTAAAGGTTTTATACAAATTTTATTTATTTTTGTAAACAATAAAACTTTTCCAGCGGTAAAAACAATTCAGACAAGAAAATATATGCATATAATACGAAATCTAAGGCCGTTTGGGAATGGCAAAAACATTTTTATTCTTTTTTTTTTTGGAAATTTCTCATTTTCTTTGCTTTACGATTTCAAACATAATTAAACTGTTTTGGTGCCCCAGCTAAGGTTGTAAATTAGGAAAAGTGGATTTAAAAAAAAATAAATAATTAATTAATGCCATTGCCACCCAAACTTTCCTTGTTCGAGTAATTGAAAATTTTTAAAAGTACGTTTTTTTTGTAATGAAAACCTTTAAAATAAATGAAGACACCAAAACAGACTTTTATTTAAGTAATATTTTTATATTTTTTTTTTATACAAAAACTATTAGAAAATAATATTTTTTAAATCTCTTTTCTTTTTTTTTTAACACAAACAATTATTTATAGACAATTTCGATGTTTTGTTTGATATTTCCAAAAGTGTAATTATTATTTTGTTTAGCTATACTTTTTTTAAAGGGCCAAAGATTCGCAAAATTTTATTAGGTATTTAAATTGTCTACACTTAGTGAAAGTTTTATTTTAAAATAAATAAAATTTAAATAAAACACAACAATATAAAATTTTTGTTTATTTTTATATATTTTTTTTGTGTGTGTTAAAAGCTTTTATAGATTTTATCATTATCATTTAAATATTTTGTTTTTTTTTTTATTTTCAAATTTTATAGCTTTTTTATGAAGTTTTATTTTAGGTATATAAATTAATAAATAATTTCGAATTTTTTTTCTTTTATAATGTAACAAAATACACGGGTGGTAGATAGGTAGTCTTTGTTAAACCTATAATTGTAGGTTTTTTACGGCTTTTCTATATAAATTTTAATTAAAAACTAAATTACTTATAGATTTAAAAAAAAACTTAATTTAAAATTATAATATTTAAAACATAACTAATGATATTTAATATATATTAACCTTTAACAAGAAAAAAAATTAAGAAGTATTAAATTTTGTTTAGCACAATTATAATTGAAATTAAAAAAAAATGTTTTTTTTTCTGTTATATTTTTATTTTCTTATTTTAAAAACAACAGAATAGTTTCAATAACTTTATGGTGGAAAGTTTTTTTTAATACTTGCGCACAAAGCGGTTCTAGAACGCAACGCATGATCTGCAATTTATTTATTTCTGTCAGTGTATGCATATAAGAGTAGAAACACAAATGTACGTTTGCGAATGTGAAAATGTATATATATGTATATAAAAAATTTAAAGTACTACGTCAAAAGTCAGCAAAAACGTGGCTTTAAAAACGCAAGGAAATTGTCTACACATAAAAAACACAATGGCAACCCCATACGTAAGAATATTCACGGGGTTGCATTTCTATCATCGCATAAGACTTAATTAACAAAAACGTGTTTTAATTGAGCCCATCGAAATGTCTATACGACTGACATTCGTATACAAAATGTATGAAAAAGAATTATTTTTAAGGAATTATTATATTTAATTCAATTTAAAAACGCATGCCAGGAAATTTTTGTTAAACGACTGACTGACTTGAGTAATGGCAACTAAATTGCCGAAAATTTGGGATTTTCCTTTTTGCATAATTTGTTTTCTTCTTCTTTCTTACAGTTGAATTACGAGTTGGATCAACATAAGTTGAAGTGTGTGAACCGGGACTAAATGTCACGAATTTTGTCGTTTTGATACGCAACAGCCCCATACTATTTGACTAATGAAGCCATGAAAATAGTTTCGTTTCATTTATTATGTGTTGGGTATGATAAAATATTTTAAATTATTCAATTACTGAATCAAACATCAGCAGTAGCTGAATTATATCTGCACATCTGATGCAACCATAGCTGTTAAGTAATGATTATTAATCGTACTGATTACTAATTTGATTACTTTTTTGTGAAAGGTGAAGTAATGATTAAATTACGATTATATTCAGTTTCGCACGATTAATAATTGATTACGATTACTAATAATGGAAAAGTAATCTGAATTACTTGAAATTACAAGAAATAATCAAAAAGGATCAAAAGTAATTAAAAAATAATCCGATTACTTTTAAGGATTACTTTTAATTATTTTTGATTATTTATTAATAATCAAAGGTAATCCTTGAAAGTAGTCGAATTACTTTTTGATTACTTTTGATTCTTTTTGATTATTTTTTTAAATTTCAAGTAATTCAGATTACTTTTTTATTATTTATCAGAAATTCTTTTAAAGGGAATTATATAATCAGTACAATTCTTTTAAAAATGTAATCTAATTGATTACTAATCGTAATTCAAATTTAACAACTCTGGACTACAACTAGTTTAGAGAGAAGTTCACATTTTCTGACAACAGCTGGTTTTGTTTATGCGTTCTAGAATTCCGTTTTAATACCAATTTTGCAACTAATATTTGCTATTTATTGTTTTTATAATTAAATTATAAAATTATATATATTTTTCTTTACTTTCTCTTATCAAATTAAAAAAGTATTGCATTATATTTTATTTTATAATTTTGTTTGCTATAATCTCAGGACAATTGTTTTTTGTTTTTGTTTTTTTTTTTAATTAAGTGGCTTTTTTCAACTTATTTATATATTTTAGGATTACATATTATTAATACCTACCAATTCTAACTAATAACTAAACATTTTTTATTATTATATTTTTAATTCTACATACATATTAAGTAATATTTTTGAATTTTTTTTTTGTTAAATTTTTATGTATTACATATTTACAACTTTAGTTATTATTACCTTTTTTAATATACAAAGTTTTGATCTGATTAAAGGTAAAAAAATCTAAATTATAAAAATCAAAACAAAATCGAAGAAGCAGGTGTAAGTAAAGAGAGCTTGTTTCTGAAAATATAAGCAGCAGTCTCTAAAAGTTCGAAAAAAAAGACCTTGTTGGTAACTAATTTAGAGATCATTTGTTGTACATATTCATATCTATATGTATATGGGCATTTCTCCGAGAAATTCCACTGTTTGTCACGTGCGACAGCAAACAATTAACCTTGTATTTCTGAACAACGTTACTTGATTTTCCTTAAAACTTTACCTAACGTAGAGCTGCTGGCAACCTACACAAATATATAAATAAGTGTCGCTTGGTGTCGCACGCTACAAAAAGTTTACATTCCTGTGGAAATGCCCGTTTGTTCATACATACATATGCATGTATTTGTTTAAAAAAAATTATGCTGAACACAGAAAGTTCAAATTAAAAAGTAATTTTTTTTGTCACATTTTGTTATGCGGAATTAAAGGTTCAAATTTTAAACCCCATTTGAAATATATGTACATACAGTGCACTCGGGAAAACGTCAACGCTCGTTTACGTCAACATCCCAAAACGTCAACGCTTTTTTTTTTACATTGCCTACTCTAAAACGTCAACCCAACCACAAAGCTCTAAAACGTCAACTCTGAATAAAACAAAAGTTTGAATTTATAAGCAGTTAAAATACACAAATTTGTTCACACACACATTTATTTTATGAAATCACATCTGAAATTGGGCATTCCCCTTATAAGTAGAGTAGAAAAGTAGTTGCAACTGCACGTACATACATATTATATTTTTATTTATGTTCAGTTGCTTTTTTGTTCTCGTAAGTATCACATTACCAAAATGAGCTCAAAACAACAACAGGTTGAATGCCTTTTTTGTTTCCTTTTTGAATTTGTTTATGTTTGGTTTTAGTTTATAATTAATAAAAACTTTTAAAAGCAGATACATATGTTTTTTATTTAAAAATTTTACATTCGTAAACGTCAACAATTTGTTAAACGTCAACACCCGCGGTTTGAATTAGTTGACGTTTTCCCGAGTGCACTGTATGTATTTTACATACGATTTTAAATATTTAAGTGTGAGGGACCTTTTCTTCTGTATTGTAAATAATGTTTATTGTTCAATTCACAAGGGAGAGAGAGAGACTCTCTGAGAGTATTTTCATGTATTTTATGCTTATGTGCGAACTATTTTCCACTTGCAAATAAACAGCCCTATTCTGAATAACAATTCCTCAGGAGTTTTTCCCCTATTCCTCTTTTACATATTCTTAAAAATCATTTGCAAACTTCCAGGTAAAATTAAACTACTGGCAGGCAACAAAAAAAAAAAGCTGACATAGAAATTCTCTCTTACTTATTTATTATTTCATCTGTTTAGAATATAATTTTATTTTCGGAAAATATTAATTCTCTGGGAATTATATCTCGGGAAATATTTAAAATTAGGCTGAAATTAAATTTACCAAAGCTACAAGATATAAAAAAGATAAAAATAAAACAAGATAAAAAATAAAACAACTGGCAGGCAACAAAATACTTGACTTCGAAATTCTCTCTCATTTATTTATTATCTCTTCATGTGTTTAGAATATAATTTTATTTTCGGAAAATATTAATTCTCTGGGAATTATATCTCGGGAAATATTTAAAATTAGGCTGAAATTAAATTTATCAAAGCTACAAGATAGGAAAAGGTCTACAATATCAAAATATTAATTTCGCTAGTGGAATCGAAATCGAATTATTTTGCAATAGTTGAATAGTATATTTGAATTTGATTTAAATACATCAATATCATATTTATTGATGTAATTTATTTAAAACCGAAGCAGCAATTACTTAACACTTTACAAATTACCGCAAAATTTAGGGTACCCGTATTCTAATTTCAGCGTTTGGGACAATCATATAAAATTGCATATAAAATATCGACTTAAAAGTTATTTAAAACTTTAAAACCTATTCAGTTCCACTTAAGTGGAACTTATGTTCCGACTTATCAAACTTAAAAAAAAAATTAACCAGAAACATTTGAAAATACAGAATAGCCAACGCAAAGCAAAATTACAATACGGAAGTATTTTATATTAATCTAAAAGCAGTATTATAAACATTTTTAAACATTAGCGGAATCCACGATTGTCCACTGTAGACCTTTTACCATCTTGTCACTTTGGCAAATCTTCGTAAATTTAAAACACGGCAAAAACAAAAAGCATAAATTTTTATTTAGCTATGTTTACACCACCTACAATACTAAGAAATGGGGGGGGGTTATTATGTCATCCGAATCGAACGGAAATGAAATTTTTTCGAATTGTAATGCTAATAACATACAAATTCGAACAGTTTTCTTTTCCAAACGGATTACATAATAACCCTAATGTATTACTTGTTGTAATTGCATTTATTTACAAGAGTAGTTACCAATATTCTCACCAGAGACTCTGTCTCTCTCTATCTCTTTCTCTTTGTGAATTAAACAACAAACACTCTTTACAATACTGAAGAACATTTTCTCTCACAATAACAACATTAACTTTAACTATTTTTGTTTAAAACCAAATTCAAATTTGCACGACAATCTCAATCACGAATAGAAGGAAAATACACCAACATACGTTTAAGTGGCAGTTTAAAATGTGTAAAAAAATACACAAATGGAACAAACATTCATTCATTCTATCCTCTTGGAAAACCAATAAAAAGTAAACCATTATTAACAAAAATACACACACAGCAATTACATACATACGCCAGCAGCAATTACTCGTACAATCTTGGGCGCAGCTTGTGCCATTCGATATCGAAAATAAATTCAATAATATTTCTATAGAATTTAATAGAAATAATTATTAATTTTAATTTGTTAGATAACGAATGTCGTTCGATATCGAATGTGAAACACATCCCCCAGCTTTCTTTGTAATAAACACGGCTAAGCTTGATTCGATTGCAAATTAATACTGTTTCCTATTTGGTCGCAACTTCAATCAACATCATGAGGCGGAACTCTCACTCAGGGATTTTGTTTTACAATTTGCACTTGCGCCAGCGCCTACACTTGATTGTGTCGTTGATGAGCGCGGCGTCTTCAAAAGCCAACGATGTAAAGTATTCACCGAGCTGGGAGTTTTTATTTGTGTTTCATTCGATTTTTGTCTAAATCTTTTTGTGGTGGTCACTGCTGCTCCTCGATGCGAAGTGGCGCTCTTGTTTGGATTTACTGATCTTTGATTATCAAGCGTTTTCGCAGATTCATCGTCTGATTTTTTAGCATAATATTGATTTTTGTTCGATTTCCCCGCTGAATTGTGTCTAGTAATAGTTGGCAATACTGGACTTTCATCCAAAGTCCACAGATTTATTTTGACCGAGCCCCTGGAGCGTGTTCGTGGCGTATGATTCTCGTTTTGTTGTTGTTGTTGCTGCTGCTGTTGTTGTTGAGGTGTACTATTACTTGCCTGGTTTTTAAGACTTGAATGTGCAGACGAATTGGACTTGGCAGCAGACTGAGGTGTTTTCTTAAGTGATGAATTTAATGCGATGGATAGACTATCATTATCTTCTGATTCGGATTCATCCGATACGTTATAATAAGTGGAATTGGTTGTGGTATCTTGGTTTTGTATAGTCCAGACATCCATACCGGAAGAATTGTCTAAATCACACTGATTATGATGTTGTTCATTAAGTAGATTTTCATCGACACTAATATTGTCATTATCACCAGCTGTGGCATAACTAGATTTATCATCATCCGAACTGTGCCCATCTTCGTTATTATCTTTCTCTTCGTCACCCTGATCCTCATCATCCTCTGAGTCTTCCTGTTCTATTTTCATAGTTTTACCACCGCGAGTTCTTACTGTTATATTTCGAATATTTCTACATCTCGTAATTGTTGTTGTAATGATCTCATGTCCGACGTCTTGGTTCTCTATATCGTCATCTTCTAAGTTTACGTAATGTTCAACACTTTCAGCCTCTTGCTCTTCTTCATATTGTTCTTGTCCTTCATCTGGTTGCTCGTCTTGTTCTTCTTCTTCGTCATGGACTTCTACCAGCTCAAATTCTTCAAGTTCACTATCTTCCTTGCTTTCTTCATTTTCATTATAATGATCTTCTTCTTCATTTTTATATTCTTCGTCTGCCTCGACTGCCTCTTGTACGTCATCTTTTTGTTGCGCCTTTCTGGGACTGTGTCTTAAAACTCTTTGTGTTGTATTCGCCACATTACTCTTTCTTCTAGCATTGGAAGTTGCAGCGGTTTTAGCTGGACTCGAACTCAATTTGCGTTTTCTTTGTGCACTTTCCTTCTTCTTTTGTAACATTTCTTGCCTCTTCTGCTGCATACGTTTTTGTGCAAAGGTTAAAAGTTTTTGATTTTTTACTCCCGTTTTTTGTTTAGAACTTGTTTCCAAATCATTTTCCGCAGCGGCAGCAGCCATTGATGTGCGTGTGGTCTTTCTATTGGTCACATTACAGGAAGACTTTTCGCTTCTAGCCGTCAACTTACTGCGGCTGGGTAAAGTTTTCTTGCAGGATTTATTTAAACTGCCACGAGTAAGTGATCCGCTAAGAGATCTTAGTTTTCGTATATTTGGTGCTATATGATCTTCTTCTTCATCTTCGTAGTCTACAACTTTTCTATTATTTTTAATGCTAGTTTGTTTATTAAGCTTCTTTTTTAACACCTGCTCTTCCCTCTCCTCATCGTTCTCATCGTCTGATTCTATAATTTTATCATCACTAACTTCTTCCTCATCCTCATCCTCCTTCTCCTCTTCCTCATTTCGACTATCAGCTTCACTTTCTTCCTGTTCTGTAACATTCTCATTCTCTTCTTCCTCATCATCTTCACTACTACTGTTACTATGATTACTATTCTCCTCCTGACTACTATTTTCAATATTAATCCCCCTAGTATTTCGATTCCTTATACTTCGTCGTCTACTATCTCTTCTGAAATTTCTACTTGTCGAAGTCTTGTTTTGCTGACCACGACTTGTAGCGCGTCCCATCATTTCTAATTGTCTACGTTTGCGCTGAGCTAAAACTCTCCGTGAAACCTTAGCTGGCGCAGAAGAAACTTTGCGCGATCTTAAAGCCGGTAATCTTTGTTTATTTCTTTGATTTTGGAGTTTAACCGAAGAATTAGTTCTATTAGCATTTCTCCTACGATTTCTGTTATCGTTCTTATTACTAGTTCTTTTATTAACCTGATTTGTTGCATCCTTTCGTGAGTAGGTTAAGGGTTCCTCAGCACTCTCTTCTTGTTTTAGCAATTCTGCTTCTTTTTGTAGCGCTGCCAGGCGATTTGCTTCCCATTCACGCTTTTGGGCCTCCAATTCTTCTTCAGCAGCACGCAGTTGCTCAGCAGTCCAAGCGGCACCAGTTTCTTCTACAAAGCGCATGGCATATCGCTCAATGGGTGAAAGCTGGAATTAAAATTTAGAATTATTTGTTTAGTATGAACCATGAATTGCATTAATAATAGATTTAGGACAAATTTTTTTTTAATTATTAGTTAAACTATAATTAGTGTTAAGTTCTATTTAAACACGAAATTTTGCGTTTAAGTTCATATTTAAATAATACTTAAATGCAAAACCTTGTGTATTTAAATTCTATTTAAGTTTTTTAAGCGTACCATATGTTTTTGTGCGTGAGTGTGTTTATTGAAAACATATACATGTGTACATTAGGG
The DNA here is from genome assembly GCA_905220375.1 of Tachina fera. NCBI lineage: Eukaryota > Metazoa > Arthropoda > Insecta > Diptera > Tachinidae > Tachina > Tachina fera. The sequence continues at coordinate 97,434,795 of LR999967.1, read as the reverse complement.
ATATAACTTTTTAGCATAAAAAGCTAAGGGCAGGTCAAAAAGTTTACACACCAACCGCGATGGAGTTTTGAAAATTTTTAATTTTATTTTTGGGTTAACCACAGAAAAAATAAAATCGTATTTAAATACAATTTAAATTTAAATAAAAACTAGCTAATTACGTACTTAAATATTAAGTTAAAAACTTGGTTTTGGTTAATTTTCGGATTAGTTAATTATAGAAAGAAGCTAATCTAGAACCCAAAAATTGGCCCCCTTAAAGACGACCTCTTCGATAATCTAGGCTTAACCGAGCAACACAATAATGTTAAATGTCATTTATCAACAACGTGTAGACAAATGCGAATTTTATTGGTATTCCATTGACTTAACGACGACAAATAGCTGCGCTATAAAAATATAAGGAATTGTTAGAAGCTTAGTGATATAATCAAGCGTGATAAAAAAATCGCTTTAACTATGTCTGAGCGTCTATATAAATGAGAATGATATGGGCATTAAATATTCAGGTAGAAATTTAATTTATAGAAATTTCAAACCCTTAACAATGTATTTAATGCCCGCTATAAAACCGAATCCAATTGCGAAGCTTTAAACCATTATCAAAAAAAATGATGTATTTATAAAGAATTGTTAAACGTTGAGTGATATAATCAAGCGTGACAACAATCGCTTTAACTATGTCTGAACGTCTATCTAAGAGATTGATATGGGCATTAAATATTGAGGTAGAAATTTCATTTATAGAAAATTTAAACCCTCAAAAATGTATTAAATGTCCGCTATAAAATGTCCTTCCAAGCCTTTAAAATAATTTAGAAATCTAAAGAATTGTTAAACGTTGAGTGATATAATCAAGCGTGACAACAATCGCTTTAACTATGTCTGAACGTCTATCTAATAGATTGATATGGGCATTAAATATTGAGGTAGAAATTTAATTTATAGAAAATTTAAACCCTTAAAAATGTAATTAATGCCCGCTATAAAATGTCCTTCCAAGCCTTTAAAATAATTTAGAAATCTAAAGAATTGTTAAACGTTGAGTGATATAATCAAGCGTGACAAAAATCGCTTTAACTATGTCTGAACGTCTATCTAAGAGATTGATATGGGCATCAAATATTCAGGTAGAAATTTAATTTATAGAAAATTTAAACCCTTAAAAATGTAATTAATGCCCGCTATTAAAAATAATGCAATTTTCAAAGTAAATTGTTAGGCCCCGAGTGATATAATCAAGCGAGACAAGAAATCGCTTTAACTTTGCCTCTCATGAGAGAAAGTGCTTATTTGTTTAGCTTAAAATCGAGGCAATTTGAAATTAAAAAAATCCAGATAAATGTAATTTTAAGCAAAATTTAATTAAATTAATGAATAAATCTTTCGGAAAGTCTTGCAACATACCTGTTTGACTAAATTTTGCATTTCCAAATCAGCTTTACTAAGTTCGACATTCGTATCTGCCGCTGTTGTAGCCTCGTCCAATGGAATGTTCTCATCAAATTCAGCTAGATCTGCTGCCGCCTCTGCCTTCGCTGTTTTAGTGGCCTGTACATCTTGCTCGTCCTCGGCAGCTGCTAGAGCGGATTCGAATGCTTTCAGCGATTGCTTTTCTAAATCAACTTCAGTGTTTTCTAAAACTGCCGTTGATGTAGAAGGCTTATCTAAATATTCCTGTTGACTAATTGTGCCTGATGCAGCAACAACAGTATTGTCGCACATTTGTTGTTGAGATTCCACATTAAAGAGATCCTTAATAGTCGAACTTTTAAAGAATGACGTTGTAAAGTTACCGCCCTCTATGGCCATATCACTAAGCATACGCTTCTGATTAGCCTTCTTTAGTATGTTAACTTCAATTGTCTTTTCGGAAACCAAGCGATAAATGTGTACATCTCTTGTTTGCCCTATGCGATGACAGCGATCCTGCGCCTGAGCATCCATGGTGGGATTCCAGTCTGAATCGTAAAATATCACAGTATCAGCTCCAGTCAGATTTATGCCCACACCTCCAGATCGAGTTGAAAGTATGAAACAAAATATGCGTTTGTCTGTGTTAAAGCGCTCCATAAGTATTTGCCTTTGTTCGACTTTTGTGGCACCATCCAAACGCAAATAGATGTGGCCATGATAGTTAAGAAATGCTTCCAATACATCTAACATTTTAGTCATTTGTGTGAAGATTAATACACGATGATGTCCCGACTTTAGTTGCTTCAGCAAACGATCTAGTGTCTGGAGTTTGCCACAGTCGTATTGTATAAGCCGAGGATCTGGAAATTGTGTTGTCATGGCCGATATTATTGGATGTAACATGGCCAATTTTGGAGACATTTCGTTTTGTATACTTCTCTCGATTTCCTGTTCTCTTAAGTAACGAGAGGACGTTAAATTATTGACATAGAAGCGAATGCGAGGAGCACAAGCGGACGGTACGTAAATGACGAAATTTTGAAATATTTTTTTAAGACCTTCGCAGCGCAGTTCGTAAGATTTTAACATTTTATTTAGGGTCCAATTATCTTGGCGCCTTTTCATGGCGGTGGCGCAGTTTGTCAGACCTCTAGTTTGCCAATTGGAAAAATTCAGAAGATTACTGGCTTCTTTGCATTGTTCTATGGATTCTCGGCAATCAGCACCGTAAATTGGAGCGGCTTCTGTGCGTCTCTTGTTTACAGTCGCCATAAGCTTGAGACGTGCCAACCTTTGCTCCTTGCGCTGTTGTAAGATGTCACTCATATTGTAAATAGGATCCAACTCAGACGATGTATCGTCATCCAAATTCTCCTTAGGTTCAGTCTTAACAGTAACCTCATTCTTAAGTCTACCCGAACCTGTCGACGTTTCTGATAATGTACTGCTTTTGACCTGTTGCGCCAGAGCTGTCACAAAGGCTTTATTATCTCTGGGTTTTTCAGTTTTTACACTAGTTTTTATTGTTTCATTATTTATGGTGTCGTGTAATTTTAACTGCTTCGCTGGTGTTGGTCCCAACGCAGCATCCTGCGTTGAAACGTCGCGAGAACGTGTGGTAATACTTACTGGTGTTATTGGTCCCAATTTGGGTGCACTCACTGGGTTTATAATGTTATTTATGCGTTTACCCAAGCGACTATTTGTGGTTTCACCAATGCCTGCTGCTCCAAGGGCAGGCAATGCAGCCAGTGCTGGATTTACAGGCACAAATTTATTGCCCTCGCGTCTCATGGCCGGACTAGTGCCAACCTTCACCGTTTGTCTGGCATGCATATTTATACTTTCTTGTACTTTAACATCCCTGACACGTATGTGGAATTTATATTTGCCCGTTGGACACCTGGGTGCCGGTTCTGCTATTGTATCGATTTCTTCGATTAATTTGCGTGGAGCAGCCAATAAACGAGATTTATGTGACACATACGCGGTCAGTGTCAATTCTAATTCGATAAGTAATAAATTAAGGGAGTGTAAATCAATTTGCTGCATATAAAAAGAAAAATAAATTACACAATTTATGTTAATTGATATTATTAACAGTTTTTTAAAAGGGGAATCATCAGCTTATAAAAATGTGGTAATAAAATTTAAAAAAAATAAAAAATTTACTCACTGTAAGCGGGTCATATTCCATTAAATCGCATATCAAACGAGAAGTTTCATATGAAATTCCCTCCATTTGAAAGGGTGATAATGTGGGACGAACTTCAAACATATTCGGATGATTACAAACTTTTCGCAATTGCATGAGTACATTAATGACACTTAACAAGTTGCCTGTCGACAAAGTTTCCATTGTTCTGGAAATATTAGGAAATTTATAAAAGTATGAGTACAAGTAATTTAAAGTTCGACAGAAAAAACTTACTTGGAACGACTCATGAAATCATCGTACAAATAACGCTGGCGATTTGATAAGCGGCACATGACTACGTGCTCATACTTTTTGGGCATTTGTTTTTCAACTTCCTTCTTTAGACGCCTCAACAAGAAAGGTCTTATCACTTTGTGTAGCCTTTGTATAAGCTGTTCGTTATATTCCGTATTGCCTTCAATCATGCCGGTCATTGGATTGGAAAACCATTCCTTAAATTCTCGATGCGAAGAAAATACGTACGGCATTAGGAAATGCATCAAGGACCATAATTCCATTAAGTCATTTTGCAAAGGAGTGCCGGTTAGCAGCAAACGTCTGCAATATTTAAAGAAGGTATGTTCTAAATAAAAATATTCTTTCGGTTAATTATAAATGCAATATGTACATATGTATGTATACGCACTTTAATTGTTTTTTTATATTATATCTGCATATATACATATCTTTTATCTCAATAACTATAGTCAACTTTATCGTGTTAAACAGTTTATGAAATGTACTTTCATTAGGGCAAGTAATTACACCTTGCTACTGTTTAGCTTTTAATGTTTGATTTAGCATTCATATACGATTTCCTTGTTAAAATAGTTAGCAACAAGAAATGCTTTTTTGAATGCAAAACTAAATATTTAAATAAAAATGTATTGGTTTTTTTGTGCACAAAAATATTTGTAAATATATAATTACAAATATCTAATTTAATATTTAATTGAATACATTTTAATGTCCTGCACAAGACCATTTATAAGACATTTCAAGACATGAGAGTTTCTTCAAAATTAGCTTGCTTACTCGCTCTCGGGAACAATTTTGCGCAACTGACAATGTATTTCCTTTCCCTAAGGTCTAGAAAATAGAATAAGCCTGACAACAGGACAAAAGATGTACGAGCACAAATTTTTTGGTGTTGTGTTACAAGTGACGTCGATGGCGACAACTGTTTACTCAACTCTTGAGAGAAAAATTAAATTTTCTTGTTCCATTAAGTTGTGTGTAAAATGAAAACTTCGAACTCGATTTCTTTGAGTAAATGTGCGACTTTCTTTGAGTAAATGTGCGATATGTACAAAACAAAAAAAGGGCGCCCACGCTTAGGTTAGCTGGCCGCTGGTAAGGAAAGAAAGTTAGAGTCCAGCTCACTTGGGTCCAATAATATGATTCCTTTGTGCTTTGCGCTCACGCTTGGACATTTTAAATCGTAGTTTGTATATTTGAAAAGGGTTTTAAATTTAATACGAACAGTGAATTCCGATATTGTGACTTTTCGAAAATATCAGTCTACTGTACATGAACCAACAAATTGTAAGGCCACCCCAATACTCCTTATGTAATTTTCGTTGAGTTAAATGAATCAGACTTACGATGGAAAACGATTGTTTTCAAAACAATTTCAGAACGAGCGTTAATATATTGATTGTGATTTAAACTTAATCTAAAGACAGATACATAAATTAAACTGTAACCTAATTTATTAATATAGACTTTTGGGAAAATATAAAGCCTATAATAGCGAAATTAGAAGTTTATATTTTATTAATTTAAGCGCCCAAGTTTAGTCTCTTTAACAAATTTGTTAGTTGTTAAGTTACTGATTATGACGCTAAACTTGCTTTCTGCATCTAAATATTTATTAAAAAGAATACGTTGACAGATTAATAGAGAAATATTCGCATACTAATACTGGTTAGCGTACGAGTATTTCGATTTCGACTACGACATTTTGGTTCTATATTAAAGAAAAATGTTGCGGTGTTATTTAATTTATTACAGAAAAGTTGTAGTAGAAACTATTAACTATTTACGGTCTAATTCATAAAAAATATTTTAAGTTTATTACAGGTTTATTTGACAAATTTCCCATAGAAATACACTTAATAAACCTGAAATATTTTGTATGAATATGGCAGTTAAGTAAATTGCGGATTAATTAAACTGTGTACCAACTTATTAATATAGAATTTTGGGAATATATAAATCCTATAGTAGCGAAATTAGAACTTTATTTATATTTTATTAATTTAAGCGCCCAAGATTATTCTCTCAACAAAATTGAATGTTTGTTAAGTTGATTATGACGCTAAACTTTTTTAATTAATTTATAAATTATATACTTATTTTGCTATAAGTTAATAGAGAAATATTCGCAACAACAACATGTTACGGTGTTCTTTACCCTATTACAAAAACATCGTGGTCGGAAGTCGATATACGCCAACGCGATAAGGTTGATTGACATTGTCTCTTACCTATTTTAGCAAACTATTAACTATTTAGTAAGTAACAGATTAATTAAACTGTGTCCTAATTTATTAATATAGACTTTTGGGGAAATATAAAGCCTATAGTAGCGAAATTAGAACTTTATATTTTATTAATTTAAGCGCCCAAGTTTAGTCTCTTAACAAATTTTGTTGTTGTTGTTAAGTTACTGATTATGGCGCTAAACTTTTTGCATCTAAATATTTATTTAAAAGGTTTTATTTATAAATTATGTATATAACTATAGCCAAGAATACATTCGGCTGATTTTGCTGTAAGTTAATAGAGACATATTTGCGTATTTTAAATTCATGAAATTTTAAATTAAAGAAAAAATGTTGCGGATTTCCTTACCCTATTACAAAAACATCGTAGTCGGAAGTTGATATACGCCAACGCGATAAGGTGGCTTGACCTTGTCTCTTTACTATTTTAGCAAACTATTAACTATTTAGGGCGACTTTTTGGGTTCGAGATTACGATTAGTTTATTTCTCTAATTAGCTAATCCGAAAATTAACTTAATCTCGCATAATTGAGTTTGATGTTTTTGAGTGGTAGTTTAAACTTCTTGTTATGTGTAGTATTACCATACTGAGGAACAAAATAGTGGCAACATTTTCTGTGCAAAAGTCATACATGTTATTAACACACTTTGATTTTTTATGGGATGAAGAAGAAACTGTCATATTTTGTTATTTACAAGTAAAATATTGTGCGTGTTAAACGAAATATATATATAATATAAAATATATATATTTATTTAAGTGTTTTTAAATTATTTTAGCATATAATTTTTACAAAAAGTTATAAGTTTTACAAGTGTTTGTTGTCAATACTCAAGTAAGATTAAACCACCACGATTTGTCGCTTAAACCAGCAAGTAAGCCCATATAATCGACTACCCAAAAATGGAAAATGAAGATTAAGGTTAATTTAATGCCTAATCTTTAACTCAAAAAGTCGCCCTTTGTAAGTAGCAGATCAATTAAACTGTGTCCTAATTTATTAATATAGACTTTTGGGGAAATATAAAGCCTATAGTAGCGAAATTAGAACTTTATATTTTATTAATTTAAGCGCCCAAGTTTAGTCTCTTAAAAAAATTGATAATTTGTTAAGTTACTGATTATGACGCTAAGCTTTTTGCATCTAAATATTTATTTAAAAGGTTTTATTCATAAATTATATACTTATAGCTAAGAATACATTCTACCGATTTTGCTGTAAGTTAAAAGAGAAATGTTTGCGTATTTAAATTCATGAAGCTTAAAGAAAAAATGTTGTGGATTTCTTTAATCTATTACAAAAACCTCATAGTCGAAGTAGATATACACCAATCATGATAAGGTGGATTGGCCTTGTCTCTTAACAATTTTAGCAAACATTAATTTACAGATTGATTAAACAGTGGGCTAACATATTTATATGGATTTTAGAAGTATAAAATAATGAAATTAGGTTCCAATATTTTTATTAATTTAAACGGCCAAGAGTTTTATAACTAATTTATCAGACGTTAAGTTACTAGGGCTCACACATCTGAATTAATGGTATGTTTCACAATAACGAAAGAAAACTGAAACGAAACTTTCGACTGAAAATTTATGGTGAAAACAACAAATAAAATATGAAAATTAGTTTTTGTTTTCAATTGCTTAATTCACAAAACCTCTTGTATCTCTGTTTCGATTGTATTTTCATATTAAATACAAGAGTGTAAAATTTGTTGTACGAAATTTTCATATAAAAATGAAATACACTATTACACTTTTATTTCATATATTTTTAAAATGTTGTATTCAGAGAGAGGCTCTCTGAGAGAATTTGTATGTAGCTTGTTCTTCTTTTTTCATTAAAAATACAAAATACGTTAATACACTACACAGAGTGTGTTCACAATTAAAAAACAAAAAGTGTATTTGATACACAAATACATGATTCAAATTGTTGTGAATTAAGCAAATATAAATTGTAAGTTGAAAGTTTCGTTTCGTTTCGTTATTGTGAAACTAGACTTTTCATATAAATTCGAAAGCATTTTCCTTCGTTTTACCCCTTTTAGACACAAACACACAAAGATTACTTTGCAATGTCTTAATTCAGCTCGTGATTGTAACGTTAAGTATGTATTTATTATTTGATAGTTGCCTTAGACACAAGCTGAGAGAACATTCCGTATTTAAACTGTGGCCTTATATATTAATATAGACTTTTGAAAATTACAAAGTCTATAATAGCGATATAAGACTCTAATATTTTAATTTAAGCACCCAAGCGTAGTCTCTTAACTAATTTAGCAGACGTTAAGTTACTGATTTATGGTGCTATAAATATATGTATATGATGAATTTTTTACAAATTTAATTCCTAAGGCCTAAATTCACAATCATTAGTTAACTAGTAGCAATAGATTAACTAAAAATATTTGATTTATTTAATAATTAATATTAGTTTATCATTAGTTAAACCGCCAAATGTCAGTGGTTAACAAATAGTTAGACGACAGCTGATTTGTTGATTTTTTTTATTAGTATTGTTTTGTGAAAAATTTTAGACACATTTCACACATACGTTATCAAGCATCTTCATTGTATTTAGCTGTAACACATGCTTTTTTAGAGTTCCGTACAAGAAAGATGAAAAGGAACCCTATTGCTTTCGCTGCACTGTTCGTCTGTCTGTCCGTCTGTCCTTCACGTGCTATTTTCTCGAGAACCGTAAGAGTTACGGACCTGAAATTTGGACAGAGTATGTAGAACTTTGGCCACTTGTAATTTTGACAACTCTTGAAATTTTCAAAAACGGTAAAACTAAAAATTCCTCAATTATAAAATCGCCTATCTGAAAAAAATCGCCAAAAACAGAAAAAAATCGCCTAAATTAAAAAAAATTTCTAACACTAAACTAAATCGCAAAAAACGGAAAAAATGCCAAAATGAAAATATCGCCAAAATGAAAAAAAAACCAAAAACTTAAAAAAATCGCTCAAACGCGAAAAAGGCGCCAAAACTAATTTTCTTTAGTTTTGGCGCCTTTATGAAAAAAAAACCTTAAATGGAAAAAAAAATCGCCAAAATTAAAAAAAGTTGTCTGTACGCGGGTCAAAGTCACACTTCACTGAATTTATTTGGTTTTATTTTTGGAGGCGTCACTATTTTTTAAGTATTTATTTTCATTTTTTTTATTTTTTCAAAAATTCAGAATTTAAAGAATTGTCACGTTGCTTTTTAAGTGTTGCCCTATTTACGTAAAATATTTCCAAGAATGCAACATCTACATTGAAAACAAAGTATGGTATTTCTGTCTATATTGACAACTCTTAATCCATCATTGAAAAAAGCATGTGTGGTTAAACCAAATTTAAATTTGTTTCTTGGTTAACTCAAACGTATGTTAAACTAAGTTTAACTATTTAAAAAACTAGCCCTGCTAAATGTCTAATCCACTCACCTTTCTGTGGAGAAATTCAGTAGCAGTTGCCAACGTTGTGATTTAAAATTCTTAATATTTTGAGCCTCATCCAATATGAGGTACTTCCACTTTTTACGACGAAAACTTTGCTGATCTTGCACCACCAGCTTGTAGGATGTGATGCAAACATGAAAAGCATTTGGTTTAGTCCAACCAACACGTTTTAGTTTACGTTCTTTTTGTGAGCCATAATAAGTTAGTATTTTAAAACCAGGACACCACTTTTTGAATTCCATCTCCCAATTCAACATTACAGAGGAGGGCACTACAATTAAATGGGGTCCCCAGTTGCCTCTGACACATGCCAAGTGAGCCAGCAAAGCTATAGTCTGTATGGTTTTACCAAGACCCATTTCATCGGCTAGAATGCCATTTAGTTTACGTTCATTCATTGTTACCAACCAATCAAGACCAATATGTTGGTACTCTCTCAATGAATGTTTGAGTAGGAAGGGTACGGGAGTTACCACATTGGTTGAAGATAATGTATTACCTTTGGGCTGTAGGGATTCAGCTAAAGCGGCAGCGTCTTTGATCATGTCATCTTTACTGCTTTTATTGGCATTAGATGAGTCCTCCAGTAGACTTTTCAAGCCGGCATCTTGTTCGTTTTCTTCAGTTTCATCCGCCTCCTCGTCTTCATCCTCACTTTCGCTGTCTTCATCTTCATCTTCATCCGTCTCTTCATCTTCATCGGCTGTAGAATCATCATCGGAATCTCTCATTGCCCTATTGATCACTTCCTCGTCCTCATTATCGAAATCTACAACCTTTCTTCTTTTCAAGTTTGATGTAGTGGCCCTCGTTTCATTGTCGATCTTTCTGTATTTATATTTAGCCATTAGTTCTTCAACGGTTAAATCATTTTCTGCCTCCAGTTCATCAATTTCTTTTTGATGATCTACATCCATTTCTTCTTCCTCTTGCTTACTAATCGTATTTTCATCATCTTCACTAGCTTCATTGGCCTCAAATTCGCAATCATCACTGTCGGTGTCCTTTTTGTCTTTGATGTTAGCCGACGTCGTAGTATCATCATCCAGCACAATTTTATCACGATTTTCCAAATAGCCTTTAGGTAAATCTTTTAGGAAATCGTCCAAGTCCATTTGAGATTCTTTTTCTAATGCCGCCACTTCTGCATCAACATCGGCATTCTCTTCTTCTTCGGCCTTGGCTATGGTCTCCTCATCATCCTCTGAGCCAGAGCCGGGACGAAACTCATCTTAAAAAATAAAAATAAACCAGTATGTAAGCAATTTTAATTGAATTACATACAATTAAAGAGTATGTATAATAATAAGATATAATTTATCATCAGGCAAATACCTCGCATAAGCGACCATCTTTTAATTTCCTTAAGTTTTCTCAAGAATAGAGTATAAACTTTGGAATCAGTGTGTGTTTGTTTGACATCATATGACATATTTTTACTTTTAAAATTTTGTTATTTTAAGAAACTTAACTTACCATCGGTATTTTCTCTTTTCGGGGATGATATCCTACTTGAATTTATACTTGGATTTGCTGAATTATCCTTAATGCTCTTATTCATACCCTCTGCCAATTGCTGGGAGAACTTTTCTGTTTGATCCACAATAAATGACAAATGTTGATCCAGTGCCTTTTTGCGTTTCTCCTCAATTTTAGTGTGATGTTTATACTCGACCAATTTTTCAACATTTCCCCAAAACATTTTCACCTCCTTGGCTATGAAAGCAGCCACACGTTTCAGATGAACCTCTTGCGCCTTTTCGGCTTTCTGAGCCGCATTGGCTTTGTCTTGGAAATATTTCTGCACCATTTTGGCGCATTTTTTGGCTGCAGCCTTCTTCCATTTGCGCTCTTGTGCAAAATCGGCGGCCAGCCATACCATTTCCTCGAGCAAATAGTCCCAATGGGCTTTCGGTCGGGCAGGTTCCATTTGTTTGGGCAAACGTTTTTCAGTCCATAATCCCTCTCGCTGCAGTTCCATAATACGACGCATAACATCAACTTCCTGCTTGGCCTTGAAGGAAAATTCTTGATTGCTATTTGGCGTGGTGGCCGTAGAAGTTGCTGCTGCTCCTGCTCCTGCTGATGCTGCTGTTGCTGTAGTGGCCGCACTTGCCGAACCGGCTGGCACTAATAAACCACTTGAGGTGGGTGAATACAAAGGCGGAGGAGTATTTGAACTAGGAACCACACCATTACCATTACGCCGCAATGTTGTAGTACCTTGGGCTGTACTGCAGGGTATCAAAGGTGTACCACCTAAAGAATAATAATAAAAACAAATAGTTACGATTTGTAGAGCCGTTTAACTTAATCAAAAACATTTTCATTTTGAAAAAAGTTATTTATTTTTTTTAGAATATAAAAACACAGTTATCATCATGCCTTAAATGAAAGTACTAAATTTACTATATATACTTAATACCATCATGCCTTTTTTACAATACAATTTAATAGGTTATTTTTTCTCTGTAGTGATTAGAACTAATAAAGGAAGGTAGCCAAAGAGCCAAGGAGTGCAATGAGCTGTAAACGACTTATAAATCCGGAAAAGAAAATATAAAGCCCTTATGTGTAAGAAATAACTGGCATGAAGTTAGCATAAGTGGCCAAAAAGAACTCGTTAACATCTACTTCAATTTCGTCATTTGCATTTGTTCAATAATATGCCAATTTTTTCTTAGACATAAGCCTATAAGTACATAATAATTTCTACATAATAATTTCTACTTTTCCAAATCTGCATGTAAATTGATTTATTCGTACTTATGTGAGCGTTCCCAGTTTGTGTCTATTGGTGGATATAGTTCTAGTGTAGGACAGGTTACCTCTGGAGTACCGCAGGGGTCAGTATTAGGACCTTTGCTTTTCCTTGCTTACTTAAATGATTGCATTCCTCTTATGGACTCATATCTTTGTAAATCGTATGTTTTTGCGGATGATATTCTTCTTGTCTATAATATGAATTCTGCTATTTCTACTAATTTTGAAACATGTGTTAATAATAATTTGGACTCCATACTAAACAGGATGCGTCTTGATATAAACTCATCAAAAACTAAAGCCATGTACTTTCACTTAAACTCTCAACATATAATTTATCCCAGACTTTCTATTGGAAATCAGCCTATTAGCTATGCAGACTCTCACAAATGCCTTGGTATAGTTGTTGATTCTAAACTAAACTTTGACAAGCACATAAATTCAATATCACGCCAAGTTTATATGACCTTAAGAAGATTGTATGCATTAAAATCATACACACCTAAACATATTAGATATCGATTGGCCCATGCATTGCTGATGACTAAGGTTAACTATTGTCTCGAGTTATACTCCAGTTCATTAAGAGGCAATATTGATGTTCTTGAGAGAGTTGTTAGAAAAATTGTTAGATATGTTTTTCAAGTTAGAGTCCGTGAGCATGATCGTGTTACAACACTTGTGTCTGTCTTGGCTGTAATTTTCTTGACTATCTTGACCTGCGTTTACTTATTTATTTTTACAAAGTTATTAAAATGGGACAGCCTACACTTCTTACAAATGATTTTTCCTTAATCAACTCTACACGTAATGTTCAGATTAAAATTCCTCGTATATTCCTCTCTATTTTTGAACGGTCATTTAGTCTGCAGGGTTTGGAATAGCTTACCATCACCTTTGAAACTATTCTCATATTCTATTTTTATCTATAAAAAGATGCTTTAGAACTGGTTTTCCTCCAGAATATAATATGATTGTATGACATTTAACACATCGGCGGAAATTTTTTGGATCCTTTTTTACTATTATTTAAAATTTAATTCCTTCTTACTAATTTTGTGTCACTGACACTGAGACTTATTCATTTAATTAATTTATAATTTTTTATTTTTTTATATAATATAACATATAATTTACTTTCTGTAGCTTTAAGTGACTATTAATATAATTCTATAGGTACATGGCCTACATTGGCCTTTTAGGCTTCCTATGTATCGGATTGAAATAAATAAATAAATAAATATATAAATAAATAAGTTTCCCAGGCACACTTCTAAGGTTTTTATGGCCTCCACCAGTATTAAGTGTTATTAGAAAACATTTGCACTGGATAATTAAAAGTTCCACAAAATAACTGTAAGCGCTAGCGTTAGTTGAGATGAGCAATAACAAGTGCAAGTGAGACGCAAAACTCTCGAATGCCAAACAACACACACAACCCTAGGGACACATTATGGCACCCGGTATCGCAAGAAATTGGAAAATATTTAAACAGAGTTTATATGGTAATAATTTAAAATTTCGATCGATATCGAATACTGAAGTTGTCCTCCTGCTGATTGCACTTCAGAAATAATTATGATGCGATGCGAGAGATATTCTTATTCTTTATTGAAATCATTATTCTTTTTTTTTTGTTTTTAATGAAAACAAATGAAATCGTTTTAGTTGAGTAAGGAAGTTTTTTTAAGAAAAACCCTACTGATCTGTTACCGATCTCGAACATCAAGTACAGTTGTATTTATTATTTATTTTATGTTTATCTTCACTTATTTTAGCAAACTTGCTTTCGGAAAAACCCTTTAAGGAATTTAAAAACTAAACGTTAAAAAATTAAGTTCCTGTTTTAATATCCAATTTGAATTAACATTACAATAACAATAACAACAAAAATTAACATACATATGTATGTAAATATGTTAAATATGTATGTAAATATGTATATAATGTATGTATGTATGTATGTAAATATGTACATATATAATGTATGTATGTAAATATGTATGTAGAGCGCCCTTGCATTCGGCATTCAGTAACGAGAGAACTAATACCCGGTTAATCGAAAATAGCGAATACATTAAAGATGTCTTAAATATTAATTTGTAAGCAGAGTAATCGTTTCAACTTGAAATTCGGTTAAAACTTTGCTTCTGTTTAGGAATTTTTCTAGCAACCATTTGACGATTTCCCTGCCAGGATTATCAGGACAAGAAAGTGCTTTTTTGGAGCCATTTCTATTACTATCAAATATTTTCAAATCATAAATAGTTTTGGTACATTAGACTCTCACAAAAATAGTTTGAATCTAACCAAAGTCAGTGAAAATTTTGCATCATATTGAGAAATCATTAAGGACTTATTAGGACTATAATGTCAACATTTTCTTTATTAGCTTTAAAGCTCAATAAATGTACAATAAAGTAGAAGCTTAAAAATGTTTTTATTCTAGCAAGGTTACAAATTGTTTCACTTGTAGGAAAAGTTCAATGTGACACAGAGTGCCTTTGCATTCGACATTCAGTAGCGAGAGAACTAATACCGAGTTAAACGAAAATAGCGAATACATTAAATATTAATTTGTAAGCAGAGTAATCGTTTCAACTTGAATTTCGGTTAAAACTTTGCTTCTGTTTAATAATTTTTTTCTAGCTACCATTTGACGATTTTCAAGCCAGGATTATCAGGACAAGAAAGTGCTTTTTTGGAGCCTAGTTCTATTACCATTTACTATCAAAAATTTTCAATTCCTAAATAATTTCTCCAATCAGACAAATGCCTCGCAAAAGCGAACATCCTGTTTTTAGTTTTGGTACATTAGACTCTCACAAAAATAGTTTGAATCTAACCAAAGTCAGTGACAATTTTACATCATATTGAGAAATCATTAAGGACTTATTATGACTAAAAACAATGTCAACATTTTCTTTATTAGCTTTAAAGCCCAATAAATGTGCAATAAAGTAGAAGCTTAAAAATGTTTTTATTCTAGCAAGGTTACAAATTGTTTCACTTGTTGGAAAAGATCAATGTGACACAGAGTGCCCTTGCATTCGGCATTCAGTAGCGAGAGAACTAATACCGGGTTAATCGAAAATAGCGGATACATTAAATATTAATTTGTAAGCAGAGTAATCGTTTCAACTTAAATTTCGGTTAAAACTTTGCTTCTGTTTAATAATTTTTTTCTAGCTACCATTTGACGATTTTCAAGCCAGGATTATCAGGACAAGAAAGTGCTTTTTTGGAGCCTAGTTCTGTTATCATTTACTATCGAACATATTCAATTCCTAAATAATTTCTCCAATCAGACAAATGCCTCGCAAAAGCGAACATCCTGTTTTTAGTTTTGGTACATTAAAGACTCTCACAAAAATAGCTTGAGTCTAACCAAAGTCAGTGACAATTTTGCATCATATTGAGAAATCATTAGGGACTTATTACGACTACAATGTAAACATTTTCTTATTAACTTTAAAGCTCAATAAATGTGCAATAATAGAAGCTTAAAAATGTTTTTATTCTAGCAAGGTTACAAATTGTTTCACTTGTTGGAAAAGATCAATGTGACACAGAGTGCCCTTGCATTTGGAGTATCACTAGCGGGAGAACTAATACCGGGTTAAACGAAAATAGCGGATACATTAAAGATGTCTTAAATATTAATTTGTAAGCGGAGTAATCGTTTTAACTTGAAATTCGGTTAAAACTTTGCTTCTGTTTAATAATTTTTTTCTAGCTACCATTTGACGATTTTCAAGCCAGGATTATCAGGACAAGAAAGTGCTTTTTTGGAGCCTAGTTCTATTACCATTTACTATCAAAAATTTTCAATTCCTAAATAATTTCTCCAATCAGACAAATGCCTCGCAAAAGCGAACATCCTGTTTTTAGTTTTGGTACATTAAAGACTCTCACAAAAATAGCTTGAGTCTAACCAAAGTCAGTGACAATTTTGCATCATATTGAGAAATCATTAGGGACTTATTACGACTACAATGTAAACATTTTCTTTATTAACTTTAAAGCTCAATAAATGTGCAATAATAGAAGCTTAAAAATGTTTTTATTCTAGCAAGGTTACAAATTGTTTCACTTGTTGGAAAAGATCAATGTGACACAGAGAGCCCTTGCATTTGGAGTATCACTAGCGGGAGAACTAATACCGGGTTAAACGAAAATAGCGGATACATTAAAGATGTCTTAAATATTAATTTGTAAGCGGAGTAATCGTTTTAACTTGAAATTCGGTTAAAACTTTGCTTCTGTTTAATAATTTTTTTCTAGCTACCATTTGACGATTTTCCAGCCAGGATTCTCAGGACAAGAAAGTGCTTTTTAGGTGCATAATTTTAATATTATTTATAGATTTGGCTTGAAACTGTAAATGACGTGTCTTGGTTTTGGACATCAAGATTCTCACATAAATACACTGAATCGAGGCGAAATGAATGAGCTTTTAATTGAAATTTTAATTTATTATTATTTCGACTTCTACTTGTTAAAATTTAAAATTTTATATACAAGAAGTAGTTTCCAGTGTAAAACAAATCTTATTCTAAAGAATAAACATATTCAAAACTTTATTTGTTGTTAACTAAGCACTTCTAGACAAATTTCGTTGCTGCTTAAGCAACGCATCAAAAAATCTAATCTAAGCTAATGCTTATAGACAAACTTAAAAAAAAAAAAAAAAAAAAAAAAAAAAAAAAAAAAAAAAAAAAAAAAAAAAAAAAAAATCTTTTAATTCCAATTGTTGTCCAGTTGACGTCACTTTAACACAACACTAAAAAATTGGTGCTCGTGTATCCGTTATCGAAAACAATTGACTCCTGTTTGCACGTTTATGCTATTTTCTAAAGCTTAGGGAACGGAATCTCTCGAGATCTCGAGAGCGAGTAAACAAGCACCAACTTTTTGGTATTGGGTTAAAGTGACGTCGATGACGATAACTGGAATAAGGGTGATTATTTAGCAGACTTGTACAGTAATGAAATGAATACATTTTGTAATTGTAATTGAAAATTGTCAAGTAAATTGTTCTCCCAAAAATCGTTTTCAGCAAAATTATTTTCACTCTTCTTTTAATTTCATATTCAGGGCAATCACGAATAAACTTCCATGAGAAATTTCCCCCCTTTTCTAATTAGAATTTAGAATTTTTTCCTTTCCCTATTACTTGCTGTTGTTTAAAATTGTTCCCCGGGGAAATTTTCAAGCAGAATTTTATTCATGATTGCCCTCAATGAATTTAAAAATTTTTATTTCTATTATTTATTGTTTCTTATAGTTGTAAATGTCTTTAAGTTAAAAAAATCTGCGATGTATATTGTAATTTCATGTTGATGTCATCGAAATGAAGTAAATGAGCTGATTTGAAAAATGTTTACATAGATATACGGGAAATTACTTAATTTAAACTTTATTTCGACCGAAATCACGAAATTACTTCACTTGGCGTCAGCCTGAATGAACTATAATTAAATTTGTTGAACTAAAAGCAATCATTTTACGCCTAAGTACAATTATATTTAATTGTAATTGTAATTGAAAAAAAACGATTACAAGCAGAAGTAATTTGTAATTAAAACATAGACAATTACAATTAGAAGTAATTGTTACTATATGTTATCAAAAGCAATTACATTTTGTAATTGTAATTAAAATATCTTTTCGCAATTAAATAACATGTAATTTCAATTGAAATTAATGTAATTGAAATTGCAAAAGTTTGTTATTCAGCATGTGTTGGCTATTTTGTTTTCCAATAAACTTTTTACATTAACCAACAAATAATTTTTTTAAATTCCTCTTCAATAAGCTACTAGAATCTCTGCTCCCATGGTCTGACCTTATTTTATTTTGTTTAAAAAAAACATACAAATATCACTAAGTGCTTACTACAGTTAAAAATAATAATACAATCAATCTACTATCTACTTTAAATAAATATAAATAAAAATGTAGTGTAAGTTAATAGGAACTAACTCAACTACATATGTATAATTATATGTATAGTATTGTAGTTACACGAAAATTATAATAAAAATATGCACATTAATAAAGCCAAATTTACTACGAAATCGAACGCCAATTCTTTTGGAATAAAAGCTGGCCAGAAATTAGAAGTACATATGTAAAAAAGCAGATTTTAAAATAAATAGGATGCTTTACTTTAAATTAAAATTTAACTTAAAGTGGAAAATAAAAACAAAACTGACAGCTAATGAAAGTTTATTATAAAGAAATTAAAAAATAATCAATTACAAAACAAGAATAAAGTTTTTAATTGAAATTTTTAGGAAAAAACGATAAGCACCTGGCACCAAAGGTACAGTAGCATTTCCTACGGCAGGTGGAGCGGGTATTTGACCAAATACCATCCCGTGACGACCACCTAAAGGTCTACCCGGAATGTGACCTAAATTTTTGTTGTGATGTATTTTTTTTAGATAAATAATGAATTATGATTATAAAAATTTTAAAATAAATTTCTAAATGGAGTAAATTAAGAGTGTTAACGGAAAAGGAGATATTTAGATAAGTAAGATAAAAAAAATTAAATAAACTAAAATAACAAAAATATATTTACAAAAAAAAAAAGTTGTTTTGTAGAAATATTTAATTATCGAACAAATCCTAAATAATAAAGGCCGTTTTTATAAATCAGATTATGGGGTTTTTGTATTTTTGGTGTTCTGTAACAAAATATGTGTGAGATTATAAGTAGTAATAATGTGCTTTTTTCATGATGGTCAAGGTGAAAGTGATATTAAGAGTTAAAAGCATTTTTGTAAAAAATAAATGAAAAAACTAATAAACTAAAAATTAAATAATTCGAGACAATTTTGTTAAAATTAATATAAAAAAACAAAAACAAGTTTTAAAACAAAAATATTTTTAAAATAAAAAGTAATACTTTTTCTTAACAATATGTTCACAAAAAAAATAAACATACCTTGCTGCGTCAACTGTTGTACCGCTGCGGGTAGTTTGGTTGATACTGCTACAGGTGTAGCGCCAACAGCTGGTATTTTTATTTCTGCTCCTTGAGGAGGCAGCGAATTACCACTGGCATCAGTGGCTTTCAATGCCTGCTGTTGCGTATTGAGCGCAGGTGTTGTTGAAGAGACAGATGAAGATGTGCAGGAGTTGGAAGATGTGTAAACGATTGACGCTGTGGGGCTGATTGTGTGTTTGGTTGTACTGTTTTGCAGACGTCCATAATTTGACAACAACGAAGCATTCGCTGTCAAATTGGACGAGGAAGAGGGGGCTGTTGATGACAACAATGACGATGTAGGTGTTATAGACCTTTGTATTATAGATGCTGGATGAGATTGCGTGTTCTGGAATTATTAAAAGAAATACACAAGCTATATTATTGAAATGTAAAACGCTTTTTTCCAGCTGTTGTAGATTTATCTAAATTTTAATCAGGCAAATGCCTCGCAACTGTGCGAACATCTTTTATATAATGTGAAAAAAATTAAACAATAAAACTTTTTAAAAAAAATTAAACCGACTTCAAAAATAAGCACTAAAAAGCTAAAAATAATATTGATCTAGTTAAATAAAATATTTTTACGTTGGGAAATCATTTAGAACTTACGGATTTTTACTAAAAGCAATGTAAACATTTTTTTATTAGCTTTAAAGTTCAATAAATGTGCAATAAAGTAGAAGCTTAAAAATGTTTTTATTCTAGCAAGGTTACAAATTGTTTCACTTGTTGGAAAAGATCAATGTGACACAGAGTGCCCTTGCATTCGGCATTCACTAGCGGGAGAACTAATACCGGGTTAAACGAAAATAGCGGATTTAATGTATCCGCTGTCTTAAGTATCTTGATGTCTTAAATATTAATTTGTAAGCAGAGTAATCGTTTCAACTTGAATTTCGGTTAAAACTTTGCTTCTGTTTAATAATTTTTTTCTAGCTACCATTTGACGATTTTCAAGCCAGGATTATCATAATATATTTAATATTGCATATAATATTCGTATTCGCGAATATCGTTTCAAATATTCGTAGTCCTATTCGTTACATCACTAATACATACATATATGTATGTATATATGTATGTATGTGCTTAGTTACCAATATTGCTCCCACCAACTTCAAACAACACTATAGGTAACATATTTAAAAATATTTTATTTAACTAGATCAATATCATTTTTAGCTTTTTAGTGCTTATTTTTTAATTCGGTTTAATTTTTTTAAAAAAGTTTTATTTTTAGCTTTTTAGTGAAATATAGTATTATATTTTATAGGGCGTGGCTACGCCCACTTTTTTTAAACAAGATTGTGTATTTTTAAAAGTTCAAGGTGTGTGCCAAGTGTCGTAAATATTGGTTAAGTACAAGCATGTGAAATACTATACTAAAATTTAATAGGCGTGTCCCGCCTACTTTTTTAAACGCAAGATTGTGTCTTTATTTAAGCTTAGGCTGTGTGCCAAGTTTCATAAAAATCGGTGAAATATAACCATGTGAAATGTTATAATACATTTTAATGGGCGTAGCCCCGCCCACTTTTTAAATTTTAAAATTGTGTAATTTCAAGAACCAAATATGTTTGCTAGGTTTCGCAGCAATCAAATGAGTAGATCACAAAATCAAATTTAAAAAATTGTGGGCGTGTCCCTGCCCACTTTTTTAGAATGGGACCAATGGAAAGGTATACCCTCTCAGACAACAAAAAAGTTTTACAGTCGGTCTAAAATGCACGAGTTATAAACCTACACACCTAAAAAAAAATAATAGACGGAATTGTTAACCTCCTTCTTTTTTTGAAGTCGGTTAAAAATAGTCTAAAAGTTACAAATCAGTGCGGAAACAAGTAAAACGCATGATCAATTACATTTGAATGGAATCTCTTAAAATGTAACTTAAGAAATATTTTTTTAAATATCTTATAAGGATACGTACATACTTTATATTATTGTATGTGAATAAAATGTTTGTAATAATTTTAGTACAAAACGAAAGTTTAGTATTCCCACATAAACACTAATCAACAGAAGTACATTTCCCCATGGACGTTAGTCAAAATGTGACCTCAATATTATTATTACCATTATCAAACTCCATACAAATGTTCAGTTCTATATGGTGTTTAACATTTGCCAAAAACTAAAAATTTAATGGCAACAAACAATTGGGATATCTTGATGGGAGGAGTTTAGTTTTACTTTTTTTGCATACCCAAAAAAAAATTAATATAGAAAAAACTGAAACCAACACAGGATTCATTCACACCATGTCTTTTATGAAGTCTATTTTTTTACGTAATTTTTTTGTTGGTTAACGAAGGGTGTAGAGAAGAAAGAGGGATAAACAAATGACTCGATTTCTCCTTGTTGTGTAAAGTCTACACTGTTCTTCTTGTTACGTTTAAATGTTACTCTTCTAGCTTATTGTTATTTTTTTATTCTTACTCTTCCAGCTTATTGGTTATATGGCTGGAGAGAAGTAAAATTAGACGTTCAAAAAAAATATCGAATGAATTACGTCATAAATTTTATCGTGTGAATTCACACCAAATCATAATGTGTCCGCTTTATATAATATATAGAAAAAAAAGTGAATTTGTTAACAGTTTTTGCGAAATTTTTACATGATTTACGTAATAAATTTTATTGTGTGAATTCACACCAAATCATAATTTTTACGCTTTACTTTCAGATAGTAAATATCATTATATAATATATAGAAAAGGAGTGAAATTGTAAACAGTTTTTGCGAAATTTTTACATGCAATTTAATTTTTATTAAATTAATAAATTAATTTCATTACTAGAAAACATAAATTGGAAAAATCAACTGTTTTTCAATCTCCATAACGACAATATCGCCAAAATTATAAATAAAAATCGTTAACCAGAATATCTCCAATAAGAAAACTAAATCGCTACAAATTTAAAAAAAAAGACATGAAGTTGGCATGAAGTTAGCATAAGTGGCAAAATTGAACATGATTTTAAAGAGTTTTGAGATGAAACTTCACATTAAAAATCATACTAGGACTTAGAGAAGGGTTAAAATTAGGTAATGGTAACGTTTTTAATGTCAAATTATGTGGAGAAACTCGTTAACACCTAATTCAATTTCGTCACTTATGCTAACTTCATGCCAATTTTTTCTTATACATAGGGCCGTAAAACATTAATGCGGCAATACGGAAAAAAATCACCAAAAAAGAGAAAAATGCTAACCATGTAGAACGAACTCATTTTTTGAGTTATGACGTTGTTTGAATAAATGAGCGATATGTACATATTTATTTTTGAAATATCGCTATAGTTTTTGTTTTAATAAATGCGTCTTAATTAAACAACTAAATTGAGTATGTAATCTGGAAGAAAATATGTAATTCTCAAAGTGCATAATGAATTTTACAAGAATAAATAACACTCCTACCGTTTGTTTTGTGTTGGTTGCATGATAAACATTATTTGAATTACTAACGCTACCACCACAAGCATTCACACCAATAATTGTAGCTATATTATCAGCAACTGGTACTGGTTGTTGTGGCTGTAAGTGTTGTTGGCGCTGTTGCAACAGAGAGCCCGTCGCACTTGCTGCTGCAGAAACATTAACAGTTGCTGCTGTTGTTGGAGTAGACGTTGCTGTGGATGTTGTTGTTGCGGAGCTGGTTGATGCTGCGCTTGTTGTTCTTTCATCGTTAACCAATTGTTCCAAACGATAGGCATTGCTAAAGGTGATGAACTGTGGGGTAGGTGCTTTTTTACGCCACGTAGGATAGTCCATCATATTGCCACCGGTTTGCAAATAAAACAATTCGGCGACATTTTCAGTATGTCTGTGTATACGAAAATTATAAAAAGTACTGAGTAAAAATATCATTAAAGGTAAAAAATTACTAACTTTTCTTTTAATCTGCGTAAGCGTAAATATTTTTGTTCTAATATACGTTTCTTTAAGGTTTGTATATCATGCGTCGTTGGTGTTGATACTAATGCTGCTCCTGCTACCGTTGCTGCTGCTGTATGCGTTGATGATGAACTGCTACTAATTAAAGAAGTTGTGGACAAAGATGATGAAGATGTTATGTTTGATGTCGTGGCTACTGGCAGTAAGGAAGTAACTAGAGATGCGTTATCACTGCTGCTTGCACCACCTATGCCGGCAGCTGCTAAAATTGTATGACTTTCCTGCAACTGTTGCTGCAACTGAGTTTCCTCAAATCTTTTACGTTTGCTAGGGGGTGATAAAGTTTTATTATTATCAGAATTAATGGCCGATGATGAGCCAGAAAATGAATTTATTTGTTGCTCTTGTTGTTGCGTATTTACTGAGGCTGAGGCTGTAGCAGTAGCAGCTGTTAGATCAATTGTTGGTCGTAGTGGCGTTTGAGGCATATGACCCTTGGGCGTGGACGTTATATATAGTCCTGGCGGCTTTGCTGTGTTTGTTGCTGATGGCGATAATGATGTCGATGATATTGAGGAGGCTAATGGTAGCGTTTCGTTAATATGTAATTGCTGTTGAGCAAAAGCTTGTTGAAAGCTTCTTGGTATTGGACTGGTTGCTTGTTGTTGTAATGATGCACTGCCAACAACTGAAGCTATAGGCGGCAACGTCAACGATGAGCTCTGGTTAGCTATGTTTGACGTGGCTTTTGTTGAGTTTGTAACAATAGTTGTTGTTGATGATATGCGGTCTGGCACAGCAGGAGGGGCCGGGTTAGACCCTTGATGCCCCCCTCCTGCTGACTCACCTTCATTCATGTTTGATGCATCTGAAACACAAATTGATTTATAATGAAAAAGAATACTACGAAAAATATGCCAAAAGGTAGTTTAATAATAAAAGGTGACGTGAAATTTTGCTTTTTCTCCCCATAGTTTCACGTGAACTAACTGTTCGCCTTTTATTCCCGATAAGCGTCAATATTGTCAATTTTGTTGCAAAATGATATCACCTTTAAGTTTAGCTAAACTTTAACTTAAGAGTGTAAAGCGTTATTTTGCTCTTTATCTAGCATAGAAAATATTTTGTTTTATCACTGAATAATTATATGATAACACACAATAATCATGCCATAATAATGCTAATTTTTTTAATATTAATATATATTAGTTTAAGTAGTCTCATACGGCATGTTTTTTACATCTCACATGTAAAATAGCCCACTCCAAAATACATGCATACTTTGCAACTGTAAAAGTCATTCGATATCAGATGACAATCAGGGCTATCGTGAATAAAATTCCACGTGAAATTTTTCCGTGGAACTATTTCCAACTAATAAAAAGTAATAGGGAAAACAAAAAATTCCAATTGGAAAGGGGAAATATTTCACGTGGAATTTTATTCACGATAGCCTTGAATATTTCAATAATATTGCGCTCTTTTGGCGTCCAAATTTTTCATTTGGTGATATGGCGATTTTTCTGGCAAGAAAAAAATTTATTGGCGATTTTTCTGGCGATAAATAAATTTGTTGGCGATTATTATGGCTATTTTTCAACAAAATTCAAAAATTCAAAATTCAAAATTATTCTGATTCTGAAAATTAGTTTGTTGAAGGAGTAGTTTCAAAAATAAATCCTACCAAAAGAAGAAGTTAAAATAAAATTGTTTTTATTCTTTTATTTTTTTGAGTTTTAATCTGTTTGTTTCTTATCACTAATTTTCAAAAATTCTCGGGAATCCAGGGAATAAGAAATTTTCTTTTTCGTTTCCCGAGAATGAGAAAAGTCCGGGAAATTAGAAACCCTAATGCACACTTATCAATTTTCTTCTATTTTGAGGACAGTATTTAAGCTTCCCGGATGATGAAAGTACAATTTAAAAAACATAAATCAACACGCAGTACAAAACTTTTTTCGTTGAGAGCCACACATTTTTCACATACTCCAACCATACATTTCGCATGACAATTTTTAGATATGCCCCCGTATTCTATAACTCGTTAAAAATCTATAAATTTGATTTATCGATTTTTGCATCAGGCATTTTTTTGTTTCGAAGTTTAAAAATTGGTACCTCAAAACAACAAACAGAGATAAGTTAGCATCATTTTAACTCGGCAAAAAGATTTTGATTACCCTGAATATTCGTTAACATACAAAAAAAAAGAAATTCTGACTTTCATAGCTATTAACTTAAACTTTATTGATAGATAAATTTGCATTTGTCTAATGATTTATTTTTCATACCCACCATTTGACGGTCTTCAAGCCATAATCGTTTTTTTATAGTTTATCATATTCTATCGATTATTTTCAATTCCTAAATAATTTCTCCAATCAGACAAATGCCTCGCAAAAGCGAACATCCTGTTTTTAGTTTTGGTACATTAAAGACTCTCACAAAAATAGCTCGAGTCTAACCAAAGTCAGTGACAATTTTACATCATATTGAGAAATCATTAAGGACTTATTATGACTAAAAACAATGTCAACATTTTCTTTATTAGCGTTAAAGCCCAATAAATGTGCAATAAAGTAGAAGCTTAAAAATGTTTTTATTCTAGCAAGGTTACAAATTGTTTCACTTGTTGGAAAAGATCAATGTGACACAGAGTGCCCTTGCATTCGACATTCAGTAGCGAGAGAACTAATACCGAGTTAAACGAAAATAGCGAATACATTAAATATTAATTTGTAAGCAGAGTAATCGTTTCAACTTGAATTTCGGTTGAAACTTTGCTTCTGTTTAATAATTTTTTTCTAGCTACCATTTGACGATTTTCAAGCCAGGATTATCAGGACAAGAAAGTGCTTTTTTGGAGCCTAGTTCTATTACCATTTACTATCAAAAATTTTCAATTCCTAAATAATTTCTCCAATCAGACAAATGCCTCGCAAAAGCGAACATCCTGTTTTTAGTTTTGGTACATTAAAGACTCTCACAAAAATAGCTCGAGTCTAACCAAAGTCAGTGACAATTTAACATCATATTGAGAAATCATTAAGGACTTATTATGACTAAAAACAATGTCAACATTTTCTTTATTAGCTTTAAAGCCCAATAAATGTGCAATAAAGTAGAAGCTTAAAAATGTTTTTATTCTAGCAAGGTTACAAATTGTTTCACTTGTTGAAAAAGATCAATGTGACACAGAGTGCCCTTGCATTCGACATTCAGTAGCGAGAGAACTAATACCGAGTTAAACGAAAATAGCGAATACATTAAATATTAATTTGTAAGCAGAGTAATCGGTTCAACTTGAATTTCGGTTGAAACTTTGCTTCTGTTTAATAATTTTTTTCTAGCTACCATTTGACGATTTTCAAGCCAGGATTATCAGGACAAGAAAGTGCTTTTTTGGAGCCTAGTTCTATTACCATTTACTATCAAAAATTTTCAATTCCTAAATAATTTCTCCAATCAGACAAATGCCTCGCAAAAGCGAACATCCTGTTTTTAGTTTTGGTACATTAGACTCTCACAAAAATAGTTTGAATCTAACCAAAGTCAGTGACAATTTTACATCATATTGAGAAATCATTAAAGACTTATTATGACTAAAAACAATGTCAACATTTTCTTTATTAGCTTTAAAGCCCAATAAATGTGCAATAAAGTAGAAGCTTAAAAATGTTTTTATTCTAGCAAGGTTACAAATTGTTTCACTTGTTGGAAAAGATCAATGTGACACAGAGTGCCCTTGCATTCGACATTCAGTAGCGAGAGAACTAATACCGAGTTAAACGAAAATAGCGAATACATTAAATATTAATTTGTAAGCAGAGTAATCGTTTCAACTTGAATTTCGGTTGAAACTTTGCTTCTGTTTAATAATTTTTTTCTAGCTACCATTTGACGATTTTCAAAGCAAGGATTATCAGGACAAGAAAGTGCTTTTTTGGAGCCTAGTTCTATTACCATTTACTATCAAAAATTTTCAATTCCTAAATAATTTCTCCAATCAGACAAATGCCTCGCAAAAGCGAACATCCTGTTTTTAGTTTTGGTACATTAGACTCTCACAAAAATAGTTTGAATCTAACCAAAGTCAGTGACAATTTTACATCATATTGAGAAATCATTAAGGACTTATTATGACTAAAAACAATGTCAACATTTTCTTTATTAGCTTTAAAGCCCAATAAATGTGCAATAAAGTAGAAGCTTAAAAATGTTTTTATTCTAGCAAGGTTACAAATTGTTTCACTTGTTGGAAAAGATCAATGTGACACAGAGTGCCCTTGCATTCGACATTCAGTAGCGAGAGAACTAATACCGAGTTAAACGAAAATAGCGAATACATTAAATATTAATTTGTAAGCAGAGTAATCGTTTCAACTTGAATTTCGGTTGAAACTTTGCTTCTGTTTAATAATTTTTTTCTAGCTACCATTTGACGATTTTCAAGCCAGGATTATCAGGACAAGAAAGTGCTTTTTTGGAGCCTAGTTCTATTACCATTTACTATCAAAAATTTTCAATTCCTAAATAATTTCTCCAATCAGACAAATGCCTCGCAAAAGCGAACATCCTGTTTTTAGTTTTGGTACATTAGACTCTCACAAAAATAGTTTGAATCTAACCAAAGTCAGTGACAATTTTACATCATATTGAGAAATCATTAAGGACTTATTATGACTAAAAACAATGTCAACATTTTCTTTATTAGCTTTAAAGCCCAATAAATGTGCAATAAAGTAGAAGCTTAAAAATGTTTTTATTCTAGCAAGGTTACAAGTTGTTTCACTTGTTGGAAAAGATCAATGTGACACAGAGTGCCCTTGCATTCGACATTCAGTAGCGAGAGAACTAATACCGAGTTAAACGAAAATAGCGAATACATTAAATATTAATTTGTAAGCAGAGTAATCGTTTCAACTTGAATTTCGGTCGAAACTTTGCTTCTGTTTAATAATTTTTTTCTAGCTACCATTTGACGATTTTCAAGCCAGGATTATCAGGACAAGAAAGTGCTTTTTTGGAGCCTAGTTCTATTACCATTTACTATCAAAAATTTTCAATTCCTAAATAATTTCTCCAATCAGACAAATGCCTCGCAAAAGCGAACATCCTGTTTTTAGTTTTGGTACATTAGACTCTCACAAAAATAGTTTGAATCTAACCAAAGTCAGTGACAATTTTACATCATATTGAGAAATCATTAAGGACTTATTATGACTAAAAACAATGTCAACATTTTCTTTATTAGCTTTAAAGTCCAATAAATGTGCAATAAAGTAGAAGCTTAAAAATGTTTTTATTCTAGCAAGGTTACAAATTGTTTCACTTGTTGGAAAAGATCAATGTGACACAGAGTGCCCTTGCATTCGACATTCAGTAGCGAGAGAACTAATACCGAGTTAAACGAAAATAGCGAATACATTAAATATTAATTTGTAAGCAGAGTAATCGTTTCAACTTGAATTTCGGTTGAAACTTTGCTTCTGTTTAATAATTTTTTTCTAGCTACCATTTGACGATTTTCAAGCCAGGATTATCAGGACAAGAAAGTGCTTTTTTGGAGCCTAGTTCTATTACCATTTACTATCAAAAATTTTCAATTCCTAAATAATTTCATGTGTGTGAAGTTAGCTCCGTCAGTTAGCTTCGTTTTTAGCATCCCTGTATTAATTAACATATATCTCGCTCAAACACTGTGAGGTAAGAAAAAATCTCTCACTTGTACACTGTTAACTTAACAGAGCAGATATTTTATAACATTTTCAAGCAAAAATATTAATGTACAAATTGTAACTTATTTTGGTGGTCAAAATTTTGGCCAAAATCGAAATGGTGCGGTTATACGGCCCATTGGGGTCGAAAGCCAAGGCTTCAAATATTTCAGAACTATATAGCTTATATTCAGAATCAGTATAGCTTTTGAGAAATATGACTTTGAAAAATGTGTAATAATGCATTTTCATATGTATATGGAAGCTATTTTTGGTAGTCATAATTTTGGCCAAAATCGAAATGGTGGGGTAATACGGCCAATTGGGATCGAAAGCCAAGGCTTCAAATATTTCAGAACTATATAGCTTATATTCAGAATCAGTATAGCTTTTGAGAAATATGACTTTGAAAAATGTGTAATAATGCATTTTCATATGTATATGGAAGCTATTTTTGGTAGTCATAATTTTGGCCAAAATCGAAATGGTGGGGTAATACGGCCAATTGGGGTCGAAAGCCAAGGCTTCAAATATTTCAGAACTATATAGCTTATATTCAGAATCAGTATAGCTTTTGAGAAATATGACTTTGAAAAATGTGTAATAATGCATTTTCATATGTATATGGAAGCTATTTTTGGTAGTCATAATTTTGGCCAAAATCGAAATGGTGGGGTAATACGGCCAATTGGGGTCGAAAGCCAAGGCTTCAAATATTTCAGAACTATATAGCTTATATTCAGAATCAGTATAGCTTTTGAGAAATATGGCTTTGAAAAATGTGTAATAATGCATTTTCATATGTATATGGAAGCTATTTTTGGTAGTCATAATTTTGGCCAAAATCGAAATGGTGGGGTAATACGGCCAATTGGGGTCGAAAGCCAAGGCTTCAAATATTTCAGAACTATATAGCTTATATTCAGAATCAGTATAGCTTTTGAGAAATATGACTTTGAAAAATGTGTAATAATGTATTTTCATATGTATATGGAAGCTATTTTTGGTAGTCATAATTTTGGCCAAAATCGAAATGGTGGGGTAATACGGCCAATTGGGGTCGAAAGCCAAGGCTTCAAATATTTCAGAACTATATAGCTTATATTCAGAATCAGTATAGCTTTTGAGAAATATGACTTTGAAAAATGTGTAATAATGCATTTTCATATGTATATGGAAGCTATTTTTGGTAGTCATAATTTTGGCCAAAATCGAAATGGTGGGGTAATACGGCCAATTGGGGTCGAAAGCCAAGGCTTCAAATATTTCAGAACTATATAGCTTATATTCAGAATCAGTATAGCTTTTGAGAAATATGACTTTGAAAAATGTGTAATAATGCATTTTCATATGTATATGGAAGCTATTTTTGGTAGTCATAATTTTGGCCAAAATCGAAATGGTGGGGTAATACGGCCAATTGGGGTCGAAAGCCAAGGCTTCAAATATTTCAGAACTATATAGCTTATATTCAGAATCAGTATAGCTTTTGAGAAATATGACTTTGAAAAATGTGTAATAATGCATTTTCATATGTATATGGAAGCTATTTTTGGTAGTCATAATTTTGGCCAAAATCGAAATGGTGGGGTAATACGGCCAATTGGGGTCGAAAGCCAAGGCTTCAAATATTTCAGAACTATATAGCTTATATTCAGAATCAGTATAGCTTTTGAGAAATATGACTTTGAAAAATGTGTAATAATGCATTTTCATATGTATATGGAAGCTATTTTTGGTAGTCATAATTTTGGCCAAAATCGAAATGGTGGGGTAATACGGCCAATTGGGGTCGAAAGCCAAGGCTTCAAATATTTCAGAACTATATAGCTTATATTCAGAATCAGTATAGCTTTTGAGAAATATGACTTTGAAAAATGTGTAATAATGCATTTTCATATGTATATGGAAGCTATTTTTGGTAGTCATAATTTTGGCCAAAATCGAAATGGTGGGGTAATACGGCCAATTGGGGTCGAAAGCCAAGGCTTCAAATATTTCAGAACTATATAGCTTATATTCAGAATCAGTATAGCTTTTGAGAAATATGACTTTGAAAAATGTGTAATAATGCATTTTCATATGTATATGGAAGCTATTTTTGGTAGTCATAATTTTGGCCAAAATCGAAATGGTGGGGTAATACGGCCAATTGGGGTCGAAAGCCAAGGCTTCAAATATTTCAGAACTATATAGCTTATATTCAGAATCAGTATAGCTTTTGAGAAATATGACTTTGAAAAATGTGTAATAATGCATTTTCATATGTATATGGAAGCTATTTTTGGTAGTCATAATTTTGGCCAAAATCGAAATGGTGGGGTAATACGGCCAATTGGGGTCGAAAGCCAAGGCTTCAAATATTTCAGAACTATATAGCTTATATTCAGAATCAGTATAGCTTTTGAGAAATATGACTTTGAAAAATGTGTAATAATGCATTTTCATATGTATATGGAAGCTATTTTTGGTAGTCATAATTTTGGCCAAAATCGAAATGGTGGGGTAATACGGCCAATTGGGGTCGAAAGCCAAGGCTTCAAATATTTCAGAACTATATAGCTTATATTCAGAATCAGTATAGCTTTTGAGAAATATGACTTTGAAAAATGTGTAATAATGCATTTTCATATGTATATGGAAGCTATTTTTGGTAGTCATAATTTTGGCCAAAATCGAAATGGTGGGGTAATACGGCCAATTGGGGTCGAAAGCCAAGGCTTCAAATATTTCAGAACTATATAGCTTATATTCAGAATCAGTATAGCTTTTGAGAAATATGACTTTGAAAAATGTGTAATAATGCATTTTCATATGTATATGGAAGCTATTTTTGCGTGTGCTCTTGTGTGTTCCTTCTGTGTGTTCTCTCTGTGTGTTCTCTCTGTGTGTTCTCTTAGCAACAGTGTTGCTTGTGTCTGTTGGTCTTTTGTATTTATTGAAGCGGTTTATATTTTGGTGACATACTGACAAAAAAACCAATAAATACTAACTAACATAAAAACTAATGCAGAGCATTGGTTTCCAGCTTTTGGTTAACTACCAGGCGCTTATATATCATTTTATTAATATTATGAGTGAATTCTTACAGAATAAGTGAGTACATGCATCCATACATACATACTACATTTTAATATATATTAATGTATAACATTTTAATATATTATTATAGTATATTAATATATTAACATAGGTAGTATGTATGTATGTATGGATGGATGTACTCACTTATTCTGTAAGAATTCACTCATAATATTAATAAAATGATATATAAGCGCCTGGTAGTTAACCAAAAGCTGGAAACCAATGCTCTGCATTAGTTTTTATGTTATTTAGCATACATACATGTACATACAATACATGTATTGGTTTTTGCTACAGCAATGGACTGCGTCGGTGTTGTTTAAATGAATTTTAACCCTTAAATGCATACCGTACCATAAATTCATTCAATATAAATTTATTTAATCTTTATTAAATATTTATTGAAGTTGTTTTAAGATTTATTTAAAATTTAATACAACTTTTCAAATTATTTAAACAAGTGTAATTTGTTTTATATTGTTTTTATTTAAGAAATTTAAAAATACATTTTTATGGTTATTAATAATTACATATATAAATGCAGCCTTATGTATAATTATTATTAAGGTTTTTTATACTTTTTGCAACGGTTATATTTTGGTGACATACCGACAAAAAACCATTTAAATGTTAAACACACAGAAGGAACACACAAGAGCACACGCAAAAATAGCTTCCATATACATATGAAAATGCATTATTACACATTTTTCAAAGTCATATTTCTCAAAAGCTATACTGATTCTGAATATAAGCTATATAGTTCTGAAATATTTGAAGCCTTGGCTTTCGACCCCAATTGGCCGTATTACCCCACCATTTCGATTTTGGCCAAAATTATGACTACCAAAAATAGCTTCCATATACATATGAAAATGCATTATTACACATTTTTCAAAGTCATATTTCTCAAAAGCTATACTGATTCTGAATATAAGCTATATAGTTCTGAAATATTTGAAGCCTTGGCTTTCGACCCCAATTGGCCGTATTACCCCACCATTTCGATTTTGGCCAAAATTATGACTACCAAAAATAGCTTCCATATACATATGAAAATGCATTATTACACATTTTTCAAAGTCATATTTCTCAAAAGCTATACTGATTCTGAATATAAGCTATATAGTTCTGAAATATTTGAAGCCTTGGCTTTCGACCCCAATTGGCCGTATTACCCCACCATTTCGATTTTGGCCAAAATTATGACTACCAAAAATAGCTTCCATATACATATGAAAATGCATTATTACACATTTTTCAAAGTCATATTTCTCAAAAGCTATACTGATTCTGAATATAAGCTATATAGTTCTGAAATATTTGAAGCCTTGGCTTTCGACCCCAATTGGCCGTATTACCCCACCATTTCGATTTTGGCCAAAATTATGACTACCAAAAATAGCTTCCATATACATATGAAAATGCATTATTACACATTTTTCAAAGTCATATTTCTCAAAAGCTATACTGATTCTGAATATAAGCTATATAGTTCTGAAATATTTGAAGCCTTGGCTTTCGACCCCAATTGGCCGTATTACCCCACCATTTCGATTTTGGCCAAAATTATGACTACCAAAAATAGCTTCCATATACATATGAAAATGCATTATTACACATTTTTCAAAGTCATATTTCTCAAAAGCTATACTGATTCTGAATATAAGCTATATAGTTCTGAAATATTTGAAGCCTTGGCTTTCGACCCCAATTGGCCGTATTACCCCACCATTTCGATTTTGGCCAAAATTATGACTACCAAAAATAGCTTCCATATACATATGAAAATGCATTATTACACATTTTTCAAAGTCATATTTCTCAAAAGCTATACTGATTCTGAATATAAGCTATATAGTTCTGAAATATTTGAAGCCTTGGCTTTCGACCCCAATTGGCCGTATTACCCCACCATTTCGATTTTGGCCAAAATTATGACTACCAAAAATAGCTTCCATATACATATGAAAATGCATTATTACACATTTTTCAAAGTCATATTTCTCAAAAGCTATACTGATTCTGAATATAAGCTATATAGTTCTGAAATATTTGAAGCCTTGGCTTTCGACCCCAATTGGCCGTATTACCCCACCATTTCGATTTTGGCCAAAATTATGACTACCAAAAATAGCTTCCATATACATATGAAAATGCATTATTACACATTTTTCAAAGTCATATTTCTCAAAAGCTATACTGATTCTGAATATAAGCTATATAGTTCTGAAATATTTGAAGCCTTGGCTTTCGACCCCAATTGGCCGTATTACCCCACCATTTCGATTTTGGCCAAAATTATGACTACCAAAAATAGCTTCCATATACATATGAAAATGCATTATTACACATTTTTCAAAGTCATATTTCTCAAAAGCTATACTGATTCTGAATATAAGCTATATAGTTCTGAAATATTTGAAGCCTTGGCTTTCGACCCCAATTGGCCGTATTACCCCACCATTTCGATTTTGGCCAAAATTATGACTACCAAAAATAGCTTCCATATACATATGAAAATGCATTATTACACATTTTTCAAAGTCATATTTCTCAAAAGCTATACTGATTCTGAATATAAGCTATATAGTTCTGAAATATTTGAAGCCTTGGCTTTCGACCCCAATTGGCCGTATTACCCCACCATTTCGATTTTGGCCAAAATTATGACTACCAAAAATAGCTTCCATATACATATGAAAATGCATTATTACACATTTTTCAAAGTCATATTTCTCAAAAGCTATACTGATTCTGAATATAAGCTATATAGTTCTGAAATATTTGAAGCCTTGGCTTTCGACCCCAATTGGCCGTATTACCCCACCATTTCGATTTTGGCCAAAATTATGACTACCAAAAATAGCTTCCATATACATATGAAAATGCATTATTACACATTTTTCAAAGTCATATTTCTCAAAAGCTATACTGATTCTGAATATAAGCTATATAGTTCTGAAATATTTGAAGCCTTGGCTTTCGACCCCAATTGGCCGTATTACCCCACCATTTCGATTTTGGCCAAAATTATGACTACCAAAAATAGCTTCCATATACATATGAAAATGCATTATTACACATTTTTCAAAGTCATATTTCTCAAAAGCTATACTGATTCTGAATATAAGCTATATAGTTCTGAAATATTTGAAGCCTTGGCTTTCGACCCCAATTGGCCGTATTACCCCACCATTTCGATTTTGGCCAAAATTATGACTACCAAAAATAGCTTCCATATACATATGAAAATGCATTATTACACATTTTTCAAAGTCATATTTCTCAAAAGCTATACTGATTCTGAATATAAGCTATATAGTTCTGAAATATTTGAAGCCTTGGCTTTCGACCCCAATTGGCCGTATTACCCCACCATTTCGATTTTGGCCAAAATTATGACTACCAAAAATAGCTTCCATATACATATGAAAATGCATTATTACACATTTTTCAAAGTCATATTTCTCAAAAGCTATACTGATTCTGAATATAAGCTATATAGTTCTGAAATATTTGAAGCCTTGGCTTTCGACCCCAATTGGCCGTATTACCCCACCATTTCGATTTTGGCCAAAATTATGACTACCAAAAATAGCTTCCATATACATATGAAAATGCATTATTACACATTTTTCAAAGTCATATTTCTCAAAAGCTATACTGATTCTGAATATAAGCTATATAGTTCTGAAATATTTGATGCCTTGGCTTTCGACCCCAATTGGCCGTATTACCCCACCATTTCGATTTTGGCCAAAATTATGACTACCAAAAATAGCTTCCATATACATATGAAAATGCATTATTACACATTTTTCAAAGTCATATTTCTCAAAAGCTATACTGATTCTGAATATAAGCTATATAGTTCTGAAATATTTGAAGCCTTGGCTTTCGACCCCAATTGGCCGTATAACCCCACCATTTCGATTTTGGCCAAAATTTTGACCACCAAAATAAGTTACAATTTGTACATTAATATTTTTGCTTGAAAATGTTATAAAATATCTGCTCTGTTAAGTTAACAGTGTACAAGTGAGAGATTTTTTCTTACCTCACAGTGTTTGAGCGAGATATATGTTAATTAATACAGGGATGCTAAAAACGAAGCTAACTGACGGAGCTAACTTCACACACATAATAATTTCTCCAATCAGACAAATGCCTCGCAAAAGCGAACATCCTGTTTTTAGTTTTGGTACATTAGACTCTCACAAAAATAGTTTGAATCTAACCAAAGTCAGTGACAATTTTACATCATATTGAGAAATCATTAAGGACTTATTATGACTAAAAACAATGTCAACATTTTCTTTATTAGCTTTAAAGCCCAATAAATGTGCAATAAAGTAGAAGCTTAAAAATGTTTTTATTCTAGCAAGGTTACAAATTGTTTCACTTGTTGGAAAAGATCAATGTGACACAGAGTGCCCTTGCATTCGACATTCAGTAGCGAGAGAACTAATACCGAGTTAAACGAAAATAGCGAATACATTAAATATTAATTTGTAAGCAGAGTAATCGTTTCAACTTGAATTTCGGTCGA
Source organism: Tachina fera (assembly GCA_905220375.1). Taxonomy (NCBI): domain Eukaryota; kingdom Metazoa; phylum Arthropoda; class Insecta; order Diptera; family Tachinidae; genus Tachina; species Tachina fera. Next base: position 97,398,199 of record LR999967.1, on the reverse strand, counting down.
AACTTTGCTTCTGTTTAATAATTTTTTTCTAGCTACCATTTGACGATTTTCAAGCCAGGATTATCAGGACAAGAAAGTGCTTTTTTGGAGCCTAGTTCTATTACCATTTACTATCAAAAATTTTCAATTCCTAAATAATTTCTCCAATCAGACAAATGCCTCGCAAAAGCGAACATCCTGTTTTTAGTTTTGGTACATTAGACTCTCACAAAAATAGTTTGAATCTAACCAAAGTCAGTGACAATTTTACATCATATTGAGAAATCATTAAGGACTTATTATGACTAAAAACAATGTCAACATTTTCTTTATTAGCTTTAAAGCCCAATAAATGTGCAATAAAGTAGAAGCTTAAAAATGTTTTTATTCTAGCAAGGTTACAAATTGTTTCACTTGTTGGAAAAGATCAATGTGACACAGAGTGCCCTTGCATTCGACATTCAGTAGCGAGAGAACTAATACCGAGTTAAACGAAAATAGCGAATACATTAAATATTAATTTGTAAGCAGAGTAATCGTTTCAACTTGAATTTCGGTTGAAACTTTGCTTCTGTTTAATAATTTTTTTCTAGCTACCATTTGACGATTTTCAAGCCAGGATTATCAGGACAAGAAAGTGCTTTTTTGGAGCCTAGTTCTGTTATCATTTACTATCGAACATTTTCAATTCCTAAATAATTTCTCCCATCAGACAAATGCCTCGCAAAAGCGGACATCCTGTTTTTAGTTTTGGTACATTAGACTCTCACAAAAATAGTTTGAGTCTAAACAGTCAGTGACAATTTTGCATCATATTGAGAAATCATTAAGGACTTATTAGAAACATTTTCTTAATTAGCTTTAAAGCTCAATAAATGTGCAATAAAGTAGAAGCTGAAAATATTTTTATTCTAGCAAGGTTACAAATTGTATGTGTGTGAAGTTAGCTCCGTCAGTTAGCTTCGTTTTTAACATCCCTGTCTTACTTTACATATATCTCGCTCAAACACTGTGAGGTAAGAAAAAATCTCTCACTTGTATACTGTTAACTTCTCAATTATTTTCATAATAGATTATGCATTTTATTCTGGTTTAACAAAGTTATTTTCAATCACATATTCAAAGTAATGATAAATTACCTATTTTATTATTATTATCCTCTAAAATAAAAACCCAATAAAAAAGTGATGAAAAAAAGTAGAAAAGGCACCACACCTAATGATACGAACCATTTCAAACTCCGATCAAGCCCATTGACTAATAAAATTGACTGGTTAATTTAAATATTTAAAAGTACAAATCCTTCAACTTCAAAAACAAACAGAAAATAGAACAGGGTTCTCTACTAATGTCTTCTGAGACAATTATTGTACTGAGTAGAATATTTTAGGAATAAAATGGCTTTCCAAGTGGGTTAATAAACAAGTGAATAAGCAAAGCACCACTTCCTAAATAATAGATTTAAGTGCTTTGGAAAAATTAAATTAAAAATAAATTCAGTAAAGTGCGACTTTGACCCGCGCACGAAGGTTTCCGTACGGACACGAGATATGTAATTCAATACGAACTTTAGTAGCCTATATAAAATATAGGTTTGGCATTTTTTTTCGTTTTTGACGTTTTTTTAATTTTGGCGATTTTTTTGTTTTGACGATTTTTTTAATTTTGGCGATTTTTTTTTTGTTTTGGCGATTATTTCGCTTTTTGGATTTTTTTTCATTTTGGCAATTTTTTTTAGATTTGAAATTTTTTTTCGTTTTGGCGATTTTTGGTGTTTTTTTATTTTTCTTTTTTTTGATTTTTTGTTTTGGCGATTTTTTTAATTTAGGCGATTTTTGGTTTTTGACGTTTCTTCATTTTTTTTTTGTAGTTTTGACACTTTATTATTTTTATTTTGGCGATTTTTTTTCCGGTTTTTGGCAATTTTTCAATTTAGCGGTTTATTTTAATTTTTGCGATTTTCTTCATTTTGGCGAGTTTTTTTCATATTAACAATTATTTTGTTACTGGAGCCTTTTTCGCGTTTAACGATTATTTTGGTTTTTGGCGCTTTTTTCATTTTGGCGATTTTTTTCATTTGGGCGCTTTTTTCGAATTTTGCGACTTATTTTAGTGTTAGAAATTTTTTTAATTTTTTGTTTTGGCGATTTTTTTGAATTTTAGGCAATTTTTTTTTGGTTTGGCGATTTTATAATTTTCAGATTTTTTAGTTTTAACGTTTTTTAAAAATTTTAAGAGTTTACGATTTCCAAGATATAGCAAGTTGTTAAAATTACATAGTAAAATTTGCATTAACTGATGGACCACCCTTTTTTGTTGTAGTCTATACAAAAATACACTAATTTTACATATTTCAAGTGTCAATATACATATGTACATACAATTATATGTATATTACATGGGATTTTAAAATTTTTCGTTGCTCGTTTTGGAACACCCTTTAATTTTTAATTCTCATGTATTTATTGTTGTAGCGGCCAAGGTTCTACATACTCTGTCCAAATTTCAGGTCCGTAGCTCTTACGGTTCCTGAGGAAATACGGTGTGACGGACAGACGGACTGCGTAGCGAAAACAATAGGGTTCCTTTTTTCACCTTCGGTGTACGGAACCCTAAAAAAAGATTATAAAAAAGTTAAAACAATATTTTCGTAAGCTTATTCTACAATTGGAAGAATAAGCTTATAATAGTCATATACCTATTTACATTTAATATTATCACGAGGGTTCCGTTTAGATTTTTATGTTTTATATAAAATATATATTTATAATACCTTTTAAAGCTTGAGCCCTACGTTAGTAAACTTATATTTTTCTCAAGGCATTTGGTATGTTGGGATGTACTATGTACATGCATACATACCAGTGATCGGCAATGTATCGTGTTTTGTTAATAAGTTGAAATAAATATGAATGCGACGTTGACATTCATATTCATACCACACTCACACTTACAAAGCACCTCAGTTTGTTTTCTAATTTCAGGAAAGTACGTATACAATTCGCATTGATTTACCTCATGTATGTAAGTTTATTCCCTAAACAGTTTGCAAGTAGTATACAAAAGTAATAAATAGGGTTGTTTTTCAATTCCAGCAAAACAAAAACAAGCAACAGAGAAACAAACACACAACCTCTTAATGAGAACTTTAATGTTCGTATGCGAAGTTGACATTGTTAATCATATTTATTTATTTTGAATCGTCCATATGCATTGAGTTAAGGAGAGTCGACATCAACAATGGCATAAAGGTTGCTTAGTATGAGTTCGATGCTCACTTCAAACTTTCGAGTGAATTTGTTTCATAGACAACTTTGCATAAGTAGGAGTGGACATAAATACAAGTAATTATAAGTCATGATTTAACTCCATTCACTTTTTCACTCACTCGTTGCTCTTCTCTGATACATAGACTGAACCAAAAAACTATTCTTAAAACAAAAATTTTGAGTTTTCGTTTAAAACAAGCTGTATTTTTAACAATAATTATTAATATTATTTTTATAACGATAAAATTTATTCGGAAAAATAAAAATCAGAAATTGATTTTTATTTCTGCTCAAAAAAAAAATCAGGAGGCTTATTCCGAATAGCGATGCGGAAATCAATGCGATGCGCAAATGAAATGCGATGCGAAAGAAAATTGGTATTCTTTTAGACTTTCGCAATCGCATTCGCAATTTATTTCAAATCGTGGCAACGCTGCTCAAATAAACGTCAGTGTCAACAAACGTCAAATTAAAAATAAATAAATTGTGTTTGGCTGTGAAAATTGTTTATAAAATTTATTTAGGAAATTCTGTAAGAAAAAAAAAATAAAATGTATTCTGTGGCACTGCGGTTCGACGACAAAAAAGGGCATGTGCGAAATGAAAGTATACAGAGAATATTGCTCAGAAGCCAATCCGATATTCTAAGCTTGAATGAAAAAGCAGTTGTTGCCCCGAAGGAAAGTGCGCCCGGTAATCCATTTACGGAATCCATCATGTTTAATAATTTCACCACTTGCTCCTCTAAGGGAGACAGTGGATTATATCTTGATGGGGCACTGCCAGTGCCGCTAATGTCGGTTTTATTTTGTCTAAGCTTCTGTTTGGTATGTACTTTAAAATCAGCCAAAACCTATTAAAATTAAAGTCAAATATTTTATTTGGTTTATATATTTCATACTTTTTTCATTCTGTAGCTTCCCCAATAGGTGGTCCATTGATATTTAGTTCTTCAGTTAACGTTTGCCACAAAGTATTTGCCGACTGACGTGCATTTGGTGTTTTCAAATGGCCTCTTGCCAATTGGAAGTGCTTATTCATAAATTCTATAATTTTTTCAAATTAACGCGGTTTGGTGGTCTTATTGCTTGCTTCCCTGAATTAAATCATAAATATATGATGAATAAATAAATAAAATATTATCTTTCACTTAAAGTTTGTACTTTGCGATTGCTATTTTGTTGTCGAATAAATTTTGCGAATTTGACATTTGTTTTCGCAATGTAGAATACCGACTTGCTACCTTTTCGCATTTGAAATGCGATTAAAAAAAACTGCGAATAGCGCAATACAGAATAGCAATTTTTCTCATTTATGTATTTTTGCATCGCATTGATTTTCGCATCACAATTCAGAATAAGCTTCCAGAAAATAACAATTATATCTGCCCAGGCTCTACGACATTTCCTTGTACTTGATTTTTTCTTTAAAAACTCAAGAATAACAATTATTTTCGGTAACTGGTTAAAAATAATTAGATTTGAAATAAAATTTCTTCATTATTACACCAAGAATATTTCATTATTAAATCAAAAACTCGTTGAAATTACCGATAGGTCATTGCTATATGAAATCAGTAATTGAGTATTGAGCTGGACTAACAGTTGATGGCGAAGTAGGGAGGATTGTAGTCTACAATCGAGGACTTTGAGTGTATTGAGTTTTTAGGACTTACACTTGCTCGTTTGAACCCTGGGTAAAATAAACTTGTTTCTTCTTGATTTTAAAATATTTTTTCTGGTGTACATTTTTACGATTTGACAATTCCTTTAAATATTTTATTAAAAATTGTATTTTTCGAATAGTTTCATTCCGTTCAAAAATATGGACCCGTCTAAAGGCCAGTTTAAAGAGTTTAGCTCAAAACAATCAAAATCTGCAAATGCTTTTTTTATATTTTTAAATTTTTATCGTGAGAGTTTAAAAGAAAATGGAATGCATATGGAAAAATCATCAAGAGTAGCTAAAATGGCTGGAGAGGAATGGCGTCAAATGTCCAATAACGATAAATTATTTTATTATGTAAAAGCCCGTAAAAATCAAGAAAGAAATAGATTTTTCAATAAACAGAAAAGAACCGCCAGAAATAAAAGAATTTTTAAATTTTATAAACCATTAAAATCATCCTTACATGTATCGACATTACAAAATTATATAAAATAACTGTGTGTGGAGATAAATTCATCGAGTTAAATTCATTTTTAATAAATATCGCATGCGATATTTTTATTTTGGTACAAATTTTGTACTGATATTAAGGGGTTTCTTCATAAAAACGTTCACTGTGGTCAAACCCTTCTTCCTCAGCGAATCAAACCTAGTGGAAAATGAAGACAACAAATCATACTAAAAAAAACTGCATTTACAGTTTATCTGAATTGTATTTGTGAAATTTTTTAGAAAAATTCTAAAAATACGATTTAGTAAAAAAATCTTATTTTTTGAGTTCTATGAGGGAAATGATCACTGTTGCCAAACACTTCTTCCTCAGCGAATCAAACTTATTGGAAAATGATTTGATTTGAATCTAGAAACTTCGTTCACACCATTCCAGAAATGACGATAGTTGCGCCGCGACAGCCACTGTCTACAGACGTGGAGTTGATATTGCGACAGTAGTCAATAACTTCACTATTTCTGATAGGAATCATGGTATATTTATATAAATAGATACGAATGGACTGCCATGGCAATGCGATCATCACACCGTGTTAGTGTGAACGAGTTTATATCGAGTTTGACATTTCAGATTTCAGCTGAGCCAAAAGTCAGATCCGCCGATATAATCAAATATTGCAAAATTAATTAGTCATTAAAAATATATTAGAATTGGTTGTAGCCTGGCTGAAAATATTGTGTAAAGGCATATAATAAAATTTGTAGATAACACAACTAGGGACAAAATCTTATTCTGGGCCTCCGAAAGGCAAATAAAAACCGGCAACCAGTTTCCAATATAAAACCAAATAATAAACGTTTTTATTCACAAAAAATATTTTTTTTAAATTAAACTAAATTTAAAAATTAAAAATAATTACTTTACACCAATTAAAATACACACATCTCTTGATTAATATCAAAAAAAAAATTAACAAAGGAAAAACATACCAAGCGAAGCTAAATATGCAGAAAACACACAAACACAAATTCACATATTAGTGGCTATATAAAAAACCATTAATTTTTTCAATAAGTTTTTTCTATTCACTTTGGTATAAAGTTTTTCTTCTCTATACTTACCTCAGATGTCTTTAATTTTAATCATGAGTTTTCTTGCATTTCTAATGGCATCCGCATGTAAAACAATTATAAAACTTAAATTTAAATATTCAAAAAAAAATTATTTATTGAATTTTCAATTATTTCTCACTGCAAGTAATATAAAATTCGATTTAAAAGTACAATTTTTGCACGGGTTTGTGTTTGAGAACGAATGGAAAATTTTTTCTTTCGTTTATGATTCAAGTTATGTATAGTTCTGCTCTTTCCACTAATAGATTTCCGTATACTGCGTCTCACTCACTGGATTTTTTAAGAAAAAAATATCACGTAATAAACAGCAGACGCAATTTTGCGAAGAATGTGTTGTGAACACTTTGAGAACATGACGGAAACTGAAACTGTGGTGGAAAACAGGCCAAAGCAAAGTACACATTAGTGTTGCCAAAAGTTAAAAAAGTGAAATAAATCGGGTTTTCACACATCTGTTACTTTTTGTGGCTCAAATATTGATTCAATGCACTGACTTTTTGTGTTCGTTGGTGATAAGAGTGCGGCATAAGTTTGGGAAATTCATAAAAAAATAAGGCAGATATAAAGTGTATACACTACATACGTAAATGTTGAAAAAAATCTGTTCTGTTTGTTTTGCTGTGGGATTGTAAATATCATCCTCAAGCAAAAACAAGATCATGGCAAGCTTGCAAATCTTCAGCCATATTGATTTTAAAAATAATGATGCCGTACTTGAGAAACACCCTGAAACAGAGTTGCTATAAAAAAATTATTAACGTGGTGAAAATTATTCATATTTAGCAATTTATTATTTCTCGACTTACAGCACTGGGTATTTCAACATGGTGAATTTATTAAAAAACGCGGGAAATTAAAGAAAATTATATATTGAAAAAAATATACAAAATGCTTAAATTGCACATTTTGGAAACTACTGAGCTATCGGCATATTGTCTAATTAGTTTAGAGAAACATGGCATCACGCTAGTACGAGAATTCATTTCGGAAAAAATCGATAAAATCGCGAAAATATTGAATATAAATGTTGAGCAAGTCAAGATAATCAAAGAGGAATTTCTGCGTTTATATGGTCCTAAGCATTACATCGGTCATAATTATGCCAGAGCAGAAGAGCTGAGGGAAAAAGTATATGGTACCCAAATTGAAAATTTGGACAACATGTTGGCACCACGAGAACTTTTTAGCAACTTATCGTTTTGGGAGATATGTGGCCCTACTGCAGTCGGAAAAACACAATTGGCCTTTACTTTATTATTAAATTTTGTTATGAATCAAGTGGCTCCAGCTTTGTTTATAGATACGAAACTAGATTTTTCTGCTAGTCGCATCAAAAGTATGCTTGAAGCAAGGGAAGTCGAACCATCCCTATATGCCGGAATTATGTCTTTTATAAAAGTGGAGCGCGTATTGTCCGCCCAAGGCGTGGTAGAGATGTTGGAGAGGTTATACAAAGAGTTGGAACAAGGAAATGCAGCAGATATTACCTTAATAAAAATGGTTGTTATCGATTCATTGCCGTCGGCATGGTTTCTTTTGAAGGCGGATGGTAATCGCCTGTCTGGCAAGTGGTTGTTGTCACGATTAAGTCAAATCATAAACCGCTTAGTTCGTCAACATAATATAGCAGTAGTTTGCATTAACTTATCATTAATTCCTTCTGCTGAAGAAAACGAATCAAAGTTAGCTGGTAAATTTTTTTATTTATTCTTATTTTATAACACATAATTCAAATGTCGTTAATAGCTCCATCTACCTCCAACAATGATGATGACATTTCTGATCTTATCGATGCTGATGATAATGAACCAGTTTCTGGAATTTCACCTTCACTGGCCTCGACTTGTCGTCCAGTTTTGGGCAATTTTTGGTTGTCTAAACCGTATACGCGTTTATCGCTAGAATTTCCCGACAATGGAAATGTTAAATATAGTGAAGATCCTTCTTTACGTGTTATTAGATCAATATATACAAGATATTTGCCCACTGGTCTTTGTTGTTCAGTAAAATTAAGGCCGGAAGGTTTCATTTGAACTATAAAGTTAATTTTTTCGTGTTCTGATACGTTTTCAGAACCCGTTTCCCTGGCACAATACTGTCTCCCAACCCGGGACGCTTGCGAGGTAATTTTACTTCATCTGGATCCATTGTGATTTTATTTGTAATTAGCTGAATAAAAATTAAATATAAATTTTTAATATTTGTTAAATAGTTTTATTGTATTACTTGTACCGGCCTGCTGCACAAATAAACAAATATTTAAAAAAAATTCGACCATTTGACGGAGAAATAATGATTTTTTAAAATAACTTAAGTGCCACATTTTTTGGACTTGTTTTTTTACGAAAATCGACTATTTACTATAGGAAATATGTAATCGATTTTTGGTCAAAAAATAAAGTTCGAAATTTATGTCGCTTCAGCTTTTTATGGCACGATATACATGTGTATGTACGAGTATAATTTTCATACTGGAAAAGATCGATGTAGATACATACAAAGCGGGAAAATTCCCAAGACCTTATTAAGGCCCGCTTAGGATTTTTTAATTCAATTACTATTTCCTATCTAACTGCTAAATAATCCCTTATAGTTTTTCTACAAGGGATAAACAACGCGTGTAAAAGATATGAGTACGGAATGGAACGAGCAGTCCAAAATAAGGAGTGTAGAGGATTTCTAGAAAGTATCCTTAATCCTTCTTTTTTTTGCAGGGTATGTAGGCATATACCTACATGCATTCCGATGGTCTCAAGTAGAAAGGCCTTAACTCAAATAAGTTTGTTTACAGAAGGTAAAAACATAATAATAAACAGTACAAGTGCTTGCACAACTGCTTTGCAAAATCGTTATATTTTACACTATTGTAATGAATTTTTGTGACAAGGTGTATTTGAATCGCAGAAAAACTCAATTTCGAAAAAATACGAGTTAGGGCCTTTCTACTTGAGACCATCGATACATTTTATTAGTCGGCAAGAATTTGATTATCCTACCTCTTCATTTATCTGCCTAGTGTTGATTTCCTTAGCTTCCACCAAATCTGAGTCGTGTGCGTATTTACATTTATTTCCAAACCTACAGCGTCCTTTGCGGTTATTCCAACATATTTTTCGGCCATTTTTCTGCAGCAGATGATTTTCGGATTCAACCATTTTAACATGTTTTTGCAATTTATCAATTTCTAATTTTTCAGCTTCCAGGAAAGGATTGCTAAATACTTCTCCCACGGCTTTTGAAGACCCAGTACCAAGTATCGCATTTGCGCTGGGCAGTAGCATTGGTGTACTCGCGGCTCTGGTGCTGCAAAATACAAACAGTTCAATCATCTACTTCTCTCAAGATTTGTTTTACTAACTTATCTACTTCAGATTTCCTTTGCCCCGAACTTTCGTTGTCAGTGTCGTCTTCTTCACTGGAGGAGGATGATGTGGTATTATAATCTGCTACTAAAGATAACATAATGCTTTGGGAACTATTATTTTGCTATATTTTTGTTTACTTTCTACATATTTTGTTTTCCAAGGCGAATTCACATGAATTTGCCTTTGCCATATGTCTTGTGTTTTTTTTTGGAGAATAAGTGTTGATAAGCGTAAATTTTTGTTTTGCGGCGATTTTTAGTAAAATGGGTGATTTTTTAACATTTCGGTTTTACAAATTAAAAGTAAAAACTGATAATTTGCAGATCGTTTCATGTATATGATGAACGTGACTATCCAGTTTTTGCATGGTTTTTCCAGCATTTCGACTGGTATCTCATTAATGGAAGCTGTAATAATGTATTGTCCTTGTAACAAAAATCTTGCAACTATTCTCATAAAATATATGTATGTATAATGGAATAAAATCGCATGATCTTGGCGGCCGATGGACTGCTGCAAAATGTGAGATTAATTGCTGACCAACTCGCCCCATGGTGTTTGTGTCTCATGAGGCATGTGGTACAGTCATTTAGAAATCGCATGTAAGCAAAGTCCAATGCATGCATTAAAAAATAATAAATGAATGGTAATCATTGCCTGGTAATCCGTATCTTCCAGTCCTAGAGTATTTTTCTTCATCTTCATCAAGTAAATCAATTTGCATGTGATAATGGAAACTTCCACTAAAACCCTTTAGAGAATAGATAGTTGAGGTCACGTTGAGCTTAACCAATAACCAGTGTGAGCGAGACGAAAAAACAAACACCGATCTGACAGTATGTAAAGAATAGTTACGATCAGAAGGAATAAAAGGAAAGAGACATAGAAAAGTATGGATCAAATTAAACAGAAAAGGCATTATATTTTAGACTTATACATTTTTTAACTATAACTTAATATACATACATACAAATTCTTAACTTATGCTCTTAATACATGCTTAAATAAATTGTACTTTAAAACTTTTAATAAATTTCTTTGTGGGAAAGTGAAAAAAAACAAATTTTTCAATTTGTAATTAATGTCTTAGTTTTGCTCTATATTTTCCATATTATCATAAAAACGTTGCTTGACAAAAACTTTCTCCCATGGTTTAATGAGAAACTATTTGGAACATTTTTTCAAAACTCAAACTAAAGCAGAAATATTTTATCGCTCCTAAGGGTATGCATTAAGTATTGATTAATTTTTTTTTATTAGTTGTGCGTGCGTGGTGCGTGGTGCGACAATCATATAACACTCACACTTATACGCTGATTGACGGGTTTATTTAATCATCTCCAAAACTTTTAAGTTTCCATTTTGAAGCGGTTTTAATATATTTTCGTCGTTAAGTTCTTGTGAAGTCGATTTTTGTGATATCAAAACCGTTCTTCCACTAAATTTCTATAATGAATAATTTGTTGCAAGTCACGCCTTTTCACTTCCAATACATATACAACGGGGCAATCTAGGGAGCCACATTTCAAGTCCCCCACACGACCACAACATGCCTGACATATGTGCTGAGTTGTAAGATAGGAATGTTCAATTTTAGAAATTTTCGATTGCAATATAATAACTGAACGTGTTGAATTGTGAGTGCATTCCGAGCAAATGCCTTGCTTAGTTTGGCATCCACAATCTGTAATACAATTTGTTGTGGAGAAGAATTGGGATATGGTACTTTTCTTAGACTTAGTTTTTGGACAAGAAATAATTTCATTGGCATTGGACAGGGCGGGCGTAAGAAACATTTTGCGAGGCAGATTGGCAAACCTAAGAAAAAAGAGTTTGAAATTTAATAATATATAATATTTATAATGAAAACTGCCCACCATTCATTGACATCAGCTCCTATTAGTAGAAGACAACGATTTAAAGGTGGTATTATAGCTTTTGTTATATAATATACGGCATTGATTTTTAAACCTTCATTGGCTAAGACTTCGTGAGGATGATGCACTAAGCGTATTAAAGGCACTCCAGGTGGTCCATTTGTTATGATAAATGGCACACGTTCACCTCGACGTGGTATTCGGCGTGGATCAGCTTGTATCCATTTTCTAAAATGGAAATTCTATGAATAATATACAAATCTATAATTGAATTGTATATTATACTACCTTGTCAATTCTAATGCGGGCACACAGGCGGTGGGTCGGTATCCATGCAGACCTCTAAATTCCTTAGCAAATATTAAATCCTGCAGATTCGCCCGTCCGGATAAAAGTTTTGTAAATTGTCGACACACATAATGTTTCACTTGACTTACATCAGCAGTTTCAAAAAGTATACGCAGTACTTTTTCCAGCATCTAAAATATAATGTTTGTTTATTTAAAGAAATATTAGAATCATTAATTTCGAAATATGTATGTAGTTCAAACTGAGAGGAAATGTACCATTCACTTGAATATTGCCTATAGTAGACTAAATATTGTTATAAGGAAGGAAAAAAGCATATAAAATCTTATTTAAAAAAAATTAGACCGGGTTTACATCTGTGTGCCATATGTCTAAAAAAGCGTAACAACAGTTTCCAATCATGTTGCATTCTATAAAATTGTCTATTAGCTATGCAGTGATGGATTTACGTATAGGCCCGTGAGGCCCGGGCCTAGTGCGGTATGTTTTTGGGGGGCGCGCAAAATTTTCAGAACCCTTAATGTTAAGAACCGTAAAATGTTAGAATAATTTTAAACTGATAATTTCAGTGGATCAGTTTCGCTTTATGAATTTATGAAGTGTAATTTTTATTTTTTTATTTATATGATAGTATCCTTAAGCACTTGAATGGACCATTGTGCATTGTGAATACATATACATACATACATACATACATACAACGACACTTCGGATAAGTGTATTTTACGTTTAAAGCTTTCCGATTTATGCAATTGCTTTTGCTTACGGTTCTGCTTCTGAAAATGCAAACAGTCGCAGTCAAAGCGAACGCAATTAACGAAAAGTTAAACACAACGCAGAACTTTAGCAGTGAACTTTCGGTTTTTACTAGGTAAACTATGTATATACTTGTTGGAATTTTTATTTACTTATTTATTATTGTTGTATTTCTCTTGTAGCAAATTTTAGTATTTACTATTTTAAGGTTTTGTTGTTTCTTTGCCAAATATTATGATTAGATCCGTTTGTTTACCCCAAGATTTTCCACTGGATTTTACTGAAATGCGCTGTTTACACATAAAATTGCAAAAAAGAGTGCCAATTGAGAGAGCAAATTGACAGTTGTTGACCGAGAGTCTGCAAATTTTTACTGGACAAATTTTTGCCAGTAAAATACAGTAGATGAGAAAAACATATAATTCAATAAAATAAACTAAAGTAAGCAAATACAAAGTATACATTTTTTAATAAAAACATTTAAAAGAAGAAAAGTTGAAGCAAAAGTTTAACAAAAAAAACCCGAAAAGTATTATGTTCAAGGTGAACCAAATTAAAGAATAATAATCGTTAAATTTATCAATTTTTAAATTGAATTTAATTGTGTTATTTACTTATGGTGAATACTTATTTCTGCATACTATTATATATTAGGTTTGTTTCTTTACTTTTTGGGTAAAGTTCGGTAAAATGAGAGGAAACTATAATTTCGCTTAATAATATACAAAAATGAACAAAAGTAAAAAGTTTTTAAACATTTTTTCATAAATTTTTCCATTTATTTATAGCCTTATTTATAAAACTTATTAAAATTTTCATAAACATTTTTCTAAAGTTTTAATCATTTTTATACATAACGCCGTTAGTGTTTAGGCAAATGTAATTTTTTTGTAATTGTTTATTTTTCAAACACCTGCTTGATTTTGAATTTGCCCAAACTAGCACGAAGAACATTACTCTCACAAAACCTCTCTCATTTACGCAATTTTCGATTACGGGAACGCTTTTCGAACAAATTGGGATCCCGTGGGATCCCCATTTAAAGTAAATAAACACACCTATTATACAACACTATGATCAGCTGTTTTGATTAATCTGCAAATTTGTGTAATTTTTCCGTTCGCATACTTTTTTCTGCAAGAGACACTCTTGAAAGTAAAATTTTAAAATTACCCAAAATTTACTCAACTACTGGATATTACTGGAAAAGTAAACAAACGGGCCTATTGAGAACTTATAAGTCTTGTAAGTTATGCTGAATAAATTATAAAATAATCTTTCCTCTATTTTTTCCCTAAAAAAGTTGAGGGGAAAAACTTAATTTTGCACAGTCTTACTGAAACTCAACCAAAAAACTTGCATTAATTATATGATTTAAAAAAAAACATTTTTTAACGCCGATAATTTGTGAAAAACGACATTTTTTAAAGTAATAAGTGGTCTGTCTGTATGACCTTAGAGTGCCTAGACACGTTCAGATTATATTGATAAGTTCACAAAATTTGTAGAGCTTTATCTTAGCTTTTCCAAATATTATTTGAAAGTGAAATATTTTTTCTTTACTTTAGCAAAAAATAAAGGGCATGAAGAAATTATTTTTTTGCTAATGAGATTTCTTTAGTGGAGTCTTAGCTACATTATTGCCATATGTAGTCAAGCGCTATCACTAAGTCTAAATTAGCTGTTGGCTAAAAACTTATTTATTACACAATTTTTTGAGGGTGCACTGATTTTCGAAATCTGTGGATGATTCATCGTATTTAAATTTTTCTGAAAGCTTTTTGTAATGAAAGCTCAAATTTACCATCTCTAAATTTACAACAGTCTTGCCATTGTCGTTTATTCTTTACTAATTATGCACATGTTAGTTAACTTGATTATTTTTGTTCTACTTAACACAAACTTTTTTGGTTTGTTACTATTAAGTATATTTATTTAATTTTTGCCAAAGGCCCATGGCTATTAATTTTAGTTAATTTTTAATTATTATCGTTCGAATTTAATTTTTTTCTATATTTATGATTTGAAAGGGCTAAAGTTCGTATCGCTTTTTAAGACAAATTATATGTGATAATTATTAATTAACAAATAACACTAAAGTTAGTTGTAAATATTCTGACTAACACATAGTTGAACGGAACAACTAGCTGTTTTCGAAGGCCACTAAAGGAGAGATACGAGGTTTTTCAAGCGCAAGTGTGTTTATGTGTTAGTGCACATCACAGGTTTATACCGTTGTTGGCCAAAGTGGCACCAGAGTGCCGAGCTTCAATCGGTTTCTTACACAAACGGATACATATATATGTACATAAGTATACTAATACATTTCTCTCGTTGGCCAGCCCTGGGGGCAAATCACAGCATTCGAAATCGAGTACTTTGTCTTCGAAATGTTGTTAACGTGGATCACGGCAATCGTTAACGTATCTACTCGAAGTTGCACTCGATTGGTAGTCTACTATCGAAAACAAGTAAACTCTTAGCTTTTTGCCGCGAAACAAACCAAAGGAAAAAGAAAGAAGTAATAAAAATATAAGTATTTCCGGACAATTAGTTTAAAAAATATAATTTTAATTGTTTTTGGGGAAAGTGAATATCAATAGAAAAATTGTCCAATAGCCAGTGTAAAAAAAAATAAATAAGGGAAAAATCGTTCCCAGAACAAATACAAATAAAGTAAATGGGAAACAAAAATAAGTTGCGGAGCAATTTATGATGGAACATCCCGTTTCGTTTTGTTTTTCTTATTGTCATATGCTAACATCAATGTAAATAATAGCAGTAGGTAACATAAAATACGATCGAATACCGTGATCCAAAAAATTGCAGCCATCGAAATAATTCTCTACACGAACGTACACGTGTTTAGACAGTTATACAACAAGGATCTCTGCGATAATTTGCGTAATTATGATGAATTTCAATATTTATCAACAGAAATGAAACAGAAATTTCGATCCGTAATTTCGCCTCATATGTGGGGATCCCATCACCAATTTTTTAGTAAAAAACTTATTTTAAATACAAACTTAGTGGGTGAAAAACATACTCTATATATTTATTAAATTATCGGAATATTCTGTTAAGAAAAACTCATGTGTCTTTCCATACTTACCTTTGCTACAATAGGGCAACCATCTCTTCTAACAGTTTCAATGCCTTTTGCTTCATAAACAGGTTCCTTTTGATCCGCAGTTTCATACATATAACCGACATAACGTTTTTTTGTCTATAAAATAAGTATTGAGATAATAATTGCGTTCGCGTACTCAAAAGTTTTTACAAATTTTTACTGAACTTTACTGATTTTTACTAAATTGCGTTCGCGTACCCAAAATGCAGTAAATGAGAAGACAAATTGAGAGAGTAAAGTGACAGCTCTCGACTGAATGTTTTGCAAATTTTTACTGCAGAAATTTGTCTTAGTAAAGTTTAGTAAGATAAAAACATATGATTGAAAATGTAAGCAAATAAGCAAACAAAAACTGTAAAAATTTGAGAAAAAGTTAAATAAAGATTGTGAAATTCATTAAAAAATTATTATTTTATAAAGTTTAATAATAATTCCTGTTAATATACGAGTAAATACATATATTGGAATTTAATTTTGTAATCCTTTTGTTTTGCAAATTATTCAAATTACTCAGAGTTGTAAAACTGTAAAGTATCTGGTTACTTAGTATTGCACTTGCTTTTAAGGTAATCAGTAACATTAATAAATAGTCATGTAATATTTATTAATTTAAACAGCAACAAAACAAGGAAATCAATAAGAAATTATTTGCAATTATTGCATGAAAGAAATTACAAAATTTATTCTTAGATTGTTCGGGTTATCAAAATATTGTATAGGGTACCAATAATTAAAAGAGTTGAATAGTTAAAAGTTTATATATATATTATACATATATTCAACACTATGTGGAGTAGAACTCAGCTGTTTCTTTAATCTTACTAATTTTTACTATTTTTCCGTTAGCGTACTTTTTTCAGTAACAGATCTTTTTGAGAGTAAATTTGAAATTTTTCGCAGTAACTACTCATTTACTGCATTTTACATTTTGCATTTGCAGTAAGTAAAAGAACACACCTAATTTTTCTTTAGATTAAAAAACAAAATCTATTGATTTCTTACTCACCTGCAATATACAAGGCTGATAGACTTTCTCCAGTTTTAGCTTTACCGGGTGTGGGTTTTCTTTCGTTACCGCCTCGGCAATTTCCTCGCCAATCTTAAATGCCTCATCGCGACTGCGACCAGGCACTAAAACAAACATCGAATCTGTATCACCATAAACAACTCTAACATTCCATTTATCATTAGCTTCCACCAATTTAATAGCACGCTCCAAAGTTTCGCGGCCTTTGGATACCACGGAGTCACCAACTTCTACAGCCGGCATGCGACCGCTAAAATTGGCTGCCGTATAGCCATACGTGACATTGGCCATAAGTTTTAAGCCCAACTGGCGAGAGTGTAAAATGCGTTGCAAGGCAGAGTTAGATTTGTGCAGTTTCATTGATTGTTTAACCATTTGTCGAGTATCTAGGATTTCCGTAAGCATACGTGGCAAAATGCCTTCACGTACTGCAGATTTGACAAAAACTACACCACAGGGGGAAATAGTAATAAGATCGCGATCGATTAATTTACGCAACATAGCAGGCGATACACGCAGTTGGGAAGCACCAAACTCAAATGGAATTGATCTGATATTTAAAAGATAAAATCAAAGTTTACTTTCTACATACATAATTCAGTATTGGAATTACTCACTGTCCCAAATGCTCAACTCTTCCGAGACAGGTGGAAAAACAATAGTTATATGCAATAATCATACTGGGATATAAGCTTTGGAAATCCAAAACTATTAGCGGATCTGCATAAAAACGCGACTGGGGCTCCAAAATTAAGGGTAAATACTCAGGTGCCCTCATATGTGCTCTCTGCTGGACGCTGGGTGATAAGGGCACTAAATTTTTTGGTTTGGCAATTCTGTAAAAAGGAAATACACACTTAACATACATAAGTATTGTTATTATGTCCCTAGTTTTGCGCTCATAGTAGATTTTTTTTTGTTACCTTAGCATCATACTTTCAACACGAAATTGCGAACCCCTGGATAGAACCTCGTAAAATTGTATACCAATCAGTTTTGCCATTTCACTTGTTCGTCCTATCAAATCTAATTGATCTAGCAATGTCAATGTGCCACGTACTCTCTCCAAATAATATTCAATAACAATCCATCGAGAACAGGGTGCCGCAAACCATTCCGTTAAATTACGATAACTGTGCCAGGGACAACGTTTGTGCATAATGTGATACATAACATTTTCAAATGTGTAGGAAGTTAAGGCAATCTCGGAACGCATTAAACGCCAGACATCTAGTAAAATGCGTCCACAGAGTTTCATCTTAAATGTAATGGCAAACAACATTTTAGTCATTTTAAATATCGAACAGTAAGATACATACATATGTACATATGTATTTTTTTAGAGATAAACGGTGCTTAGTTTAAAAACGCCCGATTTGAAAACGCCAGATTTTCACATTCGTAAAGTCTTATTGATTGAACGATTTTGTCTATTGGAAGCCAAGTTTCGAGAAATTATTTTAGATATGCAAGACACAAAAAACTATACAAATTTTTTTAAGAAGTGTGTTCCAAAAAATCTGGCATTTTTAAATCGCGCGACTACCAGCACACTCCTGATAGATTTTTAAAATTGAAAACTTTACGCGAAATACTGATTAAAATGTTATAAAAAAATTTCATTAATTAATTAAAACTATAATCAAAACAAAAGTTAAAATAAAATAGCAAGTCGTTAAGCAGCTTTGGGTTGGGGAACATCTCTCTCGTGTCATCGTAATTATTTCTTCAGTGCGGTCAGGGGCTTGTGTTTGTTGTTTGGCCTTCGAGAGTTCGGCCACGAATTACCATATAATTTTGCGGTATTTTGTGGAATTTCTTTAACAACCACGTTGCTACTTCCTATGTGAAGGTCGTGTACAGTCAGTCACAAAACTTTTTAAAATACTGTTAATAGCATCTTGGGCATATGGTGTACGGTTACTCCGCCCATATTTGTGCAACACCATATTATACAAATTTACTTTGCATTAATGTTTAATAAATAAATAAATAAAAAATAGCAATTAAAGGTTAAACACCAGAATAATATAATACACAATCGTCCGTATTCTAGAATCTAAATGTAAATAATTTTATTAATATTCAAAGAAAATTTATCTAAACGTCATACAAAATGCATTAAAACAGGGCCAACCATTTCATACAACAATTGTGCAGAGAGCACTTCACACATATTCTTATGCTCATTAATTTAGTCGTCAATGAACAAGCGACGATTGCACATGCGCGGATGCTTACAGTTTTTGTTGATGCTTTTGTTGTTGTGTTTTTATTTTTTTTAGGTAACCAGCAAACATTTTGTATAAATAATGGCATGCGAAAAATATTTCGCTATTCAAAGTGCATTTGGTAACGTGCAATGTATATTAAGTTATCAAACATTTAAGAACGACACTGAATGTGTTATTAAAAGACATTATGAGACGTTTCATAGCAAAATGAATGTTTTTGAAAGTACAAAAAAGGAAATGCTTTTTAATAAAAACAAAGGCATTTACATTAAAAAAATTAAAGAATGGTTGCTTGCAGTGGAGATATCGACCTTAATAAGCTTGGACATTGTCAAACATGGAAGGCCATTTTTTGATGGTATATTTGTACAAAATATTGCATCATTCATCAGGCCGCTCTTGCATCCAAATTTATCACTAATTATCCTGCCATGAAAACTGCGGAACGCATTATTAATAATGATCGAAAAATGTTCACGGAAGTTCGTTGGCTAAGCCGTGGTGATTGCTTAAATATATTGTTCGATTTAAAAGAAGAAGTGCTACAGTTCTTCGCATTTGAAGCATATTTTAATGATAACGAATTGCCACAAGAGTATTAACACCGAAAATCTTACTGCAAAACTTTAAAATATGATCAGTTCCGTATTCGTAGTTACGATTTACACAGTGAATACAAAAATCATGAGTTCGCAATTCATCAATTATTCTCTAATAATGCATAATGTTTGTTGGGTTGCAGGGTGTTTTCTCACTAACACAACCTCATTTTATGCCGTGGCTGGCTCTGCATTAAAACAAAGTCACCCATACACATACGTACATACATATGCATAATTAAATAATACATGAAATTAAAAACACAAAGGAAATCCCTTTAACTAAGCTAATTCAATAATATTGAACTTTCTCTCTTCCTTTAAGTATTGTGGCTTTCATACAATAACAAATAAGAGAAAAAAATTTTAGATCAAGAGAAATACTACAAACACACACACAATCTCATGTTTTGTTTCTTGTTTACTTGTAAGCTAGTAAATGCGTGTGTAATATGTGTCCATGTAGTAGTAGCAACTTTAAACGTTTATAGCTCCCAAAATACTAAACCGATTTCAATAAAATATAGATTCTGCACATCTGTACTGAAAACCCTTTAAAACCATATAAATCTTTTTAAAATTGGTGCAGTAGTACCAGCGTAAAAGGGATCACAAAAAAAATTTTTGCCTATTAATTATATAGATATACAAGGGCTTCCGAACTTTGACAGTTGATAATGGCCATCCTGTTGAAGCTATATTTGTCAAATTAGTTGTCATTTACTCAGTCTCTTTTGCCAAACCACCATGGACGGATCAAGGGTTCAACAAAACGTACATATGTTGAAATTGTTTCTTTTTAAAGTTGTGCAGCTCATGAACGAACTACAGGGTGGCCCAGAAAGACCGAAGTGGTGTAAATTCCTTATAACTTTTTATTTAAGACATATTTTTTTAATTTTTTGTTTTTTAAATACAGTAAATTTATAGGGAATATTTTTAGATTGGTTGTTAAAAATGATATCCCGCAAGTGGAGGCCATTTTCTGCTTCGCACAAATGATCTCTTTTCAACACATTTTCCATGACCTTTCGCAAAACTTCCGGTGTTATGTTGTTAATTTCGTCTGGAATATTGGTTTTTAATTCCTCAATAGTCCTAGGCTTATTAACATAAACTTTCCCTTTTAAATAACTCCAAAGGAAACAGTCTGGAGCGGTTAAATCCGGGGAACGAGGAGGCCAATTAAAATTGCTTCTACGCGAATTTATTCTTTCCCCAAAGATGTCGCGTAAAATAGCCATTGTGGCCCTCGGAGTGTGCGCTGTGGCTCCATCCTGTTGGAACCATATTTGCGGATGGTATTCCACGGCTGGCCTTACAAAATTTTCCAACATGGCCCGATATCGATCACCATTGATGGAAATGGCGACATCTCTTTCATTTTCCAAAAAATATGGGCCAATGATCCTTTCTGAAGAAACACCGCACCAAACAGTACACTTAACTGGGTGTAATTGTCGTTGATGAAGTACTCTCGGGTTTTCCTTAGCCCATATCCTAAAGTTTTGCTTGTTAACAAACCCATTTAATTGGAAATGGGCTTCGTCACTCATAAATAAGTTATGAATAATGGAAATGGAAAGAGCACATTTGTGCGAAGCAGAAAACGGCCACCACTTGCGGGATACAATTTTTAATAACTAATCTAAAAATATTCCCTATAAATTTACTGTATTTAAAAAACAAAAAATTAAAAAAATATGTCTTAAATAAAAAGTTATAAGGAATTCACACCACTTCGGTCTTTCTGGGCCACCCTGTAGTTTAACAATTCACTTACTGAGCGCTGTGAGCCGTTCAATTCACTGAGCGCTGTCAGCTCAGTACTGAGTGGTTTCTAGATTTCTATCGAACACTTTCAGTAGCTCGTTTTAGAAACAAACCTATAATCAAATGCATTTAAATAACATGTGGACTTCTATCAAACTCATTCAGCAGCTCGTTTTAGAGACAAACCTATGTAATTTAAGTGGGTTTGTGTCTAAAACGACCTAATGAAAAATTGTGATACAAGTCTTGTGCTTTTTCAGCAAATTTTTTATGTCGCACGAGTACATAAAAAAAGTATATGTATGTAGAGATAAATTTATTAAAAAATTCCGCTCATTAAACTATTTTAGTTTTATCATCTGCCTTGTTTTGTAATGTATGACCACACACACACACCGTATAAATCTGTCTCTTTTTATTCTTCGGTTTTCGCTCTTTCTTTATGCTTTAAAAAATGTTTCACTACAAATAAACTGAGCTACTGATCTAACTGAATAAAACACTTCAGTAATGTGAGCTGAGCTGAAAAGAGCGGTCACTCAGAAGAGCTGATAAGCACAACTCTAGTTTTTTTACGATGAGGACCTTTCCTGGAAGAATTGGTACGTCAACAAACAAAATTATCGCATTTAGGAGAGTACAAGTCAACATGAGATTCAAGAGCGTACAAAGTATCGTATGAATTTCGGGCTAGCGCCGTCAACGGTCCACACATCTTTGAGAACGACGTTAGTTAGCCTGGCCTTCACTGGCAACGGCGAGCGACGATTACCATTTTCTGCTCAAAATTTAATCATATGGACAATATCTGGTTTCAATAAAAATATGATACTTTTCACAAATTTCCCGCGATTTGAGGGCATGGTCATCTCACGTGGAAGTGATGTGAAGTGGCCACCGAGATCGTGCGATTTCATTCCGATAAACTTTTTCTTCTGAGGTTTTCTTAAGTCGCAGGTGTATGTGAATTAGCTACAAACCACAGTGGTCCTCAAAGCCAACATAACCCATGCTATCGGTCAAATTCAGCTATTCAGCTAATTCATAAAAAATTTGAGTCATAGAAAATTTGACATTTCGGATGCACTTCGTCCAGAGAAGTCGTGGCGTACATTTTAAACGATGTTATATTCTACACACAATGGCATCAGTAGGTCTTACAAATTTGGAATTGATATCTCTCAGACACTTTGTTTTATTTAAATTTAAAGATAGGAAGCGCGTAATGAAAGTTATAAAATAATATACAGGGTGTTTGGTAGCAGATTTATATTTTCAAACTTAAATAAAAAACGCAATAAATGACAGAAAGTTTTATTAAGAGCATTCAAGGATGGAATGGAAATGCGGATTTTATTTTTAAAGAGTATTTGCCCCCAGGTGTCTTCCATCGAGTTGAACACACACACTGTTCTAAACGGAGCATTGTGTTCTGCGCCAAGCAGACATTTTTTCAGGCTGAGCTTCTAGGGATCTTAAACGGTACGGTATGTGACTAAAAGCGAGAAGGTCAACAGCCAAGCTGCTTTAAAAGGCGATATTATAAGTTTCAAGTTGGTTCGAGAATGTCGGGATAATGAGCATGTATGTATAGGGTAAGACTGTGAGGGGTTCTAGTAAAAAAAATAACCGACTAATTGAGCAGACAATTATCAATGTTGCTACTACTTTAGGGAACTTAATTATCGGTTCTTGTGAGGGCCGAATAGTTTCTGAGTTAGTAGGCAGAGTTTCGGAGTATCGAGAACCAAATTCGAGCTACGAACTAACAGCATTTTTTACTGGTCATTGCTCTGTGTTAGCGTAGCAGATCGAAGGCTTGGTTGGTTGGGTTACGTGGCGGCCCGCTTCACGCATTCATTTAAGTAGAATCTAGATGATTCCTTTTTGAAATACCTCTCCACTCGTCAGATACGGCCATTGGTACTAGATCTAAACTGTAGCATAAAGATGATTTTATAAAGTCACTCAAACTAATCTTTGATAACTCTGAAAGGACGTCTAGTTAGGGCATGACTGCCAAAAAACTTGTCTCCAGAGATTTAAAGCTGGACATTCGCAAAGAAATTTGAAGGCTGTCTCCCCTTTGCTTTCTTCGCGAAAACTTCGGCAGAACTCATTATAATACAAACCTATCCTACTAGCATGTCTGCCGATCGGCCGGTGCCTTGCCACGAGCAGAGCAGAGCCACCTCATCCGCCCGTTGGTTACATGGGAAGTTCTTTATGCGCTGAAGCTCAGATGAGTGTGAGTTCAGCTATTCATCCAGTCTAGATAGAACATTCGTACACTGCTCAACTAGAATAGAGGAAGTGATAAATTATCTTAGACATAGAAAGGCTGCCTAGCTAATACCGACTTTGCTCTGTAACTTTGCTCGAAAACCTTTCCTTTCGTTTCGAATTACAGAGTAGACCCCCTGATATACAGTGGCTTCGTTAGGGAGACCATAAAAAGCATTCTATCCCAAGATCATCTGAGAAAACTCCAGAGTCAGAGCGGTGTCCGCAGACCATTCTTGATCCATCGCTGTATACTCTGACGTAACATTCTCTTACAATTTTCGCTCCCTTCCATTCATGCCTGGATGTAATTAGAACTTTAAGCACTTTAAGAAAGTCCAGATGAGGCACCATGCAATCAGAAGATCTCCTCAGCATAGGAAGTAATTGATCCATGATTCTGGCATGACGATAAGACCTTGATCTCCACCACCACTTGGAGATCAAGGTCTTATCTTGCCCCACTACTTGAGGATACCGCAAATACATGAAGGCCGATCGGAATAAGATTTAGTATGGCATTCAGAGCCTCTGATGGACTAGTACGTAAACATCCTTTAATCTCGACGCGGATCTCTGTATTCTGTAAAGTTGATCTACAACGTATGGTAGACTACCATACTCAGTATTAGGCGCATAATTTCTATATACATATATTTAAGCATTTTAGGGTTTAGATCCCATTTAGATCCAAACATCCTACGATAGGAGTAGCAGGCAATCGTTAACAGATACTACCAGGGTATGTGAACATAGTTTGGTTAAGTAGTAGATTCCAAGACAGATTAAGAGATATCACGGCTTTTAAATGCGAGAATACCAGCGGTTTTTTTTAAAGGGAAAGGTGGAACGTATTATAAAATTTACAATGGACCTAAGGGTGTCTGCTTGGAAGTTCTTAGGTACTACGTCTCTAAACCTAACCTAAGATACTTCTTTACAAATTGAACCGCCAAAAATGTCATATTCAACGTGGATCTGTATCTATTATTCGGGGCTAACCCATGCCCACGTCAGAGAACTCTTCAAACCATTGCTAAAGGAAATATTTTGAAAACGTATTTCGGATCATTCAAGTAAGTGATCATTCTTTTCTCCAGGATTACAAAAAATTATGGCTTCAGTTTATTGAATCGACCATAGATAAATGGCGATATTTCTATACTTTAAAAATTAATTTGAAACAAAGTGCAGCAAACTTTAACCTTTCAACGACGTTTTGGTTCCAGCAAGACAATGATCCAAAGCAAACAGTTCGGAACTGGTTCGATCTTTTGTAAAATGATACCAGACAAATTGAAACATCCCCTCAATCACCCGATGACTGGGAGAAGATTACAGAGAAGTTAGAAAATCCAATGCCAAATACACTGAAAGAAGTTCTAAAACAGCGGAGCCGAAACTTTTTCTATTTGGTAATTGCAGCATGAGTCTCTAAAATATTTTTTTTTTTGAACTTTTTTGATTTAACTTGTTTCTAAAGGCTTTCTATGGACACATAAATAAAATTTCATGCAATTTCATGCAAAAAATTCTTAGTGTAAATTAGGTTAGGTTAAGTTAGGTTAGGTTGAACGAGTGGCAGTAATAATTGACCCAATCCGTTTCGGACTTCATTTATGCTATTATTATAACATGTTAAGTGCTCTTGATAAAAAAAAAAATTGGGGAGATAACCAATAAAAACCATGAAAACCTAGTTAACTTAATCAGATTAGGAACCTAGTCTCCTCAATATACTTTCTCAGATTTTTTCAGTCTGAACCACTAAGATGTTCTAGTATGCTAACCAAGTTCCCAAGTGTTGGTTGGCATTTTTAAAGTTAGAATCTCTACCGCCTTTTCACTATTTGGGTTTCCCCAGAGAATTTCGGTCACTCTTCCAACCGTAGAGTTCTGCAAATCTATAGTTTCTTGTTCTATAGCCCATTGTAAATTATGTGTATGATAATTGTATGTCAATTAGTGTCATGCACGAGACCAACAGTGTTGTTTAGCGTTTGTTTTAGAATATTTCACTGTGGTAAAGCATTTGAAAAATCTTTCGTGTCTTGAAATGTCTTATAAATGGTCTTGTGCAGGACTTTAATGTTAATATTAGGTCAGTTAATTTGCAATGCTAACTTACGAATTTAAAAAGAGATAGTTGCCTTTAAAGATAAAAATAGTTTTTTTACTTACCTCTACATCTAAATCGGTAAAAGACTCTCGTTCTTCGTCAACAAAGTCTCTTACTTTCTGCGTAGGAACTCTGGACAAAAGTGGAGCAATGTTTAAACATAAATGCTTTGCTCGTTCAATAACATAACCCCATGAAGACATTTCTATTTCATACCCCGCATATATGTCAGGATCCCAACGTGAGCACATGCCTAAAAGAGCTTCTAACGCCTCAATTTCCGTTTGAACTATAGTTACATCAATATCCATATCAATGCCATGAATACGCCCTTCTTTCGCCACAATATCTCGATTATCATGTACCATTATATAACCACAAGCTTTGCGCGGCAATTTTTCACACCCCTCAATACAATCGTTGGGTACACTGTTTTCAATTGCATAAAATAAACAACGAATTTCGTCTAGCTCAGGATTGGGATATAAATCTCCACGAGTTATCACAAATACCTCCAAAGTGACAATAGTTAGATAGTTAAACTAAAAATTAAGGGGAAAAAAATAATGAAGTGACTAAATGAAAAGCTAATAATACAACAAGTTTACCTCTACATCCGCCTTGGCTTGTTGTAAGTTTTCCAAAGCCACTTTAAAACCAAAACTGCTATTTACGGAACAATTTTCGGAGAAAGTATTCATATTGACATCAGATTCCTTTAAGTTGCGCACAAAGGAAGACTTATCCAATTCAGCTAAAACCATTTCACTAGTCACACTTGTCTGACTATTTTGAGTAACACTCTCTTGGCTGGTCTTTGCTGACTCCGAGCGCTGAGTGTCAGCTATAGCACTCTCCTGACTACCTTTTGTAGCTGATGTTTCTTCATTTTCTTTTTTCAAAGTTTCTTTAAGTTGTTTATCGAGAAAAACACGCCTCAAAACTCTGCAATTGTTTCGTTTCTTTAGCGACATATTGCTCTTTAAATATATCTTCTCTAAATTTCTGGTTACAGGAGTGAAACTTTGTTCTTTTATTTTTGCCGGTTTTTTGTCAGGTGTTGTGGGTGTTAGAGGCGTAAGCGTGAATAAACTTTTCGAAGAACAATCTAAACTGTTGTCAATATCATCACTGTCATTCTCACCTTCTGCAGCATTTAACATCATAGTTACCTTTTGTCGCCTTACCTTAATTGGACTGTCTTCATTGAGATTTTTAAGTTTACTTTCCTCTAAATCGTCTTTGTTTTTCAAAAACTCTCTAGCCTTTAACCACAATTTGACTTCTTTTCTAGTGGGAGCATTGAATTGGGGAGTAATAGTAACAGATTTCTGGCTGCTGAAATATTCCCTTATACGTTGCGGATTGCGATATTTATTCAGCATCTCCAAGCCGCCAAGACGCATTAGCTGTTCACGTCTCCAAGCTGTTAGACCCTTGATATCGGTACCCAAAACACTTTGAAATTCTTCCAAGTCATTGAGCTTATTGCCGGGTATTTGCAGTATAGTAAAACTCAACTCCTTGTGCTTGGTTATATCGTCGGGGTTACTGTAGAAAGGCTGCTGAAATTCGTATTGCGGCATTTTAAGTTTGCAACACCCTTTTAAAACCTCCTCGCGACTAGGAGGTAAATCTAGTGGAGTCAAAACTACTTTTGCTGCTGGTGAAATGCTAGAATGATTACTAGAAGATAATAAGGTAACACAGGATTCTGACTTTAGGGAATTAGAACCTGATGGAGTTTTAAAAGATTGCACTTGCACATTTGGCAACAATAATGCTGGACTAGAATTTTGGCTAAATAATGAAGGACTTTGTGTACTTAACGATTTATTACAAAGATGAGCCTTTTTAAAAGATCTATCATAATCCAGTGGCGGGGTTTCCGTAATTTCTTCATCGGAACTTTCTCTGTCAGGCAAATCGGGTGAAATATCAATTGAAAAACTTTTTAGTAAGTCTTGTGACATGTCGTGTTGTTCTTCAGTGTAAATCGTTGATATTGAGTTGTTTAAATGTTCTTGTTCTGTAGTTATTTTATTTTCTGATTGCAAATTGTCTGAAAAGTTTTCACCTTCCAGGTTTTTCAAAATATTGGCATTGACATTTTCCTCTTCGCCCTTATCACAATTTTTAATGTTATTGCTTTCATTTTGAACTACTCTTTCTATTCTTTTAAGCTTTACTTTGCATTTTTTTAGCTTAAAATTATTACTCTTATTACATTTTTCATCTTCGTTTCTGCAATCGAATTTAGAAGAATTAACGGTGTTAATTCCAGTTTTTCTTCGTTTTGCCGAATTTTTACCTACAAAGCTATGTCGAAGTCTTTTCAAATTTGGAGTTCTTGTTTGTTTAACAGATAATGCAGCAGCATCACCATTATCCGATTCTATAGCTTCTTCGTCCGTTTCAGAGTTGGACGAAACTTTTGGTTTTGCTTCTGCAACTTTCTTTAAATTAATTTTAAGTTCTTTTAAATCTGCCTTTAAGTTTCCTCTTTTATTGCGTTGACAAACAGGCTCTTTCTTCGTCAACATTTCTTGTTTTTCCTGATTGCTATTTAGTGCAGCTTTAATAGTAATAATTTAATTATTTTATTTGATTTACACATTCTTTTCCTTTATCTCCTTACCCTGGTTTTCCACACTGTATACTTTGAGCATCTTTTCTCTAGTTTTGCGTGGTGTTAAAGAGCAAGTAATTCGAGTTTTATCTATGTCCACAAATCTTTTCGAACGTCTTCGGCTGCAACTAGAATATTTTAAGATTTTTTTTGCGAAATAATTTCTTAAATGTATAACTTTGAATTATAATTATGCTGAGATTACATAACTCAAAAATGTATTTTATTACAATAGAAAGTTAAATTTATTACGCCCCTAATGCAAAAAAGTAACGTGTGCTTGAAGTTAAAACAAAATTTTCATAGACAAACCAGGTTTTAACGTACACTTTAAGCACACGTTTTTTTTTCTTTTTTGCATAAGGGGTTACAGAAATCTGTAGTGTCAGTTTCCCAACTGCTGGTCCTCGCTCTGACCGAGCACCAGTAGCA
Organism: Tachina fera; assembly: GCA_905220375.1. Lineage (NCBI taxonomy): Eukaryota > Metazoa > Arthropoda > Insecta > Diptera > Tachinidae > Tachina > Tachina fera. The sequence continues at coordinate 97,369,163 of LR999967.1, read as the reverse complement.
GTTTGGATCTTCCCTTTCTTTATTCAATACCCAATTACTGAGTTCCGCATAGTAATGACCCATCGGTATCTTAGCCTATCTGTCACACATTCGCTAATCTAAAGCCCATCGGTCATTTAATTTCCCTCAATATGACCATGAACCCGACATAGTACGAAACTATATTTGAAGGCTCTCCTACATTCACTAACTATCCTACAAGAAAAGAATGGCCGAAACTAACACAAACGACATTTTTTCACTAGCACATTTGCAATAATTTGCTATTGAATTCAACATTGGCAGTCAATTTACTGATCATTTGATCGGTAGTGATGAGGGAAATATTTATCAGTTATAGTTGCTTCACTCTAACAAAGCTTGTTAGTTTTATTGTAAAATATACAATTCGTTTCGTTTATGAAATTAAAATTTATAACAGTGTTTACCTGGTACTTTCCGCTGATGCCGTTAAATGCACTTCTACGTCTGTATCCAGTGATATGCTTTTACGACGTAATTCCGACAAAGCTAAGTTTTTGCGTAGCGAAAACATAGGCCTATTAAAATCAAAATGTTAACAATTTTGTTTTTTTTTATTCACAAAAAAAGACTTACAAACTGTAACGTTCCACGTCGTTTCTCTTAAGAGGTGTAGCTTTATTTGAAGTGCTAGTAATTGTGTCTGAAAATATTTTTATATATAAAAATGTACTTGTTCTCAAACAAAAAAATACTTTTACTCGTTGATCGATTTACGGTTACCAAAGGTAATGGGGCATATTTATGGCCAGTTTTCGGTGTCCTTGGCGATTGGCGTGGCAAGCCCATGTTCAAGCGCCTACTTTTAGGAGTGGTTGGAGTACGTGGAGAAGATTTGTTTGTTGCTGCTTTTGGAGATTTTGTTGGGGTTCTTTGCAAATCATCTGCCCCATCTACTTGAGGCACATTTCCATAACTCTGATGGTGCGTTGAAAGTTTTTCCTTTGGCGATTGTGTTAATTTTAATATCAAATCATTTAAATTTTCTAAAGCTATGGAAAAGTCGGGCAAATTGTCATCACTTTCGGCATCACTATCGGACAATGAATCAACTATAGATTGTTGCAGAGCAGTGGCAGTAATTTCCTTATCCAGTTCTTGGGGTGTTGCAGCAACTTTTAATGAAATAAACTATATTTAAATTTCAATATACGAAGTAGAGATGGGTGCTTGTCAAATTCTTGCAATACGACACGGCCCGAACACTAATACCAAGATGGCGAACACGTACGCAACACGCACGACACAGCACGCCACAGCACGCATGAAAACATCAAATGGTATAGCAAAAAATCATTTTCTTTTTATATTAAAGAAAATACATATTTTTGTTTAATTTCAGTACTTTAAGCTTAAAACACGTTCAGCTATAAAATCCACAGATTTGCTGGTGTTGCGTGTTTGAGGATATAAAATATTCAATGTATATTTTATACCCAAAATAATGATATAAATCTATATTTATATCATACCTAAAATCTTTTCGTGTTTTATCGTGTCAATATTGCTCAATGCGACACGACCAACCCACAAACGAAATCAGATTTACGGTTACGAGCACTTTGTGTAGAGTCGTGCGTGTTCGTTTCACGAAAAAAAACACGACACGCGTCCATCTCTAATACGGAGTATTAACGAATTTACATTCTGAAATTTTTAATGAAATTTCTTGCCGAAAACTTTTTTTATTTCTTAATAGCAGCATAAGGCTTAGTTTACATCTGGCATTCCTTGTGTGTCATTTGCTCAAAAACACGTAACCAACTATGAAACTGTTTAACTTAATAAATACATGTCTGAATCAAATAGTTTTTAGTTTTCATTAGTAATTAGTTGGTTACGCTTTTTTTACGCTTGTGTGGCATTTGGCACACAGATGTAAACCCGCCCTGAGAGAACAGAGTGACATTCAAAATAGCGTAACATGAATCTCTGAAGCATTTTTGCAACATTTTTCCAACTGATTCATTCCTTCACGTCTTACATTCACAAGAAAAAAATTTTCTCATGCAATTAATTTCATTAAATTTTTATAATAATAATTTGTATTCACTCACAATTTGTATGGTTTTGCGACAAAGGAGCTAAACTACTATCCAAATCTATTTTGTCCTCATTATTCTCTTCCAATTGTTGTAAAATGTCCAGCAACTCCATATCTTCCGCTCGCACTTATTAGAAAAATAATAAAAAAGAAATAATTAGATATCATAAAAACCAAAAAATATATATCCTGAAGAAGTTAACCGAAGGTTAACGAAATATTGAGCCAATAAAATTCAAAATATTAACTGACCTAAAGCTCAAGAAAATGGATTAATTTAACATACAAAAATATGAATAAAAAATAAAAAAAAATTAAAAAACAACCCTGTTACGTGTCAAACTATCCAATATGCAAAATTGTTTTTTTAGATTCGTTATTTTGGTGCCCTAATTTATACGATATGCCTCGTTTCAAAATGTCACTTTCAAGAGTACGCAGAATTCAAATTCACAATTGACGAGTCTTTGCGCTCTTCTGAAAAGTTCAAATTTGCATATTGGATAGTTTGACGTGGTGGGGACGATATCTTCTAACTTACAAGTAGCATTTAATGGCACATGCTGTTGCTGATTTTGTGTTAAGCTTAACACTAAATTTTCATCCACTATTGTATCCTCCATAAAAATACTTTCATCTTCAATGACATTTTGTTGTTCCGAACATGGTTTTTCGTTAGAACTAGCCAAAAGGCTTTGTTCAAATATACTATTGCTGCTTAAATGATTTGGTATAAATGAGGCATTTATTATATTATCATTTTGTGTACATTCTTCGGGATACACAAAATTTTGTAGAATTTTTGTCAAATTGAATGTTCTTTTATGCTGTTTATTCAGACTTATATTGTTGGTGGCGTGAAATGTTATATTTGAAACATTACTTGAATTTAGAGTTTGATTGGAGTCCTGTGTTGGCTCCAATATTGAGGTTTCCATTGCTAAGAGTTTACTTAATAAGCTCGTGCGATAGAAAATTTCACTTTCCGTCGTTTGAACATCAGGTCTTTCCTGAGTAGATGGTATTTCAAGAGGTGGTATCTGAAAAATATTAGTAACAAAATATACAACTGCAATTTCAAATTAATAGGTATTAATTAACACTTTACGCAAATAAAACAGACATATTTTTTTCATATTGCATATTCGTGAGTCGTACAATAAATCAATATCGCAATGGGAAGACTTACAAGATGCCTAACCAATAACTAAAACAGAAAATAGTGCATGAGATCTTTCGATTATTATTTTAGTGAAATAAGTTGTCGTACAATAAATTAAAGTAAAATAATTAAATAAGTATGTATAGAATTTTATGGTAATCCAGTAAGCTTGTGGAAGATTGTTTCACCAAACTGAGTCTTTTTCGACTACTTTAGATGATCAATAACTGATTAATCAGTTTTGCGCTAAAAATAAGACTCGAAAATGATTCCCAGAACTGCTTAGGAGGTGATTTGTTTAAAAAACAAACAGCAAACTCATGCAGTAAAATGAATAAAATACAAAGTGTATTAAATTTGTGAACAAAAAAATGTGTAAATGTTTCGAAAATGAGTCGAAGTTGATCAGAAGCGAGAGTCATAAAAGACTCTTTTAGGCTAGGGTAGACTCTTGGCTAGGGTACCATTTTCTCCTGAATGAACAGTCTTTTTCGACTCGAAAACGAGCGCATAAATGCTTATTTTAATCGTGCGGAGGAGTCGAAGGTGACTCGAATATGATCATTAATTTCATAAAATGCTGACTGGGAAATACATAAAAATTTGTAATTTTGCATATGCAAGTATATTTAAATATTTTGAATATAACTGAAGAACATTTCATGTTAGTCTTAATCAATTAAAAACTTACCGCATTTAATTGTTCTTCATCATCATGAACGGATTGAACCAAATTTTGTCTCCTTAAACGTTCATCATTCCAAATTGATTCAATGCCTGGGTTTGCATTTGTTGTCTTTGATTTTGCAATCAATTGAAAACGATTAAGAATGAAATTTGATCCAATATCAACTTCTAGAGAGCTGCAAGATATTTTCTTAGCTAAATTAAAATCCAAAATTTGTACTTCTTGAAGTTTATTGAATGGTATCACATCGGAAGTCTCAGAACGACGAAATTTTAAAACTTCTAACGGAACGTGTAAAAAACTCATGCCATACAAATTGTAATCGATCATAAATTGCAAAACATAAGGAACATGAGATTCATGAGGATGAAAGTTTTTATTTAAAATTGCTCCATTTTGTAACAAATTTGCGGCTCGTCTAACAAATCGAGGATTAAACATATAAATTTTAAGGAACTGATGATCGGAACGATGGTAGCCATAAAATGGTCTTAAGAAAGTAAAAATAATAATAATACATGATAAATTTAGAAGAGAAAATATGGAATAGCAACACTTACATTCCTTTAACCAATTGTACCTTAAAAACATGCTGGGCTGACGAACTGCCTTGACTGAGTGATATGTTAATAGCCTTATCAATATTCAATGCAATTTGATATATTGCTTGATTTAACGACTCAAAATCCTTCTGATCATAAGGTATATAAAAATAGGGAAACACGCCATGAACATGCATACAGGTTTTTTGGCCTTGACCATTTGGCCCAAATATTCGTATAACTGGTACCTATAAAAAACAATTAAGATAATTTCAATTGCATTGACGGTGATTAATTATACCAATTAGAAAAGTTTTCTTTTGTATAGAATGTACATTCATGTACATTAGTATGTACGTATGTACATATTTACAACAAATTGAACTTACTCTCTTTATTTCCTTACTACGAAATTCTGAATAACATGCATCCAATCCTTGCACTGGCTTTTCCATATAAAAGTCTGCTATAACTATGCGCAAAGAAAATATTCCTTCTTTGCTAGACATTCTGCTATTTTAAAGATATCTAGTTTAGTTTAGTTTGATATTTAAGTTACTCTACTAACAACAATTAGTAAAGAATTTAAAGATATCTACATATTGTGAAATTACATCAATGTATTTTTCTAATTGCTAATTGCGCCACAAAACAAAAACTATTAAGCAGCAGCTGTTAAATGTAAACAAACAGAATCGCAAGAGATGTTTTATTTTCGATAAATTTCGATAAGGTATCAGCTGCGTGTTGACAAAATATGTAAAATACGTGTCGTGTGAAACCAGCTTTAAGTTTCCCACTGGAAAACTTTATCGCAGTCACACGTTCAATATTTATTGAACGCGATCCAGTATCGCGATAATTATTGAACGTGTAGCATGCAGTATTGATGGATCGCGATCCATATCGCAGAAAGGCCTAAATTATGGAATCCAGATCAAGGATCACGTGATAAATATTGAACGTGTAACATTTTAATAATATTAGATCGTGATACGTTAATAATGAGTGAAATAAAACAAATAAAATAAAAGACGCAGTGAAAAATTTAACAATAGAAAGCGAGAAAGTTTATTACACTTGTGTAAAGTTTGTTTTAATAAAGGGTAATGGCAGAAGATAGTGAAAGCGAGTGGGTTCTGCCGGTGGAATCGGAATTAGCGACCGACAAATTATTTTTAATGACTTTATTTTTAATTTAGAGGCATTGTCGGAGATGTGGGACTCGTCGGCTTAGGTGTTTTTTTTTGGTTTTCTTACGACATTTTCTCAATAATCCGCACAGCACAAAAATAACGTAAATACTGACGCGATAAATATTGAACGTGTAGCATACGCTCGTGATCCATCAATCCATTAAAATGGATCGCAATCCAAATATCAAAATATATATTGAACGTGTAGCAGTGCCCTTATAGCAAAGATTTCCCACAGAGGTCGATGCATAAAACATGGCGAGCCCTTGCTGCAAGAGCGACATAACTAAAAAAAAAACTTAGTTTTATGGAAAACTAGGTTAACTAAATTTGAGTGCTTTGTTTTTGTTTCAATATAAACTGGCAGAGCTTTTCAAGGCACACACACACTCCCGATCAGATGATTAGAACCACTTAAATTTCTGTTTTTGATACGCCATACCTTTTTTCGACTGTTGAAACATATGAATTAAAACAAATGAATAAAAGTTACTTTGTGAGGTGTATTTATTCCTCAAGAAATAACAGTTACCCACTGTTTGTGTAAGACGTTTGAGTTAGAAATCTTGGCGTTTCTGTAATAGATTAAAGAAAAGTTGTGCAAGTTTCCTTTAATCTATTACAAAAACTCCAAGATTTGCCCAAAAAAGCGTAACCAACTAATTACTAATGAAAAACTGTATTTATTGATTTAAACATTTTGCATTCATGTTGGATTCTATAAAATTGTCTATGAATTATGTAGGAAAACGTTTAACTTAATAAATACATGTCTTAATCAAACAGTTGTTCATTAGTAATTAGTTGGTTACGTTTTCTTTGCGGTTGTGTGGCACATGACACATACGTATATGTGAACCCGCCCTTACACAAACAGGGGGTTACTTTTTGATGTTTATTTTTTTGCTCAAAAAATTAATTTAATTTAACATATCGAGGGTTTATATTCAAAAAGTGCTATCTGCAAGGCTTGAAAATTTTAGAAGAGTGCAAAAAACTGTTATTTTCTCAAAGTGCAAGGGCTAATAACTAAATTTTGTAGAATAGTACTATTTACAGACGACATCTTAATTCTACTAATGTTAATCAGATACAGTTATTGCTCTTGGACTTAGAGAAAATAACAGTTTTATTTTGCCTACTAAAATATTCAAGAATTGCAGATAGCACTTTTTTGAATATAAACCCTCGATATAAGTTTTTTTTAAAATACCCTACAGCTTAAAAATTATATTTTCTCAAGCAAAAAAAATTTTAAAAGTACACAGACAGAAAGACAATCAGCACGACGATGCTACGTTTGTCTGCGGGTACAACTAACATCAGTACAACATTCGTTTACCAAAATTTTAATGTACTCATAACATTAAAATGATAACGCCGAATGACCGTCCTCCGACTCTTGTTTTCAATGTTGTCACAATACTCGAAATACAAATTTATAAGGTCGTTACAATAAGGGTTTTCATGAGACTTTTCAAAAGTCTCGCAAACTGTGCAATTGTGGATTTTTACACTGTCGTAAATAAAATGTCAAAAATTGTATAGAAATTTATTTACACAAACCTGTTAACTTTGCCCAATAATTTTGACACGTAAACTTAAGCTGTGCGATAACACACACTTTTTTATTTTTATAGAAAAATATAAATAGGTGTTTTTTAAAAAAAATTTAAATTTAAATTTTATCATTATATTTTTATTTAATAAATTTTTTGACGTTTGTTTCAAATTTAAATAAGTTGTTTGCAAAAAAGGTTAAAAGGGGCTTCATGAAACAAGTCTCGCAAGTTTGCCCAGTTGCACAAATGGCAATTTTAAGAGTTCTCATGAAACCCCTTAATGTAAATTTCCCAACTTAAGTAAAATTTTTATATTTACGATGTTGTGGAAGATTCGTAATTTTGTATTTATATGTAAATACAAAAATACAAAAAATACACTGCAGTGTTGTGGTGGTACATATTTTTTTTTGGGTAAAGTCTCAATTTTTGCTTGTGTAGCTGTTATTTTGTGTGGAATAAATAAAACAAGTCATTTTGTGAGGAATAAATAAAAACCAAGAAATAACTTTTTATTTTCTGAGCAATAAATAAAAATGAAGAAATAATGATTAAAAAGTAATTTTTAAGTTTTATAACCGTTACGGAAAAATAGCAATATTTAATTTATTATTAGGTTTGTTTGATTGGGATATTTTCGGTAGCAGTAATATAATAAATTAAATTTGTATAATTTAATATAATAATATAAATTTGAAGTGCTTTGATTCAGTAGATGTGGTACTTTTTCTACTTCTTTTTCCTCACTTTTTTCTCTTGTAAAATTACAAATAAATATGTGAGTTAGGACTTTTCCACTTGAGACCAACCATATGTACATTATTAGAGTACTGCAATGAATACTCGAATGCTCATGAGTAATCTATTCTCAGTAATTTTGTCTTTTGTCTATATGAATTTTACTAAACTTAAGCACATGGGTATGCTCATGGTGTTGCTCGTCCAACGCTCTAATATCTACATATGTACTTACCTTTTAACATTACATACCGAGCTAACCGTAAGGAGACATTTGAATCAAATTATACTCTGTGAGGACATGTAACTTTTATTGGACTTGCTTCTTTAATTAGTTGTCTGATGAGAATCGTTATTTTGAAAATTCAAACGCTGTAAAATTAATGTTTTAAATTTTGTGTTTTTTTATTGATTTTTTCCTTTTCTTAACACTTCAATCGATTTCAGATGTTTTTTTATGAATTTGTAATTTGAATAATTTGTTAATTTGAAATTCTTATTAAAATGCTTAATTGTATGTATATAATTTGTATTTATTATAAACTTTGGGAAAGTAAAAAAAATATTTCATTATAATTTTTTGTTTAAGTGTTTATTAATGAAATAAAGACGGAAAGAATGGCAACAAAAATGATTTGAAATTAATACATAAGATGTATGTAGTTGTAGTTTAATAATAGATATTATTGCAGCTTAAAAAATAATTAAACAAATTCGAATATTTTTTTTAATATACATATGTAAGATGTATTTTAATTTTTTGCAAGTTTGTTTGTTAGTTAGTGTTTAAGTAAATAGTTTTTGAAAAATGTGTTTAAGTTAAATTTTAATATTTTGAATTATATTTTTATTATTTTTATTCGGTTTGTTTTAAGTGTTTAGTTTATGATTTTTTATTTTTATTTTTTTTTAACTTAGAAAATTTGTAAGAGTTATTTATATATGTACTTATCAATTTAAATTATTAATAAATTCTACGAAGTGCAATTATTTTATTTGTTAGTATTTTCATGTTAGTGATTTGAAATTTGTTTGTTAGTGATTTGAAATTTGTTTGTTTGTATGTAAAAACATTTTACTTTTTATAGCTTTTTTATCTTACGGAATTTAAATATTATGAAATCTGAGTTATTATATGTGGAAACTTTAGATTTTCTAATCCAAACTGCCATAATATTGTATAAGGAAATTAGTACTTTTTTAAATTTATTTATACCATTGCAAGTTAGAATTTAAAATTTTTGTAATATGTACTATATAAAACAATTTGAAATCAAACTCCAGGCCAAATATCGAATATAATTAATTTTACTTTCTCTACACCAATGTTAAAACCCGATCAAAGTTTAATCATTATTTTAGCTATTTTTATTTTGTTTAAGTTCAAGAGAACAATTTGCATTCAAAGTTGTTTTTTTTTTATTGACTGTTCATTAATAATTTTATTCACCAGTGTTTGGTTACTTTGGTTCTTTATTTTTAAGACTTCAAATTTCTTTATATTTCACTTCGCTTAATACTTTTACTTAATATGTTTCTTTAACTTAACTGATTGTTCCATTTTAGAAAAATATTGGAATTAAATCAATAGAATATTTTAATTTATCCATCAAAGCTCTACCAAGGTAATTGATTTTTTAGGAGAAAGATATTTTATTTAAAACGCCCCGTTATCAAGCAACTTCCTTAATGCGATTAGCTGTCTTGCAAAAAATTTACCAAAATAAGGCTTCATTCAATCCAATAAGGTTACCAAATTCTGCATTTCTATCTATGTATATTTATGCGTTTACTTGTCATTATTTTTGTCACCGAGTTCGAATAGCACTATAGTTAATGCCAATTTTTTTAAGTTTGAAATAGTATCATTACGAGAGCTCAAGGAGTGTGCTAACTTTCGTAGCAATCCGTTAAGTAAATATACATAAAGTCAAACGAAGAAATTGAATGGGCATGTTTCAGCCCTCTATTAACAAAATTGAAGCAATACAAAACAAGTGTTTTTAAGATCGGTCTAAAAATTACGGAGTTACGAAGCAAGGCATATAAAAAAATAAAAATAAAAATAAACGAATTCATAACCTATTCCAACTTCGAATTTTTGTGGAAAAATGAACACTTTGCGAAAGCGAGGTTTGTAGGAAATTTTTTTTAACTTAATTTTTTTTTATATGTATAAAGGCTTTTATCTTAAAACGCATTGTAGTTACTAAAAAAAAACAATTTTTACCCGCTATTTTTTCAATATGGCGGAGCGAGTGGCAAAGATACAATGTGGCGAAGTGGAAATTCGGAAAGAGCCCACCCACACCTGTAGAAATCACCCATTTGCAAAACTCCCGTATAACTTAATCTTTTAATAGCAAATTATTGTACTATTAGGTTATTATTATATAAATTAAATTTTTATAAGTATTAAATACATACATATATTTTTAACTAATTTTTTAACATAGGGTATTCTCTTTATATCTTAACCTTTTATGTTTCTTAATATGTATTTTTATGTAGAAGTCACTTTTTAACACATTCATGTAATAAAAAATATTTTGTTTGTTAAACGATTTTTATTCTCTTTATTATTTTTTTGAATTAGAAAAGTAAATGTTATTTTTAGTAATGAGGAAAGGCATAGGCAAGAATTTTTAAAAATTATGATAAATTCAATAATGCTTGTTTAAAGGCTTGTCGTCTAAACTTTTACTTACCATTTTGGTTTTATGTCTTGACAGAAAAATGTCTTAAATTTATCCATCGCTTAAATGTTTCAATTATTCTTTGCAAGTGTAGCGTATTGACTTCATACACCATGTCATACACAATTGCTTTCACCAATTCGTCTGCTTTATAAACGAATTAATATCGCACCCTAAATAAAAAACAGTCGGAGCTTAAATTTAATAAAATAATTTTTATAAAACTCGCAACAAGCTCTGACGACAGCAAAACTTTTTACCAAAGTCTTCTTTAACTGGAAAATATCGTTATTAATAATCCTGAAGAAGTTAACCAAAGTTTAACGAAATATGGATATAAAAATTTAAATTAAAGTAATTTATGAAATTTACTGATCTAAAGCTTAAAAAAATAATTTCATTGAACATATATAAAAGGTCGAAAAATTAGATAAACAATTTAAAATATCGTTATGCTTGTTTTTATGCTACTATTTGTTGCCCGTTTTTTGGTTATACTGCACATTTAGGGCTTTTTGATTTAAAACTATTTTTGATTTAGGGTGCGATATTTTTTTATTAATCTTCATTACACCGCAAAAATCATTTGACTTATATTTATCGAGAAGTTTTGCAAATAAGATCTTGCACATGTGTTTTTTATTAATTCTTTGAATTCTGGTTGTTTTCCTTTTATAAACTAATAATTGTTATTGTTTGTTAGGCAAATATTGGAGTTACTCGTAGATATTACTAATTTATCATTTGTTTCATTTCATTAGCGGTTTTCACTATTAATAGCAAAGTATTGTAGACCTTGTTATTGCGGTAGATGTAGTTATGTTACTAATATTACAACAACCCAACAACAAAATGTACTGAAATGCACTGTGTATAAAAAAAAACACAAAAAGGTGTTTACTACAGACCTTTGTCAAATTTTACTAGTTTAAAATAGCTGATAATTTTGCGGGCAAAACTACATACATATTTCGTTTGATTTTGTTTTATATTTGTCTCAAAGTGCATTTATGTTAGGCATGTGCAACTCTACACGAACCACAGCAATAAAAAAAGGGAACACTCAATTTGTTTATGCAAAAATAATAATCGTTTGCTAACAACTATAACATAAAAAAAACTACGGAAAAAAACTATGAAAACGTTAACAACTTTAACGTTAAACGTTTCGTGAAAGAAAGAATTCTGAAAACATGGATTTTCATTTTAAAAATGCTGCGTTTTTATAAGTCCTCGTCCATACAGTGAAACATTTGCTGCAAAACATTTGAGTTTGTTGTCGAGAGGGGAAAGAGGAATGGCAAAGGGTACTTTGTTTCATGTACACGAAGTTCTTGTTGAGTACGTCATTCTCGCCTCATTCTCATGAAAAATATATGAGAAAATGTATTAACCTGCAAAACAAAAAACTTCACAGTGTGGACACGAATGCAGTTTCAAAAGAGAAATCAAAAATGTTTCGCAGCAAATGTTTCACTGTATGGACGAGGACTTACGAAATATTTTTAAAACAAAAATAAATTTTTTAAAGCAACACAACACAAACTTAATTCGTTTTTAAAATGAAATTCTTTCTTCTTGATTATAAAACTTTTTGTTTTGATGTATATGAAACGAAAAATCAGTCACCTGCGCACTTCCATGTACCTAATGTACATACATACATATGTATGTATATGTACATCAAAGTGAAATTTGCGTGGAAAACAGAATTTCAAATTTCCACTTGGTTTTTCACACGATTTGGTTCTTAATCAATTCACAGCTTTTATAGATTTAAACACTTTTTGGCTTCAACTTTTTTTAATTTTAAACTGTTCAAATTAACAGTACATACAAAGATACTAGCGCTTTGTGGTGAAAAATCTTAGACAATGCTGCATAGTAGTAAACTTAACTCAAATAGTGAAAACCGCTATTACTTTTTTTTGAACGTTTGCATTACTTTATTTACTGTTATAATGAATTAGTTCGTTCATTGCTGATAGTTAGAATTGGTTTATAACGCATTTTAATGTTTGTTTTATTTTTATTTTTTAAATTAATTAGTTTTTCTTTTTGTATATTCTGCTCTTTGTTTGTGTTTTTTTTTATTTAAAGTAAATTACTGCATTATTTTTTAAGCTTTTTTTGTTTTTGTTTTTTTTTTTATTTAATAAACATTTGCTTTGTATATTTTTTTAATGAAATTATTTATAAAGAGTTTAACAAACTTAATAATATACATGTAAAAATTAAAAAAAATTAAACAATTATTTTGAACGCAATATTTTTTTTTTTTACAAAATTCAAGTAGCTAATTTTCGGTTAAACAGTATAACAAAATTAAAACATTTGTTAAGTTAAAGAGAAACAAAAGTATTAGTTAATAAAAAAATAAATAAGCTTTTGTTTTTAATAACGAGGATGGAGATTTGTAAAATTCTTGTTTGTTTTCGTTTTGTTTTTTTTCAACTTTAAATATTTTTTTATATGTATGTATAAACCTTTTTCTTAGCAAAAAATTTACAATTAAAAATATATAAATATTAGTTAAGTATATTAATTTAAGGGGAAGAGAAGGATTGCGATTGATAAAGAAAAAGGGTGTATTGATGTATTTAACATTGTGATTTTTTAAGTTAGAGGTGAACGGGTAGGGGAGAGGACAATATAAAGGGAGACGACATATGTATATGCACGTTTTTAAACGTCAACAACCATTTTTTTATGAATATCTGTATTACCTACTACCGAACAAAATTCATCAAATGAAATTTTACCATCTTCATCTTTGTCGGCAAAGCAAATTGTTTTATCTACAATTTGCTGTAATTGTGTATCTTTAAGATTATTGCCTACCATCATTTTCAACACCTAGAAAATAGAAGTGTAACATTTAAATATTACTCAAGTTGCAACAAAACAAATTTATATTTCAAGAAAACAATATCAAAATTTTTGAAATTTTATGGTAACACAACAACATCAATAAACTTACTTGGAATAGTTCGCCATTCGATATATAACCATCATTATCCATATCATAAATACGAAATGCAAAGCGTAACTTTGAAAGTTTATCACCTTTAACGCTAAATTGTGATACACCTTGTATGAATTCCTTAAAGTCTACTTCGCCATTACCATCTGCATCGAATATATCGATGACACGCTGCACCAAAGGATTCTGTTGCAATTCTGGCAGCGACATAAATTCATCGACACTCAAGGCACCAGAATTATCTAAATCGAGTTTACGAAAACGTTTACCCAATCGACGTATTTCATCGGCATCGACTAGAAAGAAAAAAATATATATATAGTTGTTGTCACAAGTCAACAACTAATGAACAAATTGTTCATTTCTCTCTGAAAATTAGCAAAAAAAAAATCGATATACAGAGGCGGACACGAGGTTAGCATATTGATATATGTACCTAGATATGGCACACTAAATCATAGACATTCACAATAGTGCTATTCATAATGACTCATGAAATTTTAACAATAAATGGTGTAGACATCGTTTAAACTGAACTATTCTCGATTTACGCACACTCACAATAATTGATTGATTTATAAGTATAGGTTGCAATAAATATGAATGCGACGTCCACATCATACGACACTCACACTCATAATTCACCTCAGATTGATTTCTAATTTCAGGAAAATACTTATACTGCTCACATTGATTCAGCTAACTTAACTCATGCATATATGTTTATTTAAAAGTTTTGTTTGTAAGTAGTATACAATAGTAGTAAATAATAAAGCAACAGAGAAACACATAACCTCATAATTAGAACTTTATGCAAAGTTCGCATTGTGAATCATACTTATTTAGATCGTCCATATGCATTGAGTCAAGGAGAGTCGAAATATACAACTTCATAAATGTTGCCAAGTATGAGTTCGATGCGCACCTCAAAATTTCGAGTGTATCTGATTCATAGACAACATTGCAATAAGTATGAGTGCGCATAAATATAAGAAATTATGAGTCACGATTCAACTCTACTCATTGTTGATCTCTGATTCCCAACTTAAAATTATTAATATGTGTTTTTTTCATAAACCAGCTGACTGATCAAATCTCTAACGTAGCAAAGCACATTTATTTCCAGGTAATATCAGGATTACAAGAACAATGAAAAAATACAACAATGAAAAAAACAACATGGCTTTTAGTTCATTCAAAATATCAAAAATAGAATTTGCTGTAACACAATAATAATAAAGATTATTCACAAACGGCAGCTACCAGTAACAAAATTTGCAACGTTTAGCACCTTTCACAATTTTTTAGTATTTTTTTTCGTATTTTTAAATTTGTTTTCAAAGAATTTTTTTAATAAAATATTTTTTATATTGAAAATTTTTTAACATTTTTTTTTAATTTGTCTTTCGTAAACAATTTTTGAAGTTTCGGATGAACTTTAATTTAAAAAAAATAGCTCAGCTGCAATTCCGCTACTACATGGTGAATGTGCATTGGCTTATAAAGCGATACGAACTTTAGCTTAATCAAATCAGAAATATAGAAATAAATAAATTTTGAACATTAATAATTAAATTTAAGTTAAAAACTATTTTTTTGAGCTTTAGGTCAGTTTATATTTCAATTTATTGGTTCAATATTTCGTTAACCTTCGGTTAACTTCTTCAGGATATATATTGGTGCCTATTCTGAAATACGCGTGGACTTGGTGAAAAATTAAATGGAAAACAATAACAAAATTGTATAAATTTCAAAAAAATTGTTTTTGTTTTCCATACAAAATTAGCCGTTTTTAACAGAGCGAGAAACGCGTTCAATTCTCACCTTTATTTCATTTTAGAAATGTATGAGAAACAAAAACAATTTTTGAAAATTTGTTTTTGTTTTAATATAAAGTTTCACTTCTTCGACGCGTTTTCCAGAATAACCACCATTGTTTTTGCTTTTTTTTTGATATTTAGTTTTTTTGGTATTTAATTTTTTCTTTAAATTAATTGAAATATAAACTGACCTAAAGCTAAAAAAATAGTTTTTAATTTAAATTTAAAAAAAGGTCGAAGAATTAGATAAAAATATTTGATAATAATAATTAAACTAACTTAAACTATACTGCCTTTCGTATTTTTTCTTTGTTCAGAAACTCAAAAGCATATTGTTTGTATGTATATCTTCATAATTCCAGAACAAATTTTAAGTCCACTTACAGTGCATATGTTTTTAAACATTATAAAATAGAAGGACTATAAATATTTGAATTTTTAAAATAAAGCTTTAAAAATACAGTTAAAAATTTTGCCAAAAGCAAAATCCCTCAAACATTTGCTGTACCTAAACACAGATTTATTTACTTTTAAACATTTTTCTAGAAGAATTTTTAATATAAAAAAAATTCCGAATTAGGCATGTTATTAAGAAATTATACATTTTCCTAATGTTTAGTGTAAATTATTACTGAATTATGTATTAAGAATGTATGCACTTACATATGTATGTATGTATCTATCTACTACAAATAAAAAATTATTAAAAAATAAAACATATTTTTCATTGCCTAAATACATTCATACATACATACGTGTGAAACCCAAAAATTAAATATTTAGTTGAACAACATATTCTAAACAGACAATAAAAATATTTTTGCAGAAAAATAATATCAAAATCATTGCCAAGGTATTATACACTGTAGACATATGATTTATACGGCAATATGGTGAATATAAAGGAATGTAATATTAATTATTTATAGTATATAGGAATATTATTTTATAAAAAAGAAAGAAAAACTAATATCGAAAACTTGATGTAATGCTACTTATGGTAGAAACGAAACAGGCAATCAGTGACTGTAAATTCTTTAACATTTACAATATTTCATATTATAAATTTACATATGTATGGATGCATGTTATAGAAGAACATTTCAACCTTCTAACTCTTCTGCGTATTAATTTAGTGCAAACTAAACCCCTCAATAATTAATTTCAATGTATTTGAATAAAAAATATTTGAATGAATAAGTAAAATAATAATTTGGGACTATAAGTGCAATAATAAATGTTAAACTTAGATTGGGACAATTCCCTAAGAACCCTAATTAAAAAATATAACCATATGAGCTGGTAGAGCTTTGCGTGCGGCTATATGTTCCGAATTTTTTTTGTTCGACAAATATTGTCGAAGAAGAAGATGTAATTGTTTATTACACGGGTAATTTTCCAGTCGAGAGATTTCCCAATTTGACAATATTAACTGGACCTGAACGACAAAAACTTTTGCTTTGAAATTATGCGCTACAAAAGTAGGTAAATATAAAGGAAATGTTAAACTAAAGACCATCAATCGAAATAATTTATCCTTTATTTTTTATAATTTTGAAATTTATTTAAATTAAACTGACAACTTTAATTTATGATAATACCTACATATGTACATATTAAGAAATAACATTTATTTTCTAAGGAATAAAAAATATAACTCAAGAAATAATTATTAAAAAAATTATCTTAAAATAAAAATTATATCCGTTATGGTCCCTGAGCGAAACTCGTTAAATCCATGTTCAATTTTGTCACTTATGTTAACGTCATAAATTCAATATCAAATAGAGCACTGCACTGAATACTCGCGCAATGTTCATGAGTAATCTACTCTCAGTAATTTTCCCTTTTGACTATATGAATTTTACTAAACTGAAAACACATAAAATGCGTTCCCGTACTCAAAAGTTTTTAAAATTTTTTACTGAACTTTACTGCATTTTACTAAATTGCGTTCGTTTATCCAAAATACATTAAATGAGAACACAAATTGAGAGAGTAAAGTGACAGTTCTCGACTGAGTGTTTCGCAAATTTTTACTGCAGAAATTTGTCGTAATAAAGTTTAGTAAAATAAAAACATATGATTCAAAATTTAAACAAATGAAAAGTAAGCTAATGAAATGTGAAAAATTTTAGAAAAGGTTAAATAAAAATTGTGAAAGTCATTAAAAAATAATTAATTTACAAGGCATAACAATAATAAATGTTAATATACATATTTTGCTGTTTATTAGATTAATCCTTTTGTTTTGCAAATTATTCTAATTAATCAAAGTTGTAAAACTGTAAAGTATCTGGTTACTTAGCAATGCACTTGCTTTTAAGGTAATCAGTAACATTAACAAATAGTCAAGTAATTTTTATTAATTTAACCAACAACAAAATAAGGAAATCAAAAACAAATTAATTACAAATATTACATGAAATAAATTACAAAATTTTTTCTTAGATTGTTCGTGTTATAAAAATATTGTATCAAGTACCAATAATTAAAGAGTTGAATAGTCGAAAGTTTATATATTTTTTAACACTATGTGATGTTGGAGTCAGCTGTTTCTTTAATCTTACTAATTTTTACTATTTTTCCGTTCGCGTACTTTTTGCAGTAACAACTCTTTTTGAGATTAAATTTTAAAATTTTCGCAGTAACTACTCATTTACTGCATTTTACTGCAAAAGTAAAAAAACACACCTATGGACATGCTCATTGGTGTTGCTCATGCAACGCTCTAATATCAAAGCACGTTAATTCTGCAAGTTTAAAAATTAAATCTCTTCTAATGCTAAAATAAATACAAGAATCTTTGCTTAAGCTAACGATATGTCCTTTTTGAGTTTTCTTATATACAATTGGGTAAAATTTACTTTTTATTAACAAAATCATAATGCTCGAAAATTTTTCGCATACGAACTTTTTGGGTTATATTTTATTAAAATAAATTTATGGCCTAAAAGGCTTATAGATAAAATAAATAAATAAATTTGAAAAGATTTACTTACAGTTGGAGCACATCTCCATTGGCAGAGAGCTTTCATTTCCCTGAAAAAGATAAATTTAATATTAATTTATTTTTAATACATCACAATACTTACATATATGCAAATATGTATATGTAGGTATTAGTGATGCTCGAATATTCGTATTCGAATTGTCGAATATTCGGCCATTTTCAGGCGAATACGAATACGAGTATTTTTCCAAAGAAATTAAATAAATAAATGCATAAATCCTAAACGAAATTTAAATAAATGACTAAAAATTTTAGTTTGTACAAATACATTATTTTTTTTTATAGAAATTTGTGCTTTGCACCATTTTCAAATATTATTATTCAATGACGATTATTAACATTTTGGGTACTTTTTATTAACTTTTAAGGTACGCCAACAAGAGTGTTTTCATAACAATTTTTTAATAATTCATATTGCATATAATATTCGCGAATATCGTTTGAAATATTCGTATTCGTATTCGCGAATATCAAAAATTTAAATTCGTTACATCACTAGTAGGTATGTATAGTGCAATGTTAAATAATGCTCTTAAATATTTCCTGTTTTATGCATAAAAATTATTTTTGGCTTAATTGTTTTTTATAGAAATTTGTTTTATAAAATATTATACATACAAAAAAAATATGCGTTATAAAACAGAAAATGTTTGCGATTTATAAAATTCTTTTAAAACAAATTTTTATTTAGGACCTAATTTTGTTAAACGCAACGCCAAGCGTTGCCAAATTTTATATAGAGACAATTTTGATTAAAAAAAAATATATGTTTATAAAATTTTTTTAACGCTAAGCTTTGCGTTTTACAAAATTATGTCCTTAATTTTTTGTGAAAGCCACGCATTTTTTCAAACGCTAATATTTTTTTGTATATTTTAAAAAATAATTTTTTTTATAAATTTTATAAAACGATAATTTTTTTTACGCAATCGTTAAAAAAGGTTCCGCACCAAATGCGATGATGTATGAAGTTAGTAATTTTTTGATGGCAGCACTTAAAATCATTTTTCAGATTTTAATTACTCTTTGTTTCAACACCGTCAAATATCATTCATAATGTGAATGCGATTTTTGCTTTAATATCTAGGGATGAGGTATTGAAATGTACATACATACATATATCATTTTAATAACATTTAAGATTTTTCGCTTGTGGTTTATTGTATTTTTATTGTTATTCATTATTCCTCTTATTTATTTTCATTACTTAAATGAAATTCAGAAATTCATTCGGTGCGAAAGGGTTTCGTTTCAAACTGGCCTAAGATATTTGTTTTTATAATCAGTTTGTATAATCAGTAATATTCCCCATAGCGTAGTGTCTGTCAAAGTTTTAGTCAAAAAAAAATTATATGCCTAATGTACATATGGACAATTCCATAGAATGTCACGTACCATAACCTTGTATTTCAGAGAAAATTAAAATTTTTCTTTATGTACTTTTGAGGAGCGTAAATAGCTCTAAATTTGTTAAAACACAAGGAAAAATCAAACAGCATTGCTCTGAAATACAAGTGTAATTGATCGTTACGTGATATCCTACGTGACATATGAATTGCCCATATGAATATTCTTGCGCGTTAAAAATGGAATTTTCCAACAAAGGATATAAACATTGTTGACTTGAAAATTTATGCATGGTATACCTGAAATTCTAATATTTGCCCCAATGCGGATGTTATTAATTTTGCAATTAAAAAAATTTTACGTGACCTAGATTACAAAAATAGAGAAAAATGAAGAGAACGCATACAGTCATTGAAGTATGCAAAATAAAATGAAGTGAACGTAGCAGTGTTAGCGTTATAATGTCGAGTATAGACGTTACTAAATTTCTTACTAGGTCATGTGTTAAGGTGCGGTCTCACTTGTCAAACATTTGCACAAAAAAGCGTAACCACTATATATGCTAATGAAAAATCTTCCAATTCAGAGACAAGTTTGACAAGTTAAAGAGTAGCAAATAATGTTTGACTCTATGACATTATCTATTAGTTGTGTTCGAAACTGTTTAATTTGATAAACAAGTGTCTTCTGGATCAAAACTTTTTTATTAGTGGTTGTTGGTTACGCTTTTTTGGGCAAATGTTTGACAAGTGTGACCGTAGCTTTAGACTTGGAAGTTTTTCTTGAAGCAGTTCTTTTCAATTATCTTTTAAAACTGCTCGATTGTTTACACACGGATGGTTTCTTGTTCAATTTTCCTGTTGTTTCAATGCAGCGAATGAAATAACAAAAAGAGAATTGAAGTAACTTTTCTGTACAAGAAAGTCAGTAAACCTGTTCTTTCTTCTTTCCCCTCTCTTACATAAACTCCGACTTGCTTCAAGAAAAACTGCAGAGTCTAAAACATGAGTAAACAAATTTTTGATACACATATGTATGTAATATACAAACATATGTGTATATATGTACTAGAGTTGAGCGATATTTTGAAACCTGTTCTTTTTTCACAGCGATTGAAAAATCACTAATCACAACTGTGACTGAATTTATCAAGTAACAGGTTTTGGAAATATAGTTCTTTTACACAAACTGTGATTGTTCTTATATGCTTACTCAACATTAGATAAGGCCACCACATGATATTTTTTTATACGTTCAGCTTTTGCCTATAAAAAAATCGTCAAATCGTGTCAAATCGTCTTTTCTGGCAACTATGTACATCTCACATGTTCATATTTTCAATTTTTGTCTCTCTGCCTCTTATACAAAAATCTCAATATTTGGACGGGGTTGATTGCTAATTGTTTGATCTTGTCGCTCTTCTTATTAGTATTTATCAAAATACCAATACTAGTAAATACTTTTAAAGCAGAAGAGCTGAAATGTGTTAAACCGTGATCACATTCAAAGTTTCATTTCACTGCTGCTATTCTTATTAGATTTTCTTAAAATAACAAAACTGCTACAAACAAAATACTGCTAAACTGTGATCACAGTCACAGTTTAAAAGAACAGCGATTTAGAAATCACATTCACAAGGAGCTACATTATTAAAAAATCGCGTTATCGCTCATCACTAATATGTATAAATACTTGATATACATATCTATACGCAATGAAACAATAATATTTAAATGGTTCTACCAACTATGTATATATGTATGTATGTATGTCGTATGGGACATATTGTTATAAATAAAAAATAAAATAAATAAAAATGTAAGTCAAGCTTTCAAAAATATTTTCTATATGAATCTGTCCGGAGCACTGGTATGAAAACTATACATTTTCTTAATTAATTTTTTACTTTCTGTATTCAATCGTATATTCTAAATCCCACTTTATAAGTATATAGATTTAAGCTTATATTTAATAAAAAAAAAGATATACCAAATGTTTAAAATAGATGGATATGTATGTATGTATATGTACCTATTGTTTTTTTGATTTAAACTTGAGTGGCACTAGACAAGTATTGAAAGTGTTTTCCTTTAGTTGGTAAATTTCTTATAAACTCCTGCGTTATTAAAAATGGTAAAAAAAATTATACCACTTCGCATTGTACTCGTATCTATGACTAAAAACAATAAACTCAAGGTCACTGATATTTTCTATGTATTAGAAACTATCTAGGATAAAATTATTGTGAAAAAGATACTATCAGACGCTGATTCAATTGTCGATGATGTTGAGGAACTCAATGATTAGAACCAAATCTAGGAGTTCTT
Source organism: Tachina fera (assembly GCA_905220375.1). Classification (NCBI taxonomy): domain Eukaryota; kingdom Metazoa; phylum Arthropoda; class Insecta; order Diptera; family Tachinidae; genus Tachina; species Tachina fera. The sequence goes on along the minus strand of LR999967.1, from coordinate 97,347,024 downwards.
TGATCACATCGTTGCAGTCGACAATGTAAATAAGTAACCTCTTTCATGAAGGTGAAAACCTGTGAAGTCTGTTTCAGTCCGGCGGTCAGGCTCTTGTTCATTAGTGACCTAGTGGAAAGCCAAATAAATAAGCACTATTCGACTGAATAAAATAATAAACCTTTGATAAATCACGCATACTAGCTTCTTCATTCCACCACACTACGAAAATGCAGCAACATGGGATACAAGAAAATTACTTAGTGGATGTGCTCTACTTGCGATGTTCCACTTTTTTTAAGTAAAACGAAATTATGTTTTAATGAATAATAAAGCTACTTCATGAGCGCGCTGGTATAAAAATCATACTACATCCGTAAGGATAAAACTATCATATAAGTATAGAGCTTTCTTTTACATTTTTTCCATTAAATTACTTCTACAAATAAAAATGTTCTTAAATTTTTGTCGATTTCATATACCTAGTGCCAGTTAAAAACAGTTGCTACGATTTAATTAAATTGAAGTGAAATAGATAGTTTTCAGTTTGGTCGGTTAAGCCAGAGCTTGATTACCTAGATAAATATAATCACCCTTATCGGCAATAGAAATTCACGTGAAATGTGCTTCCTTTCCTTAAAATTATGATGACCAATTTTTGCATTGTTGCTGTCAGTGTACTATTTTCTAATTTTGTTCACCATTTTTTTGTTTATGGGAAAGATTTCACGTGGACAAAATGTTCGCCTTTTATTCCCGATTAGGGTGATTTTTATAATACATAGGTAAATCTTACTTTCGATTAAACTGTGGATAAGTGCACAAACATATGGATATGTACATGTGTATGTATGTACATACATATGGACTACATAATACGAGTTCAAATGTATATATATGAAAAATATATTCTTTTGGTTCATGCGTAGGGAAGGCAAGGAAAGAAAGCTAAATAAAATCTTGGCATGAAATTATACAGGTGGCAATAGTGGTTGTATTATTTCGAATGATTTTCGTGGCCCAAATTTTGTAGCCAAGAAATTGCTATACGTAACGAATCATATGGGATCCAATTGAAATTATTACACCTTAATAAAATTAAATTATTCTTACCATTTCGATTCGCTTTTAAGTACAATTCCGCTAATAAATTTTCGTAAAAACCACCAGGTATTTTTATAAACTTTTTTTAAACTATTTTCATAAAATATACGCAAAAATCTGCGCTAATTTCACTTTAGTGTGTCACTATTTTTTAAGCAGCAGCAGAAACAGAGCAATACCACTGAAATAGAACTTTTTTTCTTTACTTCTTCAATTTATATTCTCTTTTGAACGCTTTAAGCTATTTTATAAAAAAATATATATTTCTTTAACTTATATTTAAAAACAACTACAGAAGCTGTTCATAATTTAAGATTACTTTATTTTTTTACACAGAATTTTTAATATTTGAATTAAATTTTCCTTATAATGCACAAAAATTTACTTTTTATGTCTTTTACTATTCCGTTGTTCGATATACACAAAAATGGCGATAAAATGTCAGAGTCGGTAAGTAATTTACAACGTCGCTGATACAATACCACAATGACACCACTTTTTTAAATGTGTTTTTTAACGAGTAGTCGGTTGGTTATTGGTTTGATGCAGTCAAAATATATTTTGAATATAATGTGCCGCAAAGCAATAACCAACCGGTGAATAGAAATTAAAAAATATTAAATTAAAAATATTATTACTTAACTTGAGGGTTACACGATCAAGTTTTGCCTTTCAAATTTCAATACATTCACATTTTTTCACTAATACATGAATGTATTAGAATTTGATTCAACCCTGCTAGCATTTTTGGAAATTTTTAATTAAATTTGATTCTTTTTTAATACTTTCAAGTGATCAAAAAACAAGAATATGCGCTCGTTTTCTGAGCATAAAAGATAGTTTTGTCGGGAGAAAGTGGTACCCTACATGCGACTCTTCTTGAGGAGTCTTTTATTACCCGCTTTACTGATCAGTTTCGACTCATTTATGACTCATATATTTTAAAATAAATAAATAAATTACTTTTAAAGCATAAGCACGACTCATTTTCGAGTATTTTTTCAAGCGCGCAAGTGTTTAATCAGTTTTTAATCGTCAAAAGTACTCGAGGAAGACTTATTAGTTAGGTGATTTTTGATTAAACAATCTTCCAAATGCTGGCAGGGAACTTTGACTTCAAACTTTCTTTTCAATTGTGTGTTAAATTTTTAGGCAAAAAAACAACTGACATCAATTTCAATGAGCACACTTTTCGTTTTTGTTTTCAAATATTCTGCCTTCTTTTATTATAAATAATGTTATATTCCACCAAAAAATATTTAAGCTGTTTTTTTATCAACGGCGTATTGAAAATAAATTTGCTTGGAAATTGCGTGCAGCCTACTTCACAGCTTTCAATTTAAACGACTTTTGACAACCAGTATGTGTGAAAAACTTGAAAGCAAATCTTGGTCGTGTAACTGTAGCGTAAACGCCACTGTTTTTAGAAAAAATCTCAATACATTATTAAGAATTACAAAGCTTCAATTATAGTTGGCTAAGAAACTTAAAAAATATTTATAACTAAATTGAAAGTCTGTGCATAAAATAAGAGGTTTTTGACTATTCAAAATGTGTGGTCTTATTTTAACTACCCTGTACAATAAATTTATATAAAAGATGATTGACGATTTCCTCAAAAAGATGTTGAAATGGCTACATTGCAGTTGTTTGGTTGCAGTTTTAGAAATTTTTCGGTTGGTGGGTTGTTTTTTGGATAAAAAATCCTGATAAATGTCAAAAAAAAACATGGTGTAAACGGTATAGATTTTCATAAAGATTTTAATTAAAATCTGATAGATTTTGTGCAGGTGTAAATGCCCTATAATCATAAAAACCATTAAAATAAAAAATAAATAAAAAAATGAAATCAGAATTCACATGCGTACATATGTATATATGTATTTATTTTTAAAACAGATGATTTATAAATTTAGAAAAATCGTCATTTCTGTACCTAAAATCGTCACTAGTGTATTTTGAGAGGTGAAAATCGTCAAAATGCAGAGAAATCGTAAATTCTGGCAAAAGTGTACACAAGGCGAAAAATTGCCTATAAAATGACAGAGTCGGTAAGTAATTTACAACGTCGCTGATACATTACCATTTGCATTCACAATAATAGAAATGCATATTGTGAGTTAAACCTAAATTCTTCCGAGCTAATATTTCATTGCTTAGCCAAAAAAGAAGAAGCATCAAACAGATAATTTGCGTAAAATTTTTGTATAAGGAATTTTTCAAGAAATTCAGACTTTATACTCAACCTAAATTCTGTTAAAGCACCCAAGACAATAACTTTTCTTAAAATTTAATATATAAGAAAAAACAATGAACTCTCCGAGCTCCCAGACCGGTCATAATAGGAATTCGAGATCTCCGGTAGCGAACGACGCCTTAAGAAACGGACCCCGTGTCACCACTTCTTGGATAGCTTTTGCTAATAACGCCTCGACAGAAGATGATATATCACCAAAAAAGCGTCCTCTAAAAAAGAATTTGAATTTGGAAGAAATTGAAAAGTTGCCCTATGAGATTTATCGTTACTCCTCATTTTCAACTAATTACGTGCCAGAGTAAGTGCATCAAGAAAATGAAAACAAACAATTATGGAAAATTTTATGAAATTTGCATAACTTTGGCGTTTTTTTATAGCATGTGTATTAAAATGTTATTCAGCCTTGATTTACAGCTATTCTGTTGTCTTCTGCTGCTTTCCTGTCGTCTTGTTTTTAAACAAAAGCAAGCATAAAAATTATTTAACAAAATCAAATTATAAGTAAAAAGGCATCGATACAGCAAAGACTGCAATAACTTTTGCATTTGTATACATATGTATGTAGTTGTTTTTCTTATTGTATTGTTTATGTTTTTCATAGATTAAGAAACAAATGCATCGGAGTTAATTGGATTGTAGGCGGCATTTTAACGTATGTTTGTAAAGTAAATACCCTGTAGGAAGTTTGGGTTAAGTGTCTGCAATTCGTCACTTTGGTAGACTTGAGGGTCAACTCTGTAAAGGCTAGGACTTACTATTATAAACAATCGTACCACTTACTAAAAATACAACCTCGATCTAATGAGTTGTAATTGTGTTTTGAATATTCTCATAAATTGCATCATGCTAAGGTTGAAAAAAAGTCGCAGGATTGTGTAGGATAGTGAATCCTAGCCTTAATTTGAAACGGAAAAAAATACTTTAGAATTGGGATGCTGATTACATCTAAATTCGAAAGCTCTTTCTTTCGTTTCGAATTACAGAGTACATCCATTGGTAACTGGCAAAATTGTCAAAAGAACTACCTAGCCAAATACCTACGTCAGTAGGGTAGAATAAAGATACTACTGAGTCTCTGTTTCCAAAGTTTTCATATCGTTCCAAAAGTACTGTGTACCTAGTCAACAGTACTAATGTCACTATTAGATTTTCGATGACAAGTATGTACAATTTAAATTTCTATAGCAGAAAGCATTGCCTGGGGTATAATTTTTCGTAGTACTGCTGACAAAGTTCTACATGTAATTCATTCAAAGATGACCTTGTTGAACATATCTCACAATTAAACTGATCCAGATTCTGAATACATTTATATACATAGTTAAATTCATGCGCAATATAACTTTTAATTTATATAAAGTCTCATCTAATAATTTTACATATGTTATTATTTTTTTCACGAACATTGTTTCTAGTTTATTTGTTGCCTACATGTTTAATTATTCTTATGTTATAATTGTTGTCCACTAACTATATATGGCCCTATAGTTTAAATAAACCAAAAAAAGTGAATCAATTTGTATGTTGTACAACATTTACATTCGAAAGCCGTTTTTTGTTTCGAATCACAGAGTAGAGCCACAATACCCTTTTACTAGTGACACTTTCTACAGGGTATTGATAAATATGCACATGCAGATATATAATATATGTATATATATACATATATGTATATATATACATATATGTATATATATACATACATGTATATATATACATAAATGTATATATGTATTGAAATATGTTTATATATACGTGTGTGTATTAACATGTACATACATATATGTACTACATCGTCACCTTAAACGCAAACGGACGTAACTACAGAAAAATTGGAAATCGAGTTTTGAATTGATTATGGTTCATTTTATCAAACTACATATGCACACAAAATATTTAGACCTCTGCGATCAAAATCGATGACTTTATTAAAGAAATTCAAACGGACGTAATTACGAGTGCTTCTATTTTTTATTGCAAGGAACGTAGCTTACATAAAAGCTTAAATATATATAAAAAGGAACTAAATGGTTAAAAACATATGTATAAGTATCCATACAACAAGTAAATTTCAAAGACAATTTTAAAGAATACTTTATTTTTATAGATTTTGTTTTTTGTTCTGTAAAAAATATAAAAGTGTAGTTACGTCCGTTTGCATTTAAGGTAACGATATGTAAATAAATGAAAGTTTCGTAAAAATCAGTTAATTAGAAGCCCAAGAAATATAATATTTAATTTTTACGGGCATAAAGTGCGAGGATATCCTTTTTTAAATGCATGAACTTGTTAAATAGAACCACGTGAAATATAATATTAAATTTAAATAGGCGTGGCCCTGCCAATTTTGTCAACATCGCAATTGTGTCATTACAAAAACTCAATGTGCGTGTTAGCTTTTCTAAGAATCGGATCAGTAAAAGATCATAAAATTAAATTAAAATTAGTGGGGTATTCCCGCCTACTTTTTGACAATGTGACCAAATGAAAGCCTTTCAGGAAAAAGAATTTTGAAAATCTGTCTAAAAGATACTGAGTTATAAAGCAACAAACATAAAAAATACAGACGATTTGATAACCTCCTTTTTTATAAAAAAAACATGAGTAGAAATATGTAAAAGAAAATTTTAATCAACGATAATTCCGTAAACAAATTTTAAATTATATTAAAATTTGGTTCTTGTATTACTTATCAGTGTTTTCAAGTCTGCAGATTGGCACTTTAATGGCACTTGGTATTAAAGATTATACATTATTATTTTATTTTAAATCCTATGGAAATAATTATAAGCAAAATAATATATTTTGATATTTAAGCAGGGACTGTAATTGTTATGATAATAGGTCTGTTTTCGCACACATATTTTATATATTTATAATTTTGTGCAAAATGTTACAAAATCTTGCAAAATGTTGTCTGCGTACTGGAAGTTAGAGAACTTGCAAAATGTTGCTGGAGAAATTTCCGCTTGCAAGATTTTGCAACTAGTTTCAACAGCTGTTTTTCTTACTTTTTGGATGAAATAATTTTTGTGAAATGAAAATAAAAATTGAAATTTAGCAATGGCAGAGGTAAATAGTTAGAATTGTTTTGATTATTTATAATATTATTTTCATGCCAGAAACGTCCAAATATACAGTGCGACCGTGGCGTAAAAGCAGAACCAATGATTCCAATAATGCTATTTTTCTGGCTAAAATTCTTTTGCTTTGTTATATCAATTGTTTACACACCGATCAGCTGTTTTCTTGCAAGATTTCACTGGATAATATCTGCATACCTTTTGAGATATTTTCAGCCAACAGAGTAAAATTGGTCTTACTCTCCCAAAAAAAATTTACTGAGTATTTGCTACTGGAAAAGTACCCGCACAGACCTAATAGCTGTTTTCATTTACTAAAAATTGTTTCAAACAAAAATTTAATAACGCAAACAGTTTTGAGGGAGAGAATCAAAGAGATTAAAAAATTAGGAGACAAAAAAATACTTGCAAATTTTTAATGATAAAATTTTTGCTGTTTTTTGTTTTGTTTAGAAATTAAGTTTTTGGAAAATATCTGAGAAAAGAAAACTCGAAAGATGTGCAAAATGAAAGCATATTTTCTTAATTTTTTTTGACAATTTTATGGTCAAGGATGTACAATGGTTGAAGACTTGTTTATAATATATGATCAGGGATGGAAAATGTTTTTTTTGTATGTGATAATAGAATAAAATTAAAAACAATAATGAAAAATGCATAAAAATAGTAAATAATACATGAACAAAAAAATTATCAAACAAGAATGTCCAAAACACATTAGATAAAGTACATTTGTATGATGATGTCCATCATTGTCTCTAATATGTACATGTATGTAAATAAAATTTTCTTGCAAATTTTTGCTAGTAAAGCTTTTGTTCATTTACTTTCTCGTATCGGGGAGGGTAATTTTTTAAATTTGTGCCTTACTCTTTCGTTGCTAGTTTCTGCTATGAAATTAAATGAACATACCAAATTAATATACGTATATTAGGGTGTAACGAATGTCAATTTTTGATATTCGCGAATACGAATATTATATGCAATATGAAATATTAAAAAATTTTTATGAAAAAATACTTCACACTCTGGTTGGCGTACTTTAAAGTTAATAAAAAGTACCCAAAATTTTAATGATAGGCATTAAATAATATTTGAAAATGATACAAAGCACAAATTTCTATAAAAAATTAATGTATTTTTAAAAACTAAAATTTTTAGTCATTAATTTAAATTTCGTTTAGGATTTATGCATTTATTTATTTAATTTCTTTGGAAAAATATTCGTATTCGCCTGAATTTGGCGAATACAAATACATTGGTATTCGCCTGAAAATGGTCAAATATTCGACAATTCACATCACTAACTACTACAAACAAAATTTATATGCCTTTAACATGTTTGTTTATTTCTTCTTTTTTTTTAGAAATATATTAGTAGACTGTCCCACTGATCAGTCATCTCGCTGGTCAGCCTTTAATAATAATCCTCCACAATATTTGACATTAAAATTACGAAGACCTGCTATTGTTCGTAAGATAAAATTTGGTAAATTTGAAAAATCTCATGTTTGTAATATAAAAAAATTTCGCATCTATGGCGGTTTAAATGAAGAAAATATGAATCTAATATTAGAAGGGTGAGAATGAAAACATACACATGCATTCATACTTACATATGTACTAATATTAAAAATTATTATTTTTCTATTAATTTTCTTACTCTTACACAGAGGCCTGCGTAACGATCATATACCAGAAATATTTAATTTACGCAGTGATACTAAAAATTTACCCATAATGTATTTAAAAATTGTTCCACTTCTATCTTGGGGTCCAACATTCAATTATAGTATTTGGTATGTTGAGCTATTGGGACAAGATGACCCCATGTACACAAGTATTTGCTTAAGAGATTATAATAAGGTATACAATTAAAATTTATTATGGCTGAATTCCTAAATGTATGCTGCATAAATCGTTTATTTTTTGTTTTTGTATTGATATTTTGGTTATTTGCAACAGTTGAGAGAAATAGAAATAACACGCTTATGTTTAAAACATTTTCGGCAACAAGGTTATGAAAATGCCTTCAAAGCTTTGCAAGAACAAACTGGTGTATGTCTCGAACATCCGCTTATTACAGAGCTACACAAATGTTTGGTAGCTAATGGTGACTTTGAAAAGGCCGAAAAATTTATGAGCGATTGCATTGATGAAGGTTTGGTGGACGATTATTTAAATCGCCAGGATTACAAGCATGCATGGCGCTTGCAACAAGCTGAGGGCGACAAGCAACCAGGTAATTTTATGATTAAATTTATTTACATAATTACAATATTTATCATAATTTGTATATACATATGTACATTTATTTGGAGTGTAGGAAATCGTGGCGGTCATCAATTGGTTATGGATTCTCGCAAACGTTTGATTTACTTGTATGGTGGATGGAACGGCTTTCGAGACCTTAGCGATTTATGGGTTTTTGATATACGCAATAATTGCTGGACTCTGCTATTTGAAAAAACGGAACGACATAATGGTCCCACACCAAGATCATGTCACAAAATGGTTTTCGATCCAATCAGAAAAAATATATTTATGTTGGGCCGATATCTGGATAATTCCATACGTACTACGGAATATATAAAAAGTGATTTCTTTTTGTACGATACGCGAGCACGCACTTGGATGCAAATTTGTGATGACACTAGCCAAGTAGGAGGACCGCAGCTAATGTATGACCATCAAATGTGTATTGATGTGGAAAAACGCACCATTTATGTGTTTGGCGGAAAGATATTAACGCCTCGCAGTGTGAATGCTTCAGCTTCAAGTGAACCAGAGTATTCGGGTCTGTTTTCTTATCATATAGCTACCAATACATGGAATCAAATATTGGTGGATTGTCATCATCCAACTGCCTCACAACCTGAAGTTCTGTCCATAAAGTCGCGTGTAACACATTGTATGGTATTTCATAACGTAAGTCCAATTAAGTGAAGATGATGCTTGACTAATATTCATGAGGAGTTTTACTTTCTTAACAAAAAATTCAGAGAGTTTCTACAAAAATATTATTTGCTGCTGGTAATGCAAGCATTTGAATAAGTGACTGTTCGGAAATGCATCACTGCGCCGGAAATGAAAATAAGTATATAACGCACAAATAAATGTCAAAATCTTAGGTACAAACATGGCAACTTCTGAAAAAAGAACTTGTATTGCATTTTATATGATGCAGAGCAGTGATGCATTTCCGAACAGGCTCTACATATTTTTTCAATAAAAGAAACAAAAAAGCAAAAAAAAAGAATTAAAATTTAAAAAAATAGCGCTCCTTTATTGCAACATTGTAATATTTCAACAATTTAAATTTTGGAATCACATGTATTGTATTTTATCTTGTATACAAATGACTTCTAAACTCACTTCTAGGTGGAATAATACTTTTTAATATATTCAATAAATTACATATGCATACATATGTAAATATCGCACGCTAAATCATGAACAGTCACAACTCAAAAAAATTCCATATGCTCAGGAGTGGCAATAAACTGTTGATACTGTACATATGATTCAAGTATGTATGTAACTTAAAAACTGTAAAACCATAACGGTATTTTATATTGTTCAAGAAGGAAGTGTTGCCGAAGACATTGTTGCGTTCATTACAGATTTGTTCAGTGAACTTGTTTATGAAAAAAATAAAACGATTTTTGTAATTTTGTGGTGTGACGGACGGTTTATGATTTAGTGTGCGATATGTAAATTGAAAACTTTAAGTTTATTTTCTGCAAAACCAGCTTAATGATGTTATGACTATAGATATTACAATAAAATTGTGATATACATACATGTATACATACACATTTCTTTAAATTGGTTAACGCGTAAAAAAATCAACCGAAAAAGAATTTCTCAAAAGTTAAAATGCTAAAACTTAAAATATTTTAATACATAAATTATTGTATTATTTCTTCTTAAACACAGAAAAAACGGAAACTTTACATATATGGTGGTCAGCGCGGCAAAGAAGACATACATGATTTCATGACTTACGATGTCGATAATCAGGCTTTAGAATTCTTAAATAGAAATTCAAATGGTGGCCAAGTAGCTGGAACAACAGCAAGGTCAAAAGCTGCCGCATCTTATAACTATAATGCTGCTAATTCTGATAGTAAGAGTGAACCATCTCCGGTAGCTTTAAGAGCTACAATTGATTGTGAACGCAACGAAATTTATATATTCTCAGTATGTTTTTATGTTCTCTTTGAAGAGTTATCAGTAAATTTTAACATATATATTTAATATTAGAGTTTAAGCAAAATCAAAGACCGCCGCGATGTACAGCCCACGGCAGATGCATCGAATTCATTTTGGGTTTATTCGCTTGATAATCATACATGGTCTCGTATCTACTACTGCCGTTATAATTACTCATATTTAAGGGAAATGCGTAGTGCGGACAACAAAGGTATTATATTAGAGCCTTGCCCTCGGTTTGCCCATCAACTGATTTATGATGATGTTGCTAAACTGCACTATTTATTCGGTGGAAATCCGGGTAGATCAGCAACGCCACAATTGCGTTTGGATGATTTTTGGATTTTGGAATTAGAAAAGTAAAAACTGAATACTAAAGAAATTTATATCACATACATATTAACGTCAGTTAAAACGCAAAACGCCCTATCTAACAATAAATTCAAAATACGACTTTTTTATCATTTCCGTAGTACATATTTCATTAAAATAATCTCCACAAAGAATAGCGGGCTTGTTTATTTTAATGCCTTGCAAAAATTCTTATTGAACACTTCAATAATTTTCATTTTAAAATTTTTTCCTAGTCCTGTAAAATTATGAAAACGTTAGTTAGGGCGTTTTAGGTTTAGGTAACGATATATTGCATTAATATACATATTTATTTATCAATGAAAAAATTATTTAGACCTAGACGTGAGGAAATTCTAAGACACTGCCGTTTCTTGCTGCGTAAATTACACTATGAAGAAATGACCAAATCGGATCCATATAAAGCCATGCAATATTTACGCAAGCATATAGCTGAAGTTATTGATCATAATAATAAGGAACAACTGCAAAATGTAATTATATAACACAATATTTCTTAGATTTATGTTCTTAAATAAAAAAGAAATTATAATTGCAATACTTTTATTTTAGTTTCATAAATTAGCTTCCCTGCTATTTAAAACTGAGGATGATGTTGAAATGGAACCACAAGATATAGCATCAGCTCCTTTAGGCGTTGATAAATCTTTAGGCGAATCGATTTCGGATATTAATTACATAAATGAAGAAGGTAAAATTAATTTAATTTTACATATTTAATTCAAAATGTTCTAAGAAAAACTATAAAATATTTAGACGCTTACACGAAATCTACAGGCGCTGCAACTGAGGATTTATCAATGGAGTCTTGTGAAAGTTCGACCTCTTCTGGAATTTCAGATGTTGCATCTTCTTATACAGCTTATCGCAAATCAGGCGGTAAGCGATCGCGTATTGATTTCATTTCCGATTTACGTGCTCGTCGTTCATTTCTATTCAATAAACTTGTTCAGTTAATGCCTGCCAATATGGTACAACCAGAACGTAATCTTAGTGACTTTGCTACAATGTGAATTTATCTACATATTTGTTATTAAATGAACTTTTGCCGCTACTGATTTCCTTCCGATATAAAATATTAAAAGACTTTATTACAGATATTTTTAATGCAGTGTCTTGTGTTAGATTTACACTATAAAACTATTTGATTTTCTTCATAAAACTATATTAGTCAAGATATTATAAGTTTTATAGTTTGTATTTTTTGTTTGTATACTTGTTACAGTTTTAGTAACACTTTAATTAAGTTGTATGTATTAAAAAAAACGAAATTGGCAAACAATTTTGTATGTATGTATGTATATCATTGTTATTGGTTTACCTGTGTTTAACATTATTCTTTTTGCAATAATTAGGGAAAATGTTAATTATTTTTTGAAAATTAAGAAAAATATTGACGTGTATAATAAAAACATATTTTTTATCTATCAATGAAAATTGCGTTTATGAATGGAGGCCATTGTGTTGGATTGAAAATTCGAAGCGTTTCTGCTAAAACTTTAGAATGGCAATTGAAAAGTTAAATATTTTAGTGGTGTGATTGTTAAGCGCGAGATGGTCGGACATATGCTCGTCTCAGTATCGCTTTAAAGCGTCACATAAAAGTGAAAATGTTTCCAAATTTCGTAAATCAAAAGTTTTTATTTTCGTATATGTGATTAGCACGACAGAGCTTGTACGATTTGTAGCAACGTATGCAATCCGCAAAATATTTTCGTTTCAATGCATCGTTTTTAAACGAGAATATCCTTGCGTCATTTTCCTGTTCGATGAGCCGAAACGATTTGGAATCGCACAATTTTAGAAAACTATCACTGATAACAGAAATATTTTTTTCAGACTGTTTAATTTGTCTGTTATGTAGATTCTGAAATATCATACCTGAAAGAAAATGATCTTATATGATTTTAAAAACGTCTGCATGACCATTACTAATTTTGGAAATCGTATAATATAAATTGATTCGATTTACTCAACAGGGTCGATAGTCTACAAAAATCAATTCAACTAAATATATTTTCTGGACCCTGACAATCTGCCATTTACGTGCTAACACTTCCTAGTGACTTAATGTTAATGGCAGAGGAAGAAGAAGAAAATATAAACGGGAGTGTATTTCTCTTCAAAAATTTATATTTATTTTATTAATTAATTATTAAAAGCCACCAAACAGTAATTAATGCAACATACAATTATACATATGAACTAGGGGCGCAAACGAATTTAGTCAGATCAATTTTCCAAAAAAAAAAATAGAAGGCAGCGATCACCAAAAAAGCCAGACAACATATTTTGCTATTTACAAACTGACTACTCCCCCGCATTGGTGTTCGATGTGCTGACAATAATAGTGGGTGTTCTGTGTACATGATATTAAAAGAAAAATTATTGAAATTGTTACAACATACATAGTTGTGTAGTAAACAAATTTATGGTTTTAATTGTGTTGTGTAAAAGGGCATGAATGTGTTTCGCCAGTAGTGTTGTTGAAGCGCACAAAAAGCTATTTATAGCAAACGCGGGTGGTGGCAATAATAGCAGCGGCAGTGCGAACAGTGCAGCAGCCAATGAAAAACGGGACTCCTTAAGTGGCATTAAGGGCTTACGCGGTGATAAACGTGGCAGTCTTACTGGCAGCAGCAGTAACAGCAATAGTTTGAAGAATTCTAAAATGTCTCGTAGCAAAACACGCATACAAACGGAGATCTGTGGAGATTGCGGAGCTTCAGGTTAATTAATTAATGAACACTTACATAAACATTACTAAACATATAATTCATTTGTTATGCTTAGATCCCTCTTGGGCATCGATAAATCGTGGAATTTTGCTATGCTCGGACTGCTGTTCAGTACACAGAAGTCTGGGTAGGCACATATCCATAGTGAAATCCTTACGGCAAGGCACTTGGGAGCCCTCCGTTTTGAATTTTGTCAATTCTTTAAATGCTCATGGGGCCAACAGTGTTTGGGAGCACCATTTATTAGATGGCACATCTTCATCAGGCCCCAAAGGCTCTCAGCGTATACGCAAACCCTCACCTAAAGATCCCTTGCATCCCAACAAGTCAGATTTTATTAAAGCCAAACATGTTCAATTATCATTTGTATTAAAACCAAATTTTCAAGATACTGACGATGACATCACCGGTGCTAATCTAGAACACGAATTAAGCAAGCAATTACATGCCAGTGTGCGCACTAGTAATTTAGAGACATCTTTGCGACTTTTAGTTCAAGGTGCTGACCCCAATTTCTTTTACGAAGAAAAACGTTCGACCCCTTTACATGTGGCTGCGAAATTTGGACAGGCATCACAAATTGAGCTGTTGATTGTTTATGGAGCGGATATAAATGCTATAGATGGCAATGGACTGACACCACTCGAAGTTGCCAAGGCCAATAATCATACATTAATTGCTGAACGTTTATTGGACGCCATGTATGAAGTCAGCGATCGTATACTCATGTTTTTAGGTGGCAAGAAGCCAGATCATACGGTAAGTTACATAGTTAAATATAAGTATGAAAATATGATTATGTACATACATGTATGCATAAAATATACTTACATATGTACATATACATTTTTGAATATAATAAATTTGTTGGGAAATTTTGTAAATTAGAATGTTATTGCAATTTTTAGAAAGTCTAATTATATCAAAGAAGGAAATTTTAAAACTATCAAAACAAAATTGACTTTGAATTGGGCACCTATTTAATTACTTAATTGCTCTATTACTTTTTATTATGTTCTATGCAAAAAAGATTTTTCAGCTCTATTCTTCAGAAAAGCATCCAACAAAAAAATGTGGTTTACACCACGTTTGCGTTGATGGCCTCATATAATATAAAGTAAAAAAAGTATTGGATAAATATTACTATTTAGCATAAAATTTTCTCTCATGTACATATGTATGTATGTATGTAATAATTATGCTTTTAACACCCAAAATTTGTCCCATAAAAGTTTTATTTATGAGGTGATTTTATTTTATAACTTGAAATTGCATTTTTCGAAATCTCTTCGCCGTTTTTTACAATCCTTTATTATATTTTATTTTCTAGACTGGACGCCATTTAAATATACCCGATTCAGGAGCTGCCGAAATAAGCGAACAATTGAAAATAGCCCGAGGTCGTTTACAATTAGTGCCAAATAAAATGTTTGAAGAGTTGGTAATGGATTTATATGATGAAGTGGATCGCAGAGAAAACGAAGCCAGTAAGAAATATCAAATTATATTTATAACAGGCAGGCATCCTCGATTATGAGTTAATTTCTAATTCTACATGTGAGGATGTACAAACTTAAAACTTCGAACCATTTAGATAAAAACTATAAAAATAATGCTACAGCGTTTTAACACTACTTAGACAGAAATTTCGAACCTTTTAAATATTTTGTGTCAGCACATCGCTTTAGATAAAAATATAACAACACTATACATAAACAGCGTTATTTATAAAAAAATGTTAAGGTTTTTATAAGGAAATTTTTGTATTAAACTCCTGTTTTAAAAACTCTTTATAAAGCCTTAATAATTGTTATAAATAAAGCTGAAAAAAATATAACAATAATTCCATAGCATGGTTTGTTGCCAAGCAAGTGGAAAGGGAATAATTCTTCTCATGCCCTTCTCAACGCCCAGGCAGCACAATGTGACCTATTAGAATCCAAGTGAGCCGGTTTCTCAGGAAGCTGACAGCATATAAAACCTAAACTAACCTGTCTCAATGTTAAATATTTTCTCATGATGGAAACTGCGCAATAGGCATAATTCAAAAAACTTGTTTTGCAGAAAACAATTTTTTAGTTTTAAATTTTCTTACAACTCAATGAAGATATAAAAATATTTTCTTTCCTCAGGAGGTGCGTGTATAAGTCTTATATGAAATTGTTAGACGACATTATAAGATATAACCAATTTTTCTTCATTATTAATGACTGCAAAAATGTCTTTTGTTGAGATATGTCTATATTTCCATAAAGAAGCGATATTGTGTTGTGGCCACACTGAAAACGCTATTCGTAGAATAGTTTTTAACTTAATAATTTCAACTTGTCCATTCTCATTTTTGTAACTTTGTCGAAACTTAAGAATTGCTAATTTCCTTTTCCTGCCTGAGTAATTTTGAAAATTAGTCCAGTTTTCTTTTAACTACTTTCCCAAACTAAACTGAAACTTTCATTATTAAATTAGGTTTAAGAAATATTGCTCTAAATAAATTTCATTTCAGTTTGGGCAACAACAACTTTAAGTGGTGAAAATGTAGCAGTGCCATTTTTACCAGCCAATCCGTTTTTAAGTGCCACACGTAATCAGGTAAAAATGAATACTTGCCTTATTTTCGAATTGTATGTTGTACATACTTACATATCGTTAGCTGAAATGCAAAATCACGTAATTACACTTTTTAAGTTTAAAATTAATGGTGTCTATTCTGGAATACTCGTCGACTTGGTGAAAGTTATATGGAAAACATAAACAAAACTGTATAAATGTAAAAATTCATCGTTTTTAAAAGGGAGAGAGACAGAGAGAGAGAGAGAGAGTGAGGAATTGAAATTCTCACGTTTATTTTATTTTACAAATTTATGTCACATAAAATCAATAGGTGTGTTCAGTGTTGCCATATTTATTTTTCAAAAATCTTCAATTCAAGCAAAAAAAAATTTTTTTCTTTAATTAAAAATCGTTTTTGTTATTTTATTAATCGAAAATAAGTTACAATTTATTTTTTTTCAAGGGAACTATTAAACGTGAGGCTAAATAACACAAAATATTTACTGTTAGAGTATGTGTAAGATTATTATGAAGCAAATCAGAAAATATGTAAGTAGTTTAGTCAAAAGATTCCTCAATAATATTTTAAAAGTACAAAAAGTCACATTTTTAAAAATATTATTTTTATCTAAGAAATCCTTGGACGTTTTTCATGTCTAAAAACTTCAAAAATAAGATTAATCTTCACATGTGGTAACACTGGGTGTGTTCCGCAATATTTCGTACAAGTTCGGACTAATGAGAGAAAAAAGAAAATTACTCTCTGAATATGCAAAAGTTATCCAAAATTGCTGGAAACAAAAAAAAAAATAATTGCACTTCTTGTAATTCCAATGTTGCTTAGTTTTTAAATTAAATTTAATTTAAGTGAGTTTAGTCACTTCAAAAGCATAACATTATAAAAACAAAAATTTTGCATCATTGGCAACAGCTGTAAAAAGTAAATGAAAAAAATCTAAAAAAAGTAGAAGCTACGTCAATTATTACATTTTTTATATTAAAGAAATGGATAAATATGCACAACTTCAAATTTGTTAAAAATAACTTCCATTTTGCCTTTAATAAATTTTAATGTAAAAATTTTTTTCCTATATTTGCAAATTCTCTGATTAATTTTTCAGTTTCATATGTAAACAAAAAACAGCTAGCCAGAAGAAAAAGTTCGTACTAGTTTGTACAGGAAATTAAAAAAATTACTCTCTCATTCGCTCTCAAAATTGCACAAAAATTGTTATCTGGAACGCTTTTGGATAGCTTTGTACTAGTTCGGACTGTTTTGTTATGCATCTATCTGGAACAGACCTAACATTTACAAATAATCATGTAATTTTTATTAATTTAACCAACAACAAAACAAGGAAATCAAAAAGAAATTAATTTAAAATATTACATGAAACAAATTACAAAATTTATTTTTAGTTTGTTCGTGTTATAAAAATACTGTACCGAGTATCAATAATTAAAAGTTTATATATTTTTCTTAATCTTACTAATTTTTACTATTTTTCCGTTCGCGGTTTTTTTACAGTAACAGCTATTTTTGAGAGTAAATTTTAAAATTAAAAAAAAACACAGCTTTTGTTTATCATGCAAAAATTCACCGTTTTTAAAAGGGAGAGAGAGAGAGAGTAACGCATTGAAATTCTCAGGTTGATTTCATTGTATGTCACGCAAAAACAATTTGGGAAAATTCCTTTTTGTTTTAATGGAAATTTTCACTTCCTGGAAGCGTTTTCCACAACAGCCACCAATATTTAATTTGTTCAGTAAAATATTGATTGTTTATAAAAAAACCGGAAATTGATTAATTATAGATCGTATTTCGCAAGTTTTTATTAAAAAAATTAAGATAAAAAACTCAATATAAAATTAAATATTTATGTATAAATATTATGTATTAAATATTTTGTATATTAATAAAGAACAAATTATACACTTAAAAAAAGACTAAACAAAAATATTCAAGTGAACGAAGTAAAGTTCCTTTATATTTCTTTTAAATTCGGCTGATTGTTATCATAAAGATTTGAACATTTGTAGGGAAAAGTGTTTCGGTGTAATGTCCCATAATTTAAAATTAATTAAAATGTCTTTTTGAATTTTCAGCTGACGATATGTATGAATGTATAAATTAGATTGCAAGTGCATGCATCCATATAAAAACTAATAATCAACCAACTACAATGCATACAATATTTTATTTAATTTAGGGTCGTCAAAAGCTGGCACGTTTTACTCGTGCAGAATTTAATGGCTTGTTAACGGATGTTTTAATTGATGCGCGTCGACGTCAAAATATGGCAAACTTGAGACCGCTAGATGGCCCTCAAACATCATCATCATCATCAACTTTGGCAAATAATAACAATGCTTCTGGTTTTTATGCGACTGGCATTGCTGGTAACTGTGATTATCACGATCCGAATTTATCGGATGATGAACCAATTTACGATCCAGTAGCCGACGATGATTATGAACCAATGCCACCTATGGCACAGCAGGTAAATTTAATGCGTCAAAAGATCTTAAAACTAAATAATAGTTTTGGTTAAAAACTTAAAACTTTAATGTAGTCAATTCTCAACTACTATTTGCAATTACATATTAAAATCATTTATAAATTATAAGAACATACATACATACATATTTTAAATTAGAAGAATAATGTATTATCCATGTTTAATATATGTATATAATTTAGTCTAGATTTTCGTGCACTGAGAATCGTTTCGAAAACAAAAACAAGCAACGTGTTTCTTTGTTGTTATTTTTTTCTTTTTAGCTTTTGATATTAATTTAAAGAACATTTTTATACAATCTAATTTAGCAATTTAAAACAATAGAATTTTTTTTAATCATTCACTTGCATACATTTTGTACTTGCTTTCCCACATAAGAGCAAATGTTAGAACTGATTTTGTGCATAAACTTGAAAAAACGAATTAATGATAATTTAGTAACAATAAACTTGTTATTCCGTAATGGTCGAATCATCAAAAAGAACTGTTTTAGCGGTCAATAGAAATTCAAAAATATGGCGCTGCTATTTACGAATTGTTTATACAATTTGTCGTTATAAAAAAGATATCAAAGTTATAAGAGAATAATTGAAGTTTTTCTCAAATTTAAACATACATACTTATTTAATACCACGAACTTTTAAATTATGATTAATTTATGTGTGTGTGAAATCAAAAAAACTCCTCACCATAATCGCTTAGTGCTCAAATGGGCTGTGGATGATAGACGAGTAAAGGTTTGTTAAAAAAAATAACATATAATTTTTTTGCTACAAAAACGTTCAAATTGTTGGAATTTTATTTAAAAAAAAACTACATCGTTATTTTTTTTTGACTGGTGGCCTACTTTGAGATATCATTTAAGAACTTAACCTTATTGCAGTTGTCAACATCGACGTCTCGTCAATACAATACCCAATAATTGGGGCTTGTTTACATGCTCTCGAGAACAATTTGATGCTATTGGCAATTTATTTCTGTTTCCTAAGGTCTAGAGAGTAGCATGAGCCTGCCAATAGAAATCAGTTGTTTAAGACAACGGGTAGACATGCCTCAATTTTTTAGTATTGTGTTGACGTAACGTCGATGTTGACAACTGAAATAAAGGTGAATATTACTGAACACTTTTGAATGTCTTGAGCTCACCTCTACTGGCAAGCAAAATTTCTTGGTCTGAATGAAAATAAAATGAAAAATTGCTGCAAGAAAACTTTCAGCGTCTAAACTGGGACTAACTTAATTTTTCTCAATTACTTTGTAAACATTTTATTTAGTGCCCGCCGTTGAACGAAATATTCATTTAACAATTATTTTATTTAAGTTTTTTTGGGGTTTGATAATGCATTGGGTTTTTATTTTTATTTTGATTCGAATCAATCACCCTTATCGTGAAGTATTTCCCGTGAACAAAAAAAAATGGTGAACAAGAATAGAAAATAATATACTGACACAACAAGGCCACAAAAACATTGCCGATCAAAATTTTAGGGAAAGGGAACACTTTTCGCGTGAACTTTTATTGCCGATCAGGGTGAATGTTTATTTATTTTCTACTCCCTACAAAGTTTATTTATTTCATGTTCATCTCAAAGTATTCATTATTAATTTATTAATTTATTACAATAATTAACTAGATTTAAAGTAGTTGATATAAAAAAAGATGCAAAAAGTTTTTAGAAACTAAAAACAAAAATATGTTTTGATATAAAGTATTAAATATATAGAAAACTAGTTCTAAGTTAATTAAAAATAATAAAAAGCTTTTACACCTTTAGAAAAAGAATCAATATGTACTAAAATTTTATTTCTCATAGAGCAGCGTAGAGTTCGTTTGATTTAATTGTTTGATTTAATTGTTTTGCAAATGTCTGGTCACAGCTTATTGTTATTTCTTTAAATTAATTGATTATAATTTTGGTTTATTTTTTGTTTTCGTTTTTTTATAATTTTTTTTATTTTTGTATTTATTTGTTTTTGTATTTTGTATTTTAAGGCCATTGTACATCAATCAGCTAAACCTAATGATGAAATGACAAATTTCGAAATGGAAACTTTACGTAAACAAATCAATGACTACGTTACCGAAATCAATCAACTAAAGACTGTTGTACAAAAGTTATCCACTGAAAATACTGAATTGAAATCAAAATTTTCCACTGTGCAACAGAGCTCAAAATCCGCATCAAATAATAGCGTGTACGATGAACCACTGTGAGGAATTTTATTTATTTGTTTCTTATTTATTTAAATAATTTTTGTATAATTTTATTATTTGTTTTTTTTTCGTTTGTTTTTGCTTTTCTTTTTTTTCTTTCTTTTAACTTTAATTTTTATTTTAAAAATTAAAATACTGTTAAGGCGTATTGAGAATACGGAAAATGATCATGAACCCCATTCTTTGCCTGAAGGCTTAAATTCAAGTTTAGGTAGCAATGCGAATACAGGTCAAACACATTCTGGTGGGGCAGCATCATCGGCTTCATCCTCTTCATCGGCTACAAATTCACAACAATCGACAATAAAACGACCAGCCAGTATGTATGAAAGACGTCTGCAGCCCACTTTAGCGAAAACTACTTCGGACACACGCAACACCACCTCCATGTATCAAATGGCTGCCGATAAATCTTTTACCGAAGAAGTTAATCAAAAAACGGACATTGTAACGCATCGCCTAAAGGAATTAATACACTCAATGCAAGATCCAAACAATCGTGAAACGTTAGTGCCAAGCGCCGAACGCATACGTGCCGCAGTTTTGGAATTAATTAATGTCTTCACTACACCGGTAAGCTGAAATTATTTTATGTACAAACATAATGGTTATAAAATTGATCAAGTCAATTTCTTCTTTGCAGAACAATTGTAATGAAACGATACGTGATACTTTAATGCAATTGACGCGTAATAATATTCTGATACAACATAGTTGTGAAAATTTACGCAATTCATTTGATACGAATGATAAAGCCGCCATTGAAAAATATACAAAAGATGTACGCGAATGTGTCTATTATATTGCCAGTGCCACAAAAACTTTAGTTTTACAATTGGAATGAGTTGTAAATAGTTGTAACTAGTAAGTATGTAAAGCTTTCCTTTATGTGCAAGTATTTACAATAGACTTTTGAAAACAAAATCATTTATTTACATACATACATACATATATTTTTTAAAATTTATTTAGAACTTCTAACATTTATTTTAAAAATTGACTTTGAACTTTTATTTTCGTCAATCTGTATTAATAAAATCGAACAATCATGTATCAGTTTTAAAATATTATAAGAAAATAGAGTAAAAAACCAGTATAGATATAAGTTCATAAATAGAAAGAAAAAGAAAAACAGGCCAAATGCGAATTAGATTCATACATGAAGGGTTTCGGGGGCCACTGTGCAATACTTAAATATTTATATAAAATGCAAAGCGTTTTAACTAACAAAAATTGCTAATATTCCCCCTTATTGCGAATGGCGTCGTCGACGTCACATCAAGACGACAGTAAAATTTGTCACTTGTCTACTATTTGTCAACATGCTTCATTAACTTACAAAGCTTTAGAGATTAGTAAGAGATTGTCAATAAGAGCTGATAAAGAGTAGACAAGTGACAATATTTACTGTCGTCTTGATGTGACGTCGACGACGCCATTCACAATAAGGGGGATTGATAAAACAAAAAACATTTTTAGATACACTATGGCTTCGATTATCCGTGATCCGATTAACCGGCAGCATCGATTATTCGAGGAAGAAAAATTGTAATTGTTTTCTTTTTGTTCATTGATTGCTTTTTTTTATCGATCAACAGTGATTATATCTATTATCCGGGATTGCAAGCATATTTATTTTCGATTGCTTTTTCACAGTCACAATTATTTTCCTTGTAGCACATACATAAATATTTGTGTATGTTTTGATTAAAACACAATCATAAAATCCAAGGCGAATTCATACTAGGTGGTCGCAAGGTATCAGGTGGCTATTTTCGCCGCTTTTAATTCGGAATTCGCTTTCAGAAATTTATACTTGAAACGTCAAGAAAATGTACTGAATAATGTGTGTTGACATCCAAAGTATATTCAATTTACTAGGGGCGAAAATAGTTACCTGATCCCTTGCGACCACCTAGTATGGATTCGCCTTGGAATATACGTTGGATGTCAACACACATTATTCAATATATTTTTTTTTTGACATTTCAAGTATGAATTTCTCAAGGCGAATTAAGCTGATTATACCTTATATGAAATTGGCTTGTATAAAATAATAAAAATCACTAAAAACTGTTATTCCATTAATCGGGAAATTTGATTATGCAGAATGCTCCCGATCAGGACCATTATAATCGAGGCCCAATTGTATAATTTGTTTTACTAAATACTGTAAGAAAATGTTACCAATTTTGACTCAAATTAAAAAAAAAAAAAACGTAGGGCCTGGAACACGATGTCGCCAAAAAAAAGTTCGATCGACAACTTGTATTGAAAACAACAGAAAAATAAAAAAATTTGTTTCTATATAAATAATGGAACGAACGGCTGTCGAAATTGTGTTAATCATACTAAGTTTGGTTTATGCTAAGTACATCAGTTCATTTCAATATACATGTGAGACTTCAACGCCCCAAACTTCTGATGATTGCTATCAAAAGAACTCCATTCTTACATGTTAAAGCACCACACTGGGAAATGTTTGTGTCAGAACGAACACGTATGTTAATAAAATCTTAATTTATTCCTGGAACTGATAGAAATTCTGCAATGAAATGCGTTTCGCCTTACCAGACAAAGATCGATAAAAAATAATTTTTCCATACACATTTCGTATCAAATGCCGTAACGAATTGTTTAACGTTTATAATAGTAGAAAGAGAAAATTTTAAATGTCTCGTCCGACCCTTTGTGTATGGAATCTTAAAAAGCGATATAAAACTAATTTAAAAACAAAACATTAATATGTTCTTCCAACAATAACAATTTTAATATGCCTTAAATAAAAAAAAAATATTTATATGTATAAAAATACAAACGTCCTTTATTTCTTACATTTTTATTTCACTCTCATTTATTTAGTTAAATATGCAATAGGAACAAACAGCGGTGCGTTCGAAATGAGGGCGACTAAAGCCTGTTTAAATTTGTTTATTGGTTAACTGAAACGTATGTTAAACTATGTAAGTTTAACTAAAGCCTCGTACGAAGTTCGTACGGAATTTCAGGTTCTCATACAAACTGTATGTGAAAAAAATTAGGGAAATTCTGGTTGGTAAATTTTATAGAGAAATTCCCATTTGGTAGAACGGACTTTCAAAATAAAAGTACACGGAATTTTGGAAATCTATTGCCTATCTTAGGGATTTTATAAATATAAGTGGATACTTTTTTCAGTCAACTGAAACAAAAACTAATGTTCATACACAAAACTTTTTAAAATACTGTTAATAACATCTTGGGCATATGGTCTAGTTACTCCGTCCATATTTGTGCAACACCATATTATGAAAATTTACTTTACATACAGGTATGTTCTGAAAATCACTTTTTGTGAAAGTGATTTGAAATCACAAGAAAGGTGTTCTGCACACAAAAATTTTTGAATTTTTGTGATTTTAAACCGGTCAGCTAAATGCCTGCCGATTTGAAATCACTTGGTTATTTTTTCAATCACTTTATCTTGAAATTCGAAACAAATTAATTAATTGAATAACTTAATATCTTTTTTATTGTTTTTAAAGTAAAATGAATAATTTTCTATGAAAGAATTTATAAAATTATGAAAAAATTAAAGACACTTTTTTGCAAGAAATGTTGTTATTTGCTTTGTGATTTGCATTTGTGATTTTGCATTTACAAAACAAAACATCAGCTGTTTTCTTGTGGTTTTTGAAAGGCTAAAATCACACCGAAAAGTTAAAACTTTTGTGATTTTCAGAACACCATCAAATCACAATTGTGATTTTAAAAGCACAAAGTGATTTGAAACCTTGTGATTTACAGAACATGCCTGATAATATGTTTCAATACGTACGAATTCCACCCGATCAATCCGAAAATCACCATTAAATTTTGATTCGATAGATTTTTCATATTTTTCGAGTTTGGGTCTTAAGTCTTGTGTTTTTTTTCTACAGCACGAACATTAATAGACTTAAGACACATACATTAGATTAGAAGAAAATCAGCCCTAAATTGAATCTCTTTAGTTATTTTCACGTTCGGGCGTCGATATGCAATTTTTAAATAGCTTTCAAAAAATTTTCAGCTGTATTTATAAAACTTATTAAGATTTAAGAAATTTATTATTCGACATATTGTCATAATAATATTTAAATAAAACTTATTAAGGCTTTAAAAAGGTTTTTTAAAACAAATTTTCATAAAAAAAATTTCTGAAAAAGTCTTTATAAAGCCTTAATAATTTTTATAAAATTATTTCCAATGTTAATTCAGAATTTTCTTAAGAAAATTATTGCTTTTTTTTCTCCTTTCATGAAAATATTAAGTAAGTGCGGTAGTACAAATATGTATTCCAATCAAATTAAAAACTCACATATTTCCACTTTTTCCAACAGTCAAACTCTTTGTGAAAAAATTGTCCACATAGTTGGCAATCGTATGAAGTTTTTTGATACCTGAGTAATAAGTCTAATTTAGTTTGATTATTATTGTTGGAACTTTATTTGCTTCTGTATTTGTGATTAGATTAGGCTAAAGTTAGCGTCGCTCTGTAAGCCCAATTACATGTGATAATTTTTAAGGAACAAATAACACCAAAATTAATTGTAAATATTCTGACAAACACTAGCAGAATGGAACAACTAGTTGCTTTCGAAAGCCGTCACACTTTCATTATGAGAGTTATTGTGCTTGGTCCACTCTCAGTTGGTGTCAGTTGATAAGTCTTGTTGATTTTTGATTTTTGATTTTTAATTAAAAATAACGTTTTGCGGTTATAACTTTGTTTTTTATTTATTCGAATATTTTATAATGTTAATATGTTTTTATATTGTTGTTCACGTGTCTTTAACACCGTCTTATATTATTTTATGAAATATACGAGGGTCACAGTTGTGTTTTGTATCTAGTAGATTTAAATACGAATGAGTATGTTATAATTATATTCTTTTATGTTTAGTTCATTTATGTACATATACATATCGTTACCTTAATATAGAGAGGCCCTAACTCATTATTTTTTGAAAACGAGATTTTTGTATATTTTTTTTTCAAAACATTAGATGTTCTTATATCGATATATACAAAAAAAACGATTTCAAAAAAATAATGAGTTAGGGCCTTTCTATATTAAGGTAACGATATTCACATATGTATGTATCTACATACGAATGAATATGTATGCACTTATGTATGTATATAATTTAAGTTTCTCTAATAGTTAATGAAAAAATATATCAGTGCTTAAAAATGATTTTCAAAATGTGCATTGCGAATACTTAAAATAATTTTTTTATATCTGAAAAAAATTTTTTTTTTACAATTTCTTGCAGTTTTTTTATAAATAATTTTGGATTAAAGCTTTTAAAACCTACATATCGTTAGCTGAAATGCAAAAAAGGCGTAACTAATAAATAATTTTACAGGAGAAGCAAAAAACTAAAAAAAACTAAACAAACTTGTAGTTAAGACCTCTTGTTTTTTGTTAATAAAAGCGTAATTTTTGATTGCAGAATTGTAAAGTTTTTTCGAGGCATATAGTTGAGTGGTATTTATAATAATCAATCAAAAACTCGATTAGAATTTTTTGTTAGTTACGGCTTTTTGCATTTTAGCTAACGTAAGTAATATATATATATATATATATATGTGTGTATATGTATATGTTTATACGTACTTACATATACATATATACACATACTATACATATTATGTATATACGCATACATATATTTTATTTTGGAGTTTTTAATATCATTTTTCTAAGCAAAAGATTTGTATAAGATTTGAATTTTTGCAAAACACTTTCAAACAAAATGTTTGATTTCAAAAAGCGCAAGAATACGAAATGTTGATAATGAAAAAGTCTCCAATATTTCCACTTATAACATTCCTAATCAAAGTGTCAACTATCTGATAAGTTTAAATTCGAATGAATGTCAAATTCAGTATGAAAGTGAATATAATTTTTTTGTGTTTTTGTTTAAATATGAATTTTGACAATCATCATGATATAAATGTATCAGGTGTACACACTGTAAAAGTAAAAGTGTAAATTTTAAAACTGCTTAAACTAAAGTTAGGTGCTGAAACCAATATCTATCGCTCAATAAAATTAGGTATGGATCAAAAGGGGTTTCACTAATAATTAGTGGTTAGGTTTTTTTGGGCAACTGTTTGCCAAGTGTGGCCGTACCTTTCCTTTTCCTTGTTTTCTTCGTTCTTAATTCATTCTATGCAAACCTTTTGCTTATTTAATTTGTTTTTCTTAATCGATTTTTCTCTAAAATAAATTAACGTTAATATTTATAATAAAAGAAGACACATTTTCTCTTTTTGTTTTAATTTAAATTATAAATAACTTATAATTTTAAA
Organism: Tachina fera; assembly: GCA_905220375.1. Classification (NCBI taxonomy): domain Eukaryota; kingdom Metazoa; phylum Arthropoda; class Insecta; order Diptera; family Tachinidae; genus Tachina; species Tachina fera. The sequence goes on along the minus strand of LR999967.1, from coordinate 97,319,653 downwards.
TTGGAAATAAATTCTTTTTTCTATATTTTCTATAACAATAATTAAATAATTAACAAAAACTCTTAAGCATTAAATAAAAATGCCGCTAAAAAAACATTCATTCTGCGCGTTTTTTTAACTCTAAATTTAATTTCGTTAGTGTTTTAAGATGCTTGAGTTTAGGCGAGAAGTAGTTGCAACTAATTTAGTGTTAGTGAAGGAATTCCCGTTTATTCTAAGCAATAATTTAAACAAAATTTATTCATCTTCGGCCTCGGTGATTGTAGAGTTTTTAATTGAGGTCTCTTTTTTCATAAGTAGTTGGTTGTAATGCTGAAAAGACCAAGAAAATATTTTTGTGTTCAGAAAAATGTCAAAAAGCATTAAAAAAAGAAAGTTTTATATATTTTTATGGGAAATCCATTCCTTTAAAAATGTTTAATAATTTATGGCCTATTTCCCAATTGCGAAAGAAAACTTTCGACTTACAATTTATATTGAAAACAAAAACAGATTTTCACATTTTATTGTTGTTTTCAAAGTAAGTCGAAAGTTTTCTTTGGCAGTTGGAAAATATACCATTATTGTAATTGCTGCACCTACAATAAGTAAAGAGTAAGTGCAAGTGCAAAGTCTAAACACTCAGTACACTCAATGTTTTTTACTAACACAGGCAGGCGACTCGGCTCAAAAAACTGAGTATTTTTCATAAATTGTCTACTCAAGTCGACCGTCCGCGTTGTGGAAACAGGGGGCAAGACTTTCGGCACTTGCACCCAATCAAACTTATCTTTTTCGAAATTTTCGTTGATAATACGTGCACAGAACTTAAATGCAAGTAATTGTACGTGTAAGAGCACAGACAGTTGCATTTAACGTTCGAAAATTCGAAATAACACTTATTTTTTAAGAATTCACAAGATATAAAATAAATATTTTTTGTGAGTTTTGAATCTTAAAATAGAATTTTTTTGTTATTTCGAAAATTCGAAGTTAAGTTCGAAATTTGGAATATGATCAGTTACCTTCAAATATCTCTACTTTAAATATTTTTCATTTATAAAGACAAGTTCATCTTCATTTATGGTGGGAAATTAGAACTTCGAAATTGAATTCCAAAGTTCTTATTAGTTTAGGCAAATGCTAAAAACTTACATCTTGATTTTGTATGCGTATTATTCTGTGCTGTATTTTTGGCGCCAATTGACAACTGGCTTGTTCCAGATCATCCAGGGAAGCACGGCGTAGCATCTAAATTATGAAAAAAAGAATGGTATTGAAATAAAAAATTAGAAAAACAAAAATTATAAAAAGCCTCATACTTTTGAGCAATTAGTATTCGATAAATCTATAGATTTTGTTTGATGGGCGGCAGATAGTTTACGTATTGGCGAGGGTCCATCTAGCTCCAAATTGTCTAACATCTGTACCATACTATGGCGGCGGGAAAGTGTCACCAGGGATTGTCGATGTTTGGTATGATGACCACCTTTACCCGTACGCAAATTAATTGCTTTAAAATGATTTTGTACTGTTAAACCGAGCTCAGGACAGGAATCATCATCCATCTAAGAAGACAAATACATGTAAGTGTAAATAATTGTAAATGTTATGTTGCATTATATTATATATGTAAGTTTTGTATTTAAGAAAACACCTACCAATACTTTAGCATCCTTAAACATGGTAAAACCATCACAGCCATTGTAAATATAACTTTTGATGCAAATTTTATACAACTGTTCCATATTTAAATATTCATCGCCCACTTGCACCAATTGAGGATCGACTCTTTGTCCGGGTAGTTTTGCAGGATCAAAAGAAAATATAACACCTGATACCTAAATAAAAAAAATGCAACGAATTACGTTTACAAATTATTAATCAACTCTTACCTGTGGAAATCTGCCTTCAAGTTTGGGATAACTTGAAACGGAATTCTCCAGCGCTTCATATAAGCATTTGCCCGTTACCTCTATTAATACTAAAGGATCTCTCATCGGTATTATATTTACCAAATCTTTCATGGTAAACGGACCGGGCGGATGTATTTGATCCGATCTGAATGTACCCGAATTGATTATAACCACATCGGCTCCAGTGGCAGCCAGCACTACATCACACACCCAGTCGCCCAAATTTGTTTCTTGTGTTCTTATGGCCGAAAATCGGCCATCTAGTTCCACACTAAAGTTACCCAAAACTTCTGTCATTTTAGCCTCTATGACTTCAGAATATTTTGACAATTCTTGCTTTAGTTCTGCATCTTCTTCATATTTTGCAGTCACGTCAATGGGCTCTACGTCGATTTTAATGCGACCATTTTCATCTCGCTCTTTGTGTACGTGTACTTTTGAAAACTGTCTAAAATCTGTACCCGATTTTATTATATTTATACCGTTTACGTTTTTTATTTCATAAACATGATCGTGACCACCCAAAATCAGATCTATACCCGGACAACTTTCAGCCAAAATTATATCGTTTGGTGTACGCATGTGGGTGAGTGCTATAATTAATTCACAGCCTTCGTTTCTTAGTTCAGCGGCCAATTTGTTGCCTGCCTCGACATAGTCTATATAAGTAACTTCTTTGGGATCTATAGTCGGTAGGGTTTCAAGCCATTCCCTCTCCACCAGACCGATGAGACCAATTGATATTTGATTGTGAAAAATAAAATGTGAGATCTTGCCACCACCAAGTGGCCGGCCAGTTTCATTATCCACAACATTTGACATAAGCCAAGGAAAGGGGGTCTTTTTGATAAGTTCCACAAGGACATCAAGACCATGATCTGCAAAAAATAGTAAAATTATTATTATCTTGAATCTTCACCGATTAAAGCATTTAATGGGCTGAAAATAAAGTGTCAAGTCATCTCAAAGTTCCAACGCAATATTATATGTGGAGTTATATATTGGAGTTATTTAAAATATTTTCTTTTATTTTTAATTGAAAACTCGTTTTCAAAACCCCTGATTCAGTTGATAACTTCCAAACGCCTGCACCAGTTTTCTTCAAGTATAGGCGAGAAGGTATTAGATAAAGTCACATTTCAAACGAAAAAAAAACCAAATTAAAATCGGTCTATATGCATTTCATTGTTGCTGTAACAAATCATCAGTAGATTTCAACCTCACATTTTGAATAGTCCCAAACCTCTTATCTTATGCACAGACTTTCAAGAACTATTTGAGAATTCACAAATAATATTTTTTAAAATCACAAAAGAAAAATAAGCATAGGAGGCTTAGAAACTTATACAAAACCCAGAAAAATAAAATAGATTCATATCGAATATTAATTATTTGCTGGGTTTTGTATAAGTTTCTAAGCCTCCTATGCTTATTTTTCTTTTGTGATTTTAAAAAATATTATTTGTGAATTCTCAAATAGTTCTTGAAAGTCTGTGCGTAAGATAAGAGGTTTGTGACTATTCAAAATGTGTGGTTAAAGTCTACTGATGATTTGTTACAGCAACAATTAAATGCTATATGCAAGCTGAACCACCAGCAAATAAATTTCGGATTTTAAGAGTTTAAAAACTAACGGCCTATGTATAAGCAAAAATTGGCATGAAGTTAGCATAAGTGGTAAAATTGAACATGATTTTAAAGAGTTTTGCCATGAAACTTCACATTAAAAATCATGCTAGGACTTAGAGGAGGGTTAAAATTAGGTATTGGTACCGTTTTTAATGTCAAATTATGTGAAGGAACTCGTTAACACCTAATTCAATTTCATCACTTATGCTAACTTCATGCCAATTTTTGCTTATACATAAAATTAAAAAAAAATCAAGAATTTTTGTTTGTTCCTGTTTAGGAAACTCATCAGCAGACTTCTTTTTTCGACATTATAGATGAATAATATTAACAACAAAAAAACCGATCAAATATGCTTGGAGGATTATTGGTCCAGTTCGATGAACTATTTCGGCATCACCAAGAGTAGACTTCAATAGTGAGAGTACATTTAAAAAATTCAGCGAAGTGCGACTTTGACCCGCGCACGAAGTGTTCCAAACGGGCACTAGATATGTAATTCAATACGAACTTTAGCCTATATGTATAGAATATAGTTTTGGCATTTTTTTAGTTTTGGCGTTTTTTGGGCACTTTTTTCTCGTTTTTTTCATTTTGGTGATTTTTTTCTTTTTGGCAATTTTTTTTTTTTGATTTTGGTGAATTTTTTCATACAGCCGATTTTTCAGGTTTTTGACACTTTTTCTTGTTTTGACGATTTTTTTATTTAGGCGTCTTTTTTAATATTGGCGATTTTTTTTCATATAGGCTATTTTTTTTTTGTTTTGTCAATTTTTCGTGTTTTGGCGTTTTTTTCATTTTGGCGATTTTTTTATTTTGGCGATTTTTTTCATATAAAAAATTTTTTTAAATTTGGCGCCTTTTTCGCGCTTTGGCGATTTTTTTTCGTTTTTGGCGTTTTTTTAATTTTTGCGATTTTTTTAATTTGGGCGATTTTTTAGAATTTGGAAATTTATTTTAGTGTTAGAAATTTTTTTTAATTTTTGGCGATTTTTTTCGGTTTGGCGATTTGATAATTTTGGGATTTTTTAGTTTTACCGGTTTTGAAAATTTCAAGAGTTTGCCTCTTACGGTTTCCGAGATACAGCAAGTTTTCAAAATTACATAGTCAAAATTACATTAACTGATAGAACACCCTTTAATATAAGTTTTTTTAAATGTTAGTGTTTGTTGTTGTAGTCTGTATAAAAATACACTAATTTTACAAATTTCAAGTGTCAATATACATTTGTACATACAATTGTATGTATATTACATGGGATTTTAACATTTTTCGTTGCTCGTTTTGGAACACCGTTTAATTTTTAATTCTCATGTATTTGTTGTTGTAGAGGCTAAGGTTATACATACTCTGTTAAAATTTCAGGTCCGTAGCTCTTGCGGTTCCTAAGAAAATAGCCTGTGACAAACAGACGGACAGCGTAGCGAAAACAATAGGGTTCCTTTGCAGCTTTGGTGCACGGAACCCTAAAAAATTCAAGATTACAAAAATTTATATTTTTTCAATAAAAAAAGAAGACACCCGGTTAGAGCTATGCTGCTTTGTTATATAAAACAAATTTCATGTGCTAAATAATATGATTATGCCAAATTCACCGCAAATATTTTAAAACGTTTCTATTTATTTCCTATTACATACAATCTGCCTTGGTAATAGATTAAAGAAAAACTGTTGAAGTCTTCTTTAATCTATTACTAAACAGTCGTAGTCGTATTTGAAATACGCCAACGACGATAAGGCAGAATATTTTCTTTTCTAGGTGCGTACGATTAAATGAATGTACTTTTTGTACTCATACAAAAACAAATTGAGCAACCGTTCTCATTGTTTTTGTTTTGTTTTTGTTACACTAACTTCAAAGAACGAAACAAAACAAAGAAACCAAAACAAAAATAAATGTATAACGGTAATAATGTACGATTGGTTTTGTTACGAAAATCACGTACTAGTTTCCCGTGCCGTGGCATAGAGAGCATCGCTCTAAAAGTCATGGGAAGTAACCCAGCAAAAAAATAAAACAAATAAAATAAACTGAAGTAGTTCAAAGAGCTTGTCGCCTTCTTAATCGTTACATGAAGTGAATTTATATTTAACGCTTTTCTAAATGCTAATAGATTCGTTATTATGCAAGTGATGAAAATTAACATCGAAGAATCACTAAAATCAGGGAACATGCACGGGTTCATCACAAACTTATACAAAATAATTATTTTTTAAGCGAATCGTAGAATATGAATTGGTTCGATTCATTAATTTTTATGAAGTTAAAATTATTTGTTTGTGGGGGAAACTTGTTTTCCGTAAATAAAACCAGTTCGTCATGACTAGAACCCATGACTCAATTCCCTATTTGTCATGCTTTTTTATTTGCTGCAATCTTCTAATTTTAAGTCATGCATAAAAGTGCTTTAAAAATATGTTCACTTTTTTATATAAAAAAAATCAATGTTTTTTTCTCCATTTCACTCACCAAAGTCATGATTACCAAATACCGCACAATGTGTGCCCAGTGTATTTAGGACTGGTACCATTTGTTCTCCCTGTGTGAAGGTACTTACTGCAATAGAAAATAAATTCGTAAATAACATATTTATATCTCCTTTTTTCTTCAAATAACAAACTGACACATGCTGGGCGAAAATATATCACCACTGAATAGCACCAAAGGATCTTCATCCTGAAATGTTTTAACGGCCGTACAAAATCGGGCCGCTCCGCCTATTGGCTCAACTTCTGTAGTCGCATCGACATTGTAAACGTCGTTAAAGTGTAATATACACAAAGGCTTATTATCATTCTTGTCGGACATTTTCAACAATACTTTCGATTTCTCCAATTGTGTTATTATAGAGGTGGAACGATGATAACCGGCTGTAAAATTATCAATACGACCACGAGCCCGCGGACTTTGAGGCTGACTGAGAGAATGACGCGTAGTATGTGGTGCTAGATCCTGATGCGATAACGATTTCGTGTCGTACGTAGTATCTTCCGGATTTATAGCTGTGGGTGATATTGGTTCCGGTTCGTCCAAATCAAATTCGTGCGAGAGGAAGTTGGGATTTGAGGTTTGTATTTGTGTGACTGCACGTTTCCCAGCTTCGCGTACTTCTATAGAGGCCTTTAATAGAAAAAAAAAAGATTTTAGTTGATATTTTCGAGGGTCATGAAATTATGAAGATTGAAGATGAATTAAATTATTTAAGCTCTTTACAACATTGACAACATATGCATGTATGTAAGTATGTATGCAAATCTATTACATAGGAAATAATAAATAAGCTTATAAAATTTTGTTAATAAAATTTTAAAATTAAAAATCATAATTTTACGGATATTATTAATTCCAAGGAATATTTTTTGTTTCAAATGAGTCAAAAATTCAATTTTAATTTAAAAAGAAAACATAATTGTGATTGTTTCTATTTTTTTATTAGAAAAAAATTACAGTAATTTTTCAAAGTGCACGCAATAATAACAACAAGTTAGAAATGCAAGCATTGTGTTAAGTTTCAAAATTTAATTTAATTCTAATGGTACGTACACACCTTGCAATGTGTTTATGCAACACGTTTATCAATCATGTTGCATATTTTGATATCTAGAATTAAAGCTTAAATGTAACAGTGAAATTTTTGAAATCTCAAATGCAACACGAAATGAAACCATAAACAAGACTAGATACTATGCACCCAAACAACTAAAAATTACTGCGGTTGCATAAACATGTTGCAAAGTGTGTACCTATCATAAGCTTGGGATAAATCAATTAAAAATATAATTTTTTCTTCTAGTTCATTACCTTCCAAATTTATATGTATAATTATCTTAATCTGGAATCAATGGGAATATCAAAATATCTGTTGTTGCGATATTTTTCGGAGTTGATATACATATGTATGTATGTATGTATGTACATACCGATGGCTTAATATAAAAAGGGCTTATCTCAATTTTTATCGAAATCCTCCCTGAAGATCTTAGTTCGTTACATTTAAAAATCAAGGCTTATTTATGGCAACTTAAAAAAATTATTTCTGCATGTACATAAATGCTTTAGTTTTTCTTCAGTGTTTTGCTTTTCCTATAAAATATTGAAAATTCGAGTTCCGCCTTTTTAATATTAAGCCATCGATACATACATATGTACCTTAATATAGAAAGGCCCTAACTCATATTTTTTTTTTGAAATCGAGTTTTTTGTATATTTCGACAGAAGAACATCTAATGTATAGAAAAATGCAAACATCTCGAATTAAAAAAATAAATAAATAATGAGTTAGGGCCTTTTTATGTTAAGGTAACGATATGTATGTGTGTAATAATATGTGACGCAACATGACGAAAGGGACCTTATGTTGCCAGGAGTCTTTGATACCAATGAATAAAGGACAAAATTCTAAACAAAATGACACCAAAATCATGCAAAAGTCTCAAAAATTGACGAAGTTACAAGTTTTTTGAGGTTAAAGTTTGACAGCTAGAAACATCTACCTCTACATGAAATTTAGACTTTAATTCATACAGTCCAAAAGCTGTACTGAAAATTTTATAGATTTTAGATAAAGTCCCTTTCGTCATGTCGCGTTACAAATACACACATATGTATATAGCAAGTAAGTTCGCCAAATACTACATAAAATGCTTGCTATTGACTTCATGTTACAAACTTTTTTAAATGAAGTTTCGTAAAACTTTTTAAACTCCCTGTTTCCACAACAGGGACGGTCGACTTGAGTAGAAAACTTATATTAAAACCAAAATTTTTTTAAGTGATTTTCATACACATTTTCTAGTCGAGTTGCAGACTTATAAAAACAGGCTATAAAACTTTGTTTCGATCCAGACCAGCGATGCCAACTCTACCACTTTTGTGGTAGATCTACCTCTTTTGAGTATCTCACTCAACTCTAGCACTTTCCGAGAAAATTCTACCACTTTTTTAGTTTTTCAATAATAATAATACTAAAATATAGTTACACCAGGTTTTTTATCTAATCCAAGCTAGAAGTTGAACTAAAATATATTTTAGCAATGCATATAAATAACGCTGTGTTGACTTCACTATTTAAAACCTGCTACAAGCCCAAATGTTTCCTTTACTGGGCCAGTTTGTGGTAAAATTGCATACATAGTTTGAATGTTGAAAGTTGATTTGTTAAAAAGTATTTATAGAATTTATTTATTGATACTCTGCAAATAAATCTACTTGATATATCAGTGCTAGCGCTGCGCAACCTACAGCTGCAGAGGAGTCTTAGAAAATATTTAATGATAATATTCATTCCTTTGAATATGAGAATGATAAATATTTAAAAACCAATTGAAATCATAAAACTCCTTATAAAATATTTCTTATCGAGTCGAAAGGTTAATTAACGTTAACATTTTAACACATAAGGTGTTTAAAATACCTTAAAACATAAATGTTGTAGATCTACCTCTTTTTAAGGTAAGATTTTGTGAAAAGTACCTCTTTTTCACATCAAATCTACCTCTAAAAAGTTTTGGGTTGGCATCACTGATCCAGACTTTTAAATTTTTGTTGCAGCAACGATTTGTTTTTTAGTGATAGAGAGCGAGAGAGGAATAAAAAAAGTATACATATATTTCTATTTCAACACTCTTACACATATTCAAGAAGTGCTGCAAGAAAAATTGCAAGTCTGGACCGGGACTTTATTTGATTAAATATTTCATAATTTAAAATTGAATCTAAAGGTATGGTCACACATGGCAAATATTTATCCAAATGAGCGTAACCACTAAATAGTAATGAAAAAACCTTTTGATTCAGACACTTGTTTCTTAAGTCCTTTGGGAATATTAGAAAAATAGAGTGTATGTTAATAAGCGACAAACTATCTTCCAACTAAAAACCATCATTTGAAATGAAATCATGAGCATTTCACCCGAAATTTTGCGAAAAGTTATGGGAAATATGTTAAAACGAGGACGCATGTGCGAAGTTGTGCTTAGAGGACTTCATTTTTCAAATGTAATAAAATTATTTTCGCAATAATCATCATGCCCATCACAAAAATCTATCGAAATCGTTTTGAATACGAATTTATATGTCGAATGATTTTGTCTTACATTCTCAAGCTTTGAATCGATTTTGTTGATTCAGAAAAAGCGAAAAAATCGTATATTTTAATTAACTTCATAACCTGAGATTTGTACATGTTTTGTGATATTAATATTATCCTTCAAATTAACATTAATTAATTTAACTGTTAACGCACTAATCGGCCATGTTTGTCACAGAGTTCAATTCCGTTTGGAAGTGGAATTCAATTCACCCCATTTTTGTAGGAGATTTTGTTTAATTAAGACTGTTGGTATGATCCGTCTAGGGCTTGACTTCTTGAGGTGAATTCAATTCGGTTTCCGAACGGAATTGAACTCTGTGACATATTCCCAAATAATTATTTTACTTATTCAGTAAAATATTTTTTTTGTTAGAGGCCGTTTAGATGAAGGGTGGCCTCGCCTGCGAGTCGTGTTTGTGGGCGAGAAGTGAGGAGAAGCTTGCGGGAGAGCAAAGATCGCACGTACTCAGCGTGACCGTTTGATCGACTAAAGTAGCAAATTGCCACTTTTTCGACTGCCTTGCATCTTTTTCGAGTGCTTTTGCCACTTTTTGTCTCCCTTTTTTATAGTGAATTATATAAAAATACGTTAAAAATAAAAAGTTTAGTGTAATTTTCTCGTTTTTTTTTTTTAATTTCGCCCCTTTTTTGATAAATCCCCTTTTTGGTGCCACTTTTTGAAAAATGTCATCGGTCACTCTGCACATACTGGGAATTGAAGCGACAAATTTAGCTCTTCTCTCTCACATATTTCTTTCTCTCGTATTTTTTTTGTATGTTATGTACAAGCAGTGTTGCCAGTTAGACAATTTTCAGCGTTGTCAACTTGGTGCGTTTCGCTTTTTTTTAAATTTTGGTGCGTTTTTAAATTTTTGGTGGCACCAACACAAATAGAACACGACAGGCGATTAAAACTTCTTGTTATGAAACTTTTACCAACTTCCTCATAGTGTTAATTACCATATTAATAGTAATGATGTTTACAAAACATCACAATTTGAAATTAAATCTTTTTTATGACCCTATGAGAACAATAATGACGAACATATTAGGTTTATTAATTTGGAATAATTAATTTTTGATCTCTGTTCAATAACTATGCACTATGCAAGTCTTATTGCTAAGCTGATTAGTTTATTAGGAGAGAGATGCGAGGGGAAAAGAAACAGTTATGTTCCCCTCGTCTCTCTTTCCCACAAACTAATAAGCTTAACAATAAGGCTTTCATAGTGTAAATTAGGACTAATTAATTTGAATCATGATACAATAATATAAAGGTAAAACCATTTTCTCGTTTCGTCGCCATATTAACGTTCTGACGTTTATCCTGTATATTTTTTACTCTCAAAAATAATGCTACCGTATTCATTTGTAAAATCCGAGTTTTTTTTGATTACTTTTTGACTGTTATCCTTTTTTAATAAAAAAAAACATGTTTTATAATAAAAATATTGAAAAATTCATCACTTTTGCATTAAAAGTTATTAAATAGATAGATATTAATATAAATATATAATAAATAATTGTAATTTGTGTAAAAAAATAAATGTTGAGCAATGAGTTGCATATACCACAATTGCAGTAATACCAAGAATTTCAGCAAAGGCACGAATGTTTGTTCAATTTTCTTTAATTCCATATATGCGGCAGAAATGGAGAGAAGCATGCAATATAGATGATGGTTTGCTGCCAAAAAATCCTTTGATTTGTTCTGTTCACTTCCGTGAAGAGCGTATTAATGTAAAAAATCATTGCATCCGTTTGAGCCTAAGTGCAATTCCTCTTTAAAGGTAACTACCATATTAAAGACATGCATTACATTATTGCTTTAAAGCAGTCTTGTCCACACGTATACTTTCACATTCTAGGAGTCTACTCCGTATTTGGAGACGAAAGAAAAGATTTCGAATTTGAGTTTTGTTAACATTATTATACTAAACTAGCTATCATTTAATAAGTACTTTTCCACGTGGTCTACTCTGTAACTAAAAATAAAAGGAAATGCAACTGCTTTGGAATGTGTATGTATGTTAATATTATGCAAGGTTAGGAAGGGTGGTTCTAAAATCGTATACCAAGTTGGTTCGATTCTGAACCAATAGTATGCAAACTCGAAAGTACTTTCGTTCCTTTTTAATTACAGAAGAGAACCCCTGGTATTTACATTCGGTATAAGTGCATGTAATGCAAAGAACAATTTGTATGCATGTATTCTTTTTGCTATATTTTTATATAAAGACATGATAATAAATCATGTTTTCAAACATCGATGTTTTTAAGAATGATGTTGCATCCCTAGCCGTAAGCCTTTTTTATTATCAGGTGAATTAAATAAAAATCAAACATTTGCTTACTTTTGTAGGTCATATTACACTCAAATTTCGTTATCCTGATGTCCAAATGTTTAATAAAATATGTATTAAACTAAAATTTCTAAGCTCAAATTACACATTTCAAAAAGCATTCCTAAATAAAAGTTACCATTATATCTATGTGGCAACCTTTTACTCTCTGTTTACAAAAAAACAGTATTCAAATAATTTGGGTAAAAGTCATAATTAATTTTAAACGTCAAATGTGGTTTTACCTTTATATTATTGTATCATGATTTGAATGTATTTTTAGTAAAAAAATATTTTACTGAAAAAGTAAAATAATAATTTAGGATAATTAGTGCGTTAATAAATGTTAAACTTAATTGTTAGACCCCTTTTCTACACGCAAAGTTTACTTTGCAAAGTTTTAATACAGATGGTTGCTAGACAAGGAGACAGATACTTTCTCTTTTTGTCTCTCTGCCAGCTGAATTAAGACTTTGCAAAGTAAACTTTGCGTATGAAAAAAAAACATCAAAACAAAGTTTCTTTTAACTTTGGCATGCATTTGGTTCGTGTGAACTAGATTTTTTTTTTATATAATTAGCAACATAGTTTTTCATCTCTAGTTTTAGCCCCGATATTCCAGTGAAAATCCTATAAAACATTGACTCTTGAACATTTAAATATTAAACAATTAAATTAATTTATTTTACTTTAGCTACCAATTAATTAGTTAATTAATTATTAATAAATAAATTAAAAATTATACATACATAAATAATTACAACATTTAAATTAAATGTTAAACAGCAATAAAAGACAAATAAAAAACAATCAAAATGAATTAAGAAATTTTGTTTTTGAACCTGTTTCAACCAGCCAACCACATTACGCAGTCCTTTTGTGACTTCTGTTGCGTCATTTAGAGCCGTTGAACTGTGTTCAACGATATCACCCAATTTTGTTCTCAATTGTCCCGATTGCGATGAAATATCGGCCATGATAAAACTGCTATATGTGAATTTTGTCAATGAACTTTTCAGATTTATTTATAAAAATTTTGCAAAATGAAAATTAAAATTTTATGTGCGAATTTTAAATAAACAATAAAAATTAAATTTAAAATAGTAACATACAAAAGGAAACGAAGCAAAAAAAAAAAAAGAAAATAATTAAAATCTTGCATACTTAAGAAGCATTTCATTATATGATATCAATATGGATTGATTGATTTATTGATTGCAATATTATTGTGCTGCAATTATTGATATTGCACAATAAAATTGCAGTTGTGTACATTACATTAGTAGATGACAAAATATATTGGATAAAATCAAATGTCTTTTGATTTATATTGTGCAAAAGAAAATAATATTTTGTAATGTGTTTACAAAATTGTAAAAAAATAATTTCCAAACTAAAACAGAGAACAACAGCGGATATTAACATACAGAATTATGTATGTATTAGTGATGTAACGAATGTAAATTTTTGATATTCGCGAATACGAATACGAATACGAATATTTCAAAAGATATTCGCGAATACGAATACGAATATTATATGCAATATGAATTATTAAAAAATTGTTATGAAAAAGGACTTCACACTCTTGTTGGCGTACTTTAAAGTTAATAAAAAGTACCCAACATTTTAATGATCGTCATTGAATAATAATTGAAAATGATACAAAGCACAAATTTCTATAAAAAATTAATGTATTTGTACAAACTAAGATTTTTAGTCATTTATTTAAATTTCGTTTAGGATTTATGCATTTATTTATTTAATTTCTTTGGAAAAATATTCGTATTCGCATCCGCCTGAATTTAGCGAATACGAATACATTCGTATTCACCTGCAAATGGACGAATATTCGACAATTCGAATACGAATACGAATATTCGTGCATCACTAGTATGTATGTATGTGTCCGAATAATAAGTGTTTACACTGAGTTCACACAAGACAGTTTTAGTTCATAAACTTTTGAGCTTATGGAAGAGATATGAGAAGATAAATTTGTTTTCCTCCCACCCATTAACTAAAAGTTGCTCAGCTAAAATTGGCTTGTGCAAAGCGAGACTTAAGAAATAAAATTCTGTTAATAAAATATTTATATAGACCTGCAAAGTTTATTTTGCAAAGTTTTAATTCAGCTGGTAGAAAGACAGGGAGAAATACTTTTTCTTTCTCCTAGCTGAATTAAGAGTTTGTAAAGTAAACTTGGCGTGTCTTTAAGGGGTCATACATAAAAATAGGATATATTCCAGTTGTCGACATCGACGTCACTTTAACACCATACCAAAAAATTGGTGTTTGTGTACCCGTTATAATAAGGTGATTATTTTCAAAAAGTCTTCAGTGACAATAAAAACTTATAGTAAAACCCTTTTTAGACACTCAAAGTTTACTTTGCAGTCTTAATTCAGCTGGGAGAAAGATAAACACAGAAAGTATTCCTCCCTATGTCTTTCGTCCAGCTGACTTGAGACTGCGCAAAGTAAGCTTGGCGTGTCTTAAAGACGTCAAATATGTCTACAAAAGAGAAACCAGCAGAGCGGCAATATGTTATAAGAGAAAAAGAGTTGATACATCTGACAACTGAATAAAAATTTAATCGGTGTCGGAATTTGCAAATTAATATAAAGAAATCTTTTTTTTTTCTTAATTTTGCATGTGAAACAAAGCATTGTCTAGCAACAGTAAAGGAAGGATAAAGAGTTTTCCGCAATTATATTTACTAAATGTTCAATGAAAAGTAAAATTTATAAATATTTGTTAGTTGATAAAACTAAAACTATTATTTATGTATATGTAACTTACAACAAACGCTTTCTCATTTTTAATGTACAAGTAATTACAAAAAAATTTTTCATAAAATTTTATGTGAAATATTTTTAATATGAAATCATATCTTTAGTTCACGAAACAAGTTTTCTTAAAAATAAAAAATTTTTGCTTAAAATAAACGGGCATCTTGAAACAAAAAAAAAAACAAGAAAATCAACAAAACCTTCATATTATGTATTTCAATATAAAATTTACACACTGACATTGAATTTTTAAAAAATTTTCATGACTACTAATTTTTGCCTTTTGGGAAAAAGAAATTCATTGTACTCTCGCATTTTTCACATTTTCCGCGATTTTTTAAATTATTTTCATTGTTTTTCTTTCACTGCAAAGAGCAAAAACCTTTAAGACAAATTATACAGATGAGTAGTGATTTATTAATACAAAATAAACGATAATAGTTTTATTTTTTTTTTTTTTCTATAATTAAAACAATTTATGCGTAGACTTTTGTTCTTAACCGATAACCTCGCGTTCAATTTTTTTTATTCTTCCAAATAACAATAACAATTGTAATAATAGCAATAAGTTGATTAAGTTATAAAAATTTATAAGTTTGTTGGCCTTTTATTTTAAATTTTACTTTAATGGGGCGGGCCGACCAGCCAACCACACTATACCAAATTTGAATTAAAATGTTTGTGACTTTTTTGTTTTCTAACATTGAAAATTCATGCATTTTGTAACAAAATGAAAAAGCAAAACAGCTCTAGAGAAAAAATTTATGAAAAAGAGAATTTTTTTATTGTAGCAAACAAGTTCATATACATATCGTTACCTTAATATAAAAAGACCCCAACTCAATTTTTGTTTGAAAACGCGATTTGTGCAATTTTTGATACATTAGATATTCTTTTATCGAAACATACAAAAAACTCTTTTTAAACAAATAATGATTTAGGGCCTTTTATATTAAGGTAACGATATGTAGTACATACATATACAAATATTTTATATTTTTTGGCCTCAATCAAAACAATGGTCAAAATGCAATAAAATTTATTTGTTTATATTTAAAGAAAATATTTTTTCTATTCTCTTGTATATCAAATTTAGAGATGAGCGTACGTAGCTCACGTTACTATCACGTTACTTTTAACACCGTGATATACAGAAATAAAAAAAAACTTTAAATCTTTTTCCAAATCTTTTAATATGCGCAACTCTGGTATTTAATAATTCGTCAGTCAGGGCAATTATGAATAAAATTCCGAGAGAAATTTCTACATTTTCCAATTAGAGTTTTTTGTTTTCCCTATTACTTGCTATTAGTTGGATTTGTTCGCCGGGAAAAATTCCACGCAGAATTTTATTCGTAATTGTCCTTAGTGTTTGTTTTTAAAGTCTTCGCTATAGTAAAGCATTTAAAAAATCCCTCATGTCCTTAAAGTTCTTTTAAATAGTCTTATGCAGGGATCTAGTGCATAAACGCAAGCAACACAAATCAGAGCGGAAGAAAGTTCGTTATTGAGGCACGGTATGAATGAAATGCTACTCACGATTCCATCTCTGATCAGATAAGAGAAACAAAGATTATGGTTTGAAGATTAAATGCATTTATTATACACTTTGTATAAACAACCGCTTATGTTCATTTTATTAGATTTTGATATATTAATGCGTCGAATTGTTTTGTTTTAAATTTTCTTGGCATATACCGCATATACACTTAATGAATAATAACATTTTCTGATCTAATTTATATTTTTCATTATGGAAAGTTTTTTAGTTTTTCGCAGCCAGCCGCATATGCCGGCTTTTGAAATATTTTTATTTGCGAATAAGTCGCCCGTATAAACGTAGTAGTAATTTGTAAGTATATTAAAGAGAAAAAATTTTAAGCACCGTGTAAAATATAAACAACAATCACCGAGTAAAGAGCCAAGAGCATAGATAGTGTAACTAAAAAATATTTTTTTCACTAAAAAATGTAATCACCATTCCAATAATAATAATATAATATAATAATGGAATAATTTTAAAGAGAAATTACTTTATAGCTTTTGTTTTTGAGCTTTCGAGAGTTTTTTTCGGGAGGATTTTTCCAATTTTCCTAATAAAATAGCTGACTTCGAAAGTTCGAAATTGTTTTTTTTCATTTTGGCAATTTTTTTAGTTTTGGCACTTTTTTCGTTTTGGCGATTTTTTCAGTTTTTGGAGTTTTTTTCATTTTGGCGATTTTTTTTCGTTTTGGCGATTTTTTTTTCATTTAGGCAATTTTGTTACTGTAGATTTTTTCAGTGTTTGGCGTTTTTTAATTTAACGACTTTTTTCATTTAGCCGCTTTTTTTAATTTTGACACTTTTTTCTTTCTCATTTTGATGATTTTTTTCGGTTTTTTGCGTTTTTTCAATTTGGCGATTTTTTTCATCTTGGCGATTTTGGTTTTCATATAAACAGTTATTTTAGTTTTGGCGCATTTTTCGCGTTTTGCGATTTTTTTTCGGTTTTTGGGGTTTTTTTCGTTTTGGCGGTTTTTTTTCAATTTTTGGAATTTTTTTTTTTGGTTTGGCGATCTTATAATTTTCGGATTTTTTAGTTTTACCGTTTTTGAAAATTTCAAGAGTTTACCTTTTACGGTTTCCAAGATATAGCAAGTTGTCAAAACTACATAGTCAAAATTACATTAACTGATAGAAAACCCTTTAATTTAATTTTTTTAAATTTTAATGTTAATTGTTGTAGTCTGTATAAAAATGCACTAATTTTACAAATTTCAAGTGTCAATATATATATGTAAATACAATTGTATGTATATTACATGGGATTTTAAAAGTTTTCGTTGCTTGTTTTGGAACACCCTTTACTTTTAAATTCTCATACATTTGTTGTTGAAGCGGCCAAGGTTCTACATACTCTGTCCAAATTTCAGGTCCGTGGCTCTTACGGTTCCTGATAAAATGGCGTGTGACAGACAGACGGACAGTGTAGCGAAAACAATAGGATTCCTTTTCACCTTTGGTGTACGGAACCCTAAAAATTTTGAAAAGTGCTAAACGTTGCAAGTTTTGTTATTGGTAGCTGCCGTGGAGAAATTTTTTCAACCTTATATGAATAATTTTTATTTTTTTCTATTTTTGACATTTTAAATAAACTAAAAACCATGTTGCTTTATTTTTCATTGTTGTATTTTTTCATTGTTTTTGTAATCTTGATAAAACCTGGAAATGAATGTGCCTTGGAAAGTACCTTCTATGTTTATACCATGCTCGTACTAATTATTTATTATCGATTATTTTTTATTATTATTTATTATATTTTATTATTTTTTTAATTTAATTTTTTCACACACTTTTATTTTTTTATTTATGGAAATGATGTGAATTAAATAAGCAGTTTTTGAATGCGAGTACAATACTTCAATGCTACGAATGAAACTGCACACTGCAAGTGAGGCAATGATGAACAACACTTTCAAATCAACATCAACGTTTTATGATTGCAAAATTTAAGAATAATAAAAACAATCCGCTTAGTTTATTTGTTCATACATAATCTGCAACAATCAGTTCCTTTCTGAAAGATTGTTTACTATATAAATTTGATTAAAGTTATTAAAGAAAATAAATACGAGCACTTACAAGAAAATCTAATCGAGAGTTCAAAAGGAAATTTTGTGTTCATAAACAAAGCAATGCACAAACGGACATTTCTTATAAAAACATGTTTAAAATTCAAAAATACCGATTCACTGAATTCTTGAATTTTTGTTTCTTCTACATATGTACATACGAGGGCAGGTCAATAAGTCTCGGACTTAAAAAATTACATTTTCTTAACGATTTTTTTTATAAAAAAAACTGTAATTAAATTAAAATAGTCTCGAACTTATTGACGTGCCCTGCCTTAGACCGGATAACATAAAATAGTACTTAAACTAAAAATAGAAAAAGGTGAATAAAAATAAATACCTATGGCCTAATTCATAAAAAATATTTTATTTTAATAAAAGGTTTATTAATCAAATTTGCCTAGAAAAAAAATGTTTTATAAACCTTTTATTAAACAGCAATATTTTTTATGAATAATGGATCTAATATATAAATTTTTTATTGGTCACGAGTTGCTCCCCACAGAAAAATCAGTCGCCTTCTACGCTCCTTGCTGAAAGCTGGTAACGAAATTATCATACTAAATTACTTCAATGTACAAGTATTTAAATTAATTAAAAAGTAAATGAAAATATTTTTCTGTATTTATGATTTATTTGAACGGGATATAGTTCGTATCGCTTTTTTAAGCCAAATTACATGTGACAATTATTAATGAACAAATAACATCAAAGTTAGTTGTAAATATTCTGACAATACATAGTTGAACGGAACAGCCAGCCGTTTTCGAAGGCCACTAAACCTTCATCATCAGCGTTCTTCTGTGTTGGTCCACTGTGTGTGGTGTCAGTTGATGTAGATTTCTGCCTTATATACGAAACTTTCTTGCAAATTGAATACGTGAATTGTTTTGATTCATCGTATTTCCATTTTCTGAAACGTGTTTTGTAATGAAAGCCCAAATTTACCATCTCTAATTTACAACAGTCTTAACATTATCGTTTATTCTTTACCAATTAAGCACATGTTAGTTAATTTGCTTATTTTTTGTTATACTTAAGACAAACTTTTTTGGTTTGTTGCTATTAAGTATATTTATTTAAAAAAATATTAATAATAATAATAATAATAATAAAAATATTCATAAATATTTTTTTCTATATTCGTCAGCCCACCGACCATTTAATAAAAATGAGTTAGGTATTGGGTATATACTCGTATATTTCGAATATCCCCTTTCTGAATCCAAAACATGCTTCGCGAAATTAATTATGGTTTCTGAGATATTTAGCATTCATTTTGCTCCATTTCAACTATTTTTACGTTTAATAAGTATTATTTTGCTGGAGACGTCTCTGTTTGGCTATTGCGTCAAATTATTCATATAATAACGTACAAAATAAATTTAACTCTTGTTTTGCTTCAATTCCCTAATGATATAAACATAATTGGGATGACCGACAAACTTCGCATAGTTCGATGAACTTGCCTTCAAGAATTCGATCTACTCCAAATCCCTGCCTTGCTATGGATATATTTGTAGCCCATGGATACCAAGTTATGCAAATATTAACAGCGGAAAAAATTACAAAAAAAAAATAAAAATTATAGCAAAAATCGATATGAAGTCTTGATATTAATAAAAGTCTCTTAAACTCTAAAAAGGAACAAATTTGGAATAAATCACACCTATCGCTGAAAAAGCTTGCTAAACTTTTTTAATTTTAAGTCCCTAAGTAAAAATAAATAAAGAAACCCAAAAACGTTTAAAAAATCATAAAAAAACAAACAGAAATGCGCGAAAAATGGAAAGATTTCAAACAAACCATATTTTTTATTAAAAATCGCCAAAACTCTAAGTAATGATAAAAATTTGGTAAGAACGCTAAAATGGCGAAAATTCGCAGAAACGTACTAACAGTTTCATAAAGCAAAGTTATATACATATGCAGCACAAAAAGCTACTTTTTAAAAATAAATTATGAAAAGTAGCGTATGCGGCAAAAATCGTATTTTTCCCTAAAGCAATATTCATGTAAACCTTCTTTGTCGTTTTTCTCCATTCCGAATTTTTGGCATATGCTTCAAACCAATAATGGGCTGACGATATACATATTTATTTATTGTATCTTCAAAAAAAATGAACTAACAATAAGTAATCAAATCTTAAGTCTGAATGTATTTAATGGGACCGACCCGGCCAATGCCGAAAACAAATTTAGTGATAGTAAAATAAATAATGAAATAAAAATTTAATTGACTCAAAATTGTATTAAAATTAAGTTTATTAAGAATTTAGTTAAAAATTTAATTGTGTCAATTAAAGTTTCTAAGAAATCTAGAAATATTGATATCTTTCATTTATATGAAAATGAAAAGACGAATGGTTTCACGGTTCAGAAGATCAACGATCTCTTCGAAAATGGTTGTATTCCGATATGGAGGATTAAAAGCAAGAAAATTCTAGAGATTAAAAAATGGAAAGGTGCGAAAAATTATAATAGAAAAGAACTTAACACATTACTCAATTTTTAATGCGTACGAAATGTGAAGATGTATTGGAAGATGCTTTCCGGCAAAACATTGTTCATGCTGGAGAAACAACTGCTAGAGGGACGAGAATATTAAATATCGGCGCAAAATGTATTTGGTATGGTAAAAGTGTCTTTCTAATTTAAAAAAAGAAAAGAAAAAAACACGAGTCACCTCGAAATAGTTTTACCTATAAGGCAGATAGATAGCTGCCTTTTAAATAAATAATTTTTATTAAAAAATCAACAAAAATGGATTAAATTAGGCATACAAAGAAGAACTTCGCTATATAAGTATTTTTTTCACTTTAACGATTAGGTCTGACATTATGAGCCCAATTATGAATAACAATTCCCTGGGAAAATTTTCCCTTCTAGCATCAAACCTAATCCAAGAACATCTTTTTGAATACTTTGAACAATACGAATTTATTTTGTACCTACAACAAATTTGGCAATTCCAGCGGATTTGAAACATCGCGCATATGCCTTATTGCAATCCTCTGGATGATTTTTCGCCTCTCTTCATGAACAGTATGTTCTGTATTGAACATTATTGAAGCAAACTTAAAATATTAAAACATTACACAAATAAATTTATGGTCATAAACTTTTTTATTATTAAATTCCCTGACGATAGCACAAAATAAAATGTCAAAGGCAGAACAGCTGACTCTGATTTTCTCACTTCATTTGTTTGCTATTACCTCGGATATTAGAATAAGGGAGATTTTTCCTGGCAACAATACATTGGGAAGGGAAAATTCATGGAAAAAATGGAAGGAATATTCATAATTGGGCTGTATATCTTGCGTTATATCGGGCTTTAATTGTACATATGTACTCGTACATGATGTTAATTTAGTATGATAATTAAACTACGTTCTGTTAGCAAAGAGCGTAAATCAAGCATTGATAGCTTGGCTGCGAGGAACATCATCTTATATAAAAAGTCCTCAAATTTTGTAAACTGTTATTTTAAACCTTGGATAATTTTTCTATGAAATAACCCACTGTGCAATGCATTTCAAGTAACAAGGACAACCTTTAATTAAAAAATAATCCAAAAATACGTGAAGTATACGAAAGGTAGGAACATTTAAACGAAAAAATGTCAATTTGTAAGTCAAGTCCGGCATCTTTTCTAAACATTTCGCCCTATAGCATGACGCACGTAGCAGCCACAAAACCCTAGTTGTAAAGAAAGCATTTACAAAATTCACGGTTCTTTAAGTTTTGAAGTGGCAATACCAACGTGACTGCCAGACGACCCAACTGAGTTGAGTTGAGTGCAAAAATTAATTTTGTGATTGCAAATGGTGTAAAATTCAAAATGTGCTTGATCGGCAGCCTTTGATTTTAAACACACATATTTTATATTATTAGTTTATTCACTTAATACTCTTCATTTAATCATTCCGTAGCTCATTCATTCACTTATCGAGCTCAGACTCAATTGGTATGTTGAAGAATGAATAAACAAAATAAATAATAACTCTATTATTTTCAATTGAATTAAATTCAAACCAATGGACATTATTGCAATATGTAGTACATTATAATGAAACACTTGTGTACGGATTAAATCTATAATATACATATGTATATAATATTATAATTAATCTGTAATATATGTATATAAAATATATATAATATTTTAGACTTAAAAATTATGCAGCAAATAAAAATTTGTGGTTGCCAGTAGGTCCGTTTGTTTACCCCAAAATTTGTGCAATTTTGTGCGAATTTGCACTGGATTTCGCTGAAATGCGTCCGTTTACACATAAAATTGCAAGACAGAGTGTCAATTGAGAGAGCAAATTGAAAGTTGTTGACTGAGAGTCTGCAAATTTTTGCCAGTAAAATCCACTAGATGAGAAAATCATATGGTTCAATAAAATAAATAAAAGTAATCAAGTACAAAGTATAAAATTTTTAATAAAAACGTTTAAAAGAAGAAAAGTTCAAGTAAGAGTTTAACAGTAACAAAATTAAAATTATTATGTTCAAGGTGAACCATATTAAATAATAATAATCGTTAAATTGATCAGTTTTTAAATTAAATTGTTATTTACTTTAATTATTTTTAGAGATGTAAGGTTTATGTGAATAGTTATTTCTACATACTATTATACATATATTATACAACATATTATACAACACTATGATCAGCTGTTTTGATTAATCTGTAAACTTGTGCAATTTTTCCCTTCGCGTACTTTTTTGTACAAGAGACACTCTTGAGAGTAAAATTTTTAAATTACCCAAAATTTACTGAACTACTGGGTATTACTGGAAAAGTAAACAAACGGACCTAATATTATTTCAATTCGGCAACTGCATTTAACAGCTGTTAGTTGTCAGTTTCCATATGTAATAATAGTTTGGCAACTGGCAACGCAACTAAAGTTTGGTTGCCATACATAATCGACCCATAATTTTCTGGTATATCTATATTCTTGCAAGCTATTCTAATTCTTTTTTATTCTGGTAATAAATAAAAATGCTTAAGCGTTAAAGGATTATTATTTTATTTTTAGGCTTCCACACACAAATTGTAAACTATTTTTGTCGACTTTAGGTAGATCTAAGGTCACAAGTGCTAAGAAATTCGCAAGTTGTCATTTATAGACGCAAGACCAAGTGTATTTTAATTGCTATTGCTCTGCATGATTCTCGAGCGTTAAATCTTAAAATTTTCAATGAAAAAAAGAGCTTCCAAGGAAGTCAATAAGATCCAGAACCTGCGATCTGGAAGTAGTGCAAATTTGGATAACTTCTAATGATTTTTACATAGGGTTGTCATTGCAGGAAGTTCTTTTTTTATACACATTCAGTGATTCCGAATTCGTGTTCATGATGTTAAGTAAATTTTTTAATTTTTTCTTCTCCTAATTTCTTTTAAATCAATAAAGGCATTCATTTCAGGTTTTTCTCGTTTGAAAAATGGAAAAATGTATTTTTTTTTATAGCAAACAGAGGGAAAAAAATTAAAAATTTTTCTTAAATTTTTTTCCTGTGTTTGTTGTAAAAAATTACATTTTTTCATTTTTCCAACGAGAAAAAAAAAAACTGAAATGAATACCTTTAATATATTTTTTATAAATAAAAATTTAATAATTCATAATATGGATTTAATTTTCCTAATTAATCAAAACATATCGTAAGTATTTGAGAAAACTTCAAATGACCTCCAAAGTCAAGCAAAAGTGAAATCGATTCTAAATTAATTATCTGAATGTTGTTAATAATCGATTACTGAAAAGTCAAAAATACACACTTATGCCCGTTATTTCTAGCCGTGTAAGTTAAATTTTATAAGGCAAGCTCATAGGTAAAAAGCTAAGGTAAATTTCAAAATAATTACTTCCAATTTTTTTCACTGGGATATGTAAATTTTTTCTGGGAGCATGTACTCGTAACTCGCTTGGTTACTGAGCAACGTGTATCAATCGCTAATAAAATTTAGCAAAGTACACTCAACTTTCAATTAAATTATATTGTATTAATTTCAATTTCAATGTTCATATAACAAATAAATTTACTAGAAAAATTATTCAATTATCATCACGTTCCGATTTTAGAAAATTTAAGTGGACATTAACTTTTTCTAAATAAAATTTTAGCATTGTATCATTTCTACATGGCTACTGGAGAATGTATGCATGTGTATTACATATGTACATATAATAAAAGTTATTTTGTTGTTTTTTATTTGGGTTTAAATGCATGTATATGTATATGTATACATACATGAATACATGTGTACATATGTATGTATTTTGAGGATTGTCAATAATATACATACATATACATATATATTTACATATTTTTGCACAATATAAAAATACTCTACTTAAAAATATTTTTGTTAAATAATCCTCTCTTAGTCATGTGCAATAATTCATAAAATATAAAAATTTTTCATACATCTAAGAATGTATGTATGTATGTATTTACTTACATACATATGTATGCATGTAAGTTGCGCTTAAGAAAGTTTTTTAACAATAACAATTTGTTCATTTCCATAACAATCATACGCAGCGATGTCCTTGAAAGTATAAGCAGTAGGTTAAATGTAAACATTCTTTTTACTCTCCTCGCATTTGATGTCAGTGTTGCCGTTATTCTGATGTACGATTAATTTATTCTAAAAATTATTTTGAATGACTGGCATAAATACATATTTAGCTAATGAATTTAAAATTTCTCAAAAACTAAAGCTATGTACAGACGATTGTCAGGTTTGTCAATGTGCTGACAATGTTCTGGCAATTGAAAATTGCCAACACAAGGAATATTGTCAGTTCACACGGTTGCCAGAGAATCTTAATATTTATTGCCAGACGGTGGTATGACAATAAATTCATCTGACAAAATCGTCAGCCGAAAAATTGTGAGTTCACACGGTTGTCATATATACAAATTGTCAGATCTGTTGTTATGCGTTGTCAGACTCAAAGCATTTGTTCGAAATTTTTAAGTATCAATCCTTTGTGGTTGTGTTAAATGTAAAAAGTGAAAATATAAACTATTATGGATCATAAAGAAGCAATTGCAGAAGCAAGCCTGTGCAGTGTTTCCTAAAAAAAAGAATTCTCATACAATGACGCCATTGTCAAATGCATAAACTTCGCACATCTGACAATATTAAAATGTCTGACATATATCTGGCAATAATTTTACAATGTGCTCACACGATTGTAAGATGTCTGACAATTTGTTGTCAGCTGCTAGTCTTGAAATGGACTGACAATGCTTTTTCTGGCAACGATGTCTGACAAAAATTGCCAGTTCACATGGTTTATAAGAAATTTTAAGCACATTTTACTGGCAGTATTGTGAGATATGGCAACCGTCTGTACATAGCTTAACTAAACTTTTGATATTTCTAATTTCCCGCTATATGAAGTTACTGATTTGAAATGAAATCAATTAAATTTACTCTACACGTTTTTTTTAAACAAATTCTAAACTATAAAGCCGATAAAGTTTAAAATGTCAAAATCAGCTCTTAAACACAAGAAATAGCTGACGATATAAGCCTAAATTTTTTTTAACAATAATTGTAAATAAATGGATTATATAAAGTGGGAATATGAAACACCTAGAAAAAAATACCAATGTAAAATCAACATGCTAAAAGGTTGATTCAAATTCATTCAAATCACATCATTGTTGTTGTTTTTTTATGTTTGTAAATAGCCGACAAACTGCTGCTGGCTGGTAGGCAGTGTACCAGTCTTGCATTGGGAGGATCGCCGGTTTGAATCCTGGAGTCAAGTCAAAGCATTTTGTATTTTTTTTAAACTAAAACTAAAACTTTTCAAATAAATTGTAGGTATGTTAAATGTCAAGAAATAATGTTAAATTATATTTTAATTCAAGATGGTACATTTTTAGTGTGTATCTTAGAAATATTTAAAGTTGTTGTGGCTGCAGAGGTAAGCACGGTGACTACCACGCCATGAGTTCCGAGTTCAAATCTTGGCCGGGGAAGCCAATTTAATTTATATACAAAAATTTTTCTTATGTCTATGTCAACCACACGTAAGTTAAATAATTAATAAAATACAATTACTACATAAAATTAAGTTCATGTTGATTTATCTTGAAATAACTTTGATTCTACATGATACTTCATTTTGATTTTAACAGTACTTATATGTTAATTCAACGTGATATAGTTATTTCAAAAGGAAAATTTTTTTTTGATAATTACTATAAATTATGTTAAATTAACATGAAACACACATGAAGCAAAATCATTGCCAAAAAATGTAAAATTAACCCTATTTTATAACGATTCTACATTGTTTTTTTTCTGTGTGAAAAAGAGTATTAGAGCACGGAAGAATATCACGAAATGTGGGTTTTAAATGAAGAATACGTATTTAATTATTAAGCTAAATTCAGCCATTTGTTTCGGAAATTTTTTTCATGCAGTGCAAAAAAAATGTAAAACGTGGGCGAACTGAGCTTTGTATAATAAATTTGTTACAAACAAAATTCATTTAAGCAATGTAACGATTTTAATTAAAGCAATGAATTATAAAAATCTTATCAATAACATAGAATAAAATATTAAATTTATATAATGTAATTGTTCAAAACGTTTATTCCCTGAATGAATGATTTTTCTTTCAGTGTGTATCATCACCTGTTGCCTTAAAAATCTGAGATGGTTTTAATATTAATTCGAGTTCAAGTATAATAATAGTATATCGTTAAACATTAATGTTATTTTCTTTAGTTTATATTATTCACTTTATTATTTGAAAGAAATTGTTTTTCATAATTAAATCTCTTAGCAAGTTAAATCCATTTGTTTAGTCTTGAAAAATATTGCCAAAATGGTAACACTGCTTCTGAGAAAGAAGCTACTAAAGATAAAAAGGAGATGATAAGAGAAAAGGTGCGAATACTTGTTAAAAAGGTTGAAATTTAAAGGATAACTGCAGGTTAAAAGAGAAGTTTTGCAAGAAAAATAGATATATATAAAAAAGTAAATAAATTGAAAAGATAACTTAATAAAGGACGGATAAGAAAAAAATAAATCTTCTTTACTTACCTTCTCTTAAACACGACAATGTTGTATGAACAATTTAAAAATATAGAAATGTATCCTTTAAATTGATTAAACAGGTTAATTATAACTTTTAACGATTGAAAATGGAAAACAATCAATTAACTAAATGGAGTGGAAGGAATAACACAAAACTAAATTTTAATTATCAATGATAAAAATATATTTTTAACTTTGTGTAACACTTTTATACTACACATATTAAAACTTTTAACTTTTGTTTTGTTCACATAATCAAATACTTTTTTTCATATACATACATACATATGTATGTACATATGTATGAATTCGCATTACGTTTTTCACTTTAAAATACATGTATCTATAGGACTTACATATGTATGTATATACGTATGTACATATATATTGTCCTTTAGAAATATGTACATACATACACATGTATTTATGAAAATTTATTTTCGCAACTTATACATTTTCTTTATTTATTTATTTATTTTTTTACTAAATACACACAAAGTTATAACAACAAATCAAATACTAACTTCTATGTATAAAACAATTAACACGAAAAAGTATCCAGTGGATCCGTATAGACTCAAGCCAAAAAGAAAATCTGACTGACTTGAACGATTATTAGAAATTTTTTACCGCATACCCTTCCAAATTAGTACTTTTCCTTTCTTAAATACTTAAATATGCGTTTGAGTCTAACCTCCGTATTATAAAAATCTAATTTCTACGGGGAATCAAGTCACTTTAACGCTTTCAATGTTAAAACCGAACTGAATTAACATTTTCATGTTAAATTGAGTTGTAGCAGATAGAATGAAGATAAGTTTTGTTTTTAGTCAGAGATGAAAGGGACATAAAGTATGTTTTATTTTCATTTAATCTTTAAGTGTGAGTACGTTCTTTTTAGGGTTCCGTACACCAAAGGTATTGTTTTCGCTACGCTGTCCGTCACATGCTATTTTCTCAGGAACCGTAAGAGCTACAAACCTGAAATGAATGAACAGAGTATGAAGAACATTGGCCGCTACAACAACAAATACATGAGAGTTAAAAACTAAAGGGTGTTCCAAAACGAGCAACGAAAAATGGGATAATCCCATGCAATATACATGCAATTAATTGTATGTACATATTGACACTTGAAATTTGTAAAATTAGTGTTTTTATATAGACTACAACAATTAACACTAAAATTTATATTAAAGGGTAGTCCATCAGTTAATGCAATTTTGACTATGTAATTTTGACAATTTGTTGTACATGTGTTGGAAACCATAAGAGGCAAACTCTTGAAATTTTCAAAAACGGTAAAATTAAAAAATCTCAAAATTATAAAATCGCCAAACCCAAAAAAATCGCCAAAAACCAAAAAAAAGTCGCCAAAACTAAAACAAGCACCAAATTAAAAAATTTCTAGCACTAAAATAAATCGACAAAACCAAAGAAATCGCCAAATTAAACAAAACGCTAAAAACTGAAAAAATTGCCAAAACGAGAAAAAATTAAAAAATAAAAACTAAAAAAGCCCCAAAACTTAAAATAAATCGCCAAAAACCGAAAAAACGCAAAACTAAAAAACACTCAAAACCGAAAAAGAACCCAAAAACGAAAAAAATGCAAGACTATATATTATATAGGCTATATATTATATATGTAGGTTTAAGTTTGCGGGTCAAAGTCGCACGTCACTGAATTTATTTTTAATTCAAAGTTCAATTTCCTCTTAATGTCACTCTAGTGTACATATGTATGTATGTATGTACATGCATACATATCGCTCCTTTGTTGCAACATATTGGAGTTAATAATGCAGAAAAATCGTTATATCGTATTTAATTCTATATAAAAATTTCATATATAAAAATTTCATATATGTATGTACACACATACATACATAACAGGCTTGTACATGCACCTCTTGAGACAATAAAATATTTTTATATCTTCATTTACATACAACGTAAATTGAAAACTTAAAAAAAATTATTTTCTGCAAAACTAGCCTTTTTGAGTTATGCCTTTTTTGCAATAAAACAGCGATACTCGTATGTAGTATGTAAATATGTGCATAATTTGTTTAATTCTACACTTTCTCGTGTATTATTGTAGCGTGTTTCAAAAAGAAAAGTTTAGTAAATATAAAATTTTTATTTAATAGCTTCAATAAATTGATTTAGCGTCTTACCAAAGCAGATTCTTTGGTAACGCCAAAAGGTAATAAGACGTACCAAAAATTGTACTAAATGTACACGTACAAGATTTGTCGTTTCTTGTTGGTGTACCTACCTCACTAATATTGAATATTGCCCTCTTATGCCACTAAATCTTCTACATGCGCACTGTGTAAGATCTCATTATAAAATTATGACCACTTTTTATCTTAATTCTCACTAAGATTACTTGCATAAAAATATATAAGCTAAATTCTCACTTGAAGTGTGATAATTGTATGAAAATGCACATAATTGGGTAGCAAACTATAAGCAGTGGTAAAATAGTTAAAATATCTTTTAAAATAAAAACAATGGTGCATATTCATAGTCAAAACAAAGTATATAATTGAAAAATTTAAAACCAGCATTACCATACAAAATAGTTTTTTTTAATAGTTAAATTGTTATTTGAATAGGTTTCATCACATAAAATTCCTAAGTATACGTTCTAATTTTAATAATCGTTGCCCTACAAGAACACTACCAGTCAATTGACTGCTCATTTGATTGATAGTCATAGAGGCTATATTCATCATTGCGTAGAACGAAGTTTCTATCACATTATTAAAGGCAAAATGAAAAATGTGATGGAAACTTTTGTGTACGTGTGAAGTTGCATCACACTTCCGATAAAATGACTAGTCAATTGACTGTCATTAATGAATTGAATGTAAAATTATTTTAAATGTGTTAGTGAAAAAATTTGTTTGTATTAGTTTCAATCATTCATTTCTTGTAGGGTGGTGTATAACTTTATATTTAAAAATAACTCAAAAGCTGAAGAAAATTATTCTGCAACATAGGTACATATTAAGTTAAAAAATTTAAACTCGATTTTTTGCATTTTTTTAGTCATTTCAGTATTTTTTTCGAATTTTGACATTGTTTTAGTAAAGAGCTATGAGAATTAACGTTGCATCAATACTGCAAAAACCGAATTTTTTGAGTTAAGACGTTCTTCAAGTAAATGATCTATATGTACCTATTAAATATCACTGAAAGTAGTAAACAAAGTCATAAGTTTCCTAAAATATTTACATATAAAAATGTTCAATCTTGCAAATTTTGAAGTTATGCCCCTTTTAGACACGGAAAGTTTATATAGCAAAGTCCTAATTCAGCTGCGAGAAAGACAGAAAGAGATAGTATTTCTCCCTCTGTCTTTCACACAGCTGAATTACGACTTTGCAAAGTAAACTTTGCGTGTATAAAAGGGGTATTACACTGGGTTAAGTAGTAGAGACAAGAGTATTTTTCAGCAAAATTTTGTCTTACAATAATTAAAATTAATGGTAAAATACTTTTAAAAAACTTTATTTTTGGAGCGGAATATTAACGATATTACTTATGTATGTACATATGTACGTATTCAGTTAATGCAAGGTCGTTATTAGAACAAGTTTGATACATCTGGTTAATAAATTAATGAATGAAAATAAATTAATAATAAGTCCTCGTCCATAAAGTGAAACATTTGCTGCAAAACATTTTTGTTTTCTCTTTTTAAACTGCATTCGTGTCCACATTGTGAAGTTTTTGTTTTGCAGGGTAATACATTTTCTCTCATATATTTTTCATGAGAATGAGGCGAGAATGATGTACTCATCAAGAACTTCGTGTACATGAAACAAAGTAGCCTTTGCCATTCCTCTTTCCCCTCTCGGCAACAAACTCAAATGTTTTGCAGCAAATGCTTCACTGTATGGACGACGACTAAATAAGCAAAAATCAATCACTTACGGTGTAAGTAAATATTAAATGAATTTAATTGATTTTTTTTTCTTTTCTTCGATAAATTTATTTATAATTTTTATAAATATTAAACTTTCACTTGGTTTTATTACAGATCACACAATCCACATACATCCATATTTATGTACATATGTTCACTTGCATTAATTTGTATACATACATACATACATATGCATACACAAAAAGTGGTAATAAAGGAGGATAACAATTTCATTCTTTAATTACAACTGCACTTGCCTTTTATAATTTAATTCACTTCTTTTTATGTTGTATGAAAACTTTATATTAAAGTCAAAAACTTTTGTTATAAGATTAAAATGCAGCTATTAATATATGCATTTTTACACGCGAAAAATTCTCGCGCTATTTTTTGTTTCTAATAAGATGATTAATTAGCACACGGTTTCCTCAGTCGTAAAGTTTTTGAGTCACTAAAAAATTTGTGGGGGCATTCGTGCTTTTTGCATTTGTTTGTTTGGCTTCATCTGCTTTTTCGTACACAACCAGTGCTGACACAACAAATAATTAAGATATTGAATAATAATATAATGATATTTTCTGATTTTTTAACTAGTTTTAAACGTTCTTACTAACTGTAAAGCATAATTATTAATATTAGTACAAAATTTAAAATGTCTTCAAACATTTCTGCAATAAGATCACATCATAATTGAGATTTTTGGTTAAAGATTACTCAAGCGGCAACACTTAACGCAACATCTGCTTAGAGATGCCAGAAAAAATCAGGAAGAAATCGGCTATTTTCGGATGCACTAAAATATTTTAACAAGAAGCAATAACATGAACGTTATTTTTAAGCCATCAGTGATTATCTTTAATAGCAAATGAAATAATATAACAATAAAAAGCATTCGGTTAAATAAATTTCATTTAATTACCTAATTCCGGCAGTAATCTTAAAAATGTAGTGCCCATAAAAATGTATGTCGTTTATCTTTACAAAGTTGCTACTATGGGTGCAACTATGTAATTAAATACAACCAAGTTCGAGAAGGCGCGTTTTTATGCGCTTGTGTTTCCGTTTTTTGTGCGTGATATTAACTAGTACATATTTCTTAATACAATACCTATAAATGTGAATTTAATAATCGTTTAGAGTTTTTATTTATTTTTAATTTCATACCTGTGTAAATTTGAATAAGTTCTCTTTTAAATGTAATAAGTATTTCCGCCTAACTCCATAAAGTGATCAAACGTATTTTGGGAATTTTAAAGATGTAATTAAACGGGCACTACAGCAATTTGCTTTAGTGAGTGCAAAAAGTGAATCAAATGATCGAGCTGACTTAAATATTTATAAAAAATTATGCGATTCTTTATTATTTCGTCTCTTCACAAATAAAAACAAATAAAAACATTTAAGTTGATTGATATAAAACAATTTTTATAAAAAATTAATTAGTCCCGCTTCACACACGGCCTTAGGTGATCATCTTTTTAGTTCCTGGGTGACAGAGGAAAATGTGGTGGCTTCCCCTCTTCATTGTATTCTCCTCTGTCATCCATCTGCTAGATAGTTGCTCAACTAAAATTGCCATGTGTCAACTCAGTATAAGTAAGGAATAGTTATATTTAAAAAGGTGTATACCTACGATGAATCCATTTTATTAACAATTTATGGTAAATGCCCGATACCCGCCTCATACATACATGTTGGTTGATTAAGTGCGTAGTGGCACAGAAAATGCTGCATTTCCCAACAGGTCTAATTTAACTTGTCTAAGTAAATCACATTAATTAATAAAACAAAAATATTTTCATCATAAAGATCATAATTTTGAAACATAAACAAATTCATAACATTAAAATAAACAACAATAATAAATGTTTTGTCCTATGTGCTACATACTCACATATTAAGCACACTTTTATTAATTTTTAGTGTAAGTTACATGCGTCTGCGTAATTTCTATACACATCTCATATATAATATTGCATTAAAATAGTTTAACACAAAGAAAATAAACAAGAAATAAAAAACAGTTAGCAGAATAAAAATAATAAAACCGCTCGAATTTTAAAACATATATTTTTATTATTTTTAGTTAGGACTAAATAATTAGTTTCGAGTAACGTAATCACGCCAACGCCAAACACTGTATGTATATGTACATATGTATGTAATGTTTATGTATGCATACTTAAATTACTGCGTTGATATAATATTACGCATTTGTCTAACAGCCGTTACTAAACGTGGCTCACAGCCCGAACTTTGCGTTAAATAGTTTTCAGGCGATGCTTTCAGTAAATTCAATATTTGCGTCAATGATGTGTTCAGAGTTAAACCAAGTTCATCTACAACACTTGCCAAATATTCAATGTCCACAGATAATTGCTTGGAGGCTGAACTTGAAAGGGATTTGATTTGCAAAATTTGTGATTGATATAAAACACAACATTGAGCCACTACCAACGATAATAAAACATCAGCACTTGGTATGGGTTGGGAATATTTAATATGACACATTTCCAAAGCTTGCTTTAGAAGAGTAGATGGCGACAACAATAAGGGTTCCAAGTGTTGCGGTAACGTTAATAAATACTGACCGATTTGCGTAATACTTTCTTGTGGGGCAAAACTAAAGGCCGGCATATCTTGCATATGTCCTTGCAACAGCTCTGACGATGGTTGTATTTCTGAGAGATGTGAGTCCAAAGGTTGCAAAAGTATATTTAGAGTTATATCATGCGTTTCAACGAAATGACTTTTCAAAGCATCATATATATTTGCAAATATTCCCATTGTTGCATTGCTTGCATCTTGATTAAGTTCTAGTCGTTTTTGCTGAAATTCTGCAATGGAATTTAACAAACGTTGTTGTTCAGATATTTCAAATGTTTGGTAGATATTAATATTTTTAAATTGATTTTCTTTAAGTTTGCTTTCCAATGCCACCAGACGGTCCTGCAAAGTCTGCTCGAATTTTTGTAATTTTTGCTGGAAATCAGCTAGACATTCTAGAAGAGCTAGCGTATATTGCAACATAGACCAGTTACTGTCTACATTCGTACTATTTGCAGAATTTCCCCAGTTAAGCGAAAGTTGTCGTTTAGTTTTTGAAAATTGTTCCATTAAACGCTTAAATATTCCACCCAGTAAATGTATAAGTTTACAAAGGGCCAAATCACTGGTAATACTTGAACATCTGCTTAAAGATTCATGCAACCAACTAAAGAGTTTACTGGTTATATCCCTCAAGTGACGAACGGCATCACTAGCATGGGTCTGGGTAGTTAAAACTCTATCAACTTGAGTAGATAAATGAGTTTCTTCCAGCCTTGGATATTGTTGTATGAACTTATGAAAATATTCATATATGGACAATCCTAACTGCTGTTTTAAGTCTTTAGGTAATATTATTGACGACTCTTCCGTGTAGACATTTAATTGTAACACAAAATTATGATTAGCCTGGGCAAATTTCTGCAATAAATCTAAACGTTCATTGGAGGTTTTAAGCAATTGTAATATATGATTGTCCCGAGAAGGCTGTAGGGCAGGCAAAAGTTCAGCCATTAAAATAAAGGGTTGCTGTTCGGCCACTACTTCGTCATCGAATACTTGTGAGCACCATTTTAACTGACGTTGACAGGTCTCCAATAATTGGTCATAGAATAGAGTAAGAAAATGTTGCTGTTGTCCTGTTATTTCCGCAGCTTGCAATTCCAAAATTTGTTTCCATTGCTGATGAATTGCAGTTTTTTGTACAGCTCTATAGTACTGCAGTAGTTGGGGTTTTCTCTTAATTGTTTCAAATATATCAACAAAACGTCGGGCTTGTTCAATATTCCCTTCAGAAAAACATTGAACAATGTTTGGTGAAGCTAAGGCTTCCAAACGATTTTTAAAATCTTCTACTTGCGTCTGGCGCTCGGAATGTCCAGGCAATTGCTCTTGGGCTTGTAGGCTTTTTTGCAAGCCAGCTATCTTGTCGCAAACACACTGAAATGTAAATTATTGAGACTTGAGAGTTGGCATTTTTTTTACTTTCGTACTTTAGAGGACTTGTTTCTGGCCAGAAATATTTTTTTAGAATAAATATGAATTTTTGCAGTGGTTTTAATAATTCTTACCTTCAAATCTTTCCTCTCAAAACTATCTTCTAATTCCACTATCAAATTACCCCAACCGTCTGATTCTTGTAATGATTCCTTAGCAGTTTGCAATTTTGTTTGCATCGTATTCAAACGCTCCAAAGTGGCCATACATTCTCCTGTCTCTTCTTGTACAGCTGCCACCTCTTGATGCATAATCAGCATACGCTGGTGTAATTCCTTGACGTCATTGTGCAAATTTTTAGTTTCTTTAACAATTCTGGGCATACTGGCCACCAGCTGTTGACTACTCTCTTCTACCGCATAATTAACTTGCTGCACATACAATTGTAGTTTGGATACGTAGTTATTGATAAATTCCACAGCCACTTCAGAGTCTCCGTTTGCATCCGATTTAACGGATTTAATTTCATCGCAGTGTTTCTTAAAATTATCATTAATCCAATTAACCGGATCAAAATTTTCTTCAGATAAAGCAGAAATATCCATTTTTCATGTTATAGAAGAAAAATCAAATCATTTCAAATAAGTGTGGACTAATTATGAGATTTTCCCGAAGATTTTTGATGATGTTGACTATTTCAACTTCTTCTTTATGCTTTTCTATACAGTCAAATGTTGCCAACAGCTGTTAGATAAAATCAGATGTCTGTGTTCAGGGTTGCCGTTGAAAATTTCGAAAAAGTGTCATAAAAAAGGGTATTTAAGAAAAAAGGGTCAAAAAGGGGTATTTCGAAGTAAAATAGGGTCAAGTTTTTTGTGAATATAAAATAACATTTATTTCAGCTAAAAAAACAGCAAACCCTTATTTTAACAATTTATTAAACACATTAGACTAAAATGAAATTAATAAACATAAAA
This sequence comes from Tachina fera, assembly GCA_905220375.1. Taxonomy (NCBI): domain Eukaryota; kingdom Metazoa; phylum Arthropoda; class Insecta; order Diptera; family Tachinidae; genus Tachina; species Tachina fera. The sequence continues at coordinate 97,283,312 of LR999967.1, read as the reverse complement.
TACTGTAAATAACATCTTGGGCATATGGTCTACATTACTCCGCCCATATTTGTGCAACACCATATTATGCAAATTTACTTTTCATAAATTTGTTTTATAAATAAATAAATAATTTAATTATAAATAAATGTTAAAACTAAAAAACAATTCACAGGTACATCCAATAAAAGTCATATAATCAAAAAAGAAGTTACTTTTACAAAAACTTTTGATAATGATATCAGTTTTTAGAAATACCTATTCTATATTTTGTAATTAATTCTTCACTGGGGAGTCCATTCTTCCAGCTCTGATTCGGCTAAATTGAGAGAGGAATGCATGGACTCACAAGTTTTTATTTTAAGTTTTTTTGTAATTTTATTTATAATTAGTGATAGTTTTGAAAAAATTCTTACAGCGGAAGTATTTCTATGAGGCAAAGTAAATATATATATTTTCATCAAATCTACTTTTAAAATTTCCTATCTCTGCGTTAGTTATCTTATGTAAATCTTCATAAGTTTTGCTCAGAAACAATTTCGAAATAATTTATGTCTTGTCAAAATATATCATGTATAGAAATAACACACATTCATAAAAGTGTACTGAAAACTTTCGTGAGGAATATTGGAACTTTAGCTAATTTTCAAAAAGTGGAATGCATTTTGATAAAATGATAGAATGGGATAAATTAAATATAGGGTCATAAAAAGTGTCATTGGCAAGAAAAAGGGTTAAAAGTAATACTTTAGTGTCAAAACGGCAACGCTGTCTCTGTTATTGTACAAAAAATCGTACAGCTACATTCACTATCTAAAATATTTAATAGTAAAGTCCACAACCAATAACAAAAAAATTAAAAAAAATCTAAAAGAATATTTCTATTGTCGGAATTACTTTTCTAAAATCGTGCGGTTTCAAATCGATCGGTTTACAGAACAGGGCCGAATGGTCCTGCAGACGTGTTTAAAATCATACACGATAACTTTCTTTCAGATATAATATTTGAGAGTCTATATAACAAAAAAATTTAAAAAATTCTAAAAAAAAATTCCATTGCCAGAGTTAGTTTTCTAAAATCGTGCGATATTATTAATCGATCGCTTTAAGGAACAGGGCCGAATATGAATGAAAATCCTTAGGGTTGTGAAAATCGGTGTGGAATCAAGTCTGCATAATTAGTATATTTTCCTATTGGAATTTTTTACAATTTTATTAGTTCCGGTACTAAAATTTATTAAGCTTTTTTTAAATAAAGGAGTAACATATATGTATATGCAAGTGAGTCAACAATCTTGAGGAAGTTTTATATTTGTTGCGAGCTTTGATTCAAGTTCAGCAAGGTATTTAATTTTGAGACAAAAATTTAAACAAATCAATTCCTGTAAATAAATTGCAAATGCGTTTTTATAAATATAATACTCGTATTGGCTAATATGTACTTCAAAACTATTATTGTTACATACCTTTAAAGATTTTGAAGGCTTGTTGGCCTGCATGTGGTATTTTGCAAATAAATCTCTTATGAAGTCGGTAGGATTGGCCAGTGTTAACTGAAAGAAAGTAATGCATTTTCATAATAAATGATAAATCTTACTTCTTAGTATACTGAAAATTTCACAAAGTAAAATATGCGTGTGCGCGAGTGAAACAAGCCTTAAAAGAATATTTGAAAAGCTTTTTGAAAGCAAGCTTTGCGTGTGCGAAATTGGTGTAAATGCTAGAATTTTTCTCATTTTTAATCAAAATCTAAAAAGGAGGATGTTATAAATTCGTCTGTATTTATTTTTTATGTTTGTTTTCATAGCTCCGTAAATCTTTAGACCGATTAAAAAATTATTTTTTGTTTGACATTGTATAGCTTACATTTGGTCCATTGTCGTAAAAGTGGGCGTATTTCCACCCACCAACATCAACTGAAAATTTATATTGAAAACAACAAAAAAAAACCACTATATTTGTTTAATATAAATTGTAATTCGAATTTTATTTCGATATTGTGAAACAGACACTCATCTTGCATATAAAAAAGTAGGCGGGCACACGCCCATGAAATATTAAATTACTATATATGTGACAGTGCATAGAGAAAGTGACCTAAGGGTAAAAAAAAATAAATTTTCACTTTTTTTGATGTGGACAACATCTGAGCATCGAATAAGACCGTTCCCATGCCCCAAAAGTGTCCCCTCCCAGAGATATGTGCACTTTATGAAATTGAAGTCAACCAAAGATACACGTATTTAAATCTTTAAAATGGCTCTCCTGAACAAAACCGGTTTTTAGGTCCCTTTCTATTTTGCGCGTCACATATGCACTTCTACAGAACATATTTTCAAGCAACTTGGCAAACAGTTTCAGCTCTTAGAATAATTTTGTGCTTAAAGAAGTGGGCGTTACCGTGCCCCGTAAAGCTTAATATTATGAAACTTGCTGCACACCCTGAGCTCTAAAAGTTTCCCGATTTTAAATTTAGAAAAGTAGGCGGAAACTAATGTTTGTTAAATTGCGCGTAACCATGAATAATTTTTTATTTAATTTAACATAACTCACCTTCGGTATGGGATAAGCTGATGTCATTTCGGTCTGTTGACCATATTCATCTTGTAGGATGGAAGCCTTGCATACACCATTTTCCCACATTCCCTTCTGCACTTGACCCGTCATTATAAGATAAAAAGTACCTTCGCCACTTTTCAAGCCTCCACAAAAGTGACCCTCATAACGGTTACCATTAGCTTAAATACAAGATTACATCCACACATAAATATGTATGCATATATACACGTATTTATAATTCTGTTTATGCTATTCAAGTTAACTTAATTCACCGTAAAACATTACACCCAGGCCATGAAAGGCATCAGCTTGCCATTCGCCCATGTAGAGGTCACCATTTTTATACCATTTGATACCCAAACCATGACGTCTATTGTACTTCCACCATCCATAATAAACGCCATCTTCATAAAATTGTTTACCTTCGCCCGATTTTAAATCATCACGCCACTCCCCAATGTAGATACGCAACATGGTGCCATCGTTGATACGACGTCTCATCGTACCATAGCCATGACGTTTACCGTTATACCATTGACCATCATAAATTAAATTATTTTTCGACTCCTTTACCCCGAAAAGATGATGCCGAGAATTTAACCAACATCCATTGTATGTGCCTCCACCAGGGTAATAGAACGCCTGTCGCCATCCAGTACTTTCGGCTTTAATGTGATTTTTACGCTCGAACGAGTAATAAGAATGATTATTCATAGTTAAGGGTTAAATTTTAATAATTTGTAATGACAACAGAGAAGTTAAAAAATATTGAAGTGTAAAAATTATTTCCCTTTTATTTATTTATTAGGGTGTTGAAGTGGTATAGAAATCCCAAAAAGGAGGGGGAGGGTAGAGGTAATTGTGTTCAATAATTGCTGTTGTCGCTTTGGTATTATTGAAAATTTCCTGCATTTTATTTATTTTAAAATTACTCAGGAAATCCCTAGTTCCAATGAATCCATCCCAAACCCCAAAAAAAAATTTAAGCTATGGCAATGGTTATGTTCTGCATTTGTCATGCAATAAAAACGTTCCAAATTGCATGACCATTATTGTAAAAGTATTCAGTGTCGTGTTTGGTATATCCCACTAAGCACTCAAAAAATTACCCAATAAGCACTTAAAAAAATTAAAATTCAAGCCCTTGAAATTTAACTGGAAACAAAGTTGAATTCAAAAAATTTTTCAAGTAATATTCAAGTTTGAAAATATGTGGAAATAAAAAATCAAACAACATACAACATGTTCAAACTTTGTCAAATAAGTAATTTATTTTTTAATAAATTTGAAATTATGATGAAAAATATCAAAAAGGGTTCATTACAGACACGAGATTTGTAATTAAATACGAACTTTAGCCAATATAAACTATAGTTTTGTATTTTTTTCGTTTTTGGATTTTTTCGGTTTTAAGCGTTTTTTTTTTAGCTTTTGGGTTTTTTGAATTTATTGGCGCTTTCTGAGTTTTGGCACTTTTTTTCTCGTTTTGGCGATTTTATTTTGATTTGTAAAGTTTTTTTTTTAATTTTGGCATTTATTTTTATTTTGGCGATTTTTTAATTTTGGCGTTTTTCACATAGTATTTTTTTGGTTTTTTGGATTTTTTTCTGATTTTTGCGTTTTTTTTAATTTTGGCGATTTTTTTCATTTTGGTGATTTTTTTCATTTTGGCGATTTTTTTCGTTTGGGCGATTTTTTCGAATTTGGTGATTTTTTTAGTGCTAGATTTTTTTTTAATTTTGGCGATTTTTTTTCATTTTGGCGATTTTTATCATTCGGAGGATTTCTTCGAATTTTGCGGCTTATTTTAGTGTTAGAATCTTTTTTTAATTTTGGCGATTTTTTTCTTTTTGGTGATTTTTATTAAATTTTTGGTTTTTTTTTTGTTTGGCGATTTTATAATTTTCGGATTTTTTAGTTTTACCGCTTTTGAAAATTTCAAGAGTTTACCTCCAACGGTTTCCAAGATATAGCAAGTTGTCAAAATTACATATTCAAAATTGTATTAACTGATGGACCACCCTTTAATTTAAATTTTTTTTAAATTTTAGTGTTCAAGGGCCAATATACAATTGTATGTTTATTACATGGGATTGGAACATTTTTCGTTGCTCGTTTTGGAACACCCTTTAATTTTTAATTCTCATGTATTTGTTGTTGTAGTGGCCAAGGTTCTACATACTCTGTCCCAATTTTAGGTCCGTAGCTCTTATGGTTCCTGAGAAAATACCGTGTGACGGACAGACGGACTGCGTAGCGAAAACAATAGGGTCCTTTTTTTACCTTTGGTGTACGGAACCCTAAAAAGTGGTTTTTTTAAAAACAAAAGGTGTTCAAAATCGTGAAAACAATAGTGAAGGTAAATATGCATAAAGTAATTATAAGAAAACTTGTCGATTGCATTTTCCTTTCTATTTTAAACGCATTGTTTTAGAAGCTTGAAATATACTCGAATTCAATTGTAATACAAGGTTGAAGTACAGTATAATTCAAGGCTTTAATTGAACTGTAATACAAATGAAATGTTCGAATTGAATTCAATTCAATTCTCCATTTCACTGGAGAATGCTATTGAAATAAAGTGTAAATCAAGCATAATTCAACCCTTGACAATTGAATATGGGACTTGAATAACAATTGTTTACACTTGACTTCAAACAAAATTGCTTATTGGGATTGAACTATTTTAACGTTATTTTTTATAGATTTGAAAATTTTAGAAATACCCTGTTGGAAGTTCCAATAGTACAGCAGTACTCAAAGCATTTCCATATAAGGTATACTCGGCTAAATTTGCTTTGAAATATTTATACTTTTGATGTCAAAAAATGTACTGAAAATGTGTGTTGACATGTAGCGGATGTTCAAAGTAGCGTTTGAAAGTGCTTCCACTCTTTTATTTCAATACCTTTGACTGTGCTGGGACTGCCAAAAATTTCAAAGCCGGCAGAAAAACGAAAGCATAAAACAAATAATTATTTCTGCCAAAAAAAACCGACTTCAATGCAAACATCTGATAGAAGAAGATAAGAAGAATTACGTGAAATATTAATCTAAATTTTAGTGGGGGTGCCTCTGTCCATTTTTTAATGTCAGATTGTTTGTTTTTCAGAGCTCAGGGTGCGTGTTAAATCGTGTAAAAATCGGTAAATTAGAACCACTTAAAATAAAATATTTAGTTTTGATCGGCGGGACTCCACCCATTTTTTTAATGGATGATTGTGTCTTTTTAGAGCTCAAGGTTTGTTTACCACAAACCTTCGTAAAAATCGGTTAAGTAGAACCGCGTAAAATATTATAATAAATTTTAATGGGCGTAACCTCGAACATTTTTTAAACTTTAAAATTGAGTAATTACAAGAACCAAAGGTGTTTTATAGGTTTCGCAGACAAAAAAACAGAATTTTTAAAATTTAATTAAATTCTTTATAAAAATCGGTGTTTATAACATGGTGACGGCATAAAAGGGAATTTACATTGTCTCTAAATCTAATACTTACGAGATTTCGAGCTAAATCTATCTGGCTTTTACTAGATTCCTCATACAAAATTAAATCTAAAATGTCAGTAGATTTGTAGGAAATCCAAATCTAATATCTTTGTTTTGTATTTTATTGTCCTGTAAAACATATTTTTATAAAAGATGAATGAATTATAGGGTATTTACACCTGCACAAAATCTAGAGGATTTTAATGAAAATCTTTATGAAAATCTATACCGTTTACACTAAGTTTTTTTTTGACATTTATCAAGATTTTTTATAGAAAAACACAACAAGAGTTTATTAATCACAACTGAAGTAATAACTAAATAATTACAATAATATTCCTAACTTAAATACTTTTTTATTGTAAGCTAACAAAATTAAGCGATGGAGTGATACATTAGTGCACTAGATTTAAGTTTTTTTAGGATCTTGGCAAATTAAGCTGTATGCTTTTTTTATTGGCTTAATGCATTTAAGCTTGGCTTGCTGAATTTTTCTGGCATGTACTGGATGTTTATTAGCGGATTGCAGAACAAAGTTAAAACTGATTATTTAGCACTATTGATTTTGTAGGAAAGTTTAATTAGAGGGTGAAATTTTTTGTGGTGCTAAATTATATACATATACATATGTACATATATCGCTCTGTTGCAATAAAAGAGTGATATTTATATTATAGAAATAATTTTTTGCTATTTTAAATACTCGTACAATATGAGTACATATAAAGACATATTTCATCATCTGGTCAGCTTAATTGTTATCATTTCATTATAAATCGGTGACTTTTTCAAATTTCTAAATATGCACACATTCATAAATATGTATGTATGCATGTATGTTCATATGTATATACTACATACTTATAAATTTTAATATTTGCAATAATTAAAAGTGTATTCCATAAGATTAGACAGTATTTTCAACCAGAAAAATAAAGATGGAAATAAAAATTTGTTTATATTTATTTTTGTTAAATTATTTTTTAACTAGTGTTGCCTCTTTGGATTTAAATGAAGTAAGTACATAATTTCTGATTCTTTCAATAGATGCATTGATATGTGAATTAATATCTTTCTAGAACTCAGATGAAATAGAAATTTATAAACATCTATTTGCCAAACTAAATAAACTCTTAGATGGAAATGAATCAGTGCAAAGAGATTTGAATAGATTAACAACAAGGTAAATTATACATATATGTATGTATTTAAGTATAAGATTATGTATGTATAGAAATATTATATATATGCATTTATGTACATATGCTTGGATGTGCATAGATGTAAGCAAAAACATATTTACATATGTAAGTACAAAAATTACCGCTCTTATTAAGTCCTAATTTACACTATGCAATTAGTTTGTCGGAGGGAGAGACGAAAAATTAAAATAGTTGGCAGCTCAGTTCGATTTTGCCCGGACAAAAATTAAAATTAAACCAAGGCCTATTTATTAGGTCAACGCAATCGTCCTGATGATATTCTGTGTTTTCTTGTTTAAACTGTCAAAAGCTGCTTGCACCATATACTTTAGTTCATGTTTGTGTGTGTTTCTGACAACTTAAACACAAAGTTGTTTTTTGTATTGCTGTGTTTTTGTAGAGTTGCATAGACCTAATAAATGGGCCTTGAATTAAACCAATTCAAGCAGAAAATGTTCCGAACAAAATTTGTTCTCTTCTTCTCTCTCTCTCTCTCTCTCTCTCTCTCTAAAGAGTAACGTCAAAATTCATATAAAAAATTTTGTCTGGAAACAATGGGTGATTCCAGCTTTACTTAAAATCCAAAGTTGCTCAAAAAATAGTCTATCAATTTGGCATACCGTTATATTCGCCTGAGAGTATTTATTACGTTTTTAAGTAAATGCATATGTATTTCTTTTTACGACAGCGCTGTAAAATTTACATCTACCCACATCCATACATCATACACACACATTTGCGTATATAAGTATGCATGCATATGACTTTTTTCTTAAAATAGGATTCAAAATTTGGAAGAGAAACTTAAACAAATCCCTTATACATCAAAAATCAACGACTTAAAGAATGATAATCTTTTAACCTGCAATAGTACCAGATCTAGTATATCGTCAAAAGAGTCCCTTGACAATTATTGTTTCGGCAACAATTGGATTGTCATTCAAAGACGTGTTGATGGTTCAGAAAATTTTAATCGCGACTGGAATGATTATAAACATGGTTTTGGCAAAAAATCCAATGAATTTTTCATAGGTCTTGAAGAAATCCATAGTATGACAACTAAAAATCCTCATGAATTACTGATAATAATGCAGGATTATGAAAATTCGAAGCGCTTCGCAAAATACGATCAATTTGAAATAGGCAGTGAAGAAGACCAATATGTTTTAAAAACCTTAGGAACCTATGATGGCAATGCTGGTGACTCTTTAACGTACCACCAAGGTTCAAAGTTCTCTACCAGAGATCGCGATAATGATGAACACTTGAGTTTTAACTGTGCTCAGAAGTTTCAAAGTGGATGGTGGTTTAAGGCATGTTTTGAAAGGTGAAATTTAATTATAATATTTTCATATATTTTGAATGAATCTCGTTAAATACTTCTGTGTAAATATGTATTTTCAGCAATTTAAATGGATGTTATACTGATGCTAATTTAAGAGATCCCAAAAGTGCTGTGGCTTGTGGTATTCATTGGAAAACTTTCCGAGGTCTGTGGTATTCCCTGAAATTTGTAGAGATAATGATAAGACCGAAAAGTTAATTATTTTTGGAAATTTCTGCTTGAAAATTCTAACTTTTTCTCATATCTAGAGAAATTAAATATTTAAATATAATCGATGAGTTTTTGCATCAATTTTTTATTCGAGTGGAATGATTTTTTTAAGTTTAAACCTTATTTTGAGCTCTTGAAAATAAAACCGTTACAAAATTTGTACGAGATAGTACCAACTAATCTTTATGCGTGTTTTACAAAAGTCTCAACGGTAACATTGTCGAAATTAACAATTCGTACTAAGCATATGTTTTGTTTGTTGTTGTTGTGTTGTTGTTATTGCTATTTTAATCAGACGTCAAAGGTTTTTATACAGATATATGTATGTATGTATATACTGTCATTAATATTGCAATAAGTTTAAATAAAAGTGAAATCATACAGCTTTTTTATTAGTTAATTGTTAAAGTCTAATACTAAAAGTTGTTAAATATATTTCCAAGTGAAATGTCTTCCCAATATTATATAAATGGCACACGGGAAGAATCAAATGTTAAAGAATTTGAGAATTTGGGTGAGTGACATGTAAATTGATATACTAAAAGCTGCTATTGATCTTATGTATTCTAATTATTCTGTCGTAAAGATGCGCATATCCAAGAACTTATAATGGCTGCAGTAGAGGCACGTAAAAATGCCTACTGTCCGTATAGTAACTTCGCCGTGGGAGCTGCTTTACGTACGGCTGATGGAAGCATTTATACTGGATGCAATATAGAAAATGGAGCATATACGGCAGGATTATGTGCTGAACGTACTGCTGCTGCCAAAGCAATAAGGTAATTTATTAAGGATTCTTAGACACATCAATGTACATATAAGTTGTCTGCTATTGAAGAAAATATCTACATACATCCATACAAACATAAATATGTACGTAAGTACATTAAACTTCAATTACATGAAGGACGCTTATCTAATTAGAAATGTGTAACTACTTGAAATAATACATATTTACAAAAGTTCCAGTCACAGCGCGTTCACACAAAAGGGGATTTACTTAATTAGAGATTCTGCAATCGACACCATCAACAATTCTATAAACTTTAATCGAAAAGTAATCAAGAAATACTTGTGTACATACTTACACACAAATGTATATATGTATGTATGTAAATAATAAACAAACTGCAACTGCACCTATTGTGGACTGTTGCCAAATTGTAGTTTCGTGTGGACTTTTAAATTTTTGGAAATCGGTGTACAAATTAATAGTTATTTGGGTATTTATAGATAAAAAATCACCTGTTGGGTATGTAAAGTAATCCCCTTGTAAGCTACGTCGTTACATGTCTAGATTTTAACTGACCTTATATGTATGTACATACATACATACTTATTACAAACTTTTAAATTGACTGGACTGTTTTGAATTAATCTATCTGTTTCCTAATTTACAGCGAAGGCAAACGTGACTTTGTTGCTTGCGCTGTAGTTGCTCAACAAGAAGGCGCCTTTACCACACCCTGTGGTGTATGCCGTCAATTTTTAGCTGAATTTGCTGCCAAAAAAGACTTTCCTCTTTATGCCACCCGACCGCTGAGTCCACCATTTCGCGTATTATGCACTACAATCCTGGAATTACTACCAAAAAACTTTGCTTTAACAGAGTAAATCAACTACGTGAGATATTATAGCAAAAATTATTACATACATAAACACGTGACAAAACAAATGTATTTGGATACTTATTAGACTTTAAATTTCATGTAACTTTTTACTATTATTGATGTAATATTGTTTTATTTATTTATATTATATTAGTTTGAGTATAATTATAAAGGCGTATGTATTTAATAAACGTTTTATTAGCAGACAATTTTTGCATACAAGAGCATTTTTGCATTAATTTAAACTAACGGTCTCGTTCAGTTTTTAATTTTTTGTCGTTTCGTTTTGTCTGTTTTGTATTTCAATCTATTAGAGCGATTATTATAAATTTAGGCCCTAATTCTTGTCTATGTACGGAAAAAAGCAGCAGTTATGATTCTTTCAAACAATAATTATTTATTGTCTACATACATATGTATGCTAGAAGGTTCGTGTATTTGCTTTATGATTTTGTCCCACACATTGGTGCCTATTCTGAAATATTTTTCATTATCAAAGACAATAAGCATTTTTGAAGAAAATATTTTGCTGAATTCAAACACAAGAACTCGGAAGTATTTTCAAACAAAAACATCCTAATTATTCTTACTGAATTAGGGCATTAATTTTATACACTTTTATAGTTTTTATGAAATCGTGAGATTTTTTTTTAAATAGTAATACATAATACATATTAATATACATATATTATGCATGTACTGTTCTTTGTAGAGCGTTTATATTTGAGCTAAATTTGGTACATACTTACGAGATTTCATGCAAAATCTAGTAGATTTCCCATAGAAAACAAAATCTACCACTTCACTGGATTTTTCTAAATCTATTTGAAATAAAATTTTTACTAAAAAGTAAGACTGTACTTTGTACTAAAAAGTAAGACATTGGGTAAAGTGAATAAAAAAAAGCATTTGCTTTTTACTTGAAAATTTGTAAAAACAACAAACACATACATATTTTAGGTTTTAAAACAAATTTTTAAGTAAAAAGCAAATGCTTATTTTTTATTCAATTTACCCAATGTACTTAAAAAGGTGAGTGAATTAGCTACATACATACATATGTATGTATATTGCAGTTGTTTGATTGTATTTGAGGAAAGTTTGCATTTAGTGGGTTTTTGTTTTGGATAAGAAATTTGATAAGATTTTGAATAAGATTTTGAGAAAGATATCAATCTACAAAATTTCATGCAGGTGTAATTGTCCTATAATATTAAGATTTGCGTATAAGTTTTTCATATTTTTGATTTCCAAAAACATTTTACACTAGTGGTAATTGCTTTAGGGGCGGTGTTTTCTTAACACTAATCATACTTACCATTTATGAACTGACTTACATATGGACAATTCCACAGTAATATTGGGATGAAACTATAAGAACGTTACTGCGTTTGAAAATAAATTTATGGTTTTGAAGTCATATACATATGCAACTTTAGAGGATTACTTATACATATATAACGAATGTAGTTATTTCTCTGCATGTAAATAAATAAAGACTGTCTAAATTATGCAATTCATTTATTTACTTCTTTAATTTATCCCGAACACTGATATTTAACAATTACAAATTTTACTTTACAAGACATAAAGGTTTTTTCCCAAAACGTGACTTATCTCAGCGTCGCAAAGGAAGTAAAAGAAAATAGAAAGTACGAAGAGTAAGCAAGTTAAAAGTTGAGCAGTGCTGCCACACATACATACATACATATGTACCTCCCCATTTCTTGTCTTATAAAAATCTTCTAAAATAGAAATTAATGTTTAAGGCCATGCATTTTAGTTGAAAATGCAGAACTGCGTATTTTTCAAAACCTTCATGCAGCCTTAGCTCAATATTTTGGCAGTAGCAAAAAAAAATGTGTTTAAAAATAAACACACTAGTGAATTGGGAATTTTTATTCCTTGAATAAATTCCATATCTAATGAGGGAGAAGTTTGAAATTTTGACGAAATCAATATTTTTTTTGTTAGATAGGGTAGAACAGGTTGCTTTTTACCTAATGATATGCATGGTTTTAATGCAATGAACCAAAAATAATGTTAAATTGTCCATATAAAAAAGGAAATAAATAGATATAAGAGTTATTTTAATTGTTCATCAATTTATTTATTTTATCCAATGCAACATTCAAATTTATTTGTTATTTCTTAGTTTTGTTTTTTTCGTTTTTATATATTTTTTTCCATTTTAATTCATACTACAACGCCATTTTGACTAAATATGAAATTTATTTTGGTTTCCCTTCGTGTTATAGACTCAATTATTACATATTTTGTTATTGTTGTGAGTTAATTCAATACACTAGTGTTTGTGTGCATATACATACATATACATATTTATATACATTGTACATATATATAATATATGTATATAAACATATGAACATTCCCAGCTAACCAAAACATTCGTAAATAAATCGCATTCGAATGTTGCGTAATCATTTCTCGGACAAAACAATCGAGAACAACTATAGTAAGCGGAAAGAGAAAGTGCTGCTAGAGCTCATTCGTCGCTCAGTTTGTGGCAGCAAATCTTTCGATATCGATGTTTCGCTTACGAATCAATAGCGAACCTTTAGCAATATCATTATTAATCGATTTCATTGGTTCTTAATAGCAAAAAACGTTATCTTTTTTATTACGAGAATGTTTCGAGAATTCTTGGCTACAGCGAACGTTCGTTTATTTTAGAAACTCAGGTTGGCTGGGCTTATATACATATGTACATATGTATGCATGTATATAAATATATACAACTGTATATGCGTATTTGTGTTATAATATGTTCTATTGTCGCCATACATAGTATTTTTTTCGAATTACACAGTAGTCTCACCGGTTTTTTTTTAATTTACAAATTTCTTTGTTTTAATACAAAACGTTAACCTAACTTCCGACAAAACCATTAGGCCAAATTCTGAAAAAATATTTTGATGTCATAAGTGTTGATTCATAAACGTTTATCAAGTTAAGACTGATTTTAAAAACTGTTATGAATACGGACCTTGAATTTCCATATTTATTTCATAGATTTATATAATTTTAATCTATAATTTTGTAAACTAACCCCCTGTTTCTACAACACAGACGGTCGACTTGAGTATAAAATTTATATGGAAAGCACTTAAGTTTTTGAGTAGTTTTCATACAAACTTTCTGGATGAGTCGCCTGCCTGAGTTGTAGAAACTACATATAAGAACCTTATAGTTATACTTTTACCACTGAATTATTGCCATTAGTTTATTAATATATTTTTTTTAAATTATTAATGGAATTTTAGATTCATAAATTTTGTAACAGTTTAAATTTTTTAGGCTTTTTGGGCGAGAAGACCAGAAAGTTGCAATTAACTGTTATGTGCGATGTAGCTAGATGGGATGGGTGTGAAAATGTTTTTTCCAGTGTTGCCGGAATCAGATTCCAGTTTTACGCAGCCTTAACCTTAAAACTAGGGAAAATGCTAAAATGTATAAAAACATGTTTTTTATTTTCACTTAAGAGCAGGAAAAACGAGAAGAAATTGTGTTAAAAATGATTACAAATTGTCACATTAGGCAAACATCCGCATATAAAACAGATTTGTATATAAAAGTCCTTGTGGGTAAACATAATTGTTAAAATGTAACCTTTCGTTACAACTGATTAATTGGAATTTTCTTTGTATGCTGGTAAAAATATTACTATGTATTTACCATTTATTATCTAATGTACATATATGAAATCTGTTAGTTTCCTACTCAACCAACAACAGTTTGAAAATATGAGGCTTTTTCCCTGTTTTACATATGTATGTTGCATAAAAATAATATGGCAACAGTGCGTTTATCTCTCTGCTTTATATGCCTTTTAGTGTAAGTGTATAAGTGTTTCAATTCTCTTTAGTTTAGTTTGTAAAGGAAATGCGTTATTTTTACCGTTTCCCAATTTGTTCCTACTGTGTGTGTGTGTGAGTGTTTGAATTGGTTTACTCGTCTTATTTATTTTGTATTTATTATTGACTTCAGTTTTTCTTCAATTTCAGAATAACATGAGAATATGAACAAAAATACATTTAATAAATTGTATTATCGTTTTCTTTTTCTTTATAAGTAATATGTTTATGATATATGTATATTATTAACTAGGTATATATATAATTCTTTTAAGACTTTTTAAAAATTAATGAAAGTAAAAGACAGTGATGGTGAAATTAAAACAAAAAAGTTTAAAAAACAGTATATATATGTAAGTATGTATGTATATACATACATGCATACCAGGTATATATGTACATATGCAATTTTTTATGTTTAATATTATGGTTTCTTTTTCATACATATAAAATACAAATTCTTGAAGACTATGGAGCAAGGAAAAGCTGTCTGAAAAAATTCTGTAAATTTTTTTAATAACTTTTTGTTTGTTTTTCTATTCTGTTAGCATAAGAAGTATTTTCGTTTCATTTTATTTCAATATATTTACTTTTTTTGTAAGATTTCCTTAAAAAAGCAGTAAAAAAGGTGTATAAAGTAAAATTTTTTTTACTATTTTAATAAAAAATAATAATAATAAAGATTTCTTGTATTTTTCTTAGTTTTTCTTTGTATTGAAACAAACTAATAAAGATTTTTTATTAATATAATTTTATAATAATTTTTTTATTTATTAATAAAATATAAATATAATATGATATATTTTCAATAATAATACATACATATATAACAACATTTTCATTCTTTAAGATACATTATGGCTTAAAATTATAGCATGATTTATAATTTATAATCGTGGGTATTGGAATTTTTTGATTAACTGTTCTTATGGCACAATAAATAAGCAAATAATTATTAAAAAAATGTAGAGTTTTGTTATATTATAGACACTGTCATTATGTCTGCTTAATAGAATTGTTATTATTTAACATCATTACATATTTTCAAAATAACTTTGGGATATACATATGCGAAAAACAAGTTCGCATATAAAAGAAATGTACATAACATAATGTACATACATAAATATTTTATGTTGTATTATAGTTTATATCAAGTACAACAATGAAACATAAGCAAAAGTTTTTTTGTGTAAAATACTTTAGACTTGTTAAAAAACGGACAACCAAAATATAAAAGAAAAATTTGTACTAAGAAGAATCATGAAAAATTTTACAAGAATAATATGAAACAAACTGATCACTTGCATAGACCTTATTAAAAAATATCTTAATACTCGTTGTCATAGTACAGTAAACATCTTCTGGCATTCTCTTTTGTTTCTTATTTATTCACTCATATATTAAAATACGTTTCAATGCGTTTTTTCATGATTTTAACATACAAAATTTTTTTACAATAACTAACTAAAATAACTTTTTCTTTTGGGCTTGCTATAGTTGTAATTGTTGCAGGGACATTAACATTGTTTATTAAATCATGATTTTCTGAAAATCATGTGTTTTCAAATTGTATGCCGTTTTAAAAATTGCACGTATAATTTTGTTCTGTTCTGTAAATCGCACTGTTTTTGTGTATTTTTCGATGTGATTTTAACTGTTTGAAAAAAAAACCAAACAGCTGATTGCATGTTATGGGGAACGTGTTATAAGGCATTTGTACAATTCGGTGGGAAAGCGAAATTTGAAAATATAAATTTTTAAGGAAGAAATCCATAAAGTTTCCTGATATCATTTAATAGACAATGAATGAGGGTAGAATGAAATATATATTAATGGTAAAGCGCAGTTTTGATATGGAAGCCAATGGTATTTTTTTTAAAGTGTTCGAAAGATTTGAATATTATTCTTTTGATAAAGCAAAGGTTAAAAAAAGCCAGTAAGGCACCTAAGGGTTTCTAAAAAAATATATGTAGCTTTTTTTCAGCTAATTTTTTATTATTTATTTTTATTTGAAACATTTGTAAATTTTAATTGAACTTTTAGTGATTTTTAATCAGAAATAAATTTTAGTCAGGCTTAAGTTCAGTAATTTCAATTCTTATTGAATGGAATATTTTTATTAATTAATGTGAGTTTCTAAAGAAGAGAATAACAAGAATCTCTACCCAAGTAGATAGACTAGGGTGCTGATGAATTGCGTGGCTGCACAGAAAAGTATCGGTATTTCCCCCAGCTTAAAGTCTAACCCCCTTATGCAAAAACAATTGGTAAACTTAAAGTTGGTTTAACACAGGAATTTTGTATGGCAAAACCGGTTTTAATGCATGTTTTAACTTTAACAATCGTTTTGGCATAAGAGCATAAGAAGACTCTTCTTTAGAAACTCACATTAATTAATAAAAATATTTCATTCAATAAGAATTGCAATTATTGAACATAAGCCTGACTAAAAATCTATTTTTATTATCAAAACTTGGTCTTAAAATCCTAAAATTTATACAAATTAAGAAAAAAGATTGTCAAAATTGTGCACTTCAGCAACGTTATATACATATATATATATTCCTTTTACTCCTGCAAGGAGCATAGGGCCGTACTTCAGCAACATTGGAAAGAGTTAAAAGTTTCTACACATTTTTCACAACATATTCTTAGCAAAGATTTGCATCCTTAGACCCGTAACAGTTTTAGTAATTTCCACTGGTCAAGCAATATTAGTCAATAGAATATGTAGCAAATCACGTACAATAATGAATAAATAAAAACTAATTTTAATTTATTTTCTCTTGTATACATACATATATGTATATTTTACAAGGTGTGTGGTTGTTTTTTAAGGATAATCTTTTGGAATAGGAATTAAAATGTCATATGATTTGGCAAACTATTATCATTTCTACTCAGTTTGTCTTGTAATCATCATCATCCATTACTGGAATTTGTGTGTTGAACACTTTTTTGATACATATTGTTTATGTAATTTAATTTTTGATAAACATGAACGAAATAAAACTATTTGCAAATGATGAACTTACTGTTTATACTTAAATAGTAGAAATGAGCGATATTTTTATACCTGTAACTTTTTCACACTGATTGAAAAATCACTATTCACTACTGCTTTTGAATTTATCATGTAACATCTAATTAAAGTACATATAGTTCTTTAATACAAACAGTGAATAATATCACATAAAATTTTTTTTATCTCTTCAGCTTTTGTCGAAAAATAAACGTAAGATCGTGCCAAATCGTGCCAAATCATCTTTTCTGGCAACTTTAGGCCTCACATTTTTGTCATCACAATTTTATTGTCTCTCTGTCTTTTTTACGACAATATTCAATGTTTTTAAAGAGTTGATTCAAGGCCTATTTATCAGGTCAATGCAATCGTCCTGATGATATTCTGTGTTTTCGTGTTTAAACTGTCAAAAGCTGCTTGCACCATACACTTTAGTTTATGTTTGTGTGTGTTTCTGACAACTTAAACACAAAGTTGTTTTTTGTATTGCTGTGTTTTAGTAGAGTTGCATAGACCTAATAAATAGGCCTTGAGTTGATTGATTGTTAATTGTTTACTCTTGTTACTCCTCTTATTAGCATTTCTCAAAATAAAAGAAATGCTGCAGACAAAATACTTTAAGGCAGAAGTTCTCAAAAACCGTGATTACGATCGCAGTTTAAGAGAACAGTGATACATAAATATAACATTATCAAAAAAAAAATTAAATCATGGGATCGCCCATCTCTAGCAGCGATGTCAACTTGGTGCCTTTGGCACTATTTTTAGTGCTTTTTGAAGACTCAAAAAGCCAAATTTTGAGAGCTAGTGCCAAACTTTTGCTTTGTAAACATTTTTATTTTTCTAAAAATTACTTAATAAAAACTTGGTGTATATTTTTTAGTTTAAAGCATACACTTTTCGTCTGATATTTTCATTAAAGATGATAGTATTGCAGAAATAGAGCATAACTTAGAATATATTAAACATTATTAAACTTCACTCGTTTGAATCTTCACTTGCTTTTCACGTTAGTTGCTTTCACGCTTTTTAGATCTCAAAATTACGCTTTTTTGTGTTTATTTTTAAATTTTGATAAGCTTTTAGAGTAAAAAAAGTTGGCATCACAGATCTCTAGTAGTAGGGTTATATTGCGTACAAAAAAGATGGCAACATTTTACACTTTACTTGCAAATAGTTATTAAGTTACAATAAAAACGCTATACGGCAACGCTCTCTACTTTTATTTGCAAATAGGAATTGCATATAAACGGGATAACAAACAATTTTGTTAAATTTCATGGAATATTTGTCAATTTTGAAAATAAAGATGACTAAATACACTTTATAACTAATGCCTGCCTGCCTTCGATCGATCTCATACTTTCACAAGTTGTCAAATAATTTTGTTAAAATTCTTTAAATGACCGCATGTGTTCAAGTCTTTTTAAACTTGCGTATGTAAAGAGCAGTGTTGCCAGAAAATTATAATAGTATAATGCTAAATCAATTTAAAATAACTGCTAAAATGTTCTACAGAAGGAAAAAATAACACGCTAGATTTCAAATTCATATATTTTTTACTTTGAAAAACTTGAATTCTTTTTGGAAAAAAGAATATGGTAAATCTAGCATATGTAGATCGTTCTACCGACTCAAATAAAGATTTCATACATTTCTCTAAATTTTATGTGCTTTTCGCGTGGATGAGGGAATATGTTCCATTTTCTCACATTAACTTTTCATTCAAAATCGAATTGGAACAATTTTAATTTTCGTTTAAACATTTATAAGACTATGCTATAATTTTGGCCACAATTGTCAGTAATACAAAGTTATTTGTAAAGTACATAATTTAAATATGATTTTAATTTTGCTTTACTCTTTTTTTTGTTGAAATATTTCAGTTTATTTTCTTTTTTTAAATTTTTTAAACAATTTATTTATATACGTATATTTGCTTTAATTTTTAAATTTCTGCAAATACATGACATACACTGATAATGATAATAATACATAATAATAATTTATTTATAATGTTTATATGAAAATTTTTACTATTAACGTTTCTTGTATTTCATTTTATTTAATATTATTTAATTTTATTTTATTTCATTTTATTTTATTTTATTTAATTTTATTTTATTTTATTTTATTTTATTTTATTTTATTTTATTTTAATTTATTTTATTTTATTTTATTTTATTTTATTTTATTTTATTTTATTTTATTTTATTTTATTTTATTTTATTTTATTTTATTTTATTTTATTTTATTTTATTTTATTTTATTTTATTTTATTTTATTTTATTTTATTTTATTTTATTTTATTTCATTTATTTTATTTTATTTAATTTTAAGTTTAGCTTAATTTTATAGTATAGTTTTTTTTTATTAATAATAATAATTATTATTTTTTTAAATATATTTGTAGTAAATATATTTTATGATAAATATTGATTTTAGTATTATTTAATAATTTGTAAATATGTATAATTGTTATTTTTATAAATCATTATTTAATTTTATTAGTTTTTATTTTTATTTAATTTGTGTTTTTGTGTATACTTTTATATATATGTAAGTAGGTATGTATATATTTTTATTTAATTTTTTTTAACCAAAAAAATGTATTGTTTTATTTCCATGTTTTGTTGTTGTTGTTTTTTTTACTAAATAACTTTCTATTAGGTAAACAAATGTGATTAGATGATTTAACAATTACAATTAGCATTGGGTGTGCCTTGAGGTTGATCGGTCAGTCTTTGGCCCTTTTGGCCGCCACCTACTAACGTTGGATCTGCGTCTAGGCTTTCGGACATTTTATCGCAAATAATATCAACCAAACGTTCAAAAACAGCCTTGAAAATATATAAAATAATAAATGAAAATAATATACATTGAATTTTGTGCGGTGTGGAAATAATAAACTCTCTTCTTTTATCTCTTCAAACTAATTTTAAAACACCCTTACACTTTCAAGCCTTTGCATAGACTTGCATAGTATAAACTTGAACTAACTGCCCGTCTAGACTTGCAATTTTTGTTGCAGCAATTTTTTATATTTTTGTGAAAGAAAAAGAGAGAGAGAGGAATACAAAATGTATATACATGTATTTTACATGTATATACATATATATATATATAATATCTATTCTAACACTCTCTCATATTCAAGATTTGTTGCAACAAAAACTGCAAGGACTTAATTAGCAAAAATTCCTTTAAACAATATATCAACATTTGTAAAAAGATATTGACCATATTGTTTTTATTGCAATGAAGAGATACTCCCTTTTTTTTAATGAGTGACTTAAGTATATCACAGCAAAAATTTATCATGATTTTGTAATGGGTAGTACTCTTTTAATGGCTTACAAAGTAATGAGTGGTACATATTTATCTAATTTTTTTATATGTATAATAATGACTGTCCTGTAATGAGTAAAATAACAACTTATTTATACCATTACGCGAAAGTACTTATCGTAGTACTTTCTAGTTTATAACGAAATATGTATATGTACAGAAAAATTTATCGTGAAAATGAACTTCGAAGACAACAAAAAGAAAAAATGCTCATTAACTTTTGAATAATTTTAAACAAAAACTAATCTAAAAACTTTTGCATATTTTTATGCAAAAAATAACCCATTCTATTTTGAATACTTTTAGGCAATCAGTAATCTATTAACTTTTGGATGTTTGTAGGCAAAAAGTATAGGGTACCGCATTATTTTTGAACTTCTCAAACAAAAATAATGGGTTATTCAGTCAAATTGTAAGTACTTACGACTGGGTGCATGTAGCACTTTTTTGCATTCTAGTAGGCAAACTTTTTTGTTTGCATCTTTTTCAAATCAAATTTAATTTTATTTAAATTTTTTTATTTCATAAGACAAGTGCAACTCACCTTAACATTAACATTTTCTTTGGCCGAGGTTTCAAAGAATTCCACACCCAATTGATCGGCCAATTGGCGACCACGTTCAAATGAAATCACTCGTTGATCTTCCATATCGCATTTATTGCCCACCAATATAACTTGTGCGTTATCCCACGAATAAGTTTTGATTTGAGTTACCCTAAAGATATCACATTATTATTATTATTGTAATTTTTTATTTTATATATTTTGCGAATTACCAATCTTGCACAGAATTAAAGCTGTCTTCGTTCGTAACATCGTACATTAATATGAAACCCATCGCACCACGATAATATGCTGTTGTTATTGTTCTATAACGTTCTTGGCCAGCAGTGTCCTTTGAAAATAAAGTTAAATTATTTCTATTACAAAAACAAAATACATATACTTTTATAATAAACTAGTACATATAGTGACTGGACGACGACACAACCCAGGTTTTATTAAGATTCATAGAAAAATTATCCAAACGTCATACATACATACATACATACATATGTACAAACTTACACACATATGTATACACATATAATTCAACTATAGTTAATAACATACATAACAGCTTTCCTATACTGAAATTAAAAACCAACGGTAAAATACAAAAACAAAATCCCTTCAACTAAGCTAATTTAATTTATTGAACTCTCTTTCCTCTTAGTATTACGCAGTGTTGCCACTTCGTGTGTAATTAATTACCTGAATTGGGTGTAATTTTTATTGTTGTTGATAGAGGGGGTGTAATTTATTTTAGGTTTAATTAAGGTGTAATTAAAAACTATTTCGTTTTAAAAATCTATCATTCCATTTTGAATTTTTCTTTTTCTTTTCGTTTTTCAAAACTTAAGCTATTCTATGACATACTCAAATAAATAAAAATTTACATACCACCATTTTTTGCTACCTGAATTATAGCTAAGAATTAAAATAGATTCATATCGAATAAGAGTTATTTGCTGGGGTTTGTATAAGTTTCTTTTGTGATTTTCAAAAATATTACTATTTGTGAATTCTCGAATAGTTCTTGAAAGTCTGTGAATAAGATAAGAGGTTTGTGACTATTCAAAATATGTGGTTGAAGTCTACTGATGATTTGTTACAACAGCAATGAAATGCATATAGACAAAGCTGAACCACCAGCAAATAAATTTTAAATTTCAAAAACAATGTTTTAAAATGCCACAGCTTATGGGAAATTGATAATGCAGATGTAAATTTAATTTTAAGCGTTAACGAAATACTTGTTGGTCTTTTGGCCTATGGGTAATTCCAGAAAAAGGTCAAACAAAAAAATGTATGATTTGAACGAGCTAAAGTTCGTATCGCTTTTTAAGCCAAATTATATGTGATAATTGTTAACGATCAAATAACATCAAACGGAACAGCCAGCCGTTTTCGAAGGCCACTAAACCTTCATCATCAGCGTTCTTCTGTGTTGGTCCACTGTGTGTGGTGTCAGTTGATGTAGATTTCTGCCTTATATACGAAACTTTCTTGCAAATGGAATACGTGAATTGTTTTGATTCATCGTATTTCAATTTGCTGAAACGTGTTTTGTAATGAAAGCCCAAATTTACCATCTCTAATTTAAAAAAGACTTACCATGATGAATCATTTTTCATTTTGGCGATTTTTTCGGATTTGCCGATTTATTTTAGTGTTAGAATTTTTTTGTAATATTGTCGATTTGTTTCGTGTTGGTGATTTTTTTTTTGATTCTTGGCGATTTTTTTTCGATAGGCGATTTTATAAGTTTAAATTTTTTGAACGAAATATCCGACTGTAAAAAACTGTTTTTTTGCTGAACAGTTTTTTAACCGGTTAACCGGTTAATTTCTATCCGATTAACTGATCCGTTAATTTAAAATCGGCTTTTTTCGGTTAACGGTTAAACCGGTTAATTTCAGTCGATTAACCGAAGTAAAAATTTTTTTAATATTTTTGAGTATTACAACTTAGTTTTTGTGTGAGTAATTATTTGTTGCGTCTCATTTATAAAAAAAGGTAAGTGTTTTAAAATTATTTTTCGTACAAAAAAAAGAAGTATGTTCAGTAATCCTAACTTAAGTAAAACTTCAAAATCTTTGGAGATGGCTATAAAAGAGTTTAACTAGAGACTCTGGTACTCTAACTAGAGGGAATTATTAAGTTTTTATTTAATAATTTAATAAAAGACAATAGTAATGTTGCCAACGATTTAATTAAGGATTAGATTTAATGAGAGGCAGTACAAAAACGAAAGCCAAGAAATTCAGAAATTAACTTATTTTGCAGAATATTCGCCGCTGAGCTCTGTCATTTTGAGTCAGACGTTGACCCGCCAACAGAAGGAACTATCGATAGTATTGCAAGAAATGTTCTAAAAATATTAATCGAATTAGTTTAAGAATTATTATGTGTTTTTGGTTTTACTAATAAACTCAAATTAATAAATAATTTATGCACTTTTATTTGTTGAAAATACTTGATTTATCGAAAAACTTTATTATTCGGTTAAGCGGTTAATACCAAAATTAATCGATTATTAACCGATTAAGCAAAAAACTCGATTAAATGAATACCCTAGTAGATAAGCATTTGTTATTGCTTAATTTCTTTTGAAGTAAAGTTAAATCAATATTAGAAAAGTTAGTGTGTTCAGATCTCTTGGAAAAAATTGTCGCGTCCGCCTTGTAGTGTGCGTATTTGTACTTTACACATTAAAAAAAAAATTAAAACAAAAATTTCATATTTCATAAATCTACAAATAATCCATCATCTTTCATCTTCATTTCCACATTCACAAAAAAAATTCTTCATAAAATTTCGCTGAATTATGTACCCCCTGTTTCTACAAATGAGAAGGACGACGCGTCAAAAAAATTTGTATCAAAATCACTAAAAAGTATGAGTACTTTTCATATAAATTTTATACTCATGCCGCCCGTCTCGATTATGGGAACAGCGGAATACACGCACAAAAATAATTTCTATTTTTATCACGTACGTTTCTCACTGACATTTGCTTATATCATCTTTTTACTGTATTATTGATATCGCTCAAAATTTTTACTTAACTTAAGCCCGAGTAAGAAATTATTTCTGGTTAAATATACTACTTTAAAACACTTAAGATATATATTGGATATTTATACTCGTATTACTGTTTTTTTGTTCAAGTAAAAGTTCACGAATGTCGCGTCCGCCGACTGGGAATTGCCCATATGGGCTCTTTTCATTATGTTCCGATATAGAAAGGACTTGGATGGAAATTGTACAGAATTTTATATTGAAGTAGTTTGAAATGAAATGGTGAAATTTATTTAATTTTAGATATTTTTGGTTCAAACAAAAAACCCCAATCTTCTTAACCAAAGTCAATGTTTAATTTTATTATATTATTTTAATTTTAATTAATTTTTAAATTTAGTACAAATTTGAAAAAAAAAATAGTTGTTTCACTAAGGCCCAAATTCACAGTCTTTAGTTAACTACTGAGAGAGGTTTAACCAATGAAATTTATAAGAAGGAACGTTAGTTAAACGACGGGTGCTAGTTAACTATAAACTGTGAATTTGTTAAGTTATATTAGATGTTAAGTAGAAATCTACTTAATCTGTAAATAGTCGTACTAGATTTTGCTAAAATGTAAACGCACTATAAAACTGATTTGAGGCACAGACTGTCCTCATTTAAGACTTGAAAATTAGTTCAATAATAATTGTTTTTCATGGCGGTAATGAGTTATAAAAAGCTCGAATATGATAAGTAATTTTAACTGAGATTTTCTCCACGTATTTTTCTTTAATAAATAAAGGGTTTCTCTGTGAGAGTGCACTTTTTCATTTTAAAATAAAAACTATTTTTTATTTTATAACTTTTGTAAAGAAGACATGTTCCGATTAGGTATAGAATAAAATATCCGGCAAATGTCCCGCACGGCTCCGACGACAGGCCATTACTCTTTTCATGAAATTTTCCATGACTTTTGCACAGAGATGTGGCTGTATCTCACCGATGACGCGTTGGATTTCCGATTTGAGCTGAGGAATTGTTTAGGGTTTATTCGCATAAGCCCGAGATTTCACAAAACCCCAAAGAAAAAAATCGCACGGCGTTAAATCACACGATCTTAGTGGCCAGTTGACATCAGAATTTCGTGAGATAATGTATTCTGGAATTCGTTGCTGCAACAAGTCGATTGTTTCATGCGCGGTGTGGCAGGTTGCGCCGTCCTGCTGAAACCACATATTGTCCAGATTCATGCCGTCCAGTTGTGGCCACAAGAAGTCCGTTATCATATTTCTGTAACGAATGGCGTTCACAGTCACAGCAATTTCGGCCTCATTTGTAATGAGTTTTCACAATTATAAGGCGTTGTTCTCTCGAAAAGCGTTCCATTTTTAATAACCGGAATAAACAGAGGTGACAGCTGTCAAATTTCAGAGTTGTGCAAAAAATATTCCAATTTTAAAAACCCTTTAGAAAACACTAGATCTAAAAACTCTACTGGCTTTAACGGCAATTAAAAAAACACCCACTTTTCGTTTAAAAATTAAATAATTTTATCAACAACAATGAGGCCACAAAGTAAAAGCCGCCAAAAAAGAAAACAAATTTTATATGTACATGCGAGTATCTATATGATAATGTATGTACGTATGTATGTGTATTCATTAAAATTTTTTTATTGTAACAATCAATTTATTTAACGGGTTTCATTTAATGATGGCACTAAATGTTAAACAACCATAAAACAAACAACAATACGCTTATATAAAATAGACAAACATTTTATTCCACCCCCACTCGGCCCCACTGACCCACAAAATGAAACGAGAGCAGACAATTCGAAAGCTTTTGACAGACACTTACCCATATTTGTAGTTTGACGCGTTTGTCATGACGAAAAACTGTTTTCACTTTAAAATCGATGCCAACCGTTGACACAAAGGCAGATGTGAAACTGTCATCGGCATAACGGAACAGGAAACTAGTTTTACCCACGCTCGAATTGCCAATTATGAGCAATTTGAACATGTAATCGAAATTCTGATCGGCAGCATCTTTTTGCCATTTGGGATCACCTGAATTGGCCATCTGAAAGAGAGAAACAAATATTAAAATTTTAAACAAATCTTATTTTATTTTTTATTTTATAAACAAAAAAAAACTTTTTTCTACAGCGTCTTTGTCTGTTAAAAAAAAAGCTTCCAAGCTGGCTTTTTGTCTGCAAATTTTGCATAAAAAGAAAAATACTTGAATGAACAACTAAACATGATTGTTTTTTCTACACTTTAATTTTGGCCTAATTGTTGTAGCATGAAATAAATAGCATGAAAAATTATATACTCGCCTACAGTGGTTCTTACAATTTCAGTATAATCATTAAAAATATCAGAAAAGAAATTAAATAAATAAAGTTAGTTGTAAAGTATTACATTAGCAAAAAAGCTATGGGAAAAGGTGGACTTTGCAGTCCATTTTTTGAGCTTCCTGCCAAGCTCAATTCCAAATTGGTAAACACATTTATATTGTCTATAACTAAATTTTTCGAGAAAGTGAAGTTTTAGAGTCCTTAAATAACATAAAACCACGATTCGTTAGGATAATACCACTCTTAGACATGCAAAGTTTACTTTGCAAAGTCTTAATTCAGCTGTGTGAAAGACAGAGAGAGAGGAATACTATCTTTTTCTGGCTTTCTCCCAGCTAAATTAAGATTTTGCAAAGTAAACTTTGCGTGTCCAAATTAATAAACAAAAGAAAACATAAACAGCTGTTTATAGTTATGGCAGCACTAATACGTGAGGCAAATATATTTATGGTTTTGGCAATGGTAATGGTTATGGCATTATGGCATGGCACGTCTGATTGAAGCTTAAATTAGACGTGGCATAACCACAACCATACAAAACAGCTGTTGGAACAAAACTAATGGGAAATACTGTATTTAATTAAAGGTGATTCGCCATAGCCATAACCATATAAACCACTTGAATTTTGGTTTTGCTTATGGCTATGGCAATATGGTATAGCAACGTCTAATTTAAGCTTGAATCTGTAGTTAATAAAAACGTAGGGCTGCCAGTGAATGTGCCAGCTGTTATTGTATTTTTCTTTGCTTTATATATATATGTGTGTGAATGTTTGCCACGTAAAAAATTGCCGAGATTATACAGATGCAGATACAGATACACATACAGACTTGCTTGTACTTGGCAATTCTGTTTCAAATCTCGGCAATTCTTTCCCCTTCAAACCGACCTTTCCTCTCACACCCACAAACACAAGACTTGCGCAAGTAAAGTTGCCTAATCTGAAAAGGGCATATGGCCCATTTCATAAGCATAACAAAATTAAACTTGCTCAACAAAGTTGCTGAATGTGAACCTAAAAGCAAGTTCAAAAGAAAGTAAATAAAATTTAAAATTATACTTGCGCAATTAAAGTTTCCTAATCTGAAAGGTCGCTTACGGATTTAGTCAGCTGTTACGCAATAGGACGTTACGATTTGACTAACTAATCAATTAAAAAATTTATCTGACATTGATCACATTTTTAAGTTAAAAAAAGCAAACCCGAGTAAATCGATTTATCAAAGACTTTTGTAGTTATTAGAAAGATAAGTTTCGAGCTTTCGGAAGCCATTCCGAAATCAAATGTACCGCATTTGATGCAACTTGTTTTAAATCAGCTGCATCCAAGCCATAAGTACAATGTACGAGCTTTTACAGAAGAGCTTTTTTGTGCTTTCACACATAAGAAAGCACAATAACCAATCAGATGTCGGCGACATTATAATGCTTGCTGCCAGGCTTGTCAGTTTTTTTTCCGGATCTATTTCGCCATATTGATTTCGAAAATCGCCAAAAGTCGCCAAAATCAATTTCATGTAGTTTTCTGAGTATATATTTTATAATAAATTTATTTTTATAAAACAGTTTCCTAATAAAAACTTTTGTAAAATAACAAATTTAGCAGAAAATAGCCAAAAGTAGAAATAAAATCACCAAAAATTATTTCTTGCAAATTAATTACCTATAGGTATTATATATAATTAATATGAGAAAAATCTTCAAAATCAAACTGTTTTAAATTTTTACAGAGGAATTTTGCTAGAATTTATTTATGAAACTACTCCTTCAAAAAAACTAGTTTTCCTGAATTTCAAAAATTTTAAAGTCCAATTTTGTTAAGAAAATAGCCAACAAATTTATTTATAAGACATATCACCAAATCAAAAATTTAAGCGCCAAACAAGTTGAGAAATCGCAACGTTTGGCGAGAAATCGCCATATCTGATCTAATCCTGCTTACTGCTTACTTTGCAAAGAAACAAGAACAAATTGCAGGAGCTTTCAAAGCTGTTCACCTCAAATGCAAATATCAGAGTATGTGTGTTCGGACGTAGCTGTTTTAAATAAATAAATGTCCTTCGCAAATAATCCATTTTCAATAGCCAAGCTCCAAATTTTTTTGAATTCACTTTTTGACGAAACTATTCGACAAATATTTACCTGAAAGAAATGAATAATAGCGAATACAAGTACAAAGGAATCTCTCTTGAGCGGACACTGAAGGGACCATTGAAATGTGTCCGCACAAGGGGACTGTCCGCTCAAGAGAAAGCAATGCTTTGCTTATGGAGCTGTCGGGACATGTCAAAAGTATCCGTCTAAAGGGGGTGTTCGTCAATAGGAAGTGTCCGTTAAAGGAGATTCCACTGTATTTATTACTTCACTAATGAATGCTTATGTATGAGTTTACGTCTCCCTGACGCCCATATTAATATAAAAACACTTTAGGCAAACACATACTTTATATCGTTATAGAAAATGCAAAGCGGCCTTTATAACATTTTGAAAATTTAAAATTTCATATATTATGGTAATCAAATCGTTTATTTATTTATCTATTGAAATATGCAAAAAAAAGTCGATTTGAAAAAATAATGAGTTATGGCTTTTCTATATTAAGGTAACGATATGTACCTATATAGTTTGTTGTATTACAAACTTAAAGTATCTGAGCAATTTTTGTCTTATTCCATTTTAATTTAACATGTTTCTAAATAAAAATATTAAATACTCGTAAAATTGCGTCAGCAAATTCATTTCAGACTGACTTTTTGCAAGAAGCTACTTCATCTGTATCAACTTTTTTTATACAAGTGTTTCTTTATTTTTCAATGCATACACACACATATACAAAGCCATATACATGCATACATACATATGTACATATGTATAAAGTATGAATGTACATACGTATTTACACGCATGAACCGGAAACGAACGAGTGGCATTCAGGAGCATTTCTTTCAAATAAGGACAAGTACAACAGCAACAACAATAACCAAAAACACGCATAAGTGTTTCCGTCATAAGTGGATGGATGCACTTAGTTATAAGTAAATGCTCATACATACTAAGTAGGAAAATAAATAAATACATACATACATAAGTATGGATGCACATAAAAATATTACCTGTTCGTTGAAAATAAAATAAGACAAGCCAGTGGTATTTTGTTTTCGTTGTTTTTGCTACAGAACCAAACAATAACATTTACACACATACATATGTATGTACGTACTAGAGGTTCTACGTAAACAGTCTTGAAATGTAAATACGTCTTGTTTTGTAACGGCCCTATGTATAAGCAAAAATTGGCATGAACTTAGCATAAGTGACGAAATTGAATTAAGTGTTAACGAGTTCCTTCATACAATTTGACATTAAAATTTTAACCCTCCTCTAAGTCCTGACATGATTTTTAATGTGAACTTTCATAGAAAAACTCTTCAAGATCATGTTCAATTTTATCACTTATGCTAACTTCATGTCAATTTTTGCTTATACATAGGGCCGTAAATGTATTCTCATGGCATGTATTATACTAAACCAATAATAAATGCTGTCGTTTAATAAGTGAAGCACGATGTATGTACTGATGTTCGTGTATATGAGTATTTACAAGCGATGTCGTGAAGACTTCTTGTTCGTAACAAACACTCAAAAGAAGTAGTGTTTATGCATGTATGCTACCCAGAAAAAATATTCCTGCAATAAACAACTACAAAAATTAAGAATCAATTAAAAATGTATTTAAGTCAATTAAACTTTTGTTTAATTCTTGCAATAAACAACTTTATTTGAAAATAAAACCAAATATCAATTGAAAATGTACTTAAGTTAATTAAACTCGTGTTTAAAAATTTAATTAATTACAAAATTTAATTGACTCATTAACATTTTTTTTTGCTAATTTTTGATTTTATTTTCAATTAAAGTTGTTTATTGTAGGAATATTTTTTTCTGTAAAGATAGTAAGCTATTATGTGTTTAAGGGTGGTTTTTTAAAATAATACCCCTTTTAAACACGCACAGCTTACTTTGCAAAGTCTTTATGCAAGACAGAGGAGGAAATACTTTCTCTTTCTGTCTGTCACCCAGCTGAATTAAGACTTCGTAAAGTAAACTTTGCGTGTCTAAAAGGGATACAAGCGCACACAAAAAATGACAATGCATGTCTTCGTTTGTATTTCACGACTACGCTCCCATGTGTATGAAGAAGCAAGCATCAAAAATTCTTCAGTCACGAAATATTATCTTCTTTAATCCTGTACCTACAATAACTGAAATAAATGTCTTGCAAGCAATGTTGTTTAGCGTTTGTTTTTGAAGATATCGTTAAAGTAAAGCATTTAAAATATTCTTTTAGTTTGAAAGTTCTTTTAAATAGTTTTTTGCAGGGTTCTAGTATGTACATATGTATGTACGTGTATATGTATGCATGTATATATGGATGTATTGCTAAGAGAATAAAGACTAGTTTCATTTAGTTATTTTTCCTTGCATTTCAATGCACGATGATGCAATATTACTTACACAAACAATAAAAAGCAAACAACAAATAACGGGAAGATGAATGAGCAAGAAGAAAAAAACTGTTTATGCCCGTATGACTTCATACTTCTCAAGATGGAGTCCGTTAATATTAGTAAATGTGAGTGTGTGTATGTGTGTGTGTGTGCATGTAATAAATAAGTACATTTTAAGTTTATTTTTTGTGCGGTTTCGTGAAAAATATAAATTTTCTTTACGACCACACAAAAAAAAGATGAAAAAGTTTTGCATGAACCATAAAGACATAAAATTTTAATTACTCTTTCAACGTGACATCAACTGGAGAACATTTATATATTTACATATGTATGTATGTATGTGTATGTATACCTAACAGCATACATTTTTACCTATGTATATACACATACATATACATACATATATATAAAGCCGGGATCCCACTATCGGCACAATATACCGATTTTCGTCGGCTCACTGCAATAAAGTCATAAGTAATAAACCAAAATAGCCTTATTTCTCAATTAATTCCAGGATAAGTCCATATGGCTCTATTACCAATGCAGTGTGGTGCAATTATGTCATTATATTTATTTCAATCAGTAAAAAAATAAGTAAAATTTAGTTTATTACTTATGACTTTATTTCAGTGATCCCACAAAAATCGGTACATTATGCCGATAGTGTGATCTCGGCTTAAGTACATACATACATATATAAATAGATGTGTATATATACATACATACATATTTATGTAGTTATATTATTTGAGTGTTCGAATACTTAAGCGAAATCGTTCCAAAAAAACTTTTAATCTAAATTAAAAAAATTAAATTTATGCGAATAATACGAATAACTTTTTTATTTTTTTATTTGAATGAATAACATACATATTTATTTTAAAATAAAAGATAAAAAAAGCTTAAAAGTCTTATTCATAAAATATAATTTTGGTTTTGAGAACGTTTAACAAATACATTTTCATGCCAAATTTTTTTTGTAAACTTTTTGTAACCAAAAACTAATTTGTATGAAGATGTCAGCAAAACTTTATTTGATGATATTTGCCAGTTACTTTGACTCATAGACAATAATTCCTCTTATATTTTTATTTATTTTTTCTTGTGCTGGCTTATATCTTTTTATAACCTTTTTTTTGTAACAGCAACATAACAGAAATAATACAAAACAGAAAAGCACTTTGCATAATCGATATTTCAATTTAAAATAAAATTGAAAAGGAAAAAGAACCAAAAAATATAATAACGCTATTGTTTGCAACAGGAAATAACCAGTGCCTTGGTGGAGAGAAGTTGAAGTTTAAAATAAACCAAAGTATGTATGTACATACTACCAAACACCCACATTCAGGAGGACTATCTATCATTCATGGCACACATACGAGTACTCCAGCATTTCTGATGGTTGAAATGGTTACGCCACTGGTTTTGCTCCAGCAAAAATAGATTATGTGAATTACTCGTAAATGTTTTTCTAAAAGTTATGGTTTTTATTATTTAACTTTGATTTTTTCTTCATTTAACTAAAGATTTGATGAGACTTTTTTTTTCCTAATTAAAGATTTTTATAATGTTTTCCTAACAATAATTTTTTAATATAAAACTGTTTTGTAAAGGACATCCTCAGATGCAAATGCAATAACAAGTGAATGAGTGAATAAAAACAAGAACATAACATTTGACATTTGAAAATTATAAATAAATTGAGTAAAGCGCAACAAAGATGCCGTACGGACACTACACATGTAATACTAAACGAACTTCAGCCTATATAATCAAATATGGGCATTTCCCCCGAATCGTCAACCACGATGGAAAAATAAAATGTTTATAATCATTGTGTTTAATTGCTTATAATTATAATAAAGTATATTTTTATATAATAGAATGGTTAATAGCATATCTCAGGCTGTTTTACTTGAGGAAATTGGGCTGGAAGCTGGAAGCTGGAAAATTTTATATTTCTTATAAGCTACTTCTAAAGACGTTTTTATATACATAAGTACATATACATAACTATTTGTATATGTATTTGTATTATTTTGCATTGTTCAAAATCTCTCTATTACAATCAATTAAGAAGAGAAAAGTGTAAGGAGAACAAAAAAAGTTAGAAAATGGGAAAAGGCATGGTGATAATAATAAAAAACATGTGGAAAATCGTACTTTCGCGACCGAGATATCTTATTGTGTAAATACTGGATAGAGACTAGGGATGCCAAACGGGAAATCTCTAATCCCGGGATTGGGTAAATCCCGATTCCCGGGATTTGTAAAATTTAATCCAGGGATTTCGTTTTCGAGATTTCATAGTAATTTTTATATAAAAAAAAATATTTATAAATTAAAATTTTCGTTGATTTTATGGTATTTTTTATAATATTAAAAGTCCCATACAATTGTATACCTGCATTTTTAACAATTCGTGACATACTTTTTAACAATTCGTGACATACTTCTTATAAATTAATAACAAGAGCGAAATATATACCACTACAATATACCACTAAGAATTATTTTGTAAACAGAAAGAATCATATGAGATTTTGAAGAGAAATAACATTTGGAAAATTCATAAGTTTGACAGATTTATTCCGTCTTACTATATATTATGAGGGCAATTATGAATGAAATTCCATGAGAAATTTTTCCCGGGCAATAATTTCAAACAGTAGCAAATAATAGAGAAAACAAAAAAATTTAATTGGAAAAGGGAGAAATTTCTTGCGGAAATTTATTCATAATTGCAGTGTATCTGTATGTCGACTCCTCAACGCTATAATAAAATTAGCACTTATCTACTTTTCTGTAACAATTGACTACTATTGACAGCTCCATACAATTGAAGTAGAATACAATACAAAGCAACTGCAAACTTTTTGTTGTCGGGTTGACGTAAACGAAAGAAATATTTACCGAATAATACCGAGTATTTTGATGACAAATTTTTTATATTCGTTTCGTTTTTCAAAAGTCCATAGATTTGTATGCATGTTCGTTTTGGTTAAGATTATAGAAAAAATGTATGTATATTGAAAACAAAAACAAATTTTCATATTTAGTTATGGTTTTCAGTATAAATTCTCTAACATCAAATGTGATTAATCAACTTAAAAATAGACGAGAAAAAATCTTTTGATTATTATTTCATACTCGTATTAGAAAATTATTAACTCTAAAGACAATTGTGTAATGATATATTATCGACATAAAACCTTTTAAAATGCATAAAATTTGTTATTGAAGTAATATTTATTAAAAAAAATAATTTATTTTACCAAACAATTTTAGATCCCGAAATCTCAAAAATTCCGAATCCCGGGATTTCCAATAATCGATCCCGATTGGCATCCCTAATAGAGACCTACATTAATACACTTTTAAAATAAATTAATCACTTTTCATTATTCTGTTCCACTTGGCAGATTTTTACATTTCACTACTGTCAACCAAAGTTGACTTCTATTTGGCGTAAGTTCGTAGCAACATGTTTATAACTATTAATATGAAAACTTAAACTCGATGAAATCCATCTTTTGCACTAAGCATATAGCTTCCAACATGCTATCAAATCGCAAAAAAAAAATGCTTGCAACAGTTTTGTTTTCTACATTTTTTGTCGAAGCTCTTTCTTTGCTTCGACGATTTTTTTTTTGGTTTCCGACGCTTTTTTTAGTTTAATTTTTTTAAGTTTTGGCCCTTTTTTCTTTGTGGGAATTTTTTTTTTTGGTTTTGGCGCTTTTTTCCATTTTGGAATTTTTTTAGTTTTTTGGCGACCTTTTTTCTTACGGCGATTTTTTTTTTGCATTTTAGCGATTTATTTCATTTGTGGTGATAGTTTTTTATTAAGGTCCGTGATTCTCAGACAAACAGACGGACATCGAAGCGCAATAGGTTGCATTTTTAGCTTTGGTGTACGGAACCCTAAAAATGAAGCACTATAAAAAACCTATTTTATATCTGGTGGATTCAGCCAGCCCAGGTAATTGTTTTCGCTGCATATTCATTTGCGGTAGACCCGCCTAAATTCAGAAATGTATTCTTGGTATATCAAATAAATGAAGTCGTTTAAAAATTTACAGAAAAATGTGTGTTGACATTGGAGTGAGATTCAAATTACAAACGAGGCCACCTGGCATGAATTCGCCTTGAATGGAATAGCTAGTAATTTTAGTTACTTTTTGATTTTTATTTGAACTTATTTTTGTTTATTTGTTTGATTTCATTGAGCTTAAGCTTCTAATTTATTTATTTCATTTTGAAAAATAATTACAAAAGATAATATTTTTAATGCCTCAGAGAAATATTTAACTTTTAATTATTCATCATTTGAAATAACATCTTGTCAGCTCAGTAACTGCTTTGAAGATATAACAAGTTAAAAATTAACGCAAACAGAGCTTCAAAAGTAACACACATACATCCATACATAAGTGTTTAAATAATTATTTTGCATTAACCTTTCTCATTTTATTGTGTAACACATCTTTTTATCTTTTATTCTACTGGTAATTGCTTCCATCTGTAATAACTCCCAAAAGTGGGAAAGATATGCAGCATTTTATAAAACAAATTTTACACTCTTTATAATTGCGTTTGTGTTTGTGGTTGTGTAATATGTACAATATGTATGTCATCTATCCATGTATATATGTATGTAAAGCATCGATGTCCTTGAAAAAAAGAAACTACAACAGTACTACGTGCTGATAAAAATAGAATAACCTCCAGTCATTAACGCATGAATACTTTTACAAACAGTAGAAAAAGTATAGTGAAGTCAAGCGCAGCAAACAGAAACGAACGAGCAGGATACATACATACATATGTATATTTAACATCAGGGATGTCGTTTGTTTACATAAGTTTCATGGTTTTAAACAGGATAATAACAACAAACAACAATACTTCTAAAGTGTGTCTGTGTGTGTGTGTGTGCGTGCCATAATAAAGCCCTTGATTATTCTTTGACCGTTTTTGAAACTTGAAATTTAAAAGCAAACAAATAAATATTTATTTTTATTAAATAATTAAACAAAGATTATATAAAGTTATACCGTGTATCTTTATATGTAATATTGAGCTATCTGAATTCTAGGGAAATAAATTCCAAAATGACACACTGGCCTTACACGAGCATGCTACGACCAATTATAACTTAAGCATCGTTAGTGTAGTGAAAAACATTTGGGGTATTCAAATCATAGCCATAAATTAATATGTTTTATAATTATATAATTTACGATTATAAATATTGTAGTTATTTGTATTTTCGATTTAGCACCTTTGTACATTGCTTACTCTCTCTCTCTCTCTCTCACTTCATTTGGTAAACTCTCTCACATTTCTACGTATAGTTACGACAAACCAATAAAAACAAAGCTCAGAAAGTCTTATAATTATAATGTTATGACTTTTTTGTTTGAGCCACAACAAAATCTTTTTTAAACTATGTTATAATATTAAGACATTATGACACTTAAGACTACTGTTTGAATACCCCCATTATATCCAGTGCTGGATTTACGTTAGACCCGTGAGGCCCGAACCTAGGGCGGCATGGTTTTAAGGGCTTCAAAATATTAAGAACCGTAAGAATTAACATTTTAAATAGTTTGAAATTGAGAATTTTTGTGACTTACCTTTGCTTTATAAATATCAATGAAATATTTAGAATATAATTCTAACCTTACCTGTTAATTTATTGGTGCAATCTAAATTTTTTTTAGATTTATATGATAATGTTGTTAAGCGCTGGAGTAGACAATTGTGCATTTTTAAGATTTAACGACAGTTTGGGCAAGTGTATTTTACATGTTTATTTACGAAACCACTAAGTGCGATTCAGTAACTTTTAACGATCCGACAATCGTAATTTTTGTCTATACATTTTGTCGCTTAAAATAACGATTGTGTGATTCTGTAACTTATTTTTAACGATAGGACGCAGCTGATATTTTCTTTTTTGTTGATTTTTGTCGATAATATTAAAAACACATAAGTTATTGTCGCTTAAATAACGACACAGCTGACATTAATCTACAACGAATAACGTTAAAAATGTTACTGAATAGCAAATTCGATAAATTTTCTTTATAATTATTTTAACGATGCGATTATCGTTAAAAAAAGTTAGTGAATCGCACTACTGCTGTTGGCGTACTTTAAAGTTAATAAAAAGTTACCCAAAACCTTAATGATTATCAGTAAATAATATTTTCATCAATTTATTTAAATTTCTTTTAGGAAACATGCATATATTTATATATATATATTTTTTTTTTAATATTCGCATTCGAATGAATTTGGGAGTTTTTCAAGCGTATTGAGGGCCAACTTTAAGGTCGGGTGCACCCCGTAAAACACAACTTATCGGTATGAAATTTTTGTGTATTTTTCTTACATAAAACTGAAGCGATTTGGGGGTGAGAGTAGAAGAATTCAAAAAAAAAAAAGATAACGGCCACCCTAATATACATATTAAAATAACGATATATTTATTTCATACAATTTGCTTTTAGTACAAGTTATTCTTCCATTTTCAACATTTTAGATTGTTTGCAGCATTAAGAAAAAACAATGTTAATATGAAATGACGCTATAAGAGGGTCAATTGATGTTTATAGTATAGAATGAAAAAAAAGTGGTAAAATTCCCAGAAGATAAACAGATAAGAAATAAGTAGATAAATGTAGTATACATATACATACATACATATACATACATACATATACATAAGTTTGCAGTAGCAAAGAAAAATTTTATTTTGCCATATACTGCATATAATTTAAAATCAATTTTGTTTTATAAGTGAAATTAAGATTATCTTTAAGATAACGTTAATGACATAAATAATAGATCATAAAAGATTTACCCCATATGCAAAAAAATTTACGTATGCTTCAAGTGCGCGTTAAAGCGGTTTTTGTATGGAAATTTTGTATTAACGTAAACTTCAAGCACACTTTAATTTTTTTCCATATTGGGGTTAGATATTAAGGGCAAATGATGTTGGTTATTTTTTATAAGTACTTTCAAAAAGTGCATTTTTTCTAAGCACTTGATTATAATTAAAGATCTAATAATACAGTCAAATCCTGATAATTCGTACCCCGATAAATCGTAATTCCCGATAATTCGTATTAAACTGTCGGTCCCTTGAAAAAATCTCGTTAATTCGTAAAATTTCCATATATTTTGGTCCCCTCGCTAATTCGTAATTTTTTTCAAATAAAATATTTTTTACCTCTTATAAATCATAATTGTTTGCTAACTACCACTTATAATTCGTAATAAAAACAACAGAAACATGGAAGGAATGATTTTTTGTTCACCTCTATTTTTTTTTGCGTGGATAATTGCTTTTACTTGGGTGTGTGTTTATTTTCTTAAGATCAGTTTGTTAATGAATTATGAAGAAAAGTGTTTTTTTTATCGTTGTAGTAAATAAATTTAAAAACCCCGTTAATTCGTATTTATTTTATTTTAACCCTGTTAAATCGAAAAGATTATCGGGATTTGACTGTACTATAAATGTGATAGATTGCGTGCATGTTTGTTATTCAATCAGACAACAAGTAGTAATTAAAAAAAAACAAAAAACCTGATTGAGACCAACTTTTAACCATTAACGTCCCTTTTCACAATGTATGGTTAAGAGTTAACGTGAACTTTAACTGACAGTTCTTCATAGAAAGCTTGCCGTTAATAAGTAAAAATAATTAATGTGATGATCGTAAAAAGATAAGTAAGAATAGGTAAACATACTGAGGTAGAGTAAAATAATTTCGTGCTAACCTAAATAGAAAAATGAAAAATTGGAAAAAACAGAAAATTAATAGTGATACTTATAAATGTAAATTACCAAAGGTAAATCAATTGTATACACATCAATCGTTTCTCATATTCCGTTTCATTGTACATTTAAGTTAAATAGCTGATGTTAATAAGAATCTCTACCCAAGTAGATAGACTAGGGTGCTGATGAAGTGCGTGGCTGCACAGAAAAGTATGGGTATTTTCCTCAGCTTAAAGTCTAAGTTGAATTTTTCTTCTCTTCTTTAGAAACTCACATTAATTAATAAAAATATTTCATTCAATAAGAATTGAAATTACTGAACTTGAGCCTAACTATGAATTATTTCTGATTAAAATTCACTACAGTTCAATTAAAATATCTAAAAATTTCTAACTTATAATTTTTTTATTGTTACAAATGCAATTATAATTTATTTTTAAGCAGAAAATTTTTTGAGATTCGATCCTGCAACCTCGTGCACAATACCCACTCAACCACAGGGCCACCCATATTTCAAAAATATAAACACCAGTTAAGCTTAGGTTAATATCTTAGTATAATTACGGGACTGGTTTCAGAGTCACATTGGAGTGAGCAATTAACATTATATTTACACTATTTGATAGGTCCATTCAAGGCGAATTCACATAAGGTGAACTTAATTCGCCAGCTGACTTAAGGCCCAACTTTAATATGAATATGCTGGCTTAAGCTAATGCCAGAATTGAACGATAAGTTTGTCAAATACTAAAGCAATTCAGATGTGACTTTTAGGTGGCCACAATGTACTTATATGCAATTAACTATTCTTTAGCCACAGTTGCACATATAGGTATTGTTCAAATTTTTTTTACTAATTTTGTTTCTTCTTATAACTACTAAATGAATGCAATTCAATCAAATTAACTTGTTGGAATGTCCTAATCTATTAAAAATTCACGTGTAATTATATCCAACACTTTATTACTTGTTTTATTTGTTTTGCCTACCAAAAAGTACAACAGTGAACATACATAAATAATCTCATGTGTATGTGTGTATATGTGTAAAATGAAATAAAATAAATGAAAATAAAATTTTTGCTTTATTTTCTGAGTTTAAAATAAGAAACAATAAAAAAATATTTAAAATCAATGAATATTTTCTGCTGCTGTTTGCTTAAGTTTAAAAAAATTAAAAAACAGTGTTTTCCGTACGGAATGTGCGTTCAGTTTGGCACTTAACTTAAGCAAATGACATTTGACGAAACTTGACGAAAAGTTTCATAAGTACATTATAGTTTGCCACATACGTTTTATATGTAACCGCACAGTTGCTTAAGTTCGCTTATTCCTATTATAGTTGGGCCTTTAATTTCCCTGCTGTCAAAACGTTAAGAAATATTCTGACAGCAGGAAATTTTACACTAACAAATATACAAGGCGAATACGCAGAGTTGTAAATTAAGACCACCTTATGTCAATTCGCCTTGGGTCCATGTATTCAACCACATCGAACATGTTCAGTGCCGTTTACTACAATACTAGACCGAGTACCAATTAAATTTACTCAAGATCAAGAAGATACATCAAAAAAATTGCGAACATGTAATCATTCACACGATATGTGTTTTTTCCACCATACACTACTTTTGGCAACACTCGTATTTTCTCAAGTTATAGGACAAGTACGTTTGGATCAATTGTCACCAAATTTTCTGCAGGGTACATACATACATACATACATTTATGCATGCATTAGGAGTAGTGAACAACCCTGCAGATAAAAGGAGTAGTATGTGGTCAGAAGCATAATAGTTGCTTTTGAATTCAGACTGGTTGCACATCTGTTTTTTTTTCATACAACGAACTTTCGACTTTTACATTGGGTTGTCATAGGAGCACAACTAGTTGTTTTGTATAGAGTTGCATACTAGTTGAAGGACTAGTTGCTGTTATAGTAGTTTATAAAAATTCTTATTTCCCACGTTGTTTACATGGCAAACAAAAGAGAGTGAAAGAGACAGCGCGTGGCTTGTAGAGAAGTGCAGCCGATATTTCATCAAGCTTCTTAGTTCTGTGTCTTTATAATTAGTATAGGACTGTTCCAAAACGTAACTACTCCAAAAATTAGCAACAGGGAAGTTCCATTGTACAAATACACAAACACTTTATTATGTTGGAAATTTAAATGTGTGTGTAAATACGATTTATTTTTTAATATGTCGAGTGACCCAAATAACTATATACATATGTAATACAAAACTGTTTAATTTTCCAAAGACAAAATGAATACTGAATTTACTAAACAAGTTTTCAGAGCTAAAACTATTCCACAGTCCAATAATGTAAGAGTTTATATACATACAAAGCTAAATTTCAAGTTACATCATATTTTCAAACTCCAAAGGAAATTGAATGCTTTTATGGGAGTGTAGATGCTGCCATATACATACATATAAAGATTACGTGTTATTATTATTATTCTGTTTTGTTTGTATATCCTTCTTTACATAAATATATTCTTTAAAAAATCTAAACCACATACATATTGTATATACTTACATATTAAATTGTTGGTTTTTGATATTAAAATAAATTGTCTTGCCTTTCCCATTTCTTTTGTAGTCAAACTACTTGACGTATGAGTGCTTGACAGTTAAATTGCAATTGCACACTACCCAGTAAAAAATTTCAAAAACGCTAATCGGTATTGGAATTAAGTATTTTGGATGGAAGCTCTTTCCTACTGGATTACCAACTTAGAGCCATTAAACTATAAAGTGACCTCTACAATTTGCCCATTAGTCGCCTTTCGCACTATGCAAATTGTATTGCTAACTCAGTGTCCACACTTGCAATTTTGTTGCAGCAATTCTTGGTTGTTTTAGGAGAGAGAGGTAAGAAGCTTGGGGAGGGGTACAGTGTTTCATGTTCTCGGCAATTCTCTTTTGCTTTGCAATTTTCTCTATTCAACTTGAAGTTTGGTAGGGTTGAAGAAGGCATAACAAATAC
This sequence comes from Tachina fera, assembly GCA_905220375.1. NCBI lineage: Eukaryota > Metazoa > Arthropoda > Insecta > Diptera > Tachinidae > Tachina > Tachina fera. The sequence continues at coordinate 97,241,454 of LR999967.1, read as the reverse complement.
AAGAATTGCAGTACTCGATTTTTCTAATGTGGACACTTACGCAATTCCGCAGCAGAATTGCATGCAACAAAATTGCAAATGTAGACAGGGAATAAGCTGATTAGCTTGTCGGAGAGAGAGAGAAGAGGGCAAAAGAAACGAGTACTCAGCTTCATGTACTGTCAATACGTTTTGCATTCTCATTCTTAATGTTAAAAAAAGCACACGTGCATATATAAAACTATGCATACAAAATATGTGCTCAGAAATAATACTTGCATTGTGTGAACGCCGAAGAAAGTTTAAAGAAGAAAAAGTGATAAGTTTAGCCATAAGACTTGTGCAGTATTAACTGGGACTTATTACAACTGTCCGATAAAATAAATAATCAAATTTTATATTGTGGCAACATTGCTGTAAATACCGAATACGCATATTTACTCAACTACAAACAAAATGAAACCATTTTTGTCTATACTTTTTTGTTTCGTCATATTTTGTTCAAAGAGACTTCAATTTGGCTGTAGTTTATAAAGTAGAAAGCATAGCACCTTGTGAAAATGTGCCAACTTCAAATGATCAAATATCTTGATAAAAGTTGCAGGAAGGGATAACTTTCCTTTATTTTATCGCTCACCTTTGGATAAAGGCTGGTACGGAGTGCTTTCCTAATTTCACGTTTGTAAATTTACATTTATTACTATACGGAAAAATAATCGATGTAGCCTTTATATGTTTGCATATACACAAAATTATTTACTTTTTAATTTACAACATAACTAAATACTAAAAATTATTTACAATTTGTGAAAAATAAGAAATGTCAGGAATTTCCTGACAAAACAATTGTATGAAAATTAATTTTTGTTTCAGTTGACTAAAGGCCCTGATTCACTATCCTATACGATCGTACTATTCATTCACAAGAACATCTTGCAGAAGTCTGACCGACTTTAAAAAATCGCTTCGAAATACTGTTTTAGGTGTCACACCATCATACAAAAATTATGCAAAAACAACATTCTCATCTGTCCGATAATAAAAGAACTCTGATCCATTTAATCTATAATTTTATGAAAATTTTCACAAATATTTCTAAAATCGCACTACTTGCCAAAAAAAATCTATCACTCACAGACCAACATAAATTACGATACAAAGCATGTCCTGGCTGCCAACATTTCTCATGCCCATACAAAATGTATGAAACCAACGGAAATAACGCGACGTCAACGCTTTGCAATTGGAAAATCTAATTTTGACAGCGCGTAAAGAAGCGAAGTTGGCTGCAAAAGTGCTGTTCAAGGCCCATTTATTAGGTCTATGCAACTCTACAAAAACACAGCAATACAAAAAACAACTTTGTGTTTAAGTTGTCAGAAACACACACAAACATGAACTAAAGTATATGGTGCAAGCAGCTTTTGACAGTTTAAACAAGAAAACACAGAATATCATCAGGACGATTGCGTTGACCTGATAAATAGGCCTTGGTGCTGTTGTTGTTGTTAAGTAATGTAACTTTAGCTACTTTCAGGTAAATTTAGCGGTTTTATTTTTATATTTTATTTCTATTTAGATGTTTTTAATAATCAAGGCGAGTAAACATTACTGTTTCTGGCGCAACGTTAACGCTCTAATTTAGGTTACTCATTTCAGCGTAAAAGCTAAGCACTAAATTACGTTGCGCTTTGCGTCCACACTTTTTTTAGAACACTATGTCGAATTTTCCAGATCGTGCGATTGTGTAGGATAGTGAATCACGGCCTTAAAGAAGTAGTAATTAAAAAAATAAAAACCCCGACTGCGACCAACATTAAACCGTTAAATATCCTAAATGGTCTTTCGAAATGAAAAATCATAAGAGAAATCTAAAGATGATTTTAAAATACCTGTTAAATGATACTACTTTTGATATAGTTCGCCAATTTTTTACTTTTTTCGTATTTAACAAATGGCGTCTATTGGCCGCCATATTGCGTTTTGACTGCTGTCATATCTTTAATGACGACTCTTTTAGGATTAAGACAAATCGATTGATGTAAAAATTATAAAAATCGGACCACGCGTTGCGCAGTCGGGTAAAAAAGTCTCCATTTGTAGTTATAAGATCACTGTAATAGACAATAAATTTGAAGAATTCCGTATAGTTTTCTTTTGGAAGTCCGTACTAGCAAACAGATTTTTTTATACATACAGTTCTTATAGGAACCTGAATTTACGTAAGAACAGATTTCCGTTAAAAATTTGTTTTATAAACTCTTTACACAAAGTATAACGACCCTTAAAAAATAAAAAGTAGCCTTGCCTAGAATGTTTTGGTAACATAGTGTCTACACCTGATGATTTCATATCATGATGAATGTCATATTTATATCATGATGATATCGTCATGATTTATGTCATCACGTATAGACTCAATTTATTAATATTATGGCAGCGTTATGATATAAACATTAGAGCTCACGGTCTGATAAATTCATCTTGATATCAGATGTCATTTTATGTGTTACTGTGCATTTATCGTTTATTTATTGAAACAATTTTCGTTTAAAAAAGATGGCACGAAAATTATTTGTGACCAAAAAAATAAACAACACGCAAGTTAGATATTTTTGGCAAGTATTTCTAAAATATTTGTTTGATTCATCATGATCGAAATTGTTATGTGAAAAGTAATGAAAATGGTTATAGAGATGCAATGTAACGTAACCTACTTTTCATATAAATATATCGATCAGCTGTTTCCTACGTTGCAGTTACATTACATTACAGTCGGCTAACTGAGCCTTTAGGCTGACGTTTTTTAAATTAATTTTCACAATTCGCAAACGTTGTTCCGGCAGTCTAGTCTATTCATTATATAATGATAACACAAGCTCAGCAATATTGTAATACAGTTGCCACTTCAAACACCAAAAGTTCTCGCAAAAAAGTCTAATCGCAAGCATGAGTAAATAAAAGACCTAGAAAATGGTGGAAAATATTAAAAAGTAAAACAAATATTTCGAATCAGTCAAGAGTTTCATAGTTACAAACTACAGTAAAATCTCGGAAAAGTTAAGTCTCGAAAAAGTTAATCTCGCGGAAAAGTTAATCGAGCGGCTGTCTTCACGTGCCGCTCTAAAAAGTTAATTTTTAATTAACATTTTAGAGCGTGCATAAAAAAAAACGAAAAATTCTGAGTAAAGAGAAATATTTTAAGGTAAATTCAGCAATTCGTTAAATACATGTGCATTTCTATAAGAGCTAATAACTTTAAACTTTTACAGGTCCGCAAATTTTCTCATGAAAATAATTTGCCACCAAAGTCTTTGTTGCTCATAGACAACTGCACGGCACACAAGCCTATTGATTTACTGAAAACTGAGGACGGCAATATTATAGCAATGCTTTTTCCGCCCAACGTCACACCAATGGATCAAAATCCAATAAGATTGGTCAAATTGGGTTATCGAAATAAACTTTTATGCAACATGCTTGCAGAGGAAAACATTTCAATTGACCGTATGTTGAAGTTACATACAATTCGACAAGCCATATTGATGCTTAAGGCAGCTTGGGATGAATTGTTGCCAAGTGTTCTCAGCAACTCATGGAATAAAATAAACAAGTGGGATGATGATGAATATCAAGACGAAGACAACATTCCACTGTCTGCGCTTATTGCACTGAACAGCGAATACAACAATTCAATTAACGAAGTTCAAGTTTTACTTTCGAAGGTGGCCGATAATGTGGAGATCAACATAGATGACGTAGAAGGCTGGAATGAAGATCAAGCAACAGAGGATGTAGAATACGAATTGTCTTCTGATAGCTCTGACTCAGATATCGAGCAAAGTAGCCCACAAAAGGAAGTTAGTTATAATTTAGCACTCCAAAGCATAAATAATTTAATAAAATACTTCAAAAATGATGTAAAAGAGGTGGAAGACTTGATTCTCAAACGCACTAAATTAGTAGCAGCCTACCACAACAAAAGCAAGAAACAAACAACTTTAAAAAGTTATTTCACAACACCTAATACATAACTGAAATTTTTTAATTAATCATAAGTATGTACATACATATGTATAATATTAAAAATAAATGAAATAAAAATATTATTTACAGAAATATATGCTTTAAGCTTTATTTCGATAAATTTAAAAAACCTTCGGAAAAGTTAATAATTCGAAAAAGTTAATTACCCTTGGGACATTTTGATTAACTTTTCCGAGATTTTACTGTATAATGATTTGGAATTGAAAAAAAATCTTACAAGAAATGTCAAAATGCTTAGAAAAAAGGGATTGCTATTTCATAAATCAAAAACTATTTATTACAAAAATTAATGCAATTTTATCTACATAAATAAATCAAACAAAGTTTAATAAAAAATTAATATATTTTATCTACTGTATATTTTTACATAGATAATTACATATGTTCACATGAACATATATACATACATATGTACATATGTACTTACATACATATGTATACTACGAATACGTGATGATGATTTTTGTCCTGCGTGAAATAATATTCATGGCAACTTTTGTTATTTCTTTATTTTTAATAGCAATTTTATGATTATTTATTTCTATTTGCAGGTTAGAGAAAAATAAGTTGTTTTATCATATCAACTGTTTTTGTATTATCTTATTGATAGGACAACTACTTATCGCTCATTTACATTAACAACGTCATAACTCCACAAAAAACTATTTTTACAGAAAACAAGTTTAAAGTTTTCAATTTACACACAACTTAAAGGTAAAAGAAACATTTCTTTTCTCTTTCAAAAGTTGAGAGCAAAGAAGATATTTGCGTGAACAGTGATATGAGGACTAATTTCCAAAAAATAATATTTTTGAGTTATAACGCTGTTGAGGTAAATGAGCGATGTACAAGTGATGTTATTAATGTCAATTCGCTAATACGAATACGAATACGAATACGAATATTATAAGTGAAATTTATTTTGAAACTAAACAGAACATACTACTTTTCGTGTGTATTAAGTTAATAGAAAATGTTCCAAAATTTTAATGGTAGTCATTGAATTATATTAAAAAAAGATACAAAATACAAATTTATATACCAAATTAAATGGATTCCTACAACAAATGATAAATTAAATTTATTTAATTTTTTGTTTTGCAGAAAATCTACTGTGAAATGGGTATAGCAACTAAATCGTTTGGATCTCTTATTTCAAGGTATTTTTAAAGAATATTTAATTATATTTTAAGATGGAAATATAACTTTCGTGCAAATACTATGTGTATCAAAAATGAAGTATTTTAAAACGGGCTAAAAATTAAGAAAAACAATCAAGTACGACGTAGTTGAACTACGTTTTATACCAGATTAATGGGTCTTTATAGCTCAGTGATGAAAATTTAGCAATTGTTATACCATTTAACCAGAAGAAAAGTTAATTTAGCTATTAGATTTTTTAGCCATTTTTATTTTCATCTGACTATTTGTTTGTTAAGTTTTGCATGCGATTTTTCATAAAAAGTTTTAACTCTTAACAAAGGAACTATCAAAACATACAACGGATTAAGATATAATTGCACTCCTTTCATACATGTAAATTTTACTTTGCATAGTCTTAGAGGGCTATAATTGTTTTCTCATTATTATTAATAATATCTTTTAGATACGCAAAGTTTACTTTGGAAAGTCTTCATTCAGCTGGGTGAAAGACATAGGAAGGATTATTTTCTCTTTCTGTCTTTCTCCCAGCTTAATTAAGACTTTGCATTACATGGGAAAATGATGTAACTAGTCTGTTTCATCTAGATTGGATCACGTAGTCCAATATTATTATATGTACATACATTGGTACATATTTATGTATTTTTGTGTTCAGTTTTTTGTTTGCTTCTGGAGTACTCGAAGACAAATTATTTGATTTATTACTTTTATTTGTTATTATTATTTTGAATTACTTTCAAAATTTGGCTTGTTTTTATGGTTAAGCAATTGTCTATATGCATTTCGTTCCCGCATTTGGAACTCGTCAGTAGACTTCAACTCAAAAAAATTTTCGAATTTAGTTAACAAACTCCGTATGTTTATAGTAAGACTCTCAATACTATATTGAAAATCACAATATACAAACATAATAACTTTGAAAACGGCAAACAAAAATCTTTACAAAACAAGCATCTTATTCCATTGTGCATCTATTTTATTTTCCACCACCTTTAAAAAATATTTCTTTGCTGCAAAAGATATGTATATAATTTTTGTTTAATACTCTTGATTTACGTATTCGACGTCAATTTGCTTGTCTACACTTTTTTGTCTACACTTAGCTATTACTGCTGAAAGAATTCTGGCATCACTGATATATGTACCTCTACAGCAGCGTTGTCCACAAAGAGAAACAGATTCAAAATGTGTGTGTAATGGTGAGTGCACTGGGAGAAATTTGCTGGTAAATGTACTGAATAATGTTTTTGTATACAACATTTTTTATGTTTAATTAATAACATTAACTGAAGTATGAATGAAACATTAAAAAAATCAAATATTATATCATGAAAAAGATTAAGTGGAAATAAAAAATAAGTTCAATTACGATCGATTGTTTTACGTAATGTAAAGCACTTGCTTTGTCGAAAAATTTCAATTTTAAATAATGTATGTAGCCATTAGTTGGCTGCATGTTGCGGTATTTGTATTGATTTTACAATCACACAAAGCTTTATTATTTTTCAATTTCAAATTCTTTTTTAATTTTGTTATAAGCTTATCTCTGTCCTCCCCTGACAAACTACACATTTCTAAATGACGACTTTCATAATGACGCTTAAAACTGTATGCACTTATTCTTTTTAATTTTTGATTGCATACAAGGCACTCAGCTTCATTAAATATGTTTAGTGAAAATAAAAATTTTTCTCATAATATACCTTCTACATTTCAAAATAATAAAAAAATGGTTAATATGTAAACATAAAATTATTCCAAGTGTATTCAAATGCTGGAAAAAAAATCATAAAAATACTCAGTTGTTCTTCTCTTTTTCTCTAACTTGTAATCACAACTAATGATTTTATATCATAATGCTAGGAACACAACTGGGACGAACGACGAATTTTTCGGTGCGAACTTTCGTCATCAAAAAATAAAATACATTTGTGCATATGAAAATAAACACAACACCGCCGTACAACGAAATTCGTCATGCGTGACGAACTCTGAGATAGATTTATTTATATTTTGTACGCCGACGAACGACGAAAAAACAAAATTGAGAGAAAATTGTCTCTCTCTCTCTCTCTCACAGTTTTTGTACACACAACAACCAACTTTATCAAATATGAGAGAAGAATTCGGTGAGTAAATTCGTCGTTATTGTGCTTCACACGACGAATTTACGCAGCGAATGGCTATCGACGAATTCGTCGACGTAGACGAAATTCGTCGTTTGTCCCAATTGTGTTCCTAGCATAACTCGTAATATAATGTAGGCAGAGCAACTGTCATTTTTTTTATTAGTATCAGCACAAAGGAGTAGACGTTTATGATTTTATATTATGATGAATCAAACTAACATTTGCAAAATACTTGCCAAACATATTTAATTTGCGTGTTCTTTAATTTTTTGGTCATAAATAATTGTTGTGCGGCCTTTTTTAAACGAAATTTTTTTTTATAAATAAACTTTAAATGCACAATAACACATAAAATGACATTTGATATCAAGATGAATTCATCAGGCCTCGAGCTCTAATGATTATATCATAACGCTGACATAATATTAATTATTTGAGTCTATACGCGATAAATTTTCATCATGATATCAATTTGACATTCATCATGATATATTACATAGTGTCCACACCTGATGAATTTATATCATGATGAATGTCCAATTGATATCATGATGAAAATTCATCACGTATAGACTCAATTTATTAGTATTATGGCAGCGTTATGATATAACCACCAGAGCTCACTTCCTGATGAATTCATCTTGATATCAAATGTCATTTTATGTGTTACTTGCATTTAAAGTTTATTTATAAAACAATTTCGTTTAAAAAAGGCGGCACAACAATTATTTGTGACTAAAAAATTAAACAACAAGCAAATTAGATGTTTTTGGCAAGTATTTTTTAAATATTTCTTTGATTCAACATGATATAAAATCATCAACGTCTACCCCTTTGTGCTAATATTAATGAAAATATGACAGTTGGTCTGCCGGCGTATTATTACGAGTTATACTATAATATCATCAGGTGTGGACACCTGAGAAAACAAACATTTCGCCCGATGGAGGAAGTAATCAAACAGACTTAAATACGTTAAATTGGAAACATTAACAACAAGCAATGACAATAAATAATATTCTTGTATTTCGTAATTGACATTATTTTGGGACATTTGATCTCTAAAAAATCGAAATCGAACACAAATACGAATGTTCGCACATCAAAACTCAAAACACCCCAGATGTTCAATACTGTCAGAAAACTGTTGATGCTGTACAAATGACGCAAGTATGTATGCGAGGCCGCGTAAAAAAGCATAATCACTGATTACTAATGAAAAATAGTTTGATGCAGACACGTATTTATTAAATTAAACAGTTTCATACATAAGTAATAGACAATCTTATAGAATCTAACATGATTGGAAACAAATTAAATCAATAAATAAATGTCTAATTCAAACAGTTTTTTTCATTAGTAATTAGTGGTTACCCTTTTTTTGGGCACATGGCACAAAATAAATGCCTGATGTAAACTCAGCCTAACATAAAAACAAATATAACGGTATTTTATATTGTTCGTTGATCGTTGGAGATTTGTACAGTAAACAGGGTTATGAAAAACAAAAACAATTTCAAACAAATCAATTAATAGGGAAAACAAAAAAAAATCTAATTAGAAAAGGGAGCAATGTCTCGCCGAATTTTATTCATGATTGCACTGTTTGACAATTTTGAGTTGTTACTGTTTATGATTAGTGTGCGATTTGTATAAATAAAAATGTTGCGGAGGAGAATATAGAGATAAAATATAAGCAAACATTTGTTAACACGTATACGTAATATGAAATTTGTCTGAAATCTGAAGCACTCATACGACCAGGGTTTTCAATGAATTCCATAAAAATAACGAGTCTTATTTTCGATTTAATGGTAAGCGACAAAACTTAAAATTTTCAGGAGATATTTTTTTTAAAATATTCAAATATATTTTTGTACGTAAATTGTCGTAAATTTTTTGCAATAAAATTGTACAGCCCGCATATTAAAGTTATCAACAATTTTGGCATTTTGATAATTAATTCTAAACTATAGATAGCCCCATAAAATTTTAATTCCAATAAAAAAGTATATTTTCGATAACATTTCGCTTACTATAAAATCAGAAAAAGAGGCTCGATATTTTTAAACGTGTTGGGTGAACGAAAAGAATAAATAATAAAAGAAAGATATTTTTTCGATAGCTTGACAACTCTAATTGGTGGATGGAGCCTTACGCTATGGCCAGATGTGTCTATAAAATCGTTGAAGTCGACACTTGAAAGAAAATACTTGCTTGTCTCTGTTGCTGAACTAACAGAAACTGGCAGACAGTGTTACCAGATTTAAAAAATCTTCTTTGAAATGAGGCTAGAAAATTAATGAATAAAATACTAATTTTTCATAATTCATGTTTTGGAGCACATCAGTCAGATTGAGAATACTGAATTTATGTATATATTTTGAAAAACTATGACTTTCTAGACTTGTTACCCAGTTTAAAATTAAAAAAAATGTGCAATAAACACTTACCATTTGTATAACGATTAGTTTTAAAAACTTCTTTTAAAGATGAAATAAAGTTGTGTGTGTTGTATTTATTTGTACTTCTTTGCACAAATTGTGGATTAATAGTTAAGAAATTTGGCAACTTTGATCGGCGTTGTTTTTTATCTTTTTAAGATTTGCTGGTTTTTGCTCAATATTTTTGCAATAAATATGTAGAATAATTATTAAGATGGACACAATTCACACACGTCTGATTTTAAGTTTTTATTTTTTGTATATTATTTTTTTATAATTTAATTTTACTTAGTTAGGCACGCACTAGAAAATAAAAGCGACAAGTTTATGTATTTTTTGCGATTTTTTATTGGCAACGAACAGAAAATTCAGCAATTTATTTAACAAGACACTTATTTCTTTTTTCTTTTTAGTTAAAGTGGGTATTTTTATATTTGTATATATGTATATAATATATTTTTCTTAATGATTTTAAAGGACTCTTGCAGTCAATTTCCTTTTTTCGCTTTTTTAAATAATCGTTTTTTTCTTTTCTTGTAAAAATATTTAACGTTGTGCTGTGTTTTTCTTTTCTTGTTTTACAAATTCTGTGCTGATATTTGACACTTTTGTTACTGCTGCTGCAGGTGCGTCTGATTCTGTCTTAGTTGCTAGTTAGATGCTGCTGCCAATAATAATGGGGTTGATATAAAATATTCTAATAACAACATAATGAATGGGGCAAAATACTAGTCGAATTGCTAGGAGTGTTCACTAACTAATTTTTTTCTTTAAATTTTTGTCGAGAGACGAAAAGCGAAGTATTTAAGAACTTTGTTAGGTATACTTTTTTGTAGAAATTATATTTTACACAGTATTAGGTAAAATCCTACGCGAAACATTTGAACCCTATAACTCTTCTCGGTAGGGACCTTTTTCTCCTTTCGTAAAAAGGCGCAAATAAGTACTCTTAAGCGGTATGTTCCCGCTTAAGAGTACTTATTTGCGCCTTTGAAATTTGAAATGTGAAATGCAAATTGAAATGTGCTTTAAAGCCGTGGTAATCTATCAAACATTGCCGTGTGATTTTTGAGAAAATACAACCCTGGTATTGTGGAGTTTATGAAAATTTTCAAAAGATAATAATGGTAGGTACACACTTTGCACTTTGTGTTTTCGCAATACTTGTATTACATATTGCATATTTTGACACAAACACTGCAACCTATAAACATCAAAACATTTTCATACTTTTGAAACTTCGAATGCAACTTCGAACGCAATCATAAACAAGACTGCATAATATGTGACCGAAAACGCAATCTGGCTGATTGCATAAGCATGTCGCAAAGTCTGTACCTACCATAACAATTTTTCAGATCAGGATTGTATTTTTTCGTAAATCATGCGATTGTGATATACATATATTTGCGCCATAAAATTCTAATATAGGGATAGACGTCGAAAAAAAATACTTTTGTGGCAAACTCTATTCTTGCGAAAGCAATGAATAGCTGTTTTTATTTTTTACATTTATATTCATGATACAATTATACAAGGTACATGCACAAGCCCAGCTTGTTACTGTATACATTGCATATAATTGTCAAACTTTGTTACAAGCGGCAAAAATGTTAGTGTATGTGTGTGAATAAAATGATTACAGTGTTGCCAGTGAATTTACACATGGCTGTGTCTCCAATTACTCATTGAAGAATATTACACAACACATCTTTTTTGTAAGTTAAAATTAAAAGAAACAAAAAATTAAAATAGAACCCAAGGTAGAATTACACACAGATTATACAAGAATTTAATTACATATGAGTAGAAATTACATTATCTAACTACACCCAAATTGGCAACACTGAATACACTGGGGGTTTTTGGAGAATTGATTATATGCAAGTGCAAAACGTCAAATAAAAATTTTGATAAAGCTTGCGACTGTGGGTTTGCAAAATTTGCATTGAAATCTTCACCCCATAATAATTTGCATAAGATGGAGATTGTTACCCAATTGTCGTGCACCAGCTTCAGTGTAAGGCAACAGTACGTAATGAAGATATGTTATAATAAAATATTATAAATTCTTTATAAGGACTGCTATATATCTTTTAAACAAATATGTGACATTAAAACCGCTCTTTTATTTAAAAGTTTATATATATTTTATTTATTTTATATTTTTCAACTTTTTAACAAAATTATACCCTACTACACTTCACAAGCAATGCTCCTGAAGGTATGCTTTAAAATTAAAAAATTGTGATTGTATTTTTACCCCACAGCGTATAGATGTTTACACATAAAAAAAACAATTGACTGCACCCAGTCAAAAATACTTGTGTGGCAACACTCTATTCTTGAATAGCTGTTGTTGTTCTTTACATACTTCTTACCAGCTACAACTCGAGCTGAAAAAAAGTCAGCCAATGAAGCAATGGTAAATGGTAACAAAATAAAAATATCATCAATATTATGATTATTGAGTTCTTATTCCAACCATGATATTTGTTAAACTTCTCATTTATTTAAATGAAAGTTTAACATAATAACTCTAGATGTTATAAGAAAAATTTACAGATTCCCTGATTATCTGCATTAGCAAGAGTTAAATGCGCATATGATCCCGCTTAACCCTTCAATAATAAATTTCAATGTATTTTTAATAAAAAATAGTTGACTGAATAAAAAAAATAATTAATTGGGATTATTAGTGTGGATGTAAGTGTCACGCTTAAATCTCTTGGCGTTTTCAAAAGTGAACGTGACCACGCCCAAAAAAAATCTAACCTTCAGTTTTATGTACTTCTACTGTACTACTTTTAATCTAATACTTATGTATTTCTCTTCAATGCTTCCTACAAAACTTTACATACTTACATATGTACATCTAAAGAACTGATCACAACGAAGCCTTGGGTTGAAACTAGTAGGCGGGATTGCGCCTATTAAAATTTAACGTTATATTGTGCGCATTTCAACGCAAACGATTCTTACTAACCTTAATCTCTTGTAATGACAAAATAGTTAACTTTTCAATGTGGCCTAGGCTCCGCCCATCAAGCTCTAATCCATTATTTTATGTATTAAGTTTTTTCCAACTGACTTATTCATCATAAATAGAATCTGAACAGACTAGAAACTTTAAATTAAAGAAGTTTTATTAAAAAATTTTTTTAAAAGAAGTCAGATTTGCACAAAAACATAAATGTGAAAAAAATTCCAAGTTCATATACGAAATTTCGGTGCAATAGCTTTCATTACAATCTGCTACGGATTTTATTTTCTCTGCGTCAGGGTGCCGTTTCATTTCTAGGCAACCTGAAAATTTTTATATTTCCAATATAGGAGGAGAATTATAGATATTTAGGAATTATTGTTATGCGTATTTATATGGATTTTGAAAGGAGAAACATTTCATTATGTTTCCAACATGATTTCAATTGGTGTAGTACTACAGTTCATTCCTCTTTTCAGTTCTTAGCACTTATTCAAATAATTTCTAACTTTTTTTCTATATAATGCATTAGAATATTTTAAATATAATTAATCTTAATTTATAAAGACTACATTTTATTATTTTCAATAAAATTAACTTTAGTTGGAGAAACGTTTGCTTTCTTTGAAAATTATCTATTGTACAAATATTTTTATATGAAGATTAGCACAGCTGAAAATTGTTCTGTTGCTGCTGCTTTATTCTCTAACTCTGCCATTTATTAACTGTTACTTTTCACACATATACATACATAAATCGATAGCTAACGCAATAAAAATGGAATAGGAAAAAATTCAAGAAATTTTGTCTATTACGTTTTATTGTGATTATGAAAAGAAAATTATAATTGGGACAATCAATTATTATGCCCGTATTTCTGTATATACGAGTATTTACATATATTTAAAATAAATAAAATACTTTTCTGCTTATTTTGAATTATTATAGTAAATGTTAAATTTCAATTTTTTGCAGCCTTGTGCGCTCCGTTATTTTTTTTTTGTTGTTGTTAAAAATTGATTGCAAAATTTGTTGAAAATGTTAAAGCATACGTTAATTTTCTTGAAAATATTCTTTATAAAAAGTTAAGGTAATATACATATTTTTGTTATGGTTAGTTATGTTTTGATTTTTTTAATATATTAACTAAATATTTTTGAATGATTTTTATTTATTAGTTTATTTTTAACGCGTATTTAAGATTCTACTTGATTTTTCACTTTATGTCAGGATACTAAATAAAAATTAAGAGCACAAGATTGTAATACATTTTCATTTGTCGTCTTTCACTCTATACTGTATACTCGCAGTTTGACTAGATTTCTTTTTTCTGCTTTAGTTACACCTACGGTAAAAATAACACAAGCACAATTCCTTTTTCTGCCTTTTGACGCTTTTATTTTCACACAACAAATGTATACATACTATTGAAATTTTTGGAAAATGATTTGCCTTTTTCCCACTCTATCCCAATTGTGTTGTGTGTAACAATTTTCTTCTATTGTATTGAATACTTTATGACAGACAGATGTTCAGAGAGTGTAAATAAAAATCAATAGCTTTTTATTAATTTGATACCAGCGTTAAAATTTTGGTTTATCTAATGCGCATGCTTTTAAAATGTCACTGGTGACACATAATACTACTCGTAGTAGAACACATAATTGACTGTTTTATTTAACGGTAAATAGAACATCTCTGTTAATATGTTTTGAATTTGTTCTAAATGTAACTCTATTTACATATGTACATACATATCAGAGAAGAGAATGAGACCATTCGTATTCGCTAAAAATTCATAAATTCGTTGCTATTGCCGTGCATTTATTCGACAACAATAGCAAATGTAATTGCTATGGTACCATTCATTGCGATTTGTTGATTCCTCATACGCACTCTATTATTACAATGCCGTTATAACACAAGCAGCGAAATGAAATGATGCAGCATGAAAGAATGGATTTCTTTCATACCATTCAATCATTCGTTTAAATAAAAGTTTATTTTAAGTGGTTTTTATGGCTATACATAAAAAAATGCAGTGTGGGGCAGGAAATTTTACAAAAAACAAATGTGGATATTTACAGTTTTAGAAAAGAAAAAAAAGAAAATGCAAAAAATAAATTTTGGAAAATGTAAAATATATCTAAAATGTATTTCAAATAACTGTCTCATATAAAATATGGCATAAAATACAATCCAATCTATATCGTGTTTTATGAATACGAATGTAAGAGTTTTATATAAGCACAAAGTACAAAGACTACGTTGTGGTCAATCACAGTAAAAAGCATTCGCACCATTCACTGAGTATTCGTTGCTTTTGACAAGACCAGTGAACATTTATATAAAACAAGCAATGCACGCAATAAAATTCGCTGCACTTATCTCTTTCGATAGTGCCATGCGTTGTTCATTTCAAATGTTGTGGACTGAAAACAATATGCAGGTTTTTTGCGATTGCATTCAAAACAACAAAATAGGCCATTCAATCTGTTCTCTGATACACATGTATGTATGTTCAAACCATTTCCGGTTAATGTCTCTGCTTGAGTAAAACAATAAAAACGACAAATTAATAAAAAAAACTGCATTTAAATAAATTCTTAACCCGGTAGAAATTAGTCGCTAGTGCACTTAGTTTTATTTATAGGTGATTTCAATCACAATAAATTAAAAATAATAAATGGTCTTGTGCAGGACACTAATGCGTATGTCACGATAACTTCCAGCATGTTGGTTGAGTTTTTTTTTAAATAAGTGGTAGGGGCTACATGGCTCTATTATCTTCTGAAACCAATAGTTCATATTTAGTGAATTGCGACGTCTTTGTCATCCTAAATATCCACGTACTCATGAACAAACTTATAAATACAATTGGATTGAAATTGCTGCCAAATTCAATTCTTTAACGAATTTATGCATTGTTTGATACATAATTACATATTGAAATATATGAATGTATATGCCCAGTCAGCATTTTATGAAATTATTGATCATATTCGAGTCACTTTCGACTCCCCCGCACGATTCAAATAAGCATTTATGCGCTCGTTTTCGAGTCAAAAATTGCTGTTCACTCGGGAGAAAATCTGATCAACTTCGACTCATTTTTGAGACATTTAGATTTTTTTGTTCACACATTTAAAACACTGTATTTTATTGATTTTACTGCATGAGCTTGCTGTTTGTTTTTTAAACAAATCACGTTCTTAACAGTTCTGGGAATCATTTTCAAGTCTTATTTTAAGCGCATAACTGATTGTTACACGTCACTTGTCAGGTTGAAGAATTTCTCCTCAACGCAAAAAAAAACATAAAAAGATCTAATTAAAACAAATACAAAATCAAGTCGGCATGTTAGATGTACACCCTGGCTAGCTCTCACAGGTGGGTAAGTTCCTTGACCCGTACTTCGACGTGTAATCATATAAACTAAACCCTGCATGCCGCATAAAACCCAAGGGCTTAGTATAGAAAATTGGAAAATGATTATTATTATTTTTAATTTTTTTTTTTGTAATTTTTTGCACAATGCTTGTGTTTTGTACGGCCAGATGGCTTGCCATACCGAATATACTACCTCCCACCCTTATGCTTCTGACAGTGTGGATACCCTTACTGCCATCGCCCTGTACATATTGCCCCTCTTACCTCTCTCTCACATCCTCATCCAGCATCCCCACGAACAAGACTTACAATTTCATCTTGAGTTTTAAAGTTTTATTATTTACAAAGAAAATACTCTATTCTAACGACAATGTTAAATGGCCATTTATATAAAGATTCATAAATATAATTCATTTAATTTAAATGTATATATAATAATACATAGTTACTAACAACAAAAAAATTTTTTAATTTCTCTCTATTTTTTTTTTTTAATTAAACTTTGAAATTTTTCTCTTCTACTTTACTTCTGTTCGTTTTTATACTATGTAAAATTATAATTTTTGGGTTCTAAAACAATACATATACTTATCTACAATGTAAGAATACTCTGCGATGAACTAGGCGGTGATTTATAGCTGTTGCCTGCAATGTTGTCGACGGCGATGAAAATATCGTTGGCGCCTGAGGTTCCTACTGACGGCGGAAATTATCTCGGCGACGTACTCCTTTGGTTTTTTTTTCTTTTGTTTGTTTTATATTACGTTTTTGTTTGTTTTTATATTCTTTTGGTTACGCTTGTTCAGCAGTTTGGTTTTATGTTATTTAGTTTTCATTTTATTCAGTTGCAT
Organism: Tachina fera; assembly: GCA_905220375.1. NCBI lineage: Eukaryota > Metazoa > Arthropoda > Insecta > Diptera > Tachinidae > Tachina > Tachina fera. The sequence goes on along the minus strand of LR999967.1, from coordinate 97,224,467 downwards.
GTGTATTATTTTTGTTCCTTTTTTTCAGGTGCTTTCGTTCTCTTTTTTTTTCCTTTCTTTTTTTTGCTCACTACTGTTTTTTTTTCTCTCTAGTTTTTTTTTTGTATGCTTACAAGTTCCCAAGGCGAATTGATAACAGGTGACCTTAACAGTCCAGATGATTATCAGGTGTTCGAAGCCTAATTGAACTGCTTTGCACCCCGATTGTCAAAATCTCTTCTTTTATCTAATGTTTGTTTACATTTAAAATGAAAAGTGTATGTGTTTTATAAATATGTATGCATGTATTGGTATATTAGTCAACTGTTTTTGACAGATGGGGTTTTTTAAAGCCAGACGAATTGCATGTTGTTTTTAGTATTGTTGTATTGTTGTAGCGATAAGGTCACCTTATATGAATTCGCCTTGCAAGTTCCTTGGTTAATTAAAATTTGTTCAAACTATTTGGCTCACTTGAATTTTTCGAGTAAAATTACCGCACACATATTTGCTTTTGTTGAAATATTTGTAAATTATAGGGGTTGGTTCTTTCTTTTGATTTTTTTGTTCTGATGTTTTCTCTTTTGGCTTAGGATCGTAAGTATTCGTGACATTTGAATTCTCTTTTACTGTCTTTTATCCTGCATACCTTTGTCACTTAATTTGCTTGTTCTCTTTTTTTTTCAGTCTACCACAATCTCGTCATTTTTATGAACCTTTTCCCTAAACTTTAGTTTTTCCATTTCTTACTTTGTCTTTCTTTTCTTCACTCTGTTCACTCGTTATTTTTTTTTTTCCAGTTTTTAGTACTCGTTACTTTTCCTCGACCAGCTTCCTAACAGCACTTTCCGAACATGTGAGTTCGCCATGTTAAATTATTTTTTTTTGTAAATTATTAATTTATTATTTGCGTAAATGCTTACAATATTTATTTGTTAAATGATAGTTCCATCACTTAAATACAGTTTAATTTTATTTATCTTATAAAACAATTTGGAAATCTTCGACTTTTTGTCTATGCTTTCTGTTCCGGACAGGCAGTTTAATACCGAAAAGTTTAAAAAAAATAAAAAAAATGGCGATTACAAAGCAAATAAAAGACTATTACATTTTCAAACTTTGAGGCTTGAAGCACAAACACATCTCCCTAATAAAATTTTTCCCCAAGAGTTTCCATAGCATCACTTAATTAATATTTGTTTTTATATTATTTCCAAAGTAGATGTACAATTTATTTTAGTATGAACTCTTATTTTGTAATTTGGACGAACGAGCACAAAACTTTTCGCCCTTTTTTTTTTGGTTTCTTTAATTCCGAGCAAACGCACATTTACACTTAACCTCACTTTTTTTGAAGTTACTAAAGACTCACTTTGTCTATATTTGTTTCTTTCTCATTTTTTTTTTCATTTAATTAAATTTTAGTTTATCTTAAATTATTTATTAATGACTCTTTTTATTTAATTTTTTTGTTTCTTTGATTTTTTTTTTCTAAATGAAAACTTCAGCGCCACACAACGATCATACCCGTATTCTATCTTATCTCTTCGAGTCTCCAAACACAACTAACTTTTATTTAATTTCTATTTTGCCACGTAGTCCACTAAATATCGTGTCGTACTATGATTGGTCAGTCGCATAACGGTAAATCGAGTCATCGCATGAGAGAATATTCAAAGAAGAGTATAATAAAAAAAAATCCTAAGATCATGTATGTAATGTGCATATATACACACATACACGAACATTTAGAAAGGGAACAAGAATTTTGCTGAATGATGCAGGGACCGAAATTTCTAAATGTTTTTATGAAAAAAAAGTCATGTATCTTTTTCTTTTTTGTCTTTGAAAAGGCAAGAAAAAAAAATCAAGAAAAATCTGTGAAAGGGAAAAAAAATGGATAAATACATAATAATTCCGTAACAAACCTGCTTCGTTTAGGATTTCAATCACGAAACGAAAAGGAAAAAAGGAATTATTTTAATTTTAATGAGAAATTCTTCAATACAGATAATCTTCCAAATATAACGAAAAGAAAATTTTACAACGTGTGGCACGACCCACGAGCCGGGCTGAAACTTGCAGGCCTTAAACGCGGATATCGGAGGCATGGTATTTACCAATATAATTCCCTTGCAAGTCTTCCAATTCATATAAGGCACTGCCGATTTTTCCTCTAATTCTGCATTTTAAAAACTTTGGATTAAGTTTCGCATTAATAGCCTTTTTGAAATCACTCTGGGAATGATTTTTCCTAAACACCTCTTGTCCTGCAATGAAATTTACTGGCTTTGCTCTTGTGTTGTACGTTCTGCATGCTTTCTCATGTGCTAGATCAAGATTCTTGCTAATCTTATCCCTGATGAGCTGGTGGCGATCGTTTTTAACGACTAGGGTGTCATCAGAAAGCATATTTAACCTATCTAAGATGGGGTAACTTGATCCATTCAGAATCATGTTCTGCCCAAACACTGCGAAGTAGGGCGAGCAATTTATCGATGAATGAATGTCACTTCGTAGAGTTTGCAAAATCTTGGGTATGTCCCTATCCCAGTTTGTGTGGTCCAACTGATCTTTCAGAAAATATCTAATCTTGGAGACTACCTCCCTATTCGCTCTTTCTGACGCATTTGCCTGTGGTGAATAAAATCCCGTGGTCACCTGGATGATGCCGTATGTTGAAAGGAACTCTTTCATTTCCTTAGAAGTGAATTGTCGGGCGTTGTCGCTGTGTATAAACTGTGGGACCCCAAAAGTACAAAAAATGTCATTTTGGAAAAACTCTATAGCGTTCGCCGATGTAGCTGCCCTCATGGGTTTTAAAAATAGAAATTTGGTCAGGTGATCTATAACTATTAACATTTGGCAATTTTTTGATTTCGAACATGGGTATGGACCTAAAAAATCAGTGTATAGTCGCTGAAAAGGACGAGTCGTTAAATATTGCTTCCCCATAGGCGGACGTAATATTTGGTTTGTAGGTTTTATTGTCTTGCATATATCGCACCGGTTTATATACGCTTTTACGTCATGTGCCATTCCAGGCCAGAAATATTTTAACCTTAGTCTGAAAAGAGTTTTATTAAATCCCCCGTGACATCCTTCTTCGTGAGCGGATTTAATGGTATCATTAACTAAGGATCTTGGGAGCCAAAGCCTCCACAGGTCCCCTTCGTTAATTTCCCCATTCCGATAGTTAACCCGTTTGTAGACGAAATTCTCAGACAGACACAAATCGGGTAGAAGTTTGCCATTCTGTCGGATTTTTTCCCTCAATTCGTTATATTCAGTGCTATTAAATTCTGGAGAAAAAATATCAATATCGGGCGGATTACACTTCAAATCTACTTCATCTACGTCAAATCTGGAGAGTGTATCGGGTACTATATTTAAGGATCCTTTCCGGTGTTCCATCACAAAGTTAAAATGTTGGAGTTTGAGGCTCCATCTGGCCAATCTGCCGCTTAAATCTTTTTGATCCATCAGCCAGCGGAGGCTTGAGTGATCTGTTACTATCTTAAAAGGCAATCCGTCGACATACTGTCTAAATCGCTTGACACAAATAACGGCTGCTAAGCACTCCAGTTCCGTAACTGTATAGTTGCGCTGTGCCCTATTCAATTTTTGCGAAACAAAAGCGATCGGACGTTCTTTGCCCTCATTGTCCAGTTGATATAATACGCCTCCTACTCCAATACGAGACGCATCGCATTGTATTATAAACTGTTTACTAAAATCTGGCTGAGCCAGCACAGGAGCATTTGACAAGGCTGTTTTTAGTTTTTCAAACGATTCTATAGCCTGAGCCGATAAACGAAAGGGATGATTGGACTTGCGTAAGCAATCTGTAAGCGGACCCGCAAGATCAGAAAAATTGCTTATAAAAGCACGGTACCAGTTAGCCATGCCAACGAATCGCCTCACTTGCCTGGGAGTTTTGGGGATGGGAAACTTTACAATAGCATCAACTTTATTCGTGTCAACCTTCAGATTCCCTCCTCCAATGAGGTAGCCTAAATATTTTATTTCCCGTTGGCAGAACTTGCTCTTATTGATGTTAATAGTTAACCCAGCGGACTTTAGGCATATAGCTACTTCACTTAAAAGTTTGAGGTGAGTGTCGAAATCATGACTACATACAAGAAGGTCGTCCAGGTAAATGAACACGTTATCTCTTAATCTAGCTGGAATTACCTTATCCATCAGACGACTCATGGTCTGAGGACCGTTACAGACACCAAAAGGCATCACCCTGTATTGATAAAGGCACCTCCCAGGTACTGCAAAGGCAGTTTTTTCTTTAGACGATTCTGAAAGCTTTATTTGAAAGAAAACGTCTTTTAAATCGATGCCGCTGATGTAAAACGTGTCTTTAAGGCGACTAAGTAGGCCGTTAATATGAGGCAGGGGATACGAATCCTTTTTCGTGACTGAGTTGATTTTTCTACAGTCTAGGCAAAGTCTAATCTTACCGGGCTTGCGGACGGTCACGATTGGGCTACACCAAGGAGAATTCGACTCTTCGATGACCCCAAGAGCTAGCAATCTGTCAATTTCTTCATATACCTCTACTTGTCTAGGTGGTGATAGAGGATAGTGTTTTTGTTTAATAGGTGTTGCACCTTGCGTGTCAATATGGTGTTCGAGAAGGTGTGTACATCCAAGGCCTAGTCTCTCGTAAGACGGAAATTCACAAACAATTTTTTCGAGGAGAAGTTTCTGATCAGGAGACAAGTCGTGAAAGTTTGCATCGGTTTCACTGACGATCTCTTCGCAGTGGCTCCTAGGAAAGAGTTGAGGGGCTAGAGAGTATGCTCGCCAAAAATCTACGCCAAGGTAACCCACTTGCGATAGGTTTGGTACTATATAAAAGACTATGAACTTTGTCACACCTTTAAAAATCACTGGCAGACTACAATATCCAACTACCTCATTTTTTGAACCATTTGCGGTTAGAATACTTGACTTGAATTTCTTCAACTGAACATTATTTCTATTTATGAAATCAATGCTTCCCTTACCTAAGATAGACACGTTTGCCCCGGAGTCCAATAAGCATAACAATTTCTCATCAAAAATTTTAATCATCGCAAATGGCCTGCCATCGTCATGTTCTGATAAGTAGGTCGATTCAACATTTTTCCTAATTTGTCTTCTTTTCTTGTATCTTTGTCTACATTTTAAAATCCGTCGTGAAATTTTAGAGTCGTTAGCTTTTGTGTTCGTAATAAAAAGTTCTTGTCTATAATTGTGCAAATTCACGGGTGGTGTTACAAGTGGAGGTTTTGTAAAATTTAGAGCTAAGTCCCGCTGTGCCGGCTTAGACTCTATGTTAAAACTAGATTCAGGGTTTATCTTGCAGAACGAGAGTCCCCTGTCGCCCACTCGCTCCGACGTCTGTTTCCCGCATGTGGAGTACTACAATTTAGGGTAGTGACTCCTCTTTGGCCGCATTTGAAACAGAACACATGTCGAGTTTCGTCAGGACAATATATATAACTGTGCCCTAATTGGAGACAGTTCCAACATTTTATTTTGGAATAGTCATTGTGAACCCATGTTCTACTTATTTTCAGCGCCTCCACTTGAGGATCTGTCTCAGCATCAGAATTATCGGAGGTATCTTCGACAGCGATCTCATTTACCTGACGTTGTCTATTTGTATTAAAATTTTTGTTCTCTGATAGGACTTTCTCCGCCCTCCTGGCTAAATCACGTAGCTTATATAAGTCTCTGGGGTCAGAAACAAAAAGCATAACCTTGAGATCAGTATGTACATTTTTCTTAATGATTTCTATCAGGGAAGCGTCTGACATTGGGTTTGACAATTTTAGATTCCACCGAACAATAAACGAATGAAAATCGTCATAGCTTTCTTTCGGAAGTTGTTTGCGAGTTGAAATTTTCATCAGAATATCGTGGTCACTTTCCATCGTACCGAATTCTTTAGATAAGGCTGACCTTAACATTGGATAAGTCGCTCCCTGATTTTGTTTTATAAAATCCCAATAAAATGTTTCGGCTTTTCCAGTCAAAAAGAAATAAAAATTTGACACAAGGTGGTCCTGTGGACATTGTGTACGCTCAACTAATGTATCTACTCTAAATAAGAAGTCTGACACGCTACTCTCCCCATCAAATGAAACTTTCCAATCCTTCAGTTTGAAGTACAGGCTGGAAGAAGCATATGTGAATGTGTCCGCCTGGGAGCCAGATGGCTGGGACCTAATGCTAGGCATTGCTGACGTGGCTTGATCATTCCGAGATGGAGCTACAGATTCTCTGAGAGCGGTAAGTTCTCTTCTAAATTCTTCCTGCGTGGACCTAATAGCCTCTCGAAAGTATGCCATTAGATTTTCCATCGTGTCGCTATTAGAACCTTGTACCCTCTCTTCCTGTGTATTGTCCTGATTAGTTGCCATTTCCCCCTGAGAATTATTACCCTGACTAAGAGCAAATGAAGAATTTTCTAAGGTTCCTGAATCACTGTCTTGTATTGGTCTAGCAATAATCTCGTCGTTTATAGCCTCTTCACTCAGATTTCTTTCATCCGAAGGATAAGAGAGATATGAACGAGAACCCGACGAAGATCTTATTGCCCTGATACTGGTGCTAGATTGTGTGCCTACTGAATCAGATGTTTTTGAAGATTTTCTCCCTATTGGAGTTGATCCTCTCCTACTTTTTCCCTACTCGAGACGTTACCCGTACTGTACCCCTTCCCGACAAATCGACCAAATTATGGTTTATAGTTGTACCACGTGACGAATCTCTTGCTGCGCTTGCACGAGTGTTTGGCTTGTGCATAACGCACTAGCGAACAAGATAGAGAAACAATAATATGGAAAAAAAACGTTGTGTATGGAAAAAAAATTTATTTATTTTTTTTTTTTAAATGTTAGATGGAAATATAATCCAACAAAAGTTATGTGCAAATGTACTTTTGCGCGTTTTTTTTTTTTTTTTAAAGGGAGTTTTCCTAAGGGAAAATTTTTTTTTATTTTTTTTTTTTTTTTATTTTTATTATTTTTTTTTTTAATTTAATTCTTTTTTTTTTTATATTTTACTTGATACGAAATGTCATCAAGGGATGCTGGGTAGTGACATGATTGAAAAAAATAATGGTGCAATATGTACGTATATAAAATAAAAAAAAATATATAAAAAAAAAATTCATTGCTCGCAAATAAATTTCCTTCATATCGGAAGAAAATTTATGACAGCGCTGACACGAAAAGTCAATTCCAATTTCCGAGAAATAAATATATGTACCCTTCTACCTATATACATACGTGCATAACGAAACAAAAAAAATGAGTTGTACCGCAGCTCGCGCAATATTAACAATGCGAGGTCTTATACAACTCACCTTTCTTTTACGGCCAATGTTTTCGACAAACAAAAAAAAAATCCTGGAACGTTATCGCAACAACCACTGCTCGACTCATTGTCGTCAGCTTGGGCTTATAACGAACGTATTACTCACAAAACACTATTTAATGCTATTACATGGCTCAAAATCGTTACTCGAACTCCATCATCGACTCGCAAATGATACCAGGAATAAATTTCCCAGAGTCATGACTTAGTCCTTTTGGAATTTATAATTAATTTTGGAATTATGTCGTTGGTTGGTTTCTCCTTTGCATTGCAAATGATACCGAATCTGACTAATCCAGAAATCATGACATACAAAAGATTACCAAAATTCTAGGCAGTAGAATAATATAATTATTTCTTGTTTTGTGGCCTCTATTTAAGAGGGCCATTACGTTGGGCGCCATATATGTTACACGTCACTTGTCAGGTTGAAGAATTTCTCCTCAACGCAAAAAAAAACATAAAAAGATCTAATTAAAACAAATACAAAATCAAGTCGGCATGTTAGATGTACACCCTGGCTAGCTCTCACAGGTGGGTAAGTTCCTTGACCCGTACTTCGACGTGTAATCATATAAACTAAACCCTGCATGCCGCATAAAACCCAAGGGCTTAGTATAGAAAATTGGAAAATGATTATTATTATTTTTAATTTTTTTTTTTGTAATTTTTTGCACAATGCTTGTGTTTTGTACGGCCAGATGGCTTGCCATACCGAATATACTACCTCCCACCCTTATGCTTCTGACAGTGTGGATACCCTTACTGCCATCGCCCTGTACATATTGCCCCTCTTACCTCTCTCTCACATCCTCATCCAGCATCCCCACGAACAAGACTTACAATTTCATCTTGAGTTTTAAAGTTTTATTATTTACAAAGAAAATACTCTATTCTAACGACAATGTTAAATGGCCATTTATATAAAGATTCATAAATATAATTCATTTAATTTAAATGTATATATAATAATACATAGTTACTAACAACAAAAAAATTTTTTAATTTCTCTCTATTTTATTTTTTTAATTAAACTTTGAAATTTTTCTCTTCTACTTTACTTCTGTTCGTTTTTATACTATGTAAAATTATAATTTTTGGGTTCTAAAACAATACATATACTTATCTACAATGTAAGAATACTCTGCGATGAACTAGGCGGTGATTTATAGCTGTTGCCTGCAATGTTGTCGACGGCGATGAAAATATCGTTGGCGCCTGAGGTTCCTACTGACGGCGGAAATTATCTCGGCGACGTACTCCTTTGGTTTTTTTTTCTTTTGTTTGTTTTATATTACGTTTTTGTTTGTTTTTATATTCTTTTGGTTACGCTTGTTCAGCAGTTTGGTTTTATGTTATTTAGTTTTCATTTTATTCAGTTGCATGTGTATTATTTTTGTTCCTTTTTTTCAGGTGCTTTCGTTCTCTTTTTTTTTCCTTTCTTTTTTTTGCTCACTACTGTTTTTTTTTCTCTCTAGTTTTTTTTTTGTATGCTTACAAGTTCCTTGGTTAATTAAAATTTGTTCAAACTATTTGGCTCACTTGAATTTTTCGAGTAAAATTACCGCACACATATTTGCTTTTGTTGAAATATTTGTAAATTATAGGGGTTGGTTCTTTCTTTTGATTTTTTTGTTCTGATGTTTTCTCTTTTGGCTTAGGATCGTAAGTATTCGTGACATTTGAATTCTCTTTTACTGTCTTTTATCCTGCATACCTTTGTCACTTAATTTGCTTGTTCTCTTTTTTTTTCAGTCTACCACAATCTCGTCATTTTTATGAACCTTTTCCCTAAACTTTAGTTTTTCCATTTCTTACTTTGTCTTTCTTTTCTTCACTCTGTTCACTCGTTATTTTTTTTTTTCCAGTTTTTAGTACTCGTTACTTTTCCTCGACCAGCTTCCTAACAGCACTTTCCGAACATGTGAGTTCGCCATGTTAAATTATTTTTTTTTGTAAATTATTAATTTATTATTTGCGTAAATGCTTACAATATTTATTTGTTAAATGATAGTTCCATCACTTAAATACAGTTTAATTTTATTTATCTTATAAAACAATTTGGAAATCTTCGACTTTTTGTCTATGCTTTCTGTTCCGGACAGGCAGTTTAATACCGAAAAGTTTAAAAAAAATAAAAAAAATGGCGATTACAAAGCAAATAAAAGACTATTACATTTTCAAACTTTGAGGCTTGAAGCACAAACACATCTCCCTAATAAAATTTTTCCCCAAGAGTTTCCATAGCATCACTTAATTAATATTTGTTTTTATATTATTTCCAAAGTAGATGTACAATTTATTTTAGTATGAACTCTTATTTTGTAATTTGGACGAACGAGCACAAAACTTTTCGCCCTTTTTTTTTTGGTTTCTTTAATTCCGAGCAAACGCACATTTACACTTAACCTCACTTTTTTTGAAGTTACTAAAGACTCACTTTGTCTATATTTGTTTCTTTCTCATTTTTTTTTTCATTTAATTAAATTTTAGTTTATCTTAAATTATTTATTAATGACTCTTTTTATTTAATTTTTTTGTTTCTTTGATTTTTTTTTTCTAAATGAAAACTTCAGCGCCACACAACGATCATACCCGTATTCTATCTTATCTCTTCGAGTCTCCAAACACAACTAACTTTTATTTAATTTCTATTTTGCCACGTAGTCCACTAAATATCGTGTCGTACTATGATTGGTCAGTCGCATAACGGTAAATCGAGTCATCGCATGAGAGAATATTCAAAGAAGAGTATAATAAAAAAAAATCCTAAGATCATGTATGTAATGTGCATATATACACACATACACGAACATTTAGAAAGGGAACAAGAATTTTGCTGAATGATGCAGGGACCGAAATTTCTAAATGTTTTTATGAAAAAAAAGTCATGTATCTTTTTCTTTTTTGTCTTTGAAAAGGCAAGAAAAAAAAAATCAAGAAAAATCTGTGAAAGGGAAAAAAAATGGATAAATACATAATAATTCCGTAACATGATTAATCAGTTTTTGATCATCTTAAGTAGTCGAAAAATACTAATTTTTGTAAAAAAATACTAATTTTTGTGAAACAATCTTTCAAATGCCGACTGGGTGTAAGTACATGTGTGTACGTATGCGCATACCAGTTGAACAAAATTTATGTCTAAACACAGTTTGTACATAGGAACGTATAAAATTTTGTAGCAATATTTATTTATAGACTTTAATATTTTGTAAATCTTTAAAAAACGTAAACTTGTGTTTTTTCTTTATTAATAGATAGGTATGTAGAGGTATAATTTTACTTGACAAACTCACAAAATTTAAGAACTTGGCACCACAAAAGTTATCACCTATTTATGCAAAACAGCATTTGATTTTAGAAATGCTCTTATCACTAATTTGGTAACATTGAAATTGTTTACAATTGTTTCGTTTTCACAACGTTCCCCACTGCTTAAGGAACTTGTATAATTTCTAACTAGTTTTGTTTAGTTAGAAAACAAAATACACAAATCGTTTAGCACATTGTTAAAATTTTAATACAAAATATGGCATCAGCTCTGGAACAGTATATTAATCACACAGTATCCATTATAACAGCGGATGGTCGGAACTTCATTGGAACTCTTAAAGGATTTGATCAAACCATTAATGTTATTCTAGATGAATCTCATGAACGAGTCTTCTCCACAACAGCCGGCATTGAACAAATTGTATTGGGTTTACACATCATACGTGGAGACAACATAGCAGTGATAGGACAAATTGACGAGACCATTGATTCGAGGCTGGATTTCCCCAACATAAGAGGCGAACCACTGGGTCCTGTGGTACATTAAATATATTATCAAAAGTATTGTTAAGTTTGAGAATAAAAATGAAAGCACAGAAATATGTGAGGTTTCTTTATTATTCATTATCTTGGACATAATTGAAGGAAATTTCATAGCAATCCAAGTTATCTAAATTAATTACGGCGATACTCTGTGTTTTGGCAAAACTAGGTACACACACTAAACGCGTTTTTTGTCCCTTTGAACCTTCAAACAGCGATGAAGAAAATTCATCACAGTTGCCAGCAAAATAAACATGTGGACATTCTTTGATAATAAAAGGATCAGAGTCGATGTAAGGATAACACGCCAAGGTATCGGGAGCTGTTGGAGCTAAATGCCCCCATTGAAGTGTGTGACGTAAAGCATCAATAGGTTTTTCTATTGCAGTACAACGTATAAGATCGGTAACATTTTGGCCGGCTGTGCCCACAACTAAAGCATCGTCCACATTGCATGCATAGGGATTAGAAACACTCTGAAACTTTTCATTTTTGCTAGCGTTAGGAAACATACAACTATGAAAGGGTTGTTGTGGCAACATGAAATTAGCAGGATCATAAGGTCCGGGCATGATATCAATTGCTATCGAGCTTGACCATGACGTTAACCAGTCATCTAAAGCTTTCATGGCATCTATAGTATCTTTAGAATCGGAACATTTTATTTGTAGAGAAGGTACATTTTTCACTTCACAACTTCTCACCGAATTGCCAGCAATAATCAAACGTAAGTTTGAAGACTTCGCACGGCTAGGCAAATTCTTTCTTAACCAATGTTGTAAGAGATTTAAAGAGTCCACATAGTTGTGCGACTGCATACAATCTAGTCCAGAAACCAAAATCAGCAATCGTTCTTCTGAGATGCCCTTAGAATTTAGTGGTCTTTGTACACCGCTTTCATAGTATATTAAATCCTGCACGTCAAAACGTCCATCTTCTTCTATAATACCCATGACGGCACAAACAACGCCTGTTGCCATTTCATCAGTTCTTACGTTGCCATACAAACGAACTCGTTGCAATTCATCTTCCAATATCACTTTATCCTCCTTATCAGAGTAATTTTGACGGGGCGGTTGTGGTGCCAACTGATTTTCTTCAGAGATTTCTTTCAATATGCTGGGTTTATGAGACTGCTGTTTGTAGATGGTACCAATTATTATACATTCCCCCTCAGCATCCTCACGCAAATCGCACAGCTTTTTTATGGCTATCGATGTGCCCCAATGCTCAATGGCTCGGTTTTGCATCAGTGTAGACATTTCGGCCAAACGATGGGCATACAAATGGGAAAATTGTTTTTGATAATCAAATGATCTTATCAAAAATTTATCGGACAGATTTTCATATTTATGTGTGGACATCTTCACGGAATTTTCTTCGTTTGTATCAAAATTTTGCTATTTTAGAAAATTATGTATTTAATTTGCTTATTAATAATTTAGCCGCCAAACTAAAGCTGATAAAAAGCCGATTAGAAAACAGATGTTGACTAGACATGTGCACACATACGTATGTACATATGTACATATCGGTATATTCAACTAAATTCAGAGGCATAACAAAGTGCTTTCATTTCTCAAGAGGTTCACATTCAAGCCTTTTATATAAAATTTTTAAATGAGATCAAATAGGTATGATATAACTATTTTCTTCGCATTAACTTCAAAAATGCAGTTTTGGAGATATGGCTATATTGCAATAAAGCAGCGATATGTATACATTAGGGAAGCCAAATACCGAATATTGGGATTTGTAAAATTAAGTCCCGGGATTTATTCTTCGGGATTTCGTAGACACATGTAATATCTAATTATATACATATTAAAATTTTCGTTAATTTTATGGTATTTTTTTATAAAATTTAAAAGTCCAATACAATTTTAAACGTGTAATTTTAACAATTTAATGACTATTCTTGAAAAAATGTTTATAAATTAAAAACAAGAGCGAACAAAATTAACTACTTTCTTACTATTATTTTCATCAGGGGCGCTACAACATATAACTAACAGTTATTTTTAAAATAAAAATTGTATATGATCTTTGGAAGAAATGTAAAATTTCGAAGATTCATAATTTTGAAAAATTTACATCCTCTTATTGTTTATTATAACTGCCTATATATCGACTTTTACCAACCCTATGCAATAAAATTGGTACTGATTTACTTGTTCTTGGTAACAATTGAGTACTATCACAAAACATACAGAAGTGTCACGAGACGGAAGATAAGTGTATTTTTCTGTTTGTCTGTTTGTTTTCCCTCAAATTTTGTCGTCGTTATTGTTTTGCTACGTCTTTCTAGTGCAATAAATTTTTATTAGCTGTGTTAATTAGTAAGTAGTAATACACTACAGTATCAAATACACTATACTTTTCTCTTTTTTCCACGAGACTAAAAAAAATGATTGGAGTTGTTTTTACCTGTCACTTTATTCACTTCTGTGTATTCTGTGGTACTATTAACAACTTCTTACAATTCAAGTGCAATACAATACAAGAGAAGTCCAATCTTTTTGTTGTCGGGTTGACATAAAAGCGATAAGTATTGACCAAATAATGTGGAGTATTTTGTTAAAAAAAACTATTCGAGTTTGTATGTATGTTTTTTACATTGCAGTTCAAAACTATTTTCATTTTATTCATACCGCTTAGGTCGTTTTTGACACAAACCTATGATCAAATTACATGTGTTTGAATGAATGCGTTCGACCCAAGTCTAGTTTTATTCGAGCTAAATAGTAGAAAGCCAGCACACTAATATTATAGTTAGACGTAATTAATTGAATTTGATTATAATTACTATAATTGTGTATACATTTGTTCAGTCGCAGACGTGACAAAATCGATGAAAAAAGAGACAATGCTTGACATACGTAACAAACGTAAAGGCTACTTGTTTTTGATCAATCGGGATTTACAAAATCCCGAATTTCGGGATTTCCAAAAATCAATGCTGATTGGCATCCCTACATCTATATGCAAGTATTAGGCGCAATGTGTAATTTGGGCTCCATCTTCGGAGGGATGGTTCTAAAATAATTGTGGAAAATGGTGGAAAAAGTGAATAAAGTAACGTAAAATCAAGTAAAGTGAAAAGATTTATGTAAATTTTATTTATCCAAGTGAATAATGAATTGGACGACATTGAAAAAAAATGTAAAATTTACGATGCCCATATCATATGCATCAAACACACACATCTACAAAAATAAACTTTACCTCGAAAATAATAAAAAGAAATCTTATTTAAATTTGAATACCTTACTCCACAAACTCCTCAGTAAAATTACAACAATCTGTGATCTCTAGGTAAGTAAATCTTATTAATTTTTTTTATATTTATTTTGAGGGGCATAATTGCCCAAAGCTAATTTTAAACCAAGTAAAGCCATATTTTCCGCTTTTAAGTAATTATCATCATCAAATTGGCATAAGAATTTGGGAAAAGCATCGGATGAGCCTGTTTCAACACTCAAAAAATTCCACTTTGGTATTTTCGAAATAGACGAGATCAGAAATTGGCTGTCTTTACTAGAAGCTGCAGCTTCGGTTTCCACATTGTCATGTACATGTTTAAAATGTTGTTCCAAATAATTTCCATAGGATATATTATTTTCGACTAAAGATAATCCTTTCAAATTAGAAAGTATAACAACATCAGCCTCTTCATATGATTCGTTTTCCTTAGGAGGAGATGTGGGATTATTTACTGATTCATTGCATGAAACATTCCTCTCGAAAACTAAATTTTTTTCGAAATTGGTATAATTCTTAGGACTAGGTGAATGGAACTTATTTTTGACATTTTCTAAAGCTGGAAATAAATTTTGCTTTCCTTCACTTTCACTTTCGTCGGAGGTTTCGTTTTCATAATTTCCGTTAAATTTGAATAAAGCTTTTGTTAGTTTTTCCTGAGACGTATGCGCCGGAGAATTGCTACAGAATCTAGGTTGTATACAATTTTTAATTTTAACTAAATTAGAGCATCCTGCACCAAACAGCACATCGGAATATAAAGTACCTGGTCTGCAGGCGGATGCTGATTCGCTGTCATTAACAAGCTTCTCTGACTTTTTTATTTTGCTATTCGAGAATTTCAACCAATTTGGTGATTTTTTGCGTAACGTTTTGTGTTTTTTATTCGACAAACTATTAAAAGGAACAATCGATTTATCCGATCTTTTCCAACTCCCCGATTTAACTTTTGTAGGTGTTGTGTTTTTGTTGTGAGCCTTAGAACTCTTCCCCAAAGTTATACACTTTTTATTGGATTTTTCAGGCAATTGATCTGCTTCATCGACGTTGTAGGAACAATTCATAGATTTTTTGTTTTTAATCGATTTTTTACACATTTTATAATTTGATCTTGATGAGATTTGCTGTGTTCCATCACTTAAATGCTGTTGGTTTGACTTAGTACTGAATGTAAATAGAAAAAAAGGATTTGCAAAGAGGCTAAGCTTATGATTTTATATTATATTAATATTTACATATTAGCAAAGATATCATTTACCATTTTGGTAAGAAACATTTGTTATTAATGAATTGACAAAATTGATAATTTCAAACAAATTTTTTTGTAAAGAAATTTTTTTGTTTTGTTTTATTTCGTATTCAAAACAGTAATGAGTACTGGAAATATAATTTAGGAATAAAAAAATTCTATTAAAAAAGAGGAGGGTAAAACTTTTAGACAAAAAAATTATATGCGAGGTTGGTTTGAAATAAAGTAGGAATTTCCAACAAAAAAACCGTTATTTGTCTATCGCATTAAGTTCAGTATAAATTTAGGGCCTAGTTTTGTAAAACGCAACGCTTTTCCCTATACAATTTATCAATGCTTAGCGATGCGTCTTACCAAATTATGCCCCTTAAGTTCAATGTGTTTGATGTTAAGCATTTCAGGAGATCTTTAGTAATTCTAACCGAAAGAAAATTTGTATATTCATAACAGTCGAGTTCAAAAGCATTTTATTTCGTTTTGAATTACACAAAAGCATCCCCAGATATTCCAGAGATTGCAAATGAACTTATCATATAACTTTCTCAGATCCTATCCGCCAATAGACAGAAAATTCCTTAAAATATGCTTCTTTATCTACTACCATTAGGAAATAAAAAAAATTTATTCAGCAAATTTCATAAAAGTAAATGGTCTGTTCAATGATATCGAAAGTATAGTTCATTCCCTGCTACAACACTTTTTACACCCTATTATAAATTAAATTTTTTTAATTAATGAAATTTTCTTCAACTGTTTTCAAGAAATTCTAAAACCCGTCTACATATGTATATATTTTTTACATCATAAATGATGTTACGCTTATTTGTGAACAATTTAAAAGAAAAATGTCTGAAAATATCTTCTACATGGTAAATCAAAAATTTCTAAGTCATTTTGAGCACATACAAATTAAGAATTTAAAATTTTGCACAGTCCAATATTACAATATCGATGTATGGGTGATGAAAAGCATGAAAGCATGATTGGAGGAGGTTTAGAAAAACACCAAGGCGGTCTAAAAGAAGAGAAATATTTTTATAAACAAAACAACAATCTTATGGCTAAAATCCGTGAACAAGGTTCGAAATTAAAGTCCGAAAATTATATAAACGATTGGAAACAATTTGAAAAAGTATTAGGAGCAAGAGATAATCGCACAGCACTAAGGGAAACATGTTCTCTTAATAAACACAAAAACTGTTTAGAGGAAGCATTTTTCCTAAATGAGGTCAGTTCGTTATGAAATTGAAATATTGTATTCAAATAATAAATTTAATTTCTGTTAAATTTGGCACAGCAAAGTGATTGTTATACCAAGCTTTGTAAAGATAATTTAATAATGCAAGAAAAAAACCTAAACAATAAATAATTACAAAACAACGAAGCAGGCAAAAATAAGATGCAAAAAGCTTTGAGCAGTTTTTTCTTGTAAAGTTTGACACTCAAAGGATGCTGATGAATCCGTAAGACTGTCAAATTTTATATAAAAAGATAAAGTAAAAGCTTTTTGTATCCTATTTTGCATATACTGATGATTAAGCTGTGGACAACGGAATTAAGAATAGTTTTACAAAATTTTAAAATGTGTATGTAATTTGTATTTTGCAAAGAAATTTAATATATTTTTTAAATTTATTGAACAAAATTGCCACTACCTATAATGGTTTTAACCGTTTTAATGGAAATAAATGTTTTTAGGATTCCAGT
Source organism: Tachina fera (assembly GCA_905220375.1). Classification (NCBI taxonomy): domain Eukaryota; kingdom Metazoa; phylum Arthropoda; class Insecta; order Diptera; family Tachinidae; genus Tachina; species Tachina fera. Next base: position 97,207,072 of record LR999967.1, on the reverse strand, counting down.
CTGTCTTACCCTGCTTCCAGGCATATGTGATACAGTCCAAATTTTGGTTTGTGATTCTTTATTCCACAGAAAATCTTTTAACTCTTATAACGAAAATACTACCTATTTTTAACCTTTAAATACGGAGCTGATGGTAAATTTTACCTCGAATTTGATTTAAAATATTTTCCCGCAGCTCCTATATTTTCCTCCTGTGAACTCTTTTACTTAACTCTACAAGTTTGGCTATGAAAAAATTTAATTACATTTTTGATTAATTTTAAATTCATGTTTTTTCTTTTAATTCATGAAGTGCTATTTTTTGGATTAAAAAAATATTCGCATAATAAATAAAATGCTTGTTTTGTTGCACTTGAAAAACTTTATCAATAGTTTTTTTGGGTTTGAATTAAAAATGTCCTAAAATAAAAAACGATTTTTAGTACATATTTTTGGGAAAATTAAAGGTGTAAAATTGACCAATACGTCAGATTAAAGATTTGTTCGTATATCTTGATTCCACAGAAAATCTTTCTGCTTCAAAGTCTGGCAACTCTTTAGTAGTCGCAGATGTAAAAATAAACAAATGACTAAAATAAGAAAAATTAATTAATTCACAGTAAAAATAGTATTTAAAATACACATTTTTAGTCAAGTGCAATACAGCGAATATTTGTGAAATTTCAAGTTTTAAAAACTAATAAAAATATATAAAAACAGAGACAGTGTTAACAATTGTTCCAGTATGTTATTAACAGTGAGACGTATAACTCAGCGCTTATATCCAAAACAATTACAGTGAGTAAAAATAATTTTATACTTATCAAGATTACATAAGAATTGCCCTACTTTGGATTCGAAAAAAGGAAATAAAATAAAATTGTAAAACGAAACTTTTTTTTAATTCGATTTATTTTCAAGGATTTTGAAAATGTCTCAAATTGGTGAATTGGGCAGTGGTGCTGGTAAAGGCGGCGGTGGTGGAGGCTCCATTCGTGAGGCTGGTGGCAGTTTTGGTAAAATGGAAGCTGCTCGCGAGGAAGAATTCTTTTACAAACAACAAAAAGAACAACTAAAGAATTTAAAAACAAAAACAGAAACAACAAAATCAAACGAGGCTGCCAAAAACTGAACACAATAAAAATGAATTAATCAGAGAAAACCTTTTATAGATTTTTTATGCATGGGCCTTAAAAGACTGTTATAATCGGCTCTAATTATATTGTTATTTTTATTATTAAGTTGAGTAGAAAATTGTCAGTAAACAAAATACTATGATAAAATGGAAATTGTTTTAAAAATTAATTTGATACTATTTATTTGAACCTCTTTATAATTATATTTTATTTTATTATAATTTTTTCCCCAAGCTCTCTTCGACATTTCGCTAGCCTTTTTTTACCAGACCAAGTTAACCAAAATCTAGCGAAATACTAAAAAGAAAAATAAAAACTAAGAGACCGTAAGCTTGATAAAAAATAAAATATAATAATTTTATTTACAAATTTCATTTAAATTCAAACTGTTTTTATGCGGTATACCTATAATGGAAATCGATTTGAAAAACGAAACTACATATAACCGAAAAAAAACTGGTGGCGTGTTTTTTTCTCAGGCATATGATGGAAATCTATCTTTCGTGTGCTTCTTATTGCTTTAATTTTGCGCACAATTTGAAAACTATAAAAAATCGCAATAGTTTTTATATTTTAATTGTATGATGTTTGTTTTGCGATTGGTTCAAAACTCGTTGTCAAATCGTTCGAAATTTACTGCCTGGCTCACGATGTCTACAAAAATTTTTTTTCGCTTATTGATATTGAAAACAAAAACAAATTTTATTATTTTGTTTATGTTTTCAATACTCTTGTCGACATCGTGAGTCAGGCAATTAATAAATTTTTTTACTTCCCTCTATAGGAAGTTACTGATTTTTTTTTGCAAATTTTCAAAAATCAAGTTTTCATTCAATTTCAGTGTTTTGAGGTTTGGGTTTCATTCAATAAGAATTGAAATCCTGAACTTAAGCCCGATTAAAAAATTATTTCTGATTAAAATTCACTACAGTTCAATTAATCCCTAATTCTGTTCGACGATTGTATCGTCTTTTCTATGGACGAATCTGCAGCTTGGCGGGAAATTTCAGGATTGGCCGATTCCCATATTTTTTTAAATAGTTTTTGGTATTTGTTTTTAGTGTGATTTTGTAAAAAGGATTATTTTAAAATATTGAAATTTCTATCACAAATTGGAAATATTAAAATCTTACAATTGAGAAAAATCAAAAGATTGTGAGAAATTTTGTGTTAAGAACATCGAAAACGCTTCTCTCCCAGCGATAAAAACAGATGTCACGTAAAAATGTAAATAAAAAGTAAAGCACATTGTTGTTATTTTTCATACATATTTCAAATTCTTATCTTGCTGCACATATGTACATTATATGTATTTATTGCTCTGTCATCTAGCAAAAAAAACATTGATAAGGTGTTAAGCTTACTTTCTACATTTTAAGAAAACTAAACAAACTATTAGGTACATATGTATAATTGAGCGCAAAGTAGCGGCAGCAAACCAGCCCCAATCGCACTAAAATTTTACTTAAAAAAAGATTACAAATAACACGTTCAAATAGTTCGAAGCAAATAGTCGATTGCTGGCAACTGAACAATTAAGTTTTTTTAATTGTGTTTTTTTATTAAACTCACTCTATGGCTATGAACTTGTCAAATCCTTTAAAGATCGCTTTAAGAAATCGCATGAAAAATGAAGTGCTAAAATCTATTTCACCCGAGTCACGAGTGAAACAGTCAAAGGCTATAACCGAAAAGGTAAGTTCATTCAAGTTCAAATATTTTATTATGATATTTAATTATTTTGTTTACAATTCAAAGGTTTTACAAACCGAAGCATTTCGTTCAGCTCAGCGTGTTAGTATTTATTTGAGTACTGCATCGGAGGTGGATACAAGCTTATTGTTGCGTGAATGTTTTCGTTTGGAAAAGCATGTCTTTGTGCCCACATATGAGGGTAATTGCATGGAAATGGTACGCCTAAAAGATTTAAATGATTATGAGACATTACCATTAACCAAGTGGAATATTAAGCAACCACATATTAAGGATGGCCGCGAAAATGCTTTGACGAATCGTAAGTTTACGTATTTAATTTTTTTTTTTAAATTGGACCAGTAAAACTAGTTCTAACTTGTAACACTGCCAACTATTGGTTTCGAAAATCGTCGTCATATAAAATCAAAAAAGGCGTAACTTATAGAAAATTCAAAATGGTTTTTTTTGGTGGATTAAGTGTAGTTAACGTAAATCCATCTACTCACAACATTCCGTGTATGAGCAACGCAATATCGAATTTATCAACGAAAGCCAATAGACTGCTGAGAACTAAATACACCAAAATCTAAAATGTTTTTGCTACTCCTGTGAAATACCGTCGGCTTTTGTCGTTAAAAATATTTTTGATTTAAAAAACAGTTTATTTAATGATTTTCCGTACAAAATTTCTTTACCTTAATATAAGAGGCCCTAACTCAGTAGTTGTCTGAAATCGAGTTTTTTTGTATATTTCGATAGAATAACATCTCACGTATCGGAAAATGCAAAATCTCGATTTCACAAAAAGAAAACAATGAGTTAGGGCCCTTCTATATTAAGGTAAGGATTTGTAATTAACGCTTTTATTTTATTTTATATGACGATATGTGCATATCGTTACCTTAATATAGAAAGGCTTTAGCACATTATCTATAATATATATATATATATATATATATATATATATATATATATATATATATATATTCTGTTTCATTGTAAATTTAAGTTAAATAGCTGATGTTAATAAGAATCTCTACCCAAGTAGATAGACTAGGGTGCTGATGAAGTGCGTGGCTGCACAGAAAAGTATCGGTATTTCCCACAGCTTAAAGTCTAAGTTTAATTTTTCTTCTCTTCTTTAGAAACTCACATTAATTAATAAAAATATTTCATTCAATAAGAATTGAAATTACTGAACTTGAGCCTGACTATGAATTATTTCTGTATTAGAAATAATATTAAAAAAACTTTTCTTTGCAAAAGGCGGGAAATGTAGATGTCCCGGAATTTGGTTATATTCCGACTGACTTTTTTTTAGCATTCATTAGATGCAATTGAAAAAAAATATAATTCATTGCCAACCTTCAGGGAACAGATTTTGAAAACCGCATTAAACTCGCATTTGAAAACGCTGAACATGAGCTATAACCTTATGTACATACATACATATCGATGGCTTAATATAAGAAAGGCGGAACTAAAATTTTCGATATTTTATAGGAGAAGCCAAACACTGAAGAAAAACTAAAGGATTTACGTGAAGAAATAATAAGTCCTTGATTTTGAACTGTAGCGTACTAAAATCTTCTTTCGAAAAAAAATTCGAGATACGCCCTTTTTATATTAAGCCATCGATCGATATGTACGTATATATTAGTCATCTAATGAAAAGAAATCTTGCGCACAATATTTTCGATTTGTATCAACATCCCAGCGGGAAATGAAGCAAAGTACTTCGATAATAATCAATGACGTCAATGATGATGGCATACTGACTTCTGGGTGTTTGTATGAGGGAGATAGATAGGGCCAGGCGAGAGAGAGAGGGAGAAAGGGTGAGAAGAGTGTCTCACACGGGTATGACAAAAATAAAAAATGAGTATGCTCGATACCAGGATCCGTATCTAGAATATGACATGCAATTAAAAAATCATCAAGGACACAACTAGAGCAGTTTACCGATCGCACTAAAAATAGCGACTCAAAAAACCAAAAAAAAAAGAAATAAATCGGATATACTATTTTAACAAATATTTTAATATTTTAAATATTTAATTTATACTTTGTATTGCTTTGTCTTTCAGATCATGGCATCGATTTATTTTTAATACCCGGCGTTGCATTTACTTTAGCAGGTGGTCGCATGGGCCACGGCATGGGCTACTATGACAAATATTTAAAGAGACACTTGAGCACCTATCCCAATAAAAAAACAACACTAATGGCTTTAGCATTTCGGGAGCAGATTGTTGACGAAGAAGTTCTGCCCTTAGATGATCATGATGTTAGAATGCATACAATAATAACCGAGTAAAAAAAGAAAGAAAACACATAATAAATTAATTTTAATAAATATACACAACATGTATGTGTATATATGTATGTATGTATGTATGTATTATCAGGAAATTATAAATATATAGTAAAACAATCTCCATGTGTTTAAACTTTACGTAAATGTTTCTTATCATCTAATTAGTAAAAAAAAAATTAAAAACTTTTACATTGTTTTAAAGATAATATTAACGTAAATTACTCGTATTGTTTATATGTTAATTTCTCGTCATAAAAGGTGTGCAAATCGAAATAAATGAAAGTCAGCTAAGAATATAGTATGTACGAGTACTTATAGCAGACAAAAAATATTGTAGTCTTTTGTTTTAAATTTTAAAAGCTTAAATAGTAAATGAAAATGTTTAACGCAAATAGGGACGTGCACGCATGCCACGGCCACGAATTCGACCGGTAAAATGATTAGTGGAATAGTGGGGCACTTCACCGAGACCCACAGCAAAATGCGAGTCAGGATTAGGGCGATAGTGTGATAGTGGTGAGCCCGACTCATTCCAAGTAGAGGGGGAGTTTGTGCGTAAAAGTTTAGTTTTACGATAGGCAGCTACAGCTGAAATACGAGAGCCACGATTGCGGCCCACACGTGAACCACGCATTAAAGGTGGTATTTTGTTGTAGCCGGTCGGTCCGGTGGGCTGGGCACCACAAGTCTCCAGGGCCAAAAAGTCATCGACATGTAGGGAGGGTGGCCTAGACGTGTTGGGAGGTCGCGAACGGAATAGATCGCCACGCGAAGGAGGTGGCCGGGGAAAACCTCTGCCTCTCATGGATGTAATATATATTTTCTTTTCCGGCCTACCGGTCGAAGGCTCAACTTCCACCCGCCTGGTGCGGAAACAGGGGGCAGTAGGCGTACGTTCTCGGTTTGATTGGGGCGAGGCTGATAAATGCAAGACTCTTTTGCAGTCCGATGAAAGATTACACTCGGATGACAAGCAAGTCTTTGCCAATTCGCTTAAATCACAGGTGATTCTTTCGAATTGTGTCTCAAAATCTTCAGACGTTAGAGATTCTACATTTAGGGTATTCAACCAGTGACGGGCCATCAATTGTGCATCATCGCTTTGGGCATCGTATGTATTGAAAATAGGACGAGCATCATACTGCGTAACAATGCTCTCAGTTTGGGGTAAATGAGGCTCTGCTACTAAACCCTCTTCCTCGACTTTTGGGCTTTGATTTACACTCATAATGACATCCTTCAATTGCTGTATATCAGCTAATAAAGTATCATTAATTTCCTTATCATTGTGCTCAAAAATGGATGCAATCGATTCAATCAAATTTGATGCCGGATCTTCTACTTTATAACCAATAATCTGAGCCAATTCCGAGCTCGAAAGTTTCAATGTTCTTGCCGGCAAGCTCGAATATTGCAATGCCAAGTCTTCTATTTGTGTTAGCGAGCGTAGCAGTAAAACCAAAGACTCAATGTTGGAGTTAAAGGAACCAGCCTTATTCAAATTTATTATTTTTTGCATCCATTCTGTGAATTGCGCGGATTTTTGTTTCAACACCAACGATAAATGGTAAAAGGTAATGCTAAAAATTTGACATTGGACATAAAATTAGTCAGTGATTAGTTCCGCAGTAAATATGTATGTCTTTATTAAAATTAAACTTACTCATGCTCTGTTAGTATCACCAAATTCCTAACACCCATCGCCGAAACCTCAGAAGTTACTTCCATTTGCATTAAATTGGCAAAAATGGCATCCACAATTTTAGGTACCAATTCCTTGTTGGGCAATGCCGTGGCCAAGTTTAGCAGTGGATTATTGTTACTACTAACGATGGCCTGGCCTGAAGCTATAAAAGATATTTCGGAATCCAGAAAACTTTCCAATATGCGATGTACAAAAATTTGACATTTAATGCCCACCGCCGTCGAAATATTCAGAGTCAATAGGGCATTAAATAGATCCCACAATTTGCCCGATAATATAGACAGCGTGGATATTTTTAGCGAGGGGTAAGAATTGAGACGTGAAGAAAATTGCAGCAAACGGGCTAAATGTGGAGAAGGCTGTTGGCCGGCCAAATTCCACTCATTTGTTAATAGATCACTTAATGTTTTCGATATAAGGAGAGTCATGTTGGGTGCCAAGTCGGCCAGTTGTAAGCAGACTCTTGTCAGCAGGTCGCTTAACTGCGGGAATGATGAGTGAGCCATGGCTTCAATGAGGCGAGAGATTTGAGCCCCTTGTGGATGCAAATGGGCCGACCACAGTTTACGTTCACGTATCAAATGTTGAGCCTGAGCTTTAAGCGATTCAGTGCTAGCTGTAATATTTGCAATGGGAACTGGCAGAGGAAGGGGTAATAGTTCAGCCAACACAAGAAGACCTGCAAAAAAGTATAAGCGATTAATTTTATTTATTTATTAGTGTTTTTTTATTTATTTATTTTAAACTATTTTAACGCTATTTGCATTTTAGAGCATCCAGCAGCGCCTATGATCTTAAGTATGTGAATAACTTTAAGATGTGGAGCTATTTTTTAATTTTACTTTGTAAACGCACTAAATGCTTTTTAGGGTTCCGTACACCAAAGGTGAAAAGGAACCCTATTGTTTTCGCTACGCTGTCCGTCTGTCCGTCACACGCTATTTTCTCAGGAACTGTAAGAGCTACGGACCTGAAATTTGGACATAGCATGTAACTTGAAATTTGTAAAGTTACCCCCTGTTTCTCTAAATACGAACGATATATTCGATCGGACATTAATATTGGAAACAAAAACAAATTTAATTTTTTTGTTTTTGATATACATAAATGTTCGATCGAATTTATCGTTCGCATTTAGAGAAACAGGCTAGAACAATTAACACTAAAATTTAAAAAATTAAAATTAAAGGGTGTTTTAATGAAATTTTGACTATGTAATTTTAACAACTTGCTATATCTTGGAAGGTAAACTCTTGAAATTTTCAAAAACGGTAAAACTAAACAATCCGAAAATTATAAAATTGCCAAAAATTAAAAATAAATCGCCAAAACGCAAAAATCGCCAAAACTAAAAAAAAATTCTAACATTAAAATAAATCGCCAAATTCGAAAAAACCACCCAAATGAAAAAAATCGTCAAATTAAAAAAAAAATGCCAAAAACCGAAAAAAATCGCCAAAACGCGAAAAAGGCGACAATACCAAAATAATTGGTTATATGAAAAAAAATCGCCAAAATGAAAAAAAAAAATCGCCAAATTTAAAAAACGCCAAAAACCGAAAAAATCTTCAAAATGAGAAAAAAGTGTTAAAACTAAAAAAGCACCTAAATAAAATAACGCCAAAAACCAAAAAAAGAATCCTGGTAAACTAGTTCTGATTTTATGTGTATTAATACTGTTGCATTCCACTTTAGGATGGCAGTGATTCGCTTTATCTACAATTTAATTTGTTTACTTTCTAACATTTTATTGCCCTTCAAATAACACCTTTTGGCATTGATTGGTTGAAATTTATTTTTGTCTTATTGGCTGAGATATATGATATTTATTGCATACATTCTGACATTTACATGTCTTTTTTATATTTGTATTTTGAAATAATATACTAAATGTTATTTTTCTTCTTATTTACCTAATGTATATATTATTTTGTTTTCAAAATCTACTGTTACTTTACATTTACATATATATGTATGTACATACATATAGAGATACTTTTCTGTTAATGTTTTCTTTTTTGAGTAGAATTATTAACCATATATGGCTCTATGAGCTCGGTTATTTTGTAATGCTTAATAATAATAATAAAGTAATAAATCGCCTATATGAAAAAATTGCCAAATTAAAAAAATCGCCAAAATAAAAAAAATCGCTAAAATTAAAAAAAAATTGCCTAAACTAAAAAAGCGCCAATAAAGGCAAAAACCCCCAAAAATAAAAAAACTCTTAAGACCAAAAAAAACAAAAACGAAATAAAAAATGCCAAAACTTTGCATATTTTATATAGGCTAAGAAGGTTCGTATTGAATTACATATCTCGTGTCCATACGGAACACTTCGTGCGCTAGTCAAAGTCGCACTTCACTGAATTTATTTAAGAAATAAAATGCTAAATCTAGCAGTGAAAATTCTAAAATTGCAACAATGCTCAATATAAATGGTAAAAATTAATTTTTAAATTTACAAACCATTGATAATTTTGGTCCTGTTCTAGCGTAATCATTAATTCTGGCTTTTTCTACTTTAGTGTCATGATTCACAGAAAAAAAGTATTCACCAATTAATGTTTTCAATGGAGAATTTAATAGATTCAATTAAATTTTTAATTGTATTAATTTGAGTGGAAAAATTTAATTGATATTATCCAATTGTTTATAGGTGAAAATTTACTGCCAGTTTATAGAAAACAAGTAAAAACTCTCGTCTGCATATTTGAATTAAAAACAAAAAAAAAACAAATTTGAGTGCTTTGTTTTTGTTTCCAATACAAGTAGACAGATGAGAATTTTTACTTGTCTTCTATAAACTGGCAGTTAACTAATTTTTTAATTGATATTACAAATATTTTAATTGATACTAAAAAATTAATTAATATTAAAAAAAGTAGTATGACTTTTTCGTGTGTTTGCTTTTATATTTTACTTTGCAACAAACTAACAGGTAAAAATCAGATACGTTTCTTCTTTTTCTTGCTCTCTTGGATAGTAGGCAGTCAAATAAATCGGAAGTCAGCAGTTTCAAATCCTGCCAGAGATTCTGGGTGTTTCTGTAGACAAGACAAAAAAAGCTTCACAGTTTGTTTGTTAAAAAAAAAATTAAAATAAATTAGTCAACAAGTGCTGCAGGTATGTATGTATGTATGTATGCATATGAATCAAAGAAACCTTTTCAATACGTCTTTAACCTTTTATATGTACATAAGGTCAAATGTTTCATAATATTGACGGACACTTTAACGCCTAACTGGCGTTAAAAATATAAAAAATAAATAGCGATAAAGTTTATTTCTTACCTGGTATAAATGTCGAAGGGCTGTCAATGTTTTTCAATATTTCTCTAATCATTTGAGTCCACAAGGATTTGTGCAGTAACTCTTCGTCTTGTTCATTGGGCTGTGTGTAGGCCAACAATGTCTGAATAATTTCATATTTTGCCTTTTCTACTTCTGCCGCTGCAGGACTAGTGCCCGGGAAGAAATGCATTAAATAATATGTACGCATCAAATGATCAATAGCTGTCAAATCCTTAAATTCCACATCTCTGCATTGTATGGCAAACGATAGCATTTCGCGCATTATTTGTAAAGTTGGTAAAATAATTTGACAACAATGTATACCCTGAATGGTCACCAGCGCGGGTGTGTGCAGGCCAGGTTGTTCAAAGTATGCACATAGTTTTTCCAAAATCTGCAACAATGTTTGCATGCCATCAGCCGCATAAAATTGCAAAACCACATTTCGGTACTTCAGCTCTTCTGTATAAGCAGATTTGAATATTTGCGTGACTGGCCCAATAGCCAAATGTCTTAGTATTCTTAGACCCATTATAAGATCACCGGGGAAGGTGGTGATGTATTCCAAAGAGCGTGTAATAACTTCCACCAGCGGTGTAATATCATCATATGAAAAAATATTTATAGCTTCCAAGGGTTTTAAGTAAACAAACATTTCCTGCAGCACAGCCGACACAGAAGGTTCAAAAGTCTCATGATTTTTAGCCAACTCCAGAATACGTGTGCCGAACTCAATTAAATAATCCAAATTATCGCAATAACGCACACAACAGTCGACCATATCGACGGCATAACTCAAAACGGGACTTTTATATTTAGCACCCGGTGAAGTCAATTGCCGCTGAGACTGCAAACGCTGTTCCTGCTTGATAAGATCCATAAAGACTTGCAAATGCTTATTTAGACCAAGCACTTGGACAGTATGACGCCTGCCGCTGGCATCACAAGTTTGCGAATACAGCGCATGCAAATGTGTGGCCAAAGCTATTGAATCATAAATTTCACTTATGGACGAATAAAATACAATAGCATCTAGATGATAACGTGTTTGTATTTTATATGCCAATTCTATAGCCAATGCCTTAAATTCTTTATCATGAGCAGCAGCAGTTTCTTTAACACCAATCGCTGCACTAGAAACATCTTCAATAGCAGTAATTTCAATGTCTTTTTCAGCAGTGGTTTCATCTTTACTTTCTGCATCTTTTTCTTTGTTGTCTTCAGTTTTGGCATTCGGTTTTGTAGAATTACCACTAGGAGTATCTTTATCAGAGCCAGAAGGTTTTGCTTAAAAGCGAGAAAGTTTGTTAAATATATTAGTTTTTTGATATTTAAATAAATAAAAACATAACCGGACTGCGTAAAAGCACAGATATTTTTTTCTCCAGAGCAAAAGAGAAGAGATGATAGTAATTTATGTTTTTAAAGATTTTTTAATCAGAAATAATTTCTTAATCGGGGTTATGTTTAGGGGTTTAATCGTCGCTTTCTATAACGAACTGATTCAATCGGATTTTTTTGTTTGAGATTATGGTATTTGCTAACGAACAAAGTAATAATATTCTGCGATATCGAATGCCATAATAAAAGAGTGATCGCATTACATGGATACAGAAGGCAGCGATTATTTATTGTAGTTCAGTCAATGGGAAGAAAATAATCCTTACAGACTAAGATAACATGCTTAATAGGGCTTACCCATGGGTGGAATCGTCGCTTGCGATAACGAGCTGATTCGGTTACGTTTTTCAATTTGAGATTATGACATTCGTTATTACATTGTTCGATAGCGAATACCATAATCTTAAACTGAAACATGTGATCGAGTCAGCTCGTTATCGTAAGCAACGATTAGACCCCAGGTATAAACTTGCCTGCTAACGGTCAATAATACTTGTGTGGCAACACTCTATTCTTATAGCTGTTGTTGCTTTTTACATTTATTTTCTTTACATACTTTTTACATTTACAATTCGAGCTGAACAAGTCAGCCAATAGGACAAATTTTCATACAAATTTTTCTTTTAAAAGCCTTTATTATAAAGCCTTAATAAGTTTTATAAATAAGGCTGTTAGATAATTTGGGACTATTAGTGCATTAACAAATCTTAAACTTGATTGTAACAATTCCCAAAAAACACCAGGGGGCAAATTACGGCACTCGTTAACGAACGAATCTACGAAATATTTTAATACGAGTTTATACGGAAATATTTTAAAATTTCGAACGGTATCGAGTGCCGTAATTCGCCCCCAGGGTCTTGCTTTAATTTGGAGTGATTTTCCGTTGTTCCATGTCAAATTTGGTTGATAATGATCATTTAAAATGAAAACTATTAAGAGAAACCTGAAGATGATTCCACACTTACGTCCCTTTTCACAATGTATGGTTAAGAGTTAACGTAAACTTTAACTGACAGTTATCCATACAAACCTGGCCGTTAAAGTCCCTGTTAGTTTTCAACCATATATTGTGAAAAGGTACGTTAATATAGTTTGCAGACTTTAATTTTTTTTGTCGAATAAATAAATTTAAAAAAATCCTCGTACAAAAAAAATAATAAAAACAAAATCTTACCGTCCGTGATGTCTCTCATCTCCTCCTCAACCACTGGCGATGGCACTTCTCTCAAACCCAGCAAAATTGCCACCAACATTTGTGTCACCTCGAAGCAGTCCTCAGTTAAATAATCTATACCCAAGCTGCTTTGCATTAAGGAGCGCAAAACATCCAATGTCATTACCAGCAAAGATGACGGCAAAATACTGGCATTACTTATGATGAGCAATAAAGATTCGGCCAAAGAATGTTGTATGAAATACGTGCGTAGAGCGTTAGAAAATCTTTTTTGGGCAGCAGCATCTATGGATATTTCAAATTTCTTAGAAACTGGTAGAAATCTTTTAGGTTGTTGATACGAGAGACAATTCTCCTGTAAAGCGTCCAAAATTTGTTGCATGCAAGATTCTAGTGCTTGATATGGCTCCAACGATGTAGCTTCATAATTGGTAATGACAAAAAGTTGTGTACAAGTTTCACGCATAGTAGAAAGGGCCTCATTTAGATGCAACTTCTTGATAATAGATTGTAAAAAGTACTTGGTTCGTGTAAATTTAGAGTTCTTCAGCAAGTCTAAGATAACTTCATAACCATTAATAGCAGGTGAAAGAAAGTGTTGCAGGGCAGGTTTGCAATCCAACAAGGAGTATATAGTTTTGAGTAGCAGTAGTTTAATGGATAAAGCCATATAATTTTGATGATAAAGTGATAGTACTGCCTTGAAGGGGTCGAACTTTTCAGTATTTAACAAATAATCAAATAGTTCTTTGCTTGATGCCAAAAGTTCCATTAATCTCGCACCCATCTTTATATGTCTGATTTTAAAGGCCGGCTTAGGTTGACAACAAGCTGCTTCGAAGTCCAAAGCAATAATGCATATTTTGGATAAAAGCTTCAAATGAACTTGATTTTCTAAAACAGAACCTAAAACTTGTTCTCTTCTGCTATAATTTTGATTAATGTACAATAAATGAGTTATAAATTGGTCGCATAGGAACACAAAATAGTCCTTTTCTTCTGTTGTAGTGACATCTTTAAAGCTTGTTACGTTTTCGCATTTCGATTGTGATTCAAATTTCTTGAGCATGGCTTTTAAGATATCAATATCTTTTCGATATTGCTGTTGGGAATCGGAATGAAATTTCTCCACGGGCTGTGTATAAGCATCGAATGCTATAATAGCTGGTTTCGATTTAAGAGCCAAGGATTGAATCTCCTGTTCAAATTCATCGGCATTTGTTGCAGGCCCTTCATTGGTATTCGAATCGTTATCTTGGTCATCGCCCATTATTTCATCGTCACTTAATATGGGTTCATATTGTTCCACAGGTGTGCCAGGATTATCGTCTTCTATGGTGGAAGATTCCGGTACATCGGCCGTAGTACCTGAGGGTGTTAACGACTCGGATGATCTGCGGTAAGATCTAGTTTTTTTATAATGATTATTGGACTCTTCATCGGTATAGTCCGGTGATCTTGGCCTAACCGGCGAGTCTATGGAAGCTGGTGGTGTCCTGGGCCATTTAGGCGGTTCTTCCACATCAGATCGCGAGCGTTCAGAACGTTTTCTTCTAGAATGACGCGAATACACTGGACTTCTTGACCAATCCCTCAGCGGTTTTTCTCTTTCTCTTTCCCGCTCTCTATTTCTCATATACTCGTTGCTCTCGGAATGGCAACGGTTACGCGACGATGGCGATCTTTCCGAAGATCTAGACGATTTTCTTAATCTTCTATCTCTTTCATCACCAGAATCACGCCTATAATGACCATCTGCACCACGTACTCTAAGACCTTCATAATCAACTTCTTCATTCTCATGTGTTTGAGGATTTAGGTCTCCTGGCAAAGGTTCTTTCCAATCTTCCTTCAGTTCATCATCAGCTATACTGGAATTTCTAACAATATCTGCACTTATATTAGGAATTTCGTCCATTTCTTCGGGTTCGCATGGAGCCGGTGGCGGACTAGCTATATTTTCCGTTAAGGAATTTGTCAGAATGCCATAGACTGCCAATGTTATGGTACTATACCAGCCTCTTAATACCAAACCATCCGTGGGTATTTTTTCCTGTGTACATTCCAAATGTATGCAATCATTTTGATTATACTGCAATTGACCCAAGTTCTCAAAAGCAGACGCACCCGGCATGCCCAAATCATTAACGAAGAATTCTATCTCAAACTTGGAGGGATTTGTGGCACCTAAACGAACACCACCCGGAAAGTCTGCTTGGACGCGGGCACCCAACGGTATTATGCGTACTTGGGTAATAAACACAGGTTTAGGAAATTGCACTAGGTCCAAATTGATGTCCTTAAAAATTTATAGAAATAGTTTTCTATTACATACATATAGTAGCATATAAAAGCCAATATTTACCGTGTCTGATTCATGAGAAAATGTATCAAAAAAGAGTAATTCGCTCAAATCTTCAGTTTCCGCCATGTTAATTATTTCTCTGAGAAATTAAATTCTTTTACAACCAAATATAAAAACTTCTATTATATTAACACAACTTTTGCACAATATTTAATAAAAATTTCACGCAAGCAAACAATTTTCACCATGCAGAAAAACAAAATGTGTGTGTATGTATGCTAGACACGCAAGGTTTATGAATATAAGGTCTATGGGAGATATCAGGTGATCAACTTTTTTCTCGTTTAGTTTTTATGCCTAGTTGTCAAAAAATTCATCAAACTTTTGTAGGCCATTTTGTTTGAAGACATTTAAAAATATATATAATTCATTATTCAAATATATACAAATATAGCTTCTATTTTACTGCTTTCACTTATAAAATTATAAATTTTTGCCCTAGCTTAGTCATTCCACACGTTTTCTTCCCGTTATATGAACTGTTTTTGACATTTTTGCAGATTTTTTACACAAAAAAAATGCTTGTTTTTGTAATTTCATAGTTGTTGTAGAGTTGCATATATCTTATGTAAATATACTTTGGACAGACATATGTGAAAGCTGCGTGTTGTGCTAGAAGTTAAAATATAGAGTAATTTGCAAAAAGCGTGGCCAGACTAATTTTATATAAAATGTCACTAAGTTTTAATTTTTATCGTGCCTTTTAATATTCCTTTTTTGACGACATCTTAAAAGTTCTACATAAAGTCACACACATTTTTGTTGTCTCTATTTTCTGACCTTTGACGTTTCTAAAATTTTTAACGTTTATATAATTTACAAAGAAAACTTAAAAATTACCATTCCTTCTCAGTCATGAATAAAATTTGTATCGGACATGTAAAATTGTTCACTGCAAAATAAATACATAGTATATGCATGTCGTTTAAAAGCATTAAAACTTTTCATCTGCAAAAGTCTGGAAACAATGTCAGGTGAAAAAATTTAATTAGACTGCGTTCTATTTTGATGTGATAAAGCATTTGAAATCAGCTGTTTTGGTTGTTAACAAGAATTTTGTGGTGGTCAAAATATAAAGAAAGAGATAATGTCAAATGTAACTTATGTCTGTAAACTTATGATTTTGGGAGATATATCAAATTATATCGAGTAATATAACCTACAAGTCATATATGTATAAAATACATGCCTTGTTAAAACATTGACATTATTTGAATTGAACTCCTATACAATAGTATACATATTATATAAATTTCAATAAATAAAAATAATTGCTAGTAAAACGGATGGATTAATTGTATATTTCCCCGTAGAAGGAATTCTTACATTGCTTCCGACAATAATAATATGGCAACTTTTTCATTCTTTTGTTTGCTGCTGCCATTTTAACCTTTTCACAATAAATAGCACAGCTCTGGAATTTTATAGTGAAATTACAATTGCCTCTAATATAAAATTTTTCGGATTTGAAGGTGAAGAATTAGGAAAATGTCCTCATTGACTAAAGAAAACATTCCACATCTATGTCGCGCTTGTCTACGAAACCTTATGAAAAATAACCAAACTCAGTTGAGCGAACAACAGACGGGACCTGCTTACTACAATATTGATCGTACACATAATCTTCATAAATGGATGACAATTATAAACCCTTTAGAAGAAGATGTGACACGTCTTAAAAATAGTCGGCAGCATCAACAATATCCAAAATACGTTTGCCGCTCATGCTATGAAAATTTTAAACACATGAACGATTTCAAAGAAATGGTAGTGCATTCCTTTAATGTTTTGTCCAAACTGCTGGCGGTTGAAGAGCATACAGAGCCAACGCAGCTGCAACAGCCAGTGATACAACGTGAATTGGTAATTAAATCTGAACCAGTAGAAGCAAGTGTTGATAATTACCAGGATGATGATCACGATGATGATGATGATGATGAAGACGACGATGATTATGATGATGAGTATATGGAAAATGATTGGGAAATGGACGATGATATGGTCAACAATCAAACCGTTAAGGAGCTGCTGGAAAAAAATATTAAAATGGTAATTTGAATGTTTATTTATTATTATTATTAGTTTTTTTTAATATTTATTATGGTCCTCTAATAACAATAACATTTCCAATTCTTATTAAATAATGAAATGTTTTATTAATTCATGTGATTTTCTATAATCTATAATTAACTTATCATCAGCTGCTAACATTATTTAATAAAATATTTCATTCTGTAATAAGAATTGAATAATACTGAACTTTAACCTGATGAAGAAACTATTCCGTGACTAAAAATTCATGTTCACAGTTGAATTAATATAAGCACAACGAGACCCACGAGGAACTAAGAGATAGTTTCTATTGACCATTATTCAATGTTAATATTTTGGTCTCCAACAAACGATAAATATTTTTCTTTATCGTTCTTGGCGTATTGTGACTTCAAATACGACATTTTGGTACTAAATTAAATTAATGTTAATTGTCATTTTGATCATTTCAAGAGGAAACTATTAACGACGAAACTATTTGGCGGCAACCATATGTTGAGGAAAATATTTCCTATTGAAATATCTTTTTAAAAACAACAAATTTTAAAAAATAAATCTAAAAGCTCTTATTCAATTCAATGTAAACAGAAACATTTAAAATGGAGCCCATCACATCCGAAGACGTTTTCAATGGCAATGCACAAAAGCCTTCGAAAGTGTATATTTGATAAAAAAGTAACCACATAAAATACTTCTATATGATACATATACAATGTACTATATATCTGTATGTATACGATATAAAGATAACTTAAGTACATATTATCTTAACAAAATAATAATTTTAACAGTGACATGATTTAACGTCAATTACGTTGATATGTTTCATGAGACTTTGGCAAAATGAAACCATTTACTAAAAATAAATATAACTTTTATACTCTAGTAAATAATATCATATAGAGATAAAAGATATGCTGATACAAGATATTACAGGGCGTGTAACTTTTTTTGGTATGTGTAAAAAGCATACGGGGCCTAAAATAATTTATCTTTTTGATACGAGTATCAAACGTTGGCATCGAGTCTTTCATTACTCTTCTCTGTTGTGCCATATTATTTCATTTTATAAATAAAATTTTAAACAAAATATAACCTTTTCATTTCAAAATGTTACTTAAATTTAATTTAACTCTTTTTTTATTTCAGGAAAATTCAAAACTACTACTAGAATCTGTGGCAGCTACATCATCATCTTCGCTTTCTTTCAATGACATAGGACAACCGAAAGCTACAAAATCATACAAATGTCCCATATGTAAAAATAGTTACATACACAGATACACCTACGTGGCACACATACGACAAATGCACTTGGGCATTGAGCATGCCTTCGAGTGTGACATATGCCACAAGACTTATACAAAATTCTGCAATCTGTATCGCCATATGCGAAAAGATCACAATCAATCATTGCGCCAGTATAAATGTGAATATAATAAATGTAATCGTAGTTTTCGTCAATTGACTACAAGACGAAAACACTATGAAAAGTTTCACAGTCATGAACCTCTACCGGATCACGTTGAAAAAGAACCTCAAGAATGTGTAAAGCATGAAGAACTACAAAACTCCCGACATTCATTCACAGAGCCGTCATCTTCTTCAAGTACATTAAATGTAGAGACACCAATACCGGCGAAAACATCTTCATTATTATTTAATAAACGTACCTATATTTGTCCGATTTGCACTAAAAGTTTTGAAACCTCCTACGATTTAAAAGTTCACACAATTAACGAACACAAGAAAGATTTGAAATATCGCTGTTACATTTGTGGCAAGCATAAGATATCACAACTTAAATTGGATGAACACATATCTACTGTTCATAAAAGTCAAAATGTTTCATGTCAAGTCTGTCAGAAAGTTCTAAAATCGAAAAGTCATCTGAGACAACATGTACTATCTGTTCACAATGGTGTGAAACCATTCTCTTGTGAATATTGTCCAGCTACTTTTGCCGCTAAGAATACTCTGAAAGTACATACACGGCTGCATACCGGCGAGAAACCTTTCAAGTGTATTATATGCGAACGACGGTTTACACAACTGACGCCAATGAAGAAACATATGATTACGCACGAAAAGGGCCATCGCAATGCAATTGAATAGAATTTTGATAATTCAAACTAGGAAGTATTTAATTAATACTTATGTACTTCTATCTGTTTTCTTTATACTTTTTTTGTATAGTTTTTGTATGTGTTTTTTTCAGTTAATATACCATTAATTATTTTATGAAATAATAAAGTATGCTAAAACTTACCATATATGTATTGGATTTAACCAATGCTTTTGGATATTTGTAAGCGACTTTAAAAAGTAGCAAGTAGGTTCTCACTCAATTCGGTTGTATTTTTCTGTTAATTGATTGAACGGTTTAATTTGACATACGAATACAACATACATTTGAAATAAAATGTATGTTGTATTCTTCACGCATTTAAAAAAATTCAAATATTCTAACAGCCTTATTTATAAAAACTATTAAGGGTTTTTAAAACATAGTCATACAAATTTTGCTTATTAAGTCTTAATTATTTTTTTGAATAAGGATATAAAGTTATATAGAATAAACTGATATTGTGGTAAATTCGCAAATTTGTATAAGTTTTCGAGCGTTGATTTGATATATAATTTTTGTATTTTTGCAAATGTTAATTTTTTATATAAATGACCTTAAAATAGACTATAAAAATATTTAGGTCGAGCTTTGCTTTAAATTCAACTTAACGACCAGAAATTAGCAAAAAAATGCAAACGCTTTTAAAGATTAATTTTTTACTGATTAATTCTTGCATTTAAAGCGAAGTACATACATTCATATGTGATTATTACTTTAAATCATACAGGTAAATTTTTTGAAATTTTTTCCCGTATGGGTCTTATTATCAAGGCACATTTATTTCCAGCTGATACCAGGATTGCAAAAACTATGAAAAATACAACAAGAAAAAAAAGAACAACATGACTTTTAGTTTATCCAAAATGTCAAAAATAGAATTTGTTTAATATAATATTAATAAAAATTATTCACATAAAGTTGAAAAAAATTTTCCACGGCAGCTACCACTAACAAAATTTGCAACGTTTATCACTTTTCACAATTTTTTAATAGTTTTTTCATATTTTTAAATTTGTTTCAAAGAATTTTTTTGATAAAATATGTTTCATATTGAAATTTTTAAAATTAAATTTTTTTTTTACTTCCCTTTCGTAAACAATTTCAAAGTTTCGGATGAACTTTAATTAAAAAATAACCCCCTTATGCAAAAACAATTGGTAAACTTGAAGTTGGTTTAACAAACGAATTTTGTATGGCAAAACCGGTTTTAATGCATGCTTTAACTTTAACAATCGTTTTTGCATACGAGCATAAATATGTAACTCAGCTGCGTTTCCGCTACTACCTGTTGAGTTCCTTGCGTCTTATTTTCTGTTAGAAATGCTCGAATAAGTACGCCTAAAGGCTTACTATGTTTTTTATACTCTTAATTCTCATTTATTGTGAATTCTTTTATATGAACATTAGAGGATATAAAATCTTATTGTGAATGTGTTTTGAGATCTACAGAGATGTAAGTTGGTTAAATAAAAACAAAAAATTAATAATTTTTACTTCGAAATCTAGCTTTAAATTGCTGAAATTTATCATTAGTTTCGTCATTAAATAATATTTGAAAATGATAAATAACCAGAGCTCGCAATAATTGGTCCACAGCTACACTGTGGCGAAAAAACCCTCAAACTTCGTTCTTCTTTGGCTTGCTCTTCGCTCAACCAACGACCGATTTTTTCGATCGTTCGGCTCATGTGTTCACTCGAGACCCTTTATTTGGTAAAATCTTAGCAAACGATGTTTTGAGCATGTATGTGTGTTGCGATTTGTTGTTTTTATTATTTTATTTTATAAACATTATTGAACAAAATACATGAAGATTAATTTTGTTTTTGTTGTACACATTTTTGTTTTTTTTTTTGCATTTACACGTCGTTGACGAATAATTTGATTTACAGATATTTTTCTGTTATTTATTATTATCTTCCTCCAACAACATAAAGCAAACGCAACAACAAAAATAAAGACCTTTTTTGCGAACACTTTACTTGTTTTGCTCACTTACTGACCCTCAGCAGCTGAGCATGGAACGATTCTGTTCGCATCATGCGGTCAGTAAGAGACCGATTCGTGTATTACGCTCAACCCATAACCCGGGAGCGAGAACACGATTGAAACGAAAAAGAGGGTTGCTGTTCAGACACTGAGTGATTAAGTCTCATTTTTTAGGTCTTTTGAGTGAGAAGACCGCACAGAGAAATTTGGTTGGGCATATTTGGCATACATATATTCTGTACATAACACAAATTTCTATAAAAAATTTAAGAGTTCGTTTAGGATTTATGCATTTATTTATTTATTATTTTTTTTATTTTTTGAAAAAATGTTCGTGTTCGCCAATTTCTGGCGAATCTGTTGTCAGATTTATTTATATCATCGCCAAATAACTTGTCGAATATCGCCAATACAATATAACAATAAATTTTAGCTACAAAAAATATTTTTATTTTATTACAAAATATTGTAAAATTTTAAATTCAGCAGGTAACGTCTATCGTAAAACATAAAAATTATATTCAGGCAGATTTCGTAAAAAAATTCGTTCCAAAACGTTTCAAATTTGTATGAAAAACAACGAAAATTTGTTCCAAAAAATATTTTTTCCATACAAATTTCAAAACGAAAAAACGTTTCTATTTTCCAAATATGCCTTTAAAATTTCACATGGAAATTTTCGAACAACTCGTATCAAAAAACTTCAAAAGATTGCGAAATATTTTGATAATTTATGAAGAAAATTATTCACAAAGATTTGTCTGTTGGGAAAAAGTGAAGTGAAGTGAAATGTGAAGTTTTTAATTTCATTGGAATTTATGATACGAAATTAAAATATATGTGAACGAAAAATTTGATTCTGAAATGTTCACAAGTGGAATTCATGTTAAGGCTGATGTTTAAGAAAAATTAAGATAAGTGTTTACATTAACAAATAAATCTGCGGCAATAAGGAAGATGTGCTTAAGAGTCTGAACACAATGTAACGATTTTTTATTGCGGTGCGGATTTCCATACGATTTTGAAGTAAAAATCCGCAGTGCGGGACGGAATAAAATTATAATCTATTTTATTTTCATTGCGGACTTTCTTATTCTCTCAATTTTCTCTTGCTTACGTTGCCGTAGTTTTTGAATAATTGGCTGTGTTCACAACAATATTGTAAAAAAAACATGATTTTGAAGTTCAAACATTTTTGTCATATATTATAAAAATTTAAAAAACATATCAAATATATCTGCGAATGTATAAAATGTTAATAATTTTTGGTTTTTAGTTATAAAAATTTATGCACAAAAAAATTAATAAAAATTTAATCAAACTATGACAAGTATTGTCCCGCAACGAAAAATTGCACCGCACCGCAAATGTTGTGTTTAGACTCTAAGTCATATTTCAAAAAATTGAGGTTATGGGGAAACTAATTAAATTTTTTTATTGTAATCGATTTTGTGGGATTTGTTATTGTTAAAGAGGCTACTACTGCTTTTCAAAGGAATAACCTAATAGTTAAACAAAATTGGTTTGCTAGGTCAAAATATGTTGTGCCTTGGTACAGGTGATGCCAATAATTTATGCGCCACACATACATATGCAATTCTTTATCTTGTCTCTCTCTGCATTACCAACAGAGCTAAATTCATATTAAAGAAGCTTTAAAATTATTTCAGCAGTGAGGGAATTTCCGCTGAAATTTCTTCACACAAAATATGCATTCCCGTACAATAAAAAAGTTATAAAAATCCCAAATCCTGTGGGTGAAAATTGTGATATCGAATTTTTATAAATTACATAGTTTGTGATTTCAACGGAAGATACATATAAATAAAAAAATATAAAAGTAAATGAATGAATGCAAAGAAGTTTTTAATTTTAAATAAATAAATAATAGGTTTGTTCATTTACTGAAAATTATTACGAATTTTTCACAATTGTTACTGGAAATTCCTACAAATTATTACTAGTAAAATTTTTACTTGCAACCAACTGGAGGCTTATTCTGAATTGCGATGCGAAAATCAATGCGATGCGAATATACATAAATGCGAACAATTGCTATTCTGTATTGCTATATTCGCATTTCAAATGCGACAAGGTGGGAAGTCGGTATTCTACATTGCGAAAACAAATGTCAACTTTGCAAAATTTATTCGACAACAAAATAGCATTCGCAAAGTACAAACATGTAAGTGAAAGATAATATTTTATTTATTTATTCATCATATATTTATTATTTAATTTAGGGAAGCAAGCAATAAGACCACCAAACCGCGTCAATTTGAAATAATGATAGAATTTATGAATAAGCACAGCCAATTGGCAAGAGGCCATTTGAAAACACCAAATGCACGTCCGTTGGCAAATACTTTGTGGCAAACGTTAAATGAAGAAGTAAATATCAATGGATCACCTATTAGAGAAGTTGCAGGATGGAAAAAAGTATGAAATATATAAACCAGTTCAAAAATATTTGAATTCAACTTTAATCTTTTCTGCATCCTTTCATTTTGCCCATACCCTTCTTCGTAGTCGAACCACAGTGCCACAGAATCCATTTTCATAATTTTTTTCTTACAGAATTTCCTAAAAAAATAATTTTATAAACAATTTTCAGAGCCAAACACACAATTTATTTATTTTTAATTTGACGTTTGTTGACACTGACGTTTATTTGAGCAGCGTTGCCACGATTTGAAATAACTTGCGAATGCGATGTCCATAGTCTAACAGAATACCAATTTTTTTTCGCATCGCATTTCATTTGTGCATCGCATTGATTTTCGCATCGCAATTCAGAATAAGCCTCCTGTTGTATGTTTTCTTGTCAAATAAATTATTTAGAAAATATTTGAAAAAATAAAACTGAAAAAATGTGCATTTCTTTGTTAAAAAACATGTATACGTATGAAAAAAGAAAGCATGTTTTCTTAATTTATTGTTTTTCTTCCATTAAGCCACATAAATTCAATTTTAATGCCAAATAATTTTGTTTGTTTCTCATATATACATATATGATCAGAGATGGAAAGTCGAATTCTTGCATTTGTAAATGGAATAAAATTAAAAAAGTATGAAAATTGCATAAAAATGCTAAATATACATAAAACTGTGTAAAGAATTTCATATTAAATATCAGTTTCTTAAAAAAATTGCAATTTAAAATATTATCAAACAAAATATATCAGAAAAAGTACAATTGTATCATGATTTCCATTCATGGTACTGATATGAATAAAATTTTCTTGCACGTTTTTACAAGTAAAGCGTTCATTTACTTTTTCATATTTGCGAGAGTAATTTTCTGCTTTACTCTCTCGTTGCTAGTTTCTGCTGGGAAAGTAAATGAACAGACCTAATATTTATGTGAAAAAATATAAGTTTGACAGTTTAATGAATATATTTCAATTCAGTTTATGAAATGTATGGCCAAGAAAGACTCAATTGACAATTGAATTGAAACGTGTATGGGGTGCTTTACTATTTTAATTTTTTTTTAGAATTTCTTAACATTTAAAGAACACTTTTCGTTAAGAGTAAACTTTAAGTTTTAATTAACCTTCAAATTCGACCCGATTAACATCTTTCACAGCTGTTTTAATGCCAAGTTCAGATAATAAGTCTGGCACCAAACCATCACTAAGTCCTAAGCCAGCCAGCAAGTTACCGAGCAGACCAACAGGTCTTATTACTTCAGTAGTTAGGGAACCCTTTATTGGCTTACGGTTGGAAACTCTGAAATATATCTGAAATTAAGTTTTTTTTGTATTTTAATAATAATTTATTGAATGTGACCCATAATAACTGAAAAACTTACCAAACTGGTAGGATGTTTTTTAAGGATGTTTGTCAAACTCTTTATAACATCTTTTACCAATTGTGGCTTATATGTAGTCTTGATAAGTACTAAGTCCTTAAGTAAGTTTTTATTTTTCAAGATGTTAAGATAAGAGTTCAGTTCAACTGAAGCATTAATTTCCAGAGTTACGAGTTCGATTTTACCATTGACTGCCACAACGATGAAGTTGCTGGGTTTTTTCGCCGCATTTTTGATAGCAGCGACTGGATAAAATAAAAAAAGAAAGTCAAAATATAAAACAAGTTTAATTTTTTTAGCCTAAAAAATATCACCAGTTTTGGTGTCAATTTCAATTCTTAAAGTGGCACCAACTGCCATTACAATAGCAACCAAGCTAATAAATTTTAGTGATAGCATTTTTTTTAAATTATTTAAATAAAGCAGCGGGCTGTGGCTTCTTTTTATATGAATATTGCTTTAAGAAACTAAATTTTACTTATTACTTAGCAAAGTTATTTATATTTAAAGTAAATTTCCTGGGTTGAAGTCATGTTTTCGTTAAGCACGATTCTAATTAATGATATGGAGTTTTTGTATTATATTTTTCAAGTAGTTTTATGGCTTTAAACATTTACTTTTTTTAAAATTAAAATTGTTCTTTACTTACAAATCTTATAAGTTAATAAGATTATGAGATTTTATTTAAAAGTAGTAATTGAATAAAAAGCTATTAATAACACAGACTTTAGGAGAAATTTGACACAAAAATCTACTACAAACTTTGTTACTGCCTTCGTTTCCACTGATCACAAAGACAGAGAAAAAAAAACACCTAAACGTTCAGTTAAACGGGCCATAACCATAACCATAACCATACAAAGCAGCTGTTCGAATCAAACTTATGGGCAACACTGTGTTTGATTATATGTAGATGAATCACCATAACTATAGAAACCCCATAGTTATTGGTATGGTTTAGAAAAAAATGTAGTGGTTAAGAAGGCTTAACGCTCCTCGACCCTATTCTAAACACTGTGTAAAGTGATGTGGTAAATTTTTCTGTATAACATATCACCACTAATGATAATCGTATGTGGCTTAAAATGACGAAGTGACTCTTTTCCCTACGTTTCCGTATTAAAATAATTATAGTGGGTGTAGTTGGGTGTAAATCAGAGCTAAGCAAAAGGCCGCCCGTGGGTACTTCGTTATGCTCTTTTTTACACGTACTTAAATACATGTACGGAAGAAAACAATTCAATCTCTCATAAGCAGTGTTACTCCATAACTCTGTTCTCTATATAGACCAATTGTAAAAATTTTTTTACTGGCTGAGAGGGTATAGCTTCCCATTGGTCCCATTGCAAAAAAAAAAAAAGAAATGGGCTGGAACATGCCTACGTTTTTTTTAATTTGATTGCTGAGAAACCTAGCAAACAGCTTTGCTTCTTGTAATTACATAATTTTAAACTTGAAAAAAATGGGCGGGGCTATGTCTATTAAAATATATTCTTATATTTCACGTGGTGGTTTCACTTAACCGATTTTTCCGAAACTCACCAAACACCTTGAACTCAAAAATAGACACAATCTTTCATTTGAAAAAGTGGGTGGAGTTCCGCCCATTAAAATTTAGTATTTTATTTTAAGTGGTTCTACTGTACTGATTTTTTTAAAACATAACACACACCCTGACCTCTTGGAAAACACAAAATCTTGCATTTAAAAACTAGGCAGAGGTATGCCCTTTAAACTTTAATTTTATATCCCATACACTTTTTTTTTCGAAAATGTTCTATCAGATCTTTACATTGAAGTTGGTTTTTTTTTGCAGAATTATGTATCAGTATCTTTATTAAATTCTAGAATGGAATTGAACTCAGCGGGTAAGTTTGTTGTTCCAGTAAATATTTCGAAGTCTTTCCAAGTTATTACTTATTGTTCTATTTAAAGCTTTAATTTCGATATTTTCGCCAATTTCTGCTACAAGTTTTTTATGTTCGATTTAATTACGCTAAAGCTTGAAGTAGCTCAATTACATATCGTTACCTTAATATAGAAAGGCCCTAACTAATTATTTTTTGGAAATCGAGATTTTTGCTTGTATCGACATTAGATGTTATTCTTTCGAAATATACAAAAAGACCGATTTCAAAAAAATTATGATTTAGGGCCTTTCTATATTAAAGTAACGATATAATTAATTTTAATCAACAACATGTCGTTTTCCAAGGCTGCTTGCTACACCTTCATAATCGGCGTTTACGTGTTTGATCCACTATGTGCATCAGCCTTATATGCAGCCTTATATATATAGTAAAAATTTTTCATTGCAAATAGAATACGTGAATTCTTTTAATTCATCGTATCACAATTTTTGAAAGCTTTTATTCTAATGAAAACACTTATGTACAAAAGCCTTGCTGTCATTGTTATTAAAAATTTAAAAATAATTCTGTGGCGGCAATAAGGAAAAAGTGCTTAAGTCATATTTTACTGTTTTGGAGGAGAGCACTTTTAAGCGTTCAAGTCGATTTTCAGAAATTTCTTTCTTTTGTAGTTAAGTTAGGAAATTCTCGGTTAACCTTAAGTTTTTTAAGCAAACATCGTTCTAGACACCATAAGTAATACATTAAGTTGAAATATACCACAAAGTATAACATAAGTTAAGCTATTATTCCAAATGATATTAGAAGTCTAAAAAAGATAAGACGCAAGTTAAAGGCTTTAACTTCCTGAAAAATCACACAAAGTAATTGAAATTTTGACCAGGGGTGCTTTAAAATATTTATATTATGTAGGTACCATTAACTCAAAATCAGCTTATCTCGACTTAAGCACTTTTTCCTTTTTGTCACAGAATTTTTGGAAAATTTTTCTTTTGTTTCATTGTTGGGTTAAAACTTGGAGACAAGTTTGTAACAAAACAAGTTCTTAACACCTCAACCTGTATGTGATCAGAACTGATATCATTACCAAACATTAGCAGAAGCAATAAAGTTAGGTCTTGTCTATTAAAGCTGCTAGGCACATTCGAAATTTCTACACTTTGTTTAAGTCCTGTTTGATATATTTTTTCAAATATTTTATATGTTGCTCTTACGTATTTATATAATGCGTAAAAAATAAAATAAAATAAAATGGCGTCTAGATGGACAAAATGGGACGAATATGGTAAATTGGTCCCACTGTGCAATGCCATTTTTTTACAACAGCAGTTCTTTGCGAGAGTTTTAGCCCACTAATCTGTGTTATTTACTTTTATTTTAAAATTTAACTTTCCCAAAAAATTTTTCTTGGTAGACTTTTCTAATGAATTTCGACAAATAATATTCAAATTATAAATTCTAAAATCGCTTCCACTCTTGTTTGAAATTTTTAAATTTTAGTTTGCATCACATTTCATTTTCGTTTAAATTTCTTTTTTTTTAATACCCAATACATTCAAAGGCAAATTCTTATGAGAAATTGTGGCCTCAAGAGCTTTCTTCGCAAGTCCTAAAAGTCCATCAAGAGGTTTTTTT
The DNA here is from genome assembly GCA_905220375.1 of Tachina fera. Taxonomy (NCBI): domain Eukaryota; kingdom Metazoa; phylum Arthropoda; class Insecta; order Diptera; family Tachinidae; genus Tachina; species Tachina fera. Next base: position 97,178,515 of record LR999967.1, on the reverse strand, counting down.
CTTTCAGTAGTTGGTTGCTGATGAGCTGATGACTTCTCTTCTGCTGTGAAATACACCTGAAAAGAATAATTTCGTTTTATTTTTATTTAATACACTGACTGTATGCAGATCTTACCAAAAAAGAACTACGTGTGGTAGCCATCCTTTCCAATTTCTCTAGAATATCCAAAGGATTTAGATGCTCAAACGTGGCCTTGACAATTTCTAAGTTTTTAAGCGGAATATTGCTGCACTTATTTAATTCATGAGTGGACTTAAGTTCAGCGGTTACAAATTGTATTGTATTCTCAATCACTAAAATAACACAGGTGTGCGATGCCTGCACCAACACCACATCATTGACAGCGTTGACTGAAAACATTAATAAAATATTAAAATATTCTTCTAGTTTCTTTTGTAAGAATCCTCAAAATATACACCACATACTTAGAGGAATGATATCCGCTTCATCATAATGAGCCCTGACTGCCATCAAAAATGCAAAAATGTAGACGAATTTCAATAGTAACATATTTTTTTTTTGGTTAAATGTTTTTTGTGATCGTTTTTAGAAGAAGAAAGTTTTAATGAAAACTAAACTTTCATTAAAGACCAACAAAATTATTTATAGTTAAAAATAAATTAAGGTTAGTGGGGGACAAAATTTATCAAATAAATGTTCGACACGATTTAAATAATTAATAATGAGCCAGAAAATTGCATTTGAAATATTCACGAAAAAAAAATAAACTAAATTAAAAAAATTAAATTTTACTGCAAAACATTTTATAGCCAAAAATACACCATTTCCTTTTGTATATAAAAAAATTACAAATGATTTAAGAAATTAATTTCTTTTATTTTATTTTGTGAACTTTTAAATTCGCCTGAAATACTGCTTATATGCCATGCCACTCATTGCATTCTTATTTCAATAGTAATTCAATTGGAGTAATTTAATTTTCTCAGAGCTTAAATGTATTTACATGCTGTAAACAGCATATTTTATATGTGATTTTACTAAACAATTACAAATTTTATACTTAATTCTATAGATGTAATGTAATTGCAACAAGTAAGATTTATATATTCTTCACAAGTTATAAAATGTATATAATTGTATATCGTTAGCTCATTATTGAAATGCTCTAACTCATTATTATTATTTTTTGAAATCGAGATTTTTGTATTTTTCGCTACATTACATGTTCAGCTTCCGAAATATACAAAAAACTTGATTTCAAAAAAATATTAAGATATAACGATATAAACATACATAGTGTTACGTTGTTGCATTCTAAAAAGTTTGCTTTTGTAGGTTCGAGTATTTTAAGTTAAATAAAAAGTCTCAAGTGTACAATTATTACCAAACCTGAATACTTTTTTAGTCAACACTGATAATAAGAGCTTTTAAATACACAATGTTCAATTATTTTCTGGTAAAATACCACGATGTTAACTTTGCTGTTTCTTATACAGTCTTCGACTCTACTCGACTGACTCAAACTGTGCTTGACCATAACTTATGCATTAAACACATTCACCACAGCAAAGCTACCGACTACCAAATGTCAAGGATAGAATAGACATGCTTATATGAGAGTGAAGACGGCAAGGCAACATGGCGGCAGGTTGTTGTCTATGCTGATTTTGGACTAAAGGCTTCATTAGTCTTTACTTTCTGTTGCTGTTCTGTGCCGTTCTTTTCCATATAAAATGTTTTGCAATTACTTTTTCTGTGAAAAAATCAGCTGGCAACCTATAGAATTGATTACACTTGTACAAAAAGTATCACAACACACTAATACACACACACTTTTGGCAGTCACTTAACGTTGAATTCTATTTTCTACAGATCAGTCCGCAACATAACAGAACGAAACAGGAAAAACTAACGACCCATGCAGATTTTCAACTAAACAGAAACAAAACAGCTGATTCAGAACAGAACAGCACGTACAAACTAATTATGCCTTAAGTCCAATTCAACTAATTTCTATTTCTTTGGCTGCAATGAGAAAATTCATTGTTGCCATTATAATACAAAATGTTGAATGTATGATATCGTACAATTATTTCATATTATTTAACACAAACAATATCCAAAAATTGATGTAAAGCATAAATTAATTTATTTTCGTACTTTTACGTCATATAAGTACGTTTCGAAAGAGTAATTTCATTTTTATAAATGTGAAATATTTGAAGGTGGCAATACTGAATTATGTATTTATACTTAAATATGAAGTACAGATGGTGCTGCTGCCGTCTCGAAAATAATTAAGTAGCTGACTACAAGGCGACAAATGCAGCTGCATTCGTGTGTTCGTGTAGCCTGCTGTGGTGAATGTGATTAATGCATTAGCGTTTTCATCACCCTTTAACACTTTATTACTCAACACTGATAATAAAATCTTTTAAATACACCATGTTCTATTATTCTCGGGTGGAATACCACGTTGTTAACTTCGTTGTTCTTTACGACTAACTCAAGCTCTGCCTGTCTTTAACTTAGCGCATGTGTCGCCCTTTTTAGGGTTTCCTACACCAAAGGTGAAAATAGATCCTATTGTACGATGTTCGTCCGTCCGTCTGTCTATCTGTCTGTATTAGGGTTTGCAAATAATCGCAGATTTTCCTAATCGCGATTACGATTACCAATAAAAAATATGCGATTAATCGCGATTATCGATTAAACGCGATTCATCAAGAAAATAAACTATTATAATTTTTTTTTAATTGCTTCATGAGTTTTGGTCGAACTGTATGGGTTTAGCCAAAGAAATTTATTTATTTTGTCTTGAGTTCGCGTTCTAATTTAATTTTTCAATTAAATTGAATTTTTATTTTGTTCCCATGAACAATAAATTGTCATCGCCAATTGTTAGGGAACACTATAAACATCTGTTGCAAGTCGAACATGCTATTGTGAATTGATGTAATTTTATTTTTATAATTTTCTTAATAAATTATTATTATTTAGTAAAATGAATAGCAGAATATAAGAAATAAAACTTATTGGAAAAAATAAATTTACGAAATTTGAGTGATGCATCAAATCCACTGTGTTTATCGGAATTAATGTGTATAAATGAAAACATGAAGAATTTTTTAATTTTAATTATTATTTTTCGAACTTAATTTGTTTCTATATTTATGATTTGAACGGGCTAAAGTTCGTATCGCTTTTTAACAAATAACATCATCAAAGTTAGTTGTAAATATTCTGACAACACATAGTTGAACGGAACAGCCACCTTCAAAACCTTCATCATCAGCGTTCTTCTGTGTTGGTCCACTGTGTGTGGTGTCAGTTGATGTAAATTTCTGCCTTATATACGAAACTTTCTTGCAAATGGAATACGTGAATTGTTTTGATTCATCGTATTTAAATTTTGCTGAAATGTAATGAAAGCCCAAATTTACCATCTCTAATTTACCACAGACTTACCATTGTCATTTATTCTTTACTAATTATGCACATGTTAGTTAAGAATTTTTGCAAGTAAATTTATGGACTTCCATTTTTTTAAAATAAAATCAAACAATTAAAAATTATTAAAAAAACAACATTCTTGTTTTTTAATTCCAAAACAAAGCGTTTGTGAAAAAAACGCAAACATTTTTGGGGCAAAGCACACTGGAATAAAAATCGGCGATGCCATGTTTTTTCACGTTGAAATAATCCACGATTGCAACTTTAAGGAAAAGGGAAATATTTCGAGGGAAAAAACAGCTAAATATTTCTGGATTACTCTTATTGTATAGAAATGTTTTTAGGGAAAACATTTGTATTAGGTTTGTTCGCGTTTGTTTTCGTAACAATAGCTTAAAGGTAATTCATGCAATATCTTATTATAAAATTTCGTACATAAATACATATGTACATACATATGTATGTATGTACGTGTATGTGACAGCGCATAGAGAAAGGGAACTAAGGGTAAAAAAAATCAATTTTCACTTTTTTTTTGATGTGTAAAACATCTGAGCATCGAATGAGACCGACCCCATGCGCCAAAAATTGTTCCCTCCCAGTGAAGTGATGGTATACCAAAGATACACGTATTTAAATCTTTAAAATGGCTCTCCTGAAGAAAATCAGGTCCCTTTAGGTCCCTTTCTCTATGCGCTGTCACATATATCCATTTACGAATTAATTTGCTTTAGAATTTTATATCATTAATGCACCTTCAGCAAATAAATTGAAAATAAATACAAAGAAATAAATCTTGTATCATCTTATTCACATAGATATATTTTCTAACATTCAAACTAAATTGAAAAATGTGACACATTCTTTTAAAATTTGATTACATATGTATAACAATGCAATATAAATTTTTTTCTAAAATCATTTGCCAATTTTAACGTTTGTTTATTAGACTAATAAACAGATTTTCAAGGGAGCAGTAGTCAGCTACATTGCGCTGTCTAAGCAATAAACGGATAAATTAAATATTTAATTACGTTTTTTTGTGCCTACAGTAAATTGTTTCATAATCACGAAGCAAGTACCCGGTATTTTGTTTGTGGAATTGTTTTGAAAATAATAGAGAAAATCAAAACAATTTACGCCTTTTGAATATTTTATATGTGTTATTTGCGTATAAAATTTTTTTAACACTTTACAAGTCTCACCAATTATTCTAGCCCCTTTGCAGTGATTTTTGCTAGATGATATAAAAAGGTATTTACGCTTATAAAATAACAATTTAAATAAGCGTAATACTTATCAAATATCAGCATGTATGTATGTAAATGTAAATACATATGAAAGAAGTAAGATATACTTCAAATTAAAATTTAGATGTATTGTAATTAGGGATGTAACGAATACCGATACCGATTCCGATATATCGGCGATATTTCTGATTTGCCGATATATCGATATCGGCGATATTTTACTGTCAATACGGCGATACTTCTTAAATTCTTTTAGAACTGTTTTGAACAAACAATTAAATTTTCAGCGTTTTTTTTTGCATAAAAACTAAGAGAAATAACATATTAAAATCAGAACATAAAGTCTAAACAGAAAAATTAAACGTTTCTTTTGTTTTCCTTTGCACCATAGTAGTAAAATGTTCTCTCAATGCTAAATCATGTACATATGTATTTAAAAAAATAATATGTTTTTTGTTAATTTCAGAATGCATTCAAATATGAATTTTAAATATTAATAATCTCTTACACTATAATTTTGTATAATAAAAGGTTTTGTTAATTTTAGCTTGAGTTCAGTTTCAATATGCGTATCGGTATCGGTATCGGTATCGGCGATATTTCTTTTTAATTATCGGTATCGGTGTATCGGATCGGCAAAACGGCGTATCGGTACAACCCTAATTGTAGTCTCAATGACATTTGATATTCACATACATAAATAAATACTAATTTTAAATTAATTTCCTTGTCATAAAAACACAAAACAATAGAATATCAAAAAAAAAAAAAAAACTTTCATCGACCCCCAATGCGTTAAACTTTTGACAATATATCAAGTTATTTAAGATTAATGCAATTAGTAGTTAATGCATATGGAAAATATTCAAATACCTATTTGAGCTTTTACACGAGGGAGGAAGATCTAAATGCATATAAATTTGTATTTAGCTAACAAGCCAGTAAATTAAAGAAAAAAATATAAATCTTTTAACAAATATGTTTATACAAATACACACACACACACACACACAGAGTTTCAAACAGATTTTTATGAATGAATGATTAACTATGCAAGAACACACCTCAATTTCAAGATGCAGGTGTTAAGATTAACAAAAACATCAAACAACTAAACGACTGACGCTGGCTGCTAGAGATACTGGCAATGGCATTAAATTTATTAAAGATTTGAACGTAATACGTAAATTTTTGAATTGTTTAGAAAATATTTTATAGTTTTATCGTTAATAACAATGAAGGAGTACCTTAAGTAGTTGGTTGTGCGTATTGCTTAAATTAATATTGAATTTATTGCACCTTCTTTTGATTGTTGGAATTTATGAAAAATAATTTAAATGACTATTTTAATGTGCACATAATCTGAGATTAAAATTAGAGATGAGCACAGCCATGTATACATATGTACATGTATAAATACATACATACATGTATGCATATGTTTCTTAAAACAAAAGACTTAAGACACAAACAATGTTAAGTACCACATGATCAGCCTTTTAAGCAGTGTTACCATCAGTAAAATTCCCAATGACACTTGCAATGAAGCAAAATTTGCCGATTAAACGGAAATTATACGTGATCACAATTTAACGTTTTATTTTATAAAAAAACCTTTTGCAAAAAATAAAAACACAAGCATTCCTTCATTCAATGGAGATTTATATTAGTCTTACCACAGTCGAACTTCTCTATGGTGAACTTCTATAAAATAAAGATCTCTCTACAATGAATTCATTTAAACAAACAGTTTTATTATATATAGTTCTGAATTTCCTTATAGCGAAGTTTCTTTCCAATGAATAAATATTAGTGGCCTTCGAAAACGGCTGGCTGTTGCGTTCAACTATTTGTTGTCAGAATATTTACAACTAACTTTAATGTTATTTGTTAATTAATAATTATCACATGCAATTTGGCTTAGAAAAGCGATACGAACTTTAGCCGGTTCAAATAAATCATAAATATAGAAAATGTATGTAGTTGTTATATACATGCGGTTTTGCCTCCATATAATTAATTATTTTATAACATTTTTTGTTACACATACTAACAACACTGTATATCGGAAAGAAATAAAATATTAGCAATTAATATTGTACATTCGAAACTTCCTGGGGATGAAGAGAGATGTACTGATTAAAGTATTTAAATCCCTAGGTGTATGCAAAAGTTTTTTAAGAAAGAAAATTTGAAGAGTCTAATCCAAACTTAAACAACTGATTATTTTCAAAAAGTACCGTTACAAAAAGTATTAAAAAAAGTACTTCTACTAAAAGTACCTTCTCAAAAAAGTGTCTCTTAAAAAAGTACATCTTAAAAAATGTTCTTTTAAAAATTACCATTTAAAAAAAGTGCTTCTTAAAAAAGTACTTTAAAAAAGTACCTTTTCAAAAAAGTGTATTTTAAAAAAGTACCTTGTAAGAAAATACCTCCTAAAAAGTATCTTCTACAAAAAGTATCTTTTAAAAAAGGTGCCTTTTTAAAAAGTAACTTTAAAAAAGGTACCTTTTAAAAACAGTAACTTAAAAAAGGTGCCTCTTAAAAAAGTACTTTTTAAAAAAGTACCTTTTAAAACAAGTACCTTTTAAAACAAGTACCTTTTAAGAAAAAGTAACTTTTAAAAAAAGTACTTTTTAAAAAAGTACCTTTTAAAAAAGTACCTGTTAAAAAGTACATTTGAAAAGAGTACTTATTAAAAAAGTACATTTTAAAAATTACCTTTTAAAAAAAGTACCTTACAAAAAAAGTAACCTTAAAAAAAAGTAACTTTTAAAATAGTACCTTTTAGAAAAAGGTACCTCATAAAAAAGTACCTTTTAAGGAAGTTACCTTTCAAAACCAGTACCTTTTAAAAAAGTACATTTAAAAAAAATGTCTTTTAAACAGGTACGTTTCAAAAAAATAACCTTTTAAAAAAAAGTACCCTACAAAAAGAGTAATATTTGAAAACAGTACCTGTTCAAAAAAGTACATTTAAAAAAAGTATCTTATAAAAAAAAGTACCTTTTAGAAAAGGTATATTTTAAAGAAAGTACCTCTTCTTTTATGAGTTTCCAAAAGAAAATCTTTCAAAAACGTAGCTTTTAAAAATTTGTCTTCAGAAAGTACACTTCAAAAAGGACCTTATAAAAAGGTACATTTTAAAAAAGGACCTTATTAAAAATTACCTTTTAAAAAAGTACATATTAAAAAAAGTTCCTTTAAAAAAAGTACATTTTAAAAAAGTACATTTTAAAAAAGTATATCTTAAAAAAGTACCTTTAAAAAACACCTCTTAAAAAGTGCCTTTAAAAAGTACAGTACAAAAGGAGAGTTTCTTAAAGAGAATCTTTCATAAACATAGCTTTTAAATATTTATCTTAAAGAAAGGTAATTAAAAAAATATGCATTTTAAAAAGTACCGTATTAAGAAAGGAACTTACAAAGAAAGTTCATTTTAAGACAAAATATTACGTAAAAAACTACATATGTATATAAAAAGCAAGAGTAGCTTCTTAAATAAAGTACCTTACAAAACGGTAAATTAAAAAAATTGCTCCTAAAAAGTATATTTAAAAAAAGTAATAAAAAATTAATTTTTAAACAAAGTACTAAATGAAAATGTTTAAAAATTTTCTTAAAAAAGTGTTTTTTAAAAAAAGTACATTTAAAAAAATTTGCGCTGAAAAAATACCCTTTGATAAAGTGCTTTTTAAAAATTACCTCTTCGCGACGAAAAAAGTGATGCCTTTAAAAAAAGATGACGCTAAACAATGTATTGCCGTATTATACGAATGTAATATAGTGCTTTTAAAAACTAAAATACTTAAATAAAAAAATACATGGAATGCAGTTTATTTTTAAAATTTTAGTGACTTCCGAATTCCTTATTCGTTACTATGTCTGTACATATACTTTAAAAGCAAAAACATTTCATGCGAATTGTGTGATAAAAATAATAACAACGATAAGCAAATGCTTGACGCAAACAATTACATACGAAAATATTAAAATATAACTTGCGGAAATAAATAATCTTAACAAAAATAACTTAAATTTTTAGAAATTTCTCATTAATATTTTTTATTGACTTAAAATGTGTAAATTATCTTATTTAAATGAAATTTTAAATCGTTTGATTTTTATGAATTCCAATTTTGTTTCTCCAGTGCTGCGTATATTCATTCACTCACTTGAATGGCATCTATTCTAGTGTTAATTAAAATTTATCACCATAAATAAATTAAATTTGTTATGATTCTCACAGATATATGTATGTATGTATGTACATAAGTACATGTGTACATATGTAAATGGGAGAATTTTGTGGTCAAATAAAGCATTTAAAGAATTTTTGTCAAATCTGAACTTTAATATAATTTATAGTTATTTATTTTATGTTAATGCGCTGTATTTCTGACATAACAATCAGTGAGAAATACATACACATGTACAGATGTATGTATGTATGGATATTTGAATTTATTGTATATTCCGTGATGGAATGTCTAAAATAAATATTGGTTTATATATCATACAAATATTGGAACTTGCTGAATATCCTATCTTAGATAACAAGGCCTGGCAAATAAATAGCACCACTAGCTGGGTTAATTATTATTTTCTTACAGAAAAACTTAAACTATTTTTTTAAGGTGTTAGGAATTCTTACATTTGTATGTATGATGTTAGGTCTGTTCATTTACTTTCCCAGCAGAAACTAGCAACGAGAGAGTTAGACAGAAACTTACAAAATTACTCTCCCAAATATGAAAAAGTAAATGAACGCTTTAAGGCTTTACTTTCTGTTGCTGTTCTGTGCCGTTCTTTTCCGTATAAAATATTTTGCAAGTACTTTTTCTGTGAAAAAAAAATCTGCTGGCAACTTATAGAATTGATTACACTTGTACAAAAAGTATCACAACGCACTAATACATACACACTTTTGGCTGTCACTTAACGTTGAATTCTATTTTCTACAGATCTGTCCGCAACAGAACAGAACGAAAAAGTAAAAACTAACCACACATACAGATTTTCAACTAAAGAGAAACAAAACAGCTGATTCAGAACAGAACAGCACGTACAAACTAATTCTGCCTTTACTTGTAAAATCTTGCAAGAAAATTTTATTCATATCACAACCATGAATGGAAATCATCATACAATTGTACTTTTTCTGATGTATTTTGTTTGATAATATTTTAAATTGCAATTTTTTTAAGAAACTGATATTTAATAAGAAATTCTTTACACAGTGGTTGGATAATTCTTGCAACTTAAAATTTTACTAGTAATAATTTGTAGGAATTTGTTTGTCTCTCAATTATTTTCTCTCTTTTGACGCTCTCTCCTTGTTACAAATTCGTAATAATTTTCAGTAACTGAACAAACCTACTATAAAAGCCATTTTTGACAGCGCATTAAGAAAATAGTTTTAAGCAGCAACGAAATTCAAATTTAATTTTATATTTTTTTACTACTCCGATCTTGCCATTGGTTTTTATAAATATCGTGAAGGTTCTTATTTTGGCATGATACTTCAGTATTAACACTAAACAATATAAATCGATCCACCCACTTGCAATATAATTGTGCAATTTTTTTTTGTATACAATAATATCGCCAATGTGCATGTCATATTCGAACATGGCACAATATATTGACAAATATCAAAAAACTTTTGATTTTTATTGTACAATCAAGACAATTGTGCAATGTGGTGCCAACATTGGTCATTTTTGTTTACTTTTTCACTGTCAGGTAAATTGAGTTATATTTTCTATGAAAATATTGTTCCATGTATTGCATAGTATAGATCAAAATGACAATGTCAACAACATATTCAATAATGTTGTATAATGGATGGGCCGCTTAAGACACCACGTTTACGGATCTTATCTATATTTGTGTGTTAAGGTTCAATGAGATGTGTCATACAATATTGCCTTGGCCATAACTTTTGCCATATCCCTGTATATATTTGCTTCACCTATAAGTGATGCCATAATCATAAATAGTTATTTAATGCTCTCGTTTGTTTTTTCATTTCAAAAGTGCAACAACTAACTAGCAAACAACTGTTTAAGCTAACCACAAAAAAACGAAATAAAACTGGTGTTATAATATAATCAAATACAGTGTTGCCCCATAAGTTTTGTTCGAACAGCTGTTTTGTACGGTTATGGTTATGCCACGTTTAATTGAACCTTTACATAGTGTCCACACCTGATGATTTTATTTTCTAACTCGTAATATAACGCCGGCAGAACAAGTGTAATTTTTTCATTAATATCAAAATAAATGAATGATTTTGGCAAAATGCTTGCCAATAATATCTAATTTGCGTTTTGTTTAATTTTTTGGTCCAAATAATCCAAATTGTTGTGCCGTAAAACGAAAATTGTATAATAAATAAACGTCAAATGCACAGTGACACATAGCATGACAAGATGAATAAATCATTCCCTGAGCTCTAATGATTTTATCATAACGCTGCCATAATATTAATAAATTGGGTCTATACATGATGAATTTTCATCCATGATATCAATTTGACATTCGTCATGATATAAATTCGTCAGGTGTGGACACTATGCTACGGACGTTGAACAATTTAGTTGGTTGGCAACACATAGTAGTGGGTGTTGCCAAATCGTTTACAGTAATAGATGTCAACATTTTTGTTTAGAAATTTTCACAATCAGTAAATATTATTTTTTCCTAATGTTATTATAATTTATGATATAAAATATTATGGCTGTTTCCCACCTGCGAAAGAAAACATTCGACTTAAAATTTATATTGATAACAACAATAAAATATGAAAATTTGTTTTTGTTTTCAATATAAATTTTAAGTCGAACGTTTTCTTTCGCAGGTGGGAAACATGTCATTATAGTTTTTTTATATACATAAATACTGTGACACAATCGACTTATTTAATAAGAACACAGTCAACTTTATCTATTAGAAAAGTGTGCTCTGACACAGTAAATGTTTTTATAAGAAAAGTGTGCTGTAACAGAGTCAAATTTATCTATAAAAAAGTGTGATGCGACACAGTCGACTTTTTCTGTAACAAAAGTGTGCTGTGAAACAGTAAGCTTTTCTATAAGAAAAGTGTGCTGTGAGTTTTCTGTATCTTAAAAACAATCTAGAAATTATAATAGGTTTGTTCATTTAACAAAATTTTTTAAGAATATTTAACAATTGTTACTGGAAAGTTTTCATTAACTCGAAAAGTTTGCAAGGAAAAAGAGAGTCAAAAGAAAGAAAAAAAGAATTGAGAAACAAAAAAGTTCTTACAAATTATTACTAGTAAAATTTTTACTTGCAAGAATTATCCAAACAGCTGTTTTGTGATTTCTTTTTAAACTAATTATTTGAAAAATATCTGAAAAAGGTAAACTCAAAAATGTGCATTTCTTTATTTAAAAAAGAAAGCATATTTTCTTAATATATTGTGATTCGTTCATTAAGCCACATAAACTCAATATTATTGTCAATGAATTTTATTTGCTTATCATATCTGATCAGAGATGGAAAATGGGGTTTTTTATTTGTTAATAGAATATAATTGCAAAATAATGAAAAATGTTTAAAAATAGTTAATAATACATGAAACTGTGTAAAGTAGTTAATATTAAAAGTCGATTTTTAAAAATTTTGTGATTTAAAATATTATCAAACAAGATTATGCCAAATCATAATTTCCATCTATGGCTCTGATATGAATAAATTTTTTTTGCAAGTTTCTACAAGTAATGCTAGGAGCACAACTGGGACGAACGACGAATCTTTCGGTGCGAACTTTCGTCATAAAAAATAAAACACATTCGTTGTGCGTCACGAACTCTAAGATAGAGAGAGAAAATTCTCTCCTTCTCTCTCTGATTTTGTACACACAACAACCAACTTTGTCAAATATGAGAGATGAATTCGGTGAGTAAATTCGTCGTTATTGTGCTGTCCACGACGAACTTACGCAGCGAATGCTTATCAACGAATTCGTCGACGTGGACGAAATTCGTCGTTCGTCCCAATTGTGTTCCTAGCATTAAGCGTTCATTTTCTTTTTAGTATCTGAGAGAGTAATTTTGTAAATTTCTGCCTTGGTCTCTCGTTGCTGGTTTCTGCTAGGAAAGTAAATGAACAGACCTAATTATGCATTGTAGATATGATTTTTTATTTTTTACATTCAAATTTTAACTTTTTATATAAAAAACAATCAGCCCAATTATGAATAATAATTCCCCGGGAGTTTTTTCCCTTTTACCCATTCCTCCAATTATGAATTAAAATTTCCCCGAGAAAAAATTATGTATTCTATAATTGAGGGAGACGGAGAATTCTTTCATAGTTTTCTCCCCACACATTTTGAAGGGAACTTATGCAAAAATTTTAAAACTAAATTAATAAATGATGTTAAACAATAGTATATTTATTTATTTAAAACAAAAAGCTTAAAAAAGCACCGGAATGTTATATTTCCCTCTTGTTTGAGGCATTTTTTTTATCCAAACCACACACATCAACTTCAAAAATATGAAGTACTTCTGCCTTCAGAAAAAATACTAAAGCTTTAAACTTTGCACGGCTTCTTTAAGTTCATAGTATAGTTTAAAGGAAGATTTCCCCCCCCCCCCCTAACACCTAAACGAAAAGAAAAACTTTATGAAATTTACAATTTCCTTTGTACAAATAGTCATTGGCAAGTTAATTCATTTGCATCTGACTCAGTTTTTGCTCCACTTCCTCAGCATAAAGTTACACCACATGCTTGTAAAAGCTGTTTCAGACTATAATACAAGTATTAACACTTTTGAAGAAAATTCATCCCGGGTCTTATATTTGTTTAAACAATTTAAAAAAAAACAATAACAACTCAACATGTAAGAGCTGCATTTCCCACAAAAGTATTAATACTTGTATTACAGTTTGAAGCGACCTTAAGTTGTTACACAGTTTATTTTATTTTTTATTAAAAAAAGATATTTATATTAAAACACATTCTTATTGGCATTAAAAACATAAAACTTTTGTTAAATCTCTATTGCTGAACTCTTGTGTTAATGCAGCATAAAATGTAAACATTAAACAGCTGATCCAGACTGCACGCTCTTCCGTATTTGTTTATTTCCCGGCTATTTAGAATAGGAGGATTTTCCCCGGGAACAAATGACAGGGAAATTGATAATAGGGTTGAATAATTTTATTTATTGCTTGGAAAAATTTTTGCTTGAGTCTTTTAAACTTGCAATGTTTGTGTACGTAATTCTCAATAACATTTTGAGAGTTTTTCTATAAACATGCGGATATTTGTTCCAAATTTCTTAAGTAGAAATGAAATGCATATACAACTTGCTTAAGCAATAACAAACAAATATTCTTCATAGAAATACTTTACAGATTTAACTTAAAAAAAAAACATGTTTCATTATTTAAAAAAAAGATATACATATGTAGTTTAAAAACTCTTGTTAACTATTTGATATTATTTACCAATTAGTCATTTCTATTTCTAGGAAATTTTGTTTCCATTTCACAAAACAACCTTTGAAGTACATTTACCTATTGCAATCATTAAAAAAGTACGTACAGTCCCATTTCTACTTCTTTAAACATATACATAATTATATATTTAAATTATTTACTTTAAAGCAATGACAAAGAAAAAATATAACAACACAAAAAAGACGAAATAATTGACAAATTATGTGTCATTTGCCATAAAAATGACAAGTTCAAGTTTAAACTACATACTTGTACATAAATTGCCTCGCAAGTCTCAACTACAAATAATAAAAGTTAAAACGATATAAAAACAAAAGAAAACAAAATTATTTAATTGCTTAAGTTAAATAAAATGACAGCGACTGCAATTACGAAAAAGGTTCCTGAACTTAAAATACAAACTAAAATCGTTTAAATATCAGGCCGTGTTATTTGTAGTTTTTTTGTAATTTCCTTAAAAAAATAATTTAAGTAAATTCATTATTGGGGTTCATTGAATTCAACTTTCTTTTATCGTTCGAAAAGAAAGAACTCAAGGGCAAAAATACAATTTTTGTAACAAAGTCCTAAAAAGAGTTATTACTATTTAGAAAATTTTTAATTGAATTTTAGTTCAATAAAAAAAGTAAATACATATTTAAAATCGTGCAATGGTATATAGCGCAATATGCTTAATCGGATTTAATTATAATAAAAAAGGTAACCTAAAGAAAATTTAGAGTAGAAATTAATTATGTGAGATATATGTATGTATGTATATACAGTGGACATTGGTTATAACGGACAGCGTATAAAAACCCTTTTTTACTATCCGAATAGCTCGAAGTTGATATTTCCGGTTATATCACATTTTCTCTTATAACAAGTTTTCTCTTGAAGTCCTGTAAACAACTCTGAATGGAAATTTATATGGTTATAACGGACGAAAAAAGTTATTATCTGGTATTTTTTAAAACAATTATTCTCGTAGCTCAAAAATAAGTAAGAATCTGCTAGTTTTTAATTGCTTTATAACATTTATTAAATGTATGTTTCAAAACTCTATTTGTATTTTTTAAAATAACAAAAATTAAAAATTTTAAATACTCCCGCATATATCTAGAGAAGATGCAGTATATTCTAAACGGCTGGACCGATTTTCTTAAAACGTGGCTAAGAACTATCTCGATCAAGTCACCTTTCAAACAGAAAAATCTAAATCAAAATCGGTCCAGTACAGAGAAACTTAACAGCTGCATAGAAATACACTCAACCGAATTTTAAAGCATACCTTCAGGAGCAATGTTAATATTAATAGAAATTGCTCGTGCTCTATTACACGAGCGTTGCCAGTGGGGATAGTTTTGTTAAAAAGTTGAAAAATATAAAATAAATAAAATAAATATAAACTTTTAAATAAAAGAGTGTTTTAAATGTCAAATATTTGTTTAAAAGATATATAGCAGTCCTTATAAAGAATTTAGAATATTATATTATAACATATCTTCATTACGTACTGTTGTCTTACACTGAAGCTGGTGCACCACAATTGGGTAACAATCTCCATCTCATGCCGATTATTATGGCTGGAGATTTTAATACAAAATTTGCAAACCCACAGTCGCAAGCTTTATCAAAATTTTTATTTTATGTTTTCCACTTACATCTGAGCAATTCTCGACAAACTCCACAACTAATAGTTCCACTTCTATATTGATGCAGTTTTCCATAGATTTTTAAATACAGTAGAGTCAATAATTTATATATCTCATTTTAGTTACCATAAGCCAATATTAAAAAAATTTTTGCATTACTAGATGTTTACACATCTCCCCTGTGATCGGACTCTCATTGCTTTTGTTTTGTTACGTCTCTTCAATTGTAGAAAATATTTACTCTCGTTATAACAAACTATACCCATAATAACCAAAATGCCAGTTCCCTTGGAATTCGTTATAACCGAACTCCACTGTACATAATATATGACTAAAAAATAAATTTATATATGTTTGTTTTACGGATAAAAGGTATAGAGAACGATTGAAACCTCAATTAGTCGAATGCAATGGAATGCAATGGCAAAAGTAGGAAACAGCTTATCGATATTGTTGTGTGAAAAGCAATGTACACATTCTTACATTCCCGTTACTTCTCTATAATCATTTTCATTACTTTTAAAATAAAAGTATCGATCAGCTGTTTCCTAATATTGCAATTAAATTCCATCAAGAGTCACTTAACCGACTGTAATATAATGTAACTGCGGAACAGTAGGAAACAGCTGATCGATATTGTTATAAGAAAAGTAATGAAAATGGTTATAGAGATATAAGGTAACGTAACCTACTTTTCTTATAAAAATATCGATCAGCTGTTTCCTACGTTGCAGTTGCATTACAGTCGGCTAACTGAGCCTTTAGACTTTTCACTTATTTTTATATTTTAAAGTGAAGTTCTTGTAATGAAAAAGTGTATATCCTTTCGATAAAATCATACCTTCAACTAAAGCCAAGTTATAATAATAGTCGTAAAACGTTTAAAATATATAATTTAATAAAAAAAACATTTTCTATATTTATTCACTCTTTTGAACTTGAAAAATTGCATCTCAAATTTATTAAATTATCGATCGCTGTGGAATTTGAGCTAAACCGACTAATCAACCCTACAAGAACACTACCAGCCAATTGACTACTCATTTGATCGATAGTCATGCAGGATATATTCATCATTGCGTAGAACAAACTTTTTGTCACTTTATTAAGGTCAAAATGAAAAATGTGATTGAAACTTTTGTGTACGTGTGATGTTGCATCTCTCTCTATATAACATATAGTTGAACTGCTCACTCCAGTGTTTTTATTATTCAATGATAGCATAAATATTACTCAAGTTTGACTGATCATAATAGATTAATATATCCCAAACAATTGAGTAATCATACATGATTGATATAACTAATGACAATAAATATAGTTTTTATTATTTGTTTTTTTTTATTATAAAATGATATAAAAATAAATAAATAATTTAAAATAAAAGATATACTTCAGCAAAAGCAGAATAAACTAGACGGTCTATTGCCCTCTTCACACAAACGCATTTTGCCTTTTACAAATACATATCTACAATTTTGAAAAAATATACAAATTAAATTAAATTTTGTAAATTTATTTTATTCAATATTGGTTTTACTTATCTTTTTTAACACTTATAAATTTTAATTTTCACAGATAGAATGAATTGTAGTTTTTTTTAAATAAAACTCGATGTTGTAAAAATTTCGGCATATGTACATTAGATGTCCCACTAGAAGAGTAGAACAACTATAATTAATAAATAAATCCATCATCACTTCCTATAAAATGACTAGTCAATTGAACATCACTATTGAATTCAAAATAAATTGCTGCAATTGTGTTAGTGAAAAAATTTTGTTTGTGTTAGTTGCAGTCATTCATTTCTTGTAGGGAAAGTATGGACTGAAATATCAATTGTCTCCCATATTTTTTTAATTGTTCTGCGATCATAATATTTGATTTGAAAATCAAACATTTTGTCAAACATAATTACATAATTGTTTTTAAATACATATGTACATATTTATATCTATTTTTACACACATATGTATGTATGTATATGTACTCGTACTTATTTAATTTTTCCATTTGTAAATTACGACATTTCGCACCAGAAATTTTCTTAATTATTTCTGGTTGTTCAATTTAAAATTATACGCTTGTAAATATTTAAATGTCTTGTCTTAACACAGAACACAATTAGCAGCGAAGCACGACAAATTGTTGAAAAATGGACAAGTAATTAGTGATTTTGAAGTGATTTGATTTGTTTGGACATTTTGTTTTCCTTAAATTTACAATCACTATGAAATGGTAAATAAACTTACATGGAACTTTAAAGCGTAATAAAATTGTTTTCTTAACTATTTAATTGAATTACAAATGAAAATAATTGGTATGTACATATAAATATGCTGAGACATTCCCTACGAGGGTGATATAGAATTAGGCGGAACAGCTGCTGTTTAAATTGCGCACATATGAATTGGCAACACTGCTTTCAATAATAGATGATATGAAATATTTCAATTCTTTTGGGAAGTAAGAGAGAAGACGCAAAGACGGAGTTTAATTTTAACTACTTGTAGGAACCAGAATTAAGGGGGAGCAGTGGACGACATAGTGACATTGGTAAAAGCAACATGGGCAATAAGTACCTTTGAACTGTATAACTCACCGGGTCCAGATGGTATTTTTCTGGCCATGTTATAGAATGTCTCAGAGGCGCGTACTACTGTCTCTGGTGATATGCTCTCTTTAAGATATGCTTGATCAGGAGATTTATACCGAAAGGCTGGAGACTGGTTAGGGTCATCTTTATATCCAAAGGTGATAAAGCAACCCACCCAAAGCCGAAAGATTTCAGGCTGATCAGTCTTTTCTCGTTTTTTTTTAAACATTAGAACGACATTAGAACGATTGATCTGCATCCAAGGAACACAATTGATACCCAGAACGCTTATCGAAACGGCAGGACTGTTGAGAGTACTCTTGATAGCATGGTTGGTGTTATAGGTAGAGGACTGCAGCACAAGGATTGCACACTGGCTGTGGCCGGAAGATGGTTGCTTATGAGGATGACGTGGTTGTACTGGTAATGGGAAAGTTTCTTCCCACTATCAGGGAAGTCATGCAGTTGCCGTTGGGTGATCTATCCTCCTGGGCCAGCAGCAAAAGACTGGGAGTCAACCCAGTGAAAACCGAGCTAGTCGTCTTTGCCAGGAGATACAAAATAGAAAGCTTTGTACTGCCCAGGATTGGAGGGATAGAGGCGAGACTAGCAAAGGGAGCGAAATACCTCGGTGTTTTCCTAGATAGCAAGTTTTCTTGGGAAAGGAACACACAGGAAAGGCTAAAGTAAAGACTCAATGCCTACTACGTATGCAGGAACTCCATAGGAAGGAAGTTGGGTCTGCAACCGAAGATAGTAAACTGGTAGGAAGGAAAGTTATAGGAGATTACTAGCTAAAGTTCAGAGGTGTGCCTCGTTAAGCATCAAAGATGCTTAGAGGAGCACAGCTCAGGCTACCTTGGACGGCGACTAGAAGTCTTCTTGGACTCGTATAAACAGGTTCGGTGAGGACTGGGATAACAGGTCACATATCAATCTTAAATGTGGTCAGTTTTAGTAATCAGGGATCCGTAATTCACAGACTATAAAGTCGCTGAAATTGATTTTAGTAGAACACCCTCACTGGTAACTCCAAATAGAGACTATTGAGTAAAATCTGATAAGATATATGAGGTCGGTGCGGTCTTTTCAGACAGGTCAAAAATGGGGGAAGGCACAGGGGCAGGTGTACATATCTTGAGAACGAACATTCGTAGTTCTTTGAGACTGCCGATTAAATGCAGCATTTTCCAAGCTAATATCTTGGCGATCCTCAGCGACACGAAACTGCTGGCCAGAAATGTACCTTAAGGTGAGAAGGTATCCTTTTCATCGACAGCCAGGCAGCGCTAAAGGCTTTGAAGGTACATAATGTCAAATCGAAACTTGTTAGTGACTGTAGGAGAGCGCTCAACTTGCTTATAGGAAAATACTCGTATAGTGTCAGACTATGTTGGATTCCTGGCCACGCATTGTTGAGGGAAATGAAATTGCTGATGAGCTGGCAAGAATAAGTTGAGCAAGAATCAGGTCGATAGGTCATTACTACAGGGAACTCAGTAATTGGGTAGGGGGTATTGTAGAGTCTCGAAGGCTATGTGCCCAAAACTTGACTCCTTAGGAAGATCCAAACTGCTACTGGACATGAATTGGAAGGCGATGCGAATCGTGAAAGGTGCGTTAACTGGTCACTGCTCGGTTAGAGAAAGAAGCAGCATTGGGGAAACTGGCACTATAGATTTCTCTACGATGTACTGGGATGAAGAGGAACCCAGAGAAATCATTGAACATATTATCTGTTACTGCCTAAAGTTTCAAGGTCACAGGCTTAGATGACTGAACAGACGTTTCCATGAGAGCATTACTGATATCGGGAAGTGTAAACTAGAAGACATCAGAAGCTTCATCATGGGAATTCAGTGGCTTAATGACGGATAAAAGGGTCACTTGTGAGTAAAAATGGGTGAAAATATTAATTTTTATGGGCAATAGAAGGGAATCACAATGCACCCAATGGACTTGGTCTTGCGAGTGGAGGTGCGTTTTAGCACCACCTTTCCTAAACTAATCTAGACTTTGGAAAGAATTTTCGTTTTTAAAACTAACTAATTTATTTTGTGTTGGAATAATGCGGAACACTCGAAAGAAAGCCTGGCCATTTTTACAAATTTTGCCAACCCTGGTGAGAAATATTTTAGAGAGAGAGAGAGAGAATAAAAAACAAAGACTGTATCAGAAGCAAATTAACATGTTGGCTTGTGACCGAATATTATAAAGCTTTTGTAAAACAACAAATTTGACAGACAGGCAGCAGTGCATATGAGTTGAAAAGTTGACATGTCAGATATAAAAAACCATAGAAAACCTCTGCTTACTTTTTACAGAGGTGGAAATGTTTTTTTAATCACTTTCTGTTTATCACTTGTTGAGACAACAACGATGGGCAATAACGATAGACATGTGAACCAACCTATTAAGAATAATGCAGTACCGAGTCCATACAGATGTTGATGAGCTAATAAATATTTATTTTAAACTAAAATTTATTATAAACGAGTTTACAAAATAAATTAAATTTTCATCAGTTAAAGCCATGTCTCTGTCCGATGCTAGTAAATAAATTTATTGTGTTATATACATACGAGTAGTAAAAACAAGCCCTTCAACTCAAAATATAGATAAAATTTAAAAATACTTGTTATCCATCCCTGCTCCATGCTAAAGAGAAGCCAAAACCTAAAGAGAGCGAGAGTAACAACATTTTTTTTCGTGCATGTATTTGTTTGCTGCGTAAGCAGAATTTGTTTTTTCCTTGTTTTCCTAAACGCGTTATAATGAAAGAGATGTTTGCACATCTATGATTTAAAGCATCATCTCGCTACAAAACTACGAGTCAAATGGTGGCCAACTGATTTTGATGAAAGTGATAAGGGCTCTGAAAAAAATGCATTAGAAACTTTATACCTTTTGCTTGTAAATCATTGTTATTGGGAAGTTATAATAATAGGTTTTAGAACAATGGTAAATCTGGGAAATAATACTGCTGCAAATCGTATGAATATGAAGATTTCATTACAACTTGTTTCAAACCTCAGTTGGTAATGAAGAAAGCACTGACCACTAACTCAGCATGTTACAATCCCACTTACCACGATTTTAATATGAGTAATTAAGACTCATTCTAATGATGGATTTAATTGTCTGCACAAAATCTTTTTAGTCTATCAATTAACTGAAATACAATACGAGAGTTTATACAAATTTCGTATAAAGTTTTATGCTTTAATTCAATATGTACTTTAAAAAACAGCTTTAAGTTGCTTTACTTTGACACTGATCAAGCTGACCTCGTACATACATATATATGTATATAATTCACTGCTTGCACTATGAACTGAAATGTGATATAAATAAATAAATGCAATACAATCTAACGTTTTTTTTTTCCAAGCAGATAACATTTCTAAAGGGGATCCAAATTGGCCGAATAATAAAAAATTAATGTATACATTTTTTTATTAAAAAACAATGTTATTTTTGAAATGGGGCATAATAAGTTTGTCTCAATATCTGCTTGAGCGCTAAAGTAAAAAGTAAATGAATATTTTTTATAAGAGTAATAGACATTAATGATTATTATGACAGATGCTTTTAAGAAAAATATAAAATTAAATGATCTTTAATGAACCAAAAAATTTACAAATTAAAAAGCTTTTTTTTTAATGTGTTTGGTTTTTATTTTTGTTACAATAAAAAAAAATAACGAAAACATGAGGCGTAATAATATATATTACGTTAGCAATTGTAGATGAAATCTGTGATGTTGTAAGAAAAATTTGTTTAATCTTTTGATATAAAAATGTGGTAATATTTAAAAAAATTGTATAACCCATTTCTATAATCTATTACAGTTTTGTTACGGAAAAGAAGTCAATTAGATTAACTGAGATAAAATCTTTGGCGATTCATAATAATTTTTAAAGTAGAAAAAAGCTATAATATAATACAATAAACTATAATTGCAAACATGTACTGCGAGAGCGAACTTAAATTATTCACTTAAATAGCTTTTATATTTCTTATGAGAAATTTACTAAAACTTAATAATTTTTAAGGAACAAAAAAGAGTTGAAAAAATTCACACAAATCATCCCTTAAAACAACAATTTAAGAACTTAATTTTGATAGCATGTCATAAAGTGTTAAGAAGTAAATAAATTTCGGACTCTTTGTTTTTATTAAAAAAAAACTTTCATTATTATGTCATTCATATTTTGGCAATTATTCATTAACGAACTTCTTCTCAACCATATCATTAAATTTAATGTAGAGATGAGCACCATTCACGAGATTGGCGTGTGAATCAGGGATACTCATGCATGACTTGGGGCTAAGATGTTTCTTCAAACAAATGAGTGTGCTTTAGTACGAGTATATTAAACAAAATAAATTTGATTTAGAAAAACAATTTCAATTCTAATATAAAAAGAATTGAAAGTACTGAACTTAAAAGCCTACATAAGAAAAATCATTGCATGTATTGAAAATTCCCATAAACTTCTGAGTTCAAAATCGCAAATCTAATTTTTTTATGTCTGATAATACTTATTTTTCGTATGGCTATTAGAGGCCTACGTAAACAGTCTTAAAATGTAAATACAAAAAAAAAATCTTTGTTAAAAAAATAATAATAAATTAAAAATTCTTTGAATGAAAAAAATCGTTATAATCACAACGAAGTTCAGATTGTGTAAGTCTCAGAAGCAGATAGCAAGTCATGGTTAAATTAATAAAAAATTCTTAATAATAATAATAAATTCAGTGAAGTGCGACTTTGACCCGCGCACGAAGGATTCCGTACGGACACGAGATATTTAATTCAATACGAACTTTAGCCTATATAAATATTTTTTTTCGCTTTTGGGTTTTTCGGGTTTTAACGTTTATTTTTAGTTTTGGGGTTTTTTGCGTTTATTTGCGCTTTTTTAGTTTTGGCACTTTTTTTTCTCGTTTTGGCGATCTTTTTTAGTTTTTTACGTTTTTTTAATTTTGGCAATTATTTTTATTCTGGCGATTTTTTTAATTTTGGCGATTTTTTTTTCATATAGGCGATTTTTTCGGTTTTTGGCGTTTTAACGTATATTTTTAGTTTTGGGGTTTTTTTGCGTTTATTTGCGCTTTTTTAGTTTTGGCACTTTTTTTTCTCGTTTTGGCGATCTTTTTTGGTTTTTTACGTTTTTTTAATTTTGGCAATAATTTTTATTCTGGCGATTTTTTTAATTTTGGCGATTTATTTTCATATATGCGATTTTTTCGGTTTTTTCTTATTTTGGCAATTTTTTTCCTTATGGCGATTTTTTTAATTTTGGCGATTTTTTTTTCATGTAGGCGATTTTTTTAGTTGTGTCGTTTTTGTTTGTTTTTTGGCGTTTTTTCATTTTGGTGACTTTGTTTTGACATTTTTTCCCCATTTTGGCGATATTTTTCAATTCCTGGTGTTTTTTCAATTTGATGGTTTTTTTTCATTTTGGCTACTTTTTTTCATTTTTACGATTTTTTTTCATACAAACAATTATTTTGGTTTTGGTGCCTTTTTGGCACCACTTTTTGGCGATTTTTTTTCGGTTTTTGGCGTTTTTTGTTCATTTTGGCGATTTTTTTCATTTGGGTGATTTTTTTGAATTTGACGTTTTATTTTAGTGTTAGATATTTTTTTTAATTTTGCGATTATTTTCGTTTTGGCGATTTTTTTTAAATTTTTGGCGATTTTTTTTTTGGTTTGGCGATTTTATAATTTTCGGATTTTTAAGTTTTACTGTTTTTGAAAATTTCAATGGTTTGCCTCTTACGGTTTCCAAAATATAGTAAGTTGTCAAAATTATATAGTCAAAATTACATAAACTAATAGAACACCATGTAATTTTAATTTTAATTAAATTTTAGTGTTAATTGTTATAGTCTGTATAAAAATACAGTAATTTTACAAATTTCAACTGTCTATATACATACATAGTATGTACATACAATTGTATATATGTATGTATATTACATGGGATTTTAAAATTTTTGTTTCTCCTTTTGGAACACCCTTTAATTTTTAATTCTCATGTAATTGGCGAAGGTTCTACATACTCTGTCCAAATTTCAGATCCGTAGCACTTCGGTTCCTGAGAAAATAGCGTGTGTCGGACAGACGGACATTTCAAGGCTGTTTATGCAGGCCTCTAATGTAGACATAGAACATATATCGAGGGTTTATATTCAAAAAGTGCTATCTGCAAGGCTTGAAAATTTTAGAAGAACGCAAAAAACTGTTATTTTCCCAAAGTGCAAGTCCTAATAACTAAATTTTGATGAATAGTACTATTTACAGAAGAGATATTAATTCTACTAATGTTAATCAAATACAGGTATTGCTCTTGCACTTAGAGAAAATAACAGTTTTATTTTGTCTACCAAAATATTCAAGAATTGCAGATAGAACTTATTGAATATAAACCCTCGACATTTTAAGGAGTTCATTAAAATTTTCCTGAGTGCTTTGTTATTTATGTTATTATTTTGCTTGCGATTACACGTGATGTCTAGTGAAGATCTATTCACGCAATCAGCTCTAGTCCAGATACATTATTATTTCACTTTTTTATATTATTAAGAATTTTGTGTTAATTTAACCATGAATTGCTACCTGCTTCTGAGACTTACACAATCTGAATTTCGTTGTGATTTTAACTCTTTTTTTTCATTCAAAGAATTTTTAATTTATTATTATTTTTTTAACAAAGAATTTTTTTTTGATATGATTTATTTAATTTTTAAACATTTTTTTTAATAAAGAGGATTTAAGCTTTATGGTTTCTATTATTATTTATGTATGTGTAAGTATTAAAAATTTATGAGAAGACTTACGCTAAAAGGAACATGAAATCTAATACAATTTTTTTATTTTTTTTCGAGAAAAAATCAAAAACTGTGAAGATTATTATTTACTTATTTTTGGTCATCATATTTTTTTTTTAATTTTGACAATTATTATTAATGGGTTGTGTTGTCTCTGTGTCTCAAAATAAAGTTTGTATGTATGTATGTAACTTATTTGTTTTAATCTTGAAATATGTCTTATAATTCCTGAAATAATGATAAGAAGTTTTTGTAATTTTTATATGCTTTTCGGTTAACATGACCTAGTTCTAATTTTCATTATGACATGAAAAATATATGTTTTTTATCGGAAGTGAGTGCAGTTGCAACATCTGCACTTACTCATATGACAATTTTTTTCTTCTAGAGATAACGAAAAAAGCAGGAGGTTCTGAATTCAGTTGTATTTTTTTATTACACTTTTAATAAATTCTTGCTCAATTCACAAAACTTGTTGTATAGTTTAAAGTTGTATACCGAAAGAATTTTGCTTCATAAATCTAACGAAACAATTTCATACAAATCTAATGATAATTTCACAAATCAAATGAAAATTTCACGAATATTGTGAAAGAATTTCATTGGAATTGCTTCGTTGGTATTCTAGTTTCGTAACAATATTTAATTGGATTTATGACAACAATATTTTCTAATTATTAAGAAACCCCTTTATTTTTAAGAAATATTTGCACTTGTTGCTTGAAATATACATATATATGTATATATAGATAAGTACATGCCTTAAAGGAATTAAGTTAAAGATTAAATTCTTTAAAAGTAAAAAAAATAATAAAATGTACAGCAATTTAGAATTTGATTATAGCTATGAAATGTATTCGTTGTCCCAATGAAAATTTTATTGTAGTCATGAAAGTCTGGTAAATAAAATGTATTTCAACAGCATCAAAGGTAGTTCTGCATGATTGTTCTTGTACTCTTTGTATGCTTATTTACACATACAGTTTCAATTAAGTTATTTCGTTGTTATAATAAAGTTATTTAATTATTTTTCTGAAATTATTTCGTTATTTTAATGAAATTTTTTCGTTGGAAATTATCTGGTTGTTTTAATGAAACTATTTCATAATTCTAATGAAATTATTTCGTCATTTTAATGAAATTATTTTGTTGTTTCGATAAAGTTCTTTCATTGCATTGATCACACTGGTTAATACATTTGACGTAGTTTCCATTAAAATAATTTTAACGAAACTCGTTTCATTAATTCAACGAAGCGTGACGTTGGCTGAATTGTAATGAATTTTTGCATTGGATTAATGTCGAAATTCTTAGAACTTATGAAAAAAATCTTTCAATGTAGTTGGAAAGATAAATTCAAATAAAATTTTTCAAAACGAAATAATTTTACAAATAATTTTTTTTTTGCAAATACAACTTTAATTATTTCAATAAGTCATACAGAAATTTGTATTTTCTTAAGTGCATAATAAAATAAAAGCATTAAACAGCTGATCTAATTTTGCCCTCTCCTATATTTGCTTATTCTCTGGCTGTTTAGAATTACCGAATTTTATCCCCGGGTTACAAATGATTGCGAAGAGAAACAACTCCCCGAGAAAATTAAAAAATTGCTAGGTTTAAATTTATTTCATTAATCCAAATCCAAAAGACTATCGATTTCACTGTCAAATATGCTGTTGCTTATTTAGTTCTTATTGCTAAGCTGAATAGTTTGTGGGAAAAAGAGACGAGTGGAAGAGATCCATTGCTATTCTCGTCGTCTCGCTCTTTTAACAAACTAATCAATAAGACTTGCATATTGTAAAAGTTAAGCTGTTTCTATTTACTTATCTATAACCACAATGATATAAGTATGTATGTGTGATATAAAAATACAGTTTGTCCCAAAAATTATGAACTAAATAGACTTTATCTATACTGACTATTAACTAGTTTTGTGTTTGTTCAAATTAAATTATTTCATAACAAAAAAAAAACCAAACAATAAAGATAATTATTATTAATTGGATACAAATTAGAACAAAAAATTTACTAAATGATAAAGATAAAATTAGTCTTATCTAATTCTCATATAATTTTAATAATTAATCGTATTATAAATAAGCTGCGTAAACAGAATCCGTAAACAATTGCTCGAGCTTAGGTTTATAATAGGTTTGTAATATTAACAATAAATATTTATTTGGTAGTGCCTAAAGAACTTGTTTGGTAGTTGGCAAGAGCCTCTGTAACACCCTACAATAAAATAAATTCTATTGATACATAATTTTCCCCATCATTATGTAGAGTTTGTCTTATCATTTTAACATTTTTTTTTTAAAGATAAGTAACACTTAGACAATGATTGCCCATTATTGTTACTAGGTGGCATCTTCTTTAGAAGAGGAATAGTTGAAGGAAGAGATAGAGGAAAGCTTCATTCTTTTAAAACTCTGCTTTTTGCTCGTATTTAATAAGGCAGTGTTGCAGCGCCTCTGGTGTCAATGAGGCGTATTAAATTTTGGAAGCTGTGCTTAGTAGCCATTTTATTGGTTACACAATACCAACGAAGGAGGGCGCCCTGAAGTAAGGTCTTTATAAAGTTATAGAAAACCCATCGCAATATTGATCTGCAATAATAATAACGAACATACGAGTAGTGTCGTCAATAGTGCCATACCATCGCCGTCAGAAATATGAAAAATTAGAAAAGTCATTTATGTTATGAATGACTTTGGCAATATGACGACTACTTGTCAATTAATAAAACTACTTTTACTTTACATCAAAACTCCAAGGGTTGTCTTCTACACCACCGTAATTTTTTGTGAACTACAGTCCAAATGCTTAGATTAGATTTCCACAAGAGTTTGTTAAAGGAAACTCGAAAATGTATACAATAATATAGTAAGATAAGTTTTAAAATTATATAAGTTAGGTTATTTTAGGTTACGTTAGAAAGGGTAATGCTACAACAGACCCTCACTCGGAGACCCAGTTGGGTCCATTGTAATTCCCTTCTACTAAAAATTTAACCCCAATTGTGTCCAGAGGAACCCAAATTATTTGTAATTCCCATGCTGAGACCCCTAATATTCCCCAGTTTACACTTGCGATATTAATAATGTTTTTATGGAAACGTCTGCTCAGCCATCTAAACCTATAGCGTTGCAGCTTCGGGCAATGATTATAAAGGTTACTTTATTTTAGTGTAGTTGGCGAATATATTGTACAGTAAAAAAACACCGCGTTTTAGAGAAATGACTAGGACCCTGTTTCCAGAAATTTTATTATTATATTTCATGTGCTTCTAATTACTCGTTTTTTATGAAACTTGACATGCACCCGTAGCCCTAAAAAGACAATGATGCTTTAAAAAAGTGGACGGGGTGACGTCAATTAAATTTTAATATTATATATCACATGCTTGTACTTTACCGATTTTTATGAAACTTGGCACAGATTTTAACCTCTTATAGGTACACAATGTCGCATTTAAAAAAAGTGGGCTGCGTTACGCCCATTACAATTCAATATAACATATCACGTGATTTCAACTTACCGATTTTTACGAAACTCTGCACACATCTTGCGCTCTGTGAAATACTTATCCTTATGTTTCAAAAATTGGGCGGGCCATGCCTATGAAATGTTAGTATTAAAGTGTTTGTACTTCTATTTATCCGATTGTCCCTGTGGCTGAGTGGTAGTGATGCTATTCTCTCAGTCCAGAGGTCGTGGGTTCGATTCCCACCATAGACTCTGGGTGTTTTCTGCAGACAAGCTAAACGCTTTGCGGGTTGTGTTTGTTCTTAAAAAAAAAATTAGCTAAAAAAAAAATTCCCCCGAAACTTGGCAAAGAGTTTGTGCTCTTGCAATGGCATAATCTTGTGTTAAACGAAGTGAGCAGGACCATGCCCAATGAATTGAATTTTAATATTATATTTTACTTGCGTGTACTTAAGCGGTTTGTACAAAACTTGGCACGCAGCTTGAGGTCTGCAAGTAACGTAATATTGAATTTAGAAAAGTGAGCGGGTACTAATATTTAACAAATTGGGCGTAGCCACGCCTGTAGAAATAAAAAATTAGTACCAAAAAGAAAACCTAAAAAAAATTGTACTGACTTTGACTCGCATATTTATGTAACACTATACAAATATCTTACCTGAAGCAAACCTTTTTTAAAAATTTTAAATGCCCGGTATTTTTTCGGTTTTGGCGATTATTTTAGTTTTGGCGCCTTTTTTGTTTCTGGGAGTTTTTCGGTTTTTGGCGGTTTTTGGTAATTTAGTTTAATTTTAGCGATTTTTTTTAGTTCTGGTGCTTTTTTTCATTTTGGCGATTTTTTCATTCTAAGATTTTTTAGTTTTACAATTTATTTTTTAGGTTTGGCTCGTTTTTTTTTGTTCTGGCGATTTTTTTCTGTTTTTGGCAATTTTTTCATTTGGAGATTTTTTATTTTGGGATTTTTATAGTTCTAGCGTTTTTGAAAATTTCACGTGCCTGCTCCTTCCCTACGGTTTCCAAGATACTGAAATTTGGCAAAATTTCATATTCAAAGTTGCATTAACTGATAGAATAATCTTTTATTTTGATTACGAGTATTTAAATTTCAGTGCTAATTACAATTCTTTATATAATGTAATATTAGGCTTTCAACATTTTTCGTTGCTCGATTTAGAACATCCTTTAATTTTTAACTGCCGTATTTTTGTTGTTGCAGTGTCTAAAGTTTAGCATTATCTGTGAAAATTTCAGGTCCGTAGCTCCTTTGATGTACGCAACCCTAAAAAGTTTAAAATAATTTAGATTTAGTTAAATAAAACATTTTGATATGTGTTACATATAAATAGAATTCAAAAATAAAAATATTTAATATTTTTTAAAATAACTTTTGTGCTCTTATTTTATTTTATATTTTTTTTTTAACCACAACATCTTACCTAAACTCAACCATTAAATTAAGGCATGGTGAATTTAGAACAAAGTTGGGAACCACTGCTTTAAAAAAACCTTCCAAAGTATCAATGAATATCTTACTCATGAATTGAGCTAAAAAAATACGTGTATCTTATCATATACACACAGAGTGATGACAACACGCTCAAGGATTTACTTTACCTGTTCTGGGTCTGTTTGTTTGAAAATCAGAAATATGTACATATGTTTACATTTATTTATGAAACATTTTCCCTGGTATAAACAAGAAGAGAAGAAACAACAACAACAAATAACAGTATGCATGATGTAATAGTTGAACAGTTTTGTTAGTCTTACAAATACGAGTAGATATGTAAGTAAATCGACTGCAAAGGTTTTTCTTTTCCTTAATTATTTTTATGTTATGTGTCTGGTTTTAAAGTAATTGACTGACATGGGAACAAAATATAATTTACCTTTAATTTATTTCACTAATCCTCCTTTAAATTTTTTTGTGTTTTATTTGAGTTTCGAAAGGGAAAACCAAATTTCATTGTCCTTGGCATTAGTCACGTTAATTTTAAGTTAGAAATAATGACCGATACAAAGAATTTAAAACTACCTGAGAAAAACAAATTCTTACCGTAGAATTAGTTTACTGGTGAAATATGTAGACGTAAGTAAGTAAGTAGTTTTGTTAGTTTCATATTTTTAAAAATCTTTAACCCTAATCCCTTTGAAATGAATACCTTCAATTAGACAATCTGGCATCTGACTCCAGCATTCCTGAATAATTACTATTTAATGAATCATACATTTTTTTTCGAAATGATACATCACCAGAGTTATAAGTAATTATTTTGTAATATATGTAACTGCTAAAACGCGTTTTTCTATTCGTCAATGTTAATTCACTTTCGCAACAAATTGGCGAAATAGTAAAATAGTCTTGGGTAATTTTCATTCACTAAATTTTAAGATTTTTGCCAAGAGAAAATACTTTTTTTATGTATTCTGTAAATTATAAATTTTAGTTACTAATTATTTAAATTATTATTTAAAAAATAATTCCAAACAGCCTTAGTAGAGTTTGCTTGTCTTATTTCTTATCCTAAAAAAATAAGGACATTTCCTTTCAATATCTTTTACACCCTTATTTGTCGCATGCATGAGTCAACGTTATCGTCTCAAATATTTAATGATCATAAAAGGAAATAACAAAAACGCTATATCAAGTCGACATAAAAACTGAGTAATAATTAAAAATCATTTAATATTAACTTCTTTAAATATGCATTAAGACTCACAAAAATGTACTTAATGAAATAAAAATTATCAAAACTAATTGCAGCAAAAAAAAAAAAAAAACAAAATAAAAATTTTTACAAGTACAAATAAAAGAAAAAAATACGACTTCAGTGATTATTATCAGAATTCAAATATTGACTTCATTAAATGATGCGGCAAGTATATGAGAGTCAGTAGTATACATACATTTAAAGGAATGCTTTAATTACACAGTGCAACGCAAAAAAAATGCAACCATATACGGACTCCACTAAAGGGCCACTCAGATTATAATACAAGCATTAATACTTTTGACGAAAATGCATCCCTGGTCTTATATTTGTTTCAAAAATTAAAAAAAAAACAATAACAACTCAACATGTCATGCATTTTCCACAAAAGTATTAATACTTGTATAATAAGTCTGAACGGAAACTTAAGTGATAAAAGACCATACAAAAAACCCGTGTCTCCCAGTTCCCAGGCTCTTATTTTCCAAAGTTGTAGCTCTTGTCATAAAGGCCCTTAAAAAATTCATCACTTCAGGCAAAACTGGGAGACACTAGTCCATTTTTTTTCTTTTATCACTTAGTGGTGTCCGTATGTAATTATATTTTCATAACTTAAAAAATTACACACAGTGTTACTGTTTCAAACAGATATTTCGTTTTTAAAAAATGGTATATTTTTTAAAAAATATGACATTTTGAAAAATTGTGGCACTCCAAAAGGTGCTTTCAAGCAAATTCATTACAAAAAGCTCCTTTTATGCAAAAGTGTACTTGCGTTAAAAAATATATTTAATTAAACATTCTACTTTTATAAAACATTTTGCTATTATTCATAGAAGTATTTTATTTAAATTTCAAAAAGAAATAATTTAGATTCTACTTGAATGCCTGCTTGAAGAAGGCAGCTTGGTAAACCAACCAATTTTATTTAAAAAGGTACTTTTATGCAAAATACTACTCTTATGCACAAATTTACTTTGAAATAAAACGGTAATTTTATGAAAAAATTTTCTTTTATGCAAAAAGGTACTTTTATGCAAAAAGGTACTTTTATACAAAAAGGTTTTTTTAATGCAAAAACGTACTTTTTTTTGCATACTTTTATACAAAAAGGTACTTTCAAACTTTATGCAAAAAAGCACTTTTATGTGAAAAGGTACTTGTATGCAAAAAGGTACTTTAATGCAGAAAATTACTTTAATGCAAGAAGGCAAAAGGGTACTTTTCATACAAAAAGGTACTTTAACGCAAAAACGTATTTTTACGCAAAAAGGTACTTGTATGCAAACAGTTACTTCTATGCAAAAATGTATTTTATGCTAAAAGGCATTTTTAAGCAAAAAGGCCTCATGCATATACATATAAAAAATATATAAAAAAATATATATAAAAAAGTACTTTTATGCAAAAAGGTACTTTTATTCAAAAAGGTTCTTTGAAGTAAAAAGGTACTTCGAAACTCAAAGGTACTTTTATGCAAAGGGTGTTTTATGCAAAAAGGCACTTTTATTGAAAAATGCTTTATGCAAAAAGGTACTTTTGTATAAAAAAGTAATTTTATGCAAAAAACGCACTTTTATGCAAATAGGTACTTGATGCTCAAAAAATATTTTTATGTAAAAAAATATTTTTATTAAAAAAAACTACTTATATGCAAAAAGTTACTTCTTTGCAAAAAGGTTCATCTATGCAAAAAGGTACTTTTATAAAAAAGGTACTTTTATTCAAAAAAAGGTATTTTTATACAAAAAGATACTTTAATTCAAAAAAATACTTTCATTAAAAGATATTTTGTTTACTCAAAGAGCAAGTTTCATTCAAAAAGGTACTTTAATTCAACATGGTACTTTAACTCAAAAAGGTACTTTTATTAAAAAGGTACTTTTATTACAACATGTACTTTTAATCAAAAAGTTACTTTTATTCAAAGAGGTTTTTTTTATTCAAAAATGTACTTTTATTCAAAAAGGTACTTTAATTCAAAATGATACTTTTAGTCCAACATGTACTTTTAATCAAAAAGTTACTTTAATTAAAAAATGTACTTTAATTCAAAAATGTAATTTTATACATAAAGGTACTTTAATTTAAAAGGGTACTTTTACTAAAAAGGTACTTTTACTCAAAAGGGTACTTAAATTCAAAAAGGTACTTGATGAAACGTACGAGTTGAATAAAAAGAGTTTTGGTAAATTAAAGAAATTATATTTATTTATATAAAAGAAAATTTATGACTTCACAGTCAGAAAGTTGAAATGAGAACGACATAAGAAATAATATCTAAAGCCGCCCATACACTACAACAGCATG
The DNA here is from genome assembly GCA_905220375.1 of Tachina fera. Classification (NCBI taxonomy): domain Eukaryota; kingdom Metazoa; phylum Arthropoda; class Insecta; order Diptera; family Tachinidae; genus Tachina; species Tachina fera. The sequence goes on along the minus strand of LR999967.1, from coordinate 97,144,769 downwards.
CACGCACAATCAAGCGATTGAGCATTCATGCTCGAAGCACACATTATACCAACAAGCTGGTACAATATTCATTTTTTACAAAATTGCGGTAAGGGTGGTTATGAATAGTGACAAAGGTTTTGCTACAATTTATTTATTTTTTTCAGTCTATGGACAAAAAATTTTTACAATTACTATTGGTATGTTGTTAAAATTAGCAGCTATGTATAACTAAAGAGCTAAAATTCTCTTTTCCATTGAAAAAAATTATATTTCAATAAATTATATTTTTTAAATGCATGTTTACTCCATGAAAACTTTGCTCAACTGAGCTAATTTCACCATATACTAGACCAGCAAGCTTGTACCATCAGCAAAATATCAAACTCTATTTGACATCACTACAGCAACACGTACAATCATACAAAATGCACATACACGACCCAACCGCTGGCACAAACACTTGATTGCGCATGCATGCTGTTGTAGTGTATGGGCCGCTTAAACAATATACACATTTCAAAGCCTACTATGATTTCAAATACATACACATAGAATTTATACATTGTATAAGCCTACTATGATTTCCAATGTGTGTATGTATAAAATACACATACAATTTACACATAGTATAAGCCTACTATGATTTCCAATAGTACTTTTGCTCAAAAGGTTACTCAAATTAAAAAATGTATTTCAATTCGAAAAGATTTTGGTTTTTATTAAAATCTACCTTCATTCGAGGTACCTTTAATCAAAAAGACACTTTAATTCAAAAGTCAACTTTTTTCGAAAAGTTTTAATAAATCAATGAAGTACTTCGTTACTTTCAAAGGAAACTCTTATTAAAATATTATTTATTATTATTATTTACATGTTTATTAAACTTATATAAATATAAGACTAATATAATATTTTAAATAGCACTAGCTACTTTGGCTATCAGCTACTTATTAAAATATATACATAGATATTTATAAAAAATCGCAATATTTTTTATTTTTTATTTAACGCCTGCCAATCTACTGATCTATAACAAATAAATTTTTTAAATATTTACTCGTATATCTATACAATATATTTTATATAATTAAGCTTATGCGAATTAGTTATTAAAAATGGCTCATTTGGTATTGTATGTACTTTGAAAGCCTCATAAAAGACTTTTGTTGAACTTTATTGTCTACAAAAATATTTGAAGATATAATTCTTTTCAAAACTGCGACTTGAAGTGTATGAACCACAAGTTCGTTTACAATAAAATATATTGTTAAATGTTCTTATAAACTCAAGGTCATATGTACATATATATTTTTATTATTTCGTTGTTGTTTTGTTTTCATTTCGATACTCGTATGCTTCCAGTTGCTTTTGTAATTTGTTGAACAAAAGCACTTTTAAAAGTTTTTGTCAAACAAACAATAAATAAATTCAAACAAACATTCATTATTCTCATAAATTTTTTATTTTATAGATTTGCAGATACACAAAAGTTTTTTTTTATTTTTTATTTTTTGTTAACATACTTAAGTAAATATTAGTAAATGTACACAAATATTAATTTTTGTTTTGTACTTTATGCTTCTTTGATTTCCAATGAATATTTACGGACCAACCTAATAAATCAATGACCGACCATGGCTGGAGAAGTGACGATAAGTCGTTAGAATTTTTGTGCCATCATAAATTTTGTTAAAACTTTAGTGCTTTAGCGCGTGCGTGTGTGTGTGTTTTATTTATTTGTAAAATTTTATTTCCATGTGACATTCGTTAATATCTGTAAGTGTTTTTCAAAGACCTTCATTAATTTTCATCAAACATTTTTCTGCATAATATGTCTCCAATACAGGAAGTTGAGGCAGACTAATATTTATTTGGCAAGTTAGTGTTAATGAGTGAGTGAGTAGTAAAAATTTAAAACTAAATTTTCTTAATTGATTCTTTATGCAAAGCAAATTCTTGGTCACTTGCTGTAATGTATTGTCTCTTACATTTTAATCTTAGAGACAGTTTTGCGTTCCTTAGAAAAAGTAAATAAATTTTTTCTTTTAGAAAATTATTTAACTTTGTTGTTGGAAGATTTTCCTTTAGATGACTTCCGTGTTGACGTGTCTTATAGAAAGTGTGTGATGCCAATTAATGTAAATATCAGTCTTATACACAAAATTTCAAAGTATATAAGGTATAACTATCACAATTGTAGAAATTATTGATCCGACTAGACATAAAAATACTTATATTAATTTTACTACCAACCAAATGAGAATTTTTCTATTCGAGCATGCAAAAGTTATTAAATGAAGAAACCAACAGGCAAGCTTTTCCAAAAAATTGTCCCCTATTTTCTACTGGGGGCAAATTACTGCATTCGATATATATCGAAACATCTATACAAACACAATTAATATATTATGAAACTTTTTTTGATATCGAATTCCATAATTTGCCCCCTGGTTTCAGTTTTGAAAGCAACTCCGGCATAAGGGACAAATTACGACACTCGATATCTAACGAATTTTCGAAATATTTTAATGGAATTTTTATTTAAAAATTTCTATCGATATCAAGCGCTGCACTTGTTTATCTCTACTCTGCCTAAGTGTTTCATAAACTTTAATATTGTTATCCCGATTACTGAACACAAATTTATCGCCATTTGCTCACTTGATGCAGCCAGCAATCATTCATTTATTCTAGTGTAATAAAATTTATTTAAAACTTTTATTATTTCGAATTCATTTCTTACAAATGCATAAAATAGAATTAAATCATTCATGTCATGAACGCTTTTCCTTATGATTAAAATGTCTAATAAAGTAGGAATTTTAATGTTTCACTTAAGACAATTAAACAATTATTGGCATTTTTCTTTAAAATTCTAGGAAAACAATAAAATCGATTTAATTCAGGAAAACAAAAAGAAGGAAAACATAAAGAAGGCAACCTTTTAAATTAGTTTTAATGTCTTGAAAAGAAATCTGTTCAATTTTCTTTTGTTTTGTTTTTTTTCTTTCTCTTGAACTTTGTTAAATGTTTTAATGTTTTATTGGATGTGCTTGTCATTAAACTGATTTCAGTTTCACATCGATTTTAAGGAGAAGGAAAAACATTTCCAATAACAAGCCAGACAATAAAACATTTTCAATAAATGATGCAACACACTTTTGTTTGAGTATAATTATTTTATATTTTTATTTTTCTTATAAGAATTAAAGATTCTATTTTATGTTATGTGCTGAAGCTCAATCGTTTGATTCTTAAAATAATTTATCTTTATTTATTACTACTTTTTTTGGTGGCTTTATATATGTATGTACATATGTATCTGCAAATCAAATCTAATGAACAAAATGGTTTTAATGTCAGCTTTTAAAGCCCACGCTTATCTAATGTTATTACAAACACTAACAAGAAAATTTTATAAGATTTAACAAAACAGAAATACATACATTGAATAATCAAATCTTTTATAATTGGGAAGTATACTAAGGCAAAAGTAAAAATAAAGAGTAAAAGTAATGTATGTATTAGATACAAAAGAAAAACACATAAAGAATTACAATCCCAATTCTAAAAATTATACGGCGAATTCGCTTTTTCTTCAAATAAAATCATCTGATAGCTAGAAAAAGTAAAAGAGAGAAAGAGAGATATACTAAGATTGAGATTTTTGTTTTTGTTTTACTTATGTCTAAGAAGCGCTAATTGAGCGAAAATTCCAAGGAATTTTGATTATATGTATATTCAGCTGCAGTGAATCTTTTACGTTATTCTTCTTATATTGCTTATCACTTTATATACATTTTTGGTTAGTTATAATAAGGAATTTTTTGGCCCATTTCAGATTTTTCCTGAATTATATTAATAAATATGTATGTTCGAAATTTCGAACTTAATTTCGAAAATTCGAACATTGTACACAAATTAATTTCTTAATGCTTTTCGTTTAATTTCTCAAAAAATAAACTTATTTATAAACAAAATTTAGCTTTGAATCGATTTTCGATTTGTTCGAAAAAAATAATATTAATTGTGTAATAGTAATTGGGGGAAAATTCCAAGGAATTTTTTTTATCATATACACATATTCAGCTTATCTTATTTTTTTAATTTTGAATCTTTTATATAAAGTTTTTGTCAGTTACTGCAGATTAATTAGGAAAAAACTCCGAGGAACAAATCTTATGTTTTTTAATTTTTTATCTTTTATGTACATTTTTGGTCAATAACGGCGCTTTAATAAATAATTTTTTGCCGACTTTTGAGTTTTCCTGAACAATTTTAATAAATATTTATGTTCGAAATTTCGAACTTAATTTCGAAAATTCGAACATAGTAGAAAACTTTTTTTTAATATTTTTCGACTCGTTTCTGAAAAAATAAACTCATTTATAAACTAAACTTAGCGTTGAATCGATTCTCGATTTGTACGAAGAAAATCTTATTAATTATGTAATTGGGGAAAAATTCCAAGGATATTCAACGAATCTAGCCTTTCTTTAATTTTTAATCTTTTATATAAATTTTTGGTACTTTTTGCAGTTTAATACAGAATTTTTGGACGATTTTTAATTTTTGTGTAATATATTAAAAAAATATGTGTATTCGAAACTTCGAACTTAATGCTGAAAATTCATTAAGTTTTTTAATGATTTGGATTAATTTCTGAAAAGAATGTACATATTTATTATAAAAACTGAGTTTTAAATCGATTTTCGATTTGTTCGAAGAACATATTGAGGCCAATCATGAATAAAATTTCGCAAGAACATTTTTCCGGGGCACAATTTCAAACAATAGCAAGTAATAGAGAAAAAAAAATTCTAATTGATTATTAATTATGTAATTGGGGAAAAATTCCAAAGATTTTTTTTAAAAAATAAATTGTGGACAATTTTTGATTTTCCTGGAATATATTAAAAAATATTTATGTTCGAAATTTCGAACTTAATATCGAAAATTCAAACATTAATTTTTAATGATTTTCAGTAAATTTATGAAAAGATAAATACATTTATTAACAAAACTTCGCCGTAAATCGATTTTCGATTTGTTCGAATAAAATCTTATTAATTATGTATGTTCGAAAATTTTATATTAAGCAGTTAATTAAATTTGTGATACATATTCGCTGTGGTAATATAAAAAATAATGAAAATGTATGTTCGAAAATTATAAATGAGTGTTTAAATTAAATATTTGAGAAATTTTAGATTTGCTCATAAAACATATTTAAGTTCCTATTGCCTTTTTTCAGCGTTTTTTAATTTGCTTGTATCAAATATAAATAAAAAAAATATGTATGTTCGAAAAATAGAATTGAGTCTCACAACTAAAGTTAGTGTCAATTCTGGATTTGGTCATACAATTCAATGTTAGTAAACATATATCTTTCTTTTAAAATATGTAATTTTGTTTAAAGATTACACACCAAAAGTAACTTATTATTAGAACACAAGTAAATCAAAATTATCGCATATTTTTTGTAAATCATGCGAAACCCTCTCTATATAAAGGCAAGTTTGTTTTTAAAGCAGAGCCAGCCACGACATAAAATGAGGTTGTGTTAGTGAGAAAACACCCTGCCACCCAACAAACATTATGCATTATTAGGGAATAATTAATGAATTGCGAACTCATGATTTTTGTATTCACTGTGTAAATCGTAACTACGAATACGGAACTGATCACATTTTAAAGTTTTGCAGTAAGATTTTCGGTGTTAATACTCTTGTGGCAATTCCTTATCATTAAAATATGCTTCAAATGCGAAGAACTTAGGCTATTGCGTTGCTTTGAACAAATTAGTTTGAGGTCAGAAAAAATTTGCTCACACAAGTAAGTAGATGGAAAAAACGATAAACATTTCATAGCATTTTTTTTGATTTCGGGATATACCAATGTATCCAAATTTTTCCAGAAGTCTGTAACATTCGTTTTCTCTGCCGCATTTAATTCACTTCGAAGTATAATCAGTTCGCTTTGTAGTTGGTTACGTCACAAGTCAATGGACTTTCAAAAATTTCAAGCAATGGTTGTATTTTTTCGAAGTCTTTAAACCTGTCTTGAAAGTTATATAAAAGTGTTTCAAATAGTGTTATGTATTCAAATTTAGTTACGTTCTTCTGTTTGTCATATACGAGATAAGTTTTTGGAAAACTAGAAAAATCATTTGATTGAATTTCGGAAAGGAGTAAAAATATCTTTGTCTTAAAGTTAAAAAGAATTCGATACAAATCGCACAAATTCTTTTCCTTACCTTGCAGCTCTAAATTGAATTCATTTAAAAAACTAGTGGTATCGGCCAAAAAAGCTAGATCCAAAATAAATTCTTTGTCTTGTAAGGCCTGCACTCCACAATCATCTATCTTTTCCTTTTCTAAAAACTGTAGCACTTCTTCTTTTAAATCAAACAATATATTTAAGCAATCACCACGGCTTAGCCAACGAACTTCCGTGAACATTTTTAGATCATTATATGCTGCGTTTTTGTTTTTCAAAAAGTTTACAAACTTTCTATGTGTGAGGGCGTGATGACCTCCTCGTATTTTATTAATAATGCGTTCCGCAGTTTTCATGGCAGGATAATTAGTGATAAATTTGGATGCAAGAGCGGCCTGATGAATGATGCAATGAAAGCTATGAATTGAAATTCCATTTCTATTCATTTGCCCAATGAAACCTTCACATTTGCCTGCCATTACATTTGCTCCATCTGTACAGACACCAACAATTTTTTTTGTATCTGTAACAGAAAAAAGCTTATCGCTAACTACATCGAATAAAAGTTTGCCAGTTACATTTCCGTGAAATGTTTCTAAGGAAAACATAGTTTCAAAAACTTCGTAGTTGCGACTTACACAACGAATACATATAACGAGTTGACAAAGGTCATTTATGTCTGTGCTTTCATCCAGACAAAAGGACATGAATTCGCAATTCATTAATTTTTCCCTAATAATATATTCTAATGAATCTCCTATTTGGGAAATACGCCGTACCACCGTCTGAGGAGACAAGGGAAGAGATTGTATTAACGTAGTTTTGTAATTAAGTCTTTGTAAAACTTTATCAAACATATTTTTTACAAATATACCATCAGAAAATGGCCTTCCATGTTTGACAATGTCCAAGCTTATTAAGATCGATATCTCCACGAGGAGTTTTTTATTTTCAAAATGTGCTTCATTTTGCTCCACTGCAAGCAACCATTCTTTCATTTTTTTAATGTAAATGCCTTTGTTTTTATTAAAAAGCATTTCTTTTTCTGTACTTTCAAAAACATTCATTTCGCTATGAAACGTCTCATAATGTCTTTGAATAACATATTCAGTGTCGTTCTTAAATGTTTTATAACATAATATACATTGCACGTTACCAAATGCACTTTGAATAGCGAAATATTTTTCGCATGCCATTATTTATACAAAATGTTTGCTGGTTACCTAAAAAAATAAAACCACAACAACAAAAGCATCAACAAAAACTGTAAGCATCCGCGCATGTGTAATCGTCGCTTGTTCATTGACGACTAAATTAATGAGCATAAGAATATGTGTGAAGTGCTCTCTGCACAATTGTTGAATGAAATGGTTGGCCCTGTTTTAAAGTTAGAAGAGACCAATAATTTAACATCAGCCTGCAATTAAGCTACTGGTACCTTCCCCCAGTATATGACACGCTTTTAAATTTAAAACTAAAATTAATGGCACAAAAAGGCAACGAAAAAAAAACTTTAAAGAAAACATTAAAAAATATGCTTCCAAAATTTATAAATGCTTTATCTCTAGATTGTTTGCTACAAAGTGCTCACTCTTTTGCTTTCGTCTTGTGTAAGAACGAAAGATGAATCTGTCGAATGAAGTTTGAGCCGTCTCTTTGTAGTGTGTATTGCTTCAGTTTGGTTGTTCTTTCTTGTAACAGTTTTTATTACTATTTCTCCATTATATTTTTGTTTGTTTTTTTTTTTCATTTTTCTAATCCTCGATATTTTTAATAAATTTAAATTCTTTTGTCGCTTGCTTTTGAAAACCTTTTGATGTTGAAACGTTCTTCGTTGGCTCTATTGTGTGGCACTAGACAAGTCACCACCCCACACATTCTAACGTACTTGTATTATGCAGCACAAATTTGTTATTTATGTTAAAGAATTAAATTTTTACATGGATATTTCTAGATTAATTTGTTGAGGCAACGATGGTAGGTGAATTTGAACGTTCTTTTATGGTGTTTGTCGGGATATTTGTGAATGAAGTAGTAAAAAACTGTTTAATCATATTAATTTCCTGTTTAAAAGACTTTAATATTCATTTCAGACTTGCACTAAATTTATATCGTGAACTTTTTTCTTTAATGAAATTTGATGCACTTAAGTTTTTTTTTATTGGCAACTAAGTGCGATAGAAAAAAAATGATATCGAAAAAATGGAGCAGCATGAATTTTTAAAGTATTTTTTTTGGTAAAATATTTGTCCATGGAACCTATTGAAATAATTTTTGATCTCATTTTCTTTTAAACTCAGCTTTACGGAAGGAATTTCATGACACATTTTATCGCTGAATATTTCAACTACATACAATCCTGTTTTAAAGGTAAATTTTGTTAAAAAAAATAACCTAAATAAAAAAGAGACCCATTTACAGAAGAGTTAGATGATTAATGTACGCCAACAAAATATTTGCTTGTAATATTTTGAACAAATGTTTTGAATACACTTTATGCCAAAAACTTAAGTATCAAAAGATTTTCTTTATTTTTGTAATACACAAGAATGTAACTTTAAATAGGCGGTAAAATGAGTTTCAGATATAAATTTGTAAAACGCCGATTCACGTATACATTTTTTCCTCTACAAGAATCAGTTGGCAGAAAGAACATTATTATTGTGCAAAATATAATAAAATCATTTTGCTGTACAGTGTAATTATAATTTTTTAATCTCAAATAATAAATTTCTTTTTTATATTTGTTTTACATTTTTAATGGTTAAAAATTTACTCTATTTTCCCACAAAATATTTTTTTGAATTTTATTTACATATATACAAATATATACGTACGTATATATGTATGTATATGTATTCATATGATTTGTATATATACATACGTATGTATACATATTCCTTTAAATGTTGCTTAAACACGCTTAAAGATTTATTATGAAACATTTAAATGCTTGTAAAGAATTTCCATTTAACTCAAGTATAAAAAAAATATATATATTCTTGAATTGTAGAACAAGGAAAGGTTAAAACACTGAAGGCAGGCCATTGAACAAAGAAAGAATTTAATTGTGGGAGAATTAATTTAACACGAAGAATAAATACACGCACCTATGAAAGACGTAATTAATGCAACAAGAAAATGTTGAAGAGAATTTAATGTAAAAAACAAGCCATATTAATTATGATGTTGAGCTATACCAGCACTTTCAGGATCCAATATTTACCCCCATATTCACAAATTTTAATATATATTTTTATTTACATTTTTTCTTACAAAAAATTGGAAATTCTTTTAAAAACATTTCGTTTTTAAACCTCTCAAATTTGAATGAACAGTAACTAAAATTCGTTTGAGAAAAAAAAATAGTTTAATTGAATATATAAAAAAGGTCGAAAAATTAGATAAAAGAATATTTTCAAAATGAAAACATCGTTTGCATTCACAAAATCTATCCTAAAATTTTCTTAAATGAATTTCAAATAAATAAAATTCCAAAGTGTATTTATTTCACACACTAAAGTCTTTATTTAATTTGCTTGCTTGCATTTATACAATGCTTAAGCATAAAAGAAATCAAAATTCTTATATTTCTAATACATTTGAATTTTTTTTTAAGAATATAGGATTGATGTTTTTGAACGAACTATAAATAGGAAGTAGTACAAAGTGACAACAATATTTAAGGTTTACTGATGGATATTTTTGTAATATACAATGAATGATAGATCTCATATTTTGACAGTTGAAGAAACAGTTTAATTTTTGTAGCTTCCCTAATCCTTTCTATTAAATTTGTATGCTTTTAGGTCTAAAATGGTAGAAAACTCTTGTCTTCAAACTATAGGGTTTATAAAAAATAGATTACTGAAAGGACACATGCCAATTATCTCTTCTAGACATATAAAAATGTGAATGTGCTAAGTTTCTGCAAAAATTTTCATGTTTCTAAAATATAATATGCGTGACCTATACTAAAGAAAATCTTCATCATGTAAAAGTCATGAGCAATTTTCAAAAATTCTCAATTTTAGATTATTGGAACTGATGTTTTCTTAAATTTTAGGATTGCAGTCAGCCAAATAAAACTAAAGACTTAAGAAAGGAACATTAATTTCGGATTCATTTATGTGCTTGTGTCTTAAGTCTTTGGATACACAAACTCATTCTGTGAGAGAGGGAGACAGATTCTTGAGCATTGTTGCCATTAGAAATTTTCAGAAATAGACACAAAAAGAAGATTTTCAAGGAAAAAAAACAAAAATTATGGAAAAAAAGATTTAATTTTTAAAAATAAATTTTAGAAAACATATCGCTCGTTTATTCTAATATAGACATAACTCAGAAAATAAATTTTTGAAGTTAAAAATGCAGAAAAATCGTTATATCATATTTAATAAAATTTCATTTGAGAAAAATGAAAATATTTTTTCATCTTCATTTGTTCGTATTTTATTTATTGTAAATAAATACATTGAAAGAAAATTTTATTCGTATGAAAATTAAAAAAAAAGTAAAATGCAGTTATATATTTTTTATTTAATTTTTAGTGTCTACTTTTTTGAAAATTAATTTATTTTTTTAACTGACTTCACAAAAAGCAGGAGGCGTACAAGAAGCCTACAGGAAGGCTACCAGTCAATTGACTAGTGATTTGTTTAGTAGCGACGACTACAACTTCGGTCACTGGCCCCAGTTAGTTTATTAGGGGCTTGGTGAAAAAAATTACCAAAACATTTGTGTACGTGTGATTTTCTCTCTCTCTCTAACTTATTTATTTCACTGAATTAAAACACACATATCTGAACTGCTTACTCTGCTACGTTTTTGACAGTCACAGATTACATAAGCATTGGTAACTATGACTAGTCAATGGTTACAAGGCAACTAGTCACCTATTACTAGTCAATATTTACGTAGAAACTGGTAAAATGTAACTTTTAAATAAAAAATATAATTTATAATACTTTTTGTTTAATTTTATTTGCTTTTTTATTACAAAAATAACTCTAAAATACATAAAAAGCATTTAAAACAAAAAATATAAATATACAAAGTCACCAAATAACTTAAGCGGTATATAGCCCTCACATCTTTTCATCTCCAACGCACCTTGCTCACTACAAATGTCTAAAATTTAGAAATTAAATATACATATAAAATTAAACTTTGTAAATATCTCTTATGCACTATTTTACTTAGCTTTTCCAATACTTTTATAAACTTCCACAGACTGCATAAATTGCGCCTTCTTCACAACGCATTTTCCCTTTCCAAATATGTACATATGTATGTATATTTACATATATATGTATATTTTTAATTAAACTGTATAAAATTTCTTTTATTCATTATTGTTTTTATCTTACTATTTCACAAACACCATAATTTTTTTTAACACTTTTATGCATTTTAATTTTAAAAACTGAACGAACTATAAATTATTTTCAGTAAAATTCAATATTTTAAAAATTTTGACATATGTACATTAGATGTTTCACTCTAGCATAAGTGTTAGAGTAGAGCAACTATACTAAATGTTGAATTGAGTAAAAAATTGTTGTTTGTGTTAGTTTCAGTCATTCAATTCTTGTATGGAAACGACCCTGTAGTAAATAAAATAATCAATTGACAAAAAACACTAACTTGTAAATTAATTATTTTGCAAGTGACTACAAATTGGTTTAAGTCTCATGCAGATATCAACCACACATATTGAATAGAAGCACACGTAAGAAGTAAATAAAAGCAAAATAAGTAAATGAAAAGAAAATAAAAAAAATCAAAAGAAGCATGCCATGAAATCATATGCCAAATGTTTGTTTTAAAAATAAAAGCTTAATAATTTCAATACTTAATATGTTTAATATTTTCTATGAGCGGTCGTATTTTTATTTTTAGTGAATATAATAATAATAAATATTTATATATAAATATGTACATATGTATATGTATTTATATATTTACATACATAGATATATATAAATATACACATATATGTATGTATATAAATAATATAAGTTAAATTAAATATACATATATCTTTTTTTCACTATAATATTAATTAACTACAAATTAGTTGAAAAATAAGTAGTTAGTAGTCAATTTAAAAGTCATGCAGAGATGGCCAATTGACTACCGCTTATGACATGCCTATGTTAAAATAGTGAGTCGACGACAAGGAAAAAAGTCACTTAATCAACCAGTTGTGGTTATTAAAAAACCAGTTTAAAGGTACTTACAAATGGGTTTGAGTTCCTATAGGGGACTGCTGGAAACTAACATAAACAAAATTTTTTCACTAACACATTTGCAACAATTTTCCATTGAATTCAATAGTGGCAGTCAATTGACTAGTCATTTTATTTATTTATTATAGTTGCTTCACTCTAGCATATGTGTTAGAGTGGGACATCTAATGTACATATCAGTTTTATAAAAAAAAATTTAATTCATTCTGTCAATATATCTAAAAAAATGATATCTTCTAAAAGGCTAGACCGTGTTTCTTAAACAATAGCTAAGAGAACGCTCTCGATCAAGTCTCATTTCAAACAGAAAAAACACTAAATCAAAATCCGCGTAGCCGTTGGGTCTGTAAGTGGACACGGACAGACACACACATACACCCTTTTTTTGGTCGGGAGTTAAAAAAGATAAGTAAAAACAAGAGTGAATAAAAGAAATTTATAAAATTTAATTTATGTATATTTTTTTCAAAATTGAAGAAGAAGGCTACATGCCGCCTACGTTATTCCGTTTTTGCTAATTGAGTTAATATTTATATTAATATTGTATTATATTATAGTAATTTTTATTTAATTTTATTTCTTAAAGCATTAATTTTGAAACAAATTTGAAAAATGTTTATTTAATTTTAATTTTTTTTAAATGTGATTTATATATACATCAGTACTGATTAGTCAGCTCTGATGATATTTACATCAGTATTGATTAGTAAGCTCTGACGATGCTTACTTCAGTACTGATAAATAATATACTGTGGAGTGAGCAGTCCAGATATATGTTTTATTAGTTCATAAGAGAGTAACAAAATCACACGTACACGAATGCTTAGATCAGTTTTTTCATATTGCCCTTAACAAAATGATAGAAACTTCTGATGTATATACTCCTTAAAAATTGCCATCAGATGATGCATCAAATGACCGTCATTGTTCTTGTAGGGAGGTTATCAATTCGTCCGTACTTTTATTAATTTTTTTGACATTGTTACTTTTTTAACTCGGGACATTTTAGATTGATTTTTACAATTCTTGTTTAAAAGAGTTAAAAGATGTCAATAGGTGCCATTGTGAAAAACGTGGGCGGCGATACGCCCACAATTTTTATTTATTTGATTTAATGATATTCTACTAATTCTATTGCTGTGAAACCTAGCAACCACCTTTGATTCTTGTAATTACATAATTTTAAAGTTAAAAACAATGGGAGAGGCTACGCCCATTAAAATTAATTATTATATTTCACGTTGTTCTATTTAAGCAATTTTCACGAAACTTACCACACACTTTGAACTCTTAAATACACAAAATCTTGCATTTAAAAAATTTACAGAGTCACGCCCATAAAAATTTTATATTTGATTTTAAGTGGTTCTACTTTACCCATTTTTACAAAACTTAACACACTCTGAGCTCTAAAAATACACAATCTTACACTTAAAAAATGGGTAGAGTTACGCCCATTAAAATCTAATTTTATATTTCACATACTACTTCTTAACCGACAGATTTTCAAATTTGCTTTTTGATTGTAACAATTTACTTCCAGTCTGGTCCCAGCAATTTTTTTTCGAAAATGTTCTAATAGATGTTGGAGTTGAAGGCGGTTTTTTTGGCACAATTATTATAATTGCCACAGATTTATGGGTCATGGAGCGAAAACTTATAATGAAAACAATAATAAAATGAGAAAATTGGGTTCTATTTTCAATATCAGATTGAAAGTTTTCTGTTGACATCGTGAGACAGGCATTATTGCATAATATCATAACTTGTGAATACTCCTAAATATGTTTCTAACTTATGTATTCCTTAAGTCATTAAGTATCGTGTCTAAAAAGTGTTTTTTTAATTAATTTAAAAGCTAATTTATAAAACTTAAAATTTTTCTGATAACCGTGAAGCCCTTTAAGAATTAAAAATGTTCAAAAACTTGAACTTGACTTAAGTTTAGTTAACCATAAGCAGTGGAATCGAATATTACATACCTAAAACTATACACAACAGAAATTAATCATTGAATTATAAAAAACCGTCTTATCTTAAGCAGGGTCAATATACTTGCCATTGACCACAAACCAAAAGAAAAGCTCATTAATTATTGCCACAAAAAAAAATTATATAACAAATCTCACGAAAAAAGCTAAGTTATTATATTAAATAATATGTCTAATTTAGTTTTCTTTGCCTAAAATTTATTCTGCCATTAGAAAAGCAAAACAAACGAAGACGTTAGTTTTCTGCATTTAAATAATAGTCAAATGTCTTGAGCTTCCCTTTTTCATGGTTAACAATTTTAAAATGTCTTGCTTTGCCTCTCTTGTTTGTTGTCTGAAAGATAAATTTGTTTTTTATTTTAATGTTGTTATTCAGTCTTTTTGGCCGCTTAGAAAATTGACGCTAACCTTCAAGGTTGGTTGCACAATTCTCACGACAAATTAGTGTTGCAGCACAAATACGTACGCGAGTGGTGGCAAACAAAATAAATAAATTCAAACGCAAACTCAAACAAAGTAAAAAAAACTGCTCATACATGAAGTTTTCTTTTTTTGTTATTTTATATTTTTATTTTAATTTATATAAACTTTTGTATTTGTATTAGATGGAAAATTGTAGAAACAATTGAAAAACCATTAAGAAAAAAAATGAAACTGTAAGAAAACCTGCAATTGTTTGAGGCAATGTTGCGCATCTGCTGTAAAGAGTAGACAAAGTCATTGTTTATAATTGCCAAAGATGGTCAAGTGAGTGCAGCAGTGGGAGCATTAAAGCTTAGTATTCCCATTACTTCATAATCGCATGACCCTGATCTAGTCAAGTGTCCTTATCTTTATTATAAACTCCATCAAACCAGAGTTGTTGTTGTTTGTTTTTACTTCGAATCTTGACAAAAACTCAAGAAAAATCCGTCCCAGCCGATTTTGACATTTTCACATGACCCTAAATCAACTAAAGTTTTAGTAATATTAATTAAAAAATTAACTAAATTTACAACAGATAATAAATTGATAATACAGAGGAGCTTGTTTAGCTTCAACACCAAAGGAACTTACAATTGTGTTCACTAAAGGCGAAATTCGCTTTAACCGCAATAAATTTCTGTAATTCAAACTAAAGATAAATAAAAAATATTTCATCGTAAAGAAACCTACAAACGCTTCTGATTAAATTAATAATTCTGCCACAAAAAAAGCCGACTTCAATGCAAAGATCTGATAGAACATTTTGAAAAAAAATTTATGGTACCAAACAGCAAGTAAACTCTTTCAAACAAAAAAAAATGTTGAAAATCTGCTGATTAAGACTTATTACGGGATATATAAAATTAATGGGCGTAGCTCCGCCCATTTTTAAAATGCGAGATTGCTTGTTTTTCAGAGCTCAGGGTGAATGTAAAGTTTTGTAAAAATCGGTAAATTAGAACCACTTAAAATAAAAATTTTAATATTATATAATGGGCGTGATTCCGTCCATTTTTTCAAATGGAAGATTTTATCTATTTCAGAACTCAAGGTATGTAACAAGTTTCGTAAAAATCGGATAAGTTGAACCAAGTGAAATATAATAATAAATTTTAATGGGCGTAGCCCCGCCTATTTGCTTAAATGCAAGATTGTGTGTTTCTTAGAGTTCAGGGTGTCTGGCAGGTTTTGTAAAAATTGGTAAAGTAGAATCACTTAAAATAAAATTGTAAATTTTTATGGGCGTGACTCCGCCCATTTTTTAAAATCGAAGATAGTGTGCATTTTAGGGTTAAAGGTTTGTGGCAAGTTTCGTAAAAGTCGGCTTAGTAGAACCACGTAACTTATAATAATAAATTAAAATGGGCGAAGCCACGCCCATTTTTTAACTTTAAAATTGTGTAATTACAAGAATCAAAGGTGTTTGCTAGGTTTTGCAGTAACCAAATAAGTAGAATATCATAACATCAAACTAACAACTTTGTGGTTGTCTTCCCGTTTACTATTTTCTACAGTGGGACTAATTGGAATCTATACCCTCGCAGACAAAAACAAAATAATTTTTACAATCGGTCTAAAATGTACCTGTGCTGTGAAGTAACAGTTTAAAAGAAAATACAGACGAATTGATAACCTCCTCCTTTTTTTGAAGTCGTTTAAAAAAATCAAAGAGCCATTTCACACTATTCCCTTTTAGCCTGCCTTGTATTGACAATTTTCTTTTAAGCCCCCTACGAAAAGTCACGCAAATTTACATGAAGTCTTTTGATTCATGCCTTTTTGGCATTCTGAGAGTACGAAAAAGGCAAAGAGAAATGTCATAAATCCCCTCGAATTTTCATTTAGTCCCTTTTGTTTTACCCCTCAAGCTTCTCTCACCAATAAACTAAAAAAGCCTGCCTGCACAGGCAAGCAGAAAAGGCACAGTGTAAATTGCGTCAAATAAAAACTAACATGCTTTTCTGTAATTAAAAATTGGTTTCTAGTTAAGAGAACAGCTGTTTTAGAAAAACAGCGTATAAATTCGCCTTAATCGTATAAACTTGCATACAGTTTTACTTCTTGAGGGATTTAAAAAACAATTCGTTGTAAGAAAAAATTTCGTATAAAAGTAGTTCAGTTATAGTCGTACTAATTTATATGAAATATTAATATAAAACTATTTTAATCAGGAAAGTTGTTCGTTATATGCAAAACTTCTTTAAAACCGCCATGTTTTTATAATCGAACTCCACTCTTTAAATTAATTAAAATGTTAAATATAAAAATATTAAATATTTTTTAATTAAAAATATAATTAAATAAATATTTCTCTGTCGAAATTAGACTTGATGCGATTCGAATATCCAAATTAAAAATTTCCAGCTAAATCGAAATAAAAAAAAAAATAACAAAAATTATTTGCGAAAATGCTAAACTGGTCAGACTGATATTTTGCAAAAAAAGTAAAAAAAAAGTCGGGATAGAAATTCCACCCCGCAATCTGTTCTAATCTCACGCCTTATTAGAGGAGAAGGAAGGAAGTCTTCTCTTAAAAGCAATTACATATTTCCAAATAAAGTTTTTGATAACTATTTTAAATCAAGTGACTGCTATGTTAGTACGAGTATTACTTTACCCATCACTGCTTTTAATTCTTCCTCTTGAGCACTTTATTTTTATTTTTATTTTTCTATCCACCTTATGAATATGGAGTAGCAAATGTTTATGTGGTTAAGAGCAGTTTGTGGCTTCTATTAAGCAGTGGTTTAGTCGATGTTTTGTGGCTTAAGCTTTGGAACTACTTAGTCGTAGTCATGTAAAATTTCTCATCACAATGTTTTTGCGGTGGTGTTAAACGACCTTTTCCATCTACTTTGCTTGTAGCATTGTAATTAAACTAAGAAAATATTAATTATTTTCAACTTTTTTAATTTTTTTTTGTTTGACTAAAAGGGTCTGTACTCGTTTGTATATATACACACATACGTATATATATATTTTTCAATATAAAAGAATCATCAAAGCAGAAAATACTTAAAATGTGAAAAAAACGCGGAAAACCCAAAACAAAAAAATTTAAGTTTAAAAATTTATAAGACTAAAACCAAAATACCAAATATGGCCAAAACGGCAACCGTTGACAAATAAAACAGTCTTGGCAACTCTTAGATGTGCACGTCTGAAAAAACATCTTTAAAAAAAGGCGAAAAATATCTTAAATATCATCTTAATTCTCAAAATAAATTTATTTAGTCATTAATTTAAATACACAAAAAATTGCATATTTTAAAGACTTAAGGACCCATTCGAAAACGTACATTCTCCAAACCGTGAACTTGACGTTTCAAACTGCGACTGTCTGCCCATGAAGAATTCAAATAGTTATCATCGTCATCGATTTGCAACTTCTTCAACTCCTCCTGACGTCTGTAGGCATCGGCCATCATACGCTTACGTATATCCTCCGTTATGACGGGCTCTCGTGCCGGCGCACCTTGACCGTGACTATTTAGTTTGACAACAATTTTTGTTTTATCATTATTGCCGATAAAGTCCGATAGCTTTTTGTCATGTAAAATTAAACGGCCGGCAAACCAGAGTTGAGCCTTTGACGGCTCTATAACATCCTTTGAAGCTTGAGTGCCCGCCAAATCTTCAGTATTATTAAATTCCATGCGTATGACATCATGTGGTGGCAATTGCATGGGATAGACTATAGTTACAGCGCCCCTGAGAATATTCAAGGCCTCTCCTACAATCTTAAGTGTCAGAGGTTTTTTGGCTAAAACAAGTTTCTTATCTATCATGGCCTTGGCCTCCTTGATGGCATTACGTAATATCTCTTGCATATTTTCCTTGGGTTGACGGCCATTGCGGCGTCCAATAGGATCTTTGTTGAATATAAAACCGCCTGAAGGTATACATTTGTCACCCCAAACGTCTTTTAATTTTAGTTCCTCAACTTGTTCATCGGTGAGACCCAAGATTTCTGGTGGCAAGAGAGTGCCATGCGAAGCCAACTCCTCCATTTCCATACAAATGCGTGCAATTTTTAAACGTCCATTATAAATGGCCGTTATCTGCTGGATAACGGTGGTGGTAAGTTCATTAACACTCGTCTCGTATAGAAAAAAGCTCTCATCACCGCGTTTTAATTGCAAAATAACCATGATTTCTTAAGGGAATTCTTTTAATAATTAGTTAGAATAATTGAGATTCGTTTTGTTACTACAAAATTAATAAATTAATTCACAAATTGATTTTATTATCAATACAGGGTAAGGAAATATTTATTATGAATTGTAGCCAAGGGCAACTAACCAGTTGCTATAGAAATAACAAATGTCTTTGAGGAATAATTTTTAAATCATAAATTGTAAAGGGGTCCAGCTCATGCGATAAGCATATATTGGTAAATTTTAAATTTTTGTTAATGTATTTGTCAAAACAGTTTTGATTTTGAAATGAATTCATACTGCTGAAAGTGTTTCAAATGAACAAAAAATTAATTTATTAATTTTTCTGATATGTATTTTTTTTTTAAATTTGAAGTATTACTGAAAAAAAGAAAGTAAAACGAACAAAAAAGGAAATAAAACAAACAAAAAATAAGTTCTGAAAAAATAATGTGTAAAGAAAATACGTTTTTAATTAATTTATTCAATTCTATAAATAATTTTTTTGTTGTCAGACGCATGTTTATTTTATAAATTTTTATTTTAAATGATGATTGATATGATTGATGGTAAAATATCAATCACACGTATAGCAAGGGTCCATCGGCAGGAGCTGCAAGCAGTATGTGTCAAATCGGAAAATTTCTATGAAAAAAAAGTTGCCCAACAGAAAATCACCGAAAAGAAACAAATCTCCAAAATGGAAAAAATTGCCAAAATGGAAACAATTACAAAACACATTTTCCATACAAATTGACATAAAATAAGGAGTCACAAAAAAAGCAGACACGAAATAGAATCGATTTTATTTTTTAAATTTTTCTTACAAAAAATGTATGGATTTATTTTGGTCTACAAATAATTAATTTTTTTTTAAACAAAAAGGAGAGCCAAGTGAACGTGAAATCCAAGTTAATTTATTGAAAGTTAAAGTACACCAAAGGTGAAAAGGCACCCTATTGGTTTCGCTACGCTGCAGCGCGCTGTCCGCCTGTCTATCTGTGCGTCACAGGCTAATTTCTCGAGAATCGTAAGAGCTACGGACCTGAAATTTAGATAGAGTATGTAAAACTTTGCCCGCTACCACAACAAATATATCAGAGTTAAAAATTAAAGGTCGTTCCAAAACGAGCAGCAAAATATGCTAAAATCTCTTGTAATATACATACATACAATTGTATATATGTATGTATTAGTGATGTTCGAATACATTCGTATTCGAACCCGCCTAAATTTGACGAATACGAATATATTCGTATTCGCCTGAAAATGGCCGAATATTCGACAATTCGAATACGAATACGAATATTCGTGCATCACTAGCATGTATATAGACACTTGAAATTTGTAAAGTTATTTTATTTTCATACAGACTACAACAATTAACAATAAACATAAAAAAGTTTAACTAAAGGGTTTTATCAGTTAATCAGTTATCAGTTATTAGTTAATGCAATTTTGACAACTTGCTGTATCTTGGAAAAGGCAAACCCTTGATATTTTCAAAAACGGTACAACTAAAAAATTCCAAAATTAATCGCCAAACAAAAAAAAATAACAAAATCGAAAGAAAATCGCTAAAATTAAAAAAACATCAAATTAAAAAAATTTTAAAACTAAAATAAATCGCCAAACACCGGAAAAATCTCCAAAAACCGGAAAAATCGCGAAACGAAAAAAATCGCCATGAGGAGAAAAAAACACCAAAACTAAAAAATCGCCAAAACTGAAAAACCGCCAAAACGTAAAAAAACTAAAAAAGCGCTCAAATCCGAAAAACAATTGCAAAAACGTAAAAAGAGCCAAAACTAAAAAAATCGCCAAAACTGAAAAAACGCCAAAACTAAAAAAACGCTTTATTAACAATACGCTCAAAACCGAAAAAAATTCCAAAAATGAAAAAGTGCATAAACTAAAAAAATCGCCAAAACTGAAAAAACGCCGAAAAAAATCCGAAAATTCGAATCAAATCCGCAAAAAGATACAAAAACGAAAAAAGCTGAAAAATGGACAAAAACGCCAAAACTAAATAACGCCTTATTAACAAAATGCTCAAAACCGAAAAAAATTCCAAAAATTAAAAAATTCCAAAAACGAAAAAAGCACCAAAACAAAAAAAAAGACAATGTGAAGCCGATCACAGGGGAGATGTGTAAACTTTTTTTTTAATATTGACTTATAGTAACTAAAATAAGATGTTTACATTTTTGACTCTACTGTATTTAAAGATCTATGGGAAACTGCATCTATAGTAGTGGAATTATTAATTGTGGAGAATTGCTCATATGCAAGTGGAAAACGTCAAATAAAAATTTTAATAAAGCTTGTGACTGTGGGTTTGCAAAATTTGTATTAAAATCTCCAGCCATAATAATTGGCATGACATGGAGATTGTTACCCGATTATCGTGCACTAGCTTCAGTGTAATTTAAGATTATAAATTCTTTATAAGAACTGCTATATATCTTTTAAACAAATATTTTACATTTAAAACGTTCTTTTATTTAAAAGTATCCCCACTGGCAACACTATTACACTTCACAAGCAATTTTTATTAAAATTAATATTGCTCCTGAAGGTATGCTTTAAAATTCGGTTAAGTGTATTTCTATGCAGCTGTTAAGTTTCTCTGTACTTCTTGGTCGTATGATTACACTAATACACTCAGAGATAGCTCACACCGATTTAATAACGCTTTACGATCTTACTCAAAATTTTTAATTGTATTGTGAGAATGTTTTTTCCCCTGTAGCGTACACATCAAAAAATTGCCAAAAACGCAAAAAACTCCAAAAACTTAAAAGCGCCTTATTAACAAAACGCTCAAAACCAAAAAAAAAAATCCAAAAACGAAAAAAATTCAAAACTATATATTATATAGGCTTAAGTTGGTTTAGTATTACATATCTAGTGTCCCTAAAGAACTCTTCGTGCTTGAGTCAAAGTCGCACTTTACTGAATTTATTTTCAAAATTAATTTTCACGATCAATAAATGTTTGTTCTTATATATTTCTTTAATAAGTGGAAGGCACTAAAATAAGTTGTTTCACATAGTGATAAAATTAATTGCTTATTTTACTGATTACTGGGAATTCATTGTTATACATATCAAATAATTATATAAACAAGTACCCAATCACTACTTTGTAAGCCATTAAAAGAGTACTTCCCACTACAAAATCTCGAAAATTTATTGCTGGTAATGGATGAGGGGAATCTTAAAATCGAGCTTAAGCATTCGTATGAAAAATGTTTTAAATAACAATTAAAAATTACGAATTCTTTCTCTCCAATTTATCTATATTTATTCACATATTTACCTTTTCAAAACGTAACCACTTTATATAAACTTTGTAGAATGCATCGCCTCAATGTGCAGTTGCATTTAACAAACAAATTAAACTGGAATAGATAAACGAAGAATGTATGGATAAAAATTAAACTTAACGTTTTTTTTATTTAATACAAGTCCCTTGCCCCTTTTAATAAAAAATGTACTATAAAATATACATAATACTTAAAGAAAGTTGTAAAAACGTACGCAACACAACTATAGTTCTATTTGTGGCCATTTAATAAAAACAAACATTATGATCATAATGAAATTCTACATGCATAAAATATTAAAAATAATGGGGGAAAATATAACAACTGCAGAAATTTAAAGTAGTATAATGAACGCGTATTGAAAACTTCTTAGAATTTTTTTTTAAATTCTGGAGTTGTTCATAATGCTCTACTAACTATTGTATTGTAATTTTATTTTAAAAGTTTTGATAGACAGTTTCCACAAGAATTTTAGGGATTTTTGCAGGATTTTAGCCAACGGAGTTAATACACAATTGTCTCTAGAATATTTTTGGCTTTAGCGGAATTCACATTTCTTAAATTCCGAAATTCGAAATTCTTATGATTTTATTTCGAAAATGGGCCAAATGCAATAATTTTTTCTTCTTTATAGGCTAAATGATTCTGAACATCATAGACTAATACCTGATTTACATTAAGCATTTTTTCATGAAATTTCATGAATTTTGTTGCACGCAACTTTTTCTATTTTCTAATTACAGCGATATAAAAGAGAACGTTATATAAAAAAGGACGTAGAATGAATCTCTGATGCATTTTTGGCAAATCTTTTGATATAAGTTTCTCTTCTAAGCCTCCTATCGAAAAATAAAAAATTTTCATGCAACTAATTGCATGAAAAAAATGCTTAATGTAAATCAAGTATAAGTTATGAAAAAAAAATTTAGTCATAAAAATTAAAAAAAAAAATTAAAAATTTTAAAAAATTTTTTAAATTTTTTATTTTTTTTCATAAAAAGCCTGTTACCAAATTTTCAAATTTGGTTCGAATTTGAAATTGTATGCTTTCGAATAAAAATTATATTTGTTTTTTTTTTAATAAAAGCTTTACAGATCTTATTAACACAAAGCTGAGAATTTAAAATTAAGTTCGAAATTTCGAACAAACTTTTTTTCGTAAGTACTATTTGATTTTCATGAACATCATCGGCTAAATTTGCGAAAACAAAATTTTAATTTTTTTTTTCATAAAAAGCTTATTAATTTGAAAATTTAATTTAATCAATAAGTTTTTAAAATTTTTTTCCATAAAAAATCTTTTACTGAATTTTAAAATTAAATTCGAATTTGAAGTTTTATGCTTTCTGATAACAGCTATATTTTTTTTTTTGAAATTGAAGTTTTAATAATCTTATTTAACATAAATTTTGAGAATTTAAAATTAAGTTCGAAATTTCGAACAAACCTTAATTACTATTTTCCGTAAGTGCATTGGATATTCATGCTATCTGAACATAAGAAACTTATTCATCACAATTTTGTGAAAATTGGAATTACCAATCGAATATTCTAGCATTGTAACTATGATTTTACTACAGTAAATAATACAACTTGTATTTTTTTTAAATTAAGTCCTTATTTAACACAAATTTGAGAATGTCAAATTAAGTTCGAAATTTCGAACAAACTTTTCTCTTTTTCTTTTCTTTTTTTTAGTTCTCCATAAGTATGTATGTATATATGATTTTCATAAAAAACACCGGCCACGTGGCGAAAAAAAATTTATAATCAATAAATTTAAATTTTTTTTTCATAAAAATTCTATTACCAAATTTCAAAATTAAGTTCGAATTTGAATTTTTTTTGCTTTCCGATAAAAACCGCACTTTTTTGAAATAAAAGGCTTTAAGTATCTCATTCAACATACATTTTGAGAATTTAAAATTAAATTCGAAATTTCGAACAAACCTTATTTACTAATATATCTTGCAATTTTCCGAAGGACTTTCATTGGATTTTCAGGCTATCTGCACATAAAAAAATATTTTCCTCAAATTTGTGAAATCTGAGATCTTCAAATTAAGTTCGGAATTTCGAACAAATTTTTATTAGTTATAATTTTTTTTAGCTTTTCATAAGTATATTTGATTTTCATGCTATCTGCACATAAAAAAATTGTTTTTCACAATTGTGCGAAAATTCGAATTAAAGTTCGAATATTCTAGTATTATTACTATTGACTTATTAAATAAATAAGATATTTCATAAAAAATAAATAAAGTGACACAAGCACACACATGTATATCAATAGATTAATATAAAAATGGCTTATCTCACTTTTATTTCGAACTCGTGTTTTTAACGTTTTCTGCTAGCCAACGTGTTTCTAAAAGAACTATTTAAATTAAATTTAAGAATAAAAGATATTTGTTCACTTTAAAAGTTATTTTTGTAAAATTTAATTTTTTGTAGGTTTCCCGTTTTTGATTTTATCTGTCTATATGCATATAGTATGTGTTTACGAAACCCAACTACGCTTCTCAAATTACTGCAATATAACTATGTAGTATTATAAATTTTTCAATTCAAAAATACACATTATTTGGTTAAATATTTCATTACTTTTAATTGCATAATTTGTTTGATTTAATCAATTTCGAAACGCTGCAGTCAGGAATTATATTAATTTAGAATATAAATTGTTATGGAAATTAAATATTTTCATGTGAAAAACAATTATACGTGCTTATTTCACATTGTTCGAAAATTCGAACATATTTTCGAAAATTCAAAAATGCCAATTTTTTGCACAAATATACCATAGCATAGTTTTCTAATACGCGACAATTTCTTAAGCATTAAATTTCAAGCATTTTCGAAGTTTATTTTATTTTATTATTTATGTATGTATAAAATTTAAAAAATTTGAAAAAATGCTGAACAGTGCGCCTACTCTGCTTCTTCTTGCAAAATAAAAATTTCAACCAAATTAGACAGAAATTGCTCTCGAATTTGTATGTTTATAGTATGTAAATTCGAAAGCATTTTCTTTAGTTTCGAATCACACAGTAGTCCTATTGATATCCTTGATTTTTTAAACAAGAGTTCAAAGTTATATAAAATATTCAATAATTTCGCCTTATACATATAAATTGAATTTCCTTAAAGTTTTTCTTTGTAAGAAAATACTAAGCTTTGTTTCAAATCACAATACATTTCATATATTTCAACCTCTGGCTTAAATTCAAAAAAGCAAAACATAGAACACAAAGGATGAACCCTTATTTTAAATTTAAATTGACGAATTACCTTGCTTAAAAGTTTAGTCAAGTGGAAGAGAAGCCAGTGAGCTGACAAACCTAACACTTGTTGCCTCTCTTATTAGAGCAGACAAGTAACAATACCAAAAATAAAATTTCAGACTTGTTTTTTGTATTTAAAAGAAAAAGGATATGCCCAAAAATAACTCTGGTATGATTTGGTGTTTCAAAGCAAATTCCTTTCGAAGCAAGAGTCGGTCGGACTGGTCTTTACGCAGTAAGCAACATTCTGCTAATGATCAGTCAGTCATTTAGTCAGTCATAAGATTTAACAAAAACAAATATTCAGACACTAGTGTGTGCGTGCGTTTATTTGTTGATTTGAGCTTGTATTAAGTATTGATGACAGTCTTCATTCAACATGTTGCATTAAGTGATTGTTTTATTTTTATTTTATTTTCATATTGTTTTTTTTGTGCTTATATTTTTGGTTCTATTTACATATACATACATATGTGTATGTATTTAAAAGTGTTAATTCTTTTTGTTTCAGAAAACATAAAGTTAAGGAGGGAGTGTATATATATATATCTGATGCGAGATATGAAACATTATTAAAGATACAGTGGTAGCTCTAATTTATCCCGAATTGTTCGAAATAAGATTAAGGGACTGTCACAACAAACCAAAAACTTATATCATTTACAGGCTTAGCAAAAACTGAGGATATATATCCTGGTGCGTGCCAAAATTTCTTGCTGAGTCAGTGTAAGTAATTGACAGAAATACAGAAAATGAGTGTCCACTCACATAACGCGACATGGGGCACTAAAGATGATAAACAGTGTTACCTTTGGAAAATTTTAAAAAGGAGCACAAATATTGATTTCTAAGAAAAAAGAGGCAACCTTAGGAACAAGAAAAATTAAAACAAACCGGTTTATTTTTAAAAGCATCGACAATAAAAATTAACTTTTGCATATTTAAAATATAGATATACATACAAATGTATATGAGAAAATAAAGCCATAAAAATAAAAAAGTTGTGTTTATAATAAAAAAAAATAAATAAATTTCTTTCCAGAAACATACACATATAATACAGAGGAGAAGAAATATTAAACTAGACTTTATAGCTGGGGGAAATACCGATATTTTACTGTGCAGCCACGTACTTCATTACCTATTCTATCTACTTGGGTAGATATTCTTATTAACATCATCATCATTTAATGTAAATTTTTATGAAACGGAATATGAGAAATGATTGTTGTGTATACAATTGATTTACCTTTGGTAAACACTATATATTTTCTGTTTTTTTCTATTTAGGTTAGAACGAAGTTATATTATTCTACCTAAGTATGTTTAACTATTCTTGCTTATCTTTTACGATCATTACATTAATTATTTTTACTTATTCGATATACCGATGGCGTTTTTTAATTTTGACGATTTTTTTCATTTTTGCGATTTTTTTTCATATAAACAATTTTTTTAGTTTTGACGCCTTTTCCGCGTTTTTGGAGATTTTTTTAAATTTTGGAGTTTTTTTCATTTTGGCAATTTTTTTAATTTGGGCGATTTTTTCGAATTTTTTGTTATGTTATTGTTAGAATTTTTTTTCTTAATTTTGGCGATTTTTTCAGTTTGGCGATTTTATAATTTTGGGATTTCTTATTGTGGAAAATTTCAAGTATTTGCCTCTTACGGTTTCCAAGATACAGCATGTTGTCAAAATAACATAGCCATTGACTGTATTAACTGATGGAACACCCTCTAATTTAAATTTTTTCAAATTTGAGTTTTAATTGTTGTAGTCTGTATAAAAATACACCAACTTTACAAATTTCAAGTGTCAATATACATACATATGTACAGAAAATTTTATTTATATTACATGGGATTTTAACATTTTTCGTTGCTCGTTTTGGAACAGCCTTTAATTTTTAACTCTCCTGTGTTTGTTGTTGTAGCGGCGAAAGTTGTACGTACTCTGTCAAAATTTCAGGTCCGTTGGTTGCTCTTACGGTTCCTGAGAAAATAGCCTGTGAGGGACGGACGGACAGCGCAGCGAAATCAATAGGGTTCCTTTTCACCTTTGGTTTACGTAACCCTAAAAAGGACAACATTTGGGTGCATTTTGTAATTGTAGGAAAACAGTATCCAGACAATCGAAAAAGCGGCAAAAATTGCTACTTTAGTGCACTTAATGCAGCAACTGCTTACTAAAGTAACTTACATCTGGAGTATCTTACTTACATCCGGGGCATCAGTTAGGGCTGGGTAATCGAATCAGTTTGTGCTCAGTACAGATGCTTGCTAAAAGCGCTGAACTGGAGATTATTACACAGACTAGCCATGACCGGTCAAGTATCTAATAATGTGCAAAAATAGGCAGATATATAAGGGTCTAGGATTTATGTAATTATCTGCAGTTACGGCTTAATCTCACGGATTAAGCGGGCCATCCATTATACAATATTATTGCATATGTTTGTGTACATATTACTGTCGTTTTGACTTGCAATACTATGTAATAAATGGCACAATATTTACACAGAAAATATTGCACAAATTTTCCTGACAGTGAAAAAGTAAACAATATTGAACATTGTACATTGTCTTGATTGCACAATAAAATTCAATTTTTTTGTTGATATTTGTCAATATATTGTGCCACATTCGAATATGATATACACATTGGCGATATTATTGTACCATAAAAAAATTGCACAATTATATTGCAAGTGGGTGGGCAGCTTTAACACATATGTGACGCGGAAAATAGAAAGGGTAAAAACCAGTTTTGTTCAGGAGAGCCATTTTAAAGATTTAAATACCTGTATCTTTGGTTGACTTTAATTTCCCTCCTCCCTGGGAGGGAACACTTTTGGGGCATGGGATCGGTCTCATTCGATGCTCAGATGTTGCCACATCAAAATAAAAAAAATAAAAAATAAAGTGAAAATTTTAATTATTATTTTTCAAACTTAGTTTGTTTATATATTTATAATTTGAACGGGCTAAAGTTTGTATCGCTTTTTAAGCCAAATTACATGTGATAATTATTAATGAACAAATAACATCAATATTAAATAAAGTTGTAAATATTCTGACAACACATAGTTGAACGGAACAGCCAGCCGTTTTCGAAGGCCACTAAACCTTCATCATCAGCGTTCTTCTGTGTTGGTCCACTGTGTGTGGTGTCAGCTGATGTAGATTTCTGCCTTATATACGAAACTTTCTTGCAAATGGAATATGTGAATTGTTTTGATTCATCGTATTTAAATTGATTTTTTTACCCTTAGGTCCCTTCCTCTATGCGCTGTCACATATGTTGATATATCTGATCATTGTTATCCCATGACCATGAGCGAGCACCATCGGAAAAACACATAAAAGAACTAAAATTAAAATCCTTATAAGAATCAAATGCTGTATTAATTCCGCAAAAACCTCATGTCATTCATTCATTGCAATATATGTATTTGACAAAAATGAAAATATTATTTTAAATCTCTGTGTTATTTTTTTTTATAGACCGTGTGGCCGTACGTGAATAAATATTCAAAGACATTAATTCTTGGAATTGTTTAGTTATAAATAGTGATTGATAAATGGATTAATACGACGACGTGTCGGTGATTCTTAAGCACACTGACAGACAATCAAATGTAAATTCCCATATGCCAGCATACTACGACTATATAAATAGCGTTCACAAAACATCAACTGAAGGCAAAATCCTTACGCGCCCTTCTTTTTAGGCTTCTTGAAATGCGTTGAGAAAAAAAAACGAGGAGTGTAGTTGAGATTAGAATATCTTCATTGTTTGTTCTTATTGCTTTAATTGTTATTGTTGTTATTGTAGTTGACTGCTAGTTTAGTGAACAAAATCCTGGTTCTCTTTTCTTTTCTTTTTATTTGTCTAGTTTAACATCGCGGTGCATAATTATATGTATACAAAAAAAACTGCTTTATGGGTTTTTAATTTAAAAGAAAAGATTTAAGTCTTTCCTATTTTACAAAATCTTAAATCTTCAAGTTAAAAGAAAAGACTAGATTAGTCTTTGTTTTTTCAAATACCTAGGATCTATTTTATTTGAAAAATGCTCATAACTTTCATTTAATTATGAAGGGCCTCAAATGAGTCATTCTAACTGCCTTTAAACGACCTTTAATGTCTTTTTATTTCTCTCTTGGCGACAAGATCGTTAAAGAAGAGCTTAACAACGGAGGCGTTAAAAATCAAGATCCTGTTGAATGTAAATGTAAAAATGAGCATGTGTGGGAGAATTGATCTTTAAGGGTTTTATTTTTTTTTAATTTTCCTTACAACTCCAAAGTAAATTCTAGCATAAAGAAGGTACGTACATATCGTTACCTTAATATATGTAGAAAAGCCCTAACTCATTATTTCTTTGAAATTGTTTTTTTTGTTGTACATTTGATAGAAGAATATCTAATGTACCGAATTCGATTTAAAAAAATAATGAGCTAGGGCCTTTCTGTATTAAGGTAACTATATGTATGTAATGATATCAGTTTATATACATAAATGTACAAAACTTTCAAAGGCCATTGACAAAATTTTTATAAATTTTCTTAAACTTTATTAAATAAATTATGTGCATATCATCGTCACCTTGATATAGAAAGGCCCTAAGTTACTATTTTCTTAACTCAAATTTTTTTATGTATTTTGATAGAAGAACATCTAATGTAGCGAAAAAAATTACCAAACATTTCGATTTAAATAAAATAATGAGTTAGGGCCTTTCTGTATTAAGGTAACGATATGTATGTATATAGTGATATACGTGTATGTAAATGTACACAACTTTCAAAGGTTATTGAAAAAAATTTTATGAATTTTCTCAAAATTTATTAAACAAATTCTATGTGTACATATCGTCACCTTAATATAGAAAGGCCCTAAAATATTATTTTTGAAAAACCGATTTTTTGTCCATTAAATACCGATGCATGTACCAAAAATGTCGATTTAAAAAAATAAGCACTTAGGGCCTTTCTACATTAAGGTAAGAATTATGAAAACTCGATTTTAGAAAACTTGGCTAAAATATAACTCCACTGTTATATTTATTTGTTACCTTAATTAAATTAAAACTAATAAAAACTACCAAATACTAACTGGGAATTACTAAGTGTCAAAACAAATAAGCTAAAAGGTTTAAATTAAATCATAATCTATAAATCAGTTTGACACGCTTTAAATGATTTGATCAATCAATATTTTAATAAACACAAAGGATTTAATTGAAAAAAAGCGATAATAAATTTTTCTATGTACTGAAAGCTTGCAGTATCGGTTGCATTAAGGCTATACAATATTATTGATTACTTTATTGCTCCACACTATTCAAAATTTTTTTGCAATATGGATATGTAAAATTAGATAAAAACTACAGACATAAATTTTAAATTAATTGATGCATACTAGATGCTTAAAGTTAAATAATTTTTAATTAACTAATTTACAAAATATGAAAAATAATGTTTAGTGATGTGCATGAAAATAATTATTGTACAATATTGTCAACACATTACAAAATATTTCTTGCTGTGCAATATAAATCAAAAGAATTTTGATTTTATCCAATATATGTATTGTGCCATACACCAGTGTAATATATGAACAGGCAATTTTATTGTACAATATCAATTATTGTACAATAATATTACAAATGTGTGGGTACCTTTAGAATTTCTTCTTAGAAAAAAATACTTACACTTTGGTTATAAATATTGTGAGTATGTAAAGTAGCACGAGACAAATTTATGATATTTTTTTGGACATTTTTTAATAAAAAAAAATTTAAAAACTTACTATTCTTTATTATTCTTTATATACATAGATATCGATGGCTTAATATAAAAAGGGCGTATCTCAATTTTTTCGATATAGCGTTTTTAACGTTTTATAGGAGCCAAGGTATAATTGTATCTTCCCTGAAGATCTTAGTACGTTACAATTAAAAATCAAGGACTTGTGGGCACTTAAACAATTATTTCTGCATGCACATAAATGCTTTAGTTTTTCTTCAGTTTTTTGCTTCTCCTATAAAATTTCGAAAATTGGAGTTCCGCCTTTTATATATAAAGTTCTCAAACGTTCTACAAGAATTAGTGTGTCAAGAGCTCAATTTTTAGTTTATGGTACATTATTCTTAAATTTTTTATTCAATAATACCTACATACACATACTTTTCAAGTCACGCTCATACTCGCACAACACTCTATCCCCCTATTGAATTCTATATGAAGATCTAAAAATATAATAATAATAATAATGCAGTAATCCCTTAATATGTGCGAGTAACTACAAATCAATTAAATCAAATAAACAACAATCATTCAATAGACACAAAATTTTTTTTGTATAACTCTGAACAAAGCGAATAGATTCCGATGCGTAACCAACATAAACAAAAGAAAGAAGTTCAAAAGAAGTCAACCCAGAGATACCTATAAAATTATGTAAAATGTTGCTTACGCAATCGAACAGTAAAAAAAATTAAAAAAAAAATAACAAAAAACTTAAATAGAACTCCAATTGTATTGATTATACATAATTCACTCACTATCACTCACCACATTGCACTCAAAAGTCTGTTATGAATGAGGGAGCAAAAGGTGATGGTGGCAGCCCACTCACACGCACTCACATTAAATAATAAGTTTGTTGAAAAGAAAAATGTTTTCTTGTTGTTTTTTTTTTGGAAATAGTTGTTGGGGCAATAATAAATAACCAAATTGTCCCAATTCATTAAACACTGTGGGATCGATGAAATATGATAATTTTATGTTTTAAGCTGAGCTGTTAAATATGGCGATTTTTCGCCAAACGAGGCGATTTTTTAGCTTGTTTGATTTGGCGACATGGCGATAGATAAATATGTTGCAAATTTTTATGGCTAATTTTTTTTAAATTGAACTTCAAAATTTTTATAATTCAAAAGAAATACTTTGTTAAAAGAATTAAAAAAATAAATAAACAAGAAATTAAAACAAAACGATTTTGATTTTTATATATTAATTAATTTGGAAGAAAAAAATTTACTACAAATAATTTTCAGCGTTTTGCTCTTAATTTGTACTTTTTGCTATTTTCTGCTAAATTTGTTAAAAATTATTTTATAAAAATTTATATTAAAGAAAGTATTATATAAAAAGGAATTCATTTTAAAATTTATATTAAGAAAAACTATATATAAAATTGATTTTGGCGACTTTTTGGCGATCTTTTAAAGCAATTTGGCGAAATATTTAGGAAAAAATCTCACAACACTGCTTGGCGGTTTGAAAAGGTCAAACGGTTGACAGATCTGGCATCCCTTTAATAAACAACTAATGTGACTTACTATTTTTTTTTATCGGTGATCACAGCAAATATATTTAGTAAAATATTTTTTTTATCAAAAATACATTGACTCTATGGACATTTCACTATTGCTAATGCAGAACATCAGGGAACATTTACCCAAAGTCTTTTAGAACAACTAGAGTTATTATGTTAAACTTCCATTTAAACAAATGAGAAGTTCAACTTATATCAAAGTGAAACAAGAACTCTATAATTAACATGTTTTTTATTTTCTTACTTTTATATTGCTATATTGGCTCACATTTTTTCCTCTCGAATTGTAGTTGTAAGAAGTATGTAAAGAAAATAAATGTAAAAAACAATAACAGCTATTCCAGAATAGGGTGTTGCCACACAAGTATTTTTGACCGGGTGCAGTCAAGCTAATAATCAGTGTTTTTTTTTCTGGAAATTTGTTACAATTATAGTTTAACATTTTTTTAAGGAGTTAATGAATACTCGTAAATTAACAAAGTATCTCATAAGTCCTTATTTACAATATGCAAGTCTTATTGCTAAGCTGATTAGTTTGTGGGAAAGAGGGCCGAGGGGAACAGAACTGTTTCTATTCCCCTCGTCTCTCTCTCTCTCTCTCTCTCCTAACAAACTAATCAGCTTAGCAATAAGACTTGCACAGTGTAAATTAGGACTAACCGATAAACCCGGTATTGGCTTAAAAAACTATGTATTTACGAAATACAGCAAGATCTCGATTAATGCAACCACCAATTCTTGCAACACCCCGATCAGAGGAATTTTTTACATTAAAGTCTTCATAAGTGCAACTTTTTCCAAAAAACCAGTCCCGATAAGCGCAACTTTTTCTTTTTTTTATAGTAAATTTAAAACTCTTTTCTTTAAATTGAATATTCCTTATTAAAAGTTAGTTGCCATTCAAGAAATTAAAGGGGCGGCAAAATTAGAAAAATTCAAGAATTCAAAAATTTTAAGCAAAATTTCAACAGTTTTTTCCTGAAACTAGATTATGCTTATAAAAAAAATGAACAAGTACAAAATATTAACACTGATTTCAAGTTTCAATTTATGCATAAAATATTATTTTAAACTTTTTTAATCAGATGTATGAAAAATTTGCCTCTCAAGGAAAAAAGTTTGACGATCACTGTTGTGCTAATTTTATACTTTGTTTTGATATACTTATATCTTTTAAATTGTACTTTCATCATTCTGTAAGCTTAAGTACACAGAAAGCGCATTAATAGAATGCAAAATACATTTTGCCGGTAGTGTTTTTTTAACAAAAAGTCTTTTAATAAAATATTTAATAACTCAGTAAATTTCTAAGGATTTTTTTACAGCAAACCTGCGAATCACTCTTAATAAATTATATTTTATAAATAAAGTCATAACGAGACGGTCCCAGCACAAAAATACTTTCTAATAACGAATCTAAAGTGGAAAAGTGACGAAAAACCGAAAAAATTATATCTGGTGAAAAAATACATACATACATACATATGTAGATATGTACATACATATGTATAACTGAAATTTATTAAAACAAAATATACATGGTTCGAAAGGTCTTAGTCTCTTCTTTTCAAATCCATTTATAAATTTAAAATCGGTGGATATTAAAGTTATTTGGAGTCTTAATAAGTGCATACGGATATGAAAACCCGATTTTGGGGGTGCTTGGAAAATTTTAAATAAAATAAAATAAATAATAAAATTAAAATAAATAACACGTCTGTCTTAATCCTAATCTCTGCCTATATTCGTCATATTAAAACTCTTCGCTTTTTTAATCGCCAACACCACTGTGCATTAACTTCAACTAAAAAAATCAACATTATCAATGGAAAAATGCAATATGTAGGTATGCAAGTATGTATTAATGTATGGTGCTCAGTTCATTTTCTAAAAAAAAACAACAACAAAGTTATAATAAAATAAAAGAAATATGAAAACGAAAAGAAAACAGAAAAAGAAACAAGTGTAAAAAGTTAAATGAAGTTAAAAAAAAATTCATTTAATTTAACACTCACTCACATTGTACAAAACCTGCACAAAAATAAATACATAAATATCAGATGACGCATTAAAAACTCTCAACTATCAGCCGTTTACCGAACGAAATAAGAAGAATGTCAGTCAATAAACATAAGAAAAACAATCCAAAAGATAAAATAAAATGGAATTCCAAAAGATACATTTCTTGAAATAGTTTAAGAGAGTGTACTTTTATTTTATAAGAGTTTTAAATTACTATTTTTAAGCTCTTGCAAAAGTGAAAAGAGCGTTTTTATAAAAATTCTTAGATTTATTGTTAAAATACCCAAAATCTCTTTTTTTAATAATAAAATAATTGCAGTGCATTGATTTGTTTTTAAATGTGTATTTATTATTTTATTATTATTATTTTTTTCAATTATACATGAATAAGAAATTCATGTATAATTGACCACGAGCAGAAATAATTTTTAATTGTTAGGTTTTCTAGTTCAGTAAATGAAAATTTTTTATAAAATATTTTCAGTCGACTGCAAAATAAACGTAGGAACTTATTGTTTATAAAGGGTGGGTAAATTTAAGATTAAGAAGCAAATTGATTGAATATAAATTTTTTTTTAAGAAATTCAGTTTTAGTGATACCAATGTTAAGTAGAAATATGGGAATTAATAACGAAATATGATGTCGGAAAAATGTGCACCTCTTTTCACAAAATTTTTAACCACATTTTGCATCATAGCATCAGTTATTTCTGGTTTGCTCACGTGAACCCGGTCTTTAAATTTAAAATTTACAAATTTCACTATTAAGATTCTATGTTCAAGAGTTTAGCATTCCATGGTTAAAATATCAAAGGATGACAGCTCAATTTTTGACATTTCATCATTTGACAGCCAATTTACTTTCTAATTTCATTTACTACAACAACAACGCTTTAACTCAAAAAAGTTAGTTTTGCTGAAATTTGCAAGCTATAGACAAATTAATGAAAAAAATAAAATATTTATTCTTCTCCTAAGAGTTGACTACTTAGTTTTATTTGGAATACCTTCTTACGACTTTTTCTTAACTGAATTATTTTTAATCTAATACGTTAAGTTAAAAATAATTTTCTTAGTAACAAGTTTATTGAAAAAATTATAAAATATATATGTATGTGAGAGAAAAGGGACCTAGTGCCTGAAAATGAAGTTTTGAGAAAAACTCATTTAAAGTTTAAAGTTTTAATGTTTTTCTCAATTTTATCGCTTTTCCCAAGAACCCGTTTTTTGATACACTTGGCCCCGTTTCTCGGAGAAGGTCACATATAGTATAATAAGAGCTGAATATATATAAAAATAAATTGAAGAAAAAATTAACCAACTTCAAAGTAAGTTGAACCTCAATCAATTTTGCGATCAATCAATCCGAAATTTCCCTGAGCGCAGTTTTGAGTTTGATATATAGATTAATTTATATGTAATTATATATTACTTCTTTTATATAAACATCTGGCATGGCCATTACATGATCTAGTAATATATGCCAGCACTGAACATACCACACGTATATGGCTAAAAGAGCAACAAGTAATAAATAATCAGATAATAATGAGAGAGTTTTACTTAACTTGATATTGAGTGTGTTTATTGGTTTCAATGTTGCCAGTATAGACTTGAAAAAAAACGAAACCTCTTTACTTCTGTTAGTTTTAAAAAGGGCTGATCCAATGCTACTATTAATAGGTGTTTGTTACCTTCTTTAGGAAAGGGATTGTGATAGAGAAGGCAGAAAACTTCATTCTCTTAAAACTCTAATTTTTACACGTTTTTAATAATGCAGAGTTGCAGCGCCTCAGTTGTCAATGAGGCGTATTAAATTTTCAAAGCTGTACTTTGTAGCCAATCTATTGGTTATTTTACTTCGCCGATGATGCTCCTACACAATAC
This sequence comes from Tachina fera, assembly GCA_905220375.1. Taxonomy (NCBI): domain Eukaryota; kingdom Metazoa; phylum Arthropoda; class Insecta; order Diptera; family Tachinidae; genus Tachina; species Tachina fera. The sequence continues at coordinate 97,107,838 of LR999967.1, read as the reverse complement.
CGATGAAGGAGGGTGCTCTGATGTTACATTAGGATTAGTATCTGCTGAATTCGGTATAGTTCAGTGACCACTGACTATGCCTTCATCATCACTTGAACTTTCCTACAACAACAGAAACAAAGGGGCACATTAGAAAAATGCGTGTTGTTGTCATTTAATGACTGTCGGAGACCATGCTTAAACCAAGGACCTTCGGTTTTGTAGTTAACGTGCTAATTACCTCAGCCAACGTTACCCTCAACTTAAAAAGAGGTGAACGTTTTGTGCTCACAGCATTTCTGGTGGCGTAGTGAAGCACTTTCTCGGCCAGCAAATGTAAAAGTTATGGAAAAATTCGAGCTGTTGGCATAAGCCAGTGATGTGAAGCATTGAACTCGTACACGTTTCTGAAGAACAACTGAGAAAATTGCTACTGTAGCTCATAGTGTTAAAGAAGATCCAGGTTTGGAAGAAAGATAATAAAGGGAATGACGGTTCACACAACCACACAACTAACGAAGTCAACGTTCTTTTGCGCGAAAAGTTTCTTGACCCTGTGTGATTTTCCGTAGTTGTGAGCACAATGGGCCACCATAGTCTTGTCATTTAAGACGTTTAGATTTTTTTCGTTGGGGCTACGTGAAAGGCCGAGTTAACATCTGTGTGCCATGTGCCCAAAAAATCGTAACCACTAATTACTAATGAAAATTTTTTTGATTCAGACACGTATTTATTAAGTTAAATATCATAGGCGTGGCATGGACGCCTGGCTGAGTTTGTTTCCGAAATAAATATCCGATGTTTTGGCTTATAAATACTCGGTTTTTGTTCGTATTAAGCTACTATTAGTCACGGTTCGCATTTGCCAATTTTAGTGCAGATATTAATCTTCATGGGCGAGTGATGAAGATATGATGGCTACCCTCTTTATTATTTTCTTCTCTCTCAAACAAAAGCTTAAGGCTTATCAACTAAATTTGTCGTGCATGAGTCCAGTATTAGTAGTACAACTTTTGGGCAAATTATGATAATCAAGCAGGTTGGAACGTTGTAAAGTGATACTTAAGTGTTTCCACACTGATAGTTAAAACCAAGTTTCAATGTTAAAACCATGAACAGCTGATTTTGCATTCACACTGCAAGTTTGTTAAATTCAGGTTTTATCTCACAGACTGTCTAATAACTTTGATAAAAAAAAATAAACCTCCTGCAGAAAAGTGTGTATTTTTTGTTGTATATTTTTCAGCTTTTTAAACGAGTAACACTTACGTCCTATCGTGTATTTTCACTTCCCAGAGATCAATTAAAATGTTTCTGTTGTTTTTCGTCCAAAAGATTCTTTTTTTTCCACAACTTTTTGATTATTATTGCGGTTGCATCCATTTTTAAGTTGAAAATGTATCAATTGGTATCTATTCATATTCACTGGCATAAACATTCCCAACTGCTTCCGGTCATTTTAGTTTGGCAACTTAAAACCAATTCAAAAATGGTTTTAAGTTGGTTTTAAGAAAAACATTTTGCATGGTAAAACCAGGTTTTAACAGTTGATTTTAACGTTAAAACCTACTTTTAATAAAACCATGTCAGTGTGACATCTACTGATTGCTGCATATGTAGAACTCAATTATTTGGTTCTGTCACTTTTATCCCTTTGGTTCTCAGACCCTAGTGTGAACACATGCTTTTATGCATACATATGTATTTCATAGTCTATAAGATTTAAAAGCTATAACCGCATAAGTTGCTGTTAATTTCAAATAATTTTCCGCTAATGTGACTTAAAATTATATATGTATTATTGACACTCGGTTTAAGTTAATTTTTTCACGACTGGCAACACTGGTTCCTTTGTACGATTATCTTATTCGTTGTCGACTGTTGGAGTTAATAAAGCAACGTTAATTTTCTGAGGGCTACGAAAAACAAACTGATCAACTTTTAAATAAAGACATGCTAGTTGTATTTTAAGAGTCGTACTTTATGGTTGTTGTAAGCGCGTAAAATATTAAAAATAAACCTAATATTTGTAAAAACTAAATTGTAAAATCACACCAATAATAGAAAACATAGAAATTAATATAATTAAAGAGTTTAAAAAGTAATAAAAGAAACGTAATTCAGCAAAAAAAAAATAAATAAATGAGTAGTCATACTTAAATGTGCTATTTATTGTCTTCATAAAGATGTTTTTTCTAAAATAAAAACTTCAATTCGTTAATGGTGAGAAAAACAGTTTAAAGTTTGATTTTGCAAACGTTTGTATATTAAATTAAAAGTAAAATACACGTATTTTATTTATTGTTTAAAAAAACAAAAATTTTCTATCAAAAACTACAGTTATAATTCGATTTGTGTTCGATTTTGCTTTACCTTTGACAAAAAAAAACAAAATTACAACAACTAAAAGTTGCTTTATGTTACGATTTTTTGCTGCTTCTTTTTTGATTTTTTTACATTCGGTGTGACTTTTGGTTTTGGCCCTCAACCTGCTCCACTCTTTCGGCTGCGACAAATTAAAAAAAAAAAAACAAAAAAAAAACTGTTGATATAGTTTTTGTTGGATTTTTTATTACTTTTAAATATTTTGGTTTGGGTTGTACCAGAGAGTCAGTCAAGTCAGTCACTTCACTTTTCAATAATAATACTTTTCAATAATAATTATCTTTGTTTATATTATTGTTGTTGCTCTGATTTTGTTGGCTGAAAAAAACGCTACTTTGTTCAGGTGTGTGAGTGTGTGTGTTCATATTGAAGCAGATTAAAATTAAAACAATAAAAAAAATTTAAAATAACAAAAACAACATAAACACATATAAAATTGTTGTTGTGGTGTGTTAATAAATAAATTAAAGAAACAACTAAAACGAAGCGAAGAAGAGTTGACAATTTGTCGTTTTTTTCTTGTTTCTTCCATATCTGCTCACGTCTTTTAGTTACAGACTAATAATTACCCAACATAATTATTGTTTATTTGTTTTTGCTATAACTATAACAATAAATCCAACAAAAGGTCTTAATTTTAATTAAAATATAAAAAATATAAAAAATAAAAGTATGCATGCACATGTAAACGAAAAATACCATGCAACTTTAAATAAAAAAAAAAATAGAGCAGCAAATAATAAATGCAAAGAAATATAATACTCAAAAAATAAACAAAAAATAAAAAGAAACCGAGAAGCAGAAAATAAAACGTGTTGTTTATTTAACATTTTCACTTTTTATTAAAAAAAAAATAAAATAAAAAAATAAAAAACCAAAAGCTTGTGAAAAATTATCAAGTTTGTACATGTTTCTATGGGAAAATATTTTGTGAAAAGCTTTTTAATTTAAATTTTCCTGATTTGCTGCAAGGGATTAAGACTCTAGGTGAGTTTCGGCACGTTTTAAAGTTCTTTAGCTTAAGTGCATATGTACGTTGAATTAATTAAGTAATTGTTTAAATATATAAGTTAAATTAATTATTGCTTATTTTTAATTAATAGAATGTAATATATGTATACAACTAAAATATTTATGAATATATGTTATTTTCATATAAATAATATATTTTCAAAATTACTTTACTTGTATTACAAAACTTGTAAATTTTGAGAAACTGGCATGATACACACTACATACATACATATGTATATATGCATATTGCACTGCTGCATTTTATTTAATTTAATTAAAAACAACATAAGCGCTCACTATTTGGAAGATTTTAATTTTAGAAAGTTTTGAGTATTAACTTATCGACAAAAATAATGTATGTATGTGTGTATATAAAAACTATTTTATTAAGTTTGAGTCGTTTTTTTTATAAAATAGTTATTATATAATAAAAAGCGGTCAACGAAAAATTGCAAAAATCATTGACAAAACTTATATAATTTTGAATCAATTCAGCTTTGCTGAATTTTTTCATTTGCATTGTAAATTATGTACAATTGCAATAAAACACAATTATTTAAATATAAATTCAGCTTAAATAAATTTATAATGGATAAAAATAAAGATTTATAATATGAAACCTTATAATTTTTATTTAATTTCCCACAAAACTAGCAAATAATTAATTTTTGTGTAGTTTTAGCTATTATGAAAACAATTCAGCTTAGCTGAATTTTAATATACATTATTATTGGTGTGTTATCTCAAAATTACAGTAACATATTCGCTTAATCAATTGAATTTTTATATGTACGTACAACTTAACAACGTTATAACTAAAAAGGGTAGTAGACAGAAAACTAGTGTAAGGCCCCTTTCACATTAGGCAACTTTACTTGCGCAAGTCTTGTGTTTGTGGGTGTGAGAGGAAAGGTCGGTTGAAAGGGAAGGAATTGCCGAGATTTGAGTACAGACTTGCTGGAACTTGGCAATTCTGCCACAATTCTGTTTCAGCTGTCATTGTTGGCTTGGGATATTGATTTGTTTTTGACATTGTCTTTTATTTCTTCTTCGCTTTTATTTCTTCTTCGGTGTGTTGTCTAATTAATTAATTTTGCTTTAAAAAAATTTTATTTGTGAATAAAAAGTTAAAAAATTAAGAAAACTCGAGCATAAGAAAATTAAACTTGCTCAACAAATGAACTGAATGTGAACATAGAAGCAAGTTCAAAAGAAAATAAATAAAAATGAAAATTATACTTGCGCAAGTAAAGTTGCCTAATGTGAAAGGGGCCTAAGGTTTCCAAATAACATGCTTAGCTATATTCTTAAAAGTTCAACTCTGCTGAATTGATATTTTTTAAGGAAAACTAAGTCCCGGTTCACACACTTCAACTTCTGTTGATCAAGTCGTAATTCAGCCGTAAGAAAGAGGGAGAAGGAAATAGAAATATCTCTTTTGCTCTTAGCGCTGAATTACGAGTTGAGCAACAAAAGTCGAAATGTTTGAAGCGGGACTAACAGTTATTCATTTATATTTAGTTTTTTTCCATTACAAAAACAATTCAGCTTAGCTGAATTTAATAATTTTAGTGGATAAAATAAAAAACTGTAATATGAAACCTAAGCGGAAGATTTAACAGATAGTTTGTAAAATCCGCTTAGCTGAATTTATACTTTTTCAAGAAAAACTAACAATTATTAATTTTTGTGTAGTTTTAGCAATTATAAAAATAATTCGGCTTAGCTGAATTTAAATAATTTTAAAGAATAAAATAAACAATGATGTTATAAAACCGTAGCGAAAGATTTAATAGGTAGTTTGTCAAATTCAGCTAAGCTGAATTTATTCTTTTTCAAAGAAAACTAACAATTATTAATTTCTGTTTAGTCTTAGAAATTATAAAAACAATTCAGTTTAGCTGAATTTAAATAATTATAATCGATAAAATAAAAAATTATAGTATGAAACTGTAGCGAAAGATTAAAATTAAAGTTTGTCAAATTCAGCTTAGCTGAATTTATTATTTTTAGAACTAACAATTAGTAATTTTTGTTTAGTTTTCATTATTATATAACCACAATTCAGCTTAGCTGAATTTAACTAATTACAATGGATAAAATAAAAAATTATAATATAGAATCGAAGCAAAAGATTTAACAGGTAGTTTGTTAAATTCAGCTTAGCTGAATTTATTCTTTTTCAAAGAAGACTAACAATTATTTATTATTAATTATTAATTTAACTAATTAAAATGAATAAAATAAACAATTATAATATGAAAATTTAGCAAAAGATGTAAATTATTTTTAGTCATTATAAAAACTATTCAGCTTGCTGAATTTAAATATATGTAAATAGTAATTGTTGTAATTAATAGAAAAATTTATTTAAAAAAATTTAAAAAAATTAATTGATTTGTTGCGTATATGTATTAAAATATGTAGGCATATTGTATATCAATTGAATGTTTATATATGTATGTATATATCGCTCATTTATGTCAACTACGATGCAATTCAAAAACTATAGAAGAAAACGAGTTGAATGCTTTCAATTTACATGTAACTCAAATAAGATATGAAAAATATTCAAGCGGTGATTGTGCAAACCCTTTGAATGAAATTTGTTGTTACAACATAAATTACGATTTGCTGAATTAAATATTCAGAATTTTTAAAATGACATTTCTTAGGTTTAATTCTATTTTATGGAACTATTTTTGATTTAAAACACAATTTTGTTTATTCGAATGGGATGCCTCGGTTCACACAAGTCAACTTTTGTTGATTAAATTTTAATTCAGATGGTAGAGAAAGAGAAAAAATTTGTATTGCCTTCTCCGTCCTTTTTACAGCTGAATTAAAAGTTGATCAACAAAAAATAATTTTTGAATGGATGATGAAAGACAAAGACGCTAAACGCAAGTTTGAGGTTTGAATGAATGTCATAAACATTTTCTAAAAAATTGCTTACATTAGAAAAAGCTTCAAGTATTTGAATAAAAAATTCAAACATGCTTGTATTATTTACTATCATTAAGGTCCTCCCTAATATCTTTTAAACAAACATTGTTCACTCATTCTGATCGTTAATGCGGATTCCATCTAATTTATTAAAAGGTCAATAACTATTAAGTTTGTTTTTCCACTTTTTCTTCTACTGAAGAATGACTCTGTAATGAAGAAAAAAAAATAGAATTTATAATCAAGAAATACGTGCACTGCATGTAAATTAATTTTAAGCAGAAAACTTTTATTCTAAATGCACTTTTATAAATGTATTGCTCTAGTGTTAAACTAAAGAAGTTTTGCGAAAAAGCACAAGAAAAAAATATGGGCATGTAAATATTACTAGCCTTTCAAATTGAAGTGATTAAAGAGAAATAAAAAATAAATAAAAATAGATTTATTAAATTTATAAATTTTTTTAACTGACATTAGTAAAAAATCAACTATAATTATTAGAATTTCTCCACACCATGTAGTTCTCTTTTATTTTTATTATCGCCAAACAATTTACCGCCATTATTTTATTCAAATTGAGTATGTGAGCTTTTGTGTTTTAAATAAACTCAAGTTAAAAAAAACTTAAATGAATATAAGTTAAAATGTGTTTGGAATTAATTTCATTTCATTTATTTAGAATTGCTCCAAACAAGTATTTGTTTTTGGTTTTTATGTAATACTTTTTTTTTTTAATTTCAAATATAATATATTTTTCTACTTGTTTAGCTTGCTGTTAAGAAATATTTTTCACTATTGCTTTACTAAAATTATAGAAATAGTGTTCATATGAAATTTGGATCTAGTTAACTTTATATTACAATTTATGTTAAAATATAATATTATTATTATTTGACATATTGTCATAAGTTTGTTTTTATTAATATTTATATACTGGTGGTTAAGCATGTCTACAAGCATTTCATTGGTACTTTTAGCACAGTTCGAAACCTCTATTCTTATACACAAACTTTCAAAAACCATCTTCACAAATAATAATAATTTTATTTATATTCAATAGATTTCTAATTGAATAAAGGAAAAATAAATAAAATAGATTCATATCGAATAAAATATAATAAAGGTATTCATTTCAGTTTTTTTCCTCGTTGGAAAAATGGAAAAATTTAATTTTTTACAAGAAACACAGGAAAAATATTTAAAAAAAATTGTTGAATTTTTTTCCCTGTGTTTGTTGTCAAAATTTACATTTTTCTATTTTTCTAATGAGGAAAAAAACTGAAATGAATACCTTTAATATTAATATTATTTTAATATTTTATGTTTGTTTAAAGTGAGTCAAAATGACTGACTACGAATTTAAGAGATAATTTTTTATCTCTCCAAAATAGTAGAAAATAAAATGGAAATTTCTTTTTGCCAGATTAATTTCCGATAAGAATTCTTTGTTGCTGTGCCACATTTACCGCCAATTTTCCAATTTAAATAAGTATTTTCTGTCGCCAAATATTTTGTATTAGTCTCAATTTTGCAGACAGTAATTGAACTCTAAAATATAACATATAATAAAATAAATTATCTTTATTAGAATGATAACTTCGTTCATTTATGTTTGAATGTGATTTCGGGCATTAGCATAGAACTGCTAACTTTTTCGAACAAGCAATGGTCTAACGTAATCTAAATAAAATAATCAAAAACAAGACGTCCAATCTAGATGATTAATTTAGTGACCTATTTCGGGAAATAGCAGACATATACTTTCAGTGTTTCCAGTTTAGGGGATTTGTCCCCAAATTGGGGATTTTTTTTTGAATGCGGAAAACAATTTTGTGTGGGGATCTGGTGATTTGTTTGGGGATGATAAACAAAATTTTATGGGATTTTTGGGAATGTTTTTTATAATTATTGGCAACAGGAATGATTTTTAAGTTAAGAAATGTGTGACTGGCGAAAGAATAAGTATCAAGGCAGATTAACCAATAGTGTACACTACTAATACAAAAATTCGTAACAAAATGCAATATTACTTGTTTTAAAAAGTTCTTAGAATAAAAACACAACTTAAAAATAATTCATTTTGTTGTGACAAATTTAATGAATCGGAAGATTTCGATTCTGAAGTTTTTGAAATGGTAAACTTTGGTTAACAATTTTTTATACTTGTGTATACGAGCATTAAACTATGTGCAATTTTTTCTTTACACGTTTTATGAGTACAAATTAAATAAATATTTATATTTTTTTTTATTTATTTATATTAAATATAAATAAAATTAAAAAATTTTAATAAAAAAACTAAATTTAGGGATGTTTGATAAGATAAGGGATAAGATTCAGAAAAAACTGGCAACACTGTATACTTTTATTATTCGTTTTTTATTCTTTCATCACTGCAATTTAAAAATTTGCGGCCTGTTCCATGACATCGTAGGAAAACGTTCTATAATTTGTTTTAAAACGAAAACAAATTTTCATATTTTGTTTTTGTTTGCAATATACAGAAATTTCCGAAGGAATTTGACCTTCGACCTTTGAATGTTGGAAGCCCACATAATTGATAATCATGACTTTATAAAGATTGCAATTGATGGCCGAACTCCCTTTAGCCTAGTTTTAAAAGATGTCACAACCAATAATTCCACCAATCAGTAAATTAATGCGGTGGCTGGAGAATATCTCTTATACTCCAAGTTTTACTAATTCAGATTACTTTTGTCGTAGGGTATGGTGCAAACGACGACCTTGCGATTTCAATGCTTTCTTTAGCTGAAACTCAATTATTTTAACACTTTTCGTTTCAATCCTTCTTAGAAATTGTAAATTTTCTCTAAACTTGATAAGATAGCAAAATAAAAATATGGCAACACTGGTAAAATTTCTCAGATAAAAAGTGAAATTTTTAGTGTTCAGACCTTGTACCTTAGCCAGAGCGTAATATGTGTGTAATATTTTGTAGAAAGAGATTAATAAAATATACATAAAATTAAATTTTAGTGGGCGTAGCACTGCCTACTTTATCAAATGCTATCATGAGATATAACAAGTTATGAAGGTGTCTAAGCGAATTTTGGTTATTATACGATTGGATAGAACTACTTAGGATATCATTTTGAATAGGGGTGGCTTGGCCACTTTTTCAGACATAAAATTATCGGAACTGTTCTCTAAACCGAATGCGAAAAAACTTCTCGATTCAAAAAAATTAATAATGGTCCTGCAGACGTGTTTAAAATCATACACAATAATTTTCTTTCAGAAAAAAATTTAAAAAGCTCTAAAAAATATTTCTATTATCGGAGTTAGTTTTATAAAATCGTGCTGTTTCAAATCGATCGGTTTACCGAACAGGGCTCTATGTGATTATAAGAGTGAATGTTTATTGCAAAGCTGTGTAAGAAACGGTTGAGTAAAAGCACAAATGAATTTTTTCAAGTCGTCTAACAAATAACAAAGCTCTGAACTAACAAACATAAGAAATATTAACAAATTGAGCACTTTCCCTCTCTTCTTGAAGTCCTTTAAAATTTAAAAATTATATACATATATAAAATGAATGTATATATAGAATGTTTAAAATAGAATGTATCCATAATGATAGATAATTGGAGTTCTTTGGGTACAATTTGTGGGAATCAGAATGGAATCACAATGGACAATGTGTCTTCCAGTGGAGGTATGTTGTAGCACCAGCCTTCCTAACCTAACGTAAGGTGTATCCACAAATTAGTCTATAGTTTCGGTATATTATAAGATTTTCTTCAAGCATCAATGTTTCCTCCTCTGATATATTGTGCCATAAGCACCAAAATAGCTTAAGCGACATAATTCTCGAACACAATTTTTTTTTACCAAAATCGATCATTTCTGATCGTAAATAACTGATTTAAAAAAAAATTTGTCGGTTAAGCTTTTTGCCAGTTATGGCTCGATTTGTAGATATGGGCATTTCCACAGAAAAGTCCACTTTTTGTTACGTGTTTAGAGCTATGCTGTTCGATTGCTTTCTAGTTTTTACCGAATGTGTACGCCGACATGCAAAAAAATTATATAAAACATTAGTTTTTATTTGCAAAACAAGATACATCGCAAAGTAACGTAACGTGGAAAAGAGTGGACTTTTCTGTGGAAGTGCCCATATACGTATGGATCTTTTTTTTTCTCAGCTTACTGAAAACATTTTTTCGGACTTATATCTTATGTATTTTTTTTGTTTACGCTATATTAAACTACATCCGAAGACAATTATGAGTTTCTATGACACAGAACTTCCAAATTTTATATGAACCGCCTTTAAGTTTTTGCATTTTTAACATTTATTTGCATTTAGTTGCATTTGCAGCCATCGTCAAAGGTGGCTGTTATTCTTTAATACCATTTATGTAAAATAGTTTAAAATAGTATCGTCTACATATTTAAACTGCAATGCACGTACACACGTTCTTTAGAATTTGTTTGTAGAAACGAAATGATGAAAAGAGTAAAAAATCCGCCTGCAAGAAAAACCAAATAAGTTAAAAATACTTATACTTATTGGCGTCAAATCACTGCAAGCAATTTCGCCTCAAAAGCTTAAAACTCTTGACTGCATACATAGAGGCGTACATATTTATAACTTTTTCTATAATTAGACGTTAATACATTCGTTATTAATCTTCAAAGAATGCAATAATGCATGTTTGTTTTAAATAAAGTAAAGGCTGGTATTCACTATCCTTTAGAATAGCTCGACTAACGAAAATAATACAACCCTGATCTACTCGTAATTGTTGTTGTTGTCTTTTGAAAATTGCCATAAACTCTATGATGCCAGGGTTGTATTTGCTCAAAAGCATGTACGATAGTGAGTACCAGCCATGAATTAAAATTTTAAAAATTAACTAAGTCTGTATTATTATTAACATCAAAAATTTTTATATGCATATATGTATATTAGGGCGGGTTGATTTAAAAATCATGAGGAACTCCCCAGGGCTGGTTCCAGGGGTGGGCCACTGGCATAGATGGGTCGGCCCTCCAAAATTAGTGGGGCTCGGTCATACATTTTGACTCGATTAAGGAACTCTAAATGGGTCAAAGTGAGATTTTTCAAAATCTGACCCTTCGGATCAAAAGTCGGGACATCAAAATACATTTTAGAGTTATGGTCCCTTCGGCAAAGTTTCTTATTTTGATTCCTAGAATACGAATTTCTTTGTAATTTGAACGATTTTTTGCCTCCATACAAATCGACCCGCCCTAATGAATATGATTACATCATGCTAAAGTTCATATCGCTCTGTAAGTCAAATTACATGTGATAATTATTAATGAATAAATAACACTGAAGTTTATTGTAAATATTCTGAAAAACACTAGTAGAACGGAACAATGAGCTGTTTTCGAAAATTGCAACACCTTCATCATCAGCATTCTTTATTTTTGGTCCACTTTGTGTGGTCTCAGTTGATGTAGATAGTTAAAGGATCGCTAATGCAAACGATAATGAGTGACTTGTTGTTGCTCGCTCAAGTTATTGATCGACATCGTGGGCTTGGCTAATGTTATCTCAATTTAGTACAGCTTTTGATAGATTCAAATATTTTTTTTAAATAAAAAATTGTTTCTTACTTTTTGTTTTCTTTAACTACAATCAACACTTAAAATAATGAAATTTATTCCCTTGTTCTGTCTAATTTCAGTTTGAATCTGATAACCTACGACATCCTTAAATATTTGACCGTCTCATTTTATCGAAACAATAAAAACAACTTTGCTCGGTAAGTCTTGCATTCAAATTTTTTTCAATGTGTTTAGTTAACTGATCGATCATAAAAATATGTTCGTAACACACTGTGAAATTCTTTGAATTTTATTAATGTTAATTTATGACAGAGAGAAAGAAATTGATTTTAACAGTCTTTCGTTAAATTTTTGTTCGTATTAAATAACAAAAACTTTATTAAACAAATCAAATAAGCAGTAGTAATTAAAAACATGTTATAAAGCGCTTTGGCATTCAGCTGTACTGATGCTTTGTGTATACTCTGCAGCTATAAAGGGCCACTCAGATTATTATATGTTGTATTAATAAATACATGTAAAAATTCAAATAATATGTGCAAGTGCGATATTGTGAATGTAAAGTGTCATACCAAATGGTAAATAATACCATACAAATTTAACATCCCATAATACTTGACCATTTTTTTTTTAAATTTTCTAAACGATAATATATACATTAGGGTGGCCGATATTTTTTTATTTGTTCTACTCTCACCCCCCAAATCGGTTCAGTTTTCTGAAAAAAAAATACAAAAAAATTTCATACCGATAAGTTGTGTTTTAGCGGGTGCGTCCGGCCCTCAAAATTGGCCCTCAAGCCCATATATTCAATGCAACTTTTTTTTTCAGGCCAACTTTGAGAGTCGGAAGCTCCCCCTAAAACGCAACTTATCGGTATGAAATTTTTTATATTTTTTTACATAAAACTGAATTGATTTGGGAGTAGAAGAAATCAAAAAAGTTTCCATACAATTAACGGCCACTCTAATGTACATACTAGTGATGTAACGAATGTCAATTTTTGATATTCGCGAATTCGAATACGAATATTTGAAACGATATTCGCGAATACGAATACGAATACGAATATTATATGCAATATGAAATGTTTAAAAATTGTTATGATAAAGGACTTCAAACTCTTGTTGGTGTACTTTAAAGGTAATAAAAAGTACCCAACATTTTAATGATTGTCATTGAATAATATTTGAAAATGATACAAAGCACAAATTTCTATAAAAAATTAATGTATTTGTACAAACTAAAATTTTTAGTCATTTATTTAAATTTCGGTTAGGATTTATGCATTTATTTATTTAATTTATTTGGAAAAATATTCGTATTCGCAACCGCCTGAAAATGGCCGAATATTCAACAATTCGAATACGAATAAGAATATTCGTGCATCACTAGTACATGCTTTTCATCTGATCAGAGTTGCATTATTACAAAATCAAGTAATAAACAAACTAACAAGTCGCTTGTTTCGACGCCGATAGCGTGTCGTCTTATACATATGTATATGCATGTCTTTGTCTTCGTCTTAAATCGACTATAAATATGAAATATCGTATTATCGTATTGAATAAGTTTTCGTGTAAGCCATGTCTGCAAATTAACGAAATTATAGGATTTTTTCTTTTTTTATATTATTGAAATCAACTTCTTTAATCGCCGTATATTTTCAAAGGCCGCCACGACCACAGAGTGCATGAGACTGCTTTGCCGCCGGAAGTCAACGATTAATGCAGGCTTGTTAATCCTCAACAACTTTTTGCTTTGTGTTATTGTAATATGAAGTGTGATGGTGTAAATATAAAATGCCGAACAAATTTATTCTCATAAAATGCGATGAAAGTCTTTATACATGTATAACAGTCTGAGTGATACTTAAAGGAGTTCATCGCTAACAAAAATCATGCATTATAAAAGCGCAAATGCTAGAGATTCCGTTTCGCTGTATGCCCCTGCTTACCCAGTGGGAAAAGGTAATGAATAGCAAATGAGAACGTAATGCACAGCATGTATGATTTTTCATTCCAGAATTCATTGCTGTTAACATAGAACATATCCTAGGAAAGTAATTAATCATTTAATTTATTTTAATACGTCCGACGAGGAATGAAATCTATAATTCATAACACTCTTCATAAGCAAAAACTATAAACTATTCTTCTGCGGACGTGGTAATCAGTGTGTAATTATTGTGTTTGATCCTATTACCTTCTCGAAAATAATACATTATTTCTCCCATTATTTATGAAGTTACTGCCTACTTTTCCAGCTGGGTAGATGAAAAAATTGTTCACCCTTTTTTTTTGATAACTCCCCTATTTGGTGCCACTTTTTGAAAAATGTCATCGGTCACCCTGCAAAAAATTTCTTTTTTGCGAGAATAAAAGCAGTGTTACCCGTTTTTTTTTTCTAGCCATTATCCCCAATTTTCGATTAGTCATCCCCGGAAATCCCCAAATTGAGTTTATTTAATTCAAATTTTTCTTTTGTGAAGAAATAAATTTTTTTAATTTTATTTAAAAATAATGACAATAATAACATGTCTATTCAATAAAATTCATTTATATCCACGATAGCTATAATATTTACACTAATATTAATTTAATTTGTAATTATAAAGCATATATAGAAAAAGACTAGAGACAAAAAAAAATTTTTAACAGGCTTGTATTATTTGTTAATAAAATGAACTAAAAATTTAAATATCAAAAAAAAAAAATTATGAGCCATCATCAGATCAGCTCTATGTCATAATAATATTTCATCAAGGATCAAATTTGTCACAACAAATTTAATTTGTTTTTAAAGTGTGTGTTTATTCTAAGAAGTGCTTCCAACTAGTCATATTGCATTTTGTTACATTTTTGTTTTGGTAGTGTTCATTATTGGTTAATCTGCCTTGATACTTCTTCTTTATTAGAAACCAGTCACTATGAATAATAACAGAAATTTTTAGACTTGCCAGGCGCACATTTCTTAGCAAAAAAATCATTTTTATTTGGTTATCGTCCCCCACACGAAATTTGTATCTCCAATCGCGAAAAATCCCCATTTTAGGAACAAATACTCTAAACTGGCAGCACTGATATAAAGGCTTTGCACATGTTCGTTCGTTCTTTTAACTCTGCTGAAAAATCACATAAATCAAATGCAATTTTAATGAATATCATAAAAAATTAACGCAATAATACTTTCATAATCTAAACTGAGTGCCAGTAAAACGATTTTGTTTATTTTAATAGCAACATATAAACAAGCATGAACATTATCGATACTTTGATTCCCATCTCTTTAAAGGCACCGAATATTAATTACTTCTATGTGGGTACAAAAACAAATATACAAGTACTCATAAATTAAGGTGTATATAGAAATGAAAAGATAAAATTTTTAATATATATAAACCTTCCACCTGTCATATAGTGTACGCATAAATATGGCCTAATATCTACGTCTATAATTTATATTCACAACCATAAAATCCGAGAGATGCGATAGTTGAGTCATAAAAGTTTATAGATACGAGTAATAAAAAAAGCCCACGAATTAAATAGTCGTCATGGTGTTTAATATAAAATTCCTATAGAATTTTTTTTAATGTAATTTTTTTAAATAAGAAAATAAAAAAGATTATAATTAAATACATAAATAAGCATTTCAACAAATTTGTTATTATAGAAATAAAAACTTTCCTATAGAACATTTAGCTTCGGTTTTAATAAGTGTTGCATTTGCTAGTCGTAATAAAATAAAATAAGAAGAAGGAGAAGAAGTAGCTAATTTAAATGTGAAGTAAGGATACTATTGCCGGAAACTTTTATATGCTTATAACGTTTTAAAAATTAAAGTCTTGGTCTAAAAGTGAAATTAAGAATTCGTAGTTCGAAAAAGCTCTAAAATGGAGCAGCACTTATTTTAATTAATACTCGTACATTTAGGGCGACTTTTTGAGTTAAAGATTAGAGATCAAATTAACCTTAATCTTCATTTGTGATTTTTGGGTAGTCGATTATATGGTTTTAATCTCTAGTTTAAGCGGCCAATCGTGCTGGTTTAATCTTGCATTGATATAGATAACTTACACTTGTGAAACACTTGTCACACAAATCCTCAGTATGGCAATACTACAAATACTCAAAATAAGAAGTTTAAACTACCACTCAAAAACATCAAATTCAACTAATGTGAGATTAAGTTAATTTTCGGATTAGCTAAGTAGAGAAATAAACTAATCGAACCCAAAGAGTCACCCTTAATGTAGCGAACAATTTTGCGCGTTGTAGCTGAACTTACAAAACATTTTAATAAGCAAATTAATCAGCAGACGTTTGCTTGTTTTTCTTAAAGATACTTATTTTTCAACGTACGTTTTTAAAAAGTACTTTTTTTAAAGCTACTTTTCCTTTTCTTATGCTGGAAGCTACTTTTTTATAAATTTTTTTCTTTCAAAAGATACTTTCTTAAAAGTGCATTTTAAGGTACTTTTTTTTAAAAGTACTTTTTTATATTTTTAAAGCTACTTTTATAAGATTCTTTTTGAAAAGGTTATTATGTTAGAAAGTACTGTTTTTCAAGAAATTTTTTTCAAAAGGTACATTTTTGAAAAGGTACTTTTTAAAGTACTTTTCTAAACAAATTTTTTAAAGATTTTAATAATGCCTTTTGGAAATTTTTTTTATTTTAAAAAAATGCTTATTTTAAAAGGAACTTTTTTCAAAAGGTACTTTTTCAAAACTACATACTTTGTTTTTAAAGATTTATTTTTAAAAGTACTTTTTTCATAAGATGTTTTTTTGAAAAGTTTCTTATGTTGGAAGCTTCTTTTTTTAAAGACAATTTTTTTTTATAAAAGGTACTTTTTTTTAAAGTACTTTTTCTAAAATATAATATAATATAATATTTTTAGATAGTATTTTATAATGCATTTTGAAAATGTTCTTATTTCGGATAGTAATTTTGAAAAAAGGTACTTGTTGTTAAACGTATTTTTTGGAAAAGGTAATTTTTTCAAAAGGTACTTTTTCCAAAAGTAAATTTTTCCAAAAGGAACTTTTTTCTAAAGTTACTTTTTTCAAAAGGTACCTTTTATAAAAGATACTTTTTTAAAAATTTACTTTTTTAAAAGATATGTTTGTTAAACATTTTTTTAAAGGAACTTTGCTTTGGAGATAGATAGCAGTTTTCCAAAATTTATCTTTTTAAAGGCACTTTTTTAAAAGTTCTTTTTTAATGTACTTATTAGAATGAATTTTCTAAAAATTGGACACTTAAAATTTAATTGAACTAGAATGAATGAATGAATTTTTTATCAGGAATAATTTCCTAATCAAGCTTAAGTTCAATATGTTAAATTTTTACTAATTTTTGTGAGTTTCTAAAGAGGAGAAGAAAAACTAAAATAATTAGATTTTATTAGCTTCTACTCATTTTTAGAAACTCACATTAATTAATAAAAATATTTCATTCAATAAGAATTGATAATATTGAACTTATTAAGCCAGATTAGGAAATTATTCCTGATTAAATTTTTATTTTTTCAAAATGTATTTCCAAGACACTTTATTAAAAGTTACTTTTTTTAAATTTTATATTATTTATTTTCTATTTTCTTTTAATTATGCTTTTTTAAAAATTTAGAAAGTTTTGTTTTTATTACCTAAATGTGAAATTCCTAAAACTTCCAAAAAATTTTAAATTTTAATTTAAAAACTTCCAATAAATATGTATTTAAATTCATAAAAATTCCATTATGCCGCAACCCATGCAAATTGCATGAATATCCATGTCTCTGCCTACAACTGCAAACAAATGTCGCCTGTAGTTTTAAATCTGTTTAAAAAAAAACATTTCCCATAATTTATGTACGCCTTTCTTAATACAACATACCTACATACCAATAAAAAATAAAAACTAGTTTCATAAATATTTTATAAAATTTTACTAGCATTTCGACAAAAGTTATCCCATTAAGTTTAGAAAACTATCAATTTCACTTTCGATTTTTAAACTAAAATTATGTTCGGTGCCAACAGAAGAAGCAAAAAAAGAAACAAAATGAAATTCCTTAAAATGCATAAAAAGATACATACATACATATGTATACTAGATATTTCTGCAGATACATTTATATCTTTAGCTAACACTTAGCAAGAGATGTCACAGGCAGAGCCAGTGCGCATTTAAAAATAAATACCTTTGGCTAGACACAAACAGCAGAAAACTATTTAAAGATGGAAAGACAAATAAACAAAGAAGAAACTACGACCAGAACAAAGGTTATAAAATGTTGCTAATGTTGTTGTAAGTTTGCAGTTTCTTTAAAAAAAAAAACGAAAAAAAACATTGTCGCTAAATAAACTTTAGGACAGACGACAGGCAACAGCAAAAGCGAACCTTTGTAAAAGTGAAAAAATGCAACCTAAAAGGAAACACACACACACACAAAAATAATTTAGCTGGCAATAATGTCAAAACTGGCCACTTGGAAATTTATTGAGAGAATCCCTAATTTATTATTCCTGCAACTGCAATTAATGATCCAAAAGAGTTAACAAACAAAATCTTTCTACATTTATATTTTCAGTGTAACTAGAAACTTCATTTCCCACACACACACATAAACTACTGAAATGTCATCGTGCTAACTGTCAAAATCATCTGACTGATGCTTTATATCGCAAGCATTACAGCTGTTAACCGTCTTCGCTAAATTTTAATTTCCTGTTGGCCAACTTTGGCCAATAAATTTGCAATAGCAAATCTCATATTAAAACATGAGACCATTATTGCCAACCAAAGCAACTGATGCTGCTTGCAACACAAACAAAAATTTTGCAAACAAAATTAATACGAGTTGGAAAAAAACATTACAGCCAAACAAAAATTCACACACACGACACCAGTTTAAAAAGAGTTTTCTTAACGTGTCGACTGCTGATGACAACTATTGCAGAAGAACACGACAAACACAGATGCAAACGCAGATACAGCAAATGAAAATCAGCAAC
The DNA here is from genome assembly GCA_905220375.1 of Tachina fera. NCBI lineage: Eukaryota > Metazoa > Arthropoda > Insecta > Diptera > Tachinidae > Tachina > Tachina fera. The sequence continues at coordinate 97,088,948 of LR999967.1, read as the reverse complement.
AACTTTTTAACTTTTATTTGTTTAACTACTTATTCGTTTCACTTTAGTGAATTTGTTAGTTTTATTTTTAGAAGACGCGACGATGAGCCAGGGTGTTTCTTCTTTTTTTTCTCCAGTTTCTTTAATTTTAGTCATCTTTTATTTACTCGCAACTCTGCTGTTTTTGTTTCTTTTTTCTGGTGTAAATAAATTTTTGTTATTAACAATAACTTGTAATGATCTTCATCATGGTAAGCTCATCATCACCATCATCAACCAACCAAATTGTCATTGTCTTTTGAACATCCATACATAGAGACATACAACAATATATTCATTCTCATTAGTTTATGTGGTAATATTCACAAATGATTTGTTGTCAGTTCATTATTATAATCCTGTTGATGCAGTTGCTTGTTCAGTCAGCCATGTCATAAAATGAAAACAATATGATTGTTATAAAGAAGTTGTAAACAATTTTTTAAATACATACATAGAAATCTTATAATTGTTTTCAATGAAAGTGAAAAAAAGAGGAGTCATTAAAACTAGGCGGCGGATATTTTTTAACCATTTTCCTATCTCATTTGTATGTAGTAGGTGTCTCCCTTTTTCACGAACGAACATACAAACATACTTATGTATGTAAATGCTTATATTAGCAGGGCTAATTTATTTTTGCAGGTTGTCTTCACGAACGCATCACCAGCGATGCCAATTTAGCGCGTTTCGCGCTAGATATAGCGCGTTTTAACTATGCCAAACGCGATTTCTTTAGTCTTAGCGCTTTTTTTTATATATAAATAAAGTCGATAACATCATTTCAGTTAAATTTTTTTAAATTTTTTTGTATAAGTTTAACAATTTGCTAGTATCCGAAACTCTGATAAAATTTTCAAGTTTGTTATTAATTCAGCTGCCGCAAATAAAATTACCTTGACTGTGTTTAGAATTAAAAACTCATTATAATACTGTAAACGTCAAATGTTTTTGAAATTTCACAACTAAAAATATGCATTAAGGAACCAAGAAGTTTACATAACTTATTAAGCATCTATTCAAGTGAAGTGTGACTTTGACCCGCGCACGAAGGGTTCCGTACGGACACGAGATATGTAATTCAATACGAACTTTAGCCAATATAAGCTATAGTTTTGGGGCATTTTTTTCGTTTTTGTGGTTTTTCGGTTTTAAGCGTTTTTTTTAGTTTGGTGGTTTTTTGAATTTATTGGCGCTTTCTGAGTTTTGGCAATTTTTTTTCACGTTTTGTCGATTTTTATTTTTTTTTTGGTTATTTAAGTTTTTTTAATTTTGGCGATTTTTATTAGTTTGGTGTTTTTTTATTTTGGCGATTTTTTTATTTTGGCGATTTTTTAATTTTGGCGTTTTTTTCATATAGGTGTTTTTTTTTGGTTATGGCGATTTTTTTAGTTTTGGCACTTTTTTTCTCGTTTTGAGGATTTTTTTCTGTTTGTGGCGTTTATTTTAATTTTGGCGATTTTTTTAAATTTGGGGATGTTTTTTCACATAAACAATTATTTTGGTTTTGGCGCAGTTTTCGCGTTTTGGCGATTTTTTCCGTTGTTGGCGTTTTTTTTTAATTTTGGCGACTTTTTTTTCATTTAGACGATTTTTTTGAATTTGGCGATTTATTTTAGTGCTAGATTTTTTTTTAATTTTGTCGATTTTTTTCGATTTGGCGATTTTTTTAAATTTTTGGCGATTTTTTTCAGATTTTTGGCGTTTATTTTTCGGTTTGGCGATTTTATAATTTTTGGATTTTTTAGTTTTACCGTTTTTGAAAATTTCAAGAGTTTACCTCTTACGGTCACCAAGATATAGCAAGTTGTCAAAATTGCATTAACTGATGGACCACCCTTTAATTTTAATTTTTTAATATTTTAATGTTAATTGTTGTAGTCTATATAAAAATACACTAATTTTACAAATTTAAAGTGTCAATATACATATGTACATACAATTGTATGTATATTACATGGGATTTATTTTTTTGTTTTGGAGCACCCTTTTTTTTAATTCTCATGTATTTGTTGTTGTAGCGGCCAAGGTTCTACATACGCTGTGCAAATTTCAGGTCCGTAGCTCTTACGGTTCCTGAGAAAATACCGTGTGACGGACAGACAGACAGACGGACAGCGTAGCGAAAACAATAAGGTTCCTTTTGTCACCTTTGGTATACGGAACCCTAAAAAGCATTTCAATAGCAACTATTCGACAGATTATGTATGTATATGTTGTTACAAGGTTTGGCAATTAAAATTAAAATAAAAACTTTATATATATACGATTATTTGGAAGACGATTCTTATTCCGTATTAAATGATTTTAGTTATTTAAGGCTTTATTCAGAAAAAAAATAATTTAGAATTACAAAACGATTAATAAACAAATTTCTATTCAAAATTTGTTTTGTAACCCTTTTTTAAACGAAAATAATTTTTTCTGCATAAGGCAGTATGTATTTAATTTCGAAGAAGCAATATTGAAAAATCTAAAAAAGGTTTACTTAAAAAAATTTTATTTACTGATACATACATATGTACGTACATACAGCGACTTTTATTAAAATTTAATTTAGCGCGCTAGAAAATAGCGCGTTTTGGCTATAAATAGTTGATAATGTTGTAACTTAGCGCGTTCTAGCGCGTTTTTAGAAGGGCAATAGCGCGTTTGGGTTGTAAATAGTTGGCACCGCTGCGCATCACTCAATATAATAGTTGACTTGAATCGAACTCATTAATGATCAAACCCATTTAAATTGCATGGGTTTGATCATGGGTTTGTGTTAGACTTGTACCGAACTCATTCAGTACAGACTTGTATCGGACTATTTCAGTAGCTCGTTTTTGACATAAACCAATGATCAAGCCTCTTTAAAATACATGGGTTTGATCATAGGTTTGTGTTAAAAAGGAACTTCATAAAGAGTTCGAAAAAAGTCTAATTTAAATTATATAGGTTTGATCATAGGTTTGTGTCAAAAATTAACTAGTGAACGAGTTCGAATCAAGTCTATTTTGTGTCAAAAAAGAACGACTGAATGAGTTCGAAACAAGTCTAATGCAATTGTGAACTAAGCGGTGTCCAGCAGCTGTTTTTGAACTAGTTTGAGAGCGTTCGAATCAAAAGTTGTTGCAAACCCATTTTATTTACATATACCAAGGATGCAGAAGTTGGTACAATTGTACTTTTTTCAGCACTATTTGAATGTCCTATTATATTACATTAAAAAAATTGCACAAAAAATATTTAACCTATAAATAACCAGGGTGCAAATTACGGCACTCGTTACTGAACGAAATTAAAAAATATTTCAATAGAGTTTATATGGAAATATTTTAAAATTTCGAAACGAATCGAATGCCGTAATTTGCCTCCAGTTTCGAGCGTTGATTGATGTAGAAGTGGCTAAGTCCTTAAGAAACGACAAAATATGTAGCTCTTGCTCGAAGGTATTCGAAATAAATAAATTAAGTAAATGAAGCGATATGTTCCGATATTTCAAGAATTGCTAGAGAAACATTATCGCTTCAAAATTAATCTCAAAAGGAAAAAAGGTTATTTTTGTACCAAAGATAGGCACATACTATTTACTTTGACTATCTCTATCGTCGAATCAAAACAAAGGATGGAAAAGTGTATCCTAAATTTTACTGTTAAATTCGGATCTCAACAACTGATATTCCCACTATTGTGGGCTTAATGCTGTATGATTTTCATCTCTCTATTTTACATTTGTATAAAAGATGGATCTTAAATTCATCGTTCCTGCAGAAAGTTCTATAGAGAGCACAGATAAAAGTTTTGAAGGCGATGACGGTTTTGAGGATCATACTTATATTTTCGCTAGCATAGAGACCAAAATATTGCCAGATACAAAACAAAAACAGACTATAACAAAATGCGGTCGGCTTATTCAACTTTCGTTGTAGGTGCAGTAGTAGTTGAAATCGTTCTGACACAAGAGACGTCGATATCAACTACAACCACAACAGGAGCATCCTTTAAACGCAAAAGAGCTTGATCTCTATTGCTAGCAGCTGAAGCTATCGGACCATCAGGTCAACCTATTTCTGGATACATGACTCTGTTTAGTATGGCAAAAACTTTCGATGTGAATGAGACAGCAATTTGAGGATATTTCGTACTTCCATTGGCAGAAAACAATCATAGAACTTTTTAATAACTTTTTACTGATGATACTATTGAATTTTTTTTGTTGTTTAGACAACGGCACGACAAAAAGGTCGATACTTCCAATTATATGTATATCCGATGAAAAACCGATTTTACAGCTTCTGAAGCATATCCTAGCATATCAGGTATTGGGAAAACAGCTGTTCGCCCAGTTGGTGATGTTCGGTTCGATAGTGTCGACCATTTTACTGTTTTGGTCGATAGTAAAGTCAATAAATGGTGCAAATATTGCAAAAAATCTGACATCCAAAATCCTTCATTCCAAATGCAAATTGTTTCTGAGAGTATCACAATAAAAAATAATATGTATTTTAACTTAGTTTCATCTTTAATCTTAATAAAACATTTTATAAATAAAATTTAGCTGTGAGTTTTCATTACATGCAAACTGGAAAGATCGTCTATAGACGGTCTTCACTATTCTTGACCTAGCGTTCGTTCCTAATGTTTTCTTCACCTGTAAATTAAAGCTTGCGGTTTTTTGACTACATCCATTAAAAAAAAATATTTGGCTTTATCCGATAATTTTTAAGATCTACCCTGTTAGAGGGTTAAGCTTTTACACACACACACATACATATGTACATGTCTACATATACGTACAAATTAATATTAAGTACTTTTTTAGTTAATTTGAAAAAAAAACTGTTGAAAAATAATATTAAAAAATATAACAATTAAGAAATTGGTACAATCGTAGGAAAAAAGTAAAATTTTTCTTGAAAATTAGTACAATTTGTAAATCAGATTTCTCATCCCTGACATAGACGTTATTGACCGAACTTCTGTTCAACAGAACGAACTAGTTCAAAAAGTGCTGTTGGACACAAGTCTATTGTGGACACAAAAAGGGTTGCCATCCGTTCTCTTTTCCCGGGACACTGACTTAATTTTTGGGCGTCCGGGGTAGTCCTATTTCTTTTTTAACCAGTCCGTGATTGTCCTACTTTTTTGTTTGTTTTTATCCATATGTTTTTTTTGTTGTTGTGAAGATCTCTGATCTAAAATAAATAATTCGATACGAGTCCAGTTCGACCCAAGTCTAACTCGAACCATTAGGCTGTGAAGTTACAATGGTTTGAGGTAGACTTAGGTCGAATTCGTTTATTCGTTCACCCATGATCAAACCAATCAATTTAAATGGAATTGATCATAGGTTTGTGTCTAAAATGGATAGTTCATGTGTTCATGAGCCAATGCTTCCTAATGGGAATGCACAAATGCACAAATTAACAATATTGGAAAAAAAGTTTTTTTTTGTTTTGTTTTATTGATAAAATAGTTGAAACAATTAAGACATTTATTAAATTAAGATACTTTTTCAAAGAACAGCGGTAGTTTGAAAAAAAACTTAAGAAATCTGTGTTTTTATACCTTTAACACTCTGGCATATGTCTGAATGAAGTCTTTGCAATAATTATAGAGTAAAATGCTTTAGTTGTTGTTCTTTTTTTTTTTGAAATTAAATTATTAATATTGCTGTGAGGTTCTCTCGTTATAAAAACAAATTCCGCTTTACATAAATTAAAATTACGAACCTAGAAAATTGTTTAAGATTGCTTTTTATTAGACTATAAAATATGTATGTATGTACGAGTATATAGACAATTATCAGGCCATATTATTTTATTGTTAGTAGAATGCTAAAAATCTTTAACTATACAGTGGCTGAGTACTGCAATGAATGTGAGAAGTTTTCGTGTGTAAAAAGAAATATTATTAACTTCATGTGGAGCACAGGATGATGGATGAGCAGTTTGAATAAATTCAAATTAGTTACTATACACATTAAAGTCCTGCACAAGACCACTTGCAAGAACTTTTAAAACATTAGGGATTCTTCAAATGCATTTCTACAGCGAAATCTTCTAAATTAAATGATTAACAACGCAACAGCGGTAAGACATTTATTTCAGTTATTGCAGGTATAGGAGCAAAGAAGAAAATACTTTGTGACTAAAAAATTTGTGATGCTTGCTTCTTTGTACGCATGTACGCACAAATGCATTGATATTAATTGCGTGTGCTTGCTTTAAAAAACCACCCTTAAATAAATAATAGCTTACCATCTTCGTCTTAAACACGCACACTCAAACGTGCAATATGCAAAATAAAAGCATACACGCATCAACACTTCTTCTTTTGATTGTTTGTTACGAACAAGAAGTCTTCGCCAACATAGCTTGTTAACTAACACTCATATATGTACATGAACATCAATACATCCATCGTGCTTCGTTGATTAAACGACAGCATTTATCATTGTTTTAGTATAATACACGCCACGAGAATACATTTAAATAAATTCAGTGAAGTGCGACTTTTACCCGCGTACGAAGGGTTCCGTACGGACACTAGATATGTAGTTCAATACGAACTTTAGTCTATATAATAAAAAGTTTTGGATGTTTTTTAGTTTTTGGGTTTATTCGGTTTTGAGACTTTAGGTTTTGACGTTTTTTTCGGGTTTTGGCGTTTATTTTAATCTTAGCACATTTTTCCCGTTATGTCGATTTTATTTGTTTTTATCGTTTTTTAATTTTGGCGATTATTTTTAATTTTGGCAATTTTTTTTCATTTTGGCGATTTTTTTAATTTTTTAGCAATTTTTTTCATATAGGCGATTTTTTAGTTTTGGCGCTTTTTTCACGTTATGGTGATTTATTTTAATTGTGGCGATTTTTTCATACAGGTGATTTATTTTCATATAGGCGAGTTTTTTTCGATTTGGGCTTTTCACGTATTTTTTTTTCTTTTTTTTTTTTAATGCATGTATGTATTTATTGTATCTTCAAATATGAACTAACAATAAGTATTCAAATCTTAAATCTAAAAATATAATTATTAGGACCGACCACTGTCGGACATAAACTTGTTAATAGTTATAAATAATACATAAGTAGTGATAATCAAAAAAGAAAAAAAAATTTATAAAAAAGTATAAAAAAAGTATTTTCAAGAAATCCAATCAGCCAATATATCTTAGCTTTGAGTCAATATGATGTTTCCATGTAAGCCTTCGATCAATGTGTATACCAAGGTATTTCACTTGGGAATGTTGAGGAATATTTTGATTATTGATTCGAATTGGGGAACAAGTATCTCTTCTTAGGGTAAATGTTATATGGACACACTTTTGTTCATTTACCTTAATTCTCCATAAGTTCAACCACATTTCCAATTGTGTAATATGTTCTTGTAAATATCATGAAGCCTCGTGAGGGTTTTCATTCATACTAAGGCAGGCTGTATCATCGGCAAACGTAGATGTATGGATATTGCTGCTCAAAGGCATATCACAAGTATAGATCAAATACAAAACTGGCCCCAGTATGCTCCTCTGTGACACACCGGATGATATAGATTCGGGCACACTCATGAATTCTCCTTCCAGAACCGTGAAATTCCGGGTAGTAATGTAACTTTCTAATAAATTCACTAAATTTATTGGTAGATATGATTTTAATTTTCACGTTATGGCAATTTTTTTTTGGTTTTTGTGCTTTTTTAAATTTAGCGTTTTTTTTATTTTGGCGATTTTTTTCATTAAGGTGATTTTTTAGTTTTTGCGCATTTTTCGCGTTTTGGCGATTATTGTCGGTTTTTGGCGCTTTTGACGTTTTCTCAATTTGGCGATTTTTTTCATTTGGACGATATTTTTTATTTTGGCGATTTTTTTTTCATTTGGACAATTTTTTAGTTTTGGCGCCTTTTAGCGATTTGGCGATTTTTTCAGTTCTTGCGTTTTTTACATTTTGGCGATTTTTTCAGGCTTGCTGATTTAATTTAGTGTTAGATTTTTTTAATTTGGTGCTTTTTTTGCGTTTAATCGATTTTTTTTAGGTTTTTAGCAATTTTTTTTTGGTTTGGCGAATTTCGCAATTTTTGGATTTTTTAGTTTTACCGTTTTTGAAAATTTCAAGAGTTTACCTCTTACGGTTTCCAAGACGTAGCACGTTGTCAAAATTACATTAACTGATGGACCACCCTTTAATTTAAATTTTTTTTAATTTTAGTGTTAATTGTTTTAGTCTGTGTAAAAATACACTAATTTTACAAATTTCAAGTGTCAATATATGTACATATGTACATACAAATTGTATGTATATTACATGGGATTTTAAAATTTTTCGTTGCTCGTTTTGGAACACCCTTTAATTTTTATTTCTCATGTATTTGTTGTTGTAGCTTTACTTTACTTTGTCCAAATTTCAGGTCCGTAGCTCTTACGATTCTTGAGAAAATAGCCTGTGACGAGCAGCGTAGCGAAATAAATAGGGTGCTTTTTCACGTATTTACATTTCAAGACTGTTTACGCAGGCCTCTAGTACATATGAAAAACCCTGCAGGTGTTTCTTTTTCCAAGCGAAAAAGTTTTATTAGTTAAATGCACCAGCCATCACAGGATTGTAGCTAAACAATTATAGTATTTTTTAGAACAAACAATTCCATAACAAATATTTTTATTAATATATCGCTCTTTTTTGTGCCTAAACATAAAAAATCAAGTAGAACTAGTTATATTTTTTATTGCCATAAATAATAAATAAAACCACAATGGAAGTTAATATTAAACAAAAAATGTAAGTGGAATATAAATGAAATTAATAATATAAAAAATAACTAGTTTGCTATTCTTTCTGTATTTAATAGAATCAAAAGACTAATAAACGAACAACATAAGTATCCATACAACAACTGCTGCAGAGCAGAGCTGGCCAGTTCAGTTTTTTTATTGCGTTGTGTTCGTTCATTATTATTAAAAACACTTTACTTGTCGCATTCACTTACTTACTTTAGTTTTGATTGAAACTATAACATCTTTATGGTTATCTAAGCTTATTTTGTTTTTATTTTTATTTTTTATATCTTTTCGTTGTATTTTTGATTTCCTTTATGCTTATACTCGTGCATGACGTTGTAGACACTTTATATTCTAGTTGATAAAATCATTCGATACTTTATGAATCTGCTGTACTCTAAAATATAAATATATATTCATACATACATACATATTTGTATACAATAAAAGTTGTTTACTCATAAAACAGATTGTGGCTACAGATACACTTGTATTCTGTGTTGTGTATTTAATATGCAATTATGTATTGTAAACTTGTTGTTTGTTGATTTTGCATCGTCTTCGTTTTACATTTTTATTTTACGTATAGGTTTACATGTGTATGTATGTATGTATATGTATATTTTTTTTCTCTAGTTGTATTTTATAAGTTGTTATTAAAGTTTTGTTTTTCGTTACCTGTTTAACGAATGGGTGGTCATTTCAATTATAGATCGAGCGACCAGTTTTAGTTTTGTATTTATTGTATTTTATTTTATTTTATTTTATTTTATTTCATATTTTTTTAATTTTTCATCTCGTTTTCATTCATTAAGAATTCAGTTTATGTTTTTCTTCTCCGACTTACTGAAACAGACAAGTTGTTACGAAAAAAAAAAACTTGCACCGTGAGTTAACTGCAAAAGCATAATGGTCAAAGGTACTGCCGCGTCTGTCTAGTTTAAAAATCGCAGTACTGTGGTGGAAAATTGACGGGACTATTTAAAAAAAATATGCGTTATGAAAATTATGTTTAACTTTTTAGTGCTTATTCTTGAAGTCGGTTTAATATTTTTGAAAAAAAAAAATATTTGCTTGTACTTATGGTTAAGCAATCAACGTCTATATACATTTCGTTCCTGCTTCTGGAACTCATCAGTAGACTTCATCACAAAACCTACGTATTTTTATTAATACACTTTGTTATTTTTTTGAGATTTATTTTAAAATTTTTAGTGCGAATTTTATATTTGCCGGGGTAGGGGTGGGTGTAACGCCCACTTTGGCAAATAATGACTTCCGCCCACTTTTCTAAATTCAATATCGCGTCACTTTCAGAGCACAGGGTGTGCGCCAAATTTCCTAAAAATCTATCAGGTAGAAGCAGATGAAATGTAATATTAATCTTGAATGAGTATGGCCACACCCACTTCTTTGAACACAAAATGATGTCATTCTAAAAGCTGAAACTCTTTGTAATGCTTTTATTTTTCGTGCAAATCGGATAAATAGAAGTACATACAATTAAATACTAAACCTTTCAGGGGCATGGCTCCCCTAATTTGAAAGAACGTGCAATATAATATCTAATATTAAATTTTAATGGTTGTGGCTCGGCCTACTTTTGTGAATGCAAGATTGCGTTTTTTAACAGCTCAATGTCTATGCCAACTTTTGTAAAAATATGGTTACATAAGAACAAGCACGTGAAATATAATATCAAAATTTAATAGGCGTGTCCTCGCCCACAAGTTTCTTAAAACTCTGGGTGAGAGCATTTCTTGCGCTAAGCTAACCTAAAACCTCCTTTATTTTAATTAAGCAATTTATGAATGTGCTTGCTAAACTTTGTAGTTCAACCGACATGACTCTTACATGGTTTCCTACAATGAACGTGCCGATGACTGGCCACTGGTACTCAAAAAAAATTATATTCTCAAACACTTTCTTCAGAAAGCCGAAATAAATGAAACGGGTTGAAGTATGCGAAGGATCGCAAAGCAAATCAGGTCATGCTTCCACGATATACGCTCAGGAAAAATACTAAATAAAAATATAAACAACATTTCAAATTTCTAGGAAAATGCAAAATAGACGGCTTATTGGTGGTATCACATATTGGTATAGGAGACCTCAGGCGGTACCTCAACGTAAGGAGGTGGATCTAACAACACTAAAAACTTGATCTAGCATAGAATCCAGGCCTTTTTTATACGTTAGGATTTGGACGAGGAGAGTAGTATTTATCAAAACAGAATCTCGCGATTCTACGTGATTGCTTGTAGGGCAACAAGCAGCCACGTAAACAAATCAACCATCAAATGACACACAGTTCAACAATATGGTCCGGATATTCTTATTGGAAGATCCACGATCACGATCATACCAGAGATAAATAGCTGCACTGGTAATATTCCAATATTTTGAACGCTTCCTTGCAAATTTCACCCAAGCTTCTTATAAAACGAAGCAAGCTTAAAGTTCACCATACACATTGGAATACGAAGCATTATTACAAGAGAATTACGTAAAATTTTTTTGTTTTCTTTTGCCAAATGTAGGTGTCGGCTTTTCAAAGTTTGCATTACAACTTCATCATTTACAGTCGGATATGAAAGTATATTGATGTAGTTGCCACAACAGTATCAAATTTATATGTTTTAAATTTAGTATAATTTTCATATTTTTTTCATATTTTTTGCCTCTCATATCTTCGGCATATACTGTTTGTTAGATACAATATACTAAAATATACCTTGTGCATACATGTTACTCATTTTTTAAGTGACTTAGATTGACCTTACTATCTTTCTTAAAGCAAGTCATACAATTTTGCTCCACAGTTCCTTGAGCAATAAGGATTAGTAAGTTAGAAATTCTGATCTCTTGGCAGCATCAGTTCCAAAGTCTTGCGATGATTTCATCTTTACATACATACATACGTTATTGCTAATTTAAAAATAATGCAAATATTAAAAAAAACTAAACAATGATTGATTGTTTTTAATTTACATGATTTTTTCATTCAAATCTTTTTGGCTCGCAGACACGCAAAGTAAGTGAGTGGTGATTCACTAATGAAAAAACCAGTATTTTTTGTTACTGAAAACAAATGTGGAAAAGTGTTAAAGAAAATCATTGCGATCAAAACTTTAACTAATGAAATATACTAACAAATGCCTCACTTACGTTCACTTACTTACATACATACATACATACATACATACATACATACATACATACATATATATATACATACGTACATGCTTGCTTATGCATGTACATCAGCATGAAACTTTAAATATTCGAAAATCACTTGGAGTGTGAGCGTTATTTACCTGAGAGTTGAAATTTAAAAAAAAAGAAGAACAACCCACCTCCCCTTCACCATTCATTGACTACCAAACTACTCAATCAATGCACTAATACTCGCACATCTTCCCACTTGACCTGATATTCGATAAAAATTAATGCTCACTAAAGCGAAAAAATTTCGAAACAAAATTCTTCGATATTTGTTCGTTAAACCTTGAAAAGTCTTAATTCAGCTGAGAGAAAGACAAAAAGAGATAGTATTCCTCCCTCTGTCTTTTACACAGTTGAATTAAGACTTTGCAAAGTAAACTATCCGTGTCTAAAAGGGGTATAACCTTAGAAAATGCGAATGTTAACTAAAGCTTCGAGCATCGAACTTCTCTCGAAAGTTTTTCGAATGTGTGGCGGTAGGCGAGTGGATATGTGTCAGCCTGTTAGTCCAAAGGTAGAAAGTTCGATGCATGATAGCACTGTATGTTACAAAATAATATAAGAACACATACCTACATACATATGTATGTGCAATAATTTAATAGAAAAATATTTGTCACGATCTATGACAAATGTGGATGTGTGTTAGTCGGTTAGAATGTTCAAATCCTGCAGAGTAAGTTTAAGGTATTAAAAAAATAAATAAAATAAGTAAGTTAAAATAAAAAAATAAAATTACTTTTTTTACTTTTTCTGCTCCCTTTTTGGGATATCGAAATTAGTTCGATATTCTCTCACTTTTGATATTGCTGGCGAAACTTCGTTAACGAATGTTTTTTGCAATAAAACTGAGCGACAGGTGAACTTTTTTCCATTCATTTTTGAGTGTCAATCTCGATAGTTTTGCACGATAAATGTTCGAGATATACTCGAAAGCGATAGATGTCAATAACGAAAGCCTTGGTCAAGTGGGTTTAGTCTTTTCAATAAATATACTTGTATATCTTTACCTTAATATAGAAAGGCCCTTACTCATAATTTGTTTGGAATCGTGTTTGTATATTTCGATAGAAGAACATCTAATGAATCTAAAATATCGATTTCCAAAAAAATAATGAGTTGGGGCCTTTCTATATTAAGGTAACGACGTATACATGTGCATATTTTACATGATACCAACTCATATAAGGAATAAACATACATACATATACTCGTATATACTTGTTTTCATTTAGTCTTATTATTTCTTTTTAATATTCATGATGACAACAAACTCGTTATGAATAATATATACGAGTATACATAATATATATGTACATATGCATGTACATATGTACGTGCATACTTAATGACGTATTCAGCATTAAAATAATAAAAAAGCAGAATCATTCTATTAGGCCTTATATACTTTTTTTTTTGATTGTACGGTCACTCGACCAATTAGGAGCTTGCCTATCAATATGTTTTGATAAGAATTTTTTATTTCACACATTCACATCTTTAAGTTGGCAACATTGTTTTCCAAAAAATCTATAACGTGTAAAAATATTTCCCAAAAACGTCAAATATGCTCTAAAAATTATAAAAAATACGCTGAAAATATGCGTGTAAGACGGAATTATGCAAAAACATGCTTTAAAGAGTAAAATAGGCAAAAATATGCCCTAACAAATCGATGCCAAAATTCATATACTTATGTTCTGAAACAGATAAATAACTTATCTCCGCGTCAAGAAAAAATATGAAATTGCATATTTGCGGTTTCCCTGTCCATAATTATGTGAATACTTAAGCGGCCCCCACCCACTGGCAATATAATTGTGCAATTTTTCGTATTGTACGACAATATCGCCAATGTGTATATCATATTCGAAGGTGGCACAATATATTGGCAAATATCAAATTATTATTGATTTTTATTGTACAATCAAGACAATTGTGTAATGTGGTGGCAACAATGTTCAATTCTTTGAAAATATTGTGCCATTTATGGTATAGTATATGTCAAAACTACAATAATATGTACAACAACATATGCAATAATATTGTATAATGGATGGTCGGTCCGCTTTACATTAGTAAGACTAACTGATTTTACAAGGTGGCATCACTTAATAAGTAACGCATCTGTCATTTAGATGTTGCCATATAATTTTTGGAAAACACCAAACAAAGCTCTTAATAAAGTCTGTGAACAAGTTCATGTTTCTATAGACTTTTTGACAAATCGACATATGAAAAGTTTTGAATTTTGAGCCAAAATTAGAAATAAGCAAAAACACATTGAAAAATCTCTGCTATCTAAGCTTTACAATAACAGAACGATTTAGTCTATTTATTTAAGCATATATGTATGTATGCTTTCGAGATCCTTCTTCACCCTCTCCGCCATTAACACAAATCCGTTTCATTGAACTTAAAGTAGATATTTATGAGATAAACAAAAGAACCAACCATAAAAAAACTTCAAAAATAAAACCTATACATGTACATATTATTGTATTATTATTTTTTTCTTTATATTTAATAATAAAAAAATTAAAAAGAACTAAACTGGCAAAAACTCCATACAGATTCATCTTCACTAACATATTATTTTTGTTGGAGCTAGCCATGAAGCAGAACAGAGATTATTTATGTATGTGTATTTTATCTCGTGTTTTGAAATGTTTACAAGTTGAAAACTTAAACAAAGAATAAATAATACTTAAGACTAAAAACAAAAGAATATATACATATGTATACATATATATACATATATATGTATATAAAATTGTAAAAGCAAACTATTGTGGCAATCAACCAAATAAGACCTCCTCACACTCTGAAGTCTTTCAACTCGTATCTTATACAATCCAATGTGTGAATAAATATTATTTATTTATTTTAATATATTTTTAGTTTCAGAACGCTGCAATCGATAATTGTTTTTGTAATAAAACATACTTGAATTTTATATACATACATACATACATACAAACATATTTGTATGTGTTTAATTTGCTATTAAAAAAAAAAAAAGAGTAGTAGTTGAAGACTCTTGAATAATCTCGCGATTTCAGTTGATTGCCCGGGGCCAGCAGGCAGCAGGCAGCAGGCAGCCTCGTTAACCAAGCTGCCAGTTTAATCAAAGTCATTCATCGTCCAACATTTGTATAAATCAATAGGTTTTGAAATCTCTATGCTATTGTCAAAAGCTTAAAAAGTTATTTACTTCTTTCTAATAATATTTGAAAAGGGGTCATCATTTCTTTTATGATATAAAGCGGCTTTTTTACATGCAAAGTTTGCTTTGCAGGAGAGAAGTAAAAAGCGAATGGGAGCTGTTTTCCCTTCCTTTTTCTTTTTTGCCACAGCATTAATTGATTAAAGTTTTTGGCCTTAAAACTCTGCTATTATTCGCTTCGTTAATTTTCATAGCAGCGTTGAAGCGCCTCTGGTGTTAAGTAGATGCGTTAGTGTCCTTGAGCTATGTAGCCGGTGTTTAGTTATTTTACTTCGCCGACGAACTCATTGCTACAAGTATCGATGAAGGACGTCAGAAAAATTCTGTAATGTTGATATGATTGCATCAGGCCTGAAATCAGTCGAATTCGGATTACCGAAAGTCCAATATTTGGTTTGTAGTCAAAACACTATCTAAGTTACCCAACATAACCGCAAGTAGAAAACCCAAAAATATGGGAACTGATTGACCTTACAGACAATTTCTGAAACTTTCAGCTAAGCCACAGACAAGGCTTTTTTTCGGTCTATAAAAATCAGTGAATAATCATCTTAAATCTAATTAACGACGATTTTTGAATCTATTAAAAATAAATTCAGTCAAGTGCGAGTTTTACTCTCACACGAAGGCACACTACAGAGCGCTCATTTACTTCAATAGTGTCACAACTCAAAAAAAAACCAGTTTTGCCGAAAACTCGTTTTAAGTTTTCAATTTGCATACAACTCAATGAAGACATGATGAAATATTCTTCTCTTAAGAGTTGATGGTACAAGCTATTCATATGAAATTTTTACACAATATAAAATACGAAATGCCGCATTATTCTGCATTATAAACTCATAAAACTAATTTGTTGAATTATGACACTATTGAAGTAAATGAACACTGTGTTATACTATACAAACTTTAGTATATAGTTTGGAAATTTTTTCGTTTTTGGTTTTTTTTTGATTTTTTTTAGTTGTGGCGTTTTTTCAATTTTGCCTTTTTTTAGTTTAAGCATCTTTTTTGTGGTTTCGGCATTTTTTTTTTGGTTTTTAGCGTTTATCATTTTTTTGGTTTCGACGTTTTTTTCGTTTTGGCGTTTTTTTTTGTTTTTAGCGTTTATCATTTTAGTTATGGCGTTTTTTTCCATTATGTATATTTTTTGGGTTTTTGGCGATTTATTTCAGAGTTTTCAAGCGATTTTTTGACTACGGCACTTTTTTTGTTTTGGCAATTTTTTCGGTTTTAGGTGTTTTCTTAGTTTTGGCGTTTTTTTTTGCTATTTTTAAGCGATTTTTTTACTTACAGGTTTTTTTTTTTTGTTTTTGCGCTTTTTTCCGGTTTTGGCGTTTATTTTAGTTTTGGTATTTTTTTGGGTTATGGCGATTTATATTAGCTTAGAGATTTTTTAGTTTGGCACTTTTTTCGTTTTGGCAATTTTTTCGGGTTTCGGTATTTTTTTAGATTTGTCGTTTTTTTTAATTATTTTGAAGCAAAGCAATTTTTCGGCTTTTCGTCATTTTGAAGCTTTTTTCTGTCGTTTATTTTAGTTTTGGTGTTTTTTTTTTAATTTTGGTGATTTTTCGGTTTTTGGCGATTTATTTTAGTTTAAGAGATGTTTAGTTTAGCGCTTCTTTCGTTTTTTCGGTTTTTGGCGTTTTTTTAGTTTCAGAGTTTTTTTTTTCTTTTAGGCGTTTTTTAAAACTTGGCATTTATTTTGGTCTTAAAGTTTTTTCCATTTTGGCGATTTTTTCGGTTTTTGGCAATTAGTTTTAGTCTTAGAGATTTATTTTAGCTTTCTTTTTGGTGATTTTTTTAAGTTTTTTGGCGTTTTGTTAGCGTTGGCGTTCTTTTAGTTTAAGCATTTTTTCGTTTTAACGATTTTGTCGGTTTTTGGCGTTTTTTTTATATTTTTAGTTTGAGCGGTTTTTAGTTACGTTTTTTTTCGTTTTAGCACTTTTTTTCAGGTTTCGACGTTTATTTTAGTTTCTGTTTTTTTTTAATTTTAGAGATTTTTCGGTTTCTTACGATTTATTTAAGTTTTAGAGACTTTTTTTAGTTTGGCGCTTTTTTTCGTTTTGGCAGTTTTTGTTTTGGTTTTTGGCGTTTTTTTGTTGTTTTGGCTTTTTTCAGTTTTTGGCGCTTATTTTAGTTTTAGCGATTTTTCCATTTTGGCTATTTTTTTGGGTTTTGGCGTTTTTTTAAGCTTAATTTTTTTTAATTTAACGCTTGTTTTGTTTTGACGATTTTTTTTCGGTTTTTGGCATTTTTAGTTTTGGCGTTTTTTTTCGGTTTGTTTTTTTTAATTTAAGCGATTCGATTTTTTAGGCCGTGTTAACATCTGTGTGCCAAGTGCCACACAAGCGTAAAAAAACTTAACCAACTAATTCCTAATGAAAAACTGTTTGATTCAGACAAGTATTTATTAAGTTAAACAGTTTAATACAAAATTAAATCAATAAATATATGTCTGAATCAAACAGTTTTTCATTAGTAATTAGTTGGTTACGTTTTGTGGGCAAATGACACACAAGAAATGCCAGATGTAAACTCAGCCTTAGTTTCGGGGTTTTTTCGTTTTGTCATATATTTGCTGTTATAGCTCCCAAAGTTCTACATATTCTGTGACAATTTCAGCGCCGTAACTGTTACACTTCTCGAGAAAACAGCCTGTGGCGGAGAGCATGGCGAAACAAAATAGAGTTCCTTTTCACCTTTGGTGTACGGAACACTAAAACCGATTTTTTTTTTAATTTTTCCTCAACATATCTCTCGACAAATCAGCCGATTTTAGTCACCACTCGACGTGTCTTTTTGAGATTAAGAGCTGATAGGAATTTAAGCTCTGTCGGCCTAGTAGTTTAAAATGTGTTTTTAATAAACCGTTTTGAGACTATGTTATGGTAAAATTTTTTCTATATCTTCCCAAACCGAATCGTTTCACTGTCTTCCGACATCTAAGTGAACTCAACATCTTTCGAATGGGCAAAATAATCTTCCGATTCATTGACCCGGTCTTAACTGATTTTACTTGTTATACCAAAAAGTCAACCAAAATTAAGGCAAGGACTCACTATCCTACACAAACGTACGACTTTTGAAAAAATACAACACTGATCTATTGCATCCTTGTAGTCCATCTTACTTCATCTTACTAGGGTTGGCTGTATTTTCTGAAAAGTCGTACGATTCTGTGGAATAGTGAATTCGGTTAAACTGCTGCCAAAAAATATTCTTAACATTCCACTTTTGCTTGTCAACTTCTCTTACAATAGGTCTGTTCATTTACTTTCCCAGCAGAAACTAGCAACTATAAATTAAACAATAAATTTACAGATATGAAAAAGTAAGTGAACTCTTTACTTGTATAAGTTTTAAATAACATTTCATTCATATCAGATACATGGATGGAAATCATGATACAATTGCAGTTTTTTGGATAATTTTTTTTGATATTTTATGTTAAAAAATTTTTAAAAATCGACATTTAATATAAAATACTTTACACAGTTTCATGAACTAGTCACTATTTTTTAATTATTTTTTAATTAAGATCTATCAACAAATACAAAAATGCCACTTTCCATCTCTGATCAGATATGATAAACAAACAAAATTCTTTGACAAATAAAATTTTATTTATGTATCTTTTTTAAAGAAAAACAAAAATTTAGAAATAATGCTTCGTTTTGCAGATATTTTTTTTTAAATAATCAATTTGAAAACAAAACACAGAACAGCTGTTTGAATAATTCTTGCAAGTAAAAGTTTTATTATCTAGTAAGAATTTTTTTGTCTCTCAATTTTTTTCTCTCTTTTGACGCTCTCTACTTGTAAACTTTTTGAATTAATGAACACTGTCCAGCAAAAATTTAAAATGAACAAACCTAATGAAGAAAAAAAATTCTTCTCTTAAACATTTTTCTAACATTTAAATTTTAAAATAAAAATTTGTTGTAATGTATTTTTTATTCAATTTCTTTTGCTATTTCTTTAATTATGAAACGTACTCACGTTTTTTATAAAGTTTCTTCTTCTCTTTTTTTTGTTCCTAAAAATCGTTTAAAATTCCAAAACAATAACTACGAAAATGTGTCAAATTTGACTTTGGTGTTTTTGTTTATGGACTGACTGTCTACTATTGTCGAACACCTTGTGTAGAGGGTGTTCAATTGTTAGTGCCAATTAGAAAGTGGGTTATTATAAAGTGTCTTTCTTTATTTATTTTTTGTTTATTTCTAACTGGCACTTGATGTTTGTGATTTGTTTCTATACCGAGAATACGTACGAGTAACAAAGAATATATTTAGATATTCAAACATTGTGTGCTCTACATACAGAATAAAAATGTATGTACATACATATGCATGGAATTTATGTTCAAACGGTCGACCAAAATTACAGAGAAATTGGCTCTACCTTGGAATTGAAAAAAAATCAAGAAATTTATAACAAACCAAATTATTAAAAACATGGTAATGCAATCTAAAATCCTCTTCAATACATATTTATCACCCGGCAACAATGTTGCTTTTTGCTCCAGGTGGAAAAAATACATGTTTGTACATTATAAAATAAAAATTCTCTAATTGTATGTGTGTGTGTCCTTTGCAAATGTAATCAAATGAAATGGAAAACCAATCATGGCAATCATGTTAAGAAAATTGCCGATAACAATAAATAAAATTAATTTCCATTAACACTTTTATTTACAAAAGTTATTAACCATGATCTGAACTAACAGATAGATACGAGTAGATATCAGCGTATGCAGCCAAAGTTTTCCAGTGTTTAGTTTATCCATAAAAACCATAAAAGAAAAGAAAAAACTATACTCGTACAACTTGTACATTTGTTATGGGTCATTTGGTCGTCTTTGTGGCTGTTAAAGACGCTGCGATGAGACGCGTCCAACAATTGAATCTCTAGTTTTGCTTTTGGCTTTAAAAATAAAATGCAAAGAAAATACATAATTCCAAAGCACGTTTCTCTGATACACTTGATAGAGTTGATCTCTGGTCATAAACTGCGTATTTATTTGAATTGCTGGATGTCTATTTATCCGTCTAAGGCTTATTTTATATAGCAGAGCATTCTTATTAAAAAAAAATACTTGCAGACTTAAGTCGTTATCAGTAACAGATTCTTACTTACTTAGTACATTATATTGCATTAGTATCTACGAGTACTTTACATGGGGAGTTTACACAACATGCGTGCTGTATTTGATCTTTCGGTTAAGTTCAGTTATACTAAAGAATATTAAAGAAATATACTAAATCATAATGTAATAAATTAAAGTTCATTGAATAGGTCTGATTTATGAAAGTAGTTTATATACACACTCTTAAAATAGCTTTGGGTTGCGTTTAACCATTAGTAAACATTTTAGGGTCACACTCAAGGGACTTTAATCCTATTGTGTGCGGATATCTTCAAATGTTCGACTTCCAAAAACGTTTCAAAACATTTCAAAAAGCTAGAAATTTATAGCGACCTTAATGTGGCAAGCGTCTTGCAAACTTTAGTACTTTATTTTACACGAAACAGAGGTTTGATAAATATTTCCCACTGTGCACTGTACAAATACATATTTTTCAAAACATTAAAAACGTCTTTAAAGAAATAAAGAATATGTTAAAAAAATTTTAAAAAATATTTTGGTATGAACAAAAATTTTACCCACTGTGCCATTATAATATTTTAACACATTGACTGCCAAACAATTTTTTTTTGTTAAATCAGTGTCTTAGTTATAAAAAACGATTTCTAAGATATCCCTAGTCCTTTCTGCCACTTACTTTTTATTTTATACACGCTTTTTTGTGTCGTACATTTCTGTACGACGTGGCACTGCATGCGGGTAAGCATCTGTAAAAGTCACTGTCGTACAAAAACGTACGACGCTATAATTTATTGTTTTTAATTTTTATTGACGATTCTTCATTTAAAGATCATAACAAATTTCACTTAGTGTCGTACATAAACGAACTACAGGCTCTACAAATAAACAATCACTGTCGTACGGAAACGTACGACGTGACACCCCACGACGGGATGGGTGTCGTACGGAAACGTACGACGTGGCACTCAATGTGTTAATGGAAATTGAAAAAAATTAGATTTTTACTCATCCCATACAAAATATCCATTTAGTAAATATTTGAGAAAAATTTTCCCCATAGTGCGTAAAGAATATTTTGCAAAAAATCTAAAAGCTCATATTGCTCATTTACTTCAATAGTGTCACAACAAAAAAAAAACAAGTTTTGCAGAAAACGCGTTTAAAGTTTTCCAATTTACATACACATCAATGAAGACAAGAAAAAATATTCTTCTCTCACGTAGTTGTACTAAGAGCTTTTTTAAAGAAATTTTTACTCAAGACAAAATACGAAACGCCGAACTTTTTTTGCATTATTATCTCAAAAACCCCGTTTTTTGAGTTATGACACTATTGAATAAAACTAATTTTTTTAAAAAAAGTTAAAAAGATATTTTGTTATGAGCTAAAAATGTTTATGGCAACTGTAGACCCACTGTGCAATTTGAATATTTCAGTAGAAATTAAAAAAAAATTAGTAAAGTTCTTAATAATCTTATGCTGAGTACACATCTGTTATTTCTTGTGTTGTCATTTTCAAAATGTGTACAACGCTATGTTTTTTATATGGAAAGAAATGTCACACAAGGAATAATATTGGAAATGACAAAAAATGTCACCAGTATACACTATTGCGATGTCACAAAATGCCATAGTTGTACTCGGCATTGCTTAAAAGATTCATTTGGTAAATATGTGATAAACTTTTCCCCATTGTGCAATTAGAATATTTTGTAAAAACAAAAAAAAATATACACCATTATTCAAATATATACCGTTATTCATGGTCATTTTCCAAAAATTAAAAAAAATAGATAAAATATGTTGAGCCATTGTGCATATTATTAATGAAAATAAGAAAAGTAACATATGAGAAGTGTTAACCCATTCTGGACTAGAAATTTTTGACTAAGAGCTAAAAATGTTTATGGCAACGGATGGTTCACTGTGCAATTAAAATTTTTGCTAGTAATTAAAATAAAATATAAATTTTACTAATCTTAGACAGAATATACTAAATATTGTCCCATTATTTATAAATAATGTATTGCAAAAAATCATGAAGAATATTTACAAAAAAAAAAAATAAAAAATATGTTGAACATATTGAGCTGCACAATGGAAAATAAAAACATATGAAAAATGTTCTTTCATTGTGGATTAAGTATATTTAGCTTAAAATTAAAAATATTTAGGACTAATGTTTGTCCACTGTACAATTAGCTTATTTTAATAGAATTTAAAAGAATTTGTAAAACTTACTCATTTAATATGTGGTAAATTTTATCAATTGTGCATGAAGAATATTTGGCGAAAAATCGAAAAGGTGTCTGAATACTCTTTTCAAAAAAGTTAAAAATATTTTTCGCAAACTTTTGGCCCATTGTGCAATTGTAATGTTTCGCTAGTAGCTAAAAAAAAATTTAAAATTCTTACTCCTCTTACATAAAATATTCGTTTATTAAATACACGATACATATTTGCCCATTGTGCATTAAGAATATTTTGTGAATAATCCAAGCGATGTACTTATATAAAAGTAAAACTAAATATTTATGGCACGTGTTGACCCATGTGCAATAAGAATATTTTACTGGAAGGTAAAAAATTTTTGCTCATTCTGCTTTAAAATAATTTTACCAAGAAAAGGAAGTGCTTGTTGTTTGCTCATGGCGCATTAGGAATAGTTTGATAAACTTGTTATCTGTATATTTAGGTCATCATTTTGTACAATGCAGCGCTAAGAAAAAAAAAGTTTAAATTACAAAAACAAAACATGTAAAATTTAATGCTAAGCCCTTAATAAAAATTACAAAAATATTTTATTGTAATTTATAAAAATATTTTAATGAGAATTACAAACAAAAAAAGAATTATCTGTTTTATTGTTGACCCATTGTGAATAAAAAAAATATTTTACTGAATTTAAAAAAATATGTGAGAACTTTTAAACCATTTTGCATTGAGAACTTTGTTAAAAAATATTTCCTAAATTAAGACCCATTGTGCATAAGGAATATTTTGCTAAGAATTAGAAACAATGGCCCTTATTATGAGTAACTTTCGATGTTCGACTGTGGTCGAAGGAACTAATCAAACGAATTTTAATTTTGTATTATGACGGACATTCAAAAGAGAACTTTACCTAAAACCTGGTACTCTGTTCACAATTTCGTGCGAAATGCTGTGAAACTCCATGTAAAAGTATTTAGTATGAAATTCGCACAAGTAGTACCCTGTTCTTGTTGCGAAAAAACACGTAAAATCTGTCATTTAGTTGCGATACAACATGAGCAGTACTTTTTTCGCACGGAATTTTAACAATGTTGCATGATTTCAAGCAATAAAAGCGAAAAATTTCTAAAAATAGCGCTAGTTGGGCTACATTTACTACATATCAAATTTTTCATGCGAAATAATCAGTGTAACTGAAAATTTTTCACAACTTCGAACAGATTAGCAGGCTTAAGAATAAAAAACAATCGTTTATAATATTTTTTGTGGTTGAAGTCTACTGATGATTTGTGTCAAGCGCCAATGAAATGCGTACCTATATAGACATGGTAAACCACCAGCAAATAAATTTCAAATATTGTGGTACACTTCTGACAATATGCCAAATAATAAATTTCTTTAAAAAAATAATAAATAATTTGTCGGAAAAAAATTTAAAAATTTAAATTTTTTTTGTTTTTTGATAATGTCTATCTGCATTTCATTAAAATCTACTGATGGGTTGGTTGCCTAAGCAGCATCGAAATCCAACTAGACGTGCTTAACCAACAATAAGCATTTTTTTTTTTAATTTGTATTCATTTTGACACACATTAAATAAAAATAAAAATATTGAAATATTAGTAATTTTAGATATGTAAAGGGTGTCCCAACAAGAACACCAGATTTAAATCTGGTGCCATTCGATTTGTTGTCATTGGTTGACATTTGAACAATTATTATTGTTTGCTAGTAGAAGGCACGAGGTTAGTAAAATTGGAGCGCTACACGAATGAACAACGAATTCTCATTGTGAAATTGTTCTACCAAAATGGTGAAAGTTTTGCGGCTACAGTTTGCAAATTGCGATCAATTTGGATTCACAATAATGCTCCAAAAGAGTCAACTGTAAATAGATTAATGAATAAATTTGCCGAAATCGGGTCTATTAGTGACGTAAAGACAACAACGCGCCTTCGAGCAGGTCGATCGACCGAAAATGTCGCAGCTGTACGTGATGATGTCGCTCAAACTCCATCCACCTCAATTCGACACCAAGCTCAGCAAATTGGTGTCTCCAAATCCACTCATGCATACAAAGTTCAATTGACTCAGGAACTGAAGCCAGCTGACCATGAACAGCGAAGGGAGTTCGTTAATTGGGTATTGTAGAGACAACATGAAAATGCTGATTTTTGCCGATAAAATCATCTTCAGTGACGAGACCCATTTCCATCTTGATGCCTTCGTCAATAAGAAGAATTGTCAAATTTGGGGTGAGAAAAATCCTCGAGTGATTCACGAGAAGCAAATGCATCCTCAACGTGTCACTGTGTGGTGTGGATTTTGGGCTGGAGGAATCATTGGACCTTTTTTTATGAAAATGAGGCAGGTCAAGCGCAAACAGTCAATGGTGTTCGGTATCGTGAAATGATAACCAGCTTTTTCGTGCATAGAATTGAAGAAATTAATGTGGAGTGCATGTAGTTTCAACAAGACTGTGGCGCCGTCATACAGCCAGAGAAACAATTTAATTGCTGCATCAGTCATTTCCCGGTCGTGTTATTTTGCGTTTTGGAGACCAGAAATGGCCGCCTAGATCGTGCGACTTAACATCATTAGACTTTTTTCTTTGGTGTTTTTTGAAGTCGATGGCTTACGCGAATAAGCCGACGACTGCTCAAGCCTTAAAATAGGAAATCGTACCATGGTCATTATTGTTATAATGAAATACCGCAGCATTAATGAAAACGGTCATTGATTGCATTAAAAGATCGGGTGTGTGCCAGCAAAGCCGCGCCGGCCATCTGCCCGATATGTTGTTCCACACATAACCTCATTCCGTCTACTTTACGATATAATAAAGTTTAACTATTTTTTTTTTAAAATATCTGTGTTTTATTTAAAATTTAAATCTTGCTTTCTTGTTTGGACACCCTTTATATATAAAAACTAAGAATATTTACTATGGCAAACATTTTCCCATTGTGCATTATGAAACTGCAATAAATGGGTAACTAATTTTTTTGAATTAAAATTCTTTTACATTTTTTTTATGCATTTTTAACCCGTGCTGTGTGTGTATTACTTTGCCGGGGTATCTTTTACAAAGAAATTTTAATTTTTCTATTCCATTCTTTTCTGGCAAAAAAAAATAATGTATCTTTAACAAGTTTTCCTTTAGAAACTACATTTTCTTCGATTGTGCTGAATGGTTATTTGTTATAGTTGATTATTTTTACATTTGTAAATATGCTTCATAGATCGCTTGTATAGTATAGTGTTCACTATCAGCAAGCATCGTTATTATTTGTAATTTATTTAGATTTCGCTATAAAAATGTTTTCAATATTTCTTTTGAATTCTAGTTTTTTCCGTGCAATTCTTGCATTGCAGCTATTTGATCGTCCTAAGACTTTGCATGCGAGTGCCATTATATTTTCGATTATTATAATAATTTTTCAATGTTTATGTACGTACATATATATGTATGTATATAACTATGTATATAGTCATCATTTGTTATTATGTAGGGATGGGTTAGTTGTCAGTGGCTGCCTCTCAATATGTGTTTTTGGAATACAGATTAAGTAAATGGGATCTGTTGGTTTTACCGCCAATTCAAATACTTATTCGCTGGAACACGTTTAAAATGCCCGTGCTTTCTGTCTCTTTTTCTGTCCCCTTCTCTTCCCTTATCTCTTTCTGCCAACATCTTCCTACACACATTCTCAATTTATTCAAGTCTTGTCTCTTTTCATTTTATTTGTACATACATATTTATTTTTATTTGTACCTCAATGATATTCATTCATTCTATTAACAAGTTAGTGCAAAATATTTATTATTCCATGGTTATTTTTGCATTTAAATTCTATGAATGATCGATAGTGTCTGGAATTATTTAGAATCGTTATGCAAATTTAAATTATATTTTATTTTTTAAATTTTTTTTTTTAAATGTGTATGTGTCTGCACTGGTTTTCCATTTCCTCTCTCAGCTTTCAACACCCCGTAATAATGCGTTTGCTGCATTTTGACAGATAATTGGATAAGTTGGATAAATTATGACATTAATAAATTTTTTATACATATTCACGAACTTTTTTTTTTTGGTAAAAAATTGTCTAAAAGTTAAGTTTTCTTATTTAAAATAAATGATCATGAATGTGATGTTTTTTTTTCGGTTTAGCAAATGAATGATAATTTTTTTATATTCAGTTAGACTTATGAACCAAAATGGCTTTATTGAGAGATGTCATTTATAAAATTTAAAGGAGAAAAGCAAATGCTGTTTTCAAATTTTATTTATTTCAAAATTTATTTAAATTTTGTCCATAATAGAAACATATTAGTATAAAGTTGGAAAAAATTATTCTCTATTACAGCAGATAGTCATGTGAAATATAAAAAAATTTAAATTTTTTCCCAAATTTATTTGCAAATAATTATCATTCGCTTTCTTTTTTTTAAGAGTGAAAAATTATTTACACTGCACAGCAGGTAATTTGACCTCAGATCTTTTTCCAAAAATAATTTTTTGCCTCAACAACAAATAATGTTTTTAATAATGAAGTTGAATGAAGCATATAAAATCGAATATCTTACCCGATGTTAGAGATTAAAAAATAAATAAATTAAGCATACGGTTTGTGGGTTTCGGCGATTTCTTTTATTTTTGGTGTTTTTAATTAGTTTTAACGCTTTTTTTTTTTGTAAATATGGTGTGTTTTTTTTTGGTTTCTTGCGTTTTATTTTAGTTTTGGCGTTTTTCTGAAATTAGTTTTGGTTTTTGGCGTTTTATTTAGTTTTGGCGTTTTTTTTCTTCTTTTTTTTGGCGAATTTGTTTGGCTTTTGGCGTTTGTTTTAGTTTGGGGTTTTTTTATTAGTTTTTGGGTTTTTTTTTACAATTTGGCATTTTTTTGGTTTATTTTGTTGTGGCGTTTTTATTGGGTTTGGTGATTATTTTTCCAATTGGCGTGATTCTTAGTTTTTTGGCGATTATATTTATTTTTGACGTCTTTTGGTTTTTGGCGTTTTTTCTTTTTTTAACGACTTTTTACGGTTTTTGGCGATTTTTTTTTTAGTCTGGGATTTTTAATTAGTTTTGGTGTTTTTTACAATTTGGCGTTTATTAGATTTATTTAGTTTTAACGTTTTTATTAGTTTTGGTGCTTTTATTTCAAATTGGCGTGATTTTCGGTTTTTGGCGATTTGTATAGTTTTGGCCTTTTTATTACGTTTGGCGCTTTTTTCAATTTGGCGTTTTTTGTTTGGATTTAAACGTTTTATTTAGCTTTGGCGTTTTTTCGATTTTGGTGACTTTTTCGTTTTTTGTCAATTTTTTTAGTTTTAGCGTTTTTTTTATTAATTATGTGCTCTTTTCAATTTGGCGCGATTTTCGGTTTTTGGTGATTCTTTTAGTTTTGGCGTTTTTTATTTGTTTTTTTTTCGTACATTTTAATTTTTTTTTGTCAATTTTGAGTTTTTTCATGTTTTTTGTGGTTTATTTAGTTTTGGCGTTTTTTTTGTGTTTTCTGGCGATTTTTTCGGTTTTTGATGATTCTTTTAGTTTTGGCGTTTTTATTAGTTTTTTTCGTACATTTTGCGTTTGATTTTTTGTCAATTTTGAGTTTTTTCATGTTTTTTGTGGTTTATTTAGTTTTCGCGTTTTTTTGTCTTTTCTGGCGATTTTTTCGGTTTTTAGCTATTTTTTTGTTTTGGCGTTTTTTTTTGTCAATTTAGCGTGATTTTCGGTTTATGGCGATTTTTTTTGCTCTGGAGTTTTTTTTTCTTCAATTTAGCGTTGTCTCTGTACTTGGCGGTTTATTTAGTTTTGCTGTTTTATTTGTCTGTTTTTGGCGATTTTTTCGGTTTTTGGTGATTTATTTTAGTTTTAGCGATCTTATTAGTTCTGGCGCTTTTTCGATTTGGCGATTTTTTTAATTTTGGGATTTGTTGGCGCAATTTATCAATTTTCGTCAGCTCACTGTAACCCGAATTTATTCAAATTCGAGTGAGTGGGTTTCGTTCAAATAGATCTTCCTTCGATATCGCTAAACAGGCTCTTATGTTAACTTTATGTTTTTATTTTTAACCGACTTCAAAAAAGGGACCTCCTCCTTTTATCAATTCGTCTCTACTTTTTTGTTCCAGCGGTGTTACTTCATAACTCGGTTGATATTAGACCGATTGTAAAAACTTTTTTATTGTCTGAGAGGGTATACAAAGCTGCCCATTGGTCCAATGAAAAAAAAATTGGGCGGGAACACGCCCACTTTTTTTGTTTATTGATTTTATGCTATTATACTAATTTGCTTACTGCGAAACTTACCAAACAGCGTTGGTTCTTGTAATTACACAATTTTAAAGTTGATCAAATAGGCGGGGGTACGCCCTTTAAAATCTATTATTATATTTCACTTGGTTCTACAGAACCGATTTTTACGAAACTTACCACACACCTTGGGCTCAAAAATAGATACAACCTTAGATTTGAAAAATTGGAGCGGACTTACGCCCATTGAAATTTAATATTTTATTTTAAGCGGCTCTACTCGGTACAGTCTTGCACGACTTAACAGACACAAATCTTGCATTTAAAAATGGGCGTAGGCACGCCCATTGAAATTTAATTTTAATCTCACAAATTTGTTTCGAAAATATTGTATCAGATCCTTGCACTGAAGTCGGTTTCTTTTTTGGCTGAATCATTTTTTTAATAAATCAGGAAAAAAATAAAATTAAAACAAAAAAATCTTTGTGAGTCCGATCACAGGGGAGATGTGTAAACATCTAGTAATAATTATTTTTTTTAAATATTGGCTTATGGTAACTAAAATAAGATATGTAAATTTTTGACTCTACTGTATTTAAAAATCTATGGAAAACTGCATCTATAGTAGTGGAATTATTGTTTGTGGGGGTTTGTAGAGAATTACTCATATCCAAGTGAAAAACGTCAAATAAAAATTTTGATAAATCATGCGACTGTGGGTTTGCAAAATTTGTATTAAAATCTTCACCCATAATAATTGGCATAAGATGGAGATTCTTACCCAATTGTCGTGCACCAACTTGAGTGTAAGGTAACAGTACGTAATGAAGATATGTTATAATATAATATTATAAATTCTTTATAAAGACTGATATATAGCAAATAGTTGACATTTAAAATGCTCTTTTATTTAAAAGTTTATATTTATTTTATATTATTCAACTTTTTAACAAAATTATCCCCACAGGCAACACTATTATACTTCACAAGCAATTTCTATTAAAATTAACATTGCTCCTGAAGGTATGCTTTAAAATTCGGTTGAGTGTATTTCTATGCAACTGTTAAGTTTCGCTGTACTTCTTGTTCGTATGACTACACTAATACACTCATATATAGCTCACACCGATTTGATAACGCTTTACGATCTTACTCAAAATTTGTGATTGTATTGTGAAAAAGATTTTTACCCTCCAGCATACATGTAGAAAAAAAATCTTTTCTCAATTTGGAAAGTCTCTAGAGAAAATTTTAATTTTCTATTTTATTAACGTTCCGTTTCAACAACACAAGGGACTTATCTATAAAATATATGTATATGAAAATTACTCATGTTTTTTTTTGATGATTGCTTTCACAATTTTCTAGACATAGTCGCTTGCTATTTTCTCAAAATTTTTTTTACTTATGTATTTAGTAAAATATTTTAATATTTTTAGTTCTCTATTTTCTTTCTGAATATTTATTTTTATAACCATATTTTCCTGACTCTTTGTACACAATTAGTTTTGTAAGTGTCTAAAAGGGCTCCAACAATTTATGGTAACTATTCCCTCTTTTTAATAGCAGCATAACTTGCTTTTGTGCTTTCAATTATTTATGGCCTAAAACGACATTCATATTCACACGCACATCCACTCACATAAAAAAACAAGAAGAGCAGCCAACAAAAAAAAAGCTTTTTGCCATGCTTTACCATCCACCGCCGACATTGCAACACATCAAACAAAAATCATTTCGTTACGCAGCCAATATCCGTCCGCAAGATGTCATAACAAGCAAAGGACTAATGAACACGCAAAATGTTACAGAAATTTAAAAATAAGACCGAAGTGGAACCACAACGTGAGGTCCATTATGTGCACAACAAACAATACATATCGCTGGTATGATCAATGGGTGGACTTGAGTGAGTGTGAGTGAGTGAGTGAGTGAGTGGTGGTTGGCAGATTTGGATTGTGGAAGTCTTGGAAAACTTGAAAACCCACAAATAACTTTTGTTTATTTTTTAACAAAAACCACACACACACAAACACACACACACGCGTCGTTACAGATATTTTTATTCGCATAATTTTTTTTATAATAAATTGTAGTTTTTTTCTTTTATTTTTTGATACCAACTGAATGCAGCAGAGATCATGCCATTAAGTGTTTTATGTTTTTTTTCATCTTATTTCAGTTGAACCAGTTTAAAATTGTAATATAATTTTTTACAATTATTCTGAAGGTTGCAGGATGTTAAAACATATAAAGCACATGTACACAAACATACACATACACATACACATACACATACACATACACACACTTGCTTATAACTAATACTTGCACTTGATGTTTGAAGGGCATAAATGTTGGCAAAACTTTTTAGCTCTTTTCTTCTTGCTGCAACTTGTGGCAATAAGAGTTGTTTGCATGGGCAACCAGCATACGTAATTACAATTAGTAGGATGTGTAGTTGTTGCATTTAACTCTAAAATTATCTTGTTTTGTTTGCATCATCAAGGAATATTTTTCAGAAAAAAAATCGATATTTTTTTAAACAAGAAAAATTTTTCTGCTGATGTATGCAATATGGCAGAGAATATTCAAGAAATATTTTGAAAAAAAGCAGATTTGTAGATTATGACAAAATTTCTATTTTCTTAAGATTCGATTAAATAAAATTAGCTCTACATCATCAGTGTTCTTGTGTTTTTGCTCCACTGTATATGGTGTCATTTGAAGCAAATTTAAGATTTATATACATATTTTTCGGTTTAAATGAAATATGTGAATTGTTTTGATTCATTGTATTAAAATTTTCTAAAAGCTTAATGTCATTCCGTGTTTAATTTCCAGAATATGAATATGAGACCCATAAAGTATATATATTCTGGGTCCTTATGTATAGGGAAGACGATTAAGCGATGTCCGTCTGTTCGTCCCGAAATCGGTTTTCCTAAGCTCCCAGAAAAGCTAGAGACTTCGGTCTTGGCCTGTTGTATCAGCAATGATCCAAAATAGATAAGTATTGAAATCAGCAAAACCGAGCAGATGGTTTCAGAGCTGGAAAACTTAAGCTTTATTTTGCCATATAACTGGGCAAAACTCATTTAAATTTTTTGGTTCACTTAACTTATTTAATAATTCAGTACGAATAAAACTGGTATTAAAAATAAAAAAATTTAAGAAATTATAAAAACGTTTCCAGGGTTCTAAAAATTTTAACTGTTTTGTTATATAAAAGTAATCTACTAAAACTATTTTTTCCTTTTTCTATACAAATTAAACATATCTTATATTCTTAAACGAAATATATTGGTGTAAGATTTCAGAAAAATATAAAAGGATGATTCCAGGGTTGGAAAACTTGCAATTTTTGTGATAGTAAAAGTTAGAAGGGTTAAATAATTTTTTCTTTTTCTTTATAAATTAGATATATTTTATGTTATGGAAAGAAAAGTTTGATATACAAAATTAGAAAAATAAAAACCACAAATCCAGAGCTGGAAAATTTTAGCTTTTTTTTGAATCTTAAAATAACTAAGTAAAACTAATTTTTTCCTTTTTTCTTTTATACATTTTTAAAGAACTAGATTGGAAAAGGATGATTCCAGGTTTGGAAAATTAAATTATTTTGTATATAAAAGTAACTAGGTCAATTAATTTTTATTTTTTTAATTAAATGTACTTTATGTCTTCAAAGGAAATAGTTTGTAACAAAAAATTAGAAAAATAATAAAAATCATTTCTCCAGACCTGGAAAACTAAAACTTTTTATGGTATAGAAAACTAACTAAACGAAACTAGTTATTTCTTTGGTAATTAAATATATTCTATATTTTGGAAAGAAATAAATTAGTATATTACACTGAAACATTTTATACATGTACATATTTTAGATGATGAAATTTGCATCAAATGATACCACACACAGTAAACCAAACACAAGAACGCTGATGGTGAAGCTGTGCGGTTTTCGAAAACAGCATGTTGTTCCGTTCTGCTAGTGTTATTTGTTCCTTAAAAACTGTCACATGTAATTTAATCAAAAGCAAACATTCAAAATTAGTCGCGCTTCTGCAGACAAACCAAAGTAGATTTGCAGGTTGTGTTCCTTAAAAAAAATTTCAAAAAGTTCAGGCCTATTTGAATGTTACTTCCAACATCTAAAAAAAAGGTTTGAAATTTGTTTGAACTTAACCCCATTTAGATGACAACATTAATTCTACATTATTGTGTACGTAACGAATATCTTCGATTTGTTCTCTCGCTCTCTATATCAACCTTGAACAGGCATACAGCTGCAAAAAAATATATCAACGTGTGATAGCAAATGCAATTTTAAGAGCATTAAATGAAATAACAAAAATTTAAAAATTTTAAAAACTCCCGAATATTTTTAGAAAAGATGTGAAATCTTATATGCGGCTGGACCGATTTTATTAAAACATAGCTAGGAATTCTCTCGATCAAGCCACCTTTCAAACAGAAGAAACTAAATCAAATCTGGTCCAGCCGTTTGGTCTGTACGTGGACTCGTACTGACATACACTACAAACTTATAACACCCCTTTTTTTAGTCGGTGGTTAAAAACAAAACAAATAAAATTTTATCATTGAAACTTATAACATTTTTTAAGTTTTTTTTAACAATGTTCTTTTTTCTGTTTTTTCCAGATTACCACGTCCTCATAAGGTAAATATGAAAATATACTTATAACCAATACAAGGAAAATATACAGAAATAATATAAATTTAAAGATTTTTTTGCCTATCAGAGTAGTTCTAATATTAAATGTGTCTACAGATTTTTAAAACCTTTAAAAAAATCGTCAACAGCTGATATATGATATATGAAATATGCTATAAACAACAGTTTTATCTTATTAGCAAATTTATTTCATCCTACCCTCAGATCTCTAAAATAGCATGAGACTGTCAAACGCAGTCAGTTGATTTTGACAGCGCCAATATTGACAACGACAAATAACTACAGAATAAGGGGGATTATTCCAGATTATGTACATAATTCCAAAATTTATGTTTATTGAGACAGAGAGAGAGAGAGAGAGAGAGAGAGCTCAATTCATCTCACAGTGGGTCAGAAGCCTTATTTTTCGACCACTCAATTTCAAAAATTGAATGATTTACTTTTGTTGAAAAATATTTAAACATGAAATGTGCATTTATTTATGTTTGGAAATTTAATATGTTTCAGAAGATATGCCCACATCTATAAGCCTTTAAAAAACAAACTTGTTTTTGATTTTTAATAAAAATATTAAATAAAATAAATGAAATAAAATAAAAACAAATTCAGTAAAGACGCTACATATCGAGCCCTTTCTTCGATTTTAACGTAGGCGACATGTTATCGAAAACTTACTTTTTTTATTGAATTAAAAATTTTATGGAACTATCCAGAGTTTAGAATTATCAAAATGCCAAAATTGTTAATAACTTTTAAGATACAGGCTGTACAATTTCATCGTAATCGACAATTTACAAACAAAAATAAAATTTGAATATTTAAAAAAAACCTTCTCCTGAAAAATTTAATTTTTGTGGCTTACGATAAAATTGAAAATAAGGCTCGATATGTAATACAGTAAGAACTTCAGTCTATATAATCGAATATCCATTAAACTTTTTTTGGTTCTTGGTGATTATTTTTAGTTTTGGCGCTTTTGCGTTTTTGGAACTTTTTTTCAGTTTTTGACGTTTGTTTTAATTTTTGGCGATTTTTTCGGTTTTTGGCGATTTTTTCCGTTTTTGGCGATTTAGTTTAATTTTAGCGATTTTTTTAAATCTGGCACTTTTTTTGTTTAGCCGATTTTTTTTTGGTTTTCGGCGATTTCGTTTCTTGCTTCGGCATTTTTTTTCGTTTTTGCGATTTTTTCGGTTTTGAGTTTTTTTAGTTTTGGCTTTTTTACTCCTTTTGGTTATTTTTTTCGGTTTTTGGCAATTTTTTTTATTTTGGCGATTTTTTTTCATTTTGGCCATTTTTTTTATTTTGGCGATTTTGTTAATTTTTGCGATTTCTTTTCGCTCTTAGGCGATTTTTTCGGTTAGGCGATCTTATTATTTTGGAATTTTTTAGTTTTACCGTTTTCAAGAGTTTGCCTCATACGGATTCCTAGATAGAGCAAGTTGTCAAAGTAACATTAACTGATAGAATACCCTATATTTTGATTTTTCAAAATTCAGAATTTTTATAATATAAAAAAAGCTTGTCGTCATCGATATTACCTACTACATGTAATAATCTCGCCACAAGCTTTTATGTCATATAAATTTATACAATTTAAGTTGATAGCAAAAATTTGAGAGTAAATGTGCCCTTAATTATGAAAGCGTTCTAAGTCATATATTGCTTTGGTCGAGATATTTGGTAGATTAAATTTTGAAGAAATCAAAAAGTGCTTTTATATTATGCAGCATTTTAATTTAATTTAGATGTATATAAATTTATTTAATAATGTTTAAATATTTATTGAAGTTTTTCAAAGATTTATGTGATATTCTGAAGCAAAAATGCACATGACCCTTTTGCTGCTCTCAACTCTTCTCAGTTTGGTCGTCTGAGAGTCAATACAACTTTTACACAAGGCCAAATTATTATTTAGTATTGTGAAAATGTTATACCACAAACAGCCACAAAATCAACAGTTCTTTAAGTTGTCAATGGCAATACCAATGTGTGACTCTCCGACAAACAAGCTGAGTTTTTTTGTGACTACCTTGTACATATTTTAACAAGAAACAAATGAGAATTTGCTGATATTTTATACGCGCAATAACAAAAACGTTTGTTTTTAGTACATTGGGAAGTGGTTAAAATTATAAAAAAATAATAATTGAGAAAGTTCTTAGCTATGTTTAAAAAAATCGGTCCAGTCCCTTAGAAGATATTACATCTTTTCTGGATATAGCGAGTGTTTTTTAAATTTTAAATTTTTGTTATTATGCGAATTTGTAATTGTATGATGTAAGAAGCTCTTAAAACAGACTTCCGAGGTACTTTAGTTTGCAGATATAACAACAAAAAAAGCTATTATCTTAGCCGTAGTTTCTGAAGTGTAGTTATACTTGTATATTTACGCAGTTCTGTAGCAAAACAACAAATAAATAGGCATAACGATGTTGCTGCAACATAATTATATGTACATGTTCTTGTTGCTATTGGATTTCCTTCCTAAATTAACTATAATATAATTCTAAGGCTCGTACTTTATTTACAACCATCAAACTGAAATAAAAAGAAAATAGCAAATAACTAAAGCAATCAAGAAAAACTAATCGAAAATAATTATGGTATTTAAATATTATTCATCTGATAAAGTAAACCTTTAAATGCACAGCAGACAAATGCAATAAAAAGGAAACTGGGTTTCAGTCCTGTTCTCTTAATAAAGACATTTTCTTGGAAAATTCTTCAACAAATAAAATAAATAAATACTTTGATGGCTAAAAATTATTTTGTAATCAATCTTGTTGAAATCACATTAAAACAAGATGCCAAGTTTAATCATTACATTTTTTTTTTGTATTTTGTATAAAATTTATAGTAAAGTTTAGCTTCTTTCCCTTAACTTATGTTTTTTTTCAACTTGCTGTATATAATCGTAATACATTTGAATATATTAAAGGTATTCATTTTAGGTTTTTTTTCGTTGGAAAAATGGAAAAAATTTAAGTTTTTTGACAACAAACACAGGAAAAAAATTAAAAATTTTTTTCAATTTTTTTTCAAGTGTTTGTTGTAAAAAATTACATTTTTCCATTTTTCCAACGAGAATAAAACTGAAATGAATACCTTTATTATAATTGAATTGAAAAAAGTTCTTCACACAAACTTGTTGATGATTTATTTCACTTAAGAAGGCAGCCAATTAATATTGAATTAAAAATCATTTTAGTTTTCTTCTCTGCCGCTGATACAGGAAATTGGTAGTCGTTTTTTTTTGTTTGCATTTAGAATATTTAAATTGCAATACAGGATGTTAGAATAATCAGATGAAGTATGTAAACAAATTAGATAAAAATTAAATTAAAAACTTTTATCTGGAATAGCAGAAATTAATAGCTTTATCTCTTAAGTTAAGAAAAAAATTATTTATTCCATGAAAACTAAAAAAAAGACAACTCAAGCTTAACAATATTGTTTGTTGATTTTTGAAAAAATTTTTGGCCTACTGTGTTTCAGGTATGTCAACTTGGTGCTTTTAGCACTATTTTTAGTGCTTTTTGAAAACTCAAAACGCCAAATTTTGAGAGTTACTTCCTAAAATTACTTTAATAAAAACTTGGTGTATGTATTTTTTCAGTAAAAAGCATACATTTTTCGTCTCATAAATTTCATGCAATAAAAAATAGCTTATAAAAAATATTAAATATTATTAAACTTTACTCGTTTTTGACGTTAGTGCTTTTTACGCTTTTTATATCCCAAAATTACGCTTTTTAGTGCTTTTTTAAATTTTGATGTGTTTTTAGAACCAAAAAAGTTGCCATCACTGGTGTGTTTATTGTTTGTCTTGTAATTCTCAATAGCTTATTGTCAGTTTGTCTATAAGCATTGGGGTTTTGTTGGCGTCTACCGATGAGTTGCTTAAGCAGCCACGAAATGCATCTAGAGGTTCTTAACCAACAACAGCTCTTATTAAAAAAAATATTTATATTCTAATGTAGTTTACCCGCAACATATTCAGCCTTATCATGAATTCCACATGTAAAAATTTCCAAATAAAATTTTTCGTTCACATGGATTTTGAATAATAAATAAAATTAAAGGCTTCGTATTTCCACTTTTTCCAACAAAAAAATCTTTGTGAATGATTTTCTTCATAAATTGTTAAAATAATTCGCAATCTTATGATTCTTCAAAATTTTGGTAATTTCCATGTGAAATTTTATTTATGATAAGCCCGATTAATAAAATTTTAAATGAAAACTTAAAACTTAAACTTTCTTAATTAAAATAACATTCTTTTAAAAATGTGTAATTTTTGAAAAACTGCCTTGCGTTGAACAGCATGCTCATTTGGAATTTTCGGAAAATAGCACCTATGTATTTTAAAAGTACTTTTTTTGAAAGTACCTTTTCAAAAAGAACATTTTTAAAATACATAGTTGTATCAAGAAAATATTATATATAGAGCTACGAACCTTTTTAAAACAGTAAATTTTTAGAAAGTACTTTTAGAAGAATAATACCTGGTTGAAAAAAAAATCATGTGTACTTTTTACAGAAATCCTTTTTTGAAATAAGTACTTTTTAAGAAAAATACATTTTCAAAGCAGTACTTTTTAATATAAGTTTCTTTTTGAAAATGTACTTTAAAAAAACACTTAATAAAAAATTAATTTTGAAGCAAGTACTTTTTTTAATGACAAAAATAATTTTTAAAGAAAAACTTTTTTAATTTTTAAAAAATTACCTTTTTAATTTTTAAAAAATATATAGTTTTTAATTTTTCATTACGTAGTTTTTATTTTAAATGTACATTTTTAAAAACAAAGTTATATTAAAAAGTACTTAATTTTTAGAAAAGTACTTTTTTGCGTACTCTCTGGAAAACCTGGTTTTTTTTTCAAAAGTACCTTTTTAAAAAGAAACTTATATTAAAAAGTACTCGTTTGAAAATTTCAAAAAGTACCTTAGAAAAAAAATAGTTTTTTTACAAAAAAGTACCTCACATAAAAAGTGCACTGAAAAAATTACCTTGACAAAAACAACCATGAAAAAAAAATATTTTCCAAAACTTTCTTCAAAGAACTTTGATCAAAGACAAACTTTCTTTAAATGGTACTTTTTTCCCATATCTGAAAAATGTGTGGCCCTATAATATAATTCATTTTGCAATACAACACCAAAATGTGTGCTGGTACTCGAGATCATTTTTGTACTATTGATAGCCTAATCCTCTTCCGTAACGTCTCGTAAATAGCATGAGCATGTCAAAACGTACCTTTCCACAAAAAGTACCTTTTTATAAAAGTATGTACGTACTTATTTTTTTTTTTGAAAAGGGGTTTCTTAAAAAACACCTTTAATGAGAGAAATATATACTATATTTTCTGTTTTTTTTTAGATATCGAGCCTTTCCAGCAATAGAGTCATAACTCAAAAAACGTGGTTTTTGAGTTAATAATGCAACATTAATCGTCATAGCGTTCTTTCATATTGTATTGAAAATTTCATACAAATATTTTGTGTACTTAAGTCTTGAGAGAGCAGAAAAAATATTATTTTTCCATTTAGTATACTATAGTTGGTAAATTCAAAACTTCTAAGCCGTTTACTGGAAATCAAGTTTCTTTTCAAGTTTAGACTGAATTCGAAAAACTCGATACTCGCTTATTTAACATATTTTGCATTAAGTGTTGTCAACATATGATCCACGATTTAAAACTTACGACCGATATGGTACTGTTTTGAATTGCTATTGTGTTGAGAACATAATAAGATACTTACCGCAATGCTTCGTAAAAGTAATGAGTTCCCATGTTTGACTTAGGAACAACAAAAGTTTATGGTAGTGTGATTAAAGTAGAATTTTATATAAAAATTTAACGAATACAAAAATTAACTCTTGAGTAAAGCTCTTTTCAAAAATACATAATTTTTGTAATAAATCAAGAAATAAATATAGTTTTAGTTAGTCAGCTGTAGCTACCAAAATTTTAATTTTCCAGCCCTGGATCCATCCGCCTTTTCGATATTTATTTATTTGCAGTAATAAACTATTTATTTTTCTAAAATATAAAAAATGTTTAATTAATAAAGAACAAAGTTTTTTTCTTCTTATAAATCCAAAAAAAATTGAAATTTTCCAACCCTGGAATCAAGCCTTTCGCTTTTGCTGCAAAAAAGGAAGTGTTATGAAGCAAAACTGCTGGTGTTTGTCAAGTGTTTTGTTTAGTCAGGACCTAAGAATAATATACAGTTTACGGTGTGTTAAATGGCAGCAGATTGGTTCTGTACACGAACTAACCTTTTAATTTAACATAAGCTCTAATCTTTTGCTAAATTTAGTTAAAATAGTCTTTTGATATTTTTATTATTATGTTGCTTATTGTTCCCGCATTATGCTGGTACGAGTAAAGACTTAAACAAAGATTTTCAGCTGCTTCAAGCGTTAAACACATTCACAACCTGTCAAAAAAAAAAAAAAGAAGACATGAGTAAGTATACAACATGACTGAATGATTACACAACTACGGTTGCAGCTGTCGCTAAGTTAGACTAATATCTTTTTTAATTGGCAACACTGAACAAATAAAGTGCTGCCAATATAATATATTTTAAATCAATGACAGCTTAGGATTATTGTTTATTATTTAATAGAAATAATATCTCAAAATTCACATAAAAAATAAATAGTTCAGCAGTGCGATTCTGTAACTTTTAACCATCCGACAATCGTAATTTTTGTCTATACATTATGTCGCTTAAAATAACGATTGATTGTGATTGTGAAACGATAGTACGCAGCTGATATTTTCTGTTGATTTTTGTCGATAAAATTAACAAAACATAAATTATTGTCGCTTTAATAACAACACAACTGACATTAACAGCGAATATCGTTAAAAATGTTACTGATTAGCAAATTCGATAAATTTTCGTTATAATTATTTTAAAGAGGCGATTATCGTTAAAAAAAAGTAAGTGAATCGCACTACAATTTTTATAGTTTAAGGTGACCTAAGTACATTTAACATAAGTAATTTTATTTTTATACAAAAGTGTAAAATATTTAAAAGCGGCTACACTGAAATATGTATTTATACTTGAATATCAGCTGCTAATGATGCTGTTGCCATTTCAAAAAATAATTTAGCAACTATGGACGTAGCAACAATTGTTGCTAACGGCGTTTAAAGCCGTGTACAGTGTTGTCAGACACGCCGTGTCGATTTTTCAACTTGTTTGGCGTCTAAATTTTTGATTTAGCGACGTGGCGATTTTTCTGGTGGTAAATAAATTTATTGGTGATTTTTATGGATGTTTTTTTTTTAATTGAACAAACTTTTTTTTATTATACAAAAAAAGTTAAGGCCAAATTTTGTAAATAGAAACGTTTTTTTCGTTATGAAATTTGTATGGAAAAAATATTTTTTGCAACGAATTTTCGTTATTTTTCATAAAAATTTGAAAACATTTCTTTTCTAAACGTTTTAACTTTGTATGAAAAATAACGAAAATTCGTTAAAAAAAAACGAAAAAATCGTTTCTATTTACAAAATTTGGCCATTAGTTTGATGAGAACAATTGATGATATGAAAAAAATTAAAAAGAAATAATTTTTGGCGATTTTATTACTACAATGTGATTTTCTGCAAAATTTTTATACGATTATATTATAACAATTTATATTGAGAGAAGTGTTATATAAAAAAATATATTATCAAATATATTTCAAGAAAAACTAAATGAAATTAAGAGTTTTCATGAGAACTCTTAAAATTGCCATTTGTGCAATTGGGAAAACTTGCGAGACCTGTTTCATGACGCCCCTTTTAACCTTTTGTGCAAACAACTAATGTAAATTTGAAACAAACGTCAAAAAATTAATTAAATAAAAATAAAATAATAAAATTTAAAGCAATTTTTAATTAAAAAACATATTTCTAAAAATAAAAAAGTGTTTATTTGTGTATAAAAGTGCCTAAAGAAGTCCAAAAAAGCAAGAAGTTGATGTTTACAAAATGCACAATTGAAGAGCTTAAGTATACGAGTTGAAAATGTTGGGCAAACTTAACAGGTTTGCGTAAATAAATTTCTATAAAATTTTTGACATTTTATTTACGAGAGTGTAAAAATGCACAATTGCACAGTTTTCGACACTTTTGAACAGTCTCATGAAAACCCTTATTGATTTTGGTGATTCTTGGCGATTTTTAAAATCAGTTTGGCGAAAAAGGCCGGAAAAAATTTGACAAAACCGGCCGTTTAGGCAGTCGGTAGTCGTGAATGTGTTTACTGCATCATTTGGAAAAAAATCTTTTCTTTAAAAATACAAGCATTTTGTTACAAGCATTTTGTGTTTTATTGTTTTAAATAATAAAAAAAAAACAATAAGAAAATTTTCACATGCTCATCATCAACAAAACAAAAAACATGACACTTACATACAACTGGGAGCAACAACAAAAACAGCAGCAGCAGCAGCAAAAGAATCAGAAGCAGCAACAAAGTGTTGAAATGTTTAACAAAAGTTTGAAATGAAAAAAAAAACAACAACAACAAATAAACTTCCCCCTCAAATAGCAAACTTTATCTAACGTTTAGCCACTTAAGCACAGACATCCATCCATCCATCCTCAAACCATTCATTTCAATGGCAGCAGACATTTGAAAATTTAATTTTTCTTGAATGAATTCTTTTTTTTTTATATATTTCTTTATTTTATTTTTCCAAAAGTATGATGGTTCTGCTGCCATTTGTTGTGTAAGTATGTAAGAGCTACAAAATATTGAATTACGAAACTATAAAAGTTGTTTCTTGTACGAGTACACGAGGTATTTTGTAATAGAGGGAATGAGTGAAGAATGACTGAGAATATGATGGTGGCAAGTGAAGTTTTTATCTTTTCCGTTTATTCTTTTTCTATTTATTTTTTTAGTATTTTTAATTTTTAATGTCATCCATGTGCATTTAAATTTTAAACCACATGCG
This sequence comes from Tachina fera, assembly GCA_905220375.1. Lineage (NCBI taxonomy): Eukaryota > Metazoa > Arthropoda > Insecta > Diptera > Tachinidae > Tachina > Tachina fera. Next base: position 97,046,462 of record LR999967.1, on the reverse strand, counting down.
TACATGCTGCAATTGTGGCTGTGAATATGCGAAGGCGAGTGGTTATGAAAAAAAAAAATACTTCAGAGTGAGTTTCACGAATTAAAACAACAATCGATAAGTGATATTTTTTTAATATTTATTTTGTGTCAAGCGGACGGAAGTGTCGTGAATTTTTTTTTATCATATAAATAAAATTTCACTTTTGTGTACTAATTTGTTGTCGGCCGATAGTATTTCTAGAACAAAGAAAATGAGTTACAAGTACTGGTATTCCTTTTTATTTGAGTAGAAATTTTTTGTTTACAAAAAAAGAAAGTGAAACTGTGCAAAAATTAAAAAATAATAATTAATAATGAAATTTGTATATTGAATTTTGTTATGATATTTTGGCAGCTTAAATTGTCCATAACTTCACGAATTCCATTTTCGAAGTCTTGAATCGATTGTAAGCCATTGTCAAAGACCTTATCTTCACGTACTCCCAAAGAAAAATATCTAAATAAAGGATAAGCAATTTTAAGATTAGAAAGTAAATTAGGCTTAGACGCACTTTTTTTTTTTTTTTGAAAAATTCACTTTTATTGATACCAATGTAAAGTAGAAATATGAGAATTAATAATGAAATATGAGATAAAGTGAATAAAAAATAAGCATTTGCTTTTTACTTGAAAATTTGTAAAAAAAACAAAAAAAAACACATACATATTTTAAGTTTTAAAACAAATTTTTAAGTAAAAAGCAAATGCTTATTTTTTATTCACTTTACCCATGTTGTCATGTTTTTTTTATTTTTATTTATTTTTTTTAAAGAGAAGTAACACTCAGGCAATTAATGCCTACTACTATTACTAGGTGTTACCTTATTTAGGAAAGAGATAGCGATAGAAAACAGGTGGTGAAGGAAGAGATAGAAGAAAGCTTCATTCTTTTACAACTATGCTTTTTTTTTGCATGCTTTTTTAATCATGCAGTGTTGCAGCGCCTTCTGGTGTGAAATGAGGCGTATGAAATTTTTTTGAAGCTGTGCTTAGTAGCCATTTTAATAGTTATTTTACTTCGCCGACGAAGGAGGTCGCTCTGATATTACATTTGGATTAGCATATGCTGAAGTCGATATAATTCAGTGACCACTGACTATGCCTTCATCACTTGAATTTTCCTACAACAACTGATACAAATGGACACTAATGTACATCAGAAAAATGCGTGGATGTCGGATACAGGGATTGAACCCAGGATCTTTGGGTTTGTAGTCAACGTGCTAACTACTTCAGCCAACGCCACTATTGTTGGCAGACGTCTGCTCTTTTCACAAAATTTTGAACCACATATTGCAACAAAGCTTCGCTTAACTCGTCAAGGCCGGATTTCGTCTTTCAGAGCAGGTCTTTCAAATGGTCCCAGAGAAAATCCAGCGGCGTTACATCACAAGAACGAGGCGGTCAACTGACGTTGCGCCAAATCGAGAAATTACGCGATCGGGAAACTTCTCATGCATCAACTGAATTGTTGGCCGGATGTGTGGTGCCGTCTAGCTGAAACCAAAGGTCACTAATTGCAACATTAGCCAATTGTGGCCGAAAAAAGTGCCCCTGGCCATGCCCAATTGTTGCGAACGTCGACGAGTTGATGTTCCAGGCTCATGCGCATCACTACGGCCACTACGAGCGTATTTTTTTTTTGGTATTTTGTCAGCAACACTACCGTGAACACCGAATTCAGCGATTAAATTACGCACAGCGGGCGTAATTTAATCGAATTTTATGAAGTGACATAGTAAAATTTTCATCATTTTGCTAGTAAATTTTCGAAATTATTCGCTTCATGCTTACAATTTCCCAACTTTTTACTACACAAATGTAGTAAAATGTAGTGAGCTGTCATCCTGGGATGACAGCTCAATTCTTAACATTTCATCATTTGACAAATAAATTAACTGCCTAACCTTAACTTTGTCCAACATTTATATTAAATCATTAGATCTAGGTGGTCAATTATCATCGTCTCTTCAAGAAATCACACAGTCAGGAAACTTTTCACACCAAAAAAAAAAAGATCCATGGTATCTTTACTTGTGTGGCACGTATCGCCGTCTTAATAAAAGTAAACGTCGTTCACATCAATATCTTCCAATTCCTGCCATATTAAATCGTTTGTGGAATATCCAACAGCACAAATCAAACCTGGTGTTTTCCTTAGTCTTATTTGCTCTTGAACAACACGCACGAGTTTGATTCTATACATACATTAGTTTTTATATGAATCAAATGAGAATTCTAAAACATTTTATTACAGTTAGTGAACGTATTATAGGATAATGAACATGCTTATTATTAAGACAATTGTAAATTCTTAGGAGGACACAAATAAAAATTTAAATAATCCGACCTATTCTCATATCAGTGACGCTTTGAAACGACCGAAAAAAAATCAAAGTTTTGCTTTTAAATAGTAATTCTGTATTAGGATAACATGTTACTTTTTCAATGTAAATTGAGCATTAAAAATGTCATTCCTTAAAAATTAATTTATCTATTTTTTGTTTGCTGGGTAACAGAAGTTTGTTTACACATACATATACATTAGGGTGGCCGTTATTTTTATTTTTTTATTTCTACTACTCTCACCCCCAAAATCGGTTCAGTTTTATGAAAAAAAAAAAAATTTAATACCGATAAGTTGCGTTTTAGAGGGTGCGTCCGGCCCTCAAAGTTGGCCTTTAAGTCCAATTTTCAATGCAATATTTTGCATATTACCATCTTTTTAAACAATCATTTTACAAGAATATAACATATGGCAAAATTTAGCTCTTCAAGTCAAGAACATTAGTCTTAAAGAAAGTTTTTTGTTAAAATAAAATATTTTAGAAAATAATGAGGATACCACCAATTTTATGTAACAAAATTACATATATTTAAGAAATTTATTATTCGACATATTGTCATAATTATATTTTAATTTGAAATTTGTGAAATTTGTGACTATTCAAAATGTGTGGTTGAAGTCTACCGATGATTTGTTACAGCAACAATGAAATGCATATAGACCAAGCTGAACCACCAGGAAAAAAATTTCAAATTAAAAAAATTACATATATTTATATGGAAATTTTTTATTTTAAGCATGTACAATAAGAGCTTATACATATATTAAATTATTTCATACGTATACATATAGTTCAAATAAAACTAAACCAAAAAAAAAATACATTGAATACATTTGTGGGCCGGATGCACCCCCTAAAACACAACTTATCGGTATGAAATTTTTTTGTATTTTTTTTACATAAAACTGAAGCGATTTGATGGGATGGGTTGTGGGGGGGGGGTGAGAGTAGACGAAATAAAAAAAGTCTCTATACAATTAACGGCCACACTAATGTACATCCATACTAAAAAAAATTGTAGTGACAGTTAAGTTATTTATATGTGTATGTATGTATATAGAAAGCGGAAGTGTTTTTTTCTTTCTATTTTAAAAGTTATTATTGATTTATTTTAAAGCAATTATTAAAAGTGTTAATCTTCAAGTAGTTTTTCAACAACCTCAAGAATGCATAATTATTTATGAACAGATAAACGTCGTCGCTGAATGAAGATTTAAATAAACATGCTAATCACATTTCAAGGAATCGAAATGAATATATTTGTCATAAAGTTTTAAATAATTTTTGGTATTCAATTTAAATATTTTTTTTGGGTTTTTTCTTTGATGAAGCTTTTAAAAAATATTTAAAAATACGATTCACCCATATTAATGGTTAAAAATATGTATAAAAAAATCCAAATTGGACTGGTTTGTGACTTAAAACCAAAAAATAAAAAAAATAAACAAAGATATGCAAATAAAATCACACTTGGCAAAAAGAACTTGAAAAAAATTAAGAATAATTAAAAATAAGAAAAGACCTAATAAATCTAAACGCATTTAAATGGTAATTTAGTTGATCTAAACTATACTTAAATTTAAATGTAATTTAAACTCAATAGTTCCATATATTCCCCGTTGTTGTGATGGACGTATTTTTGACTTCAACACGACGTTTTTAATATAGATAAAGGACCTCGGCAACATTTGTTCCTTAATCTAGGCCGAAACTGTCGTAATCCAAGTCAAAATACGCCAACCACGATAAGGCGAATTATGTCTAGCTTAAAAGTAATACTCTTTATCGTGGCTAGCGTATTTCGACTTTGAAACGACGTTTTTGTAATAGATTAAGGAACAGCGCAACATTTTTTCTTTAATCTAAGCCGAAACTGTCGCAGTCGAATGCCAATTATGTCTAATTTAAAAATAATCCTAATTATCGTAACTGGCGTATTTCGACGCCGACTACGACGTTTTTTTAATAGCTTAAAGAACTCTGCAACATTTTTTCTGTAATTTTGCACATAAATGTCGTAGTCGAAGTCATTAAATAAATGATAGTATGGTTGAACTCAATTATTACAAAAAGAATTGGCCGAATTTACAAAATCTCTTGATTAAAGCTCATTTTAAATTATAGAAAAATTAGATTTAGTTGATTATTTTTATTTAGCGGAAAAATTTTGCAATTTTCCAACCCTGGAATCTGCATTTTGATTTTGCTGATTTCCAATTCCAATTTGTTTCTTAATAAAGTAAAAATATATTTCATTAATAAAAAAATTTGATTTAGTTAGTTACTTTTATATATAAAAAAAATTAAATTTTCCAGCCCTGGGATAGTATTTTTGATATTACTAATTTTCAATGCCAATCGATTTCTTTCTAAAATAAAAAATATTATTAACTAGTAAAAAAAATAGATTTAGTTAGTTACTTTTATATACCAATAAAAAATTAATTTTCCAGCCCTGGAACAGTCTTTTTGATTTTCGTAATTTTCAATAGCAAGACCGCAGTCTCTAGCTTTTTTGGAAGCGTTGGAAAACCGGTTTTACTTACATGGCAACATATTTCGCAACGAGGGCAAAAATATTTTCTTTTATTATCGAGCAATAACCCACAAAAAAGTTTAACCGACATATATTTTGAACTTGCTTGCTTTTTGATGAATATCGATTATTTACGATCGTATTTAATTGATTTTCGAAAAAAAACTTAGTTAGAAAATTATTTATTTTAAACCTTATTGGCTGTTATGGCAGGATGTGAAAATAAATACAATAAATATGCGTAAGTATCAACTTTTAATTTTATTAACTGCGTATACTCATAAGTGTAGCAAAAACAATTCGTATCTTCACTTATTTGCTTACAATAACTTATGATTATAGCCGACTTTAGCATGCAAAAGTATCTCTACCACATTTATGCAAGAAACTTAAATACTCTGTAACTATAAATAGAAAGGCAAGCCAATGAGTATTGTGCGTGTCATACTTATACTCGGAGTATAATAGTACTTAGAGTATGGATATTTATTCGGACAAATAAATATATGCATGATACTCGGAGCATTTATTCATCATACCCCCCCCCCGGCCTCGTATGAATTTTTGTGTATGAAATCGATTACAAAATATGCTTTGACTTTTTGAAAATAAAATTTTGAATAATTACTCGTATAACCTTTAAAAAACTAATGTTATTCTTAACTTTTTTTTCCAAAAATTTGCACACAAAAATCGTTAATGAACTGGTTTTTTGTAATTTGTAAATGGATAAATTTATTTCTATTAAATATTTGGTTAGAAACGTTTTCAGCATTGCCAAGAATTATTAAATCGCATTTCCATCCCTGTGATGCAAGCCGTTGAACATCGTTGCCATCATTTACTTACTTTGCAGCGCGTTGTACCAATTAATTTTTTTTGGCAGCACTAATGCTTTGCAATGTAGGAAAAAAACACTCCTGTATATACTCATGCATAAGCGAATAAATACTCTGAGTATTTTTAAACTTGTCTGTATGATTGTTGTTGATACAGTGTATTGTACTTATATTTGTTTGAGCTGCATAATCTAAGGAATATATATGAACATTAGACTTGGGTTGATCTCACTAGCTAGTTGATTTTAGACAGAAACCTATGATCAAACGCATTTAAATTACATGCATTTGATAATAGGGTTATGTCACAAATGAATTAATGAACGCCTTCTACCCAAGCCTGAAAAATAGAGCTGGCTCCAACTCGTTCAGTTGGTCGTTTAAGACACAAGCCTATGATAAAACCCATTTACATAACATGATCGCCTTAGACACAAACCTATGATCAAACATATAAAATACAAGTGGGTTTGATCATAGGTTTGTGTCTGAAACGACCGACTGAAGTAGTTGGACCCAGCTGTACAACACAAATGGCCTGGTGAAAGAGTACGACCCAAGTAGAATGAACATAGTCGTTGGCTTTTTAAAGTTATACGTATTGAATTTAAACTTAGCGAACTTTTTTGCGTATGGGTAGGATTTTTTTTAACAGTAAGAGTTTATAAAACGATAATTTTTAAATTTTCTGGCGTGTATGTATGTGTTTCATAAATATTAATAAATTAATTAAAAACTGGTAAAATCCTAAGCTTAGCAAAAAGGGGAAAAAGTTGAGGTTTAATAGTCGTAGTAATGTAGTGCAAAAATTATTACAGCGTGTGGCTTTTATAGGGGGTATACTGTATATTAAGAAATATTTACCATCTTTTATGATTCCTAATTTATGTTCTTGTTAATTAAATTACTAAAAGAAGATTACAAAATTTATGTAAAACTAAATTATACCAAATAAACATAAACATAACGCAAACGGCAAGTTCTTATAAATTTTTATTCTTCGCCCACTTATTTTTAATAAATTGTAATTTCTATAAATTTTTTTCTGTTAGAGTTTAAACACAATATGTGCGGTGCGGTGCGATTTGTCGTTGCGGGAGAGAAAAATAATTATAATACAACGGAAGAAGCCGACGGCGACGGCGACGGCGACGGCAATACATGTCAATGTTTGATTAAATTTTTATTAATTTTTTTGTGCATACATTTTTATAACTAAAAACAAAAAATGATTAACATTTTATACATTCGCAGATATATTTGATATATTTTTTAAACTTTTATATTCTATGATAACAATTTTTGAACTCCAAAATCATGTTTTTTTTTAACAATAATGTTGTGAACACAGCCAGTTAGCCAAAAACTACGGCAGTGTCAGTAAGAGAAAGTCTGCAATGAAAATAAAATAGATTTTAATTTTATTTCGTACCGCACTGCGGATGTTTACTTCAAAATCGCACCGCACTAAATAATCGTTACATTGTGTTCAGACTCTTAAGTTAAAATATTATTGCTATTTCAGAATTTCCTTTATTAAATATTAAACAAATTTATTTCTGAGCTCATTGCTCAATCAATTTGTTAATAAATATTTACATATATTCATTCTGTTAAAATTGTTTTTTTTATATTTTTTTTAATGTGTTAAATAAGATCATAACGAAAAGTAACGCAAAAAATTAATTTAACTCATTGCTTTTTATTAATTCATTCATTTTATTCATTCACTTGTACTGATACTCTCGGTATCTCTCAAAACTAAATGAAAAAAAAAATTTTTTTTCAAGGTTCTTTGTATTAAAACAGATGAAGCAAAAATAAAGAAAAAAAAAAAAAAGATAAATTAATAATTAATTTGAGTCTTGAGTTGAAATTTGTACTGTGACGACTCCCTCCATAAAACAAGTGAAACTGCTATTATGACGTCGTTTTTAAAACAATAAGAGAAATATTTCATTCTTTTTTAAATTCAGGCCATATTATTTGAACAACGTTTTTGAAATATTTTTATTTATTTTTGTACTTGTGATGACTAATGACTGAGTGGCTGACTGAGTGACTTACAAAGAGGCTGTTTTTTTTTTGTTTTGCTTATAAAGTAATTTATATGGTTTTATTTGTAAATATTCTACATTTTAACTGGTTTTTGTTTTTTTTATTTTGATTTATACATAATTAAATTCTTATGGAACCTTCCTCTCTTGTATAAATTAAGTTTGTAAAATAATTCAAATGATTAGTTAAAGTAAATCAAATTTCAAATTATTGCTGTTACTCGTATATTAGAAAAAAAATTGAAATAAATCAACCCTATTGTGAACAGTTTTTCTGCCTCGAAATATTTTTCCTTTTCCCCAAAATTTCAATCGTGAATAATTTTTCCCTAGAAATGTGTTCCCTTTTTTTGAGCCCTCGTATCGTGAAAAATATTTTTCATTGGGATTTTTCATTTTTCCATTAAAAATTCCTTAATGCTAAAGTTTTTATTTTATTTTTTTAATTCTGCTGTAAAACTTCAAATATATTAGATAAGTCTTTTTCTATAACGATATCTATTCGTTTATACAGGTTTTGTTAACTGAATGAACACTAAATAAATATTTAACAACTACTTTTCTTTAATAAATTAATTAACACTTAAAAAGTGTTACATTTTTTTTTGAATAAAAAAAATTATCTAACTATCGAACGATTTTTTTTCTTTGTTGAATTTTGTGATTGAAAGCAAGTATTTGTCAAATATTTGTCAAATATACTATAGGTATTATAATTTAAATAGCAAATATTGTTTAAATTATTAAAAAGAATACACTTGAAAGAATTTAAAAAATTTATTTATTTAATTTAAATTGCAACTTTTTATTTTCTGCCTGATAATGATGGCCAGTTTATTTTAAGAAATATTTTGTTTTTACAAGATAAAAAAATTTACTTCACAAAAATGATAAGGCCGTTTTTTTGCTCGTTTTCTAAGATGATTTTCAAAAAAAAACATTTTTTTTGTTAAATTAACAATTGTTAAATTAACTTATGATTCATTAAAATGATTAAAAAAAGGTAATAAGATTAGAATTTAAGAAGAAAAAAATTTAAAAGAAAAAGAAAAAATAAACCCTACAAAAGTGTTGTGCCAGATTTAATAATTGATTGTCATTTAGATGACTTCAAATTCAAAAAAAAAAATAAATTACCTGCGGCATGGTGGCGTAAGCCCCAAGATTTGTGCAAAATAATCTAATTTATTTCTAATGTAGCAAAATTTTTATCTGACTTAGAATATCTAGTACATATAATAAATATAAATTTTTTATGGATGACGTTCTCTTTTAGCTTTTAATAATTGTTTCTCTACTGAAATTCTTGTTGCCATAATCGCTGCTTCTAAAAAAACAGTTGACTCTCGATAATATGAACGACCAAAACTCATACAGAGAGGAAACAATTTTGAAATATGCGAAAGTTGTATTTTTATAATAGGAGTTCAAATATGATATGATAAAGGTATGAATATAAAAAAAAAATTAATAAAATTTTTAGCCGTCTAAACATCTATTTAAAGGTACTCATATCCCTGTGCAATATTATTAAGTACTTTATTGCTATTATTATTGTTGTTTTAATCTACACCAGAAAATAATAATAACACTAATAAATTAAAAAAATTTGCACAATATAAAAAAAATTTTTCGCAATTTTTTTAACAATATATATAAAAGTAAACAAAATATACACATACATACAAACATATGCGTTTAAGAAATTTTAAACATACAAAATCCTAAAGCAGCCCATCCACTATACAATATTATTGCATATGTTCTTGTACATATGTATATACTACTGTCGATTTCACCTAAACTATGCAATAAATAGCACAATATTTAAAAAAAAAATATTGCCCAACTTTTCCGACAGTGAAAATGTAAACAACATTGTACCAAAAAAAAAAATCAAATATTTTGATATGTGGCAATATATTGTGGCACCTTCGAATATGACATACACATTGGCGATATTATTGTACAATACGAAATATTGCAAGTGGGTGGGCCGCTTAAATAAATTAAATAATTTATAATTAAATAATTAAAAAAATATATAAAAATAATGCTTAGTGCTATGTTTTAAAATAATTATTGTACAATATTATCAAAAAATTACAAAACATTTCTTATTGCGCCATATAAATCAAAATATTTTTGATTTTGATTTGCAATATACCAATATAATACACACGCAGGCAATTTTACTGCAGAATATCAGTTATTGCACAATAATATTGCACAATAATATTGCAAATATGTGGTTACTTTAACGATATTAAAAACAAAATTTGAAATTCTTGCAGAAGTCATAAGGCAGATAAAAAAGTTAATAAAATAAAACATTACTCACTTCAATTTTATCTCGCCTTTTCCACTTACACAGACAGCAGCGCCAATAGTTCAATTTGTTAAGTATTCACGGGAGCAATGAGAAAGCCTAAAGCTGGATTCATACATTTGTTTAAGAAAAAGTTTTTGAACGCACAAATTAATTTTTAACCGACTTCAATTTGTGTGTATTTTTTATGTTAGTTCATAACTCCGTCATTTTTATACCGATTATAATTTTTTTTGTCTAAAAGGGTACAGCTTCAATTTGGTGTCATTGTGCGCTAAAACGCGCCCATTAAATTGTTTCCTTTGATTTGAGGTATTTTTCTTTATCGGCTCTTTGCGGAACTTAACACACACACACCTTGGCCTTTCGTTATGACATAATGTGGAACTTAAAAATATAGGAGCCACGCCCATTTAAATTTAATATTATATTTCATGCACTTCTGCGTAAACGATTCTTATGAAACTTTGGAACTTACCCTGAACTCTAAAAATTGCATGATCTTGCATTTGAAAAAGTAGGCGGGTCTAAACGCCCATTAAAGTTTTGTATTAAATTATATCGCTCATTTACTCAAAGAACGTCAGAACTAAAAAAATGGAATTTTCGAATTAGTGATGAAGAATTAATCCTCATATCAAAGTTAATCCAATTAATTAATCAGTATGAATATTGTGTAAAAATTTCATATAACTAATTTGTGACAGAAAAACATAATTTTTTTCCATTAAGTTGTGTGTAAATTGAAAACCTCAAACTCGTTTTCTGCCAAACTTGTTTATTTTTTTTGAGTTATGAAGTTCTTCGAGCAAATGCGCGATAAGTGCTTCTGCTTATCCGATCATCATGAAACTTGGCAATTAGTTTAGGGTATTGAAATCATACGATCTTGTATTTAAAAAAGGGGGAGAGACCACGCCCATTAAACTCTAATATTCAGTTATATGTGTTTATAATTATCCGGTCCTCACGAAACTTGGCAGACTGTCTCAGTAATAATTTTTTTTAATTTTAAAATAAAAATTAGCCTTTTTGAGTTGTGATTTTTATTAGATTATAAAGAAAACATTTTCCGATTGAGTATGGAATAAAATATGCGTCAAATGGTCTGCAAGGCTGTGATAAAATGGACCTTTTTTCATGAAAGTTTCCATAGCTTTTTCATAGAGATTTGGCTGTATCTCACCGATGACGAGCTGTATCTCTGGGATTGTTTCTGCTTTATTTGTCTTAGCTAGTTAATTTAGTTAATTTTTAATTGTATATTGTGAAAAGGGCCGCAAATCGAACTCACAATTGATCAAAATAATTCTTATCATCTCAAATAAAACAACATCTTACAATTAAATCTGAGCTTCAGTTAATTATTTACATATTTATTTTAAGATACTAAACTAAAATTCAAAGAATTACCTCAAACTAATACGAAATTTTTGGAATTGCAAACTTACTCATACAGCGGCGCTTAATACATAAATTAAAATTAACAAACTTTAGACTGTTAACTAAAACCACAAAAAATTCAAAATAACAATTTAATTATATAAATTCGTACAATAGCAGCACCATTTAATTTAAAACGTACACACATTCGAAACAAAGGCAAATCATTAACAATTAGCAGAATAGGCAATAAAACAAAAGTAAATAAATACTTTTAAGAACACGGACGGAGTATATATACTTGAGAAGGTCGTTCAAATTTAATAAAAAAAAATAATAATAATTATACGATCACTTTTGTACTCTTCACACTTTTATTTGCTTTTTGTGTTTATCTCATTTACAAGTGTGTTGACTTTTTAACATTTTCTCCTATAAAAGTTGCTGTGATTTAATCTGTTATTCTATTCCTATATATATATTTATACTCATACATGCATACATATTGCCCATTTACTTCAATAGTGGCATAACTACAAAAATATTGTTTTTTTTTTAAATAATAATGCAGAATTATTCATATAAAATTTATTTATATTATAGATAAATGTTGCTACCACTTCCTCAGAGAAGCATATTATTTCATGTCTTCATTGGGTTTGCATGTAAATGGAAAATGCAAAACTAGTTTTTTTTGACTTGTGACACTATTGAAGTATATGAGCGATATGTACTCCTATATACAATTATTTGTGAGAACCAACCAACGTTCACGTGATTGTCGTGCATAAATCATAATGTTAAGTATATTTTCTTTGATGACGTGATATTGTACGTACGAGTATTGTTATAAATTTTGCATAATTTAGAAGTTTTGAAATGCTGTTAGAAAATATGAAAATGATTTTTGTATAATTTATTTTTTTATACTTACGTCAGTCAGCGTTCATTAATATGAGTATGAGTAAAGTAAACCTTTTTAATTGTGAGTGAAATTTTGCTCACGATATCATCTTTTGTAGATAACTATAAACATTGTTAACTATTTATGTAAACACAGTTTTTTTTTTTAAACTAACTTTATAACAAAATGTAAGCGGGTGGATTGGGTAGGTGGGGGGTGGTTAACATTTTAAAATAAAGAAACCTCTTTTCTCAGTGTGCGCATATACGACTATCTATTGAAATTTCTCATTTTTAATAGATTTTGTTAAATACATACGAGAACATTCATTATAAAAAAGTTTTACAAACGTTTACAAAATTAACATAATTTTTATTCAATATTGACTACAACGGAAATGTTTTTTTAATTAAATATACTCCTGTAAAAAGTACTTTTTTCATTTCAAGAATTTTTTATAAAAAAGTAATTTTTATAAATATCTTAAAAAGTAACTTTTTTGTAAAAGAGTACCTTAAGTAAAAAAGTCAATCTTACAAAGACTTAGTAGTAATCTTACAGTTTAGTAAAAAGTAATTTTGGCAAAAAGAATAACATTTTAGAAAACAAATTAACCTTTCCCAAAAAGTACCTTCAACAAAAAGTAACTTTAACAAAAAAGTACCTTTTTGTAAAACAGCACCTTTTATAAAAATTTATCTTTAACAAAAAACACATAAAAATTATATACAATTACACATAAAAATTACTTCTGCAAAAACTACCTTTTATGAAATACTATATTACACAAAAAGTACCTTTCAGCCAAAAAATATCCTCTTACCGAAAATAAACTTTATCAAAAATTTCATTCAACAAAAAAAGTATCTTTATCTAACAAAAAAGTAAATTTTACAAAACAGCACCTTGTACAAAAATGTTTAAATTAATATGCAAAGCACATCAAAAACAAAATCTAGTTCTAGTACCTTTTACAAAAACCTATATGTCACATAAAAGTACCTTTCACCTAAAAGTTTCTATGACCAAAAAAGAACCTTTAACAAAAAAGTTTCTCTGACCGAAAATACACTTTAACAAAAAGTTCATTCACACACCAAAAATTATTTTTATCGTACTTTATCGTAAAATAGTTTTATCAAAAATGTGCCTTCTACTAACAATAACAAAAAAGTACATATTGTTAAAAAGCACCTTTTATAAATAATAACTACAACAAAAAAGCACGTTCTTCAAAAAAGTACCTTTTAAAAAAATGTACCTTCTACCAAAAAGTATCTATCTTTTTAAAAAAGTACCTTGTACAAAAGAGTACCTCTTACAAAAAAGTACCTTTTACAAAAAATAACCTTGTACAAAAAGGACTTTGCACCAAAAAGTTCCTTGGATAAAGAAGTACGTTCTACAAAGAATTACCTAAAACAAAGAGGTACTTTGTACAAAAAGTACTTTGTACAAAAAAGTACCTTGTGCAAAAACTTCCTTCTACAAAAAAGTACAAAGTTTCTTTGACAAAAAATATCATTTTCCAAAAAGGTCACGGTACAGGAAAGTACAGTGAACATAAAAGTACTTTTTGAAGAAATGTACCATAAAAGTTAAAATAAAAGAGTATCTTGTACAAAAAAAACTATCCTTTGCAGCAAATGTCTTTGAACAAAAAAGTGCATTTAATACAATAGCATCTTTTACGAAAAAGTACCTTTAAAGAAAAAGTACCGGTACTTTATGCTGCTTAAAAAGAGCATATGACACAAAAAATTATGTATGCAAAAAGTACCATTTACCAAAAGGCGGTTTGCACAAAAAATAATTTTATTACAAAAAAATACATTTCACCAAAAATTTTTTTTTACAAAAAATAACATAAAATATTTTCTTTGTCAAAAAAGAACTTTTTAGTATAAAAATTTATTTAAAAAAAAATGTACCTTTGTCCAAAAAAAAATTTTTTTTACAAAAAATAACCTTGTTCAAAATAGGTTCTTTGTCAAAAAATAATTTTTAATTAAAAAACCCATTGTTCAATAAAGTACCTTTAAGAAAAAAATTACGTTTTACAAAAAGTACCATCGGCAAACAAAATGCCTTATATAAAAAAAGTTTTCCTACAACTAACTATCCCTTGCATAAAATAATTTTTTATAAAATGTACATTGAGTAGAGCAGTAAACTTTGTACAAAAAACTACCTTTACAAAAAATACCTTTACAAAAGTACCTGTTTCCAAAAAGTATCTGTTATAAAAAAAATATTTAAGCACCTTTTATCAAAAAGTAACTTTAATAAAAAAGTACCTTTTATCAAAAATTACATGTTATTAAAATGTTTATTTTTTACGAAAAATACCTTTTTCCAAAAAAAATACCTTTTAACAAAAAGTACCTGTTACGAAAGAGTACCTGTTACCAAAAAATACCCTTTATAAAAAGTACATTTTACCAAAAAGTACCTTTTATCAAAAAGTAAATTTTATCAAAAAGAACCTGTTTCCAAAATTTATCTGTTATCAAAAAGTACCTTTCATCAAAAATCACCTTTAATCAAAAATAACTTCAATAAAAAATACCTTTTATCAAAAAAACCTTGTACCAAAAAAACCTTGTACCAAAAAGTACATTTTCTAAAAAGTACTTGTTGCCAAACAATACTTTTTATAAAAAAAGTACATTTTAAGAAAAAATACCTTTTATCAAAAAGTATCGTTTACAAAAAATACCTTTTACCAAAAAGTATCTTTTATCAGAAAGTACCTTTTACCAAAAAATACCTCTTAGAAAACAGTACATTTTTCAAAAACTACCTGTTGCCAAACAGTACCTTTTTATCAAAAAGTACATTTCGCCAAAAAGTATCTATAACAAAAAAGTAAATTTTATCAAAAAGTACCTTTTTCCAAAAAGTACCTGTTACCAAAAAGTACCTTTTGTCAAAAACTATTTTTTTTTACAAAAAGTACCTTTTATCAAAAATTACATTTAAAAAGTATATTTTTTTTTTTTAAAAGTACCTTTTATCAAGAACTCATTTTTTTTTATCAAAAAGACCTTTTTATCAAAAATATTTTAAAAAGAAGTACCTTAAGAAAATTTCATAGTTAAACAAATGTAACTTATACGAATAATTAGATCTTACCATGGAGTAGCTACCAAAAAAAGTACTTCTTACAAAAAGTACCTCTCACAAAAAAGTACATTTAAGTCAAAGTATCTTTTTACAGAAAATAAATTTTTGTACAGTATAACTTTTGATAAATTTACTTAAAAAAATTCCCTAGAAGGTATCGTTTGTTTAAAAAGGTATTTTTTTTTACTGTATAACAAGTTTTTTTTTAATCAGCGTTATAGAAAGTACTTTTGGCCCATTCAAACCAAACTCATTAACAGAGCAACATACATACATTTTCGCAAGCAATCAAAGCGTACAAAGTTAAGCGTTAAGAATTTTGGTCTTTAAAAACTTTTATGGTTTATCTTTTTTAATAAGTATTGTTAGATTAACAGAAATATTTAGCAATTAACCCCAAATAAAGACGTGAGCCCACATTGACCCTTTGAAGATAATCGTAATTCTGTGGTGGTTTCGAATTTCCCCACATTCCTTGGAGTGGGTCAACAAGACATTTTTTCTTATTTCATTCTTTAGTTAAACACTAATAAAATTCTTTAATTAGTGATTCTTGAACGACATCAAAGAGTCACTAAATTTTTTATAGTATACTCGTATGTATTAAAAAAAATCTGCCTGCACGAAAATCTCAGTCATGTTTCTAAAGACAGATGACTACGAAGAAAAGTCATTATTGTTTTGTCCTAAACTGAATTTATGGTGCAAAAGTTTTATAAGTATAAATTATGATTTATAAGGCAAGAATAAAATAAAAAAGAATTAAATATCTTATAAAAATTAAAAAGAAAAAGAAAAAAATATTTGTATTTTTTTTTATTTGTAAAATCATATTTAAGGTGTGTCTGAAACATATAAAACTCTTACAGCTGAATGTTTGTCTGTCTGTCCGTTCGTCTGTTGCTCTGACTGTGTTTACTTTAGATGGTGTTGAAGATTATTTATAAAGTTTGTTTATTTGCTGGTATTTGTTTAAATATTTGTATGCGTCTTTGTTCCCCGTCTTCTTCTTCTGCTTCTTTTTCTTGTTAAATCTTAACAATAAAGTCAACAGATCAGGCAACAAATGCCACAAACAAATAAGTACGAGTATGTAAATACGAGTATGTGGAAAGAAACTAAACAATACATCATGTTGATAAAGAACATTAAGATTTGTACGCATGCAAATTAATTCAGTGTAAATATTTGAATGTACGTACTGTGTTTGTTGCTGTAAGCTTCTACTAAAAATATTCAAGTATTTTTGGCAAGAAGATTGTACGTCTGTGCGGTTTTTTTACCTGCTTGACGCCATACATATGTACGCTTTCAGTTGGTGCTGCAAAAAAAGATAAGAAATTCCTTTTCTTTTGTTTTAATTTAAAAATACATGAATGACATTCTTTCTTTAAGCAGTTTTAAGTGGAAAACGATATTTTGATTTTGAAGAAGTATGAACATATATTGTTTGTTTACTTCCTTGAAGGAAAGTTACAGCGTATGAGAATAAGCGACAGCATAGAAAGTCATGTAAAGATTCATAAGTGTTCTTAGGCACTTTTTGCCTTTTCTCTCGAAAGGGTCAAAAGGGTACGTGCCGAGCAGAGTTAGAGGGTTAATATTTTCCACAAAAAAGATTACTTAAAAGATTTTAATCGAAAAAGGTGAACATGTCCTTTACCTAGATTGTAAGGATTATTTCTTTCATAACTCCGAAGTCTATATACATACATACATATATTGTTGGTGAAATAATAGGCTCCATGAAAAATCGCCCAAAACCAAATCGCCCAAAAATAATAATGAAAAATCGCCCAAAAATTTTCGACAATTTTTCAGTTTTTTTGGGTGATTTTTCACTTTGAAATTTTGGGCGATTTTTCATATGAAAAATTATTCCATGGAAAATCGCCCAAAACCAAAGCGCGCAAAAGGAAATATCGCCAAAAAAATTATTTTCATACAAATTCTAAGTAATTTTTCATATGAAAAATCGCCAAAAATTTTTCAAACATTTAAAAATTAAAGGGAAAAGTACACCCAAATACCATGGTAGAGAAAATCCTTAAGGCCGGCGGCAGTGCAGGAAATGTCATTAAACAGAAAAACTTTGCAAAGCAGAAAATCTTTATTAGGCATCGCCGCGTCGGGAAGCACAATGCTGGAGAAAATGCTTAACTATGGTGTAAAAAATTCGGGAACGAACGAATATTATTTAGGCTTCTCTATAACTTTTGTTTTTTTCTTTTTAATATAAAAATGAAATTACTATAATTTTGAATATTTTTTTTGTGTTTTTTAATTTTGGGTAAAATTTAATTTCTTTTGGCGATTTTTAATGTTTTTTTGTAATGATTTTTTATTTTGAAAATTTTGGGCGATTTCTTTTTTTTTGGTTATTTTTCATTTTGAAATTTTTGGCGATTTTTCGTTTTTATTTTTGGAAGAGATGAAAAAAAATATTTTTGAAATTTTTTAACAATTTTGATTTACTATCACTTTGCCAAGTGAGTGTAGTGAAGGTGTCCTTAATAAAAATTTATAGTTTTTGAAAGTAGTATTAATATAAGGCAAAAGTTGTCACACGTGAGTGGACGTGAGCGTAAGTAAAAAAAAATAATTTTTTGCTTTAATATACATATAAATATAAGAATAACAAAGAAAAAATTCCGTTTAAAAATTTTCGACAATTGCGACCCACTGTCACCTCACTTCGCATTGTGTGTGATCTCAAATAACGATTGAGTGTAGTATAAAGGTTTCCATAATTAAAATTTTTAATAAAAAAAAAATTTAAACAAATCTAAAATATTGCCGAAGGCAGTCACGCGTGAGAGGACGTGAGCGTGAGTGAAAAAAAATATTTTTCTTTGCTTTAATATAAAATAAATAACAAAGAAAACAACTGCTTTTAAAAATTTTTCAACAATTTTTATTTACTGTCACTTTACCCAGTGCTTTATGGGTGCTTGCAAATAACGATTAAGTGTAGTATAAAGGTTTTCATAATTATAATTTGAAAAAAAGATTAAAAAAAAATTAAATAATTAATATATGTATGACAAAAGCTATCACGCGTGAGAGGACGTGAGCGTGAGAGAAAAAAAAATATTTTTCTTTGCTTAAATATTAAAGGAATAATAAAGAAAACAACTGCTTTTAAAAACTGTTAAATAATTTAGATTTTCCTTCACTTTTTCAAGTGCTTTATGGGTGCAAATAACGATTGAGTGCGGTAAAGGTTTTCATAATAAAAATTTATAGTTTTACAGCATTGAAAAAAAATTTCAAATTATATCGAAGGTAATATTAGTATTTGTCAAAAGCTGTCACGCATGACAGGAAGTGAGCGTGAATGAAAAAAAATATTTTTTTATTTACTATAAAAAGAATAATGAGGAAACAACTCTGTACAAAATTTCACTTGACCAACTTTCTTGTGCGTGACATCAAATAACGACTGACTGTAGTGAGTGTTTCCATAATAAAAATTTATAGTTATTGAAATTAAAAAAATTTTACATAATTTAGAAGCTGCCTGTATTATTAATATGAGGCAAAAACTATCACGCGTGAGAAGAAGTGAGCGTGAGTGAAAATTTTTTTTTCTAATTTTCCTCAATTTAGAATTTCTGTCACTTTAACAATGATTGTGTTAAGTGATTCCAAATAATCATTGAGTGTAGTAAAGCTTCCACAAATAAAATTTATAGTTTTAAAAAATTTAAAATATCTTAAATAATGACAAAGATGAGTATATTATTAAAATAAGTCAAAAGTTGTCATACGTGAGAGGATGTGAGCGTGAGTGATGAAATTTTTTCTGTGAGCTTTGTGACAAAAATGTTATGAACTTTAAGAGACACACTTCCGAAATTCTATTTCAAAATTTATTTCAATCGGTTCTGCCGCGGTTTGGCTGTAATTAATTATGGCCTTAAAATGTGTAAATTTTCCCACTGTGCATGCATGCTGTCTTATTTATTAATAAAATCATAATTAATAATTCAAATCTGTCTCTTTTTTTTATTAATATCTTAATGATTTTCTAATTAATTCTTAATTCAATTTATAACTGTATATTTCTTTCTTTTTATCTTCTTTTAGGTATGTACATATGTATCCTGTCGTTTTCATACAAAAAAATAAAAATAAAAAATAACAGTAAATTGTGAGGAATCAATTGCAATAAACAGACCAACAAAATGTTTAAATGGCGTATACAACATATATCATGTTAAGTAAGTGAAATATTGCCAATGTTGTTACTGCTGTTGTAGCTTGTGCAACATCAATAACCTGCAACATTTGTCAGAAAGAAAGAAGAAGAAGAAAAAAACACATAAGAAACTACACTAAAATCTTTATGGACACAAGCGCATACAGTTAGACAGACAGAAAGACACTCTGTCAGATACCCAATACCATGAAATCAAATATTTCGATTATAAATCTTTATAAGAAAAAAATTTAATATTTGTTAAGAGCCACAGATTCTCTTAAAAAAAACTGAGAAACTTTTTTGTCATACAATTTATGTTGCATTATGTATGGATACTTCGTTTCCCGATTTCTTAACTAGAGAACCAGTTCTTCTCTGTTAAAGATTGCATTCCTTTAATGCGCTTTAGTTTTAATATTAAGTACCTGCGATATCCATCAATACTTTTTCAACATCTAAACGACGCTGTTGTCTTGATTTTATATGTTTTTTTTTTTCTTGCAATTATTTTGCGTTGAAAATTGCATTTTGTTTCGGCTGCACTTACACTCTTCTACTCTGTTCAAAATTCGCGGCAACAGGTTTAAATGTATAAACAAACGGGATTTATTGGCATTTTTTTTTTGTTATTTTGCACGATTTTCGCAACTTTGCTTGCTTGCAACACATTTTTACAGCAACTACATTTTTATTCATTTATTTATTTATTTATTTACACACCCATTATACATACATACAATTTCGTTTAACAGGCAAACTGGCTGGCAGCCAGGCAGCCAGGGCAATCAGCCAAATAGCCAGCCAGCCGGCCATATTGTAGATTTTTGAAAAGTACTTACTTGTACGCGAATTTAAGTTGCAAGTGAGTTACACTTAAGATTAACGTAACAATATGGCAAATCAGTTGTTTGTTGTTGTTGTCGGTGCGCTCAGCAATTGTGGGGCAACTTTTCACTGTCAATCTTGGTATGAAAACAATCTAAGTTGGAGTAGTAGTAGGCAAATAAAGCAGTTTTTTTTCTCTAAACAAAATCTTAAAGCAAGTGAAACTGGAATACATACTTGTATTAATTGACAAAAAATAATGCAATTAAAAAATAACTTGGAAATAAAAGCTTGGCTATATAAATTTTGTAATTAATTTAAATTTAACTAAGTAAGCCTCACAGCAAAATGTGCCTGCAATGTGGTGCAGTGATAAATTTTAAATATTTTATTATATTTTTTTAAGTCTACATTTTAAACGATTTTATTTTAATATTTTTATTTTCTTTATTGTAATTTCTTATTTTCAACTTAATTTAAAAAAGTTTCTTTGTTGTTAGTTAAAAGCATGTCTAAATGCGTTTCCTTGCTGCTTAAGCAACTTATCCGTGAGCTTTAAGTACAATTCAAACAAGCTTACTAAACTAAACCCCCATATGCTTATAGACAAACTTACAATAAGTTATTGAGAATTGCAAAACAAATAATTATTTCTAATTACCAATAGAAATAAATTTTCCCATACAAATAGTGCCGCAAATGTGAAGCGATTATCTTAATATCCATTACTTTTCAGATAAAACAATGACTTTACTCGCTCATTTATTTGTATGTGGGGAGAATGTACAAATCTTAAAATGACCAGAAAGATACTCGTTTATTAATGTACATACATACGTATTGTATTGTATCTGTCCAACAAAATCAGCAACATTAAAACACAATGTTGGAATATTTGCCTTTATGATGTCGAGATGAATCTTAAGTAATTGTTGCAAAAAAAAAAGACTTCACATATGTATGTTTGTATTCTATACACTCCATAGTTGGCATAAATTTCGTAAAGCCAAAAGCAATAAAATATCAATAGATAAAACAATGGATGAAACCACAGAGAAATAAAATAATAATAAATTTGAGAACGACTAGAAAAAAATTCAAAATGTTATAATAAATGTTGAAAAGAATTGGCCAACAAGTGTGATGAATCATCTTTCTTTTTAAAGAAAAAGACATTCATCTCAGCACAATGATTAGGGTTAAAAAAATTTTTAAAATACTGCGAAAATTATCGGGCATGTGTGTTAACATTATGCTCTAAATCATTTTAAACTTTTTTTATCTCACAAAGTAAAAACTTCTTTTTGTGATGTTCTGCAAAAAGAGTAGAATTTCTTAGAAAGAAGTCAAAGCTTTTCTAAATTCTGGGGGCAAATCACGGCATTCGATACGACTCGTAATTTAAAAATAATTACATATAAACTCTATTGAAATATTTTTAAATTACGAGTTGTATCGAATGTCGTAATTTGCCAACTGCTTTCAAATTCGGAAATTTACAGATTTAACTTTTAGTCCAATTCTTGATTTTTTCCTTATGGACTCTTTTTAATCTAATACTACGTTTATACGCGTACTATTTGTTGTAATTATTTTCTTCTTTCAATGCATTTTTTTGTGAAATATTTATCCATTAATTGCTTTTATTAGCAAACATTTGTAAGTATGGCAACCACAAGCATTTTATTTGCAAATATGTAATGCTATAATCGTGAATAGTTTTCGTGAGACAATAAGTCACAATAAAGCAATTATATGGCAACAATTTACATTTTTATTGTTGGCAAATAACTTGTGCGTATAAACGTAGTATAAGTAAACACTTTTGCGAGAAAAATGAAACCGGAAGATTGGGCCATATTTGATTATGTCCGTCGCAGATATATTTCGTATATGGAATGTTTGGTAGTGTTGTTGTCCAGTAGACCTCAACTCCATAGCGTTAAAATTAGCTTGCAGAATTTCTTTTATATCTATTTATGTTTGTCTCAGTAATCGATAGCCCTTATCATTGGCTTTCTAGTAAGTTATTTGTAGTTGAAAACTTCGTGATCGCGTACTCAATGACATCATTTGTTATTCCACATTGCTGGGGGTCTACTCTGTAATTCGAAACGAAAGCAAATGCTTTCGAATTGTAATATTATTAATATACAAATTCGAAAGCATTTTCTTTCGTTACGAAATACAGAGTAGACCTCCTGGTGATTTTCCATGAAAATATTTAATGTAAACGCTTTGCATGGCATCTCTACTGGGTGAATTAAACATTCATACTAAACTTGATCAAAGTTCTTTTAAAAAAAGTAAGGGGTTTCTTCGAAGAAAATCTATTCTCTTTTTGTTATTTATTCAAATAATCGATAAAACTTCAAAATCATTCAATTGTTCGAATAATTTGTTAATTTTTTTCCGAATATTTGCATAAATAAATTTTGTTATTTATTAGATTTTGGATAAATCGAATGGATTAAACGAATCGATTAATCGAATGAATTAATCGAATGGATTAAACGAATCGATTAATCAAATATATAACATTTTTTTAGTGTTTTTATGGGAATTTTTACAATTTAAGTTTAAAATTTGTAAACGCACTAATAATCCCAAAATTATATTTTACTTGTTCAGTAAAATATTTTTTAATAAAATACATTGAAATTGATTATTGAGGGGTTTAGCTGGATCCTATGCGCATTTCACTGTTGCTAATGCAGATCATCAGGGAACCTTTACCCAAAGTTAATTTGACTGCACCCCGTCAAAAAATACTTGTGTGGCAACACTCTATCTTGAATAGCTGTTGTTGTTATTTACATTTATTTTCTTTTTACATACTCTTTATATCTACAATTCGATGCTGAAAAAAAGTCAGCCAGTGTAGTAATGGTAAAGTAAGAAAATAAAAAACATGTTGATTATTGAGTTCTTGTTTCAACTTTGTTATTTGTTGTTGAGCTTCTCATTTATTTAAATGAAAGTTTATAACATAATAACTCTAGTTGTTCTAAGAAACTTTGGGTAAAGGTTCCCTGATGATCTGCATTAGCAACAGTGAAATGCGCATAGGATCCAGCTAAACCCCTCAATAATCAATTTCAATGTATTTTATTAAAAAATATTTTACTGAACAAGTAAAATATAATTTTGGGATTATTAGTGCGTTTACAAATTTTAAAAATAAAAATTTTTTTTTGCTACTTCATTAAAAAAATAAAATAAATCATTAAACTTGTAAGTTTTATCCGAATATTATTTAATCGAATGCTTAAATATATTGCTATAAATTTCATGTATAGGAAAAATCGTTTATCTTTTACAATTTAATCGGTTTCCTCAAAAGTTTATAGAATCATTGAGATATATTTTTTGTTTCTATCCAAACGATTAAATATTTAAATACTTAATAGTTTTATTAAAATAATGTAATAAAGCTGAACATTTTATTAATTTTTTCACTATAATATTTGAAACTGTTTTATTCATAATAAAACTTACAATTAAAAGATTTTTGCCTTAAAGGGGGAACACATTTTATTAGATTTTTAGTAACAAATAAGTGAAAAATTTGCAAGCATTAATGTTTCGAATAATCGAATAAAATAATTTTTAATATGTTTTAAATCTTTTTTCAACAATATGGGTATTTAAATAGTTAAAAAAAATTTTGATTCGATATTCAACCGATTAATCGAATAAAAGGAAACATTTTATTAATGTTCGAATAATTTTTATTATTATTTTTTTTTAAATAATTTTGCGTCATTTTTTTTCAAATAATCGAATAACTTTTGTATTTTAAACGATTATTCTAGCATATAACTTCAATTTTTATTCGAAAAGTGTACGAATTAAAAAAAATTATATCCTGTTTAAGGAAATAATCAAATAAATCTTATAATTTAATCGAACAATTTTGATTTGATGGCCTAATTCACGCAGCCATTCAAGTAGAATCTACATGATTCCTTTTTGAAGTTTGATTTGATTAGGTTGAATAGTTTTAGTTATTTATTCTTAATTCTTTGCTTATAATCGATTAAAGTTTCAAATTAATTAAATTTTTTAATCAACAACAACTGTTTCTATTAGTCAATAGAGATCAAATTGACTAATAGAAACAGGTAAAACAATCTGATAGAAAACTCATATTCTCTAGAGGAATAAATAAATGAAAAATCTATAGAATAACATTAAAATATTTTCAAGCAATTATTGTGGCGAATAATCGCAAAAAATACCTTTTATTTTATTTAAATATTTTCTAAGTTTTTTTCTTAATTTTGAACCCGAATAGTTAAATTATTTAAAAAAATTTTATTCCCATTTTTTTTCAATAATCGAATAAATTGTTTAATTCAATCGATTATTATGGTATGCACTTCTTTAAATTTTTATGCGAACAGTTGAAAAATTTAAAAAAAAGTTATTTGCTGTGTAAGTGAATAATCGAGTACATCTTATAATATAATCGAATTAATCTTAAAACTAGAATCCATTCCTCGAATATATTTATTTTTTTAAATTTTATTTTAACAATTTGATCTCAACTAGGTTGAGTAATTGTAAATTTGTGTTCGTTTAAAGCTTTAAATTCATTGGACTTCTCGAATGTATTTATTTTATATTTTATTTTATCTCTAGTGACTGATAGAAATAGGTAAAACAATCTTATAGAATTCCCATGTTCACTAGAGAAATAGATAAAGAAAAAAAGTCTATAAAATAACACTAAAATATTTTTAAGCAATTCCGGCGGAGAACAATCGATCAAAATAAATTTTATTTCATTTAAATTTTTTCTAATTTTTTTTAGCGAATAAATCTTTTAATTTAATAGATTATTCTTTAAATTTTTATATGAACAGATAATAAATTTAATCGAGCTTATCTTAAAAATTAATCAATTTTTTTTTTAATTTTTTTTGGAACAATTTCGATCTCGATTAGGTGGAATAATCTGAAATAAATATATGCTTTTTTGGCTTACAATCGATTGAAGCTTTAAATTCATTGGTTTTTGTAATCTTATTCAAGAGTTTTGATCTCGAATGATGAAATAATTAACACTTTTTTATTAGTTAGTTGTTCAAGTGATCGAATATAAATTGTTATTTATTTTAATTAAAAAATTTTAAATTTTTATTCTTGCTAGTTTCCATTCCAGTAAATATCTATTTATTATCTATTATTTCAATAGCTCTTGGAACGACAAATCCAAGGCGAATTCACATCAGGTGATTTCAATTTACCAGCTGACTATCAGTTGATAATTTCTCTGCTGCCGAACCAAAACAAACCTTTCGGAAATATTTTGAGAGCTGGAAATTTTACACTAACAAATAAACAAGGCGAATAAGCAAAGAGCGAGAGCGAGACCACTTGGTATCCATTCGCCTTGGACAAACCGCAAATACGCAAAATCATTTCCTCTAAGAGTTCAACCCAAATTAGAGCGTCAAGCGTTGCCTTAGCAGCAGGTTACATATTTTCAGTACATTTAAACGCATAAAATTTAATTTGAATGTACTGAAAATACGCACCCTGCTGCTAACGCAATGCTTGACGCTCTAATTTAAGTTGACCTCTGAAAGTTTCATCGAAAATTTTCTTCCAGAGCGAATTCATACCAAGCGATCTCGTGCAATATTTTCTGCTGTCAGAAAATTTCGGAACGTTTTGCCTGATTTTACACAAGAGAAATAAACAGCTGATC
This sequence comes from Tachina fera, assembly GCA_905220375.1. Taxonomy (NCBI): domain Eukaryota; kingdom Metazoa; phylum Arthropoda; class Insecta; order Diptera; family Tachinidae; genus Tachina; species Tachina fera. The sequence goes on along the minus strand of LR999967.1, from coordinate 97,020,175 downwards.
ACCATTTACCGAAACGAGACCACCTGTTGTAAATTTGTCTGGTTCTCCTGTATGTAATTCTCAACCGTGAGTTTTGCTCTACTATGGGTCGATGGTCTCAACATTTGCTCTAACACAACTCAAGCCTGTGTCCTGATGTCCAGAGCAACATTTTTTCGCCATAGCATTTGTTTGTTTTTTTACCACATTAACAGCTATTTCATAAATTTCGAGTACAAAAAATTCAAATGTGCTGTAAGAAAATACTCTTTTAAGCTGCAATATTTTCAGATAGAAAAATCTACAACTTGCCTTAAAACACTGACGATGACTGACGATGATGATCAGCCTTCTCTTTTAAAGCTGCCATCACACATGCAAGTTTCAGCAGGTTGCAGTTGTTGTTGATCTTATTGTTATCGTTGTTGTTGTTGTTGTTGTTGTTTTTATTGTTGCACAAAAATACATCAAAATCAAATGTCAAATATTAATGTAACAGCCGACAAAGGAAAAGACAACAATCAAAAGCAATAAAAAAAAAGTAACGAAAAATAAAACATGTACAACAATGTCATGATGCAGCGTAAAACAACTGCCTGCCACTAGAACTTGACAAAAATAAAAAAGTTGCTCAACATTAATAATGCACACTGGTTGGTTGCAAGGCAACTTTAAGCCAACACACAACCATGCGTCCATCCATCCATCCATCCATTTCAGTCCATATTTTAAAAACTTGTCCATCTTTATGTCTGTATCATGTGCGTAACATCAGAAAACGCAAACAAAGAATAAAAACAAAAAAAAAGTCATGAAAATAAACATCCCATAAAATGTTGAAGAGGCCGCAACAGCAAACAACAAAAAGGAAAAATTAAATCAGTGCACCAGCAGCACTTTATAAAGTATTTTTATATATTTCAATTTTTTATTATTTATTTTTTTTTTGGTATTAAATGCCTTGAACTTAAAGTTGGCTTGGACAATGGCAACATGTGCACTAGACAATTTATATTCGTTTTGTTGCAAGTGCACTTTTTTTCGTCATTTCAAACGCAAACTATATTGTTGTCAGTGTCAAAAATCTCTGGAAAAAAAGTAGTAAATGAATTTTGCCTTTTTTATCATTGTCATTATAACACTACGCAGATGATCAACTGCTGCAGCTTTTCATGATGGCTTTTTGCTTCCTTTTGTTTCTCTTTTCCATTTGGAATACAAAAATGGTTATAGAATCCAGTTGACAAAAGCAAAAAACAAAAAGAATAAATGACTATAAATCTATTATGGAAGTAAAATAATGGAAGTGGTCGCCTATGATAATCACTTTTTCTATTTGTTCTATTATTTTATTAGATTGTTAAAGCAAATGTTGGCCGTCTTAAAAAGCATTAAAATTATTAATAAATAAAATTTTAGTCAAATAAGGTTCTTATTAAATTCAGCAAAGTGCGATTTTAACTCGCAGTTAAACAGATCCGCACAGACACTAGATATGTAGTACTATTTTAAACCTTTAACCTACATAATAATATAATATCACACCTGATGCAGATATTTAAAAGACAAATTATGTAGCCGTTAAACTTTTTCTAGGTTTTTGGCCATTTTTTGTTTTTGGTGCTTTTTCTCAGTTTTGGCGCTTGTCAGCTTTTTTAAAAAATTTAAGAAACCGGCAAAATTGTATCGTGTTTTTTTTTTAATTTTTTAGTTTTGGCGATATTTAGCTTTTTGCGATTTTTAGTTTTTTTAATAAACTTTAAGTAACCACTAAACTTGTTTTTTTGGGTTATGCGATTTTTTTAGTTTTGGCATTTCTTTAGTTTTTGAAAAAATTTAAGAAGCCGTTAAACTTTTTTTCAGTTTTTGTGCGATGTTTTCAGTTTTTTAGTTTACGTACTTTTTCTTTGTTCAGGCGCTTTTTAGTTTTTTAAAAAAATTTGAATAAATTTTTAAAAAATTTTTATTTTATTTATTTTAAATTCAATTAGCCGCGAAATTTTATTTAGGTTCTTGGCGTTTTTTTTTTCGTTTTTGTGCTTTTTTTTAGTTTTGTAATTTTTCACTTTGTTGCTCATTGATGTCATTGTTTTTAACATCTATATATAAAGTACTTACAAAAGCCATTAATATCACTTAATAAATTTTGTATTTCTTTTTCTTTTTTTTTTTTTTTGACAATCATAAAAACTTTAAAAATTTTGCACGTTTTTATTTATTAATTATACTCGTAATGTTCATTTATATTTTTTTTTCAAAATTCTTTAGTTTTTTTTTTATGGAACAAATAGCAACAGAAGTAAGTAGTGGAGGTGAAATTTTTGTGTCTACTTAAACTACGTGCTTTAAATTATTTATTCTTTAATAATATTTTTAGTTTTATTCTATTTTTCAAGACATGGCATGTCTTTACTTTGACTCGCATTTTGCGGAAAAAAAGAAATCTGTATTGAAGACATTAAATTTAATAGTTGACGATTACTTTTTATTAATTTTTTTTCTGTTTAATACAGATCAAACAACAGGTGGTGGCAATTTTAAAACGGACGTGCGTAATATTTTCCATATAATTGAGAAAAGCTTAGGCCTAAATTTTAAGTCAGTAATACAAATAACCTTGGAAATTAATTTACATATGATTTAAATAAATGATTCACTATGGATACAAGTACATATTGACTGACTAAACATGGGACCTGTTCGGAAATACTTCACTGCTCTGCAAATGGAAATTTAAATGTCCAAGTGATTCACTAAAGTGGATATCTCAACAAACAAATGCCAAATATGAGCTACAATCATGACTACAAATAAAAAAGATTATCAACGAACTTGTATTAGCATTTAAAGTTTGCCCTTATGATGCAGAGCAGTGATGCATTTCCGGACAGGTCCACACTTGTCATCTTTTGAAGTAACTTTCCGCTTAGCTAAGCGAATTTAAAATATAATTGGAGTGTCTGATACGTTATTCACATAAGGACTTTTGCTCATGACTGAGAAAGTATGGCTTTAAGGCAGATACTAACACATTTACTCTGATATTTGCATTTGAGATAAAAAGCTTTAAAAGCTCTTAGAATTTGTTCTGGTTTCTTTGCAAAGTACGAGCAAGCATTGCCGATATTTAATTGGCTATTGTGCTTTCTTTGGCGTCAAAGCACAAAAGCTCGTTTGTAAAAGCTTGCACATTGTGCATATGACTTGGACGTATGTAGCTGCTTTAAGGGTTGTTGACGTATACGTGTTTTACATTCATGGAATTTATTAAAATTTGTCTCTTCATTTTTATGCACAAACATTTTTACTTTTAACAAAAAGCTTCTATGTTGGAAAAATTCAAAACTTTCGAAAACGAGTTTTGAATTGCGTTTTAAAAATAAATTAATAATTATTTATAGAGACGATTTTTTTTTTGTAAATTTATATATACATTTACATTCTGACATTATTTTAGATACAACTATTGATTAATTCGTCAAGCTTAAGGTGTTTTTGATAAAAAATCCATATATATCAGAATTTTAATAAAAGTCGAAGAAATTATTTTTTTTTCGCCATTTATAATAAAAATACTGAAATAAGAAGCTGAATAGATGGATGTAGTGTAATATTTTTGGTGCAATAAATTGTTACATATTCAACTGCTATTTATTTATTTTATTTTGAAATCCGTACTACAACTGTTAAAGTTTTGTTTTAAATAGAAAAAGGTTATAAAATACTTGTAATCATATTAATATTAACTAAATGAGAATTGTGTTATACAAACAGAGTAACCAAACAAAACTTGCCTGCGAATCAAAGCAAGACAAAGCAAATCTTTTCCTGCTTATTTTCTATATTCTCAAAAATTAGGAACAATTAACATTAAGTAAAAAAGTCGAGGCTAATATTTATTGCTTACGTTTTTTTGGGTAAATATTTGCCAAGTGTGACCTTGCACAAATCCGGGTTTTTCATGAGTAAACGTATATACTATAAAATTACTTAAATTTAAAATTTCACGCTTTAATACAAGTATATATTATGTACTCAGGAATGTCAACTTTTTGTAGCATGCGACAGACACCAAGCAAAAATGCTTGTTTTTTTTTAAAGAAAACGAAACTTTTTTTAATTCTTTATATATATTTTTGTAGGCCGTCAGCAGCTCTACGTTATGTAAAATTTTAAGAAAAATCGAGTCACGTTGTTCAGAAATACAAGGTAAATTGCTTGCTGTCGCACGCTACAAAATAGTGGAATTTCTCGGAGAATTGCCCATATGTATATATTAATACTTTTGTCGGAACTGCAACGACGATTTAATTACTGCTTGAAATTTTTTTTATAAAACAACAAATTATAATTTTGGATTTTCCCAAAAAAAAAGGTGTAAAACGGCCTTTAACGTAATACAATTTATAATATCTTACACATTCTAAAAAATTTCACATTTAAAATTATCAAGTCATTTATATAATTCTCCATCGTTAAAATGCACTATAGATTTATAGAAGAATAATAACACAAACAAAGAAAGAGAAAAAAACAACCATTGAACAAAATTTTAACAATTACACTTGCAACATTCCACAAACAGCTGTTGCAAGACATTCTTTTATTCATGAGATGGCTAAAAAGTGGAAAAACTGGTCAAGAAAAATACAAAATAAAGAAACAAACATTTGTTAAATGCATGCAACATGACCAAGAAACCAAGAAGAAGAAGAAAAAAAAGAAGAAGAATAAAAAAAGGCACCAACCAACCCAAAAACTAAAACGTTATAAATACATTAAATTGTTGTTGATTTAACGGCTGCGGCACGAGAAATAACAACGAACAAAAACAACAACCACAATAACAACAGTTTGAATTTGCAACAAAATCATTGCAGCAGCCACAATACCGTTTTATTTCCTTTTACTACGAGTACTACTGCCACCGCCAGCCACACCACACCACACTACACCACATCATCATCGTCATCATTATCATCATGATTATCGTGTTCATTGTTCATAATCATAATTTTATTGTTATTCACCATCGATTGAATGAGTGAATGCGTGGTGTGGCGTGGCGTGGCGTTCGTTTGGCCATAAACTTTAAACATGATTTAATTGATAATTAGAGTAGAATAGTTTGTTAGAAAGAAAATTAAAGCAAAAAAAAAAAAAAGTAAGCGAGAAATTAAATTGGGAGTTATTTATCGTTTCACCATTAAATAAATATTTTTTAGAGTTTTAACACTAAGACTAGAATGGTGCATGATCGTAAGTGTGGCTTATTAATATAATTGTGGATTGTTCTAAGGCGATTTTGGAATGTCAGAAATATTTATGCTAGAAGAAATGTTATTTAGCACCCACACACACAGTGGGTCATAAAACGTCAACGCAAACAAATAAATATGTTGATAAATACTATAATTTTCTTTTGAAATTTATTTGCTGAATTAAAATTATTTCTTGAATTATAATTTTTGGTTCGCAAAAAGTTTAAGAATCCGGGTACAGCTTTATTTTGGTATTAATTTTTTTCTAAATATTCCCCACTGTGCAACAGCTAGTTAGTTTTGGCGAATCCTAAGCGCCAGGTTGTATAAATTTATGTTTGACCAAATAAACGTTTTTCTTTTTATCACCAAGTCTTGACACTACAGGCGAAAGCTTTAAGCACATCCATCCATTCGCTTAACTAACTTTTGCTTCTCAACCAGCACGTAGTAGAAAGGGCTTTTCTTACATAAGCAAGTGCTTACGTTTCATTTAACTTTGTTTTTTATTTATTGGCATGTAAAATTTAAAGTATTATTTTTTTCATATACATTTGTTAAGAAAATTTACATACACACTTTTTTTTAGACTTTTAGCTAATAACTTTCCATTTCATTTTTAAATTTCTATTTGCAGCTCCGCTCATCAAAAAGAAAAAGAAGAAAAAAAGTTATAACTACCGCCAAAAAATAAATCACTAAATCAAATTTAATGTAAGTACATATCTAACATTTTCTATTTTCGTACACGAAATTTAATAAAGAGTAAAAAGTATAATAGAAAAAAATAAAAAAATAAACTCATACTCGTAAAATCGTTTTTTGAAAGTAAAAATTTAAAGTTGGCTTTCCGAAACAAAAACAAAAATATCATTGATCATTAAGCATTATATTGTGTGTGGCATAAATTATATTTTCATATTGTATGTACTTTTTTTGTTGGCTTCTTTTTTTTAATTATAATTTAATTTTTTATTTTTTTATGTGTATGCTTTACTGTCTTTTTTTTAATTTAACACTAAAAAAAATAATGTAATTATTAAATAGACACTAGAGTTGTGCTGTACTGTTTGTTTGCTCTTCTCTGAAGATTTTTATCATCTGGAAATGTAGACTTTATTTTGGTGTTCCAATGATTTAATATAGCACGCTTTAGAAAGTTTGCTTTAGCAATTTTTATTATTGTAAATAATTAAGATACGAGAGTATTGTTTTTGGTTTGAGAAATGTAGAGTTTTATTGTCAAATAATATTAAATGTTGCATGTGACATATGTCACCCTAAATTTACTAAAGTTTGGTAGACTACCGATTGTGTATAACACTGAAAAAAATTTACAATCAAATCTAATCAATTTCGAATTAAATCAGTGAAATGGACTAAATCAACCAACCAATCAATGTAAAGTAGTTAAGTAAAATTTAATTAAAAAACTCGTTATAGCGTTATGACACGTTATAGTTACTTATGTATAGTATAATTGATAAAAGTACTTTATTTAAAGTAACTTTACTGTATCCATATAAAAATATATATAGGTAAATTTAGCACATTTTATTCAATTAAAATTGCAGCAATAAGAAAATTGCATACAAAAATTTGTCAATCCTTGACCGAAATTTTTGCTAAAGTATAATTTCTATGTTATATGCAATAAAACACTAAATTTACCACATTGCAGAGTAAAACTAACTATTTTGTTTGTAAATAAATTCAGTGAATTTATTTGACTTTGGCCTGCGCGCGAAGGGTTCCATACGGACACGAAATATGTACATAAGTCAATAGGAACTTTAGCCTAACTATATAATATATAGTTTTGGCATTTTTTTGTTTCGTTTTTGAGGTTTTTCTAATTTTGGCGATTTTTTTTTATTTTGACGATTTTTTTTAATTTTGGCGATTTTTTTTATTTTGACGACTTTTTTTTAATTTTGGCGATTTTTTCATATAGGCGATTTTTTGTTAGTTTTGGCGGTTTTTTCAGTTTTTAGAATTTTTTTTTAATTTTGGCAATTTTTTAATTTTGAAACTTTTTTCTCGTTTTGGTGATTTTTTCGGTTTTTTTGCGTTATTTTATTTTTTTGCGATTTTTTTCGTTTAATTTAATTTTGGCGATTTTCGGTTTTTGGAGTTTCTTGATTTTAGTGATTTTTTTCATTTAGGCGTTTTTTAGTTTTGACACTTTTTTTCATTTTGGCGATTTTTTCCGGTTTTTGACGTTTTTTCAATTTGGCGATTTCTTTTTTTAATTTTGACGATTTTTTTAATTTTGACGACTTGTTTTCATATCAATAATTATATTGTTACTGGGGCCTTTTTCGCGTTTTGGTGATTTTTTTGTGATTTTGGCAATTTTTTTTTCATTTTGGCGATTTTTTCAGTTGGACAATATTTTCGAATTTTGCGACTTATTTTATTGTTAGAAATTTGATTTTAATTTTGGTGATTTTATAATTTTCGGATTTTTTAGTTATGCCGTTTTATGGTTCCTGAGAAAATAGCGTGTGACGGACAGACGGACAGCATAGCGAAAACAATAGGGCTACTTTTTTCACCATTGGTGTACGAACACTAAAATACTAAAAAAAAATATTGAGTGTTTATTATATTATTGTGGGGCGGGGTATACTTTTAAGAGCGTGAAATTCAAGATTTAATGCATTGAGTATCCAGCTTAATCCACTCATGCAACTCTAAATCCAATCCATCTCAGTCCAGGGAAGAATAATAAAACGAAATCTTTAGTTTGATGCCATAACTTGCGCATGGCTTTCCATCTGATGACATTGTTGTTCCCTTGTAAGAGTTACCAAGTCTTTTATATGCAAAATTTATAACAGCTTGCAAAAATTTATATATTATTTGTAGTTGGCATTTCCATAATTAATTTACTCAGAGAGTTCTCCAAAAAAACCAATGGATATTACATAGGTAACCAAATAAACTGCTAATTTTGCTTAATATTTTATATTAAATACAATATAGCGGGCAATAACCGCACAAAAAACCTTAACCGACACATATTTTGGACTTTTCGGAAATAATTGATTTTGGTAAAAAAAATTAAGTTTAAGTTATGGCATGATATTTAATATTAAAATAATTAAATTAAAACTAGTAGGTTATTTAAAGATTGCAAAAAAAAATACACAATTAATAGCCATGGGCCTGTGGCAAAAATTTAATTAATATACTTAATAGTAACGAACCAAAAGAGTTTGACTTAAGTAGAAAAAAATAAGCAAATTAACTAACATGTGCATAATTAATAAAAAATAAACCGACACTGGCAAGACTGTTGTAAATTTAGAGATAGTAATATTGAGATTCCTTTACAAAAATCTTTCATTAAATTAAAATACGATGAATCAAAACAATTCACATATTCCATTTGCATAAAAGTAACGTATATAAAGCAGAAATCTACATAAACTGATACCACACACAGTGGACCAAAGGCAAAATGACGCTGATGATGAAGGTTTAGTGGCCTTCGAAAACAGCTTGTTGTTCCGTTCAACCACATATGTGTTAGTCAGAATATTTACAACTAACTTTAATGTTAATTGTTCTTTAATAATTATCACATGTAATTTGGCTTAAAAAGCGATACGAACTTTAGCCATTTCAAATCATAAACATAAGAAAACATACGCTGTTTGATGTCCAAGTTCCTACATGTGCTGAAAAGTTTTATTATACTTGCGTGATGACGTAATTACTATATCATTCACTCTTGAGCACAATCATAGTCGTTATAATTTTTAGGCTACTTGACATTCGGATTTCTACATACATTTACAGTCTTAACACAAGCAATGTATTTTCTTATTAAAATTTTTAATCTTTAAATTTGATTTTTTAACCAGTTTACATACTTTTATAGAAGATTTGAACACGCCTTTATAATAACTGCGATTTTCATTTATACTAAGATTTACAACAACTCTGTAGCAAAATGGAAAAAGTGCTTAAGTCGACATAAGCTGATTTTGAGTTAATGGTACCAACGTAATCTGCATATTTGAAAGTACCCCTAGTCAAAATTTCAAATAATTTATATGGTTTTTCTTAAAGTTATTGCACTATGACTTGCAACTTATTTTTTTAGACTTCTAATCTCATTTGGCATAATTAATTCAGGTTATACTTTGATATATTTCAACTTAAATGTATTACTTTATTTATTGTGTGTAGAACGATGTCTGCTTAAAGAAAATAAAGATTAACACATAATTTCTCAATTAAACCCCCTGTTTGTGTAAGACGTTTGAGTTAGAAATCTTGGCGTTTTTGTAATAGATTAAAGGAAACTTGTACAACTTTTCTTAATTCTACTACAGAACCGCCAAGATTTCTAACTCAAACGTTTTACACAAACAGGGGGGTAAGTAAATGTAGAATAAATTAATTTCGGAAAATCGAACTGAAAGCTTAAAAGTGCTCTTCTCAAAATCAGTAAAATATGACTTAAGCACTTTTTCCTTATTGCCACAGAATTATTATTTAGTTTGACCTTCAGAATTTATTTGGTATATTAAAATAATTGTACCTAACAAAAGAACAATTTTGTAATAGTACAAATAGTTTGTTAATTTAAATTACTCCAAATTTTCATCTATAGTACAATCAACAATATATATTTGTTAGATTGACCTTCATTATTTATTTGATGTAATAATTTAACTGGGCTAACCAACAAAAAATAGTTTTTAGCAGTACCAAGAGTTTGTCTAATTAAATGGTTTCAAAATTTGTTTATAGTCAAATTATCAATAAATATTGGTTAGATTGACCTTGATTATTTATTTGGTATACTAACTTAATTGGGCTTACCCAAAAAAATTTTTTTTGTAATAGAAAAAAAAGAGTTTCTTCATTTAAATGTCTGCAATTTTCATTTATAGTAAACTTAACATTAAATATTGATTAGATTAATCTTAATTATTTATTTATTCCTTATCTCTTTGATGTAGTAAATTAATTTGGGGTAACCAACAAAAATCGTATTAAGTAGTACAAAGAGTTTGTTCATATAAATGGCTGACATTTTTATTTACAGTAAAATTAACAATAAATATTGATTAAACTTACCTATATTATTTATTTTATGTAGTACACTAATTAGATCCAACCAACAAAACTAGTTTTAAATAGTACAAAAAGTTTGTTCATTTAAATGGCTGCAATTTTTATTTACAGTAAAATTAACAATAAATATTGGTTAAATTAACCTTTATTATCTATTTGTTGTAGTTTTCAAAAACTTTCATCTCTAATAGTTAAAGAGAGGAAATTGTGCATTTTACTATTATTTTTAGTCTTAAAGACAATCAAACAGTTATTTCAATGGTTACATAACAACTCTTTATTGGTTGCTGTAACTAAAAGTATTTTTTTTGTTGCACTTATAATTTAGGATGCACATCTGTATTTAAAATTAATTATTTGAATTTAAAGAAACAATTACAACAAAAGTTTGCAATTAAATTTAAATAAAAAATTTCATAACATAAACCGAATATAATTTTAATAAACGACAAAAAGACTGAACATTAACTATAAATAAACTTGACAATTTAATTTGGTTAGATTAACCAATGCTATTTTTTTCTGTGTGTTTTGTCTAAAGAATCGATGGTATTTTTAAATAAAAAATAATTTTGATTACAATGATTTTTAGATATCTTAAAACTTCTTTAAAATATTCTTTTGCAAAAACTTAATTTAAGAGTAGCTTATTTATATTATATGCTGCTGAAAAATTTATGCCTTTTTTGAATCAAAGCTTCGACTGCTCATCTCCTTGTAGACTGTCGGTTCTACGCAGAAAATCAGACAAAAAAATTTCTGTGATTAAGCAGCTGCTAATAATTTTTTTTAATTGCTTTTGGCTTTTTAAAGATTTTTAATAACAACACTTTTGCAAAGTATTTTCATTAATTATTTTCGTCAAACAATGCTAAAGAGAGTGAGACATTTTTCTTCAAAATTCACATAATAAAAATTTATTTTTCAATGCGAAACTAAGTTAATGTGTGTAAATGAGTTTAAGATTTTGTATTTGCAAAAACGCTAAAGATAATTTTAAATATATTTTTGCTGACTTGAAATCAATTCATTATTAAGTTATTGTGTCGTGCAACAAAATGTGATTTGGGTTTTTTCTGTGCTCTCAGAAAATCAACAACATAAATAATTAAAAATTTCACAAGCCAAAGCCAAGCTGCATACAATTTTAAAGAAAATAAGAGATATTTCCTCTCTGCAAATAATTTTAACAATTACAATTCTTTTTTTAAATATCTTTTTGTGTTTGGCGTATTTTCCCCTAGGAATTTATTACAGCAGCCAAACACCAATAAAATACTCGAAGAAGAAAGAAAGGCAGACAGACAGACGGACGGACGGACGGAGAGAAAGAAAGCTAAACATAAAATTGAATAATAATTTTTGCTGCTGCTGTTTGACTTTTGCCAAATGTCATTTGTTGTATGTATGTATGTATGTATGTATTATTATTATTATTGTTATGTTGCACGTTTTATGTTAATCAAAAACATTGTCGGCAGCTCCACCTCTGTCACCTCCCACTCACTCTCTACAAACCTTGACTACTTCCACAGACTGTACGTCTGTCCGCCTGTCTTCTAAGTACCACCTTCTTTCTAGTGAATGTGTGAATTTGAAAAGAAACAAATTTTAAACAATTGTTCAGTTAGTTTTTTTTACCCATACAAGTCAAAATGTTGCAAGTAGCGACAGCTTGTTAACATAAGAAAGAAAGAAAAAACTCTACTAAGAAATTTATATTTTGCAGTTCATTAAAGTTAAAAAAAGTGGAGTTGTATTTAATTAAGTAAAAATATCATAAATTTTTAATTTCTAAGTTGACTTGATGTGTCGTGTTATAATACTACGAAACAATAATGTAATGCGGAGTAATTTGCAAAAATAGTAACGAAAAAGGAAATTTTCTCGAACATGGTTACCAGGTAGATTGAAATGGCAAATTTTGATAGTTTGATCTCGAAAATTATTTTTGCTAAATGTCACTAATAGTTAGTTGGATTATTGAAATTAAAATTTTGTACTTCAGCTCGTGTTTTTTTTATGCCTGCATGCAAAAATAAATTAAATCGCGCTCACGAAAGTTTGCAATTGCAAAAAAAAAGTTTAAATTATGTAATGGCAGAATTTTTTGAATTGTATTCAAAATTTTGTTATCAAGAAAGTTGTTTAATAAATTAAAAAAATTAAATCTGTTATGACATAATCACGCGAACATTTTTATCACGCACTTTTAATTTTTGTAGTTATTGGACTATTAAGTGAGCAGATAAAAGCATTATTAACGCTAATGAATTATGCAATTTTTACGTTATTTAAAAGAACGATGCGTGACTCATTTTAATCACGCGTGACTCGTGCTAACTTATGACGCGTGATCTATATTAATTAGGTAAGACTAATTGTGATCGTGCATAATTCACTGCTGTCAGTGCGTGACTCATTTTTAAATGCTTTCACACGTGACTAACTCTTATCACATGTGGCTCGCTATGTTGTCTTTTATGACTCACGTTAGTCATGTGACCATTACTAACGATCATGACGCATGCTAATCATGCGATAAGTTATTCACGAAACCGACCCATGAATCATTTTGACCGTGCGTTATTAGTGCTAATATAGCACATGTGCACCATATTAATAACTGATTGTTTTTGTTCAAATTCAATGTTGCCGCGCTGATTCAATTTTGCCGTGTGTAAGTCACTTCTAGCTCGCGTGATTCACTGGGTTACTGCTATCACTGCCTCAGTTATCACACGTGAACCACTGCTATCACACGTGAATAAATATTATATAATTTACAATTATCATTCGTGACTCACAATTATCAAACGTAACTCACCGCTTTCACGTGTAGTTCATTGATATCACATATGTACCACTGTTATGACACGTGAATCCCTGCTATGAAATGTGACTCATTGCTATCACACGTGACTCCTTGTTACCACAAGTGACTCCCTGCTATCACACGTGACTACCTGATATCACACGTGACTACCTGCTATCACACGTTACTCATTGCTATCTCACATGACTCATTGTTATCACACGTGACTCATTTCTATCACGCGTGACTCCCTGTTATCAGGCGTGAGACATTGATATCATACGTGACTCATTGTTATCACACGTGACTCATTGCTATCAATGCAACTCATTGCTATCACACGTGACTCATTGCTATCACACGTGAATCCCTGCTATCACGCGTGAGTCATTTATATCATACGTTACTCATTGTTATCACACGTGATTCATTGCTATTAATGTAACTCATTGCTATCACATGTGACTCATTGCTATCACACGTGCCTCATTGCTATTACACGTAACTCATTGCTTTCACACGTGAGTCATTGCTATCACACGTGACTCAGTGTTTTAGCAAAAGAATCACTGTCATAACACGTAACCCGCTGCTATCACACATGACGCTGTTATCCCTTTTGATTCACGTGACCATCATGTGCACATTGACCATTACAAGTAAAAACAGTATATTATGCAGTATACAGCCTTATCAGTGTTTGGGTTTTTCTGGAACAATAAGTATGTAAAAATCAATAGTTTTATTTACATATAAAATAAAAAAGTTCTTTAAAAAAAACTAAAATTGCCAACTTATACTTAACACATTCAAAAAATAAGTCGACATTATATTTGTGGTATCGATGCAATTTGTTTTAAAACCTGAAATCATTAAAAAACTTTCTTAAGTTATCCATTGTCTTTTATTCAAGGATATATGTGTTGCGCAGATAGTTCCGAAGGAAAGATAAACTTAAATAAAAAAATAGGTTATTGGACTTTCATCAACCATGTAATAATCAAATTGGCAGCAGTTGCCACCAGCAAAAGCATCTTTTCAAAACATTCTTTTCGAATCATTAAAAACAATATTGAAAAAAAAAACTTTAGCATATTATTAGTTGTTGCTGTCTTGAGCACGTACAGTGTGAGTTTTGCAAAAAACAAGATAAAATTCACAAGAATTAAACACATACAATAATACGCTTTTACAAATTGAACTCATAAAATGGTTGACTGATTTCACAACAAAGTTGTGAAAACACAAAAAAATTAATCAAAAATAGATTTCTTGTGGTATATTTCGGTGCATCTGTGCCCTTCACTGCAAAATGGAAATATTTAAGAAAGTTTAAAGGTGACCAGTCGATAGCTTGATAAGGCAACTAGTAAAAGCAATAGCCGTTCGACTGCAATATGGATTGTGTTAAACTGCTCCCAATATACTGATTTTTATCTTTAGTCCATGAAGTAAACGGTACCATAGTAGTCTAAAGTTTTTTCTTTCTGCAAAATTATAGTTTTGGAATCATAAGAATATATACTATTTTCTGTATATAAATTAAAGCTTTTCAAATGAAAAGCTTTGCTTTAAGATTTTTTCCCTAAGATAGAAAGCTTTAAAGCTCAGATTTATTAAAAGCTTGAACAAGATCAAATTTAATTCACACTAGAAGCTTTTAAGAAGCTAATTTAATTTATAAAACCTCTTTTTTAAATAAATCAGAACAACTGATATTTTTAATTTGAATATTTTAGTTTAGATTGAAAAAGAAAAGCAAACAATTTTAACCTAATTTCAATCCATAGTAATATTTGCCGTCTGTTCCTGTCTTTCGTATTTTGTAAATAGGTTAAATTTTTATTTTTTGCTTTACCATGGATTCTCTTTTAAAACCTTTTTATTAAAGAGTTGTATTTAAATAAACGCATTTATATGGAATTAACAAAGCTCTTTTTCGAATTTTTTATAAGTTCAATAGAACATTAAAATAAACAGCATTTATTTCAATGTTTGATTTTTGAAATTGCAAAAGTTATCCTCTTTGTAAATTTTTATATAAAAAATTCACCATTAAATAAAAGAACCCCTGATTAATAATGACCTCTTAGGACCATCATTAATTTTCATAGCTTCTTACCATCAATAAATAAAAAGCTTTCGCTAAAAGCTGCATGAAATAAGGCTGTAAAGCTTCTCAAAATAAAACACTTCATTTGGAATTTTCTTCTCAAAAACTTAGCGCAAGAGAGAAAGAGTAAATCCCGACTCTCAAGTTTTTAAAATCATGATACACTTAGGCCTCGATTATACCGCTAAATAGAATAACAGCTTTTAGTGATTTCTTTTAAATATTTTTCATTCATATTTTTTTATTTACTAAGATAGATTTATAAATACTATATATAATAAAAAATTCATGAATTTTATGCTTGTGTTTAATAAAAAAAACATAAATAAAAGGGGAAAAAATAAATAATGAAGCTAATAACGGTTGATCGATGAAAAAAATTAAAAAAAAGAACCCAATTACAATTAATGAATCAAGTTGCGGATAATCGAGGCCTTACTGTATATAGAAATTGAGAAGTTCTTATTTGATAACACAGTTTCTTAGCACATTTGGGGACTTGAAATTTTGCTCATATACAAATTTTATAGGCAGCCTTTTATCAATTGAAGATTTTATCTTAAATCATGAATTAACTTTGAACTTTTGGTTTTATTTAAAGCTTTAGCAGTTTTAGAATGTACTCGTGTAACAAAAAAAAATCGTCGGCAAGAGACTTAAATCAAGTTAAATGTTGTTCTCTTTTTTTAAGTTTTAGCCGGTTTTGGGTGACTAGGCCAACATGTAAAAACAAAAAAAAAACATATCGTTACCTTAATATAGCAAAGGCCCTAACTTATTATTTTTTTGAAATCGAGATTTTTTACACTTTTCGATACATTAGATGCTCTTCTAGCGAAATATAAAAAAAAATCCCGTTTCCAAAGAAATAATGAGTTAGGGCCTTTAATCCGCAAAACCATCAATAGTAAACTACTTTCCCCGCATCAACATGCATATCAAACGGGAAAGTCAACAGAATCGGCTCTACATGAGCTGGTTGGCACGATAGAGAAATCTCTTTCTGTAGGTGAATATACCTTTGTAGCCTTCGTGGATATTGAGGGGGCTTTTAATAATATATCTCCAGATGCGATAATTGAGGCATTGTCGAATCTGGGGGTTGGCGCGGGATTGTGTAAGTGGGTTCAAAATCTACTAACTCACCGTAGGATAACTGCGGCTCTAGGAGCTTCTAGGCAGACCCGCTTTGTAAATAGGGGTACACCACAGGGAGGAGTTCTTTCACCACTATTGTGGAATTTAGCTCTGAATCCTGTGCTGCTATCTCTGGAATCGCGGGGGTGCAGAATTGTGGCTTATGCTGATGATGTGGCAATAGCTGTAAGAGGAAAATTCCTCACAACATTAAGGGACATCCTACAGGATGGTCTTTCATATTTAACACAATGGGCGGAGAAACGTGGGCTCGCCGTTAATTCTAATAAAACGGAACTAGTCCTTTTCTCCAGGAAGTATAAGATACCTGATTTCCGGCCTATAACACTTAATAATACGCAGATAAAAGTGTCCAACACTGCAAAATATCTGGGTGTTATTCTTGATTCAAAGCTGAGTTTCAAAGCGAATATTCTAGAAAGAGTGAAAAAAGCAACAATTTCACTATATCTATGCAAAAAATCCATTGGGAAGAATTGGGGTCTTACCCCAAAGATTGTTCATTGGATCTATACTGCAATAGTACGTCCAATTCTCATGTATGGCATCATCGTGTGGTGGCCATCCCTGGAGAAAAAGACGTATCTACACACCTTACACAAGGTGCAAAGACTTGCATCCTTGTATGTAACCAGTGCTATTCGCACCACTCCTACGGATGCACTGGGGATGCTTCTTCATCTACTACCATTAGATCTAGTAGGGAAGGAGATGGCAACGTCCTCGGCAATCCGTCTTAGATGTGTTTCTCTGTGGAACGGAAATGGAACCGGCCACTGCAGAATACTAGATGGTGAAGTTAGGGGATGGAGGATTGACCAAACCTCCCCTGCTCTACTACACGAACGTCTTTATAAAACCTGGATACCATCTACAGAAATGTGGATGAATGGAACTCCGGGTAGAAGAAAAAGCGTTAATTTTTATACGGACGGCTCCAAAACACATGAGGGTGTGGGCTATGGGGTCTTTTCGAGGGCTTTAGGTCTTCGCATTGCAAGGCGACTTCCAGATCACTGCAGTGTCTTTCAGGCAGAGATCCTTGCTATAAGAGAAGTTGCGAGCTGGTTAAAAGTGAATGTCACTTCAACGACTTTAATTAACATTTACACCGATAGTCGAGCAGCTATTATGGCCCTTGAATCCTCGCTTCTAAGAACAACAACAGCCCTCGACTACCGATCATCTCTAAATGAGATGGCAGAGCAGTTTGATATTAGGATCATCTGGATCCCGGGGCATAGAGGCTTACAGGGGAATTCTAGGGCTGACGAGCTTGCTAGAATTGGGACAACCTTACAGGTTCCACCGGATTTGGAATGTGTAGGTCTACCCCTAATCTCTTGCAAACTCAGACTTAGGCGCAAGACAGAGGATGAAACAAATAGAAGGTGGGTCACAAGAAATGATTGCGTGATCACAAGGCAGTTATGGACTCACCTAAATAGGGAAGGTACGGATTACCTAATTTCAAAGAATAGGAAACAAATCTCGATTCTAGTGTCCGTGTTAACCGGACACTGTCTCATAGGCAGGCATGCACAAAGGCTAAGGGTTGAACACAACGACTTTTGCCGTAGCTGCCAAGATATTGATGAAGAGGAAAGCATAGAACATTTTCTTTGTCACTGTCCTGGACTTGCAGGAAAGAGAGTGTTAAACTTCAACGTATTAGCAGCTTTATACTGAGCTCTGGATGGTTCGACGGTGGGGACTCCGCATAAGCAGAGTCTCCGTAGTATCACAATGGACCAAAACGGTCTAAGTGAGTCCGGGTTTCTGACTGCCACCCCTACCTAACCTAACCTACCTAGGGCCTTTAAACATATAGTTTCCTTAATATAGAAAAGACCTAACTTATTTTTTTAAATTAATTTTTTGTATATTTCTATCTAATTTCTATCTTTCTAAAAATTTTAGAAATTTCGATGCCAAAAAAAATAATGAGTTAGAGTCTTTCTATATTAAGGTAACGATATGTATGTATGTATAAATGTCAGCAGAAAAGTGTTAAAAACTTGTAAAAACAAAACGAAATCAAAAAAGAAATTCAGATGAGACTTAATCTCTTTAAATATGAAATGAAAATCAGCAGCCAATTTTTTTAACATAAAATTTATGCTGGACTTAAACATTTTTGTTTTGACTTAAACTGTGAGATTAGAATCTTGTTTTTTAATTGGCTTAATTAATTAATTTAACCCTGGCTAAAGAGTTTGTTGACTGAATTATATTATTCTGTAGTATAGCATCAGTTGATCATTATCAAAATAAAATAATATTTTACTGAATTTGAATTTGACTTTTAACAAATTGACAAACTAATTTAAAATCAAATTAAAACTATGCAAGACTGTACATTTTCAATTGTCATTTAAAATTTATGATTTTAGTTAGTTAGTTAGTGGCTTTGAAAATATTTATAAGATAATAAAAATTTGAAAAATATGTACACTGTACATTTGAAGATAAAAAAGAAATAATATTTTTTGTAACATTGACATTGAACATTTCAAGTTTCAAGTTGCAATATACATATTTGTTAAGTGAAGATTTGACAGTTTTGCTTCATTGACTTGTCATATTTATTTATAGAAGTTTTTTTAGTTAAATTGATTAAGTGTCTATAAAAATTTGCAACAAATTATGCAAAATTATATTCAAAAAATACTTAACTTGTGCACTCCAAAGATTTGCTTCTTTATTATTCGAATATGCAAACTTTTTTTATATGTGTTCGAACGAAAAAATTTTTTACAATTTAGAGCAAAGAATTATTCGAATAATTTTTTTGGAATATTCGAATTTTCGAATATTTAAATAAATAAATAAATAAAATAACGAACACGATGTCACAACAGAGTACTCAAATACTTTATTCTCACGATTATTTTATGGTTAAAATATTGCGGCGAATTTTTCGAGTAAAATTTTTTTATTCTTTGTTCTTTCGAATATTCGAATAAACGCAAAATATTATTTGTCTATTCGAATAAAATCATGAAATTTTATTTTAACAAATATAAAACATAAAGAATTATAAAAACACTTGTCAAACACTCAAAAGTGTTACTTGATATTTGCAGAGTTGTAATTTTTGAGTGAAAACGAATACGTATAAAAAAATTAGTCCAACCGTCAAAATAAATTCATTAGGTAAATTTTTTGTGGGGAGCTCAGAAAATAGAAACTTCTAACTTTAGTAAAAGCTTTGTTAAGATTAATTCAATTAATACTTAAATTTATAAACTAACGAATCGCCAACGTTGGTGCTTTCTTTCGTATTTTGTTGACTTCGCAAAAATATAACTTTTTTCAATGCTTACAAAAATAAATTCAGTGAAGTGCGACTTTGACCTGCGCACGAAGGGTTCCGTACGGAAATTAGATGTGTAATTCATTACGAACTGTAGTCTATATAGTAAATAGTTTTGGTTTTTTTCGTTTTTTCGGTTTTGAGCGTTTTTTTTTAGTTTTTGCGTTCTTTCGGTTTTTGCGCTTTTTAGTTTTTGCACTTTTTCCCGTTTGGTCGATTTTTTCGGTTTTTACCGTTTTTTCATTTTGGCGACTTTTTTTCATATTGGCGATTTTTTTTTATTTAGACGATTTTCTTAGTTTTGGTGCCTTTTTGGCCTTATGACGTTTTTTCGGTTTTTGGCGTTTTTTCAATTTGGCGATTTTCATTTTCATTTTTGCAATTTTTTTCCTTTAGGCGATTTTTTTCATTTTGGTGATTTTTTCATTTTAGCGATTTATTTTAGTACTAGACATTTTTTTTCAATTTGGTGCTTGTTTTGGTTTTGGCGATTTTTTTTTTGTTTCTTGCAATTTTTTTCTGGTTTAAATATTTGATAATTTTGGGATTTTTTAATTTTACCGTTTTTGAAAATTTCAAGAGTTTGCCTCTTATGGTTCCGAAGATACAAAAAGTTGTCAAAATTATTTTTAAATTTTACTGTTAATTGTTGTAGTCTGTATAAAAATTCACAAACTTTACAAATTTCAAGTGTCAATTTTCGCTGCTCGTTTGGAACACCCTTTAATAAACTCTCATATATTTGTTGTTGTAGCGGCCAAGGTTGTACATACTCTGTCAAAATTTCAGGTCCGTAGGTCTTATGGTTGCTGAGAAAATAGCCTGTGACGGACAGCGTAGCGAAAACAATAGGGTTTCTTTCCTTTGGAACCCTAAAAATTACTTTTAAATTTAAATGTAAAGAAAGACAACTAAAATAAAAAAACCCTTAAAAGTTTAGGGTTCCCAAAAATGTATTGAATATCACAAGCTGCGAAATAAATCAGCTGATTTGATAACAACACCTGAAATGAGTTTGAATTGCTAAGCAACTAATTCTGAGTACACATTATGCAATTTTGTGACATCGCAACAGTGTGTACTAGTACGGCAACGTTATTGAGTATGAAAAAGTAAAAGCATTTACTAGCCTCATAAGTCAAATTATATTTGTAGTTTCGCAAAGCTCTTGTAAACCTCATGTGAATTATTTATATGTATAAGTGTATGTATGTGTTCAAAAAAATTTCTTACATATTTCTTTAAAGTTTATTTTCCAATTTGCAACAAAATCTTGAATATTTGCTCAAATATGAAATGCTAAAAAAATAAAAATAATAATCACTTAATTTTAATTGCCCATAATTTTTAAAGTATTTCTTTTTTCTCTGCTTTCTTTTACCGCAAGAAAAAGAAATAAATATTATTTTCGTGTTTTCTGCAAAAACTGTATTAAGGAAAATAAAACTATAAACTGCAATAGCATTTCAAATGCTATTTTTTTCTTTCATTTGGTCTATTGTTTGATGATTTATTTCTTGTAAGTCATTTGCTTTATTTAAAAGAAATTTTGATTTTTATAAAGCTTTTGTTGCAAAAAAAAATCATAATAATAGTAAATAAAAACAGCATGAAATAATAGAATTAGTGAAATAAATAAAATAATAAAATACTATGCCGTAGACTTAATTAAAAATGCTGTTATTTTAAGTTAACTCTAAGAAGAGCTCTTTCTGACGAACTCTTAATCAGCAGGGTGGTTATTAAATCATATAATTCGAAAAACAAAAGCTTTCGAAAGCAATTTAAGATTAAAAAGTAAAATGCCTAATTCGTTCATAGATGGAGCCACAATATTATGAATACGACTTACCTTGTGTGAACACAGACATAATAACGAATCCATATATAAAGTTGTATTTTTTTTAAAAGCTTTTAAATTTCTTTGTTTGTTGAAAGAAAGTAAACATTTCTCATTTAATTTTTTCACAATATTATATAAGAATGCAAGGTTTTAGGTTTTTCAAATTATGTTTGAAAAGTGTGCAGATGAGTTGCCATAAGCACTAAAGAAATGTTCATATATAGACTATCCGTCATGTGATGTCGATAGAAAATGTTCGTTCGACAATTTCTATTAGAAACCAACAAAAATCCTTATTTTTATTGTTGTTTTCTTTTAATATCGTGGGGAAAACCCCAAACTTAAAAAAAAATCGCCGACACGAAAAAATCGCCAAAGGCCGAAAAAATCGCCAAACTGAAAAAAGCGCTAAAACAAAAAATTGCTAAAACTAAAATAAATAAAAAGCCAAGAACCAAAACAAAATCGCCAAAAAGGAAAAAATACGCCAAAACTAAGAAACGCCAAAACCGACAAAAACGCCAAAACCGAAAAAAGCGTTAAAAAGCGCACTTAAAATTAAATAGAAAATTTGACATCAAATAAGATATTTCATTACATAGGCTAAAGTTCGTACAGTATTACATATCGTAGGTCTGAAGTAAAAAGCCAGGATAATGTAAAAACATAATAATTTCTAAACTATTGCAAAGGAATTTTTAGACGAGGTATATTTGTGTATAATTTATTGGAATCACTGAAAACCTCAATTTCGTAAAAAATTCGAGTTAGGGCCTTTCTACTTGAGACCATCGATGTCCGTATGGAATCCTTCGAGTGTGAGTTAAAGTCGCACTTTTACTTTGAAGTTAAGCAGTTTTTATTTTCCATCTTCAGTCCCTGCTGCCTTGACAATCAGTGCTGGATTTACGTATAGACCCGTGAGGCCTAGGCTTAGGACGGCATGATTTTAGGGGGAGGGGGGCAAAATTTTAAGAACCCCAAAAATTAACATTTTAAATAGTTTGAAATCGATCATTTTTGTGAATTACTTTTGCTTTATAAATATCAATGAAAAATTTATAATATAATTTTAACCTTACCCGTTAATTTATCGGTGCAATGTAAACTATTTTAGATATATCGTCCCTGTTTTATCTAAGTGATCTATCTAACATTTGTAAAATTTTACAGGAGTGCAGCTGTTATGATTGTTGTCTACATGCATTCTTATGGAAACGTCTGAAATAGTTTTACTTTTATAGGCAAAACAGTAATGCTTACAGTCATGAAAATTGTAGACAAGGTCTATTATGCCTCATAAAGTCTAGTAGTGGAATTAACTAAGTTTTCAAAAAAATTTCAGTTAAGGTCGCTTCAGACTGTAATACAAGTATTAATACTTTTGTGGAAAATGCAAATCTGACATGTTGAGTTGTTATTGTTTTTTTTGAAAATTTTGAAACAAATATAAGACCAGGAATGCATTTTCGTCAAAAGTATTAATACTTGTATTATAGTCTGAAACAGCCTTTAGGTCGGTTAGTTAAAACAGCGACGATATATGATAGCATTCTAACCAGGCCATTGTGCATTGTTGAGATTTACCGACAGTTCGGGTAAGTGTTTGTGTTCATTTGCTAAGATTTATTAACAAGCAGCGTTTAAAAACTTCTGATTTGTGTAATTGCTTTTCCTTCTGCTTACGCTTCTGCTTCGGAAAATGTAAACAGTCGCAGTCAAAGCGAACATACAAAACTTAAAGTAATACAAAACGGAGAATTTCAACAGTCAACATGTTCGAACAGTTGTCGGTTTGCTGCCTTAAAAAAATTCGGATGTTAAATTTTCGTTTTTCCTAGACTATACTTTTTTTTTCCAAAAAGTGTAACTGCAACTCAACAGAAAATTGTGCATTAATTATATGATTTTCGGAAAAAAAATTATGTGAGACATTTTTAGCTTTTTAATTGAACTATAGTGAATTTTAATCAGAAATAATTTCTTATTCGGGCTTAAGTTAAGTAATTTCAATTCTTATTGAATGAAATATTTTTATTAATTAATGTGAGTTTATAAAGAAGAGAAGAAAAACTAAACTTAGACTTTTATTAGCTGGGGGAAATACCGATACTTTTCTATGCAGCCACGCACTTCATCAGCATTTTTTAATTTAATCAATTGTATACACAATAATCATTTCTCATATTCCGCACATAGAAAATTTAAGTTAAATAGCTGATGTTAATAAAAATTTCTACCCAAGTAGATAGACTAGGGTGCTGATGAAGTGCGTGGCTGCACGGAAAAATATCGATATTTCTTCCAACTTATAAATTCTAGTTTAATTTTTGTTCTCTTCTTTAGAAACTCACATTAATAAATAAAAATATTTCATTCAATAAGAATTGAAATTACTGAACTTAAGCCTGACTAAAAATTTTTTCTGAAATAAAAAAATTATAGTAAAAAAATTGTGTAAAATTACAATTTTTGAGTTAAAAAGTGCCTAGACACGTTCAGATTATATTGCCAAATTTGGTTCTCAAGAAATTAGAAATTGTCCTTGTCAGTTATTGTAAAAGAAATTAAAAAAAATACTTTTGCAAAAAAAAAAAAAAAATAAGATGCATGAAGAAACAATATTTTCGACGTAATATGTAAATAAGATTTATTTAGTGAACTCTTAGCTACATTATTTCCATATATAGTAAAGTGCTATCTAAGTGCTATCTAAGTCTAAGTCTGAATTAGTTGTTGGCCAAAAAATTATGACACCATTTTTTGAGAGCGTACTGTTTTTCGGAATCTTTGGAGATTCATAGAAATTAATTGGTCACCAAAATATATAGGGGTTTACTTCCCTTTGGTAGTACTATCGAACCTATATTGTCAGGACCATGCGGATTTTGAACTGCTGCACAGTGTAATTTAAATATGTATAAGTTTCATATTTAATTTTAAAAAGCTTTTCTTCATAGAGCAAAAAGGGTGGTATATCTTACGGGGCCTAGGGTGACATCAAACATTAATCCGCCACTGTTGAAAAATTTATCTTGATTCCGACGATTTATGAAAACATAATTTGACCTGCGAACCACTGTGCGTGATATGCAGTTAATATAATTTGCCTTGCAAATACATACATACATATGTATGTACTTACATCAGAGCTGCCCACAGAGAGATAACCGAGAAAAATGTATTAGCGTATGTGTATTCATTTGTATAAAAAGCCGATTGATGTTCGGCGCGCTGGCGCTTCTCTGGGCAGCCTGGACTTACATACATATGTTTTTGCCCGCCTGCCTGTCCATCTGTCTTACTGTCGTTTTATTTGCTTCCTCCGAATTACATACAGGTACTTAACAGTTGTTATAGTAATAGTTAATTTTTATATTATTATTTTCTACTTTATTTAAGTACGTACTCGTATTTATTTTCAAAGTTTATATACTTTTATTATCAGATGTATGTAGTTGCTATTTGTTTTTTTTTTAATTTTTTGTGCAACCAACTGTAGTTTAAAATCAACTGCAAATTGCCCAGACAGCAGAAAGAAAACTGAAAAAAAATTTCACATTAGAAACGCAATTTATGTATATTTGACCGATTGTACAAAGGGGGCAAACAGATAGATTGTTGGACTGTCTATTTGACTGGCTGGCTATTTTATTTATATGTATATCTATTGCGTTTAAAGCAATCATGTGCAATCATGGAAAAGCAAATAAAATTATAAACTTAAACTTAAAAAAAAATAATGTGAGTCAGCAAAGCTATAATTTTTAAAAAATTAACTAATGCTGAGTACACATGCATAGTGCATTTGTAATGTCGTCATTTTGTGGTAACATCTTCAAAATATGAACACATTAGCAAAATTCACAATCTTGTGCAAATGGTCTTGCATAGTAGCTTGTGCAAAATTATAAAGTGGCGGTATTCGATGTTTGATGCAAATTGTCTTGCGTAAGTGCAAATGCAAAATATCGTAGCTTTTCTTTCAAATCCACCAACAAACTACACACACAATCCAAAGAAAAGCTACGATATTTTGCATTTGAACTTATGCATGCCAATTTGCATCAAACATCGAATACCGCCAGTGTATTGATACTTACCACTAAGAATTGTTAAGTAGTGATTATCAATATACTATACCATTTTGCACAAGACTGTGAATTGGGTTATTATGTTTTTTGTTTGCAATGCAATGTCATATAACGAAAAGTTGCTTAAAATGACTAAACCTTGCCACCAGTACACACTACTGCCATGCCACAAAATGCCTTTAATGTGTATTCAGCAAAGGTGTTAGTTTAATGATACTTAAACAAAAATCACCGAACTTTGCTCTCAGACTTAATGAAGTATTCTCAAATGCAATTGCTTGAACTTAAGGTACTGGTGGCACTTGATTAATTATAGGCTGTTAAGTTTGGGATTTTTTTGTACTACGAGTATGTTGGTGTAACATAACATATGTACATTCATACATACATACACAACATAAATGTGCATTGGCACAAATATCACTATTTTTTTTTAAGTTTGTAGCAAAATGTACTGTAAACTGTAAAATAACTTGTACTATTTTTTTTTTTTTTTAATTTATGCTGACAGAATGCTGGCAAATAGCATGCCAACACATGTTATTGCATGTCAGTGCCAGCAAGACAGCCAGCATGTTTATTAAACAAATATGATTTGTGTTGGACATCAGTGAAAAGGTTATTGGGGTGGTGGCGGGTGTTGTAAGTAAAATAAAAATTTTCTAAAAAAAAATCAATTGACTTCAAGTATAACTTATGCTGAGTAGTACACATTTGGCATTTCTGCTGTTGTCGTTTTGTTGTGTCATTTTTGAAATGTATGCAATGCCGTCCATATTAGTTTTTTTTCAGTTACTAATAATCCCAAATTATTATTTTACTTATTCAGTAAAATATTTTTTTATTAGGAATACATTAAAATTGATTATTTAGGGGCTTAGCTGGATCCTATGCGCATGTCACTGTTGCTAATGCAGATCATCAAGGAACCTTTACCCAAAGTTTCTTAGAAAAACTACAGTTATTATATAATAAACTTTCATTTAATTAAATTAGAAGCTCAACAAATATAAAAGTTGAAACAAGAACTCAGTAATCAAAATGTTTTTTATTTTCTTACTTTACCCTTGCTACATTTTCTGACTTTTTTCAGTTCGAATTGTAGTTGTAAGAAGTATCTAAAGAAAATAAATGTAAATAATAGAATAGAGTGTTGCCACACAAGTACTTTTGACCGGGTGCAGTCAAGTTAATAACTAGTGATGTATTTTACTGAATAAATAAAATAATAATATTGGATTATTAGTGCGTTAAGAAATGTTAAACTTAAGCTGTAACAATTCCAAAAAGAAAACACTAAATACCTAATTGTGTAAAATCCAACGCCAAGCGTTGCCAAATTTTATATGGCCAAAACTTTAATTACAAAAACAAAATACATAAAAAATTTGTCAACGCTAAGCGTTGCCCAAAGTTTTTTTTGTTTGTTTTAACGCAATATCACACAAAGAAAAATATTGGAAATGGCAAACTTTTCAGCATTAGTTGCCAGCAAGGCGAATTCATTTCACGTGTTCTAATCAAAACAGGTGACTTTTTTGCCGCTTTTATTCTTCAGTACATTTTTGTGGCATACCAAAGACGAAATTTTCTAAGCAAATTAAGGCGAGTCTACATTATATGAATATCCCTTGTTTGCTTGTTGTGACACAAGACGAATTGGTTCTTGAAATTGAGTCAGATGCAAGGCGAATCCATACTTGGTGGGCGCAAGGGATGAGGTTACTATTATACCTGGGATGTCAAGACACATTTTTCAGTAAATTTTTTTGACATTTCAAGTATATATATATATATATCTCAAAGCGAATTGAGCTGAGTATAACTTATATGAAATTTCCTTGGTAAGATGTCAACACATATTTTTGATATATCAAAAATGTATTTTCAAAACGAATTGAGGCAATTCTACATTTAATGAATATGCACCAGCTTCTAAATATAGCCCAAGGCGAAATCATGCCAGGTGGTATCAGCTGTCGTGGTGATTATATTCGCCGCTTGTAATTTCAATGTCTCCCAATTGAGAATATACACTTTTCAGCCCTGGTGATTATTTTCACTCCTTATAATTTGCATATCAAGAATTAATTAGCTTCAAAAATAATTTATTTGCCAGCGAGGCGAATTCATATTACGTGACCTTTATCGCCTCTTATAATTTGAGTATCACCCCATGTCAACACACATTTATTTTTTTGACCACCCAAGAATTAGTTTTTTTAAGCGAATTGAAGCGAGTCTACGTTATATGAATATGACTTTTTAAAGTGAATTGAAGCGAGTCTACATTATATGATTATGATTTGGTATTACCCCAGACGAATACTTATTAGGTGGTCTCACCCGCCAGGTTGGCTATTTTCGCCGCTCGCTTTTAATTTTAATATCACTCAAATGTAAACATAAATTTTTCAGTAAATTTTTTTTAAATCCCAAGAAAGAATTTTTCAAACTTTATGTGAATAAGCCTTGCTTGCTAAATGTCCTACGGCGAATTCTTGCCAGGTAGTCTCGACAGCACAGCAGCTCAGCTGATTATTTTCGCCGCTTGTAATTTTAATTTCTCGCAAATAACAATACCCATTTTTTGATTAATTTTTGACATCCCGAGAACTCATTTTCCCGGCAAATTGATGCGAGTCTACTTTATTATAAATGAGAATTGGTGGCTAAATGACCCAAGGCGAATTCATACCAGGTCGTCTCGACAGCTCAGCAGCCCAGCTGATTGTTTTCGCTACTTGTAAATTGAATTTCCCTCAGATATTAAAACACACGTTTTAGTAACATTTTTTGACATCCCAAGAAAGAATTTTTTTCAAGCGGATTAGGACAAGTTTACCTAACATGAATATAACTTGGTATGTCCTACAAAATTTTAATTCGCTTAATAACCCCTCTGTCCATTGCAGGCTTTTGGCTCCTTTTCAAGGATCTTCTCCACTGTTGTATGTTTTCATTTAAATATTCCGCTTAATTTCTCCACGAAGTTTAGTCAAAGTTGTTACGAATAAGGAAATTAAGCTGCAATTAATTTCTTACCTGTT
This sequence comes from Tachina fera, assembly GCA_905220375.1. NCBI lineage: Eukaryota > Metazoa > Arthropoda > Insecta > Diptera > Tachinidae > Tachina > Tachina fera. The sequence continues at coordinate 96,991,452 of LR999967.1, read as the reverse complement.
GCTTTAATTTATATATGTAAGTAAAATTTCCTCAATCTTTTTTCCTTTTTAGTTTTGGTAAATAATTCAAAAAATATGCAAATAATTTTCTCTATGATATTTTCACGTCTCTAACATTTGCAAGGCATTTTAATTGGTCAAAACCAAATTTCATGTGCGAGTTTGTTTTGTATTATTTTTTTCAAAACCTTGTTACTGGATTTTTTAACACCAGCAAGCAGCAGTTGCGCTCTACTGTCAATTATGGCATTTATGGGTGTTGGTCACTTGTTTTATTAAAATAAATAAAATTTTTGTTTTATTGTTTAATTTATTTTTTTTTTAATTTTTTTTTATGAATATAGTTTGCACAATTGTAAAGTAAAACATGAGCACGCTGCTCGCTTTAAGTTAAGGCTAAAATTGGAATTGCGGATTGTATTGTTAGTGGCTTAAATTGGAAGCGTGCATTGGTTTTAATAAGGAAAAAAAATTATCTGGCGTTTGGCACGTTTATTGATCTTGTGCATTTACTTAAAAAAAATATTTTGAGCAAATGCGAGGGTTATTGTGTAAATAGACAGCTTTGAAATTTTTCTTAAGGTTTTTTAATGCTAGAAGATATTTTAAGTAATAAAATAAGAAAAGTGAAAGAAAATTTCTGCGGTCTTTATAAACAAACGCATATGTCGTAAAATTACTTGTTTTAGGTAGAGTCTAAAGACAAAATGCGATGTAATTTCTGTAGCAAAAAGGAAAAAGTGTTTAAGTCGAGATAAGCTGTTTTCGAGTTAATACTAGCTCCGTAATCTGCATATTGGAAAGTACCCCTGGTCAAAGTCTCAATTAATTTATGCTATTTTTGAAGAAGTTATAGCAAAATTACTTGCAGCTTATCTTTTTTAGACTTCTAATGTAATTTGGAATAATAGCTTATTTAAGGTTATACTTTGGGATATTTCAACTCAAATGTATTACTTGTAGTGTTAAGAAATATGTTTGCTTAAAAAACTAGAGGTGAACAGAGAAATTCCCAATTTTACTGTAAAAGAAATTCATTTCTGCAAATCGACTTGAACGCTTCAAAGTGCTCTCCTGAAAAAAAGTAAAATATGACTTGAGCACTTTTCCCTTATTGCCACAGATTTTGTTCTATCTATTCGTTTAACAAGCGTTTATTGTAAAAAAAACCAACCATGTCATAAAGATTTCGCTTCTTAAAAAATAATTTAAATTCTATATCAGTAAAATCACTTTTCACACCACACATGATTATTTTAGAGTTAAAAACTATTTAGAAATAACATCAAGGGACAGTTTTTATATGAAATGCGTAAATAGTTTTAAAAAATTTTTATGTGGTTTTTAGTTAAAAAATTAAAACAAAATCTTTCCATGCTACTCCGAAAAGTTATATGGTCTCATAAAAAGTAGAAAAAATATGACGTCATCGTATTTATAAACGTAAAATCTTATTAAACTAAATTCAATTAATAAAGATCATACAATTTCATACATATATCGAACGATGCACAATGGGGCGAAAAGCACCTTTTTCATGGATCAATTCATATCTCCACAGCTATAATAATGAGGCACACTAAATTTGATGTGTATAACTCTTTCAATAAATTCCATGCGATACTCACGCTAATGGGTGATTAATGCGTGACAGACGCGTGACTAATGCTTGACTCACGCGTAACTAATCAAAATGACACAGAATAAAAACAGTAAAATTTTAACTTAAAATCTATAAAATCTACTTAAACAAGGTTAATCTAATATTTTCGGCAATGATTTTGCTTCGTATGTGTTTAATTTTAATTTAACATAATTTATAATAATTTTCAAATGAAAATTATTTTTATTTCACGTTGCATTAACATTTACGTACTGTTAAATTCAAAATGAGGAATCATGTTGAATCAAAGTTATTTCAAGTTGGATCAACATGAATTTAATTTAATGTAGTAATAGCATTTTATTAATTATTTAACTTACGTGTGGTTAACATAGACATCAAAAAAGTTTTTGTACATAAATTAAATTAAATTAATTGGCCTCCCCAAGATTTAAAGACTAACAGCCTTATTTGTAAAAGTTATTAAGGCTTTTTAAAGGCCTTTTAAAACAAATATTCAAGTTAGAATTTAACATCATTTCTTATCATTTAACATACAATTTATTTGAAAAGTTTTAGTTTAAAAAAATACAAGTTACTTTGTCTTGACTCTTGAAATTTAATTCGTAGCAAGATTTTGTCGTTTGAGGAAACGTTTTCCCAATACTTCGCTTATTTTCATAGTCTTCTTATTACCACTGTCTTTGTTTAAGACACCATTATCCATCGAATGCAGCTCAAATATATTCTGAAAATACCATGGTATTCACAATCCTTATACATACTTGTCAGATGATGAATGTTAAAAAAAAAAATTAGAGAATGGGAGTGCCTTCTATATTTACATCATGGAAAATACTATATTTATTTTGTTACTTTCCCTGAACACCCTTTACATACTTTAATAACCTATTGATCTAATTTCTCCTTATAAGACATAATGCTGGCATTTCCTGCAGCAAAATATGCCAAAAAATTGTTATTGTAATTAAATAAAAAAAAAGTCAATAGAAATTACTGGCGCATGGCTTGACAGTTAAGTGACAAAACTGAACAGTACTTTGAATGCAAATATTGAGACTTCATTGAACACAAAATTTTGGAATTACAATACGACACTAAACAAAAGGAAATACTAGAAATTTGTATGTAAATCCATTTTTATAAGTCTCTGGTTCGTTTTAAATACTTTTGGGTAGAGATGGCCTACACTCACGGTGAATAATGTATACTGTTATCAATAGATTTTTTGAGTGATTGCTTTATGCCTTATAAATTCTGAAATATGTATTTTAATTTGTAATTTCATATTTCATTTTATGCATTTGTAGATAGAATGTACACCACTCACGATTATTTCATTCACTTTGCAGTACATTACTTTTAATATCAAAAACTTGTGAGCCGTGAGTGAGCATGTGTAAGAGGAATTTTTGTCTAATTAGAAAGTTCCAAGATATAATTTGAAGTTTCTGAAAGTAAATAAAAAAAGTGAGAAATAAATAAAACAGTTTCCGCGGAAATCACCCATTTATTTTGGTCCTAGTTTACTTCACGTTTGGTGTACGGACCCTTATTGTTTTCGTTAAGATGTCCGTCCTGGCATCCGTTGTCTGTCTGTATGTTTGTCATAGTCTGATTTCTGGAGAACCGTAAGAGCTAAGGACATGAAATTTGTACAGAATATGTAAACCTCTGGCTCCTACACCAACATATATATGACAGTTAAAAATTAAAGGGTGTTTTCAAAAAAGGGTTATTGTTTAAATAAAAATTCCAATGAAAAAAAAACGCTTGAGCGAAAAATATCACCAAAAATAAAATAAAAAGTTTAAATGTAAAAAAAATCACCAAAAGTAAAAGGGTCGCCAAAAAACCTTAAAAAAATCGAAATAAACCCAAAAACAAAAAATCTAAAATACCGCCAAAAAAATCTCTAAATCTAAAAGTATGTATGTAAAAAAAAACAAACAAAAAATAAATTTCCAAAAACCGAAAGAAATGGACAAAACGAAAAAAGTGTCAAAACCAAATAAATCTCCAAAAACCGAAAATAATCGCATAAAATCTACAAAAGTGCGAAAAAGAAATAAGCATCGCTGTAACGTAAAATATCGTCGCCAAAACGAAATAAAGCGCCAAAATTAAAAAAATGAGAGAGAAAAAAGCAAAAAACTGAAAAAAATCGGTAAAACAAACAAAAAATGCGCCCAAACTAAACAAAATCGCTAAAACTAAAATTAATCATCAAAACTTATAAAAGCCAAAAACGGAAAAAACCATAAAACTGAGAGAAATCCGTATGGAACGTTTAGTGTGCGAGTCAAAGACGAACTTTACTAAATTCAGTGACAAATAGTATGATAGAGTCTATTTTTCTAGAGAGAGATGGATAGATGAAAAAATAGAGATAGATACATAAAGAAAAGTAGATAGAGAGCTTAAGAAAGAGAGATGGAAATGAATGGAGAAAGAGATATGGATGGAGAAAGAGAGATAATGGATGGGGAAAGAGAGATAGATAGATTGTGAGAGAGATAGAGATTGCGTGAGAAAAACCGATAGGTGGAGAGTAAGAAATATATAGCTAGATAGAGAGGGGATAGAGAGGTGAAGAAAAAGAGATAGATAGATGGAGAAATAGAAAGATAGATTGAGAGAAAGAGAGAGAGAGTGTTCGAGAAAAACCGATAGGTGAAGAAAAAAAATAGGTAGAGAAAGAAATATAGAGAGAGATGAAGAAAGAGAGATAGATAGAAAAAGAGGGAGAAAGAGAGAGAGAGATAGATAGATAGATAGGTAAATAAAACATTTGATGTATAGAGAGAGATAGAGTGAGATAGAAAGAGGGATAGATTAAAAGATGCGACAGATAGAGAAACTGCATTCAAAGAAATTTTTTGTGTACGAAACAACTGCGTGAGTTAAGCTTCACATTTTCCATTAATGTTGATGCATTTTCTTCCAGCAGTTTTGCGAAAAGTTATTCACTATACCATCTCTAATTGTGTTTAACTAAATTAAGGTTTCTGTTGTTGTATACGTAGAGGTCTCCAGCTGTTTGTAGTTTGGACAAAACCACTGGTTCTGCTCAAATACTTTTGGGTAATAAATTTTTATTTTATTTTTTTCCATACAAACACTGTCTCTTTGGACTTTACTTGAAAAAAAAACTGCATTTTTGTTTGACTCTTAGTCATGATTTTTGTTTATTGCATATTTTTTAATAGTTCTTTTTTTTCTTTTTTCTTTGTTGTTGTTGCACATTTTTAAAATACTTCTTTGAGGTGACTATTAGCTGTCAAAGGTGCCTGGCGGCAGGCAAGGCATCAGTTCATAACTGGAATGTTGGTTGAAAAGCTTTGGCTGGTTGAGTAAAAAAGCATCGATAACGGCTTAAATAATTTTATATAAAAGAAAAAAGTAATCATATGGGTGTAGCTGTTGTACATATCGTTATTGTGTTAATCTTCTTTGCACACTCTCCTCAACACACCCTCCCTGCCCAGCTCTACCGTTTAAATCTTACTTTCATGCATTGCATTCTCACTTGTTGAACTCAGCTTTATTTTGGTGCTATTGCTGTTTTATAAATAGCAAATAACAGTTAGTGTTTCTTCTTAACATGAAAGACTAAGAAAAAAAAATTACAAAATTTCACTAGCTGTGGGAGAGTTTCGTTAAATTTAATTGAATGTGACACATTATTTATTTTTGAAGAGGGAAATTGCAAACTGAAATAATATTTAAAAATAAAAGTTTAACTATTGAAGGAAAAACTAAGGAAATTTTGCATATAAATTGTAAGAAGCTGCTGCTGACTTTGTAGTAAGAATGTCTTAAGTATACCATTGATGGGGTTTTTGTTAATTTCTAAAAACTATTTTGCAACTAAATCTCGTTAAATGTAAAATATTTGTAATATTTCATACAAATTCATTGAAACGTGTAAGATGCGAGTTGTATTGAAATTTAAAATTATAATTTTCTTGTTAAAAAAAAATTAACATGTTTATTATTGCGTTCTTGTTTCAGCTGTTGTTTAACTTGAACTTCTCATTTGTTTGAATAAAAATTAAATATAATACTGTAGACACGCTGGTAGAATTTTTTTGGGTAAATGCGATAAATATATTAAACTTTGAATATATTTAACTTTGCTTTTTGTTTTACTCTTTCTAAAGCTTGTTTTTTTAGAGTGTCACAACTTTGAGTTGGCATCACTGCTTTATTTGAGCATACATTTAACAGTTTTCAGTTGCTTTTTCTTAAGTTTGCTTTGAAATTTCATTATGAATCGGCATACAGCGGAGCAACGCTTGCAAATTGTTGAAATTCTTAATCAAAATAATTTTTATATTTGTCAAACTCATCGCGAAAAAATTTAATTTTCCGATGAAGCCCATTTCTGCTTGAATGGGTACGTAAATAAGAAGAATTGTCGCATTTGGAGTGAGGAGAATCGACAAGGTTTTGTCGAAACACTATGACATACATCTACAGAAAATTACTGTTTAGTGCGCTTTATAAGCTGGCAGAGTCATTGGCCAAAATGTCTTCAAGAACAATGATGGTCAGAATGTTACTGTCAATGGTGAACAATATAGGAACCAGTGATCTTCAATTAATAGTTTTTTCGCTATTCATACTCACTCATGAAATTATAAATATAAATGCGTAGACATCGTTAAAACTCAACTTCTAGGATTAACGCTCACTCACAATAAGATTTATTTATAAGTACAGGTTGAAATAATATATTCATATTCATACCACACTCATAAATCACCTCAGTTTGATCTATAGTTTCAGGAAAATACTTATACTACTCACATTCATTCAGCTCGCTTAACTCATGCATGTATGTATAAGCACTAAAAAAAATTAAAATTCAAGCACTTGAATTTGAATTGGAAACAAAGTTTACTTCAAAAATTTTTTCAAGTAATTTTCAAGTTTGAAAATTTTTTCAAATAAAAAAATCAAACAACATACATATATGTTCAAACCTTGTCAAATACATAATTTATTTATTATTAAAACTAAAATTGTTGAGCAAATATCAAAAATAAATAAATAAAAGTGAATTTGGAAAACAAATCTGATTAAAATCGTAAAATAGCGCAGGCAGATGTGCGGAATAACATTATTAGAAAACCAAGGAATTGCATTTTGCTTTCTATTTTAAAAGCCTTGTTTTTGCTGCTTGAAATACACTTGAATTCAATTGTAATACAAGGTTGAATTACAGTATAATTCAAGGTTTGAATTGAACTGTAATACAATTGAAATGTTCGAGTTGAACTCAAGTTCCCATTGCACTGGAGAACGCTATTGAAATAAAGTGTAAATCAAGCATAATTCAACCCTTGACAATTGAATGTAAGGCTCGAATAACAGTTGTTTTACACTTGATTTCAAGCAAAATTGCTTATTGGGACATAACCTTATAACGAGATCTTTAATGTTAGTATGGGAAGTTCGCATTCTGAAGCATACTTATTTTGCATCGTCCACAGGCATTGTGTTAAGGAGAGTCGAAATCAACAACGTCATAAATGTTGCTAAATATGAGTTTGATGCGCACTTCAAACTTTCGAGTGAATATGATTCATAGACAACATTGCAATAAGTATGAGTGCCAATAAGTACAAGAAATTATAAGTTATGATTTAACTCTACTCACTTCTTCACTACTCATTTTTTTCCCTGATATGAACATGATTTGAAATTTTTTCGTACCTCAATTACGTGGCATTAATCTTGCTGATATATGGTTCCAACAGAACGGAGCCACATGCCACACAGCGGGTGCTATAATTTGCTTGACTCAAAGAAACTTTTGATAAAAAAATAATTTTATTTAATTGGCCATCAAGATCATGTGATTTAACCTCATTGGATTATTTTCTTTCAAGTTATGTTAAGTCACTTGTCTACGTTGATAAACCACAAATTATGGAACAGAACACCTGTAAATCAAGATTCGAAGAGTTATCGGTGAAATACGGCCGCAAATACAGCGAAAAGTTGTTGAAAATTGTTGTTCCAAATTACGTCTTCTACGCGCCAGCCGTGCCGGCCATATGGCAGAAATTGTATCTAAACATTAATTTCATAAAAATTTCTTTCCAACAAAGCCTGTTTCATTGATATTAAAAATATATTTCCTTATTTTATTATGATTTAAGCTAGTGTCACTCTATAAAAAAACACCCTTTATATGTAATTTTTTTATTTTTATTTCATACACAATAAATGGATTTAAATTATTTGCAAATTGAGCTTGTGTTTTCCCATTTTAGTTCTATAGAATTTTGCATATCCATATTTCTGGTTGATTGTAAACAAATTATGGCAATTTTCTTTTCTGAATATAATTTTTCTAAACTATAATTGTGTTCATAGAATTTGAAAATTGATTTTTTTCCTTACCTTTCAAAAAAAAAAAAAAAAGGAAATCAAGATATTTCCCATCCCAATTTATTTAAACTTTAAATGAAAAATTGTTTATTACATTTATGGAAAAGCAAAGCGACAAGATCGAAAATCTTATTTGGCACTCGAATTATCTGAGGCAAGTTATTTGAAGCTGTAGTTTGAAAAAATAAATAAATAATTTTACATTAGACTTGTGCAAATTTATTCTCAATTTCACTCTCATTCTTAACTTTGCACTATTTGCAGTGGCCTTAAGTAAATTTTCAATGTGGCCTAAATCTATGACACTCGTCCGTCTAGTTTCAATTACTTCCATGTCTTTTATTAGTATATACTTTGCAAATTTTTGAAAGTAAATTTTTTTTTATACGCAAACTTTTGTCTTTGGCCTTGATAAAGCGTTTTCGCATTTCAAGTAGTTTCAGCTCTCCAGCAATTCATTCATTCATTCATTCACGCTTTTTCTACTGCAAAGATTTCATTAAAGCTTGGCACACTTTTATCGCCCTCCCCACCCATATCAAATATACATGTTTATTGTATAAATTATAAAAAAAAATTAATGTTCTTCTAATTTGGCAGTTATATTCCTAATTTAAAATCATGAAAGTTTTTTTTTCACAATTATTTTCATTTAATTTTGTGTATAAAAGAAATATGTATGAATTACTCGTGCTACTTTTGTTTAATGTTATTTTAATCAATTACGAAATCGTTAAGAGTAGAATGTGGCGGTACAGAGTTGTTTGGTAGTGAGTGGCCTGTATCCGTTGTCATTACTGGGTAGCCGTTGGTTATTTGTTTTATTTTTTTTCTCTTGTTTGCTATTTCGCTATTACCACTTAAGATTGTTGGCAGTTTAACTGTTCTCAGGCAAGTATGCAAAAGAGTAAAATCACAGCCTTGAAAAAATAAAAAATAATTTGTTATTGTTGTAGAAGTTACAATAACAGCATAACTAAATATTATGTCATTTGATTAGTATTATTGCTGAACACATCACAACAGCTGGACGTTAATGAACTCGTTAAGGTGTTTTTAGGGTTCCGTACACCAAAGGTGAAAACAACAGCAACAACAACAACAATATGACAGTTAAAATCTAAAGCCAGCAATGCCAATGTTCTTCTATCAATTGGTTTTATTCTGACAATGTAATTTTGACAACTTGTTGTCTCTTGGAAACCGTAAAGCGACAAACTCTTGACATTTTCAAAAACGCTAATACGAAAGCATCCCAAAATTAAAAAATCCCCAAGCCGAAAAAAATTGCACAAAACAAAAAAAAGCGGAAAAAAATATCTCAAAAACTAAAATAAATCACCAAAAACCGAAAATATCACCAAAATAAAAAAATGTGAGTCCGATCACAATGAAAACTTTTTTTTAATATTAGCTCATGGTAACTAAAATAAGATATATAAATTTTTGACTCTACTGTATTCAAAAATCTATGGAAAACTGCATCTTTAGTAGTGGAATTATTAGTTGTGAGGTTTTGTGGAGAATTGCTCATATGCATGTGTTTTTTTTTATATATCTTGCGACTCTGGGTTTGCAAAATTTGTATTAAAATCTCCACCCATAATAATTGGCATGAGATGTAGATTGTTACCCAATTGTCGTGCACCAGCTTCAGTGTAAGGCAACAGTACGTAATGAACATATGTTATAATATAATATTATAAATTCTTTATAAAGACTGCTATATATCTTTCAAACAAATGTTTGACAATTTATTTAAAAGTTTATATATATTTTATTTATTTTATATTTTTCAACTTTTTAACAAAATTATCCTGCACTGCAACACTATTACACTTCACAAGCAATTTCTATTAAAACTAACATTGCTCCTGAAGGTATGCTTTAAAATTCGGTTGAGTGTATTTCTATGCAGCTGTTAAGTTTCTCTGTATTTCTCGTTCGTATAATTACACTAATACACTCATACATAGCTCACACCGATTTGATAACGCTTTACGATCTTACCCAAAATTTGTAATTGTAAAAACCGTAAAAACGCTATAACTAAAAAATCGCTAATTCGAAAAAATCGCCAAAAAGCAAAGCAGCTCCGGGAGAGTCAACGCCACGCGCCGTTGGCAATTATTTCATAAATTCAACCAGGCCACTGTTGTTTATTGGTCTTGGAGAGTTTTGCGTCTCCCTCGCAATGGTTGACTGATCTGCCACGGATTACCGTATAATCTTGAGGTTCTTTTGTGGAATTTCTTTAATATAATTTTATATAAATGACCGAATATCTATTCAAATAAATAACTTCCCAAGCAAAAATTAAATAACTCAAAAAATTAAAAATTAGGTTTTTTCCTCGTTAAAATAACTCTAAACTTTTTTTTAATTCATGTTATTATATTTATTATTTTAATTAATTGAACTGTAATAATTGTTTAACAATTAATAATTTGATGACCGGGCTCAAATTCAAGAGACAAATTAGGGCACTTGATATATGTACATATGTATAACGAAATTTCAATAGGGTTTACAGAAAGTGTTTTCGAAGCCTCAAATCGAAATCACTTACTTAAGTGAAGCTAAAATACTTAAAATATGCAATAAGCCAATAAACTGCACAAAACTGTAGTCAAGTTAGCTTAGACTTTCAATTCATAATGATTTCATTCTTTCGGGTGTCTGCTTGTGGTTCGGTGTTCTTGTGTTTATTTAAATTTGCCTTTTGTATTTATTTATACATATATTTTTTTTCAATTGTACAAGTAATTCTTTTTTTTTGTGTTTTGTAATGTATTTAACGGAAATTCGCAATTTTCCATTTGCCGTTATGTGAGAGAGTTTGTCGTCATTTTCCATTCAACATCAGCAATGTTTGCTTTTGTATCGGTTTTTTATTGTTTGCGAATACTCCCAAGCCAAATATGCACAAAAACACACGAACATACAGTCATACACAAACACAAACACACACACACACAAATTTATGCATAATTGACCATATAATTTTCTGGTCAATAGTAGATTGTTGTATGTACATGTAATTGTGTAAGACAATAGTTTGTAGGCAAAAAAAAAAACAAAACAAATTATCAGAGAATAAACAGACTAACAATTGCAATTGTTGTTGCATTGTCAGTTAACAACCTTGGCTGAAGAAAAATTTTAATTGTAACAAAACAACAAATGAAAAAAAAACATACAAATAGAGAAACTGTTTGAATTTTAAATTCAAATTTACTTGCAAAATTCTCAGGTGGGAAAATTTTTAATTTAAACGATTTTTGCTTATTAAATGTGGCAGGTTTATAATAAAATTGTTTTAAGCTTGCACAAGTCGGTTGGTTGCACTTGTGTATAAAAAAGCAACGTATATTTATTTATCTCCATATAAAATAATCATTTGAAATTTATAATTAAATTTTTTTCATAGACATCTTATTGATTTATTTTGTAAAATTAAATTTTTTCTTATAATATTACTTTTCCACAGGATAAGTGACTTTCGTAGTTAACAAAAATATCCCCTAAAAAACGATTTCCATGCTAAAATAAAAATTATTTTTTTCACCATAAATTTTCTTTTTCAGGAATACTCAGATTAAAGAATAATAATAGTACTTTGATCGCATTTTTTCCAAAATTAATATTTGAATTTTTTAATAAAATCTTAAGTACCGTATTAATAAAAAATAATTTAGGTTTATAAAACGTTTCATGAACAAATTTACTTTTGTAAACCTTTTGTCAACAAAATTATTTTTTATGAATATGGCAGTAATTGTTTCCTAAAAATATACATATTTTAATTGATTTTTGAGGGTTTAGCTAGTTCCTATGGGCATTTCACTGTTGCTAATGGAGATCCTCAGAAAACCTTTAATGAAAAAATATCTTATAACAACTTGAGATATTGGTGGCTATTGTGGAAAACGCGTCGAAGAAGTGAAACTTTACAAAAAACAAAATTTTGTTTGTCATACATTTCTAAATTGAAATAAACGCGAGCACTTCAACGCGTTTCTCTCTCTCTCTCTTTTAAAAACGGCTGATTTTGTATGTAAAACAAAAACAATTTTTTTCAATTTACACAATTTTCTTTTTATTTTTCATGTAATTTTTCACCAAGTCGGCGCGTATTTCAGAATAGGCACCGATATGTTAAACTTTCATTGAAGCAAATGAGAAGCTCAACAAATATTATTATTGAAACAAGAACTCATTATTATATGAGCAGACTTTCTTTCTGCTCGATTTGTAGATGTCAGAAGAATATAATTGAAAATAAGTTTAAAAAACAACAACAATATTAATTCTTTTATATTCTATTATATATAAAATGACAAAAAATAGCCAACGCAAAAAAAAATCGCAAAAAACCGAAAACGCCGCCAAAACGAAAAAAGTGCCCAAACTAAAAAAATCTCTAAAACTACAATAAATCGCCAAAACTACCAAGACTAAAAAAACGCCAAAAATTAAAAACAAATGCCAAAAACCGAAAAAATCTCCAAAATGATAAAAATCGCTAAAATAAAAACCCAAAAAAACCAAAAAAAAATCGCCAAAATAAATAAATCGCCAAAAATCAAAAAAATCCCAAAACAACCAAAAAATCTTACCCTATATGTATATGTAATACATAGTTTAGGCATTTTTTTTCGTTAATGGTTTTTTTTAAATTTTGAGTGTTTTTTGTTTTGCCGTTTTTATTAAGTTTTGGCGCTTTTTTAAGTTTTTGTATTTTTTCCTCGTTTTGGCTATTTGTTTCGCTTTTTGGCGTTTTTACAGTTTGGCGATTTTTAGGGTGTTCCAAAACGAGCGACGAAAAATGTTAAAATCCAATGTGATATCCATAAAATTATACTTACATATCGCACTCAATCAGCAAGAGAGATTTTCGAAAAGACGAAAAAACTATCAAATTTCGATTCAAATTTATAAAGTAACACAAATTTTATCAACAAAAGAGTAATCGGAATACCCTGAAATTTTAGCAGTAGATGTATATATATTGATGTTGTTAGTTGATTTCTTGCAAAAAGTGAAATTTTAAAATTTTTTAGTTAATACCCTCTTGTTGATAAGGTGCGATATGTATATTGACACTTAAAACTTGTAAAATTAGTGTATTTTTATATAGACTACAACAATTAAGACAAAAATTAAAAAAAAAATTTAAATTAAAGGGTGGTCCATCAGTTAATGCAATTTTGGCTATGTAATTTTGACAACTTGCAAGAAGTAAACTCTTAAAATTTTCAAAAAACGGTAAAACTAGAAAATCCGAGAATTATAAAATCGCCAAACCAAAAAAAAATCGCCAAAGATTGAAAAAAAATCGCCAAAACGAAAAAAATCACCAAAATTAAAAAGAAATTTCTAACACTAAAATAATTCGCAAATTCGAAAAAAATTGTCCAAATGAAAAAAATCGCCAAAAAGCAACAAAGCGTCAAATACCGAAAAAAATTGCCAATATGCGAAAAAGGCGCCAATAAAAAAATAATTGTTAATATGAAAAAAAATCGCCAAAATGCAAAAAATCGACAAAATTACAAATAAATCGCCAAATTGAAAAAAAGCCAAGAATCGAAAAAAATCGCCAAAATGACAAAAAAAAGAGTCAAAACTAAAAAAAGCGCCTATATGAAAAAAGTCGCTAAAATGAAGAAACGCCACAAACCGAAAATCGCCAAAATTTAAAAAAAATCGCCAAAAAGTAAAATAAACGCCAAAAACCGAAAAAAATCGTCAAAACGAGAAAAAAGTATCAAAACTAATAAAATTGCCAAAATGAAAAAAACTCAAAAAAATCGCCCATATGAAAAAAATCTCCGAAATAAAAAAATCGCAAAAATTAAAAAAAAAATCAAAAGCGAAAAAAAAATAAAAAACTATATTTTATATAGGCTAAAGTAATAACATATTTAGTGTCCGTAGGGAACCCTTCGTGCGCGGCTCAAAGTCGCACTTCACTGAATTTATTTTTATTTTGGTGGTTTTTTTATTTAACATTCAGGCAATTTTTTTAGTTTTGGCATCTTTTTTGCGGTTAGGCGATTTTTTTGGTCTTTGGAGCTTTTTTATTTTGGCGATTTTTTTCATTTTGGAGATTTATCGGTTTTGTCGATTTATTTTACTGTTAGAAATTTGTTTTAATATGGTTCTTTTTTAGTTCTTTTTTTTTGGGTTTTTGGCGATTTTATAATTTTGGGATTTTTAAATTTTACCGTTTTTGAAAATTTCAAGAGTTTGCCTCAATTTGTATACACAACAATCATTTCTCATATTCCGCTCATTGAAAATTTACGTTAAATAGCAGATATTAATAACAATCTCTACCCAAGTAGATAGACTAGGGTGCTGATGAACTGCGTAGCTGCACAGAAAAAAAATGGGTATTTCTTCTCTTCCTTAGGAACTCACATTAATTAATAAAAATATTTCATTCAATAAGAATTTAAATTACTGAAGTTTAAAGCCCGAATAAGAAATTATTTCTGATAACTATTTATTTTAATTAAAAAGCCAATTTTCACCCAGAAATTATTTTCATGACATAAAAAATTACCCATTTTTGACTTTATGTTACAAGTGGGACTTTTTTTCTATTAAAGGTCTGTTTTCGCAAAAGTCGTTAAAAATAATTACAAATCAACCTGGAAAAGCCTGCGGTAACACTTGTCAAACATTTGCCCAAAAAATGAAAAAAATTTCAATTCAGTCAAAAGTTTGCCAATAATGTTGGATTTTATGATATTGTCTATTAGTTGTGTTCGAAACTGTTTAATTTGATAAACAAGTGTCTGGATCAAAACTTTTTTTATTAGTGTTTGTTGGTTACGCATTTTTGGGCAAATGTTTGACAAGTGTGACCGCAGCTTTAGTCACATATTGATTTTTAACAAACTATGACTAATACAAAGGACTTGAAATTAATATGACAAGAATTAACCACCAACCACAAACAAAGAAAACAATTCTTAAGAAATTTACATAAATGGCTGCTAATTTGTTCTCAAGTCTTTCTTTCACTTTATTATATAAATGCCAAATCATGTTTTAAATGTTTTATTTAATAACACCGAAAACAGAGAAGCAAATAATAATGGTGAAAAAGAAAAGAAACATTTATATGTACAACAACCAATAAAACGGCAGCAAAGTCATCATCATACAAAGTGTTTGTTTGCTAAGTGCCAGACTTTTAAATTTAAGCCAAGTTAAAGTCCAAATGGCAGGCACGCATGCGCACCACTTGACTTCTACCGCTGGTAGTTTAACTTCCTTAAATCAGGTCTCTTTTACAACGTTTATTTTTTCTCTTCCTGTTTGTAATTATTAATCATTTATGTTTAAATTCAGTTTCTTTTCTTGTCATTTGCAATATTTTTCCAAATGTTGGGGTTTTTTTTTGAATAATTTATGTTGTTTGCATAATATATTTTTTTTCAACATTTCTGGAAATTATTTAAATCACTTACACACTTATTTCTCTTGCATTATATTTCATTTAATTATTGAGCTGAAGCTTAAACTTTGCCAAATATTTTTTTATTAATTACATTTGCTGTCATCATGTTTCCAGCAATCGTGAACTTTTTGTTTAAAGTTTTCGATTTATTTTTGCCAACTTTTAACGTCTTTCTTGTTTAATGATGAAAAAATAATAATAATTATATTTAAAAAAAAAATAATCAATTTTTATTTGCGCTAAGCCAAATAAAAAGATTCAACAACTTTCTTTTGTCATTTGAGCTATTTCGTCTGTTTTTTTTATTATTTTGTATTATTGACAGTTTGCTTGATAAAACCGGAAATGATAGTGTGTTACGAAATTGTGCATCTTGTTAAGAAAAGGGAATTTCTTTTGTCAAAATTATTGCAACAACAAAACTAATAATAATGAGTTAAGCAACTTATCGCTGGATTATGGATGAATAGGAATAGATTTGAATTTATGAAAATTGTTTAAGGTCTGTTTTATTTTCCCAAATTCAATGAAAGATTTACTGCTTATAATATTGTGGAATTAGAAAATTAAATAACATTGATGTTCCACAGTTTTCTTCACACATAGAATAAAACTTGTTGAACACACATTTATTTAGTCCCGGTTCACACACGCCAACTTTTGTTAATCAACTTTTAATTCAACTGTTAGAAAAATATAGATATATATTTGTATATATATTCTTCCCAGTCCTTCTTACAACTGAATTACCAGTTGTTCAACAAAAGTTGAAGTGTGTGAAGGGGGAATATTTATTTATATTTACTATAGTATGTAATACTTCTATATATATATATATATATATATATATGTATGTAAATAAATATAAAGAAAGTTTTCAAAATTTTATAATCAATATATACATATGTATGTATTTGTATTTTATATACAATGCATAGTATACATACATACATACGTATCAGAATCCAAAATTTATCTAACGTTTTCTTTTATTTTAATTTTTGTTTACAGATTTTGTCAACACACCACCAACAACTTAAAGATTTTTTCTCTATCAAAAGTTTGAAATTATTAAAAGGTATTTATATAGTTTTTTCTTTTATTTTTAATTTTTCTTTACAAAAATTATTACTTGTAGTTTGAAACAAAACAACCTAAACAAATAAATGATTATGTTAATTAAATGAAAAAAGAGTTCCAAACACAAAATTAAGTTTTAAAATTCATTTATTAAATTCAATCAAATATATTTTTTACATAACATTTCTTACTAAAAAAACATTTTACGTACATATGTATTTTTTTCTTTTTCCAAAGAAAAAAAGTATATAAATATTAAAACGTATAGTAAATTTACAAGAAATAAAAAAAACGCAAGTCGTAAATAAATAAATTAAAAATAAAACAGTAAAATAACACAAATATCATAAAGCAAAGTCCATGGGAGACATTAAACCCGTAATTGTGCAGAAGCCAAGTTTATTTGATCAATATTTTCTTTTAAGTTTCAAATATTTTTTGGGAAAACTTACACTCGTAATAGAAACTTCAAGTTTTTTGTTTTTTTTACGAAAAAAAAATATAATTTTCATGATTTTTGGCTATTATTTTTATGTTTAAATTAATAAATCAATAAAGAAACTTAGTCTGTATATATTTAATTTAATAAATCCCTGGTATTGATTAAAATTTATAAGTATTTAATTAAGAGTAACTACGAGTATTACGCATTTGCTATTGATTAGCGCTTTTTGTTATAAAATAAGTTTTTTTTGGGGAGGTGAAAACTATTCTTTTTAATTGAAATTTTCGATTGTTTTAAGGAATATTTTTTAACAAACAGTTTATTATTCAAAATATAATTTTAACTGTGGTTTTTGAAAGGAAACTTTTTATAAAAGAAGTTGTTGTAAAAATTACTTTTAATAAAAAATATTTTTTTGATAAAAGATACTTGTTACAAAAGATACTTTTAATCAACGAACCTTTACTTAAAATAAAATTTTTACAACAAATGCTTTAGGTGGTAAAAAGTACTTTGTGGTAAAAGGAACTTTTTGGTAAAAAGTAATTTTTGCTAATAAGTACTTTGTGGTAAAAGGTACTTTTGATAAAAAGAAAAGTTGATAAAAGGTACTTTTGATAAAAAGAAAATTTGATTAAAGCTACTTTCAGTAAAAGATAATTTTTGGTAAAAGGTACATTTTGGTAAAAGGTAATTTTTTATTAAAGTTACTATTTGGTAACAGGTACTTCATGGTTAAATGTACCTTATGGTGAAAGGTACTTTTTGGTAAAAAGTACTTATGATATAGAGCATTTGATGAAGGTATTTTTTGATAAAAGTTACTTTGGGTAAAAGGTACTTTTTAATAAAAGTACTTTTGGTAAAATATACTTTGGGTAAAAGGTACTTTCTATAAAATTAGCATTTGCTGAACGTATTGTTGGTAAAAGGTACTTTTTGGTGAAAAGGTACTTATTGGTGAAAATTTATTTTCTGGGGAAGATTTACTTTTTGGTGAAAATGTATTTTTTGTGAAAAACTACTTTTAGTACACTTCACTTTTTGTCAAAATGTACTTATGGTACAAAGTACTTTAATAAAATGTACTTTTAATAATAAGATCATTTGATAAACGTAAAAGGTACTTTTTGGTAAAATATACTTTTGATAAAAGATAGTTATGGTAAAAAGTACTTTTGGTAAAAGGTACCTTATGACAAAGGGAACTTTTTGGTAAAAGGTACTTTTGATAAAAAGAACATTGATGCAGGAACTTTTTGATAAAAGGTGATAAAAGGTATACCCAAAGTACCTTTATACCAAGTACTTTTTAATAAAACTTACTTTTGGTCAAATATACTTTTGGTAAGAGCTACTTTCTATAAAATGAGCATTTGCTGAACGTGCTGTTGGTAAAAGGTAATTTTTGGTGAAAATGTACTTTATGATGAAAAGGTACTTTTTGGTAAAGGCTTTTTATAACGGAAACTTAATAATAGATATTTTTCTATAAAAATTGCATTTGATAAAAAGTTTTTTTATAAAAGGTACTTTGATTAAAATCACTTTTTTTAAATGTAATTCTTATCAAATAAAGAGTACTTTTTTATAAAAGGTATTATGTATGTAAATATTACTTTGCATAAAAAATATTTTTTACAAAATGTAATTTAACAATAAGTACTTTTCATACAATATTATTTTTATATAAAATACTTTTTATTATAATTAGGTAAATTTAGTAAAAATATTTTTTTTTGTAAAAAAAGGAATTTTTTAAGGTACTTTTTTACAAAAGGTACTTTTTATAAAATGTACTTGTTATAAAAGGTACTTTTTATATAAGGTACTTTTTATAAAAGGTGCTTTTTATTAAAGGTACTTTTTATTAAATGTGCTATATATACTTTCATAAAAGGTATTTTTTATAAAAGGTACTTTTTTAAAAAAGTTCTTTTAATAAAAGGTAGTTTTTATAAAAGGAACTTTTTATAAAATGTACTCTTAATAAAAGGTACTTCAATTAATTATACTTTTTATAAAAGGTACGTTTTATAAAAGGTACTTTTTATAAAAGATGCTTTCTATCAAAAGTTCCTTTATAAAAAGTACATTTTATAAATGGTAGTTTTTATTAAAGGTACTTATAAAAAGGTACTTTTTATAAATTTTACTTTTTATAAAAGCTTTTTTTATAAAACGTAGTTTACATAAAGTTACTTTTTATTAAATTAATTAAAATTACTTTTTAAAAGAGGTACTTTTATTAAAAATACCTTTAATATAAAGTAAAGTAAAGAGTACCTTTTATAATACGTATACTTATAGTTTTGATGCATGACGCTTTTTAAAAAATATTTTTTTTTATAAATGGTACTTTTTATAGAATATTTGTACAATTGATAGATACTTTTACTTCGTTATAAAATAATGTTTATTTTGGGTAAATCCCAAAAAAAAATTTAAGTGTTCTTAATGAGGTTTTAAACTTTGTGAATGAAGTTTGTGGGATGCTTATTATCATAAGTCATTATCGGTATCATGAAATACAAAAACTAAAATCAAGCAGAAAATAGCAAATTTAGCCTAAGGATTAAAAAAACCTCTTTAGTCCATTGTTATTTATAGAATGAAATAAAATAA
Organism: Tachina fera; assembly: GCA_905220375.1. Classification (NCBI taxonomy): domain Eukaryota; kingdom Metazoa; phylum Arthropoda; class Insecta; order Diptera; family Tachinidae; genus Tachina; species Tachina fera. The sequence continues at coordinate 96,971,802 of LR999967.1, read as the reverse complement.
TTATTAATATGGAGAATTTGAAGCTAACGAATAATGATTCGCCAGAAAAATAAAAACATTCAGTATTATTTTTAAACGTATATTTTTATTTATATTTCAAAGTAATAAAATGATTAATCAGCTTTTATATAGAAAATGTTTAAAGATTTCTTTTAAATCGTATAATTTTATTTTACATGTGTACATATATTTTGAAGATATTTTATAAGTAAACCAGTTACATATTTGTTAATAAATTTTATATGTGTATATAATTTTTTCCTGCAGTTAACAAAAAAAAAAAAAAAAAAACACTTTGACGGAAGATTCAAAATATGTTTGATAAATTAACATAAAATCGATAAAAATTGATAATATAAAACATGTTAAACTTGTTTCAATTTTTTATTTATTAACAACAAGCGTAAAATCATAAGGAAAATTTTTTTATGTTTTTATGTTTTTTTCTTCTCTTAATTTATTTAAAATTGCCGAATAACCCAAATTTCTGTGTGGCAGCTACAAGTGAAAAAACACCTTACTGACCGACCATTACACACACTGTTGGTGGCGATTACTGTGGACAAAAAAAGAGAAGTTAAAAAATGACCATATTCGAATATTCAGAAATTTATACAGAAATTCATTATACCAAAAGAAAAAATTAAAATAAAGAAAAGTTATCTATCTGTAAATTTGAAATGTTTCTATCAGTTTTATTTTTTTTATCAGTCACGGGAAGGTTAAGTCATTTAGACATAAACTCTGTGAAGAAATAAAGAAATAAAATAAAAATCAAAGAACAAGAGAATAGAACATTTTAACATGAGCAATTTTTTTCTAGGTTTCCAATCTAAAAACGGTTTTTTTAATTAACAGAAAAAACGTCTTTAAGTAAAAGGCGCCAGTAATTTAAAAATACAAGAATTTGTTCTCCCTGTCTGGGAAACAGACATTAAGCCAATCAAAAGCAACTATAAGAAGCACATGCTTTCATTTTAAAGCTTTGCTTTCTAGTCTAAGTGTTGCTGCATCTTAAGAAGAAAACGCCTTTTGGTTCTAATTTTTATTTTTTTTTTGTGAGAACAACAAAAAATCTTTGAAATTGCTGGTAAACTCTACTAATGACTGTTTAAGAAAAAAAAACAGGAATATAAATTGCTTTAATTTTCCCCCAAATTGATGGTGGCAGTTACTTGTAAGTGTCAGTGTTAATCTGAAGGCTTTTTAATTAATGAAGCTTTTAGTCGTTGTTTTGAAAGAAAAATTAATTATGCTTTCAAAAAAAAAAAAGCTTGAGGACATAAAACCGTATGTAAGTAATTTTCAGTTCATTTGATAGTCATTATACATATTAGAAGAAAAAAACACATAAACCTAAAATGTATTTTAAAGCTTATGCAGGGGTCATGGTTTTCGAAAACGAGCTGATTCGATCACGTTTTTTAGTTTGAGATTATAGCAGTCTATATCGAACAATGTTATAATATGGTTAGATATCGAATGCCTTAATCTCATACTGAAAAAATGCGATCGAATCAGCTCATTATCGAAAGCGATGATTATACCCTCGGGCAATGTTGCCATATTTGAAGATTTATATTATTTTTATTATTAATATTTTTTTTAGGCATTTTAAAACGCACAAAAAGGTTTCTTATCTAAAAATAAGATTTAAAAAAATTTGACTTTTGGTACTTTTAATATATTATTAAGGGATTTTTTGACAAAACTACTTGCAAATATTCTTATTTGCTTCGTTTTAATCTTAAACATATTCTATACAGTAAATATTTTTTGTAATTTGGCTTTACGTTGAATAGTTCACTGAAAACAAAAAAAAATTAAGTCATTTTCATTCAATAAAATAACAAAAAAGATTTTTGGTAAAAAAAAATTTTTTTTCTCGACTTGTAGATTTTTGAAAAATATATATGGCAACACTGCCATATATATTTTTGGGGGGGGGGAAATTACGGCACTCGTTATAAAACGAAATTTTATAAGAGTTTATGTGGAAATAGTTTAAAATTTAATATGCCCCTAGATTTCAAAAAAGTTTTACTTATAGTCCCAAGCTTTAGTTTTTTTTCGTAAAGCTTGATAATCAATTAATGTATCATTATAATTAAGTCGAAAAGTCAGTCGTGATCTTTTTAATTTTAATCGTATAATAAATTATTGGTGCTAAAGACTCAATGAATCTCTTTGTATTCTTTTCTTTTCTATGGCGATAAGGGTCTACTGGAGCTTTTGAAGTGCTTGTGGATTAGACACTGAAAGCGTTTCCAAGTAACATCCCTTCAAAAACTCGGTGGTAAATAGGAATGGCTGCTATGAAGACTTTTGTCATCTGTTAGCAAAAAATTCATAATCATTTTGATTCTCTGAGGCTGGCTAATGCTTTCCAAAGGCTAGAGATTTTATACTTTCCGAGGTTCTGCACTTGGATGCCATAAACTCTCGATATACTAAAGAAAGATAATTTTCCTATTTTCGGTAGTTTTGGTGAGAACTTGTTAAAAAACAGAGACTAAATGCTCAGTTAGCCGACTGTAATGGAATGCAATTGCAACGGTAAGAAAAAGTTGATCGATATGTTTATGTGAAAAATAATGTTACGGCTCAGTTAGCCGACTGTAATGGAATGTAACTGCAATGGTAGGAAACATGTGATCGATACTGTTATGTTAAAAGTAATGAAAACGGTTAAAGCTCAGTTAGTCCATCGCAATGGTATGTAACTGCAATGGTAGGAAACAGCTGATCGATAATATTATGTGAAAAGTAGCGAGAATAGTTATAGAGATGTAACCGGAATGTAAGAATCTCTATATTACTTCTCACATAACAATATTGATCAGCTGTTTCTTACCGTTGCAGTTACATTCCATTACAATCGGCTCACTAAGCCTTAAACATTTTCATTACTTTTCACATAACAGCAGCGATCAGCTGTTTCTTGCCGTCATCTAACTGAGCCTTTAAACATTTCAAAACGTGCTTTAAAGCTCTCAAACTTGCAGTGAATTAAAAGTTTTTTTATTTTATTTTGAAAATATCCTAAAAAAATTTTACTTAATCAATTGTGCATTTTTCTCGCCAGATTAGGAAATAAAAAATTAAACAAATATTTTGACCGCAATACAACAATACAAAAAAATATATGTATATATAAAAATTAACTATGAACACTTGCTGCCAAAAAATTATTATGTATGTATGTTAATTTTAAGCAATAAAAATTCCTGTTGCCTTATCTGCTTAGATCTAACTTAAACAATTATGCATTAAAAAGACCATAAGCTTGTTTTGTTAACAGCCACAAAAAATAGAGAAACATTCGGCTGCCTTGAAGTCATTCAGTGGAGTTTGCTGCTGGAATTGAAACAAACGAGTTGAAAAAAAATATTAATAAGTCATAATGCAAAAATTATCTAAGCAGCTGCGAAAAACAGCTTGAGTGCTAAGAGTTATTGCAACTGGTTTACTTAAAGCTACGGCTACTTATAACAATAAGTTTAGATAATTTTTGGAGGAAAATCCAGCCAGCAAGTCAAAATAATTTTTTTCTTTCTATAAATTCAGTAATTCTGACACGACAGCAGAGTGTGCCTGCCTGGTGGTGGCTGGTGTGATGCTAGAAGCCTTAACATTTCAAAAGTAGCAGACAAGCAAAGAAAACTTCAAATATATCTAGTGCTGAACAATTTTCACAATATTCCTTGTAGCTATAAAGCGCCTTGAACATTGCTCTCTCTCTCTCTCTTCTCTCTCGTTCTCTAACGTCTAGCGAGGGATGGAAAAAAACGAAATATTCCTCCATACTGTGAATGGCATCGTCGACGTCACATCAAGACGACAGTTAATATTGTCACTTTTATTGACAATCTCTTAATAATCTCTAAGGCTTTGTAAGTTAAAGTAGCATGTTAATAGTAGTCAATTGTTGTCGACAAAGAGTAGACAAGTGGCAATTTTTACTGTCGTCTTGATATGACGTCGACGAAGCCATTCACAATAAGATGTATTATTTTCAGTTACCCATAGACTATGCAATATTATTGAGTACTTCATTACTATTATTATTGGCGTTCGACAATATACAATAAATTGCACAATATTAAATAAATTTATCTGGTGCAATAATTTTTATAAAATTACACATGTGCGTTTAAGAAATTTTAAAATTGCGTTTTCGTGATACGTATAAAATCCTAAACATATTAGTTAAATAATTTTTAATTAATTAATTTAAATAAAAGATAATATAATATAATATTTAGTGTTTTACCGGGAAATAATAATTGTACAATGTTGTCAACACATTACATAAAAAATATTTCTTGTTGCGCAGTATTAATCAAACGACTTGTGATTTTATCTAATATATTGTGCCATATACCAATATAGTATACGCACAGGTAATTTTATTGCACAATATCAAAGTGTAGTTTTAAATTATATGTACGTCTACTAATTCGATTTTCATGAAAGTCAGCAAACAGTTTGGGCTCTTGGAATCTTATTATTTTGTGCTTAAAAATAATATTATAATTCACCTGCTTCTACCTGACTGGTTCTTTCTAAACTTGGTACACACCCTGATGGCGCGTCGCCGCCAGTTCTTTTTCTATGTATCACATCGCCGCCGACTGCTGCATCGACTCAAAACCAGCTGACATTTTATCTGCTCAAAAAGACAAAATCGTACAATTTCGGGGAAACAATTATGAAAATTGATTTTCAATTTAAATTTTTTATTTTCTCTTTAAATTTTCATATGCTTATTTAAGCCGTCAACAATTCTCTCGGTGCGCCGACGCTGGAATTAAAACTACTGCGCCGCTGCGGCCTATAATTTTGTCTCGACTTGTTTCTCTGACTCTGAGCTCTGAAAGTGGCAATATCTTGCGTTTAAAAAAAACTTAGCGGGACCACTTATATTTGCAAAAACTGGGCATAAACGCGCCGCATTAAAAATTAAAAATAAGCCTATCGAAAAAAAAACTTGAACTAAATAACAAACTTGAACCAACGAACTAAAAACTTAAAAATAGTTTAGTTTGAGCTAAATCTTTATTTTGATAAAATCACATTTTTTTAATTTACTCCTAGTGAACAAACGACAACTCCTTATAGTTTTTGCACCAAAATTAAATGAATCCCACCCACTGTAAATTGTAAAGACATTGTATGGCAAACAGTTTTGTAGAATATTTCAAAATACTATAAAAAAGGGTACTTTTAAAGAAGCTGTTTTATTTCCTTTTTCATGAATTAAAATGTTCCCCAAAAATATAAAAAAAACTGCTGTCAGATTAGTGTTGCCACTCTCTTCTTAAAATTGTAAGAGATTTTTTTTCGATTCGAATTTTTATTTACATATTTTCTCCCCTTTCCACTTTATATAAATATTTCTATACTTCTTTGTATTTTTTTCTTTCATAATCATCATTTTCAAGGTAATTCTATACACCGTTTACAGGTTTGCATTTGTGTCAGAAGTTTGTGTCTGTAGTATAGCTCGTGTTTGTTTTATTGTCTTATCGAAATGAAAATGCTCACAAATGACGTTATGAAAATGTGGTTTGATTGTAATATTTTAAAAGAAAAAATAAATAAATAATAATAAAACGACGACCTTGTCTTGTTGATGCAATTAATAGTATTATTGTTGGAAATAATTAATGTTTATTAAATATTTCTTTAACATTATACTCGCATGTATATGGCTTACGCCCACCGTAAACACACTTCAATTTATACAACTGGAAATGAAAGACTACAACAGCGAAAGCAGAAAAAAAATTAATTTAAATTAATGAAATTATTTTACAATGACAACTACAAGTGTCTGGGGCGCTAATTGAAATTGTATATTTTTGTGTTTTGTTTTATTTTTAAATATTCCGTAGAGAAACGTTTTAATAAATGACAGAAAATAACAAACTAGTAAATATTTATATTTTATTTCTGTAAGCAGAAGTTAAATAATGTAATTATTTATTGTTATTTGTAACCTATAGAGGAGTGAAGTGAAATGATATCAAAATATATTGGGAAATATCAATCTATCTGTGGCAATAAAGAAAAACTGACAAAAACTGTAAAAAAAATTTACGTGCTAGACAAGTAACGATACCATCTTTGTTGCGTGAAAAGTTTCCCGAATGTGTAATTTATAGAAGTGGCACTTACTATTGGCACCTGAGATCTTGTAATTGGACAGCTTTAGACATTTCTATTTGGGTTTACATAAAATAATGCCAATGGCCTTTAGAGACTTCAAGACTTCAAAAATAGAATTCGAGAAGTTATCGAGGACATACCGCCGCAATTGCGTGAATTGGTGGTAATGGAAAAGTGCATCCAAATAATATGATCCTGCAAGCGTAGCCGTGATGGCCATTTAGCTGATATTATTTTCCATTATTATTGGTATATCTGTTTCTCAACACTTAAATAAGCATGTAATGATTTCGCTTAAAAATGCTCGTATTTTTTAACATAACAAAATGAAGCCACTTATTGGACGACCCTTTAGATTGTTTTTAGCTTGGCGGTGATAAACCTCTGAAGTCGGAAAACAAAGTTTTTGTCCGGATAATATAAGCCCGTATTGCGTATGTTAGATAGGTTAGCACGTTGGGTCCAAATAACAGTTCCCTTTATGTTAGCTGAGAGTAGGAAAGGAATAGGGGAAGTATAGATGGCGATATGACATATCTATCTGTCTGAGAGAAGAGAAGCTTAATTAAATTTTGCAACTCTGCTTTTGTGCATTTTGTTTATTTTTATAGCCACTTTGCATCGCCTCTGGTGTTAAGTAGGCGTACTTTTTCAAGCTATGCAGCCATTTTATTAGTTATTTTACTTCGTATTTTTACGATTAATTTCTACAAACATCGATAAAGCAGGGTGCTGCGATATACGATAGCATAGACACTAACACATATCAGCAAAATTTATGATATTGATATGAGTGGATGTGGCCAGGGTTTGAAATCAGGCTCTCAAACACTGTCATTTGCTTTGTAGTTGACGCACTAACTACTTCAGCCAACAGCACCTCCGCCCGTGTTGCGTTTGTCAAGTTGAATATTAAATAAATATATTAATTTAAAGATTGGCGAAAACTGGCGCATGTTTCCTTCAATCTATTACAAAATTCCTACAAACATAGTACGCGTGATTGTATTGCATATGTAGAAAAAAATTAAAAATAATTCTGTCTGCCACACACGAGTGAAGTGATTGAGCTGTATTACTATCATGTCTGATTTTTATTTGGCAAATTTATTGGAGAAAAATTTAACTCGATATACATACTAGACTTTTTAAAATAGTTCAAAATTTAAATCTGGCAACACTGATGATTTTTTTAAGATCCTTTGTCTTATACATAATTTGTACCGTAGTATTATTTTGAATATGTGTCAAAAGTTTCATAGGAATCGGTTGGATATATTAGGTGTGTTTTTTTTTACCAACTTTCTTTTTGGCAACACTGTTTGTTTGTTGGCAGCTCAGCTGTTTTCGTGCAATATTTTGCAGTTTGGTCTTTAATTTAACAGCAATTAAATTTCATTATCAAAATTAATTAAGAAAGTGGCATTGTGCACTTTTTCCATTTTATGGTTTGTTTGGGCGACCTTCTAAGGCTGCTATTGGGAATCTTTGTGAATAAATTTCGCACCAAATTTACATTATTGAACATTAAACCACAAACAAGCATACGTAGATTGCTGACAGAGGAATATCGCGCAGCTGTATCCGCCAGAGTTGTTGATACCCCTGAATTATTGATTTGGCGCCGTTCTCAGCACTACCGTACGATGATAAAAAAATTTTTTTGCCCAAAATGGAAGAGCTGGAATTTGCTGACATGTGCAACATGTCACACAGCACGCGAAACAATAGCCGAATGAAGAGGCCAGTTCGGTGAATAGTTTATTTCACGTTTGAAGCAGGTCAATTGGCCGCCTAGGTCGTGAAATTTAACGCCCTTAAACTATTGTTTGTGGGGCTATATTAAGGCTCATGTCTCTGGGGACAATATTGAAAAATGTATTCGTGATATACAGGCCATATGATGGAGAAATTTTGCCAAAATACGAATACGAATATTTGAAACTAAAATTTTTAGTTACATTCGTATTCGCCTGAAAATGGCTCAATATTCGACAATTGAATACGAATACGAATATTCGTGCATCAATAGTGTGTATATAATGTTAGTGAGCGTGACACTGTGTTCAAAGTTTGATTGAAATTTTTAGAGCAGAATTATATAATTAAATATAAATGGGCGTGGCACCTCCCAACTTTCTAACTGCAAGCTTATTACGTCATTGTTACCGCCAAAAATTTGCACAAGGTGACGTAAAAAATTTAGTATTAAGTTTTAGTGGGCGTGTCACCACCCACCAATAAACTAGGTAGAAATAAATTGATAAATTATATTAAATTTTAATGGTCACGTCTCTAGTGTGAACCCAATCCAAAGAAGTTTTCAGAAAATCACATGAATAAGATACATATCGTTACCTTAATATAGAAAGCCCCTAACAATTTTTTTTTGGAATCGAGCTTTTTTGATTTTTTCGAAACATTACATTGTCTGCTATCGAAGTATACAAAAAACTCGATTAAAAAAAATTATTAGTTAGGGCCTTTCTATATTAAGGTATTAATTTATTTAAAATGTATTGTGAATATTATTAGAAAAAAACTATAACACATTAGTAAATTGATTGCTAGCATATTAATATTATTAAACTTGTTTCTTTGATCCAGCGTCCACATTGTGTTCTACCAAATCCGACCTTGTTATCTGACCGTTATATATATATTTTTTTTATATACACTTTAATATCATAAAACAAATGTTATTATTGAGATCAATTTTTACTGTTCCTCATAATCATTCTTAACATGTTTAACTTAAGCTTTAGTTTGTTTTAAATTGTGTCAAAAAACGCCTTTAACATCAGGTATTACAAAAGAATTTTTTTAAATAATTTTTATACTTTTGCATACTAAATTATTTATTAAAAAAAAAAGAACAGACAAACCCAAAACAATTCAAATAAAAATTCTATGAATAAAATCATCGTTTTTACAAAAAAAAAAGAAAAAAAAAACGTGAACAAGAGATAAAACTACAATATTTGAAAACACTTTTCAACTGCAACATGTCAAACGACCGTTAAATTATAGTTTATCGTTTTTATATAAACATATTGTATATTTTATCTTCAACATTTAAATATTAAATCGAATTGGTATGTCGGGGTTTTTGTGTTTGTGTGTAGACAAGGTAAACGGATATAAAAAATGATACTTTCATTGCACAGTGGGGGTTTTTTAAGAAATTCGGAAATTAAGCTATAGTTTGCTGTTCATATGTGAAAATAGATGTGGGCGTACTCATGTTTTATTTTGGTGCTTACAGCGACGCCATAGGGTCTCAAATTAGGGCATCTAAGGTATTCAAGTCATAAAAATTTATTGCAACTTCTTAAATTCAATTTGGCTACTTATATTATTTTTGAACGTGAGAATAATTTTGAAACATCTCTTTTATTTTGCGTACTTACCGCCAACAGATATCGGCTCCTAAGATAACTTGATTCGTTCAGATCTGGGCACAGTCACGCCTATTAAAGTTTAATATATATGTATAATTCATTTATGCTTAGCTGATTCGCACGAAACTTTGCACTTCCATTGAGCTCTGATTGTAACAAGATTCAAGATTTTTAAAAGTAGACGGAAGCACACCCTCTTAAAAATTACACAACATGGCGTATATTTCAGACGAACTGGAGAATGGCTCACAAAAAGTATCACATTGATGGTGGTCATATAATTCCATACTGAAACTGCAAACAAATTATAATCACAACATTTACCACAATTAAAATTCAGCAGCTACGTCCAAGCACAATTTGCGAGCTTTTTCAGAAGAGCTTTGTGCTTTCACGCCGACGACAGCACAACAGTCAATCAGACCTTGTCAACAACAATTTTTGCTCTTAGTTTGCCAAGAAACAAGAACAACTTGTGAGAGCTTTAAAAGCTCTTTACCTCAAATGCAAATATCAGAGTATGGCTGCTCTACTGCCACACGATAAAAATTAATTAAAAAATTAAATTTCTTTGTTATTGGTCAAGCATGTCTATATGGATTTCATTAGTGCTTTGCCAAATCAGCAAATAAATTTCAATTCAAATAAACTTAAAGCAATATTTCAAATAATAAATTTCTTTAAAAAAAAAAATAAATATTGGCGAGTATTGTCTTCTTCGATTGCCCTATGAGAACTTAATAAATATTGACATATTTTTAACATTTATATTGTCACATAGTTTCCAATCAACTTTTTATATGATTGCTGCAGCAAAGTTGCGTTTGATTGGTCAAGTGAGAACAACATTATTAATGCATTTATGATTTGAACAGGCTAAAGTTCGTATCGCTTTTTAAGCCAAATCACATGTGATAATTATTAATAAACAAATAACTCTAAAGTTAGTTGTTAATATTCTGACTAATACATGAACGGAACAACTAGCTCTTTTCGAAGGCCACTGTTTTTGGTATCAGTTGATGTAGATTTCTGCTTTTATATACGCAACTTTTATGCAAATGGAATATGTGAATTGTTTTGATTCATCGTATTTTAATTTGCTGCAAGCTTTTTTGTAATAAAAGCTCAATTTTACCATCTCTAAACTTACAACAATCTTGCCATTGTCATATGAGCCAATAAAGTGCATAATCAAGCGATTTGCCTATAGAATTAATCAATAATTTATTTCAATATATTGTTTATTTATTATTGTTTATAATATTATAATATTAGGTTTGTTCATTTACTAAAAATTGTTACTGGAAAGTGTTCATTAACTCAAAAAGTTTGCAAGGAGAGAGCGTCAAAAGAGAGTAGAAATCTCTTACAAATTATTACTAGTAAAATTTTTACTTCCAAGAATTGTCCAGATAGAACAGCTGTCAAATTAGTTATTTAAAAAATATCTAAAAAAAGAAAACTGAAAAATGTGCATTTCCTTGTTAAAAAAAAAACATGTCTACGTATGTAAAAAGAACACGTTTTCTTATTTTCTGTTTTTTTTCCATTAATCTACATAAATTAAATTTTATTGTCAAAGAATTTTGTTTATTTCTTATATCTGATCAGAGATGGAAAACGACATTTTTTTATTTGTTAATGAATAATACAAAAAAATATGAAAAATTCATAAGATTAGTAAATAACACAAGAAACTGTGTAAAGTATTTTATATTAATTTTAAATTTTTAAAAAATTTTAAATATAAAATTTATCAAACAAAATACATCAGAAAAAGCAAAATTCCATCAAGACTTCCATCCATGGTTCGAATATGAATACAGTTTCTTTCAAGTTCTTACAAATAAAGCGTTAATGTACTTTTTCGTATCTGGGAGAGTAATTTTTAAATTTCTGCTTTACTCTCTCGTTGCTATTTTCTGCTGGGAAAGTAAATGAACGCACCTATTATTTATTGCCTGCGTGTCTCATTTTCCTTTTTTAAACTTAAATCATTTATCAATCATGATGTATGTATTAGAGTCCTCGACAATACCATTTATAAGACCTTTGACATTTGTTTCAGTTGTTTGTCTTGCCAACAGTGTTTTTTTTAGCGTTTGTTTTAGAATATTTCGCTGTAGTAAAGCATTTGAAAAATCTCTCATGTCTTGAAATGTCTTATAAATGGTCTAGTGCAGGACTTTAGTATGTATGTCTAAATAAAAGGATTAACTTAGTTCGAATTTCCTTTTTGTTTGATTGATTTAATAAGGCTAAAGTTCGTACTTTGGTTAAGCCAAATTACATCTGATAACTTTAAAGAAATATATGACACCATAAAGCTATGCTCTTTCCGTATGCTGCTACACCTGAAATATCAGCGATCACATGTATGTCTCACTGTGTTGTTGTGTCTGTTAATGTGAACTTCATCCCTTTACACAAATTCTTCAATGCAAATAGAGTACGTGAATTGTTTTAAATCATCGCATAATAATTTATTTTAATAATTTTGTATAATGAAAGCTCAAATTTGCTAATACTTATTTAAAAGAGTCATTTATTCTTTATTAGTCATAAACATGTCTATGCATTTGCTTCATTTTCGCCGATTATGTTGCCAATGACATTAATCGCTATTACTAGTTCCGTAAATGATCTATACAATTTTAATCGTATTAACTGCCTATTTAAAAAAAACAAACAAAAAAATTTTGCATTTTGTGTAGGCACTTCACAAGTTACCGTGTTTACTAATTTTTATTTATTACAAATAGTGTGCATGTTTTTTCCCATTGTACCAGTATCTTTTAATAAACTTATCTCTAATTGTTGGCATGCTCACTCAGCGAGATACTGTTCAGTTGAATATAATCTTTTATATATTATTAGTGATTGTCATATTATTAAATTGTTTAATATTAAATTTATAAAAGAAACGTTGAAATGCAAAAAAAAATTAAAACAACTTGACGGACAACAAAATAGTTTTTGAACAAATCAAATAAAAACAAAAAATGGACAACACACAATTAACAAATAACCAACTAACATTTCCATGTGGGTTTAGCAGATTTATCAATAAAATAAAATAAAATAAAATAAAAAGACTAAAATACATATAAGTAGATGATTTATCATTTATTTGCGATTTATAGCTAAATAACAATACGAAAGTAAAAAAAAATATGACATACTTTTGACAATTTAGGAGCTAAATACTTGTTGGAAATGTTTATTTTAATTATTTTCGTGGCTAACTTAAAATCTATTATTTTCACAAAACTTTTTGTAAATTTTTTTTTAGTTTCACTGAATTCATTGAGAGTAATCATGAATAAACTTCAGCGAGAATTTTTTCCCTGGGAACAATTTCAAATAATAGAAAGTAATAGGGAAAACAAAAAAATTATAATTGGAATTTTATTTATGATTGCCTTGATTATGAAAAAGCTGGCAACACTGATGATATACATATGTACATATATCATGAAGTTCCATTGCCGCCATAGACTCTTGAGTGTTTTCTGCAGACAAGCTGATCGCTTCGCGGGTTGTGCTTGTTTAAAAAAAAGAGAATTTATAAAGTAAAATTATGGTAAATTTAACTTTACATTTCCAACGGCGAGGCTCCACCCATTTTTCGAAAAGCGGTATTATGACGACATAAGAGCCAAAAATTGGCGCTTTATTTCACAAAAATCGTTTGAAATAAATAGATATTAGTTATAAAATAACAATTGCAAGTAACATGGAAACCAAAAAAAATTTTAATTTTATTAATGATTGCCCTGCTTATGAAAAAAGCTGCAAACTGGCAACACTGATGGATGATATTTACATATAAGGTCATATGCTGTCTATATTTTATGATGAAAATTATGTCATAGCAAGAGCATAATATGTAAAAAAAGTTTCCCAGGAATCGCTCGGATAGTATAACATGAAATACAAGTAACTTTTTAATGGGCGTAACCCGCCCACTTTTACAAATGCAGTGAAATATAATCATAAGAGTGAGCTCAAGTTGTTTGGTAAGAAGAGATGAAGTAAGATCTTGCAAAATTTTGACATGAGCTATAAAATAAAATTTTAATGGGCGTAGTTCCGCCCACATTTTTAAAGGTCATTACCATATTTTATTGTTTTTTTTTTCAAAGACAAATTCTCTATCGTTTTATGAAAACAGGCAATTATACAACATGCCCTAAAACAAATTTATATATGTTTAGTTTACTCCGTGAACGCAACGAATCTAAGAGACATGAGGGGTGTGCATGCCGCTAACATCGTCTTTGGGAATTCAGATGTTGTGGAGCGTTTGTCGGTGCCGTGGTGGTGGTGTTTTTATATTACGAGTTGTGCGTCCACGGATGTGACGATTCGATCCCTGTTTTTATATTTTTTTAAGTAAACAGATTTTTTTGTGATTAAAACAGAATAAATTTGAGTCTAGAGAAAGAACTATATTTCAAGGAAGTGTTACTTAATAAATTAATTCGCGGTGTAGATATTAATTGACATTCACTGACTTTGATAAGGTAACAGATACAGAAATATTTTCCATCCCTCTTTGGCATGCTAAAGCTATGTACAAACGATTGTCAGATCTTACAATATTGTCAGATCTGGCAACGTGCTGACAATGTAATGGCAATCGAAAATTGTCAGTACAATATTCCTTGTCACTTCACACAGTTGTAAGAAAATCTTACAATTTATTGCCAGACTATATGGCAATAAATATATCTGACAAAATCGTCAGTCGAAAAATTGTCAGTTCACACGGTTGTCATATGCACAAATTGTCATATCTGTTGTTATGCGTTGCCAGACTCAAAGAATTTGTTAGAAATTGTTAATCTTTTGTGTTTGTGTTAAATGTAAAAAGTGAAAGTATAAATTATTATGGACCATAAAGAAGCAATTGCAATGATTTTGTGTGCATATATTTTATTATAAATTTTTTCTTTAAAATCAAGCGCGTGCAGTGCTGCCCATAGAAAGAATTATCTTACCATGACGTCATTGTGAGATGCATTAACTTCGCACATCTGACAATATTAAAACGTCTGACAAATATCTAGCAATAATTTTAAAATGTGTTCAGACGATTGTAAGATGTCTGACAATTTGTTGTCAGCTGCTAGTCTTGCAATGGACTGACAATGTTTTTTTTGGCAACGACGTCTGACAAAATGACAGTTCACATGGTTGTAAAAAATTTTGAGCACATTTTACTGACAATATTGTAAGATCTGACAACCATCTGTACATAGCTTAATAAGTTACCGTTAGGCTAATAAGAATTCCATTTCGAAGTGTAATAGTTAAAGTAAAGAGAAGCGACGTGGAAGGGTTCCTGTATCAGATTTAACAATTTCAGCTGATCATGAGCTGATAACCACACGCATGTTAAATTTCATATATGTAAGTGATAAAAAAATTTAGTAACAAATTTGTTTATGTCTGAAGTTCCTAATAGTGTTATATTTAAGATTTAAGTTCCTGTTGGATTAATTAAATATCCAATGAAAAGTGTAACGTTTAAAACAAAAAAGACAGACATGTGGTTGGATTTCTGGCATAACATCTACCAAGATCAGCTTATCGTGAGATGATAACCACATGCCTGTCAAATTCCACATTAGTGATTATGAAAAGTTAAACAACATATTTGTTTCAATTGTGACGTTCATCAAATCTCCAAATAGTTGTTGTAGTACAAATGAATGAAATTTATTCTTAATAAAACACGTGCTTGTTAAGGTGACGGTTTTATAAATATTTTTTTTTGGTCATTTAGTAATTTGACCGCTTTGCTAGTTATATCAAAATAAAACCCTGACTTAATTCAGTTGATGTAAAAAACAAAAAGTTAACAGCATTAAAATAAATTTAAACTACGAGTATCAAAAGTTTTTGAAATGGGCGTTATTCTCTCACACATATTTAAATTAATGAAAGAATTACGTACCTTCATTGAAATGTCTCAAGTTGCATGATTGTTTGTTTTTTTTTAGTTTTTGAGGTGTTTAATTTTTTGATTAATTCTTTTTTTTTTCTTTAAATAAAAAACAAACATAATAAAACCAATAAGTAGGTTTTTAGGTCTTTGCTGTTTCTTTTTCTTTATATCTGTACATATCTGTAAAAGCAGAAATGTTTAAACTTTTTTTATTATTATTTGTGCAATAAATATGTTTATCAATTTTTTTTCGGTCTGATGGCCAAGTTTAAAGATACAGAAAGTTGTCAAGTTTTTTTTTTGAGCAACTTAAGCATGTTGCTGGGGTAAGTAACTAAGGTACTGGAAGATAAATAAAAATGACTTTTTAAATGACAAACCCATAAAAAATTAGGGAAGAAGTAAACCACTTTAAGGTATTTTTCAGCGAAAATTCTTAAAAATTATAAACTTTAATTTAAGAAAAAAAAAGGTACTAAAAGGTGTGTCTCTCTCAACCTCTCTCTCATTCTATAATTCATCTAGCATCAAGATACGAAGCATTTGTTTGCAATTCGTTCAAGTTTTAAGATTGAAAATAATAAAAGACTTAACTTATGAATTGTAAAAGAGGTGATCATAAGCAATAACCGACCAAGTAGACTTCAAAAAGAATTTAGTTGCATATTCTACGACCTGTAGCTGGATTCAGTAACTTTTAGCGAAACCGAAAATCGTAATATTTATCGATATATTTATTCGTGTGCTGTAACGATAATGTGATACTGTAATTTCTTTTATACGATAGTGTAACTCTCGCCATTTAGATACGAATATGTATATTGCAACTGTTATAAGTGACTTAAGCTATTATTGCTCACGGTTATAGATTATTTTTGTATCTTTGTTATAAAAATAAACGTGACAGAAATTATGTTAATGACTTAAACTGAAATGTAAAATATGCCGGTTACGTTTGAATTATTTTTATATAAAAATAAAAACAAGTAAATCCACATTGAAAGTATTTAATTTTGTGTTAAATATGCGATTGGCTTTATACATACATACATACCAGTGATCTGCAAAAAATCGTTTTTTCGCTATTCATACCGACTTTTGAAATTTTAAATATAAATGCGTAGACATCGTTTAAATTTTACTACTCTGATTTACACACACTCACAATAAGATTGATTTATAAGTATAGGTTGTAATAAATATGAATGCGACGTCGACATTCATACATTTTTATTCATACCACACTTACACTCATAAACTTCCTCAGTTTGATTTCCAACTTCAGAAAAATACTTATACTACTTACATTGATGCAGCTCATTCAACTCATTTATATACATATTTATTTATATTTAAAAGCGGTGTTTTTAATTAATACAATACAATACAATATGAAAAAAAAACAAAGAAAAAAAAACAGAAAAAACACATAACCTCATAATGAAAACTTTAATGTTCGTATGGGACATTGAGTTAAGGAGAGTCGAAATCAACAACGTCATAAATGTTGCTAAGTATGAGTTGGATGCGGACTTCAAACTTTCGAGTGAATCTGATTCATAGACAATAATCTGATGCATGCAATAAGCATGAGTGCCCATAAGTACAAAAAATTATAAGTCATGCTTCAATTCTACTCACTTTTTCACTACTCCTTGCTGATTTCTGATACATACTTTCCTTAATCATGAAGATATTTTTATTTATTTCTTTATTTTTTCTTAAGCTGAATATTTATGTTAAAATTTACACATATTTTGCCGTCTCTGCTTTGAAATATATATTTGATAAAAAAATTATTAAATTGAAACAAAAAAAAATTAGGCAATATTTTTTTATGAATAAAGACATAATAATAATAAAATATTTTTAAAACTTTCTCATGAATAAAAAAAAACACACATAAATCTTGTATTTGCCAATAAAACCGCTCATGTCGATTTTGTTAAATTTTGTGTTATTGATAAATAACTCAATACGTTTAGATATAAAGATTCAACAACTATGTTTATACACATTTCTTTTAAATTACGCATCACAAACTACAGCAACTAAATGAATGTGTGAGCTCAGTCACGAATTTAAAAATATTCTGACTATTAAATCGACTACACTTGTGTATATACAAGGCTATTTTATTTACACACACACATAAAGCATGTTTTCAAACCACACACACACTCACATAATCCATTTCATGTACACAACTGATTATATAGAGTGACGAATGGTGAATAAATATCTCGAGTATCCCTGTATTAACTTTTTTTTGACTGATAAATATTCATTGCTTGCATATAAGGACATGCTGGGAACACAATTGGGACGAACGACGAATTTCGTCCATGTCGACGAATTTGTCGATAAACATTCGCTGTCGTGTGAAACACAATAACGACGAATTTGCTCACCGAATTCCTCTCTCATATTTGATAAAGTTGGTTGTTGTGTGTACAAAAACAGAGAGAGAGAGAGAGAAATTTGTTTTTTCGTCGTTCTTCGGCGTACAAAATAGAAATAAATCTGTATCAGAGTTAGTCACGAAAGACGAATTTCGTTCGACGGCGGTGTTGTGTTCATTTTCATATGCACAAATGTGTTTTATTTTCTTATGACGAACGTTCGCACCGAAAAATTTGTCGTTCTTCCCAGTTGTGTTCCTAGCAATACTCAGACTGAGAGTATGAGAGAAAGTCAATTATTTTGATACGCATTTTCATGTACTGTCAATACGTTTTGCTTTCTCATTTTTAATGACAAAAGAAACGCACATGCATACACAAAACTGTGCATAAAAAATATGAGCTAAAAAATAAGACTTGCACTGTGTGAACGCCGATAAAAGTTTAAAGAAGAAAAAGTGATAAGCTTGACTAGTGTGAACTCGGGCTTATTTAATCAAACCAATAAGTTGGCATAATATGCGGAATTGATTGTTTTAAGCTTTTGAAGATAGTCAGCTTGGATTATACCGTATGCATTCCCCAAAAGGTTCGGCATGACCTTATTGCCTTAAAAACACGTTTTGATCTTTGTTGGCATCGCTTCACGATGCTAGACCCCTTGCTTGACTGCTCTTTGGCTTCTGGTGAGTTATTGTGCATCCACGTTTCATCCATGATTACAACACGTCGCAAAAACTCTACCATATTTGAGTTTACCAAAGCCAAACACTCCTGCGAAATTGTCACACGATTGCGTTTGTGATCGATCGTGATCGAACGCGGTTACCATTTTGCGTAAAGTTTTCTCATATCCACTGGACCATGTTAGACGCCTATGGTTTCCACAACCTCTCTCAATTTCAATCTCCCACCGGCCAAAACCATCTAATAGTTTCAATTGTTTCGCTTGTAGAGAACTCAACTGAGTGTCCAGAACGTTCACCGCAATGAAATTCTGTGCACAGTTTTTCTACCACTAAAATTGATTCTGAAGTAGTCCCCTTAGCTTTCGTTTAAACGATTCATAATACCCAACTTAAAAAGGTCTCGTGTGCTATACTTACTGTATAAAATACTAAACGACATAATTCTCATTCGGTTCATATAGAAGTTAATATACCTTCTTAAGTTTTAAGACAATTTGTTAGCAAGTGCCAAGTGAGTGAAAAGCTAATACACTGAGCAAAAATATCTGTCAGTTTTTGAAATGACAATCGCACTGTGTTGCATGTTTGAATACAAAAATTACAATACAAATTATTTATTTCTTTTTTTGACAAAAAGAAATAGCATCACAAAGAAAGCGAACGGAATTGCACGTTCGAAGTTAAAAAACAAAGCCGTTCCAAATGTCTGACAAGCCTATATTAATGTATTTTTTACAAAGATGATCAACAAATTGTAATTATTTTATTCAAACAAAATTGCGATGAATCATACAACTGTTGTTGCTGACTTCTTGTAATTTAATTGAATTTTTTATTTTTTATTTTTAAATTCATAGATTTGATCATGAACTTTAAATGAAAGTGAAAGGTTTCGTTTGCTGTTTTATAATATTTTTTTTTTATTTTAATATTGTTTTTTTTTTTTTTTTGAAAAATAATATTGTTGACCAAATAAGAAGTTGTTATTTGTTGTTAATTCCAAATTAAGCAAGTACATGTAGGAATACATGTAACTTTTATAATTTGTTTATTAACGTCGTCCGTCACTGACTTACTAATGAATGCTTTAAGTACTAGTGTTTATTTAACTGTCTTGTTCATGTTGTTAATGCGCTACCGATTCGTTTGAAGAATCCATTTATGGTTAAGTGGGTGTGTTATGTTTTCGTTATAAATATGTTATATTTTTAGTAATTAAATAGATACATGTTTACTCAAAACGAAATATGTTAAACCAACGTCGTCTTTTTTTATGAGTAAGCTAATATTTATTTTTTCTTTGTGAGCGTAGGTTTTGTAACTTTGTCTACAAAAATCTAGGTAGAACATCACGGGATAAAAAATAAAAGAATTTAGAGTTTTTTATTTGACAAAAAACAGCAACGCCCCATTTCGTTATAACGAATCAACAAGTTCTTTAAAATTTTATTACAAGTATAAATGTATCATTAAATATTAGTTAGAGCGAATTTTAAAATTTACATTTAAAATTTTTCACTTGCTAAGGCATCCGGGTATTTTTTTTATATACTTTTTTATTTCACTATAAAAAAAATTGTTTTTAAAAAAATATCTTTTGAAAAAGTTGAGATATTTTTAAAGTGTTTTAATAAAAACACATTCGAATAATATGTTTCAAAAAATTGCCTACCACAAAAGTACCTCCAAAACAGTAAAGTCCTTTAAAAAATCTCCTTTGAAATAGTGCCCTTTCAAAAAAGTAAATTTTAAGAAAATTACATTTTAACTTCTTACTTCTTAAGAAAAAGGTTTTTCTAACAAGTTGTACCTTTTAATAAAAGTAGATTTTAATGAAAATATTTTTTAAGGAAATACCTTTTATTTATTTATGATTTGATTAGGCTAAAGTTCTTATCGCTGTGTAAACCAAAATTACATGTGATAATTATTAATGAACAAATAACACCAAAGTTATTTGTAGACATTCTGACAAACACTTAGCAGAACAAAACAACAAGATCACTGGACGCACCATCATTATCAGTGTTCTTTGTGTTTGGTCCTTTTATAAAAATTACATTAAAAAAAATAACTTAATTAAAGCGCTCTTCTAAAAAATGACCTCTGAAAAAGTACCCTTGAAAAAGAACCTTTTGGAAAAGTACATTTTAAGCAAGGTACATTTTAAAAAAATACTTTTTTAGAAATAGTTTTCAAAAAATTACATATAATTAAAAATTATATGCAAAATAATATATTATAAAAATTACTATTAAAAGAAAAAAGTACCTTTATTCAGGTAAAAAATTTCTTTACTCTTTTAGTACTTTTTTAGAAAAGTACATATTAGAAAAGTCGTTAGAAACTTTAGAAAAGTCTTTGAAAAAAGTTCTTTTGAAAAAGTACTTTTTAGCTTTGAGAAAAAGTAAATTTTTTGAAAATTACTTTCAAAAAAGTAACTTTCTAACATTCCTTCTTAACCTTTTTAAATAGCACATTCAAAAAAGTACCTCTTGAAAGAGTACCTTAAAAAATCTTTTTAAAAAAGCACATTTAAAAAATCTGCTATTAATAACAAAAATTAAATTTAATTTATACACAAATTTACAACATAGCTAAGAACCCTCGCGATCAAGTCCCCTTTCAAACAGAAAAATCAAAGATTAAATCGGTCCAGCCATTTGTTCGTGGACATGGACAGACAGACACACCGATACACAGACACATACGACAAACTTATAATCTTTTTTTTTAAGTTTCTTTTAAAAAATTACCTTTTAAAAAAATGAATATAAAAAAAGGTCTTTAAAAAAATTTTAAATTATCTCTTGAAAAAAGTACATTTTGAAAAAAGCATCTATTAAAAAAAGTACCTTCTAAAAAAAGAAAATTTTAAAAAAAGTACCTCTTAAATAAGTACCCATTAAAAAAGTGCATTAAAAAAGTACGTTTTAAAAGAGTGCTTTTAACAAAATACGTTTTTAAAAAGTACCTTCTAAAAACATATATTCGAAAAAAGTACTTTCTAAAAAATTACCTTTAAAAAATGTACATTTTAAAGAAGTAGTTTTTAATAAAATTTTACAGAGGTTCTATAAAAAAACTAAAAAAGTATTTTCGAAAAATTTACCTTTTCAATAAAATGTTTCTTTAAAAAAAGTAAATACTGGTATGTTTTTTTTGAAAAGTGCATTTAATATATTTAAAAATACGTTTTAGTTTTGATGGACTAGCCTTAGAATCTACCTTTAAGCAAAGTATAATAAGAAACGTAAAAAATTTCCGAAGAAAAAAGTACATTTTAAGAGAGGTTCTTCAAAAAATAATAAAAAGTACCTTCTAAGAAAGGTTCCTTTTACCAAAAATTAAATAATAACCTTTAAGCAAGTTCCTTCCAAAAATAAAAATTTTTAGAAAAGTACCTTCTGAAAAAAGCACCTTTTAGAAAAAGTATCTTTTAAAAAAAGTACCTATTAAAAAAATATTTTATAAAAAAGTACATTTTAAACAAGGTATCTTTTAAAAAAGTACCTTCTAAAAAGTATCTTTTAAAAAAGTACATTTAAAAAAAGTACCATTTAAAAATTCTATCAAAAAGTATATTTAAAAAAAAAAATAAATTTAAAAAAAAGTATTTTTAAAAAGTACCTTTTAAAAATAGTACCTTTTAATAAAAGTATCTTTGAAAAAACTACATTTAAAAAAAATTCCTTTTAAGAAAATTTCTTTTAAAAAGTACCTTTTAAAAAGATTCTCTTAAAAAGTACCTTTTCAAAAGATTCTTTTAAAAAGTACCTTTTAAAAAAGTACATTAAAAAGAATTTATTTCATAAAAACTTCATTTAAAAAATTAAAAAGTGCATTTGAGAAATTTTACTTAAACATAAAAAGTCCCTTTTTAAAAAGTGCCTTTGAAAATTTTCCTAGGTAAAAGTGTCGGTAAGAAAACCTCGTAGAATAGATGTAACAGCTTAATTATTCTTTTATAAATATTAAGTTTGATTTTCATTATTTTGTTTTATTTACAAAAAAAATAATAATAATAATAATAATAATAACAATATCAATCTAAGATCTCTGGCCTTTACATAAAACTGAACTGATTGGTGGGGGGGGGGGGGGGGAGGTCACTCTAATATACATATGTTGTGTGAACCCATACCCACTGTACTATTTTATAGTAAATTTATCTGATATAAAATCTTACGTTTAGCTATTTATTTTCGTGTTTAATTACTCGTATTGTCATATTCAGACATGTTGCTTATCAACACTGCATAATATTATTTTTTGTGCTCGTGTGAGATGTGAATTAGAAATACCTGCCTGCATCTTTTGTTTTAATCTTAATTTCTTATGGGGCTTTAAGTTTCAGCTGCCACATCAAAAAAAAAAAAAAATACAAATGAAGAGAAAAAGAAAGTGTTTTTAAAATGACAATGTTTACTTTTATAAAAACAAAACAAACATACAATATGATGAATGCAGGCATAACATTATGCACATATGTACTCGTATTTATATAAATATTTATATTTATACATATATAATGTATCTATGTATGTATGTGTGTATATTATCTAGGTACAAGAAACTCAAACTTTATTTTCATTTCAACACAGAAACAAAAACAAAAGAAAAATTTGTAAAAAGGAAAAATATGAAATGGTTTCATTAAGTTTTCATAAGAAAATTTTTTTGGCTAAAAGTGAAATAGAAAAGACTACTTAATTAGCCCAACTCAATGTCTCAACAATGTCTGTCATTTCATAGTCAGACAGATAGACGGACACTCTTAGTCAGACATAAAACTCTAAAGTCTTTGACTGACAGTGGAGTTGAGTACTTGTTATTTTATTATTTTAATGCGATATTGATAAGATAATGATATTAAATTCAGTTTACTTTAAGATTAAATCTTCAAAATGCTGCACAATTTTTCTCTCGTTTTTTTTTCTGGCACCACAAGCTTATTAAAATAAAATTTTTATTTTCAAAAATCTTAAAAAAATTTGTGATGTTATCTTCTGGTTTGTTTTTTACAATTATAATTTGATGTTGGCTTAGGATCGATTCTCAAAATCGCTTGAAATTCATTTTGATTTCCATCGATTTCCATAAATGAGTGCTCCAAAAATTATTTGGGTACATAAATCTTAAACTTTATGGGCAAAGTTTTTAAAGCCGAAATCTACAAAATGCTGGAAAAAGGACTTGGGCATACAATCCCCCTCAAGCTAGAAAAAAATCTATTAGGTCTGTTTAAGCCACTAAAGCCTAGAAGAGTGTTCTTGGATAAGCACTTGATCTAATGAAAGATATATATAGATTAAATAGAACATAATGCCTGAACATTAAAGCACTTTCAAAAGGTACTTTTTGCAAAAAAAAACGTAATATTTTGAAAAGTACTATTTTTAAAAGGTAATTTTTCAAACTGAACTTTTTTAAACACTACTTGATTTAAACGTACTCTTTTAATAAGGAAACCCTTCTTAGAAGGAACTTTTGTAAAGGTACTTATTTGAAAGGTACTAGTTTCAAGCGACAAGTTTTCCAAATTACGTTTTCTTATTGTTTTAAAATAATACTTTTTAAAAGGTACTTTTGTAAATAGTACTTTTCTCAAATGTAATACATTAAAATTCCTTTACCTAAATATACATACATATGTACATAAACTTTTATAAGGACTTTCAAAATGTCTTTTTTTTTCTTTGAAAGGTACATTTTTAAAAAGGCCCTTTTGTACACTTTTAAAAAGTTACCATTTGATAAGGTTCTTTTTAACAGGTACTTTCAGAAAAGGTACTTTCTTAAAGGGTAATTTCCTAAAAGGTACTTTTTTAGAAGGAATTTTTTTCAAATGTACTTTTTTAAAAAGGTACCTTCTCTGAAAATACTTTCCTAAAAGGTACTTTTTTAAAATGTATTTTCTTAAAAGGAACTTTTTTAAAAGGTACTATTTTAAAACGTACTTTTGGGAAAAGGTACTTTTTTTCTTTGAAAGGTACATTTTTAAAAATGCCCTTTTGTACACTTTTAATAAGTTACCATTTGAAAAGGTTCTTTTTAACAGGTACTTTCAGAAAAGGTACTTTCTTAAATGGTAATTTCCTAAAAGGTACTTTTTTAGAAGGTTTTTTTTTCAAATGTACTTTTTTAAAAAGGTACCTTCTCCGAAAAGTACTTTCCTAAAAGGTACTTTTTTAAAATGTATTTTCTTAAAAGGAACTTTTTTAAAAGGTACTATCTTAAAACGTACTTTTGTATAAAGGTATTTTCTTAAAAATTAACCTTGTCTGAAAGGTACCTTTTTAAAAAGACATATTTTTCGAAACTACGTTTTTTAAATAATTTTTTTACTTAAAGGTACTTATTTTAACCGATAATTGCTTAAAAGGATTTTTTTGGAAATCTTTCTCAGAAGGTACCTTTCTAAAAGGTATTTTTTTAAAGTGTATATATATAAGAGTTTTTTTTTCAAAGTATTTTGTTTTGAAAGGTACGTTGTTTCAAAGGTACTTTTGTTAAACTTTATTTGTTTTAAAAGGTACACATAGAGAAAAAACAGCTTAAAATCAATAAAAACCATATTGTCATGTTGAAAGTTCATATTTCAATATGCAAAAATATTAATTTACAGTATTAATTTTTTAATTTTATTTATTTTGAAGTATTTTGATATTTATTTTCTATTACATTGAAAACTATTGAATTAATGTGACGCGTTCTTATTTTTAAGGTACAGCTTTTCCCTGCGTGTACTTTTTGAATTAACTTAACTTTTTAATTAAGGTACTTTTCAGCGATATTCTTTTGAAAAGTACTTTCTTACTGGTAGTTTTTTAAAAAAAAGTGCTTTCTTAAAAGGGTACATTATCTTAAAAATATTTTCCTCAAAAGTTACCCTCTTTAAAAGGAACTTTCTTACAAATTACCTTTTTCAGAGGTACTTTTTGCAAAAAGTACTTTGTTAACATTACTTTTTTTAAATGCGCTTTCTAAATCGATAATTTTTTAAAAAGCTAATATTTTGAAAAGGTACTTCTTTAAAAATATACTTTTTAAAATGTACTTTTTGAAAACGCAATTATTTTAATGTACAAGTTTTTTTTATGTAACAACAACATGTTACACGAAAACAGCTGCGCTGCCAAAAACAGTGTTGCCAAAAAGAAAGTTGCTAAAAAAACACCCTTTACTTTAAAGAGTTCTTTTGCACAGGTTATATTTTTTTGCAGTTTTTTTGAGTAAAATCATTTTAAAATTATTTTTTCTAAAAGCTTAAATTATTAAAAACAACAATTGTACTGCATTTCTAACAGACGCTTTAAAAAAAAAACTTTGTTTTAAAAAGATTGTTTTCTATATTTATCACCTTTAAATTGGTTTTAAAAATCCTTTTACTTAAACCATAAATTATCATTAAAAAAAATTATAATATTGACTATTTCTGTTGCTTCGTCACCCTCTTAGTAAACTCAAGAAGAAAAATAATACTCAAGCTATAAAAAAAACAAACATTAATTTTATTTCCGTATCGTGTCTAGTTTTCGATATCCACGTTTGATTCCTCGTCATACCCATTTACATACTACCTGTGATTATACAACATTAACATATTTACTAAAATGCATGCTTATATTTTTACACATCTATAAACTATATTTACATACATATGTATATGCATACATACATATAAATGTATGTTTGTCTCCATTTATGTATACATGCATACGTATCGGTATCGAATGGAATTTAATAATCATATAGATAGATAATGTCGCATACAACATCTGCCAAGTGGCAAACTAGCTAAACTAACATCTTACCATTTCTATTGGCAGTTATAAAGTCATTTCAATTTGATGCCAGATATTGTATGTTTATCAATAGTCTTCGTTATTGCTTTTGTTTTATTTTCATTAAATACAGGTTGCACACTATACTCGGTATCAACTAAGTCGTTTGTATGTAAATCGATATGGAAACGGGTTGTAAAAAAAAATTAAATACACTCAGCGAAAAATTGTCATCCAGGAAAAGAGCAGGATTAGGATGAGTTTATTTTTTGGTTAGTGTTGTTGTTGGTATTACGAGGATTCAATGAGTTTTAATGGTAGGAAGAGGGATATCATTAACAGAAATTTTTACTTTTTTCCAATAACAGTTTATATTTTAAAATTACTAATTTGAGAGTGGCGAAACACACCCTCTGCCAGCGTTGCCATATTTTTTTTTCAAAAACCTTCAAATAGAACAAAAAAAATATTTTTTTCTCATTTAAAATTGTTTTTTAGTGATCTTTTTCAAAATATATTAATATCGATTGATTTTACTGAATTCAAATTCAGAAAACATTTAGTTTGTTTCAAATGAACTAACAAACGTAAAGGTAAATAACACAAAATATTTACGGATTAGGACATGTATAAGATAAATATATTTATGCACGTAATTCATACTTTTGATGAAGGGAAGAAGAAAATATAAAATTAAAAGTACCAAATATTTTAATCTTATTTTTTTATTTTGTTCTTCTTTCTAACCTCCCGAAAAACGTCGAAATTAAGATAAACATTAATCTCACAAAGTGCTAAGAATTCTTAACAGAGTATTTTGGCTTAAATGATGTTTATTAGTATTTTAGTCAAGAAACGAGATAAATTATATGCAACAGATTTGATAGTTGATACAATTGGTCGTATTGATAAATCTTCACATATGGCAACACTGCCCTCTGCTTGAAAGTGTGTTCGTTTATTTTTGGAGACTGCAAAAAAATAGTTACTAAACATTTTGGCACCTTGAAATTTAAAACACTTATTTAAGAAGGTTGTCTGTCTCTATTTAGAAAAGTAATTTCATTGAAACTCTCTTTACCTCAGAGATGGGACTGCTCGCGTAAACCATAATGTCACTCATAATACATGTTTACAAATTTCAAAAAATTGTTTCGTTCGCTAAAAATTAAAGTCGTTTCTTTAGTTATCAGTAACGTTGAACGCGAATCTGCATTTAATTTTTTATATCGACTCTAGTTTTAGAGATATAAGTGTTATTTAACAAAAATAGGCACTTTCACAACATATATTAGCATAACTTCAGAAGGGGTTTCCCTATTCGTTAAAGAAAAAAACCGAAAATAGACAATAAAATCACCTTGAGGTCGTGGAAACATTGTTCCAACATTTGCTCAGTACTTTCAGAGTAATCATAAAAATTTAACCCAAAACAAAAATAAAACTTTAGAATAAATTTTGATTTTTTTTGTTTTTAAGAATGCGTAAATAAAATAAATATACAACAAAGAGCTTATTGTTGATTTATTAACTTGTAGCTAAATGTATTTCAAAGAAATTGAGCTAATTTTCATTGATATTGGTGTACAACTTTTGATATTATTTACAGTTTAGAAAAAGAAGCACCAGAACTTTGAAGCAAAATATACCTGTAAAACTTTTGAATTTGTGCTTGTGTACTGTGGTACTGTGAATAAAATCAAAAGTTGTCCACTAATTTCAATGGAAAAGAGATAAATTCTTTTGGAATATATTTAAGGCTATGACACACTATCGTATCGTATCGTATCACTATTGTATGATATGATATCGTACGATCTACGAAAAAATGCAACTCTTTGTTATTGTCTTTTGAAAATTTTGATGATGATGGTATGATGGAGTTTACTCCAGTTATTATTCGTAGATCGCACGACTTTATATCATAGTATATCTTTATATCTGAGCAAAAATCTGGACTGTTCTTGTACGAGTATATTTATTTTATTACAAAATTTTAAAAACAGAAATATAAAAAAATGTTCTAAATAATTTTTCTTTTTTGCTCAAACTTTTACACGACAATGCCGAAACTGCTGTGCATATTTAGAAATAATATTTGAACGGCTTAAAGACAATTTTGTTGTCGAATTTTGAATTTTTTACTCAAGTGAATAAAGGAATGACCTGCTCAAGTTATGGTAATATACTATGTCCTGCAGGTGCCTTAACTTTTTGACATAACGATATATCTCTCGAAAACTAGAGCTGATAAAAAGTCTAACTATATATATAAAATTTACATAACATATGTAGTGGGTGACGGCTAAGCTTTTTTTTTTGAAACGCGATGTACTGTAAACATGTGCAACCAATCTTTCTTTATTTATTTATTTTTCTCTCAGTGTACAAGTTGAGTTAACCACAGCTTATCTAGTGATTGGAAAATTCAACTCGGCTTAATACAAAAAAAAACACTATAAGATATTGGAAATTAATACGTCTATTCGAAAAAGAAATACAGTCTAGTTTAAATGTTTATTATTATTTATGTATATATTTTTCATCGTTATATTTTTCATAATGTTTCTTTGCTGCAAGGCACGCCTCAGTGGTTTCTTTTTTAATAAAAAGCCAACATCTATTAAATTAAAAAAAAGCAAAAAACAAAAACAAATTGCACAAACGAAAAATAACGTTATTGATTTCCATTTGAAATTTTTGGTTTTCACATACAAAAAAAAAGATATTAGTAATGTTTTTCAAGTACGAGTGAGTATAAAAGCTTTAATAGTTTTGGAAATCAATATTTGGAGTGTGTTCGTTCGAAACCAGCGCAGCAACACGTTGTTGTGGTAATTTTACCTCTAAAACTATTTCACTTGCATGTTTTTGGTTGAACTCTTTTTCATACGTATTGAAATGCAGTCAATGACAGACTGTCGCACGAACGTTTTTTTTTAACAAAAATAAATTTATGCTGTGGTTGTTTTTTTTTGTATTTCTCTTTTCGCCAGTGTCACAAAATTCAAGTTATTCGTGCCTCCTGTTACGTTTGTTTAAAGTCATTCCAAATCAATTGCACACATTTATACAAATCAGTGTGCTGCAAAGTTAATAGATTTTGTCTTAATTGTTTTTCGTTTGTTGCTTTGTATCTTTGTCATTAAATTATTTCTTTGTTAAGAGTTAGTTGCAACAATTATGGCGTTTAACCACTTAAAGTGTTTTTATTTGTTACCATTTTCTTAGCAATTTGTTAAAAGCAAAACTTTTTCTAAAATCTAGTGTTTCTAACTTAATTTTTTTGTACTTTTGTTATAACCATTAGCAAAAAGTTACAAATTGAGTGGCGGCAGCCCAAGCTCAAGGTGCCGTTTGTAACTCAAAATATTCTCATTAGACTTTTGATGCGAAATGAATCTCATGATTCTCCCTAAATGCTGCCTGCAAGGATTTAAGCGTGTTTTTCTAAAATGTTACAACTTTGAGTTGGCATCACTGCTTTATTTGAGCACCCATTTATCAGCTGATAGTTGGTTTTTGTTGAGTTTGCTTGGAAATTTCATTATGAATCGATTTACATCAGAGCAAGGCGTGCAAACTGTTGACATTTGTAATCATAATAATTGTTCTATTTTTCAAACTCATCGTGCACTTTTTCCATTTTATGGCGTAAATAATAATGTTCCTTCAGAGCGGCTAATTCGAAAAATAATGTGCATCCCATGAGTTGCCAAACAGTGTACACTGAAGAAGATTTACCTGCTGTACAGCATTGAAAGTAAGAAAGAAAGCATTGCATATGATCCTAATCAATCAATTCGTCGCTGTCCTCAGCAACTGGGGTTGTGTCCTTCCACTTTATGAAACTTTTTACGAAACGATCTTGGCTTAAAAGCTTTCAAGATTCAACTTGTGCAAGAATTAAAGCCCAACGACCATCGTATGCGCCGCTAATTTGGCGAATGGGCTGAAGCACAAATTGATATTGATATTGAATTTTCATTCAAAATTTTATTTTCCAATGAAGTTCATTTCTGGTTTAATGGGTACGTAAACAAGCAGAATTGTCGAATTTGGAGTGAAGAGAATTCACAAGCTATTGTCGAAACACAATTACATCCACAGAAAATTACTGTTTGGTGCGCTTTATGGGCTGACGGAGTCATTGCCCCATATGTCTTCAAAAACGATGATGGTCAGAATTTTACGGTCAATGTTGAACGACATATGAACCAGTAATCTTCAATGAATCGTTTTTTCGCTAAACATATTGACTCATGAAATATTAAATATAAATGCATAGACATCGTTTAAATTCAACAAATCGCACACTCACAATAAGATTGATTTATAAGTACAGGTTGAAATAAATATGAATGCAACGTCGTCCCTACCACACTCATAAATCAGCTAAGTTTGATTTATAGTTTCACGAAAATACTTATACCACTCACATTCATTCAGCTCACTTAACTCATGCTTGCATGTTTATTTAAAAGTTTAATCATTAAACAGTTTACAAATTGTATACAATAGTAGTAAATACGTCGATAAACCACAAACAATTTAATACATGTAAATCAACATTCGATAAGTTATCGGTGAAATATGACCGAAAATGCTGCGAAAAGTTGTTGAAAATTGGTATTTCAGATTGCGTCTGGCCTCATGGCAGAAATCATATTTAAACATTAATTTCATAAAAGTTTCTTTCCAATAAACCCCATTTAAATGATATTAGAATTATATTTACTTGTTTTATTATGATTTAAACTTGTGTCACTCTATAAAAACACCCTTTATCTTCAAAAAACCATAAGTATACAGAAAAAAATATTCCTGCAATAAGCAACTTTAATTGTAAATAAAACCAATATTCAATTAAAAAAATATATATATATATATAAGTTAATTAAGCTTTTGCTTAAAAATTTAACTAATTACAAAGTTTAAATGACTCTATTACATTATTAATAAATTTGTGGTTTTATTTTCAATTAAAGTTATTTATTGCAGGAATTATTTTTTGTGTGTATTCAATTCTTAAATCTAAATATAATTCTTAGGCCCGACCAGTCAATGTCGGACATAACCTTAGTGATAGTAACTAGTAATACATAAATGTCGTGCTAAGCAAAGTACATATTTTCAAGAAGTTTCATCTGAAGTTTCATCATCTTTCTTAAACGGATGTGTTCCGTAAAGTTCAAGATATTACATGCAAGCGGATAAAGTTTTGATAAGTATTTGCCTGCGTGTTTTGCAATTTCAGCAGTCTCGATATGACAAAAACTTTTTCTTGTGTCCCACATTTAAGGATAGTGGACTTCAAAAATTCCATATGAATGAACAACTTGGATGGTTACAGTACGTTGAACATTTGAAAAATTTATTATACTTGTCACTTCAATTTAATTAATTAAATAAAGTGGTTGTACTTGATTTTCTTTCAGTTTCTTTTTGTTGTTGCTATAATTAAGTAAGGTGTTTAATTTAATTTTTAAGTTTATGTTTAAATAATTGTTAAAAGTGTGTTCCATAGTTCAAGAAGACATAAAATATATTAAGATCTACAAAACCATAAAGATATATGTATTTAGTTGATATATTATAAATCATAAATTCATACATTTGATTGATTTTGATTTTTTCAACATTCTAATGTAATTAAAATCTATGAAAATGATTCATAATTAAGACAACTTCTGTAAAGAAGAGAAGAAACTGTCAGATTCGTTATAATTTTCCGAAGCTGGTCTTCAGATCATTTTTTTAAAAGTAACTGACTTTAATAATTGGTTCCTGAATTGGATGTGATAAAAAAAAAGAAAAATCTTTTACATTGTGGAATTGTAAAAGTACCTGAATAATGGCCAAATGCTTAAGCCAACTATGACGATTATTTTCATTGATTTGTCTGCTGTGTATTCTTAAAAAATATTTTTAAGGGGTACTCACGGAAACTCATCTTTAATGTTATAATTCATGGCACAGTTTCGTTGAAATTAATCGACATAAACTTGTTCACATGTTGTTGTTGTTGCCGGCATTCACATCACTTCAATACAACAGTACATCAAATGAAAATTATAGATGGCGCTCTTTACTTTGCAAAATAATTTTCCACTGCCCATCATGCCACACAGACCATTATATAGATGGCGCTGTTTGCTTTAAGAAATAGCCTTTTAGTGTAATTTTCTTTCGCAAAACACTCGCCTAACATTACAAAACTAATGAAGTAGCGCAAACTATTGATTTTTGATTTAGACTTAGGTCCGCCCAACTGTACAGCAACTTAAACTCCTCGAAGGACCATTAATATTCATACATATGAATATGTTTGTACACTGGAAAAATATATTTGAACAATTTTGTAATATCAATTAAAAATTTAAATAAATTACCACTAGTAAACAATTAAATTTTTCCAATTACAGCAATTAAAAATTTAATTGATGCAACTAAATTCTTAAATGAAAATATTGATTGGTAGAAATTTTTTTCTATGTATTTTTTTTTGCTTACTCTCTCTCTCTCTAGATATTTATATTGCAGCTCAAGGTTCAGTTATATATATATATATATATATATATATATATATATATATACATACATTTTTTTTTAATTTTCAAAAGATTAGATAACTCAAAATCTTCAATAATATCTTTACAGCTTCGTTAAAATAAATAAATAAATAAAAAATTTGATTGCTGCTGCTGTGCTGCATTGTGCACTTAGAAACTTATTTGCAATGCGTTTATTTTTCAAAAGCCTCTTTACTATATTTTTCATGTGTTTATTTTACACACAAAAAAAAACAATTTTATATTTTTTTTTTGTTTTTATTTATTTTATTTAACACTTGGCTAATTTGCTAAATAACCCAAATGTGCAGACAGCTGTGTTTTTTTTTCTTCTTTAACACACAAATATCTAATTAAAAGATTTCCAAAAAATGATAAACTGTAGACTTGCAAACAAAAAAAAAAAAAAAAAAAAGAAATGTTAGTTTGAAAATATTCCAGATTTGAAATATGATTATCGCTCAAAAAAAAGTACTCATTCATCAATTATATGCATTTAAGGCTAATTAATTAATTAATTAATAGAAATTTTTATTTTTTAATTAATAAATGAATAATTTATTTATTCTTTGTATGAGAAAGCTGTTGCAATAATCGTTAATGTAAACACACACACACACACACAAACATGCATACATACTTAGATCAGTGCTTTCCACGGAGGTAAATTTATTCATGTATCTGTATTCTTTTGTATAATATACCACTTTGGACAGCATTGACTTGTATAAAATTCCGAATAAAATATCTCAAAGCACTCTTGAGCAAAATCTAGTATTTAAGAGATTTCGAGCAAAATTTGGTAAATTTCTAGTAGATTTCCTATAGAAAACAACATCTAGCAACACTAAATATTGCAACTATGTTGTTTCTTCAAAATTCAGTAAAGTGCTACTTTGACTCGCATACGAACGGTTCCGTACGACGCACAGTGGGCTTAAACCTTATTTTTTCTCGGATTTTTTTCTCCACAGCTATAATAGTAAGTCCTAATTTACACTATGCAAGTCTTATTGCTAATTTGATTAGTTTGTGGGAAAGAGAGACGAGGGGAACAGAACCTTTTCTTTCCCCTCATCTCTCTCTCTCTCTCTCTCTCTCTTAACAAACTAATCAGCTTAGCAATAAGACTTGCATAATGTAAGTTAGGACTAAGGGTCACTAAATTTGATGTGGATAAAAAATACATGTTTTGAGAAAATCTTGACGGAATAGGAGCGTGAAAGGGGTTACTCCCCCTACAAAGTAATTATAATTTTTCCTATATCTGCCGAACTACGAAAGTGAATCGCAATAAAGTTGATGTGGATTAAAAATAAAAACCATATCTTCCAACAAAATGTTGGCCGTATAGGAGGGAGAGTCGGGTATGCACCATATGAAGAGATTATTAATTATTAAACATGATTTTTTATAATAAGAAATGCCGAAGCAGGAACGAAATGCATATGAACGGTACTTAACTCATTAAACATGCATAAATTCATGATATATTTATTCACGCAAGCTCCTGATTAATTGCCCGTCATTGATTGTGGGTTGGGGGGGGGGGTGAGAGGGAGTTCTTAATTTTCTTACTATCTGTTAGTTGGTTGGAAGGGGAGTAAAAAATCGGGAAACACAGCATTACGTGATATGTGAACGGCCCCTTATACAAAACGAGATAATTTAATAAGCCTAAGAAAGTTAGATAAAGTCACACACGTTATTTTTTTAAATCATTATTATATTTAAATGCAATCACGATAACGCGTGACTCATGCCTGACTCACACTTTACTCATGCGTGAGTCACAAAACTAGATTATTTAATAAGCCTAAGAAAGTTAGATAAAGTCACAATGCAAATCACGATAACTCGTGACTCATGCCTGACTCACACTTTACTCGTGCGTGAGTCACGCATAACAAATCACAGCATTTGCAAATCTTTAATAAAAATATAAAAACAACAACAACAATAAAAGTATTAGCAGAAGTCGCTAAGATCTTATTGTTAGTAAACTCAACGCGTGAGGCTATTACTAGTGCGTGCATAAGTTCTTGCACGCACCGATGCGCAGCATAAATTTTTCTAAAATATTGCAGATTCGTTCAATCTTTGAAACAAAATTAAAATCTCTGCCTAATATAGCCCAATTTATAACTTTATTATGTCCACCTAAACTTAGAAAATCTATTTATTTAATTGCACTTCCAATATAAACATTGAAAATAAAACCACTTCCACCAAATAATTAATGTTACAAATTTATTCTAAACATTTGAAGGAATACCTGGTTGCATGGTTAGATTTATTACTTTTTTTTAAGTTACTTAAATTAAATAAGATTTAATTACACAAAATTGTTAGTATTTTGTGCTTACAATTTTCAACTTTAACGCGTTATTACAAAGCACCTTTGACTATATGACATTTATTTTTGCGCAGTATATATGGAATTTTATGCTCTTTAAGCATACTTGACTTTTTTTAATTAATCCGTGAAATGCGGTGATTTGGCCCATATTTGCGATGCATATCTTTTTTCGGCGATTTTTTCGGTTTTTGCCGATTTTTTAGTATTGACGCTTTTTTAGTTTGAGCGTTTTTTTTTTTTTGGTTTTGCGATTTTTTCGGTTATTGGCTATATTTTTGTTAGCTTTTTTTTAATTTTGGTGTTTTTTCGTTTCGGCAATTTGTTCAGTTTTTGGCGATTTCTTTTAGTTTTTGGCGTTTTTTTTTTGTTTGCTTTTTGGCGATTTATTTAATTTTTTTATATTTTTCATCTATGCGCTTTTTTATTTTGTCGATTTTTCGTTTGGGCATTTTTTTAATTTTGGAATTTTTTAGTTTTAGCGTTTTTCAAAATTTAAAGAGTTTGCCTCTTACATAGTGTCCACGCCTGATGATTTTATATTATAGCTGGTAATATAACGCCGGCAAAGCAACTGTAATTTTTTCATTAATATCAGCACAAAGGGGTAGACGTTGCTGATTTTATATCATGATGAATCATAGAAAGATTTGAAAAATACTTGCGTGTTATTTAATTTTTTCTTCACAAATAGTTGTTGTGTTGCCTTTTTTAACCGAAAATTATTTTATAAATAAACGGTAAATATAAGTAAAATACATAAAATGACATTTGATATCAAGATGAATTTATCAGGCCGTGAGCTGTGATGATTATATTATAACCCTACCACAATATTAATAAATTGAATCTATACGTCATCTATACGTGATGCATTTTTATTATGATATCAATTTGACATTCATCATTATATAAATTCACCAGGTGTGGACACCATATTACGGTTTCCAAGATACAACAAGTTGTCAAAACTACATACCCAGCTAAAAAAATTATATATGGTCCATATATTTTTAATACATGAATGTATATAACTATATATGAATATGTATGAATTCATGTATGGAAATACATGGGATTATACATGGCAAAACTATTATATATGAACTAATATATGGACTAATATATGAAATGTATTATAACATATGAGCTCATATATGAAAATTTAATTATGAAGCTCTTAATATGTGGATCCATATATAAATATAAGATTTTATATATGGAGTCATATAAGAATGTATGCAAAAATGATATCTCACATAAGATCGTTTTTGCAATCAAAAAAGTTTGGAATTTTATCACTGCTGAATTGGAAATCTATTAGAAAATACATACATACGGTATGCAAAGTTTATATGCGTACCCTCAACGTTTAAAAAGAAAAACTTTTTGTTACAAAAAACCCATTCTTGTATGATTTTATACATTGTGGCCTCATTTAATATATCAAATAATCAAAAAGATAATGCAGTCATTAATTTTATAGAAAATAACAAAATTCTCTAGATAAGAAACAAAGTTCATATTACTGTATTGAAAACTTTTGTCAGACGGATTATTTTTTCTTTTATAATTAATTGCATTAGTTTTTAATCTGATTTCTTAAGCTAGATGCTATGTGCGAATATGATATATGTGTTTTTTAAATAATCGATTCACCTTTTGATGAATGAAATGACTTTTAGTTCGTTTTGAATTATTTGTCCAAACAAGTGTTTCATTAAATACAAACTCTCTTCAAGTGTAAAAAAATTTAATTTTAGTAATTTAATTTATTGCACAGCAGTGCGCTTTTGTGAACCAAGAGTGCATGAATATGAACTTTGCATACTGTGGAGGGAATTTACACACACATGTATGAAAATGTATGAATATGTATATATAATCATATATGCCCATATACCCTCATTTTCCGGATCCGAACCATATATGGGATATCATATATGCTACATACATATTTTTTTAGCTGGGTAGTCAAAATTGCATTAACTGATAGAATACCCTTCAGTTTTTTGATTTTTTTTAAATTTTAGTGTTACTCCTAATTGGTGTAGTCTGCATAAAAATACACCAGCTTTAAGAATTTCAAGTGTCTATATATCGTTTATTTAAAATAGAGAGGCTCTAACTCATTATTTTTTTTTTTAAATCGAAATTTTTGTATATTTCAATAGAAGAGCTTCTAATGTCTCTAAAAATGCGTAAATATCGATTCCCTAAGAACAATGAGTTAGGGCCTTTCTATATTAAGGTAACGATATGTACAACTGTCTTTATATTACATTACAATTTCAACATGTTTCCTTGCTCGCTTTTGACTGTGGCAGAGATAGCATTCCATTTTATCTTTGTTGTACGGAACTTTAAAAAGTAGGCCGTACATGCTTTTGTATTTAACTTTATTGTATCTTCAAAAATTAACTAACAATAAGTATTCAAATCTAGCCTAATTCTTGCCCAACCAGTATCGGACATAATTATCAGATATAAATATCGGATAGTAATTGTCCACGTTATATTAATTGGAAAGAAATTTTTAATTTTCAATGCTCCCCCTGCAACGCTTTGAACACATTCTAATATTATTATTTTTATTATTATTATTTTTAAATGCTTTTTAAACTTATTAATGAATGCAGAGCAGCAACAACAGCACAATTATTAATCAATTTATTTTTACAACTCTCATTTCATTTCAGATCAAAACAACACTATCATCCTGTGTGTGTGATTTTTTTGCGGCTTTTCCATTATGTCAGCAAAAGCACTGACAGCATTAAGATTCATTGTCGTCACTTGTAAACTGGATAAAATGCTTCACTAACATTTTAATTGCAAGACGAAAAAGTCTTGTTTTCAGTTGTTTTTTCTTCATCTTCTTCTTTCTTATAAACAAATTATCAAACTGTTTAACACCAGTTTCCAGTTTCTTTTCTAATAAAAAAAAGAAGTGTTTTTCTACCAGAAAGACAAACAAACACACTTCCATACACAAATTTTAAAACAGGAAATTTATAATAATAATAATAAATCATCAATCATGCCATATTTTCCAAATATCAGTAAAAGTAGTAATAAAATGAGCAGTAATACCTCACTGGACAATACATCGGATCAGGATTATAGCGAATTCTTAAATGAATATCTGCTGCACACACATTCGCCGCACAATGAGCCGGAAACACAATATGAAGGTAAGTGCAATGCGTACAAACATATTTATAATCAACTTGACTTTAGAAGTTTCATACCGAAGAGGAGTTCTTCTAGCAGTGCATGATGGATCAGCATAGAAATTCGTACATTTTAGATAAAGAATTGCTTAATTCACAAGCCATGTTGTGTCGTTTAAAGTTGCATTTCAAACAAAATTTCTCAACCCTAAAAATAAGTTAAGCGGCCAACCCACTTGCAATATAATTGCGCAATTTTTCATATTGTACAATGATATCTCCAATGTGTATGTCATATTCGAAGGTGGCTCAATAGATTGGCAAATATCAAAAAACTTTTGATTTTTGTTGTACAATCAAAACCATTATGTAATGTGGAGGCCACTTTTACTTTTTCACTGTCAGGAAAATTGGGCAATATTTTCTATGAAAATATTGTACAATTTATTGCATAGTATAGGTCAAAACGACAGCAATATGTATAACAACATATGAAGTAATATTGTGTAATGGATGGGCCGCTTTAGTTCGGCAGAAAATTTTTTATTTTATAGTGAAAAAAGTGAGAGAGAAATACAAAAAAACAAAAAAATACATATTTCTATTTCATTACTCTTGCACATATTCAGGAATTGCTGCAAAATAAAAACTGCAAGTCTGGTCCGAGAGAGATTTTATTTGACATTGTCTTTGCAAATATAGGATTTTTTTTTTTAAAGTTTCACAACTTCGAGTTGGCATCACTGCTTTAATTGAGCAGTCATTTAACAGCTGATAGTTGCTTTTTGTTTAGTTTACTTTGAAATCTCATTATGAATCGACTTACATGCGTACAAGTTGTTGGAATTTTTAATCAATATAACTGTACTATTCTTCAAACTCATCGTGCACTTCTTACATATTATGTCGCAATTGGAGTGAAGAGAGTCCAAAAACTTTTGTTGAAACACCATTACAGCTAAAGTAATTTTACTCTTTGGTGCGCCTTATGGGCTGGCGAAGTTATCGGCGAAATACTGCCTCAAATGCTGCGAAAAGTTGTTGAAAACTCGTGCTCCAAATTGCGCCTTCTAAGCGTCAGCCGTGGCGTCCACATGTCAGAAATCATAATTAAACATTAGTTTCATAAAATTTTCTTTCCAATAAAGCCCGTTTCATTGATATTAAAAATATATTTTCTTTTTTTTTGTTATGATTTAAACTTGTATCACTCTATAAAAAAATACCCTATACAACCTTAAACGAACACAACAAGCGTTGTGAACCCAGGAAATAGTTTCAGCGTTGTTAGGTAAAATTGTACTTAAAATATTTTTGTGCAATATTTTAATTCTATAATAATTCTCAGCATGGGTATTTTCTGTACCTTTGGGCTTTGGTGGTGCTAAAAAAATTGTTTTTAAAACCGCATTTTACGGGACTAGTATACGTATATGAAAAAATAGTTTACTTACAATTTCAATATACAAAACTAAAAATAAAAAATTAAAACAACTCGTACAAAAGCCACAAAACGAGTGTTAAGCAACATATTTTAAATTTTTAAATTTAATTTTAAAGCAATTCAATTAATTTTATATATATTTTCCTCATTTTCTTACCTTATTTTGCAGAGGGTGAACTGGAGGCTGAATGGTTAATTTCAGCCGGTTTTCCACAGTTAACAAAACCATTTGAACAGGTAAGATTTGATTTGATATTTATTGTAACGCTCTCGCTTAAAAAGTAGTTTTTATTTATTTTCTGCAAATAATATTTCTTAATTTGAGTTTTAAGGAAATCCATTTCATTACATACTTTATTTTTTTTACACTAACAACATTTTTGTGTTACATTTATAAATATTAGTTCAGTGACTTCGGAATTTGTTTTTCCGTGTTTATAGTTCCTACTAAAATATGTGTCTTTATGCTTTATGACACTTTAAATAAGTGTTATAAAGAAAAAAAAGTTTGGCAATAGGAAATAGTTTAAAGTGGTTCAAGTTGTGCGTGGGAAAGCAAAGCCACGCACAGGATGAATTGCAAGATTAAAAAGAAGTTTGAAGTGAAGTGAAGCTTCAATTTCAATTAAAAGAAAAAAATTTTTGCAAATATCTTTTAAATACTCGTAATTGAGAAAAATCAAGAGAGAACTGAAAATATTTAGGCAGTTCACAATAGCGATTTTAAATATGTATGTATTATTATTGCAAAATTTAAATTTTAATATGGGTTGTTTTTGTTTGTGTGTAAATTAAATTTTTTACCAGTTGGCAAATTTAAAGGTTTAAAAATCATGTAATTTTCAATATGACAATATGATAAAATTTCTAATTTAAACTATTTTTTTTAAAACTTTAATATACTGTATCTTAAAGCGTTGCCTGCTCACAGTGACAATTTTAAGGTATCACAATATTGCCACATTAAAATTTTAAGTCACTGACTGTGAATTTTCTAATTGTTTGTATTTATCAACAATATATTTATTGTGCACAATGGGTTACAAATTAGAAAATATTTTTTTAAAAAAGTTCTCAATGCACAGAGGTTTAAAAACTCCAACATATTTTCTACTTTAGTAAAATATTTTTAATTCACAATGGGTCAACAATAAAACACATAAATATTTTTGGTGATTTTTATTAAAATACTTTTGTAATTCTCATTGAAATATTTTGGAATTTCCATTAAAATATTTTTGTAATTGTCATTAAAATTATTATTATGATCAGGTCAGTGACTTCAGTAAATTTTGCAATATTTTTTAAGGAAATCTAAATTTTAGTTCTGGTAAAATATTATTTTAGGAGAATTAAATTCAAACTTGCATTTATTTGCAATCTTGCAAAATGTAGCCAACGTTTCTTGAGACAATATAAATACAAAAAGAGAAAAGAAATTTTTTGTGCCACGCCTACTTATATTAAATTTCGTTTTTCAAATACATACTTATGATCAGTGATACCGAAAATTGATCAAAGAAATATGC
Source organism: Tachina fera (assembly GCA_905220375.1). Classification (NCBI taxonomy): domain Eukaryota; kingdom Metazoa; phylum Arthropoda; class Insecta; order Diptera; family Tachinidae; genus Tachina; species Tachina fera. Next base: position 96,930,322 of record LR999967.1, on the reverse strand, counting down.
TAAATTCGCATGGAAACTGTATTAAAATATGTGCGGAATTTTAGGCATCCAATAACTTTTTTAAGGCTTTAAAAATCAGTGATTATCTAAAATAGTTTTGACGAAGACTTTTGAAGTTACTAGAAGAATAGTATTTTTTCGATTTGAGTCAAATTTACAGCAATCGACTTGTCTTTTTTTTTGAGGCTAAGGGCGGATTATATATATATTTATTTTTTATTTGAAAGAGAAGTAACACCCAGGCAATGAATGCCCACAGATGATAGCTACAGTCTTTTACAATTCTGCTGTTTGCGCGTTTCTAATAATGCAGTGTTCCAGCGCCTCTGTTGACAATGAGGCGTATTAAATTTTTGAAGCTGTGCGTAGTAGCCATCTTATTGGTTATTTTACTTCGCCGATAATTCTGTTACACAATTCCAACGTAGGAGAGTGCTCTGATATTACATTAGTATTGCTATCTGCTGAAGCCGGTTCAGTGACATACAACAACTGATACAAATGGACACTAATGCACATCAGAAAATTGTGTGGTGCTGTCATTTTAATGACTGTCGGAGACCGGGCACGATCCCAGGACTTTCACTTTTATAATCAACTTGCTAACCACTTCAGCCAACGCCACCTTAATCAGCTTAATAGTGTAAAAATTTTTTTAAACAACATTTTTGCGAAAATTTAATTTTTGAATTCTTGCGAACCGAATTGAGTCTTATTCTTACGATGTCTAAGTTAGCTCAGCATCTTTCGAATGCGGCCAATTTGCTTCTTAGATCTGTTAAGCTATTGTTAAGTCTGTGTTTACATAATGCGATTGATATTGATAAGATTCCTGCTACTTTACTACAAAAATTATCGCCTTTTAGTTGAAGACATCAGCTCAAAAGTAGTGTATTATTTTATTACAAATACAACCACGCGAAACGATTAGCTTGTCTGCAGAAAAGGACCATGGTGTATGGCAGGAATCGAACCTACGAACTTTGGACTAACAAGCTAGTATTGCTACCACTCAGCCATAGAAGCACCCCATATTTAGTAAATTTTTCATACACAAAAATTAAACGGGCTATACATAAAGCATACAGAAATATTATAGGGGCTATACATCGTACATTTTACGCACAGAAAAATTAAATGAGCTATAAATAGTCCAGTTTTCATGCAAAAAAATTAAATATACCCCGATATTTTTCATACATAAAATTTAAATGGGTTATACATAATCGATTTTTCATATAGAAAAATTAAATGGGTTATATATCATAAATTTTTCTTATGGAAAAAATAAACGAGCTACATACATACATGGTCCAGTTTTTACACAGAAAAATTAAATGGAATATACATCATAAATTTTTCATATAGAAAAATTAAATGGGCTATAGATAGTTAATTTTTCAAAAGAAAAATTAAATAGACTATACATCGTACATTTTAAATACAGAAAAATTAATTGGTCTATATATCGTACGTTTTCACATAGAAAAACTAAATGGGCTATACATCGTACATTTTTCATACAGGAAAGTTAAATGTGTTATACATAATCGATTTTTCATACAAAATATTAAATGGGCTATACATCATAAGTTTTTCCTATGGAAAAATTAAATGGACTATAACATGGGATATACATCATAAATTTAAATGGGATATACATCATAATTTTTTCATACAGAAAAATTAATTGGGTTAATTATCGTACATTCAGAAAAAATTACATGGGCTGTACATGTACTATTTTTAATACAGACAAGTTAAATGGACTGTATGTAGTCCATTATTCATTCAGAAAAATTTAATGTTCTACACACCATAAATTTTTCATCGTATATTTTTCATAAGAATAATTAAATGGGCTATACATCGTAAAATGTTCATACAGAAAAGTTGATTGGGCTATATATAGCAAATTTTTCTTACAAAAAAATTAAATGGGCTATACATAGTCAATTTTTTTTACAAAAAAAATTAAAAATTGTTATCGTCCCTAAAGTTTTTAAAACTATAGACGTTATTAAAAACCTCGCGCCACAAATATTTATGTAATTATTTTCAACTTGACACTTAAAATTACTCAAGTTACAATATTTAAGTTCTTTTTTTTTCTTTTTGTATAATTGCTGTTTTTCTTGTAAAACAAACTTGTCTAAACAATTTTTTTGTATTGATCCGCCAATTTCTACAGTAAAAATAACAATGTTTGAAATTTGACGAATTAGACAATTAATGCTAAACGATCTCCTACAAAACAAGTTCAAAGCGAAAGAAAAAACAAAGTACCCCAACAACTACAACTGAAACAAAAAAGTCAAACGCTGCAGTTGTCAATATTTAGTGACAGTAGTAAATTGGCATTTGATTAGCCATGAAAGTTTAATGACATAAGACGGCAGCAATTAAATAAAAAGCAAGAGAAAAACAACAAATTTGTAATAAATAAAATAACAAAAATTTAAATTAAATTATTCAAGAACTTTAAAAGAAAAGCAATATGAAATATTTAATAATTTTTTTAATGGTGGGTGGGAGATTTTTTAAAATACTCATACTTAGTTTACAACTATTAAATACACTTAATATATTATCTCTCTCTCTCTCTCTATCTTTATCCCTCTTTTTAAGGGTTTGGAATTGCGCACATCGGAGTTGGAACCCATATTGGCCTCATTGTCCAAACCCCATGCAGATGCCATTAAACAGAGAGTACGCACTTTGAATCAAACCGTTAGGGGGCGCACCAAGAATCGTCAGAAACGCAAACCAGATATACGAGATGTTTTTCGAGATTTTGATGTGAGTCCTAAATACTTTTTTATATGCACACATAGCGAGTCATAACCGCCAAAAAAAGCTTAAGTGGCATATTTTTTAAACTTTGTTTTTTTTCACGAAAATCGTTTATCTACTATTGTAAATTATCGATTTTGGTTAAAAAAAAAAAGAAAATCCAAAATTATCGGCCACGTCACAGAGTTCAAATCCGTTCGGAAACGAATTTCAATCCACCTCATTTTTGTAGCAGAAGGTATCTAAAAAAACCATAAATCGAGAAATTTGTCAATTGTGTCCAGACTGTTGGGGGCGCTGGAATGCTGGAGTAGTCTATGGCTAAGGCCTGACATGTTGAGGTGGATTGAATTCCGTTTCAGAACGAAATTGAATACTGTGACATGGACGTATGTCGCTTAAATTTTTTTTACTGTTCTGGAACGAAATTATTTTAAAGTCCTTTTTTGTTTTGTTTTAGGAATCAAGCACCGGTACCCGATCGCGTAGTGCGACGCCTGATTCTTTGGATTCTATACCAGGTGATGAGGTGTGGGGCAACACATCCATGTAAGTAAATGAAATTGCTAAAAGTTATAGTCCATTTGGATGCGGTTGGATTCTATTTCCCTCTTAAGAGCGAAAATATCTTCTGAAGCAATGTAATAATTTACACAGAAATGTGAGAAATGTGGAAGAGTAAAATTAGACCTGCTGCAGGAATGGGCTTTTTCTAAAAAATTTTGCAATTCTCTATGTAGTTTCCATATTACAAACAGTCAACTTGCCTGGGAAAATGTACATAAAAAGTAATAAAGCTTTTCAGTAGCTTCTATAAAAAAGTGTTTGTAATGTGGAAACTACCCCTGGTTTCTACCAGCCAGACATTCGACTGATCTGGACAATTTGTATGAAAATCTGTTTAAAAAAATATGTGCCTATTTTTACTCAAGTGGATCGTCTGGGTTGTGAAAACAAGGGCTGCACCTTAATTTTCTAGCAAGAAAATCCTAACCGGAATCGATTTAAAATTACCTATTGTGTTCAAAGAATTTGTTTGTTGCTGCTTGGGAAACTATTTGTATAGTTTGCGCTAAGAACACAACTAGGACGAACGACGAATTTCGATAAGAACTCGCTGTATAAATTCGCTGTGTGAAGCACAATAACGACGAATAAATAACAGCTTTTATAATTGATAAAGTTGCTTATTGTTTGTGCGAAGAGACAAAATTGTTTCTTCGTCATTCGTCGGCGCATAAAATAGAAATAAATCTAACTTAGATTTTGTCGTTTTGACGGCGGTGTTGTGTTCATTTTCATATGCACAAATGTGTTTTTTTTTTGAAGAATGTTTGCAACAAAAAATGCTGTTGTTCGTTCCAGTTGTGTTTCCAGCATAATTCTTGCTTCGCCAATAACCCGCTGGGAATGATAGACAAACTGTAGCAAAGTCGTTATAAAACCAATTTTTCCCTGGGAACAATTCCAGCTTATAGCAAGTAATAGGGAAATCAGAAAATTATAATTGGAAAAGGGAGAAATTTCACGCGAAATTTTATTCATGACAGCCCTGATTACGTTTGCTTAATGCTAAGCAAAGCCGAGTTCTGAATAAATGATTTTGTTTCTGATGTCACATTCGGATATTTTTGCTAGGTCCTGCATCCAAGGAATTATTTTGCAAAGTTATCTTTCTCTGTAAGAGTCCAAAGAAAATATTCAACAGTTTTCTTCTACTTTTCAACACTACTTTTTTGATGGAATTCTACTGATGAGTTTCTTAAGCAGAAACGAAATGCATATAGACGTTGCTTAACCAAAGAGCAAACCAAAATTATCATCACATTAAAGCAGCTACGTTCAAGCCAGTATGCACAAGTGTAAACTTTTACAAAATAGCTTTTGTGCTTTCACCCCGACCAGAGCACAACAGTCAATCATTAGTGCGATTTAGTAACTTAACGATCCGACAATCGTAATTTTTGTCTATACATTTTGTCGCTTAAAATAACGATTGTGTGATTCTGAAACTTCATTTTAACGATAGGACTCAGCTGATATTTTCTGTTGATTTTTGTCGATAAAATTAACAGCACATAAATTATTGTCGCTTAAATAATGACACAGCTGACATTAATCTACAGCGAATATCGCTAAAAAAAACTTTACTGATTGGCAAATTCGATAAATTTTCATTATAATTATTTTAACGATGCAATTATCGTTAAAAAATCACTGAATCGGACTACAGATCTTGGCGACAACATTGCTTGCTCTTACTTTGCAAAGAAACAAGAACAAATTTAACAGCCTTCAAAGCTGTTTACCTCAAATGCAAATGTCAGAGCATGTGTGATTGAACGAAGCTGGATTAATTTTGTTTTTTGCTTGCAAATGTAAGTGCGCAACAAGTCGAACGTTGTCGATATCGTGCGACAGGCCCTAAATGTCAAATAAATTTACATATTTCGATATTCTAATTTTTTTTTGTCCTAATTCAATTCATTTTAATATTCACATTTGTTATTATTAGCTCATTACATTTTTCTTATAGTTTTTTTTCAATATGTCTCTTTATTTTTTCTTTCCCCCTAGACCCACTTTCGTAAGCATTTTCGATCATGGCAATACAACGGACAATGGTAATGGCCATTCACCCTTGTTTTCGAGCAAAAATCTTAAACAAAAATTAAGGCGAACACCAAGTGCTCCTTTGAAAGGTTCTACAGATATTTTTCGTGGTTCTCATGTGCGCTGTGATATACCATTGTATTCGGCAGATGGCATAGAGCTTTTGGGCTTCTCACGTATCGGTACCATACACATACCAAGGAATCGCAACAGATCTGGCTCGGATCCTTCGTGTTCCGTGGGGTAAGACTTTTGCAAATTAAAGCATTTGAACAAAGAATTCATTAATTGTGTTTTATTTTTGCAGACGTGCTCGCGGTGAATTAATGACCCAGGATTCCCAAAGTGATAATAACACCTCTTCGGGTGATTCAAGTGATGAATGCCTGTCGAACCATCAAAGATTGTCAAATTCCTCGTCGCCGGAAACATCGCCGCAAAAGATATTGATTAGCAAAATACATTTGGATACGCCGCCGCAAAGTGTGCAGAATTCGCCCTCCTCCAGAGATGGTATAAGTTTTGAGAGTATGTGCCGTGAGACCTCTAGTCAAGATGGAGTGGTAAGTTTTTTTGCACCCCCGCTCTCTCTCTCTCTCTCTCTCTCCCTGTGTACCTTATAAAGCAATAATTTTTTTTCATTTATCAGGATACTGTCGATAGCAGTGATTTATCTTTGGAATTTTACTCCGACATTGATACAATTAACGAAACCGAATTGAAGCGTTTGCAACCTTTATTCTGGTTGGAATTAGCTTCGATATTCGATCGCAATCACGTCCAGTTGGATAAGCGGAAACCCGTTAAACGTCGCCGCAAAGAGGAAGGCAATTTATTTGGTGTCTCCCTCAATGCTCTCATTAGACGTGATCAACAGATAACGGGTACCGACTCTACATTGGTGCCATTGTTTTTAGAAGGACTACTAGAGGAATTAACAAAACGTGGTACCCGAGAAGAGGGTATACTACGTGTCGCTGGACATAAACATAAGGTAATGGAGGAGAGCTTTAAAATTACAAAATGAAAAATATTTCTAATTTATTTTTCATTTTCCATTTTTCAGACTGAATTACTTTATCAAGAACTTGAATCGAGTTTCTATCAAAAACCAAAAAAATTCCAACAACTCTTAAGCTCGGCCAGTGTTCACGATTTGAGCGCTTTGCTCAAACGTTGGCTACGCGAACTACCCCAACCCCTGCTAACCAACGAACTAATACAATTATTCTATCAGTGTCATGCTCTCCCGCCCACAGATCAAGCCAAAGCTTTGGCCATCATTTGCCAAATGTTGCCACACGAAAATCGCAACACGCTACGTACGCTTCTGCGTTTCCTTAACAATGTGATCGATCGGAAAGATTTAAACAAAATGAATTTACATAATGTGGCAACGATCATAGCACCGTCATTCTTTCCTCCACGTTTTGTGCATCCAATCGATAAGAACAGCATAGAGGATCAAGTCAAAATGGCGGCGCAGTGTTGCCGTCTGACCAATGTCTTGATAACGCGTGGCGAAACACTATTTCAAGTGCCAAATAATTTAATTGAAGAGTCAAAATCGTCGAACAAAACAAGACAGGTAAAATACTTTCTTTGCAAATATGTTAAAGATTTGGGCAGCAAAGAAAGACAAAAGAATTAAATATAAGTACATATATATTTAAACTATTTTCAAACTCTATTTAAAAGATTTTCCTTTAGTTTAATGTTATAAGATTAAATTGAAAAATGAAACAGAATTTATATAAACACCTTTGGGTTATACCAACGGAAAGCGGACCTTTTAAATATATGTGGCTCGCTTATGGATGGCAACTTAACTTTAGTTGCGTTGCCATTTGCCGATATGTTATTACGTAAGGCAACTGGTAACTAAATGCTGTTAATTTGAATTGACATATTTCAATAATATTGGCAACCACAAATTCTTGGTAGTAGTACTTGCGTAGTTTTAAGAAAAAAAAGTTGGCAAAATTAACAAAAATAAAATTGAATTAAATAAACTGCTCTTTCTTTAGTTTGTTAGTCAAAATTTATTTCAGCAAAAACATTTACTCATAGTAGAGGCGGCAGATTTAAAGGATTTGAATTATCCCTTAATTGAAGTCTAATAAGATGTCACATTTTTTACTTACTTTTCTATCCATCGTAAAATAATTCCACTGAATAAATCATCATTAGATAATTAGTAATTTTTTAAGCACTTTTATTTTAGAATTTCCTTTTTGGAACTTTTATCCTACTTCCTACTGTAAGGTCCAAATAAATATATAAAATACTTTTTAGGGTGTATAAAGGGTAAAAATTGTACTTTGTTACTTTTTATATTTTTGCTAACCCTGGTATAATAAGTACAGTTTATACGAAGATTTAAGTTTATGGATGCGATCAAGTTGCAGGAAGGAAGGTGCTGATATCTTAAATTTTGTAGCTTTCCTTACATTATTTTAAGTTTAAGGCCCTTATTACGAATTGCATTCGATTATCAAGCATCGAAAATCGAATGTTGAAATTATATTATGAGCATTGAGAGTTTCGTTGAGCACAGAATTTTCTATAGAACAGAATTTAGATTGCGATGAAGTATTTAAAAAAAACAAAAACAATTTAAAAACGATAAAAAGTGTGATGTGTTTCCTATAGTCCTTTTGTCCTCGTCCATACAGTGAAACACTTGCTGCAAAACATTTGAGTTTGTAGACGAGAGGGGAAAGAGGAATAACAAAGGGTACTTTGTACACGAAATTCTTGTTGAGTACGTAATTCTCGCCTCATTCTCATGAAAATTATATGAGAAAATGTATTAACCTGCAAAACAAAAACTTCACAGTGTGGACACGCATGCAGTTACAAAAGAGAAATCAAAAATGTTTCGAAGCAAGTGTTTTACTGTATGGACGAGGACTTTGTCAATAGTTTTAAATCTTATTTTTAATAGTTTTTGCAATAATTTTTGATACATTTCTTTTCAAAGACCTGTTGTACTGTTTCATGTCTTATCTTCTATTGTGCTTTTTAAAAGTGAGCAGCTTAAGATTGGCTCAGAAATGATACAGAAAATCGATCCAAATTCATCACACCTTTGGAAAAACAATCAGTTTGAAATCGTTTTGAAAACGATTGTTTTCCATCATCACATACCTGATTATAAACGATTGATTTTTTTTATTTTTAAGTAAAGTTGTTGCAAATTTTAAACATCATTTTGAGTAATATTCACAATAAGGACATTGTTTGTCGAATGCTCTTCATAATACCAAATGAAAATTCGTTCGATCAGTTCTTTCGACTACAGCCTATTTTGATTTTCTAAGATAAGTATTTCAGTTAAAATACTAGTTACTAATTAATTAAAAAGCTTATTCAAGAGGCAAATATTTTTTCGTTGCAATAAAAAAAGTAATTGAATCATCAATAATTTAATTAATACATTCATATAGAAATCATCATAAAACTATTTAGAATAGATTTTTTAGGTCTTCAAAACGTTTAGGTCTGATGAAAAATCGATTGTCGAAAATCGACACAAAATCTCCAACTTCCTTTATTTTATAGCAGGGAAGTTAAAAAAATAATCGGATAAAATTGTCACGAACTAATGCTCACTTTTGACAACAAAATCCCCACCTTGTAACATGTAGAAACATCTGCAATACGAAGGTGAATCCCGAGAATACAGCGGTGGAGGAAGCAAGTCTAGCATAATCCTGGATTAAAAGTACTTTTTGTTGGCCAAATGTGCTTGGTTGGTTGGCATTGATTGTTTTAGGCTTCTTAAAGGAGTCAACGTGGATTATACCCCAAAAAAATTTCGCCATGACCTCAACTATCCATTTAGAACGTTCGGCTTGGACGACCACAGCGAAATTCCTTAAAGCACTTTGTGAAGAATCCTCATAGTTTATCAAGCTAATCTGGATTTGAGTGATGGTTTTTGTTTGCAAAAACTAATGCTTATTCACTTATTTTTAAATTTTCTACTGAAATTATGCGGCAGTCTGCTCTGTCAATGGCTGTCAAATACAAAATTTTGACAGCAGTCAACTGATGTTACCTGTTGACAGCAGCAATGTTACGATTAGTTGGCCTTTCAATTAAAAAGTGGGAAATTCATAAAAAATCAGAGATTAACTGACCCGACCTCAAAATTTTTTAATGCAATTATCAAAAATTTAAAATTTTAAAAACCCCCCAATATATCTAGATAATATGTGATATCTTCTAAACGGCTTGACCGATTTTATTGAAAAATAGCTAAAAACCCACTCGATCAAGTAACCTTTCAAATTAAGTTGAAATCGCTCCAGCCCTTTGGTCTGTATGTACGTGGACACGGACAGATACACAGACACAAACTGCAAACATATGTAAAACAGCCCTTTTTTAGTCGGGGGTTAAAAAGAAACAACACTGCCAAATCAGGGACAAATTGCGTCACACAAAATCGAACGAAATTTTAAAATATTTACGGTCTCACGATGTCGAGAGAAAATTTTTGATCGATTACTTATATTAAAAACAAGTTTTCTTATTTTATTGTTGTTTGGACGTTTTCGGTAGACAACGAAACGTTTTTCGTGGCAAACCCTTGAATGGAGTTTACAGGGAAATAATTTAAAATTTTTATGAATATTAAATGTTGTAATTTGCCCCCAAATCATTTGTGTAGAGGCTTATTTTTATTTTTATCTTTTTAACATAAATTTTTCTATTATTTTTTCAGGGCAAACGTGGTTTACATCGACGTGTCAAGGCCACCACATCCCTGCTGCAAGTGGGCAACTTAATCAGTAACAACAACAATAATAATAACAACAACAACAATAACAACAATAATAATATTAATATCAGCAACAACAATAACACTAGCACCATTTCGATTGGTGAAAACGGCAACATGGTGGCACGTCAACAGCAGTCAATTAATCCAAGTCATGTACATCGTTTAATTATTTGATCACAGCAAAAGTAATGAAATATTAAAAGCCTTATTCATAAAAAATATGTATATGTATTATGTAAAAATAACGGCCTGGCCCATCCATGATGTCGACAGAAAACGTTCGCTCGACAGCTTGTATTGAAAGCAATTGAAACTAATACCCCTTTTAGATGCGCAAAGTTTTCTTAGCAATTTTTTTTTTAATACAGTTGTGTGAAAGACGGAATGAGGAATGCCATCTCTTAGGGCGACTTTTTGGGTTCGAGATTAAGATTAGTTTATTTCTCTAATTAGCTAATCCGAAAATTAACTTAATCTCATATAATTGAGTTTGATGCTTTTGAGTGGTAGTTTAAACTTCTTGTTATGTGTAGTATTACCATACTGAGGAACAAAATAGTGGCAACATTTTCTGTGCAAAAATTGTACATGTTATCAAGCCACTTTGATTTTTTGTGGGAAGAAGAAGAAACTGTTATATTTTATTATTTACAAGTAAAATGTTGAGCGTATTAAAGTAAATATATATATTTATTTAAGCGTTTTTAAATTATTTTACCATATAATTTTTACAAAAAGTTATATGTTTCACAAGTGCTTGTTGTGAATACTAAAGTAAGATTAAACCACCACGATTGGTCACTTAAACTGGCAAGTAAACCAATATAATCGACTACCCAAAAATTGCAAATGAAGATTAAGGTTAATTTAATCTCTAATCTTGAACTCCATGTCTAAAAGGGGTATAATCGATTGAATGTTTATTATCGAAATTGTGGGACAGGCTGCTGTAAGTTTCATAAACAAATTTTATAGAAAAAAAGCCAGCCAAAACTTTTTTTAAACAATATTTTTTTTTTATGAATAAGGCAGTTAAAATAACAACAATAAAAACTTGACCAAAGTCGCCTGTAACACACAAAAAAAAAATACATACATATTATTGAGAACAAAAAAAAAAACAAAACGGTGTCTAATTCTATACTTAAAATATAAATAAAGAAAAAATTAATTTAATTTTCATAAAAAATTTCCAAGGCTCTTCTAGTTCTTTCGTCAATACATAAGTTTGACAAAATTTCTGGAACAAAAATAAAATCCAAATTTAACAAAAAGAAAGCTCAAATAGGAGTATACATACATAAATTAATAAATATTAATATTTTCTTTATAAATTTAGCGATTATACATACATACATATTCCGAAAGATTTTTTTTTTTTTAGATTTTAATTTTAATATCATCATTTGCATGTAATATGTAGTATGTACATTATTAGTAATAAAAAAACTTTATTTTAAAAAATTTTAAATTCATATGCATATGTATGTAAATTTAAATTAATTAATTTTAGCTTTTAGTAAATTTAATAATAATGATAAAATTATAATGTCACTTATTAATTAGAACAAAAATTATAAGCAAACAAAAATACCACAATAAAATAACAGCCTTCTTATTTATAAAAATTATTAAGGCTTTATAACAGCTTTTTAAGAAAAATTTTTTTTATGAAAATTTGCTCTAAAACCTCTTTATAAAGCCTTAATAAGTTTTATAAATAAGGCTGTAAATAATTAATTACACATAGAAAATATTTCGTTAATGTGTGATGGATAAATTTCGAAATATGTAATTGGAAAATTATTTTTAATGGCAGTAAATTTGAAATCTAAAGTTATTTTATTTACATAAATTATCACAAGATTAATATAATCGTACGGACACAAAACTGAAATATTTTACCAAGCGTTTCCTTTATTAACTCATTTTACAATCGTTTAGTTTCCGTAATTAATTTCCATCACACACTTGATTGATTTTCTTTATTTTTCAATTCTATAGAAACTTGCGTTTAAGCTTTATTTTAGTTTTAAGAAAGTTTTATTTAAATAACAACAACAAAGCGCAACGTATATGAAATTTTAGATATGTATTCAAAGCCAACGCGTAAAAAATATGTAATAAAAATTATAAGTTTTTAAAATTAAACTGATTCCAAAAATAAAAAAATAAATATTTTTATTTTCATTTCTTGAAAATTTGCTTACTGGATTGCCATCACTGAGACTTCGAATAAAATGGAGAGAAACACTTTCATGTTTGTTAGGAAGTGAAAATTAATTTTGAGAAGGTTTACTCAAGACTTTAAGGACATACATACATACATAACCGATCGATTTGAAATCGCACGATTTTCGAAAACTAACTCCGACAATAGAAATATTTCTTTAGATTTTTTAAATTTTTTTTAATTATATATATTCTCAAATATAATATCCGTAAGCAAATTATCGTGTATGATTTTAAACACGTCTGCAGGGCCATTATTAACTTTTTTAAAACGACAAATTTACTCGGATTCGGTTTACAGAACAGGGCCGATAATTTCTTAAATTGTTCCCTTCTTGTTTTGAATTTATTGGTGTCATTTAGTCACTGAGGGCCAATTTCACCAACTCTATTTAAATATCAATTCATATTTAAATGTAGATTTTCATGAATTTTTGTATGGAAAAATTACTTTTAAATATGAATTGATATTTAAATAAGTTGGTGAAATTGGCCCTGAGTCACAATTACTTGCGATGTCTCAAATTGACGTAATGTGTGCTCAAGAAAGCAAAGAACATTTTGAACTTTTCTTTAAGTTTTAAAATATTAAAGGCTAGCACATCGTCAGCTGAAATACAAAACCACGTAACTTACAAAAATTCTAAATCGCATATTTTAATTAATTATGTATTTGATATTGCAGCACAACGCTTATCCCCAGATATTTTCAAAACATTATCATAACAATCAGCCGATATTTTAATACTTTAATAAAATATGAAGCATTACTTCAGTCACTTGAATAATGTTGTTTGGTTTTTTTCTCTCCTATAAAATTTAATAGAGTATAGTTGCGTGATTTTGCATTTCAGCTAACGATATATAGCTACACTGCCAAGGTATAGGAGTGCGCTCCAAAAACTGCAATTCAACCTAAGTTTTCGCATAAGAAGTAGGGCTCCTGAAAACTTCTCTCTAGCGTATTTTTGCTTTCCAGCAGTCACTAAAGTATTTTGTATGGTCTCCAAGATTTCCAATAAAATCTCAGAATCCTTTAAAGGTCTCCACGATTATCATAAATAATAAAATAATTTCCATTAAATTTTTTCATAAAAAAATTAAAAAATGGACGAATGCTTTAAAATTTTTGCATTAAATTTTTTTCATGAAAAATTTTTTTGCATAAAAAATGGATGATGTATAGTCCATTAAATTTTTTGCATGAAAAATAGACGACGTATATAGTTCATTTAATTTTTTTTTTGCATACGAAATGAACAAATTATAGTCCATTAAATTTTTTCATAAAAATTTAAAAAATGAACCATGTATAGCCCATTAATTGTTGTATGTATAGCCCAATTAATCTTTTTGCATGAAAAATAGACGATGTATAGTGTTTTTAGTTTTTTGCATATGAAATGGATGATTTATAGATCATTAAATTTTTTATAAAAATTTGAAAAATTTACGATATATAGTCCATTAATTTTTTTTCATAAAAAATTTTTTTGCTTGAAAAATGGATGTTGTATATTTCATTAAATTCTTTGCACGAAATATAGACGACGTATATAGTACATTTAGTATTTTTATACGAAATGGACAATTTATAGCCCATTTAATTTTTTCATAAAAAATTAAAAAATGGACGATGTATACCCCATTAAAATTTTTAGATATTTATCCATTTAATTTTTAGTCTAAAATTAGGCTAGTATTCGCTATATAAGGTTGTTAATGTAAATAATTTGGCCGTTTGTTATATCGGATTTTCGTTAAAGCGAGAGTCGTTATACCGGGATTTGCCTGTATATAAAACACACTAATACACTAATTTTACAAGTTTGTAGTGTCAATATACATATGTACAATTGCATGTATGTATATTATATGGGATTTTAAAATTTTTCGTTGCTCGTTTTGGAACACCCTTTAATTTTTTACTCTCATGTATTTGCTGTTGTAGCGGCCAAGGTTCTAGATAGTCTGTTCAAATTTCAGGTCCGTAGGTCTTACGGTTCCTGAGAAAATAGATTGTGATGGGCATACGGGCAGCGTAGCGAAAACACCTTTCCACCTGTGGTGTACGGAACCCTAAAAATGCTACCTTTCACACGCTTCCTTACTTACTCGCAGTTATTATTTGTTTTTTGGTGACGTCACACAAAATAAAATAAATTCAATTTTTTGATTTGGCACTACAAGACTCTTTTAATAATAACAGGCGCACAGCTAAAAATGCAGCAGGTAGAAAAAAAATTTCAACAAAAAAATCCCTTACATACTTTCAGGCCTTCGCTAAAGCAAATACTTGAGACATCCTGTGTGTGTTATGCACAACAGCCTGACCCAAATACTGAAACGCCCCCTAAGGCATGCAGCAATTATGTAAGAGAAATCATACAAATAAATAAGGTTGTTTTATATGCTCTTGCTACTACGCCAAATACGGATTATTGTGTTATTCGTTCAGCGTGTAATCTCACAGCACACAACATCCACAACAGAAACAACAACAAATTGCATACACATACAATGAACATGTATGGAAGTTTTTTATTTTTATTTGAGTAATTGCCCAGTAAAAAATATATAGATTAATCCATAATCGAGCAACAAAGGAGTAATGACTTGTTCATCCATTTAGAGTAATAAGCGAGCTATCGAAACTTTTTTTGTTTTGTTGTTTATGCCTCGCTTAATACTCCAAATGGATCAATGAGGGATGTATCAGTTCGTTTTTGGTTTTTTTTCATTGATATAACTGTTAATTGTTGTTTTCGTTTTGTTTTTCTATTTAGTCAGTTTAGTTTTAATTTAGTTTAATTTAGTTTCTAAGCGTCATTTAAGACGACTAGTTGAAAATGAAATTTGAAAAAATAAACAAATTTGTATGTTATATGAATTTTTACTCCCTTTATGCTCTTTTTAGGAGACAAAAACGATTACTCCCTTTATGCTCTTTTAGGAGACAAAAGCGAATACTCCCTCTTTCGTCATTTTCAATATCAAAGGGAGTACTCCATAAGGAGCTTAAAAGGAGTACTCGTTTCTGCGGACATGCTGTGTTAAAAATCCAATGAGATCCGGCGTTTTATGGAGTAATCCATTACTCGCAAAGGAGCGCTCCAAGATTACTCTTTGGATGATCATATTTTTTACTGGGTGGCAAGCAAACAAATTCATACTTACTTTTGTTCTGTTAAGCACATTTTTTAAATTACATGTGATTTTAAAAATAATAATGGTCCTGCAAACGTTATATTTCTTTCAGAACTGATGATGTTCAGTACAGTAGAAAAACTAAAAACAATAGTGAAAAATAGTGAAAAATATCTGCATAAGCATTACCCCCTTATGCAAAAACAATTGGTAAACTTAAAGTTGGTTTAATAAACGAATTTTGTATGGCAAAACCGGTTTTAATGCATGCTTTAACTTTAACAATCGTTTTTGCATAATAGCACTATACTTTTAAAATCACATGTGATACATACAAAATTAAAATTTTGTAGGATTTATACTAATTTATTACATATAATTTTATTCTTGCCTTCAGTTACAATTTGTAGGTAAAAGAAATTTATATTGAACACATTTTTGCCTGCCATATAATAAATTTGAAATTAAATTTTGCGTTCGTGGGCGCCATCTAGCATGCAGTAGACAAACTGCAGAACACTCGTATTTATCCCAGCCACAATTACTTCCAATCATAACTTGACAAGAAGAGAGAGCTACGGACAGTACTTTAAAAATAAATGAAAGCTTAGATGTAGGTTTGTGTGTGAAAAGATAACACAGGCCAACAAAATGGCATTTTTTTGTATGATCTCAGGTTTTACAAGCAATTTGAATACACATGGTACTGAGGTTGAATGCCTGCATATTACTTTTTTTGGAATTGATTGTGGCTTTTTTGATTTATCCTTATATAGAAACTAGCGGGTCGATTTAATTAAACAAAACAACAAAAAATTTTTACTAAAATTGCTTTCAATTTCAATTCAATTGTATATCTTATCGACGGTCTCAAGTAAAAATACCCTAAATCAAAGAAGTGTAACTTTACAGTTGAAGGTAAAAATATAATAATAAACAGTAGTAGTGCTTGTACAACTTCTTTGTAAATCTGCTTGTAAAATCGTTATATTTAACACTATTGTAATAAATTTTTGAGACGAGGTGTATTTGAGTGAAATGTACTGGAGACCATTGTTACATTAAATAATGTTATGTTCATTTTATTTACCCAGTGAGAAAAAATTTAAAGTCATTATGAACGAACTACATTTTCATTGCTTCCAAAAAATTGATATTTTTAATTTGCCGATAGTTAGCAGAAAAGCAAGTAGAAGTTAATTTTAGTCATACAAAACCTAGTTTTAGAAAATACTCTCCAGCATATTTACAAAATCGATTTATTTTAAAAAAATTTATTAATCAGAAATAATTCATAGTTAGGCTCAAGTTCAGTAATTTCAATTCTTATTGAATGAAATATTTTTATTAATTAATGTGAGTTTCTAAAGAAGAGAAGAAAAATTAAACTTAGACTTTAAGCTGGGGGAAATACCGATACTTTTCTGTGCAGCCACGGACTTCAGCAGCACCCTAGTCTATCTACTTGGGTAGAGATTCTTAATAACATCAGCTATTTAACTTAAATGTACAATGAAACAGAATATGAGAAACGATTGTTGTGTATACAATTGATTTACCTTTGGTAAACACATTTATAAGTATCACTATTAATTTTCTGTTTTTTCCAATTTTTCATTTTTCTATTTAGGTTAGCACGAAATTATTTTACTCTACCTCATTTATTAATTAATTTTGGTCTAAAAATAAAAGTTATTTACTTAAATTTACATGCAAACATTGTTTGGCGTTTAAATTCATATAAAAAGAAACGAATTGTTAACATAGGTAACTTTTACCATTTTCCAAGATGAAGAAATTATTATCTTAGAACACAAAATAAAGTAATTTTTTCTTAAAATCGCTTCCAATTCCCTGAATAGGCATTGAAAAAAATAACTTCTTGCAATGACAACCCTGTGTAAAAATCATTAGATATAATCGAATTTTGCATTTCTTCCAGATCGCAAAGATCATTAGAAATAATCGAAATTTCCACTTCTCCCAGACAAAAAAATTTATATTTTCATGACTTCTTTCGAGTGTCTGCTTTTAATGGATTAGTTTAAAAAAAAATTTATTAAAGAATTTAGATAAAATTTAATATTGTGACAAAAATCATTAACATATACATATATATATATATATCTTATATATATATTTTTTTGATTGATGGAGTTTTCTTTAAACATATTCATATTCACACAGACGAACTTATCTATACTAAACTTCTATAAAATGAAACTCTCCCTACTATGAATTGATTTCTAAAACACTGCTTTTTCGTTACAATTAATTTTAATGTAATGAATTTCCATAGCGTGAAGTTTTCTTTACAATGAATAAATTTTGCAAAAGTAATTTTTTTTCTTCATGTACTAAATAATTGCAAGCATATTTCTGTAATATATCTGTTAATTTCTAAATATATTATATTGCTTTTACATTTGAGCAAAATCTAGGACTAGGACTAGGAGATTTCGAGGAACTTCAAGTAGATATTCCAAAGAAAAATCTACTTCGTGACTGGATTTTGTTGAAATCTACTTAAACTGTAGCAGAACTTATAGCCAAGTTCACCAACTTATTTAAATATTAATTCATATTTAAAAGTTTTTTTTTATATAAAAATTAATTAAATAATGACATTATGAATTGATAATTAAATAGAATTGCTGAAATGGGCCCTTAATGATGCAAATATGGGTTTTTCTTTCAAAATAGTATTAAAAAATAAAACGATGCAGCTAAAAGGGTGTGTGAATTAGCTATATTGCAGTGGTTTGGTTTTAGCTTATAGGACATTTACATTATCTCGAAGTCAAGTACTTATGGGATTTCGAACTAAATCTAGCTCCTTTTTAATAGATTTCCCATACAAAACAAAATCTAGTTTATGATTAGATTTGTAGGAAATCTAATTAAAATCTAATCATTTTATTTATTTTAATGACCCTGTAAAACAAATTTATTAAAAAGGTGTGTGACTTGGATACATTGCAGTTATTAGGTTGTAGTTTTGGAAATTTTTCAGTTTTTGTGCAGGTGTAAATGGCCTATTAGGAAAAATTTCAATCAATGGTTTTTGTTTTGGATACGAAATGTAGAATAAAGTTGTGTAAACGGTGCATCGTCGCCCCAGAATTTTTTTTTTTGCTCCACCGACCATTCTGAAGGAAAAGAGTTAGGCATGGAATATATTCATTTTGAATACTGTCTTTCTAAATTAAAATTGGTTTCTGAGATATTATGCATTTATCTTGCTTTAGGTTTAATTAGTATTGATTTGCTATACACGCCACTGTTTGGCGATTGAGTCATTCTTCATACAGGGTGGCCCAGAAAGACCGAAGTGGTGTAAATTCCTTATAACTTTTTATTTAAGACATATTTTTTTAATTTTTTGTTTTTTAAATACAGTAAATTTATAGGGAATATTTTTAGATTAGTTGTTAAAAATGATATCCCGCAAGTGGAGGCCATTTTCTGCTTCGCACAAATGATCTCTTTTCAACACATTTTCCATGACCTTTCGCAAAACTTCCGGTGTTATGTTGTTAATTTCGTCTGGAATATTGGTTTTTAATTCCTCAATAGTCCTAGGCTTATTAACATAAACTTTCCCTTTTAAATAACTCCAAAGGAAACAGTCTGGAGCAGTTAAATCCGGGGAACGCGGAGGCTAATTAAAATTGCTTCTACGCGAAATTATTTTTTCCCCAAAGATGTCGCGTAAAATAGCCATTGTGGCCCTCGCAGTGTGCGCTGTGGCTCCATCCTGTTGGAACCATATTTGCGGATGGTATTCCACGGCTGGCCTTACAAAATTTTCCAATATGGCCCGATATCGATCACCATTGATGGAAATGGCGACATCTCTTTCATTTTCCAAAAAATATGGACCAATGATCCTTTCTGAAGAAACACCGCACCAAACAGTACACTTAAGTGGGTGTAATTGTCGTTGATGAAGTACTCTCGGGTTTTCCTTAGCCCATATCCTAAAGTTTTGCTTGTTAACAAACCCATTTAATTGGAAATGGGCTTCGTCACTCATAAATAAGTTATGAATAATGGAAATGGAAAGAACACATTTGTGCGAAGCAGAAAATGGCCACCACTTGCGGGATACAATTTTTAATAACTAATCTAAAAATATTCCCTATAAATTTACTGTATTTAAAAAACAAAAAATTAAAAAATATGTCTTAAATAAAAAGTTATAAGGAATTCACACCACTTCGGTCTTTCTGGGCCACCCTGTATAAGAGTGTACAATTCGCTTCATTTCTATAACAAATGAATAATAAAAGAAGAAGGTGTCGTAAGAAAAATTCAACGGCAACTGCTAAGCTAAAACAATCATTACTCAGACTCGCAGCCACCGGTTAAATGTTTTAAAAAAGGGTGGTTAATTTTTAAGGGCCGATGTTGATTTTGAATAACTTTAATGCGTTGTTCGATTGTGCATCTTTCCATTGTTCAAATTCAGTTAGTCTAAAATTGAGAAATGTCAAATGAAGAGCAGAAAAAAACTTGACGTTTAGGTGTGTTTCACATTCAAAACATCGGCCCCATGATACAATTATGTATACTAGGTACATGCACAAGCCCAGCCTGTCACTGAATACATCGCACATAGTTGTCAAACTTTGTCTACGAGCTGCAAAAATGTTAATGTATGTGTGTGAATAAAATGATTACAGTGTTGCCAATGAATTTACACATGGCTGTGTCTCCAATTACACATTGAAAAAAATTACACTAGACATCTTTTGTGTAGGTTAAAATTAAAACAAAAATAAGTAAATAAAAAATAAAAGAATTACACACATATTATACAAGAATTTAATTATATGGCGTACACATGTGAGTAGAAATTACACACTGTCTAACTACACCCAGACTGGCAACACTGAATAACTATAATCATGCATTAATGCCGCGTCTGCAATTGTACTTTAGTTACTCTGTAATTGTTGTTTTTATAAACAAAAGACATTTGTTTCCGACAATTTAGGGTTTGTTTATACCAACAAAATACATGTGTTTTTTGGTGTTGTAATTTTGTTGTAGTCGTGCATGTACCTAGTATAATTGTATCATGATCGGCCCTTAAAATTTAACCACCCTTTATAAACTTATTAAACACTAAAATAAAATAAAAGAAACCTTACTTATGCATGTTTGAGTATGACAAAAATCATTTGTGCCCTAATTCAGTAAGAATTCAGTAAGTAGATTTATGACGTTTTTGTTTGAAAATACTTTTGAGTTCTTGTTATTTTCTTCAAAAATAGTTGTTGTGCTTGAAAATGAAAAATAAAAATATTATTTCCATGTTTTTGAAACATAAAAATTAAATTAAATTAAAAAATATACGAAAAAATATTTTTTGGAAATTATGTTGGAAACAAAATCCTAAAGCAAATACACGAACCTTCTAGCATAGACAATAAATAATACTTGTTTTAAAGAATCACAACTGCGGCTTTTTTTCGTCCGTAGACAAGACGATACAATCGTCGAACAGCATTAATTTCATTCTTTACATCAAATACAGTTCAATTAATTGTTTTTCTTGTGTAAGTGTGTAAGCGGATCGATAGTTAAAAATATTACTAATGTGGCTTTTTGGTCGGCGTTAAACGATCGACTTATCTCTCTAGGCAGCAAGAAAAATAAGCAAAACAATAAATTCTTAACTCACAGCTCTGACACACACACCAGTTAAGTATACGTATGGAGCACAAGAAGCTACTTTTGGAAACTAAATTAAGAAAAGTGTTGTATGCGGCACAAAATGCATTTTTACTTTTACAATAAGGTAATAATATTAACTTCTAACTTCATTGATGTAAGTTCACAAAAATTTAAAAATTTCTTTAAAACATGTGTCGAAAGCAGTGGTTCAAATACAAAAGAAATCTTCTTTCCTTCTTATTCATATTTCTCCACTCCAACATTGTGGCATATGGGCTAAATCTATTCTGGGGCGATGACATATTTTGACAAAAATTTCAATTAAAAATTACTAAATTTCCTGAAGGTATAAATGACTTATTAGAAGGCTTTGTTTAAGGCAGCAAAATGAAAGGGAGTAAAATATACATACATAATTTTTGTATTCAACCAATTGAAATCTCTTATTATTTTAAATAAAAGTGGGAAAATATAATTTCTTTATAATGAAATTTCTACACACAATGAAGGGATTTCATAAGGACATACCCTGTAGTTCTGTGATTAACATAGAAATTGTAAAGTATTTTCTTTCGTTTTGAACTACAAAGCAGATCCCTGAATTTATGTATATTCATTAAAGAGAAGTTCGACTGTACTCGTAATATGATTTAAATACAACCATAGCATGTTCAAACACATTTTAAGAACTTTTCATTTAAATTAGTAATTTTGAATTTATTCTCCTTAAATAATTAAAGTAATACAATTTCTTAGGTGTATGAGTCTAAACACAATGTTTGGGGTACGGTACGATTGATTTCTCGTTGCAGGAGAGAAAAATAAACATAATACAACGGAAGACGGCAACGGCAACGGCAATACTTGTCATTGTTTGTTTAAATTTTTATAAATTTTTTCAGTGCATACATTATTATAACTAAAAACCAAAAATTATTAACATTTTATACATTCGCAGATATATTTGATATATTTTTTAAAATTTTATGATCAATGGCAAAAATGTTTGAACTCAAAATTATGTTTTTTTCTACAATAATGTTGTGAACACAGCCAATTATTCAAACACCACTGTTGCTAGTTTTTTTTCTAGAGCTAATCCCCAATTTTTGATTTCTCATCTCCAAAAATCCCCAAATTGATATTTTTTTATAAAAATTTTTTCTTATGTGAAAAAAAAATTTTTTATATTTATTTTTATTTTATTTAAAAAAAAAAAAGAAAAAAATAAGAAATTTGTATTCAATAAAATTCATTTCTATCGATAGATACGAGTATATTTACGTTTATATAAATTTAATTTGTACTTATGAAAAACTTGTAAAGAAAAAATTACACATAGTTTAATATACATCAGTATAAAAAAAATTTTTAACCCAAGTTTACCGCTTCAAAAACTTCAGAATCGATATCTTCTGATTCACCAGCTTCAGAAACTTTGTTGTAAATAGTAAAAAAGTTTTAGCATTTCAGCAGAAGGATTAAATTTGTCACAACAAATTGAATTATTTTTAAAGTGTGTGTGTTTATTCTAAGAAGTGCTTTCAAAAGATTGTATTGCATTTTTTTGCGTATTTTTGTTTTGGTAGCATTCATTATTCGTTAATCTGCTTTGATACTTCTTCTTTATTAGAAACCATACACTCAGGGCTGCCGTTTTTGGTTATTTCTAACCAAAAGTGGTTATTTTTTGTTCTTTAATGTGGAGATGTGAATATTTTTCTCATTTTGGTTATTTTTTTGTCATAAAAATAATACACATGTACATATTTATGTTATACTTTTGAGCTCTTATGCTCTTCAATTTTTAGTATTGCTACAAAGGCAACTGAAAATAAAACAGCTGTGAGTAAAATCGCTAGTACAGCACCCTGTTATGAATGCGCCTTGATTGCTACTCACTTGTTTACAATACTTTTCTTTTACAACACTGCCAACAACTTTTAATTTAACTAAATGGTCGCAACTCTGTGCTACAGAGCACTATGTGGTCCATAGGAGGTGACCACGTTTGCCCGCCCGTATCGCCTCCTTTTAAAAAAATTGGTCACATCTTGCAAAATCTTAATTAGTTGGACAAATTTAAAGTTTTTAGAAAGTCTCCTGAAAACTCGAACTTCCAGTAATTCTGAGTATGCACGTTTTTAGAGTACTATGTGGTCCATAATAGGTGGCCACTTTTGTCCGCCCACATCGCCTCCTTCCCAAGAAAAGTGCGTAACCCTCAGATAATTCCAAGTTGAAAACTTGACGATGTTTGGTTCCAATTCATGTTTTTCAGAAATATATTCATGGGTTTTAAACACCTTATCTATAAATTTGCATTAATTTTTCCCGTCTCGGTTGCGTCATTTAATGGAAAAGTCTTTTGGAAAAGCATTATTCGAATTTTCATAGCTTAACAAAGGTCTGTTAACACGCTATCAGAGCTCTGTTAAAGTACAAGGTTTGTGTCAAGGGTTATAAATTTTAAAATTTAACATCACACACATTCAAACTATTATACTGTGAACTGCAAGTTTTGTTTACTTCCCAGTGAAAGAAATGGAAGTCATTCTAGTGGAAATACATTTTCATTGCTTCCAAAAAATTGATATTTTTAATTTGCCGGGAGTGAGCGAAAAACCATGTAGAAGCTTATTTTAGTCATACAAAACCTTGTAACTCCTTCAAAGTGTTAGAAAATACTCACCAGAATCAAAAAAAATTTATTTATTTAAAAAAATTTATGAACTAATTTTAGTTTAAAATTTAAAAGTTATTTGCTTAAATTTACATGGAAACACTTTTTCGGGCTTAAATTCGTATAGAAAGAAACGAATTGTTAAAATAGGTAACTATTTAACATTTTTCCTAGATGAAAATATTATCATAGAACACAAAGAAGGGAATTTTTCATAATATCGCTTCCAATTCAGTGACCAGACATCGAAAAAGAGAACTTCTTGCAATGACAACCATTAATGACAAAATCATTAGATCGGATCGAAATTTTTACTACTTCCACATGGAGTGTCTTTTTTTTTTGCTGGGATGTTATTTAATAAAAATACTACATATTGAAATTTGGTTATATTTTTTTCTCATTTGGTAACTTTTAAAGCGAATTTTGGTTGTAAAAATTTTTTGGTTGTGGCAGCACTGCATACACTAGTAACACACATTTTTAGACTTGCCAGACGCATATTTCTCAGTTCAAAAATCATTCTTGTTTGACCATCAGTTATACAAAAAATCCCCCGAAAATCCCCTCAAATTTGGGTACATCCCCAACAAATCCCCAGATCCCCAATACGAAGTTTTCATCACCCCAATCGTGAAAAAAAAATCCCCAATATGGGGACAAATCCCCTAAACTGGGAGCAGTGTCAAAAACTACGGCAACGTCAGCAAGAGAAAGAGTGTCAAAAATTGAGAGAATAAGAAAGTCGGCAATGAAAATAAAATAGATTTTAAATTGATTCCCTTCCGCACTGCGGAGTTTTACTTCAAAATCGTATGGAAAACCGCACCGCAATAAATAATCGTTACATTGTGTTCAGACTCTATATTGATTTTTTATGCTATCTTTAATTTCAATCATCACTGCCATTTGAATACCATTTGAATTGAAATTAATCATAATGAGACTTATGAATCATACGTGCACATGCTTATGCTGGACATGCAGATAATGAAAGAAATGAATAATGTGAAACCAATTACTATTATTAATTTCTTTTGCTACAAAATCTTATCGCAAGAAGCATGATGACTGACTGCTAATGCACATTCTATTTTCATAATTACCAGTATAATGAGTAGAAAGAAGACCCTTTTGTCTACTAAAGCATTCAATACTAATCACAGCATTAATCCCACATAAGCCTTCAATAGATATGTATATGAAATAAATAAAAAGAAAACCAAAGAATAAAATCATTCTGTGACAAACCAAATTTAGTAACAAATTGACGCATTTTTACAGATCGATTTCAAAAAAAAAAAACGAAAAAAAAAATAAATTATAAATAGAAAACTAATAAAATAAAAAGGTTCGAAATATGATAAATTTGTGTGTAATAGAGAGCGATGTGCTCGTATGTATAAATGTGTTGTAGAATAGGGTCATGAAAATATTATAAATGAATTCTTTTAGTCTATGATTTTTGGTCAGCCTTTAAAGCCATTATTTTGTATTAAAGAAAATCTTTTGAAATTTTAGCCACATCACACAATGCAATTAATCAGTAAAATAATATTAAAGCATTTAAAAATAAGAAATTCTTCATTACATTAAATGAAGTGCTTTTATTTTGGGGACCTTTTTGAGTTTTATTATCAGTTTTTTATTTATTTTTTATTGTTCTCTTTTCTTTGACAATTTTTAGAAGTAAGAGTTATACACTGGCTGCAAAATAGTAACAAATTGATATGCAAGATATTATATTTAATATCCTATTTTCCCTAGCGAAACCATGAACTTCTGAGGCAGACATTTATTTACATGTTGTAAAACTGTTTAAGGGTTGAAGCAGCAATTTTATTTAATTTCAGCATATTTTTGCCAGCTTTTAGTATATTTTAGCATGTTTTAAAACATTTTAGCATATTCTTGCAAATTTTAGCAAATTTTTAGCATATTTTAGCATATATCTGCAATTCGCAGCATATTTTCATTACGGCAGCGTATTTACTGCATTTTCTTAGAAATTGCAAGGAGTCTTGTTACTTTCTATAACAAATTACATATAAACACCGAAAGAATTTTGCTTCATAAATCCAACGAAATAATTTCATTAAATTTTTTTCACAAATCTAATGATATTTTCACAAATCTAATGAAAATTTCATGAAAGGGCCAGACTATAATACAAGTATTAATACTTTTGACGAAAATTCATCCCTGGTCTTATATTTGTTTCAATAATTTCAAAAAAAAACAATAACAACTCAACATGTCAGAGCTGCATTTTCCACAAAAGTATTAATACTTGTATAATAGTCTGAACGGGGCTTTACACATACAGTTTCAATAAAGTTATTTCGTTGTTATATAAAAAAAAATTAAAAAGTTATTTCATTGTTTTTGTAAAGTTATTTCATTGTTTTAAAGAAATTATTTCGCTATTTTAATGAAATTATTTCGTTGGAAATTATCTCGTTAGAAATTATCTCGTTGAGTTAATGAAACTATTCCGTGGTTTTAATAAAATTATTTCGTTGGAAATTATCTCGTTATTTTAATGAAATTATTTCGTGGTTTTAATGAAATTATTTCGTTTTTTCAATGAAGTTAATGAAACTATTCCGTGGTTTTAATAAAATTATTTCGTTGGAAATTATCTCGTTATTTTAATGAAATTATTTCGTCGTTTTAATGAAATTATTTCGTTTTTTCAATGAAGTTCTTTCATTGCACTGATGCCACTATTTAATACATTTGACGTAGTTTTCATTAAAATAACTTTAACGAAACTGGTTTCATTAATCCAACGAAGCGTGACGTTGGTTGAATTTTAAAGAATTTTTTCATTGGATTAATGTCGAAATTCATAGAACTTATGAACAAAATTCTTTCAGTGTACAAATAAAAAAAAGTTTAAGCAAATTCAACTAAATTTTGACAGACTTCGAAAATTGAGAAGGTTGTCAATTTAATTTTTTTTATGTAATGCCGAGTTTACATCTGACATTTTGTGTATTATGATTTTTTGGTGTCATTTTCCATTAAAATTTTCGATGCCACACAAATTTTGTTGTGTCATTGTGACAGGAAAGAGTCCCTCTCATCCTTAAATAATTGCAATACGGCATAATCGTCTATATCAAGAACCAATTATGACATAATGCCAATTACTTTATCATTGGGAGACTTTGTTTTTCGTATTGCTTGTTAATTAATATTTAAACCAACGGACAAACGCAAAATTATTCAATTGGCTAGTGCCACCGCGTGTTTATCAATAATAAGAAAAAATTTAACAAAATTTAAAGACAAGGAAAGTAGTGGGCTAGTGGCTTAATATGCGTGCCACCAAAGGATTCTATTATACTCTGCATTCCAGTTTACGGAAGCAGGATTGAAGTAGGTTTAAAAATTTCGTGTGCATGAAGACCTAACTCCACCGAAATTTCCCTTGCCCTTTTCAGCATTTCTATACCTATAAATGCTACATATCCATACATACATAGTATGTGTGTTGACATACAGCCTCACGAACCTCCACCAGCTGAATTAGCTGTGTCATCATGTCATGCGTCCAGGGCACTTGAAGTTCTCTCTCACTCTTCAATGATTTTCCACTTTCTTTTTCGTTTTCCATATTTTTAAATTTTTTTAGACCTCACACATTTAAAATTCTTTCGGTATTTTCTCAATGTCGCTGACATTTCCTTTTTGTGTTTGCCAATGCAGCCAACTTATTCTCACTGCTGTTTACATCAGATGCGTAAACAGTTTGTGTGTTAATATACACAACGAAAAATATCGGAAATGACAACCGTTGCCACTAGTTCCAACTGTTAATTTTGCCATATTTGTCATAAAATGCCACACTGTGTACTCGGCCTAAGTTACATCTCATATCCTTATTTTCATGCGTTTTAAACTTCTTTCATTATTTGAAAGAGCGCTTAGTGCCAAGATTGGGGAAAAAGTGGGGTGGAGCTACGCCCACTAATATCTAATCTCTATTTTATTAAGTATATCTGCCCATCAGGTTCTAGCGAAACTTGATGCAAACTTTAATATCTTTTGTTGACACAATATTTTACTTATAAAAGTAGGCGGGTCACACGCCTTGCAAAATTAGATATATTATTTCATGCACTTTTAAAACACCCTACACTCTTAAGATTTTGCATTAAGAAAATACAATTTTCTATTAAATTTTATGCACTTTTAAAAATTATTTTTTGGTCTGAGAGGGAATAGCTTGCAATTGATTTCATTGTAAAAAAAGTGGGTGGAGACGCGCCCGTATAATTTTATGATATTTTACTTATTTAATTGCTGCGAGACCTAGCTAACAGCATTTGGTTCTTGTAATTACACATTTTTAAAGTCAAAAGAAAAGGGGGGGGGGGGTACGCCCACTAAAATTTATTAATATATATCACGTGGTTCTATTCAACCGATTTTTACAAAATTTAACACACACCCTGAGCTCTGAAAAACACACAATCTTGCTTTTAAAAAAATTACGGAATGCACTCCCATTACATTTTAATATTATATATCACTTACTTTTTCTTAACCAACGGGCTTTAAAAAAAATATTTTGTTTTAAAGGACTTTACTTACAGTTTGTTGCCAATTAATTTTCTTCGAAAATGTTCTATAAGATCTTTTCATTTAAGTTGGTTTTTTTTACAAAATTATTTACTTAACTTCATTTCTATCTGGTTTTATATGTAAAACTAATTACTAACACATGTATATACAGTTTATTTTTAATTTTCTACATTATATGTACAATTTGCTGGGCATCCATAATAATGTTAACCTGAAAAGCCTGAAAACAGTTTTTAATTTTTTTCCGCTGGGATGTATATTTTTTATATATTAATTATGATGCAATTTGTTGTAAATACTTGTATAATTAATAAATTATGTCAACCGCTCCTAAATTTATTTATCTGTGTTCAACATTCAGCATAAGAAACCATAAATTCAAGAAAATTAGTACAATTTGTTTCTTTCTTTTTTTTTTCTTCTTCTACAGACATTAAATGGCAGGAATTTAAATTAAAATAAACTACTAAACAACTAAAATAGAATTAACAAATCAACTAAATTAAATTAGTTACATACCAAAAAAAAATAAAGAAAAAAACATCCACATGAATATTTTTTAATGTTTGCTCTCAATGCAGCATAAAAAAGAAATGGAACACACATGCGCTTATGTACAACATAAAATAATTTTAAATAGAACTAGAGAGAAAGAAGCAAGAAGTGCAAGTGGAATTTTCTAAAGCCCCTACACAAGGGGGCAAAATCTAACATACAATATACGGATTGATATTCAATTCCTTGAGCAATGAAAAGTGCTTTCAAAAGGTGCATGTCCTTTGGAAATTAAAAACCAATGATACCGTTTGAATATGTGTGGTGTTTCAAAATTAAAAATTTTCTCAGACAGGGCATTATTTTCTGTGAAGTCAGCTGAGCACATGATATTCGTAAATATGTAATATGCGCTACTTTAAAGCTCTTCTGATATCAATAAATTTGTTGCACACCCACAGATGCCAGATGTGACGATTTATCGACATTTTGACGATTTTTGAAAGCAAATAACGATTTGACGATTTCTTAACCTTAAAATTGACGATTTTGCACTAGTCCAAATATGGCAGCTTTTTCTGAAAAACCGAAACTCTTTCTTATCAAAATTTATTACTTTATACACAAAATTTATTTGTTGATGGCTTGACGTTAAATAAAAATAGATTATTGGGATTTATTATTGAAATTAATCCTTCCAAAAAATTCGGCCATGAAAAGTACTGGGACCAAAACTTAGCGAGAGCTGTTGAAAAAACATATTTCCCCCAGCTATGAAGTCTAGTTTAGTTTTTTAGTTTTTCTTCTCTTCCTTAGAAACTCAAATTAATTAGTAAAAATATTTCATTCAATAAGAATTGAAATTATTGAACTTAAGCCCGAATAAGAAATTATTTCTGATTAAAATTTAAAAAAATTTAAATCAAAGAATGGTCCATCACTTAATGCAATTTTGACAATGTAATTTTGACAATTTGCTATCTTGGAAGTTCTTGAAATTTTCAAAAACGGTACAACTAAAAAATCCGAAAACTATAAAATCGCCAAACCAAAAAAAAATCGCCAAAAATTTAATAAAAACCCCCAAAACGAAAAAAATCGCCAAAATCAAAAAAAAAATTCTAAACTAAAATAAATCGCACAAATGAAAAAAATCGCCAAAGGAAAAAAACGCCAAAAAACCGAAAAAAATTGCCAAAACCCGAAAAAGGCGACGAAACCAAAATAATTGTTTATATGAAAAAAAAATTGCCAAAACCCGAAAAAAATCGCCAAATTAAAAAAATTCTCATATTGAAAAAACGCCAACAACCGAAAAAATTGCCAAATTAGAGAAAAAAAGTGTCAAAACTAAAAAAATTAGGTGCTTTTTTTAGTTTTGACACTTTTTTTCTCTAATTAGCCTGTTACTCTGTTCACAATTTCGTGCGAAATGCTGTCAAACTACACATAAAAGTGTTTGGTATGAAATATTTGAATAAATTCGCAAAAGTAGTACTCTGCTCTTGTTGCGAAAAGCACGCAAAGTCATGTCTTTCCATGCAAAACTAGTCTGGCATCATTTTAGTTTAGCTGCGAAACAACATGAGCAGTGCTTTTTTCGCACGGAATTTTAACAATGTTGCATACTTTCAAGCAATAAAAGCAAGAAATTTATAAGAAAACCGCGAGTTGGGCTACATCTAGTACATGTCAAATTTTTCATGCGAAATAATCAAGGTTTTTTCGCAACTTCGAGTACCAGGCTTAAGTGACAAAATGTCGCCAAAATTATAAAACGCCAAAAACTGAAAAAATCGTCACAACTGAAAAAAATCGCCAAAATTAAAAAAAATCGCCAAAACTAAAAAAATCGCCAAAAATTAAAAAAACTCCAATCACCAAAACGAGAAAAAAAAGTGTCAAATCGCCAAAATAATAAATCGCCAAAACCAAAAAAAAATCGCCTTTGTGAAAAAATCGCCAAAATAATAAATAAATCGCCAAAATTAAAAAAACGTCAAAGACCAAAAGAAAAATTGCCAAATCGAGAATAAAATGACAAAACTAAAATAGCGCCAATAAACGCAAAAACCCCAAAACTAATAAATGCTTAAAACCCAAAAAAAAACCAAAAACTAAACAAATGACAAAACTATATTTTATATAGACTCAAGCTCGTATTGAATTACATATCTCGTGTCCATACGGAACCCTTCGTGCGCGGGTCAAATTCGCCCTTCACTGAATTTTTTTCCTATTTGTAATCACCAACCCTAAAAAAAGAAGAGAGCGAGAAAAATTGAGAAAAAATTATATAACATGAGTCCTTTACGCATAATTGGAAACTCTTACATCTGGTTTGCTTTTTCACGCCTTCTTTAGTTAAATAAGAAGAAGAAAAGACGTGTATTAGAACACCTGGTTAGAGCTATGCTGTTTATAGCTATATAAAATAAATTTTTGGCGAGCAGTTTTGCTTTTCTTCCATAAATTTACAGTAAAACAAAAATAAATTTATAACAGTAATAGTTTCGATTATTTTTGTTACGAAAATCACGGCTTACCTCTTGTGTTGTGGCATTAAGAGGATAGCTCTAAAAGTTTCATACAAAATTTTCGTGAAAAATTTTATAATCACTCTTATCGCCACGTAATGATAATAAATTAAAGTATAAAAAATATTTTTTTTTTAATAAAAAGCAATGAAAGTAATTGATTAATACGAAAAGTTTTGAATATATTAAATAAATAATTAATCTAAAATTATATGTATATAGCAGCTGATATTCATCCTAAATGATTAATAGAATAATAAGGTATTAATTTACGAAGACAAGTTTGATTTAACTATCCTATGGCACCAATGTTTGAGTTGTTGTTGTATGAGTATAGTATTTTCTAATTTTATTCACAATTTTTTGTTTTATTCAAAGGAAACATTTCACCCGAATAAAATGTTCGCCTCTTATTCCCGATTAGGTTGAATGTAAATTCAGTCTTTGCTTGGTATAGGGTGCTCTTGCCAAACGATTGTTTTTTTGTTTTTTTGTCAAATTTCAATTCCAATCCATAAAAACTCAGCGACCATACAGACACAATTTATTAGTTTTTTTCTCTTCTTATCTTTCTTATAATTTGCTTAATGCGATCCAAAAAATTTACAAAGATGATCTTTTACAATGAAAACCATTAAAAAAATAAGCTAAAGGAAACAAATATAAAAAAAAATTGTATAGAACAGAGCGACAATGCCACAAAATCATACAAACTTTGAGAAATACTACAGCCAACAAGATATGAAGAACAAAATCCAACCATAACCACCTACATAACACTCAGCAAACCACACAACATTATCTTGGGCAACAAAGACAATTGTATGTAACTGGCTGCAGAGGAGGAAGTAACTGGAGCATGCGACCATTTGTCAACAAAAAACAGACCATAAAAACTATAAAAATAAAATAAAAAATAGTAAATACTTCCCAGTGTTCGATGTCAAAAGCCCAATGGGCACTAATTTGTTTATTTTTACGTTTCTGAGAGCACACCACCTTCAACATCGCAAAACACCATGACTGACACTCACTCGTACTAGTATAAATATTGTAAGATATCTATGGATGGCCTGGCCTAGTCCCCGGTTAGAGTATGTCAAATATGTAAATGAGGAAAAAAAGCAAAAGCATCACAGAGTGTCATAATCTTTTTTAAGCATATAAATAAATAATATTTGAAAATTCATTCATTCTCGCTCATCTATTTTTCTGTTAAAAAAATATAAATTTTCAATAAATCTTTTGTTGTTTGGGGTTGCATTTATTTCACAAAAAAAAATTTAGTTTTTGAAGTCCCATTATTAATTATTGCCAACAAATTTGTTTATTGTTTCAATTAATCTTCATGTTCATAGAAATAAATAAAAGGTACTTAAGTTAAAAAAAAATTGAATGAAAAATATATGTGTACGAGTATCATTTAATACGAGTACTATGATTTATATTATATTCTCAATTATAAGCAGGGAAACCGCATGTATGAATTTTTAGTTTTTTTTTACAGGAGAAAAGAGGGAGTAGTGTTTGTTCACATTCAATTTAAACTTTGCCACGTTCAAAGTGACAGGAAGGACTTCCGCAGGTACTTTATTCCACATACGAACAGTACGGCTAAAAAAGGAATTCTTTCTAAAGAGTAGTGCAGGATGTGAACTGTGCACTAAGCACGTGTTGTGCGTAAAATTGAGCGGGTTTCAGGAACAAGTTCCCCTAGTTTTATCAGTACACATTCCATTGTAGTAACGATAGAACAAAGAAATACAACCCAGATTTTGTCGATGCTCTTATTAATCAGTAGAGTTGTATACCGATGTGCTTTTTCGCTCTCTCCTGTATGTGATCCAGCAGCTCCAAAGTGGACTTTAAAGCATCGCCCCCCACACATAACAGTGGAATTCGTTCGAATGTAAGTAGCATAAATAGTAAGGAGATCAGTTGGGATGAAGCATCACTTGCACCGTTTCAAAAATCCTAATCACTTGAATGCTTCTTTTGAATCTTGAAAAAAATGTGTTCCGTTCATTGAACATCACACTGATCAAATAGGTTGACATTAATTTAAATAGGGGTATTAGAAGTGCTTATAAAGCTATATTTTCCGATAGTTAGGCAGCTCTTAAGTCTCTCCTGGAATTCCGTTCCATACTAGTTTAAGAGTGCTTTGACTCTTTATAAAAGCTATTCATACGGACTAAGGATTCCATTTATTGGATACCTGACCACAACGTCATTCAGGGAACGATGAAGAGGATGAACTGGCCAACAGAACCTCTGCTGCTCCTTTTACAGGTCCAGATCCGTTTGGTAACATAAGTCGATCGATTGTAATATCTCTGATCAAAGAAGATTCCACTTCGATCCCTAAGGAAATGTGGCTATCTTCTTCTGGTTTAAGGCAGGACAAAGCTTTGATGCAGCCATTTATGTACATATAATGGCATCCTGAGCTTTTTACTGGTTTCCTGTCGGGCCACTTTGGACTGAACTATCGTCTCTGGAAAAGTAACCAAGTTCGTTCACGTTTGTGTCACTTGTGCTTGGAAGAGGACGAGACGACGACACAAATAATTTGTGAGTGTATCGTATTGTGTGACAGTAAAAGGCGTGTCTTTCATTCTGACTTTCTGTGTTCCTTTTTTCACTTTTGGTGTACGGAACCCTAAAAAGATCCATCAGGTGTCGTAGTGCCGGTCTTTGGAAGAGGTCTTCCCCTCTCCCTAACATCACACTGAATTTTTATGCCAAGAACATCAAAAGCTTCCGATTCCTTAATATTTATACTCTTCTAAGTTATAGACGGAGCAGCATTTTTGGTCATTTGTCTATGAGTAATCTTACAACACTGGCTCTTACGGGCCTTAAAATCGCATGACCCCATTCACAAATTTTTGTTAGGTGGCAGTTCAAGGTATCATTCATAATTTATCGCATAGCCTCAATCTCCATCAGGTTTGGGCTCTGTTTGGTTTGGTCGTCCACAAAATAATAGATACGATTGAAAGTTTGACATAGAAGGTCATTTAGAAAAATAAGGAATAGAGTTGGCGAAAGAACAGAGCCTTGTGGTAGCCCTGAATTTCTCTTGAGCTCGTTTGATGAGATCCCATCTATAGCAACTTGTGTAGTGCGATCCTTAAGAGAACTCGATAAGAATCGAGAAAATCTATCACCGATAACAAGTGCAATATATTTTGACAAAAGTGCAGCATACTACACTCTCTCAAACTCCTTGGAGATATCTAGAGCCATTACCTTACTTTCGGAAAAATGGTAGATGGAATTTCACCATTTCTTTGATAGGAGAGCAAGTAGGTCTACCATAGAATGGCCTCTGCGAACTCCATACTACCGGTCGTTCAGTAAGCCAATCCAGATACCTCACCATACTTTCAATCAATTTGAAAAGTTTAGGTTTCAGGGTTATGAGCTTCTCGTTTTCTAGGGATTGGTGTAACGTAACGTTCCAACACACTTAAAACTCAGTAGCAGGTACAACGTGCCTAAAAGCTTAGCTAATGGACGTGCTGGCATGGGGGAACACTGTTTCAAGACCAGTGCTGGAATTCCGTACTGCCCGGGAGGCTTGTTTATGTTGAGTTTCGATAAAACCCTTCTACTCGATCTCGAAAGAATATCTTAGGCATAGTAGTGTATACGCGAGGGTGGCGTTGACCAAAGTTGTTAGCACGTTGACTACAAAATCGAAGGTCCTGGGTACAAACACGGTCTCCGACAGTCATTAAACAAAACAATAATAACACCACGCATATTTCTGATGTCCATTAGTGTCCTTTGTATCATTTGTTATGTGAAAAAGTTCTGGTGATGCCGGCATAAGCCACTGGTCACTAAAAATTATGCCGACTTTGTAAATCTTATGTAATATCGGAGCTTTACCCTTCGTTGTGTAGCAGAATTATCGGCGAAGTAAAATAACCAATAAGATGCTACTAAAAACAGCTTCTAAGTTTAATACGCTTCATTTGACACCAGAAGCCGCTGCAACAAAAGTTTTCCTCTATCTGTTTAGCACAGGCAGAGGATGATTGCAAATATTTCAGGTCATGCTTTAGCTTTAACAGCCGTGTCAGTGAATTATTGGTCAACCCTTAAAAGAGTCGGAATTGAAGAACTAGCATTATTATTTACTCTTTTAACGAAAGACCAGAAGCTCCTACTACCCTGAGGGGTAGCAAAAGCTTTATAATGTAGACGTTGCTCAAAAAGAGATTTTTCACTTTAGCACATGAATATCTCTCCCATTTGCGTAGTAAATCAGTATCAGCATTTTGATTATTTCGCCAAATAATGAATGCTTTCTCTCTAGATCTGACTGAATTTTCGCAGTGGATTATTCGGAATTTGTTTTGTTGGTATAAAAGCTTTCATTCCCATCAAAATTATACTTTCGACCATTTTGGCCATGGCCAAAAATTAAAATTCCGAAAAAACTCGTTGAGCTTAGCAAAACGAGCCTTTTCTTAGATGTATTTTACTCGTTTCGCAGCTAAAATACAGATAAAATACTATGAAGTGCTGAGTACGAAATGGTACAGTGATATGAATTACCGAGAGGTGCATTAAAACTCACTTAATACTTATCAGGGTATGAAGTGAGAAAGAGGTCAACAGACAGATCGTTGTGGTTGCTGCTATTGCTACACAACTGCATTTCGAATGTACCTTGAAAGTCCCCGATGAAAGTTAACAAGCGATATTAGGTGATAACCAGGTATCTGAAAATCCTGTGGATCAGCATTCACTCGACACCTGGATAGAACATGTGGCATATTAATACGGAGATAAGATATTAAACAATTTCAGAACTTTTAATGAATTTTGGCCTCGATCTTTTAGTGCATATTTTTGCATATTTTATATTTTAGGGCATGTTTTTGCATATTTAATCCGGCTTACAAGTCTTACGGCGAAAAACCCATCTTTTTTCTCTCCCTCTCTGTCTTTGTACACACAATAAACAATTTTATCAAATATGAGAGAGGAATTCGGTGAGTAAATTCATCGTTATTGTGCTTCTCACATGATGAATTTACGCAGCGAATGCTTATCGACGAATTCGTCGATGTGGACGAAATTCGTCATTCGTCCCAGTTGAGTTTATAGCAATACGTATTAAGTAATTTAAGCAGGATATAATTATTTGTTCGCTACCAGAAAAATAAAGTCAAGACGTATCTTTTTTATACTAAGCCATTGATATTATCGTCTGTAAATCAAAAATCCTTAAAAAGAAGGTTTCACATTCGTTTTCTCAATCCATTTCTAAGATATCCTCATAATTCATTAACTCTCTTCCCCAATGTCTTCATTAGAAAATATTTTTAAATTAGCAGCTGCACTTGTATATAATAATTTTAATACTTAAATCGCAACTCTATGAGCGTATCCTTTTTCCTCGTTTCCACTTAAATACGTGCAACCGACAAAGGCGGTATGTGAGTGTCAGCTTGTGTGTGTCTGTATGTAAAGGCACAAAACACTTGTTGCATTTGTTACCACCACAAAAAAAGGAAAGAAAAAACAAGAATAATAACATTAACAAAATGCAGTTAAATGTTTCTTTGTACTCGTTTTGCCTCCTAAATGGACAAACATATTGAGCATTTTTATTTTCTCTATTTTCTTTTATTTTCCAGAGATACATATTTCATTTGCTACAGCAAACTTGTTCTGATCAGGGTGACCGATGACATTTTTCAAAAAGTGGCACCAAAAAGTGAATTTATCAAAAAAAGGGGCAAAATTAAAAAAAACGAGAAAACTACACTAAAATTTTTATTTTTAATGTATTTTTACATAATTTACTCTAAAAAAATGAAGACAAAAAGTGACAAAAGCACTCGAAAAAGTGGCAAGGCAGTCGAAAAAGTGGCAATTTGCCACTTTAGTCGGTCAAACGGTCACGCTGGTTCTGATGCTGCTTGTGATGGCAGTGATGATGCAACAACAGCAACAGCAAAAGCAAACAACTGTAATAAGAACTGCATCGAAAAAAGGTGTTAATTGTTTTCTCACGTAATGGGGTCTTTGTTTTATTGCAACCGCTTTGTTGATTTTTATCATAAACACTTCATGGGGACACTCAAATGCATAAATGCCATGATGGACAGACGAAACGTAAGTGAGGCCATAAAATAAAACAATTCACTTACTTACCAGAAGAAGAAAAAAATAAAAATAAAATAAACCATTAGGTGGCGTCAAGCGGTCATCATAAGAGATGGTAATAAAAACAATTTATTAGTTTTTTTTTAACTGACCACGAAAATAAAACACAATTATGTTGAATTTTTTGGGCAAAAAAAAAGTAGTTAACTTTATTATTTTATTATTTGTGGCTTGGAATGTTCTTACTTTTAAGGCAGAAAGAAACTTTTAAATTACGAAAATTTACAGAAATGGTTATGCCCACTTATTGCAAATATTAGTGGTCGCAACCACTTTTTTAAATGCAATATACGAGTATTACCGCTTTCGAGGCTCGAGAAGTGTGGCAATTTTCGTAAAACTCAGTCAAGCAGAAAGAAGTGAAATATAATATAAAGTTGCAATGGGCATAACTATGCCCACTTTTTAATAACAAGATTATGCCATTTCCAGAGCCCAAAGTATTTGCCAAGTTTAATGGGAATCGGATGAAAAAGTAGAACATATAATTTAATACTAAATCTTAATGGGCGTGGTTCCGCCCACTTTTTTTACAAGTAAGATTAAGCATTTTTTAAATCTTAAAGTGCAATGTCAAGTTTCGTAAAAATCAGTAAGGTAGAAGCAAGTGATATATAATATTAAATTTTAGTGGGGCATGGTCACGCCCATTTTTTTAATAAAAAGATTGTACCATTTTAAGAGTGCAGCTGTTCACTAAGTAGGTACATAAAATTTAATACTAAATTTTAACAGGCATGACCCCGCCCACCTTTTGAAACTCCAGATTGGTTATTTTTTTTAAGTTTAAGGTGTGCGCCAAGTTTCGTAGAAATCGGCAAGCTAGAGGCACGTGGAATATATTAATAAATTTTTATTGCGCACTGCCCCACCCATTTATTTGAAAGCAATATTGCGTATTTTTAAGAGCTCAAAAAAGTGTGTGTCAAGTCTCGAATATATCGGTTTAGTACAAACATGTGAAATGTTATATTAAAATTTAATGGGCAATAGTATGTTTGTTTTGGGGCTCAGGGGTACGTGACTAGATTTTTTAGAATTGGTCCAAAAGAAGTACGTGATATATATTAAGTTTTGTTGGGCGTAGCCCCTCCCATTTGTTCAACTTCGAAATTGTGACGTTACTAGAGCCTAATGTGTTGGGTAAGTTTAGTAGCGATCTGGGAAGAAAAATTTTAGAAAACCAAAGAACAACAATTTTTGGGCGTGTAAACTCCCACAATGTCACCAAATAGAAGCTATAACCTGTCAGAAAAAAAGGAATTTTTACTTTGAAGTAAAAAATGCAAAAAGAAAATATAGACGAATTAATAACCTGCTCGGCTTATGGAAGTCCGTTAAGAACAAATGCCACCTCTACAGCTTCTCATTCGTCGTTTGACTTGCTTTTATTTCAAAATTTTTCGTCAACAATATCTCTGGAACGAACCAATTTATTTTAGTAAAACTTGCACCAGTTGACATTTTTTTGTTTAAAGTTTCGATTCAGTCAACTGGGAATTTAATAATTCAATTAAATAATAATTCTGCCAAAAAAAACCGACTTCAATGCAAAGATCTGATAAAACAAATTCGAAAAAAATTGTGGGACCATACTAGAAGTAAACTCTTTGACAAAAAAATATTTTGAAAATCTGTTGGTTAAGAAGTACGAGAAATAAAAAAAATTTAATTTACATGGGCGTGCCTCCACCCTTTTTTAAAATGCAAGATTAGGTGTTTTTGAAAGCTCAGGATGTGTTTTTTTTTGTAAAAATCGTTAAAGTAGAACCACTTAAAATAAAGTATTAAAATTTAATGGGCGTGACTCCGCCCATTTTTTTAAATGGAATATTCTTTCTGTCTTAGAGCACGAGTTGTGTAATAAGTTTCGTAAGAACGACTTAGTAGAACCTCGTGAAATATAACAATAAATATTTATGGGCGTAGCCCCGCTTATTTTTTCATCTTTAAAAATTTGTAATTACAAGAACCAGAGGCAATTGTTAGGTTTCGCAGCAATCAAAGAAGAAATTTATCATAAAATCAAATTTAAAAATTGTGGGTGTGTCCCCGCTCACTTTTTTACAATGCTACCAATTGGAAGCTGTAGCCTCTGAGATAAAAAATAATTTTTACAATCCGTCTAAAATGTACCGAGTTATGAAGTAACAATGTAAAAAAAATACGGACGAATTTATAACATTCTCCTTTTTTTGAAGTCGGTTAAAAACACTTTTTACGCCGAGTTTGTTTTTGAAATTCTTAAAAGTTATAGAATCGTTTAAATGCTCGTATTTTTATATTATGAGAAGCTAAATAAAATATATCTTCGTTAATGTATTCAGAATAGATTCCGATGAACACAAAAACCGAGAAGCAACGAAAACTCGATTTTCGAATATCGTGGTGCTACCATTGACTTTCTATAGCGGGAAGTTCAATTAAAAACCCATAAAATTGTCTCTATATCAAGCATGAAAATACTCGTAAGTACGCCCTTCCTAGTGAACCTGTTGTCAGTGTATGATTCATATTCATTCCTCTTTGTTACTTGTAATAAACACCAAAGTTAAGTATAGAAATAACAAATTTGTATTCAAGCAATTAAAGTACACATACATATTGTTTTTCCAATAACACTGATTTTACATTAAGATAAAACCAAAAAAAAAACACAAGATTTATAATGACTTCTAATTTCTGAACATTTCGGTAAAGCGCCAGAAATCACTG
This sequence comes from Tachina fera, assembly GCA_905220375.1. NCBI lineage: Eukaryota > Metazoa > Arthropoda > Insecta > Diptera > Tachinidae > Tachina > Tachina fera. The sequence goes on along the minus strand of LR999967.1, from coordinate 96,889,848 downwards.
TGTAAATAATTCTGGTCACCTTAAGGTGACATTAATGACTTTTATGTGACATTAAAGAAGACACATGGAAGAAGTATTTGTACTCTGAGCACACACACACATATGCATTACATAACGAAATTTTAATGGAAGTAAATTTTCTGACTCTTCATCATTACGAAAGGTGGGAAGTAACAGCAGCAGCAACAGCTACAACAACAATAAAGCTCGTCTTGTAAAATCAACAAATAAAAATTTTTGTGGAATGGTTTTCACTTTGAGGTAAATTGTTTCATTCAAAGTGAATAACTTTGACTTTTTGCTATAAAACTCATTTTCAATTGAGTGATATTTGCAATAAAACAACGAACTCACAACGGTACTTTAGCTAGATTAAGAGATAAGATTGCAGTGAGTGATAACAGAGAAAATAAAATAGATGTCGCTTCAGTGCTAAAAAAATCGTAGATGAGAGCGAATAAATTCCCGTCGACAAGGGATGATCTCTGTTTAAGACCTCTCTAATTAATTTTTCTTCATGTAATTTAAAAATATATAAATTATTAAAAATGTAAAAAATTCTTAAATGCAGAGTGCAGAATAAAATATTTAACTATTGCTAATATCGAAAATAAGACTTTTAAATCATATTCGTTAATCGAAAAATACCCAAAGGTCACTTTTGACCACCATTGTATGTATTGAGGAAAAAAACATAACAACAATAGAAATAACAATAACACCCAGTATCATTGACCAAGTTTATGAGAATACTAAAGGGCTGCACAAGTCATTGACTTGTTAAGCTGCCTTAAAAAAACAATGGTGTCTATTCCGAAATACGCGTCGACTTGGCGAAAATTACATGGCAAACAAAAACAAAAATTTGTAAATGTAAAAAATTAATTTTTGTTTCTCATACAAAATTAACAGTTTTTAAAAGAGAGAGAAACGCGTTGAAATTCTCACGTTCATTTCATTTTAGAAATGTATGAGCATCAAAAACAATTTTTGAATATTTGTTTTTGTTTTAATGTAAAATTTCACTTCTTCGACGCATTTTCCCATCATTATTTTTATAGAATCAACATGAGTTCCGATTTTTTAGGTCTACGGTAATAAATAAAAATTTGAAGCAGGAAAAAGATAATCAAGAAAAGAAAAATAAAACACGTTTTTATATCCTTTAATAAAATTGCGTAGTGGCATTTCTTCTCCTTTTTAGGGTTCCGTACACCAAAAGGTGAAAAGGAACGCTATTGTTTTCGCTACGCTGTCCGTCACACGCTATTTCCTCAGGAACCGTAAAAGCTACGGACCTGAAATTTGGACAGAGTATGTAGAACCTTGGCCGCTACAACAGCAAATGACAACAACATGACAATTAATTATATGTACAAACATATGTATATATGTATATTGACACTTGAAATTTGTAATATTAGCGTATTTTTATACCGACTACAACAATTCACACTAAAATTTAAAAAAAATTAAATTAAAGGGTGGTCCATCAGTGAATGCAACTTTGACTATTGCTATATCTTGGAAACCGTAAGAGGTAAACTCTTGAAATTTTCAAAAACGGTAAAACTAAAAAATCCGAAAATTGTAAAGGCGCCGAAAGAAAAAAAATCGCCAAATATTGAAAAAAAAAATCGCCAAAATTAAAAAATTCTTACACTAAAATAAAACGCTAAATTCGAAAGTATCACCCAAATGGAAAAAAAATGCCAAAATTAAAAACACGCAAACAACCGAAAAAAATCGACAAAATGAAAAAAAACCATAATTAAAACATTTCTAACACTAAAATAAATCGCCAAATTCAAAATGAAAAAAATCGACAAAATTAAAAAAAAATCGCCAAAATTAAAAAAACGCCAAAACAAAAAAATCGCCAAAACGAGAAAAAAAGTGTCAAAACTAAAAAATTTAAACTTAAAATTGAAATGAAAAAATAAACGCCTAGACCAAATAAAAAATCGCCAAAATAAAAAACATCGCCAAAATTATAAAAGTCAAAAAAAAAAAAAAATAAATCGCTAAAACGAGAAAAAAAGTAACTCCAACAATAAAAATATTTTTAGATTTAATTATTATATAGATTCTCAAGTATCATATCTGCAAATAAATTATGGTGTATGACTTTTAACACGTCTGCAGGAATATTATTAATTTTTTGAATAAGAGAAATTTACTCGGATTCTAAACCGAAGAACTGGGCCGATGACATCAATATAGAGTATGAAGATAAATATAAGAATATGTTAGCAAGTTTTGCTTATTTTATTGATTAATAACCATCTAAATGCATTTCGTTCTTGCTTAAGTAACTCATCAGTAGTGTTCAACCCAAACTTTTTTAAATAATCTAAGAAACTTCATATGTTAGTCGTAATTTACACTATGCAAGTCTTATTGCTAAGCTTATTAGTTTGTGGAAAAGAGAGAGGAGGTGAACATAACCGTTTCATTTCCCCTCGTCTCAATCTCCTAAGTAACAAATCAGCTTTGCAATAAGACTTGCATAGTGTAAATTAGTACTAACCAAATGTTATATAGAAAACTAAGAAGAGTTTTGCTATTTGCAACTAAAATGAAATAACTTTCAACACATTTATTGCAGACGTTTAGCACATACACACACACACATTGTGGTTTGTAAGACTAACAAGTACAATTTTATTTACATATATTTTGTTTAAAATTTTATTTTATTGTTTGAGGTAGTAAAATATAAAAATTGGAATAAAAGTTATAAAAATAAAAATATAAATAAAAATAAAATTATTCTCTGAGCCATTAACTGATTTATTTGTTTTCCTTTCTTTGTTATTGGGCGGTCGTTCCAGTACGGTTAGTTAAATATTGTTCTTTTCTTTTTTTGGTTGATTTAAAACAAAAACCAACAAATAAAAAAGTTCAATTTATTGTTTATTTTAAGTTGAATAAGGCAAAAGCATTAAATATTCTTTATAATACTAAAGTCCAGCTTAAGGTTAAATGATTTATGAAATTTTCATAAATATTTATATGCACAAATAAATAAAAGCAACAAAAAAAAGGACAAAACCTGAATTGAAGTGTACAGACAAATTAAAAAAAAGAAAGAAAAAACATACAAAGAAAAATAAATAAACAAACGGCAGCACACAAAAGAATTGAAGTTGGCCAATAACAGAATAATAATAATACCTGTCATGTTAAGAACTCTGAATTGTCTTTTGAAAGAGGAAATACATATAGAAAGTAATGTTGGCTTTCATGCTTTAGGAAAAAATTAAAACATGAAATCACACAGCCGAATGCATACAGTGGGCCTAAGCCCTTATCGGGAATAATATGTCAAAATTTTTTTTCACGTAAATATGGTCCATTTTGTATGAAAATTTTTAAAATTCCACGTGAGCAAACTGCTGAACTTTTTTTTAGGTTAAGAGGCATTCATTCTAATTTTTAGTTCAGCAAAAGAAAAAAACTTTCTGGAATTGACTTTTGCTTTGGTTCTCAATTGCTAATATGTGAATGTTTTGGATGGTACCATAGCACTGTGCAACATACAAAAATAGTACATATTTTGGTTTTCTATCACTGAACATGCACATTAGAGTAGCCCTTAGTTGTATGGAGAATTTTGATTTTTTTTATTCTCACACCCCAAATCGGTTCAGTTTTATGTAAAAAAAAAATATAAAAAAATTTCATAGGTCTAAGTTGTGTTTTAGTGGGTGCGTCCGCCCCTCGTGCCCATACATATATTCAATGTATTTTTTTTGTTTAATTTTCTTATGACTATACTTAATATATGTATAAAATAATTTAATAGATATAAACTCTTATTGCAAACGTTTAGTATAATAATTTCCATATAAATGCAATTTTGGTACATACGATTTTTGGTATTTTGTTGGTTTTTTTCTTCATTATTTCCCAAAATATTAATTTTAACAAAAAACTTTCTTTGAGACTAATGTTGTAGACCAGAAGAGCTAAAATATTGCCATATATCATATTCTTGTAAAATGATTTGTTAAAAAGTTAGTCAAATGCAAAAAATTACATTGAAAAATGGGCTTGAATGATAACTTTGAGGGTCAGACTTACCCCGTAAAACACAACTTATCGCTATGAAATTTTTTAGTATTTTTTTACATAAAACTGAACCGATTTGGGAGGTGAGAGTAAAAGAAATCAAAAAAATAAATAAATTCAGTGAAGTGCGACTTTGACCCGCGCAGAAAGGGTTCCGTACGGACTAGTGATGCACGAATATTCGTATTCGTATTCGAATTGTCGAATATTCGGCCATTTTCAGGCGAATACGAATGTATTCAGGCGAATACGAATACGAATATTTTTCCAAAGAAATTAAATAAATAAATGCATAACTCCCAAACGAAATTTAAATAAATGACTAAAAATTTTAGTTTGTACAAATACATTAATTATTTTATAGAAATTTGTGCGTTGTATCATTTTCAAATATTATTCAAAGATGATCATTAACGTTTTGCGTACTTTTTATTAACTTTAAAGTACGCCAACAAGTGTGTGAAGTCCTTTTTCATAACAATTTTTTAATATTTCATATTGCATATAATACTCGTATGCGTATTCATATTCGCGGATATCGTTTGAAATATTCGTATTCGTATTCGTATTCGCGGATATCGTTTGAAATATTCGTATTCGCATTCGTATTCGCGAATATCAAAAAATTGACATTCGTTACATCACTAGTACGGACACGAGATATTTAATTCAATACGAACTTTAGCCTTTATAAAATATACATAGTTTTGGCATTTTTTTTCGTTTTTGGGTTTTTTTAAGGCTATAAGCGTTTTTTTTAGTTTTGGTGTTGGCACTTTTTTTCTTGTTTTGGCGATTTTTTTTTGATTTTGATGATTTTTTAATATTGGCGATTTTTTATTTTGGTGATTTTTTTTTTATTTTGGCGATTTTTTTTAATTTTGTAAATTTTTTTCATATAAGCGATTTTTTGGGTTTTTCCGATTTTTTTCGGTCTTCGGCGTTTTTTTTTTTTTGAATTTGGAAATTTTTTAGTTATGACACTTTTTTTCTCGTTTTGGCGATTTTTTCAGTTTTTGGAGTTTTATTTTAATTTTGGCAATTTTTTTCGTTTTGGCCATTTTTTCGTTTTGGTGATTTTTTTCATTTAAGCGATTTTTTCGGTTTTTGGCGTTTTTAGTTTTGAAATTTTTTTCCTTTTCATCTTTGGTGTACGGAAACCTAAAAATATAAATAACGACCACTCTAATGCACATGCACATTGTGATTATGTAGACTCTTTTGAGTGAATTTATTTCATTTATTTTTTTTTAACTTAAAGCAATGAATAATTTTTTTTCTTTTTGAATATGTTATTGACATCATTTAGATTTGAAAAGCATTTGGCCTTAGAAACTTATTTATTGTTACCACACTTCATTATCATTAATATCTTGTTGGAAATTGACAAATAAAAAAAAGTTCCCTGAACTCCCCGAATTTTTACTTGCTCCACTGTATAGATAGTTTGATGTGCATTAAATTGGCCGCGGTATATTTATTTAAACTTGCTACAATGCTTGTAGAACGTTAAGCATCATGTGCATGATATAATGCACTGTTTTTAGTTACAGTGCATCTTATCTTATTTTTTTGTGTTCTTATTTTTCATGACTTAAAATAATAAGCATTTTAGTAAAATTTTAGTGCTTTAATGTTCTAAGCGAAAGAGAATGACATCTGTAAGTTATTTCATATTATTATGCTTAAGGAATTTCATCAGAATATCTTTTTACAAAGATGCTGCTGCTGCACGCACATTAGACAGAATGTCGCAACATCAAAAAACCATTTCATGTGACGTCAAACTTGTGGCATACAAACACCGTCGCCCATACTCTTCATTATCTGGCGACATTGTTGTGACATGCTGAAAGTTATAAAATTAAGTTTTTTTTCTGTAAATAAATTTTTCATAGTCATAATGATGAGATATGCGATTTCATATAAGGTATAGTAAATGTGCAACATTTACTCGTACTTATATGATTTGTAGTTGACATGTGGTTTAGTATTGTGTTTTATAATAAAAATTAGCCCAGCCCGCTGTTCGTTGCATGCCTCACTAAGAGCTGGAAATTTCGTTGTTGTTCGTTGTTCAAATATTATGGCCCTTTCAATTAAAAAGAAAGTTTTTTTTTGGAAATTCAAGCACATTTTCTTTTTAATTTTAAAATAATTTTAATATTGACAGCAGGGAAAGCTTATTGTTGATATTTATTTTTAAGGTTTAATTTTTATACCCTCCACCAAAAATGGTCATTCCATCAATTTTATCATTCCGTTATTTCGTGTGTAATTTCCACAATATATTCATATGTGACCCATAAAGTATGGATCCTTATGAAAAGGGAAGACGAATAAGCGATGTTGGTCTGTCCATCCATCTGTCCGTCTGTGCGTTCGTCTGTCTATGGGACTTACCGAAGCTGTCAGGAAGGCTAGAGACTTCTTTCTTGGATTGTTGTTTCAGAAATAGTCCAAAATAGATTGGGTATTGTAAAGCAGTAAAATCGAAAAGACTGTTTCAGAGCTGGAAAATTTAAACTCTTTTTGGCATGTACATATGTAAAAGTTACCAGGTAAAAGTAATTTTTTTTTGTTGTCGTTAAATTTTATGTATCAGTAAGAATAAAATTGCTATTCAAAATAAAAAAATTAAAAAGACGATTCTAGGGTTGGAAAATTTAAATTTTTTTTTGGTATATAAATGTAATCAGCTTTAACTAATTGATGTTTTTTGTTAAGTAAACCTATTTTATGTATCAGTAGGAATAAAATTGGCATTCAAAATAAAAAGAATTAAAATAAAAAAATCAAAAGACGATTACAGGGTAGGAAATTTTAATTTTTTTGGTATATAAAAGTAAGCAAACAAAACCAATTTTTTTGATAAATAAAATTATTTCATGTATCAGTAAGAATAAAATTGGTATTCAAAATAAAAAATAAATAAAATTTTGAAAGGACGCTTCCATGGTTGGAAAATTGTAACTTTATTTGGTATATAGAAGTAACTAGCTAACACAAATTGTTATTTTTTTGTAAGTAAGAATAAAATTGGTATTCAAAATAAAAAATAAATAAAAAAATTATTCCAGGGTTGGACAACTTTAACTTTTTTTGATATATATGTAAATGTAACCAGATAATAATACTGATTGTTGTTTTGAATTTTTTTTTTGGTAAATAAACTTATTTTATGTATTAGTGAGAATAAAATTGCTAATGAAAATAAAAATAAAAAGACGATTCCAGGGTTGGAAAATTTAATTTTTTTTTTTATATACAAGTAACTAGCTTAACCTAATTGTTGTTTCTTTTTTTTTAATAAATAATCCTTTTTTATGTATCAGTAAGAATAAAATTGCTGTTTCTAAAAGACGATTCCAGGGTTGGAAAATTTTAATTTTTTTTTGGTATATAAAAGTAACCAACTAAAACCAATTTTCTTTGAAAGAAATAAATTGGTATAAGAAATTAGAAAAATCTAAGAGAATGATTCCAGGGTCGGAAAGTTTATAAACTAAACTAACTAAATCAAATTAATTTTTTTCTTTTTCCTTATAAAATAAATATGCTTTATGGTTGAGAAGGAAACTGTTTTGTATAAGAAATTAGAAATATACAAAACACAACTCCAGAGCTGGGAAATTTTAACTTTTTTGGGATATATTTAAAGAAGAAACGACAATGACAAGACTTTTGTAAGTTTAGAGATGGTGAAATAGAGCTTTCTTTACAAAAAGCTTTCAGCTAGTTGCAATACGATGAATCAAAACAATTCACATATTCTATTTGCACTGAAAAGCTGAGTATATAAAGGAGAAATCTACATCATTGGACCAAGCACAAAGAACGCGGATGATGAAGGTTTAGTGGCCTTCGAAAACAGCTAGTTGTTCCGTTCTACTAAGTGTTTGTCAAAATATTTACAATTAACTTTGGTGCTATTTGTGCATTAATAATTATCACATGTTATTTGGCTTACAGATCGATAAGAACTTTAGCCTGAACAAATCATAAATAAAAATTTTATTCTTCTTTTAACTAAACATATTTTATGTATGTTTGTATGTAACTGTATATAGTTTATATATGTACGTACGTCGTTGAAATACATAAAATATTCGGCAAATCCGAATTATTGGCCATTTTATAATTAAAATTTGAAATTATTTTTATATAAAACCAAAATTCATTTATATTCATACTATTTTATTCGAACGAGTTCGACCCAAGTCTAATCACATAAAATTTGGTGTTCATGTAGTTTGCGGCCAATGGTTCGAATTGCAATTAACCTGCAGTAGTACATATGTATGTATGTTTATGCATTTATTTTTCTTATTTCATAAAGTTACTTTTTTTTTGTATTTAAGCCGCATTCAAAGTTTGTTGTCAATATAATATTGTAGTAACAATTGTTTGAAAGTTGAAGCTGCTGCGACCCTCTTCCACGTTCTACATAATATGCCACACAGCAATTGTTGAATGACAAAAGAATGGATGGAGCATTTCCTAAACAAGATTTTATTTTCTCTTCTTTTCTTTTATTTATTATGATGATCAATTTAATTGGGCTCATATAGTACTCGTATCTGTTCCACACAATACAATTTCAAATGTCAGCTGAAAAGTTTTTTTCTGTCTACTTAGGAATTGTTATAGATACGAGTATTCTTTGTAATGAAATTATGATTTCTTAAAAGATAATAATAAATAAACAGAAATACTCGTACATATCACAAAAATTTCTACAGTTACACTTAAAAATGAAAATTATATTTGAATTTCTTTCTGCTTTGCTTAAAATTCAATAGATAAATTAAAAACCATGAAGTATGAAAAATTTCTTTTTGTTCATGTGAGTTCATGTGATTTCTAAGAATTCTTCGAATGTTAAAATTAGAAGAAAATTAAAATTTTTGTATTTGAGAGAATTTCAAAGTTAATCCAATAATTGAGTTCCTTGTGTGGCAAAATGGAATTTGTTATGCTCTTGTGGCAATATGAACCATAAAATTTTTCATTCTTCCTAGCAATCTTGTTGTTGAAAAGAAGAACTAATTAAGTCTGTTGCAATTTTTGTGCAAAAAAAAAGAGAATTTTAATGTGAAAAAGAAAATTATATTTGCTTAATGTTCTTTATTTTTTGTTATTTGTATAAAAGGGCCCCCAGGTGAGTACAAGACTTGTTAACAATACTTAAGAGTTTCGAGAAGCACTGAGAGATGTTAATAAAACAATGGCAAAGGAGTCCTTAAATTCTTATGAATACTCTACAATATAAGGTACTGTGGCTTACGGGTACTTACAACAAAGTTTTGAATTTAACTTAAATACCAGAAATAAGATACAATTTTAAATGAGCTTAATACTGCTGCTCACAAGAAGTCGTCACACGATTGCGTCTGTGGTCGATTGTAATCAAACACGGCAGCCTTTTTGCGGAAAGCCCTCTCAGACTGGTCAATCAAAACTGAAACCACTGACCCATGTGGATTCCACAATCTTTTTTACTTTTAATGTTTTATCGGACAACACCATATCGTGCAATATCTCTAAGGTTTTGATCTTATAGGACTCAACTAGGCATCCAGACAGTTCGGCATCTTCCGTGATTGTACGGCCACAACAAAATTCAATAAACCACTTTTTTACAATTCGAATTGATGACGAAGAGTCCCCCTAAAATTTATCAAACTTAGCCCTTGTCTGAGTTAAAAATTTTTCCGAAACAAATAATCCTAGACGAGTCTGTAAAAATAATAATTTCTTTCTGTCAAAACAAAAAACCGACTTCAATGCAAAGATCTAATAGAAGAAAATAAGAAGAAGTACGTGATATTAAATTTTATATCATATTATATCCGCTCATTTTTTAAATGCAAGATTGTGTGTTTTTCACAGCTGAGGGTGCGTGTTAAGTCTTGTAAAAATCGGTAAAGTAGATCCCTTTAAAATAAAATATTAAATTTTAATGGGGGTGACTCCACCCATTTTTCTAAATGGAGGATTGTGTCTATTTTTACCTGGAGTATTGTGTCTATTTTACAGTTCAAGATGTGTGGTAGGTTTCGTAAAAATCGGTTAAACAGAACCGCGTAATATATTATAATAAATTGTAATGGGTGTAACACCGCCCATTCTTTAAACTAAATGCAACCTTCATCTGATGAACTGTTGTTGTCTTTTGCACATTTTTACCGACTACATCATAGCAGAGTTGTATTTTCTAAAAAAATCGCACGATTGTGTAGGATAGCGCAGTGTTCCCATTTCAGGGGATTTGTCCCCAAATTGGGGTTTTTTTTCGCAATTGGGGATGAAAATTTCGTATTGGGGATGCAACTAAATTTGATGGGATTTTCGGGGAATTTTTTGTATAACTGATGGTCAAACAAGAATAATTTTTGAACTAAGAAATATGCGTCTGGCAAATCTAAAAACTTTTGTTAATAATGTATGGTTTCTATTAAAAAAGAAGTATCAAGGCAGACTAACGAATAATGAACGCTTCCAAAATAAAAATACGCAACAAAATGCAATACAACCTTTTGATCGCACTTCTTAGAATAAACACACACTTTAAAAATAATTCAATTTGTTGTCACAAATTTAATCCTTCTGCTGAAATGCTAAAACTTTTTAACATAAGTACTCTGTACAAAAAATTTTCTGAGGCTGGTGAAGCAGAAAATTTCGATTCTGAAATTTTTGAAATGGTAAACTTTGGTTAAAATTTTTTTTATACTGGTGTATATTAAACCATGTGTAATTTTTTCTTTACAAGTTTTTCATAAGTACAAATTAAATTTATATGAACGTAAATATACTCGTATCTATCGATATAAATGAATTTTATTGATATTATTATTTTTTTTTAACAAAAGAAAATATTTGTATAAAAAACTAACAATTTGGCGATTTTTGGGGATGAGAAATCAAAAATTGGGGTAATCTCTAGAAAAAAACTGGCAACACTGGAATAGTGTATCACGGCCTTTATTGAGCATATTCCATTTTCTTTTAAAATCGCGCTATAGTCTGCTATCAATGGCGCTCAAACACAAACAAACACTAGTGCAAACAAAAACTAGTTGACAGCAGTCATCTGACAGTTGCTTGCTATCAGTAGCAGTGCTGCCCTTTCATTCAAGAAGACTTATTGACCCACCCTCGCATCTTGTTAATTTTAAGAATATACGTATTTGCTACAAAACTAACAGTGTCTTAGAATGCTTTCCAACAATCAGATAATATTATAAATTAATTTACTTTTGCATTTGAGGTACCAATACAAGAAAGTTGCTTACAACATTATTTTATAAAGATGTTTTTAATAAAAACACAATATTTTGATGAGATCCATAAAAGAAAAAAGGGAGAAATTAATATGGACAACAACTGTTGTGCTTCTCAACAAAAGATCGATGGCTTAAATGCATGACGTGACTTAAATAATATTCTCATTTTACATCAACAATTTTGATATTTTCATCTTTATGTTGCTGCCAAGAAACCGCACCGTCATCAGCAGCATCAGCTTCTTAAAATCGTTGCCACATGTTGAACAAACAACCAAAGAAATTAACACTGATCCCAGCCCTTTTAACGAATTTAATGCTATTTAAAAAAAAATTAAATAATTCCTGTAGGCTTAATTGAGAATTTTAAGTAATTTATTTTATTGTAATTTATTTTAGTTGTCCGCTTGACTGACGTTGCACATGCATGCATACATAAAATGTGTGGTGCTTTATCATGCGGAAATCAATTGTGAGTATTGAGCTCTTCTTTGCAAGCAGCAGATCCATAGAATATGATAAAACCATTTTAAGCGAATATTTTTTTATCGAATATAACTCGTATTAAGAGCAAAAATATGGCATACTCTTTTTTTTTGTAAATGGCAGGAAGTGGAAAATAGTTGCAATAATTGGATTCTTATCAAACAATAAGGTTTTTTGCTTACTTTAAACAATTTCTACATTTTAAAACCATAACGTAATATATACATACATATCGAACCATATTTTCGATTTTAGTTTAAGCGACATGTTATCAAAAATTTACTTTTTTATTGAAATTAAAGTTTAGAATTATCAAAATCCCAGAGCTAAGCCTTCACACAGAAAAATTTCAAAGTAAAATCTACGGCAAAGATTTTCATAAGTGTTTCATTTTAATCTAACATGATTTAAAGCAACCTTAAAAGGAAATTTTTCCTTTTGAAATAACTTTATTTCATGTTGATTTAACATTCCCGCAATCATGTCAAATCAAAGTTATTTCAAGTGCGAACAACCGCAGTCGCATTTAACCGCTAAAAAAAGCTTAACCGACACATATTTTGGACTTCGTTTTTTTGACGAAAATGAATTGTTGACTAACGCAAATAATCGATTTTGGTCAAAAAATCAAGTTCTATGAAGAAAAGCTTTTTAAAATTAAATTTTGTAATTTATAAATATTTAAATTACACTGTACAACAGTAAAAAGTTCTCATGGTTCTAACAGTGTAGATTCGATAGTATTACCAAAGGGAAGTAAACCCCTGTACTAAGTTTGGCGATTTTGGTGACCAATTAATTTTTATAAATCTTCTAAAATTCCGAAAAACAGGGCGCCCTCAAAAAATGGTGTTATGATTTTTTTGTCAACAACTAATTCGTCGTTTTTCACAATTTTTATGAGCAAAACTTTTTTTTTTAATTATATAATTAATGCACAATTTTCTGTTGAGTTTCACTTACACTTAGTAAAAAACGAAAATTTAACATTCCCATTTATTTAAAGGAGCAGTCAGTCAAAACGACAACTGGTTGAACTTTTCAAATTCTGAAACTCTCCGTTTTATGCGTTCGCTTTGACTGCGACTGCTTACATTTTCATAAGCAGAAGCAAAAGCAATTACACAAATCAAAAGTTTTTAAACACTGCATCTTTATACCTACCTCCTAACTAGAGTACGCTATAGTTTCGTAAATAAACATGCAAAAAACCCTTACTCTAACTGTCGTTAAATCTTAAAAATACGCAATTTGCATTGCACCGATAAATTAATGTGTAAGGTCAGAATTATATTCTAAATTGTTCATTGATATATATGTATGTATAAAGCAAAAATAATTCATAAAAATTATCTACTTCAAACTATTTAAAATGTTTAATTTTGGGGTTCTTAAAATTTTGCCGCCTATAAAACCATGGCGCCCATAGCGTTACGCCCATACATATGTATGTATGTATGTACATGTGTAAAATATTTTTAGTGACTACTGGTTAACTGATCTGCCACGGATTACCGTATAATCTTGCGGTTCTTTTGTAGAATTTCTTTAACAACCATGCTGATACTTCCTATGTGAAGGCATAGGTCGTGTACAGACTGTCACAAAACTTTATAAAATACTGTTAATAAAATCTTGGGCATATGGTCTACGTTACTCCGCCCATATTTGTGCAACACCATATTATGCAAATTTATTTTGTATAATACTTATGTTTCAATAAGTATATAAATAAATTTTTAGCGACTATGGCATTTTTCACATAATTTTATAGTTCATATTTACATACATATGTAAGTACATAATAAACTTTAAATTCACTTACATTTAAAAATTTAATTGAACTTTTGAAGTACTGATTAATAAACTTGCAGTTTCACTTACAAATGTACATAGGTATTTATTTATTTAATTTATTAAATTTAATTATTTAATAGCTTCATTACACGTTCGCAAGTAAATACTTTGAACATAATAACCGAACTGAAAACCTGTAATAACATAATAATGATTGGCAAGCATAAAATTTTCCACTATACCTACATATGTATACCTATATACCCTGCAGGAGAATAGGCATCAATTGTCTAAAAGCTACTAGTATAATTACTAGAACAGCAAGAACTATTGCGAAAAGGGTTAAAGTTGTTGTGTCAAATTACTAGTTTTGATGAGTACTAGTATATAAAGTAGTTCCAAGGCACCACATTGCAAAATAAATTTTGACTGTCTAACAGAGCCCTTGTACTGTATGCAAATTGGTATCATAGAATTATTAAAGTTTTAGGTTCATACAAAAATAATGATAAACAAATAATTATAATTTCCCTTTTGTATTTTTGAATTTTGATAAATAATTGCGAATTTTAACTAGCAGTTGTCACTGGGTAACAAAGGAATAAAACCACAAATGTTATAGAAGATTTCTTTAGAAAAGAACTGGTAAAAAACTAATCCTAATGTATGTACATATGTATGTATGTATGTAAATTATGACAGAAGAGTTCAATAAAACAATTTTTTAGCAGTGAAACCAAAGGCGACATTTTAAAAATCTTGCGAATTAAAAATAAAAAAATTCAGTGAAGTGCGACTTTGACTTGCGCACGAAGGGTTCCGTACGGGCACGAGATATGTAATTCAATATGAACAACATAAACTTTAGTTTTGGCATTTTTTTTGTTTTTGGGTTTTTTCGGTTTTAGGCGTTTTTTTTTAGTTTGGGTTTTGAATTTAGTTTTTGAATTTATTGGCGCTTTCTGAGTTTTGGCACATTTTTTCACGATTTTTTGGCGATTTTTTTTTGGTTTATTAATTTTTTTTAATTTTGGCAATTTTTATTATTTTGGCGTTTTTTTTATTTTGGCGATTTTTTTTATTTCAGCGTTTTTTTTTAATTTTTGCGTTTTTTTCATATAGGTGATTTTTTTTTTGGTTTTGGCGATTTTTTTAGTTTTGGCACTTTTTTTTCGTTTTGAGGATTTTTTTCGGTTTTTGGCGTTTATTTTAATTTTTTTTGGTTTTGGCGCATTTTTCGCGTTTTGGCGATTTTTTTTAGAGTTTTGGCGTTTTTTTTCATATTAACGAATTTTTTCATTCAAACGATTTTTTCGAATTTGGCGATTTATTTTAGTGCTAGAATTTTTTTTTAATTTTGTCGATTTGGCGATTTTTTTTTAAATTTTTGGCGATTTTTTTCGGTTTGGCTATTTTATAATTTTCGGATTTTTTAGTTGTACCGTTTTTGAAAATTTCAAGAGTTTACCTCTTACGGTCTCCAAGATATAGCAAGTTGTCAAAATTACATAGTCAAAATTGCATTAACTGATGGACCACCCTTTAATTTAAATTTTTTAATGTTTATTGTTGTAGTCTATATAAAAATACACTAATTTTACAAATTTCAAGTGTCAATTGTATGTATATTACATGAGATTTTACCATTTTTCGTCGCTCGTTTTGGAACACCCTTTAATTTCTAATTCTTATGTATTTGTTGTGTTAGTGGCCAAGGTTCTACATACTCTGTCCAAATTTCAGGTCCGTAGCTCTTACGGTTCCTGAGAAAATACCGTGTGACGGACAGACAGACAGACGGACAGCGTAGCGAAAACAATAGGGGACCTTTTTTCACCTTTGGTGTACGGAACCCTAACAAATAGAAACTGTACTAAATTTAATTGTAAAATTTACAATGTATGTAAATCTATCATTTCTCTAAAAAAAATGTCATTCTTAAATGTTTTTAGATGTTCCAATCAGTTTCAATGCTAAAGAGTGGTTCATTGAACTATTTTGTTGTTTTTTCAATCCAGTGTCAATGTAGTTGTGTTTGATATTTCAACTATCTGCTAAATGTTGTTGTTGTAAATGTGATGATTAAATAGTGGTGAATATTTTGAAGAGTGCAATCATTAATAGTAAAAACAGGTTTTCAGTTCGGTTATTATGTTCAAAGTGTTTGGTTGTAAGCGCATGATGGTTCTTATAATTTTAATAAATAAAATAGAAAAATGCTAAAATATATTAATAAAAGTAGTTTAATTCGAAGTGAATTATTAATTTAACAACATGGTGTAAAAATTATAGTGATAAATTATGTGGAAAAAAAGTTATAAGCAATTACAAATTCTAATAAGAATCTTAAAAAGCAAGTGTGTATAACAAAATGTGACGTCATCAACGAGCAGCCAAAAATCTCTGCTCATGCGTTGACGGTTGGTTAATAATGACAATGCAAATAATGAAATAATTGAGGGATGCTTAAACGGTTTGCGTTGTTTTTGTACTTGCGAGTTGGTAAGTAAATGATCATTATTAATGTTGAAATTTACAGTTTTACATAATTGCACTCCTTTTTAATTTCATTTTATGTGAAAGAGAGTTTTCTTTAGTAAAATAATTACATACATACATACATATAAACATATGTACATACATAGGTATTTAAATTGGTTGCGATTGGTTGCTTGGCGATTTTTCAACTAAACTTTGGAAACTTTTGAAATAGTTATTGCAATTTCTTTTGGCGATAAATAAATTTGTTGTTCAGTCATTAAGCAGCTCTGGGTCGGGGAACATCTCTCGCGACATCGTAATTATTTCTTAAGTGTGGTCAGGCTTGTGTGTGTTGTTTGGCCTTCGAGAGTTTTCGTCTCGCTCGCACTGGTTGACTGATCTGCCACGGATAACCGTATAATCTTGCGGTTTTTTGTGGAATTTCTTTAACTACTTCCTATGTGAAGGCATAAATCGTGTACAGTCAGTCACAAAACCTTATACTGTTAATACCATCTTGGGCATACCATATGCCCAATACGTTACTCCGCCCATATTTGTGCAACACCATATTATGCAAATTTACTTTGCATTAATATGTTTAATAAATAAATAAATAAATTTGTCGTTGATTTTTAGGGCTATTCTTCTTCATTTTTTGTTATTCAACAAAATTTATTGAAGGAGTAGTTTCAGCAATAAATACGAAGAAATCTCGTCTGCAAAAAATTAAAACAATTGGATTTTGATGATTTTTCTTATATTTATGATAGAAATTAATGCGTACTGAATTTGGATGAGAAAAATGTACAAAATAATATTTTTGGCGATTTTATTTCTACTTCTGGCGATTTTCTACTAAATTTTTATAGGTACGATTAGTTTTAAAAAATTTTATACGTATAAAAAAATTTTTACATAAAATCAAATTAATTATAAAATAGGTATGTATATATTAAGAAAATTTACGTAAAACTGATTTCGGCGACTTTTGGAGAGTTTTAAATTCAATTTGTCGAAATGGGTCAGAAAAAATCTGACAATCCTGATTGCGTGGTAAATGCAATGAATCCGTCTTACGTTAAACTTCGCCCTTTTTCAACTGACACTAACGCCAGGCTGCCCCAAGAAGCGCCAGAGTGCCGAACTTCAATCGGCTTTTTATACAAATGAATACGCATGCGCTTATACATTTCTCTCGGTTTTCTCTCTCTGCGTTAATGCAGAACTGCGACGACGGAGAAGGTTGGCGTATTAAAATACAGAAAGAACTAAGTGGGCAGCATGGCTGCCAGATTTGACAATTTTTGGTGCCGAAAATAGTAAAATGACGATTTAACGGTTTTTTAAAAGCCCAAATATGGCAGATTTTTGTATGAAAAATCGAAAATTCATGTATTATACTTACCTACTAAAAGATTTTGGTGTAATTTTGCCCAATATTTATTTTATATTGCTATCTGCTTAAACTTATATTCTGAAAAGAACATAAATGTGAAAAAGCCAAATTCCTATCAAAAAATTTGGCCATCAAAAGTACTAAGACCAAAACTTGAAAACAACTTGGTTATTATACTCTATATAATTTTACCACTGAGGGGAACAAAGCTATAAGGGGTTAAAACAGGACAATGGTTTCAATTTCGCAACAATCATATAAAATTAAACATATGTATAAACGTTAAAAAAAATTATTTTGATTTTTCTGACGATTATTTTATAGTTTATCGGGATTTCGACGATTTTTCGATAATCTTATCTGGCAGCCCTGGTGGGCAGTGTCAATTTGGAAGAAATTGCAGAAATTTTATAATTTTTTGTTCTCTAAAGCATTTTATATTTTGAGATTTTACTTTCCTAATAGAATTATGTATATAAGAGAGTTGCTGCAGTGTTTAACTGCGTTTACTAGCAGCATATAATGCCGTTTCACTGATATCAAATCGTATATAATGTAATAAATTTGTTGCTTGTCAACCACAAATTAAAATAAAATAATACAAGCTTGCTAGTATCTATCAATACTTTGATGTTTCATAATATAGATGTGAACCAATCGTCTTATCAAAAGAAATAAGTTAAGTCTAGCAATCAATTTCTCAGTACACATTTTTCCATACTGAAAAAACTATTGAATGATTCCATTAGCAAACAAATGCACTGCAGGACACATTCATTGCAAGTGTCCTTAATTGGTTGCTCGGAGCATATGTGTATTTAAACAACTTTAGATTTTTCCCAAAAATTCTCAAACTGTAGGGTGCTGCAGTTAAGGCCATATTATAAATCATTTAACATTCAAACTTGTTGATTTTAACAACAAAATTGTATTTTGAAAATTGAGCTTAAACATTTTTTTTTTTAACTTTTATTTTTGTATCCTGTATTGTTGCTCTCTAATAAAAAAAACACCCACAGAGTGGCGTAAATTATTTAGCAAGAACTTTATAAAATTCTTTAACTACTATGAATTTCGTAGATGTGCAGTATTAAATATTATTTTGTTTTTCAATCTACTCGTACTGGCTGCAATAAATAGTAACTGTGAGCAACATAAAGAAGCAGCTCAACAAGGTTTCTATTAAGGTTTTGGTTTATTTTTTTTTATGTACAAATGTGGTAACCCAACAAGTATAAAAGCAAAAAAGAGCTATAACCATAATTTGGTATACGCGATTATTGCAAAAACTTATTTTAAATATAAGGAAGGTTTAATTTTTAATGCAAGTCTAATAATAGTTTTCTTTACTTGCTTATACTTCAAATACTTTGAGCTTTGCTTTTGGTAGAAAATTGACTTACAGTTGTCATGTATAAAATAAGCCCAAAACTGGTCATGCGAATCTTCTGCGAATAATTGCCATACCAATACTTAAGCATGTCGAGATTTTTCAGTAGCTGAAGACTAATCAAGAATACGAATATATTATGAACATATATATGCCAAGAGATTCGTGGCTCTATTCAAGTATAACTATGTATAAAGAAATCAGTAGTTTTTAATGGGTCGAATATATGCAAAATTTCTATTTATTTACTTTTCACAGATATTCAAAGCTTTTAAGATACACAATGTTAAATAATTTCACAGCTGGATACGACGGTGTTAGGTTCGCTGTTTCCAGCCCTTTTATACTTAACATAAAGGTTCCAGAAGAATGTTAGCAACATCCAGAAAGTAGCCAGCACATTCAGCAGCACATTGCTTCTGTTAGTTTTTGTTGCGTATCGTCACCTAAAATCCAAAATGCCGTAACAACCAAAAAAATGCAATATATACTTTTTGATAGAAAATGATGTGATTAACCAAAATATATCTTTTCTTAAAATTTTACTCCACACATATGTTCAAAATTACCAATTTTATTCATTATTCAATTTGGCACCTAACAAACAAATAGTCTTAAATTTGTTCTTTGGTTCTCCTGCAAAATAAAATAAAGTTATTGTTTTCTTGTGTCTTTGTGTCTGCATTGGCTTGTTTGTTTGTAGGATTGTATATTTCTTTATAAGAAGAAAGTATATCATTATAGTTACTGTTTATTTCAACAATGTCTGTTATGTTTGTTGCTTGTGTTTGTTCTTTAGTTAATAATTTCTGAACAAGTATTTCAAATATTTTTGATAAAAAAAAACAATTTGTATGAGGTTTGTTCACGTATTTTTGCGCAATGATATATATTTTTCCCTTTTCTAAATAAAGGGCTGGGGCTCATATGTGCCTTGAAAATACACCCCCATTCCACTCGATACACATTAAGAAGCTCCTGTGAGAAAATTCAATGACAATAAAGTTTTTCCGAGTTTCAAACTAATTTTTTTCATTATTGCCAAACATTTTTAATTTCATATAGAATATGATATGCAATGCTAATCACTTTGTGTTTGCTGGGATGTTTGCTCTTCTATGTGTACACGACATGTGTGCGAGTGTGTGGAAATATGTATTTGTAATTTTATACCAAAAACCTACCATCAATATCCAGTCTGTAACATCCTACTTGGAGTTGTAACAACAATATAATCAATTAAGTCTTAATTTTCTTGTCTTCTTCACATGCCGCACGACACATGTCTTTACTTACGTTTAGAAAAATGCATGTGCATGCAACCAACTTCAGGTATGGGTGTGCAAAAGGAGCGTCAACTATACTGGCAGCAGCAACAGCAAAAGCAACAACAACAACAATACATTGAAACTACAAATTATCACATTGTGCAAAGAAAAGTTTAAATTGTGCCTTTGACAGTTGCAAGCGATAAACATACATATATACTCGTACACGGATATATTGCACATATTGTATGTACATTTTCATTTCTACGGAGTTGCATGTATAGTCACAAGTAGGCACTCTTAAAACGAAACAGTAGTTGAAATATAGAAAAAAAAATAATAAAAAAGAAAAATCCTTCGAAATAACAAAACCACACCACTCTTAATTGAAATTGAAATTATGTACAAAAGACAAAGTAGGACTTAACCAAGTACTTGAACTGTTTACAATTATTTAGTTGGTTCGAGGAAACAAAATATGAATGCAGCAAAAGATTGTAAATTATAAGAAAGCAAAAAACAGCAAGAGCAACAGGAGTGTCAATTGAACATACAACAGGTAACCGAGGGTAGATTTGGTTAGGCAACACCATTGTTAGTATTTGCTGGTCATAATTTTATATATTTTATTTGAAATAACATCCTTCCTAGAAATGAATAACCAAAACTAACGCAAACAAAATTTTTTTTAATAAATGTCTGTATTCACTATCCTTAATAATCAAACAACTTTTGGGAAAATGCAACTCTGATCTAATGAGGTTTATGAAAATTTCCAACACATTACATCAGGGTGGCATTTTTTAAAAAACAATCGAAAAATTTTGTAGGATATCTAGTGAGTAGCAGCCTTAACACATATGATAACAATTTCATATGAGCTCTTCATACGATCAAATAAACCCATTAATCAGTGCTTGTGTGTAAGTTTCGTATGTTTGTCGCCTCAAGGGAGACGTACAAATAAACACGTCAATCAACCGGCCCTGTTCTGTAAATAATAAAAACCCAATTTTTTTTAATTTATCCGATTTTTTCTCTTAAACGTTGTTCGGATCACTGAAATTTGTTACAGTTAAGCGTACTGCTTAAAATCAGTACAATATAATAGAAAAATACAATAAAGTACGTAAGAGCGAAAAGGACAAATATATTTTGCCATTTAATTTTTTTAACTGAAAAATATGCACAATTTTTTCAGCCTTAAGTTATGCAATCAATCGATTTCTAATAAATTAATTGTTTGATTGTTTATTTTTTCACTAAAGCGAAGTAAATTTCATACAAAACGTAGTTGTGGGCTTGTTTTTGGTTTTCAGTAATACGATATTTTCACTAAAACGATGTTTTGCTAATGCAAAGTGAATGAGACTAGCTGCGTTTAAAATCAGTGCGGGATTTTTATCGCTTCCAATAATTCGATTTTTTTCAGTAAAGCATGTTGCGCTAATGCGAATTCGACTGTAATGGTCACGTGTTTAAGTTCATACACGATAATATTCATTTAGATATGATATTTGATAATCTATATATTATAGATAAATTTTAAAAAGTCTGAAAAAATATTTTTATTTTCCGAGTTAGTTTTCTAAAATCGTTCGATTCAAAATCGATTCGGCTTACAGAACAGGGCAGAACATTCGTATTTTGAATTTTTGGAGTTCGTATCAAATCATATTGTCATCGGATGATAATTAATTGTTATTGAATACTTGTGTAATAGTGTTAAAAAAAGAAGGTACACAGAAAAAATTATTCCCAAAAATTTTCAAACAATTAATATAAAGTAATACTTGTAACAAATATGTTAAGAGAACATTTCTGTTCCAATATAGAAATTGCATACTGTACACAACAGCTATTTATTTTATTTACTTTTTATTTTCATAAAAAAATTTTGTTGAGTCAGACAATCAGTTGGTTGGAAAAATCGGGGTTTTTTTCCAAAAAAATGATTACAAAGTTTTGCATTTGAATTTACAAATTTCTTTGCAGGATCTAAATTGAAAAAATTAGTATTTGATTCAGAGAATTTTGTGTTTGAAATGGAAAATTAGTTTTATCTGTGTATGAAAAAGAAATACAAATTTGGATGAAAAGTTTGTGTAAAAAAGTGAGATGCTTACGAAAATCTTTTAAGTGAATTGAGAGAATTGGTAACGCTCAATAAAACGCATTATGAGCTTTTGCTTCTACGCACACTTCTCTTATATTAACAAGAATCTCAAGATTTTTTGTCAATCAGAGTTGGAGACGATCAAACAAACAGCCGTCAAATAATAAATGTTTTTTTTTGGACTTTCTCCAAAAATTACCAACAACAATTACGTGTAGCCGAAAAAATACAGCTGCACGCCCTCAATTATGTGCTTGATGAGTTAGTTTATTTGATCGTCTCCAGGGCACTTTATATCATAAAAAAAGGAGATTAATGTATTTTTTTTTTGCGAAATAGTAGACAAAATTTCTAAAAGAGGAAAATTTAAAATTAGTGAGTTAACCCACTTTTACAGGAACAAGTGCGATATGTTAGCACGAAACAATTTATGGGCATACATACATACATATATAAAAATAATTCTGCTTATAAGAAAATTTACTATTGCGATTGAAAAAATCGAGCCGCCCTAATACACATATACATACATATATGCACATATCGTTACCTTAATATAGAAAGACTCTAAATCATTACTTTTTTGAAATCGAGATTTTTGCATTTTTCGATACATTAGATGTTCTTCTATTAAAAAAAATGCAAAAAACTCGATTTCAAACAAAAAACTGATTTAGGGTATTTCCATATTAAGGTAACGATATGAATATATGTACATGTACATGTAATATCTATACTAAAAAAATTCAAGATTATTTTTCAGAAAAGCACATCAAATTTAATTAGACAGGTAAACGTAGCAAATCGTACATTAACAGCCAAACCATGGAGTCGAAAAGAAAAATTTAAAGAAAGAAAAACCCAAAATAATTAAATGAACAAAGAAAAAACTCACATTAAGATAGAGAAATGTCAATCAGACTGATTTAACGTTAATTGCTTGCAGTGATTCAGTGAAAAGATTTTTGTATGAAACACCAAAAAGCAGAAGACAGACGGAGTTTTAAATTCTTCATAAATTCTTTAACGTTTTCAGTGTTTTATTACTCTGATAAGAATAATTCAATTTAATAAATCAAATTTTATTGTAAATGCTTTTAGCAGAATACTTAAGGTTGTAATAAATTGTAAAAGAGTTTCATTTTAAATTTTATTAAAGAGTTAAAATCTGTGGCAATTTTGAAAAATCATTTAAGTCGACTTAAGAAAAATTTAGTTTGTTATGCTGGGGTTCGGTCTACTCTGTATTATGCCAGTCAACATTAATTTTCTAAAATTGGTAATAAAGTCCGAATATTCAAGTGTATAATTTTTACATTAACAATGCAGCCATAAAGTTTAAAATTAAGAAAAAAATATAAAGCACATTTTTTTTTGATTAAATAGTGCAACACCATATTTCCTTTAGATTGATGACATGGACAAACTTTTTTTTTAAACCAATTCGACTTTGCTATAAATTTTTAAGAGTAATTACATTAAAAATGCATAAAATAATAATGTGTAATTTCCACAATGTGAATATACCATCCATATATTTATATCTTCTGGGTTCTTATGAATATGGAAGACGAATAAGCGATGTCCGTCCGTCCGTCTTATGTACGTGAAATCGGTTTTCCGAAGCTCCCAGAAAAGCTAGAGACTTCGATCTTGGACTGTTGTATGAGAAGTGGTCCAACTTAGATTGGTATTGAACATCAGCAAAATCGAGCAGAAAGTTTCAGAGCTGGAAAGCTTAAACTTTATTTTGCCATATAAAAGCAACTAATTAAAACTAATTTTTATTTTTTGTTCAATAAACTTATTTTATATTTCAGCACGAATAGACCTTGTATCAAAAATAAAAACAAATTTAAAAAATTATAAAAACGTTTCCAGGCTTGGAAAACTGTAACTTTCCTGTTATATAAAAGTAACGTTTTAAAACATTTTTTTTCTTTTTCTGTATAAATTAAGCATATCGTACATTCTCAAAAGAAATATATTGGTGTAAGAAATCAGAAAAATCTAAAAGGATGATTGCAGGGTTGGGAAACTTATACTTTTTGTGATATATAAAAGTAACTAGCTATAATTAATTTTTTTCTTTATAAATTAAGTATATTCTGTATTTTGGAGAGAAAAGTTTGGTATAGAAAAATAAAAACCAAGCCTCCAGAGCTGGAAAGCTTAAATTTTTTTTTGGATATTAAAATAACTAAATAAAAATAATTTTTTTCTTATTTCCTTTTTTCTTTGTTCGCTAAACATATTTTATATATTTTTTAAAGAACTAGATAGGCATTCCAGGGTTGGACAATTAATTTTTTTTTGTACAAAAGTTTTCTTACAAATTAAATGTACTTCATGTCTTAGAAAGAAATATTTTGGAATAAGAAATTAGAAAAAAAATCATTGCTCCAGACCTGGAAAATTAAAACTTTTTCTGGTATATAAAACTAATTAACTCAAACTAGATATTTATTTGGTAACTAAATATATTCTTAACTTTAGGAAGGAATAAATTAGTAATAAAACCCAGAAAAATCAAAATTATGGTTCCAGGGTTGGAAATTCAAAAACATTTTTGGTAAAATAAACCAAAAAATACTTTTGTCAGTTAAATATATTTCATGTTTTATGCAGATCTTTACTCAAGATTTTTTATCTATCTTTAATTTTTATATAGACATCTCACTTAAGATTATTATGCGATGGTCTTTCGTTTATAGCTTGTAACGAGTTCTTATTAATTTTTTATTTAATAAAAATACAATTTATTGCTAAAGACCAGTCATAACTATAGAATAAATTAAAGGAAATGTTCCTTTTTATTTCCCTCAAAACGTTCCTTCCTGCTCCAGAAAATCGAAAAGATTCTTAAGGAGTATGGATGGAATAGGATGTTTCAATTGAGACACTAAACAGGTTTGTAACATCAAAGATTATCAAATACGGGAAAATATTAAAAAAATTATGCTACTTGCTATGGAGAGGTACAATACTAAGACTATTTTATTTTATTTTTTTTTTGGTATTGTATTGACGTAACTTCGATATTGACAACTGAAATAAGGGTGAATGTAATTTATTTCTTATATAAAGATTGTAGAATAAAATATTCGACTATTGCTAGTGTCGAAAATAAAATATTTGAATCAAATTCTTTAGTCGAAAATTATCTAGAGGTCACTTAGTAAAAATTGCACTATAACAAAAAGTTATAATTTTTTTTTACAAAACAAACATATGTACATACTATATACTTATGCATGTATTTGGATGTTGCATATCATGCGTACTTCGGTAAAGTGTATATAAGATTCGGCACAGGCGAATATAGCTCCCTTACAACACTTTAGTTGCAAGAATCAATATTTGTTTGAATTTTTATACCCAAAACTTTTTTTTTAAAATGTGGCTTTAAAAATAGAGTTTGATAAATTTGCGATTTTATGTATTTTTAAATCAAACAATTTTTTTTTACAAATATGGCTTAAAAAAATTATTTTTGTTAAAATAACATTATCAAGTAGAAACAGAAATAAAAAAAGTTTAAGATACATGCTATTTTTAATGAGTTGCCTAAGCTGCAACAAAATGCTCATAGACGTTGCAAACGAATACAAAACCAACTTTTTGAAATTTTAAAATTTTATACCATGTTTCCAGGCAGGCGACTAGTCTAGAAAATATGGATCAGAATCAGTTAAAGAAATGAGTGCTTTTCATATAAATTTTATGCGTGTTGTGGAAACAGGGGGTCAATAAACAAAACATTAAGTCTTCTTATTTTAAATTGAAATGAAAAAAATATCTTAAAATTACATGACTTGCTTTAATTGAAAGTAACTAACCAATATTTATCTATCATTTAAGATATATGTATGTAAGTATGTATGTATGTATGTATTTTAATACCAATATTGCCCAGACTTTAATTAATTTCTTGCAAAATCAATGTTTGTCAATTGCCAAGATTTTAATCTTTCGCAAATATCTAGAGTGCGATTTCGAAAAAACAAACTTTCGAATTGAAATAAAGGCAATTATGTGCGTGCCATCATTGAACAGACATTTTCCGAATATTCAGTCAGTTGCTGCACAGAAAAATACAACAAAATTAATAGACCAAATAAATGGCTCCGATATAAAAACCACAACATCTACATAAAAATAAACTATGTAACAGATAAAGAGACAGACATACAGACAGCAGGAGAACGAACAAAAAACAAACACTGCTACAAGTTTATATATGTATGCTTGCAACATGGCAGTAACATTAAACTTTTGCTTAAAATGCTGGTAACAAAAACAAAAACAGAAACAAACTGCTTTAAACAATGTAAAACAAGCATAAAAACATAAAACTCACTTTTAAAGAAGTAAAAAGTTTTAAAACTAAAATTTGTTGAAGCAGGGATGAGAAGATAAATGAAACCAACAAACAAACAAACAAAACAAAGGAGTTGGAAAACTAAGATACAAGCCGAACTGAACAATTAAACACAGATATCGACGACAACAGCAACAGCAACAACAATAACAATAACAACATTTACAACATTTAACAGGCCAAACTTGAACTCATTGTAAAACCAGAACACCAATGGCCTCTTTCAGATGAGTAACTTTTTTGTGGCCAATGTCAATGTCAAACATGTACAATTTCATTTTTATTTTATTTTTGTATTCATAGTTCTTACTACTTACTATGTACATATCTACTATACTTACTACAATGCAATAACAATTGCAACAAACGACAGCATCAACCATAAAAACAACAACAACAAAAAAGAGATTCTCTGTGTTGCAAGCAATTGAACACAAAGCGACGAACGAACTGTAATGTTGCAACATTCACTCCATTCATTCAACCATTTATTCATTATCCAATACTACTGTGTAAAATACACAAAAATAATTGCAGTTGTGGTTGTGTATTGCATTAGTATTGGTAGTGGCAACAATTGCGTTAGTAAATGTGGTAGGAATACATATGATCTCTAATGTGTCTGTAATTAAGTCTGTAAATATACATAATTGATATGAAATAGTCAGAGACGTAGAACAGGAGGACTCTAAACTAAAAAGAAATCAATAGAAATACATATAGGCATTACCACACTAATGTCAACTTTTATTTAGCGTGTTATTTGCTTGTTATTTGTTCAGAAACCGGAACTTTTTTTACTTCTTTATATATTTGTATAGTACGTCAGCAAATCCTACATCGGGTAACATTTTAAGAAAAATCGAGTCACATTATTCTGAAATACAAGCTTCATTGCTTGCTGTCGCACGTGACAAAAAAAAGGAATTTCTCGTGGAAATGCCCATATATAATAACAAAATTTTTTTTTATTCTACACCCTAGAAAATAAGTTGCGTTTAGAGTTTTTACGCGGGAAAAAAATCCCGGGAATTCCCGGGAATCATTTTTTTTTTACAAATCCCGGGAGATTTTCAACGGGAATTTTTGGGAATTCAATAGTTACGTTTTTGGAATTAGCTTTTTTTACATTGCTGTTTGTTGTTTTATTACTTAAAAATAAAACTCTGTAACGATGCGTAATATAAGCATGGAAGCAGATGTAATAGAGGTTTATAGGTTACTCTAACAACTTCAAGCGTTACGAAATATTTTCAACCTAAAATGTCTTTATAGGAAATAGTATCTATGTATGTAGTTTGCAGATGTAGTGGAATTTCCATACATGCTATAACTCAAAGCATATGAATTTATTTGCTTTTGTTTTGTTTTTTTTAATATTGTTGTTCATTAAATAGACGCATAAAGTTGTTTTGTTTTTATTTTAAATGCTATACACACAAAGAAAAAACGGCTTTGAATCAATAAAAAGCATATTGAATTAATAAGAAAAATTAACGAAAGTCTAGGCATGTTGAAATTTCTTATTTCAATATGGAAAAATGTTAATTTACAGTATTCATTTATTAATTTTATTTATTTTTATTTTTATCTCAATATACATTTTCTATTATATTAAAAATAATTGAATTAATGTGACGCGTTTTTATTTTTAAGTTGCAGCTTTTCCCCTTAGTGTATGTTTTTCATAAAATTATATTTTTTATTGAGGTCATTTAATTAAATTCATATTTTAATGAAACTTCCCGGGGATTCCCGGGAATTGAATAAGTCCGGGAAATTAGAAACCCTAGTTGCGATATGATCTTTTAGCGATAGTTTCCTTATAGGCAAGATGTATTTTGTACGTCAGGGACCATCTTACCCACAACATTTTGTATTCCTTTCGGTAGGATGTAGCAAATCCTGAACTGATTTTGAAGTTCTTCTTTCTCTTGTTTGTTTCTTGTAAAGCAAAGATACGTTGAGACTATCGCTGGCTAGTGAAAAATTACCTTTAAAAGATTTGTTATTGCCACAAATTCTAGTCCTTTAATGGTTCCGACGTTATGCTTTAATTGCATTAAGGATCAGGGCTGTCAGATATGGTGATTTCTCTCTAAAAGTGATGGTTTTTCAACTTGTTTGGCGTCCAAATGTTTGGTTGGGCAACATGGCGATTTTTCTGGCGATAAATAAATTTATTGGCTATTTTTTAAAAAAATTGAAGTTAAAAATTTTTCTATCTCAGGAAAATTAGTTTCTTCAAGGAATAGTTTCAAAATTAAATCCTACCAAAACTCGTCTGCAAGAAAACAATTTGATTTTGATGATTTTTCTTATTTTAATTATAGCCATTAATGCGTTTTGAATTTGGATGAGAACAATTTATATGAAATAATTTTTTGCGATTTTATTTCTAGTTTTATATTAAAAAAGTGTTATATAAAAACAAATTTATTATCTAATATTTACTAAGAAAAACTACATAAAACTGATTTTTGGTGAATTTTTGGCGATTTTTAAAATCAATTTGGCGAAATAGGTAGGAAAAAATCTGACAGCACTGTTATGGATAATTAATTCAGTTAATGGAATTTTTGTTGTACCCGTGTAGATAAATAATATTGTACTACCTTGGAATATTATTTAAAAAAAATTCAATCTTCTTAGGAAACAACAACAACAACTTGCTAGTCAACCTAGAAATACTTATATCGATTTTAATATAAACCAAGTGAGAATTATAAAACAAAATTTGAGCATTTTAAAACTAACAACATATTTTTATTCGGGATTTCTAAATACGACTTCTTAAGAAATCGAATATACTATACATATGTACGTACTTACACATACGTTAGACTTTTTTTAAGTTCTTAAAATAGATCTTAAAGTTTCCTATTCAAAAATTATGCTTAATCTTATTTACAAATAAATTATTTAATTATGGCAACGTCTCTGCACTTTTATTGAAAGAATTGAAACTAAAATAAAATTGAGGTTAGATGAAGTGGTACTTAATAGAAAAAAAAAGAAAACCATAATAAATTTCTACACAAAAATTCACCTTCATGGCAAGAGGAATAACAACAACAATTAACAACAAGCCTTAACCAGCTTAAGCCAGCCATCAAGCAGCCCACAAATAAATACCAGAACGCGAAAAAAGTCAGGAAAATAAAATAATATAAAATAAAAGCAATTCCTTTTTATTGTTTGCAAAGATTCAATAAAGGAAATTGAAATTCGATTTGGAATTGTGCTATTAAATTGAACACAAGATTGCACTCAACGACAGAATACAACAAAAATAACAGCAACAGGCAACAGCAATGATAAGGTTACGAAAAACAGCAACAAACACACAAATACAACGACGACTACGATACATTTTTCGCAAATAAAAACAACAACTGCAATACAAGCAACAACAACAGCAACTGCAAAATGAAAACTTATAAACACCACAAGGAATTGATGCATGGTTGTATTTAGCCCGGGCTTGCTGCCCGTTGTTAACCGCCAACAGAAGCCTCTGAATATATTGCAGCAAGAGCCATCCATCCGATGGCATCCCATAGATTCAGGAACATTTGCACAGCAGTTCTTGTTGCGGCTTAAGAACTTTTTCTTACCACTTCATTTCCCTTGTTGTTTCGGTGGGTTCTTGTTGTTGAATTCTTCCCGCTTTTCCCATCTTAGGTCATGTTAAAGCAATAATACGAGTAGTAATGGTTATATGATGGAACACCATTTCCATTGGAAAGGCTGTGAATGAAAAAACAAAAATTAGTGATTACAATTTTTCTACTCCATAAGATTAAAATGTTCATTGAGAGTTTTAAAAAGTAAATTTTAAGTTTGGAAAGCTGCCTGACATATGACTGTTAATGGTGCAACTGTTTTACGATAAGCATGCTTCACTGCACTCATAATTTATTTATACAATAAATTAATTTTTTGTTATTAACTCTAATTAAGATTTAAAAAATTTATTTTTGACACACGTTTATTTAAATTGAAATTAATTTGCTGGTGTAATTGAAGTCTACTGATGAGTTGGCAAAGCCACAATGAAATGCATATAGACATGCTTAACCAGCAGCAAAAAAATTTCATTTAAAACAAACTTCTTATGAATGTTAATCAAAATAAAAGAAGTCCTTGTGAAGAAAACTCACTTTGAATAAGAGAAGCGAACTCATTTTGAATTAGAGGAGCTCAAATCTGTTAAACCTTAATAAGGCTCACTTTTTTAAAGAACAGGGACCTATAAATAATATAGTGCCATAACCGCCAAAAAAGCTCAAGCGACATTATTTTAGAACATAATTTTTTTTTTGGCGATAATCGATTATTTACGATCACAAACCGAATTTTAGGTCGATTTCGTTTTATTTTTGGCGGTTATGGCACGATATTTACTAAGTAAGATGTTATTAAAAAATCGCTTAATAGATCATCTGCTACTGATGAATCTGTATTCAGCAGCGTGTATTGAACTTTTCCAATTTTAGTTCCCATGCAGCTTGATGTATGGCAAGCCCTTCGGGTTAACGAAATGAGAAAGAGAATATAAGTATAATTAGTTATTTAAATATTGTTTTTAATTATTAGACAAGTAATACAGCCATTCCAGTGCACAACATTGTACTAAGGGAGATTTTAGCAATTTTGTGGCCATAATTAATGACAGTCAAATGGCAAGACCAATTGAAATGATTTTTTGGAATAAAATTTCGAAAGACCTAAGAGATTTTATCACTTAATTTTACGAAGAAAATTTTTTTTATCACTCACTTTCACTTCCTCTCACGCGTGACAACTTTTGACTAATATTAATAATACACTTACCTCCCATATTATTTTAATTTTTTTTCATTTTCAAAAATTATAAATTTTTATTATGAAAACCTTTATCACACTCAACACTTGATAAAGTGACGGTAAATCAAAATTGTAGAAAAGTTAAAAAAAATTTTATTATTTTTTCACTCACGAAAAAAAGTTTTTTTCCACACACTCTCACGTCTTTTCACACGTGGCAACTTTTGGTTAATCTTATATATAAATACGGCACACACTTTTTTGTCGTACACCTTAAGTATCTTATCGTCCACGTAGATTGGTAAAATAAATATGGTTTAAAGGTATTTTTGTGTAGATATGCACAATATAATTTTTTTCAAAATTATTGGCATAAAATTGCTAAAAAAGCGTTTTAAATTTGCATGAAAAAACATTCTGTTCGATTTTTGTTTTGTACAAACATCTAGACACATATTTACATACGTTCAATTGGTCTAATTTAGACCACTGGGCGATCCTAGTATTTATAATACACTCACCTACCAAATCACTAATTTAAGTTAATGCCTGCCTGTGACAGACAGAATGCCTATTGGACCTAACGATTACCATATTCTAAATCGGCAGCTTTTCTTCGCACAAAATTCTGCAAATGTCTTAGAATATCAAATATTTGAACAGCTTACGTATTCTGTAATTCCCTAAAGCTAAAGTTAAATTCGATGGCTAAAATGCTGAATAAATACAAAATTTAAAATACTAAGAGCCAATTTCACCAACTCCATTTATGCCCTAATTCAGTAAAAAGATTTAGGACGTTTTTGTTTGAAAATTTTTTGATATCTTGTTTTTGAATTCTCTAAATTATTTTCTTCCAAAATAGTTGTTGTCTCTGATAATGAAAAATAAAAATATTATTGCCATATTTGTAAAACATAAAAATTAAATTAAAGTATTATACAATTGCTTAATTCACAACAATATTTATCGTGTATTTGTGTATCAAATACACTTTTTGTTTTTTAATTGTGAACACCCTCTGTGTAGTGTATTAATGTATTTCGTATTTTAAATGAAAAAAGAAGAACAAGCTACATACAAATTCTCTCAGAGAGCCTCTCTCTGAACACAACATTTTAAGAACATATTAAATAAAAGTGTAATAGTGTATTTCATTTTTATATGAAAATTTCATACAACAAATGATACACTCTTGTATTTAATATGATAATACAATCGATACAAAGATACAAGAGCTTTTGTGAATTAAGCAAATATTTTGAAAAATATGTGACAAAATATGTGTTGGAAATAATGTTTGGAACAAAATCATAAAGCAAATACACGAACCTTCTGACATAGACAATAAATAACAATAATTGTTTTAAAGAATCACAACTACGGTTTTTTTTTCATCCATAGACGCCGAACAGAATTAGGGCATTAATTATCAATTCATATTAGAATATCGTTTTTCATTAATTTTTGTATTGAAAAAATACTTTTAAATATGAATTGATATTTAAATAAGTTGGTGAAATAGGCTCTCGATGGCTTGAAGTTTTAGGAAATGCCTGAAATGTTGGCAAATTGCATTCGTAGCTGAAAATCGATAAATCGGCTTTATAGATTTTTAGCCATGGCGATTTAGATTTACCGAGTTACATAACATGGGGGCTGGTCATTCCACAAAATGGTAACCAAGTTTCCAATTTTCTTTTTAAATCTTATTTATCATAATTAAAAATGGTGTAGAAAGAACTTTTTTAGTTTCGTTTTATTTATTTTTTTAATTTGCCACTGATTTTTTTTATTCTGCTGTTAGTGGTGACAATATAGTAAAAGTTTACTCATTCATTTATCGGTCTAATGATTTTCACTGATGCATTTTCCTGCACGAGTGCGAGTATGTTTGTCGAATAAACTTTATAAACAAACAAGTGTATGTGTGTATGTATACATGCATTTGTGTGTATATGTTTGTGTGTGTGTATATTGCATCCATCTGTTAGAAAATTAAATGAAGACAGACAAGAAAAAAATTCCTTATATTTTTTTTTGTCAGTAAATATTTTCAAAAAGAAATCAGTTTGGAATATTAGTTGGGATATGTTTGGCATTCATTCCTACACCTCAAGTTAGTCTTTTGGGTGTCTTTTATTAGTTTGTACTCGTTCTCGTTCTCGTACTCATGCATAGAAGTTTTACTTAAAAGATTTTTATTCCTCCAAAAAATAAAAAATAAAAAGTAGTTAGAGAAAATCTGCACTCGATAGAGAAAAGTGTTGTTGAAAATAACAAGTAATAAAAGAACAAATAAAAATATTTTACTAGATATTTTCATCATGAAAATACTACATAGATATAAACATGCATACATACTTATGAACATACATATGTATTTTCTTTAGTGTTGTTCAGAAGAAAAAGAAGAAACAGGTAAGTATGTGTTATGCCACATTAAAGTTGCAACAAACCGAAAGGTAGAATATTCAATGTTCTGAAGACCTGAAAAAAAAGAATAGGAAGCAGAAATGGGCAATAATGAAATGTTGTTTTGAAATTAATAAATCTTGAATCTTTACAAAGATTGCTAAGAACCGGTCCACACTTGCAATTTTTGTTGCAGCATTTTATATTTATTTTTTAAGTGTAAAAGGGTGAGAGAGAAATAAAAAAGGGAGTCCAGTCCGATCACAGAAGAGATGTATAAACATCTATTAATGAATTTGTTTTTTTTAATATTCCCTTATGGTAACTAAAATAAGATATATAAATTTTTGCCTCTACTGTATTTAAAAATTTATGGAAAACTGCATCTATAGTAGTGGAATTATTATTTGTTGGGGTTTGTGGAGAATTGCACGCAAAGAAAAAATATGGTTGAGGTAACCATAATCAAAGAGCAGCATACTATGATTGAATTATATGGTTGTAGTTAAATCATATTATTGTCAATAAAAAAATAAACTTTTAATAATACTATTATCTACCCTTTTGTTTGGTTGTACTTTATTTATTTAACACGACGCGTGCAATACCGATAGCTTACAAACGAAACACTGAACTGACAGAAGAGCTTTCTAAAAAAGATTTCTTAAAAACTTAACATAGAATGGTTTTGGATAACATTATATTAATGTTTACATTATACTATTTTTAAAAAATAACAAAAATTATGTTGCAGTTATAAATTTTTAAGAAAACTATATTGTTAAACTCTAACCATATCACACTTTTTTATGAATACAATAATGTAATTATTAAATTCAAACATTACTTTGCTTACCGTAACAAAGTAAATGTTTAAAATAACAATAACTTGTTTTCAACGACCACACATTTGTTTCTGAGAACATAATATTGTTTTCTCAACCATTCTACAACGATATCTTTTCTTTGCGTGTGCTCATATGCAAGTGTTTTTTTTTAATCTTGCGACTCTGGGCTTGCAAAATTTTTATTAAAATTTAATAATAATAATTGGCATGAGATGTAGATTGTTACCCAATTGTCGTGCACCAGCTTCAGTGTAAGGCAACAGTACGTAATGAAGATATATTATAATATAATATTATAAATTCTGTACAAAGACTGCTATATATCTTTTAGACAAATATTTGATAGTTAAAACCCTCTTTTATTTAAAAGTTTATATTTATTTTATATTTCTCAACTTTTTAACAAAATTATCCACACTGGCAACACTATTACACTTCACAAGCAATTTCTATTAAAATTAACATTGCTCCTGAAGGTATGCTTTGAAATTCGGTTGAGTGTATTTTTATGCAGCTGTTAAGTTTCTCCGTACTTCTTGTTCGTATGATTACACTAATACACTCATACATAGCTCACACCGATTTGATAACGCTTTACGATCTTACTCAAAATTTTTGATTGTATTGTCAAAAAAATGTTTACCCCCTAGCGTATAGATGTTTATACATCAAAAATTTATGTATTTCTATATCAACACTCTCCCTGAATCATTCTTACAACAATAAAAATAGCAAATCTGGACAGGGACTAATAGATTCCAATTTGTAAAATATTATTATTATTATTATAACTTTTTTTAAAAAGCAGTAACACTCAGTCAATGAATGGCTACTACTATTACTAGATATTGCCTTCATTAGGAAAGGGAAAGCGATGGAGAAGACAGGTGGTGAAGGTAGAGATAGAGCATAGCTGCATTCTTTTACAACTCTGTGTCAATGAGACGTATTAAATTTTTAAAACAATTTTTATTGGTTATTTTTTGCCAATAATAATGCTGTCCAGGATTAGGATTAGGATTAGTATCTGCTAAAGTCGATATACATAGTTCAGTGATCAGTGTCTATGACTTCATCACTTAAACTTTTCTACAACAAGTGATACAAAGGGACACTAGTGCACATGAGAAAAATTTAAGATGTTGTTACGTAATGGCTGTCGGAGACAGGGCTCGAACCCAGGCCAGCCAACTTTTTTACTAAATAAAAGAAATCATTTTGAATGATGGAAATCTTGAATTTGACCTTTAAAATTTGTTCTGTTAAGTGAAAAATTTATATCCATTAAGTGGTTGCCTCAATATTTCCGGTGATAACAGGTTTGCATTCCTTTCGAATATTTTTCTTAATGGCGGCGAGTGTCTGGGGCTTGCTATAATAAGCCTGCGATTTCAGTGACTGATGCACTGTTTAAATTTTGTACGGGAGTATTTCGGAGGTTTCGTCTGATGATGCTCAGACACGTTGCGATGCATCTTCTGCTTAATATTTCTTTGTTCTTTGTGATATCGGCAGCTAAGCCGTCCATATTTTCGGTTGCACCCTGCCTGGCTGTTTTGGATCCAATCTCTTCGAGTCGTGCAGTTAAGCGGTAGAATGTTTGCCCTGTCAATGCATCAAATAGATAAATAAATAATAAATAGGTTTTGCTCGGATAAAAATGGCTGAGTTATAGGGGCACAAGGTTAAAACTTTATGAAATTGTTTCCTTTTTCATCAATTTTTGCCTATTGGGAAGCAAAAAATATTGTAAAATTTAAATTTTGAACACCATTTTTTATTATTTATCCATGTAATTGCAAAATAGAGGCCTGCGTAAACAGTCTTGAAATATAAATACGTCTCGGTTTTTAAATATATTCTCGTTTTATGTATTATACTAAACCAATAATATATGCTGTCGTATTATAAGCGAAGCACAATGGATATATTGATGTTCGTGTACGTGAGTGTTAACAAGCGATGTCGCGAAGACTTCTTGTTCGTAACAAACACTTAAAAGAAGTAGTGTTGATGCGTGTATGCTTGTTATTTAGCATATTGTACGTTTGTATGTGTGTAAGATATAGATGGGAAGCTATTATGTGTTTAAGGGTGGTCTTTCAAAGCAAGTGTACACAACTAATGTGAAAGCATGTGTGCGTTTGTATGGGCGCAGAAAAATAAAATATCGTACACACAACGTGTGTGCGTATGTAAATGCATGACGTTTGTATACGCGCCCATGCGTGTGAAGAAACGATCATCACAAATTCTTCCGTCGCGAAGTATTTTCTTCTTTACTCCTCTGCCTACAGTAACTAAAAAAAAGTCTTGCCAACAGTGTTGTTTAGCGTTTTTTTAGAACACTTCGCTGCTGTAAAGCATTTGGAAAATCTCTCGTGTCTAAAAAGTTCTTTTGCACGGGTCTATTGTAGAAATAAATTCGATTTTGTTGTTTAGTATAATAAATTTTTTTTACGAAAATTCATTCCATGTAAAAAATTTTTTTTTTTTGCTTTAAAGTCCCCAATAAAATTTGGCACTCCACTACAACTAAAGGCTGCACTTTTCTGCATTCAAAACCTGAAGCAAGAAAAAAAACCAAAAAATATCAAATAAATATATAAGAGTATAAAGTTGTCTTAAGGGATTTCTGATGGTACTTTTTTTACTTTATATATGTTGTTCTGGATGTTGATGTTGATGTCGTCGTCAGCTTCATCGTAATGTTTGAGATGTAATCATATGTAAGTAGTTGGATAAATTTTTACTTCTTAACTCTTCTCGACACACTCAAAACCCATAAACATTGTTTGTCCAAATGTTAAACAATTTAATAGCTTATTGAAGCAACTCTGATTGTGACCACGACGTCTTAGCAAACAAGCAACTGAAGGCATTGAATGAGTGAGTGAGTGAGTGAATGAATGAATGAATGAATGAATGGACGTACTCGTATTTGGCAGCAACTTTGTCTACTTATTTGCAGAGCATTAGAAGAGATTTTTAGTTGAATTCTAGTATTATTTCTTTTTTCTTTTTTGTATGCTGAATTACTAAGTGATTAATCTTCTGTGATGTGGTCTATTGATTTCGTTAAGATTTACTTACCTTAAGTTTTCTTTAAGTTTTAGTTAGTCGCAGAGCGGATTATTTTTATGTTCTTAGAAAATTTATGGTTATAAGAGGGAAGAGGAGAGAAAGCTAAAGAAAACATTGAAAACTTAAATTTTTCAAGCTCTTAGATTTATTGTAGTGATGAAAGCAGGAAAAGGTTAGAAAAACTTTTAGTATTTATTTATTCTTGAACTAATGTTAAAAGTTATTTTCATATAAATTAAATTAAAACCATTATGCATTTGTATGCAATCTGTGATAATTAAGAGCTCGTGGTTTCCCATTAATAAAGTGCATAACTAAGTTTTAGTATAAAAAAAACTTAAAGTGAAGTAGTTTAAGTTTGTAAAAAAGTGGGATATAAGAACTTGGACTTTTTTCCTTCTAATTTCTGAAAAATAATTAAACATGATATGGTTAAAGGCACAGTGGTACTTAAAGATGTGTCGCAAACTAATTGTGCCACATCAATTGTTCCTTACTTTTGCAGTGCATTATTTTAACGTGTTTTCATTTTATATATTTGCGACAGATAGGACTTTAAAAAATTCCTCAAAAAATTAGAATCTAACGGTCTAATTCATAAAAAATATTTTAGGTTTATTACAGGGTTATTTGACAAATTTCCCATAGAAATATGTCAATTAAGCGCTTAATAAAGCTGAAATATTTTTTATGAATAAGACAGTTAATATTTTTTTGCACAAAAAAAAGCAGTTGAACGGTTTTTATTCAAACAAAAAAAGTAATGAAAATCAAGTACATATGGCACATTTACTAATACAACGTCATAACTCAAAAATGCGACTTTTGAGTTAATGAAGCATAATTGATGTTTTTATCAACATCATTAAGTGCCCTGGAGACAGTCAAATAAACTCATCAATCACAAAGTTGTGTGCGTGTAGTCATATTTTTTCGGCTACACGAACGCGTTCTCGGCAATGATGGATTAAAATCAAAAGTTTAAATTTTTTCTATATAACGCCTGATTATTTGATCGCCACCATTATTTGAAAATCACCAAAAGTAAAAAGATCATAAAAAAAACTAAAAAAATCACAAAAACGAAAAAAATCGTCAAAATGAGAAGAAAACCTTGCCAAAACGAAAAAAAGAGCCAAAGCAAACAAAAAGTCGCTTTAACTAAAAAATAACCGAAAAAAATCGTTTAAGCGAAGAAAAGCGCTAAAACTAAAAAAAATCCCTTAAAAGAAAATAAATCCACAAAAACCGAAAAAACGGCAAAAACTAAAAAAAAATTGAAAGAAAAAAAAAACGAAAAAAAATGCCAAAACGAAAAACATCGCTAAAACTAACAGCCTGGCCCACGATGTCGACCAGAAACTTTTGATTGACAACTTGTATTGAAAACAACAATAAAATAAGAAAATTTGTTTGTTGTTTTCACTATAATTAAGCGATAGAAACTTTCTTGTCGACATCGTAGGCCAGGCCTTAAAACACAACCCAAAAATTTCTAAAAATTACAAAAAACAATCGTCAAAACGAAAAAAAAGTTTCAAAGCTAAAACTAACAAAAAAGAAAAAACACCGTCCCAAAAACTGAAAAAGCCACCAAAACTAAAAACAATCGCCACAAGAATCGATTTGGCGATTTGCTGGATAATTAATTAAAAAAATTCTATATCGGGTAAGATATTGGATTATGTAGGCTAAAGTTCGTTCATTTTTACATAAATATGTAGTGCCAGTACGGAACTCTTCCTGTGCGAGTCAGATTCGCATTTAACAAAATTTATTTTATACCAAAATTACATCCGCAGTTTTATTTCTGTTTTTAATCTTAAACAAATCTGAATTTGCTGCTAAAAATAAAAAATTATTATACAATGACGACATGCCTTGATAAGAACGCTATACGATACAAATCGCACACTAAATCATAAACAGTCGGAAATCCCCGATGTTAAGGAATGGCAAAAAAATTTTCATACTGTACGAATAATATTTTATATATAAAATGTGCAAGAAGATTGTGTTGCAATAAAAATATTTTGTGATCTTTAGAGATTTGTTCAGCTAACTGGTTTATAGAAAACCAGAATTATTTTGATGATTTTGAAATGCTACTGTTTATGATTTGATGATTGACGTCTTTATTTGCAATTTCCTTTGAAACGGCGGGCATACGACACTTACTCATACACACTGATTGACGGACTTTTTTTTAACGTTTCCACGGCCCATAAGACTGATACTGTTCATAAAAAATATCTGCTTGGTGCTTTATTCAATTAACTTTCAGTAATATTTGCATTGAATCAATCTTAATAATTCATTTTCAATTAATTTTTTGCAAACAAGATTTTTCAATTGCTTTTTTTTTCAAAGAATTTCTGATTTTAGTTTTATTTAAATTTATTATTATCCCTTGAAAAGTTGTGCGATTGTGTAAAAATGTGAAAACTAAATTTTATATATAAACACACAGAAAAAAATACCATTGTAAAATCAACATGCCAAAAGGTTGATTCAAATTCATTCAAATCAAATTAAATTTTCAAGAAATAATTGCTTAATTCACAACAATCTTTATAGTGTATTTGTGTATCAAATACACTTTTTGCTTTTTAATTGTGAAGACCCTCTGTGTAGTGTATTAATGTATTTTGTATTTTTAATGAAAAAAGAAGAACAAGCTACATACAAATTCTCTCAGAGAGCCTCTCTCTGAATACAACATTTTAAAAACATATGAAATAAAAGTGTAATAGTGTATTTCACTTTTATATGAAAATTTCATACAACAAATGTTACACTCTTGTAGTTAATATGATAATACAATCGATACAGAGATACAAGAGGTTTTGTGAATTAAGCAAATATGTTGTTTGAGTGTGTTGGTGTTTATTTGCTATTGTTCATAGCTGCAATACACTTTTGTGCTTAGTTGTGTAAGTTGTTTTTGTATTGTTGTTGTTTTTTTATATTTGTTAACAGCCGACAGACTGCTGCTGGCTGGTAGGCAGTGTACTAGTCTTGCAGTCCGAGGATCGCATGTTCGTATCCTGGAGTCAAGTCAAAGTATTTTGTAATTAATTTTTAACTGAAACTTTTCAAGTCAATGCATTTTGTTTTTTTAACTAAAACTATTCAAATAACGCCCCTTTTCACAATGTATGATTAAGAGTTAACGTGAACTTTAACTGACAGCTATTCATACAAAAATGGTCTTTAAAGTCCGTGTTAGCTTTTAATTGTACA
This sequence comes from Tachina fera, assembly GCA_905220375.1. Taxonomy (NCBI): domain Eukaryota; kingdom Metazoa; phylum Arthropoda; class Insecta; order Diptera; family Tachinidae; genus Tachina; species Tachina fera. The sequence continues at coordinate 96,848,768 of LR999967.1, read as the reverse complement.
TTGTGAAAAGGGCCGTAAACTATACGTTAAATGTTAAGAAATAATATTAAATTATAACTTAATTCAAGATGGTACTTATTTAGTGTGTATCTTAAGAATATTTAAAGTTCTTTTAGCTGCAGGGGTAAGCAAGTTGACTACCACGCGATGAGCTACGAGTTCAAATCTTGGCCGCGGAAGCCAATTTAATTTATGTACAAACATTTTTCTGATGTCTATGTCAACCATACGTAAGTTAAATAATTAATAAAATACAATTATTACATTAAATGAAATTAATATTGATCTAAGTTGAAATAACTTTGATTCAATATGATTCTTCATTTTGATTTAAACAGTACTTAAATGTCATTTCAAGAGGAAAAATTTTCTTTAAAAATTATTATAAATCATGTTAAATTAACATGAAACACATAACACAAATATTAGATTAACCTTGTTTAAGTAGATTTTAAGTTGAAATTTTTCTGTTTGTATGTATTTGTTTTGCGTTGTTCTCCTTCTTTTTACGTGCGAACATCAAAACTTTGTGACATTTATTTTAAACTGCTTCCTAGACATTGTACTAAAGCAATACTAATATTAACCAATGATGTTAGAAAATCGTCCAAAATTAAAAAAAAGTCATCAAAATTACGTTAAATCTAACACCACTGGTAACATATCCCTGACGACTACAAGTTTACCACTGCGAAACATACGTTATTCGGCGGAAGGTAAAAGATACATCTGCAAAAGAAGAAGAAGAAGTTATCACATAATGGGAATCATTGGTCAATCGAACACAAAAAGATCTTCTTATAGTAAGGAGCCTATTATTCTTAAAAATATGTGGCCTGGGGAATGGAGCTTATTCCTTTTTAGTAGCGATAAAATATTGAAACTTCTCATTCAGAGAAATTATAGTTTACTGAAGTTTTCCCAAACATTATCAAATCTATTGTGAGTAACATATGTACTTATATAAATCACTTTTCGTTCGTGTCACTATACAAAATCTATTAAGAAATTTACTATAATAATTTTAAGAGAAATTAAATATCTTTTTAAAAAAAAATTAAATAATCAAGCATGTTTAATTTCCGAAACGAAATTAGTTTTGTGGCGCATGTGTAACCAGTTCATCATCACAACTCAATTTAAATTTAAAAATACCTCCCATAGCAGGACACTCACTGATCAACACAAACATACACACACACATATAATAATTCCTCTACAGTTTCTCAGGCAGATATTTGATCAATAACCATAAAATGATGCTGGTGGCCGGCCGGCCTGCTTGCCTGGCTACTGGTTGTTGCCCAGTTTCTTTAAATACTCATATTTTCCTGGCAAGAGTGTTGCAGGTATCATTTACTGTGGACAAGATATCAAACAGTACAAAATGTTTATTTATATATTAATTACGTTATTAACATGATAAACTGCCAATATTCTGTAGAAGACATTCATTATTTATTTATGAATTTACGTATGCATGTGTGTATGCAAACTGTTGCCTACGGAATTGCACGTTGCCAATAGTTATGAAAGAAATAAAATGAAAAAAAAATATATGTATATATATATTTTTGCATAATGAAGTATTTAAGTGCAAAAGAGGCTTATGGAAGATGTTGTTCATTGTATTTATATTTATGTATGGCAAAATCAAGATACAATTTAAAGCTGCAGAGGCGTAGTAGTCTTTTAATAAACCATAATTATGAAATATTTACAGTGATTTATTATAACTGGTTAAACTCTATTTACTCGTATTTGTCAATGAATGTATAATATAAATGGTAATATGAGTAATTTAATGGCAAATGGAGGAATATTAAAAAGAAGTTAAGACGTGAACCACACAAGTTGATACGAGTAGTAATTGCAAGAGCTGTTTTTTTTTTGTTTAAATATGTGTCTAAAATAATAATATTTTAAATTAAATTTAAAAGTTACTTGGCTTTCGCCCATGTTTCTTATGAATCTTATGCTCTTCATAATACTCGTATCAATTTTGGCATCAGATTTCTTTCATCTAAATTATTATAATTTAAACCGCTCTTTATTGTTGTACTCACAAGTTTATTAGTGCCGCACACACACATTTAATTAAACCGCAATTTAAGGCCTGAAAGCAAGACTTTGAGTTGTAGATTTTTATCAGCTTTGTAGTACATTTTTTTATTGAATTACCTTTCATGTTAAGAACTTGACAATTAAAGCAAATCCCTTTTTTGCAAAATTTTTAATATTTATGAATTTTTTGTTTGTTTTATTTTCAAATATTGAGCAAAAAACAAGTAATAACAGTTACATATAAGCGGTAGTCTCGAATTTTATTTAGCCTGCATCCTACGAAATTGTGAAGTAGTAACAAAACTGTGAGTAAAATTTCACTCACGATCATACACGATAAGTGAATTGCCTAAAGGAAAAGTAATGCCTAAGGCGTAAGGTTGAATTAGACGTGCCACACTATAATGCCACAGAAATAACCATAAATATATTTGTTTTAACTTATTGCCATAACCATAAACAGCTGTTTATTTTTTATTTGCTTATTAGTCATGTGTAGCGTTGGCTACACACGTTGACTAAAATACCGAAGTTTCTGGTTCCGACAGCCATTAGCCCAGCAAAAAATTTCAAAAAAGCTAATGGGGTTTGGAATTAAGCATTTTTGGTGGACGCTCTTCCCAACTTAATGATTTTAACAAGGCATGAGACTAAAATAATCGATTCTTGAGAAGTACTTACTTTTTTATTTGGCATCTTGTTCACGTAATCTATTTAATCTGAAAAAGTAATTCTTCTCATTTAGCAAATAGTACATATTTTTTTTAATTTTAGGTAATGTGATTTGTAAACGAGTAATGAAATTTGGTAATCAGACAAGTAAGTCATTATATGGCAAGTAGTTCTGATGATAATGTGTAATTTTTTGCTGGGATATTACAACACCACAAATTTTTCTAAGTCATTATATGGCAAATAGTTCTGATGATAATGTGTAATTTTTTGCTGGGAGATTACAACACCACTAATTTTTCTAATGTGCATTAGTGTTCTTTTGTAACAGTTTTTGTAGGAAAAGTTCTAGTGATGAAGGCACACCGGCTTCAGCGAATGCTAATCCTAATGTAACATGAGAGCTCTCTCTTTCGTCGGTATTGTGTGGCAGTATCATCGCTGAAGTAAAATAATAAAATAAGCACTGCTTCAAAATTTAATACGCCTCATTGACACCAAAGGCTCTGCATTATTAAAAACATGCAGGAAGCAGAGTTGTAAGATGTTTAAGCTTTCCTCTCTCTCTCTTTCTTTACCACCTGTCTTCACTATAATTATCTCCTTCCTATCACCCTATACCACTATCTTCCCTTCAACTCACAGCTAGCTTAAAGGTATCATTGCATTAGACCCAAGAAGGCTGGACTTTGGTCACAAAATTATTCAAGTTCTTTAAATGTTAAAACTTACTGTGATTGTTAATTTTAACTTTGATTTCCACACTTATGTCTTAAGTTTCAATCAGACGTGTTATATATGGTATACCATAATCCCATAGCCATAACCATAAATATATTTGCTGCACCTATTAATGCTACCATCACCATAAACAGCTGTTAAAGCTTACATTTGCATGTTCATTTCAAAAGAGCACGACTTTCTAACTACAGGATTTCAAATAAATAATTCTAATAAAAACATGAACTGATATAAGTAAAATATAAAAATATAGATCAAATCTTACCAAACAATCCAGCAAAGCAAAAAAAAATAAATTTATCTAAATTCCTTTTATCAGTAACCAGAAGGAAATGTAAATTTTTAGTGGATGTATTAACTCGACACTGCTGGGCTGCTTTGTACGCCGTGAAAATAAGACAAATACTTGACGGTACCTGCAGGAAATGTAAGGAACCTGGAGTAGTTGAGACATTAGAATATCTACTGCGCCAGTGTCCCGCTCTGAGTCGCCCTAGATACGAATATAACTGGTGATCACACTTTTCGGAGTCTTGAAGTTGTGTCGGGAGTGGAACTGATTATGTTGTCAAGGGTTGCTAAATCTGTGTGGAAGTAATTCAATACAGACTCCACAAACTAGGCTGCCACAATTATAGGTTTTTTGTCATCTGCTGGTATCGCTAAGAGTCAATCCTGTTCTACGCGACCACCCAGACTAACCTAATCTAACTTAACCAAGTCTAATCAGTAAACAGCTGCTTATGGTTACGGCAAAAAAACCAAACTGCAATTGGTTTCTATGCTTGTGGATATGGTTATGGAGTTATGGCACCTATAATCACGTACAGTGTGGCCCAAAAGGTTGGTTCCAACAGCTGTTTTATATGATTGTGGTTATGAGACCCTTAAATATAACCTTCAGTTACGAAAAACCTCTATTCTTTTTAACCGACTTCAAAAAATGAGGAGGTTATCAAATCGTCTGTATTTTTTTAACCGATTTAAAAAAGGAGAACATCTTCGATTCATCCGTGTTTTTTTATTTTATTACTTCATAACTCGGTATATTTTAAAACGTTTGTAAAAACTCTTTTTTTTCTGAGAAGGCACAACTTCCAATTGGTCCCATTGTTATTTTTGACGGGGTTACGCCCATTAAAAAATAATATATTATTTTAAGTGATTTACTGATTTTTAAAAACTTAACAGACACCCTGAGCTCTGAAAAACGCACAATATTGCATTTAGAATAAGTGGGCGGAGGCACATCCGTTTAAATTTAATTTTATATTTCACGCATTTTTTTCTTATACTAACAGCTTTTAATTTTTTTTTGTTTGAACGAGTTTACTTCCAGTTTGATCCCATAGTCGTTTTTCTTTTGGGCAGAATTATTAATTATTTAAACCATGCATCTTTGGAAAATTTTACTTTCTCTTACACGTTTTCAAGATTAGATAAAATGTATTTACGTGTGCAGTGTCTTCCTCATGCCTGATTTGAAATTTAAACTAAGTGTGTTTTACAAGAGAATCTTTAGAAAATGTACTAAGCATGCACTGACATGGTCCTGCAAATTCTCTCATTAAAGAATATTATAAACATAATGACAAACTTATTTTCCTGTCATCAGCTGTAGGGTATAAAAAAAATATGAACAAATTACTTGCAATACATTTATGCGAACAATACTTTCTTTGAACAAGAATTTCGTAAAAGCAGATTTATGTTGTGTGTTTATTGTGGCCTGAGGACATTTCTCAGGTACAATCTGGCATGCACATACACGCATCACGCATGCAGACTTACATACATACATACATACATATGCTTTTGCACATCCGATAACAATTGAATACTGATTGCCTGTATACTGCTTCGAACGCTGCCTTAATGAGTTTTTACCAAAAGAAACTTGAACCAACCAACAAACATTTTTAATAAACCAATTTTACACGGTTGTTATGACAACTTATGCTTTTCCGTTTTTTTTTGGTTCATCTTAGTTTATAAGAAATAAAGTGACCAAAAACCAGGAGAATGTGTAAGGATGCAAGCAAATATCTTTACATATGCAAGTGTGCAAAGAACTATATTGGGTTGGGGTAAAGGTTATTTCCAACTTGCCGGGACTATACGCGTATCGAACTCCTATTACCAGCTTGTCTGGAGTTTCTCCAAGAATTACTCGAAATAAAGTGAAGGGAAATTTACGGTGTTTTCTTTTCTAAAACAAAATCAATTGTTTTCTTAATTTATTTGAAATTAATACTTAGCGGCATAATTTATGAGATATTATTTTAAATGTCTGAGTACTTCTTGAGTAATCAGATAACATTAAACATTTCTTCTGTAGGAAATCAATATATTATTCAAAATGCCACGCCGTGTTTGTCTTTGGAGTCACTCCGAAAAAGACTTCCCATATTTGTATAATAATACTCTAAGAGATCTAACAATATTGTCAAAAGATTATCATGAATACATTTTTTTTCAATAATTGTAACTGTTGGGAGAACTAAGTTGACATAGTGATCGAACCTTGGAGAGTGGGGAATTGTTGGCACAGAACCAATTTTCTTTTCACTCTGCACTAAGTAGTTGATCATCCTGAGCTTGATTATAGATCCAGGAATAGCTCCGGTAATTGCCTGGATAGGCTATATACTTTAAAATGGGTGGGTAAGCCTCAGAACAAATAATACAAAGATAAGGCACAGAGTGCGACAGGAAGGTAACTTATCTGCATTACTATGAGTAACAACCATAAGCAATCTACGAAAGGCTCTAACCGAACAAGGATTAACATTTTAAAGCCGTCTGTTATGCAGATGACGTAGCTATAATAATAAGAGGGAACCATGCTAGAATCCTAGTTGAAAGAGCACTCAACATATTCTACAACTGGGCGAGGCAACAAATACTAAATATCAAGCCAAAACAATTTAAATTTGCTGTTTCACAGATAAGCGGAAAGTTCCTGTATTGGATCCATCGATCTATCAAAATGGAACGAACCAACCCTCTAAAAAGGTCAAATATTTAGAGATCATACTTAATTATACACTATCTTGGAAGGACACTATAGAGTAAGAAAAGCTCAAACCATGTTAACGTTTTGTAGAAAAGCAAATACGTTCAAAATGGGATATAAAGTTGATCCTGCTCCACATAATCGTAGTAAGACCAATACGCACTTCATTATAAAGTATAAAGTATCTTAAAAAACACAAGGACAGTGCTGCCCTCGAAGCTGTTCCACTATGAAAACCACACCATCAAAAGTAATGAAGAACATTTTATTCATATTGCTGATTGATAAATAGGTTAAGCCTGAGAGAGCCTTTGCTGTTACCAGGCTGTTGATGATGGGAGACTTCCAGGAAACAGACACCAAAGTATAGTGGAGATCTTATTTACGAGAAATTTTATCACAGAAATGTCTGTCAGAGTTCCAACTAGGTATACATATACACATTTAATGAATTACTTTAATAGAGGAATGGTATCTAGTAAACGAAGCGAGGCATAATCCAGGAACTCATATTTATACAGAAAAATTAGTGAACAGGAAGCGGACTCTATGTTAAATTTAAGTCCCGAGACGTCCTTCAATTTAAAAAATTAGATAAATTTATGGGAATACCCTTCAGATGAAAGGAATATCGGGACATCAAGGTATAACTGAGAACGGAGATGCTGAAGGAATCATCATTGAATAACAACACACTGCAGACTGCCATTCCTTTAAGGGTGGCGTTGGCTGAAGTAGTTAGCACGTTGACTACAAAACCGAAGATCCTGGGTTCAATCACTGTATCTGACAGTCATTAAATAACAACAACACGCATTTTTCTGATGTGCGTTAGTGTCCCTTTGTATCAGTTGTTGTAAAAAAGTTCAAGTGATGAAGGTATATCATAGTCACTGGTCACTGAACTATACCGACTTCGGCAGATACTAATCCTAATGTAGCATCAGAGCGCCCTCCTTCATCGGTATTGTGTAGCAGAATCACCGCCGAAGTAAAATAACGAATGAAAATGGCTAGAAAACACAGCTTAAAAAATTTAATGCGCCTCATTGAAACCAGAGGCCCTGCAACTCTGCATTATAACGTACAAAACGTAGAAATGTAAAAGAAAAAAGAAGCTTTCCTCTATCTCTTCTTTCACCAGCTGTCTTCTCTGTCACTATCCCTTTCCTAAAGAAGGTAACACCTATAAGTAGTAGTAGGCATTCATTGCCTGAGTGTTACTTCTCTTAAAAAAAAAGAAACCGAACTCAAACAATGGACTACTGAAAGACATGAGATAGGTTAGCAAAATGTTACTCTAGAAAAAGTAACCAGAGCCCTATAGATTAACCTGACATAAGAGAAGTCAAAAAATATTCCAGAGAGATTCTTAGATTAAATAGGTCAAAGGTCAGGAGACTGCTTAACGTAATAACCAGCTACACCGACATGCAGAGCATGGGAGATATCCAGCGTAAAGTCAATTTAGAAGACAAATTTTTCATAGCAATAATATAATAGACTAGATATATCTTACAGACTCTCATTGGAGAAACTTAAAAGAATTTATAGAAAAGACTGATTTCTTGGCGTGACCGCTTTAAAGAATAGCTTAGACATCGAAAATATTTTCATATTCATGATTCATGTTTGCATCGAAATGCAATTGTTGCAAAATGAACTAATTCTATCACAACAAACTGCAGTTAAACAATATTAATCCATATAATGGAAAACCCTGGCCGATGATCATACACGAACTTATTGTGAATCCAAAGAATCATTAAAGATGACACAGGTAGAGAGTGACAGAAAACACAATTATCCTCCATTTCGTTGGACAGAGATCTCATGCTTAAACTTGTATTGGAAGTCAATCAATAATTGCATCGTGTTCAGTAATGGGATTTATTTATTTTCCAATGGCCATATGAGAGTAACGCGAAAATATATTTTGCTACAACCGAACACTTCCTTCTTCGTAGTCGTTTAAAATATGAAATGTCTTGGCATAAAATGTCTGAGCATGGATGTGTGCAGTGTCATACGTTTATTATCATGAGTGTGTGTGTGTGTATGTGTGTGTGTTATAGATTTAATTTTTCTTCATTATTGTCGTTGTCGCTTTAGTATTTGACTTTATTAAATCCGCAGATTCTCAGTTATGAAATCGCGTAAAATATGTTGGTTGTTGAGGTTTTCATGTGAACATTATGAATCTGTTCAGTTCGGTACCGTAAACACACACAACATTTACCTCAAAATAATTTCGTACTTCAGACCATATTCGCGCACAATTTTGTGTGTGTGTGTGTGTGTGTGTTAATGAAACAGAATGCAACTATAGTCGGTCAAGGTTGATTGTTTGTTTGTTTGCTAAATTTTCCCTAAAATTTTGTAATATCATAAGTTTGTGATTAGATGCAAGTTGTTTATAAATTTATGATCGGATGCAGACTTTCTCTAACAAAACTTTATATATCAGAAATACCGAAGTATATTTATTTGACATAAAGTTTTTATTTTATTTGGAATTTTTTCTTACACCGAAGGTGAAAAGGAGCCCTACTGTTTTCGCTACGCTGTCCGTCCGTATGAAAAAAAATCGCCAAAATGAAAAACAAAATTGCCAAAATTAAAAAAAAAATCGCCAAATCGAAAAATCGCCAAAAATGAGAAAAAATTGTTAAAAATAAAAAACTGCCTAAATGAAAAAAGTCACCAAAATTGAAAAACGCAAAAAACCGGAAATATCGACATAATAAAAACAAAACGCTAAAATAAAAAAAAATCACCAAAACGAAAAAAATCGCCAAAATTAAAAAAAACTCCAAACACCGAAAAAAATTGCAAAAACGAGAAAAAACGCGCCACAACTAAAAAAATTGCCAAAATAAAAAAAAAGCCAAAAACCAAAAAAATCGCCAAAACCAAAAAAAAATCGCCTATATGAAAAAAATAGCCAAAATTAAAAAAATCGCCAAACGAGAAAAAGGTGCCACAACTAAAAAAGCGCCAATAAACGCAAAAATCCCCAAAACTAAAAAAGGATTAAAACCTAAACAAACCTAAAAACGAAAAAAATGCCAAAACTATATTTTATATAAGCTAAAGTTCGTATTGAATTACGTATCTCGTGTCCGTACGGCACCCTTCGTGCGCGGGTCAAAGTCGCACTTCACTGAATTTACTTTTAGTTAAGCAACGTCGATATGCATTTCGCTCCCGTCCATGGAACTCGTGAGTAGACTACAAAATCGTTTGAGTTGAAGTCCACTGATAGAAGAAGTATGAAGAAATAAGCAGAAACGAAAAGAAAGTTTATATATTCTTAGTTTAAAATCTAAAAACTTAACTCCCGTGCTGTTAAATTATTAAGGTGGAGTGCCGCCAGTGGGAATATTATCGGAAGATTATGTTTCTTCAGTTACTGTCACATTATCCAATTGCTGCAGCGAATTTAGTGCAATTCCGAGAGTTGTTAGAAGTAATTGTGGGTTTTATTGCAGCGGAAAAAAAAACAAAATATATGTGAACAGTTCGATTGCAATGAGGATTTTTGCCTCTAGGTCTGTAAAATGGAACCTTGTGTTGGAAAACTTTAACTTACTGGCTTTCATTAAATAACAACATGTCATTATAGTTTACAACAGCAAATAGTTAAAAGCATTTAAGTCTTTAATTCACTTGAGATGCTTTCCTTGTTATAAAGTACCTGATTGCTTGCCACAAAAAAAAAAGATCTTATAATACTTCCTGCATAGGCGTAGGGCATATAAATATTATTTATACTACAAGTTGCTTATAGTTACTTGTGTTTCTTTCGCCACTACGAACACAAGCCACACTTAATGATGACGATGACGGCGGCGACGACAACAACACCACCACTAACACCACTACCACTACCACTACCATCTCCGATACCAGCAACAGCAACAGCAACATAAACGACGATGATAAAATTTATGGGAATTTCATTCAGCTGCAGTTGACATTGATGACAACAACACAACGTATGTATGCAATATTTTTATAACAAAACAACTGTAGCGTACGTTACTGACGATGTCGAGGACAACGTTGCTGGTAGAAGTGTATGAAACAAGAAACAAGTGCAAAAAAATCGACAAGTAGTGAGTTTTTTTTAGACTAGAAAATATCACTTCACACACCTCTCGTTGATTAAAATGCGTATATTCGAACAAGTGAAGCAGTTCACCAGGGACAAATTAAAAAAGAAAAACTTAAGAAAAAGGACTGATATTGAACTGAGTGGAATCTTAGGTACCCTTTAATTAAAGTAAAAAAATGTTTCAAGAACTTTTCCTAGTTTTCACTAGAGCAAGAAAGCATATGTTGTCAATTTGCGAGACAGAAAGGGAAGTCGATAGGCCATCCAATACTTCATGAAACTAAGAATCTGTATGCAATTGGAAAAATCTCAAAGAAGGTCTACCTTCTCAAGCGGAATATGCAAAGGGGAAACATTTTAGTTAGAGATTAGGTGCTACCTGTTGGTTGCAAGAAAATAGTGAAGAAAAAGATTACAGGAGGCGAGAAGTAAAAAGTTAGATGTAGAATGAAATTTAATATAGTGACAGAAATATTAAAATGCTAGTAAAGACGGGAGTGAGAGAGTGAGTCGAGAATGGAATATGTGAGTGCACAATCCATAAGGGGGTTTCAGTGGCCAAACCAGCCGGTGTTCCTTATAAAAAGCGTCTCACTTTCGATAGCATTGATAATAGGCTACTTAAGGATAATTTGCCAGAGTGCAGATGGCGATCTTCCAGAGCGGAACAGAGGCAGAGGAGATGCAAAGTGAGTTTCTCCAGTAATATTCATTGTACGGGAGCTCCCTACCTTTAAAGCTACTGCGCTTTAGGTTCAAAACTCCAAATTAAACAAGATTCAGATGGTGGAAGAAACAAAGCTTGATATTCACTCTTTGTCATCTATTTTAGGTCGGAAAATAAATCAAAAGTCAATCGAGTATTTTGTGGTAGTGTTGAGCTCCATTAAGGACAATTTGCGTGTTTTTGCTTGAAGGCGATGATCCGTAAGTTAAGACATCGAATGGTTATACCTGCAATTGGCCTCAAAGATAGCAGAATTCAACTGAGTTCTGAACAATTTTCTTTGAAGTTAATCAAAGCCTCTGGTTTTTTTTAGAGCCAAAGTGTAGTGCAACCGAACCAAATTCATCACAAATTTATCAACAATTTAACTCCTCGACAGCCTCATATCCACAATCATTCATAATAGATATAGAGATACTTTTTAGTTTGAAATTCTTTCATCTAGACGTTAGAATTTTAAAATTTTAAGACTTCCTTTTGAACTTTCCAAACGTTATGACAAACTTCTTTAGCAATTCTTTTTTTTAGCTGTGCTGCAGGGTATAAAAATGAATTGGTATTAAACCACAGCAAATAAAACATAAATGAACTTACCGCATACTCTACTTAACAGCTACCAAGGAACTCTGATTACAAAACTGTCGTTAACCACAAAAGATGGTATGTATGATTTATGCCCCTCGTAAATAAATTATTCGCAAATAAATTACTGTTTAAGCAACATTAACTTAAACTATATTGAATTTATGCCACTGTTTAATATATTTGATTGAATATAGTTAGAGGCGAGTGGCTACAAAGCATTGCCATTGACAGCATTGCCATTGATGGAAATTGGAATTGTAATTGTCATTAAATAATGTCAATGCTTTTAAGGTATGTATTTGATATTTGATATTGTGTAATTAATAAAATCTAGTGGTGGAGACTAAAGAAATAAAGAAAGAAATGTGACATGTGTGAAAAAATTAAAAAAGTCCAAAGAAAGCAACAAAATTTGAGTTTCTTTTTTGAGGCTAACTGCTACAACAACAAATACACGAGAGTTAAAAATTAAAAGGTGTTCTAAAACGAGCAACGAAAAATATTAAAATCCCATGTTATATACATACATACAATTTTATGTACATACATACATTCGTATAGTGACACTTGAAATTTGTAAAATCTGTGTATTTTTATATAGACTACAACAATCAATACTAAAATTTAAAAGAATTTAAATTCTATCACTTCATGCAATTTTGATTATGTAATTTTGACAACTTGCTGTATCTTGGACACCGTAAGAGGCAAACTCTTGAAATTTTCAAAAACGGTAAAACTACTAAATCCAAAACATAAAAAATCGGCTAACCGTAAAATCGCTAAAAATGAAAAAAATTGCTAAAACGAAAAAAACGCCAAAACGAAAAAATCGTTATAATTGGAAAAATTTTCTAACACTAATATTAATCGCCAAATCCGAAAATATCGCCAAAATTAAAAAAATCACCAAGAACCAAAAAAAGTTTCTTAACCGCGTAAAAAGCGCCAAAACTAAAAAAATTGCATATATGAAAAAAAATCCCCCAAAATGAAGAAAAATGTCCAAAAATTAAAAAAAAACATCGCCAAAATGAAAATACGCCAAAATCCGAAAAAATCGCTTAAACGAGAAAAAAAGTACCAAAAGTAAAAAAGCGATAAAACTTCTAAAAAGTCGCCAAAACCGAAAAAACGCAAAAACCCTAAAACTAAAAAAACGCTTCAAACCGAAAAAAATGCAAAAAATATATTTTATATAGGATAAAGTTCGTATTGAATTACATATATAGTGCCCGTACGAAACTCTTCGAGCGCGGGTCAAAATTACTGAATTTATTTTATTTAAGAACCTCAGGCAATGAATTCCTACTACTTCTACTTAGTGCTATCGATCATTTTGCTATATAATACCGACCACGAAAGCCACTACAAAGTTACATTAGCATTGGTTTCCGCTAAAGCCGGTATAGTTCTATGACCAGTGACCATGTCTTCATCGCTTCGATTTCTCTACAACAGCTGACACAAAGGGAAGCTAGTTATATAATAAAAATTACTTTATCCTGGAACTAGTCAACGTTCTAACTACTTCAGTTACCCTCAAAAAATATTAAACAAATACTAAATTATTTTGTTGTCAAAATAACATAAATCAATCATTTATCTTGAAGAAGGGATTCCAGGCATATTTATCTAACGTATACTTACCTCAATTTCCCTTGCAAATTTCGTACTTGGGATGTCAAAACAAATTTTTTCTGGAAAAAATGCTTTCGGGACCACATAGATGAATTTACCTAAAGTAAAAAGCAAAATATACATTACATACACATACACATATGTATCGATGTCTACATGCCTGTGGAGGATAATAATTTCTATAAGTCTTACAATTAAAGCACGAATTTAACTTTTTCTTTGCAAATTTGATGCTGTGGTATTTTACTAAAGTTACGGCTGTCAAAAGATCACTTTTGCTGTAGAAGAAAAAACGCACCTCCGCTCACACACTCGCATACATATGTTCTATATAAACTTGCATCGGTAAACCCTCTCAAGGCATTGAAATGATAAGCGTAAACTTCTTTTGAATAGACCTCAGCAAAGTATGTATGGCCAATTAAAAAAAAAATAGAGCAGTGCAAACTGTAAAAAAACGAAACATTAACCATACGACCAACAAACGTTTACACATTGTAAACGAAGTTTGTATGCGCGCTTAACAATTTCCTGTTTGCATTTCGTCTTGACTGACCACTTTTCAACCATTCATATTTTTTTTTTGTTGCTGGCGATTCCTTTAAGCCCCGGAATTGAATGTGCCTGGTTGGCAGCTGAAGTATGTTTATGTATTCGTTTGTTAATAGATTGAAAGAAAAGGCATTATTGGTCATCGCCATTAGCTTTAGCAGCATCACGATCTGTTGAGTACGAACAAATAGAATACAGCAATGGAAATGTATTAATTCTTAAGATAATGTGCTGTAAATTTTTCAACTAGACTTGTGATCAAACCCATTTCAATTATATGGGTTTGATCATTGGTTTGTGTTAGAAAAGACCGACTGAATGAGTTAAACCTAAGTCTATTTGCAACTAGTTAAATCTTAGGACGTTTGAGAGCAGCTTAGGGAGATCTCAAGAACCATCTTCATCAGGAGTATGTTAAGACATTTAATCTGAAGACAGTGCTCACCCACATCTACACAAAGTTTAATACCACTCTAACAAATCATAAACAATTAACTATTTCTCATTTTTTGTCACTTGTGAGAAGTTTATATCGAGAAAAATTAAGGAATTATGTAAAAATAATAATAAATAATAATAATAATAAATGGAATTAAGTTGAAGTTTGCTTCAGCCAACGATTCACGCAGTTTGAAAAATTTTTCTGAAAAATTAAAGCTACCGTATGGATGCTGTAAAGAAAAAATAATTAATTGACCTTTCAAAATATATCATTAGTTGTTTTTCATTTTTATAAAAAAAGATTAAAGCTATAAAGCGTTGTTTACTAAATTTATGGAAAACTTACGAAAAATTGCAGTGTGGGCTACTTAATTGAGAAAATAAACTTTGAACATTTTTCTTTAAAAGAGTTTACTTAAAAGTGAAGACAGTAGTGGTTTTTAACAACGTTATGAAGAAAACAGAAAAAATGCCCGGAAAATTCATTTTGTGCAAAAATTCGACTTGAGTGATCTTAAAATCTTTTCGAAAAAATCTGAAAAAAATCTCTAAAGTACTTGACCCTTTAAGCTTTAAAATTTTGCTTGAGTCCCAAAAAATTTTTTATTTATTATTTATTATTTTTTTGTTTAAATCTTTCAAAAGAAATATTAAATTTTTTGACAATACCATAGTGCACATTAAATATTTGAACAGTTATTTATGAAACTGCATCATTCTACTTTTAAAGCTGAGTAGTGGCGTAATGGGGTTTCTGGATCAAAAGTCCCACTGTGGAAATCCTTGGCTGAGAAATTCAGTATTAAGCTCTAAATTTATTTTTATGCAATTTTTTGTTGTTGTTGTAGTAACTTTAGGCTTAATTCGAAAAACTTTCATAAGGTTATACATCTACTTAAGAAATTAACAATATTCCCCAACATGTTGATCAATGGCAGTGGTGGAAAATCACTAATGTAATTTATTTACCAGGTGACAGCTAATTGAAATTTAATTCTTTCATAAACTCAAAATTATTGTATGTTGTCTTTGAAGCAAATACATATAACTGGCAAATAAATTTTTTTATATCTTCAAAGCTTGCCGCAAAAATTACAAAATTGATGAGAGATCATCTTATGCTAAGAACACAACTGGGACGAATGACGAATTTTGCGGTGCGAACTTTTGTCACAAAATATAGAACACATTTGTGCATATGAAAATGAACACAACACCGCCCGATTAATTTATTAAATTAATTTGAAATTCCTTAAAAATTTGATAAAAATATGACAACCCTGATCATGGTAGCTATTTAAAGGACTATTAATTTTTAGACCACGTTCACTGGAAACAAAGATAATACAAAAATCATTCTGTACTACTCTGCTGTCACTCATTTGCATAGACATCCATAAGGAAAGAGAATTAATACATTTAATTCCCGAACAATTTAGCCTTTGTTCATGTGCATTTGTAACCATCTCTAGAAATCAACTTAAATTTGTTGAATGCAGTTCATGTTTGGACGGTGTAAAATTGTAGCAACATCACTTGCTTTGTTTTGCTTTTGTTGCATTCTTTACTCAGATGAGTTGAATTGAAACGAAATGCATACGTATGTACATACAAATGTGTAAGCAAATATGTTCGTGCATACAACAATTCCGACTTCAACAACTAGTCTAACAACAGTAGAGGATTGCATGTAATACGAAGGATGTTCCATGCCGAAATGAACTAGAAATAGGTAAAAAAAAACCAAAAACTACCACAAGCAGGAAAAGAAATAAATGTAATTAGCTTAGTTTGGGAGTCAAACAAAGTGTTTTCGAAAAGTGTTCAAGTGCAACAAAAAATATTTTTTAATCAAACTGTCACTTCCCTAATAAAACGTGAAGCTTTACCCACAATGGAATCATCTTTGGCCTTATTCTTTTTTGTTAGCTTTTGTACAATTTGTAAAATTTTTATTCGTAGTTTTTTTTTCTCATTTTAGTGGTTAGCTTTTTTTCTGGGTGTTGTATTCGTATTTATGTACGTACTTATGTAGCATGTGTTTTTTTGTAATTAAAACTTTTCTACTCTTCGATTTTTTGCTTGTTTATTATTTATGCACAGAAAAGGCAAAAAAGCCTACCTCATGTACAAAACAAATCATTACTACACTTTGTAAGTATAAGTAATACTCGATACTCGATACATGTTGGACAAATACGGTTAGAAGTACTGACAAATATTTGTTCAAAGTCAACTAGGAAATTGCAGTTAGGAAGGATGCCCAAGTTGAATACGTAATTTTAATATTTTGTTGCATATTGCATGCAATAGTTGTACGATAAATATTATACAATTGCAGAAAATAAATACTTTTTTTCAGCAAACATTTTTTTTTGAAGAAAATAATTTTATTATAAAATTTTTTCCATTGTAGTAAACTTTATATTTTATGCTTTCGAGATAAAATAAAAAAATATACTCAAAGAAAAGTCGCCATAATTTTCATGTAATTTAAAATCGATACTATGACAAAAGTCTACGTCTTTGACAACGTGACACTTGGTCATCAATTCTTTACCATAAGCAATTGCCATTGATATAATGATATTATAAATACTTATTGCAATAATAAACAAGTATTAATTAAAAAAAATTAAAAAAACCGACTGCGACAAACTTTGAAACACTAAATATCCTAAATGGCCATTCGAAATGAAAAATCATATTTTTTATTTTTTTCTTATTTACAAAATGGCGTCTGTTGGCCCGATAGGGGTTTTGACTATTGTCGTTGTGCGTGCATGATATTGTAGTGTATGGCTTGCTTAAGGAAGCTCCATCAGGTGCCTCAAGTTCTGCAACTCAAAAGTTTGATAAAAAAAAATCGATTCAAAAGGTAAATGCCATTCCTTACCAAAGTGCGAATATGTAGTATAGAAATACATAACATAAGCTCATACACACATATTTCTTTTATAAAAAAATCTAATTTTTTGTTAAAGTGCAGTTTTTAGTAAATGACCTCTCGATATTTTTCGACTAAAGAACTTGGTTCAAATATTTTTTCAATATAACAATAGTTTAATATTTTATTCTACACTTTCGATTTAAGAAATAAATAACATTCACCCTTATTACAGTTTTCAACACCGTCGTCACGTCAACACAATACCATTTACTAAAATATTAATAAGAACTCGTTACAAGCTGTAAAGGAAAGTCCATCGATTTGAAACATAATCATGCTGAGAGCATAATAATCAGCACGGCACAAGCCTTCGTTTATTCTTAAGTGATATATCCATATAAAAATTTAACATACATAGATAAAAAAATCTTGATTAAAAATTTTCTTCCTTAAACATGAAATATGTTTAATTAAAAAAAAAATTGTTTTTGATTTATTTTATCAACTTTTTTTTTTAATTTCCAACCCTGGAACCATAATTTTGATTTTTCTGGTTCTTAAATGTATTTAATTAGCAAAGAAATAACTAGTTTGATTTAATAAGTTTTATAAACCAGAAAAAGTTCAAGATTTCCAGGTCTGGAACAATGATTCTTATTTTTCTAGTTTATTATTCAAAAATATTTCTTTCTAAGACATAAAGTACGTTTAATTTGTAAACAAAAAAATATTATTGATATTATTATTTTTATAAACAAAAAAAATTAAATTTTCCAACTCTGGAATCATTCTTTTATATTTTTTTGACTCCTTATACCAATTCAGTTCTTTTAAAAATGTATATATAACAGATATAAGAAAAAAATTTGTTTTATTTAGTCTTTTTAATATCCCAAAAAAGTTCAAATATTCCAGCTCTGCATCTGTGAATTTCATATTTTTTATTTTCTATACCAAATATAGATTTATAAAGAAAAAGAAAAAATTAATTATCCCTTACAAATTTTATTATCACAAAAAGTGTAAGTTTCTCAATCTCAACCCTTGCATCCTCCTTAAATATTTTTCTTATTTCTTGCACCATTATATTGCTTACAAGAATATAAGATATATTTAATTTATATAGAAAAAGGAAAAATTAGTCTTAGTAGGTTACTTTTATATAAGTTAGTTTTCCAACCCTGGAAACGTTTTAATCATTAATTTTTTATTATTTTTAATACCAATTTTATTCGCACTGACATACAAAATGAGTTTATTGAACAAAAAATTATAAATTAGCTTTAGCTAGTTACTTTTATGTGACAAAATAAAGTTTAAGTTTTCTAGTTCTAAGACCGTAATTTTCAATACCAATCTATTTTGGATCATTTGTGACACACCAGCACAAGACCGAAGTCTCTAGCTTGTCTGGGAGCTTCGGAAAACCGATTTCACGTACACCAGACGGACGGACAGATGGATATCGCTTATTCGTCTTCCCTATGCATAAGGATCCAGAATATATATACTATATGGCTCGCATATACATATTGTGGAAATTACACACGAAATGACAAACCTATATATATCTTTTTCCATTTTTAGGTAAAGGGTATACAAATTAAACAACACTGATTATATCACTTACTCAACATCACAAAATGCAACTGTTGATGGGCCATCTTTCCCTCAAATCTTCCATTTTGCCAGCAACATGGATTGCGTAGGCTAAAACTATTTTAGAGCTCAAAAAATGTACATGTATACTATACATACATACAAAAATATATTTACTATCCAAGTATATATTTAAGTATTATTTCGATCTCATGTTGTGCTTTTCATTCACATTTACAAATTCGCCTGATGATTTATGACAAATATTCATTTACTCTTGTCCGTTGCCAGTTATGATTTCGTTTCATTATTTCTATTTGCAAAAAAAAAGAAGTCTAATTCTGCTCTTGTAGCAATTTTCGAAGCACCTTTTTATACATAAATTCTTTTTTCTTGCAATAATTTTTTTTAATTTCTACATTATTTTATGTTGCTGTTGTGGTGTTCGAGTATTTGTACTCATATGTGTGTATATTTGGACCCTGTACTGCCTGCCATTAGTATGGAGGTGCTCTTGTTATTATATATAGTTTTGTATGTCGAAGCCTCAGATATAATAAATATAAACAACAAAGTGTTTTGAGCCTTATTGGTAACGATTTTTATGATTTTAAATTTATTGCAAATAAATTTGAAATGCAACATCTAATACTTTATTAATTGCGTGACTAAGACAACAAAACAAAACTTGGTTAAATGTTCAGTTTATTTAATTTTTGTTAAAATCGTGGAGTTATAATTTAGACTGACTGTTTTTTATCAAGTTTATTGATCACAAGAGTTTAACCGTTAGTTTAGCTTTGATTTATTGAATTGTAGTTGTAATGTTTTTCAGTGGGGTTAATACTGGAACAAAACATTTGATGTTCTTTCTGCTCTACACAAATATTTCCATTTAATAATTCACAGATTTTGCCAGAAAACAAAGTCACGGCTTAGCATTAATTTGCTTAAGTGAAATGGAGGCGTCCGGTTTTTTAAGCCCGATAGAACTTACGAAATTTAACTTAACTATCAAATAAACTGCGCTCACTTTTTGATGTTTATTAGCTGTATACTATTTGCAAGTCATTATGAATAGATTGATGTTTAAATTATACAGATTTGCTTTGAAAAGCAGGCATTAAATTCGTATGTTTTGTGATGAGTGTCATTTCAGGCTTAACGAGTTTGTAAGGGTGGCGTTGAGGTAGTTCACACGTTGACTAGAAAACCGAAGATCATGAGTACACCACATATTTTTCTGATATGCATTACTGTTCCTTTGTATCAGTTGTTGTAGGAAAGTTCAAGTAATGAAGGCGTGCGTAGACAATGGTCACTGAACTACATCGGCTACAGAGGATATTAATCCTAATGCAACATCAGAGCGCCCTCCTTCGTTGTGTAGCAAAATCATCGGCGAAGTAAAATAACCAATAAAATAGCTATTAAACCCAGCTTTTAAAATTTAATGCGCCTTATTGACACCAGAGGCGCTGTAACTCTGCACTAGTAAAAACGTGGGAAAAAAGGAAAGTTGTAAAGGAATGAAGCTTTCCGCTATTAGTTCCTTCACCACCTGTCTTCTCTTTCACTATTCCTTTCCTAAAGAAGGTTAAACCCAGTCATTGTACTAGGAATTCATTGCCTGAATGTTACTTCACTTTAAAAAAAAAGAAAGAAAGAAATTCGCATTTGAAGTGAAATTAATCGACAACAAACCCTAAAGATTCCATTGTATGTAGAAAAATACACCGTTGGGTGCAGTTTACGCGCTTTTGCCATCACTGGATCTTATTTCTTTACAATTTCCTGGTGTGAAAATATAGTTAACCCCGATCAGGGAGAGACGTGGTTTCCACAGGATGGTGCTGTGTTCCACACGGTGACCACTATCATTGATTTCTTAAAATCAAAATTTTGCGATAAGTTGATCTGGAGAAATGAACCTGTCAATTGACTTCCAAAGTCGTGCGATTTGAAACTGTGAAGTCACTAGCTTATACTCATAAACTAACCAGAATTGTTTTATGCCAACACTGTTCGCGTTAATAAAATAATTTTAAAATATTTATGCCCAAAATCATTTTAAAATATTCATGACATGCACTAAACTTTCGAATAAATAAAAAATTTAATT
Organism: Tachina fera; assembly: GCA_905220375.1. Classification (NCBI taxonomy): domain Eukaryota; kingdom Metazoa; phylum Arthropoda; class Insecta; order Diptera; family Tachinidae; genus Tachina; species Tachina fera. The sequence continues at coordinate 96,827,601 of LR999967.1, read as the reverse complement.
AAAATTAAGTTTTTGTATTATTTTTTACAATTTAAAGTTCTCTCGGACTTAGAACAACTGCTATTATTTAGATTGAAAAATAAAGTAGACATAAAGTCTCATACATAACCTTTTCGAAATTCATGTCGCTGCCTGGCAGAAAGTATGGCAATACCTACCACTGACATAAAGTGTCGCTGGAGTTGTTACTTCGACTGTAAGAATATCTGAATGATAGAACATCTTTGTTGAAGCATACGTCTGCATCGGCTTATGTATTTGTGTGGTTGTATTTTTCTTAACAAGCAGAATTTGCGAGTATATTACAAAAGTTGTTGTTATGCTTTCAATGTTTTCTTAAACATCGTCTTGTATATTTGTTTCTGTTCTTGCCCTGCAGAAAATTCGGTGAAAATTGATCTAAACGTACTAGACGTACAATGTCTGGAGAAAATGCGAGTCTTACCAAAAGTACGAAGTAGTGTATAGTGAAAAAAATTATACATCATGTAAATGGTTACATATTCGGCATTTTCCTGATTTATCGTCTTGATCTTGAGTCAATTTAATTGAGACTCAGTCTAGTATTGAAGTAAATGGTACTAAACATGATGTGGTTGAATACATGCACCTATCAAATAGTGCAAATATAATATTAATTGCTCCCTCCAAAGGGACTCTGGAACCAGTGCTGTAACTTAACTTATTTGGTATTTATGCTTTTAAAATATGAGTGGCCCTGTGGTTGAGTGGGTGAATAGTGGACATTTATATAAAATTTATATTTGGCCTAGTTATAGAGCTCAATTCCGTTCTGAAACGAAATTCAATCCACCCCATTTTTGTACGAGACGGTGTCTAAAAAAGATAAATAAAATACGGGAATTTGTCAGGTGTGTCCAGAATGTTGGGGGCGCTGTTATGCTTAGTTATACTGCGGCTACGGCTCCGAAAAGGTCTCTGTGGGATAGTTCAGTGGCAAGTCACAAGGTGCATACAAAGTATTAATTAACCCCATCCCAGGCCATCCTCATATAAAAGTAATAGGTCCGCTTCATAGGAAATGTTAGAACTTTTTGGACTGGTCCCTATTAACTAAGGACCGATCCCAAGACCAGGACCCTATTACCTGAGACCGATGGCTTGTCTGGCTTATTCTTGTTGTATTAAAATTTTTTATAAATGTTTATGTAAAACCTTTATATAAAGTTTGTTCACATATATATTTTCGAAACAATACCTGACTGAATGTCAACTTGAAGTTAAACATTTTTTTTTTGGTGTTAATAGTTAAGGAGCTGGCAAAAACAAGATGACATGTCCTCAGTAAATGATTTTTTTTTAATTTTTTCGAGTTCTTCAAATATACATCTCTGAAGTCAGGAATTATTTTCATTCAAAACCAGCTCGATTCTATCTTAGAAAAATTACAAAAACTGACTTTCTTTGCTACTCTCTATTTAGGTAATTCAATAATTTTTCTGTCCTGTAAAGAACTGTTAAAGGAACTAGTCTGCTTTTGTTCAATTGTTATAATAAAATATTATATTGTTATCTATTCCAATAACTTATTTATATATAAACTAAACAGGTTTTTATAAAAAATTTACCTCGTGCTTAATTGATTAAAATATGTAAAAAAATGTTTTATTTTCGTTTGAATAAAAAAAAATACTAGCATATCTCAGAGCTTTTAGTGCATATCTGGTATTTTGAATGCCATATTTTGTGTACCCATAACCGCGAAAAAAGCTTAAGCGACATAATTTTCGATCTTAATATTTTTTTACCAAAACCAATTATTTGCGATTGTAAATACAAATATGTCCAAAATATGTGTCGCTTAAGCTCGATATGTGGTACATGTGTCCTTGTCCCTGATACTAAAAGTCAACTGCAATTCATGAATATACTCTGATAAATACCTACGTAAAATCATTATTTTCTTAAAATTTCATTGCAGCTATTTAGTTTTCATAAAAGTCTTCTTCTTTATCTTGACTTCAGTTACTCCATAAATTCTTCTTCTTAAGCCATATCCTGTGAATGCCTGGAGAGAAATCATAATGTTTTTCCTCTTAAAACAGCACAGCAAATTAAAAACTTTATCATTTCATATGAATATGTAGGTATATACATACATGTATATAATTTTATTTCTCATCACTACTGAAAAAGCATTTATCCCGAAATCCATTTAAATGCAATAAAAATCTTATGAAAAATTAAGCAAACTGTAATCACATTCTGAAGAAGTATGTTCGTTCATATGTTTATCTATGCAATGTTAAATAATTCTCTAGAAATGAACTTTTTTATTGCAGAAAAAAAGTGTTTTGTTAATAAACGCATTTAAAGTCATTAAGGCGCAATCTTTTGTTTGTTGTTAAGAAAGAAACTCCTTGCACAGAACACAATGAGACCACAGATACTTGCTAAAAGCTGCTACCTACATACATACAAATATACATATGTAGGTCCCTACATACAAATGTATATTTGTACATACATAAATATCGAACCATAACCGCCAAAAAATATTAACCGACAAATTTTTTGAATCTCATTTTTTTTCGTAAACCGATTATTTACGATGACAAATGATTGATTTTTATAAAAAATCAAGTTCGAAAATTATATCGCTAAAGCTTTTTTTGCGGTTATGGCACGATATGTTGACGATGCTTTTGAAATAGTATCTGTCTATTGCTGTCTTAATGTACATACATATGTAATCAGACAGTAATCAACTGTTTTTATGGCCAACTCTACTGCAACTGCCACTTGAGACGTAAAATTTCACGATAGAGAGATAAAAGACAGGCGGTCAGATATGCAATAAGGAAAATAAAATAAGTAAATTTTTTTATAATAAATTCATTAAATTTCCACTGTGACTCACACACGAAGGGTTCCTTCCGTACTGTCACTACATACATACATATGTAATACTATATGAACTTTAACCCATAAACTCAAATATCTTACCTGATGCAGACATTTACAAACAAATTTAGTTTTGGCAGTTTTTCTTAGTTTTTCGTCTGTAGCTCATTGGTTCTTGAGAAAACAACATGTGACTGCCAGACGAGCAGCGTAACGACAACAATAAGGTTCCTTTTCACCTTTGATGTACGGAACCCTTAAAAGTAGCGAAAAGTAAATTTATCAAATGGTATTGCAGCATTTAAGACAATTACAATTTATAAAAAACACTTTTAATAAAATGTATCTTTAAAAAAAGGCAACCTCATTAAGATGTATTTTTTTTAAAGTATTTTTTATTCAAAATACCTTTAATAAAAAGTATTTTTTATAAAAAGTACCTTTTATATAAAGTGCCTTCTATAAAAAGTACTTTTTATAAAAATTACCTTTAATAAACTGTACCTTTAATTAAAAAGTACTTTTTATAGAAAGTATCTTTTATAATGAGTAACTTTTCTAAGAAGTACCTTTCATAAAAAGTAGCTGTTGTGAAAAGTTCCTTTTATATAAAGTACTTTTTATTAAAAATACCATTGATAAAAATTACCTTCAACAAAAAGTACCTTTTATAAAGAGCGCCATTGATAAAAAGTACCTTTTATTATAAGTAGCTTTATTAAAAGTACCTTTTATTAAAACTAGCTTTTATAAAAGGACCTTTTATAAAAAGTACCTTAAGTAAAAAGTACCTATTATAAAAAGTAATTTTTATAAAAAGTACATTTTATTGAAAGTATCCTTTCTACCTTTTGTAAAAACTATTATTTATTAAAAGTACCATTTATAAAAGAGAAGCTTTTATAAAAAGTACCTTTATAGTAAGTACCTTTAATTAACAGTACCTTTTGTTAAAAGTACTTTTTATAAAAAGTACCTTTTATAAAAAGTAATTTTTATAAGAAGTACCTTTTATAAAAAGCACCTTTAATAAAAAGTACCTTTTATAAAAAGTACATTCTATAAAAAGTTCCCTTATAAATAGTACTTTTTATAAAAATTAGCTTTCATAAAAAGTACCTTATATAAAAACCTTTTTTTTAAATATCTTTTATTTAAAGTAGCTTTTATAAAAAGTACCTTTTTTTATAAGAATTATCTTTTATAAAATGTACATTGTAGTACTTTTTATAAAAAGTACCTTTTCTAAAAATACCTTTTGTAAAAAAAACACCTCATATGAAGTACTTTGAATGGAAACTACTTTAATAAAAGTTACTTCTATTATAAGTACCTTTTATAAAAACTACCTTAGAAAAACGGACCTTTTATAAAAAGCACCTTTTATAGACAGTACTATTAAAACGCAGCTTCTTAGAAGCTTCTAAAAAGTACCTTTTATAAAGAGTACATTTTATAAAAAGTACCTTTTATAAAGAGTACATTTTATAAAAAGTACCTTTTATAAAAACTACCTTTTATAAAAAGTACCTTTTATAATAATAATAATAATAATAATAAGTTCCTTTTATAAAAAGTACCTTTTGTAAAAAGTACCTTTTGTAAAAAGTACCCTTTATAAAAAGTACTTATTATAAAAATTACCTTTTTTAAAAATTTGCCTTTATAAAAAGTACCTTTTATAAAAAGTTTTTTTTATACAAAGTACCTTTTGTAAAAACTACCTGTCATAAAAAATATACGAAAAACTCCTAAAAAATCTAATATTTTGTGATTCATTTGCGTTTACCTGACCGTGTATGAAATCCTCATAAGAAACCATTTTACTAATGACCCTCGAACTTATCAGTAACGGCGAATAAAATTTTTAAAACGTAGTTGTTCCTGCATACATAAATTTTGGCCTGTCCCATAAAGAATTCATGAACACTTACATACACACACATTTGAAAACATATGTATGTATCTATGTATGTTTATGCATAAGAAAATATAACCTGGCCCACATAGAAGGTGTATACTGATTGTTGTAATTAAGATAATTGCACTGAGATATTAAGATGTTGCTTTTGCAATTGTTTGACTATGGCTATTGCTGCTGCAGCATAACAAATTGAAAAACTAGCATGTCCAATATTTGAAATAACGTTATTGCAACATTTATAATTTAACCTCAAGCACGAAATGCAATAACAACACAAGACGAAGAAATAAGAAAATAAAATAAGAAACACAGCAGCTGTCATCAGTAGGCCAAACGGGCGAGAGCATTACGGCAAACAATACATACATATGTATGTATATTCAGGTTAGGTCAAGTTGTTATGCCTTCTGTTTTAATAAATTAGAAATGAAAAGAAATAACACAAATACAATGTTCATATATGTATGTATAAAAAAAAGTTTACAAAGCAAATACTAATTTTAAAAAGAAATTAGTTTTCTTTTATTTAAAAGCAAATGAATAGTTGGATAGTTTGGCTTTTAAGTTGCAGTAGTATTTATGGCTTTTACAAAGATTAGTTAATGCTTTTTTTATTATGAGCAGGCAGGCAAAGTTATAAAAGGATAATGAAACTAAAGGCAATAAACTATCTTTCAACTGATGGGTTTGATTTCTTCTCCCTCCTCTCTTAATGTATATAAGTATCTAAAAATGTTAGCATCATAAAATATAAAATGAAACAATAAATCTAAAAATTATATTAAAAGGTCATACATAAATATATGTAAATGCATTTAATGTTTGACTTCAGATATAATGACCAAAATTTCCACACACACACGCACACACACACACATACACATACACACGTATACCTTACACACGCGCCCGTACTTCAATCTGAAGCTCAGCGTTGCCAGTTTAGATTTTTGGAGGCTAAATTTAGCCTCCTTTTCATGTTTTAGTTTCAGCATCTGTTTTTTATTCTATTTAATTTTTTATAACATCAAAAAGATTACTAATGCCTTGCAGCATCTTGTTACTGAAATGATGTTTTCACTGCTTTTTTCCTTTATTGGAAATTTGTGTACATCATTTGTCTTTTAACCACAAAGCCACAAGATAATATGTAAATAAAGGTATAAATAAAAGAGAATAACATGAATTTAAATATTCTATACCCTCCACATTGTTATTGACTGAATTAATTACAAAATATAAGAATGCATCAGAAAATGTGAGCACGGCTAAAATAAAATATATTGTTTGTTTATTCAAAACATGGATTTTGTGGTTTTAACAAGGCTACTATGATTTTAACATGCTAAAGACAAAATACCGCCGTAGCTTATTAACCTAGGGTTTACACGTGCAAGTGCAAGTTCGAGAAACTCAATACACTCAAACTCTTTTACTAACATAAACTACGCTTTCGGCACTTGCAGTCTACTTCCAACTTAAGTGCCAATAAATTTTAAAAGACAGTGACTTGTTTCACTTGTAGCAAGTAAATGGAAACTTAGCTAACAGTGTTGCCCTATTAATACTTTAGTACAATTTACTGGATTTCAGTATAATGTGCTTTTACTAATTTTAAATAAATTTGATAGCTAATAAAATATTGTCTTTTCTTAAATATTCATAAATCAAGCAGTTAATAAATTTTTTAGACATAAATAACATTGAAACAATACGAATAAAGTTCAATACTATCTGGTTCCCTTAAAATTAAACTTTTTTATGTTATGGACAACTCTGCACTAAAAAGCAAACATGCAAGTTGCAAGACAGTCAGTCGGGCATTTGTGCGAAATTTTCATTGATAATACTTACATAAAGCTTGCATGCAAGTTAGTTGCATGTGTAAACGCAGAATAACAAGGAAACCAGAAATATGTTCTAAAGAAGTGTTTTATGCGCATTAAACAAGCACTGAAAACTTGAAAATATGCACTTAAAATTAAAAAAATATGCTCTTAATAATAAAATAAATTTGTTTATTTGTAAATGAAATTATATTTCTACTTCAAAAATTCAACAACATTTGCACATAAAATAAGACAAAAAAAAAAAAGAAAAAAAAAACAAACTTAACAAATAATTACTGGGATCGAAGTGAAGGTTAAAACAAAATGACCATTCAAATTTTAAATAAAACAAATAATAAAAATTCATTTTTATTGGATGGTCTCATAAGATTTTAACTTATAATTTTAAAAGATCACGATTTTCAGAATTCAAGCTTTGGAATTGTATTTTGGATAAATAAGAAAAAATTTTTATTTATAATTTTAATTGCAATAAATAACAAAATATTGATCTAGGATTTCAAATAAAAATCGTTTCTGTTTCTTCTAAGTAACCTTGTATACATTGACTATGTTCCTTCAATGTTTACTGTAACGTGGTTTACTTTTCCAGCTGGAGTATAACTCAGTCTGTCCAGGTTCGAACTCAAAGTTCCACTTCCTTTGAAATAAAAAATTAATTTTCTTGGGTTTTAAGAAAATATACAAAGCTTTCTTTATTTAATGAAACTTATGATACTAGGATATCTTATAACTTCAGGGCATATTGTCAGTGAACTACAGGCGGTGACAGCTATAATTAATACCAACTTATTAGTAAGTATTCGGTGGGCCTTGCGGCTGTTTACAAAATGAGAGGAATTCGATGTGGGCTCTGAGGCCAATTTAATATGTGCGATATAAATTCGGTGGCTCTCGCAATAGAGATTCAAGATAAATTCGAGGGATCTTGAATATAAAACGAGAAGTCCAAGATGAATGCGGTGGATCTGGAACGAGTTTGCAAGATGAATTCGGCGTATATGGAAAAATAAAGCTGCGAAATAAATTCAAGATGAATTCGAGATATCTTTAATATAGTAAGCAAAAGAAATTCAAGATGAATTCGACCTGAATTTTTATAAAAAAATAACCTCTGAAAACTGATTAATATATAAGAAAAATTTATATACTACTTGGAACATTGCAACAGAGATTTAGATGGCGAAAAATGAAAGTAATAATTTTGACGAACCCCTTAACTTGTAAGTTTATTAACCCAGGTAGCGCCGGTAAAATTTTTTCTTTAAAACTTAAATTTTTATTTCAAAAATTAAAAACAAGTTTCTAGAAAAAAAATATGATATTTTTTTTTGGAATGGGGTGTTCTTTTAAAGAACGGCTGCTGAAGTGGATTAAAATAAAAAAAATCTATAAAGTATCAAAATATGTACTAAAAGCGTAAATTATTCTCTAAAAATTCGAAAATATGCTTAAAATATGCGTGTAAGAGTAAACAAGAGTAAAATATGCAAAAATATGCACTAACGAACCGATGCCAAAATTCATAAAAAGTTCTGAAACGGATAAATATTTTGTCACCGCATTAAAATGTCACACAAGAAAAAACATGCAATTGCATATTTTCGGTTTCACTGCTTTTTAATCTTAACTGTTGATATATACATGCGATCAGTTGTAATATTTATATGGAAGTTGCACAATGGCAACAAATTGTTAGATGACATTCATTTAATGATACTAACCAATGTTAGTACATTTTGCATTAAATATAATTTCAAATATCAGGTGCTTTGAAATTATTGCAATTTAAGTTTTCTTAAAGCTTTAAGCGATAGATAGGAAGTAAGTTTCATCATAATGTAACTCTAGTCTTCTCCATTCAATTCCCAGAAATTTTCTTTAGCTAACAAAATTCCATGAATTGTAACTAATTACCTTTAATAAACACACACTTGTGAAACATTGTTATCTTAAATCAATAAAAATCCTCTCAATTTCAATAAACACAAATACTAATTAATTTCCTTTCAATTTAATAGTCTACATCTTTTGATATCTAACTATTCAACGTTGCCAATCGAAGCCACACAAAATATACTTGATGATACTTCAGCACATCATCACTGCCATCTAACTTGTGGCAAAATAAGAATAATATAATCAATTAAAGTTTATGATAGAAAAAAAAACACTTTTATTTAATGCTAAACTTCTGTGTTATTTTAATTATAGTTACGAGCAGTTAAGTTAATGCTCTTATCATTAATACGACTTGTTTTAATTAAACTAAACCATTAGTTCTCATCAATACAGCTCTGCAATCGGTTAATTATGCAATATAAGAAGCTGTTGCAGCAGCCAAAACTTACAGATAATATTTTCCATTGATTAGAGTCTATAGCACAATTGCACTACAATCGGTATTGACAGCTAAAGCTTAAATGTAAGAATACTTGGTAGCAAAATAATGATGAATATCCAAACCGATTTTTTTAAAGAGAAGTAACACTCAGGCAATGAATGCCTACTAATATTAATAGGTGCATGTGTAGGCATGGTGATTGAGAACACAGGTGGTGAAGGAAGAGGTAGAGGAAAGATGTAGGAGTCAATTCTAAAATACGCGCCGACTTGGTGAAAATTACATGGAAAACAAAAACAAAACTGTGTAAACGTAAAAAATTTGCTTTTGTTTCTCATACAAAATTAACCGTTTTTAAAAGAAAGAGAAACGCGTTGAAATTCTCACGTTTATTTTATTTATGAAATGCATGGCAAACAAAAATAATTTTTGAAATTTTGTTTTTGTTTGAATGTAAAGTTTCACTTCTTCTACGCGTTTTCCAGAATAGCCCCCGTAATCTTTTTGCACGTTTCTAATAATGCAGTCTTGCAGCGCCTCTGGTGTCAATGAGGCGTATTAAATTTTTCAAGCTATACTTACTATCCATTTTATTGGTTATTTTGTAACGCAGTTTATTTTTCAGCTGGGGTATGACTCAGTCTACCCAGTATCTAGTTAAAGGTCTGCTTCCTTTGGATAGTATGTAGATGTTGTTATACTAACACAATCAGTTTTATATACGAACTCACGACTTCTAACGTCAACACTATTAAAAAGTGAAGAGTATGAAGTATATTCGAGAGGTGATATTATGTCTGTTTACTTTACGAAATTCGGGAGACTTTATATTCGGCTAATGTGCAGCTAACTACAACGAGCACGAAGTAAATTCGGGAGACTTCGTATTCGGCTAATTTACGAAATAATTATTATGAAATATAAAGTAAATTCGGGAGACTTAAATATTCGGCTACCATGCAGCTAATTTCTATGAACACCAAGTAAATTCGGAAGACTTTGTATTCGGCTACTCTACGAAATAATATTAGTAATACGGGAAATAATGTAAGGTAAATTCAGTAGATCTTACGATCGTTAAAATACAGTTTATCTACGGATTAAGTAATTAGAACCAGGGTCGGTAAAGCTTTCGGATGACACTTTCAATTGGCCTACTTATAAATGTTGTTCGTGCGGTCTCGGCAGTTGTTGATCATTGTCTACAAACGTTGATTACTTATGCCAATTAAAATATGACGTGAGTGAGAATCATACTTTGCGTTGGCATGTTGTAGTTCGGTGTCAATCAGTGGTGGTGTCTGGCTGCATGTGTATGTCGTGCTTTATACGGCAAAAGGTACTTGCAATTTCACTACGGTATACGGTAAAAGGTACTTGCATTTACACTTTTTAAAAGTATTTGTAATGTCACGTTAAAATTTTACTTCGCCGATGATTCTGCAACACAAAACTGACAAAGGAAGGCGCTCTGATGTTACATTAATGGCCATTATTATGACTTAACGATAAAGTTTTGGATAGTTATTCCTAACTTTAGCAAAACTGAACTATAAAGTGACATTTAAAATTTTCCATTATTACAACTGTCCGATAAAATAAATAATAAAATATTTGGTTGGTGGCAACATTTGTGTGGATATTGTGGATCTTGTTGCTTAAAACTGATAAGTGGCAACTTGCTTTTGTTTATTTGTCAAATTACAAACATAATGAAAATATTTTTGTCAATTCTTTTGTTTTTTTATTATTCTTATGTGTTTTGTGTTGAATTGCTTTTGTTTTATGCCATATTTTGACCAAATAAATTTGATTTTGTTTTATAAAGTAGAAAGTGTGGCAAGTTGCAAAAATGTGGCAACTTTAAATGACTATACCTCAGAATAAAAGTTACAGGTAGGATCAATTTGTCTTTAGTTTATCGCTCACTTTTTATTAAAATGAAGTTGTAATAATGAAAAAGTGTATATCCATGCAATAACATCCTACTTTTAGCTATCGTCAAGTTATAATAATGGCCCTAAGATTAATATCATTAAATGTCTCCAATAGCCTCTTCCATCAAAACTGCTGCCTATTTTCGTAAGGAAAATCTTAAATATACAACAAAAGATTTCCTACTATGTACGTCTACTTTGTATCAACATGAATCTTTGTATCATGCATTCACTCACTCAGCTATAAATGTATATAATTGAACGTCAACAAATTTATCAGTATTCGTTAACTTATGATTTTTTTACAGAACATCACCGAGCATATATAGTTTTATTCTTCCCCAAATCTAAATTTTCATACACATGTCTGTACGCTATAAACTACACATCAGATTTAAGCATTTGTACATACATTTGCATATTAAATTCCCCAAAATACTCGTACAAGCTTACCTTAAATAATATGTACGTATCCATTCATTGAAACTATAAAATATAATTATTCGGTGGATGGGTGGTGACCAGGCTGGATGACTGACTGACTAACCGACTGGTGTTTGTAGTGTCTGTCTTTGTGCTATTATTGCAATTGCTGTTTTTTGATGCTGCTATTTTCATTTTCATTGCTAAATGATTTTAATGGTATTGGCTTCGTTAATGCAATTCCTTGCAAAATACATACACATGCTCATACATATGCCTATACCCAGCGGGAAAAAGCAGAAGCGCCGATGGATGCCTTCTAGAAGTCCCCTGTATAGTTTTTTTTTTGCATGAACAAGGCCTGCTGACACCGAAAGCCTTCCTATTATCTAGAATGTCTTACAGTCGGCTCTCCCTTATAAAAGATAATATATACATTAGGATGGATTTAAAAATCGCACAAATTACAAGGAAAATCGTATTCTAGGAATTAAAATAAGAAACTTTGCCGAAGGAACCGTTCCTCTAAAATGTATTTTGATGTTCCGAGTTTTGATTCGAAGGGTCAAATTTTCTTGATATTGATCCAAGGTAAAATTTTGAAAAATTTAACTACGAAATGTACGACCGACCCCCGCTAATTTTTGAGGACCATACAAACATTTGTGATTTTTTGAAATGTTTGTATGGGGAACCCCCAGGAGTGGTTTCAGGGGGTGTGCCACTAGCATAGGTGGGTCGGCCCTCCAAAATTAGTGGGGGTTGGTCATACACTTTGACTCGATTGAGGAAAGTGAGATTTTTCAAAATTTTCGGATCAAAAGTCGTGACATCAAAATATGCTTTAGAGGTGTGGTTCCTTCGGCAAAGTTTCTTATTTTGATCCGTAGAATACGATTTTTCTTGTAGTTTGATCGATTTTTTTGCCTCCATACAAATCGACCCGCCCTAACATACATTAAACATGCCTTTTATGAGAAGGGAGAAGAGAAGGAGTGACGTTTTTTGCCAAAGCAAAAGGCAATGATATTAATGTCTTTAAGAATATCTGGCATTAGAAGTGTAGGCGGAAAACTACCTTGCAATGAAAACTTGTGAAAAAAAGAATGGATATGAGGCGTTGTACATACAAAACAAGGAGGAAGAGGAATTTTAGAAGTCATCCGTACTTCTTCTTTCTCCCGCTGCATATGTAAAACTTTGTTTGCATGTGTGTGTACGTATGCTTCCCTATATGTATGAGAATTCATAAAAATATTATGGTTTTTATTGTTTGTAGTTGAGCTGCTTCCATCCTAAATAAATTTTAATATTCTATATAATGCACTTTTATGCAAACATTTGCACTTTGAAAATATCTACATGTATGATTAAGCCAAATATAATATAAATAAATATCGCCACCTTAATACTGAAAGGCCCTAATTCATTATTTTTTCAATGAAATCGAGATTTTTGCATTTTACGATACATTAGATGTTCTTCTATCGAAATATACAAAAAACTCGACTTGAGAAAAAATTATGATTTGAGGCCTTTACAGATTAAGGTAACGATATCAACATATGTGTATGGTATTTATTAACTTAGTAGAAAAAATCGTGATAAGCAAATAATGGGAAGCATATTCGATAAGTTAAATGAAAAACACTAATCTAAACGGACATTATCCTAACAATAGTCAAAATAGATTCCCATGAGCTCAAAACTTCGAGATCTGAATAAAAGTCGATTTCGAAAATCAGGGTGAAATCACTAACGTCCTATGTATTTCAACTAGCATGTTCATCTCATATAACTCATTAGCAAGTTGCAATAAAATTAAAGATTACAAATAATAATTGGTTAGATTAACCAAATAAAATTTGTTTATTTGAAATTCCATCAACAATTTTCATGCAGTGTAAACTTGACAATTGAATTTGGTTAGATTAACCTACAATATTTTTTTCTTTACAATTTTAAATTCTAAAAGCGGAATAAATTTGAGGCCCTGCAATGTCAGAAAAATAGTAAGTAGAGTTTTTGGCGCAGTAGAGGTAGATCGTGTGAAATTAAAACTCAAAACAAGACTGCTCTAAAAGCAGAAATAAATTACATATTTTTTTAGAAAGAAAAGCAACAATCAATGCCTACTACTATACTAATTGTTACCTTATTTTAGGAAATGATTAGCGATAGAAAATATAGACAGACAACTCTGCTTTTTACACTTTTCTAATAATGCAGTATTGCAGCGCCTCTGCTGTTAATGAGGCGTATTAAATTATTGAAACTGTGCTTAGTAGCCACTTTATAAGTTTTTTTTACTTCATCGATGATTTCACTACACAATGCCGATGAAGGAGGGTGCTCTGATGTTACATTAGGATTAGTATCTGCTGAAGCCAGTATAGTTCAGTTACCACTGTCTATGTTTTTAGCACTTGAACTTTCCTGCAACAACTGATACTGCAAATGGGTACTAATGCACATCAGAAAAATGCGGTGTGGTATTTATTTAGAGACCTTCGGTCTTGTAGTCAACGTGCTAACAACTTGAGCCAACGACACCCTATTATTTTAAAGTAAAATATTTATGAGCAAGTATAAGTATAATTAATAAATCATTCTTTCACTTAACTTCCCTAACACCCCACGTACACTTGCAAACACAATATGATTCCGTTTGTATTTGTACAATTTTATTCGATTTAAAACAGTTTTTGATTTAGTGTGGCAATGATGATGTTTACCTTAAGTGTTAAGTTGAATTTCATAACGTCTGAATGTAATACATACTTCATAAATTAGCAAATATACATTTATATACATAAATAAAAATTTATCGCTTTCGTAAAGTATCTATTAAATGCCTAAGCATTTACAAATACATAGATTGTAGTAACTATAGATATTGAGGCTTGTTTGTAAACGCATTTAATGAACTGCAAATAAATGTTATTGATTTCGTCTGAAGATCTAAGCTTACAGATTTGGAAGGATTTGTGTAAAAAAACAACTAAATTTTAATAAGAGAAAGATTACTTACTTTAAAGTGAATAATGGATAGAGAATATGATATATGGGACCATGTTTGAAATTTTTTTTTCTTATATTTGCGTTTGCTAAGACATACGGAATGAGGAACAGATGCTTGTTCACTTAAATGCGAAGTACAGATTGGATCGAATATTAATATTCAACCGTATTACGTGTGTCGAGAGTCGAATATTCGGCTACAACAATTTTGTGCTAGATTGAGGGAAACGTGTACAAGTTTATTTAATCTAGAACAAAATTCTCGTAGACTTATATTCGACTAGACAAACGCAACAATATGGTTGATTGAAAACACAAACAGTTTTGGTTTTAGGTTTTGGTTTTTAATACAAATGTTCGATCGAATATAACGTTCCCATTTAGTGGACCACACCCATAGTCCTTCAATTGCTTATCGAAAGCACTTTCAAATTGTTCTATAGGCAATGAATTAAGCTTATTTATAGTTGTTACAAATTTGCGAAAGTATTCACAGAAAAAAGTATTCACCAATTAATATTTTCAATTAAGAATTTAATTGTATTAATTAAATTTTTAATTGTATTAATTAATATGAGTGAAAAAACTTAATTGGTATTATCAAATTGTTTATAGGTGAAAATTTACTTAAATTTTTAATTGATATTACAAATATTTTAATTAATATTACAAAATCATTCATATTACTTTTTTGTGTGTTATCAACTACTTAAACTTCGGAAAATTAAAAAAAAAGGAATCATAACTAAAGTTTTTTATTGTATTTACCCAATTTTAAGTTCCACAGGGAGATAAGTCAAAATAACTCCTAACAAAGTTAAACTCAATTCACTTTGTCCCTCAACAATTATTTTCATAACAATTTCTTTAAAAAGAAAAATAAATCACAGATTAATATCTATCAATTTCCTTATGCCAGCCTTCAACTTCAAGTATAAAGGGCTTTTCATTACGAGCTTCCCATTTTTAAATTTAAATGCAACAAAGAGTGTATGAGATAGTAATGCTTAATTCATTTGATAGGCCTCTTTATGTTATTATGTACGGAATATAATATCGTGCCAACATGTCCAACATGGTTTCTGTAGCTGGCGAGCATCTGAAATGACCATTTCACTTCACCTCCACGTGAGATGAACAGGCCCTTTAATCGCTCGTGTAGAATTTTACATAAGGAATGAGCTGTTGGCAAGTATCGTTATCCCGTTGAAATAACATACCGTTGATCTCCATATCATCCAGTTCTGGCAAAAGAAGTTGTTCATCATCGAGCTATAGCGATCTCTATAAACACTCGTGTTAATAAACTTTTTTATCATTAGCAAGTGTTGTTGAATGCTATATCCGTCTACGGGGATTTGGCAAGGCCCACTGACTAAATGACAGCTAATTCATTGCATAGAACTTCAGCAACGTGGGCGTTATCAACTGGAAAAGTTCTGACGTCCCCTTTGAAAGACCCTTCACATTACATATGCCAGTAGAAATGAATTTTGTTGGTGTAAGTGTGTGCAAATGCAAATACATACTTTTACCGAGAAGAGTACTTTTATTAAACAACTGTGCGTACAAACATACATATATATAAATAAATTTAAACTGAAAAGTTAACCCCAGCTAAATTTCATTTTGTGGTCATGCTATTCCAATCAAAAAAAAATAATAATCTTACAATAAAATCATAAATTTATTTTCTCAAATGTAGACATTAAGCAAATTCTCATATCCATATGAGCAAACAAACATGGAATCTTTAACGAACCTATGAGAGGGTTTGGTTTTGTAAAACAAAACTCAACCAAACAACCAACCAATCCACTAGGGACCCATACGACTAACTTGGAAAAAGAACAATACAATGTTTACCTTAGTTTTCTATTTTTTTTTAATTCTTTTTGCATAGAATAGAAAAATGAAGTATAAAACTGCTTTAGCAGTTATCAAACTGTAACGATCTACTTCTTTTTCTATGTCAAAATTTAGGTCAACGACTCATATGTATGTATATAAAAAATGATTGTGGTAAATATTCTTCGTTCGCTACACACTTATTTCCAGCAAGTTTATTTCATTTTTTACATTGCAAAAATGTTTATGCAAACAAACATAAAGTTACACTCGAAGAAAAATAATGAGTAAAATTAGAATATTTTGTTATAAAAAGATTTTATGACGAACAGGTTTTAGCTTCCTTCATTGGTTAAGTGCTTTGATAGAGAAACCAATTATCTCTAAGTTTTTATAACCTTCATCAAAAATAGCTAAGGTTGATTATTCTGTGTGTTATTTGCACAATATTCATAAAACATGTATATGTATTCTGGTTACTCGAAGAACAATGTCCGCCTGTGCACCTATCGATCTGCCTGTAGCTGAAATAGAGACTTTTGTCATAGATTGATGTGCCAGAATTTAACTTTAGTAGATTGGTATTGAAAATCAGCAACGTGCAGAAATCTGAAACGCTATTCGGCCTTCTGAAGATAAACCTACCCAATTTTAACGTACAAGCACTTATGCTTTAGACCTGTAATGTAGCTCCTCCTGACATTACCTTAACGCAGGCAAGCAACTGTTTTCGAAGTATTCTAAAACCTTTCTGCTGCAATACCATATCTAAGTCAAGATTATCAATCACTACGCAAGCACTAGTCAATCCCAAAATACGAAGGCAATAATGGTATTGAATTGGACGTATCCTTCGAAAGGCTAATGATGATATTGTAAGGGATAGTGATAGAGAAGACAAGTGGTTAAGGAAGAGATAGAGGAAACCTTGATTATTTTACAACTCTGCGTTTTGCACGAGTTTTTTTTTTATAATGCAGTGTTGCTGCGCCCCTGCTGACAATGACGCGCACTAAATTCTTTCAAAGCAGTCGTTATTATCCATTTTATTGGTTATTTTACTTCATCGATGATTCCGCTACGCAAAATTGTCGAAGGAGAGCGCTCTGATGTTACACTAGCTATAACTTCATCACTTAAGCTTTTTTGCAATAACTGATACAAAAAACCCAATCTTTATAGGAATTCAGTATCTTTTTCGTAGTCCCTAACATTTTTCCAATCAATATCTCTAGGGTGGTTAATATCCTGTAAGGTGTCATCCCCAAAACAACGAAACTATGATATGGTGTTCCAATTCGGTACATGTGTTCTCGTAAGTTAGACCGTCCCTATCTCAGGCTTGAGACAGTTTCAGGCTGCTCCATAGAACCTTGGCTATATTAACTACGTGTTCTGTGAGCCGTCTTTGCCGAATTTTTTAACTCAATCTTTGCTGCCTTGAAAGGATTTGCATTAATTAGAGTTACTGTCTGTAATGTTTTTTTTCACCAGTTTATTTGCACGTTTATTTCCGGTTACTCCGTAGCGGGCAGGTACCTATACAAGAATAATATTGCCAAATCTAAAATGGTCCCAGAGTTTACTCTTTCGGTTGTGATTACACTGATTGGCGATTTGCTGTCAGTACTTGTGTTAAAAGCTGTGGGATTAATACACTGGTCCATTTAAAAACCTCCGTAATTGCACTCACTTTCGCTGGAAGACTGTATTATGGTCAGGTAAGCGTAAATAAATTTTAGTTTCCAAGTATTCTATGAAGGAAGTTAGGCCCATTTTTCTTCTAGCTACGGGAGATTCTTGTAGCAGCAAACTCCGACGAGTCTTTATTCTAAAGTTTGATTGATAAGAAGTGTCCTTGTCTATAAGTCTACTCTCATGGAGCTGGTCAAACGAAACTTATGTCTGGTCATATACGTCCATTTACGTACATATGTTCAGATTGTATGGTTAACTTTAACTCATTAACCTTCTGATGAATTTTTTTCGATGGGTTCTTAATGGAGTTCAAATTTATTATTTTCAATTCTAAAGAATGAAATATTAATCGAAGCAACAAAGGCAAAAAAAGTTAGTTAGTTAGGCACCTCCACTCGCAGAGCCAATTAGGTCCATTGTGCTTCCCTTCTGTTGCCCGTTAAAAGTAATATTTACCCCCATATGTACCCAGAAGTGACTATTATCCGTCATTAAGTAACTAAAATCCCATGATGAAGTTCCTAATATCCTCCAGCTAACACTTTCACGATATTACTAATTCCCTCTATAAACGTTTACTAAGCCACCTAAGCCTATTACGTTCCATCTTTGGACACTAACAGATAATATCTTTAATGGTTTCTGGTTCCTCTTCATCTCAGCACATCCTACAGAAATCTGGAGTGGCAGTTTCCCAAATGCTGGCTGTTTGTCTGATCGAACAGTGACCAGTCAACGTGCTTTTCACGATTCGCATCGTCTTTCTTTTCATGTCCAGTAGCAGTTTGGATCTTCCTGAGTCAAGTTTTCGCCACATATTCCTCGAGAGCTTTGCCATGAACTATTGGTCCTACTTTATTCTTAATTACTGAGTTCCCTCTAGTAATGACCTATTGGTAGTTCCACCAATCTGCCACTCATTCCCTCATCTAACGCCGACTCTATTCTTGGTATCTCATAACAAAAAAGATAAGCTAGACTTTGCTTGGAGTGCCAAATTACATAATATTTTCCTGGCTGTAAAAATCGTGAACTCAAACATAAATCTATTAGAAATTGTTGCTGTGTATGTGATGTGAAGGCAACGGGTGTTTTGTTTTTGAAGAAAGAAATTTTTCTTTGGTAATACTATTTCTGTAAAAATTGATCTAAAGAAGCTATTCATGATTTTAACCTTTAAGTTTGGTACAGAGTTCTGCTTGACTTCAGCTTACACTCTTTATACCTGTAGACACTTTTAATGGCAATGTAGGTTAGGTTAGGTTAGTTTAGTCTGGGTGGCCAAGAAATCTGTAAGTGTGGCGGCCTAGTTCACGTTGCCTGTATCAAAAAACTCTAACACAGTCTACACATTTCTATTCCCGATACAAAATCAATACTACGAAAAGTGTGATCATCAAGACAGTCATATCTGGTGCGGTTTATAGCCGGACAGTGGCACAGTAGATATACTGTCTCAATTACCCCTGGTTTCTTACATTTCCTGCAGGTGCCATCAAGTATTTGTCCTATTTTGACGGCATACGAAGCCGTCCAGCAGTGTCCAGTTAATACTCCCACTAGAAGTCTACAGTTGCTTCTGGTTGGTGATAAGATAAGAAAGATAAAAGCCAAAAGTCCACAGGGGATGTTTAGATAGAAGTCATCACTAGGCTTAACTAAGTTACAGTGTTGTTTTAAAAGAATAGATTAATTCTAAAAACTTCGAGAAGATCCTTGATCATCCTTGAGCAAGACCGAATTGAAACCCTCAAATCAACATAACATGACTTGTAGAGTGATTACTTCCTCGAAGAGAGTGAACGTGCTTAAAATCCCAACCACAAATTAATGCTGTAGAATAATATTAACCCTTATTCCAGTTGTCCACATCGACGTCATTTTAACGTAATGCCAAAATTTTGTAGCTTGTGTATCCTTTGTCGAAAACAACTGAATCTTGTTGGCAGGTTTATGCCACTTTATATACCTTAGGGAATGGAAAAAGATTATCAGTAGCACGAAATTGTTCTCGAAAGCGATTAATCGGTTAAAGTGGTATTTGGTATTCAGTTAAAGTTACGTCGAGTTCGACAACTGGAATAAGGGTGATTTTGAATAAACTCAATTTCATGATTATTAAAATAGTATTGAAATTTTAAATTAACCACCTTTAAAGAAACCACCTAATAGTAAATACTCAAGTTTCCATAAGTACCGGCAATCCTTCATTATTTCAACTGGAAAATTTCTAATAAATCCAGTCAAATATAATCCTCGTCGAAACAACTACTAAACGAATGAAATATAATATAAGAACAAAATCCTTCACTTAAAAATGCAGTTGTGAATTTAAAGCACTTGATACCTGGACGAAAACTGCACTGTTGGCCACAAATCTACTGTGACTTAAGATAAAGAGGGAACCATTAAAGTGAAAGAAAGTAGAAATTGAGGGGTTTATTTTTTTTTTGGAGTTTAAAATAATTTTCATTTTATTTGTTCACAAGGTTTATTAAAAAAATGAATAATAATCATAATATATTAGCGCAAAGCGAAATGAAGTGAGCGGGTTAAAAAAAGCTGAGATAAAAAATGATGACAACAACAAAAGAAATCAACAAATATTTTTCATAATAAAAAGGTTCTGTTAGATATAAGAGCGACAAAGACAACGATGACGACGTTGATAATCATCATGATAATAATGATAATGATGTTGTTGGTTTACTTTTCCTGTAACCGGAGGGCAATTGAAAGTCATGCATACTTACAAATGGTTCAAACGCTTATTGGATAAATGTTTGCTGTTGCTGGATTGTTGGTTGACTCTGTTCTCCATTCGCTGTTGGTTGAATTGATGTTTTATTATTTGGTTTATTTGTCCGTTTACATATTTGTCTGTCTGTGTGTCTGTCTGTCTTTCCCGTGTGCCAGAATCAAATTAATGTGTTCAGCAATGAAATGTGAAATAAGTATATATAAAAAAAGGGTGATAATCATTGAAACGCATAAAGAATGTGAAAAACTCCAAAAAGTAAAAAATTCACACTCAAGCATAAGAACACACATAAACACACAGACAGACAGGACTTCAAACTATGCGATGCTATGCAATATGATGCAGCATCGTAATATGTTTATTAAGAGAAAGCCGACTTTAAAGTCTTTATGAAAATCAAGGAATATTATTATTACTATGAATCCTAGCCTTAATATCTAAACTCAAAAATAAGTAACAGGCTCTTAATCCAGTTGCATTTTTGGGTATTTTCCCAAGGTTGCCAACTCATAACTCCGTCAATTCTTAACCGATATAAAATAAATTCAGTGAAGTGCGACTTTCGCCCGCGCACGAAGGGATTATGTAAGGACACTAGATATGTAATACAATACGACCTTTAGCATATATCAAATAAATTTTTAAAATTTTTTTCGTTTTTGGGTTTTTTCGGTTTTGAGCGTTTTTTTTTGTTTTTCGGCGATTTTTTTAGATTTTGGTGCTTTTTTATTTTTGACACTTTTTTTCTCGTTATGAAGACTTTTTCGGTTTTTAGCGTTTTTTTGTTTGTTTTGGCGATTATTTTTATTTTGGCGATTTTTTTTATTTTAGGCGAATATTTTTCATAATGGCGATTTTTTTAGTTTTGGCAAATGTTTCGGTTTTTTTTTATTTTGACGATTTTTTTAGTTTTGACACTTTTTTCTCGTTTTTGGCGATTTTTTTCAGTTTTTGTTAATTTTGACGATTAATTTTTATTCTGGCATTTTTTTTATTTTTTCGGTTTTTTTCATTTAGGCGATCTTTTTGGTTTTGTCGAATTGTTTTGGTTTATGGCGTTTTCTTTTAATTTTGACGATTTTTTTCATTTAGCCACTTTTTTAGTTTTGACACTTTTCTCGTTGTGGCGATTTTTTCGGTTATTGGCATTTTTTCATTTTGGCGATTTTTTTAATTTTTGCGATCATTTTGGCAATTTTTATTCACACAAAATTTTTTTTAGTTTTGGCGCCTTTTTTGCGTTTTGGCGATTCTCTTGGTTTTTGGCGTTTTTTTTCATTTGGCGACTTTTTTCATGTTGGAGATTTTTTCGAATTTGGCGATTTATTTTATTGATAGAATTTTTTTTAATTTTGGCGATTTTTTCGTTTTGAGCGATTTTGTTTAAATTTTTAGCGACTTTTTTCGGTTTGGTGATTTAATAATTTTGGAATTTTTTACATGTGACAATAGGGTTCCTTTTCACTTTTGGTGTACCAAGTACTAATGTTTTTTTGACAGGATATATTTTCTGGGCGGAGTCTCAACAAGCAAACAAACAAATAGACACAAATAAAGTAGGACGAAAAAACTTCCCAAAATGCTAAAAAAATCATACCATACCATATTTGCTTTCAATTTCTGACACTACACAGAAAAAAAATTTTGCTGCAATAAACACGTTTAATTAAAAAAAATAAATAAAAATCATTTAAAAATGTAATTGTGATAATTAAACTTTTGTTTAAAAATTTAATTGACTCAGTAAAATGTTTATTAATTGATTTTTGTTTTCTTTTCAATTAAACCTGTTTATTGCAGTAATTTTTTTCTGTGTATCTTCCATTTTGATTAACACATTTTCATAAAAAAAAGATAAGATAAGGCGTAATTCTCGTATAATTCAAGTCTAAGAAAAAAATAAATGTTTTTAAAGATTTTAGAAGCATTTCAATGTCCTCCCTCCTACAAAGCTTAACTTAAGACCCTAAAGAATGTCTCTTTGTATGTTTTAAGCGTGTATTTACAATGAATTTAACTGACAAACAATGTATGTACCATACATCGACTGGCATACCATGACATATTGGTGTTAGTCTTGGCTGGGTTGACTGTTTGGTTTTGGTGTTGATGATAATTACGATGACGTTTGAAAAAAAAATCAAAAAAGAAAATAAAATAATAAAAATAAAAAGTAGATGACAATGATAAAGCACATCATGTGTGTGCGTGTCAACAACAAATACACTTACTAATGCCGAGTACATATCTGGCATATTTCATGTGTTGTCATTTTGTGCTGTCAATGTCAAAATGTGCCCAACGCCATTCACATTAGCCCAATTCACAATCTTGTGCAAATGGTCTTGCATCGTAGCATGTGCCAAATAGTATAGTATATTGATACTCACCACTTAGCAACAATTATTGGTGAGTATCAATATGCTATACCAATTCACACATGCTACGATGCCAGACCATTTGCAAAAGATTGTGAATTGGGCTATTATGTTTTTTATATGGAAAACATTGACACACTACGAAAATTATCGGAAATGTCGAATGTTGCCACTAGCATACACTATTGTGGTGACAGAAAATGTAATGTGTAATGTGTGCTCGGCATAAGAAAAACAATACATTAAAACAGCATATTCACTTTAACATACAAACACACACACATACAGACCCATAAATGTACATAGAAAAACTCATAACCAAGCTGATTAAAAATATTAGAAGTAGAAAAAAATACCAGCAAAAAACCGGAGCAATGACAATGCAGGATATACTTACATTGATATACGAGTATCGATAAGTATTTATAAGTGTGAGAAATATGTACATACATATATTGTACAATCAACAAAAAGGACAAAATAAACAAATGCCAAATAGTCATGTCCTAAAGGGAACATAAGACGACATGTTAATAGAAATAAAGACACGAACGAAACTACCGACGCGTCGGACACAGGAATGAGCAATTATCGTAAGGTCATTCATTCATTAGAAATTGTTCTTATGGTGCAGTTAATTGCATTAGCGATAACAGCTGCATTAATTTAAACAGCGGCATATTTTAAAGAGATATTGCAGGAGAGCACTTGTTAAGATAATTTGGAAATTTACTTACATAAAACACAGGCGCGGTTTATAATCTGCAGCGAAAAAATAAATTCAGTAAAGTGCGACTTTGACTCGTACGCAAAGGATTCCGTACGGCGCTTTTTTCTTTTTGGCGTTTTTTTAGGTTTATGGCAATTTTTTTTTAGTATTGAAGCTTTTTTAGTTTTTAGAATTCTTTTCAGTTTTTTTTTTGCAAAACATATTTCTGATTTTAGAGATCTTTTAGTTTGGCGTTTTTTTTGCATAGGCGATTTTTTCGGTTTTTGGCGATTTTTTATTATTTTTTTGGCGACATTTTAACTTTTGGTGATTGTTTGCATTTTAGCGATTTATTTTAATTTTGGTGATATTTTTCATTAAAGCTCTTTTTCTTTTAAGCGATTTTTAGTATTAGCGTTTTTGAAAATTTTAAGAGTTTCTATCTCTCACCCAGCTGAATGAAGAGAAAGTAATCCTACCTTTACCTTTCTCCCAGCTGAGTTTTAAGGCCTTGCACGGAAACGTGTGCGTGTACAAAAGGGGTCCTAACGATATTAAAACTACTCGATTATGAATCTATTGATAGTTCATTTGTTGGAATTGTATATGATTCAAATCTTATATTTATTTTTAAAATCTGAGTGTTCATAGCTTCAATATCATTGATGATCAATAGTGTTTAGTCTAATAGCTGGTTCACAAATTTCATCTAATAAATACAAAAGTCGTAGTGATAGAAATGCAATAAATAATAAAATAAATGCAGGAAGAATTGTTCATATAATATTAATAAATGGCTACTCATTTTTTATAGGCTTCTATACTAGCTGGCCCTTAGAATTCTCCAAGATCCAAACACATTTAAACGACTTAAAAGAGAATTATATTCGCAATTTGAGAACATGTTTTATTTTGTAAGGATTAAAAATTAAAAACAAAAAAAAAATTGATTGATTTAGATTAAATTATATGTCAAAATTTTAAGAAATTATTAAAAAGATAATTGTAATTATTTTGGCAAACATTTGCTGAACATTACACCTTCATTATCATATCATATCATATTCATAAATATAAATTTTTCATTGAAAATAGAATATGTGAATTTTTTTGATTAATCGTATCACAGTTTGTGCAAAGATCTTTTGTAATGAAAGCAGTAACTTCCCTAACCAGAGGATAGTCTAAGAGCATACGAGTATTATATGTCATTCAGCCACCTGATTTCCATAACGAAGCCACTAATACCCTCAGTGTTATACTCCCTGATATCTTTTAGTTACCCATGGAATCTTTTGATCATAATTCGTAGACTCGGCAGATGACACATAATATGTTCTAGTGTCTCTGGCTCCCCTTTAGTCTCACAAGGCCTGCAAACATCTGTGATGCTATCAGGGTTTCTTAAAATCATTCCGTAACCATAAAGCTCTACAACTAGGAAGTATTCGTTCCTCTTAGAAAACGATTGTTGAGCTCTCTGAAAATTTTATCGAAACCTCCTCCAACAACGCTTCCAAATTTTGCAAATTTATTTTGAAAATCATGGTTATATTCAAAATACGTATCGCTAACTACGTCCATTGTATAGTCAACAAAATCGTCCATCAGAGCAATTAATTCGATTAAATGTGGAATGTTTTCGCACCACATGTATTACTCTAAATGATAATACGCATTCACAGAGACATCATATAGTGCGTATGGAAGAAGTCATTGCTGCTGTAGGGCTTAGCGTAGAGGAAGACCCGAATCAGTCTATGTACCATCGTGCACAGGAATTTTATATGTGTCCATCCGCTTTATGGAACAAACATGATGTGCAGGAGGTGTGGTTTCAACAAGACGACACAACATGTCACACAGTGAAGGAAACGTTTGGTAGCTGCATAGTTTGATGTTGCGGACCCGTAATTTGGCCTCTAAGATTGTGCGGTTTAATGTCGCAAGACCATTCTTATTTTTATTTATTTTATTAAATATTTCCATAATACATTTTTTCCATGTGACAGTAAAACGTAGCTGTCCAAAAACACATATTCTGATATTTACATTTGAGGTAAAGAGCTTATAAGGCTCTTACAAGTTCTTCTTATTATTTCTCGGCAAAGTAAGCAACTAGCGTTGTTGTACGTCAGTAAAAAATACCTTTTAATTTGATTTTAACTTTTTTCAATGAATGAGTATTTAGATATAAGGAACCAACAATTCTCATGGCTTTATTATCCTTAACGAAGTGGTGCTTTAAATTCAAGGATTGAAAGAACTAGTTTTTTAAGTGAAAAATAAAGAATAAATTCATTGAATCAGTGATTTTTTCCTTGAATTTTTGCATTTTTTTTGGGTTCAAAAGCAGAGTTATAAATGAAAGAGGCTTTCCTCTATCTCTTCCTTCGCCACCTGTCTTCTCTATCACTATCCCTTTTTTTGAAGAACGTAACACCTAATAATAGTAGTAGGAAATTATTTTCCTGAGTTTTAGAAAAGAATAGCATAGAATAGGGAGACGATCTGGACCGGCACTGCGACACCTGATGGATCTTTTGTACCATATATCTGTAAATTAAATTAAAACAATTTCTGTATGACTCTCCTTATGAAAGTCAGTACATATATTGGAGAAGCCCGCCTAATATCATCTGAACACAGAAACTCAGAATGATAAACACGCCTTTTACTGTCACATAATATGATACACTCGTATTGCCTGAGTGTTCCTTACCTTAAACAAATTCATCAATCTCTGCGACATATAAGTCTGTGAATCTAGTATTCGTCCCTACAAACCAACTTCAGTCAGATTTTCGTTATTATTATTATTATTATTAGTAGAGACCTCACTAAGTTATACTCAAAAAGCCTTAGTAAACTCCTTGTCGCCGTTTCCATTAAATAGTCTTCATAGTCCATTTGTTGTGCAATGATTAATTACGCCGTTTAGGGCCGCCAGAGGATCATTGCTTGCGGCACTACATAAGTCAACTGAAATACCCCTCTGAACCAAGAGATTTCTCACGAATTTCTTGTCTCAACAACTCGCAGCACTCAATAAAGTAGAGAAAGAGACAGTGAGACAGAGAGAGAGAGAACAAATTTAACTGTCCAAATTTCTTTCTTAGTAAAGGTTCAATCAGACGTTGCATAACCATAACCATAGAAAACAGCTGTACGAACCAAACTTATGGCCAACACTGTATTGGATTACAAGTATCTCGCCATAATGCCATAGCCATTACCATAGAAATCAATTGAATTTTGGTTATGGTTATGGTTATGGCATTATGGCTATGGCACGTCTAATTTAAGCTTTACATTCGAATTACAAATCAATTTTTTTTTATACTAATTAACGAAAACTTAAGCCGTTATTTGAAATAAACTTTATCGTATTTGTGCTTGCAACATAATTCTCTTCATTTTACTCCTTAGCCTGTATTCTAATATAACGCAATAACATGCGTACAGATTCGATTATTCATGTATACTCGTAACGAATGAACTTCCTTGCAGCAGTTGTTAAAATTTCTTGCAACCTTATTACTCGACTTGTTAAACCAAATTAAGTACAAACTTATAACCTCAACTCTACAGATTTCACACAAGCGAGTGCTAAGCACTATTAAATGCAAGTGCCACACACAGCCTCTTTAAGAATTATCAAGTTCAAACATTCATGGGCATGTTTAACTCTATGTGTGTTCATAAGCACACTCGTGTGTGTAAGCTTGTTTTCAGGCGTACTTTTACTGATGACTCTGGTCATCTTAAATCCCCTACTTAAATGGGGTATTACATTCGTTTCCATATGGCTGTATGTACATAAATACACTGAAGTCTATTCAAGAACAAAAAAATTCATAAATACATTAGATCATGGATGCTAAATAAGGCCAAAGGATTTATTCAACAGCGCCACATACATACATACATAGATATGTTGTCGTACATATGGATGTATGAATGTGCATTAAACTCAAAGATAAAAACCCGCACAAATACAAATACGTGTACTCGCATGTAGGAGTGAAAGTATTGCTGTTAACCACAAAATGTAATTCACATGCCACCGCAACGAAACGGCCACCATAAGTTGTCATGAGAAGACAACTTCTCTAAACATAAAGAGTTAAAAGGCTCGAAGGCATACCAGAGGTATAAATGTACATAAATATGCTTCTGTAGCATGAAAAAAAAGATTTCAAGCAACGTTGATGCTTGTAGTCGACAAGGATTTATAAAAAGAGTAGGAGAAAAAAATTAGAACCATTTCTAACTTTGATTTTAGAATATGAATTACAATCCAACAGTGAACGATGACGTGGCATCTATTGGGATACATATCCACATACGAACTCGTGCTGGATTTTTGTGAATGTTTTCAAATTGATTGCAGCCTAGAACTATTTTTCCGTATCATGTAATTTGTGTCCAACTGATTCATTTACCTATCTACCTCTTGGGTTTTAGTGAAACAACTAAAACTCATTGTAGAACTAAAGAGTGTAACCCAACATTCCATTGTGGTTGGTTGCCCTTCGGCAACAGGAGCACTTAAAGCAGCTGAGAATGCATGTGAACAGTGATGCCAGATTTATTGATAAATATCTTTCTATTTTTCAAACAATATACATATGTATGTATGCATACCTTTACATACTAAAGGTTCAGTTAGCCGATTGTAATGGTATGTTCCTGCAACGGTAAGAAACAGCTGATCAATATTGTTATGTGAGAAGTAATGTATAGATTCGTACCTTCCGGTTAATTCTCTATAACAATTTTCATTACTTTTCATATAGCAGTGTCGGTCAGCTGTTTCAGTTGCATTCCACTATAATCAGTTAATTGAGCCTTAAGTCCTAATTTACACTATGCAATTCTTATTGCTAAGCTGATTTGTTTGTAAAAAAGAGAGACGAGGGGAACATAACCGTTTCTTTTCCGCTAATCTCTCTCTCCTAACAAACTAATCAGCTTTGCAATGAGACTTGCATAGTGTAAATTAGGACTAAGCATTTTACTTCCACATATTATGGCATGTTTTTTGTTAAGACGTTTAGAAATGTAAGTTGACAATACTGCTTGATATGTGTGCTATTTGAACAGCTGTTATTTGGTTTCTGCTTAGCATGATTGGCTTTTTCGTCATGAATAGACCTACACCTAAGAAAAAACATAGTTCAGTTTGAGAAAATAATAGCGCTGATTGTTGAAACGTCTAGTAATAGTGAACCAGGGCTTAGAGAACTACTTTTTGAGGTAGAGGTGCATGGTTTTGGCAAATTCGCAGAGTTTTGCCGTTCTTGATTTTCTCTTGTCTTGAATTTTTTAGACACTGTCTAAAATTAATGGGTAACAATTTTGCTTTACTGTACCTATGTTCTGTAACTTGCGAGAAGTTTTCGCGTCGAGAAAAATCAAACAATTATATTGGTTGTCCTGTTTTTCACAGGCTGATTCACATACAACCTGAAATAAGCTTACAAGAAACATGAGCAAGGAACTAAGTGTTTTGTTAGTCATCCTGTGTTTCACAGAATGACAGCAAACTTTTCCTTTGGAAAAGTTCTCACCAAAGTTACAGAACATGGGCACTGTTCTGCAAAAACACCAATGTGAGTCCGATCACGGGGGAGACATGCAAACATCTAGTAATGAAATTTTTTTTTTAAATTGGCTTATGGTAACTAAAATAATAAATATAAATTTTTGACTCTACTGTATTTAAAAATCTAAAGAAAATTCATCTATAGTAGTCAAAATATTATTTGTTGGGGTTTGTGGAGAATTGCTCATTTGCAAGTGGAAAACATCAAATAAAAATTTTGATAAAGCTTGCGACTGTGGGTTTACAAATTTTGTAATTTTTATTAAAATCTCCAGCCATAATAATTGGCACGAGTTGGAGATTGTTACCCAGCTGCAGTGTAAGGCAACAGTACGTAATGAAGATATGTTATAATATAACATTATAAATTTAATTCTTTATTCTTTATATAACTCTTAAACAAATATTTGACATTTAAAACGCTCTTTCATATAAAAGTTTATATATATATTTTATTTATTTTATAATTTTCCACTTTTTAACAAAATTATTTTTACTGGCAAAACTATTACACTTCACAAGCAATTTCTATTAAAATTTAAAGTGCTCCTGAAGGTATGCTTCAAAATTCGGTTGAGTGTATTTCAATGCAGCTGTTTAGTTTTTCTGTACTTCTTGTTCGTATGATTACACTAATATACTCATACATAGCAAAATTTGTGATGGTATTGTGAAAAATATTTTTACCCTGTAGCGTATAGATGTTTACACATCAAAAACTGAATCAACAAGTTCTCATTAATGTTTCTGTAATTCGCGAACTTCCCTAGAACGTGGCAACGCTAATAAAGACTAAACATGTTGAAAATATTTATGTTTGCAGTTAAAAAAATATTCCAACTCAAAAAACCCACACATGCTCGTCATTATCATCATTTGCGAAAGAACTCATATGGAGACAGCACTTCGAATAATACGAATAAAGCAAAATAAACAACAAAAACAAATTTGAACTACCAGTGTTCATAATCAATGAACGAACATTGGTTTTGCTTTTATGAACCCAGTTTGTGCATTAAATGCTAAAATGTGTTGTGGTTTATTTTGGTTTTATTCGATTCATGTTATATTGAGATGCAATAATGACGTTGTGATAATTGTTACAAACACTCGCGCTCACATGACAAAAATGATGCAGCTGGTGGTGAGTTTGTTTTTAAATTGCAAAATGTTGCTAGCAACATGTATCAGCTACATAAACCCTCTTTAATTTTGTTTACTTCAACCAACAGTAAAAAGGAAGCCATTGTTATTGTGTGTGTGTATTGTATTGGTGCATGTTGGTGTTTTCGTTGTTTTTGTTAACTTTTATTTTATAACATCTGCTTTTGATTGATTGTTGGTGGTTTGGCTATTTCTTTTTGTTGTTTTAAATATGAATGTATTAGTATTTTTCTTTGTGATAAACATAATCACTCAGTTTTTCCTAAGATTAATTTTCTTTTATTTGTTTTGCATTTTAGACAAATATTTTTGTAAGTAAAACAAACGACTGACTGACTTTTGAGTGTTGTCGTCTTACTTGTTTAATAGTTGTAAGGATTTTAGTTTTCCATCTTTTTATTTAAATATCCGTTTTAAATAATGACCCGTAATTAATCTACTGAGGTTAAGTTGAATATTACTATTCATATTGCTTTGAATTGTTGAAGCTTGTTGGTGGCTTGGTTGTAGGATATACATACATACATATGCATGTATGTACAGTGGCGAAAAGCATTATTCGGCATTTACTAAACCGGTTTTGTTTTGGTAAAGTAAAGTAAAGAAAAAATTTATTGAGCCTTATTTTGACAATGAAAGTTTTTAAAGTTAATGAATGATATAAAGATTAATTAAGACTATAAGGTATTATCTTAAAAACTTTAAATTTTAACAGCACCAAGCTTTAACAATTATGAGATACATAAGTATAATAAAATGTTAGTACAATTATATATAGGACGATATGCCCTTGCTCCCGGGGCTAACATAACATAAGAGGAGAAATCTTAAAATATACGTCTAAAAAACAAAAGTTAAAAGAAAAATATAAAATAAATAAAATGTTTACAGAAAAATTGGATTTTAAAAGAAAATAAAACAAAAAAAACATGACATACATATGTACATACTTAACCCTTTAACGGAAATAGCTATAGGGATTGGTTTTGATTTATTTTTATTGGTGGTGAAACTATAACCTCTGTCTACAGTGGAATAAATAACCAACAACCTATCCCTAAGGTTGTTGGTTATTTATTGGAGAATATTCTTCTCATTGAATAATAAAAAAATAATAAACCTTAAGTCTAGAGGGAATATTCTTCCCACAAAGAAATAATAAAGTAAAATAAAATAAAACAAATTCTTTTATCTAATTTTTCGACCTTTTTTATGTATTCAATTAAACTATTTTTTTGAGCTTTAGGTCTGGTATTATTTGTCTTTTATTTTATCAATATTTCTTTAACCTTTGGTTAACTTCTTCAGGATATATGTTTATTGTTTTTTGTTTTTTAATATACAGTATTTATATTATTCAATCGTGTTATTTTAAAATTGTAAAAAATAATTTTTAATTGAAAGGAGAAAAGAAAAAAGAAAAATACTATATATTAAAAAACAATAAACATATATCCTGAAGAAGTAAACCGAAGGTTAACGAAATATTAATAAAATAAAAGACAAATAATACCAGACCTAAAGCTCAAAAAAATAGTTTAATTGAATAAAATAAAATAAGGAAGTAACATGTACATATTATGTTAAGCGTGTTTTTTTAGAGTGTCAAAATTTTGAGTTGGCGTCACTGCTCTATTTAAACACCCATTTAACAGCTGATAGTTCCTTTTTATTTAGTTTGCTTTGAAATTTCATTATGAATCGACTTGCACCAAAGCAGCGCGTGCAAATTGCTGAAATTTTTAATCAAAATAATTATTCTACTCACCCCACTCATCGCGCAATTCTTCCATTTTCCATGAAGCCAATTTCTGGTTGAATGGGCACCTAAATAAGCAGAAGTTTCGTATTTGGAGAATCCACAAGATTTTGGTGAAGCACCATTAAATCCTTAGAAAATTACTGTTTGAGGCGCTTTATGGGCTGGCGGAGTCATTGGTCTACATCTCTCTAAAAACTATGATGGTCAGAGTGTTACTGCGAATGGTGAACCGTATAGGAACATGATTCGAAATTTTTTAGTACCTCAATTACGTAGCATTAATCTTGCTGATATGTGCTTCCAACAGGAAAGAGCACCACGGCACATCGGGCGCTACAATTCATTTACTCAAAGAAACTTTTGATGAAAAATTAATTTCATTTAACTGGCCACCAAGATAGTATGATTTAACCGCATTGGATTATTTTCTTTGTGGTTATGTTAAGTTACTTGTCTACGTCGATAAACCACAAACAATTGAACACCTGTAAGTCAACATTCGAGGAGTTATCGGCGAAATACGGCCACAAATGCTGCGAAAAGTTGTTGAAAATTGGTGTTCCAGTTTGCGCCTTCTACGCACCAGCCGTGGCGGCCACTTGGCAGAAATCATATTTAATTTTGTGGCAAAAAGGAAAAAGTGCTTAAGTCGAGATAATCTAATTTTGAGCTAATGGTACCTGCGTAATCTGCATATTTGAGAGTACCTCTGGGCAAAATCTGAATTAATTTGAGCGATTTTCAATTGTTATTACTTTTCACATAACAATATCGATCAGCTGTTTCCTACTGTTGTAGTTACTTTACATAACAATCGGCTAACTAAGCCTTAATACGTCGTTTCGTATTTTATATTGTGTCAAAATTTCATATACATACATAAATAGCTTGTACCATCACCTCCTGAAAAAAGAATATTTTTTATGTCTTCATTGAGTTGTATGCAAATTGGAAACTTAAAACGCATTTTCTGCAAAACTGGTTTACTTTTGAGTTGTGACTCTATTGCAGTAAATGAGCGATATGCATTTTGACTGCATGCCACACTACTTACGTGCAACATGCGTTACGTATCATGCATCATGCATTACGTTTATTTTAAAATAAACACACAAATCCACCACACAACAAACAAAATAAACAAGCAACATTTTTACAAACACACACACACAAATATACGAAAAATACGAACAGAACTCACCACTCATGTTCACGAAAACGGCAACAGCAACAAAAACACAAGGAGACCGATGATTATTCAAACATGTGAAAACAAGTTTTATTTAGTTGTTTACAAACAGAGCAAATGAACGGTTGTATCGTGAAAGAATAACGGAAAAGTGGAACCGAAATTTCTTTTATTTAACTAAGAAAAAAAAAAATAAACGAAAGCAAATAAAAAATGTTAATTAAAAAAGAATATCGTACTACTGAAAAATTTGTGTGCAATTAGACGGAAATTTGTGAATTAAATATCTTTGAACAGAATATAAAAATTCAAAGAAAAATAGCAATAAAACGCGCGGGATTTGTGCATCTGCCTTAAAATCTAAAACATCATTTGCTCTTTTCGTTTGTTTTATACTTATGTATGTATGTATTTCTGGCGTAAAAAATCGTGTTATTTTTAAAAGCGCTTTAATAGGGTTTTGATAGTTGTGTTTTAACGGTGGTGTTATTATTATTATTGTTGTTTTTGTTGTTCTATATGAAACACTAATTACCGCATGTCGCGTCCGTGTACAATTTCGTGTTTTTATGTTCATTTTAAATACGCATGAGGATTCCGGTGATTATAGTATGAAAAAATTTATTTAATTTTTTTTTATATTATTCTACTGAACTCTACTACTCTATGATGCCAGTGCTGGTTTTTTAAATGGAGGCTGCTGTTGTTGTTTGTTGTTGTATGTTGGTTGGATTGCACGCGTTTGAACGAGTGCTCATAGATTTGCATGTCTGTACGGCTGGGTGAATAAATGAATGAATGATTGAACAAGCGAAAGGATAAAGTTGAAACATGATAACGTTTTTGTTACCCTAGTGTTCATTTAAAATACAATAAAATCCCATTTGCCGATACAAATGTATATACATACATACACACATGCACACATACGTACATATGTATATGTATATGTATGTACATATGTGTGTATATCCTTGCATGAATGTTTTGAAGCTACATGCACACAAAAACCAGAAGGAGATTTAAAACGCTTTTACACATTCACATAAGACTCCCTCCCATACATAAACACTTACGTAAATAAAATTTAAATAAATGTTGTGTTTTACTCTGTTTGTGTTTTTCCAAAAATAAAACAAAATTTCTGAAAAACAAGGATATCACAATATTTCGCTAGAGCCCAAACGTTAGCAGCAACAGCAGCAGCAGAAGTAGCATCATCACACACACGAGTACATACTTACTTACATCAACATCATCATCATCATCATCATAGCAAACATTTAAGCATAACAAAAACAACAGCAACAACAATCTGAACAATAAACAATATCTGAAGGAACAACAAGCAAAGCTTCAAGGAATTAATTCCTTAAATTTTTATGAAGCCCGATCAATATTATTTCTTACTAATTTATTAATTAAATAATGATTTACACAATGATTTGGAGTCCTTGCAGCACTGCCTTTGCCAAATTTTATTTAATTCCACACGATATTTTGTCACTTCAAGAAAAAATTAGCAATACAAATTTTAAGTTATTGCACTTAAAGTAGTGAAACATTTATGTAAATGGTGTCCCAACAAGAACGCAAGATTTAAATTTTAAATAAAAGACAGATTTAAAAAATAAAATCGTGAAGCTTTATTATATCGTAAAGTAGACAGAATGAGGTTATGTGTGGAACAACATATCGGGCAGATGGCCGCCGCGGCTTTTTTGGCACACACGCGATCTTTTAATGAAATTTTCAATGACCGTTTTCCATAAATGCTGCGGTATTTCATTAATGCAGCGTCCAATTTCTTCTTTTAAGGCTTGAGCCGTCGTCGGCTTATTCACGTAAACCACCGACTTAAAAAAACCCCAAAGGAAAAAATCTAGTGGTGTTAAATCGCACGAAGTAGGCGGCCAATTCTGGTCTCCAAAACGCAAAATAACATGACTGGGAAATGATTGATGCAGCAATTGAATTGTTTTTCTGGTTGTATGACATGTTGCGCCGTCTCTCCACATTCATTTCTTCAATTCTAGGCACTAAAAAACTGATTATCATTTCAATTTTGCTGAGCTCGGTGTCGAAATGAGGTGGATGGAATTTGAGCGACATCATCATCACGTACAGCTGCGACATTTTCGGTCTATCAACCTGGTCGAAGGCGCGTTGTTTTCTTTACATCACTAACAGATCCAGTTTCGGAAAATTTATCCATTAATCTCTTTACAGTTGACTCTTTTGGAGCATTATTGTGACCCCAAATTGATCGCTATTTGCGAACTGTAGACACAAAACTTTAACTATTTTGGTAAAAAAATTTCACAATGAGAATGCGTTGTTCATTCGTGTAGCGCTCCATTTTTACGAACTTCGTACCTTCTATTAGCAAACAATTACAATTGTTCAAATGTCAAACAATGACACTTCGAACGGCACCAAATTTAAATCTTGCGTTCTTGTCTGGACAGCCGTTATAAACAGAGGAAAAATCACAAATTTTAAACGGTGAAAGGAATTTTTTAAGTACCAATAGAGTAAAAATTAATTTCTGATAAAATTTCCAGTAAAAGAGTAGTAAGCGATAGGCACGCTAATTAAAAAATATATATGTATGTATGTAGGTATGGCATTTGATGACAAGAATAAAAATATTCTTTACCTTAGGATGTGGTCTACGATGTTCGCAGAAAACGTTTGAAAACAACAATAATATAAATACCTGTTTGACGATATCGAAAGAATACTTTCGACTAAAAATTTATATTGAAAACAACAATAAAATAGGTATACAAATTTGCTTTTGCTTTCAATATACATATGTACATAAGTAATCGTTCAAAAGTTTTCTGTCGAAATCGTGTAATAGGTCTGTATGACAATAACACTGTGTGATAAGTTTTAATGAAATCGAAATACCTGTGAAGCGTTAGCATTTTTCTGGTAGATATTGTCGAGCATAACAACGATATGTATTTGAAATTTTCCAAACACCCCCAAAAATCTTGATTTACGGGTAAAAACCAGTTTGTTTTCGTACGCGTATGTACGTATCAATCTCCAACTAACTTGAAAATCAACCCATTTTAATTTTATAAACAGATTTTGAAAGAAGATACTAAGACCTTTTGAACCATATATACTTTGTTTAAGACAATTTCTGTATTTTTTCACCAAATATAATTTTTTGGGGGTTTATTTTGACACATTTCTACTTTCAATTAGTTCTTAGAGTGCGAACAGAGTGGCCGCTTGTTGCCGAGCCGAGCCGACTGACGCTTATTGCAAGAACTTGTTCATGCGAGAAACAAGTTTGAGTCAGCATAGTGGATGCGAGAAGCAGCGCTGGTGTTTTATCTATTATTTTTGTTTTATGTATGTTTGTATGCATTTGGGTTTGGTGTTCATTTCGTGTTTAAAACGTGTCTTAGAAAATAGTAATTATGATTTGAGTTTTATTTTGTTGAGAAAAACACGGACATTTTTATTATTTTTTTTTTTAAGTTTTTGATTGCATGTGTTATTTATTTTTTCTTAAATTTTTGTTTTAAATTTTTTTTATGTTTTCAAACAAGTTGAAATCATAACAAAATAACATAACAACTGTTTTCTCGCATTCAATCGGCCTTGCGCTCTGACCAGCTCGGCGCCCACTATGACCTGTTCGCGCTTATTTGTACTAATTTGCCTAGTACCAGTTTTCTCGCATTGGTTCTCGCAATAAGCGTCAGTCGGCTCGGCTCGGCAACAAGCGACCACTTTGTTCGCACCCTTAGGCATTATTTTTGTGCTGGAAGCATACTGTTTATGACTTTTCAAAAAAACATAATTGATTAAGATTCATATGCAGGTTTGTGCTAAAAATATTTCCTGGAAATTGACTGAGTTATGAAATATTTTATTAGAAGCCCTTTAGTTACAAAAACTACTTGCATGATGTTCTCCGCGTTCTATTTATGAACTTTCTGTGTATTTAAGCTTCCAGAATGATGAAAGTTCAGTATAATAGTCGTATATCACAACGCAAAGTATAAAACTGGTACAAGTGATTGCCAATTTTTTTTTTCTTGGCGATCACTGTTGTACCAATTTTATACTTTTAGTTGATATACGTCAATTAAATTGTACTGTTACTATCCTGAAGGCGTTTAAGCACAAATAAATACATAAATAACACTTTCCTGAACTTGTAACTTGCAGAAAATGGCCTCCACTTGCGGGATATCATTTTTAACAACTAATCTAAAAATATTCCCTATAAATTTACTGTATTTAAAAAACAAAAAATTAAAAAAATATGTCTTAAATAAAAAGTTATAAGGAATTTACACCACTTCGGTCTTTCTGGGCCACCCTGTATCTTTCCTTTAATTTTAGGGATTTATATTTCCCCAACCCGGGATTTGTGGATTCTAACTATCGAACGCCGGGATTTTTAAAACTCAGTCCCGACTGGTATCTCTGGTCTTAATAGATGACGCTCGTCATCGGCTAGTAAGTCTTAAATGGTGTCTACCTGCAGACTTGGCTATAAACAATGCTGGTGGTGATATCGAAGCAACACAACTAGTGGCTGTGGTTGCTATTAAAATCACGGAGATACCACTAGTGCTGCATTGGGATCAGCCTCCTTTCCTAAGTGTGTTTTTAATATTTTCGTATGTCCCAAAGGGCAATCTTCAGTTTCCCAAGATTTTTCGATACTCTTGTATAGATCTCCAATCGTTGCACTGTGTCTGAAACATAGAATTCTATCTTCTGCGGGGCAGTCAGTGGTATCTCTGCCAAATTGTCACTATTTCATTTAATTTTCACGACCTCGATTTAGATTAAAAAAATCTTGTTTGCTTTCTTGTAAGTTATTGCTAAATAAAATCCTTTAAACTTCTGCCACAAAAGCCTTAGTTTGCTATCGTTACTTCTTATTTGTTTTTAAATCAAAAAGGATATCTTGTTGCTGTTGTTGCTGCTCTCTTTCTTCTTCGTACACACAATTTTGCATATTTCTATATGTAAATGTTTGTATATTTTTCATTATTGCTGTAAAATCCGTAACAAAGTATACAGATTTTTGGCCGGTAGACAGACAGTTAGGCGGACAGACTTCAGCATGCACGTGCATTTTATGTTTTTTATGTCTAGGGTTGTCGCCTCAAACCACCCACCCCTCTTGCAAAAATTTACTTAACTCATACTCATACATATTGTGCCTGCTTTAATGTTCTTTCTCTTCTTGCTTTCAGGCGTTTTTTGTTTCAACGCTGGCATTAACGGCAACTGCAACAAATATTTTCGGTTTTTTATGGTCCACAACAAAAGGATTAAATCTCTCAAAGTGTTGAGCAGCAACAACGACAAGAAATATTCGTATATAAAAAATCGGTGAAAAGTAAAAACATAAGCGCACGCAAGAATTTAAATGCATTTGCTGCACAAATGTAATCAATATGAATGAATGCACGAATATAAAGTGTTATTAATTTAAATTAATACGCGGGTACAAATGCAACATTTTCGTTTTTTTTGTGCAAGGTTGAAATTTGAAACGAACATATTGGAAAATAAAATCTGAAATAAAAAGCTTTAGTGAAAAAAAGCTAAAATGTAATAAGAAACAGAGAAAATTAAACGAGAAAAAAAACAAACAAAAAATTAAATATATTTACAAAAAAGTAAGCAAATTAATTTGCTTTAAAAAGTGAACACAAAAAATACTTAATTAGTAGAATATAAAGTTAAAAAAATTAGAAAAAGAAAATTCTTAGAGAACAAAAAAAGAAAGAAGATATAGATTTTAAAAATATTTCACAGAAATGAAAGTATTTTTCGTAGTGATGAAACCTTAAGAAATGAAAATAAAAATATATTACATAATGTGTTAAATTCCTGCCAATTACAAAAAAAAAATATAATTAAATAAAAAAATATATTGCTTAGCCTTAAGACATTAGAAAAAAAAGCTAAACGTGCATAAATCAAGAACAAAATTGCCAACCCAGTCCTCAAATTCGGTTAATTATAATTCTACCTTTAGAAACATTTCAACCATAATTTGTTATACTTAAGGTTATTTTAAAACTCGTCTAGTATAACAAATTATATTGTAGCACGCAATCATCAAAAACAAAAAAAAAACATCAGAGGAACAACATTTGCAACATTCTCAAACAGCAGCAGCAGCAGCAAACTACATGCTTCCTTTTTTAGCCTCTGGTAATACACAAATTGTATTTTATTATTATTCACTCAACAAATTTAAATCAACATAAATTTTTTTGAATTTCCTGCAATAATTTTCAAAAACCTGAAACGAAAAAAAAAATTATAAAAATAAGAAAGTAAAAAAAAAAAATGCTGAAATCTATAATGAAATTGGTAAAATTTTAATAAACATACAAGTGATTTATGCCCATAACAAGGATGCACTGCGGTTGGATTTTTGTTTAATTAATGTAAAATTTAAAAATAATAAATTAAAACAATAAAAGCAGCCAGCCACTAAAAAAAGCAAATTGAAATCATCATCATTATAAATGCGCAGAAATGGATGGCATATGTTAATTAAATACATAAAGGTAAGTTTAGTATACGCAATAATTTATAATTTTACTGATTTATGTTTGTATGTATGTACATACATATTTAATTGATATAATTTATTTTATTATTGCGTGCAAAGGAGGGCAATTTAATTACTGCTTTAAAAGAAAATACTTCAACGGTTTTATTATCGGCTTTAAATTATAAAAATTTAAATTAATTGTTTTGGTCAGCTGAAAATTTTCATTATTTTTTTCAATTTGCAATTGAAATAATATCTATAATCCCCTTTTATGCTGTAGTGTATTTAAACTTACAACAAAGAAAAAGGTTGCAGTGCCACGGAATACCTATATTAGTTGGGTGAGGAGAATAACTTCAACCGGCAGAGGGAAATGACCACTGTGGCCAAACCCTTCTTCCTCAGCGAATCAAACCTAGTGGAAAATGAAGACAACAAATCATACTAAAAACTGAATTGTATTTAATTTCATAGGCTTACTCATCCAAAATACTGGGCAGTTAGAAGCACTAAATGTTGTTAGAAACATCGCATTCCGAGAATCACTAACGTAAGCGAGACCAATAAAATGTGTTCTACGATAGTACACGAAAAGTTTTTTATTTATTGCATCTAACAGCAATAAATCAGCAGATGCTAATTCTAATGTAATATCAGAGCGCCCTCCTACGTTGTGTAGCAGAATCATCTGCGAAGTAAAATAACCAATAAAATGGCTATTAACCACAACTTCAAAAAAAAAAAATCATGCGCCTCATTTAACACCAGAGGCGCTGCAACACTGCATTATTAAAAAAACGTGCAAAAAGCAGAGTTATAAAATAATGAAGGTTTTCTCTGTCTTTCCCCTCACTGTCTGTCTTCTCTATCACTATACCTTTCCTAAAGAAGGCAACACCTAGTAATAGTATTAGGCATTCATTGCCTGAGTGTTACTTCTCTTTATACAAAAAAAAAAGCCGCTTATCGAGAACAAAAATCATGCATTATAAAAGCGCAATTGCAATTGATTCCGTTTCGTTGTCTCCCTTTCATAAATGCTTCCATCAAAATAAATTTTTTTGCTAGGTAGGTTCTCTTTTAAAGTTTTTGTCTTTTCTATTGTGAGCG
Source organism: Tachina fera (assembly GCA_905220375.1). Taxonomy (NCBI): domain Eukaryota; kingdom Metazoa; phylum Arthropoda; class Insecta; order Diptera; family Tachinidae; genus Tachina; species Tachina fera. The sequence goes on along the minus strand of LR999967.1, from coordinate 96,786,451 downwards.
GATCAATCGATAGTTCGGAACAAGGCGAATTTATTAGGTGAAAGCCCTACACCAGGCGACTAATGTCATTATACCACGCCAAATGCCAAATTTGGCTTATTCGCATAAGCCTAAAAGCATGTCTGGTGTTTGATATTTCCTATAAGAAACATATACATACTTTGACAATGCTACCCTGTTTTGAAAATTACAATGGCAATTTACACAAAAGAAGTACAAATGGTTATTGCTGTTGTAATATTTGTTGTAGCAATGCGGGTTCCATGATTGATGTGCCTTGGTTCGGAACATACATATTGTTACTGCTATTAATTTTACAAATAAATACAATATAATAATATTTTTTTTCGACAAAAAATTATTTATTTTGGTAACACCAAAAATCAAGAGAATGAGATGACGGAAAATTTTTTAAAATTAGATGCCAACATAAACTAATTGTGCAGCGTTCCATAGTCAAAACTTATCTCTTAACATAAACTTTGTTCCCCTTTTTGGTAGTGCAAACGCCCTAGACTCTAACCGGGATTGTCAGATTATCTCATAACTTTTTAACCAAATCGATTTAAAAAATCGTTAAGAGTCGCCAAACTCAATTTTATGTATTATTTATTTGATAAATTTAATATTGATTAAAAAAATTTTCAAGAAATAATTTCTGGCGATTTAATTTTTTTCTATTGTTTTATAAACAAATTTTTTTTATTAAAAACATAAAAATAAATTTATTTTTATGGGATTATGGTTTTTTTTAATAAAAATGTTTATAAAACAATAGAAAAAAATTAAATCGCCAGAAATTATTTCTTGAAAATTTTTTTAATCAAAATTAAAAAAACTTTAATGAAATTAAAATAATGCGACTTTAGCGATTTTTTTAATATCAATTGTAATATCAAAAAAAATCGCTAAAGTCGCATTATTTTAATTTCTGGTTTGTTTTTTGCAAATACTTTTTTATCAAAGTTATTCCCCTGAATTATAAAAACTTAGAAGTTCAATTAAAAAAAATAAACATAAAAATCACCAACATATTTATGTATCGCCAAATCAAAAAGTTAGATGCCAAACAAGTTTCGAAATCGCCACTTTAGGCAAGAAATCACCATATCCGACAGCCCTGATCCCATGCCTGTGTCTTATAGACAGAGTTGCTAGAACTTTTAGGGATAAATAAAATCTGCAAAATTTAAAAATTATTCACGAAAAAATCTGAAGAATTTACATTTTATTTTTAAAATCTTTCAAAAATCTTCAAAAAATTTTTAATACAACTTTTTTATATTTTGTTGAAAGAAATTAAGAATTTTTCAAAAAAATTTACATACATACATATAACGAAGAAATGCTCAGAAATTCAGATGTTTTTTTTTGTCGTTAAGTGGAAACTTACACTGCAAGTCTTATTGCTAAACTGATTAGTTTGTGTAAGAGAGACACGAGGGGAACATTAACGTTTCTTTCCCCTAGTGTCTCTCACCCAACAAACTAATCAGACTTGCATAGTATAAGTTAGGACTCAGTTAGACGAATTGTTGCAACAACTAGCCACATCAAACAACAGGTGAAAAATATAAAAAATAAATAAATAAATAAATCAGGAAAATATTTTTTTAAAATAAATTTATACATATTTATTAATTTGTGCAATTTCTTTACACATATTGCATTTTATGTTTGCATTTTTGTTGTGTGTAGAATCATCATGTAAATAAATCTGCAAAAAACCAATAATATTAATTTTCAAATTTGCAATAAAAACTATATTCTCATTTTTAGATAAAAAAATATAAAGTAAATAAATTTACATTTTTTTTAAGAGAAAAGATTCAATCGATTGCATATTTACACATTTGTAAAAAGCTAATTGGGTACAAGTATTACAAAAAATAAAAAATAAATAAAACATAAATAAATAAATGGTTGTAAAATATTACATTTCAAATGTTCATGTAATACTTTTTATTACAAGAAATCCCTGTTGGAAATTTTTTCACAGAGTACCCACTACAAATAATTTGCAGTCCATATTTTATTACCTAACAAACGATTTGGAAACTTAAGCAATAGAGAAGAAAGTAATAAGTTTCACTTAAGTGTCTCATTTTTTAGGTATGAATGATACTACTACTTGTTGGTAAGTTATAAACCAACAGCTTTATGTATAAGGTAAAACTTTATGCCCGTGGCCAAAATTAATCATGTTCTTTGCGAGTTCCCCCATACAATTTGATATTACCATGTAATTAATACATTAATTTGATATTACAGTGTAAAATTACAATAATAATTAATAATGTATTAATTACACTGTGCTCGAATTCGAACTTTTTTTGTACTCGTAGCAAGAAAGGACCCTGTGGGCAAACCCAATTCGAATATGCTGAATTCAAATTGTTTAGGCCGGAAAATTTCTTTTCAATATTTTTTTTTCAAAAAAATGGAATTTTTTTATTGGGGAGGGGGGGGATTTTAGATTTTATTTATTTTTTGCAATTTTCTTTTAAAAAATTTCATTAGAAAATTATTCAGTAAGAAGATTAATGTACCTTTTCACAATGTATGGTTAAGAGTTAACGTGAATTTTAACTGACAGTTCTTAATACAAAACTTGCCGTCAAAGTCCTTGTTATCTTTTAACCATACATTGTGAAAAGGTACGTAAGACGTTTTTGTTTAAAAATATTTTTGAGTGTTTGGTGTTGAATTCTCTAAATCATTTTCTTCAAAAATTTCTCTTTTCTTTAAGAATGAAAAATAAAAATATTGCTACCAAGTTTTTTAAACATAAAAATTATCCTCAGTTTCTACAATACGGACGGCCGACTTGAGTATAAAATTTATATAAAAATAACTAATTTTTTAAAATAATTTTCATAAAAATTTTCTAGACGAGTCGCCTGGTTGACTTGTGGACACTACACATTTAATTAAATTAGTGCACGATAGTTTGAAAAATATATGAAAAATATGTATGTGGTGGATATAATGTTTTTGGAACAAAAGCGTAAAGCAATATACACAAACCTTCTATCACAGACAATAACCAATAATTGTCTTAAAGAATCACAATGTCGACTTTTTTTGTCCATAGACAAGTCACAATCGTCGGACATAGTTAGGACATGAGAGATATCAAATAATTTGTTTTGTGTTGATGTAAAGTTAAAATTTAAAATGTATAACCCTAAAATATATAATCGTCGTGTTTAACAGAGCACTGTTAATAAAAAACAGACCTCTGTTAGACTAATTTTTCTCACAAAATGCATTTGATACCCGTTTTTTTAAGTAAAACAAACCAAACAATTTAACTTGAGTTCCTTCTCTATGCCTCATTTATTTAGATATAACATTAAATATTTCAAACGAGACGTAAAATTCATATCCTAACCCACAGTCATAATATGGATTTTGATAATTTTTTCAAAAGCCGTAGGAAATGGTGAGAAAAAGAATATTAGAAGACACTCCTGTATGGAGGCCTCTAAGTTAATGTCCAGTAGTCAAAAGTTATGAAAGCCGGTTTTTGTAGAAATCACAATACAATTAATATAAAACTAATTAGAAAAACTATTTAAAAAATAAATAAATAAAAAACTATTTAAAAAATAAATAAAAGATAAATAATATTAGAAGATACTCCTACACGCCTTTAGATTTATGTCTTCAATTTTCTGGTTGATTTGGCTTATAAAACTGGTATCAAGTCTATTTTGTGAGAAAATAAATTTTATTATTTAACAGGGGTCTGTTTTTTTTTGGTAACAGAGGTATTTAAACATGGTGGTTTGTGTCTAGGCTTAAAATTAAAAAAAACTAAAATTTAAATTTAAAATTAAGCTTTATACCAATTTTTCTTAAGTACCTTGGGTAATTTTTTTAAGATAATAAAGAAGTTATATTTTTGAGAGCAAAACAAGTCATGGACTACAAAGAAAATTTTTTTTGCAAAACATATAACTTTAACATTTTTAGGGATACAATGATAGTGTTTACATGTTTTATATATGTCTTCAACCCCAATTATAGGGGTATTCGATTTAATGGGTTTAAAATAAAATAAATACGAATTAAGGGGCTTTTTCAATATATTTACTAAAACGATAAAAAAACACACATTTTTCTTTATTATTCATTAACGAACTGATCTTTAGAAAATAAACAACCCACACTAAAAATTGCAGTTAGCAAATAATTACGAAGAAGATTTTATTAAAAAAAATTACGAATTAGCGAGGGGACCAACATGTATGGAAATTTTACGAATTAACGAGATTTTTTTAAAAATTATTAAGATTTATCGGGAATTACGATTTATCGGGGCTCGAATAATAGGGATTTGACTGTATATATAGAAATTTATAATAAAGTATAACTTATTCTGTTCGATCGTTAAGCGCATTGTGATATTTTTAAATACTCGTATATGATACACTTGCGCTGCATGGTGCTTTGGAATTCTAAATTCGTTGAATAAAATGTGTTAGAGTTAATATTATGATAAATTTAGGATTGCTGCATATGATGTTACTGATGATGTTCTTTATGAAATAATCTGGAAAAAAAATTTTATTGACACTTGCTGTGCTTTTGACACATAACACAAAGCGGGTAATCTTTAATAATTTAGAGCGAATTTTAGAAACGTTTAAATGTTGCTTTCGCTTTATTGTTTCTAAGATAATTTCACTTCCTCTTTGTAGCTGCGGAATATAGTGATAAAGTGATAAAGTGTAGAAAGCAGGTGGTATGACACCTGTCTGCTGCTAACAATGTCATACGACAATTCTTGACTGCTATCACACTATCTTGTTGTAATGCCAACACTAATATAATTATTATTAAAACCGCTACGGCAAAGCACGGCCTGTTGATCTGTTATACTTAAAAATTTTCCACAAAAAAATTTCATGCTGGGTCTCTGTTTTAAAAATGACTTTAGAGAATATTGCAGACTTCAAAAGTATTTCTTTGGTTTTATATTTTTTTAATACTTTTAAAATGCATTTAAGATCATAAATCATGCACAAAAGTAAAGCAACCCCACCGCAATGTGTGTGTGTGTGAATGTATGTGTAAAGGATTATAAAATATTTGTATGTATGCAGATGCAAAGTAATTGGGAAGCAAAAGAGAACAAATGCACATGCATATATTTACAAACAAATAAAAGATTTTCGTAAATGAATACACAAGTGTTAAGTTGTTTAGTTTTCAAAATAAAGAGTTTGTGAAGACTTTTAATATTGAAATTTTTAAAATTGAATTTCTTCTTATATGTATAAGGCAGCTAGATTAAATAAATAGCAAAAGAATAGCAAAAAAATAAGAAATAAAATATCAAAAGTATTTACTTTTAATTAAATTAGAAATGTTTTATATGTATGTGATGTGTATGTATTTTGTAAATGTTTAATTGCAATATTGCTTTGAAATAGAAATTTGTTAAAGATGTGGTTTTTCTTAAAAAAAATCAATCAATCAAAAATGCTATGGAATGACGATTAGCAGTAGAGATTTGAATGGCTATGGAATATTTAACTCTTAATTTAAAAAGTAATAAATATAAACAGGCGTCTCTAAAAATAAATTATTTTAGTTTGAAGTGTACGTTAAAACAAAATTTCCATAAGAGTTTACACTAAAGTGGCCCATGCACTTGCAATATAATTGTGCAATTTTTCGTATTGTACAATAATATTGCAAATGTGTATGCCATATTCGAAGGTGGCACAATATGTTGGCAAATATTAAAAGAGTATAAATCTGTCATATTGAGAACGTTTTATAAAAATACATTAGGTATGTTCTTTTACTTTCCCAGCAGAAACTAGCAACGAGAGAGTAAGGTAGAAATTTACAATATTACTCTCCCAAATATGAAAAAGTAAATGGAGGCTTTACTTGTAAAAACTTGTAAGAAAATTTTATTCATATCAGAAACATGGATGGAAATCGTGATACAATTGAACTTTTTTGATGTATTTTATTTGATAATGTTTTAAATTAAATTTTTTTTCTTCAAATTCGTGTACTATTTAATATTTTTTTAGGCACTTTAATAATTTTTTAATTTTATTCCAATAATAAATACTAAAATGCGACTTTCCATCTCTGACCTCATATGAGAAACAAACAAAACTCATTGACAATAAGATTGAATTTATGGGGCTTAATGAAAAAAAAACTGTAAATTGAGAAAATATGCTTTCTTTTTTATACGTATACATGTTTTTTTTAACAAAGAAAATCACATTTTTAAATTTTCCTTTTCCAGATATTTTTGAAATAATTAATTTGACAACAAAATAGACAACAGGTGGTTGAATAATTCTTGCAAGTAAAAATTTTTCTAGTAATAATTTGTAGGAATTTTTTTGTCTTTCAAATTTTCTCTCTCTTTTGACGCTCGCTCCTTGCAAATTTTTTGAGGGAATGAACATTTTCCAGTAATAAGTGTTACAAATTTTTAAAAATTTTTAGTAGATGAACAGACCTATTATTAATAAATAAAACCTGAGAAATTTTACAGCTGTGAAGGTTTTAGTTTCTTTTAACCTTATACGGTTATATGACTTTATAAGCCATATGTCTAGCAATAATATTTTACGTTAAATATAAAGCAAAGCATAACATAACATATTTCTTATTCATGCTCATCAAAATAAACCAATTAACTTATAATTTTTCCTTGTACACAATACAAATTCTTATTGTATAAAATCTAATTTTCATAATAAATTTAGTGTGTTATGAGCTTCTTTCTGTCTTTCATGTGTCACAAGTCTATAAGTACATACTTATGTACATATAATGAGAGTACTGATGTTAAATTTGATTAGAGATATGAATAAAATATTAAGTTTTGTTTATTTTTTTCTTTTTGCACAAGTATCACGAATTCAAATCATCTAAATTACTAAAGCGGAAGCAATAAAAAATATAGTAATGTAACATAGAATGTTATTTTTTCCGGAGTGTAATGGCAAAAGTATATTTTAGTAAAAAGTAGCATAATAAAGGGTGGCGCAAATGTTAAATTGAAGTAATAACTTCACAAGCCTTTCGCGTTTCATGTGCCTTGAAGAGTTTCATTTATTCATGGGTGACCAACATACACTGTCTACTGATAACTCTAACCGAAAAAGGATTCAAAACCATCTTAAGCAGATGATGTGGCTGATACTTATAAGAGGGAACCAACAAAAATCCCTCCACAGACCTTGAAGTCCCCACTTTTTTGCGCCATTCAAAATTTATTCGGCGACCAGACAAGGTTTAATTTCAAGAAAGTCTGAAAAACCTCAAAGATGCCACCTTTTTGGCGCTGTTAAGAATTGATTCGCTGAATATACACCATTCACTCTCATACTAAAAAAAAGGCCGGCAATTCTAATCCATGGCGTTGACAATTTTTCGCATCATTTTTCTTAACTCTGGTTTTAAATTCGGCAGTTTTTCTTTTTCAACTTTCGATTTTATAATGAGAAAGAAAAATATAGGTATACAAAAGATATATATTACTTTCTAAACTTTCTCATACAAAATTAAAAGTAAAGAGTAACTTAAAATTCGGTAACAACCAAAAACCACTCTGCAGACCTCGAAAACGACACTTTTTGGAGCCGTTAAAATTTTATTCGAACACTAGACGCAGTCAAATTTTATACTAAGAAAAGATCGGCAATCCCAGCCTACGGCGTTGACAAAACCACTCCACAAACTTTGAAGACTTCATTTCACAAAAAGACATCGTCTGCTTTCATATAAAAAAATTCCGGAAACCCTGGCCGCCTCTTTTATATAAATTTTTATAGCGCGTTGGCTTCCATATCCTTAAACTCGGTATTAAAGCGCCGTCTATTTGCGTCGACCATACCATATTTGACATCTACACATATTAGGTTACAATAACAAAAAAAGTCTGGTAACACTGGCTCACTGCTAAACCCTTATAGCGTGTCATCTTTGAGGTGGAACTAATTTTTATTTCAGTTTATTTCTTGAAAAAGTAAAAAAGGGTCTCAACATATCTTACAACAGGGCAAAGAAACGAGGAACCAAGGCGAATTGATGCCAGTAACTGGATACTGTAACATTTTGCGAAACGAAAATCGTAATATTTGTCGGCATATTTATTCGCTTACGGTAACGATAATGTGATTCCGTAATTTCTTATTTACGATAGTCTCCAGCTTTATCTTACTCACCATTTAATTCAATATTACGTGGTATCTCTGCACAAAGAATAAGAACAAAAAACCCAATGAATTTGATATTGTAACTTAATTTTTATTTCACCAACAGACACCGAGTATAATTAAAATATATTATTAAACTTTTCGTTATATTTATTATAGCAATACGATTGTCGTAATAAAAGTCACTGAATCCAGGTACAACTGGTCTCAATTTGAAGCTCTGAACAGATGATAATCAGCTGTTGAATTGAGATCATATGGCATGAATTCGCTTTGCGAGAAACTTTGCATCTTTGTTTTATTTTAGTTCTAATTTTGTGTACACGCCTGGGAGGGGAAGGAGGTGCATTATTACTGGTTATTTTCATAAGAAATTTCAAAATTATAAATAATTACAGGTAATTTTTTAATTATAACCGTGGTCGTGGTGGTAACAGAAATTGTGGGAGAAGGTGATTGCTTTGATTCAGATTACAACATAATAGTCTTTCTGGTCGTCAACCAGGACACTCATACAAACCACAAACGAACTTACAACAGAACCTTATATACGAAAATCGAATCTTTAATTTATACTATGAACATCGAAAATTTCGTGACCAATTGAACAGAATTTAGCTTTCGATGAAAAAAAAATAATAAGCGAAAGTTTTTTTTTTATTATTTAGGTGTATGTACAGCCTCATCATGAATTCCACATGTAAAACATTCCGAACCAAATTTTTCGTTCACATGGATTTTAATTTCGTATCATCAATTTCAAGAAAATTAAAAACTTCATGTTGCCACATTTTTGTGAATAATTTTCTTCATAAATTGTCGAAATATTTCGCAGTGGTATGAAGTTTTTTGATGCCAATTGGTCACACGTTCGGAAATTTCCATGTGAAATTTTATTCATGATAAGACTGATTATTAATAAGGACATGCAAATTCATGATTCATAATACGGACATTCAAATGAAAATTCGTTCGATCAGTACTTTCGAATACACTCAAAGATCTCAACAGTCGATCAGAGTGGCTCGTGTTTAAATTTAACGTATTTGCTGGTAAATTATCCCGTAAAAAAAAAAACCAGGGCAATTTAAGAGTGGCCCAGGGCACCAGGACTCCAGGACACCAGGACAACTTGTCTAAATCCAGGACAAATCCTAGAAAACCAGAACGTATGGCAGCCCTATTTTACACTTACGTGTCTTGCAGCGAATAAAGTCGCATTTCCATCGATAGATTTCAATTAATGTGGAACATAGTTGCAGTATACTTTAGCTTAAAACTAAGTTTAAACTTCATTCAAGTTTTTTTAAAGTTTCAAGACGTTTCCAGTTTAAAATGAACATCTACACGGTCTAATTCAAATCTAATTTAGTACTTATTAGACTACCCTGTAGAGTGAGGAAACACGTAAAGCAAAAACAAAGAAAACAAACAAACTTGTTTGCACAAAACATGTAAAAAACTAATGCGGTTGAAGTTAATGAAGAAACTACTAACAAAATAGCCAAACTTATTTACAAAAACCATTTTACAAGATTAAATCTGTAGTAACATAAGAAACACATACGTTTCAATGTATATATATATATATGTATCTAATACATATGTTGCACATGCAATATTTTTGTTAGACAAATCGCAATAACACAAAAAAACACCAACAAAAAATTAGAGAACATAAAGTAATAGACAGAACGTCGGAAAGGATGTCAGCTTTTGCCAGACAAATGCATAATGCATGAATGGACGAACAGCAAACTTGACTGAATCGTAATTATACAACTTTGAAAAGAAAATAGCTCAACTAGTGCAGAATAACTCTAAAACAAGATACAATTCACCACTGATATTCATTCAAGCAACTTGGCCATATTTTTAGAATTTAAATTTTTTTGAAAACACATAAGATTTCCCTGCACATAAATGTCAGCTTACAATACTGCAAGTTGCATTAGATTTCTTTTTCTCAAGCCTTAAAGACAGTCATAGACATTTGGAGATGAATTCAAATTCCATAATTATTAATTATAATTTTTTATTAAAGTCTTATCAGTTCGGTTATCGGTAAGGGCAGTCATAAACCTGTCACTATTTCCGAGAGTGTGTGCGACAGCTGTTAATGAAACATGGCAGCAATTAACTGTTAAGTCAATCACACACTTAATGCACTGCTGTACGAGGGTTGTTATTTGTGTAGAGAGGTCTTATGTTTAGTGTTTTTTCTTAGACGTTCTAATACTCGTAGCCTCAATAATGGCCACACGGGAAAGGTTTGTACGTGTGAACTCTTCACTTCATCCACACGGCCGCAGGCAGGTACTCTCGTAAACCTTAGACACATCTGTGGCAATGGTTGTTGGATCGATTTTGAGTATACAAAAAATTCGAAAAATCTTTTACAGAAACATCAAACAGATAAAATTTTATAAACAACTACTCTTTCTTGTGTGAACTTTGATGTTTGTTCTTTTGTATGATGTCTTCGTCAGACTATAAACAGACATGCAATGTTTTTTTTAGCTTATATTTTTATCTTCTCGTGCCGAACTACACACTCATCTACAGCTCGTAATATTTGTTATAAGTGTTTATCTATTTTAAGCTCATGAAATTGGTATAACAAACTCGCTCACATACACACACACACATGAACACTCTAATTTAATTTATTAAACACATCCAAGACAGCAGACTACACGAACACTTCGAATGCCACTAGTTACATATAGTTTAGAAAAGGCAGCAGCATTATCATAAACAGTTGATATTCAAATACAAATTTCAAATATTTGACATATGGGTAGTTCCCGAAAAAGGTCAACAAAAAAAATTTTTTTGCTGAAAATTTTCAGTTTAGTTTTTAATAATAAAGCTGAAATGTAAAAAAACTTTCAAATTAATTTTTTTTTTCAACTGAATTATGCGACTGTAGTAAAAATATTTTTTTGCGAGCCTTTTTTTACCGATTATTTAAAGCAATAGGTATTAATTTTTTTGGAATTTGAAAATTATTTACTAACAATAATCTTACACATTAGCACAAAAGAAGGAGAACGGAGTTCTAATAACGAAATTTGTTTGAGTTTGCTTTCACTTATACCTTAATTTTGCATTCGTCGCATAAAATCAGTATTTATTAATTTTTTTCAGCAGTAAATAAGCATTTATTTTTGTTTAATTTCTTTTAAATTAAAGTTCAATCAATATTAGCAAAGTTACTGCGTTTGTACTTGTATAAACTTTACTTTACCCATTACAAAAAAAAATTAAATTCAATGAAGTGCGACTTTGACCCGCGCACGAAGGGTTCCGTACGCACACTAGATATGTAATTCAATACGAACTTTAGTAGCCTATATAAAATATAGTTTTGGCATTTTTATTCGTTCTTTGGCCTTCACGATTCTTTTAAGTTTTGGCGCTATTTTAGCCACAGCACTTTTTTCTCGTTTGGCAATTTATTTTCGATTTTTGGCGTTTTTTTTTAATTTTGGCGATTTTTTTAATTTTGGCGAATTTTTTCACTAAGGTGATTTTTTTTAGTTCTGTAGATTTTTTTCGATTTTTTGCGTTTTTTGATTTTGTCGATTTTTTTTAATTTTGGCGACTTTTTTTATTTTGACGATTTTTTTATATACAATTTTCTTTTAGTTTTGGTGCCTTTTTCGCGTTTTTGCGACTTATTTTAAGTTTTTGGCGTTTTTTTTTCATTTTGGCGATATTTTTTGTTTGGTCGATTTTTTCGAATTGGCAATTTATTTTGGTGTTGGAAATGTTTTTTTAATTTTTGCGATTTTTTTTTTCGTTTTTGGCGATTTTTTAAATTTTCTTGGCGATTTTTTCGGTTTAGCGATTTTATAATTTTGGGATTTTTTAGTTTTACCGTTTCAAGATACAGCAATTTGTCAAAATTACATTAACTGATGGAACACCCTTTAATTTTAATTTTTGTTTTTAAATTTTAGTGTTAATTGTTGTTGTCTGTATAAAAATACACTAATTTTACAAAATTTCAAGTGCCAATATACATATATACATACATTTTTCATTGCTCGTTTTGGAACACCATTTAACTTTTAACTCTCGTATATTTGTTGTTGTAGCGGTCAAAGTTCTACATACTCTGTCCAAATTTCAGGTCCGTAGCTCTTACGGTTGCTGAGAAAATAGCCTGTATCGGCCAGACGGACAGCGTAGCAAAAGCAATAGGTTTCCTTTTCACCTTTGGTGTACGGAACCCTAAAAAAGGTGACGCTAAGCACTTTTCACTCACTCTTTATACGGCCTAGAAAAAGTACACAAACTTGGTAGCACTTCTATAGAAAACATACTTATGTTGACAAAAAAATTTTGTAAATGTACAAAATATCAAAAAATTATTTGTTTTAATTGTCATTATTTGGTTATATCAATATTTTTTGTGCAATATTTATAGATTTATTGTGTTTTATTAACAAAAATTTTTAGGTGTGGCAACCTTAAGCACTTTATTTTCGAATAGTGCGTTAATCAGGAATTGTTTTTGTATGTTAGCTATTGGAAATAAAACAATTAATTCACCGTTTATGCGGCAATATATTTATTTGCGAATAAGTCGCGCCGTATAAACGTAGTAATACACATGTTTATTCCATTTTGGATGATTTAATTGAAGTTGGTAGTTTGCTGTGGTGAATACAGCAGTGAAAAAAGAGTACGTCGCGCCAGCCACAAATGAGAAACGTTCAACATCTACATTATACATATACATATATGTACTTGGTTTGCGCTGTTGCTGTTGCTGTTGCATAGTTTATAAATAAATAAATGAATGAATGAATGAATTTAGTTTGACAGGTGACAAAATAATGTTTATTGTTAATTTTGTTTAATACACAAACTCTCTTGAACACAATTAGACTCCATCCAAATGCAGCCACAAATAATAAACTTGTGCAACTATATTAGATTCACAAATTAGAAATAGACCAATTAGGTTTTTGTCTGTATGTATGTATATGGCAGTATCAATGACATTTTAGAACATAAAGTGCCATTGATTTTATTTCATTAAAATGGGATTAAGTTTTAGGAATATAAACTGAATACCAGTGCCTCGTTTCGGTAAGGAATGTGAGAAATTTTCCACTCGAAAAAAGTTTTATCATCCTGTGAAACACAGGGTGAGTAAGAGAAAAACTGTATTTTTTGATACTTCTTTTAAGTTTATACATATTTTATGTGAGTAACCCTGTGTCAAATAGGACAACCAATATAATTATTTAATTTTACTCGATGCGAGAACTTCTCACAAGTTGCAGAAATGGCGCACAGAGCTGTAAATGAATCACTCATTTTTGAATTAATTCGCGAATCATTCATGCACTGAGTTAGCAAATTTTGAATTAGCTCTTTTCACACATAAAATGAATTGAATTAAATTTGAGTCAATTCAAATGAATTTGGTAAAATTGAATTGCAATTCGTTTCTAATTCAAATGAGTTTGTCAAAGTGAATTGCAATTCATTTTTCAAATTCATTGGAATTGATTTTGAATTCATTGAAAGGAATTAGAACAATTAATTGCAATTCAAATGAATGAAATCAAAAATGAGTTGCAATCAATCAAATTACCAAATTCATTTGAATTAACTCAAATTTGATTCAATTCATTTTTTGTGTGAAATGAATTAATTGAAAATTTGTTAATTTGTAACGAATTAAAATCAAAAAAGATCTGCTGCATACATATCGAGCCATAAACACCAAAGAAGCTTAAGAGACATATTTTTTGAACTTCGTTCGTGTAAATATTTAAAAAAACGTGCACACATAAATATGCTTAATAGAACGTAGCACTTTACAGGCAAAAAAGTGCACCGCATACTTTCGAATATGAAGTATTATTGCAGGACTATGACACGTTGACTCTAAAACCGAAGGTCCTGGGTTTAAGCCTGGTTTTAGACAATCATTAAACAAGAGCACGCGTTTTTCTGATGTGAATTAGTGTCCCTTTGTATTAATTGTTGTAGGGAAGTTCAACTGATGAAGGTATATCATAGTCACTGGTCACTGAACTATACCGACTTATGCGGATATTTATCATAATTTAACGTCTGGGAGCCCTCTTACGTGCCAGTATTCTGTATTAGAATCATCGGCAAAGTAAAATAACCAACAAAATCGCTACTAAGCACAGCTTTGAAATTTAATACGTCTCATTGACACCAGACGCGCTGCAAGACAGCATTAACAAAAAAACCTGCAAAAAAGCTGAGCTGTAAAAGAATGTAGATTTCCTCTGAGGTAACATCTAGGAATAGTAGTTGGCGATCATTGCCTAAGTGTTACTTTTCTTAAGAAAAAAGTGATGAAAACCCATTTGCTTAATAATATTTATAGTATCGTTAATATTAACCAAGTGAGAAGTGCTTTAAATAATATAGCAGACGACACTGATAACGCTTTGTATTCAAGCATATGCATGTTACTTATAACTTCTTGAGAAGTTGAAAATGTTCAAGTATTGATATTTTACAAACAATGAAATTGTAATTCCATATTTATATTAATTTTGTGAATAACTGTTTCGTTTTATTTCTTATATTCCTTCATTTTTAACAAAAGACATAAATTTAATTATTTCCGGCGAAATATTTCAAAACTTTTTTTTGTGTGCTCCTTAATTAATTTATATACATTTCTTTATACCTGAAAGTCTTGCTGTAATATTGCTAATTTATTACCTGTTTGCCTTTCATTGGCCATAATAAACCTACTGTTTAAACTACCGTCTGTCTGGCTGTCTGTCTGTCTGTGGGTTTGTTAAATTTTTTTATTTTGTTTTTTCATTATGTCAGAAATAAAGTTACCACACACTTTTCCAAAAGAAAAGAACAAAAAAATAATCGCTACACAAACAAAAATTTTAATAATAAGCAACCATAAATGATGACCATTAAAATGAAACGAAAATCAGAGAAAAAATGTAAATCTCTTGTTTAGTCCTTTCAACTTCTTTATTTTTTTTTTTTTTAATTTCTTCAATCCGGTATCAGCTTTTTTTGTTTCTGTAGCAAACCAAACCAGAAGGCAGACAGATACATATTTGTATTAACTATTCGAATACAGAACTGTCTGGGTTGTCAGTGGTCTTAAAATATGTTTCATTTATATATGTATACATAAACATCGTGTAGTTTTACCTGCAAATGAGGATTAATGGCAAAGTTCCCTTATAGATTGCGCTGTAAGTCAAAAGTTGCGCGTTAGCCTAGTGGGTAGTGTGTCAGGCTATCAGTCTGGCTGTGGTGAGTTCAATTTCCACCAAAGAGTCTGGTGTGCTTCACAAAAGTGGGTGAATAACTTTCCCTCTTATTGATATTGGCTATTTTGCGCCGAAAGTAAAGATTAAAGTCAAATGTGGCTTGTTTTCTTTAATCAACTACAAATAGTCGAATTTGCAGTAAAAAACGCCCATATAATTTGCTATATTTGTACAGCCTTATTTATACAAATTATTAAGGCTTTAAAAAGACTTTTTAAGAAAAATTTTGTATGAAAATTTGTTTAAAAAACCTTTTTAAAGGCGAAATAAGTTTTATAAATAAGGCTGGTAATATTTACCCCCATATTCATAAAATTTAAAATGAATTTTAAATTAATTTTATTTAAAATTTTTAATACAATATTTTTAAAAATGGATTTCAAGTTTATTTTATTTGTTCTGAAAATGGGGGTCATAACGAAAATTTTTTTTACCTAGTGAAGTGAGCTCACGCAGCGCAAATCTGTATTAAAAAAGTAGTTATTTATATTGCCCAGACTGCGTGGAATGATCAGATCTAACCTCGTTAATCATCTGCCTTAAAAACTTTCAATGATTTTAAATCAAGTCCATAAGGCAAAGCAGAATTTTCTTTAATTAAAACAGGTACTTTTCCACTAGTGCGATTCAGTAACCTTTACCGATCCGACAATCGTAATTTTTGTCTATATATTTTGTCGCTTAAAATAACGATCGTGTGATTCTTAAACTTATTTTAACCAATAGGACACAGCTTATATTTTCTGTTGCTTTTTGTCTATAAAATTAACAGCACATAAATTTTTGTCGCTTAAATAACGATACAGCTGACATTAACCTACAGCGAATGTCGTTAAAAATCTTACTGAATATCAAATCCAATAAATTTTCGTTATAGTTATTTTAACGATGCGATTTTCAAAAAAAAAAGTTAGTGAATCGCTCTACAGGATAGTCTTAATAATAGACTTGTTTAAAAGATATTTAAAAAAAAAAATACTTTTTTAAGATACTTTTTTCGAAGGTGCGTTTAAAAACAGGACTTTATTTTTCTAAAAAGTACTTCTTAAGAAACATAAATAATGGGCCTATCGTGGCTGGCATATTTCGGCTTGAATTACAACAGTTTTGGCTAAGATTAAAGAACAAATATATGTATGTAGTTGTGATCTTTAATGTATTAAAAAAAAAACGTCGTAGTAAGAATCGAAAAACGCAAATCGCGATAAGGGTGCATTTTTCACGGCACTTTTTGAAAAGATTTTTTGCAAAAAAAACTTTTTTGGGGTACTTTTTCGAAATGTCATTTTTTCAATTTAAAAAGTAATTTTTGAGAAAGGTACTATTTAAAGTGGTACTACTTTTAAGGCGTTTAAGGTTCTCCTTAAATGTTATTTCTTTTAAATTTTAAAGCAACCATCCAATTTTTAAGGTATGATGCTCATCATAACTCCGTAAGCTCTGAGACAAGAAAAAAATAGTTTTTAAAATCGTTCGAAATTTTATTAAGCTTAAGGTCTCTTGTTTTTGTATAATTTTTTTTAATGTGTATATCGATTTTTTAAAATTCTTGTTTTCTTTGCCTTGAAAGTGGATAGGAAAACACCTATTAAAATCGAAATTTATTTAACGAGCTTCTGTTTAGACTACTCTTACAAAACTTAGCATACATTATAAGTC
The DNA here is from genome assembly GCA_905220375.1 of Tachina fera. NCBI lineage: Eukaryota > Metazoa > Arthropoda > Insecta > Diptera > Tachinidae > Tachina > Tachina fera. Next base: position 96,769,278 of record LR999967.1, on the reverse strand, counting down.
CCGAAAGTGATATAATATTTCATTTAAAAAAGTGGGCGTGGCCATGCCCATGAAACCTTATTTTTAAATTATATGTACTTCTACTTATTCAATTCATATGAAATTTAGCAAATAGTTTATGCTCTTGAATATTACATTTCACGTGCTTCTATTTGTCCGATTTTTACAAAACTTTGCACATACCATGAGCTCTGAAAGTGACGGCATTTCGTATTCAGAAAAGTGGGGCGGGACAATATAATTTGCAAATGTGAGCGTGACAGTGACATTGCAAATTTAATATTGGCTACAAAAATCTAAAAATAAAATTTAAACAAAATTGAACCAACCCCACAAATAATCAATAAAGAGTTTAAAAAATTCAAAAATCAATCAAATAAAACATACGCTGTCAATAGTGCAATTTACACTCGGTGACAATAATAATTACTACGTTTATACACGAACTACATATTTGCAAATAAAGATATTTGCAAATAAATTAACTCATTGTTTATCCGGCATTGTAAATGTATAACAAATTGGTAGCACTTCTATAGAAACGTTACGTATGTTTACAAAAAAAAATCTGTAAATGTATAAAATAACAAATAATAATTAGTTTTTAATATCATTGTTTTCTTCTATCAACGTTTTTTGTGCAATTTTTATCAATTTGTTGTTTTTTGTTAGCAAACATTTGTAATTGTGGTAATCTCAAGCATTTTATACGCAAATAGCGCGTTAATCTGAATAAGTAAGTCGAAATAAAAACAATATGGCAACAATTCACAGTTTTATTTGCAAATAAGCCGTGCGTATAAACGTACACGCAAAGAAAAAATATGGTTGAGGTAACCATAATCAAACAGCAACATAATATGATTGAATTATATGGTTGTAGTTAAATCATATTATTGTCAATACGAAAGCAAACTTTTACTAATACTATTATCTGAGTTAATAATAATATTATCAACAAAAACAATGACCTTTGTTACATCTAATCTTGTTATTGTAAATATGACAACACTATTGTTAGATGTGACTAAAATATAATTGAGACTCACCACACCATGTTCTTATATAATAATAATATTGTTAAATACGACAACAGTATTATTAAATATAATAATAATATTTTGTTTTTCAATCATAAATTTATTGGTGGATCTCTTGTTTAAAACAGCTGTGCAATAAATTCGAAATAAAAATAAATTAATATTGTTGAAATTAAATATATTTATAGAAATGTGTACTTACAATTGTTTGTATACTCCAAATACAAACACGTGTGGATAAAGAGATGAACATATGTATGTATGTATATGTTTTTATTTATCTACCCTTTTTTCTTATTTGTGCTTTATTTATTTATTTAACACGACGCGTGCAATACCGATAGCTTACAAACGAAACACTGAACTGACAGATGTTTCTGAAAAAGATTTTTTTTAACTTAAAATAGTATGGTTTTGGATGACATTATATTGTTATTTACATTATATTATTTTTAAATAATAACAATAATTATGTTGCAGTCATAAATTTTTGACAAAACTATATTGTTAAGCAATAACCATATCACATTTATTTATGAATATAATAATGTAATTATTAAATTCAAACATTATTTTGCTTACCGTAACAAAATTAATGTTTAAAATAATAATAACTTATTTTCAGCGACCACTGATTTGTTTCTGAGAACATAATATTGTTTTCCCAACCATTCTAAAACCATATATTTTCTTTGCGTGTAGTAAAGGATAACTAAATGCATAAATATGTAAATGTAGAATTCGCTAAGCTGATTGACACTGACTTCGAATAGCCCTATAGGTAACATATATAAAATTTTTGTTTTAAGTTAAGCTAATTTATCTTAAACTTTTTAGTTTTCAGTGCTTATTTTTGCAGTCTGATTACATATAAAAAAAAATTATTTAATATTTATTCCTAAGCGTTATAGAAATTTAGGGTACCTTCAGTGTTTGTTACCTGCACTAATTTTCTTTTTCACCCCACTGTTACTTTTAAACGATTTGCTTCCTTTTTTATTTTTGTTGCATCTTGTCGAATAATGTCTACACATTATGTTGAAAGACAAAATGTGTTAAAAGAAAAAGAAACAAAAAATACTTTGAACAACATTTTTCCCAAGCTTTTGTGCTTTATTTGCATGTTTATAATCACCTGGAAAACAAAGACATTCACTCACTCATTCACTCACTTAACCAAAAACAACTGAAATATTAACCAGCAACTCTGTAAAACAAAAACAATAACGAGTAGAAAAAATCACCTCAAATAAATCATGTCAATATTCAGAACACAAAAGAATGAAGAAAATGTTATAGAAGAACAAAAAAAAAAAAAAAATATGCAAATCTTTATTTTTTTGTGTGTTCTGCGTTCCAATGAATGTGTGTGCATATGAATCAAAACCACTTAAATGCCACACACATGCATACACATACACTCCCTCCCTCCCTCCCACCATCGCACTTACATCCATATGCATTCATTCACTTATTCATTTAAGGTATTTTTCATAAGGAAAACCATAAAGAACTATTACTTCGTAGCACACACACACACACACACAAACACAAACTCACATGCACTGAAAATATTATACGTTACTTATTTCTGTACATCTGGTCATAAAAATAATATGCATAATATGCAAAAATAAAATGCATACTTGTAGTATATATTTCCGCACACACACACACACACTCTAACACACACTCGTAGTTACATGCTCAAGTATTTGCTAACACTCGCTTTTTTTACAGTTATGTTTACAAATATTGCGGAATGAACTGATTCAATATTAAGAAGGCAAAAAAAAAATAATTTACATAAAAGGAAAGATTGAGCGGAAAAGAAAAAAAAACTACATACATAAATATAACTTTATTAAACAAATAATCTGTATCTGACAAGGAGTGCACTTGTGTGTGAAGTTGGCGGAGAAATCATTTAAATTATAATCGTAGACATGTTGGTGTCGGTCTGTTCTTGAAGCTGCCACATACACATACCGACAACTTTTTGAAATTAATTATTCGAAACATAGTTAACATATCATTACTTATTTACTTGTATGTATGTAAATATATACGGCGCGACGTAGCTTATAATTTTCTTTGATTATAATGTCGAGAAAAAAAACTATTAAAGGCAATTCACTGACAGCGCCTTTTTACTTTTCCAAACGAATGCTTACATCTGCATAAGCTTTTGGCCCCACCGATATCTCATGTGTGTGAAGATAAATTTAAATTTAACTAACAGAGACAAAAACCATAAAAGTTTACACAGCCCATTTTGGAGTTAACAGAGAACTGTTAAGCACTTAACAGTTCTATTAAAATAAACGAATATTATTTATTAAACATATTAATGCAAAGTAAATTTGCATAATATGGTGTTGCACAAATATGGACGGAGTAACGTAGACCAATGCCCAAGATGGTATTAACAGTATTTTAAAAGGTTTTGTGACTGACTGTACACGACCTATGCCTTCACATAGGAAGTAGGCAACGTGGTTGTTAAAGAAATTCCACAAAAAACTGCAAGATTATACGGTTATCCGTGGCAGATCAGTCAACCAGTGCGAGCGAGACGAAAAACTCTCGAAGGCCAAACAACACACACAAGCCTGACCGCACTTAAGAAATAATTACGATGACGCAAGAGATGTTCCCCGACCCAGAGCTGCTTAACGACTGTAAACGAATATTATTTCGGTAACGAAATCCAAAAACGGAAACTGATGCTATACTCAACAATTAATGCAAAATATGGCCGGAGACCTGATAAATGAAATCATGGCCACTTGGATATACAGCAGATACATTTACTGAAACTTAATTTTAAAAAAGGTGCTCTTTTGGAAGGAAAAGTGGTGATTGTGGGAAATAGGAGAATAGTACATACATATATCAAACTATACAGAAATGGTGGCATATCTGAAATCATTTTGAGACTTTCGAAAAACTAATTTGAAAAAAGTCATATCATAAGCTAGGTAGAAGATAAGTGGTCATTGTGGGGAATAGAAGAATATTACAGGTATCCCACTATACAGAAATGGTGCTCCTAATGGCTCCTTATTCAAAAATAAAAATTCAAATCATGAAGTAAAAATTTCATTCGCATACAAATTTTTATCCGGGTAAGCGCGAGAGGAAGCACTATGAAAAAATGTAGTATTTGAGTATATAGAGCCGACGAAGTTCGAAGTGTTTGTGTATAATTTCGCTTCCGTTCCAGAGGGTATGCACTGTGCCCTTTCCCACATCTCTGAAGCGCTTTTTTGCCATTTCGCTTACTTGTTCCAATTTAATTTTACCTGGAATCCTAAAGATGGTAAAGACAACTACATAGCATAATGGTGCTGCCACTGCAGATTTTTTAAATTTTCAGCGTTGCCGTGATTCTACGGGGAAGCGTCGGTGCACTCCTTCGATTTTGGAGATTTTTAGCCTAGTTCTTAGGAATCTCCAATATAGTATGTTTCCTTGCTAAACGGATCGTGACTTGAATAATTGGCTCGTGGCAGTGAGAGCTGAAGGTGTCTCTGCGAATTAATATTATAAATTCGAGAGTAAAGTAAAAAATTCAAAACCACGGAAGCGATTTTGATGAAATTTAGAACATAGATAGATCTTAGTCTGAATAGATTTTTTAAAAACTATGAGCACGAGGGGAAATAGGAGGGGAATTTCTGCCTCTAAGAAACTATGTAACCGATTTTAATGAAATACTTAACATATATACTACCTTTATAGGCCCTCTATTTGCAAATAAAAATATAAAAATATAAATTAACTCACTGTTTATATGGCATAGCAAAAATACACAAAGTTGGTTGCTTTTCTATACACAAGTTACTTATATAGAAAAAAAAAAATAGTGTAAATGTACAAAATATCAAATAATTATTTGTTTTGTCATTGTTTGCTTCTACCGATGTTTTTTGTACAATATTTAGCCATTTATTGTTTTTTTTATTGCCAAACACTTGTAAACGTGTCAACCTCAAGCATTTCATTTGCGAATAGTGAGTTAATCAGGAATTCTTTATGTGAAATAACTATTTGCCAACAAAAAAATTAATTCGCCGTTTATGTGGCAAATTTATATGTTTGCAATATTTTTGTTTTGCAAATAAGTTGCCCGTATAAACGTAGTAATATATAGTTTTGAGTCTAAAAGAAGACATAGGCTGTAGATTTTTATTAAATGGGACCATCAGGTAAAGGGAAAAGTCTTACTCTTTGAAGCTATGTATGCAATTTTAATTGTATAAAAAATTAGGACCACGAGGGATGGTAAAGGGAAATTTGTTCCCCTTTGAAACTAACTATAAAAAAATTAAAATTCAAAACATGAAATATATATAAGTCTTGAAGGATAAAAATAAGCCTTCAAGGGAGGCAATGGGCAATTTCTTAGGTAGATAAAACATTAGGAACTACGTTTTTATTAGGTGTCTCATGACATAGTGCGTTCTGTTTTTATTTTTGAAAACAATACAGACATACATGCACATGTATCAAATCAATTTAATTTTAAATTCGAACCTGTTCTGAAAATCACTGTGATTTCAAAAATAGACTATTAAAAGCTGACAACAAAACCCGAAGAATTTTATTGTATTTAAAGTGCTTATCATTTATAATAGAATATTTCATTCAAACTGTCATCGCTATAAATCGTGAAATTTACAAAAGCAATGGTTTAGCTTTTAAATTAATTTTTTGAATTCACCGTGATTTAATATGTCGTGATTTGTAGAACGGCTTATATCAGTTTAAGTTTTAAATTAACGTTTATTTATTTTCTTAAATTTATCTGTTAATATAATTTTTAAATAATTTAATGTACAAGCTTATATAAAAGATCCTTTTGCTTTCACACACCATCGATAGCAAAACAGTCAATCAGGTCTCGGTGACAACAATCCAGCAAACACGAATTCAAAACTTTAAATTAAGATGAAAAACATTTAAGAATAACGTTTGAAAGTAAAGTTAGAATAACTGATTACCTAAATTTGAAAATATTTTCCCCTTTTCGTTGAGGAGGCTATTATTTTTCAAGGATGAGATAGAGGAAAGCTTCATTCTTGTACAACTCTGTTTTGTGCGTGTTTTTAATATTTAAAATTTTGTTGCAGCGCCTCTTTTGTCAATGAGGTGTATTACATTTTCGAATCTATTTTAATTAGCAATCTTATGTATTATTTTACTTCGCTGATAATTCTGCCACACAATACCAATGAAGCAGGGCGCTCCAATGTTACTTTAGGCCTAGCATCCGCTGAAGCCGGTATAGTGTGACCATTGACCAGTTAGACAATGCCTTCATCACTTGAACTTTCCTACAACAGCGGATAAAAAAGCACACTTGTGCGCGGCGTTGTTATTTAATGATTTTGAAAGGTCTGCGCCAGTTTCCTTTGTGTATGATTATTAAATATTGGTTAGCAGAGGTAAAACGAGAACGTAGGAGCTGCCTTATTTACTCTTCACTTTATTTGATCCCTCGGATTATTTGCTGTTTCCTAACATACAAAATGGGTAGATAGTAAAGGACTTGCCATTGTATTATCTGCGGTTGATTACTTATTTAAGCAGCTAAAAACTTCTTGCTATAAACAGGGTATCACAATAATTGAATATGGATGGGGAAAATGTATCGTTCTAAATGGAGATTATGTTAAAAAACAAAGAAACTTCATTCCAAATTTGTTGTGTTTTACTTGATCTGCTGCCTAGTTTTGCAATTTGAATTAATTAGTTATAGAATCATTGCAACCGTTAACAAAAAATGTGTCTTATTTTCGGTACGGTAATGATTTGTAAATTTCTTCCAATTCACGCTTTACAAAATCTTACAACTAAAACAAATCTTGCCCTTATTTTTTTAATATTTAATTTAAAAATTATTTAAGCTTCTAGTTATGTAATCCCTCTACAACGAGTATTTAAAAACTTATTTCTCTTGTTTATTTTCAGGTACGCTTTTCATATGTCACCTAAAAGGTATTTAGTTTAAATATTAAATAAACACATTTGAAATTCAATTATGTAATTAAATTACTATTTGAAACTTAAGAATTTGATAAAATATTAAAAGTATTTGATAGATTACTCAATCAATATTTAAAGTTTGATTTTATTGCCATTATTAAAATAATATTTTAGATATTTTAATTAAGTTAATTGAACTTTCTTCTATTTATTATTATGCATACCTAAATCATTTATCAAAGCCTAAAGGTTATTTTAATCTATTGTTCTTTTTGATGTTCATTTTAAATTATAGACATTTGGACTTTTAATTGTTTACTTTTCGTCTAAATTAATTGATATAAATACACACATGTGTATGTATGTATGTGTGTATTTTAATTCCATAAAATTAATTGTATAACTACAAAGAAATTTAAATGTTAAATATTTAAGACATTTTCAATTACAGTATTTAAAATGCTAAATCTTAAACTAAACGTGCCACAAGCATAATCATACAAAACAGCTGTTTGAACCAAATTAATGGGCAACACTGTATTTGATTATAGCTGACATGCCATAATGCATTAAGCATAAGCATGGAAACCAATTGAATTTTAGTTTTGCTTATGGTTATGGCAATTCTGATTGCCTTACACCGATATCAGAAACGATTGTTAAATTTTTTTTCAAACCGGTTTCCTGAAATCAAATTAGTATATTCAACCAAAATTCACTTCAATAATTATAATCATTTCTGAATACAATCTTTAAAACTCTGACAAGATTATGAACGATATTGGCGTAAAGATTTTTTTTCTCATAAAGGAACAGATGTGTGTGAGATTAACGTTATTACCTGCAGTGACAGCGTAACCTCACGTTCCCCTTAACACCGTTTGAACTTAAGCGGTTAGAACCGCCCCTTTTGCAATAAGAAAGTACTTTGTGGCTTGTAAGAGCCACATCTGCTGCCGTCTTTGAAGATAGTTATCCCTGAAGATAAGCAAGCATCTTGTTAAGGTGCTTCGAGCTATATAGAGAGACCTAGTAGAGGAGAGCAGGAGCCACTGCGTATATTTTCCTGTGATAACACAGTCATCCGAAGTCTTCCTAGAGAAAACCTCAACAATCACCGTTAGTCCTCTTGCGCGATCGGAACGATATACATATATTTTTACTTACCATGGCAAATCCTATTAAGCACAGTGGGATAAAATGGAGGTCTCCCAACGGCTTTCGTTCGATTATTGAAGCTGCTACGTCACCATACGTTAACCACATAGGCTGATAAACTGTTGGGGCTCCGGTACATATAGTACCAATATAAAGCCACTTGTTAGGCTTCTAAATTTTGCCCCAAAAGTCTTCCGTACTATTGGGTTTTTCACTAAGGGAAATTCAAGCTAATGTTGCTTATTTTCCAGGCAAGTAATAAATATATTTTCCTAAACATTATCACATCCGTTCTGGAAAAGCCAGATTACTTAAATATAAGCACGCGGAATTGTCATAATCTTACGTAAAAGATAATGCAGTGGCCTGAATTGTAGCCTTTGGATGACATAAGATAATCTTTTTTATTCAAATTTTATTTTTTTAGTTTTTGGCTTTGATTGATTAGGCTACAGTTTGTATATTTTAGGAAGGAAAATTATATGCAATAACCCTACATTTACACATGAAAGAACTTTCTTGAAATTTCTGTATACATATTATGAATAAAAATTCTAAACAAATCAATGACTTTCATGAAAATTTCTTGTTCGTTTTCATAGGAAAGTGAAAGTTCATTTTAAAAATGCCGTCGAAAAGTTATGTTGGAAAAAATCGGTTTGTTTGCTACTTAATTAGAGATACCCAAAAAATATTCACATACACAAATTTATAGGGTAATAAGTTGGGAATAAGTGTTATTGTTAATATTTTAATAATATTATTGTTTTCGAAAGGCATGAATTGCCTGCTTCATGTATATTTGAACATAAAATATTATAATTCCTTAAATATTTATCAAAAGGAAGCATAGTTTATAATAATTATTTGCCACCACCCCGTATATTTGTAAAAAATCTTTAAAGGGGTAACACTATTAACCATTTTTCATTTTACCTTCTGAAAACATCAAAAATTTACTTTCTTGAAAAAATTGTTGAAAGCTGATTTCAAATTAAAAACAATGTATTGCTACTTTCTTGCAATTAGTTTCATGGGTAAATGGTAGGTAAGGAACAAGTAACACTTCAGTTAATTGTAAATATACTGACAAACACTAGCAGAACGGAACAACATGGTGTTTTCGAACGACGCTCGCCACCAGCGTGACTGTTTGAGCGACTAAAGTGGCAAATTGCCACTTTTTTGACTGTCTTGCCACCCTTTGTCCCCCTTTTTTTAAAAGTGAATTTATAACAGACTTATTTATAAAAGTTATTAAGACTTTATAGACTTTTGAAGAAAAATGTTTTTGGAAATTTTTGCGAAAAAACCTTTTTAAGTTTTACAAATAAGGCTGAAAAAGTTTAGTGTAATTGTCTCGTTTTTTAATGTTGCCTGGTTTTATTTTATTTTTATAAATCCCCTATTTTGAAAAATGTTATCGGTCACTCTGCACGATCAGCGTTCTGCGTATTTGGTCCACTGCGTATGGTGTCAGTTGATGCAAATTTCAGCTTTATATACACTCATATTTTTCCGTGCAAATGGAATATGTGAATTGTTTTGATTCATCGTATTATAATTTGCTGAAAGCTTATTTTCAATTAAAACTCAGTTTCGCCATTTTTAATTTACAACAGTATTGCCATTGCTGATGGTAAAATTGAGCTTTCATTACAAAAAGCTTTTATCAAATTGTAATTTTGTGGTATAAGAATTCAACTTTACAGCCATAGAGAAGTATTCTTTAACGAAAGGTAATTTGGGGAATTCGTAAAATGATGCATTATCTTGAGGTTTGTCAGTAATTAAAAATTTAAGGGTTTTCTAGCGCCACATTGTATTATGGCTTATATATTAATTCGATTATCCTTAAGAGTGTCGGGGCTAACATTAGTGCAAAGAAAATTCCATAAAGTGAACAGATTTTTATATGAAATACAACGCTGCAATAAGTGTACATTTGTCTGGGTAAAATTACCTGCTGTCAAAAAATTAACGAAAGTTTTTTTAAAATCAGACACATTATCAGCTGATCAACATCTGCCGAAATGAGATCAACCTGTATACGTTTGCCTTCGTAAAGATTTTTGCTATCCTGCGGAATCTCTCATTTTGGAATAGTTTAATACACAAACCATGCTTGTCAAACAGTGGATGAAAATATATTCGTACTTAAAATTTCGTACATTTCAAAGCATACATACATATTTACATACGAGTATATGTTTCAAACTTTTTCAGTTAACAATTTCAATTAAAATCCATTATCTCTAACTAGTTTGAAAAAACTTAAACTTGTTTTTGATACACATGAAAACAAAATTAATTTAAAAATACTAGATTTTGTCTGTCACTTCAAATAGAAAAAGTTCTCCAGAGAAGTCTAGCATCATCATACCATTAAAGCTTTTATAAATAAAATCACACATCAACTAATTAAAGTTTTTGCAATCTGTCAGTTGACATTTTGCAGATGGAAAGGGAAAAAAGGGGCGAGCAAAAATTGTACAAATGTTACATAGTCCTTCACACATATCAACATAATGCATGTCTTAGTTTATCGGCAACATATGTGCATAAGAGTATGTTGAAATTTAGTTTAATAAGAGGACAAATAACATAAAGGCCAAAAAGACAAATAATCAACATGACATTAAGCACGCCCCTATAAGTTAAAAGAAGTAAATGGCAAAAAAAAAATCCGATGTGTTTTTGTTAATACCATGACAGTTTTGAAAAGCCGTCTGTCTAATGGCAAAAAAGGATATTTTACTATCTACACATACACATAAACAGACGCAAACATGTGCCTTACAGGAAAATTCAGTACATCTTCGTACTAAAAGCCCTAATATTATGCTTAGATATTTTTAACCAATTAAAAAAATAGGAGCAGGTCCATTCGTCTGTATTTATTTTAATTTTTCTTTACCTTTTAAAACAATTTCAAAAATAATTTTTTTGTGTCTCACTGCGAAAAAAAAGTGGGCTGGGAGAAGCACACTAATAATTTTCTTTTATTTTATATTTTAATTAAGCGCTTGCTATGACACTTACATATAACGAAACAATCTCGAAGTTGAAAAAATGGGCGGAGCAACGCCCAATAAAATTTAATATTTTATTTCACAAGCTTCTATTTGACCGATTTTTATGAAACTTGGCACACATCCTAAGCTCATAATTAGACACAATCTTGCATTTAAAAAAGTGGGCGGGTACAAGCCTATTAAATATTAATATTATATTTCGGGTTCTTTCACTAAACCGATTTTTACGAATCTTGGCCCATAGCATGACCTGCTAAAAGAACACAGTCCTGCATTCAAATAAGTAGGTGGGGCTGCGCCCATTTAAATGTAGTATACTATTTCACAAGCTTTTACTCTACCGATTTTTACGAAAATTGGCACATACTGTGAGCTATAAAAAGACTTCATATTGTGTTAAAAAAAGTGGGCAAGAGGGCGTAGAGCCCATAAAAGGTTATTATTAAATTATAGTTACTTCTACTTATCCGATTCCCACGAAACTTGGCACAGATTTTGGGTTCTTAGAATGACATAGTTTTGAGCTTAAAGAAGTGGGCGGGGCCATGTCTTTATCATATTTCACCTGTTTCACACAACTTGAGCTCTGAAAGTGACGCTCTGTCAAAAAAGTGAGTAAAAACCAATGTCTGCCAAATTGGACATGAACACGCCCCTAAAAATATAAAATGTAAACTGAAACTTTAAAAATGAAACATAAAAGATTAACCGACTTAAAAACTAAGCAGTAAAAAGTTAAAAATAGTTCAGGTTGATTTTTATATCTGTTGCCTTCTCGAAAGCAACCATCCGTAAACCTTCGTTTTCCCGCTGGGTAGCCTCAGAGACAAACGCTCAAGTCCACATTTTGCAATATTATTTGCATTGCGTTTCCTTTTTAATACATTTAGGAAGTGTGTATAAAGTTTTCCATAAACTATGAATAAAATATATAAACGTTTTCATTATTTGAGTCACCAATCATTATAAACATCAGCGACAAAGAGCAGCATATGAACGTATGTATACATACGTCATTATTAAAGATACTCATGCAAAAAAAAAGGAAAACTAAAATAAAACATCATGTCATGTTCGTATGTAAAAAGTGTACAACTACCAGTAGTTCATGTCCCGCCAGCAACATGCTGTGTTTTTTACAAAAATTAAATTGTTGAAAAGGAAAACGACAGCAAGAAAAAAAAACGATTTTATACAAAAACCAACAAGGAAACTAGAAATATAAACTTCAATAGTTTAAAACTTAAACATTTATTATTTTCAACATCCACATTGAACATCAACATAAGCATCACCGTCGTCGTCGTCGTCATCATTATCAACATCAGCGGCATCAACATTAGCAGCAACAGCATGAGTACTTGTGGCAAAGTGGCAGTATCTTTTTAACATTCAATACTCAAACGGTGGTAGACATAAAATAATTTCTATCATTTTATTCAATTTACATTGAGGCTTGATTTAACATGTAATGAAGGGAAAATTTTAAATGAAAATCTGTTATAGAGTGGGAGTTGTTATATACGCAAGATTATAATGCAAGATCAAGGTTGCCAGGTATTATTTTCCTGCACAAAATAATCTTCAGAAATTTCCGATGATCAAGTACATCATTTCATTTTTAAATAGGTGAATTTTTTGTATCAACTAGGGAGTTAATTTGCTTTGCAGTAATTTATGTTAATTAGTTCAAAAATGCACCTCGTAAATAAGCAAAAATTTTACAAAACGCTAATCAGCCAATTGCAGAATATATATTAAGGAAATCAGAACTGTTATATTATCTATTTAGATTTTTAAATAACAATCCCCAGCGATAAAGACAGCTACAATGAAATCAGTAAAGAGAATAGCTATGAAATTTTTTTGTTTAATATCATGATCATAAGTTAAATATGCTGGTCTGATATAGTAATTAATTTTAGAGAGCTACAAGCAATAAATTTAGCACCAGACAATTATTTCTAACAAATATCCGTAAAACGAGGGCGGGTCAACAACTAACTAGCTACCTCACTCTTGAATGAAACATTAATTTTCTGGATAAAAAATAATTATATTTGTCAGTTAAGGTCTTCTTTGATCTCTATACAATACTAGACGATCACATTTTTTAACCCTTCTCGGGGTCATCAAAATAGGCTAATAATTAATTTCAATGTATTTTTAAAAAACAACTGAAGTTAAATATTAATTTAATGAAAAAGAGCGATAAAAATATTTAAACTTAAAAAAGGATTTTGTTTGTCAGCTATCACTTTTTTACCATTGACATTGATAATGGTGAAGAGTCCCTATAGTATTTATCATACTCAGCCAAGTTAAGAGTGATACTCCCCCCCCCCCCCTCCCAAAAAAAAAATAAAACTTAATGGGCACACGAAATTCACTATTTTCCCTTTCCTATTCATATCACTCAGTAGTCTGCTAACTTTGTCTGTCAACAACAAAATAACTCACGTAGTTTGGCGGTAATTGTGCACTGTTCCTCAAAAAGACGATGTTTTTTGTTCTCAAAAATTAAAAAAATTTCTCCGAACAGTGTTAGAAAATTGCTCACCGTAGAATCAAATCCGCAACAATGGCAACTATAGACAAAATAGTAAAGCTACGGTTACAACTTTACTAACATAGAACCAATAAATTTAATAAGTAATCGTGCAATAAATATGCTGCATCTCCTGAGCCTCTATATTAGGTATAGTGGCTGGTATAACTGCTGACCCCCCTAGCCAAATTTTTTGACCCACTCTCACCTCCCTGGCCAGCTCTTCTCTCTTTTCTACTTCTACCCTTCTCACCTTCATCTGACTCTCTCTCTCTCTCTCTGACTTCTTTCAACTTCAGGTAGCAGGAAGGGATCATTATAATGGACCTAAGTGAGCTAAACTAATACCAGATTTACATTAAGCATTTTTTTCATGAAATTAGTTGCGTTAAAAATTTTTACTTTTCAATAGGAGTCCTGGATGAGAAACTTATATCAAAGGCGTTGTTAAAAATGCATCAGAGATTCATTCTACGTCCTTTTTTATATAACATTCTCTTTTATGTCGCTACAATACCGAATAGAAAAATTTGCTTGCAACAAAATTTATGAAATTTCATTAAAAAAAAGGTATAACCTAACCTAAATATGCTACAAAAGGCATAAGTGTAATCCAAAAAAGATTGGGTCAGTGTGAATTTTTCCTTTTTTCAAACTAAATAAAAAAAAACTTTATGATAGATTGCAAACATCAAGAAAATTTATGAGATCAACAGATCTTTCAGTGTGCAGCAAAAGATGGAAGTAAAGTGGAAGGGCACTTGAGGGATGGAAATGTAACGAAATTAGATGGAAGGCAGAAAAGGAGATAGATAGAAAAAAAGAAATACACTGAAAAAGAGAGAAACTGTTGAGATAAACATAGAATAAAAGGAGACAAACGAAAAAAAGAAGAAAGAAAAGTTAGAGTGAAAAAGATGAGGAGAGAAATAAAGATAGAACCAAAAAAAGTTAGAACAAAGAAAAATGAGGTGAAGAAGAACAAAGAGAAAGAAAAAGAGGGAGATGAAGATAAACAAAAATAGGAAGAGAATTAGGGAGGGAAAAGATACCATTGAAAATTATAAAGACAGTAGATAAGAAAAAGCAAAGAGTAGCAGAGTTTGTAGTGCAAAAAGTGAATGATAGAGGAAGAGGAGGATAAAGAGAAAAAAGAGACTAAGAAGGTGATTGAGTGAGAAAGAGAGAAGTTCTTAGATAGAGAAAGAGTCTTTAAATCAACGGAAGTATAGCGAGTGTAAAATAAGAAATATGTATAGATATAGTGTTAAGGAAAAGAAGGCCAAGAAAAAATAATGGGAAAAAGAGAAGTGAAAAAGATTGAGAAAAAAAGACGGAGGATCAAAAAAAAAGAAGAAGAAGAAAGAAGGTGAACATGGCAGTGATTAAGAAAAAAAAGTGGAAAATGGAGAAGTGAAAAAGATCGAGAGATAAAGAAGATGGATCAATAAATCAAAAAGGAGAATATAAATGACGCAGATAAAACAGAGTTGAAGATGTTCACCTGTAGAGACCAAATAAATAAAGTAAAGAAAGAAAAAAAAAACAATACAAGGTGGTAAATATAAAGATAGAGAGATTAACAGGGAAAGCGAGGGAGATACAGTACATCAGGGAGAAAAAAATGGCAAAAAAAGAGGAAAAAAGAAAGTTGTGGTAAAAGAACGAACAGGGGGAAATGGATCAAAACTGAATAAGAGGTAGATATGTAGACGTAGAAAAATTCTAGTAGAAGGATTGTAAAAGAAAGAAAGTAAGTAGGAAAAAATAGGAGAGGCACAGAGTGAAAAAAATATATGGAGGGAAGGAAAACATAGAGATATGAGGAGAAAGCGATAGAGGATGGGTAAAGGGTATATGTTTACAAAAAAATGGGGGCAAATTGTCGCACTCGCTGTCGAACGAAATTTTAAAACATTTCTGTGAAGTTTATATGGAAATATTTTACAATTTTTATCGGTAACAGATGCCATAATTTTCCTCTTGATTTTAGAGATCTAATATCCATGTAATAACGGACAGTAACATACTGTGTTTGTACTTAAAACGGAGAGAGAATCATTTACAATTTTAACTTGTTTGTTAATTAGAATACATTGAAATATAATCTTCCTTCTATTCAAATCGAATTTGTTTAATTTTGGATCAAGAAATGTTCATATATAATTAAAAAATACCACTACTTTGTTTTTATATGTTTAGACGAATGTGTGATAATGAAATTGAAAAATAAGTAAAATTAATATTCATCGTTCATTATTAATCGAATGCCCACAAAATCACTGGACTGTACGCATTTGCGTGTGAATGAAAACCACCTGCAGTAGCAATTTGTGTTCCTAAAAACGTGGGAAAATTAATATTGCATGTTCTAGAACACTATATTCATACACTTTCCTACTTTAACTAATCAATAATACTAATTCCGAAAGAGTAACTTTGCTAGAGTATGAGTCATTCCATTATTGCTGAGGCAAAGAATAAAAACATAAAATAAAACGCACGCGATTTAAAGATTATTAACTGGAAATTGCTGCACTCATTTAATTTTATATACCGCAAAGTAAGTCCCCAGTGTATTCAACAGCAATTTTACTTCACTTTACGTATTTCATTTATAGTTTTTTCTTCTTTGTTTATGTAATTTTGATGATGGCAGCATAATTAGTTTGTAACACATACAATTTTGTGGTATGTTCTTTAGATTTTTTGTTGAACGCATTTTATGTTGCAAAACAAAGCAAAGAAAAAACACAAGAACTTGAAGTTAAAACAAACAATTAGTTGGGTTGTTATAATTGCCACATGTATCACACTATCACACTGTCTTTAGTGCCACATACAAAACTCCAAGTACTTAAATACTTTATGTTGCATACAACAAGATACGAGTATATATCTGTTCGAATTGATGCGGCTTGTACAACTAATAAATGCTGTAAAATATGACATAAAACATGAAAGCAAATATTGTGCAAAAAAAAATGTAACTGAGCGAGTGAATGAATGAAATAATACGTAGATAATATTTTCATTTCATAATTACAAAGATTTATTCTTTGGTTACTATTTTGTGATTTGCTTAATGCGAGTGTAATCATCTTCCCAATGTTGACAAATGTTACAAAAAAAAAAAAGAAATTTCTAGGGATTGATGCCTGTGTGTGTGTGTATTTAGTTTTATCTTTCAAAAGTACCGAAAATATTCTGGGAATCCAGGCAACAGAATATTTTTTTTTTTGATGTAATGAAATCAGTGAAGGGTTGATTGTTTATATTTGTGTTACCGGAAAGATTTGCAAAACTTTTTGAAACGAAATATAAATTATTTTCCTTTAATTAAGAGATAAATCATACATGTTTGTAGCGGCAGGAATGAAAGAAATACAATTTTGAAAATGTAGAGTTTATGTGAATAAATAGCTGTATCTAGAGTCCTGGTTGAAACACATACTTAAATAGATAGACGTGAGTGTGGAAAATTATTTGCTTTGAACATCAAAGAAATTTTATAGATATACTGCGCACAGCAAGCAAAATTTAGTGTTGCCAGAAGCATGATTTCAATACTTCTTGGTTGCCAGATCTATTGCAAATGACAGCTCTTTTTTTTGCCATTTATCGTGGGTAATAAAGTTTATAGGGTTCTTCTCATCGAGGTTAAAAGGATTCTTATTAATTTTGCTTCGATGCCCGTCCGTTCTTCCTTCTGTTTGTGTATCACAGGCTGCTTCTACTTGAGAATCGTAAGCGCTATAGACCTCATAGTTTCATGGAATATGTAAAATTTTGGACGCTACAACAACAAATATTTAATGGCTAAAAATTAAAGGATGAGCAACGAAACATGTTGAAATACTACTTAAGTATACATAGACACTTAAAATGTTCAAACTTAGTGTGTGTATTTTTATGCACACTATAATAATTAATACTAATATTTACAAAAATTAATATTAAAGGGTATTAAGCTAAGTCTAGACGATATGTTGAATCAGCATATTTATGGTGAAAAATTTGCTACCAGTGCCAACATATCGTGTAGACACACATTTTTTCCAATAAACGTATGCTTAACTACATATGAAGGACATTTGTTAAAGTTGCCAACAAACGTTTGTTCAAGATTTTAGCATATCGTGTAGACACCATATTTTTATTTTGTAACAAATTTGCTATGTATGCTGTCATATATGTTATTTGTTGAAAAGCCTATTTCAGCTTTTCAGCATACGGCAAATTTGATAGCAAATAGAATTTATATTGTAACTCTACTCGTGTGTGTAGTGTTGCCTGATTTGTAATTTTTCTCTCAAATCCGGCAATTTACTGCATATTAAACCTATGGTACCATTGCTTAAAACGAAACGGTAAATGTAAAAAATATACTGCAGAAATTATAATGGTGGATTTGGTTGCGTAAAAAATAAGGGAAATTCCAATTTCATAAAAGAAATTCAGGCGATTCTGAAGAAGATGATTATCTTCTCTCTTATTCCAGCCTCCTTCCGATTTTGCAACTTATTGCGAATTTTTTCAAACTTCGCAATAAAAGGGACTTTTTGCATACTTTCAGCTTCCTAAGAGTTTTGCCGATTTAAAAAATAAAATAAAAGAATTGGCCATCATCCCGCTGATAGTAAGTTTTGTAAGTTTTTGCGAATTTTCGTTATTTTCGCGATTTTTATTGAATTTTTTTCATTCCCTTCAGTTTTGTCGATTTTTAATCATTAATTATGGCTGTTTCAAAATTATGCAACTTCTCGTATTTTTTTTTCCAAAATTTGCGATTAAAGCGACCTTTTACATGGGCAGTTTTGCCGATTTTAAAAAAGGTATTCAATTTTGTTATCAACCCGCTGTTAATAAAATTTGGCAAATTTATGTAATGTTCGCGATTTTTACTGAATTTTCTGCATTCCTTACAGTTATAGCGGTTTTTAATTCATATTATGCCTTCTTTAAAATTTTGCCAACTTCGCAATAAAAGCGGTCTTTTGTGTGGTTTTTACCAGTTTTAACAATTTTGAAGAGTTTAAAACATTTTTAGGTTTTGATATCCTGCTGTTGAGGCTTTTTGCAAATTTCCGTCATTTCGCCAATTTTTGTTTCAAAATATAAATTTTTTCACTAAAATATAAAATATAAATATAAATTTTTTAACTAAAAGCGATATACACACATAAATTAATAGTGAAGAAAGAGAATTGTCATTTTTTATATTTAAGCAAATGATCACATGATTTAACATATATATCAGAATACGAAATTCAACATATTGTGTAGACACAAAAATTGTATGCTAGCTCATATGTTTTATTATCATTTGCTGACATATGTTGACTTTAAAAAATTTGGTACTTTCAGCATACTG
The DNA here is from genome assembly GCA_905220375.1 of Tachina fera. Taxonomy (NCBI): domain Eukaryota; kingdom Metazoa; phylum Arthropoda; class Insecta; order Diptera; family Tachinidae; genus Tachina; species Tachina fera. The sequence goes on along the minus strand of LR999967.1, from coordinate 96,750,132 downwards.
TGTAGACGACTAACATATATGCATATATGCTGGCAGCAGGATTTGTTGCTATTTTTAAGCATATGAATGTAAGCATGTATTTGCTGATTTAACATATCGTCTAGACTTAGCTTAATATTAGTTAATGTAATATTGACTAGGTAGTTGTGAAACTGTGTCTTAAAAACCTTTAGAATCAAACTCTTGAAATTCTCAAAAACGCTAAAACTAAAAGAACATAAAATTAAAAAGCGCTTGAAAGAAAAATATCTTCAAAAATAAACTTAATGGCTAAAATGCAAAAAAAAAAATCACCAAAATTAAAAAGGTGGACAAAAGACTAAAAAAATCGCTAAAAACAAAATAAATCGCAAGAAACCAAAAAAATCGCCAAAACGAAAAAACTGAAAAAAACCGCTAAAATTAAAACATTTGTACTGTGAAAAGCCAAAAAAGTCACAAAACAATTAAAAATCCCCAAAACTGAAAAACTTAATAAGGGACAATATGAAAAAAAAGAATCACCAAAAATTGAAAGGTCGGCCAAACACTAAAAAAAATCGCCAAAAATAAATGAAGCTCGCAAAAAAAATCGCCAAAACGAAAAAAATACTATAAACAAAAAAATTGCTAGTATTAAACATCTGTTTTGTGAAAAAACAAAAAAAATCGCAACAAACCGAAAAAATCGCTAAAACGAAAAAACGCTAAAACTAAAAAAACGTCAATCAGCCATGTCACAGAGTGAAATTTTGTACGATTTTGAAAACGAAAACGTATTTTGCTTCTCTAGAAAATGTAAAACGATCAAAAAATTTATTTTGAAAACGGTCTTAAAATCTGAAGTGAAATTTATATTTTTAATAACTGAAACTCGAAAAATGTGAAAAACTGCACTCAAAATTAATTATAAATATTGTCCATATTAATTTCACTTAAAAACAAATTTATTTAAATACTTCTAGTAAGAAAATTTAAACATTTTTGTAAATCGTATAAAACATTGGTCACAAATTGAAAACGTAATTGATTTTAGTTTGTTTGTTTACTTTCTTTTAATTTGTCTGGAGACGGACCGATATTGTTGGCGCTGGTTGCTGAACCAGCTGTTTTGATTTCAATGTGACAATATTTTTAACATAGATAATACGATTTAAATTTTTTCCGTTTTCTTAAAAACGTACGAGAGCTGAAGAAGCAAAAGTAAAACGTTACGATTTGGAAATACGAATTCAAATCAATTTCGTACAAAACCTGTGACATGGCTGAATATAAAAAAACCCAAAAGCTAAAAGGTCGGCCTAAAACTAAAAAATCGCCAAAAAAAAAATATAAATTAAAAAAAAACCAAAAAAAACACATAAAAAAAGAAAGTTGAGTAAATTTATTTCTTTAAGTTTAATTCGACAACAACTACAATCTAAAATAATAATAATAATATTCATAAACTTATGTTATTAAAGTCCAAATTTACAGTCATTAGTTAACTAATAGCTATAGTTTAACCAATAATATTTGATTCACAGTTCTTTGTATGTCATAAGTTAAACAGCTAAATCTCATTGGTTAACAAATTGTTAGACAACAGCTGATTCGTTGTAAACTTTGTTAGTATTTTTGCATTGTGAAAATTTTTATATAAATTTCACACATATATTTTCAAGCATCTTCTTTTTATTTAGCTGTAACACATCCTTTTTATTTTATTTTATACTATGAACCAATTTCAGCAATAATTCAATATTTTGCACGGTAAAGTTTGATGAGCGCGCACTGTTTTATGCATTTTTAAGAAATAATACAGCAAATGTTAGCAAAAACCATATGGTATAGCAGAGCTGCCGATAGTGAAACTTACTTGTTTGATAGGGTTACCATTCTTTGCTTATATTAAGAACTTTTGTTAAACAATGCACTGTATTACAAACAATGAAGTATTAGTTAAACAATAGTTATCATTTTAGTTTACTAATAATTAACTAAGGACTGTAGATTTGGCCCAAAATGTTCAACATTGTATAAGTAAGTTCTATTAAGCTTAAGTCCTGCTGTCGTTTATGTGATTATTAACATAACAACTGTCATAAGAGCAGACATATGACAGCATTGCCAGCTAAAAATTCTTTGAACATAAAATTGCCAGTGTTTTTGATAGTTGTATGTTTTTGAAATACAATTTTATATTGTTCGAACTTTACTTCGTTTCTATATATATGTATATGATTTGCTAAGGATCTGTTAATCAAATGAAGGAAGGAATAATTTTTGTTTGTTATGAATTAAGCAACCTCCATATGCATTTGGTTTTTGCTTAAGAAACTCACAAATAGATTTCATAAAAATTCTTAAGAAATTAAAAGTTAAAAATATGCCTTTTAAGTTCAAAGTGTGAATTCCAATAAAGGCAAATCAATTAATTCTTTGGTTTAGTCACACACACAAGAGAAACACAATATTTAATGTTAAAACATTAAGAACTTTCAATTAATAAGTAAAACAAAAATTAAACAAGTTTAAGCTGATTGTAGGCCATTCTTTTTTTAAAAACAATAAAAAATTAAAAAAAATCACCGATTTCAAAATTGGCTTGTAAGGCATCGTGTTTTACAAGGCTCATTATAACAAAAGAAGGAAAAAAAAAACAACAAGTATGTGTTTCATTTCAACGCTACAACATTTTGTTTTGAAATCAGAAAATGAATTAAAGAACCAAACGTAACGTAGCGAATTGTAAATTTATGAGAAAATTGCTTTTAAAAAAATCCAACACTGCACACATACATTTAATGAACAAATGGACTTTTGTAAAATGAAAATGTAGGAAAAAAACTCAAACAAACAAATGGTTTTATATTCGTTCGGGGTTGAGAATTCCTGCATGTTTAATGTTTAAATATAATTTTTGAGCCGTAAACTCTGTATAACAACCACACGTTGATAAGGCCTTTGGGGTATTAAGACAATAACATTCTTCACATGTGAATTCATCCTTTTTTTTGCTTTTGTAAACGTACTACCAGGGAAAAACAAGGTAGAAATCAAAACATACTTACATACACACACATAAATATTTAATAAAACGCTAAACAAGTTGTAATAAAAAAAAGAAACAGATTGTTCTTTACAGTGAGGAGTTTAATAAAAAAAAGAAAACCAGGTTGCTGGGTCGTTCGGTCGTTTGTAGCAGCACACTTGGTTAACTTGTTTCAATCTTTATATGCTGCTGCTGCTGATTCCTTCTTGTAATAAATTCTTTAGCCAGTCATCAGCCTCCTCATTATTATCAATATAATCATTCGTTCCCAGCCTCATAGTCAAAGATTAAATATATCGACAATGTGTTGCTGTAGTTAATACGCTTTGCTGCTATTTATGTTGGAAATTGAAGTTTACTAGTAGGCAAAATACAATAACAAAGGATGTAGTATGAAGAGGAGGATAAAGAGAGAGAGCGAGAGAGAGAGAGATAGATAGAAGCAGAAGAAAATAACCATTTTATACAAAAATCATGTCATGCTTAATCGCATAATCGAGTGGAACTCATTTGCTTACGAAGGTTTTATACCAACAAGTTTCAAATACAAAAAAGTCATAAAACAGCGACCTGCACCTGTCTTTAATTAATTTCTCTCTGGGCAGACAATGTTATGGCAAATGTCATGCATGATTTGGTATAGACATAAAATATGTTTAAAAAAAATTATTTCCTAAAGACTTTGTGAGTTCTAAAATTTAACCAAAACTTGGACTTTTCGTTTCAGGAAAGAATTTTGTAAGAATATCAGTTCCTAAGGCAACACTACCTCACTCTTTAACAGTGAGGTAGTCTGTCTTGCTGTTTAAAAATGAGGTGGATTACCTCGCTCTTTAAAAGTGACGTAGTGCTTGGTACATTGTTAGTTCGAATAATTAAGCTAGGATCCAACCTATTCCTTTCTTTCTTTAGGAAAGATATCTTTAAGAACATGACTTCCTGAGGAGACATTAACTCACTCATTTAAAGTGAGGCAGCCTACTGCACTCTTTGATAGTAAGATAGTGTTAAGACTATTGTGGGTTAAAAAAAAAGAGTAGACACCCGTAGCTTCTCCTTAATAATATGAGTTCCTGAGCAGGCACTACTTCAGTTTTTGTGTGAGAGAGAAATTGCGAGAAGTACGATCCCATTCTGAAAGAGCGAGGTCATGCTTATGACTTTGTTAGCTGGAAAAAGTAACCGGAACTCACTTTTTCCCCTTCAGTAAAAGGGTTTTAAATTAATATGACTTGGTCAGGAGTTACTACCCAGAGATGGAAAAGTTGGTTCAATTGGTACTATTTTTTGTTCTTGTTTGGTACTATTCAAACTCAGAAAGTACAAGGGTACACCAATGACGAATTTGGTATATTTACGGAAAGTCCTAAGGGTGTGTGTTAAGTTTTGTAAAAATCGGTACAGTAGAAAAACTTAAAATAAAATATTAAATTTTAATAGACGTAACTCCGCCCATTTTTCCAATTGGAAGATTGTGTCTATTTTTAAGCTGAAAGTGTAGGGTAAGTTTTTTTTTAAAAATCGGTTAAGTAGAACCACGGAAAATATAACAATAAATATTAATGGGCGTACCCTCGCCCATACTTGCAGCTCTCAAATTGTGTAATTATAAGAACCAAAGGTGTTTGCTAGGTTTCGCAGCAATCAAATAAGTATAATATCATAAAATCAAATAAATAAAATTGTGGGCGTGTGCCCGCAAAATTTCTTTTTTACAATGAGACCAAAGGAAAGCTTTACCCTCTCGAGACAATAAAAAAAATTTTAAAATCGGTCTGATATGAACCGAGTTGTGAAAAAATATAGTTAAATAAAATACAGATAGATTGACAACCTGCTCCATTTTAGGGTTCCGTACACCAAAGGTGAAAAGGAATCCTATTGTTTTTTCGTTACGCTGTCCTTGTGTCCGTCTGTTCCTCACACGCTATTTTCTCAGGAGCCGTAAGAGCTATGGGCTTGAAATTTGGACAGATTATGTAGAACCTTGGCCGCTACAACACCAAAATACATGATAATTAAAAATTAAAGGGTGTTCCAAAACAAGTGACGGAAAATTTTAAAATCTCATGTAATATCCATAGTGTATTTTTATATAGACGAAAACAATTAACACTAAAATTAAAAAAAAAATTGAATTAAAGGGTGGTCCATCAGTTAATGCAATTTTGACTATGTAATTTTGACAACTTGCTATATCTTGGAAACCGTAAGAGGTAAACTCTTGAAATTTTAGAAAACGGTAAAACCAAAAAATCCGAAAAATATAAAATCGCTAAGCCAAAAAAAAAATCGTCTAAAATTTAAAAAAAAATCGCCAAAACGAAAACAAAATCGCCAAAATTAAAAAACACTAAAATAAATCGTCAAATTAGAAAAAATCGCCAAAATAAAAAAAAAAACGCCAAAAGCCGAAATAAATCACCAAAACGCAAAAAATTCGCCAAAACTAAAATAATTGTTTATATGAAAATAAAAATCGCCCAAATGAAAAAAATCGCCAAAACGAAAAAATCACCAAAATTAAGAAAAAACCGCCAAAAAGGAGAAAACAAGTGTCAAAACTAAAAAAATGCCAAAATGAAAAAAAACGCCAAGAACCGCAAAAATCGCCAAAAACCAAAAAAAAAAATTGCCTATAAAAAAGTCAAAGACCAACCGTCAAAAATCGCCAAAAACGAGAAAAAAAGTACCAAAACTTAAAAACAATCGCCAAAACTTAAAAAAAACGCCAAAATTAAAAATCGCTTAAAACCGAAAAATTCCTCTAAAACGTAAAAATGCCAAAACTATATTTTATATAGGCTACTAAAGTTCGTATTAAATTACATATCTCGTGTCCGTACGGAACCCTTCGTGCGCGGGTCAAAGTCGCACTTCACTGAATTTATTTTCTTTGAAGAAGGTTAAAAACTAAACATGAATTTCCCAAGAACGTTTATGCATAGTTAATATATAATTCTTAAGCGTGTATGTTTTTCTTCTCGGGCATATAATTGACTTCTGTAATGGCGTTTTATTTTTTAAACTTAGCCTTACTTTGAGGTTAAAACTTACGCTCTTAAGCGGTCATAAAATAATTTCTAATCAAATCTGTACATAAAAAACAATTTTATTGCGAATTTTGATTGAAAAGTGCAATAAATATAAAATTTTTTCCTAGAAAAGAAATCGCCATAAGGTGGAATAAAATTTCATAAAAATGCGAATTATGGAAGTTCCCTTAAACAATGAAGACGAGGACATAATGCGGGGGAGATGTGTGACTTTCTCTTTACCCTAAACTTAGAGCTCGAGCAGGAGCTATTTGCTCTCAACCTAACTCCCTTAATTTCGGCTTCACGCATTTTTGTTTTGAAACTAGGAAAACTAGCAGCCAATAATCTTCATACAATATTCTGTTTCTAAAGTTTGTCAACATTTTTAATGTCCTTTTCAGACACCACCCTTAAAATCTATTATATTTTACAACTTTGTTTAGCTTTATGTAGCAGTTGAAAACTTTTTAAGGACATTAAAAAAAAAGCTGACAAAAATTTAATTTGTTACAAAAATTCAATGACACATGAAAATAAAGTGTAGCGGCATTAAAAAATATATTAAGTGAAAACTTTGGATTGAAATTATAATGAGAGAATTTTTGTTTTTATATTTTATTTGTGGCCTTCGAAGGCTTTCAAAAGTTAAATTAGTGCTTTTGAATTCGCTAAACTTAATAAAAAATTGTAATATGACAACCTCTCGAATTGATGATGGTGGTTGCAAAAATATTAAAATTATTATTATTAAATTGATTTAAATTTTGGCAATTTTTAAATTTTTATATTTCAGACATTTCATGGATTTAAAATTTTATATTTCACCTCCGCAGAAATTAAAACGTGCAGTCAGAACTGCCAGAAAATCATGTAGCAATAGTTTAACTTTTTAACTTTATCTCAAACTTTATATGTCAGATTGTCTAATACAAATTGAACTTTATCTGTAATTTCTTTCTGTTTTTACTTTTTATCCACATTGTACATGTGGTTTTCCAAGCACCTTCAAGCTTGTTTGTAAATGTAACAACTTTTCATTTGTTTTTCTTTGAACTTTTTCTGTGCTTATTGCTGCTAAATAATTTAAAAAAAAGATAACAGCCACTTTTGGTTTGGAAAAGGCAACAATATGTTATTGGAATTATATGCAGCTTTTTAGCAGCCCTGCCCTGTTCTCTGCGAAATCAACAAAGAAGAAAATTGCTTAAGTTTTAGTTTTGTTTTTTTTTTGATAAAAATTTGTTTAAAGTTTTTCCAAAAAGTTTTTTTTTTGTAAATCGCTAAGATTTGCTTAACATTTGACAAGATAAAACAAGCAGCATTAGTTGAAAGAAAAAAAACTTAAAATAAGCAAACAACAAGTTAAATTGTTAAAAAGAAAATGTACGATTTGTAAGTGTGCTTTTCTGAAAAGCTAAAGGATTTTGTTTTCATCGCAGGTAAAACATTTTAGAAGTTTACAAAGAAATGAAAAGTTTTATAAAATATAAAAAAAAATAATGTTCAAAAGTATGAAAAATAATGAAAAAAAAATTCTATTTAGAAATTTCATTCGCTTGTTGAGTTTTTCCCTTTTTAAGGGTCTTCAAAAAAGCAGGAGGTTATCAATTCGTGTATATTTTTTAAGCTTTATTAGATGGTAAAACCAATTTTTTTGGGTATAGCTTCCATTTGGTCTCATTGTAAAAAAGTGGGCGGGGACACACTCACAAATATTTTCTTTGATTTTTCGCTTTTCCGATTGCTGCGAAATGAAGCACACACATTCGGCTCTCCTGATAATACAATCTCAAAATTGAGAAAATGGGCGGAGTCACGCCTATTAAAATTTAATATTATATTTTACGTGGTTCTACTTGACACAGTTTTAGAAAACTTGGCATACACCCTGAGCTCTAAAAATACTCAATCCAAAATTTAAAAAAGTGGGCAGGGTTACGCCCATTAAAATTTACTTTTATATATAACGCACATCTACTTGACTCACTTTTACGAACACTGGCGCACACCTTGAGCTCAAAAGAATATCCACTCATTTAGTTTAAATAGTTTGCGGGGTTGCGCGCATTAAAATCTAATTTTATTTTTCACGTGCTTCTACTAAATTAAGTTTTATGAAACTTGGCGCATAATCCGAGCTCTAAAAAAGGATTAATGTTGCATTTAAAAAAGTGGGCGGGAACACACTCATGGAAGGTTAGTATTGAAATATATGTAATTGTACTCATCCGATTCCCATGTAACTCTGAAAACAGTTTCGGCTTTTAGAATGGTAGACAATATTTGTTAAAAAAAATAGGCGGGGCCATGCTCACTAAGGCTTTGTATTATATTTTAAGTGCTTCTACTTAAGCGATTCATACGATGCCTGGCACACACCTTGAGCTTTTGAGGCGATGTTGAATTTAAGAAAGTTGGGTGGACATCAAAATTTCCTAAATTTATTGCGCCCACGGCTCTAAATTTTTAAAATTGGCACTAAAAATTAAAAAAAAAAAATTTTTTAATTAAATTGTAAAATAAGCACTAAAAAGCTAAAAATAATTTAGATTCAGTTTATTAAAAATTTTTCATGTATTTCAAAGTTGGGGGCAATAAAAATAATAATTCTAGCTAAAAAAACCTACCTTAATGCAAAGACCTGATAGACGATTTTCGAAAAAATGTATGGGATATAAAATAAATTTTTAAAAGTAGTACCTCCGCTCCTTTTTTGTGTTTTCTGAGCTCAGGATGTGTGTTGAGTTTATTAAAAGTCGGTTAAGTGGAAACATTTAAAATAAAATATTGTATTTTAATGGGTGTGACTCCGCCCATTTTTTATATGGAAGATTGTGTCTATTTTTGAGCTCAAGAAGGTGTGTGGCAAGTTTCGTAAGAATCGGTTTAGTAGAAACACGTTAAAAATAATAAAAGATTTTAATTGGCACAGCTTCGACCATTTTTTCAACTTTAAAATTGTGTAATGAATAGATCCAAAGCTGTTTGCTTGGATTTGCAGCAATCAAATAAGTAGAATATCATAAAATCTAATGAAAAAACCATTAAGAGTCTGACCACAGGGGAGATGTGTGAACTTCTAGTAATGAACATTTTTTTTTTTAATATTGGCTTATGGTAACTAAAATAAGATTTATAAATTTCTGACTCTACATTATTTAAAAATCTATGGAAAACTGCAGCTATAGTAGTGGAATTATTAGTTGTGGGGGTTTGTGGAGAATTGCTCATATGCAAGTGGAAAACGTCAAATAAAAATTTTGATAAAGCTTGCGACTGTGGGTTTGCAAAATTTTTATTAAAATCTCCACCCATAATAATTGGCATGAAATGGAGATTGTTACCCAATTGTCGTGCACCAGCTTCAGTGTAAGGCAACAGTACGTAATGAAGATACGTTATAATATAATATTATAAATTCTTTATAAAGACTGCTAAATATCTCTTAAAAAAATATTTGATATTTAAAACGCTCTTTTATTTAAAAGTTTATATATATTTAATTTAATTTATATTTTTCAACTTTTTAACAAAAACTATCCCCAGTGGCAACACTGCTGCACTGCACAAGCAATTTTTATTAAAATTTACATTGCTCCTGAAGGTATGCTTTAAAATTTGGTTGAGTGTATTTCTATGCAGCTGTTAAGTTTTTTTGCACTTCTTGTTCGTATGATTACACCACTAGACAAAGCTCACACCGATTTGTTAACGCTTTACGATCTTAGTCAAAATTTGTGATTGTGTTGTGAAAAAGAGTTTTACCCCCTAACGTATAAATGCTTACATATTAAAAATTGTGGGAGTGTCCCTGCCCCAATTGGATCAATGGGAAGCTATACTCTATCAGACAATAATTTTGTTATGCACCGAATTATGAAGTTATACTGCCAAATAAAATTCAGACGAGTTGATTCCTTCCCTCCTTTTTTTAATTCAGTTAAAAACTAAACGTATTTAAAAGAAAATATTGAATTTGATAATCTAATTGGCACCGACTTCGAATTGCAGGAATTTCAAGAAAAATACATAAAACTTTTTGGTTTGACTTTAATAAATCCTGTCGAAACTAAAATTCTGCACCCTGCTAATATTGCTGTGACTGCACTGCTATTTTATTCCACTAAACAATGACAATCCATCTGCTCTTTAACTCATAAGCAAAATAACATTTTCAACAAAAAATTTAAAAAGTTTTGTTTATAATCCAATAATGTAAACATTTAGAAAACTCTTAATTAAATTTTTAGTTTTAGTTTAGTTATGATATTAAAAAAAACTAAAACAATACTAAAAACAACAATAATAAATTTACATAACAACATGATAACTGCTTGCCACATGAAACACTCGCACACGCCAGCTTAAAAGCTCAATGACAAATATGTATGTTGCAGAGAGCATTTGTTTTTTTTTGCTGTTGTTGATGCTGATGAACACGTAGCAGCAGGAAATAACAATTCTAGCGAAATTCCCAAAAATATTTAACTTAAAATTACCAGCTAAATTAAAATATTAAAACAAGTGTGTTACATTCAAGCAGGCATTAAAACAGAAACATTTAAAAGCGACTATGGCAAAGATTGCTGCAGCAGCTGCAGCAATACCAACAACAATAACATGATGAAAATAATAATGCTAATGTTGCTTGCTAATATTGCCAAGGGCTTAAAGCAACTTGCAGCAACTTGTATGTATGTATGTATGTGTTCTTCTGCCCCTCAGCATGTGTAATTGTGTTAAAGTCCTTTAGGAAAACATTTTAATTTTATGCAAACTTACGCACACATTTTCACTTTTGCACATACAAGTCTAACGTATAAAAGCTTAGAAAGCGTGCTTAAAAGTCACTTCACTTGGTATTAAATAAAATTCTTTCCCAAGGTCTGCTTAGACTATTGTACAAGTATAAAGACTTTCATTACATTTTACGAGCAAGAAATCTTACGAAATTTGTTTAAACTGTCAAAATATCTAGCATAAAATGCCCCTTTGTGTTCAAATCATTGCACGTTAAATAAAATTAAAAACAGCTGTTCATAGTTTAAATGCCTACATTAATCGTTGACTTGGGATGGTAGAGCAGTTTAATGCAGTCTACGAAAGTATTCATCGGGCTTAAGATAATCGATTTAGAAAAGAAAAATAGAAAAGAAGAAAGGTATCTCAGTACACCTGGCTAGAGCTATGCTGCTTAGCTATTTAAATAACACAGTTTATTGTTATATGCTGATGGTAAAATTCGCCGCAAATATTTCAAAACGTTTCCCTTTTATTTCCTATTATTTTCTTTTGTACCTGCGCATGATTAAATTAATATATTGTATGTGCTCATGTCCAAAAAAAAAATACAAAAACAAATTGAGCAATCAATGAGAAATTGTTTTTTGTATTACTCACTTCAAAGAACGACACAAAAAATTAAACATTTAGTTTAATATATTTTCGTACTTTGCTTTTAAGTACAAAGAAATCAAAACAAAAATTCATGTATAACTCTAATAGTGTCGATTAATTTTGTTACAAAAATCACATCCTAGCTCCTGTGTCGTGGCATAAAGAGCATAGCTCTTAAAAAAATTTTTTAACTTGTAGACATGGCTTTCGCGATATATGTTTCAAAAGATTCAACATATTTAAAATTTTTAGCCGGTTTGAGAAGAATAAAAATACCATAAGCAACAAAGCTTCATTGGCGTCGGTATAGACGAATTGTCGAGTTCTTTACAACTTAATTTTGTAAAAATGCATCAGAGTTGCATTACATACAGTTCTCATCTTTTAATTTTTTTTTTAAATGATCAAGTCTCATGGGATGCCAAATTTTTATACCATTTTTTATCTTTAGTCATGACATTTTGCACTCGCCCTATGGCACTTAAACGTATTATTTGAATTTTTGACATCGTCGCCCCAGATTAGTTTAGTCTACTGACCATTTTTAAAAACATTAGTTAGGTAGGGAATATATGTATTTTGAATATCTTCTTTTCGAATCAAAGACGCGTTTCACGAAATTTAGCATGGCTTCTGAGATATTAAGAATTCCATTTGCTTCATATTCTCTATTTTTAGGTTTAATAAGTATTGTTTTGCTGTACACGCCACTGTTTGGCGATTGCGTTCTGATTTCGTAAATATCTCCGGTAGTAAATAGTAGCACAGCCAACATTTTCTGAATTTTTTTTTTGCATATCAATAAAATTCGTGATTATATGTAAAAGAAATTCTTGAATTATCTCAATTTGTATAGCCATGAAAAAAATCAAAATAAAAATTTTTAACGGACGTGAAAAATTTCGAAATTTTGGACGTTTTTCTCCGAACAAATTTTCAAATTACATATCGAGTTTCTTAAATTTGTTTGTAAATTATGTGAGGTACATTTACTAGTATTAATTCAATTTTTAGTTGTTACTCGCCTCCCCCCCTAAAAATTTAGCCAGTAGGACATATTTTCCAAAAATATTAAAATTTTCAAAAACATTTTATTTACCTGCATGATAATTGTACTAAAATTAATTTTTTAGTTTTTATTACTATTTAATTTATTAAATCACATGACAGTCCTTATATATCTATAAAATTTTTGGAATATATTTAAAGGTAATTTTTTATAAATTTTTAAATTACCTTTATTGAAATTTTCGCTGGGTTGCCTGTCGGTGTACCGTCACGTACAAATTTTGCTAAATTGCATTAAAAATTAAAGTAATATTTTATGTTATTCCTGCTCTGTCAAAAATTAAGGATGTGAGCACTTATATTTAACATCAGTGTTGCCAGATTTTGTTTTCAGTTTAACAAGTTCAGTAAAAATCAATATATAAAAAAATAAAAATTTAATTGATTTCCAAAATGCACTTATAGGGCATTTACATTGTCTCGAAATCTAGTACTTACGAGATTCTGAGCAAAATCTATTTGATTTTTACTACATAGATTCCCAATACAAAAAAAAATTAAATTTTTCAGTAGATTTATAGGAAATCTACTCAAAATCTAATTTATTTATTTATTTTTTTACTAACCTGTACAATATATTTATATAAAAGGTAAGTGAATTAGCTAACATCATGAGCATGCTTATGTATTTTCAGTTTAGTAAATTTTATATAGACAAAAGAGAAAATTCCAGAGACTAGATTACTCATGAACATTGCTCGAGTAGTCACTGCAGATCTCTATTAGCTAAAACCCACAAAATTTTCTATTGAAGGTGTGTGAATAAGCTAAGTCGGCACTTTTTGAGTTACAGTTTAAGACAAAATTTTAGGCAAAGGATTTTATCTTGGGCACGTTAACTTGATCTCAAAAAAACTTAGTGTAAATAATATAGATTTCGACAAAGATCTCAAATCAAATATACAACATGTCGAGATAATGCAAATTAAGTATTATAGTTTAAAACAATTTAGTTTCACTTTAATAACAAATTTTTTATTTGTTACGTACACACAGTATTGTTGGAAGTCTTCAATATTTTTGCATAAACAATTTATGAAATTATTTTCATAATTTTTTTTCAACTCCAAATAACTTTTCCGTATAGACTCATAAATATTCTATGAAAATGTTTCATATTTTTTCAGCATCACAGCATCCTTTCACTCTCTCTTTGTAACTTTGCAGTGTTTTTTTATTGCACCTCACCCTAAGTGAGAGGAGCATTGTATGTGTCAAAATATTATATTAAGTGATTGTTTGATATGCAAGAGTAGTAGTGCATTCTTTTGACAGAAAACACTGCAACACATACACAAGTGCATATGCATGCGTATATGTTTGTATGCGTGTGTGTGTAAGTGTACTCTAGTATTTCCTGAAATGTAAATATATATTCAAACAGTCAGGCATCATGTCATTATCACTGCAAAAAATACACTTTTGTTGACACTATAGTCAACGTGTTTTTTTATTATTATTATATTTTTTTTATTATTGTATTTTATTTTTTTATATTTTTTATGGCGACAAAAATGCATAGAAAAAAAATTTAAACAACAAGCCGTATGAGTTGTTATGACCTCATTGCTATCATCAAGCAAGAGCTAGTAAAAAAGGAGCATGAAATGCAACAACAACAACAAGAGCAGCAATAAAAATTTTGCACTAGAATTTAAGACTTTTAGTTAGCAAAAGTTTAGAAGGGAAAGTTAACTAAAAGAAAGAGGTCAGTTATGCTAAATGACAAAATAAAATATTTAACAAAATGGCATTGAGTAATCTAGGATTTGTGGAATTGCAGACTTATTTCTGAAAAAAAATTTAACCAGCTTTAAATATAAACATTAAGGGTAAATTTTTGTGCTCGCGAAACTTAAACTTCTTGTTTTAATTAGCTAATCTGAAAATTAACTTAACCTTATATTAATTAAGTTTGATTATTTTGAGTGGTAGCTTAAACTTATTTTTGCTTGTAGTATTATCATACTGGAGAAAAAAAATAGAAAAAGATAAATAATATAAAACGTATTATGTGTTTTCTATTTTTCTTTTATCATATAATTTTTTAAAAATGTCATATTTTCCACAATTGTTCGTTATCAGTATTAATGTTAAATTTAACTTCCTGGATTGGTTGCTTAAACCAGCAAGCAAACCCATATAAATAATCGACTATACAAAAATCAAAAATAAAGATTAAATTTAATTTAATACGTAATATGTAACTCAAAAACTGACCCTAAGAAGTTAAAAATAGTTTTGATTCACGGTCTGTTCCTCTAAAAGCGAGCGATAGATTTGATCGAACATTTATATTAAAAACAAAAAGACAATTAAAAACTTAAAATATCCTTTTGCTTTTAATTCTAATATTCGATAAAATTTATCGTTCGCATTTAGAGGAAGAGGTCCTCAGTTAAAGAAAACATTTTTGTTATGTGGAAGCACGTAAAATAGAAAATTAAGTTAAGAAAATTAAATTAAGGCATGGACCCGCCCAATTTTTAAGCACAAGATTATGCTACTGGAAGAAACCAAACTGTTCGCTAAGCTTTGTGGAAATCCTTTCTTCAGAGAAAGGGTTACACATCCATGGATTGTAAAGTTTGTGGTACAAAAAACCTCATACACATGAGATTTGCAGGCATTTGAGATTATGTGTGAAGTTGACTAGAAAATAAAATTTAATATTAAACTTTAATAGGCATGATACCGCCCACTTTTTTAAAAACAAGAGTAGTTGTCTTGTGAGGGTCCTGGGCCACTTTTAAAGTACAAAAATTTGTAGAGGACCCTCACAAAACAACTACTAACAAGATCGCATCACTTCTCAGATCTTAGGTTACGTGCAAACTTTCGCAGGAATCCATCAAATGCAAGCACTTAAAATATAATAATAAACTTTAATGGGCGTGGCTCGGCCTACAAATCATCTAAGGTAACAAATTGACCCATTTTTTTGGTAGACAAAAGAAATCTAATAAAATCGAGCTTCCTTCTCTTTAGTCGGCAGAAAACCGAAAACATTTAAGAAAAACTTACTTTCTGATGTTCATCGCAACTAAAGTAACTATGTTATGCCAAATATATATATATATATATATATATTTTAAGCTACAATTCTGTTGCAAAGCGGTCAGGCGGTCAGGACTGCACGAAAAATGCGGGAGATCGTACACTCGTCTTACTACAATAATAAATAGTTATCATAAAACATTCATCTAAGTACTTCATACGGTATCGTGTCTTGCTGTCCGATCGAGGTCAAAGCTTTGAAGTCTTATAAAATTGCAGTCACTAACTGAATGAGAATTTTAAGCTACAATTACCAGCATAAATGTTAACAAATAAATGTAAACAAATGCCGTTAATGTTTTACCCTAGATTAAGTGAGTTGATATGTACTGGTTATTCATTGTGTGTGCAACTCAATATATTTATATAATACGGGAGCTTTTTAGTGCAATTTGGCATTAATTTGGTAGTTTTCCAAGTTATTACACTGAAACTTGAAAACAAACTTCATCATGCTTGAATCGTGGTTCTAAAACTATATTTTTTTTTCTTATTTTACACTACATTTTTGAAATGGCAAATATACTAAATTTTCCAATGAATTCGCACTATTTTTACTTTTGCAAAATAGCAGCAGCTTGGTTTATTTTCCTTTTTATTTGAGATTTAACTCCTAAAGGTTTGTAAATAGTCTTAAAAGTTGACAGTTTCTTTAAAAATTTTCTATTTAATGAGCATAGAAAGTGCAAAGGTTTAAGCACCGTTCCTTCTTCCACCTGTATGAAATATAATGACAAACTGGTTCAAATCTTTATATATTTATACAACTTTAAGACTACAAACAACACTTTATTTGCTTACTACACATAACTACAAACATGTGTATGTGCACTGCACTTACATTCACAATTGTTGTCCTATATGCACTTGTTGTGAACTTTAACTTCTTTCACAGCCGAGAGGCAGCAGACGACTTCTTCGTTCGTATGCCTGCAGAGCTAAGCAAGCATACAGCTAAAAAAATAGAAAATATTTATATAAATTAAGGCAAAAAGTGCAGCATACAAGAATCTAGCATTTTTTTTTTAAATGTGCTCAGTCAACTCGAACGAGTCAACTGGGCGTCATGTCATATCACTTATACTAAACAAAGAACTGACAACCACCGCTACTTACAGCAACTGACTACTGCTGCTGTTGCTTTTCCTTTTCCTCGTGCAACTAACAACAACAAGAACAATAATAAAGGATTTATAGTAATAGCAACAAGAACAACAAGAGGAAAATAAAATGACAGCACAATGTAGTTACTACAAATTTGCTTTCTTGAGCTGCGGGGAGGAAAGCAGCGGCTACAATACAAGAAAGTTCATGCATGTCTACAGTCTACAGTGTTTTCTATGAGAAATGCAAAAGCTTTGCTTTTATTTTTCTGTATAGGTTAAAATTAAGATATTTGAAATATATTTTAACGACTTGCATACGGCTGGAAATGTACAGCTCTGATGTCAAAACTTATTATTTTACAGTATGACAACATACCACGTCTTTAACGTTATTACACAAAGTTTTGCTAAAACATCCTTTTCGATAGAGTTTCCTAAATTTATTTGGGACAACTCTTGTTTTGTGCCTTTGAAGGATGTAGAAAAGATCATTTACTGATTTCACACTGACATTATTTTAATAAAAGTTGGCTTTAACGTTAAAACCAACTGTTAAAACCTGCTTTAAGTTGGTTTTATGAAATGCAACCTTGTTTTGGCTGTACTTAATTCAGTGCTGCCAAGTTAATGCTTATGCCAGTGAATAACAATAGATGCCGCTTGAAAGATGCTCAACTTTAAAATGGATGCAGCAGCAACAGTAATAAAAAAATTATGGGAAAAAATAATTTTTTGCAAGGAAAACAACGAAAATATATTCATTGACCTCTGAGAAGTGAACATAGACAATATGGCTAACATCGATCAGCCGATAAAAAAGTTTTATTTGTGCATTTTTTATATACAATAACTTGATTTCTAAACACTTCTGCACTTTGTATTACTAGTTCCATAATTTTAAAATATTTATTTACAAAACATAAAATAATTTGCATTTTACAACGCATTGTAAAATTTCCGACAAACAAAATCAGTTGTTGTACAGTTTGTCAAATATGTGTTTTAAAAAGCAGAAAATAATACAACAACAAACACACGCATATCTGCAGCCGATTTATTTTGATTTAGCAGATCATCCGCACAACTTATGTGTTACTACAAAGTTTCTGATATAAACGACTACTGAATGTGTATACATTTATTTAAGAAATTGGATTTTCGGCGTTTATAGACGTAATGTATTACACAGATTCGTGATCTAGCGCCTTTTGTCTAAGAGAGCGATCTATTGAGTCATATTTGGTATTATAAAATGTGCCACAAATGTATAACAAAGAATAAAACGCAATTTTCTTCTTTGTAAAAATTTGATGCAGAACATGCTTGGTCGAGTTACTTTTCCCATATGCATTCTGACTTACTTGCTAAGGGATGGTATTCAAAACCGTTGATCTAATGTGCAGATAAATTGGATTCTAGGCTAATTGGTGAGTGGGTTAGGTTAGCAGGCTGCTGGTAAGAATGCTGAAACTTAGGGTCCAGCTCCCTTGAATCCAATGCAATGTTCCCTTTGTGCTACCTGATAGAGAAGACAGGTGTTGAAGGAAGAGATATAGTAAAGCTTCATTCTTTTTTTTACAACTCTGCTGCAACACTTATTAAAAACGTGCAAAAAGTTTTTAATAAGTGTTGCAGCGCCTCTGGTGTCAATGAGGCGTATTAAATTTTGAAACTGTGCTTAGTAGCCATTTTATTAGTTATTTTACTTCGCCGATGATTCTTCTACACAATTCCGACGAAGGAGGGAACTATGACGTTACATTAGGATTAGCATCCGCTGAAGCCGGTGTAGTTTTAGTGACCAGTGCCTAATGCCTGCATCACTAGAACTTTTTCCATAACAACTGATACAAAGACAACTAATGCACATCATAAAAATACTTAATCTTGTTATTTTAATGGCTGTCGGAGACCGGGATCGAACCCAGAACCTTTGGTTTTATAGACAACGTGCTAACTACTGCAGCCAACGCTACATCCTAATTTGTCTGTTTGTTTTGGCCAAATTGTTTGCCCTATTGTCCATTTAAGCTATAAATACAACATTAACTTTCCTCTACAGTGTCCAAAGATAAATCTGGCTCTAAATAGGACGGAGAGGATACAATGCAGTGTATCAAGGCACCTTTGCAAGGGTGATAGAAATAAACAATTCCTACTGGGAGCCTTAAAAAACTGAAAAGATAAAATAGGCCATTTTATTGTAACTATACGGATTAGAGATGACCTTTGCCAATTTGAGAGCTCTTCTATATAAAACAGGAAAACCACTTGTCTCTCTCTTATGGGCGGGATTGAACATTATGCAATCTCGCTGCTGTTGGAGTATTCTCAATATCCTCACAGAAATTTCTCAAGGGTTTCCTAATTTCTTTATGGTAATTGGTTTAGGTAGCTTATGTACCATCCCCAATTACCTGAAAGCTTTGCTAAATTAAATAGTCTTCTAACTTTCTTCTAACACATTACCAAGAAGGTAGCTTCACTACGGCACCTTTCGTGCCATTTTACGGTTTCTTAGACTACAGCTATCATGATATTGAGAAATAACGACCTGATTAAAATGACTTGCTGTTACCTCTAGTTTGTCCACAGAGAAAATATGTGAGGCCCTCGAGCCTGTTATTTCCTCAAACCCAATCTAGGTAATAATGTTTGCGACTCGTTTATCACTAGCTCCTGGAAAATAAAACCTTATGTATCCATGATCTGACAGAGAAACATCATCCAAGACCCTCCAAATTAACCTAACATAACATAACCTTATTTTTCTGGAGTCCACAAACAAACCAGAACCTACCGAAATTTATAATACCAGATGGAAAGGTGGCGTTGAAACTCCATCCCAAACTTTAAGCTTTCTACATTATACACATTAATGTGTCCGTCATTACTCTAGAAGATCTTAAGCAAATATGGATAGGAGTTTGACAAATTAGGATATCAATAGCCAAGGTAAGGTAGATATATTGTTCTCTTAACTTGGAGTTGCAGATTGACGAGGCTTTGCCCTCCATTCTATCTATTACGCAATGACAGATATAATTATAGTTTTATAGATCCATATGATCATTTCTGGACTCATAATTCTGGCTGAATGCAGTATAACTAAACCATCTAGATCTATTATGCAAATAATTCTAAATTCAATGAAGAAAATAATTGATATTGCTAGAATATCACCTATTCGCATATGTTTCGTATTCCTTTCTATCTTAAGAGAATAATTAATCTTTAGATGGATATAATACTTATTTCAACATTAATGTTTCGAAAATTTCGAATAATGTTATCGCCGTTTTCGAATTACTCATGCTCTTAAGAGAGAAAGTTACAATAATTGTGCCAACCCACACTGTGTCAGAATTGTGCTTACAGCATTATTCATTACTAGAACTCAAGTTAGCAAAGATATAAGTCTGTTCAACTTCTGCAAGCGTTATAATTTAGTTTATATTGGAACTTGAGGTCGACCAGGAGTTATGATAGAATTAGTAGAATCACATCGTGAGTTGGCGGATCAGTTAGCAAAATCTGTAACATTAATAAAACATGTTGCTGTTTATTTAATATGTATCGTAATTGTATGTGAGGTAGAAATCTACATCAACTTCTCTCTTACATACATTCACACACATTATATAAAGCGAAGAGAAAAACAATAACACCGGACACATTTGCAAGCAACCTCACGTTTTTAATAACTAAAGGTAGAGGTGCATAGCCCGCTTTTTGCGCGTTACGCTTGCTATGCATCTGTCAAAAAAGTAGAATCAATGTAAAAGTATGTGACAAGTTACATTGCCAAAAGCGCAGAACATGTAGGCGCGTTCAAAGCAAAAAGTAGTTCTACTTTCTACTTTTGTATGCGTTACAAGCACCATGAAAGAAAATCAGCTGTTCTTGAAAGCTAAAGATGTTAAATAATACTTTATTTCTTACGTTATCGATAAATATTATTTTGACGTGGATAATGTTTTTCTTTTTTTTCAATAAAAAAATTTCTTAGCAAAAAAAAACAAACAAAAGTAAAATGGCGCATGAAAAGCAGTGCATGTAACTCAACGTGAACAAAGTTTAGAATGAAACAAGAGGATGAAACGCGTGTAAAGCATAACACGCTAAAAGCGAGCTATGGACCTCTACTTTAACATCCAGAATTGAGAGATACGACCACTTCAAAAGTAATACGATACGATTCGACTAATTCTACCATTACAATCCACTATGCGCTCTCTTGGCTCTCTCTCTCTCTTGCTTGAATTAAGTGTAGAATACTGGCGATAGTTCGTTACTACGAATAAATTATAAAAATTGAACGACCCTGAGATTATACTCTGTGAATTGAAAGCTTTTTCGGTAATTTCAAATTATAAGTGAAACAACCTGGTTTCAGCTGACATTGAAAACTCATTGCTAAGTATGTTTTGCCATTGCTAAGCTGTCGTCGTATTAGTCTGTCTGACTTATCACATTTAAATAAATAGTGAAATCTTTTGAACTGTTTTTTTTAACTTTCCTCACAATTTTTCCTTTTACGGGCTTGTTAGAAATGGTGTTTTGATATTGTGTTGTCTTATCTACTGTTGTTGCATTTGATATCACACACAGATACTGCATCCATTATTTGGCTGCCTGACAGTCTTCATAAAGCTAAAGAGAGACGTAGTACATGTCTGTCTTTCACCATACATGTCCGTCTACAAGTATCATATACTGTGTAAACACTGATGCGTTTAAGTAAACACACTCTTGAAGGAAATTCCCCCCTCCCTTCGACCATAAAAGTGCAGTGATGCTACTAAACGTCTAACAAAAGCAGCATGTGCAGCTTTCTGTGCACCATTAATATCCTCTATTATAATTTATTCTATAAAAAAAAACTGAATACATAACATTTTTTGTTGTTTACAAAACCAAACTTTTTAATAATAGAAAACAATGTAAGAGAGTGAAATTTATTCAAACATCACTATTGTTGTACACACAACAAGCGTGCAACAAAATACCTTAACAAACCTAAAAAAGTTTTGTTGTTGTCTTACATCAAGCTTTACATCGAACGTAAGAAAAATTCTTTTGCTTAATCATAATGCAATCAAAAGATGTTGTATTTTAGAGAAAACAAAACAAAACGAAAAGAAAAACTAAAACCTTAACTTAAAAGGCGGCTCTTAAAAATTATGTTGAATGAATAAATTAGTGCAGCTTTCAACCATGATTTGCCCTGCCTCAGAAACTACTAAAAGTCAGCTCCTGTTGTTGACGCTAAGAATGAAAAGATGATAATAGCGATTGCTGATGTTGTTGGCTGCTACCAACATGTATGAATTTATTAGCTCAAGTTCAACTTTTAGTGCTGGAGTATACACCTCTTGTTGCAGCGAGAGAGGGAAGTTTTTTTGTTCTTTCCTTACTGCAATAGAAAATATGTACAGTGGGCTCCAATAAAGGATGAAATAAATATTGCATAATTTTGGCGAAATCAATTTTTTTTTAATTTTTAATTACGACTGCAATGAATTTAAAGGAAGTTTTTGCTTTATATTCAGCATAAGAGACATAGAAGCAATTTTTTTTTAAATTTGTGTGAATTTAAATATTTTGGGTGAAATAAATTATGTACACAAATTAATTTTTTAATGCAGCTGAGTTAATATTTTTTCAGCTGAATGTATATCAAATTTGAATACAATTAAATGATTAATTCAGCGGGCATTCTTGCATTTCTTTGCTTTGAATTCAGCAGAGTATAAATAAGGTTCCAGGAAGTTAAACAAAAATTATTAATTAAAAATGGAATTCTAGTTTAGTTAATTTAATTTTGACTCCAATAACCTTCCTATAAATTTTTTAAGATGCTAAGTAAATATTCGTTATATAACAAGTTTCGATTCAGCTAGAGAATTTCAATTTAAACCTAATAAATATAAATAATTTTCAAATTTAAAGACATAAGAAGTAAGGTAAAGCGCCTTAGCTGTAATATATTTTGATTCAGCTGAATAATAGCAACATAACATATTTTTGTATACGATTTTTGTCAATAAAATTATTTAAAACTATAATTCAGCCAGCTGAATTTCTGTATTGACATCAAATCATTAATTTTTAAGACGTCAAAAACCATTGTCTTATCGCAATGCTGTATTCAGCTAAAAATATTTCAAGAAATAAGCTAAAGTGTATCTTAATTCAGCTGCATTATATTTTTACTCAGCTGAATAATAGTAGTTTTAAAAATAAAATAATTTTTAAGCCTCATAACATATTTTAAGGTATGATTTTTTCAGTAAAATTACATTAGACTACAATTCAGCTAGCTGAATTTCTATATTGACACAATGTCAATGATTTAATGCGCTTTAAATATTTTATTTAGCTAAATAAATTTCACGAAATAAGATAAAGTACTGTAAATTCAGCTGCAATAAACTTTGATTCAGCTGAACAATAGTAATTTTAAAAATAGAATAATTTTTAAATCCTATAACATATTTTAAGGTATGATTTTTTAGTAAAATCACATTAGACTACAATTCAGCTAGCTGAAGAAGTAAATATTTAAGAAGTAAATATTTTATTCAGCTAAGCAAACATCAAATAATAAGTGTCAAGAATCAATTAAGCTAAATATTAATGATTTTCGCTGCAAGAAATAAAAATAATTTCCTAATATTAAACTCGGACTACTAAGTAAAATTAAATTTTAATAATATCTCGAACATTAGCTCAATATAACTTTTGGCATTTTGTGTATTTGGTTTTTAGTCGAAAACTTTTGCAAAATGCTAAGTCTCGGTTCACACACGTCAACTTTTATTGATATTCGTTTATCCTACTCTGTCTTTTTTACAGCTGATTTGCTAGTTGATCAAGAAAAGTTGAAGTGTGTGAACTGGGATTAACTATACATATATAACCTTATGGCGTATATTTTCTAGCATATACATATGTATGATGCTTTTAATATTTCTTTTTATTCAGCTGGCTGAATCTTTACAACTACGTTTGTATTTCCTAAAAGTTTAATATAATAGCCTTAAAAAAATTTTGTTAATTTTTAATTATACAATTCATATTCAGCTATGAGTTCAACAATTCAGCTGGTGCTTAAGACTTAAGATATTCCGTTAAAATATTAAGTTAGTTGAGCTTAATAAAGACATGCTAATTTAATTCTGCAAAATCATAATACAGGTGGGAAAAAGATAAAGTATTTCTCCCTCTGCCTTTCACCCAGCTGAATTTAGACTTTGAAAAGTAAACTTGTCGTGCCTTAAACGCGTCTTATATTCGGTAAACTACTTTCTAGTACAAAATTATTCTTTTGACAAATCGAAAAATCTCAACCATTAACACCAACCACGATCACTGTCCTTCAATAATTTCAAATTTCCTGCCTTATTATTTCAACAGCTTTTTAAACATTTCACTGTTCGACTTTGGCTGTTCATTATATTAATAATAAAACTTATTAAAATTAGTCTTTTTTTCTCTAACTAACTAACTCTACTGATGTCGAAAACAGCTTTTCTTTATTAATATTAATCTAAGCAAAAATATAAATATTTAATGTGCCACTTTTCCACTTTTCGAGAATGCATAATTATGCTGAGATTTCAGTTTGCATAAATGCAACTTAAGAACAAAATTAGCAAACTTTAGACTAAATTGTTTTGCAAGGGATTATTTATGTAAAACTAAAACAAACAAAGTAAATATTTTTCTGTAGCATCTTATGAATTTCATTAAAACCAATTTTAAGGGGGTCTATGAGAAATATGCATTTAGATTAAGATTTAATACGTTCTAGAAAGAAAATTAACACATTTTTTAGAAAAGCTAAATGCAATTGCATTATTTCTAGAAGAATAAATTAACTTAATTTTTACTACAAACTAAAATATCATAATGAAAAGGCACTTGTGATACTTAGCTGTGGTATAAATAAAAGCGTGTTTGTAGAAAAGATTTTAT
Source organism: Tachina fera (assembly GCA_905220375.1). Lineage (NCBI taxonomy): Eukaryota > Metazoa > Arthropoda > Insecta > Diptera > Tachinidae > Tachina > Tachina fera. The sequence goes on along the minus strand of LR999967.1, from coordinate 96,725,473 downwards.
GTGCAGGGGAAATTTTTAAAATACATATGTACATATATACATGTGTATGTACATATGTTTGTTTGCATATATTGTAGATACAGAATAATTTTTAATAAAATGGAAATTTTAATACTGTATACATACATGCATACATATATTCCCTTTAAATCATTTCAATGGGCTATAATTATTTTTCAGCACTTAAATCGCTTCGAAAATACTTTTTGAGTGCACAATTACTTTTAAAGGGACTTTTTGTAAATAAGGGAAATTTTCAACTTACTCTTATATTTGCTTTTAACTATTTGCTTAAATTTACAAGAACTTAAACTTCATTGAATGTGGCGTTAAAACTAAATTTCCCTTCAATCTTACCATTTCCCCTAAACAGATACCTTTGAATCGAATAGGAAATTTCTAAATGATTTATATTTTTTTTGGCAAGTTTTGCACACATCAAAAAAAAAATATTTAAATGCTTTGTTAATGAATAATATGGTTCATAGGGAAATTTTTATATGTAAGGGAAATTTTTAAAATACGTACATACGTTGCGTTATATTTTTTGGCTACATTACAATTGCTCTGAAATAAATAAAACAGTTTCGAAATACTTTGTTCATGCATATTGTCCTCTAAATGGATTTATTTGTGAATATAGGAAATTTTTTATATTATGCGAAGAACAACATTTTATTGATTTTATACCAAATCGTTGAAGACTTATGCCAAAATATTTAATTTACCTCTAAAGGGAAATTTTCTTATGAAGGCAAGTTTTTAAATGTATGAACTTTTTTTGTAAGTATTATTATTTCATTGCTGATATTGACTAAATTTTAAAATATTATTAATATATATAGTTTAATCTAAAGGGAAATTTTTATATGCAAGGAAAATTTTACACACATAAATGCACCCTAGTTTAAAATGTTTTAACTTACTTATAGCAATTCTAAATACCTTCATCGGTTATAAAATACTTTGTGTATACTTTTTGAGCTCTGTAGCAAAATTTTTATATGCAGAGGAAATTTAAAAAATATAGGGAAATTTGCTTTACCTCTTTTTATTTTATTGCTCAGATTATAAATACTGGGAAATATTGCTTAGAAACAAATTTTGTGAAAGAGAATTATATGAAATTTTCAATTATACAATTTCCCTTGAAAAAGAAATTTTCATATGAAAAGTAAATTTGTAAAAATTTTGGGAAATTTTGCAATAATTAGCAAATATTACTTGGCTCTTTTAATTTTGTAACTGAAAATATAAAAATTGCAAAATGAGGCACGAAAGCAAAATTTCCCTACAATTCTATAATATCCTTTCGAACAGAAGTTTTTCAAAATATATTGCAGAAAATCTTGGTTTTCTCTTAAGGGAAATTTTCATGTGCTGGGAAATTTAAGAAAATATATACACTTGTCTTATATGTTTTTTCTGCACTACAGTTGCTCTCTAATACCTCAAATAGTTTTAAAATACTTGGTTAATGCATATTTTCTTCTAGGCGGCCTCACTTGTGTTTAGGGAAATTTTTTAAAATATTTAGATATTTAGAGAAAAAAGAAAATTTTCAAGAATACGAAATTTTCAAGAATACAAAATATTTAAGAGAAACAAAAATACTTTAAAAGGAAATATACAAAGCTAACAATTTACCTTAAAAGGGAAATTTTCTAGGGGAAGGGATATTTTTAAATATCTTGACTTTTGGATTTGTAGCCCTTTTTTCCTGAAAAATATCAAAAAATTTTAAAAGAAAATAAGCAAAATTAACAATTTATCTTTAAAAGGATATTTTCCGGAAAAGGGAATTTTTTAAATACATGGACTTCTGCATTTCTTACGCTTTTTTTTAGAAAAACCAAAATTTTTTTAAAGTTGATATGCAAAATTAACAAATTACCTTTAACGGGAAATTTTCTTGCGATCTCTCTCTTGTATCTCAACTTTTGTATTTGTAATACTTCTCTTCAGTAAAACCAAAAATTTTTAAAAGAAAACATGTATAAAAAATTAACAATATACTTCGAAAGGGAAATTTTATGGAAAGGGAAATTTGTAAAAATCTAAACTTTTGCATTTTTAACGCTTTCCTTCAGAAAAATCAAAAATGTTCAAAGGGAAATATATATAAAAAATTAACAATTTATCTTTAATTGGAACTTTTCCAGGGAGGGGGAAATTTTTATATATCTAGGCTCTTGCATTTGTAATACTTCTTTCCAGTAAAACTAAAACTTTTTAAAAGGAAATATACTAAATTAACAATATACTATTAAAGTGAAATTTTCTGGCGAAAGGGAAATTTAATTTAAAAATCTAGACTTGCATTTTAAAGTCATCGCTTATATTAAAGTTTTAAAATATTGAAGTTTTAAAATATTGTCTTGTATAAAAGTAAAGTGTACTTCAAAAAGGAAATTTTTATATGCAAGGGAAATTTTGCATTCCCATTATATTTGTTTGCCTTAAAATCTTTTATGACCCCAAAACTATACTTTAATAGAAACATCAATAGCAAAATATGGGTGCAATGGCAGCATGGTGGGCAGAGTGCTAGGATGTTATTGTGGGGCGCCTGAGTTCGATTCCCACCAAAGACTCTTCTGGTCTGTTTTACTATGACGGATGAAGTTGTTTGTTACTATGCTGATCAAAATAATAAATTACATAGTTTGCTATTGTATATGCAAATAAATAATCACAAAGACATGAATAATACTCTGTATTAGATAATAGAATCAGAAGGAAAATTTTTCTATGTAGGAGAAATTTTGCAATAATACTCATAGTATATAATTGTATGCCATAAAAAAAATTTGGCACAAAAACTTCCTTAAAGGAAGTATGGAAAATGTGTGCATGTAGTATAATATTTGTAATATGAAGAAAGAAATAACAGTTTAAAAGTTAAAATTTTGGGTGAAAGAGTCTCATATATAAATTTTAAAAAGCAATGGAAGTTTTAAAGTGGTATGCAAAATACTTGTATGGAAAAAAATCAAAGATTTTTTTTTGAGTTAATGAAACCTTCGGATAATAATCTCTGAACACGTTTGACGAAGTGTGTCTGAATAAATCAAAATTAATTCCAAAAATACTGTTTTTGGTTTGGCGGTTTGCCATCTCTAAGAAAACACGCCATATGTAGTTTAAGAATAAAAAAATATCGTCGTGTTTTTTAATGCTACAAACTTGATTTGGAATTTCTGTTTTTTTTGTAGTAAGTAGATACTTTGTAAAAGCATCAACTAATTGCCTTTAAATTCCATTTTAATGGTCTGGTCGTCTAGAATGTTATAAACTTGTTGATTTGCTTTTTTAATCTGCCATATCTGGCTTAATTTCTTTCTGTGTGTATAAACTCTCAAATAAAAAAACAAATAATTTCTGTATCTGCTTTTCTTGATTTAATAACTTTTTTATGGCCTTAATTCCATTATAATTCCAAACATGCCTTCGGGCTTAACAAAAAATATTTATTATGATTATTTCTTTCAGTTTCATTTTATTTTTATTTTTGTATCCTAAAGAAAAATAGCCGGCTATTTGTTTTCATCTTCATCCAACCTTTTTGTCTTTGTAGTTTTTCTATCTTTTTTTTTTTTGCTTATTGTTATACTTTACTTATTTATTTTCAAATACCCTCAATTTAATTTCAAAATTCTTGTTTATTTATTCAATATGACGAAACAAAGTCAAGCTAAAAAATCTTAACAAACATTTTTCATATTTTTGTTGCCATTCTACCAAAATAACAAAAAAAATCACAACAACAAACTAAAACCTCATGCTGCATAAAAGCACAATATTGTGAATGTAAAAAAAAATTCAATTATTTTTAATTCTTTTTATCTTATGTATTTATTTCAATATAAAAGCAGCTGAGGATTTAAAATATGAAGAATAGGAACGGTGCCAAAGGAGGGAGAGAGAGAGAGAGAGATATGACTCAGGATGAACTTTTTGTAGCCTTTGGCGGGCATATATAATAATGAAATAGTTACCTTAGCGAGTGACTTAGCTACAAGTTTCAGTTTATGACATTGTATTCTTGTGGCTTGCTTTTATTCGCCTTACATTTTCAACAAGATTATACATATAAATTGTAAATAAAACAAAGAATGAAAAATAAATACATTAAAACGTTATAACAACATATAATAAAATAATCTGAAAAATTAAATTATTTATGCAAATATGTAATATAATTTTGATTAATGGGAAATTTTTATATAGAAAAAAGAAATTTTATATAAAAAGGAAATTATATATAAAAAAGAAACATTTATTTAAAAAGGGAAATTTTAATATAAAAAGGGAAACTTTTATTTAAAAAAGGAAATTTTGTATGTAAAGGGAAATTTTTATATTAAAAGGGAAATTTTAATATATGCTCACTTTCAACTGCTCCATAATCATTTTTTATTATTTAAATAATTTCCTTTAAAAACACATTTTTACATGAAATGGTATTTTTCGCAAATATTTTACTTTTTTATTTTACGTATACCAATATAAAAATTCAAAAATTTTATACAAAAATAAAATTTCCCTTGAAGGAAAATATATAAAATTCGCTGTAGCTTAAAATTTCTTCAAAGGAATTTTTTAGACCCGTTCTACAACAATTTTTACTGCAAAGCATAATTACCTTGAAAACTGAAATTTTTATATTCAAGGGAAATTTTTATAATATATGTCTACTTTGATTTTAAATGTTTTTGGTATTTTTAGCTATTCGGTATTAACTAATTTACCTACAAATTACTTCAAGATTCCATCATTGCTCTTCAAAAGTACATTTTTATATCCAAAGGAAATTTTTAAACAATAGCATAAATGCCTCGATTTTTCTTGGTTAAATGCTAGGCATCTAAAAGACTTCAAAATATGTTATAATTAAAAAGTTTCCCGTAAAAATATAGAAAATTTACAAGGGCACAATATGCATAGTGTTAAGGGAAATTTTCATATGTAAGGGAAATTGTCAAGTATACATACATATAATAATAATTTTCAAATAAATAGTTTCAATGAAAAATTTTTTTGTAGTCAAGGGAAATTAAAAAAGTAAACATACATATACACGCATACATATGTATGTATGTATCAGTTACAAAATGCGTGAAAATAAAAACATAATATAGGGAAATTTTCGCTATGTGCTAGGGAAATTTTAAATTTTTTTAATTTTTTTTTATTTTTTTCTCTCAATTTTTGATAAAATGTCAAAGACCATAAAATATTGTCCAAAAACAAAACTTCCCATTAAAATAAAATTCCATTGCTTGTGAAAAGAAAATTTTTAAATACGTCAGCTCTTGTTTTAATTACCTTCATTTATTTTAAGCTATGTTAAGAAAACACAACTTAATTTAAAAGGAAAATATTAAACACCAGGGTAATTTCTTTAATTTCAATATGTTTAGTACAGCAATATACGCTAACAGAAAAATACATTTCCAAATACTTAAATAATGCGCATTATTTCCTGAAGGGATATTTTTATGTGCATGGAAAATTTTTGAATTAAGTTCATTTATGCATTGATGCTTCTTATTTAGAAGAAAATTATTTGAGTACTTCATAATCCTAAGCAAAATTAAAATTTCCCTTTAAGAAAAATGTGCCAAATGTACAATTGTTTTAAAGGAAAATTTTCATATGAAGTTAAAATTTAAAAATTGTTTCACCTTTTCTTTCTTTTAACTGAATCGTTTATATGAAATAAATCTTAAAATATTGTTTTAAAGCATGATTTGCTATAAAGGGAAATTTTCATATTAAAGAGAAAATTTATACATATGTATGTATAAATAATTTTTTGTTTGGCTTTAAATATTTTTACTGTGCAACAATTATTTTTTGATACTACGATCTGTTTGAAAATACTTTTTACCTTATATGCTTAAAAAGAAATTTTTATATAAAAGGGAAATTTTAAAAATGCTCAAATACATATATGCTTGGGTGCTTCTTATTTTGTTGAGAAAAACTCTATAGCCTATAAATATTTGCTCAAAAGCAAAATTTCCCTTAAAGGAAAATAAGCAAAATGTTGATTAGTGAAAAGATTGATTGGGAATCAAAGCTTACTGTAACTTGAAGGAACAACCAATTTGAGGAAAATAAAATGAGCAGTTTAATTTGTTAAGAAGCTAAAAATACTTTAAATAGAACTTGTCTTTGCTAAAGGACATTTCAATATTATATGTACATATGTCAAAATATTTGTTTGTTGTGAATTAAGCACAAAATTTTTCCCATGCTATTAGGACATTAAATATTACTTGTTATTGTAAACTTAGAACTTTTTTACGCTTGCCTTATATAAGCAATATGTTTAAAAACTTCACGCTAATTTTTTACTTAATAATTATTAATTTAAATTTTTAATATTTTTTTAAATTTATTCTTATTCATACTGTTTCAATTTCCCATTCATGGCGCATATAACTTTCATTTTATCTGTGACATTTTATAACAACTTGTAATGTCATAAATTTTAAATGATTTTCTGTCTAGTATTTAAGACAACAAACCACAACCGAAACAACAACAACAACAACAACAACTGCAAATAAGAACAACATTGTACAAAAATCCTCTTCTTTAACAATAACTGGAACCCTGCACTGAGCCACCAACCAACAAAACAAATATGTATACAACACGGTAGAACAAAAATTAAAAGGACATTAATAAAAAGTATAATATAAACAAATAAAATAAAACAAAAAGGAAACCGAGCAGCAAACGCAACAACAAAAATAACAACAACATATTGATAGAAATAAAAAAAAATATGTTTACAAAAGTCTGTGAAAATAAAACAATACAGTGGCGCGTTAACTGACTGACAAGTTTAAGAAAGTAAATGGGAGAATGTTACACTAAAAGTTGATATTTAATATTAGAGGTATTCACATAAAGTAAGAAAAAAGTAAAAAAAATTGTGAAAGTTTAAAAAACACAAATAATAAAAAATATGCAGCGGTGGATAACCAACGTCTGCACTGAAAGGCTTTTAAACGTTTCATAAAAAAAGTTAAAAAAAAAATTTAAAATTAATTAATAATAAAAAAAGTAATTCGAACAATTTGAACTGGTAGAAATTAGACATTTAATATTTCGGTTAATCGAATGAAAATAAAAATCCTTTTTATTACTCGATCAAACTAAAAAAATATTTCCAACCATTTTGAATTTATTTATCATTAGCATTCCTAAAACTTTTTATTTCACTATAGTAAACTATTGACTCTAGTAAACGATTCATTCGATTAGTCGAATAATATTTTTTTCACTAAAAGTCGATCAATATTTGTTTTTCAGAATCCATAATTTGAATCTTGTCAACCCTTGATCATTCGAAAAGTCATATAAAACTGCAATTTTTTTTTTTTTGATTACTTGAGTAATTTTTTTCAACTGTTGTTGAGCTAAAATATTAAGAACTCTCAAATAATCGAAAATTTTTTTAAATATATTCGATTACTCGAACACTGCTTGAACGTTTGCTCCAAGAAATTGTTCTTGAGCAACCAACAACTAAATAGTTTTTATTTTTCGTAATTCATTCGTTGGAAGTAGTCGGATAAAAAATTTATTCGAATTAAATTAAAATTTTAATCGATAATTGAGACAAAAAGTTATTCATATAAAATGTGATAAATTTACAACTGCAAAAATTGAGAAATAAAAAATAAATTTTAAAAATATAAATCATTTTATGATGGCTCAAAAAGTTTTTTGGTATTTAACCTAAACTGACAATTGACAACAATTTTCGCCATTTAATCGAATCCAAAAGTTTCATTCGTAATGTCAAAAAAATATTTATGGTATTAATTAAAATTAAAATTTGTTACTTATTGTTACTCGAATAATTTTTGTTAACTTAAAGCGGGTCAACTTTTATTTTGCAGAATCAGCAATCTAAATTTTTTGTTTCTTAATCATTCAAAAAAAAAAACAAATCAAAATGTAAAACTTATTCGATTACTCTAATAATTTTTTGGTGGTTTTAAATTCCAACAGCTGTCAACTTGAGCAACTGATAAACCTAAGTTTGATTGAATTTGTTTGGATTACTCTAAGAAAATCTTATTAAAATTTTTAGAAAACTTTTATTCGTTTTGTTCTACTTTAACAATTAAAAAAAATGCAATTTTATTCCATGAATCGAATATTTTTTTTAAGCTTAGCTCATTTAAACAACTCAATAAAACTTGAATATTTCTGAATTACTCGAAAAATGTTTATTTAAGTTCATAGAATTCATTTATTCGTTTTTTTCGGAAAATAATAAACTGTAAATTTATTCGATTAATCGAACAAATATTTTTTAGTTTGATTTATTTAAATAATTGTATAAAACTTTAATTTTTTTAATTATCCGAGAAAACTCTTAATTAAGTTAATAGAATACGTTTATTCGTTTTTCTTTATTCTAAAAATATAAGAACAATGCAGGTTTGTTCGATTAATCGTATGAATGTAGTTTTTTCGGCTTAAGCTCCCAGAATTTTGAACTTTAAACATTGACCATCTAAAATATATTAATAACTCGAATAATCCAATAAAACTTAAAATATTTTCGATTATTCGAATAAAGCTTTTCTTGCAACTTTTGCTCAAAAAACTGCTCTTCAACAATTAGCAATTAAGTAGTTTTTAAACTTAAAATTAAATATATGGATAGTTTTGTTGGCACTCATTCATTCGATTAATCGGGTTAAAAATTTATTCGAATAAAATATCAAATGTTTTCGATTAAAAATAAAATTACCTACAACTAAAAAACATTAATTGTAATGAAAAAAAACTTAGTATTAGTCCCAAAGGGTATCTCTAAACATTTGTCATTCCAAATTACTGCTTGGACGCGCGCTGTATGACTGAACAAATCTTAGAGGGAAACATTTATAGTTCAAATGTACAGTTTTGTGAGGACATTTATCAACACGACTTAGGAAAAATGTCAACTAATTTCCCAAAAGCGGCAACTTTATATTAGAAGAAAATTACATTTTTATATGAAAATTTTTTTACTCACTTGAGCTCAAAACATCAATTCTATTAGTAGGAGAAAAAAATTCATAACTATACCAAATCTTCCAATTTGGGGGTCAACTTTTTCTAAAAGAAGTTTTTATAAGGAAATGCCCTAAAATTTAAATAATATCTCGTAGATTTTATTTCATTAGTTATCCCCCTAATAGTCGTACATCTGACAAGTATCAAAACTTATACTTAATTCTTTAAAAGGGATCATGTTATCAGAATCAAAAACGAGCTGCAACATTTTATTTTGTTTGGTTAGTCTTTTATGTGTTTCTGGTCTGTGTATTTAAATTTTTTTTCAAAAAGGTTTTTAATGACATAAATAAAATGATAGTGGCTTGCTTGTTTGGTTTTCTGAAAATTAAAATGCCACAAAAGAAATTAAAACAATTTTTTTACTGCATTTAAATTGGGGAGAACCTTCAAAGTCACATTAAAAACAGATTTCTAAAGCTTTAGAAAAACACTTTTTATATTACTTAAACGAAAAGTTTTTATTAAATAATAGAATTTTGGTAATATTTATTTTAAGAGCATTAAATGTATTTCTAAGTATTTAAGAATTAACTAACTTTATATTAGACATTTGAATGAAATTTGAAAACTTACATAATTTTATTTTATATTTTCTACTTACAGGTACGTTGGCATTGAAACAGGCTTGCCGTAAGAGCAGGTAGATTTAATATAATATTAGCCCTTTTCAGACATAAATAATTAGTTTCGGATTTGTTTTCAATTGCCAGTCAACCATGATTACGAATTTAGTAAAAAGGTTGTTTTCTTAAAGTTTAAACGTATTTATAGCTATGCTATTTATTGCGCTATACAGGAGTTGGAACGTGACTTTCGTCACAAAATTAATCGACACTATTACAGTTATACATTTATTTTTGTTTTGATTTCTTTGTACTTAAATGCAAATTATGAAAATAAACGAAACAAATTGTTTCAATGAGTAATGTGAACAATTGCTCAATTTGTTTCTGTCCCGTTTTTTGCACATGAGCACAAAACAGAGAACACAGCCATCCGGCTGTAAACCGGCTAACAGCCGCCAAAGGCCACAAACAATACATTCAGTGCTATCATGAATAAAATTCCGCTTGAAAATTTTCCCTGGGAACAATTCTAACTTATAACAAGTAATAGGGAAAACAAAAAATTCTAATTGGAAAAGGGAGAAATTTCACGCGAAATTCTATTCATGGTAGCGTTGTTTAATTTAATCCTACGCCACTAGAAGAGAAAATAATGAGAAATAAATGGAAACTTTTTGAAATATTTGCAGAGAATTTGACATCATTATATACATATGTAATATAATTTTATTACATTGTTATTTTACACATGAAATTTGTATGATATAGCTAAGCAGCATAGCTCTATCAGTCAGTTTTAGCCGAAAACGTACTTAATGTGGACGACACATTTCATTCTTTAAAACTTAACCATGTTGAGATAAGTTGCTTTCATTGCTTAAATACAAACCATACAACTTTTTAAAAAATCTAACAAATCATTTAAGAAATGTTTCTCAAGCACCCCCACCCAACATTTCAACGACTTTTTTGGCTTTTGTTTCATAAAACAAAATCTTATGAATTCTGTTGAAGGAAACGAAACCAATTTTGACACTTTACCGTGCTATGTCAGCTGTCAACAGTACGAATGCTTTTAATATTAACAAAATATTTAAATGAAATTTTTGAAAATTTCAAATGAAAAATAAAAGAAGATCAAAACAACAACAAAACAAACTTTACTTTCCTAGAATGTCAAAGCATAAATATGCAAAATGAATAAATGAATGAATGAATGAGAATGGTTGGTTTGGTTGAGTAACGTAAAAAAAAATTATATAAAAATTAAATGTTACAAGAAATTAAATGGTCTCCCCCAAAATAGAATGAATCAAATCCAGTACAAACTTTAGTGAGCAATCGTTGGGTTAGATTATGTTTTACAGGTCCCACCAGTTTCATGAAAAAGTAAATCACTTGTGCATGAATGGATCCTAATTGTTCCGCCTTCATTGTTACTGCATCGTCCTGATTTTTTCTTACGAATGCATTTATTCCTCTATTGTCACTTTTCGATATCCTTGCAAGTTCCTGCAAAAATTTAAATTTGACTTTAGTTGCTACAAGAGCGGGGCAGTGACAGAGTAGCTGTTCAACAGTTTTTTCGCCTTCTACGTCATGACAACTTCTAAAGAAGTTACTATATGGAAGATTTAATGTTCTGGCAGGTATATCTATATGAGAGTGTGCTGCTAGTATTGCCACTAGAACACGTATTTTATTTGACCAGATTCTTTCCATGATGGCGAATCATTTGGGACTGTAATGCGACCAAGTTAGTTTTGAGGTAGAGCAGGTATCTTCTTTTTTAAGCATCTCGTCTGTGCAAATGTAATTAATCGGTACTCTATTTTTAACTTGTAATGTTTCAAAGAAATATCAAGCATTTGATCAGCATATAGAAAAAATATATCAATGTCAAATCAACATGCAACATTTTTGATTTAATATTATATTAAATCATGTTGAATTACAAGCCAAACATTAAACATTAATACACACATTTTACTGATAATTGAGCTAGTACACACAATTATGTAGTGCCGAGTACACACTATGCACATTTTGTGGCATCGCAGTAGTGTGTACTAGTGGCAAAGTTTGTCACTTTCGATATTTGCTTTCCATATAAAAACCATAATGACGGCGTTGCTTATATTTTGAAAATGATACCACAAAATAACAACACAAAAATTGCCAGTATCTGGGTTCAGTAACCTTTATTACGAGAATCGTATCGCTATAATAAATATAACGAAAATTTATCGATTTTGCTATTCAGTAACATATTTTTTTTGAGATATTCGCTGTTGGTTGAAGTAAAAGTAGTAAAATAACAAGCTAAAAATTTAATAAATTTTCTTTTATTTCTTCTTTGTGCTTTTTGCTATGTTGCCATTTTGTGTGCATGGCACATCATATAGAATTAAATGGCAAGTAAAACATAGATGTACACTATTGTAAAAAAGAGATTACAAAATCACATTATCGTTACCTCAAATGCATAAGTATATCGATAAATATTACGATTTTCGGTTCGCCAAAAATTACTGAATTCAGGTACAGATCTGTACTTTGCTTAAGTTAAATAATTAAGGAAAATACCTACATTAAATTAAATTCATGTTGTTAAGACTTGAAATAACTTTCATTCAGCATGGTTCTTCGTGTTATTTCGATATAAAATTCACGTTGTTTCAACATCAAATAACTCTGATTCAACATGGTTCTTCATTGTGGTTTAACAGTACTTGAGAGTTAAATCAACATGTTATAAAGTTATTTGAAAAAGACAATTTTCCTTTGCAGATTACTGTAGATCATATCTGGGTGCACGGCAGTGCGCCAGGCCAAGTTCCGGCCAATGCACGCAGTGTGTATATTTACAGGAAACCATTCGAGCTGTTTTTACCCCCCGATAACTTTTTCCCTCGCCGTCGTAAAATTTATATCATAATTAGAATAAATCTATGTTACCTCATGTGCGAAGTGTGAAAATTTTAGAACAAAAGGTTTCTGAGATATGGAGGTGCAAAAAGTGCATATTTTAAGACATACTCACTGACCACTGACCACTGACACACTCATCAAATTGATGAAGCACTTCCGCTTTAGCTAGAGATTTGAAATTTGGTACACGAGTAGATCTAAGTGAGCGATGAACTTGAAAAATCTCAAAACCCTAAATTTTTAACAGGGAGCGGGGCTACGCCCATAAAAATTAAAATCTGCGCTAGGGAGCTGGATTTTGGTGCAAAAGTAGAACTTTGTGAGTAATCACGTAGAAAAATCTGAAAACCCGACAATTTTTACCAAGGGTCCGGGACTACGCCCTTAAAGCTCAGAAATAAAAACACATCTAAGGCGTTTAACTCAAGTGGTTTTATTGAAATTTGGCATACATGTTGCAATAATACAAGGCTATAAATATTAGTTAAGAAAAGTGGGCGCCCATACAGTTTAAACCTCTTATTACATGTACTTCCGGTCAGCACATTTAAATGTACTATTTATGTAATTAATATTATCGGTTTTCAACGAAACTAAACATGAAAGATAAACACTAGCCAAAGCAAACATTGGATTTAAAAAAGTAGGCGGTAACACGCCCATAAGAAAAGAAAACAAAAATTTGCGCTAGTGATCTAAAATTTAACAAACGAGTAGTAATAGATTAGTAAATTACTAGAAAAATCTGAAAACCCAAAAATTTTACCTAGGAAGGCGGGGCTGCGCCCATAAGGCTCAGAATTTAAAAAAAAATTTAAGGCGTTAAACTCAAGCGATTTTATTGAAATTTGGCATACATGTTGCAATAATACAAGGCTATAAATTTTTGTTGAAAAAGTGGGCGTTAACACGCCCATACAATTTAAGCTTCATATTTCATGTACTGCGGGTCAGCACATTTGAATATACTACATATTTATATATTTATTACTATCCATTTTCAACGAAACTCGACAGGAAAGATAACTAACGGCTACAGCAGGTATTGAGATTCAAAAAGTGGGCGGTATCACAACCATAAGAAGAAAATAAATAAAATGTACGCTAGTTAGCTGAAAGTTGATAAACAAGTAGGTCTACATTAGCAACTAACTAGAAAAATTTGAAAACCCGGAGATTTTTACAAGGGGGTCGGGCTATTCCAATAAAGCACACAATTAAAAGAGCAAATTTAAAATATTTATCTCAAGCAAAACTGTCTAGAAATTATATAACACTCTTACGATTACAAATTTATATAATGCATACCAAATTGCAGTGATAGGTATTGTACCAAGACCAAGAACTTGGCCTTTTTTCACATTTATGTTTTTGTGAGCATTGCATTAACATGAAACACATATAAAGCAAAATCATTGCTAAAACTTGAAATTTGTTGTAAATTTTTATATGACATTCTTCTGTGCAAGTATACTGATTTGATGGGTTGTTCACTATATCGATTCATAAGCGCTAAAATAGCTTAAGCGCAAATTTTTTGGACTTCGTTTTTTTTACGGTAATCGTTTTTTTACAATCGCTGCTAGTAAATATACGGCCCTATGCTTGTTGTAGCAGTATAAGAGTGTAGTATTTTAACCAGTTGGTCACCTTGTTTTGCAGCCGATATTTTAGCATGTTTTATATTATAATGATTGTCTAGCTTGAGTTTAATATTTTGCCCGAAGCTAGCAATAAAAACTCCCCCACCCGCAACCTTGTGTAATATCGATGCTACTGTAAAAACATCTAGCAAATCGGAAAGATAATATCGTACTCTTACCAGATGAATTTAGATTAAAGCCAACGTTTTGGATGCGCAAAAATATCATATTTGTTCCAAAATTTTCGTATGGGCAATGAACGTACTTCATGCGTTGGTTGTAAGTAATCCCTGTATTAGTTGCCGTTTAATTTGCCAGCTGGCAACCAGTGCTTCGTTGTGGAAAGAAGGTGCTGTTTGAGGCACGAGAGGAGTCTTCCTACTATTCCTCGATAGTTGGTTTTTAGTAGTATCACATCACACCATCAATATGGGCATAAGCAATCGAAGCTTTGGAAGCAATGAATATGTCGTTCACTGAAAATATTTCCACTTTTATGTTGTTCGAAAGAACCAATAAATTTAAATAATAATGTATCGCTTCGAAAAACTTCAGACTTTAAATTTGGTGTCAAACAACAACAAAAAAATCATAAACAACAACAACAATCACTTTGAAATCAACAAAAACCGCTGACAACCAAATGGAACAACAAATTGTCTTTGTACTCTTGCTAATGGGTCATTTAAGAGTGAATTTATTTTATGTTACGAGTAGCACACACCCTTTTGTTCAGGCTCAAGTATTTCAAATAATAGAAAACAAAAAAAAAAGAACTCTAATCATGTTTTCAAATGAGCCACTAAAATGTTGTTTAATTGTTTCCTTACGGCTTCAACAACAACAAAAAAAACTCCCCTTTTGCTAATATTTTCCCACATGCTCACAAGCATTTCGAAAGCTGTTTTTATACCAGGTAACAGCTATTTAGCAAATAATTTGTCATTTGACATACAAAAAAAAAGAATGCTTATGACAATAAGAAATAAAACACAAATCATACAATAAGTTTAAAACTCTTATGGAAAAAAAGCGATAACATTAGATTGTGACATTTATGGGTGCTTCTGTTGGTTGTTCACAAAACGCTGTTGTTGGCAGTAACCCCCCTCTAAATATGACATTTTACCATTGAACATAAAAATTAATGTTATAAAAAGAACAAAAAAAAAACAGAATAAAACAGACAAACATTTTTTTTTTGATACTAGAGATATACTTTTTTTTTCGTTAGAAACAAAAAAGAGACAACAGCCAGCCGTACGGGATATGAACGTTTAAATTGATTTTGACACCTTTATGGGTGAATAACGAGGCTAGTCTCAAAATTATTATATGTCTAACTGAAGCAAGAGTGCCACGAACTCGAAAACGCAAACGATAAGCTGTCAGATTTTGTAAATAAAAAAAACTTTAGCAATTTATATTTAAAACGAAGACAAATTTTAATTTTTTTGTTTTTATTCCAGCTGTCAAAATCAATGTCACGCCAATATAACATCTTTATGGAGAAAAACTGACTGTCTGCAAAATGTCGTTAGTATGGCAAAATTTATTAAAACCATTCGATACTCTCGATAGTTTTACATCAAACTGTCATAAATATCGAGTGTGTCGATAGTTTTGCAGCTCTAAAATATCCTGCCAAGAGCACAAATTTGTTCTCGAGGGCGAGTAGATAAGTCCAAATTTTTTTGGATTTGCATTGACGTGACATTGAGGTGTACAACTGGAATAAAATCGAAACGAAAGTTATCATTTTGTTTACAAAAAATAGGCTCTAAAATATTTTCGAAAGGCCCTCTTAAATTCTTACATTCTTCTCTAAAAAAAACAAATTCTGTACTTGCACGTATTCACACGTGCACCACAAAAACGCAAACATTTTTGTTTTGTTTTTGAAAGTGAGAAGAAAAGCACTGGTATCAGGTGATATCTGATTGTTGGCGACATCATTCGTATGTGATACATTGTTGTTGAATTGAAAGAAGTCAGTCGTATTAAAGTCATTTATAACAGCCATTGTCATTTATCAAAAAATGCACACACACGCACACAAACACACAAATGCAGAACATATTTGAGTGCAAAAGCAACAATGGCACACATCACAATTAAATTGACTAAAGGAAACAAAATACATGAGCACTGACAGGCAAATTGACTTCATAAAACAGCGGGTGGTAGGTACGTGTTACACAAACGCATGACAGACAGACAGACAGGCAGACAGACAGACAGACACATTCTCTAATTAATACAAAAAAGATATAAGAAAACACACACATTTGGGTATGAGTAATAAATTATGGGACCAGACGGTTCTGTGGGTTAGAGACGAGATTCGTTATAACCGTAGTAATAAAGTAATAATTAAGTTATTTTAAAAAAATCCGTTTTGTTCACTTAAGTATTTTGGAACATATTTATAGAACATAATTGGCGCATGAACTAAAAAATATTAAAACAAAATTATTAAATACAGTAACAAGCAAAATGCTTCAATCTGTCTATAAACGTTAAAGCCGAACTCCACTGTATAATATTTGTGCATGCAGAGTAATTACAATTGTAAGGGCACTCCTACACGTTCAATATATATTGAACGCGAGCCGGTATCGCGATATTTATTGAATGTGTAGCATGCAGTATTGATGGATTCCGATCCATATCGCAGAAATGCCTAAATTATGCAATCCAAATCGCGGATCGCAGATCGCATGATTCATGATATTAGATCGCGATACGTTAATAAGAAGTGAAATAAAACAAATAAAATAAAAGACGCAGTGAAAAATTTTACAAATAAAAACAGTAAAAAAGCTTATTACATTTATGTAAAGTTTGTTTTAATAAAGGGTAATGCCAGAAGATAGTGAAAGCGAGTGAGTTATGCCGGTGAAATCGGAATTAACGACCGAAAAAATTATTTTGAAAGACTTTATTTTTAATTTGGTGGCATTGCCGGAGTTGTGGGACTCGTCGGCTAAAACTTTATTTTGGTTTTCTCGCGACATTTTTTTTATTAAACCATCCACATACCACCAAAATAACGTAATTACTGACGCGATTAATATTGAACGTGTAGCATACGCTCGTGATCCATCAATCCTTAAAATGGATCGCGATCCAAATATCACAATATATATTGAACGTGTAGCAGTGCCCTATGAGATGTCGAAATATCTTATAAAAATAAAGCCAAACTGGTTTTTTTTAAGAATCATTCCACGTTACAATTTAAGAACTTCAAATTCCATAAATGAGCCATAATTGCCAAAAAAAAGCTTAACCAAAACTTCTTTAGGATTTTTTTTTATTGACAAAAATCGATTACTTGTTATCGCAAATAACAGATTGTGGTAAAAAAATTTAAGTCGAATATTATGTTGCTTAAGGTTTTGGTGGTTATGGCACGATATGGCGTCAGCAAAAATTCGGAACGGAGAAAAACGACAAAGAACTATACCCGATATAATTTCTTTTTTGTATTTTCATGTTTGAAATAAATGTGTAAATTTTAGTAAACTTTTACGAATAAAGTAAGAAGTTAATATTACTTTATTGTAAAAATTAAAATACGTTTTGTGCCGCATGCACCACTTTTCTTTATTTATTTTCAAAAAGTAGCTTTTTGTGCTCTATGCCTATACTTTACTGCTGTGAATTGAGAATTTTGTTGTTTTGTTGATTTTTCTTGCTGTCTAGCGCAATAAGACGATCGTTTAACGCCGACCAAGAAGCCGCCGCCATAATACTTTTAACTATCAATCCCCTTACATACTTAAACAAGAAAAATAATTAAATGAAATTTATTTAATATAAGCAATGAAATTAAAGTGTTTCTGTTATACTCAAATACATACGATTAAGGTTTCTTTTTTCTCTTATTTTATTTAAGTGCTTAATGAGTTTATATTAAAACGTGCAATTGCCGGCTGCTCTGGGTGATGATGTTTTTGCTTAAGAGTCGGCGTTGACTTTTTCTTACGGCATCTTCTTTTTTATTATTCATTTATAATAGAAATGAAGCAAAACAAGAGTTAACTTTACTTTGTACGTTTTTGTATGAAGAATTTGACGCAAACGCCAAACATGTACTGCAAAACAGTACTTATTATACCTTAAAATAGTTGAAATGGAGCAAAATGAATGCTTAATATTTCGAGAAATATGTTTTGGATTCAGAACGGGGATATTCGAAATATATATACCCCATACCTAACTCACTTTGTTTTAAATGGTCGGTAGTTCAAACCAATAATGGTATGACGATAAGTCGTATAGATGTAAAATATAATATAAGTTCAGTATTTTCAATTCTTATTGAATGAAATATTTTTTATCAATTAATGTGAGTTTCTAAAGAAGATAAGAAACATTAAATTAGACTTTATTAGTGGGGGGAAATACCGATATTTTTCTGTGCAACCACGCCCATCCTCAGCTGTCTACTTGGGTTAAGATTGCTATTAATTTCGGCTATTTAACGTAAATTTTTAATGAAATTGTTTGTTCAAATTTTATTTTATGTAAAAAAAGTTTATGTAGCGAACATTTTTTAAAAGTAAAGTAGCAATTCTAAAAAATTATTTTTTGAAGATTTCTGTTCAAATATGGAAATTGTATTATGAATATTTAAGTTATTTGTTGTTTTTTTATTTCTGTAAAAAGTTTTATTGAATGAAAGACTTTCTTGATTGAAAAAAATCTGAGTATTTGCAAACAAATTATTACAACATTATGTTTTGAAATTTCCTTGCATGATCTAAATTGAACAATTTAATATTTCATATTGCGAATTTTTTGTTTGAATTGGAAAATTAATTTTTTCTGTGTAAAGGGTTCTCAAATAACTTTTTTTTCTCATTTTAAACCTATCGTTTTACATAGAGATTAAAGGTGCATCATTCTCTGTCTCTCTCTCTTAAAGCTTTTTATATATTAAAATTAATAAACATTATTATTAATCTACTTAAAAAGAACAAAAAAAAATACAGAAAAACTACATGCATGTGCAAGGCCCAACAGCATGACAAACAAATTATCAGCAGCACACTTTTAATTTAAATGTATACGCCACCAGCCAGCAATAAAAACATTGTCACCAGCAGCAACAGCATAGGCAAAAACATGATGCAGCAAACCATACACATAAATTTCTACATGGGTCGTTTATTTTAGAAATGGCATAAGTCGCTTAGTTAAAAATATTTTTAGTTTAATATTTGTTAATGCACTAATAATCCAAAATTATTATTTTGCTTACTCATTAAAATTTTTTTATTAAAAATACATTGAAAATGATTATTCAAAGGTTTAGCTGGATGCTATACGCATTTCACTATTGCTAATGCAGATCCTCAGGGAATTTTTTCCGTAAAACTCTTTTAAGGCAACTAGAGCTATGTTAAACTTTCTTTTAAACAAATGAGAAGTTCAACAAATGTCAAAGTTGAAACAAGAACTCAATCATCAACGTATTTTTTATTTTCTTACATTAGCATTGCTAAATTGGCTGACTTTTTTCAGCTCGAATTGTAGTTGTAAGAAGTATGTAAAGAAAATGAAAGTAGAAACAACAACAGCAATTCAAGAATAGAGTGTTGCCACATAAATATTTTTGACCGGGTGCAGTCAAGTTAATAAGTAATTTTAATGTGTTTTTAATAAAAAATATTTTACTGAATCAGTAAAATAATAAGTTAGTAGTGCGTTAAAAATTCTTAAACTTAAATTGTAACAATCAAAAAAAAAAAACTAAAAATATTTTTGTGTGTGTATATTTTCGCTACAATACCCGCCCGAAATGTTTTAAGCAAAGCTCGGTACTCTGTTCACAATTTCCTGCGAAATTCTGTTAAACTAGATGTAAAAATATTTGGTATGGAATATTAGTGAAATAAACTTGCAAGAGTAGAAGTACTCAGTTCTCGTTGCAAAAAAAAACACGTAAAATTTGTCTTGCAACATGTTCTTCCAAGCAAAATGTTTCTGGCATAAGCAGTACTTTTTTCGCACGGAATTTTAGACGATGTTTCATACTTTCAAGCAATAAAAGCGATAAATTTATAAAAATAATCCGCTAGTTGGGCTACATTTACATACAATCAATGTTACGTAAGGCTCACCTCCAAAATGTATCAATAAATAGTTTGTATACTTTTCTGATACGTTACTTATATCATTTAAGGATACAAAGTTGCGATACATTGTAAGCATGTGCATCAACTTTGAAACTGGTGCATTGATTGCTTGTTCGTGTTTTTTTTAATACATGTCGACTAGAGATCAGCAATGAATTGTGTTTTTGCTATTCATATTGACTCATGAAATCTTAAATATAAATGCGTAGACATCATTTAAACTCAACTATTCTGATGTGCGAACACTCTCAATGACATTAATTTATAAATAAGTAAAAATAAATATGAATGCGACGTTGACATTCATATTCATACCACACTCACACTTACAAAGCACCTCAGTTTGTTTTCTAATTTCAGGAAAGTACTTATACTACTCTCTTTTTGATTTAACTCAATTAGCTCATTTATGTGTGATTATTTAAAAGTTTAGTCATTAAACAGTTTGCAAGTAGTATACAATAGTAGTAAATAGGGTTGTTTTTCAATTCCAGCAAAAAAAAATAATAAAAACAGAGAAACAAACACACAACTTCATAAAGAGAACTGTAATGTTCGTATGCGAAGTTCGTATTGTGAATCATACTAGGCATTGAATTAATGAGAGTCAAAATCAACAACGTCATAAATGTTTCTATGTATGAGTTCGATGAGTTCGCACTTCAAACTTTCCAGTGATTCGCTTCATAGACAACATTGCAATAAATATGAGTGCGCCATGCGTACAAGAAATTATAAGTCATGATTTAACTACATTTACTTGTTCACTACTCATTTCTGTTCTCTGGTGTCGACTACGTTTTGAAAAGGTGTGCAATGTTAAGATTTTATACTTTAGCGCTATGAGACACCAAACTTTGCTCGAAGACAAAGCAGTTGACTGCTTGTAAGTCAAGCTAGTAGTTTTGCCTCATAAATGTTTTTCAAAATATAACAAAAAAAAACTAATTAGACTATTTTTGAACAGACTGACTTAAGCCACTTCAAGAATAAAGGTCTTATAAAAGAAGTTGCATTAAAAAACAGCAACAACACAAAAAATCAGAAGGAAAAACGAATTGCTAATGACACATTGCGTTGGCTGGCAAATTACGCACTTTAAGAAAGAAAGAAAGAAAAAAACAAAAAATAACTAAACATTCATTCACCGTATGACTAGAATGATATTTTAGTTTTGTTTAAGTTTTTTTTTTTATTTATTTGATCTAAGATTTAAAGTGTTAAAATGAGTTGACAATTGACATGACAGGCTTCATGTGTTGCATTTTATTAGCTCATAATTGAAGAAAATAAAACAAAAACACACACAAAATTATATTGCAAAAATACTTTGAAAGTGCACACCACCAACATAGAAAAGGCAAATTTTTTAAATAAATTATGAACTTTGTGTTAAAGTTTAGAAGTATTTAAACAGCAGACCATGTAGAGTTTTAGGCTGAGCAATGATTTAAGAAATTGCATAAAATATGATTTTTTTTTAAAGAACGTCGGGTCACATTTAAGTCTTAATTGCATTAATTTAAGGAAAATAAAACTGTAGCCGATGGCCTTGGCAGCCATGTTATATTTTATATAATTTTAATATCAAGTAAATAATAATAATAAATAAAACTATTTAATTCAAATGCACTTTAAGTCTTAACTCTCAGCCAGAGAGGTTGAACAGACCAATTCTATGCTAAAACTGCCACTTGCGTGAGCCATGCAAGTCACATCATGGTGACAGTTCAGACCCAAGCCTTATAAAAAACCAAAGCCATAACCCAAGTTAACCTTAAGTATAATCCGCTTCTCAGAACTTAGCAGCAAGTTAATAAAAGAAATTAGCTCCATTGAGACGACCTTCTCACTCCGAAACAACATATGTTACATATCTGAAATTAGAGAAGAAGAAATATGTGAAATCGGCGTAAAATATTAAGAGCATTTACAGTGCTGGACTTACGTATAGGCCCGTGAGGGCCGGCCCTAGCATGGCATGGCTTTAAGAGCTACACAATTTTAAGAACTCTAAGAGCCAATTTCACCAACTTATTTAAATATCAATCCGAATTAAAAAGTCATTTCCCCATACAAAAATTAATACAAATTGGTATTTAAATATGAATTGATAATTAAATAGAGCTGGTGAAATTGGCTCTAAGAATTAACAATTAATTGATAATTTTTGTGAATTACTTAATCAAAGAAAAATTTAGAATATAATTTCTTACTCGCTAATTTATCAGTGCAAAGTAAATTATTTTAGATTTATAATACAGTATTCTAAAGAGCTGGAGTAGACTATTGTTGTAATTGTTTATTTGCGAAACCAGAGCGCACTTTAGTTGCGAGTTCTTGAAAAGCAGCGTTTAACGACTTCAGATTTGTTTAATTGGTTTTGCTTCTGCTTACGCTTCTGCTTCTAAAAATCTAAGCAGTCACAGTTGAAGTAAACGCACGAAACGAAAAGCTATACACAACGGAGAATGTCAGCAGTCGACGTGTTCGAACAGTTGTCGCTTTGACTGACTGCTCCCTTAAATAAATTCTTATGTTAAATTTTCGTTTTTTTACTTGACCATACTCTCTTTTTTGCTAAAAGTGCTAGTGAAAGTCAACATAGAAGTGTGCATTAATTACATATATGATTTAAAAATAAATATGAAAAGCGACAATTTTTGAGTTCAAAAGTGGTCTGTATGACCTATCCGGGTGCCTAGACACGTTCAGATTATATTGTCAAATACTTTTGGCGAAAAATTATGTAAACAATTTTTTACTTTACGTTTGCAAAAAATGTGCATAAAGAAATAATTTTTTTTTGGCGTAAAATGTTCATGAAATTTATTAAGTGGACTCTTAGCTACATTATTGCCATATATGGCGTTATCACTGACTAAGTCTGAATTAGCTGTGGGCTAAAAAATGATAACACCATTTTTGGAGGGCGCACTGATTTTCGAAATTATTGGAGGCTTATAAAAATTAATTGGTCACCAAAAAACCTCTAAACTGAGTGTAGGGGTTTACTCTCCCATGGTATTACTTTCGAACCTATAATGTTAGGATCGTGCGGATTATTTTTAATGTTGAATAGTGTAATTTAAATATTTATAAATTATCGGCCTTACCCAGCAAAAAATAAATAAACGCGTTCAAAATGAAATAATATTTCATGCTTACTTGAGCATTTGTTTCTTCGAATGCATTCTGAATATAATAGCAAGTCATAAATAATGCTATAGTTTTTTAACTCATTACAAACGCATGCGATATTACTGGGTAATATATTGAAATAAATACCCAACGAAAAAGGCATGCAAAAACGGAATTAAATCATCAAATTGCTACATTTTCATAAAAAAAATCTCTAACAAATAACAAGAGTATATTAGCTAAATGGTAGAGAGTGTGTGTGAGAACAGCTCGGTTCGTATCCTGCAGAAATTTTTATTTATTTATTCTTATTTATTAACTTGAAAAAACATCATCTTAAACTTGCATTAAAGTATTTAAATTCTCGCACTAACACATGATCTCCAATGACAAGCTAATGTAAAAATCATGCATGTTACACCTAAATCGAACCAATGCGTCATCACTTGAACCCATGATTCAAAACATGATTTGTCAAGTTTTTTTTTTTTTTGCTAAATACCTATACAAATTATTAAACCTTTATAATTTTTATAAATAAGGCTGTACATATATATGTATGTGCCCTTAATTATGAAAGTGGTGTAAGTCATGTGCATTTTTGCTTCGAAATATCAAATAAATCTTTGAAAAACTTCAATAAATATTTAAAAAATATTTAATATAGTTATATAACTCCAGACTAGTACAAGTCTAAAATAATTTTTAATTTATTCAAATATAATCTACTAAATATCTCGAGCAGAGAAATATATGACTAAGACCACTTTCATAATTAAGGGCACATATATATATATTTAATTTTAAAAAGCTTTTCTTCATACAGCGGCATATCTCACGTGGCCTAGGGCATATCAAACATAAATCCGCCACTGAGCGTATATATATATATATTGCCTGAGTATATGCTTTAATTTTCTAGGGACACCCTTTACAATACTTCTTAAGTAGCATTACTTAAAATATTTTACAAAACTATACTGCAATTTAAGATCTTTTGCAATGCAGTCACTATTGCACTTAAACTGAGAGTTAACAAAAGATATAGACAAAAAAACACATTTATGCAAATTCATGTACATTTAATGGTGTGGAAAGCAACACTTATACAGACATACATACATATATTTTATTATACGAGTATTGCTTTGGCTTTCCTACTTTTGTCCTATTTTTTTCTTAAATAAAAATTAAAATAATTTTTTGTCTCAGAAAAAAAAATTCATAAAAAAATGCTGTTGTGGTGTGGCTCCCTTGAATTAAAGTTGTTTGAAATTTTTGTGTGCCTGTTTTAAAGGTTTTTTTCCATCTTTTGTTAAGTGAATCCCACGCTTTCACTTTTGTTACAGGCTAGAGAAATGCAAATGTGCATGTGCATACAAACAAGTTCAGGCATGTAGCAGAAACGTGGGCCTTGTGTAAAGGTCTTTAAAGTGAATAAAAAAGTTTTCTTATATTTTTTACTTAATCCAATTAATTGAATTCTCTTGCTTTAGTAGGTGTGTAGATGGCAGCTTTTTATAAACTAGCATTTTTCCGCGACTTTGATCGCAACCAGAGAACTACTGAAATAATGGCTTTTAAACTGTATTTACACTAAAGTTTTTATTGAATAATTATAATTATAGGCAGCCGCAAAATATAGTTGAAGACTACTAATTAAAATACTTATCATACTGCTTTCATATGTATGTGTTTTATGTGCATTTTTCTCTGCTCAAAATTTATGCACAACTGTAAAGTTGCTGTATTGTGCTGTTAAGTACTTGACATTATATACATACAAACATACATACTACACATACATTTATACTCAAAAAAATATTTTTGAAGTTGTTAGACGTGCTCTCAAAAAGTGCTACTAATTGTATAAATTTGTATTTTGTTTCCTGTTTATTTGTAACAACTTTTCATTAGACTTTTATCGTTTATCCCTTTTTTCGTCCATTCAGTATTATTTTCCTTGCACAGAAGTGTACACCAACTGCTGTGGCGAAAGTGTAGTGTAGTATAAATTTAGTGTCTACATGACGAAGTCATGTACTTGTCTGTATGTTGTTTAAATGTCATGTTGTTGCTGTTGAACTGAATAGCAAAATATTTTTTTTCATACTTCTTGTTGAGTGTTTGCAAATTTAAAATTTTGTCGTTTCTTGTTGTTTTTTTTTGCTTTTTTATTTACTTCTGCTGTCATATAAACTGATCATTTGCGAGATTTAAGTTTGATTTAAATGCATGTTGTTTGTAAGTTTTATTTTTTTCAAGATATAATAATGAATGTAACAGAAACTTCCTGATGTTGTAAGAGGCGCAGACAAGCAATTGGGGACAGTGGGTGGCAAGTGAAATGAAAGTGAATTAATTAAGAATGCACAAAAAAAAATAATAAGCAACTACTGTGCAAAATAAATTTAAAGAAATTAATAAACATATCAGTTTGAGTAAGATACAAATTCTTTAAATAATATTGTCTGTGGTTCTAAAATTTATTTTTTTCCACATCTCATATAAAATATCTTTTTTTTAATTTCTCCAATTGAAATTTAATTTAATGTGATGGGCCTTTTTTGCTCATATTTCCAACAACCATACCAACCACCACTCACCTACATTTTTATAATAAATTTCGATTTTTATAGGTTTTAACTTATTTTATGATCCATTAAATTCAAGCATTAAATTTTTATTATTTGATGGATTTCCTTATCACAAGGACATTTTAATGTTACAAGGAAAAATGTAATCATAACAAATTTAAAATATTATGCCGCTCTAGCATGTTACCATTGCAGACATAATCGTAAAATAAAAGATTAGTTTTAAAGATACAATTTTGTTTTTGAAAATAAAATTACAAATAGTAAAAAATTGTTCAATCAGTTAAGGTAAGTTGTTAAGCTTTATAAATGAAACCAGTTGAAAAATGTAACATTATTGTTGAGGAAGTTATAAAAGTTGAAATTTGTTTCTTATTTGATAAAGTAATTGATATCGTTATAAGAACTGCTATTTCAGAAAATAATTAAGATTGATTGATTTAAAAACACTCAAAATAATTTCAGATATCAAGTATCTAAAATTTTTGGATTTGGTTTCATCACAAGACTTTCTTAACCTTTTTATTTAATTAAAACAAAAAGGCAATAAGAAATACATAGTTCCAAGTGCTCAATATACATATTTGATTGGATATTATATGACATTAACACTAATACTAACACTAACACTAACACTAACACTAACACTAACACTAACACTAACACTAACAGTAACACTAACACTAACACTAACACTAACACTAACACTAACACTAACACTAACACTAACACTAACACTAACACTAACACTAACACTAACACTAACACTAACACTAACACTAACACTAACACTAACACTAACACTAACACTAACACTAACACTAACACTAACACTAACACTAACACTAACACTAACACTAACACTACCACTTACACTAACACTAGCACTATCACTAACACTAACACTAACACTAACACTAACACTAACACTAACACTAACACTAACACTAACACTAACACTAACACTAACACTAACACTAACACTAACACTAACACTAACACTAACACTAACACTAACACTAACACTAACACTAACACTAACACTAACACTAACACTAACACTAACACTAACACTAACACTAACACTAACACTAACACTAACACTAACACTAACACTAACACTAACACTAACACTAACTCTAACACTAACACTAACACTAACACTAACACTATCACTAACACTAAAGCTACGGTCACACTTGTCAAGCGTGACTAAGAAACAATAATGAAAA
This sequence comes from Tachina fera, assembly GCA_905220375.1. Lineage (NCBI taxonomy): Eukaryota > Metazoa > Arthropoda > Insecta > Diptera > Tachinidae > Tachina > Tachina fera. The sequence continues at coordinate 96,698,121 of LR999967.1, read as the reverse complement.
AAGTTTCTATACAGACCCTCGTTTATCAAATTAAACAGTTTCGAACACAACTAATATATATTATCATAGAATCCAACATTATTGGCTACTCTTTAACTTGACAAACTTTTCTATGAATGGAAGGATTTTTCATTAGCATTTAGTGGTTATGCTTTTTTGTGCAAATGTTTGACAATTGTGACCGTACCTTAACACTAGCACTAATTGTTTCAATCAAAAACAGGATCACGGAATAAATGACTTTCACCTTGACATAAAATACGCACAAGCAATTATTAGCAGCATTTATTGCAATTATCCAAACAAAACCTTAACAAACAAAAAAGAAAAAGAACACCAAAATTCATACTGCATAAATTAAGCACAATTCAATTGAACTCGTTAAATTGCTGCAAGAAAATTAAATTGAAAAAACAAGAACAACAGTACAACAAAAAAATCAAGAGAGGAAAAAATCTCATTAACAGAAAAATAAAATTATTTTAGCTGTAAATGAGACTAATTAACATTGTTAAGAAGCGACAAAAGCCAGAAAGAAAAATCCAAAACCAAAAAAAAAAATTAAAACCAAAATCAGAACGAATTTTTAAGGAAAGACATTTGCCAGAAAAAGCGTAGGAAAGCTAAAAGCAAAAGTTGGGGAGTAAAAAAAAAGAAAAGCAAAAATCTCAGGGAAAAATTGTTACAGAGAAAGTTTTAACAGAAATTTTGCACTAAATGCCATTAAAATTATTTCATTGTGTTTTAGGATTTTTTTTATATTTCTTTTTTATTTAAATGGAACTGTTTCCTTGCTGCTTTTAGCTCTCTACTTTATTGCTTCAGTATTTTCTTTGTTTTATTTTTGGCTGGTTGCTGGCGAGAAATCATTGTTGATGAAAGTTTTATTTTTTTCATTGCTCTTTGTTTCATGTCAAATGGTTACAGCACGCTTAAATAAACTGATTGATATATTCAATTAAGGATCGTTAATATATTAAATAGAAAGAAAAAAATTATATAGTATATATACATATATAAAGTTCTTAACAAAGAAGACTGCACAAAATTAAGTGAAATACTTAATTGAGGTGGACATATTGAAGAGCTCACTCACTCATGATCTGTAGTAAAGTAAATGGTTTTTTGGATTTCCCTTCAAGTCGATAAAGAAAAAAAAATTAATTAAGCATGAGAAAATTAATTCTTGCATGTTAACTAATAAATGTTTAAGTTTTTTTTTCTTGAAAACGTTCATTTAACTTTGTAAAGTATGACACATAAGAATGATTTAAAATTTTGGGAGTTGGTAAGGAGTTTTGTTATATAACACACTTCTTATTTTCTCCATTTGTTTTTCGATGTGTATTTAGGATACTTAAGTGCTAATTTTTTTTTTTTGAAGCAAATGATTGACATTCTTTTGTTTGACATTTGGACTAAAGGTAAAACTTGATTCTAGAAAAAAATATTGTTTGGTTCTAGAAATTACTTGCAATTAAAGAAAACATCCCAGGGCTGCAATTTTTATCAAAGGAAAACACTTCGTTACCTAACAATGATGTTAAGAGCTCTTAAACACACAATGTTACATTATTTACTGCTCGAATGCCATGATGTTAACTTATCTAATTTTAACACAAGATCGACTGTTAAGCTAATGCTTCTGGACGTTAAAAACATCAACAGTAACAATCGCAAAACATTCAGTAGCTTTGATCGCCACTCCTTTAGTTTGTGTTACAATTTGTATAAGTGGTTTGTCTGTGTATGTTTGTGGACAATGTAACAAGTGCGTTGAACCATTGTTGTTGTTGTTTGGAGTCTGCTTTTGCTCATGCGTTTGTGTAGTTGTACATTTCATAATAAGCAGAAAATACAACATTATAGTTGTTGCTTGTATTTTCTTCTTTAGCTCATAATATCTGATGTATGGCGCCTTAATATAATAATACGCGTAGAGGGTAACTTTTTTGTATATTACATTCTTATAACCAGGGACTGAAACCTTGAAAAAAAATGGGTTCAGGTTAATTAAAATAAATAATATAGGTTCGGGTTCGGTTCAGGGTTCGGGTTCAAAGTTAAAAAAACTACATGTGTTTTATTACTAAAAGCTCTATTAGCTTATACGCAGTTTTTCTATCAAAGTCAGACTACAGATTTGTTTTATTTTGATTTTGCTTTAAATTTTTTTTCACATGCAAGAAATGTAATGGATCTTATTATTCTTCCATTAAACATTTCTCTATTTTTTTACATTTTTGAACCCGAACCTTGCTGATTTTTTTGGGTTTAGTTTCGGGTTCGGTTTCAATCCCTGCTTATAACCATTCTACAATCATATACTTAAAATTTTGATAATTAAGCAAAACATCAGATTTTCGTAAGAATTTAAAAAAATGCATGATTACGTTTTGAAATTATGTACTTTCGTTGCAAAAATTATATTTCAACTATTTTTGCACTTAGAATAATCATTAAATTTTTATTTGTCTGATAGTTTAAGATTTTCACGCATTTTAAGTATGTTGCAAAAAAGGATATATGACGCCATACTGTAATAATTCAAGTATCGGTATAATATTTGCTAAATTATATTGCTCTGAATGTTCTACGTTCTTATTCCGAAAATGATGGCATTTAAGCGAAGTAAAGATATTTTCTAGAATAATTTGTGATATTATAGGAATCTATTTTGAAACACTTATCTCAATAATTACAGTAAAAGGTATTATTGGACTTCAAATATTGACGTTATTATTTTAATTTTCTGAAATAATTTAAAATCTTTATTAATGAAGGAAGAAAAAAAGTATATGTGAGGCCATTGTATAATTTCAGCTATATATAAAAACTCTTTCCTATTTAACTATTCATAACTTTTCTACGTATTTTATTTTATTTATTTTTGTAAAAAATATTGCATATCAAGAATTTAAAAAAATTTGAGTGAATTGTTTTTATTAAATTTTTGACGTTTTATTTTATTTTGCTCGAGGTCGTTTTCATTGAATTGCAATTGTTAATAAACGATGTTAAATAACTGTAAATGAAATCGCAAAAATAAATAAAAACCAATTACAATTTTATAAAACTGACCTGGAGCTAAACAAATTTAACAAACCAAGTACAATTATGCTTTCAATTAATTTATTTATAAATTTAGTTTTAAATATACATCATCTTTGACCTTTGGCTAGTATTTTCTTCTTATTTGTTTAAATAGTTTAAAAGTACTTTGAATTTTAAAAATTTGTAAAAAAGGATACAGGACTTTATTTTGTTACAATATAGGTACGAGGAAAATCTTTAGTCTGTTATATTTTTCTATGTATTTTACGTTCATATTCCGAAAAACAGAACATTTGAGTAAATTAGAGAGTTTTCTCAAACTCTTTAAAAAATTGCGGAATATGCAATTAAAGTACATACTTTGAACATATTTTCATTTAAGTAATTTGATTTTTATTACATTTTTTGTTTTAAATGTTAGTTTTATTTTTATTTAATTAAATAAAATAATTTTTTTAGCATTTTCCAAGTTTCAAAAAAAAGGATATATGACGTGATGCTGTAATAGTACAGATATCAGTATAATATTTGATGTGATATATTTTTCTATACATTCTACGTTCAAATATTAAGAATCATGGTATTTGAGTTCAGTAAAGATTTTTTAAATTGACAAATATCCAAAGATATATTTTGAAAGTATGTTGTTCTTATTAAAATAATTTAATTGAAAGCATTTCTTGCGTTTTCAATGTCAGTTTTGTTTTAATGCTTTAAAAATTACAAATTTTAATGCATTTAAAGTGTTTCAAAAAAAAAGGATATATGACGTCATGGTGTAATAATATTAGTATCAAGATAGTGTTTGGTAGGTTATATTTCTCTATTTGTTCTACGTTCGTTTCTTAAAAAATATTTCGTTTGAGTTAGTTTAAGATTATATATCAATAATTTACAAAAGTAAGAGAACATATAAAAGTATTATGGAGTTTTAATTGTTAAATTTGCTTCAGTTGTTTTAATAATTAAAAATGTTTATTAGAAAACTAACTATTACATATTTTGTTCTCATAATTATTCCTTACATACATATATATTATGACAATCGTGGAGTTGGAGTTCAGTTAAGGATATTTCATGTATTATTTGAAATGTGAAAAATATCAACAAAAAAAGTTTTGGCTAAGATTGTCTTATAATAATTTTTTCCCTTGTCTTGATAGTTTAAAATTTTAAGGATATATGACGAAATCCTGAATTAGTTTAGATATAGAGAAAATATTTGCTGTGTTGTTTTTCCATGAGTTATCTGCGTTTATGTATTTAAAACTATAGCACTTCTATTAAAAATGAAACACTAAAAAAATTTGTTTGATTAGCTTGAAGTCCTTATGTATTTTTACATATTACAAAGTAAAATTATATTAGGCTTCTTCGCGCATATTTGCGTAGCATATTGTCATGTGTAAGTCTAAACTTTGGGCAGCTTGCCTGGTTCCTGTGTCAACAGATAAGACGCTGATTAGTTGTTATTAGCTCAGGATTCAATGGTGTAAGCGTTTCTATATAAATATAAAAATATTGGATATTTTATTTATGAACCCTTTTCGATATAAGCAGAATCCTTTATTTATAACCCTACTTCAATCTTGAAAGTTTGCTAAATATTCAAGTAGCAGCACAATAAACACAAGTACACTGTTAATAAAGAATTAAAGAATACAATTATAATGGAAACAAAAGGAATTGAGATTAATCAAAAACATAAGAACGCTTCATGCAGCATGTATGGTCGCTCTTTTGTATTTCATTGAAACATAAATAAAGTTGATTCAAGGCAAAAGTGTATTGAATTGGAGTTGAGCTGTGATATCAATCAGATTTAGTTAAGAAGAGAAAATAATTGATTAAATGAATGAACTCAATCGTCCGTATAAATGAATTAAAAGCGAAAATACAAAACAGAAACTCCAAAAAAGGTAAAATAAGTTTGCATATGTGTGTATGTGTGAGTGTGTGTGCTAAAGTATTATGAATGAATGAATAAACTGAAAGGAAATGAAAATTGTTATAAAACGCTTATATTGCCATTTTACCATTTATACGATTTTTTTTAAATCAAAATCAACTTGATTCGATATGAAAGTAGAACAAACAAACGAAAAAAAAATTTAAAACTTTTAGAAAAAAAGGTGAAAAGCATAAAATCAACAATGACCACATGAGAACAACTTGTAAGGAAAATCACTGAATTTGAAAAATAACAAAATCCAAATCAATTGTTAAGAATCAAATGTAACGAAAAGTTTTTCTTCTCATTCTTTCTTTTGCAAATATTAAACAGGTAAGGGAAAACATAACAAAATAAAAGTTGTTTCCAATCGGATATATTATTCGCTTTCTTTTGGAAGTTTTTACATTAAAAAAAAGGGATCAGGTTAAGAAATTAACCCTTTGAAGAATGATACATGTAAAGAAATTTGCCAGCCACATTAATTTTGGCTAGTTGATCTCAAGTTAACAGCAATATATTTTATTAAAAACTGGTTTGAACTTATTTCTTTTATAAAATTTCATACACTATTGAAGGCTTAAAAAATTATATATTTAACATGTTTCTAATTAACTAAAGATTTCCACAAGTTCCACAAGTTCCATAAACTGCCACATCTACTTTACATATGTTTCTCTAAATAATTCAGTTTCAATGAAATTTAGAGTTTCATGGTTGCCTTATGTAGTTTATTTTAAGTTTTATCCCCCAAAATAATAACAGCTGAGCCATATTTAGCTCATCAATTTAAGATTCCTAAAAATTGTAAGACTTTCTCAAAAATGATATATCGCACCCTTCCCTAATAATGTAGATATGAAATTAATATTTGTCACATATTTTCTCAGAAACTAAACTGCATTCATATTCCCTAAATTGTGGCAGTCGCGCAAAGTAAAAGATTATTGATTGATCCAATAATTTGCAATAATTTAAAAAAATTTAAAAAAATGTATTTTTATATATCGTCACTGCAGCAATTATATATATATTAATTTTGTACTTTAAATGTTCATTTTGTTTTTATTTACCTTAAGTACTAAAAACCCATTTGCATTAAAATTTTACAGAAAAAAGGATATATTGAGACGTTATGTAATAAAGCTGGTGTTAAGGAAATATTATGAATTTGTCATTCAATAATCATTTTCATTTATATTCTTAACAATAAAAAAACTTTTAAAAGAATAACATTTTTAACAAATATTTTCAAATAAATGCATGTGCTGGCCTTCAGATATCTCTTACAAGAAATCATTATAGAATATTTGTTTATTCACTAATTTCTGCTAGTTTTGCTTAACTTTCATTAATAAATCCAAATTCTTACGAATTATAAGAGTTTAAAAAAAGGATATATGACGCCTTAATATAATAATGCGTTTAGAAGCAAACTTTTCACTATAATGCATTTAAGTAACTATTCTACATTCATATACCTAAAATTTTGTCATTTAAGCAAAAATACTAGATTTTCGTAAAAATTTACACAAATGCAATTTAAAATTTTAAAATTATTTTCCATGCAAAAATTATACTTAAGGTACTTTTATACTCGCAATGTTAATTTAATTGTTGTTTGTCCGTATATTTTAGGATTTTTATGCATTTTAGGAGTTTAAAAAAAAAGGATATATGAGGCCATACTGTAATAGTTCAGGTATCGGGATAATATTTGTTAAATTATATTGCTCTAAGTACTTTACGTTCATGTTCCTAAAATTATGGCATTTAAGCAAAGTAAAGATTTTTTCTTGAATGATTTGAAATATTATAGGAGTCTATTTTGAAGAACTTATCTTAATAATAACAGTAAAAGGTATTATTGGACTTCAGATATTAACTTTATTTTAATTTTCTGAAATAGTTTAAAATCTTTACTACTGAAGGAAGAAAAAAGTATATATGAGGCCATTGTATAATATAACTTGTATGTCAAAACTCTCCCGTATTTAAATAGTAATAACTTTTCTACGTTCATATGTACATACATATTTTTCAAATTCTCCGTATTTTTTATTTTATTTCTTTTTGTAAAAAATATTGCATATCAAAAATTAAAAAATATGAGTTAATATTTTTATATTACAGTTTTATTGACCTTTTTATTTTAATTTGTTATGTTTATTAAGCTCGAGGTCATTTCTATTGTAATGCAATTGTTAATAAACAATGTTAAATAACTGTTAATGAAATATCGAAAATAAATAAAAAACCAATTAGAATTTTATAAAACTGACCTGGAGCTAAACAATTATAACAAAACAGGTACAATTATGCTTTTATTTATAAATAAATATATGTTTTATTTTTTATGCGTTAATAAAATTTTTTTTATAAATTTTAAGTGTTGAAAAAAGAATACATGACGTCATGCTGTAAAAATGTTAGTACCAGGATAATATTTGGTATGTTATGTTCGTTTCTTAAAAATTATTTCGTTTGAGTTAATTTATAATTATATATCCAAAATTTACAGAAGTAAGAGAACATATAAAAGTATTATTGAGTTTTTATTGTTAACTTTGCTCCAGTTGTCTTAGTAATGAAAAATGTTTATTAGAAAACTATTTCATATTTTGTTTTTATAGTTATTTTTTGTGTACATATGTATGTATGTATGTTTTCATTCTTAAGATCATGATGTTTTTGTGATGTGAAGGATATTCAAGGTACATATTATTTAAAATTTGAAAAATATTAAACAAAGTAATTTTCACTTAAATTGTTTCATAATAATTTTTTTTGTATATTGATAGTTCAAAATTTTAAGATATATTAAGGTTTAAAAAAAGGATATATGACGACATCCTGATATTGTTTAGATATATGGAAAATATTTGGTGTCTTCTTTTCTCATGAGTCTCCTTCGCATATATACTAAAAACTATTGCAGTACTACTCAAAATAAAAAAATGAAAAGTTTTTAACTTTAATTGTTTTATTCAATTAATTTATTTACAATTATACATACATACTATATGTAAGATTACTATAAATAAAAACATAAATCCATCGGCTTGTTATTTCCTCATTGTAAGCATACATACTATACAAATTTATATGCATTTTTACATATTCCAAAAAAGGATATGTGACGCTGTGCTTTAATAATGAAGGTATAAGAAAAGTATTTAATATTTTGTTTCCTTTGAATTATTCTGCGTTCATATCCTCAATATTACAATATTAAAGTGAAAGTAATAAAATATATGAAATTTTTTTAAAATGAATTTCCAATAAGAGTAATTAATTACACATGAAGTTTTGCAGTTTTGCAGTTTTGCGAATGTTGATTTTAATGTATTTAGCTTACCTTTTGCTGGCCAGTCTAAAAGTTCTGTACTTGCATTTATAGAGATCTAAGAAATAGGATATGTATATAAGGCGTATTTTATCGTAAGTTAGTTTATCTAAGGCTGATTTACGTTTATTTGAAAGTTAATGACTTGTTTTTATAATACAAAAATTGTAGGCGTAAATTTTTGCTAAATGTATTCGAATAAAATTTTATGCTTTTGAGACATTTAAAGGTTTTTAGTGCTAAAGGTTCCTAACATCAATCTTCTTGTAGCCAGAAAATAAATAAAAGTATGTACATATATCTTTAATTTCTATCATTTATAATTTTATGAATATTTACCTTTTTTATGATTTTTAAAGGGTTAACTTTATGTTAGGTCTTGTATTCATTTGCCTTTTGTGTTTATTTTCAATTCAGACGGATTATAGCTTTAACTTTTTATACTCCTTCGTTGAGGCTTATACTCGTGCATGGGCATGTGTGCATGTACGTGTTTGAGTGGATACTTTCGCTTTGTCTTGCAGCACTTAACTTAATCTCCCTGCTTAGCAATAGCATTCCATGTGAAACGAAAACACTTAATAAAACCGATTAAATAAATACGTATACACAAATGTATTAAAAAAACTACAAACTACTTGAGAAAATGTTGTTTGAAAAGCATCTACATAGATATGGCGAATAAAATAAATTTTATATGAGCGTATTTTGCCTTAAAATTTTCTTCAAGAAATTACATACACAGAAAAAAACCTGGAACTCAAGACTGCATGCGAAATTATTTTTATTTTTTTAAGCTTAACATAAATTATGGAAATATAAATTCTCTTAATTTTGTAAATTAATTAATTTTTTGTTTGATTTTTTCTCTGGATTCGGACGAACAATAAACCTTTAAATGTAATAACCAAATATTATCTTGATGCATTCATTATTACAGCATGACTTCATGTATCCTTTTTTTGGAAAGTCTTAAAAGTCATAAAATTTTAGTTTACTCAGTTTGTTGGGGCAAATTAAAATTAATATAAATTTTTAAACACAAAAATGCTTTAAATAATTTTGTTGTAATGTAAATAGTTTCGAAATATCTTTTTTTATTTACTATATAAGTATATATCTATGCATACAAATTAAAAAATAAATCTTCACTTTACCCAAATGCCACAATTCTTAGGATACGAACGTAGAAAAAAAAGAATGTAACATACCAAATATTATATTGATGCCTACATTATTACAAGATGTCGTCATGTATCCTTTTTTTGGAAATTCCTAAAATGCATAAAATTTTTATTTTATTTAAATAATTAGTGCAAACAAAAATAGTTTTAAATTGAAAATAAAAAAAAGCTTTGAATTGAATTGTAATGGAAGTTTTTTTAAATATTTTTTCTTATTTTTGTAAGTTTTTGAAAAAGAAATTTTTTATACTTCACTCATGATTCTCACGATACGAACGTAGAATGAATAAAAAAATGTAAAATGTTAAATATCATGCTTATACCTACATTATTATAGCATGATGGTATGTGTCCTTTTTTTAGAAACTCTTAAATTGCATAAACAAATTTAGTTACTTCTTTTAATAATACAAATAAAAATGTATTTTAAATTGAAAACGCTAAAAACCTTCAAATTCAATTGTAATAATATGTAATATTTTAATATGTAATATTTTAATATTTTTTACTGTACTCAAATGCCATGGTTCTTGGGAAATTAACGTAAAATAAATTTATTAATATAGAATAACCAATAATAATAACCTACATTACATTACAGCACGACGCCATATATACTTTTCTCGAAAACTCTAAAATGCAAGAAATGTTTAGTTTATTTTGTTTTTTATAGCAAAAAGAAATAAATTTTGAACTATAAAAGCAAAACTGCTTTGAGTTGAACTGTTAACAAAATAGTTTTAATATAAACATATATATACGTATATGTATATTCTTATTTTTGTAAAATGAAGAAAAGTCTTTACTTTATCTAAACAACATGATTTTTAGGATATGAATGTAGGATAAATAGAAAATAAAGAACCATAAATATTATCCTGATACCACATTATTCCAGTATGACCACATTATCCTTTTTTGAAAAGACTTAAAATGCATAAAAATTTTAGATATTTAAAAAAAGATTTTAAATTGAAAACACAACTCTGCTTTTAACTTAATTATATTGGAATTAATTTCAAACTATCTTTTCCTATTTTTGCAAATTTTTTTAAAAATTTTTTACTTTACTTAAATGTTATGATTCTTAGAATATGAACGTAGAATTTATAGAATAATATAGGATTCCAAAAATTATTCTCATATTTCTGTTATGAAGGCAGTTTGTCATATATCCTTTTTTAAGATATTCCCAAAATTCATTAGAAATTTAAGCTTTTGAAACACATAATAAAAAAATTAGGTCCAAGTGGCAAAAGATGAGGTAAATTGAAAAGAATTATAAAAAATATTCATGCTTTTAATTATTGATAAAACTTTTACTGGTCCAAAATTTAAAATTAGCCCTAAAATTTTATTACACAGAAAAAAACTGAAATTCAATACTGAATATTGATTTTTTTTTGTTTTTTTAAGCTTAAGATTAAAAATGTTTATGGCTGCTTATGAAAATTAAAATTTTCAGTTATTCAATATTTTCAAAAAAAATTTAATTTTTAATTGGTTTAATGATGAATTTTAATTTTTTAATTTTTCTAATGAAAATTTAGAGATGATAATTTTTTCGGTGTAGTTTTTATGGTATTGAAAAGAAAACATTTACGTATTTATTTTCTAAGCTTATTTAGTTAAACATAAAATGGCCGTGGCTTTAGCCTTTCATATCAAACGAAGAAAAAAATTAATTTTACTAAAAGATTGTTATTGTAAAATCCCAAACTTGTTCAATAATCATAAAAATGAAACCGATAAAAAAAATAAAACAAAATATTTACAACATTTTTAATCTTGTCTATATAATTAGCTTGCTACTCATGCACACACACACGTACATAAACTTCCATAAACAACAAAGTGTGTTGTGCTGTATTTTTAGTTTTCAAAATTTATTTTAGATAAATCTTTTAAAATCACATAAACTAAACACTTGTACGAAAGTCAAAAGATCACTAAAAGAAAACAAAGTAATAACAAACTTAACATGAGCAACAACAACAAAAACACGACCAAAAAAAAACATTAAAAATCTTAGACACACTTACACACACACACACAATCCTATATTCTTATTCATACATACATACATACATATGTTCATATGTACATATGTATGTATGCATGCATGTATAAATATTAAAAATATTCTGAACAAATTTATTAACTTTAAAACACATAAAAATTAAAAACAACATTACGACACAACGTTCGTCTCGTTCATAAGATTACAAACCCACAAACAAACAGCAGCAAATAAAAAATATGAACATAAAATATACAAATGACAATTTTTATTTTTTTTTTCTTAATTTTTTTTTGCTTGAACTTAAAAGAGTTTGTTAAAAATTTATGTTTTTATTAAGTATCAGAAGATTTTTAACAAAGCAAAAAATAAAAAAAAACAACTTTTAAATGCCTGAAAGTTATAAATATCGTAGACTATTAAAAGAATTATATTAAACTAAAAAAAAAAACAAAACACATACGTTTGATGTTAAAGGAAGAAATTTTGTAACAAAAATTATGATTTACGATAAGTGAAGACAATAAAAAAGACTGAGAACAATGTGGGAACTAAAATTTTTAAATGAGCATAATTTATGGCGCTCTTATTTGTTAACAAGGGAAGTTGATATGACGCAAACTGATGTCTTAACTGCTAGAGTGACACAAAATTTGGCAAATTAATATTAGAATCATGCAGATGACCCTTGCATGGCAAAGGCTTTGCTTTTTTTTTCCGAAATTACCATAATTCACAGCTTCTATTGCGCAACTTCCTTCCAAACATTCCGTAATTGTCAAAAGCAATATAAATATGGAACGGTTTTTCGTTATCACACGTCAAATTTGTTTGAAGTTTCGGAAAATCGTTTCGAATTATATCAATCCTCATCGAAGGAAATATGCATCACTCAAGCAATGAGCAGCAGTTTACTACACAAACGTTAGCCTATGTAATCGACTATCTAACTTGCCTACATCATACATTTAAAACAAATTTCGTTTAAGCGTTTTTTTTTTTTTGGTTTAGCGTTTTTTTAATTTTGCCGATTTTTGTAATATTTTCGGTTTTTGGCAATTATTTTCGGTTCTTTTTTAGTTTTAGCGATTTTTTTGATTTTCGCCCTTTTTGTGATTTTTTGGTTTGAGCGCTTTTTTGGTTTGGCGCATTTTTTCGTTTTCCGATTTTTTTTTGGGTTTTGCCGTTTTTTTCGTTTGTTTTCAATATAAGCGATTTTTTACTTTTGGCGATTTTTTGTTTGTTTTTATTTTGGTTTTTGCCAATCTTATTAAAATTTTAAAAAATAGTGTATTTTTATGCGGACTCTCTATACTAGTGATGTAACGAATGTCAATTTTTGATATTCGCGAATACGAATACGAATATTTGAAACGATATTCGCGAATACGAATACAAATATTATATGCAATATGAAATATTAAAAAATTGTTATGAAAAAGGACTTCACACTCTTGTTGGCGTACTTTAAAGTAAATAAAAAGTACCCATAAGTTTAATGATCGTCATTGAATAATATTTAAAAATGATACAAAGCACAAATTTCTATAAAACATTAAATTAAAAACTAAAATTTTTAGTCATTTAATTAAATTTCGTTCAGGATTTAAGCATTTATTTTTTTAATTTCTTTGGAAAAATATTCGTATTCGTATTTGCCTGAATTTGACGAATACGAATACATTCGTCTTCGCATCCGCCTGAATTTAGCGAATACAAATACCAATCAACACGGAAGTTAAAAGCAAAAAAGGACTTATGTTCGTGGAAATCGTAAGAAGCGAACAATTGAAATTTTGAAAAACACTATAAAAACTAAAAAAATTCATAATTAAAAAAATGCCTAAACAAAAAGTCGCCAAAATAAAAAAAGCGCTTAAGTGAAAATATATGAAATACTACCAAAAATATTATTCGTCGCTCAAATATAAAATAAATCTCTAGAAATAAAAAAGTCGCCAAAAAAAGCCTTGAAAACAAAAAAGCGCCTAATCGAATAAAACGATAAAACTAAAAATACGTATTGTAAATAAACACAAAAAAACCGCAAAAACGTAAAAAAAATTAAAAGACGAAAAAAAAACGCAAAAACTCAAATATTGCTAAAATTAAAAAAAAACGAATAAAATCGTCAAAAACGAACAAAATATGCTTTTTGCATATTTTGTTCGTTGTCCCGAAAATCGAAAAAATCGGCATAAGAACAAAAAGCGCTAAGATTAAAATTGTATTGTAAAAAAAACAAAAAAAGGGAAACCCGGAAAAATTGCTGAAACGAAAAATCGCTAAAATCGGTCGATCGAATAGAAATATTGCCAAAAAACGAAAAAATTCACGAAAATGCAAAAAAATCGCTTAAACTAAAAATATTTGTATATTGTAAAAAAACTCAAAAAAAAACGCCAAACCTAAATATCGCTACAAAACAACAAAAAAACATCGCCAAAACACGAACAAATTTGCAAAAATTCAAGAAAATCTAAAAAACCGGCATAACAAAAAATAAGCGCTAAAACAAACAAAAATAAAGGGAAACCCGAAAAAAATGCTAAAACGAAAAAGGCGCAAAAAAATTTCTTATTTAAAAAGAATCGAAAAATTTGCAGAAAACGAAAAGCTTCGCGAAAATCAAAAAAAAAATTTGCAAAACGAAAAAAAAGCGCTAAAACCAATAAAACGCTATAACTAAAAATATGTTAATATTGTTTAAAAAAACAAAAAAAAAAACTCGCAACAGATCTAAAAAAATTGCAAAAACGCAAAAATTATGAAGATTAAAATACTGAAAACTTTACTGAAGTTATTTATTTACGGCCCTATGTATAAGCAAAAATTGGCATGAAGTTAGCATAAGTGGCAAAATTAAATTAGGTGTTAACAAATTCCCCCATACAATTTGACTACTTTAATGTCATCGGTAGCATTACCTAATTTTAATCCTCCTCTAAGTCCTAGCATGATTTTTAACGTGAAGTTTCCTCGCAAAACTATTTAAATTCATGTTCAATTCTCCCACTTGTGCTAACTTCATGCCAATTTTTGCTTATACATAGCGCCGTTATTTATACTTATTTATTTTAAGAATACTTCAAAAACTCATTACAAACGATTTTAAAGTTTTAATGTTACTTTAATATCTCACTTTTGCAATTTAAAAATTATGCTAACTAATAATTTTATTCTATTGCCTTCTCGTTACAGATCTTAATTTAACATTCTGAATCTATTAAGCAGAAGGAAAAATAAAAAATAAAAAAAATAGTCATGCTGGAATAATAAAATCTCATTAGTAAACAAAACAGGAAATAAAAACGTCCATTAAACAATAAAACGACACATACAGACAATATAAAATAAACCAAATAAAAATTGAAATAAAATAATATAAAGAAGATGAAAATGAAATATTATTTCAAGTAACCACAAAATTTTATTAAAAAAATTATATTTATATACAAAAAGACTATGAAGTAGAAAGACTATGAAGTAGATGATAACCAATCATTTCTTAGAGCCAGAAAAAAACGTACCATAGTGATTAATAATAATGTTTTATGATCTCTAGCATTGAGAGTATAAAAGGCAACAACACGTAGCAACAAACACAAACACAAACACAAACGGAAACAATAATATGTGATTATGGTTATAAGCGGATGTCCGTGTTGAAAACAAACAAAAGCTGCGGCGGCAATAGACCTTAACAGCAATTGCAGCAAATAGCCAAAGTAAAAAAGGAAAATAAGTGCAAGATTTTCTTTTGCTTGATTTTACTTATTTTTGGCAACGATTAACATCAATAAGGCATGTAAATAAAAAAAAGAAAGAATTGGAAAAAATGCGTCTGCTCTAAGGATTTCTTTTTATTGCTGTTTTTAAGGTTTAGTGTGGCTCAAAAGTTGTCATACTTAAAAATTACTTAAGACGACGCCATAACAACAAACACTTCTTAATTTCCCCAACATTGACAACGTTTCAGAAAGAAAAAAACAGAGAAGAAAAGATTTGTTCACCCCCACTTCAAAACGAAATATTCTGCGCGCAAAAAGCCCAGCATTATTAAACAGAAAAAGTAATAAAGTTAAAAATGGAATTTCTTAAAAGGAAACATTTTTCATTGTGGATTACGGCAACAACATTTATAATCATGACCATTATTGTGTTAAATCTGTCTACCGTTCAGGGGCTGCAGGGTGTACCAACGTGGATGTAAGTATTGCAAACAATAAAAAACATATTTATACATATTGCTTCATTATTATTATTATTATTATAAATTTATTTTTAAGAATTTTTTTTTGCTTTCGTCCTGGTAACTGTCATATTAATAATACACCAAGACAATTATTTTCTTTTATAAAGAAAAATTTTATATTTCACTGTCCAATGAATATTGAAAAAAAGAAATGATAATATTTTTATTATTGGTGGGTATTAAAGCAAATAAGATTTAAAGAAAATTTCTTCTTTTACTTTAAATTATAATTAAATCGATTAAAATTAAATATTTATTTGTTGTCCCGAATATTTTTTCTCCCCAATTTTAATAAAGGTCTCTGAAAAGCTTAACTCGAATAACTTTTCTTAAAAATTTTAATGGAAAAAAAAATTTTAAGAATTGTGGATAATTGCTCATATGCAAGTGGAAAACGTCAAATAAAAATTATGATAAAGCTTGCGACTGTGGGTTTGCAAAATTTGTATTAAAATCTCCACACATAATAATTGGCATGAAATGTAGATTGGTACCCAATTGTCGTGCACCAGTTTCAGTGTTAGGCAATAGTACGTAATGCAGATATGTTATAATATAATATTATAAGTTCTTTAAAAAGACTGCTATATACCAATATTTGAAACAAATATTTGACATTTAAAACACTATTTTTTTTTTAAAGTTTATATATATTTTATATTTTTTATATTTTTCAACTTTTTAACAAAATTATCCACACTGGCAACACTATTACACTTCACAAGCAATTTTTATTAAAATTAACATTGCTCCTGAAGGTATGCTTTAAAATTCGATTGAGTGTATTTCTATGCAGCTGTTAAGTTTCTCTGCACTTCTTGTTCGTATGATTACACTAATACACTCATACATAGCTCACACCGCTTTACGATCTTACCCAAAATTTGTGATTGTATTGTGAAAAAGATTTTTAGCCCCTAGCGTATAGATGTTTACACATCAAAAAATAAAAAATAAAATAAATAACAAATGATTTTAGTTCGCCTTACTTCTTTTCGATATTTTAAAAATTATATAAAACTATACGTATTTCCCTGAAATATCTTACAAGTACATAAATTATTATACCTGTATACAAAATTATGTTCACACAATTTAAAGCGATTCAGTAGGTTCAGTTTAATTGATTAATTGGTCCTTCTCTAACTGATTTAGAATTTTTATTAGTTGGAAAAGCACACAATTGCTTTAGCAAATCAATAACTAAAGGGTCAGATTTACACATTAAATTACAGAAAAAAAAATTACGAATTTTTCAAGTCTTAAAAGGAATTTACTGTATATACAGTGCACAGCATAAGTCAAGGTACCTCAGCTGAAATAAGCATCAATCATGAATTTAAAAAAGTACCTGATAAATTTTTTTTATATTTATTATTTGATTACTACATTTGGGGTATTCACAAGGTCGTCTTAAGTGTCCTAAGTGTCATAATGTCGTAACATTTTAACATAGTTAAAAAAAATTGTTGTTGTGCCACAATCAAAAAGGTCATAAAGTAATAAGACTTTCTCAGCTATGTTTATTGTTTGTCATAACTATATATATAAATTCGTGAGAGCTTACCAAAGGAATTGAGAGAGAGAGAGAGTAAGCAATGAACAAAGGCAGCAATGCCAACTTAGCTATTTTAGAGCTAAATTTAGCTCTTTTTGATTGCTTCTAACTCGAAAATTTTCGCTTAAGCTCTTTTTTAATAAAAAGAGCTAACAAAGCTCTTTTCAATTGTGAAAAGAGTGCTTGTCACTTTTTGGATCTTATAGTAAATTTTCCCGCTTTAACCCTATTGTTTCTGCTTTTGGCATTTACATTTTTGGCAACTATGTTCTTGCAAATGCAGATACGTTTTTTTTTCGCAATTATGTAAGATACATATATTTATGTATGTAGGTATTTCTAATTGTAAAACCCCGTTTTTATTATAAAGTGTTCGTTTCTGAGTAATTAGAAAATTTTCCACAAATTATTGAAATGGATTCTTACTGCCAAAAATATAGGAAAGCTTGGAAATCAAATCCCGCGTTTAAAAAAATGGATTAAACCAACAAAAGATCCATGTAAAGCTAACTCTTTTTGAAAATGATTGTTCTTATTTTGTAAGTTAACGTATATACAAGTATTTTTAAATGTGTATGCCCAGCTAAAAAAATATGTATGGAGCATATATGATCCGAAAAATGAGGGTATATGGGCATATATGATTATATATATTCATACATGTGTGTGTAAATTCCCTCTACAGTATGCAAAGTTCATATTCATACACTCTTGATTCACAAAAGCGCACTGCTGTGCAATAAATTAAATTACTAAAATTAATTTTTTTTTAAGACTTGAGAGAGAGGTTGTATTTAATGAAACATTTGTTTGGACAAATAATTCAAAACGGACTAAAAGTCATTTTATTCATCAAAAGGTGAATCAATTATTTAAAAGACACATAAATCATATTCGTACATGACATTTAGCTTAAGAAATCAGATTAAAAACTAATGCAATTAATTATAAAAGAAAAAATAATCCCTCTAACAATAGTTTTCAATACAGTAATATGAACTTTCTTTCTTATCTAGAGAATTTTGTTACTTTTATAAAATTAATGACTGGATTATCCTTTTGATTATTTGATATA
The DNA here is from genome assembly GCA_905220375.1 of Tachina fera. NCBI lineage: Eukaryota > Metazoa > Arthropoda > Insecta > Diptera > Tachinidae > Tachina > Tachina fera. The sequence goes on along the minus strand of LR999967.1, from coordinate 96,679,678 downwards.
CTAAATAGGGCCACAATGTATAAAATCATACAAGAAAAAGTTTTTCTTTTTTAAACGTTGAGGGTATGCATATGTATAAACTTTGCATCCGTATGTATTTTCTAATGGATTTCCAATCCAGCATTGATAAAATTCCAAACTTTTTTGATTGCAAAAACGATCTTTCGTGAGATATTATGTATGCATACATTCTTATATGCCTCCATATATAAAATCTTATATTTATATATGGATCCACATATGAAGAGCTTCATAATTAAATTTTCATATATGAGCTCATATATTATAATACATTTCATATAATAGTCCATATATTAGTTCATATATAATAGTTTTGCCATGTATAATTCCATATACTTCCATACATGAATTCATACATATTCATATATAGTTATATACATTCATGTATTAAAAATATATGGACCATATATAATTTTTTTAGCTGGGTGGTTATATTGTTAATGCAGATAAATATTTGCATCAATTGCTGTGAAATGATTTTATTTTAAATTATTATTTTTTATTTTTTCTTACTATTATTTTTATTATGTTCATTCATAGATTTAAAACGGAAAAATCTTGAGTTTTAAATTTAGCTCTTTTAGCTCTTTTTGGGTACTCAGTTGGCTCGTTTTGCCTTTGAATTGTTGGCATCACTGAACAAAGGTGCTAAAACCAAAATACAAACAAGTACAGTATTTATGATTGTAAAATTTAAAGGTTTGCTCACATTCGTCACATTTTTCCGTTTATTACTTTAAAACTTTTTAACTTATGAGTACCCTCTGAGTACCCCAATTTTTTATTTGTTTTGTCTTGGATATATATACATACATACATACAAATTGAAAAATATTAATCAAATATTAAATTAAGAAATTTGAATCAAATATTAATATTGCCTGTACTTATGATGGACACTGTATACATGTGAAATCCTACTACAGCTAAATTTTAAATATTTTTATATTTATTAGACTATATTTCAAATTTTCACCATTATTATTTTCTGATGTAATGCCCCCATATGGAGTAAAATTTATATTGAACCAAATACAATTAATCATTTCGTTTTAATGCAAACAGAAAATATGAAGCCTCTTTAAATGCCAAAAAAAAAACTTTCGATGTAAACGAATATTTATCGAAAAATCTCTTTGCCATTACTCAACATGAGGTAAAAATCTAAGAAACAGCATGAAAATGAAATAAAATGATATGTATGTATACAAAAATACCATTTTGACTTAACCCTAGAGGTTTATTTAAAAAAACCAAAAAAAACATACAGAAAAGCTTGCAAACACACAGAAATTTAAATACCTTGAAATGTTTGAGAGAGAAGAAAAAAAAACACAAAAACTGTGATTTCCAATGGTCTAACGGTAAAATTAGAAATCAAACAATTTTCTTTTCCTTTTGACTTTTGGCAATAAAAACAGCAGGCAGGCAGACAGCCAGCCATTGGGCAGCAAAAAAAATTTCAAAATAGTTGCAGTAAATGCAACAACAGCTGAGATACATGTATGAAAGCTGATTATTTTTTTTCTCTTATGTTTTTGCACGTGAAGTAATAAAAAAAATAGTTTAAATTGATGTTTTGTGATGTTTTGGAAGAAAAAAAAATAAAAGAAATTAATACAAAAAGTTACGACTGTAGCAGATGTTTAAGAAGTTTATTATTCGACATATTGTCATAATTATATTTTAATTTGAAATTTATTTGCTTGTGGTTTAGCTTGGTCTATATACGTATTTCATTGGCGCTTAAACCAAATCATCAGTAGACTTCAACCACAAATTTTGAACAGTCACAAACCTCTTACTTTATGCACAGACTTTCAAAAACTATATGAGAATTCATAGAATAATATTTTTGAAAATCACAAAGACAAAATAAGTTTGGTAGGCTTTGAAACTCATACAAAACCCAGCAAATAATTTATATTCGATTTGAATCTATTTTATTTTTCTACACCTTCATACAATTAGAAATCCATTGGATAACAATAAAAGTAATTACAAGGCAAAATGAAAAATAAAATCTAAAATTTAACATTTAAGAAGTTTATTATTCGACATATTGTCATAATTATATTTTAATTTGAAATTTATTTGCTTGTGGTTTAGCTTGGTCTATATACGTATTTCATTGGCGCTTAAACCAAATCATCAGTAGACTTCAACCACAAATTTTGAACAGTCACAAACCTCTTACTTTATGCACAGACTTTCAAAAACTATATGAGAATTCATAGAATAATATTTTTGAAAATCACAAAGACAAAATAAGTTTGGTAGGCTTAGAAAAATAAAATAGATTCAAATCGAATATAAATTATTTGCTGGGTTTTGTATGAGTTTCAAAGCCTACCAAACTTATTTTGTCTTTGTGATTTTCAAAAATATTATTCTATGAATTCTCATATAGTTTTTGAAAGTCTGTGCATAAAGTAAGAGGTTTGTGACTGTTCAAAATTTGTGGTTGAAGTCTACTGATGATTTGGTTTAAGCGCCAATGAAATACGTATATAGACCAAGCTAAACCACAAGCAAATAAATTTCAAATTAAAATATAATTATGACAATATGTCGAATAATAAACTTCTTAAATGTTAAATTTTAGATTTTATTTTTCATTTTGCCTTGTAATTACTTTTATTGTTATCCAATGGATTTCTAATTGTATGAAGGTGTAGAAAAATAAAATAGATTCAAATCGAATATAAATTATTTGCTGGGTTTTGTATGAGTTTCAAAGCCTACCAAACTTATTTTGTCTTTGTGATTTTCAAAAATATTATTCTATGAATTCTCATATAGTTTTTGAAAGTCTGTGCATAAAGTAAGAGGTTTGTGACTGTTCAAAATTTGTGGTTGAAGTCTACTGATGATTTGGTTTAAGCGCCAATGAAATACGTATATAGACCAAGCTAAACCACAAGCAAATAAATTTCAAATTAAAATATAATTATGACAATATGTCGAATAATAAACTTCTTAAATGTTAAATTTTAGATTTTATTTTTCATTTTGCCTTGTAATTACTTTTATTGTTATCCAATGGATTTCTAATTGTATGAAGGTGTAGAAAAATAAAATAGATTCAAATCGAATATAAATTATTTGCTAAGTTTTGTATGAGTTTCAAAGCCTACCAAACTTATTTTGTCTTTGTGATTTTCAAAAATATTATTCTATGAATTCTCATATAGTTTTTGAAAGTCTGTGCATAAAGTAAGAGGTTTGTGACTGTTCAAAATTTGTGGTTGAAGTCTACTGATGATTTGGTTTAAGCGCCAATGAAATACGTATATAGACCAAGCTAAACCACAAGCAAATAAATTTCAAATTAAAATATAATTATGACAATATGTCGAATAATAAACTTCTTAAATGTTAAATTTTAGATTTTATTTTTCATTTTGCCTTGTAATTACTTTTATTGTTATCCAATGGATTTCTAATTGTATGAAGGTGTAGAAAAATAAAATAGATTCAAATCGAATATAAATTATTTGCTAAGTTTTGTATGAGTTTCAAAGCCTACCAAACTTATTTTGTCTTTGTGATTTTCAAAAATATTATTCTATGAATTCTCATATAGTTTTTGAAAGTCTGTGCATAAAGTAAGAGGTTTGTGACTGTTCAAAATTTGTGGTTGAAGTCTACTGATGATTTGGTTTAAGCGCCAATGAAATACGTATATAGACCAAGCTAAACCACAAGCAAATAAATTTCAAATTAAAATATAATTATGACAATATGTCGAATAATAAACTTCTTAAATGTTAAATTTTAGATTTTATTTTTCATTTTGCCTTGTAATTACTTTTATTGTTATCCAATGGATTTCTAATTGTATGAAGGTGTAGAAAAATAAAATAGATTCAAATCGAATATAAATTATTTGCTGGGTTTTGTATGAGTTTCAAAGCCTACCAAACTTATTTTGTCTTTGTGATTTTCAAAAATATTATTCTATGAATTCTCATATAGTTTTTGAAAGTCTGTGCATAAAGTAAGAGGTTTGTGACTGTTCAAAATTTGTGGTTGAAGTCTACTGATGATTTGGTTTAAGCGCCAATGAAATACGTATATAGACCAAGCTAAACCACAAGCAAATAAATTTCAAACTGTAGCAGATGTTATGAATTTTAATGTATGAACATATGTATTTCGGTATATCCTTAAGAGATGAATCAGAAATTACGCACAACATTTGCAGCTTGTTTATGGTCCTTCGGGTTGGTTTTTGGTATAAATAGTTTATGTCAATGTATTTCCGATAATTGGTTTGAGGGTTATTGTTTGAAAAAATGTTCGAAAACATATATTATTTCAAATATTGAACTTAAAAAGTCTTCGTCAAATCGATTTTAGATATTTACTAATTGATGAAGACTTAAAAAGTGCATTGGATGCTGAACAATTTAAATAAAATCTGTAGCTTAACGTAAAATTTCAGTTGTACCCTGCAAACTTAACCAATTCCCATATTTTTTTTCAATAACTACTCCACTTTCTAAGTTGCTTTAATAAACTAAATTTATATTTTATTTAAATTTTTTAAATATTTTATTTTATATTATGTACTCATGTATGTAAATTGATACTTTTCCTATAAATTTATTTTGTTAGCTTAAACATCTTCGCATGCCAATCATTTCATTATTTACCATTAAAGAGCCTTCATTAAAAGACCATAAATATTTTTTTTATTATTAACGAGAAGAACTAAACAAAATTTGCATAACAAATTCATTAGATTCAATAAAAAAAAACGTCTAGAAATCAATATTTGTTATTAAATACTGTAAAAGAAATGATAAGAAAGCTACAAATAGAAGAAGGCAAAGAAAAAAAATTAAACTGATAAAATCAATCTCTGTACTATTCATTCACCATACACCATACACCTTGTGGAATTAAACATTGAAATTGGTTTTCAAATGGTAGATTTATCTATAAAGAATGCTTCGTTTTTTTTTTGAAAGATTATTTAAATGTTTCTCTCAATGAGTTTGGAGTGTTGGACAATCGTGGAAACATAATATTTGTAATAGAATAAAGTATAGGCTGATTTTTTTTTGGCTGCTGAATTCGAGTAGACCTAGACTAGAACACTCAGAGAGTTTTCGGCAGGAATTATACCTGCGACCACTCGAGTATTATAGGCTAGTATAATGCCTACTAGGCAAGAGTTCGCTCCAACATAGAATCAAATGCTATTTTCCTTTAAAAATGCAATGAAGCGCGGCCTGGTTCAACTAATTACACATTTATATTTTCCATACCCTCATAAAAAGGCAACGCTTAAAAAAATTCTCCCATTTAAAAACCAAAAAATAAAATTAATCTTTATTGTTGGCTTCTTTCTAGCCATCTAAATATGTATACGATTTATTTTAACAGATAAAAAATACCAAAAAAAAAACTTTTTCATTGGTAAGAAGAAAAAAACCCAAAACAAGGAAAAAGAAAACTTGAAAAGAAAAATCGAAAAGTAAACTTTTCACCATCAACCATCGACCATCTAACCAACTAATTGGAAAACTGTGTAAGTGAAGATTAAAAAAATATATATATGTATATTTAAAAAATATAATTAAGATAAAACTGACATGAAAACGAAGAAGAAGTAGAAGAAAAAAAGAAGTATTCTGTGTTGGTAACAAAATAAATTTCTTTGTGGTTAAACAAACAGACATACATACATAACTTGTTACCAGGAAATTAATAAAATGTTGGGAAAAGCGAAGGAAAAAAACGAAAATTAGACAACTCGCAACCAACTGCTGCTATTCATTCCTCTTTTCAAATGGCTTTTATATTATTTTAATTTTATTCAGATAAAACCTTTAATCACAAATGTCATTTTATTCATAAGAATTTTCAAAAGCAACAAAAACACCTGATGCTACTGAAAGCAGGCGCTAAATGAAAATTGTACATTGAAAGTGGTACAGAAATTTATTTAAAAGAGCTCTTGATTTTCAGCTGCACATACACAGATCCATAAACAAATGCATACGTGTATTTACATACTTATGAAATAATTTTGAAAATACCATTCGTTCCTTTTTCTATAAAAAGAACGATACGAATTGGTAAAAAAACACTTTTTTAAAAAAAAAGTTGATTTTTTCCAATACAATACTTTTTGAAAATATATAGTTTTGTGAGAAATTTTTTAGATATTTTAATTGAACTGTAGTGAATTTTAATCAGAAATAATTCATAGTTAGGCTTAAGTTCAGTAATTTCAATTCTTATTGAATGAAATATTTTTATTAATTAATGTGAGTTTCTAAAGAAGAGAAGAAAAATTAAACTTAGACTTTAAGCTGGGGGAAATACCGATACTTTTCTGTGCAGCCACGCACTTCATCAGCACCCTAGTCTATCTACTTGGGTAGAGATTCTTATTAACATCAGCTATTTAACTTAAATGTACAATGAACGGAAAAAGTTAAATCTCCCCAGAATATACTTTTTGTTAAAAAAGGTACTTTTTGCTAAAAAGGTACTTTTTGCTGAAAAGGTACTTTTTGTTGAAAAGGTACTTTTTGCTGAAAAGGTACTTTTTGCTGAAAAGGTACTTTTTGCTGAAAAGGTACTTTTTGCTGAAAAGGTGCTTTTTGTTAAATAGGTATTTTTTGCTAAAAGGGCCCTTTTTGCTTAAAAGGTACTTTTGTTGGTAAAAGGGTTGCTGAAAATATAATTCTAGATAAATAGGAACCTTTTGCTAAAAAAGTACTTTTAATGTACTTACAAAACAAAATTAGATGATTATAAAACACTTTCACCAAATTAAAAAAAAAATTACTTATTACTAACCATTTAATTTTTTCTAAAGAAGTACTTTTACCGAAAAGGTACGTTTTTCTAAAAAAGGTACCTCATTATAATTTTAGTTTTTCTTAAAAGGGTAATTTTACCAGAAATTTTTTTTGTGTTCAAAAGACAATTTTTTCAAAACTTTTTCTTTCCTTTAATTTACTTTTTGCTAAAAGGTACTTTTTCCTAAAAACTTCCTTTTTGCTAAAAAGATACTCTTTGCGAAATAAGGTACTCTTTGCTTAAAAGGTACTTCATGCTATAAAGGTTCTTTTCGATAAATAGGTACTTTTGATAAAAAAAATGTAAAGGTAAAAATGTATGATTTTTACTAAAAATTTGTTTGTTTTTCTCATAGAGCACTTTTACCGGAAAGGTACGTTTTGCAAAAAAATTTCAGTTTTTATTAAAAAAATAGTTGGTTTCTTATAAAAAAACTTTTACCAAAGAGGTACATTTTAGCAAAAACGTATTTTATCGCATTTCGAAATATGTAGCTATTTTTTTTTTCAAAAAGTACTTCTTATCAAAAATTTAGTTTTATTTATTATTATTTTTTTATATATGGAAAATTCCACAGAATGTCACTTACAATGTCACGTACGTTGAGCAATCAATTAAGATTGTATTTCACATAAATGCTGTTATATTGTAGAGCTACTAACGCTCCTCAAAAGTACATAAAGAAATAAAAAAAACATTAAATTTTCTGTTAAATATATATTTTTTTATCAAAGGATCATATAATAAAAGAGTAACATTTGTTAAAAAGGTACTTTAAAAAAAAAAACTATTTCTTTTTTTTAGTTTAATTGCAAATGTGTATTCTTAAGATACTTATTTTTAAAACGTTCGTTTAATATATTTTTCTTTTTCAAATGTACTTTTTCAAAAAGCTTTTTTAAACAGGTACTTTTAAAAGAATTAATTTTTTTGAGATATATTATATAATATATTCTTTCAAAATGCAGTTTTTTATTTTTGTAAGAATAATTTAATTTTTTTTTAAACAGTAAGTTGAGGTATTTGTTGTTGAAAGCGTTTTGTTAAAACGCTCTCTGAAAACTTACTTTTTTAAAGTTATTTTTATAAAAGGTTATTTTTTAAAACGTAGTTTATTTCAAAAGGTACTTCTTAAAATGTACTTTTATAAAATGAAATTTCTTAAGAGGTTTTTTTTAATAACTTTTTGAGAGGATTCTTTTTTAATAGGTACTTTTTTTTCAAGGCACTTCTTAAAAGTTATAAAAGGTATTTTTTTGAAGTTACTTTGCGTGCAGCATACTTTTTCCTTTCAAAACAATGCTTTCTTAAAAGGTACTTTTTTAAAGGTTCTTTTTGAAAAGTTACTTTTTTGAAAGGTACTTTGAGTACGGCATACTTTTTCGAAAAGTTTCTCTGAAAACATACTTTTTTTTAAATTTAAAAATGTACTATTTAGTTCTTATTTATGAATGCATACATTAATTTTTTCGAAATTTTAATATATTCTAGGAAATTAATTTATTTTGATAAAATAATAATTCCTATAAATAAGTACTTTGGTACAAAGATATTTGTAAAAACATGAAGGTACTTTCTTAGTCACAAAAAGTATTTATATTTAGTATTTTTTTTCAAATTGTACTTTCGTAAAGAACTAGTTTTATGAAATTTATCATTTTGAAAATATATTCCCCTATTCATAGTCAAATCAAAGTATATGTACTTCTAAAATTTAAAACCAGTACTACCATACAAAATACTAAAAGTATACTTTGTTTTCGCTAACATTAAGGTGTGTTCGCTTTTACTAAAAAGTTAACTGATTCAAAACTGTTTTGTAAATTCCGTTAAGGATTAGAGTATTTCTTTTTTCTTAAACGTGTCCTTGGTCACTAGGTCCTTGTTTAAGTGAATATGTTTAATTAAGTATCAAGTTTTTTTTAATATTTTCGTGTAATAACTTTTTTTTTGTTTTTTTAAACAAAACTTTGAACAACTTGCCTGCCACTTTCATTTTCTTGAGTGTTATAGGATTTTTAAAATTTATATTTTAGCACATTCGTTTAACATTAATTGCAAAACATTATTATTATCATTATGGCCTTAAAATCATTTCGGTTTCGCAGAAAAAAGAAAACAAATCCGCCGGGGCAAGTTGCAGTAATGAGTGCAACAGGACACACAAAGTTGTTAACATGGTGGTTATAAAAACACAATCTCTGTAAATTGCTATCGCTCATAATGTTGCTGTTGCACGAGTAGTTGTGGCTCGCAAAATAAATTTATTTGTGTGGAATGTTAAATATTGTCGTCGTCATTGTTGCTGTTGTTGTTGTTGTTGTTGTTGGTTAATAACCTTAATGTTTATGTGCTTTTAGCCTTAAGCCAGATTTGTTCACTTAAAAGGTCTATAAAATCTAAGAAAATTTATGATTTTATACATGTGAATATATTTATATCTTCAATGTTAGTTAATGTCGTTGATGCCCGTATCTCTGTATGAGTATAAATGGATGAAATATTGTCCATTTACAGGCCATAAAATAATAAACTTTGAAATTATTATTGAGTTAAGGCTTTAAATTTAAATTGTATGAATAAAATTGTGTGTGTGTGTGTGTATGGGAACAGGTTGCATTAGGAGTAAATTTTTCTTTTGTTTTTCTCTTTTAAGAGCTCCAAGTCTTTAAGTAGTTTAAACTATTTATTGTAGATAAATTATGTGTTTTATTAAGCTTTGTGTTTGTAGAAATTAGTGTGAATTATGGCCAAGATAAATGCAAAAATGATTTTTAAAAATTTAGGCCAAACATATTTTGTGATAATGTGCAAATTATAATTGAACAAATATGTTTATGAACTTCAAAGGATTGAGAGAAAATGTTGTTAAAAGCTGGTATAATAAAAGTTGTAAGACACTTATAAAACATTTAGATAAAGTAAAGATCATTATTAAGGATCTTAAGAGTATATTGTGAGTCACTTTTCACTCACCATCATTTACATTTACAAGTAATAAATGTTATTTTAGTAAAATTATGTACATTAAAAAAAAATGTTGCGATTACGCAGCACAGTGGGTTCTTGGGATAAAAAAAATAAAATTTTTTTCTTTATTTACATTTACAAGTAATAAATGTTATTTGAGTAAAATTATGTATACTAGTCACGAAACAAATCACTTACGGCAAAATTATTGTGATTACGCCACACAGTGGGCTTTTGGGATAAAAAAAATTAAAAATTGTTCATTCTTGTTTGAGTATGAAGAGTGTATTTTTGGTTTTTAGTAGCGCTGTACTAGTATTTCTTTATATTTCCACGAAATTAAGTGATTTATTTTAATTTTCCTGATAATAAGATTTGACTTATGTAAATGTATTTGAAAAGCATAAATTAAGAAAAATGTGAAAACATCATAAACCGTAATAAATTTTGTAAAGTGCGACTTTATCTCTACACACGAAGGACTCTCTACAGCGCTTGTTTTTTTTTGTAGAGATTTTGTGCTATTGAAGTTTTTTTAAATTTTGTCGCTTTTTTCGGTTGTGCAACTTTTCTTTGTTTTTACAATACATATTTTAAATTTTAGCGATTTTTTAGTTTTAGCGATTTTTTCATTACGGCGATTTTTTCGGTTTTTGGAGATTTCTTTTGGTTCTTGGCGATTTTTTCTGCTTTTTTTTATCGTCAACTTGTTTTTTTTGTGAGTTTTTTGGATTTTAGCGATTTATTTAATTTGGTAATATTTTTAATTTAAGCGCTTTTCAAGTTTGACAACTTTTTGTTTTGGCGATTCTTTTTAAATTGAAAGATTTTTTACTTTTAGCGTTTTGAGATTTTCAAGACTTTAGTTTTTACAATTACCAAGTTACAACAAGTTATCAAAACTACATAAACTGATATAATACCTTTTTGATTTTTTTTTTTAATTTCAGTATTAACCCTTTATAACCCCTTGTTACAGATATGATACAAGGCATTAAACTATTAATTACATAAATGAAATTATTAACTTTATTTCAACTCACTAACTTTGGTACAATATTTTGTTTCAATCTCTCAAATTCGTTCTCAATACAAAATTATATCTGCTACAGTAGAACAGATTAAAGTAACCTCACCATTTTAATAAATCAATGTTGCCTAAGTGCAATTTTTTAAAAATTTTAATTTATCGGCGTTTTACTTCATTAAATTTTGTTAATGTCCAAGTCAATTATTGTTTTTATTTCTGAAATATTTTGAGTGAAATTATTTTTTAATTTCAAGCTCTTATCGCCAACATATTTGACGTTTTACATATTTCCTTCTTGACCCATTTTCGTCACAAAAAATAATATTTAAAATAAATTTCTAGAAGAAATTTTTTTACTTATGCTAATTGAGTTATAAAGGGCGTAGTCTGCATAAGAATATACTAACTTTTAAGGTTTCAAGTGTCTTTATATAATTGTCTGTATATAACATTAGGATTTCAACATTTTTCATTGCTCGGTTTGGAACACTCTTTCATTTTTGACTGTCATATATGTATTTGTTACTTTAACGGCCAAATTGTTCAAAATCTGTGAAAACTTTAAATCAAATGATTCTCGAGACAGACCGGCTGACGGACGGACGGACAGAGATCTCATCGAAAACAACAGGGTTCCTTTTCACCTTTGGTGTTAGAAACCCTAAAAAGACGAAAGCTTTCAAATATTTAATAAAAACTGGTGTTTAAACCTTGTTGTTTCTAAACGACACATATCAATAATTTCCTCAATGAATATCATAACTCAAATATTTGAATTTTTAGGTTAATAATGCAGAATTATTCTTCATATCATGCTTTATATTGCGCAAAAAATTTTATACAAATATCTTGTTTATTCAACTCTTGAAAGCAAAATAAAATGTCTTTTTTCCATTAAATTGAATGTGAATTGAAAACTTCAAACTTCGTTTACTGACAAAGTATTTTTTTCGAGTTATGACGTTTTTTTGACTAAATTAGTGATATGTTTTATAAGACCGGGCTATAAATAGTCTTTGAATGCGGTTATACAAATTGATTTCATTTTAATCTTAATAATATCCTTTATGCAAGTACATAGTAATCCTTGAAGGCCGCCCTCATATGCACATATGCATTAGACCTCTGCAAAAGACCAATTACAAGAACTTTTAATTCATGAGCGATTTTTCAAACGCTTTATTGCAGCGAAGTCTTCTAAAACAAATGCTAAACAACACTGTTGGCAAGACATTTGTTTCAGTTATTGTATGTGCAGCAGTAAAGAAGAAAATACTTCGTGACGGAAGAATTTGTGATGCTTGCCTCTTTCTACATATGCATGTACACATACACACACGTTGTGTGTACCCAGCAAACCTGAGATTCAAAAATAAATAAAGGTTTGCTGTAGCGAAAAATTCTTGTTAAAAAGGTTTAGCACCAAGAAAAAATTTGTTTCTCTCATGATATCGCTAAAGGTGATTCGTAAGCGAAACAACGAGCAGCACTTTCTCTTTCAGTTTACCATAGTCGTTCTCGAGTGTTTTGTCCGAGAAATGTTTAGGCAACATTCGAATGTGATATTATATACGAATGTTTTGGTTAGCTAGGTATGCTCTTTTATTTTTATGAGCACATACAAATGCACACATTTATTAACATTGTGTGCGCTTAATTAAAAAAACCACCCTTAAACACATCATAACTTACCATCTACATCTAACACACACACACACACACTCAAACGTACAATATGCGAAATAACAAGGATGCATACATCAACACTACTTCTGTTTATTATTTGTTATGAACAAGACGAAGTCTTGGCGACATCGCTTGTTAACACTGATATGCACGAACACCAATGCGACAGCATTTATTATTGGTTTAGTACAATACACGCCACGAGAATACATTTAAAAACCAAGACGTATTTACATTTCAAGATTGCTTAAGCAGGCCTCTATTATGTATCTGTGTAAAGATAAAAGAAAATTCTCTTTGATCTTGCAAATACAATTATAATTTATAAATTTTAATTGTAGGTGATCAAGAAGGTTGTTGTGATCTTGATCGGCCTGCGGTCGGTCTATCGGTCTGTCTATCTCTTTCAAATAAGCCGCTTTGATTTCCGAACTCCAAAATTAATGTAGTTAAAGGCTGTCAAATCTGACAGATAATTATAGGGTGCAATAGCACGATAGTAAATATACAAAAAGAAAAATAAGAAATAAAAAAATATAAATTGGGTTTCCTGCTTAAAAAAAAACGAATAAAAAAATAGTGGAAGAAATGGCTGGAAATGCTTTAAACAGCCATTGACGGAACTATAAATTTTTTTTAGGGAGCAATAAAAACTGGTGACTTTCATGAAAAAAATAAATAATTACATGCAATTTTTAACAATTCTAGGGGGCCGGACAATATCAATTCTTAGGGGCTTTGCCTCCTTTGCCTCCTCTGCCCACCGCAAGAATATACTTTCTACGCTTTTGTAAACACACCAGTATAAGTTAAATAAAAAACTATAGGTGAATATATCAAACGTTTCCAAAAAGCATAAAATTTGTGAAAAAGGGAAAAAACTACACATTTGCCGCCAGCTTATTAAAGCAGGTCATAAATTTAGCAAAACACATATTTAAAGAATTATCAGGAATTAAAATAGTTTTAGACAAAACTGTTTGTATAAAAAAAACCAAAGAAACTATGCGCCACTGGCAGGCAGGCAGATAGAAATTGTTATTCTTAATTACCATGAAGAAAATGTTCAAAGAAAAACTCCAACTCTAAAGTGATTAAGCGTGAATAACTAAAAATGCAGCAGGTTACTTTTGTTCTTGGTTCAAATTTTAAATACACAAGAGAATTATTTCGTTGCAGGTAATTAATTATAATTTCGCTGTGATGATTAAAAGTGTCAACCAACTGGTGGCAGGCTTAAAATAATTAAGGTTCGAAAAAAGGAAAGATATACAATTTTGATATTTATTAAGAATTAGGGAAATACACTTAATATCTCTGGTTGATAAAACAAGGCAATAAGACATAAAAAAATTTAATTTTGCTGTAATACTTCATGTTCACTTCAGCAGCATTTATGCAATCGTTTATTTTAACAACAATACCAATTTAAGTTGACAAAATTTTGTAAGCAATAGCGTATTAGCAACGCTTTAACGCCTCATAGCCAAGTACTGATTTAAATGATTCGCTTCTCTCCGTGTTTTCTCTTTTTTTCTATTATTTTAATGCACTTTCTTCAAGAACTTCTGTGCCGCAACTTCTTGCTAAGTTGATTTTTACAAATTTTTTTTGTCTCCTTGTGGTTTAAACAACCTGATTTCCAAACACTTTTTCAAAAAAAAAAGAATTAAATAAAAAAAAAAACACTTAGTGCCAGACACTACATATTTACCAATGCCAGCAAGTGAGGAAAAATGCAGAAACTATTAAAGAAAAATAATCATTAATTTAACTGTCTGCTTACACTCTCTAAATGTGCATTTAAATAAAAATGACTGACATTATGCATTGAGGCATGAAATAAAAAAGCATCCGTAACAACTACTCATGCGGCGTGGTGTTTCTTACGAATAAAAAGAACGATACGTATGTACATACGAAAATACACTGAAAGAAATGTTCCTGCAATAAACAACTTTAATTGTAAATAAAGTGAAAAATCAGTTAAAAAATGTAATGGAGTTAATTAAACTTTGTAATTAATTAAATTTTTAAGCAAAAGTTTAATTAAATTAAATAAAATTTTAATTGATTTTTGACTTTCAATTAGAGTTATTTATTTTAGGAATATTTTTTTCTGTGTACGTATGTTGGGATGTATAAATGTATAAAATATAACAGCAACAAATACGCCAGTATTTAAACCATTTAAAACGTGTGATTGTCGTACTGGTCGCAGAATGATGTAAAAGAATGCAATGAATTCTTTGCAAGGCAAATATAAATACAAGTTCAAATTTTTATAAGCCAGGAGTGACATGAACTCTAGGTTTTTGAAAATATCTGTAGCAGTGCTCTTCAAAAAAAGAACAATAGCACTCCTACCCTACACCAGTGTTGCCAGCTTAGGATATTTTCCCCAAATTGGGGACTTTTTTTTCGCAATTGGGGATGACAATTTCGTGTTGGGGATGATAACCAAATCTTAGAAGATTTTTCGTAACAAGAATGATTTTTGATCTGAGAAATGTGCTCTGGTAAGTCTAAAAATGTGTGTTACTATTCATAGTGAATGGTTTTTAATAAAAAGAAGAAGTATCAAGGCAGATTAACTATTAATGAACACCATCAAAACAAAAGTGTAGAGCAAAATGCAATATATCTTGTTGGAAGCACTTCTCAGAAAAAACACACACTTTAAAAATATGTAATTCAATTAGTTGTGACAAATTTAATTCTTCTGCTAAAATGCTTAAGCTTTTTAATACAAAAACTATGTACAACAAAGTTGCTGAGGCTGATGAATCAGAAGATTTCGATTCTGAAGTTTTTGAAATTGTAAACTTTTGTTAAATTATACTTGTATAATTTTTTCTTTACAAGTCTTAGAAGTACAAATTAAATTAATAACACAGGTCAACACGATTTTTAAGGTCGGTACTTTGATGATAAATTTTTGTCCACATGATACTGAGCTGCAATGCCTATAAATAAATATTTTTTAATTGGCTCTGTATCTCGAGATTTTTCGTTATTAATAAAAAATAGTATGCTGCATCTCATAATTTGCATTTACTGGAGAACCAGTTCTTTAAACAAATAAAAAAATACACAAAAGGCTGGAAAACAAACCGACCTTTAAATTACGTGCGCATTAATTTTTTAACAGAGTTATAGTTTCGGAGATATACGGAAAGTTTTATACAAAAAAATACCTCTTTTCAAAAAAATTGAGAAAATCGTTTTTTAAAAGACTCAATAGAATTTTAAATTGAGACAAATTTTATATTTTATTTTTAATTGTGATACATTTATATGTTGTAAATAAAATGAGTCACATTTATTAAAAATCATTCCTTGAATTCTGAATTTATTCACAATTAAGTGGTAGCATATATACTCGTATTACAGTTTTTTTACTTTTTATTTAGTTTAAATTGAAAAAAAAATTAAAAAAACCTGCAATGCAATAATTGTGCATAAATTCAGAGTTAATAGAATGATTTTTAATAAATTTGGCTTATTTTATTAATAATATATGAAGGTATCACAATTAATAATAATATATAAAATTTTCTTCATTATAATATTTTAATGAGTCTTTTTAAAAACGATATTTTTTTGTATAAAACTTTCGGAATATCTCCGAAACTGAAACTCTGTTAAAAAATTAATGCAGACGTAATTTAAATGCCAATTCGTTTCCGAGACTTCTATGTATTTTTTATTTAATCCAAGAAATTGTTCTCAGGTAAATGCAAATTGTGTGATGCAGCATCCTCTTTTTTATTAATAACTGAAAATCTCGAGATACAGAGTCAATTCAAAAAAACTGATTTAGAGGGATTGATACACAGTACAGTACAGTGTATACAAATTGACTACGAAACCTTTGACCTCACACAATCAATTTCACTTTGTTGGTCTGTGTAATGAATCTAAATACAGATACCGATATAAATAAATTTTATTAAATAAATATGTTATTTTTGTCAATAGTTTTTATATAAATAAAATTAAAAAAATTAAATTTTTTTTACCAAGAAAAGAAAAAATTTGAATCAAAAAAACTTAATTTGGGTATTTTCGGGCATGACAAATCAACAAATTAGTAAGACTGCTCTACATAGCCAACATGACCGCCATTTTGTTTTATACTCTCCACCAATAATGATAAGGTTATAGATAAAAAGTTGTCACTCCGCATGTAAAATGTACATATGTAAATAAATATAGTCTGGGTCCTTATGCATGGAATAGTTGAATAAGTGATGTCCGACAGTTCGCCTGTCTGTACGTGAATGAAGGGTGTGTTCGTAAATGCATCACTGGGCTGCAAATGAAAATTTAACTGTTCTAAACTGGTTCACTGAAGTAGATAACTCATAAATAAATGTCAAATATGTTGTACAAATATGATTACTACTGAAACGGATTATCAACGAACTTGTATTGCATTTTAAATAAAAGTTTGCACGTATGATGCAGAGCAGAGATGCATTTACGAACACACCCGAAATTTTCCATAGCTGGAGATGTCAGGGTTACACTGATATCTTAGTATTTGTTTTAGCTCGTTTGATATTGAATATCAGTAAAATTATATAAACCTTTTCCGGCCAGAGACTGACAAGGGTATCGCTTTAATTACAATTTGAGTATTTGCCGCCAAACAATTATAAATGCGTACAGTTACAAATAAAAACTGTACTCATACGCAAATATATTCATCAAGTTTAAATTCAATACATACATATACAACGAATGAATATTTTCATACACCTTCCTTAAATTATTTTTTTTTATTATATTTTATTACACAAAAGACTATAAGTAAAATTTATTCGATGTATCAACTGCACTCACACACACACATACATGTATAAAAATACTCTGAGTATCTATGCGACTACACATGAGTATACAAAGGAGTATTTTAACTGCTGCCAAAAAAGTGAATTGATAAAAGGCTGACATGGCAATGTAGTTCAATTAATTTCATTACATGCTTTGAGCGCACGATTTAAAGACTCTCTTCTGTGCGCAAAAAGGTTTCTAACCAATTATTTATATACTAGAATTATGTTTATTTATAATTCTACAAATTACCAAATGTCGGTTCATTGACAATTTTTGTTTGCAAATTTAAAAAATATGTTAGGGAGCAATATCAGTAGCTTAAAGGTTATATATATCCTTCATTTTACCTCTTAATTATCTGGTTAATATTTCCAAACAGCCAAAGCATATTTCCCCTTTCATTTCATAAACATAAATACGAGTACATACGGTAGCGTATGATAAATATTTATTTTGTCCGAATAGATAAATATCCATATATAAATATCCATACTCATAAATACTCTGAGTATAATACAAGATAAATATCCGTACTCTGAGTATTACTATGACAGTCACTCAATACGCATGTGCCTCTCTATTCTAAGTTGGCGAGTATTTAAGGTTTTAACATAAATGGAGTAGATTTATTCTTGTATGATGTAATCGGCTATAGTGATAGTTGGTTGAAAGTGAATATGTGAGAGTACGAACACTTTAGAGTAAAAACTTAAGAATATTTTTTTAAGAATTTTATTATTTGATATATTGTCATGCTGCTAGTTAAGGTATACTTGCATACTCCCATCCAGGCATGCTCCATCACTTGTACTGAAAAAGTGGTCACGAACCGCTCTAAACATACTACTCTTATCTATATGAATTTCAGAATTTCAAAAATTATTTCTTTTGTGATTTTCGAAGATATTATTATACGTGAATTTTGTAAGTCTGTACATAAGATAAGAGGTTTGTGACTGTTCAAAATGTGTGGTTAAAGTCTACTGACGGTTTTACCAAGCACCAATGAAATGCATGTAAACATGCTTAGCCACCAGCAAATAAATCTCCATTAAAGTATTTTAATTTTTTTTGGTTACTTATTGCCATTGTCCGGTACCGATATTGGCATTGCTTTATTATAAATGAGGGTGCTGGAAAATTTAAATTTTTTTGGTATAAAGATTTTTCAAAATGCTAAATTATTCCTATGCCTAAAGTATAATAAGGCTTCACAACCACAGTGCAATAACTTGTGTTAACTTCAACTAATTTTTTATAAAAAAATTTACATACAAACTTTTTTAAACAGAATCAGCCACTACAAATTAGATATTTTCAAAAAAGTTTGCATTTTGTTTTCTCACTGTAATTAACTCCTTTAAGGTACTGCCTAAAAAAATAGTTCCACATTAAATGCTCGTGCTGCATACTCCACACATCATTCGCTATTGCAGTTGGAAATACAAATGAGACGTACAACGCAATTATTTTTCAATGAGTTTTTTTAAATATAGGTAACCCTGCTATAACACGTTCAGCCTTGAAGCGATTTCACTCGAACACAAAATTAAAACTGCCGTGGTATTGCGGCAATGCGGAATTATATATTATTCCTTAATTTATTTTATGTTGTGTGCAGATATAAAATAAATAAATGACTCCAATAATCAGCTTTCAAATAAAAATATAAACATTTTTTGATTCTCATCAATCACGGACAACCACGCGTACGTTTAGAAAAAAAAACAAGACTGCACACAACACAACAATGTGATGGATATTTTTATTTCACCGTCTCCTGGGTACTTTACGCAAAGAGCAGAGCCAATTTATTAATGAGCTTGCTAGCATATTTCTTTGTGCAAAGTTTTCATGTTCCCTTTTTTTGGCTCGTGTAACGCGGCATTTTTGGAACATATTAATCGGGTTATAGGAGGGATACCTGTGTAAAAAATTTAAGCACAAGTCCATACATATGTATGCATGTGTGTATGTACATATGTGTATGTATACATATTTTTTTGTTTAGTTTCAATTTTGCCGATCATTATATTTCTTATAGAAAATTTCTAGCAGAGCTGTACTTGCGGCTGCAAAGTGTAAACAAACCAAAAAAAACTCGAGTCAGCCTATTTGTAAACAATTAAAATAGCTCCATTATTATTATTGTTGTTGCTGTTGTTGTTGGTTGTTGTCTTATTGCTCCTTTTGCAGTTGCTGTTATAGTAATTTTTCATTAAGGAAAATTTTGTGTTTAAATAAACTCACATCACAAACTATGTATGTACATACATATGTATGTACATATGTAAGTGAGATAAAAAAGAATTTGCTAGAATTCTTGATTGATTTCATTTTGAACTTGAACTTTGTAAACATTTCAATCAAACAGTTTGTCTCTGAAATCATTTACAATTCATTGCTGGTGCAAATATGTAAATGCAAATGTTATTATTAAAATCCCTATTGAAGTTTTTCTATTGTGTAAAAATTATGATAAATGTTCACCTAAAAACATTTGATTAAAAAAAAAACTTAAATATAAATGTTTATATGAAATTTTGTCTATGAATTGAATATCACGCTCTCTTTGATTAAGATGATTTCTCGGAAGTCATGTGGTGTGTGTTGTTTATAGCCCTATTAATGCCTCTCTATAGGAGATTGAAAATTTTTTTGGCCATATCTTGATTTGTTTATGTTTTATTTTAGTTTTTCAATTATTTGTTGCCGTGTCAGTTTATCGTGTGGTGTGAATTTTGGGTCACTCGACCACAGGGAAGAAGAAATAAATATTAGTAATTCTATAAATATTACCAGGTGTTTATATGTACATACATATGTATATTGATGGCTTAATATAGAAAAGGCGTAATCGCGTTACAGTTAAAAATAAAGTATTAACGACCACTTAAATTTTTATTTTGTAATGTAAAATGCTTTAATTTTTTTCAGTTTTTTTCCTTGTCCTGTAAAATATTGAAAACTCGAGTTACACCTTTTTTATATTAAGCCAACGATATGTACATTTACTTATGGTTATATGACGTCTGATTGCAACTTTAAATAAAGGAAAACTTAAATAATGAGCGAAAGTTTAAGAATTAATGAACTCTGACATGGACTTAAGTTTAGCTCAGTTCAAAGTTTTCAGTGCAAAAAAAGGCCATCCAAAAAATATTTATAAGATCTTGTGATTGGCAGACGAAAGCAGTGCAACTTCTGAGAAACTCTTGCAGTTTAAGCAAATCATGTGTTGTAAGCTTTAATGAAAAGTAGTACCGGAAATTTTAATCATATAATTCTACTCAATATGCCTTGGCGTTCCTTCTTACAAATGGTCTAATGACGTCATGTCCAACCTTGGCCTTGATTGAATTAAAACCCGTATAAACCTTTATAAGATCCTCTGTGGCAATGCCTGCTGCAACACGTCGCCTCCGAGTCGTGTTTGTAGGCAAAAAATTTAGCTCTTCTCTCTCACATTTTTTCTCTCTCGTATTTTGCCCAGTGTTGCCAGTTAGACAATTTTTTTATAACATGCATGAAAAAAAAATAGTTATAATATAAAAATTATAAACAAATAAAGTAAAAAGGAATTATTATATTTTAGTAGTAAATTAAAAAAATAATAATATATGGACATATTAATTCTACATTCCCCAAACTGACAATTAGTTCCTCTACGGCAACACTGATACGAATGAACGAATAAAAATCATTGATCAAATTAAAATCAATAGCGACAAAAAAGTCTTCATGTAAACGCGTGTGGATTTAAGAAGGGACTTCGAAAGAGAACGTAAGCGTTGTCACAGCTAGGCCACCCTTCATCTAAACGGACCCTTCATCTAAACTCTGCCTATTTCCGGTATAATGCCCTGCAGAGGGCTGCTTGAAATGCCTACTAGCAGCATATACTGTAAACTGAGGAAAGGATATTCAATGTAACACATTCCATTTAGGGCAACATGTGAGGAAAATGGTCCCACTGTGAGCTCCAGAAGCTTTCTTTGCTATATGGATGAATCTAAAAGGGAAGATAGAGTTGTCTCTGTCGGTCCGATGCGCAAACGGATTTCAGAATTTCAAACGGAAATAAAGGAATTCATCAAGAGTTTTCATATTAATTTAAATAAAGGCAATAAAGGCGCGCATTTAGTTATCCTTAAGGTTTGCATTTACCGGATACCTAGCCACAGCGCTTACCCGGGAAACAGGAATTGGACAAATTGGCCAGAAGGATCTCTGCTGCTTTTTTATAGTACCACAGTCCTTTTGTGGCATCAGCTGTCTTCTGTACAAAATGTAGATCCATATTCGAGAGCAAACCGAACTAAAGAAGTTGTTTCGTGATATATTTAAATTCTGTCACAAATTTAAAACTCTATAGAACTCTATTATATCAGTTGTAAAGATAATCTGCCAAAGTAATTCATAAATTAATATTAACTGCAAAAGTTAAGTTTCAAGTTATCAGATATAAATTCAATTCAAATAAATATTTTGTTTCTGTTTGTTACTGTAACACTTAAAAAATAATAATAATTTTCTTCTCAAGTTTTTATTAATCTTGATTTTAATGATGAAAAAAAAACGGGTTTGTTAAACAAAACTTCTATAGCGATCATTAAATTTACATCAAAATAAAAGAGATATTTTTGTTTATTTAACATTAATCAAATCAGCATATTTCAAATTTTGTGAACCATTTTACACAGCATTCACATTCAAATTATTTATCTTAATTTAATTTACATTTTCTCAAACTTCAGAATAAAGCAACGCGTAGAATTGAAAAGAAAACAATACCAATTCAAACAAAAAAAAAGTATCAAATTACTTTAACTTCTGGCAGTCAATAAAAAAAGTGGGATGAAATAAATTAAAACAATAAACAAGAAAATAAAGACGCTCTTAACAAAACTTTTTAAACAAATGAAATGTGAAATCAAAAAACAACAGCAACAACAAAAACTTACAATATCATTGAATGACTTAATGGCGGTTGAACAGACAGAAATTTTTTATTCGAATTCCCATCACTGTCAAAAAAAGAAAATCAAAATCAACCCCTTTTCGTGCTATAAATACGTAAATGTTTTCTCTTTCTGGCGTAGTTTTTATTTCTTATAATATTTTTTTTTCGTAAACAACATTCTAAGGCACTCGTAATAATATACAAACTTGCAAGAAAATTGTATGGAACTAAAAATCACAAGGATGTTGTTTATTCATCCTTAACAGCACAGCTGAAATTCATTATTTTTATCGATGTAGACGAAAATAAAAAAACAACTTAAAAAAAATTTGCATATTTTCTTGGGAACTACTCAAATTTCTAAACTATATTGCAGCGCTCATTGTGTTTGTTGGGTGTTAACAAATATTAATAGTCCTTCGAACAAAATGGCTGCGACAATTTTTGATTAATTGAAATGGGCAACGATAAAATTAATAAAAGTTTTTAATCATTTTTATTTCTTTAATCTTGAATATCTGTAAGAGATTTCAATAAAGAATTTTAAAATCAGATATTTTTAAAATATTTGTATTAAAATTTTATGTTGAAAAAATTGAAAGGTTTTCTATTTAAAAAAATTCAGTTCGTTTTGGTGTTATATTCCTTTCGAAATTTATCCTAAATATCGGCGGCAAATGTAATCACCTTGTTGTAAAATGCTATTGGTTTTACGAATGCCTCTAATTGTCAAATCTTTTCGGTGAAGTAAACAAACGCAGAGTACAAATCGACAAGCCATGGCAAGGTTTACTATTCAAGAACGCGCAAAAATTGTTTACATTTTTTTGCGCAACAATTCGTTGAATGTGTTGGTGCAGTGTGAATTTCGCCTGAGATTTCCCGGATGTCCGACACCAACTGGACAATTATTAAGGCGTTCTGTCACTTGCCTTGAAGAGACTGGGACAACAAGAGATGTTCCCAGGGCCGGCGGGTCCGTTCTGTTGAGAATATCAATGCTTATCGTCCAAGCAATATGCCACGTAATTAGGCATTTGTCAGTCACTCCTACGCATAGTTTTGGTAAAATATTTGAAGAACCAAAGTTTTTCACAAAAAAAAAATACAGCAAAAGAACATCGGGTGACTACTTTTTTCCCACACTGTATTACTTAAAAATATTAAGTTTGAGTGATTTTTGTTAAAATTCACTTATATGGCGGAGTGACGTTAGTGCACGTGACTAAAAAATAAATTCACGCGTGAGTAATTGTTTCTGCCACGAAAAAACATTAAAGGAAAAATTTATTCAATAATATCACTTTTTCAAATACGTGAGTACTAAATAAAGGCATGCATGACTGAATTACTTCTTTACTTACTAAATTATTTTTCATGGGTACGTGACTGGTTATTTTTTACCTTTCCCTTTTTGTAAAAGTGACTCATTTGGCATGATCATGTTACCGAAAGTGACTAAAAATAAATTCCCGCGTGTGTGCACTTTTTCTTTCAAACTTATCATTGATTCAAATACATGAGTGATCATTTTATAATCGTAATTTTTTGTAAAAGTGACTTAGTTTTCATAATCACGTGAGTGAGCGTGTGTAAAAGATAAATTCATGTGTAAGTGAAGTTTTTTAGCTCTTCCAGAAAAAAATCATAATTGGAAAATTTCTTTGGATTCTCTTACTGTTTTCAAGATATAACTCTAAAATAGTCACGCGTGACCGAATTATTTTCACCTTTCCGCATACATGAGTAAGCATTTTAGAATTTCAATTTTTTTCAAAAATGGCATAATTTGTAAAGTCACGTGAGTGAGCGTGACTAGCGATTAGTGAAAAATTTCTTTCGACCTTATCACTGATTTAATTACGTGAGTGAGCGTGACAAAAAAATAAATTCATGTGTGAGTAAAGCCTTTCATGTCTAACACAAAATTCATTTGCAGAACATTTCTTTCAATATTATCACTTATTTAAAGAAAATAAAGTCACTAGTGACAGAACTATTTTCACCAAACCACATACATAAGTGAGCGTTTCATAATTGTGATTTTTTTTTGTAAAAGTCGCATAGTTTGTATGGTCACTTGAGTGAGCGTAACTAAAAAATAAATTTATTTGTGAGTGAAGTTTTTCATGTCTGACACAAAAAGTCAATAGTGTAAAATTTATTTCGATCTTATAAGTGATTTAAATTCCTGGCTTCATAATAAAGTCACGCGTGATAGAATTATTTCCACCCCGTCACATAAATGAGTGAGCTTTGCATAGTTTTGACTTTTTTTTGTAAAAGTGGCATAGTTTTTATGCTCACGAGAGTGAGCGTGACTAAAAAATATATTAATTTCTGAGTGAATTTTTTCAGCTCTGCCAAAAAAACATTTCTTTCGATCTTATCAATGATTAACATACCACACATTAATGATAAGTTCAATCTTAGCCCTGGTTTAAAAGCTTGATTACAGAATAAAGTACCTCGTGACAGAATTATTTCCAACCCACCACATCACATTTGTGATTTTTCGAAAAAGCGCTATAGTTTGTGTGTTCACTTGAGCGAGCGTGACTCGAAAATTAATTCGTTATAAAACTATTACAGGAAAATTTTTCTCAATCATATCTTTATTTCAAACGCGTGACTCTAAAATTAAGACACGTAAGAGTAAGGCTTTTCCCTTACCGTAGTGAAAATAAGCTTCAAAATTATGTGAAACCTTAGTTTGGCTGTGTGACAAGACTGTAGAAGAATTTTTGTGTTGTCTAAGAGTTATTTAAAACAAAAAGTGAAAGCAGCGCCTTCATAAAGTCGTTGCTATTAACACACTTTCGTATCCTCTCACCCTCTGTTAAGGTACCACTTATGAATTTTGCTTTCCTCATGTTAGAATGTTGCTACTTCCTTGTTTTTCCTTTTCAGAATTTCTTTGTTTATTTGCTTAAGTTTGTTTTTCACCGACCGACATGTTCTTTTTTGTGCGAATATTGAAAATCTTGTGTGTTTTTTTTAACGCATGATGGATTTTTTACAAAATTTTTTTTGCTGAATTTAAACAACAACCTTTTCAAGTGTTTGCTTTCATCAATGTTTATGTAAGATATGTCTAGTGCGGCAGATATATATCGTTACCTTAATATAGAAACGACTTAACTCAGTATTTTTTTAACGAATTTTTCGCGTATTTCGATATACTACACACATATCCATCGAATAGTGCAAAGAAATAAGTTTTTCGAAAGAATAAGTTAGGGTGTTTCTATATTAAGGTAATAAATATATAATATATATAATATATAATATAATATGTCTGTAAGTATGTTTAAAATTCATATTTTTTTATTGAACATATTTTAATCAAGTAAATTTAGCCTTTTTCATTGTTGTTTTTTGATGAAGTTTTCGATTTTTCCGCATAATTTTTCTTAAAAAGCTTTTGGTCAACAGAAAAGAAAGGGTTGTATTTAAACAAGAGTCATTTCGTATACAAGTGTGTGTATGTGAAAAGTAACTACTTGTAAATCTGTTAGCCTTAATAAAGAAGCCACTGACCCTAATGGGAGCAAGAAATTGTTTAAAATTTTATAATTATTTTTAACTGAAATTAAAAGATTTTTTTTTAACAAAAGTTTATTTTTATATTTTATACTATTTGAAAGATAACAATACCCACACACCACGACATCCAAAACACAGCTGACAAATTAAAGTTTACCTCAGATTACACAGTACAACACGGACTCTGAAAATGCAGTCTGGTAGAGGATACTCAAAAAAATCTTCGCCCCTTTGACCTGTTCGTACAGCATATCAGTATATGGAACTCTGTGTTCTTTACGTGTAAGTTGCAGTATATTTTCAGCAACTTTGTGGAAAATATTGAGGCAAATGTGTTGTGGAATATATTAACCCTGTAACTCCCACTGATAACAATTATTTTGGGCTCTTTTCCCACAAACACCCCTAAAAAGGAGGAGGGGTGTGATAAAATTCGCTATTCAAATGCTAAAAGAATTTCATGTATCCATATACTGCACGAACAGGTCAAAATGGGGAAACTTTAACCCTTACCCATCCCCTATATAAAATTTCATTGTGAACTTACAAAACAGCGGAAGACGTATTATTTTTTTATCTCCTCAACTGTAAGTTGTAGTTAGAGACCCGTAATTCTTTTTACTGTTGCACTGTGTGACCTCAGTTAATTGTTGGGATGTTTTTGGGATAAAATAATGGATCCTTTTGATTGTCTTTGATCGTAAGGATCTTCTTACTAGCGAGCAGATTTCATCTATCGTATACTCGTGAGACGTCAAAAAATGTCTTCGCTCCTATAAACCTAGTTGTGTACGCTTTTTCTGGCTAGCCAATCAGTTAAGCCGGTTCGTTTCCCGCATGGCCTTGGTGGCTAAACACGCCAACATAAAATCAGTCTTTGAAAAGCTTGTCTTTTTATTTCTTATGACTTTTTACACACATATGTGCCCTTAATTATGAAAGTGGTCTAAGTTATATATTTCTCTACTCCAGATATTAAGTAGATTGCATTTGAACAAATTAAAATATATTTTTATATTGTGTAGCATATTAATTTAGACGTGTACTAGTCTCGATATATATAAATTTATTTAATATTTTTTAATGGTGTAATTCATAAAAAAAATATTTTTGCTTTATTACAGTTTATTATTTTACAAATTTCCCATAGAAATATGTCAAATAAGCGCTTAATAAACCTGAAATACTTGTAATGAATAAGGCAGTTAATACACTAACTACAGTAAAGTCTTATAACAATAAAAGTGGGCAGTACCATGCCCATAAACCAATATATTTCTCCTTTAAACTACATCTAAGCAAACAATTATTAAATAAAAAATTGTTTAACGTCCTTTTCTTCTTAATCCTCATTGCTTTTCATACTTTTAGTGGAACAGTGTAGTTCGGTTATAACGAACTGGAAGATATCTGATAATATTCATTGTAATCGAAGTAACCAAACTGTAGAAAATGAATAAAATTAACAAGAAATAAAGAAAATAATGTAATGCATTTTGTCTTAAAGGATAATAAAAATCTTTTTTAAAGCGCTCTTTCATTAACGGCCTGTCCGACTTTGTGGACAGAAAACGTTCGATATGACAACTTGTATTGAAAACAACAACAAAATAATTTAATTTGTTTTTTCAATATACTCAATCAATCGGATAATCATGTTTTAGATTTGGCAGTTTTTCTGGAAGCAGTTCTCTTCAATTCTCTTTTAAAATTGCTGGATTGTTTACACACAGATGGTTTCTTGTTAAATTTTCCTATTGTTTTAATGAAGCGAATGAAATAACAAAATAGAATTGAAGTAAATTTTCTGTACAAGCAAGTCAGTACCCCTTTTCTTTCTCTACCATAAACTCAGACTTGCTTCAAGAAAAATTGCCGAGTCTAAAACATGAGATAGGCCGTAAAACTAAAAACAGCTTTTAAAAATTATTAAACATTTATTTATGTTCGCGCCAAGAGAACTAGAGTTTTTTACACAACAGGTAAGGAGGTCAGTTACGAATAAAATTCCGCGAGCATTTTTTTCCGGGCAATTAATAGGGAAAACAAAAAAAATTCTAATTAGAAAAGGCAAACACTTTTTTTCGGAATTTAATTAATTTGCCTTGAGTTATGTTATTATTCATTATAAGGGACTTAAATAAACTGATTGTTGTAATA
Source organism: Tachina fera (assembly GCA_905220375.1). Lineage (NCBI taxonomy): Eukaryota > Metazoa > Arthropoda > Insecta > Diptera > Tachinidae > Tachina > Tachina fera. The sequence continues at coordinate 96,651,638 of LR999967.1, read as the reverse complement.
GAAAAATTCGCTATAACCAGAGTTTGCTGTACGCCTCGTAATTTTTATGAAATACTAATGCAAAACTTTAGGACCGCAAAAAATTGTTCATGACAACAGAACTCCACTGTATTAAGTATCTACTGTAGGTGTTTAACTTATGGCAAATTTACTAGAATTTTCTTTTTCTACTTTATAAAAATCAAAAGTCACCAGCGCTTGCCTTTCTGCTGTCTTGCTTTTAGTCGTCATACGAGTAAAAGTACCTGCAAATGTGTGAAAAACCTTTTGTGTTCATTTTGCTATTTGGCACCACACACACGACTATTTCATGCTTGCATGTTCATGTTGATTTTTTTTCCTTATCAGCCCAGCCCGACATTTTTTTATAATTCAAGCGTAAATTTTGATGTTTATCTGTCAAAAGTATATTTTACCTTCCGTTATGACAAATACATCAACTAGTCCTTTACCGTGCTGTCTTGTCGTCAGCAACATCATGTTTCTCAGTTCAATTTACTAACAACTACAACATGTTTGTTTGTCATTATTTGCGACATGGTGCACAATCAGCAGACGACACGCAATAATTCACTTAGTGAACAAACAATAAACATTTTCAACTCTTGCAACATATGTATGTGCGTGCGAGCTGTGGATGTTCCGGATATTTGTTGCAGCAGTTGTTGTAATATCCAGTATTTGTTAGTTGGGTTTCTTTAACTTGCTTTTCTAGCCAGGAGTGAGTGTTTTTTTTTGGTTCACTTTGTAATCAAAATTCTATTTTTTTTTCGTTAGTTAAGGAAGGAGAAGAGAAAAAAAATAAAAAGTAAAACCAGCTTTGCATGTAAATTTTTAATGGGGTGTTGCATATTTTCAATTTCCTAAGTTTTTCAGTAATGCTGTAGTTTTTTTACCTTCATTTTCTTAATACAGTAAAATCCCGATAATTCAGCTCGGTTTTTTTCGAGTTGGAAGAAGGAAGTTTTTGAAATAAAGAGAAGAAGAAGATAGTAAAGAAAAAACAACAATGGCAAGACTTTCGTAAACTTAGAGATGGTAAAATTGAGCTTTTATTACAAAAAAGCTTTCAGAAAATTAAAATACCATGAATCAAAACAATTCACATAGTCAATTTGCATAAAAGTTACGCATTTAAGAAGGTTTAGTGGACTTCGAAAACAGCTAGTTGTTCCGTTCAACTATGTGTTAGTCAGAATATTTACATAATAACTTTAGTGTTATTTGTTCATTAATAATTATCACATGTAATTTGGCTTTAAAAGCGATACGAACCTTAGCCCGTCCAAATCATAATTATAGAAACAAATGAAGTTCGTACAATAATAATTAAAATTAATTATAAAGAGATTTAATTTTATCGAAGTCAAAATAAGTGAAAACAGATTTATAGGGTATCAAATACGGTACACTCTTAAAAAAACTACAAGCAGGCTTATGAAAAGAAAGATAAGCAACAAAACTCTAGAAAGCAAAGTAACAGCAAAGTTATAAACCAAACATAGCCTTTGGATTTCTTTTTTAATAACCGGCCCTGTTTTGTAAAGCGAATATGAATAAATTTCGTCCTGCAGACATGCTTAAAATCATACGCGATAATTTCGTTTCAGATATAATATTTGAGAATCTAAAAAATTTTAAAAAATATTTTTTTTGTCGGAAATAGTTTTCTAAAATCGTGCGATTTCATATTGGTTCTTATTACGAATATAATAGATTAATTATGATTAAGCACGATTTAGGGGTCTGTCTCCGTAGAATTAAAAAAAAATAATGTGAGTCCGATCACAGGGGAGATGTTTAAACATCTAGTAATGATGATTTTTTTTTATTATTGGCTTATGGTAACTAAAATAAGATATATAAATTTTCGACTATACTGTATTTAAAAATCTATGGAAAACTGCATCTATAGTAGTGGAATTATAAGTTGTGGGGTTTGTGGAGATTTGCTCATATGCAAGTGGAAAACGTTAAATAAAAATGTTGATAAAGCTTGCGACTGCGACTGCCATAATAATTGGCATTAGATGGAGATTGTTACCCAATTGTCGAGGACCAGTTTCAGTGTAAGGCAACAGTACGTAATGAAGATATGTTACAATATAATATTATAAATTCTTTATAAAGACTGCCATATATTTCTCAAACAAATATTTGACATTTAAGACATTCTTTTATTTAAAAGTTTATATTTATTTTACTTATTCTATGTTATTCAACTTGTTAACAAAATTATCCCCACTGGCAACACTGTTACACTTCACAAGCAATTGCTATTAAAATTAACATTGCTCCTGAAGGTATGCTTTAAAATTCGCTTGAGTGTATTTCTATGCAGCTGTTAAGTTTCTATGTACTTCTTGTTCGTATGATTACACTAATACACTCATACATAGCTCACATCGATTTGATAACCGTTTACGATCTTACTCAAAATTTGTTGATTGTATGGGGAAAAAGATTTTTACCCCCCAGCGTCTAGATGTTTACACCTCAAAAACTGCGAATCAACGAGGAGATAAAATGTATGGGTAAAGAGTTTTTCTTAATGGACCAGCCATTTATTTCAAATTGATGGTTGTTTCAAATTTACAGAGTACGAATTATCGTGGTTTGACTGTATTGGTTTCAATTGTTGTTCTTTTTTACTTCATGCATCATATAACAACCTGCTTGTTATAGCAACTGAGCTGTAGTCCTTATTAAGGCCACATAACGAATGAATAATTGAATACATAATTTTCTTTAAAATACGAGGGTTGCTAGAAAAAGGTTTGGCCTCATAACACAATCTGATTAATTAGTTTGCATAGTTTGTATTTTTTTAAAATTTTATTGGTTTACCTTTCGTCATAGTAAATAAAACAACTTATGAAAGACGCTTTAATAATAAATCTAGACTCTTTGCAACAGAATCTTGACCGTATTAACAATCCTACGAGAGATAATTGCGTGATGCGTCAATTGTATGAACATACGATTGCAAACTGTTTGTTATTTTCTTTAAAAGGTACAATAGTTTTTAATAGTAAATTAAATTCACAATAGATGTAGAGCTGTCAAAATAATTGTTAAATGTAAGTAAAATGTATAAGTTTAATACTGAACCGCAAGTTTTATTTTATCAAAAGTTCAAGTGCTGAGAATGTGTTTGTTAGTTTTATAAAATATCCAAGGACCAAAAAATTTTCTACTTCAGCTACAACCCGACGTATTTTTCTAAGTTCAAATCTCATACTCTTGCTGTTAAATAAAACATGTTGGTTGGCGCCTTCTTGTTGCTAGAAATTATATAGTATGGTGGTTACCTAAACAAAAAAAGTAATTTTAGCACTTTCATACAGGATATACAGTATGTTAAACTAATAATTAACCCCCTCTGGCCATTTTAAATTTGAGTATATTCACTTAAAAAATTAAGCAACTTCATACTTGTACCATATGTGTGCTACTTGTTTAATAGATTTCCATATTAAATTTTATTAATATTTTATACATAAATCTCTACTTTGGAATATTTCTTTTTTTAATTATTTTACGTAAACAATACATATGATTTTATTTAATTTAAATTTTTGATGAAATTTTTTCTACCAAATTTATGTATTTGAGTTTTTGGTTGTTCTTATTTCGCTCTATTTTTTCAATCTAATGGAAATTCATGCACAGGTTTTTATTTTTCACTTTCAATAGAATTTTCCTTTTGTCGGCCAGCAGCAAGCGCAATGAAAGGGCAGAAAATTGTTTTTTTTTAGTTTCAAACAAAAATTCAATCCAATTTAAAAATTTTTTTCCATGGCAAAAAAAGTTTTGCTTAATAAAAAATCAAGCATTAAATTGTATAAAAAAATAGAGAATAAAATTGTGTAGTAATAATAGTTTTATAATTTTCAATGAAATTCTGTTAAAAAAAAAAATTTAAATTTCATTGCTGGTGTCAATTTATACATTTAATGCAGATTTACTCATTTATTAATTTTTTCCGATCAACAGAAAGCAAAAAAATTAAAAATATTTTTTTTATTATTTATGTTAGAATTTCATTTTTAATTGTTTGGCGTTTGTATTTTTCTAGGAAGCCAAATTACATGTGATAGTTTATAGAACACAAATATTTAACACCAAAAATAATTGTAAATATTCTGACAAATACTAGCACAACGGAACAACATGTTGTTTTAGAAATCCACCCGTTACACATTCATAATCAGCATTCTTGTGTTTGGTCCACACTGTGTCGGTAATGTATATACACATACATATATATGTATATAAAATACATATTTTTCATTGTAAATGGAATATGTGAATTGTTTTCAAATATCGTATAAGAATTTGCTTTTTTTTGTAATGAAAGCTCAATTTTAGCATCTATAACTGACAGCAATCTTGCTATTGGTGTTTGTAATTTGTTTAGTTTTTGAGTTTTTGCTTCTACTTAAGTATATTTGATTTTTGTCATAACTTTATTGAATGAGGTGGAAGTCATTTAAAAAAAATTTAATTTCTTTTCGATATTTCGTTACCAGTTTGTTATTATTGCGCATATTTCTTTTTTAATTGTTGCCAGAAGAAAACAGCTATTAACCAAACATTTGGTTGAAAGTTTTAATCAGCTTTAATATGTCAGAAACCTTCCTAGTAAAATTTGGCCCATATTTTCTTAAAAACGAGATTAGCGACTGATTTAATCTGGCGAGAATTTAGGGAAAATGTATTAAAAAGAGCGCACACAAAAATTGTTTTGCAAAGCCAACAAAAAAAATTATATTCTCAATAAAATACTGTACATATTAAACAAAATTAAAATAATCCCTGAAATAAAAAGTTGCAAATGATTCAAACCATGTAGCTCTTTCTGGGCCCACCCTGCATTTCTCTCTATCTTTCTATGTTTCTATCTCTTTCCATAAATATATCTCCCTATCTAAATATCTCTATCTCTATCTCTATCTCTATTTCTATCTCTATCTCTATCTATCTATATATCCCTCTTTATATTGAAGTAGCTCTCACTCTCTATCTCTCTTTTCAATATTTAGTACCTGGTCAGTGTTGGCAGAATTCAAATTAAATTTTACCCAGACGAAACTTCAAAACTATCAAAAATTGTATAAATTACACAAAACAAATTTTATATAAGACAAACAATTATCTTAAAACATAAATAGTTGTATACATACGTGGGCGTATATTTAATTATAATATTTATTATCTACATACATATTTAAGAAAATAGTTTCAATTGATTTTCAACATTTGTACATTTTTTAATTTCAACATTTCTTTTTTAAACATATCTTTGTCGGATAAAAAATAGTTCCCCCTCTATGGTACAGGTAAATTTTGCAAAAAATTTAATTTCAGTTTTTGTTAATTTTAATTTGGTGAAGAAAAAAATTCTTTAAACTGAACATTTCGAAAAGATTATAAAATTTTTTGATAGTAAATTTAGGAAGTAAAATATTTTTTAAATAAACAGAAAACATTTGATTCAAAAATAGTCTAGGAAATTTTGGACAATTGCTTAGAAATTGGCAACGCTGAGCATATCCTAATTTATAGGGACAAATTATTTTCAGTGATGAGTTAATGGATAAGTAAATACGTTAACAAACAAAACTTTTGAATTTGAAACTATGTCAGTCAATAGGATATCCAAAAGCATCACGGCTAACGGTGAACGCTTTATGTTGAGAGATTAGCAACGTCTTTTGGCCAGAATTGTATGATAAAAATATCAAGGCCATGAAGTCTCAACAGGACGGTAATATGAGCCGCACAGCTCATGCCACATTGTACATTTCATGTGGAGGTGATGTGAACTTGCCACCAAAATCGTGCACTGTTAGAATTTTTCTTATGAGCTTCTCTTAAATCGCAGTTCTATTTGAATTCATACAAAAATATGATTAAAGATATTCTTTCTACTTCCTGAAATTCTGTTCAACAATCTGCTGGGTATTGAACACTAAAACAAAATTTTTTTTTTCATTTTATTTAATTTATTTTAAAAAATATCTAAAAGTGTATTTGAATATTTATTCATTTGGAAATTTCTTTCCATTTATTTCGAGTGGCTGAACGTTGTAATCAATCAATTTTGCAATTGATAAAAACAAAATGCTCTTCAATTATTTTTCAGTTTTAGTTTGGCAAATTATTTCTGGTTAAAGTTTTCATGTTCATCGTGTTGTTTTTTTTTGCTTTTCTTTTCAATTTGTTGAGATCAACGAATGTACTCAGGTTTTTTTTTATTTATTTAAAAAATTTTTATTAAATATTGCTAGTATTTAATTCAATTTATTATATAATTATTATATTTAGTTTGGTTTAAAAAAATTGGACTTTCTTCAAAAATTTTTCTGTTGTTCAAGAGATAAACTACTGCAGCATTAAAAAGTCAACATGACAAAAACTGACAACAAATGTCAGCTGACAAACTTGTACATATTGACAAGAATCCAGACAGCTGTTTAATGCATTTAGTATCTTTTTTCTTCAAGCGGATTTAATGACAATTTTGTTTCTTTTTTTTCGCTTAAAAATGTTTCAACACACAGAAAGTTGCTTAAACGTATGTTGAACTCTTAAATAAATTATTCATATTTAAAAGCTTTTCACGAGAAAATTTTATTTAAAATTTAATAAAAGAGATTTGCAGAATGAAGCAAAAAATAAATTATACATACATACTCGTAAGTATGTTTGTATAGTGCGCAATATAACGACAAGGTGGCTTAGTTTTTTTATACAACGGCAAGCAAACTATGGAAACAAAAATAAAAATGAAGAACAGCTGATACAATAAAAAAAAGAGCAATTTAAAATTACAGGGGCTCGTCCGCAACATTTTGCTAAAGATTGGAATTTTTGCAAAAAAAAAAATCTAATATCCATTTTTTAACGTCAATAATCCATTCAACGAACTTTCTTCTCTGTGCATGGTCATATGTCCATAATTCCTTTTTAGTAACCCTAAACTGTCAGCTGTCCTAATGTTTTTTATTGCTTAACCGTTAATTTTGTAATCAGCTGATTTATGACATTTACCACCGATTATTTCTGCATTTAACATTAAAAAATAGATTCCGTTAACTAGGACTTTGACTCACACACGAGGTTTCCTTACCGCGAGTGTTTCTTTTTGGCGTTTTTTCGGGTTTTTGGCGATTTTTGTCGTATTGACGGTTTTTTAGTTAGTTTTTTGTTTTGGCGACTTTTTTTGTGTCTTTACAATAAATTTTTTTTCGGTTTTAGCGATTTATTCATTTTTTTTATGTCCTTTTTTACTTTTGCTGCTGATTTTCTCATTTAAGCGATTTCTTTTTTATCGACGGACATCATAGCGTTAACAATAGTGTTCCTTTCAGGATGTCTTATTTCTCCGTCAACGCCAAGTACAAAAGTTGAGCAACTTTTAACTTTTTGTGTAGGTTGAGTAATTTGATCGATATTACTGGTTTTTTATACGTTTTGGTTTACGATTTTGTGTTTTCTGGCATCTAAAATAAAATAAAAAAAATAAACAAAACAAATAAAAAACTCGAGTTAAATGAATGAAATGAAAAGCAAACCAATTGAAGCTGTTCAAATGCTTTAGTCTATAAAGCACTTACTGTGCTTATTAGGATGAGACAGATTCTATGTGACGCGTGTGGTAAAACTCTCTTTATAACTCATGCCACACGTTCACTTTCGTCTTCTAGCCATTACCCTACAGAAGACATCGCTTTAATTTATTTTCAATTATAAACTATTACACGTTAATTTTTCTTATCTTTCTTTTTCTGAAATGACTGTTTTTTTAGGGTTCCGTACATCAAGGGTGAAAAGGTACCCTATTGTTTTGACAACTTGTTGTATCTTAGAAACCGTAAGAGGGCAAACTCTTGAAATTTTAAAAAACGGTAGCACTAAAAAATACCAAAATTATAAAATCGCTACAAAAAAAAACGCCAAAAATTAAAAAAAAATTGGCAAAACAAAAAAAATCGCCAAAATTTAAAATATTCTAACATTAAAATAAATCGCCTAATTCGAAAAAATCGCTAAATTGAAAAAAATTGCCAAAATGAAAATAAAACGCCAAAAACCGAAGAAATCGCCCAAGCACGTAAATGGAGCAAAAGCTAAAAAAAAATTTTTATATGAAAAAAAAATTAAAAAAAAAACGCCAAAACCCGAAAAAATCGTCAAAAGGAGAAAAAAGTGTCAAAACTAAAAAAGCGCCTAAATGAAAAAAAAATCGCCAAAATAAAAAAAGGTCAAAAACCGAAAAATCGACAAAACTAAAAAAATCGCTTGAATGAAAATAATCGCCGAAATGAAAAAAGCGCCAAAATAAAAAAATTGCCAAAACGAGAAAAGAGTGTCAAAACTAAAAAAATCACAAAAAAACGTCAAAAACTAAAAAAACGCCTATATGAAAAAATTGCCAAAATTAAACAAAATCGCCAAAATAAAAAAATATTGCCAAAATAAAAAACGAGAGAAAAGTGCTACCAAACGCCAAATCTTAAAAAAATTGCAAAAACCAAAAAATACGCAAAAACGCCAAAACTAAAAAAATGCTTAAACTATATTTTATATATACATATGTATAGGCTAAAGTTCGTTTTGAATTACACATCTAGTGTTCGCACGGAACCCTTCGTGCGCGCGTAAAAGTCGCACTTCACTGAATTTATTTTTTAAATATTGATATTTCATTACCCGTCACTCTTCTTCATATTTTTATTTTATAATGCCAGTGTAACCTCTCTTTCAAAAAATTTTGCTTAAACTCATAAGAGAGTACCAAAATTGGCGACTTAGTTATCGCGTTTAGCTTTCACATCGAAAAAAATAGTAATCACGCTGCTTAAAATTTATTTATAAATTACTTCCATTTTAAACTTTAATCACTAAAAAGTCATCATTATAAAACCTTACTCAATTGTTTTGCTTTTTAATTCACTACTATTGAAATATTTAACAAAAACATGACACTAACAAAAACCAGGCGATATTACCTTTGCGAAAATGCTATTAAAGTTTAAACATCTTTCGAGAGTTTCTATTTTCAAAACATAATTTATCACTGCAGCCACAAATTCAAATAATATTTAAAATTGCCACTTACAAAGAGGACACAAGAAAGAATCGTAGCTAAAGATAAAAGTGAGGTGAGGTGGGCACAGACATTTATATCAGCTATAATTTTAAGATAAATATTAAATACTACATTGAATTTTAATTGTTGTTGAATGAAATAGTTTTTTTTTATTAGTTAAAGTGCTTTTCTAAAGAAGAGATGACAAATTAAAGCTAGACTATTTTGATTGGTGGAAACGGGCATTTTTTTGTGCAGCCACGCGCTTCATCAGCTGACTGATACTGGGCTAAAAAAATTTAATGAAAAAAAGTCAAAAGAGTTAAGGCATATGTGCAATGTAAAACTTTTCCTATTGCATTTATATTACTTTTTCTGTACTTGTCTAAAATCAGTTTGCCATCCGAATCCAAGTAGAGCTTCCTTGCAGAGCACACAAAGAAAGAAAAGCAAAACTAAACACCCACAGTTTCCATAAAATCCAATGATAAGATAATTTTAAGAAGCAAAGCAATGAAATGAAATGAACAAAACCTTGCAAAATTACTTCAACAATGGCAGGCAAGGAATAACCGAGAGCAGCTTAAATAACTTAAATAACCATATGGCAGCAGCAAGCAACATGATTTCCTATAATTTCTAAAATGGCAAAAAAATAGTTTCATAAGACACAAACAAATTAAAAAAAAACAGTCAGCAGCAAAAGATGTGCCACAACGATTTGAGGAAAATAAAAAAATAAACGAAACTTAACTCCCACAGCAAATAATTTTAATATATTTTTTTCTTATCAGCTGCTGCTGCCTTCGTCGTGCTTATTTCTCGGTCTCATCATAGTTGAGAAAATTTTAAACCATCATCCATCTCACCTTAAATCTGGCAATGAAAGTTTTTTTTATTTATTTAGTTGTTTTAAGCTTTTTTAAAACCAAGAAATAATAATCAAAAAAAAAATACTAAAATTGAAAATGTTTAAAATTGAATGTGCACAGGAAATGTTTGCATTTAGATGGGATTTAAAGTTTCGATTGCTGCAACAGCCACGGAAGGCAAATGCAGCAATATATTTTTCATTTTTTTTCTCATCACTATAGTAAATTAATGTGTTGTTGTTGTTGTTATTTTGTGCATACATATTTGCTATTTCTCTTGTTGTTAATGTTGCTGGTTGTGTTTATTTGATTGATTGATCGATTTAAACAGCAATTGCAGTATTAAACGCGAACTTTAGACATTTAGTTTGTTGAAGGGGAAGGGAAAGGGAAGTAGACCTATAAAGACATACGAGATAGTTAAACAAGCGAAAATGTAGGCAACATTTTATTTTCAGTTTATTATTTCTATTGCTGTAAGAGAAAACCGCACAGTTCTTGTTTTTCCAAACAAAACAATTGAAATAATTGCCAGCATATGTACAAACATACATATGTGTGTATATGTATATGTTTGTATGCACTTATGTAGGTTGCTGCAAATACATGAACTATTTCTATGATTGACTTTAGAAGAGGTATTCACAGATTGGCTGTAAATACTTATTTCGAGGGTTTAAGGTCGTCGTATAAAAAATAAGACAAACCCCTGAGTTCATAATATATGTGGCCTTAAATTAACATAAAGCCTGGCATTTTAAGCTGCTTGAAATTGCTGCAGTAAGAGTAAATAATATATCATAATCAAGCAGCCTATCAGCCGTCATATTTTTGTCCTTAATCCTTATATCGCTCTTTTATTGTAACATAGACATATGAATCTAGAAAAATTTGTTTTTGTTGTTATTAGTGCAGAAAAATTCGTTATTATATTTATACTTGTGTAAAAATTTCAAATAAAAAGGACTTGTAAACACTAGACCGGATCGGCCTCTATACAAACAAAAATTGCCAATGAAGTTTCCAAAACAGGAAACAAATTTTTTTGCCACGCCCCAAAATGAAACGCATTTTATTTTTTAAATATAAAGGCGCCATTTAAAGTCCGACCCCAAAATACATTTGTACTTCATGGCTCGACCTTTTTTGCTTCTGGTGTTTTTTTAATCCGACATTTTACACTGGGCGACATTTGTGACCACTTTTATAACAGGCCTTGAAATTCAGCACCCGATTTCCTTTTTCCCCAAACAGGTTTCATTAAATCAGATTGATCCTTATAGAAAAGTAAAATGTTTTTATTAATCGCAGCGTGGAATGGAAAATAGGTAAATAAAGTTTCTAAAGGTTAATTTGCAATATTATTGTGCAATTATATTCCACAAAAGCATTGGATGTATATTATATCGCAAAATATATTGGAAAAAATCAGAAGTTTTTTGAATTATATTGCGCAATAAAAAAATTTTGTAATGTGTTGACAATATTGTGCAATATTTATTGGAATTAAGAATTGGCTGGATATTATATCGCAGAATATGTTGGACAAAGTCAGAAGTCTTTTGATTTATATTGCGTAATAAAAAAAATTTGTAATGTGTTGACAATACTGTGCAATCATTATTTTCAAGCTACATCGCAAGACATAAGTTTTCTATTTTAAATTTTATAATTAGTTCAGATGAGGTAAGGCTTGCAGTCAGAATTCCGGACTCACTTAGACAGTTTTGGTTGATTGTGATACCACGGAGACTCGACATCGATAATTGCCTCTTGCGGAAATCAGTTGAATGATTAAAAAAAATTTTTTTTTAATATCACATTTTTAATAGTCGTGGTTTTAAAAATTTGTATAATCTTTCTTTCTTAAAATTAAGCATTCCAGAAAGCCTAATTAAGCAAATTTATTGTCAAATACAAAATTAAAAAAAGGATATATAAGAGGAACACGTATCCTTTATTCCACTGTAACGAAACATAGGAAATATTTTAAGGAAACAATTTGGCAAATGTTTCTTTAATTTAAAACTATTCCAACCAATTTGCAAGATTAAGGATATATGGAAGGTAGCAAGTAATTGCAATGCTTAAAGTAACAACCTTCCAAACAATTCTGGTGATTACTTATAAAAATAAAAAGTAGTTTTTATAATTTTATTCCAATCACAACTGTCGAAATAATTTAATCTTAAAAAAGGATATATGTGAGAAACCCATATTCCTTGACCAATTAAAATGAAATTCATTACGCTGTTAAGCTATAACATTCTACGTGTAGTTATGAATTTTTACTGTATTATGACCATTATTATAGCTAAAACTAAATTTCTAAAATTAAGCTTATAAAATCAATAAAAAAAAGATTGCTTGCACCTAATGTTATCACATTAACCACGGATGCATGATGATGAAATTTTTGATTATACAGTTAATTTAAAGTTTTCAAGGTCTTCTGACTGTGGCGTAAAATTTAATTTTGAAAAAAGGATATATGGAGAGAAGTCATAAACTTGAAGTGACTAAATTGAAATTTGACAGGGTTATTAACAGTATAAATCTACAAGTTTTTATCAACACTGGCTGCATTTTAAAAGCAATTGTAGGAAAAAATATAATAAAAAATCTTTGGGAGGTATGTAGTTATATCCTTGCATCGGTTGAGTTACGAATTTGCATAGAGCTTGAGTGGGTAATTCTAAATGTAACTTTTGAAACGTTATGGAATTTTAAGTGCATTTGTAACAAAAATTTAATTTAAAAACTCAAGGATATATGAGAGAATAACATACAAGTACCTGCATCAAATGCCTTAAAATGTACTAGAACAACTTTGGGTATTATGCTATAGGTCATAAAATCATTTTCTTTACATCCTGGTAGTGATTAATATAGGAACATTAGATTTTAAAATTAAGGATATCCTGAAGGTTGTCATGTCCTTTGACTAAATGAAATAAAATTCCTTAATTAATGTTATTGTAGATACCACTACCAATCCTCATTGAATATTTAGAGCAATTAATGCTGAAATTCAAGTTTTAAAAGTAAGGATATACCAGAGGAAGTCATATCCTTACATCTAAAATAAAATACAACAGTGAAGTTGATTGCATATTTTAAGGGATACTTCCCTCGCATGCCAAATATTACTATAATTGAAATTATGTTTTTTAAGATTAAGGATGTAAAGGAAGAAAACATATCCTTGCAAGGACAAGTATACATTTTTTTTAAAGAAGTCATAAGTAAAATTTTGCAGGTAATCATCAATTTTTATTTGCAATCTAATGATAAGTGTGGGTAAACTCATAAAAAAGGATATATGGGACCTGGTCATGTCCTTGCGCTAATTAAACTTGAATTTACTATAAAGTTTAAATTAGTAATTTTTATGTTACTTCTAATAGCTATTGCAGACAAAATTTAATTTTTTGAAATTTAAGGATATAACCCAACAACAATTATCCTTGCAAAGATTAAAATTAAATTTGTCAAGAAAATAAATTTTATAACTCATGGAGACATATTTAACTTAACTAAAGCGAAAATTAAATATTCTTAGATTAAGGATATGTGGAAGGAGATTATCAATTTCTTTGAGCACTTAAGAGTATGAACACCCTCCCTACTCCATTTATCATTATTAACTTCTCGATTTAACCAACCATTCAGCAGACAAACAAACAAACATACAATGGTATAAAATCTGCACTCTAAATGCAGTTGAAATTAAGCGATGCCCATTTATAAATGTAGCTATTTGTAGTCTGTGATTATGCAAAATCCTTGCACAAATGCAAACAGAATAAAAAAAATAAAAGCAAACATAACAAAAAATTCCAAATAAAAATAGAATTTAATATGATTAGTTGCTGCAGTATAATGCCATGGAAAGTACAAAACAATAAAATTTTGCAACTAATACCAGACATCAGCAGCGGCAGCATCATTTTAATAAATTTCGAACTGCTGTTTGCTGTTGAGTATGCAGCCAGCCAAATAGCCTGCCTGCCAGCCAACCATTCAACCAGTTTATCCGTCAGCCAGCCATTTAGTCAGTTCATGCATTTAAGCCGTTACCACTCAAGATTTTTGATTTGGTTGGCAGTTAAAGTGGAGGAATTATAACACGAAATTCGCAACTTACAGCGGTTTTTGTTGGCTCTTGTGCATCATTTTGTTGCGAGTAAACAAATGCTGCAAAGTTTATAATTTTAATACTTAAATGTAGACAAATCTGCTTAACACACACGCCAAGAGTATTAAATGTTGAATCAAATTAAAAGGAAAATCTTTAAGATCAATTATTTTAATTTTATTTAAAATAAAAATAAAAAATTAAAAAAATAAATCGTGATCATGAGTGCTAATGCCAAATAAACGAAGAGAGCTGTAGGATTGAATTGATTGTTGCAAGTTTAAAGATCTTCAACACATTTGAAAAATTTTATAAATAAATTTAGTTCAGTGATTTCAGTGGATTTAATCAGCCGAGAGATAACAAGGAAGTGATAAATCATATAAAGTTGGAAATTAATTTAAAATTATAATTATTTATGTTAATAAAATTTTAGCCACACTCATAACTCTTGAATTTTTTCTGAAACATTTATTAGTGATCAAAGAAAGGATGAGCCATTTCCCCATATATCCTTAATAATAAAAATCGAATTTCAGTTACAGTTTCAATTAAAATTTTTTCTTAGAATTTCATAGTAAAACTCTCAATTATTGCTTTAAAAAATTTGTTATGTAATCGATGCAAGGATATGTCTTCTTCCCATCTATTCTTTATGTTAAAAATTGAGTTTTAGTTGCAATTGCAGTTAGAATTTAGCGAAATATCCTATAATTAAACTATAAGATATATCCTGAAAAATTTAATTATAATCATTGCAAGGATATGCCTTCTTGACATATATCCTTAATAAAAAAACCTAAATTTGAGTTACATTTTCAATTAACATTTAGTGCAAATATGTAAAGTAGTTTTGCTTAAAATTTCAGAGTGAATTCAGAATTTTTTTATATTATTCCTTCGTACAATAAATTAAGTTTTACTTGCAATATCAATCAGAATTTTCCACTAAATTGATATATTTTCTAACAACGTCAGCGCGAAACTCTCAAATATTTCCTAAACATTTTTATTTTAATCGATGAAAGGATATGCTTTCCTCCTATATATCCTTTACACTAAAAACTTACCTTAAATTACAGTTGTAATTAGAATTTTTTGAAAATGAACAGTTTTTGCTAGAATTATATAGTGAAAATATGTAATAATTTTTTTTCATTAATGCAAGGATATGCTTGGCACACTTGTATCCTTTTTCTTTAAACAAAAGTCTTGCTACAAAATTATTTTAATGCAGTTAAAGTTTGTAGTTACCTCGGAGATTATAAGATTCACTTGACTTGCAAATTTAAATCTGGTCGTTGCAAAGATTTCACCTAAATTAGTGAAAGGACACAACTGCCTCCCATATATCCTTAATCCAAAAAATTCAGTTATAATTGCAATAACGTTTAGAATTCACGGAAGCTTGGTAGAATTATATATTTAATATATATATTAATAATAATAATTTTATTTTAAGCTGTACCAGGACTTGCGTCCTTATTGTTCAAAAACAACTGTTTGTTATAGTTGTAGACCGACTACACTTGAAGATTTTACTCAACAACCTGTAAAATAATATTGTGCTCTTCCGTGCTAAATTTTGTTGCAATCATTGCAAGGATATGACTTCTTGTCATATATCCTTTTTCTTAAAAATCTGATTTTAGCTGCAGTTTTAAGTAGAATGCCTTCAAAATAGCTAGTTCGCTGCTCATTTACTCCCATTGTTGCCGGGACATGTCTCTTTGAGTTTTTAAATTCAGAATTCCATAAAAAAAATTCAAATTGCTTAGAATAATTTAATTAATTTTAAATGAAAGCACCAGGAAAAATATCCTTATTTTTTCAAAATTATTTTTTGTTTCAGTTGTAGGCGGAATAATGCAAAAGGCGGTATACAATAACTTGTAGAATAATAACAGAAAAGTAAACCTGTTTAATTTTGTTTTAATTAATGCAAGGATGTGGCTTCTTGCCATATATCCTTTTTCTGAAATATAAGATTTTAGCTGCAGTTTTAAGTAGAATGGCCTAAAAATCTTACTATTTCGCTACTCAATTACTCCAATGGATGCCAGGATATGTTTCCTTAATTTTTAAAATTCATAATTAAAAAAAATTTAGTTTTGCTTAAAAATAGTTAATCAATTTGAAATGAAAGCGGTAAATATCCTTCTTACTCCTTATCCTTATTTTTTAAAACTAGTCCACTTCTACAGTTCGAAATGGCATAAAACTTAACTTTCCTGATAAATTTGGTTGCAGTCAGAGCAGGCACAGACGAGCCTGCTCTCCATATATTTTTAATATTAAAAATAAAAATTTGGTATAATTATAAACAGAATGCAATGAAAATTTTGCGATTGCTTAAAGAGTTACTGAGTCCAACTTGTTGGTAAATTTCGTATAAGACTATATGAAACTGTACTTCAAGGGCCCGTTAGGCCCGGACCTAAGGCGTCAAAATTTATTTATTTTTATGTGTATAGATAGAGAGATATACATACATATACATATGTATGTTGAAATATTTGTTTTACTAATATAATTTTTCTTCTTTTATTTTCTTTCAGGTAAGTCTGAATTTGCTTATTTAAATTAAACTTAAATTTAAACAACTTAACGGTAAGAGAAATTATTAAAACAAAAATATAAAAACCAAAAACTATATTAGTGTGTTGAAAGAGTTTTTTTTTGATATTTTGCCCTTTGCCTAAAATTTGTTCTGAAAAGGTTTCCATATACAGAGTTTCATAACAAACTATCTTTGCGACGGTAACATACAAATACAAGAATAAAACTATAGTTTATACTTACGATTTTGTCGACAAATCTGAAAAAAAAACCCAAAGCACAAAAAAAATCACCACGCTTACAAATTCATGCCTCTCGTGACTTGTATATGCAGCATGTGTGCAATCAGGCAATAAACGGGCACGTTATTCTTGACAATTATTACAACTTATTGTAAGTGTCGAAAATTTTTATTATAATTTACTACATATACAAAAAAAAAAAGAATTCCTTATTTGTAATGCATAACTTAAGAAATGTATATTTTTATAGCTGCATTTATTTTTTCAATAATTTATGTTAACCTTAATCAAAAAGAAATATATAAAAATATAGGAAAAAATACTTAATATACATTAATATATACACATGAGTGTAGATGCATATGTGGTTTAATATTTTTAATAAACCAGTTTGAAAAAGTGTTCAAAACCACTTACCATTGGGATTCATTTAATATACATACGTAAATTTTTACAAACTTTATTGAATACGTGATTCATAAAATTAAAAACTGCTTAACATGTGAGCCGGAAAATTATTTTTTATAAGAATATGAGTTTAAATAATAAATTCAATCAAAATTATCTGAAAAAAGTGCCTTATGAGGTAGGTTTTAACAAAATATTTTTAACCAGCCTTTTAAATGGTTAATGTTGAATAGTTTCTTTTAAAAAATAACATTCAAAAAGCTCTTTTCAAAAGTACATTTAAAAGGGAAATCTTGAATGTAATTTTCAAAAAGTACCTTTTAAAAATTTTTTTTTTTGGTATTGTTTTTTCTTGAGAGAAGTAATACTCAGGCAAATGAATACCTACTACTATTACTAGGTGTTGGAGAAGGAACAAATGGAGAAAAGCATCATTCTTTTACAACTCTGCTTTTTGTACGTTTTCTTAATAATGCAGTGCTGCTGCGCATCTGGTGTTAAATGATGCATTAAACACATTCACCACAGCAGACTACACGAACACACGGTTTGAAATGCCGCTAGCAGCATTTGTCGCCTCGTAGCCAGCTACTTAATTATTTTGGAGACGGCAGCAGCACCATCTGCACCTCATATTTAAGTATAAATACATAGTTCAATATTGCCACCT
Organism: Tachina fera; assembly: GCA_905220375.1. NCBI lineage: Eukaryota > Metazoa > Arthropoda > Insecta > Diptera > Tachinidae > Tachina > Tachina fera. The sequence continues at coordinate 96,633,652 of LR999967.1, read as the reverse complement.
TAAAAAATTTCGCATTTATAAAAATTATATTACTCTTTAAAAATGTACTTATATTACGTAAAAGTATAAAAATGAATCAATTTATTCTTTACATCAACTTTTGGATATAATTTCTGTTAAATAATATGAAATATTTGTACGATATCACTCATTCAACATTTTGTATTATACTGGTAACACTGAATTTTCTCATTGCAGCCAAAAAAATAGAAATTAGTTTAATTGAACTACAACGACAAAATCAGCATAGGAAACAACCTGCCGCTATGTTGCCTTGCTGTCTTCAAAATAATCATTCTCATATAAACATGTGTATTATATATTTGACATTTCGTAGTCGGTAGTTTGCTGTGGTGAATGTGTTTAATGCTTGAAGCGTATTAATTTTTTTAAGCTGTGCTTAGTGACCATTTTGTTGATTATCTTACTTTTGAAAAAAAAAAAAATGCTATTCTAAAAGTGTATACCTTCGCGGCAACTTTGGTTGGCGTGCAACCGAAATTTTTAGTATAGACTTGTATCGAACTCTTTCAGTTGCTCGTTTGATGCATTAAACACATAGACCACAGCAGGCTACATGGCTACACGACTACAAGTGCCGCAGGCAACAAATCTTGCCTGGTAGCCAGCTGCTGAATCATTTTGAAGACGGCAGCAGCTCCATAAATATATGTTTCAGTGGTGCCGCTTTCAAATAGATATTTCACAATTATAAAAAAATAATTTATTAAAAAATATAAAAACAAATCAGTTTATTTCTTTAAACTTTTTTTGTTGCGAATTTCACTATTTATAAGTTTAGTTATTTCTTCAATACGCTTAGCAATTTTTCGCTAATTTGCGATTTTTTCGCGTTTCTTTCCAAACTTTTTATTTTTAATGGCTTTCGCGATTTCTAATAAATTTTAGCGGTTGCTTCCGATTTTGCAAATTTTTGCGATTTTTTGCAGAGTTCGCAATAAATGCAACTTTTTGCTTTAATTGCAGTTTTGGTGATTTTTCATCACTACTATGGCTTCTTCCTAATTCTGCAACTTCTCGCGATTTTTTTGCAAACTTCGCGATAAATGCGACGTTTTGCATGCTTTCAGCCTCCAAACAGTTTTACCGATTTTTAAACAATATTAGACTTTGTTTTCATCCCGCTGCTAATATGTTTTTGCAAATATTGGTATTTTGCCGAATTTTTTGCATTCCTTAAAGTTTTAGCGGTTTTTAATCAAATTATGGCTTTTTTTAAATTTTGATATTTTTCCCAATTTTTTGCAAAGTTCACGATAAACCGGCTTTTTGCACGATTTTAGCTTCATAACAGTCTTAAAGATCTTAAAACATTATTAAACTTTGTCATCATCCCGCTGTTAGCAACTTTTTGCGAATTATTTAAATTTTCTCGAATTTTTTGCATTCCTTACAGTTTTATCGATTCTTAATCAATATTAGGAATTTTTTTTAGTATTTGAAACTTTTCGCGAATTGCCGCTTTTTCACTTTGCAAAAATATAATTACTTTTGCAATTAACATTAAAACTTCTTTTTTATTTTTCAAGAAAAAATAGTTCTTGGCAATATTTTGTTTAACATATTTTGCTATACTGTCAACTCTGTTTTTGGTCTGTAGCCATAAAAAATAGAAATTAGTTCAATTTGACTACAACGACAAATGTAGCACGGACAACAACCTGTAGCCTGTTGTCTTGCTGCCTTCAAAATATTCATTCTCATATAAACATGTGTATTCTATTTTTGACATTTTGTAGCCGGTAGCTTGCTGTGGTGAATGTGTTTAATGCTTAAAACACAACCCTCCTATTGCATTGTACAACAAACAAAAAAAAACAATGTTCAGCCAACTGTTTGTTTTTGCGCGGACTTAAAAAAAATACGCGTATCGGTGTTTTAAAATTTTACATCTAAAACCCATTTTACGGCCTTTCTAAAAATGCACCCTTGTGTAATAAGAAAATGTAGAAAATCTTTTAGGTTTTTGGTATATAGTGTCTTTAAAGCATATATTCAGAACATTACAAACAATATTTTGTTGGTATACATTAACCTTCTCTTAAGTCCTCCGGAAATGGGTGTTTTTGCAATTTTTGTGAAAAATAAACAAAAATCTCCTTTAAAACATAGATGTATGTATATAAAATTATAATATTATTATTAAATTATATATATTATAATTATATATAAAATTTAACTATAGGTCTCAGAACACACTTAAGTCGATAATTCAACCTTAATACCAGATATAAGTAAAAACAATTCGAATTGATTTTTTAAGCTTTTCAACACCTCACACCCAACTTTTAATTAATTAATTAAATTTCTTAAGAAATGACGTTGAAAGTACGGCAATACTAAAAACAATTTCCATATATTAAGGAAAGCTTTCCAAACAAAAGACAGCTGTTTCATATCAATAAAAAAGTTAGGTGATCGACAAGAAGAAAATTAAAATTGCATATAAACACATTTTATGAAACCAAACGAGCATCAGAATGCATGTATTTATTTGTCCCATGATAAGAAACTATCTGTTGTATATGTTATATCGACGGTCCCATTCCAAAACATGCTAAGTCGACATAGCGTGTTTTGCTGGGAATAGCAATTCTGAATTCATCGTTTTTATCAAAAGTTATGAGCATAAATGTACTTAGCATAATTTGTCAATTTTAAATAACCTCCATTTTTAAATGTTTTAAGTACACTTATATATCTTATAATATTCCCGAGATATCATCAATAAACTTTGAAGGTGTTTATCTCAAAACTACCTTTTTTTCCTTAGCATATTTTAGAATGGAGCCGTCGATATATCTGTGGCAAAAGTGCTCAAGTCGAGATAAGCTGTTTTTTAGTTAATAGTAGCTCCGTAATCTGCATATTTAAAAGCACATTTAGTCAAAATCTCAATTGATTTTCAAGAAGTTATAGCAAAATTACTTGCAGCTTATCTTTTTTAGGGCCATTATTATGACTTAACGATAAAGTTTCGGATAGTTATTCCTAACTTTAGCAAAACTGAACTATAAAATGACCTTTAAAATTTTCCATTATTACAACTGTCCGATAAAATAAATAATGAAATGTTTGGTTGGTGGCAACATTTCTGTGGATATTGTGGATATTGTTTGTTAAAAATGATTAGTGGCAACTTGCTTTTGTTTAGTTGTCAAATTACAAACATAATTATAATATTTTTGTCAATTCTTTTGTTTTTTATTATTCTTATGTGTTTTGTGTTGTATTGTTTTTGTTGTATGCCATATTTTGACCAAATAAATTTTACTTTGTTTTGTAAAGTAGAAAGTGTGGCAAGTTCAAACGACTACACCTCACAATAAAAGTTACAGGTAGGATGAAATTGTCTTTAGCTTATCGTTCACTTTTTGTTAAAATGAAGTTGCAATAATGAAAAAGTGTTTATCCATCCAATAACATCCTACCTTTAGCTAACGACAAGTTATAATAATGGCCCTTAGACTCCTAATCTAATTTGGAATAATTGCTTAATTGAGGTTATACTTTGGGATATTTTAACATAAATGTATTACTTGTAGTGTTTACAACGATGTTTGCCTAAAAAACTAGAGGTTAACAGAGAATTTCTCAATTTAACTGTAAAAGAAATTCATTTCTGCAAATCGACTTGAACGCTTAAAAGTGCTCTCCTGAAAAACAGTAAAATATGACTTAAGCATTTTTCCTTATGGCAACAGATATTAACCGCAATTTCTTTAACTACGACCACATGATGCTCATGTGTATGTTTTCAATTGAAATACACACGCACAAAAACATACTCTCATGAAACTTAAATCGAATTTAAATACACAAGACTGGGCATTTAAGTATTATTTAAATATGCACTGAAAAACACAATATCGTATTTAAGCCATATTCAAGTTTTTACTTTAAGCAACCTTTAAAACGTTACATTGTAAAAAAATCTTAAAAGCAGCTTTTTTAAGAGTTAGCTTTTTTTGAAAAGCTCATTAGCGAAAGCGCATTTTAAAAATTTACAAGAAAATTACCTGAAAAATATATCAAAAAAAAATAACAAATATTTTTAAAAATTATGTTAAAAAAATACCTTTTAAAAAAGTTCTTTTCAATACAAGCATCTTTTAAAAACTTACATATGTATGTATAAAAAATTACCTGATGGAAAAATTTCCTTAAAAACTTTTATAAAGTACATTTTCAGAAATTTTTAAAAAATTTCCTTTAAAAAGTTACTTACAAAAAAAATATATAATAAAAAAAGTGTTTTTCAATAAAATTACTTTTAAAAATTCTTTTAAATGTATCTGCCTCTTTTAAAAAATTTCTCTTCAAAAAAAGTACGACGGCCTTCAAAAAATTATTTAAAGAAGAAAGTAGAAAAGGTACCTTTAAAAAAACAGTTTTTTTAAAGTGCCTTTTAAAAAATATGTTTTATAAAAAGTTCCTTTTAAAAAATATTTTTATAGAATATTTTTTATAAAAAGTACCTTTTAAAAACTATCACACTACATTTTAGCTTGTTCTTTATGTTTTACTTGCAAAGATATAAACGATCAGTACGCCGAATTTCATTGATGGATTTTTTTTAATGAAAATCTTTTATGTGTTCTAATTTTTTTTTTTTTTGTAATTCTAACTTTTTTAATTCTTTATACACATGTCATTCAAATCTATAATATGTTTTTAATAATATTGGTCTTATTTAAAAATTACCACACAACAAAATGGCAAATTAAAACAAATAAACTTTACAACAGAATTAACCTCATTTAACACAAAAAATATATAGATAAATTGTGTTAGAGTTTCAACAATTGCCAAAAATTATTTACAAAAAAAAAAACATCTTCTGAAATTATTGCGAATAACAAAATTTTATTATTATTATTTTTTTTTTTTTTGCACATCATTGTCTAGTCGTGAATGTGGCAGATTACACGGCCTACAACAAATTTGTTATTGTTTTGTTTTCAAATAAAAACAAACTTTACTCGTATTTTTTTTTTTGAGTTGCATAGGAAGAGTATGCATCAAAATGTTTTTCCGTTCCTATTATTTTGGCAGCAGAATTATTTACATTAATTAGCGGTTAAATGAACATTTTTATTGCATTTTATTTTTTTTGAAACACTTTTAACCGATAGACTGTTATTATAATAGATGCATGTTAGACAAGGTTCATCAGTTTTCGCAGAAAAAAAATTTTTTTTTGTAAATTTAATTTTAAAAATTTGTTTTAATAATTTAGCAAATAACACCTTTGTGGCTTATTTTGTCTAATTTGTTTATCAATTGTTGGGGTCACTGATAAATTTATGACACAAACAATTTTGTGGTCTTATTTGTCTAACTAACGAAGTATTTTGTTATTAAATTAAATTATGCACTTAGTTAAATACATATGTATGTATGTAAAAGAAATAATTAATTAAATCAGGTTAACTAATAATGCTAAAAAATAATAAAATTTGGTTTTTTATTTTAATTTCGGAAAATTCTCTACCTTAGTTTAAAAAAGTATGTGTACTAGGGCGGATCGATTTAAAAATCGCAACAAATTAAAATGTATTTTGATGTCCCGACTTTTGATCCGAATGGTAAAATTTTCTTGATATTGATTTGACCCATTTAAAGTTTCTCAATCGGGTCAAAATGTATGACCGACATCCACTAATTTTGGAGGACCGACCCACCTTTGCCAGTGGCACACCCCTGGAACCAACCCTGGGGTGTTCTCCGTACAAACATTTCAAAAAATCACAAATGTTTTCAAATGTTTTTTCTGTATTTTGATAACCTAACTTTCATATTTATGATAAACTGCCGCACTTTCAATGTAGTTGAATAACAACTTTAATTAACCACTTAAATGTAAGTGGCAATAATCGAGAACTCAATTATTGTGCCTTCAACACGCAATGTGTGCTTTTGCAAGGTCTTAACTCAGCTTAGAAAGAGACGGAAAGTTAAAGTATTCCTTCTTTTGTATTTATCCCAGCTGCGGTAAGAGTTTGCAAACTAAACTTTGCCTCTCTAAAAAGGGTCTTAAACGAAAAACACCCTAAATGACAAACAAATTAATATCGAATTTTTATAAATTTAGGTGTATTTGGAAACATACACCAAATCCAAAAAAATTCAGACTTACCGCAATAAAACTAGAGATTTTATTTAGAAAATCAAAAGGAAAAAAAAACTGACAAATTACAGGTGCTTTTGTTAAAAGTTAATTTTTAAAAAGATACTTCTTCAAAAGGTACTTTCATGAAAAGTCCGTTCCTAAAAAGGAGTTTTTTTTAAAAATGTACCTTTTTCAAAAGGTACTTATTGTCAAAGGGTACTTTTTTAAAATGTGCTTCTTTCGAAGGTATTTTTTCAAAAGGTTTATTTTCAAAAGGTTTTTTTTCGAAAGGTACTTTTTCGAAGGGGCTTTTTTTAATTTGTTTTTTAAAGTAATTTTCATTCATAATACACTTATGCGCCCCTGTGGCTGAGTGGTAGTGATGCTACTCTCTCAGTCCAGAGGTCGTGGGCTTGATTCCCACCACAGACCCCGGGTGTTTTCTGCAGACAAGCTAATCGCTTCGCGGGTGGAGTTTTTTTAAAAAAAAACTACTTTTTCAAAATTAATGTTTTTCAAAGTTTTCTCTAAAGTATGTAACAGTTTTTCCTGAAGAATAATTTTTTTAATAGCTACTTTTTTTAAAAAAATAATATTTTTAAAATGTACTTTTTTAGAAACGTACTTTTTTCAAATGCTACTTTTTTTAAAAGGTACTTTTTTATTCTTCTTGAGAAGTTGCTATTTTTAAGAGGATTTTTAAAGTCATTTTTTCTAAACTGGTTTTTTTTATTCAAAAGGCACTTCTATTAAAAAGTACTTTTCCAAAGGGTATTTCTTTCAAAAAGTACATTTTTTAAAAGTTACTTATTCTAAAAGATTTTTTAAATCAACTTTTATCTTAAATTTTTTTTTTACAAGGCGCTTTTTTTAAACGGTACTTCCTCTTAAAAGACACTTGTCGCAAAAGGTACTTTTTTCAAAAGTTACTTATTTGAAATATTTGCGTTTTTAGAAGATACTTTTTTACAAGGTACTTTTTTTTAAACGGAATGAACGTTTCTAAAAATTTTGTTTTTTCAATGGTACTTATTTAGTTTTTGTAAAGGACACTTTTATTAAAAGTTAATTTTTGAGAAGATACATACTATTTTAAAATTCAGAATCTTTAAAGAAAATTTTTCAAAGTACTTTTTTGAAAAGTATTTTTTTAACATACATATCTTTAACAATTTTTTTATTATAAAATTTTCATTTCAAGACACACTTTGTACACAATATTCGTTGAAAGAAAACTTCAAATAAAAGTATACTCTAAATATCCTTACCTTCATATAGAAGGCCCTAAGTCATAATTTTTATGGAATCGAGATTTTTTGCAATTTTCCAAATAATAATAAGTTAGGGCCTTTTTTATATTAAGTTAACGTGCCTTTAGTACGGTGACTTACGTTAAAGTTTGCTGAAAGTGATTTTCAAAATATTGGCATTTTCTTTAAGTTTAAGTGCAATATTTTCTTTATGAGTTATAAATACTTTCTTTGAATGACAGAAAATATTTATTCCAATCACAAATTTGACAAGTAACTCAGAATTCGTGATAACCGAACTCCACTTTGTATGAATGCATTTATTTCTTTGCCAATATTTCTTCTGGCATCAATGACTTATTGATGCATGTCCAAAACGAGCTTTTTTTTTTTGTTGAATGAGTTTTTTATAGCGGCCACTTTTAATTGTCATAAAATGTGTCTCTCAAATTTTTTAACACACCAACTGTTTTAGTATAATAATTTTCTTCATTACTTTCATCAGCATGTTACAACTTTCTTAATTTTTTTCTTTTGATTAATAAAGTTTGTTAGTTGGTTTCGTTTCCGCTATTTTATATATAGACAATTTATTACAGTCGTATATCTTTTTTCTGTATTTTTTTTTCTCTAGTCCATAAAATCGTGCCATTGTGGGGGGATTAGAGTTGGTGGGTTGAATTGATTGTTTAGTTGTTTCGCTGTTTACTCTAAACATGTTGTGTATTATTCATTTATTGACAGATTTTATCACGAAAACTGGTAACAAAAACAAAAATTTTTATGATCTATCATAAAATTGAAATTTGTTTTCAATTAGTGAAACAATTTGGAAAAAAGTTTGTATGTAATAGATTTTGAAATAACAGCTACAACAAAAATCTAGAAAAAAGTAAACCATAAATAATTTTTTACAAAAGACAAATTAAAACTATTCGTTCGTTAAATTGTCGTTCCCAAAAAATCACTCTAGTTTGATTTTGAAATTGAAAAAAAAACAAGATATACAAAGTGGGTCAACATGAGTCTGTTAGTTAGTATTAATTGTTTCGCTTTGTTATGGGGATAATCATGTCATAAATGCCTTACAAAAATACGAGTTCCCTAAAAGTTAATTTTTGCTAAATTTGTTAATATTTATTTGCTTAAATATATTTTTAGGCAGATGTCGACAGAAAACGTTCAATCGATTATTTGCATTGAAAGCAAAAATATATTTTATTATATTATTGTGCTTTTTATAATTTATAATTATAATTATAAAAAATTAAATAAAATAAAAAACAGATAAAAAATAAAACTACGGCTATTCACAGCAAAATTAGCAAAATATGAATTTCCTAAAATAAATGTATATATGTACACATGTAAATATTTTTTCCTTCTTTTTTAATTTTAATAACAAAATCAAAAATTAATTAATTTATAAATTATGCTTTTCTTGCTTTTATCGTTTGCTGTGATTACCCCTACTGAATCTTACCAATTAAATACTATTTTGTAGCATATTTTTAGGCAGTCAGTTATTTTATACAAATAGATTGTTTGTACACAGCGTTGTCAACTCGCTGCTTGTCGCTTTTTGGACGAGACAAATTTTCAAGTTAGCACTCGATGCTTTTTAACCGAATTCAAAATGCAGGAGGTTATCAATTCGTCTGTATTTTGTTTTTGTATGTTTAGCTTCATAACTCCGTCATTTTTAGATCGATTTTAAAAATTAATTTCTTGTCCATTTGGTTTTTAGAACAAGTGTGCGGTAACACACCCATTAATTTTTTTCTTAAAATTTTATGATATATTACTCATGGAATTGCGGGGAAACTTACCACAAATATTGGTATGACACAATATTAAATTAAAACAAATTTGCGGAGGCACGCCCACTTCAAGTAATTCTGGCTAACTGATTCTTATGAAATTTGGTACACATAATGATACGATTTTAGATTTAAAAAATTTAGCGAAGAAAAATTATATGTACTTCTACTTATTCAATCCCCAGGAAACTTAACAAACAGATTGGGCTCTTAGAATGGCATAATATTTTTATACCAGAAGTAGGCAGGGCCATGTTCATTAAAATTTAATATACTTGACTGATTCTTACGAAACTTGATACACATGGAGTCCTGAGAGTGAAGATATTTGTGGGACCACTAAAACTTGCAAAAATTGTCGTGAACACGCCCCTGAACATTTAGCAGTAAACAGCTAAAAATGTAACCTTTTAAAAATAATAACCGATTTTAAAAACAAAAAAATAAATAATTATTTGAATTAAATTACTCGAAATTAGAACATTTTGCTAAGCGTTAACCGTAGTTCAGTGCTGCCAGTTTGGGCCATCCTCAATCGGGGATTGTTTTTTTTGCGATTGGGGATGAACATTTCGTATTGGGGATCTGGGGATTTTAACCAAATTTCAGGGGACTTTTTGGGTATTTTGTTTTATATAACGAGATTTTATTTAGAAAATCAAAAGGAAAAAAACTGATAAATTACAGGTGCTTTTGTTAAAAGTTAATTTTTTTTAAGAATAATTTTTGAAGTAAGAAATATGAATCTGGCAAGTCTAAATGTTATTATTCATAGTGAATTGTTTCTACTTAAGAAGAAGAAGTATTAGGGCAGATTAACCATGACTTGTTGGAAGCACTTTTTAGAATAAACACACACTTTAAAAATAATTCAATTTGTTGTGACAAATTTAATCCTTCTGCTGAAATGCTAAAGCTTTTTAATACAATAACTATGTACAACAAAGTTTCTGAAGCTGGTGAATCAGAAGATCTCGTTTCTGAAATTTTTGAAATTGTTAACTCTGGTTAAACAATTTTTTATGCTTGTGTATATTAAAATATGTCAAATTTTTTCTTTACAAGTTTCACAAGTACAAATTAAATTAATAAGAATGTAAATATGTATATAAATATGTGCATATATAAATATAAATGAATTTTATTGAATAAACTCATATGTTAAATAACATTAAAAAATTTTATTCGTTTCACAAAAGAAGAACTTGAATCAAAAAAAAAAAAATAAAAAAATTAGGGATTTTTGGGGATGACAAATCAAAAATTGGGGATAAGCTCTAGAAAAAAACTGGCAACACTGCTGTGGTGCTATTAGAGATCGGTAATAATAAAAATTATAACTTGGGGTATAAAAATGTACATGCGCACCTGATTGGCACCGACATCGAATGGCACTATAGTTAACGCATATGAAAATGTTTTACTGAACTGAGTCTAAAGTACTTTTAGCTTTTTAATGATGATTGCTGAACTTGGTTCAATTTATTTCTAAAAATCAAATTCTGATAAATGTGAATAAAACTTTGTGTAAATGGTATAGATTTTAAAAAGGATTCTATTGAAATCTGCTATATTTAATGCAGAAGTAAATATAAGAGAACATCTTTATTATTGTGTTTGTTGAACTGTTGCAATGTCGTACATTGTTACTTTGTATATTCCAGCCTTGAGAAGCCATTGTCAAACAAGAATTGAACGAATGATTTTATTGTTCTAAATTCTAATAATTTTTTTTCCAGTTCTTTAGTTGTGAAACTTGTGCTTTTAGTCGAATATTAGAAAGGGATACATTTTCTTCTTAATTAAAATGCACTGAATATTTTTTATTTAAGAGGACGGTTGCCTATTCGCACCACATGCTGTCAACTGCGCCCAAAACTATTTACGAAAGAGTCATAAACAAAAATGGTCTTAATAATGCGGTTATTGGTTTTATTCTAACAATAGCAAAGACAAACCTAAACATAGGAATAGTAAATGTAGACGTTAAACAGGAACACATTCAGCAGCAATTTATGTTCCTGGAAAATTTAATATCAGTTTGCAGAGAAGCATTTGCCAATAGGAGTGCAAACAAAGAAGGGTTAGTTGGCTGGAATCTTATAGTCATAAATTCGCATTATTACCTTAAAGTCAAGTTTATTGCCAATGACCAAGGTGATGGCAAAAGGAGATATAAAAATAATCATATAGTTTGGAGAAAGGATTGCTACTTATTTAAATTTAGTACAGGGCTTTTTTTTGGCAATTGAAGTTCTTTTAGTTTTAATTGGATTAGAATTTTTTATATTTCTGGCAAAAAAGAAAAAGTGCTTACTACCTCTGAGAAAAATGACTTTCTGCGCATTTTTAGAAAATTAAAGCAACTGCTGCTTCGAGCTATAATTTCATGTTGAATAAAAGCTTAATTAAGCTTATACTTTAATGTAATCCAGCTACGTCCAAACCATTTGTACAATGTGCAAACTTTTATAAGGAGCTTTTTTGTGCTTTCACTCCGACGAGAGCACATCAGCCAACCAGTACCTGGATGCAGTAACTTTTATTACGATAATCATACCTTTATAATAAATATAACGAAAATTTATCGAATTTGCTATTTAGTAATATATTTTAACGATATTACTAAAAAAATTAAGTCACACGTTCAAATTCATTGAGTTTTTCTTTATTATTTTTTGTGCTTTTCGCTTATTTTCACTTTTTTTTATACACAGACACCACATAATATTGAATTAAATGGTGAATAAGATAAAGCTAGAGACTATCGTAAAAAAGAAATTACGGAATTATAATATCCTTATGTGGATAAACATTACGATTGTCGGTTCACAAAAAGTTACAGAATCCAGGTACAGGACCAGATCTTCGCGACAATAATGCTTGCTCTTATTTTCCAAAGAAACAATAACAAATTTAAGAGCTTTCAAAGCTGTTTACCTCAAATGCAAGTGTCACAATATGTGTGTTTGGACATAGCTGGTGTAAACCAGCTTTAAACTTTAGTTTCGATAATAAATGAACGTTCGCTGTAGCCAACAATTCTCGAAACATTCTCGTAAAAAAAAGTTTAGCAACAAGAAGCAATTTGTTTCTCTCAATTTTTTTTTTTTTTGCATGTACAACAAAAGAGGTATAACGTTTTTTGCTATTAAGAAGCAATGAAATCGGTTGCTCATGATATTGCTAAAGTTTCGCTATTGATTCGTAAGCGAAACATCGATATCGAAAGATTTGCTGCCACAACTGAGCGACCAGTGAGCTTTAGCAGCACATTCTCCTTCCGTTTACCATAGTCGTTCTCGAGTGTTTTGTCCGAAAAATGATTAGGCAACATTCGAATACGATTTATTTACGAATGTTCTGGTTAGCTGGGAATTCAAAGTGAATGTATTTGTAATAGTGTGCACAAAAACAAATTGTTCACCAATTAATGTATTAAATTAAAAATTAATTTAATTTAATTAAATTTTTAATTCCTTTGATTAATTCGAGTAGAAAAATTTTATTCATATGATCAAATTGTTGTAAAATTTTAATTAATTTTTTTAATTGATATTAAAAACTGTTCATATAACTTTTATCTATGTGCTTTCCCTAAATAAATTAAAAGCGAACACCGAATTTCCCAATTCAACCTTGAAAAATTGCTCTCCTGCAAAACAGTAAAATATGACTTAAGTACCTTTTCCTTATTGCCACAGATATTATGAGTTGCATATATTCTTTTAAAGGTCATTTGAGTTAAACACCCTGTTTATCATAAGATATATCTCTCTCTCTCTCTCTCTTGTACCATAAGATATATTTATAGCTTAGATATTTTTACTAATAATTTTTCTGCACAACCATACATATTTGCATCAGCCCACACAGTAGCTTCCACTTAACCGATCTCCGTCTAATTGATATATTCCCTTAGTTTCTAAACAATTAATCTTATCAAAAATCAATTAAGTAAATCAATCAATATTTGGAAATTATTTCATAATTTTTTTTTGAGCAACAGACAAACTCTCATAATTTTTGAAAGGGCTAAAACTAGAAAATCGAAAACTAAAAAATTTCACAACGAAAAATCGACAAAAATTAAAAGAAAAAACGCTTAAATAAACAAAATAAATCTCTAAAAATCTTCCAAGACCAGAAAATTTTCCAAACCTAAAAATACAGCCGAAATAACCGACAAAAACTGAACGAAATTTGCTTAAAAAAACACAAAAGCAAAAAAAAAAGATAATCGCCATAAACTGAAATATACAATATTTGGAAATTATTTCTTATTATTTTGAGCCAGAGAAAAACTTAAAATTTTTAAAAGTGGTAAAAAACCAAAAAAAGTTCCAAAATCGTCAAACCGAAAAACTATGACCCAAACGAAAAATGTTCGAAAACTAGAAAAATCTCTAGAACAAAAAAAAAACCGAAAAGATCGCCAAAACTGAACAAAAACGCTTAAACAAAAAAATCGCCAAAAAACTGAAATATTCAATATCTGGCTGAAAATTATTTTATATTTTTTTATTGAGACAGAGACAAACTTAAAAATTTTAAAAGTTGTAAAAACTAAAAAAGTGAAAATTAAAAACAAAATCAAAAACAAAAAATCGCCAAAAATTAAAAAAGCGCTTAAATAAAAAATACCACCAAAAATAAAATTAATCGCTAAAACTTCAAAAAAAAAACCATAAGTTTAAACGTCGCCAAAAAACAAAAAAAAAAAAATAAGCGAAAATCGCAAAAAATCGTAAAAATTAAAAACTATCGCTAAATCGAATATACATATGTATGTTCCAAAACTAGAAAAATTTCCAAAACTAAAAAAACAGCCGAAAAAGTCGCCACAAACTGAAATATGCAATATCTGGAATTTATTTTATATTTATTTTTTGTGCAAGATAAACTCTATCTTGAATCTTTTAAAAGCACCTAAATAAAAAAATTTAATACTAAAAATATTCCAAAACGAAAAATTGCCGAAAATAATAAAGCGCTTAACTGAAATATACCACAAAAAATTAAGTAAATTTCTAAAATTAAAAACAAAACAAATATAAACGTCACTGAAAAACCAAAAAAATTTCCAGAAAAGCCCAAAGGAAAAAAAACGTAAAAACTAAAAAAAATCGCTTAAACTATTGAATATCGTCCAGAACTAAAAAACAGATTAAACGGCAAAAAGTACTTAAACTAAAAAAAACGCCAAAACTGGAAAATACTCGTATGTAAAACTAATAAACAACCCGAAAATCTTAAAAAATTTTTTAGAAAATCGTCTAAACGAAAAACATTGTTAAAACAAAAAAATCGCCAAAAACGAAAAGCCGGCATAACGAGAAAAATTAAGCGCTTTTTGTAAAATTGTAATTGTAATTGTAATTGTAATTGTAATTGTAATTGTAATTGTAATTGTAATTGTAATTGTAATTGTAATTGTAATTGTAATTGTAATTGTAATTGTAATTGTAATTGTAATTGTAATTGTAATTGTAATTGTAATTGTAATTGTAATTGTAATTGTAATTGTAATTGTAATTGTAATTGTAATTGTAATTGTAATTGTAATTGTAATTGTAATTGTAATTGTAAATGTAATTGTAATTGTAATTGTAATTGTAATTGTAATTGTAATTGTAATTGTAATTGTAATTGTAATTGTAATTGTAATTGTAATTGTAATTGTAATTGTAATTGTAATTGTAATTGTAATTGTAATTGTAATTGTAATTGTAATTGTAATTGTAATTGTAATTGTAATTGTAATTGTAATTGTAATTGTAATTGTAATTGTAATTGTAATTGTAATTGTAATTGTAATTGTAATTGTAATTGTATTTGTATTTGTATTTGTAATTGTAATTGTAATTGTAATTGTAATTGTAATTGTAATTGTAATTGTAATTGTAATTGTAATTGTAATTGTAATTGTAATTGTAATTGGAATTGTAATTGTAATTGTAATTGTAATTGTAATTGTAATTGAAATTGTAATAAAACATTAAAAATATTTTTTTTTAATTACTATATCAGTTAAGATATTCGATTATATAGTCTAAAGTTCGTACAGTATTAAATAAATACATATGTAGTGTACATACGGAACCCTTCATGTGCGTGTCAAATCCCTGCTTTACTAAATTTATTTTGTCTTTTCTAATGCAAATCATTTCATTATAAAATTAGCCTCAAATTAGGGGAATTTATTATATTTCGAATTTTGAAATTAATTCCATAAAATTCTGCTGAAACATATTTATGTCCAATTTCAATCGAACATATTTAAAAAAGCGTGTTTTCATTTAACTAAATTTTCTTTTATTTTCAATTATTTTTTAGTAATTTTTTTACATTTTATGATATTGAATTGTAATTGACTTATTTGCCATAAAATTCAACATCCGAACGAATTCCTCTGGAATACTGACTTCTCAAATTGACGGTGGCGAACTTGTAACCGGGACCACCAGCATAGAGTGTAGGTATGGCACCCGAAGTGTTGGTAAAGCGATCATAAACGTAAATTGCGCTGATATTTCTGTAGTTTACTTGACCCTTAAACAAAATAACATGGTTTCAGCGAATAATATTAACATATTTAAAAATATAATTATAATGCGTTTAGTGCTTTTGAATTTGTGCTTAAAAATTTCGAAAGAATTAGTTTCTTATAAAAGAAAAAAAAAATATTAAAAATGTAAAAAAACATTATGACTAAGAGTCCAAACACAATGTTTGCGGTGCGGTGTGGGAGAGAAAAATAAACATAATACAACGGAAGACGGCAACGGCAATACTTATCATAGTTTGTTTAAATTTATATTATTTTTTGTGCATACATTTTTATAACTAAAAACAAAAAATGATTAACATTTTATACATTCGCAGATATATTTGATATGTTTTTTAAACTTTTATACTCTATGACAAAAATTTTTGAACTTCAAAATCATGTTTTTTTTGCAATAATGTTGTGAACACAGCCAATTATTAAAAAACTATGGCAACGTCAGCAAGAGAAAGAACGTGAAAAATTGAGAGAATAAAAAAATGCGCAACGAAAATAACATAGATTTTAATTTTATTCCGTTCCGCATTGCGGTTTTTTACTTCAAAACCGCACCGCAATAAATAATCGTTACATTGTGTTCAGACTCTAAGTTCCACCTTTTTTTGTTCTCTATTTTTTAAATACTTTTTCTTATATTCTTTAAAAAGAAGTGGAAACACAAAAAAAATTTAAATACATATATATTTTTTTTTATCAAATCACCACTTACATATCTTGGAAAAGCAACGTTGAGGTTAATATAGTTTCCATTGATGGGGTTACGATGAACTTGTTCGCGGTGCAATAAATAGTCATTGTAGACACGTCTGCCCCAACTGGCACTGCTGGTGAATGCAACTGCTGTCAAGGAGGCAATTAAGCAAACAGTTAGTAGAAATTTCATATTGATTTTTTTTTTAATTTGTATTGTTGTACTGAAAGCTTTTAACTAGCTGCTGCTCTTAACCAAGTTCAGTTAAAACTCTTGAAGTTAAGAAATAAAGGCAAGGTTTTTATACTTAATATTTGATCAGAGATAGAGAACGTAGAAATTAGCCTCCTATCATATCAAAAAGATTAAACTAAATGGTTAGTGCTTTTCTGGGAATTGTTTTAAATTGACTGTTGTTATCAGCGTAAGCAGTCTTCCAAACAAAAGCAAGCAAATGTGAAAAAAATATACTGTTGTGATCTTAATTAATTTTTGTTTTCTTAAGTGTTTTTATCTGATATCAGACAATTTTTCTTCAAAAAGTTTTATATATAAAACCAAAGCTTTTATATCGCCAAAAAAGAGAATAATATGTGCAGTCAACTTTTGATGGAGTGGAAAGTTTTTCCTTATAAGTACTCTATTTATAATTTCAACATAGCTATAACTGACAATAGATGGTTTTGCAGAAAATGAGTTTAAATTGTTCTAGTAACTAAGAATTGTTGTTTGTTTTGTTGGTTATGCAAGGTCTACATCAGAGAAGAGCAATGAGTAGTGAAAAATTGAATAGAGTTAATTCATGACTTATAATTTCTTGTATTAATGCACACTCCTACTTATGCAATGTTCTCTATGAGTCAGAGAAAGTTTGAAGTGCGCATCGAACTCATACATAGAAACATTTATGACGTTGTTGACTCTCCTTAACTCAATGCCTATGAACGATGCAAAATAAATAAGTATGATTCAAAATGCGAACTTGCCATACAAAAATTACAGTTCTCATTATGAGGTTGTGTGTTTGTTTCTCTGTTGCTTGTTTTAGTTTTTTTTGCTGGAATTGAAAACCAACCCTATTTATTACTATTGCATAATACTTCCAACCTGTTTAATGACTAAACTTTTAAATAAACATACATACATGAGCTAAATGAGCTAAATCAATGCAAGTAGTATAAGTACTTTCCTGAAATTATAAAACAAACTGAGGTGCCTTTTAAGTGTGAGTGTGGCATGAATATGAATGTCAACGTCGCATTCATGTTTATTTCAACTTATTTATAAATCAATGTCATTGCTAGTGTGCTTTCATCAGAGTAGTTGGGTTTAAACGATGTCTACGCATTTATATTTAAAATTTCATGAGTCAGCATGAATAGCAAAAACACTATTCATTGCCGATCACTGGTGTACATGCAGTTCGTTTCTGCTAAAAAAACTTTTCAATAGGCTTTAATCCAACATTTTTTAAATTCGTGTCAAACGCATTGAATAAAAACAAAATATTGAAACCAAAATTTTTGGCATAAGCTAAAAAAAACTTAATATAAAATGATATATGGCAAATTATTCTCCAATATTCTCTTAAAAAATTAATTAATGATAATTAATAATTAATGTGTGTAAAGGTTTGTGTCTGCGTTTGAAGTAGTGTGTCTTGCAGCCGATAGGTTGAAAAATTTCCGTATTTGCCAAACCTTTTGGGAATTTAATTTTTCTAGCGATACACTGTTGAAATCTTCGGGCTTGTATTTTCTTGTTGCACTATGTAATCAATGCTCGACATTGACTTATTCAATTTGTGTGGAACTCCGAATTTGTTTCTAACACTATCTCTGAGAAACTCTGTTTTCGCTGCCAAGTTAAAATGACAAAAAAAAAAAATAACGATTGTAACATGTTCAACTTAAAAATGGACGCAGCCACAGCAATAATTAAAAATTGTGGAGAAAAAGAATCTTTTTGACGAAAACTATCGAAAATATTTTGACTTCTGAGAGAAGAAAATAGACGATGTGACTGACGCCCATTTGCTGTTTTAAACACGAGAGCATTTTTGTTTGTTTTAAAAGCTGATAACTTTTTTTTTTTAATAAAAAATCTTGATTTCCAAGAACTTCTTTACTTTGCATAAGCAGTTGCATTATTTTAAAATACCAATTTAAGAAATATATTATATATTAAATTTTTTTAATTTTTTTATAAAATTTCCTAGTTTTTCATACAAACTAAAACTGTTGGGAACAAAATAACAGTTTTCCAAATCAGTATTAAAAAAACCCATTTCAAAAATAGTTAGAGGGTTAATGTATATCAACAAAATGTTGCTTGTAATGTTCTGAATAAAAGCTCTGAAGACAATATTCAACAAAGACCTAAGTATCATACGATTTTCTATATGTTTTACTACAGCAGGGTGTAACTTTACAAACGCCGTAAAATGAATTTCAGATGACAACTTGTAAAATTCAACTACACGTATTTTTTAATCTGCTCTGCAAGAATATGCCCCAGGCAGAACATTGCTATTTCTGTAGGTGTTGGACAGTGTAATTAATGTGATTTTCTAAAGTAGACCAAAAAAATAGAAATAAGTGCCGATGAAGTGTGTAGTGGCATAGAAAAATTTAACATTTTCCGCTGGTTAAAGTCTAATTTAACTGTTCTTGTCTTATTTAAAAAACCATCTAACCTGGAACTGGGCAAAATTTATAAAGGAAAAATTCTCTTTAATGCTGAAATGTTTTTTATTTTTTATTTTATATATTTTTTACTATTTACAATAAATTCAAATGATAAATTAAAATTGGTTTATTTAGCAAAAATATTAACTTCTACAAAAATTCCTTTTGAATACAGACTTCTTAAATTGACGACGAATTGAAACAAGAACCATCTCGATTTGTTACTATTTTTTTTAAATCAACGTACTCACCAAATAACAATCACACTTATTCCAGTTGTCAACATCGATGTCAGTTTGATACAAAAAAAAAATTAGCGATTGTGTACTAGTTCTCAAGAAAAATTTTTTTACTATTGGCTAACAGTCTATTTTTCTGTTCCCCAAAGTCTAGAAAATAGACTTAGTCTGTCAATAGCAGTCAGTTGTTTTCAAAAACGACTAAATAAGCTAAAATTTTTTGGTTCAACAAGAAAATGCAACCCCAAAGATTTCAACAGTGTATCGCCAGAAAAATTAAATTTCCAAAAGGTTTGGCAAATGCGGAAAATTTTCCAACCGATCGGTTGCGAGACACACTACTTCAAACGCAGACACAAATCCTTACACACATGCATATACATACATCCCTCCATACGGACATCATCGTAAAAATATTTAAAATCGACTCGCACAACCTCAAATCCTAGAAATATAATGATAAATCGATTTTTGAAAATTTGGTTAAAATGAGTAAATTTCTATAGCGCGAAATTAATCTAATTCTAAATTTTAATTTCCCGATGTTATTTGATATTTTATTTTTGTTCAGATTCCTATCATAAAATTTTATTTATTTATTTATTTATTAAATCTTACAAATAGAATTACAAATTATATTGAAACTTAATTTAAACGAGAATAGTAACAAAGACCATCACTCGTTGTAGTGAAACAGACCAGAGTCTGTGGTGGGAATCGAACCCACAACCTCCACACTAATAGGCTGGCACACTACTAACCAGCCTACCGAGGCACACTATCATAAAACTAATAAGCAAATAAACGTATAACTACAGATTAATTTCTTTTATATATTTATGTATGAAAAAAATATTAAAAATTTATAAATAAAATTATTGGACTCTTAAAGCGTTTATGTTTATGATTCTGTGTTTAATTTTAACTTTTAATAAACTGGAGTCGAAGTTATTATTTGCCATAAAATTCAATGGTTGAATTAATGCCTCTGGAACGTTGACTCTTCAAAATGATTATGGTCGAATTGAATCTAGTATTAGTGGTTTTATGCAAAGGTATAGCGCGAATTGGCACAGCTCCCGAACTATTTGTAAATCTGTCATAGACCACAATTGCTGTCACGTTTTCAGATCTCGCCGAGCGGGCTCCCTGAAAAAACTTATAAATTTACAAAAAATATAAACAAATGTTTTCTTTTAAATAAATATTTACCAGTTTTGGATAGGCCACATAGATCTCTTGTATAAAATCTTTCACAGGAAAACGTATTACATTTTCACGATACAACAAATGATCGGTGGCATTACGTTTGCCCCAGCTAATAAATTTGCTGTGACTCAAACTGATTGCAGTTACTAGTAAATACAAACTTAATAGAAATTTAATATTCATAATTGTAAAGGTGTTTAGGAAAATTTTGCAAAACTAAAAAATAAACTTCATGCACTCACAGATCAACTCTATATGAACTAAATGACGAATGATAAAGGCATACAAGAGGAAATTGAGCAAGTGATATACATAATTAGATTTTTTGCGGTTAAAGTGAAAGATTTTTATTATACATAGAAATTTTAAAAAGAATACACACAGTATGCATACACGTTTATTTAGAACCGTGGTCGGCAAATTAAGGGCGCCCTACCTTTTAATATAGTCTTCTTCTATTACTTCTCAGCAAGAACACTCCCAGTCAAATGACCGGTCATGTGATGCCTTTATCTATCTCAGTTTCTATCAGTTTGTTAAGGGCAATGTGGAAAAAGTGATGTAAACTTTTGTGTAGGTGTGATTTTGCATCTTTGTCTAACTAATTAAAAATGTCTACCATGGAACATATATAGCTGACCTGCTTACTCTGCCGTATTCTTACTTGTCATTGGTGATGTATGTGACGGTCACGACTGCCTCATCATACTTGATGTCTATAAGCATCATAGCAAACTAGTCAAACCTGCATAATTATATTAATAAACACAATTTTTATATTATTTTAATTGTTTTTTATTACAAAAAATAAAGATATACACAAGTTAAATATTAAGAAGGATTAAAAACAATCAAAAACATTAAATAGCCTGGGGGTCATCTATCTTTTTCACGCTTTTGTCAATCACCAATACGCATTAGTTTTTATAAATATCTAAAATATGGAAAAGAAATATACATATACGTACCCAGGCAGAAAAAGACAATCTTCACGACGTTGCTTCGATTGTCTGCGGGTACAACTAACATCAGTACAACATTCGTTTACCTAAATTTTAATGTTCTCATAACATTAAAATGATAACGCCAAATCACCGTCCTCCGACTCTTGTTTTCATTGTTGTCACAACACTCTAAATACAAATTTTTAAGGTCGTCACAATGTAAATTTCCCAACTTACGTAAAATTTTTGTATTTACGGTGTTGAAGCGGTAAAAAATTATTGTAAACGGGGTATTTGGGGAACTAAAGACAAATTTTTGTATTTACGGTGTTGTAGCGGTATAGAATTATTGTAAACGGGGTATTGGGGAAGTAACGTCGGTTTTTTGTGAATACAGTGTTGTAGTGGTATATCATTACTAAGGCCGCGGTATTTGTAAACGTTAAGTCATATTTTTGTGTTTACAGTACTGTGGTGTTACACAAATTTTGGAAGAGTCGTAATTTTGTATTTACAGTGTTGTGATGGTACATATTCACCCTTATTCTATTTGGCGTCGGCAACATAACACGACGCCGTTTTTAATGTTTTTTGGCACATCGGTATTCCCGTAGATAGTATTGCAATTTATCGATGACTGTCAGCATATGTTTGGCATTCTGTACGAAAAATTGATGTTGATGTTGCCGTTCATTTTGTCGTCAATGTTTTTGATGTAGTGTTCTGTTGTGTGCATTCCTCAATGAATTTGAAAAATAATTTAAATAGTAAAAAGGTGAAAATATAAGAAATAAAAAAGTATATATACATACATACATACGTACATACATATTTATTTAAACAAATTAAAAAAAAGGGAAAAATGTTAATATGGACAAAATTAAAATTACCAAACCCAATTAATTTGAAGAGGTTGTTTAGCAGTTGAAAAAAGTCCTTCTTTAAGTTAGAGGATTCCGCAGGGGCAGTGTTCCTAATACTTTCAAGATACAGTGGGAAATTGTTGTGACTGCACTAAATTCCCTCGGTGCACCATTAGAACTAGTGGTAAATGGCAAAATGTAAAGTAAATAGGGTGTTGGGAAAGTATACTCTATGAAAGAAATATTTTTACAGATCTGACGGGACTTGAGCTTTAAATTAAAAAAAGGTTGCAAACAATGCTGAGCGTTAAGCAACAAGAGGCAGCGTATATAAACAATTAGCAATAAGCCCATTGGAGGAAGCTGCAATCTCCAATAAACGTTGATCTGATCCCTTTTGTTTCCAAAATCAGGTTCAATTGTATCCAATACATGCTTAAATGATGTTTTATTCAGCCGAAAATAAATTTAAAATATTAAAACGATGAACATTTCTCATTATTTCACAAAAATATATCGAAATTTATCACTTACTTTTCATTGGGTAAATTACAAATGCAATGACTTTTGTCTGAGAAATCTTCTTTTCACTAATAAATTTTTTATTTTCTTCGTCCCGATACGAAAGAAAAACATTTTATTTTAATTTATGTACAAACCTTTTACTTATTCAAAAACACTTCTACCAAAAATAGTAAACAAAATGAATCAGCTGTCTCAAATATTGGATATGTGTATTGAATTTATCGATAAACAGGCAACGTCGTCGTAACATTGTTAGTGAATACAAAGTTCGCATTGATGTTGTGTTAAATTGATGTTGTTTAAAAATTGACGACGATGTTGCCGACGCCAAATAGAATAAGGGTTATTTTTTGGGCAAAGTCACAATTTCTGCCTGGGTATGTATATTTAATTAAACTTTGGAAATCTCTTTATTTAATATTATTTTTACTTAACTTTTTTAACACTTCACAGACCGAACGAATTGTATATTTTGCAATAAAATGCGTTTTTTTTTAATTTTTGGCATATGTACATTAGATGTTCCACTCTTACATACATGTTAGAGTAGAGCAACTAGAGCAATTGACTGTCACTGCTGATTTCAAAATAAAATTTTTGTAATCTTTTGTGTTAGTTTCTGTCATTCATTTTTTGTAGTGTTACAAAACGTTGTATGTATTGCATACTCTTAATAATGCGCGTTGCCAGAGAAGAAGTGGTTTTTTCCCAATAATAAGAAAATATGTGTGATGAGAATTTGCTAAATTTTTTATTTTCAGAAAATTATTATGACAAACCAAAAGGTTTGCTTTGTCAACGTGCGTTGTCATGCATTAAAAGACTTGAAATTCAAAGGCATTTTCAAGCATATTTTAAAACTATTTTAAGAAAATTTTCTACAAAACCGTCTTTTTACTCACCAAAACCCTGACGTAGCAACAACAAAAGATGTTTTTCTTTGTAAACAAAACTTGAGTGTTTCTTCTGGCCGTAATAAAATCGAGTTTGCCATTGGAGATTTAAAATTTCAAATTAGAAAAATGAAACACAATTGCACTGGCAATACCGATTTTTGATGAGAGTAAATATAACTCATACAATCGTAAAATGAAATCGTATAGGTTGCTGACCATGGATTTAGACCTACTTATAAGAAAAAAACATATCGTAGAACGGAGTAGACTAAGAGAGGTCTACAATGTTCCACAGAAGTATTATTCGTAAGGTATTACAACCAGAACTTACTACACAGAAAAAAAACAAAGTTTAATTAATTTTCAAAAACCAAATTCATTAAATCAGAAAATATTTTGCATGAATGATGACCTACAAATAATTTTTTAAATTCTGATAATTATTTCCTAAAAATTTAAATTTAACAGAGTACAACTGAGAAATTTTTTTATTTAAATGTGTTGGTGCTTATCTTGCTTGATGATTGACGCAACGTACTGTCGTGCTTTTGTTGTTGTTTATTTTGATTGATCGTGTTGTATACATGTAAATGCCGATAATAAGCCGAAAAACGTAGTGGCCAGTTTCTGATCTATGCGGTTTTTTTGAACAAACATTTACTGGAACATTAAAATTTATTTAGTGAAACTAAATTTAATTTCAAACAAGCATTTATTTGAAAATTTCTTGGGAATAATTTTTGCAAAATATTTTGTTTTTGAACCACTGTGCAACAATAAAAGATAATGCCGAATTTCAAGTACAAAAAACTAATTTGTACAGTATTATATTACTTTAATTTATGTTATGTTATGTTGTGTTACATTATATTATCTTACATTGTTATGTTATGCTATGATGTGCTATGTTATGTCCTGTTATGATTTGTTGTGTTGTGTTATGTTATGCTACGTTGTGTTATTTTGTGTTACACTGCAAAACAGAATATATGATTTTTATTTAGTTTAAATAAAAATAAATGATCCTCATGTACTTATATTTCCTGATTATGATGGCGTCATGAGTTTTTTTCTAACAGCTCCCGTTTAAAAGATATATTAATATTTAGCATCTGCATAAATTATACCACTTTCAATATTATTCGATTAATATTTCACGAATGAGCTTCCAAACTGAAAAATACTTTCTGGATTAATAATTTAAACAAAAATCTCTTTCAATTTTATATTATTAAATTCTTCACATGAAATCTCTTATTATCTTTTAGCAATGTGTTGCCATGTTAGTAATTTTACTGCTAGATTTAGCATAATCTTTTGTAAAAAAAAGTACATCAAGTATTTTTAAAAATTTAAATTTAAAGTCTGGCATTTTCCTATTTCTTCTGTAGAACAGTTAGCAGAAATTTGGACCCAATTATCATTTTCAAATCATTGTTTTCTGGCATCACTGCATTTTTGAAAGTAAAATTAATTGAAACAGCTGTTCATGCACAATTGATTGTACTGCATCTGTTATACTCTGCCTTGTATACGTACCTATAGTTTTAGGCTTTACAAAAGAGCTAAAATTATAGATAATTTTAATCTCAACAAAAATAAATTTCAAGTTCACTTCATTGTATTTAAATTTTTCGGTATAAAAATTTCTATTGAAATTATTTCATCGGCCATAAGATGCAACAGTTGAGTTAATGCTATCGCGTAAGTTGACTCTTCCAGTCGACATTACCAAATTTGTAACCAGTACCATCAGACTACAGAGAAGCTTGGCCACCAGAACTATTTCTAAAACTATCATAGGCAAAAATAGCGGTAATGTTTCCTATATTAACTTTACCCTTAGAAAAATCAAAGAGAAAAGGAACCCGTTTAGAAGAAAAAATTGTGTTTGCACTTTTTTTTCAAATAATATACTCAATAATTGAAGACAGGCCACACTTTTGGTGAACGATCCCCTAAAAGGATGCCCCTTATAAAGTTGACTGTTGCTTACACAGCGCACTTCTATTTAAAAAAATACTTGAGTGTGTCGTACAGAGGATGCTTTAGTTGTATTTATAAAAAACATGTAATTGTACATTTATTTCATCACAGTTTAGGTTTGTGTATTATACAAGTAATTTCTCTTAAATATTCTGAATAATGTTTTGCAGGAAAGGGCGGCCTATATTTGTAAAAATTTTAAAATGTGATACATTTTGGAACCATCTGTTTAAATTCCTTATGCCAATTGTTGCAATTTTCATGTCTGCAATTACGGAAAGCTTAAAATAAATAAATTTGCTTACAATTTTTTTTACCAATTGAGAGAGAGCCCAATGTTATCTAGATTTAACATTGGGCTCTCTGATTTGCAGCTGCTTTGTTGTAAAGTAAGTAAATCTAATCTTTTTAGTACCTAAAAATCAATTCACGTGCTATCAGATTCGTATATATGTATGCGTACATATTTAAGGCATTGCGTTTTTATCGTATACTTTTACTGTTAAAATTTATATAATATCGATTAAAATAAAAAATTTCATTTATTAGTGTAGAATGCACACTTTCTCTATGATTCAAAAGCCAACTTGATTTTTTTTTTGATTTTGTTTTTTCATTTAATTCTTTTTACTTTATTTTTACTCAAAATTCGAAAGAAAAAAAAATAAATAAATACAAAAAAAAACACTTATTACTGATAAGAAATTCTAGCGAAAAATGAATTGTGTTGTAAAGTTTTATTTTTAAATCGGAAAGAGAAAATATTAAATGCCAGCCATGAGTGCTTTTTATTAGAAAAAAATTACTCAAAATAATCGAAATTAAAGATGTTTTTTTTTCTCTTGCAATTCCTCTAAAGGCCAAATGGCAGAAATTAAATAAGTTAAAAAGTTCGAAACAGAAATGCCGGCACATCGAGAATGATTAACAAAATTAGTGTTGGGCTAAACAAATGAAGTCGTTGTAAAAAACCGGTCTAAAGTATACTTCAGCTATAGCAATCGTTTAGGAATATCAGTAATTAGGTTAGGTTAGGTTAGTTTTCACGGATTGCCAGTTTTCTTGGATTTTAGTCGAGTTTGTATTTCAATATAATGTAAATTCGAAAGCCTTTTCTTTTGTTTTAAATTATAGAGTAGATCCTTTCGGTTCAGTGCAGAACCACCTTGAAAACTGAACAAATGAGTAACAATTTAACAAGACTTCTAAATTCCTCAGCGGGCGACTGCCCAGTAAAACCATCCTTTCCTCAGAGAGAGAGAGAGCATATATTTTAGATATCTGTAGTTACCAGAACAAGTGCATACATCGTTTTGTAGCCATATTTGGCTCACCTTTGAACAGATAACCTCGCTAAATCATCTGATCTCTGCGATCCAAAATAGATTCTGCTGAATTTGAATTTTATGTGAAGCCAACCTTTTTATACATGTCTATTTGAGCTACGGACTTGAATAATTTATCCGCAATGATATTTTCAGCACATTTTTATCCTCTAGAACCAAAGGTATATCCAGTTTTGAATGTATTGCTATTTTGTTTAGAGACACGCGACATTCATATACCAAATTGGGATTTCTATTGACAACCTAAAGATACTTGATCGCAGCTTTTCTGTCAGTACAAATTGGGATGAATTCATTAAATATTCTACAATATCTCATCCAATTAGCTTCTAATAGGAAGGCTGATAGTTATCAAGCAACATGGATTATATGTACATCTTTATCACGCTTTCATGATGATAAGAAGGCTTATCCGAGAGTGTTATGGCAATTTCTTTTTCAGGCACGCTGAAAATAATTTATATTAGCCGACAGACCAGTTGCTAATTCCCAAATTCTGGCATGTACCTTGAAAGAAGTCGGATCGCCAATTGCTTAAGCCAAAGAGATCAGCTAGCAACCAATGCATCATTGTCAACAATATTTTTGATAGAGTGGTGGGAACTGCACCTGTAATCAGTGAAAGTATGTAGTATTGTCTAGTGAAGTCGTTCAGTTGGTTAAATTTTTCATCAAACCCTTGTAATTTAAAATGGTTTAATCATATGTTTGTATCGAAAATGACAGATTGTATGAGTACGACTCAAGTAGTGTATTGCAATCGACCACACTAGTGCATCATATATAATTTTAGGCTTTATTACCATATTGGCTAAATTAGTTAGCCCGTTGACTACAAAACCGAATGTTCTGTGCTCGAACCAGGTCTACAACAGTCAATAAATTAACAACACCACGCATATGCATTATGATATGCATTAGTGTCCTTTGTATGTTGCAGGCATAAGGCACTGGTCACTAAATCTATACCGGTTTCAGCGGATGCTACTCCTAATGTAACATCAGAGCGCCTTCCTTCGATGGTATTGTTTAGCAGAATTATTGACAAAGTAAAATAACGACTAAAATGGCTACTAAATAAGGCTTCAAAATTATATACGCCCCATTTAACACCAGAGGCACTGCAGCACTGCAAATGAGCATGCAAAAAAAGAAGAGTTGCAAGATAATTAAGCTTTTCTCTACCTCATTCTCCACCACCTGTCTTCTCTATAACTATCCCTTCCCTATCACGCTCTCTCACTATATTCTCTTTACCTCACAGGTAGCACAAATGGATAATTATATTGGACCCATGTGAGTTGGACTCTAACCGTTCACCCTTCCTTACCAGCAGCCTGGTAACCTAACCTAACCTAACCTACCATATTGAAGAGCCATTTGTGATTTACACCATTTGTTTCCAAGAACTTCTCTGCAGCCTTTCTAGAGGTATATGTCTGTCATTGACGAGATTTTGCAGTGCCATGACAATTTCAACAGATACTTCGCATTATCAGACTACCTAAGTTCTGTTGCGTTTAGAAGTGGAGAGAATGGTATCTTATCTTGAAGGGCAAAAGTGCATTAGTGCGATTCACTAACGTTTTTTTATAATAATCGCATCGCTAAAATAATTATAACAAAAATTTATCAAATTTGCTATTCAGTAGCATTTTTAACAATATTTTTTTTTGTAGGTTAATGTGAGCTGTGTCGTTATTTATCGGCAAAAACTAACAGAAAATATCAGCTGTGTACTATCGGTAAAAAGAACTTACAGAATCACACAACCATTATTGCAACCGACAAAATGTATAGACAAAAATTGCGATTGACTGATCATTAAAAGTTACTGAATAGCACCACAGTTTTCTAATAATTTACAATGAAGCCACTTTCGCTACTCCACCTGCTGACGGTTCTCAGTGTAGCCCGCAGTGCTTGCTACCACTATGTCATCTACATATGCCATGGTTTTCAGCATCATGGAATCAAGTTCCATAGTGAAAGGTTCCATAGAAGAGGCGAAAGAACATCTTCCTGCTTTGTACCTCGGTTTACTACTTTACAGCCCGTGCTGTAGTGGTTGCGATTACCCTGTTGGTCAGTAAATTTCAGACTAGTTTCATATCCTTTTGATGGAAATTCAGTCTTCTTAGAGCTATCATGATGATCTCTGGTTTCTCATTATTTAAAGAACCCTCTACTCTATTGAAGCATGTTAAGATATCAGTTTGGACTTATCAATTATACATTCCATGGTTTCCAGAAGAAAAGAGAGCAGAATTAAAGGTTTGAAATCTTTCGGGAAAGTTCTTGTAGGAATTTAGAAATGAATACCACCGAACTCGTAGTCCATGAAGCTGGTATATATGACAACAAAAAGCAGGCCATGGGTATCTTGAATAGCGATAAAAAAAATAAGTTTCGCATAGTGCTGAAGATTAGCTGTTATAATGTTGTCTGCTACCTGTGACTTGTATGGGCCAAAAATCTACCAAATAAATCTTTCTTTATATGCAAAAATTTATAGTGGAATGTGTCTATTTGATGTAACGGTCAGACATTCACCCATGCTTCCCCTACATGGCAGTTCAAGTCCGTCGTCACCTCAATGTCCGCTGATTGCCTAACGACGTTTTCTTACGGTTTCTTAATGAAATTAATGGTAGTATGGACGGTTAATAAGATTGTGCAAACATAAAAACTTTCTAATGTCCTTTCTACATTATTGTGCAAAATCTCTAGAACTTTAGAGCTTCGCGTTTCCCATCAAATACTTAAATTTGTATGGATACTACAGACTTTAAATGCAAAAAAAAAATTAGACTCTTCGCCTGCGAAATTGCCTGTGAGCATTTGCCATTGCAGGATTCTACCATGGTGATGATGGCAACTGCTATTTTGATGACTAGGCGATTTTGAATGATCCTTGAATCCAAAATAAGATCCAGACTTGCAATATTTGTTGCAGCTATTTTTCAATATGTGGAAGAGTGTTGACTGGGACTAGGATTACATTCAGTTTCTCCCATGCAGTGAAAATATGAATGATGAATGAATTACTTGAAATGAAAGTGTATATAAATTTCACTTAAGTTATTACAATTACAAATTTTACTCAACTAAAAATTTGAAAGTATAAAGTTTACTATAAACGAATTTTGGTGTTGAAAATCAATTCAATTAGAATAATTTTTGAAAATTTAGGTTAGGCTCTTTTGTATTTTATATGACGATATGTATTTTTGCACAAATAGTTGTTATAGCCTGGTTATTTTGGAAAAAAACTTCGATTTTGATGTACAGCTTATGTTCTAATTTTTACCCAACTAATTGAGAATTATTTTTAACTATACATTGAAAATTGTTGCAGATTATAGAACAATTTTTATAGAATATTTTAAAATTTATTTCGACAAACTATACTAAAATTAAACTTGTTGTCTTGCTGTATTCTCTCCGTTTTTGATATATTTTTTAATTTTTTATTTCTGCAATTGAAGGGTGTATACAATTCGTTTAAGTTTAATTACGAAAATCATCTCTTGCATTTCTTAACAACTTTTTTTTAATGCCAGCACAAATCTCCATCAATGAAAAATAAGCAAAGCTAAGCTTTGATTTTTAAAATGAAATGAAAATTAGTTTTAAAAATTGCTTGCTTCAGCACGGATTGAAAATATATTGTTATCAAAAGCAAAATTTTGTAAAAAGAGACTCATCAAGTCCGAAAAAGAAACAAAACGTGTGCCACAGAATTTATAAAAAAAAATCAATTATTATAAACGTGTGTGTGGCTTGTAAAATTCTAATAAATAATATTGAAAAATAAAAAGTTGCCTGTAAAACTTATGAAAAATTTGTAAAGGTACAGTGCGGGAAAAAAGTCTTATCTAACAAAATGCAAAATATACGATTTTTTTTAACTGTTGCGGTTTTGAGTCTACTGGCCACCGCTTATGCCGTTTCCAGTACTTGGGGTAATATATCCAATTCAGCCCAGTTATTGCATGCCGAGCAAATATTTAATGCTTCATCGCCGGGGAAATATGTGACTCATGAAATTAAGTTTCCCAAAAACGTAAGCTTCTCCACAACAATTCAAAAGTGTGTTAGTCATCAAACATTGAAGTATAATATAAACTTTATTTCATTCTGCTTGTTTACGCGTACCCTTGAAAAAAGTCAAAACTATAAAAGAATTTTTATTGTGGGCTAATTATAAACGAAAGTTTTTTTTATTGAGTGAAACAGTCGCTGGCGTCTTATCAATTCGAAACATTTTAATTGCTTTTCTTCTTTCCAACAACTTTGGCTGGCTTCGCTTGTATTTAAGAATGGTTTCGTTTTCTTTTGATTTAAGCTTATCTGCATTATATTTTATTCTCAATATAAAAGATTTGATTCTTTCTCTGCTCTTCCGCCCTTCCCCTCCCCCGCTTTAATAAACCAAATCTCACTCACTCTCTCTCTCTTTCTTTCTATTTGTGATGCCTATTCAAGGTTGCTTTCTATGCGCCTTTTTATTGAACAGCAAAAATTAATAGCAACTGCTTTAATTACATGCATATACCCACACACAAACATGCATAAAAACATTTGTATGTACACACATACATACAAGTGTATTTCCCCTAATTATAAAAGTGGCCTAAATCCCATGCATTTGTGCTTCTATTATTAATATTAAATAAATCTGAAGAAAACTTAACTAAATTATGCATAATATAAACATGTTTTTTTAATTTGTACAAATGTAATTTATTAAATATCTCAACAAATGACTTAGACCACTTTCATAGTAAAAGCACATATAAGTATATAGTGCACACAAATATTTAAATATTTATGTATATAATTTTCTTCATTATTTCTTTTTAAATGCTCTTAAAGTCTGTTTTTTTATAGAAATTAGTCATTATAGTTTTTTTTTTGCAAAATTGCGTTTTTCTGCTACCGGAAATCTTTTTTTTTTTTTTTTTTTGCTAAAAATTTATTTGCTGATAAACCCAGTTCAGCCTTTGAAGGGAAATTAAGCTAAGCATATGCGGTTTAAAGCAGTTTTTGATGTCGTATCTCTATATTGTTTAGGATTTTGCAAAAAAAATACGCATATACTATCTTCATTACACTACATACGCACATATCGCGCTTGTTCATCGTTTTGTATCCTTCTTTGTGATAAAAAATATATAATTTTGTAATTTATTATTTATTTAGAGGAGCAGGCGCGATATGTTTGTGTATGAATTGTAAACATACATAAAAAAAATCGCTCTCTAAGCCAAATTATATGTGATAAATATTAATTAACCAAATAACACCAAAGTTAATTGTAAATATTGTGCCAAACATTTAGTAGAATGGAACAACTAGCTGTTTTCGAAGGACACTGCATCTTCATCATCAGCGTTCTTTGTGTTTGGTTCAATGTGTTTGTTGTTAGCTGATGTAGATTTCTGCTTTATATACTCAAAGTTTCAGTGCAAATGGAATATGAGAATTGGTTTTATTCATCGCTTGGCTGCCCAAGTAACACTTCAACTAGACTTCAATAAATTCAAAAAAGCTTACAAAAAAATCCTAATGTTTATAGATAAACTTGCATTAAATCATTGAGCATTACAAAACTGCCATCACTAGGCAGTAGGCTAAAAAACGTTTCTTTTATTTTTATTCTTAACTCGTGATTTATAAGAACTGCAATAATATTTTAAGCCTCGTGAAGAGATATAATTAATTGGTAAAAACCAATTTATGCTAAAGTCAGATTTTTACTGAAATAGTCCTATAGATATATCTTTAAAACCTAACATGTCAATATTTTAAACAGTGCCTCGTTTCTGTAAGAAATGTGAGAACTTTTCGAGTCGAACAAATTGTTATCATCCTGTGAAACACAGGGTGAATAAGGAGAAAACTATCTTTTTTGATACTTTTTGTAAGTTTATATGAATTTTTATG
The DNA here is from genome assembly GCA_905220375.1 of Tachina fera. NCBI lineage: Eukaryota > Metazoa > Arthropoda > Insecta > Diptera > Tachinidae > Tachina > Tachina fera. The sequence goes on along the minus strand of LR999967.1, from coordinate 96,600,546 downwards.
TGAATAACCCTGTATCAAATAGGGCAACCAATATAATTATTTAATTTTTCTCGATGCGAGAACTTCTCACAAGTTACAGAAATGGGGCACAGCTTGTGAACATGTTCTTTATATTTTTGGTAAATTCAAACTTGAAAACTTTTTAAGTTATGTGACTTAACAAAAAAAATAATAATTGTACTGAAATAAAATTCTTATTTAAAAAACGCTGAAGAAATTAGTTGTTTGCATGTTTTTTTATGAGGGTGGCGTTGGTTGAAGCATGTTGACTACAAAGCCGAAGGTCTCGGATTCGAGCCTGGCCTCTGACAGTCATTAAAAATAACAACACTTCACATTTTTCTGGTGTGCATTAGTGCTCTTTTTTTTAAACGTTGTTGTGGAAAAAATTCAACGATGCAGGCACTGGTCACTAAAAACTATATACCGACTACATCAGATACTAATCCTAATGAAACATCAGAGCGCCCTCCTTCGTTGTGTAGCAGAATCATTGTCGAAGTAAAATAACTAATGGCTTTAAAATATGGGGTGTATTATATATATTATTATATGATACCAGAAAGCGCTGCAACACTTCATTATCAAAAAAGCCTGCAAAAAAGCAGAGTTGTAAAATAATGTATCTTTCCTCCATCTCTTACTTACCCTCATACAGCGATGCCAACTTAGCTATTTTAGAGCTAGATTTAGCTCTTTTAGATTGCTTCTAACTCGAAATTTTTCGCTTTAGCTCTTTTTAATAAAAAAAGCTAACACTGCTCTTTTCAATTGTGGAAACGGCACTTTTGGCACTTCTTGCATCTTATAGTAACTTTTCCCGTTTTTACCCTATTATTTCTTCTTTTGGGCATTTTCGTTTTTGGCAACTATGTTTTTGCAAATGCAGATACTTTTTTTTGCAACTATGTAAGATATATTTATGTATTTAGGTATTTCAAATTGTAAAACCCCGTTTTTATTACAAAGTGTTCGTTTCTGCGTAATTAGAAAATTTTCCACATATTATTGAAATGGAAATGAACTGCCAAAAATATAGGAAAGCTTGGAAATCAAATCCCATGTTTATAAAATGGATTAAACCAACAAAAGATTCTTCTAAAGCTAACTCTTTTTGAAAATGATTGTTCTTATTTTATAACTTAACGTATATACAAGTATATGTAATGTGTATGGTTATATTGTTAATGCAGATAAATATTTGTATCAATTGCTGTGAAATGATTTTATTTAAAATTATTATTTTTTATTTTTTCTTACTATTATTTTTATTAATGTAAAAAAATCTTGAAGTGCAAATTGAATAATAAATACATTCAAAGATTTAAAACGGAAAAATCTTGAATTTTTAAATTTAGCTCTTTTTAGCTCTTTTTGGCTGCTCAGTTGGCTCGTTTTGCCTTTGAATTGTTGACATCACTTTCCTCATACCTAAATAAGAGCGGCAAGCGTTGCGTTAGCAGCAGGGTACGGATTTTCAGTACAATAAAATAATATTTTTGTATTTAAATTTACTTAAAATGCGTATCCTGCTGCAAACGCAACGCTTTCCGCTCTTATTTAGGTATAAGGATTAAGCAGCTGTCTTCTCTATCACTTTCCCTTTCCTATCACCCTCTCTCACTATCTTCTGTTCAACTAACCCAAGTAAACTGGACTCTTAATTTCACCCTTCCTTACCAGCAACCTGCTTACCTAACCTAAGCTAACGTATGTCCTTTTTATACGCTTCACCAAAAATTGGTAATGGTATATATAGAGGTTAGTTATTCCGTGTGTAGTTTCCACAATATTCATATGCAACCTCATAAAGATACATAGATACATATCTTGGTGCCTGTCAACAGGGAAGTCGAATAAGCAATGTCCGCCTGTCTGTACGTGAAAAAGACTTTGCGTAGCCTCCAGAAAATCTAGTGATTTGTACTGTTAACTCAGAATTTATGTTAAATAGTTTTGTTTTAAAAATCAGAAGGATAGTTCCAGGGCTGTACAATTTAAATTATTTATTGGTAGATAAAAGTGTAACTAAAACTGAATATTATTGTGTGTGTCGCAAATATATTTAACTAGCTCCTAATGGCCACTGGGAGTAGATCTGAAAGGACTTAATTATAGTTAATATTTATATTTGGGTTGAATACAAATTTTGATGATCCGAACAATGAAAGGAGCACACGATGTAGCGTAATTAAACTTTATTTCAACAGTGGTTTTTCTTTTCTTCCAACCAACAATTTTAACCTATACGATTTTAGCAGGAAAACGAAGTTTAATAGTTTTGACATTTGGAAATAGTTCCAACAACTTTGGAACCTTCGTGTTCAATCTTTTACAATATTTTCAGATACAGATATTTAAAGGTATAAATTCAAGTGATTAAATATTATAATATAATATAAAAAAAATAATAATTCAAAATATCAAAAATTCAAATTTAAAATTTTTTAAATTTTAGTTATTTAAATTATTGTCCAAATGATTTTTGGACAAAAACATTTTTTTTTCTCTTTGAAAATTATATTTTGTGTTTTAGAAAGACCTTTACTCAAGAGTTTTTTTAAATTCTCCCAATTTTTATATAGGACATTCCACTCCAAATCGGATAATACGAAAATTTATTTGTTTTTATTTCCCCAATTTTTTTGATATAGATACATATGTATCTTACAGCCCCTCAAATTTTAAAAATTCTAAAAGAATAGTAGTTATTGCATGCCCACTACTACAGGACAGGTTTTTAAAGGTATGGAAGGTATAAAAGCTTAAAATTAAAAATTGTAGAAAAATCGAAGCTTGCACTCTTTTTCAAAAACCTAATTAATATATGTGTAGTTTCTACAAGTCAGGCAGACGAGTCGTATAGAAATCTTATTTAAAAATCACTCAAAAAAATTTGTACTTTCCATATAAATTATATCCTCAAGTTGTGCGTCTGCGTTGTAGAAAGAGAGTGTTAAAATTTAAGGTCCCAAATTTTAGTAAAGAATTCTAAATATTTTTTTTTCAATTGAGAACAAATAAAAAAAAACTTTTAATACTAAGAAATGATTGTGGATCAAAAAAAAAAAACAAAAAAAGTGAGTTTTTGAATAAATAAAATCTCTTGAACGATTAATAAGAAACTCTTAATTTACCAGGGAGGGTCTTTCGATAGGCACTACAAAATATAAAAAAATTGAGGAAATAAAAAAAACTCAAAACCGTCTGATTTGGCGTGGAGTATCCCATACACATATAAATTCATTTTAACCATACAACAAATAAATATTGTGATAATTTCCTTATTATGCTCTTGGCACAATTAAGCAAAGCAAAGTAGTATGCTTCAAATCGATGGTCATAAGTTGAAATCACGTACATAACTGAATCCTTATTAATATTTAGCAAATGAAAATTTAATGGGCATTGATGTTTTCTTAATATGAATAAGGCTAAGTTTACATCTGGCATTTCTTGTTTGTTATTTGCCCAAAAAAGCGTAATTAACTAAGTACTAATGAAAAACTGTTTGATTCAGACATGTATTTATTGATTTAAACTGTTTGCAATCATGTTGGATTCTATAAAATTGTCTATTAGTTATGTATTAAACTGTTTAACTTAATAAATACATTTCTGAGTCAAACAGTTTTTTCATTAGTAATTAGTTGGTTACGCTTTTCTTACGCTTGTGTGGCACGTGGCACACAGATGTAAGCCCGGCCTTAGGCCCAACAATTGACTTCTCAATTAAATGTCATTTAGCTAATTGTTACTTAAATCGAATTACGTTGATAGTACGTCTGCACTAAAAAAAATACAAATATTGTGAAAACTAACAGCTGTTTAACATAAATAAAAAAAGTTAGGTTATCAATGTGAAGAAAGTTAAAATTGCATTAAAACATATACCCCATCCATATTCATAAAATTTAAAATGAATTTGAAATGTATTTTATTTTGAATTTCTCATACAAAATTTTCCTAAAATGGATCTCAATTTCATTTAATTTTTTTTATGAATATTGGAGATATTATGTAGCATCAGAACGCTCTTTTCTATTCACTTTTCCATGATATGAAACTATATATTATATAACGCTACCTTATTATAGAAAGGGCCTAACTTCATATTTTTTGAAATCGAAATTTTTGCATTTTTCGATATATTAGATGGTCTTCTATTGAAATACACAAAAATGTCAACTTCTGTATTAAGGTAACGATATGTTATATATATATATATATGAAAATCATGTATAGTTTTTCAATAAACACACACATATATAGTGCTCGTAAGACTTAAGTAAAATTAAAATATACAATGTGAGGTATTTAAGTTTCATTTGAATTTCTTTTAACTTTGTACTGAAAAAAATTAATTCGGTACTTAAATAGCACTTAAAGATAAATTAAATCTAATTGGGAAGTCAATTATTGGGCCTAAATGCCAAATAAATATACATACTTCGATATTTATTATATGAAAAACTATAAAGTAATATTTCGAAATATTTTTTTCAAAATGTACGAAATATGCGAAAGTTATCTGTGCAAAAAAAAATGTTATAAAATTGTCTGATGTGGATGACGTACATAAGTTCGAATTTGAAATTTTATAAATGATAAAAAGAACTTGCTATTCGTTACTTTGAAAATTATCGGCCGTATACAACAACAAAATTAAGCATAAGTCAAAAATTTTATTGGAAATTTCGTTTTAAAGTACACTTCAAAACCAAATTATTATTATTTTTTTTTTAATATGGCAATATGTTTTAAAAGAAAAAATAAAAAAAATTTGCCTGCACTGAAGACAAGTAGAATACAACATTTTACGGGTATTTTTTTTTCTTAAATTTACGAAATTCTCCTACATATTACGAAATAGTTTTTAGTAAAATTTTTTAATATCCAGAGAAAAAAAAATAATTTCTTTCTGCCGAAAGTATCCAAGTTTAGGTTTTTATTAGTTTGCACAAAAAATGGTAAAGATTTAAAATTTTTTTGTAATTTGTATTTTTCATACTTTTTAGGAAAAAAATTTCGTTATTGTTTTCCCAATAAGTTCGTTCATACTTAATTTTACAAAAGAAATAAGCACATAAAATTGTTTTTCGTTAAGTGCTGTAATTATTATTTTCAGTGTACTTACAATTGTTGTGTTAAAAGCGAGTAAAGGAAATTACTGGAAACTATTTTCTACGTTTGATAAAATTTCTAATTCAATGTTTGATGAGAAAATGCACACCTGAGATATCATAAAAATACATTCGTGGCGTTCGCTTATTCCGCTAAATACCTCTTATGCCTTTTAAATATTAAACATATTTAAGTTTTAAGAGACATAAAGCACATTTAGCAGATTAAACAAATGCTTTTATTATTTGTTTAATAACTTTTCTTACACCTATTAATACGCAGGGCATTGGCAATGGTCGCATTATAACTGGCATACGAGCCTTCGATCAGGTGACAAATGGTACGGGCGGGCATGCCACCATTTATTCAGGAGGACCAGGTTTCAATTTTGTCAACATTAAATTACAGTCACAATACAACTATGGTCTAATGTTCCGTGTGGAAATTTACGGGAAATAACTAAAAATTAATTTTAATAAAAAACAAATTCTTTTAATATTTTAATTTAACAAAAAATAAATAAACAAAATAATATTTACTAAATTATGTTTATTGTTAAAAACACTTGCACTTGTATGTAGTTGTGAAACAATATCAAAAAAAAACTTCTGAATTAATAAAAATAAGTAAGAAAAAAAACTGTTTTCAAAGAGATTTGGATTTTTGCAGATAAAAATAAGTTAATCAACAGTTTTTGAATTTTTTTTTAATAATAATATAATAAATATATAAATAAATTGAATGAAAAGAGCAAAGACAATAAAATTGTATTCTAAATGGCGCAGTAGCTTTTAAGCCAAAATATTATTTAATTAAAGAATTTCCCTTAAAAGTTGCAACTGCATAAAAACAATAAAAATTATACCAATAGTTTTTCAAGGCTTACATTTAATTTTTTAACTGAATTCAAAACAATTCTTTCTGCCAAAAAAGACCGACTTCAACGTCAAAGATCTGAAAGAAGAATATAAGAATTACGTGAAATAAAAAATAAAGTTTTAATGGGCGTGACTTCACCCATTTTTTTAAATGGAGGATTGTGTCTAATTTAGAGCTCAAGATGTGTGGTAGGTAAGCTTCGTAAAAATCAGTTAAGTAGAATCGCATGAAATTTTAATGGGCGTAACCCTGCCCATTTTTCCAACTTTCAAATTGTGTAGTTACAAGAACCAAAGATGTTTTATAGGTTTCGCGGCAATCAAATAAGTAAAATATCATAAAATTGTATGTAAAAAATGTGGGCGTGTGCCCATTCACTTTTTTACAATAGAACCAATGGGAAGCTATACTCTCTCAGACAACAAACAAATTTTACAATCGTTTTAAAATGTACTGAGTTATGAAGATAGAAGTAGTTTTTTTTATGGAAACTCTACTAGATTTCGCCTTAAATCTTGTAAATACTAGATTTTGCTCAAATGTGAATGCACTATTAGAATAATATTTCTTCTTTTTTATATATTTGTTTCTAATACATTGTGAATAAAATTAATAGTGCGTACCTGATCAACATCTAGTACTTACGATATATAGAGCAAAATATAGTAGATTTCGATTAGATTTCCCATATACATTAACATTTACTTCGTCAATAGATTTTGTCGTAATCTTCTTAAAATTTAGTAGACTTTAATCGGCCCACAAATTATACAATATTATTGCACATGTTGTTGTACATATTATTGTCGTTTTGAATTATACCATGCACTAGATGACACAATATTTTCAAAAAAAAATTACTGTTTAATTTAGCTGACAGTGAAAAAGTAAACAACATTGAAATGTGTTGTCACCACATTACACAGTTGTCTTGATTGTACAATAAAAATCAAAATTATTTTGATATTTGCTAATATATTGTGCCACCTTTAAATATGGCATTATTATTGTACAATACGAAAAATTGCACAATTTTATTCGAAGTGGGTTGTCCACTTTAGTGATGCAATTCTACTAAAAAGTATACTAAAGTGCTTTAAAAGGTTGGAGGATTAGCTATCTTTTAGCTGTTTGATTGTATTTAAGGCAAATATTCAGTTAATGGTTTTTGTTTTAGAAACGGTATCGCAAAAAATGTGCAAAAAAACCTAAGATGTAAACAGTTTAGGTTTTGAAAAAGATTTTAATTTAAGCTTAACACTAAAGATTTTAATTTAAATCTGCTAGATTACATGCAAGTGTAAATGTCCTAAAAAAACCAATCAGTCATGAAATTTCAATTTCAGCGCTTGAATTTATATTTCATAGTTTCTAAGTCAGGCTCAATTTCAATATATTTTTTTCAATTCTTTTTACTGAATGAAATATTGTATTAATTAAAGTGATTTTATGAGTCTAGTTTTCTCTAGAAAATCACGTTTATTAATGAAATGTTTCAATTTGAGCCGGCTTAAGATAGTATTCCTTGATTAAATATTTATTATAGTTCCATCAATATAATAAGTATGTTTCATATATTTTTTTTCGTGTAGTTCCAGACCTTCTTCTATATTTTTTTTTAAATATTTTCTGTACATACTTTTTAAAATTCGCTTTACTAAAATGAATTAAAATATTTATAGGGCTTGAAAATTTAAAAAAATACATATTTTAGTGAGTGAAATATGTGTTCTCTATTTTAGCACAATATGTAGCATATTTTTTTTGGTTCCCTTTAGCATCTCATTAGCATTATATCAAAAAATACTTAGCTTAAAAATACAATTGAAACTGTATGAACGTTTTTTCTATATCGAATGCCATAATTTGCCTTCTGGAGGCAAATTGATACATTCGAAATATGTAGATCAAAATCTCTATACAAACAAAATTAAAATTGTATGCAATTTGCTACTTCTCCTCAATGTAGCAACGTTGCTACTTCTCCTCAAAATTCACATTAGTTAAAAAAAATATCGAACTTAAGACTGATTACTTTAAAAAAGATTTAACTGATTTTTTTTAGTCTGGAGTTAAATTACGGCATTCGATATTGTTCAAAATCTCCATAAAAACACAATTAAAATTTTATGCAATTTTTTTTATATCGAATGCCGTAGATTGCCTTCTGTAGTGCAATTCAGTAACTTTTAACGATCCGACAATCGTTATTTTTGTCTATATTTTTGTCGCTTAAAATAAATCGATTGTATGATTCTAAAACTTCTTTTTAGCGATAGAACTCAGCTGATATTTTCTGTTGATTTTTGTCGATAAAATTAATAGCACATTAATTATTGTCGCTTAAAAAACGACACAGCTGATATTAACCTGCAGCGAATATCGTTAAAAATGTTACTGAATAGTAAATTCGATACATTTTCAATATAATTATTTTAACGATGCGATTAACGTTAAAAAAGTTAGTGAATCTTACTACTGGTAACTCTAATGGCAGCATTTAAAGTTCCACAGTGTTAGATATTTCTCTTTAAAAATAATATAAAACATAATAAATTTTTGTAGGATTTTGTTTTTATTTATTTAACGAAAGATAAATGGTATCTTGCACGATATCAAAAAAATACGTACATTCCAGAAATTACACTTAAAATTTCAAATTAAAAAAAATTTAATTTATATTGTTGTTGTTGTTGTTGTGGTTGTTAATAGAAATGTTGAATCGTATGCATTCTCTTGTTATCATTAAACAGATCTAAAGTTTTGTAATGTTTTTAGACTTTTGTTTCACTGTGCTAATCAAAAATTTCATCTTCCAAAATATTGCACGGTAACATTTAAAGACTTGCCACTTTGAGATTTAAGGGCAATAGTGGCATTGCGATGTCCCGGTCCACCTTTTTTCAAAGTGGCATAAGCAAAACTTTTGCGACCGCCATAATCGATGATTCTTACAGCTGACAAAATTAAATAATTAAAGTGTCCCTAAAAGAAAAATAAATGACATTTTAGATAACAAATCGGCGTTTTAAGGGCAAAATGAAAATACCTTGGGTGGATAAACAACTTCAGCGGTTTGTGTGGTGAACCAGCGGCTGGGCTTGAAAATAGAATCTACAGCCAAAAGGCGATCGTAAGGTCCTATATATCCCCAAGTTATATTACTGGCTGTAGCTACTACACTGAACACCACTATAACTGTCGCTAAAATGTGGAATGTCCTTAATGATCTCATGGTTCTTATATTTTTTATTGTATTTTCTTTTTATCCAGATATTTCTTGAAAAAAAAAATTCACTTTATTTTTTAATTGCACAAGTGTTTGCTTTTTAACGTTCAATAACTTACTAGATATATTTAAAGATGTTTTTGCGTACAAATATGTATTTTAATTTTTAATATCTTTTCATTTGTATTAATATCTAGTCTATATATCTGAAATGTGGTGATTCACTACAGTTATGGGTGTTATTGTTGTTGATGAATTAATAAATTATTCTTTATTGTTTCATACTTATTTTTTCCAACATTTGTTGAAACACTCTTTGTTATCTTATCAATACAATTATAAGTTTCCTCTTTAACAGCACACTTAAATAAACAATGCTATATATACAGTAGTTTCCCGTTAGTTACCATATCAAAGCTAGCAAGATTTTTAAGTGCACAGAAAACGTAAAATGGCAATGTTTTACAAAATTGTTCTTTATGTAGAACTCAGAACAGCAGGCTATCGTATTCAATATGCCAAAAATAAACTACACATGTTAACACGGAAATGATTGATTATATTCCTTACCGCAAGGCAGGTTGTTGTCCTTGCTGATTTTGTCGTTTTAGTCCAATTGAACTAATTCCTATTTTGGTTAGCTACAGTGCTGCCAATATAAAACAAAATATGGCATGAATGATAGCTTGCAATTATTTTATATTATTTAAAAGAAAGAACATCCCGAAATTTATTAATTAATCATTTTTATACATGGTATATGTATACAAGTACATTTAAAAAAAATTGTGTTATTTTTATGAATATAAATTGTAAATACCCAGCTAAAAAAATATGTATGAAGCATATATGATATCCCATATATGGTTCGGATCCGAAAAATGAGGGTATATGGACATATATGATTATTATATTCATACATTTTCATACATGTATGTATGTGTAAATTCCCTACACAGTATGCAAAGTTCATATTCATACACTCTTGATTCACAAAACGCACTGCTGTGCAATAAATGAAATTACTAAAATTAATTTTTTTTTTTAGACTTGAGAGAGAGGTTGTATTTAATGAAACATTTGTTTGGACAAATAATTCAAAACGAACTAAAAGTCATTTCATTCATCAAGAGGTGAATTAATTATTTAAAAAAACACATAAATCATATTTGTACACAACATTTAGCTTAAGAAATCAGATTAAAAACTAATGCAATTAATTATAAAAGAAAAAATAATCCGTCTAACAAAAGTTTTCAATACAGTAATATGAACTTTGTTTCTTATCTAGCAAATTTTGTTATTTTCTATAAAATGAATGACTGGATTATCCTTTTGATTATTTGATATATTAAATGGGGCCACAATGTATAAAATCATACAAGAATGGTTTTTTTTTGTAACAAAAAGTTTTTCTTTATTAAACGTTGAGGGTACGCATATAAACTTTGCATACCGTATGTATTTTCTAATGGATTTCCAATTCAGCAGTGATAGAAGAATTCCAAGGTTTTTTGATTGCAAAAACGATCTTATGTGAGATATCATGTATGCATACATTCTTATATGGCTCCATATATAAAATCTTTTATTTATATATGGATCCACATATGAAGAGCTTCATAATTAAATTTCCATATATGAGCTCATATGTTATAATACAGTTCATATATTACTCCATATATTAGTTCATATATAATAGTTTTCCATGTATAATCCCATATATTTCCATACATGAATTCATATATAGTTATATACATTCATATATTAAAAATATATGGACCATTTATAATTTTTTTAGCTGGGTATAAATTTTTTAAGGTGGCATCACTGAAATATGTATTTATACTCTTCAATATAAGTAACTAGATACAAGGCGACAGATGCAGCTGGTGTCATTTGAAGTCGTAAATGTATTTAATGTTTCAGACTGAAATTTTTCGAAAAAAATTACATACTTATAATAAATTGACCCATAACTGCCCAAATAGCTTAACCGACCCAATTTTTAGACCTCGTTTTTTTTGACAAAAATCCATTATTTACGATCGCAAGTAATCGATTTTGATAAATAAAATTAAGTTCCAAGACTATGCTGCTTAAGCTTTTTTTGGCGGTTATGACACGAAAAGTTGATTATATTGAATAGTTCTTTTGATTGGCATAAAAAAAAATTAACATTTCCATAAAATAAAATCGTAAATTCCTTTTTTGTACAAATCTGGCCCAGTGTGCAGTGTTGGCAAAGCAACACAAACCCATAAAGCAAATACATAAACCTTCTAGCATATACAATAAATAATCATTGTTTTAATGAATCATAACTGCTGCTTTTTTTCGTCCAAGACAGCAGAAGGATTAAATTTTTCACAACAAATTTAATTATTTTTAAAGTTTGTGTTAATTCTAAGTGTAGTGATGGTAGTGTTCATTATTGGTTAAACTGCCTCGACACATATTCTTTATTAGAAAATATTCACTATGAATAGTAGCACACATTTTTAGACTTGCCAGACTCATATTTCTTAGTTCAAAAATCATTCTTGTTACCATCAGTTAAAAAAAAGAAATCCCGAAAAAAATCCCTAAAATTTGGTTATCATCCCCAACAAATCCCTAGATCGCCAATACAAAATTTCCATCCCAAATCACGAAAAGAAATCTCAGATTTGGCGATAAATCCCCTAAATTGGCAACAATGGCCGTATCTTCAAAACTAAAACGCTACAAAAATTTTTTCTGCATGCCTTAAGTTATGCAATGGCTTTCGTATTATACAATTTCTATTTCAAAGCTTTAGTGTTATCTCCTTTAAGATTAGATTTTAATTTTATTTATTTACATATGTATGGATGTACATATGTACAGTTATGTGAAAAATAATAGGGACACAGATATGAAAGTACAAAATTGGGGCAGGAAGTAAATAATACTCGTATGTAAAATTTTTTTCTGCCTGTATATTGCTCAAACTTCACAATGCAAACTCCACTTCGGGTTTGCTAACTTTGAATTATAATACATTAAAGTTTTCAATATTATATTTGTATTAATGCAAATCTGGCATATGAAAACATTAAAAAATTTTCGTAATAAAGTCTAGTACGGAGTTCATACGGAATTTCACGTTTGTAAATTTATGTTTATTTCTATACGGATAAATAATCGTGTATCCTTTTTTGTAGAATTATGATTGCATTCAAACATGTTCATTTATTTTTGAGTTTACAACAAACAAAAACACTAAAAAATTAGTTACAATTTGATTAAAATTAGAAATGGTAAAAATTATTATTTTTCTTTCAGTTGACTGAAATAAGTTTTCACTTATATTTATAGCATCTCTAAGATAAGCAAATAAACTTCAAAAATTCCATGTACTTTTTCTTTGAAAGTCCGTACTAGCAATTGGAAATTTCTTTAAGTAATTTACTAACTGAATTTCCGTAAGTTTTTTTTACATACAGTTTCTATGAGAACTTGAAATTCCGTAACAGGCTTAACATATTGAAAATACTGCGGGCATACGGTCAATATTGCTTTTTTTAACGAAGCGCATTCTGGAAGTCCGATTTCGTAAGAATTAACTTCAAAGTCGCCACTAGGGTGTTAAGTGCGCCAAACGATAAAACCTTGTCAATAAGTTAGAAGTAAAGAAAGGTCTATATAATTAAATTTTTAAACATGGTTTCATGTAAATGTTGAATGCGGCTACGCCTCACATGTTTCACACGCTGGGTCCAATTTTGGCTTACTCACGCCAATATATCGGCAGGTGTCTCACGAATACACTCTTCAATATTGTCTTCAAGTGCTGGCTTGTCGCTATAGACATATTCCCACAATAAATAGTCTAAAGGCGTTAAATTGCACGATGTAGGCGGCCAATTGACCTCAAACGTGATATAAACTTTTCATCGAACTCACCTCTCATTTGGGCCATCGTTTTACGTGCTGTGTGATATGTATGTGGTATAGACTTACTGAAACCACATGTCACCCAAATCCAGCTTTTCCATTTTAGGCAAAAAATAGCAACAGAATGGAGCCGAATCGATAATCCACAGCTGTGATATTTTGCGTGTGGTGGTTTAATGTTATTTATTATTGCTATCATGTTGTAATAATAAAGGTGACTACGTAAGGATTTGTTATACAAAAATACGGCAACCATAGCTGTGCAAAAAACCGAAGAACTTCAAAAGCAAAAAAGTAATTGTACCAAAACCAAACGCAGTTTTTGACATTATTCAGCTACAAAACACATAGAGCAAAAAATTATCAGCTGAAGTAGCGCTGCCACCTGGTCATATACGTCTTGATTATTATATTATTATTATTGTATTAAATTAATTCACAAGATTCTGAATAGACGCCTCAGGAGGTCCACCAAACTAACCATAAAATGGAAAAAGTGCACGATGCACGAGAATATAATTCAATAATCCTTAAGCGTTGTTCGTTTGTATTCCCATTCATGGTTAAATTATAGACCAAATTGAATATGATTAACTATAATAAGATACACGAAAACAGCTGAGTTGCCAAAAACAAAGTTGCTAAGAACTCACCCTTTATGTATTTGTGTTCCTTTGCGGCACTATATAAATTAATCGCTTCAATCGACTTGCCTTAATCCCGGGAGTGTCACTAAAGATATGGCAGTTGTCAAAATTCAATATGACACTCAACAGTCGCCATTTTGTGTACGCGAAAAAAATATAAATAAAAAGTAGGCGGACTATATCAAAATGGATATTATTCTACAAATATTTGAAAATCATCTTTAGGTTTCTCTAATGCTTTTTCATTTCGAACGACTATTTAGCATTTTTAATGGGGTAAAGTTGGTCGCACTCGGGTTTTTTTTATTGTAGTAGATTTTTTACTTGTTTAAGGCTCTGTACGAAATATACGACAGTCCTCTGTGCAAAAAATAAAAAAATTCAAAATTTTCTGATTATTCTTACGAACTTATGTTTATATAAAATTTAATATATGATAATAAAATAAAACTTGCCTTTAATTACTTGCAGTATTTAAAAAAAATACAAGATTTTTCTTACACTTTGTATATAAATTAAAATTGGCTTCCCTGGCCAAGATTTGAACTCGGAACTCATCGCGTGGTAGTCAACGTGCTTACCCATGCAGCCACAACAACTTTAAATATTCTTAAGATACACACTAAGTATGTCCCATCTTGAATTATATTATAATTAAGCATTATTTCTTATCATTTAACATACAATTTATTTGAAAAGTTTTAGTTAAAAAAAACAAAATGCTTTGACTTAAAAAGTTTTAGTTAAAAAAATACAAAATACTTTGACTTGAGTCCAGGATTCGAACCTGCGATCCTCCGAATGGAAGACTGGTACACTTCCTACCAGCCAGCAGCAGTTTTTCGGCTTTTTAAAAACATAAAAAAACAACAACAATACAAAAACAACCCACACAACTAAACACAAAAGTGTATTGCAGCTATGAACAAAGCAAATAAACACCAACACACTCAAACAACATATTATTTCTTGTAAATTTAATGTGATTTGAATGAATTTGAATCAACCTTTTGGCATGTTGATCTAACATTGGTATTTTTTTTCTGTGTGCATGGGCATCCCATATAGCGCAGTAGTTTCTATTTTGAATGATTACTTGAGCATGATAAAGCTATCCGCACGATGGGTGCCGCGTTGGCTCATAATCGAGCACAAACGCATTTGCAGTTTCCATGGCAAAAATCCATGAATTGGGCTTAACATTGCTCTCTCATCAGCCCTATGCCCCTGATTAGGCCCTAGTGAATACTGTCTATTTTCCAGACCTAAAAAAATGGCTCGGTGAAAAGAGATTTAGCTCCAACGATGAAATTATTGACCAAACAAAAGCCTATTTTAAGGACCTTTAAAAGTCATATTTTTTGGAAGGGATAGAAAAACTGGAACTTAACTTAGTCGTATTGAGTTAAAAGGAGTTTATGTTGAAAAATAAAAATTTTTTTTTTAAAAACAAACTGTCGGCCCTGTTCTGTAAACCGATCGATTTGAAACCGCACGATTTTAGGCAAATAACTCCGACAATATAAATATTTGCTTAGATTTTTTTCAGGTTTTTTATTATATAGATTCCCAAATATCATATCTGAAAGAAAATTATAGTGTATGATTTTAAACACGTCTGCAGGACTATTATTAATTTTTTGAAAACGTGAAATTTACTCGGATTCGGTTTACAGAACAGGGCCGTGTGTTGAATTCAAAAAGTCACGGACTTATTAATCCACGCTCGTATAAACTATTTATGGCTAATAAACTACATGGAGTGACATGTGGACTGCGTAGTGCACCCTCTGGTAATCTTATCACTATAACTATCTTCTCATTTCCTTTACTCTTGATTTTCATATAATTATTTTTAAATAGATTTAAATGCAATCATTAAGCGAAAAATATTTTAAATATAGCAATTGTATTTGATATATAATAATCTCTTTTAATTTAAATAATGCAATATGTTTATTTGTATATAAATACATGTACGTATGTATGTATATGTGTATCTCTCAATGTGTCAATTACCTAATTAAGCAATGATTTTAAAATATGTAGAAGCAAACACATCAAACAAAAACCACCATAATTATCCTTCACCGCCCCCCTGACACTGACAATTGATAATGACATTGATTAAATATATATGTATGTAGTTATTTTGCATTTTATTATCTCTATTAGGATAAAACTCTATAAACGCGCGTACTATTAATTTCAAGAGTTTAATTAAAATTGTCTGTAAAGTGGAAAACATCAGTAAATACTTTTTGGCATTTCATTTTACATCTCATTAATTCATCAAATAGTGAAATCATTGACCATAAATGTCAATAGTGAAATTGTAGCCATGATTACGTTGCGATTTCAGATGAATGACAGCATAATCGGTGCTGGGTCCGCCATCTTTTAGGGTGGCATAACCACCATTGCCATTATTATATTGATCTGTTACCTGAATTTGTGTTATAGTCTTGCCATAATGCAAATCATTGGGCTAAATACGAGTATAAACTCAATTAGTTTTAATTCATCTTCATAAAAAAATGTTCAAACAATTACATACCTTTGGTCTGTACACATAATCACCGCTTATAATACGCATTGTCTTGACCTTGTTGGCAACAATTTGCCGGATTAGGTGCACATCTCTTTGACTACGCGCTCCCCAAACCGCATTATGGCTGTTTTCACTTTTAGCCGCAAAAGCTTCTTCAATTTGCACAACATTAACTATTAAAAGTAGAATTATAATTTGACGTTTCTGTAACATTTTGCGCTCATTAATTTATTGATTGATTGTTGTTCTCTTTTAAAACAAAAGATGCTGTTCAATAAACAAGCTTCAAGCAGTAGTCACAATTTAAAACTAATTTAAATATCAACAGCGCAAAACCACTCAAGCCATTTGCCCTTTGATTTTTTCTGAAGCATTTTGAGTGCTGAGAGGCAATTTGTTTCCCCCAACTTGTTGAACATTTTATATTATTTCGTGCTTTTATTTTAGCGGTGAGCTTTAAACTCTTCAGATTATATCTCTTTATATTTCTTAAGTATACTAATTAAATTTTGTGTATGAGTCACTTTGAAAAATTACTTTGGCACCACCACATATTGTGCTTTGAAACAAATATTTGAGCTTTTTGTTACTATTGTTTTATTTCGCTTTTTTAATCTCCAACAGCAATTCGACCTAAAAAATTTATTTTAAACACTTCAAACAAATACTTCAGCAGCTTTAATTTTATGCCAAATAAATTGTTAGAAAAAAAAATAATATTTTCTATAACGTACTTCAAAATAAGTACCTTTTCTAAAAATAACCTTTTTTATAAAAAGTACCTTTAGCAAAGTAACTTTTCTTAATAGTAACTTTTTTTTTAAAAAGTACCTTTTCTAAAAAGTACTTTCTACAAAAACTATCTTTTATAAATGTACCGTTTACAAAAAGTACATTTTGTAAAAAGTACCGTACATAAAACTATTTGTTTTTTTTGAGAAGAGACGTTTATAAAAAGTACCTATTATAAAAAGTGCCTTTAATAAAAAGTGGATTTTATAAAAATTAAAAGTATAAAAAGTACTTTTTATGAAACTACCTATAATAAAAAGAACCTTTCATGAAATTAACTTTTATAAAAGAAAAGGCTTTTACAAAAAGTAAATTTCATAAAAAGTACCTTTTTATAAAAAACACCTTTTACAAAAAGTACCTTTTAATAAGAGGTGCGTATTATAAACAGTAACTTTTATAAAAAGTACCTATTATAAAAAGTGCCTTTTGTAAAAAGTACCTTTTATAAAAAGTAAGAGTATACAAAGTACCTTTTATGAAAGTACCTTTTTATAAAAAGTACCTATTATAAAAAGTACCTTATATAAGAAGTACCTTTTATAAGAAGTAACTTTTATAAAATGTACCTTTTATAAAAAGTACCCTTTTAAAAAAAGTACCTTTTATAAACAGTGCCTTTTATATAAAATACGGTTTGTAAAAAGTACCTTTAATAAAAAATACATCTTATAAAAAGTGCCTTTAATTAAAAAAGCTTTTATTAAAAGTACCTTTATAAAAATTATCTTTTATAAAAAGTAACTTTATAAAAAGTACCTTTATAAAAAGCACCTTTTATAAAAAGTACCTTTATAAAAAGGACCTTTTATGAAAAATACCTTTATAAAAGGTACCTTTTATATAGATCACCTTTTATTAAGGGCACTTTCTATAAAAAAGTACCTTTTATTTAAAAACCCTTTTTTTATATTAATATTTATTTATTTATTTTTCTCATATAATTAATATAATTAATATTGCAGCTTTTCAATAATTATAAACTGTTAATGTTTTCTTACAGATCTCTGGGCATTAAATCGCCTTTCATCGAGTTTCGAAACGATTTTGAAGTGCTGGCCAACAACAGCATACCTTTGAATATAACAAAAGATGAGCAGGCCTTAATGCATCAAGAAGGTTTGCGCAAGCTGGGTACCTTTATAAAACCAGTAGACCTAAGGGATTCTGAGACAGGTTTTGTCAAAGCAAATCTTACGAAGAAAGTCCTGCCGTCCATTAGCCAAAGAATGCAAAATCAACGACGACCTCATCCAATACAAGAGGAAATGGATCAAAAGCAAATTATATTACTCGACGAAGATACAGATGAAAATGGTTTGCCAGCCAGCCTAACGGATGAGGACCGTAAATTTATAGTACCTATGGCGCTGAAAAACTCTCAGCCTGATCCACGTTATGCACAGACAATGGCAAGAAGTTCCATGCTATCGGCTACAGTGAAAGACACCACGACAACAACAACAACAACAAAGAAACCCACAACACCGGCCACTCCCGAATTCGCCTCAAACATTGAAGATTTAAAGAAACACATATTGTTTCTACAAAATCTCACCAAGCACGATAGTAATTTTCAATCAAAATTTGTGGTATTTCCCAGCTTGCAAAAGGATAAACAAAAAGTTCCTCAACCGGCAGCCACCACCATGATGCCCAAAGTCCCCATGAGGCCCATCTATCAGTATTCAGCGCCGCCCACACGTAAAACCTCGTTAAATGTAAATAGCAAAGTTGCCCAAATTCCACCTTACGGTGGCTACTACCATAATCAGGATGATGAAGACTCCTTATCGGCATTTTTACAGCCTGTTAATGTTAAAGACAAAATTGCCATTGTACCACAAGTGTTATTGCTCAATGATCAGAACAAAGACAGCCAGGGCCGAAGAATAAATACCAGTGCAACCAGTAGCAGCAGCAGTACAACTACCACAACAACTACAACCTCTACCACCAGACGTCCCACCAAACCCACTAAGCTGCCGCCTTGTGTACGCAATCCTGAATCGCCTAAATGCATAAGACAACGCAAGCGCGAAGAGCAACAGCGCCAACGAGATCGCGAGGCCTTGCTGAGGGAACAGGAGAAATATATGCCACGTTATGAGCCCTACATGCAGACAATCAATAATACCAAACGTTTTGCCGTCTCCATTGAAATACCTGACTCCTTTAGAATACCCCTAAATGAATCCGACTCACTTTCCTCCAGAGGCGAAGAGAGTCTACAAATTCTTTCACGCTTTGTACGTTCAACACACAAACGGCGCAATATAGGCGCTGGCTTGGCGGGTCGCTCTTCGGCGAGCAATGATAAATTTGCAGGCAAATATGGTGCTAGTGCTTTTTTAGAACGTGATGCCATGGTAGCGGCCAGTGGCGGCAGAGATTTTTTAATCACCAATCCCGAGCAATTTGGCATGCTGCCGCCTAATGCCACTACAGCCAGCCCCACTGTGCCTGCCTATTCGGAGCCAACAGACTTAAATCCCGACAATTGTTATCTGGTGGAGGGAATGACTTATGGGCAGAAGAAACAATGTGTTTTGCATACGAGCGTTATGCCGGCCATAAGCCGTGGAGCGAGGTCAGCAATACAGGTGAGTTTTTTTAATGGAATTTTATAGAACATTTTATGAGTTTCAAAGAAAAGGAGGGCTGTTATGAAAGAAGGTTCGACTAATAAAGTTAAGCTGAGTTTACATCTGGCGTTTCTTGTGTGTCATTTGCTCAAAAAAGCGTAACCAACTAATTACTAATGGAAAACTGTTTGATTCAGACATATATTTATTGATTTAAACCGTTTGAAATCATGTTGGATTCTATAAAATTGTCTAAATAAATAAATACATTTCTGAATCAAATAGTTTTTCATTAGTAATTAGTTGGTTACGCTTTTTTTACGCTTGTGTGTCACATGGCACACATATGCAAACCCGGCCTTAGTTAACGTTTAGTGAGTTATCAACTATGAAATTCGTGTAATAAGAAGGTAACATCTTCGAAAGTTAGATTCAGTATCTTATTTCCCTCAGCACCGAATTTCAGTGTCGATGTTGTGAAAAATGTGAGTGCTCAAGCAAGGAATGGAAATTTTATATTTTTTTTAATTATATTTTATGAGGCATGCTTTCTGTAAGAAGGGGGCAGTTTTTTATTCTCATAGTATTCAGTTTAAGTTTCTGCATATGAAAGTACCGGGCCTGCTAGTACACTCAGAAAATTGTTAACGTTACGAACTGTAAAATTTTCAAAAACATTTTTTACAGTAATTTAAAAAAAAACAATGTGAGTCCGATCACGGGGAAGATGTGTAAATATCTAGTAATGAAATTTTTTTTTAATATTGGCTTATGGTAACTAAAATAAGATTTATAAATTTTTGACTCTACTGTATTTAAAAATCTATGGACAACTGCATCTATAGTAGTGGAATTATTAGTTGTGGGGGTTTATGGAGAATTGCTCATATGTGCAAGTGGAAAATGTCAAATAAAAATTTTTGTAAAGCTTGCGACTGTGAGTTTGCAAAATTTGTATTAAAATCTCCAACCATAATAATTGGTATGAGATGGAGATTATTACCCAATTGTCATGCACCTGCTTTAGTGTAAGGCATGGGTACGTAATGAAGATGTGTTATAATATAATATCATAAATTCTTTACAAAGACTGCTATATATCTTTTAAACAAATATTTGACATTTAAAACGCTCTTTTACTTAAAAGTTTATATTTATTTTATTTATTTTATAATTTTCAACTTTCTAACAAAATTATCCACACTGGCAACATTATTACACTTCACAAGCAATTTATATTAAAATTAACATTGCTCCTGAAGGTATGCTTTAAAATTCGGTTAAGTGTATTTCTCTGCTTACATAAATATTGCAAACTCTAAACAATTTTATTTTTAAAAAACATGCATTTAAAAAACTAATGATCTGTTTCACAATAACAAAAGAAAACTTTCGACTGAAATTTTATATTGAAAACAATAATAAAATATGAAAATTTGTTTTTGTTTCCAGTATAAATTGTAAGCCGAAAGTTTTTTTCGTTAATGTGAAACAGGCCATAAATACACGTAAATACGGATTCTCGATTGCATTCAATATTGTCCGTTGTTTTTATGATTTCTTTGTTTGCAGTGCTTCCACTGTTTGCATTTACGGTCATGTAACGCATATTATCCTGCAAAATATGCATGCTATTTAAAATTCAGTGGTACAATAGTTCGACGCATGCGCGTGGTTATACCAAACACTTGATAAGATCCTTGGGACACAGTCAGTGATGGAAAGTTACTCGTAACAATTGCCAAAGCGTAGAAAAATTGGTTTGCTAGTAGATGCCATTAAATTGTAACTGGAAAGACAAAATTAAAGAAAACAATTAAGCTACTCGTGTCTAAAATAATGTTCAGTAATATCGAATGAATACGTTAGTTTTATACTTTATATTTAATAGAACAACAAAAAAATAAGAAAATATGTTTTTGTCCTTAATGTCAACTGTAGAGCAAGTATATATTATCGATATCCTGTTCAGGGGGTCTACTCAGCAATTCGAAACGAAAGAAAATGCTTTCGATTTTGTATGTTATAAGCAGGGGCAGGGGTTTCATGCAAATGCATGTTTTTCCCTTAATATCTTTGCGGAACAATGATTTTGTGTAAAAATGGCATCGATTTGCATATTTTGCATAAAATGCATATTTTTGCATAATTTGGCCAGAAATGCATAAACGAATTTCTTGTGTCATATTTTGTCAAAAATTCTAATTTCATAAAAAAAATTTGTTGAAAAATTAATAATCAATAATTTATTTGCCTCCATTGATGTAGAATTGTAGAACGATTGTTCAAATACAAACACACACAAATTATTTTCAAAGTAATAAAAATATTAAAACGAATTAAAAAACAAATCTAATAGGGCATTTACACTTGAACAAAATCAAACAGATTTTAATTAAAATCTTTACGTTTACACTATAAGTTTTTTCATTTACTGAAAATTATTACGAATTTGTAACAATTGTTACTGGAAAGTGTTTATTAACTCAAAAAGTTTGCAAGGAGAGCGCGTCAAAAGAGAGAAAAAAATTTTAGAGACAAAAAAATTCCTACAAATTATTACTGTGTGTTTTGTTGCCAAATAAATTATTTAAAAAATATTTGAAAAAGGAAAACTCAGAAAATATGAATTTTTTTGTTAAAAAAACATGTATACGTTTTTCTTCCATTAAGCCACATATATTCAATTTTAATGTCAAATAATTTTGTTTGTTTCTCATATATGATCAGAGATGGAAAGTCGAATTCCTGTATTTGCTAATGGAATAAAATAAAAAAATATCAAAAATGCATAAAAATGGTAAATATACATGAAACTGTGAAAAGAATTTCATATTAAATACAAATTTCTTAAAAAAATTGCAATTTAAAATATTATATCAAGCAAAATACATAAGAAAAAGTACAATTGTATCATGATTTCCATCCATGGTTCTGATATGAATAAAATTTTCTTACACAATGTTTTCGGTCCGGTGCGATTTCTCGTTGCGGGAGAGAAAAATAAACATAATACAACGGAAGACGGCGACGGCAATACTTGTCACTGTTTGTTTAAATTTTCGTTAATTTTTTGTGCATACATTTTTATAACTAAAAACAAAAAATTATTAACATTTTATACATTCGTAGATATATTTGATATATTTTTTAAACTTTTATAATCTATGACAAAAATGTTTGAACTTCAAAATAATGTTTTTTTTTACAAAAATGTTGTGAACACAGCCAATTATTCAAAAACTATGGCAACGTCCCGCACTGCGGATTTTTGCTTCAAAATCATATGGAAAATCGCACCGCAATAAAAAATCGTTACATTGTGTTCAGACTCTAAAGTGTTCATTTACTTTTTCATATTTGGGAGAGTAATTTTGTAAATTTCTGCCTTACTCTCTTGTTGTTAGTTTCTGCTGGGAAAGTAAATGAGCAGATCTTATGTTTTTTCAACATTTATAATATTTTTTTATCCAACAAAGCCCATTCACCAAAAAATTTCCAAAACTAAAACCAAACAACTGCAATGTAGCCATTTCACACACCTTTTTAAGCAGACCGTAGCTGATTCAATCACCTTTTATTTGTATGGGAAATCTAATAAAAAGTAGCTAGATTTAGCTCGAAATCTCGTAAGTACTAGATTTCAAGATAATGTAAATGCCCTAAAATACCTGTTGCTCAATTCATTATAATGGCTCAGTGAAAATAATAATAAATAAGGAATTGACATTAGAAAACTAGAATCATTTGTTCTTTCTAAGAGCAAATTAATGGAACTTCACATTCGGAAATATAAAAAGGGCAATTTTTTAATGAAAATAAATTAATAACAAAACTATTTAAAAATTTTTATTTCTCTTCTCTTTATTCCTTTATTACACTAAGACAGATCTCAAAAATATATTTTCGTTATATAATATATAATTTTGCGTAAAAGTTTCATATAAAAGGTTTGTACTCGCACATATTGAGAAAAAAAATATTTTTATATCTTTATTTAGTTGCATGTTAATTAAAAACTTTTCGTTTAAATAAAAATTTTTTGCATATTTCACTGTTTTTAGTGCATATTTATTTAGTGTTTTTAATGTCATATTTTAGGTGCCTAAAATGTCTTTTTTGAATGCTTGAAGTCCTAGGCCCTTGTCCAAATGCGAAAACATTTTCATTCGTTTCGAATTACATAGTAGACCTGCCAGGCCGTAAATTACTATAAAATTTAAAATCTTAATGTAATGAAATTTAAGATTCTATTTATTTTACGTCATGATACATACTCGCATACAGTCATAATTAAAGTAATTTACATAAATTAAAGAGACGCCACTTTCATTCATCATTTTAAGCCACAAATTTGTGTGCAAAGTTACAAAAAAAAACGTACAATCCTGGAAGAATGAGAAGTGTGCAAAATAAACGAGACACGCGTTTCTTTAATAAATCAATACGGTGCAAATACACACACATAAAACAAAAATTATTTACGATATTGTTGGCTTCAATACAAAATAAAGCATAATTACAATTAAGGCTTCTGGCGGCATGCTACATTCAATTAGAATAATAAGAACTGTAACATTATTACGACGAAACGGCATAGAAAACCCTAACCATACCACAACGGCAAGAGATGATAAAATTGAGCGTTCATTAAAATAAAGCTTTCGGCAAATTGAAATACGATAAATTAAAACAATTCACATATTCCATTTGGATAAAAGTTACGTATGTATATAAAGCAGAAATCTACATCAACTGATACCACATACAGTGGACCAAATACAAAAGATCACTGATTTTGAAGGTTTAGTGGCCTTCGAAAACAGCTAATTGTTCCGTTCAACTATGTGTTAGTCATAATATTTACAACTAACTTTAATGTTATTTCATTCATTAATAATTATCACATTTAATTTGTCTTAAAAAGCGATACGAACTTAAGCCTGTTCAAATAATAAATATTGAAACCATTAACTTTTTTTATATTATATCAATTCCTTTTATTCCTTATAAGGAACATGGAGCCTCTTACAAATCAGGTCCATTGTTTAAGGCCGGGGCATAATGAATCCGTCTTAACGTTAAACTTCGCCTTTTTCAATTGACATTAACGCAGCAACGGATAAGGTTGGCACAATGAGTACTTTATTGACGCAAGCATTTGAACAGCTTCTACATGTCGATTCTCCATTTTATTTATTAAATTCAACTTTTTTATTTATTTCGTGTATATTTCTTTTGTTTAGTTTTATTTTTGCTGCCACAGAACACAAAAACCTAAATCAGAACATACCCAAAAAAACCAACCAGTGGCTGTCAAACTATTCAACGTACGCAAAAAGTTAAAAGTTGAACAAATTTCGTACTTTGCGTTGACGGACACATACTGAATGTAACAGACGTCATAAGAAACCATGTATTTTAAATTAGCTGTCAGTTGAAAAAGGTGAAGTTGAACGTGTGACGGATTCATTGTGCCCCGGCCTTTACAGTTGAAGGTCTTCGTGAGATTAATCCATTGGTTTATGGGCATTTCGGTTTCAATAATCAGGTTGTTTAATTTGGCTCACTAATCGAATATTGGATCTGAGGCAACCAGCAAGAGGTGCTGAGCATTTTCACTTATCTTCAATAGGGTTATTCCGCCCTTCTTTGTTCACCATGGCCTCATCTGTTATAGACGGGATAAGCCATATGTAGATGAGTTTGCCGTTTAAGTGAACAGCGCCATGTGTTCGCATTACCACTCATTTGATATTCCAAATTATTGCATATTAGGTCCAAAAAATTTTCAGTACTTTTAAGTAAAATATTACTTAAATTATTAGAACATGCTAAGCACTTAATTTTTTTCCTATTCGAAAAAGAGGCAAATGCATCCCTGACTCTTTCTTATTACGAATTAAAATATTTAAAAAATCTGCCATGAAATTTTACAGTAAATGCCAGAACAAAATTAAAACAGAATCGAGTCAAAACTTCAAATAAAACATAAACAGGTTAAATTCATAGTAATTCACTTTTAAATCTTAGGGCTGTGTTGGGTAGTCTTATATTAGATCTTATGAAATTTTTTTATTTTTTTTCCATAATTTTATACTTTTAACTTTTCACCGTATGTCTCGTTTTGGGCTATTTTGCAAAATGAGATTAAATTTGCAGTCGTGTACGGGTTAGTCCGTACTTTGGAAATATTTTCCTTACAATTCTATTACAAGTATCTTAATACATTAAAGCTCCCAAGAAAAAAATTAAATTAACGCCGAGCTTCAGTGTGGAACTTTTATAATAAAAGGACGCCTTGAATTGTCTTTTTCCAAAAAAAAGTAGTAGGAATTTTGAAGGTCAGCCTTTTATTGTCGGCAGTGTGGTTGTAGCTGCAGTTGTAATTCTCCTGGTAGATAAATCATTAAATTTAATGCAACTGATACTTGTGATGAATTTTTTTTATTGTAAATTGAAGTAATTTATATTATTTATCGATAAAAGAAAAAACTCAATATAAATTTTTAACATATTGTTGCTATGCAACAACACAGATACCGCGTAGAGCAATGAAAAAAAATATCCCCAAATGAAAAGTGAATTATGACACACTTATATTATACATAAAAAATAAAATATAAAAATAAAAGTAAAACCGCATTGTATTAAATTCAATAAGAATTTTACTTTTCCCTGCAACAAAAAAAAATAAAAATAAAAAAATTTAATTTACAAATGAATTCAAAAGCCAACGTTAATTTATCAGGGCATGCAATATATCATCTACCAAAAGTGACGAGAGATTTCATTGCAACACTTGAAAAATACTGCCACAGCAGCAAAAAAAATAAGTAATTTTTTTTTAACAATAAAACATCGATATACATATATATCTGTGAGAGGATATATTGCTAAAATTAAACACGTTTTAATAAAAATTATATAACGGCAAATAAGTTTAAAGCAAATATGTTTTAATACTCATAAAAGTATTTTCATTATATTTTAATTGAAAAAATAAAAGAACAATCCCCTGTTTTATTGCCTCTTGGGGTTGTTCATTTGTTCCTTGTTGTGTTTTTTTTGCGTAACATGCAAGAATGCATGTCACACGATATTTCATATTTTCGTTGAATTTTTACTACTTTTCGCATATTTAAGCATGATGGATTGGTTAACATTCATTAGACTTTAAAAGAAGGAGCATGAACGATTCCGCCGAGTTATTAACAAGCATGTACAATATGAACATACTTTTGTATGCATTTGTTGCTTTTCCATCATTAAAAAGTTAATGCAGGTTCCTCATGCAGATAAAAGTAGCAGCACCAGCTAAACTGAAAGTTTACCCAAGATTTATGCTACTAAATGGGAAGCAAAAGTTTAAAATAAAATAAAAAATAATATGGACTGTAACAAGAACTAAACTCAGCGTAAAGAAAAAGTAAGAAGCTTTCCCATTCAAAGTCGTTAAATATTACAAATATATGACACACAATTTTCTGGCAAAACGGAACAACCGCTTCAATCCATTTATGCAAAGCAGAATTTTTCAGAAGTTATTAAGCTACCTCTAGGATATTAAAATTCTTTAAGGTATGCTTCAATTTTCATGTGATCCTTTCCTTGCATTATAACTACTGCAACTTTCAACTTTCACAATACATCATTAAAACCTTAATTTTTTAAGTAGACTTAAGCGGTTATTACATATAGCCACACAATTTTTTCTCTCACAAGCTCAGTCGTAATGCAGGGTATGCACGATACTAAATTTCGTACTTAGCGTAGTATGAGTTGTAGTACGGGTTTACAGATACACGTTACTACAAATCTTACTAATTCATTTGAAAAAATAATTTTTAAGGATAAATGAATTATGCAGTTGAAAAGAATAAAAAAATAATGCAAAAACTAACTGGGCATATTGTAAAGAATGGTTAAAATAGTGTTTTATGTTTTTTCTTATTAAAATATCCGCTACATAAAGCTCATTTTAAATATGAGCCGCAGAAACACTGCGTTTTCTAAATCTGCTCCAGCATCATGCTGTACAACAGCATCATGCTGTACAACACCATGATACACAATACTAACTATCGTACTTAGCGAAGCTCCGCCCACAAAAATAAAAAATTTTTGATTTTCATACTGCAAAGTATACTTCATAAGTACGACAGATTGATAGACGTTACTAATTTCATACTTGTACGATTTATCGTACGATTTATAGTATCGTGTATACTCGCCATAAGGCTTATCGTAAAAAATCGAACAGGAATTTTTTTGACAGAAATTGAAGTTGACATTCATTTTATTTGATAACATGAAATCAAACCAGATATGGGAATTTTAATGTGATGTCAAATAGTTATAAGTATTGTGCCGTAATTTTAGTTTGGTTAAAAAAGTTGATAAATTAAATTGAAATTAATGAATATATATCATTAACTGAAACGCAAAACCAAATATCGAACATTTTCATAATTTAACATAACATAAAATGGAAAAAAGTTGGGAAATTAATGCGATTTTTTTTTAATAAAATAAAATAAATAGAATTGCTGTTTTTATTTCCATAGATTTTATATATTTTTCTGTAGCGTTGATATTGATAAAAAATATATTAAATTTGTTGTTAGATAGGAAGTTTTGCTTTTAAGTTCGCGATATTTATCAATAAGGTCCAATTTCACCGTCCAAAGTTAACTAAAAGACGTGGATTAACTAACAACTTTTCTTATCAATTTCATTGTTTAAGCCACCCTTATTAGTTAGCTAAACTCTGTCCGCCGTATTAATAAAAAATATTTTAGGTTTATTGCAGGTTTATTGGAC
Source organism: Tachina fera (assembly GCA_905220375.1). Lineage (NCBI taxonomy): Eukaryota > Metazoa > Arthropoda > Insecta > Diptera > Tachinidae > Tachina > Tachina fera. The sequence continues at coordinate 96,571,998 of LR999967.1, read as the reverse complement.
AAAGTTTCCAGAGAAATACGTCAAGTAAGCGCCTAATAAACTTTAAATATTTTATTTGAATACGGCGGTGTGAATTTGAGCCCACACTAAGGGAAAGAACGAGCTAAAATCAAGATCAATCCTTTAAATTTTAATAGTCTGCTAAATGCAAAAATTCTTGATCTTGAATAATATATCATTTTAAGATCGAATTCTAGATTTTGTTTATAATAAATATATGAAAAATTTAGATCATATTCTTAAAACTTAAGATCATATTCTTAAAAATTTAAGAATATAATCTTAAATTTACGATTAGGTTCTTGATTTTAAGGATGCGGTCTTAAAGTTTAAGAACACGTTCTTAATTTGAAGAATTCATTCTATAAATTTATAATGTATGCCTAAATTTGAGAATGTAAATCTTACTGAAGAAATTTTAAGATTGAAATATTAACGTGCTGTCCCACGATCTCAACAAGAAACTATATATTGCTTACTTATATTTTTAAAACAAAAACAAAATAAGAAATTTTTTAAGAAACGACAGATAAATTCTTGTCGACATCGTGGGCCAGGCCGTAAGATTCCTGCAATCTCAATTCAAGAATTTTGATCTTAAATTAAGATCGTAATTTTTCTCTCAGTGTAAGAAGAACTTAAAAATTTATTGTCGGAAGTGTAAATACAATAATTAAATGTGCACAAAGTAAGAGGTTTGTGACTGGTCGAAATTTGTGGTTGAACTGATGATTTGATTCAAGCGCCAATGAAATGCAATTTCAATTATTGCAATTAAATTATTCCCAGACCTGGCCTCAGTAATAATTTTTAATCAAAAATAATTTGTTAAGCTGACTTAAGTTCAGTTTTTTTCAATTCTTATTGAATGAAATATTGTTTTAATTTTTACATAATATGAGTTTCTAAAGAAGAGACGATCAATTAAACTAGACTTCATTAGCTGATCGTGACAAGTTATAAAGAAATCTTTATCTCCTGGCTGGTATAATTATGTGGCAATGCCTTTTTTAGTATTGCCACTAGTGTACACAGCTGATTCCCAAAATATTCCTTCCAAGATGGCAAACCCACTGGAATGATGATATCGTGGTCAAGTTAATTTTAAGCTGGAGGGGGTGACTTCATTAAAACATTTAGGGCCAAATTTACAGTCATTAGTTAACTAATAGAAATAGTTTAACCCATAATATTTGATTCACAGCTCTTTGCTTAACGCCGAATCTCATTGGTTAACAAATAGTTAGACAACAGCTGATTCGTTGTAAACTTTTTTAGTATTGTTGCATTGTGAAAATTTGTATACACATTTCACACATACATTTTCAAATATTTAGGTGTAACACATTCTTTTTATTTGATTTTATATTATATTTCAGTTTTTCCGAACCAATTTCAGCAATAATTCAATATTTTGCATAGTAAAGTTAGATGACAGTGCACTGTTTATCAATTTTTAAAAAACAATACAGCAAATGTAAACAAAAATCATATGCTATAGCAGTGCTGTCAACAACGAAACTTACTTATTTGATAGGGTTAGCACTATTTTCTCATATTAAGAACTTTAGTTAAACAAAGCACTGTGAATATGAAGTATTAGTTAAACAATAGTTATCATTTTAGTTTACTAATAATTAACTAATGACTGTAGATTTAACCCTTAGTCTACGCTGAAGAAGAGCTTTTCATTTACTAAAATGCAAAATCACGTAAATACACATCTTTGGAGAGATGAAAAAACTATGCAAAATTATTCAAGTGACTGAAATAAAAGGGAGAAGTTATATCGTCTCCATCATATGTGTGTCTTTCAGAACAGGGCAAAGACCCGTCCATTGTGAATTTAAAGTTGGCTTCTTAAAATATTTCTTATTGAGTTATCTATCGTCTATGAGAATTTCAGCATCTTGTATATCGTATAAATGAATGAATTTTGTTTGAAAAGGGGCGATATGTTCGTCATTTATGTACAGTCAGGGAAAAGCTGATACTTAAAAATAAGAATGCGTCACATTAATTCAATAATTAACAATATAGTAGAAAATGTATATTGAAATACTTAAAAATAAATAAAATTAATAAATTAATACTGTAAATTAATGTGTTTCCATATTGAAATAAAAAATTTTAACATGACTAGACTTTCGTTAATGTTTCTTATTAATTCAATATGAGTTTTTATTGATTTTAAGCCTTTTTTTATTTTTTACTTTGGCTGTTTGATAAAGATTTGAAAATTTGTAATACTAAATATTTAACTTAAAATCCGATTCTGACTTATTTTGTTAGTTACGTGGTTTTGCATTAATAAATCTTATTAATGTTGTTTTTTAAAGAAAATTTATTATATAATTTTTCCATTATTTCTAGATTATAATTTAAACTAGTTGGTCCCATTATTTCTCAATTGCTTGATATTAAAAAGCATAAAGTGTATGATATGCGTGCATTGTAAACAAGGAGTCATACAAAATATTCATTATGAGATTGTTCATTGTAATGCTAAAACGTGAATTATTAATATATATGTATGTCTGTATGAATGTATATATTTCGAAATGAGATATGCTACGTTTTTATGTGTATTTAGAATTTCATTATTTTTTTTTCATTCGTTTTTAAGGGTTTTTAATTTTTGACATTGACAGTTACATTAAACACGCCTAAACATCAGTTTTACTTCAGTTCTCTTTTTTTTTCTTTTGCTTTCAAAATAATTAGCCAAACGCAACAGACAGACATATATACAACATGTTTAAATTTATGCCAACATTGAAAATCATATGCTTTGCAAGCATGATTATCGACTTCGTTACATTGCATCGCCTCCGCTACTGGTCTTGCCCAGTTTGATTGCAGATGACAGCCTGTATGGAGTAGCCCTTTTTGGGTTTAGAAATGTTGTTCTGTCTTTGTGATTTGTAATATAGAAAACTAACGTAAAAATTGTTTTGTGGTCCATATATCCTTAAATGTATTTGCACCCTTTTAAAAAAATTTAAAGCTAATTTTTTATTGTTGCTGTAGCATTTGATTTCATTCGCCATCATTAGCAAAATGTCATTTTCATGAAAGCAACAAAAGAAAATGTTGCTGTTTGACAAACCATCAGCAGTAGGATTGCTTAAATTGATTGGGAGTTAGATATTGCAGAGCTTAAAATGAGTATGTTCACTGTTAAAAAAAAAGTAAGGCTTGTGTAGTCATATATTTTATAAAAAAACTTATAAACTTTAATGCAATCGATTCAGCAGTAAATATTTATTTGAAAAAAATAGACATTTTGTTCGAAAGTATGGAAACATTTTTCAAATCGTGTAAGATGAACTTACAATTACTGTTACCTAATGAATATTAAGGCCGACTTCCTAAGCGCAAGTTGCAATGCATAATTACACAGAAAACACTAATTTTCCATTTCAAACACAAAATTCTCTGAATCAAATACTAATTTCTTCAATTTAGGTCCTACAAAGAAATTTGTAAATTCAAATGCAAAATTTTGTAATAATTTGTGTGGAAAAAACTCTGATATTTTCAATCAACAGATTGTCTGATTCAACAAAATTTTTTAATGAAAATAAAAAGTAAATAAAATAAATAACTGTTGTGTACAGTATGCAATTTCTATATTGGAACAGAAATGTTTTCTTAATAATTTTGTTACAAGTATTACTTTATATTAATTGTATCAAGTAGAATTTTTCACTCCATTGTTTTTTGTTTTGCTTAAAACAAAATTATATCAAACTATTTACTGGAACAGTAAAAAATATTTACTGAATAAAAATTTTATTTCAAACAAACTTTTGTTTGAAAATTTTTGCGAATAATTTTTTCTGTGTAAAAAGAATGAGTATGTCTTAAATGCAACCTTGCGTTCCGGAGACAGTTTTGGCATTTTATCGGCATTTAGGAACGTTGCTATGCAAGTCATACATATGTTTGCATTCAAAATAAAAATGATTCGGGATTTTGAAGTTTATGGATTTTAATTATGCATTGCAACTTGCGTTTAGGAAGTCGGCCAAACATAAATAAAGATAACGCACATTAGCCAGAATATATGTATAGTAATACTTCGTTACTCTTTAAAACTTTTAATTTGATATCCAAAATATGTATTTTTTTATTATTAAATTTAAATTTAGTACATTTTGTAAAAACTTTCATCTTTTCCAATTCTTCTAAAGCAGCATGCAGGCGGTTGTCAGATCTTAAAATATTGGTAACAAGGTGTGTTAAAATGTTTTACAACCGTGTAAATTGATAATTTTTGTCTGCCATCGTTGTCAGAAATCTTACAATGGCGTGAACACATTTCAGTATCATTGTACAATTATCGACGAATATTTGTTAGACATTTTAATATTGTCAGATGTGCCAAGTTTGTGAATGTGGCAATGCCATCATTGTACGATAATTCTTCCTATGGGCAGCACTGCACACACTTGATTTTTAATAAAAAGGAAAACTAAAAAATATAACAAAAGATATGCAGCCAAAATCATTGCACTTGATTCTTTATCCCATAATAATTTATATTTTCAATTTTCATTTTTAACGCACACAAAAACAACTGATTATTGATAATTTATATCAAATGCTTTGAGTCTGGCAACGTATAAACCCTAAGAACTTAAATTTTTTCCATATGACAACCCTGTGAACTGAAAACTTTTTAACTGACGATATTGCCAGATAAATTTATTGTCATAAAAACGTCTGGCAATAAATTGTAAAATTTTCTGACAAATTTTGATACACCCCTGTGAACTGACAATCTACCTTAAGCTGGCAAATTTTTGATTGTCAGTACATTGTGATCATATGTCAAGATCTGACAATATTGTAAGATCTGGCAATCGTTTCACATTTCACGCTAACAACAGCATAAAAATTTTCCTTGCGAGCAGAATGAACCTTTCATGGGTACAAAAATTTCTTTCCTTACTTGCGATTAATTTACTTTTAAGCTCACGAATGCATTCCTCTAAACGTCAAAAATTTTTGGAATAATCACCAAATTTGTCTACTCATCCGTGCTATTCAGAGTTTTTGATGTTTTTGTCAGTTTTTGTTTATGGAACTTTTGGTTAAAGACACTGACTCCGTAGGATTCATCGAAATAAAATTATAAAAAAACCATGGAACCTTAAATAAACCCCATGCTGCTACACACACAAACTTTAAATGATGACTGAAAATTATTGACTGTCATTTGTGAAATACATAAAAAAACTTTTGTCAAGTGCGTCGTGCAATAGTTTAGAGTTAGAGGTCAGATGAACAGCATTAAAAGACATTGATAAAGGTTTAAATACGTGACAAAAACTTGCGAATAATTTTTCAACACTAATTGGCACAACAATGAAAATTAGTTCAGCATATTTCACTGTAATGAGTTTCTTATTTTTACCAAATAACTTAAATGATAAAGAGGGACTTAAGTAAAATTTATACAAAAAAATTTAACTATAGAAAAAAAATCAATACAAAAATAAATTAAAGAAAAAAATAATTAATGATTTGAATGTGCTTGAGTTTGTATCGGTTTTTAAGGTAAATTACATGTGATAATTATTAATGATTAAATAGCACTAAGCTTAGATGTAAAAAATCTAATTAACACATAGTTGAACGGAACAACTAGCTATTTTCGAAGGCCACTAAACCTTCATCATCAGCAATTTTTTGCGTTTGGTCCACCGTGTGTGGTATCAGTTGATGTTGATTTCTGCTTTGCATACGTAACTTTTATGCAAATGCAATACGTGAATTGTTTTAATTCATCGTATTTCAATTTGCTGAAAGTTTTTTGTAATGAAAGCTCAAATTTATTATCTCTAATTTACAACAGTCTTGCCACTTTCGGTTGATCTTTACTAACTATGCACTTGTTGGTTAGTTTGTTTATTTTTGTTCTACTTAAGACAAACTTTTTTGGTTTGTTACTATTAAGTATATTTATTTAATTTTTGCCACATGCCCATACCTATTAATTTTAGTTAATTTTTTAATTACTATATGAACTTTAGTTTCTTTAAATTATAAGGTTAATTTAATAAAAATATTTCATTCCAGGAGATTTTAAAATGTGTACTGAAATTAGGCTTGATTAAAAAATTATTCTTAAATATATCAAGTGACCATTTTTAAGGCAAAATTTAAATATAATTCTTAAAACTTAAAAAGAAGGTTTATTTATTATTATTTTTATAAAATATTTTCTAACATAGTTTTTTTTCAAATGCTTACACCAGTAAATAAGAACGTTATTAAAAAGCTTTACTATATATTTTGTTTTAAAGGCTTAAAAATAAATTTAGCTCGAGTTTGCATTTATGTCGCTTAATTTACATAGCCAAATCCCCAGCAGTGTGTTGTGAATTAAAGTGAATGTGACAAAAACACAATGACTAATACTCACAGCTTAACTAACAACAAATTGATTGGCAAAACAAACCAAAAAAATACTCGTAGATAAAACTAAATCCCAAAAATTTTTATACTTTTATACCTTCAACTAAAAAAACAACTACTACGAGTAACAACAATGAAACGAGCAAATAAAAATAAATTTTTTTAATACTTCAGCGTGATAAATAAATTTACGAAATAAAACAAATATCTCTTCAAAACCAGCTAAATAAATACCATATTAAAAAAAGCACTATTTAAGCTTAAAAAATTAAAGCTATTTAAAACTAGTGTCGTATAAAAAAAAAATAAACAAAACAATTTGCTACTGAGAGTCTGGTAAACAATTTGCTGGAAAATAAAATACAAAAAATAACAAAAAAAACAAACATGCTGTAAAAAATATTCGCGTATAAAATTATTTAAATAAATTTACTTAAAAAAAAATTAAGGACATAAACAATACCGACACTTTACTTTGTTATAAATGCAAACGAGCAGGGAAAAGCTAAAAAAAGGGTGTACCAAAACTCATATTAGAAATATTTATTGTGCGAAAGATCGGTAAAATATTTACACACAACTGAACTCATAAAAATTCCAATGTAAAGAAGTCACCATGCAAAAATTTAGATTTCAAATCATATTAAATTTACAAGAAATAATCACCCTTATACTAGTTGTCGATATCAATTTCATTTTAATGCAATACCAACAAATTTGAGATTGTGTACCCGCTGTCGAAAACAACTGACCCCTGTTGGAAAGCTTATGCTACTTTCTAGACCTTAGCGAACGGAAACAATTTGTCAGTAGCACAAAATTGTTCTCGATAGCGAGTAAATAAGCCCCAATTCTTTAATATTGTTTTAAGGTGACGTCAGTGTCGACAACTGGAATAAGGATGAAAATGTTGTTAAAGAGTGTTGTTACTCGTATTTATTTGCTTTGTTCATAGCTGCAATACACTGTTGTGCTTAGTTGTGTGACTTGTTCTTGTTTTGTTGTAGTTTATTTTCGTGTTCGTAAATAGCCGACAAACTACGCATTAACTGCTGCTGGCTGGTAGGGAGTATAGAAGCCTTGTAAATAGTAAGAGGATCGCGGATTAGAATCCTGGAGACAAGCCAAATAAGCTTCTTAGTTTATTTTTAAATTTTATTTTCTTCAAAAGTTCTTCTTATAAATTGCACCAATCTATGAGTTTGTTCAATTGTGCTATGCTGACTTCTAAAACCAAATTGATGGTCTAGGATGCACCCAAAATCAGTTAAAATTGGGGAAAATTTTGTCATGAGCAGCTTTTCGAAGAGTTTTGACATTGTTGATAGCAGACTTATTGGCCTGTATGACTCAGCCTTGGTAAGGTCTTTGCCCGGCTTTGGAATCATTTTGACCTCGGCAAGCTCCCAGCTTTGTGGATAATACTCCAGTCGTAAAATGGCGTTAAAAATAAATAACAGGATTCTAATTGCAATATGGGGCAAGTTTATCAGCATATTGTTACTTATTCCATCAATACCTGGAGCTTTCTTCGGGTTGAGTTCAGCAATTAGTTTCTGAACATCACACTCTTAAATTTTATGGGTCGAGGGGGTAGCGCAACTACACTTGGTAAATCAACAACACCAGTACATGTTTTTGGGGTAAATACGGATTTTAAATGCTCAACAAATATGTTACCTTCTTCAGTATAGCTTCTGGCCCAACCTCCAGTAGAAGTGCGCAGAGGTGGTCTATATTCAACAGGTGTTTTAAGCTTTCTAGCAGCTCGCCACAAGGAGTAATTAGATGCAGGTGTGGCATCAAGATTTTCCAGATAATTTTTAAGACATACAGTTTTTTCATAAGCCAGCAGCTCTTGGAGTCGTCTAGAGCACTCTTTAAATCTAATTTTATTTTGGGGTGAGCTATGCTGTTGCCATTCCCTTCTAGCTGTTCTTTTTTCACGTAAAAGACGTTCAATGTCTGTAGAATAAATTCTATTAAACCCAGTCTGCGGATGGAAAGTAGTGGCATGTTCAGCAGCCTGTTTAATATTTTCGTTAAGATTTTCAATGTTAGATTCAATATAACCTCTTGTTCTTAGGTTGATATTTTCCGTACAATGGCTACTGAGGTCTTTTTTGAACCCCAGCCAATTAACACGGTTGATCATCTTTACATATGGGACAGGGAAGTCACTTCTTAGTGGGCTACAAATTGTAACAATCGTGGAAGAGTGATCGGAGGAGAGATCTACAGAAGCTTCAACATGAATTAATTCCCTAGCGATATTTTTCATGACTCCAAAATCTATAACATCCGGACTTTTTTGTATGTCCGTAGTCCAGTAAGTGGGCTCCCCACTTGAAATGACGTCCAAGCCCATTTTTGAAATTGTGTTGAACAATGCCCGACCTCTAGGTGTAATAAGACGCGAACCCCAGAACGTATGTTTTGCATTGTAGTCCCCAGCTGCTACAAAACAAGGGCCAAGAGATTTGTAGAATTCCTCGAATTGATCCTCAGTAATGGCGAATCTGGGAGGGGAGTAAATTGATGATATTACGAAATTTGAAACAAAATTTTCGACACAAATATTTGTTGCTTGTAGATGTTCTTCACAAATGTTATCAAGGACATAGTGTTTGAGTCTTGACTTAATTAAAATTGCTGACCCACCGCATGCTCTCCCCCTCGGGTCCTTTGAATCATATAGAGTGTAACCATTTATTTTAAATAAGCTCCTTGAAGTCAAATGAGTCTCAGAGACCAACATTATATCAATATTTTTTTGGATGAGGAAGTGCTCAATTTCATTTCTATTTCAAAAGGAAAATTTGCTTTGAAGACTACTGTAAATAATGTTAAATTTACATGAAATTAAATGAAGCAAAATCATTGCCGAAAATGATTTAATTTAACCTTGTTTATATCTTTCTTATATCTGATAAAAAATTCACAAATCTCGTCACAAGAAATGATATGAGAGACATAAATTGATTAATTTTATAGACTTTTTAGATCCCAGTCGTAGCCTAACAGTAAAGCTAATACACATAGAAAAAATATCAATGTGAAATCAACATGCCAAAAGATTGATTAAAATTCATTCAAGTCACTTTAAATTTACAAGAAATAATATGTTGTTTGAGTATGTTGGTGTTTATTTGCTTTGTTAATAGCTGCAATACACTATTGTGCTTAGTTGTGTAGGTTGTTTTTGTATTGTTGTTGTTTTTTTATGTTTTTAAAAAGCCGAGAAACTGCTGCTGCTACTGGTAGACAGTGTACCAGTCTTGCATTCGGAGGATCGCAGTTTCGAATCCTGGACTCAAGTCAAAGTATTTTGTATTTTTTTTAACTAAAACTTTTTAAGTCAAAGCATTTTGCTTCTTTTTAACTAAAACTAAAACTTTTCCAATAAATTGTATGTTAAATGATAAGAATTATTGTTAAATTATAATTTAATTTAAGATAGTACATACTTAGAGCCAATTTCACCAAATCTATTTAAATATCAATTCATATTTAAATGTCGATTTTCATTCATTTTTATATGGAAAAATTACTTTTAAATATGACTTAATATTTAAATAAGTTGGTGAAATTGGCCCTTAGTGTATATGTGAAGAATATTTAAAGTTGTTATGGCTGCAGGGGTAAGTACGTTGACTACCACGCGATGAGTTCCGAGTTTATATCTTAGCCGGGGAATCCAATTTAATTTATATACAAAAAATTATCTGATGCCTATGTCAATCACACGCAAGTTAAATAATTAATAAAATACAATTATTAAATTAAATTAAATTCATGTTTATTTAACTTGAAATAACTTTGATTCAACATGATTCTTCATTTTGATTTTAACATTACTTAAATGTTAATTCAACGTGAAATAAAGTAATTTCAAAAGGAAAATTTTTTTACAATTACTATAAATCACTTTAAATTAACATGAAACACACATAAAGCAAAATCATTGCCAAAAAATTTAAAATTAACGCTATTTTTAACGATTCTACATTGGTTTTTTTCTGTGTGTACGTTTTGAAAATAAACTTTAAGTTAAAAATGTATTGTTAAATATTTAATTACTATACTCGAATCGACTGCCGTCTAGTCGGTTGACCAATCAAATGAAGAAAATTATTTGACATTTTAAAGACATGAATTTGTTTATTTCCCAAATACATCAATTACCGCCGTGGTTTAATATTCAGCCGCTTTTTTAAGTTTACGTTTTGTTTCGTTTATAAGCAATAGCGTTTCAAAATTGGTTTAAAAATATAAAAAAAAGAAGTCATGTCAAAGTGCAAGATTTTGATAAATTCGAATGCTTTTACAGGAAGTTCCTTATCACAATTTTTAATTTTAATTTGGCCCTCTAGAATGATATTTTTCTTTGTGACCAGAAGTAAAACATTTCCCGCTTTCACAACTCCTTTTCTTATATGCAAATTTAAACGCAAAACATTGTTTCAGTAAAAATTTTAAAATGTTTAGATAAAGGTAAGTTCAAATTTAGCTTTCTTTAGCTGTTGAGTGAGCACCACTGATAATATTTGAAAAAACAAAATTTTCAAACAACTGCTCATTAAGTTAAGAAATTCTTTCTTAATATTTTTAGAATTGTCAGCCTTAAATTTTAAAAAAAGCTTGCCAACCAATCTTATGTTTTAAAATATCTGCCTAATTGTGGGAGACCCTTTAGTGAAAGAAAATTAAATTGAATAAATTTAGGACAAGTATAAAGTAGTGGAGCTCATCCCCGCTTGTGAAATTATGAATGTTAGAGGAATCAACGTGAGTAGAAGGAAAAACCGTGCAAAAAATATTCCAATGTTAAGAATAGAAATTTAAAGTAATAACGTGAACTCCAATTCCAAATGAACAGTGGTCCTTGATTAAATTTACGCAGCTGCAATTTTTGTGAAGAATTTTTTGAGCTTAAGGGAATCTAAAGATAAAAATGGAACTGGAATAGAGCAAAAAGTAATTTTTGTAATAGAAAAATAGTTAATAATGCAAAATCATATCCACATATATAAATATCTTTAAAAAACCTAATGAGAAAAGTTTTTAAGTCGGAGAAAATGTTCCAAGTTTCCTAAAACGAAAAAATTCACTAAAGGGACAAACAATTCAGAAACGAAAACAATCAATCGTTCAAACAGAAGATATAATAAAATTCAATGAACGGTGGTTCATCACAGCTGAACTCACTGTAGCAAAATAAGTGAAAATGTAATTTAAGTGTATTTTTGGGTAAATTTAATTAATTAAATTAACAACGGAATTCAAATGATTATTTAAAAATTATTGAGTATTTATTTTAATAATTTCAGTTTATCTTAATTATTAATAAGCGAGATGAAACTATATTTCTTATTAATTCTTAAGTATCGCCACACGTTAAACTCTAAATTTAATATAATGAAAATTAATGCACTCCACCCACTGTGCCAACTATTTGCACGTACTTGCCGAGTAAATTCTGTTCAAGTGATGGCATTATATGATGTTTTGCTTGACTGGCAGTAATCTTTGCGTAATACTGCACAAAGCTGCAGCACTATGCTGCATTACTTCCATTATAAATTTCCACATGCTGTTGGGTACGGCTGGCCATGTGTGTGTGAAAGTTTTGTTGAATGCATCTGTGTAAGTGTTGGTTCGTGTTCGTGTCAGAATGTAAATGTTTGAGTGTTTTCAAGCTTTCTTTTTTCCTTTTGCTTCTTTAGATTTTATGTGCGGAAGGAAGCATTAGAGTGAAAGGTGACCAAGTTTTTGTTTTTGTAACAAACAAATAACATTTTTTGTACTATTTTAACGCTGAAGCCATCCGTGGCGTAAATAAATAAAGAACGAAAGAAAAAAAACAAAAAAGGCAGCAGCAGAAACTAAAGCATTCGAGTTGAAATTTATAATGGATTCACATATTTTTTTGTTTGTATGAAATTCATAGTATGAATACAAAACCATCGACATTTGTTTATATGCAATTACAAAAGGACATATAGAAATACATATTTACGTACAGGGTAGCTCAATATTTTCTACAAAACAAATGGTTTTTGCTTAAGGTCTAACAAATTGGATTTGCGGAAAATTGGTATGAATGACTACATACAGCTTTTGTTGCATTATCCTGTAAACCATTTGTACTTGTAACGTTGTATGCAATGAACAAATTGTAAGCAGCCAAGCAAAATAAATAAAATGAAATCCAACTTAAATAAAAACAGACACAAAGCAAAAACCTTCCCAGCACATTTTTAGATTAAATCTATAAAAATATTTCAGTTGAATTTGCTGTTTATGTTTGCATCCATCCCCTTTTCTCTTGTACTCTCTCCGCCACTGCACATTTGTTCAGCTTTTGCTTCTGGTTTCTTTTTTCAGCATAAAATGTATATAACAACGAATCTGAAGGACGAGTTAACAAATACAGACATACATTCATACAAAATTCGTGCACACACTGCAGAGCACAGACATGTGCTGCGTACTGCAGTACTGTGCCCAGTGAACATATTGTGAACGAAATGTCTAGATTTTCCCTCATATACTCTGCAGATTTTGTGAAGTATTGGGCCTTATCGTGGTTGGCATATTTCGTTCTCGGTTATGACATTTTTGTCCTAGATTAAAGAAAAAATTTCGATGTTCCGTAATTTATTACAAAAACTTTGTAGTCGAAAACGAAATTGGCCAAACACTATAAAAGCGACTATCTCATTCTTTTTAAAAACAGAAATTTTATGCTACTTGTCATAAAAGAAACATTTTAAAGCTTTCTTAAGACACTTAATAGAGTATTCTTCAAATTTTCTGAAGTTACTTGAAAACATTTCGCCAAAGTGTCGTAAAATGTTCATGAATATCCTCATACTAAGAGGACTGCTTTCTCGTCAACCACTCGCAACTTGGGCTGAGTTTCTAACAGAGTTCTTATTCAATTCGATAAGAAATGTTCACTGGGCATTTACATATGTTAACAAACATATCTACTTGTCCATATCAACAGAGTAACATCCATCTGATTCTATTAATGCATCTGTACACATGCACATACATATGTTTTATGTAAAAGAGCTTGTTTGAATTTTTGTTGTTGTGCTTTTCCATGCAACAAATAAGTATGAAAGCAACCATAAATTTTTTTTTGCAAAATTTTAATGGGAACAAGGATGATTAGTTCTATTTTTCTCTAACTAAGCCGCTGATCTTAAATTGGAATTTTTAGTAAAAAAAATATAACAACATACTATATTAGAAATCCAAGTTATTTTCTATTGTAACCTTAAGTAAAATATATAAAAACGCTGAAGTATCATTAATTCATGTAAAGTCCATAATGTATTAATATGAACAATTTTTGTTGTTTGTTGTTGATTAAGCACGCCTATATGCATAATCGTTTCTGCTTAAGAAACTCATCAGTATACATCAACTAAAAAATTCTTGAAAAAGTTAAAAAAAAACTTTATATGTTTACAGGAATAATCTCTAAATGTTATTGAGAGCAACATACGCGCATAAACGTAATAAACTATAATTCAGTAAGAAGATTTGGGACGTTTTTGTTTGAAAATACTTTGGAGTTCTTGTGTTTGAATGTTCTATATTATTTTCTTCAAATATGGTTGTTGTCTTTGATAATGAAAAATAAAAATATTAATGCCATGTTTTTAAAACATAAAACTTAAATTAAAGAATTGAAAAAATATGTGTTGGATACAATGTTTGAAACAAAATCATAAAGCAAATACAATAAATAAAGCAAGACAATAAATAATAATTGTTTTAAAGAATCACAACTGCGGCTTTTTTCGTCCATGGACAAGACAATACATTCATCAAAAAAATTTAAACTCATAACAAAAATTTTTATATTATTTTTATTGTTACCCTATGGGCAACTTATTTTAAGAGGGTTGTGGGAAAATTCAAAAAGTATACAAAATCATACAAAAACATTTATTGTGAGCCTAAAATTTAATTTGAACTTTTTAGCTTTTTATGGTTATGTGCATTAGCTATGGCACAGTGTTATATGAGAATCCTTAGTAACGAAATTTCAACATTCAAGGAGCCCTCATTTTGTTAGGTTTGGAAAAAAATATTTGAGCGAAAAAAATGGTGGTGCTCGTATGAGGGTAAAATTCACCTCATAGTGCTCAAAGTTACCCTCAAAGCGAAAAAATTTATAAAAAAAAACATATAAGTTTCCCGTGGTCGCCGCTATAAGGGTCAATTTCGTGACCAAGCCCCGCAAATTTTCTTCGCGCAACATCTTTTCTGTACACACCGTCTGCCTAACTCCTCTTCTTAGCGGGCCTCAAATACAAATGGGAAATTTAATAAAAGGGCTCTAACTGCCCCTACGGCGTACCTCGCGAAGTCGAATGTATGACCAACCTCCAATATTTTTTAGTACAAAGATTTTCTATAAAAATACTTGTCGTCTATCCTGAACCATTTCCATAAAAAACAAGAATTTTTTTAATACTTTTTTTTAGAAACCCGCTTGCTCTGCTTTTATGGTGCCTCACAGGCACTTACAGTAATTTCCCATCTTTAACATTTTCTCCGAACATGTCTATGCCCTATCTCGACACCTTAAGGGGAAATTTTTCTAAAATTTGGTCGCAAATATCTAACTGCCCCTAGGGCGAACCTATCGAAGTCAAATGTATGATCGACTTCCAATATTCTTTCAATACGAAGAATTTCTCGAAAAATACTTGTCATCTATTTTCAACCATTAAGGTGGTCGAAGTTATTTCAAGTTGAAAATAGTAGTAATTTTATTTTATTATTGTTAGTACGGCGTTGGCTGAAGTAGTTAGCACGTTGACTACAAAACCGAAGGTTCTGGATTCGAGACCGGTCTCCCACAGTCATTAAATAACAAACACATCTTTGAAAAATTAATACGCCTCATTGACACTAGACGCGCTGCAAAACTGCATTATTAAAAAATTTACAAAAAGCAGAGCTGTAAGAAATACTGAAGCTTTCTTCTAACTATCTCTTCCTTCCACAACTGTCTTCTGTCTCTATCCTTTTCCGAAATAAGATAACACCTGGTAACAGTAATAGACATTAATTGTCTGACTTTTACCTCTCTTTAAAAAAAATAATTATTTAAGTAATGTAATTGTGTATAATATATAATAGCATTGGCTGCGCTTATTGCTGCAAAACCATAAATATTCATTTAATATATATTATATTTATATACCATTATGAATAAAATTTTAATTCAACATTATTTAATTGAAAAGCTATAGTAAAAAAATACAAACTGCGATGATACTTTTACTTTTTTCTATGATTCGAACCTGCGATCCTCCAACTACAAGGCTAGTATAATGCCTGCAAGCCAGCAGAAATAAGTTTTCGCTGGTAATCCGAAGTTAGTAGGCCATTTACAAACTTCAATACAAACAACAACACAAATACAAGTCACGCAATTGAGCTCAATAGTGAATTGTAGCTATTAAAGCAGCAAATAAACACCAAACACTTAAACAAGATATTGGATACATTCGTAAATCCAGCAAATTTATACATCTATTCGCAACTCTGCCAAGGTTTACTGCATATGGGTGGATGAGGTGGTGCACATGCTTTGCAACTGCTCATCATCGTGCAGAGTTGTCATTTTTTAATGAACTTCAAACAATTTTTAAAGTCGGCAAGTTATTTTATTTAATAAAATCTCAATAACAAATGTGATAATTTTGCTTTTAAATCATGTTGTAATAAAAGATTGGAAAGAAAACTCAAGCGACTATTTCGTATAAGAACACATTTGGCCGCAAAAATTGTCTTCTCATTTTAAGTAATAAAAAGCTACCAACATCATGTATTTCAAAGTCAGCTGCGAATGTTTTAATTTTCTTTTTGGTAAGACTCGAAACATGTAATTTAAATATCAAAATACATAGGGACTGCATCTCAAAATAATTTGTTGCGCCATTTGCAGAGATTTGCGACAGGTATGCCGATTAATGGCATTAAAAAAGGCTTAACACTAAACAGTGCTACCAACTTATGCATTTTGTAACGTTGAGTGTACATGATGCTACAAACGTGCAGTATAAAAGATTAACGAACATACCCATTATTTCTTATCAATTTAATATACTTATATTGAAATCAAAATTTTAATAGTTTTGCATGGTGATTTTGTATTGGTATTTTTTCTGTATGTAGGGCTTGCTGAAATTAAACTGAATAAACGAAATCTTTCGGGAATACTTACGATTATTTAGAACAACTGGCAAAAAGCGAAACAGCACTACAATTTCGAAACTTAGCACATTTTTTATCCTCTTTATTTGCTGTGATTTCAGAAACTGTTTGTCAGTCTTCGCAACAGGAATAATGTAAACCGTTTTGCTGTTCTGTTACTTTTTATAAAATAGTAGCTTGGCCAGCACGAGCATGCCTTAAAGAGCCCGGCCCTTCGAGTTTAAGTGTTGAGTTGGTAGGGATAGAATTAAATAATTTTTTAGTTGATTACGGAAAATAGAAACAAAGCTTGGAATTAATTTTTATTATTAATATAATATTCAATTCTCTACCAATTTATGTCCATAACTAACGAATCATTTTAACCTCTTTAAGTCAAATAATTTGATATTTACACAAACACACACTTAATCTCACATAAAGCTTAACACAAAGCCAACAATATAAAACAACGATGCCTTGCAGCCAACTTCACATATTGCAGCAATCCTTAGCTGCAAAAATTTACACTCATTTTATTCACTTCATTTGTGCCATACATTCGTTTTATGTATGTATATGATCCAACCATACCAACCATTAAGCCATGTATGTACTCGTATTCACATAATATATAATATTTTTACAACCAGAAATATATTTGTTAAAGAAATAAAAATTTCTCATACACATTTGTAAACATACTAAAACACTCTCTTCATTTTCAAAAAAAAAAAAATGGTTCCAAATAAAACGGATTTCCTTTTTTCCCGCCTTTCAAGTACAATTCTTGCTTTTTTTTGCATTTCCTTTTCACCATTTTTTTAACGCTTGTTTACTGCAATTCCTCTCCTTTTGGCGTTAAAATGATTTTTTCTTGCAAGTTAAACAAAAAATTGTATGTACTTGGCTACATTTACCCAAAGCTTTAAGCACAATTGCATTCACTTTCATTTTAAAAGAAAAATAATACAAAAAAATAGAGAAGAAAAGCACTGGAAATCAGCACGAGAAAACAAAAGAAAATTTTCTAAGGTTAACTAACTATGAAATGAAATGAAAGTTATTTGGGGTTGGCTAAAACAAGTTAATGCATAAATGCAAAAACAAAAATTTAAAAGGACAAAAGCAACTGCAAGGGAAGGACCATAAACTAAATTTACACATTGAATTATGCTCGCACCATAAAATGGGAGGTAATATATGAATTTTAAAACTATGAAGAGCCAAATTAAAATGCAATCAGGAAAAATAACCTTGCTTTTTTTTTTGCTTCATTGTAAATAATAAAATCAGCTGAAAGAAGGGCTGCTTAAAGAGGGGAACTTAATTTTTGTGTCAAACTTTTGATTTTGTTTTAAAATTTTTAATGATTTCTTATAACAGGGAAGCATGACAATTAGTGGGTCAACTGTTCTAATGTTTATATATAGTGTAGCAAAGCCACTACTCTTCGCAGTTATTTTTGGTTCAAAGATTTTCTATTGTCCTGCGCCAGATCATTTTTTTAATGTCAAATCCTTTTGTCAATTGAAGAATCATTAAGTTTGTCTATTCTATGCGAGTTTACATATGGCACACATATACTCAAGAAAGCGTAATTAGTAATTACTAATGAAAAACGGTTTGAGTCAGATGTTTATTAAGTTAAACAGTTTCATACACAACTAATAGACAATTTTGTAGAGTCTAAAATGATTGGAAACTGTTTAAATCAATGAATACATGTCTGAATCAGATGTTAACTCAACGTTAGTCTTTTAAACGTTAAATATTTATGCGAGTACCCAGCGGTAAAACATATTAAAGACCAGCTTAGGCATATTTCTTATTCATATTTTTCTGCGGAGAAGCTAATCGCTTCGCGGGTTGTGTTTGTTAAATAAAAATGTTATATATATGTAACTGTAAAAAACTTTATTTCAAGCCATTAAATGGAATGCCTTTCATAATATCTGTAGAAAGAAGCCAGGAGAAAGGCTTACCCCGTAATGACAACGTGATTGTAAAATGGAGCGAGCAGACCTTATACATACATAACGAGGAGTACAGACGCCTTCTCGAATGAATCTGAACTCTCTTTTCTTTTTCCCGCTGGGTATATAAAAGTAATAATTACACTGCATAGCAAAATAATTTTTTTTACGAAAAAAAATCAAGCATTAATTCTGGCTGAAGAGATAAAAAAATAAAAGTTTTCAACAAACACGAATTGTGAAGTCTACTGGCCAACTGTTTATAAGTTTTACGTCTGAAGATATTAAAATATATATGTTTCGCAACTACTCTTATGTTACTACTGTTAAATAACTAACAGTGCTCTATTATGTTCAAATTATGGTTTATGTCTCTGCTAGTTAAATTCGAATATACCTTTCATATAAATTAGTTTCTTGCTTATTTACTTCTAGCATTTAGCTTTGGGATATTTTTATAATTTTTTCGAAACATTTTACGAGAAATATTTTTTGTGAAACGCGTTATTTCTTCTTCTTCTTTTTCGTGTGGATCTTATTTGTAACTTAAACACAAAACGGCGCAACAACTTTCCATTAAAAGGAAATATGACGGTCTAAGATTTTCCAGAAAAATATTTGCTACACAATTGTATTGTAAATCTCTGAACACATCAAATCTAAAAATTCAAGTTAAATATCAGAACTAACAGCCTGTTTTTGTAACATAAGTTTTTTTATATTGTACGTCAAATAACGAATGAATTGAACTTTTGGTTTTTGTTCATTTTATTTTGAGTAAAACAAATAAGCTTTTAGCTTTCGTTTGAAAAATTGGTTCACGTATGTACGACACAATCAAAATCAACTGTCAATTTAAACAATCAGGAAAAATTGAACGTGTTGGTGAATTTTTTGAATTTTTACAATTAAAATTTAAAATAATGGATGTTTTTACCAAGAAAATTTAAATATTTTTCAGCATAAAAAAACTAATTCTTGGCAATTTAAAGTGTTGGTCCAATCAAGTCAATTACCACCTCCGAAAGTTTTGATTTCGACATGTATGAAATACATTCCTTTCCGGCACAAAACTGGTAACCACCAGTTGCGAGAAATTTTAGGGGTGTTGTTACTTTAATTATAGCGAGAACGCTAGTGATTCTACTGTTTTGCTTCATTGCAGATTCCATTTTCTCCAGCAGTATTCGAAAAACTTCCTTGTTGGAAGTGGTATATAATCATTGCATTTATTGAACTTACTACTCGTGTGGAAACTGTAGCAAATTTGCTGTGTCTCGCAATCTTCTCCGTTATCTCATTGTTTTTTCAATACACGCGTATTTTTTGTACACTTTAAACAAACAATTTTTTGAAAACTTTACTTTTTATTTATTTTTACAATTGATTGATAGGGTTGCTTCCTTTTCATTTTTAAAGAAACTTTTAATTTTCTATGAAAAAAATTCTAAGAATTACAACTAAATGAGTAATGGAAACATTGTTCTTAGAAGTTTAATTACAAACAAAAAGAGCTTTTATTTTCAAACGAAAAAAGAAAATGAACTCAATTTCCAACTCGATCGTTCGCCTAATAACCGCTCGCCTTCTAACGTAAGGCAGGTCGATGAACAGGCTGTAAGTAAAAGCATAATACTCATATGCGTTTAAAATGATTAAATTCATACTTATTCACAATTGATTAAAAAAAAAATTAAAGAATTTTGGAATTAATGGAAAACCCTTATATAAAAAAATTTTTAAGATAAAATTTTGTTCCAAGTCATTATATAAAGGAAAACAGATATAGATTAACATTCTATTCTCGTGGTTTTTTGCTTAAACCACGCGAAATCTGAAATGACTCCAGTAGTGCGATTCAGTAACTTTTTTTAACGATCGTTAAAATAGTTATAACGAAAATTTATCGAATTTGCTATTTAGTAACAATTTTAACGATACTCGCTGTAGGTTAATGTAATCTGTGTCGTTATTTAAGGGACAATAACTTATGTGCTGTTAATTTTATCGACAAAAATCAACAGAAAATATCAGCCGCGTACTATCGTTAAAAAGAAGATACAAAATCACACATCGTTATTGCAAGCGACAAAATGTATAGATACAAATTACGATTGGCGAATCGTTAAAAGTTACTGAATCGCACCACAGGCTTAAACAAAAATGCTGGTGTTTGAAACCGGATTGGCTTCCAGTCATCACGGAACATAAACCTGTCTTAAATTTAGAAATGTATACATAAATATCACTGCGAGGCAGAGTCCACGGGATGCAACTTACTTCTAGACTTGTATCGAACGCATTTAATAGCTCGTTTTTTGACATAAGCCAAAGAACTATGCTCTTTATGCCACGATGCGGTAGCTAGGATGTGTTTTTGTAACAAAATTAATCAACAATCATACTATTTTTATATATTTTTGTTTTGATATCTTTGTATTTACAAGCGAAATACCAATGTAAGCGAAACAAAATTTTTGATTTTGATTTGTTTCGTTCTTTGCAAAAAGCGAAACAAAAATAATAAAAACGATTGCTCAATTTGTTTTTGTATTGTTTTTGTATATGGGCTTAAACATACCTTAATTTAATCGTAAGCAGCTAGAAAAAAAAACAATGGGAACTAAATGGAAACGTTTTGAAAGAATATAATATTATTGACTCGTTATTTAACACATGAAAATTTTGTTTTATATAAGTAAGTAGCATAGCTTTAACCGGATGTTCTAACATTAATATTTATCTTCCTGAGTAAAATATTAAGTTTTTCTTACAAATATATTAAAATTAATGTTTTTAGAAAAACGAGAGATATTATGTAAAAAATTTAATTTAAACAAATGAGATGAGCAACTCATACTCGTATCTATCATACTTTAAACAAGAATACAACTACCAGCAATATTTTTCTTACAAGGTACGCTTTGTATATCTAAATTAAATCCCTTAGAGCTGTTTTTGTTACCCCTTAAATATGTTATTTTATACAAATACTGGTAATTATATATTTGATTATTGCACTTGTTGTTGTTACTACTCTTTGCCAGCCACCAACAGAATCCTTTTGTTTTCTCTTACCCTCAAAAGTATTTGAAATCTACTTTTAATCATCAGCATTCTAAATTATTCATAATACCCAATTTTATTTTCATACTTCTCAAATGTGTGCTTGTGTGTATACGTTTGTAAGGTGGATGCATGCTTTTTGTATATACCCTCCCTCTCTGTGTCTCTGGGTGTCTTGTTTTATTTTAAATCCATTATAATCTAATTACTGTTGCCAGTTATTTAACAACAAAAGCAGGAAGTTTAAAATATTTTATGTAAAGAAGTGCGATTTAATAGCAACAGAATAATTACAATTTGTGACTCTAATTATTTCCACTTTCAAACAAATGTCACACACAAATAGGACTTTCAACCAACGATGCAAATAAAAATATGTACACAACTACAAACACGAATCTCTTTGTAATATTAAAAAATATCTCTTTTTATGAAAGGAAAAGGTCTTAAAAAATGTTTTCCAGTAAAAACTCTAAATTATCTGTAAAGAAGGTAGTATTTCACAAAGTGGTTCACTCCATTACCTCATGACGCACAGTGATTGGAATGGTTTTTGTAAGAGATATCTTATAAGCTTTCTAAATTGATGTGGTAGCGCAGGACCTTTTATGTGCTTGGAGGATAGTGGGTGGGAGCACAAAGTGGACACTGGAGTGGTTCGAAAAATGTGTCAGTCACCCCCTAGAATTAAAGATAATGTAAATACAATTACAAAAATATTTAGTTTTATTTTTTGGTCACGCCTACAAATACCGCCCTTTTCGTATTTTGTTCACTGTGCCGTAATTTTTAGTCCGATCATAATTCATCATTTTTATATAACGATGTTCATGGCTCCGTAAGGGCTACATTTTTAATCTTTTTTTTTATTACCACGTCATATTCTAGTGACGACTTTTAAAATTCGTTTCGTACTTAACCTAATGCTAAATATTTTTGAACGGAACTCTTGACTAGAATATGAGATGGTGACTGACACAACTGTTTTGTATGGAAGACCAACCACTCTACTGGACATCTCGAATGCGTAATTAAAAAAAAATTATATAAAAAAATGTACCTGCATAACGTCTGAACATGAAACAACCTAATGGAATTTTTTCCAATAACTAAACTTTTACTATAATGGTGAACTTAACATTTTGCTTAAAATCAATGTCCCTCACGAAGTAGACCTATAAAGTCAACCCAAATGCAGCAAACAGATATGATCGATGTAAAAGTACTGCTATGCTAGGGCAGAATCCATTTAGAGATTACCTTCAAACATAAAAATATGGCTTCGTTTCTGCAACATCTTGTAAATATCATCACCAAAAGTATTCACAAATTTTAAATTGTTCATGTTCCATGCAACATAAATTAATACAAATTTAAAGTTAAATTATTATGAGCTCAAATACACTCACACACAGTAAACAATTTAATTTAATTAAAAGTAACCTTATTATTATGAACAAATACCATAAGCAGAGAAAATAAATCCATATCTATCTTCTGTTAATATAATACTCACAGCAAACTGTTAATAGAAACACCGAAAACAAGCCCAAGACGACTCATTACATTATTGTTGTTATTGGTTACAGAACAATGCCAATTTTAACCTTTCAACTCAGCTAGTGTGTTGCTAGATTCTCGAAACAAAGAAGTCATCCAGAGAGAAAGACAATTCTGGCTTTTACAGGACGTCTTAGTGACAGTGTGAGTGAGTTTGTTTGTTCGTGTATGTCAGTCTATGTGGGCATGGATATCTAATAATAAACTTTATTTAAAATCCAACTTCTTACTATACATACCCAGCAAAAAATTACATATTACCATCACAAATACTTGCTATATAATGACTTACTTTTCTGATTACCAAATTTCATTACTCGCTTACAAATCACATGACCTGAAATTTAAAAAAATTATGTATAAGTTGCTAAATGAGGAGAATGATTGTTTTATAATTTTAAATAGATTACGCGAACAAGTTGCCAAATAAAAAAGTCAGTACTTCTCAAGAATCGATTATTTTAGTCTTACGCCTTGTTAAAATCATTAAGTTGGTAGTCCAGTAGGGAAGAGCTTCCACCAAAAATGCTTAGTTGCAAACTCGATAACCTTTTTTGAAAATTTTTGCTGGGTTATTATCAAATTTGAAGCATTGAAATCAGTATACGATGATATTGGGATGAAGAGCATGTAACCATGAATTGTGAATGCAGCAACTAAAGTAATCTAATAATAATAAAAAGCTTTTTCTTGCAAATGTGGCTTCATTGTAGTGAATACCTAAAAATAAATATCTGTTTTTAATTCCGAAGGGAGAGCATGTTGGCATTAATGATTTGTTTTTCTGAGATAATAGAAGTAAAGCCGCTAATAACGTTGTAAGTGACAATGTACAAATTTGTCAGGAGAGCTAGAAAAAAATTTATTTTGTACTGCATTTACATTGTCTAGATATTTAGTAGATTTGATTTGAAATTTTTTTTTATCGAAATCTATATCTTATAACTATATCACACCAAGCATTTTTATTTTATTTTTTTCGACATTTCGTATCCAAGACAAAATCCTTTCTCTAAAATATGTCTTATAGGGCATCTACACCCGCACAAAATCTAGCAGATTTTAATTAAAATCGCTGTGGCAATATGTACCGCTTACACAAAGTGTCTTTTGTATTTATCAAGGTTTTTTTTTATCAAAACAGAGCCCATTAACTGAAACTTTTCCAAAACTACAACCAAATAAATGCAGTGTAGCTAATTCACACACCCTTTTAAGTACGCAGGAGGACTTTTCAGTACAAATTTGAAAAAAAAATTACATAAGCATAACTAAATTCTACTAGAATTAAAGTAGATTTTGATTTGTATGTGAAATTCATTAGATTTTGCCCGAAATCTCGTGAGTACTAAATTTTGCTGAAATCTCGAAGCTTAATTGTATATATTTTTTTTTGTGTAGTAAGCTTATTGAAATGCTTTTCTGAAGCCATTTGGTATAATGGACAATTTGTGAATATATATATATATATATATATATATATATATATATATATATATAAATTTTGTATTTATTTATACCCTGCAGGAAATGCGAATAGAGACATTTTAGTGATTTACTAGTGACACTGTCAGTAGTACTACTTACCAGGTGTATCCCAGCCAATGTAATCATCTATTCTGACTGACTAAGTAGTGCTTTTGGGAGCACTCGGAGACATTGACACCAAAGATTCACTAGTAAATTTTAGGGGCTCTAGTCTACAATATCGATATTGCTCTATGTCAATAGTAAAATTGTAG
The DNA here is from genome assembly GCA_905220375.1 of Tachina fera. Taxonomy (NCBI): domain Eukaryota; kingdom Metazoa; phylum Arthropoda; class Insecta; order Diptera; family Tachinidae; genus Tachina; species Tachina fera. The sequence continues at coordinate 96,547,001 of LR999967.1, read as the reverse complement.
TGACATTGTCAGTAGTACTACTGTAATATCCTATTGAAATATAACATAGTATTCTCGTTTAAAATCTACCAGTAGACCTTAGCACTATTGATGAGGTATTTCTTTTAAGACACGTTCAGACTTTTATACTTTGTATTTATACTTGTCAAAAATTCAAATGATACGTGCAACTGTGAAAGTCTGAACGCAAAATGTAATCAAAGTGGCAAATAATACGATAACAATTTTGAAACTCCATAAGACTTTTTCGTTTTTAGAAAATGTCCTAAACGATAATACTTTTCATTAGATCAGGGTTGCATTTTCACATAAACCAAACTTCCAAGTCGGCTGTTTCGCCACCGATAGCGTGTCGTTATTGATGTAATGTTTTGTCATATGTATATCGGCTAAAAATTTTGAATAAGTGAATTGTATGGAAGTATATTTCATTGACGTAATTTTTTAACGTTTTTGTAATATCTATTCTTAAATTTTTTCTGTTATTTACATAGAATATTTTTAACTTCTGAATTTTTACAAGCGCCGGCACGTTTCCGCCTACATGAAACCACTTTGGCGCCGCTAGTCAATGAATTGCACAGACATTTTCATTGAACAGCTGTTTTGTTTTCTGCTTGTATTACACATTTTATTTGAAGTGTGACGGTCTGAACACAATATGTAATTTTACGTTAGATTTTTTGACAGTCGCAACGAATGTATTTAGATTTCTGTATCGTAAAGTGTGATGAAAGTATTAATACTTGTATAATAGTTTGAACGGCGCTTTACGGGCATATAGAGACATTTAAACTAAAGATTCACTAGCACATTTTTGTGACCCTCGTCAGTAATTTTGTAAGGTTTGTGGCATCAAAATTTAACACATGCATATATATTTGTTAAATATTGTTTCTTTTATTAAAAATTATACTAATTATTTTAAAATTACTTAGACGGAAATATTTTTGTTTATATATTTCTCATTTGAGCTTAAAATATATTGATTGAAATTAAAAGTATTCATACGAAACTAAAAATATCAATTCGCCTTAAAAAAGTATTACATAATCGTATTTGAAATTCAAAAATTTCATTAGAAATTTTCAGCTAAAAAATTATATTATTTTACTAAAAACATTTTTGTTTAAATTGAAACAGTCAATCAGTAGCCTCAGCAGCTGACCGTCGATCGGCCTGCAGCTCTGCTATTGACTACACAGCATAAAAAAAGAAAACAAACTATTGACGTGTTCGTTGACGATGTCACCAGAAAAACACTACAACTGTTATCTCTACTAGCGCATAAAAAGAAAACTTCGGACATTTTAACTAGTGCAATTGTCGGCAGAGAAAAGAATGTTGACATAGAGTTATATGTTGCTAGGCTGACTAGAGGGCATTTATTTCTAAATTAATTTATAAATGTCAGGTACTAAATGTGTTTGCATAATGTTTTATACTGCAATTATTGAAGCTTGTAACATTTTATGGTCACATTTTATTGATATCTAATGCAAGGAAGCTTTTATATGGGTGTTTCCTTAGATTAAGTTAAAAAAAGTTCTTAGTAGTCTTGTTTTTTTAAGCTTAAGAGATGGCTTAAAAGATATTTCTTTCAGTGTTCAAAATAAGAAAAAAAGCAAGGAAAAATTTCTGTGTTTAATTTAAATGGAGAGACCCATATATCATATGCATTTCATGTAACAATTATTACATTTAAAAACTGAAATCTGCATGATATTTGCATTTCATTTTTCGTTATTGCTATTGAGAAGGGACAACCAGAGACATGCCCTGCTATTCAGTTATTGATCATTCATGTAGAAGTTTTTATTATTTAAAATATAATTACCATACGAAACGTAAAATAATTATATTTTATATATTACAATATATTTTAGTTAGCACTAAAGGAGTGGATTCTTTGCTGGAGAATTGAAGTACAATTTTTTGTTTGTATTTTACAGCTGAAATGCAAAACAACGTATTTAACAAAAAAAAAAATTGCCGGAATGGTATTTTTAATTATTTATTGCGTATCACATCGTAATACATGTCCCATAAAACTTTCAATTTCTTATCATAAAAGTCAGCCGAGTTAAAAATTAAAATAAATAAACTTAACTTCAATCGATTGAATAATTTTGTTTACCCAGCTGAAAAAATATGTATGGAGCATATATGATATCCCATATATGGTTTGGGTCCGAAAAATGAGGGTATATGGGCATATATGATTATATATATTCATACATTTTCATGCATGTATGTGTAAATTCCCTCCACAGTATGCAAAGTTCATATTCATACAATCTTGATTCACAAAAGCGCACTGCTGTGCAATAAATTAAATTACTAAAATTAAATTTTTTTAGACTTGAAAGAGAGGTTGTATTTAATGAAACATTTGTTTGGACAAATAATTCAAAACGAACTAAAAGTCATTTCATTAATCAAAAGGTGAATCAATTATTTAAAAAACACATAAATCATATTCGTATATAACATTTAGCTTAAGAAATCAGATTAAAAAATAATGCAATTAATTATAAAAGAAAAAATAGTCCGCCTTACAATAGTTTTCAATAAAGTAATATGAACTTTGTTTCTTATCTAGAGAATTTTGTTATTTTCTATAAAATTAATGACTGGACTATCCTTTGGATTATTTGATATATTAAATGGGGCTACAATGTATAAAATTATACAAGACTGGTTTTTTGTAACAAAAAGTTCTTCTTTTTGAAACTTTGAGGGTACGCATATAAACTTTGCATACCGTATTAATTTTCTAATGGATTTCCAATTCAGCAGTGATAGAATTCCAAGCTTTTTTGATTGCAAAAACGATCTTATGTGAGATATCATGTATGCATACATTCTTATATGGCACATATATAAAATCTTATATTTATATATGGATCCACATAGGAGAGCTTCATAATTAAATTTTCATATATGAGCTCATATGTTATAATAAATTTCATATATTAGTCCATATATTACTTCATATGTAATAGTTTTGCCATATATAATCCCATATATTTCCATACATGAATTCATACATATTCATATATATTTATATATATTTATATACATTCATATATTAAAAATATATGGACCGTATATAATTTTTTTAGCTGGGTAGTTTCATTTGCTCTTTTCTATAAAATTAAAAAAGTGCAGTTGTGTGATATTGTATCTCATCTTACGATATATGTATAACCTGGAGTCAGAATGGCTGGCTGAGTTTGTTGAGAACTTATTTGTTTAGTAAATAATTTCTGATTCGACCAAACAAACCAAAAAAATTGGCGATCAAGGGTCAAAAAAATTTTTATTGCAACAAACCAGTTGCGGTCTAAGAAAGTGAGTTTTAAGCAAGAAATTTTTGAAAAAAATAATATAATAGTGTTTATATACATATTTTCCCTTAATAACGAAAGTGGTCTAAGTCATATATTGTCGAGATATTTAGTAGATTACAATTAAACAAATTAAAAAAAATATCATATCATACAAAATTTTAGTTTACTGGTCTCGATTAATATAAATTAATTTAAGTTTTTTTTAGATTTATTTAGCATTTCGAAGCAAAACTTTATGTGACTTAGATCACTTTCATAATTAAGGGCACATGAAGTTTTATTCGCTAAAAATTCGAAAAATTGATATATGGTTTGCTTATGAACGTTTATAATGCTTAAAAATTTATTTTTATGAAATATTTTAAACTTTTCAGCTATTCCATTTGAACGTCAAAAGACTCTTTCGTATATGACCAAAATTACGTAGAAAAACTGAAATCTCTTTTCTTTGTCACTTACATGAAGATGATTCAAAATTACAAAAACATAAAGTCGGCCAGTACCACGATGTTGACAGTAAACGTTCGATCGATTAATTACATATATTCGGCAATTTTCTGAAAATTACAGAGATTTCAATAACAAACTATTAATAGATGACTTATTATGGATTTTTACTATATTTTATTTTATGTTTATTTTTAGAGCTATGCTCTTTAAGCCACAACACAGTAGCTACGACGTGATCTTCGTAACAAAAATAATCGACGCTGTTACATTTATAAATTAATTTTTGCTTAGATTTCTTTTTATTTAAAAACAGAGTTCGAAAATAAACGAAACTAAATGTTTGATTTTCTTTTGTTTCGTTCTTTGAAGTGGGTGAAACCACAATAATGAGAACGAATGCTCAGTTTGCTTTCGTATTGTTTTTGTATTATTTTTTAATTTAATCGTACGCAGCTAGAAAACATAATAAAGGGTGAAAAATGGAAATATTCTTAAATATTTGCGGCCAATTTGACATCATCATTAAATATAATTTTATATATTTAACACATGAATAATATAAATCGTGCAATTTACAAAAGAATCGATTGAGCTTTTATTAATTTTTTGAAATAACCGTAATTTGAGTTTCGTGATTTACAGAACAGGTGCGATTAAAAACCAAAAAAAAAAATTATTATTATTTTATTGTCTTCAATATTAGTCAGTCAGTCAGTTTTCAATTGTCAGTCGAACGTTTTTCGTCGACATTGTTAGACAGGTCGCTAAGTCATTTTCGTGAAAAAGGTTAACATCAATTTATTATTAATTATTGCAAGTTAGACTGTTCAAAAAATCGATTAAAATTATTTTAATTTTACTCAATTGGTTGTGCTGTGCTTTCCAAACCAGAGAGTATTTTTAACTGAAATTTTTTTGCGGTTTTTCTAAGTTTCCCGTAATTTTTTTTCTGCTTTCAGAAAAATAATTTAAATAGTTTACATTCTTTTTTTTAAGTTAAAAATTACACAATTCTTTCGTGGTATGGAATATTTGTTTCATTATAAAAAAATATTGAAATTTTTTATATTTTTGAAAGCACTTTTCCGCAACCGAAATGCCTCTGCACCTAAAAATTTGCCACGTGTAAACGTTTAACCTATTGGCAACCGAAGAATTTAATTTATTCAAACCATAATTCATTTTATAAATTCCTCTTGGTATGAATATTTTTACTGTTGCTCTATTTATTTCAAATTAAAATATGTAAAGCAATAGAAAAAAAATATACATATAAACAAATTAGTTCAAATTGGTTGATTATAAAATTTCATGCAAATAAATACTTTCGCATTATGTAGCTATATATATTTTTATATATTTTTTTTTGCCTCAGAAATTACATTTTATATCGATATTCTTCAGCCAGGCTAAATAAATATAAATAATATTTTATGGTAATTTGCAGTTGCAAATTAAAATGTTTTTTTTTGTTGTAATTTCTTTATTATGCTTAAAAAATATATTTTTAATTTAATTAAATATTACTTATTGGTTTTTTGCAGGAATGCCAGTTTCAATTTAAAAATCGACGCTGGAATTGCACCACAACTAATGATAATACCGTATTTGGACCCATGACGGGTATGGGTAAGTGAAAGTTTTGCTAAGATTTGAAAATTTCTTTAATACAATTCATGTGAAATTAAAAAGAAAATACTTTTAAAAAATTTGTATGTAACCCATGCATCATTTAAAAATACATATATATGTTTATGAACTCTTATGGTGTGAAATGAAAAGAACCTGTGTGTCCATCTCTGTAACCGCTAGAAAATAATTCTTTTTTTTTCAAAGGACACATAAATTGTCGCTGTTTTATCTAACTGACCTATCTAACATTTGTAAAATGTTACAGGAGTGCAGCTTTTATGATTGCTTTCTACATGCATTCTTATGGAAGTGTCTGAAATAATTTTACTTCTATACGTTCAACATTAATGTTTACAGTCATAAAAATTGTAGACAAGGTCTATTATGACTCATAAAGTCTAGTAAGGGAATTAACTAATTTTTCAAAAAAATGTCAGTTAGGTCGCTTAGTTAAAACAGCGACGAAATATCTGAATGATCTACATATTGACGCCAGAATTTCTTGAGTTATTAATAAAATATTTTTGTAGCAAGCGAGATATCTAAGAACTTTCTTATATTTCCGCCCTAGTATGTATAACAAAGAGTCTTAAGCATAGATCAAGTAGACAAATAGTTGTGCAATTCACAAGCTCACAAAAAGGTCGTATGCATTGCTTAATCGTATAATTATTCAATGTTGTATTTTTATTGTTAAAATTTTTCATACCAAAGTGTATTCTAATTATACGATTGAATTGTATGTGTTTCTCAAATAGTTGTATTGAGCCCAGGTCTGGAAATTATCTTTAGGTTAGATTAATTCGTAAAAATCTGCTAAATGTGCGATAACCTGAAAACAGAAACATCCTAATGATAAATATTTATTTAAATTATTTCAATTAAATTTTCAAGCTATTTTAAGCAAAACTGCTTTGAGCGAAAAACTTTAAAATATTTCGCATTAAATTAAAGTTTCCATACCTGGTTCAATTTCATGCTTTCAAATCAAGGTAATTTCATATAAGGTATACTCAGCTCAATTCGCTTTAAGAAATTTATACCTAAAATGTCAGAAAAATGTACTGAAAAATGTGTCCTGACACTCCAGCTATATTCAAATTACAAGCGGCGAAAATAGTCACCTGATCCCTTGCAACCACCTAGTACGATTTCGCCTTGCTTTCAAATGAAATGAACTTCAATTTCTGACTTTTGAGTATAAAATAAAATAACGATACAACAATTTATTCTCTTTACAAAAGTTTAAACAAATATTGTTTTATTATAACCATACGATTGTGCTTGTGACCTCAACAAATATTAATAAAATATGTTATTAGTTTTTACCTTTTAAAAATTTTATTTATTTTTTAGGTAAGAAAATTTTCAATTAAATGAAAGTTTCCACAGCACAATTCTCTGATTTAAAAGCTCGTCGGCAGAACTTTTTATTTAATTACAAAATTTTCAACCTTCAAAAATAAGGTTTTTAAAAGGTAAAAATTCTAGGAATATTTTCATAAAATAGATTCAGCTCTATACTACAAAAGTAAATAATTTTAAAAGCTTCTTTAAATTAAATATTTTCTTGAAAATCACAACCCATCTCCTGTATTATTTTCGTCCTGGCTAAATATATTTATTGCTTTTATTTGCTTTTTATATTCTCTTTCTATGTGTGTGTGTGTGTGTGTGCTAAAATATTATAAGATACATTTTCTAGTATTTAATTTAAATTGTAAACTATTTTCAGTCTACGTTGTCAGTTTTATATTGTATGTAATTGTTGTTGTTCTGGTGAAAAAGTCTTTAGCAAAAACTTTAATTAATTAAACATTTTACTTGCCATTTTTTTAAACTTTTCTTCTTGGACTTCAGGTGAAATCCTTAAAGAAAAGATATATAAAGGGTTGATCACACTGGGAAAATATTTGAAGTCATATGCTTAACCACTTATATGGGTAAATGTTTATCAGCTTAGTTTTATATTCCAGTAAATGAAAAACGTAAAATGTTTTTCAAGCAATGAAAATTTACATGTCATTTCCAAAGTATTAAAGGGTGTATTTATATTTTTAACTTCGTTCTAATATCTAAATAAGAAGCAATTTTTTTTTTGCCAAGTACAACACTTGTTGCTTGTCATAGTATAAGATAGAATTCTCATTTAGTTCATACTAAAATAAATATATTTATTGAAAGTTCACTGGTAATTTTCAAGGATAACACCGCACTAAATAAGATGGCACAGCAACGAAACTGTGAGATATTTTTAGTTTATCGTACTGCTGTTACATTTTTTGCAAAAATTTTTTATTATGTAAACAAATGATGAATATTAATGAAAGTGATAGGGCAATAGTTTCTTTTTAGAGCTATGCTCTTTATGCCACGACTCAGAGGCTGGGACGTGATTTTCGTTACAAAAATAATTGCAACTATTACAGTTATAAATTAATTTTTGTTTCGATTTCTTTATACATAAAAGCAGAGTACTAAAATAAACGAAACACAATGTTTGATTTGTTTTGTTTCGTTTTTTGAAGTGAGTGAAACAAACTAGGGATGTAACTAATACCGTTACCGATTCAAATATATCGGCGATATTTCTGATTTGCCGATAAATCGATATCGGCGATATTTTAGTGTCGATACGGCGATACCTCTTAAATTTATTTTAGAGCTGTTTTGAACATACAATTAATTTTCAACGATTTTTTTGTATAAAAACTAAGAGAAATAATATATTAAAAGCAGAACATAAAGTCTAAACAGAAAAATTAGACGTTTCGTTTGTTTTGCTTTGCACCATTGTAGTGAAGTGTTCTCTCAATGCTAAATCATGTATGTATTTAGAAAAGATTTATTGGTTTTTTGTTAATTTCATAATGAATTCAAATATCAATTTTAAATATTAAAAATCTCTTACGCCATAATTTTTTATAATAAAAGGTTTTGTTAATTTTAACTTAAGTTCAGTTTCAATATGCGTATCGATATCAGAATCGGTATCAGCGATATTTCTTTTTGAGTATCGGTATCGGTATCGGATCTGCAAAATGGCGTATCGTTACATCCCTAACACAAACATACTGAGAGCGATTGCTCATATTGTTTTTGTATTGCTTTTGTACAAAAACACAAACAATACATTAGCGCAATTCATAGTCTTGTGCAAATAGTCTTGCATAGTAGCATGTGTGCAATGGTATATTTTATTGATAGTCGCCACTTAACAATTCTTAGGACAAATTTTCACAACTTGTCTTTGGAGGCCCATAAAAAATTTTTCTTTGGTAGTACTATCGAACCTATACTGTTGCACAGTATGATCATATTACCACTATTTTCATATCCCATGATTTATATCTGATTGAATTTCTTGAAAGTTTTTCTTTTTTTGTTTTTTTTTTGGTATTAGTTGTTTTTAAGAGGCAAAATGTTTTTGTCATTGACGCTCATTTCATCAAATATTTGCATTATTGGACTGTCTTTTAAAGAAAGAGAAAGATAATATAAAGTAAGAAATTTACTTTCTTCATATACAATACGCAAACTTTAATACTTTCAAGTAAAAGCAGAATTGTGCACAGAGATGGAAAATGTAATACTATTAAACATTTTTATTTCTATACCAGGAAAAATTAATAATGACTTACTTTTCACAAAAATAAATTGTGTTACCCTACAGTATTTATGTAACAACTGAAAAGTAAAAAAAAAATTAAAATTCTAGATTAGGTAAGGTTGAAAAAAGCAACAATAAATGTTAGCCAAATGCAATGCTCTTATAACCAGGGTTGTCAGGGTTGTCTTCTTTCTATCTATTTCGCCAAATTGATTTTAAAAATCGCCAAAAGTTGCCAGTTTTATGTAGTTTTTCTCAATACATATTTGATAATAAATTTGTTTTTATATATCACTTTTTTCAATACAAATTTTTATAAGCTAATAGTTTACAATTTTAGCAGAAATCACCAAACCTAAAAATAAACTCGCGAAAAATTATATCTTGTAAATTTTTTCATCCAAATTTGATTTAATTACTGTATTTAATATATAAAAAATCATCAAAATCAAAATCTTTTAATTTCTCGCAGATGAGTTTGGGTAGGATTGATTTATTTTAAACTAATTTCCAGAATTACAAAAGTTTTGAAGTTAAATTTTGTTAAAAAATAGCCGTAAAAATCAGCAACAAATTTATTTACCACCAGAAAAATTGCCCTGTCACCAAACCATAAAGTTGCACGCCAAACAAGTTTAAAAATCGAGAAGTCGCCATATCTGCCAGCCCTGCTTATAATATGTTGAGCACTCTTAAAAGAAGCATTAGGGAAATTCTTTTTTTTTTAATGCCAGGGTGAATTCAATGTTTAGCATAATAATTATCTACGTACGATTTTTCATTTTATATCTTCATTTCTCCATCTCTGGAACAGACGCAGACATTCCACTCGCAAGGATGTCAAAGGAAAGAAAGTCTTTTGTTGTTATCTATTCAAAATCTTCAAATGGCCAATTAAGGTAATGTTATTACCGTTGTAGTTCTTTATATTTCAGCCCTGCCTTTGCACAATGTGCGTGGTGGTTCGTGCCACTATAATGGGGTTTGCCTTGTGTGTGTTTGAGTATGTGAATGCATGTATTTGTGTGTGTGGTTAGAGCTTCAGTAGTGGTTTCCTTTCTGATTTATTACCTCAATGGGGAACAAAACAATGTCGCTAGTTAATGAGTTTATTGATAACATTTTAAATTGGGAAAAATTATTGTTAACAGAGATTTCAATTAAGATGACTTTCCATTGAAAGACTATTTAAAGTTATTTTCAATGATTTTGTTTACAACATTTAAATTGATTAAGTTTTCTCAATGTGAGATTTATATCTTATGGTATTAATTAATGTAAAATTCTTTATTGGCAAACAACTAATTATTATAAATAGACTTAATAATATTTAATGACTATGATATAAGGAATAAGGTTTAAGTGATGAAGGTTTATGGTTGAAATAAATCGTTAATTAGCAATGGTTTACAAGAGGTATTGTTTGAGGTGGATTTTAGGCTGACGGATTCGAAAACGACTTCGTTTCATTAACAGCGTAACTTTATATAATAAATTTCTTGAAAGGACATGGGCGTTACCGTGGCCATAGTGGGTGAGTGATTTTATTGAACGGTTATCTGCAAAATGAGTGTACTGAATCTTGAGAGATTTTTCAAGGTTTATTGGTTAATGCCAATGAGTAGCGAACGCAGCGAAAGAACCCAGGCCAACATTTAGAAATAACTGGACATCTCATATGTACGGATACTATTCGTTTTTATTATGTACCTCTCAATGAAAACAAGAACAACATATTTTTCTTCCTCGTACATCCTTGACCCCTAATTATTGTCATATCCTCTTATGAAAATTTTTATTTTCCTTTTTACTTTGAGTTTCATACATCTTAGATTATTCGTATATTAATATGAAAATCATTAATGCGTTTGTGTATGTGGTTGTGATCATTAACGTATTTTGATATGTTTCCTGGATAAGCATTAAGCTTGGGGTAATTTGTTATCATTAGCAAGAAAAAATTTAAGGTGTGTTACCTCAATTCATATACATACATATGAGTACAAGTTTGATTTTAATATGAGTTTGTATTGAGATCCCTGTGGACAGAAACTTTTTTCCACTGGCATATGAATATCAAATAAAATCATATAAAAAAATTTTCCTTTCCACTATGAATCAGTAGAAGTGCTGTTAAAATTTTTGTAACGAAAAAAATTAAAAATTTTTATATAATTTTAGCAAATATTTTCATCTAATTTTTGAACTTTTTTAATGTTAAATTAAAACTATTTTTTTGAGCTTTAGGTCAGTTTATATTTAAATTTATTGGTTCAATATTTCGTTAACCTTCGGTTAACTTCTTCAGGATATATATTGTTTCTCGTTTTTTTTAATATCAAAAAAAACTAAATATCAAAAAATCGATAAGCCATATATATCCTGAAGAAGTTCACCGAAGTTTAGCGAAATATTAAACCAATAAATTAAACTATAAACTGACCTAAAGCTAAAAAAAAATAGTTTTAGTTTAATACAATCTTAGCGTTTATAATTTAGACTATCAGCGCAGAAGTGGTGTAAGACCAAACCATGTAATTATTTAATTGTTCTGCTGCTTTTTAACCGACTTCGAAAAAAAAGGATCTCTATTATTTCTACATTATGTTCTATGCAAAAGCTTTATTTTCTTTTTAATAGCAAAAAGAAAAGAAAAACTATCAAAATATTTTTTAGAAGTATGTACTTGTACAAAAACTTAAATTTCTTCTATTAGCTAACGAAGTTTTTTTTTCATTTATTTAGGATTTTTTTTTAATTCTACTCTTAAAAGAAACAAAATTTATACAAACCTTGCTTAACTAACAACAAACCAAAATTCCTCATGTTAATGAAATAAAGATTTAACATCATCGGTTTTTAGGGTTCCGTACACCAAAGGTGAAAAAAGGAACTCAGCTACGGACCTGAAATTTGGACAGAGTATGTAGCACCGTGGCCACTACAACAACAAACACATGAGAATTAGAAATTAAAGGGTGTTCCAAAACGAGCGACGAAAAATTTTAAAATCTCATGTAATATACATACAATTGTATGTACATATGTATATTGACACTTGAAATTTGTAAAATTATTGTATTTTTATATAGACTACAACAATAAACATTAAAATATTAAAAAATTTAAATTAAAGGGGTGTCCATCAGTTAATGCAATTTTGACTAAGTATTTTTGACAAATTGCCTATATCTTTGAGACCGTAAGAGGTAAACTCCTGAAATTTTCAAAAACGGTAAAACTAAAAAATCCGAAAATTATAAAATCGCCAAACCGAAAAAAATCCTCAAAACGAAAAAAAGTGCCAAAACTAAAAAAAAATTGCCAAAACCAAAAAAATCACCTATATGAAAAAAACGCCAAAATTTAAAAAAAAAATCGCCAAAATAAAAAAATAACCAAAATTAAAAAAACTTCCAAAACCAAAAAAAAAAAATCGCCAAAACGTGAAAAAAGTGCCAAAACTCAGAAAGCGCCAATAAATTCAAAAAACCCCCAAACTAAAAAAACGCTTAAAACCGAAAAAACCCAAGAACTAAAAAATGCCAAAACTATAGTTTATATTGTTCGTATTGAATTACATATCTCGTGCCCGTACGGAACCCATCGTGCGCGGGTCAAAGTCGCACTTCACTGAATTTATTTTTAAATACATATGGTCATTTCCATGATGCCGAACGTGACCATAGTGCACATTTAAAATAAACATGATTCAAAATAAGATTTATTTTTAAATTAATCATGAGTTTAACTTAAAACTCTTAATTAACCGTATAATTGCTGCTAAGAATGATTTTGAAAAGTTTTTCGTTTTAAAAATAATGGTAAAAAACAGGGCTCTGTCGCATGTTATAAGTGTTGATTTTATCGGTCATCGTATATTTCAGAAAAACCTTGAGGTCTGTTCTGCATTTAGAAATGAAAGAAAATGCTGAAGTATTTGTATGCTATTAACATTACAATTCGAAGGCATTTGTCTTCGTTTCGAATTACAGAGTGGAAGGAATATTTTAAAGTGTAAGATTGTTGTGCACTTATGCCTCTTAAAATTTTTTGGATTTTTTAATTTAACACGAAAATGATTTATATATACATATGTATATCTAAAATTTGATTTTTAACACAGCTGCACGTAACATTACGCATGTGAAGTTTTCATCAATCAAGATATTAAAATTAATTTTGTATTTATTAAAGGTTACAAATACAATTACAAATTATATCATAACTTAATTTAAACGAGAATAGTAACACAGACCTTCACTCGTTGTAGTGAAACAGACCAGGTCTATGGTGGGAATCGAACCCACAACCTCCACACTGATAGGCTAGTACACTACTTACTAGCCTACCAAGGCACCCAAGATATTAAAATTATTTCTTTTGCTATCTTTACAAAATTATGAATTTGAAATTTTTTTTTAAATCAAGAAAAGCATTCAAAGTATTTATTTAAATATGTTAACAACAAAATCAAGGTCAAGACTTATTTATTAAATTGATCAATATAAATAAATTTAGCAAAACAAAGTATTATCCAGTAATTTTTAATTTTTGGTTTCCGTGCACCTTTTGGTGGAAATGCCCATATACAAAAATACATATATTTAACTTTAGTTAAAACAAATATTTCTTAGATCTCGGGTAATTTGAGCTTTCATATATCACTTTGTTTGAATAACTATAAGCTTAAATAACAGTCACGTGCGAAAAAATATATGTATAATGAGGAAACTGACCTTTCCAAAATGATAACAAAGATGTAAGACTCGTGTAGATGTAGCAGCATTTATGTTTCACTTTCAATCATTCTCTTTTTTTTTTTTTGCTCCCACTCAAATCAAAGATAAAATAGTTTATTCCCTTGATAACATAAGAAGGAAAAAACTGCCAACAAAACTTTTTCCATCAATCTCTTTCACAAAGTTTTCGCAACACACTCAACGGATCGAAATCGTTTGCACGTTTTTCACTCAAACCAAAAATCCGTTTAACTATTTTCGCTATGAATACATACATACAATATTTCTTTTTGTTTAATAAAGTTTAACTAAAAGTTAGATTGAAATTTGCTAATTAAAATAAATTGTTATAATATTTATTGCATTAGGGCAAAAATATTTACTAATCAGAGTTGTAAAACGTTTCACATGAAAAGGGGAGAAATGTGAAATTTTAGCTTTTATGACCAAACATAAATTAAACTAAACATTTAACTATTTAAGCAGGAAGGAAGGAAATCCTGCTTCTTACAGCTTAAAACAAAGTGCAATAAATTCATAAAATTTCACTAAAAGGGACAAATTTGGAACGAAGACAAAAGAAAGAAACTTTGGCAAAAGAAAAATAAAATAAAATAATGCGCCTTAGTTTAGGCGTTACTAATTAAACATGAAACCTCAATTGAAAGTGCGTGAGGTATTTATTAATAAACCCTTAAAAAAAGGCCCACCAAACAATGGCGTAGAAGCACAAAAATAATGAAATGATTTTACGACACAAACAAACAAAAGAACAAGCCAAAAGCATTCAAAAACCCTTAACAAATATTGTCTAAAATTAAGCTCAAACACAAATGACATGCTGGCAGAAAAAGCAAAAAAAAAAAAGGAAAAAAAAAACGAAAACGTAAATAAAAAGGTAGCTAGCTATAACAGCTAAAATATTTCTAATAAGCATAAAGAACTTTTTGTAACAAATACATTCAAATATATTCAACCACAAATACATGACTTTCCACCCCTTTTCTTTTTCTTTTCCTTTTTTGCTGCCCTTGTGAATGCACACAAAAACAAAGTGGTGCGTGTATGCTAAAATAAATACACACACACCGTGAGAGAGAGAAGGGGAGGGGGTTTGCGTTATGTCGCCGAGAGACTTTCATGCAAGTCCTTTTTTTTTCTTTTTTTGTTAGTCATTCAATCGTAAATATTTCTACTATCAGCATCATAATAATTTGAAACCGCAACAAATTGTTAAATTACGACTGAGTGGTATCAGCATTTATTACATTTTACCATTACAATTGCACAAATGTCATACATACACACTTAGGCATTGAAAGCCATACATTTAAGGCAATTGCTATTTGTTTGGTATAAGTTAAGTACGTACGAGTATACCTTTTGCTGAGATTTAAGGATTGAAAAATGTTTCGTTTGAAAATTTCTTAAGCTTTGCTGAGACAAGTTACATTTGGCTGCAAATTTTAAACAGCAGCATTTATAAAAATGATATGAAGGAAACCATTTTGGTTTGACTTCTAGATAAATGTAATTTAAATAATTAAATCCTGTATGTAACGTATGTTAATGAAAACTTAGGAAGTTATTTCTTTGCAAATAAGCAAATAGGTTGAATACGAGTATTTTAATAGCTAAAATCTTTTTAATGCAGTAAATGTTTAGTATATACTTTCAATTTTGATTTATATCGTATCGTATATCGTATTGAAGATAAGTTTTGAGTATCCTTATATTTAGAGAAGTTTAAGCCCGTGGAAGGGTATTTAGTTAAAAAAAATTTACAAAAAGAATAAAAAAAATTCCCATACGAAGAATAGCCAAAGGTTTAACGTGCTGAACTTAATTTTGAGCAAAAAGTTTGCGTTTTATTTTTTAACCAGTTCAAACGATTGTGAAAAACTAAATTTTATAGATATACCATATTGGCTTTCAATTATTCAGTCTAAGTTGCCAAATCGACATGGAAAGATATAGGCCCAATTCACAAACTTGTGCAAATGGTCTTGCACCTTAGCATGTTCATAATGGGATATTGATACTCACCACTTAACAATTCTTAGTGGTGAGTTTCAAATTACAAATAATACGATGCAAGACCATTTGCACAAGATTGTGAATTGAGGTATAGTGTTCACGAAAACGTGCATATGATGAAATGGCTTTATTAAAACTGTTGTTCCCTTCGGGAAACGTTCAGAGTGCTTGAGCGAGAGGGCACTGTTCGCAGTGTGGTGAATAAATTTTGGTTCGCTGAACAATCAAACAAAACACAAGATCTGGGGAAAATTGGTGAATTATATTTTGTGCAGCGTGACCGTTTGGCCGACTAAAGTGGCAAATTTTCACTTTTTCGACTGCCTTCCCACTTTTGGTCTCCCTTTTTTAGAGTGAATTGTATACAAAAAACATTAAAAATAGTTTAGTGTAGTAGGTTTCTCGTTTCTCGTTTTGTTTGGTGCCATCGGTCACCCTGATTTCGTGAAGTTAGCCTACCGATACCCGTTTATAATTGGGGTCAATAATTTTTAAATTATTGTAACATTATCTTTCCTTTTGTTTTTTTCTTTCAAACACAAAATTTTACAACATTATTATACTTTGACATTTAAGACTACAATTTGAATATCCATCCCAAGTATTTTTATATATATGTACATACATCACCAAAGCAAAACAAGCATTTGGTACAATAAACAAAATTTGAAGATCGGTGAATATTTCACTTCGAACGAAAATACTCAAATAAAAATTCAAATTCAAATACAAATTGTTGTAAAAGCCGGAACCTCTGCACTACCGACTCACAAAGACTTCAAGTTTTCGTAAACTGCTGTCTCCGGCGCATTCTTTCTGGCCAGAAAAAATATCTAATAGCGACCTGTGGCTTCGAACCGCACAGCCGCCTATAGCAGATGATATAATGTGCAGGAAATATAGAGGGCTTGGCCACACGTTAAGAAACCCAGCATACGACATCACAAGGCAATAGAAGATCTGGACGTCAAGCTAAAAAAACTGCGCAAAAAGTTGGAGCGAATATAAACAACTTGTTTAAGATAAAGCTCAATGGAATTACGGGCTTATGTTCCTCCTAGAAATCAATGGATTTAATGTATATGTACATATATAAATATTTTTACTGAAATTTGACCATTTTCTTTATTAAAATGATTTATTATACATCCCTCAAACGAAAAACCAAAAAATAGTCCCAATTATTCTGTAACTTTCTGTCGACGTAAAAACAAGACGAAAAAGTTGGCGCTTGTTTACTCGGTTCTTCATATTCTTTCAGGTCTAGAAAATAGAATGAGCCTGTCAACAGTCAGTCAATTGCTTTTGACACAAGCTAGACAATGGTGTGCTGCTTGGTATTGTATTGATATGACGTCGACAAGTGGTAACAGAATAAGGGGAATTAAACTTAAAATCCACTATGACACTAAAGAATATCCTTTTAATTCCCCAAATATTTTATTTAACTAAGGCTAAATTGGGTTTAGATTTATTCAATCCTAAGTTTTATTTTTATAATCTATCGGCCGAAATTTGTGTATACTTTTTGGGTCAGTGGTTGCTCCACTGAAACTGTTTCAGCAAGAATATTTTAGCTTGTTATACAAATGCTGATGTGATATCACCACCAAAATATCAATTGACACAAAAGGCTCAAGCTGCCAAAGTGGACCATAACATAGAGAGCAACTTTAATTACTTAAGCCAAGAATACACATTATTTATTAATATTTACTCCAGCTATTCTTAACCCATATTAGATATATGTATGTATAGCGAAAACTTATGCTCAAATAGGTGCAAAATTTTATATCGCTATATCACCAGCGTAGAGCATTTACAATAAAATAAAGTAGCATATAAATAAATTTCAACAATTTGGTAGTTACAACACGCAATTTAAGCCAAAATCATATGAAAAAAATAACAACAACAACAGCAGCAGCATCACATAAAGTCAAATAAAATAGTCTCTAGTGAATGCTTAAGAAATGTACTTAAGAGCTATCGAAATCTACAATAATAAAGGCAAAAAGGTAAATACACATTTGGCACTTTCCTCTACTTTTCTTTTGTAGCACTAACAATCCTGCTCCCTTTACACTCTTGTTGAGCTGTCACGCTACGTTGACGCTCTTAAGTATATCCTTTGCCATTTTTAGTGTCACGATAAAGCATGATGATAATGGTGATGAGGACAAATATAACAACAATGAGTACAATGTTAAAAGATGATGATGATGATAAGTGTGGGTATGATAACAATGTCAAGTAATTTTTGAGGGTAAATAATACGAGTTATTTTTCCTTTTCCTACGAGAGACACCATGATACAAGAATAACACAGTAGCAATGACGCTGAGGACGACTACGACAGAAGAAAAAAATATATTCAGTTAATATATGCAAGCTTCTGTAATCTCAGTTTACAATAATAATTTTCTGCCATTCGTGGTCTTCTGCTGAAGGGTTTAACCAAAGGGAAGGGGAGTATCGAAAGTTCAGAGGCAGTAAAACTGTAGATAAGCAGCAGGAGTTTATAAAATATTTAAGGAGGAGGCAGCATTTAATTTAATTCTGGATGAGGTGAAGCGTATAATATTTTGTTTTTGTTGATTGTTAGTGGTATGAAAATTTGGTTTTAAGCAGTAAAAGTTTTTACAAATTCGCTAATGTGTAAAGAAATTGAGTTGAGTTTTTGCTGCAGGAGATGTATACGTTACATAAGTATTTAAATAAAAATTGTAAAAGCACTCGCCTTTATTTGAGAAAGTAAAGATTTGCGTTTAATATGTAGTAATAAATGCGTATGCATTTAAGCTTTTGTAAATTTTTAATTGATGATTACAAACTAATTTTTCTTATAATAAATTGAAAGTTATGAGTTCTCTTCTTTAAAGCTCCCAATTGTAAATTTTTAAAAATATAACAATGTATGAAGCATCATCGGGGGCTTTTATAACGTTTAATTTAATGTTATTTCAAATATTTAAAACGATAAAGGTAACAAATTGTGCATATGTGGAAATTTGGAATAAAAGCTTAAGTTGACTTAAGCACAGAAGTTTTTTTAGGAAGTTTTGGCTCTACCCCTATTAGAATAAAAGGCTCTAACATACATATAATTCTATTTTCGTGTATATGTAGCATATTGATCGCTGCAAATTTGAATTGGAAAGTAAGAGTAATATAATATAATAAAGATGAATTTCCTTAAGTCTACTTAAGCTAGTATTTCATATTGTAGCAGAAAGTGTACTTAAGCTAATATTCCATATTACTACAGATATATTTACCTGATGTTAAGTCTGGGTTCAATCGTAGTTTTCGATAACGAGCTTATTCTATCACAATTTTTTATTTTGATATTATGATATTCGATATCGTACCATATTATTAAATTTTTCGATAGCTAATTCCATCAAATAATCTTAGACTAAGCAAGCGTTAACGAAACCGACGATTAGACTCCTGTTTTATATTAATATGAACAATTTGCTACTCCGCTTTTGCTCTTTCTATGTTTCGTCTTTATTTTAAAATTTATTTTACTCCCTTTCTTATCTTTAATAAAAAGACTATACTCTTGTTTGCTTTCGACTTTGTTGTTCATATGACGAGTTTTTTTGTGAATTAAGTAATATACCAAAAGTTTCGTTCACACTCGTCACAGTAAAAAATTTAATCTTTAATTTTAATTTTTAAAATAGTTACGGTACATAATAAATATTTGATATTTTTAATAACAGAAAAGTAAGCGCAATTAATAATACAATAAAATTTATTGAATTTTCATTTTAATATTTGAATAAAAAGCTATAGTATTTATTTGGTCACACCCGTCACACTAACGCTGAAGTTCTATTTTTTCAATAGATAAAAAAATACAAAACGGGAACAAAGGAAGAAACTAAATAGAAGATAAAGAAAAGAAAAATTAAACTGCATTTAGCTTTAGATAGAGACAAGAAAAGTAGAAATTCTAAGAAAATTATGATGGAGGAAGAACTATTGTAAGAAAAAATATTATCGAAAAATAAAACGAAACTGTGAATAATGGTAATAATGATAGATGTCAAATTACAACTGTTTTCAATACAAAAAGTTGGTAATTTTAGATAACAGTTTAATTCAAAATTGGCCGCAACCAAAGGTAAATGCAAGCTTCCTTGAAGTCCATAAAAAGAATTGCTATTGTTAAGCAATTCCTCACAGATATTCCTTCGGAATCTCTGGTGGCTCCGATAAGCACAATATTCAAAATTCCTCTATATTATTTATGTGAATGAAGTGTATAAGTAAAAAGTCATATATGTACCTTTAAAGTCTTTATATTAGGTCACACTCATCTTATAAAAAAATTCACACCCGTCACTTGTTTTGAAAAAGTTTCTTAAACCAATTCGTTTTTCCACGCGCCGTGTTTACTTATTTACTAGATCACAGACGTCACATAAATAAGTCACACCCGTCACATACCTGAAAAAGTGCTTTTTAAGGAAAAATATATTTTCTCCAGTTAGAAAATATTTAATAGAATCAAAAATCAATTTAATATACCAAAACTATTATTCAACGGAAGATTTTATAAAACAAATCCAAAAAGTTATAATTCTCTTAGAACTGAGATTTGTGAGGTCACACCCGTCGCAGCCTTCCAAATGCCATTCTAAGCAGAAATCATGTTATTTCACTGTGTACCAATTCTTCAGGGTTTTTAAGATTAACATCCTTGGGAAACACAACCCTTTTTTAAACTTTTTTAGTGCAACAATAAATGTAACTATCAAGTTCACACCAGTCACAATTGAATTACATTTGTACTACTTCATTTTTTAAATATTAAAACAAAATGTTTTACACTTTTAAAGAAATGAGAATTAGACCGAGTTTACGTCTGTGTGCAAATAAATCGTAACCACTAATTACTAATGAAAAAATGTTTGATTCAGGCACGTATATATTAAGTTAAACTCCCGTAAAAATTTAACCTCAACTTTAAAAGAGATCACGATATCAGAATTTAAACTTTGGATCTATATTTTGGATAAATAAGACAAACATTTTATTTATAATTTTTTATTACAAAATCTAATAAAATATTAAGCCAGATTTTCAAAACCAAATAATATGTAGTAGAACGGAACAACTGGCTGTTTTCGAAGCCCACTACACCTTCTTCATCAGGTTAGTTGTGTTTTGTGTGTGGTTTCAGTTGGTGCAGATTTCTGCTTTATACAATCAGCCATTATTGCTAATGGAATATGTGAATTATTTTGACTCAACTTATTTCAATTTGCTGAAAGCTTTTTTCTAATGAAAGCTCAATTTTAACATCTCTAAATTTCGAAAACAGCTTGTTGTTCTGTTCCACTACGTGTTTATCAAAATATTTACTATTGACTTTGGTGTTATTTGTTCATTAATAATTATCACATGTAATTTGCTTTTCAAAGCCATACGAGCTTTAGCCTGATCAAATTATAAATATAAAAAGTTTAATCTTCTGTTTTTTCCCCCAAAATAATAAATTTATTTATCTTACATTTCCCATGACCTTTTCAAAGCCATCTTCCATCATTTACCTTTTGGCAACCCTTTTGCCACATTTGTAGCACGTTCTTCAGGGAATTGATGCATAAATAATTTATCATTACTTTTGACTCACATTCCATTCCAACTGAGTACTACTTAGTCTTTTATTCAGTTTATATTTAAAGTTTTTTTTTTGTTTTAATCTATTTTTACCACCATTTGTTTTTCTTGGCGGCAATTCAAAAACTTCCTTTAAATTTACTCACACTCATAAAAAGTGTTTCTCGAACCTTAAAGCCTAAAAGACTACCGCTAAATTTTCTTAGTTATTTAGAAAGTAAGGAAAATGTGTTCGACTGCTGGGTGGGTGCTATAATAGGAATTTTATTATTTAATGAACAAAAAATTGGAAAAGCAAGTAAAGGAAAACAGCATGAGTATGAGTTCTAACATATTCATTCATTGTTTAAATAGTTTACCAACTTATACATATATTATTTATTCATTTGCTCTTTTACTGTTTATTGTTATTATTTTGTAGGGTAACCCAAAAAGGATTAGAAAACAAAATTTTTAATCCTACATGCAGACAGCAGTTGGTTATAAGGAAACATAAAACATTAAAGTAGTAATTTAAGAGATGTTAAATCCTGTAGATTAATTTTAAAGTTCCTAAAAGATAACTTTCTTTCTTGAATGGAATTTTATAAAACAGTACTTAATATGCTTCTGCATATTTAATTTGAGTTTTATTCGTACAGCCTAAAAGTGTGCAATAAATTTTTAATCGACACGCCATTGTTGCTTATGCTTTAGTTAATGCTTCCCCTATTTTTATACACATTTCCACGTTTGTTTACAGCAAAACTTCAATGTTAACAATTATTCTCATTATTGTTTGTGTTGTGATAAAATTGCAAAACAAAATTTATAACTAAACAGTAATTTGAATAAATTATTGTACCATGTGTCAGTGAATATGAATGAGTGTTTTATTTACATTTTCAAAGCTGGCTTTGAAATGAATAGAAAATACTTTATCTATATCAAATACACTCTGGCATTTATAAATTTAAAATGATGTAAAAAGTGAAGAAGTTTCTTGGAAATCTAATTATAAATTGATTAGTTTTCATTAATATTAAATAAATGAGAGCTTAACTACAAATGTTAGTTATGATTCATGGTAAGAAAGTTTTGAAATTATATTTAATTACGAAGTTATATAAAAGTCTCTTTTCTAAAAGTTACACATGCAATTCACAACAAGATGATGAAGATTATTAGAAACAAATAATTATCAATTTTGTGAAAGGTGATTAATCTACTTCAGTGCTTCTCTGTGGTAGAACAAATAAAGGTGATTTCCCCTTGGAAATAATATTTATTTTAAATAAAAAAATCAGCATTTTCAATATCTAATGCTGTTTAAAAAAATCTTACTCTGCATTTTTTCAAATTAGAAAGCCTATTAAGGATTATCACTCACATTCTTTTATAAGAAACTCTAACTTTAAAAAATTTGTTATTTTCCTTGAGACGCGACAAGTGTGACCATTCTGGCAAAAAAAGCTAAACGCATTTTCTCATAAATTTAGTTTAAAACATATTAAAAAATTCTCAAAACCGATAATAATAACCCATAATCGAAAATTTTTTTTGCCATATAGCAAGTTTTAGCCATGTAATCTGTCCTGCCTTTTTTCATTTAGTTTTAACCACCATATAACAAAAAAAAAATTCAATTTAATAGTCAAGGAAGTATTAATAAAATTAGTTCGAAAACACTTTTGCTTGCTATTTTTCTTTTTGAGTAAATAAAAATTGATGTTGTATATTTTTCTACATAATAAAGTTAAAACGATTGTTATACAAACTAAATAAATAGTTATGTGCTTGAGTTTATTATTAAAAACTTTATCATTTTAGAAACTTTTTTGTTATCTATTACTGGTCTTTAACTAATGTACGAAGTAAGTTGGGAGTATGATCAAATACATAAAAAGCAAAGTTGGAGACAAGTCATGGGTTTATGAAGAATTTTGGCTCTTCCGACAGAGTATTAAGTATTATTTATTGATTTTGCAAAGATTAGCTTTTCTATGTCTATGTCTATGTCTATGTCTATGTCTATGTCTATGTCTATGTCTATGTCTATGTCTATGTCTATGTCTATGTCTATGTCTATGTCTATGTCTATGTCTATGTCTATGTCTATGTCTATGTCTATGTCTATGTCTATGTCTATGTCTATGTCTATGTCTATGTCTATGTCTATTTCTATGTCTATGTCTATGTCTATGTGTATGTCTCTGTCTATGTCTATGTCTATGTCTATGTCTATGTCTATGTCTATGTCTATGTCTATGTCTATGTCTATGTCTATGTCTACGTCTATGTCTTTGTCTATGTCTATGTCTATGTCTATGTCTATCTCTATCTCTATGTCTATGTCTATGTCTATGTCTATGTCTGTGTCTATGTCTATGTCTATGTCTAAGTCTATGTCTATGTCTATGTCTATGTCTATGTCTATGTCTATGTCTATGTCTACGTCTATGTCTATGTCTATGTCTATATCTAGATGTCTATCTATTTCTGTACTTATCTATGCCTGTGGCTATTTCTGCGCTTATCTCTGTGTTTATCTCTTGGCTATGTGTTTTTGATGTCTCGTCTGGGACTAGTATAGCATTTTTCTATGTTCTGAGTTTTCTATGTTCTTTCCACGTTTTTGGGGTTGCGTACACCAAAGTTGAAAAGAAACCCTATTGTTTTCGCTATGCTGTCCGTCACACGCTATTTTCTCAGGAAAAGTGCGAGCTACGGACCTTAAAATTGGACAGAGTATGTAGAACCTTGGCCGCTACAACAACAAATACAAGAGAATTAAAAATTAAAGGGTGTTCCAAAATGAGCAACGAAAAATATTAAAATCCCATTTAATATAAATACAATTATATGTACATATATATATTGACACTTGAAATTTGTAAAATTAGTGTATTTTTATATAGACTACAACACTTGACATTAAAATTTTAAAAAATTTAAATTAAACGGATGACCATCAGTTAATGCAACTATATAATTTTGACAACTTGCTATATCTTGGTAAACTCTTGAAATTTTCAACAATGGTAAAACTAAAAAATCCGAAAATTATAAGATCGCCAAAACAAAAATAAATCGCCAAAATTAAAAAAATCACCAAAATGAAAAAAACGCCAAAAACCGAAAAAATTGCCAAAACGCGAAAAAGGCGACAAAAACAATGTAATTAAAAAAAACCGCCAAAATTAAAAAAATCGCTAAAACGAAAAAAAATCGCCGAATTGAAAAAACGCCAATAACCGAAAAAAATTGCCAAAATGAGAAAAAAAGTGTCAAAACTATAAAAAGGGCCTAAATGAAAAAAATCTAAAAACCAAAAAAATCGCCAAAACCAAAAATAAAAAATCGCCTACAGAAAAAAACTGACAGAATGAAAAAAATCGCCAAAAATTAAAAAAACGTCTACAACAAAAATAAATCGCCAAACCGAGAAAAAAAAGCGAGAAAACTAAAAAAGCGCCAATAAACTTAAAAAACCTTGAAACTAAATAAAACGATTAAGACCGAAAAAAATGCCAAAACTATATTTTACATAGGCTAAAGTTCGTATTGAATTACATATATCGTGTCCGTGCGGAACCGCCCGAGCGCGGGTCAAAGTCGCACTTCACTGAATTTATTTCTATTATAACACATTTAGAGTAGAGCGGTGTAGCAAGTACTGTTACCTGCTAGAATGTAAATGTATACTTAAAAGTTTTAAAAGATCATTTCTACTCCCCTTCTTCACATGTCAGTGTCTGCCATTTCTTGCGATTGATATATTTAGAGTGCATTATTGACGCTAACAAACTTTTTTCCATATTTACATTTTTAACAATAGCGTTTGTTTATTTTTCCACATCTCTTTTCCGTTTGGTATTTTTATGGTGCTCTGTTGAAGGGTATCGAACCCCTGTTTAATATAAAACATGATGCATGTTGACATGTTTACACAGGATTTATCAATTATGCACAATAGGAAACTTTGTTGAAAGATGTCGTATAGTACATACATATAGACACAAACTTGTGGATTCGACTATAACATGCATAGTTTAAAATTGTTCTCATACTTGTGTAAGTGACCTTTGCATTTTCCCCCCTTGTTATCTATTCTATTCGTCATCAAATGGTAAAAAATTTAAAAATGAAAATATAAAAATTTGCATGTTACATTATTAAATTTTATTAAATACACAAAACAAAGTCATGCTCATGTACATACATACACACATACGTGCATATGTACACCCTTCTAACAAAAACATGAGAATGCTGAGAAATGTGACAGTTGTTTAAAAAGTCATTTCCACGAAATATAATAGAAAAAATCTTAATAATAAAATGCTAAAACACAATAAGATTGTAATCAATATATTTATTTAGTACAAAAAAAAAATTAAATCAAATAAACTAGCAAAAATGGTTAACTGCTGCATTCAAGTCCATACAAACACACTTTGTTTATGCAAAAAAAAAAAAGAAAAATAAAAAAATATTTGTTCTAGAATACATTAATTGAAATCCTAGATGTATGTATGTATGTACGCTGTATGTGTGTTGTTGAGTTTGAATTTTGTTCCAATTTAGTACGTGTGTTGTGGTAGTCAGACGTTGTAAAAGGGAAGATTTCTATAGAGATTTTTCTATTTGCTAGTAGATATAAATGTCATACTGTTTAGGATTTAGTTTTTGTACTGTTCTGCTTTTTTCTCCCTTGCTGACTTTGATATCTTTTGTATGTATAGCAAATCAAGCATCAAAGAAGTCAATTTACATGTAAAGTTAGATGAAAATTGATGACGATGATGACAATGTGTGTTACAATAAATTGAAATTGAATGAAAGGCATTGATTGTATATGACATTATGGTCGACTTAGGAGGCAGCAAATGTTGCATGTGCGCAATGAAACAGGTGGTAAGAAATAATTATATGAAAATATGTTACAATTTTCTGAAGATTAAGAAGAAAAATAAGTATTAAAAAGCTAAAAATAAATTAGTTTCAGGAAAATAAAATATTTTTGTAAGTGTTACCTATTGTTGTCAATTATTCGTGTTTTATATTTGTTCGAATAAAATTTCTTTATTTTTTTTTTTTGTTCGAATAGAGAAAAAATTTAATTCGAATACTTTTAAAAAACTAAGCAATAAATGAAGCTCATATATAAATACTTATGTACTTAAAAGATTATAGTATATTAAATTTTTATTGTTTAAAGTTTTTACAGAACCTATTCGAATGTTCAAATAGTATACAAAAATTATTCGCATAAGTCTTTGTTTCAAACTCTTTTTCCAAATTATTTGTTCATGCAAACGAAAATTAAAAAAATTTGTCTAATAACCGAATAATTATTATTATTTTTTGAAAGGCAACACTAGTATTATAGTTATTGCTATTCGAATATTTGTCAAAAATTATTCGAGTAATTATTTGATCTAAATTATTTGTTCATGCAAGCAAAGATTAAAAGTGTTTTTTCGAATAGTCGAATAATTATTGTTCGAATGGCAACATTAGTGTTACCAATTGTGCTTTTTGATGTCGGTGACATGAATACTAATGTTTAGGCGACCAAACATGCAAAATTTAGAATTTGCTGAGGTAGGGGAAAAATACGGTTCGAAATTTTAAAATGTTTCCATATAAATTCTGTTGAAATATTTCGGAATTTCGTTCAATAACGAGTACCGTAACTTGCCCTCTCATTATCACCGACTTCGATTTGAACTATAGGCAACACATATAAAAGTATTTTATTTCACTGAATCTAAATTATTTTTATTTTTAGTTATAAATAGCTGTGCCCGTGGCGTTTCCCGCTCGGCTTTAATTTTTAATGCAGATATATTTATATTTAGAATTTTACAAAAATTGTTTAGCAAATTTTATTTTGGAGTGATATAAACTTTTCCCTTACCATCTGTGGGTCCTACACAGATGTTTTCAAGTTATAAATTTCTTAAAAATTAAATATGAAAGTAAATATTTCCCACTAGCTACCATTTATATAAAAATACAGTATTTGTGTAGTTTAGACCGATGACAGAACAAACTAAACAATCGCCAAGCTGAAGTATTTAGCAGGGTGGCTACAGAACTGAAGGTCCTGGATTCGAGCCCGGTATCAAACAGTCATTAAATGACAGCACCGCGAATTTTTGTAATGTGTATTAGTGTCTCCCCAGCAAAAAATTACACATCAGAACTACTTGCCATATAATGACTTACTTTTCTGATTGCCAAATATTGTTACTCCCTTACAAATCACATTACCTAAAATTTAAAAAAATGATGTACAAGTTTCCAAATGAGGAGCATGATTTTTTTAGATTAAATAGATTTCTTGAACAAGTTGGCAAATAAAAAAAAATTAATTATGTCTCAAGAATTGATTATTTTAGTCTCACACCTTGTTAAAATCATAAATTTGGTAATCCAGTATGGAAGAGCTTCCACCAAAAATGTTTAATTCCAAACCCGATTACATTTTATGAAATTTTTTGCTGGGTCTTTGTATCAATTATTATAATAAAGTTCAAGCGATGAGGCATAGTCAGTGTTCCCTGAACTATACCGACTTCAGCGGATACTAATCCCAATATAACATCAGAGCGCTCTCTACTAAACACAGCTTCAAAAAATTTAATACATTTAATACATAATACATACAATTTAATACATCATTCAACACCAGAGGCGCTGCAACATTGAATTGCATTATTAAAAACGTGCAAAAAGCAAAGTTGTAAAATAATGAAACTTGTAATGGAAAGCTTCATTCAGCACCTGTCTTCTCTACCACTATTCCTAAAGGACATAACACCTAATATTAGTGTGGTAGGCATTCATTGCTTGAGTGTTACTTCTCTTAACAATATATAATAGCAGAATCTTGCTTGAAAATAGCAAAATCTACCGCCTTTTTCAATACGAAATTGCTATAATTATTTTATATTTGGGGGATTCAAACGGTAGTCTTAAGTGTCATAAGGCCGTAAAGTTTAAAAATGTTTGATTAAAAAAAATCAAAAGCAATTATATTAAAATAACATAATAAAATTAAATTATGACACTATGACAATTAAAACTACCATTTGAAAGATTCAAGTATTTTTTTAAAATTGCTTAAGAATTTTCCATATTTTTTCGTATTGTACTGAAGCAAACAAGAACAAAAAAAAAATATATTCAAATCGGTCAACACGTTTCTAAAGTTTAGCTGGACTAGGTTAGGTTAACAGGTTGCTGGTAACGAATAATAAAATTAAGAGTCCAGCTCACAAAGTTAGAGAGAGTGATAGGGAAGGGATAGTGATAGTGATAGTGAAGGCAGGTGGTTAATGAAGTGAGAAAGGAAGTTTCACTCTTTCACAACTCTGATTTTTGCACTTCTTTTTTTTAAATAATGCCAAGTTGCAGCACCTCTGGTGTCAATGAGGCGTATTAAATTTTCAAAGCTGTGCTTAGTAGCTCCTTTATTGGTTACTTTATTTCGCCGATAATTCTTCAACACAATAACGACGTAGAAGGGCGTTCAGATGTTACATAAGGATTAGTATCCGCTGAAGCCGGCGTAGCTCAGTGACTAGTGTCTATGCCTTCATCATTTGAACGTTTCCTACTTCAACTGATACAAAGGGACACTAATGCACATCAGAAAAATGCGTTTAGTTGTTATTTAATGACTTTCAGAGACCGAGCTTGGAGTCAGGACCTTCGGTTTTGTAATGAACATACTAACCACTTTATTCAACGCCATCCTACTGAAATTTATTTATACATACATAAATATACGCCCGAACTTTTTACCCTGCAAAAAAATGATTATAACATTAGTTGTAAGAAATTTATTTGCTGGTGGTTCAGCTTGGTCTATATGCATTTCATTGTTGCTGTAACAAATCATCAGTAGACTGCAAGCACACATTTTGTAAAGTCACAAACCTCTTATCTTATGCAAAGACTTTCAAGAACTATTTAAGAATTCGCAAATAATATTATTTTTGAAAATCACAAAGAAAAATAAGCATAGTAGGCTTAGAAACCCACACAAAACCCAGCAAATAATTTATACTCGATATGAATCTATTCTATTTTTCTACACCTTTATACAATTAGAAATCCTTAGGATAACAACAAAAGTAATTATAGGGCAAAATGAAAAATAAAATCTAAAATTTAACATTTAAGAAATTTATTATTCGACATATTGTCATATTGTCTTTTCAAAATGTGTGGTTGAAGTCTACTGATGATTTGTTACAGCAAAAATGAAATGCATATAGACCAAGCTGAACCACCAGCAAATAAATTCCAAATTAAAATATAATTATGACAATATTTCGAATAATAAATTTCTTATTAGTTGTAAGAAATTTTCTCCCAATCAATTTTGTATATAAACGTTTTTACCTTAAAGTTAATGGAAAAGTAAATACTGTAGTAAATATAACTACTAAAAACCATTATAAGGGCATTTCTTCGAGAAATTAAATTTTATGTCGCGTGCGACAGCAGCCAATTAGCCCTGTATTCCTGAGCAATGTGACTCGATTTTTCTTAAAACTTTACCTAATGTAGAGCTACTGACCGTCTACACAAATATATAAATAAGTTAAAAAACATCGTTTTCTTTGAAAAAACAAGAACATTTGCTTTATGTCGCACGCTACAAAAACATGACATTCCTGTGGAAATGCCCATTAGCAAAAAAACTCTTAAAAAATTTAGAATACCAAATCAATGACTAAAATCCAATCTAACGGTTATAGGGCAATCTAATAAAAAAATATTTATTTATTAAAAAAAGGCCCAGAGAAGATTGCAAAAGACCTCTTAAGGGTATAATAAACTAAATCTGTTAATAAATATTTAAGGGGCAAATGTTTATTTATTGCAATAGAAAATAGAAGCTAAAATAAAAATACAGCTGTGTAAAATTTCCGAATAGTTTTGGAATCATTGACTTTTGTGTTTGCTGTTAATTTATCCTTTATCCTTTTTCATTTAATTTTATGCAAATAATACGTTTAATCTGTACAATCATTTGATAACTTTAAATCACATTGTATGAGAATATTCCTTAAACAAATGCCAATAACTAAAATTCAATCATTGACAGATGCAAAGAATAGAGAATGAAAAGACAATTCAAACGAGTTGAAATTGAAAAATAATAATTATATTCCTTTTCTTTGTTGTTTTTGCTCTTCATATTAAGGATTTGTGTTTCTTTTTTTTTGCTCTTAAGCATTTCAAATATGCAAATGTGTATGCATGCAATGCCTGCAGTTAACTCTACTGGATATTGGTCATAACCAAATTTTTGCTGAGTGTGTGTGTATTTATTGCTTTATTTTGTTTTGTTTTTTTTTTTTTTTGAGCAAAAATCAATAATCAAAAATACTGTATTGGTTTAAATACTTTTGCATGCATGCAAATGAATTTTTGTTTTCTTTCATTCTTTCATTTTCTTTCGGAAGCTTTCGGTAGTAGTAAGAGTTGAATGTGAACAAAAGATAATATGTTTGGTTTTGTATGATGGATTAAATTGAAAAACAAAATCCATTTAATAGAGCCCAAACACAATAAATACGGTCAGTCAGTCCTCTGCTGACACCAATTGCTGTTAAATATTGGTCAAGTATGAAGTGTAAATATTAAAGCAGAGTTAAAGAACGATATTGAAGGATTTTATAAGTAGTTTTTGGGCATGCAAAAGTAGATTTACACGCTCTCCATAAATTGAAGACAGACCACAAATATCAGTTATAAAAACTGTTTTACGTTGCGAATCCTTTCATCATGCTTTAATAAAATTACAATATTTGACGTAATCAACACAAAATAATGTCAATAGTAAAGGGTCAGTTAGTTGACTGTAATGGAATGTAATTGCATCGTTAGTAAACAGCTGATCGATATTATTATGTGAAAAGTAGTGCAAAGATTCCTACATTATGCTTATATCTCTGTAAACATTTTCATTACCTTTCACATAACACACAAAAAAGTAATATGAATGGTTTTGTAATATTAATTAAAATGTTTATAATAGTATCAATTAAAAAATTAATTAAATTTTCACCTATAAAAAATTTGAGAATATCAATTAAGTTTTTGCAGTCAAATTAATTAATACAATTAAAAATTTAATTAATATAATTTAATATTAATTGGTGGACACTTTTTTCTGTGAATATCGATCAGGTGTTTCCTACCGTCATAGTTACATTCCATTACAGTCGGCTAACTGAGCTTTAATGAGTCTTTTGATGCAACCATGTAATCACTAAAAAACTAGTTCTTTGAGCTAATAATGCATAATTTATATAACACAAAAATTATTCCTGCAAGAAGCAACTTTAATTAAAATTACAACCAAAAATTAATTAAAAAACATTTTAGTGAATTAAACTTTTGTTTAAACATTTAATTAATTACAAAGTATTAAGTTACTCAATTACATTTAGAATTGATTTTTGGTTTTATTTTAAATAAAAATTGTTTATTGCAATATCTTGTATACTACATCCTTGAAAGAAGACTAAAATTTAATGTTTCCTTTTATGTCGCCATGACTTAGTTGTCCTTTGGCACTAGTTCATTACGAAAAGTCCAATGTTTGATAGCTGTTTGGTCTCTGTTGCGTTGTCACTCGTCCATTATTACATGTGATTACATTTGTGACCGATTGTCAGAAAACTCGACATCCATATTGCGAAAAGCTTTCTTATATCCAAGTGATCATTCCAAACTGTGAGATGCATAAGACCTCCACAATATCTCTCACATTCAGTCTCTCATCGGCCAACACTATATCTTGATTTTATTTTTATTTTTACATAAAGATAATTATTAATAGATAATAATGAATCCTACTATTATTACTAGGTGTTACCTTCCTTAAAAAAGGTATAGTGATAGAAAGGAAAAGTGGTAATGAAAGAGATAGAGAAAAGCTTCATTCTTTCACAAGTCTGTTTTTACACGTGTTGTTTTTTTAATAATGCAGTGTCGCAGCGCCTCTGGTGTCAATGAGACGTATTAAAATTTCAAAGCTGTGTTTCGAAGCCATTTTATTAGTTAGTTTACTTCTGCTATAATTCTGCTACACAATATCGACAAAGCAGGGCACTATAATGTTACATTAGGAGTAGTATCCGCTGAATGCGGGTTTAGTTCAGTCACCAGTGCTTATGGCTTCATCACTTGAACTTTCCTACAACAACTGATACAAAGGGACACTAATGCATGACAGAAAAATGTGTAGTGTGGTTATTTTTTTAATGGCTGTCGACGACCGGGCTCGAACCCAGGACCTCCGCTTTTGTAGTCAACTTGCTATATACTTCAGTCAACGCCACCTTCTTGAATTTTTTTAAACTACCTTGTATGTAGAGACCTCAACCAGGCGTTTAGAGCACTCGGCATCTTTCGCAATTTCAAGGTCACAAAGAAATACAGTAAATCATTTTTTAACATTGAAATTGACAGTGAAGAGCCTCTTCGGACATTCACTTTTTCCATTTTCTTCTCAAATCAGAATCAATCAATAGCTGTCAAACACAAGTTACGCAGCTTGACAGGCAGTTGCCTACTCAGAAGCTAATGTGTCTTTTAGTTAAGATGCGGGAAATTCAAAAAGTCACGGGTTTACTATTAACCCGCCCATTTTATAGTGCGCATGAGTTTCAACTTATGCTCAACATAATAAACAATCGTCTAATATTGATGTGTATTTTGCTACCAGAAAAATGATTTATTATTTAATAATTTGTAAAATTTTGTAAATCATGACAACATCTAAAATGATTAAGTTGTCAAATGGATGAATGTAAATACATACCCTGCCACCGCCACGCCACAAATAACATCGCTCAATTTCTTAATCGATTAGCGATTTACTACAAATTTCCCTAACACACAAATACAAACCCTATGACACAGAGTTCATTCATATTTGAAGACAACATACAAGTGATTGATGGTATTTTAGCAACCTGTTGTTGTTGTTCACATTTTTTAGTTTTGCTTCCTGCTCAATTTTTCTATTCCGTTTGAACTTAGAAAATTTGCTACAAATCATTTTACTGTCACTATCATTTGACAATTCATCATGAGGCAAAGAAAAAGTATGATGAAATATGAATTGCGTTTTATAATTTAGTTTTTTTTTTTTTGTTTTGTTTTGTTACTTTTAAGTTTTTGTGAATTAGGGTGCAATTGAACCACCCCCACAAAATAGTATTTTTGCTCTTTTCAAGTTTACTTTTAACTTATTTACTCGTATTCATGCACATTTGTTGTAAGCGGCTTAAATTAAGTTTTTCATTAAAATTTACTCAACCGCATAAATACAAGTCAAAATCAATGTCATTATATTTTTTATTTTCTTTAGTAAATAGTTTGCCAACAAATTTTGTATGCTTTTACAAGTATGTGTGCATGTGTGTGTGTGTATATGTGCGATTCCTTAGTAATAAACAGTGTTGTTGGTTTAGCTTTTTTGTTTATATATTTATGTGTGGTAATTAGGGTTTTTATCCCGGTAAATTACGGCATAAACTTTCCAGAAATTCTGCTAATTTTTTGTTTCCCGATTCCAGGGATTTTTTTTCGGGAATCAATTATATGAAAAACTATCAAATACCTGTATTTTATACAAAACAAATATCGTGCCATAAGCACCAAAACGTAACTAGAGTTCGGTAAGGACTGACTCTGAAAAACTGATTTCAAATATATCCAGGCAACACTTTAAATAATTATTTGTTTGTATGTATGTTTTGTAGTAAGGATCTCCATCTAGTAGGCGGTTCAGAATTATTTTAATAACTGTAATATTCCCTTGTATAATCTATTTTCCACGCTTTCGTAGGGTTTTCTGTAGTGCGATTCACTAAATTTTTTTAATCCATAATCGCATGTTAAAATAATTATAATGAAAATTTTTCGTATTTGCTATTCAGTAACATTTTTAACGATATTCGCTGTAGGTTAATGTCAGCTCTGTTCTTTCAGCGACAATAATTAATGTGTTGTTAATTTTATCGACAAAAATCAACAGAAAATATCAGCTGCGTTATATCGTTAAAAATAAGTTTTTGTCGTTAAGCGACAAAATGTATAGACAAGTTAAAAGTTACTGAATCGCACTGCTGGAGTACATTATCCCACAGCGACCCAGATTGTTCTGAAATATCCCTTGGCAACACTGGTTACCATAAGATGCTTATACAAGTTGGCACAAAAGTTGCCAACCGACGTTCCTTGACTGTATTTCTTTTGTAAATAAAAAACTTTAGTTTTGAAATTGGATTATATTTTTTTGATGCTTACATTTTTTAACATTAAGTAAAGAAAACGATAACGGTCAAGCAGCCGTAAGTAGTATTGTTTAAAATACGGTCCCGATTTATTGCATTTTCCATCACTCTTACCAGAACTTCTGGTCACTTCTGAATGATATTCTCTTTAAGGGCTTTAAGAGCCTGAGTTTTTTTTGTGGAGCATTTTGACCCATGAATGCCCCGTTATAGGGTACTTTTAGTCCCTTTTATTGAAAAGTTTAAATAACACCTATACGTAGAAGAAGAAATTTACCATAAAAATTTTCCTCGTTTTATTTCACCTAGAAAAGTACTGATTAAATTTTGAGTGTCTTTTCACTATAAAAATCTGCAAAAGGAGTAGGGAAAACTAAACTCCTTTTAATCTTAACTCCTCCGTCAGACTTATCGTTATAACCTTGTTATTTTTTTTTTGTGTTAAACACAATTATTGACTTAACCCAAAGGGAGTAGCGATAGTACAACCTGCATAATGTGTAACATTTTCTATATAAGTAGGAGAATTTACTTTATTAATAAAAAAATTATTATATAAATGGCTGATCTTTCTTTTTCAACATCATTGTACCATATAAATGATTTCCCATTCCATTTACATTTCTGTTATGACACATCACTGAACATAAGCAGACGGCAGTTATTATTAAAAAAATGTATAAGTATATTTTTCTAACAATTTTCTTCAAATATTGTTACATGGCTCAAAGTTTTAAAATTTATTTCCTTTTTTTTTCTTCTTCTAATTTTATTTGAAAGAAAAACTTTATCAAGCATTTATGGTTATGAAATGACGCATTTACTGTTGAATTAAGTGGGTAAAAAAATTAATAGAAGCAAAAAATGTCAATCTCCCCAAGATATTGAACACAAGTGAAGTGGGTCTTTGTGAGTTTATGTGTGTGTGTGTGTATCTGTGTGTGTGTGTGTTTAGTTAAGCGTGTTATCCTCATCTTCCTTATACAGTTTGTTAAGAAAAAGTTAACCATAAAATTTTTAAATTTAAACAGTTATTGCTAAATTTCCTTCATATTAAATATTTTTTTTTATTTTTAATATCTATTTTTATGAGTTAAAATTAAATTATTTAGAAAAAAAATTAAAATTAAATTTAACCGTTTGCAGAAATAAGAACTAAAATTTTATAATTAATTAATATCTATTCACTTAAATACTAAGGTTGTATATGTATTATCTATAAAGCGTATTGAAGTATGTATATAGATTTTTTTCAAGTTTTTTTAAGCTTTTTAGTGCTAATATTAAATTTTGAAGTTCTCAATCCCACCCACTTTTGCAAACATCGTATTACATTATTATACGCCATGAACCACATAGATGAAACCACTAAATTATAATAGCCGTGACTTCGCTCATTTCCAAAAATTCCAGATCGTGAGACTTTTATAACGTGAAATATGAAACAAAATTTTAATGGGCATGACCCTGTCCTACTTTTCTGAGTGCAATAAAATTACTTTTAAAGTTAAACAGAATAATAAATATTCCTGCAATAAGGAACTTTAACTAAAAATTTACCAAAAATCAATTAAAAATGCAATTGAGTCCATTAATATTTATAATTAAATAAATTTAAAATAAAGTTTATTTTACTTAAATACATTTTTAATTGATTTTTGGTTTTATTTTCAATTAAAGTTGCTAGTTGCAGGAATACTTTTTTCGGTATAAGGACGTGTTGAAAATTTTTTAAAAATCTATTAACTAGAAGCACTTGGAATTATAAAAGATAATTTTAATGGGCGTGGCCTTGCCCTATTTTTATGATACAAGATTGTATTGTTCGAAGAGCCAAAGTATTTGCCAAGTTTTGTGGGAATCGGATGAGTAGAAAGAAGTACATAAGAATAAATTTTCTAGGTACAAGGAAATACTACTTTTAGAACTTACGACGTGTGCAAAGTTTTTTAGCAATCAGATAAGTAAAAATACATAAAAGCAAATAAAAAAATTAAATGATCTTTGCCCGGTCCACTTTTGCGGCAATGGCACCAAATTAAAGCTAAAAAAAATTTTTAAATCGAACTACAAATGACGGAGATGTAAAGCACCAGCCAGCCACATGAAGAAAGGAAGTAAAAAATAAAAATGAACTCAGAAAATTATCTCTTTAGGAAGTCCATTAACAAGGTCTGTTTTTTGTGATTTTAAATATTATAAATATATAAATAACGTTTAGTGTTTGTTTCAAGTCAATCAAATGATCTATAATTATAAAAAACTCACAATAAATAACTGAGAATTACAAATATGCAAATATAGTAAGAAAACAAAGGTAGCCCCACAGACTGTGCAATATTATTGAGTACTTTGTTGCTATTATTATTTTACTCCATGCTCTTCAATACATTAAACAATATTTAAAAAAAATATACGGCGCAATTTCTCTTGCAATATATTTAAAACTAAACAAAAACTATACGCACATGTGTATTAAAAAATTTTAAAAATAATTTTTTGAGATACATACTAGATATAGAGAAAATCTAAACAAACTTAATCACTTTTAAGTAAGTATTTTAAAAAATAGAAAATAATGTTTAGTGATGTACCTAGAAACAATTATTGTACAATATTGTCAACAAATTACAAAATATATCTTGATGATCAAAAACAATTTTTGATTTTATCCAACATATTGTGCCATATACTAATAAAATATAAGTAAAGCAATTTTATTGTAGAAAAACAATTATTGCACAATAATATTGCACAGTAAACAGCAACCAGTATTATTGAACTAGTGCGATGTTCATACGCTTTCGCGGTAATATATAAATCAGAAATTATAATTACTTATATTTTAAATCAAGGAAGAATTAATTAATTGGGCTCAAGTCTAACTATTTATATTGTAAAAGAAAATCAAAACAGGTGAAACTTTGGTTCATTCAATCCTCTACGTATTATATTCTCAACCAGATACTCGTATTCTTTGCTTATTTTCTAGTTTCAATAGCGAAGCTTGGCGGGTTGCAGCATCTTATAAGGCTTTGTTATGCTTTTCATTTCACATTTCAAAGGAAAAGTTTTTCAGAGCATAAACATTTTTTCTATTGTTGTGAAAAAAAATTAT
Organism: Tachina fera; assembly: GCA_905220375.1. NCBI lineage: Eukaryota > Metazoa > Arthropoda > Insecta > Diptera > Tachinidae > Tachina > Tachina fera. The sequence goes on along the minus strand of LR999967.1, from coordinate 96,509,109 downwards.
ATTAGGCCTGTTTATAAACACTTATGTAAATTATGTTTATGAAATACTTTGCCAAAAATATTCTTAAATTTTTTTATTATTATTTGTGTTATTATAGTAAATTGTTTATGGCGAGTTGGTGGTTGTTATCGAAAGTATTCTTTTCAAATTGGTTACTTAAATAAGGAGGGTGATAAAAATGATCTCTTAACTTACTGTAAAAAGTTGCCGCAAAGCAATAAATTAAAATCAGTTCTTTTTTTTAATATACAGTTATTTTTATAAATCACTACATAGTGTCCATTTATCAAGTATTTTAAGCCAAAGCTTTTCAAGTTTAACATAAATTTTGATTGTAAAATGTTTACTTGCCAAGAAGGAAAAACTTCATAGAAATAATGTTTTATATGAGATTTTCAAAGAACGTGAATATTATAAAATGGGATTCTTTCGAATAATTGAAGCAAATGCGCGAGTAATATTGTAAAAGACAGATGTTGTGAAACCTTGTTTTTTCACAGATTACGTTTAACATTGCTCTCAGACATCAAACCATCCAGAATTAGGCATCTTATCGCTGTCATAATACAAATACAAGGAATCAGTAACTGGAGCAACTTTAAAGCTTCGAAAGTAATTGATAAATCTAACAGACGTTATTTAAAAGGCCGTTATTTTGCTCTCCTGAAAAATTAGTAAATTGTCAATGAAATTAGTAAATTGTCATAGTCAAAGTCGAAATACGGCAACCACTATAAGGCCTATAATATTGTAACTTAGAACGTTATTCAAGGTCAAGCTTCAATTGATGGAGATTCCACGCAGAACTACTCGACACAGAAAAAAAAACAATTATCTATTTTTTATACAAATCGTTCAACTGATGCCCAGAAGAGAATGATGGACAAAATATAAAAAAAAATTATTTTTATTATGATACTTATTACTGTCAGCGAAGACTCGGAGTTTAGAAATAGTTGTTTCACTCACTAAAAATTGTTCGTTAAAGCTTGGGTGCTTTTCTAATGTTCTTGCAAACAACATTTCACAAGAATTTATTGTTGTTAGACTCCATTGTGGCAGATAATTTTTCTTGTAAAAAAAGATAACTGTAAAGTAGGCTTTGCCTTTAAATAATATTAATTGGCAGAGCCAACCTTAAATCATCATCCTTAATTTTAAAATGTATTTTAATGATGGGTCCAGGAAACGATCAAATAAACCATCAAGCGTGTGTATACAACCCGAGAAAAAATTACACCACACGTGCTCAAACAGATCTGTATTAAATCCTGGTAAAAAGGAACAGTTTTCTATGTACATTAAAAATACTATACCATGATACAAATGATAATTTTTTCGATCTTCTATTTTTTCTTCTTACCACCAACAAAGAAGAAATAAATTCAGTGAAGTGCGACGTTGACCCGCGCACCAAGGGTTCCGTACGGACACGAGATATGTAATTAAATACGAACTTTAGCCTATATCAAATATAGTTTTGGCATTTTTTTTTCGTTTTTGGGGTTTTGTTAATTTTTGCTTTTTTTTATTATTGCAATTTTTTTAATTTTGGTGATTTTTTGAATTTTGTCGATTTTTTTCATATAGGCGATTTTTTTGGTTTTGGCAATTTTCTCGGTTTTTGGAGTTTATTTCATTTTGGCAATTTTTATTTTTAAATGACACTTTTTCTCGTTTTGGCGATTTTTTTCGGTTTTTGGCACTTTTTTACGAATTTTGCGACTTATTTTAAATTAGGCGATTTTTTCGTTTTGGCGATTTTAAGATTAAGATTAAGATTTTTTAGTTTTACCGTTTTTGAAAATTTCAAGAGTTTACCTCTTACGGTCTCCAAGATATAGCAAGTTGTCAAAATTACATAGTCAAAATTGCATTAACTGATGGACTACCCTTTAATTTAAATATTTTTAAATTTTAGTGTTAATTGTTGTAGTCTATATAAAAATAAACTAATTTTTCAAATTTCAATTGTCAATATACATACATATTTATGTATATAAAATTGTATGTATATTACATGGGATTTTAACATTTTCGTTGCTCGTTTTGGAACACCCTTTAATTTTTAATTCTTATGTATTTGTTGTTGTAGCGGCCAAGGTTTTGAGAAAATAGCGTGTGACGGACAGACGGACAGCGTAGCGAAAACAATAGGGTTCCTTTTTTCACTTTTGGTGTACGGAACCCTAAAATCAATTAAAAGCAGGCCTTTAATAAGGCCTGATTTCCCGAACTTATTTTTTTATGTATTCTAAATATAAATTTACATTTAATATGAACAAATAAAATTTTGTTAAAAGGCCGCTATTTTCAACATTGCTGTGGCCCATAAAAAAATCAGTATTTTGACCGATACGAGTAATTTTTACCGATAGTGAAGTATCAATACCAAAAGTAATTGGTTTTTAAGAAAAATTATCGAGTACTTACATTAGTATTTACTCGTATCGTTTCATCCCTACCAAAAAAATTTTCGAATCTTTGAAAAATTACACGCCTAGATGACTTTTCACGCAAAAGCGCGATGATATCGTTATTTGTTCGATTTATCACATTACTAGATTATCCTAACAGCTCAAATTTGTATGCCAAGAAGTTGTTTAACGATGTCTTAAAATTTTTTTTGTTTTGCGAACTTTTGCCGCAAAATTTTACAAAGTTTTTTATGTAACGAATTTTAATAATTCCAATATGTTGCTGAAGTCTATATCATTTCAGTTTTATTAACGTCGCCTGTCATCTGTCAAGCATGTATAGCATGCGTCATGACAAATAACAAAATGGCGGGCTATTCAAAATGAATTGTCTTAGTGCAACACTCTATTTTATTAATATACGAGTAATATCATTAAGGATGATGTTAATACAATTTATTTAAAAATTTTCTGTCATCATAACTTGACTTATTTTAATTCTTACACTTTCATTATTATTAGGAGTAAATATGCTACAAAGTAAATGATCATTATTTTTAATTGCCACCTGCTCGATGCAAAAAAGCGACCCTTGGCATCGTCCTTTTTGTTTAACTCTTCTAATGACGTGTTAATAATTCGAACATCAAAGTGCCAACCAAGTGCGCTGAAAATAAATAAAATTAGTTGCTGATGTTGCCGAGTAAATTATTCATAAAAATAAAAATTAATTTACACTATTAGGCAAATAAAAAAAAACCTCTTGGCTTAACCTAAGGCACTGAAGAAGAAGAAAAAGAATAAGAAAACAGCGAAGCTAGGAAAAAATAATAAATGTCCTTTTCACAAAATATTGCAAATAAAAAACAAGAAATTGTGTAGACGGTGGAAAGTCAAGAAAATTTTAAAAAAAGTAACAAAAGAAACAGATACATTATTAATTAAATGTCATTGGCCATTAAAAAAAGGGAAATCTTTGAAAATAGCAAATCCTGTTGTTGATGATTTGCCATGGCAACAACATGACAAAGTTTATCCTTAGAATTGCAGGAATCATTTAATAAAGCTGGGTTGTTGGGGGTAGGGCGAGAAGGATGCAACCTTATTAGGAAATAACTTTATTTAACTTGGCATTCATTAGTTTCATTTTAGATGCTGTTGCATAGATTTCTGCTTTATTTCATCATCAGGTGACTTTGTAACTTCTTTTGGTGCTGACTTGATAACATTAAAAGCAAAACAAAGGAGCAAAGGAGGAATCTTTATAAAGACAGCATCATTAGACATTGATTAAATTGTTATTTTGCATAAGTGAGTTGAGTTCGTTAAAGCGAAACTTTTAGCAAATTATTATTATTTTGTTTTGCTGCTGCAAAGTGTTGTTAATTGTGTAGCACAGCAAGACTTGGGAAAATAACGCAAAAGTGAATAACGAATGAACATTATTATCATTATCATAATTTTCTTTTGCTCTATTAATATAAATTTAATGGACATTTAATTAATTTAGATATAACAGCAATTTTGTGTTGCTCTGTTACAGGTTCACCGGAAATGGCTCTTATACATGCGTTGGCTGCTGCTACCGTTACAAGTTTCATAGCACGTGCCTGTCGTGATGGCCAGCTGACATCATGTGGCTGCTCTAGTGGCTCACGGCCCAAACAATTGCACGACGATTGGACCTGGGGTGGCTGTGGTGACAATTTGGAGTACGCTTACAAGTAAGTTTTTTTTTTTTTAATTGTATTTAATATATTATTTTATTGTCTACCGTATACTGATTTTTTTTGTTCGTTCTATGAAAATTTATAATGCCCGTACAATTATTTGTTTGTGTCTGTATTATTTACAATTAAACATGTTAATTAATTAATTGAAATAATATTTGTCTGCGTTTTTATATTGCCCATTTACTATTTAATTTAATACACATAAAAATACGATTTAAATTAATTCAAATTATCTGATATAAAACAACTCGAAACTGATAAAACAATCAAATAATAAATTAATTAGTTTGTACGCTATAACGGGGAAAAAAGGAATATACAATCTATAAAGAGTTTGGTAAAAATATGAAAGCATTTTTAAAAATTCTGAATATAATTAGATTTATAGGAAATTTTTATTCTTCGATTGTTGTCGAAAATACTGTTCAAACAAATTCTCATTTAGTTATAATTTTAATTTAATTAAGTTTGGGTTTACATGTGTGTGCCAAATGCCACAGAATCGCAAAAAAAGCGTAACCAACTAATTACTAATGAAAAAATGGTTTATATAAAAAATAAACATATTCTAACAATAAACTTATAAAATTAGTAAAAAGAAAGTGAGCCAAAGGATTACAAAAATTACATGTGGATGACATACGATTTATTTAGTGACCTTTTGTTAAGAGTTTACCATATTCAAGAAGGAAATTTCTCACGGAAAATTCTAATTCGTGCGCACAACTTGCAAAAGAAATCAAATCTTTTTAATCTTTAATATAGTTGAGACACAACTCCATACGACGACCTCACATACTTTACAATCTCAAACACCACCTGCTCATGTTGTTCCAATGGTTGCAAAGTTTGTGGCTTGCTTTACAACTAGAATTTGAGCTTAAACAAAGTTCATGTAGACTTATGGTCAGATAAATATTACTCGGTATTTTTGAAATATAATTTACATATTTTTAGCCTGCCAAATCACTTCAAATAAATTTTATAGGAGATTTAAAAAACTGTTAACATTTGCTTAACACATTGTTGTTGACCTTCAGCGTACCGAATGAAATACATACATAATTGAGCAAAGTGAGCTGATTTGAAAAGAGCGGACAATCAGAAAAAAAATCTGACCAGCCAAAGAAGCATTTAATTGTTACTTTACAATTCTAAAATCAACTGTATATTTTTCTTAATGAAAAAATTTTTCCTAATAATTAAGGTCTTCATTATTCTTTACATCAAGCTCATGTTAAAGTAGAATACAAGCTGCCAAATTGTGAGTAAATACCCTTACTATTTCAGCCATATTTTTTAAAGTCAATAAATTGTCAACAGCTCAAAACTGACTCCAGAAATCTTTCGAAATTTATCACACCTCTTCAAAACGATTATTTTGAAATCACTAGACTTCCATCACATAACGATTTAAAAAAATTCAGTGAAGTGCGACTTTGACCCGCGTACGAAGGGTTCCGTACAGGCACGAGATATGTAATTCAATACGAACAATATAAACTATAGTTTTGGCATTTTTTTCGTTTTTGAGTTTTTTCGGTTTTAAGCGTTTTTTTAGTTTGGAGGTTTTTTGAATTTATTGGCGCTTTCTGAGTTTTGACACTTTTTTTCACGTTTTGGCGATTTTTTTTTTGGTTTTTGAAGTTTTTTTATTTTTGGCAATTCTTATTTTGGCGATTTTTTTTAATTTTGGCGATTTTTTTAGTTTTGGCACTTTTTTCGTTTTGAGGATTTTTTTCGGTTTTTGGAGTTTATTTTAAATTTTGGCGATTTTTTTCGTTTTAGCGATTTTTTTTTTAATTTGGCGATTTTTTTTTTTAATTTTGGCGATTTTTTTTCATTTTGACGATTTTTTTTCACATAAACAATTATTTTGGTTTTGGCGCATTTTTCGCGTTTTGGTGATTTTTTTCGGTTTTTGGCGTTTTTTTCATATGGGCGATTTTTTTTCATTTAAACGATTTTTTCGAATTTGGCGATTTATTTTAGTGCTAGATTTTTTTTGAATTTTTTCGATTTTTATCGATTTGGCGATTTTTTTTAAATTTTTGACGATTTTTTTAGGTTTTGGTGATTTTTTTCGGTTTGGTGATTTTATAATTTTCGGATTTTTTAGTTTTACCGTTTTTGAACATTTCAAGAGTTTACCTCTTACGGTCTCCAAGATATAGCAAGTTGTCAAAATTACATAGTCAAAATTGCATTAACTGATGCACCACCCTTTAATTAAATTTTTTTTTAATTTTAGTGTTAATTGTTGTAGTCTATATAAAAATACACTAATTTTACAAATTTCAAGTGTCAATATAAATACATATAAACATACAATTGTATGTATATTACATGAGATTTTAACATTTTTCGCCGCTCGTTTTGGAGCACTCTTTAATTTTTAATTCTATTCTCATGTATTTGTTGGTATAGTGGCCAAGGTTCTACATACTCTGTCCAAATTTCAGATCCGTAGCTGTTACGGTTCCTGAGAAAATACCGTGTGACGGACAGCGTAACGAAAACAATAGGGTTCCTTTTTTCACCTTTGGTGTACGGAACCCTAAAAAATCTTACAGAAGACTTTAATGGATCGATTATGGATGGCAACTGCACTTTAGTTGCGTTGCCAGTTTTCAAACTGTTATTACAGACAACAAATGACAGCTGGCTGCTGTTAGTTTCAGTTACTATATTGCAATATCATTTGTACTCACAAATTTTTCCAAAGCAAAACGGCGCTAAAATTAAAAATATTAAAATTAAATCGGTTAATGCTCATTAAAAATGTTCAGAAAATAATTTTTAGAAGAATTAAACCCAAATGTTTTAAAAATACAAAAACAAAATATGTTAAAAAATGCGGAAAATAACATTTTGTTCTGCGGCTTCTCAAATACTCCTAAAAGCAGATTGATAAAAGTTATTTAAAGCAATAAAATTTTAAGGTGATAATTCTGAAAAATTTTAAATATCTCAACTTCTACTTCGTTATCTTCATCGAAAAATAATTCCATATAATCACTTTTATGATAAGTAACTTTTAAGCACTTTTACATATTTTTTTAACAGAACACTGAAGGTGGGACATAAACTAAACCATTATGTTTAGAAACCAAATTTGATGCGGGATGACGAATAATAGTTCCAATTTTTTTTAACAAAAAACACAACCCGCGAAGCCATTAGCTTCTCTGCGGAAAACATCCAGGATCTATGGCGGGAATCGAACCCACAACCTCTGGACTGACAGGCTAGCACCGCGGCCACTCAGCCACAGGGACACACCCTGTTAAAGAAAACTCCGTCGGAAGAAATATACTTCGCTGAAAGTTACCATACTTAATACTAATTTTAATTTCACCACTTTGCAATACAAATATAATTCCGTTGCCATTCTTAATCGAGGCATATGTATGCTAAACTAAAAACTTTGATTTCCACTGAACTTAGAATTTATCTCAATTTAGCGATTGCAAGGGCTTTAAACTCAATCTCTCTATGATAGATTTTTATAAATCAACCAAGATTGTAGGTAGGTACACATAAGTCGACATTGTACCATTTTGTCAGCAGGTTGAGTACTCATAGTTTCTCAATTCCGTTTTATTCTTCTAAATGTGCTACTTCGTAATTCACGCATTTGTAGACTGATTTAGAAATTTTTTCTTTATATCGTCGCTGTTTTAACTAACCGACCTAACTGACATTTTTTTGAAAAATTAATTAAGTCCACTACTAGACTTAATGAGTCATAATAGACCTTGTCTACAATTTTTATGATTGTAAACATTACTGTTGAATCTATAAAAGTAAAACTATTTCAGATGTTTCCATAAGAATGCATCTAGAAAACAATCATAAAAGCTGCACTCCTGTAAAATTTTACAAATGTAAGATAGGTCAATTAGATAAAACAGCGACGATATGAACATTATTGTAAAACATTACAAATTTAAATCTGATAAACATTTTTTAATTATAATGTTACTCATATTCATATCGCTGTATGTTTAAAAAGTAAATGTAATAAAGTTTTTTCTCTCTAACTTTGAAAATAATCCCACACAAACTGTTTATTATTTTTAACATTTTTAGGAAAATTAAAGCAAAAAAAGAAAAAAACATTAATGAAAATGTTATTAAAATATAATATTAATACAAAAAAAAGTAAATAAACAAATAAAAGTTTTTGTTGAAAAGCAAAAGAAAAATATTGACGTTAACCTGAACGTACTCGTGCTGAGAGATGAGACGTGAGTGAATATCCAACAGTATTACCCAATTAACCGTGTTTGACAATCATGAAAGAAAACGAGAATACAAGAGAGGCGGCGGGCCAAGTCTAAAAGACATTGTCCTCTTTAATACTCGTATTACTTATAAATAAAGTCTCTACCACATAAATTTATTCTGCTTTATTTATAAAAAATTATCAAGGCTTAATAAAGGCTTTATAAAATAGATTTCTAAACAAAATTTTGCATGCATAACGAGAAGTTTATATGGACCATACATTTTATTTTTAATTAAAGAAAATGCCATCTCTGATCAGGTTGGTCGCTTGGGTTATCAAAATACTTTTGTATATACATACATACGTGTGTACGTACACGTATGTATGTAGGTGTATAAATTTCATACTCACAAAACATCCAGTTATTAAACTAAATTTAAATAAAACAGAATTATATGCACAAAAAATAAATATAAAACAAGCAAATAATACACATGTATGCAAATTGAATTTCATGTTACTGCACGAGTAACTTTTCAGTAAAAACAAAAGTATTTTTTCAACCCATTTTTTTCATATCGGAAAAGTATTATTATTATTATTTTTTGTTGGCTTTGTTGGATTTTGTTTTTTGCGGTAGAACACATTGGCCACTAAATTCACTTGGGTGTGTAATAATGGAACTTATAGATTTTATTTTAAAACATTTATTTTTGCTCGGTCTAGCAGGATTTTTTTTCGCAGAATTTTAATGTTATCAATCACAAGAACATAAATTTTTTCATGTTCTGGCGCTGTATTATTGTGTTATAATTTAATTTTAGGTAGACATGAAATTTTTTCAAGGAAAACTGTTATTAATGTATATATGTATATTGGGAAAATAATTAATGTATTTTGGAGTATTCAAAAAAACAATGACTTAAAGGATATTCTATCTATACGCAGGTTAATAGAAAGCCATATTTTTTTTTCGGCCAGATAGCCGGGTATTTGGGACTTGTTATCTCAATGATTTCTGGCTTTCACTCTCTTCGCTTTATTTTTACAGTAAATGGTGAGTGTAATTTCATTTTCTCTATCGACTAAATTTTTTTATTGAAGTAAAAATTAGCTCTAACTTCTGTATCATTTTCGGTCACATTTCATTGCATTAAACAATTGTTCTGGCGGGCAATTTATTGCAGACATAAAAAGTTATTGTTTTTCTTTTCCCATATATAGATTTCTATAAGTGTGCATGCATATACATATAGATACATGTATGTTTGTATATTTGCCATAAATATAACTGTCGTTTTTTCCTTAAAATTGTTTTTTTTCTCTTTGCAAACTCTCCACCTATTTTGTCAGGTATGGGTATTAAATTGATTTATACTTTTAATCCTGTGTAAAAAGTTACAACCGGGTGATTGCTGTGATTTATAAACGTTGGCTAATGTGATTCATTTGTTCCTGGTTACTGCCGCTACCGCCTTAAATGTGAATTATGATTCTTTTTATTTTTTTTTTGTCACAGAAACTACTTAAAATAAAAATAATAATACTATATACATACATATGTATGTATACATGTTTGTATATTGTTAGAGTAGTTCATTGCTGGCTGATATTTATGATACTTAGTCTGTGCGATTCGTTCCAAATATTATGTCGCTGCGTTTATTTTATTTCTGATGTATGAGATGCATAAATAAATATTTTGCATTAAAAATAAATGAATTGTGAAATTATATTTACAACCTGTTATAAATTATAATGCTTGTGTGTGTTGATAAAGCAAAAGGGCAGGCAATTCTGTGCAGTCCAGTTGGGATAGTTGATTTTTTGTACAGATTTTTGCTTTACCCGGAGATTTGTTGCCTGAAGTAATATATTTACTGTGGCAAAATAATAAAAATCTATGATTTTTTCTCTGTATTTTTATCATTAAATTATAAAATAATTTAATTGCTGCTGCATTTAAATAGCATTTTTTTATTCACAACGATATCGCTAACAAAAAACATAGTTTTATTTAATTAAAAAATAAAAGCTTTAAATTAGGCATGTAAAGAATGTTTGCATTTGTATTCGCAAATTATTCGATTACTTTTGCAATTTGCATTCGCTAAAATGTGTGCGAATATGAAATATCATCGACAAGTTTTTATGCAAAAGGTTAAATGGACTATAATCGTCCATTTTTCACTAAAAAATTAAACAAACTAAACATCATCTTTTTTATGCAAAAAATTAAATGGACTCTATATACATTGCCCATTTTTCATGCAAAAAATTAATGGACTGAACTATACATTGTCCATTTTTCTTGGAAAAAAATTTATGAAAAAATTTAACGGATTATTTTAACGGGTCTATTTTTCATGCAAATATTTCATGGACTATACATCTTCTATTTTTCATGGAAAAATTAAATAGACACACATTCGTCCATTTTTCATGTAAACAATTTTTTAATGAAAAAAAAATTAATAGACTATGCATCGACCATTTGTTACAGAAAAAATTTAATGGACTATACAAAATGTATCTATTATTTTTTATGCAAATATTTAATGGACTATACATGGTCCATTTTTCATGCAAGAAATTAAATATTCGTCCATTTTTCATGTAAACCATTTTTTATAAAAATAATTTAGTGGACTATACATTTACCATTTATAACGGAAAAATTTATTGGCTATACATCGACCATTTTTTACAAAAAAAAAAAAATAAAATGGACTGTACATCGTCTATTTTTTATGCAAATATTTAATACATTAAAATCGTCAATTTTTCATTAAAATTTGTTTTTATGAAAAAAAAAAATATAATAATGAAAAAATTTAATGGACTATACATCTTCCATTTTTCATGAAAAAAAAACATTATGAAAAAAATTAATGGACTGACTATACATCATCCATTTTTCATTAAAAAACTTCTTATGCAAAAAAGTAAATGGACTATACAACTTTAATTTTTCATGCCAAAAAATTTTTGAAAAAAATTAAAGGGACTATGCATCGTCTATTTTTCGTTTTTGTATACAAAGAATTAAATGGGCTTTCTACATAAAAATTAACATGCTTTACATCGTCTATTTTTCATAAGACAATAAACTGACTTTTTATACAAAAAATTAAACGGTTTTTCATTAAAAAATATAAAAATTAAAATGAGCTATACATCGTCCATTTCTTAAAAAAAAATAAATGGGCTATACATTCACAAGTTTTTATAAAAAAAATTATATCGGGCTTGCACGACAAGCATACAACTCTCATTTCTTAAGTAATATTATTAATTTCATAAGTAAATTAAATTTGCAAGTTTTGTTGCAATCGTGGGAGTTCAAACAAAACAAGAATTTGCCGTTTTTATATTGTGAGAGTGTGGTTGAGAGTATATGAAGTATTTCGTCGGTAAATTGTATACCACCTTGTAAAGAGGTTCCGACTGACTGTTTAAGTCAAAGCGACTTTGAGAATTTGTTTTGCAAAGTGGTCTCTGCTAACTGTTTACTTATTATAAGACTGTTTAGGAACCTCAGGTATAGCGTTATTGAACGTATTTTATTAATTTAAATTAATTATTACTTAATTTGGTAAGTCCGTTAGTAAATACTGTATACGGTTTAGCTATGCAAGCTGGCAAATCATTCACGTGACACATTTTTCATTAAAAAAAAATTAAATGGGCTATACATAATAAATTGTTCATACTTAAAAATTAAATGTGCCATACAGCTTACTTTTCATAAAAAAAAATTAAATTGACATTCGCAATAAATTTATAGTGATGATGATTTCTCTTCTCTGAACTGTATGTGTCTAGATTTGTAGTAAAATGTTTTTACAACCTGAAAACTCTTCTGTCATAATTTGCTTACATCTTTATGTAGTCAGACCAGTAGTTTAGAAAATGTATGATACTTGCGGCCTTTTTCACAATGTACAATTAAAAGCTAACAGGAACTTTAGCAGCAGTTTATTGTGAACAGCTTGCAGTTAAAGTTTACGTTAACTCTTAATGATACATTTTCTTGATTCAAATTACTGTAATTTTTCTGGTAGTCCACTCTGTGATGCGAAATGAAATAAAATAAAATTGATTCTAATTTGTATATTAATAACATGCAAAATTTAAAATTTTTTTTTTCGGTTCGAAATGGAGATTATACCCCTGATATGTGAAATTTGTCTGTTTTTATTTAAAAATATTTAATAATTTGCTTGTATTACGATACTAAAAAAAATATTAGAACAAAAAAAAAACAAATGTTATGCAAATCTCTCATTATATCCTCCTATATTTGTTTTTCATTAGAAATATATTTTTCTGCAAAAAAAACTTTTTTCTCTAACATTATTAAACTAATATTAAAATGGATATTAAAATTTAACAACTAAAAAAGTTATTGTTGTTAGACGAAAAGTTGTTTGTATATTTTCTGTTGCCAACAACTGCATTAAAACTGACCTTTAAATAGTTTTCAAATATTTCGTAGAAATTCTTGTTCTCGCTCACTTCTATATTAGTATTTAGTTTGGAGTTCACAACAACTAGTTTGCCAGTTGCCTAGAAAACACCAAAAACCTTTTATATATTAAAACCAAAAACTTAAAAAATTAAAAAAATTTATATTTCTAACTAAAACAATGAGCCAAGGATATGTATGAGTCAGGTTCTATGGTTGGAAGCAAATTTAACCAACTGTTGTACTCCCTGGTGGCTTTTTAAAAATTGTTTCATGTGAAAATGTGAAAGTTTTTCATTGCAGTTTTCCTCTTTCTTTCTCTCTTTCTTTGACACTCATACATACATTCTCTGTCTGTAGTTTTAATACAATCCTTTAAGCGTTTGGGGGAATTTGGGGTTAACAGGAACGCAATAGAATATAATTGCATAATGTTTTATAGAAACGTGACAATACATCGATCCGTGCTTGGGATGTTTGGATAGTTGCTTGACTTTATATAATATCGGTAGGAAGGATGTGTTTACGTTTGCTTGTTTTTAGTTTAAGAAGGAAATAATGTTTTTTTATAATATTGCGTATTTGTTAAATGGGAGTTTTATTCGAGTTTGGAAAAATTCCTTAAAAGAAATAGAAAGTGGCAAATTTTTTTCAAATGCAGTCTGTTCATGAAGAGTAAACCAAGAGAAATTTTTGAATATTGCAAAGAAAATTAGATTTTTTTTAATTAAAGAATTCACTCACATGTATACAAATACCTGCTTAGAGCATTTTTAAGCAGTTAATACTGTTTTCGCACTGACTGGTTTTAATAAAAGTTGGGTTTAACGTTAAAACCAACTGTTAAGACCTGGTTTTACCATACAAATTGTTGTTGTTTAAACCAACTTAAAACCCTTTTGGATTTGGTTTTAAGTTCGTTTTATGAAATGCAAACTTGTTTTTGCTGTTTCAAATTCAGTGCTACCAAGTTAAAATGACTGGAAGCAGCTGGTAATACAGCAGCCAGTAAATAACAATAGATCTTGCTTAAAAGATTTTCTACTTAAAAATGGATGCTGGACAATAAAAGTTTTTTTGAAGGAAAACAACGAAAATAATTTCATTGGCCTCTGGGAAGTTAAAACAGACGATATGACTAACACCGATCCGCCGATAAAAAGTTTTATTTTGTAATGCATTTTTGGAATTTTATATACAATAACTTGATTTACAAGCATTTCTTCACTTTGTGTAATACATACTTCCATAATTTTAAAATATTTTTTTACAAAATTTATTTAAAGTTTATAAAATAATTTCCATTTTACAACGCATTGTAAAATTTCCGGGTTTTTCATACAAAAAAAAACACTTGTGCAGTTTGTCAAATAATTGTTATAAAAAGCAGAAAAAATACAACAACAAAGACACGCATTCCTGCTGGAGATTTATTTTATTTTTGAGCAAAGTTATTAGACAGTCTGTGAGTTAAAACCTGCATTTAACAACCTTGCAGTGCGAATGCAAATTCAGCTCTTTATGGTTTTAACGTTAAAACCAGGTTTTAACTTTCAGTGTGTAAACACTATAAGATAAAACATTTTCAAAAAGGTTTAAAATATAAAAAAAAGATTTATTTAATACAAAGTAGTAATAATTTAATACAAACCTTTTTAAAAAATATCTTTTTAAAAAGTACATTTAAAAAAGTAATTTAAAAGAGAATTCGCAAAAGTAACATTTAAAATAAGTACTTTATAGATAGGATAGATTTTGTAAGTACAAAAGATTTTTTCTTTTTGAAATTTGTATGGAAAACATATCTTTTGAAATGAATTTTCGTTTTTTTTCATACAAATTTCAAATGTTTAGAAATGCAATTTTTTACCAAATCTGCCTATTGAAAAAGTATTTTTGAAAAAAATATGGGTTAGAAAAAGTTTCTTTCAGAAGATACTTTTTATTAAAACTTGTATTTAGAAGAGGTACTTTTAAAAAAGTATATTTGGCCAAAGTACTTTTCAGCAAAATATTCCTTGAGCTAAAAGTACTTTATAGAAAGCCTACAATTTCAAAGAAAAGGTGCATAATAAAGAAATTTTATTTAAAAAAACAAAAATATTATGCTACAAGAAAAGTACATAATTTTTTAAAAAGTACCTTTATGAAAAAGCTTATATATGTATATATAAAATACAACTTTGTGAAAAAGTGCCTTTTTGGGCGAAGAACCTTTCAGAAAAAGTATTTAAAAAAATTAGCTTTTATGAGAAAATGTAATTTTTAGGAAAAGTAACATTTGAAAGAAGTATCCTTTATAAAAAAATACATACTACATGATAAAGCACCCAATAGAAAAAGTACCTTGCGAGAAAAGTATCTTTTAGAAAAAGTAAGTAATAATAATAATAATAATAAAAAAAATAATTTTTACACAAAGTACTTTTTTTTGAAACAGTTTTTTTTAGAAAAAGTACCTTTTTGGGAAAAGTAATTTTTAGAGAAAGCACTTCAAAAAATTATTCTGTTTTGAAACTGTGTTGTAAACCTCAAAAGTGTTTTCTGTTTCCAGAATAAGTCCTTTAAATTGTAAAAGCTAAAAATATTGTTTACTGCAGATATACCTTAAATTTCATTGGCAGGAAAAACTACTTGTTTTTTTACGATATTACTTTAACTATACAATAAAAAATAAATTGCTTCAGTTTTCAAATACATAAAGTTACCTCTAAGGGTAAGAAGTTCATCAATCAAATCAATGCTGGACAGACAATTTTGCCAATGACTGTTAGACGGGGATTAAAAGTTTATGTGGATATAAAATAAATTTATCTTGGACACTTTGCACCATTCAATTATACTCGTATATAATTCTTGGGATAATGAAATTAAAACAGATGGTCTTTTACATTTCTTTTATAGATATCTTTTGTCAAAGTAACAATAGTTTAATTCTAGAGTAAATAGCTGCTCTTTTGTGTAACACTCGTATAATGGTATATTTCTAAGTAATAGAATAAAAAAAAGCATATTAAAGCATTGTTGACAAAAAATATAGAAAAACCACATAAAAAAAGATACGCCTGGCGACAAACCTTAATAATTGATGGCATTTTCGTATTATTAAGCGAATGTATGAATCAACTATTTCATTACGGCCGCTGTAAGCTTTTAGCTTTTCTTTAGCTACTTCAACATTCTTTCATAATCCGTACATATTTGTTTATGTCATGTCACATATTTTTAAATATTGAAAAATATAACAAAATCTACTATCAATGTCCTCTTACTTGTTTCTAAAGTATCAAAGAGGCGATCAAATAAATCCATCAATTACATAATTGTGGGACGATATGCTTTTATGCGAACGCTACGAAGTCAAAATTAAAATGCTTTTTGCCGCATTTATTCGCACGTCTCTTTGTAAGTAACAAGCATATGACACTCACACGTCAAGTTTTTTGGATTGTCTCCAAGACCCAAGACCCAAGCTTCAAAAATTGCAGAAAACTGTAAAAAATCCTCTATTTAAACAAGAACTTATTCTCACTTATCATAAAATGTTAATTTACTCTGTACAGAGCAGGTTCTACGAACTAGGGACAAATTACGGCATCGTAATTTAAAAATATTTCAATAGAGTTTATGTCGAAATATTTTTAAATTACGAGTCGTATCGAATGCCGTGATTTGCCCCTGATTTTGGTAGAGAAGACCTAAGGCTCAACTATAATATGAATAAGTGAACTGAAGCAACTGTGCGGTTACATATAAAATGTGTGGCAAACTATAATGTATTTATGCAACTTTTCGTCAAGTTTCGTCAAATGTCATTTGCTTAAGCAAAGTAGCAAACTGAACGCACATTTCGTACAGAAAGCACTGTTTGTTCATTTTTTTAAGCTCAAGCAAACAGCAGCAGAAAATATTCATTGATTTTAAATATTTTTTTAATGTTTTTTATTTTAAATTCAGAAAAGAAAGTAAAACTTTTATTTTTATTTTTTGTTTTACAATACACATATATACACATAGACATGAATTTATTTATGTATGCTCGTTGTTGTACTTTTTAGTAGGCAAAACAAATAAAACAAGTAATAAAGTGGTGGATATAATTATAGGTGCATTTTTAATAGATTAAGACATTCCAACAAGTTAATTTGATTGAATTGCATTAATTTAGTAGTTATTAGAAAAAACAAAATTACTAAAAAAAATTCAACAATACGTACAACTATGTGTGTGTGAATACTTAAGTGCATGTAAGTACATTGTGGCCACCTAAAAGTCACATCTAAATTGCTTAAGCATTTGACAGACTTATCGTTCTTATTCTTATTATAGTTGGGCCTTTACTTAAAGGGTCTTAAGCTCTCACCATTCTGCATTGCGACTTGGGTTACGAAACCATTGTATTTGATGTATACAATAGGTTTGTTCATTTACTCAACAGAGAGAAAAAAATTGAGAGACAAAAAATTCCTACAAATTATTACTAGTAAAATTTTTACTTGCAAGAATTTTCCAACCACCTGTTGTGTGTTTTGTTGCCAAATTAATTATTTCAAAAGTATCTGAAAAAGGAAAACTGAAAAATTTTAATTTCCTTGTTAAAAAACATTTATACGTATGTAAAAAAAGAAAGCATGTTTTCTTAATTTATTGTTTTTTTTTTCATTAAGCAATATAAATTCAATTTTAATGACAAATAATTTTGTTTGTTTCTCATATATGAGCAGAGATGGAAAGTGGCATTTTTATATTTGTTAACGAATAAAATTAAAAAATTATGAAGAATGCATAAAAATAGTAAAAAAAATATATGAAACTAAATGTCAATTTCTAAAGAATATTACAATTTAAAATATTACCAAAAAAAATACGTCAGAAAAAGTACAATTGTATTATGATTTCCATCTATGATTCTGATATGAATAACTTTTTCTTGCAAGTTTTCACAAGTAATTTTGTAAATTTGTGCCTTTCTCTGTCGTTGCTAGTTTGTGGTGGGAAAGTACATGAACAGACCTAATGTAGTTTGTACTTTCACTGAAAAAAGAAGAACAAGCTACATATAAATTCTTTCTAAATACAACATTTTAAAACATGAAATAAAAGTGTAATAGTAGCGGAATTCACTGTTGGTATTAAATCCTCTTAGAGAGGATTTGTATGTAGCTTGTTCTTCTTTTGTACAAACTCTGGTCAGTGTTGTCAGATATGGTAATATCTCGCCAAACGTGGCGTGTGTATTTAAATACACATTATAGTAAATGTTAATTCAGTTTTATCACTAGATTTAAAAAATTATTTTTATCTTGGTGCTTAAGTTCAATTTATCCTATTTAGATTAATCTTTTGGAATAAGTTATTTTATTTTTTGTACGGCAGTATTTATATGATAGTGAAAACACTTTTCTTAATTTTTCTTAAGAAATATATATTTTTTTTTTGTGTTTTACGATAGACCTACCGAATTTAAAATTTAACAATGCTTAATGTAATTACAAGATAAAATATATTCTTGAATATATAATTTAGGGCCATTTTCACAACTTACCTTTAGCTAAAGGTAGGATTATGTTTGACCGATAAATGGCTTTGCATTATAAAATCTTCATTTATTATTTTTGTATCCATTAAATATTATTATTATTGATAATAATGCCAATAAATAATTTAAATTTTAATAACGCAAAAATAAATATGGGGCAAACAAAATCCTACCTTTAGCTAAAGGTAAGTTGTGAAAATGGCCCTTAATGTTTTATTATATTTGCGATATTAAGCGAAATTTTACTAGTCATTTAACTACAATACTCACTCTGGCAAATAAATTCAACTACAACATCTATTACAGTTTTCAGTATAGTAAATGGTTTAGGCATATTTAATTAAAAATGTTTGCATATTGTTGTTGCCGTTTTTTAAATTTACCACGATTTATCAAAGCTACAATATTTAGGTATTTCATTTGTATATGAAAGTTTCAAATAACAAATTTTACACTCTTGTATTACTTAATACAATTGATACAGAGATACAAGAGGTTTTGTGAATTAAGCAATTGTTTCTCTCACACTTTGACTTAAAATTTTATTATATCAACTTTTATTTGCTGGCAAATTTTTTATCATTGTTATTGTTTATTTTAAAACACCATTGCTGCTTATCGTAAACTCCATTTCGAGCTTATCGTTTGCAAATCTCATCCCAAACTCATAAAAAATATAAACTAAACAAATTCCAAACTATTTCTATGAAAATTTGTTTAAACTTGGCAGAAATAAATAAGAAAACTTTTTTTATATATATATATTTTTGTAAAAAAAAACTTATTTTGTTATCAAAACAAATAAAAATTACACGAATATAAAATAATAACATAAAAGCGGTATAAACCCTCCAGTAGTAAGTAGTCCATAAAAAATATTTTATATAAAAATTGTGCTAACTTTGAAACGAAATCACTGCTGCCGTCTACTAAATCCAATAAAATTTATACACAATAGTAATAGAAGTTAAGGGCAGAAGACACACACACACAAATATTTGTTTATTTACTTAAAATTTTAAGAAGAAAATAAACTACTTACTTAAGGATGTGTGTCTGTTAGCAACAGCCCCAATATGAAATATAAACAAATAAAACAAATCATATCCCCCCATCATACAGGAAGTATGAAAGTAAAGTTATCGTTACTTTACGTTATAAGATATTTTGTTTAAAATAAAAATTGTAATAAAAAAAATTAATATATAAAAACATACCGATGAATTAATATAAGAAAGGCGTATCACAATTTTTTTCAAAATTGAGTTTTTAACTTTTTATGGCCAACGTATAACTAAATCCTCCTCAAAAAACGATTCAGTTTAAAATAAAGTACTTATGTCCATTAAAAAAAATGTGCATATAAATTCTTTAGTTGTAATTTAGTTTTTTCCTTCTCTTATAAAATATAGAAAACTCGAGTTATCATCATCATCATTTTTAGCACTACAACGCGGGGTGGGTCTTGGCTAGCTCCACTTTGGCTCTAAATAGATCACGGTCAATTGCAATCCTTCTCCAGTTGCTTATATTTAGTCTTGGAATCGTTTTCAACACCGTCGCGCCATCTCAGCTTAGGACTTCCTCTACTTCTTCTTCCCTCTGGCGCCAGATCCATTATCGAGTTATGCCTTTTTTATATTAAGCCATAGAGAAAGTGAGTGAAGTTTAAACGAATTTTAGTTTTACTTTTGTATCATATAAATATGTCAGATATTTTTTGGTGCAAGCCAGAGTGCAAAAAATTTTGGTTGACATTTATTTTATTCTCGCTACTATTGTCGTTCTCAACTGCACTCAGTTTGGTCGTTTGGTGGCATTACTTTATTTTTTTTTTCAATGATGGAAAATTACGGTGTTCGATATGGATCGAAGTTATAAAATATTCCCATATAAGGCTGCTGGTAAGGAAGAGTGAAATTTAGAGTCCAGCTTACTTGGATCCAATCGTTGAAGAGAATATAGTGAGAGAGAATAATAGGCAATGATAGATAAAACAGGTGGTGAAGGAAGAGATAGAGGAAAGCTCCATTCTTTTACATTACTACTTTTTGCACATTGTTAATAATGCAGTGTTTGCAGCACCTCTCGTGTCAATGAGGCGTATTAAATCTTAAAGCTGTGCTTAATAGCCCTTTTATTGTTTATTTTACTGCTACACAATACCGTGAAGTCACTGGCTTATGCTGATTCTTCCTATTATTCGTGCCACCAGCAAAGCCCCGGAATTGGTCAACAAGAATGGGCTTGATCAAGAATAGACGCGCTGGCCATATCCTCGAAATCATTTATAATTATTAATGTCATATTTCTTGATCTTTCGAATAACAAATTTTTTGGTCCAAAATTAAACTTTTGTGTGTTATTTTTTTACAACTTAAAGTTCTATCGGCCTAAGATAGTTATCATATATTTATTCCTTAAAATATAACCAACGCTATGGTAAACTTTTAGACTGCTTGGTTTGTTGTATCTTACGGGATATAAAATATTAAATTTAATATATCTATAGATGTGCGGTAAGCATATAAATGTGTTTGTTGCTATTTTTCAACATAAAGCACTATACGTGCATATGGGTTGCAAACATTTTTTATAGTCACTGATTTCTAACACTATTATCTACATAAGACGGAAGTAATGCAATTGATAAGTCACTAAAGAGATTGGCAACAAAAAAAATTTGTAACTGTTTAACAAATATTTCTGAGGGTAATGAGATATTAATTGCAGCTGCTGCACAGTGGTTCCTCAGCCAAAAAATTTAATAATCAATTAAAAGCATTTTTACATTTTTATAAAATTTGAATCATATGTACAAAAATAAAATACAATTTAATACTATTATTATTAAAAATTTTTAATTCATATTATTTCAATCTTTATTTTAATATTAAAAAAAATTCTTAAAAAAATTGCCTTGCCAGTTAAAATTATGAATTGAAAAAAATTAAATAATATATAAAATATAAAATTTTAAAGAAAAACTAAGTTTGGAATAATTTTTACTTTTTCGGGATTTTTTTTAGCTGGTTGCTATGCTCATTTCACTGTTGCTAAGGCAGTTCATCAGGGAACCTTTAATGTATTATGTTAAACTTTCATTTAAATAAATGAGAAGCACAACGAATATTAAAGTAGAATGAGGAACTCAATAATCAACATTAATATGAAGTTTGATATTAGTTTTAAGGCAAATTAATATAAATATTCGAAAATTTTCAATAAAATATCCTACATTTTCGAAAGGCGGGTGTACTTCTTGAGCTCAATTATATATATATAAAACTTATAAAACTTACTATTTTATAAGATAAGATTTTGAAGAATCTTTAGGATATATTTTCCTTCATAAGTAACTTCGAATTTAAAAAATCACTGTTATTATACTGAACGTAGAGTACAAAATATAAATCAACCCAAATTTTTCTTTCAACGACACGCTTGACCACCAGCAAATAAATTTCAATTATTGTATGTACACACTTCTGACGGTATGTCAAATAATAAATTTCTTCAAATAAAAATATTTTTTAATTTGTTCAAATGTAATCTACTTAATATTTCGACCAAAGAAATATATGTCATAGATAACTTTTATAATTAAGGGCACATATATTCTCTGAACTAGTTATAGCCCACTTTATATAAGACTCCAACCACTGTGTAACGGCTGAATGAAAAAAAAATATGATAAATTTGACTTAATAAAATTTTCCATATAATCAAATACATGATGTTGGAATTGCAATTCTCTCGTTAGCACTCCCTGTCAGATTTGTGATTTCTTTTAGATTTTTTCAAAATCTAATTTCGAAAAATATAGTTTTAAATATTTATCAATTAACCTCCTTCTTGCCAACCGCAATATGTGGCCGTAAATAAACTAATGGAAATAAAACTCTACATATTAAAAGAAAAATAGTATAAATACTTCTACAGCTTATCTGTCAGTAAAATGGTAACACTCAGCCACTAGAAGACAAAAAAAGCAGAACAACAACCACATTTTCAAACAATAATAACAATAACATTAAACTACTCATGGAGTCGTCGTATCTCAACCGCACACAAATAACACTTTCAAATCCTTAAAGGCCTTCTAGGCAAAGGAAACCCTCTTAAACACACACACAATCACATTACATTTGCAAATACAATCATCGACGCGCAGAAATACTTAAGTATATAAAGAATATTAGCTTAAAAAAATATACATTTACTTGCATGAAAAGAATCCTTCTTACAAAACATTATCCCTGCAGTGTTTGAACGAATAGTAGAAAAATGGAACACACAATAGATATAATAGTAATAATAGTAATGGCACAAACAAGTCAGAGCAAAGGCGTAAAATAAGGTTATTTTAGATTAAAAAATAGCAACAGGAAAAACACAATGGCTTTGTGCAGGATTTAAAGTACACACACAAGCACACACTTACAAAAAAAAAAAACAAACAAAAAATAAAACAAATTTAAGCTAAATATTTTTTTGTATAAAATTGCTGATCCTTAGTAAATATTTAAAGCAGTTTGTGTTATATATGCATGGCTATGTGTTTACATGCATGTATTTGCTTGTGTAATCGTCCTTTTTTTTATATACACGCAAATCTTCTTGCATATGTTTGCTTTTCCTTTTTCAAGGGGTAACAAGTCATATTTGTTATCAATAAAAAAGAAACATTATAAAAAATGTTTGCGGGGTACATCATGGTACTTCAATATCACTCTTCTCTCACTTCTTGGTAATAAATTTTTTTTAAAGGTTTGACTTAAAGAGAATTAAAATCATTTACAATAAAACACTTTATGGTGGAGTTTGTTAAAATGCTTAATGAATTGCAAATTTTAATATATTTAAAATTTATTTCAGAAGAAAAACTGTGTTTTTATATATATATATATGATTTATTAGAACGGGCTAAAGTTCGTATCGCTTTTTTTTAAGCCAAATTACATGTGATGATTATTAATGAACAAATAACATCAAAGTTAGTTGTAAATACTCTGACAACACATAGTTCAACGGAGCAGCCAGCCGTTTTAGAAGGCCACTAAACCTTCATCATCAGCGATCTTCTGTGTTGGTCCACTGTGTGTGGTGTCAGTTGATGTAGATTTCTGCCTTATATACGAAACTTTCTTGAAAATGGAATATGTGAATTGTTTTGATTCATCGTATTTAAATTTTGCTGAAACTTGTTTTTGTAATGAAAGCCCAAATTTACCATCTCTAATTTACAAGAGACTTACCATTGTCGTTTATTCTTTACTTATTATGCACATGTTAGTTAATTTGCGTATTTTTTGTGCTACTTAAGACAAACTTTTTTTGGTATTTTTTTAATTTTTAGTTTTAGATGTAGCACAATCCCTAACCCCAAGCTTTTAACTTCATTTTTAAATACGAAATTTTTACTTAAATTTAAATTATATTTAAATACGATTTATTTTTTTCAGTGGTTAATTAAAATTCTTATTAAATTACGTTGACAGTACGGCAGCACTAAAAAAAACCAAATATTATGGAAAACTTTCCAAACAACAGCTGTTTCATATAAACAAAATTAAAATTGCATAAGAATCCATTTTATGGAGCCAAACGAACATCACAATGCATTTTTTTACCACATGATGTTTTTAATACGACCACATGATGTTCATGTGTATGTTTTCAACAAACACTCAAACGCACAAGAACATGTGGTATGCTCATACAACTTCAATCGAATTTAATTACACAAGGTTGGGCATTTAAGTCTTATTTAAATATGTACCGGAAAACACAGTTTTGTATTTAAATAGAAATTAAAATATAATTACAAATGGATTCCAAAATTCAGAAATTGGCCTTAAATATAAAATATAATAATTCCAAAAAATTAAACGATTACAGAAACACCGAAGTATGTTTATGTAAGATGGGCCGCTGTACGATAGGGACTTGTTGACTTACTGTAAGATACAAATGTGATATCGGACTACATAAAAAAAGAGAGAGCACATACAACAGAGACACACACACCCCAAAAAATGCAGATGAAGCAAAAATAAGACAAGCTTAATCTGTAGATAAATGCATCGGTGCTTTGCATCATACGAGCAAACTTTAATTTAGAATTCAATACAAGTTCGGTGATAATAATTTTTAGTAGTGGGCATATTTGTACCTTATATTTGCATTTTTTTTTTGCCTTAGTCACTTTAGCGAATCACTTTACAACATTTAAATTTCTTTTTGCAGCACAGTGATGCATTAACGAACAGACCCAAGGTATTGACTTACTTCTGTTTCGTCGACATACACACTAACGCTCACAAGGATGCTATTTGTTTGATAATTTATTGCGATAGCAAGTAATAAAAGCTCAGTTAGCCCACTGTAATGTAATGTAACTGCAACGGTAGGAAACAGCTGATCGATATTGTTATGTGAAAAGTAGTGATAATGGTAAAATAAATGTAACTGGAATGTAAGAATCTGTACATTACCTTTCACATAACAATGTCAATCAGCTGTTTCCTACCATTGCAGTTACATTTCATTACAGTTTGCTAACTGAGCCTTAAGAGTGTGGCATTGACCGCAAAGCCAATGATACCAGGCAGTGGTGGTTTGCTTCTCCAATGAGGGAATAAAATGTGAAGTATATTTTAATGATGAAATATACAAATAGTTATATGTATTTGTATGTACTTAATAAATAAATCGAACGTGAATAAATGAACTAAATATAATAAAACTGTATTCTTGTAATCAAAGGAAGGAAAGGAGATTACATTTTGTATCCAATCCTACATTGTTCCAGTTGTCGACATCGACGTCACTTTAAGATAGTACCAAAAAATATGGGCTTGTTTAGTCGCTCTCGAGAACAATTTTGTGCTACTGACAATATATTTCCGTTCCCTAAGATCTAGAAAGTAGCCTAAAGCTGCCAACAGGAAGCCCCAATTTTTTGGTATTGTGCTACAGTGACGTCGATGTCGACAGCTAGAATAGGGGTGAATATGAACATATTTGGTTTATTTTGGAAAAGCCTTTATGAATTTCGTTGCTTAAGAAAAAAATTCTGACTCTCAAATGAAATGAAATGTGAGAAATTCTTTCATTGTGTTTCTCATATTCCATTTTATTAAAAATTTACCGTAAATAGCTGATGTTAATAAAATTCTTTACCCACGTAAACAGACATGGTTGCTGATGAAGTGTGTAGTTGCACAAAAAAATATCGATAATTCCCTCAGCTAATAAAGTTTAGTTTAATTTTTGTTCTCTTCTTTAGAAACTCACATTAATTAATAAAAACATTTCATTCAAATAAGAATTGAAAATACTGAACCGATTAAAAAGTTATTCCTGATTAAAATTAATTAAAGTATCACAAATTTCTTCTTCAATTGAATGCATAAAATTTGTTTACTTTATATCTTCTCGCCTTGTGTATAAGTTTACAACAGCTTTTGCAATAATAACTCCCACCACATATTTGCTGGTTAATGCAATTTCTTGCTGAAATCATACTGCCTCACTTAAAATTCATATTGGCATGAAAAAAGGGGATGAACTGTCGTCCTGCTTGATGTATTCTCTGGTAGTTTGTGATTGAAGGATTGTTACAAAAAAATAAAATTTAGAATTTGTGCAAAGTGTAAATCTCAACGCCTTGTAAACGAGATTCCTTAAGGGCATTGCAATTACCAGCCAATCTGTCTGTCTTTCCGCCTGTCTGTCTGTCAATGAGTCAGCCGCCAAGTGCAACAAATGCAATTAAGTTTCAATGAGTAGAATATTGCATGTTGTTTAATTTTCTGCAATATTTTCTAATATTGCACATAAGCTGCTGTCAGCTTGATATTCAATGGGGGATATCATAGTGGTGGCTCTAGGAATGTAGAGGAGTAAAATCTTTAATTTTTTTTAGATGAAGTAAAAATTTGAGAAAGTGACTGTTCAAAATGTGTGGTTGAAGTCTACTGATGATTTGGCAAGGCACAATGAAATGCACATAGACATGCTTAACCATTAGAAAATAAATTCCAATTAAACTAATTAAAGTTAAATAATAACAGCCTTATTTATAAAACTTATTAAGGCATTATTAAGGTTTTTTAAAACAAAATTTTCACACAAAATATTCTTAAAAAGTCTTTATAAAGCCTTAATAATTTTTATAAATAAGGCTGTAAGAATATATTTTTTTAAAGAAATTCTACCAGCATTAAATTCGTATCAATATATTTCTATTGAGTTTTTAGGGTTCCGTGCACCATACACGGACGATGTCAGTCCATGTGTCTATCTGTGACAGAACCGTCATAGCTACGTACGCGAAATTTTCACAGAATATGTAAAACTTTGGCCGCTACAGGAGCAAGTCGTTCAAAATTGAAGGGTGTTCTAAAGCGAGCAACTAAACCTGTCGAAATCCTAATATAATATACAGACAATTATATATATATATACCCCTGAAATGTTCAAATACTGAAATTAATACTGAAATTAAAAACATCAATATTAAAGCGTATTCTATCAGTTAATGCAATTTTGAATATGTAATTTTGACAAGTTGTTGTATTTTGGAAACCGTAAGACGTAAGCTCTTGATTTTTTCAAAAAAGTTAAAACTACAAAATCCCAAAATTAAAAAATCCCGAATTAAAAAGCGCTTAAATGAAAAATATCAACAAAAATAAATAAAAACGCTAAAATGCAAATAACAAAACAAAAGTAAAAAGGTAGCCAAAAAATTTAAAAAAATCATCAAAACCCAAAAAAGTCACCAAAACGAGAAAAAAGTTGCTTAAAGTTAAAACAATGTAAAAAAATTGCCAAAAACTAAAAAAATCGATAGAAATAAAAAAAATCGCCAAAAATTCAAAAAACCGCTAAAACTAAAAAGAAACTGAAACTAAAAATAAATCGCCGAAAATCCAAAAATATCGGCAAAACGAAGCAACTAGGCGGTTGCCAAAAATAAAATATTAATAAAAATATAAATTTTTACATCGTGTATGATATTCGATCCCAGTAAAAAATTATATATTAACATCGGAACTACTTGACATATAATGACTTACTTTTCTGATTACCAAATTTCATTACTCTCCTACAAATCACATTACCTAAAATTTAAAAAAAATTATGTGCAAGTTGCTAAATGAGGAGAATAATTTTTTTAGATGAAATGAAAATTAAAATAATGAAGAAAGTTTTGATCCAGACAATTGTTTATCAAATTAAACAGTTTCGAACACAACAAATAGATAATGTCATAGAATCCAACATTATTGCCGACTCTTTAACTTAACAAACTTTTCTCTGAATTGAAAGATTTTTCATTAGCATTTAGTGGTTACGCTTTTTAAAGCAAATGTTTGACAAGTGGGACCATACCCTAAGTACTTCTCTAGAATTGATTACTTTATGCTCACGCCTTGTTAAAATCATTAAGTTGATAATCCAGTAGGGAAGAGCTTCCACCAAAAATTTTTAATTCCAAACGCGATTAACTTTTATGAAATTTTTTGCTGGGATTATATAGGCCAAAGTTCCTATAGTATTACGTATGTAGTTCCGTACGGAAAACTTGGTGTACGAGTCAAGGTCGCACTTTACTTAATTTATTTGTCGTTAGTAACGTTTTTGTCATAAATACTAGCACTGATTGTAGCTGTTAAGCTTTATTGTCGTTCGTTGTTATTGCAAGCAGTCAATTTGCATATATTATATCAAGCATTCTCAACACACTGCAACCTGAAATTGCACGCAAAAACTTTTCCCAATTGTTGGTTTAGCTTGTATATAAAATTGAGAAAAAATTAATAGGCTGCCTTATTTAGTAACTCGTAATGCTATTCATATTTCTAAAAATCTATAGTTTTGTAAATAAATACATGCATACCTACATATACATACATATGTAGATACGTATACATATGTATGCAAATTCATTAAAAAACGTTTGAAGTGCATATGAGCGTGACTGATTTTGTTAGTCTTATAACAATGTGTATAAAAAAATATTCATACAAAATTCTTGTTTTAATGTTCGTTTGAGAATACACTAATGTGGTGATATTATCCTCTTTGCTCAAGTAACAGTAGGCGTACGTTGGAGAGGTCAATACAAGCAGTGTAGTTGCTCTATATTTTGTATCAAATCATCATTTTACACTTCTGTTTCCTGTTGCCCAATATCCCTGATTTGAGGGATGTTCTTAAAGGCTATTTAAGTAATTTTATTTGCATGACTGTATGACGCATGTGTTTGGTGTTAAGAATACAGCTACTTAATTTATGTTGTTACAAACAATAGCCAAAAATATGTACATACTTAAATATAGTACATGAAAAAGAAAATGCAATTTTTGTTTGTTTTTTTTTTGTAGAAAACACAACCCTCTGGTATCGTGTATAAAAACAAAAAATAAGCGATTTACCAAGAGGCGTGTTTGTGCAAAGTAACAAGAAACCCTAAACAAAGGGGTGCAACGAAGTATACAATTTTCGCATCTAATTAAGAAAAACACAGTTGTAATCCAATTTTGAAGAATTGTAAGTAAAACATTCAGCAACAGGATGTAGAGAAAAAAACGAAATTTGGCAAAATAATAAGAGAATAATTTTCCATTAAGTTACGTTTTATTAAAAAATGTATTTAACCCAATGTATGACTGTGACTCATAACTTTAAAATTAGTGCTTCTTCTTTGTCAAACATTTGACCAAAAACCATTAAATGCTAATGAAAAATCATTCCATTCAGACAAAACTTCGTGAAGTTAAAGAGTAGCCAACAAGTTGTATTCTATGATATTGTCTATAAGTTGTGTTCGAAACTCTTTAATTTGATAAACAAGTGTCTGGATCAAAACTTTTTTCATTAGTATTTGCTTTTTTGGGAAAATGTTTGACAAGTGTGACCGTAGCTTAAAAAGTCTACAGAAGTGTTTCTTAACTGCAACGAAATGCATCTAGACCTTCAACAAATAAACCTTCAACAAATAAATATTTAAAATTTTATATATGTAATTTAAAGAAATTAATTGAAAAAAAATTCAAATTAATAATAATTTATAATTAAGAATTATTTATTCAAAATTTGTTTGTTGGTTAATTTCGTTGCTGCTCAAGAATGTCGTCAGTAGGCTTCAACCAAAAACTTTTTGAAATAAATTAAAAAATCTTAATTGAGGTCTACTGACTCATTATTATTATTATTACTTGACATCAAAGTACTAATACATAAATATTTACCAAAAACGTAGCGTTGTATCGCTTAATATTAGTCCAATATACCTTGATACATTAAATCTATAAATTAAAGGACTCCATAAAGTTTTATGATGGCTTAATATATGTCTTATATAACTTGCTTTAAATCTTTAAATTTAAGGACTCCTTCAAGTTTTATTATTATTATCATTTAAACTTGAAACTACAATGACAAAGTTTTAACTGAAAAATCCATTTAATTTCGCTTTATTTTTATTTTTAGATTTGCAACAGATTTTATTGACATACGAGAAAAGGAAACGAGACGTGGCACACGTGGTGTTGGCAATCCAGAAAAGCGTGGCAGAGCAGGACGTTTACATCAAAGACGATTACAGCAGCAGCAACAGCAACAAATGTTGGCAGATGATGCTACAATTGCTATGACCTCTTCACAAAAGAATGAAACCATGACAGTAGCCAAACAACAACAACATCAGCAACAGCAAGAGCAACCGTATCACATGCAATATAGCAAAAATGCCGATAAAAATATTGATAAAAAGGGCAATAAAACATCATCATCATCATCATTATCCTCAACATCAGATGTTCTTAAGTCAAGTGACTTTAAATCTTTAGAAAATACCAATAAAAATGTCAGCACAAATGCAACAGCAGGAGCACGGGCGGCAGCAAACAATTCCAACTTTAGTAACATTAGTAACGGTCCAAATCAAGTTGCCATGACAGCGTCTATGCCAGGCAGCAATATGAC
This sequence comes from Tachina fera, assembly GCA_905220375.1. Classification (NCBI taxonomy): domain Eukaryota; kingdom Metazoa; phylum Arthropoda; class Insecta; order Diptera; family Tachinidae; genus Tachina; species Tachina fera. The sequence goes on along the minus strand of LR999967.1, from coordinate 96,478,721 downwards.
ACACTCTACCCTAACAATTTCCTCCTCGTCAACGCAGCAAATCAAACAACAGCAAATGCCATCAGCGACACGTTCATCTTCAGTGGCACCTCCCAGACAAGAGGAATCATCTGAAGAGTATATGGACAGCGGTGGGGGTGTTCGTATTAAGCCCGAAGATTTATTGGAATTACAAGAACGTATAACAAAGGAAATACTCAATTCAAAATTACAGGAAAAGGAAATGCTCGAATTACAGGTAAGACTTTAAGTGGCAGGCAGCAGTGGCTAAAAATAAAATATCAATTCGAGACACGCTATTCAGCGAACGGTGCAGTTTGAACTCATTATTAATGTATTATGTGTATATGAGTATGTGTTTGTGTGTTGCATTCTTTCGAGCTGATTCAGGGATGGATGTATGGAAAACATATTTTTTTATTTATTTAATGTATAAGACATTTAAGTAAAATTTATTTGCTGGTGGTTAAGCACGCCTATATGCACTTCATTGGTGCTTTGGCTAATCATCAGTGAACTTCAACTATATATTTTCAACAGTCACAAGCCTTTTATCTAATACTCAGATTTTCCTAAATCATTTGAGACTTCACAAATAATAATATTTTTAAAGATCACAAATTGTCATTATTATTAACTTTACGATTTTCATCGTTCCTGAAGAAGCATGGTCCAATCATATGCATAGAAAACCTTTCTGGGAGGTGAATTTCCCCTCCCCCAAATTTGAAGAATTACTGGTACCCCCTAGAATTATTAATAATTGCATGTAATTATTTATTTTATTATAAAAACCATAGCTGTTAAATAATAATTACTTATCGTACTGATTACTAATTTGATTACTTTTTTTTTTCAAAGGTGAAGTAATGAATAAATTACGATTATATTCAGTTTCGCACAATTACTAATTGATTAAGATTAATAATAATAATTCAAAAGTAATCCGAATTGCTTGAAATTACAAAAAATAATAAAAAAAAAATCCGATTACTTTTAAAGATTACTTTTAATTATTTTTAAATAATCAAAAGTAATCTTTGAAAGTAGTTGGGTTATTGTTTGATTACTTTTGATTATTTTTTGCAATTTAAAGTAATACAGATTTCTTTTCCATTATTAGTAATTGTAATAAATTATTTATCAGAAATTTTATTAAAGGGAATTATATAATCAGTACAATTCTTTTTAAAATGTAATCTAATTGATTACTAATCGTAATCGAAAATTAACAGATCTGTAAAAAACAAATAGCAAAAAAATTCACCCGATTTAAGGTACCATAAAATATTATCGATAAAAACACTATGGTATACATTTTTCCATCCCTGGCCTGATTGTTTCACTATTAAATTTATTTACTCTTAATTTTTCCTTGTGTTGTGAGTAATTGTTTACGAGCGCGTGTGGGTGTGTGTGTGTGTGTTTGTTTGCATGAATGGGTGAGTGGGTGGGAGTGTATGTACATTTGCCGCCGGTATTAGTGGCTAACTAATAAATATTTATATTTGAATTAGAATTTAAGTATGTATGTATGTTGTGTATGTATGCATGTATGCTTTAGTTTGTGTTGTTTTATTATTTTTCTTGCGTTCTTTATGCATAAATGTTTTATTATTCATGTGTACGAAACATTGGAGTTATAAATTTAAATTTTGAACTGAAATTTTAGCTGGAAGGTGGAAAGTTTTCTATTCAAATTCTACACAAAAATTTAGTTGAGTTATTCATCAAAATAAAGTTTGATGGTAATTTAAATATAATGATACTAGATTAAATATTGAAGATACTTTTTTTTAGACAGCGGTTAAGGATCAGTTGAATATTTGAGTGCTTCATTTGGCATTAGTTAGCAGTTCGAAATTTTTTTATTTATTTTTGTATTATACATGATGGGACCTAATTACGAATACAGTATTTCGACTTACCCTGGGACGATTTTGAAAAATTTTTAAACGTTTTTTAGTCCAATGTAAAATTGTCGTAGTCAAAGTTAAAACAAGAGACTCGTAATTAGGCCTAATGAAGTCTCCTATTTGATTTTTAAAGCGAAATTGTGAAGTTTTTGTCCTTATTGCATATTTAAATTTTGATTTAATACCCCATGTTTGCGTAAGACGTTGACGTTAAAAGTCTTTGCGTTTTTTGTAATAGATTAAAGGAAACTTCTATAACCTTTCTTTAATCTATTACGGAAACGTCAAGATTTTCATCGTCAACGTCTTACACATGCAGGCTGTTACATTCCTTAACGCAAAACATCAGCTTTTATTCGAGTTTGTGCTCAAAAAGCCTTAAAAAAAATTATTAAAAGTACTATTTTAGGAAACTTCTAAAATTAAAATAAAGTAAAAAATAAAAAAAGCAAATACAAATTTAATTTTCTAAAAATTTGCTTTATCTAATTTTGTATTTTTTCTCTCCTGCTACGTTACTTTTATACTGAGTTGCTGATTCACAGGGTGACGTTTATTTTATGTAATATACCTTCTAAAATTTTTTTATTAAGATCTCTTTGATTTATAAAGTAGATGAAAAAATTTTTCAATTGGGCGCCTCTACCTATCCCTCGAGTCAATAATTTCCAAGAATTTCCATCCAAAGGGAGTTTGGGCGAACTTTCAAAAACACGACTTGCAACAGGAGAAAGCAGGTGCCCTGCGGCTCAGTGGTAGCGATGCTAGCCTCTCAGTACAGAGGTCGTAGGTTCGATTTCCGCCATAGACCATGGCTGTTTTCCGCAGACAAGCTAGTCGCTTCGCGGCTTGTGTTTGTTAAATAAAATATATATATGACGTTGGTAACCTCTTTCGCCGAGTGTAGAACAGATGCTCGAAGGCTTTGTAACAGCATTGTCACAGTTAGGATACAAGAAACAATTTTCCTTCTGGCCACTCCTATCGTTTCATTAAGAAATTTATTTCTTGCAGAGAATTCTGCACAAACATTTAGATTTGTTTCCCTATCAGATTCAAGTTACAAGAACATTAAATCTCTTGGGCTAGCATATCCACTTTTTACTAGAAGATTCTACGATGGATTGAAGATGACAAAATCATGTTCACTCAACCATATATTTATGTCATTTCAATGACTCTAATTCATAAATTCTTGAAAAGAGAGTCAAAATGTGGTTTGTAGTTTCATCAAGTGGTAGTATCGGTCCAAACGGTCGCATAAGATGTTGCAGTTTCTCCAACATCCGGCAAGCTTACACAGGCCTGTTATGACGGAACTGCACAGACAATTTTCAAATTAAATTATTTCAAGAAACCCAATAACAACTCGGTGGCCTCATCGATCACTAGATCCAACTGCAGCAGATTATTTTGGTGCCGTTACTTCAAGCAGCAAGTTTATAAATCAAAACCCATCAAATTAAAATCACTTACACATCACATCACATCTAATTCTGGATGAACAACACATGCGTCTGTTTAATGTGGATTCCATTTAAAATCGAATATTTTTAAACACATTAAGGGCCTAATTTTATACAACACACCGCTAGGCGTTGACAAATTTTATACGGAAAATATTTAAATTACAAAAACACAACTTATATAAAACTGGTCAATGCTTGGCGTTGCGTTTTACAAAATAAGGCCCTAAAATTATTTTAAAAAATAAAACTATCTAACAAATAAGATAAAAATGAATTAAATATGTGACGAAAAACGATTAAGATACAAAACAAACTTAAAAACGCTATAAGGTGTGATGTATTTGATATAGTCGTTTTGTCTATCATTTTCAATTTTGTTTTTTAAAATAATAATAATAAAAAATTATAGATCAAATCTATCCGAATTAATCACACCTATTTATCACAATCGGTTTGAAATCGTTTTCCTTCACATAGCTGAATAATTTATATAAATCTCGTATAAAAAAAGTTATTTGAGTGATTAATAAAATTCAATAAACATTTGGTTGTGTTTCATACATTAATATGTTAGCTCTTAAAATAAATGATAGAAATTAAAACATTTATTCAAAGTAAAAAACAACTAATACATGCATAGATAATTTCTTAGCACAACTTCTAATTTTATTTTCCAATTTTAGTCTTTTTTTAATATAATTTTAAAACAAATCCTGTTTAAATATAAAGTTCAAATGAAACCTGGCAATTACCTCTTAAATTCAAAAATTTCTAATGAAATATAATATCTTAGTAGAAAAAAATCACAACAATTTCTAGTTTAAGGTATTCCAAATTACCTGTGTGGCTTAAAATTTTACATTTTTGTTCTCTGCTTCAAATTACACCCCAGAAAATAATTTCTATGCAAAAATATTAAATAAAAAAATGTTATAGCCTTCTAATTGCCTTGCATAGCGTTATAAGTTTTTACTGTATTGCCAGGACAACCGGAGAAATACTCATATAAAAAAAATCCTTGGCAATATCAGTAGAATGCTCAACGAAAAACTAGTTAAACGATTTTTAATTTTGAGCTTTGAAAATAAAGTTTTCATATAACGAGAAAACAATAAACGAAGTTTTATTTTTATTTTAAAAATTTTATTGTTGTTGTTGCTGTGGCGATTCTCAGTTTTATACTTCTTTATTATTATTGTTCAAAGGACATTTTTCGTGTGGAGCCAAAGTGCTAGCTGGTGTGGTAGTGAGTATGTTTGCGAGTGTGTTTCAGCTAACGCATACTGCAGCTTCAATACCTGAAAAGTTTTATATGAAAATATTTTCTACTTTCATGACACAACTTGGCATTTGATATTTTTCAGCTCGTTAAAGGTGCTGTATATTTTTTCTGGTTTAAAAAAAATTCAAATTACAAAAAGCGCCAGTTTGGAAAAGTTTTTAAAGGTTCCAATTGCTTTGCTTGATTTTGCACGTCATCAACAGAGCGCTGTTTCAAAAGGTCACATCTTTTTTGTTTGCCAGTTGTTTGCTTAATTAAGTAACTTTTTTTTTGTCAAACTTGTGGCTCTTTTGGAGTTTTCTATGCAATATTGCGTTGAGTCCTTCAACTAAACTAATATATGCATTTTATTGTGTTTTAGGAGAAAATCAGCCGTGAAATATTAAATTCAAAAGTTTTTAATATGGATGCTTATAATGGCCAAAATGGCGGCAAACGTAAAAAGAAACGTAAAAATCAACGTGCTGTCAATGGTATGTTGGCCGATGTCGGCGGTTATTCTAATAATCCTAGTGCAGCGGCTAGCAACGGAGGCGGAAGCAGTAGCAGTAGCAGCGGCAGCGTTACCATTGGTGGCAAATGGAAAAATAGCATTTCCGCTAAAGCCAGAAGTTTAATGAATTTGCACAACAACGAAGCTGGCAGGAGGGTAAGTTTATAAACACTATAATGAACATTTATAATTTGATTATTAAGTCAAAAAGTGATTTGATTGGAAGGGAAGTGTGTGCTAAATTACGCTTATCAGCGGAAAGTAAACAATTTAGAATATTGTAATCAAATCAAACATTTTAATGAAAATAACATAATATATGTATGTGTGTATGTATATTAGAGATAGTAAATTTTTTGCAAGAAAACAAATATATAATGGAATTATTTGTGCCAGAACCGTGCACAAACATTTTGCTTAGTTAGCTGCAAGCACATGGCAAAAATAATTTTTTTTAGTGGCACTATCCTCTCAAGTTATCTGCTTGTAGTCTGTATTTAATATGAGTATAAACCAATCACTTAATTTCGGCTTCCAAGCTGTTCTCACTATTATGTGTAAATTGAATACGTTTTCTGGCCAACTGTTTTTTTTTTTTTTTGAGTAATTAATCGATATGTCTAGCAAGGCCTTAATATTTTACATCTGTTTTTTTTTTCTAATAACTTCAAAAGTTTTCGTCAAATCGATTTTAGATATTCACTAATGATTAAAGACCTAAAATTTTTTTATGATATTACAAATTTTAACCAGCAAGGCCAGCAAGGTCAACCGATTTCAACTTAAATTTTTTTTTCAAATAACTTTTTACTCTGAGATATCTTGTTTTCATTTCTTCGGGGAAAAAAAATGTTTGCTGGGTTAATAAAAACTGAAAGTAGAAACTTTAATTTACGTATGTTTTAAACGATAAAGAATTTTCATTCGACAATTTGTATTGAAATCGAAAAGAAAATTTTTACATTTTATTGCTAAGTTTAATAAAAACAATTACGAGAAAAAGTAAATATGTTCTTGATTCGTTTATGAATTTCAAATTTGAATTTTTAGCTTCAGGCCAAATAAAATTAAATCTCTATTTTGATTTCCTTCTTCCAGCCATTTAAAAACAAAACTTGTTTGCTTGTTATTTATAAAAAAAAATAAAAAATAAAATAAATTGAAAAAAGTATAGAAACAAAAATTCAGGAAAAACAAAATGCAACGCACATCCCTTACATACGTATGTATGTTTGTACATAAAAAATTATGTATGTATGTAGGTATGACACACACATCCATTAGTACATACACAACACTAATATTTACATATTCAATATGTTTTATACCCTTCGCCAAAAATGTTTAGAGCATATGGTTTGTCATTCCATTTGTATTATCCACAACATTCATGTCTCAACCACAAATAATATCAGAGCTCGCAATAATTGGTCTCTTTTGTGCTTGTTGTCAGAAAAAATACTCGTCCACTGACACGATGCGACACTGTCGCGAAAAAACCTTAAAACTACGTTCTTCTTACTTGGCTTGCTCTTCGCTCAACCAAAGACCGTTTTTGTTCGATCACTTGGCTTATGTGCTTACTTGAGACCCTTTATTTCATAAAATCTCGGCAAACGGTCTTTTGAGCATGTATGTGTGTTGCGAGTGGGGATAGGTAAACATTTACATTATTGTTATTTATTATTATCTTCTCCCTTCCTTTTTAATGCTTTGCCTGTGACGAAATATCTAAGGCAACAACATAAAGCAAACGCAACAACAAAAATAAAGACCTTTTTTGCAAACACTTTGCTTGTTTTGCTCACTTACTGACCCTTATTAGTAGCTGAGCATCGAACGATTCTGTTCGTATCATGCGGTCAGTAATAGACCGATTCGTGTGTTACGCTAAACCCATAATCAGGAAGCGAGTTCACGATTGAAACGAAAAACGGGGTTGATGTTCAGACACTGAGTGATTCCGTCTCATTTTTTTACGTCTTTTGAGTGAGATGACCGCACAGGGAAATTTGGTTCAGCATATTTTGCGATTATTGCGAGCATAGCCAAGTAAGGGTTGTCCGTCTGTACTTAAGATTGTTTTTCAAAGCACCCAGAAAACCTAGACACGATTTCGGAGTTGGACTGATACAGCAGGACTTTTTTGAAGCTCGATTGCTATTAAAAATCAGCAAAATAAAAAAATACCATTACTCAGAAGGTATATAAAATTTGAATAAATATTTTACTCGATTTATATCCAAAATCCGCAAGAATCGAAAACGTAGTTTCTAACATCCACATCGTTTTTTGAGGCCAGGGGTGGAAAATTGATTTTTTGTTTGTTTATACATTGCATTTTTTCAAAACGTGCATTTCCGACTGCCACTATAATAAAACAATTGAATGAACTGAACATATTTTTTCTCCAAATATCTTTACACAAAAGTGTCTGTGTGTTTGAAATAAATTGTTCAAAACCACCAAGAAAGGTAGAGACTTGAGTGTTGAATCTTAGCTGGATTGGTATTGAAAATCAACAAAATCATAAAAGCGTTCCCCAGCAAGAACATTGTTTTCATATTCTCAACTAGGGCTGGGAAGTGGAAACTTTTTTGATATATTCTTTTTTTTAGATAGCATATACGAGTTTATCAATTAACACACAACTTAATGAAAAAATAAAATTTTACTTTGCTTTCAAGTGTGTTGAATAATCGCGATTAATCGCACCTTTTAATCGCTCGATTACGATTAAGCAAAGAATTTATGCCAAATTTGCATACAGTTCAAATTCAACTCATAAAAAATTTTAATTAAAATGTTTAATACAAAATATATGTATATATTTGGAACAAACATGTCTATATATTTGCATTTCATTGCTGCTTTAACAAATCGTCAGAAGACTTCAATCATTTTTGTGAAAAGGTTCAAACCTATCTTATGCACATACTTTCAAAAATCCTTAAAGAATAGAAATAAGGCTATTGGAATTTCCCAAAGAATAAGCGAGTAGGATCAGAAACTAATACAAAACAAGAGAAACTATTTATATTCGATATGAATATATTTGATTTTACTACACTTTAGTACAATAACAGTATTATAAGGCAAAACGATAATTAAAATCCAAATTAATCAAATATTAAATTTATTAATTTATTTTACTATACGTCGTAATATCTCAAATAATTCATTACGATTGATACAAATATTTTTCAATCGGTTGACAGAAAGGTGCAGTTTGCCTCATCTTGATACCTCGCATTATTACAAAAATCATAGAAAAAAGGTTATAGTTATAATTGAGTGTCCGAACGTGATGAATTTATGTCATGATGAATGAACAACTTCGTATAAAAAATGGTATAAATAATATTATTTTGTTCATTCATTTGAAGATACAATAAATAAATATGAATTAAAAAAAATTGTCATTCATTATGCTATAAATTCATCAGATGTGGATACAAAATTAAATAAAAAATAAATTAAGAAAGTAGAAATACATGTACTTCGTCCTAGAAAAAGTTTCCCATCAAAATATTGATTTAACACAATTCGTACACTAATAGAAAATTAACGATCTAATTTTAAGAACCAAAATCTTGAATTTATATTGTAGAAATTTTAAAATATCAATCTTGAAATTTGTTCAGTAAGATTGACGTTCTCAAATTTAAGCAGAAATTCTTAATTTATAGAATGAGTTCCTAAAATCAAGAACGTGGTCTCAATTTTAAGATAATATTCTTAAATTAAAATTAAATTAAATTAAATTATATTAAATTAAATTAAATTAAATTAAATTAAATTAAATTAAATTAAATTAAATTAAATTAAATTAAATTAAATTAAATTAAATTAAATTAAATTAAATTAAATTAAATTAAATTAAATTAAATTAAATTAAAATTTAAGATTTTTATTAAGAACTAATACTTGAATTCGATCTTAAAATGAGATTTTATTCAAGATTACAATCTTAAATGCGATCATAAAAAAATAGGATTTTATTCTTGAATCAAGAATTTTCTCATTTAACAGACTATTAAAATTAAAAATGATTTGATTTCAAGCGTAAAGTCTAGATTTTAGCACGTTTTTTCCCTTAGTGTAATGATTTTGATTTGCTCTGATTTACGAACTTCACCTTACGTGCTTTACAATTTTCTCAAAATAAAAATACAATTTAATTGAAAAATTAAACTAAAACGCGAACTCAACACATCCGCCACTAATCGCATATTTTTTAATCGTAATCGCATTTATGATAATCTTCGATTATCCCTAAAGATGATGATGAGCTGTGAAGTGTATACAAGATTCGGCACGGCCGAATACAACATTCTAACTTGTTTGCTTTAATAATATTATTATACAGTTATTTATTTTATATGCCCAGCAATCTAAAATTTATTTAAAATTCAATAGGAAAAGTTAAAAAAAACTGATGAACGGGCTCAACACCTACACATCTCACTTTTGTAATTCTCTCAAAAAAAATATAACGTACTTCACATTGAAAAGTTTTTAAACCTTTTCTTTGGTAGGATAAAAATTGTGATTGACAATTTAGTTAAATTTAAGCGATTTTTAAATTTTCATGACATCATATTTCGAAAACCACTCGAACTTAGTGTGTAAAAATGTTTATTCTCGAAAGCTTATTTTCTCAGTTATATTAACTTTAGATATTTGAATTGAATTGAAATCGGGGTGGTTGATCCAGATTGTTTTGATTTAACCTCCTGTCACTGAATCCGAAAATGTTTATCCTTTCACGTGAAAAATGCGGGTATAAAAGCTTTTCTTTGGTAAAAGGAATTTAAGAATATGGAAGAAAGTAAAAGCTGAAAATGTACAATAAAAAAATTTAGAAACGATATATGCACCAAAGGTCAGTACCGTTGGACGGACAAGGAAATCGATTGCAGACTTTGGTCAGATACCACTTTTAGTTTTAAAGAAAATGTATGCAATAGAAATTCCGCTGGATGTGTATTTTTCATTTGTTTGCTTTTAATTTCTCTACTTCTCACTTTCAATAATTCACTCTTGTTTATAAAACTCTGGTTAGCAAAATCAACAGGTTGTTTGTTGTATTCATGTACACACACACAAACAAAGATGTAGTGGGTGGTTGAGCATATAAATAATAGTCTTTATAACTGTTCACATCACATACACACAGTTTAAAGTATTTACATTGTGTGCATGTATACATGCATGTGTGCACATTTAATGTTTATAATAATACTGAAAGGTATTTTTGCTTACATACATTCATATCGTCAGCTGAAACGCAAAATCACTTGAGTATATATTTTTTTTAATATTATAGAAGAGTGTAAAAAAGTAAACAAATTTATTAAAGTGATTGCAATAAAGTTTCCTAACTTTCATTTTTTAATTCGGCTGATTTCTATGATAAAGGTTTGAAAATTTGTAAGGACACGTAGTTATTTAAAAAAACGATTTTGAGTTTTGTACTAGCTACATGCTTTTGAATTTCAGCTGACGATAAGTAGATAGTATAATAATAATAATAAGAATAAAAAATAGTCAATGTACATTCTTGCTGTGATGTGATATTGTTTCTAAATGTACAAAACAGATTTAAGAAATCTTCTCGTTATTTCAAATGGGAAAATAGTTGTTTAATTCAACAATGTAATTTAGAAACAGTTATTTGCTTAAAAATTAACAAAAATATACAAAATACTGAAAATTTATTTAATATTAAATTTTTTATGCCGTACACTAAAAACTTTAAGTGTATATGTGACCTTCTCCGAGAAATGGGACTTAGTATGTAAAAATGAAGTTTTGAGAAAAACACATTTAAAGTTTAAAGTTTTAATGTCTCTCTTATTTTTATCGATTTTACCAAGAACCCCTTTTTTGACACACTAGGTCCCTTTTCTCGGAGAAGATCACATATGCGTATACATATCGTTACGAAAGGACCTTATTTATTATTTATTATTTTTTTTAAATCAAGTTTTTTGTATATTTCGATAGAGGGACATCTAATGTATCGAAAAATGCAAAAACCTCGATTTAAAAAAAAAAGAAAAATGAGTTAGGGCCTTTCTATAGTAAGGCAACGATGTGAAGGTTTGTCATTACCTGTAACCAAAATTACTTTTTCCAATATGCGATTTATTTTGGAATAATAGGTTAACTTGACTTTTGATTTTAAATTTATATTTAAGATCATTCAATTAATAAAATCCTGCACGAAAATAAAATAATGTACATATGTATATTGAAATATAAATAATAAAAAAAAATCACTTAAAGCTTAAAACTGCTCTACTGAAAACTGCCAAATAAAGCTTAAACACTTTTTCCTAGTTGCCAGAAATATATAACTTAAAGTAATGTACCTACTTAACACCAGAGGCGCTGCGACGATACAGAAGATAACACACAAACATGCAGATGTTGGTATTATTATCTTTGTCTTAACTTCTCTTTAAAAAAAATAAAAATTAATTCTTAATTAATTTTAACAATCTGCAATAAATAATATTTTATGGGCTTTAAGAAGAAAATAATGATTAACTTATATATGGGCATTTCTCTCAGAAGGTCTACCGAGACGAAAAAATTAAAAGTTCTTGAATTTTTTTTGCAAAATTGTTAAAGAAAAACAATCAAATTTAATAAATGTGCAAAAGTTTTGCATTCATTCATTACTCATTTCGAGATATTAATGTCTAAAGTCAAGCAAGTGAAACTTTTTTTAAATTTTTTTTTAATTTATTGCTAGTCGTTATAGATTGAATTTTTCTCTCTTATGTATATCTCCGTAGGAATGTAAAGAGTTAGAAAATAATGCTTATGGCTCAATACGATTAATATTAACTATACAAATTTGCTTTGCATTATTCGTTAATTCAATGTCCCGTACTACATTGAAAAACACCCTTTTGTATCAATACATTGAAACTGCTTGAAGAATGTTCACCAAGTTATGGTTACAAATAGACATTTTTATTGCAATTAAAATAAAAAAATATTTTGAAAATAGAAAGAATTGCGAACTAGGAGCTTGTGCAAAATTTGTCTCGTACGACATCGCTTCTTTTTTAAAAGTATTAGGAAAATATTTTCTTTAATAACTAATTATTTTCGGAAAAGCATTCTATACTTCAATTATTTAAATCAATATGAATAAAAGCAGGCAGAATTAGGGATGAAACGATACCACTTAGGTATCGATACTTTTACTTGATACGGCATCGGTTCAGAAGTATCGATACATACTCACTATCGGATAAAAAGCATCGATTGGTCAAACTTTTCAAATGATTTAAAGTAGTGAAAACAAAATTAAATACACACCAACCCAAATGCTCCCAATTCGTATAGAATTCTTAACGACTACTCGACAAAATCTTCTGATTTTGGAAGCGATTGACATAAGAAAAAACTGATTGTTTAAATTTTTTGCAGATGAATTTTGGTAGAGTTTATTTATGAAAATACTCCTTCAACAAACTAATTTTCCTGAATTACAAAAATTTTAAAGTTCAATTTTGTTAAAAACATAGCCATAAAAATTGCCAATAAATTCATTTATCGCCAGCAAAATCGACATGTCGCCAAATCAAAAACTTAGACGCCAAACAAAGTGGAAAAATCGCCACGTTTGGGCTGGACTGGAGCAGAAGATATAGTCGAGATAACAGTTTAAATTTTAAATTTTTGCAGCTCGCAATTTTATCGTCTTTTTCATAAAATATTTGATTTGGGTGGTCCCATTTTCACGAACTTACTCTAATATATATTCTAGATATAAATTTACATTTAACACGAACAAATAAAATTGTGTTCAACTGACGTCATATTCAAATTTTTTGTAGCCAATAAGAAATGAGTATGTTTGACCGATACGAGTACTTTTTACCGATGGTATTCGGTAGTAGAGTATCGATACAAAAGTAATTGGTTTCTGAGCAAAAGTATCGAGTATTTACTTGTATTTACTCGTATCGTTTCATCCCCAGGGAGAATTGAAAACGGTAGAGAGAAAAATTAAAAGAAAATTTAATTAAATTCAAAAACTATAAATTAAAAAGCCGATAAAGATCGCGTAACGCTAGGAAAAAGCTAAAAGTTTTAGTTGAAGCAAATAAAGAAGTTTTTGAAGAGAAAAATTGGTATAAAAAAGGCGAAGCCAAAAAACCTTGTTATATCTGATGCATTTTCTTTTTATCAATATGCATAGCTAAAGATAAAAGGAATTAAAATATATTTTTTACAATCCAATGATACTGAGAAGTATTCTTCGTTGTATAATTTGGACGAAAAGTGGAAAAACGTAAAAATTATACCACAAATATCTCAATTGCCCTGCTTCTGTTGCAAAAGTCAGGCAGTGACAGCAGCTAAAACTGTTTATTCCGAAAAAAATGCTATTTTTATTTAATTTTGCATATTTTTTGAACAAATATATTTGGTTTTTTATCTCATTTTGTATTTTCCTTTAATTTAGTTATGTTAAATTAAACACATTGAATACTTCTATTTTATTTATGTTTTTTAATTTTTTTTTTATAATTTCCCTGAAAAGCATCAAAAAAAATTTGAACATCATGATGGAACAAAATGTCCCGACAAATATAATTAAATTCAAATAAGAAAAAACTATTAATAATTTTTTAACAAAATCTACCCCATTTTAAGAAACATTGCTTCAGCTCATTCTAAAATTAGTCTCATTAATTTATTAGTTCAGGTTTCGCTGAAATAAGCATTTTAACTGTTTTCTACATAATCTACTTCCTTTTTTTGTCTCGTGCGACATTCTTAGTTCTTTGCAATTATTATTAAAACTAAAAATTGGTTATAATTAGATTTAGCACCATCAATAGAACTAATCAGGGGCCATAACTTAGTCTAAGAGTCAAAACAAAAATCAATTTTATTCTGATCTCTTTTCCATTTTAAATGCGTACAACCATCCCGTACGAAAGTATAAAATTGCCTATATAAACATCTTTATTTTAATTTTAATTTAAGTACTCACTATTTTTATGCGACAAAAAATTTAAAATTATTTTATTTTCCATACAGCACAAACACAATAACTTGAATTCCACTGATAACAAAAACGTACATAAAAATATGCTCCCATCAAACCAAATCAAAAATAGTCACCACGGTGCTATTACTCGGACATTGGCTGATAAAATAAAATAAAATAGAATAAAAACACAAGCAAGACAAAAAAAAAATACATCAAATAGATATAAAACAGCAACTGACACCACAAAACATGTTGTTGACTAAAAAAGTAATTTGTTTGCTGTAGGTTTTCAAATTTTATTTCTCATATCTTTTTTTTTATCAATATTTGTTTGGACAAATAAATGTATACATATGTATACTATAGAAAGTATTATAACGTCAATGCTTGGCGTGCATAGAAACCAGACTAATAATAATAGTATTTGGCTACTGGATGCAAAAAACATCATCATAAAAGAAACAAACAAAAAAGAAACATCAAACACTTAGATAAAATGTCGCCAAAGCAGCATCAACAATACAAAAAGCAAAACACAGCAAAAACTAATTGTTGCGGGGTTAAATTGTAAAATTGTTCATCAAAAATTGAACTTTAGAGCAAAACCACTGCAACTCCATAAAATAATATATTTTACAGCACTATCCCAGCAAACACATGATGTGCGATTTGATTAGGTAGCAACCAAATCAAATAAAAAAAATTCGCAATTTTCAGGGGACAGATTGTGTTATAGATTTAAAGGAGAATTTGCCGACCTCACCAATCACCGGACATAGCATTACTTCTTATATTGTGGCTGGATGGTGCTCGCAATGGTGAACAGCAAATATTTATCTTCCCAGGTTTAGACGAAGTTCACCGTTGATGGATAATGTGGAAACAACACCACCCCTTGCATTCCTAGTGCAGATGAGCTATTGGATCACAAGTGCCCGTAGTAACAAAATTAAAACACTGATTAGATTTCGAAGTTCCATCCGAAGACAAGTTAATAAATTTAAATCATGAGAATTCCTGCTTTAATATTGATGTATGAGTTATAGCCCAGAAGTTTCTGGAACTCGCTTCTCTAAAAAATTTTACAGGATTTTCTCAAAAGTAAAAGGTTGCATTGGGACTGGAATCCACAAATGTTCAGGGTAGTTGAGAGTTATAAGTGGAGTGGTAAAATCAGTCATATTTAAATGACATCATTTGTGCTTGTTGGTCTTATACATATACTGAGAAAGAAAAAAAAACCATGACACTTGTATGTCAAACTAACACAAATATATTGGCATAGCAAAATATTTTTTTTTTTGACAAAATATTAAAAAAACACGTTGTATTGCATCCGTTTGGCAGTCAATTTTAATATGTGACCAGGAAAAAAAAAAGACAAGCAGTTATAAAGTAAAATGTTTGCTAAAAACTCTTTAGTTTTTGTTTCTTATGTTGTTGTTTGTCAAACGTCCCAAAGGAAGTGTCACTTTAGTTGGAAATATGAAATAAATGAAAAAAAAAATCAATTGTATTGATTGCAGTTATTTGGCAGACATTTTACAATCACTTAAGATTGAGCATTAAAACACAATTTTTTTTAAAGAACTAAAATGATCCGCATGGAGAGGAGTCAAAGGGTTAAATTAAGTTTTTATATAAGATTTGATTTTACACACCTTATAATTTAAATGCAGGGCCTTGTTCAAGACTAAATACTGATGTTTTGTACAATATTTATATTTTGTTTTTTAATAATTTAATTCTTATTATCATGTGTGTAAAGCGTTAAGCCTTAAAATTAACACCATCGCCAGCACAACGACAACATGAATATTAAATTATTTTTTTATTTTTTTTTACACAAAATACCCATTTATTTATTAATGACCCTTGATTAGGTGTCAGCGATAAGCAAAATATCACAAACATGCTTAACACGAATTTTGCATATTTTCTCAAACACTTTTCAAATTATGTGAACACATACATATAAACATATGCATGGATGTATGTACTCGTATGTGTGTAAAATGTATAAAATTTTTTTCTGGCTTTAAACGTCTTTGATTTATTGAACAATTACATTTGTTTATGGATTTTAAACGTTATTCAATATGTCAGCTGAATTTTTTCTTAACATTTGGTCAACAACTATTGTTTAAATATTTAAGGCTTACAGCACAACTTCAATTGAAAAGCAAAAGTTTCTATTAAGTGGGAGTGTCTATTTAAGAAAGATAAATTTTGCAGATTTTTTGGTGTAGATATTTTTTTAAATGCATATTTTAGTATGTAAATTGTGTATTTTTTTTTGCTTATGCGAATGAATGCTGAGAAGTTTTAGTATCATTAATGCTGTCAAACTTATCGTGAATTATTATTAATGGCAATAAATGTAATAAATAAATTTTTGAAGTAGTTGTTGTCAGAAAATAATTGAAAAATCAGTAAGAGAGAAAAAATATGTTGGATAAGCCTAAGCCACATTGTTACAAAATAAAAAATAAAAGTTTTTTTCCATAGAAAAATAATAACTGATGCTAATGCAAGATAAAAAAAAATATAAGTACGTATTTATATCTGTGGCAAAAAGGAAAAAATGCTTAAGTCGGGATAAGCTGATTAATGGTACCTTCGTAATCCGCATATTCCAAAGTAGCCCTGGTAAGAATCTCAATATTAATTTGTGTAATTTTTCAGCAAGTTATTGCACTATTATTTGCCACTTTTTACACTTTTAATCTCATTTGGATATTTAAACTTAAATGTGATATTTAAACTTAAATGTATTACTTGTAGTGTTTAGAACGATGTATGCTTATAAAATTAGAGGTTGACAGAGAATTTCCCAATTTAACTGTAAAATAAATCTACTTGAACGCTTAAAACTACTCTCCTGAAAAACAGTAAAATATAACTTAAGCACTTTTTCTTTATTGTTACAGATATATTTTGACTAGCTGATTCATAAAAATAATTTTGTTTTATAAAGGGTGTATAAAACAGATTTTGTATAGAAATTTTCTATTGGGCAAGTGCGAAGTTCCCGGAATGGCCTGCAAGCTCAACTATTTCTCAGTGTTTTTCTTTTATCTAAAACCCCTAACTAAATGAAAAAGAATTGTCAAATGTTAACGCCAGAGAACAAATCAAAAAACTAAAATCATACATAACCATAAACCCATAATGTTACAACAACTTGTTGGTGCTGCCTTTTAAAATTCGAAAAAAAATTCACCTGACAACAACAATTTTTTTTTTGTAAAAGTTACTTTCCTTAAATCAAAGTATTATATGAAACATTTTACAATATCTTTTACTACTACAAATATAATTTGAGACAGAAAAGCAACTTGTGTCAGGATTTTTCTTGGAAAAAGGGATTTTGTTGACACAAAGAAAAACTTAATATTTTATTTTTCGTTTCTCTTCTCTTTTTCGCACTCATATTCTTATAAAAATTAACAGATACAACATAAATTGAACAATATTGTGTTACATTCGCATGGAAAAATAAAGCAGGACTTTCATCAGCAAGTAAAAACCACAAAGGAGCAAAACAAAAACCAATTTCTTATACAACATGCACACATATCGTTACTGTCAGTTGTACATTACACATACACATACACACACAAATATTCTATAGAGCAAAACTTCTCTTTTTAACTACATATTTGTCACGTTTCTCAAACATGCATGTGCTTAAAGTCTAAACAGAAATCCTTAAAAGATTTTGTTGGCATGGCAATGTTTTTCAGATATATGTTGAATTATGGATGACATCCGGCAGTTCTAGAAGAAATTTTATTTCTCGGGGGTCTTATTTTCTAGGAAAAGTGTTCTTCTGGTAAAGGTGAATTTTTATTACTGTATGTTCGGTTATTATGTCTGCTCATGTTCTAAATGTTTGCTCTGAAGCTCTTTTGTACTTTCTATATTTGGATTTCCACGAATAATTTCAGTTAAACTTCTAACAGTATAGTTCTATCCATATCTGGTGTATTGTTTTATATAGCTCATTATTTTGGATAGTTTATGATTACTATGTCCCCTAACCTTGAAAGCTTATTCGGCTCTTCATAACCATCAATACTCTGACATGTTGGAATCCATATTACCTCAATATTTCCACAATACGAGGGCTGTCCCAACATTAGCCGACCTTCAGTACAGTGTTTCTTTAGCCAAATAAATTGGTAATAAATATATATCTTCTGAACTAGTGTTCTAAATGTGAAATGATGTATATTGAAAAGGTAGAAGAGGACGTAATATATTTTTTTTATTTATTTTTTTTACGTCCTGAATTATAGAGTGACAAACTACATAGATCAGCTGTAACTATGAAGACTTTTCGAAGCTCATACAGAGATGAAAGCGATTTTTACACTTAAATAATAAATATATATATTTAATTTAAAAAAAACTTCAAATTTTCTCTGATAAAAAATTTTTTATACGGTGAAACCTCTCATAACCGGACAATCACCGTCGCCGTATACAACTTAAAAAAAATTTCATAAAAAAATTTTCCTCAAAATCCTTTATAAAGCCTTAATAATTTTTATAAATAAGCCTGTTAAAAATTAGTATTCTGTAAAATATTTTTATTTAAAGTCAATTAATAAATTTGTTTAATCAAATAAAAAAAGTAATTGTTTAAAATTTTATTTCTGAAGAAAATTGGACAGATTTGCTTAAAAAATATTTATTAAAAAATGTCAACCTTTAAATAAAACAAACTATCAATTATACAAGTAATTTTCAATAAAAGAAATTGTTCAAGTTAAATCTATATTTAACAAAAAATTTGTATTGAATGATCTTTTAAATTTAATATCAATCGTTTTAGTTAAAAAACATTTTGATTATTACTATATTTGTGCAATCTACAAGCCGTGTTGTCTAGTTTAAAATTGTCGTTGCAAATAATAATTTATTTTTGCTTACAACCCTTTTGATTGCAATTTTCTTTTCAAATACAACTTTAAGCAATACAAGAAGGCTTGGGGAAGTGACCAATCGATTTTTCCACTGATATTAGTTTTAGTTATTTCTTTTCTGATTTAATTTAAAAACTTAAAAACTTGGCACTCTATGTGCAATGAAACAATTTTAACAGCCTACTTTTTATTGAAACTTTAAATAACTTAATATTTAGAATATTCAGCCTTATCATCAATTCCACGTTCGAATAAAATCTTTCGTTCGGCGCTTTGAAATAAGACACAAGGAAATAACGCCCTAATAAGAAAATGAAATAAGCCCCAATAAAATTAAAGTATTTTTAATTAGGCCTTATTTCATTTTGAGATTGCTTGGGCTTTATTTCATCTCGAGTTGTGTTTGCATTGGGATTTTATAATGGATCTTTATTTCATTCATATTGGGAGTTTTTTTCTATTAATTTTATATTAAGCCTTATTTAATTTTTTTTTTGGTTTTAATTAATGGGGGGAGGGCTTATTTCATTTCTTATTTGAGTATTATTTCCTTGTGTTTTATTTCATAGCGCCTTTTAATTTTTATATTGGTACCTTTTTGCATATGGGGACGTATGATTAATATGCGTTCATGAAAAATAAAATTTATTGATCATACGTATACAATTTTCACATTCGCTAATCAAAAAATAAATAAATTTTAACCGAGCTTAAAAGTTCGGCACATGTATTTTCAACTCTTACAAAATGAATTATTTTTGTTATTTAATATGATTTTCTAAAGAAGATAAGGAAGATTAAAATAAACAAAACTAAAAAATCTTTATAATCGGTTCAGATTTGTAACAGTTATGAGTTTCGAAAAGTTTCCATAAGCCGAGGTGGTCAAGTTTGATAACGACAGAAAACGTTCGATCGATTGCTTATATTGAAAACATAAACAAACGTTCTTATCCAAAATATTATTTCAATGAGCAAATGAAATTCGTTTGCTAACCAAAATCGTGCAATAAGTTAGCCTTGTAAAATATATCACAATGCTTTTGGCGAAATTCAGTGCAAAGAAGAAAATAAGCACCCAGTGCTAGAATATATACCGACATCTCCCGAACTACAGGGCTTTTTTTCTTTGCTATGTGTTAAATGCTTCAAAAAATCACAAATCTTTTCCTTTCGGTTTTTAATGCATATAGTATTAATAGTTGGTGTCTGTTGTTGTTATTTAGTATTATAATCAAAAAAAAACTATTAAATATTTAACTTGATATGCCAGCAGTTATATCGATACAAATATAAACACATCCTCAAACACCAGCGTGCATTGCTCTCAATGCAAATGACAAGAAAAGAAGAAAAGCTGTTAATATTTATGGTTAGATATTATATTGCTTGTCGAAAATATTTCTACGTGAATGGTACATACATATAGTGAAAGCAGAAAGTGAGAGGTGTGAAGTGTATTGATTTATTTGTTAAGTATGCGATAATTTTTTTTCGATTATAATTTAATTGAAGGAAATGCTAAATTAAACGAAATGGAGATAGTAAGTTCTAATAAGTTTGCAAAGAGAAAATGTAAAAGTAATGTTATTTAGAGAATTTAGTTTTAAATAAATAATGCCCACAAAATGTTTCTTAATGCACATACATACATATGTAAGTCTTAGTTTTTTTTTTTGATTATTTTCTTCTATTTAACAAAATCTCGTCGCATTAAGGCATTAAGTTGTTATTTAATATCTCATTCATTTTCAGAATACATAACAAAATGCAATACGTGTGTGCAAGCAAGCATACCAATGCTTTATTGCAACATGGTCATATCTTCAAAATTTGCGTTTTTGCAGTTAATAATGCAGAATAAGTTCGTAGTTAATTTTGCTTAAAAATTTCTTACAAATAGGCTGCAAGCTCATTTTTCATTGTGTTTTATGCAAATTCAAAACTTTAGTTATATATTCTGTAAGCCTAGATTTGTAAGTTGTGGCTATTTTACAACAAAGCGTCAAAATGTAGAAATATATAATATAATAACAGTCGTAAGTCGACAAAAAAATCTCTTTTCAAAATGAGAACGCTTTTGAAAAAAATTAATATTGCCATTAGAATTATATGGGCACTTCCATGACGTCGAACGTGACCACAGTACACATGTAAAGTGAAAAGAAAGCCAAAATATAACTGAATTTTATTTTGGCAATAAGTGTAATTCATAGCTTTAAATTATCTCATTGGTGCCAAATTTAGTATTGAATAATTTTTTATCTGCAAGATAAATGTAAAAAACAAAGCATTCGTATGTGACCAAAAACAAAAATTGTTTTTGTGGCGAACGATTAAAAAGCGAACTCCTGAAAAACCTAAAGCCATGTTTAAATGTTACTAATTTTAAAATGTTTTGCATGATGTCGCAAGTGACAAACTTTATATCAGTACCATGGTCACAAATTTTTATATCTTTCAGCAAAGTTTTTTGTTTTAATTGTATTAAATATCACACGTTAATATTGAATGAACTTTTTTCTGTATGTACTTTTAAAACACTGATAACAAATATAGTTTTGAAATGTCGCACGTGACATCAAAATGTTACTTGTGCATTTTTTTACTCTTTGTGTCTTCGGAAAAAAATTTTAGAGAGCAAAAGTCAATCTTTAATACATCTCATTAAGAAGGCTTATCAAAACATAACTTGTAAAACAAATATCCAAATTAGAAAAGTTTCGCTTGTCTGAATTTGCATTCGCATGTACCCAAGATCATTACACATGAGTGTAAAATTTTTTACACTATGTGTATTTCACTGTTTCTCTCTGAAAATATGATTAAACAAAGTGTTTTCCAGAACTTTTAATTTTTAGGTGTCGGTGGAACTTTCTGTGGAAATGCCCATTACATACATTAATTCTTTCATTATTTGGAAATGTGTTAGTTTAAAATTCAGGTGTGCTAAAATGTTTACATCAAGTTCTTAATTTATCCTTTACGTACTTGATAGAAGCTTTATTATACGTAATAATAATGGATATATCTATCATTACTACCGATCATATGACTGGTTGAATAAGTGCCACTGTTTTTAAGCATGCAAGCTTGTGAACAGAACAATTATATTTTATATTATTATATTTTTATTAATTTGTTCATTAAGAACTTGATAGAAACTTTATTCTACGTAATAATGAATATAACCATCATTACTACCGGTCAAGTGACCGGTTGAACGACTGCCACTGTTTTTTTTTATATATGTATATAAATGAAGATTTAAAATACATATTTATTAACTTTGTATTAGAAATAATATTCATCAATTCATACTTAAATTGACTTAAGCTGTTATGGTTTTTGAACAGCGTTTTTTTCATGTGTATGTGAATGCATGCATAAATGTTTGCGCAAAAATTTTTTCATTCTTCATTTGTGCTGTTCATATTGTTTTTTTTTTCTTGCTGCTGCTGCCAGTAACATTTTCTTGATACATGCAATTTTCTTCGCATTTTGTTCATGCGAGTATTTTTGGGGGTTAAACTGAGAACATCCTTAAAGACTTATAAGGAAAAATATAAAAAAAGCTTTTCATAAAAACTCTAAGGAAAATAAAAACAAAAGCATAACTCTTAAAATTCTTTTCGCATCTTTGAATTGTATATTTGAAACGTATAATATTTCTCTCTTTCTTCACATTTTTTTAAATTCACCATTTTTAGTTTTGCACTGTTAAGCACAAAAGTTGTTTCCCTGTCTCTCTATGTGTGTGTGTAATCAAAATGCATATTTAATTTTGTTATAGTTCTTATATTTCCCAATAATTTCTTATTGTTCTTTTTCATATGATTAAATACGTACACGAAACGTACAAAGTTTAGAACAATGTCAAATCTTGCTGTAATGTTTGCATAAGGAAAAAAATTTACCATGAAAATGTCATAAATTTTGCAAGGATTTTAGTATTTCGTTGACATTTGTTTGTGGAAAATAAAAAAGAATTTAAAGAAATAGTAAGAAGAAATGAATGAATATGAAAAGCATTGTATTTTTTCTTTTATTGCACTTAAATACTTTCTGCATCAGTTTTTGTTAAAGATTTTTTGTTTGATACAAATTATACCCCGCCCAACATAAACTTTGCAGACTTACTTTCTTTGAGGCAGAGTTGCTCTTAATTTTTTCAAAATCATCATAATAAATTTAGTATTTGGAAGAGTGTTCATAAATTGAAATTACACTTTAAGATGACAATTAAAAAAAATCATCAATTTTTAACTGAAATGAACGACATATTTTTGACCGCGAATATTCGTCTCCAAAATTAAAACATCTTTGTGTGGCGAAATCTGCAATATATTTTTTTTCTTTATCTAACTGCGGCGAATGACGAATACATCAGCAACACGTCGCAGTAATAATACAACCCAAGACAAAAACATTTGGCATTTTGTTTGTATAAAAAGCGAATTCAAACACCTGCTATGTGAAAAAAACCCAACATTTATTTTTAATTTTTTATCGTGCGTGCGGTTCATTGAGGTGTTGGGACAATTGATAATTAATTCGCTCGAATTCGCTTTAAGTGGATTCCACCTGGTAATAAATTCGCTTTGCCAAGTGATCATTCTTTGTTGTATTTTTTAAGTTCTTTACTTATTTATTTGTTTGGTTTTTTTTGGTGCATTGAAAGAAATTTGTGGTTATATTCAAAAATACTTTGCCATAAAATACGCTTTTGGTAATACCCAATGACTTTTAAGTTATAAAAGATTAAAATAATTTAAGGAATAGAACATAAAAATGCATTTTGATTTTACTCATGCTAATATAAAAATAAATGTAAAGGTAAATTATTTAAAAATAGATAAGTTAGAATTTTCCAAAAATTTTCGAATTTGCAATAAGATGAAGTATGATTATATTTCACCCCATTTGGAAGTTGATTCTTGGCAAATAAAACTATAATTTATCTAAACTTAAAAATCGGTAAATAGTGTAAACTTCATTATCATTATTTGTGAATTAAAGAGTAATTCTAGCAAATGCCCCACGTAGAGTATTTTCATTTGATCCAGATAAATAATATTTTGCGCGCAATGATGGTCATATATTCTGAAAGTCTTTCATCTCCTTATACCAAAAGCAGACAACAATTTGTGCAGTAACAAGCAAAAACATATGTAAAGTATGAAACAAAAGTAAACAGAAAAAACTGAATTTTTCAAAGAAACTATCAATTCAAATTTTAGCTCCAGTGTTTTTATTTTTAATTTCTCACATGTGGTCTTAAAGCTAGATTTTGTAAATACAAAAGTATTTTTCGTTTCGGAAATTTGTATGGCAAAAATATTTTTTCGTTATTTTTCATATAAATTAGAAACGTTTAGAGACGAAATTTTTTAAAAAATGTGCCCGTTAGTCTCTAGAGGTAGATTAGTGGTGTCACTTCTTTGCTTGAAACTTTGCAGCGAAGGAGTCAACTTGGTTTGATTTTGTGGCCTTTTTACGAAGAATGATAATTTGATAATGCCTTGGGGATTCTCTTCACTCCTAATGTGACAGTTTTATTTATTTGCGCTTTCAATATAACAAAATTATAAATAAAATCTGCAGAAAATTTAAGAAAATTTGTTTGTGAAATTTGGCATCAACAACAATTTTGTTTTGAGCTCATTTCGAAATGTGAAAGTAATATTCAGTTGCCATTCAACTTATGTGATCGCTGAATTTGCTCTTTTATAAATCTCTTTATTTTCTAAGAACATTTCAACTCATTTTATACTTAAAAAAATAGTTCCGTCACTTTTTGATGACGGGATAAAAAATACCCATAGGAAAGGAAAAGATCTGGGCCAAAGACCTTCACGGCAACATCTAGTGGATATTTTGTGTCATAAAAAGGGGGACCCAAGCAGAAAATAAGCAGAGGATTGAAATACTAGCAAACAAAAATTCCACATAGTATTAACAAAACTGCCGATTGCATGCATGCACGGTTTCCTATGTCAATTAACTATACAAATTTGCAAAAGGTCAAATGTTCTAACGCTTTTTTATGTCACATTAGAATCATTCACTGTGCCATCTAGTGATTTAGTCCTGTTTAGTAACGTAAAAACTCAGTTTTATTACCCACTGTACAGAGACGTATGTAACAAAGTTTGCTAAATTTACTTATGCAAAAATGCTAGATTCTATATTTTGATTACTTTCATAAAGACAATTTCAACTTGTCTCTCTGTCTGTCTTATTTGCTCCATGAATTTCTGCCAAAATGCACAAAAACTTTTTTACATTTTTTTTTGCTCCCTTTATACTCATAAATTTTTACCCATATGCACAGTCATAAAAGCATTTACAAATGAAAAAAAGAACATACTTTAATATAAAATGAACTTAGAAAAGTACAACAAATAAATCAAATTTTTGCTGAATTAGAATAATTTCAAAAGAACTCGAAAAATTGCACAAATTTAATTTAGTAGTATGATATTTTGCTTAGAAAGAAAAATCAACGTAAATAATTTAAATATTAATTTGCTTTTTAACATATTTTTTCTCTCGTATTTTGTTTTCCTTCCAGGCTGTGATTAAAAAAACTCGTATTACATGCAAGTGTCATGGTGTTTCTGGTTCGTGCAGTTTAATAACCTGTTGGCAACAGTTGTCATCGATAAGAGAAATTGGTAAGTGGTCGTCGTTGCTGTTGTTATTGTTGTTGTTGTGGTCTGATTGGGTTTTATTTCCAACTTTCTTTATATGCTTGTGTGTATTCTTGTGTTTGTTTTTTTTCATATTTTGGTTACAGAATGAGCACAAATGTATGCTATGGAAATTTCTTGCAATTTTATTGTTCCGTTATAGACAATGCAGTGGAGTGCAACCTTGAAATGTTATTCGCGTTTGCCATTAGTGATTAAAATATCATATCGTTCATTTACTCAAAGAACGTCAAACTTAGCAAATGAAATTTTTGAGTTATTGTTGTAGAATAAATCTTCTAACTCTCGTGAAAAAACTATATTTTTATTTTTTCCATTAGGTTGTGTGTAAATTAAAAACTTTAAACTCGTTTTCTAATAAACTTTTTTTTAGTTATGAAGTTGTTTGAGTAAATGGGCGATATAAAAAATTATTATTTCAAATTAAATGTAGAAATACATGACTTCGAAGAAAACTTAATTTTGCATTTTAAAATTATTCGCTTATTCGTATAACTCACATTTCCGCCCATAATTTTCATAATATCGGTATACTAAATTAGAATATTTTTTATATATTATTCTATACTTTAACTTAGATTTGTAATAGTCTTGATAGGCTTTAATTTTTTTTTTTTAATTTTTATTTATAGACAGATTTTGCGAAAAGTTTGGTTTGCAAATATTTCATATTTTGTGTGAAAAATAACGAAAATTCGTTAAAAAAATTGCTTTTCCATAAAAATTTCAAAACGAAGTAATCGTTTAATTAACCTTTAATATATCGAATAATAAAAATTAATATTATATGCCTTCGACTCACTTTTTTATTTATGGAAATAATTTACAATTGATGAAATTTTTTCGAGGTATCAAAGTAAATAAAAATTGGAAAGCAAATGCAGCTATACCTTTCTGTTTTTGCCTATAAAACTCAGCTTTTTATTTGTTATATTTGCTTCTATCAATTTTCTTTGAATAAACATTTTAGAACTTTTATTACCATTTTGATTTTTCGGGTGCCACTGTAACTGATTGCCTTTATTTGGCTGCCAAGAATTTTTTTTACTTTACAGTTTGTTTGAAAGTTAATAAAAAAATAATTGAACTCTATATTATAGCATAATTTTAGACGTATGGTTGAAATCGTTAATAGTAATAAGCACTATTACCCAGAGCTGCTAAGGTTCTTGACTTTACTAAATATTTTCTTTTCACCCTTAAAGGTGACTATTTGCGTGAAAAATATGAGGAATCCACAGAGGTGAAATTGAATAAACGTGGTAGATTACAAGTAAAAGATCCACAATTCAAAGTGCCCACAGCCCACGATTTGGTTTATTTGGACGAAAGTCCCGACTGGTGTAGAAGTAATAAACAGCTGCAATGGCCAGGTAATTTTTTTTTTTAACAAAAACTTATTTTTATTTGATATAATTTATTTAAATTTATTTTTTCTTGTAGGTACTCATGGCCGCGTGTGCAACAAAACCTCCAATGGTTTAGACGGCTGTGGCATTTTGTGCTGTGGCCGAGGTTATAATACCAAAAATATTGTGGTGCGAGAACGTTGCAATTGCAAGTTCCATTGGTGTTGTCAGGTTAAATGTGATGTTTGTGTTAAAATTATAGAAGAGCATACTTGTAAATAATTTTTAATTTAATGGCATTTCATAAACATATACATACATACATACATGATTTCACTTTAGTTACAAATTGACACACATATAATAACTTAAAGCTTAAATTTTAAAATTAGCTTATAAAACTTAAGATTAGCTAACAAGGAACTTAATTTATTACAACAACAAAACAAAAAAAGAACTATAGTTTTATTAAACCTTAGACATTTAAGAATTTTAATCAGAAAAAATGATGATGATGAAAAATATTTTACAAATAAATAAAAAGAAAATTATGTAATTCCATTAATTTAAGTAATAAGATTGAATATAAGTGTATTTATTTTACAATAAGCGCAAAATAATTTGATGATTAAAAGAAATAAGCTAATAAGAAAACACTTGTAAAAAACCCAACTCATGTAATTGTAAAGAAAATATATATATATAAATGTAATTTAATATTTAAGAAAATAATGAAAAAATTAATTTAATTATTATACATAGGATCTTAAATATTTAGTAACTTAAATGATTAAAATGATGGAAAAGCTGTAAGACTTTCAAAGGTGAATTACAATTTAAATATATGATATTTCTTTCACTGTGACAAAAAAGATTATGTATATCGGAAAATCAACTAAAAACTGTTTAATATAATTACATCGCACAGATCATTGATTTAAAAAATATATTTTCACCACTTTTAAGCGCTACTCTAGTGTAATAATACTGTTTATGACAAAACAAAAGTGAAAGGAAATGTGAAATAAAATTACAGTTTAGAGTTTGATATATAGTATTTGTTTTAACTGGAAGATCGGATAAAATAAAATTAATTTCCCAAAGTATTAAAAATGACATACAATCACATTACTCGGTAATAAACTCTTTGAAAAGCTTATAAAATAGTGAAATCAATTTCATGGAACAGTGCTCTAGAATATGAAAATTGCACATTTTCAAATCGGGTATTTTCCGATTATAATATTCCGACAATGTATTATTTTGATTTGCCTTCATGTATATCTGTATAGAAAGCACTCAGTCAAGGCAATTTCATATAAGGTATACTCAGCTCAATTCGCTTTAAGATATTTATACTTAAAATCTCAAGAAAATGTACTCAAAAATGTGTCCTGACATCACAGCTATATTAAATTTACAAGGGACGAAAATAGTCACCTGATTGATCCCTTGCGACCACCTAGTATGAATTCGCCTTGGCGCTCAGTAAACTCAATGGCTCACTACGCTCCAAGGCGAATTGATACCAGATAGCCTCGATTTGCAACTCTGCATATTCGCCTTGTATATTTGTTAGTGTAAAACGTTCTGCTGTCAGAAAGTTTCCGAAAGTTTTGCTTTGATTTGACACAAAAGAAATTAATAGCTCATCATCAGCTGCTGAATTGAGATCACCTGATATGAATTCGCCTTGCTAAGCTCAACGGACGGAACCTTTTTGACTTAAAACTATGATCAAACCGATTTAATTTAGATGAGTTGGATCATAGGGTTGTGTCAAAAACCGATTGAATGAACGAGCTCGACAAAAGTCTATTTCAATTGAGTTAGTTCACTCATGTGCTACTCTGTGACATACACTACTATTGTGGATCGAACTCGTCCAGTCGGCCAGTTTAGATGCAAGTCTTAATCGGACTGTCTACATTAGATTTGGGTTGTACTTGGTGACACATTCATTTCTGACACAAACCAATCATCAAACCCATTTAAATGGCATAGAAATTTTAAAATTATAACGAAGCTTTATTTTTAATTTAAATTCTAATTCTAATTGTAAAATATTTGTAAGATCTTACTCAAATATTATTAATAACTGTGTGTATTTATTTATTTTCTTTTTTCAAGAAACTATTTTGTAAAAAAAAAATTAAATAATTAAAGGTCGAAAATTGGTTTAATTTATAACAAGGAAAATGTCTCGTTTTTAATTTGTCTCAACGCGTAACATATTGATATTGGGAGAAGATAAAATGAAGTTGGTTTATGAGAAATATATGTATATCATATGTATGACTTATGGCGTTTTCTTTTCTGGAAAAAGTGTAAAATTTTTAAACTTTTTATTCACAAAAAATCAAATTTAGCGTTCGTTTAAAGAAAGAATTTGAGCTCGCAAGGGATACAATAATTTCTAACAAAATGTATATTTCAGAAAATCATTTTATTGCGAATTTTCATTGAAAAGTGTAATAAGTGTAACATTTCTTTCCAGAAAAGAAAATGCGATTAGTTAAAATATTTATACAAATGCACATGCGTCCCTCGAATTACGCCCTTATAATGAAGTGTGCACACTAATTTTAACTAAAAACAAAATATTCGTACAATAAAGTGAATTTTAATAATTTATGAAATAAGATAATTAGTAAAAAATAAACAATAATGGCAAGACTGTTGTAAATTAGAGATGGTAAATTTGAGCTTTCATTAAAAACAACAGCTTTTAGCAAATCGTAATACGATGAATCAAAACAATTCACATATTCCATTTGCACTGCAAAACATATGTATATATTAAGCTAAAATTAACATCAAAACACAGTGGAACAAACACAAAAACGCATTTTGCTCTGTTCTGCTAGTGTTTGTCAGAATCTTTACAATAAATTTTGTAAATTTGGTATGAAAACCTTTTTTATAAATCAAAAATATTTTAATCAATAAAAATTCAAAAAAGAAAAATTAGACCAACCGGTCCAACCGTACACTGATTTTAGATTAATTAAATAAGTGGACATGGTTAATTTTTATTTTCTTATATACTTCCCTGTCACAGAGTTCAATTCCGTTCGGAAATGGAATTCAATACTTCCTATTTTTGTGGGAGAATACGGGAATTTGTCAGGTGTGTCCAGACAACATACCAGCATGAGAAGGATTCAATTCCGTTTCCGAATGGCCGATAAGTTAGGTTATGAGAAATATTTAAAATGTAATTAACGAAATTGATGGAATGTGATGCGATTACTAATATTAATAATTTCTCTTATACATGCTTTTCTCAGATTTTACTGAATTAACACCATAAATATGTATATTGACTGCTCTTGAGGGGATAAGCCAAAGAAGCACATGAAGATTTCACTTTCATTTGCAAAGTTCATGTCTCATTTTCTTTGAAAAAAAATAGTGACAACGAGTAGAATATATTTTTCTAATCGTAAACAATACCATAAATCAAGGCAGCAGATAAACCAAAATAGCTGATAATCATATCAGGAGACATATTTTCCAGTACAAAACCTTAGTCTGTTGCAAATGTGTGTCCTAATTTGCAAAGTACTACCAAATCAGTTTGAATACTAACAAGAAGTTGAAGGCAATCTAGTGTTTGTAAAGAGAAAATAAATGTTATATTTACTAGAAAAATTTAATTTTGTTAGTTAAATAAAAAATAAATAATTAAGTGCATAAATTATAATTGAAAGAGCTGAAAGTTAAGAAATAGTTTTAGTTCACTTAAAATTTTAGTTAAAAAAATGTTTCTTAAGCATTTAACTTTTTGTGCTCTTCTCAATATCTCACTTAATATTTGTGTGTTGGGGGGCAAAGAGATCTTTACATCGGAAAGTGGTCAAAAACTTCTAAAAAGTGTCATTGAATTAACGGATAATCTAATGGAATTCACGTAAGTTTTATGTTGCACATAAAAGGAAAAACTAGCAAGTAGGTAGCGTATTAGTCTAATAGTCAGAGGGCAGCAGGTTCGATTTACTATCGGATACTCTGGGTGTTTTTGCAGACAAGCCAAAGTAGCCTTGGATTTTTCCTTCTATATGCATCCTCCCAATCACTCACTTTTCCTGTTAAAATAATAATTTATACGTTTATAACTATATTTTATTTCAAATCATAAGTGCAATAGCTTACAAATTTATGGTTGCCTTATTTTTTTAACATTAGCATGTACATATGTATATATAAGTCATACTATTTATGTAAATGGTCTAATTTACATTCTCGTATTTATACGAGAATTGAGAAAAATTTATGTAGGAAAACTAAAATTTTGTTTAATTTTTATTTAAATAAAAAAGGAGGCAGTAGGGATTCACGCCCAATTGCAAATTGCACGAAATAGCTAAATGAAGGAACCCCCAAAAATTGTTGGGTGATTAGTCATTGTAAAAAAACAGTGCCCAATCACCCGCAAAAGTTAAGAATATCCGATAAGTGTAAAATGAATTATAGCCCGAAGGTTTTTGGGTGTTTGTTCAATATTTACAATCACCCGAAATTCGAATGAATAATCGCCCAAAAAAATTTTTTTGTTAGGATTTTTTAACTTTTTGATGAAATTTGACAATTATTCATTATGAAGAAATATCAAAATATCTAAAAATGTTGAGTCGCCCAAAGTCATTGAACAGTTACCCAATTTTTGTTTACAACAATTTTTGGGAAATTCTACATTTTTATTTTCGGGCGAAAAATTTTAATTTTTAGATTACATCTGCGGTTTAATAAAATCAAGTCCACAGCAAATACCTCCAATGAAATAGGACCCAAAAAAATTAGATAAGTCCCAAAAGAAATTTTATGAAATGTGTCCCCAGAAAAGAAATTAGTCCCAAAACTGTAAATGAAATAATACATCCCAAATATTGGGACGTATTTCATAATGAAATAGCTGCCAGGGAATAAATGAGATTGCCATTGAAATCAACGAAATATGAAAAAATGTCACTGCATAATTATTTGTGCAGAAATCCTTGAGATAAGCTAAAGGGCGGCCATGCAGAAATATTTTGGTAAACGAAGCGATTCTCGACATTCTATAGAGAATAAGATCCTTGGCCCCGATTAGAGAAAGCGAATTCGGTTTTAAATACATATACCGGAGAGGCCGGAGGATGTCAAAATGTTGTGGAAGGTGAATCAAGGAAAATTTGATATTTTACATCTGCGAAATTTTCACGATTCTAAATTCCATAAATAACGGCAAATAAAAACTTTCAATAAAAATAAAATAATTTCTCTTTTAGAACGAGAAAATTAATTAAAAAACGTTTCAAAAATTCTATTCTTAAACAATTAAATTTTACTCCCATAATTTTTTTACAGCTGCGTACGTTTAAAATAAATACAATTTGTATTCAAGGGCAAATATAATATAAAACTAAATTGCGCACTAATTTTCATTGCTATTTTTTTGTACAACTCACAGCTGAGAACGAAAATTAAAGTAAACTTTTCCTTTTCTTATTTTCGTACTCTGAATATGATAAAATTTAACGAATAATTATTTAAGCATAAGATCTTTTACAAAAATATTGCTTCACAAACTTTTGTTTGCTTGTTGGTTAAACAACGTTTACATGCATTTTGTTTCTACTTAAGAAACTCATTATTACGCTTTAAGCCAAAATATTTTTGAAATCAGCTAGAAAAATTTCAATTTGTTTATCGAAAGGCTCTCAATATATTTAATTGAGAATTACGTAAGCAAAGATAACCAGTTTAAAAGCTTCAAACAAAAATATTTACAAAACCAATAACTCTATTTTAGATTTTGAATCCATTTTTATTTGTTCACAATGTACTTGAATAAAACTCGTGCGTATTTAATTATTTGAATATTTTGCCTTATAATTAAGCACAGCTCCCATTATATTGGTAAACGATGCCATAAATTAAGAAATGATAAGAGCAAATATATATACAAGTATACATATAGGCACAACTAAAATATAATATCTATATGCTCATATTAAATTTGTGTGATTTATGAGTTGTTTAATACACGATTAGCATTTTGGTGGCGAAAGTTCTAAAGAATTTTTGTTGCAGCAGTAGTCGTATTATAGGTTACTACAATCATATCTGCTTTTATTTAAAAAGTAACTGAAGGCTATGAGAAAACTGAGATTTTTAATGAAATTCCATATGTACTTATTCGTATAATCGACGTTAGATTAATAAAGCCAATAAGGAATAATATATAACCAGGGACACCAGAAATATGCTCTGAAAAAGTTTTTTGTGCGCATTCAATATGCATTTAAACACCAAAAAAAATATGCTTTTATTTATTTGGAAATATATTTTTAATTTTTATAATTCAATAAAGCATTTGGTCAATAATAAAAGAATACACGCACGCATACAGTAATTTCAAAAATTATTTCAGAAAAGTAACCAATTGGGTAACATTGAGGGCCCTTAAGCCTAAGACACCTGCATAGTTCAGTACGTGTACTCTTCGTTACTTGACAAAAATCTCCATTAATCTTCTTAAAGAAATTTTACAGAAATTAAAAAAAGAAAATAGTTTATTGATGTCGTTCTAGTTCCAAGGATTTTGAATCCTAATCCATTTAGCAATTACTGTTGAACAATTAACAGAGTTCTGTTATGTGCTTAAAATGTTAAGTTAGAAATTTTGGTTTCTGTCTCTGCTATTAAATTCGTATTTATCCTGACACACATCAAATGTATACACTATACCCAACATGCATGGAACAAATCGATCAATTACTTGAATAATGCGTTTTTCTTAAACTAATATGCAAAATAGTTCCACATTTTGTTTTTTATCTTGTGTAAAAATTTCATATAAATGGCGAAAAACTTTAAACGATTTTTTCCCAAAACTAGTTTTTTGAGCAGTGACACTATCGAAGTAAATGAGCGATATGTTGGCCAAAATAAGCAGATGTAGGCATATTATATTTTTGGCAGTAAGGAAGAAGTGCTTAAGTCATATTTGACTGTTTTGCAGGAGAGCAGTTTTAAGCGTTGCAAGTAAATTTTTAGAAACTTATTTCTGTTACAGTTAAATTGGGAAATTCTCTGTTAACCTTTTCTTTTAAGCAAATATTGTTCTAATAAATTAATATTTTTATTTTATTTTTATAAAGAGAAGTAACACTCACGCAATGAATGCGTACTACTACTTATAGGTGTTACCTTCTTTAGGAAAGGGATAGTGATATTGAAGACAGGTGGTGATGGAAGAGATAGAGGAAAGCTTCTATTTCTTTTACAACTCTACGTTCTGCACGTTATAATGCAGAGTTGCAGCTCCTCTGGTGTCATTGAGGTGCATTAAATTTTTGAAGCTGTGCTTAGTAGCCATTTCTATTCGTTATTTTACTTTATTATTACATTAGTATCTGCCGAAGTCGGTATAGTTCAGTGACCAGTGACTATGCCTTCATCACTTGAACTTTCCCACAGCAAGTAATACAAAGGGACACTAATGCACACCAGAAAAATGCGGTACAGTGAAATAACTCCCAAATGAAATAAGTCCCAATGAAATAACTCCCAATGAAATAAGTCCCATGAAAAATGAAATAACGCCCAACTGAAAAAAATGAAATAACTCCCAAAGTCAAAAATGAAATAAGTCCAAATTTTTGGGACTTATTTCAAAATGTAAAAATAAATCCCAATAAAAATGAATTAACTCCCAATGAAATGAGTCCCAACAAAAATGAATTAACTCCCAATTTTTTTTGGTTTCCTTTTACAGAACGCTTTTTATTTCATACTTATATGTAAGCATATACATAATAGTAATAATAATTATAGGTATAAATTTATGTATATTATACATAATTTAATAACAAAAATTGTTTAAAAAAAAGTTAAACATTCATTTACAAAAAAACCGCCATCGTGTCGTTAACTTCTGCACGACAAACAGGGCAATTGAATGTTTCAAGTCTATTTGCAATACTTGCAGCTTGTAGTTTTAGGACGCAAGAATTGCACGTTTTTATGTGTTTGCAAGGAATCAACAGAATATTGGGTTCAACCTCCAAGCAAACCACACACAGAATTTGAGAGCGCGGTAGTGTTGGTGGCTCCGATACAGTATCATCCTCCTCATCTTCATCTTCAAAATACGAGTGTTCCTCAAAGAGATCTTCATCTGGCTCCATTTCATAAACAATTTTATTTTTCGGGAAAACCAACCGATTTATGAATGCAGTCGCAGTTATGGATCCAGAACGTAGCTCTTCATTGGCTTTTTCAATCAGTTCCGCTTTTTCGATAAATTTCCTCCTTTTTTTAGTTTTTCCCAAAGCTCCACCGCTATTAGTCAGCAATTCAAAATCTCGGGACTTGTTGAACTCTTCTGTTTGTAAAACTTTAACAAACTTAAAAAAATTTCCCTGTTTGGGAATAATTTTGCCCAGCACTCCATTATATCCTTCGACGGCGGAAGTCGTTCGAGTCGTTGTTTCAAAAACAGACAGTGCGTCTGGCCCAATCTAGGTTGGAGACCAATAATAAACAAATAAGAAATTATGTGCAAGATAATTTATACTAGTGTTGTTTAAAAGTATTTACCTTCTGTAACCATTGCTTTTCGAAGTATTCCAAAAAGTCCGAAAATTCGAAATGACGCTCGAGCGTTTCTATGTCTTTCTTTATTTTCCCGAATGCACCCAGTATGTGCATGGCAGGCAACAGGGGAAGCGATAATAGTTTATGATATTCCAATGACGCCTTATTGTTTTGTCGAATCAATTGAGATAATTGTTTATGTTTTGTAGTTATTTGTCGTCGTACTGCCTGGCAAAAGTGGAACCAACAGCCATAGATTTTTGCATCCAAAAATGAAATTTTAATAGCCCTTCTTAGACTCGCTTCATAATCGGTGATAAAGGTCGCACCATTTAAGTTTAATACATTAGAATTGATATAATTAAATAAATGGGCATAGCATTTTGCTGACTTTTTATTCGTCAAAATAAAAAATACTGGAAAAACCTATTGGAAGTAAAAATAAAAATTAGTCTAATTATTGTATAAGAAATCGCGTGGCGGCGCGCGGTGCGGCGTGATTTGCATTCGCGATGACTAACCTTTTCATAATATTCGATATGCAGCAAAATCAATTGTTTAAAACATCCCAGCGGTACAATTGAAAATGTTCCATCGATCAAAATCTTTTTATTGTTGTTGTCGGGAATATTTTCATTAATGAGCTTGACTATCTTATCGGATCCAAAGACGCAGTATGCAAAGTCATTCGAGTCGTGGCACACTTTAAAAAACGCTGTTTTCTCTTGGCCCTCATGCAAAGTAAGTCCAAAATTTGTGAAGATATTTTCCTTCTGAAACATACTGACAACATCTGTTGGAGTCTTCGGAGATGCCGCAAAAACTTTTGATGTCAAATATTGCAGACCTCGTTTAACTTTGTTAAAATCAATATTTTTCGTCGCTTCCTGGTTGCTTTAATAAAGAAAAGCATTGTTAATCACACAATGAAAGTAAAAATAGTTTACACCACTATTCACTTACCTTACGCAAATGTTCCCAAAATTCGCCCGTATTCCGTTTACAACGTTAGCTGCGCCCAAAGTACTTGAAACATCCAAACATTTATCCTTAATTTCGTTGAGGGCTTTTAGCTCATCATACAGTTGCTGTTGGTCTCTATGGTTATGTTCAATGAAATCAGTTACCTTACGACACTGCCCATTTTTTAAAATCACTCGCGACTTGCAATTTCGTTCGTAGCACGTATAATATTGCCTTCCTTTGGCTTCAGATTTTTTTAAATAAAATTGTTTTTCATCTACAATGTATAGCACTTTACTATTTCTTCTTTTGCCACTCATTATTTCAAACGCGAGAGTTGTCATTTTTTTCACTTTAACACCGATCTTCACTAAACAAAATTCTAACAAGAACTGATGATGTTTACACTGTTTTATTAAGTAAAATACGTGATTGCTTTGAAACTACAGTAGTTTTCCGATTTAACGAACCATCGGTTTAACAAATTCGGGATTTAACGAACTCATAAAAATTTTGAATTGAGTACCGTAATTTTGTACTCGATATAACGAACAAATACAAAATTAGAGTCTTAAGTATAGAATGAGATGCAAATACAAAGATTTCCGCAAACAATATGCAAAAGCAATAGACACAATTCTGATGCAAGATCTCAATACAATTTCATATGAATTGCATTTATTTTATTTATTACTCTGTTTATAATTAAAATAACAATAAAGGCATTCTCCAAAAATTTTAGAGTTGTTATTTCCATAGTTTTTGAGTAAACAAACTTTGTCATAAATAGTACTCGGTTTAACAAATTTTTCAGTTTAACGAACAGGGCTGACATTATTTAGTTCGTTAAATCGGAAAACTACTGTACTTGTTTTAAGACAGTTTTAAGAACCGTTACAAAACCATCAAAATTTACCAAAATGCAATTTTAAGAGAAATGAAATAACTCCCAACAAAAATGAAATAACTCCCAATGGTAAAATAGTGTTTGCAATTAAAATGAAATAAGTCCCAACTGCGATGAAATAAGTGCCAATGATAACTCCCAAATGAAATAACTCCCATCAAAAAAAAACTGTTGGTACTTATTTCATTTGGGAGTTATTTCATAATGAAATAACTCCCAACAAAAATTATGAAATAAGTCCCAATGCATTGGGACTTATTTCATAATGAAATAAGTCCCAATTTGTATGGAAAAATTTTTGGGATTTATTTCATTTTTCCATTGGGACTTATTTCATTTGGGAGTTATTTCACTGTACCGAAAAATGCGTGGTGTTGTTATTTAATGACTGTCAGATACAGGGATTGAACCCATGATCTTCGATTTTGTAGTCAACGTGCTAACTACTTCAGCCAACGCCATTCTCCAAATGAAATTAAAAGTCTATAAAAGATAATGGGCAAGTGATTGTGCTATAACTTTCTGAAAAACTACACAAACTAATTGAAATTTTTACTATGGGTACTATCAAATAGGCAAATTACGGAGGTACCATTAACTCAAAATCAGCTTATCTCGACTTAAGCACTTTTTTCTTTTTCTCCCAGATTTAAATAAAGTAATTTCTATAAAGTATTAAAATATTCCCTAAAGGCGTCCAATGTGCTCTAAAATTCCAATAATATGCGTGTAGGACTGAAATATGCAAAAATATGCACTAACAAATCGATTCCAAAAATCATTACAAGTTCTTAAACTGATAAATATCTTATCTCCGCATTATCACGCTACACAAAAAAAGCATGAGTTTGACTATTTGCGGTTTCCTTGGTACACTAAGAAAAAAATGACGATCTAAATCTAGGAACAAAATTTTTTAATTTAGATTGCAGAAATCTTAATATTTCAATCTCAACATTTGCTCAGTAAGATTGACGTTCTCAAATTTAAGCAGAAAATCTTAATTTATAGAGTGATATCTTAATATCAAGATCGTGTTCCTAAACTCTAAGAAAGCATTCTTAAAATCAAGACCATGGGCTTAATTTTAAAATTATATTCCTACATTTTTAAGAAATTGATCTTAATTTAAGATTTTTGTTAAGAACATAATCTTGAATTCGATCTTAAAATGGGATTTTATTTAAGATTACAATCTTAAATGCGATCTTTAAAAAAATTTGATTTTATTCTTGAATCAAGAATTTTCGCATTTAACAGACTATTAAGATTAAAATAAATTTGATTGAGAGCATAAAATCTTGATTTTAGCACGATTGTTCCCTTAGTGTAGGGATAATTTCATATAAATTTTTACCTGCCACCTACATGTATGACAGGTTCCACGAAACAAGTCCCAAATTAAATAACTCCCAACGAAAATGCAATAAGTCCCAATCAGAGAAAATTAAACAACTTCCAATTGTTATAATATACTTAACCAAGGCACTTTCATATAAGGTATACTCAGCTCAATTCGCTTTGAGAAATTCATACTTTAAATGTCAAAAAAATGTACTGAGAAATTTGTGTTGACATCCAAAGTATATTCATATTACAAGCGGCGAAAATAGTCACCTCAGCCCTTGCGACCACCTAGTATGAATTCGCCTTGGTACTTAACTCCCAATAAGTGGCACTTTTTTCATTAAACACGAAAGTAACTATTCTGTAAAACTAGAATCCCGCAGAGTCTTTGTTAGACAGCTAATAAACAAGTAAAGTGCCTACTGGGCAAGATGCACTCACTCATAGATATTGGAAACAGTTTTTCAATTATGATAAATGACCATTCTGAATTTTTCATATGAGAGTATGTAGTATTCGTATATATCATGACACATGCAGAGGTCCACTCTGTAATTCGAAACACACAAAAAATACTTTCGAATTTGTATGTTAATTACATGAAAATTCGAATAAGTTTTCTTACATTTCGAATTATAAAGTATACCCCCAGTTTATGAGATATTACACAATACTGAGATCTGCTCGTCGCTTTCGACAACGAGCTGATTCTATTACTTTATTCAGTTTGAGATTATGACATTCGCTATCGAAGAATGTAACAATATGGTTCGTTATCGAAAGCGGAATTAGTTCAAAGAATTTTGTTTTATTAATTTAACTACTTAACTTATTCAATAATTTGCTATTTTTTCAGACCCTACCTTAATTCTACTTTAAACGAAATTACCACTTTTACTCCCAGTTGCCTGCAAATGCTGTGTAAGTTTGTATGTTTCAAAGGAAATGCGGCTGAAATTGAAAATGACATTTTAATGATATCACAAATGAATGTAAGATTTTATAGAAGCTGTATTTAAAATTTATTTCATTTTTTTTATTCTTAAAATATTTTCAGAACTATTTTTGCTTTCATATAGAAGAGCTGAGACTTTATGGGTATTATTTTAAGAACAATAAAATCTCCTACGGCTTCCTGGGTAATTATAGCGACAAAGTCGCTGTTCTATATATTGCTTCCAGCAATGTGACGGACATCGAGGCTGGTGCCTTTGCCACAGGAATATTTCAAGAGATTTACTTGGAAAGTCTGCAAATTAAAGAATTGAAAAAAGATATGTTTGAGGGAATATCCGACAAACTTAATAAATTATCTGTTGTGCAACAGCAACTGCCAGTTCAAGGAATAAGTAAAGATTTTTTCTATTACATTAATTGTCAAATAAAATATTTGATACTGCAGGCAGGCCTCACACATATTGGCAATCTTACCAATGGTAATTTTTTACTAAAAAATTTAGTTAAAGTGGATTTCAGCTACAATAATTTGGAGGGTAGAATGAGATATACAAATTTTAATCAAGCCTCACTGATGGAGCATTTGGATTTATCGCATTCCAATTTGGAGTATTTGCCGGCTTATATATTCGCTGGTCTTACCGGGACATTAAAATATCTAAATTTGTCACATAATAAGCTGAAAGTCATTACTCGAAATATGTTTGGCTGGGCAAAAGTAAGGCCTGATTTCAAAATTTATGCCGACGGCAATGACTGGTGGTGTTCATGTGAATTGCAAGCCGAAATGCTAAATATATTTATCTACAATACAACAAGTTTAAAATGCTCTCTGCCAAAATGCTATAAAGGCTGGTCAGTATTCGATATTAAAATATGCATGGATAGTTCTGGGGAAACAACTGAAATAATTAAAGACTTCAATGACACTACAACACATGCAGGCATTTTAACCACTTCAGATAATTGCGAAGGCAGCTCACCTAAACCCTTGTTGAATATAAATTGTTTGGCTTATTCCCTCAATATCAGTCAACACATTTCTCTACTTTTAAAGCGGCCCTTAATAGAATTTAAGGTGTTGCTTCAGCAAAACCTCAAAGTAAATGTTGTGATAAATGCTTCGTTATATACTTTTGATGCGTTTAAGCTCATTTGGTTTGGCAAATCGGTCATGCAGTGCCACCAAATGAAGGCAAACTACAGTGATTATGGTTTGGGTTGTTATAAAAACAGCATTTCTGCTATCACTGTAATAAAAAATCTCATACCCAATATGAGTTACACTTTCTGTCTAGTGTCGAAGAAATACTCGCAGGTATCACCTTTTGACTGCAAGTCCATTTATGTGAAGGATGATCTGGCCATAGAAAGTAGTCCCTGGTTGACAAGCGATATGAAAGGCACTGGCTTATCGTTGGTCATAATAGGCATTATTATGTTCATATTTGCTGGAATCTTAATGATTTATTTAATTTGCAAACGTCAAGCGCTTTTGTTAACAAACAGCAAAAGACTAACAACGGCCATGAATTCAAATAATAGTGATAAGAAGGTCTCAGCTAAAGAAAAGAAGGAAAACAAATTGTTTGAATGTGGGTAAGCATTTATAGGAAAGAGAATTATTAAGAAAATTATTTGTTAAATTTATTTTTGGTTTACAGACTCTTCCACTTTAATTCCCAAAAACGTCGCCAATCCATTGATAGTGCGACCAGTTATGAAAGTTGTATTTATGAAGTTATACCGTCTTTTAGAAGACATAAGGTCGATGGCTCCACTGGTTTGACTTCAAGTGCCATGGAGGCATTAGTCATTCCTGAAAGTAACAATAAATTCAGAGAGAATGGTTACCTGACTCCTTTAGAGTCATTGGCTTGTGCGACCGATACTGTACAATATGGCGTGAAACCTTGTTTTATTAAATGCAATTCCCATGACAGTCTTCCACAAATTCCAACAGATCCAGCCCCACTTTCCTTAGCTCTTACAGAAACACAAGCGAATTCAGAATATGCACGCATTGGCAACATCTATATTCTGGATAGTCAAGTGTAAAGTTTTTGCAGTCTGTACATCTGCTTAATAAGTGTCATTTTGTTTGTGTAATAAAATAGTTCTATGTATGGATTGCTGTCATTTGGAATGCCATTTTACATTAATATTCATTTATTATATCAAAAACTAATAAATCTTAAATGATTCAATTTTAAACGTACACGCAAGACGAATCCATACTAAAATTTGCCTTGCGTATACGTATGAATCATTTATATCAGGGCGAATTATACTAGGTGGTCGCAAGGGATCAGGTAACTAATTTCG
Organism: Tachina fera; assembly: GCA_905220375.1. Lineage (NCBI taxonomy): Eukaryota > Metazoa > Arthropoda > Insecta > Diptera > Tachinidae > Tachina > Tachina fera. Next base: position 96,436,461 of record LR999967.1, on the reverse strand, counting down.
CCGCTTGTAATTTGAATATATGTACCTGGGATGTCAAGACACATTTTTCAGTACATTTTTCTGATATTTCAAGTATAAATTTGTGCTGAGTATTCCTTATATCGCTCATTTACTACAATAGTGGCACAACTCAAAAAAATCAGTTTTGCAGAAAACGCGTTTTAAGTTTTCAATTTGCATACAACTCAATGGAGAAATTAAAAAAAAAATTTCTCTCAGGTGGCGATGGTACAAGCTATTTGTATGAAATTTTTACCCAAGATAAAATACGAAATGCCGAATATTTCTGCATTATTAAGTCAAAAAACCCATTTTTTGAGTTATGCCACTATTGAAGTAAATGAGCGATATGTATTTGCCTTGATTTATATTTTTTTTTTGCCCAAGGCAAATTCATGGATTAGCCTGGATTCTTACCAAAGCTTCAATTCATATAAGGCAAGGCAAATTCAAATAAGGTGTGGTTTCCTCAATTCGCTTTGAGAAAATTTTACTTCTAATGCAAGGCAAATTCATATATTGGATACTCAGCTCAATTCGCTTTGAAAAATTTATACTTATATGCAGCGTTGTCAACTTGGTGCGTTTCGCACCATTTTGGGTGCTTTTTGAAATTTTTTGTGCGAAAAATTCCTTAGTTGGTGCGTGGTGCGCTTTTTTTAAATTTTAGTGCGTTTTTAAATTTTTGATGGCACCAACGCAAATTGAACACGACAGTGGGTTAAAAAGGGAAAATTCTTGTTGTGAAACTTTTACCAACTTCTTTTTATGATCCTATGATAACAATACTGATAAAAATATTAGCTTTATTAATTTGGATCAATTAATTTTTGATCCCTTTTTAAAAAGTTTTAAGCAGAATTACTTACAAATGTATTTACCAAAGGCCAATCAATTGTATAAACAACAATCATTTCTCATGTTTCGTTTCATAAGAAATTTACGTTAAACAGCTGATGTTAATAAGAAGCTCTACCCAAGTAGATAGAAGAAATCGAAGAAACATATCGGTATTTCACCCAGCTAATAAAAGTCCAGTTTAATTTTTCTGCTCTTATTTAGACACATTAATTAATAAAAAATATTTCATTCGATAAGAATTTTAATTTCTGATCTTAAGCCCCAATAAGAAATTATTTCGGATTGAAATTCACTACATTTCAATTAATCTAAAAAAAATTCGCATTTACAAAAAAATTAATATTTTACTCCTAATGCAAAATTAATTCAATAAACATTTTAAAATAAAAAAAAGAAATTCTAAGCTTGGTGCGTTTTCTTGTAAATGGCGCGCTTTTTTCTCCATTTTGGTGCGTTTTGAAATTTCAAAGTTGACAACGCTGCTTATGTGTCAGAAAAATGTGTCTTGACATCCCAGGTATATTAAAATTACAAGCGGCAAAATTAGTCACCTGATCCCTTGCGACCACCTAGTATTAATTCTCCTTGCTTTAATGTAAAAAAAATGTGCTGAAATTAGAAACAGCGAAAATAGTCATCCGATCGGTTGCGACCACATAGTATGGATTCCCCTTGACTTGAATCCAATTTCCAGATTTATATACATATATGTATCAGGGAAAGCATTGAGAATTGAAAATTGTACCAACAACTTTAAAAAAATTTTGCTTTTTTGAACTTAATTGTAGTAAAATATTTTTTTAGTTCAAATTACATATTTTTATTTATTTTTATTAAAATAATCGACTTTGTTATGGCCAACGAATCGTTTTAACAACTTTTCTTGTAAGTTACACCTGTTTAAGTTGAAATTCAGAATATACAAACTAATAGCATGCACTCCAGCATTCGACGATTTGGAAATGTAATAGTTCAGATTTGTTTGATTTTCTTGCTGCGTGTCGCTTTCACAAAACTGTTTTCAAGCAAAAGAATATGAGTTTCATTGTTCAAACGTAAAAATTGACATATGCAATCGTGTACTAAAAAGGTACAATTGAACCAACTTTCTAATCTATGGATCCTTTCGTATATAAGGCAGAAATCTACATCAACTGACGCCACACACAGTGGACCAACATACATAGAATAATGCTGATGATGAAGGTTTAGTGGCCTTCGAAAATGGCTGGCTGTCCCGTTCAACTATGTGTTGTCAGAATATTTACAACTAACTTTGATGTTATTTGTTCATTAATAATTATCACATGTAATTTGGCTTAAAAAAGCGATACGAACTATAGCCCGTTCAAATAAATCATTATTTCTTGTGTTTTTTTTAAATTAAATTCTGAGAAAAACTATTTTCTTTTTTTGTAATCAAATAATATTGAAATGAATTTTATTCAAGTTTTGGATATTTAAATTCAAAAAATTTTCTTTTGTTTTAAAAATAGGAACAAATTTGTATTTCGAATATTGTAAATTGATTTATTACTGTAAAAAATTTATTTGAGCAATGTATACATTTATAAAAATTTCAATCGTTCTTACCTAAATAAATTGTGTTGGATTTTCACATAAATAATAATTGTTTGAATTTTATTTTATTTCTAATTTAAAATAATAACTACAACTGAAATCAAAATATTTTTACTTTTCAATCCATTCACTTATTACAGCTATGGAAAATAATGAGGGTATTCATTTCAGGTTTTTTCCTCGTTGGAAAAATGGAAAAATTTAATTTTTTACAACAAACACAGGGAAAAAAAATTTGAAAAAATATTTTAATTTTTTTTCTTGTGTTTGTTGTCAAAAATTACATTTTTCCAACGAGGAAAAAAACTGAAATGAATACCCTCAATAATTAATTTTTCATTTATTTTCTGAGGAATAAGTAAAAATAATAAAATAATGTTTAAAGTTGAATTTTAGATTTAGAATCTAGATCTATGGCTTCTTAGCCAAAATATGTCCAGTACTTTGCTAAACAATATTTATTGGGAAAAATTTACTAGCTTTAATGTTTTATTTTGGTGAAAAATTTAAATAAATTTTTTTCACTACTTTATTCCAAACTAAATCATGCTAAGTCTACTTAAAAAATTTAAAAATTGAGGTTTTTTAAAATTGAAATATTATGCCAAGTACTTTTGATAGAATTGTCCAATTACTATAAAAATTTTACAGAATCTAAGTTAATAAACGATGAATTGAGAAATGCTATTTCCAGCATAACATGCTGTGTCGACTTAGCATGTTTTGGAATGGCACTGCGGATATGTATGTGCTTGTGTCGGGAACGTATTTATTACAATTCATTAAATATTTATAACTTCATAATAATCCATAACTATATAATCTGGATCACAGTCCTTACTTTCTAATTTATTTATATTTGAAGAGCACTGCTTGAAAGGACGTAGAGCTCTGTTTTCAACTGTGTTGGACAATTTGCAATTTATGTCATACATTTTAGGCGTCGCTGGCAATTGGGGAGCATTGTGAACAGGCACAGCATGCTGAGAGTTATAGATCATATTTTCGGTATTATTAGTGTTCAACTTTTGTGCCAGTCCTGATAAAGAGCTTAAATAATGAGACGATCCTTGGGGCAAGCGTGGTTGATTACAGCTAAAAAAGTAAACGCAATAAATAAAAAAAAAATAATTAATGTAAAAATTTTAATTGAACTTACATTTCGGATGTGAAACTGGGGCTTTGTAACTCTTTTGTATTTTCAGCAAAAGTTTTGTAAGTGCTCAACCATTGGGGATTAAAGCGTAAAAGAAAGTAGACTATTGCAAAGGATAGAAGAAAAAATAGTATAGCTGCAAGGCAAGTGACTAATATAAACCAAGCCTTATCTGATTGCAAAAGCCATTTAGTCCTTAAGGTCTTTGACTCAATAGTATGGGACTGGCAATCGTAGGGTGATATTAAAGTAGATGTTTGCGCAACCAAACAATAAACATAAGCTACAGAAGGTAATATGGCTGGTATATAAAAAACTTCGGCAGTTTCTGTGCGGATTTGTAATTTGGAAGTTGCAGCGTATGCTGTATTATATGTGCCATCGAAGTTATTGCTATACAATATGGAAAAGTTGCTTAAATTTTTAGTTGGCTGAACAATTACAGTCACACTTGTGGAGGAGTTGTTGTACAGAGTAAAATTAACTTTTGGTTTTATAATATCTAAATGCACTACATTCAATTTGAGTGCATCTAAATAACATAAAATAGTATTTAGTTCACTTGAATTAGAAATTGGTTTTTCCATGCTATCTTCAGAAGAATTTTCAATTGTTTGCTGTGTAGTAGAAACTGTTTGTCGCAAGTCATCCTCGATGGTAGTAGTAGTATTCTCAATTGGTTTGCAGGCAGTAGAAATTGAATCGCCCAAGTCATCTGCATTCACATTATCAATACATCCAAGTGTTGTAGAAGATGCAGCAGTGGTACTTATGCTTTCGTATTGCTTACACTCTTCTATTACATGCACCAATTGAAATTCATGCCATTTTTCGGGAGTTTTACATATAATCTCTTCACTTAATTTTAACTCATGATGTGTAAAATATTGCAACATTTCTGCGTCACACTCGCAATCCCAATCATTGAAATCAAGTTTTAAATCTATGCTGTTAGTGGCCAATTTTTCTAGAACTCGGTTGTCCAAAGTTCTTAGATTATTAAAACGTGCATCGAGATATTTAAAGGAACTCGAAATGAAATCAAATATTTCAACTTTAATACTTAATAAATTACAATTGTAAATTATTAAGGATTCCAGACGGACAAAGGCTTGAAATGTCTCATTATTTAGAACACCTTGAAGGTTTGTATTACTAATATCCAGAATTGTTACATTATTCATGCGCAGTTGCTGCCAGAATCTAAAAGGATCTATTATTCTACTGTCGCTTAAGCTAATTTGTATAACCGCTTCTTGGAGATTATTTTCCACTGGAGATAAAAATCTGTCACCTTCGAACATTGTTGACAAAGGATTTTGAACAAATTCTAATTTCCTTAAATTACTTAAGCCATCGAAAGTTTTGGCTTGCAGAGACCTTATTTGATTATTGACTAATATCAACGTGTGTAAGTTTTTAACATTATTATGCTCAAAGGCGGAAGCTTTTATGCTTTGCAGATTGCATTCATTTATAGACAAGGAAGCTAATGAAAAGGAACCATAGAAAAATGATTGCTGCAAAATTCCAAAATTGAATTCGCATTTTGTGACCATTAAATTTAAATCTTTCTTCCAGCATGCAGTTTGTAAGCTCTCAAGGTCATACTCGATAAAACTAACCGAGCCATTTGAACAATATAAAGTACAATTATCCTTATATTCCTGGCATTTTATGGCAGCAGCTAAATACTTTGCATGTTCCTCGGTGAAATTGAAAACATTAAAATGAATTGTATTAGTGACTGCATCAGTTTTTTGTGTTACCAGTTCTTCTAAGTCTTTGATGTTTAAATTTTGAAACATTATCTCATTATCCCTTTCAGAAATTTCATTTACTTTGTTATATTCGCTTTCATAAGGAGCTGCTCTCACTATTCTCAGTCCCCTTGATTTATGCGTATTTGTCTTATTAAAGCTTTTCACTGAAATAACTTTTTCATTTGAATTTTCATTTGTTAGTTTAAGCTGATGTATTTCACTTGCCAAATTCGCTTTGAAAAGAACACACAGCAAAGTGAAGAAGTTAAGTAAAAAGAAAATTTTAAAATATTCGAAGTATCTGCAACAAAATGAATTATTTGAAATTAATTTTTTTTCCATTGAGTTACTAAAGAGAAACACCATTAAAAATAAACGTTTGAAGATATTGTTTTAAACAAGTTATTTTTTACACAGAAAAAAGTATTCACCAATTAATATTTTCAATTAAGAATTTAATTGTATTAATTAAATTTTTAATTGTTTTAAGTAATAATGAGTGATAAAACTTAATTGATATTATCAAATTGTTTATAGGTGAAAATTTTATTGTTTTTTAATTGATACTACAAATATTTTAATTAATATTACAAAATTATTCATATTACTTTTTTGTGTGTATTGGAATTAATAATGATCTTGAGCAGGGTTTCCCAAAATAAAGTTTGTTATTCAGTGTTTTTTTTTTCAACAAATGCTCATGTATTTAAATAAAAAAAGAATGGAAACGTATTTCTCACAAAAGTTATATGGTTCAAAGGTCAGTTAATCGTGTGACTTTCCTTATAAAAGTCAGCACAGAGGTTGGCAAACTACGTTTTTTATATAATCTGAACATAGAAAATTAAAAACACGTCGCATAAAGCGATATATTTGCAGAAAATGTGTTTTAATGTCTCATCATCTTTTAAGCATAAACGATACAAGGGTGCACGAACTTGATTACTTTTCCTCAGAGAATAGTTCAGTCCAAAGTGACCAGAAAGAAAACCTGTAACAAACCATATATCATTCCTGTTGGCATCCTGCCATCATATAAAAAATGGCTGCATCATTATTTTGGTTTCTCTTAAACAACAAGAAGTCAGTCACATTTCCTGTGCAGTCACAGTACCATTTCTCTTGGCCGAAGTTATAACGGTCAGCTAACGTTTGCCACTAAATGGTTCTGGGCCCATAAACGGAAGCAGCAGAGGCCTCTAGACAGTTCATCTGCTGCCGGATGATCAAGAATACAGTAAATGTAAACCTTCTTCCATGTGGAAAGCTTCTGCCGTCAGTTAAACCATTCTTAACCAAGCTTGGAACAGAACCCCAGTGATAGAAGGGACTTAAAAGCTTCCTGACTATCGGGACATATACTTAAGTTAATGTGAACACATTTGGTCAATGTCTGTATTTCTGCCTGAAATATTGCAGGCAATTTCCACATGGGCACAGGTGTTTTTACGTTGGGCCCAAAGATTGCAGAACCAACTCTATCTGCAATTTTGGATCCATCTGTATAAACAATACAAACTTTTGGAATCCTCAGTGGGATAGTTTTCTTTTCACAATTCTCTAGGCGGAGTTGGAAAATTGAATCTCCTATCGAAGCTCAGTTCACAGTTAGTCCTGTCAGTAGGCATTACTGACAGCCCTATGCCGAGCTTTTTACCAATACAATGAGCATAGCTGCTAAGACCCATTCTATATGAGGCAATTGTAAAATATCTCAATATCAGCAGCTTGCAGAGCTTAGATGCAACCAGTTGAGACCGTAGACTTCATTTCTTTTTTCATAAGCGCTCAAGAATTCGGTTTACTGGGGTAAACTTTAGAGTTGATACTTCGATTTTTGGATAAAATTGGATATATCCAAAATATACATGCCTATAAACGGGAGCTGACACTTAGGAAAATCAATGTTCTAAAATCCTTTTGCAAAATTAATTGACGAAAATGTAACTAAAGGACAAAAAAGGCAAAAAGCTTGTCTTTTACGCCAACAGCACTTAAAGCTTTGTAGCTAAAGTTTGTTAGAGTAGAGACTAGTTGTAGTGACTGTAAAAAGCCACTAAACGGACCGACGAGCAACTACAGTGCAATGTCATGCTGAATTCCAGGTCATTACAATATCGAAGGAAATCAAATTGACAATAAATTGCAAAATTATAGTCCATATTAGATAAGGTATAGATAGGATAAGTAGCTAATCGGTTAAAATACTGATTAACTACTATATACGGAAACTCAAAAACTGGGTTTTAGAAGAAATATTTGCAGAGTCATGCGATCCTTATGGCCATGGCTTGACCTAGGGAAATGCGAACTATGATTGAGCATCAAAAATAGTGATATACGGGTATTAGTATAAGATTTTAATAGTTATTGCTTGGTTAGAGCAAGAAGAATCAGCAGATGGTATATTGGCACTCTTGGTCTTTGCAAGGTATGCAAGTATAATAAGGGAGAACCAGTAGTACTGGAACACATTATATCATATGGTTTGAGGCTACAATGCCACAGACAGACACAGAGGATAAGTAACAGTTTTCATGAGAAACTGAAAGATATGAGGAGGTAAGTTGTGGGTTTCAGATAGGCAATGTGTCAATTGATTGTTATCGAGCCTCAGAAATGGGATATAGTTTGAAGAATTCACAATGGTCCTAAAGGGCTCCGAGGAGTGGAAGTCATTAGGCTTTGCCCTTCCTAATCTAATCTTACTCAACTAACTTGACATAAATTAAGACTACAGAAAGCCTACTTATATCACCACTGTTTGGAAATAAAACTTTCAGGGAAGTCAAACTTGAACTGAAAAATCTGAAACTGAATTTTGTGGGAATTAAACTTTAGATTTTTATGTAAAAGAAATTGCAATGTCTATCTGTGTATATTTAAAGCAATTAAACGCTTACTAATTGAAAGTTTAGGATCATCGTAAGCAGACAAATTAACACTTTCCATGCTCTGCCACTCTGGATAATAACGTTTGCCTTGATTTTCTTTATTCCAATGTAGTGCTAGTCTTCTTAAAACTCTGGTTTTCTTAAAACTCTTTGATACAGTTTCGATGAACAGGTATGCTTGGTGCATCTGCAATATTGCAGAGTATCTTAGTTGCTACAATCACTGAATTGATTTTTTTAACTCCTGCACTCTCAAAGCATATGGTTCAGACCGGAGGAACTCTTAGTTTCTAAGTAAATACCGCAGAGGAAAAATTTTACTTAACGCGCCAGTCTCTAAGATTTATTGCCTTCGCGCAGTAATTTTAACAAATATAAACATACTTTTGAGAAACCCTTTACTTGAGCGACTTAAACTATTTTCTCTTTAGTTTTTAGTATTTTTTTTTTGCAACCAAATTCTAAATTAATTAATAATTGCTAATTACCTGAACTTCTGCACCGTGTATAGTTTATCATGTTTTTGTTTTACATTTCTCACCATTATGCAGTTATTTGTATTAAAAAATATGCTTTTTCGGCCATACAATACGCTTACGTGTTAAGAGTTCAGCTATTTCTATTTGACTTCAGAAGTGTCCAGTAATTTCATGCAACCTACAGTGCAGTCATATGCAAATTAAGTATTTGTATAAAATTGGTGTTATCAGCATTTATTTATATTAGATATATTCATGTTGCAGATAATTTAAGCTGATAAACTTAATTAGGAGTTCTGTGTTGTTGGTAATTTAAGAGCTTATTTATTAAAGGGCTCTTGTCACAAAATGCAAATTTTTTTGGGGAAAAAGAGTAATTGATAACTGGATGGATGCGTTAAATGAAAAAACCAGCTTGTAATACTAACGTCCATAAGACTATAAAAATTCAGAGCCATATGATGTTCTAAAATTTATATATTTGCTTAGCTTGTAACATGAACGTAATTAATCTGAAGGGTGTTCAAGATGTTGCTACCGGTAGTGCGGGTTTTTTATAATTTTACTAGAACCAGCACTCAGAAGATAACCTCCACTAATGCAATGCATTGCGATTTAACTAGGAAAATATTTTAATGGGGGGAGGTCAGAAGGAGTACGATAAAAGCAAATTAAGTCGCTATGATTCAAGTATCTGACTCGGACTGGGTATTATTCATAGAAGAGTTTTACAAAGCTAAAAAAACACCAAGAACCGAAAAACCTCAAAAACGAAAATAAAGCGCCAAAACTAAGAAAATCGCAAAAAAAAACCGAGAAAATAAATTACCGGGTACTTTACTTTAAAAAAAACTTCTACTTTATGTAACATTTTCGATTATATAGGCTAAAGTTAATTTGATATTAAATATGTAGTGTACATATGGAACCATTCGTGTGCAAGTCGAACTCACACTAACGTCCTGCACAAGACCGTTTATGAGGCGTTTCAAGACATGAGATATTTTTCAAATGCTTTACTACAGCCAAATATTCTAAAACAAACGCTAAACAACACTGTTGGCAAGACATTTGTTTAATTTGTTTAATTCGTTTTAGGCGTTTGTTTTAGAATATTTCGCTGTAGTAAAGAATTTTAAAAATCTCACATGTTTTGAAAGGTTTTATAAATGGTCTTGTGCAGAACACTAACTCGCACTTTACTCAGAGAAGGGTATTGTATTTATCAGTCTATGTAGGTATGTATGTATGTATGTATGTATATATGTATGTATGTATGCATGTATGTATGTATGTATGTATGTATATGCATGCATGTATGTGTGTTCCTTTGTGTACTATATAAACCGAACGCGTGGACCCATTGTGATGATTCTTACGTCAATCGATTTGTCTTAGTCCCGGGAGTGTCACTAAAGATATGTCAGTTGTAAAAAATCAATATGGCAGAAAACGGACGAATGACGGCAAACTACGAGTAACTCAAAATGGGTATCATTCGACTAGTAATTTAAAATCATTTTTATGTTTCGTTTGAGATTTTTCATTTCGAATGACCATTTAAGATATTTAACGGTTCAAAGTTGGTCGCAGTCAGTTTTTTTTTTATTTTTTTTTATTGCAACTTGTTTTTGTCTTATGAGTTTAATTAAATAAACACCAAAATAAAACCAAATCTTACTACCTATTTGATTTTCATCTGATATACATACAATAACTGATTAATTTATAATTATTAATTTTGTTGGATAAAGGATTTATGAAATACAATTTTTATGAAAATGAATATTAAAATAGATTTTGTGAATACAAAACGATTTTTTCGTTTTAAAATTTGAGTGGAAAAATTATTTTCTGAAACGACTTTCCGTTATTTTTAAGCACTCAACAAAAAAAGGGGTGTTATAAGTTTGTAGTCTGTGTCTGTGTATCAGTGCATCTGTGTGTCTGTTTGTGTCCACGTATAGACCAAACGGCTGGACCGATTTTGATTTAGTGTTTTCTGTTTGAAAGGTGACTTGATCGAGAGGGTTCTTAATTATGTTTTAAGAAAATCGGTATAGCCATTTAGAAGATATCACATCTTCTCTAGATATAGTCGGGTGTTTTAAAATTTTTAGTTTTTGTTATCATAAAAATTTGAAACAAAATTTTGCCTATAAATATTTTTTATAAACTAGGCCTTAAGTACTTTATCAAATTTTTACAATTATCTACACAGAAAAAATTATTCTTGAATTTTTTTCAATTAAGTTATTGCTTAGAAAAAATAATATTTTTTATTAATATTTTAATTGAATATATGTTTATTTTCATTGAATTTACTGCTCTATCAAAAAAGTGTTATCAACAGAGTTTAACTCAGAATAGTATGATATGGTTAACAAATATTTTATGTAAATATTATAATTTTTCTTTTTATGTGTAAAAATCGAGCTGTTTTTTATAGTATGCCACATTGTTTTGAAAAAATAATTTCAATTAAATTACCCAATTAATCTTTTAATTGGTTTTGAACTAAAAACTAAAAAACTACTCAGCTTATATATTTTTTTTTTGATTCATAGTAATTTTGACATGCGTGGAATAAAAATAAAATATTTAAAAAAACCGAAATTCATTTTGTTCCCTTATTTCAAAGTCGTCATCCATACAGTGAAACATTTGCTGCAAAACATTTGAGTTTGTTGACGAGAGTAGAAAGAGGAACGGCAAAGGGTACTCTGTTTCATGTACACGAAGTTCTTGTTAAGTTGACGTACTTAACAAGAACTTCGTCGCTCGCCTCATTCTTATGAAAAATATATGAGAAAATGTATTAACCTGCAAAACAAAAACTTCACAATGTGGACACGAATGCAGTTTCAAAAGAGAAAACAAAAATGTTTTGCAGCACATGTTTCACTGTATGGACGACGACTTAACAATCAGATCATAATAAGAAACAGAAGCTTATTGAGTCCATATAGTCTATAATATAGACTAAATGTGAATGTGAACTAAGATTAGTATATTGCCGATATTTGGGGTCCGATGCAAATGGTCTTGCGTAAGTATGTATGTATGTATGTATGTTTTTTTTATGTAGTATATGGAAAATATTGTAGCCTTTCTTTAAAATCCAATCACAAAATACACGCACAATTCAAAGTACGGCTACGATATTCTGCATTTACCTTTACGCAAGACTCTCAAGCAACGAATATGGCCATTGTACTTTTGTGCACCATTCGAAATTCAATAGCCAGTTAGGTTTTTGGTACAATACACAAATACTTAAATTTTTTATACATACATATTTACATAACATAATTTTTTATAAATTTTTTTATACTATTTGATTTTTTCTATATGTCAATTACTATTTTAATAGAATCTTTAAAAAATTTTTGGTAGGTTTTTAATTAAATTTTAAAAATATTTCGATTAATTTTTTTATTAAATATTTAAAAATATCTCAATTAAATTTTAATTGATTCTTTAAAAAACTATCAATTAAATTTTTAGCTAATATAATATTTTTTTAATTGAAAAAATCAAAAATATTTTCAATTAAAATGGATGAGTTAATACTACAATTTCCGTGATTGGTTGAAAACTAATTAATTTTTTAATGAATCTTGTTTTTACTTTTTTTTGTGTATGGAAATCAGTTATGAAATGTATTTATAAATAATTAAAGTGGCAATTGAGTTTAATTATTTCAGCTATTTGATGATGATGATGATGATGATGATGATGATGATGATGATGATGTAAATTTTGATAGTTTTTGTACAAATTTTCTATCCCCTTTTTTTAATGCTCTTGTCACACCTGTTTTTTGTGCGATAAAAAGGAACATATATAAGCAATTATATGTACACACACTCATGTATCTATCGCTCGATAAGCTTTTCCCTGAAACCAAAAGATAAGATAAGATTACATAGAAATGAACTTATATAAAAAATCATATAATAATTTTGCAGTTTTACAACGAAAGTCAATAAGCAATGACGGTAATAGAGGATAACAAGGACTTTGAACCAGAAGTTGGATATAGAAGTGAAGTTGAATTGAACAGAAAAAAGTGAGTTTATTATGTAAAGTTTTAATAATATTTAAAAATAAAGTGATGTAAAAGAAAATGGGTTAATTTAAAAAATTACGAAGAATAATTATCCGATGCTAAGTCGTCCGCACACAGAAAAAATATGTGAATAGTTTGTAATATCAATTAAAATTTTTGTGTAATATCAATTTTAAAAATAATTAAATTTTCTCCTATAAAAAATTTAATAATATCAAATTAATTAATCAAATAAATTTTTAATTGAAAACAATAATTGGTGAATACTTTTTTCTGTGTGTCTTGTTTCAATAAAAAGACTTTCTGCTTGTTATTGAAAGAATAATATTAGATAAATTGACAAACGTATTCAGAATAGAATAAAGATGTTTTTTTTAACGTATTGTGCTTGTCTTCATAACATTTTGAAAGTGTTTTATAGAGTGTTTTATAGTTGCTTAACCAGAGAGAGTTTCATATTGTTAAAATATTAATAGGCAGATTAAAAAAAATCCGTTCTAAACTTTTTAAATTTGTATGAAAAATAACGAAAATTCGTTTCAAAAAATATTATTTTCATAAAAAATTTTAAAAAGAAAAAACCTTTTGTATTTATAAAATCTAGCCTTTAATTATTAAATTAATTAAGGGCTCGCGCAATTGTGTATAGTAAGAGAATTAAATGAAAGACCGCACTACGCGGTTCCCCGTCAGGGCATTTTGCGCATCTTACACATTCTATGAATACTACGCTCTTTTTCATTTCAAATTGACCACCACGTATCTTGAGCTGCATAAAACTTGGCATCACTGATTATCAAGATCAGAGGCCGTATTTTCAGTTGTTACACTAGCGTTCACTATAACTGTCAAAATAATTTATTCGGACGCATATAGCAACAAGTGAATCCTGAAGTTGTTAAACACTTCAAAATTCAACATAACGGAATATGACCCCAGCTGATTTTTTTTTTGGCTTGACTCATGCAAAACTAGCAAACCTGTATTGTTATATGTATTTATTTTTTACTTAAAATTCTCGTTTGTATTTTCAGTAAATGTTTGAAGTGGTTGCAACAAAAAACTTTAAAGTTGTGTGTCTGTATACTAGTTGCAGCTTGTCTTTGCATGATCGCAACGTTTTGTTATCTGGCCATACATGTCAAAGACTTAGCCATCGAAGAAGTACTGAGATGTGACATTAATCGACATACAACAACAGTTTCTAATAAAAGTGTTCGGTAAGGATATAATTATGTATTTTATTTTAACAAAAACTAAATTTTTTATATTGAAAATATATGAAGAAAACTCAGTATTATCATCATTTCTGTGGCAAAAAGGAAAAAATGCTTAAATCGAGATAACCTTCATATTCAATAGTATCAGTGGCCAAAATCTCATTTATTTGATAAGATTCTTCAGGAAGTTATACCGCAATTACTTGCTGCTTATCTTTTTTACACGACTGCGCGACGCTTAAAAGGGTACTGTGCTTATCAGCTTATGTAGTATACATTATACGTCATGCATTACATACGCTTACACGTTGAGTGCATGATATTTTATTCTTCTTACACACACAATCAAACGTACAATATGCAAAATAACAAGGATACTCAAATCAACACTTTATTTCTTTTGAGTGTTTGTTACGAACAAGAAATCTTTGCGAGATCGCTTGTAAACATTCATATATACGAACATCAATACATTCATTTTGCTTCACATATTAAACGACTGCATTTATTATTTGTTAAGTATAATACATGCCACGAGAATACATTTAAAAAACAAGACGTATTTACATATCAAGTCTGTTAATACAGGCCTCTAGTAAGTACGATTGTGCGTTCCTTTGTGGCACGATATGAACCGAACGCGTGGATCAATTTTTATGATTCTTATATCAATCTATTTGTTTTAATCCTGGGACAATAGTGAAAACTCAATATTCCGCCATTTTGTAAATACAGATAAAAAAATTAGAAGTCGATGAACTATAGCAAAATGGATATCACTCGAGAGGTATTTAAAAATCATCTCCTATGATTTGAATGACCATTTAGAACACTGAGGTCAGTTTTTTGGCACAATTGTGCAAAATAAAATCACACACATTCTTATTCTCTTTCATTTAAGGGCCACTCAGACTATAATGAAAGTATTAATACTTTTGACGAAAATGCATCCCTGGTCTTATATTTGTTTCAAAATTTTCAAAGAAACAATAACAACTCAACATGTCAGAGCTGCATTTTCCACAAAAGTATTAATACATGTATAATAGTCTGAACGGGGTTTTAGTCGTCAAATTATTCATAGATACAGGGAAAGAAAAAAAGTGGTATGCGAAAAATATTTTATAATCAGTAAAGCTTTTCGCGATATTCAATGTGTTTTATGTTACAAAAATTTTAGGGAAAGAAATGAATATGTATTAAAAAGATATTTTGATTTTTCTTGGAGCAGCTTCACTAAACTGCATTTAATATTAGAACCTAAAAGACCAATAAATCGGGAAATAAAAGACCAATAAGTCAGATAAGTTATCTAAAAGTTTATTTTTGGAAATTCTTCACAGTTTTCTTTGAAAGGTTCAATGCTGCGTAACTCATAAAATATGGGTTGCCCCCAAGTTTTTTATATAATTTTATTTCCCAATTTTTCTATTTTTTATCACATAGGCTAATTTTAATTTTTTTTTGAGCAGCTTTACTTAATTGCATTTCTTCCATATATTTATTTTTTTTATGTACTTTAGAGACGATTGAGAAAATTTTTCTCACACATACAACTATAGTTTTACTTTTGACATCACTTTGAACCAGTGTTGCCAGAATTTCTAAGGCTGAAATCTGCAAAATTTAAAAAATTTTCACGAAAAAATCTTCAAATTCTGCATTTTATTTTTAAAATCTTCAAAAAATCTTCAAAGCAATTTTAAAAACAACTTTTCTTATATTTTATTCAAAAAATTTACATAGATAGAGATGTACATGTGTAAAAAGAATACTTTTTCATTACCCCATATTTATAAGATTTAACGTTCAATCAGATTTTTTTATGAATATAAGCCTTTAATGCTCGAAGAAAGTGAATTTCGTTTCTGCTTAAGAAACTCATCAGCAGCCTTCAACCAGAATTTTTTTAAATATGGTAAAAAATTTCATGTTTATAGAACGACTATCAATATGTTATTAAGAATTACGTACACAAACATAATGGGTAATATTTATAAAATTTATTTTGGGTTACAAAATGGTTAACAAACAAATTTCCAAAGTTTGTTTTATAAACCTTTTGTAAAAGAATCGAGCAAAAATCTTTACAGGCTAACATTTTCGATTTTGAATCCACTATTATTTTATCATTACCTTTTTACAATGAGATGCCAAATTAGTTAAAGCCTGCTGATGAGTTTAGTGGCTTTTCCACACGCAAAGTTTTCTTTTGCAAAGTCTTGAGTTTGTTGAACAAAAGAGAATATATAATAAGATTTATTTTTTCTTCTCTCCTACAAACTCAAGCCTTTGCAAAAGCTGTTGCGTGTGGAAACCCCGTCTTTCTTTAGGAGAAATGAAATGCATACAACCAAGAAACAAATGTAAATTATTTATAGTTATGTGCAAAAAATATAAAATTAATGAGAAAAGAAATCGGATATAAAAAATTATACAAAAAATTCATTTAATTTGTTGCATAAATATCAAAAAGGAGTTCGAAGTTTTGTTTTATTCAAGTTTACTTGATTGAAAATCCCTTCCACATTCGCAAATGAATGTGGTAAAGACTTTAGATTATATTACCAAACTTAGGGCTGCAAAATCGTAATCTGAATATTGCTTTATATCAGATATTCTATTCCAGAAGCTTGCCAAAGTTACTTCTTCTTTTTCTTTAATGATGTCTTCTAAGTTAAAAAATTGTAACTCTATAAACTTTGAGTCGTTCACACATAAATTAAACAAAAAGTAGTAGCAGTAATAGGAAAAATTAAAAAAAATGCACTATAATTGGAGTTAAAAAATCTGCGTTTTTAGGCCAAAAATCTTCAAATCTGGATTGCTTCTTTTTGGAAGGTAAAAATCTGCAAAATCCAGATAAATCTGCATTTCTGGCAACAGTGCTTTGAACCGTAGAAAATTCAACGGTTCAAAGTTATTCGCAGTTGTGTTTTTTGATTTTTTTTTAATTACTACATTTTGATTAAGAATCTCATTTGGAGAGGGAACGAACTAATTTAAAGAGAGCTGTTCGTCACAACTAAATAGTATACAGTATACACTCAGTTGCAGCTCATTTTAGTACAAAAGAGCTGTTAGACCATTGTTAACATATTTTATTTTCAAAAATCTTCAAGTCAATCAAAAAAATAAATCTTTTTTTGTTGCTAAAAACTTTTTTTTATAATTTTGAGCTTACTGCATTGAAATTCAGTTAAAACTATTTTGTTTCGCGTAAACTAACCTAGCAGACATAAGCCTAAATTTGTTAAACAAAATGTTTACTGTATATATTTTTACATTCTACATACATATGTACATACATACATACTCCCGGACTTGCTCAATCTGTCACAAAAAGAGGAGACAAATTATGTCATTCGATATCTAACTAATTTTCATAAAATTGTGTTTGTGTTATACTTGGGTCAAACTCATTCAGTCCGTCTCTTTTGACACAAACCTACATGTAGTTTAAGTCGGTTTGATCAAAAACAACCGCCTAAATAAGATCGTCCGAGGTCTTGTTTGTATTAAAATTTCGATCGATATCGAATGACATAATTTACTCTCATATTTAAGCCAATTATTTCTTTTAATACAAGCGTGGTTTAGCAGAATGAGTTTTTGTAGATTGAGGAAACCATTGTTGAAATTTCATACTTTTTATGAAACAAGTCAAAAGGAACTTCAACTAATATCTTAGGAGTAGATATTATTATTTATCATATGTGTTTTCAAAAATCTTATTTCTAGCTAAGAAATCTTTTAGTCTTTTTAACATCTCAACAAACTTCAAAAATAATATAAATCTTCACATATGGTAACGCTGTGTTAGACACAAGTCTAATCAGTTGCGTGACTTGTTGTTGTTTTTTCTGTAAATCCATGCTGGCTATCAACAGGGCTGTCAGATATGGTGATTTTTCTCTACAAACTTGGCAGCTTGTTTGGCGTAAAAAATTTTTGTTTCACGACATGACGATTTTTAGCTTAATTTAGCTTATGATTTGGTATGTTTCTAATTAAATGTATTGTTTCCTAAAATAATTAAAGTTAACACCGACTTTCGCAATATGATTGTAAAAGAAATAAATTTCTGAAAATCGACCAGAAAGTTTAAAACTGCTCTACTGAAAATCAGTAAACTATGACTTAAGCACTTTTTCCTTATTGACACAATTTCATATTTGCGAGGATAATGTGCATAATATACTGTACATTGATTTACATCCACAAACTAATTTTACATTTGACATACATAAATTTATTGTGTAAAAGTTTTAAATACAAGAAGTTGAGTCAATAAACCATTCCAATTAATGACCTTCCTTGTACGTGTAACATTTATTTTATTTGCAATTGGGAATATGCTAATTCAATCAAATACAAACAATATTAAATAATTTGTCTTGCCATTAATTTAAGTCTTACTGATATGGAAGAGGTATTGACAAGGAATTACATTGGCTGCCAAGAGAATAAATGTAAAATTTTTTGCTACAATGCCATAGATATCTATGCAAGTTTGCACGCAACTATTCAGGTAGAAAAAAAAGTTTCTATAACTCCCTAAATATTATAGTTAAATTATCTAGAGCTTTAAATTTTTTTATTTTTTTTAGGTTACTTCATGCAGCTCTTTAGACACATTGCTGATCATAGGACAGTCTTTTTCCTCTGGTATTTTAGAAAACATGTGGTTAGCTGCGAATAGAAACTTCAGGGAAGTTATTATATATTGCAGTAATATAAAGACTATTGCAAATGAAGCCTTTAACTTGCCGATGTTCCAAAATATCCTACAATTGTCGTTGTTCAGTATAAATATAACCAACCTGGAGAGTGATGCTTTAAAAGGGCTGCATCGGCTCAAGATTTTAACAATTACATGTTATGTGAAAACATTTGAACCGGCTATTTTGCAACCAGTAAATAAAACTTTAAAGCAATTAGAATTAAACTCGCATTTAAAAATCAATGGCAATGAAAATTTCTTTGGTGCGGTTTATTTAAACAATTTGCTGCACTTGGACTTAAGCTACAACTTTTTTAATGGTTCTTTGGGCAAAAATTTATTCCAGTCCACACCAAATTTAAAAAGATTAATACTAAAAAAAAGTCAACTTCAACATATAGACGAAAATGCCTTTGAAGATTTAGCAGAGAAATTATTATTTGTTGATCTATCAAGAAATCTTTTGACAACTTTAGCGCCTGGGGTTATTCGTCCCATTTTAATTGGCCAGCAAGAGGCCAAGTTAAGTTTGGCTGACAATGATTGGATTTGTAATTGCAAACTACAGGAATTGGCAGAGCTTTACATAAACTATCGTGAAAAGTTTTTGGATAGCCTCAAGTGTAAAACTCCATTTAACTTAGTTGGAGTGTCTCTGGGCAAAGTGAATTTTAGCCAAGAAAGCTGTTCGACTGCTGCAGTAAATGCAAATGATTTAGCAGCAACACCAGCGATATTTCTTAAAAACTTTACTGCAAAAGCATTGTCACAAGCTAATGTTTCTGATAATGCAGCTTTTTCAGATGTCTTAAAAGTGCAGGACCAAGCTGCCAAAGTCAACAGCTTAGAAAAGGTAAAAGCAGGAGTAACTAAAACCAACTCACTAAAAAGCGATAAAATTAACACTGCGGAAGACATACTTCCAGTTCCTGACCTTAAATTGAATTTTATAAGCGAAAACAGCAGTGTCCTTGTAAGCGTAAAAAACAAAATTAATGCCTTAATCTTGTGGTTCAGCGATCATCATTTCGAGTCATCCATAATTAGCTACGACGAGAATTCCAAATACTATGAGTGCATGCTTTATGTTGCTCCTAAGCTAATAATTGGTCCCCTGCAGGAAAATACAACCTATACATTTTGTTTGATAAACTCTAGTGAGAGTGCTATTTCACCCTTTAACTGCTTGCCTTTGTATGTGCCCGCCAAGAGTTATGACAATATATGGATTTCCGCCGACCAAAAGAAATTCACCATCGGCATGTTGTGTTTAATATTTTTGTTGTCCATGACTGCCGGTGCCTTGATTGCTTATTTTGGCATTAAGGCATATCCAAATCTTTTGGAAAGCTCCAAGCATAAATCGTTAGTTAAACAACCGGATCGGCCATGTTACATTGCCACCATTTCAGAGACAGAATATCAGAAGCAAAAAAGGAAGTCATGCACAAAGAAAAACTATTTGATAAAGTGAGTATTTTACAAAACGCTACAATTTTTTTTCGTACAAATATGTTTCCCCTCTTTGCTTAAATGCCATAGGAAGTGGCTTTAGTTGTTTTTTTTTCATAAACATACCTGATCGCACAGTGGCGCTTAGGACAAAAATAAAATCAATACATTTTTATCTTCAAAACTTCTGATATCGCATATGCGATAACAAAATGACGTTTAAGCGTCTAAGGAATTGCACTTTCAAGACATCCTTCTAAAGTGAATTGTGGGTAAGGTTGAACACATCGTTTTATAAAAATTTTTCTAAGATGGTAACTCTTAAATGGAACATTTCCTGGCTTAGACATTTCAAGTGGGGCTTAGAGGAGTAGAAAATAAAACTCTACAGGAAAAGTACGAAAAAAAATTGATCTTGTTGAATTTGCATTTCCGAGCCCTGGTTTAATGTATTTTAACCTCACGCAGAATTGCTTTCGGAAGACAACCTCAGAAGTGATAACGGTTGGGGACTGTTTGGTAATGTTTGCCTACTGACGATGTTCCTCAGCAAAGCCCAAATAAAAAGTGGGCAAATTTGAACTTAGCTAGTAAGCTGGCTGTTAGATAATAAAATGTCAAGAATTGAGCTGTCATCCTTTGAAATTTATTTAGCAAGAAGTTGGGAGATTCAAGCCGTGGAACGTTACACTCTTCAACAAAGAATTTTAATTGTGAAGTTTGTGAATTTTAATTTGAGAGACCGAATTTGCATGAACTAAGCAGAAATAATTGATGTTCTGAATGATCAAATTCAGCACTGCATTGACGAGATAAGCAAAGTTATGTTGCAATATGTGATTAAAAATTTTGTGAAAAGAGTGGACGTCTGTCGAAGTGCTAGAGGTAGAAATTTGCGCGACATTATATTCCATTATTACTTGTTTACTTGCCATGTTCCTACTATACATTGGTATCCATAAAACCAAATTTGCCAAACAAAAAAATTGTTTTTAAGCCAATTTACTTCTTAAACTTAAATTTTCCCACCCTTTATATGTAGACGTCACCTAACCAACAAGCAAACATAAATTTCAAAATTTTTAATACATTAAACATTGATCAAATAAATTTAATTCGGTATTCTTGTAAGAAAGGACATTATTTTTGTTCCATATCAAAACGTTTTCATGTTAAATACATTCAACGCACCCTGAATACTAAAAAAAACATGTGACACATCTTACACATTATCGATAGCATTGAAAATAAAGTAAAACTTGGCATCACTGAGTATTTAAATCAGCTGATTTATTCATAATGCGCTTGTAACACTTAACAGCCGTGATACTCTATCATACACAATCGTGCAATTTTTGAGAAAATACAACCCTGCTTGATGGAGTTCGCGAAAATTTCCAAAAGACAATAACAATTTATTAGACCCGTACCTGGATTCTGTAACTTTTTGCGAACCGAAAATCGTAATATTTATCGACAATTTTATTCGCTTGCGGTAACGATAATGTGATTCAGTAATTTATTTTTTACGATAGCCTCCATCCTTATCTAACTCACCATTTAATTCAATGTTATGTGGTATCTCTGTATAGAAAATGTGAAAACAAAAAGCTCAAAGAATAATAAAGAATATTGTTAAAATATGTTACTGAATACCAAAGTCGATACATTTTCATTATATTTATTATAGCGATACGATTATCTCGATAAAACTTACAGAATCAAAATGTGAAAACAAAAAGCTCAAAGAATAATAAAGAATATTGTTAAAATATGTTACTGAATACCAAAGTCGATACATTTTCATTATATTTATTATAGCGATACGATTATCTCGATAAAACTTACAGAATCAAGGTACAGTAGAGCGATTTACTAATTTTTTATGATAATCGTATCGTTAAATAAATTGTAACGAAAATGTATTGAATTTGCTATTCAGTAATATTTTTAACGATACTTACTGTAGGTTAACGTCAGCTGTGTCGTTATTTAAGCAAAAATAATGTGCTGTTAATTTTACCGACAAAATATCAGCTAAGTCCTATCGTTCAAAAGAAGTTTCAGAATCACACAATCGTTATTTTAAGCGACAAAATGTATAGACAAAAATTACGATTGTCGGATCGTTAAAAATTACTGAATTGCACTACAGGATTATATTTCTTCTTAGAATGTACACTTGTAGAGGATAGTGAGTCATGACTTTAAAAATCTATAAAGTAAGCCCACTCAAAGTGTGTTAATACCAAGTGACCTTATTAGCGCAGCTGATCGTCAGCTGATTTTAACTCAACCGTCAAAATTCATATAAAATAGTCCAAAATCTTAAGCCGAACTTTCAACATACAAACAAAAATAATCCTACAACGAATTTGTATGTATGTCGTTGTAATTATAAGGCCATTTGGTGTTAATACACTTTGAAGCCAACTTTATCCATTTCTCGTGTCACGGTACACTATCCTTTGTACCATGGTGTAATTATACACGTTAAACAATAATACGGCAACCATAGCTATGTAAAGAACCGAAGAATGTCAGAAGCACAAAAATTTTTATAACAAAACCAAAACAAAACAATGTTTCTGACATTCGTTAGCTACAAAGGACAAAGAGCAAACAATTATCAGCTGAAGTAGCGCTGTCAGCTTTTTAGATACACCTTGTTTCGTACTCTACCAATTATAACATACTAAAGCACAAGTTATACGAGGACAGATCAATAAGTTTCGTCATTTTTTTAAAATAAATTTTTGTTTTAGAAAACAAATTTTGTATTAGAAAAAACCTGTAATTAAGTTAAAAAAGTCTCGGACTTATTGACCAGCCCTCGTGCGACCATAGCACTAATTAAATTAAGTTCACTGAAAAATAAAAGCCCTACTCATTAATAAATTTTGTTAAATATAAATATATATATATATATATATATATATATATTTCATTTTTATTTCGTTTTTTAGACCACCGCAAACGCCATCACCTGTAGAAACACCCTTACCCTACTGCATATCGGCAAAAGAAATTGAAAATTTATCTAAAACCTGTTGTGAGGAAATACTTCCCAGCTATGAATTCGCTAATGATGATGATTATGAAAAACCTAAAATATGCCACGATCAGTATGCGTTTGTGCCACGCCGTAGTGCACTCAATATGCAGAACACGGCTCCAGATTCACCACCACCGCCACCGCTACCCAAACGTAATTCAAATGAATCGGATAGTTCTACTGCAGTTTTAAATTGCTTGTCCAGCAACTGAGGAGTAAAGATCTTCTTATAGGATGGCAGATAATCTAGAAATTTGTTTTGCTTTCTTATTTACAAATGTACTTGTACTTAAGTGAATTCAAAAATGTTTATGTCATAAATATTTTATATTCAGGTATGTGATGGAAAACGATCGGTTTTAAAACGATTTCAAAATAAATTCAGTGAAGTGCGACTTTGACCCGCGCACGAAGGGTTCCGTACGGGCACGAGATATGTAATTCAATACGAACAATATAAACTATAGTCTTGGGATTTTTTTTCGTTTTTGAGTTTTTTCGGTTTTAAGCGTTTTATAGTTTGGGGGTTTTTTGAATTTATTGGCGCTTTCTGAGTTTTGGCACTTTTTTTCACGTTTTGGAGATTTTTTTTGGTTTTTGAAGTTTTTTTAATTTTGGCAATTTTTATTATTTTGGCGTTTATTTTAAATTTTGGCGATTTTTTTATTTTGGCGATTTTTTTTAAATTTGGCGATTTTTTTTTTAATTTTTGGCGATTTTGTTTTTCATTTTGGCGATTTTTTTCACATAAACAATTATTTTGGTTTTAGCGCATTTTTTGCGTTTTAGCGATTTTTTCCGGTTTTTGGCGTTTTTTTCATATTGGCGATTTTTTTCACTTAAACGATTTTTTCGAATTTGGCGATTTATTTATTATTTTAAGTCCTAGAATTTTTTTTTAATTTTGTCGATTTTTTTCGATTTGGCGATTTTTTTAAAATTTTTGGCGATTTTTTTCAGGTTTTGGCGATTTTTTTCGGTTTGGCGATTTTATAATTTTCGGATTTTTTAGTTTTACCGTTTTGGAAAATTTCAAGAGTTTACCTCTTACGGTCTCCAAGATATAGCAATTTGTCAAAATTACAAAGTCAAAATTGCATTAACTGATGGACCACCCTTTAATTTAAATTTTTTTAATATTTTAATGTTTATTGTTGTAGTCTTTATAAAAATACACTAATTTTACAAATTTCAAGTGTCAATATAAATATGTACATACAATTGTATGTATATTACATGAGATTTTAACATTTTTCGTCGCTCGTTTTGGAGCACCCTTTAATTTCTAATTCTCATTTATTTGTTGTAGTGGCCAAGGTTCTACGTACTCTGTCCAAATTTCAGGTCCGTAGCTCTTACGGTTCCTGAGAAAATACCGTGTGACGGACAGACGGACAGACGGACAGACGGACAGCGTAGCGAAAACAATAGGGTTCCATTTTTCACCTTTGGTGAACGGAACCCTAACAATCCTTTTAAAAGGGTATGATGAATTGTTAAACGATTTTGAGTACCATTTTTGAGCTAATTTTAAACTATCAACTTCTAAACTATAAAATATAAATAACATAATAGGGCTGTAAAAATAAATTTTTTTAAAAATGTTTGGAAGACCTATTAAAAACAACTTTTAAAATTATTGACAAAACGACTATATATATGAAACATATCACATCTTTTATCGTTTTCAAGTTTACTTTGTTCTTAAATCGTTTTTCATCACATACTTGAAATATATGGAATACGAATAAAATTGAACCAGTATTAAATTCACAACTATGCGGCTGTCAAGTTTAAGAAAGTTTGCAATATATATATATATATATATATATATATATATATATATATATATATATATAAAGCATCTACTCGCTAAGGAAAGTCAACGAGTTAGTGACTTTTTGAATGAAGCGCCTCTACTCATCTCAACAAGCAACTGGTCGCATTCACAAGACGTAACAGTTGCGCAACCGTTGAGTGTTTGTCTTAGAAACGCATAGTTGAGGACTTTCGCTCCACTAACAGTTGAGTAATTGCTGCCTAAACAGCTGAGCGAAAAGATTTATGCCCTTTAAACTATAATGCAACGCCACTTTTAGGTGGCGGCTGCATATATTTGTTAAATTTTACATTAAAAATGCGATAAAAGAACGAAATTAAGGAATTAAATTAAATTATTAATTTCATCAAACATTTGTACGTTTATTATTCTGTCTATTTAATTATATATTATTAATTCACTGTTGTGCTTAAAGATTTTTTTGAGCACATGGCGGCTTAGCAGGTCTTTCTTTTTATTGCAGTGTTGTGCAAGCACAGAATATTTATTTTTCGGATCAAATTTTATTGTAAAAATGGAAGATTCCTGGGCTGCTGACTTCATTAAATATTCTGTATTGTATATACATTTTAGCTAAACTGATTAATTTAGCCAATCTATATTATTTTCTTTGTTGCTCTTTTATTCCTTTTCAATTGTTTGCATTCATCAGCTGTTCATTTTGCATTACATCCATCAAGCCGTTACTAAGAAGTAGCTCTTGGGGCCAACAGTTGCCAACAGTTTCACAACAGTTGAGCTCAACATTTACATCTTATTAATGTGACCATTGATAGCAGATAACCGCTCGATTTGAGGGGAAAAAAACTACTACCCAAGACAAGCCTAAGCTTCATGTATATGTAATATTATGGAGGCTTTTTACCACAAATTTCACTGCTAGAAATATTGCTTAGTGAATTTCATTATACGATCAGTTGAGGTTACTACATGCAAAATAATTTAAAAAAGTCACAATATGCTTTTGTCCGATTGGAGCTAGAAAGTGTAAGAGATTGTGGAAGCTATAAGCATCTCACATGGTTTAGTGGTTTCAATGAGTGAATGATTACTTGGGTGGCATTGGCTGAAGGAGTTAGCACGTTGACTACAAAATCGAAGGTTCTAGGTTCAAGACCGGTATCCAACAGTCATCAAGTAACAGCATTACGTATTTTTCTGATGTGAATTAGTGTCTGTTTGTATCAGTTATTGTAGGAAAGTTCAAGCTATGAAGACATAGACATTGGTCCGTGAACTATAACGGCTTCAACGGATACTAATGCAAATGTGACATTAGAGCACCCTCCTTTATCGGCATTGTGTGGCAGAATCATTGACGAAATAAAATACAAAATAAAATGGCAACTTAAAACAGCTACAAAATTTAATATGCCTCATTGACACCAGAGGCGCTGCAAAACTGCATTAATAAACAAACATGCAAAACTCAAAGTGGTAAAATGATCAAGTTTTCTTCTCTCTCTTCCTACTCCGACTGTCTTCTCTATCACGATACCTTTATCTAAAAGAAGGGAACACCTAGTAATAGTAGTAGGTATTCATTGCTTGGGTATTACATCTCTTTACAAAAAATAAATAAAAAATTTAACGCTAGCTGAAAGATGAAGGCATCCATCTTTCGGATAGCGGCGTTTGCTAAAAATCTAATCGTGTACTAACTTTGCACGAGTTTTTGACGTTATTAAACTGCAATATGAATAAGGTTTTGCACTATAACCTTGCACTAATAACCTTAACAAAAACTTGGATCAAAAACAACACACCACGGAACATAAAGCAGTCTAAGTATGGGGTTTCCGGGTAAATTGGAGCCAAACATGGCCGAGAT
Organism: Tachina fera; assembly: GCA_905220375.1. Classification (NCBI taxonomy): domain Eukaryota; kingdom Metazoa; phylum Arthropoda; class Insecta; order Diptera; family Tachinidae; genus Tachina; species Tachina fera. The sequence goes on along the minus strand of LR999967.1, from coordinate 96,409,534 downwards.
GGGTTGTGAGCCGTCATGTCAACCATTTTTTGAAGGGCATGCGGGATGATGCAAAATAACTACCGTCATAAGGGTAAAACAATTTCTGGTGAATATTATGCCAACTTACTGAGTCAGTTTAGTTAAGATTTGATGACCGCATCGAAATACGAAAAACAAATTCAAGCAGAACAGAGCAATGATGCACGCGTTTGAACTTTCGCAATACCCCAGACAAATTACTGCAACACGTACAGGCATGTTCTGCAAATTGGTACATTTCAAATCACGGTGATTTCAAAAAATTTATAAAACCTAAATCATTGCTTAAGTGAATCGTACGATTTATAGCGTTGGAAGATGAAAAATAAATAATCCGCAGTTTTCAGAACAGAAATCAAATTGTGCAAAAAGAAACCGTACCCTATTGGGGTGAAAGTTCAAATTTTACCTCCTATTTTGATTGGCGATTTTGCGGCAAAAGTCAGGCATTTTGTACTAGACTAATGGCTTGTTTCAAAATAACGAAAGAAAACTGAAACGAAACTTTCGACTGAAAATTTATATTGAAAACAACAATAAAATATGAGAATTAGTTTTTGTTTTCAATATAAATTAAAAAAAGTCGAAAATCTCGTTTTGTTATTGTGAAAGAGTTCATAAATAAAAATGAAACGATCGAATTTGAAGTCGAAAAATGCCAGGCACGATAAGGGAAATGCCTAAAATTGTATTAGATTTATTTTCCATTCCAATTAAATAACCCTCCGGCCTTATAGTGCGCATGTCCATATACATACGTCCATATGTACATATATGCTTGCTATGTCCTCGTTCAGTTAAGAAAAAAAAACTCGCTTAAGGGAAAACTGTCAACACTATTTATTAGCAGATATAAAACAAAACAATTGCAATAAGTTTGCACACAAAATAATTAGTTTAGGAACTCGCTGAAAATATTCTCTGTATTTTTTTTATTTTCTTAGGCTTTCGAACTGGACCCTTTTCGACTTTATGTTTCTCCACAATTCCCTTGTTTTTCTTAGTTCTCTCCCTTTTTATTTTTCTTTCATTTGCTTTAAAATTTTTGTGCAAGGGACTTGTAGCCGGTACTCGAAATGACCCTGACAGGCCATTTCCCTTAACACTAACCACTTCGCCATTCTCCAAAGCAGTCTTGAACAATTTTTTTATAAAAGATAAACGATGTTTGGCTTCAGCTGGCGTTAACAAATAATTATGCAAAATATAATTGCGTATTTTGGCAAGAGAAAACCCTTTACGGAACTGGCTAGACAAAGCTTTTATAGTTTGCTGCAACATCATTTTTGTAGGCATGGGTTTGCTGTGAAAACCAGGTACGACAAGCCTAACTGGAGGACTGCTGTCGCTTGCAATAATTTCATCCTGTTTTATATCGCTGGTATCGATAGTGTCCTGGATTTCTAATATATCTGCCATTACTTTTTATTAAAAAATATATTTTATTGACTGTATTAAAAAATATATTTATTATTTATTGATGTTCAGTAATTGTTTAAAAAATTATTTATGTTTAAATAAGTTTTCATTTAAATACAATAAAAAACTAAGGTAAATTGTTTTATTTTATGTATTAAAAAACTTATGGTATGATAAAAAAATTCTACTGTTGCAAAAAACTTGTTTCCCAAAATGGTATTTCTAAGACCCACATATCTTTCAAATCAATTTAAAGCTTTCAAGAAAATTATACTGACCACAAAAATAAGCAATAAAATAAATTTGAATTTTTTTTACACAAAACGTTTCCTTGCGCGTTAAAAATAATTTTTAGTACTATGCAACAAATTGAAACTTTTTGAAAAACACACGGACTGGACAGTATAAGTTCGATAGTACTATCAAAGGGTAGTAATACCCGCGATTGTGGTGACCAATTTTTTTATGGGACTAGGGTTTTACTACCATTGAGTAGTACTATCGTACCTATACTTTTAAGTCGGTGTGAATTTTTCACTGTTGCACAGTGTAATTAGTGCTTTTTGGAAACTGTTACGTACTAGACGTACGTATAGACTCTATATGCATTTCGTTACTGCTCAAGCAATTCATTAGTACACTTTAATCATAATTAAAAAAAAAGAAGTTTACAAAACAACAATGCTTATAGATGAACTCTAAATAAGTAATTGACAATTACAAAACCTGCAATCACAGTAGATTACAAAACTTTTATAAAAATGCATGTTTAAAATTCGTATGTATGTATGTGTGATCATTTGCGGCACTATATCGACCGAACGCGGCAACTGATTTTGTGGATTCTTACATCGATAAGTTTGTCTTAATCCTGGGAGTGTCGCTAAAGATATGACAGTAGTTAAAACCCAATATGGCGGCCAACAGACGCCATTTTATAAATACGAAAATATGAAAAGTTGACGAACTATGTACATTAGAGTGGCCGTTAATTGTATAGATACTTTTTTTTGATTTCTTCTACTCTCACCCCCCAAATCGGTTCAGTTTTATGCAAAAAAAAAAATACAAAGAAATTTCATACCGATAAGTTGTGTTTTATGGTGTGCGTCCGGCCCTCAAAGTTGGCCTTCAAGCCCTTTTTTCAATGTAATTTTTTAAATATGACTATATTTTTAAAAAATAATTTTACAAATGACATATGACAATATTTTAGCTCTTTAAGCCAAAAACATTAGTCTCAAAGAAATTTTTTGTTAAAATTAATATTTTAGAAAATAATGAGGAAAATTACCAACAAAATACTAACAATTTTATGTAACAAAATTATATTTATATGGAAATTTTTATTTTAAGCATGTAAAATAAATTATTTCATACATAAACATAATATAGTCAAAATTAAACTAAACCAAAATAAAATTACATTGAATATATGGGCTTGAGGGCCAACTTTGAGGGCCGGACGCATCCCCTAAAACACAACTTATTATTAATCAATTTTTTTGTATTTTTTTTACATATAACTGAACCGATTTGGGGGATGAAAGTAGAAGAAATCAAAAAATAACGCCCACCATAATGTACATATATCAAAATGTATATCATCCGATATAAAATAATTTTTAGATTTTTCCAATGATTGTTCATTTTAAATGACTATTTAGGATATTTGGTTGAAGTAGATTTATTTGATTTTTTTAATTACTACTATGTTTAAGGGTGACAGTTTGGGTTCGAGATTAAGATTAGTTTATTTCTCTAATTAGCTAATCCAAAAATTAACTTAATCTCACATATTTGAGTTTGATGTTTTTGAATGATAGTTTAAACTTGTCGTTATGTGTAGTAGTATTACCATACTGAGAAACATAATAGTGGCAAAATTTTCTGAGCAAAAGTCATACATGTTATTAACAAACTTTGATTTTTTATCGGAAGAAGGAGAAACAGTAATATTTTATTATTTACAAGTAAATATTTCGCATGTTAAAGCAAATATATAAATAATATAAAATATACATATATGTATATTTATTTATGTGTTTTAAATACATACAAAAAGTTATATTTTTCGCAAGTGTTTGTTGTCAATACTAAAGTAAGATTAAACCACCACGACTGGTTGCTTAAACTGGCAAGTAAACCCATATAATCGACTACACAAAAATCACAAATGAAGATTAATGTTAATTTAATATCTAACCTTTAACTCAAAAAGTCGCCTTAAGTCAATATTTAAAATATTTAATCTTGCATGTTTATACAATAATCTTCTCAAACATAACATTATCGAAGCAACTAATATTTAAAAGCAATATTTGTTTTCATTTCTCAATATTATGTTTTCTTAAAATTTATTCAGCTGGTTTTTGTATTCATGAAACCGACAATTACTGCTTTGTTTTACTGAACTTCACTTTGTTTATAACTCATTAATAAAGCTTGATATAAGTAATTAAAAATCTTCTCTATTATTTATTCAATTAGCCAAACAGTTTTTTTGCCAATTTAGCTTTCGTCCTAAATGCAAAAATTAAATTATTAAAAAACAATAAGAGTATAATTAGCAATATGAAAAGTAGAAAATGTTTCAAGCTGTTTTTTCTTTCTGACCTAAGGTTTATTGACAAGCGAAATACAACGCATTAACACTGATTAAAAAGCAATATATAGATGTGTATGTTTATATCGTTACCTTAATATAGAAAGGCCCTAACAAATTTTTTTTATATCGAGATTTTTACATTTTTCGATACATTAGATATTTTGCTATCGAAGTATATAAAAAACTCATACTGTTACCTTAAAATAGAAAGGCCTTAACTATTTTTTTTAAATCTCGATTTTCGCATTTTTCGATATATTAGATGTTCTGCTATTTAAATATATGAATAACACGGTTTCAAAAAATAATGAGTTACGATTTCGAAAACGATATATTTATATAAACAGAAACAATTGCCATCATTGGTATAGTATCCAAACTTAGCGCTAAAATTAAAAAACGCTAAAATTAAGAAACAAAAATTAAAAAAAAGTTACATTACATAAAATATTCGATGACATAGGCTAACATTGGTGTAGTATTTCATATTTAGTATCCGTAAGGAATCCTTTTTATACAGGTAAAATTAGCTTTATACTGAATTTATTTCACTATATACACATAAAATAAATGTTTCTGCGATAAACAACGTTTAATTGAAAATAAATTCAGTGAAGTGCGACTTTGACCCGCGCACGATGGGTTCCGTATGGACACGAGATATGTAATTCAATACGAACTTTAGCCCATATAAAATATAGTTTTGGCATTTTTGTTCGTTTTTGACGTTTTTTTTAATTTTGGCGATTTTTTTTAATTTTATCGATTTTTTTTCATATAGGCGATTTTTTTGGTTTTAGCAATTTTTTCGGTTTTTGGAGGTTTTTTCCATTTTGGCAATTTTTTTAGTTTTGACATTTTTTTCTCGTTTTGTTTTCGGTTTTTGGTGTTTTTTATTTTTTTTTTGGCAATTTTTTCGTTTTGGGGACTTTTTTTAATTTTGGTGATTTTCGGTTTTTGGCGTTTCTTCAATATGGCGAATTTTTTCATTTAGACGCTTTTTTTAGTTTTGAGACTTTTTTTTTAATTTTGGCGATTTTTTTCGGTTTTTTGGCGACTTTTCAATTTGGCGATTTTTTTTTGGTTTTTTTAAATTTTGGTGATTTTTTTTTCATACTAACAATTATTTTGTTACTGGAGCCTTTTTCGCGTTTGACGATTTTTTTGGTTTTTTTTTTCGAATTTTGCGACTTATTTTAGAGCTAGACGGACAGCGTAGCGAAAACAATAGGGTTCCTTTTTTCACCTTTGGTGTACGGAACCCTAAAAACCAACAAAAATCAATGAAAAATTTAATTGATAAAATTAAACTTTTATTTAAAAATTTCATTTAATTAAAAGTTTAATTGACTGAATACAATTCTTATTTACTTTCGTTCTTTTTTTTTGCAATTATTACAGGTACATTTTTTTGTGCACTTACTACCCACTGTTTGTAACGTTCCCGTTTTTTTTTAAGTCATGGGACGTACAACGTACTGGGTCATTTGTCACCAAATTCTACGCATGGAGCTTAATATATAATTTTGCTTTCAACAGCTCTAAATAACAGATACATACTTATACATACGGCCCCTGTACTATAAACCGATTGATTTGAAACCGCACGATTTTAGAAAACGAACTCCGACAATAGAAATATTTTTTCATATCTGAAAGAAAATTATCGCCAATGATTTTAAACACGTCTGCAGGACCATTATTAGTTTATTTTTTTAAACCTTCAATTTTCTCGGATTCGGTTTACAAAATAAGGCCGATAATATAAAGAATAATATGAATATTAACTTATTCTGTATTATTAACTACAAAATCACTTTATTGAGTTATACGATTTTTGCAGCAAAGGCACACGATATACAATTTAATTTAATAAATTAATGGGCCTAGTTATGAGTATCGTATTTCCACTACGATTTGGTTGAAGATTATGGAAAAAATATTGCAATATTCTTTAGTATAGTAAAAAATATTCATCGACGAAATCAAAATACGACACTCGTGGCTAGGCCCAATAAGAAACATGTTCGCTTCGCATTTTACATCAAGCTCTTTTGTCTAAATTTTGATCAAAAACTGAGGAAGAAAAAAAGAGATGTACAAAAGATATGTATTCCGAACTAATCTCCCTCTCAAATTAAGTTATAATTTGAACATGGAAACTTAAGATTTGTAAACCAATTCTACAAACAAAACTAACCTCATTTTAAGTTCACAATAATTCAAATAAAAACAAATTAACATATGTATCATTTTAACTGAAAGGTTTATTGACTATTAAGAATAAAACCATAAAATTGAACAGTTGAGTTAATACCACGCGATTGTTTGCCTCTCAAAATAATAGTGGCCTTGCTTAACTGACGCTCAACATCATCTTCCACACTGTAAGCGAATACGGGCTCTGCACCAAACAAATTGGGATCATGATCGGAGACACAAAAGTGAACAATCTCCAAATTGGGATTGGCAGGTTCGCTCTAAAAAAATTTAATTATCTCTTAAAGACATCTAGTTTGTAGAGAGAAAACATATAAACTTACATCTTTGGGATATGAGACATAAACATCTTGGGCTAAGCCTTTCAAAGCTGGACGATAAACATTCGTGCTATACAATAATTTAGGGCCTTTACCAGGGTTACAGTTGGAGGTATTGGCCACCACAGTACAAGCCAATAAGGTTGAAATTAAAATTAAACAAAAACTTGAGCAAAATTTCATATTTGATTTGATTATTTTATTCTAATACACAAATGTTAACTTTAAGAATTGTTGAAGTGAACTGATAAAAATTTAAAATTGTTTCGCATTATATACAGCAGCAACGAGTCAGTAAATTGTGTTTAAAGCGCTTGATGCAGAGATGGCAAGTCTGATATGATCGTAAAAATTAGTATCAACTATGAAAGAAAAATTTCAATTTATTATTTAGAAAAATATTTATGAAAAATGTTTCATATAAAATTGGTTTTATAAACCCTTTATAAAACAAAATTTTTTTTATGAATAATGCACTAAAAATATATAAAATTCTGCTGCATAATATTTTTATCGCTAAACTTTGCTTTAAAAAGCGAAAAAAAAAAATTAATAAAGTTACCAACATTTGGAAATTGTCGTTTTTTAAGGTTCCGTGCACTAAAAGTGAAAAGGAACCCTATTGTTCCGTCCGTCCGTTCGTCCGTCTGTCTGCCATAGGCTCTTACCTCGTTAACTGTTAAGGCTATGAACCTCAACCTTTCACAGAATTTGTAAAACTTTGGCCGTTATAACAGCAAATATATGACAGATAAAAATTAAAGCCAGCTACGAAAAATTTTGAAATCTTAATGTAATATACTGAAAATTATGTATAGACACTTGAGCTTTTCAAAGCAATTATATTTTTGTGCAAAAATTTAAAAAATCTAAACTTAAGTTAATAAAGGTATTCATTTTTCAAAGAGAAAAATAACTGAAACTATGTAATTTTTACAACAAGCACAGGAAAAAAAATTTTAAAAAAGTTTTTGATTTTTTTCCTGTTTTTGATGTCAAAAAACTACATTTTTCCATTTTTCCAACGAGAAAAACCTGAAATGAATACCTTTAATGTAATTTTTAGAACTTGCTGTATCTTCAAAACCGTAAAAGGCAAACTCTTGAAATTTTAAAAAACCGTGAAAAAAAATCCCAAAATTATAAAATCGCCTATCCGAAACAAATCGCCAAAATTCGAAAAAAAAAACGCTTAAACGAAAAAATTCACCAAAATTAAAAAAAAGTTCTAATACTAAAATAAGTCGCCACATGAGACAAAAATTGCCAATTATGAAAAAAATTGTCAAAATGAAAAAAGCGCCAAAAACCGAAAAAATCGCCAAAACGCAAAAAATCGCCAAAAACAAAAAAAAAAAGCCAAAACAAAAAAAAAAATCAACAAAATCAAAAAACGCCAAAATTAAAAAAACGCACAAAACCGTAAAAAACCCCAAAAACGAAAAAATGCCAAAACTATATTTTATACAGGCTAAAGTTCGTATTGAATTACATATCTAGTGCGAACCCTTCGCGCGGTTCAAAGTCGCACTTCACTGAATTTATTTAAACATTCGTAATATTAGTGAAGTTTGAATTTTCCTTTGAAAGTACATTAAAAATAGTTTATACATGTTTTTCAATAAATATTGCCTTGTTAACTCTCTTTTAAAAAATATATTTATATATACTTTATTTCACTTTGGAAATTAAACAGAATTATATATGAGAAATTTCCATCTCTGACATGATTAAAATATTCCAAGAAAATTTAGAAATTCATACAATGCTAGCAAATTTGAACAGATGTATGCGTATTATTTAGAAACCGCAAAAACCCCATCAGAGTGCTTTGGAAAATCCCGCATTATTTAAATATATATATATATATATATATATATATATATATATATATATATATATATATATATATATATATATATATATATATATATATATTTGTATGTAGATATGTATGTACCTACGTATGTATTTGAAAAATAGTAATGCGTTTACCGAAATCTTTCTCCTCGGTGTTAGCAATAAAATTTGATTCGCTTACTTGTTGAGTAGTGTACATTGTTATCCTAAATTTCCAAAGTTGCCTTAACAACAGTCTGAAAAATACAACAAAATCATATGAAAACAATGAAGTTGTCGACCATTTGAGCCACATGAGGTCTTAGTAATTTTAATTATTTTTATTTTAATTACTTTAATTATATAATCATATGGAATTTATTAAACGGTAAAATCAAATTAAATGGAACTCATGTTCACTTTATACTTCTAGATTAATTAAAATAGTGAATCAGATAAATGGAGATAAATTAAGAGGAATCTACTGTACATAGATTATTAACTTACTCTCATAAACTCTTTGCATATATTATTTATTAATGCCATATTGAAATATTTAAAATATAAAATATAATAAAATAAGCGCTGCAAAAATAAACATCCACTTGTTGCCTAATAATAATGATGATGATGATGATGATGATGCAGATTTTGATGTCTCCTCCTAAATTATTTTTGCATTAAACTTTCCTTTCACTTCTACAAATATTTATTTCAATTAAGCAAAGGTCACTCTATTGGCAAAAATGAAATTAATCAAACAAAACCGATAAGAACAACAATACAATGTCGACATAGAGAAAAAGTTCGACATCGAATAGAAGCAAAATTCCGCAAATAACTACAATAATGAACAACAGCTAGAAAACACAAATTTACAACGTCATCAATAAGATAAATAGAAAACATTTACAAACATTTTTAATTCAAATTCTATGCGAAGTGTATGAGACCCTAAAATTATTGGTATTTTAAAAATAAAATGAAAAAAATAAACTAAAGCAGGAAAGTCATTGTATTTGCAGTTAAAGAAACTGCAAACTTACTTTCCTCAAAATTTTACTCATTTGTCAAATTACTAATTATTTTAAATTTTAATAAATTATCAAAAATAATCAAAGAGTAATCTTCGAAAGCAATCGGATTACTTTTGGATTGCTTTTGATTATTTTGTAGTAATTTCAACTAATTCAGGTTACTTTTCGAATATTAGTAATCGTAATAGATTATTTATCAGAAATTCTTTTAAAGGAAATTATATAATGTTCAATGAAACTATTTTTTTAAGCTTTAGGTCAGTAAATTTCATAAATTTCTTTATATTTTTATTTTTATATCGATATTTTGTTAACCTTTGGTTAACTTCTACAGGATTATTCTTGTTTTTATTTTTTGATAATTAGTTTTCGTCTTTTTTTTCTTTTCAATTAAAAAATTTAAGATAAACAATGAAATTATGTAATCAGTTAAATCCCTTTAAAATGTAATCTAATTGAATACTAATCGTAATTGTAATTTAAAAGCTCTGATTTTAAATGAATCAGAAAAAAATTTCATGAATAAAAAATACAAATTATTAGAATATAAATTTTTTGAAGAAAAATTATTCGAACAAAAATTATTTATACTAGATTTATTCGAATGAAGGTTTTAAAATAAAACTTATTTGAATAAAAATTACTGAAATAATTCGAAATATTCAAATAAAGCTTATTCGAATAAAAATTTTAAGGTTTGGGGAAAAATAAGTCTATGTTTACGGAAAAGGAAAATATTATTCAAAACATTTTCATTTCTAATAAACTAAGAAGCATGAATAAAGAAAAAATATTCCTGAAATTAAAAATTAAAATTGTTCGAATAAAAATTATTCGAATAAAATTTATTCGAATTCAAATTATTTACATTAAAAATATTCAGCTACAAATTTTTAAATTATTCTTATTTGAAAAAAAAAATACTCGCGATAAATCGAATAAACTTTATTCGATTGAAACTTTTTAAAATTCGGATATGTATATGTAATTGTATGATTCCACGAATTAAGATATTTTTGCAGCTAATGTGGCATAATTTTTATGTAATTTAAAATACCACCTTTAAATGTAGAAAATATGCACTCGTAAAATTAAAAACACCACTACTATTGGGCTTGTTTGTAAAAATAAAAACTCTATGCAATGAAAAAAAAAAAAAAATTTTCTGGCAATAAAATTTTGTACGATTTTGCCACTCAAGCTGTTTTCCTATTTAAAACAATAGAGCAAAGGAACATCGCCAGCTAATATAAACAATAAAAAGTTTACTTTTTTTTGCAAATACTTGTATAGCTTTAATGCATCACTGAAATAATAGAGAAGCAAGAAATCCAAAAAAAATGTAAAGAAAAAATTTGGGGAATTCTAAAGATAGAAACAAACACTTCTGGCTGTCTAAAAATATAATTCAAATACGTGTAAACAATTGGAAATTTTTGTTTTAGCATGACCAGATCGAAAAATACAACAAAAACTTATTTATCTAAATACATTACGGATTCTTTTTTTATACAAAATATGTGATTTTGGTCTTTAAAGAATTTAAGGTTACATACTCTTATACGTTAGTGGGTGGCACTTGTTTCATCACCTTCTGCGAACTTTTGGCATAAAGAAAAGAAAGTTACTTTTTTAAATTTTGACAGGTCACTGCTTTTTCACATACCTGCTGAAACTGATATGATTGGCCGGTTCCAAAATAGAAGTTTTCCAATAAATAGATATGAAAACGATTCAATTAAAAAGTTTGAAGCTAACGGAACAAGATATAATTCACCGCATTTTCATTAGATTGTAAAAGGGTAGATATCATGATCTGAGAAAGTCTTATTGCATGTTTGAATTAAGAGGCAAAATGGATTTAATTAAAATTTTAGAAACAAACAAAAATTGTTTATTCCAGCAAAATATATTTGGATAAAATATAGCGCATAAGGATATTCGAAAAAATAATTCTTAAAAGAATATGCCACGTCAATAATATCTTCTGAGCTAATTGTATTCAAATTTTTTTGTGAGCTTTATTCGAATAATTTTGTGTTCAAATCACTACTTTTTCGAATAATTCCATTTAACTGAGTTTTACTCTAGTAATTTTAATCAAAAAATTTTTATTTGCAAAATCTTTAAAAGATTTTTATTCCATCTTTAATTAAAAATTATAGTATTGTTAATTTAATTATTCCAATAACGTACATTAGTATAAAATAAACTTATTTAAGTGAAACATTTGTAAAATTTTTAATTGAACTTGTAGTGATTTTTAATCAGAAATAATTTTTAGTCAGGCTTAATCAATTGTATACACAACAATCGTTTCTCATATTCCGTTTCATTGAAAATTTAAGTTAAATAGCTGATGTTAATAAGAATCTCTACCCAAGTAGATAGACTAGGGTGCTGATGAAGTGCGTGGCTGCACAGAAAAGTATCGGTATTTCCCCCAGCTTAAAGTCTAAGTTTAATTTTTCTTCTCTTCTTTAGATACTCACATTAATTAATAAAAAAAATATTTCATTCAATAAGAATTGAAATTACTGAACTTAAGCCTGACTAAAAATTATTTCTGATTAATAAACTTATTTAACTTATTATTTATTTATTATTATTATTTACTATAGAAGAATAATTTTTAAAATAAAAAATATTCAAAATTATTTAAAAAATTTTTTATTCAAAAAAATTTTATTCGAATAAAATTTATGCAAATATTTTTATAGTTATAACTTTTATTTATTTAATTTTGTTTCACTAAATTTAAGATTGGTACGATTATTCGAATATTTTTTGCTCGAATAAACTTTATTAATATAATTTTTATTTCTTTATTTCATTTTATATATTAATAAATTTCATTGCAAATATTTCTACTCTACTATCAAAATTAACTTAAAATCGCAAAGGTCTTAAGTCAGCAATTAATTTTCAGATAAATTTCATTCAAATTATAGTTAATATTCGAATAAACTTTTTCATAATTAAAAAAATGCATGTGTTTTTCAATAAACTTACTCACTAGACAACTAAAAATTTTATTATGCACAAAATAAAGTGCAGTTTTAAAAATATTTTCATCTATTTTAGTATTTCAAGGGGTCAAGTTTATTAAGAAAGTGTATTGATTCATCTTCTAGTTTTGTTATTTCTAATTTTGTTGCTTTATATATTTTTATTTCTCTTGAAGGCAATTATTTTCTGTTTGTGTACTTGTTTGCTTCATTTTATTGTCTATTTCGTGTTTTTTTTAAATTTGAACACGTATTTATAGCTGTTTCTACAAAAAAAAAGAAACCGCAAAGTGTCAATTCATTTTCTTGTTATCTGTTTACTTCTGTTTTAAAAGTAATTCATTAGAAAAAAATAAATTATACAAATACATACTTGCTATTTAAGTATTACATACATACATTAATACTTTACATTTATTTAAATTATTTCAAGCACTTGAAGTGGTTGAACTAAGTAGGCTCTTTGCGCGTTGATGGCATAGTTAACAAAAAACAGCAATAGAACAAATGTTAAAGATATTTTATACAGCAATTAATTTAAAAACAAAATTTATATTTTAATTTGAAATTTATTTGCTGGTGGTTCAGCTTGGTCTATATACGCATTTCATTGTTGCTGTAACAAATCATCAGTAGACTTCAACCACACATTTTGAACAGTCACAAACCTCTTACTTTATGCACAGACTTTCAAAAACTATATGAGAATTCATAGAATAATAATATTTTTGAAAATCACAAAGACAAAATAAGCTTAGTAGGCTTTGAAACTCATACAAAACCCAGCAAATAATTTATATTCGATGTGAATCTATTTTATTTTTCTACACCTTCATACAATTAGAAATCCGTTGGATAACAATAAAAGTAATTACAAGGCAAAATGAAAAATAAAATCTAAAATTTAACATTTAAGAAATTTATTATTCGACATATTGTCATAATTATATTTTAATTTGAAATTTATTTGCTGGTGGTTCAGCTTGGTCTATATACGCATTTCGAATTCTCATACGCATTATGAATTCTCATATAGTTTTTGAAAGTCTGTGCATAAAGTAAGAGGTTTGTGACTGTTCAAAATGTGTGGTTGAAGTCTACTGATGATTTGTTACAGCAACAATGAAATGCGTATATAGACCAAGCTGAACCACCAGCAAATAAATTTCAAATTAAAATATAATTATGACAATATGTCGAATAATAAATTTCTTAAACAAAATTTATAAATAAAATTTATTAAAGTTTTCACATAAATACTCTAGTACGAGTATAAGTGCAACAATTAAGATAAAAATTATGTATAAGTTGGTTTTTGTTATACTTGTACTACAAATTCATATTTGTTTTAGAGCGAGCATTATCATTTTATAGTTTTGTGATATTCTTGCATTAGAGTTTTAATAAATAATTTGATAAAAGGCAGCTACTTAAGAGTTACACCAAAATAATTAACTATTAAAACACGTTTATGCTTTAAACTTCTTTTTTTTACCAGAAGCTTTAACATATTTTTGTTCTTAAATCTATGGTATCACGCACGTAATTTTGTTAAAGTTTTATTAGGGATTTTATAGCTTTAAAAATTCCAAGTATTCTCTAAATAACAATTTTTTGGAATAATTTAGTTTCGACTTGGATAAATATATTCAAACAAATGTATTATAAAAAATGTTATGTGAGTACATATGTATATAAACATATGTATGTATATAGTTTAACATATATAAAATTATTCGAATAAATATAATTCGAATAGTTCTTATAATATGCAAAATGAAATACATGTTTATATTATTTTAAACATCAAACTAATATTCGAATAATATTAGCATATATTTCATTTAACATCGTATAATTTTTATTCGAAACAATTTTGTAGCATGCGGAATTGAGCATATATTTATGCTAATTGCAACATCGAACGAGTATTCAAATAATTTTTATTCAAAAAAAATTTATTCGTATAATTTTTATTCGAATAATTTTTATAACATGCGGGATGAAGCTTTTTTTTATATTAATAAAAATGCAGAATGGAGCATATACTATCAAATTTACATTAATTTTTATCATCTAAAGAATATTCGAATAATTTATTATTTTTATTAATTTTTGCTTCGTACACATATTTGAATAATTTTTATAACATATGGAATGGGCCATAGATATACAATAATTTCAGCATCGAACGATTATTCGTATAATTCTCATTCGAATAATTTTTAAAACATGCGGAATGCAGCATATATAATTATATTTATATTTATTTTTAATACCGAAAGAATATTCGAATTATTTTATAACATGCAAATTAACGAATATTCGAATAATTATTATTCAAATAATTTAGTGTTATAATATGAGGAATGGAGCATAAGTTTATATAAATTTTAAGATCGAGCTTATATTCGAATAAGTTTTATTGAAATACCATTATTACTTATATTTATTTTAAATCTAACATGTATTCGAATAATTTTTATAACATGTGGATTGGAACATATTTATATTTATATTAATTTCAGCATCGAATGGCTAGTCGAATAATTTTTATTTGAATGATTTTTATAACGTGCAGAATGGAGCATATATTTATACTTATCTTTAGGCCTAACATACAAACGAATAATTTTTATTCGAATAATTTTAATAGCATGTGAATTATTAAATTTCACTGTTCCTTTTGGAAAAATTTTTTGGCAAAGTCACTTAACTATATGACTGACAACTTGTGTGAATTTTGGGTAAACATATTTACTCATTCTAGAGTTAGTAAAGCACACTTGTATTATATAGCTTAAATTAAAAGCACGGATAAAAACTTTTCCAATCTACATCTGCAGTTGAAAAAGGAACTTATCGAGGGTTTACATTCAAAAAGTGCTATCTGCAATTCTTGAGTATTTTAGTAGACAAAATAAAACTGTTATTTTCTCGAAGTTTGAGAGCAATAACTGTATTTGGTTAACATTAGTAGAATTAAGATGTCTTATGTAAATGGTACTATTCATCAAACTTTAGTTATTAGCTTGCATTTTGAGATACTAACAGTTTTTTGCGCCCTTCTAAAATTTTAAAGCCTTGCAGATAGCACTTTTTGAATATAAACCCTCGATATATTAATTCAAAATATTCACTCTATCAATTTAATTTTCTAATAAAATAAATTCTTAAGCAAAATTTTAATTAAATCAAATAATATTTTAACTGAAGTTTCAGACATTTAATTTATCAATCAAACAGATAAAAAAATTTATTTTTGAAACTAAATTTCTTTAAATAAATAAATTTAAAAATAAAAATGTTATAGACTCAATAAAATTTTTAGTTTTAAAACCAAGAAAATCAATAAAAATTGTGATTGCATCAATAAGACTTTTAAATAATTGAATTTTTAAAGAAAAGCTCAATAGGCTAATGTAAATTTTTAAATCAGCTGCGTCCAATCACACACACACACTTATATTTGCATTTGAGGTAAAGAGCTTTGAAAGCTGTTAAGTTTGTTCTTGTTTCTGTCTGTTGCGTTGTTGTTGTAGATATTTTACTCTCGTCGGTGGGAAACCAGATTGTGCCTATGGCTTGGACGTAGCTGGTTTAAATAAACATTATCTGCCGCTTTTGTGTTTGAAGTGTATGTTAGAACAAATTTGATTTATAAGTATTGACTTAAACACACTTACAATATAAATTAATTTAATTTAAAACACTGCCTTAAATCAATTAAATATTTAAGCAAAAATAAAAGACCAAAAAATGTAGTCAAATTGAATTTTGTCAGTTTAAATGTTCAATTAATTAGATCTTTAAACAAAAGTTCAATTAAGCAAATTTTAGAAATTGTAATCAATTCATTAAAAAAATATAATTTAATCAATTAAATTTTTAATTGATGGCTTGTTTCTTTGCAGTTGTTCAGTTGCAAGAGTTAATTAAACAAAATTTTTTCTGTGCGTTCAGGTCACATTATACAAAGACCTGCATCAGCTGAAGGATTAGGATGGTGGTATGGAAATCTATATAATTATTAAAATAACTGAATTGTTAGAGCGATAATGAAACAAATTAAGTATTCTTAAATTAATTTAAAAAAGTAAGATCCAAGAGCACTTGCTTTTGACGAACTTTTGCCTAATCTAGCCGTCTGCCATGTAATCGGTTTGTTGGCTACCTGTCAATTTTGAAAAATCTAAAAGCAAATGATGTTCAATGTACATATTTATTTCAAATATTTAATAATACGCTTGATGGGGGAAAAAATAATATAAATGAAATGAAATGCTGATCATTTGAAATGCCAGGGGGTTGTGTGGTTTGTGTATTTCGTATTGTTGCTTTACGGTGGCACGTCTAGTGTTTGCTAAATAATACTTTTTTTAAATCTCTAATTGTATTGATGCAATTAGAGATGCTGTTGTTATTGTTGTCTATTAGTGTTTGTGGGTGGTTTTTCTGGTCCTAAGCAAAATGTTTGAGAGTGTTGACCATGTCGGCGGGTATGTGCTGCTCGAATTTATTTTTTTTTTATATGGGATTTATAGTAGTTTTCCAAAGTAAATATTTTCTTAATATTTTTGTCTCATTTCTTGTCTTTATTACAATAATTGGTGTTTCTTTTTTGTACATTTTCTATATGAATGTTTAATATCTGTCATCTAGAAGCCAAAACTTAATTATTTTCGTGGATAAATACGTCATAAAACAATTTTTCCGCATGTGAACATATACATATCTGTTTAATGAGTATCGGAGATTTTTGATTTTAAGAGTGTATGGGTGGCTGATTTTTTCTTTTTGCTTATTACTACGTGAAAAAATTCATTGTTCACCTAGTAAACTTGCATCTCCATCATTCGTCCAGTTTAGTTTTAATATTTAATCGGAACGGGAAGTACTGCTGTAGACAGTTCAGTCGGTATATTCACCATTTTCTAGGCCGCAGCTCATCAGTCATCTGTCACTAGTTTCTGATTTATTAGTAAATTGTTGCTGGACGTTAGGTTGGTTTAAAGGATTTGCATTAATCGTTTTACATAGTGTTTAATTGGATTTTGTGAAATTTACGAGAGGACAAAAAAACATCAATCAAAATGTCTAGCATTAGTGTCATGGTAATTAATTGCTTCCTTTTTTTATCAAAACTATTTTAACTATATATTTTATTTTTTAATATATGTACATAATTATGTAAATGTATGAATATATGTTTTTGTTTAATTGCACATTCCCTTCAATTTTAGCGTTCAAAATTTTTTAATTTTTATTTGTGGTTTAAAAAAATGTATTAACAATTCCAAAAGCAAATTCTTCACTTAATTTCTTAAATTTAAAAATGCATTAATATTTTTTTCATATCTTCGAATATCGAAAGCTGCATTTTGCTGCCAGAATTGATTATATTAAATAACACAGTGCAACAAATGTGTGAACATAGGATGTAGCTTCAGTAATTTCAACACTGTATTAAAATAAAGCTTAAGAAATTTTTTTATATTAAAAAAATTAAAATTTTTATTAAAAATAAATTAAAATAATAATTAAAAAAAATTAAAATATATAAATTTTTTTATTAAAATTTATAAAAAGAATTAAATTTTTACTTCTTTCATTTTATACAAAAAATTTTTTAATTAAAAATTTACGATATAAAATTTAAAATTAAGTAAAATTGAAATTTTTATGTATTAAGCTCGATCATTTTTTAATTATATTAATAAATTCGTCCAAATTATTGCATATTTCTTCCGGAATTTTTAAAAGTTTGAAGAATCAAATCGAATAAGCACTCGGTACAATAAGAAAATTTTAATTTTAAAAAATATTCAAGTAGATCATAAAACCGAAATATGTAGAAGAATTTCTATTTAGTTTAATTAATTTCGACAAATATAATTTTATTACATATATTGCTGGAAGTATTTTTAATTTTTAAGCACATATACTTGTTACTTTGTTTATAACATTTTTTTGTTGCGTATGATTGATATCAAGTAAGCAAATTATTTATTAATTATACGCAGTGAAATTCAAATGTCGAGCACACACTAGTGATGTAACGAATGTCAATTTTTGATATTCGCGAATACGAATACGAATATGAATATTTCAAAAGACATTCGCGAATACGAATATTTGAAACGATATTCGCAAGTACGAATACGAATTTTATATGCAATATGAAATATAAAAAATTTTTTATGAAAAAGCACTTCACACTATTGTTGGCGTACTTTAAAGTTAATAAAAAGTATCAAAAATTTTAATGATCGTCATTGAATCATATTTGAAAATGATACAAAGCACAAATTTCTATGAAAAAAAATTAATCTATTTGTACAAACTAAAATTTTTAGTCATTTATTTAAATTTCGTTTAGGATTTATGCATTTATTTATTTAATTTCTTTGGAAAAATATTCGTATTCGAATACGAATAAATTTGTATTCGCATCCGCCTGAATTTAGCGAATGCGAATACATTCGTATTCGCCTGAAAATGGCCGAATATTCGACAATTCGAATACGAAAACGAATATTCGTGCATCACTAGTACACACTATGGCATTTTGTGACATCGCAATAAAATATATTTACTGGAGGCAACTTTTGCCATTTGGCATATTTTTCGTTGCGAAAACGTAATAAGAACTGAGTTGCAAACATTTTGAAAATGACACCACAAATTTACAAGACAAGTGTAGTCGGTATTATAATCGAAATGTGTCCGATCGTATTTAATTATGTATATGCCCTTCTCCAAAAATGGTAAGTATAAATACATATCGCTTATATACTCAAATAACGTCACAACTAGGGTTTGGGAAACAGGAATTCCAAGAATTTTTTAAGATTTTCCCAGGAAAACGGAAAATTAAAAGTACACGTTAGTTAATAAACATGTAGAGTTTTATGGCACATATATTTATAAAATGGTGTTAGTGACAGTGAAATTTATTTTAATTCATATAAGAAATTTGTATTATAGTATTATTTTACTTTAATATAAAAACTTTCAGTGTTTTTTTATACGTAACAAAAGTTCGTTTGAATGGTTGTATGATTAAATTTACACGATGAATTTCATCATTTTAAGTTCTCTTTTAATTTTTATACGTTTTTCAACGTCTGATTCAACACTTATACCCGGTTCAAAGGCAATTTTTCATTCTAACAATTTTGGGTAAAACCAAAACAAATTATTATTATTAATTAAATTTATAAATTATAATTATATAAATTATAAAAATTCCATAAAATTGAAGTCATATCATTTCGTCTAATAGAAAATGATTGCTTCATTCGAAAACAACATGAAAGATGCATTTTGGAAAGGCCGTTTTAGACTATAATATAACACTTTTGTGAAAAATAAAAATCTAATATAATGCTGATTTATTGTTTATTGAAATTTTTTAAACTGAAATTAGATCAGCAATTGATTTTCGTCAAAAGTACTAATAGTAAGCCTGGAGGCCATGCTGGCAGCCTCAGTTCCAAAATAATATGCGGTAGTCCAATCAGCTGCTCATCTCAAACCATCTGATTACCAAAACTTCAAGAAATAATACTGAATATAGTATCCAATCAACCCCTCTGATGATGAACTTCAGCTTTTAGCAGCAGGCACAAAAAGACGTCCTATGCTTCTTATAGGAACTTAAGGATCTAATATATAAATTAATAGTTTGTAGGAAGGAGGAATTAATCCTTTTCTATAATTTTTTAAATTTATGGAGTAAAACCAGACCAGACAATATACGTCCTAGTTGGATAATACTTATTATTAATTTATTTATTTGTTGACAAATCGGACTATGAAAGTCCTAAATTGCCTTCCTTTTTATGTATTATTATTTTATTTAAAAGACGATGATTTTTTTTCGTTTAATAGTTAACAAATAATGATTTTTATTTTAATGAAAAAATTCTTACATTGCTAAACTAAATTTAAAATAACATTTTATGAAATTTGTGTTATGTAAATTTGAGTAGAATTTCAATAGGTTTGTTCATTTAATGAAAATTATTACGAATTTGTAATAATTGTTACTGGAAAGTGTTCATTAACTCGAAAAATTTGCGAAGAGAGAGCGTCAAAAGAGAAAAAAAATTGAGACAAACAAATTCCTACAAATTATTACTAGTAAAATTGTTACTTGCAAAAATTAACCAACCACCTATTTAGTATGTGTTTTATTGTCAAACAAATTATTTAAAAAATATTTGAAAAAAGAAAACTGAAAAAATGTGCATTTCTTTATTAAAAAACATGTATACGTATAAAAAAGAAAGCAACTTTTCTTAATTTATTGCTTTCCACCATTAAGCCACATAAATTCAGTTTTAATGGCAAATAATTTTGTTTGTTTCTCATATATAATTAGAGATGAAAAGTCAAATTCTTATATTTGTTAATGGAATACAACTAAAAAAATGCAAAATGCATAAAATCGTAACTATACATGAAACTGTAAAGTATTTCATTTTAAATATCAATTTTTTTAAAAAAATTGCAATTTATAATATTATCAAACAAAATACATCAGAAAAAGTACAATTGTAGCATGATTTCCATCCATGGTTCTGATATGAATAAAATTTTCTTGTAAGTTTTTACAAGTAAAGCGTTCATTTACTTTTTCATATTTGGGAAAGTAATTTTGTAAATTTCTGCCTTACTCTCTCGCTGCTAGTTTCTGCTGGGAAAGTAAATGAACAGACCTATTATTTTACGTAAATACAATGCGAACAATTCTACATTTGTAATGTAATTCATGTTAATATTTCTCTCTCATTATCTGTACAATATTTATATGACTCAATACTTTGACTTTTAAGTAATTGATTCTATGTTCAAAACAAATTTATAAAATTAACAGAAATTATTCTTGTAAACATGAATAATAAACGTTTGTATACAATAAGTCGAAAGAAATTGTTATGTAAAGAAAAATGAAACATTACAAATTAAATATTAATAAAATAAGTATAATTAATAAGATAATGCTGTACTGCTACAAGTTGTATTATAGTGTGAAATAGCCTTAATGACTACCTTTTAATCACTATAATAAAAGACAGTGGAACACTTTGTATAAGTATCAATGATTGAAATACACAAATAGTTTCCTGAAGTTACGAGGCTATTATTAAAACCCTCAAGAAAATATTTTGGGAGAAATAAAATGAAAAATTAAAATCATTTAGACAGACTAACATTAATAAAACAATTGAAATTTTGCCAATTTACAATAAATAAATTTAGTTAATTTAGAAAATTAGCCTTTGCCGGGAATCTCGGAAACTCCCCACAAACGGGATTTTTTCATTCTCCTTTAGTGGGAAGTGCAAAAATCCGGGAAATCCCAGTGTGGACAAATCTGACAAATTTATGTATTTTACTTTTCTTCTTAAGTCACCATCTCCTATAAGAATGAGTTGAATTGAATTCTGTTTCCGAAAGTAATTGCACTTTGTGACAAGGCCGATTGTTAGTTTTTTGTTGTAAGTCAAGGCTGAAAAATGGGAATTTTCTTTTGGAGTATAAAATTTTTTCCAATATACTGAAAGAATTTTCGGCAGAATTTCTATGAATTTCGGCATTAATCTAATGAAAAATTCATTAAAATTCAACCAACGTCACGCTTCGTTGGATTAATGAAACCAGTTTCGTTAAAATTATTTTATTGAAATTTTCATCAAATGTATTTAACAGTATAATTCATGCAATGGCTATAACTTATCGAATCAGTAAAATAATTTCATGAAAAAAATTAAATAACTTAAATACAAAGAGGTTTCTTAATAATTAGAAAATATTTTTGTCATAAAACCAATAAAATATTCTTACGAAACCAGAATACCAAGGAAACAATTCCAATGTCGTACTTTCACAATATTCATGAAATTTTCATTGAATTTTTAAAGTTATCATTAGATTTGTGAAATGAATGAATTTTAATAAAATTGTTTCATTGGACTTATGAAGCTTATGTAGTACAGACTGTTAAAACTAATTTATTCTTTATTGATTAAGCATACTTTTTTATTTAAGAAAGATTTTTACTCATGAGTTATTTCCTTTAAGGCTCTTTAGTATTCTTATATTCTATAAACTTTTATACAAAAATCTAGTTTTGTGGATGCCATATGCAAGTCATAAGGCACTCATAAATTTTAATACAAATTTCTAATTGACAGTAACAGAAATATATTTTACTTACGGAAAAGAAAGTCTATTCATATTAATTAAAAAGTTTGAGAGCTTTTTGACATCTTAAGTTTGCTTGAGTCAATTTAAGCAATTATTTTATATTGCCACAGATATAAAGGGTGCCCCAACAAGAACGCAAGATTTAAATGACTGATGCAGCAATTGAATTGTTTCTCTGGCTGTATGACATGTGGTGCCGTCTTGTTGAAGCCATGGAGCATTATTGTGACCCCAAATTGATCGTAATTTTCGAACTGTAGCCCCAAAACAATTTCACAATGAGAATGTGTTGTTCATTCGTGTAGCGCTCCATTTTTACTAACCCCGTACATTGTACTAGCAAACAATAACAATTGTTCAAATGTCAAACAATGACACTTCAAATAGCGCCAAATTGAAATCTTGCGTTTTTGTTGGGACACCCTTCATAAATTTTATGACTTGTGAAGGGTATAAAAGATTAGGCACTGTCCATTATAGCATCTGATTTCCTATTTTAATAAAAGTTCTGCAGCCTAATCTATGTGCGTGATTTATGTTAGGGCCTGAAATATTTAATGTTTGCCGCAAAATATTCTTGGCACATTGAATTATTTAAATAACTTTTTTTCTACATAATTTTTTGCCTACAAGTTCAAATTTTCTGTTAAAAAGAACCTTCAATATGTTAAGGGCACATGTGATATAAACTGAAATATTATATTTAGTTGCATGTGTGCTGCTCACTTAATCAGCGTTGCCAGACTTTGATTGGAATTTTCTATGCTTTAATTTAAATTTAAGCTAAATAGTATTTTTTATATACATTTTCAGGCACACTCAAGAAGAGAATTTGGCAGAACAAGGAGGAATTTAATTTTAGTTGTTCGGTCGTTTAGTTGCAAAATTTAATTTTTTTAATAAAAGTTGCAGATTAAAAAAAAACTATAAAAATGTCAAACCTCCTGATTGCAAAAAGTAATTATTCTAAAATAAATTTTTAGGGGTTGCTGCTTTCTTAATTTAGGTTTCTAAAAAGTTTAAAATAAAGATTTATTTCCTTTAAAAATGTTTCCAAAATGCAGTAGATTTGTTTTTATAGTAAAGTAATGGCCATAAAATATTGAATGACTAAATGGCGTTATAACATTTGCTTTATTTCACAATCTAGTTTGTGTTTGCTAAAAAAAAATTAATTTTAGATTGTTAAGCGGACTTTCTGCCTACAACCTGGCAACACTTCTCTCAAAACTCATATCCGACATGCTCGCTTCAAAAATCTTCTTGAAATTTTTTAATTGTTTTTGTCACTGACCGCCATTGAAATTTATTGTATTTTTCGTTTTAAATTTCTCCCTGTCTATTTTGAATGTATGTAATTTCTTTTTTGTGTGTTTTTCCTCTTAAAACAAAATCATTCTGTTTTACTAACACATTAAATAAATACATAAAAACCAATTGTAAATATTTATTTAATTTTTTGCACAATTTTTATAGTTGTTTAATAATTTTTCCTGGGTTTTTAATTTTCTACTTTTGTTTTGCCTTATATACATATTGAATTTTTTTTTCATCATACATACATTTCGAAATGCCATTAGAAATACATCATTAAATAGTTTGTCATCATATTTAGTCACTTGAGGATTTTCACATGTGTAAAAAAAAATATGTGAATGAACACGTTTGTTTGTTGTTTCAAAATTATAACTTTTTAACAAAATTTATTGCTGTTTGCTGTCGATTGAGATGAAGCAAATTAAGCAACAATAACAGCAAAAAAAAACAAATATATTATAGGTGTGTTTTAAAATATGTACATATGAGCAAACAAATTTACAAATGTATGATTTTATGTTCAATTATTCTTAATGAGGGTCGAAACAACTTAATGTAATACAGCGTTCAATAAAAAATTCAGTTAAAACAACCAGATAAAAAACAAAAATAATATAATGCAAGAGGTTGTGCTTATTACTTTTTAGGGTTCTGTCCGTCTGTCCGTCACACGCTATTTTCTAAGGAACCATTAGCTCTAAGGAACCATTAGCTCTAATGAACCTGACTGACCGGACCTGAAATTTGGACAGAGTATGTAGAATTTTGGCCGCTACAACAACAAATACATGAGAATTAAAACTTAAAGGGCGTTCCAAAACGAGCAACGAAAAATGCGAAAATCCCATGTAATATACATACAATTGTATTGACGCTTGAAATTTGTAAAATTAGTGTATTTTTATACAAACTACAACAATTAACAATAAAACTTAAAAAAAATTTAATTAAAGGGTGGTCCATCAGTTAATGGAATTTTGACTATATAATTTTGACAACTTGCTATATTTTGGGAACCGTAAGAGGTAAGCTCTTGAAATCAAAAACGGTAAAACTAAGAAATCTGAAAATTATAAAATCGCCAAAACGAAAAAAATCGCAAAATTAAATAAAAAATTTCTAACACTAAAATAAGTCGCAAAATTCCAAAAAATCGTCTAAATGAAAAAAATCGCCAAAATGAAAAAAATCGCCAAAAACCAAAAATAATAACCCAAACACGAAAAAGGCGCCAACAACAAAATAATTGTTCATATGAAATAAAAATCGCCAAAATTAAAAAAAGTCGCCAAATTGAAAAAACGCCAAAAACCGAAAAAAATCGCCAAAATGAGAAAAACAAGTGTCAAAACAAAAAAGGTGCATAAATGAAAAAAAATCACCAAAATGAAGAAACGCAAAATCCGAAAATCGCCAAAAATTAAAAAAATCGCCAAAACAAAAAAAACCGCTAAAAAATAAAAAACGCCAAAAACCGAAAAAATCGCCAAAAACGAGAAAAAAGTTTCAAAACTAAAAAAATTTACAAAATGAAAAAAAAACTCCAAAAACCGAAAAAATCGCCAAAACCAAAAAAATCTTCTAAATAAAAAAAATTGCCAAAATTAAAAAAAACAGAAAAACGAAAAAAATGCCAAAACTATATTTTATAAAGGCTAAAGTTCCTATTGAATTACATGTCTTGTGTCCGTACGGAACCTTAGTGCGAGGATCAAAGTCACACTTCACTGAATTTATTTTAATTTTGTATCCCATAGAATCAATATTCAATGAGGTTTAGAAAAAAAAATAGTAAGATATAGTAAAGAAGTCGTACATTGAACAATCTATGTACAGACAGAGATTAGAATTTTGAACCATAATATTTTAAGCTTAAAAAAAGATTAAAGGTTATTCCAGTTCAATACTTAATATTTATTTGATACATATCGTTAATACATATCCTTAATATAGAAAGGCCCTTACTCATTATTTTTTTGCATTTTCTATATATCTATCGAAATATTCAAAAAACTCGATCTAAAAAAATATAATGCGTTAGGTCCTTTTAATGTTAAGGTAACGATATTCATTATTTTAATTAAACAATAATGACTTTTCCAACACGGCACATTTTTTTAATTAACTAAAGTTAAATTTCTTAAATTTTTATTAAAGAATAAAATGTTTTTCAATCACACGTTACATTACGTTAAAGTGGACAAAAACAGGTAAACTGAACTTTTGCCTTTTAACAAAAGGACGGACTTCCCTGTGCCAACGCTGTACTTATAAATGCCTTTGTCGATGTTAAATCAATAACTTAATGTAGAAGAAGACCATTACTCATACTGCAGTTCATTAGAACTCATTCATTCCAGTAGAAATATTCGAATTAAATTATTAAACAGGGCAATTAATAATAAAATTCCGCGAAAACAATTCTCCGCTTTCCAATTAGAGTTTTTTGTTATCCCTATTATTTACTATTAATTGGAACTGTTCCCCGGGAAAAGTTTCTTTGCTCTCATAATTTAAACATTTGAAAAAAATTTACGACTTATCATATTGGAAAAATATTATTGGAATAAGAATTTCAAATAAGATTACACTTGGAAAAAATTTGTATTCGAATCCGATTATTCGACTAGAAATATTCGAAAAAATATTCGAATATATATATTCGAATACAATTATTCAACTAGACGTATTCGAATGAGATTATTTGAATATAAATATTCGAATGGAATTATTCGACTATATATATTCGATTATGCCTTGAATTATTCGACTAATTTTAGAAAGATATATACGAATAGTATTATTCGAACAAAAATATTGTTATAAAATTATTTAAATAAAAATATTTAAATAAGATTATTCGAATTAAAATATTGAAATAAAAATATTAGAATAACACTATTCTGTTTAAGAGTCAAACCTTACTTAGAGCGTCAAGCTTTGCTTTAGCAGAAAAGTACGTATTTTCAGTACAATTAAACGTATAAGATATTATTTGAATGTACTAATAATATGTAAACGCAACGCTTGACGCCCTAATTTAGGTTGAACTCTGAATGATATTTTACGACTAGAAGTATCTAGTGAGACTATTCGATTAGAAATATTTTAATGAGATTATGCGAATAGCAATTTTCGAATGAGATTATTCATATAGCAATATTAGAATTAGGTTATTCGAACAGAAATACTATATGTATATAATAAAATTATACGAAAATATTCCAATAGAAATATTCTAATAGATATACTCAAATAAAAATATACAAACAAAATAAACCTAGAAGAAAATCTTTTTTAAAGTTCTTAGAATTTAAAATAACTTCAATAATTTTATTCGAAACTTTTGTACTCTTATAATTCTCACAAATTTCTTATTATTCGAGAAGTTTCTCAGAAGGAAAATCAATGCTAATATTGTATGTATGTATGTGCACGTACATATCTAAAAGAAACTTTAAATTTCGAATAACATTATTGCAATATTATCTATTATAATACCATAGGTTGAGTCCTGATTTCAGTACTATTACCCACAATACAGTAATAAAATACATATTTTATTCCAATAATATTAAGAGAATAAAAATTTTGCAAGTTACTTGATTTAATTAAAAATTTTCTCTGTCTTTGATACGATTAGACTAGTGTTCATACATTGACTAAGTTAAATTGCATGTTAAAATTATAAAAAAAATAATTTAACCGAAGACGATTGTAAAGGTTCTTATCAAAAGCTAGCAAAACGTTCTACGAACTTTAGTCTAATCGAATAAATATAAAGAAAAAAATAAATAAATTGAAGCTAAAATTTAAAAATAACTAAAATAATAGTAATAATTTATTATGCAAAAATATGCTTCAAACTATTGAAATGTATTAGTTTTATTAAAATTAGGAAATTACTTTTTATAAAAAAATCTGAATATTTTACTGAATAAGCAAAACAAAATCTTTGATAAATAGTGCGTTAATAAATATTAAACTTAATTGTAACACTTCCCAAAAACCATCAAAATGGAAAAAGTTTTCACTGCAACATGTTGACAGCAACATTAAAATATGTTTACAAAAATATTTGCTCCTCCAACTGAACTATAAATAAATTTCAAATATTTTTAATTCATACAGTATTTGGCTAAAAGCCAGGTCATGGAATTAATGCAAGTGAATATGTATGTATATTTATGCAAACATAAGTCCATCCACAAACCATGGCCACTCTCTAGATGAACAAATGCAAGACTATTTATAAAATTTTAAGTCTGCACACAGGAATTTACAAGAAAAATGCAATATTCATATTTTAAAAATAAAAAATAGCAGAACATAAAATACAAGTAAAACGTCATAACACCTTAAGAATAAAAAAAAATGATATGAAATTGGCAAAAACTATAAAACATATTTTTAGAAAAATTACAATATGAAAAGAAAATTAAGTACTTTATGAAATTAAGTGTGTGCGCATACTTAATGTGTGACAATTGTTTTTATGTTTTTATTTCTATTAATTTTATAATTGAAACATAAAGTAAAACAAAACTAAAAACTAAGCATGTACATAACGCTCATTCACTCAAAGAACGTTATAAGTCAAGAACTGGAGTTTTTAGAATTAATGATAAAGAATTATTCTTTACATCGTTTTTTATAAAAAGTATAAATTTTAATCAGAAATAATTCATAGTCAGACTCAAGTTCAGTAATTTCAATTCTTATTGAATGAAATATTTTTATTAATTAATGTGAGTTTCTAAAGAAGAGAAGAAAAATTAAACTTAGACTTTAAGCTGGGGGAAATACCGATACTTTTCTGTGCAGCCACGCACTTCATCAGCAGCACCCTAATCTATCTACTTGGGTAGAGATTCTTATTAACATCAGCTATTTAACTTAAATTTACAATGAAACAGAATATGAGAAACGGTTGTTGTGTATACAATTGATTTACGTTTGGTAAACACATTTATAAGTATCACTATTAATTTTCTGTTTTTCCATTTTTTTAATTTTTCTATTTATGTTAGCACGAAATTATATTACTCTACCTAAGTATGTTTAGTTATTCTTGCTTATCTTTTACGATCATCACATTAATTATTTTTACTTATTCGATGTACCATCGGTACATGCATGTAAGTATTATTGTAGTGGTCTTATGTCACTTGGCTATCACAGTTTTAGAAGGCTGGAATAACCAAAATAAAACTGTAGAATGCAACTTTTCTTAATTTTGGGGTTTTTTTAATTTTGGCGATTTTTTTCATTTGGGTCATTTTTTCGAATTTGGCGATCTGTTTTAATGTTAGAAAGTTTTTTAATTTTTATCGATTTTTTTCGTTTTGGCGATTTTTTTTCGGTTTGGCGATTTTATAATTTTGGAATTTTCTAGTTTTAAGGAACCCTAAAAAGTACATATTTTTCTTAAATAAATATTTAAATATTAAGCATGAAATCTGCAATATTAACTCAAAACTCGCATATTTTGAGTTATGACGTTCTTCAAACAATTGAGCGATATATGTATGTACGTTCTGTGTTCAACAGAATGTTAAATTTTATTATTAAATTTTCATTAAGCAGTTCAATCCACCACTCTAACCAATATATATATATATATATATATATATATATACATATATATATATCTTTTCTTATGATGCACTCTAGTTGCAACATAGACGGTGCAGCCAGAAGCACACACACACACATTAAAATAATTAAGCAGAGAAGCACATTTTTAATCTGCAGCAAAATGTGTGTTGATGTGTAATAAAATTTGGCACTCAGTGGCTTATGAACATGTGTTTTGCTTAAGGAGCGTTTAGACGGTGCAAATGCGAGTATTAGATAGACGTGTAGCAATTGGAAAAAAGGACTAATAAAATTATACACATGATAGCAGTCATATCGTTAAGGGATTATGTATCGAATTGGCTGACATTTAATCACTGACAAATTGGGCGTCTTAAATGAGTTACTAAAAGAGTTTGATACAAGTCTTTATTTAAATAACATGGCTTTGATTAAAGGTTTTTAGCTTAAATAAGCTACTGAAAGAGTTCGATAGAAGTCTAATCGAATTCTTTCAGCTTTAGGCACAACCCGTTTATTAAATCCATGTAATTTAAATTAGTTTGATTAAAGATTTATTTATGTCAATAATAAGCTAGTAAACGAATTCGATTCAAGTCTAGTATCTAACTCAAGCTACTGCACGAGTTCAATACAAGTCGACTTGTAAAAGTCAAATAAGAAACATATTTCATTAGACTTGGATCGAGCTCATTCATCAGCTGGTTTTTGACACAAACGAATGATCAAACTATTGTAAATGAAATGGATTTGATCATAGGTTTGTGGTTAATGATCCAAATCTATATTTCATCCAGTATTTGTTGCGTCTGACCTGAACTTTAAGAGCATAAAGAAAAGTTTTTAGAGTACATACTTAAAAACTAAACATAGAGAGATACAGACAATAAAATGCTCATAATTTGCGGTGGAACATGAAAAGATAAAAATTAAAAAAAAAAAACATAAAGGAATTCAAAGAAATATTATAGAGTATCTGAGTATGTAGAAAGGTTAAAGTAGACTTGTTATTAACTCTAAATTTAGTTATTGTATTTTGTTTTTCTTCTTTTCAAAGTTACATTAGGATCATTCCATTTTCACGTACAGACAAATTTAACTATTTCTAGTTCTTAAATGATAAAATAATTATGTAATTTTTTTTCTGTTATTTAATAGGCTGCCTACTATTCCTCACTCCTACATAGTAATTTTTTCAATGCTTCAAGAATTAATGAAGAAAAAAGTAAAATACACTGAGTCACGTGTGGGACAGGTCGAGTCAACCCCAACATTTGAAATGAATATGGTTAAGTGTAAATTCCAGCGAAACTCTGACACAAGGAGAAAAGGTGTCTAAGGCCGGGTTTACATCTGTGTGCCTAATGCCACACAAGCGTAACGAACTAATTACTAATGAAAAACTATTTGATTCAGACATGTAGCCATTACAAAATCTCGAAAAGGTTTTGTTGAGATATTATACGAATACTTATATCAATCAAATATTTAATCGAAGCTTAATAAAAAGTAATATCAATTTTTTTAGAACAAATATTTTAACTTTTGAAAGAGCTGAAATTTATCATTATATATTGCTGTGTGCATAAATCGTGCTATAAAAAATAATCAAATAAGTTATCGAATTATATGTGAGATATATTGATTGAGGCATTTCCTGATCTAATGTTATTTAAAGGTTCATTTCGTATTTAAAAGTTATTTCAAAAAATATTTATGAAAAAATTTGCTTACATCAGAATGTCCGGATGACAGCAAACACGTCACGAATCAGCCCTTAGTAATTTAAGAATGCAGTAAATCTTTTAAAAATGTTGACTAATCTTAAATTTGTATGCCTGAATTCTTAGAATACAAAACAGAGAACAGATTGAATGCATTATTTTGTTGTTTTGAATGCAATCACAAAAACCTGCATATTGTTGTCAATCCACAACATTTGAAATAAATAACGCATGGTACAATCGAAAAAGATGAGTGCGGCGAATTTTATTGCGAGCATTGCGTGTTTTATATAAATGTTCACTGGTCTCGTCAAAAGCAACGAATACTCAGTGAATGGTGCGAGTCCTTTTTTTTCTTTGTACTTTGTGCTTCTGTATAACTCTTACATTAGTATTCATAAAACGCGATAAAGATTTGAAATGTATTTTATGTAAAATTTTATATAAAACAGTTATTTGAAATATATTTCAGATCTATTTTACATTTTCAAAAATTTTATATTTTGTATTTTCTTTTTTTCTAACACCGTATATATCGGCATTTATGTTTTCTAAAATTTCCTCCCTCACACTGCATTTTTTTTTATTTATAAACATTAAAATCACTTAAAATAAACTTGTTATCTAAACGTGATATACAAAAGATCAGCGAATACTGAGTGAATGGTATGAAATAAATCTATTCTTTCATTCTGCATCATTTCATTTCGCTGCTGGTGTTATATTGGCATTGTACTAACAGAGTGCGCTTGAGCAATCAACAAATCGCAATGAATTGTATCATAGCAATTAAATTTGTTATTGTTGTCGAATAAATGCATTTCATTAGCAACGAATCTATGAATTGCTGGCAAATGTGAATGGTTTCATTCTGTTCTCTGATAGAAAATGCTTTTTAATTCATGAATTTTTCAACTTATCTCCTCCCAAGTGTAAGACCTTTTTTAATGACTGTAGCGTACAAGTTAAAACAGACATTTCACTGTTTCTAACCAGAAGCACAAAAGAAATGACATGCAGTGAATTGCATTTTCATGATTTTTTTTTTGTTAACTGAACATACTAAAAATTAATGCAAATAAATAAATATTTAAGAGTGTGAGAGTGTTTGAGTGTGTTTGTGATTGTATTTTTAAAAGGAGTGTGTTTGGGGCAAGTATGGGGTAATTTGTTGTTGCATATTTATTATATTTTGTTGCATTTCTTTTATACATATTTTCCTACAGATGCTATACAGCATGTTGTTGTTTCGCGCTTTTCACCTTTTTGTTGTTTTTTTTTTTGCAAGTTTCATACATATTTGTCGACTTTTGTGTTTCGTTTTAGGCGATAATTTTTTCTTTTTGCAATTTTTAGAAATATATTTTCATATTTATTTTCCCATGTGTGCGTTTGTTGCTAAAATTATTCTTGTAATGTTGTGTGTATGAAATTTGCTTTCTAATCTATTTTTTTTTGCTATTGCCACAAAAAAGTTTTGAGCCTTTAGATCTTGTAATTGATTTAGTTCTTCTTAATCATTTCTCAGCGTAACAACTTGTCTTGTTACCCTTAAAAACAAAAAAAAAAGAGATTAACACACAGAAGGCTGACCCGACCGACAACATTCGAAGAAATTCGAAATATTGTAAAGATCAAGAATAAACGCGTTTCTTATGTCGATTGCAAAGTTTTAAATCATAACGCGGGTGTGTGTGTGCCTGGTTCTTCTTCCTCTGCTACGTGCTGGTCAAAAAATAGGAAATAAATAATTTCTTGCAGTGTATTTGAAGGAATTTGATTTATTAAGTGTGTGTTTGTGTTTGTGTGCGGGTGTTTTTCTACTGTCATCCTTAACGTTCCTGTTGTGTTAACTTGTTTGAAGTTTTCGTGCTCGATTTTTGCTCAGCTAAAGGATATACAGTTCATTCACATTTGTAATTAATATTTGTGTTTAAATTTTCAATAAATCATGGTGGGTATTATTAAGAATAACATTTTTTAAATTTTGTTTATAAAAGTTATTTAAGAACTAAGTTATATGGCTTTTGAGAATATAGGCATTTCCACAGGAATATCAACTCTTTGTAGCGTGTGACATCAAAAAAAAAAAAAAATAAGCTTGTTATTTTGTAATTAAACGAAAATTTTTTACTTCTTTATATATATTTATATATGCCGTCAGCAGATTTGCATTGGGTAAATTTTTAACAAAAATCGAGTCACATTGTTCTGAAATACAATCTTATTTGCCCTTTGTCGCACGTGACAAAAAGTGGAATTTATATTATATATGCCAATATATATATGTATATAAATATTTTTTTAATTTTATAGTTATATGTACACGGGTAAAGGGAAAGACTTTATAAAAGTCTGTTATCTGACTTTTACCGTCCATTTCAATATTAAAAAAGTACTTCCAGCTATTGCACAATAAATAAGATATAAATTAGATTTGGAAAGCTTTAATAATAATAAGAAAATTGAAAAACTAGTAAAATAAATTACATATCAAAATCTTTAATAACTAATTTACTATCGCAATTGGAATATAATGACGAGTGAGTGAATTAGCAAGACATTAAGCAACTGTAGGGTTCATCGATTCACTAGTTTGAGTTTTTGCACAATAATTTCGAGAGATCCGTGTTATTTGACTATCATGCAGAATAATTCTGTACTTGTTACAGCATGCAGCTCCTATAAAAGAATTAATATATATCATGGATGTCTTAACTGAAATAAGTGGTTTTTAAGGTTAATTCTTACCAATGAGGAGCTTAAAAGCAAAGTTGTACAGACACTTTACTAACCTCAAACTAAACTATATTGACTGAAAGCTTTACTACTACGAACAACTTAATAGTGTTTTCACACTGAAAGTTAAAACCATAAACAGCTGATTTTGTATTCACACTGCAAGTTTATTAAATTCCGGTTTTAACTAACAGTTTGTCTAATAACTTTGCTCAAAAATAAAATAAATCTCCCGCAGAAATGCGTGTGTTTGTTGTTGTATTTTATTCTGCTTTTTATAACAATTATTTGATAAACTGTACAACTGTTTTTGTTTGTATGAAAAACTTGGAAATTTTACAATATGCGTTGTAAAACGGAAATTATTTTTTTTTATTTTGTAAATACATTTTTAAATAAATATTTTAAAATTATAGAACTACTTATACAAAGTGAAGAAGTGCTTGCAAATCAAGTTATTTTATATAAAAAAGCACAAATACATTACAAAATAAAACTTTTTTTATCGGCGGATCGATGTTAGTTATATCGTCTATTTTCACTTCCCAGAGGTCAATGAAAATATTTTCGTTGTTTATTTTTTTACTTCCAAAAAACTCTTCTTTATCCATAATTTTAGACTATTGTTGCTGCTGCATCTATTTTTAAGTTGACAATGTTTCAAGCGACATCTACTGCTACTCACTGGCAAAAACAATATCAATCAGCTGCTTCCGGTCATTTTGACTTGGCAGCACTGAATTTAGCACACCGAGAAAAGGTTGCATTTCATAAAACCAACTTAAAACCAATAAAAAATGATTTTAAGCTGGTATTAACAAAAACAATTTGTATGGTAAATCCAGATTTTAGCAGTTGGTTTTAACGTTAAAACCAACTTTTATTAAAACCACATCATTGTGAAAACACTATAAAAGGGAAAAAGCTTTGAAGCTAAATTACTCAGAATTTTGATTTTTGAACTTGTACGCTCTTTGCTTCTAAGTCCCTGAAATGTTTTTATATTCATCTCTTGCTCAGCAAAGCGCAGATATTCTGTTGTATTATTTTTAGTGTAAGGCTGAGTTTACATCTGGCATTTCTTGTGTGTCATTTACCCACAAAAACATAACCAACTAATTACTAATGAAAAACTGTTTGATTCAGACATATATTTATTGATTTAAACAGTTTGCAATCATTTTAGATTCTATAAAATTGTCTATTAATTATGTATGAAACTGTTTAACTTAATAAATACATGTCTGAATCAAACAGTTTTTCATTAGTTGTTACTTGGTTACGCTTTTTCTACGCACACAGATGTTAACCCAACTTAAGTCACAAGAGATTTATTTATGAACAAAGAGTTTCGTGAAACCCTTAGAAGAATAAGATAATAAGCAGTGTGATCGTTTTAACTTTCTTTAAGCTAAATTAAGCATCTGTTGTTTTTTCAGTTATACAGTATTTTTCGTTTAAAACGAACTTTCGCCTAAAACGAACCATTTTCGAAAGTACAAACTTTTATTTCTATAAAACCATGAACATTTTTTCACTTATAACGAACCCGCTTACGAACTCGAAGCGAACTTTCGGTTATAACAAACTTTTTTTGCATGTAAATTTTTTGTTTTTTTCGCTTAAAACGAACCAAGAAGTGTGTTGGCATAAACAAAAAATTATATTTATATATTAATGTGTAGCGTAAGCTGTGTAAGAAATTTTCTTCAGTCTCGCGACACTCTACAACAAATTCTTGACCACTTGGCCCAAGTGGAAGTCTATATAAATGAAGCCAATATTAATACTACGCAAACTAAAATAACTTATTTTTAAAAAACTAAATAAACTTATTTTTTAAAGACTACAATGTTCTAAAATTGTTTTAATAAGTAAATAAATAGCCAAAGTGTTAAAAAAGACATGTGCACACACAATAATGGTTTCTTGATGTCTTCACTTAAAACGAACTTCGCTTAAAACGAACAAATTTGATCAGTCCCTTGAAGTTCGCTTTAAGCGAAAAGCACTGTATTCAAAAACACCCACCATCACTTATTAACACACGGATTCTTTACAAGAGAATTAAAAAGGTTTGTCTGACTAAGAAAATAAAATTTAAGAGTATTTTATGACGCCCCTTCCAAAAAAATATATAAATTAAGTTTCACTTAAGAAACATATATTTTTGAGTTTGAAAATTTTATCGTTGAAAAAAATTCCGCTATGATGAGTGTGACCATGGTAGCTTTATTTTTTGTTATAATTCATATATATACGAGTGAAATTTATCGTTAGAAAAAATGGTTGCAGCGCCCAAAGATTTTAATCTTAGACTTATTTAACAATGCAAAGACACTTAGAGAACATGAATTCTGAGCAGAAATCATGTTCTCCCTTCGAAGGATATATTCCGTAAGTTATTCCGTAGAATGCGCACAACAATTTTAGTTTAGTTTTTTTTTACAAATGTGCCGGGTGTGACCAATTCAATATTTAAAAAAAAAACTTTATGAGCGGCATTTGCCATAAATATATTATTTGCGTTAAATATACGAATACTTACACATATTGAGATGAGTCTCCGCAACAAGCTACAAATTTGACGGCCGACAATTATAAAGCTGACATTTCCTAATTATACTATGTAGTTAGAAATTTTTCTTTGAATAAATTGTAGCACTCGTCATCCGTATGTATATCTTTTTTTAATTTTTCTAATTTCATTTCCTATTCTATGTTTTTTGTCCTCTTTTTATTTATTTTTGTATTTAATTTATTATATAAGCTCAAGGTCTTTTTTCATAAATAACAATTAACAATTGTGTATTTATTTATTTTCAATATTTATATATTTAATAGTTTAAAATATTAAATACATAAAATTATCATTTCCTGAAGATGCTACACAAAGGAGTAGCGAAATATTGAAAAGAAATAAACACACAATTGTTAATTGTTATTTATAAAAAAAAGACCTTAAGCTTATATAATAAATTAAATACAAAAACAAATTTCACTTCCCTTTATTTCTTTCTAAAACTATATGCAGCTCATATTTTACTTTAACTTTGAAATACTTTGAGTTGCTTTCTTTGTTCTCGTTTAGTATTTATGACATCCGTAGAAAAAATTTAATTTTAGTTTTGGTGCGACGGGCGCTACACCAAATATTCGAAAATTAAAATGGAGGTTCACTAGATATTATAACATTATTAATTGCGATTGCTTTTTTTTATTGGTGCAAGATATGAAGTAATTATTATGTACAGTAATAATTTTATTAAACGCTTTAAATTTTCAATGTGACGGGTGTGACAGAATATATTAATTTTTCAATTAAGGCACAAAACTCTCATTATAAGGCATACAAAGTCGAAACTTCATTATTAAAGATGAGAAAGAGGAAAACAGAAAACGTTAAATACATACCAAGCACACAAAGACAAAGGGGACAATGTCTCAAAATCTGTTTCAATATTCCAAAATATGCAGAATACAAAATCTTTTTGTATTGTATATATTTAAATGATCGTTCCTAAACTATTTCTATTGTATTGTACTATAGAGCAGATACTTTCTTAGTGGTGAGCATTTTTTTTTAAATCTAGCAACCGCCTCTTTACACCCCGTTTTTCAGCATTTGAAAATCCATGGAGCTTGTAGGTTATTTTAATGGTTAAAACGTTTATTTACAGCAAAAATTTGCACAAAATAAACTTATAGACGAGTCTAACCAATTTTAAAGAATAACATTCATAAAATTAGTTTTACGAAAATAATTAAAATTCAATCTAAATATTATTCTGTGAAAAGTTACTACATATCTGCACAGTTAGTAAATTTTAAACCTAACCTAAAAAAATTAATATTATTTTTATATCAATTTTTCTTTCACAGGATGATCTAACCAAGGAACAAATTGTTCGTAAGTATTTTTAAATCCTAGAAACTGCCACAAGACATTTGTACATGCAAATTTTGAAAAAGAAACACATTTATATTTGTTGTTCTCCTCATCAATATCTTTACAGTAATAATGCATTTACATTTGGACAAGAGTAGAAATAGCTAGTTGTTCCGTTCTACTACGTGTTCGTCAGAATATTTACAATTAACTTTGGTGTTATTTCTTCTTCATTAATAATTAGCACATGTAATTTGGCTTACAAAGCAATACGAACTGTAGCCCGATCAAATCATAAGTACAGAAACAAATAAAGTTCGAACAATAATAATTCAAATAAACTAACAATTATTTATGCTTAAAAAAATACAAATCAAAAAGTTTAAAATAATTCGAACATAAAAAAATTTGCTTATTATTTTG
The DNA here is from genome assembly GCA_905220375.1 of Tachina fera. Lineage (NCBI taxonomy): Eukaryota > Metazoa > Arthropoda > Insecta > Diptera > Tachinidae > Tachina > Tachina fera. The sequence continues at coordinate 96,371,157 of LR999967.1, read as the reverse complement.
GGTCTGGTGATTAATATTTTTTTTTAGTATTAAATGCAGAGGGTGGCGTTGAAGAAGTAGTTAGCACGTTGACTACAAAGCCGAAAGTCCTGGGTTGGAGTACTGGGTCCAACAATCATTAAATTAAATGATGAAACGGAATAAACAAACAAACAAATTAATAAAGCCCATAATAATAATATCGACGGCAATAACTTCAAATGCTGTCTGATTTTTGTTTTATTTTTCTTTTGTGCTTATTTTTCTTTGTAGTTTTGTTTACAAAATGTGTTAAATTGATATGTGAGAGCATAAGAAAAAACGCTCTAAAAATAAAATAGATTCTATCTTACGACTGGTTTCTGGGGCTGTTTTTTGTGTCAATTTGTATGGAAAATGTGTTTATGCCGGTATTCTGTTTAATCATTAAAGTAATATTCATTTTTCATTAATGTTCCTTTGTATCAGTTGTTGTAGGAAACTTTAAGTGATGAAACACAGCTTGGAAAGTCTAACATGCTTCATTGACACCAGAGGCGCTGCAACACTGCATTATAAAAAAAACGCTGAAAAGGAAGAGTTATATAAGAATGAAGCTTTTCTCTATACGATTATCTTTCATCACCTTCTGTCTTTTCTGTCACTATCCCTTTCCTAAAAGGGGTAACACAAGAGTGTTAGTTCTCTCGTAGGAGGGAGAAAAGTTTTATACAAGGTATCTCAAAAGAAAGTTTGTTTGCCATGAAAAAATTCTCGGAAATTTCCAAAGTATGGAATATAACAAGAAAATTTTTTTATATATTTTTATTTTAAATAAAACTACTAAGGCGATCAAATCCAATATCTAATCAGCTCTTAAGCCTAAAAATAAAATAAAATAAAAATCAGCACTGATTGTCTCCTTCGTGAGATATCGTTGAGAAAAAATTTCGCAGGAAAGTTTTATTTTAATGACTCCTAAAGTTATTGCAAAATAATTAATTAATTAATTAATTAATTAATTAATTAATTAATTAATTAATTAATTAATTAATTTGTTTTGGGCTTAAAAAACTGTGGCCCAGAACGCTATTACTAAGCGGTTAAATGTTTCGAGTGATAGATATCGTTATCATAATTTTTGAGTTTTTCAATCACTCCAAAAATTAGTGGATTCCATAAGATTTTTTTATCAAATTCAAAACCATTTATAATTCTTTTTTTTTATAACAATATTTTCAACTTAAGAAAAATTTATTCATGATATATGTTGCCTTACATATAATATGTACATCAAAGATTATATAATCTCAAAGTAGCTTAAAAATATCACACTCTTAGTATTATTTTCGTTGCCTGGTAATTACAAAACACAAAAACTACTACCACAATATTTTGGCATATACAAATTATTAATTTTACAACGTGCAAAATAATCAAAGTGACACTTAAAAGAAAATTAAAGCATTTAAATAGTTAAATAATTATTTATTTATATATAATTTAAATGAAAATCACTTAATTGACCGACAGACAGTAATCGTTTAAAAATTAAATAATATATGCATATAAAACAAGAGTAGCACGAGACAGACATAAAAATAATATAGTAAATTTTATTTTTTTATATTAACTTATACATTTTTATTTTTATCGCTAACACCCACGTTAATTGTGGTGGACATTGCATTAAATTTTTGATGAAAAGACAGGCACAGCTGGATTGTAGACAAGCAGCACAGGCTACACAATTGTAATTATTTGTTTGCAAAAACAAACAAAAAATACAAAAAAAAAAACTAGACATACTTAAATGCAATTTGTGAATAAAAATTATGAAATAACATAAAGAGAATTAGAGAAGTACTGCACAAAACTTACAGTGGGCTATTTGCAACTACTCGTAGTTAAAGTGGTCGAGTTATTATCAAAAAACTTATCAATCATTGTGGTAGTATTTATGAAAATGAGTTTGTATGCATTACATTGACGACAAATTCATGAAAATTCATATGTTAGTACAATTTGATATATGATAATTGTTATATGTACTTTTTTGCAACAGTTAATAAAACATTATTATTTACTTAAGAAACATCATATACTCGTAATTCTTGATTGCACTTAAAGTTATTCCCCGCAGTCTTTTTATTACAAAATAATCTTAAAAACAAAGTACTTCCCTCGAGCTCGTTATTTAGTCATAAAAATACTTCAAAATTTATGATATGCAAAAAAAAAGTTTTACTCGAACATTGGACTATTCCACAAAAAATTTCTCGAATAATTCTTTAATCTTAATTGAAAAATGTTTGGTCTTTCAAACAAAAATTAAAATTTTTTCGAAAAATGTAATGATTGATGTCCGAATGACAAAAAAATTATGAAATGTTTATTACATTTTTATTAAAATATTTGATTATTTTTATTCGAATAATTTATGATATGAGCAGGCTAAAGTTGGTATCGCGTTTTAAGCCAAATTACATGTGATAATTATTAATGAACAAATAACACCAAAGTTAACTGTAAATATTCTGACAAACACGTAGTAGAACGGAACAACTAGCTATTTTCGAAGGCTACTAAGCCTTCATAATCAACGTCCGCTTTCTGTGCTTGGTGCACTTTATATATTTGGAAAAATTTTGTTCCTTGAAACAAAAGTTAAAATTTTTTCGAAAATTCGTATAATTATTGTTCGAAGGACAAAAAAAGGTTATGAATTAAAAAAAATTAGGTTTAAAATATTCTAACGCACTAATAATCCCAAATTATTTGTTATTATTATTCGTAAATTGAAATATTCCACAAAAAATTACTCGAATAATTCTTTATTCTAAATTAAAAAGTTTTGTTGAAAAAAACTTTTTTTTCCAATATTGAAATAATTATTGTTCGAATGACAAAAAAAAAATGTATGAATTACAAAATAAAGTTATTCGAATATTCCACAAAAAAATTACTCGAATAATTCTTTATTCTGAATTGAAAAGTTGTTGCTGTTTGGAACAAAAAAAAACTGTTTTCGAATATTGGAATAGTTATTTAACGAATGATAAAAAAATTTATGAAACGCAAAAAAAATTATTCGAATATTTCACAAAAAATCACTGGAATAATTCTTTGTTCTAAACTGAAAATATTTTGTACTTAGTAGCAAAAGTTAAAAACTTGTTTTCGAATATTAGAATAATTATTCTTCGAATGACAAAGGAAACTCCACTGCTTCATATTTTAATTCACTAATTACACTGTACAACAAAATTATTTTTATTTATGATTATTTATTTATTATTTATTTATTTTTTCTTAATAAAAATGTTCTGCCAACTGTTTATTTATGTATGTGAAGATAGATTCATGGATTTAAAATAATTTTTCAAAAATATCGCATACGATATTTTTTCTCCTTTTATTTGGTATGCATTTGGTACTGAAATTAAGGGGATTCTTGATAAAAATTGTCACTGTGAGCAAACCTTTCTTCCTCAGCAAATCAACCACAGTGGAAAATAAGGACAACAAATCATACTATTAAGCAACATTCACAGTATATCTAAATTATATTTGTGAAACTATTTGGAAAATTTGGAAATGGCCACTGTGGCCAAACACTTCTTCCTCAGCTAATCAAGCCTAGTTGAAAATAAAAACAACAAATTATACTAATAACCTGCACTTACAGTATATATGAATTATATTTGTGGAACTATTTGTTCTTTGGCCACGGTGGGTATTTCCTTTATAGATCTTGAAATAAGATTTTATCGCAAAGTAAATTTTTTCCAAATTTTCTAAAAAATTCATAAATGAAATTCAGGTATATTGAAAATCTAGTTAAGTGATATGATTTGTAGTTTTAATTTTCCACTAAGTTCCATTTGCTAAGGGAGAAGGTTTTGGTCACAGTGGCTATTTCTCTCATGAAACTCAAAATAAACTTTTTTCACTGAGTCATATTTTTTTTCCAATTTTTCTAAAAAGTTTCACAAATACAATTAAGAAATACTGTAAATCTAGTTTAATAACGTGTGTTGTTGTTTTAATTTTTCACAAGGTTGGAGTCAGTAAGGACAAAGCGTATGGCCAAAATGAACATCAAGAAACCTTTTAATTTCAGTACAAAATTCGTACCAAATAAAAGAAGAAAGAAAAATATCGCATGCGATATTCTTAAAAAATTAATTTAACTCCATGAATTAAAATAAATTAATTTAAATAAATAATAAATGAATAATAATAAAATAATAAATAAAAAAAATTTTGCTCGACCAGTTTATCTTCTGAAATCTAAAGTGAAATTTCTTGAAAAATATTTTCGCAGAATATTTCAACTACATTAATCCGTTTTAAAGGCGATTTTTGTTTTTTTTTAAGTTTCAAAAATACCCCTATTTCTAAAAAAATTAGATTATCAATGTATGCCACCTAAATGCTGCTGGTAATGTTTTTAATAAATGTTCTGAATACTCTTTATACCAAAAATCTAAGCATCAAAAGATTTTCTAAAATTTTTTACTACACAAGGGTGCAAATTTAAATAAGCCTTAAAATTTGTTTCTGATGTGAACTTTTAAAACGCCGATACACATCCACTGTTTTTTGTCCGCTCTACGAGAATCACTGTACGAGACATCGTTTTGTTTTTTTGTTGTATGCTGCACAGTGTTATTTAAAAGCTCTTTTTTCCGAAACACATTTTGTGTTCAGGGGAATAAATGGTGTTAAGATAAATTTAAGATAACAGTTAATAAAATTGCTCATTATTTTAAAAATTGTCCGATTTCACTCCTAAAACAAATTTAATATTAATATGAATTTATTTTTGTCCTTCCAAACCCACTGTGTTTAACACATTTCTTAAGATTTCCTTAAAATACTTGTTATACGTTATTAAATAACTGGACATGAAAATATTTTCTGACCAATAGAAAGGTGCAGTTACACACAAAAATAGAAATAAATTTTAAAATATTTATGTACATGTGTGTAGATGTTTGACACATTTCGTATGGGTTTATGATTGGAAAGATTACAATAACCGCCACATTAACAACTACAAGAAATGAGAGCAACATTGCATAAACACATCAATCTTATACACTAAATCAATAATAAAAAAATAATAAAATATAAAAAAAATATATACATATTAAGTGAAAGGAAACTAAAGGCTGCTTTTAATAATTTTTCGTTTTTTTTTTTAATTTTCTTAAAAGTGCTCCGCAATGCATTCAATGCATTCGATCCGGAGAAACAGGGCTTCATCAGCACCCAGATGGTGGGCACTATACTCAGCATGTTGGGCCATCAATTGGATGAGGCCACTTTAGCGGAAATTATTGCTGAAGTCGATGAGGATGGTTCGGGACAAATTGAATTTGAAGAATTTACCACCCTGGCCGCCCGTTTCCTTGTTGAGGAGGACGCTGAGGCAATGCAAGCAGAACTCAAAGAAGCCTTTCGTTTGTACGACAAAGAGGGCAATGGCTACATAACAACAAGTGTATTACGTGAAATTCTACGTGAATTAGATGATAAACTGACGAATGAGGATTTGGACATGATGATTGAGGAAATCGATTCAGATGGTTCCGGTACCGTGGATTTTGATGGTAAGTGTATATGATTATATATTATAGAAATTTTTATAAATAATTTATTTATTTATTTTTTAACAGAATTCATGGAGGTCATGACTGGTGGTGACGATTAATTCCACTTAAGCTATTTGGTTGCACAACAAACAAAAAGCTATTTCCTGTTAAAATTCTTTATTTTCTTAAGATACTATCACCCATCAAAAAAAAAAAAAAACCAAGAAGAAAATTATTTACACTCTAGAAACATCTTAAATAAAATTATAAAATACTATTTAATTTTAATAAAACAAATTAATAATAAACTAATAAAACAATAGACAACTATAACAAAAATTTATTTTTTATCACAAAAACTTTTTTCACAAAAAAATTAACAAAACATACATTTACAAGCCAGAAGAGGCATCCATTACAAGCACTGACCGATGGTCCTTCGAGTTTCCAACACACTCACACAATAAACACTATAGAGGAGACATTCTGCTTACGAGAACTGCTCTTAATAATAGTGCTCAATTTTACATTTAATTTGAACATAAAGTTGAGAGCCAGCAAAGCCAGTTTCAATCACAAAAATAATACCAATACCATTACAAATGTATTACAATCATTCTCTCTCATTTCATTTAACAGCTTAAACACACTAACACATACATACATACATTCAGGTTTTTCTCTTTTAATTACTTTTTTCTTTCTCACCCTTGTTTTATTCGCCTACTATCTGTCGTACAACTCTTATTTAATTTTATTAACAATTCCCATATTCTCTTGCTTTATTTTAACAAATTAACAACAAAGTGCTCAAAAGAGATACATACATACATGTGTTTATAAATTAAATTTAAAATATTTATCTAGTTTCTTTTTTATTTAAATATAAATATGTTTATTATAATTTATTACCGCTTACTGTATATGAATATTTTATATATTTTGCTTTTGATTTATTTATGTCTTTATTTTAAGTTCACTTAACAAAAGTTGAATAAAACTGTAAATACGTTAACAAACTAGCCAGAAGAGGCCATAAATAAAAATTGGTATGCTTGGTAGTTTAAATACCGTAAAGATATCATCGCTAGAGAAAAAAAAATTAAATATATAACATAACTATATGGTTGGCTAATATGCAAAGTCATGAAAAAAAACTAAAGGAAATTTTTTAAAAGGCTAAAGTAAAGTTAAAGTAAGATAAAGTAAGCTTAGTTTAATTTTTAATATGGCTGATTGTTATGATAAAAGTTTTAAGGTTTGTAGGCATACACCTTTCGATGTTGCACCCATTAATTTATTTAAAGTACGGTTTTGAATTTTTTGTTAGTTACCTGATTTTTCAATTCATCTGACCATATATACATATTTCTAAAAAGTTTAAGCCATTTGCCTAAGACCTTTGAAGATATTTGATGAATTTTCGAGCAACTTTTTAGTTCATGTACGAGAGAGAAAATAATGATAGCTCTCCTCTTCATCATATTCTCCTCTCTACTTCTTGCATAAGCTCAAAAGTTACTCAACTAAAATTGCTGCGTGTGAAGACAGTATAAGTCTTTGCATTTCCGGTTCTCATATAATCGAATGTCTGTTTCTGTCATATCAATAAAGTCTTCAGTTCTTAAACCAATGAATTTCTTATCAAATATTTTCTTGTAAAGTTTTTTAAACGGTTTTATGAAAAAACTTACAAAACAATAATAAAATTAAAAAATTTTAAAACTCCCGACACAGTGACTCTGATACAGAAGAAAGTTCTTAACTTCCAATGGCTTAATTCATTTTTGTTCAAACATACCTCAGAAACTATTTTTCTGACCTCTAGGTCTGTTTATATTTTTCTTCATTAGTTCGATATTTCATTAAACTTCGGTTAACTTCTTCAGGATATATCTTGTTTTTGTTTTTCTTTAATTGTGCAAAGAGTTGATAGCCAGCTGCAAAACAGCTGTTAAATTTATTTTTAAATTTATTCTACTGCTGCCATAATTTAATTTTTTTAAACAATAATAATAAATAATATTATTGAGTATAAATGACATATAAATTTGAAATTAGTTAAACTAAACCAGCATTTAAAGTTTGACTGATTTATTAGCCCTGAGTAGGTCTTATTATTTTTTTTTTCTTTTTCTTTATAAATTAAACATATTTTATGTTTTGAAAAGAATAGTTTGGAATAGAAAATTAGAAAAATAAAAACCCACAGCTCCAGTGCTGGGAAGTTTGAACTTTTCTTTTACATTAATGTAACTAAAAAAAATTTATTTTTTCTTGTTTAATTTGTTTCTTTGTTCATCACTTCATATATTTTATATATTTTCTTAAGAACTAGATTGGCATAAGCAGTTAGATACATATAAAAGGATTATTTCAGGGTTGAACAATTTAATTTTTTTGTATATAAAAGTAACTTGGTCAAATTTATTTTCTCTATTTGTTTACAAATCAAATATATTTTATGTCTTAGAAAAAAATAGTTTGGAATAGAAATCTAGAAATATAATAAAAAACATAGCTCCAGACCTGGAAAGCTTGAGCTTTTTCTGGTTTATAAAGCCAATTAAATAAAAATAATTTATTTTTCGGTAATTAATCTGTGGCTATAAGGAAAAAGTGCTTAAGTAATATTTGACTGTTTTGAAGGATACCACTTTGAAGCGTTCAAGTCGATTTTCTGAAATTTATTTCTTTTACAATTAAATTGAGAAATGATCAGTTAGCCTTTTTTTGACAACCATCGTTCTATATACCCTCCCAGCATACCATTATCGGAGCGCTCTTATATATGAGCTCATATATGAGCGATCTTATGAGCTTCTGTGAGTGTTTCCTGCGTGCATATTTCTGAGCTCATAAACGATCGATTTTATGACTTTCTATGAGTGTTTCTTGCGTGTAAATTTCTGAGCTCATAAACGATCGATTTTATGACTTTCTATGAGTGTTTCTTGCGCGCATATTTCTAAGCTCATAAACGATAAATTTTATGTGATTTTTATGAGTAATTTCTGCACGCTGCCAGATAACGGTAAATTCCAGCTAAGCAGAAGAAAGAAGTTACACAAATTGATTCAGTAGTGAATATTTTTGGAAGCGTAAAGACAAAATTGTGAGTTATTTTATAATAAATATAAAAATAATACATAATTAAAATAATGAAAATAGCAAGCTTAAAAGAAAGCAAATTAATAATAAGTGAACTTTGTTCAAATAAATTAAGAAAAGAAAATCCAGCATGTAATATTAAAAATAAAAAGAGTCATAAAATACTCTTTTATGGATAAAATTTAGAGCTCTTTCATGAGTGACCAGTTTATTGGAAAAAGCCACTCAAATGTGAGCGTTTTATGACTGTTTATGATTATTTTATGAACTTATTTTGAGCGTCAGCGCTCCGACAAAAGAGTCTTTATGAGCTCATTTAGAGCGCATATGGTAAGCTAGGAAACTACTCTTTTATGCATAAAATTTAGAGCTCTTTCATGAGTGACCACTTTAGTGGAAAAAGCCACTCAAATATGAGCGTTTTATGACTGTTTATGATTATTTTATGAACTCATTATGAGCGTCAGCGTTCCGACAAAAGAGTCTTTATGAGCTCATTTAGAGCGCATATGGTATGCTGGGGCTACAAGTAATATATTAAAGTTGAAATATCTCAAACTATAACACAAACTAAGCTCTTATTCCAAATGAAATTAGAAGTCTAAAAAAGATATGTCGCAAGTCATAGTGCTATAACTTACTGAAAAATCCAACAAATCAATTGAGATTTGACCAGGGGTACTATCAAATATGCAAATTACGGTGATAGCATTAACTCAAAATCAGCTTATCTCGACTTAAGCCATTTTTCCTATTTGCCTTTTTCGATTAATTTCTTATTTTTAGTTGAACTCTGCTGGTGAGTTCCTTAAGCAGCAACCAACAACAAACATACTTTTTTAAATTTCTTTTCAATCAAACCCAGTAAGAAAATGGAAGTCATTCTAGTGGAACTACATTTTCAGTGCTTCCAAAAAATCGATATTTTTAATTTGCCGAGAGTGAGCAAAAAACCATGTAGAAGCTTATTTTAGTCATACAAAATCTTGTAACTCCTGCATAGTGTTAGAAAATACTCACCAGAATTAAAAAAATTATTTCTTTAAAGAAATTTATGAACTAATTTTAGTATAAAATTTAAAAGTCATTTGATTAAATTTACATGAAAACACTGTTTCGGGCTTAAATGCGTATAAAAAGAAACGAATTGTTAACTATTTACCATTTTTCCTAGATAAAAATATTATCATAGAACACAAAAAAGGGAATTTTTCTTAGTATCGATTCCAATTCAGTGACCAGGCATCGAAAAAGAGAACTTCTTGCAATGACATGTAAAAGTCATTAGAACGGATTGAAATTTTCACTTTTTCTTCGCGAATTATACATTTTCGCGACTTTTTTGGAGTGTCTCTTTTTGCTGATAAATTATTCTAATGCGTGGTTTTTTTCCAAAAAAATATTTGCCTAAAGTGCTGGAAGCACAGGAAAGTTTTGGCATCGCCCCGTGCACATTAATTAATAAAAATATTTCATTCTTTAAGCATAGAAAATACTTAAACCCCATTAAGAAATTATTCCTGGTTTATTTGATTTATTTTAAAAATATTTTCCCTAAGAAATTCTTATTATTATAAAGGGGCCCATACACACATACTGCTCATGCTCATGCGATAAGTATGTATTGGTACATTTTAAATTTTTGTTAATGTATTTGTCACACAGACAATGCAGTATGAAAAATCAAAATAGTTTTGACTTTGAAATGAACTCATACTGCTGACAGTTTTTTAAATGAACAAAAAATGAATTTATTCGTTCTTCTGATATGTATTTTTTTTAAATTTGGAGTTTTACTGAAAAAAAGAAAGTAAAACAAACAAAAAAAGTTCTGAAAAAATAGTGTGTAAAAAAAATACGTTTTTAAATAATTTTCTTCAATTCTATAAATAATTTTTGTTTGTTTTCAAACACATGTTTATTTTATATTTTTTTTTATTTTAAATGATGATTGATAGTAAAATATCAATCACATACGTATACCAAGGGTTCATCGGCAGTAGCTGCATGCAGTATGTGTGTATGGGCCCCTTAATATTGATTCAAATAATTTATATTGAAACAATATTCAAGAAATCGTTTGTCGCAAATTGTTTCTTCCAATAAAAGTTTTTTGAAATACTTTTGTTTTTTGTAAATAAAATTTTACTTCATTAACAATTTTTGTAATGATTTGTAATTGACTTATTTGGTGTATCCTGTTTCCGAATAAATTTTATTTTAAAATCTTGGTTTCTATAACTTTTATTCTAATAATAATTATTCGAATGATTTTTATTCGTGCACGCAAAAAAAAGATATGGTTATAGAATGGTTGAGAAAACAATATTATGTTCTAAGAAACAAATGTGTGGTCGTTGAAAACAAGTTATTGTTATTTTAAACATTAATTTTGCTACGGTAAGCAAAGTAATGTTTGAATTTAATAATTACATTATTGCATTCATAAAAAAGTGTGATATGGTTAGAGTTTAACAATATAGTTTTGTTGAAAATTTATGACTGCAACATAATTTTTGTTATTTTTTAAAAATAGTATAATGTAAATAACAATATAGTGTTATCCAAAACCATACTATGTTAAGTTTTTAAAAAAATCTTTTTCAGAAACCTCTTCTGTCAGTTCAGTTTTTCGTTTGTAAGCTATCGGTATTGCACGCATTGTGTTAAATAAATAAACAAACAAACAAAAGGGTAGATAAACAAAAACATATACGTACATATGTTTATCTCTTTATACAGACGTGTCTATATTTCGTGTATACACACATTTGTAAGTATACATTTCGATATATACATACACATATTTTATTTCAATAATATTAATTTATTTTTAATTCGAATTTAACGCACAGCTGTTTTAGCCAATAAATATATGATTGAAAATTAAAATATTATTTTTATATTAAATAATACTGTTGTCATATTTAACAATATTATTATAATATAAGAACATGGTGTAGTGAGTCTCAATTATATTTTAGTCACATCTAGCAACAGTGTTGTCACATTTACAATAATAAGATTAGGTGTAAAAAAGTTTATTGTTTTTGTTGATAATATTATTATTAACTAAGATAGATTAGTTTGTTTTTCTATTGACAATAATATGATTTAACAACAACCATATAATTCAATCATAGTATGTTGCTGTTTGATTATGGTTACCTCAACCATATTTTTTCTTAGCGTGGGCAATGGCGGATATAATTGTACGTGAATTTTTAATAGATTAGGATATTTCAACAAGTTAATTTGATTGAATTGCATTCATTTAGTAGTAATAATAAGAAACAAAATTACTTAAAAATTGTGAACAATACCTATATGTGCTGCGGTGGCTAAAAAATACTTAAGTGCATGTACATAAATAAGTCTATTGTGGCCACCTGAAAGTCACATCTGAATTTCTTAAATATTTGATAAACTTATCGTTTAATTCTGGCATTATCTTAAGCCAGCTTATTCTTATTATAGTTGCGCCTTAACTTAGATTAACGACTGAAGATGGACATACGAAATTTTTGTAATGATGTTGCTTCAACTGTGCCAGAAGGAATATTAACTATAAGTGTATAACTGTTTTTAAAGCTATACAACACACAAATTATTCAGAATTACTATATATTTTTAAAGATCCTTTAAGCGTTTTGGAATACACTTTGAGTAGAGCCTAAAATTCTTGTTATTAAGGCACAAATTCCTTAAAATAAAAGAAGTTTCTAAAGTAATTAACAACCTGGGCGGTCGAATAAAATAGAAAATTTTTATGACTTTTATTGACTTTTTTTTGAATGGCGAGTCAAATACCTGACTTGTTAAAAAACACGTAAACTTTAAAACAAACAATTTGTTTTAAAAACATATTCATTGTGCAATATACAACCTTGTAATTGAAAAAAATGAACATCAAATTTTTTTTATGAAAAACAAAAACGTAACAAAACGCTCTTTTCAAAAGTGAAATGAAAACTCAAACTCATTAAAAACATGTCAATCATTTTGTTTGATTTGCAATTTAATTAAAGTTAACAATTGAAAACTTTATGAAAGAAAAAGTTGATTAAAACAAATTACATACATTGTACAATAAAACCAAACCTTAAATAAATATTCAAAAAGAAAATGTTATTTATAACTTTTGATATACCGACAAAAATACATTTTTTTTGTATTGACAGCCACTATAATCAGTGTAATACTCATTATTGTTATAATTGAAAAAAAAATCTAAATAAATAAATAAATAAATAAATTTAAAAAAAAATAGAAATTGCTAATAAGTATTGATGCGATATTTGCTCAATTGGCAAAACAAACATGGTAATTAATTAAATTAATTCATCTATAAACAAAACCGTCATATACTCGAACATTGAAAATATTTAGGAAAAATAAACAAAATTACAAAGTGAAATAATAATACAAAAAAAAACATGCTAATACAATAAAAGACGTTTCAAATCGTTGGTTATAAACAATTAATTGTGTTGCCATAATATTAAGAAAGAAATAAAAACTAAGGTATATGAAGGCTTTTGTTTAAGGAGTCTAGAAAATAGCTCTCGATAAATGTAATGAGGTTCTTTTCAGGACTTTAAATACAAGAAATGTATTTACTTTGTCCTCAAAAGCATAAAATATTTAATGATTTTACAATTACTTTTAAATAATACAACAACTTTATGTATGTTTCTATCACAGCACAGTATAATGTAAGAAAAAAAATCTAAAATAGAATTGCTTTACAGGTCAACCTAAATTAGAGCACTTGTCTATTGGCGCCTAGCGCAAAGGCTGAGACAGCCATCTCATCTTAGCGTTTTTTGCGCCCGATTTAATTTTTTTCAATGACCAACAAATGAAAATTCAAATAATCAAATTAAACCGGGTGCAATCAACTTTGAACAGTTAAAGATCTTAAATGGCTATATATGGAATGAAAAAGTTATAAGAGGAACCTAAAGATGATTTACAAATACCTGTCGAACGATACACATTTTGCGCGATAAAAGGAAATTTGTTAAGCTATCGAGAAAATATAGCCACAAATGTTTGAATTGGTAATGAATATGGTCCACATTATTAATGGCATTAGATGATTTTGCTTTAAACTTCTTGCTTTTGTTTTCTTATATAAAAATTCGTTCTTATAGGGAGACCCTTTAAATTTAATCCTGATTGCATACAAAGTTCACACACTTTAGTTTCTGGTGCTTTGTTTTCCGACACTAACTTCACTTCAAAGCGCTCTACCTAAATCAGACCTTGCCTCATTTCGTATAAGTTAATACAAATTGTGTGAACATAAAAGTAAAAATAGTTGACAGCCATCAATTAATTGTTTTTATAAGAAAATGTTTTAATTCCTTCCTTAAAGTTTTAATTTTAATTTTATGCATTAAGAATTTTTTTTTAAATTTCAATCATCGACAGCCCACTGTTGAATTGTTAATTTGAAAAACCGCAATTATTTTTGAACTATTTTCTGTGAAGATTTTTTTTTTGTTTTTTTTTTTTTGAGATTATTTGTATGTGATTAAATAAAATTTATTTTTTTTATCATTTAAGCATCATTCTTCATTTATATTGGCTTCATTTATTTCTTTTATGGGGGATTTTATTTATTCAATACAAAATGATCTATTTTTTTTTTGGTTTTGCAAACACTCTTTCTCTGTCTTGCGTTTCTAATTATATCAATGTTTCTCAATAAAATGCAACAAGAACAACAACAGTAACATTAACGGCAAAATTAAAAACAAACAAAAAAAACATGTCGCTCTATTTGAAATTTTTTTAATTGAATTGATTCGAATACAACAAAAACTAACAAATGCTCGCATGTACATGAAGCCTCGTATAGATTTTAATCATCAGCGGTGCGTGTTGTTGCTGATGTTGTTACATACTTTTACTAATGCTTGCTCTTTGTTGTTGTTGTTGTTGGGATTTTTGCTTTCATTTTTTTTTTTGGTTTGGTTTGGTTTGGTTAATGCGACAGAAACGTTGTTGTGTTTCTTTCAGCATCTACCAATTGAATAGAAATTTTAGCCAACAACTGCAGAATCGAATAGAACAGAACTGAACTGAACACAGAACACACATATTCAAACTAATTCGATCTGATCGAAAGGTAATTTTTTAATTGATGCAAATCACTAGACTTGAGTGATTATCGTGCTGCTCTAACGTAAACACATATAAACGGTTAAATTGCTCCGTGCTTTACAAAACCGATTCATTTTACAGTTGACGTAAAATTTACTACAAGACTTTCGCTTTCCTGGTTTTGAAATAATAAAGTAACTAACTGCCTTGTAACAAAAATAAAAAATTTTATTACAAAAAAATACAAAAAAAATTAAAATTATTTAAAAACAAAAACAAACTTAAAAAAAGTTAATTAAATAAAGTTTTATTTTTGAAATTTTATTTTAAAGGATTTTCTCTTCACATCAATTTCCCTTCATCGTTTTTTTTTTTTTCGTTGGATTAATTTATTTGAAACAAAATGGTGAGTTTGTCAGTTTCTTTTTTTTTCATTTCAAATATTAAATTGCAATACTTGACACTTAACACACAGAAATTAGCATGAGTTAAAAAGCAAAAAATTTAATAATAATAATAATAATTAAAAGAATTTTTATAAAATTTTGCACACCTGATTGTGTTAAACAAACCAAAAAAATAATAATTTCTGCAAGTAGCCTTGATTGCTAAATAAAATAGTCTTAAGAAAAATTTAAAACACATTAATCAATCCTACTAATTTATTTAGAGGTTAAATGTAGGATTTCATTTTATATCGAATTCTCTTAAGTAATCACAGAATTTCTAGTACACAGAGTATGTAAAAATTAAGCTAAAGAAATTTTCAATACAAAAAAATGAGCGACCATTTTGCATAACCTTAAATTTTACGCGTAAGTTAAGGCGGAAATGTGGCTGCTTTCAATATGACAAACAAAAAAAGAATTAAAAAAAAACATGGCGTGTGAAATCGAGCTTGTCAAATCTAAACAGAGGAAAATTTTATTTTCATATTGTTTATTTATTTGAAATTCATTTATCAATTTTATTCAGTAAAATTTTTATTTCTTAACTTCTATTAACACTAATAAAATTAAAATTAAAATTAATTAAAAATAAGCTTTATTTTAAGTTAATAAGTTATTCGATTTAAACGTTTTTTCAATGGTGCGTTTTCGGTAAAAAAGATATTGGAATTGGTTGATCTTGCAGGCCATCCCCGAAAATTACCGCTAAGCTACAAATTTTCATTAAATTTATTGCACACACTTTTTAAAAATCAGTGAATAGCTAAAATGTATTTGACAAATACTTTTAAAGTTTTTAGAAAAAATATTATTACTTTGAAGTTTTTCGTCTCGAACGAATCACCTGATTTTAGTTAAAACTGTCAGCAGATTTTGAACATTAAAAGTTGTTTAAGAAAAACAGTTTTACAAAATTTTAAAATTTCAAAGTTTACCGAACCGAAGGGATTTACTATCTCGCAATATCTTTCGAATTTTACTCCGATTCCTCAAAAACCTCTTAATTCGGTAAACAAAGAATATGGAAGTCTGCTGATCTTGTGTAGTCCATCCCTGAAACAAATTTGCGGCATTCTATAACACTTTTTAAAAAATAGTGGATACCTTAAACCGATTTGATGAAAACCTTTAAAATTTTTTAATTATTATTTTTCGAACTTCATTTGTTTCTATATTTATGGTTTATTTGAACGGTCTAAAGTTCGTATCGCTATTTCAAATAAATCAAAACTTTTGAAGTTGTTAGAAAAAAAATATTTTTCTCGAAATTTTCAAAACTTTTCGTCAACGATGTCTGACGAACGAAATTTTGAATTTTATCAATTTTGTAGCTTAAAATATTTTTCAGAAAAAAGATTTTGAGAAAATTTCATTTTGGAATATTTATATTCAAAAGTTGCGGAAGCGCAGCAATTCGCTATTTCACGATGTTAAAGTGAGTTCAATGTCTTTCGAATTATGTTCAGTTTTTAAATGTTTATATAACTGTACACATGTTAATATGTATAAACATACACAAATCTTTGTGGACATAATATGTGGCATAAATAAACAGAATCGGGTTGAAAACGTCGAAATAGGATGAAAACTCGATATTCGAAAATTGGTGTGAGATCAGTAATTTTCAATAGCGGGAAGTTAAGAAAATTTTGCTCCAAGCAATATGTTTACTTTTTTTCGAATAAGTTTTATTGGAATAATTTTTATTTAAACTAACTTATTTAAACAAATTTTTAATCGAATAATTTTTATTCGACTAATTTTTATTTGAACAACTTTTAATCGATTAAATTTTTTAAATAATTTTTATTTGAATAATATTTATTTGACCTATTTTTAATATTAATCGAATAATATCTACTCGACTAGTTTTTAATCGAATAAATTGTCATTCGAAAAATTTTGGTTAACGCTAGTTAACTTAAGAATATTTTATCTTATTCATTTTATTCGATTAAATTCTTAAATAAAATTTCACAATAAGTTACTAATTTTTATTCGAATAACTTTTATTTGAATAAAAATTATTCGACCAATTTTTAGTCGTGTAATATTTATTCGACTAATCTTTAATCGATTACATAAATTCTCAATCAAAAATTTTTTTTAAAACTAGTACTAACTTAAACACTTTTTATCTGTATCCTTTTTTTCGATTAAATTCTTAAATAAAATTTCACAACAAAATAATAATTTTTATTCGTAAAAATTTTTTCGAATAATAATTATTCGAAAAAATTTATTCAAATAATAAACATTCGATTTGTTTTTAATCGAATAAGCTCTCATTCCAAAAATCTTTGTGAAAACTATTAACTTAAAAATATTTTATCTAATTAATTTTATTCGATTAAATTCTTAAAAAAGTTTGTGTTTCACAGTAAGATAATATCGGTAATCGATTAAATTCTTATGCGAAATTTTTTTTTAACTATTACTAACTTAAAAATCTATATCTATTGGATTTTATTCTAGTAAATTCTTAAAACAATTTGTATTGCACAGTAAGAAAATAATTTTTTTTTGAATAATTTGTATTCGAATAATATCTATTTGGCGCATTTTTAATTGAATGATATTTACTCAAATTGTTTTTAATCGAATAAATTTTTATTATAATTTTTGTTAAAGCTATTTTAAATTAAAAAGTTTTTATGTAATTCATTTTAATATATTAGATTCTTAAGACAATTTGTATTTAATAATAGATAATAATTTTATTCGAATAAATGTTTTTCGGATTATGAACACAAAATATATTTCCTGCTCTATGAAAAAAAATATTGCGCTTATTTTTAAAAATTAAAATTTTTCTACAGTGAAACATGTAAGAAAATTTCGATATAATAAGTAGAATTTTAACGAGAACTAACAGTTTTTCCATTGCAGAATATTATAAGGCAAATCCTTTTATATGAGCTTTAAGAATCATAATACTATTGCACTGCTTGCACCTATTGCTTCTGTTGCCCTTAAACACCAGCACTGACAACGTTTATCACATTAAATGCATAAAACAGAGATCCTACTTGACAACAAAACTTATGCTGATATAAAAAAAAAATATTAATTGCAGCCAAACTGCTTTGCAAAATTTCCAGATGCTCCTCCTAAATAGTATTTACCTTTTCACTTTGATGGCACTTTTCTTTAATGGCAACTTGATTATAATAATAATTTATTATTTTACTCCTACAAAAATGACTTTATTGAATAAAAAAATGTTTCAACTTCTTTTAAAAATTTTCAGAGTGAACAGGAATACGACAAAGAAAAGCTGAGAAGTAAGTTAGAGAAATAAAAATAAATACGAAAATGGCAACGGTGGGGCAAAATATACTTTTAATTAATTATGGACTTTTTGCTACTTACAATTTAGTTTAATTCAGCATCACATTAAACATTGTTACTAACCTGAAAATAAAAAATAAAATAAAAAATTGATTGAGTTCTTGATAATTTCAAAAATAAAGTGAAGTGACAACACATTAAAATTTTCTATGACCAAAGTAGCAGAGTCAACATATAGGAAATAAAGTCTACTTTTCTATAAGAAAAGTATGATGTGACACAATTAATTCTTAACACAGTCAACTTTCCTGTAAGAAAAGTGTGCTAACTTTCCTGTAAAAAAAGTGTGCTGTGACACAGCTAACTTTCCTGTAAAAAAAGTGTGCTGTGACACAGCTAACTTTCCTGTAAGAAAAGTGTGCTGTGATACAGCTAACTTTCCTGTAATAAAAGTGTGCTGTGATACAGCTAACTTTCCTGTAAGAAAAGTGTTCTGGGACACAATCAATTTTTTTTATGAAGAGGTTGCTGTGGTTAAGTTAACAAAAAATATTCCATACAAAATTTGTTTTGTAAACCTTAATTATGTTTTATGAATGCACAGATAAAATTTATTTTGCTTGTATTGAAAATATAAACTCTGCTGCTAAGGCAACGCCCAACGCTTTATTTCAAGTTAGAAATGTTCTATTTGTGGCAACTAAGTCCATAATTTCTTACTGAAACTATCAGAAGTCTAAGCTCTACAGTGCACCGTTTGACCGAAAGCCTTTGGTATTTCCAAAATATCCTTTTTACAAAAATTTATTCTTTATTTTCTCAACTACAAAAAATTTATAATTCACCTCGATAGTCTTGCGTAATGCCTTCAAAGCATTCGATCACGAGGACAAAGGCTTCATCGAACATGGGGATGTCATGCAGATACTGGAAATTTTGGGACAAAAGCTGGACGACAAAGCTGTCAAGGCTCTTATCAAAGAAGTCGACAAGGGCAGTTCGGGTAAATTGGACTTTAAGCAATTCTGTAGATTGGCCGCGCGCTTTGTGGAGGTGGAAGAGGATGGGCCGGTACTGATGGGTGAATTGAGAGAAGCATTTCGTATTTATGATAAAGATGGCAAAGGTTACATCACAGTGGAAACATTGCGCGGCATTTTACATGAATTGGATGATAAGCTATCGAATCAAGATTTGGACATGATTATTGAGGAAATTGATGTTGATGGCTCGGGTACGGTGGACTTTGATGGTGAGTATTTAATCATAAATGAAAAATATTTTATACTATAAATAAGTGAAAAATTGTCATTCTGTTTTTATATTTTAAAGAATTTATGCAAGTGATGACAGGTAAAAATTTTCAAGATATATTCATACACCAACGTTTTGCCTTTGATCCGCTGCTAATGAACGTTACCCCCACCCGCTGTCCCTGTCCACAGCATCGTCAGCTTTTGCATCGTCGCATTGAAAAGCAATTTCAGCATTTCTTTCAACAAATGTTACGTCCTCTTAATAATTTGCATGATCGTTGCCTTCATCAAGTCTGGCATGTACAACAGCATCCTCATTTATATCGACCTGCATCTTATAAAGATGCTGAATTATCCACTGCTCCCGTAGTCCATTGTCGTCCACCATTTCGTCCACGCTTTCCCAAATGGGTACCTATTCTAACCTTGTACCGCGAAATTGTTCAAAATCCATTTAAACGCAGGCATTATTGTCGTTTAATGTTAAGTCACAAGTAGTTTTACTTTTTTTCTCTCTCTCTTCTCACTAATGATATTTTAGTTTTCATTGTTAATAATTCACAAGCATTTTTTTCGATATTAACAAAATTTTTAAACATTTTAGACTTGAAATTTGTGTGAAAAAAACAATAGTCTTATACAAGGCGAATTAATACCAGATAATCTCGACAGCCCAAATGACTATTTTCGCCGCTTGTAATTTGAATATCGCTTTCTCAAATAACAGCACACATTTTTTGGTAAATTCATTTTCAAAGCGAATTGAGCCAAATCTAGCTTATATGAATATGTTTTTGGTATTTAGAACAACAAATTATTAAGTCTTGTGGGATTATAATAAAAAAATTATAAAAAATTATTTTCTCAGCATCAAGATTGATGAAATTAAACATGCATCTAGATTTCTTTTTGTGCGTAAATTTACTTCAAAAAATTGAAATCCGCAACGCTTCAGTTAATTTGCCAATGCAGGAAATTCGTAGTACTAGACTAGAGTTGAGCGATATTTTGAAACCTGTTCTTTTTTCACAGCGATTGAAAAATCACTAATCACAACTGTGACTGAATTTAGCAAGTAACAGGTTTTGGAAATACAGTTCTTTTATACAAACTGTGATTGTTCTTGTATGCTTACTTTAGAGTAAATAAAGCTACGAATTTAATTTTTTTTATCTTCAGCTTTTGTCAAGAAAAACATTGTCCAATCATGTAAAATCGTATTTTCTGGCATTATGTACAGTTTACATTTTTATATTTGGAATTTTATTGTCTCTCTGCCTATTATACGACAATTCTCAATATTTGGACAGGGTTGATTGCTAATTGTTTGTTCTTGTCGCTCTTACTAGTATTTACTCTAAATACCAATACTAATAAAGACTTTTAAAGCAGAAGAGCTGAAATGAGTTAAACCGTGATCACAGTCAGTTTGGTTTCGCTGCTGCTCTTCTTATTAGTTTTTCTCAAAATAACAGAACTGCTACAAACAAAATACTGCTAAACTGTGATCACAATCACTGTTTAAAAGAACAGTGATTTAGAAATCACGTTCATAAGGAGCAATATTATTAAAAAATCACGTTATAGCTCATCACTAGACTAGACCATATAAAATATACCCTGCTCAATTCGTTTTGAAAAATTAAATAATATTTTTTATTCGAATAAAATTTTTATTCGAACGGAAATATATAATTTTAGTTTTTTTTTTGCATTCGAATAACTTAATTCTAGTAAATTTTTTATTCGACTAAATAATTTTATTTAAAAATATTTTTCGGACAAACGACTCCAATAGTTTTTTGTGAATGAAATATGTTTTAAAAATTTTTATTCGATTAATTTTTATTTAAATATTTTAATTCGAGTAGAGTTTCCTTTTAAAAGTAAAATATGAGTAAAACTTTCCTTATGCAATTAAATAATATTAAGATTAAATGAACTATAAAACAACATTATTCGACTAAATTTATTCGAGTAAGAATTATGCTGAAAAAAATTTCTATAGAATTATATAAAAAAACTTACTGATGTTTCTGTTCAGAACTACTCATATTTTATTCGAAAGATTTTATTCAATTAATTTTGATTTCAATATTTTTATTCAAGTAAAGTTTCCGATTCAAAGTGATTCGAAATTAGTAAAACTTCTCTCATTCAATTAAATATTATGGAGAGCAAAAATGTTACAAGAAAAAAATATTCGAAGACATTTCTTCTAGTCAGTATTCTGTTGAAAAGAAATTTTGATAGAATTATTTTAAAATTCTTATAAGTTTTTTTTAATTGCATTCGGACAGTATTGAAGAACTATTTTTATTCGCACAATTTGATTCCTGTAACATTTTTTTTCTAAAAAAAAATGTTCAATAGAATTACAGGCAAATCTCGATATAACGAATCTCGCTTTAACGAAAATCCGATATAACGAACGTCCAAATTTTTTACATTAACAACCTTATATAGCTAGTATTCGCTAATTTTATACTGGATATAACGAATGATGAAGAAAAAATTTTAAAATAAAAAACAAAAACTAACTAAGATTTTGTTATACTTTGTATAGCGAATATTTTGATAAATATAGGCTCTGTATAACGAACAGCAAAAAATATCAAAAAAATCTACAGCAGCAATGTAAATAGAAAAAAGAAAATTTGATTTCTTTAGTATGTGATTGGTAGCTTATTTGAAAATAAATTACTATCATTCTCCATATTGTATTGTATCATGTCTACAATAACAATAATTAAAATAACATTTGAAAAAAATCTTTGCGATATAACGAATTTTGCGATATAATGAATTGGCCTAACATTATGTCGGGATTTGCCTGTATTTAAAAATTTTTATAAACTATTTTATATGCATTCGGACAGTTTTAAAAAATTAGTTTTATTCGCACAATTTGATTCCTATAAATTTTTATTCGAAAAAAATGTTCAATAGAATTATTTCAAAATTTGTATAAATCTTTTTAATTGCATTCGGACAGTATTGAAGAACTATTTTTTTCGCACAATTTAATTCAAGTAAAAATTTTCATTCGATTGGTTAATTTTATTTAAAGAAGTTTAACTTATTCAGATAATTTTTGAAACCTATTCGAATTAATGTTATTGAAAAAAAAAAATAGATTCTTGTACTATAAATGGAAATTATAATCGACTAAAATTATTTTAATAAAAATATATTCGACCAAACATTTTCGAAACACATGACTCCAGTAACTTGGGTAATAAATTTAATCGAATAATTTTGATTCAAATAATTTATTGAAAAAATAATTCATCAAGTAAGCGTTGTCTCAAGGATTAAAATAATTAAAATGAATAAAACAGAAAATAACTGAAATTTTTCGGGAACAAAATCATTTAAAATATTTTTGATTTATATTTAAATTATAATTTTAAGAAAATGTACTGAGAAATGTGTTTTGAGATCTAACTTATAGGACCTAATTTTTTAAAATGCAGCGCTATGCTTTGTCAAAGTTTCATGGCCTGTTTCATAATAACGCAACGAAACTTTCGACTTACAATTTATATTGAAAACAAAAACAAATTTTCACATTTAAATTATTTCAATATAAATTTTCAGTCGAAAGTTTCGTTTCAGTTTTCTTTCGATATTGTGAAACATGCAATAAGTGTGTTTTGTTTTTGTCATATAAATTATCTTCCACATAAAAAAATGTTCAACGCCTTGGGTTGCGTTTTACAAAATAAGGCTCATATCCAAATTTCAAGCGGCAAAAATAGTCACATGAGCAACTGAGACCACCTAATTTGGATTCGCCTTGACCTAATAGTTTTATGTTGTGGTAAAAATTCGCTTAAAAACGTGTTTTTAACTTTCCCACACCATGTATTCAAAAAAAAAACCTTATTTCACCTTTTATTTTCTACAATGTGTTTCATAGTTCTTACCACGGCGAATTCGCCTAAAGTTACCTTTAACATTATGTTAAATATCAAAAATGTTTGCTATCAAACTTCAAAGAGAAAAAAATATTTTTTTTTTGATTTTGTGAAACACTTTTTAAGAGCAAAACACAGTGGGACATGATCGGCTGTTTCGATTAAGCCAACGCAATTAAAATAACAACTTTGTAACAATTTTGCTTAGAAGTTTTAAATTTTAAAATGTTGCCTTTAATAATATTTTGAAATATACGCTTAAAAGCTTCCACTTCTAATCTCCACACTGCCCATAATAGAGAAATTATTATTTGTGTTCGTTCGTGTTGTTAATGTTGTTTATATTTTGATTTCAGGTTAAATTTTTTTAAATCATTTTGCCACACACATTTTTTTCAAAGTGGCTCGAGGATAAAGAAGAAGACATATATTTAATTATTATTTTTATTTTATATTTCCTTTCAAGTTAAAAAAATATTTGTGGCCAATTTCACTAATTCTATTGAAATATAAATTCATATTTTTGAAAAAATAAAAATAAAAATATATAAAAAACAACTTTTAATTTTGAATTAATATTTAAATAGAATCGGTGAAATTGGCCCTTAAAATTTATTTATTTGAAAAAAGTATTTTGATTGACATTTATTTAAAATTATTTATTTATTATTCACTGTAAAAAATCACTGTATTAAGTAAAAAAAACTAATATGAAATAAATTTAAATTGCAGTTTTATTAAGCAAAAATCACTATTTGTTTTGGAATCAAAACAATTTTAATATTCCAAAGCGAATATAGAATTTAATATTGTGGATTGGTGATGTACAAAATTTCATAATTTTGATTGCTGGCAAAACTATTCATACAGAAATGGACTTCAGCGCTGGAAATGATTTTTAATGCAAAATTAGGGACAGTTTCCAACTGCTGTACGAGTCATTTAGAGCACACAAGTCGTTGTATATGGTCGTTTACCTTCAGATTCTAGGTGAGCTGAGATTCGCATGCGTGTAGACTCAAGTCACGATGCCAAAATCGTTAAGGCTGCGAAAGGCCGAGTTCTTGTGAGCAACTGCTTTAGATCATACAGGATAGTATCATGGAGAGCGGCGAGATTTTCGCCAGATATTGATTTTCGCTGACGTATGGGTAATTGTGGTTGATTATGTACTCAGTAAGACGATTATAACGATTGTAATGTGACTAACGTTGCCCGAACATAAAACAAGTTTAATAAAAAAAATATTGTTTGCACTTTTTGATCAACGCTATGTTTTTAAAAGACACCATAGACGGAGCTGATTTGGCAAGACAGATTGAGTAAATCACAGCCAATTTAACAGATGTAGGTACAACATTATGGCCGCTACCAACTGTCAAAGGTCTCTATTAGAATATCCGCTGTGTTGCTTATAAACTTTTGACAACAAATGTAATTGTAATTGTATACACATTTTAAAAATAGTTTTCTAACAAAATGTAAAAAAAAATATAAGAGCATTTCCTTGGTCTCAAGTAGAAAGGCCCTAACTCAAATAATAGTAACTTTACAGGAGAAGGCAAGCACATAATAGAAACTGTAATATTCACAATGAATCTTTTTTTTTATAAAACTGCTTGTGAAAGCGTAATTTTTTATACTATTGCAATAAATTTTTGTGAAGAGTTGTATTTGTGCGAAATATGTAGGAATCACTGAAAACTTGACTTCGTAATAACACGAATTATATCGTTTCTAATTGGAATCGTCGATTTAAAGTCAAAGGTACGGTCACACTGAGACCATATTTATATACAATATTTTCACAAAAAATGAGAATTTATTTTGCCTGCTGACACCGACCACAAACAGACATCAAATATTGTATTGTGTAAACAGGGAAAAGCATATTTTCGGTGCGGTCACATTTTATTCATGCAAAATATTTAAAGAAAAATTTCACAATAAAAAATTGTTTTTCCAAAAATTTTAATATAAACTTGTCATGAACAATTTCGCGTCAATTTGCTAATGAAACAACAGACAGAAAGAGAGAAACTCCAGCTCTATATACATACACTGAAACTTTTTTTTACTTTTTTTATGAATTTCGACATTAATCTAATGAAAAATTCATTAAAATTAAATCAACGCCACGCTTTCGTTCGAATAATCATGATAATTAAAAAATATTGCTATCATAAATCCAATAAAATATTCTTACGAAACCAGAATACCAAGGAAGCAATTCCAATGAAATTCTTTCACAATATTCATGCAATTTTAATTGGATTTGTGAAATCATCAGTAGATATGAGAAAAAATTTTAATGAAATTGTTTCATTGGATTTATGAAGCAAAATTCTTTCAGTGTAAATATAAATACTTCTTGCGAATAAGTTTGAATTTCACTGTTTTTAAAAGAGAATGTGCCAAAAAAAACAGGAAAGATGAAAACACAAAATTTATATACGAAAAAATTCGCTTAACCCAAACAAAAAAATAAGGTGCGCTTAAAAAAAAATACGATGCATCCTTTGAAAAAAGGACTTTTTGAAAATATGTAGTACAATAAAAAAAGTACTTTTTAGAAAAAAAGCAGTTTTTGAAAATAGCTCATTTTGAAAATATTATTTTTGCAAATAGCTCATTTTGAAAGCAGTACTTTTTGAAAATAGTTTTTTTTTTTTGAAAATAGTAGTTTTTTAAAATAGTACTTTTTGAAAAATAACTTTTAAAATTAGCAGTTTTTAAATTTAAAATTTATTTGCTCGTGGTTCAGCTTGGTCTATATACGCATTTCATTGTTCCTGTAACAAATCATCAGTAGACTTCAACCACACATTTTGAACAGTCGAATAATAAATTTCTTAAATTAGCAGTTTTTGGAAAAGAACCTTTTTAAAATGGCAGTTTTTGAAAATAGTCTGTTTTGCAAATATGTATGTAGTACTTTTTAATAAAGTTCTTTAGTATATGCAAATAATATTATTTGAAAAAATTACTTAATGAAGAAAGCAGTTATTAAAAATAATAGCTTATGAAAAAACTACTTATTGAAAATAGTACGAAATTCTAAAAATACTACTTATTGTAAATAGTACTTCTTAAAAATATATTAAAAAAATTGTTATTTTTTACATATAGTCCTATTCGTCATTATTAGTTTTTAAAGAAGTACTTTACGTTTTGAAAATAACTATTTTTGAAAATATTCCTTTTTGATAATAGTACTTTTTGAAAAAGTACTTTAATTTTTGAAAATGGTACTTCTTGGTAGTTATTATTATTTTATAATATTAAGTTTTGAAAAAGTATTCTAATTTTTGAAAATGGTAATTTTTGGTACTTTTTGAAAATATTATTTTTTTAGTATGCATTTTTAGTTATTTTTAAAAATATGTACTAATTTTTAAAAAATAGTACTTTATGAAAAAATACTCTTCGAAAATATTATTTTTTGAAAAATAAATATTATGTAATTGTATTATGTAATTGTATTATGTATTATGTATCAAAAACGAGATATAATTCTTACTCTATATATGTATATTAGAGGTTCCAGAAACTCCTTTCGAAGATAAATCTGCTAATACAGAATTACCAAAATTATATTTGTCCCTTAGACTTACAAATTTGGAAATAGTACCAAAAACATATCCCCTTGTTGTTTTATTCAATTAGGTTTTTTGAATTTTATGTCTACTTTAAATATCAGTATTTAAATATAACAAAATTAAAAAATTTATTATTTTTTAAACCCTTATGAATTAAACACATTCACCACAGCAGACAGTACCAACATAAGACTTCAAATGCCTGAAGCTGCATTTGTCGCCTTGTAGCCAGCTAATTAATTATTTTGTGGATGGCAAATCTAATATTCAAGTATAAATGGATATTTCAGTGGTGTCATCAAATATTTTAATTTTATAAAATTTAAATTACTCTTTTGAAATATATACTTAAATCACTTCAAGGTATAAAAATGAATAAATTAATTTCTTTACATGCATTTCTGGATGTTATTTTTGTTATTTAATACCTCATATCATGGTTGGCGTCTTCCGACTTTATATTCGACTTATTGTAGTTCATTAAAGAAAATTAAATATATTTTTCTTTAATCCAGTACAAAACGCCTGACTTTCTCCACAAAATCGTCAATTACAATAATGGGGAATATGAAATTATTGTAATCTAGCATTCATTTCATATTTTGTTTTCTATTGGCAACACTATATGGTCATTGTCGCTAACTAAAATAGAAAAAAATTTAATTGAACTACAACTACAAAGTCAGCAAGGACAACAACCTGCCGCCGTGCTCACCTGCTGTTGCTAAAATAACCATTCTCATTTAAACATGTGTTTGGTATATATTTTTGGTATATTGAAGTCGGTAGCTAGCGGTGCTGAAAGTGTTTGAGGCTTAATTAGAAAAAACAAGTGTGATATAAATATGCTTGACTTGTCATAAGTTTTTTGCAATTTTAAGACAAATAAAATATCGTATAAAATCTTTCTTAACTCATGCTGAAACTATGTGCGCAACACTTCAAAAACATCATTAAAAATTTAATATTAATAAAAATAAATTTTACTATTAAACTTTATTACAGTCTGAGCAGGAATACGATAAAGAACAACTCAGAAGTAAGATTTAATAAAAAAAAATTTAAATTTAATTTAAAAAAAACATATAATTTTTTTAATAGTCATGCGTAATGCCTTCAAGGCTTTCGATCATGAGGATAAAGGTTTCATCGAACACGGAGATGTCATTCAAATATTGGAAATTTTGGGCCAAAAATTGGACGACAAAGCTGTCAAGGCTCTAATCAAAGAAGTTGACAAGGGAAATTCGGGTAAATTGGACTTTAAGCAATTCTGCAGATTGGCCTCTCGCTTTGTGGAGGTTGAAGAGGATGGACCCGTGCTAATGGGTGAATTGAAAGAAGCTTTCCGTATTTATGACAGAGAGGGCAAAGGTTATATTACAGTTGCCGTTTTGCGTGGTATTTTGCATGAATTGGATGATAAGTTATCGCCCAAGGAGTTGGACATGATCATTGAGGAAATTGATACTGATGGTTCGGGTACAGTTGATTTCGATGGTGGGTTAATGTTTTTGTTAATGTTTTTATAAATTTTGTGTTTTAATTTTTCTATAATTTTTTTTTTTAGAATTTGTACAGGTAATGAATGGTGAGTATAATAAATTTTGTTTGGATTTTTTTAGCTTTTTGTTAATAATTTGTTTTTGTTTTTATTGCAGGCTAAGGAAGCAGCTGTTTTGCAGTGATACGAGTAATCAATGGGTTTTTGGTTATGAGATTTTCTTTTTTTACATTTCCTTTTAATCTTAGTTTTATTGTTGTTCTATGATTTTAATTTAAATTAAACGAAAATCAAATAAAACAATATGTAATTTTAATTTTTTTTGTTATTCACTTTTTTAATTTATTTATTCACTTTCATATTTATAAAATTTAAAATGAGTTTGGAAGTTTACTTTATTTAAAATTTTCACACAAAATTTTCTTAAAATGGTTTCAAAATATATTTAATTTTTTTTTAATGAATATGGAAGTTAGTGTTAAATATTATTTTAAATTTTCCTTTGGTTTGAAAGAACTTTAATAAGAAAAAGGAAAAAATGTGTCAAGTAATTATCGCGATGCCCAGACGACTAAGAAAATAAGAAAATGGAGTGAAAAAATGGTAAGATTATCTTAAACTAAACTATTGATCCTATTACCAGATGGTATATATACAAAAAACGATACAAATGAATCTTGGCCTTTTAAATATTATGATTGTGAACCATTCTGACAATACCCATTCCTTACACCGTGAAAAATGTTTAATTATAATTAATACCAAGCCAGTGTGCATAACAAACCCAAAAACGCATTAAATTTATCCTAGAATAGTGTGAATATATATAAATGTTGATTTTACATATAAACTATTTCGGCGTTAATTTAAAATTTTAATTTCAAAATAGAAAAAAATTAAAAAAGAGAAATTAAACCATAATTTTTGCAGTGTATATGGGATACATAATTGCCAAAAAAAGTGTTTATTTTTCCAGCTGGTCAACATTTAATTTCAATAATTCTTTTCAAATGCAATATGCAATTGTATTAAATACAATTTTAAACATAATTTAATAAACATTTAGTCAAGTTTAAGGTCTTTATATTTTTCTTTTTCTGTTTTTAAAATATCACGAGCCTCTTCAGGAAATTATAATTTGAACTTGAAAACAGTGTGTGGCAAAATAATTTTATTTATATTTACTATTTGTACCCAGATTTTGGTTCAGTGCACTGTCTCTTTATTCTCACCAGTGCACTATAGGAAATTTTAGACAATTTGTGGCCATAATTAATTACAGACAACGGCAAAACTTTTTTTTTTTAATCAAATTTCCTTCTTAACTTCATTAAAATTTTTATTAGTTAATCTCATGTAATAAATAATTATCCCTCACGCTCACGTCCTATCATGCGTGATAGTTTTTAAGTAATGTAAATACTACGCACCCAGCTTGGAAAATAAAAACAATTTTGTTTTATTTTCAAAAACTATAAATTTTTATTATTTTTACTTGAGTAAAAAATTTTAATGAAAAACACTAATTTTTTAAAAGATAATCTGACAAGATAAGTCGATTCAATAATTGAGTTGTGTAAACATTAAATAAGTATTGGAAAACTCCCTTTAAAATGAGTTTGGCAACAGATGTCCAACGAACCAAATTGCACTATAGGACATTTTAGGCATTTTTGTGTCATAATTAATTAAAGCTGAACCGAAAGAAATAATTTTTGAAATCAAGCTTCGAAAGCCTCCCTCTTAATGTCCATAAAATTTTATTCACTTAATTTCGGTAAGAAATAACTTTTTTTTATCACTCACGCTCACGTCGTCTCACGTGATAACAATATTACTTCGACATTATATTAAATTTTTTTTAATTTTTAAAACCTACAAAGTTTTATTATGAAAACCTTTACTACACTCAATCGTTATTTGAAATCATACAAAAAACCGCTCGATAAAGTGACAGATAGTATACAGTGAACTCGCGATAATATGAACTAATAAAAACAAAGGTACTTCACATTAACGAATTTGTTCACACCTTCGATTGTAAAAATTTGTATTGTGATTGATGTTGTGTTTTTTTGCTTAAAAAAGTTTAAAATTTTTTAAAACTCTTGGTATTTTTAGCATAAAATATAATTTATTGCAAACTTAAGGATTTTTTTAATTTTAAATTTACTTTTTATATTAAATATTTACAAAAAAAATAAAATTAAGAACATTAATTCATTGTACAACTATTATCAGTAAAAAATAGGTGTTTACATTACTGGATAGTTCAATGTATTGGAAGTTCACATTACCGAGAATTCACTGTATATTAAAATTGTCGAAAAATGTTAAAGAGATTCGATTTCTTTATTAAATACTCATTTTTATATTTAAGTAAAACAAAAAAAAATTCACCCACGCTCACGTTCTATCACGCGTGACAACTTTTGATTAAAATCAACAATTCACTCATGTTTGACATTATCTTAAATTTTTTTTTTTCATTTTCAAAAACTGAATTTGTTTTTTGAAAACTTTTACTACAAAAACCCTATCGTTATTTGAAATCACACAGGAGACACTTGATAAAGTGACAGAAAGTATATTTCAAAATTAAAAATAAAATTAAAACATATTCTTTAAATATTAAGGCCAAAATTTTTTTTATTTTAGTCACGCTCACGCATTATCATTCATGACAAATTTAAACACTTCTTTTTTAGTAATACACGAATTCAACGAAAATTTTTTATATACAAAAAAACTACTCACTCTTAATATTATAGTTTAGTAATTAAAAACTTTAGAAATTATAAACTCTTATTGCTGACACTTGCATGTGAAATTTGCACTAGCCCAATTCACAATCTTGTGCAAAGGGTCTTGCTTCGTATCATATGCAAAATGGTATAGTATATTGATACTCACCACTTAACAATTCTTTTTTTTTTTTTGTACATGCAACGATGCAAGACAATTAGCACGAGATTGTGAATGGGGCTATTGTAAAAACAACATGGCGGAATAATATAGACAGCGACGTTTTTCTTTTAATTATTTAGATATATATGAGCAAAAATAATAGCAAATTTTCAATATAAAGTTGTTTAAGTTTTGACCAAAAAAAAAACGGAAAAATTTCCCATGGTGCAGCACTGCACTAAGCAACCTAATTTTTGGCCAGCAATGTTTTAATCTTAAACATAAATATTTCTTTTCTTAAGTCAACGTAGAATTAATTTTGTTTAATTAAATAATTTTCAAAATGATTTAAATGGCTGAGAATTGATTTTCAAGTTCATTTTATACAGATAAATCTTAAAGACTATAATAATTGGGCGGCTGGAAATTGTTTCCCACATGTTCACCAAAGTGACGGAGAATTGATTTCAAATGAATTATTACATGTTTGAGAATAATTTATGGTAAATTAAATATGCATTAATAATGAATGATTTGATTGTTAAGTCAATAGATAATTATGTTTTTAAATAATAATAGTATTATTATTTTTATTATTATTATTATTAATTTGGCTTGGAACTTTTTAGTTATGGTAATCAAAATGATATAAATCACACCTACTTAAATTCAATGTGAGTTTCAAAGTAAATTGGCGTACAAGTAAAACTTAAATATTAAGGAAACATGGTTAAAGTTAAAATGTGCTTAAAACACTGTGGGCTTAAAGTTCTTTTAGAAGTCATTAACAATTTAGTGTGTGTAAGCACACTGGGAAAAACAGGCCAAAGTGGAGACAAAAATATGGATTTTTTTTAAACCAACTAAGGAAAACTTGATTCACGTTTCACTACATTTATGATTTTAACAGTTATGAACCCCAATTTAAGGCTTCAGTTTATCGCAAAATAAAATAAATGCAGGAATGGATATATGATGTTTTTTTACTAACCTCCACATATAAAGCATTTACAAATTAATGTTTCCATTTCCAACTATTGAATTGATAACGAAACAAAGTCGCGCGCTCCGAAAATTACTGTAATTTCAAATAATGTGATTTAAAAAAACAACAAAGGCAATGTTTTAGCGTTTACTAATTTTTGTAGATCAGATGTTAAAATCTGTGACGGGGGTTAGCAGAAAGAACAGGCCCAAAATACCTGGCTAACAGCTGACTTTTTAAAAAGGGATTATGACTTTCTCACTTATATTTCATTTATAAGCAAACCCGTTTAAAACTTGGTAATTACAAAATATTCAAAAGCTTTTATCTTATCCATTTTGAAGTAAAAATAACTTTTCTATTTAGCAAAAAACACATAGAAAATCTGAAATTTTTTTTGGCACTCACATGACAATGGTTCAATATTAAAAAAAAAACTTAAAAATATGTTTAGTTTGATATTTTACAGAACGTAAACATACACTTATTTGTTTTCAAAAAAAAGGATGTGTCTTATTAAAAATTAATAACACTCTGCCTCGTTTCTCTAGGGAATGTGAGAGATTTTAGAGTCGGAAAATTTTGTTATCATCCTGTGAAACACAGAGTGAGTAAGAGAAAAAATGTATTTTTCGATATTTTTGTAAGTTTATATAAATTTTTATGTGAGTAAC
The DNA here is from genome assembly GCA_905220375.1 of Tachina fera. NCBI lineage: Eukaryota > Metazoa > Arthropoda > Insecta > Diptera > Tachinidae > Tachina > Tachina fera. The sequence continues at coordinate 96,337,792 of LR999967.1, read as the reverse complement.
ACTGTGTCAAATAGGATAACCAATATAATTATTTAATTTTTCTAAATGCTAGAACTTCTCAAAGTTACAGAAATGGGGCACTGTTTATCTAAATGCAAACGATAAATTCGATTAAATATTTATATTGAAAATAAAGACAAATTTCAGTTTTTTGTTTTTGTTTGTAATATAAATTTTCGATTGAAGCTATCGTTCGCATTTAGATGAACAGGCCCTTTCTTATTTTTTTTAAATCAAAATATTTAATGTATGGGCATTTCCGCTGAAAGCTCCTCCAACACCAAAAAATTAAAAGTTCTCAAAACATTTTTTTATATCATATTTTCATAGAGAAAAAAATCAAATTTAACTAATAAAAAAAATTTAATATATATTCAAAACCCATTTCGAAATATTTGATTTAAATATTTCTTCTGCACATTTTGTTTTGTTAAACATTCTTAGAGAGAGGCATTATACATTGACTTTTGCTCTCCAAAATTTTTCTAACAGTACAAGGAGTCCAAAAGGAATACACGAAAAACTAGGCGATTGCAAGTAACTGTAAATTTTTACTTTGCAAAATCGTATATTTAGATGACACGTGCGACATTGAATAACAACCTTTGTTATCAGTGCGTTTAAAGTACATGAAGAAAAATCATGAAATGATCAGTGCAAACGGACATATTTAATATAGATATTTATATTACATCGTCGGCTTACAGTGAAAACCTGTTAAGTCCACTTATTACGACAAATAACATATTAATGCTGTTCGAAAGATAACGAGACACCTCATCTACTGGCTAAAACATTTATTTTAATTTTAAATTATACATGGCGGAAAAACTCAATGTATTAGTCTAGTTTCTTAAGCTACGTATAGAAAATGTTAACAGTACGACTATTTTGGGTCTCCCGTAAAATTTGCTGGAAGGGACTTAGCAGGTTTGCACTCTAAGCCGACGATATTATATTATATATGTATTTAATACAAATAAAATAAAAAATCCTTGCTGTAAAATATAAAGATTTGTTATCGTGGCATTTTTATAAAGTTGGTCACGTGCAATATCATAAATGTAAAATAAAAAGTTTTAGAAAAAATATTTACATTCTTTTAGATAATTTAAATTTAGATGAGCAAAGTCGCCAAAAAACAAATTTGCATTATGATATCTTTTTTTCATAAAGATAGCTGAATGAAATGAAATTCATTTTTTGATAGCATGCTTGGAGAAGCAAATCATATTAAAAAAAATTTACAAAAGTTCTTTAGAGATTCACACTACACCACTCCCTTTTATAGCGCTGCAATCGGCATATATGCATGTGAAAAAAATTTCATGAAGAAATGTATAATGTAAATTATGTTAAGGACAGTTGCAAACGGTCAAGTGAAAAATTAAAGGAAAATAAAATATTATTACAAGACGATTAATTAAAAAACAGTGAAAGAATGCTGAAGGCAAAAATTTTAATAATTTGTGAGAAAAGGCGGAATGATCGCATACGTAACATATAAATTCGGCAGAAGCTTGCCAAAAAACACTCACCAAGCTTATTTATTCATAATTTCATTAAAACAGATAAATAATATTTATAACATTATGGAAAAAATGTCTGACTGAGACCATATTTTTTTTAAATTAATAAATAATTTATTTTAAATCGAATTTATTGTAATGAGGCATCAATGCCCAACATAAAGTATTGCTTCAAGTTTCGCTGAAATAAGCGTTTTAAAAGTTGTCCTTTTGGGGTATTTTTTTTATTTGTCACATGCGAATACCTTGGTTTTTTGCTATTATCTTGGGAACTCTCAAAATTATTCAAAATGAAACTAAGAACCAATTATAGTGCTTATTTAGAGCTATAAGTTATGCTCATAGTCAAAACAGTTGGGATTCTTTAACGGCACGTTGCACTGTGGGGTGGAAGCCTTCAAAAGTGGCGATTAATTCAACTGATAAACTTTAATTTGCATAACCGTATTTGGTATCATATAAAAGTACATAAAATCCTACATCACTAACTGTAAAAATAAAAGTTCTTGGTAGTTTACTTTATTTGCAGTGTGTGTTCAAAGTTCAATAATTTTAGTTATTTTTGCGCACATTGATTAAAAGAGAAAATTTTATTATTTCAAGTGATTATAGTTCTTGTTAAGACTTCTATAAGTAAAAGTTTTATAATGGAGCAGTCAACTTCAGGTATATGAGCATTTAAAAAACTATTATTTATTTAGATAAATATTTTAGAAATATTAAAAAAAATTAAATTGCTCTAAAAATGTGATATTTTTATTATATATACATTGAGTTTCAACAACTATGCGGATGAGTGCAGGAAAAAATGATTTTATGCTTCTGAAATATAAGATTTTAGCTAATAAATTCAAGAATACCTACTTGCGCATTTGTGCAATTTTTCAGTTATGAAGGCTTTTGTGAGAGAATTTCAGTTGCTAAAAATAAATGTGAAAAATACATATTAAATATTTATTTTTTTTTATTTAAAAAAAAACTGTTTTAAAAGACCCATCCCGATGTGTTACATTTAAGTAAGAAAGTTTTTTGCTCAAGTCTTTTATTATAATAAAGAATATGAAATTTTTTTATTTTTTGCTTTCAAATACTATCAAGTATGCTCTAATTTACAATTTAATTTACTAATTTACCTTTTTTCATTCCAAAATTAGAGCAAATACAAAAAAGCCCATAAAAGGTTAAAATTTTGTTTTTCAAAAAATAGGTTTTTAAATGCTGATTTTTTATGTATTTATTAATATTCATCAATAAAAAAACAACACTTTAAAATTACGACTTCTATGAATTAATCACCACTTTCTGTACAATTCATCGCACTGTGCGTCGCATGACATTAAAAAATTGAAAAAAAAACTTTAATTTTATTGATGCGAGTAGTTCTCTAAGAATTTCATATACATATATACAAAATAATATAAAAAGGTCAAAAATAAGAGCTCAAACTAAAAAATCTGTTTTATTTTTCCTTTTTTTTTAATTTAAAAATGTTGATGGTCACGTTCTACACCATGGAAATGCCCATATGTTTTCAAATTATATTTTTATTTCGGTTGTATGTTTATAATTTTTTTGCTTGCAAATATGAAAAATCGAATACAGGACCCATCCCACTGTGTTACATTTAAGTAAGAAAGTTTTTTGCTCAAGTCTTTTATTTTAATAAAGAATATGAACTTTTCTTATTTTTTGCTTTCAAATACTATCAACACTTTAAAAGGAATATTATTTATCTAAACATGAAAAAATTTTTTTAACTTCAAATCATACATATCTGAGTATTACAAAATGATCTTTAACTTGTTTAAAGTTAAACCCATTTTTTTTGTAAAGTGCTGTCAATAAATGCTGCTTATTAATATAAGAATTCTGTGCAGGTAAAGGCTTTTATTTTTGAGCAGCAATTATGAAATATAAGCAATTTAAAGTATTTTGCTGGTTTTGTCTACTTTTGGTAGTTGTTGATACGTATTTGTGTTATTGGTTCTGTCAATAATGTAATTTTTTTTAATATTGACTCATTTATTAAATTGATAATGTTTGAGCTATGAACGATATACATCTGTTAATATAAACTTTAGTTAATTAGGCCTGGTTTAGAGGTTTATAAAACTTTAATTTCATTCTTAAATGTCTACGGTTGATTTGCTGAAATATTTTACAGCAACGTTTAATTTAATGTAACAATTTGTTGGTTTACAACAGTGGTCACCAAAAAGAGAAAATGTTAAAAAGTAAGAATGTACACTCTGAGAAAAAATTCGTAAATGCAATCATTTTTTGCATTATTTATTACTTATTTATTTATTTACATGATATTAAACTTATATAAATATAAGACTAATATAGTATTTTGAATAGTACTAGCTACTTTCGCTATCAGCTAAATTTTTTTTTTTTGCATTATATTTATGATTTTATCATTATTTTTCAACCAATCATGCCAAAAAAAATATTTCTGTCATATAAATTATCGTATATGATTTTAAACACTCCTGCAGGTCTATTAATTATTAATTTTGAAAATCTTACGATTTCAAATCAATCCCATCTACAGAACAGGGCAATATAGCTTAACTTCATTTGTTTATTAGAGGCCTGCGTAAACAGTCTTGAAATGCAAATACGTCTTGTTGTTAGGGTTCTGTACACCAAAGGTGAAAAGGACCTGAAACTTGGACAAAGCATGTACAAATTTTGCCGCTACAACCACAAATACGTGACAGCTAAAAATTAAAGGGTATTTCAAAACGAGCAACGAAAATTTTTAAAATCCCATGTAATATACATACACAGATATAATTATATATAGACACTTGAAATATGCAAAATTAGTGTATTTTTATACAGACTACAAAAATTAACATTTAAATTTAATTTAATTTAAAGGGTGTTCTATCAGTTAATGTAATTTTGACAACTGACTGTATCTTTGAAACCCTTGAAATTTTCGAAAGCGGTGAAACTAAAAAATCCCAAAATTCTAAAATCGGCAAACCGAAAAAAATCACCAAAACGAAAAAAATCGCCAAATTAAAAAAAATTCCAGCACTAAAATAAATCGCCAAATTCGAAAAAATGAAAACAAATGAAAAAAGTTGCCAAAATGAAAAAAAACGCCAAAAACTGGAAAAAATCGCCAAATGCGAACAAGGCGCCAAAACTAAAATAATTGTTTATATGAAAAAAAATAGCCAAAATTAAAAAAAAATTGCCAAAATTAAAAAGAACCGTCAAAATAAAAAAAACCAAAAACCGAAAAAATCGCTAAAACGAAAAAAAAAGAGTAGAAACTAAATAAAGGCCTAAATGAAAATAAATCGCCAAAATGAAAAAACGCCAAAAACCAAAAAATCGCCTATATAAAAAATCGCCGAAAATTAAAAAAATCGCCAAAAAAAACTACAAATTAAAAAACAAACTTCAAAACTGAAAAAAATTGCCAAACGAGAAAAAAAGTTTAAAATTTGTAAACGCACTAATAATCCCAAAATTATATTTTACTTGTTCAGTAAAATATTTTTTAATAAAATACATTGAAATTGATTATCCAATTGAGGATCCAGCTAAACCCCTCAATAATCAATTTCAATGTATTTTATTAATAAAAATATTTTACTGAACAAGTAAAATATAATTTTGGGATTATTAGTGCGTTTACAAATTTTAAACTTAAATTGTAAAAATTCCCATAAAAACACTAATGAGAAAAAAAGTGTTAAACTAAAAAAATCGCCAAAATTAAAAAAAAAACGCCAAAAACTAGAAAAAATCAAGAAATCGTCAAAAGAGAAAAAAGTTCCAAAAATTAAAAAAGCGCCAAGACTTAAAAAATCGCCATAACCGAAAAACGCCAAAACTAGCAAAACTCTCAAGACCGAAAAAAACCCAAAAACGAAAAAAAAACCAAAACTATTTATTTTATATATGCTAAAGTTCGTATTGAATTACATATCTACGGCCTTATGTATAATCAAAACCTGGCACGAAGTTAGCATAAGTGGCAAAATGGAACGTGATCCTAACGTGTTTCGCAATACAATTTTGCATTAAAAATCATGCTAGGATGTAATCGTCTGTTAAAACTACATTATGCGGTGATTTTTAATGCCAAATTGTATAGATAGAGGAACTTGTCAACACGTAATTCAACTTTGTCACTTATGCTTATTTCATGCCAATTTTCGATTATACATAAGGCCTTTAGTATCCGTACGGTACCCTTCGTACGCGGGTTTAAGTCGCACTTTACTAAATTTATTCCTTATTATCACAGATTTATATATTAACTTTAACTTGATGGGAAAAATACTGCGAAATTCTTCTTTCTTATTTAAAAAAAAAATAGTTTATCAATTTAAGCTCCGTAATCTAATGGAATCAAGTGATTTTGTGAATAACGAGAAAAGAAATTAAGCAATGTTAAGTTTGCCCCAATACAATTCCATTAATTGTGTCACATTACACCAATTTTCATCTCTTCACTCCTTCAAGTATTAACTGAATGAAAAAAAAATTATAACTGAAAGTTAAGCAAGTATGACTTCAAATTTAAACTATTTGTAAATTAAAATCGACAAGTCTGCAAACTTCTGAACACCATTTTGCATGACAGTGAACTCGTGCTTGCCGCAGGCCCCTATAACCAAATTCCTAAAAAAAAACCTAAAAATTAAAATAAAATAATAATATTAAAAAGAAAAAGAAAACAATGAGATCTCTTTGATGCTGCAGCTTTGAAATTTGAAATTAAAGCAAAAATATTCCACACAAAGAAATAAAGACTTCCCGCCAATAGCGAAACCGTGACTAAGCTATTTTTGTATTTTTGTTTTTTCTCTAATAATGTTACTTAGCTTGTTATAATTTCTTGGGCGCATACTTGAACCAATTTGTGTTAAATTACACAAGTAATAATGTTTCTGTTTTATTTAGTTTTTTTTTGTTTTTTACTATTATTATTATTTTTTAGGGACAATTGTCCCGTCTTAATGATCATAAAATGAAGTTAATGTGAAACTGAAAATGCAAATGCAATTGACCAAATATTATGAGATAATTGAGAAATAATTTGAACAGCCATAAAATTATGCTAAATGATTTTTTTTGTTTTGTGTTTTGGCTTGTCTAAATAAGAGACAAGGGAGATAATTTTTAATTTTGCAACCCATTGTGGCAATAAGAATAACATCGGTGAGTGATTTTAAAAGGCCAATAGGCTTTAATTTGCATGATTATCAAAAATTATTTTGTTATTTTTTAATCAAAAGAAAATTATTTATATTAAATTTAATTGAACTATAGTGAATTTTAATCGAAAATAATTTTTTTCATCGGGCTTAAGTTCAGTATTTTAAATTTTTATTGAATGAAATAATTTTTATGAATTAATGTGAGTTTCTAAAGAAGAGAAGAAGATAAATTAAACTAGACTTTTTATTAGCTAGGGGAAATACCGATATATTTGTATGCAGCTATTTAACGTAGATTTTTAATGAAGTGGAATAGTAGAACTGATTATCTTGTGTATACACAGAAATAAAAATTTCTTGAAATAAACAATTTAAATTGAAAATAAGACCAAAAATCAATTAAAAACGTATTTAAATGAATTAAAAAATTGCTTAAAAATAAAATTTTTTTGCAATAAACATCTTTAATTGAGAATAAAACAAAAAATCAATAAAAAAATTTAATTGATTCAATTAAACTTTGTACTTAATAAAATTTTTAAACAAATGTTTTATTGACTTAAACTTTTTTATTGATTTTTGATTTTTTTTTCCAATTAAAGTTGTTTATTGCCAAATATTTTATTTTTAATCCATTTTTATTTGATTTTTGGTTTTATTTTTAATTAAAATTGTTTATTACACGAATATTTTTTTTGTGTGTACAATTATTGATTTATCTTTGGTAAATAGATTTGTAAATATCTCTTTTCATTTTGCATTTTTCCGTTTTTAATTTCTTATTCAGTTTAGCAAGAAGTTCTATCACTCCACTTAAGTACATCGAATAAGTTTAAAATATTTAATGTGATGATTGTAAAAGAAAAACAAGAATAGTTGAACATACTTAGGGTGGCGTTGGCTGAAGTAGTTAGAACGTTGACTAGAAAACTTAAGGTCCTTGCATTAGTGTGCCTTTGTATCAGTTATTGTAGGAAAGTTCAAGTGATGAGGCATAATCACTGGTCACTGAACTGTATAGACTTCAGCAGATACTAATCTTTATGTTACATCACAGCACATTCCTTCCTTGTGTGGCATAATCATCGGCAAAGTAAAATGAGCAACAAAATTTCCTTCTAAGCTAATCTTCAAAAAAAATTTAATACGCCTCGTTTACACCAGAGGCGATTCAACTCTGCATTAAAAAAAACCTAAAAAAAGCACAGTTGTAAAGGAATTAAGCTTTCCTCTATCTCTTTTTTCACCATCTGTGCTCTCTATCACTACCAGTTTTCAAAAGAAAGTAACACCTTGTTAATAGTAGTAGGCATTCGTTGCCTGGGTTTTACTTCTCTTTAATGAAAAAAAGAAATTATTTTCATTAATTAATTTCCGTTAACTAAACGGTCTTGAGAATCATTCCTAGGCAGTGTATTGGCCTATTCCCACACCTGCGAAAGAAAACGTTCGACTTACAATTTATATTGAAAACAACAATAAAATATGAAAATTTGTTTTTGTTTTCAATATAAATTGTAAACGTTTTCTTTCGCAGGTGGGAAACAAGAAACATATATGTTCTTAAAAGTTGTTTATATATCTCTTAGGTATATTTTGGTAGTTGATTGCTTACCTGAATTTTGATCAGGGGGAAAAAAGGTTAAAGTCACATTTTTTTAATTTTTTTTGGAATTTTAATGTTGAAGATGAAGTTTTTTTTGATTTTATATATTTACAATTTTAGTTCGTTTTTTTGGGAGCTACAACTTTGTTTCAGAGAGTAAAGTAAAATTCCGCACGGTTTGCAAGATGTCAGCCTGAGAAAATGCAAAAATGACACCAAGGCCTCAAAGTCCTTGGGCCCATAAAAAAGTGCCTGACTTGGGGCAAAACTGGGAGTCACGGGTCTTTTTCTTTGGGCTTTTTATCACGTAGTTGTGTCCATATATGGTTATATTTCCATGACTTGAAAAATTACTTCCACTGTTATCCTAGAATTTAAAGGTTTTAGCAGTTCTTATTTGCGCTTTTTAAGAAAAAACATTTTTTTATGTTAACTACAATTGATAAAGCATTATTTATTTATTAATTTATTTAAATAATATTAAACTTATATAAATATGAAACTAATATAAAACATAAAAGCACCAGCTACTTTGGATATTTAAAGCATTAAAATTAAGTTTTTGTTTGAAACTAAGCTCTTTTTGGAGTGGAGCCCCATATGCTGTACACACCAACGAAACATTTGTGAAAAAAAAAATCTAATGATAATTTCAAAAATCTAATGAAAAATTCACGAATATTGTGAAAGGATTTCATTGGAATTGCTTCGTTGGTATTCTAGTTTCGTAGCAATATTTCATTGGACTTATGACAACAATATTTTCTAATCACAGAAAAAAGTATTCACCAATTAATATTTTTAATTAAGAATTTAATTGTATTAATTAAATTTTTAATTGTATTAATCAATTTGAGTGGAAAAACTTAATTGATATTATCAAATTGTTTATAGGTGAAAATTTAATTAATTTTTTAATTGATACTACAAATATTTTAATTAATATTACAAAGTCATTCATATTACTTTTTTGTGTGATTATTAAAAAACATTTACAGTTGTTGCTTGAAATAAACATACATAGATAAGAGCATACTAGTGATGCACGAATATTCGTATTCGAATATTATCCAAATAAATTAAATAAATAAATGCATAAATCCTAAACGAAATTTAAATAAGTGATTAAAAATTTTAGTTTGTACAAATATATTAATTTTTTTTATTAGAAATTTGTGCTTTGTATCATTTTCAAATATTATTTAATGAGGATCATTAAAATTTTGGGTACTTTTATTAACTTTAAAGTACGCCGACAAGAGTTCAATATTTCATATTGCATATATTTAATATTTGTATTCGTATTTGCGAATATCGTTACAAATATTCAAGGTAGTTCTGTATGATTGTTCTTGTACTCTTTGCATGCTTATTTACACATACAGTTTCACTTAAGTTATTTCGTTGTTAAAATAAAGTTATTTCACTGTTTTTGTGAAATTATTTCATTGTTTAAATGATATTGTTTCGTTATTTTAATAAAATTATTTCATTGGAAATCGTCTCGTTGGAAATTATCTCGTTGTTTTAATGAAACTATTTTGTGGTTTTAATTAAATTATTTCGTCGTTTTAATGAAATTATTTCGTTGTTTCGATGAAGTTCTTTCATTGCATTGATGACACTATTTAAAACATTTGATGTAGTTTTCATTAAAATAATTTTAACGAAACTGGTTTTATTAATCCAACGAAGCGTGACATTGGTTGAATTTTAATGAATTTTTTCATTGGATTAATGTCGAAATTCATAGAAGTTATGAAAAAAATTCTTTCAGAGTAAGTTTCTAAAGATAAAGCTAAATTTTATCGCTAAAATACTTAACAAATAGAAAATTAAAAATGTTTGGCGATGACATAAAATGTGAAATTTTCAGCGAATTAAATTTTTGAGTCATTGCCGGATTTAGCAATACACGTATCAAAATTGCATTTGTAGCCGAAAATCAAAAAATCGATTACATAAATTTTTAGCAATGGAGATTTATCTTTAGCGACTTACAGAATACGGGGGCTGGTTTACGCTTCGTGCTTGGAAATTTTGCGCTTATAAAAAAACATTGAGAAAAAACAGTTTGTCTAAAACTCCATTTTTTGCGCTTCTAAGAGTTATTGGCTGGATAAGAACTTACACTCTTGAAAGCTTTTTTGTATCTACAAAATTGGCATCACTGATGATAGTTGAAACTGTTTATGAATGTAGGTGGAGGGGGGGAAGGAGCATTTCTCTGCATATATTATATTTTCGAAAAATTTACTTGACCCCTCAAACACACGGAAAGAGCGAGTGAACAAATCAAATCTGATAACATCTTTGCAGGCATAAATAACTAAATAACTTAAGCTTTAATTAAACTCCTTGTGCATATCCGCAATATGGTGAATAAAAATCCAAAGAAATTATATAAACATTTACAAAAAATGGATTTTGTTGCGCTGTTTTCTCATTTGTAACAGAATTTATTTAAATTTTTGCATAAAATCGTGATTTATTTAAGATTTTTGTTTTGGGCTTATTTTGGTCATTTACGTGTTTAAGGTAGATTTGGGTGTTCCGGTAACACGTTTATTTGTTACTTTTAATTTCTAAGACATTGTTTCTTTTTTGTTTTTGTATTTTACTATTTAACTTTGGTTTTCATGCTCCAAATTTTGTAGCAAAAAAAAAATATATTTTTTTAATTTTTTTTTGTGTTTAAAAATTTGTAAGTTTATTTGTTTAAATGGTTTTTTATTTTGGAATATACTCATACATACAACTTAAATTTATAGCATGAGGAAAAGGTATTAATAGCTTGAAATGTAATTTAGATTTTCAAGTCTGAATGGGTTTTTTTTTTGTATTTTGTTATATTTTAGTTTTGGAGTTTTGGGGCGTGGGTGTTTCGTTGGTTTGTTTGGACTTGTTTTTTTTTTTTTTTGTGTGTCGCTAAGTTTAAATGCATTGATTTGTTGAAAACTATTTAAAAATTTGTTTAATTTGTTTATTTGTGAGCTTTTTAAAAAGTCTGTCGATAAATTAAAAACATCTAATGCTTCAAGCTTAATAACAGCAACACCAACTAAATGCGCATACATTGTTTTCTTAAATAAAATATCATAATAACAAAAGTGAAGGTGCTTTAGTTAAAATGCTTCCCAGCTAAAAAAATTATATATGGTCCATATATTTTTAGTATATGAATGTATACAACTATATATGAATATGTATGAATTCATGTATGGAAATATATGGGATTATACATGGCAAAACTATTACATATGAACTAATATATGGACTAATATATGAAATGTATTATAACATATGAGCTCATATATGAAAATTTAATTATGAAGTTCTTCATATGTGGATCCATATATAAATATAAAATTTTATTTATGGAGGCATATAAGAATGTATGCATAAATGATATCTCACATAAGATTGTTTTTGCAATCCAAAAACCTTGGAATTTTATCACTGCGGAATTGAAAATCCATTAGAAAATACATACGGTATACAAAGTTTATATGCGTACCCTCAACGATTCAAAAAGAAGAACTTTTTGTTACAAAAAACCATTCTTGTATGATTTTATAAATTGTAGCCCCATTTAATATATCAAATAATCAAAAGGATAATCCAGTCATTAATTTTATAGAAAATAACAAAATTCTCTAGATAAGAAACAAAGTTCATATTACTGTATTGAAAACTATTGTTAGACGGATTATTTTTTCTTTTATAATTAATTGCATTAGTTTTTAATCTGATTTCTTAAGCTAAATGTTATGTACGAATATGATTTGTGTTTTTTAAATAATTGATTCACTTTTTGATGAATGAAATGACTTTTATTTAGTTTTGAATTATTTGTCCAAACAAATGTTTCATTAAATACAGCCTCTTTCTCAAGTCTAAAAAAAATTTAATTGTAATAATTTAATTTATTGCACAGCAGTGCCTTTTGTGAATCAAGAGTGTATGAATATGAACTTTGCATACTGTGGAGGGAGTTTACACATACATGTATGAAAATTTATGAATATATATAATCATATATGCCCATATACCCTCATTTTTCGGATCCGAATCATATATGGGATATCATATATGCTCCATACATATTTTTTTAGCTGGGTTCTAAAATTTATTTAAATTTATTGCATCACATGAATTGTTTTTTTTTTAGTATGGAAATAAATTTTAGACATTCATCTGATATGTATATAAGATATTCGTTTTAGGTTTACGCCTTTTATTAATTTTTTTTAATTTTGTTTTAATTCTTATTATTCATGTTAATGTACTCATTCTAAATGTACTTTCATTTATCGATATAATAGTTTGTGCTAATTGTTGAAAGTATTATAATTCACATTTTGAAAATTTTTAATTATTTATAATATATATACAGATTATGTTTATCAGTAATTTTTTCAATAATTTCAGAAAGTTATATAGCGCCTCTTTAGTCAGACGGTCCTTACACATAACAAAGGGAGCTTTTTCCTTAAACAGTAAATACTATGGAGAAAAATATCGCTCAAAATATGGATGGATAAAAAAGAAAAAATATTGTCAAAAAAACTCTCATCCCAAGGGAAAACTTTGCAAGAATATACAAAATGTCAAAACCACAATCACCATTATCGGGAATTAAAATCGAACTATTTGTTCACGTTAATATTTCTTGTGAACAAAAGAATTGCGAACAAAATTAGAAAATAATATGTGAACACAAAAACAGCGCAAACATTGCCAATCATAATTTCACGTGAACTTTTATGCCTGATAAGGATGATTATGTCGCTTAATTATAAAATATTGTATAGCCCAAAACAAAAAAAAACATCAGGAACAAACAATTGTTTTAAAATAAAAAAATCTTCAGCATTTCGTTGCTGCTAAGCAACACATCAGTAGACTTTAACAACAATTCTTAGCAGCTATATACATGTATTGCAGATTTATAAATGTCTATAATTCATTGAGAGTTTGTCTATAAACTTTGAGGTATTGTAAGCTTTTATACCCCTCACCAAAAATGATACGTTATTCCATGTGTAATTGAATATATATATATTCAGAGTCCTTATGAATAGCGAAGACGAATGAGCGATGGCCGTCTGTCCATCCGTCGCTCTGTCGGTCTAAAATGGGTTTTTTAAAGCTCTCAGAAAAAATTAAGATGGTCCTAAATTGATTGGTATTAAAAATCAGCAAAATCGAGCAGACGGTTTCAGAGCTGGACAAATTAAACTTTATTTTGCCATATACAAGGAACTAGCTAAAACTAATTTTTATTTTTTTGTTCAATAAACTGATTTTATATTTCAGTACGAATAAAACTGGTATTAAAAATATAAAAAAACTAAATAACATATAAAAACGTTTCCAGAGTTGGAAAACTTAAACTTTTTTTTTATATAAACTAATTTTTCCTTTTTCTCTATAAATTAAACATATCTTATATTCGTGAAAGAAATAGATTGATGTAAGAAATCAGAAAGATATAAAAGGATGATTCCAGGGCTGGGAAGCTTACAGTTTTTGTGATAATAAAAGTTATTATATTTTTCTTATTCATTATAAATTAGATATATTTTCTGTTATGGAAAGAAAAAATTGGTATAAAAATTAGAAACATAAAACACACAGCTCCAGAGCTGGAAAGTTTGAACTTTTTGTAGATATTAAAATAACTAAATAAATTTAATTTTTTGCTTTCATTTCTTGCTTTTTTGATTGTTCGTTAAACATTGAACTAGTTTTGTAGAAGGAGTCAGAAAAATATAAAAGGATGATTACAAGTTTACTAAATTTGAGATTAAAGACGAAAAAATTTTTTTGCAAAGCTCCGAATTTTATGGGAAAATTTTACTTAATTTTAGGAAAATTTTACTTAAATATGAAAAAATAATTACTATTAACTAGTTTATTAATGAACTTTGGTGCCATACGACAACTTTTTTTATTCAAATTTAAAAAATTTTGCAAAGTTTTAGTTAAATTTTTTTTTGAGTGTACATACGTACGTATGTGAAAGTTAAATAAAATTCGTTACAACCGAATATAACAATCTTACTTGTTTCTAATATATTTAATATGATCTAAAGTCAAAGCTATTTCATGTTGATTTTAAATTGGTATTTTTTTTACTAACTTATGCTAATAAGCCAGTAACAATCAACTCCTCGTAGGCCACCATTTTTCGTGTTATTAATAGCAACTGGCCAAACAATGTTCATAAAATGGCCTAAAATTTTACGTCCAGAATATATTTAGTTAAGAACAGTCACGGTGGCCATATACCCGAAATCATTTTCATATGTTTTGTATTTTTCGAATCGAAAATTTTTGGATAAAAATTTGCCTTTTGTGCTGGTTTTACCGATTCAACGTTCAATCGAGCATAATTGGTAAAGTTATTGTAGAATAGTTTTATTTCCTCAATTTACAGCCAACTGTATGTACAGATTTCCATTCTACCAGAAGTATTTATCTGATATGTACTTGTTATTAAGCAAAAAGTGAAACTATGAAAACTTCCAATCAACTTTGCCCATATTATTTCAGCAAATACAAATCACTGAAAAAAATATTAATAAATTTAATTTTTTTTTAAGTAAGAACGTGCTAGACTGTTAGCACCATCTAATTCATCGACTCAACGATTATAATTAGCCAAAATATATTGGATAATGAAATTTATCAAAGTAGCCACTGAATACAAAAGGAAACCAAAAGACCAAATAAAACGAAAAACTAATTAAAACATTTTTCATATGTTCAGATATATAATTTTTTGCTTTTAATTTTAACAGTAGTAGATACATAATTTCGTTGAATTCATTTGCAGGCGTGTTCGTTAATGTGATCACTGACCGCCACCTCCAACTTCCAACTCTATGGCCACTAAATACATACTCGTACATACTTCATACTCGTACCACAGCCGGCTTGCAACGATCAGCATCATTATCAGCTAAAGCATTTGTTGGTGTGAACAACGACTACTGTTTTTTTCTTTCTTAGATTCTTTTAATAATAATTAATTCTTTTGTATACAAACGAGCCAGTTAAATAATATATATAATATAATTTATATTTTTCTATGCTCATTTATAAGTTTTTAAGTATTTTGGAAATCGTGTTCCAAACATTATGTGGCCCACAACAACTGCTAATAATAATAATAATAGTAAAGGCTAGCATGAATTTTTAAACTTCAGATGACCTTGAGCTGTTAATTGATCTTATAGACAGACAGACAGACAGACAGAACAAGTAAAGTCAAACAAACAAACAAACATACCAACATGAAATCATAGAAAAATACACAAATAAATTGTTTTAATTAATTTCTAGAGCAAACAAAATACAAATGCATACATATATTTTCATATTTTAATCATGTTTTTAAGTTTAAACCAATATTTTTATTTTATTTTATCATTTGCACTCTTGTATGAGATTGTTAGTTGAAAACTTTAAGATTGTTTTTCAAATTCTGAAAATTTATTTTTAATAGTCTAATTTATTTCTCATTAAATAAGATCAATTTTATTTAGCTATGTTCTTTTAACTAATTTTTCTTCAGCAAACTGTTCCAATTTTTTTCGTTTTTTCTATAAAAACTATTCAAGTCTGTAGTGGAGTTTAACCATTTAATTGCCTTTTATTTGGACAAAATAAATGTCTGAAATTCAATTAAGATATTGTGAATGAATTGCTGCCATTAGAGAATATTTTGAGTAAAATGACTCTTGAGATCGATGGCCAATTTGGAGTTAGAACTCTAAAAATTGCAGGTAATGAATCAAATTTTAAGTACGTAGTGGATTGTTGCAAATGTTGCTTTCAGTTTTAATAGGATATTCATAAGATGTGTGTTTGTAAAAGATATTAGACAATATTTAAAAAAAAAGTATATTTATGCACGCATACACCTATATATCGTCGTTACCTTAATATAGAAAGGCCCTAACTCATTATTTTTTTCGAAATCGATCTTTTTGCATATTGCGATAGAAGAATATTGAATGTATCAAAAAATTAAAAAATCTTGATTTCAAAAAAATAATGAGTTAGGGCCTTTCTATATTAAGGTAACGATATACCCAACATCATATTTTTCTTAATTCAAAATAATATTCAATACTTTATAAAACATTTAGAGTAATTTTTGTAAAAATTGTGCATCACTACTGAACCTTTTTAACCTAAAAATTCTTCCCTTGGGCTATTTTGCACAGTGGGCGGAATTGAAAAATATAATGGAAATATATCTAGAGTTTTTAAGCTGATAGTTCTATTTTATTGAAACTGCTCTCAACCCTTAGAGCAGGTATTATGTCAAGCTTAAATTTTAAATTTGGATTTTGTATTCATAAAAAGCGTGGATCTACAGTGAATCCAAATACGGAATCTTGGTTAAATGAAATCTTATTCTTCTTCTATATACTAGTAAATATATATAAAATCATTGTGAGGGTTTCTTGGTAACGCATTTTTTTTTAATCCAACAAATTGCCAATTGCGGAGCCATTGGTAGTTTTATAAAATAATTGAGGGTATGACAACGTTTGCCAAGGCTGGTGGTAAATTTATATAATTTAAACACATGCAAATGCTTTTCGTTCCGCTATTGTGAACAAAAAAACAAAAAAAAAGGTTACTAAAAAAATTTAAATTTTACCTTTTAAATTTAAAAAAAAATTATATTACACATATGGGTATTTCCATGAACTCGAACGTGAACGTAGGACACATTAAAAGTATATAAAAGGCAAATGAAAACACATTTTTATTTTGACGATAGTTCTAAATTAAGCCGATAATTTTGGAGTTAAGTTTGGCTTAAAGCAGTTTTTTAATTTTAAAGATAACGAGTGGTCAAAATCCAAGGCATTTGCATGTGACGGAAACAAGAATATTTTATTGCGGCCAACTATTAAAATGCTTATTTCAGCGAAATCTGCAGCAATATTTTAATGAGCTTCACCTTAGAATGCTGTGCACTGACGCCTCTCTAAAATGGTTTTAATTTTAATAAAAAAAATTATTTCTATATTTTTAAAATTAAAATTTTAAAGCTAGTTACATGTGACATAACGCACGTAAATCTTTTTTCATCGTTATATTTATATTGTCGTTTTACGGAATCATTTGTGCGAGCTTATGCTGACTTTAACGCTTTGTTATGCGGCCATTCCACTTTTTGTTATCAATCTTTTAATTTTTTTCGTTCAGCCAACTTTTTTTCTAATAATACAAAATTCTTTCTTTGCTTTTTAATTTATGGTTTTGTAACAAATTAACATTTAAGATGTCGCACGCGATAAAATTATTTATATTTATTATATATTATTTATATTTTTCAGAAGCGTTTTATTTTAACTGCAATAAATATCTCTATTGGATGAAAATATACCTCTTTTTCTAATGTCGCACGTGACAACGAAATAAGCAATTTTGCAAAGCAAAAATTTACAGAGTCTTTCAGCTAAATTGGAGTAATTTTAAATTATAGAAAATTTTTTGTAACAACTTTTTTTCTATTTTACTTTTACAATGTGAATGCACGTGACTAAGGCCAGGTTTACATCTATGTGCCAAATGCCACACAAGCGTAAAAAAGCGTAACCAACTAATTAATAATGAAAAACTATTTAATTCAGACATGTATTTATTAAGTTAAACAGTTTAATAATTAATAGACAATTTTATAGAATCCAAAATGATTGCAAGTTGTTTAAATCAATAAATATATGTCTGAATCAAACAGTTTTTCATTAGTAATTAGTTGGTTACGTTTTTTTTGGGTAAATAACACAAAATAAATGCCAGATGCAAACTCAGTCTAACTTTTTGAAGTTGCTGTTGTGATTTTGCATTCAAATATGTCAGAATAGATTATGTATAAATATAAATAAATGCAGAGAAGTTCGACTTTGACCCGCGCTCGAAGGGTTTCGTACGGACACGATATATGTAATTCAATACGCACTTTATTTAGCCAATATAAACTATAGCTTTGGCATTTTTTTCGTTTCTGGGTTTTTTCGGTTTTAAGCGTTTTTTTTTTGAGTTTTGGCATTTTTTTTCTCGTTTTGGCGATTTTTTTCATTTTTGAAGTTTTTTTAATTTTTGCGTTTTTTGGAGTTTTTTTAGTTTTGGCAATTTTTTTAGTTTTGGCACTTTTTTCTCGTTTTGGGGATTTTTTTCGGTTTTTGGCGATTTTTTAATTTTTGGCGATTTTAATTATTTTGGCGTTTTTTTTTATTTTGGCGATTTTTTATTTTGGCTTTTTTTTAATTTTAGCGTTTTTTCATATAGGTGATTTTTTTTTTGTTTTGGCGATTATTTTTAGTTTTGGCACTTTTTTTTCGTTTTGAGGATTTTTTAGGTTTTTGGCGTTTATTTTAAATTTTGGCGATTTTTTTAAATTTGGCGATTTTTTTTTTAATTTTGGCGATTTTTTTTCATTTTGGTGATTTTTTTCACATAAACAATTATTTTGGTTTTGGCGCATTTTTCGCGTTTTGGCGATTTTTTTCGGTTTTTGGCGTTTTTTTTTAATTTTGTCGACTTTTTTCCATTTGGGCGATTTTTTGGAATTTGGTGATTTATTTTAGTGCTAGAAATTGTTTTTAATTTTGCTGATTTTTTTCGTTTTGGCGATTTTTTTTTAAATTTTCGGCGATTTTTTCGGGTTTTGGCGATTTTTTTCGGTTTGGCGATTTAATAATTTTCGGATTTTTTAGTTTTACCGTTTTTGAAAATTTCAAGAGTCGTCCAAATTACATAGTTCAAATTGCATTAACTGATGGACCACCCTTTAATTTAAATTTTTTAAAATTTTAATGTTAATTCTTGTCGTCTTTATAAAAATACACCAATTTTACAAATTTCAAGTCTCAATATAAATATGTAAATACAATTGTATGTATATAACATGGGATTTTAACATTTTTCGTTGCTCGTTTTGGAACACCCTTTAATTTGTAATTCTCATGCATTTGCTGTTGTAGGGGCCAAGGTTTTACATACTCTGTCCAAATTACAGGTCCGGAGCTCTTACGGTTCCTGAGAAAATAGCGTGTGACAGACAGGCGGACAGATGGACAGCGTAGCGAAAACAATAGGGGTCCTTTTTTCACCTTTGGTGTAAATTTATTTAGTTACATTCAGAACAGGAGTTTCTTTATATGAAAATATCCTAAAACAAAGTATTTCCAAAAACTTTTAATTTGTTGGTGTCAGTGGAGCGTTTGCGGTAGAAATGCACATATACATACGGACATATATAGCAATGTAATAAGACCTTAAATAAACAGTTTAAATGAAATATAAATTTTTCAAAATAAATCAATATTAATTCTTAAGCCTTTAGTTACTACAGATTAGGTAAAAAATATCTATAGTTTCCTGAAAATATTTCTTAATTTTTTCCATAAAGAATAGTTTGATTAAATGTTGTACAGTGACATAAGTAGTGTTCAAGAGTTTCCTCGTCTTCGTCATCATTAACCCTTAATAGGATTTTAAGCCTTAATCTTTTAATATATTTTCTTGCTAAGGCAATGAGCTTTTTGAAGAAAAAGACAAAAGTATTCATACCGTTTAAGCCTAGAAAATTTCTGTCAAATGCGTTCCTTGAAGGGTTTCACATAAAAGTACTGGAGACCTATCATATCTAAAACTAACCCTGGAAAGCACTTCAAGCCGTATTTAAGCTTCTCTGCCTTAGTTTGATTTCCAGCTCTGACGTTTCGAATTTCAGAGCACAAATTATTTCATTTTATTTTATAATCCAGTAAAATTTAATATTTTTAGGAAAGAGACTAATAAGCCTGCACGTAGAAGAGTTATAGGGTTAAAATGCGCCTACATGTTTCTTAAAAGGAAGGTTAAAATCGTTTTGTCTATTTTGTCAATTATTTTGTAATCAGCAATATTTTTGAATTTTGATTTTTTTTATATTTTACATTACAATATTATATATAGCAAATATTTCTTCTGAAATCCGTTTAATTTATTTTATTAACTTTTTTGCACTCAAGCAATTTTAAGACTAATGTAAATTTTTTAATTAAGTCCGTAACATCAATTTATGATTCTTCGATCACCAGTTACATTTTAAAACCCCTTTAATCATCCTTAAAGCAGAGTCACTCCATTTGTAGGTATGCCTACGCTTCATTTCTTTACCAAATAAAACATTAACATGCGCCCTTGTATATAATGAAAGTGAATACAATTGCAATTTGAATTTCTAATTTTTACAAAAATTACTTTACTTTAAATATGCTTGTCAAACAAAAAACACAACTTTTTGTTTAAAATTCACGTAACGTGACATGACGTTGTTAATGGCAGCAGCAGCAGCAGCAGCAGCAGCATCATCAGCTGCAAACAACCCACATGCCATTTAATTGCATGCTTCCATATTGTTATTTCTTGCAGCTTTTGAACGTTTGTATTATTTGTGTTATTAGTCTATCATGCAATTACCAGATGTAAAATGTATTTTACACAGCGAGCTAAAGAAAATTGAAGAAAACAAAAATAAAGAAATGCTACAAAATGTTTTGGTGGCTGTGATCGACTGATTATATATTAATATCTAAGTTTTCGAAGACAAGTTATTTTCTTACAAGTAATTTGTAATGCCCAATTTTTTTTTTAAATTTCATTGCTATTAATATAATAGTATAGCTGAATATAAGACCTATTCTAGAGTAAATGAATTGGGCAAATTTATACTCACTCTACACCGGCCATGTCATGAGCAAGTGTGTGATTTATTACATACAAATTATTGCAATTTCAATGGGTCATTGCCATCTAGGAATATAATTATGAACTTTCGAAGCAATATTAGCAACACTGATGCTCTTCATTTCTGTGAATTACTTTATTACACATTTTTGAAAGGCTTTCATAATTTCATAATTTGGTTTTTCTATAGTGCTTATCTAAAATATTTTGCAAAACTTTAATTCTTATATTGAGTATAAATTATGTTCGAATTTTTGAAACGAAGTAAAATATACATATATTGGTACCCAAAAGTAACAAAAAGTTTATAGTTTTCGCTATATTCGAAGATTCTAACTTTAATTTCAACTGATAAAGTTCTCTTAGTTTTGCCAAGTTTTATTTGAACTATTTCTCAAAAACTGAGAAAGAATCATTTATTAACTTCTTAGCATAAAAAGTCTATTCTGCAGTGTCATATCAAAAAATTATGTGAGTGCCTCGGTAGTAGACTAATGGGTAGTGTGGCTCTCAGTGTGGAAGTTATATATAGTCTGGTCTGTTTATCTACAACTGGTTAAGGACTTTGTTGCTATTCTCGTTTAAATTAGGTCATGATATATTGTATTTATAATACTCAATAAATAAATAAATAAAACTAAGTGGGATTAAATTCTTAAATACTCCGTACTAATACATTTTCACTTTCTAATGCACATGAAATCTACATATGTCCTTCTTTTCGAAAAGCCACAATAAAAAAATAATATCAATTTATTATTTTAAAATAAAATGCCATGAAGTATGTGAAGACTAACAGTCATTCTTTGTTTTATCTTTGTCCCAAATTCGTTAATGAATTTTATATTTTTTTTTGGCACATGACAAACAAAAATTAACTGCGAGTTTTCGAAATAAAGTGTATCGTGTCACAAACTTAAAGGATCAAACTCTTATAGGATAACAACAACAAATTTTACTATATTCGAAAATTTTAGCGTAGTTTTTTTATTTATGAGATTTTGTCTATGACTTGATTTACTAAATTTTGTGGCTGCTGAACTGTGAATGTGCTCTTTTAAAATTTTTGCTTGTATTATAAACATTTCACTTGCCAAATTAACTATTCTGCTCTCAAAATAAAAATTTACTAGATACGAAAATTCGAACATTGTTTCGAAAATTCTACTTTTTTCTAAGCATTAATATGGCCAAATTCAAAGTAATTAAACCTTAAATCACTTTTAAAATTTTATTTGATATATGCAATTTTTACATGTATGTAAATATATGCATTGATATGCAAACAAATTTTATTTTAATTGAAAAATTCACTTCTAACTTTTCAAATTTGTCCAAATTTGTTTTATTAACAGCTTTAAAACTTCACAAGCTATCAAGAAACATTTTTTGACTATGTTCGAAAATTCGAACTTAACTTCGAATTTTCGAAATTGTTAAATTTCGCTTTTTCGTATGAATTTACTTCGAAAATATTATTATTTTTTTAAGTCATATATTTTCAAAAAAATAAAGAGTTTTAAGCTATTTTTAATATTCAGAGCGTATAATATTTTGTGACAGATTTTGTTTATTAAATGTATGAAATATAAGCGTAGCAATGCTTTGAATATTACATATATATGAACACATCGAAGTTCTGGAAAAATCTAATGCTTAGGACCTTGTATAAAACTCCTCGCCATTTATAAATTATACGAAAAATGAAAACAACTTTTCTTATATTAAAAAAAAAGTATTTTTGTTTTTCTTACATGTTGGAAAAATTATGATAATATTTTGCCTAAATTTCTTCGGTTCCGAATTTGTATGAAAAATAAAAACAAAATTTTAGAATTTTTCAAATTTTGTTTTTCATATAATTTCTTGCTCGATGAGGTATTTATTGCATCAGTGTTCGTATATGTTTGTCAAAGTCAAAGCTTGTTTTAAAACGATATCCTCATAAAAAAATTTTTTAATAAATAATTTATTAAGCATTTATGAATACCGAATTTTAATAGTTATCTGTACTAAGCGGCCTCTCCATTATACAATATTATTGCATGTGCTCACGCAAAGAAAAGATATGGTTGTAGAATGGTTGAGAAAACAATATTATGTTCTCAGAAACAAATCTGTGGTCGTTCAAAACAAGTTATTGTTATTTTAAACATTAATTTTGTTACGGCAATCAAAGTAATGTTTGAATTTAATAATTACATTATTATATTCATAAAAAAGTGGGATATGGTTAGAGTTTAACAATATAGTTTTGTTAAAAATTTATGACTGCAACATAATTATTATTATTATTTAAAAATAATATAATGTAAATAAGAATATAATGTTATCCAAAACCATACTATTTTAAGTTTTTATAAAAAATCTTTTTCAGAAACATCTTCTGTCAGTTCAGTGTTTCGTTTGTAAGCTATCGGTATTGCACGCGTCGTGTTAAATAAATAAATGAAGCACAAACAACCAAAAGGGTAGATAAATAATAACATATACATACGTATGTACATATGTTTATCTCTTTATACACAGGTATTTCGAGTATACACGCATATGTAAGTATAGATTTCTATATATACATTTAATTTCAAAAATATTAATTTATTTTTATTTCGGATTTAACGCACAGCTGTTTTAAACAAGAGATCCATTCACCAATAAATATATGAGTGAAAAAGAAAATATTATTATTATATTAAATAATAGTGTTGTCGTGTTTAACAATGTTATTATAATATAAGAACATGGTATGGTGAGTCTCAATTATATTTTAGTCACATCTAACAATAGTGTTGTCATATTAACAAAAATAAGATTAGGTGTAACAAAGTTCATTGTTTTTGTTGATAATATTATTATTAACTCAGATAATAATATTATTAAAAGTTTGCTTTCCTATTGACAATAATATGATTTAACTACAACCATATAATTCAATCATAGTATGTTGCTGTTTGATTATGGTTACCTCAACCATATTTTTGTTGTTGTACAAATTATTATCGTTTTGATTTGTACTATGCAATAAATCAAGTGTTAATTTTTTGCTTTATGGATAAACTCAATTTTGAATGAAAAATGCCAAAACTCTTTATAGATAATTAGGATTTCTTTTCCTTTAAGCTTTTTTAATATATTGCGATTGGAAATATTTCGCCGAAATTATTTATTAAAAAGCTAAAATTAGTCAGAATTTTGCACACATAAATAAATATAACAAACATTTGGCTTAACGAAATATAACCAACCTAACGCGAAGCTCAGCATATCAAAAAGATTAAAGAAAGCAGGAGCAGCAACTCCGACAGCATCTTAAACAACTGAACTCCTAAAGCAGCGGACTAAAAATCTAAAACCAATACACAAACTGCAAAGAGGCTCGGAGGTAACAGGCATAAAATTATGACTACATTTTAATGATTATTATGCTGAAAAACACATACTTTAAGGTTTTCCCAAATAAACGAACAACCAAACAAGCAGCAGTGCACTTCAGGGCTGGTGAACCGCATATGTCTGCAAAAAAAAAAAAAAAAAACCAAAGAAAAGTGAGGCTTAAAAACAATAGTTGAAAATTAAAAAAAACAATATTACCACACTCATTTTGTTTATTCATATAGTGCAACAAGTATGCACTAGACACGGCAGCTTCACTTTCATTGACTGGCCTGAAAATTTAGCAGCAACATAAATACATCACATACTTATAGTGCGATATGTTTGCAAACATAAAGACTGACAGATAGACAGACAGACTTTGTTTTGTTATTCACATGTATCCGCAGGTATGAATAAACACATGTTTGCTGCATGCAACACATGCAATGTCGTCTCTAACATCGTCGTCATTGTCAGCAAAGGCTTTTGCCATCAGAGTCAGTCATTGTTATGCAAATTGTTATTATAGCTCCCTGCAACTCCTACTTTAAATGCAATAGAAAGAAGACAAAATAAAATAAAAAAGAAATGAAACTCTATTATTCGCCGTTAAATGCTTCGAAAAATAAAAACTATATTTTCACACTTGCCACAACCATTTTAGTTAGTCACACACATACAAGTATAATGCAACATAAAAACGAGATGTTTCTTTTTTTGTTGCAAAGCAACTAAAATTGAAGCTTAATAAAAGCAACACTCATGTTCGCTGTACTGATGAAAAAAAAAATGAGAAAGAAAGTAGGGAGGTTAAAACTAAAAAAAATTTAAATGCAATAAATTTAAATTCTGGGGGAAATATTCCGAAACAAAATTTTAACCAGACAGTTTTCTCCCTTTTAGTAATCTTCTAGTGAAATTCCATAATCATAAGGTCATTAAACTTTTGTCATATATGTAAATGTCAAGGTTTTGTTTTGAACACTTCTTAATACTTAACCTAAGATCGTAATTATAAGATTCCATTTCCACATTTTTGTTTGAAATATAAATTTTAAATAAATATGAAAACAAAATCAACTTCTAAATTTCGAAATAAAATATATCTTACTAAGTTAGCAATATACTTAATAAAATTGTAAAGTAATTATGGACATATTTACTCTATTCGAAAATTCGAGCTTAATTTCGAATTTATGAAATTATGCTTTCCTCTTCACCCAGGTTTAGTAAAATTTAAATCAACTAAGCTGTCAAATCTTTTTAAACATTTTTATTTCATATACATATGTACACTTACATATCGTTACCTTAATTTAGAAAGGCCGTAATTCACTTTTTTATTTTAAGTTTTTTTTTGTATATTTCAATAGTAGAACATTTAATATATCGAAAAATTCAAAAATGTCGATTTGTAAAAAATAATGAGTTAGTCTCTTTCTATTTTAAGGTAACGATATAGTACATTTACATATATTTGTATTACTTTCTCTTTATTTCAATAGCAAATTTAAATTCGAATTTATAAAAAAAAGTTAGGATATATTTCATTTCACTACTACAGACCTTCTGAGGAATTCGAAAAAATACTTTCCAACTATGTTCGAAAATTTTAACTTTTTTTCATTCTTGTTTGGGATGCGTGGATATTTATAAATTTCTTTACTTCGAGTTGCACTTATTAAATCCTGTAGAGTTCCTGGGGATGCAAGGCAATACTTTTCAACTATATTCGGAAATTTGAAATTAATTTCGAAATTACGAACTTATTATTTTTTTCGTATGTGCAAGCTTTAGATCTTATATGTGCACAGCTTTTTATAAATTTTTTAAGTTCGAATTTTAAAATTATGTTTGAATATTTATTTATTTATTTATTAAACATATTAATGCAAAGTGAACATGCATAATATGGTGTTGCGCAAATACGGGCGGAGTAACTAGACCATACGTCCAAAATGTTATTAACAGTATTTTACAAAGTTTTGTGACTGACTGTATATGAACTTTTGCCTTCACATAAAAATTAGCAACGTGGTTGTTAAGGAAATTCCACAAAATACCGCAAGATTATACGGTAATTCGTGGCAGATCAGTCAACCAGTGCGAGTGAGACGAAAAACTCTCGAAGGCCAAACAACACACACAAGCCTGACCACACTTAAGAAATAATTACGACCACGCGAGAGATTTTCCCCAACCCAGAGCTGCTTAATGACTGTATGTTTGAATATTAAATATTTTAAAGGTTCAGGGGAGATTGAAAAATTATTGTTCTAATTTGTATACATTTTTTATTTTATTTATTTATTTATTTACTTAAAAAAAAATGTTATGATATATTTTATTAAGAAATATAGATCTTCAGACGTGTCCAAAAATGTTATTCTTTATATTCGAAAATACAAAGTCAATGTAAAGTTTTACAATTTATTTAATTTTTTCTTGTATAATCTGTAGACTCTTTTTAACATTCTTGTTTCAGTTATGTAAACATATTTATATACATACATATTTATACATTTCTGTACTTCGAATTTCAAAAATAGGGTGAAATATGATTTAATAACTCCAGCAGATATCCTGAAAACCAAAGATTGACTATTCTACTATGTTCGAAAATTCGAAATTTCGAATTTATTATTTTTTTCGTATGTGCAAGCCTTAGATCTATTTTTAAATTTTTTTTTCATGTACCATGTTCATTTATACATAAATATATTTGCATACATTTTTATATTTTTTTATTCATTTTTTAATTTCGAATTTTAAAATTGCGGTAGAATATGTTTTATTAAATAGTTTAAAGTTTCGGCATAGATTGAAAAAATATTGTTATACTATGTGCGACAATTTGAACTTAGTTTCGAAATTTCGAACATACCTATTTGATATACTTTTTTTATTTTATATTAAAACATTCAAATTGCGAGCAACAATTTTTAAAAACTCTTATTATTTTATACGAGTATGGTCTTAATGCTTTGATTACAATATGTCAAATTCCAATTAACTTCGAATATTCAAGATACAATAGAATATGTATAAATTTATTTAACAATATGATTTTACAAAAAGGTATTACACCTACGATCTAAAAAAATTCTAGTCAAATTAGTTAGGAAGTAATCATCTCCTTCCAAATTTTATGAACATTTCAAATGTTAAGGCTTCTGGCAGCCCGAAAGGGCATAAAAGAGTTTATAATTAAAATTTATACAAACAAATTTTTAAATTTTTCTTTTCATTAGTAAAAATATTAGAATGTCGTTAACCTTATTACATATTTTTATGTTTCCATAAAAAGCATTTCATACCTTAAGCTGATCTTCTTGAGCAATTTTACCATATTAAGTTTCTAATTTTGCCGTTGAAAGTTTCGAAAATTATTATTAGATGTGCTAAAAAGTTTGCATAAATTAACAATGGTTCTAATAATAGAGTATAGTGTGCATCGGAGCTTTCAAAGCTTATGTCTGAGCCTATTATAAAAGTAGATTCTTTGTTTTGTCTTTTTGATAACTGTTATAGTGAGTCGGAATAGGGAAGAATGAAACCTCTGAATTTTTAAGTCCATAAACCTTATCTATGCTGATGCCCCTTTCTTAAAAAAAAAGAATAAGACTTACAAAATAATTGAGCACCTCTAAGAACTCCCTGGCAAGAAGATATTAAATAAACAGCAGCGCCCATTGAGCTGGAGTATCGTATACCTTGAAGTTTTAATGGGATGTTTTTTGGTTTGTGTTTTGTTTTATGCCGATTTAATCTCAAAGCAGGCAATATGTCAATTGTGGTTTTCATAAATCACTCATATATTAAAACTAAAACAACAACAAAAATATTAAAAACATTTCTTACAACAACATGCAATCATTATTGCAGTGTGTTTTAAATTATCATCAAATACACTATTGCACTCTTGTATGTTGAAGAGAAAATGAAAATTATCAATCATGATTTCAAATGATGAAATTTTATTTTGCATTGCCTTTATGCAGACACAATGACAACAAAAAAAAACACAAACGAGTATAATGTTAAAAGAATGCGCAAATTATTATTATCACTTGTATTAACTATTGTTAGAAGTGAAAGACACCAAAAAGGAAAAAAATAACTTTTTTCCCATTTTTCCTTTCCAACTCTTAGGCTTTGTTTTAAAACATGCGGAAAAATATTTAGTTTATTGACAATAGTAGAGATTTTAACAGATAGCGAAAGAGAGAGTGACAAGCCAACAAATCTTGTCAAAGATCAATTTTGTGCCATTTGTTTGAGATTTAAATATATTTTCATTGAAAATTGTGTAGCTACATAATAAATAATTGCTTAATTTTGTTTGAATTAAAGTTTTAAAAATTTTCATATGTAACTGGGCAAAGCATTCAGTGTAGCGTTTCTGTAACTTGTGAGAAGAAAAATTTAATAATTGTATTGCTGGTTCACATAAAAACTTTGATAATTTTACAAAAAAAAATATCAACGAATAGATTATATTTTCTTATTCATCCTGTATTTCACAAGGAGTTTAAAAACTTTTTACCTCGAAATTTTCTCACATTGTTAGAGAAACGCCGGGAATTGAAAATATACCGTTTTACCCTGGCACCGTATTACCATTACAGTATAAAATATTAGTTTTCATATGACGATTTAAATGGTACTAAAAAAATAAGCACGAAATTACCAAAAATGTTAAAGGATTATCATTCCGTGTGTAATTTCCATAATATTCACATGCGACCCATAAAAAAAATTTATATGTATATATAGGTATATTATAAAAACTTATGAATAGCAAAGACGAACAAGCGATGTCCGTTTGTCTGTCCATCTGTCTCTCCGTCTGTCTGCCTGTCGGTAGGTGAAATCGATTTTCCGAAGCTGCCAGAAAAGCTAGAGACTCCGGTCTTGGAAGAAATCGTCCAACATAGATTGGTATTGAAATTCAATAAAATCAAAAAGACGGTTTCAGAGCTGGAAAGCTGAAACTTATTTTTGATTTAAAAAAGTAACTAAAAGTAAAATTTTTTTAAACAATCCTATTTTATATATCAGCAAGAATAAATTGGTATTAAAAACAAGGAAAAAAGTTAAAAATACCATTCCAGGGTTGGAAGTTTTGAACTGTTTTGGTATATAAAAATAAGCTAATAAAACAAAATTTGTTCTCTCTACAAATAAAACAAATTTTTTGTATTAAAAAAAATTTATTGTTATAAGAAATCAAAAAAAATTTAAAAGGATGATTTCAGGTTTGGAAAATTTACACTTTCATGGTGTAAAATAAATATGTTTTAGTAATAAAAAATAAATGCAATGTGAGTCTTTTCACAAGGCAAATGTGTAAAAATTTAGTAATGAAATGTTTTTTTTTAATATTGGCTTATGGTAAGTAAAATAAGATATATAAATTTTTAACTCTACTGTATTTAAAAATCTATGAAAAACTGCATCTATATTAGTGGAATTATAAGTTGTGGGGCTTTGTTGAGAATTGCTCATATTTAAGTAGAAAACGTCAAATAAAAATTTTGATAAATCTTGCGACTGTGGGTTGGCAAAATTTGTATTAAAATCTCCACCAAAAATAATTGGCATGAGATCGAGATTGTTACCCAATTGTCGTGCACCAGCTGCAGTGTAAGGCAACAGTACGTAATAAAGGTATGTTATAACATAATATTATAAACTCTTTATAAAGACTGCTATATATCTTTTAAACAAAAATATTTGACATTTAAAACGCTCTTTTATTTAAAAGTTTTTATTTATTTTATTCATTTTATATTTTTCAACTTTTTAACAAAATTATCCCCACTGGCAATACTATTACACTTCACAAGTAATTTCTATTAAAACTAACGTTGCTCCTGAAGGTATGCTTTAAAATTCGATTAAGTGTATTTCTATGCAGTTCTTAAGTTTATCTGTACTTCTTGTTCTTATAATTACACTAATCCACTCATACATAGCTCACACCGATTTGATAACGTTTTACGATCTTATTTAAAATTTGTAATTATATTGTTATGAAGATTTTTACCCCCTAGCTTATAGATGTTTACACATCAAAAGTTTGGTATACAAATTAGAAAAATAAAATAAAAACAATTTCAAAGTTGGAAAATATAAACTTTTTTGTTATATAAAATACGTAATTAAAACTAAGTCTTTTATTTCTTTGTGACATTTTTACCCTTTAAAAACGCTTTTCTGTGAACTTGAATTTTTGCAGATGAATGAAAGAGCCCAATGTAATAATAATGAGGGTTAAGAATGACGTTTTATTTACACTTTTACTAATACTTTTACATAGATTACTTAAATTATTCAGAACTGGTTACCACTGCGCCTAGCCCGCTGTTGTACTCGCATAAAACGTCTCTCACACAACTGGGTGCGCTGGTTTTATAGCAAAACTTCAGTTTTGCTGTTTCTCACCAAGACTCACTCTGCTTGATGCTCACCATTGATACCACTATTATGACTCAATGACTTTACTTTCAGACACTTATGCATGAATATAAGCTACATTGTTCACTTTACTTCTCACTCAAGACAACAATACTTTAAAATAAACAACTTTATGATCGACTACTAGACAACTATACTGCCAGCAGATGCATTGCCCTTTTTATACTTCGCACAAGGCTTCCAGAATGTGACAGCACCATCTAGAAAATCTCAGCAGTATTTTCAATGCTTGCTCGCAATTAGTTTATGGTTCAACTATGTACATATGTGTGTATATACCTATACATGCATTCGACATTAAAAAAAAACATTTTATGATGGTTGTTTACTCTATCTTTTTCATTTGCACCAAGACTGGCCACTGAGAGAGCAATGAGAGAAATCTGTGCACTTATGTGTATTCATCTTCTATATAATTAATAGGAAAACATGTTTTTTTGTAATCCCTTTTACGCTGGTACTACTGCACCGATTTTAAAAAGATTTATATGGTTTTTTGGTGCAGATGTGCAGAATCTATATTTTATTAAAATTGGTTAAGTATTTTGGGAGCTTACAAGTAAACAAGAAACAAAACATGAGATTGTGTGTATGTTTGTAGTATTTTTCTTGATCTAACATTTTTTTCTCTTATTTGCTATTGTATTAAAGCTATAATACTTAAAGGAAGAGAGTTCAATAAATTGAATTAGCTTAGTTCAAGGGATTTCGTTTTTGTTCTTAATTTCATGTACTATTTAATTATGCATATGTATGTAAGTATTTGGGTGGCTGTGTTTTAATGCATTTTTTATGACGTTTAGATAAATTTTCTTTGAATCTTAATAAAATTATTTACGTTTAGATTCTAGAATATGGACGATTGTGTCGTCCATTGGTATATCTAGTTTGTATAATAAGCGAATTAGTGTCCGGCACTCTAGTGTCAGTTTGAACAGCCTTGATCTGCACCCAGGCTGCCCAGAGAAGCGGCAGAGTGCCGAATATCAATCGGCGTTTTATACAAATGTATACACATACGCTTATACATTTCTCTCAGTTCTCTCTTTCTATGTGAGCAGCATGGTTGCCAGAAATGCAGATTTATCTGGATTTTGCAGATTTTTACCCTCCAAAAAGACGAAATCCAGATTTGAAGATTTTAGCCTAAAAACGCAGATTTTTCAATATCCAATTATGTATATAGTGAATTTTTTTATATTTTTCCTATTACTGTTACTACTTTCTGCTTTTTTTATGTGTGAACGCCTCATAGTTTAGGGAGTTACAATTTTTGAACTTAGAAGAAGACATCATTAAAGAAAAAGAAAAAGTAAATTTGGCAAGCTTCTAGAATAGAATATCTGATATAATACTAGCTTGTGATTATTATTTTGCAGCTCTGAGTTAAATTAAAATGTAATGTCTTTACCACATTCATTTGCAAATGTCGAAAGAATTTTTAGTCAAGTGAACTTGAATAAAACAAAACTTCGAAGTCCTTTGGATTTTTATGCAAGAAATTAAATCACTTTTTATATAATTTTTTATATATCCGGTTTCATTTTTCATTCATTTTATATTGTTTGCACAAAACTATGCAAACTTTTTATTTGTTTGCTGGCATTTCGTTTCTCCTAAATAAAAACGGGGTTTCCACACAAAAGTTTAATTTGTAAAGTCTAAAGTTTGTAGGAGAGAAGAGAAAAGATATCTTATTCTATATTATATATTTTTTCTTTAACAAACTTAAGACTTTGCAAAGTAAACTTTGCGTGTCAAACTCATCAGTACACTTCAACCAATGTCGCAAAATCGAAGATGTTATCTTGTAAAGATTTTTGCTTGAAGCTTTTAAGCTTTTTCTGCCGTATTCATAAAAAATAGTTTTGGTTTACAAAAGGTTTACAAAACAAACTTTGTATGGAAATTTGTTTGCTAAACGTTTTGTAAACCAAAATAATTTTTGTGAATATTACCTTTTATGTTTGTGTACACAATTCTTAATAACACATTGATAGTCGTTCTATAAACATATGAAGTTTTTTGCCTGATTTCAAAACTTTTTTGGTTGAAATCTGCTGATGAGTTTCTTAAGCAGAAACGAAATGCACATTCTTCGAACATTAACAAATAAAATGTGATTGAAAATTATTTAAAAAAAAAATTAAATAAAATACATTTTAAGCCCAGTTTAAATTTTATGAATATGGGTTAATAAAAAAATATTTATATTACATATTTACATACATCATTATTTAAGTAAATTTTTTAATAATATATAAAAAAGTTGTTTTAAAAATAGCTTTGAAGATTTTTTGAAGATTTTAAAAATAAAATGCAGACTTTGAAGATTTTTTCGTGAAAAATTGTTAAATTTTGCAGATTTTAGGCTTAGAAATTCTGGCAACACTGAGCTCTGATCTGCACTATCATATTTGTATGTGTATTTTCTTAACAAGAAAAAGTTATATCTTTATTGTTGTTGCTACAGTTTGTTTATTTTTATTTAATTATTTGTGTGCGTATGCATGTGTATTAAGTTCTTTAGCTAAACGATTCTGGATAATTCGTTTTGTTTACCAAATGTTTTCTTTGTAAAAATATTCACTTAAACTCTCTTCGAATATTTTTGGGTAACAATATAAAATATTCGAGATAATAGTTTTATGTGTGTTTTGTATAAATTTACTTTTAAGAAACTATATAAAATTTTCTTTCATACACATTTAAGCTGCTATTAAGAATGTTATTGTGTTTTTATTTTAATCATTTTCATCAGCTTAATGCCAGAAGATGTGTATTACAAATCTTATGACTAGAATTCATCAGTCCAGAGATGAGTTTTTCAATTAGTATTGAAACAACACAACTAGAAATCATGTTAATAGATTCAAAATATTTCAGTAAAGCTTTTGAAAATCTTGCTCCTAAAGCTCTTTGAACTGGACTTAAAACTGGACTTTTACAATTTTCTGTAATAAAAAAAAAATTCAACATTGATTTAGACATTATTGTAATTGCATATTTCACAGCAAAAAAACCAGCCCACTAAAAATTTTAACTTATTTTTCAATTAAAGTTAACAAACGGAAACTTGCTGCCAAGTGTTAAACGGCATTTAGAATTGACAACCATTAATGAAATATTGATTGAGCGACCAGACGTGTAAAACATAAGGAGATTAAAATTTCTGAAATTTTCAACTTTCGCAAGACTTTGACGGATTTGGTTACCATTTTCATTTTTGGTTTCTAGCTTAATTGTACAATTTAAAAAAAAAAATCACTTAAGACTTAAAATTGTTACTTTGTATGATTTTTTTATAAGAAATATGTATGTACCACTACGCCAGTTGGCTTGTGCGGTATTTTAAGAAAAACTAAATTACTGGTCCCTCTAAATTTGGCAAACACATTTCTGCTTGTTTATTGACCTTAAACCATAAAATGGGCAATAAGCAAACACTTTAATGTATAAAATAAAAATAATAAGAGATAAATAAAAATAAAGAATAAATATAAGTAGAGGGTGCCCTAAAATCAATGGTGAAGTGATGAACTTATATTTATGTATATTGTATTCGTACTTTTGTTAGGGAGTATGTTCAGCTTGAGGTCCGTCTCAATAAAAGAATTAAATTATTTTTCTATTAATTTTTATTCATGTATTTTGCAATATTTCGACGAAATTTGTTTTGTTTGTATTTCATTTTGAAATATTTTATTTTTAAATACTTTTTCTTTAGCAAACGTATTTTTTCTTGAAAGCTTTTAGCTAACCAAACATATTCTAATTAAAATATATATAAAAAATTTTTCAAATGCTTTACCAATTCTAATAAAGAATAAAACAAAAAATATAATTCTTAATTTTTTTTTATTCCCACCATAAAGTCTCCACTTAAAAGCGTACAACTTTTTTGTTGAATTATGGAAAATATATACTTTAAACCCTTTTAAACACAGTCACAGTCACATTTTGCCATTAACCAAAACCGAAGGCCACCCTCACTCATGTCTTTGAAAAAAAAAATTGTCCAACTCTTGCATTTAAAATGAATTGCATATTTTTTTTTTCAAAACTAAATTCAAGCCAAATGAAAAATTGCATTTGAAATTATCTCTGCTAAATTTGCACGACACTATCGCTTAAAATTTTTTCAACAACTCAAGAATTGAGTTACAAAAAAATTATTATGACTTTTATTTTATTTCAAGCAAAACTACAACAAATCGTGTTCTTTATCTAAAATCACCCACAACCAAAAAAAACGTGCGACATTATGTATTGTTTTATGTTTTTTTAGATGAAAAAAAAAATATTTTTGCTTGGATTTGTGTGATTAATTAAAACTGACAAAGAGTTTAAGTTAAGAAATTAAGAACAAAATTTTGAGAGCTATTAGGAAAATGTGTATATAAAAAAGTCTGCAAGCTTGGGGCTCTGCATATGTATTTATTTTTTTTTTTGGTTCCTCAGTTTGTTTTAAAGACTTTGCTTTAAATTAAATAAATCATGTTTTTGTTTATCACAACTTAAAACTAAAGTAAGTCCATGGTTTGGCTTAAATTATTAAAGTTAATAGTTTGTCCGGCTGGCTTTTGTGATCATTTTTGATTTTTTTTTCTAAAGATAAGCAAAGAGAAATGATTCGTTTTTGTCGTTAATAGTTAAAAATTAAATTAAATAAACAAATTCAAATTCAAAGAACACAATTTAAAAAGCAAAATAAATAAAATAAATAAAATAATATCAGAGCGCTGGTTTCTTTGAATAATGGTGTCGTTGCTAACTTGAGCTTAAGATAATAAAAATTTAGACTCAATAAAAGCTGTTTGATTTTTGGGGTTCCGTAAACCAAAGGTGAAAAGAAACTCTATTGTTTTCGAACCGATGTCCTTCTGTCTGTCTGTCTTTCACAGGCTACAGGTTTGGAGTTTTCATCCATTATATCAAACTTTGGCCACTACAACAACAAATATATGACAGTGAAAAATTAAAGGGTATTCTACCGGCAGCAACGAAAAATAGAATTAAATTCTAGTGTAATATGCGTACAAAAAATTATTTTCAAACTTAGTGTATTTTTACGCAGACTACATGAATTAATATTAATATTCCAAAGATCGAAACTAAAGGGTATTTTCTATCAATTAATGTTAATTTTTTCTACTTTTTTCCAAAACGTAAGAGGCAAACAAAAATAAAAAATATTAATAGCTATTAAAAAAATACCTAAACGAAAAATCGTCAAAATGAAAAAAGTTCTTAATTAAGAAATATTCCACAAATAACATAAATCGCTAATATGAAAAAAAAACATTAAAATTAAAAACGTCGCTAAACCATTAAAAAATCGACACAAACCGAAAAAAATCACTAAAATTTAAAAAGCACCAAAACTAAAAAAATCGCTAAAACCAAAAATATGTTTGCAAAACACAAAAAAAATTTACCAGAATCCAAAAGAATTGCTTAAACGAAAAAATAGCCAAAAGTTAAAAAATCTTCAATACAAAAAAAAATCGCCACAACCCAAAATAAATAAAGATTAAACGAAAAAAGCACCACAACTAAAAAATCGCTAACACCAAAAATATGTTTGTAAAAACAAATAAAAAAATTGACAAAAATCAAAAATATCGCCAAAATTAAAAAAAACCCAAAAGTAAAATAGCGTCAGTACTAAAAAATCGCAAAAATAAAAATGCGCTTAAATAAGAAATATCACCAAATATAAAATAAATCGTCAAAAATCCGCAAAAAAACTAGAAATCGCCATAAAATGAAAAAAAAATCACTAAACGACAAAAACAATCCCTAAAACCAAAATAAGTTTTTTAAAAAACAAACAAACAAAAATAGCCACATCGAAAAAAAAGCTAAAAACAAATAAAGCGTCAATACTAAAAAAATTTCCAAAATAAAAAGCGCTTCAATAAGAAATATTACCAAAAATAACATAAATCGCTAAAATGCAGCAAAAGAGGACCACAAGTCAAAAAGTTGCAAAAACACTAAGAAATAGCTATAAACCGAAAAAAATTGTTAAACGAAAGAGCTTGATAACTAAAAAAAATCGCTAAAACCAAAAATAAGTTTTGAATAAAAAAAAATAAAAACAAATAGCCAAAAACCGAATTAAAGTCAAAAGGGATAAAAACGCCAAAAGTGAATAAACGTCAATACTAGAAAAATTTAATACCGAAAAAAGTGCTTCAATAAGAAATATGAAATCGTTAAAATGCAAAAATAGTACCATTAGTTAAAAGGTCGCCAAAAAACTAAAAAATTACCAGAAACCGAAAAAAATCACTAACGCGAGAATAGCACTAAAACAAAAAAAAAATCGCTACAACCAAAAACATGTTTTCAATAAAAAAACAAAAAGAAAACAATCCAAACGTCAAAAGAATCGCCTAAACGAAAAAACCATAAACGTTAAAAATCGTCAATGCTAAAAAAAATCGCCGAAAACCGAAGAAATCCCCATAAAACGAAAAAATCACTTAAACGAAGAAAAAACAACAAAACTAAAAATATGTTATTTAAAAAAACAAACAAAAAATTGCTGAAAACAGAAAAAATCGCCAAAACGAAAAAACGCCAAAATTTAAAAAAACGTCAGTACTTAAGAAAAATCGCGTAAGACAAACAAAAAAAAATCAAGTAAAATCGAAAAATTTGCAAAAACAAATAACCGGCGTAAGGAACCCTTCATGTCCCACTTCAAAGTCCCACTTTACTGAATATGTATCTTACGCGTTTTAACGGTTACTTATTTATTGAAATCTACGCACTAAATTTATATTAATGTACACCAATTTCAAATTATTTTTTTTAAACTTGAATCCCTGCCTTACTATCCCACTGTGCACTTAGATTTTTCTAATCTTGCTCTAAAGATAAGTGGGAAAAATCAAAAGCTGCACCTTATCTGCAAAGTAATAACACAATTTAGTTTAATTTTTAATACATTAAACACATTAACCACAACCGGATATACGAACACACGACTTCAAATGGCGCTAACTGCACTTGTCGCCTTGTAGCCAGTTACTTTATTATTTGGGGGATGAAGGCAGCATCAAAATTAGCTGATACTCAAGTATTCGCACATATTTAAGTGGTGCCACTTTCAAAAATTTCACATTTTTTTAAATTAAATTACTCTTGTAAAATGTAACTAGATCACGTAATATATAAAAATTAATCAATTTACTTCTTTACATGAATTTCGCGATAATCTTTCTGTTAAATAACATGGACTAATAAGCAATCATTCATTTATGATTGGCAGCACTAATTTTCTCATTGTTGCCAACAAAAATTTAATTAATTTAATTGGACTATAGTTCAGGTTTTTTTTGCGATTGGGGATGAAAATTTCGTATTGGGGATTTGGGGATGTAACCAAAATTGAGAGGATTCTTGGGGGATTTTTTTATAACTGATGGGGATTTGGGGATTTGTTGAGGATGTAACCAAAATTGAGAGGATTCTTGGGGGATTTTTTTATAACTGATGGTCAAACAAGAATGATTTTTGAACTAAAAAATATGCGTCTGCCAAGTCTAAAAATGTGTGTTACTATTCATATTGTATGGTTTCTAATAAAGAAGAAGTATAAAGGCAGATTAACCAATAATGAATACTACCAAAACAAAAGTACGCAACACAATGCTAAATTACTGTTTTTAAGCACTTCTTAGAATAAAGACACACTTTAAAAATAATTCAATTTGTTGTGACAAATTTAAATCTTCTGCTACAACAAAGTTTCTGAGATTTCGATTCTAAAGTTTTTGAAATGGTAAACTATGGTTAAAAATTTTTTTATAATTGTGTATATTAAACTATGTGTATTGTTTATTTCCAAGTTTTATAAGCGCAAATTAAATTTATTCGAACGTAAATATACTCGTAGCTATCGATATAAATAAATTTTATTGAATATGTTCTTTTTTATTATTATTTTTCAGATAAAATTAAAAAAAATTAGTTTTTTTTCACAAAAAAAAATGTTAATAAAAAAATCAATTTGGGGGTTTTTGGGCATAAGTTCTAGAAAAAACTGGCAACACTGCTATAGCAACAAAATTAGCAGTGACAACAACCTACCACAGTATTGCTTTGCTTTCGTCAAAATAATCCTGTGTGTGCAGTGTGCAATTTTTTTTTAATATTGAAGTCGGTAGCTTGTGGAGGTGAATGTATTTAATGCTTAACATTTACGATTTAAGTTCGGTTCAGGGCCGTTAAAAAATATTAAAAATTACACTCAGGTGTTAATTGCGTAATGTAAGTTAAAGTGTGTGCTACAATTTTCACCATTTTTTATTATAACATTATTTATTACAATTTTTATTATTTTAAGCTGCAAACGTTAGTTCGAGAAAGAAATTAATTTCATATGAGTGAGCACAAAAATATGCTCGCATAATATTTTCCAAGGATTTGAATGTAAGTTTAAAATTAGTAAGCCCAACGAGGGTGGAACTTTAAGGCGAGAGAACAAATTCAGTAACTGTCACTTTCTTAGAGCTTAAGGCTTAAGTTTAAAAGAAAATTATTAATTCTTGTGACCAATTGAAATAGATTTTTCTTTTTATGCTTTCAAGTCTTTTTTTCTGTTTTTTTTGGTAAATTTGCTTAAAAACCCTCACATATAAGCTTTACATATGCCTTTACCTTTACCGAAAACGTATTATTATTATTATTGATTGGTTTTTACACTTTTTTCCACAATATTTACTTTTTTCTTACACTATTTTGTATATCGCTAATGCATCATTGGAATTTGAGATTGTGTGTTTGCGGCTGAATAAGAAAGAAAAATAAATAATAATAATAGTGATAGTGATAGAAAAGAAACCACCATTGAGAGTGTTATCAAGCACAAGCTATACAAATATATTTGCATGCGGAAGAATTGTTATATAATAAAACTAAAAATACATACATAAATACAGCATTTGCAAAATTTATTATTATCCTCTTGAGCCCCATTAATTTGTCCACGAATTATAATTTTCTTTTCATTTTGCTCTTTCTTGGCGTTTAAGACATTTTGATAAGCCACAATATTGAGCAATTTATTTCAGATAAATGTTTGACATACATAATTTAATTGAATGTGTACAAATGTTTACAACTACTTAGCAAAAGTTAAGAAAAAATTGCAAAAGAAACAAACACATACAAACATACAAACACATACATATGTGTTCATATTAAAAAAAAGCTAAATAACTAATGGGTGATATTGAGTGGGGTTCAAGTGGCTTTAGTTTTAGCTTAGAATTACGAAAATTCTAAAACTTGGTTTGTTTTTGTGTTTAAGCAATTGTATATATGCATTTCGTTCTCGCTTTTGGATAACTATTTGATATCTTTTAAAATACAGACTGCAACGTTTTATCGTTAGCGATAATTAACGTATTCCAAACTTTTTTGAATATTATAAAAAAAAAGAACTTCTCCTGAAAGCTTTAAATTTTTTCGCTTGCTATTAAACCGAAAGTAAGGCTCGATATTTTTGATTTATTCAAAGTAATCAATGACTTTTTAACTGGCTTCAAAAAAGAATAAGATTTTCAATTCATTTGTATTTGTCCTTATGAGTGTTACTTCATGACTTCTAAATTTTTTGACGGATTTTTAAAATGTTTTTTTGTCTCAGAGGTTGTGTCTTCAATTTGGCGCCATTTGCCAAAAAAAAAATCAACCGGGATTAAGCCTATTAAATTTTTTTCCTTTGACTCTTTTGTACTTTTACTTAAGTTTGGAACACAACTAATAGATAATGTCATAGACTTCAACATTCTTGGTTACTCTTTAACTTGACAAACTTTTCTCTGAATTAAATATGTTCACTTGGCAATCACTGTTCACTTGGCAATCACTGTTCACTTGGCAATCACAGTTTCAGAATGCCGGAAATCCAAGTAAAACTGTATAATGCAACAACAAGTAACATAAAGCCACTACAATAATACTTACATGCATGTACCGATAGTACATCGAATAATTAATGTGATGATCGTAAAAGATAAGCAAGAATGACTAAACATACTTAGGTAGAGTAATATAATTTCGTGCTAACCTAAATAGAAAAATAAAAAAATGGATAAAACAGAAAATTAATAGTGATACTTATAAAT
Organism: Tachina fera; assembly: GCA_905220375.1. Taxonomy (NCBI): domain Eukaryota; kingdom Metazoa; phylum Arthropoda; class Insecta; order Diptera; family Tachinidae; genus Tachina; species Tachina fera. Next base: position 96,296,700 of record LR999967.1, on the reverse strand, counting down.
GTGTTTACCAAAGGTAAATCAATTGTATACACAACAATCGTTTCTCATATTCCGTTTCATTGTACATTTAAGTTAAATAGCTGATGTTAACAAGAATCTCTACCCAAGTAGGTAGACTAGGGTGCTGATGAAGTGCGTGGCTGCACAGAAAAGTATCGGTATTTCCCCCAGCTTAAAGTCTAAGTTTAATTTTTCTTCTCTTCTTTAGATACTCACATTAATTAATAAAAATATTTCATTCAATAATAATTGAAATTACTGAACTTAAGCCTGACTAAAAATTATTTCTGATTAAAAAGTGTTTTCATTAGCATTTAGTGGTTACGTTTTTTTCAGCAAATGTTTGACAACCGTTTGTGTGACCGTACCTATATATATTAGATTACTGCAAAAGTTGGCCCTCGTAATGACGCAATCTTGACCTTGAAATAGGGGTGGGGCCATGCCCATTAACATTTAATATTATAATTCACAAGCTTCTACTTAATCGATTCTTATTTAAACTGACGCATTCGTTGAACTCTAAAACTGATGAGATTCAATGAAATCTCATTTATTAAAATTTTTTAGTTTTTTTTGTTTAGTTTTCTTTTTTCTTGAGATTTTTTTATTATTTTTTGATATTTTACTATTCTAATGAAATTTATTTATTTGACATATTGTCGGAAGTATAAATACAATAATTAAAATGTATTTGCTGGTGGTTTAGCATGTCTATGTATGCATTTTATGGGCGCTTGAACCAAATCATCAGTAGACTTCAACCACAAATTTTGAACAGTCCCAAGCCTCTTACTTTATGCACAGACTTTCAAAAACTAGATGAGAATTCATAAAATAATATTTTTGAAAATCACAAAAGAAAAAATAAGCTTAGTAGGCCTTGAAACTGATACAAAGTTAGAGGTTTATGAGTGTTCAAAACTTGTGGTTGAAGTCTACTGATGATTTGGTTCAAGCGCCAATCAAATGCGTATACAGACATGCGAAATCACCAGCAAATAAATTGCAATTATCGTATTTTATTATTATATTTTGCTCTTTTATTTAAAGTCTTGTAAAATATTTATTTATGAATATATTTTACTTAACACACCAAATCTATGAAAATCTTTTATATAGAAATTCTTAACTGCCAATATATCGTCATAAATATAATAAAGTTGCTCATAACTTTGAGTATCTCATGATTGCAATCAAAAGTCATTCATGTTCTGCGAAATGTACATGTTTTTCTTTGATGTTGTTTGTTGTTAGCAATTGCTTTAAAAAAAGTCCATCTATGGAAACATGAATATTGTGCGTTTGTTTATTTAGAAGTCAGTTGTTTTTTTTTTTTGCTAAAAAAAATAAAATAAAATCATATTTTGACGCGAAAATACTTCTGTAAACGCTGTAGATAACAGCACTTGCTCTAAGTCACAAATAACATTTGTTAGCTTGTACTCTGGCTTACACTCTCTCACTCTTTCAAACTTCTTTTCAAGTGATTTTGTTTTTTTTTACAATGTAAACGTGACTGCTGCCTTAAAAATTTACGTACAAGTTAATAAAGGTGGAGGAAGTTTTTTTGCATGATCCACTAATAGTCACACCTAGAAATATTTAAGGCACACACAACAATCTCCACACTACTATTCAGGCGATTGTTAAGCGATGACGGTCAGCCATTTCGTATTAAATACGAATTTTTGAATTATTGCAGCTGATATTTGTAGCAAAACGAAAACCATTTTAGAAATTTATAAGCTTCTGTGTACACAATGCTCATAAGTTGTAAGAAGCAAATATTTTTAGTTTAACAGCAAAGTGTATCAGTGTTAATAACAAAAAATGATTTCTAACTTTTAAGCGAATAATTATGATTTTGAATGGACATTTTGTCATATCTTGAGGTATTGCCTTGAAGTCATCAGTAAAATTTTGTATGATTTTAAACCCTTTTAGCAACAATTTTACTTGTTCCATATGAACCCACACAATCAATCATAAGAAACCTCTCCCACATCTTTCAATTATTTTATTTTATACGTGGTAAATGCTGCCAAAGTCACTGATAATTTTTTCTTCTACTCCACAATTTTATAAAATTTTTTTCTTCTCTTATAAATTATAAAAATTTAAAACTCATTTTCAACTGTTTAGGTCTATCAATCATTATGATGACTTGAGTGCAAAAATGCAAACAAATACTGTCTTGCATTTAACATTCAAAGAATGTTCAAGTGGATTTTTAAATGACCAGATTACACCCACTGGCAGGCAGGCAGTGAATGCCTGGCGGTTGCTAACTTGTTTTTTTTTTTCTTTTTTTTTTTTGGTTTTTGGCATATTTTGACTCTGGGCTTACGTGAGTATGTCACAGATGTCTGACCATTAGACCTTGTTGTCTTTTGGCCAAATATATTTTATGTTAAAAACAAAATTAAAATTTATTTGAAAAGGAAGCAAAAAAAATAAAATAGAGTACAAAAATTCATTGATTATTTCGAGGAAAAAGAAATAAGCAATTGTGGGTGAAAAGAAGTGCTTAGTAAGTGGTCATAAATGCCAATCACTAAAAAAAAAACATTTAAAGCTTTATTTTAAAATAAAGGGTGCTGTAAAATGTAAATCGAAAGGCTTTATCTTCATTACATCTAAAATGCTAAAAGCTAATGTGCTCATGAATATGAAAATGTCTTTTGCAGCTAAAACTATTTCCATTAAACTTCTAATAAGTATTCAAAAAGGTTCATTGAAAGCTTAGATTAGATTTAAATTTACATTTAGTTTCACTAGAAGGTACTGAAATGGTATTAAAAAAATTTAACTTCATTAAAGGGATATCAAAAGAAAGATTTTATATTGAAAACCTTCTAAGTTCAATATAATGAATGCTTCCTCAATATAGCTGATCAGGCATTAACTTACCTTCCGTTCCCGTAAGCGAGGTATCGAGTTCATCTAGAAAATTTGTATGAGAATCTGTTAAAGAAGAAAATAAGGGCTTTCACTATAAATTTGATACTCAAGTTTGCCGTCTGGGTTTTACAAGCAAGGGTTTATTATTTTCTATCATATGGTCAATAAAATATTCTTAAATAAATTAATGACATCCTAAATCCAAACTAGCGAAATAGCAAGATCTCCAACAACACAAATGAACAATTATTTCCTTAACAGCAGATTTGTTTTTTGTTTTTAAACATAGATTTTCTTGTAATTATTGGCTAATACATACACCCAGAGAAAAAACAGGTTTAAAGCAATAAAAGCTATATTGAATTAATAAGAAATATTAACGAAAGTCTAATAATTTTGAAATTTCTTATTTCGATATGGAAAAATATTAATTTACAGTATTTGTTTATTAATCTTATTTATTTTTAAGGCGTACAATAAACATTTTCTATTGTATTGAAAATTATTGAATTAATGTGACGCGTTCTTGTAAATATTTAAGTCGCAGCTTTTCCCAGAGTATAATTATTTTCAGAAAGAATTTTTTTGGAGTATTTTGGATTAAAAAGTGCTTAAAAATAATTAAAAATGCTAAAAAAAAATTATGGCTTATTCTAATCGAAAAATTTGTAAGTAAAGGCCCCAATATGTAAAATACTCCAGGAAATTTACTCCGTATAATCGAATATCTGTCTGGAAGTATTTTTTTTTATTTAAGTCACCGGTAACCCTTCTTTTGGTTTTTGACGATTTTTTTTAATTTGAACGTTTTTTCTTTTTTTTTGGCGCTGTTTTCATATTTGGGTGCTTTTGTCCTTTTTTGTAGTTTTTCCTGTTTTTGTTGATCTTTTTTTTTTTGAGTTTTCAAGTGTTTTTTTCTTTTTTGACGCTTTTCTCATTTTAGGGTGTTTTCGTCGTTCTTGGCGTTTTTCGATTTTGGCGATATATTTACGTTTTAGCGATTTATTTTAAGTTTTGGCGCTTGACTTCGTTTGGACAATATTATCGGTTTTTTTTAGCGATTTTTCATTTTTGAATGTTTTAGTTTTAGTGTTTTTTTTCTTACTTTTGGCACTTTTTTATTTTTTTTGGGCTTTTTTCGGCTCTGTCGTTTTTAGTTTAAGCGTTTTTGAAATTTTCAATACTTAATTTCAGCGATTTATTTTAGATATGTTGCTTTTATTCGTTTATACCAATTTTTAGGTTTTTTGAAATTTTTCGTTTTCAAGCTTATTTTCAATTTCAGGCGTTTTCTAGCTCTGGCGTTTTTTTTTGGGGGTTTGGCAATTTATTTTAGTTTTGTCGATTAGTTCTGGTTTTGGAGCATTTTTTCGTTTTTAGATTTTTTTTCGGTTTTCGGTCATATTTTCGTTTTGGCGTTTTTTTTTTATTTTGGGATTTTTTAAGATTTAACGTTTTCACGTCACTCTTGTAGCTTTTATTCGTTTTTACGATTTTTTCGGCTTTTGGCCGTTTTTCCATTTTGGCGTTTTTTTATATTGAGTTTTTGAATTTTTGCGTTTTTTCTTACTTATTTCGCGTTTTTTGATTTTTGGGCTTATTTTCGATTTTAGGCTTTTCTACCTCAGGCGTTTTTTCGGTTTTGCCGATTTATTTTAGTTTTAGCGATATTTTTTAGTTTTAAAGCATTTTTTGGTTTTCACAATTTTTTTTCGGTTTTTGGCGATTTTTATTTTTGGAATTTTTTGTTTTTTTTTTCTCTTCGCGCCTTTTGCTTCTTTGGATTGTTTTGTTTTGGCGTTTTTTTATTTTAAAACTTTTTAGTTTTGGCGTTTTTTCTTAATTTTGGCGCTTTTTTCAATTTTAGCTTATTTTCGATTTTCGGCGTTTTCTAGCTTGGGCATTTTTTTGATTTTGGCAATTTATTTTAGTTTTAGCAATTTTTTTTTTTAAATTTGAAAGCATTTTTTCATTTTTACTATTTTTTCTGTTTTTGGCGATTTTTTCGTTTTGTTGATTTTTTATTTAAAAATTTTTTTGGTTTTAGCCCTTTTGCGAATTTCAAGAAATTTTTTTTTAAGGTTTCAAGGATATGGTAAGTTGTTAAAATTAATATTAAGAATAAATTGGTTCATCTAGCAAAGTAACGTGATATAAGTACATTTTAAAGTTTTAATTTTATTTCTATTAATGTGAATTATTTGAATGTTGTAGCACTGAAGTATGAATTTATACATGAATATCAGCTGATTATCATGCTGCTGCCATCTCCAAAATAATTAAGTAGCTGGCTTCAAGGTGACAAATGCAACTAGAGGCCACAATAAGTAAGCAATTTTATACATTATAATAACGCTTATTTTTCGTCGATTTTGTGCTTCATACGAGAAATTTAAACAGCGAATTCATCGTGTTGAGTGAAATTTGCCGTTTGTTTCAGTTGTGCTTTTATCTGCAAACAATTTTTGGCCACCCTTTTGTGAATAAAAAACGTTAAGTGGAAAACTTTGTTAATGGGTTTTATATGTGACTAAAATTTATGGTTTGAGTAAAAGTTTTTATTTGACATTCAACTCGTTTAGGCGCATGCGTACGTGTACCAGGAAAACTTGCCAATTATTTTTGTTTTTATTTGTAAGAATTACTTTGAATTGTTATTGTTTATCTCTGTGCATGTGTATATACTTATGTATGCGAGTGTTTCGAGTGTTTGATTTTTATAAGCTTAGAAATTTTCACGTGCAAAGGTCAAATTACTTTTTGAAGTATTTTATGAATTAATATATAATATTGACTAATTTTAATAAATATGATAAAAAAAATAAAAATATATAAAAAATATAAAAATAAAATATATGTGTAGGAATAAAATAATATTAAAACAAAATAAATTACCAAGAATAAATTTCTGGTACATAAGTATTCATAATATTTATTTTATCTTAATTATTTCTAAATTTTTCAAGAGTCTACTGTTCGTGTTGTGGTTTACTCATGTGTAAAACGTTTAGAAAATATGAAATAAATTTTGTCTTTGCAGGAAATGTTTGCGAAATATTTTACTTATTTTCACTGACACTGATTTAAATAGTTTTAAAATAGCAACATTCGATAATTTAATTTTAAAATAATTCAGAATCGTTGAAGCAAATTTTTTGGGCAGATACTTATAACTAGAGATAGACGCATGCCGAAGTTTTTTTAACACGACACAACGTGACACGAACATGAATAGCAAGACGTTCAACACTTACGATACACGCACGCAAAAAATTTCGTCAACACGATACTGCACAACACGCACGAAATATTATGTCTATGCTATTGAAGATCAGAATATTAAATTGATGTTTCAAGAGTCGATTTTCAAGATATGGCACTGAGTTGGCAATGTCAGCTGATACTATCGGTTTACGTATAGAACTTTAAGCTTCAGAGGCCCATACAATTTCAATGAACAAGCTGGTTTTGTGTGTTTAACCATACAAAATATTAAAATTTTTCTCTACTGGAAATTCATTCATACATATTTTCAATCTAAAATCGTTTCGTGTTTTTCGTGTAAATTTTGCTCGTCACGAACAATTCGTGTTGTGTAGACACGACAAAAATTGCATTTGTTATACAAAGCAGCAATTATAATTATAAATTTTTAAAATTTAAAAAATGGGCGTGGCTACGCCCATTAAAACATATAATAATATGTCATAGGTCTCTACTTAACCGATTTTTATGAAACTTGCCACACACTTGCAAACTCTAAAATAGGTACAATCCTCTTTTAAAAAATGGGCGGAGTCACGCCCATTAAAATTTAATATTATATTTCAAAAGCTTGTATTTCACAGATTTTTATGAAACTTAACACACACCTTAAACTTAAATAAAGCACAATTTGGCGTTCAGAAAAGTGGGCGGGGCTCGCCTTCTAAATTTTAGTATATATTTCACGTGCTTGTACTTAACCAATATTTACGAAACCTGGCACACACCTTGAACTCTTAAAAATACACAATCTTGTTTTAAAAAAAGTAGGCATAGCCACGCCCCATGAAATTAAATACTATATTTTACTAAAAAGCTAAAAATAAAACTTAAAAAAAAAATTAAACTGGCATCAAAAATAAGCACTAAAAAGCTAAAAATAATATTGATCTAGTTAAATTAAATATTTTTAAATATGTTACCTACAGTGTTGTTTGAATTTGGTGCCAGCCATATTGATAACTAAGCATATACTTACATAAAAAGTACTTGCAATTTTTTCTACCGGACATGTTCCTATGTGCTTAGTACCTTATTACTGGAACTAACTTCGAACAACACTATAGGTAACATATTTAAAAATATTTAATTTAACTAGATCTATATTGTTTTTAGCTTTTTAGTGCTTATTTTTGAAGTCGGTTTAATTTTTTTTTTTTTTAAGTTTTATTGATAATTTATTTGATATGAGTTACTGCTTAATGCCTTCTATTGACATAAATACAAAAATTTCATAAAACTAATTTTATAATGTAAATACAGTCCTTGATTTTATTTATATAACATTTTCTTTTTTTTAATATATAGGTTTTTTTTTTGCAAATCTTTGATTAAAATTTTAATGCAGGCAAACATCACACAAAATATGTTTAATATTTTTTTACTTTATCTTAATAAAACCAATTTTGTAATATTCAAACTTGATTACATATTTCTCATACATTTGCAAATGTTTTCTAATTAAAATGGAATGAATATTGCGGCACCAGTCTCCATTAGCGTCTCCATAATCCACTCAGTTAGAAGAAAACTAAAAAAAAAAACAAATATTTTACACAAACTGCGGCAAAAAAAAATTAATAGATTTGTCTTGTAAAAAAACAAACAGCAAAAGAAGAAAAACCAAATAAAACTAACGCACGGAAAACAAGATTAAATTGCTGACAAAATTCAAATAATAAAAATTACAATATTTTAAACTTAAAAAAGTTGTCAGGCGCAATGAGACACACTCAATTATGCAGCGATAAAATTGAAAAACAGCTTAATACTTATTTTATATTTTCTTTAAACAGTTATAAAGAAACCAACTTTTAATAAAAGAAATGGTCAGCAGTCAACTGGCAAAAATAGCATAAAACTTGACAACCAGCAATCACGTTAAGTGGGTGAATATTACAAAATTTGAATCTCTTGTCTTCAGTTTCAATTTTAATTTTTTTTTGTACATTAGTGTTTTTGATTTTTATTTTAATTTTTTATTTTTTGGTGCTAGAAGGTGTTATGCACGTTACTAAAATTTATTGATTAAAGCATAAAATAGAGCTTTTTAAAAATTCAACACCAACCAACTGCCAGCCATTTCTGAATTGCATGGTTACCTGATGTATGGCAGTAAAAGGAGTCAAAATATTTTTATTTATAAAATAAAGATTAGTTGTGTGGAAAATTTATAATCACATGGTGTCGAGAATTATAGCAGAAATTTATAATAACACGAGCATATTGCAATGATATGGGGTGGTATTTTAAAAGAAGGCACACAGACAGGTGCATTTTAGTAACACCCATTTTTTATGGTCTGATTTAAGAAGAGATTTCCTAAGAGCTGAATGTAATTGAGAAATATTTCAATCAAGAAAATTATAAGAATGTGTTGAAATGTTAAGTTAACTTGTTTGAGATATTGACTTCTGATTGCAATTAGTAATGTAAGAATATGTTTAAAGACACCTGCACGAGTGATTCCCTCAGCATCCCTTTTGAATAGAAGTTTAATAAGAAGTTCATAATATTAAAAATTTATTATAACAATGCTTTAAGTCTTAAAGTTTAAGACCATTGCGTATTTTTTTATTTCTTTATACTGCCTTTGTATTGAAACTGCTTTATCCTCTAGCATATAGAATCTTGCGCGAAACCGTATTATCCTACAGCGCAAAGTATATTAACGACTTAGCAAAATCCATTTGGTGTTTTTTTAGGGTTCCGTGCACGAAAAGTGAAAAAAACACTATTGCGAAAAGCTACAATGAGCGTCTTCTCTTGTCTGTCTGTCAATATGTCTGTTTATCTGTTAAAGGCTGGTTTTTTTCGGGAACCGTAAAAGCCATGGATCTGAAATTTTTACAAACTATGTAAAACTTTGGCCGCTACAACAACAACAACTATATGACATTTATAAAGTAAAGGCGAGCAACGAAAAATATTGAAATCGTAATATAACATACAGACAATTATATATAGAAAATTACAATGTTTAAAGTCAGTGTATTTTTATGCAGACTATACCAATTTAAAAAAAATCAGAATTAAAGGGTATTCGATTAGTAAATGTACATTTGACTATATACTTCTGACAACTTGCAGTGTCTTGGAAACCGTAAGAGACGAGCTCTTGAAATTTTAAGAAACTCTAAACTAAAAAATTTCAGAATTCTCTAAAAATTTTATATATCACCAAAAATAAAATAAATCGGTTATATATATGTACGTAAATATATATAAAATCACCCAAGTAAAAAAAACTGAACAAAATCGCCAAAAACCAAAATAAAAAAATCACCAAGACAAAAAAAACGCCAAAACTAACAAAAATCGCTAAAACAAAAAATTTATATCGTAAAAAAACAAAAAAAACGTCAAGATTAAAAAAAAACGCTAAAACTAAAATATTTATATCGCAAAAAAAACAAACAAAAAATTACAAAAATCCAAAAAGAAAAATCGCCAAGACGACAAGACTAAAAAAACATCAAAACAAAAAAAATTCCCCAAAAACTGATATAAATTCAGTGAAGTTCGACTTTGACCCGCGCACGAAGGTTCCCTACGGACACGAGATATGTAATTCAATACGAATTTTAGCTTATATAAAATGTAGTTTTGGAACCTTTTTTCTTCTTTTTTGGGCTTTTTTCGGGTTTAAGCGTTTTTTTTTGCGTTTATTTGCGCTTTTTAGTTTTGGCACTTTTTTCTCGTTTTGGTGATTTTTTTCATATAGGTGACTTTTTTTTGGTTTTGGGGTTTTTTCGGTTTTTTACGTTTTTTTTCATTTTGGCAATTATTTTAGTTTTGACACTTTTTTCTCGTTTTGGCGATTTTAATTAATTTTGGCGATTTGTTTTCATTTAGGCAATTTTTTTTAGTTACGTTGATTTTTTAGTTTTTTGGCGTTTTTTTTCATTTAGGCGCTTTTAGTCTTGACACTTTTTTTGCTCATTTTGGCGATTTATTTTTAGTTTTGAAGATTTTTTCATTTTTGCGATTTTTTTTAAACAACTATTTTGGTTTTGGCGCTTTTTTTTAGCGTTTTTGCGATTTTTTCGGTTTTTGGCGTTTTTTCATTTTGGCGATTTTTTTATTTGGGTGTTTTTTTCGAATTTGGAGATTTATTTTGGTGTTAGAAATTTTTTTTAATATTGGCGATTTTTTTAAATTTTAAGCGATTTTTTTTTTGGTTTGGCGATTTTATAATTTTCGAAAATTTCAAGAGTTTACCTCATACGGTTTCCAAGACATAGCAAGTTCTCAAAATTACATAGTTAAAATTGCATTAACTGGTGTACGGAACCCTAAAAACATCGCCAACATCGTGTGAGAGATGAAGTTGCACTTTAGTGAATTTATTTTAAATTTATTTAGTTGCTAAAATGCTTCTAATACTTCAAATTTGATCTTAATTGTGATGGTTATTCCAAAACATTTTTTAATCCCTTGAAAAATTCTTGAAAAAACGATTTTCTCTATTTATTTACCTTTTAAAATTCAATAAAGCTGTAGTTATAGGATATTTACTAAGCTTTGTCCAATAAAACTTAGCAAGATATTCCAGGGATGGCCCAACAAGCCTTCGCCAAATATATTTTTTTAAGTTTTATTTACAAAAATTTTAAAAATTTTGTTAACATTAAGACGACTCAAGTCGTTTTCTAATTAACTGCTGAGTTATTGTAAAAATAATTCTAATAATAAAATATTGCTTCTTGATAATAAAAAAAATTTAACTTTTTTGAAGTTCTTCTACTCTAAACTTAACTGAGCATGACTGAAGTTGACTTACTCAAGCACACGCTGTGTCTTTTTTTTAACAAACATCAACTGTGAAGCTGCTTTCGTTTATCTGCAGAAATACGCAGAATCTGCGGCAGGAATCGATGCTATTTATACTCTGGTTACTAGACTAGTACACTGTTTATTAACACAGGAAGTCAGAACCTTAAACTAAAGTAAATCCCAGAAAAAATTTAAATCGGAACTACGTTTGTATCCTCGTTTTATTTTAATATCGTTCTTATCTTAAGACACATTGAAAATGTACTGTGCTACCGTTCTACTGCACTACCATCTTAATGTAAAATTATCGTTTTTAAGGGTCGTTTGGTATATGAATATGCCCGACTATTAGGCTTGAAAGAATAGACAAATGTATGTACAGTAATGCTTGTCGTGTAAGTCTGCCCCTGATCAAATCTCACACTATCACTAACTCAATATAGTGACCCTGGAAAAAAATCACCCAATACGATTATTAACATTTCTTTCACTATTAATTTGATTAGATTTTTAATCTGTTGCAACTAATTCTCTTGAATTTATAAACAAATATAAAATGTAATAATAAATAACATCTTTCAACACACAAACAATTTGCAATTTCACACTTTCGCAAGAGACCCGACTAATAATTACAACAACTAATTTCGTTGCATTTAACCTCCTGCCACTTCAAGTGATTCAAATACAAAACGTTGATAAGACAGTGTTTAGCACTTAAATACGAATAATAAGAGGCCACCGTAGTGAACAAAATTAAAATTGTGCATAATCGCACAACAAAACACTACAATTTTGTTTTAATTTTTTTGATTTCTTTTTTGGGCTCTTCAACTTCTCAACTGCTGGAGTTGGGAGTTTTTTTTTGAGGTTTTCAACAATCGTGAGGTTAATTCACAATCACACTTGGAAGTGACTACTGTTTTGGCCACTACTGCAATTACTGTTAGTTTTTTTTTTACTTTCAATCTAAAATTTAAAATTTTACTACAACAGATTTTCTTACTTCTTTAATATCAAAGCAAATAAAAATAAATAATTTTTGAAATTTTATTCCTTTAGCGCTTCTAATATTTGGTTGCCAATTTGTTTTGTTAAATTTTTTTTCCTCAGTAATCGATTTCTTTAAGTCTTGGTTTAGTAACTAACTGGAATATTAAAAAAAAATTGATTTCAAAGTTATTTTTACTCCAACTGCTTTTACTAGTCAGATTTAAGCAGAACATGGGAATTATTTTGGAGTAGAGCTTACCAACACCTCCACTCTAAAGTTTGCTTATCAATAATAAAAATAGAAAAATGTGCAGTCTTATTAATGCATTAGTGCTTTACAAACGAGATCATTATAACAAAAATTGGTGACCAAACGCTAATGTTTGGTTATGAAAACAGGCAGAGCTTGCAAAGAGTCAAGTTTTTAGACTTTCTTTATAAGCATATTATTTTAACCCATTATGGATACATCCTCTTTATATTAGCCTTGTGAATCAATTTTCAATGCTTATAGAATGAAATGTTTAATTAATGTGATTTTCTAAGGAAAGAAAAAAATTAAACTGAACTTTTAAGCTGGAGAAAATGCGCAATTTTCTGCAAAGCCACGCACTTCATCACTACTCATGTATCCATGATTATTTCAGTATTACAATTTAAATTTAATTAAACTATATTAAAAATATGTTTCATTAAATAAGAATTAAAAATACTGAACTTGAGCCCAATTCTGAAATTTTTCCTAATTAAAATTCTTTATATATCGATAAAATTTAATATGTACCAATTAAGCTCTTATTTAATTTAATTTAATTTAATTTAATTTAATTTAATTTAATTTAATTTAATTTAATTTAATTTCATTTAATTTAATTTAATTTAATTTAATTTAATTTAATTTAATTTAATTTAATTTAATTTAATTTAATTTAATTTAATTTAATTTAATTTAATTTAATTTAATTTAATTTAATTTAATTTAATTTAATTTAATTTAATTTAATTTAATTTAATTTAATTTAATTTAATTTAATTTAATTTAATTTAATTTAATTTAATTTAATTTAATTTAATTTAATTTAATTTAATTTAATTTAATTTAATTTAATTTAATTTAATTTAATTTAATTTAATTTAATTTAATTTAATTTAATTTAATTTAATTTAATTTAATTTAATTTAATTTAATTTAATTTAATTTAATTTAATTTAATTTAATTTAATTTAATTTAATTTAATTTAATTTAATTTTATATTATTTTATTTTATTTTATTTTATTTTATTTTATTTTATTTTATTTTATTTTATTTTATTTTATTTTATTTTATTTTATTTTATTTTATTTTATTTTATTTTATTTTATGTTATTTTATTTTATTTTATTACATTTCTTTACTTTATCGGACAATTGTAATATTGAAGGTATTTAATATTTACTTTAGCTAAAATTGTATTCTCGCAAACATTTGCATACATTAACGTTGGGACATTTCGCTGGCTTCCAGAGAATTGTGTATTTTAAAGCTCTGCAGTTGCACAAAAATTTTCATACATTAACGTTGGGACAGATGGCTGGCTGGTGGAAAAGGTGCTCGTTAAAACTTTTAACAAACCAATGATGGTTTTAATTCATATCTTTGCTCTGTGTTTTGGCTCATTCAGCTGTGCAGACAAACTTCTTCTTCTTTTTTTTGTCTGTCTTCTCTTGTTTTTCTATTTTCTTTTTTTTTAACCAACTATAAAATATTTACTAGTGCTGTGCTTTTAAGATTTGTTACAGTTTTTAGTTTTTGGTGCAAGAGTTATTCTGTTTTTTTTTGCTTTTGAATTTTGGTTTAGTAGAGTAGGACATGTTTACTGTATTTTTTTATCTTTTGTTTGTTTCTGCTGCTTCTCTTTTGTTTGTCTTTTGTCAGTTTAAAAACTATTTTAGTTGGTCTTTTGGTCATTTAAAAGCTTCTAAGCCGGCATTTTTGAAGCAACTCCTTGTTATATAATTTTTTTAAGCCAAATTAGTGTTAGTGTATGTTATTTAGTATGTTTTTGTTGTTTGAAAATTTTTTTTTATTATTTTTTTTTTTTTTTGGAAAACAAAAATAAAACTTGTCTGTTGATAGTTTGGTTTTGTTGTTTTAATTTATTTTTTTATATGTTTTATTTATAGAGATGTTTTTTCTTTTTTTCTTTGCTGGTGAGCCTGCATCTTTTGCGGTCCATAAATTTTAATTATCGTTTTTAAGGATTTATGTACTCTCTGGGCACAAAGAAATGTAATTTAGCTCTTAGATCTTTTTATTTAAACTTTAGTTTATTATTGGCACAGTCTTTAATAAATTTTAATTTTTGGAGACATAATGAGGGACCATATGGCAGCTGTTTAAGTTAACTTCAGATTTGTTTAATAAATAAATTGAAATTTTAACAGGAAATGGGCTTTTTTATAGCAGAGTTAATAAGCGTTAAAATAATTATACCTATTGAATTATGAACAAATGAAAACGCACTTCAGTTAACTTAAAGTAAATAACAACTAAATGCGAAATTTATTACATGTAAAGGACTGTAACACTTTTAAGGGATTTTACTTAAATAAAATTTTGTTTGGTTCCATTTTATGGTATGCTATTTTATTTTATATTTTTAAAATTTATATGATTACATAAACCCTTCAAATCTTTTATGTGTGATCACGCCCCATACCCTACCAAGTTATCAAATATTACTTTAAAAATTCTTTTCAATAAAAAGAAAAAGAAAAATAAAATGCCATAGAAATAGAAACGTGCTTAAATTTGATATCAAAGATCAGTTCTTTATCGTTTGTACAATAAACCGCCAAACTGAAACACCAACTGTGGTCACTTTAAAAAAATCAATATACACGTTCCCTAACCATTTTGGACGATGAAAAAACAAAATAAAAAAATTCTAACAACTGGCATAAACAATAATAGTTTTTTCACTGTTTTCCTTTTCATTAATAACATTTGCTCTTAAATCTTATGCACGATTTCAATTTTCATTGTCTACTTGACACGGCCAAATTGACGTTTAAACAAGAATTATCTGCTGCGGAATCTGCACAGACACACATACTTTTATATATTATTTATTTGTTTTAAAAATTAATTATTAATTTTTTTTGTAATAAATACCAGAACTTTTAAGCTGGAAAATAGCACCATAAAATACAGTCTATGGAAATTAAAGCTTAAGCTCAATGTTTGCTTAAAGCAAACATGAATAATAAACGGACTTAAGTGACAAAAGCTATATTGATTAAATAACTTTAAACGATTACAACAAATAGCTTATTTTAGAAGCAAGGAAAATGTTATTTTAAAATTGGTCTAGTTGAATTTTATATAACCTACACCAGCAACTTCCAAGCCATATGCACAATCTAAAAGCTTCTACAACAGAGCTTTGTGAATTTACACTGGCGAGAGCACAACGGCCAATCAGATCTCGGCGAAAATCATTTTTGTAAGAGCTTTCGAAACTTTTTACCTCAAATGTAAATATCAGAAGATTTATGTTTGGACTTATGAAGCTGTCCTACAAATATCAAGATAATATTATAGATATCAAAATTTCCAGTAATTGATTTATTAAGTTTCAGTCACATCATGACTGAATTCATCGGTATCGGTTTGGGCATAAGAAAAATCTGTTTTCTTTGCTCTGATAAAAATTTTAAATACAAAAAGAATTTGGTAAATATAAATAAGATTTTATATTAAGCACAAGCTTTGAATTACATAAAATTATTTCTAGCTTAGGTCTTTGTAGGATTTTCATTAAAGAAACTAATTTTTTTGGCTGTCACTAACGTTATGTAGAACAAAGTGGGCTTACCAAAAGTTTCCTTATGTTCCGACTATAGATAAACAAATTTGTTCTTTTTTTACCATTGTTGCGGTTAAATGGTCTACAATAACCACTTTAATACTTCGTTTAATTTAACACTCGAAGAATTTATTAAATCTTTTAATAAAATTTAAGTGAAATAAAATTTCAAACTGTTTAAGCTTTGAAACAAATCGTATGCCTTAACAGAGTTCTGTTGGTATGTTAACATGGCTCTGTTAATATTAAAACAATTATAGCGTGGCCCCTGATACCGACAGAAAACGTCCATTCAACAATAGTAGTAATCGATTTAACGTATTCGGTTGACATCGTGGGGCAAGCTGTTAAAATAAACTTTACTAGGAAATGAGCCATCAAAAAAGTTATGCCGATATATATTTTTTTAACAAACACAACCTGCAAAGCGATTAGTTTGTCTGGAGAAAACACCCAAGGTCTGTGGTGCGAATCGAACCAACAACCTCTGAACTGAGAGGCTAGTATTGCTACCACTCAGCCACAGGTAGTGCTCTATCACTTCCCGTAAATTTATTTCCAAGCAGTTTGAATTTGAATCAGTTCTTGTCAGTTTTAAAAGTTGTGATTTCCCCCTCTCCCGCATCTTTTCTTGGAAGGAAAGAATCAACTGGAGTTGATAAGAATGATAATGAATTAAAACTCAGGTGGTACTCTAAGAAGCCACATACTCAAAATTTCTAAAAGTTGGAGTTCCAGCGAGTTTTTATCAAAAACTGCATAAGAGTAAATCTCCTGTACAACATATGAGTCAAACTCAAACTACACCGAAAAAAATTGAAATTGAAAATGTGAAAAATTTTGTAATATTCATTAAAGAATTAGTTAAACATTCACTAAAAAAATATGTAATAATATCAATTTAGTGCTTCCACTTGAACAAATTTTAGCAATTAAAAAACAGTTTAATTCAATTAAATTGTTAATTGAAAATATTTATTCGTCAATACTTTTTTCGGTGTATGCCAACTCTTAACTTTTTTTGTGATATGTCACTAAAAGCGATTGGCTCTGTTTTTAGGTAAAGAAAGCCTATAAGGGTCTGCACTATGGGTTAGGATTGTTTGTTAAGGAAATTTTTTCCACAGAGGCAATTCAAAGCAAAACTACTCTACACATAAAAAAATAATACGAGTTTGCTTAATTTTAATAAAAATCGTTCAATTGTTAATCTACAAAGAAAAGCAGTTATGGACAAATTAAAATATATATTTTTCATTTTTTCGATAAGGCCTTGAAATGGCCATAAACTGAACACTTTTTCTCTCCCTATTTCCCGATTTGAGTCTTTATTTTAAGTTTTCTTTTATTCCCTTGTTTGTCGTTAATAAAAACTTGAAATTTTTAAAATAATCGTAAGCTTTTTGTCGAAGTTTCAACTTTTTGTATCTCAAAATGAAAATTTTTGGATTAATTGAAATATGAAAATTTTCGGTCACACCCGTCGCAATAAAAATTTATATAATTTAATCAACTTTTTACGATACATAATAAAATAATGATAATTTCCAATAATAACAGAGTAAGCGCAATTAATAATATGTGACCCGGTCTATGAAAAGGTGGCTTATGACTCAAAAAATTATTTTTCACCGAGAAACTGACGAAATGCATTATTTATCTTTAACAGCTGATTTCTCGAAACTTTGTTTTTGAGTCATAAGCCACCTTTTCATAGACCGGGTCATATATCATGTTGGGATGTTCTATTTTAATATTCGAGTAATTAATAGGAACAAAGCAAAAATCTTAAAGAAAATGAATAAAAATATCAACTGCACTTTGCTTTAAAGAGGCAAAAATGTTTTGTCACACCCGTCACACCAATGCTAAAGTGCAATATTTTTTAATAGATATCAAAAATATGAAGAGAGGAGGAACAAAGCAAGAATCTTAAAGAAAATAAACAGAAATATTAACTGCACTTTGCTTTAAATAGGCAAAAATGTTTTGTTACACCCGTCACAGCAACTCTAAAGTGCTAGATTTTCAATGGTTGCAGAAAAAAAAATAGGAAAAAAACAAGAAACTTAAAGAAAATAAGGAAAAATATAAACCGCATTTGGGTTTTGAGAGAGATATTTGGTCACATCCGTCACACCAACTCTGAAGTGGGTGCCCCTGTGGCTCTCAGACTCTCAGTCCAGAGGTCGTGGGTTTGATTCCCACCATAGAGTCTGGGTGTTTTCTGCAGACAAGCTAATCGTTTTGCGGGTTGTGTTTGTTATTAAAAAAAAACTTTCAATAGAAGTTAAAATTAAAAAATGGAAACAAGGGAAGAAACTTGAAAAAAATTAAGAAAAATATGAAATAAATTTAGCTTAAGAGAGTGAGAGAGAGAGCAAAACTTTCTGTCACAACCAGCACAACCAACCTTAGTACTCCGTTTTCAATAGATGTCAAAAATAGGAAAGGGGAACATAGCAGAAAAATTACAGAAATTAAAGAAAAATATGACATACATTTCGTTGTAGAGAAAGATGTTTGGTCACACCCCTTGCACCAACTCTAAAGTCATATATTTTTCTTAAAATTAATGTAAAAGAAATGCAAGAAACTTAAAAAAATTAAAGAAAAATATGAACTGAATTTAGGTTTAGTGAGAAATATTTGGTCACAATCGTCACACCAAAGCAGAAGCGAAATTTTATCAATGCTAGATAAAGTGGAAACAAGAAAGAAACTTTAAAAAAATTAAGGAACATGTGAACTACATTTAGTTTTAGAAATAGGTTTTTGTCACACCCGTCACGCCATCAAATGTTATTTTTTAAATGAAGTTAAAAAAAAACTAAAAAGGAAGAAGCATAAGGAAAATTTAAAAAAACATAAACTATATTTAGGTTAAGGACAAGATATTTGATCACAGCCGTCAGTCACACTTACGATGAAGTACAATTTTTCCAATGGAAGTCCAAAATTTAAAACTGTTTCCGAATTTAAAATAATAAAGTAAAATATGAACTTCATTTGGCTTTATAGAGAGAGAGAGAGAGAGAAATGGACAGGAAAAATACTAAGAAAATAACGGGTATAATGGATAATGGATCATTGGCAAAAAAGAACGATAAAGAAAACGAAAGAGCATCTCAATTTAAGAATTGAAAAAATAATTTTAAAAGGTTTCGAATTGACTTCCACTTCTTGTTACTACTCGCCATGGTAATGGCGAAATAAAGACAATAATATAATAATAAAACAACAACATCGCAACAATAAAAATGCATTGGCGTAAGCACGTAACGATGAAGTAGCGATGAAACGTCGAACCATTAACCAATGGTCAAAACAATCATGAACTTTTAAAGAGCAGATGCATTCTTGGTGTATGTTTGCGGTGTATGCATATTTATCTCCGCTTAAAACATTCATTTAAAACATACTCTCCTGTGGTATTCTGCTGTCTGTGATTGTAGGTACATCTTATTAATTTCCTTATATTATTTATGAAATCAGTCAATAAAAAGTTTTATATCTTTAAATCTTTCGATTTTTTGTGCTAAGTCACACCCGGCACTTTTTTGAATTTAGTTTTTAAAGAACAGCTTGCTTTTAGAGACAGTTAGTGCCATATTATGGAAGAATAGTTATTGTTTAAAGTGTACGTTGAAACAAAACTTCCATACAAATATTGATATTAGCACTTTCGAAGTAAAAATATATATTTTTTTTTATTAGGCCGTAGTTGTTTAATATAATTTAAAAGATTTTAAGCAATTAAAATATTGTATGCATTCAACGGAATACAAAATATATATTTGAAAAGTAAAAATTCTGCATAAACTGAAACTTGTAAGGTCACACCCGGCCCATGCTTCTGATAAGCATTCTGAGCAGAAATCATGTTCTTTAAGTGTTCCTAAGAAACCGCACACTTTTATTAAATTGTAAATTTGATATTTTTGATATATAACAAAAAATATGAGTATCATGGTCACACCCGCCACAATAGAACTACCTGTATTTAACATGTGAAATATTATTTTTATAAGAAATAAAGATCAAACAATATTAACTAAATTAACTGAAATATTATTTTATTAATTTATTTTAAATTGGAATTATATATTGCCTGGCTTACGAACATTTTGTCACCGGTGTATTATTCAATATTTAAACTAAATATGCAGCTTAAAGTAGCACCTCACCTATTGACTATGGAAGTGTTTTTAATGTTTATAAATAAAATGTAAAATATCTAAGAAAAAAAAAAAAAATTATCACAGAATTTTTTCTTTCAACCAGGTGTTCTGCTGCCCCTCACAAATGTTTGCAGATATTTTAATACTTTAGATAAAAAACTAAATCAGCACAAATGCTGAAATTTAAAAAAAATATACATACATAAGATTCTATAAAATTCACTTAAAGAAATCTACAAATTAAGCATGAACTCATGCTGATAAATAATTTTATGTAGTAAGTTAAACATAAATTAAATCATTCTTTTCCATTATTAATATTAAATGTGTGATTGTATTTAAAAAATACTGGGTGGTTAACCTAAGGCACGAAGGAAAGTACTCTAAAAAGTTTTATTTAAAAATAATTGTCATAAGAGTTGTTAGTTTTGTTAATAAAAAAAGTTATATAAATACTGATTTTAGTTCGCATTCAACGACTTCATACTTTAATAGCAGTGCTATGAATTGAAAATGTAAAATGTAAATGGTGATTGACGGGTTTTTGATCGTTGCTAGGTACCATAAAAACAATAGTGTTTTAGAGCCTTTTGATATTTAAAAACTATTTGTGGAGGCTCTGCTTAAGTTTAAAGCGACTCGAGAAATTTCAATAGTTTTGTCCTTGCAGGCAACGCTTGTATTGTGCAAAGTTCGTTTTCAAAAACTTAATTTAATATGACAAAAATTTCGTTTTATTTTTGGTTTGTTTTTAAGATCGGGGAATTTAAAACAGCGAAATGCTTTATACAATGCTGAAACATAAACAAAAGCAGGGAAAAATTTAGCAATAAAAACGAAAACCAAGCGTTACGTTCAATACACAAAATTTGGCTTTAATGTTAAGAAATCTCCACAATAAAGATGGAAAAAATCAAGCACAACTGGAGTTAAAAAATAAATTCAGCAATCTCTTCACCTAAAGCTTGCCCACCACTTCAATTAGACAAATGGACAATTGAAAGTATGCAAATGAACGAATAAAGCACATGAACAATAAACAAAATCAGATCATATTTCCCAGATTTATGCCGCAGTCAACTACAATAAGGAAAAGTTTTTGGCCATTATTTTACATAAATGTTTTGTTATAGATATCGAAAACTACAAGTGGCAACAATTTACTACAAAAAAAAAAAAAAAAACATTTGCAAACACTGACAACAACACCCGTACACACAGGCTTTCATCCTATTCGTTAATATTCAAGCACTTTTTCTGTTGGCCACGTCAAGGCTGACAGTCAACGCTAGACAGAGTAGGGATGGCAACCGCTCATGTGATTGGAAATTAATAACATGAGGAATTTTTGTAAGCCTAAAATGAGCCTTACTGCTGAACACAACTTTAATATAAAACATTTCATAAGTTGTCAACTTGTCCAGAGCCCAGTTGGCGAAAGACACACAGAGCCCCAAATCTTTCACCAAACGACGAATAGAGAAATTTGAACCCTCCTTCACACTTTCGCTTACAGCGAAGATATTTTTTTCTACTGCACCATTTAGAAAGTATGTAGTATGAAACCTTTCCACAGATTGATAGATGGTTTGCTCAGATGGACAATAATGTGCCCCTTAAGAATCAAAAGGTCCTCTATAAGTTGAAGGACAATTTGCAAAAGTATACGTATCGCAAATGTAAAAAAATTAGCAAAATATTAATATTTCGACAGGTAATCCGGCTATAAAAAATTCTTTACAAAATGTATTCAGTTAAAATGTTGTGAATGAAGATTGTATATTTTTTTTTTTTTGCTTTATTATGTAAAACTTTACAAATACATACTAAGACGAATAATAAAATTATACTATTATAAATGAAATTTGGAAATTTTTTTATTATAAGATCACATAATGAACTTTTTACCTCAAATTTATATCAAGGCAAGACTTTGAAGACTTTGATAATACAGAAACTAAATGAAAGACAAAATATTAATTTTTAATGGGAGTGGTCTCGTTCATTTTTTTAACCCCAAATATCATAATTTTAAGAAACAAATGTAAGTGCAATATAACATTAAAATTGGTTGAGTAACATATTTTAGCAAGTTTTAATGGTTATACCAAATTTTCCAAAAGGTCGATTGTCTCAATAGGAGACTCTACGAGGAGTGCGCAAAGTTTCTTCAGAATAAGTTCGATAGAAGTTAATTACGTAAATGTAAAAAGTTTGGAGGGACTCTGAGTGATTCTTCTTAGTTTTCATTCATAGAATTTTAGGTTCGTGTCTTAAGTGTTTTCGGTTTTTCATATTTGACAATGACTTGAATTTCTACTTTAAGTTGTTGTGCCTTAAGTCTTTTAATTAATTTTCATAAAATTTTAGGTTCGTACCTTAAGTCTTTTGTTTTAATATTCTATATTTTATGCTAGGAACAAAACTGGGACGAACGAAGAATTTTGTCCACTCTCATATTTGATGAAGTTGGTGTTTTAGCAGTGTTGTCAACTTTTAAATTTCAAAAAGCACTGAAACTATGAAAAAATGCGTAATTTAAGTAAAAAAGCACTAAATTTAATTATTCTATTATATTAAAATAAATTGTTATACATAAATATGTATATAAGATATATATCGGGATCGGTTGACCTTGTATTTTATACCTAAAACTTCAAATTTGAGGCATCCGATACACATTTTAATTCTAATTAATTATTAGTAAAATAAAATGATAACTATTGTTTAACTAATACTTTTTGATTACATTTATTATATTCTTTCTTAAAAATTGATAAAAATAAATGCTCGCTCATCTAAGTTTATTGTGAAAGATATTAACTTAGTGCAGAAATTGGTTCGGGAAAACCAAAACATAATAGAAAATACATACATATGTATGAAATGTATCCAAAATTGTTAACCACAGGATATTATGTTGTTCACAAAACATCAATACTGATAAAGTTTACAGCGAAGCTGCTGTTGTATAAAACTATTTCTTAACCACTGACGTTTCGCAGTTTAACTAATGTTAAACCAAAAGCTGTGAATCAAATTTTATTGGTTAAACTATTGTTATTAGCTAACTTAATGACTATGAATTTGGGCTTAAGAGAATAAAACGATCTAAATGTAAGAACAAAATTCTTCAATTTAGATGGCAGAGATGTTAATATTTCAATCTTGAAATATGGTCAGTAAGACTGACGTTCTTAAATTTAACATAAATTTTTAATTTATAGAATGAATTCTTAAAATCAACAACGTGGTCTTAAACTTTAATAGCGCAGTCTTATAATTCAAGAACGTAATATTAATTTTAAGATTATATTCTTAAATTGTTAAGAATATGATCTTAATTTAAGATTTTTATTAAGAAAAAAATCTTGAATTTGATCTTAAAAAAATTAACACTTTATTCTTGAATCAAGAATTTTCGCATTTGACAGACTATAATTATTAAAATGATTTGAGTTTTAAGCGTAAAATCTTGGTTTTAGCACGTTTTTCCCCTTAGTGTATAAAAAAGTATATTCACAATTCAATTTTCTCGTTTCAGACCTTTTTTATTATGAAGCGAAGTCATAACAAAGTGTAAGGATATATTGTTACGTTTGTTAGACTTAAATAAAGTCATCGAGGTAAAGAATCTGCTTCTGCGTGCTTAAACATTGAAGTGACAAAAGATTGATGGAAATGCAGTTTTTAATAATGCCTCAAACGAGTTTATATCCATTAACTTTACATAAACTTATTAGATTTTACTTCTGCCCAAACCGCAACATTGGACTTAAAGTTTATCCATTCTCCATCCATTGTTATAGTAACTAGACAAAAACTATATTTGGGTACACCTACTTGCTTAATGTCTTCTTTACATTAATTATGCTTAAAATGTTAAAGCAAGCATTTTACAACCTTATTCGAATTTTTTTTAAAGTTCTGCTTTTTGAACGAAAAAAATATAGATATGGAAATTTATTTTTGAATTTTGCGTCTAGTGCCACCGCCACGAAACAAAAAGCACTAAAATTTAATTAAAAAAGCACTGAGCACTAACTTCAAAGTTTCTCGCGTCGAAAATTTCAAAAAGCACTAGAAACGGTGCGAAAAGCACCGAGTTGACAACGCTGTTTTTTAGTGTACAGAGAGAGAGAGAGAGAGAAATTTGTTTTCCGTCTTTCGTCGGCCTACAAAACAGAAATGAATCTATTTCAGACTTCGTCACGCATGACCAGTGTTGCCAGAATTTCTAAGGCTAAAATCTGAAAAATTTAAAAATTTTTCACGAAAAAAATCTTCAAAGTCTGCATTTTATTTTTAAAATCTTCAAAAAATCTTCAAAGCTGTTTTTAAAATAAATTTGTTATATATTATTAAAAAATTTACATAAATATGGATGCACATGTGTAATATAAATATTTTTTCATTAACCCATGTTCATAAAGTTTAAACTCGGCTTAAAATATATTTTATTTAAATTTTTTAGACATTTATTTAAAATATTTTTTCAAACACATTTTTTTATGAATGGTAGCCTTTAATGTTCGAAGAATGTGCATTTTGATTTTGCTTAAAAAACTCATCACCAGACTACAAGCAAAAAATTTTTGAAATAAGGCAAAAAACTTCATATGTTTATGGAACGACTATCAATGTATTACTAAGAATTACGTACAGACACATAAAAGGAAATATTCACAAAAACTATTTTGGGTTACAAAAAGTTTAACAAACAAATTTCCATACATAGTTTATTTTGTAAACCTTTTGTAAACCAAAACTATTTTTTATGAATATGGCAGAAAAATGCTTCTAGCAAAAATCTTTACAAGATATCATCTTCGATTTTGCAACATTGATTGAAGTGTACTGATAAGTTTGACGGGTTTTTCACACACAAAGCTTATTTTGCAAAGTCTTGAGTTTGTTAAAGGAAAAAGAATATAGAATAAGATTAGATCTCTTCTCTCTTACAATCTTTAGACTTTGCAAAGTAAAATTTTGTGTTGAAAAACAGTCTTTATTTAGGAGAAACGAAATGCGTAAAACCAACAAACAAATAAAAATTCTTCATACTTATGTGCAAGCAATATAAAATGAACAAATTTGATATATAAAAAATTATACAAAAAGTGATTTAATTTTTTGCTTAAATATCAAAAGGAGTTGGAAGTTTTGTTTTATTCAAGTTCACTTGACTCAAAATTCCTTCGACATTTTGCAAATGAATGTGGTAAAGACATTTCATTTTAATTTAACTTAGGGCTGCAAAATCATAAACAGAATTAGCTCGTTTTATATCAGATATTCTATTCCAGAAGCTTACACATAAGAGAAACAAAAAGTAGTAACAGTAATAGCAAAAATGTAAAAAAATTCACTATAATTGGAGTTGAAAAATCTGCGTTTTTAGGCTAAAAATCTTCAAATCTGGACTTCGTCTTTTTGGAGGGTAAAAATCTGCAAAATCCAGATAAATCTGCATTTCTGGCAACCGTGCGCATGACGAAATTCGTTCTGCAGGGGTGTTATGTTCACTTTCAAATGCAGAAATTTGTTTTAGTTTTGATGACGAAAGTTCGAACCGAAAAATTCTCCTTTTGTCCCTTCTATACTTTGTGTCTTAAGTCTTTTATATTTATTGATGGTAAAATTTCATCAACCAGCTCGTGCCTTAAGTCTTTTGTTTTCTAGCAATTGTTTAAACTTTAACTATCATGTTTGTGTCCAAGAGTCTTTTTGGGAATTTTATTTCATTATGGACTGATTTTTATTAATTAAATTAGCTGCTCTTTTATATAATTTTTTTTTTTTGCAATAACAAATTAAGTTAATTTTTAGGTGTTTTGGCCGTTTGATGCCTACGAATATATTGATCATAAATTTTAAAAATTGAGTGCAGTATGACAGTTCGTTTAACAATTAATATTTTCGTAAGTTACATATGTATATGAGGCTTAAAATTCTTTGACATCCCTTGAAATCCCATACAATATTTTACATGTTGCAAATTGTGATTATTGATAATGGGTGTTAAACGCAAATTCAAGCAATTTTATGATTTATAAAAGCTTAATAAGAAAATTTTTTTATGAAAATATGTCTTAAAAACCCTTTTTAAATTTTTATAAATAAGGCTGTAAGTTTTTCTTTGATAGATAATGTCATTTTTGACCAACATTAGACCTACATATAAATGTTTTTTTTTTGTGATCTTTGTGAGTGCAGTAACTCACCTGCAAACATGCTCACTATCTCATCTCTACTTTAAAAGCTAATGTCTGACGTTATTATATAAAATTCTATTTTTTCAAGTTACGTACAATAACAATATAGAAAAAGCACTATTAAACTGATCAAACAAACGATATTATTATTTTTTTTTTTTGTTGGTTTTAAATGTTTGCTTGTTATTTTTCATAAGCTTAAGTTTGTTGCTCTTGTTTTTAAATGCTTGTACTTGTACTTATCAAGAATTTTTTGTTAGTGCACCAAACATGGTTGCTGTTTCCTTTATTTAAGACACTGCAAATAGTTAACAACAAAAACTAGCGGAATGGAAAAACTTTTGGTTATATAAATAAACATGTTTCTAAACCATATATTCATGCCTTCAAAAAATGGATGTGAAAGTTTTTTTTTTGTTTATTACAACATAGGGAAAAATAAAAACAAACAAAAATAATGGTAAAAATTAAAACATAAATGAATTTTTGCACGAATTTTTTGTAATCAATATGTTTTATTGGTTCTGCTACAGTTTAAATACACAATTTTATTGTCTAGCTTAAAAGGAGAGTGATATTTATGCCAAGTGTTATAAACGGATTTCATGGGAATAAAAAATAAGTATTTAAATAAAATATTTAAGAAAAACTAAGCAGCACTTAGAATAAATATATCAAATTTAGTGTACATCGAGCTGAGCTATAGATAAATGCAGTAAAAAGTGACACGAATGGTGTGGTACGGTGCTCGTTTTTCTTTAGCGATTTTTTTCGGTCTTTGGAAATCTTTTTGTTAGTATTTATGGTTTGTTTTTTTTTGGTTTGGAATTTTTTTCCTTTAGGCGATTTTTTTGGATTTTACCGATTTGTTTTTATTCGTTTAGCGATTTTTTAGTTTTCGAGCTATTTTTTGGTTTTAAGGTTTTTTCTCTTAGGCGATTTTATTTCGTTTAAGCGATTTTTTCCTTTAGGCGATATTTTTTACAATACATATTTTTAACATAGCGATTTTTTCAGTTTTGGCGATTTTTTTTCGTTTAAGCGATTTTTTTTTGTTTTTTAAAATAAATATTTTTGACTTAGCGATTTTTTCAGTTTTGGCGATTTTTTAGTTTTGAAGTTTTTTTTTCTTTTGTGGATGGGATTTTTTCAGTTTTTGGCAATTTTTTATATAATTGAAGCTTTTCTTCGCTGAAGCGTTTTTTTTAGTTTATGTGGTTTTTTCAGTTCTTGCGATATTTTATTTTTAGGATTTTTCGCAATACGAGTTTTAGTTTTAGTATTTTTTTTGATTTGGCGCTTTTATCATTTTAGCGATTTTTTCGTTAATTGGCATTTTTTTTTTTGGTTTTTGGCGACCTTTTTACTTATGGAGATTTTTTTGAATTCTAGCGATTTATTTTATTTTTGGTGATATATTTCATTTAAGCGCTTTTTCAATTTCCTCAATTTTTTTCGTTTTGCATTTTTTTAGTTTTAGCGTTTATGAAAATTAAGAGTTTGACTCTTATGGTTTTTGGAAAGAGCAACTTCTCAAAATTACATTAACTAATAGAATACCCTTTATTATTTCCACCTTTGGTGTATTGAACCCTAAAAATCTACATGATATTCTTTTTCAATTATATTTTTATACGAGGCTGGGAAAACTATGCAGAGGCTGAAATAAAAAAAAATACTGTTCAAATGTTCATTAAGAAACATGATTTGCCAAAACCTGCCACAAGAACCTCAAAGAGTGGAAGAAAATAAAAAATAAACCGAGAAGCCTTAGCGAAAAAATTACCATTTCGGTATAAATCTTTAAGTAGAATGGCAATTGAAAGAAACAATTAAATACTTACCCCCTTATGCAAAAAAAAATGACGTATGCTTCAAGTATACGTTAAACTGGTTTTTGTATGGAAGTTTTGTGTTAACGTTCACTTCAAGCACACTTTAATTTTTTTGCACAAGGGGGTTACTCATAAATATTAACAATTCAAGATAAACCCACCCATTGTTTTAAAAATTTTTAAATAATTAAATAAAAAAGCTTTTCGTCCATTTGTGTGTTTGTCTATTTTTTTGAAGTTGAAAGTCATTGTTCTAAGTTGTGTAAAATATTTTTTTTCTTTATATTTAGCAACTGATAGTAACTAATTGATATTCATACTTATTCAAATTTAAATAGCAGACTAATATTATTTTATACTTCTTATATTTAATTTAATATATTTTTATATTATTTTTTATTTTTTTTTTGAACTAACCATATCTATTCGACAAATAACAATTAGTTGTATGTCATTGCTTTCAGAATTAATCATTAACAGAAATCGCTTTTGTTGTTTTAGTTCCTTTTCGTGATTCGTGATTCAATTTAGGGCAAACTTTTTTTTCCCATTTTTTTGCCTTTTTCCCATGTATCTACTATTGTTCTTTGCCATTTGAATTGTTAGCTTGGTTGGACTTTATCTTAAAACTCATTAGTGGACAGGGTACATGCATGCATTTCATGTAACATGCCATTCTTGGTCATGTCACTTTGAATAGTTTTTTTTTTAATTTACAGATAAATTCTTATTTAGTTGTTGCAACAAATAATGCCTTTATATCCTTATGATAATAATTATATGTATTGAATTAATAATTTAGTAAGTGTTGCACTGTGGATTGAGTAGGCAAATTTGCGTGCAAGGAACCATTTACAGCCGGACTTGGCTTAAGCCTAACTAAGCATATTATATCTTTTTTTTAACAAATACTAATAAGTCTTCGCTAAAAAAAATTTGTTTTTTAAAAATTTCACTAAAAAATCACATCTTCGAAAATCGATTATTTCCCTAATTTTTACAGAAACATGTCCAAATGGATCACATTTAGGACCCTTAAGACTATCACAGCTATTTAGTGTAGTATGTGTGCTCTTTAACAAAATGACCGTTAATCTTTTAAAAAAATTACACCAAAAAGTTATATTTTTGTAAATCCATTATATCAATTTCCAAAGATATTTCAAAAACGTTAACGTTTGATATAAATATGTTGGTCATACCATAATTATGCTATAACATTATTTCATACGTCATGATGCAAATGTTGTGTAACATATACATATATGTTGTTATAGAATTATGTTATGACATAAATGTTAAAATCCGGATTTTGGAGGAGCCTGGCATATTTCACTATTGGATTCTTCTTTAACTCGACAAGCCCTTCAAGAAAAATAATATCCGGTCCAAGGTTTTTCTATTTCATTAGATTTTGTACCACTGTGTTGTTAATGCTTAACCTCACTTAGTTATCCCAAGACATCCGCTTGCAATTGAACAGCATTACTTCCCAAGTAGAGAGCTTATGATACTGATTCATTATTTATGTAATAACATAAATATTTAACGATATGTTATTTCAAAACATACAACTACCTTACGTGTTCAAGTTATGACATAATTATGGTTGCTAAGGCAATAATAAAATGCTTATTATGTTATGGCATAAATATGATTAATATAAAAATACCAGTCATAACATATATATCTTGACTTTATTATTTTGTAATATATTAATGTCATAACATATGAATGATATGACATAATTATGTCATGATATGACATAGATATGCCATGCTATGATATATAGTATATATGTCATGTCATAATTATTATTATTTCATTACGTCATAGCTTTGTCATATTTCATGATATAATTATGCCAATGACATAAATATATTAATTTAATTATGTTATGGCATAAAAATGCAGTTGCACTTATATAAGTTATGAAATTAAAGTCATGAAATACTAATAGCATAACACATTCATGTCACAAAATAATTTTGTAACATGAATGACACAACATATTTATGTAATAACAAATTTTTGTTAATGCTGGCATATGTTAATTATGACATAGTATTAATACGTTCGGAAGAGTTACAACTATAAAATAACTCATAAAATCAATACGACAACATATATTTATCTTAGAACACAAATATGTCATAACATAAATACGTCAAACATATTGATTTCATTCAATAAATATGCCCTGTTATAATTATGATCTGGTTTAAATATGTCACACCATAAATTTTGTTATGAACTAATTATGTTATGACTCACATATATTATTTCAAAATTATTGCATAACCAGGGAAACCAGAAATATGCTACAAAAAAATGTTTTATGCGCATTCAATATGCACTAAAAACATGAACATATGTACTAAAAATTCACAAAATATGCTCTGAAAATTTAAATAAATTTGTTTATTTGTAAATGAAAATATACTTTTAATTCATATATTCAATAACATTTGCATATAAAATAAGACAAAAATAAAATAAATAAAAAAAGGAAACAATTTAAAAAATTTACATAGAATAGCTGCTGCCGTATAAAAAAAAACCATTCGGGTTTGAAGTGCACGTTAAAAAAAAAACTGCCATACAATTTTTGACTAATGCAAATAAAAAAAATTTAATTTTATATACTCTCTAAAAAAATTAACTTAAATTTCAAAGGAGATACCTATATCAGAATTAAAACCTAGGAACTTTTTTTTTGAATAAATAAGACAAGATTTGTTTTTAAAATTTTTATTGCAATAAACAACAAAATATTGACCTAAATTTTTAAATAAAAATTGTTATCTGGCACATCTAAATTTATATGTACACAATGACAATGTTTCTTGAATGTCTACTTCTTGCTTAATGGGTACGACAAATTTATACACTCATAAAAACTTTAAAATAATATAAACCTTATTTTACGGAAAAATTATATAAAATTTTTTTATGAGCATATTAAAACAAAAAAGTACATAAAGTATCAAAATATGATCCAAAAGCGTAAATTATGCTCGAAGAATTCAAAAATATGCGTATATGACTGAAATATGCAAAAACATACTTTAAAAGGGTAAAATATGCAAAAACAAATCGATGCCAAAATTCATAAAAAGTTCCGAAACTGGTAAATATCTTGTCCCCGCGTTAATACGTCATACAATACGTCGTAATTGCATATTATCGGTTTCCTTGGTCATAACATAAATATTTTTACTATAATGCCACATAAATTTATTTAAAAAAAAAATTCCCGGTAACAAGTATTGTTATTTACAGTAGCTGAATTGGCCCTAGATACGAGTATAAAAATATTTTAAATAAGTTCAATTAAAAATCAACAAACAACACGCGACAATTACATCAACTGCTTCAAAAAATTTTAAATTAAAACTTTTTATGTAAATAATTAAAAGATATTGTTTTCATTAATACGATTAACCAAAACTTAAATAATAAATTAACAATAAAAAAGTGTGTATATATTGCGGCTGGTTTATGGCTGGTTTTTTGTAATTAAAAATAAAAATTCCATTAATGCCCTCAAGCTAAATAAAGTTGTTTAAATATATTATCAGATTATTATTTTTCTTTATATTTGTTGAAGAAAATGTTGTAAATAATTTTTAAAACTGTGCAGAAAGTGATTTTTAAAAAAAGCTGCCCACTTGCATAAAATTTAACATTCTCTTTTGGGGCTTAAACTTTTATATATGAAGGAATAAGCAATAAGTAAAGTATATGCATATATTTATATGTTTATATATATAAAAAGCCCTAACTCATTATTTTTTTAATCGAGATTTTTGCATTTTCCGATACATTAGAAGTTCTTCTATCGGAATATGCAAAAAAAAAATCGATTTCAAAAAAATAACGAGTTAGGGCTTTTTTTATATTAAGGTATCATTATGTTTGTATAATAGGAGGAAAAGAGAGGGTAAATTATTATTAAAGTTCACTGTCAGGTAGAAGATAATGAATGACTAGAACTCCAAGAAAAAATCGTACCGATTATGTTTCCTAACACAGATATTGTAAAGTTAAATTTGCTTTCATTCACAGATGGTAAATTTGAGCTTTCATTACAAGAAAGCTTTAAGCAAAAATATTATTACGCCGAATCCAAGCAATTCGCATATTCCAATTGCGTTGAAAAAAATGTAAGTTTGCATTAATTGGCATTACACTTAGTGGACAAGAAGACAAGAACGCTGATGATGAACGTGAAGCGGCCTTCTAAAACAGCATGTAATGCTTGCTAAAATAATTCCAATAATCGTTGGTGTAATTTGTTATTCCAAAGTTATAATGTCATTTGGCTTCATCCGAATATAAATTTTAGCCTGATTAAACCAAACAAAAAAGCTGTTTACCCTTTACCAAAAAAAATCGAAAAGGGTGTAATTACGTGTATAATTTCCACAATATGAATAAAGTATATATGTGCCCTTAGTTATGAAAGTGGTCTAAGTCATATATTTCTCTGCTCGAGATATTTAGTAGATTACATTTGGACAAATTAAAAAATATTTTTATTTTATGCAGCATTTTAATTTAGACTTAAAATAAATATATAAATTTATTTAATACTTTTTTAATATCTATTGAAGTTTTTCAAGGATTTATTTGATATTTGGAAACAAAAATGCATATGACTTAGAACACTTTTATTATTAAGGGCACATACATATATTTTGGGTCCTTATGCATAAGAAAGACGAATAAGCGATGTCGGTCTGTCCGTCCATCCGTTCGTCTGATGTACGTGAAATCGGTTTTCCGAAGCTGCCAGAAAAGAAAGAGATTTCTTTTCAAGTGTATCAAAAGTGGTCCAACTTATTAGATTGGTATTGAAAATCAGCAAAATCGAGCAGATGCTTTCAGAGCTGGAAAACTTAAACTTTATTATGCTATACAAAAACAACTAGGTAAAATTAATTTTTATTTTTTTTTCAGTAAACTTATATTATATTTCAATACGATTAAAACTGGTATTAAATATATATATAAAAAATAATAAAATATAAGAACGTTTCCAGGGTTGGAAAACCTTATACAAAAGTAACTTACTAAAACAAATGTTTCCTTTTTCTATGTAAATCAAACATATCTCATATTCTTAAATTAAATATATTGGTGTAAGAAATCAGAAAAATTTAAAAAGGGGATTCCAGGGTTGGCAAACTAAAACTTTTTGCGACAATAAAAGTTAGAAGGGCCAATTAATTTTTTTTCTTTTTCTTTACAAAATAAAGAAAAGTTTAGCATAAAAAATTAAAAAAAAAAATAATAAAAACCATAGCTACAGAGCTGGAAAATTTTAAATTTTTTTATATATTAAAATAACTAAATATAACTAATATTTTTCTTATTTTCTTTGTGAATTAAAGAAAACTAATTATATTCTATAAATGTTTTTTTAAAGAAGTAGATTGGTATAAAGAGTCAGAAAAATATAAAACGATGATTCCAGGGTTGGAAAATTTAATTTTTTTTTATATAAAAGTAACTAGGTCATTTTTTGTTTACAAATTAAATGTATTTTATGTCTTAGAAAGAATATGGAATAAATAATTAGAAAAATAAAAATCGTTGCTTCAGATCTGGATAACTTAAGCTGTTTCTTTTTTTTTTGGCATATAAAACTAATTAAATCAAACTTTTGGTAATTAAATAAATTCTATATTTAAGAAAGGAATAAATTAATATTAAAAACTAGGAAAATCAAAATTATGGTTCCAGGGTTGGAAACTTAAAATAATTGTTTTTTTTGGTAAAATAAACAAAAATTATTTTTTTTTTCAGTTAAGCATATTTCATGTTTTAGGAAGATCTTTACGCAAGATTTTTTTATATTTGTTAAATTTTTATATGGATTTCTCATTTAAGTATGAACGAAGGTTTGTGCCATGTTTTTTTATGCTCTCAGCACACTTTTGTTCCAAATCGATAGTCTTTCGTTAACAGCTTGTAACAAGTTTTAATTAATTTTTTAGTATATGGAAATAGAAATAAAATTTATCATAACTCTAAAATAAATTAAAGCAAATTTTCCATTTCAGTTTCCTGAAAACGTTCCTTCCTGCTGAATAAAAAAAAAAGACTATTTAACAGTATGGATGGAATGGGATGTTTCAATTGGTACACTAAAAACTTTTGAAACATCAAAGATTTATTAATTACGGGACACTATATAAAACAAGTTAGTTTACTTGGTACTAAGGTACAATACTAAGACTATGTTGGGATTATTAAATAGTAGCACGGTTTTTGAACATCTCGAGAGCGAGTAAACAAGCCCCAATATTTTCGTATTGTATTGACGTAACTTCGATGTAGACAACTGGAATAAGGGTGAATTTCACTTATTTCTTAAATACAGAGTGTAGAATAAAATAATCAACTATTGCTAATATGGAAAATAAAATATTTGAATCAAATTCTTGGGACGAAAAATACCGAGAGGTGACTTACTAAAAATTGCACTATAACAAAAAATTATACATTTTTTTACAAAATAAATATGTTGCTTCAGTAAAGGTTATATAAGATTCGGCACAGCCGAATATAACACTCTTACTTGTTATTATTTTAAATTATAGAATGTGTACGTGCGATATCGTTAAACACTGCTTTATTATTTTTTTTAAGTAATTCATATCAATGACATTTTAGATATTATTAAGGAAAAGGCCAGTTTGATCATTTGAAATTTTATTAAAGAGAAAAAAATTCATTCAACAAAATCAAACTGCACCTGTAAAGATCTCTTTAATTGTTGTGTTGTCTGCCGAAACTGCAAGTCAAAGAAATGATAATAAAAGCATATATTTTATTTGAATTTAAGATCTAATGCTAATGTATTTCATTACTCTATTTTTTTTCTGCTCGTTTGAGTTTGATGGTGACTTTTTGGGATTGTAAGCTGTGATTGATTGCTTTAATGTCTCAGCAGTTTCCTTATTTATTTCAAATTTACATATACACTTTTATGGTTACAATGATCATGATTCGTTTTTTTATTTTGTTTTTTATTATTGTGGTCTTTATACATTTTACTTTTTAATTTTTTTATTAAATTTAAATTTTTTTTATTACATACTAATAATGAGCGTGTGTATGTCTGTGTGTAGGTAGCCGGCGAATGTTTGCGTCGAATTATAGATTATCTGGAGTTAGAGGAGATTTAAATTTTTTTTAAATATTATTTTTTTACTTTATTTCGCCTTTTTTTAGCAACGAAAGTAGAGCATTTCTAATCATTTAAATACAAAAATATTTAGAAAGTAAAAGTAATTTGAATATTGGCCATTGAAATTTGATTTTTTTTATTGTTTAAGGCATATGTGTGCATATTTTTTTTAGCGAACAAGGCCGCTTTGGCTATTGAAAATAGCAAATGAATGGTTAATGTGAGTTTTTTAACCCTTCAGTTAAAATAAAATTAAAAGCTTGTATTTGGCTGGGCGCAGATCAAAAGATTAAATGTATCAATAAACAAAAGCTTAAAGCTTCCGTGAAATAATTTTTATAATTTGATGTTATTCGAGATAAAAAGAAAATCTATTTGACTTTACACAAAATAACACCAAATCATGGGTGATCTAAGTGAATTTAATATTTTGAGGACGAAAAAAAAATTAATTCATGAAATATTGTTTAGTTTTTAATAAAATATAAATTAAAAACATGCAGTAAATGAGGACTTTCCTCAGTGCCCTAATTCTATCAAACAAACAAACAAACAAGGTATGGTCCTTCGAACCTCCAGACAGACACAAAAAAAATAAAGATTTACAATATAGAAATTACACTAAATTATATAAATTATACAAGTTGTCTTAATGGCTTTTAATTTATGTTATTAATTATTCTTTTATTTTTAAAACAATTTGTCCAACACATTTTTCTTATGCCAGTTACACAATATTTATAAGAAGAAAAAAAAAACAAAACCTTAGTAAGCAATTGTTTAACGAATTAATTAATATTGATATAGATATAATGAATGAAATATTTGGGGCTACAAAATAAATTATTTGTTTATATTTATGCATGCAAAATGTAAATTTCAATCAATTCATCTTTTACAAAAAAATGTTTGCATAATTTAAATTAATAAATAACACAAAATTCCAAATTACTAATTCACTTTTGGAGAAGGTGTTGGTCGGGACGGTCTGCCTCCCAAAGTTTATAAAATGTTCAACAAGTAAATATTAAAATTTTAAAATTTCTTATCGGGATGATCACAACAAAATAATTAATTGAAAAAAATGAATTGATTTTATTTATTGTTTATTTTTTTTTTAATTAGTAAAACATATGTTTTGTTTATTAATTTTTCTTCAAAGTTGAAGAGTACGAGGGAGGGCCTGCCTTTATTCGTTCGGATTTATTAAAAACTCTATTGAAGCTGGAATAAATATTTTTTATCTTGCCTTAAAAACTTCTTCTAAAAAAATTTGTTCCCCCATTTATTGATAGTTGATGTGCGACCTTTTGATAAAATCTGTGATCCATTTTATACGGCCAAGAGATTGTATTTCAAATAATAATAAGTGAATAAGTATTTTTTTTTTGCATTTTTTGGAATTTGTTTTGAATGCATAAGTTTGTTTAATAATGACTTCATTAGTTATGATGATAAGCTAATACTGCTTTATGCAGATCTTGAAAATATACAATTGTAGTTTTCTGGTCATACAACAAGAAAACAACAATCAAAAATGTGACTAGTATTTTTTTTGTAAGTTTGAATTTTTATCAAAAATTTTTGTACTTTTTTGATGGTTTCATTAAGTTTTATTTGGCAAAAAATTTTCATTAGTAACTCACTTCTTTGAGAACTTATAAAAAAAATGATAATTAGATTCTAAGTTTTCAGGTGTAGTGATTTTCGCAAATTGTGTGTAAGAGAATTTTTTATTTATTTTTTATTTTTAATAAAAGTAAAACTTCAAACAATGAATGACTACTACTATTGCTAGATACTACCTTCTTTAGGAAAGGGATAGTGATAGAAATGAAGGATGTGAAGGAAGAGATAAGTGAAAGCTTCATTATTTTTTACAACTCTGCTTTTTTTGCACGTTTTTTTAATAATGCAGTATTGCAGCGCCTCTAGTGTTAAATGAGGCGTATTAAAATTTTTATTTTGTATTATTTTATTATATTATTAGTAGCCATTTTATTGGTTATTTTACTTAGCTACACAACTAAGGACGGCGCTCTGATTAGTACCTGTTGAATTCGGTATAGTTCAATAACCAGTGTCTATGCCTTTATCACTTGAACTTCCCTACAACAACTGATACTAACCCCACGTCTCCACTAGCCATCGACTTGGACATGACATGAACATGACTCCGGCAGAGCAACTGTGAAAAACTCATCAATTTCCTTGTAGTGGTGAACACGTGCAATGTTCATGTTCAGGCATATCAAAGTATTTTGTGGTAGTACAATAGGGTTGGAATATTTACCAATTTCGTTCTGTCTCTCTTCTTTCTATTGCAAATGGTTGTGGATGGCGAATCTCATGGCGAACATTGTTTCTCAGACATATGCTCGAGCAATGATGTCAGAGCATGGACGAAAGTTGGACATGAGCGGTCTCCATTAGCTATTTGCGATGTCCTACATGATGCCCATACCAAGTTCATTGCTAGTGGAGAACCCTAGTAAGGAAAACTAATGCATGTCAGAAAAATACGTAGTGTTGTTATTTAATGACTGTTGGACAAAGGGATTGCCCCACGACGTTCGGTTTTGTAGTCAACGTATTATTTACTTTAGCCAACGCCAATCTCAAATTTACTGATTTCCTAAATGCACCATGAAAGCAGAATACTTTGCAACAGTGTCATTAAAAATTCATATATGTTTATTTACAGAAGTGGAGAAAATTTCAAGATATATACACATCTATTTATATACACTTTAATTAGCTTATAATTGTTAAAACTATATAAAACGAGAGAAAATATTTAAATTTATTAGTGTTCTGGGTGGTTAGTGTTCTTGGTGGGACGAGAGAATTATTTTTGGGGCTACAATAGACATAGGCATACCACTAAATCTAATTAAATAAAACATCGACATAGGCATAGACATAGACATAGACATAGACAAAGACATAAGCATAGACATAGACATAGACATAGACATAGACAAAGACATAAGCATAGACATAGACATAGACATAGACATAGACATAGACATAGACATAGACATAGACATAGACATAGACATAGACATAGGCATAGACATAGACATAGAGATAGACATAGACATAGACATTGACATAGACACAGATATAGACATAGACATAGACATAGACATAGACAGAGACATAGACATAGACATATACATAGACATAGACATAGACATAGACATAGACATAGACATAGACATAGACATAGACATAGACGTAGACATATACATAGACATAGAGACATAGACATAGACATAGACATAGACATAGACATAGACATAGACATAGACATAGACATAGACATAGACATAGACATTGACATAGACATAGACATAGACATAGACATAGACATAGACATAGACATAGACATAGACATAGATATAGACATAGACATAGACATAGACATAGACATAGACATAGACATAGACATAGACATAGACATAGACATAGACCTAGACATATACATAGACATAGAGACATAGACATAGACATAGACATAGACATAGACATAGACATAGACATAGACATAGACATAGTCATAGACATAGACATAGACATATACATAGACATAGACATAGACATAGACATAGACATAGACATAGACATAGACATAGACATAGACATAGACATAGACATAGACATAGACATAGACATAGACATAGACATAGACATAGACATAGACATAGACATAGACATAGACATAGACATAGACATAGACATAGACATAGACATAGACATAGACATAGACATAGACATAGACATAGACATAGACATAGACATAGACATAGACATAGACATAGACATAGACATAGACATAGACATAGACATAGACATAGACATAGACATAGACATAGACATAGACATAGACATAGACATAGACATAGACATAGACATAGACATAGACATAGACATAGACATAGACATAGACATAGACATAGACATAGACATAGACATAGACATAGACATAGACATAGACATAGACATAGACATAGACATAGACGTAGAAATTCACAGAGAGGTTGCCATTGAACTTGACATATTGAGATATATTTAAGAAGTTTATTATTCGACATATTGTCATAATTATATTTTAATTTGAAATATATTTGCTTGTGGTTTAGCTTGGTCTATATACGTATTTCATTGGCGCTTAAACCAAATCATCAGTAGACTTCAACCACAAAGCCTACCAAACTTATTTTGTCTTTGTGATTTTCAAAAATATTATTATTCTATGATTTCTCATATAGTTTTTGAAAGTCTGTGCATAAAGTAAGAGGTTCGCGACTGTTCATATTGAGATATATATTAATAATTATAAAAACTTTGATGGCATAGATACAGACGGATATCATCAAAGATATTGAAATAAATATTGCTGTTGAGAAAATTCAGACTTAGATGTACATAATGTCAAGGTACTATGTAGATGTAAATTAAATCAGAGAATATGTCATACAGCAGACATATTGAAAGTTTTGTTTCAGGTTTTTATGATGTTGCTGTTTTATTTTCTATGAACTTTTATATAAAGGGCCTGGTATATTAGTTTCAAAATAAATTAATTTCTTTATGTTGTATAAATTGAATTAAACCTATAAGAAAAAAACTATGAGTTTGTGCATTTGGTTGAATGCTTATAGAGCAACTTAATTAAAAAACTTTCAATACACTCGTATTCGAATATTACTTTTAAAAAATATTAAAATTTAAATTAAAACGTTAAATCATGCTGATACTGCTTTTTTGACTCAAAAATCATATAACGGATCATTTTAAGTCATACTCACTTAAAGTGAAT
Organism: Tachina fera; assembly: GCA_905220375.1. Classification (NCBI taxonomy): domain Eukaryota; kingdom Metazoa; phylum Arthropoda; class Insecta; order Diptera; family Tachinidae; genus Tachina; species Tachina fera. The sequence goes on along the minus strand of LR999967.1, from coordinate 96,256,659 downwards.
ATAAATTTGGACAAAAAAAATTAAGGCCAACTACTAACAGCATTGGTATCATGTGCATTACTCGTAGTTAAGATGTTAAATTGTATCGTTTAAGTTTTTATTTAACTTTTACAAAATGTTTCCTTCCATCATTTGTTTTATTGCATTTGTTTATTACCATTTAAACAAATTACTTTTGAAAACCGCATGTGCTTGAAGTACGCATTTGAATGTCTTCCGCATCCGTTGGCTGGGCTGTTCACAAAACCCATAAAATAAATAAAAAATTAAAATAAAAAAACACATGGAGGTGTTGGTTTCATTGCAAATTTTTGAAATATATATTGAAACTTATTTAATATTTATTGATCATGTTTGCAAATGCTTTCATTTTTCGCAAATTTTAGTGGAAGAGAAAGAAATTTAAACCTGTGGGTAAAAGTAAATGTTCTTTGGTAGCCAGAAAAAGATTTTTTATCGAACACAATTTAGGGTATGAGCTCTTGTTTTTACCCAAAAGTAGGTGTGATTATTTTACTGGTCCCACCTTCTTTTGGTTTATGTATTAAAAAAAAGCTTGACCAATATAAATTTCCTCAACAGTACTATGAGTATAACGAAATAATAAATGCATTTTCTACGCAAAAATTTAAATGTTTTAACTTTCAATATTTCAATATTAAATTATCCATCAGTAAGCAAATTCATTAAAATTGTATTTAAACATTCAGCGGTAGCTCCCTTCATTGTCAATGTCGATGACTAGTTGTCATTGTCACTTTTGTTTATCAACAAATGACTGTGCGGCAAATTTTTCCAAGCCAATTTGCTTTGTAAGTCATTTGACATTTTGGGCCAATATATTTATATATCAAATATGCACAGTGGGTGCGTGGCCGTAACAATTGTCTATTGATGCCTTTGTTTAATTGCAGTGGCTGCAAGTTTTTCTACAATAATCGTAATTGCTGTTAATGGTGCTTAAAATGCGATTTGACAAAGCTGAACATTCTTTTGTAAATGATTTGTGGTGACACAGTAGTTTTGCTGGTGTCAACACTAATGAAGGCGGGAAAAATGTATAAGCAAAATCATACTCGTATGTTGCCATATAAAATCAAGTGGCTGAATGGCAATAAATTAAAAAATATAAATAATTTTAAATGTTCTACAATACAGACATTTTGTTGAAAATAAGTCTAATTTTTATTTAAAAAAATCGTTTCTTCCAGAGTAAATTTAGATATTTTTTTTAAAAATAATACATACAGTTTTCTCAAAAAATGTTTTAATAACAAATAGTTTTATTTGTCACAAAATAATCTTGTTTTACAGAAAACCTTTTCTAAAACATTCTTTTAAAGACTTAATTCACAAAATTCTATGGTAAAATTGTTTTAATTAAAATTCGTTGCATTAAGTCATTATTTATAAAATAAAATATTCACTTTTAGAAAAAAAATAGTTGGTGAGGCGAATTCACACCAAAATATCTCGATTTGCCACTCTTCAGAAAATATATGTATATTTTTAAGTGTAGAATTTCCTGCAATCAGAAAATTTCTGAACGCTTTACTTTGACACAAAAGAAATTAACAGCTGATCAACATATGACGAATCGTGATCACCTAGTGTAAATTCGCCTTGATAGTTGGCTTATCATAAAAAAAAGTCCGTTCATCTACCAAAAAATAAATTTTTCGCCTCACTCGAAAAAAGTCTCATTAACATTTTGCATATGAGAAAATTAAAAAAATTTAAATAATGTACAGCAAGTTGCTTTGTGACAAAAAAATAAACAAATTTGTCATAAAAAGGTACTTTAGCCATGAAAAGTATGTTTATACAAAGTTTGTTTATATAAATTTAATTATATTCACAATAAATAAATTTTTTTGAAAATAAATATATTTTGGGACAAAAACTCATTTTAGGACAAGAAAGCAATTTGGCACAAAAACCACTCTTGTCACAGAATTTATGATCTTAATCACTAAAATACCACTTTTTAACATTAATTCACTTTTTCTACAAAAAAAAAATATGTCACATAAGAAAGATTTTTTACAATATAGATACATACATACATACATACATACATATGTACATTCATCACATTTGTCATAAAAGCTACTTTTCTAATGACAAGCAAGTATGGTTTATCAAAATTAAATTATTTTTATAATTAATTTATTTTTTGGGACAAAAACTCATTTTGGAACTAAGAAGCACTTTGTCACAAAAACAAACTTGTCACAGAATTTTTGATATTAATCACTAAAATACCACTATTAAACATTAAATCACTTTTTCTACAAAAAAAAATTACATAAGAAAGAGATGTCACAACCAAAAAAAAAAATTTTATAAAACTTTTTTAGAAAACTTTCACTTTCGTTATAAAAAAATTTAAAAAAATGTTTTACATAAAAAGACACTTTGTTTCTCACATCTTACTTTTTCCCAAGAACTATTTTTTCACTTTTGTCCCAAAAAATAATATTTTTCTTATTTTTCACTTTTGCATGATAACTCAACTCACTTTCTTCACATAGAGCAACTGCTTTCATTTAAAAAATTACTCATGTCCTCAAATACATAATGTTTTTGCAGACAGTCACCTGTTTCACAAAAAGTTGTTTTGGCCCACAGCAAGTAAATTTTTTTTCACAAATCCATGTTTTCTTGACAAGTATTTTTTTTTTTGAAATTTATAAGTTTTCCAATTATAAAATTTTTGGATAAATAATCATTTTGGGATATATATTATGTTGGTACAAAAAAAATTTAAAAAAATTATTTTGTCACAAAAACTTCTATCTCATAGATATATTGATACAGTAATAAAAACATATTTTCTCTCATGAATCCACTTATACAACTATACTAAAAGAAGACATATAACTCTGCATCAACGAAATTCAGCCAGCCACACTTATGCAAAATAGTTATGGAAAATTTCGACAAACGAGTGCGTATCTGAATGAAAAGCCATGGGGTCTACGTGCCCTATATGTTATTTCTTAAATAACCCTATTTTCTTTATGATTCGATAAAAAAAAACAATCAAAAACTAAAAACTGTGTTTTTTCTTTCATTGAAATTAATTTTGGGACACTTTTTACAGGAATCATGAAATTTTTTGTTAAAACAAAATATTAAAAGGTTAATGCTTTTGACACATTAAGTCACTTTTTGTCATAAATAATTCAATTTGAGAAGACTCTTGGGTACAAAAAGTAAACTTTTCGCAAAAAGAAACTCAAAAACTTTTTTTCCATGAAAATATTTTCCATTTTTGACCCAAAAAATTTAGGGTTACCCAATGTGCCGCTTTTACACAAAAACTCTACTCCTTTGCATTAAAAGTGACTTTTTTCTCATAAGGTAATTGATATCACAAAAAATTTACTTCTGTCCCAAAAATTTCACTTTTCAAAAATAAGTAACTTTTTTCCAATAGCAAATGAATTTCTTTACAAACAGCCATATTTTTCATGAAAAGTCCACAATTTTTTTTGTTTAAATTTATTTAACTTAACAATAAACAATTTTTTACAGCAAAAACTTTCTTTGGAACACAAAATTACATTGTCCCAAAAACCTCTTTTGTCACAAAATCACGACTTTAATCATAAAAATACCACTTGTTTTGAACTACATAGGTCAGGCTTGCAAAAAAAAAAAAGAATTTTCAGAAAAAGAAATCAAAAAATATCTTAAAAAATTTTTTGGACCAAAAGTCACTTTTGCCATCAACATTTAATTAAAAAATATTTGACTCGAGAAGTAAATATTTACGCTGCGTCTTAACATTGTTACATAAAAATAATGTTTTTTTAGCAAAAAAAATATTTTACAATTTTGTCCCAAATATATCAGTTTTTCACAAAATGTCACATATGATTAAAAAAATCAACTTTTTCACGACAAGTTATTTTTTCATATAAAGTTATTTATGTTACACAAAAAGTCACATTTGTCCAAAAAATTTCACTTTCCGCCGAAAGTCACTGGTGTCACAAAATATCTTTTTCCCCATACCAAGTAACTTTTTTTACAAAACATGAATTTCAGAAAAGTAAAACCAAACACGTTTAATGAATAAAATAATTTTAAAATTTTATGCAAAACTTTCTTTAAAAACATTACAAAAATTGGCAGTTATGTCATAATGCAATAACTTTAAAAAAATTTAGAACTATTTTTTTTTTTATTCTGGTGGAAGTTTTTTTGCGTTTGCGTTATTTTCTACAGCCAATATTTTCGCAGGAACTTTAGTTTTCAAAAGTCATTTCTGGCACAGAAGCAAACATCTTTTTGCATTTGTCACGTTTTCTTGAAAAAAAATTTTATGTTTGGGAAAACTTTAGTTAAAATTTAGTAATTTTTTCATTGACTTAGTTTATTTTTTATTCTGTATTTCTGTCTTATATTTTTGTAATTTTTGCTAAGGCGCATGTGGGAATTTCAATAAAATATATTTAACAATCCATTTTATTTTTTTTTTTAATTATTGTATGTTTTGTTTAACCGTCTGTCCGTTTAGCAGCCGATATATAAAATTGAAAGATTTGTTGTACATTTGCTGCTCTTATTTATTTTTCATGTGATTTTCAATGGTGATTTTAAGTATTTTTCCTAACAAATTGTTGTCTTTTGTTTTGTTTTCTATTTATTTTTTTATTTTGTATTTATTTTGTTAGAGTCATGTTTTCGTTTAGCGCAGGCTGTGTGGCGTTTCGTTGTAAATTTATAATGATTACGGCTTAAGAATGAATTAGTTATTTGCTGTTGAACGAATGTTTGTTTGTATGATTATTTAAGCGATTATTTGTTTTTTTTTCTTTGTTTTGTATTTTTTGCCATTTCAGCCAACGTCGTCTAATTGTTATTTTAGTATTTGTAGTATTTGTTTTTTTTTTCTTCTAGAGATCTAAAGCATTTTAACGTTGTAAGATTGAGCTAGAAATATGAAAATGCATAATGTTGCATGTTATAGCTGCCATAATTCTGTCTGTGTTTGTGTTTGTATTTACATTAACTCCCATAGACACAATTGTTAGTGTGATGCTTGTTGAACATTTTTAAATGTTGGTGTTGCTTCGCTGAAAACATGCATCTAAACAACAACTCCATGGAGATTTAATTGATTGTATGATTTAATTTTTGTTTGAAAATAAATGTCAAATGATATGAATTATTTATGTATTATTGTTGGAAGTGACCTCTAACAGTTTTGTTTTTATGTGTAACGTTGAAATATATAAAAAAAATATTTTGCTGAAAAAGGCTGGATATTTATTGTTCCAAATTAAGTTGGAAATTATAAGAAAATCGTTAATTTTGGGCAAAAGTAAATTAAATTAAACGACTCAGATGAGTCAGTCCATTCATCAATTGAAAACTAAAAAAAAGCTTAATTATTATTTTTTAATAGCAAAACAAATTATGGTTTCAATCGAATCACAGCTAATCTAGAAAAAAAATGGAGATAGAACAAAATAGAGGCAAAACAAAGTGATTTTGCATACTACGAATATTACACAAATATGTATACATGGACGAACCTTATACCAATATTTTACACCAAAACATTTTACAATAACGATGTTCCAGATACTATCAACTAAAGAACATAATACACAACCATATAAATATACAAGACGATGTTAAAGTAAACCTTAAAAGCATATATATGTATATATATAAGTATATGCAAGGACATAGCAAGAACTATAATTATTGAGAAATATACAACCACACAAATACAGAAGCCAGTGCAGATGGAAGACAGAAGCAACAGCAACTTTATTATCCAATAATTATCCACTGTTAACGCATGTATATACACACAAACTAAAGGTTAGCTAAGGTTATCTTATGAAGGGTGGTGTTATAACACACCATTACTTGTAGACTCAAGTGGGTCTATTGTGATTTCCTTCTTTTAGTACCCGTTTAACCGCGATTGTATCAAGAAAATCCCAAACTTAAGATGTGAATGATTAACGTGTGATTTAAAAAAGGACTTAAGCTCGCTAGTTCAGCTATTAAGGAAACTTATTCTTATATATAAAGGCTGCAAAAACTTTAACAGCGAGCAAAGAGCGGGATATAAGCGACAAGCGAAATTTTTTCGAAAATTGTCCACGTGAATAGAAAGAAAGACATATTAAATAAAAATTTGTTTGATTTTATTTGTATTTGAAATCCTTTTTCGCAATAAACTATTCCACAGCATTTGATTGAAGGCAAATTGAAGCAGAATTATTACTGGAATAAAAATATTTATTCCAGTAATAATTTTTTTTTGAACAAAATATTATTATTATGCGAACATATTATTATTACTATTAAAAACGTTAAGTTCGAGGATTTGTAATTTAATAAAAACTCCCAGTGTATAATTCTTATCAAATCAGCCACTTTATTTACTCAACACAGATATTAAGAGCTTTTAAGACACACAATGTTAAACTGTTTACAGGTGGATTACCACGATGTTCACTTCACTATTCTTTACAAAATACTCGACTCAACTCAATACCCTAAACTGGTCAAACTGAACTCATTGCTGCTTGAACGCATGTCCTTTTGTAGGGTTCTGTACATCAAAGCTAAAAATGATTTTAGGTGACGATATACATATATTTTCTGCAACAAGTTGCAGCAAACCTAAATTAATATTTATTTATCATGTTTATTAACATTTTTTACTGCTCATTGTTATAGAAATTATTAAGTGTTGATTTTGTATTCGATAACGTAAAATATAACGACAACGTAAACAAATATAAATTTTTTTTTAAATTGAAATTTTTTTTACAATAACGAATAACATGATCGGAGCTACCAAATGGAATTTGATATATTTATTTTGCTTAGGATTCCTTAAAACCTCATTTAAATTAATTATATTGCATATCTAACAAAATAAACTAAAAGAAAATTTTGCATTTAGAATTCTATATTTTTAGAACATTTTTGGGAATTTATCAAAATTAATTATAAAATACTGGCAACTCTGCTGCCAAAGTTAATTATCCCAAACTGGTTGTAAAGCCAAAAAAAGCCCAATTATTAACCATAAAAACTATTTAATTAGAAAATAACAAAAAAATACAAACAACATTTATTTAAAATTTGCTGACTTCGTTTAAACAAAAATGCTATTCAAAGTGGGCAATTTTTTTTGTACTGGTGACTAAATTCATAACTGGAAAACTGTTTGCTGGTATTGTTAACAATAATTAATAAAATATAAAAAAAAACAATTAAATTCAAACTAAAACACTTGCTTAATTCACAAAACCTCTTGTATCTCTGTATCGATTGTATTATCATATTAAATACAAGAGTGTAACATTTGTTGTATGAAATTTTCATAAAAAAACTAAATACACTATTACACTTTTATTTCATAATGTTTTTAAAATGTTGTATTCAGAGAGAGGCTCTCTGAGAGAATTTGTATGTAGCTTTACATACATTTAAAATACAAAATACATTAATACACTACACAGAAGGTGTTCACAATTAAAAAATAAAAAGTGTATTTGATACACAAATACACGATAAAGATTGTTGTGAATTAAACAAATGTAAAAACATTTTACAAATAATAAAAAAAAACAAATTGTATCATAAAACTTTAATTATATCTAGCAAGAAAACTATTAAATATCTAACATTTTAAGAAAAAAAATAAATTTGCATAAAAGAAAATTACACTTCTGATTTATAATCGCATTAAATGTAAAACAAGTTACCAACAAGATTGTGGAAAATGTGTTATTTACTAGTTTCCTCAATTAGCGCAATAACAATTATATTATTTCAATTAGTTCTTTCAACACTGCGAAAAACTGTGCAAACACTCGACGCCAGTAAAGAAAAACTAAAAATCTCATCATATGATTTTATGAGTTAAGTTTTGTGTTCGCGGTAAAATTTTAAAGTTTATTGACACATTCAAATATTTTCCAACAAATTCAAATCTCTTTTCATCATATGTGTTTTTTTTTTCTTTAATATTTTTTTCCATTACATACATATGTATGAACAAATTGAAACTTTTACTTGTCGGATGACGGCTTTGATTGCAACAGCAACATGTATTAACAACATATTTCAGTCATATGCATATGAACCCAAGGAAATCACCAGCAAACAAGGAAAGTTAAATTCAATCAGAGAAGAAATTAAAGGTACTTTTTATAAAAGGTACTCTTTATATACGGTACTTTTTAAAGTACTTTTTATAAAGGATACTTTTTATAATATGTACTTTTCTGTTAAAGGTACTTTTTATAATAAGAGCTTTTTATAAAAGGACCTTTTTGTAAAATGTACTTTTTATATAAGGTACTTTTTGCAAAAGGTACTTTTTATAATAGGTACTTTTTACAGGAGGTACTTTTAATAAGAGGTACTTTTTATAAAAGATACACTTTGTAATAGGTACTTTTTATATAAGGTAATTTTTATAAAAGGTACTTTTTATATAAGGTAATTTTTATAGGAGGTACTTTTTATAAAATTTTTGAAAAATTTTACTTTTTTAAAAGTTAAGTTAAGTTAATATTACAAATAAGTACATACTTCAATTTTTATAAAAATTACTTTTATAAAACATTATTTTATTTAAAGGCTATTTAAAAAATAATTCATAATTTATTTAAACAATAAATAAATATACAGAAGTTTATTTTAATAACAATTGTACTTTTTGTAAAACAATTGTTTTCATTTCAGCAAAAGTTTTTTTTATAAAAAAGGTCTTTTGTTTTATAAAAATGTACTTGTTATAAAGAATATACTTTTTTTTATAAAAATACCGGTTTTGTAAGAAAAACTTTTTTTAAAAATTACCTTTTCTTTAAAAAAAATATATTTAATCCAAAATGTATGTTTTATAAAAAAGTACCATATTTTAAAAATTACCTTTTCTTATAAAAAATACATTTTATACAAAGTTTACTTTTTATAGAAAAGGTACTTTTCATATCCATAAAAGTACTTTTTTATAATAAAGGTCATTTGTTTTATAAAAAGTTACTTGTTATAACAAAGTGGTTTTTTAAGGAGTACCTGTTTTTTAGAAAAGTACCTTCTTTAAAATAATATTTTCTTATAAAAAAATTCGTTTTATAGAAAAGGTCCTTACTCTATATAAAAATTTCTTTTTTATAAAAAAAAGTACTTTTTATATAAAAGTAATTTTTATAAAAAGGTACCTTTTATGAAAAAAGGTATTTTTTATAAAAAAATACATCATGGTACATCAGGTACTTTCTATTAAAAGGTACTATTTTTAAGATGGTAATTTTTAAAAAATAAATCTTTTTATAAGAGTGGAACTACTTATAAATAAGGTACTTTTACAAATAGGTACTTTTTTAAAAAAGGTACTTATTTTAATAAGTGGTAATTTTGTAAAAAATTAAATATTTTATACAACAATTTCTTGCGGTAAAAATGAAACTTTTTATAAAAAAGATACGATTAATAAAAGAAGTTACTATTTACAAAAAACGTACTTTTTATATCAATTAAAGTATTTTTTTTATAAAAAAAAACAGTTTATTTGTTTTACAAAAAGTTACTTGTTATAACAAAATTGTGTTTTAATAAAGAGTACCCGTTTTCTAGAAAAGTACTTTCTTTAAAATAAAATTTTCTTTTAAAAAAAGTACGTTTTATACAATATTTCCTTTGAATAAAACAGGTACTTCTAAAAAAAAGGTACTGCATATAAAAAAGATACTTTTTAATTAAAAAAATATTTTTATGAGAGTGGTACTTCGTATAAAATCTTTTTATAAGAGAGATTTTTCTTATAAATAAGGTTCTTTTTATAAAAAAGTACTTTAAAAAAATGGTACTTTTTAAAAAAAGGTACTTTTGTAAAAAGAAGTGATCTTTTAAAAAATTTTAATTTTTATATACAAATTTCTATTGATAAAATAGGAACTTTTTATAAAATAAAACTACTTTTAACAAAAAGGTTCTGTGTATAAAATATATACTTTTTATTAAAAAAAAATCTTTTTATAAGAGTGTTCTTCTTATAAACAAGGTACTTTTTATAAAAAGGTACTTTTTTCAAAAAAAGGTAATATTTTTTTTTAAATTACTTTTTTAAAAATTTTAATTTTTTATATAAAAATTTTTGTTTGAAAAAAAGTATTTCTTGATAATAAAGGTACAGTTTATAAAAAAAGAACTTATTATAATATTAGTACTTTTTATAAAAAGTCCAAGAGAAGATACTTTTTGTACTTTTGTACTTTTTTTAATTAAACTTTCTTTTTTCAACGTTGCGTTTGCTGGGTTATTGCTGGGTGTTGTGCCTCGCTTGCAATTTACATACATGTGCAGTGAGCGGAATTGTTTGCAATCATAAGTATGCATGTATGTTCGCGAAAATTGTTGCTGTTACTTTTTGTTGTCATATTATGTATTTTTGTTGCGGTTGCTGTTATTAAACAATTTTAATTGAAACTATGATCTGGTTAATGTAATTAAAAATTTAACAAAATTAAGCAATTTATGGTAAAAAGCTCAACTGATAGAAAAACGTTAAATATGTACATACCGACGATTTGCTTAAAATTGCTATTGTATGTTTAGAAACAAACAAAAAAATAAATATTAATATTTAATAATATTTGTTTTTATGAGATACAATAAGATTTAAACTGTTTCTTTAGCCAGTTATTTGGTTAATTCTTTTTTTTATTATTATTATTTAGTTCTTTGTTGTGTTTTTAAAACAGAGCTGGCAACGAATATTGGAGGCTTTACTTAAGGGGATGGGAAAAATATGTTCAAATGTTTACAGCCGGTTTCTTCAATATGGCGAATCCACATCAGCTGGTTCAACTATCCACCTGAAAGTTTTCGCCGCTTGTACCTTTAATATCTCTCAGATAACGTACATGCAGTATGCATCTTTTAAAATGAATTGACGTGAGTCTGTCTTCCTTGTATTAAAATGCCTCGAGAAACCTCAATGACAAAGACTTTTATGTGAACGAGTTATAAAGATTAATCGCTTGGAAAAATTCAATTAAAGTAATTTCTTGTAAAACGGTGATACTTACTCGTACTTAGTTAAATGCAACCGTTCAAATGGATGCATTTTAGAGCCTAATGTAGCGTATTTAGGAAACATGCATGTTGGTCTATGTCATTAAACAGGAAATTATGAATTCATACATAAATTGTACAACTGCGAGTACAATCAAAAGATATTTTTTTGAAATGAAACCACAATATTAATAGAGCTGGTTTTAATTAGTTGGCATGTTAGAAAGGTTTTGTTTTTTTTTCATATTTATTTTTATTTTTAAGTTTCTTATTGAACAAAAAGATTTTCTTTGACTTGAGTATTTTTGCGCTAATTATATTTTAAAACATTTTTAAAAGTTTCATTAAATTAAAGCAGTCATTTGCGTCACTTTTGTTCACTTATTAAATTCTTTTTTTTTATTAGAAATAATATCATAAAATTTTGAAATTGCTAAACAGTGCGTTAAAAATGTGCGTAAAATAGTTACTGAGTCTTACATTCAAGATTAATCAATCATTGTATTTTTCCGTCAATTCTTCAAAAATAATGTAAAAATAATAAATATAAAATATCTTTCGTGCTGTTTAATTCAATCATGTTCGTGGCAAAATGGCATGGACTTCTGCACACCAAATAGTTCGGTTTTATGAAATTTTTTTTTCTTTTTTTTTTTGTAATAATTTTATGAATTTGTCGTTTATATTTTAGTTGACATACAGCCAGAAGCTGTTGCTAGCTGGCATCGTTGTAAATGTGGTAATAAAATCAAAACAGGCCCAATTGCAAAATTTTATAAATTTCTTGCGTGTGCGTTGATTTGAATTTTATTTCGAATTGCATACATTTTTTTCCGAATATCTTTTAAATAGATCAAGTTACATTCTAATCTATGTATGTGAGGCTTTTAATATTAAGTGTGCTAAAAACTTGAACCAGAAGTATTGAACAAGTATTGGACAAAAATATAGCCTACATTATATTATATCGGTGGCAATAATAAAAAAGTGTTTATGTCATATTTGACTGTTTCGCAGGAGAGCACTTTTATGCGTTCAAGTTAATTTTCAGAAATTTATTTTTTTTACAGTTAAATTGAGAAATTATCTGTTAAGTAAACATCATTCCACACACAGTCAATAATACATTTAAGTTGAAATATACCTGAAAATAATCTAAAGAAAACTATTAAGTCGACTCCGCTTTATTGGAAATAACCAAACCCCAATTTTTTCCAGTTATCCGATTTTTTTCTTTAAAACGTAGTTTGGATTACTGAAATTTGTTACAGTTAAGCGTACTGCTTAAAATGAGTACAATATAATACAAAAATACAATAAAGTACGTAAGAGCGAAAAGCACAAATTCATTTTTCCATTTAATTTTTTAACGGGCAAAACATGCACAATTTTTTCAGCCTTAAGTTATGAAATCTATTTCTAATAAATAAATTTGTCATTGTTAATTTTTGCAGTACATTTCTTCGATTTCTAATAAATAAATTTGTCGTTGTTTAGTTAGTTGTGGTCTTGCTTTTTGTTTTCAGTAATACGTTATTTTCAGTAAAGCGATGTTTCGCTAAAGCGAAGTGAATAAGACTAGCTGCGTTTAAAATCAGTGCGGGGATTTGTATCTCTTTCAGTAGTCCGATTTTTTCAATAAAGCGTGTTGCGCTAAAGCAGATTCGACTGTATTCCAAATGATATTAGAAGTCTAAAAAAAATCAGCCACAAGTCATTGTGCTATAACTTCTTGAAAAATCGCACAAATTAGTTCAGATTTCGCCCAGGGATACTTTCAAGTATGCAGATTACGGAGCTACTGTTAACTTAAAATCAGCCTATATCAATTTAACCAAGTTTTCCTTTTTACCACAGCTTTATAGTTGAGTGGGCATTTAAAATCTTTAAGTTGTGTTTTATTTCTTATAAGAACACGAAGTTATATGTTTGTTTTATTGCATTTTTTTCAATGTTCATGGATGTTTTCATCGGCTCACAAGCAATTTAGTTTTAAATTTTATTTTGTTTAAAGTATGCCTCAGAATCATAAAAATCTCATTAAAACTTTATTAAATATTTTCCTTTTAATTTTTGCTTTTTTTTGGGAAGTTTTTCATTTTAAGCTTTAATATTTTTATCGCAGTTGTTCCTAAAATTAATATTTAAATTTGTTTAATAATATATGATTTGTTCAAAATTTGTGGTTGGAGTCTACTGATGATTTGATTCAAGCGCCAATGAAATACGTATATGGACGTGCTAAACCACCAGCAAATAAATTTCAATTATTGTAATATATGATTTGTTTTAAAAAACCTAAATTGAAATTAAATTTTGATACCCAGATAAAGATGAGAATACAAATCATTACTTTGAGCATTGATGAACTCAGCTCAAAATATAAATGAATTCAACACATGGCTGTTATAAGACGTAAGTCTTATAAGTCATCCTAAAGCATCGTCTTGAACAATTTTATATAAAATAAACAAAAGCCTTAGAATATTAAATTCAATAACTGCAAAGATTGGTATATTATTAAAGTGGTGAGTGAACCTTGGGAACTAGTATTTATATTATATTTTTCATTTATTCGAAGGCAATGAATTTTTATTCAAGAAATAATTTTTTAGTTAGTTTAAAGTTCAACATTTCTTGTAATTCTTTTAACAAATTCTATTATTTTATTAATTAAATAATAAGACTTTCTAATGAAAGCAAAAAACATCATATTTGCTGTTCCACCACGCTCTTCACGGCCATGCATATCTATCTATTTGGGGAAAAAAAATTAGTCAGAAACATCAACTTTTAAACATGAACTTTTAAAGAAATAGAATACGAGAATTGATTATTTTACAATAGGTAGTTATATAAAACCTTATTTATCGTATTTAATTTTTTTTTTAAATCTATTGCTATAGCTACTGCTCCTCCCAACAAGGCAGACGTGGGCGTTGACGTAGATAATGCACCCTTTACTCAAAACAAAATATTCTATTTTTCTTATTTTTTTTTTTCAAAAATATATTTGCGAAAATATGGGACGATTCACAAAACTGTACTTGCTGGTAAAACATAATCATAAACATTTAAATTTTTCTGGGCTCTGAAGACGCATTTCTTTTGGCTGCCCTTTAGCATTTATATTTTGATTTTTAATAAAGTAGTTTTATACTATAAAACAGTGTTGCCAGTTTTTTTCTAAGGCTTATCCCCAGTTTTCGATTTGTCATTCACGAAATTTCCCAAATTTAGTTTTTTTTTTATTAACATTTTTCTTTTGTTTAAAATATAATGCTAAAAATAAAATATCGAGTTTAATTTTCGATTTTATCGTAAGCGGCAAAAATTAAATTTTTCAGGAGAAGGTTTTTTTCCAATATTCAAAATTGTTTTTGTCCGTGAATTGATGCCTGCGATAAAATTGTCCGGCCTGTATCTTAAAAGTTATAATACATTTTGGCATTTTGATAATTCTAAACTATGGTTCGGCCCATTAAAATTTTAGTTTCAATAAAAAAGTCTGTTTTTGATAACATGTCGCTTACGATAAATTCGAAAAAATTCTTTTGTATTTGTTTCTCTTCATTACGATGGCGTCATTAGGTTTTCTCTATCAGCTCTAGTTTTGAAGATATAGTGTCATTTCGGATTTGCATAATTTGCACCTGTTTTTTAATTATTCCGTTAATATATAACGAATGGTACTCCAAACTTAGAAATAATTTCTACACCAAAATACCTTTCATTTAAATACACTCACATTGCTGAGTATATTAGCGTATCTGACTTTTATTGCAAGGATGCTTAAAATCGTATGTTGTTACTTCAGTCCTTGAAAATCTTTTGATTTTAATTTTTTTTTATCAAATATAACTAATTCTTATGTATTTTTGTTTGCTGATTACAAAAATATGTTTATTTTCTTATTTAGAGAGATATTTTGTGTTACATTAAAAAAAAAATCTTGAAATTTTTTTTTCGAAAGCCATTAAAAAAAATTGTTTTTATACTACATTTGTCCATTTACAAGTTATAAGTGCAATTATTACGCAAATAACAATGTTGTATGGACCAGTCCAGAAAATGTTTGTGGGTTTGAAACAACTTTTGATTCGAACGCGAACGCACTAGTTCAAAAAAAAAAAAACTGTTGGACACAACTCTAAGCAAATGTTATTTAAATGGGTTTGTGTCAAGAATGAAATAGTGAAATTAGGTTTGGTAGTTGATTTAAGACAAAAAACTTTGTTCAAACTTAGGTAATTTAAATGAATTTGGTCCTAGGTTTGTATCTGAAATGAACGACTGAACGAGCTGGGCTCAGTTCTAAGTGAGAGAGTTCGACCGGAGTGTAAATAGGGTTTTTCATAGGTTTGTGGTAAGAACAATGGATTAAAAGAGCTCAACCCAAGCCCAATTAATAACTTATCCATCCTTGTATTTGGATCAAACTCATTCAGTCAGTTGTTTTTGACATCTCAAATCAAATCCATGTAATTTTAATGATAATCAAACATATTTAAATTACATGAATTTGATCACAGGTTGAGTTTACCCAAATCTATCGATCCTCAAACAAGTATGAGTCTCACAGCATATACCCATACACAAGCACTAATACAAACAGGCATGCATACCTATGAGTATATACACAAATAAATGTGCACAACGTTACGTGCTACTGCAATAAAATAAAAATACTATGAGTATTAGCATGAATACGTAAGTGTATAAGCAGGCAGTGACAAGTATGAGCATAAGAACAATGTTACCAAAAATTTAATTACTAAAAGCGTTGTGTAGAAATTAGATAAAAGTCCACATCAGACAAAAATAGTGAATACAATTTTTTTTTATATTTTAGCACATATCATTTCTGGACAAAAGTAAAGGCAGAATATTTAAAAAAAATTCTTGGTCACACCTTTTAATATTTGCTTGTCAAAGATTTCCATTTAATAATTTTCTTAAGTATAACTCTTAAGCATAAAGTGCATTAATTTTTTTATTACATTTCTTGCAATATTAAATAATTTTTCAATTATTACACAAATTAATTTGAAATTTAAAATTTTTCACTCTTTAGTTTGAGAACTGCAGAGTGTTTGGCAAGATATTTCAGCTGCTTCTTATTCGAATTATGAATTACACAGCTTTACAAATGTTTAATTGGGAAAAATACCAAGAACGCCACATGCCTAGATCAGTTAATTGGGACCTCCTTAATAAGAAAAACGCTATAATATTTTTTTCTAAGCACCGTTTTTTAGATAACGGTAGTTTTGTGTTTTTCGGTGTATAGTTTAAATCAAACCCTTGTGGAGCCCAACTCAAAAGTCCGATCGAGATAAATGGCGTATTGTTGGAAAGGTAACTGAATGCCTTTTTTGTCGATATGCTGCAAATTTCTAGCTGACAAGAAATGGTTGAGTTATAGCACCTCAAACTTTAAAACTTGCCTATTTTTTACGTTTATTTAAAAATTTTTCATTTTAATTTCGTTTTTGTTCTACGTTATAGTAAAGATCTGGAATGTTTTAATATTTTACCAAATAATTAATTAATTAATTAATTACTAACATTTAAAGCGTAATTTGAAAAAAAATTTATGAAAAATAAGGTTTTTGTGAAGGATTTTGTAGATCGACAATATTTTAATTTTCATTGTTCACACACTATATTCGGTGTAAATTCAAAAAATTTAGATTAAAATGACGAGCGACTTGAACTTTTGCGTTTTTTTTCGGATAGATCTCTTGCCAATGAAGAACCCACAGTACTCCGCCATCATTTGTTTTGAACCCACCAGCCTTTGTAACGTCTCTCGATTTCTTCCATTTCTTGGTGAAAACTTTCACCTTGTTCATCACTTTCGGAGCCCAAGTTCGTGGGGAAAATATCCAAATGACTGAATAAGAAGTGTAATAATTTAGGTGTCATATTTAAACCTAAAAGTTAAAAAGAATAAATTTTCAAATGATAACGGCCTTTTTGATACATATGCTTCCACTCAACGCTTAGCAATGGCATTGAATTTTTGCAGTAATGTGTCTAACGATCGATGCCTCCAAATGAGCTGGTTCTAAATTACAGCGTTTTTCCTATTCAGGAGGTCCCAATTAACTGATCTAGGCATGTGGCGTTCTTCGTATTTTTTGGCTGTAAACCAGTGTTATTTAAAAAAAATTTAAACAATGTTAGTATTTCAACACCTACAAAAAATTATTTCTGGCAACACTTAATTAAATAAATGTAAAAAAGAAACATTTTCTCATGGTAGATAATCCAGGGTTTAGGCAAGAATGAGTATCGATACATACAAGTATGGTATAATAAAGTGTACAGGAGTATAAGCAAGTATGAGTAGAAACGGGTAATGAGTACATACAAGTATAAAAAAAATTTACATATGAACTACATAGAGTATTAAAATTAACTTTGCATTAATTATTATTTCACCGGTATTATGCACGCATGTGAATTTCAGAATTTAAATAAATTTATTTTACCAATTAAGAGGATATCAAGGCAAAATTAACATAAAATGTGATAAATATAAATATGCATATCGCTCATTTACTACAACAATGGCTTAAATCAAAAAAAAAATTTTTTTTCATTTCATTTAATAATGTGGAAATAAATCTCGTTCCGTTATTAAGATTCGGTTAAAATTTCATATAAATATTTCGTTTACTCATTTCTTGAGAGAAAACTAAAATTTCCTTTTTCCCTTAAGTTGTGTGTAAATTTATGTGCAGCCTCCACACAAATCAGGCAGACGACTCGTCTAGAAATTTAAATTTATATGAAAATCACTCAAAAATATGAGGGCTTTCCATATAAATTGTATGCTCAAGTCGACTGTGTGAATGTAGAAACAGGGTGCTAAAATTTTCTTTTTCTGACAATTTAGTATTTTTTTTTTTGAGTTATGAGGACTTTCTAGTCAGTAAGCCTCAAGTCCATAAAAAAAAACCTTTAAAAAACAAGCAACATCGAATTGTTAAATATTATTTGTTGGCAAAACATTTTAAAGGTAAATTGTTAACTTTGACTTGTGCACTTGGAAACGAAATACACATATTAATGAAATTCTTCAAATATTCTAATTTAAATTAGGTTTATCGAACGAATCTAAATGATTGTTCATTAAAAGATTTTGGATTTTAAACTAATTAATTGGAGATTGTAAATGAAAAACTAGACTCTTAGGCCGGGGAACTGCAGTCAAACTAGTTATTTAAAGATACTTATGTGTGTTTAGCCGCTTAATTAAAAAAATCTAATTAACAATAAAAACACGATGCAACGTTACAACTTTTTATATGAAATAAATAAGAATGAGGAAGCCGCTACACAGCGGCTCAGATGGTCCATGAATTGTGAAGATTTAGTAGATAATGTAATGATTAGATCATGTTTATTTTAGTTTGAAGCAAGCAATTCATGTTGTTTGTATTAATCGCTGATTGTACAGCAATGTAATTTTATTTAGAATTATGTTAATTTGCATTTTGGTGTATAACTGAATATTACATTTTATATTTAATTTGTTGTATAAATATTTATATAATATATATAAGTGTAGCTTTCAAATACACACAAATTTAATCAATAACTACTTCCAATTGTTTATTTTAACCAACAAAATATTTGTGATAATCTCAGAACCCACAGCAATTTATATTATCAATATATAACAACTCAAGCAAGGTGTGAGTGAGTTCTGTCATTATGCCTCATTTACTTCACTTCACTATATTAACTGCAAAATAAATATTTACCCCCATATTCACAAAAAAAAATAAAATAAAATGAGTTTGAAATCCATTTTAAGAAAATTTTTTATGATAATTTTGAATTTTAAAATATATTTCAAGTTCATTTTAATTTTTATGAATATGTTGGTTAGAATATGTTAAATTAACCTAAGCAATTTTTGATCTTTTGCTTGGAATTCTTTTTTTTATTTTGGACCTTACAATATAATACTCTTTAGATTAGATTTAGATTAAGATTAAACATATCTAAATTATGATCTCGTTCTGATATTTATCTAACATTCGCAAATTCGGAAATCGAATTATAATCATGACACGATCAAATGGTCAAATCAATGTCATACAACTTCAAAACGAAACCTTAAGGTCTTACCTAAGCAATTTTAGAAAGAGAAGAAAGAAAAACTTTGTATTATATTTAATTTATTGGCATTGCTCCGTCGAAGACTTAATTTATTTAATATAATTACATAATACGCTACTTGTATTTTACATTTGTATGGTACTCGTAGATTAATTTTAGACTTAAATATTTTCAGAAATTTGTAGTTCATACTTGAGCGATTTTCAGTCAAAACCGCTTATGTATTAGATTGATTTTTTTTATTATGGATTTTTTTTCAATGTCCGAACACCCAACAAAAAAAAATTAAAAAAAATTAAAGCTGAAATCTGAACAAAATTTTGCAATAATGGATTAGGAAGATACAGACAGGGTGGCTGATGAATTTTGCTACATTAAGAAACTGGAATAAATTTTTTTGTAGTGCATGGAATTTATTCAATCTTTTTTCATTTCAAATCCCATTGAGTTGTATTAAAAGTAATTGAATTAATCGTAAAGATAATTGAATTTAAATGCCCGCCCTGCTCGTTGTTGCAGGTGGGGAATCATAGCAAGAAGTTTTTCATCACTGCCCGCAAAGTTGATGTCGGAATTGCAGTTATTGTCGCAGTTGAACAATCTCTTTGAAACCACACAGAGTTGAAAGGAATTCTCTTTCGGTGTAGTTCCGGCTAAACAATTATTTTAGAATGCTCAAGTAACGGTCTCCATCAATCGTAATGCTTTGTCCGTTATGTTAAAAATAGTGTAGATCCACAGTACAGCGTGTAGCAACGGCACACAACACTATGACGCGAATTGAATAATATTTCCTCTCATGCAATTGTAACCACGCCATATGCGACAATTTTGTTGCTTTACATTACCGTTTTGATCGAAATGAGCCTCAACAGATATGAAAAGGCAATTCAATTTCCTCTTGGTAGCGGCTTTCATCAGCCACCCTGTATATATGTATATGATGTAAAACATTAAGCTTTAATGGCCCCTGGACCCGCCCACTATTTTGACCAAAAAAACAAAAAGATATACATTTTATATAATTTGATAAATGATGGAACTCTGAAAAAAGAAAAACATAAAAAAATAAACTAATATGAAATCAAACTGAAAATCCGATTTCTTTCTTAAAGCTGTGGTTCTTGTTCTTAAAGCTTATGCTATTTTCGTTTTTCTTTTTTCAAATCTCATCTAAGAAACAATATGGCCTTGAATTTTTCAGTACTCCGTACCAATTTTATTTTATTTATTTTTGCTAATATTTTAAGAAAATAATAGCAAATACCAGTCTAAGTACTTCTCATTGATTATACCACAGTACCATAAAGACCACTTCTCCTATAATAATTCACTACAATTCCATGTTTATTTAATCTTAATGCTAATAATTAATTTAAGTTTAGCTAGAAAGATAAAGGAATATAGAATATACGGTATTACCTAAATTAGTATTGTCTATCTTTTAATGTGTTTTTTTTTTAGAAAATCGTATAGATTTTCCAAATAAAAGCAACTTTAGTACGAACCTTTTAAATTATTCTATATTGAATACATACCACTCTTCCATAAATTTAAAGAAACTTCAATTTGAAAAAATGCAAAATTAAAATTTCAACTAAAGTGGCAGGCAAAGAAGTGGTGAAATATTAAATAATATCTATGCCAAAACTGCTGCTGTTTACTCCAGAGCCAGTTTTTAAGGACAAACTTGCGAAATATGCTTACTGTGGCAGGATTAGGCTTTTTCTGGGAGTCTCATACCAAACATATAGAAAACATGTATATATAATAAGAAAATTAAATTTCTAAAAATCCATAAATTAGATTTAGGAACCGGTTTTATAATCGGTTTTACAACCGGTTTTTATTGAAACCGGTTACAATAAACATAAGTTTTCATAGGAAATTTATTACAATGACTATGTTTTTTTATAAAAAAACCGGTTCTAAATAAAAAAAATTATTATAAAAATGGTAACCGGTTTTTATAAAAAGCATTTAGAGCAATGATGCGCACACAATGCCCCCGGGGGCCGAACAATTTTCGCGATTTACACATACACAACAGGAATGTTGACGAAGCGCACTGCAAAGAGTACAAAAGTTATAATTTTATTCAGTTGTATGCCAACTTTTAAGCAAGAAGGTTGATGTCGCTTGATTTGTTATGATACAACAACAAAATACACAGTTGAGATTACAAGTTAGAGAAAAAGAGAAGAACAACTGAGTATTTTTATGATTTTTTTTCCAACATTTGAATACACTTGGAATAATTTTATGTTTACATATTAACCATTTTTTATTATTTTGAAATGTGGAAGGTATATTATGAGAAAAATTTTTTATTTTCACTAAACATATTTAATGAAGCTGAGTGCCTTGTATGCAATCAAAAATTAAAAAGAATAAGTACATACAGTTTTAAGCGTCATTATGAAAGTCGTCATTTAGAAATGTGTAGTTTGTCAGGGGAGGACAGAGGATAAGCTTATTAATTAAACATAGTTCATGTTATTAATTAAACATAAAAAATGTTGTATACAAAAACATTATTCAATACATTTACCAGCGAATTTCTCCCAGTGCACTCACCACTACACACACGTTTTGAATCTGTTTCTCTTTGTGGACAACGCTGATTTAGAGTAACAACATTCCTTATATTTGTTACAATTATTGAAATTTTTATTAATAACCGTTTACGATAACCGGTTTTTATAAGAAAATCGGTTACAAAACCCGGTTTCTAAATTTTTTTTTATTATTTTATCAAATAACGTTGTCATTAGGCGCAAAAATTTTATTTTTTAGTCTCCAGTTAAAAAAATTAAACTACAACAAAATTCATAACCCGTGCTGAAGTACATACAACGAAAACAAGGTAGTGCGAAGTTGTAGTGCTTAAAACACAAGGCATATAATGCTAAGCCATATAATGCAGACCAAATCGCTTTGAAAAAACATACGTTACAAAATATTAAAAAAAGAACAAATTTTTTTTTTATTTTTACCTCATATTAAATTTTTTCTGGAATTTAAGGACCTTATTTGGCACGTTAAGCATTGACTAATTGTATTATAAAGACCAATTTTGTATATATTTCGTTTTTTTATAAAAAGTTTTTCAATATACAATTTGTAAATGCTCAGAGTTGCTTTTTACAGAATAAACCCGTAAATTTTTTTTACAAAATACGACAACTAACTTCATTGCTGTAACTAAAAGCCTTTCAACTAATGCAGTGATTGTTTTGAGATACAAATACATTGAACCTTACGGTTTGTTTTGGACAACAATTTTGTGTGTTCTCGAGTTCTTAATTATGCAGATTTCACCTAATACATATACAAAAATTGCTAAAATAAACCCATTCAAGAGAAACTATCAACAACAAGTTTGTCGAATAATTCGTGATAAAAAAAACCGTGTCTCTAATCGTTTTCGATAACGTGCTCATTCGATTAGGTTTTCTTTTCAGTTTGAGATCATGGCATTCGCTTTCGAGCAATCTAACAATATTGTTCGATATCTAATGCCATAATCTCAAACTGACTAAATACGTGATTAAATCAGCTCGTTGTCGAAAGCGACAATTAAACCACAAATTATCAAATAATTCGAAAGGCACAAGCTCCCTTGCAAAAGCTAGAGGCAAATCGCAGCACTCGTTATTGAAAGAAACTACGAAATATTTCCATATAAACTCTATTGAAATACTTCGTAATTTCGTTCGATAACGAGTGCCGCGATTTGCCCCCTGGTTTAAACAAACCAGGAAATTTTGAGAAATCCCAATCCTCGCTTAATACAAAAACCTGTTTGGCAACTTTATTTATTTGCCAGTTCTAAAAATAAATCATTTTTCCCCAATAAACTAAAAATTTCAACAAACTGACTTAAGCGACTATTTGTGAAAACCACATAAGTACTTGTCATTATACAATTGATTACAATCACATCAATTTAACTGGGAGTATATGAGGGTTAAGATTATTTTTTTTTCTTTTCATCGTTCATTTATGCTTTAAATACTTTTGTGTAACAATTACTTTTAGAGTTCAAGTTCATCAAAAAATAAATATAAAAATAAGGTGCGGTTCTTGATGGAGTTAAACAAAAAGAAACATTCATATTTGTCGGTACGTACATACATAAGTTCATACGTAAATAAATTTGTTTCTATTTATATTTTATTTTTTTTCTATTGGTCATTCATTCCACTCAGATAGAAATCACCGTTTCAATGGTGATTGTATCTCTACAGCTTTGTTCAAAAGTTCGGCGCGTACTACACACTCGTAATGTATTTGTGTTTTGTAGTTTCCCAGTTGACCTGAGATTCGGTAAAAATAACAAATGCTCACTAAAGCGAAAAATTTCGAAACAAAATTCTTCTTTATTCCTTCGCTAATCTAAGAATATTTTAATGTTCGCTAAAACTTCGAGCTTCAAACTTATCTCGATAGTTTTTCGAATGTGTGATGGTAGTGGAGTGGATGTGTGCCAGCGAAACTTCGAGATCGTATATTTTTTTGGGATAAAAGTGAGCTGCAGGTGAAATTTTTTCGATTCATTTTTGAGTGTCACTCTCGATAGTTTTACACGATAAATGTTCTAGATATCAATAGCGAAAGACTTGATCAAGTGGGTTGTATAACAAATATTTTGTTTTAAAAAAATTCTACATATAAATGTTTGTGTGTGTGCATGAATGTAGTCTGCTTTTAGCAGACACAATTCAAATAACAAGTTGCCACAACTAGAAATATATAATTGTATGCAATTGAACTTGTTCATTAAGTAACGAAACTGTCATTTCAAAAATTTGAGAGGGTCTGCATGAATGTATGTGTGCATGCATGTATGTATACATGTATGTATGTATTTATGCATGTATGAAAGTGTGTTTGTTTTCATGTGGCAAGTTATTTCAAACGTGGCAACAAGATTGCCAACGTGAAAAATTATTTCTTCTTATAATTAAATGATTTGCTTTTGGGTCTCTGCCTTATCGTGGTTGGCGTATTTCAAACATGATTACAACTATTTGTAATAGATTAAAGAAGATTGCAACAGTTTTTCTTTAATCTATTACCAATTAGGCAGTATTATATTTTTTTTAAATTGTTTCCCACAATTAAATTTGATTCTCATCAGGTTATTTTTGGAGGTATGTCTAGGGTTCTAAGTATTCGCCTTAGAAATTACACCTCCATAGATTGTATCCTTGATAGTTATTTATATACACTCAGTAAAAATCTGTGACTTAAAAATAAGAAAGACTCACATTAATTGAATAACATATCAATATAATAGCAAATGTATATTAATGTACTTAAAAATAAATAAAATTGATTAATTAATACTGTAAATTATTATTATTATATATATCTTTATGAATATAATTCTAAGATTTAATTTAATTAGAGAGCACTAGCAAGGTTGGCCATCAGCTCTTACTTTAAATTAACATTTTTCAATATTGAAATAAAAAATTTCAACATGACTAGACTTTCGTTAATGTTTCTTGTTAATTCAAAATGCTTTTTATTGGTTTTAAGCTTTTTTTCTCTGGGTGTGCAGTTGCCACCAGTTTTCAATGAGCTTCAAGATGCAAATATGTTCATTGCTATACTTAAATATAATTATAGAATTTTTACGTTTGTAAATGTTCGTAGATATTGCAGACTGGCATCATTAATTTCAGAGTTGCTTAATCAGTTCACACAATGATGGTTGCTGTGTGAATTAATAAGATCCCACATGCTGAAAAGGTAGTGCAGTGGAATTTTTTTGAGATAGTGCAGAACCTAAAGAGATCTACCAGCTGGGTGTCAGAGGCTATGTTCTTACAAGGCCGGCCAGCCAGAGAGTAGGACGAAAAATTCCTCTTTCTCATCTAGGCACGCAGATTAAAGGAACCTCTGGGCAGTTCTGACATACATACACTCGCGATGATACTAATGAGGAGCGGCCTTTTTTTCAAAGCTTTTAAACTGTTGATTATTTAACATTCAGTAAGGTTAAAAAAATTACTGTATATTCAGGAAATTGGCAATCATATTCGTCTTGCATGTGGTACATGTCAGCGCTTAAATATTTAATTTATGTAAGAGGTCATTGCCATTTTCAAGAAAGCCCTAGTGGCCTTTAAATTTCTCTATAAGTCTTTAAGGCCTAAGATCTAGATCATCCTGATAGTGCATTCTTAAAAACCCCATCCTATATTGAATAAATGTCTACACACACGTTAACACCACGACTTTGGGATCAAAGAAGCTAATAGCGGCCAAACCGTTTCTGACAGTCATTAAATAGCAATGCCACGCATTTTTCTGATGAGCATTAGTGTCAATTTGTAACAGTTGATGTATGAAAGTTACAGAACTACAATGAATTCAGCAGATACTAATGTTATTGTAATATCATAGCGCCTTCCTTCATCCGTATTGTGTATAATAATCAGCGAAGTAAAATAACCAAACAAAAATGGCCAATAAACACAGCTTCAAAAAATTTAATAAGCCCCATTGACAACAGAGGCGCTGCAACACTGCCTTTTAAAAACGTGAAAAAACAGAATTGTAAAAGAATGAAGCTTCCCCTATCTCTTCCACTATCACTTTCCCAGTAAGAGTATAAGCCATTCATTGCCTGAGTGTTACTTCTCTTTAAAAAAAATTTGAATATAGTGATGCTATTTAAAAAAAGATTTTCAACACATTTGACAGCTTTTATTATAGTTTAGACCTTTGCCAGAAAAAACGTACATGCAGCCAATGACAGCAAATTATATAGAAAGAAATTTTTAAAAAATTTCCATATAAATTCTATTGAAATATCCTGAAGTTTCATTAGGTATCGAGTTCGTAATTCAGTTCTTGGTGACACCAAAAAAATCTATAATCCGAGAGTATACCTAACATTAAACTGCATTATCACATAAAACAGTATTACCCCTAAGACAAGTAGTGTCTTAATTAATGTGCAGATAATTGGGAAAATACATGCATGTTTTTATTTTACATATGACTGTTAATTTAAGTGTTGGATTTTCAAAACACGTTATATGTAGATACAAGAGTTTTGACAATTATACTGTGTAAACTTGTTAGCAAGTCGCATTATGCTTGTAAATAAAAGAAAGAAGGACAGCTGATCATATCATGATTTAAACCTTGAATTAACAGATAAAAATTAAAATTTTTGTTCGAAAAGTTTAAATGGAAGGCTTATATTGCATTAATATTTGAACAAAATCTGGTAGTATAGCAGACATAATCTATTAGATTTGCCGTAGTAAACGAGATATATTTCGTTAATAGACTTTGACGTAATCTGCTTAAAATCTACTAGAACTTAGTGATGCAACTATGGGTTTTTTTTAATTTGGAACAAAAAGTCAGCCTGTGTACTAGACTCGTACTAGGCTCGTTTTTGACACAAACCAATGATCAAGCTCATTTAATTAAAATGGATTTGATCATTGGTTTGGAAAGAAAGAGTTCGATACAAATCCACTGTGTTAATAAAAGGGTGCGTGAGTTAGCTAAATTACAGTTGTTAGGTTGTAGTTTTGGAAAATATTCTGTTTTTTTTTTATAAAAAATATTGAAAAATGTCAAAAAAACTGTGTGTAACCAACATAGACTTATATAAAGATATTAAATTAAATCTTGCTAGATCAGATGTTTTATATAATTCTAATAATGGCTGATCCAAGTAGAGATACTGTTTTCAATATCATTTTTTGCAAGATAACGTGTGAGTCGTGTTATGTTGTCATGTTATTTTTGCTTAGTATTGTTTGGCATTTTATAATGGAAAGACTTGCGCCTGAACAACGACATCACTTCGCTCTATGGGCTCTTGAAAAGTTCCACGAAGATCTGACGTTTTCGAGGTAAATTTTGCTTAGCAATGAGGCCCATTTCTGGCTCAATGGGTATGTAAATAAACAAAATTCCCTCATTTGGGGCAAAGAACAACCTAAATGAATTCAAGGACTGCCACTTCACCCAGAAAAAATAATGGTTTGGTGTGGTTTGTGGGCCGGTAAAATTATCGCTACATATTTCTTTAAAAATTATGCCGTTGCGTACGTAACCGTCAATGGCGACCGTTATCGTGCCATGATAACCGACTATATGATGCCTGAAATTGAAGCTCGTGATCTCGGCGACATTTTGGTTTCAGCAAAACGGCGCCACTTCCCACACATCTTATCATTCAATGGATTTACTGAGAGAACATTTCGGTGAGCACATAATTTCACGTTTTGGGCTGGTCGATTGGCCACCAAGATCGTGTGATATCATACCGTTAGACTTTTTCCTGTGGCGATATGTAAAGTCTAAAGTTTGTGCGGACAAACCCGCTCCGATTCAGGCTTTGGAGGAAAACATCACACGTGTCATTCGCCAGTTACCAGTCAAAATGCCCGAACGAGTCATCGAAAATTGGACTCAACGGATGTACCATCTGCGACGTAGCAAAGGCCAACATTTGATAGGCATAATCTTCAAAAAATAAATGCCAAAGAATGTTCTTTCAAATAATAATAAACATTATCTTTTCTTTAAAAAAGTAAGGAACCTCAAAAAGGATCACGCTATATTTAAGAGCCTGTCAACGACTTAAAAAATTTTATAAGAAAATAGCCAACCAATCTTTCGGATATAACATAGAATTAAAAGGAAAATGTGTAACTTGAAAGTCAAGAATTATTTAAAGCACACCAGCTTTATCTTCAAAAGGCAGTTATTAAAATTTAGAGTTGTGTTATTAAAAATTTCTGAAGCATTAAAATTTGTAATATTTAAATATTTCAACTTTGTCGTTTTTTTATATAAAGGTAATGCTGTTTTAAGTAATAAACTTGTGTGTTTCAAATTACATTTTGGTAACTCTGTACTATGACGAAATAAACTTATTTCAGCTGTCAACAGTATATGTCAATACCACTACAACTTTAAATCAGTTTTAGTACACTTAATTACAATTTAGTACAATTATGGGGTTGTTAATAATGCAAAGTAAAATAATAATTCATGGAAACCTTTCCGTAGGCAGAGACCAACAAATGATAACTTTATAACATGCAAAACTATATCAAGGTTTTTTTGTATTTTTTTTTTTAAGAATTTGTCGTAAATACCGACAAAATTACAAACTAAATAAATGAAAATTATTTTCAAGTCATAATGAAACCACCATTTGGAGTTATTATTAATTTTATTTGTATTAATGTTATTAGAGATCATAAAATCGAATTTGTTAATGATTAAATAAGCAAAAATAAAAAATAAAAATTAACAAAATCTATATAACATGTCATAAACAGCAGCCAGCTTCACAACAATAGATATTAAGCAAATTGCGAAATTTTAAGCAAAAAAAATTTTATTAGTTCTAATAACGGTAATTTTTATGAGCTGCCAAGAATCATGACAGCCCATTAAATAGCAAAAACATTTAATAATACACCTTGCCTTTCTGTCTGGCTAACGGCTGCGAGCCAAACATCAACATTAAACACTCTTGGCTCGTTGCCATTTTCATTAATTTTTATTTTATTTATTTGCTCTATCACCAAATTCTAGTTTCTGATTTCAAAATTTTAAACTGTCTGGCAGAATAATATTTTAAATATAAAATAAAGCATGATCCTTTTCATATGTTGTTCACGTCCTCTAGCACTTTCTATAGTGTGTTAGAGAGTTTAAGGATTTAAAGCTTTTGATCACACAACTTTTTTAATCGAAGAATAGTTAAGAAGTTTTCTTGCCAAACTTGTATGTAGTTCAGTTTGAAATTAAAAATACTTCTATCTCTTTCTCTCAAGAAAGAGACATAAGCAAACGACATATATACTCCTTTCTCATTTCTCCCCCATAGTCTAAATTTACACTATGCAAGTCTTGTGGGGAAGAGAGACGATGGGAACAGACCCGTTTCTTTTCCCCTCTCTCTCTCTCTCATAACAAACTATTCAGCTTAGCAATAAGACTTGCACAGTGTAAATTGGGACATACCAAATTAAAAGCTCAATAATTTCCGGTATTTTGTGAAATTCCCCAAATAAATATTTAAATTCTTAAGATTTATGTGTGTTAATTAACAAAGAACTACATTTCGAACAACAATGACCGGGTTTTACGAACGCGTGACTGATTATAATTAGACATACACACACACACACACGATTCTAACGGATGTAGAAGAAGAAAATGTTACAGATAATGAAATCAGTTAAATAAATAAATCAGGCGATTTATAAATTAGCAGAATCAAGTGGGTTACGGATATATTTTACAATGTCAATGAAATAACAGAAAACAAAAATAACAAAAAAAAAAAAAAAACTCTTGTATTTATGCAAACATGTGTATTTATTTAGATTTGCCCAAGTATTTGCGCCGCTATTATATTTTATTTTTATCATACATAAAACACACAAAATTAAAATCATTTAATACAAAATTAACTTTGCCAATATCCGCCTTCAACAGGTGTCATTGATAGTAAATCAAATCGAAGATAGAAAAAATATCCATTTGAAAACGAATTTAAAATACTCGTACATGGAGGTTGTTGCTGGATTTTTCCAACATCGACTCACTGACCGCCACCACTAAACAACTAAACAATCAGCAAGCAACCAACCACTATTAATAATATGTAATGAGAGACAAAACAAAAATATATTCAATAAGAAAAAAAATAGCCACCAGCAACTACAATTGCTTAAAATGACAATTTGGTCTTGGTTGCTAATTCATTTTAAAATTACAAATTAAAATAAATTCAAAATATTTAAATATTTCAAACTATGCAAATTATCGTATATTGTTTAAAATGTCTTTATTAATTCAAATGGGTTATACATAGAAATATATTTGCATTTAATTTTCTATAAAATATTGTTATTAGGTTTGTAATTTGTTAAAAAAAAACCACGACGGCATCTTCATTTTATTAAAATTGTGACAAGTTTTTGTAGCTTCCCGCTGCTGCTCTGTGTGTTATTATTACCCTTTAAAATTTAAGTAATCGTAATTTGAAGATTATAAATAAATACCATAAATTTTGCATTATTAAGCAGGTCACAAGACAAAATAAAACCTGATTCTATTAGAGGAGGCAAAAAAAAAAAGTTAAAATTCAGTAAAGTGCACCTTTAACTGGCACGCGAGTGGCTCCGTACGAACACTACATATGTAAATATGTAATACTATACGAACTTAAGTCTATATTAATCTAATATTTAACCTGGTGTAAACTTTTTTATTTATTTAAGTAGCCGGTAAATTTTTTCGGCTTAAGCGATTTTTTCGATTTTTTTATTTTTTTTAATTTTTAGGAAATTTTTTTCGATTTTGCGATTCATTTCGAGTTTTGGCGTTTTTCTAGTTTTGGCGATTTTTTCGGTTGATTTTTTTTTATTCGGCGCTTTTTTTAAATCTTGCCGATTCTTTCGGTTTTTGTTTTTTATTTAAAAAAAATTTTTTAGCGTTTTTTTTTTTAGTTGAGCCTCTTTTTTCGTCTTTGCGATTTTTTTTCGGTTTTGTAGCGCTTATTTTTAGTTGAGGCACTTTTTTCGTTTTTGCGATTTTTTCTGTTTTTTGCGTTTTTTGGTTTGGGCGATTTTTTTTGATTTTTCGATTTTTCTTCGTTTTTGGAATTTTTTTTTCGTTTTATATCGATGTTTGGCGTTTTTCTAGTTTTGGCGATTTTTTTCTTGCTTGTTTATTTTTATTTGGTGCTTTTTTTAATCTTGCCGATTTTTTCGTTTTTTGTTTTTTTATTTAAAAAAAATTTTTTTGCGTTTTTTTTTTAGTTGAGCCTCTTTTTCGTCTTTGCGATTTTTTTTCGGTTTTGTAGCGCTTATTTTTAGTTGAGGCACTTTTTTCGTTTTTGCGATTTTTTCTGTTTTTTGCGTTTTTTGGTTTGGGCGATTTTTTTTTTTGATTTTTCGATTTTTCTTCGTTTTTGGAATTTTTTCGTTTTATATCGATGTTTGGCGTTTTTCTAGTTTTAGCGATTTCTTTCTTGCTTGTTTTTTTATTTGGTGCTTTTTGCCGATTTTGTCGTTTTTTGTTTTTTTTTAATTTTTTAAGTTTAGATCTTTCTTACTTCTGACGATTGTTTCGAGTTTAGCATTTTTTTAAATTTTTTGAGTTTTTTTCTAGTTATTGCAATTTTTTCGGTGTCTGTTGGTTTATTTTATTCTTAGCGATTTTTTTAAGTTAGTTGAGGAGCTTTTTTCGTTTTTGCGATTTTTTTTTTGGTTTTTGGCGATATTTTTTAGTTGTTTATTGGTTTTGACGTTTTTTCTTAACCAAGTTTTTTCTTAACCACTTAACGATTTTTTCGAGTTTAGAGTTTTTTTAGGTGATTCTTTAGATTCTTCGATTTATCTTCGTTTTTGGAAATTTTTTCGATTTATATCGATTTTTTTAATTTTTCTAGTTTTGGCGATTTTTTCCGGTTTTTAGCGATTTTTTTTTCAGTTGTTAATTGGCTTTAGCATTTTTTCTAATTTTTGACGCCTTTTATCGTTTTTGCTATTATTTTCGGTTTTTGGCGAATTTTCAGTTGTTTTGTCGATTTTTTCGGTATTTGTTTTTTTTTTAGTTTTAGCTATTTTTTAGTTTGGGTGCTGTTTATGAGTTTTAGCGTTTTTTTCCAGGTTTTTGTGATTTATTTTAGTTTAACGATTTTTGTTTGTTTAAGCGTTTTGTATAAGCATTGGCTTCTATTTGGAACTTGAAATTTTTTCGGATTTTTTCGATGCTTTTTAATTTAAGCGATTTTTTCATTTAAGCGACTTTTTTAGGTTTTTAGCGAACTTCAGACTATATCATAAATTTTTGTTGTTGGCTTATTTTAGTTTTAGCGATTTGTTTAGTTGATATGTTTTTTTTGGGTTTGTGATTTTTTTTAGTTGTTAATTGGTTTTGGTGTTTTTTCTTATTTTTGCGCTTTTTCCTTTTTGCTATTTATCGATATTTGGCAATTTTTTCAGTTGTTTTTTTAAATACGCCACTTTGTCCTAGTTGTGTCGATTTTTTCGATACTTGTTTATTCTTTTTAATTTTAGCGATTTTTAAATTTAAATTTCTTTCGAATTTACGATATTTGTTCAGATTTTGCGATTTTTTTTAGTTCTTGCGATTTTTACAGTTTTTGTTGATTTATTTTAGTTTTAGCGATTTTTTTTTAGTTTAGGCACCTCTTTTTAGTTAGTTTTAACGATTTTTTTTAGTCTAGGAGTTTTTCTTAGCTTTAGGGATTATTTCAATTTTTAGATTTTTTTTTAGAGTTTTGCAGTTTTTTTAGTTCTGGCAATTCTTTCGTTTTTGTTTTTTAATTTTAGTTCAAACGATTTTTTTACTTTAAGCGCGATTGTTTTTTTGAAATTTTTTCAGCTGTTTTTTAGTTTCGACGTTTTTTTCGTTTTGGTGATTTTTTGCATTTCAGCGACTTATTTTTATTTTGTTCATATATTTCATTTAAGTGCTCTTTTCATTTCGTTGTGGTTTTTTTTTAATTTTGGAATTATTTAGTTTTAAAATTTTTTTAAAATTTCAAGAGTTTGTCTCTTAAGATTTTCAAAATTAAATTAGAAGATAGAAAACCTTTTCATTTGGATTTTTTTTAATTTCAGTATTAATTTGTGTAGTCTACATTAAAATACACTAAGTTTGAAAATTTCAAATGTCTATACACCAAGGTGTATTGATCTGAACCTCAAGTTCAAAATGAAATAAAGATGTTTGTTTTAGAGTTTTCGTTCGAGGATCTTTGAATGTTTATGTTTGTGTACGTGAATTATATGAGCGTTTTTCTAAAATATCTTGGCCAAGGTATAGCTACTGTTGAGTTTCTAAAGCAGAAATGAAATGTATGCGAACGTTACCTAACAAACAACAAACAAAAGTTCTTCATATTCTTCAACTATAATTATTCAAATATATTTTGTTTAATAGTTTTAGGAAAACCCTATGATCACAATATAATCAGTTACGAATTTGACTTTGCCGTTAACAACTTTTACTATGACTTTATGCAAATGTTTTGATTTGAATTTTATATAATTTGATTTAATGAGAACATTTGCCTACAGAAGATATTAAGGTCAATACATTAAATGAGAATTATCATTAAACATTAACAGTATTTTTTGACTAACTTATAAATGCACATATTATATTACGAGTATTTACTGATAATTTAATACGAGGCGTATTCCATTAAGATACGAACATTTAGAGAAACAAACAGTGTAATCACAATATTTTAGTTAAACTTATTGATGCATTAAAATTTTAAAGTCGTTTCTTATCTTGTAATTTAAAAAGGTATAAATTAGTGTATCTCATATATTATTTGTTTAATTTAAGTTTAACTAATTCTTTCAGGAAGGTGTTGGCGTATTCCATAAACCAGCATGAAGAGCTAAAGCAAAAGTGAATGGAAATCAAAGAAGGAACTTAAAAATAAATTAGTAAGTTAATAGTTTTGAGATTCGGTGAACTGTTTTTTATCATTAGAAATAGAAAGATGTTTAACAAAAAATACATTGAGTAAGGTCGTAATACTGTCACAAAGCACGGCATAGTACATATTAACTGCGACAGTCATAACGGTAGCAAAAATTATATTAAAAAGAAACAAGTTAGAAAAAAATGTTTAAAACATTTTTAGAGAAAATATAGTGTTGACCTAGTCGGTCAACATGCTAATTTCACTTTTTATTCAAAATAAGCTTCAAACACATAATTTTTAAAAATTTAAATATCGTTATGTTGTTTTTCTTACTGTTATGCAGTGGTAAGCAAATATGCTAAGTCCAAAAAGAAAAAATAACAAGAAATCTCTCAAGTCCAGCAGAAAACCATCTGCATATATTTGTATATTTGCATTTACTTAACAAATAACTTTTCGTGTTAATTTAAAATAACAAAATTTATAGTTTCGTTGCCCTCACACATATGTATTTAGTTTACATTTAAACGGTTTTTTGTCCCTCCCAAAAAATTTAAGAAAATGTACTTAGCATATTTGCCAACGACAAACTAAAAAAAAAAACGTTCACAAAAAAAATTTTTATAAAAAAAGTACCTTTTTAGAAAAAGAAAATTTCAGGCATAACCTTACTTAGAAAAGTACTTTCTCTAAACGCACATTTTAAAATAGTACCATTTCAAAAAATAGCTTAAAAAAATTATCAGACGAAAAAGGGTACTTTATCGTCTGATATAAATATCCTGAAGAAGTTAGCCAATGGTTTACGAAATATCGAAAAATTAAAAACAATATATATTAAATTGACCTAAAGCTTAAAAAAATAGTTTCATTAAATTATGAAAGTACGTTTTTCAAAATAGTACCCTTTGGAAAAAAGGACATATATCAAAAAATAGTACCTTATGCAAAAAAACCTTATTCAAAAAAGTGCCTTTTTTTATATTGTGTTTTTTTCAAAAAAAGTACCTTTTGAAAAAAGTACCTATTTCAAAAAAGTACCTCACTCAAATAAAGCATCTTTTTCAAAAAAGTACCTTATAACATCTTTTTGAAAAAGTACCGTTTTAAAAGTACCCTTTTTTAAAATTTCCTTTTGAAAAACAGTTTAAAATTAAAGAAGAACAATTTCCTTAAATACAAATACTTTTTTGTGAAGTACTAAAAGGAACTCTATGGGAAGAAATCCTTGAATAAAAAATTTTTTTAAAGTATTTTTTGATTATATATAAAAATTCTTTCAAATTAACTTTCGTTTATAGAAAAAAGTAATTTTTAGTATTTTTTTATATAATTCTTCTAGTTGTTTTTTAATTTTTTTTAATAATATAATAACCTATTTAATTTTTAAGCTTGAGGCTTGTTTTTCTTATAAAAATGTTATTTTTGATTCGATATTTTGTCACTTTTTTGTGTGATTTCTTCAGGATGGAAGCAAAAAGTTCTTCTTCTTCTTCAGGAAAAAAGAAAAAAATCTTTAAAAAGCAACCCAAAGGAGCGGCGAAATATTTAAGTAAAAATAGTATTTTTATACAAAAACCAGACCTCAAGCTTTAAAAATTAAATATATATTATTATATTATTTATATAATGGGCTTTATTACGAGACTACGACGATTTTGTGCTAGACTAAAGAACATTGCAACCTATTTTATTTAATCTGGTACAAAATCGTTGTCGTCGTAATCGAAATGCGACTCTCGTAATTATACCCATTACTTCTTAAAAAATATTTTTTTTATATTTTTATATTTCATTAAAGCAAGAAAATAAATTTTTTCACAAAAGTACCTTTTGTAAGAAACTAGACCCATTACTTCTCAAAAAATTTTTTTTTTTATATTTTTATATTTCATTAAAGCAAGAAAATAAATTTTTTCACAAAAGTACCTTCTGTAAGAAAAATTACATTTTTTCACACAAGTACCTTTTGTTAGAAAAATTTAATTTTTTCACATACATAATTACCTTTTGTAAGAAAATTAATTTTTGAAAAAAGTACCTCTATAAGAAAAATAGAAAATTTTCAAATAAGTACTTTTTGTAAAAACTTAATTTTTTTTCAGAAGTACCTTTTGTAAGAAAAACTAAATTGTTTGGCAGAAGTACCTCTTGTAAGAAAAATTTAAATTTTTTTGTCAAAAGTGCCACTTGTAAGAAAAATAAAAATGTTTCACAAAAGTACTTTTTGTAAAAAAAATATTTTTTTTTTCACAAGTACCTTCTTTAAGAAAATAAATTTTTCCACAAAAGTACCTTTTGTAAGAAAAATTACATTTTTTCATAAAAGTACCTTTTGTAAGAAAAACAGCATTTTTTGGCAAAAATAGCACTTGTAAGAAAAATTAAACCGTTCACAAAATTACCTTTTGAACGAAAATTTAAATTTATTCACAAAAGTACCTTTTTTAAATTTGTTCACAAAAGTACCTTTTTTAAATTTTTTAACAAAAGTACCTTTTGTAAGCACAATTAAATATGTTTAAAAAGTAACTTTTGTAACAAAAATTTAATTTGTTCGCAAAATTACCTTCTGTAAGAAAATAAATTTTTTCATAAAATTAGCTTTCATAAGGCAAATGTATTTAAAAAAAAGTACCTTTTTATATGGGTGCTTTTAATAGAAGTAACTATTTGAAAATGGTACTTTTTGATAAAAAGTAATTTTTTTTCTAAATGAACATTTAAAACAAATTCACTTAAAAAACACCGTTTTTTAAAGCATATTTCAATAAAGAAGTTACATAAAAATAATACCTTTTACAAAAGTCCCTTTTTTAAAAAATGTTTTTTTCTAAATGAAATTTTTCAAAAAAAAAAAAATACCTTAAAAAAGTGCATGAAAAATATAAAAAAAATTATTGTTAATAAATAAAAGATCTTTACTTAAAAATATATAAAAAAAAATACTTTTTAACTTTTACAAAAGATCCCTTTTTAAAATATTTTTTATTGAACTTAAAAAAAATTTGATTTAATATTTTATTTTATTGACATTGAAAATAAAAACAAATATTCCGATTTTATTGCTGTTAAGTTTTTTTTCCCACATCGTGGGTCATGCTTTTAGTTTTGTATTAATTTGGGGGGCATTCTTTGTTTTCGTTTATAATTTTAATAAAAAAATTCTTAAAGTTTATTTTTCACAAGCAACTGTTAAGACTCCTACAGCTCTTTTATATCAAACCACCCTCGGTTTTTGCCAGCTGTTATGACAAATTAAGTCATCATAAAAGAAGCCTTCAGCAAATTTTCATTAGTTAAATTTTTTTTTCAATTTAATTTGATAACTTTGTTGCCCCGTATTTTTTGTCACATTGCCCAAGGTATGTTTGGATAATTTTTTTTTTATAAAAAAATTTTTTGTTATTTTCCTTAACTCTATAATCTGTGGAAATTGGCCATTTTAAAGGTATTTAGGTAATTTTTATGCCAACGTGCTTCTTGTAGATAATGTTTGTGTACCCTCAGCAGTGAAAAAAACTAATTCAATAAAAAAAAACTATTTCCTTTTGGTCAAAAGCCAAATTTACAAATATTTGTTTTATGTTTTTCCTGCATTTTTGTTTTTGCTTTCTTGTGGTTTACGGGTACAAACAGTGGATTAGAGTTAAAAAAAAACAAATTGTGACTGTTGATTTCCAGTCATGAGTCATATTCATTCATAAGCCAATCATGAGAACTTGGCAAAAAGATTATGAATTCGTTTTAGTTGCAGTCTTTATTTTTTTTTGTATAATGTCGCTGGTTCGAAAACTCTCATTGATTTAAATCAGTATTACAAAGTTTTTAATTTAAACGGTTGTTAATTTTGGGTGTGTCTGTGCAGCGAGCGTATGAGTTTTACTACATATTGAGCTGCACTAAATTTCAACATTTCGATAGCAGCATTTTAAATGCAAATCATTATTATTTATAGAAATTTTTTCTCAGCTTTTCTCAGTGATATTTCTTTTATAATTTGTTTAGAAACAAATTTTTTTAAGCTGACAATAATATCCCGGAAGGTGTCATATTTTGATGAGAAGAAAGTGAAGCTGAAAATTGTTGTGATCTTGGGAAAAAAAGTTTAGTATGACAGATTTTGTTTAGATTTACTTTCTCATCACTGTAAGTTGTGCAGAATATTTTTATTAAATGATTTTTTTTTTTGACGCAGAAAATATCTGTCGAGATATTTTACAATAATTTTTGATAACTTAATGCCTTTGCCAACATTTATTGAGACTTACTTTTCAAATTTTACAGACAAAAATCCTGATATATTAAAGTACAATAAGTAGGTTGGGTTAAATGAAAGTTTAATCGTTCACTTCCCCGGATATTAATGGTGGGAAGAAACACTACCCGAATTAATAAAAGAAATAATTTTTTTTTTCACGATGTGAAACTTTGTATTAAAACAATACATAACTATATATATTGAGAGATTATTATTTTAATAAAAACGAAAAGTCTGTTAAAAACATAATTTGCTATCAGTACCTCAAATATTTGGAATCGTACCTCACACTCTTCTATATTTATATTAATATTTTGTAATCAGCAAGCTTAAAAAAATAAAAAAGTATTATTTTTAAGCTACATATCGTGAGCTGAAGCTTAAAAAGCCAAGTAATTACCAAAAATCTCAAACCTGCATTTCTAATTAATTATTGGGTATTATTCGTACATCCAAACATTTACTAAAACAACGTCAAAATATTTTACTTTCAAGAGTTGATTAACCAAGATATTGGTGTGAAATTTGTACACTATTTGAACATCTCTATGATGGTTAATACTGCATCATTAATTAAAAAATTACTTTTTTTAAATTAACACGTTATTTGAGTAAACTGTCAATACTAAATAAGGATAATCTGTCAAATTAAAAATGCAAATAAGGAAAATTTACTTAAGAATAATTAAGTTTAGTTTTTTTCTTCTTTTTTCTCTCAAAAGTTAATAAAGCGTACTTACGTGATTTGGCAATTCAGCTAACGATATAAGACTTTATTCTCACTTTTAGTGATAAAATCTAGAACTTGATTTAACATAAAATTAATGTTCTTGTTGTTATGAAAAAAACAATAAATTAGTTTATGATCCTTGGACGATTTAATAGAACTATAAAAAGG
The DNA here is from genome assembly GCA_905220375.1 of Tachina fera. Classification (NCBI taxonomy): domain Eukaryota; kingdom Metazoa; phylum Arthropoda; class Insecta; order Diptera; family Tachinidae; genus Tachina; species Tachina fera. The sequence continues at coordinate 96,217,815 of LR999967.1, read as the reverse complement.
TGACGAAATACTATATTTATTTTTTTAATTTCTGTTAATAATTAAATTGTTTGTTTTATTGCTAAATATTCTAGTTAAGACATTTATTGTTATGAATATCTTAAAAAAAATGTCTTGATTTTTCATGACAAACAAGACAAGATAAAAAAAAATTTGCAAAAAAATATAAAAAAATAAAAAGATTTTAAACTAAAAAAAAGTAGAAGAAAATAAACTAAAATAAAATAAAAATAAAGTAAAACTATATAAAATAAATTCAAATAAAATAAAATAGTATGAATAAGAAAAATAAAAATTAAATTAAATAAAATTAAATAATATAAAATAAAATAAAATAAATTAATAACGGCCTGGCCCACGATGTCGACAAGAAACTATCTATCGCTTGCTTATATTGAAAACAAAAACAAATTTTCTTATTTTGTTTTTGTTTTCAATATAACTAAGCGACAGAAAATTTCTTGTCGGCATCGTATATATAATTTAAATCAAATTAAACTAAAATTAAATAAAATTACAAAAGTTTAAAATTTTAAAACCCCCGAATATATCCAGAGAAGATGCGATTTATTCTAAACGGCTGGACCGATTTTTTAAAACATGGCTAAGAACCCTCTCGATCAAATCACCTTTTAAACAAAAAAACCAAATCAAAATCTGTCCAGCCGTTTGGTCTGTACGTGGACACGGACAGACACACAGACACAAACTACAAACTTATAACACCCCTTTTTTTAGTCGGGGGTTAATAAAATAAAAGGAAATAAAATAAAATAAAATAAAATAAAATAAAATAAAATAGAATAAAATAAAATAAAATAAAATAAAATAAAATAAAATAAAATAAAATAAAATAAAATAAAATAAAATAAAATAAAATTAAATTTAATAAAATAAAATAAAATAAATAAAATACTCTATACGTATATACTTCATGGGCTCTCATACGAATACTGGGGAAATTTTACACAGAATGATAAATTTTACCATATTTGGTGAGAATTTTAAATTTTAGCTTGCTAGAAGTATTTTATTTTTTAGCAGTTTCTAACATTATTTCAAAGTCAATTTAACAAGAAATTTTGCAACAACTGGCCACACTGGTGGGCAAAACTAAATGTTGCTTTCCTACTTTTACTTTTATTTTTTTACTATTGAGTACTTAACTCAAGCCAAGATCATATTTTAACAGAAATGAAAACAAAAACTCAAATTTAGAAAAAAATATTATATTATTTTTTTTTAAATCTGACAATTCAGTCACTCGTTTTGATGGTAAAAGGATTTTATTTTTGATTTTTATGAAACTTGTCCATAAATAAACCCTGCTGACAATTACTTTTCTTAATTTTAATTGAAATCCATAAAATCAATAATATCAATCCGTTTGTGGCCACATAAAAATCAAACTACAAAGCGAATGAATAATTAAACAACAATCTGTGTTATAAAATTTTAAAGCAAGAAAGACGTAAAAAAACGTGATTCAAATCATGTGCCTGCCTTGTTAATTTTACTCTAGGATAAACTGCATGAAATGAAATACACAAATCTGACATAATAAAACTATTGAAAAAGTAGCTGCAATTGTAAATACTTACAGGAGATTTAAAGAAAGGCTTTGGCAAAATCTTAATGTCTAACTGAAATTCACTTACAGCACTTAAGCTTAAAGCTACTGAATAAGTTAACGATTTTAAAACAGGGTAAATATGGGAAAGTTAAGTTTACTTAGTAAATTTTATAACATTTAGGGGATATTCAAATTATATTATATTATTTAATAAATTAAAGCTTATTTAATGTCCGTCGTACTGTTTGCATAAGCCAGACGTTAGATTTGAGTAGAAAATTTATATGAAAAGCAACCATTTTGATTGACTTCCATAAAAAATTTCCTTGAAGAGTCCTCTCTTACAGATTTGTGTAAACGGCACAATATTTTATTAATTTCTAAGTATTCAACATATGTACATCAAAGTATTTCAAATGTTTTCTTATATCTTGTAAATAATGTTCTCACACTGACATGGTTAAAAAAATTGGTTATAACGTTAAAAACAATATTAAATTATTGTTGTTAAAACCATTTTTGATTTGGTTTTAAGTTAGTTTTTGTGAAATGCAACCTTGTTTTCGTTGTGATAAATTCAGTGCTGCCAAGTCAAAATGACCAGGAACAGCTGATAATATTTATTCTCAGTGAAAAACAACAGATGTCGCTTGAAAAATTTTAAACTCAAAAATGTATGCAGCAGGAACAATAATTAAAAATGATGGAAAAAAGCATTTTTTTGGAAGAAAAACAACGAAAATATTTTCATTGACCTGTGGGAAGTGAAAATAGGAGATATGACTAACATCGATCCACCGATAAAAAACTTTTATTTTGTGATGTATTTGTGCATTTTTTATATACAACAACTTGATTTCCAAGAACTTCTTTACTTTGTATAAGTAGTTCTATAATTTTAAAATATTTATTTACAAAATATAAAATTATTTCCATTTTAAAACGCATTGCTATAAAAAGCAGAAAAAAAGGAAAAAACAAACACACGCATTTCTGCATGAGATCTATTTTATTTTTGAGCAATGTTACTAGACAGTCTGTGAGTTAAAACCTGAATTTAACAAACTTGCAGTGTGAATGCAAAATCAGCTGTTTATGGTTTTAACTTTAAAACCAGGTTTTAACTTTCAGTGTGAAAATAATATAAGTCTTCGCCCAGACTTGCGATTTTTGTTGCTGGAATTTTTTTTAAAATTCTGCTTTGAAATTGTGTTTCACATTAAAAAAATATCTATGAGTTGCTTAATATTATTTGGTATATACATATATGTATAATAAGGACAACAATTATTTAAAGCATTGTTAAAATAATTGGGGTATTTACAAGGGTGTCTTAAGTGTCCTAAGTATCATAATGTCTTAACATTTTAACATAATTTAAAAAAAATTGTTGTTGTGGCTCAAACATAAAGATCATAAAGTAATAAGACTTCCTCAGCTATGTTTATTGTTTGTCATAATTACATTTAGAAATGCGTGAGAGCTTACCAATGGAATTGAGAGAGAGAGAGAGATAGATAGAGAGTAAGCAATGTACAAAGGTGCTAGAACCAAAATACAAATAAGTACAATATTTATAATTGTAAATTATAAGGGGCTGCTCACAGCAGTCATATTTTATTGTTTTATTACTTTAAAACGTGTTAATTTATGAGTACCATTTGAATACCCCAAATATGTTCTCTTTTTAAAGCAACTAATCAAATATTTTAATTAAAAAAATTTGGTTAAAAATTTAATACATTTTCAACGAATACCGCAATTTATTAAACAAGTTTTTTTTTGTATATCAGTTTGGGCAAAAACAAATCTTAGCATGAATTACAATTTTAAGGTCAGTTGAAATATTTAAATCAATTATAGACAAATAATATACTTTTAACAGAATTCTACAAGTCAAATTAAGCGATCATAAATATATTATTTATATTGCCCAAAAATTTTAAACAAGAAAAATTATTTGTGTATAAAACATAGTTCTAGTGTCTGAAAAAAATATTAAGCTAACAATTATGGCTTAATTAATCAAAAATACATGCATAAAAATAATAGTTTTATGACATTTGCACCGGCAGGCTTTATTACTAAGTTTCGTGAAACCAACTGGTTACAAATTTAAAATATTATTTAATACGAGAATATCTTTATTTGGATCATTTTTATGCACATGCGTTTGTAAATTTTAGTTCAAACAATAATTTATTAAAAATTTATTTTTAAAATTTTTTTTAATGAATAAAATAATGAGAGACTTACAAGTGTGTGTGTGCGTGTGAGTGTTCCAAGCAGCTGACATCTGCAAGAAAATAGTATTTGTAAATTTTTTTTAAATATTTTTTTAATTAAAATTAATAAATTTGTAATTTTTTATTTGCTGCCTCATTTGTTAAAGAAAAACTTATTAAAATTATGTTTGTGATAATTTTCTCAAAACATTTCATAAATTTTAATTAAAGCGGATGATATTAAACACTTAAAAAATGGAGAGATAACACAAATAGCTAATAATACAATAAATATCAATAAAATTTTATATGAACAATGCACACAAAGAGTGATAATTATTTAATTTAATCTTTTACAGCCTTATTTATAAAAATTATGAAGGCTTTTTAAAGGGGTTTTAAGAGAAATTTTCATACAAAAATTTTATTAAAAATGCCTTAATTAGTTTTATATATAAGGCTGTTATTATTTACAGGATTTGAGTTATTTCTTCCAAAAGTTTTTTTAATAATTTGCTTACAAATAAATTAATTTATTATAGTGCATTTGAATTGTTTCTTGCGCTGAGTTATCTTAAAAATTGTTGATGAACGAGATATACTGATTGATAAGGGCGTTAAAATTAATGAACAGCAAAATGTCCTGACAGATCACTGCTTTAAATTTATTCGAAGCTATCGCTATGAATTACTGCTTTGATGATGTTACTCATCATTATGTCGGAATCATGAGTAAAGTATCCTATCCTTGCTTTAAACTGTAAACAATTTAAATCAACACGCAAAAATGTTGATATTTGAGCAAACAAATTCATGTTGATTCAACTAAAAATAGGTTTGATGTAACATGAAATTTCATTTTGATTTAAAAATGCTGAAATATTAAATCAACATGAAAAGAGAAAAAAAATTTCTTTAAAAGTTACTGTAAATCATGTTGAATTAACACGAGGGAAAATTATTTCCGACAAAATTTTTAATATACCTGAATTACATGATTTTAACATGAAGTTTTTTTTTGTGCAAACTATCCTGATGAATTACTGCTTTTATGATGAACAAGATTTCCTAATGAATCAGTTCTTGCCTCACGAGAAAAATATCCAAATGGATCACTGCTTTCAGATGGAACAAACCATTATGATGAATTACTGCTTTGGTGATGAACTCAAAGTCATCACCAGTATGATGATAATCAAGCTATCCTGTTGGAGTACTCTTTTGATAAAGAATAAGATGGACTGATGCATGACATCTGCTGTTCATTTGATGGTAAGCAAAATGTCTTGCTTTAAATTCTATGATAAGAAAGTTAAGAAACTCCCTGAACTGCCGGTAAATGTTCTTGTATTTATTACACCTTACAAATAATAAAGTAACTTATTTTGACGTGCATAGTAACAAAGATTTTACCAGCTGCACAGTGTGCTAGAATAGCCTGTTTTCTTGTATCAATTTAGATATGCTATTTTGAGGTGATTTTTCGTTATTGTTTTGGCTCATACCATAAAAATTAGCATAATTAAATATTTTTAAATTATTTTTTACCAAAATTTTATTAACTATTACCAAATATCAAGGCAAGTTCTTATAGTGACACATCCTCATCATTACCATCATGGTCATCATCAAGATCATTATGCCATTATGATCATCATGCCATCATGATCATGATCATCATGATCATGATCATCATCATCATGATCATCATGATTATCATCATCATGATCATCATGATCATCATCATCATGATCATCTTCATCATGATCATCATCATCATGTTCATCATCATCATGATCATCATCATCATGATTATCATGATCATCATAATCATCAGCATGGTCATCATCATGATCAGCATCATTATCATCATCAGCATCATGATCATCATAATCAACCTAATCATGCTCATCATCATGCTCATCATCAGCATCATCATCATCATGTACATAATCATCATCATTATGAGCATCACCATCAGCATCATGTTCATCATGACATCATCAAGATCACCATCATCGCTATCATGATCATCATGATCATCATGATCCTCATCATAACCATCATAATGACCATTATCATATTTCAAAGCAAAAAATTAATTAATCCTTTTTGGTTTACCTCTCCTCACAAAGGTTAAGAGTATTTTGGACTTTGACGTTCTTAAGTACTTAGAACTTTCAAAAAATGTTTAATTACAACTCAATAAAAAACCAAGCAAAAAACTATTACATAATGTATTTGAATATCTACCTTAAGGCAAAATCTTTTGCACTCAACTCCGCAATCAAGTATGTGACTTTAGTCTGCTGATTTCAATGATCGATTACAGTGTTCAAAGAAGAAAAAACAGCAATTAAGCTGTTAATCGACATTAAAACGTTTTGTAATAAAAGCCATTTAAAACATTTAAGTGTTTTTCATATCTAAGTCTATATCGTAGTTAATCAAATGTTTTTGCGACTCTTAAGTTGCTGATTTCATGTTGATTTCAACTTAAGATAAACAAATTATTTTAAATGCAAATTTGTTAGATATTTTTTTGTTCGCAACTACATTTCACTTCTTACAGAAATATAATTTTTAAAGTTCTCAACTAACGCTCATAAGGATTTAATAATTTAAAAAAAAATATATATATTTAATTTTCTTCATCGTTTGACTGACTACTGTTTTGACAAAGAACCCAGATACATAAATATATGCAAAGTAATTTTTAAAATATTGAAAATACCAACACAGCAACAAAACAGCAAGAAAACCAATTAAAATATTAAAGTTAGACTTTTTCCTTAAAGCTGTTTTTTGTAACATATATTATTTTTTTTAAGAATTATTGGCAAATTTTTCGTTACAATAAATAAAATGGTTTTTAATCCTGTTCTTTTTGGTATACAGCAAATGAAACACGCCCACAAAAAATTTGTCTAAGCTGTTAAATATTACAAATAATACGTCAATTTGCAAGCTTTTATAGTGGGACAAAGTGTCAAATATTAAGCTAAATTCTTGTACTAAAATATTGTGTTAGTGTAAAACCAATATGCTACACTAAGATCAGCGTCTTATAGTAAGACTATTTTTTTTATACTAAAATCAGTGTGTTATACTAACAGCATTTTCTTATACAAGTACATGTCTTTTATACCACGACCATCATCTTATCTTAGCAACACTTTCTTCAGAGAAAACACCTGTGTTGTTAATAAGATCAGTACTTTATACTAGCAACACTGATTTATACATAGATCTGGTCAGTGTCTTATAATAAAAAATATTGTTTTTATTAAAACTACTGTATTATAATAATACATGTCTTTTATACTATGGCATTCGTCTCATTCTTATAACACTGTTATTATAAAGGACTACTATGTTAAATTAACACCTGTGTGTTATACTAAGAATTCACACACACATATATATATACATATATCTGTTTTTTATACCCACACCAAAAAAACACTGTCTAAGTATAAGACTAATTTACTGTAGTAAGATCAGTGATATAAACTAAGACAATTATTTTGCACAAATAACATTGTCTTATACTCAAATCTGTATCTTAAACTTCGACCTCCTTTTATGATAAAAGTATTGTATTAGTAAAAAGAAAATTGTGTTATAATAAGTTCACAATCTTATGCTAAGACCATCTTATACTAAAGCTTTCTGTTATAACAATAATAAAACCGATTTATACTACGATGGCCATATTACACAAAGGAGTTTTATTCTCTACTAAGCCATTGTCATACATATACAAGGTATTGTATAAATACCACTGCCCATCATCTTATACTGCGATTAGTAGTAGACCAATACCTTAAACTAGGCTAGTGTCTTTTACTGTACTAAGATAACCTTCTCACGCTAACACCACCGTTATAAACTAAGCTCACTGCTTTACGCTAAGACAAAGAATATTAATTAATACTATGACCACCACCTAATAGCAACCAAGACCAATGTCTTGTACTACTACCAACGTCTTATACTAAGTCTTATACTGCAATAACGCTAACACCAACGTTATATACTAACGTCACTGCCTCGCGCTAAAACAAAAAACATTTCTTTACACTATGGCCACCATATTATACCAACCAAGGCCAGCGTCTTATACTAACACCAACGTGTTATACTGGAACCAAAGTCTTAAGGCCTTATTCAGAAAAAATTAATATAAGTTTACTAAAACTTTGACAAACCAATTTCCATAAAAAATTTATTTCGTAAACCTTTTGTAAACCTTAATTATTTTTTCTGAATTCGGCAGTTATAGTAGGATGAAGTCTTAAACTAACGGCGTCTTATTTTAAGACCAATGTCTTATACTATGACCAACGCCTTATACTAAGCCAAGTGTCTTATACTAAGATTAACGTCTTATACTAGTACAAAGTGTTATACTTAACCTAAGACCAACGTCTTATACTAAGACCATCGTCTTATACTAAGACTAACATCTTATACTAAGACCAACGTCTTATACTAAGACCATCGTCTTATACTGAGACTAACATCTTATACTAAGACCAACGTCTTACACTAAGACCAACGTTTTATACTAAGACTAATATCTTACACAAGAACCGACGTCTTATACCAAGACTAACGTCTTATACTAAGACCAAGGTATTATACTAACACCAACTTCTTAAACTAAGACCACCGTTTTATACTAAGACCAAACTCTTATACTAAGACCGACGTCTTATACTAAGACCAAAGTCTTATACTAGGACCGACGTCTTATACTAAGACTAACGTCTTATACTAAGAACAAGGTCTTATACTAATACCAACATTTTATACTAAGACCAAAGTCTCATACTAAGACCAAAGTCTTTTACTATGACCGACGTCTTATACTAAGACTAACGTCTTATACTAAGAACAAGGTCTTATACTAACACCAACTTCTTATACTAAGACCAACGTCTTATACTAAGACCAACGTTTTATAGTAAGACCAACGTCTTATACTAGGACCAATGTCTTATACTAAGACCAACGTCTTATAACTAAGACCAACGTCTTATACTAACGTCTGTTCGTTTCGTTTCGTTTTTTTAAACCAGTTTTTACATACCTTTTAAAATGATGAACGAGAGCAGAGCCGCAGGTAAAAGCTAGTTAAATTTTAAATTATATAAACTTTTTAAAAAATTCACTACACTTCAATTAAATCTAAAAATGTCTCATTTAATTTTCAATATGTTAAGAACCGTATATTGTTTAATAAGTCAAATCAATAAAATAAAAAATATGGGTGTAATTAATATTTTATTTATTTTTAACACAAACACAACCCTCAAAGCAATTAGCTTGTCTGCGGAAAACACCCAGGGTCTATGGCGGGAATCGAACCCACGACCTCTAGACTAAGAGGCTAGCATCGCTACCACTCAGCCACAGGGGCACCCTTAAAAACATTTTAATAAATAATTTGTTTTTGTTGAGAGGCATTTTGATTAATTTTTTTTTCTTAAATAAAACTCTAAGCAATCGAACAGGGCTGGTGAATTGAGTAAATATTTTTATCCTTATTCCAGAGAAATGGAATCATAAAAATACGAAAAAAAAATTATTTTTAATTTAGATAAAATAATTTTGCTATAGTTTTGATTATGTTAAAAAAGGTATGATACGAGTATAAAAGCGGAATAAACATGAGCGAGTTTTCACAGTTAGCGACACATGGGAGGCAACCACGTCCTTGCATCGAGTTTGTACGATATTTTCCAATTTTTATCTGGGGGAAATCTTAGAATTGTACCAATTCGTTACGAGAGACAATATTTAAAATGTTAAATCAGCCTTTATTAAGGTTGTATCAACAACCTAACTACTTTTATTGCTAGCTAGCAAAAAATATTTATTGCCCTTTGTCCCACTGTGACTTATTTTCGAAGCGGCTAAATGGTGTGTATTGATTTTAAATTACGAATTTGTGGTTTATGGCTGTTTCATATGATTCTTTTTTCAATTCATTGCCCGTGTAACTATAATCAATGAATGAATGTACTCGTATAAATGAACGTATGAGTGTGTGTTATGGTTCAGTGCATTGATTGATTGTATATGATTTTCTTAGACGCTAAGAAAACAGTATTAAGCTCTAAGTAAAAAGGAAAACAACAACTAAAACACATAATTGCAACACATTTACGGCTTAAAACATTTAAATGCGATTTTATGAGTATTTTATGTACGAATAGATCTTTTTTATTGCAGTCATTTTAAATTTGCCCGTGTAAACCTTTGAAAACGAAACTGTGAGCCAACCGTGCAGACAATCAGCAGTAAAGTGTCTTTCATTATGTCCATTATCGCATTAGCCGTAAGTAAATGAACAATCAGAAGCGTAGCTCAACTTTTTTACAGAACTTTTAAGAACAAAGCGTACTAAAATTATGTGAAAAATTAATAAATGATATAAATCAATAAATTGTTGGAATCAATAAAAAATTTATTCTTAAAAAACAATTCTAGCAAGGACACTCTTTTTACATACATATATTCTTTTAATAATCGGCTTAATTTTCATTACTTATGCAGTATAAACCATAAAAATTAGCTTTCGAATGAATTTTATATTAAACAGTTGAAGGACTTGCCTAGCTGCCTTATATCCTTAATGTTAAAAAAATAAATTTTTAAAAAACTTGTAACTAGTTTGCCCCTAAAATAATGAAGTTGAGGTTTTGGGAAAATTTTATTTCAAAGGGATCAAGGATATGTCTGCTACAAACATATATGTATGCATATTCTTAATGAAAAATTTATTAAATTTAGTCTTAACAAGGACTAGAGTTAAATAATAGTGCTTAATCATTCTAGAATCATAAAACTAATTTCTGTAATATACATGATTTCAAGCGGTGCAAGGACTTGCTTATCCAACATATATATTTAATTTAAAAAATTAGCTGTAAGCAGCAAAATTGTCTATTTGCTTAATTTTGTTTATAATAATGCCAGGATTTGACTACCTGCCACATGTCCTTAAGTTTTTAATATAAACTTTCAGCTTAGTTTGTCATCAATTTGCAATTTAAGTATATAACTATTTCTACAATTAGTTAGTTAAGCCCCACAGGTAATTTCATTGCAATAGGTGCAAGGGCGTGACATGCCGCCATATATCCTTTATTCTGAAAAATAAATTTTAGCTTAAAACTACATTCAGAAGGTAAATAAAAATTCTTCAGTGTTACGCAATATCTTCAGCAAAAATTTTCTGTAAGTTAAGTTGCATTCGATGCAAGGACATGTAAATTTTTCATATATCCTTAAAATAAAAAAATTTATTTTAGCTATAATTATTATTTTTATGTATATAAATTTGCATTTCCTTAAGATTTTCTTAATAAAGCCTCGATTTGCCTTCCTACCATATATTCTTAATTTTAAATATTTATTTTCAACTTTATTTGTGATCCATATGCTAAAAAAGTCCATAACTATTTCTAGTATTACTGAGATAAGCCTTGTAGCGAATTTTATTGCAATCGTCGCAAGGACCTGGCTTGCCGCCATATATCCTTTATTCTGACAATTAAATTTAAGCTTAAAAATATACCCAGAAAGTAAATAAAATTCTGCAGTTTTACGTAATATCTTCACCAATTTTTTTTGTGAGCTAAGCTGCAGACGGTGCAAGGACATGTCTATATTTCATGTATCCTTAATATTAAGTATTTGATTCAAGATATAATTATGATATCTAGAAATACATATGGAGTAAGGCTTCCCGTAATTGTTTTTTTTTTGTAAATAATTCCAAGATTAGCCTACTCACCATATATCCTTAATTTTAAATATTGACTCAGAGCTTAATTTATGATTAATGTTTAAGGAAAGTGTATAACTGTTTTAAGTATTACTTAGCTAATTGCTGTAGCAAATTTCATTGAAATTGGTACAAGGAACTGGCTTGCCACCATATATCCTTTATTTTTAAAATTTAAGTTAAGCTTAAAAATACATTCAAAAAGTTAATTTAATTTTGAAAACTTACTTAGTATTTTACTTAGCTGCATGCAATGTTAGGAAATGTCCTTATTTCATATATCCTTAATATTGAAAAATTCATTTCAACTGTAGTTATAGTTTCTAGATATATAAATACATATATAAATTAAAGTTTCCTGATGTTTTTCTAGATTATGCCAGGACTTGCCTCCTTTCCATAAATACCTATACATATAATCTTAATCTTAAACATTTCCTTTTAGCTTCATTTACAATCAGATGGCCACAATACCTTGTAACTACTTATAGTGTTACTCAATTAAGAGCTGCAGAGAATCTTATTGCAATTGATGCAAGGATTGCCTGGCTTGCCGCCATATATCCTTTATTCTGAAAACTAATTTTAGCCAAAAAACTCGATCAGAACGTAAATAAAATTCCGTATAGATCCATAATCTCTTCACGAAGAATTTTTAAGCAAGTTAACTTTTACGCGCTGCAAGGATATGTCAATTTTTCATATATCCTTAACATTCAACATTTCCTTTCAGTATTTTATGATTTCTATAAATATAAACATAGGTTCCCTAAGAATATTTATAATTAAGTCTTGATTTGTTTACTTGCTATACATACTTAATTTTAAATATTTACTTTTTGCTTCATTTATAATCAAAATGCTATAAAAGCTTGTAACTATTTCTAGTATTGCCTACTTAAGTGCTGCGGTGAATTTCATTGCAATCGGTGCAAGGACATAGCTTGTCGCCATATATCCTTTTTTTTTTAAATTAAATTTTAGCGAAAAAAATACATTTAGAACGTAGAGAAAATTGTGCATAGCTACGTAATATCTTCTCTTAAGATTTTTAAGCAAGTTAATATGTATGCGGTGCAAGGACCTGTATTTTTTCATATATCCTTAATACGAAAAATTTGATTTTTAGGTATTACTATGATTTTTATAAATATAAATTTAAGGTTCCTGAAAATTTCTGTTGGAATTTGTCCAAGGACACGCCAAATTCTAATATATCCTTAATTTTAGAAGTTAAATTTTGAATATAACACAATTAGATTGAAGCAAGTTATTTATTTATTCGCAAAATTTGCTTTAAATGTTTTTTTAATTTCTTACATAATTATATAAGAAAAATGTTAAAACGATATGTAAACTTCTAACTGTTTCTTGAACAGAATTATGTTTGACAACGATTTTAAGGAAATATGTTGGCTTAAATTATTTTCATTTACTTCGTCATAATTTGTGATGGGCAAAACTTTAAAACTGCAGCTTATGACTTCGTATAGTTTCAGAATTTGAATTAAATTTTACATGTTTCATTTTGTTTTATTCCTCCTTCCTCCCCTCTTGTATACTGTTGAACGTCTCTGCTACTCTTAAGCATTTTGAAATTAATTTTTCTTATTTATTTTGGTATTTTACAAATATGTATTTGCATTCATTTTGAATTGAATTTTTCGTTAAAGGTTTTTTTTTGTATTTCGAACGTTGAAAATTGACCTTAAACTACATTCTTTTGTTGTTATAATAATTTTTGTTTGAAATAGTTTAAGTTTTTATTAAAAACTTTTTTAAATTATAACACATGACTAAAGCAATTTGCCTAAATACACTATTAATATCATAAAACTTCATAAGAAATGACAATACGTACCAATATCAAGCCATAGAAACGTCTAAACAATTTGGAAATATTTTATAATTGATTTCTTATTAAAAGTGGCCGACACACCGCATGAGCGTGTGTGTGTGTGTGTCTCAGTCAGAGTTAGAGGCTTAAATAAATTATTAGCGGAAATTGTTAATGCGTCATTATAATTTATTAAATTGTTTTGTATTTAAATCTTGGCAGCTTGAAAATTGTTTAGCTCTCTCAATCATACAATTTAATTGGATATAATAATATTGGATAATTAAATATATATATATATATATATTTTTTGTAGCTGTTTACGATTTGTCTTTTACACCTTTTGCTTGGCTGATTGTTTTAAACGTTCGTTTGGAGTTTAATATAGTTGCGAAATTAATCATGTGAAGTGGACAATTTATAAATATGAATGTGTGTGTGTGTGTGTGTGTGTCAGTATTTGGTTCGTTCTAAGACAGGTGTCGACAGCTCCCCCTTAAGCTGATAATTACGGCTTATTTATGCGAACATGGAAATAATCAAGTTATTGCCTCAAAATATGTTCTTTAATTCACCAACATGTTCTCGCATTATTAGCTAATTAATCAATTTTTATGATTTTTTCAACATTTACAGAATGTATTCCCCAGGGTATAAAATATTCTAGTTTGAAATAAAATTATATTACAAAAAATAATTTTGCTTGTTTTAGAATATTAATTTATTTTAGAGATGAGAAAATACATATCATGGGCACACTGATCATCACTATCTGTTACTCGAACTGAAAATTGCTCGAAAAAAATTCTTATAAATTTTATTGGATAATTCGAATAGTAAAAACATGCCATGCCATGAAAAAAATGTCAGGTTCCTTTCCATTTTGGCCATTAAAAGTAGTGAGATAAAACTATTTACCAAGTTCTTCTTTGGCCCAATATCAATCACTTCAATATGCTAGGCATTATTTGAATTTATAGCCCTTAGAACGTCATATATCTTTTTCAGGCAACAAAAAATTAAAAGCTCTTGAAAACACTTTGGTTTATCATATTTTCATAAAGAAACAATCAAATATGTATAACTTTTGCTCTCTAAAATTTTTCTGCGAGTACAAGGAGCCAAAAAAAGAACATACAAGCAAAATAGGCAATAGCAAATAAGTGTAAATTTTTGCTTTGCAAAATCCCATATTTTCAAGTCACGTGCGACATAGAAAAACAAAATATGTTATCAGTGTTTCGAAAGCTCATCATTTATTAAAATATAAAACAACCCCAGATAAAAAACACAAAGATATGTCATCATGATTTTTACATATTGTTGGTCACATGCGACATTGTAAGTGCAAGACTTTTAAGTACAAAACTTTTCACAAGAAAAAATTTACATACTTTTAAACTACTTAACTTCAGATCATGAGCCAAAACGGCGAAAAAAATATGAGTATTTCTAAGCGTGCACACAGGGACAAATAACCGAATTACGAAGACAAAAATTGAATTTTTTATTTTGTTAAATATACCAGTATACACATTCAACCAATAAGTGTTATTTTTTTAAGGCATCACATTAGCCTGTGTGTGCGTGCAAAGTATTATTATCTGTTGCACGCACTTATACATATCAGGGGTATGTATAGTGTTTATTGTTGCTATATATTTTAAAGCATCAGTTATCCTGTTTAATTTACATTTTTTATTAAAACAATAGTTATATGTAGTGTAGATATAGTAGACTATTTGTATTGTGAAATATATTGAAAAATTTACTTTAGCTAGAACTATAAAAAAATTGCAAGCAGTTCCACGACTTTTCCTTATAAGTTAAGAAACACAACTACTAATTAGGAGAAAAAAGTTAAGTAAGGGTCTTCCTGTTTCCTCTTTCAATAAATAAAACATATTTTCTTTAGGTAGTACACATAATACTCGTGTAATAAGCTTTGAGCGAATTCAATTAATTTTTCAAAAGTTGTTCGGCATAGTGGATCCGCCATTTTGAATTTTTCAAAACTAAAATGATTCTCGTAATCAACGGCCCTTAAACCTTGAGGAAAATAGTTTTGTTAAAATTAATTGAATCCATATGAAGTAAATAATTTTGTCGCACTAAATTCTCAATTTATCCCTGTGTGCTGTGGAACGAAAAATTACAAACTAATGAATTAACAAATCATGAAAGAATGAAGAAAAAGTGAAATGTATTAGCTGAGGGAAAAGAATTAAATGCTTGCATACATAAGCCAAATACGGCAAAAGCTCGCAGAAATGACGAACAAGCACAAAACGAGTTTAACCTGAAAATATTCAGAAATTGGAATTCCTGATACAATGTTAATTTAAATTTGTTTTAATTTATTACTCATACAAGCTTTTTCATATTTTTCTCAAGCTTATTGCTATAATCCTACTTTATATATGTATGTAAACACAAGCCCCGGTATAACGAATGATAAAATGTCAGGCCTAGTCGTTATAACGAAAAATATGTTATATCGCAAAATTTATTTTAAGTGAGTTTTTTAATTATTATTATTGTAGACACAATGTAATGCAACAAAAATAATGTCAGCAACTTGTTTTCAAATAAGATACTATATGCAGAGCATACATTAATTAAAATATTCGCTATACATATAACTAAATGTTAGAAATATGTATGTTGCTAGCAAGGTTTTGTTTCTTACTTTGCGAAATTTTTATTTTGACATTCGTTATATTTGCTATAAAGTTAATTTAGTATTCGTTCGCTGTATAAAATTGTTAATATAAAAAAATTTGAACGTTCTTTGCATCGGATTTTTGTTTAAGCGTGATTCGTATTAACGAGACTTGCCTGTACTTTGCATAATTCTGTTAATTTTAAAACATTTTTAATAAGCTTGTTTATTTATAATATTGTTAGCAAAGTAACAGAAACAATATAAATAGCATGATTTTAAAATAATGTCACATGCGACATGTCACGTGCGGCTGTGGCTAAAATTTAATTTAATCAATGCACAATATTTTAAAATTAATTACATTTAAATTTTGCTTCACATATGACTGGGAACCGTATAAATGTCATGATGAAAATATTTCACGTGCGACATCTCATGCGTGATTGTGGTTTAAGTTGAATTTATTTGGTGTACAAAATTTTAGAACTAGTCACATTTGAATATCGCTTTAAGTTTTCGCTAACTCAGCATTTTGCTCGTTGGCTGCAGTAACAATTCTTAATTTTGTCACATGCGAATGCCTAGTTTTTTTGTAACTATTTTAAAAACTAAATATTTATCAAAATCATATAAGGCACACTTATTGTCAAAATAAAAATCCGTTTTATTTTGTCTGTGTTTTAATTTAAATATGAACGATGGTCACGATCGACATCATGGAAACGCCCATATCTTTTAAAAACTACAATCAAATACTTATAAACATTTTTAATAAAATTTTTGTTAACACAAAAGAACTTCATGCAAATAATCGATTCAATTTATTCGATTAATCCCTTAAATTTTATTCGAATAAGCCATATGCACAACATATATACGAGTATACATATGTAACCATTGCACAACATTTAAAAATTAATTACATTTATATATTGCTTCACGTATCGCTGAAATTAGTGTTTTACTCGTTCGTTGGCCGCAGTAACAACTTCTAATTTTTTTTTGCAACTATTTTGAGAACAAAAATTACTCAAACTCAAATTTAGCACGAATTATAGAGATAAGTGATAGCTATGTGGGTCACACTTATTTACAAAATAAAAATTCGTTTATTTTGCCTTTTTTTTTTGTTTTATTAACAAAAAATAACTTTATGCGAATAATCGATTAAATTTATTCGAATAATGGAATTAAATTTATTCGAATAACTTAATACAATTTGCCAGAAAGTAAAGGTATTAGGCCTTGTTCTGTTAACCGAATCCGAATGAATTTCTCGTTTTAAAAAAAAAATTAATAATGATCGTGCAAGGGTGTTTAAAATCATACACGATAATTTTATTTCAGATATTAAATTTAAGAATCTATATAATAAAAAAAATTTAAAAAAAATCTAAAAAAATATTTTTATTGTCGGAGCTAGTTTTCTAAAATCGTGTGGTTTCAAATCATTGAGCTTACAGAACCGGGCCGTATGTAAACAAATAAAATACTTTGTTGACACGTTATCCTAATTCCATTAAAAGAATAAAGAACCTAAAAATGTTTACGAAAATTCAAATTCGTATATTTTCACTAAATACATATGTCGTAAATCTTTATATTTTTTGCCATTCATGCCCTCGAATTGGAGAATTTAATCCGCTATTTTGTTTATATAAGATTACACATTTTTAAATATTTCCTTTTGTTAAATATTATTTAAAAAAAAATTAAGTTTTAAAAATTTCAAGTTCGTATCTTAAGTCTTTTGTTTTTAATTTTTTTTTTAAATTTTTTTTCTTATTTATGTGGGCCTTTTAAGAACTAAAAAATTTAAGAAATTTTAAATAATTTCAACTATTTCTCTTTATTTAAAAAATATTTTTATAAAAAAATGGTTTTAGAAAATTCAAGTTCTTGTCCTAAGTCTTTTGTTTTTAATTTAAATTTTTTATTTTTAGTTTATTTATTTAATTATTTTTAGGAAATAAAAAATTTTAAAACTATTAAATAATTGCGAGTATTTCCTTTTATTTAAAGAATATTTTTATAAAAAAAAATGGTTTTGGAAAATTCAAGTTTTTTGTCTTAAGTCTTTTGCTTTTAAGCTTCCATAAGCATATTTTTCTAATGTACCGCATTCCTAACACCATTTGTGCTGTGATTGCGATTTTTTTAATATAAAAAAGTATGCAAAAAATCTATTGATTCCGGTAACAACTGACTTTTTGCATTAATATTGTTTGCTTAAGCAATAAAACAGCAGCCAAAGACATAACAGTACATACCATTACATTGCATCACTCTTGAATATGAATTTCAAATGGACTAATTGCTCTAGATTTTTGCACACATTACAACTTTTATTAACTCACATGACAAGTACACAGATAACGCTAGAAAAAAAATACAACAACAACAATACTTAAAACTACATATTGCTATCTTTCATAACATTGAATGTGTTTGTTGTATATTTTTTGTTTTACCCGGCTTTTGCTTATATGTACATGCATGGATACATTTTTTTATAATTTTGCATTATTTCGATTTCAACAGCATAATTAACATAAAAAAAATATATAAAAAATAGCAACAGAAGTAAATAAATTAAAACGTGTTAACGCTTAAGATTAATCTATAGCAGACAATTACACATCATTGACTCATATAATTTTAGTGAACTGGTATAATTTTTTTGGGCGGATTTTGCGCACTTTCACTCTCAAAATTGTGTATGTGCATTTATCTGTATATCTTTGCTTTATATAAAATTAAAACTTTTAGAGGTGTTTTTTTTTGTTATTATTATCTTTTGTTTTTATTTTGCAGTTATTATTTTTAAAGTAAAAGGTTTTAAAATCGCTTATAAGCTCTTTGGTAATATTTCTGCATATTCATTATCGAATATTTTTTTATATTTTTTTATATTTCTTAATTATTTTTCATTTCATTTATGAGAGTGTGTGTATGTGTGTGTGTATTTGTATGTGTTTAGAGATTTGTGTGTCGTTTGAACCAGTTTAATGTTCAGTTTTCCTAGCACTTGTTAATATTTTACTTCTGGCTGTCTATCACTGATATGGTTTTTTATGTCTGTTTTGAAAAAAAAAATATGTATGTATATATGTATAATTGATATTTAATAATTTATTAGACTTTTCTTGGTTAGTATTTTTTTCTACTATAAAAACTTTAATTATACGCTATGTATATTCATAAAAAATATAATGATAAAATTTAAAGAGCTTAGCAGGACTTGCTTTTACTCTACCTTAAAAGCTTACAACTACGTTTAGGCAATAATACAATGCATTAAAATTATTTAAAGATTTTCCGATTTTATGCAATGGATTTTATTGGTAGAAATCAATGTCTCAAAAGTAATCAAAACCTATTGTTATATTTCATCCCTTTTTACAAAAAGCCCTTTTTCATAGAAAATATGTCTATGAAAAAAAAAGCAATGTGAGTCCGCTCAGAGGGGAGATTTGTAAACATCTAGTAATTAAATTTTTGATGTGTAAGCCTCCATACTGTAGGGTGTAAAAATTTTTTTCGCAATACAATCAGAAATTTTGAGTAATATTGTAAAGCGTTATCAGATCTGTGTGAGCTATGTAGGAGTGTATTAGTGTAATCATAGGAACAAGAAGTACCGTGTAAACTAACAGCTCCATAGGAATACACTCAACCGAATGTTAAAGCATATCTTCAGGAGCAATGTTAATTTTAATAGAAATTGCTTGTGAACTGTAATAGTGTTGCCAGTGGGGATAATTTTTTTAAAATGTTGAAAAATATAAAATAAGTTAAATAAATAAAATCTTTTAAATAAAAGAGCGTTTACACATTTCCCCTGTGATCGGATTCGTCTTGCTTTTTTTTAATATTGGCTTATGGTAACTAAAATAAGATACATAAGTTTTTAACTCTTCTGTATTAAAAAAGCGACGAAAAACGTCATTTTAGTAGTGGAATTATTAGTTATAGGGGTTTGTGGAGAATTACTTATATGCAAGTGGAAAACGTAAAATAAAAATTTTGATAAAGCTTGCGACTGTGTGTTTGTAAAATTTGTATTAAAATCTCCACCCATCATAATTGGCATGAGATGGAGATTGTTACCCAATTGCGGTGCTCCAGTTTCAGTTTAAGGCAACAGTACGTAATGAAGATATGTTACAATATAATATTATAAATTCTTTATAAAGACTGCTATATATCTTTTAAGCAAATATCTGACATTTAAAATGCTCTTTTGTTTAAAAGTTTATATTTATTTTATTTATTTTATATTTTTCAACTTTTTAACAAAATTATCCCCACTGGCAACACTATTACACTTCTCAAGCAATTTCTATTAAAATTAACATTGCTCCTGAAGGTATGCTTTGCTTTAAATTCGGTTGATTGTATTTCTATGCAGCTGTTAAGCTTCTCTGTTCGTATGAGTACACTAATACACTCACAAATAGCTCACATCGATTTGATAACGCCTTACGATCTTACTCAAAATTTGTGATTGTATTGTGAAAAAGATTTTTACACCTTAGCGTATAGATGTTTACACATCAAAAATTGCCCTCTTTTTTGGGTTTCATATAATACGTTCTCTGGTTTTGCACCAATATTTAAGCAACATATCGAGGGTTTATATTCAAAAAGTGCTATCTGCAAGGCTTGAAAATTTTAGAAGAGCGCAAAAAACTGTTATTTTCTCAAAGTGCAAGGGCTAATAAGTAAATTTTGATGAATAGTGGAATTTACAGAAGACATCTGAATTCTATTAATGTTACTCAAATACATTAATTGCTCTTGGACTTGGAAAAAATAACAGTTTTATTTTGAATATAAACCCTATTTATGGTTCTAAAAATATTTTGCATAAGATATACAAAATATTTTTTTTTCAACGCTGAATCTATTAATCCTGTTCGATTTTACTTATTAAACATCTGCTGTAAAAACAACTTTATTTTGGAACTGTTAAAGGCTGGTACTCACTATCCTACACAATCTTTCGAATTTTAAGAAAATTCAAGCCAGATCAGAGTTGCATTTTCTCACAAGTTGTTTGCTTATGTAGAATAGTAACTGCGAGCCTTAATGTACATTTTATTACTGACTTTGATTATAATTCATTATTTTCTTTAAACTGTAGGGTATAAAATAGTTTAGCCACACCAAATATAAGTTGAAAAAAATAATAATAAACTTGATTTCCGAGTTAAGCCTTCAAGTGACCCAATTACACAATTTGTTCCACTCTTTCGGCGAAGAAAAAAAAACCTACAACTCTGCTTCTGC
Organism: Tachina fera; assembly: GCA_905220375.1. Taxonomy (NCBI): domain Eukaryota; kingdom Metazoa; phylum Arthropoda; class Insecta; order Diptera; family Tachinidae; genus Tachina; species Tachina fera. The sequence continues at coordinate 96,196,425 of LR999967.1, read as the reverse complement.
AGTAGCTGGTGACTTTTTTAATATTTTGCCTCTAAAAAGTTAATCACAAATATATGTATGCCCACCTGTCTTATATATATATACATATATATATATATGTACGTATGTGTATGTGTGTGTGCTTGTCTGTAATTTTAAATATCAGCTTTAAGCACACAAAATTTTTATTTCTGTACACTATTTAATTTATTTTTTTTTTCACTATGAATTTTTTAGTTTGCATTGACTAATTGCTTGTTTTAACTATTGAGGAAATTTATATACCAAATAAATTTACGACTAGAATTAAGTGTAACAAATCCATGCCGCAAATATTTCGTTTTAAAGTCTTGCTAAATCTTTTGCTGCATTTATTTGTTATAAGTAGCAGGCTCGTAAGCTAAATAAATATCAACATTTATCATCTACACTCACTTTAATGCCTCAAGCTATGTAACTGATTTATAGCAACAACAAAAAAAACTATGCTTTAATTTAAATATAATTTAAATTTTTGTTTATTATATAATTTTTTTTTTTTTTTTTGATGAAAATATCTTAATTTCTTGGAAAACTCATTATGATGTAATGAAAGAGGAAAAAAATGTTTTATACTCTTACACATTAACCAGGCCATATGCAATATTCTAATCAAACTCGTTTCATAATTCATATTGATTTCCTTTTGGCTGTAAATTATGTGTGTGAATATAAATTTTAATATTTATAAAAAACCAGACGCACCAGTTACATAGGCCTGTTAAAATGCTAACAGGGGTCTGTTAAGACTTGTTTGCAGCTTTTTATATTGCCCGGAAAGTAAAATTTTAATTTGTTTTAGAAGAAATAAATGCAGGTAAATTAATTATAACAGACTTAAACAGAGATCAGTTATTTCCTTTGGCAATTTACTTACCCGCATCCAAAGCACTTTGAATGCTCATTATTATGCAAGTTTTTCGATCATCACTTTCCCAGAAAAATACTAATTAACATTTATTTATTGTTTCGATACATTTAGTAGATTACATTTCTGTACTATGCAACATATTTATTTGAAGTTGTACTAATAATGATTAATATAAATCTACACAGAAGGAATTTTTTGAAAATTTCACGAATATTGTGAAAGAATTTCATTGGAATTGCTTTGTTGTTATTCTAGTTTCGTAACAATATTTCATTGCATTTATGACAACAATATTTTCTTATTATTAAGAAACATTTACAGTTGTGGCTTGAAATGAACATATTTAGATAAGTACATACCTTACAGCAATTAAGTTAAAGATTAAATTCTTTAAAACCAATAAAATTAATAAAATGTACAGCAATTTAGAATTTTGTTATAGCTATGAAATGTATTCGTTGTCCCAATGTCACGAAGGTCTGATAAATTAAATGTATTTTAACAGTTGTCAATTAAAGTCTTGCATCAAAGGTAGTTCTGTTTGATTGTTCTTGTACTCTTTGTGCGCTTACTTACACATATAGTTTCAATTAAGTTATTTCGTTGGGTTAATGAAATTATTTTTTTGTTTTTATGAAGTTATTTCATTGTTTTAATGAAATTATTTCATTCGTTATTTTAATGAAATTATTTCGCTGGAAATTATCTCGTTGGCAATGATCTCGTTGTTTTAATGAAACTGTTTTGTGGTTTTAATGAAATTATTTCGTTTTCACGATGAAGTTCTTTTATTGTATTGATGACACTGCTTAAAACATTGGAAGTAGTTTTTATTTAAATAATTTTAACGAAACTGGTTTCATTAGTCCAACGAAGCGTGACGTTGGTTGAATTTCAATGAATTTTTTCATTGGATTAATGTCGAAATTCATAGAACGTATGACAAAAATTCTTTCAGTGTACTTGTTATCCATTTAATATTTATTGCCGCTTTTTTAAGATTTATTTAATATTTTAAAATGAAATTCATAGTACTAAGACCTAATACATACATAATTAAGGCAAACTAAACATTTTTCCAACCTTTACCATATTGGTGACGACACCAATAAATTCACGGAATAAGTATCTATAGTGTTAATAAAATAATTTTCTCTTGTACAACATCTGTATGAGTGCATAAGTATGAGTGTCACGTGTCAACATCTCGTTTTATGCGGCAGATGCGTTTTAAAAAGATCGCAGCTTCATATCAGTGATGAAAAGTTGGTTAATTTTTAAAATGGAAAAAGATCTTCAAAAACATGTAAAATTTTAAAATCTGGTAAATTCTAAAAAAATTGTTAATTTAAAAATCGCATAAATTTAAATTTGCATAGAAAAATCCGCACAGAACGAGACCTGAGTGTATTTATTTTGGCCACAAAATGAATGAAAATGGCTCATAGTGCGTCGTTTGACATGCATCTCTTTTTTGTGTTCAAGTTTGGCTTTTGAATAAGAGACAAATAGAGAGGGAGGGAGGGAGAGAGAGAGAAATAAACCTCTTGTTTACCTCTCTTTTTAGTTTTCTTTATAAAATCCATATTTAAGCATCAAAACCTGATTCATATGAGATCTGACTAAATTTAACTATAGTTTTTACAAAAAGCAATAAATGCAAAGGCCAGGGATGGGAAAAAATTATACGTGCACATATTTTTAATTTTTTTTATGGTATATGGTGTTCAAAAGCCGTCTTACTATTTGATATTCTTCAAATAATAAATTTAGTATTGTATTGAAGTTTTATATTTGGCGATATTTAGTAAAATTTAATACTACAAAACTGTTATAATCAAGTATGTGATGGAAAACGATCGTTTTCAAACGATTTCAAACTGATGATTTCGAGTCGCTTTTATGTATAATTTTTGAGCCGATTTTAAGCTTCTGACTTTTAAAAGCACAACCGAAGATATAATATAAACAGGATAAAAAGGCTGTGGAAAGAATTTCAATTTAATTAATAAAGAAAAAATAAATGTGATCGTTATTTAATCTTATATAAATTAAAGAAAACATAAATAGTCCAGCTTTGGAAATTTTTTTTAGATTTTGCTAATTTCCAATACCAATCTATTATTGTCTATAACATAAATTTTTTAATTATTAAAGTAAAGAAATCGGTTTTAGTTAGTTAAAGCTATCTTAAATCTTCCATGCCTGGAACCATATTTTTAATTTTGCTAACTTTTAATACAAATCTCTTTCTTTTTATGCAATAAAATATGTTTATTTAATAAATAAAATAATTATTTTTTTAATATGTTTTAATTTCCCAGCCCTGTAGCGTGGTTTTTATTTAATTTATGCAAAATATTATTCTATTCTTTTTGATTCTACTAATATTTAATACCAATCTATTTTTTCTAAAATATAAAATATGTTTATAAAATAAAGAAATAATTAGTTTTGCCTAGTAAGTTTTATATGCCAAAAAAAGATACCATTTTCCAGCTCTGGTAAACTCTTTTTGACTTTACTGATTGGTAATATTAATTTATTAAATTCTATAATATATAATATATTAAATTAATATTAAATTAATATTAATTAATTAATATTAAATTAATAAAATAAAAAAAAATCCATTTTCCATCCCTGGAACCATCCTTTTATTTAAATGATTTTTAATATCATTTAAGCCTGGACAAGTTCGGATGCATTAGTGTAAGAATGACATCTTTGCCTTTTCTGAGTGGCTGCGAAATATTGATTACACGAACAGACAGGCGGACATGGCTTAATCAAATATGATATTCCTAAGGGCCCAGAATATTTATATTTTATGGAGTCACATGTGAATATTGTAGAAATTACACAAGCAATGACAACTCCTTACCAGTTTTTGATGTAGGGTATAATTTATATATATATATATATATATATATATATATATATATATATATATATATATATGTATATGTATATGTATATATATGCCGTGTAAAGACCATAGAAAGCTCTACAGTGTGTGTCAAAATTTACAAGAAATTATTGAGAATTACAAAAATACATCATCTGGTCGTAAAAAATTCACAGTCAAGAAAAATTTAAACTCCAATAGAGGCGTTGATGGTATCGAATTCAGTTTTACAGAATTTTCTTAAGCTAAAAATAGCTGAGTTTTCCAGCGCAAGGATTATTGAGTGACTAGAATATGTTAACCCTATCACTCCTCTCTCCACTATCTTGCTTAAAGAGATTTCAAGCATATTAAAAAACATTTGTCAAACAAAAACTTTATTAATATGCCTGTATCTATCTGTGCGATTGAGAATATCGCCACAGAATACTTCTAAATCAAAAGGAATAACGAGAAAAAGAATTAGGATAATCGAAGCAAAGATGAAATGGAAGATTTGCGGTATTTGTATGCACTTTAGAAAGGATTGATGGATGTAGCGAAGTAAACACTTATTGCATACAAAAAATCTTACTTCTTTTCGTTAACTCTTTAATTATTTTTACGAGTATTTTTTTTAATTTAAATTATATGTTAATTTTTTGTGCATATAAAAATTTGCCATAAAAAACTAACATTTAATTAATTATCTAAAGTCCTTCACAAACATTTATAAAATGTTTGCACTTTTTCTATTTTACTAAATTTAATTGAATTGTTTTATTTTATTACTTTATTATTTTTTAAGAAAAGTAATTGTGTGTATTTTTTTAGATCTTTTGCTTTGTTATATAAAATATAAATAAATGCATACAATTAAAACAAAACAGTTAACAGCGTTAAACATTAACATTAATTGTTAACAGTGTTAAACATTAATTTAAAAACCACCAAAAATAAAAATTGACAACAATTCACAAGAGCAAAAACAAAAAAAAAAAAGGAACACGAAGGTAGTTTTAGAAGTACTTGAGAATAATTTAAATTTGCTATGATTTTCAATCAAGGCTTGCTTAATTTTTTTGTATTTTAGAGAAGTAATTTTAAAAAATTTTAAGCAACAAAATTATAAATCAGAAATAAAATTTACTACAAGATAAAAAAATATATATTTTTAACAAAATAAAGCAGAAGTTGTTAAGCTTGTTAAACACTTACCGGAACAATACATTTGAAGAAGCGAAAGGCCGATCTGGTAATAAGCTGTATTCCTTTTGACGGAAAAAATTTATTGTAGTGACTAGAGATGGCTTTTGTCGAAACTGTTTGCTGCCGTGACTTAGCGTTACTTCGGAAATATTAATTACACTCACGAATGTTTATCTTAATGGACAAAAAGTAATAGAATTCTTTTGCACATTTTTTTAATTTTTTTTAAGCGACACAATTGAGAGAAATTTTTATTAAGACGCGGGAATTTTTCCCCATCAGAGAATATTAAAAAATTTTATTTATTTTTTTCAATTGTAACATTTGCGTACCTTCACTCACGCCGAAATTTTGTATGCCTCTATTCAATGTAAGTTCAAGGTAATTTAAAAAAAATACTGCGCTTAAAAAAAATTGCCCTCACCATTACTCACTCTCATGACAACTCACGTGCATCATCACTCACGCTCACAAAAATTCAGTTTCGCGAAAAATTCTTGAAGTGAACGAAATACATATACAAAAACTCCATTTGGTACAATTACGCGTTACACATAAGATATATTAATAAAGTAATTTGCAGTCACGCGGAATTTACTTCAATCAAGTTAACGTTCATTCACTCTCACGAAAATTTTGTTTCGCACCCTAAATTTCATGAAGTAATTGAAATAAATTAATGGCATTATTTGCTTAAATTTCGCAGCGTTAACAACACTCACGCTCACAAAAATTCAATTTCTCGGAAAATTCATAACGTAAACGAAATACAAACATAAACTTAAGACGTCATTTGATGCAATCATGCTTTACTCATAAAATATATTAAAACAATCATTTGCAGTCACGCTTAATTCACTTCAATTAAGCTAGCGTTCATTCACGCTCACGAAAATTCCATTTCACCCACTAAAATTCATGAATTAATTGAAATAAACTAATGCCGTTATTTGCTACAATCTCTTGGCGATCACGACAAGTCACGCTCACCCTCGCTCACGCTCACAAAAACTGCACGAACACAACGAAATAAATTAATGAGGTCATTTGCCATAATCACGTGGAATTCGCTATAATCACACTCACCATCATTCACGCTCACGAAAACTTAGTATCGTTAATAAAAATCAGGAATTTAACGAAATAAATTACATAATAGCATCATATGCTAAAAATACTAGGGATTTACTACCATTCCAGGCGAAGGTTTGTGTGGTTGTTCACAAAAAGTTCTGCTCACATACTAATTTATTATATAAAATCTGGTGGCAAATTACGGCACTCGTTAGCGAACAAAATTACAAAATATTTCAGTAGAGTTTATATGGAAATATTTTAAAATTTCGAACGGTATCGAGTGCCGTAATTTGCCCCCTGTTAAAGACACGATTCACGTTATATAATTCACGAAATTATTTACGCTAATTTGTATGCCAGCTCAAGATATTATTTTAAATTTAAATAAATCATATCAAAAAACTCACAAAAACACTCACGCTTAAGACAAACATTGCTCACAAGCAGTCACGGTTAGCGAAATGTGTTTGACATATTCATGAATTAAACGAAATAAAGAAATGCAATCAATTATACAATTTCTCTAGGTTTCACACTTGCTTGACATGACTTTATTTATATCCATTTACGAGTAAAAGTCACGTAACTTTTTGAAAATATGCCTTGAAAGAATGAAATATATGATTTAAATCATTTCATGATTATAACGTGACCACGTTTAGCTTATAGCAATCAGATGAACGAAGTCCATCTCTAGTAATGACATTATCAACTACACATTTTATCTGGAAAGAAAATAAGTTAAAAGAAAAGATACTTAGTTAAGAATATTTTCTAAGAAAAATTGTAATGTTAAGAAAGATTTTATATATATATATATATATACAAAAATATACATGTATAGTTGAATAATATAAACTAAAGTTCTTTAACTGGCGGCAAGACGGAGAGCAAAAGTCCTGACAGTCTCCAGTACTTGGCCTTGGCTCAAGAAAGAAAAACTTTACAAAAATGCAGGGTTTCCCTTAATACTTTCGAATAAAATCTTATAAATTAACGATATATAACTTCTGTTAAAATTATAAATTATATAATTCTATAAACGAGTAATATATATGTATATTATAATATTTTATAAATTTCATATTGCTCTTCAGAGACTTGTTGCTGCCTTTTGTGTCCTTATTTCAGAAGTTGCGAAAGAAAATTTTAAAGTTCTCAAGATATCCAGCAAGAGCGAAAAAAATTATATTTGGCACATTCACTATTCAGAGTCATAAGAAATAACATACTCATGTGATGGATCATCATCATGTGAGAGATAAATAATTTAATATTATTTTTAGTAAATAAAAAAAATCTGTTTTAAAATTAATATTTTTGTTTGTTTTGTTTGTTTTCCGTATAAACTACTAATCTAACATTTTTATTTTATTTTGAATTTTTTAAGTCACTTCCGCAACTACTCTCGCATAACTATTATCTAAATAATGCAGTTAAAGAAATGTTAAGCAATTTGAAAAGCAAACTACTTGTATATATTTTTTTAATAAACAAATTCGTACATGAGACCTCTCTAATCATGCATAATTTTTAATGATCAAAAATAAATAAAAAAATATTATTGTTTAAATTTTTGCAGTGTTGCGAAATTACTTTTTTTTATAAATCATTTCATATCTCGTTGCAATCTTTTTTTTTTTGTTAATTTTTTATGGCAAGACAACAATCGCCTTGAGTTCAAATACGTAACTAGAGCATTTCACTACATGACAATTATTGCTGGTTTTTTAGTATTATTGTTTTTTTTTCTTAATAAATAATAACTAAAAACTCAAAGTAACTTTTAGTTAATCAAAGAAAAACTTTGCGACAAAAGTGTCTTAATCTAGAAGTGCATTTGATATATTTTAGCTTTTGTTACACAGTTACTAGAAAAATTTAATTGGTTGAAATAATTGAGAGGTGTTCCTTTTTTCTTACGTTGTGTTGCACATTTATTATCTATTCTCTTTTAAGTAAAGTTTTAAAACGTTTGACAAGAACCAGGGTTTCATAATAGAAAGGTAGTACGGTGTAAGATAACACAGTGTAGTTGCTAAATAAAGGATCTCGTTTTTGTCCCAGCCTTCAAAATTAACAATAAAATATTTTGCTTCAAGGAATTCCACTCAAACAAGATATTCTACAAGAGAATATTTTACTTTATAATATTGCTAAGGATTTGAAATATTTTTGCTAAGCGGAGTGAACACAGAAAGACTTCCTTCCAGTCGTTCTTGTACCAAACTATTTTAATTAAACTTGCTTTTAACCAAATTCATTGCGTAAGAAAATAATATAAAAAAGATAAATGAAGCTGAAAAATATATAAATTTTACAGCTGTTGCAAAATAACGATATTTAATTATTATTTTAATTGAATATTATATAAATATCAGTTTAAAAGATTTTTTGGAAAAAAAAAATTATTTTATAATTCCATTATATTTGTTTTTAAGTAATCACCAGCTGATATAAATCTAATTAAGTCAAACAATGGCGCTAGTTAAAAAAAAATTATAATAATTGGGCCTATTTTCGTTCCAGTATCGTTTTAAAACGACACATAAAAACGAAAATTTTACATTGAAAAGATACCGTTTTACCATTACCGTATTACCATTTTAATGTAAAATTTTCGTTTTCATGTGTCATTTTAAAACGATATTGGAACGAGAATAGATAGGCCCGAATAATTTTTTATGTGTAAAAAACGGTACATAAAATATACCCAGTGAAAAAAATGGAAGTCATTCTAGTGGAAGTACATTTTCATTGCTTCCAAAAAATCGATATATTTAATTTGCCGAGAGTGAGCAAAAAACCATGTAGGAGCTTATTTTAGTCACACAAAACTAAAAAAATACTCACCAGAATTAAAAAAAAAATTATTTCTTTAAAGAAATTTATGAACTATTTTTAGTCTAAAATTTAAAAGCTATTTGCTTAAATTTAAATGAAAACACTGTTTCGGGTTTAAATTCGTATAAAAAGAAACGAATAGTTAAAATAGGTAACTATTTACCATTTTTCCTAGATGAAAATATTATCATAGAACACAAAAAAGGGAATTTTTCTTAATATCGCTTCCAATTCAGTGACCAGGCATCGAAAAAGAGAACTTCTTGCAATGACAACCCTATGTAAAAATCATTAGATCGCATCGAAATTTGCACTACTTCCGCATCGTAAACTCTACATTTTCATGCCTTTTTTGGAGTCTCTTTTTACTGGGATATTTAAGTTAGAATGGTAGCACGGTGCTTGGATAATGCAGTACAATTTCAATGTAAAATTGGGTTTTTTTGTATAAGTTTTAATCAAATGTTATTTAAAATAAAAAAAATTAAACAAACAGGGTAAATAAATAAAAAAAAAATAGGTTTTCATATATTCTAAATATCACGCAGTCAGCCACCTTTTTTATAAGAACAGTAAACTGCCATTTAGTTGGACATCTCTTCTTTAACGGAAGTAAGCTGCTATAAATTCAGCTATATTTTTCAAAAGAACTGTAAGTAGCCAGATAGTCTGTTATCTGCTCTAAAAAAAAACTAAATGTGCTATCACACAGCCAGCTGTATTTTTTTTTAAAAACATTAAGCTGCTATACAATCAGTTATCAGCTGTAAAAATTATTTTGTTGTCACTTAATCAACCGTACTTTCTACATTAACAGTGCTATTATAGATGTGCTATTATAAAGCAAGTCATTTTTAAGCAAACTTAAAAAAGCAGGAGGTTAACAATTCGTCTCTAGTTATTTTTTCAATGTTACTTCATAATTCAAATCATATTAAATCGATTGTATGTTGATAATTTTTCTTCGATCTTAGAAATTTTATATATTTGTTTCTTCTTAATCTGGCTCAAGGTCATAATCATTTAAATAAAACTCTTTTTTGTTTTATTAAAATATTGATTTTGTGAGAAATTTTTAGATTCTTTAATTGAACTGTAGTGAATTTTAATCAGAAATAATTCATAGTCAGGCTCAAGTTCAGTAATTTCAATTCTTATTGAATGAAATATTTTTATTAATTAATGTGAGTTTCTAAAGAAGAGAAGAAAAATTAAACTTAGACTTTAAGCTGGGGGAAATACCGATACTTTTCTGTGCAGCCACGCACTTCATCAGCACCTTAGTCTATCTACTTGGGTAGAGATTCTTATTAACATCAGCTATTTAACTTAAATTTACAATGAAATGGAATATGAGAAACGATTGTAGTGTATACAATTGATTTACCTTTGGTAAACACATTTATAAGTATCACTATTAATTTTCTGTTTTTTCCACTTTTTCATTTTTCTATTTAGGTTAGCACGAAATTATATTACTCTACCTCAGTATGTTTAACTATTGTTACTTATCTTTTTACGATCATCACATTAATTACTTTTACATATTCGATGTATTATCGGTAGATGCATGTAAGTATTATTGTAGTGGTCTTATGTTACTTGTTGTTGCATTCTACAGTTTTATTTTAGTTATTCCAGCCTTCTGAAACTGTGATAACCAAGTGAATAGTGATTGCCAAGTGAACATATTTTTGTCAAGTGCCCATGATGTATTAAGTGAGAAATTTTAAGATTCTTTAATTGAACTGTAGTGAATTTTAATCAGGAATAATTCATAAGTCAGGCTCAAGTTCAGTAATTTCTTTTTACTTTTTTTTTAATTTTTCTTCTCTTCTTTAGAAACTCACATTAATTAATAAAAATATTTCATTCAATAAGAATTGAAATTACTGAATTTGAGCCTGACTATGAATTATTCCTGATTAAAATATTGATTTTGCTTAATCTTTTTATTTTTTCAATATTTCGAACACCTTCGGTGTCCTTTTTCAGGAAAAATTCTATATAAAGAACACAAAACAAAAATATAAACATATGTATGTACTTTAAATATATGTACATGTAAATACAAGTTTAAATTTTTTAAACATAAATACAACAAAAACATAATACTATCTTACTTAGAGTAAGGTCGTCAGCTGTCCGCTTTGAGAAAGAGGCAAATTCTTACTAAATACCTGTTTGTTTATTTTCTTATTTTTTTTTGTTTATGTTTAGCTAATATATGTCTATATGTATGCGCGCAATTTTCTGTGTCTGTTTTATAGTTCATCCTTATATTCGCGGGAGTATTAATTATATGTAACATCTCTATTGTAAATCTCTTTTTATAATTGTTCTCATGTTCTAATATTGTTGTATTGGTGATGTCAGGCGAGTGTTCACTTATTGCACAGTGGGCTGCTAAAGCTGTTTTTTTGGTCAGTTGTTCCTTTACGTGTTTTGTAATCAGATTTATGTGCAGCTAATCTAGTACGTATACATATACTTTATTACATTTGTTAGAAACATCTCCGCTACAAGGTATTTTGTAAATTATATTTGATTTGTCTACTTTGTCCACCTTACTTTTGGTATTTGAAAATAGCTTATTCAAATTATTGTCTAATTTTAGTGCGATATTAAGATTTTCTTTATCAATTATATCAGAGTGAATAATTCTTGTGTATGTGTCATTGACTTATACGTTTTTGTAGTTTTTTCTGCCGGTTCGCGATTAAGATTTTTTATGGCGTTTTTTACTATTTTTGTTTTGCTAAATTGAACGAAAAACTAGTTTTCTGCAGAATTTTCTTAATTTTCTTTATATTTTCTTTATGATACATATTACCACTAATTTTTAGGACCCTTCTCGCAAAATTTTGGGCTGTGTTAATTATAACGTGTTTCGGATGGTTTGAAAACCAACTAAAAATGAGGCCTGAAGCAGTTCGTTTGTGATACCAAACTGTAGTAACAATATTTTGTTTCCGAATTACCAGCGTGTCTAAGTACGGTAGCTTCGCACTCTCCTCTAATTCTTTCGTGAGTTGTATGTTTTTATGGAAATTGTTTAAGCTCTTTAACGTTTCTTCTACTATATTTAGTTTGGTTATACAGAAAATATCGTCGACGTATTTGCTTAAATATCTCGGTTTGTGTTCCATATTTTGTATTATATTACCTTCATTAACATACGCACAGCAAATGGACTGCGTTTTTTTTTCAAATAACAGTTGCTAATTATTATTTTATTTTAAGCTATAAATCACATTGAAAAATGCTTTTGCATTTACGAGAAGTACTTGAGTTGCAAAATCTTATCCAATTAAATAAATTTAAAAATCATGTATGGTCCTTCGAACCTCAAGCTGCCTGTTTTCATATGACAGTTGCTAGCATTGATTTTCCTTTTACGCTGAGAAGTATTTCAAAATACTGTTACTCTTAAGAGAAATATTAAAAAATCGACTTTTATAAAGTAGATTTCATGCCACAGACAGACAGACTGACAGTTGTTAATTTGATTTTTTTTAAATACTTAAATCACAAAATATACAATACACTTCAATTGAATAAGTTATAAAATTTTAAGCTTAAATCGACAGAATTATGAAAATGCCATGTAATTGAAAACTGCTATAAAGCCGATAAAGGGCATGTTTTCGACTTCAAGGAAAAAAATGTATAAAATACTTTTTCAAATGTGTTAAACTCAAAACGCCAACAAATTCTTCATAAAACAAAGTATTTCTTTTAAAAATGCACACATATGCTCTTTTAGTTTACACCGTGACAATCAATTTGTTTCATTTCGTTGACTAATAAAGTTTTAATTAGATTTTTTTTTCAACCAATTCATTAAACACAATTTGGCTTATTCGATAGAAAAAAAGAAACAAATATAAATTTTTTAGCCCCAATCAATAGGAAAGAGAATTAAAATTTTATTTTTTTACACTTTTTGCCAAATTATTTTGAACATATTTTCGCAAATGGAAAGTAAAGCTAAGCTCACTCACTTCGCATTAATAAAGTTAGAAAATTGATTTTTGCTTGACTAACACTGTAGCTAGTCCATATGCGATTATAAATAATCATTGAATAAATAAGCCCAGGCTCGATTGGGTGGAGTTGTCTGAGTTTATAGCATACGGAAAAGTTAAAATTACAATTAACTGACATTTTTATTTGTTTTTAAGTCAATTTAAAGTCACTTTATTATTTAAAAAGTACGGTCTTTTAAATTTCATACGAACAAGAGACTGCATATGCTGATAGTGCACACATAAAATAGATATAAATATTATACAAAAATTTTGTTGTAAAACTAAATTTGAAAAAAAAAAAATAATAAATTACTTAATATTGAATGCAACGATGAAACGATGTTTTCCTGAGTTTTATAGATTCAAAGATTTGTACAAAATCTCTGTCAGATTTATTCAAATATCAGTCTTTATTTTTTCTAAAAAACATTTATATTCCATAATACTTATGTTTTAAACATGTCTTCTAACTCTTTTTCATGGCCCGTGACCCTGGTACTTGTTTTTTTTTGTTTGTTTGTTTTGTTCTTAACCAAACAAATTGTTAGTTTAAAGTTATTGTATCGCTGTTTAATCAAGTTGATCTTAAATGCATGTAAAACAAAAGACTTAAGACACATACTGCAATATATTAAATACTTCTTTCAATGTCAAAATAATTCGGAGTTTATTTAGTGTTCATATGTGGAAAATATTTCAATATATAAATATCTTTTAAGTAGATTCAAAGAATTTATTTAAAATGACTTGCAATCAGCAGGGCCTACACAGCGGCGCAGCTATTATTTGAAGAACAATTTTTAACATTGAATGTTTTTCTTATTTAAAGTAATTTGAAATTAATTCAATATTTGATTAAAGTACCCCACACATTGAGAGCTGATAACAAAATGATGTTTTGTTTTGTTTGTTTTGCATTAATAATGAGAATAGAAGATAACTTTACAAAAGTTGATTTAGTATGCGGCGTCTACGTTTAAGATTCTACGTTTAAGATTCGAACAAACATCAAACAATTAAACGAGATAATTTTTTTAGTTATAATTTCTTGTTTTTATTTAATATCTCAAATAATTTTTTACTAAATAAAAAAAATTTAAAACAGTAAGTTTTTCTGCAAATTTCTGTATTTTTTATTAATTCTTTTTCATAATTTCAACTTTAAAATTTTATATTATATTTTACATGCTTTTACCTAACCGCTTCTTACAAAACTTGGCACACACACATCCCTCTCTTAACAACACAATTACGAAATTTTAAAAAGTGGACATAATGCATAACAAGCTGTTAGCTTACCTTTTCTCATGAAACTTAGCAAACAGCCAGAGCTCTGAGAGTGAAACAGTTATGCATTTAAAAAAGTTGGGGAGGGGGCACGCCCATTATAGTTTCATATTAAATGACATATAATTATCCGATGCCCAAGAGACTTGAAAAATACTTTCGGTTCTTGTATTAAATAAAATAATCTTGTATTTAAAAAAAGTGCGCGTAGCCCTGCCGATTACAACTTAATATCAGATTTAATGTGCTTTTACTGGAACGATTTGTAGGAAATCGTAGCACCCACTTTAAACTCAAAAAGCGACACGATTTTGAGTAAAAAATTGGGAGAGGCCACACATATTAAAGTTTTGTATTAATTTAGATGCACTTACACTAACGTGACAGAAACAGGAATGACAGAATCTTGTGCTATAAAAAATGGGCATAGCACTGATTACTCAGACTAAGGGCCATTTTCACAACTTGCCTTTAGTTAAACATAAGATTTTGTCTGCCGATAAATATCTTTGCAGTATTACAACTTAAATTTTTTATTGTTATTATAGTCAATAAGTGACACGATTTGGAGTTTACAAACATGGTCGGACCGACTAATATTTGAAAAATGGGCATAAAAACTCCCCTATAATATTCAAAATGGGTTAAAACAATTTAAAAATTAACCTTTTTTCAATCAGAAATAATTTCTTAATTGGGCTCAACTTCACTATTTTCAATTCTTGTAGAACGAATTTTTCTATTAATTTATTTGATTTTCTAAAGAAGACAAGAAAAATTAAATTAGACTTTATTAGCTGGCGGAAAACTAATATTAAGGCAATTTAAATTCAATTGAATAAAATATTTTTATTTGTGTTACCTTAAGTGCTATTTGAAGTCGGTGACAATAATAATGATAACTAAATGCTTAAATATCTAAATGTATGCAGAATTGGATAAAGTGAATGGCATCGATATTTTATTCAACTAACTCTAAATTATATTTAAGTTTTTAGTAATTATTTTTTAAATTTTAAAATTTAGTTTCATTATATTTTTTGCTTGTAGTTGTTTGCGATTCGTTTTATCTACAAATAAAAATTATTAATCTTTGTTTATATATAGATATTCGATTATAAAATTTTTGTTTTTTTTTAAGGGAAATATAGACTATGGTTCATTGATTACAATTTCTTGTTGGTTCTTCTGTACTTTATTATTCGTTATACTCTCAAATAATCGAATAATACTTAATATTTATTTAAAAAAAAATTATTTAAAAAAATAAGTATGTATATATTTTTTTAACCAATATATAAGAAAATCACTTATTTGCTGAAAACTAAAAAATTAATCGTTCATAAAAAATTGTAATCGAATAAAATTTATTCGAATATTCAAGAAAAATTAAAATTGATTAGATTATTTAAATAGTTATTTAATTTCAGAGATTCTGAATAACGATTATTTTAATTCTAATTAGAATAATCGCATAAGGTTTGAATATTTTATAAAATTATTCGAATATTTTTTTTTTCTGAAATTAAAATATATCACAACTTTTAATGTATTAAATGTATGCCGAGTAATGAAAAAGTATGCCCCAAAACTTTTATTTAGTTAAATTTGCTAAAAACTTAAAATTTATTCACCTCTAAAAAATTTTAATCGATTAAAATTTATTCGAATATTAAAAAAAATTGGAATTTAAGAGATTACATGAATAATTTATTTTCAAAAAATCTGATCGACGATTATTTTAATGTAATTATTATAATCGAATAAAGTTTAAAATTTTTCAAAAAACTA
The DNA here is from genome assembly GCA_905220375.1 of Tachina fera. Lineage (NCBI taxonomy): Eukaryota > Metazoa > Arthropoda > Insecta > Diptera > Tachinidae > Tachina > Tachina fera. The sequence goes on along the minus strand of LR999967.1, from coordinate 96,180,410 downwards.
TTCGAATAAAAATTTTTTCCTTATACTAAAAATGTATCACTACCTCTAATATTTAATACATTATATTATATGGAACAATTATTAAAAAAAATCTCAAAGTTTTTATTCGATTAATTAATTAAAAAGAAATCCTTAAAAATTGTTTAACTAAATTTAATTTAATTATAAATTTTTCATTTTGAACAAAAGTAATGCAGTTGCAAGAAATGTTTTTAATTTTTGTAATGAAAAAGTATGCCTTAAAACATTTATTTAGTTAAATTTACTAAAAACTTAAAATTTATTCGATTACAAAAAATTTTGATCTATTAAAATTTATTTGAATATTGAAAAAAATTGATATTGATTAGATTATTTAAATAGTTTTAAATTTTCAGAAAATCTAAATAATGATAATTTTTATATAATTAGAATAATCGAATAAAATTTATATATGTTTTTAAAAAAATTATTCGAATAATTTTTTTTTCTTAAATTAAAAATATATCACAACATTTAATGTATTAAATCGAACAATTATGAAAAAAAAAATTGCAAAACTTTTTATCTTAATACATAATTCGAAAGAAAATCTTAAAACTTTTTTTTTTAATTTAATTTTAATTATAAATTTTCATTTCGAAAAAATTAGTGCAGTAGTAACCCTACGTCTACACCTCACATATTTTTATCATGACAAATATCAAAATCCATATAGAAAAAAGAGTTAACATAAAAAAAAATTTTTTAATATAAAGTCTGACTTAAGGCAGAATTAGTTTGTACGTGCTGTTCTGTTCTGAATCAGCTGTTTTGTTTCTGTTTAGTTGAAAATCTGTATGTGTGGTTAGTTTTTCATTTTTCGATCTGTTCTGTTGCGGACAGATACTTTGTGATACTTTTTGTACAAGTGTAATCAAGGTGATTTTTTTTTTCACAGAAAAAGTAATTGCAAAATATTTTATACAGAAAAGAACGGCACAGAACAGCAACAGAAAGTAAAGACTAATGAAGCCTTTATGTTATGATAAAATTATATCAGGTGTAGTCGTAAGGATAAAACTATTTTTAATTTTTGTAAATAACTTTAATTTTTGATTATAAACTATCATTTCGAGTAAAAAGTTATTATGGCTTTTACTCTCATTACATTCTAGTTTTCAAAAAACCAAAAAAAAATTTATAAAAGCGAATAATCGAAAAAACTTTAAATTTCCCTAGATTATTCGAAAAAAAAGAATACATTAATATAACCCAAAAACTTTTTATTTGCATTATTTCACATGGAAAAAAATTTAAAAAAAATTTTATTTTGAAACTTCGAATAATCGAATAAAATTTAAAATCTAATCGATTATAATATATATCTTTAATTAAAAATTTGAAGTACTTTATAATTTATATTGCATATTTTTAGTCCAATACAATTTTGTATGCTCTGTTCATTCGAATAACAGAGCAAATGTTAAAACTATTCGATTAAATATTCGAATAATTTTTTTTTTTTTGAAAAATTTTAATATTTTATTTGTACTTAATTAATTTATTTGAAAAAAAATTATTTAAAACTTTTCTCTATAGTGCGATTATTCGAATATTTTTGTTTGCTTATGTAAATAAATGCATATTCAACTAGACGTGGTTATTTTGTACTGCAAAGTGAACGTTTTTCTTTTTATTTGTTGTGCAGAAGCATGCAGCAAAACTTTAAATTTCTTTTTTTAAATCGAATAAAAATTATTATTTATTCGAATAGAATTTTTTCAGCTCACATTTTTAAGCAAGGATAATCAGGAGTTTTTTGTTCTCTTTGTATTAATAAAATAAACATGTTTTATTTTTAAGGCAGCATTGAAAAATATTTCCCCTTATATAAAAAATAATAACATGACTTTAAAGTATACGTTAAAGCAAAATTTCCATAAGAATTTTTACTAAACACACTTGCATTACAAATCAATTTTTTTAGCACAATAACCTTAAATTTAGTCTCAAATAATCAAGACATTTAAACTGCCTGTTAAAAAATAAATTTCAAAAAAAATGCATTAAAATTTTATTTAAGTATAAGTCTATGATTTATTTTCCGTTTTTTTTTTCTTCTCCCAACATTTAGGTTAAAAAAAAATAAACATTTGGCGAAAATTTAACTAACAAGTTTTAACAACATGCGTACGTACATTCCTTCCAGCCAAGCAAAAATTTTCTTGTATGTACAATAAATAAAAAACATGTGCGTAAAAATTTAAAAGCCTTGACAATGAACTTTAATTCAAGCAAAAGTAACGCAAGACTACACATTATTTCTTTTTTTTCGCTTTAGTTGAAAACATAAACTTTTGATATTAGTGAAGAAAATAAACAGAAGTTGAAAAAATAAACAATCTCATCATATTGTACGCAAAATTTACGCATAAAAAAACGACAAAACAAAAACTAAATATATCAATAAGCTGGGCGAAAAAAACTAATTAAGAAATTATTAAATTTTTAACATAAACTTTGGTGGTAGCTAAACTGAAAAAAAATTTATTAAAAAATATAATAGTTTTATTAACGGAAATATATGACCACCACAGCTGCATTTTGAACTGCAACAACAGTGACCATCAAAATTTGAAAGATTAAAATCTTTTTTAAGTTATAAAATATTACTTGTAATTTCTTATTTAAAATTTGTAAATAAACATTTAATAAAATTTAAAATATTAAATGATTTTTTTAGCAGGGGAGTTGCCACGAAATTAGTTAAGTTAAGCACAAATCGTATAAATAAACCCAGTGAAAAAAATGGAAGTCATTCTAGTGGAACTACATTTGCATTGCTTCCAAAAAATCGATATTTTTACTTTGCCGAGAGTAAGCACAAAAACAACTAGAAGCTTATTTTAGTCACTCAAAACTTTGTAACTCCTCTATAGTGTTAGAAAATACTAACCTGAATTAAAAAAAAAAATTTCTTTTTTTGAAGAAATTTATGATCTATAAAAAGAAACGAATTGATAAAAAAGGCAACTATTTACCATTTTTTCTAGATAAAAATATTATTATAGAACACAAAAAAGTGCATTTTTCTTAATATCGCTTCCAATTCAGTGACCAGGCATCGAAAAAGAGAACTTCTGGCAATGACAACCCTATGTAAAAATCATTAGATCGGATCGAAATTTTCACCACTTCCAGATTGCAAACTCTACATTTTCATGACATTTTTGGAGTCTCTTTTTTTTACTGGGAAGCTTAAAGCCCAAAAAAACTTGTTGACAACGGTATTATCTGCCCACCAAGTCTTATATTTTGCATTTAAAAAAAATTGCAGTTTTTATTCGTTTAGCCAATTTTTTTTTTTATTTTTTAGAGTGGGGGGGGGTTTAAGTTATTTCGGGGGCTATCCTGTATTAATTTTTTTTAATGTCACTATATATTTTCGTTTTGGGATTTTTTTTAATGTCAGTTGCATACTGAAGAAATTTCATTTTAGCAAATTTTTGTTTGGCGATTTTTTTTCGTTTTTGGCGATTTTTGCAGCTTGGCGATTTTTACATATTCAATTATCTTTTTTATAAAAATTTTTGAGTTTTGATTTTTTTTATGTAATTTTTAGTAATTTCTAGGGTTCCGTACACCAAAAGTGAAAAAAGGAACCCTATTGTTTTCGCTACGTTGTTCGTCTGTCCGTCACACGGTATTTCCTCAGGAACTGTAAGAGCTACGGACCTGAAATTTGCACAGAGTATGTAGAGCCTTGACCACTACAACAACAATTACATGAGAGTTAAAAATTAAAGGGTGTTCCAAAACGAGCAACGTAAAATGTTAAAATCCCATGTAATATACGGTCTGTTCGTTGCATCAATGCAATCACTGCATTGCAAATGGAAATTAAAATGTTCTAAACTGGTTCACTGAAGTAGATAACGCACAAATAAAGGTCAAATAAGGTACAACAGTAGACACTAACATTTAAAAAAACTGAAATTAAAGGGTGTTTATTCAGTAAATCCAATTTGGACTATGTAATTTTGACAATTTGTTGTGTCTTGGAAACCGTACCGTACCGGAAATCGGAAACTCTTGAAATTTTCTAAGACGATAAAATTAAAAAATTCCAAAATAATGAAATCCCCAAACCAGAAAAAAATCGCCAAAAACCAACAAAAAAAAACACAAAAACCAAAAAAAGCACCAACCAAATTAAAAAAAAAAACCTAACACTAAAATATATCGACAAAACCCAAAACGTCGCCAAAATGAAAAAAAAATCATCAAAATAAAATAAAAGCCAAAAACCGAAAAAAATCGCCAAACCGCGAAAAAGGTGCCAAAACTAAAAAAATCCCCTAAATGACAAAAAAAATCGTCAAAATAAAATAAATCGCCAAAATGACAAAAAAAATTGCCAAACTGTAAAATCGCAAAAAATCGCCAAAATGAGAAAAAAATACGAAAACTGAGAAAAGCGCTATAACTTAAAAATAAATCGCCAAAAAGCTAAAAAAAACGCCAAAACTCAAAATCAAAAAAAAAAAATACAAAAACGACAAAAAAATGCCAAAACTTAATATTATATAGGCTAAAGTTTGTATTGAATTACATATCCAGTGTCCGTACGGAATGCTTCGTGCGCGGGACAAAATCGCACTTCACTGCATTTATTTTAATTTTTAGTGGTTTTTGCTCTTAAGCGATTTTTACGTATTTAATTAATTTTATTTTTAGCGATTTATCCACTTTGACGATTTTTTTGCTCTGGCAATTAGTTTTCGCTTTAGATATTTTTTCTTCTTGGCGATTTTTTTGTCTTGCCAATTCTTTCAAGGCGCTGGTATTTTTAATTTTGGACAATTTTTCATTTTGGACAATTTTCCTTTGTTGGCGAGTTTTATTCAATTAATTTTGTTTTTGTTATGACGACTTTTCCATATACACAAAAAAGTAATATGAATGATTTTGTAATATTAATTAAAATATTTGTAGTATCAATTAAAAAATTAATTAAATTTTCACCTATAAACAATTTGATAATATCAATTAAATTTTTCTAGTTAAATTAATTAATACAATTAAAAATTTAATTAATATAATTAAATTCTTAATTGAAAATATTAATTGGTGAACACTTTTTTTCTGTGTAATAACTTATTTTGTATTTAAGTTTTTTTAAAGTTTTTGCAATTTTTTTTTCGTTTTAGCATTTTTTACGTATTGAATTTGTTTTATTTTTTTTTTGGCGATTTCCCCACTCTTGAGAGATTTTTTTTCTTGTTTGACAAATGAATTCCTTTGAACGTATTTTCCATTTTCGGTTCAGTGAGGGCATTATTGCCTCTCCTTAATCTAATTACTTTTTTTTAATTAAATATTTACAGACTTGTTATTAAAGAGTTTTTTTAAAAAGAATTCTCGCTTCCCCTTAAAATATTGAGTAACTTTTGTTTTGCTTCTCCTATTAATAGAGGAGGTCCTTAACAAGTCTCGGATACATGTTATAATTGCTTTTTTTTTTGTTTGTGCAACTGAAAACTTGTACAACACCTTTTTTTTGGTGTTGCAACCAAGATTTCATTCACATATGCCCTCTTGCATACCAAATACTTCAACACATTTTACTAAAGCAAAATTTATCTAATATATTCATTCTAGTGGTAGTTTTGGTAGTTTTTGTGGCCCAGTTTAGTTTAGTCTTAAGCATTTGGAAATCAATATCTTTTAGTTGCTAACTAAAAATTTGATAAATGCTGTACAGTAAAAATAAAAAGAAAACAAGTAACCCACGGTTATAAGTTGTAACAAATTTAATGCATAACACATATGACCAGACAATGGTTTCAGTTTTGGTATTATATTTTTTCTAATTCCTCAAAGAAACTTAATTTTACAAATATACTTGCCTTAATTGAATGCAGCCTTTTTTGTATATTAAAATAATTTGAAAACAAATTCAGATCTATTTACGTTCTATTGCAGCATGCAATAGCCAAGAGCTTTAGTAGCCCAGGAGATGATCAAATGTGACCATCAATCATATAGATGTCGGGGCGAGCAGTCATGTTCTTTTGAGCTACACGTACAAGTTGTCCTTGATGAGAATGAAAAATTTTTATGTTTTTATTTGAATAAAGAATGCTGATTGATGATTTTATTTCAACGTCTTCATTAAAATATCAATTAAACGACACCAATACATATTCACTGATTGAAACTTTTGTTTGATCATGTGCAGAGTACATGCATAAGAAAATAAGCGAAAAAAAATTTGAATAAGTTACAAGAACAAAACTAAATAGCTTAACTGATCCTTTTGTTTTCTTCAAAGAACAAAATAATAATATAAACAAATGTCTTTTTTGACTTATTTCGGTTCTCTGATAAACATCCTTTTTAAAACGTATGGTTAACTATTCGCAAACACTTTAAATGAATATAAATATAATATAAGGAATTTGTATTGCTTACGTAGGGTATCTATACTAGAGATATTTTTAATTAAAAAAAAATATATCAACATAAACTTGTCTTCAACGTGACTCCAGCAATTCAAAATTGCCATTCGTTTTTTGTTTATCTATCAATACTATTTTTTATTTGTGTGTAACTTTTGGACCAGTTTAAATTTATTTAAATTTTTTTTTTTTCAACTACAAGAAATATTGCGAAAACTTTATATGAAAAAAAACGAATCCAACTAAAAAATATATTTATAAGCAAATTCAAATACTGTGTTGTGAAATACGAGCGACCAGCATAAAATGTAGAGCAGCAGTTTAATAAACTTTTTTGGCGTTTTTTTTTCTCAAATTGTCAATATATATGCAGGTATGTATGTATGTGTGTACATAACTAGGATATGCTTAAAAAAATATATACATATATGTATATAATCAATCGAATAAGTTTGTTTTTTTAAAATTGATTGCAATAAAAAGCACGTTTTCATCATCACCGTCAATTTTAAATTCCTTTAATTGAATTATGTGCTCGAAATTTCAAAGACAAGACACTCTTATGAGACTTGTTTATATATTAGATATTTTTGTAAATGAAAGCTCGTGGCATGTAATATTTGCCATAAAGGGTGATTTTTTTGTAATAAACTGATGTACAACTTTTTAAGTAGCGTTACACAAATTTAAGCCATGACAAAGAGGCTTATGCCAACTTAACTAATGTAGTGTACAGCATAATTGACTTTTTAAATTCTTTGTTGTTATTTATATTGATTAATGTAACTTAGAATTCTCATTCAGTTGTTGGATAAAAATGTATAAGGCTTAAAAGTTTGGAAGCAATCGGAGAGCAAAACATAGTACCAAATTAACTTAACTTATTCTTGCTCAAAAAAAAAAAGATATTGATGCAGATTGTTTGTAACTCGCCAAATAATTTATCGAATAAACGATGATTCAGATTTTTTGCGTAGATAGCTGAACTCCCATTTATTTATTTATTTATTTATTTAGGTCTATAGAACAATGTTCCTTACAGACTATAATAACTTAATTAATATGTTATATTGATTATATGCATTAATAAAACTAATTTAATCTATTAAAAAGGTATAAAATAGAGTTTTTAAAGTTTTGTTTGGATGCATTAAATTCAACCATTTGAATAGTATTCAATTTATTAAAATCAGCAAAAGCTCTTATTAGAGGACTATTTAGAGTATAGTTTCTACGATGAAGGCAATTATAAAATAAGTTACAATGTCGAAGACATCTATTCGGTACATTAAGGGGAACTCTCTCCAGTAGGATAGAACAATCTATATTAGCATTAATAATGTCAAATATAAATAATAACGATTGCATTTTCCGACGATATTCTAAGGTTTCGAGACCCAAGTGAAGACCACGCGATTCATATCAAGGCTGAGGGTATATAAAATTCAAATGCGGCAAAGCAAACTTAATAAATTTCCGCTGTAATCTTTCGATACGTGCAATAGAATTTTTACAATAAGGACTCCAAATTAAAGCCTCATATTCCAGTTTAGATCTTACGTAAGATGTATATAAAGATTTAATGGTATAAGGATCTGAAAAATCAGAACAGTTTCTCCTAATAAACGCTAATGTAGAATACGCATTCGGAATTAACCTTTCCAGATGCGGTTTAAATGTTAACTTTGAATCAAAAATTATTTCCAAATCATCAATTTCACTACAATATTTTAAAATAACAGATTTTATGTTATAAGATGGCGGAATTAGTGTACGAGATCTTGAATAAGACACATAGGCACATTTATCCATGTTGAATTTTAGAAAATTATTGTCACACCAATTACTAAGGCTATAAAGATCCTTCTGCAATAACTCTACATCATGCATATTACGTATCTTAGAATAAACTTTCAAATCATCAGCATATAGAAGAAAACTTGCATGCATAAAACAAGTTTGAATGTCATTTATAAAAATATTAAAGAGCAGAGGACCTAAAATGCTGCCCTGAGCTACTCCAGATATCTGAAAGTATGGGCTTGACTCAAAATCTTCTATTTTAACTACACATTTTCTATCTGTCAAATATGAATAAAACCATTCATACAAGTTTGCATGAATTCCAAATGTCCTTAATTTATGTAGTAAGATCGAATGTGGTATTTTGTCAAATGCCTTTGAAAAATCTGTATAAACAGCATCAACTTGCAATCCAGAATCAAAACTATTATGACAATAGTCGGAAAATACTACTAAATTAGTGATAGTAGACCTACCAGTACGAAATCCATGTTGCTGCGGAATAATAACAGATTTAGTTAAAAAATAAATTCTATTGTACACCAAATATTCTAAAATTTTTGAAACTGCTGATAATTTTGAAATTGACCTATAGCAGGTAATATCATCCCTTTTACCAGATTTAAAAATTGGTGTGATACATGTTAATTTCCAACGTTCTACAAAAATACCTTCACTTATGGATTTATTGAAAATACTCATCAACGGCAATGGAATTGACTGCACACATTTTTTTAACAGAAAAGCACATAATCCATCAACATCTGAACTAAAAGAATCCTTAATATTTTTAATGCTTTCTGCAACTTCGCATTCTGAAAAAGTAATATTGCCCAAGGATATATGTGATAATAAGTCAGGTTTATGATTAGAAATATTAATTGAAGAAGTAGCAGAATCTTCGAAATTATTTTTAAAATTTCTCCCCAGTTTTGTATATTTGTTATCATTTACATGAAATAAGTCAGATGTATGGTTCTTCAAATTCAAACCATCCCCTTCCCCAAGTAAATAAACACGGCTGCTGATGAAGTGGCTATAATGTTGTCTTGATTTCTATCGAAAATAACATTAATTAGTTAAAAAATTTAATTTCCTAAGAATAAGAATTACTAAACTTACTTATACTCGATTAAAAATTATTTCTGACAAAAAACTATTTTGAGTGAGAAATTTTTAGATATTTTAATTGAACTGTAGTGAATTTTAATCAGAAATAATTCATAGTTAGGCTCAAGTTCAGTAATTTCAAATTCAATAAGAATTGAAATTCAAATTCAATAAGAATTGAAATTACTGAACTTGAGCCTAACTATGAATTATTTCTGATTAAAAAACTATTTTATAAACTTTTTGGAATATTTAAAAAAAAAGCTGGGGCATATTACAGCACTTATTAATGAATGAATTATCAAAGTATTTTAATATTTTGAACTGAATCGAATCCAATAATTTGCCCTTTAATCTTAAAAGTAATTTTTATAGGCTCTCGAATGCAATTAACATTTTTAACTATTGTCTTAAGTTTTTATTTAAAAAAAGCAATGCAATTCTGATCGCAGGGAGATGTGTAAACATCTAGTAATGAAAATATTTTTTTTAATGTTCGCTTATGGTTACTAAAATAAGATATATAAATTTTTGAATCTACTATATTTAAAGATCTATGAAAAACTGCATTTATACTTGTTGAATTATTAGTTGTAAGGGTTTGTGGAGAATTGCTCTTATGAAAACAAACGTCAAATAAAAATTTTAATAAAGCTTGCGACTGTGGGCTTGCAAAATTTGTATTAAACTTCCCAACCATAATAATTGGCATGAAATGGAGATTGTTACCCAATTGCCATGCACCAGCTTCAGTGTAAGGTAACAGTACGTTATGAAGATATGTTATAATATAATATTATAAATTTTTTATAAAGACTGCTAAATATATTTTAAAAAAATATTTGAAATTTAAAATGCTCTTTTATAAAAGTTTATATTTATTTTATTTATCTTCTATTTTGCAACCTTTTAACAAAATTATGCCCACTGGCAACGCTATTAAATTTCACAAGCAATTTGCTCCTGAAGGTATGCTTTAAAATTCGGTTGAGTGTATTTCTATGCATGATTACACTAATACACTCCTACATAGCTCACACCGATTTGATAACGCTTTACAATCTTACTCAAAATTTGTGATTGTATTGTGAAAAAAATTTTTACCACGCTAACGTATAGATGTTTACACATAAAAAAAGGTAATTTGGTTATCCTTACTAATGTTATAAATATGCCCTTAATTATGAAAGTGGTCTAAGTCATGTGCATTTTTGCTTCAAAATATCAAATAAATCTTAAAAAATCTTCAATAATTATTTAATAAATGTTAAATAAATTTATATTAATCTAGACTAGTTCAACTCTAAATTAAAATTTTGAATAATATAAAAATATTTTTCGGTTTGTTCAACTGTAATCTACTAAATATCTCGATGAAAGAAATATATGACTTAGACCACTTTCATAATTAAGGGCACAAATGTGAAAGAGAGTTTGTTTGTTTGTTTGTTTGTTACGCTTTCATGCCTAAACTACTAAACCGATGTTGAAAGTTTTTTCACCAACAGAAAGCTACATTACCAGCGTCAAATATAGGCAATATTTATCCACTTCGGAACCGGTTTTTTTGTATTTGGCACGGATTTTCAAACTGTCAGAACCGATTTTTAAAATTCTTTTACCAATAGAAAGTTACATTACCAGTGTCAGATATAGCCTATTTTGTATCCGGTTCAGAACCGGTTTTTTCATAAGTGGTACAGATTTTCAACCCGCTAAGCAACTTTAAAAAATTCTTTCAGCAACGGAAAACTACATACATAACCAGCGGCCAACATCGCCTTCTTTTTTTGTCCAGTTTGGAACCGGTTTTTTTTATTATTTTCGGATTTTTTTCCAAAAAAAAAATTTTGGGCTGATTGGCGTAATTTTCGTTTCTGGTTTGATTGTTTTAACAGTTTTAAACCCGGTTTTTAATCGGTTTCTAGTTTTTTTTATCACTCTTTTGCCGGTTTTAATCATTTTTTTAATATTAAAAGAAATAAGTTTTTAACTAAACTAAAGAGGTGTATTAGTATTATTTCTTGTTACTTATAAATTAGTGACAATTATATCATAATTTTTAGAAAAAACAAATGTTTTTACTTTGTCGTAGTTAAAGAACGAACCTCTAGAAATTTCCACATAAATCACTTTAAAAAAATATAAAAAACCTAAATATAAAAAATACCCTGTACCGGAAAAAAAATATTTCTTAGTGTGCGAAGTAAAAATTTAATCGCAATAAAAAACGAGCAAAAGTTTTTGCAACTTTAAAAAATGATTTCTTCTTTTTTTATTTATAAATCTGCACAGAATGTAGATATTTGTTAAATTGTTTAACACATTAAATTAATGATGACTTTTAATTGATTTAAAGCAGTTAAAATGGAATCGAATTGAATTGTAATGAACTAAATTAAAGAGTTTCAATTTGAATCTTGCACATCTAAATTGTTTTTTATTTTTATGTTATTTTAGTATTAAGACATGTATGCACTCATGGTGGGAAAATAATTTAAAATCTTTTAATGGTATTTAATTATATCTAACTCGTATTCATATATGATTGTTGAAACACAATAGAAGAGGCGGGAAAAAATAACATCAAATGAATTAATTGTTAAAAGCAGAGCATTTCAACAGATGTTAAATAATTTCATTCATACGATTCGACTAACTCATTTGTTTGAAAATTAAATTTTTTACGCTTTTTCCTTGCTACAGCAATTTTAAAATTGATTAATAAATTTTGAATATGACTAAATGTGTGTGGTTACCCAAGATACAAAAACTTTCAATTAACATTTATTTCATTTCCATGTTAAGTGTGATTTCGCACTAATTATTATTTTTTATTTTGTTGTACTAATAAATTACTGTAGAAAATTGCAAAAAACCACTTAAAATGAGATAAAAGCTAAATATTATTTATGTATTCACAGTTAATTTAATGGGGATAAATCACTTGGAAATTTCCATGTATCTTGAAAATAGATATTTATTTTACGAAATTTATTAATTTAGTGTTAAATAAAAATCATGTACGAGACTATTTAGAATCAATAAATTGATACGAGTTTTTCTCTGTTACGACATATTGATCGTTTTGACAAGAATTTGTTTTAAGAGTTACAAATATTTTAAAAATTATAATAATTTATTCGACCTTTTTTTTTTAAATTATATATAAATTTTATTTAAGCTATAGGTCATATCTATGTATTAGTAAGTTTATAATAATTTTATTTCCTGAACAAGCTACAAAAAGTTGAAACGATATCGATAAAAATAAATAAAATTGTAAATTTCTTACAAATATTTTTTAAATGATTTTAAAAAAATTAATAAAAATAATATGAAATTAAATAAAATTAAATAAAAATACATAAAATAATATAAAATAAAATAAAATAAAATGAAATAAAATAAAATAAAATAAAATAAAATAAAATAAAATAAAATAAAATGAAATAAAATAAAATAAAATAAAATAAAATAAAATAAAATAAAATAAATAAAATATGTTAACTAAAATATAATAAATAATATAAAATTAAATAAAATAAAAATAAATACAATAAAATAAAATAGAGTAAAATAAAATTAAATAAAATAATATATAATAATTAATTAAAATAAATTAAAATAAAACAAATAAATTATAGTAAAAGGAAATAAATCACAATAAAATAAAATATAAAAATAATTTAATAACATAAATATTAAATTAACTAAAAAAAATTTAAAAATACAGTTGAAGAGCATTATTTACACATCAACCATATTTACACCGAAATAATTTTGCTTCATAAATCAAATAAAACAATTTCATTAGATTTTTTTTACAAATCTAATGACAACTTCACAAATCTAATGAAAATTTCATAAATATTGTGAAAGAATTTCATTGGAATTGCTTCGTTGGTATTCTTGTTTCGTAACAATATGTCATTGAATTTGAATTGAATGAAAAATTATTTTCTAATTATTAAGAAACATTTACAGTTGTTGCTTGAAATAAACATATATACATAAGTACATACCCTAAAGCAATTAAGTTTACGATCAAATTCCTTAAAAGTAAAAAAATAATAAAATATACAGCAATTTAGAATTTCATTATAACTATGAAATGTATTCGTTGTCCCAATGAAAATTTCATTGTAGACATGAAAGTCTGATAAATTAAATGTATTTAAACAGTTGTCAACCAAAAGCTTGCATCGAAAGTAGTTCTGTATGATTTTTCTTGTACTCTTTGTATGCTTATTTACACATACAGTTTCAATTAATTTATTTCGTTGTTATAATAAAGTTATTTCATTGTTTTAATGAAATTATTTCATTTGCTATTTTAATGAAATTATTTCGTTGGAAGTTATCTCGTTGGAAGTTATCTCGTTGTTTTAATGAAAATATTTAGTGGTTTTAGTGAAATTATTTCGTTATTTAAATGAAATTATTTCGTTCTTTCGATGAAGTTCTTTCATTGCATTAGTGACACTGTTTAATACATTTGACGTAGTTTTTATTAAACTAGTTTTAACGAAACTGGTTTCATTAATCCAACGAAGCGTGACGTTGGTTGAAATTTAATGATTTTTTTCATTGGATTAAAGTCGAAATTCATAGAAATTATTAAAAAATTTCGTTCAGTGTAGCAGATTTCAATTAAAATCTTAATCAGATTCTACACAAATTACAACAAGGGTTTGTGTCAATTATCTATATTTCTTCTTTTTTCTTATTTCTTAACATACAAACAAAGAAATGCAATTCATCTAAGTCATACACCTTTTTAATTAATAGGGTTTATTTTTAGTACAATAGCGGAATAAAATTTTTCAGTTAATCGTTTTTTTTTTCGAATACGAAATCTTGATAAAAATTTAAAAACTTTGGTTAAAACCATATATATTTTGATGACTATTTTAATGGAAATCTACCATACTACATGCTGGTGTAAATGTCCTAGAAAAGCTTTTGTCTGTGTTTTAAATATTTTATTTTATCCTATAACTAGATGTTATTGTTGTAAAAATTTTAAGTAAAATCTCAAACAAGTGTACCTCATAAGATTATAATTCTTATAAATAAATAAAAATTTTAATTAAAAAAATCATCTTACTAAAACGAAACTTTATTTTGTAAACATTAGAAAAAGCACAACAAAAGCTTTACAAAAAGAATATAGGCACATGACTTAAGTGAATGGCTGAAAAACGGCCACTAAATAATAACTTCATTTATAAAATTGTAGTATTTAATTTCAACTATTTATTTTATTAACATACCTTCAAATTATTTTTAAAATTATACACAAAACATCAGTGCAAAAGTGTATAAATTTAACGCTTTTTTAGCACAATGGAACAAAATCGTCCCCCTCCACATAAAAACAAAGTAGTGGCAATAGGCAGGCAAAGCGTTATGGTCAAGTAATCTTAAGGCGTGCTAGTCATATTGTATATGTATTTCATTTTTTTCTTTATTTTCGTATTTTATATTTATATGTTTTGCTTCTTGGCTGCATTTTGAACTTTTGGATTGTTTTTTTTTTTTTTTTAATTTTGTGTTTCGGTTCAAGTAACAAGCTTTAAGGCGAACGCGGTAATGCAAAAACAAGTGCAGTAAGAATAAGTTTAAGACAGACGTAAGGAAGGATGGAAAACATTATACTTAAAATGTATGAACATGAGTTTCTATTTTTTTTTTGTTCGCCACAGATAAGAAAATCAAATATCAATTCTTGGAAAAAAAATTGACTTTAAAGTTCAACTAGAAATAATCAGAGTAGAATAGTACATTAGGAAATTGCATATGCTGCTTTAAATCAGAGGTCGCCAAAATTTTTTAAAAAGCTATTTAAGAAACACTTTTTTGGAAAATCGTTCTTTATTTTTTAAAATGACTAATTTTTTTAAGGTTTGGAAATTTAATTTCAAAAAGTATATTTTAGAAAAATTACCTTGTCACAAAAAATATAAAAAAAGCCTTCATTTTTTGTATTTAATTTTTACCTTTATACAATTTTATAACTTTATAATCACTTAAACCGTTTTTACATAATTATACACTATTTTCAATATAAAAGAATTATTTAGAAAAAATACATTTTTAAAATTAAGTTCTTTGTTTAAAAACATACCCCAAAACACCAGTAGTGTAATTCATTAACTTTATTAACCATATTCGCATCGTTAAAATAATTATAACTAAAATTTATTGAATTTGCTATTCAGTACGATTTTTAACGATATTCGCTGTAGGTTAATGTCAGCTGTGTCGTTATTAAAGGGACAATAATTTATGTGCTGTTATTTTTATCGACAAAAATCAACAGAAAATGTCAGCTGCGTCTTATCGTTAAAAAAAATTTCAGAATGACATAACCGTTATTTTAAGCGACAAAATGTATAGACAAAAATTACGATTGTCAAATCGATAAAAGTTACTGAATTGCATTACAGGACTCTAATCGTCGCTTTCGATAAAGAGGTGACTTGATCACGTTTGTGGCATTCCATATTGAACAATGTTATAAAATTTTTAAATTTTTAATTTTGACTCATACATTTTTTTAAGTACCTCTCCTAAGAACTAAATACTTTCTCCATATTAAATGCATTTTGGGAAAATGTACCTTTTGAAAAAAGTACCAATTTATTAAGTGAATTTTTTGTAAAAAAAACTTTTGAAAAAATACATTTTTCTTAGATAAATTAGCTCTATAAAAAAACTACATCATATCGTTATTATAAAACTTATATTTTTTAGGAAGCAGTTTTAATAAAAATTGGCTTTTTAGAACCTTATTTAAAAAAGTATATTTGTAAAAAAAAGTAAATAGCTTTTTATCTGAAAATGTATTGTATTTCGAAAAACTAATACCCTAACTTAGTAATAAGATTTAGTTATAAGTTATAAGTTTTTATTTCAATAATTTTCATACAATTCTTACTAGAATAAGTTCCGCAAACTTAAAAGCTTGTCTGCAGAACGTCTTTGATTGAATAGTTGTTTGAGCGCTTGATTTTGAATTCTCCAAATCATTTTCTTAAAAAATGGTTGTTGTCCTTAACAATGAAAATTAAAATAATTAATAATATTAATAATAACTCTAGTTGTTCGAAGAAATTTTTGGGCAAAGGAACTTTGATGATCTGAATTAATAACAGTCAAATTCGCATGGGATAAGCACCTCAATAATATATATGATATATTTTTATATAAAAATATTTTACTGAATAAGTTTAATAATAATTATGGGATTATTATTGCGTTAATAAATGTTAAACTTAAATTGTAAAAAACACTAAAAATATTATTATTACGTTTTGGAATCATAAAAATTTTAAACTAAGTACTAGAGGATAGTTTAAAAAATATATTAAAAAACAAAGTACATAATAACAAATTAAAAAAATCTTTTGAATAAAAATATCTTTCTAAAATATAAAAACTACTTATTATTAATTAAAAACAAAAAGCAATAAATGCTATTTACCTACAGATTTTCAACACAAAAACTTACCAATTTTCCAGCCCAAGAACTATATTTTTGATTCTTCTTCTTCTATATACTAAGTTATTTCTTTCTTTCTTAAATATAAAATATGTTTAATTAACAAGGGAAAAAGTTTGTTTTATTAAGTTACTTTTATATATACCTTAAAGAGTTAAAATTTTGCAGCTCTAGAGCTGTTTTTTACATTTATCTTATTTTTTTATTGCAACCTATTTCTTTCTTAAACATAAATTTATAAAGAAAAAGAAAAAATTAATTTGACCTAGTTTCTTTTATATACCAAAAAAGTATAAATTTTCCAACCCTGGCATCATTAAATTTTCTGATTTCTTATGACAATCTATTTCTTTAAAAAATATAATATATGCTAAATTTGTATTGGAAAAAATTTGGTTTAGTAGATTTGCTTTTTTATTTTTTGCAAAATTTCCAACTCTGAAGCAAATGTTTCTTACATACATCTAATTTCTTTCTTAAACATAAATTTATAAAGAAAATGAAAAAATTAATTTCAGCTAGATACTTTTATATACCAAAAACAGTGTAATCTTTCCAGCCCTGGAATCATTCTTTTAGATTTTTCTGATTTGTTATACGAGTCTTTTTCTATTTGAAATATGGAATATGCTTAATTTATATAAGAAAATATTTGATTTAGCAGGTGGTCTTAATATACCAAAAAAAAATTAAATATTTTCCAACCCTGGAATGATCTTTTTGGATTTTGCTGATTTCTTATATAAAATATGCCTAATTTTTATAAATTTAATTTAGTAAGTTGCTTTCATATGAAAAAAAAATTAAGTGAGAAATTTTTTAGATTTTTACTTATTCGATGTATTATCGGTACATGCATGTTAGTATTATTGTAGTGGTCTATGTTACTTGTTGTTGCATTCTACAGTTTTATTTTAGTTATTCCAGCCTTCTAAAACTGTGATAACCAAGGTAACAGTGATTGCCAAGTGAACATATTTTTGTCACGTGCCCATGATGTATTAAGTGAGAAATTTTTAGATTTTTTAATTGAACTGTAGTGAATTGTAATCAGAAATAAGTCATAGTTAGGCTCAAGTTCAGTAATTTCAATTCTTATTGAATGAAATATTTTTATTAATTAATGTGAGTTTCTAAAAAAGAGAAGAAAAATTAAAGAAAAAAATTAAAGAAGAAAAATTAATAAGAATCTCTACCCAAGTAGATAGACTAGGGTGCTGATGAAGTGCGTGGCTGCACAGAAAAGTATCGGTATTTCCCCCAGCTTAAAGTCTAAGTTTAATTTTTCTTCTCTTCTTTAGAAACTCACATTAATTAATAAAAATATTTCATTCAATAAGAATTGAAATTACTGAACTTGAGCCTGACTATGAATTATTTCTGATTGAAAAAAAAAATTTAATTTCCAACCCTGCAGTCGTCCTTTTACAATACAAATTGAATTCTTACTGAAATATATATATATAAACTGGTTTCATTAACCTAAAACAAAAACTAATTTTAGCTAGATTTTTTTATATACAAAAAAAATTTAAAAATTTCCAGCTCTGAAAGCGACTTATGAGTTTCCTTGATTTTCAATACCAATCTATTTTGCACCATTTCTGATACACCAGTCTAAAACTGAAGCCTCAATTTTTTCTGGGATCTTCTATTACATATCGCTGCTTTATTTCAACATAGACATATCACAAAATTTTAAATCTTGGATTTACTAATGCAGAAAAGCTCGTTATATAACTTTGAATCTTGTGTATAAATGTTATTTAAGAGGCTTGTACATGAAGCTCTTGAGAAAATAATATATATTTATATCATTAGTGAATTGTATGTAAAATGAAAACTTTAAACTTTTTTGTGCCATGTTACCTTTTTTTGTGTTATAGTTTTGTTGCAATAAAGAAGCGCTACTACCAAATAGTTTCAAATCACTCCCGTTGCTATTTAATCGATTTAACTCTGTATGAAAACAAACATTACTCATCATCTAATAATTTTAATTTGATTTATTATTTTTTTGTTTCAATTCAAAACGCCCATAGTTTTTTTTGTAGATCTGGCTTTTACACGAAATTTGCCTTTCTTTGAGGGACTCTTGCTATAATAAACATACTTATTTATATAGACATTCACAAGTCTGAAGAGTTTTTTTCTTTCCCTTTTCCCAAAACAGGGCATGCCAAAACATGATTTATTATTATGCAAGCATATTAAAAACCAAATACAAAAGAAAAGATTAGCAATTTTAAGGCGGAGTTTATTTCATATTTATTTATAAGTACGTATGTATGTAAGTCATCGCAAAATCGCAATGAACAAAAAATATAATTAAAATTTTTTAACTTAAAGCCCATTTTAAATTAACAGCAACAACAGCAACAAAAACAAATTTTCAATGGAAGTATTTGAATTCGTTTAAAACATAGAATTAAATACAATAAAAAATTTTGCACACATGATTAATTAAAGAAAACTGTTTCCGTTTTAAAATTCAATTAGAATTGAATAACAATTAGAAGAAGGAAAAAATTAAATGAACGCAAAAATAAAAGAGTGATTGAAATGGGATCACAATTAGTTATACATGACACATTAGCGAAAGGTAATTTTAAAGTCAGACAGGCCAGACAACTACATACTTGACCTTGTTGTATTGGTTAGCAACAAAAAAAATTTTTAAACTAAAATTAAGTTGAATAGTTTTATGAGTTTAAAGCGAATTTTTTATATCCTGCACCCAATCAATGATGAAGCAGTAATTATAAAAAGAAATAAGGTATATGTAAGCTAAGTACTCCTCAGTTATCAGGCTGTAAGAGAACGTTATGACAATGGTAGGAAACAGCTGAGCGATATTTTTATGTGAAAAGTAATGCACATTCAATTCTTGCATTGCGGTTACATCTCTATAAGCATTTTTATTTCTATTCACATAACAATATCGATCAGCTGCTTCCTACGTTGCAGTTACATTCCATTACAGTCGGTTAACTGACCCTTAGAGAGATGCATTCTGGCCCAAAACAAACACACACAAACACACTTTTATGTATATGAATTTTTTACTTCTAAACAACGAATATTTGTTAAAGAAATTAACAACCAGGGTTGCCGTTGAAAATTTCAAAAAAGTATCATAAATAAGAAAAAAACAGCGTCAAAAAAAAGGGTATTTTAAAATAAAATATTGTCAAAGTTTTTGTGAACAAAAAAAAATTTATTTCAATTAAAAAAAACAAGAACGAATTTTAACATTTAAATACATTAGACTTAAGTTTTATTTATCAAAAGTTTTATTAAGAGTAAATATGCAAGCAATTTAAAACACATTCTTTTTTAATTGTGATAATTCCCAGAAATAATTGCATTTAGAATCAGGGATTTGGGTGTCAGATTTTTTTGCAACATTTTTAATATTTATTGGCCTATCTATCGACTTAAACAGTAAAATGATCGACACCATCGAAACGAATATCGCCAAATGGACGCATTTGTTCTAATACCTGATATGCTAAACTGTGCTTCGTCCAATTTTTGAGTATATGATTGCCCTACGGCATACATTTTGTTAAAACTATACAAAGGGATAAATTAAAAAAAGGGTCATAAAAATTGTCATTGGCACGAAAAAGGGTCAAAAGTGATACTTTAGTGTCACAACGGCAACGCTGCTACCAACGCAATCGCAAAGTTATTCATGTTCACCACAACTGTAGTGAAGAGTAAGTACATTTAAAGAAAAAAAAAATTATGTTTTTTGTGTCTGCTTAACATCAACAAATAAAGCAACAACAAAAACAACTTTACAATGAACCTTTTCAAGTTCAAAAGCATCATTTTTGGTACATGTGAAATAAACATTTTCGTGGAATTGTAGACCGAAAAATATTGTTATAAGAAATGTAATAGTATAAATGAAATGAATTGTTTACTTTAACAATAGAATGAAATGTAGACCGTTAAATATTTAGATTAAAATTCATTAGATATTCTTCTTATAATTAAGAACACATGGTCCTTCGAGCTGTAAAATTGAAGCCTTTGTTAATTTGAAGAGTATACAGAATGGTTGTGATCTTGATGCTTCAAACAATATATAAAAAAAGAGTTTTTTAAGTGAGTGGTATAATAATATAATAATATAATAATAATACTGAATTTCGAGCCCACTTATTAATATCTTAAGCATCAGGTGAGATGGCTGTGCTCTATAAATAAGTTTTTGGACTACAAAAACTTTTTTTCTTTTTAAAGGGAAGTAGCATGTAGGCTGTTAATATGCGTACCAATATCGAAAATAGAAGGGATAGTCAAGAGAGGAGAGAGATGGTGAGACCCTAAAAAAAATTAAAAAATTATTTGTTACAAAAAAAAAATTAACTAAAACTTTGGAAAATTTTCTAAATTTGAATAAAAAAAAAATGTCGTATGGCGCCAAAGCTGTTTTTACTTGAAAACATTAAAATATTTACTAAATTTCTGGTTCATTAATGAACTAGTTTATAGTAATTATATTTTCATATTTAAATAATATTTTACTAAAATTAAGTAAAATTTTCCCATAAAATTCGGAGCTTTGCAAAAAAATTTTTTCATCTTTGAGCTCAAATTTAGTAAATTTTCCAATTTTTTGTCTTTAATTCTAGTACTTATTTTTATTTTTAATTAAATTCTATACCAAATGATATGTTATTTATTATATTTTCATACTATATTCTTAATTATAATTCACCATACATACATATAAATTCCTAGAGAGTTGACAAGTATTGAACCGGCAACCTTCTGATTGACAAGCCATCGCTCTAACCATTTGCCTAACAAGGCAGCCTGAATAAGCACTGAAATTATTAAGTTTTATCATCTTATCTAGGCTCACAGCAGTGCGCCAGGCCAAGTTCTGGCCAATGCACTCAATGTGTATATTTACAGGAAGCCATTCGAGGTGTTTTTACCCCCTCCCCCCGCCATAATAACTTTCTTCCCCGCAATCGTAAAATTATAAAATTTATACCATAATTAGAATAAATTCATGTTACCTCATATGCGAAGTTTGAAATGAATTTACAATGAAAGGTTCCGGAGATATAGAGGTGCAAAAAGTGCATATTTGAAGACATACTCACTGACCAATGACCACTGACCACTGACCAATGACCACTGACCACTGACCACTGACCACTGACCACTGACCACTGACACACTTATCAAATTCATGAAGCACTTCCGCTATTGCTAGAGATCTAAAATTTGGTACACGAGAAGATCTACCAGAAAAATCTGAAAACCCAAAAATTTTAACCAGGTAGGTGGGGCTACGCCTATAAAAATAAAAATTTGTGCTATTGAGCTAAAACTCGATATAGAGCTAAGTCTATGTAAAATCTAAAATAAAAAAATCTGAAAAGTCGGTAATTTTGGCCAGGTGGGCGGGGCTATGCCCATAAATGTCTGAATTAAATAAGCTAGTATACGGCGCTTAATGGAAGCTATTTTATTGAAATTTGGCATATATACTGCGGTAATGCAAGGCTATAAATTTTTTATTAAAAAAGTGGGCGTTGACACGCCCATATAACTTTAACCTCATATTAATGCCCTGCGGCTCAGCATATTTAGATATACTATTTATGTGGTTATTATTATCCGTTTGCAACGAAACTTGACACGAATACTAAGTACTGGCAAAAATATTTTGAGTTTGGAAAAGTGGGTAGGGTTACGCCCATAAAAATTTAAAACTAAAAGTTGCGCTCGGCAAATGAAATTTGATACACAAGTAGATCTAGGTGACAAACCAATTAGAAAAATCTGGAAATTTTGGTTAGAGGGGCGGGGCTGCGCCCATAAAAATTTAAAATCAATAGTTGCGCTTATGAGCTGAAATTTGAGACAAAAGTAGGTCTAGGTGAGAAACCACCTAGAAAAATCTGAAAACCCAAAAAATTTTATCAAAATGGGTGGGGCCACGCTCATATTATTTTGAACTAAAAATTTAATATACAGATTTTAATTCAAGCCAATTTAGTGAAATCTTGCATACGCGTTGCACGTGCACAAGACTTTAAACTATCATCTCAAAAAGTGGGCGTGATCATTTTCATAAATTGTTAGCCTTGAGTTTAATCTACTTTGGCCTAGTACATTTTATAACAAAATTTTGAGTAAGAAATATTGGGAGAGGTAATGCTGATAAAATTTAAAGGTATAATTCGCGCTGGAGAGCTGTTAAATTTCAGTTTTCTAGCGTAAGTGTTAACTCTTAATTTGTATGGGCTTGAGCCCGCCTACTTTTTTAAACTTTAAATTTTTTGTGACCAGTGTATTTCATTCATGTTCGTAGGAAAGGTATAGTGAGAAATATATAAAAATAACATTAAACAACCAAGCTGAAATACCTGAAACAATTGACTCAAATTTTATGGGTGTGATAACGCCCATTTACAAATATTTATAGCCTTGCACTACACTTACTAACTTCTACTGAAGATATTTTTTAAAGTAAGCTCCTGCAGAAAAATAATTGACAAGTTTTGCATATCTTTAAGATAATGACAAGCTCTTTCATACTTTGAGTATTGTTGGGGCTGTTCGCAGGCCTTTCAAGTATTTTTAGGCTTTCCCTAAGTCTTACAAAAAGTTCAATTTGCGTAGATTTTTGAAAAAATAAGTTTTGTTTGAAAGTTTGTATGCATATTCACATTCTTAACATTCCATAGAAATACTTTATAAATTTTATCTTTGATATATACCCTTCACTTTTATTTTTTTTTTAGTGAAATACGTCATGAACTTGTTGCAGCATATATACCCCAAACGCAATTAAAATTCCCAAAAACAGTTTAATTATTTTGAAATTCTTTACAATACAAATCTCAATATTTGTTTTATAATCTTCATGGTTAAATACAATTAAAAATGTTTGTGTTCAATCCAAAAAAAAATAACATAATTGTTACATGCTTTGTTCAAGCATTAGCCAGACAGAAGCATGTTTCTATTAAATAAATTAAAAAAAAAACAAAGAACCTACTTAAATTTGTTTCTTAACCATCTATTTTAACATAACTTTTAACACTTCTCAGCTCCATTGCCATGCAACTCATAATTTATTTAACAAGTGACCGGCCGTGCAAACAGCTGTCAGATAATGTGTCTGTAAGACAACAACAAAAAAACATGCCCTTAAACTAATTGTCAGGCGGGGAAGGGGCCTCTAAAGTACCACCATTTACGTGTTATTTGTTACAATAAACAATAAATTAAAGTTTGTGGTTCACAAAAAAAAAAAATAAGTGGACAAGGTTATAAATACTTTTTTGATATGAATTCTTTTTAAATGCATTTATAAAAAAATCAAAAATTATTTGAACAAACACATGCATGCGCTGGCTGGCTTAAGTCGTGAAATTTCCCTTAAATCTTTTTAACTTTTTTTATAAAATTTTAACTTTAATACCGTGATTTTTCTACAAGATATTAGAAGTTGAAAGTTTCTGTAAAGGATATTATAATTATGTGAGAAAAGAGAAAAATCACTTAAGTCGAGATAAGCGGATTTTTAGTTAACGACAGTCCTTTAATCTACATAATCAAAATTACTTTTTAGCGAAATCATAATTATTATTTTAGGCAATTTTTCAGAAAGTTATAGCGCAATGACTAAATAATGGAAAAAAAGCTTACACTGAAAAAAAATCCTGCAATAAAAGCTTTTTATTGAAAAAAAGAACAAAAAACCAATTAAAAATATGATTGAGTCCTGTCAATTTTTGTTTAAAAATTTAATTAAATTAAAAGTTGAATTGACACAAAAAAAATTTTTAATTAATTTTTTTCAGTTAAACCGAAAAATTTTTGACTAGGTAGTTAAGTTTTTACGTCGGTATACTTCAAATTGAATGTATTATTTATAAGAGTGATATTTTTTTTTTCTTTGCAAAGTAAGAGCAAGCATTATTGTCGCCGAGATCTGATGGACTATTGTGCTCTCGTTGGTGCAAAAGCACAAAAGCTCTTTTGTAAAAGCTTGCACATTGTGCAAATTGGCTTGGAGCGATTAAAGATAAATAAAATAAAAGTGAATAGCGGGTTTTGCAATTTGACTATATAACAAATAAATTTCTGAACATCGAATTGAAAGTTTAAAAAAGCTCTTCTAAGAAACACTAAAAAATTTAATTTTACAGCCTTATTTATAAAATTTATTAAGGTTTTATAAAGACTTCTTAAAACAAATTTTTATACCAAATTTTTATTAAAGAGCTTTTATAAAGATTTAATAAGTTTAATAAATAATACTGTTATAATATATAAAATATAATTTAGGTTGGACTTTTAGAGTGTCAAGCTTTGCTTTAACAGCAGGGTAAGTATTTTCAGTACATTTAAACCTACAAAATATTATATGAATGTACCGAAAATACGTACTCTGCTACCAACGCTACGCTTGACGCTTTAATTTAGACCTAAACACTTTTTCCTTATTGCCATCAAACTATCATTCACAAAAAATCTTTTATCGAATTCAAATATATCTATCTTCATTTCTTGATAATTATTTACAAAATTTATTTATTATCTTCCAGAGGCTATAGATAAAAATAAATATTGCATAAATTAAATAAAACAAGTGACACTGACAAATCGATTTTATTATTACATGCTCGTACAAAATTGAAAGATAATTTGATAAAATTAACTTTTAGTTTAATTTTTTTTTTCTTTTTACTTCCAAGCAAAACCAGTGTGGCTATTTTTCAATGCTTCAGATGAACTCTATTGAACAGTTCACTCACTCACATACATATAGCAACATACAGCAGCAATAAATCATAAAATAAATATGTTGTTCATATAATTTCTGTACAATATTTCGTCTCCCATTCAAACAGGTAAAAAAGTATTTAATTTTTTATTTTTTTTTTGATATACACACTAATAATTTTTATATAAAAAGTAATTACAAGCCAATTTCTTATGCTTTCGTTTAAAGTGTAAAAAGTGCAAAATTATTTATATTTTAAAATTCAAATGTAAAAGAAAACTGAATACAATGGCCGGTTGTACGTATCACATTCAACTATTATGTTGGTATGAAAAATTTAAAGAAATATGCATTGTAGTCGTATTAAAAGAGTTGCATATATTTACA
The DNA here is from genome assembly GCA_905220375.1 of Tachina fera. Taxonomy (NCBI): domain Eukaryota; kingdom Metazoa; phylum Arthropoda; class Insecta; order Diptera; family Tachinidae; genus Tachina; species Tachina fera. The sequence continues at coordinate 96,154,414 of LR999967.1, read as the reverse complement.
TATGTATTTATGTACATAATTATAAAACATCTGAAAACATTTAAGTTGGAGTTACAGATAATTTATTTACTTTCTCTGAGCTTCCGTACGTACATTGTCAGGTTATTGCATTTATTAAGATTTAAAAAAGGAATTAATTATGTTTTTTTTCTATTAACTATAATCTAAGAAACTAGTAATTTGCTGTTGTAAGTAACAATCATTTCACTAAAATCCGATTGTTTATTTAGTTTTATAAAACTTTTTGGCTACCTGTTAAAATCAATCAAACCGAAGGTATGTTCAAACTGCTTAGATTATTAAAAAAATTCAAAGCAAGAATTTTTTTTAAACAAGAAAATTAGTATTTATAGTTTCACACCTTGAGTGCTTAGAAATAGTAACTTAAAATTGTTTTTCTTAATAATCTTTCTGTGATCTGTATGTAAGATTGCCAATAATTAATGGAGAGAGAGAGAGAGAGAGTGTGTGTGTGTGTGTGAGGTGAAGGTGGCCAATATCAGCGACTTCCATTTAAAGTCATCTATCTACACTCAGGGTTGTCATATTTTTTCTGACCTATATCGCTAAATTTATTTTAAAAACCGTCAAGACCAGTTTTATTTTATCAAATATATATTTGATAGCAAGTTTGTTTTTCTATTTAACTTTTTCAATATAAGTTTTTATAAAATAAGTGTAAACGATTTTAGCAAAAAATTACTAAAAGTAGAAATAAAATCACCAAAAATTATTTCTTGTGAATTTTTCTCATCGAAATTCAAAACGCATTAAAAATTATCATTTTTTGCACACGCGTCATGGTAGAATTTATTTTTGAAACTACTCCTTCAACAAACTCATTTTTCTGAATTAAAAAATTATTGGGTTTCAATTTTGTTACAAAAAATTGCCATACAAATTTGCCAACATTTTTATTTATCGTCATGTCAAAAATTTGGACACCAAATAAGTTGAAAAATTTGCCGCATTTGACGAGAAATTGCCTCATCTGACAACCCTGTCTCAATATGAAATATTTGCTGCAATAATTTTTTAAGTCCTTTTTTGAAACTGCATTCGTGTCCACACAAATAACTTTATGTTTAATAGGTTAAAATACATATTTTCTCAAGACATAAAATAAGATACTTAACAAAAAAGCTTTTTTGAAAAAAGGTACTTTTGGTAAAAATTTACTTTTTGTAAAAAGGTACTTTTGGTAAAAATTTACTTTTGTAAAAAGGTACTTTTTGTAAAAATGTACGTTTTGTAAAGAAGTACTTTATTAGAGGTACTTTTTGTAAAACATGTACTTTCATAAAGTAGTATTTTCTGTACAAAATTAATTTTTGTAAGAAGTTACCCTTTGTAAAAATTTACTTTTTGTTAAAAAAAAAAGTTAAGTTTTATTAAAAAGTACTTTTTGTAAAAAATTTACTTTTTGTAAAAAATTTACTTTTTGTAAAAGTTAATTTTTGTAAAATGCTGTTTTTTGTAAAAAGGTACTTTTTGTAAAAAGGTATTTTTTGTAAAAAGGTACTTTTTGTAAAAAATTAATTTATGTAAAAAGCTGTTTTTTGTAAAAAGGTACTTTTTGGAAAAAGGTACTTTTTGTAAAAACGTACTTTTTGGAAAAAGGTACTTTTTGTAAAAAGGTACTTTTTGCTAACTGGTACTTTTTGTAAAAAGTTAATTTTGGTGGAACTTACTTTTCTTTAAAAGGTTTTTTTAAGGCTCTACATATTCATAAAAAAGTACTTTCAGTACAAAAAAATGTAATTCAAAAGATTAGTTTAGTTTTTCTTCTCTTCTTTCGAAACTCACATTAATTCATAAAAATATTTCATTCAATAAGTATTGAAATTACTGAACTTAAGCCCAAACAAGAAATTATTTCTGATTAAAATTTCTTAGAAACTAATTTATTTTCAAAGACATATTTTTAAAAAATATATATTTTTAAAGTGAAATTTATTTGCTGGTGGTTCAGCTTGGTCTTGGCAATAAATAAAAATAAATTTCTTAAATATATTTTTAAAGTCTTATTTTTATTTAACGTGTGGGAAAATTAATGCGTCTATAACTAACTTTTTCAAATTCTGTTTTTTTTAGGATTTTATTAAATTGTTTTAGTTGAATTTTATGCAGGCCCAGCATATCACTTTTCAAAATGAAAATAACTGTCTAAATAAATTAATCGTTTAAACATGAAATTTCCATTAACATACTTTCTCACATTTTTATAAGAAAAAAAAACTATTTTTTTTTAAAGAAAGTCTGATTCGCCAACCATATTTATTTTATTTTTAAACTTAAACAAAAAGACTACATATTGAGCAAAAATTTTAAAATTTTTGGTAAATATAAATTGTGTTTAATAATGGCTGCCATAAATAGCATTAGATTGAAACAATTATTAAATCAAATTAATTAAAGTAAGTTATATGATTAAATAATTAACTGTTTATATAAATAAGATTTTAAGCAATTCCTGTTATTGAAATGAAATTAATGTACACATATAAAAAAGCTTAAAAGAAATGTTTGCAAAAAATAATCATTAATAATTATTTTTGAAATAAATTTAATAAAAAAAGGTTTAAGCGAAATGTTTGCACAAAATAAAAAGATTATATAAGTGTATAAAATATTTTTTATGGTAATTACAAAAACAAATAAAATTTAGTTTAAAAAAAAAAGTTTTAGTCCAGTTTTATGGGTGTACAAGGAAATAAATTATAAAATTAATATGCTGATCTTCTTTAATTGCAATTAGTTATTTGCAAAATATTTAAACTAGTTGGCAAACAGGTCTGACTAATAAAAAAATCCCACACCTTTATTCTTACGAACTTTAAATTTTTGCTATACCGCTTGTAGCTTGAGTCTTTTGTTTCAGGTTCATTTTCTGAATGAGCTTTTTTTATAAAAGCACATTTACTTTATGGGAAGATTTGCACACATTACTTTATTTTATACACTTTATTAAATTCTTTTAGCAAAATTAACTGGAAAAAATTAAACGAGGGTTGGCTGCAATATTAAACAATTCTATTAATTTAGATTATTTTTCAAAAAAAGCTTTTAGCTTTTCAACTCCATGTAAAAATTTACAGACATCAGCATTATTACTTTTTCAGTAATTTTAATGAATTGAAATAAATTCTTAGTACAATTAAATGACAAGAAAAAAATTTACGACGGGCCGCTGCTCAATTAATCAAATTCTTTTTCTAAATGAGCTTTTTTACTCCATGTAAAAATTTGCACACATCAGCATTAATGAACTTGACTTTACTTAACATATTGAATAAAATCTCTTGACATAATTATAAAAAAATAAATTAAACGAGGGGCGTCTGCCGAAAAAAACCAATCAGCCAAGTGGTGTTAAATCACTTTACAGCTAAAGCAATATAATTTTCTAGAGAATTTATATTAAAATTTCTTAAAGATTAGTTTTTTACTGGCATTGTAAACTAATGAAACCACCCTCGTAATATTTTTAATTATTATCTTAACTTATGCTAATTAAGCAAGAACCATCTTTAAACAAATGGAATTAAAATAAATCAAACTTAATGAAATCATATAACAGATATATAAAAGTCCACAGCGATTTTGCATTAAAATTTTTTTAATCAACAGGTTTTAATTTCGGTATTTATTACAAAACATATTCATGTTGCAATTTTCTGTAAAAAAAATTGTTTAATATGAAATTTTCGACTTCTTCTGAGCTCAAAAAGTGACGCTGAGTAAAGGACATTAAAGGAAGATGAACCTTGACTAATTATCTTAAAACAAAATATTAAACAAAAAAATTTGAAGAAAGTCTCAGTTGACAAAGAAGCAAATTAAGCATAAAACGGAAGAAATTTTTGTTTTATATTCCAGCAGAAGACGAAATAAAATCATTAAAAAACCGTCTTCTGTGAAATTATTACAACTTAGGGGTTCTTCAACTCAAGGTTTTCTTAATTCCCAGTAAATTGGGGAACTCCCTTTACAAAAAAAATAAAAATAATAAAAATATAATGATTGGATGTTTCGAAAATATTGCGTTTAATTCTACTATAAAGGAAAATTGAAAAACCCTTTTTCTTTTTGAGTGAAATCTATAAAATATTGAAATTTTTCCTAAAGTATTTCAGTGTTTATTGTAAAATTTTACAAACAACATTTCAATGTTCCAACAACGAATTGAATCCGTTCAACTATGTGTTGTGAGAATATTTACAACTAACTTTCATGTTATTTGTTCATTAATAATTATCACATGTAATTTGGCTTTAAAAGCGATACGAACTTTAGCCCGTTCAAATTATAAATATAGAAACAAAAAGTTAAGTTCGAAAAATAATAATTAAAATTAACTATATTATCATCACAATTTTGTTTATTTTATAATGAATATATTAACAAACCCATTGCAAAACTCACAAATATCTGTCCATGTTAATAATAATTAAATTTCCAGTGCAAAATTACCCTGCAAAATGATAAAAAAAAACCCTGTCTGAACTTAATTGTGGCAAACATTTGAGGCATTTGTTGCATTTTTTTTTCTTTTGTGTCTCTTGCAGCTAATAATCCACTAGTGCAAACAGCAAATAAGCATTAGTAAAGGCAATTAACACCAATATTACCAAATTAGGAAACATCCAAAAGTATTTATTATTTACCACAAGTAGTGTTATTATTATTATTTTTTTATACGTATTATTTATTTTATAATTTTGTTGCAAACGTGCTAACTAGTTGATTTAGTTTATATTGCAATTTGCAGTTATTGTTAAGCTTGCAATAAAATATGTAACATTAAGTGTGTGGAGAGAAAAAAAAATCAAATTTATTTTCTAAGCCAGAAAGTAAGAAAAAAAATTATATTATTAACAAAACAAAAAATCTAATAAACACTGCAAGTGCAATTACAATTGGTATGTGGATTATTACTATTAACGAGGGTAAACTGAAGAGTTAGTTGGAGTGTGCATATAATTAAATAATATATAATATATAATATATAATTTAATAAAATAAAATTAAAGTGACATACTGAAGAGTGATTAGCCATGATTTGTCATTTTAAAAAAGCCTGCATTTTTCGGTGTTTTCATATTAAATTAAAAGCTTAATGATAAAAGAATTTTAAAGATTTGCTGCTCTAACATCGATGAGTTCGTAACATTTAATAATCAACTTTTCTATGTTTGCCTTAAAAATTAAAGCAATTCATTTTAAATTTTTCTTATTTTTTATCTTTAAATTTTATTAAGCATTCAGCAATATTTTCGTAACATCTGGGCAAATTTAAGTTTAGAAAGAACCTTGACTTATAACACACTTTTTTTTGACAAGTTTAATTTTATTGATACCAGTGTAAAGAAGAAATATGACAATTAATAATGGGATATGATGTCAGGTAAATGTCTACTTTACTAAATAAACTTCAAAAGATGAAATTTTAAAACTAAAATTCGTTATGCAGGAGTGTAGCGTTCAAAAGTTTAAATTTCCTTACTTTTTACTAAATAAATGTCAAATGATGACACTCCAATTGACATTTTATCATTTGACAGCCAATTTGCTTTTTAAGCTCAAATTTGACAAACATAATTTTTGTTTGCAGTGCTAAAAAAATTACTATTTCCTTTTCTGAGTAAATTTATTACACTCAAAAAAAAAATAACTAAAACTTTGGAAAATTTTCTAAATTTGAATAAAAAAAATTGCTGTATGACGCCAAACCTGTTTTTTACATGAAACCAGTAATATATTTACTAAATTTCTAGTTTATTAATGAACTAGTTTATAGTAGTTATATTTTCATATTTAAGTAAAATTTTCCTAAAATTAAGTAAAGTTTTCCTATAAAGTTCCGAGATTTGCAAAAAAATTTTATCGTCTTTGATCTCAAATTTAGTAAATTTTCCAATTTTTTTTGTCTTTAATTCTGGTACATATTTTTATTTTTAATTAAATTCTATACCAAATGATATGTTATTTATTATATCTACATATTATATTCTTAATTATAATTCAGCATACATACATATAAAATCATTGAGAAGAGACAACTATTGAACCTACAACCTTCTGATTGATAAGCAAGCACTCTAGCTAATTGCCTAACAAGGCAACTGGAATAAGCATTGAAATTATTGAGTTTTAAATTTTTATTTTATTAACAAAAAAATAAATTTTAAATTCAAATATTCCTCGAAAATATAAAAAATTTACTTAGATTTTTTGATAAATGCAAATTAGTAACAAATTCTATAATTCAAAGAAAAAATACATAAAACTGGTAAATATTTTTCTAAAGTTTTGTATATCATTTAACATCGTTTAAGTGAGTCAAATTTCATGAACTAGTCAGGAGTAATTCATTTCCTAAAGTTTATTTTTGGATTTAAGAACAAATTGACTAGTCCTTAATATAAAATTTCCTTCAGCTTATAACCATTTTCCTACTCTTAGTAAATATTTCCTTTAAGTCAGTAAACGTTTCCTGAAATGTGAGATATTTATTGTGTATTTTTATGAACTATTTTTGAGGATATAAGCTTTTTATTTTTTTACTCATATTAAGTAATTGTAAAAATTTACTTAAACTTAGAAAAAATTACTTAAACTTAGAAATGTTTTTTACTTGGATTTAGGACTAAAATTTTCTTAATAATAGTACATGTCTTTTTTTAAGTGTATATACCAGCTGTTTAAAAAGTGTGTAATTCCCTCATATACTCCAAACTAACAAATGTTTACTTTCTTTTAAAATACATTTTTTTTATAAAAAACATTTGGGCGCAAGTCGTATTACCTGGCAACAATGGAAATAAAATTTTTATGTTTGCAATTTTGTAATCTTTGTATCTATGTCTATACTTATCTCTGTATACTTTGTATCTACCTGTATCTCTGTCTCTATCTCTATCTCTATCTCTATCTCTATCTCTATCTCTATCTCTATCTCTATCTCTATCTCTATCTCTATCTCTATCTCTATCTCTATCTCTATCTCTATCTCTATCTCTAGCTCTATCTCTATCTCTATCTCTATCTCTATCTCTATCTCTATCTCTATCTCTATTTCTATCTCTATCTCCATATCTATCTCTTTCTCTATCTCTATCTCTATCTCTATCTCTATCTCTATCTCTATCTCTATCTTTATCTCTATCTCTATCTCTATCTCTATCTCTATCTCTATCTCTATCTCTATCTCTATCTCTATCTCTATCTCTATCTCTATCTCTATCTCTATCTCTATTTCTATCTCTATCTCTATCTCTATCTCTATCTCTATCTCTATCTCTATATATATCTTCACTTTTATCTTTATGTTTATCTTTATCTCCAACTCCATCAACATCTCTATCTCTATATTTATCTCTGTCTCTCTCTCTCTCTATTTATCTGTAACTCTTTATCTATCTCTTTATCTCTAATACAAGCTTTAGATTTTATTAAAATTTATTTTATTTTATTTTATTAAATTATTTATTAAATGAAACTATTTTATTAAGCTTTAGGTCAGTAACTTTCATATATTTCTTTATATTTTTATTTTTAAATCGATATTTCGTTGAACAAAATTTTTTTTTGTTTGAAAAGAAAAAAAGACAAAAACTTGTTATCAAAAAAAAACAAGAATAATCCTGAAGAAGTTAACCAAAGGTTAACGAAATATCGATATACAAATAAAAATATAAAGAAATATGTGACATTTACTGACCTAAAGCTTAAAAAAAATAGTTTCATTGAACATAATATAATAATTATATTATATTATAATATATTATATAAAAGGTCGAAAAATTAGATAAACACTTTCATTTATTTATTTTATTAAAATTTTATTAAATTAATATAATTGCAACTTTCATTTAGCTTCAAACATATCATCGTCAATACAAAAAAAAAACTTAATATATCAATAAATATAACTATATTCGGTTTGCAAAAAATCACTAATTCCAGGTACCTTTTAAGACTCACCGAGCTTAAAGCATAAACATACATCAAAAATTTTATATGCATTTAGTAAAAAAATATTTATGAGAATGCGTTTGAATGTTTGTCTCTATAAACGTACATACACACGTTCATGCATTAGTTATTAGAGCTGCAGTTTAAATATGAAGAAAGACATCAACCGACAACAAGAAAGTTGCAACATGCGTGCCAATTGTATTTATTATTTTTTATTGTAATATAGTTTTTGTTTTGAAAACTAAATTTTTTTTTTATTATTATTTCTGATTTTCTTGCAGCAATAGACTCTTGGGTGAATGCGTGAGCCAGACACACATTTTTACATTGTGCGAATTATAAGTGACTTGGTGAGTGTCTTTGTTGTTAAAATTATTGACAGCAGCGAATAAATAATTTATCGATTCGTCGTAAATGTTAAGACACATGTAAGAAATTGTTTGGGCTTATAGGTATGTGTATTTGTCAGACAACAAACTGTAGGCAAGTTAAGACAAGGTCGAATTTTTTGAGCCTTATCAAATGCAACTACAAGAAATTTTAAATTGATTTAGGCCAGCGAAAATTGTCCTTGTGCTGGAAAAAGAGCTTCACAGAATCTGCTTAGCATTTTTATTTTTAATGAGCGGAATTATATTTACTAGCAAATGATTTTTCAGGAAGGTGTTAATTATAAAGCATTTGTGTTTTCATGTAAATCTTAGACCAATACTGCACGTAGCATGCAGGCATTAAACTTTTAAAAATTATTTCGATAATGATTTCTGGTTTAGTTTTTTTTCTTTAATACAAAATATAGATAATTTGGCGTTTACATTTTCGCGAAACATATTTAAAATAATTATTTTAGACAATGTGTGCAAATTAAGCCATTTGTTATTAAGTTGGATAAAGTATTTTAGAATTTGTTGAAAATATAACAAAAACTCAAACTCCTTCAGTACTAATTTAAATTTTAATTTTGAGTTGGTTTTAAAATAACAATTTTTCACTCCACTGTGCATCAACAAAAAAAGGGGACATTCAATCCAAATTAAATTCTCGTGAATAAAACAAGTTAAAAAAGTGCATAAAAATTTCTTGAAACTTTTTTCCTTTAGGCTTATTCTACTGTGACAGGTGTGACCATGAAATTCAGATATTATTCAAGTATATTAAATTTATAATAAAAAAAAGGTCGTTACTCTTAAAAACGAGTAATCGCTGTTATACACGTGTAGAAATTATTTTTATTCAGAATGGCCATCAGAATAGCTGTGACGGGTGTGACTTTATAAATCTCAGTTTAACAGAGTTTTTGCTCCTTAAATATATTCTGTAAAACGTAAATAATATCGTTGTTGCAGTAAATTGCTTAAAGCCCTTTTTGGTGGTATTAAATAACTTTTATTACAATAATCATATTGATATATTAGTATAACAATAATTTAACGATTTTGCTATTCAGTAACATATTTTAATGAGATTTTTGCTATTGGTTGAAGTAAAAAAAATTAATTGAAATTTATTTAGTTTTTTTAACTCTTTTTTGTGCTTTTCGCTTATTTTGATATTTTACATAAGGAGATGCCATGTAAAAATATTACAGAATGATATTATCGTTACTGCAAATGAATAAATATGTATGTCGATAAATAAAATATTAGGATTTTCTGTTCGCAAGAAGTCAACTTTATCATGTCCTGGTACTGGAGAAAATAAATTTATATTTAAAAACAGGTTTTCATAAATGTGATGGGTGTGACAAAAAGTTTAAGAGGAAAAGGCACAAATTTGGTGACCAATAATTATCAAACAGGGATTTTTCTTTGAGTAAATTGTAGGCTCTTGCCAAGTCTCTTGTAAAGACTTCCGTCTTGAATTGTTTCATTGGAAACCTCATGGCACCAGGGCACAAGGAACACCAAAAAACCCATGGGAAAACGTACTTTAGAAAACGATATACAAAGACTAGGAGAGTCTTTCAAAAAAGTGAAAAATATAAAAGCATCGAAATAGATGGATGGAAGTTTTGTTGAACCAGGAGCCACAGGACATAAGAAAAAAAAGACAAGGAGGTTTGCGTTAAGCTTTAGCGACTGTTTTTTTATGAACTAATATATTTTTATGTATTCAAAAGGTTTGGACTTTTACCATAATCCTTTCTCGGTTGTCTGCTCTTTAGTTTTCTTGCTCGATAATTTTTTAATTTTTGATTTTAATGATTCTTTATCTATTATATTTTTCTTAGCCATTCTACTTTTTCTCTCCCTTTGGCACTCTAAATCTAAAGACAGCTAAAATATTTCTTAATTTTCTTTAAGCTTTTTTTAGTATTGACGTTTTTATTTTTTACTTCCATAGAACAAATAGCACTTCAGCGTTTGTGTGACGGGTGTGACCACTTTTTTTCTATAACTAATTATTACGATATTATTTTATTATATTATTAATTCTTATTTTATATAACAAGTAGCGATGTATATTTTTTTGACATTTAGGGCCAATTTTACCAACTCTATTTAACTATCAGTTGATATTTAAATGTTGATTTTTATTAATTTTTTTTTATGGAAAAATTACTTTTAAATATGAATTGATATTTACATATATAAGTTAGTGAAATAGGCTCTTAGACTATAATGTTTTACGAATTTCGCATGTTTTTATGGTTGAGCAATGTCTTTATGCATTTCGTTTCTGCTTACGGAACTCATCAGTAGACTTCAACCCAAAATTATTTATTTTTTTTAAATATTTTTATTCGAGGCTTTAAAACTTGTTACATTTTTACATTGTGATTCACAGTAACATATTAAGAGTCTTACTATAACATTGTGACCTTTTTTAGTATATTTCAAAAAAATCTTGAGTTGCAGTCTATTGATGAATTCCATAAGCAGAAGCGAAATGCATTTAAAGCTTGCTTAACCAGCCAATACAATACAATACAATAATTTTTATTGTTGGAAAGTAGCACGGTCAAAAACACTTGTGTGGCAACATTCTATATTTTACAGCTACTTGCTTGACGTACTTCTTACAACTACAATTTGAGCTGAAAAAAGTGAGCCAATGTAGCAATGACAAACTAGGAAAATAAAAAACATATTGATTATTGAGTTTTTGTTTAAAATTTGATATTTGTTGAACTTTTAATTTTTTTAATAGCTCTAGTTGTTGTAAGAAATTTTTGGAATTATTAGTAAATTAATAAATGTTAAACTTGAAACAATTTGTTGCTTAAAAAATTCGAGTTTTTTTAAGCAAATTGTTAAATTAAATTAAGTTATTCATTCAATAAATTAGTATTTGATTCAGATAATTTTCTGTTGGCATAAGAAAATTGCTTTTTTCTGTGTACTTTTTATTTTACCAGTGGCACATAATCAAGCACAAAGTAAAGTAAGTTATCTAACCTTTTTTTGTACTAAGAAATTAATCACCCCACACTAGATACAGATTTGTTAGAAACACTCATTTCAATTTCTATAAAAATACAAAAATTCCCCACTTTTCCTTAACTGTTACAAATTAATTAGTTCATTTTTAATTTTTTTTTTCTACGACTTACATTAATCTCTCTTATCCATTTATTTCCATTTCCTATGAAATTGAAAGTTATTTACGCGGTTCTTCCAAGCATTACATTTGTTTTCTATTTCATTGTATTTGCTTCATGGGTTTTCTTTAAACTTTTTCGTTTTAACTTTTAAGTGCCATCATTATAAAGTCTGTTCAAGTCACGTTCTTGTCATGTCAGACATCGCGTCGGTGAAGATGTGTGTGGATGTGTATGTGTTGTAGGTCAAGTTGCCGTATAATGTTTGTGGTTGTAATTTATTATTGCTGCTGTTAATGCTGTTATTGCTGCTGCTGCTGTCTGTGTAGATAATTGCAGACATTGGCTGCGATTTGTAGAATCTTATATTTAATTCAGCAGAGAACAAACACAATAAATAATTAAGCCGGTTAATTTACAATATTTTAACCTGTTTGACTTGGCTAGATGCGCATCAGATGCTCTTTATCATGGTATTGTCTCAACTAATAATTATAATTTAAAAGTTTTACATACACATAAATTAGTTAATTAATAATAATTATTATTCTATTTTTAATAAGGCCTAAGGGGTTTTTCTAATATACAAGTATGCATATTATATTTTGTTTTTAACTAGGAATAAACGGTTTCAGTTAATGGAATATTTTTAAATAATAGATTTAAACTAGTTTTTATTTTGAGACATTGAAAAGGCATTTAATTCTTTATAGGAAAAAAATTCAAATTAATACAATCACAATTGTAGTTTTTACAATCATTTACTAATGTGCTAGAACCCACTGTGCAGACAAATTAAAAAATGCATTTGAAATGCATTTAAGTCTTTGTTTAAAAAAAAAATACACATTTACCATTTACTGATGTGTTAGAATCCACTGTGCGATAGATTTTTATTGAGGCATTAAAATTACATTTAATTATTTGTTTGAAAAAAAATTAAAATTTACTATTTAGTGATGTGTTAGAACCCACTGTGCTTAGAGGTTTACATAGTTAAGATTAAAAAAAAAAACATCAATATGCAAATGAAAAAGTTTCCTTAATTCCGGAGTTTGAATGTAAAGACAAATCAACCCACACAAGACGTTTATTGCCCACTGAAAAAAATTAAAAATTTGTTTTTGCCTTTTTTTAAGGAATGAAAATCATCATCATTTTCTTAGCACTAAAAGTCGTTACAATTCTTAGCAGCATCAGCTCAAGTACGTTTTATCAACAGGAGAAAATTATAACACCAGGGATGGAAATTAAAGTTATTTTTTTTTACTTTTTTGCTGTAAAGTGAAGAACCAATTTTTGATTTTGAACAGGCTTAAAAATTAGAGCAGAATATCAATTCGTTTGTATTTTTTTGTATGCATTTTACTTTATGACTCTTTAATTTTAAAATTTATTTGAAATTTTTTTTGTCCCAGAGATAAAAAGTTTATTTTGTCTTAAAAAAAGTGGGCGAAAATACGCCCGTTAAATGTTTTCCTATGATGCTGTACACTTGCGCTAATGCGACAGCTATGAAAATAAGCACATGCTTTGGGCTCTTGAAATATTTTAATTGATTTTTAAAAAGTAGGCGGAGCCACGCCCACTAAAATGTTATATCATATTTGACCTAATTCTACTTAAAAGATTCTTACGAACCTTTGAAACTTACTCTGAGCTCTAAAAGTAGCACAATCTTGCTTTTAAAAAGTAGGCGGATCCATGCCCCTAAAAATTCAGTTTTAAATTATATGTATGAATTTATACTTATCCGATCCTTATTAAACTTAGCAAATAGTTTGGGCTTGTGGAATGACATAATATTATGCTTAAAAAATTGGGCGGAGGAAATGGAAATTTACTTTTTTATATATAAAAATGATTCTACTTAACCGATTCCTACAAAACTTGGCAGACAGCTTGATCTGTGAAAGAAATCCGATCTTCCATTTATAAAAATGATGTGCACAACAAATATTTACAAAAGTAAGAGGCAAAAACCATAAAAAATCGCTTAAACGAAAAAAGCACCAAATTAAAAAAAACTCTAACACTAAAATAAATCGACAAAACCGAAAAAAACCTCAAAATGGAAAAATCGCCAAAATCAAAAAGACGCCAAAAAGCGAAAAAAAATGCACCAAAACTAAATAAATCGACCAATTGAAAAAAATCGCCGAAATAATAAAAATCGCCAAAATAAAAAAAATCGCCAAAATAAAAAAAAAAACACAAAAATTAAAAAAATCGCCAAAACGCAAACAAGGCACCAAAACTAAAAATAATCGCCCTATTGAAAAAAAATCGCCAAAAATGAAACAAATCGCCAAAACGGAAAAAAATCGCCAAAATGAAAGAGGCACCAAAACTAAAAAATCTCCAAAATTGAAAAAATCGCCAAAATAAAAAAAATTGCCAAAATAAAAAAAATCACAAAAATTAAAAAAATCGCCAAAACGCAAACAAGGCACCAAAACTAAAAATAATCGCCCTATTGAAAAAAATCGGCAAAAATGAAAAAAATCGGCAAAATGGAAAAAAGCACCAAAATGAAAAAAATCGACAAAACGAAAAAAAATCGCCAAAAATCAAATAGGCGCCAAAACTAAAAAATCGCCAAAAAGGAAACAAATCGCCAAAAATAAAAAATCGCCATACTAAAAAAAAAACTCAAAAACCAAAAAAAAACTCAAAAACCCAAAAAAAGTGCCAAAACTAAAAAATCGCCTATATGAAAAAAATCGTTAAAAATGAAAAAAAAAAACTGAAGTTAAAAAACGCCCAAAATTTAAAAAATCGACAAAACGGGAAAACCGATGAAAAGCGAAAAAATCCAAAAACGAATAAAACCTAAAACTAAATAAAAATGTAAACAGACCTAAAGGTTGAAAAAATATTTAAATTGAAAATATTTTTGTTTTAACAGTTTGAATATAACGGATTTTTATAAAAGTGTAAGACCTTATTCATAAAAAAAAATTATTTATTTATAAAAGGTTGTAAGGCTTTTATACAACAAAACTATTTTATATTTATTTTTTTAAATGTTATATAAAATTTAATATAAAAGCTTTATTTTGCTTTAAATTCAACAAAGTTGCTTACGACATAATTAAAAAAATAACAGTTCCTACAAAAAAAATTTCAGTCATCCATCCCTGGCATAGTTAGCTATTCCATAGAAAAATACCAATCACTTATTCTTATTACTATTGCTATTATTTTTTTTAGCAAACTAAACAAATAAAAATGCACCCAGACACACACACACACACACCATTACACACTGACCGACAATATAATGCATTTAATCGACAATAAAAAAAATTTTGTATATAAAACAGCCATTGACTTGACTTGTCGGCTTTAAAAATAATTTACTATTCATAATTTTTATTCGCACCAACCAAATGGATGTCTGTATGTGTGTGTTTAAATATTCAAGCATTTACCACAAGACTTATCGTAGTAAAATAACTGTTTTAGTTTTGTATGAAAACACAACACACACCATTTACCTTCACATTTATACATTTAAATTTTAAAACATAAAAAAGCTTTTTTAGTTCATTTGAATTTTAATCTTAATAAGAAAACTTGCAACAAAAAAATATTTTATCGTATACGTGATTTGTATCTCTCGTAAATGCTGCAACCGTGAGAGCATTAATATGTAACAAAGAGGCTTTTGAAAAGCTTTTTTTTACTCAAAAGTTGTTGTTAAAAGAAAATGAACTTTTAAAACGGTACTTTTTAACGCATCTTTCATAAATGAAAGAGATAAAAAAAATAAGACTGGAAAATAATTCCAAGAGAGAAGTTAGTAAGAGAAAATTATGAGGCTTGTTTTTGTTGTCACTAAAAGAGATTGAATTTGAATTTTGGGAATATGGAAAAAAACAAAAGACTTAAGAAACGTACATATAGTAAAGAACAGTCTAATGAATATTTATATTAAATAATAGTGCTAAGGAGCATTTAAATAATGAAAATTATTTTTAATAATTAGAAAATTTTATGAAGTAAAATTTTTTAAATAAACTGCAAGTATTCTTTGATTAAAGTTAACACAAGACTCCGCGTAGACTATAATGAAACAAGCATCTAACTACAGTCCATATGCTGTCATGTTACAATAAAAAGAACATACTTATAGCAATTAAACAAGCTGTAAAATACAAAAACAAAAATAACTAAAAATTATTTGCAATCTAATGCATTTTAGGTAAGGCATATGAAAATTTTTAAAATGGTAGCAATGATACAGTAAAGATATAAAATAAAAATCATATTAATTATAGAGTTCTTGTTTCAACTTTGATATTTGTTAAGCTTCTCATTTGTTTTAAGAAATTTTTGAGTAAATATTCCCTGATTATCTGCATTATCAACAGTGAAGTACTCAAAGGATTCTAGCTTAACAAACCTCTCAATAATCAATTTTAATGTAGTTTTAATAAAAAAAATATTTTTTTAAATAAGTAAAATTATTGGTATTATTAGTACATTAGCAAATGTTAATATGGATTTTTTTAAAGAATTTCAATCTAAATGATTTTTAACTATTTGCTACTCATTTTTGAAGCTTTTTAAATATTTGTTAAAACTTTATTTCGTATAAAGCTGAACAGAATTTACAAAAGCTGGTACAAAGTTCTAACGAAATTTTATAATAATGCAAGAGAAGTTACAAAAGGTTACAAAATATATTCGCCTACACAAATGTAATATTACCTGGAAAAAATAATATATAAAAATCACCTATTGATATAATCGCTTTTATAAAGCAAAACCAAAAAACAAAAACAGCCTCATAGATTGTCATGAAAAATTAAAATAATTTTGGGAAAGCATAGCAAAACTTATATTTTATATCGCTAAGCCGCCACTCTTTCATATTTAGTTGTCAAATTTTTTAACTAGCAAAAATAAAGGAAATATGTATATAAATAACTTTAATAAAAAATAATTTGAAATATTTTAACACATCATATTGCAGTCATAATTATAATATTAATAAACCGAAAAACGTTGTTTTATTGTCTTGCTTTTTTTTTCAAAAACCTGACCCAATTTATAGTCTTAACTTAAATGAGATCATAAACAAAAATCAACAATACACATTTTATATCAATACAAAATTGTTAAGCTATCGCTTTCTTTTAAATCATTCATAGTTAATTTATATAAAGTATGTTAAATAATTCTTTTGTTTTGTTTCTTTTTTTTTCAAAAATACATTATTGGAAGTATTAAACAGATTTTTTATATTTTTTTTGAAAACAATAACTTACATAAATATTAAAAAAAGATGAAAAAAACTGTAATATAAAAACCTGCCTCATTCAAGTCTATCTATCAACAGCTATTGTATTTTCTATTTGTAAATTAACTTGCTTAGCAGGCCTACCTATAACTTTTATATAATTTTAAATTTATTATTATTTTTTTTTCAAAGGAATAAATAACAAACAAACAAAAAAATGAAGAATTAGTAATTTGCCTAATAAAAGACATATTAATGTTCACGTTTCATTTTAATTTACATAAAACCTTCTCGTGCTAATTTTTTTCTTGTTTTTATTTATTTTTCTTTTGTATGTGGAAGGAAGGTGAGAAGATATTTTTGAGAAAACGACCTTAAATGCAGCATATGAATCAAGGTTGCTACTAGTGCAATGAAATAGAAATTCTATGATTTAAAATTAAATACAATTATAAAAGCAAAGTACATACTAAATGCTTTTATTTATATTTTATATAATACGGAATGTTATATTTTCTCTTTTCAATATTTGCTGCAATATTGAACGTTACTTTTCTGGGGATGTTTAATTAATTATTTTGTCCAGTAAGATATATAGTATAAGTAGTTCTAGAGTTATAAAAAGTTTGTGAATTCATTAAATTTTATGTTAAGCACCAGGATTCCGAAATCCATAAGATGCTGATTTTTTTTGTAGATGTTCTTAATAATGCTGTATATAGAAATAACTTGCGATGTAATTTTTTTTTTGTCCAAAATGGGAAATATTTTTTTTGGAATATTTAGTCACAAGCCCAGATCTGTCCTTTTTAGAGAATAAAAAAATTTTTTCATATTAAATCGCAAGCTTTTGTGGTCAGTTAATGTTAAGCAGAGTTTTAACGCGCCTCTGCAATCGTTGTCAAAAAAAATGTCACACGGCGCTCACTATTTGATATTTATGATCAGTATAGAGTCTGAACACAATGTAACGATTATTTATTGCGTAGCGATTTTCCATACGATTTTGAAGTAAGAATCCGCAGTGCGGGACGGAGTAAAATTAAAATCTATTTTATTTTCATTGCGGACTTTCTTATTCTCTCAATTTTCTCTTGCTGACGTTGCCGTAGTTTTTCAATAATTGGTTGTGTTCAAAACATTATTGTAAAAAAAAAACATGATTTTGAAGTTCAAACATTTTTGTCATAGATTAAAAAAGTTTAAAAAACATATCAAATATATCTGCGAATGTATAAAATGTTAATAATTTTTTGTTTTCAGTTATAAAAATGTATGCACAGAAAAATTAATAATAATTTAAACAAACAATGACAAGTATTGCCGGCGCCGTCTTCCGTTGTATTATGTTAATTTTTCTCTTCCGCAACGAGAAATCGCACCGCACCGCAAACATTGTGTTTAGACTTATATTCTTTGGCACCCAGTAGGCAAAATAAAAAATAAAATAAAAGGCAGAAGATTTTAATTAATAAAAATCATTCCGTAATTAAATAAAATTCCCAACAACTAAACTAAGGACTTTGGACACAAACTTGATAGTAAAAGTAATTACAATTGTGGGTACACAAAAGACTTATGACACGAACTTTATGATGAAATTTTACTTTGCTTAAGTAAAAAACTTAAGACACAAGCTTAAATTACAAATCAAGTTAATATGAAAAATAGACATAAAAAGACTCATGACACGAACCTAAAATTAAAAAAAAAGTAATGCCGAGTACAAATCAGACATTTGTTGTGTTGTTATTTTGTGGTGTCATTTTTAAATTGTGTCTAAAGCCGTTCACATTATGTTTTTTATATGAAAAACAAGAACGCCGCATCAGGAAAATATTGGAAATGAGAAACGATGCCACTAGTGCACACTTAACGATCTCACAAAATGCCGTAATAGTACGTCTACGAAAAGTCATGCACATTTACATTAAGCCTTTTTTATTCATGCGTTTTTGGCTTAATGCTGAGAGTACGAAAAAGTCAAAGAGAAATGTCATAAATCCCCTCGAATTTTCATTTCGTGCCTTTTGTTTTATCCTGATATGTTCTCACCGCCTCTCACAAATAAACAAAAAATGTGTACCTGCACAGGCAAGCAGAAAAGGCAAAGCGTTAATTGCATATAAGTGGTAAAAGGGTGGTTAAATTTTAACAGCCGATTTTGATTTTTTATTTAGAAAATTATTTTCATTTCTGTTTACAATGATAACATGGTATTGTTCAATTATGTGTGGAGGTAGCTGCCGCGACCTCGGCGGAAAACCTTTCTCTGATGGTTCAAATTATCGATGACACTGAGGCATAATTGAGGCTCTATGTCGTTGATGTGCCGAATTATCTCATCCTTTAGCTCTTGAATTGTTGCTGGCTTATCGACGTTTAGCGACCCTGTTTTTCAAATAACCCCAAAGAAAGAAGTCCAACGATGTCCAATCGCATTATCTCGGCAGCCAATTAACATCGCCACCACGTGAGATAACACGGCCATTGAATTTGTTACGCAAAAAAGCCATTGTTTCGTTAGTGGCAGCGTATTGTTGAAACCACATATCGTCTACATTCATATCTTCCAATTTGGGCCATAAAAAATTAGTTGTCATCTCACGATAGCGAACAGCATTTACAGTAACTGCCTGGCCGGCCTCATTCTGGAAAAAATACCGCCCGATGATGCCACCAGCCCATTAACCGCACCAAACAGTCGCTCTTTGTGGGTGCATTTGTTTTACGACAATCACTCTTGAATTATCATTCGTCCAAATGCGGCAATTCTGCTTATTTACTAATCCACGGAGGTGAAAATGTGCCTCTTCACTGAATCACGAAGTGCACGATGTGCATTTTGATTTGAACGCCCGTTTTCATAAGAAGCCTAAATAACCTTAACGCGTTGCTCGATTGTGTATATTTACATGGTTCAAATTGAGTTAGTCTGAAATTAAGAAATGTCAAATGAAATGCAGAAAAAACTTGAAGTTTAGGTATGGTTCACATTCAACATCGGCCCTTAAAATTTAACCACCCTTTACAATACTTTATTTTACTTTATTTTCATAAATAACCGCTTATGTCTGTTTTTTTGGATTTTGAGTTATTGATGACAATAGGCTTTTTTTTGGCAGTTTATTTAAATAAAACCAACAATTTTCAAAATGATGTCGAGAGATTTTATTTTATAGCTAAAAATAATATTGCTTTAATTTTTACCAAATAATTTTTTTTTTTTGCAGTCGTTAAGCAGCTCTGGGTCGGGAAACATCTCTCGCGTCATCGTAATTATTTCTTAAGTGCGGTCAGGCTTGTGCGTGTTGTTTGGCCTTCGAGAGTTTTTCATCTCGCTCGCACTGGTTGGCTGATCTGCCACGGATAACCGTATAATCTTGCGGTTTTTTGTGGAATTTCTTTAACAACCACGTTGCCTACTTCCTGTGTGAAGGCATAGGTCTTGTATAGTCAGTCACAATACCTTACAAAATACTCTTAATACCATCTTGGGCATATGGTGGTCTACGTTACTCCGCCCTTATTTGTGCAACACCATATTATGCAAATTTACTTTGCATTAATATGTTTAATAAATAAATAAATAATAATTTTTTTTTTTTTGCTTTAAAGCTGAAATCGAAGAAAAATTTTTGTAGGTAAATAATATTTTTCCCACCAAAAAATATTTTCTTAATATTTAGCCATTTTCCTTGTTTCGAAAGAGAGAGAGAGAGAGAGAGCAGCAAAGAAATGATAGAATAAACCTGCGAACAAAACACACCTGTCGGTTCAAAAATTTTCTCTCAAATTTTATGGCTTAAAATTGCATAAAATGGCAACAATCATGATATCTGTGGAAAAAAATTAAAAAGTGCTTAAGTCAAGATAAGCTGTTTTTGAGTTAATGGTACCTCCATAGTCTGAATATTTAAAACCACTCTTGGTGAAAATTTTAGTTAATTTGTATGTCTTTTTCAGGAAGTTATAGCACTATGACTTGCTAGTTCTCTTTTTTAGACTTCTAATCTCATTTGGAATAATAGCTTAAGTTAGATAATACTTTTATATATTGCAACTTAAATGCATTACTTATAGCATATGGAACGATGTTTGCTTAAAAAAATAAGGATTAACAGAGAATTTTCCAATTTAACTTTAAAAGAAATAAATTTTTGAAAATTAACTTGAGCGCTTAAAAGTGCTCTCCTGCAAAACAGTAAAATATGACTTAAGCACTTTTTCCCTCTTGCCACAGATATTTTGTGGAAAAAATTTTTTTTTTAATATTCTTCTAAGAGTGTCAAAATCTCAAAGCATAGTTTAAAATGGCAGAAGTGAAATTTTTCAAATTAAAAAGTTATGATTTCTTGCGAAATTGCGAATTTGCAAAAATAATTTTTTTAATTAAAAAAAATATTTCCCAAGAGTGTAAGAATCTCTAGGCATATTGTAAGTCCAGTAAAGGCCCAACTATAATATGAATAAGCTTGCTTAAGCTAATGCCAGAATTGAACGATAAGTCTGTCAAATACTTAAACAATTCAGATGTGACTTTTAGGTGGCCACAATGTACTTACATGCACTTAAGTATTCCTTAGCCACAGCTGCACATAAAGGTATTGTTCAAAATTTTTTAGTAATTTTATTTCTTCTTATAACTACTAAATGAATGCAATTCAATCAATCAATAACTTGTTGGAATGTTCTAATCTATTAAAAATTCACGTATTATTATATGCACCACTTTATTTCTTGTTTTATTTGTTTTGCCTACTAAAAAGTACAACAATGAACATACATAAATAAACTTATGTGCACGTGTGTATATGTGCATTGTAAAACAGAATGAAAATAAAAATTTTGCTTTCTTTTCTGAGTTTAAAATAAGAAACAATAAAAAGTATTTAAAATCAATGAATATTTTCTATTGCTGTTTGCTTGAGTTTAAAAAATGCACAAACAGTGTTTTCCGTACGGAATGTGCGTAGCTTAAGCAAATGACATTTGACGAAAAGTTCCATAAGTACATTATAGTTTGCAACATACATTTTATATGTAAGCGCACAGTTGCTTAAGTTCGCTTATTCATATTATAGTTGGGCCTTAAGCCATTTTTCCGTAAGTCTAAGAAAATTTTTTCAAATCAAAAGTTATGAAATGTGGCAAAAAAATCGCCCAAAAAAAATTAGTATAAAATTTTACCAGATAAGTTAAGCTTAGGGGTGCTTTAAAACGTTCTTAATAGTTAATAGTTAATAAAAATTTACATGGTCGTTAAATAAAAAGATAAGAAAAAATTTTATGGAGTTCATGTTTTAAAACAAATGCTAAAAATCAGAGATATACTATTTATATCAACAAAGTATTTTCTTAACCAGAAAAAGAGCGGAAATACTTTAAATATTTATATCAAAATCCAATTTTCTGGTAGTGCAAACATAAGGAAATAATTTAACAGATTTGATAAATCTGTGATAAATCCTGAAAATGTTTAATAAAAATTACAACTTGATCTAAAAGAAAACTAAAGACGTCTTAAGAGAAACTTGTCTTAAAATAGCAGTTTTCCAAAAATGAATTTTCTCTCTCTATCTCTCTCTCTCTCTTTTTGTCACTAGCTCTCTATTTCAGTGACAGCATTTTCTTAAGATTCATTTTTCCCTACATAATCTTGCAAACATCAAATATTCGCAGCCTGCAGCACAACTCTATATTTTATTACCTTGTCTGCCGAGGTTGTCGCTCCGGCAAAGAAAATAAGAAGAAAAAAACTAAATGCCTCACCAGCTAAGAAAACCACAGAAAGAAAAAGCTTTTGTTTTCAATAACGTAAAACGAGCGTAAAAATTTGCTTAAAGCCAAAGCCAGCAAATGCTAAATATGAATGAGTGAATGTCTTGCTGGTGGCAGGCATGGCAAGGTATGGCATGAATTGGATTTGCTATTGTTTTTTTTTTATTTTTTTGCCACGCACACCAGCAGGCAGGCAGCAGCTTTAAATGACTTAACCAGGGATTTTATATCATATTCATTGGCTTACTGTTGCTTTAATTGTTATTGTAACAATATTTACAATAATAATAAAAACACAACATTGGCAACAATAACTAAAACAGCAACAGCAACAGCAACAACATTACTTAGCCACACACAAACAGCAGCTTAGCTGTTTAAATAACAACTTTTTCTCTGGCTATGGCTATGGCTATGGCTATAAAATGTTTAACAATTTGATTTTACATTTTTGTTATTGTGATTCATTTTCTTTTCATTCGTTTTTATTTTGTTTTTTTTTTGCATTTGCTTGTATAAGGCAAAATCAAAGGCATTCATATACATATATCCGTTACTGTTACTCTGATTTTGTTAATGCTGTTGCTACAGCTGCTGCTGCTGCTGCTGCTATTGCTGCCACCATCGTTTTGCTTTAGCTTTTGTGGCGCTAACGTTCACTGCAGTTGGCCATTAGATGGAGCTCTAATGCTTTACTTGAGCTAGGCCGACTTCAATACAGTATTTGGAGGTTCATTCAGAAGGTTTTATATATCCGTTCGTTTAACGTTTGGAATTCAGTTTGGTGCTTTAACGCGGAGCGCGTATTTCGTTCTCTGGATAAGCTCGTGGCTTGGTGTTTTATTTTGTCTATATTTTCTTTCCTCTAACACAACATATTGGATTATTAATTAATAATTAAATTTATAAATTTAATAAAGTTACAAGCTGCAAATAAAAAAATTTAATTATTCACTACGACTTGAAGCAAAAAAATAAAAAATAAAGTAAAAAATTAAATCAAATAAAAACGAAACGAAACAAATTTTGAAATTAAAATTTTCAACTTGAATGGTTGCCTGCCTACACACCAGCTATAACCAACATTTTATACTTATTTTAATGCTTTCGTCTTTCAACTCATCCAGCAAAGCGGAGTTTCATAACAAAACTGTTAAGCGCAATAATTGCAAATTTTTATAATTATAAAGCGAGCATAAGCAATCAAACAAAAGTTTGCCAATGAAAGTGTTTCTTGAAAATTCCATTAAAAACCAAAAATTTGTAAAGAAATTTTAAACAAGCCAAAAAATAGAAAAAAATAGGTGTTTTTTTTTAATTAAAATTCTGCTCTCTGGCCTAAATAATAAAAATAAAATAAAAACACTAAAATAATATTAAAACAAAAAATCTTCACAATGTCGCTTAAATGGAAATTAAATATTTTGCTAGCAGTTTCCTTTCTATTTGTGGATTTACAATTGACAGCAGCAGTGCGTATAGCAGGTCAACAGCCGCCACGTTTAAAAGGTAAAAGTAAAAACTGTTAAAAGTAAAGCAATTAAGAGTAAAAAAGAAATGAAAAATAAAAGTAATAAAAACTCTGAAGAAAAGTGCTTATAAACAAAAGACTTGAGAAAAGAACTTTATATTTAATAAATACAAATTTTTTTTTGTTAGAAAGTTCAGCTCTAAAAACAAAAGTTTATATTAAATTGACCTAAAAAATTTTGTTTGGCAAAAAAAAATTAAATTTTTTTGAAAGCAAAATAATCTTTAAATTTATAAAACTAAATCTTAGAAAACAAAAGACTTAAGCTGATTATTTAAATAAACAAAGAAATTCAAGAGACTTAAGCAGCAAACCTGAATAAAATTTATAGAAATGTTTATGGATTTTTATCTATAATAAGCATAATACATATGTTTAAATTGGAAATGAGGTGACCCACAAACAGTTTCATTTTTACAGTATAAACTCGTTAAAACGAACATGTGTATAAAATGGTTATAGAAAAATTATGTAAAAATTTCAAGAAAAATTCCTGTGAAAGGCAAAAACTAAGCATGGTGGTTCCAATTAAAAAAAACTAAAATTTTAATAAAGTTAAAATAACTTATCTCGAGATAGTTAGTTTTGCCCAGAAAAAATTAAAAACTTGCTGACATGTCCAAGAACTTCAGAAGCAGACAAATGTTCATTAAATATTACCGTAATATGTGTATTTACACAGTTACGTTATGTAATTGTTACGTTACGTAATTTTTTACGTTACGTAATTGTCACATTACGTCACAAGCAATTAAGTTTGCAGTTTAGAGCCATGCTGTTTTTTTTTACTAAAACTCTTTATTTAACTTTAACTACGTTCTAAGACAATATCCAAAACAGAAAATAAAATATGTATATTTACGTTTTTCTTTGCAAAACCAGCTATGTCATTAAGCAACGTAAAGTGGCAAGAAGTGCACTTTTCTGTGGAAATGCCCTTATATCAAATAAACTATAAAACAATATGTTTATTTAAGCAAAAACAAAAATTGAAATGGATTTTGGCTAAAAGTAGGCATGATATAACAATTTGGTACCAACCAAGTGCTTGAAAAAACAAAAATTGACTTAATCTGTTATTGTTAAAAATTAAAAAACTTCTGTTTTAAAGAACTAAAATCATTAATGCAAATAAAATATTGAATATCAAATCAAAAGACTTTAGTCATAAACTTGAAATGGAAATGATTTGAGGATATAAACAAATAAAAGACTTAAGATACGAACCTAAAAATTTTTTTAAGCCAAATGAAACATTTAAAGCTAAAGGATTTTTTTCAGCGAAATTAAACATTTAAGGCTAAAAGTTGAAAAATAATAACTAAAAAAATATCGCACCTGTTTCTCTAAAAAGAGAAAAACTCATAAACTTATAAATTCTAAGTAAATAAAAAAAACATTTTCTTTAAATTTATTCTTATGCCACGAAAAGAAATGCACAAAATCCAGTTTTTTTTTTGCTAAGAAAAGTAGAGAAAATTTTATAAGGTTTTTACAGAGAATAAAAAAAATAATGTGAATATTGCCTTTTAGAGGAACAAATTTGATATTATGCTTGCTAGAAAAATAAAGACTTAAGGCAGGAATTTGAAGAGAAAATTTTTGGTAATTATAAGGAAAAGACTTAAGAAAAAAACTTTAAGCAAAAACTTCATTTTTATAAATAAAGTTTAAATTCAATAAAAAATACGATATATCACTCAAAATCATTTTTACCGAATAATATTAAATGAAAAAATTGTATTTTTTTATTATTCTTGCAAAAAAATTAAAGACTTAAGACAGGAACTTGAAGAGAAAATGTTTAGTTGTTCGAGAAGGAAAGACTTAAGACAAAAACTCAAAGCGATATATTTTTATTGTGTAAAATAAACGAAAGACTTAAGACACGAACTTTAAATTCAATAAAAAATTCGATAAATCATTCAAAATCGTTTTTAACTGAATAATCTAAAATAAAAATTTTAATTTTTTTTATTATTCTTGCAAAAAAAACTAAAGGCTTAAGACGGGAACTTGATTAGAAAATGGTCAGAATTGTTCTATAAGGAAAGACATAAGACAAAAACTTAAAACAAAAAATACATTTTTATTTAATCTAGACTTATTAAAACACGAAATTTAAATTTATTAAAATTTAAGATAAATCTTTTAAAATAGTTTTTAACTGAGAATCTAATATCAAAATGAAAATATTTAATTTTTTTTTATTATTCTTGAAAAAAAATGATGAAAGTCTTAAGACAGTAACCTGAAGAGAAAATTTTTGGTAGTTTTAAAGGAAAGACTTAAGAAAAAAACTTAAAGCAAACAAGTTCTTTTTTATTGATCAAACGACTTAACACACGAACTTATAAAATAATTATATAAAATAATCAGGGATATCATGAATAAAATTCCGCGTGAAATTTTTCCCTTTTCCAATTATAATTTTTTCTTTTCCCAATTGCTTGCTAATAGTTGAAATTGTTCCCAGGGATAAATTTCCGGAATTTTATTCATGATAGCCCTAAATATAAAATGAAAAATTTTATATTTTTTTGTTATTCTTGCAAGAAAACTACAGACTTAGGAAGGGAACTTGAAGAGACAATTTTTCCTAACTAATATTAATAATGAAGTACTTAAGGCAAGAACTTAAAGCAAAATAACTTTATTGTTGTAAAAAAAATCACACGCACTTTAAATTTAATAAAAAATTATGATAAATTATTTAAAATTAAAAATAACACAAATTAAAAATTGCAATAATTGAAATTTATATGCTGGTGGTTTAGCATGTCCGTATACGCATTTCATTGGTGCTTGAAGCAAATCATCAGTAGACTTCAACCACAAATTCTAAAACACCAGCAAATAAATTTCAATTATTGTATATAAACTTCTAACAATATGTCAAATAGTAAATTTCTTCAAATTTAAAATTTTAAAACCCCCTGATATATCGAGAAAAGATGGGATATCTTCTATCATAGCTAAAAACACTCTCGATCAAGTGACCTTTCAAACAAAAAAAACTAACCCCCTGTTTCTACAACCTAGACGGACGACTTGAGTATAAAATTTATATGGAAAGCACTCATATTTTTGAGTAATCTTCATAAAAATTTTCTAGACGAGTCGTCTGCCTCACTTGTAGAAACTACATATAAATCATAAAAATTTAAATATAAAATTTCAATTGATTTTTTACATCAATTTTCGTAAAACAAGCAATTGAAATTTATATTAAGAGTGGAACAATTTAAGGTTAGAACGAAACTTGACTCAAACACACACTTTTTTTTTAAAGTTCAATTTTATTGCTTTCAATATAATGTAGAAATATGGAAATTAATATTGGAATGTGATATCAGAAAAATCAGAAAACCTCTAGCACATCGGCAGACATGCGCTCTTTTCACAAAATTTTGAGCCACATGTTGCAACACGGCTTCACTTAACTCGTCAATGCAGCGTCAAATTTTATATTTTAGAACGTCAGCTGTTTCTGATTTACTCACGCAAGCCCGATCTTTCAAATTAAAATTCACAAATTTAACAATCAAAATTCTTTGTTTTTCATTTAAACTTTATAAAAAAAAACTTCAGTAAAGACTGCTTGTTGTCAATTTTCTTAATACTTTTCGATGACACTTTAAAAGGCTGTGCATTGTCAATGTTTTTTACATCAGCATTATAAAACACTACAACTTGTTTCAGAATAAAGCAAATGAAATTTTGGGTGTTTTTGTTACATAATATATCAATTAGGAAATTTCCGATAATAGCAACAGATATTGTTTTAAAAATTAAGTGCAGCCACGCCTCTTTAAATTTAATATTATATTTATTTACTCAATATTTTTTTTAAAACTTCACACATATTTTTTGGGCATTTGCAGTGACAAAACATCCAGTTCTCAAAAGTGGCCTTAAGTGACTAAGTACTTAAGCCTTTTATAAGAAAACAAAAAAAGGCTAAAGAACCAAACATGAACCCAACAAAGTTATATGTTTAAGGCCTTTATTCACACAAAAAAATAATGTTTGATTTATAAACTAGTTTTTCAAACACATTTTTTTTATAAACCACTTTGCCGCTAGTGCTTTATAGTTAAAGATTTATTATAATTTTATTTGTAATTATATTTAAGTAGAATAAATAAATTCTTAACAAAACAAAATTATTTCTTTTTTTATGAATAAAGCAGATAGATACTTTTTATCATAACTCAATTATGAATAGTCACAATTCAAAATGATCAAATTTCAAATTTTTTATAAGTCAGTTCTTTGAATAAATATCTTCTAACACACCACAAATATTTCTTTTGCAACACGATCTTCTTGAACAATATAATATTACCGTTATGCCATACTTGCGTCATTTGTATAATAACAACATTTTCTTGCCACTTCTGAACATCTGTAAGCTTGTGAGTTGTGACTGTTTATGGATTTAATATAAAATATGCTTTAAAAAAAAGAGTCACAAACACTTTCATACTTAAAGTACAAGTATGAACTCCGTATACTGAAATAAAAATTAATAAAATTAAAAGTCATTAAAAAATGTGCGTACAAATTCGAGGTGATCCTAGCAAGGTCCTTTAAGAAAACACTAAGGGTGAGCAAAAATAAAAACTCTTATCTCAAGTTATAATTTAGTTAGTTGGTTCTGACAATATCGAAAATTAAAATCAAACAGTATGTGGTGCAGATGTCACAAAGGTTATGCTAACAGGGCATAAAAACTCGACAGCAAACAAATATTTGCACAATATATCGATAATTATAGTTATAAAAATATATTAAATAAATTTACAATGTTTTTAGTTTAAAAAAACCCACTATTAAAAACTTTTTTAGCTAATACGAACTAGCAAACTTTTCCACCAAGTAGACAAAGCACTCAAAAATAGACTTAATCGGTTATTGCAGAAAACACAATAATTATAATTTAATTAAAAACAAACTATTCAATTTTGGCACCAAGTAAGCAAATAACCTAAAAAGAGACTTAATCAGTTATTGAATATAACCTAGCAATTATTAATTAATAACAATAATAGACATAATCGGTTATTGCCAAAAACAAAAGACCTATAATTTAATTAATAAATTTCAGTTTTCATAATGTAAATAAAAAACTAAATCAAGGACTTTGGTCACCACATTGAAAGTAAAAGTTCCAACTTCTTTTAAAAAAACAAAAGACTTAAGACACGTACTGAATGATGAAATATTACAACTGTTAAAAGAAAAGACTTAAGACACAAGCTTAGGACACAAAGTAAATTTATCATCATTTATAAAAAAATTAAAAAATAAAAGACTTAAGAAACAAACTTTTAATTTAATGAAAATTCATATAAATCACTGAAAGTTCATCTTTATTGCATTTAATGCACTTCTACCCAAATCATGCTTAAGAAGCTTTTCGATATTTTGGAAAAGTTTTCATAACTATTAAATTTTTATTTTGAATATTTTATGAATTTCAGACCAACTGATTTGATTAAAAGTTAAAATTGTATAGAAAACCAAAGACTTAAGACACGATTAGTATGATGAGATTTTACTGCTGTTAAAATAAAAGACTTAAGACACAGACTTAGGGCACAAGGTAAATTTATTGTCATACATAAAAAATTAAAAACAAAAGATTTAAGAAACGAACTTGAAATTTACTTAAATCTAACGTAGACTGCACACTGTGGCTTTTAGCGACATCGCAATAGTGTGTACTACTGGCAACTTTAGTCATTTGCGATTTTTTTTCGTTGTGTGACATTGATTTCAATATAAAAAACATAATGTGAACGGCGTTGCATACATTTTGAAAATGACACCAAAAAATTACGGCAGAAGAAATGCCAGATATATACTGAGCACAAGTTAAGTCACTGAAAGCTCCTCGTTATTTAAAATTTAATGCATTTCTACCCAAATTATTATTCTTAAGAAGCTGTATGCACTCCTTGTGGCCTCTTCGAATGATACAATGGCTATTAATTTTTTTTAATATTTCATGCATTTCAGACCAATTGATTAAAAGTTACAATATTGAGAAAACAAAAGACTCAAGACACGAACTAGCTGATAAGATTTTACTACAGTTTAAATATAAGACTTAAGACACAAACTTGGGGCACAAGGTAAATTTATTGTCATACATAAAAAATTAAAAACAAAAGATTTGAGAAACAAACTTAAAAAAATTAATGAAAGCTGAGATGAATCACTGAAAGTGCTCCAAATTTATAATATTTAATGCACTTTAACCCAAGTTATCGCTTTAAACACTCATTGTGGGCTCTTCTAATGACACAATGATGATCTTTTGGAAAAGTTGGCATGACTATTAAATTTTATTTTTAAATATTTCATGCATTTCAAACCAATCGATTTTAAAGTATTTTTTTTACATGCATTTATTTCTTAAAATTATTATATCTTGGATTTTAAGAAGTGGGAGAGACCACACCCATTAAAATTTTACATTGGCTTTGATGCACTTCTATTTAACTGATGCCTATATTCACTTAGCTCTTGTCTTGATATAAATTTGTGATAAAAAGCCTTTATGTGGCCTCATAATTATCATCAGTCTTGCCAGCTTTTGTTATTTTAACAAGATTCTGAAAAATGTTATTTTCTTTTTATTTATTAATTAAGCCGACTTCATGAAATCATGAATAATAAAAAAGACCTTTTATGCACATTTACTGTTTAAAAAAAAGTTAAATTAAAATTTTTAATATATAATAAATAATACATAATATGGACGACAGAGCTTAAAGTTATGGACAAAAAAAAAGTTTAACTTCACTTAAGAAAGAAATTGTGTGTTTTTATTTAGCCTCCCTAAAATCATGTTGTCAAATTTTTCTTAATTTTATTAACATGCATGTAGTATTTAAGGCTAACCTTGATTTAATAATATAATATAAAATAATTTACTATATTTATAATATAATTTTATTAGTTATCTAACTATTCTTGAAAGATTTGCATCACATACCTGCAATAGTTTGTAGAATATTTCAATGATTTTTTCATAAAACTAATTTCATTCTTAAAAACTATTTTTAACCCAAATGAAGCTTCAAGACTTTCAGAGTTACTTGACGAATCGTTCATCGATTCCTGCAGCTTATAGACAAACTATTTTGGGATTTTTATTACAAATGCGAATTTTCTGTTTCAAAAAACTTTATTAGTTCTTGTAGCTTTCAACCATTATTTTGTTATCCTTTATCTTAAATATTTAATAATAAAAATTGTTTAGTCTTTCAACTAAGCACCTGTTCGACCTTAACTTTAAGCCTGATCGTAACATCTGCTTTCATATCGCATATCAAAAATAGGTAATAAAACTCAGCGATTGCAAAAATTTATAAATATATTAACATTATTTTCTTTTTTTTCTAAACACTTCCTTTTTCATGTAAAAGTTTATTTATTCATTTGATTAACAACTGAAGTAACAGAAACAAAAATAGAAGAAAAAACGAAAGTTGTGTTTTATTTTTCTATTCAATCAAAATGTTGGTGACTGATTTGTTGTTTTTTGTTTCAATAAATAGAAATGCAAGTTTATATAAAAAAAATCATATAAAACAATTTTTTTTTTTCAAAACAAAAGTTCATTGACGATTTTTTATTTTCATTATTTTTCTGACATTGATGAACTTTTGGTTCATTGTCAGTTGTTTTTGATAAAAAAAAAGATGATTTGTGTGGCGTCAGAGATAAAATCAAAAAGCTTTTTGAATAATTTTAATATTGTTTTTTATGAAGAAAAAAAAGAGAGAAGAACAACAAAGAGGGATTAGAAAGCAAAAGGTATTTCATTTATGTGCTGATTTCAAAGCAGGTGTTTGGTGTAAGACTGTTTTGAATTAAATTTTCATGGTTTTTAAGTTTATTTTTTTTTTTTTTTTTTGGTATATTGCTAACCATTAAGGTACTTCTAGGAGCAGGACAATTTCATCACAGGGAAATGAATTAGAGCAAAAATTTACTATTAACCTGGAGAACTTCTAAGGGCATGAGATCTTCATCACTGCAAAGTAAATTCAAGCATAAGCTTTGTCGAAGTCTTCAGTTTAATTTACAAAAACAGTCTTTTTTTAATTTATAAAAAATTGGTTATTTTCGAAAATAATTAGGTAGTTTTTCTTTTTTTTTTTATAAAATCTGAGAGAAAAATATACCTAAAACATTTTTTAATGCAAATTGATCAAATAAAATCATATAATTTCATTATGCATTTAAAATAATAAATATTTTAATACTCTTATTTATTTAACTTTCTACTATAAAAAATTTACAAAATATTAAATCCGTTAAAATAAATCACAAAATTTTACAGTTAAAAATACGTATCAACCAGTCTCTTAATAATAATTCTGAAGTTTTTGCTGTTTTAAATTTTCTCACACTTGTTTGAACGAGTTCTGCAATGATCGGTTTTTTTTTCTTTTTGTTTCTTAACATTTAGCCGTTCAACATACAAATATAAATCGGCATTTGTTGCAAAACAACAACGACAACAACAACATGTCTAAAATTTTTTATTTATAATTCAATTAAATTGTCTTATTATGTGAAATTTACCATTCGTATTGTTTTTTTACACAATTCGTTTTAGAATAAATTTTTTTCGTGGTATTTGTTGCGAAAATGAATAACAAAAATAAGAAGAAAAAAAAGAACAGAAACTGTGTGTAAGAATGTAAACATAATTTCATGCAAGTAACGGGAAATTGTAATTTACATTAAATAATTTTTAATTCTCATTTTTTTTTTGTTTTAAATGCCCGAAATCTGGTTGTTAGAAATAAACCAGTTTTTTATTCAATATATGCAATATTTATTGGCATTAATGCCGACTTATTTATTAAAAGTGAAAATTGCTTAAAGATTAGTGCACAGTGGGATGTGTTCACAGATTTTTTGGGCAAAAAGTTGAAAGTTGCCACTGATCACTATATTTAGTAAATTAAGAAAAGAAATTGTTTAGCGTAAAAACTAGAAATTTTTTTCACCAAGTAGCTTAGACACACAAACTATCTACATAATCGGTTATTGCAGAAAATACAAGAATTATAATTTAAGTAAAAAACTTTAGTTCATAATGTTAATTTAATGTGAGCATACCAACTAGCAAGTTTTGGCTCTAATTAGCCAAAAAACACAATAATAGACTTAATCGGTTTTTGCCTAAAATCAACACACACAAAAATTTATAATTTAATTAATAAATTTTAGTCTTCATAATTATAAATAAAAAACTAACTAAAGACGTTGGTCACAAACTTGAAAGTAAAACTTCCAACTTCTTGTAAGAAAACAAAAGACTTAAGACACGTACTGGATGATGAAATATTACAACTGTTTAAATAAAAGACTTAAGACACAAGCTTAGGACACAAAGTAAATTTATTGTCATTTATAAAAAAATTAAAAATAAAAGACTTAAGAAAAAAACTTGAAATTTAATGAAAACTAATATAAATCACTGAAAGTTCATCTTCAAATAATTCTTAAGAAGCTTTTCGATATTTTGGAAAAGTTGACATAACTATTAAATTTTTATTTTCAATATTTTATGCATTTCAGACCAAATGTTAAAAGTTGCAATTGTATACAAAACACAAGACTTAAGACACGAACGGTACAATGAGATTTTACTACAGTTTAAATAAAAGACTTAAGAAACAAGTTTAGGGCACAAAGTAAATTTATTGCCAAATATAAAATATAAAACTAAAAGACTTAAGAAACGAACTTGAAATTTACTTAAAACTAACGCCAACTGCATGTACACTGTCGCATTTAGCGACATCGCACTAGTGTGTACTACTGGGGACTTTAGTCATTTCCGATATTTTTCGTTGCATGGCATTGATTTCAATATAAAAAATATAATGTGAACGGCGTTGCACGCCTTATGAATTTTTTTTATATATTTTAATACATACATGTATTAATTTATTGTATTTTCAAATATTAAAGCTAAAATTTAATTATTAGGCCCGACCAGTCTCGGATCATTATGAAAATTACACTAAATTACAACACAAGATATGCCAGATCTGTACTAAGCACAATTTAAGTTACTGAAAGCTCGTCCTTATATTAAATTTAATGCACTTCTACCCAAGTTATTCCTAAGAAACTTTGCGCACTCCTTGTGGGATCTTCTAATGACACAATCAATATTTTGAAAAATTTGGCCTGACCATTAAATTTTTATTAAATATTTCATGCATTTTAAACCAACTGATTTCAAAGTATTTTTGTACATACAAACATTTGGGTATTTACACAGTAAATGACCCCTTACAGCTTAAAAATAATGAAATTATATTCAAATGTATCTGTCAATTTCCAAAGTATTAACTTTAGTTTTCTTTATACTAACAAAAAAAAAAAGACTACTTTTAATCGATACTCGAGCTTTCGTAAATCCAAGATTAAGCAACTTTTCAGCCCTGTTCTGCAAACTGATCGATTTGAAACGGCACGATTTTAGAAAACCAACTCCGACAATAGAAATATTTTTTTATATTTTTTATCAATTTTTTTAATACATGTATACTAAATTCCCAGATATCATATCTGAAAGAAAATTTTCGTATATGATTTTAAACACGGCTGCAGAACCATTATTAATTGTTCGAAAATGAGAAATTTACTCGGATTCGGTTTACAGAACAGGGCCGTTT
Organism: Tachina fera; assembly: GCA_905220375.1. NCBI lineage: Eukaryota > Metazoa > Arthropoda > Insecta > Diptera > Tachinidae > Tachina > Tachina fera. Next base: position 96,119,615 of record LR999967.1, on the reverse strand, counting down.
GTTTCATATCAAAAAGATGACAATATTGTTCCTTATTAATTCAATATTAATTCAATGTTGACCTATATTATTTTTATTTAATTTTCATATTAAAGTTACCAAAAAAAAACAAGTAAGAGTGCTATATTCGGCTGTGCCGAATCTTATATACCCTTTACCAAAGTGCGTTTATGTAGTATAGAGATACATACATAAGCACAGAGATATGTAGGTACATATTAATTTTGTGAAAAAATGCATACTTTTTTCTCTAGTGCAATTTTTAGGTTCTTGGCATTATGTTTAAATTGGTGCTTTTTAAATTTTGGCGATTTATTTTATTTTGCTGATTTTTTAGTTTTGGCGATTTTTTTCGGTTTGTGGCGTGTTTTTAATGTTGGCGATTTTTTTGATTTTGACGACTTTTTTTCATTTAGGCGATTTTTTTATTTTGTATCCCAGTGAAAAAAAATGGAAGTCATTCTAGCGGAAGTATATTTTCGTTGCTTCCAAAAAATCGATATTTTTAATTTGCCAAGAGTGAGCAAAAAACCATGTAGAAGCTTACTTTAGTCACACAAAACCTCCTCCATAGTGTTAGAAAATACTCACCAGAATTGAAAAAATATTTATTTTTTTTAAAGAAATTTATGAATTATTTTTAGTCTAAAATTTAAAAGTTATTTGCTTCAATTTACATGAAAACACTGTTTCGGGCTTTAGTTCGTATCAAAAGAAATGAATTGTTAAAAAAGGCAACTATTTACCCTTTGTCCTAGATGAAAATATTATCATAGAACACAAAAAAGGGAATTTTTCTTAATATCGCTTCCAATTCAGTGACCAGGCATCGAAAAAGAGAACTTCTTGCAATGACAACCCTATGTAAAAATCATTAGATCGGATCGAAATTTGCACTACTTCCGCATCGTAAACTCTACACTTTTTTGGAGTCTCTCACTCATGACTTTTTTGGAGTCTCTTTTTTTGCTGGGATATATTATATTTTTTTGTGGCTTTTTTTTATTTTTGACACTTTTTTTCTCGTTTTGGCGATTTTTTTCGGTTTTTGGTGTTTTTTTTAATTTTGGCGACTTTTTTTTCCTTCTGACAATTTTTTTGATTTTGACAATTTATTTGCATTTAGGCGATTTTTTTATTTTTTGGCGATTTTTTTTCATATAGGCAATTTTTTTTTTGTTTTGGCGATTTTTTCGGTTTTTGGCGTTTTTATTTGTTTTTGGCATTTTTTTTTAGTTTTGACACTTTTTTCTCGTTTTAGCGATTTTTTCGGTTTTTGGCGTTTTTTTAATTTTGGCGATTTTTTTTCGTTTTGGCGGATTTTTTGGATTTTGACGATTTTTTTTCATTTAAGCGATTTTTTTAATTTTCGGCGATTATTTTTCATATAGACACTTGTTTTGTTTTGGCGATTTTTTTCGGTTTTTGGCGTTTTTTTTTTAATTTTGGCGATTTATTTTCCTTTTGGCGATTTTTTTTCATTTTGGCGATTTTTTTAATTTTTGGCGATTTTTTTCATATAAGCATTTTTTTGTTTTGTCGACTTTTGCGGTTTTTTGCGTTTTTTTGTCATTGTGAAAATTAATTTTTAGTTTCGACACGTTTTTCTTGTTTTGGCGATTTTTTCAGTTTTTGTTTTTTTTTTTAATTTTAGCGTTTTTTTTTAATTTTGGCGATTTTTTTTAAATTTTTGACGATTTTATAATTTTCGGATTTTTTTAGTTTGACCGTTTTTGAAAATTTCAAGAGTTTAACTCTTACGGTTTCCAAGATATAGCATTTGGTTAAAATTACATAGTCAAAATTTCATTAACTGATGGACCACCCTTTAATTTAAATTTTTTTAATTTTAGTGTTAATTGTTGTAGCCTTTATAAAAATACACTAATTTTACAAATTTCAAGTGTCAATATACAAATGTACCTACAATTGTATGTATATTGCATGGAATTTTAAAAGTTTTCGTCACTCATTTTGGAACACCCTTTAATTTTTAGCTTTTATATATTTGTTATCGTGGCGACCAAAGTTCTACATACACTGTCCAAATTTCAGACCATACGGGTTTTACCGTTCCTGAGAAAATAGCATTCTTCCTAAAACATGAAATATGTTTAATTATTAGGAAAAAAGTTAAAGTTTTCCAGCCCTGGAAACGTTTTTTAATTTGTTAAGTTTTTAAAATTTTTTTTTGATTATAAATACCAATTTTAATCATACCGAAGTATGAAATAATGGATTTTAAATTGTTTTTTTTTCTCTCAATGTAGAAAAATATAGTTTTTACTAAAGGTTATCAGTGAAGTAACATTTTTTAATTTCATTTGTTTGGAAATTTTTTACTTTTGCGGCTGTTTAGGCAGGTGTTAAAAATAATTTCTAGGAAGTTTATATCTTCAAAAAGGTTGTTAATTGAGGCTTACCCCCTAATTCAGTAAGAAGAATTAGGACGGTTTTATTTGAAAATACTTTTCAGTTCTTCTGTTTGAATTCAGTAAACTATTTTCTTCAAAAATAGTTGTTGTCTTTGATAATGAAAAATAAAAATATTATTGCCATGTTTTTAAAACATAAAAATTAAATTAAAGTATTATACAAAAGTTGGAAAAATATATAAAAAAATATGTGTCGGAAATAATGTTTGGAACAAAATCATAAAGCAAGTACACGAACCTTCTAGCATAGACAATAACTAATTATTGTTTTAAAGAATCATAACTGCTGCTTTTTTCCGTCCACAGACAAGACGGCTCAGTCGTCGAACAGAATTAGGGCATTAATGTACATTTTTGTAGTTGATTGTTTCTTGAATTTTGAACGGTTTGCTACCTATGGACCTGGACAGGGGAAAAAAGGTTAAAAAATAGAATTTTTTAAATATTTTGCGATTTTGATCTTGAAGAAGAAGTTTCTTTGATTTTATATGTTCCAATTTTTGTTCCTTTTAACAAAAACTACAACTTTGTCTCCAAGAGTAAATCAAAATTCCGAATAGTTTGTAAGATATGAGCCTGAAAAAATGCAAAAATGACACCGAGGCCCCAAGTCTTTGAAGACCAATAAAAAAAGGGTTAATTGGGTCAAAATTGGGAGATACCTGTCTTTTTTTTTTTGGTCGTTTATCACGTAATGGTGTACGAATATGGTTATATTTTTTCATGTTACACTTTACAATTTATGTTAAATTATATAATTTGAAGGTCTGGTTAGTTGTGACAATTGTATTGTATATCAGTGACACATCAAACAATCAGAGCTAAAAGCACTTGGGGTAATGATGAGGGATATCTATTGACATAAGAAAAACAGCATTCTAAGCTTAGATTGACCTACAATTAATGCAAGAAGGCCATGACAAGGTAAACCAGTAGAGTACAAAAACAGGCTATAATTAGTTAATAGCAGAATATTTGTTTGTTAATCAAACAGTTTGAGTTTCAGTAATATTCTTTAATCAACAAAATTATCCACTTGTATTTCTTAAAAATTATGCTCTTTTAAAATGGGAAATAATTGATATGCTGCGACCTTAAAAAAACTATTTTTCCTTATTTTTTTATTATTACCTACAATTATTTTAAAATATACAAGAATCTAATCATTTTTCATAAGTTTAATGTTCAACCAAAAAAAAAAAAAAATACATTGAATTCTAATTAAATGCTTGATTGTTATTTTGGTTGCTTGCCAGCTTGCATTGAAAAATAAAATACTAACAGGTTTTAACAACAATTTTCATAAAATTATAAAATTTTCACACATTTTTCAAACCAATACTTTCACCTTGACAATATTTTTTGTGCGTTAGTTTTTTTATATACAAACAAAAAAAAGAAAAACATCTGGTTGCAAGGTGTTATGAAATCATAGAGCATTTAAATTGCATCTTAGATTAAAACTAAAGATTAAATAATTTAGTTTCATTTATTAACAAGCTAAGCAGCAAAAATAATATAAGCGTTCAGTTGATGGAATTACATGAATATATTTATGCGTAATTTATGTAAAAAGTAAATCAACTAAAAACACTTCTATTAACAAACATGAGACTAAGAACACAAATAACGATTTGAGCTCTCTAACATAAATAAGCACACGCACATACGCACACACACACACACAAACACCCATAAATAAATATTGAAAAGAGCTTATATAAGTTGCCTAAATGATTCTACTTTAAATAAACTTTTTGTATGCCTTAACAGTTAAGTTAATTATATAAAAAAAACACACACACACAATTTCCAAGAATGTTAATCAACCGCTCACCACAACAAGCAAAGAAATATAAAAACACAACTAAGTAATTACGTTAATTTGTTGTTAAAGAAACACAAGCTACAACGCCTTCGATATTATTTAAATTAAATACATATTATTCTATATATTAATAGTAAACATTAATTTACATAAACCTCAAAGATATACAATTAAATTCATTAGCAGCAAGTGATTTGAAACATTGTTACAAGCTTGAATTAAAGACTTACTTGTCATTCAGATTTTTGAATTTTGAACACAGGTCTGCATTGTCTTTTCTACAGGCAATATCCAAGATAAATTACTACGAAAATATTTAAGACAAACACTTTTTTATATTTTTAATCAGTCGCGCTTTCTTATGTGTCAAAATTCTCCATTCAACTTATCAATCAAAAGCAGCTTATTATAAAAATATTTAAAAAAAAATATATTTTTTCTTAATTCTCTTTACCTAATCATCAGGTAGGTGTTGAGTGACAGATACTACTGGTATTTCAAATGATTAGGGAATTTTTTTCGTAATGTGATGGCAAATTAAAGGTTTTTTTTTAAATTTTGTAATTAAAATTACAAGTAAAATGTTCAAATATTTTCATAATTCAAAAATTAATGACATATATTTTTGACATACATAATGAAGGGTATCATATAACGTTTTAAATGTATGCACTTTGATGTAAACGTTATTTATTATATAATAAAGATTTCATATAAATAATATACATACATATGTATAAAACCAACTTCAAATAAAATTTAAAAAAATTCCAAATCTTCTTTTAGGGCAAAGAAAAATCACATAGAGGAAACTTGCACAAAAAAAAAATACTTAAAATATAATATATCTATATTAAAATAAACGTTTTTGCAACTTGGAAAAAAAATCCCACTGAGGGAAATTTTTATAAGACTTACTTACATAAATAAAATATAGTTATAAGAACAAATCTCATAAAAAAATGCATAAATAAAAATTTCCCTTGGTGGGAATTTTTTTAATGCATAGGAAATTAAATTAAATTTTGTATGCTTTTGAATTAGCTGCATCGAAATTGAAAACCTGATGTTGACATTGTATACAAAGTCAAGCATAAAACTTGAAAAAATTCCCTGAAGGGAAATTTTTATTAAACATAATCCCAATTTCATAATGAAAATTAAATCACATTTAAAAAAACTGGTATATAAAACTTATTAATAAAAATTTCCCTTTGTGGGAAATTTTTTTTTAACACACTAAATTTAATTTAATTTTGTATGCCCTTGAACTGGCTTCATAAAAATTAAAAACCTTATCTAAAAATTCAACCAAAATAAACACACAAAACTTGAAAAAAATACCTTGTAGGGAAATTTTTACAAAAAAAAATCCTATTTTAATATTAAAAATTAAATTATATTAACAAAACTCGTACATAAACTTGTTAAATAAATGTCCCTTCCAAGGAAATTTTTTTCAGCCTTGGATATTAAATTATATTTTATATGTCCTTGAACTAGCTTTATAAAAATTAAAAGCCTTATGAAGAAACATTGCAAGCAAATTGAACTCACAAAACTTGAAAGAAATCCCTTAAAGGGAAATTTTTTTTAAAACAAAATCCTACTTTGACAATAAGTATTAAGTTAGATTAACAAAACTAGTACATTAAACATTTTTAACAAAAATTTCCCTTCAAGGGAAATTAAATTTAAGTTTGTGTGCCCTTGAACTTCATAAAAAACTAAGAACCTTAGGTAGAGACATTGCAAACAAACTTAACACACAAAACTTGAAAGAAATCTCGTGAAGGGAAATTTTTATAAAATAAAATCCGACTTTCATAATAAAAATTTAATTATATTATTATATACCTGGAATATAAAATTTTTTAATAAAAATTTCCCTTGGTAGGAAATTTTTCCAGCACAGAAAATTAATTATATTTTTAATGCTTAGAACTCACTCTACAAAAATTAAAACACTTATGTATGTAAAAGCCTGGCAAGGAAAGTAAAACACAAGTCATAAATAAAGTTTCTTGAAGGGAAATTTTTCCAAGACAAACTATTTTCGTAATAAAATAAAGTTATTAAAGATTAGCTAAATTCATAAAAAGATGGTTTAAAAAAATTTCCCATAAGCTAAATATTATAGTAAGACAAACTACTACAATTAGCATTTAAGAAATTAATATCATTCAAAAGGTAATATACCACCTTCAAGGAATTTTTTTCTGCAACGGATTTTTTTTAATTTTGTTTTTCAAAATGTATATAAGTTGTCAAACTATAATGAAAATATATAAATAAATATGTAAACTAGGAACAAACTAGGAAATGTATGTTTTTTTAACTTAAAAAAATTCCCTTAATAGGGAAATTTTGTAAAAGAGATATAGATAATGCATATTTTTGTTGTTATAGATTCATTATATAGTAGAAGATATATTGAAACTTTTGTATTAAATATTACCTTTAAATTTCCCTTTATGGGAATTTTTTTCAACTAAGAGAAGTTTGACAAAAAATAAATTAAGAAATGCAAAAATGTCTATGAAATTTATTTAATATAAATTTTTTTATGAGAAAAAAATTTCCCTGGAAGGGATTTTTTTTTGTGAAGGGAAATTTTTGAAAAATTTTAAAAATTTCAATTTCTTTTTTAAGCGTGAAAATAGAATTGAAAAATTTAAACACTAACAAAAAAATTTCCTTTCAAGGAATTTTTCTATAAAAAAAGAATTATTAGATAGAAAGATTTGCTAAATTGATTTGCAGAGTATAAGATAACCTCAAGTATACACTAACACTTCTCTTATGACTAACGTTTGAATCTCCTAATTATAGGAAAGATTTTATGACAAAATTGATGTTAAAAAATAAAAAAATAAATTACGTATTAAAAGAATAAAGGGTAATTTTTATAGAATATTTGAAAATTTTTCAGCAAATTATGATTAAAATATATATAATTATGCTAGAAATATAAAATTTATGCCAGAAATCAATTACTAGTGATTATTTTTGAATAATGTAAAAATATTATAGGGATAACGCTACATTACATGCTGAAGGAATGAATCGTTCGTTATGTGTGGCATTAAAAGTATTTGTTTTCAGAAAATTATTTACATAAAGAATATTTTTTTGTTGGTCTATATGCATTTTCTCATTAGACTTTAACCAAATAAATCTTGAAAATAGATTTTTAAAAAATTTTATATTTTTATTGATAAAAAAATTTCTTAAAGTCAATGAGAATTACATGCATATGAGCACATAATAAAGGAAAAAGTCTCGAACAAACCCAATCAAATATATTTGTATTATGAAACCTTAAATCTGTTTTCCCCTTTCATTTTTTATATATAAAAAAATTATTTATTTCATTCATGCCAGCTAATTTTGCATAGAAAATTTTAGAAATTTCTTATACTCGTACATGAAATTTTGTGTGAGAAAGTGTATTACACTTCCTTACAAAACTCTCTCAAAAACTAATTAAATATAAGATAAAACTTTGAACAAAAACATTTTTTATTTTAATTTGATTTTATAATAAGCCTCATAAAGCTTTAAGTTGCAGAGCAGATACATTTTTTTGTATTTGTTTATTCAATAATAATTAAAATTCGTAGGCATCAAACTCCAGTACACGTGCCATTGTATTTTTTGTTTGATCACAGTTTATGGTTTTAATTATTTTTTATTACATTTTTTTTTCATCAAATCTAAAACAACAACATTATTATTTTGCTTTCTGATCTTTCTACTACTTGCTTAGTTTTTACGCGCCACATGTATTTTCACTACCACTTTTTGTTGTTACAAAAATACATTTTTGTCGTACAAATAAAACAGTAAAATGTACGAGTTTTAGCTGCTGTTTTTTTTTCTTCTTTTTTTTTGATATAGATAATATTTTTAATTAATTAACCAGGTTTATTTTTATTGCATTGTTTGAGTTTCAAATACCAGCTCAATCTTAGCGAAATAAAGAAAAAAAAATAAACGACGTTTAAATGTCACATGAAAACAAGTTTATTGGCCTGACTGCAGTTTATATTTTTTTATAAACGAGTAGATTTCTGTTACATAGATTTTTTTGTTAAGATGTTAAGAAGAAAGTTTATACACAACAATATTATTTGTTGTTAAAATTTTCTAGAAAACTGGCTAACACAGTTTTTTTTAAGAGATTTTTGTAAGTGTGTGTGTTTGTTTTATGTTCAAACATGAACAGAGAAAACAAACAGATCTCAGATGTTCTCAATTTCTTTGACTGGTTTTCAGTGCACATACATAAGCTAAGTTAAAACCATTTTGTCTGTTTAGGTATCGATCCTTATCTGGCGATAATGATTATGATTGTGTGTGTTTGTGTGCGTGTGTATTTCTTTTTCTTTAAACAAGTTCATTACTTTATCAAATATCGATAAGTAAAATATGAATGAACTGTTTCAAGCATCACAGTGCCACGTTTAGGCCATACATTTGTTTAAATTTAATTTAAAGTAGATATTTTTTTTGAAACTAAAATCTTTTATAAATTAAAATTCCTCATAATTATAATTCATTTTTAAATTATTTAAATTATCTTGATAAGATTTTTGATATATTTTGGTATGCTGATTCATAAGCCCTTGAATTTTAATTTTTCAAAATGTAAAAGGGTCAACATTGTTTATATAAAAATTTCATATATAAATTCCTTATAAAATATATTTCGGCACGTGTAATATTTTTCCCTTTCCAACCATTTGCTGGGTTAAAAAAAAAACAAATTTTTTATTTGAAAGAGTTTTATAAAGCAAGTGCCAAGTTATGTGCTTAGTATTCTAAAAAAAAATATTACTACAAATCATATTTATTACACTAGCAAAAGTAATACAAGTGCTACAAAATTCTGCTTAGAGCTAAAAATTATTTCCCAAACAAAAAATTACACATTACCATCAGAACTACTTGCCATATAATGACTAACTTTCATGATTACTAAATTTCATTACTCGCTTACAAATCACATTACCTTAAATTTAAAAAAACGACTTACAAGTTGCTAAATGAGGAGAATTATTTTTTCTAGTTGCCAAATAAAAAAAGTAAGTTTTTCTTAAGAATCGACTATTCTAGTCTCACGCGTTTTTAAAATCATTAAGTTGGTAATCCAGTAGGGCAGAGCTTGCACTAAAAATGCTTAACTCCCAGCTCAATTACATTTTTTGAAACTTTTTTCTCGGTTTAAATGTGTTTCTGTTTTTAGTTAGAGCCACCGGCTCACGCACAGTGTTCTGAGGCAGGTAAAAATAGCAAATTTCAATTCTTCAAATCCGAAAATATGTTAAAACTATTTAGCAGTATATAGTACCTTGTGTACCAGAATCATCGGCTAAGTAAAATAACTAATAAAATGGCTACAAAAAACAGCTTGAAAAATTTAATACGCCTCATTGACAACAGAGGCGCTGCAGCACTGTATTATTAGAAATATGCAAAAAAGCCTAAATAGAACTTAGTTAATCAAAAAATTATAAGCTGAAAACCCATTATCAAATAAAAAATCTAAATCTAAATTAATAATTTTTTTTTATCTTTTTAGGTATGTCAAACAGTTTGAGGAAAACATTTCTAGACTATTGAAATCAAATCCAGAAATTAATTATAGTAATGCAATTATTAAAAAAGGTAAGATAACTTTATATAAAACTGGTGGTCCAAAAGATATTGGATTCGCTTACACCTGCTGGCCCATTGTAAACTTAACACTGAATTCAATTAAAAAAAAATTTTCTAAGCTACGGGTACAATTTATCAAATACATATTTAATTAAATTTCTAGCAGTCAAATAGATAGATAATTGTGTAGCAGAATCATCGGTGAAGTAAAATAACCAATAAAATTGCTGCTAAACACAGCTTCAATAAATTAGTAGGCCTCACTGACACCAGAGGCGCTGCAACACTGCATAACAAAAAATTAAAAAATATATTATAAAAAAAACCTGCAAAAAACCATTGTAAAAAATAAACTTTCTTTTATCTCCTACTTCACCACCTGTCTTCTCTATCACTATTCCTTTCCCAAAGAAGGTAACACATATCCTAATAGTAAAAGCCATTCAATGCCTGAGGGTTATTTCCCTTTCAAAAAAACAGGGAAATGGTGTGATTTGAAATCGTTCGTTTAACAAAATTAAAAATTTTGTTGAAATTATGAACCCTGTTGCAACCAAATCTCTCGCCCGGATCAATATGGATGTTCCATATTTTATAATAAGAAATCATGCGTCATGAGCGAGCTCTAGCTCCATTTTTGAAGAAATAAAGTCCAATCACCTTGGTGTCCATGTGACTCACGTGACTGGTGGCTGGTTTACGTGATTAAAACATCTACTTCATTTTTAGCTCCACCTAAACGGACGCATTAGAATTATCTTCTCAAACGTTTGGAACTCTTAAAATTGCACTATGGGAAATTTTTCCCCATATTTTGACCAAAACTAAAAAAAAATATATTGAATTAATTCTTATAAAAAGAAGTATTTAAAAACTGTCACGCATGAGAAAGCGTGAGAGTGAGTGAAAAAATATTTTTTTTATTTAATATAAAAGGAATATTTAGCATGAAAAAACCTTTTAAAATTTACTGAAAACTTTGATTTTCTGTCATTTCCTCATGTGATTACATATTACGATTTAGTGTATCATAATAAGAAATTATAGATTTTGAAAATTAAAAAATATTAAAATACTGTCAAGTGTGAGTGCATTAGTAATATTAGTCAAAAGTCGTCAGGCGTGAGAGGACGTGAGCCTGAGTGATAAAAATAATTTTCTTCGTAAAATTAAGTTATCAAATTTTTTTTAAGGACGTTAAGGGGAAGGCTTCTGAAGTTAAGATTACTAAAACTGATTTCAATCGGTACTGCCTGCCGTTTGGCTGTAATTAATTTTGGCCCCCAAAAAGGTTGACCATCCATATTTTTTCATAAAAAATCATGAATCATGGTGTAGTAACGATTTTAAACGAATTAGCTCCGACTTCATTTTTGAAGAGATAAAGGTCAATAACTGAACTTGTTGACTTTTGTGCTGAAAAAGACTTAAGTAACTGACTGGTTTACGTGACTCATATACCTAGTTAATTTTAAACTTCATGTAACAGGACATTGCAACTAATAATGGGAACTCTTAAAATTTTACTATAGGAAATATTCCTCAATTTGTTTGTCAGAAATAAAAATAAAATTTATATTGAAGTAATTTATGCTAAAATAGGAGTGTTTAAAAATTGTCACGCGTGAGGGTGAGTGAAAAAATATTTTTTTACTTTAATATAAAAAGAATAGCAAAGCACAAAAATCTTTCAAAAATTGTTTTACAATTCTGATATTCTGTCACTTTATCAAGTGCTTTGTGCGTCATTTCATACAACGATTGAGTGCAGTAGAGGTTGTCATAATAAAAATTTATAGTTTTTATTTTCAAAAACTATAAATTTTTTTTGTAGTAAAACCAAATTAAAAAAATTTCGAACGTGAATGTAATATTATATTATTATTATATTGCCACGCGTGAGAAACTTAGATTTTCTGTCACTTTCCCAAATTCTCTGGCTATAATTTTTGATTAATTAAAATAAATTAATATAATATCGAAAGTGACTGTATTATTATATAAAAGTTGACATGCGTGAGAGCACGTGAGCGTGGGTGATATATATTTTTATCTTCTTGAAATTATGTGATAAAACTTTTATGAACGTTAAGAGGGAGGCTGGCGAAACTTGATTCCAAAAAAATTATATCAATCGGTGCTGCCGCATGGCTCTAATTAATTTTGACCCCCAAAAAGGGTTAAATGTTCAATAGTGCATTTGCCCGGATTAATGCTATCCATGCCATTATGAATCATGTTGTAGTAACTAGCGAGTTATTACTTCATTTTTAAAGAAATAAAGTCCAATGACTAACCTTGGTATGTGTCTGACTGAGTTTTGTGCTGGAAGTGACTAACATGACTGGCTGGTTTACATACGTGACTCATATACCTAGCTAGCTAATTTATAACTTCATGTAACAGGGCACATTAGGAGCATCATTTCATAATGGAAAATGCCCCAAAAAATTTATGTTGAAATAATGCATGTTAAAAAAGGAGTTCTTAATAACTGTCACGCACGAGAATGCGTGAGCGTGAGTGAAAATTTTTTTATTTAAATAAAAAAAGGATATGTAACAAAAAAAGCAACTTAGTTTATAATTTTTTCAAAAAATTGTATTTTCTGTCACTTTATCAAATGTTTCGTGTGTGATTACATATAACGATTGAGCACACGAGAAATAAAGGTTTTCATAATAAAACTTTATAGCTTTTGTTAATTTAAAAATTTTAAATAATATTTTTAAGATGAGTGCATTGTTAATATTAGTCAAGAATTTGTCACGCGTGAAAGGACGTGAGCGTAAGTGATAATTTTTTTTCCTTCGCTTTGGGGACGTTAAGAGGTAGACTGCCGAAGTTTGATTCAAAAAATCATTTCAATCCCTCCTGTCTTTTGGTTGTAATTAATTTTGACCCCCCAAAATCGGTAAAATGCCCTATAGTGCATTTGGTTCGATAACTATCTGCTGCTTAGTAAGTCAACTTGTCACGTCACAAATCACTTAAAAAAATGTCTGCTTTTCCAATAAATTTTCTACTCAAGTTGACCGCCTAATTTAAGCAATCAGCTTTTAAGAAAACACTTTCAGTGCGTTTAACAAAAACTGCAGCATCATTGTGCCCTTTTTTTTTGTATTGTATGGTAAGAAATAAATGCAAAATAAGCATTTCTCACGCAAACAACATTGTTTTATAATAATTAATAATAACAAAAGTAAAAATCATGTTGGTATTCATTATTTATTGTCAATAATCATTCAATTATCTTTGATTTAATATCTCACGCTTAGACTAAAACTTGTGCTGCAGTTACCTTGAAGTTTAAACGTCCTTGCAATGCAATTAATTTTAATTGATTTTTAATATTAATTGACTTAAACAATAGAGTCATTAAAAGCTTTATTTGTTGTAAGTACTAAAAGAGAGATTTCAACATCAGCTTAGCACTGAACAGTTTAAGAAGTCAGATTAAAACAACTTATTTTCACCATTAATCATCAGATTTGTGAAATTTTATTAAGGAAAAATTTCCCCAACAAGAGTTCAAGAAACTTAAAATAAAATTTAATAAATAAGTTTTAATAAAATTTAATTAAAATATTTTATTTGTCATGGCAGGCTTAAGAAAATCAAAGCAATCGAAAAACAGGATCTTCAAGAAATTCGTGGCAAGCAAATTGATTTTTAATACTGCCAGCAATAAGGCTGAAATGATAATTACTTTTACCCAATTCCACACCAAATAACTTTTATCGTTATACAAAAATAATTTTGATGAAAACTAAAATCATATCTAGTGCAAATCTAGTCTAGCATATTCTCGTTTTTAATTGTTTGCTTTCAAAATATTTTTCATTAAACTCAAAACAACTTTCCCCCACCCGTCTTCCTGTTATTGACTTCAATGCTCTCACTTTATCACTTCAGTGCGCTGCTCGCGGCCGGTCATACGATGTCTGTAAGCTCACTTATTGTATTATTTCATATTCAAGACATAATCCAAGTCATTGACATTTATTTATAATTACAAAATGTAATAATAAAATAAAATACAAAGAAAAAACAGTAGTGATTTCTTTTTTTTGTTTTCAATTTTCATCAACATTTAGCAACAAACACTGAAGCGTGAAAAATCTTGACAGTATTCCATTAAAGAAACAACATGGAGACATGAAAAGAGTTAAAGAAATTTTTTCAACTGAACTTGCAGGTTGTGCACTTTTCGAATACAGATGATTAAGCTGGCTGTCTTGTCTAGTGGTTAAATGCTGATAAATAATAGCTGTCATTTATCTTTATATGACAAATGATTTTTATCAGTCTCTGAGCTCCTTTAAAGGGAAAATTTTCAGAAAATCTTTTTGTTTAAATCTTTTTGTTTTGAGTGAGTGAAATGAGTGGCCAAGCAAGCAAGTGGAAGACAATTTAATGTTTATATTCTTTTAATAAGCAGCCAATTTTAGTAAATAAAAGCTGTATTGGAGGTTGTAGGCATATCATTGGGAGCGGCAATAAAAGTTAATTAAGTGCCGCTCGCAGTATTTCCTTTAAAACTGAAGAGTACCACAAAAATCTCTAACTGCTAAATTAACAGATTTTAGTAACTAATGTCAGTTTATGTCATCCCTATGTGGCACCATCTTCATTGTTCTCTTGAATACGTTGAGAACACTGAAGACGGCGCATAGCCGAAACCGCAGTTTTTGTCCACCAAATTTGATATGGAATAGCGAAAACTCATTCCAAATGAACTTTTTTAATAAATTAATGTATATAATTCAACGAATGTTTCGTTCGCTTCTGTTTGGAGGGCGATTTTAAATTCTTTTAATTTTTCTTATTTCATTTTATTGAAAAAGACTACTTCGGTGTAGTCTCTACCTTAACAAATGGATTATAAGTTCTAGATATCCAAATATAAAGGTTTTTTAATTTTGTATAACAGTTTTTTTAATTGTATAACAGTTTCAGCAAATCATAAAAATTAAAGCATATTTTTCAACAAAAAATATTTTGTATAACAGTTTTTCTTTTAAAGATTAATATTTTTATAACAGTTTTCTCGTAATAAATTTTTGTGGTTTTTTCAAGCAAATTTGTATAACAGTTTTAATAAATAACGTTTCCTCTACAACTTTTTTACGCCCATATTTTATAGAAAGTGTTTAGTGTAACAGTTTTTCTTTAAAGAATAATTTTGTCTAACAATATATTTTTAAAGAGTAATTTTTTATTACCGTTTCTTCCAAGATAATAAACTGCAAAACTGTTTCAAAAAATTACATTTTTTCTACTACTTTTTTAAGCGCAATTTCCCCAGGAAATATTTTGTATAACAGTTCTTTTTAAAAGAAAAATTTTGGATTGCAGTTTTCTTTTAAAACAATCAACAAATTGCTATAACAGTTTAAGCAAGTAAAATTTTCTATAAAATTTTTCTAAATGCATAATATCTGAGATAATGGTTTTGTATAACAGTTTTTTCAATATAATAATTCTGTATTAATTTATTCAAGATAAATTTTGTTTAACAGTTTCAAAATATTAAATTTCTTCTACTACTTTTTTCTAAGCACAATTTCTCAAGGAAATATTTTGTATAACAGTTCTTCATAAAAAAAAATTGTGTCTAACAATTTCATCTTTGGAGAACGAAAATTTTTATAATTGTTTAAGCAAGTGAAATTTTCATTACAGCTGTTTCATAAGCGCAATTTATCAGAAGAGTTTTGTATAACAGTTTTTCTTTAAAGGGCTATTTTGTATAACAGTTTTTTCAAGCTAAATTTTTTATAATAATTTCAATAAACTACATTTGCTCTATATCTCTTTTTGAACAATAATTTTGAAAGAAGTGTTTTGTATAACAGTTCTTCTTAAGATAAAAATTTTGTCTACACAATTTCTTCTTTAAAAAAATCTTTACAATACAGATTTTGTATTAAATTTGTTTAAGGTAACAGTTTCAACAAACTAAATTTATTCTAAAACTTTTTTGTAAGCATAATTCCTCAAAAGAATATTTTTTTCCTTTAATATTTTTAAATTTTAAATATTTTGCTGTTGTTTAAAGAAAAAGGAATAGTTTATTTTTTAAGAAAAAATTTCTATAACAGTTTAAGCAAGTTAAATTTTCAAAAAGAAACATTTTTTAAGCATAATTTTGCAGAAATGGGTCTTGTATAACAGTTTTTTTTGTATAAAAATTTTCCTTTAAATATATAACTTTGTATATCAGTTTTTGTTTGCAAGGAAAATTTTATATGACAGTTTAAAAAAACCAAATGTGCTGCACAAATTTTTCTTAGGTAAATTTTAGCAGAAATAAGCATAATATAACAGTTTTATCCTTAGAAAAATTTAGTATAACAGTTTTAACCAAGGAAATTTAGTTTAAAAATTTTCCTAAATTTTAACTTTCCTTAAAAAATGTTTGTGTATAATAATTTTTTTGGGATTTAAAATTTTTTATAAGCACAAAAGTATTTTATACAAGGGTTAACTCCATCTATAAAATTTTTTATAAGTATGACTTTGCAAAGAAATATTTTGAATAACATTTTTCCTTTGAAATATAAAATTGTATATCAGTTTTTTTCTTATGCCTAGTTTAGCAAAAAAAAAGTTGTGTATAAAAGTTTTAAAAAGTTTTGTGTATAAAAATTTTCTTTAAAAATATAACTTTGTATATCAGTTTTTGTTGGTAAGGAAAATTTTATATAAAAGTTAAAAAAAAACCAAATGTGCTGTACAAAAATTCCTTAGAAAAATTTTGTTACAGTTTGAGTATGAATTTGCAAAGAAATATTTTGTATAACAATTTTCCTTTCAAAAATATAATTTTGTATATAAGTATATCAGTTTTTGTTTGTTAAGAAAATTTTATATAACAGTTAAAAAAATATTTCTGCATAACTCTTTGTTATGCCTAGTTTAGCAGAAAAAAGTTTTATATAACAGTTTTTCAAAGGAAAAATTTTCTATAACACTTTTAACTAATGAAATTTAGTTTAAAAATTTTCTCTTTGTATAACACTTTTAACTAATGAAATTTAGTTTTAAAGTTTTCTCAATTTTAACTTTCTTTAAAAAATATTTGTGTATAACAGTTTTTTGGAATTTAAAATTTTTTATAACAGTTTTATAACAACAAAGAAATTGTATTCATGGCGCTGGAGTTTATTATATTAAGCATTTTTAATATTTCAAATTGATTTTTGGATTCTTTGTTCTTAAACTATTTTATAACTGTTTAGATTTAACAAAGTTTTTGAGTTTAATACAGTTTTTTTTTTGTAAACTATTGTATTTAAATCTTAAAAAGAATAGGCAAAATCATAATTTAAGTTTACTCTAGTGCCTTAGCAAATATTAAATTTAAATTGTAACAATTCCATAGACGTAGAAAGGCCATTCTGGGGGTTTCATTGCCCCCACACCCAAGAATTGCTGTTGCCTCTCCCAGATAATTATTAAAAATTACATGTTATTATTTATTTTAATATTATTCATGAAAGTCGCTAGACATGCTGTCCCCCCCTCCTTCCTTTAGAAAAACATTTTTGGCTGCGCCGATGAACAATTCCAAAAAAAAACAACAAATTATAAGCTGCTTCAAACATTTTCCTGCAGTTGAAAGTTGATAGTTTATTAAAACTATTTTCTAGAGGACTAGCGATTGCCTTAAATAACTAAGTTTAGAATCTTTAGCACTTTTAATACAGAATATGTATCCTTTCACTTCTGCAGTAGTTTTTCAACGGTAATTTCTATAGAAATGTATCAATTCATGAGCGAAAGCCGCGCAACACCTGGTCTTAAATGCTGGCTGGTAATATTTTAAATATTTTGCCATTATTTTTTTAAAATAACAAAGTTAAAGCTTGCTAAAAGCTTTGTACAAGTATATTGCCATAAAGAGATTATTAATAAAGTCAAATATTTTAAGCCGCCATAACAAATCGCTTAAATGATTTAACTGGTCTTCTTTTGACTATAAACCCACTTACATAATGATGTACTAACAAGGAAATATAACAGATATGAGTACAAGCAAGAAATAACACTTTCTCGAACGGATTTCCCTACCAAAACTAACTCTTACTTACTTACCACTTGTAAACTTGTAAGATTATATAGAAAACATGTTTGCTGCCACATTACGCCATCAATAAAAAAAAGGCGTAACTTAGTGCAGGAAACTGGGTTTTTGACTTGAGTCACTATATAAATAAATGTGCCTCATCTGGTATTCGTTTGTTTGTTTTACATAAGTTTTTGTTGGACTTTTTTCTCCATTTATTATATATGTAGTATATGTATAACAGCGAGTTATTTGACTGAAGTAACTCCAGCTTTAAAAAGAAATATATATGCATGTATGAATATTTTTATTTTTCTAGTAGCTAGATGCATGTTATGTTTTTTTTTTCAAGTAATTACATTATTACCCTTAGGTTTTCAAATTTAGTCATTTAAATTCAACAAGAAAAAATAAATAACTAAAACACAAACCAAACAAACATTATAAATAATGTAATTTCTTCTATTCGATTTTCAATCAAATCAAGTTTCTATTTACAAAATATTTGCTCTACTTTTTATTAATTTTTTTTAAATTTTATTTTTATTTTTATCTTACGTTTGAACTGAACTCTAGGTTCGAATGTGTATGTGTGTGTGTTGATTTGTTTGGTGCTTTGAAACACATGTTGTTTTTTTCAGTCTTATGTTGCATGACTTGGTATGCAGTTGTCAACATGTTGGCAATTTACTATCATTTTTTTGTTGTTGTGTATTTCTTTTGCTTATTTTTATACAAACTTTAGTTTTTATAAACTTGTCGTTTTGCTACTTTGCTGAGTTGCTATTTTTTTTATATTTTTTTTTAATTTTTTTATCTTGTTGCAATATTAACACATTCTTTGTTGCTATTGTTGTGTCAAAGTACGAGTATTACATTTGTTAGACAGCAGACTTTTTTGTTGCAGTATGTTGCCCATTAACAAAAGCAAATGTTACATTAAGTATTTCGTTAACAGTTTGTTTTTTGCCCATTATTATTATATTCGGCTGTACTAATAATGTCTTACTTCTTTTTTTTGTGTAAAAATATATAGAGCATGTAACTAGAATGACACAAAACATGTACTAGGTTGACAAAGTCGCATAAATGCAATTAATAATAATGCAGGTGAGGAAAAAAGCAACATTTAAAACGTGCTGGGATGTGTTGATTTGAAACATTTGCTTCACTATAATTAAGCTCACACCTTTAATATGATATTAAAAGCAATTAAAAGGCTTAATTTTATTACGCAGTACAACCAAGCGGACATAAACTGGCAGGATGATATATATTTTTTTTAATTTAATACAATAGCTTAGAAAATATCATTGAATTCAAAAGATTTTTCAAACTTAAGCTAATAACAAATCCAAAAATCAATTTCAAATATAGAAATCGTCAAATATAATAAACTTCATTATCCTCGCATAAAACACTTACGCTTTTGGTTAAATTGTTTAACAATATTTTAGCTCTCAAAAATCTGTTATACAAAACTATTTATCAAAGAAAATAAACATAAGAATAATATATAAAAACTGTTATCAAAATATTTTTTTGAAAAACAAAACTGTTATACATAAATTAATTTAAAATATTTAAATTGCCAAATATAACACCCTTCATCAACCTCGCGTAAAATACTTTCATATTTGGAAAACTGTTATACAAAGTTTTAGCTTTCAAAAAATTCTTTTACAAAAATTTTAATCAAAGCAACCAAACAAAGTTAAGAAAATTAAAAAAATTTACTATTTTAAACTGTTATACAAAACTTTTCTTAAGAAACAAAAATATCATTCAAAACATTTTTCTGCTTAATTATGCCTCTGAAAAAATTGTTTATCAAATTTTGTTTAAGAAAATGTAA
This sequence comes from Tachina fera, assembly GCA_905220375.1. Taxonomy (NCBI): domain Eukaryota; kingdom Metazoa; phylum Arthropoda; class Insecta; order Diptera; family Tachinidae; genus Tachina; species Tachina fera. The sequence goes on along the minus strand of LR999967.1, from coordinate 96,099,765 downwards.
AAATGTAATTACCTAGCAACTGTTATAAAAAATTTAAGCTCTCAAAAAATTTTTATTCAAAATTATTTATTACAGAAAATAAAGCAAAAATTTACGTTTTAAAACTGTTATACAATTTTTTTTCAAAAAAATCTTTTACATTTTTATCAAAGAAAATTAAAAAAAATTGTTTGAAACTGTCATACAAATTTTTTCTTAGGAAAAAATAACAATACAAAACGTTGTTCTGCTAAATTCTGCCTCTGAAAAAGAATTTTCTTTTGAAAAATTTAGTTTTTAACAACTGTTATACAAAATTTTTTTTATAAAAATAATGAAATACAATATTATATTTTTTAAGCAAAACTGTTATACAAAATTATACAAAATTTTTATTTAATTAAAAACTGTTATACAAAACTTTTTGTAATATTGTGCCTTTGAAACAAACTAAAAAATTGTAATTTGTTGAATTTTCAAAATTTATCTTGAAAAATAAACTGTAACACAAAATAATTTTTTTTTTAACTGTTATACCAAATACTTCCCAGCAAAAAAATGATTATGAAAAAGTTATGAAATTTGTATAAAAAAATTGCTTTTAAAAATATATAAAATTTTTATTTGTTTAAGGCCTGTTATACAAATTTTTTTGTTATAAAAAACTTTAGAAAAAAATTCAATTTGTTGAAACTGTTATACAAAGCTAATTTTGAAAAATAAACTGTTATACAAAATTATTATATTTTAACTGCTATAAAAAAAGAGTTTTCAAGCTAAATTATGATTATGAAAAAATTGTTTAGAAATATTAATTTTTTTCAAATTTTTATACAAAAATAATGCAAACACTGTTATAAAAATAACTTTTGAAGCAAAAATATGCATTTGAAATTGTATAGAAATATAAATTTTGTGAAATTTTCATACAAAATCTTTCTTTAAAGGAAAAATTAGAAACAATTTTTATTTGATTAAAAACTGTTATACAAAAGACTTTTGCACAACACAAAACCGAACTTTTATTTTAAATTATTTGCTATATTTACCTTGAAAAAAAACTGTGATACCAAACATCTTTTTTAAAATTGTTATACAAAATACTTTTCACGCAAAATTATGCTTACAAGAAAGTTTTGTAGATATTTTGATTCGTTTAGAGTTTTATACAAAATTTTTCTGTAAAATAACTGTGTAAAAAAAATGTTTCTTTTTAAAAAAGAAATCTGTTATACAAAACAGTTTCTGGGAAAATTGTGCTTCGAAGAGAAACGAAGTTCCAAAGACATGATAAAGGGTTTCTATCACCAAAAAATATATATGTACATAAACAAAAAAATTTAATTCGCAGATGTTTGAGCTTTTAAATATTTAGTTTCTATTAAAAAAATTAAAAAAAAAGATCAAAAAATTAAACAACAAAATTTCATTGCTTCGTATTAAATCTTAAATTTAGACATTACTTCATATGGTTGCAATTAGTTTATAGTTTTGGTTCCTTTGGTAACCGCAACTAGATTTTTTCTTTTAAAATAATTTTAATTAAAACAAATGATATTAAATGTTAACCAGAAATACTAGTTTAATATTTAACACAAGTCTCGAGCTAAGAGGAAAAAAATTATTTAAAGAAGATTATTATATTAAATAAAAAATTATAAAAATATTTGAAAATGTATATGCACTAAAATGTGTTTGCGCTATTTGAAATTGAGTCGAATGCATAAAATGAATGGGTTAGTATTCAGGTGAATTTGAAAACTAGCTGAGCTTTTATTGCTGATGAATTAAGAGCATCTAAACTGTTTTTTTTGTGAGATTAAATATTCTGAATCATATGTAAGTATATCCTGTTCAATATAAATGTCAATAAAATTAATATATAATTTTTTTATTATTTTTATTATTATGATTGAATAACAAGTTATGCTATTTCTTAATTGTTGCGAGTTCAAAAAGAAACTGCATTTATTTTGCGCTTTAATTTACTAAGTTTACGTTTTCTTACTTCCTGTTTATAACAGTATTTGAAATAAAAAATACAGAATTCACATAATTAAGAACAATATTAATTCGTTGAAATCATAAAAAAATATTTACTCATAACATATAACAGCTTAAAGTCTGTCGATTAATGTTATAATTCACCCAATATATTAGAGCGGGAAAGATTTATTAAGTAGATCAAGATAAAACTAGCAACACACATATTAAAATAGCATTAAAGTCAATTCTAAACTTAATAGTATTGAGACACACAAGCACACACACACACAAATACACAGCCATATAAAAACACTGTATGTTTGTGTGTATGCAGCACAGTGTGACAGAAAAGCTAAAATATTTTAATGTTTTCAACTTTTTACTAAAACATTTATTTATGCATGTTTGAAATTGCAAAAAAAAATTAAATTTACACGTTCACAGTTTTTGTTTAATTAAAAAGCTTTATATACCTAAAACTATTTTTTTAAATATAGAAAACAAATGACGTTTGAACAAACAAACATAGTTGGTAGGTAAATTTTTAAATTATGAATCATATCTTATGAATTTCAATATTAAATCTCTGCCAATCATACTGAATTATTACTTTACACGGTACAATTATCATATTACAATTCCTTGCAAGAACTTTCATTCGAACGGAGCAGCCCTTACGAGCATCATTCATTAACGAAATAGGCAAGATTTCATATTTTTGGGTTAAGGATATGGTAATTTAATCATTAAGCTAATTTCGAATAATTATGAGAAAAAAAAACATTATACATGTTCCACCAATCTTCCATTTTAAAGCAGACAATTTTTACGAAATCACAAGTAATACACAAAACAAAAATTTTTAGCCTCACCTATAAAAGAACATTGCCGAAAAAGGCGCGATTTCATATTTTTGGGATAAGAAAATGATCATTTAATCATTAAGCTAATTTCGAATAATTTTGAGAGAAATATTATTATTTCCACCAATTTTCCATTTTAAACCAGAAAAGTTTTACAAAATCATAAGCAGTACACAAAACCAAAATTTTTAGCCTCACATTTAACAAATAGTTTGCCGAAAAAGGTGAGATTTCCTATTTTTGGGGTAAAAAATGATCATTTAATCATTAAGCTAATTTTGACAGAAAAAACATTATGCATTTACCACCAATTTTCCATTTTAAAGCAGACAATTTTTACAAAATCACAAGCAATACACAATAAACAAAAATTTAAAACCTCACATATGAAAAAATTAGTGTTTATAAAACAATTTGTCATGCAAAATTTGTATATAAATGTAGGCAAGTGTCAGTATAACGAACAATATATTATCAAGCGAATTCATTATACTAAAAAATTCTTTATATCATAAAGTTTTTTTAAATGATATTTTAATTATTATTATTAAAAAAAAATTTAAAAGTTGGTCTATCTAATTTTCGTTAAAGCGAAATTCGTTATATCGACGATTACCTGTAATATTTGATTTATATTACAGTATATGTATTTCAAATTATTCGCTAAAGAAGAATAGAAAGTTGTAGTTATTATTTTATAATAAAAACAGTATGCGACCAGTTTAAAAAATTAACAAATAAATAATTTATTTTTTAAATATGTCTCTTTATTATAAGAGATACAAAAGACTTAAGATAAAAAAAGCTTCGCAGAAAATATGTTAATTATAATTGTGGCATTTTAAGCGCTTCGCTATGCTTTTCATTCGACCACAAGACACATGTGTTATTTAACAATTTGAAATATTTCTTTAATATAAAATAATTAAATTATTTAAATACTTAAACCATTTTTTAAAAGCTACTGTCACTACAACTCGGTAAAGGCAACAAAAATTATGCAAACTTTTTTATAAGTTATATTAAATAAAAAGCAAAAATGAAATGAAGAAATTAAATTTGTTTTTAATTTAATGCTGTTAATCGTAATAAAGTTAATAGTTTTACTTTATAATAACGATTTATATATAAAGTGACAGTTTTAATAAGTCTTAATGAAATTTAATTAATTTATAAAGATAAATTTTTAATGAAAATTTTGCAAGATTTTGGAATGCAAAAATAAATGTTTTAAGAATACGTAACACGAAGAGGACAAGTTTCAAATATTTTTACATGCTTTCCTGTTAGGTAATAAGGCATTTGTAATACTGCTTTGGCTTTAAAATTAAATACTTGGAATATTTAACAAGCAAGCAATATTCATCTCCTATACCGTAATCAGCTTCTATTTTGAAAAAAAAATAAAATTTTACTTAAACACAAGTAAAATCTTTTGATGTTTCTTTTAATCTTTGTTACACTGTTGCATTATTGCAATATTAGTTTGCTGTTTTAAATGATCATGATTAATTAAACTGTTTTGCAGCAGCAATAATTAATTGAAGTCAACGATCTGTCGGAGTCTCTCAAGACATGTGTGAAAATATTTTTTTTTCATAAATTTCTCAATCCAAGAGCCAAGAAGTGTTGCTGCATTATTTTGTTATTTCGATCTATGATTAGAGCCAAAAAAGATTTCGAGCAAAAAAATTACAAAATAAAAACTAAACTGGTTTAGGCAAATATTCATTTATTGACTAATAAGGAAAATAGTTGAAAAGCAAAAAAATGTTCTTTAAACACTTTTAAGAAACCGTCTCACGCTGATTTGCTATGTACGCAAAAATCATAAATACAAAGTATTAGTTGGCACTAATCTTGCTGAACTATGATTTTTAGTTTAAAGATAATAATCCAAGCAATAATTTACTGGCAGTTCTTTTTTTTAATTTACAAGTACTTATGCTTCTGTGCAAGAGAGGAAGCTAAGTTTAATCAACTTTTTAGAAGAAAAAAAAGATCAATCAAAAAATGTATTTGCTTCACAGAGATAAAAATTAATATTTGCCTAATAATCTTTTTATATTAAAGTAAATGTCTGTGTGTATTTGTCTATATGCTTAAAAGCTAAAACTGGCCTCAGTTTTTTTAACAGTTCAAGTGGGCGTGGCACTTCCCATATAGTGGAAATTTTATTCTACGATTCTAATACAAATATTTTTTTTAAAAAGATTTGTCAAAAATAATAATTATACAGTTGTTATTAGTTAAAGAACATAATACATGAGGACAACAATGCATAAATACACAAGACGATGTTAAAAAAATATTCAAAGTAAAACAACAACTATTATATTACACCTTCTGCTTATTTAGATTTATACAATCACATACACACATAAGCCAATGCAGATGCTAGACACAAACAATAACTACAACAACAGTTATGCATCTACAACTGTGCTGGCTACCGAGAGAAATGTATTCGTGTATGTGTATTAATTTGTGTAAGAATACGATTGAAGTTCGGCATTATGGTGCAACTTCAGCAAATATGTTCTGCTCTATTGTCGAAGTACATGCAGACAAACCAATAAAAAAAATTGCAGCACGCAGTAAACACTTTAGTGATTGAAAGATATTGAATATTATGTGGTTTTCTGGATGTTGCTAACATTCTTATGCTAAGTATTAGAAAGTAGATATTTCAGCTTAGAGATCAGTAGTATGTAAGAACATTATAGTTAACATCGTGGTATTCTATCAGTGAATTATGTAACATTATATGTTTCAAAGCTCTTTACACTAGTCTTGAGTAAATATAGTGTTCCGATTTGATAAGCATAGCACCACAATACTTCTAGTGTATCTGAGGATTTAAAATTTTGTGCAAGTAACTCTCTAGAATTTTTACAAGTAAACACTAATTAGGACAAGTGGGCGTGGCAACTGCCATACATGACAAATATTTATTTTAAAATATCTTGCAAACTAATACGACAAATAACGTAAGATTTTTTATATAATATCTTTTTTTTATTGTTCTGAAGAGAATAGTCGGAATAAAATAAGTGGGCGTGGCATCTCCCAGATAAATATTTTCTTATTTTGAAGTATTCTTGTAGCTTATGAAAATTATTGAAATTTTGTGTGAGTAAATATCGCCAAAAACTGAAAAAATCACCAACATTAAAACAAAAATCGCCAAAATTAAAAAAAAAATCGCCAATATGAAACAAAGTCGCCAAAATGAAACAAATCGAAAAAATAAAAAAATCGCCTAAAAACGAAAAAAAATCGCCAAAAAGCAGAAAATCACCAAAGCCTAAAAAAAAATCCCAAAAGCGAAAAAATTCCAAAGCTTCACATTATATATGTGACCCTCTAAGAGGAAAGGGTCCTAGTTTGTCAAAAAACCGGAACTTGGAAAAATCGATAAAAATGAGAAAAACATTAAAATTATTTATTATTTATTTTTTAAATGCGTTTTTATCAAAACTTCATTTTCACACACTAGGTCCCTTTCCTCGGAGAAGGTCACATATAGGCTAAGGTTTGTATAGTATTACACATCTAGTGTTCGTACGGAATCCTTCGTGTGCTAGACAAAGTCGCACTTTACTGCATTTATTTTTTATTTTCTTGCTGTCCAATACTGAAAGCAATTCATATCAGTGAGCAGGGAATACAAGGAATTTTTTAAAGCTAATTACGGCATTCGATATCGATCAAAATTTTAAAGTATATCTACATAAACTTTATTTTAATATTGATTGCCGTAATTTGTCTCCTGTATTTTACGCTTCTTTGCTTGTACTCAGCACCAAATTTAAGTTTTTAGAAAAAATCGAATTTTAGTATTAATGTTATTTAAGCGTTACCAATAGTTTGTTGTTAGCAAAAATATATTTTCTGCCTTGAAAACTGAAGAAGATGAAGTGATCGAATTTTCTAAATTTTAATTAATGTTAACATGTCTTAAATCATAGATATAAAATTTTATCAACACTGAAACATTTTTTTTAAATTCAAAACACTTAAAATAATGTTTTAATTGCTTATTTGTATAACATTTTTATACGGTATAGAAAAACTAAATGAAATTACATTATTCTTTTTCCGAAAAAAAAACATATTTTTTCCTTTCATTCAATGGAATGAAAAATAGGAGCCATAAAATAAGGTTCAATTAAATTACAGAATTTTAGTTGGGCCTTATTTCATTTATTTTGGGCTTTATTTCACCTTGAGTTTGGTTTTATTGGGATGTTTTTAAATGGACTTTATTTCATTTAAAATGAATGTTTTTCATAAATTTCCTCTTGGGTAATCTTTCACTCTTTTGAATTTTATTTCTTTGGGCTTTATTTTATAAGACCTTTTTTGACAGTCTTTGACTATTTACAAATTAATATAAATTATTTTAAGAAAACCAGTTTTTCTAGCCAGGCGTCATTCATTGTCCATAAATTTGCTTAATTTCACTAACCGACTTCACTGCAGCATTTTGTTGCACCTCCAAAATTAAGTGTTAATTTTAGGTTGTGCAATCTGGAGCAATATTAAAAACATAAATAATAATTATCCTAAAAGATTTTCCATAATCTAGTCATAATTTTCCTTAAGCTAAGCTGTTAAATCTATAAACTCTTTCCAAGAAAAATCATAATTTTATTGGCCGTATTATTAACACAATTTGCAAATTGCAGCTCATTCTGCACGGCCGCCTGAAATTGAGAAGAAAAACCACAACAGACAGAATAAAAAATCTATCGAAAATTATTAAAATTACCATATTGTAATAACAAGTACATAATAGTAGAGCCAAATAGATAATAATCGAACAAAAAAAAACACCATCTTATGAACAGTTTGCTTAAGCAGCAACTGTTTATGTTAGTGGAAAAAACATGGCCAAAGAAATCAATGGGTTGAGCAGCAGTAAGATTTAATTTTCTATTTTATTTTAAGGCTCCGAAAAAAATCTTTCAATTGGAATCTTTATTTAACAATTGTTTACTTTTAATTTTATTACATTTTTGCCCCTTTTGTAAAATCGAAAGGAAGCAAAAAGCATCAACATTGTTTAAAAAAAATATTTAAATGTCAAAGCGTGTCATGCACGCGTTGATGATGCTGATGTTTGAAGATAAATTGTTTTCCAAAAAGGCGGGAGCAAGAAAATCTTGAATTTTTTTTTTTAAATATTTACCAAAATACCAAATACGAAATGTCATAAATAGCAACTGATTGTCAATGACATTAGGGTTTTTTTTTGTTTGTTTAAATGTTGTTGCTGTAAGTTAAACTTGTTTCTAAAAATTTCATCCATAAAAACAAAAGATTTAAGAAACAAACTTGTTGCATGTAATTTTATTTGAAAATAAAAATTTAGTTAATAGTTTTTGTTTTTTTTGGAATTTAAACATCACGAATTAACTATTTAAACATTTTGTTATAATATAAGATTTTATTGATAAACAGTTTGTTCAACTGTGAAAAGGCATAAGATATCAATATTCGTTATTTAACTACCAATCACTAGAACAGATCGTTTAGTTTCTTTTATTGTACAAAAGAAAAATTTAAATTCATATGGAAGGACACATTTTATAGCTTATAATGTATTTATAAAACTGAATGATGCCTTCGTCTTCATGTTAAAAAATATCTTCTTTAGGTTAAGGAATGTATTTATTGGTATTATTAAAGAAATTCCCTAATAATCCTTCCAAATTAAGTTGTATTTATTTAATAAAGGTCTTCTGATTTTCAAGCAAAAAATATTTTGCCCTTACTTTTAAAAAAATTAGGATGAAATTTCACGGACTTTGTTTTTGAACTTATTATATTTTTTTAACAGACTTCACAAAAACGGAGGAAGTTATCAAATCGTCTGCATTTTTTTTTATTGTTACTTCATAACTCGTTATATGTTGGACAGATTGTAAAATTTCTTTTTTATCTCAGAAGGTATAGGTTCCAATTGGATTCTTTGTAAAAAAAAGTGGGCAGGAACACGCCCAAAATTTTTTTTATTTGATTTTATGATATTCTGCTTATTTGATGGGTGCGAAGGCTAACAAAAATATTTGATTCTATTAATAACACAATTTTAATGTTGGTAAAATGGGCGGAGTTTGGCCCATTAAAATATATTATTATGTATTTTTTCGCAGATCTACTTAATCGATTCTTACAAAACTTACCACACACCTTGACACAGTCTTCTATTTAAAAAATGGCTAGAGTCAAGCCCATTAACATTTAGTATTTACCTAGCTGAGCTCTGAAAAGCCCACAATCTTGCATATAAAAAATGGTCGCAGGTAGGCCCATCAAAATTTTATTTTACATTATACGTATTTCTTCTCTTCAGACCTTCAATCTCTTCTCTAGTGCTAGAAAAAATTTCTTACCAAAAAAATTCGTGCAATTTTAGAAAAAAAAATAATAATGTTAATTCGATATACATACATATTTTCTGCCAGTTTATAGAAAAAATTTTGACCTATCTATTTGTATTGAAAACAAAAACAAATTTAAATGCTTTGCTAAAAATTTTTTACAATTTATATTCCAAGCCGTTCCATGACCAACAAAAAAAAGCATATATATTTGTTTATTTTATCCAAGAATTTGCTATAAAATTCTCATCTAGTTCATTGTAAAATAAATAAAAACATGCAAAGGTTAAGAACATTTTGTTAAAGACTATTGCGAGCAAGAGTTTGTATATACTAGCAGGATTAAAGTTTTTGTTTTTGTTACATTATTTGATAAAAAATTATAATAAATATTTATAATTTATAAATACCTTTAATTTAACAAATCAATCATGCATACCTGCAAAAGAAAAGAATAAAGAAATTTCTCATTAATAAAGCATAAAAAATTATAATTAGAAGAACTTTATAGCTAGTAAAAAAGAAAACCTAAAGCCCTGTTTCCACAACTCGAACACACACTATAAAATTTATAAGCAAAGCTTTAATTTTTTTAATTGATTTTCATGCAAGATTTTTAAACGAACCACCTGCCTGCCTGAAGTTAAAAGTTTTGTGATGTATGTGCCAATACACACACAATTACGTTAGTTAAATAATTAATAATATAATAAAATGTTTACATACTCGTATAAATAAATTCATGTTGTTTTAACATGAAATAACTTTGATTCAACATAATTCTGTATTATAATCTCACAATACTGGAATGTTAAATCTACATGAAATACAGTTATTTTAAAAATTGTTTGAAGACTACTATTAATCATGTTGAATTAACATGAATTACATATGAAGCAAGATCATTGCCGAAAAATTATATTTTTTTCGTACATTTTTATATGATTTTTTGAATATTTTCTTTAAAATATTTTTAGGGCTTGTTAAATAAAAAAAAAACAAACTATATATTTCTATAATTACCCAGTCATTCTAGTGGAACTACTTTTTCATTGCTTCCAAAAAATCGATATTTTTAATTTACCGAGAGTGAGCAAAAAACTATGTAGAAGCTTATTTTAGTCTTACAAAACCCTTTAACTCCTCCATAGTATTAGAAAATACTCACCAGAATTTAAAAAAAAATTATTTTTTTAAAGAAATTTATGAACTATTTTTAGTCTAAAATTTAAAAGTTATTTGCTTAAATTTACATGAAAACACTGTTTCGGGCTTAAATTCATATAAAAAGAAATGAATTGTTAAAATAGGTAACTATTTACCATTTTTCTTAGATGAAAATTTTATCATAGAACACAAAAGAGGAAATTTTTCTTGATATCGCTTCCAAATCAGTGACCAAGCATCGAAAAAGACAACTTCTTGCAATGACAACCCTATGTAAAAATCATTAGATCGGATCAATTTTACCTACTTCCAGATCGCAAACTCTACATTTTCATGAATTTTTTGCAGTCTCTTTTTTTTTTGATGGGTAACTAATACCACAAAATTTCGAACATAATTGGTATCTCTAGGTGAACTATTGCTTAACACTGCTCATATAAAAAATAATAGGTGCAGAAAAAAATTCTTAATCTTACTAACAAAAAAAGAGATAGATTCATTATTATATTTATAGCAAAATATTCCACATTTTATTGATTTTATTTTAAATCAATAATGAACACTTTATATTTAAACTTTTCTCTACAAAATTGCAGCATTTATTTTTTAAAATTGAGTGATAGAAATATAAGGCTTTTGAAACAAAAATCCCACTGTGCGCGATACTGTTGATCTTAAAATAGAAAAAATTTTACGGTAAGACACAAGATCTCAAGTAAACCTGTACTAAATCTTACCATAGTCTTTACATTACGAGTTTTTGGCTGATAATCTTATGAAAAGACCTGCAGCGAAGTTTCTGAGGTTAAATAAATATCATCATCTTCATAAGAGCTTCCCAGAGAAGATCTTGCCGCCACATTTTATTGCATTCAAAGCATAAGTCCTTAATAAGCAGTAATTTGCTTCTAAGTTCCAAGTAAAAATTAATATTAAAAAAACTTCTACCTTTCTCTGAATATTTTTATTAAACATACGACGTCAAACCGGAAAAAGTGCTGAAGAAATTGTCCTCAAAAGATGTTATACTTCCCTGATTATAATGAACATGTTTTTATGATCTTTTTTTTTTTGCAAATAACTGCTCATTCTAGTAAACTATTAGCACAAATGATTTCAAGTTGCACAAGTTTATTTTTAAATTTAATTTTATTGCAAAAATATTACAAAATAAAAAAAAAATAAAACAAAAAATCAAGGTTATCTGAAATAAAATCAAGTTAATAAAAATTAAATAATTTTTTTTTCTAAGCCAAATCGAACTTTTAAAAATTGCTTAAGCATCTTGTTAAACAAACAAATAAATTGCAGCAAATTGACACTTTTTTCTTGGCAATAAATATTAGATATTACTAAATTTAATGTTAAAAAGAAAAAGACGCTGATTAGCATTAATTTGCAAAGATTTTGCAAACTAAAACAAACTTATAAAAAATTAAATTTATAATATCAAGCGGTTTATTTGATATTTTCTTTATAATTTTGCACACTTGACCCAAATGTGGATTTTTTAGCAACATTTATAAATTTTAATTATAAAGCTACGCCATTATGGTTTCAAGTTTTTTTTCTCAATTTCTTTTTATTTATCGTTTATGTACCAGTTTCCAAAAATAATTTTATTATTAAAGATTAATAAAATAAATTAAACCAAACTTTCGCTTTCATTTTACATTAATAAGAAATGTATGCGTAAGTTTGTATATTTATACAGAGAAAATAAGTAGACATAAAGGAAGAGACAGAGTGACAAATTAAAATTTTAATAGTGGGGACATAAACCACATCAATGAGCACAACAGCAAAAACAAAGAGCTCATACAGTTTAAATCAGTGATGCCAACTTTTTGAGAGAAATAACCTTATGGTTAGTTAACAGCACTAAAATGAATGATTTACAACTTACAAAAATCGTAAAACAGGCAGAAACCCATAAAAAACAAATTAATTTTTATTATACAAATGAAAAATTATATTACTCTACCAAATTACAAAAAAGCTAAGTTATTCTTCTAACCAAATAAGGTAAACGTTTTAATCGAATAATGAAAAATACTTTAAAAAAATTATTACAATAAAATCTAAAAAATTATTCGCATCATCGAATAAATTTTGTTAAAAAATTACAACAAAATATAAGTGAACAGCAATTATTTAAGCAAAATCTAAGCAAAATAATTTTTGCAATTTTTCAGATTTATTCGTTTATTTGAATAAAAAATTTTTTCAATCATAATAAAAACACTGTTTTATTCTTTAATCGAGTAAAGTTCACATTTTAATCGAATAATCCAATATACATTAAAATTATTAAATAAATAAAATTCAAAAAAAATTATTTGAATAATCGAATAAATTTAAAAATTCGAATAATCGTTGAAATTTTTTACTTTATTCGAATAAAAAAATTCCTCGAATATTTCAACAGATTTTAAATGAACAGAAATTATTTAAGCAAAATCTAAAAATAAACTTTAAAATAATCGAGTAAATTTTCAGCATTGTGCGAGTATTTGAATCAAAAAGAAATTTATTTAATGAAATTGGCACATGTATTTATGGCGCAAAACCATCTAGGAAATCATAATTTCTCCAACAAACTATGTTTATTTGTCATTATAATTGACTCTATTAAAATTACAAAAAACCGAATAAAATTATCGTTTGAATATACATATATATAAGAACCAAGTTCCATGTATGTATGCATGTATATATATGTATGTATGTATATATTAAGATTTTATTGGAGTAATGATACATAATGAATAAAATAAAATAAAAAATAATTGAACTAAAACAATTATTCGATTAATCAAAAAAATTTAAAAATTTATTCGAATAAATTTTTTTTTTAATTTAAATAATTTCTAAATGAATAGGAATTATTTGCTGAAAATTTAAAAGAATCAAGTAATCGAATATATTTTCGGCTTTATTCTGTTAAACGAATACATTTTTGTTATTTAATGAAATTGGTTTATAATATAAACAAACAGGCACAAATACGCCATGCAACTTGTAATAAGTCTACCGAATATATTTTATTTATTATTTGTTGGTACTTTTGCTAGAAAATACATATCGTTACCTTAATATAGAAAGGCACTAACTCATTATTTTCTTAAACGTATTTTTTTTGTATATTTCGATAAAAGAACATCTAATGTATCGAAATACGTAAAAATCTGGATTTAAAAAATAATAATGAGTTAGGGCCTTTCTATATTAAGGTAACGATACATTGGCTTTTTTCAAAACTAAAATAATTTGTTATGAATTGATTTGATGAAAAAATTTATTAATAAAAATTGATTGAGTAAACTTTTTTAAACTTGATTTATTTATAGCTATGCTATTTATGTCACGATAACGGAACTAGGATATGATTTTCGTAACAAAAATAATGGACACTATTACGTTTAAAATTTATTTTTGTTTTGATTTCCTTGTACTTAAAACCAGAGTACGAAAATAAATGAAACAAATTGTTTCATTTTGTTTTGCTTCGTGCCAACAGCCGTCGCCGGATATAAACAATACATTTTTTTAATCGCACACCGCTATAAAATAAAATAATGGAAAATAAATGCACAAGTTTTGAAATATTTGCGGCAAATTGGACATCATCGTACAATATAAATTTATTGCATTTTTATTTAACACATTAAGTTTGTTTTATATAGCTAAGCAGCATAGCTATAACCAGGTATGCCAAGACACCTCTCTTCTTTTTTTTCTTTAAATACTTCTGATCCTCTAGCTTTCGAGCTATTGAAAGATAAATTATGTTCTTACTTTTAATTAGTAACATTTGAAAATAATTTAAATGCACGTTTTCTGCATAATAATTATTTAACTAACATGATGTTTTTCCTCTTAGTTTCCAAAGGAATTCTAATGCATAATTTTGCAATTTATAAATAAGAATTTTCGATAGAATTGCAACAAAAAAAATCATATATCAATTACTTAATCACGAAACTGGTGCAACTTGAATAACTTCTATCGAAAAAAATTAATAAAAAATAAAATGAAACATGTGCAGCGCGGGCATCAGTTTAGAAATCTGAAATTCAGCTTAAATAAGTATATTGACAGTAATAACCAAATAATAATGGCTTTAAGCAAGCAACAAACAAGTTCATATTGGTGTTTTTTTTTGTTGCTAAGCTTTAAGTGCACGAGTATGTTCATAGATATACAGGAATTCGCGTTGACATTTAATATGCATAAAATTATTAGATGACTTTAAAAAATAATTTAAAAATATATTAAAAAAAATAAATGAAATTAGAACTGCAAAGATTTTATTTGTGTTTAAAGCACATTGACGTAGCTAAGCTTTATGCCAGATATTATGCAAAGAGAAGTAAGCAAAAAGCTTACTGCAACTATTTTCCCCTTCTCTTCATGGCTCATAGACGACCATGTTTAATCATAAACGACCACCACGACTTTTTGATTTTCTAACTGAAGTTTGACAGAAAAAAAATCATAAAATATTTTGATATCATTTTAAGCATCTCGTTGGTGGGGACAAGAACTTTTTTTACAGACACAAAATCTAAGACTGAAACATAAAAATACAATTATTTTTATTATTATTATTGTTATTAGTTTGGTTTAAGTTTTATGGTTAAATTTTTGTTGTTTTGTTTTTTTTTTTGTATCAAAATCGTAATTTTATTTTACATATAAATAGATAGATATAAGGCGAGCGTGGAAATGATAAGGACGTTGGTGGTATTTGTATTTAGTTATAAGAAATCTTAATATTTTTTCTGATTGTAATATGAATAGTTAATATTATATTATGAAATCTCAGGTAGATGTCGTGAGCAGTGCCAATATCCAAATTTAAGAAAATATACACTTCATTTATAAATTTAAACTTCTCAAAGCAATATGTTATTAACAGGGCTCTGTTATGTGAGTAATGAATAGAATTAATAGTTATGGTTTGTGTCTAAGCTAATTGCGGTACTTTATTGAAGGAGTTTCTAAGAGAAAGAAATAAAATGGCCAACATGGTTAAGTAGCAGGTCTGTCAGATATGGAAATTCCTCGCCATATGTGGCGATTTTTCCTGCGGTAAATAGACTTGTTGGCGATATTATGGCAATTTTTTAACAAAATTGATCTTCAAGATTTTTCCAAATCAGGAAAATTAGTTTGTTCTACCAAAATTCTTCTCGCAAGTAGTTAAAAAAATTTGATTTAGATGATTTTTCTTATATTAATTATAGTCATTAAATTTGGAAATAATTTTTGGCAATTTTATTTCTAATTTTGGTGATTTTCTGAGAAATTGTGAAATGATAATTTTATAAATATTCTTATTAGAAAAGTGTTATAAAAAAAACAAATTTATTATCAAATATTTACTAAGAAAAAATACATAAAACTGATTTTTGGCGATTTTTTAAATCAATGTGGCGAAAAAGGTGGGAAAAAATCTGACAACCCTAGTAAGAACTGAAGGATTAACATTTTCCACAAAGTGTTCTCAGCACAAATTTTCATAAAACTAATGAAAGCATTCGAAAGCTTAAGTGCCATTGTGAATAAGTACAGAAATTAACCCTTAAAAGTATTTTAAATTTTGAATAATTCCTTAAGTTCAAGTTGTTTCGACATTTTTTGTAGTCAGAGACTTATAGGAAAATTTTATAAGCAATATTTTTGTAGAATATTTTACCCAATCATTTCGCTTTTTAAGGGTATCTTTTTATCGAAAAGTACTAACCTACTATTTTTTACCTTCTTTTACAGAATCATTTTGCCTCAAAATTGTACAAATAGGCGTATAAACAAGTAGTAACCTATACAAAGAGTCTACGCATATCCAATGCTTCAAATGGGGAAATAATTTAGGAATTTAATATTATCGAAATTTTAATTGAAAGCTTTAAAGCTTAAAATATTATTTGCACAATCACGTTTAACTAATAACTGCCGTATTTAAAAAATAATAATTTTGGTTTACAAAAGGTTTTCACAACAAATTTTTTATGAATATTAAACGTTTTGTAAACCAAAATTATATTTTCCTAAATAAGGCCTTAAAAGTTCACATTTCGCTAAATAAGCTTATCATTGCAACGCGCATCGTATTATGGAGTTGCAAACATTCATATTCATACGTATAAATTCATTTATACATATAAACATACATACATGTGCACATACTTACATAATTACCATATTGGTCACAACATGACAATCAAAATTTGGGTCATTCTAAAAAGCAAATATTTAGTCTCGATTTGCTTATTTTTTTGTTGTTGCTAAAACTTTTGCCAAAACAAACTCTATTACTTTAAGAACAATATGCTGCTGGTTTAAATCTAATATCTATAATCTTTAGACTTTAATGTACAGAAACACTACTTGTGAAAATCAACAAAAAGTTGCAAAAAAAAAAAAAAATACATACATATATAAAAATAAACAGCAACAACACTTTTATCTAGGTGTCTAGATATTGGACAGTTTATATAGTGTGGTCGTTGGCTAGTTAAAAGTCTTAAACAAATAACAAGCACATATTTTAAATACCCTACAGAAGATGTGTGTGCGTGTTAAGTTTCGAATTAAAATTTTCTAAATTCACAGTAATCTGTTAAAATTTATATTTATGCAATAAACGTTGCACTTCAATTCGCCAAAAATAATTTTAAATTAATTAATATTAATTGATTTTTAGTTTTCTCAATGTTATAAATTTGCTCAGTATGAAAAAAATTTAAAATTTTTTTTAATAAAAGTATTATATAGTCCTACAATATCTTTAAATCCAGGGAAAACCTTAAAAGGGAAATTTTAATTTTTCAGGGTTTTTGGAAGTTAACAAAATTTAATTAAATTAAAAACTTCCCTAAAAGGGAAATTTTAATTTCCCTTAAAATTTTGTTCATAACGACTGTTCATTCAATTATTTTTTCAATTTCGTAAAAAAAAATTTATATTAACAAAATTTCCCAACTAGGGAAATTTTTTCTCTTCGGCCAATACTTAAGTTAATTTCATTTATTATTTCATTTATTTTGAAATATAAACTTCCTTTAAAATTTCCCTTAATTTCATTGAAATACAAAAATTTCCCTAGTTAAGAAGTGTTAGTAAGAAGTTTTTTACAGCAGGTAAGTGCAAGCAAACTTTTCTGATCGTTTTTAATAATATTATTAAATTTTACTTCATATCACTTTTTAGCATAAGTTTTTTAGCTTTGGCTTATTAATTACAGTTTTAAAAAATTTATTTACCCAAATTTTTGAATGCTTCAAACTGGGAAATTTTAAATTTGCCTATTCTTTTCCTTAAAAGCGATTTTTTAAGGCAATTTTTTGTTGCTCTTGCATATAAACAAAAAAAATAATTAGTTGTAAAAGTGGTTTCAAAACAAAAAATCCCATATTGGGAAATTATTTGTAGATAGCTTTTGTAAATAAATTATTTGTGAATTTACTAATTTTCACTAACAGAGAAAATTTTTGATTGGAAAATTTTAAATTTGCAGAATAGAGTTGTTTTTCAGTAAAAAAAATAATAAAGTATGAATAGAAGAATTTAAAATTAATATATTTCTTGTAGTTTTAGAACTTTATTATACCCAAAATATTCCCATTGCGAAATTTTTAATTTTGTAAAAATAAACTCAAGGTTTCTCAATAATAAATAAGAAGTTTTCAAAATGGGAATAAATAAATAAATATCCCACATAGGGAAATATTTTTTTTAAATTAAATCGGTTCAACAATTAATTTTAACATATCCCTAAATTAGAAATTTCCCCAATAGGAAAATTTTTATTCTATTTAGATTTTATGAATAACAAAAAAAGCTTTTATGCAAAAAAAAAAATTGCAACTATTGTTTCTGACTTTAAAATTACCAAAAGATATTGCCCGTAGAATTGGAACGCGCAGAACTGCCTTAAAATTGCTGTTGGAAAATTGCATTTACCACAACAATGCTAAAGAAACTCCAAACGAAGTAGTTTCATGTAGAATTAAAAATATTTTTGGTAATTTACCCAGCTAGGAAAATTCACTTTTGTTTATTTTTCATGAATAATTGAAAAAATGCCTGTAATTTTTGACTTCAGTCCTTAAAATTACTCCAAAACTAAAAAATCCCAACAGGGAATTTTTTAAATTACAATCCACTTGCTAAATTATATATTTACTGTTCTTAGCCTTAAATATTCTTTTAAAATTTCTTAAAATTAAAAATTTCCTTCCTTGGGAAATTTTTTTACAAAAGGGAAATTTTTTAATTGGACTGTATTTTCTTAAGCAGATGTTTGCTGTTTTCTTCAATGTCAATTTTTTCTTAATTTAAAATTACCCTAATTGTAAAATTTTTGAGTTTCAGTGGTCTTCATGAAAAATTTTAATATTTTTCTATTTTTGACATTTTTTTTATATACATATGTAGTTATAATATCCCTAATGAAAAGCTTTTATTTAATGAAATAATTCTTTATATAAATGCTTTATAAACCTTTTATATTTAGTTTATTTTTAAGATTTTCTCTTAGTAAAAAAAATGTAATTTAGAAAGTGTTAGAAAAAAAATCTAATTGGGAAATTTTTGAAAATATTTTTTTTTATATAATTTTAATGTTTGTTAGTTATTTACACAAACTCGAAAAATTTCCTTTGGGGAAATTTTTATTTAATATTACCTAAAGAAAATGTTGCTCTCTATAAAAAAAATGTCTTAAAAATTTTCTTAATAATTTGTACTTTATTGGTATTGTATTATTATTGTTAACTTAACTTTTAAAGTAGCTCCAATTTGATTCGTATTTTGTGAAAAAAAAAAATTATTTTAATATTTCTTTTTACAGTTTCTTAGTTTACAACATCTGTGTACAGCTGAAGCTAAAAGAACTGCTTTTCTCGTTAGTGTTTTTGTTACTGTTGAAAACATAATTGTTATTCTCGTTATTGTCATTGCACTATTGTCAACTATAAATTTAATTTAAAGTACATATTTGTTTGTATGGCATTTATTCATTTTCATTTGGGTTTTTCTGTTCTTTATGGTGTGTTACATACATACCATAAAAATTTTAAAATTTTTATTTTAGTTGCGAATGTTTATTTTAAGATATCTAAAAGAGTTAGCATTCACTTTATAATTAAAGTTTTTTCTTCTTGCTTTAATAATGTCCTTAAGAAGTAGCAAAAAAAAAATAATAAAGCAAAGATACATATTTGAACAATAAATAACATGAGCTGAAGCATTTTTAACAGCAGTGCTAAAGTGCAATAAATTTGTTGGCAAAAAAAATTATTTGTTTTTTGTTGTTATATATTTTTGAAGTTATATTTTCAGTTGAGAAGCCATGCAAGCAAGTTAAACTGAACTTATATCTTTAAAAGACTCCGAGTAACTTTGCCTTAAGGGCTGGCTGATGTCTTTACTGGAACTTCTCTAAGCTCAGTTTTGAATTCCCCCTTTGGAAAACTGTTTATTGAGTTTTTTTGTAGAAGCTTTGAAGCCATCTTGTCCAATAAATTAATTGGTTAATTACATGAAATAAGGACCCTGACTTTTCACCACACTAACAAACAACAACAAAAAAAACTAAAAATTTCTTGTAACACATAATTAAAATTTCATCATGAATACAATAGCAATTTCTTGCATTATTTTCATTATAATTGCATTAAAAGAAATCTTTCCTCCGAGAAAAAAATCAACAAATTTATATATTCATTATGTAAAGTAACAGAGACTTAAAGAGAAGCCAAAACAATGTTTAATTAAACATGCTTAACCTGAAAATAAAATCCTCATTACAGTTATTAGCTACAAAATAAACCAAGAGCTATAAAATTCTCCTAACAGTCGCCAGTAAGAAAATATGGCGTTCATTTGCTGCAAAAACCTCATAACTCAAAATATTCTTCTCTCAAGAGCTGTATGAATTATTCATACAAAATTAAGTACAATACCGCTTATTTATCTTCATAATAAATAAATAAAATTGAAATTTTCTTGTAAGTTATGATGTTTTTGAAGTAAATGGACAATATTTAAATATAATATAAAAGAAAGAAATTAGAAAAATCTGCTTAAACTAATAAAACTTTAAGCAACAACCATAAATATAGACACAGCGTCTTATTGTCTGTCATAAATAAATAATTTGCCTAAGAAATCAAATAATTAAAACCATAGATATCTTTTCTATACGAATCAAACGAGTACTAATTGTTTAACACGACTAATTACACTGTATAATAAAATGAAATTTTATCTTTTAACAATTTTTTAAAGAGGAGACTAGAAAAAATATGAATATGCTAAATAAAATTTGCTGTACAAAATAATTTAAAAAACTTATTTGAATTAAAGTATTGGAATAATAAAATTTTGAAGTAATTAAAATAAAATCAGTCGAAAGCATACAATACTCTAAGAAACACAACTGAAAAAATTAATCGAATACAACTACTCGAAAAAAATTACTCGAATAAATTTACTCAATTAGTCGAATAAAAATTATTTACACAAAATTCTTAAAACAAAAAATGCTGGCAAAAATTTTCGAATAAAACTTGTTTAAATAAAATTATTCGAGCAATAATATTAGTAATTAATTAGAATAAAATTATTTTTACGGAAGATAAAATCATAAAATTGCATATCTAAACATATATTATTCGAGTAAAAATCATTTATAAAAAATATTCGTAATAAGTCGAACAAGAATTTGTTGAAATTATTTGAATAAAATTTTTTTTAACAGATTTGCGTAATAAATCGAATCAAAATTTGTTTTAACAATATTTTTTTAAAATAAAAGTTGATGAAAAAAATAAGAAAAACACTTATTTGAATTAAATTATTTGAATAACACTAGTTTACAGCCAAAAAATACCAAGAACGCCACATGTCTAGATAAGTTAATTGGGACCTCCTGAACACGAATATCGCTGTTATTTTTTTTTCCTAAGTACCGTTTTTTAGATAACGGTACTTTTGTGTTTTTCGGTGCATGGTCCCACTCAAACCCTTGTGGAGCCCAACCAAAAAGTCCGATCAAAATAAATGGCATATCGTTTGAAAGCTACTTGCATGTATTTTCCGTCGATATGCTGGAAATTTCTATCTGACATGAAATGGCTGAGTTATGGCACCTCAAAGTTCAAAATTTGCCTATTTTTTACGTTTGTTTCAAAATTTTTCATTTTTATTTCGTTTTTTTTCTACGTTATAGTAAAGATCTGGAATGTTTTATTTTTTTACCAAATAGTTTATTTAATTACCAACATTTTAAGCGTAATTTAAAAAAAAATTGGTGAAA
Source organism: Tachina fera (assembly GCA_905220375.1). NCBI lineage: Eukaryota > Metazoa > Arthropoda > Insecta > Diptera > Tachinidae > Tachina > Tachina fera. The sequence continues at coordinate 96,078,055 of LR999967.1, read as the reverse complement.
AATAAAGTTTTTATTAAGGATTTTGTGGAACGACAATATTTTCATTTTCATTGCTCACACACTATATTCGGCATCCAACAGTAAAAATTTAAATTAAAATGTCGAGCGACTTGAACTTTTGCGTTTTTTTTTTGATGGATCTTCGCGAATGAGGAACCAACAATAGTCCGCCATCATTTGTTCATCCCACCAGCCTTTGTAACGTCTCTCGATTTCTTCCATTTCCTGGTGAAATCTTTCACCTTGTTCATCACTTTCGGAGCCCAAGTTCGTGGGGAAAATATCCAAATGACTGAATAAGAAGTGTAATTTAGGTGTCATATTTGAACCTAAAAGTTAAAAAGAATAAATTTTCAAATGATAACATGGATATACATGCTTTCACTCAACGCTTACCAATGGCATTGAATTTTTGCAGTAATATATCGATCTTCTCAGCGTAATCAGGACTTCTGTAATTTCCCAAAAAGTTGTGAACGATGTCTTGGAATGCTTCCCATGCCTCCAAATGAGCTGGACCTAAACACTCATTAAATGCTTGGTCACCATACAGAGCCCGAATTTGAGGTCCATCAAATATACCTGCTTCAATTTTGCTCGCTGTGGCTCTCGGAAATTTTTGTTTAAGGTAATTCATGGCAAGACCGTCTTTTGGCAACTTTTTCACAATATTTGTAAATAACCCAAGCTTAATATGTAATGGAGGAAGTATTATCTTCTCCTGAGGAATGAGTGGGTCATTTTTGATATTGTACTCTCCGTGCGTACGTTCACTTCGCTCAGGCCAAACTTTTCGGGTGTAGTGATTCTGACGGTCACGGCTGTCCCATAGACAAAGAAAGCAGGGATACTTCGTATTGCCCCCTTGCAATCCAGATAGTATGGCAACTAATTTAAAATCAGAGCAAACTTTCCATTGATGTTGGTCATAATGTATGAGATCAAGAAGTTCTTTAATTGCTTCATATGTTTCCTTTATGTATTTTCCATATCCGATTGGAATTGATGGTTTCGTATTCCCTTTATGAAGCAAGACTGCCTTCAAACTATCCTTGCCTCCATCCAGAAAAAGACGCCATTCCTCTGGGTCATAATTTTGTTGGAGAGCATAGAAAAGACCACATATGTTGGCACAAAAACAAAAGTTTGCCGTTTTTGCGAACAAAAGTGCAAGTTCTTTGATGCGATCACGGTAATATGTAACACGTGTCTCAGGAGCACAATATCCCCACTGTTGCAATCGTGATGCAAGTAATTCAGATTTCGATTTCGTCAAATACAAATCTCGGCACAAATCATTAAGCTCGGCCTGAGTAAGTAAATGGGGTTTCTTATTTGATTGCATTTCTGGTTCACTGCACTCATCTGATGAATCATTTTTTATTGTTCTTTTTCGTATTTCTGTGGGACCCGCTTCAATCAGCTGCGGTTTGGGGCACGATACTGAGTGCGGCACTGGCAGCGTCACCGAGCTAACAACTGGATAAACTGGTTCAATTCTACGTCCGATAGCCTTTTCCGTTAAACAGAAATAACAATCTGTTGTATGGTTGATCTGGTTTCCCCATTGCATTGGCTTTCCAAATGTGAAGAAACACTCTTGACCCTTACCAATTTTATTTAATATTGTTCGGCAGTTGTTACATGCATTATTCGGTGTCCACGGCTTATCGAGAGACGCAGGTCGGAAGCCGAAATACTTCTTATACGCTTCAGATAAATTTTTCGTATTCATTTTTCGCATCAAATGTTGTGATTTCTTTTTCACAAGAACACCACAAACATAACAAAATTCGTTGGGATCGATTGAACACATTTTATTTTTTGCATGTACAAAGTCAAACTGATCATGAAAAAGCAAGTACTGCATATTTTATGTGCCTTTCATGTTGTACAACGAGTATTTGCAAATCATGTAAGAACATGTGTAAATAAAGGGGATTGCAATTACTTATGTATGATGTACCTACTTGCCTAGGGAACAAAACAATATTGTTTTTGTTGTATGTACGTTTTTTATTTTTGTGAGAAGTAGGTAGTTATTTTTTATTGATTTGCTAATTATGGCTAATGGATTTTTAATTCTATTAAAAGTTTCCCACATTTTATGGTGTTTTATGTTTAATGTGCATGTGTTTGTTGGTAGGTAATGAAATGAAAAAAAATAGGGATAGATATAAAGAAGTGTTTGTAAAATTTTTCTTATGGAAAATTCTTGAAATGCAGTTGACAAACGTGCATATATGTATGTATATGTTATGTTTGCATTTATATAAGTATGTAAGACAGAAAAAAAACGCAAAAGTTCAAGTCGCTCGACATTTTAATTTAAATTTTTACTGTTGGACGCCGAATATAGTGTGTGAGCAATGAAAATGAAAATATTGTCGTTCCACAAAATCCTTAATAAAAACTTTATTTTTCACCAATTTTTTTTTAAATTACGCTTAAAATGTTGGTAATTAAATAAACTATTTGGTAAAAACATAAAACATTCCAGATCTTTACTATAACGTAGAAAAAAAACGAAATAAAAATGAAAAATTTTGAAACAAACGTAAAAAATAGGCAAATTTTGAACTTTGAGGTGCCATAACTCAGCCATTTCATGTCAGATAGAAATTTCCAGCATATCGACGGAAAATACATGCAAGTAGCTTTCCAACGATATGCCATTTATTTTGATCGGACTTTTTGGTTGGGCTCCACAAGGGTTTGAGTGGGACCATGCACCGAAAAACACAAAAGTACCGTTATCTAAAAAACGGTACTTAGGAAAAAAAATAACAGCGATATTCGTGTTCAGGAGGTCCCAATTAACTTATCTAGACATGTGGCGTTCTTGGTATTTTTCCAAATTAAAAATTTGTAAAGCTGTGTAATTATTAATTTAATTCAAATAAAAGCAATCGAAAGCAAAATGAAAGCACACATTTACCCGAATAACATTATTCAATTAAAAAATACATAGAGAGAAAAAATTAATCGTATAAAAGTATTCGAATAAATTTTACACGATTAGTCGAATAAAAAATATTTAAACATAATTCGTAAAATAAAAGTATTAGAACTAAAAATTACAAAAATTATTCGAAAAAAACTTATTCGAATAAAATTATTCGAATAATAATATTTGGAAATACATAGTTGGAATAAAATTATTCGAACGGAAATTAAAATCATAAAATTTCATATTTAAGCAAATATTATTCGACTTCAAATCATTTATAAAAAATATTCGTAATTAGTCGAACAATAATTTGTTCCAATACTAGAGTAAGATTTCTTTTAATACATTTATATATTAAATCGAAAAAAAAATTTTCCACAAGATTCGTCAAATAAAACTTGTTGAATAAAATAAAAAAACTAATTTGAATTAAATTATTTGATTAATCTTGAAACTAATTGAAATAAAATCATTCGGAAGGAAAATAAAAGCATATTTAACTCCAATAATAAAATTCAAGTTAGTCATACATACACAAAAAAAAATTAATCGAATTAAATTATTCGATTAAATTTACTCAATTAGTAGAATAAAAATTAAAGTATTCGAAAAAAACTTATTCATTATTATTAATTGACAAAAATTATTAGAATAAATCTTATTTGAATAAAATTATTCGGATAATAATATTTGAAATTAATTGAAATAAACTTATTCGAATGGAAAAAAAAACTTAAAACTATTTGAATAAATATTATTCATTTTAAAATCGCTAGCCGTTTGGAAACGTTAGGTAATGATTCTTATTAAAGAGGGTTATTTCTAACTAAAATTACGTTTTAAATAAAAGTATCTTTTTAATTAAAATACTTTTTAACTAAAAGTACCTTTTAACTAAAAATATTTTTCACTAAAAGAACCTTTTAACTTAAAGTACCCTTTAACAAAAATTACCTTTTTACAAAAAGGACCTTTTACCTAAAAGTACCTTTAAACCAAAAGTACCTTTTACCTAAAAGTACCTTTTAACCAAAAGTACCTTTTACCTAAAAGTGCCTTTTAACTAAAACTTCGTTTTAACTAAAAGTAAATTTTAACTAAAAATTCATTTTAACTAAAAGTACATTTTCACAAAAAGTACTTTTTAACAAAAGGTGCCTTTTAGTAAAAAGTACCTTTTAACTAAAAGTCCCTTTTACCTTAAAGTACCTTTTAACAAAAAGTACCTTTTACCTTAAAGTAACTTTTAAATAAAAGTACATTTTTACATTAAGCACATTTTAGCTTGGGACTTCAAAAATGAAAACTATCTTGGATTTCTTCGACAAATTTTGAGAACTTCGAACAAGAAATGTTCATTATTTTTACTAAAAATCGTGTTGAAATATTTCTTTAAATATTTCAAAACTGCAACATTATTTATATCAATTGTGTTTGAAATATGCGATTTTTTTTTTTATAAAATACATCTCACTTTGTTCAGCTGTTGGAAAAGTCTCAACTGAAATTGTATACCTTCTCATGTATGCATGCATTCCATGGGGGGCATAAAAATGTGTTCAAAAGTTTGTTATAAATTAAATTGAAAACCAAATAATAAAAAAAGACATTAAAAATATTTGAAGCAAGTCTCCAGCGTTTTAATGTCACATAAAAATGTGATATTATTTTTTCTTGTTTTGTCTCTTGTTAAATGTTTTATATGTCAGTGGGTTTAATGGTCAAAAAACAAAAAAAAGAAACTCAGCAACGGTACAGAACACAAATCTTATGTTAACAGATGAAATTTGTGTTCGTTTTGGTGGCTGGCTGCTAACATTTGAAACCGATTTTTCTTTAAACAAACAATAGTAAATGATTTATTAAATTTTATTGATTATTTTTTTTAATGTTTCCTTTTTTTCTCTTTTTACAGGTATGTACATATGTATGTCTATTTTGCAATGGCTTGATTTATAACACTAAAGTAAGTCAACATAAATTATTTTATTATCTGGCTGTATTAAATCAAAGTTTTTAATTATTGTAATATTTTAACAAGTCTTGTTTTTTGTGAATTTTAATTTTTTACTTCTCCTCTACTACTAACTATGCCTCTTATTTATAATTATCAAATTTACACAATTTACTCTCATGGTAATTTTGTTTTTATTTTATTAAATTTAAAATTTTTTTATCTCAAGCTCATTGTTGAATTGTTATTTTCATAAGAGATGCAAAACTAGACAGTTTTTCTTAACTAGTTAGCCTTTTTTGCATAATATTGTTTAAATCCCAGTGCAAGTGAAAAAGCAGACTGAATTAATGTTGGTTACGCCACATTTGCACTGTCTGAAATTGTCCATGCAAAATGTTAAGAAAAAAATATTTAAATACAAATCTGATGCAGTAGAACCGTATGAAATAGTGCAAAGGTTATTAGCAGAATTTTATTGTTAAGCTTAAAAGCAAACTTCAGTTCCCATACAGACCAGATACATTTATTGTACCTGCAATTTGTAGTTGTCAAAACAGAAAAAAAAATGTTTTGTTTGCTCTAAGAAGGTCGTTTCTATCTTTGTCACTGTAATATTTGTATAAAAAATCTCATTCACAAGATTAATAAACATACATACAGACATACATACATATTTACTTACAAAGTATGTGACACATGGTTGCATTTAACTTAAATTAGTTAAAACTTTTTGCCACGATAAACAACATTTTACAACACTAAGCTTTAAATAAGCTTTTCTTTTAAAAATGTACTGTTGGAAAACTAATCAAAATAATTTATTTTTCAATACAAATAAAAAATTACAAATGATTGAAAAAGAGTTTTAAAAAAATATAATTTACAGTGAACTCTCGGTAGTATTAACTTTATTGAACTGTTTTTAGCTATTTAGAGATATCAAACTTTGTTCACTCACACTTAAGAGAGTTCATATAAGAAAAATGAGTGTTCACATTAGTGGATAGTTCACTATTGTGGAAGTTCACAATACCGCGATTTCACTGTAATTATAAAAAACAAGCATAAAGTATTTTTTTCACACTTGCTTTTTAACGTTTTTTTAATCATATGAGCAATTTTTGTTTAGGACGTGCAAATATGATGTTTTTTGTGTTCAGTATTAGCTTAAATTACTCGCATATATTTTAGCGTATGCAAAAGCGAGTAAAAACATTCGAGTGCGAACATTCATTACCTTCTTCCTTTCAGCATAAACTGCTCGTACTTTTTAAAAATAAACACATTCCAGCCGAAAGTACAGAAGTAACAAAAAGTGTCTTATATTATAACAAAAATAATTTTTTGACAATAAGTACCTTTTTTAATAAAAAGTGCTTTAAGAAAAAAGGTTTTTTTTTTAAAAGTTCCTTTTAACGAAAATAGTTTTTTTTTGACAAAAAGTACTTTTTAACAAAATGTACGTTTTGACAAAAAAGTACCCTTTGACCAAAAGTACCTTTTGATCAAAAGCACCTATTGACCCAAAGAACATTTCGACCAAAAGTACCTTTTGACAGAAAGTATCTTTTGATAAAAAATATTTTTGGCAATTACCTTTTGACAAAAAAGTAACTTTTGATAACAACTACATCTTGAAAAAAAAGTACCCAGCAAAACATTTTAAAAAGGGTATTATAGTTTGGAATTAAGCATTTTTGGTGGAAGCTCTTCCCTACTGAATTATCAACTTAATGATTTTAGCAAGGCGTGAGACTATAATAATGGATTCTTGAGAAGTACTTACTTTTTTTTATTTGACAACTTGTTCACGTAACATATTATTTAATCTAAAAAAATCATTCTCCTCATTTAGCAACTTATTCATAATTTTTTAAAATTTTAGGTAATGTGATTTGTAAGTGAGTAATAAAATTTGGTAATCAGAAAAGTAAGTCATTATATGGCAAGCAGCGCTGGTGGTAATTTGTAATTTTTTTCTGGGTACATTTGACGAAAAATGCCTTTTGATAAAAAGATCCTTTTGACAAGAAGTACTTTTTGAAAAAAATATACAATTTTCAGAAAAAAGTACTTTGTATAAAATAGTTTCTTATCCTTTATCAAAAATAATATTTTAAAAAAGTCTCTTTTAACAAAAAGTACCGCAACAAAAATAATTTTTTGACAAAAAGTACCTTTCAACAAAAAAGTACCTTTTGACAAAAAAAATCTTTTGACATAAAAAGTACCCTTTGATAAAAAGTACCTTTTGACACAAGTAAAAAAAACTTTTGTTTAAAAGTACCTTTTGAAAAATTTTACTTTTTGATAAAAAAAGGTAACCTTTAACACAAAAAAAGACCTCTTAATAAAAAGCTCCTTTTGACAAAAGTACCTTTAGGCACAAAGTAACTTTTGAAAAAAAGTAGATGTTGACACAAAGTACTTTTGACAACAACTACATTTTGGCAAAAGGTACTTTTGACGAGAATTGCGTATAGATAAAAAGTTCCTTTGTGCAAAAAGTATCTTTTGACAAAAAGTACCTTTTTCCCAAAAAGTACCTTTTACGAAAAGTACTTTTTGATAAAAGTTGGTTTTTTCAAAAAGTAAATTTTGACATAAACAATTTTTGAACAAAAAGTACCTTTTCATAAAAAGTACATTTTGGAAAAAAAATACTTATTGACAATCAGCACCTTTTGGGAAAAAGTACCTATTGACAAAAAGTACCTTTGACAAAAAGTACCTTTTGGCAAAAAGTTGATTTAAAAAAAGTATCTTTTGGAAAAAAGTACCTTTTTGGAGAAAATTACATTTTGATAAAAATTATCTTTTCATTACAAATTCCTCTTAATAAAAGAAACATTTTTGAAAAAAAAACTTTCGAAAGAAATATCATTTAATAAAAAAAAAGGACTTTCAATAAAAAAACAATTTGTAACAAGGAGTAAATTTTTACAGTAAGCTCATCTAAGACAAACAAAAGAGCATTTAGCAAAAGGTAATTTTTAAAAATGGGCCTTTGAAAAAAGTACTTTTAAAAAAATTATATTAAAATATTATTTTTTATAAATTATTTAAAAAAGCTTGTTCGAATTTTTAAACTTTCAAAATATACTTTTTAATCGATTACTTGACAAAATTGGGGAAATGAAAACAAAAAAACTAAAATTGTTTGCACATTTTCTTTTGTCATTAAAGAAAGAAAACAAAAATTCTTTTTATTTTCGGTAAACTTTGGTTCACTTCTTCTGGCATATTTTTTTTAATTTTTATATATTTTTGTGTAAAAAAATTTACTTTAAGGAGTTTTTCAAGGTTTAACGAAATAAAAGAATTTAATAATGGCTTAGTAAAATTTTTTTATAAAAAAATAGAAGCTGTTAAGAAATATATGCAAGTAAATAAAATTTATAAAAAAAGTTAGAAGAAAAAATTTTAAACATTGAAAAACATTTAAGCTCTCACTAAAACTTTCGTTTCAGCAGAAGAACTTTGTTATTTAACAAAAAATCTTTTAAGAAAATATACTCTAACTCCTTTAAAGCATTAATGATAAAATTATCTCTGAAAAAGTTTGCTATTAAAAATTTATATTTCATTTATTTGTTTTTTGTGGGAAATAATTGTAAAAATTTCCTGCCAGCCAGCAGCTTTTTCTTAAATAATAAACAAATCATTTACTTGAGCTAAACAAACCTGAAAAATACTTGTTTCAAAGCTTGATACTGCCAAATACTTGAGTCCCAGGCGTTGATGGTATTTATTTTTAAATATTTCAAATTGTTTTTTAAAACAATTGCTTAACCTTGAATTTTGTAAATATTTTTTAAATGTTCATGTAACTAAATATTTTATTTTTTTAATTTAGTATCTGAAACTTCAAAGCTGCATTGAAGTCAATGTTTTTGGCGGTATAAAACAAAAATTCTAATAATTTTTTTATTTTTAATTTTATAATGAATTCTAGTCTGAATGAATAAAAAAATATATGTATGTGTATATTAAAACATACATCAGATTGACATTTTCAAGGCAGTAGTTGTCATTATGACCACTGCCATTTTGCAGGTATGGCATACCATATTGCTGAATAGCTTTTCATATTATAACACTGTATGTAGTATGTAAGTATGTGTGTATGTTTTCATTACATGATTTAACAACTTAAGGCGACTTTCAATTGATATGCGATTTCATGCTTCTATTCTATAATTTTTTTTAGGCAAATAATTACTAACAAAAAAAATTGCGAATTTATAGATATAATATTTATTTGGGCAAACACAAACTGGTTACCACAAGCAATTCAAACGTCACCACAACCACCTCCCATGTTAAAAGTTGAAAAAACATTCCTTAAACAGTCATGTTACTGGTCATGTTGTCGAATTTTCAATATATTTTGTTTAACAAGCACTCATTCTTTCTCTCTCTCTCTCTCTTTGCCCAGTTGGAGTTATTGTAGTGATCATGATGTTTTCTTGACAAATGGAAAACGTAATGATTTCTGCTCTAATTTATTTTCAAGCACGAAGTGGAATAAAACTATTGTTTAATGATAATCTTATCAATTGCTCTACATCTAAATGGAAATTTTTATTTTTGGTAAGAGCACAGTCTGGTTGCAAACTTTAAATATTTAGTAAAATCGTCAATATGCTTAAGAAACCCTTGATTGTACCGGAGGTTTTCGGCGATGGCGGATCGACAAGACGGAAATAAAATTAGAAAAAGTTACATAAGCATAGGAGGCAACTGTAAAAAAAATAAACAAAAATATTTTGTAACACATGGCAAGACCATACAATAAGAAAAAATTTCGCATATGGGTAATTCCATTATGATGGGTGTGACCCTGATATAAAAATTTTTTTTGTTATAATTCAATGCTATAAAATTTATAAATCAAAAAGGCTACGGTTTCCCAGAATGTTACTCTTACAACACCTTTTTAAATAGGAAAACACTGAAAGATTATGTTATCTACTGTGACAGGTGTGACCTGAAAATTTTTAGTTTCTACAGAATTATTATTTTCATATTCTGTTAAATTTTACTTTGAATGCAGACAATAATTTTATTTTTAATAAATTGTTCAAAGTCTCTTTACCATATTAGCAATTCCACTGTGACGGGTGTGACCATAGTACTTACAAGTTTGGGTAAAATTCTAAAATATAAAATTGATAATTAATTGAGGAAGCGGTTCCTATAAGTTTTAATCTGAAATATATGATAGTTAGAGGGTTGAAGAACATGATTTCTGCTATGACGGGTGTTACCTAACAAATCCAAGTTTCTACAGGTTTATTATCTTTAGTACATATTCTGTAAACTCTTCCGCCGAACTCTACAATAATTTTGTTGTAGTAAACTGTTAAACGTATTTTTGATTGTATTTAATTTTAAATATGGCTGATTCCACTAAGACGGGTGTGAACATCATACTCACATATTTTTCTATAATTCAAATATGTAAAAGTTATATATGTATAGAAAAAGGGCGTGGTTTCCAAAAAAAAGTTAATCTTACAAAACATTTGATAACAGGCGGAGACTAAAAGATTCTGATTTCTGCTGTGACGGGGGTGACCTTACAAATCTAAGTTTCTACTGAATTATCACTCTAAGGATATATGCTGGAAAATCTTGTTATTGTAAATTGTTCAAAGTTTTCATTGTATTAAATTTTCTTAATGGGTAATTTCATTATGACGGGTGTGACCATTATACTCACATATTTCGTTATAAAAAAACTTGTAAATAAAGAAAGGGCGCAGTTTCCAAACATTTTACTCCCACAAAACATTTTTCTAATAGACAGATACTGAAAGATTATGATATCTACTATGACGGGTGTGACCTAGCAAATTTAAGTTTCTACAGAATTATTATTTGTAGGATATATTTTGTCAAATTTGACCTAGAATTCACACAATAAGTTTAATATATTAAATTGGTAAAAGTCTTCTTGCATATTCGCAGTTCCACTGAGCCGGGTGTGACCATAATAAAACTAATATATAAAATATATAATTAAACTATAATGTCAATATAAAAAAATAACCATTTTATAATGGGTAGAGGGTGGTAGAAAAAAATTTCTGATATGACGGGTGTGACCTAACAAATCTACAGGACTTTTACCTCTAGTATATAGTCTTTAAACTCTTCTGCAGAGCTCTACAATAACTTTGTTGAAGTAAATTGTTAAACGTCTTTTTGATGGTATTAAATTTTTTATATTGATAAGTCTACTGTGAGGGGTGTGACCTATATAAAAAATGTTTGCTAGGATTCGAAAATATATAACTAAAAATAGGGCACAATTTCCAAGAATGTTAATTTAAAAAAAAACATTTTATAATAGGTAGATCCTAGAAGCATAAGCTTTCTGCTGTGACGGGTGCGACTTTACGTGTCTAAGTTTCTACTTAGTTATTACTTTTAGTATATATTCAGTAAAATCTGGCCTAGAATGCTCACAATATTTTTGGTGCACTATATTGTTAAAAGTCTTATTGATTATATTAAAAATTCCAATATGGGTAGTTCCATTGCAATCTGCGGTACCATTACATTCAAATATTTGGTTATCTTATCTTAAGTATATTTTATTTGAAATAACATAATTTCTGCTGTTACTAGTGTGACCTTAGAGATTTAAAGTAATTTTGCGTGGAATTGTCCATATCTAAAAACACTTAAATACTGTATTTAAATCTAGTTTCGCAAAAAAAGTCACCAAAAAACAAATGTTACACCCATGTTGATATTTTTATTTAAAGCCAACAAAACAAACTCTCTTGCACAACACATAAACATTAAATAACATATAAATTAAATAATTACACCACAGATAAGATAAAACGAATTAAAAATCTCCCAGTTCTCATTATGTCATGAAATAATAAAAAAAAACAAAATGTTCATGTTATGAAAAAAGCAAAAAAAAAATAAAAAGATAAAGGTCTTAATCAACGGAATTGTTACATACGAGTATGTATGCAATGACACAGATTTAGCAGTTTTAGTACTTTATAACGATTTCGTAGAAGAAGAAAAAAATCTTAATGACCGCATTAATGATGCCCAGAGATGTATTTTTGCAATTGCCTAAGATGTTTTCCAATTTCATTAAAATTTTTTGACAAGCAGGCAACATAACTGTACGAATGTGCTTGTATAAATTAGTTTATTATGCTTTTATTTATTTACGAAATGATGCAATAAATTATTTTATTTTATTCCCACAATTATGTTATTAGATATAATTTTTATAAATGAAAAAGACAAAGCCATTTTTAAAATTTTCTTTGAGAAAATATAAAACAATAAAAGTGGAAATGCGGGAATATTGTACGTATCTATATACATGCGTGCTTAGTATATAACTTTAAAGAATTATACCCTGCATTGAAATCCAACAAAAAGTTTGCACTAAAATGTATTTCTAAAGTACACATTTCTATGCTTGTATATCATTATAGCGCTATTAATGAATTATAAAACAAACATGTTTTTAAAACACAATAACTGATAGAAAACTCCAAATAAAAAAAGATCAGTTCAGAAACAAACTCTCTAAAAAAATATTATGATCTAAACATTAATTTTTACAATTGGTAATTTTTTAGAGAAATGTGTACGCACTTCTATCAAAAAGTACTTGTTATTTAAAAGATACTTTTTATTTAGAAAAATTATTTTTATTAAAAAAGTACTTTTTTATTAAAAAGCTACTTTTTATTAAAAAAAATCTTTTTTAGATATTTTAATTGAACTGTAGCGAATTTTAATCAGAAATAATTCATAGTTAGGCTCAAGTTCACAACAATCGTTTCTCATATTCCGTTCATTGTACATTTAAGTTAAATAGCTGATGTTAATAAGAATCTCTACTCAAGTAGATTGACTAGGGTGCTGATGAAGTGCGTGGCTGCACAGAAAAGTATCGGTATTTCCCCCAGCTTAAAGTCTAAGTTTAATTTTTCTTCTCTTCTTTAGAAACTCACATTAATTAATTAAAATATTTCATTCAATAAGAATTGAAATTACTGAACTTGAGCCTAACTATGAATTATTTCTGATTAAAAAATCTTTTTTTTTAAAGGTACTTCTTATTAAAAAGTACTTTTTATTCAAAACTACTTTTTATTAAAAAGGTACTTTTTATTCAAAAGGTACTTTTTTTAAGAATGTACTTGTTATTACTTGTTATTCCTTTTATTAAAAAAGTAATTTTTATTAAAAAAGGTAATTTTTATTAAAAAGTAATTTTTATTAAAAAAGTACTTCTTATTAAAAAATTCCTTTTTATTAAAAAAGTACTTTTTATTTAAAAACTACTTTTTATTAATAAACTACTTTTTATTAAAAAGTACTTTTTATTAAAAAGTACTTTTTATTAAAAAGTACTTTTTATTAAAAACTACTTTTTATTAAAAAGGTACTTTTTATTGAAAAGGTACTTTTTATTAAGAACTAATTTTTGTTAAAAAGGTACTTTGTATTAAAAAGGTGCTTTTTATTAAAAGGTACTTGTTATTTAAAAGGTACTTTTAAAATAGAATATCTTAATTGCAGCTGGGAGTTCCCATCACGGGGGCAATAGCAACCCCTTTTTTCTAAGCCGTTCAGACTTAAAACCTCAAAAGTGCCAAAACACACACAGACTATTTTTTCCTGTCCTCTGTTTTAATTTTTTTTGATTGCTAGATAACAATATTTATTTAATATTTGTTTTCTAAGAATTTCAAATATTTACATTTTTCTGGTAAGCAACTATTTACATACGTCTGTCATTGAATGTAACTAAACTTTATTTCTTTTTTTAGCACAATGAAGTTTATAAATACCATTTGAAAAATGTTCAAAATCTATAAAGATTAGATACTGAATTACTAATCTCATTAGTATAAAATCTGTGGGGAGTTAAAATTTTCACTAGTAGCAATAAAAATATAAAAAAAAAATATTATGGCTAAATTATCAATAATTTTTGTATTATTCGCTATAATGAGTCTTCAAATCATCGTACAAGCCAAACGAAGTATGTTCATTTAATATAGGAAAAATTTAATTAAGAAAAAAATATATATTTGTGTTAAATATATCCTTTTATACAATATAGGGTGTCCTGCAAATCAAATATATACCACTTGCGGTTCAGCCTGCCAACCCACATGCCGACGTGGCATTCCGAAGTTTTGTACCCAACAATGTATTATTGGCTGTGTGTGTAAACCGGGATATTGGCTTAATAACAACAAAAAATGTGTAACTCCAGACAAATGTTAAACTGTTCATATCAAATTTAAAATAAATCTAAACGGTTTTATAATAAAAGTTTTACTTAAAAAAATTTTAAGGCTTTGTAAAGGGTTTTTAAAAAAAATTTTCACACAAAATTTAGAAAGTCTTAATAATTTTTATAAATAAGGCTGTAACATATAAATATTTAAATTTATTTCCACGAATGGCAAATATTTCAATTTCTCTCCTCGTCCTCTGTTTACTTACGTCTACCATTGAATGCAATTAGGCATTGCAGCTTAATGAAATAACTGAATAAATTATTAAAAATATTTTTTTATTAAAAAGGTACTTTTTATTTAAAGGTACTTTTTGTTTAAAAGGTACTTTTTATTAAAAGGTACTTCTTTTTAAAAAGGTAATATTCATTAAAAATGTAGTTTTTATTAAAAAGTTACTTTTTATTTAAAAGGTTATTTTTATTAAAAAGGTACTTCTTTTTAAAAAGGTTCTTTTTATTAAAAGGTACTTCTTTTTAAAAAGGTTCTTTTTAATAAAAGGTACTTCTTTTTAAAAAGGTACTTTTCATTTAAAATATACTTTTTATTAAAAAGTTACATATATTGAAAAGTTAAGTTTTATTAAAAAGGTACTTTTTATTAAGAAGGTACTTTTTATTAAAAAGATACTTTTTATTAAAAAGATACTTTTTATTAAAAAGATACTTTTTATTAAAAAGGTACTTTTTATTAAAAAGATACTTTTTATTAAAAAGGTACTTTTTATTAAAAAGGTACTTTTTATTAAAAAGGTACTTTTTGTTTAAAATGTACTTTTTATTAAATATTTACTTTTTATTAAAAAGGTACTTTTTATTAAAAAGGTACTTTTTCAAAATGTTCAAAATGTTCCATAGGAATATATTCTTTTTTACATAATTTTTATAATAATTTTTTTTAATTCCAACCAGCTTGCATAGAATATCACACCATTTAGTCCTTTTCCGCCGTTGGGTTTTGGTGCTTAAACAAAACTACTCACTCTTGCACTTATTTTAAATGTTTTAAAAAAACTATATACGATTGCATATGTCTGAAGAACATATTACTTAGCTAATTGAATATTTACAAGTAGTTATTTTTTCAAATTGAATTGTTTCCATGAAAATCATAAAAAATGTTGTAAAAAAAATGAAGGGGTTTTGTTAACTTTATTGGCAACAGCATTTTTTCAATAAAGTTTTCCCAACAATTTTTTTTTTGCTTTGTTAGCTTTGAAAAATAAAAAACAACCTGTAACTGTTTTACTTAAGCCTAAAAATCGTAGTTTTATCAAGTTATTTCGAAACTTTGTGTTATTTTACGTTTATAACTTTTTCTAATTAAAAATGTCTCACGCGATTTTTATGTTTTATTGTTAAGTTGATTGATTTTAAAATTCTTAATATAAAAATGCAAAAGGCATAACTACATATGTGTATACTCGTACAAGTAATTGAAACTTACGTAATTTTAAAAGCTTCAAATTAAGTTGCACCAAAAACCACAAATTACAGGCAACATATAATAAAAACGTATTAAACTTAAAATACATTTGTTAATTTTTCGTAAACAAAAAATCAAATAAATACGAAAATTGTTTCAAGTTGTTATATGATTTTCATAGTCATTATCATCAAAGGGACAATAAATGTTAAAGGCATCTGCATTTTGACGGACTAATACACAGAACATTAATAACACTTTTGCCTAACCCGGTTCTTTGGAATATATTTAAAAGCATTATTTTTTAATACAAATTGTTTCAGGAAAGAATATAGAAAAAGTCTAAATCTCAGAGACACTTTTTTTATAGAAAAAGTCTGAGTATCAGATAAACTTTTTCTATACAAAAAGTTTAGGTTTCAGGTATAGTTTTCATATAGATAAATTTAGTGTCTCAGAGTCCTTTTTCTATAGAAAAAGTCTAAGTCTGAGATAGACTTTTTCTATAGAAAAAGTACAGATCTCAGAGACACTTTTTCTATAAAAAAAGTCTGAGTCTCAGTAACACTTTTTCTATAGAAAAATCAAGGTCTCGGAGAAACTTTTTCTATAAAAAGAGTCGGAATATCAGAGACACTTTTTCTATAGAAAGAGTCTGAGTCTCAGAGACACTTTTTGCGTGGAAAAGGTCTGAGTGTCAGGGGTGCTTTTTCTATGGAAAAAATCTGAGTCTCAGAGACACTTTTTCTATAGAAAAAGTCAGGGTCTCCGAGACACTTCTTTTATAGAAAAAGTCTGAATCTCCGAAACAATTTTTCTATAAAAAAAGTCTGAGTATCAGAGACAATTTTTCCATAGAAAAAGTCTGAGTCTTAGAGATACTTTTTCTATAAGAAAAGTCCAAGACTCAGAAACACTTTTTCGAAAGAAAAAGCCTAAGTCTCAAAGACACTTTTCGTATAGAAAACGTCTAAGTCTCAGAAACACTTTTTCTAGAGAAAAAGACTGAGTCTTAGAGACACTTTTTCCTCAATAAAAAGTCTGATTTTGAGAGACACTTTTTCTATAGAAAAAGTCTTAGCCTCAGAATATCATAGATACTTTTTCTACAGAAAAAGTCATTATCTCAGAGACAATTTTTTCCATATAAAAAGTCGGGATCTGAGAGACACTTTTTTAATAGAAAAAGTTTGAGTCGATGTGCTATCTTGTATTCTTTGTTTAATGAGTTGTTATAAAAGATACATTTGCTTAAGATTTTTACAAAGAAAGACAAAAATGATTTATTCATCGTTCGTTGGCGTAAGAAATATAAATAAATCTGTTGAAGAATTCGCTGCATACTGTGAATTACACCCGATGCCGTGATTATGTGTATTTTCTGTGACGAATATTCGCGAACAAATATTCCTTGTTCGTAAAAATTGTCTGCCTTCCTTAGAATTTTTTGTGATCGTATTCCCTTTAAAAAATCACCTTTTTTCTTATTATTACTTTTTTAAATAATATATTTGCAATTCCATATTTAAAAAAGATGAAAAGAAGAAAAAAACGCAATTAAATGAGTGAGTTTTAAAGTTTATACTATTTGAATTGAAGGGCATTTTCTAAAGGAAATTATTTACATTCTAATTAATTATAAATACATTATTTTAACTCAATAACTAAAGTGATAAAATTATATGCTTTCATTGATTTATATCATAAATTCAAATAAACGAAAAAATAGTTGATGATTAAAGTGCAAACTTGTTAATTGATCATTGAGGTAGAGAAAAGGTTTTCATTACAAAACTAAAAATTAGTTTCTTTTTACTTTAAATTATTTTTAGCAGGTGCTAAAAACTTAAATTTAGCTTGGGT
The DNA here is from genome assembly GCA_905220375.1 of Tachina fera. Lineage (NCBI taxonomy): Eukaryota > Metazoa > Arthropoda > Insecta > Diptera > Tachinidae > Tachina > Tachina fera. The sequence continues at coordinate 96,060,558 of LR999967.1, read as the reverse complement.
TAATAATCAAATGAAATATATCTTAATTGCAGCTGGAGGCCTTAAACAAGGGGATAATTGCAACTCATTTTTTGCAATAAATTCAGACATCAGCGCTCAAAAGTGCCGGTGCACAAAGAGACTATTTTTCGCTCTCCTCTGTTATATTTCTTTTTAATTTGCTAGAAAATAATAACTGTGTTCATTTAATTTAACGTGCTACGAACTTGTAAAAATTGTTAATGTAAAGTGTTCATTAAGTTTAAAAGGTTTGCGAGGAGACATTTGACGCTCAAAAATTTTTACTCAAACAACGTCATAACTCAAAAAATTTTATATTTGAGGTAATGATGGAGAGTAAAGCTTAAATTAGACGTGCCATAGCTATAACCAAACGAAAATTCAATTGATTTCTATGGCAATGTTCATGGCGTTATCGCGAGTCACGTATAATCAAATACAGCGTTGTCCCTAAGCTTAGTTCGAACAGCTATTTTGTATGGGTAATGATTATGTTACGTTTTAATTGAAGCTTAAGTCATCATATCGTTCTTTTTTACACAAATATCTTGTTTACTAATCTCTTGAAAGCAAAATAATATTTTCTCTTTCTATTGAGTTGTGTGTAAGTTTGAAAATCTTAAAAGCTTTTTTTTTAACCCACATACATATATGTATGTACGTACAAATTAGTTTTACCATGACAAAATAATATAGGTAACCTCAAAGCACCAGCTGATAGACTTTTTTATTTAATTTTTTTGTGTTGTGACATGCCAAATGTTGTTTATGTTTTACCAATACAAGCGCACAGTGTCTATTAAAAATGTGCTAATATAAACATGTTTTTTCTCTTGGTTTTTCGATAGCTGTCATTACAAAACAGCAATAAAAAGCCCTGTTGCATTATTTATTGTAAATTTGTTCTACCATGTTACGCACGTTTTTACTTGATAAAAAAGTTTAAGAAGATATTCGTCCTTTTTTATAAAAATTTTTAAAGGTTTATGAAGGCTTAGTAAAAAAAAACTTTGCATGAAAATCTATTTTATAAACCCTTTTTAACTTTCATAAATAAGGTTGAAGGGATTTGCTTAAAAATTAGTACAGTTTGTAAATCTGATTTTGCATTTCTGAAGTGAACATACCTAATATATATTTTTTTTCTAAGAGTGAGAAATGCTTAAATTCTTCCCTTAAGCCACTGCTTACATATTTCTATCATTGAATGTAACATATAAAATATAATTTTAAAAATATTAAATATACTAATGAGAGATTGCATAGATAATCGCATTAGTATAAAATCTTTGAGCTGAGTTGTAATACAAGTCAGTTGCCGTCTAACACTCGTTCTTAAAATATCAAAGTTTTCACTAACAGCTATAAAATATAGAAAATAATTATTATGGCTAAATTATTAATAATTTTTGTATTATTCACTGTAATGAGTGTGGAAATCCTTGTACAGGCCCAACAAGGTGTGTTAAATTAATATAAAAAAAGATTTATTAAGAAAAAGTTATGTGCTTGCTGTAATATTTTCTTTTAGGCAATATAGAGTGTCCTGCAAATCAAGAATTTACCAATTGCGGGTCAGCCTGTCAACCCACATGCAATGACGCTACTCCAGACTTGTGTACCCCACAATGTATTATTGGCTGTGTGTGCAAACAGGGATATTTGGTTAATGCCATTAATGAGTGTGTTACTCCAGCCGAATGTTAAATTGTTCATATTCAAATTAAAATGGATCTTACATTTTGTTTAATAATATTTCAGTTTAAAATGTGTTAATGCACTAATAATCCCAAATTATTATTTTACTTATTCAATAAAATATTTTTTTTTATTAAAAAACATTGAAATTGATTATTGAGGGCTCTAGCTGAATCCTATGCGCGTTTCAATGTTGATAATGCAGATCATCACACAGACGTGCATATTCGAAAGCTACTGAATGACACTAATACTTTTTTGATGTTGCTAACATTACTCTGTAAACTGTATGTTAAGTAGAAAAGGCTGATGCGACATTTAAGAAATCAGTCTTATGTAAAGAACAGCATAGTTAACATCGTGGTATTCCAGCAGTGGAAAATGCAACATTGTGTGCTTAAAATCTCTTAGTATCAGTATTGAGTACATAAAGTGTTCTTATTTGATAAGAATTCTGTGCTTGTATCTTTTTAGGGTTCCATATTCTTAACGTGAAAAGCAACTCTATTGTTTTCGCTACGCTGTTCGGCTGTCTGTCTGTCTGTCTGTCTATCCGTCACAGGCTATTTTCTCGAGAACCGTAGAAGCTATGAAACCAAAATTTGAACAGAGTATGTAGAACTTTGGCAGCTACAATAACAAATATAGGAAAAATAAAAACTAAAGGGTGTTCCAAAACGAGCAACGAAAAATATTAAAATCTCATGTAATATACACAACAATTATGTGTATATAAACACTTAAAATTTGTAAACTTAAAGTATTCTTATACAGACTATTACAATTAACACTAAATTTAAAAAAAATCAAAACTAAAGGATGTTCTATTAGTTAATGTAATTTTGAACATGTAATTTAGACAACCTAATGTATCTTGGAAACTGTAAGAGGAAAACTTATGAAACTTTCAGCAACGGTAAAACTAAAAATTTTCAAATTATTAAATCGTTAAACCAAGAAAAAATCGCCCAAAAATAAAAAAACGCCAAAAGGAAAAAAAGCGCAATATGAAAATAAATTCCAAAACTAAAATAAATAGCCAAGAACCAGAAAAATCGCCAAAATAAAAAAACGCTAAAATCCGAAAAAATCGCCCAAAACGAGTAAAGAGCGAACAACTAAAAAACTCAAAAACCGAAAAAACGCCAAAAACGAACAAAATTATTTTTATGGAGACTTTTTTTATTTCTTCTACTCTCACCCCCCAAATCGGTTCAGTTTTATGCAAAAAAAAAATACAAAATAAATTCATACCGATAAGTTGCGTTTTAGGGGGTGCGTCCGGCCCACAAAGTTGGCCTTCAAGCTCATTTTTCAATGTAATTTTTTGCATATGAATGTCATCAGCTCTGATATCAATATTAATATGAACTTTAATAATAAATGGCAGCTATAAACAGAAAAAAATATTCCTGCATTAAAAAATTTTTTTTTTGAAAAAAAAACCAAATATCAATTAAAAGTGTATTTGAGTCAATTAAACTTTTGTTTAAAAATAAAATATTCCTGCAATAAACAACTTTAATTGAAAATAAAACAAAAATCAATTAAAAATTGTTTTCAAGTGTATTAAACTTTTTTTTTAAATTTAATTAATTACAAAGTTTAATTGACTCAATAACATATTTAATTGATTTTTAGTTCTACTTTCATTTTTTTCTGTGTGTTAAGGATTAGCTCTTTGAAATCTATAACAAACTATTTTTTTTATTATTAAAAGTCTGCTGGTTTTCAAAGCATCTATTTTATGTCTCATATTTAAATAAAAAGGCCATTTAAAAAAAGTAGTTAAATGAGTGGTTTTTGAAATTTCTAATATTGCATTTCAGGGAATTTTTTTTTGGAGGGCCTTCTTTATATTCCATTGAATTATAACTTGTTTTAAATCAATATATGTATATGAAATGATAGATTTGTATTTTATTATTTATATATATCATAAAAAGCACAAGTGGAAAAAAATGTAATCAAATGAAAATGCAAAAAAAAAATTTTAATTGATCATTGAGGCGTAGAAAAAAAAACTAAAGGTATGTTCACACTGGGCAAATATTTGCCCAAAAATTGTACTAATAAGAAAATTGTTCATTCAGACATGTGTTTATTAAGTTAAACAAACTCTAATCATGCTGAATTCTATGATATTATCTAATAGTTTCATTGGTATTAAGTGCTTACACTTTTTTGGGCAAATGTTTAACAAGTCTGAACGTGCCTTAAAAAAATTTATTTTTATTTGCTTTAAATTGTTTTTGCAGGTGCTTAAAACTTATTTTTAGCTTAGATAAATAGCCAAATGGAATATATTAATTGCAAGTTCAAGCTTTCATCAAGGGCGTAATTGCAACCCATTTTTCTAAGAAGTTCAAATGGAAAACCTCAAAAGCGGCAATAAAACACAGCTTATTTTTTCCTCTCCTCTGTTTTAATTTTTTTTTAATTGCTAGATAACAATGTAGGAATAAGTATTTAATTTTTTTTTTCTAAGAATAGCAAATATTTTAATATTTCTGCTAAGCCCCTTTTTACGTACGTCTGTCATTGAACGTAATTAAACTTTATTTTTTTTAGCACAATGAAATTTATAAATATCATTTTAAAAATTTTCAATATCTATAAAGATTAGATATTGTATTACAAATATTAGTATAAAATCTGTGAGCTGAGCTGTAACACAAATCAGTTGCCCTCAAACATTCAATCTTTAGAATTTAAAAGTTTTCACTAAAAGCAATAAAAGTATAAAAAAAAATATATTATGGCTAAATTATCAATAATTTTTGTATTATTCACTATAATGAGTCTTCAAATCATCGTGCAGGCCCAAAGAAGTGTGTTAAATAAATATAAGAAAAATTGAATTAAGAAAAAATTAGATGCTTGTGTTAATATATCCTTTTATACAATATAGGGTGTCCTGCAAATCAAGTATATACCACTTGCGGTTCAGCCTGCCAGCCCACATGCCAACGTGGCATTCCGGAGTTTTGTACCCAACAATGTATTATTGGCTGTGTGTGTAAACCGGGATATTGGCTTAATAACAACAAGCAATGTGTAACTCCAGACAAATGTTAAATTGTTCATATTAAAATTAAAATAAATCTTAATTGTTGTATAATAACAGCATTACTTATAAAAAACTATTAAGGATTTTTAAAAGAAATTTTCCTACACAATTTTTCTTATTAAACCTTTGGAAAGCCTAAATAATTTTTATAAATAAGTTGTTTATCTAATTTTTCGACCTTTTTATGTATTTAATGAAACTATTTTTTTAAGCTTTAGGTCAATTTAATATATATTGTTTTTATTTTTCGATATTTCGTTAACCATTATATATATATATTTATATATATATATATTTATATATATATATATATATATACATATATATATATATATATATATATTTATATATATATATGTATAAAATAATTTTTGTCATTGAAAACGAAAAAATCATTCCAAAATAATTAAAAACAAAATATAAAAAAATACGTATAAAAGAATAGAATAGAATAAATATCCTGAAGAAGTTAGCCAATGGTTAACGAAATATCGAAAAATAAAAACAATATATATTAAATTGACCTAAAGCTTAAAAAAATAGTTTCATTAAATTTTATAAATAAGGCTGTAATATTTTATGAAGACTTTCTTTTAAAACAAATTAATTATATACATGTTAAATTTAATGCTTATTATGGTTGTAGTTATGTAACTCTCAATAGTTTATTTGAGTTTGTTTAGAAGCAAGACAGTAAAAAAATAAAGGGTGTTCGAGACCAACGAAAAATGTTGGAATGCAGACACGTGAAATTTTCAAAGTTAGTGTATTTTTTTTTGCTGACCACCACCAGTTAACACTGTAATTTAAATAAAAATAGAAATTAAAGGGTATTTTATCAGTAAATGCAATATTGAGAGCGTGTTGTATCTGGCAAAGCAGAAAGAATTTTTTCATAAACGCTAAAACAATATAAATATTTAAATTAATTTCTACTAATGGAAATATTTAAATTTTTCTCCTCAGCCTCTGTTTACATACGTCTATCATTGAATGCAATTAAGCATTATTTTTGCTGCTTAATAAAATTTAATTATAATTTTAAAAATTTTTAATATACAGATTAGAGATTGAGTTAATAATCGCATATTAAATCTAAGAGCTCAGTTTTAATACAAATCAGTTGCAGTCACACATTCGTTTTTTAGCAGTCAAAGTTTTCACTTAAAGCAATAAAATATAACTTAATAAATAAATTATGGCTAAATTATCAATAATTTTTTTATTATTCGCTATACTTAGTTTTGAAATCATCGTACAGGCCCATCAAGGTACTCGTATATTAAATTTATTTTAAAAAAATTTTTAATTAACAAAATATAATGTGTTTGTATTAATATTTCCTTTTATGCAATACATAGAATGTCCAGCAAATCAAGTATATATAGAGTGCGGTCCAGCCTGCCACCCCTCATGCAAGTTCGGCATTCCCAACTCTTGTTACGAAATGTGTCTTTTTCGATGTGTGTGTAAGCCGGGATATTGGCTTAATGCCAACAATGAATGTGTAACTCCAGACAAATGTTAAATTGTTACAGCATTATTTTTAAAACTTCTTAAGGCTTTATGAAGGGTTTATAAAACAGATTTTTATTAAAAAAATTTCTCATTAAGCCTTAATGAGTTTTATAAATAACGCCTTTAATATTTAAATAAAAATAAATCTAAGCTTTTGTATAAAAATATTTTATGAAGACTTTTCTTTAAAAACCAAGCAATTGCAGCAATTTTAAGCTTCGTACCTATTGAGGTTTTAATTTTGTGACTCAGAATAGTTTATTTAGAGCTTTTCTATAAGAATTGAGGTTGTAAAAGGTTTTTAGAGTTCCCTATACCAAAGATGAAAAGGAACCCTATTGTTTTCTTTACTATGTCTGTCTGTGTGTCACAAACTATTTCTTCTACCTGAAATGTTCACAGCATTTGTAGAACTTCCTTCGCTGGAACAACAACAAAAATGACAGTAAAAAATTGAAGGGTGTTCCAAGGTGAACAAGGAAAGTTGTTGAAATCCTAGTGTAATGTACAAACAATTATATATAGACAAAGTTAGTGTAATTGAAGCACAAATCTAAAAAAAATCCAAGCTAAAGGGTATTCTATCAGTTAATATAATTTTAACAACTTGCTGTATCGTCGAAAACGTAAGAGGCAAACCATTGAGGCAAAACGTAAGAGGCAAAAAATGAAAAAAACGCTAAATGAAAAAATACCAAAAATAAAAAAAATCACTGAAAGAAAAAATATCGCCACAAATCTAAAAAATTGCCAAGACCCGAAAAAATCGCCAAAAACGAAAAGTCCCCAAAAAAATAATCAAACCGCTTGAATGAAAAATGTTATCAAAAATAAAAAAAATCGCTTAAATGCAAAAAAAAACTCCACAAGTAAAATAGATCGCAAAAAATCTAAAAAATTGCCAAAACCTGAAAAATCGCAAAACGAAAAATCCCCAAAATAATAAAACCGCTTGAATGAAAAATATCACCAAAAATAAAGTAAATCACTTAACTGAAAAAAAAATTATTAGAAGCAAAAGAGTTTGCCAAAACCGAAAAAATCGCCAAAACAAAAAATCGCCAGAATAAAAAAACGCTTAAATGAAAGCTGTCACCAAAATTAAAATAAACCGCTGAAATGCAAAAGAATCACTGAAAGAAACTACAAAATGAACAAACAGAGCTAAAATTAAAAAATATGGTAAAATTAAAAAAAGTCCCCTAAAACCGAAAAAATTGTCGAAACGAATACTTGCAAAAATAAAATTCATCAAAAGCAAAATAGGACGCCAAAATCGAAAAAATCGCCGAAACGAATAACCACCTAAATAAAAAAGCGCTTAAATTAGAACTGGCACCAAAAATAATATAAAAAACCTAAAAAAAAATCGGCAGAAAACGAAAAAAATTGTAAAAAGAAAAAAATTTATCTTTAACTAAAAAAATATGCTTATCCCCCTTCCATATTGATAAAAAAAATAAAATGAATTTGAAATCCATTTTAGGAAAATTTTGTATGAAAAACTAGAAATAAATTACATTTCAAACTCATTTTTAATTTTATGAATATGGGGGTTAAACTACAAAATTCGCCAAAAACCAAAAAAATCGCCATAAACCGAAAAAAGTCGCCGAAACAAAAAACTGTCAAAAAAAATAAATTCAGTGAAGTGCGACCTTGACCCGCGCACGAGCGGTTCCGTACGGGCACGAGATTTGTAATTCAATACGAACTTTAGCCAATATAAACTATAGTTTTGGATTTTTTTCGTTTTTGGGTTTTTCCGGTTTTAAGCGTTTTTTTAGTTTGGGGATTTTTTGAATTTATTGGCGCTTTCTGAGTTTTGGCACTTTTTTTACGATTTGATGATTTTTTTTTTGGTTTTTGAAGTTTTTTTAATTTTGGCGATTTTTATTATTTTGGCGTTTTTTTATTTTGGCGATTTTTTTATTTTGGCGATTTTTTTAATTTTGGCGTTTTTTTTCATATAGATGTTTTTTTTTGGTTTTTGGCGATTTTTTTAGTTTTGGCACTTTTTTTCGTTTTGAGGATTTTTTTTCGGTTTTTGGCGTTTATTTTAAATTTTGGCGATTTTTTTCGTTTTGGCGACTTTTTTAAATATGGCGATTTTTTTTAATTTTTGCGATTTTTTTTTATTTTTTGGCGATTTTTTTTCACATAAAGAATTATTTTGGTTTTGGCGCATTTTTCGCGTTTTGGCGATTTTATTCGGTTTCAAAGAAATAATGAGTTAGGGCCTTTTTATATTAACGTAACTATAGGTTTGTAATGTTCATAAGAAGAACCACTTTATGTGCGTATCAAAGACGCTAAATTTATTTTACAAAGCTTAAGCAACAATGAAAATTTAAGAATTTTCTTAATTTTTTTTAATATTTTCATTTCAAAAAAAATATAATGAGTTAGGGCATTTCTATATTAAGGTAATGATATATATATGAAGTATCCATAAGGAACTCTTCGTGTACGTGTCAAAGTAGCTGAATTTATTTTGTGCTGCTGAAGTAACAATGAAATACGTATGTACGTGCTTAACCAACAACAAAATTTAGGAATTTTTTTAATATTTTTTTTAAATATCATCATTTAAAAAAATAATGATTTAGGGCCTTTCTATATTATGGTAGCGTTATATATGTAGATTTGCTTTAACGCAAAAAATCACTTATTTTTAAACCACTACGTGATGAATGCCGTAATAAAAAAGTCATAAATAATCTGTTAACTAGAAATATAAGTTAGTATAAAAGAAGGGGGCTTCGAAGAGCCAGAAAAATAAAAAAAAAATTGCTCATGACTTCGGCAAGCTCCTGTGAGTTTGAATCTTCTTGAACGTTGTAATACAAACCGATATTAGTTTATTATATTTCTTATATATGTACGTGAAGAAGAAAAATCCGACTTGCCGTGGAACATTGGTTGGTGGGTGGTCTGTAAAGTTCATATATTCCATTGTGAAAAATAGCTCTTTATTTTTGCACATAAATATGTAAATAAACGAATTAAAAAACCGATTCAATGGTCGTTCTTAGCACATGTTATTCTTCGTTAACTGTACCAACTTCTTTCAGTGTCTTTTACTACGTTTACACGCATGACTTATTTGTAAATAAAACTGTAAATTTTTATCATGTAATTGTTGTTTTGTTGCGGCTTAGTAACTCCGAAAACTATTCACGATTAACGCACTATTTGCAAATAAAATGCTTGTAAGCAACCCACAAATGTTTGTTAACAAAAAAAAAACAATGAATGGATAAAAATTGCACAAAAAATAATATTGACAATAAAAACAGATAATTATTTGATATTTTGCACATTTACACTATTTTCTTTATTTTTTGCCAGTTAGTTAGTTAGTTAGTTTTCTATAGAAGTGCTGCCAAGTTATTGTTTATTTGCTATGCCGTATAAATAGTCAGTCAATTTATTTGCAAATAGTGTACGTATAAACATAGTATTAGAGACTTTCAAATTCTATCATGAAGGACAAGCCAGCAAAAATATTCGGTTAGGAAGGATTTTGGTATAATTCATCTCTAGACCGGAGACCCAGCTGGGGAGTCCATTGCGCTGAAAAAATATAAAACAAAATATTACATCATTTTATAAATTTCCCATATTATTTTAAGATTTTTTCTCAGAGGTCTTATTGAACTCATTGCTAGCAATTTAAGATTAAATAAATTATTATAAAATTTAATTTGATTACAAATATTGCGCAAAATAGGTTTGTATTTATATATTTTCCATATTCATGATCACATTCTAAGAATTCTCAAATAAGTTAACACTCCGATGGCAAAACACACTCCTGGTTTTGATTATAAACAAGTCCCGGCCAACAACGACAGCCAACAAAACACATCTTTTGGCAGATTCGTGGCCTGTTATCGAAACATCTTTCTGGACAATAACTACCACAAGTGGTATAATATTGATTTGGTGGACATGCTTCAAAAATACATAAGAAGATTGTTATTAGGATTTTAAATTCGTATTTGTATATTAAACTCACATTGCGCTCGAGTATTTGATATAATAATTGTTAGCGCAGCAAATATTAGGAAACATTTATTTAGTTTGAACATTTCTTTTTCTTTACTAAACGAATTTTAGATTACAAGTATTTTTTTTCTTTTGGAAATCTGCTTCTTTTATACTTATTAGTTTAAATTGCTAGTAAACAAATTAAGTATGACTTTGTAATTTAATTATTCATCACGTAGATTTTAGAAAAAAAAATTTTTCATCAAAAAAAAATTTAAAAAAAAATTGTTTATTGTGAATTAAGCACGTCCAGATTATTTTGGATTCATTATTAGACTTTAAACACAATTAAAGAAAACTTTAAAACCTCAATACTTATATACAAAATCTAAATAAATTATTAAGAGTTACAAAACAATAAACATACTAAAGTCGAGATCCCACTATCACAACAATGTATCGATTTTCGCCGGCTCAGTGAAATAAAGTCATAAGTAAAATGACTTTATTTCTCAACCAATTGAAAAATAAGGACGTGATTGCACTTCACGGCAGTGGCAATAAAACAATATAGTCTTATTTAAGAATTAATTGAGAAATAAATCCATTTTGGTTTATCACTTATTACTTGATTACAGTGAGCCGACGAAAATCGGTACATTATGCCGATAGTGGGAACTTAGCTTAAGCATGAAATTTAAAAGGCATATAATTAAAAAAAAAATTTAAAAGAAAGTCTTCATTAAACATAATTATACAGCAATATATTTTTAATAAAAAAATATTTTACTAAATAAGTAAAACAATAATTTGGGATTATTAGTGCGTTAACAAATGTTAAACTAAGATTGTAACAATTCCCAAAAAAAACACTAATTATTAACTTGACTGCAACCAGCCAAAAATAATTGTGTGGCAACACTCTATTCTTGAACAGCTGTTGTTGCTGTTATTTATATTTCTTTTTTTTACATACTTCTTACAACTACAAATCGAGCTGATAAAAAGTCAGCCAATGTAGCGATGGTAAAGTAAGAAAAAAAAACATGTTGATCATTGAGTTCTTGTTTCAACTTTGATATTTGTTAAGCTTCTCATTTGTTTAATAAAATTTTAATATAATAATTCTAATTGTTCTAAGAAATTTTTGGGTAAAGGTTGCCTGATGATCTGCATTAGCAAGAGTGAAATAATCAATTTCAATTAACATATTTGTAATAAAAAAAAATAGTTTACTTAATAAATAAAATAACAACTTGGGATTATTAGTGAGTTAACAAATGTTATATTTAAATATGTATTATTATCCAGCAGTTTAGATTTACTTTTTTTTATATGAGCAATTTAAAATTTTTCTGCTTAGAAATACACTAACTTTTTAAAATTTCATGTGTCTGTATATTACATTTGCATTTCAACATTTTTCGTTGGCCTCGAACACCCTTTAATTTTTTACTGTTGTACTTCTTAATAAATTCGAAATAAACTATTGAGAGTTACACATATACAACCATAATAAGCATAAAATTTAAAATGTATATAATTAATTTGTTTTAAAAGAAAGTCTTTTTAAAATATTACAGCCTTATTAATAAAAATTAATAAGGTTTTTTTTATTTTAATATGAACAATTTAGCATTTGTCTGGAGTTACACATTCATTGTTATCATTAAGCCAATATCCCGGCTTACACACACATCCAACAATACACATTTGGATACAAAAGTCTGGTATGCCGCCCTGGCATGTGGGTTGGCAGGCTGAACCGCATTCGGTATATACTTGATTTGCAGGACACTCTATATTGCATAAAAGGAGTTATTAACACAAAAACATAATATTTTCTTAATTAATTATTATTTTAAAAATTAATTTAACACAACTTGTTGGGCCTGTACGATGATTTCTAGGCTCATTAAAGCGAATAATACAAAAGTTATTGATAATTTACCCATATTTTTTTTATATTATATTTTCTTGCTTTTAGTGAAAACTTTGACTTCTAAAGAACGATCGATTGAGGGCAACTGATTTGTATTACAACTGAGTTCTTAGATTTTAACTCAATCTCTTGTCAGTATATTAAACATTTTTATAATTATATTTAAATTTTATTAAGCAAAAAAATTAATATTGAATTACATTCAATAACAGATGTTCATATGTAAACAGAGGCTTTGGAGAAAATTTTAAATATTTGCTATTCGTAGAAACAAATTAAAATATTAACATTGTTATCTAGTCATTCAAAAGAAACAAAACACAGGGGAGCAAAAAAAGTTTATGTGTTTATCAGAGATCTGCATGATTGCGAATCAAACGGAATAGTTTTTCCTATTTTAAAATGAATATTGAGCTAGCACTTAACGTTAAAAAAGAATTAAATATGCTTTTGCATGATTCATATCAATGAGACTGTTGTTAAGAAATGCATGCCACTGCTTGCAATCTCTATTTTTTCATATGATTCACTAAAGCAATGAATCAGTATGATTGTTTTGAAAACTTCATACAACCCCTACTGGCAAGCTCGCTATTTTATTTTATAAGTTATTTTTTAATATTTTATTAGCTTAAGACTTCATCTAGTCAACGTGAGACTAAAGTGAGTTATTTGGTTACTACACAAATTAATCAAACAATATTAATTTTATTTATTATTAATTAATATTAATTTTGATTTATTTTTACTAACGGCACTTAAAAAAAAATAGTGAGTTAATGACAGTAAGTTGTTAGAGACGTAACTCTGCAAGGAATATCATTAGTATAGTGATGCCAAGCTAAAATATTTCTTAGAGGTAGATTCCATTTGAAAAAGAGGTAGTTTGCAACAAATCTTTCTATAAAAAGAGGTATTTTAAACACCTTAGAAAAATAAATTTTTAAGCGATTGCCGGACACATCAACATTCAGTTTCAATATATGTGGTTGTGTGCGATAAAAAATTATCATACCAATAGTATATGTATGATTATTTTTGGTAAAGAAACACATATTTAAAGGAATGAATTCATATTTAAAGGAATAAATATGTTCATTTTATAATATCTTATGCTCCTCTGTAGTTGTAGGTTGCCCAGCGCTAGCGCTGGTATATCATGTAGCTTTCCTTGCAGAGTATCAGTAAAGATTGTTTCTTCAAATACTTTTTAACAAATTAACTTTCAAAAACCCAACATATGTATGCAATTTCCTCACAAACTGCCGTGTTAATTTTTTAAACAGTGAAGTCAACACAGTTTCGCTTACATGAATTGCTAAAATATATTTAAGTTAAACTTCTAGCTTGGATTAAATAAATAAATTCGGGTAACTATACTTTAGCATTATTATTGAGAAACTCAAAAAGTGGTAGATTTTTCTCGAAAAGTGGTAGAGTTGAGTGAGACACCCAAAAAAGGTAGATCTACTATAAAAGTGGTAGATTTGGCATCGCTGCACATTGATGTTAAAATACAAAACAAAAGCATTCTAAAAGTGAGTGGAGTGCGAAAGTGAATCAACTCATACAGTTCTCTAGTGTGTATCGGCAATTGTGAGGGTTTACGTCTGAACTTAGTACATAAAGGGGTTGGAGTAACCTCCATGATTGAAGCCTCCAGCTGAAATGAATGCCCTAATTCTATTTGACAATTATGTCGTCTTATTTACGAAAGGAAAAAAGTCGAAGTTGTGATTCTTTAAGATTAGATTACTTTTTATTGTCTACGCTAGAAGGTTTGTGTATATGCTTTATAGATCATTTACATCTGCACACACAAAATCTAGCAGGTTTTAAATAAAATTTTAATGAAAATCTATACTGTTTACACCATTTTTTTACACTTATCAAGATTTTTTTATCCAAAACAAAACCCATCAACTGAAAATTTTCCAAAACCACAACCAAACAACTGCAATGCAGCAAATTCACACTCCTTTTATAGCAGATCGAAGCTAATTCACTCACTTTTTATATAAATATGTTGTACAGCGTAGTAAAAAATAAATAAAAATATTAAATTTTTAGTAGATTTCCAACAAATCTACTGACAAATTAGATTTCATTTTATATGGGAAATCTAGTAAAAAGCAGATAGATTTAGCTCAAGATCTCGTGAGAAGTAGATATTGAGATAATGTGAATGGTATTACTCTCTTGTTTCAAACCATTATATCCAATAAGGCATTTGTACCTCTCATGCAACAAGACAAGCGAAAAGTTAATGGAATTGCATCAAATTGCAGCTCCAAAAACTAAGAGAAAAAAATCTCTATTCGAAACATTTCACCAACAACAGCGCCTTCAATTTTTTGTGACCATATGACATGCGATAACGATTGGTGATTGGTGAAAATAAAAGTTGTAGCCATCGGCTAGTTCATCCATGTTAAACTTGTTTTCCCCTTTTGTACGACCCCCATGTTATATGGTTGTAACGTATTGAGGATACAATAGATCTACTTTGGTCGCAGTGTCCTGCGCTTCCCGCTAGACTTAATGAATGAATGAATATTCATAATTCAGCATGTTGAAGGACCCTTCTGTTGACGACATGCACTTTCAGATGCATTTCATTGTTACTTTGTTACAGCCCTATGTATAAACAAAAATTAGCATGAAGTAAGCATAAGTGACGAAATTGAATTAGATGTTAACGAGTTCCTTCATACAATTTAACATTAAAAATGGTCGGATTCCCTAATTTGAACCCTCCCCTAAGTCCTAGCATGATTTTTAATGTGGACTTTCATTGCAAAACTCTTTAAGATCATGTTAAATTTTACCACTTATGCTAACTTCATGCCAATTTTTGCTTATACATAGAACCCTAAGCAACTCATCAGTAGACTTCAAGCACAATTGAACAAAACTCCAATACTTACACAGATAAAAATATTCCTGCAATAAATAACTTTAATTGAAAATAAAATAAAAAATCATTTAAAATTTTATATAAGTCAATTAAACCTTTATTTTAAAATGTAATTAATTACAAAATTATTTTATAAATTGATTTTTTGTTTTATTATTTAAAGTTTAATTAAAGCAGCAATATTTTTGTATAAACAAATTCTAAATAATTTACGAAGGTTAAATATCACCAACTTATTTAAATATCAATTCATATTTAAAACTAATTTTTCCATATAAAAATTAATGAAAATCGACATGAATTGATATTTAAATAGAGTTGGTGAAACTGGCCCTAAGAGTTACAAAACTACAAGCATACTAAGCACGAAACTTAAATTGATTAAAATTAATTTATTTTAAAAGAAAGTCTTGATCAAATAATATCAAACAGCAGCTAAGATTTTTCTTTAATTTTTTTATGGAAAATTTAACACTCAAGTGGAGTAACACACACATTGGTGGCATTAAGCAAATATCCCGGCTTGCACACACAACCAACAATACATTGTGCGGTACAGAAGATTGGAGTGGCGACGTTGCATTTGGGTTGGCAGGCTGAACCGCACTCGGTATATACTTGATTTTCAGGACACACTGTAGTGCATAAAAGGAAATAATTTTTAATTTAATAAATTAATTTTTAAATTTTAATTTAACACACCTAGTTGAGCCTGTGCGATGCTTTCAAAACTCAGTACAGCGACCAATACAAAAATTATTGATAATTTAGCCATAATACTTTATTGCTGTTAGTGAAAACTTTTTGATTTTTAAACAACGAATGTTTGACTGCCACTGATTTGTGTTGCAATTAATCGGGCAGATTTTATACTAATGCGGTGAATAATTCAATCTTTAATCAGTATATTTAAACTTTTGTTTTTTTTTGTATTAAGTGTTATGAACTTATATACTGATACTTAAATTCCCTTGTGCTAAAAAATATTGTTGCTCAATTACGTTCATTGACTGCTGTACATACACACATATGTAAGTATGTAAATATAAGCTTAGGAAAAAAATTAAAAAAAAAGATTAATAGAATCGGTGTCATTCTAAGAAAAAAAATTCAATATTTACATTGTTATCTAATTAGTAAGTAAAACAAACAAAAAATATAATAAAAAATAGTTTAGTGCAGTAACGTTTAATTTAAAACAGAGGAGAGCAAAAATATAGTATGTGTGTATGTGCCTCCTGCTGCTAAAAAAAAGCTAAAATTGCGCTTTAATTACCTGCTAAGAAAAATCTATTTAATGCAAATAGAGACTGATTTTTTTATAAACGTTTCATAATGAAACCATTTTCTCTACCTCAATGATTAATTTAACAAGTTTGCACTTTAATCATTAATTTAATTTTTTTTTTCGCTTATTATTTAACTTTCTCAGTTTATGTATTCAGTTTAAAAAAACATTATCAATTATAAATAGAATAAAAAAATCCCCTTAATAAAATCCCATTCAAATGATATATTAGAAATTTTAAAAGACACACTCATTCAAAATTAATTTTTTAACTCTCAACTTTGTTTAAGTATGCAACTGCAAATAGATGCTTTTAGCAAAAGCACAGCTTTAATAATTTAACAAAAAAAAAACAGTTTTTTCAAAGAGCAGCCGGTCACTTAATATTCAAATTCTTAACCCAGCAGTCATTTAAGCTTAAAGCTTGCATAAATAAAAATAGGATTGCAACTTTCACAAATGACAAAGCAATATGACCCAGCAAAAAAAGAGACTCCAAAAAAGTCATGAAAATGTAGAATTTGCAAACTGGAAGTAGTGAAAATTTCGATCCGATCTAATGATTTTTACATAGCGTTGTCATTGCAAGAATTTCTCTTTTTCGATGCCTGGTCACTGAATTGGAAGCGATATTAAGAAAAATTCCCTTTTTTGTGTTATATGATAATATTTTCATCTGAGAAAAATGGTACTTAAAAAATCACCCCGTATCTCTACTCCCTCTACGATAAGTTCAGATGTTAACTTTTCATACGCTATTCATATATTTTTTTCTTGTTCTGCTCAGCCGGAATAACTTTTTTTATTGGTTATTGTTAAGGTGGTTGCAGTAACAGAGCTGGCGAAGAATTCAACTGAAAAGCATATGATGTCACATATTAAATAAGTTATCTCTAGATTAGAACTGCAATGTTTGGGTCGTCTGAAATCGTATTAAAGGCCAAGGTTAACACAAGTACTGCAGCTGCATTTAATAATCGAGTGGTATAACGCTCTAATATGCCAGCAATAGTTCTGATGGCAGAGACCTCTAAAACGACCTAGTTAAGTGCAGATAAGATTCTATATCACTTTCACTATAAATTAAAATACTGTTTACTTAAACATTTTAACATTTTCAATGTTCTTATTAGTAGACAAAAACAAACACAACAAGCTGCTATGTAAATATTTTATTGTATTTAAAGCACACAAATCTTAATCTTAGACACTTTGTTAATAATAACTAAGAAAAAAGTCTAATGTTAACAATCTCTTGTTAACACACAATCACCATTTGCCCTCAACACATAGCCAGCTTTACAATGGCAACCAGGGACACACTCTAAGGTACATACTTGAGGGCCTGGTTGTTCACACCTTTGTGGACAGCGACTACCACAAGAGTTCCACTCCTGATTGGGAGGACATTGTTTACCTGCAGAAGTTAAAGTTATAATTGTTATAATTGTGATTAAAAAAACTGACTGCAAGCAGTTTAATTCCTTTAATCTTTTTATTACCTTGAGCTTGTATTGTAGCAGCAAAAAGCATAACAATTGCAAAAACGAAGAAGATTTTTTGAAACACTTTATTCATTTTATTAATAACGTTTTACGTTTAAGTTTGAAACACAAATAATTTCTTTGCTGGCGCAACTGACACTTAAATACTAAAAAAATTTCTTAAATAAACAATTTATTATTGAATTTGTTTTTTATTTTGTTTATTAAATATTTAAATTATAAATGTGATATTTTGGAGTGTGTGTGTGTGAGTGTGTATTTCCATTTTTGGAAGTGAGGTAATCTAATTGTACTCGTATATTAAAAATCCCATTAATAAAACAATTGCTGAAAATGAGGCGATAGAGGAGAGAAAACAGTATGAAAGATTACAAAAGTTGCAATAAATTATTCCAATGAGAAATAATGAAATAATAACAAAAATTAAAAAATTTTAAAATAACCCGATATATGTATCTAGAAAAAATGTGTTATCTTCTAAGCGACTGCACACTCTCGATCAAATTATCTTTCAACCGAAAAAAAACTAAATCAAAATCGGTTCAGTCGGTTAGTCTGTACGTGAACTCGTCCATACACACAGAGCCACAGACACTTAGATACGCATCACAGACTATCAACACCCCTACTATTGGTCAGGGTTTAAAAATAACCTTTAAAACGAAAACTGTATTTTAATTTCAAACTATTATTTGATTTTACAAAAAAAAAATTTCAAGAGTTTAACTTGAATACGACGTCAAAAATATGTGTGAATCTTTTTTGGTTTCCCTGTCGAATCTCTAAAGAATTTTTTGTTAATCCAACACTAGCAAAAGATAATTTAAGAAGGCTCGTGTGTTCGACTAAAAGCGATAAGATGTTGTACTTATATTTAAGAATATATCTTTTTATTGACGCACTCTCTCAAAATTCATGGCATCACTTAATTATTTTTACAGGAAACTATTGAAATTACGTTTTAACCAAACTTACGATACAGTTCTGTGAATTGAATCTATCTTAAATAGTACAATCTTAGAAAACTAACTCCGAAAATAGAAATATATTTTAACAGCCTTATTTATACAACTTATAAGGTCTTAAAAAAGGTTTCTTAGAAAAAAATTTCTTAAAAAGTCTTTATAAAGTCATAATAATTGTTATAAATAATGCTGTAGGACTTGTATTTAAGTTTTTCTAGGGCGTAAAATATCTTGTCTGAAAGGACATTAGCATTATTTTTTAAAAACAACTGCAGCTCTATTATTAGATTTGTAAATCTCATGTTTTAAGATCAACTCGATTCGCGGCAAAAATTTATCTGCAAAAACATTATATAAAATACAAAAAATAACTCTTTTCTTTCGCTGCAAAAAAAGCCAAGCCAATGTTAATAAGTACCTTTTTAACAGTGTCTTTACGTTTAAAAAAAATAACTTTTCATTAAGTAAGCTTTTAAACAGAGAAACTTTCACAAAAATACCTTTTACAACAAAAAAAAAACATTTTACAAAAAGTACCTTTTACAACAAAAAAAAACATTTTACAAAAAGTACCTTTTACACACAAAAAAACCTTTTACAAAAAGTACCTTTCACAAAAGATACTTTGTACATGAAGTATCTTTTACAAAAAGTGCCTTTAACAAAAAGTACATTTTAGAAAAAGTACATTTTAAAAATAGCACCTTTTACAAAAAAGACCCTTCACCAAAATTACCTGCTACAAAAAGAACCTTTCACAAAAAGTACCTCTCACAAAAAGTACCTTTTACAATAGTGCTTCTACAAAAATAACAAAAAGTACCCTACACAAAAGGTACGTTTTACAAAAAGTACCTTTTACAAAAAGAGTCTTTTACAAGGAGTACATTTTACAAAAATTACTTTGTACATGAAGTATCTTCTACAAGAAAAAATCTTAAACAAAAAGTTCCTCTTACAAAAAGTACATTTTACAAAGGGTACTTTTTACATGAAGTAACTTATACATAATGTATCTTTTGAACATGAAGTATCTTTTACAAGAACTACCTTTTACAAAAAGTACCTTTTACAAAAAGTACGTTTTACAAAAAGTGCCTTTTACAAAAAGAGTCTCTTACAGGAAGTACATTTTACAAAAGTTACTTTGTACATGAAGTATCATCTACAAAAAGTACCTTTCACAAAAAGTACCTTTCACAAAAATTACCTTCTACAAATAGCACATTTCACAAAACGTGCCTTTTACAAATAGCACCTTTTGCAAAAAGTACCTGTTACAAATAGCACCTTTTGCTTTGTACATAAAGTACCTTTTACGAAAAGCACATTTTATTATTATTATCAAAACAAAAATTATTGATAATTTAGCCATAATACTTTATTGCTGTTAGTGAAAACTTTTTGATTTCTAACGAACGAAGATAGCAGGATCTAATCGAAATCTAATTCGCAAGCGTTCCCATGGCTTACTATAATTTCTTTTTTGCAAGCGAAAAATAAAATCTACTTCAAAATCATAATGCTGCTGAATGAATTTTACTGAAGACGATCATAGATAAATAATAAATTATCTTGATTTAATAAACACATTTGAGTGATAAGTTCGGGTAATTGCTCTGCCGCCACTGATTTCTGTTGCAATTAATCGGGCAGATTTTAAACTAATGCGGTGAATAATTCAATCTTTAATCAGTATATTTGAACTTTTGTTTTTTTTTTTTGTATTAAGTGTTATGAACTTATATACTGATACTTAAATTCCCTTGTGCTAAAAAAATACTGTTGCTAAATTACGTTCATTGACTGCTTAACATATACACACTTTTTTATGTATGTAAACAGGGGCTTAGAAAAAAAAATTAAAAAAAAAGATTAATAGAATCGGTGTCGTTCTAAGAAAAAAATTTCAATATTTACATTGTTATCTAGTAAGTAAAACAAACAAAAAATATAAGAAAAAATAGTGTATTACAGTAACGTTTAATTTAAAACAGATGAGAGCAAAAATATAGCATGTGTGTATGTGCCTCCTGCTGCAATAAAAATATCCCATTTGATTATTTACCCAAACCAAAATTGAATTTTAATTACCTGCTAAAAAAAATTATTTAAATAGAAACTGAAAACCTTTTCTCTACCTCAATGATTAATTAAACAAGTTTGCACTTTAATCATTAATTAAATTTTTTTCTTCGAATACATATGTATATATATATAGGGTGATTTTTGAAGAGCTTTCCGATGTGATTTATGAAAAAACACATAAAATTTTGAGAAATGTATGAAATTTTTATTGGAGTCGGTAGAATTATTTATATAATTAAATTTTTAAAAATGATTTCATGTAAATGTTGACCGCGGATATGTCTAAAATGGTTTATACGCTGCGTGCCATTTCGAAATACTCTTTCCAATATATCGGCCAATATCTCGCAAAAATATTCTTCACAATTGTGTGGTGCAATACGTCAACCAGTGTGGGCTGATTCCCATAGACGTGAGCCGTAACATAGCCCCACAATAAATAGTCAAAAGACGTTAAATCACACGATCTAGGTGGCCAATTTACCGGCTCCAAACGTAAAATAAACTGTTCACCCAACTCGCCTCTCAATTGGGCCATTGTTTCACGTACTGAGTTACATGCGGCACCGTCTTGCTGAAATCACATATCAAGTCAAGTCCATTCTAGGAAAAAAAAGTAACAGAGGCATAATTGCTGCGATTGGCAACGTATCAATAATCCAGGGTCATCACACAACACTGTCGGCTACAGCTGCGGTGTTTTCTTCCGTCTGCACTCTACATCTGAGTGTTACTGTTTTAGTGTTCAATAATGTAACTTTGGTTAAAAAAATCTAGTCGCAAGGTTGTGAATACCCGCGTTAGAAGGTCGCCCAAACTGACCATAAAATGGAAGAAGTTCACGATGAACTTTTCCAGCCTAGCATGAATTTTGATTAAAAAAATTTAATAGTATGCAAGCGTTGTTTATTTGTAAGTCAATTCATTATTAAATTATAGACCAAACTGAACTTGTTTAACATTAACATGATACACGAAAACAGCTGAGTTGCCAAAAAGAGAGTTGCTAAAAAATTATTATTTATTTTTTCATTTTATGTATTCAGTTAAAATACACTATTATACCTTTTTTAATTTTTTATATCTGCAGTTAAAATAAACTATCTTTTATCAAACAGAATAAAAACAAATCCCCTTAAAAAATTCCATTCAAATTGAATGTTAGACATTTTAAAAGACACTTTCATTCAGAATTAAATTTTTAATACGTTATTGAAAATATATGCTTTTAAAGAAAAGAACTTTTTTAATAATAAGAAAAAAATCTGCGTTTTCAAGAAGTACGAGGCTACAAAATAATTGAAATTATTAACTCAGCTGTCATTTATTACTAAAACTTGCATTAATAATGATAGGAAGAAAAAGTTTCATAAACAAGTTATATTTATTCGCGAATATTCGTTACATCAAATACACACAATCATAGTGTCGGCAGTAATTCGCCGTATGCGCCGAATTCTTCAACAGATTTATTTATATTTCTTGCGCCAGCGCAGGACGAAAAAATCAATTTTATCTTTCTTTGCACAAACTTTAAGTAAATTTAATCGATTATAACTGCTTATGAAACAAAGAACCAAAGATAGCGAATTGTGCAGGTGCGGTAACTTAGAACACAAATCAGCTGGTTTTGCTAAAGTCATTACAGGGACGTTCTTCTAACAGTGAAAAGTGGGACCTTTGGCATTATTTCATCTTCCAATGAACTGACCCAGTCTATTGGCGATTAAAATTTATATCTTAAGGATACATAGCAAGTGCAGGCGGTCACAAAATGTTAAATGAATTTCTGAACAGTTTTCTAACATATAAATCCTTAACATTGCAAGTGAGGCTTGCCATAAATGCGCTAAATGAGAGTGAATTAATACTGAATTTAGCTATATGATAACACCGTCCCCATATGGTAACACCGTCAACCATCAATCAAATCTTGTCGAATTGTTTTCGTTTTCAAAATTAAAATGGATTCAAAGTCAGGATATATAAGTTATTTTAATTTGTTTTTAAAAAAAGAAAAAAGAAATATTAAAATCGAAACACATTTTGTACATTTTAAGATTTACAGTGAAAATAATTGAAGTGTGTGGTACGAAAGGGATGCACAGCTTTTGTTTACTTAATGCAAATAATGTCGTCTCTCAGGCTAAATGTTTAATTCACATTAGTGAGATTTTAATGCAAATTAACGCTTTCGTCTGTCTACGCTATAATACGCATTGGGAGGGGGATAATTCAAAAGTTAATTTGAATTAAGACTGCTAATGTAAATTAACGCTGTCGTCTGTTTATGCTATTAGATTAGAACTGCAATGTTTGGGCCGTCTTCAATCGTGTTAAAGTCCAAGGTTAACACAAGTGCCACAGCTGCATTTAATAATCGAGTGGTATAACACTCTACTATGCCAGCAATAGTTCAGATAGCAGAGACCTCTAAAATGACCAAGTTAAGTGCAGATAAGATTCTCTTTCACTTTCACTATAAATTAAAATATTATTTACTTAAAAATTTTAACATTTCAATGTTCTTATCAGTAGACAAAAAAACATAACAAGCTGCTTGTAAAATTTTTATTATATTTAAAGCACAAAAATCGTAATTTTAGACACTTTATTAATAATAACTAAAAAAAACTTATAATGTTAACAATCTCTTGTTAACACACAATCACCATTGGCCTTCAACACATAGCCAGCTTTACATTGGCAACCAGGGACACAGATTAAAGCACATGCTTGTGGATCTGGTTGCCCACACCTTCGTGGACAGGGAGTACTACAAGACTTCCACTCCTGATTGGGAGGACATTGTTTACCTGCAGAAGTTAAAGTTGTAATTGTTATAATTGTGATTAAAAAAACTGACTGCAAGCAGTTTAATTCCTTTAATTTTTTTATTACCTCGAGCTTGTATTGTAGCAGCAAAAAGCACAACCATTGCAAAAACGAAGAAAAATTTTTGAAATACTTTAGACATTTTGTTAATAACGTTTTACGTTTAAGTTTGAAACACAAATAATTTCTTTGCTGGCGCAACTGACACTTAAATACTTAAAATTTCTTAAATAAAAAATTTATTATTGAATTTGTTTTTAGTTTTTATTTCCAGAAATACTTTGTTTATTAAATATTAAATGCCTAAACGTGATATTTTGGAGTGTGTGTGTGAGAGTGTGTTTCCATTTTTGAAAGTTAGGTAATCTAATTGCACTCGTATATTCAAAATCCCATTAATACAACAATTGCTGAAAATGAGGCAATAGAGGGGAGAAAACAGTATAAAAGATTACAAAAGTTGCAAAAAATTGTTCTAATCCGAAATAAAGAAATACGTGCAATAACATAAATTGAAAATTTTAAAAACTCCCGATATACTCGAATGTATCTAGAAAAAAAAAGCTGCAATATCTTCTAAATGACTATACCGCTTTTTTTAAGCTAAGAACACTCTCAAAAAAAACAAAAAACTAAATTAAAATCGTTTCAGCCATTTAGTCCTAATTTACACTATGCAAGTCTTATTGCTAAGCTGATTAGTTTGTTAGGACAGAGAGACGAGGGAAAAAGAAACTTTTATGTTCCCATCGTCTTTATCTTCCTCAAACTAATCAGCTTAGTGATAAAACTTGTATAGTGTAAATTAGGACTAAAGCTATGTACAGACGGTTGTCAGATCTTACAATATTGCCAGTAAAATGTGCTCAAAATTTCTTACAACCGTGTGAACTGACAAATTTTGTCAAATTTTAGCAGCTGAAAAAAAATTGTCAGACATCTTAAAATCGTGTGAACACATTGTAAAATTATGGAGAGATATTTGTCAGACATTTTAATATTGTCAGATGTGCAAAGTTTATGCATCTAACAATGGCGTCATTGTAAGAGAATTATTTCTACGGGCAACACTGCACACGCTTGATTTAAAAAAAAAATTTATAGTAAAATATATGCACACAAAATCATTGCAATTGATTCTTTATGGTCCATAATAATTTATACTTTCAGTTTTTACATTTAAAACAAACACAAACAATTGATATTTAACAATTTCAAACAAATGCTTTGAGTCTGGCAACGCATAACAACAGATCTGACAATTTGTGCATATGACAACCGTGTGAACTGACAATTTTTCGACTCTCGATTTTTTCAGATGATTTTATTGCCATACAACCGTCTGGCAATAAATTGTAAGATTTTCTTACAACCGTGTGAACTGACAAGGAATATTGTACTGGCAATTTTCGATTGCCAGTACATTGACAGGTCTGACAATATTGTAAGATCTAACAATCGTCTGTACATAGCTTTAGTCTGTACGTGAACTCGTATATACACACAAACACACAGATACGCACTACAAACTTATAACACCCCTTCTTTTGGCCAGGGTTTAAAAATAATCGTGGATTAGCGGTCGTCAACAACACTGTCGGATACAGCTGCGATATTTTCCTCTGTCCGCAATCTACGGATGCGTGTTGTACTAAATTTTTTTTTTATCAAAATACATGTTTTCCTAAAACACTGGTCACTTTGCATACATGAAATTAAATATGTATATACACACGGTAAACATAAATGTTTATAAACGTTATTTGATTTTGAACGCTCCGGTAACTATACATTAAATAACTTTGCGTATAAACATTGACAGTAGATGTTCCTAAACCATGAGCCACATCCCTGTCATTTACGTTGAATGAATGAAAAGCAAACTATAATAAATAGTCGCCGCATGAACTAAAGAAATTAAAGAAAAATAAATCAAACCTTACGTGCAGAGAACGGCAACGGAGATGACATATTTATTTATGGACGACAAAACCAAAATAATTCCTATAGTTAGAAGTTTTACATTGTTTTAATTATAATATTCAGAGGGTCACTTTTGTAGTCTCTGACATAAATATGTCATGATTTTTTATTTTTTTTTTGGTTGTTCGCTGTGAATGCAATTTGAACTGTCACAGCTACGCGAAGTTCTAATCGAGTTGATTCGAGAAGTGAATTAGACTTTTAACTTCCTTTTTCCGTGGACCTTGCTCTGGACAAAAGTGTTTTACAAACATTATAGTCTATTCAAAGTAAAAAAATGAAAATTATTACGCAAAGAAGGACTAAGTAAGCCTAGCTCAACAAAGTAAATACAACGAATTGTGTTCAGCCATAAGAGATTCCAACAGCTTACTGGCTGCGCTCATATTTTGTTGGATGTGCTAGATATAATCAGATATTTTTTGTGCATTTTAATACAACCAAACCCCGTTATAAGTAAAGGGGCTACAAATAACGTGCATGAGACACGCGGCAGGCTTAAATGGGTTCCCCGATATGCACATTAATGGCGGCATCTTCTTTATAATCTTAAATTGGGTGAGTTAAACACTTCTCTACGACTTGAAGGAATAAGCTTAACATGTTCCTCGTTAATTTTTAAGATTTCCTTTAGCCTCCGATTATCCACGCGCACGAGGATCGTCAAGGTTTTTATTATTTTACAAACCAAAACCAATCAGAAAACAGCGCCGTTGAATCGGCCAGTGGGTTTATCAGACATCTTTAAGAAAACTGCCTTGTCGTCATTTTACATTAAGCCCAATACTTTGCAGTGCTAAGTGTATACATACGTATCAGCACTTCCTCTCCTGTAGGTTTTAGGAGGCACTCATGTGCCTCAACTAAACTCATTACGTTGGCTTCATGTACCGCTATAAGAAGCTTACAGTCACAGGCAACTACAAGCAGTCATAGCAGAATATTTACAAGGAGTGCTAGGAAACTACCTAACAAACACGTTTTATTAAGAATTTTTGGATCATGTCCTATTACTTTAGTAGCGACTGAGCCCAATTCTAAGCCCATCTATAACCTGAAAAGAATTACCTATTTATATTGTTCCCTACAGCAAACATTAACACCCATCATCGCACCGTGAACGAGGAGGCCTCTTAGTAACGCGCTGTAATTTTGCTGAGTCAAATTTTAAAACTTATAATTGATAGATAATAATTGCATCAATGAATGGTGTACTCTAGTAAGAGTTCGAATAAATTTAAACCTATACGTCTAGTTGAGGCTGTCCCATCTGTGCATGGTCTTGTTCATACAAACTCATTCATTGATGAAATTTCGTAAGTTACTTTATTACGTTCACTTCAAAAAAAAATAGGAAAAATAACCAAAAGTAAAGTCTAATGAATGGAAGATTTCCAAATGAAAAAAAAAACAAAAGCTAATATAAATAAATTCAGTGAAGTGCGGCTTTGACCAACGCACGAAGGGTTCCGTACGGACACGAGAAATAGAAAATAGAAAATTAAATACGAACTTTAGCCTAACTATATAAAATAAAGTTTTGGCATTTTTTTTAATTTTCATTATTTTTTTCATTTTGCCAATTTTTTTTTATTTTGACGATTTTCTTAATTTTGGCGATATTTTTTTATTTTAGTGATTTTTTCGGTTTTTGGAGTTTTTTTCTAATTTTGGCAATTTTTTTAGTTTTGACACTTTTTTTCTCGTTTTGGCGATTTTTTCGGTTTTTGGCGTTTTTTTATTTTTTGGCGATTTTTTCGCTTTGGCGATTTTTTTTTTTAATTTTATCTATTTTCGGTTTTTGGCGTTTCTTCATTTTGGCGACTTTTTTCATTTGGGCGCTTTTCTGGTTTTGACACTTTTTTTGTCATTTTGGCGATATTTTCGGTTTTTGGCGTTTTTTCACTTTGGCGATTTTTTTTTTAATTTTGGCGATTTTTTCATTTCGGCGATTTTTTCGAATTTTGTGACTTATTTTAGTGTTAGAATTTTTTTTTAATTTCTGCGATTTTTTTCGGATTTTGGCGTTTTTTCACTTTGGCGATTTTTTTTTTTAATTTTGGCAATTTTTTCATTTTGGCGATTTTTTCGAATTTTGTGACTTGTTTTAGTGTTAGAATTTTTTTTAATTTCGGCGATTTTTTTTCGGTTTTTGGCGCTTTTTTTCACTTTGGCGACTTATTTTAGTGTTAGAATTTTTTTTACTAATTTTGGCGATTGTTTTCGGTTTTTGCCGCTTTTTTCATTTTGGCAATTTTTTCATTTTGGCGATTTTTTCGAATTTTGCGACTTATTTTAGTTTTAGAATTTTTTTTTTAATTTTGGCGATTTTTTTCGGTTTTTTGCGATTTTTTTCATATTGGCGATTTTGTCGGTTTTTGGAGTTTTTTCTAACTTTGGCAATTTTTCTTAGTTTTGACACTTTTTTTCTCGTTTTGGCGATTTTTTTAATTTGGAAGATTTTGTCGAATTTTGTGACTTATTTTAGTGGTAGAAATTTTACATTAATTTTGGCGATTTTTTTCGTTTTGGCGATTTTTTTCAATTTTTGGCGATTTTTTTGGGTTTGGCGATCTTATAATTTACAGCGATTTAGAAATCACATTCACAAGGTGCAACATTATTAAAAAATCGCGTTATCGCTCATCACTATACGGAACCCTAACAAAAGGGAACTTCTGATACCTTTCACGCACGTTTCGTTATTTAGAGTTTTCTTATTTAGTTACAATCACTGACTAATCGATATACCAAACATTAAAATTAATTAATTTGTAATATTTGTATGTACATAAAGTAAGAACTTAAAACAAGACACAATTCGATAAGTCCAAAAGATCAAATGCACATACAAATGTATGTACATATATACATAGATACATACATTAGTATGCACATAAATGCATAAGTATGTACATACATATATTAAGACATACATACTTACATATTTTAGTAAAAACAAACCAAAATGATACAATTACAAACGAACAAACACGTATGTATATAAACAAATGTATAGAAACATGTATCTAATGCAGTGGAATTCTTTTGTTTCTGCAATATAAATGTTTATTTTTTTAATGGTGCAAAATTAGCCATAATGAAATTTATTATAATCTATCTTTAACCTTTTCCGAAACGAATACTGTTTTGAGTTCTTGCTAATATATATTTTTATAATAAAAAATATAACGTAAATTGAATACACTCAAAAAAAAACATGACATGTACTATTATTAAGAAAATTTTTTTCCTAAATTCAAATAAAAAAAATTTCTAAGTTTAAGTAATTTTTTTTAAGTTTAAGTAAATTTTTACAAAAATCTAGTAAAAATTACTTAATATAACTAAAAAATAAGAAGTTCATATCCTCAAAAATAGTTTATAAAAATACAGCATAAATTTCTCACATTTCAGGAAATGTTTGACTGACTTAAAGGAAATATTTACTAAGAGTAGGAAAATGGTTATAAACTGGAAGGAAATTTTGTATTAAGGACTAGTAAATTTCATCTTAAATCAAAAAATAAACTTTAAGAAATGAATTACTCCTGATTAGTTCATGAAATTTGACTTAGTTAGAAGATGTAAAAAGGTATACTAAATTTTACGAAAATATTTACCAGTTGTCAATATTTTTTCTTTGAATTATAGAATTTTTTATTAATTTGCATTTAGCGAAAATTCTAAGTAAATTTTTCATATTTTCGAGGAATATTTGAACTTGAAATTTATTTTTCTGTAAATAAAATAAAATTTTAAAACTCAATAATTGCAATGCTTATTCAAGATCATGTTCAATTTCGCCACTTATGCTAACTTCATGCCATTTTTTTTCTTATACATATGGCCGTAACTATATATTTCTAGTAGCCATAATCAATTACCCCAAATAATCTAATGGTACTCGTCTATTAGGTGAGGTTTATTAGATTTAATAAAGTTTGATTGATTGATTGAAAGGAAGGGCTAGCCTCAGTGGTTACCAGAGAATTTGGTCTACCCTCGTTTTTTTCTGTGAGTATAGCATAGTAGGGGTTTTATTTGTAGTACTATGTGTATTAGGTTCGTTAATGTAAAACATCGACTATTTCAGTCAATAACAGGGAGTCTTATAAAATTTAATGTAAAAACCCAGTCATGAATATATGGTCCTGAACCCCCGCCTCCGACTGATCGCTAGCGGTTATAGGCTCCCATGCGACTACAATAATTGTGGCTTTCTTGCCTTCAACGTTACTTTTGATGTTTCCTAAAAAAATGTATAAGGGTTATACACCCGCGTTTATGGTGCACTGTTCATTACAGTGTTTGTGGTTTGGTGTTCAATAATGTTGTCCTCCTCTGCCGGAATAATTTATTTTATTTTTTGGTTGTTATTATTAAGTTGGTTGCAGTAATTGAGCTGACGAAGCATTCGACGGAAAAAAGCATATGATGTCACATATTAAATAAGTTCTATTTAAAATAGTAGTGTAATTTTTGGCCGGTCTTAAATCGTGTTAAAGTCCTAAGCAAATACATGTGATGCAGCTGCATTTCATAATCGAGCGGTATAAAGCTCTACTATTCCAAAAATAGTTCAGATGGCAGAGACCTCTAAAATGACCTAGTTAAGTGCAGATAAGATTCTCTATCACTTGCACTATAAATTAAAATACTGTTTACACAAACATTTTAATACTTCAAAGTTCTTATCAGTAGACAAAAAAAACATAACAAGCTGCTTGTAAAATTTTTATTATATTTAAAGCACAAAAATCTTTATCTTAAAGTGTCTAACTTTGTTAATAATAGCTAAGAAAAAACTTCAAATGTTAACAATCTCTTGTTAACACACAAGCACCATCTGCCTTCAACACATAGCCAGCTTTACAATGGCAACCAGGGACACACTGTAAGGTACATGCTTGAGGGCCAGGTTGTTCACACCTTTGTGGACAGCGACTACCACAAGAGTTCCACTCCTGATTGGGAGGACATTGTTTACCTGCAGAAGTTAAAGTTATAATTGTTATAATTGTGATTAAAAAAACTGACTGCAAGCAGTTTAATTCCTTGATTTTTTTTATTACCTTGAGCTTGTATTGTAGCAGCAAAAAGCACAACAATTGCAAAAACGAAGAAGATTTTTTGAAACACTTTATTCATTTTATTAATAACGTTTTACGTTTAAGTTTTAAACACAAATAATTTCTTTGCTGGCGCAACTGACACTTAAATACTAAAAAATTTCTTAAATAAACAATTTATTATTGAATTTGTTTTTATTTTGTCTATTAAATATTTAAATTCTAAACGTGATATTTTGGAGTGTGTGTGTGTGTGAGTGTGTATTTCCATTTTTGGAAGTGAGGTAATCTAATTGTACTCGTATATTAAAAATCCCATTAATAAAACAATTGCTGCAAATGAGGCGATAGAGGAGAGAAAACAGTATGAAAGATTACAAAAGTTGCAAAAAATTATTCCAATGAGAAATAAAGAAATAATAACATAAATGAAAAATTTTAAAATACCCCGATATATGTATCTAGAAAAAGATGTGCTATCGGCTAAGTGACTGAGCTGATTTTCTTCAAGCTAAGAACACTCTCGATCAAGTTACGTTTCAAACGAAAAAAAAACTACATCAAAATTGGTCCAGCCGTTCAGTCTGTACGTGAACTGGTACATACACACGGACACACAGATACACAGATACGCACTACAGACTTAAAACACCCCTTCTATTGGTCGGGGTTTAAAAATAACTTTTAGTACTAAATCTCTATTTTAATTTCAAACCTTATTCTATTATTTGATTTTGTAATAAAAAAATGTCAAGAGTGCTTAACTTGAATATAACGGGAAAAATATGTGTGAATCTTTGTTTGTTACCCTGTCGATATTCTAAAAAAATATTTTTATTCTATATTAGCAAACGATAATTTAAGAATGCTTGCGTGTTCTACTGAAAGCGATAACATGATGTACTTATCTTTAAGAATATATGTTTTTATTGAAGCACTCAAATTTAGACACACACTCTCTAAATTCAAGGCATCACTTAATTCATTTTACAGGAAACTATTGATAATGCGTTTCAACCAAACTTACGATCATACAAAATATGAGTCGAGTCGATTTTAAAAAGTACGAACTTAGAAAACTAACTCCGCTAATTGAGA
Source organism: Tachina fera (assembly GCA_905220375.1). Lineage (NCBI taxonomy): Eukaryota > Metazoa > Arthropoda > Insecta > Diptera > Tachinidae > Tachina > Tachina fera. The sequence goes on along the minus strand of LR999967.1, from coordinate 96,028,586 downwards.
TATATTTTCGGACTTTGTTTTTAATTTTTCTATTACAAAGAGCCTCAAATATCCCAAAGAAAAAGTGCCTTTTTAACAGTGTCTTTACATTAAAAAAATAACTTTTTATAAAGTAAGCTTTTAATAATAGGAAATTTTTCAAAAAGTACCTTTTACAAAAAAAAATTACAAAAAGTAACTTTTACACAAATTACTTTTTACAAAAGGTAATTTTTACAAAAAAAAATACAAAAGGAACTTCTACAAACAAAAAAACCATTTAGAAAGAATAAATTTTACAAAAAGTACCTTTTACAAAAGATACTTTGTACATAAAGTACCTTTTACAAAAATTACATTTCCGAAAAAGTACCTTTTACTAAAAGTACTTTTACAATAAGTACCTTTTAAAAAAAGTACATTTAACAAAAATTATCTTTAAAAAAAAGAAAATTTACAAAAAGTACCTTTCATAAAAAGTACCTTTCACAAAAAGTGCCTTTCCCAAAAACTACCTTTTACAAAAAGTACCTTTAAAATAAAGTAACTTTTACAAAAAGTACTTTTCACAAAAAGTATCTATTACAAAAAGTACCTTTAACAAAAAGTACCTTTTACAAGAAATACATTTCAAAAAATTTACTTTGCAAATGAAGTACCTTTTACAAAAAAATATTAAACAAAAAGTACCTCTTACGAAAAGTACTTTTTACAAAGGGTACTTTGTACATAAAGTAACTTTTACAAAAAGTACTTTTACTAAAATTATCTTTTCCAAAAAGTACTTTTTCCAAAAAGATTTTTTACAAAAAGTACCTTTTACAAAAGATACTTTGGACATTAAGTACCTTTCAAAAAAGTATTTTTTGAAAAAAGGTAAATTTTACAAAAGGTACTTTGTACATGAAGTATCTTTCACAAAAAGTAAGTTTTACAAAAAGTACCTTTCACAAAAATTACCTTTTACCAGAAGTACCTCTTACAAAAGGTACATTGTACATGAAGTAGCTTATACATAAGGTATCTTTTATACACGAAGTGCCTTTAATAAAAAGTATTTTTTACAAAAAGTACCCTTTAAAAAAGTACCTTTTCAAAAAGTTCCTTTTGAGAAAGTAGCTTAAAAGACAAAAACTTTTAAAAGGTAACCTTTAGAAAAAGTACCATTAAAAAGGGACTTCCTAAACAAGTTCTTATGAAATAAGTACCTGTTGAAATAGGGCCAATCTGATAATCACGTTATAAGAAGTACCCTTAAAAAAAGTATCTTTAAAAAGGGCATTTTGAAAGACTCTCTTACAAAATAGTAGCTTTTTAAAAAAGTACCTTTAAAAGTAATTATTTAAAACTACCTTTTTAAAATAGTACCCTTTTAAAGGTACTTTTTCAAAATATCACCTTTTAAAAATAGTATCTTTTTTTCTATTGAAACGTTTTTGTTTAAATACCTTTTAAGAAAGTACCTTTAAAAGAAGTCTGGCCGCATCCAAAAAAAATATTTGAGCTTGAAGTGTACGTTAAAACAAAATTTCAATACAAATTTTGACAAGAGAACACTTAAAGTTCAAATTAATTTTTTTTTTGGGTACAGCCCATATTATTTAAAAAAAAAGTACCATTTAAAAAATTACGATTACGCTTTTACTAATATATTTGTTGGATGGACCATTCTTTGTTTTTGTTTAATTTTTTTTTTGTTTTTACTTGTGCTAACCTCTGAAATACACTTTAAGCCACGCGAAAGGTATGGTCTTTAAAACATATATTTTATTAAAAGTACTTTTAGTAAGTTAATCTTACATAACTGTCTGAAAGAATATACATTAAAATAGCTTATTTAATTATTATAAACAAAGAAAATAATAAACAATGCTTTTTTTCAACAGGAGATTTTCAATGAATAATATTTTAAAACAGCTTTTTCCTTAAAACTGTTTTTTTTTTGTTAAAAAACATGTGTGCAGTGTTTGTATATTTACAGAAAAAAATAAGACAAATTTGTTTTTAATATTTTAATTCTATTTAACGCATATTAAAATTAATATGAATTTTAAACATTTATTTGTTGTTGCTTAAGCACAACGTTGCTGCACCACACAGTAGAGTTCAACTACAGTTCCAAAAAGCTGCTTGTAAGCTTATGTAAGCTACACTTATAGATTTTGTGAATTGCAATTTCACAATCAAACATAAAACATAATTTTTTGTTTTTTTAAGTGTGATATTTTTCTATACTTATAGCCTTGTAATTCTCAATAATCTATTGACAGTTTGTCTATAAGCATTTTGGAGTTTTTGTAAGCTTTTTTGAATTAAGGTTGAAATAATGAGTAGCTAGGGCAGCAACGAAATGATTCTAAGCGTGCTTAGCAAACAATAAATAAGTTGGTATAAATAAGACTTGTTTCTATTTAATTTGTTTTAAGCAAAATTTGATTTTATAAACAAGAGCTTATCTCTGTATTTGTGCATTTAAAGTGAGTTATTGCTTCTTTAGCTGTCTTTTTATAATATTTAATTATTTAAATTAAAAAACTTATTTTATAAGTTTATATTTTAAAACCAAAACCAGTTATCAGATAGAGAAAAAAATTGACAGAAGTGCAATGAAAAAAAAAATCATAAAGAATATTTTAATTTTTTTTATGAAAATGTTACCATGCCAACCAAGTTAATTAAATAGAAATTTTTATATAAACTTTCTATTTTAAATGAATGTTGACTAACTAATTAAAAAAGATTTATTAACATTTTTTTTATCAAGTCTTAAAATCATCAAGATGAATATAAAAAAGATTTGTATAGCATTAAAATTAAACTTTTCAAAGTAAATGTTGCTGCAAGCATTTAATTAACCTTAAGCAGTGAAACAGATTCAAAATTTATTTTATTAAGCATTATAATTTTTCATGAATTAAATGAGAATCATATTTGGAGAAAGGTTTAAAAGTAAAAGCATACACTTGGAAACAGTGTGCTCTCCTCTCCACTGTTACTTGCTACTCACATTCTTTACAATTAAAATGATTACATTTTTTTCAAGTTAAGTAATGTTTTTGCATACTCGTATAAAAGAAATACTCGTATGTGTGTATGTTTAAAAATAAACAGATAATAAGGGTTTTCATGAGACTGTTCAAAAGTCTCGCGAACTGTGCAATTGTGCGTTTTTACACTCTCGTAAATAAAATGTCAAAAATTTTATAGAAATTTATTTACACAAACCTGTTAAGTTTGCCCAATAATTTTGGCTCGTAAACTTAAGCTGTGCAATTGTGCATTTTGTAAATATCAACTTCTAAATATGTTTTTTAATTAAATATTGCTTTAAATTTTATTATTTTATTTTTATTTAATTAATTTTTTGACGTTTGTTTTAAATTTTCATTAGTTGTTTGCACAAAAGGTTAAAAGGTGCTTCATGAAACAAGTCTGGCAAGTTTGCCCAATTGCACAAATGGCAACTTTAAGAGTTCTCATGAAAACCCTTAATATTTTTAAAATATTAACAAAATACCTAAACATTATTATGTGATGTAGAATAATAAATAACATTAAAATTCAGCTGTTAATGAAAGTATATAAACAAGATAACAAACTAAAAAGCAATTAATTATTCCCAAAAATACAAAAATTTAGCTGTGGGTAATTCCCCAATAGATAATGTAAAGCAGCAGTTCCGTTCAGCTTCACTATCAGCAAGTGAAGATTATTCTTATTTCTCTGTTTAGATTAAGTTGAAATATGCATAATGCATGAAACACATTAAGCACAGCAGGCTACACAACAACGCGGCTACAAATATTACAAACAGAAAAGAACAATGTAGAATCATTTTTTGGCAATGATTTTGCTTCATGCGTGTTTCTTGTTAATTGAACATGATTTATAGTAATTGTCAAAAAAAAATCCGTTTGAAATAACTTTATTTCACGTTATATTAACATTTAAGTACTATTAAAATTAAAATGAAGAAATCATATTGAATCAGAGTTATTTCAAGTTAGATCAACATGATTTTAATTTAATGTAATAATTGTAGTTTATTATTTACTTTACTTAACTTACGTGTGGTTGACATAGACATCAGAAAAATTTTTGTAAATTAATTTAAATTAAAAAAAGATTTGAACTCGGAACTCATCGCGTGGTAGTCAACGTGCTTACACAACAACTTTAAATATTCTTAAGATACACACTAAATATGTACCATCTTGAACTAAATTACAATTTAATATTAATTCTAGACATTTTACATACAATTTGTTTGAAAAGTTTTAGTTTTAATTTAAAAAAAAAAAAACAAAATGGTTTGCCTTGAAAAGTTTTAGTTATAAAAAAATACAAAATACTTTGTTTACCCCAGGATTCGAAACTGCCATCCTCCGAATGCAAGACTAGTACACTGCCTACCAGCCAGCAGCAGTTTGTTGGCTGTTTACAAACAAAAAAAAACAACAACAACACACAAAAAAACCCAATACAACTATTGCAGCTATGAACAAAGCAAATAACCACCAACACACTCAAACAACGCAATAAATTTAATGTGATTTTAATGAATTTGAATTAACCTTTTTGGCATGTTGATTTTGCTTTGGTATTTTGTTCTGTGTGTATTAACTGCTGTTGCCGCTTAAGATCGCTTCAGTATTAATACTTTTGTGGAAAATGCAGCTCTGACATGTTGAGTTGTTATTGTTTTTTTTGAAATTTTTTTTAACAAATATAAGACCAGGGATGAATTTTCGTCAAAAGTATTAATACTTGTATTGTAGTCTCAAACAGCCTTTAATTACATTGACAACGACAGCAACATCATAAACACTTGATAATGAAGTAAGAAGACAGACATATTTCAGTGGTCACACTTTTAGATAGTTATTAGACATTTATAGTATAAAAAAAATATTAGAAGTAAAAAAATTTCATATATTTTTTAGTCAGGCTTAAGTTCAGTAATTTCAATTCTTATTGAATGAAATATTTTTATTAATTAATGTGAGTTTCTAAAGAAGAGAAGAAAAATTAAACTTAGACTTTAAGCTGGGGGAAATACCGATACTTTTCTGTGCAGCCACGCACTTCATCAGTACCCTAGTCTATCTATCTACTTGGGTAGAGATTCTTATTAACATCAGCTATTTAACTATTTAAATTTTCAATGAAACGGAATATGAGAAACGATTGTTGTGTATACAATTGATTTACCTTTGGTAAACACATTTATAAGTATCACCATTAATTTTCTGTTTTTACTTTTTTTAATTTCTAACTAAAAATTATTTCTGATTAAAAATCACTAAAAGTTCAATTAAAAATTTACAAATGTTTCACTTAATTTCATATATTTTTATACATATCACACAAATATATATAAAAACCCATCATTTGATTTTTTTATATGAATTTTTTCCTTTCTGTTATATAATATCCAATAATTTTAATGTGCTTAAATAAATAAATTTGAACATAAAGTAGCAGAGACAAAAACCAAACATTTCAGCAGAGCGAATTTTACACTTAACAGCGCACTGTTAATTATTTAACAGTACTCAACAAATTAATAGGACTTATTAGGAGTGTCGTATTACGATTTCGACTACGACGATTTTATACTAGACTACGGCACTCGTAATTATATCTATTATTCCGCAGCGAAATCTTGGAATAAGCAACTAATGGTGCTGAAAAACATTGTTGCTCCAAGGAAAAATAAAAATATAAAATTCAATTAAATATTAATTAAAACAAAAAATTACAAAAACTTCAATACAAAGACATTCTCAAATCTTATCAAGAAATTCATGTTGTATTGCTGTTGTATTGTTTTACACATTAAAAACAAACTACTTAATATTTAGTTCAAATCGAATAGCTAGCTGGCAACAACTTTATCAAGAAATCTTTTATATTTTTCTTTCTCTTAAAAATAAAACTTCCAACAAGTAACAACAGACAACAGAAAATCAAAAGATCTTAATCAATTGTTGGCTGGACTTGAGTTGGCGATCAAAATATGCTGCACCAAAAAAACGCCACAATACTTTTTATATTTAATTTATTTTATTTTTTTTAATAATAAATAAATTACATTAATATTAAATGTATTTATTCTTGAAGTGCTGCTGCACACACACACACACACACACACACATAACAAATATGATCCGCAAGCAACATGCAGCTATTGTGAATATTTATGGCAATTATCGTGAGAAACTTTTATAAAATTAATATCTTTTTACTAAAGCTGGAAAAACTTTTAGCATAACAATTTCATAATAACGAAGGTCAACTGAGAGGCTTGAGATAATAATTTATTTATTTTGTTAAATTGTAGCACAGGGAAGTGATGAAGTTTTTTTTTTAACTGAAATGTTTAGCAACATGCTGCTCGTATGCAAAGTTGCCGTAATTGATGGGAATGGCTTTGAGGGTGTTGATACGAGTACTAATATTGAATAAATTTTTAACATGAGATTAAATAATATGTAATTTATGTAAATATATTTTGCTATGCAGTTTGTTTGTTTTTCCCATAGATAATATTAAATATAATGTGTTAATATATTATATTCAGTGAATATTCAATATTATATTTTATATGCAAATATTTTATATTTAACTACATATATTTACTTAATTCAAGGCATATTTATATTTAAAATTAGAATTTTTGGTTCAGTATTTTATTATTTTTTTTTCTTTAGAAGGAGAAGTAAATGTTAATTAGATTGAATTTTTTTGATCCAAATTGGCATTTCTTGGTGATATTGAATACAAGGCAAGAAACAAAATTCTCGTATTCTATTTCACGAAATGTTTATGTTGATCTTGACTGATCTCTACCCAATTACATAAAAATTGATGCCGATAAAGTGCGTGGCGGCAGAGAAAATGCAGCATTAGTTAAATTAAAATTATTTTTTCTTGTCTTCTTTAATTAAAAAAAAAAATTAATAATAAAAAGAAAAACTATTTTGAGTGAAAAACAACTTGAAAATATCTTATATATAAATACAACACACATATTTTTTTCATACACTTTTAAGTATCTTATACTCCACCAATGTTATTGAAACAAATATTGTTTGAAAGGTATTTTTATGTAGTTATGCCTAATATAAATTTTTTATGAAAATTGTTGGATTAAAAGTGATAAAAAAGCGATTTAAATTTGCTTGAAAAAAAAGAAAATTTTATTATTTGTTTTTGTTTTGTTCACACTTGCTCATAATAAATAAAGACAAACTAAGTGTCAAGTGGTCTAATTTAGACCACCGTGCGATCCTAGTTTAAGTAAAAAGTATGAATATGAAAAATTATTTATTGGATAGAAAGTTTATAATACGTATATCGGTGGCTTAAAATAAAAAAGGCGCAACTCGAATTTTCAATATTTTATAAGAGCAGAAAAAAAACTGAATAAAAACTTAAGCATTTAAATACTAAACTATATTTTAAATTGTCCTTAAAACTTTTCAACCTTATTTATACAAAATTATTAAGGCTTTTAAAGGATTGTTAAGAAAAATTTTTTATGAAAATTTGTTTTGAAAAACTTTTTTTAATCCTTAATTAGTTTCATATACAAGGCTGTTTATTTTTAACTGTTATGTACTTAGTTCCTTAAGGTTCATGTAATTACACGTTGAAATACGAGAAATCTTCTAAAATAATTGAGATATGTCTTTTTTATATTCAGCCATCGGTATAATCTATTTATGGTAAAAATTATATTTGATAAATATTTTAAACTTATTTTAGAATTGAACATATATTAATTTATTTTTTTTTTTGAATTCTCCGCAGGTAATTTTTATATGTAATGAAGTCGCAAGCAACACAATCATCTTGGAAACCTTAAAAGTGGAGGCTCTAACTCTAAAACGAACTGGCTGTCATATCAAAATTCTAAGAAATTGATTTCAAGTTGTATGTAATTTTTCGAATAATACAGTTGTAGTAAATAATACAGTAGAACCCCGACAATTCGTAGTCGCAAGGGACCATGAAATTTTTTTTACAAACTACAGTTTTTTTTCGATTTAACGAAGCTAAAATAAGAAAATTTGTGGAGGATTTGTTTCTTTTTATTTTATGCTTACACACTTATTTGATGTGATATTTTGCAAAATAAAATGACAAGCTAATAAAAAAAATAATTAATTTTAATATTCAGTTTTATATCAATTAAAAGAACATTTTATGGATCAATATGAGTATTAAAGAAATTTAAAAAAAATTGCAACAAATTATAAAAAACTTCCACAATTAAAAAAATTAAAAGAAATTAAAAATTTTTTTTGAAGAAAAAAATCGAAAAAATTCTAATTTTTTTTCCAAAAAGTTTTCTTACGAGGTAAATTCAATCATGTCTTTTCAATCGATATACATCGATATAAGGGCTAATAAATGGTTGAAAACTTATTAGCACTATTTGATTCAGCTTACTCGAGTAACTGTAACCCACTGGATCTCCGGTTTGTTACAAAAAAATTTCGAATTCGAACACAGTGTTATTGTGCATTAATTGGCTCAAAACACATATCCCTAAAATTTTCCAAATATTTTTTAGAATTAAAAATTAAAATAAAGAAATTTTACTGCACTCACTTCAATAATTTCCTTAGTGTTTTCCCTCCTAATACTAAAAAATTAAACTGAGGTAACTTTGTGTTTCAGCTAACGATATATACATATATATTACAGACGAGCGAGTGAGTAAAATTAATCTCAGGATCATGCGCGTGCTCACGCACGGCAAGATTTAATAACTCCACAATAACTTCACGCTCACGAATGCAATATTTTTAATTACACACCACGGGAATTATTTTGCATATGTGCATATACATATGCATATGTATGTATGTCCAGGCTGCCCAGAGAAGCACGACAGTGCCGAACATCAATCGGCTTTTTATACAAATGAATACATATACGCTTGTACATTTCTCTCGGTTCTATCTCTGTGGGCAGCTCTGATGTATGTAAATAACTACAAAGTGATTTACATATGCATACATACATATGCATACGTAAAATAAAAATTCAAGAAAAAGATTTTAAGAAATGTGTGAAAATTATATTCAAAATCACGCACCATCACTCACGGTATTATACTTTTTGATCGCGCTTATGCACTCACTTGTAATTTTCTTTATTTTTAAGTAACGATCCACTTAAACCACACGTGACTCGCACGTGACACACACAAAAATCACGACAGTTGCACTTCTCTAATATATATTCATACATAGATTTGTAGTATTAATTTTTCGTGCTGCATTGTGAATTATAAAAAGATTATTAACAGCCAATTACGATTTATAAAAGTTCAAATAGACTTTATATTAAAAGGAAAAAAACGAATTAACGAGAAGAGAGAAATTTATGGAATTATTCCTATTTCCGTTAGACACAAATAGTTTCTTGCGAATTTTTAAATAAATTATTTTGTTCAAGCTTTATATTTTTATTTTTCAGTTCGATATTCCGTTAACCTTGGGTTAACTTCTTCAGGAAATAGTTTAATAATAATAGTTTAATTGAACATATCAGAAAAAGCTCGAAAAATTAGATAAAAAAATTTTCTTGCTAATTATTGAGATTTCCGTGTGAACGTGTTACTAAACATCGGGAGTCTACTGTATTTAAAAAAAATTTTGCTATTTTTACACAAACCATCAATCAATCTATCTGGCAAAAAAATATGCGTTAGCATAAACTGATAATCCATACAAAATATGAATTAATTAAATTGATACTTATGAACAGTAGTTTTCCGTTAATTGATTCACTGATTTAATTAATTTATTTTTTTTAATGAATGAATTAATATAATATGACATAAATAGTTTATCCATTTAATTGCTCTAAATATTTATAAATTTTTGATAGATCATTTAAGTGAAAATTACTGTAACCTATTGTGTTGGCCCATCCAATATATTTAGATATACATAATTTGTATCTAGATATCATCTCATGTCAAACTTCATCTAATAAAATTAGAAATTAGTAAATCACACATTTTGCCAGACACCTTAATAGCGAGTGGGTTTATAGCTTTTGTTTTATTTAATTAAAGGGAATGTACAATTAATAAAAATTAAATGGCAGTTTTGGTTTTCTTTTTTTTTTTTGTACGGGGCGCAACAAGTGACTTGTTAACACTCTGCGGGAGATTTTTCAAAATGAAAGGAGTGTCAGATTTAATAGTGACCAATTAATTTTACTCCCGTTTAGTTTTTACTATTTAATTATTTATTATTTGTCAAGCTAACATTTATTGATTTGAATATTATCATAAACTATTTTATGATTTTATTGTAATTAAATTAGTGTGGGATAGTGAAAAGCTTAAGCTTAACCCTAAACGTATTTTTATTATTTAATTTTTTTAAGATAAAAAAATTTTAAATATTATGTGCGTTTGTAAAATTTATTCGCTGAACATATTAGACAAAATGTGTGTGTGGTGAAGGAAAGGGAGTTCGAGGCCAATCATGAAAATCCAGGAAAGCCTTGCTATTTTTGCTTTGAACCTTACATCGCTTTTATGTAAAATCTTACCAGAAATATTTTTCTGGAACATTTTAACCCTATAGCTCATCTGTGCATGGGTATTTTTGGTCCCGTTCGCAATAGGGAGGAAACAGGAAGCCTTAGATAGCGATATAGTGCATTACGATTTTCTAAGAAAAACTATTTATCGGAAAATTTTAAAAAAGCTTTAAGCTTTACACGTTTAAGGGTTAATTTGGGAATTGAACATTTTAATTTTTTTTTTAATCGATTGCTTGAGTTTAATTTTCTTACCCTGATACTAGAATTTTATGGCAAAATATTTTGGTAGAATATTTGTGCCCTTAATTATGAAAGTGGTCTAAGTCATATATTTCTTTGATCGAAATATTTAGAAGATTAAATTTGAACAAATCAAAAACTATTTTTATATTATGCAACCTTTTAGTTAAGAGTTGTACTATTCTCGATTAATATAAACATATTTAACATTTGTTTAATATTTATTGAAGATTTTTTAAAATTTATTGGAAATTTTGAGGCAAAAATGCACATGACTTAAGCCACTTTCATAATTAAGGGCACATTTGTAAAGCAAAAGCGAAAAGTATCAAAAGTACTTTAGGTAAAATCTTATGGGCAACAGTTTTGTGGAAGATTTTTTTACTCCAACCCTTCTCTATGTTGGTGTTAATTAGCACCTTTCAAAAAACTTCAAACGAAGAAAAATACGGGTTAAAATTCTCTCAAAAAAATATATGTGCAATAAAATTATGACAGATATGTAAGTCTCTACATTCATCATCTAAAAGTGGCAAAAGTATTTAAATAAAACATAAATGTTATCTTTTAAGGGTTAATTTTTAACTAAGTAACACAAAACTATATATATGAGGGCTTTTAAGGGTTAATTTTGAACTTATTCACTTTTGAACTTAAAATATTGAATGTGCTCAGTTGGGAAAAATTTTACTGTGAGATCTGTAAGGCTCTAACTATTTTTTATGAGGGTGTTTTTGAAGCCCTAAAATAAGGGGTCAAAATTTTCCCTTCATGGGCTTCGAAATATTTTTAAAAAATTGTCTCTTTTCACTTTTTTTATAAGTCTCTAAATACTGCTGAGCTCTAAATTTAAATATAATATCACAAATGAGTCGTAGAGTGCGCTCAAGGGTTAATGTCTTGTTGTTCACTCTTAAACTTTATTTCCGGGAAGAGGCCACTACAATAGTGTTACACAAAACACTGCGAAGAACATTTTTGTGGAACATTTTTAACTCTAAGTGTTCTTTGTATGAATACTTCGATTTTGCTTTGTACAGGGGTCAAATACGTACGTTAAAAGAAGCATTTAATGGGTTAAAGTGCTCTACAAAAAAAATTACCATAAAATGCTTATATCAGGGTATGAATATTCAACTCAAGCATTAAAAGTATAAATAAAAAAATTAAAATGCGTTTGAGGGTTAATCTCATACTTATTGCACAATGGCACCTAAAGAGTGCTTTTTATATAAATTTTATACTCCAGGGGACTATATGGATTCTTAAAATAGGGTTCGAAAATTCAATTGAAATAACATATATAAATATAAAAAATTAAAATGCGTTTGAGGGTTAATTTCATACTCATGCACAATGGGGCCTAAAAAGTAGCACTAAGGCTGATTTCATAAGGTTAGTTTATATGGAAAAAAATTAGAAGAACAATTATACTTTTTAATAAACAGAACAGACAAATTATGCCCCTATTAGTAGAAAGTGAACTAGCCTAGAATTTTTTTAAATAAAACTCTCTGAGAAAAATCGGTGATTTTTATATAAATTTTGTACTCAAGAGAAGCGTCTGGATTATTAAAATAGGGTACGAAAATTCAACTAAAATAACCTATATAAATAAAAAAACTGAAATTCGTTTAAGTGTTAATTTCATACTTATGCACAATGGGACCTAAAAAGTACCACTAACGTACCTTCTCACAATGTATGGTTAAAAGATAACAGGGACTTTAACGGCAAGTTTTGCATGAAGAACTGTCAGTTAAAGTTCACGTTAACTCTTAACCATACATTGTGAAAAGGGACGTAAAGCAGTTTTTATAAGGTTAGTTTATATGGAAAAAAAATTTTAGAGAACTGTTTGACTAGCATATAAATAAATAAAATACTTATTAATGAACAAAAAATACAAATTAGGGCCCGGTTACCAGAATTCAGAAAGTCGAGGAGTCGACTAAAACACTCAGAAAAATGTTTGCTTTTTACTCGACTGCGCTACGCAAAGAAGGATGTATGTATGTATGTATGTATGTATGTGTGCTCTTTTGCGGCACTTTATAAGCTGAACCCTGGGGGTGTTATTGACAAAATTCAATATGGCGGCAAACAGACGCCATTTTGTAAACCTTAAAAAAATAAAAGAACTATATCAAATTTGGAATCATTCGACAGGTATTTTAAAAACATCCTAAGGTTTTCTTATGATTTTTAATATCTAAGGACCTATAAGGATATTTAACAGTTCAAAGTTGATCGCAGTCGAGTTGTTTGATTTTTTTTTAAACTAGTAAATTGCTACATGAATTGTCTACTTAATGAAACCGTTTGGAATATTAAAATAGGGGGTAAGTAATTTGTTTATGTGTAAACATCTATACGGTGGGGGTAAAAATCTTTTTCACAATAAAATCAGAAATTTTGAGTAAGATCGTAAAGCGTTATCAAATCGGTGTAAGCTATGTATGATTGTATTAATGTAATCACAGGAACAAGAAGTGCAGAGAAACTTAACAGCTGCATAGAAATACACTCAACCGAATTTTAAAGCATACCTTCAGGAGCAATGTTAATTTTAATATAAATTGCTTGTGAAGTGTAATAGTGTTGCCAGTGGGGATAATTGTGTTAAAAAGTTGAAAAATATAAAATAAATAAAATATATATAAACTTTTAAATAAAAGAGCGTTTTAAATGTCAAATATTTGTTTAAAAAATATATTAGTCCTTATTAAGAATTTATAATATTATATTATAACATATCTTCATTACTTCAGTACTGTTGCCTTACACTGAAGCTGGTGCACGACAATTGGGTAACAATCTCCATCTCATGCCAATTATTATGGTTGGAGATTTTAATACAAATTTTGCAAACCCACAGTCACAAGCTTTATCAAAATTTTTATTTGACGTTTTCCACTTTCATATATGAGCAATTCATCATAAACCCCCACAACTAGTAATTCCACTACTATAGATGCAGTTTTTCATAGATTTTCAAATACAATAGAGTCAAAAATTTACATATCTTATTTATTATTATTTATTATTTATAAGCCAATATAAAAAAAACTTTTTCATTACTAGATGTGTACACATCTCCCCTGTGATCATACGCACTTTGTTTTTTTTTTCAATAGCATAGAATCAGAATTGTTTTCAATTTAATTATAATTTTCTTTTATGTTGTTTTCCCTTATACAAATTGTCTGGGTAACAGGATTTCTAAAGTTAAAAAAAAAATTTCTAATAATAATACTTGACTTAAGTTAAAAATATTTTTAATAACGATAAAAAAATAATAGCTAATTAAATTATCTTTTTCCCAAACCTGTCATTAGCAAATATGCTGCAGCGCAACATGTTGACCGCTTCTTTAAAGACAACAATTTAATTAGTTATGACATATTCAGTGATTTTTATTTAACACAAGGTGTGCCATAATTTATTACTGCATGCATTCTTTCTTAAGAACAAAAACATAACATTCTCTTCTTTAAAACTGACCGCTAAATAGACAAAAAACAATAAATATTTTAATTTAAATACAACGAATTATGAATATGAAATGAAATCGCCTTTTAATTATAAAACTTCAACAAACTGGCAATTTTTTCAACCTTGGCTAATTAATATTGAAATAAAAGAAATAATACATAAACAATTAATTACTAACAATAAAATTCAGCACTAATAACTACAAGTAATTTGTTAAAAATTTTAGAACAAAAAAAAAAACACAACAAACATTAATTTAATTTTTTGTTTTTATTTTCAAGCTATGACAAATCGAAAATAATATTCAACTTCAAGTTACAAAAAGAAAAATTCTTTAAATCTTTTGCGCTGATTTAGTTTGGCATCCAAAAGGTGTGTTCTAAATTTTTATGAACAAAACATATGTACGAGAGTACGAGTAAATAAACAATAATCCTTCATATTAAATCATAATAGTTTGTTTTTTTTCTTAAATACCACATTTTATTAATGTGGCAGCTAAGCAACAAATAGACAACTGCAACTCAAAGAGAATGATTGTTTTTTAAAACGATGCTTAAGGCAAAAAAAATTTTTTTATTTATTTTTTAATCTGATTTCAAACAATTAGAATTATTTAGTCTTAAGCTCAATAATATACATACTGCCTGCCGTCTTGTAATTGTCATGAAATCTAAGGCAAAAGAGATTTTCTACAATAGATATGAAAAGAAATCTAGTGCACAGTTGGTAAAACATATTTTAACTTTTTCTTTAGTTTAGTTTTATTAGAATCATTAAATTGTTTTAACTCAAGATTTTCAAGGTTTACTTGATGCTTAGCACAGGGTTCTCTATAAAAATATTATGCAATAACATGTTAAAATATAGTATGCAATATATGCCATGTTTCAGTTAATTAACGTTTAAGCATGTTGCAAGCTGTTGCATAAAGTTGCCAGCAACAAAATGATTTCATGAGTTTATAAAAATTTAAGATAACAGAAAAATTTAAAGATTTTTTGCTACTCAAATCGGCAAGTTTTGTAGGTTTTATTAATTTTTGTATATAATCAAATTAAAATTAAAACGACGTCACATCAAGACGACAGTCAAAATTTTCACTTGTCTATTCTTTGTCGACAACATTAACTAATTTTAAAATGCTCCATTAATTTACAAAGCCTTAGAGTTTAGTAAGAGATTGTCAATAAGAGCCAATTGTAACCGATAAAGAGTAGAAAAGTGACAATATTTACTGTCGTCTTGATGTGACGTCGACGACGGCATTCACAATATGAGGGATTATGTAGGCAAAATTTGATTTCTTATCAACATGTTCTTAATTAAAAACTAAATCAGGGGGCATATTACGGCATTCGGTATCGAACAAATTTTCATACAATTCGTAATGAGTTTCTATGGAAATTTCAAACGATATCGAATACCGTAATATATCCCCAGATTATAGGTTTATATTTCAAAGCTAATGTATACCTCCTATGAAAATATGAAAAAAAAAACTAAATTTTTCTCAGTTTATAGGCAACAAGAGAAATGTTGCTAACGAATGTTGCTAATGAATGTTGCTATTGTGCCTTTTTATTTAAAGTGACACTATTGTTTGCTTTTAAGGGTTGCGTACACAAAATGTGTAAAACTTTGGCTGCTTCAACAGAGAATATATGAACGCAAAAAATTAAAGGTGTTCTAAAGCGAGCAACGAAACATGTTGAAATCCGGAATGTAATATACAAACAAATATATATAGACACATGAGTTTATCAAAGTTACTGTGTTTTTAGGCAGACTACACCAATTAACACTGAAACCAAAATTTAAAGGGTTTCTATCCGTTAATGTAATTAAGACAACTTGCTGTGTCTTGTTAACCGTAAGAGAGCAAACTCTTGAAATTTTCAAAAAAGGCTAAAACTAAAATATTCCAAAATAAAAAATCATCAAATAGAAAAAAAATCGTGAAAACGGGAAATATCGCCAAAACTAAAATAAAATCGCTTGAACTAAAACAAAGCGAAAAAATCACTAAAAACCAAAAAAATCGCCAAAACTAAAAAAAGCGCCAAGACTAAACAAAAAATTTTTAGAATTGAAATAAATCGCAAATAACCGAAAAAATCAATAAAACCGAAAAATATCGCCAAAACTAAAAAATCGCTAAGACTAAAATAAATCCCTAAAAACCGAAAAAATCTCCAAAAACAAATTCCCCCGAAACCTAAGAAAGCGTCAAGACTAAACAAAAAATTACTATAACTAAAATAAATCGCAAAAAAACGAAAAAAACCACTACAAACCGAAAATAATCGCCAAAACTAAAAAAAGCTTCAAAACTAAAAAAATCGCTAAGACTAAAATAAATCGTCAAAACCCGAAAAAATTCGCCAAAACTAAAAAAGCGCCAAGACTAAACAAAAAATTGTTAGAACTGAAACAAATCGCAAAAAACCGAAAAAAAGCGCCAAAACCAAAAAAAAAATCGCCAAAACTAAAAAAAGCGTTAAAACTAAAATAAATCGCCACAAACCGAAAATAATCGTCAAAACTAAAAAAAGCTTCAAAACTAAAAAAGAGTCGCTAAGACTAAAATAAATCGTCAAAAACCGAATAAATTCGCCAAAACTAAACAAAAAATTGTTAGAACTGAAACAAATCGCAAAAAACAGAAAAAAAGCGCCAAAACCAAAAAAATCGCCAAAACTAAAAAAAGCACTAAAACTAAAATAAATCGCCAAAAACCGAAAATATCGCCAAAACTGAAAAAAACTTCAAAACTAAAAAAATCGCTAAGACTAAAATAAATCGCCAAAAACCGAAAAAATTCGCCAAAACTAAAAAAGCGCCAAGACTAAACCAAAAATTGTTAGAACTGAAACAAATCGCAAGAAACTGAAAAAAAGCGCCAAAACCAAAAAAAATCGCCAAAACTAAAAAAAGCGCTAAAACTAAAATAAATCGCCAAAAACCGAAAAAATCACTATAAGCCGAAAAAAAATCGCCAAAACTAAAAAAATCGCCAAGACTAAAATAAATCGTCAAAAACCGAAAAAACTCGCCAAAACTAAAAAAGGCACCACCAAAACTTACGAAAATCATTAAAACTAAAAAAATTGCTACAAACCGAAAAAATTGCCAAAATCGAAAATAACGCCAGGGGCCAAATCGCGGCAATCGTTATCGAATGAAATTACGAAATATTTCATCAGAGTTTATATGCAAATATTTCGTAATTTCGTTCGATAACGAGTGCTTCGATTTGCCCCCAGAACTAAAAAAAACGTCAAATACCCAAAAAAGAGTTTTACATATGTGACGCGACATGACTAAAGGGTCCTTAAATTACATGTTTTAGGTTTTTGAGACCTAACGCTATATATAGATAACTGATCGATTATTTGATTTTTTATCCGCACAAAAGTCCATTTTCCAAACAGCTACTCATGGTAGTTTAACCTCTTTAACAAACTTTAACCTCAATTATCTTGAAACTACTTTTTTTTTTAAATAAAAATTTCAAAATGAGGTAGCTTCGTCAATATTTGAGACTTTTTCAAGATGTTGGTGTCATTTTGTTTTGCCCATCTTGTTCTTTATCCATTGGCATCAAAACCTCGATTTTGATCAACGGCAAGATAAGGTCCCTTTCGTCATGTTGCGTCACATATGTATGTAGATATGTCTACGATATTGGATTATATACGATAAAGTTCATAAAATGTTACATATCGCCCATCTACTTAGACAGTGTATATTCGTTTTCTTAGCTAATGATGCAAAATAATTTGACATTTTGTAATTTATCTCTTGTAAAAATTTACGCGCTCTACTGAATTTATCTCTTCTTAATAATTGACAAACACAACCAACTTCCCAGAATTTTACTAAGAACCTAAGAAAAATTAGGCAAATCGAGTACACAGAAAAAAGTGTTCACCAATTAATATTTTTAATTAAGAATTTAATTATATTAATTAAATTTTTAATTCTATTAATTAACTTGACTTAAAAAACTTAATTGATATTATCAAATTGATTATAGGTGAAAATTTAATTAATTTTTTAATTGATACTACAAATATTTTAATTAATAGTACAAAATCATTCATATTACTTTTTGTGTGTAAAATTTATCCATTTATTTATTCACTTTAATTGTAGGTTAGCTAATTTGAAGTTATTTAAAAAATAAATGACCTAATTTGGCTAAATAAAATTGTGTTACTAAATAAATTATTATTTTAAGACAAATAATTTAATATCATTTTTGTTTTATTTATTTTTTTATTTCTTATTTTAAACATCTACAATCTCAAATTGTCTAGCAGTCAATAAGTGTCTATAAATGCCTCAAAGCTGACACAGCATAGACAACATAATGTTTATTGAAAATCTGAAATAATTATTTCTTTTAAAAGATTAAAAAATTGTGGCTAATTTTCTTTTAAGAAAACTCTATTTTGTTATTAAGAAAAATGCATTGGTAAAATAAAAACAATTTTTTTTTAAATGGCCAAAGCAGCATTTTGGTTTAAAAAACAAACAAAAAAACATTTTTTTATGGTTGTGACAAGGTTGCATTGATTAAAAAAAAATCAATTTGTATGAACAGCCATGAAAATACTTTGTCATAACGTTGATTGAACAATTTATATGCATATTTTGAAAAATTTTATGGCTGAGAACAGAAAAATTAAAAGCAACAATGTTTTTCTTCAAAAAAAAAAAAGCAAGTAAGAATTAATTTCAGTAGAGTAATTAAGAAAATCACTTTTCCCTAAAGCCTGATATTCTGTTAAAAATTTCACGTTAAATATTGACATAATCCATATAAAAAAGTTTTCATGAAATGTTGCAAAAGTTGTAGTCTGTTTAACTCGTGAAAAATTTATGAAATGTTTCTAGCAATATTTTCTTGCCATCTGCGGAAAAATGAGTGAGACTGGCATTTATTTTGCACGATATATTAACAGCTGTTGTTTTGCTTTACAAAAGTCAATCAATGTTGCATACTTCTAGCCAATAAAAACAACATTTCTTCCAAAAAGTACTAAGGGCAAAACGAAAAAGCACCACAGCTAAAAAATATCTTAAACTAAAAATATATTTGACCCAGTCTATGAAAAGGTGGCTAATGACTCAAAAAAGAGAACGAAGTAGAACAACTACCGAGAATGCATTGTTTATCTTTAACAGCTGATTTCTCGAAATTTCGTTTTTGAGCCATAAGCCACTTCTTCATAGACCGAGTCACATATATTGAAAAAAAAATCCCAAAATTAAAAAAATTTCCAAACGAAAAATCGCCAAAACCAAGAAATCGCTTAAATGGAAAATAAAATCAAAAATAAAATAAATCTCTTCAATGCAAAAAAAAATCATTACAAGTAAAATATTCACCATAAACTAAAAAAAACAAAACGCCAAAACTCAAAAATCGCTTAAACTAAAAATATATATTGCAAAAAACCGAAAATATCGCCAAAACTGAAAAAAACTTCAAAACTAAAAAAATCGCTAAGACTAAAATAAATCGCCAAAAACCGAAAAAATTCGCCAAAACTAAAAAAGCGCCAAGACTAAACCAAAAATTGTTAGAACTGAAACAAATCGCAAGAAACTGAAAAAAAGCGCCAAAACCAAAAAAAATCGCCAAAACTAAAAAAAGCGCTAAAACTAAAATAAATCGCCAAAAACCGAAAAAATCACTATAAGCCGAAAAAAAATCGCCAAAACTAAAAAAATCGCCAAGACTAAAATAAATCGTCAAAAACCGAAAAAACTCGCCAAAACTAAAAAAGGCACCACCAAAACTTACGAAAATCATTAAAACTAAAAAAATTGCTACAAACCGAAAAAATTGCCAAAATCGAAAATAACGCCAGGGGCCAAATCGCGGCAATCGTTATCGAATGAAATTACGAAATATTTCATCAGAGTTTATATGCAAATATTTCGTAATTTCGTTCGATAACGAGTGCTTCGATTTGCCCCCAGAACTAAAAAAAACGTCAAATACCCAAAAAAGAGTTTTACATATGTGACGCGACATGACTAAAGGGTCCTTAAATTACATGTTTTAGGTTTTTGAGACCTAACGCT
The DNA here is from genome assembly GCA_905220375.1 of Tachina fera. Lineage (NCBI taxonomy): Eukaryota > Metazoa > Arthropoda > Insecta > Diptera > Tachinidae > Tachina > Tachina fera. The sequence continues at coordinate 96,008,198 of LR999967.1, read as the reverse complement.
ATATATAGATAACTGATCGATTATTTGATTTTTTATCCGCACAAAAGTCCATTTTCCAAACAGCTACTCATGGTAGTTTAACCTCTTTAACAAACTTTAACCTCAATTATCTTGAAACTACTTTTTTTTTTAAATAAAAATTTCAAAATGAGGTAGCTTCGTCAATATTTGAGACTTTTTCAAGATGTTGGTGTCATTTTGTTTTGCCCATCTTGTTCTTTATCCATTGGCATCAAAACCTCGATTTTGATCAACGGCAAGATAAGGTCCCTTTCGTCATGTTGCGTCACATATGTATGTAGATATGTCTACGATATTGGATTATATACGATAAAGTTCATAAAATGTTACATATCGCCCATCTACTTAGACAGTGTATATTCGTTTTCTTAGCTAATGATGCAAAATAATTTGACATTTTGTAATTTATCTCTTGTAAAAATTTACGCGCTCTACTGAATTTATCTCTTCTTAATAATTGACAAACACAACCAACTTCCCAGAATTTTACTAAGAACCTAAGAAAAATTAGGCAAATCGAGTACACAGAAAAAAGTGTTCACCAATTAATATTTTTAATTAAGAATTTAATTATATTAATTAAATTTTTAATTCTATTAATTAACTTGACTTAAAAAACTTAATTGATATTATCAAATTGATTATAGGTGAAAATTTAATTAATTTTTTAATTGATACTACAAATATTTTAATTAATAGTACAAAATCATTCATATTACTTTTTGTGTGTAAAATTTATCCATTTATTTATTCACTTTAATTGTAGGTTAGCTAATTTGAAGTTATTTAAAAAATAAATGACCTAATTTGGCTAAATAAAATTGTGTTACTAAATAAATTATTATTTTAAGACAAATAATTTAATATCATTTTTGTTTTATTTATTTTTTTATTTCTTATTTTAAACATCTACAATCTCAAATTGTCTAGCAGTCAATAAGTGTCTATAAATGCCTCAAAGCTGACACAGCATAGACAACATAATGTTTATTGAAAATCTGAAATAATTATTTCTTTTAAAAGATTAAAAAATTGTGGCTAATTTTCTTTTAAGAAAACTCTATTTTGTTATTAAGAAAAATGCATTGGTAAAATAAAAACAATTTTTTTTTAAATGGCCAAAGCAGCATTTTGGTTTAAAAAACAAACAAAAAAACATTTTTTTATGGTTGTGACAAGGTTGCATTGATTAAAAAAAAATCAATTTGTATGAACAGCCATGAAAATACTTTGTCATAACGTTGATTGAACAATTTATATGCATATTTTGAAAAATTTTATGGCTGAGAACAGAAAAATTAAAAGCAACAATGTTTTTCTTCAAAAAAAAAAAAGCAAGTAAGAATTAATTTCAGTAGAGTAATTAAGAAAATCACTTTTCCCTAAAGCCTGATATTCTGTTAAAAATTTCACGTTAAATATTGACATAATCCATATAAAAAAGTTTTCATGAAATGTTGCAAAAGTTGTAGTCTGTTTAACTCGTGAAAAATTTATGAAATGTTTCTAGCAATATTTTCTTGCCATCTGCGGAAAAATGAGTGAGACTGGCATTTATTTTGCACGATATATTAACAGCTGTTGTTTTGCTTTACAAAAGTCAATCAATGTTGCATACTTCTAGCCAATAAAAACAACATTTCTTCCAAAAAGTACTAAGGGCAAAACGAAAAAGCACCACAGCTAAAAAATATCTTAAACTAAAAATATATTTGACCCAGTCTATGAAAAGGTGGCTAATGACTCAAAAAAGAGAACGAAGTAGAACAACTACCGAGAATGCATTGTTTATCTTTAACAGCTGATTTCTCGAAATTTCGTTTTTGAGCCATAAGCCACTTCTTCATAGACCGAGTCACATATATTGAAAAAAAAATCCCAAAATTAAAAAAATTTCCAAACGAAAAATCGCCAAAACCAAGAAATCGCTTAAATGGAAAATAAAATCAAAAATAAAATAAATCTCTTCAATGCAAAAAAAAATCATTACAAGTAAAATATTCACCATAAACTAAAAAAAACAAAACGCCAAAACTCAAAAATCGCTTAAACTAAAAATATATATTGCAAAAAACCGCAACACTAAAAAATCGCTTGAAACCGATCATATCACAAAAAAGAATCAAGCGTAAAAACTTAAAACTAATCGCAGTAACTAAAAATATTGTTAAAAAAAAAAACGAAAAAATCGTCAAAACAACAAAAGCCCCAAAACTAAAAAAACAACCGAAAAATACGTCAAAACCCGAAAAACTCGCAAAATTAAAATAAGCGTCAAAACTGAAAAAAGCGCTTAATTTAAAATAAACAGCCAAAGAACCGAGAAAACTAAAAAATCGCTTAAACTAAAAATATTTACATGTATTGCAAAAAAACCAAAAGATTGCCAAAAACGAAAAAAACCCAAGATTAAAAAAAACGTCCATACTAAAAAATCGCTTGAAATCGATCAAATTACCAGAAAAAAAGAAAGAAGCGCAAAAATTCAAAATAAATCGTTATAACAAAAAAAAAACAAAAAAAAATTGCAAAATCAAAAAATAGCGCCAAAACATAACAACCGAAAAAAGTGATGAAAAAATCCAAAAAATCGTTAAAAGAAACAAAAGCAACAAAATGCAAAAATCGTTAAAACTTAAAATAAATAGTCAAGAGCCCAGAAAATCGCCAAAAACCAAAAAAACGCCAAAACTAAAAAAGAGCCAAAAACCGAGAAAGTCACAAAAATTTAAAAAAGCGCCGAAACTGAGCAAAAGCGCTAAAACTTATTAAAAATCCATGCGGAACCCTTCGTGTGAGAGTCAAAGTTGCACTTTACAAAATTTATTAAATATGTACTATTGGATATATGTGCCCTTAATTATGAAAGTGGTCTAAGTCATACATTTCTTTGGTCGATATTTTTAGTAGATTACATTTGAACATATAAAAAAAAAATAGTTTTACATTATGGAACATTTTAAGGCAGAGTTATGCTAGTCTCGAATAATATAAAATTATTTAATAATTGTTAAATATTTATTTAAATTTTTTAAGATTCATTTAATATTTTGAAGCAAAACTGCATATGACTTAGATCACTTTCAGAATTAAGTGTTCATATATGTATGTATATGACTTAGGGCCAGTTTTTGACTTGGTAATTAAACTGTAATTATTTTTAAGTACTATTTAATTACAAAATTGTGTTTTTAATTTTCAGTGCGTATTTAAATAATACTTAAATGCCCAACCATGTGTATTTTAATTCTATTTAAGTTTTGCGAGCATACAATATGTTTTTCTGTTTGTGTGTGCTTGTTGACGACATGTGGTTGTATTAAAAATAATTTCGTTTAATTTTCATATATATATATATATATGAATGTCACCAATCAATTAAGCTTGTATTTCAGATAAAATTAAAATATTTAATTATTTCTTAATGTACTTTTGAGGAGCGTAAGTAGCTCTACCTTTGGTAAAATATAAGGAAATATCTAACTGAACTGATGTGAAGTACAAGCTTAATTATTTGGTCAACGTAAGTGATATCGTACATGACATTAGGTGGAATTGCTCATATACAATATGTATATGGTTTCATATCATGAAGTTAATAAATTCTGATGAGAGCTTGGTTTCATAAAATGTCTTTTTATACAATCTAAATTTATTGCTTCTTGTTATTTGTAAACTAACTTTCTTATTAATGTTAAACAGCTGTTGTTTGGAAAGTATTCCATAATATTCGGAAATGTTCTTAGTGCTGCAGTACTTTCAACTTAGCTTAATAAGAACTTTAATTAACTACTGAAAAAACTATAACGTACTTAAATATAATTTAAATTTACATAAAAACTAGCTAATTACTTACTTAAATATTGAGTTAAAAACTAGGGGTTAAAAATTAGTGATTCGCAACCACGGTTGCCAGAAATGCAGATTTATCTGGATTTTGCAGATTTTTACCCTCCAAAAAGACGAAATCCAGATTTGAAGATTTTTGGCTTAAAAATGCAGATTTTTCAACTCCAATTATAGTGAATTTTATTACATATTTCCTATTACTGTTACTACTTTTTGTTTCTTTTATGTGTGAACGACTCATAGTTTAGAGAATTACAATTTTTGAACTCAGAAGACATCATTAAAGAAAAATAAGAAGTAACTTTGGCAACCTTCTGGAATAGAATATCTGATATAAAAGAAGCTTATTCTGATTCCGATTTTGTAGCCCTAAGCTTTTTCAAAATGTAATGTTTGGCCACATTAATTTGCATATACAGAAAGAATTTTCAGTCAAGTGAACTTGAATGGAACAAAACTTCAAAGACATTTGGATAGTTATGCTACAAATTAAATTAATTTTTGTATAATTTTTTATATATCCGATTTCTTTTCTCATTCATTTCATATTGTTTGCACATAACTATAAAGAATTTTTATTTGTTATTTGGTTATATCCATTTCGTTTCTCCTAAAGAAAGACGGGTTTTCCATAAGCAAAGTTTACTTTGCAAAGGCTTGAGTTTGTAGGAGAGACGAGAAAATAGATCTCATTCTATAGTCTTTTTTTTTCTTCAGAGTTTGCAGAGTAAACCTTGCGTGTGGAAAAGCCGCTAAACTCATCAGCAGACTTCAATCAAAAAATTAATGAGAAAATAATAGTGGATTCAAAATCGAAGATGTTAGCCTGTATAGATTTTTGCTTGAATCTTTTAAGCTTATTCAGCCGTAATCATCAAAAATATCTTTGGTTTATAAAACAAACTTTGTAATTTTTATGAATATTGCCTATTATGTTTGTGTACGTAATTCTTAATAACATATTGATAGTCGTTCTATAAACATATGAAGTTTCTTGCCATATTTCACAAATTTTTTGGTTGAAGTCTGGTGATGAGTTTCTTAAGCAGAAACGAAATGCACATTCTTCGTACATTAAAGGCTTATATTCATAAAAAAAATTAAATGTAATTGAAAGTTATTAAAAAAATTCTAAAAATTTAAATAAAATACAATTTTAAGCCGAGCTTAAATTTTATGAATATGGGTTAATGAAAAAATATTTATATTACACATGTACATCCATATTTATGTATATATATTTAATAATATATAAAAAAAGTTGTTTTAAAAATAGCTTTGAAGATTCTTTGAAGATTTTAAAAGTAAAATGCAGATTTTTAAGGTTTTTTTCGTGAAAAATTTTTAAATTTTGCAGATTTTAACCTTAGAAATTCTGGCAACACTGTTCGCAACAGATGACATGCTTGTGTCTCTACTAATTTAAATGGCATGTAAAAGGGTGGTAGGCTTGGGAAGAAGTCGTTCAGGAATTCATTTCTCACATAAACGTATGATCAAAGCCTAGTAATTTATTTAAATGGGGTTTATCATCGGTTTGTAAAAAAAATTAAAAAGTGAATGAGATCATTATTATTATTTCAAAATGAGTTTTATAGGCAGATTTTGTAAAAAATTTCGTTTCTAAACGTTTAAAATCTGTATGAAAAATAACGAAAATTCGTTTCAAAAAATATTTTTTCCATACAAATTTCAAAACGAAAAAAACGTTTCAATTTAAAAAATTTTGGCCCTTAATTAAAGTCGTGTCTTAACGTAAATTGGAAGTTAATTCTTTTTTTTTTTGTTTAACTGTCAATTACTTAAAAATTTATTTAAAATAACTCTTAATTTAATTTTAAAGGAAATGTTTAATCAGTTAATGGCTTTAATAGCTGTATTTTTGATAATATGTGCCCACTCACTGTCTTAATTTATTGCTAATATACATTAAACATTTTTTTTCTTGTTTTCACTTTTATTGTTTTTCCGTATTTTTTTTTTCGTTTTTAATATTCCTTATAGTCTTCTCACAAAACTTTAAACCACTTGTCATGTAAAATAATACATTTGAGTGCTGCTGTTAACATAACATGCATATGACCCAATTTGAATTAAAATTGTCATGTTATTTAATACATTTCGGTGTGTTATTGCTGTCAATGTAATACGAATCGTGACCTATTTCTAGCAACAATGTTTATAAACAGCAATACACATACACACACATACACACTCTTTAAACTTACACAGTGTCTCTAATATGAAAAATCTAATGATCATGCTCATTATGAAACAGTATCTCTTATATGGACTGCATGTTTAACTCACAGGGCAAAATTTAAAGTTAATAAATCTTTCAACAACCATTAAGCTTAGATTTTTGGCTTAACCAAAACCAAACTAAATGTCAATTAAATGCAAACAAAAAGATTTTGCAAAAATAAAAAAAACATGTGCACACATTGTTGAAATAAATCACCAAAATTAAATGTTAATTCCAGTTCAATGAAGTGGGAAAAAACATACATAACTTAAGCTTAATATAGAAAGGCCCTAACTCATTTTTTTTTATTTTTTAATTTAAGATTTTTAAATATTTCTATAAAAGAACATCTAATGTATCGAAAAATACAACATTTACGTTTCAAAAATATAATGAGTTGGAGCTTTTCTACATTAAGGTAACGATAAATTCTATATTACAAAAAAATAAAAAAAAAATAAGTAGAAAACTTAAACTGGTTTTCAATTAATATTTTACTGGCATTACAAAACATTTTGAGGAATTTTAAATATTTGTTTGATCATAAGCTTGAGATTTAATTTGTAAAAACCATTTTTCAAATTCACACCTTTATCGGCAGAGATTTGTTTTATTTTTTCTATATTTTTATTAATAACATGGTTTTTGTTACAGTTTTAAATCCATTATATTTATCATGTTACATAATATGTGTTGTTAAATAAATGAGTTTTTTTTCTTGTTTTAAATTAAAACAATTAAAAGAGATTTATACGGCTCTGGCGAATTTTATACACCCTTCACAAGTACATACATTAAAATAATTTAAAATATTATGTTAATATGACCTTTAGGACTAGCGTTTGAATCTCCCAAATCTATTTGTTGTCCTGATTAAAACCAAAATGAAAACTTTACAATATTCCCCACAAGCGTCTGCTCATGTAAGTAAGTAATTGTTACCTGTTCCAAAACGTTTGTTTACTTGAGATTTTATTTAAGGTTGGGCGGCAGAATTGTGGTATTTTATCGTAGACCTTGACTAGAAAAGTCAAATGTGTTTAAATTTGTATTTTATTAAACTTTGCCAAAAGAAAAATTTTGTAAACAAAACATTATCAAAAAAAAAACTATTCATTACATTATTATAACGTATACAAGTTAAGCGTTTAAAATTTTGGTGAACTTTGCAAAAAAAAAAAATTCAGTTTATAATTTAAGCGTTTCGTTTAACGATTTATTGTGTCTAAAGGGTATATTGCAGCTAATGGCAGTTTTTCGTTTGCACTGCTATAATCTTATTAGCCACGGTATGGTGAATGGTTTTTAGGTCACGATCACTCACGCTTGTGGACAAATGAATATCGCTTAACTTAATGCTTATCATGGCCACACAAATAGGGCTGGAATTCGAAATATGTTCTGCTTCGATTTTAGAGCTCTAGTCATTTGGAAACATTTTTTTTGGCCTATAATTGTGGTTTTGTAATTTTCATTAGCAGTGTGGATTTTATTTATTAATTTTTTAGTCATTTACATTACATTTTAAGACTTATCCAAGGCATGCAAACAAGAGTTAACGTTCACAATTTAAAATTTTGAATATAATTTTAAGAAATGAAAACATTTAAGTAGATATTTACTGGCCAGGAGCAATTTGTGAACATCACTACTACGTGCTGTATAAGGATGCAAACTTTTAAAGCTATGCTCTTTGTGCCACGACACAGGAGCTAGGATGTGATTTTCGTAACAAAAATAATCGACACTATTACAGTTTTAAACTTATTTTTGCTTTGTTTTCTTTGTACTTAAAACCAGAGTACGAAAATAAACGAAACATATTGTTTGATTTTGTTTTTCTTTTTTTCGTTCCTTGAAGTGAGAACGACTGTTCAATTTATGTTTGTATTGTTTTTTCACATGCGCACAAAAAAACCATTAATTAAAACCTTAAATAAAAGAAAATAATGCGAAATAAACCGAAACGTTTTGAAACTTTTGCGGCAAATTTCACATCATCATATAATGTAATTTTATTGCATTGTTATTTAATATATAAATTTTGTTTCAGAGCATAGCTCTGACAGGGTATCCTAAGACACCTCTCTCCTTTTTTATGTGAAAACATTTTATATGATTTGAAATTTATTTGCTGGAGGTTCAGCTTGAACCAAAATGTGTTGTTGAAGTCTACTGGTTATTTGGTACAGCAACAATGAAATGCATATAGACCAAGCTGAACCACCAGCCAATAAATTTCAAACTAAAATATAATTATGACAATATGTCGGATGGTGGGTGTCTTGAATGTTCATTTTATATGATAATACATGATCACATGTTTTATAATGCATGTAAGGCAAACTCAAGATCACATGTGATCAGCAGTGAGTAATGTGCCTAAGTACCATTTTAAAAGATCACCTCTTCAATGGTAGATAGCAGCCGAAAGCATTTATGCGCGTGATTATGCACGTGAGTAGTTATTCTCTAGTATTTCTTATATGAAAAAATTGTATATGATAGCGCGTTGGAGCAGTGTACGTGAGTACCACAGAATACCAAAAATCCATTATGACATGCATGTAAGGCAAACTCAAGATCACGCGTGATCAGCACGTGAGTAATGTGAGTAAGTATCAATTTAAAACATCACCTTTTCAATGGTAGATATCAGTTGAAAGTATTTTTACGCTTGATCATGCACGTGAGTAGTTAGGAATCTCATTTTGCTCGGTAGACGTGAGTCCACTCACGTGTCTTGTGTACTTGAGCTGTAGCTCCTTAAACTAATTGTTATCCTGCATGATAAACTTTAGTTAATGCCATGATCATGCCATATCACGCACGTGACTAGTGTACGGTGAGTGTGAATTACAAAAATAAATTTAAAACAAGAGAACATATCTTGCATGATAGGCCTGAGTTGACATCATAATTACATACTCTCATGCACGTGAGCACTATACGCGAGTCCTGTACGTGAGCGTGTGTAAAAACAATGCATTGTGCGAGAGAACATGTTGCATGCAAGCCCTAAGCCTATTATAACATAATCATGCGTGGTCACGCACGTGAGTAATGTACTTGAGAATTATGACTAAAAGTTCAATGTGAGTGTTAAAATTTTGCGCGATAGACGTGAATCGATGTCCTGAACACGAATGAACACGCCCATGTATAGTGTACTTTATCTTTACCACCGAAAAATAATTGTGATCTTGCATGATGGCTACAAGTTGATGTCATGATTAGGCAGTATCACGCCCGTGACTAGTATACTTGAATGTAAATTACAAAAAGTCATTACAAGAAAGCACATCTTGCATGATAGACATATGTTGAGATCATAATTACATACTCTCATGCACGAAAGTCGTGTGAATATGTTGCACGAAAGCCTTAAATCGATTACATAACTACGCGTGGTCACACATGTTCACGCACGTGAGTAGTAATGTACTTGAGCATAAATATTAAAAATTCAATGTTAGATTTTTAATTTTGTGTGATAGATGTGAGTGAAAGCCCTGTATAGATTACATAATCATACGTGGTCACGCATGTTCACGCACGTGAGTAATGTATTTGAGCATAAACACCAAAAATTCAATGTTCAACTTCAAATTTTACGTGGTAGACGTGAATGAAAGCCCTGTATATATTACATAATCACGCCTGGTCACACATGTTCAGCAAGTGAGTAATGTATTCAAAATTCAATTTTAGAGTTCAAATTTTTAGTGGTAGACGTTAGTCTATGTTATGATGACGAGTGCCTCCACGCACGTGCTTTTGAGCGGCACCCCCTAGAACTAAATTTATTTTTAAATGCTTGACGTAAGTATATAACATGATCATGCATTATGATGCACGTGACTAATAAACGTGGATGCAAATTACAAAAAAGCATTAGAATATAACACATTTTACTCCCACGCATGCATGTCACGTAAGTGAGCGTGAGTGAAAGAAAATTTTTTTGACAAAACATTTTACATGATATCCGTAACTTTACGAAATAATCAAGAGTGATCACGGACGTGAGTATTAAACCTAAGCACGTGAGTAGCTAAAAGAAAACTAAAAGCAAGAGATAATGCAAGAGCTAAGAAGTTTTCAATATGGACTTGATTGAAATTTCTGAACAAAAAAATTTAGAAAATTCTTCAATAAAGAGACAAGCAGGAGACAAATCGCGGCACTCGTTATCGAACGAAATTAAGAAATATTTCCATATAAACTCATGTTGAAATGTTTCGTAATTTCGTTCGATAACGAGTGCCGTGATTTGCCCCCAGGTCATTAATGGAAAAATCTTATACATTATAATATAAGAAAAATATTATGAAGGCTCAAAAGTACTTTTGAAATCGAGAAACAGTCACGTCAGTGATGCACTCGAAAGGCTCATCTTTATTTCTCGCCTTTTAATTTAAACAAAATATATATATATATATATATATTTATTTATTTGTCTGCATAAAAAAAGTTTCTTACTTCAAAATTTAACCTTAAACTTGACCAGAAGAAAAGCCGTGAGCAACGCACTAAAACTTTTCAACTTGATACTCGTACAACTTTCGAAAACAACAAGCGAAACAGGCAGAAGCTTAAATCTATTAAATCAATATTGGCTGTAATTGGCAGTAAGCAAAAAAAAAACACACGTTTAAGGAAAAACTAAAAATTATTTTAAGTGTACCTTTTTTGGCAAACGATTTTGTTGGATGAAAAGATTATCTCCAATTTAAATATTTGCTATGCTTTTGAGCTTTTTAAAGCTCTCAAAGACACAAAGTACCTAAAATAAATGATCTAGGCTTATTTAAGAAAAATGCGACCTCAAGATTGATCAATATTATTGAGCATTAATGTATTAATGATGGGTAGGAACTTAATACTTTTGAGGACAAAAAATTTAACATCGTGGTATCCTAGCAGTCAATAGTTTTACATTGTGTGTTCAAAAGCTCATAATATTTATGTTGAGTTCATAAAATACTCTGATTTGCTAAGAATTGTATACTAGTGACTTTTTATTTAATTGCAAATATTTTAACCTATAAAACTAATAGTTTTTAAAAGTTAAGAACGTTAAAATATATTAAAGTCTTCCATATCCAGTTAATGGTTCTTTTTGCAACAAGTGCATTAAATTTGTCTATGAATATAGTTTAGGCCAATTGCAATGAGGAAAATCTTAACAATTTTTTTTACTCACTTTGTTCACGAAAAAAAAACAAACAAATACTTTTCCAACAACAAAGACCGCAAACAAAACAATTGGCTTTTCACTCATCTGCTTGTGTATGCCAAAAGCTGAAAGGTAATTTTTAACGATTTGTTTAATTCATTTTACTACTGTTCTATAATCATATAATAATAATAATAATAAAATATATTATTGTTATAAAAAAAACAAAATGATTTGATGGCTGTTTTTTAAGTTAATTGAAAGACAATAATTGAACTTAGCAAAATATAATATAAATCAATCAATAAAAATTTTCTCAAGCGTTTTGTCTCAAATTTTCTCTATATTTTATTTTCAATTTTTTTATAGCTCTACTGTCTGATTCAATAACGGCCACTTTCACCATTTCTATTTAAATAAATAAATCACATTCACATTGTATTTTACTGGAAAAAAAATATGTATATGAAAAAAACTTTTCAATATGAAATGATGTGGGCGATTCCATACTGTCTTAAGGGACAGTCGTACGCATTTAAAGTGGAAAAGAGATCAATATAAAATATATTTTTGTTTTGATTATTAGCCTAAGTTATGGCACCTGATTAGTTCTATTGATGATACTAAATCCCATTATAACCAATTTTAAGCTTTACAGAAAAAAAGACAAAAAAAGGAAGTAGCAAAAAAAAATTAAAATTCTTATTTCAGCGAAACCTGAAACAATATATTAATGTGACTAATTTTAGAATGACGTGAGTAAATTTTCTCAAAATGGGCTAGATTTTGCTAAAAAAAATTTAATAGCTTTTTTCTTATTTAAATTTAATTATAGTCGTACGGGACATGGCAAACGGGACATTTTGTTCCATCATGATGTTCAAATATTTTCTGGTGCTTTTTTTTGGGAAATTAAGAATAAAAAATTAAAAAAATAAATAAATAAAATAGAGGTATACAATGTGTTTATTTTAACATAACGATGAACTTAAAGGAAAATGCAGAATGAGACAAAAAAGAAAATATATTTCACAAAATATGCAAAATTAAATACGAATAATATTGGTACATTAATTATAGTTTTTTTTTGGAATATGCAGTTTTAGCTGCTTTCACTTCCTGACCTCTGCAACAGAAAAAGTGCAATTTAGATATATGTGGTATAATTTTTACGTTTTTCTACTTTTCGTCCAAGTTATACAACGAAGAGTATTTCTCAATACCATCGGATGTTATAAAATATATTTTAATCCTTTTAGAAAAGGAAAATGCATCGGGTGTAGTAAGATTTTTTGACTTTGCCTTTTAAGTATACGTTCATACCGATTTTTCTCTTCAAAAACTTTTTTATTTGCTTCAGCTAAAGCTTTTGGCTTTTTTCCAGCATTACGTGATCCGTCTCGGCCTTTTAATTTGTAGTTTTGCAATTTAATTTCATTTTCTTTTAATTTTCTCTGTACCGTTTGCACTTCTCGCTGTTTTTATTCTTCTTGATTTAAATAATTGAATTATGGAATGCTCTTCCAAAGAAAATATTTTTTAATACTTTTAAATTTCTCAGTAGTGATGTCGTACGGGACAAAATTTTACACAGGCGCCTAGTTTGCAATTCTTTTTATTTTCAAAACAATTTTTTTTTAATTTTAATAGCAATTAAAATGTCTGTTTTTAATCACTACTTGATGAACTTTCTTCAAACAGTTTTAGTGTATTGATACAAAAAGTTGTTTTTAAATGTCGTACGTGACATTAAATTAACGGAAAAGTCAAAGCAAAATTTTTTAAAAAATTTTCATCGCATTGAATCTTATGCATTACTTTCTTTCTCCTGATATCCTTATGGAGATCTAAGAGAGAAAAACTCAATCTATGACGATTCGCGCTAAGAATATTTTTCAAAATATAAATTGCTCTTCAAATTAAAAATAAAATTGAAAAAAGTTTCACTTGCTTGACTTTGGACATGAATATCTCGAAATGAGTAATGAATAAATGCAAAACTTTTGCAGATTTATTAAATTTGATTGGTTTTCTTTCAAAATTTGCAACAAAAAAAATTTCAAGAATTTAGAATTTTTTCGTCTCGATAGACCTTCTGAGAGAAATGCCCATATTTAAAAAGAATAGGTGAAATTGGCCCTAACTGATTATAATTAAATTTGTTTTTTTTTAATATGGAATACAACAATACATTTTGAAAAAATGTCAGTTTAAAAAAAATTATATAAAATAAATTGTTTCTGTATGGCAATTGGTAATTTTTGATAAAAAAAATTTCATTCATTTTAATACTACAATGAAAGCATTACCTTACACACTGCATTCAACAACATAATATCACAAAAAAAAAACAAGCGTAGCGAACGAGTTCGTCATCGTTGCAGAAAAAAAGTTTGCTAAAGCAGCACAGCTCTTTACGCAATACAACAACAACATAAACAACAACAACATCAACAACATCATCATCATTGCCATTATCATTTTCAAACAGTAGCAAACAAAACTCATCCGTAAACAAACACAAAAAAACACAACCATTTAAATCAACTCACTCAAACAAAAGCAACAACAGTATGATGTTTCACTGAAAAAAATAAAAATAAAAAAAATCATGAGAAAAACTAAAGTTTAGCAACACCAATAGGAAAAAAAGAAGAAATAATTGTATTTAAACGATCATTTTGTTTGCTTAACATTTCATTTTGCGTCTGTTATTTTTTTCAAGTTTAAAATCATTGTGGAACATCTTAAACGCTGCGAGTCAATGAACTGCCAGACAGAAAATTTTGTGATTGTTTTTTTTTTTGCTGTTAAATACAAATTTAACTTACTTTTGCTAAATGTGAAATAAAAATAAAATTAAAAAACAAAACAACATGAGTTAAACAGCCTATTTATTAGCTGTTTAATTTTATGTCAGTCAGTGTCTGTTTATTTGTTTGCAAAGTTACTTTTAAAGGCGTTGCAGACATTTTGTCTATATGGTTTTCTTTAATTCATGTGATACTGAAGTACGTAAATCTTTCTTTTTTTCTTGTGTTAAACAAATCTGCATAAATATTAGGTGTATCTCTGCGCCAGTCTTAGCATTATTTACTAGCCTAAGGTTTGTTTTTAGCAATGATTTAAAATTTTATATTCACAGTCCGTAATCAAAAAATGAAAAGATAAAAGTGTGGAAATAGTTGACATGGCAAAAAAAAAACTTTTGAATGACAAAAGTATAGTTTTAAGTACTCTTTGGGTATTGGCCGTCAAACAATATGAATTTGTAAAAAATAAAATTAAAATAATAAAATATCCCTGCATATACGCATATATAGCCGATTAATAGTAAGAGTATTTTTATATTTATACGTATGATTGTACCTCATACTGTCCTTAAATTTTAGCTGTTGTCGTTTGTGCTGCATAATTAAGATGAAAAAAAGTGTATAAGCGCAGTGATTGAATGTTTATAGTTATAAGTATTTGGTTTAAAATTAATGCGTGTGTTTGCAAATACTCACAACTGCGTTTAAGAACTTCTTTTAAATTAGGCAGCGCAAACAATTTTAACTAATATGTATACATTGTTTGAACGACAATCATACATATAAGTATAAAAATACTCTGACTATTAATCGGCTTCATATGCTTATTTTTCTATACTTACATTAAGCATCTTTTCAAACAGCCAAAAAACAGTATATATAACATTTTATGTAAATGATGAATAATCATCCCGAGTATCATGCGTATATTTTTTTGACCGACATACTCCAACTATAAGTATGACAGATGGTATATACGCTTGATATGCATGTGTCGTTTTTTATTTATAGTTGTAGCGTGTTTTACGCATACGTTGAAGTATAAAAATACTCTGACTATTAATTGGCTACATATGCGTATATACAGGGCTTTTTCCAACACACTTATAAAGCAAATTTTCAAGCAGCCAAAAGCCAGTTTACATTCCATTTTATATAAATGATTAATAAATATCCCGAGTATCATGCATATATTTTTTTGTCCGGCTGATTATCAATACTATGAGTATAAGCAGACTCCAATTATAAGTATGATAGATAGTAAATACTCTTACGGTCTAAGTGAGTCCGGGATTCTGACTGCCACCCCTACCTAACCTACCTAACCTAAATACTCTTGATACGCATCTTGTTTTCATTTATAGCTGTAGCGTACTTTACGTATATGCATAAGTATAAAAATACTATGACCATTAAGACACACATAAAGCAGCGTGGTTTGAAACAGCCAATGCATATTTTTCATTCCATTTTATATACACAAATGTATGCATACGATCCATATGATGCGAGTGTCGAAAAAATATACCGCCTATCACGGGTATATTGTTTTGTCCGAATAAATATCCATACTCTGAGTGCAAGCATGCTCCCACTTTAATTATGGTAGATAATCAGTATGATACAAGTGTTAAGTAAATATCCCGACTATCATGCTTATATTTTTTGTCGGACTAAATATCCCAACACTGAGTATAAACATAATACGACTTTAATTATGTCAGAGATCCAATACGTATTACTATGCATGTTGTTTTTTATTTATAGTTGTAGCCTATTTTAGTTTTTCGCATAAACGAAACAGAACTGATCTTGTATGTTGTAGTCGGCTATTTTCATGATTGATTGAGAGAAAATGTGTGAACGTAGGAAAAGTTTGCGCTACCCAGTTACGAAAATTAACCTTATCTATTTAATTTATAAAAATATGATTATTTTTTGAGTACTCATTGTCATTCTATGGTGTGGAATGCAAAGCAAATGGCAGAGGGTCTTCAAGAGCTAGAGTTCAATCTCTGACCAGAGGTGGTATGAAATAATGCCCAAGTAAGAAATGAAATAAATAAATAATAATATAAAAACCAAAGGATTTAATTAAAAAACAAGTAAAAAAAATTTACATTCCAACAAATAATTGCTTTATTGTTATTAAATAAAATAATATTAAACTTCAGTAATGCAACAGATATTTAAACTAAAGACAACTTAAGCTTTTTTGATAACATAAATTAAATTTAATTTCTACTTAAAATAAAACTTGAAAATATTATTCTATTCCTCTTGTGTGAGTCCCCAAAGTCTTGAAGGTTTTTTTTTTGTTCACACGCTTTCAAGCCTTCACTAGTCGTTGTTTATTTAAAACATGCCCCACTTAGTTATCTTAAGTAGCAATTACACATATAAAGTCTATATTTTTTTGGGCTTTCAATTCCAGCCTTATATACGTATGTGTCTGGTTAAATCGACTTCTATTTCTTACATAATAATATGGAGCATTTTGTGTTATACATACATACATACATACATGTCCCTTGGGGCCGCTGCACAGACATACATAAATTTATAGCCCAACGAAAAAAAACTAATACCCCTGCATTATGTGGAGGCAGTTGCATAGTTACGTTAGGAATTGCAGTTGCCTGTTTCTGTGAGAGAATAGAAAGGTAATCGATAACATAATTTGTGGGCTTAAACAAAAGACTTAAGCCACAAAACTTGTTACAATTCAAAGTCTATAAATAACATGCGGCGTTTCTGCAAATGCAATATTGAAATTTAAGGTGGTCCTAAATGTACATGTTTGTGTTTTTTTTTCTCTCCCGTGATAGTGATAAATATGTTTTCCAAATTTGGTTTGTTTAAAGGTAAAAGGAAAATTAATTTCTTGCATTCGTATCTACAAAATTAATAAAGTTGTAAAAGTGGTTAACAGTCTGCGTATTTTTGTTTGCTTGCGCAACAGGAGCAATATTTTTAGAAGATAAAATCCTTAACAAATTTGATTATCAATTTTGTTTTTAGATTGTTTGTTGTTTTGGCAAACATAATATAGTTCATTAAAAATACTTTTAATCTAAAATAAAGGGTAACTAATATATGATAATTTCAAGATTTTTCAATAAAATAGACTGGCTTAAGAGAAGTTTTATTATAATTAAAAAGTCTTTTTAATAAAACTACCATTTTGTAAAAAAAAAACCTTTAAATAAAAAATAATTTTCACTAAAAACTACTTTTTTTAATAGGCGGTAGTTTGTTAACAAAAATTAACTTTTTAATTAAACGTAATTTTTTAATAAAAAAGTACTTTTTTGAAAAAAAGTACCTGGTTAAAAAAGTACCTTTTTTATTTTAAAAAATAAAATAAAACTTACCTTTTTAATATGAAATACATTTTTAATAAGAAGTACTCTTTTAATTACCAGTATCTTTTTAATAAAAAGTACTTTCTTAATAAAAAATACCCTTTTAATAAAAACCACCTTTTTAATAAAAATTAAGTTTTTAATTAAATTAATTAATTTAATTTTGTAATAAAAATTACTTTTTTAATAAGAAATGCATTTTCAATAAAAAGTAAATTTTTAATAAAAATTACTTTCTTAATACAAGTACTTTTAAAATTTTTAATAAAAATTACTTTTTAATAAAAGGTAGTTTTTAATAAAAAGTACCTTTTTAACAGAAAGTACCTTTTTAGTAACAAGTACCTTTTTAACAGAAAGTACCTTTTTAGTAACAAGTACCTTCTTAATAAAACGTACCTTTTTAATAAAAAGTAACTACTTAATAAAAAGTACCATTTTAATGAAAAGTACCTTTTTAATAAAAAGTGCTGTTTCAATTCAATTATATAAATTTTTTTTTTATTAAAAATTACCTCTTAAAAAATAACTTCTTTTTTTTAGTAAAAAGTACTTTTTATACAAAGTATCTCAAAAATATGTAAATCTTTCAAAAAATAAATTTTTAATCAAAACTACTTTTGTAAATGTAAATAATTTTTTACTTGTAGGCATAAAATAGCTAAGTAAATTAAAAAAAAGTATATATTTAAAAATTTCTTAATTTAATAAGAACAATTGCACATTTATTTAAAATCAAATTTTTAATAAAAAACGTACCTTTTTAATTGGCCAATTTTTTTGGTAAAAATTACCTTTTTATTACAAAGTAACTTTTAAGTGAAAAGTTGATTTTTAGGGAAAAGTAAGTACCTTTTTAGGGAAAAGTACCTTTTTAGTGAAAAGTGTTTTTAGTCAAAAATATATTTGTAGTAAAAAGTAATTTTTCGTACTAAGTACATTTTCTTTAAAAAGTATCTTTTTAGTCAAAAAAGTACATTTTAAGTAAAAAGTATCTTTTAAGTAAAAAAAGTACATATTAAGTAAGAAGTACATTTTAGTAGAGAGTGCCTTTTAAAAAAAAAGTACCTTCTAAGTAAAAATTAACTTTTTAATAAAAAGTACATTTTTAATAAAAAGTACATTTTTAATAAAAAGTACCTTTTTAATAAAAAGTACCTTTTTAATAAAAAGTACATTTTTTAGTAAAAAAAGTACCTTTTTTAATAAAAAGTAAATTTTTAGTAAAAAGTACCTTTTTAGTTAAAAGTATTTTAAGTAAAAATTTTAGTTTATTTTTCTTTTTCGTTGAAATGTATGGGAAATTTAGTTTATTCCAATTTTTTTGTTTCAAGGAGCCCTTGAGTAAATTAGCTTATGGATGTTCAGCAAAACAACTGCATTATTTATTTAAAAATAAATTAATAATATTAAACAAAATTAATATATTATATTTAAGCTAAAAAAGCTTTGTTATATTGCTCGACTCTAGTTTAGAATAACTTCTGATTTTCCTAAAGCTATTTACACTATTTTTGCATGCGAAATAATTGTTCTGTTAACAATTTTTTTTTTTTTTTTCAATAAAATAATTTATACATCCGCTGTATAATTTGTTTTTTAAAAGAAAAACATGAACTTAACGGGGCCTGCTGCTAAAATCGAATGTGAAAAAAACATACTTTGCACCTGCTGTTATTTTTTTCTAGACCATAAACCAAAATGTAATAACAACTCATAAATGTCTAAAATGAATTTGCAAAAAAACTACAAGGCGATAAAGCGTACGAATGCATTCAAATGACATCGATAGGCTTCTAAAAATGAGCATTAAAATCAAATTAAATTTCATATAGTATATTTGCAACAGTTGTTGGGAAATCATCAGCAACTTTTAAACAGAAATTTTATGAATCTACCATTTGGTCAGTCAGTCATATTGAATAAATTAATTGATGTTAAAAATCAACACAAAAGGAAAAATAGTTTTTCAATATTTTTATTGTATTAAACATAAATAGAAATAACTAAAAAGCATACGAAATTAAGAAAAAAAATTAATAAAAATACAAACATGGTCTAGAAACAATGAGACCGTAACCGAACATACACAAAACTAACTTTAACATTTTTGTATGAAAAAAAAACGTTACTTAAAGGAAAACTTTAATAACACTAACAAGCAAATATTCATACATACACACATTGCATATATTAATAAATTTAGAAAAGTTAAGGCTGTCAGGCAGGCAGACAAACAGAAAGACAGGCAGGCATAGAGCTGGAAATGCGTTTATTGCGAGCCAATCGGTTTCGGTGAGTTTCAGTGCTTTTCTTGTAAATGGAAATATGCTTTAAAATAAATTTATTTACTTATTTATTTATTTTAAACTAATAACATATTGTTATTATTTCTGTTAAATGTTTGTACAATTTGTCTGTTCTTTTAAACTTGTTTTGTGCTTAAGTCTTTTGTTTTTAACAGGATTTACCAACTCCTGCTTTACTTTTAATACTGGCTGTTATAAGTAAAACTCTTTCAAGAAATTTGTTATTACTCTTTTTTGAAATCCTTTCCAAATCAATTTAAAATTTAAAGTAAATCAAAGAGATATGTATAATAAAAAAACAAAACATTAAACAAAAAATGAAATCTTTAAAATATATTGCCTAATATTTATATTTTTATTAAATAAAACATACACAAAAAAAAAACATTATGAAATAGACCTTGATTTCAATTTATTTAGACACGTTAACATCCATCATTCATGTTGAAAAGCCCACCAAAGTAGAAAAAACGATTTCAATAAATTGCATATTAATAATTTTTATTCACACATGATTAATTAACAAGACAAAACAATTATATAATAAATATTTTTAATTAACAAAAACACAACATTTTAACACTTCTAACTACTTAGACTGGGGAGAACAACTATCAATCAGCCTTTAAAACAAAAATCAGACAAATTTTGTTTAATTTAAGGTGTGCTTTTAATTCTTTTATTATTGTTGTTTTTAGTTTTTAGTTTTTATTTTTTCAAAAGCGGCATATAAGTTCTTATCATAAAAAAAGTCATAAATCACATTTTTAATGGACCGTTAACTTATCCAAAGATTTGCATATGTCCACTTTTTCGGTTAACTAAGATTTTTTGTATTCGCTAGTTATTTAAAATTTTTTTATTAAAGGATTTTATGTTTAAGCACATACCGCCTTAAGCATTAAATTCAAAATGAA
Source organism: Tachina fera (assembly GCA_905220375.1). Classification (NCBI taxonomy): domain Eukaryota; kingdom Metazoa; phylum Arthropoda; class Insecta; order Diptera; family Tachinidae; genus Tachina; species Tachina fera. The sequence continues at coordinate 95,987,500 of LR999967.1, read as the reverse complement.
TTTCAATGTTATTTTATTTATAACATGGCAGGTACCTTTCTATTAAAAAGAAGTACCTTCTTTAATTATATCATTACCTAAAACGCAAGATGCTCTATCTAACTAAGATCTTCTTTTTTATATATTTCCTGGTATTTCATCAAAATGATCGCTACAAAAACCCCATTTGGTTGTAATAAAAGTAGTTTTATCATTTATTTTATTACATTAGAAAAATTCGCATTGAACAACTCAAAACTTTCCATTTTAAAAGAAATAAATATAATAATTCAAATTAATAAAAAAATTAAATAATAGTATACTGAAATAATAACACAGAAAAAAGTGTTCACCAATTAATATTTTCAATTAAGAATTTAATTATATTAATTAAATTTTTAATTGTATTAATTAATTTGACTGGAAAAACTTAACTGATATTATCAAATTGTTTATAGATGAAAATTTAATTAATTTTTTAATTGATACTACAAATATTTTAATTAATATTACAAAATCATTCATATTACTTTTTTGTGTGAATATATTGAAATAATAGTATACAAAAAAGTAATATGAATGATTTTATAATATTAATTAATATATTTGTAGTATCAATTAAATTAATTAAAATTATTTAAATTTTCACCTATAAATAATTTGATAATGTCGATTAAGTTTTTCCAGTCAAATTAATTAGTGCAATTAAAAATTTAATTCATATAATTAAATTGTTAATTGAAAATATTAATTGGCGAACACTGTTTTCTGTGGAAAAATAAAATTTTTAATGAAGTAAAAGTACATTTTTAATCAAAAGTACCTTTTTAACCAAACGTACCTTTTCAATTAAAAGTACCTTTTTAATATCAAACGTATATTTTTATTCAAAAGTAACTTTTTAATCAAAAGTATATTTTCAATCAATAGTATCTTCTTAATCAATAGTACCTTCAATCAATACAAAAAGTACCTTCTCAATAAAAAATCTGTACTTAAAATTACCTTTTTCATTAAAAGAAAATTTGTAATAAAAAATATATTTTTAATAGAAATGCAAAAAGTACCTTTTTAGCCAAAAGTTCCTTTTAATTAAAATAAAATTTTTAATAAAAATTACCCTTGAAATACAAAGTATATTTTCATTTAAAACTATATTTTTTACAAAAACTACCTTTTTTTAAAGAAGTGCCGTTCTTAAATGTATTAGTACCTTTTTCATAAAAAATTTATTTTTAATACGATATAAGCATTTAAATAAAAAGGTTCCTTTTGCTTAAAGTACCTTTTTAATAAAAGGAGCCATTTTAATATCAAGTAGATTTGTATCAAAAGTACTTTTTTAACAGAGAGTACCATTTTAACAAAAATTGCATTTTTATCAAAAACTACCTTTTAAGCACAATGTTCATGTTGTCAGCAAAAAGTACAATTTTAAAAAAAGTATAATTTTAACCAAAAGTACCTTTTTAAAGAGAAGTGTTTTTCTAAAAAAAAGTATCTTGTTACCACAAAGTGTATTTTTAACAAGAGTACCAATTTAGCACAAAGTACCTTTTAAAAAAAAGTACCTTTTTAACAAAAAAGAAGTACTTTTTTTAGTCAAAAGTACCATTTTAACAAGAAGTACCTTTTTTAACAAAAATTACCTTATTAACAAAAAGTACCTTTTTAAGAAAAAGTACCTTTGTAACAATAAATACTTTTTTAACAATTAGCTTTTTAACAAAAAGTAACTTTTCAAGAAAAGTGCATTTTTATATAAAAAAAAATATATGTTTTACAAAAAGTAAAAAGTTTCTTCTAAATACAAATAGTATTATCTCAATAAAACGTTTAATGAAAATGATACGAGTGTAATGAAAATTTTAATAAAAAAAATACCTTATAATGAAATTTATTTACAACATGTTTCTGATACAAGAGACTTTTAAAAATAAAACTTTTAATAATAGATACATATATGCTAGCTTTAGTAAAAAAAAATTCCTTTTGTAAGGTCCAAATTCACAATCTTTAGTTAACTAACGCCTTTTCTTATTAGTTTCATTGGTTAAACCACCTTCATAAATTAACTAAAGACTGTGAATTTGAGCCTAAAAGATTATCTACTTGTATCTTGTTCGAACTAATAATTTTTGTAGGCTATTGCATAGCTTTTATCGCAGGCTTTGAGGGTGTCGAGCGAATCAAGAAATTCCGTAAAGAAAACAAAAACCCAAGACTATTTTTATTTGAATCACCCAGTGTATGTTAACCCCTAAAGTATGCTATTGATTTCATTAACATACAGTATTGCTAGAACAGATTTTTACATGTAAGAAAACACAATGTGGCGTACTTAAGAACAATCGTGGTTGACAAAAAATTATAATTACAAACAAACAGACAATTTGTAGGTTTTTTATTTTAAAAAATAAATTTGCATAAGTTGATAAAAAGAATACTAAGCAAAAGCTTTACCGCGGCAGTCCCCGAGTGTCACATGTATTTTTTTTTCTTTTTTTTTTTTTGTTAAGCAACGTCTGTATGCATTTCATTCTCTTTGGGTTGAAGTCTATTGAAGTTTTTGTGTCAAATAAATATAATTTGGTATTTCTTATAATTTATAACTTAGCTATTTTACGCAATTGAATAAAAATTTTAGGTCATTTTTTTATAAAAAAAGCAACGTTTAAGTGTTGACAAATTTTAAAGGAAAAATTTTAAATAACAAAAACAAAACACATACAATAATTTGTCAACTCCTAACGCTGCAGTTTACAAAATCATGCCCTAAATTGTTTCCCTAAATATTTTGAAAATTTTTCTTACACAATTTTTATGTAATTTTAAATAATTTTTTTTTTTTAATTTATTACTAACGAAAATAGTTGAGCGTTACTAGAATTATGCATTAAGTACAATAATATTATGTACATATAAATTTCTCAACTCGTTTGTGCGTGAAAAAATTGTCATCTCATTAAAAATTTTGCTCAACAGGTTGTCATTAAAATTGTATTAATGTCAATTTAAACAAGCGATAAATTAGGAGTTTTGATGAACCTCCAAAAATGGCAATAAATAAAAAGTCATGTCTGTGGTCTTTTTAATATTTCACACATGTTTCATGGTATAGTCGTCTGTCTCCCATATGTTGAGCAAAAAAAAAAAGGAATTGCTTATTAAGAGTTGGATGGTTGTGTGGAATTCTTTATTATTATTGTAATTTTTTTTTTTTTTTTGGTTTTCTTAAATAATTCAAAAGGTGTTGAAAACAAACACGTGTTTTAGACCACTTGTATAAAGCGGGCTTGAGAGTGTTAACAACAACAACAAAACAACAACAGCTAAGATTTGAATATAATGCAAACAACAAATACATTTTATGTAGTTCATAAATTTTGGAAGGCAAAAACAACAAAAAAATAAACTCAATACAAATTAAATGTCTGTCCCATATGTTGCTTCATTTTATTGCTTAAAAATCGTTAGAGATTTCTTTCACAAATACGTGCTGCATTGCATTACAACTATATAGTGAGTTTGTATGGCCCGATGCAATTTAAATGTTTTGTATATCAAAAATACATGTCAATGCAGCTCGTAAGCTTTTGCTGAGTGAAAAAATCAAAAATAAGTTGGGGCAAAAGAAAAACTACCAAAGCAAGTCTTATTAGTAAGATTTTGCTACTACATTTTGCCAGTTAATTTTAATATACAAATGCACAGTGTACTGGAATAGATATTTAGGTTGCACATATACTTTCTGCAAATGCCTCTTTGGAATTAAAAAATTATTTAAGTGTATGAACATGCTTCAAACACTTTTGTAAAACATTATTTATGTTTGCACATTTGGTTTGACTAGACCCACTGTGCTTTAAATTCCATATACGCAATTCATTCCTCTTTCTGCAACAGTTTTCATCGCGCCACAGTTTTATATCTTATCCTATTGATTTTACAACTTTTGCAGCAGAAAACCAGCTTCAGTTTTGCTTAAATAAAACAAATAAGAAGCATAAGATTTGCAATAAAAAAAATCTCATTTTCAAAGCAAAGAATAACTTTAAGAAGACGCAAAGAGTAAAAGTATTAAATGTGTCAGACCATATTACTTATGTACATTCATATAGTTTAAAGTAGGTCAAATTTTGCAAGTTTTAATATAACGAGACCATCTGTCTTGTCTTGTCTTGTCTTGTCTGTCTTCCCGTCCGTCTGTCTCTACTATCTTTTAGTGCGAATGTTTTAACAAAGCAAATTTTTCTCAGTGTGCTTACTTTTGTGTGTGTAAGTGTAATTTCACAACTTACAATTTAGTAGACATTTAACGTCTAAATATGGTCAATTAGTCTATTTGGCTTTAATAGACATCACAACATCATTGAACTTATGTTCATATGTTTAAGCAGAAGCGTGTGCAATTAGAAATGTTATATTTCTGCAAAATGTGGTTGGTTAAATGTTCGTACATATTTGGAATTTAATCATGTCTGTAATTACTTTATATAGAAATACTTGGCAATTAGCTAGTAGCTGTCATACACATATCTTAGGCAGGTCCAAAGGCACCGTACCGTAAGCATTTGATAGTTGAATTAATGTTGTGACCAACTTGAAATTTTATTAATTAAAATACATTCATATGTGCAAATGTTTTATATTTTTATTTTTATTTTTATTTTTATTTAATTTTTCATTACCTTTGAAATTGTTTTTAAAGCAGAGCTGGCCATATCAAAGTCCATTAATATTATTTTAAGAAAGCTTAATTATTTTAAAAGTGAAAAAACTAATGCAATAAATAAAATTTATAAAACTGATATTTTCACTAATTTCTCGCTAGTATTATTTTAAGTTTTAAGGCCTTATTCAGAAAAAAACTAATTCATGCTTACAAAAGAAACCAATTTCCCTACAAATAGTTTTTTGTAAACATTTTGTGTATCAGAATTATATATTCTGAATTCCTCTGACAATAGGTTTGTTCATTTACTAAAAATTATTACGAATTTGTAACAATTGTTACTGGAAAGTGTTCATTAACTCGAAAAATTTGCAAGGAGAGAGCGTAAAAAAAGAGAGAAAAGAATTGAGAGACAAACAAATTCCTACAAATAATTACTAGTAAAATTTTTACTTGCAAGAATTATCCAACCACCTGTTGTGTGTTTTGTTGTCAAATAAATTATTTAAAAAATATTGGAAAAAGGAAAACTGAAAAAATGTGAATTTCTTTGATGTATGAAAAAAGAAGCCATATTTTTTTAATTTATTGTTTTTCTTCCATTAAGCCAAATAAATTCCATTTTAATGGCAAATAATTTTGTTTGTTTCTCATATATGATCTGAGATGGAAAGTCGAATTCTTGTATTTGTTAATGGAATAAAATATAAAAAGTATGAAAAATGCATAAAAATCGTAAATAACATATGTATCAGTATCAGTTTCTTAAAAAAATTGCAGTTTAAAATATCAAACAAAATACATCAGAAAAAGTAAAATTGTATCATGATTTCCATTCATGGTTCTGATATGAATAAAATTTTCTTGTAAGATTTTACAAGTAAAGCATTCATTTACTTTTTCATATTTGAGAGGGAAATTTCGTAAATTCCTGCCTTACTCTCTCGTTGCTAGTTTCTGCTGTGAAAGTAAATGAACAGACCTAATGTGTGTGAAAATAAATTAAAATTCAACTAGCAGAGACAGGAACCAAAATCTCTAACATAGCATTTTAAGTGCATAAGAGAGCACTGTTAGCTATTTAACAGTAGCCGCTAAATGTATTAGAATTCCAAATCATTGGAACTGGAGCAAGATAGATAATTTTTTTTTCTTAAAAAATTGCTCTAAAATGCATTTTATGAAATTATAAAAGTAGGATGATGGTAAAATGTCAGAAAGAGCAGATAAATGAGATTTAAGAAAACATAATTTTCTCGAGATGATAAGTGGTAACTTTTGGTAAAAGTATGGAAGAGCACACGTACTACACTACACTACATTTGGTACTTAAAAAGTGGGCAGGTCACTCACATTAAATTTTACTATGATATTTCACGTGCTTCTTAGCACATTCTTACCAATTTTGGCACCTGCCTTGAGCTCTGAGAGTTACACGATTTCTGCGTTTAAAAAAGTGGGCGGAACTTTACCATTAAAATTTTGTATTATATTTTCTGTGCTTCTGATCAACCGATTTCCATGAAACGTTTTACTTAACTGAATTGAAATAATTTTTTGCATATTAGTATTTTTTTAAGTCTTTCAAATATTTTTTGTAGTTTGCTCTAAGATCAAAATATTAGTAGGAAATTATTTGGGAGAATATTTTCAGTAAAAACTAACACTCTTATTTATAAAAATTTTTAAGGCATTATAAAGGCTTTTTAAGAAAAATTGTTTTAAAAAGCCTTTACAAACAAAGCCTTAATAATTTTTATAAATAAGGCTGTAAACTTTTAAATAAAGTTAAATTTTAGTAGAAAAAATAATTTTTTTAGTTAAATAAAATTGTTTTCTTAGCAAATTTAAAACCTCAAGCGTACTTGCTTGTAAGCACTTTTATTTTCACAAGCACGACTATTGATTTGCTTTGGGCTTAACATCTCAGTTTAAGCTTTTGTTATCCAAATCAATACCTTTCAAGCTGGCTTAAATTAAACCATCGTATGTATGTCTTTCACAAAAAGAAGGCAGCATTTCTTTACATCAAAATAATTGTAATTAATCGCTTTTTGTTGGCAAAAAAAAACAAAACTTACTTGTCCGTCTCAACTTGATAAGATTATTTATTATAAATTGACTTAAATTTTTCATTTCACTGCCAATGAAAATTACTCTTATTTTTTGTTTTGTTTTATTTTTGCTGTTTTCTCTATATCGTTTTTATATCCTGTTATTAGTTTTTAAATAATTTCCTCTTGTCTGTAAACGCAAGGAAAACTGCAAACCTTTTATTTTATTACCATTGATTAGCTTTAATAGTATTTTATTAAAAAGAAAGACTGTATTCGTACAAGCTTTTTAACACGAACACTTCTCCAAATATTTTTTTTTACTTTCATTTAACGGAAAAGAAAAAGAAAATTCACAAATTCGCTTGAAAATGAACAATGCTCAGCAAAAAAAAATATATATATATATTTAACTTAATTTAACCTTGATTATTATCACATTTAAATGATAAATTATGTATAATAAAATATGTATGTATGTATGAATTACTTTTATGTTCAAGGAAAGAAATAAAATTGTTAATTTTTTTGCGCATTAAAGTAGGTTTGAAGTTACAGCAATTGTAAATGTGTTTTAATGAAATTATTTAACATTATCATTATGGGAAAATTTCAAAATCAAAATATAGTTTCTTGCTTTTTATTATTTTTATTTATTTTTTTTTTTTTTGTTAAGTTTAATTTGTTATACTTTCACTCTTATAAATTATTTCTCTTTCGTTGCGGTAGTTTATATATTTTATTTTATTTATATTTTCTTCTTTAAGTGTAAAATTTTATTTTTGGAGGCCTGCAAAAGCAGCAACAATAAAAGTAATTTTCATGCCTTGTTAGCATGACTGACCAAAATTACTTAAGACCAAAGAAAAAAGAAGTAAAAATTATTATTTTCTTATTGCTGCTACAAAAAAATGTTTTAAGCACGATATTGCAAAAAAATAAATAAAAAGCTAAAGTGAATCTGTTGATTAGTGTGCAATTTTTGCTGTCCACAATGGGACAATAATAAAAATTTCATATTTTTTATATTGGACAATTATAAAAATAATTTCTAGAAACTAAACTAAAAAATTAAAAAATTATTTTAAGCAAAAGTCTGTTAAAAAAATAAGATATTTCAAAAAAGTAAAGTTAAAAATCAACAACACCAAAAAAATTTCATTCAATTTCATCACTTAATTTAACCTTTGACAAAAAAGTACTTTTTATAAAAAGCGCCATATAAAAAAGGTACTTTAAAAAAATACATTTGAGCAACAAAAACTTACCATTTAATGAAATGGTAACAAACTAGTACTTTTAACAAACTAGTACTTTTCAGCAAAAATTATCTTTTAACAAAAATTACTTTCAACAAAAAGTACTTTTTAACAAAAAGTACCTTTTTATAAAAACATTTTATAAAAAGTTCCTTTTAATAAAAAAAAGTAAGTGTCCATAAAAAGCACCTATTAACAGCAAAAAAGTACTTTTTAACAAAAATTACCTTTAACAAAATTATACATTTTAGCAAAAATTACCTTTTAACATAATAGTACTTTTAAGCAAAAAGTCTCTTTTAGCAGAAAGTACTTTTTGAAAAAAGCACCTTTTAACAAAAAGTACATTTTAATATAAAGTACCTTTCAATAAAAAGTACCTTTTAATAAAAAAAACTACCTTTTATTAAGAAGTACCTTTTAACAACAAAAAAGCACCTGTCATAAGGTATTATACTTTTTAGAAAAAAGTACCTTTAACAAAAACTACCCTATAAACATGCCTTCAAACAAAAAATATATTTTAACAAGAAATACTTTTTAATAAAAAAAGCAGCCTAAGGCAAAGAATACTTTTTTAATAAAAAGTGCCTTTTTTAGCAAGAGTTCATTTAAAAAAGGTACACTTAGGCCAAAAGTGAACCTTAAAGAAACATCTTTTAACAAAAAATTACTTTTTAACCGATCGTCAATTTTAACAAACATATCTTTTAATGAAAATTAACTTTTAACGAAAATTAAATTTTTACATAAAGCGACTTTCACCAAAAAAAAATACTTTTTATCAAAAAGTACATTTAACAGAGAATAGTTGTTAACCTAAAGTAAATTTTTATAAAAAGTAGCTTTAAAGAAAAATTAAATTTTGATAAAAAGTAGCTTTTAAAAAAGAGTAATTCTAAGCAAAAAGTGCCTCTCAAAAAAGTACCTTTTAACAGAGAGCGAATTTCAACAAGAACTAGCTTTTATCAAATAGTACCTTTTAACAAAAAATACCTTTTAACAAAAAGTAAGTTTTAACAAAACGTACTTTTTAGCAAAAAATACCTTTTAACAAAAAATACCTTTAAGAAAAATTACCTTTTAAGAAAAAGTACCTTTTGACAAAAAGTACCTTTTAATAAAAAGTACTTTCTAGCAAAAAAGTATATTTTTTTCTAACAAAAAATACCATATAACAAAAAGTACCTTTAAACAAAAAATACCATTAAACAAAAAGCACCTTTCAACAAAAAGTACCTTGTGACAAAAAGTACCTTTTAACTCAAAGCACTTTCTAACAAAAAGTATCTTTAGCAAAAAGTTTCTTCGAACAAAAAGTACCTTTAAACAAAAAGTACTTTTTAACAAAAAGTACCTTTAAATAAAAAATAACTTATAATTAAGAATACTTTGTAACAAAAATTTCGTTTTTATAAAATAAAAAAATTTTGGCAAAAAGTAACTTTTTAAGCAAAAAATGATAATTTCAACTGAAAATAATCTTTCAAGTTAATTTGCTTTTAGACAGGAATTACATATTAAAATTGATGGAAACAATGTTCTTATGATTAATAAATTTTGCGGCTTCAATATTGTGATTTTTATACATATATGTATGTATATAAATACGAAAATAAATCAAACGAACATATTTTTATTGATGACTGACTATTTCTGTTAAAAGTTTTTTTTTTTTAATTTTCCTGCAGAAAACGAGGAAAACTTGAAATTTTTTTGGAAGTTTTAAGAAATTACTTTTAACATTTCATTAACAATGACTACATAAATTCATGTCAAAGCTGTGTCATTTGTTACTCGCAGCTTTTGCTGCCAGCATACTATTCATTAACAATATTTAAATAAAAAAAATATATACATATATATATACATATATATATATATTTATATAAGTATGTATGTATGTATATAAATAAATAAATTATTTTGCATTGTGATAAAAGAAAAACAACAATTTTTAAATATTTTTTGGTTTCATTTTGTTGTGTACGGTAGTACGAGTGAGTCTACTAAACAGTTGAAATAATCATGACAAAATAATATAAAACAAATTAGACATGCCAACTCTTGTTTCTATAGTGTTCGTATTACTACGAGTATGATTATTTGTATGTTTTTATCTTTCAGCTGGCCTCAGGCAAGGTTAACTGGATTTGTTTTTTACTTTATTTTATTTTCACTTTTTTTTTTTTTTTTGAATTTTTGTTGTAATTTTGTTGCAAGGCATTTTATATAGAAGACTTATTTAGATATTTAACTGCTCTAATTTATTTTGTTTTGTTTGATAAGTTTATTAAATGTTTGTTGTTGTTGTTATTATTATGACGAAGAGTAAATAGTTGAGAGGTTTTCTTGTACATGTCTTAAACTATGTTTAGTTTTTTTTTTTCTATTTCTATTTTTGTTTTTATTGTAATTTTTATTTAGTTTTTGTAATATTGTAATATGTTGCCACTCTAAAATGTAATGAAATCTGGGCATGTCTGGTGTGATTGAGTGCTTTTTTTCACTTTGAGAGCTTTGCGTGTTTTAGGAAACTTTATCATGAAAAAAAATTTAGACTTATTTATTGCAATTCGATTTCAAATGCTGGTAATTTATATATATAGCAATTTTTTAAAATTCAAATTCTAACATGATTTCATATGACTTGCAAAAGAATTTTTAAAACACTGGAGCGCAAAAAATTCAAATTAAAAACTGGAACCATTAACAAATTGTTTTTTTTAATGCAAAATATATATTGCCAATTTTTTACTATCAAGTGTTTAAATCGAACACATATTCCTTGCACTTTGTTTATAGACATTTGCAAAAGTATGTATGTATATTTTTTTTAACTAAAAATTTTAATATTAAAGGTATTCATTTCAGTTTTTTTCTCGTTGGAAAAATTGAAAGATGTAAATTTTTACAACAAACACAGGGAAAAAAATTTAAAAAAATTTTTTAATTTATTTTCATGTGTTTGTTGTCAAGAAAATTACATTTTTCCAACGAGAAAAACCTGAAATTAATACCTTTATTATAAGAAAAGAAAATTCTTTATAGAAGGGCTTTGTAAAAGGTTTTGTTGTAAAAGCTACTTTCTGTTCATGGTGGTATTGTGAAAGGTACCTTTTGGTAATGGTACTCTTCGTAAAAGTTACTTTGTGAAAACGTTTCTTTTTGCTAAACGGATTTTTTCTTTAAACTCCTTTTTGTTCAAGCTACTTTAATTAAAAGGTATGTTCCTTAAAACGTCCTTTTTTTAAAAGGTACTTCTTGTAAAAGGTACTATTTTTTTAAGAATACGTTTACGTTTTTTTTCTCGAATACGTAGTTTTCTGTAATTCGTATTCGGTAAAAAAAACCTTTTGTTAAAGAAATTTTTTTTAGATGTTTTACTTTTTAAGGTACTTTCCACATAAGGTGTTTGGGCTAAGAGTTATATTTGTAAAAGATGTTTTTTGTTAAAGGTACTTCTTGAAAAATATACCATTTGTAAAAGATACTTTTTGTGCAAGGTACTTCTAACAAAAGTACGTTTTGTTAAAGGTAAATTAAGTAAGAGGTACTTTTTGTAAAAAAGATACGTTTTGTAAAAGGTACTTTTTGTAAAGGGTACATTTTTAAGAGGTACTTTTTGTAAACTGTACTTTATCTAAAAGGTGCTTTTTGTAAAAGTACTTTTTGTAAAAAATACTTTTTGTAAAAAATACTTTTTGTAAAAGGTACTTTTTGTAAATGTACTGTTTGTAAAAGGTACTTTTTGCAAAAGGTACTTTTTGCAAAAGGTTCTTTTTGTAAAAGATACTTTTTGTAAAATGTACTTTTTGTAAAAGGTACTTTGGTAAAAGGTACTTTGGTAAAATTACTTTTTGTTAAAGGTACATTTTGTAAAAGGTACTTTATGTAAAATGTACTTTTTATAAAAGGTACTTTTTTAAAAGGCACTTTTATAAAAGGTACTTTTTGTAAAAGATACTTTTTCTAAAAGGTACTTTTTGTTAAAGGTATTTTTAATTTAATATACTTTTTTACCATTTGGTACCATTTTTACGAAGGTACTTTTAAACAAAAAGATAATCTTTATCAAAAAGTTAATTTTTATCAGAGATATTTTTTATCCAAAAAGGAACTTTTTATCAAAAAGGTTGCTTACATAAAAAAGTAGTTTTTTATTATAAATATCAAAAAGATACTTTTTTATCAAAAAGGTACTTTTTATTACGAAGGTACTTTTTATCAAAAGGTACCTTCTATCATGAAGGTACTTTTAATGAAAAAGGTATTTTTATCATAAAGGTACTTTTTATCAAAAAGATATTTTTTATCAAAATGGTACATTTTATCAAAAAGGTACTTTTTATTGCGAAGGTACTTTTAATCAAAAAGATACTTGTTATCAAAATGGTACTATTTTTACGAAGTAAGTTTTAAACTTAAAGATACTCTTTATCAAAAAGGTACTTTTTATCACATGTATTTCTTATCAAAAACGGAAATTTTTATCAAAAAGGCTGCTTTGATAAAAAAGTAATTTTTTATTAAAAATATGCTTTCTTTATTAATAAGAAACTTTTTATGTAAAAGGTTCTTTTTTGTCTCTCACTTACTTTTGTGTCTCTATGTAAAAAATACTTTTTGTAAAAGGTACTTTTTGTAAATGTACTGTTTGTAAAAGGTACTTTTTGCAAAAGGTACTTTTTGCAAAAGGTACTTTTTGCAAAAGGTTCTTTTTGTTTTTTTTTTTTTTTTAATACATTTATTTATTTATTGTATCTTCAATTATGAACTAACAATAAGTATTCAAATCTTAAATCTAAAATATAAGTATTAGGCCCGACCACTGTCGGACATAAACTTAGTGATAGTTATAAATAATACATAAGTAGTGATAATCAAAAAAAAGAGAAAAAAAAATATTTTCAAGCAATCCCATCTGGAGTGTTGAGTAAAAGAGCCCTTGTGTCCTTCTTTTTCAAGCGAATGTGGCCAGTAAAATTCAAGATGTTACGAGCAAGCGGATTAGGATGTGACTCGAGTTTTGTTAAATATTTGCCTGCGTATTTTGCTATTTCTTCAATCACTAGTGGCATATTCAAATCACGGTGTATATTTGAGTTTTTTATGTACCATGGAGCCGATGTAATCAAACGTAAAATTTTATTTTGCCTTCGTTGGATTCTCTCGACGTTAGAAGCTGAAGCAGTGCCCCATAACTGAATTCCGTAGCACCATATTGGCTTCAAGAGCGACTTGTATAATAAAAGTTTGCAGTCTAGGCTGAGTGTTGAGTTTCTACCAATCAGCCAATATATCTGAGTTAGTTTAAGTTTCATTTGTACTAGCTTTGAGTCAATATGGTGTTTCCATGTAAGTCGTCGATCAAGGTGTATACCAAGGTATTTTACATGTGAATGCTGAGGAACAACTTGATTGTTGATTCGAATTGGGGAACAAGTATCTCTTCGCAGGGTAAATGTTACCTGAACACACTTTTGCTCGTTTACCTTAATTCTCCATAATTTTAACCATAGTTCCAGTTGTGTTATATGTTCTTGTAGATATCGGGAAGCCTCATGAGGATTTTCGTGCATACTTAGGCAGGCTGTATCATCGGCAAACGTAGATGTATGGATATTGCTGCTCAAAGGCATATCACAAGTATAAATTAAATACAAAACTGGCCCCAGTATACTCCCCTGTGGCACACCGGATGATATAGTTTCGGGCACACTCATGAATTCTCCTTCCAAAACCGTGAACTTCCGGGAAGTAATATAACTTTCTAATAAATTCACCAAATTTATTGGTAGATATGATTTTAATTTTAAAATTAGACCTTCATGCCACACTTTATCAAATGCCTGCGAAACGTCAATAAAGAGTACAGAACAGTACTTCTTTTCTTCAAATGTTCTTCTTATACATTGAACCAATCTATGCGTTTGTTCAATAGTGCTATGCTGACTTCTAAAACCAAACTGATGGTCTGGGATACACCCACTACCAATTAGAATTGGGGACAATTTTGACATGAGCAGTTTTTCGAAAAGTTTTGACATTGTTGATAGCAGACTTATTGGCCTGTATGATTCTGCCTTGGTAAGATCTTTGCCCGGCTTTGGAATCATTTTAACTTTGGCAAGCTTCCAGCTGTGGGGATAATACTCCAGTCGTAAAATGGCATTAAAAATGAATAACATGATTCTAATTACAATACGAGGCAATTTTATTAGCATTTGGTTACTAATTCCATCAATACCCGGTGCTTTCTTCGGGTTGAGTTCAGCAATTAGATTTTGTACATCACACATTTTAAATTTTATGGGTCGAGGGGGTAGCGCAACTACACTCGGGAAATCAACAACACCAGTACATGTGTTTGGGGTAAATACGGATTTTAAATGCTTTGCAAACAAGTTACCTTTTTCAATATCACTCCTGGCCCAAACTCCGGTAGAAGTGCGCAGAGGTGGTTTAAACTCAACGGGTGTTTTAATTCTTTTCGCAGCGCGCCACAAAGAATAATTAGATGCTGGTGTGACATCGAGATTTTCCAGATAGTTTTTAAGAGATGCAGTTTTTTCATATGCAAGCAGTTCTTGGAGTCTTTTAGTGCATTCTTTTAATCTAATTTTATTTTGGGGTGATCTGTGCTGTTGCCATTCTCTTCTAGCTCTTCTTTTTGCACATACGAGAAGTTCAATATCTGTAGAATATATTCTGTTAAACCCAGTCTGCGGATGGGAGGAAGTGGCATGTTCAGCTGCCTGCTTAATATTTTTGTTAAGATTAGCAATATTAGATTCAATATCGTCATGAGTTCTTAGCTTAATGTTTTCAGTACAATGACTACTAAGATATTTCTTGAATCGCAGCCAATTAACACGACTGACCATTTTCACATATGGGTGAGGTAGAGCACTTCTCAGTGGGCTACAGATTGTAACGATCGTGGGAGAGTGATCGGACGATAGATCTAGGGAAGCTTCGACGTGAATTAATTCCCTAGAAATATTTTTCATGACGCCAAAATCTATAATATCCGGAATTTTATGTATGTCAGTAGGCCAGTAAGTGGGCTCCCCACTCGAAATGACGTCCAAGCCCATTTTTGAAATTGTGTTGAACAACGCTCGTCCTCTAGGTGTGATAAGACGCGAACCCCAGAAAGTATGTTTTGCATTATAGTCTCCAGCTGCTACGAAACAAGGGCCAAGAGATTTGTAGAAATCCTCGTATTGATCCTCAGTAATTGCGAATCTAGGAGGGGAGTAAATTGATGATATGACAAAATTTGTGCAAAAATTTTCGATACAAATATTCGTTGCTTGTAGATGTTCTTCACAAATGTTGTCAAGAATATAATGCTTGAGTCTTGACTTTATTAAAATTGCTGATCCCCCGCAAGCTCTTCCTCTTGGGTCCTTTGAATCATATAAAATGTAGCCATTAATTTTGAATAGGCTTCTTGAAGTCAAATGAGTCTCAGAAACCAACATTATATCAATATTTTTTCCGTGAGGAAATGCTCAAGTTCATTTTTATGTTGGCGAATGCCGTTTGCGTTCCAGAAACTTATCTTTAACGTGTTCATGGCTTATTAACTAATGCTTGAAGCAGTGTAGACTGCATTCGTAGCATTTCTTGCATCATGCTAGTCATATTTGTTGTAAAATTATTTATAGTCAGCACTAGATTCTCAATAGTAGCTTCAAGGCGACTAAAATTAAAGCTTGAGTTTGCATTCGTTGAATTATTTTGAGGCGGAATATTTTGTGTGGGAATATGACTAGTCTTAGCTGCATCGGCATACGAAATACGTGAAGTGACAGGTTGGCTCATATGAGCAAAAGTGGCGGAGTGAGCGTTTGCTGTTTGTGCTGGAGCTAATTTAGGTTTTTGCCCCATAGTCTGTTTAACGAAAGAATAGACAGGACATCCTCTGTAGTTAGCGGTGTGATTACCTCCACAATTACTACATTTTTTTCTGCTAGATCTTTAGGCTTAGTACAACCAGCAGTACCGTGCAATTCACCGCAGATAACACAAACTGAAGGTAACTTGCAGTAAGTTTTGGTGTGACCATATTCTTGACAATTATGGCACTGTACGGGTCCAGAACGCTTGTGTGGTTCTTCAACTGTTATTTTTCGATATAAGAGATATTTCAAATTATAAATTGGATGAGTCTCGCTTTTTTTCAATTTTATATCGTTTGGCTCCAGTTCGACGCGAAATAGAGGTTGAGGAATCTTCTCCCTATTTATTATGTTAGATACATTTTTTACCTTAAATCCCTGGAGGACGAGTGCATCTTTTATTTCTTCGGGAGCAACATAGGAATCGATGCCCTTCAATACGATCTGCAGGCCTTTAGCACTTTTAAGCTGATATGTGTAGAAACTTTTCTTACTTTTTTCAAATTCAGTAATCAGTTTGCGAAAATCTTTTTCTTCATAAATTTGAATTTTGGTTTCATCAATGTTACCACGTTTTATTGGAACGATGTGAAATTTATTCTCACCAATGACTGAAATTAAATTTTTTATAATAGCGTTTGAATTTTTTTCTCTCAAATAGATTGGAGGCGGCTTGGATGTTTTGTTCGTAGATACATCGGGTTCGTTGTTGTCAACTTGTAATATTTGAAAACGATTTTGGCGGTTAATAGAGGATGCGCTGTTATCCCTAGACATTTTTGGAGCAGATGAAATTTTCGAAGACTTTGGGCTTCGTCCGCGCTTTACCACTGTAATATATCTGTCCATTCCCACTTGGACCTTGGGTTTTGGGCTGCTCTTAACTTCAGTAAAAACTTGGTTAAGTGATGACCACGAGCCCGAGGCGGATGATATCGCTGAGTTAAATGTAGAAGTACTAGGCAACGGTAATGTTAACGAATCACTAGTTGGCATTGGACAAAGCGAAGTTGATCGCTGACGAAAAAGTGGTCTCGCCGTTAAAAAAAGTCTACTATCAGATTTCTTATTTAATTTATTATCATTAAGAGCTTCAGAGCTCTCAGTAAGTCTATCATTAGATTTTTTATTTTTATTATTTTCATTAAGAGCTCCAGAACTCACAGTAAAATAAGCATTTCTGCCATTAGAACTCACTTCACAGTTATTTGTTTTTGAGGTACTCATATAGAGTATTCCTCAAGGGCACTTTTGTTTGTTTGATTGTTTTTTTTTTGATTACGGTTTTTTTGTTTTTGTTAATTATGACTATGTAAAAAATATTAGCAATGCAAATAAAGCTAACAATAACAATATGTATTCCGAATATTTTTTCGTACAATTTTTTTTTGTTTAGTATGAAATAAAAACTCCGCTAAATTGACTGTTCACTATGAATGAATGAATCTTTTGTAAAAGATACTTTTTGTAAAATGTACTTTTTGTGAAAGGGACTTTGGTAAAAGGTACTTTGGTAAAATTACTTTTTGTTAAAGGTACATTTTGTAAAAGGTACTTTATGTAAAATGTACTTTTTGTATAAGGTACTTTTTTAAAAGGCACTTTTATAAAAGGTACTTTTTGTAAAAGATACTTTTTCTAAAAGGTACTTTTTGTTAAAGGTATTTTTAATTTAATATACTTTTTTACCACAAAAATATTTAAATAATTAATTATTATATTATTTTCACACATTTATAATACATATACATATATTTACAATATGTACATATATATGTATTTGTAGTTATTCTCATCTCTCATCTCTCCCGAGTATAACCTTATTGAATTTTTTTTTAATCTTACGTTATAATACATTGAAAGTAAAATAAACCTTATCGCAAAAGATTTCTTTCACTGTTTGTTATTGATCTTATTATCTATGGTGTTGGCTGTGGCACACAAGAGTTCTAATACATTTTTACGTGGTCACAGTTTTAAATATTTCAATAACAGTTTCAGCAACATTGAGCCATAATAAAACACTTTCACTGTTATTGGAACTAGTCCAGCTTTACAAGACTTAACAAGAGTTATGTCAACATCAGTCATAGCCAACATAATTAATTAAAAAAATATGCAAGAAAAATTACAAAATAAAAAAATACTGAAGCCAGCTTATATACGCATAATCAAACTCCCACTACATAGAAAAGAGACAATTTAAAAGTAAAGCACGCACTAGAAACTAACGTTTTGATACGAAATTTCAAAGTTATTATATTATTACTTTGAAAATATTTTTGAACTAATTTATTACTCCTAGTTAAAAAAATGTTTGTGTTTTTTTTTGGGTTAAGCACGTCTAGGGCATTTTGTTGCTGCTTAAGCAACAATAAATAAAGTTTTTTGAATTCGTCTTTAACACACATAAAAATAAGAAATTTTTGTAGGCCTAATTAAATTTTAACTCACAACTTATTTATAGTTTTGTAAATAGTTTTTAATTTCCATTATCTTAATACCTTACTCGATGTCCGTCTGTCTCTAATAGGCTGTTTTCTCGAGCAGTGTAAGAGCTACGAAACTGAATATGTAATATATTGTCCGGTACAACAACATATATACCTTTATGGCACTTAAAAATTAAAGGGTTTGCTAAAGCGAGCAATGAAAAATGTTTAACTCCTAATGTATAAAAAAAGATATATACATACATATGTATATACACTTGAAATTTTCAAAGTTAGTTTTATTTTTATGCAGATTACAACAATTAACACTAAAATCTTAAAACTCGAAATGAAAGGGGTATTCTGTCAGTTAATTTTATTTTTACTATGTAATTTTGACTACGTGCTGTATCTTGGAAACCGTAAGACACAAACTCTTGAAACTTTCAAAATAAAAAAATCACCAAAAATTAAAAAATTGCCAAAATGAAAAAAATCGCCAAGATAAATTAAAAGCGTCAAATCAAAAATAAATCGCCAACAACCGACAAAAATCGAAAAAAACCAAAACTAAAAAATGTCAAAAACAGAAAAAATCCCAAGAAACGAAATAATCGCCAAAACGAAAAAAACACCAGAAATAAAAAACGCTAAGAAATAAAAAGAAACGCTAACACTAATAACTCCCAAAATAAAAAAATTGCCAGAACGAAACAATCGCCAAAAACCGAAAAAATTGTTAAAACGTAAAAAAGCGCCAGCAACCGAGAAAATCGACATAAACGAAAAAAAGGCCACAAGCCGAAAAAATACCAAAAAAACGCAAAAAAGCCAAAATTAAAAAAACTTAAACTAAAAAATCCCAACATAAAAAAATATCAAAACGAAAAAATCGCACAATACCAAAAAAAATCACCAAATCGAATAAAACGCAAAAACTAAAATAAATTGCCAAAACGAAAAAAATCCAACTATCGACAACAACCGAAAACAGCGCTAAGAACAAAAAAAGGCCAACAATAAAAGTATACTAACAAACGAAAAAAACGCCAAAAGCCGAAAAAATACCAAAAAATGCAAAAATAAAACACGTAAATTTAAAAAACGCTTAAACTAAAAAATCCCAAAATAAAAAAGTATCAAAACGAAAAAATCGCATCGAAAAATCCACCAACTTGAAATAAAACGCAAAAACTTAAATAAATAGCAAAAACGAAAAAAACGCCAAAAATAAAAAAAAACAAAACTAAAAAATGCCAAAAAACCGAACAAATCCTATGAAACCAAAAAAGCACCATAACAAAAAAAATCGCCAAAAACGAAAAATCGCCATAAATAAAAAAACGCCTAAAATAAATATAAACGCTAACACTAATAAATCCCAAAATAAAAAAAAATTGTCAGATCGAAAAAACCGAAAAAAACTAGTAGTAAACTATCGACAACAACCGAAAACAGCACTAAGAACAAAATAAAAACGCCAAAACTAAAAAAACGATAAATCCCGAAAATATCCCAAAATAAACATAACTAGAAAGTGCCAGACGAAAAAATCTCCAAAAAAAACGCTTAAACTAAGAAATCCCAAAAAATTCTGAAAAATCGCATAAAAACAGCAAAATCTGTAAAACAAAAAAGCGCGAATAACTAAACGAACTAAAATAAGTCGCCAACATCTAACAAAATCGCCAAAAACGAAAAATAATAGCAAAAAATTAAAAAAAAATTGTCGAAACAAAAAAACAAGTTTACCAGGTATTTATTTTTTTTAATGGCTGCATCAAGATATACTCCCTTATGCAAAAAAATATTTTACTACAGCTTTAAAGTTCATATTAGTTGCCAAGCACTTTAAGGCTAACATTGCTTTGTTAAGAAATTGTATGCAAAACACAAATTTAATTATTTTGTTATTTAATAATAAATACTGGTAACACCACCGTGTTCAACAACCACTTCACAGCTTATGATGTACAAAATTTAATAAAATTTCATTCGGGTATTCAAATATTTTTTTATTTTATTAAATAAATTTTTATTTTCTTGAAGTAAAGCAACCCAAAATAAATAATATGAGCTTCTGACATGGTAGTAAAACAGATAAACATTTCTATGAAGTATACGTAAAAAAATAGGAGGAAGAAAGAAGTATTATCACAAATTCTTTTATTCGAATGAAATGAGTATTTGAATACCCACCTTTTTTCGATTTGTTTTGATTGTATGTACATCACTAAAACATTTTGGTGCAATTGTATTTATATTAATATTTTTTATGGATTTTACGATGCCTTTTGAATCAGTTGGATAATTTGATGAGGTTTTCCATTACATGACAGAAATAATAAATCTAAGCTAAGAGCTAACACTTCTAGCTTCATTTTCAGATGTAACATGAATCAATATGTGTTATATTAACAAAAATATTTGAGGTACAAAATACACAATTTGAAAATATCAACTTAAAGTAGTCTTAACAAACGTGGGGACATACTTTAGAAATTTGATAAAATGATTTTTTTAGAATACAACTTTACTTAACATTGCTTTGCAAAGCTTTGCTAAGTTTTTTTGCATAAGACCCATAGACATTAAGATATTTGATTATATACATAGTTTAAAGTTCGTTTATTATTACATATATATTGTCATATAAATTTAAGACAGCTGGACATTACATTACATTTAATATACTTTACAGAAAAAGCAAAACACATAAGTTTTAGTGCATTTAGCTCTCAGTAGACTTTTGAGTTTCGAATTTATAAATTCAATATTTTTGAGCATACTCTAATAAAAATATTGTAGGTTTTATATAATTACATCATATTCAATCAAGAAGATTATTTTAAATTTGTTTGTAAGTTACACCTTGTTTTAATTTATATGATGATATGCAACGTGACCGTTTGATCGACTAAAGTGGCAAATTGCCACTTTTTCGACTGCCTTGCTGTTTTTTGTCTCCCTTTTTTTATAGTGAATTATATAAATATACATTAAAAATATAAATTTTAGTGTATTTTTTTCGTTTTTTTTTATTTTGCCCCGTTTTTTGATAAATCGCCTTTTGGTGCCACTTTTTGAAAAATGTCATCGGTCACCCTGGTGATATGTAGTGTCCATACGGGACCCTTCATATGCGAGTCAAAATTACACTTTACTGAATTTATTCATATATAGTTTTTTAAAATTACTTGGGTTCTTAAAGCGAATATAACGATACATTAACTACAGAAATCCATTCAAACGCTAATAAAGAAAAAAGAAATTTACAAAAATACACACAAGATACGCCGGAAAAGCATAAAGCTTCCTTGGCAATCGAGTAAAAAGGAAACTTAATTTTCATGATTTAAAAGGGAAAGATTTTGCAGTTTAAATAAAACATGAAGAAAGACATCAGACTAAAATTTTAATATAACTTAAGTTTCTTACTGTTGTTTTTTTTTTCTTGAAAATTTCCTCGCACTCTTTATTTACAAGCTGCTTAAGATAATTTGCATAAACTTGACTTTGTAACAATGAATTCGCACTTGAGTGCAAGAGCTGCACTTAGACAAATAGATAGACAAACAAACAAAACCAAACATTTACAGCAATGTATTACAATGACTTTTGTTGTTGCTATAAATGATGGTTGTTTTAATAGCAACATCAACAACAACAACAACAACAGCAGCAGTAGTAAGTAAGTAAACACTTATGTATTTACAATACCTTTCGTTTTAGTTGTTTGAATTGAAATTAATACAATATAAGAGCAGCAGCAGCAGCAGCACCGGCAGCAGCAACAGGTGCCACAAAAACGACTTAAAACAAAAATATGTGTGTTTTACTATTATTTTTACTTGAGAAACTATTAGTCAGTGTCAGCTTTTTTAAACACTTTGCAAATGAGAGTTTGTAGTTGAAGTCTTTTGTTTGCATCGCAAAACGAAACATTGTTATTTTAAATTCAAAAAGAGTGTTTATTTCTTTTTCTTTTTTTTTTAATTTAAATTCAAAGTATTTAGCATATTTAATTAAAATACGATTTGAATGTAAAAAGATAAGTTGGTGTGTTTTTTTTGTATACAAAAAAAGAGCAAAAAAAACAAATTGCTATGTTTTATACTTGAATTAGGAGCTTGAGAAATTTTAAGCTGTTCATTTATATAGCTGAATGCAATTATAACACAAGACACAATGTTATTCGGAAAGATAGTAAGTAAATGCACATGTTTTATGCATTGCTTAAACGATCGTATTTCTATATAGTTTTACATATAAGTTGACCTTATTATAATTAGTTTTTTTTATCGCTTACAAGTGTTTTATCGCACCAAAATTTGTGGGGAAATTTGTTTTATAAATGTTGGTTATTTCCCAAAAAAATATTTCAATTTCAATTTCATAAAATATTTTAGGTGTGTGACATCCATACTAAAGAGAGATAGATAACTTATTACACAAATATGTCAATGCTAGACTTCGTGCAGCACTGCAAGGCTAGAGCAGTTTGGGAAAGTTAATTTTTTTCATTTTTGAATATTTAAATTTTTTTCTTAACTTATTGAAATAGTTGAAATCATAATATGGCAACACTGATAGCAGCTGGTGTAAAAGAACATATAAAGAACTTTTTGCTTAATCTCTAATTTGTAATACAATAGAAGCCTAAGATACATACATATGTCTTAAATGAATCAATAATACTTTGGATAGCATCACTTTACGATTCAATGTTACCTTTTATATAAGTGTAGGAGTGGTACGGCCCTTTTCCAAATGCAAGACTGTGACCTCAGAAGAGCTCTAAATGTGTGCAATCCTTAATATAAATATAAAGTTCAGTAAAAAAAAGTTGTATAGAATTACTTGATAGGCCATGTTACATTTTACTTCAGTAGGAGTGGTAGCGCCCACTTTTCAAAATGTGACACTGCGGCCTCAGAAGATCTCCTTATAAAAATACCTTTTTTTAAGGGCGTGGCTCCGTCTGATGTACGTGAACTCGGTTTTGCGAAGCTCCCAAAAAAGGTAGAGGCTTTGGTTTCGGACTGGTGTATCAGAAATGATCCGAAATAGATTTTTATTGAAAATCAGCAAAATAAAGCAGACGTTTCAAAGCTGGAAAACTTAAACTTTATTTTGCTGTATATAAGTAACTAGCTAAAACTGATTTTTATTTTTTGTTCAATAAACTTATTTATATTTCAGTACGAATAAAACTGGTATTAAAAATATAAAAAAAATAATATAATATAAAAACGTTTACAGGGTTGGAAAACTTTAACTTTTTTTGTATATAAAAGTATGCTACTAAAATTATTGTTTCCTTTTTCTATATACAGTATTTTTCGTTTATAGCGAACCCGCTTAAAACGAACTTTCGCCTAAAACGAACCATTTTTGAAAGTACGAACTTTTATTTCTATAAAACCATGAAAATGTTTTCACTTATAACGAACCCGCTTAAAGCGAACTTTCGGTTATAACAAACTTTTTTTGCATGTAAATTGTTCTTTTTTTCGCTTAAAACGAACCAAGAAGTGCGTTGCCATGAACAAAAAATTATATGTATATATTAATGTGTAGCGTAAGCTGTGTAAGAAATTTTCTTCAGTCTCGCGACAGTCCACAACAAATTCTTGACCACTTGGCCCAAGTGGAATTGTACATAAATGAAGCCAATATTAATAAAAAACAAACTAAAATAACTGATTTTTTAAAAACTAAATAAACTTATTTTTTAAAGACTACAATGTTCTAAAGTTATTTTAATAAGTAAATAAAGAGCCAAAGTGTTAAAAAAAGATATTTGCACACACAATAATGGTTTCTTGATGTCTTCACTTAAAACGAACTTCGCTTAAAACGAACAAATTTGATCAGTCCCTTGAAGTTCGCTTTAAGCGAAAAGCACTGTATATATATATATATATATTAAACATATCTTATATTCTTAAAAGAAATATATAAATGTAAGAAGTCAGAAAAATATAAAATCATGATTCTAGGATTGGGAAACTTTTTATGATAATAAAAGTTACTACGGCTAGTTAATTTTTTCCCTTTCTTTATAAATAAGATATATTTTATGTTATGAAAAAAAAGTTTGGTATAGAAAAGTTGAAAAATAAAAACCACAGCCAGAGCTGGAAGATTTGAAATTTTTTGATATTAAAATAACTAAATAAAACTAAGTTAATTTAATTATTCTTCGAACTTAATTTGTTTATATATTTAGCAGGCTAATAAGACTAAGTTTTTCTTTGTTTCCTTTTTTCTTTTTTCGCTAAACATATTTTATAAATTATGTATAGAACTAAATTGGTATAAGGATGATCCTATTGTTGGAAAATTTAACTTAACAATTAATTTCTTTTGCTTACAAATTAAATGTACTTTATGTCTTAGGGCCAATTTCACCAATTTATTTAAATATCAATTCATATTTAAAAGTAATTTTTCCATACAAAAATTAATGAAAATTGGCATTTAAATATGAATTGATATTTAAATAGAGTTGGTGAAATTGGCCCTCAGAAAGAAATAGTTTTGAATTAAAAATTAGAAAAATAAAAATCATAGCTCCAGACCTGGAAAACTTAAACTTTTTATGGTATGTAAGACTAATTAAATCAAACAAGATTTTTATTTGGTAATTAAATATATTCTATATTTTAAAAATAAATAAGTTTGTATTAAAAACCGGAAAAATCAAAATTATGGATCCTGGGTTGGTATTTGAAAAAAAAAAATTTAAATAAACCAAAAAAAAAAACAATTTTTGACACTTAAAAATGTTTCATTTTTTAGGAAGATCTTCACTTAAGAATTTTTTTATCAATGTTCAATTTTTATATGGATATCTCACGAAGGTTTGTGCCATGTTGCTTATTCTGCACAGAAAAAAGTGTTCACCAATTAATATTTTCAACTAAGAATTTAATTACATTAATTAAATTTTTAATTGTATTAATTAATTTGACTGGAAAACTTAATTGATATTATCAAATTGTTTATAGGTGAAAATTTAATTAATTTTTTAATTGATACTACAAATATTTTAATTAATATTACAAAATCATTCATATTACTTTTTTGTGTGTGTTCTCAGCACAGTTTTGTTTCAAATCGATGGTCTTTCGCTCACGAGTTCTTATTATTTGTAACGAGTTCTTATTAATTTTTTAGTAAATGGATATAGAAATAAAATTTATCGCTAAAGAACAGTCATAACTATAAAAAATAAATTAAAGAAAATATTCCTTTTCATTTCCCTGAAAACGTGCCTTCCTGCTGAACAAAATCGAAAAGATTCTTTAGCAGCATGGATTTAATGGGATATTTCAATTGAGACAATAAACAGTTTTGCAACATCAAAGATTATTAAATATGGGAAAATATAAAACAATTTATTTTACTTGGTATGGAGGTACAATACTAAGGCTATGATAGGATTATTAAATAGTAGCACGGTTTTTGAACATCTCGAGAGCGAGTAAACAAGCCCCAATTAGTATGTAACAACCACGCAAACACTAAACTGTGTCAGAAAAAGCAAATCATCGAAAAAGTAAATCATGGGAGTGGCTCTATTCACATTTTTGGCAACGCAAAAAGAGGCATTTCAATCCTCTCAGATCGTCAAACAAATGATAGAGTTACGAAATTCAGCAAATTGAGAACTTCCTGTTATATTTTTGAGTGGTTAAGAAGTACAAACTCTTTCTTTTTTGAAGACGTTTCAAAATTAAATAAAGGAGTATTTTCAAACTTGTTGCAGAGGTCTTTGCAGTCAATTGCAATACAAAAAAAAAATACTTATATACTTTCAGTTAAAAAAAATAATAACAGAAAATATTAAAAGTATTGCACACAAGTGTCTTTATCAAAAATATTACTTCTATGCCAGAAACTAAAAACCCTCACATTACTTGCGCTAGTTTTACCAAAAACAAAAAACATAATATACATAGTTAAATATTAATTTAACTTTTTGAACTTAAAATAAATACATTTCATAATAACTTAAGGCATAATAGCCCCCTAAAAAAACATTTAGTTAAGTAGTATTATTATAAAGACAATATAAAATAAATCAAATTTAAGAAGAAAAAATATTAATGAAAACCCAACCCAAAACTTTATAATATAATCTAATAATAAGCAAACAATAAGCTTCACTAAAAAAAAGCAGAACAACACTTTAATTAACTTTTAATTTAAAAGAATCAAACAACAAGTCTTTTTAAGAAAATTGAAAATCAAGACAAAAAAAAAACGAAAACTTTATAAATAAATATCCAAGGTAATAAATGTTAATTTTCGACATTTGATTTTCTGCTCTAAATCATAAAATTGCGCAATTTTTGAAGTTGAACAAAAATATCTAAATATGTAAAACAAGAAACTTTATTATAAGCAAAGAAATACAATTAACACCTTTTAATTTATTTAAATAAGCTATTAAACTTCTATTGTTTATTTTTTCAATTGTTTCAGATAAATTAACTGATCAAACGCAAGCCAGTTCATTTTGGCAGTCTCATGTAGTCACTCCCTCCTCCAGTACACCCTTCGACTCGCCCTTCTTTTCGGCCACACATGGCATTGTACAAACACATCCCGCCCTCAATGGCAATATACCACGGCCAGTGCCCTTAAATAGCAACAGCTTGGGTGTTGGCGCCAATCCCGCCTTAACAGCCGGCAGTGGTTATTTAAATTCACGCGGCAATTTCCCTTCCTCGGCTCGTTATCCCTCGATTTCGGGCACTGTGGTCAATCCGAATCCCAAATCACCTTTTAGACATTTAGATTTCTCCACAAGTGCCACGGCGGAGCTGAGACGAAATCCAGCACTGTCGGCGCCCGATGAGTGCGCCAGAGCTTGTCGTGAAGGTGAACCACCCAGAATATGTTATTATCATTTCACACTGGAATATTACACCGTATTGGGAGCGTAAGTAGTAATTGATATTATATTGTATTTTTTTTTTCGTATAATAAGTGACTGGTTCACCATGTCGAAAGAAATTTTTTTATCAACAATTTATATCGAAAACAACCAAAAACAATTATAACTTAGAGCTTGTTTTTAATATAAATTGTCGAACGAACGTTTCCTTTCGACTTCGTGGAACAAGCATTTAAATGTTTTCTTATCTTTCTTGAGTTATGCATAAATGTCTTTTTTTCATTGAAGCAACTTTGGAGAAAAAATTAGAGCAGCCTTTTGGAGAAATATAATTTTTTCTCAAAAATAAAGTTGAATGTCCCAAAAAAGAAAATGTTGTCAAAAACTTTCCCAAAAAGATAGTTTTGAAAAATACTTTTAAAATGTATACAGCCCTATTTGTAAGAACTATTAAGGCTTTATAAAGCGTTTTAAAACAAATTTTCATAAGAAATTTTTCTAATTACACCTTTATAAAGCCTTAATAATTTTTATACATAAATAAGTCGGGTAATCTATTTTGATTGGACTTTTTAATTTATTTTTTATGTTTTTTGAGATCCCTTTTATTTCAAGGGCACTTTCGAACGAAACCCTTCTTCTTCTTCTTATCAAAAAATTTTAATTTTCATAAAAAATTTACTTTTTATCATATACACTTGTACTTTTTATTGAAGCGATACTTTTTAAACCGAATGTACTTTTTATCGAAGCGATACTTTTTTTCAAAAAGGTAATTTTTACCGAAAAAAATACTTGGTCTCCAAAAAGTACTTTTTATCAAATATATATTTCTTATCAAAAAGGTACTTTAAGTCAAAAAAGTACATTTAATCGAAAAAATTATTTAATCAAAAAGGTACTTTTTATCCAAAAAAAATACTTTTATCAAAAAGTAAATTTTTATCAAATAAGATACTTTTGATCAAAAAGGTACTTTTTATCAAAGAAATACTCTTTATTAAAATGGTACTTTTTATCAAAATAGTACTTTTAATAAAAAAGATACTTTTTTATCAAAAATGTACTTTTTATTACGAAGGTACTTTTTATCAAAAGGTACCTTTTATCATGAAGGTACTTTAAATCAAAAAGGTATTTTTATCATAAAGGTACTTTATATCAAAAATATACTTTTTTATCAAAATGGTACATTTTATCAAAAAGGTACTTTTTATTGCGAAGGTACTTTTAATCAAAAAGATACTTTTTATCAAAATGGTACCATTTTTACGAAGGTACTTTTAAACAAAAAGATAATCTTTATCAAAAAGTTAATTTTTATCAGAGATATTTTTTATCCAAAAAGGAAATTTTTATCAAAAAGGTTGATTACATAAAAAAGTAGTTTTTTATTAAAAATATCAAAAAGGTACTTTTATCACGAAGGTACTTTTTATCAAAAGGTACTTTTAATGAAAAAGGTATTTTTATTATAAAGGTACTTTTTATCAAAAAGATATTTTTTATCAAAATGGTACATTTTATCATAAAGGTACTTTTTATTACGAAGGTACTTTTAATCAAAAAGATACTTGTTATCAAAATGGTACTATTTTAACGAAGCAAGTTTTAAACCAAAAGATACTCTTTATCAAAAAGGTACTTTTTATCACAGGTATTTCTTATCAAAAAAGGAACTTTTTATCAAAAAGGCTGCTTTAATAAAAAAGTAATTTTTTATTAAGAAATATGCTTTCTTTCTTTATTAAAAAGAAACTTTTTATGTAAAAGGTACTTTTTTGTCTCTCACTTACTTTTTTGTCTCTATGAAAAAGTATTTTTTCATAGAAATTGTACTTTTTCATAGAAAATGTACTTTTCATAGAAAAAGTACTTCTTCATAGTATAGGTACTTTTTCATAAAAAAAGTACTTTTTCATAGAAAAGGTACTTCTTCATAGTAAAGGTACTTTTTCATAGAAAAGGTACTTCTTCATAGTAAAGGTACTTTTTCATTGAAAATGTGCTTTTTCATAGAAAATTTAGATTTTCTCAAAAAAGTACCTTTACTCAAAAAGATAATTTTTCTCAAGGTACTTTTTCTCAGAAAGGTACTTTTTGTAAAAAAAGGTAATTTTTCTCAAAAAAAAAGTACTTTTTCTTAAAAAGTTACTTTTTCAAAAAGAAATATTTACTCAAAATATATATTTTCTCAAAATTTTAACAGGCCACATTTCAGTCTACTCTCCCTTCTCTATTGCTAAAAATTTATTTTTTTACGTTGTATTAAATAATTGCCAGATGTTAATAAAAAATGCAAATTAACATAATTTAATTACGTACATTATGTACATATGTATATATTGTCTATTCAATATGTAATCCTCTTTTATTATTTTCATTTTGTTTAATTGAGCGTTAAGCAGGTTTGCAGCATTAAGCATTTGTCGACCATATTTTACAAATCGTCTTTACCATATAAGATGTTACCGTTAATTATCAATAAACTTATTATTTTTTCAACCGCTATAAAATTATATTTAAATACATACAGTGTAACATAATAAAACAATTAATCAAATAGTTTAAGTGAAAAAATCAATGGCTTGTAAAAACTTTATTACAGTGAAAAAAAAAATTTAATAAACACAAAGCTTTTGTTTCAAACATTTACTTTTATTAAAATATTTTTCATCCACTTTGCATGGCCTGGTGTCTGCAATTTATTTGTTCATGCTTGAAACAATATAAGTAAATAAATATCTTTATTTTTCTCCTCTTATTTAGTTTTTCTATGCAACTCATGGTTATTTTCAAAAAATATATTTTGAGTGTTGGCAAATTTTTGTAACACTTTTTGTTATATTGCAATAAATGCAAAAGAAAAAGAAAATTAAAGAAAAATTTTAAGTTTTCTTTTTCTTTGTGTTTTCTTTAAACATTTGGTCAATAATTTAAAATTTTAAAACAAGTTGCAAAATATTCATACATACATATGTGTGTATGTATAACAAACATTATAAATCATGACAATAAATTTATAGCTGACAGCCTGAAGTCTAAAGAAGTTTGTCCAGCTGTTCAGCATTAAAAAGTTGAATTTAGCTCAAAACATTCAAAGATAAGACTCAATAGGCTTTGATTTGTGTTTTTTTTTCTTCGCTTTTGTTACAAAGTATTTGTATTAATGTTAATTAATGGTCATGGAATTATATAAACGATACAAATGACAATCAATATAAATATATAATCAAATATGATTTATATATTCATTAACATAAATAATATATAATTTACTAGAGACTTTTAAAAATATGTCTTTATTTATAAAAATTATTGAAATAATAAAAATTCCGGCAATTATTTGTTTAATTCACAAAACCTCTTGTTTCTTTACAGCGATTTTATGTATTATCATATTAAAAACAATAGTCAAGACTAAAACTAGATAAAAAATATTTAAAAAAATTACTTTTTACTGAAAAGTTACTTTTAAGTAAAATAAAGTTAAAATTATTTTTTACAAAGAAAACTTATTTTTTTATCAAAAAATTTGTTTTTATCGCTAAATAAATTTTTATATGAAATTTATTGTTTTGATGAAAATTGTGTTTTTTATCAAAAAGGGTTATTTGTTAGGAAAAGCGACTTTTTCACAATGGTAATTTTCAATAAAAAGTTACTTTCTATAAAAAACAGTGACAGTTTTAATTAAAAAGGTATTGATTATAAAAATCAATTTTTTTTAAATATGTCCTCTTTACTAAAATGTTACTTTTTATTACAAAGGTACTTGTTATAAAAAGCTACAGTTTATCAAAAAGGTACTGTTTATTAACAATGTACATTTTATCAAAAAGGTACTTTTTGTCTAAAAGGTACTTTTTGTCAAAAAAAGTATAAATAATATAGTATATTAAAAAGGTACTGTTTATAAAATAGATATTAAAAATGTACATTTTATTTATAAGTTACTTTCTATTAGTAAGG
Source organism: Tachina fera (assembly GCA_905220375.1). Lineage (NCBI taxonomy): Eukaryota > Metazoa > Arthropoda > Insecta > Diptera > Tachinidae > Tachina > Tachina fera. The sequence continues at coordinate 95,956,311 of LR999967.1, read as the reverse complement.
TACTTTTTATTAAAAATGTACTTTTTATTGAAAAGGAAATTTTTATTATAGAGGTTCTTTTTATTAAAAATCTACTTTCTATTAGAAATCTACTTTTTATTAAAAAGTTACTTTTTATTTAAAAGGTACTTTTTATTATAAGGTTACTTTTTGTTAAAAATGTGCTTCTTACACATTTTACTAAAAAATTTACTTCTTATTAAAAATTTACATTTAATTAAAAATGTACATACGGTAAAAAAGTTAATTTTTATTACAAGGCACTTCTAATTAATAAGGTACTTTTTATTACAAATTTACTTTTTATTGAAAAGGGTACTTTGATTACAAAGGTACTTTTTATTAAAAAAGTACTTTTTATTCAAAATGTACTTTTTATTAAAAAGCGACTTCTTATTAAAGAGGCACTTTTTATTAAAAAGGTACTTTTTATTTAAACGGCATTTTTTATTAAAAAAGGACTTTTTATGTAAAAGGTACTTTTTATTAAAAATGTACTTTTTATTAAAAAGGTACTTTTTATTAAAAATGTACTTTTAATTATAACGGTACTTTTAATTAAAAAGGTACTTTTAATTAGAACGGTACTTATTAAAAATTATGTTTTATTAAAAAGGAATTTTTTATTAAAAATTTATTTTTTATTAAAAAAAGTAAATTTTATTTTAAAAAAAGGTACTTCTTATTATTAAGGTACTTTTTATTAGAAAGGTAATTTTCATTAAAGAAGTACTCTTTAATAACAAGGTACTTTTTGCTTAATAGGTTCTTTTTATCATAAAAGGCTAAAAATTTCAAATTGATCAAGGCAATAAAAGTGAGTTTTGTAATATGTTTGTTCTTATTTCACAACCAAAAATAAAATAAAAATCTCGTTCATAAAACATTAAATCAGTCGTTGACTTCTTAACAATTGCTGCCTGTTATGCAGTACTTTGCAGATAATATTCATCAATGAGGCTTTCTGGCATGTTGTTGTTAAATTTTAATTGCACTCATGACAATGTTGCTTACACACGCTATATGAAATGTTGTATCGTAAAGTAATCTTGAGACAAATTTTTTTGCTACCTGTTGAAATCATAATTAATGAAACAATAGTATCGTCCTCAATACTCGTATAAGCTGATTTTGCGGAAAAAAAACTTTTATTCGATTTGGATTTTTTTAGTTACAAATAAAAAGCGAGAGTCATCTCAGAATCCTTATTATTTTATTTTAGCAAATTGTTTTGCTTTTACATCTTGCTTATTGTACTTGTTGTTAAGTTTTCTATAGAGTATAATGGTGAAAATAATGTTGCAGACAATTTGTTATCATATGAGTTAATAAACTAAATGCATTGCCTTGCAAACATGTGACTTGATGTGAATTTTTATATTCATACTGTTTTGCCTGTACGGCATCAAATAATTTGACAAAACATATAAAATATATCAAGCAGGCTTCCGCAGTGAATGCCTTTTATTTCTTTCATAAATATTTCTTAAAGACATGAAAGTATTCATTCACTGTAGTTAGAAAATCATAAAGTGCAAATGAAAGTACTCGTATGTTGCTTGTTTTTACTTAATTTTTATTATTATTGAAAGGAATAATAAAAATGAATTAGTCATAAAACAATATATATGTACATACATATTATATACAAACGAACAATGGATAGTTGGGATACACATTAAAAAAAAGAAAAGTATTTCTGTTCAAAAAATATTTTGGCAAAAAAATAATATAAGAAAAAAATGTGTTGCTGAAGAAGCCACAGAAAATAGTGGGGAAATATCGAAATATGTATAAATGAAAACTTTTTACACAAAAAAGATACCTTAAGCTTCTTAATAAAATTAGTGACTATTTTTATAAAAAATATATAATTTTTTTTTTTAATTTACCTTGCATCAAAGAGGTACTCTTGATAAAAATTAGTTTTTATCAAAAAGGAACTTTTTAGCAACTAAGTGCCTTTTATCAGCAAAGTACTTTTGCCACAAAGGTACTTTTTATCACAATGGTACTTTATTATGAAAATGGTTAATTAAAAAGATACTTTTTATCAAAAACGTAATTTTTATCAAAAAGTTATTTTTTTATCAATTAGGTAATTTTTATCAAAAATGTATCTACTTTTTATCATAAAGGTACTTTTTTATCAATGAGATACATTTTATCCAAAAGGCACTATTTAGCAACAAAGTTCTTTTTATAAAAAATTTTATTTTTATCAAAAAGGAAATTTTTATCAAAAAGGTAATTTTTATCAAAACAAATACTTTTTATCAAATATATACTTTTTTAATAATAAGGTATTTTTATCGAAAAGGTGCCTTTTTAACAAAAACGTACTTTTTATCAAATATTTACTCATAATCAAAAATTTACTTTTTATCAAAACTTTAGTTATTGTTAAAAGTTTACTTTTTATCAAAAAGGTAGTCTTTATCAGTAATGTACTTTTTATCAAAAAAGTACTTTTTAGCAACAAAACACTTTTCATCAACAGAGAACTATTTGTTAAAAAGGTGCCTTTTATCAGCGAAGTAATTTTTGTTAAAAAGGTACTTCTTATCAAAAAGGTACTTACTATCAAACAAGTACTTGTTTATCAACAAAGTATTTTTTGTTGAAAAAAGGTACTTTTTACCAACAAACCAATTTTTGTTATTATTTGTACTTCTTATCAAAAAAGTACTTATTATAAACAAGTACCTTTTTATCAACAAAGTACTTTTTGTTAAAAAGATACTTTTTATTAAAAAGGTACTTATTACCAACAAGGTAATTTTTTATCAACAAAGTACTATTTGTTAAAAAGGTACTTTTTATCAAAAAAGTAATTTTTGTTAATATGGTACTTTTTATCAAAAAGTTACTTATTATCAAAAAGATAGTTTTTTCACCAAAAAGGTACCATGTACTCTTTATCAATAGAGTACTTATTATCATAAAGTACTTTTGGACAAAAACTACATTTTATCAGCAAAGTACTTGCTATCACAAAAGTACTTGTCAACAAAGTATTTTTAACTATTAAACAACTTTTTGTGAAAAAGGTACTTTTATCAACAAAAAAAATTACTTTTTCCACAAAGCTTATTTTTATCAACAAAGTACTTTTTTTAACAAGGTTAGAGTACTTTTGACTACAGAGATTTTTTAAATACAAAAAAAAAGATCTTATGCTTAATAAAAGAGAAGATTATTATTTTTATAAAAAATTTATTAATTACCAAAAATTTACCTTGAATCGAAAAGGTACTTTTGATAAAGTACTTTTTATCAAAAAGTTATTTCTTATTATCACAATTTTTATCAAAAATTTACTTTATGTTAACAAATTACGTTTTATCAAAAGGGGACTTTTTTTAAAACGTACTTTTTATTAACAAAGTACTTTTTGTCAAAAAGATAATTTGTGTCAACAAAGTACTTTTAATCCAAAAGATACTGACTAAATAAAATAATTTGCTTGCGTCAGAAAATGTTATTTTACAATTTACACTGTTGCAAGAGTTGAAGTGAATACCCTTATTATTCAAGTTCAAGTTGCCCAAATTTTTTTATTTACACTTTAACTTGAAGGTAATTTTAAGCAGCTGATCACAATTAATGTAAACAAATTGTATTAGTTGGTGTTAAAGATATTCTGCATGCAATAAAACAATGAATGAAATTAAAAAGAAATGATGACGTTTTGGAATTAATTGGTAAAATAATTTAGAAGTGAACTTGGTCTAAAAGTTTCTAATGACATGAAATGTCTTTAGGAGATGATTGACGGCTCTTTTCACAATATACAATTAAAAGCTAATAGGGACTTTAAGGGCAAGTTTTGTAGGAAGAACTTGCAGTTAAAGTTCACGATAACTCTTAATCATACATTGTGAAAAGGGACGTAAATGTTTAATTTCTTATAAAGCTTTTAAATGGATTCTTGAAACAAAGTTGGCAAAGTTGTGTTCAGTAATTTCATGCAGTGTATATTATCAGCTGGAAAACTTTTTCTTGCAACGAAGCGCTATTTGTTATTTACGAAAGTTTTGCAGTAAAAAGTAACACAAACTCGATTTGAGAATCTAACTGATTTCTTTAACTATCCTTTCTACAAAATCTTTTTCAAAGACCAGATTTGAAGTATTTAAAAAAATTATTTTTAACTCATGATAACATAAATTAAATTGTGTAGCAATAAAAAAAATTCCTGTTGGTAACAAAATATTATTGCAACTGTATGCAATTCACTATAATTAAAATCAAAAAAAAAAACTTGTTTAATACAAATTTTAAGTAAATATTAAGTTTTGGCTTTAATAAATAAATAAAATGAAAAAAGCAACATGATAATTTAGTTGCAAAAAGCAAAAAATTAAATTAAATAAAATAAAATAAAACACGTAATCAATATTGATGGTTTACTTTCACGCATTTCTTGTTTTAGTTTAACAAAAAATTTAGTCTGAAAGTATTAAGTATTGGAGGCACTAGTCAAACAAACCGCAAACTCACAGACAAAGAGTCAGACTGTCAGACATATGAAACAGTATTAGTGTTAGTGTTTCATGTACTTTGCTTTTATTTTGCGGTTCAACACGAGTCTCCAATTTTTATAGAAATAGGAAATACCCGACAGTTAGCGAATTAGGCTTAACAACTTTATACTTCGCCATCTGTCCTCTCTTCACTATCACTCTCTAAAAGAAGGTAGCATGGATTAATCAAAACATCCTTGCTTTATAACAGACGTCGTCGAAGTACTTTAAGCTTTCTCTACTTTACATATGATTTGAACATTAAATGATCAAGAGCAAGTTCCATGTTTGATGTTTTAAAGATGAGTGCTTTATATGAACAAAATGAATAATCGCTTTCTGTGAAGTCCATACACTCACACGTATATACATGTGTGCATATATGTATGTATTTATTTATGTAATTATATTATCTACAGGCAAATCCGCTTTAGCGCAAACACGCTTTACTGAAAAAAATCGGATTACTGAAAACGATAAAAATCTCCGCACTGATTTTAAAAGCAGCTAGTCTTATTCACTTCGCGTTAGCGAAACATCGCTTTACTGAAAATATAGTATTGCTGAAAACCATAAGCAAGCCCACAACTACGTTTTGTATGAAACTTACTTTGCTTTACTATAACTTAAGGCTTAAAAAGTTGTGCATGTTTTATCTGTTAAAAAATTAAATGGCAAAATGGTTTTGTCCTTTTCGCTCTTACGTACTTTATTATATTTTTCAATTATATTGTAGTGATTTTAAGCAGTACACTTAATTGTAACAAATTTCAGTAATCGGACTACGTTTTAGAGAAAAAATCGCATAACTGAAAAAATAATTTGGTTTTGGTTATTTCCAGTAAAGCTTTTTTAATATAACAAACTTCGTTTTGTTTTATAGCATGTCGAAGAACTGCAGGGTTGAAACAATCACCAGGCTTTTTTTTCAGTTTCAAGCATTAAGTAATAAATTAACTTGTTAAGATTTGTCTGTTATATCTTTTACATTTATATACTCTTAGGGTCTTTTTAAAACAAAATAATTGTGAATTAAGTAAAAATTATTATGTATAAATTTGTTTTAGAGCTCTTGCGAACACTTCAAATAAACGTTAGTTAGAATTGCCTAAGGAGGAGGAAATGACAGAAAAAAATTCTCTTTTGGAGGACAAGACTAATTTTACAGTACTGCCATTAAATCACATTCATTTTTGTGACTAAAAAAATATTTAAAAAACTCATATTCTGTCCATGTCTCATTTCAGCAATTTAAAGAAAGAAATTAGAAATAATTCATAGTTAGGCTCAAGTTCAGTAATTTCAATTCTTATTGAATGAAATATTTTTATTAATTAATGTGAGTTTCTAAAAAAGAGAAGAAAAATTAAACTTAGACTTTTAAGCTGGGGGAAATACCGATACTTTTCTGTGCAGCCACGCACTTCATCAGCACCCTAGTCTATCTAATTGGGTAGAGATTCTTATTAACATTAGCTATTTAACTTAAATTTACAATGAAACGGAATATGAGAAACGATTGTTGTGTATACAATTGATTTACCTTTGGTAAACACATTTATAACAATCAATAGCCGACGGTGTTGAGCGTGGTAAGTAATTACCATGACTTTTAAAAAAGAATTGCTTGCCTACACTTTTGCTCTGATTTCAGTAGCTTAAAAATAAAGTTAGAACTATAACATTTTAGTTATGGCTGAAATCGTTAAAAGATCTGAAACACAATCTGGCAGCACTGATGATACAGCAATATCTCGATTTGAACAACCGAAAGAAAATTGAAGTTGTCATTCTTACGGAAAAATTGCTATACGCAACTATTAAAAATTACATTCAAGAATACGGCACTATTTAATTTAAATGCAATTATTTTTAATATTTTAACATTAAAAAAAGATATTTATTTATTATTATAAATTTTTATTTATTATTATTGAAACGAAGGTTCCTTATGGCGCGCCATACATGTATAACAAAATTATTTTGAAAATTAAAAAAATACTGGTGAAGCCCCGCGCAGACTATTATACAAGTATTAATACTTTTGTGGAAATTGCAGCTCTGAGTTGTTATTATTTTTTTGAAATTTTTGAAACAAGTCAAGACCAGGAATGCATTTTCGTCAAAAGTATTAATAGTTGTCTTATAGTCTGAGTGGCCCTTAAATACTACATACTCGTGGCATAATGGTGCTTCCACAGCAAATGTTTTAGATTTAGTCAGTGTTGCCGTACTTTTTCGGGGAAGTTCTGGGGAGCTCCTGGGATTTTTGAGAATTTTTAGCCTAGTTGTTTGGAATCTTCAATATGTTTTGAGTGACTTGGATAAGTAATTCGTGGCAGTGGTAGCTGAAGGTGTCTCTGCTAACATTGTAAATGTGAAAGTACGAGTAAACCAATTATTTGTTTGTGGCGCTTTAACGGCTAAACCGCAGGGCAAAGCCTTAAATTCCACAGCTTTTATTAAGAAAATTTTGTCTTTTTTAAGACACTTTATAGCAAATAAAAACTCCTCATAAGCTCATATTTCATTCTAATCGACCACTGGAGCTTGTTTAAAACTAAAAAGCGTATAATTGGAAGAAAATTTTAATTAAAATTCGATTTTCTTAGATGTATGGGAGTAAAATTAGGGAGCAAACGTCAAACAGTAATGTATGAGTGCTTTACACAATCATATATCACCAGCCAAGTATTTAAAAGAGTACTTTTTTGCATATATTTTGTAACTTGTTAAAGTAAATCAGCACAATATACATATATAAGGTGTGTCCTTACTTTTGCGGCTCGAGCTTAAGATGTTGCTCTAATAATTTTTTAAATATTCTAAATTTACCAAATTAAGCTCATAATTTTTCGAATTAATTTATTAATTAATATTAATTAATTATTAAAATAAAAAGAAAAGTCGAAGAAACTTTAATTATATGGTAGTGTGTCCTTAGTTTTGCTGTCTACTGTATGTAGATTTCGTTTTTACTAAACGATTTTTTAATTTTTTTGCATCCCTACAAATTGACCCGGCCTAATGTACAAAGATGTATGTCCATATGTATCTACGTCGTAGTCATTTTATTTTTTACTCAATTCGCTGACGTATTTTGATTTTATTTTCTAATTTTTAATCAACTTCAAAACTTAATTGTACTTTTTTGTTCATCTCAGCTGATACAATATTTTAAACAATCACAATGAGTGAAATTCACAATAGCAACATTATTCGTCGACTGCCGGTCATAGTAGCAGTGTTGCCATAAGAGAATCTTAAGAGTGTACAGAATAAAGACCTGCAGAAGACGTCTTATAAGAACTTTTAAGACATGAGGGCAATTTCAAATGCTTTACTGCAGGGAAATCTTCTGAAACAAACGCTAAAAACCGTGTTCGGCAATACGTTTGTTTAACTTATTGCAGGTATAAGAGTAAAGAAGAAAATAGTTCGTGACTGAAAAATTTGTGGTGTTTGTGCTTTTTTCTCTCATTGGTGCGCATACAAACGTCATGCATACATAACTTCATAATTTGTGTATGCTCTCTTATTTTTCATGTGTGCGCTTGCTTTAAGAAGCTCCCTAAAACACAAACATAATAGCTTACCATCTAAATCTTACACACACACACCCAAACGTACAATATGTAAAATAATAAGCATGCATGTATAAACAGTACTTCTTTTCATTGTTTGTTATAAACAAGACGTGTTGGCGACATCGCTTGTTAACAGTCTTATACACGCACACCAATACATCCATCGTGCTTCGTTTATAGTGCTACAGCATTTATTATTGGCTTAGTATAATGCATGCCACGAGAGTACATTTAAAAAACATGACGTATTACATTTCAAGACTGCTTACGCAGGCCACTAGTACAGAAGCTAAATAAAAATAGTACAAAATCAAATCAAGTGATGCGAAAAAGTTTTCGACGAATGATTTTCTTATTTTCGTCAAAGCATAATCTTTTTAATTACAATTCATAAATTGGAAACACTTTAAGAACTTGAGTTAGAAAACATATTCTTAGTAACTCTATTTGAAAAAAATAATAATGAGTTAGGATGTTTCGATATTTAGGTAACGATACAGTAGTTCTCGATTAAATAACCCTGCCTTAAATTACTTCCCCGTTTTAATGCGCAAAAACTGCGTCAGAAAAAATGTCCCTGTGTGCAACGGTTTTTGCCATAAATTATTATTGTTCATGTACTAAAGGACCTTTGAAGCGAGTATTATTTATTTAAAATACGGCATAATATTTAATGCAATGAGCCTAAAATTGTTTTAATAAATTTACTACGCACAGTGGTGCAATTATTTTTGTGCTTTACTCGTATTTATGCAAAATCAATTTATGATTTTTAACACAATCAAACAAAAAAATATTATGGTGTATTTTATTTTAACAACCACCTTCCTCACCTGCTACATACATATTTAAATTTAATTCTTTAAATTTTCCCACAGAGCGTGTCAAGTGTGCACACCCAATGCCACCAACACAGTATGGTCTCATTGTCAATGCGTTTTAGCCGACGGTGTTGAGCGTGGTATTTTAACAGCCAATCGTATGATACCCGGTCCCAGTATACAAGTGTGTGAAAATGACAAAGTTGTCATCGATGTAGAGAATCATATGGAAGGTATGGAAGTAACCATACATTGGCACGGCATCTGGCAGCGCGGCTCGCAATATTATGATGGTGTACCATTTGTGACGCAGTGTCCCATACAGCAGGGTAATACATTCCGGTAAGTGAGAGAGAGGGAGAACTTTAATTAAAATTTATTTTAACCTTAAATTGCTGTGTTAAATTTTTCTTATCTTTTTTTCTCAAGCTATCAATGGACCGGTAATTCAGGTACCCATTTCTGGCATGCTCACACCGGCTTGCAAAAACTTGATGGTCTTTATGGTAGTATTGTGGTGAGACAGCCACCTTCTCGTGATCCCAATTCCCATCTATACGATTTCGATTTGACCACTCATATTATGTTGATCAGTGATTGGTTGCATGAAGATGCTGCTGAACGTTATCCCGGCCGTTTGGCTGTCAATACCGGCCAAGATCCCGAGTCATTGTTGATCAATGGTAAGGGTCAATTCCGTGATCCAAATACTGGTTTCATGACAAATACTCCCTTGGAAATATTCACCATAACACCTGGCCGCCGCTATCGTTTCCGTATGATCAACGCATTTGCTTCGGTCTGCCCGGCGCAAGTAACAATTGAAGGTCATGGCTTAACAGTGATTGCTACAGATGGTGAACCAGTGCATCCGGTTGACGTGAACACGATTATTTCGTTCTCTGGTAAGTGGTGTAACATATTGCATTTGATTTAATTAAATTTTTTTTTCATATTGTTATCTACCGCTTAATAAAATTTACATAATCATTTTTTTCTTGATGAAATAATTTACTATTACCATTTAGTAAACTCGGGTGGGTAAAATAAATATATCCGCATATGTCAGCTAACGGCTATACAAGACAATGACATGGTGACAATAAAATTTACATAAATAAATAAACAAACAAATTACTGCACAGTGGAATAAATAGGAGGTTTTTGAAAAGCTTTTTCTAAAGTAAATAACTAAAATTTAGTTTTGGATTTAATTTGCTCGGAACTGCATAATAGAAAAAAATAAAATGGTGCCTTAATTAAGATGAAAAATAATTTTTTTTTATATCAATACGGCAGAGTTTAAAATTTAAGCAAAATAGATTTTAGAAAATTATAACTGCATTCCAGAAAATTATACTCTTTAATCTAGTTGAGGATTCATAAAAAATTTTTTATCACAAAATTAATTTTTTTTAGGGTTCCGTACAAAAAAGGTGAAAAAAGGAACCCTATTGTTTTCGCTACGCTGTCCGTCTGTCCGTCACACGCCATTTTCTCAGGAACCGTAAGAGCTAGGGGCCTGAACTTTGGACAGGGTATGTAGAACCTTGGCCGTTACAACAAGAAATACATGAGAATCAAAAATTAAAGGATGTTCCAAAACGAGCAACGAAAAATTTTAAAATACAATGTAATATACATAAAATTTTATGTATTTGACACTTGAAATTTTGTAAAATGAGTGTATTTTATATAGACCACAACAATTAACACTAAAATATAAAAAAAAAATGTTAAAGGGTGGTCCATCAGTTAATGCAATATTGACTATGTAATTTTGACAACTTGCTTTATCTTAGAAACTTTAAGAGGTAAACTCTTGAAATTTTCTAGAAACTAAAAAATTCGAAAATTATAAAATAGCCAAGTTAAAAAAAATTCGCCAAAAATTAAAAAAAATCGACAAAACGAAAAAAATCGCCAAAAATCAAAAAAAAAATTTAGCACTAAAATAAATCGCCAAATTCGAAAAAACCACCCAAATGAAAAAATCGCCAAAATTAAAAAACGCCAAAAACCGCAAAAAAATCGCCAAAACGCGAAAAAAAGCGCCAAAACCAAAATAATTGTTCATATGAAAAAAAATCGCCAAAATGAAAAAAACGCCAAAATTAAAAAAAAATTGTCAGATTGAAAAAACAAACAAAAAACGCCAAAATGAGAAAAAAAAGTGTCAAAACTAAAAAAGAGCCTAAATGAAAAAAGTGGCCAAAATGAAAAAACCAAAAAAAACCGAAAAAATCGACATAACTAAAAAATCACCTATATAAAAAAAATCGCCAAAATAAAAAAATCGCCAAAATTAAAAAAACACAAAAAACCGAAAAAATTACCAAAACCAAAAAAAAAACCATATATATATATGTGGAAAAAAGTCACCAAAATAAAAAAAAATCGCAAAAATTAAAAAAATCGCCAAAATAAAAAAATCGCCAATATTAAAAAAAGCACAAAAAACCCGAAAAAATCACCAAAACAAAAAAAAAATCCCCTATATAATTATATATATCGAAAAGTCACCAAAATTAAAAAAATCGCCAAAATAAAACAAATCGACAAAGTTAAAAGACGGCAAAAACTAAAAAAAAAATTGCCAAAACGAGTAAAAAAGTGCCAAAACTAAAAAAGCGAAAATAAAAGCAAAAAATAAAAAATAAAAAAATAACTCAAAAACGAAAAAAATGCCAATACTATATTTTATATAGGCTAAATTTCGTATTGAATTGCATATCTCGTGTCCGTACGGAAACCTTCGTGCACGGATCAAAGTCGCATTTCACTGAATTTATTAATAGTTTATCATTCAGGCCACCGTGTAATGTCACAGTTACAATTTGCATAAAATAGTGAAATATTTTTACACCCTCTTTCATCACAAATTTAAAAGAAAAATAAATTAACAAATAGCTTCTTGAGCTTAATTTTTTTGTAGTGATATTAAAATTTAATAGCAAATAAAATGTTTTCACAGCTCAGACAAACACTTGTTATTTCAAGTATTTCTATTTCCTTTTAACAAAAGCGAAACTTTTTTGCTAATTTTATATATTAAACACATGTTCAAAGTGGGCTGGCTGTATATTTTAAATGCATATTTTAATAATATACCCTACAGCCTTAATGTAACTTAACGTAATAAGTGCCTTGACTATTTTCGAAAAAAAATTTCGTCAAAATAATTTTTTAAAAAATAGAGCAGCAAGAAACAAAAATTTTTAATTTATTTTTTTTAGCAAAAGTTATTGTTTTGAATAAAAAAATTTGAACAAAAAAATTTTTCTCATAAAATAATTTTTAACAAATACATATTTCGATACATTTTCTTCACTTCCTCTGTCACGTTTCTTTAATTTGTAGCATTTAACGTATTCGCTTCATACCGCACTTTTTTTATAATATTTTTATCTATTATTTCTTGTTATTTGTTGCTATTTTCAATCTCGGCATGTATGTAGTTGTATCGATTGTACTAGATATTATGCACCAATTGTTTTAAGTTGAATGAAAAAATAATAATAATAATTTAATAAAATGCATGATTTCTTTAAATTACAAACAAACAACACGTTTCTTGAAAAAGTGAAAAATTTTAATAGAAAATGAAAACTTGCAAAAGCAAATAAAAAAATGCCTTAAATATTTGAAATGAAATCATTGCAAATTAATTGTAAAAACATAATGAAAATTTGATTAAGTGAGGAGAAATATTTAAAAAAAATTAGCAAATTTAAAATCTTATTCATAATGATATTGCACTGTGGCATAATTTTTGAGCAGGGCTTAAAGTCAAACTTAAATCAGTTTTGGGTCCCACCGACCGCAGCATCTATTATTATTTATTATTTATTTGGTCATATTTGATAGTTATGGGGTTATTGTTATAAGGGTTTTAATTAAAAGGGTTAATTTTATTTTAAAATTCGACTTCGAATTTATAAAAAAAATTTTTAATAGCGCGGTTCTACGAAAGACTTTTTTAATAAAAGGCAATTTTTGAAAACAAATTTTTTTTGCAAAATCAAATGTGCTTTTGCAAACTACAATTGATAACAACACATATACTTTACAAGAACAAATCGTGACAAGGGACAAATTTTACAAGTTGTATTTTTCACAAAAGGTACTTTTTGGCATTCTATGGTCTAATGGGAGTTAAAGAAATATGTACATATATGTACATATATACATATTTATATATGCATAAATACTTTTAATAAAAGAGTACTTTCCACAACTTTTTATACAAGCTACTTTTAACAAAAACAACAGATGCTTTCGAAAAAAAGTACCTTTCACATACAGTGCTAATACTAAAGCTATTAATTATAAGATTAACTTTTTAGAAAGGGTAAATTTGAGTTAAAAAGGACTTTTTATTAAAGCTATCTTTCACAAAAGGTACTTTATACAAAAGTTACTTTATACAAAAGGTACTTATTACAAAAATTAGCTTTTACGAGCTGTACCTTATACAAAAGTTACTTTTTAAAAAAAATTGCTTTTAAAAAAGGTACTTTTTACAAAAGGTAGTTTTTACGAAGGTACCTTTTTCAAAAGGTAAATTTTACAAAACTTAATTTTTACAAAAAAAAAACTTTTTACAAAGCGTAATTTATGAAAAAGGTATTTGTTACAAAAAGTACTTTCCACAAAAGCTACTTTTTACAACAGGAACTTCTTACACAAAGTAATTTTTGCATTAAGTGCTTTTTACAAATTTTCCTTGTTACAAAAAGTACTTCTTACAAAAGGCTCATTTTACAAAAAGGACTTGCTAAAAAATCTACGTTTTACAAAAAGTACTTTTTACACAAGGTACTTTTTAAAAAAGTAACTTTTTACAAACATTACTTTTACAGAAGGTACTTTTTGCAAAATTTTTTTTCAACAGGTACTTTTTAACAAATGGTACTTTTTACAAAAGGTACTTTTTACAAATGGTACTTTAAACAACAGGTTCTTTTTACCAAATATACATACTTTTTAAAAAAGGTACTTTTTAGAAAAGGTATTTTTACAAAAGGTTTTTTGTAAAGATAATTTTTACAAAAGGTACTTACATATATACATAAGGTACTTTTATACAGAAGGTACATTTATACAAAAGGTACTTTTATACAAAAGGTACTTTTATACGAAAGGTACTTTTATACAAAAGGTACTTTTATACAAAAGGTACTTTTATACAAAGCTACTTTTATACAAAAGGTACTTTTTAGAAAAGGTATTTTTTACGAAGGTAGTTTTTACAAAAGGTTTTTTATAAAGGTAATTTTTACAAAAGGTGCTTTTATACAAAACGTACTTTTATACTATAGGTACTTTTGCACAAAGGTACTTTTATACAAAAGGTACTTTTATACAATAGGTACTTTTATACAAAAGGTACTTATATATAAAAGGTACTTTTATACAAAAGGTACTTTAATACAAAATGTACTTTTATACAAAAGGTACTTTTATACAAAAGGTACTTTAATACAAAATGTACTTTTATACAAAAAGTACTTTTATACAAAAGGTACTTTTATGCAAAAGGTACTTTTATACAAAAGGTACTTTTATACAAAAGGTACTTTTATACATAAGGTACTTTTATACAAAAGGTACTTTTATACAAAAGGGACTTTAATACAAAATGTACTTTTATACAAAAGGTGCTTTTATACAAAAGGTACTTTTTTAAAAAAGGTACTATTATACATAAGGTACTTTTATACCAAAAGTACTTCTTACAAAAAAAATACTTTCTACAAAAAGGTACTTTTTACAAAAACGTACTTTTTAAAAAAAGATACAAAAGGTACTGATTATAAAAGGTACGTCTTTCAAAAAGTACATACTTTTAAGAAAAGGTACCTCTTGCAAAGAGTACTTTAAAGAAATGGCATATCTTATTTAAAATAGTTTTTACAAAAGGTACCTCTTACCAAAAAGTACTTTTTACCAAAGATACCTTTTACCAAAAGTACTTTTTACAAAACGTACCTCTTATTTAAAATATTTTATACAAAAGTTCTATTTACAAAAGATGCTGTGCATGTACTCACAAAAAATCTTGCTTCTATACATTTAATACAAAAATAAAATAGTTTTGTATTTTACAGCAAACGTACTGTTTATTTTAATTTCATCCGGCCCTTCATATTAATAACTATTTACAAGACCTTGACATCTAATTTATTTTTTTATAGTCTTAATATAGAGTTCCAAGTAGTTGTTTTTTTTTTGTTAATCTAAAACCCAACTTTTATAATCAAAGCAAAATTAAGCACTTGGCCATGACTTTAAAAATTTTAAAGACACTAAATAATTAATACATACTACATTTTTCAAACTGTAGTAACCCCCTCCCTAAACAAGCCTGCGCAGCAGTTGTAAAAAAAAGCGCTAAAATAATAATGAATTATTGTAGCAGATTAAGTAAAAAACCTTTATTTGTCATAATAATGACACAGTAGCTCCGAGTCAAGTTGTTAATTTGGTTGAAATGAAAATAAAAGCAAACGAACGGCAATTTTTGTAACAATTTAGTTTTTTTTTTAATTTATTTTATGTAATTTTTTATATTTCTTTTTTCTACTACTAAACGCCCTATAACTACCAAGCAAATGATAATTATCTTTCAAATTGTTGTTGGAGTTTATTCAAAGTTAAATCAAATCCAAGTGCTCGAAAAATATCTAAGAGCTAGGAGTAGCTTTTTTAAAAACATTTAAAAAAAATAATATGTTATTAATAAAATTTTAATTTATAACTCATGAATTTTTAGTTAGACTCTGTGTGAATGTATGAAGTCATTAAAATTTGTTGAATGTGTTATAATTTCATTTAAGCAAAGTACTTAAACTTGACCTTTTAACGAGAGCTTTTAAATAAGCATGTGAAAGCTTTAATAGCAGCTTTAGATTTTTTTTAATTACATAATGTCGTTAGCAGACTTTGGCATATAAGTGGCTTACAATGTTGCAAAGAATTTTTTAATACAAGCAACAGGTTTTTTTAAGTTTCTAACCATGGAGGAATTAATAAGACCCATTAGAAATTTAAAAGAAAATGTTATCTTAATAACTAATAATAAATGTATATTTTGAATAAGCAAAGAGCATGAGGAATTCTTGTTAAAAGGAAATTTTTGTTAAAAAAAACTTTTTGTTAAACTGAAATTTTTGTTAAAATGTACTTTCTGTTATGCTAAAAGGAACTTTTTGTAAAAATGTAGTTTTTGTTTCAATGTATTTTTTTAAAGGTACTTTTTCTTGAAAGCTCAAATGGTACTTTTTGGTAAAAACGCTTTTAGTTAAATTGTTAAATGATAGTTTCTATTAAAATGTTTATTAAAATGCAATTTCTTGCAAAAAGATGTTTTATTATAAGCAATTTTTGCTAAAATATACTTTTTCTTAAAAGATACTTTTTGTTAAGAGAATCCTTTTGTAAGAGATATTTTAGTGAAGTTAATTTTTGTCACAAAGTATTTTTGTTAAGTCTTACTTTTTACTGAAACGTGCTTTTAATAAAAGAAATTTTCTGTTAAAAATTTTTTCGAAGATATATTTTCTTTTTTTAAATCCTTTTTTATTTTGTAAATAAGTTCTTTTTTTGTAGTTTTGTAAAAAAAAATTACTTTTATAAACGAGGCAATTTTTTTATAAGTTGTACTTTTTCTAAAGCCGTACTTTTCATTAAAAAAATAAATATTATAAAATCGTACGTTTTATTAAAAGAAAAAATAATAATTTTTCTAAAACCCGATTAATTATTAAAAATTATGTACAAAAAGTACTTACTTGAAATGAAATAAATACCTTTTGTAACTATGGAATTTTTTTTATATATTATACTTTTTGTAAAAATTTAATTTTTTTTAAATTTTACTTGTTTTAAAACAGGTAGTCTTGGTTATAAAGATAATTTTTGTAAAAAAAAGTTATTTTTTACAAAAAGTACAATACTTACGTATTTTTTTACAAAAGTAGTTTTTTAATCAAAACTTCCTTTGTATAAAAATGTCAAGTTTCCAAAAACTAAATTCTTAATATAAAAAACTACTATTTGTAAAAAAAGCACTTTTTGTAAAATAAATAGGTACTTTTTGTAAAAAAGTGATTCCTGGTAGAAAAAGGTACTTTTTGTTAAAAAAAATACAAATGGCTTCTTGTAAAAAACGTAGGCCTTGTAAAAAATTAACTTTTTGTAAAAAATATACTCTTTCTAACAAGGTACTTTTTGCTAAAAAAGGTACTTACTTTTTGTAAAAATAAGTAAAAAATTAAATTTTTGGTAAAAATATAAAAAAAATATTGACATATACACATGTTATAATGGAACTTTTAAAAAAAGCTACTTTTGCCAAAAGGTACTTAAGAGTACTTTTACAAAAAAAAAGTATTTTTTTAAAAAAGGTACTAATGTATGTACTTTTGTAAAAACGGAACTTTTGTAAAAAATTTACCTTTATCAAAGAGCAAGGTTACCTCTTTAAAAAAAGTACTTTTCTCAAAAAAGCACTTTTGTTAGAACAAGATACTTTTGTAAAAAAAGTTGTATTGCAAAATAAGTTCTTTTGTATAAAAAAATACCTTTGTAAGAAAAGGTACTTTTTTAAATACGATACTTATGTAAATAAAGGTACTCTTTTAAAAAGATACTTTTGTAGTAAATGTACTTTTTTAAAACAGGTACTTTTGTGAAAAAAGGTACTTTTGCTAAAAAGTTACTTTTGTACAAAATGTACTTTTGTAAAAAATAGTACTTTTGTAAAAAATAGTACTCTTGCAAAAAATAGTACTCTTGTAAAAATTTACGATTTAAAAGTAAATACTCCTTGTAAAAAATTTATTTTTGGCTAACAATAATCCACTTATTTTAAATACGTTTAATAAAAAATAAATAAAAAAAGTACTTTTCTAAATAGGATACTTTTGTAAAAAAACTCTTTTATAAAAAAGTTCTTTTGTAGAAAAAAGTATTTTTTTTTTAAAAAGGTTCTTATGTAAAAATTATACTTTTGTAAAAAGTTAATTTTTCTAAAACAGGTACTTTTGTAAAAAATGGTACTTTTTTAAAAAATTTATTTTTCTAAAACAGGTACTTTTAAAAAAAGGTACTTCGGTAAAAAATGTACTTTTGTGAATAAGTTGCTTTTGAAAAAAATTGTACTTTTGTAAAAATTTACAATTTAAACGTAAATAATCTTTGTAAAAAATGTATTTTTGGTGAAAAATCTACTTTTTTTAAATACGTTTAATAAATAAAAAGTACAATTTCTAATAAAGTACTAATTTCTTTTTCGTAAAAAATTTACTTATTTCTAAAGAAACTTTGAAAAGGCTTCTTTTTTTGCAAAAAGTACTTTCTGTAAAAGTATTCTTCTTAGAAAAGTCATTCCTTAAAAAAGTAATACGTAAATGTTACTCTGCAGCAAAAGAACAAGTTTCTAGCGAAAAATTTGTACATACACAAAAATATTTTCTCAGAAAAATTTCTTTAAAAATATTGAATATTCAGAGATAAAAAATATTTGTGGTTTTTTTTTATTTTTTTATTAGGCTTTTATTTTTTGTGAATCAATAAATGACTCATTGATTTGCTATCAAAACATATGTTATTTATCTGAAACAATTTAATAGCCTTGCTCTTCTTAGTTAACCCCCAAGAATGTTTAACCATTTAACAAATATATGACACAATTTTTTTTTCATTAAGAAATTAATGAACAATAAAAAATAATTAAAATAAGTGTCTTAGAGTATTTGACCAATAACCATTACTTCTCATTTCAGTCCACTAAGCCACTAATTAGTCTCATTATTAATAGTATTTAAAAAAATAAAAGTGAAAATATGAGAAAATAATTTCCAACTGACATCTTAAAATATAATTCCTCAACATCAATCAGCCATCAATTAGAGTGACAAACCTATATTGAAACCATAAATTAAATCTAATTACTTGGTAGTACTCTCATTCATTGAAAGTTATTTATAAAATACATATTTGAAATTCAAATGTGACAAGATAATTATGAAGTGAAATGAAAACAAATTTAAATGCGTTTAAAAAGTACAATTTTTCATAACTAACAAGCAGATTATAAGATAAATTTATTGCAAAGAAAAAAAAATGCAGCCATAAGAATTTATTGAGTTGCATTCATAAGGAAAATCCCAAGCAATTTATTTTTTGTGGGTACAAATTATAATTAAATCCTTTCTTTTTTTCTTTTTTTTAATTAGTAACAATTTCATTTAGCTGCAGTTCGGTGGGTCCACATACTTTTCGAGTTCTACTTGCAGTTGTTTTTAAAATATTTTATTGGAAAAAAATGCGGCTTATTGCCTTTGAATTTCAATTAAAAACGAAACTTTCGATTATTTAACATAAATCTTTGTTTGATTTTTTTGAGTTTTGCGGTTTGACTTCAATGGATTTTGAATAAGTGAGAGAAGTGTGAGTGTGTGTGTGTGTGTTTGAGTTAATATGAGTGAATGCAAATTATTTTGTTCGATTTCTTGTGATTATTTTTTATATACAAATTAATATTAAGAAGACTATAGAGTTTAAACGTGTTATTCAAAAATATTTGTAGACAAAATAATTAGTTAGATTTACTTGGCTACAGCTGCGGTTACAGCTTGAGCTTGCTGATGTGGAAATTTTAAATTTATGCATACAATTTTAAAAATTCACTTTTTAGCCAAGAATTTGATGGGCGATGAAGAATGCAATTTTTGTTTGATTTTTCCATGATACTCATACTCTGGTTAGAGCGCATTTTCACTCATAGAGTGCTCTTAAGACCTTTAAATATTTAAAATTTTAGTGATATATTTACAAGCACTTATTACGAATCAAAACAAGTCGCAAATTGGAGTCTGTTCCAAAAAAAATAGTGCCGGTTAATTTTTAACTGCTTTCTTAAATTTAATAAATTTCAATTTAAAAAATAAAATTTATTACTTTTAAGTGAAATTAATTTGCTGGTGGTTAAGCAATGCCTACATGCATTTCTTTGTTGTATTAACAAATTGTCAGTAGGCTTCAATCAGACAGTCACAAACATTTTATCTTATGCACAGACTTTCAAAAACTATTTGAGAATTCGCAAATAATAATAAGCTTATAAGCTTATTTTTCTTTTGTGATTTTCAAAAATAGTTCCCCTTATTGTGAATGGCGTCTTCGACGTCAGATCAAGACGACAGTAAAAAAGTCACCTGTCTACTATTTGTCGACATCAATTGACTGCTATTCCCATGCGCCATTAATTTGCAAAGCCTTAGAGATTAGTAAGCGAGATCTAATTGTTGCCGATAAAGAGTAGACAAGTGTTAATATTTACTGTCGTCTTGATATGACGTCGACGACGCCATCCACAATAAGGGGAACTATTTTTGAATATCACAAAAGAAAAATAAGCTTATAAGCTCTTATGAGTTTCTAAGCCTACTACACTTGAAAGTCTTATCAACTTTTTGTGAGTTATACATATGTATAATATATTGTTACGCAAATATACGTGAACTGACCTAATACGAATATTTTTCGTAAAAAAAATTGTCGAGATACTATTACGTAAAGGATATGTATAATACGCAAGCATACAAACATACAAGATGAATTTGAAGTAAACAAAGAAACCATAGCATAAATAGTTATGCCATATACTTATTTAGAAATGTACAACCACACAAACACATCAGGCAATGCTGATGCCGCCCTGCAAATACTGCATATAAAGACTAATTCAAAGAGGAGTAGGAGTACTCTAAAACTACTCCAAATATATGAAAAAAAAAATAAGTGCGGAATCTTAGGGTTGGACCACATGGTCCAATTTTGCATTACATCGGACTAACCCCAAAACTACCATCCGTAAATTTTTTTTTAAATGTAGAAAATTTTTGTATTGATTTCGGTTTTCTTCTTGCCAGAATTATTGTAATATCAAACTAAACACAAAAGCCCAATTCACAATCTTGTGCAAATGGTCTTGCATCGTTGCATGTGCAAAATGGTATTGTATATTGATGCTCACCACTTAACAATTCTTAGTGGTGAATATCAATATACTATACCATTTTGCACATGCTAAGATGCAAGACCATTTGCACAAGATTGTGAATTGGCTAATATTGAGTGGATAGTGTAAGTTAAAAAAAAATTAAATGAGTTTTTAAAGTTGTCCATCGGCAACGCATTAAAAATAAACCATTAAATAGTGACGAAAAATATTTGAAGACCAAAAATACAACAATAAGCTTGACCATATTTCCCAGCCTACAGCTGATTTGCAGGTGAATTAATTTATCATATTGTGTGCGTAATAGCAGACTGTTGCACAGTGAAGTTTCGACATATGCGCCATTGTATTTTTTGGACATAATTTTTGTAGGCAAACTTGAAAGCCCGTTGGCACTCGTACATTTTTTAGTCAAACCTGTGATGTGTGATTTATGAATACAAAAGTTTTGAAAAAAAAATAAAATTTTTTCTATAATTTAATAGTTTTAGAAGTCACTGGCAGGCATCGCATGTTAAATCAATATCAGTTGTTTAACCAATCAATTTTACTTTATTATGATGAAAGAGTTAATGAATTTTTTGTTATTTAGTAATTTGTTTTTTGTTTTTTTCATTTTCTAACAATTACAGGTGAACGTTATGATTTTATTATAACAGCGGATCAACCAGTTGGTGCTTATTGGATACAATTAAGAGGTCTGGGCGAGTGTGGTATAAGACGTGCACAACAATTGGCCATATTGCGTTATGCACGCGGACCCTATCAACCAGCATCAGCGCCACCAACTTACGATGTTGGCATACCACAGGGTGTGGTAAGTACTATTACAAAAATAGCTATGAAACATACATAGGAATTCTATTTTTTTTTTAATATTTAAATTACTCTTAACATTGTTTAAGAAAAAAGTTTAAGCTAAAAGCTTAAAAGTTGAGGGAAAACGAATAGTAGATAATAACTTAATTGCTTTTAATTTTTTTATTCACACTGCAGGAGAATTTATTGAAATTTTCAAGAGTTTAATTTTGCCAAAGAATTTTGTTTTTCCTGCCCGAATGTGGGCTTAAATTACTTTGAATTATTTTATTTTTTTAACAATTTTACATTAGCAAAAGCAAATAAAAACCAGCAGAAATGTAAGATAAGTTTTGTAAATTAAAATGCATTTATTGGCAATAAAACGGTTTAGTTTAGTTTAGTTTATAGTCGATGTTTAACATAATGGAGCCTATAAAATTAGACACCTACATACACATTGCATTTATCTATTATTTTAGGTATTTTATTGTGTGTTTTTTTTTCTTATCTTATTCCTATTCAAAATCGTTTAAATGTATTTTTTTGTAAAGGTAAGTACTTGTTTTGTTTAACCTTCTATTTTTAACTTTGAGTTACATATGCAAAGATAATAAGATAATGTAAATATTTTGTTTAAATAAAGAAAAACTATATAATAAAAGCTTTAAAGAAATATTTAGTTTAGTTAGTAAAAGCTCGAAATGTTTATCAAAGAAACTTTGGAGCAATTAATTACTTAGCGGTGACATTAATTCGTATGCCGATTATAATTATAATTATTTGCTTTAAATTTAAATGAATTTCTATGTATATAGAAAATCCATGTTCCTATTTATTATATTCTTACTAATGTAAATGTCTTCGAAAAACACATGCATGTGAATACACAGAAAGTCTGCGAAAACAAGGCTAACTAATAAACATTTTTCGGCAATTATCTTGATTCATATGTGTTTCATGTTAATTTAACATGATTTACTGTAATCTTCAATGAAATTTTAAATTTTTAAATAACTTTATGCTGATTTAACATTACCGTACTGTTAAATCAAAATAAAGAACACAATGTTGAATCAAAGTTGTTTCAAGTTGAAGTAACATGAATTCAATTTAATGTAGTCATTGTATTTTATTAATTATTTAGCTTACGTGATTGCGTGTATTAGCACAGGCATTAGGAAAATGTTTTTGTGTGTTGAATTTTTAGTTTGTTTTTACCGCCAAGATTTGAACTTGAACTAATCGCACGCACTTGCCACTGCAATCACAGTAACCTTAAATATTCTTTATTTACACACTAAATACATACCGTCATGAATTAAATTTTAATTCAACATTATTAAATCAATCATTTGAAGCTTCCCCTGCGATTCCAAAAAAAAAAATGGAAGCCAACTGTAGACAAACCCTTTCAATCAAAAAAAAAGAATTTTGCGAATTGCCTTACAAATGACAGAGTTATACATTTTTCCCTCCGATTTTTGGAAAAAAAAATTATGGGACTCAACTGCGGACAAATTCTTTCAAACAAAAAAATAATTTTGCAAATTGCCTTACAAATGACACAGTTATGCGTAAGGGGAAACATTCCCGCTCTCCGATTTCCGAAAAAATAATCATGGGACTGCAGACAAACCCTTTCAAAGGAAAAAAATGCAAATCGGTTCCCAAATGACAGAGTTATGCATAAGGGGAGCAAATTCCCCTTCCGACTTACGAAAAAATTAATTTTTATAAATTTTTTTGATAATTTCTGAGTGTTTTCGTCAAAATAAAAAATGTTCAATAGGCGGTTTGTGGCGATTGCAAAAGTAGATCTAAGCTTATAGAAAATACTTTCATCTTTCTCTGAATGGTTTTGCTTTTTTGATCCCTTTTAATCTTCAAAAGGGATCAGATTAAATATGACAATTTATCCATTGGCAAATTCTGGTTCAATTATCAAATTTAGAAGCTTTTAAAAAAGCTTTAGATAGATTTCTTTTATGAACATTATTTGCTTTTCCTTAATATAAAAAAGTATTGTACATATGTATGTATATAAAATTAAAAAAAAAATATTTTTAGGAAATTTTAATTAAAATTAAATTCATTTTAATTAAAATCTTACTTCAATGCCCTCAAAAGCACTTTGCAGCTTTAAGGCAATTATTAATATGAATAAAAAAAAACTTCTATATATGTAAATACATAATTTCTTTATTTAAACAATCAATATTTACATTATTGTTCATATTTTTTCCTGGTATTTTGTTTAAAATTTTGTAAAAAGTGTAAATATTAAATTGTACAAATAAACAACAACAAAATCCTTTTAAAACTTGTATTTTAAATATATTTATTTTTCTTTTTTAATTCCATGTAAAATAAAAACACCACCAAATAATAAATACCTTGTTAAATAAACCCTTCTTGTAAAATAAATACCAAACAAATCCCACCTTTAAATATATCACCTTAAAAATTATAATTAAATAAAACCACAAACAACACCTGCAAAATGGTGACTGTTTGAAAATGAAAAAAAAATAATAAACAAAATATTTGTAAATATGCACCATGCTTTTTATAAATGACCCGAATGAAAATGTATATAAAAATAAAATCAAACTGGCAAATTGCACAAACTATTGTACCACTGTACAATCACAACGACAATGTTAACACTTTAAAACAATTATAACGACAACAACAACAACAAAAAAGGTTATGAATCCCTTGGATGCTCAATGTAATCGGCAGCGCAACGACGCCATCTGTGTCAGTCAATTGAAGAGCGCTTTGGAAATTGATCGTGGCATTTTGGCTGAGAAGCCGGATGTTAAGATCTTTTTACCCTTCCGTTTCTATTTATACAGACCTGAAGAGTTGTTCCAGCCCAATACTTACAACAGATTTTTGGGTGAGTTTTTTCTTAAAATTTATTTTTTTTCTTCAATTCGTTTTTTAATGCGGATATATATTGTAAATTGTTTTAGTTGCTCCCACTGGTGATCATGTCATTTCGTTGATTGACGAAATCTCTTATCTTTCGGCACCCGCCCCCTTGACGTCACAATTTAATGAAATCAATCCCGAACAATTTTGCAATGGTGACAATAGACCAGCTGATTGTGGTCCAAATTGTATGTGCACGCACAAAATTGATATTCCCCTGAATGCGGTTGTTGAAGTTGTTCTCGTCGATGAAGGTAAGTTGAGCGCTACTGTAGTCTGAATGAACCGAATATTTGCGTTTATCTTTTTTCTAAAAAAAATTTTTCAACGACACTATTTATTTAGAGCCTGTCTCACGATGTCGACAAAAAATGCGTTCGATCGACAATATGTATTGAAAACAAAAAAAAGTGAAAAGACAATTTCTTATTGGTTTTAATATAAGTACGTGATCGAACGAACGTCTTACATCGAATTCGTCGGACAAGTTTTATCAAGTTTGATTGGCACAAGTCTTGAGCTTTTAGAGGAGAGAGATATACTAACGAAGTACACATATAGCTTTCTCATCTCTCTCATACAAAATCAAAACTTGATCGAGAAAACTTGATGTGTTGAACCAGAGAGCAAATTACGACATTTGATACGATTCGAAATTTAAAAATATTTCCATATAAACTGTATTGAAATATTCGTAATTTCGTTCGGTAACGAGTGCAGTAATTTGCCCCAAGGTCTAGAAAACAATTGGAATTAAACAAATGGTATTTTTTTTAAGTTCAAGTATTATTACTTTATTTGTTATCCGAGCAAC
Source organism: Tachina fera (assembly GCA_905220375.1). Taxonomy (NCBI): domain Eukaryota; kingdom Metazoa; phylum Arthropoda; class Insecta; order Diptera; family Tachinidae; genus Tachina; species Tachina fera. Next base: position 95,930,797 of record LR999967.1, on the reverse strand, counting down.
ACTGGTTTGCTCAAGGATGCTGACGTAGCAACACTAGCTTCCTTAAGGTGAAGGAGACAGTATGAATGCTTCTTTTACAAAATTGCTTCTTCTTATATTTTAGGCATGAGATTATAGTTTTTTGCTTATTTACAATAGATTATTAAAAATTATTTTTAACATTATTTAATTGAGAGTCAAAGAGTCATTTGAGAAAGAAAAGGTTAAATATTAAATTATTCGGTCTGCAGTCAAGTGCTAATGCAACGGCATGGCAGGCATTAGAGATGAGCGATATTTCGAATCCTGTTATTTTTCACAGCGATTGAAAAATCACTAATCACAACTGTTATTATATCTGTGATCTTTTATACAAACTGTGAATGTTCTTGTTTGCTTAATTTACCGTAAATAAAGGTACCACATTCATTTTTAGGGTTCCGTACACCAAAGGTGAAAAAAGGAACCCTATTGTTTTCGCTACACTGTCCGTCTGTCCGTCTGTCCGTCACACGGTATTTTCTCAGGAACCGTAATAGCTACGGACCTGAAATTTGGACAGAGTATGTAGAACCTTGGCCACTACAACAACAAATACATGAGAATTAGAAATTAAAGGGTGCTCCAAAACGAGCGACGAAAAATGTTAAAATCTCATGTAATATACATACAATTGTATGTACATATGTATATTGACACTTGAAATTTGTAAAATTAGTGTATTTTTATATAGACTACAACAATAAACATTAAAATATTAAAAAGTTTAAATTAAAGGGTGGTCCATCAGTTAATGTAATTTTGACAACTTGCTATATCTTGGAAACCGTAATAGGTAAACTCTTGAAATTTTCAAAAACGGTAAAACTAAAAAATCCGAAAATTATAAAATCGCCAAACCGAAAAAAATGGCCAGAACCTGAAAAAAAATCGCCAAAAATAAAAAAAATCGCCAAATCGAAAAGCATCGACAAAATTAAAAAAAAAATTCTAGCACTAAAATAAATCGCCGAATTCGAAAAAATCGTTTGAATGAAAAAATATCGCCAATATGAAAAAAACGCCAAAACCTGAAAAAAATCGCCAAAACGCGAAAAATGCGCCAAAACCAAAATAATTGTTTATGTGAAAAAAAATCACCAAAATTAAAAATATCACCAAAATTAAAAAAAAAAATCGCAAAATTTAAAAAAATCGCCAAAACGAAAAAAATCGTCAAAATTTAAAATAAACGCCAAAAACAGAAAAAAATCCACAAAACGAAAAAAGTGCCATAAGTAAAAAAAATCGCCAAATCAAAAAAAAAATCACCTATATGAAAAAAACGCCAAAATTAACAAAAATCGGCAAAATAAAAAAAAAACTCCAAAATAATAAAAATTGCCAAAATTCAAGAAAACTTCAAAAACCAAAAAAAAATCTCCAAAACGTGAAAAAAAGTGCCAAAACTCAGAAAGCGCCAATAAATTCAAAAAACCCAAAACTAAAAAAACGCTTAAAACCGAAAAAACCCAAAAACGGTAAAAATGCCAAAACTAAAGTTTATATTGTTCGTATTGAATTACATATCTCGTGCCGGAACCCTTCGTGCGCGAGTCAAAGTCGCACTTCACTGAATTTATTATATTTTGTATAGCTCTCTTATTTTTGCCTTTGAAATTTTATTATCTGTCTGCCTCTTATAGGACAATTCTCAATATTTGGATGGGGGTTGATTCCTATTGTTTATTTTTGTGGCTCTTCTTATTAGTATTTATCAAAATACCAATACTAATAAATACTTTTAAAGCAGAAGAGCTGAAATGTGTTAAACAGTGATCATAGTCACTGTTTAATTTCACTGCTGCTCTTCTTATTAGATTTTCTCGAAATCACGTTATCGCTCATCACTAGTAGGCATACAACAATAGTGCCACCTGACATTCGCCACTCGTGTGATATTTGGGTAACATATGATACCATTTATTAAATGTGGGCCCTTAAATTATTGACTTCACGCAGTGTTATGTCAGTTTGTTAAAGAGTTAAATCGTGGTGCACTACAAATTAGAGTAGACTGTACATATATATCTTCAGCTAAAATACAAAAACCTTAAATTACACTTTTTACTATTCACAAGATAAGTGAAAAATATATTGTAAATATTAGTGTACTCAGTTTTTAGTTAAGTCGACTTAGAAAAATGTTTAATATTTGTACTTACGGCCTTTTACATCTTATATTACTATATGTTCATATGTATACAAAGTCTAAGTATTTTTGAACAAATTTAGGTGAATTTTAATTGAAATTTAATGTCTTGTTAGTATTAAGGTCAAAAATACAAAAATTTTTAATTTTTGTACGTTGCGGCATTTTACATTTTATAGGACTATATGTATGTATGTTCATATGTATACAAAATCTAAGCATTTTTGAACAAATTTAGGTGAATTTTAATTGAAATTTAATGTCTTGCTAGTCTTAAGGTCGCCAATCATCATTATTATGATAAATCCCGGCAAACACATTAGGTTGGGTTTCAAATGCTTCCAGTCTAAAACGTTACCAAATTTTTATTTGAGCATTATTTGAACAAAATTAAAACTAGATCACTTACACAAAGCTTTTTTTAATATTCTGTTTAATATTTTAATGTTTCACAAAAATCCGAAACGAATATCAATTTGACTTTAAACATTAATTTCCAATTTCAGTCTAGATTTGAAAAAGTTTGTATTACGAATAAAATTTCATAAAATAAACCAACTGCTTTGCAATAATTATGTTCACTGGGTTATTAAAAGTAATAAAAAAATTGTTATAAATAGTTGATGTTGTATTTAACATTTATTTGGTAAAACAATTTTCTACACTTCATCACCTCTTGCTTTATGACCCATATGTACTCGTATATGCTCTTGCCTTTTAAGGCAAAATGAGCAATCTAACAAAAAATTAAAAAACAATTGTTTGTAATTATTTACAACCACGTGAATTTTGTCTACTACATATTGAAATAGTTAGATACAAAGTTTTAAACGTTTCCGTTACTATTGAAAAGCAGCAAAAGAAAAACAAACAAAAAAAGCTTACAGCCAAACTTGAGCAATAAAATAATACTCCAACGCATTGTATTATTGCTGGCTGCTCTTTATTAGTACAATAAATTTTTAATAATAAAATAAATTTTCGCGTTAAAAATTACAATATTCCAACACTTACAGAAATAATCATGGATTACTCGCTGACAAACTGACAAACAATTTTTCTAATGTCTATAATTTGTGTGTATGGGATTATTTTACGAGTAGTTATTATGGCTGGACATTTGCTTATTGTTTTTTTTTTTGTCTCTAATTGAAAAATAAATAAAATGCTTTAATTTCAATGCATAAAATAGAATCTGAATGAAATTGTAAGAGCTTGTACTAATAAATACTACGAAAATGCTCTAATTTTTGGGTACTCGTACAAACTTTGTGGCTGCCGTTTTGGTTTGTTTGTTGGTGTAAAGCCCAACCCACTTTTATTTCTTGCAATTGTTTTTTTATCAACAAAACGATAAAAAGAAACATTTCATATTAGGTAGGGTGAGAACTTAATTTTATGCTTATCATGTTATAAAGAAGTTAAATGGCAAAGGAGTTGATTAATTATGCAAGAAAAAACATTTTAATAGGGCTTTTACACCTGCGCGAAATCTAGCAGATTTCAATTAATATGTGACAACCTAAAGTTTTCAAATTCTATAGGAGACATAAAACACTAAACAGAATTGTTCAAGTTACTGAAATACACTATATTTTTATTTTTAATTCGATATTATGATAAAGGTTTGAAAATTAGTACGGACATGTGTTTCCAAGTCATACCCGATAATTAATTAAAAATGCGATTTTGGATTTTTTTTGTTAGTTACGCGTTTTTGCTTTCCATCTAACGCTATGCAGTTTACACCAAATTTTTTTGCCTGAATATAATAATAATAATAACTGAACTAAAAATGTTCCCAAGCTACAACCCACCACCTGCAGTGTAGCTAATTCACACACCTTTTTTTAAGTAAATCTGTTTATTTTTTAGTAAGATTTTTTAGGAAAAGCCATAGTTGCTTCACTAAGTTCTAATAGATTTTAAATCGATTTCGAAAAAAATCTAGTGACAAATTAGATTTGGTTTTATATGGAAAAACTACACTAAAATAAAAATTATTCATCTAGCTAATGAGGCGGCTTCATTTTTTATTTATTTCTCATACACTGAAATAAAAGCCTTCGTAAATTCAACGATTTTCGACATTATATTTACGATTTTGTCATTATTTTTCAACCAATGCAACTCTTCATTCGTATTACGAAAATTGCTTTATTAGCTGAAAAAATGTCATGTATACAACGAAATATTTTCATTCAAGTACCGATATGACTTTTACTAACCAACTTACATATTCATATTTTAAATGAAAAATGTAATCAATGCGATGAAACTTTTTAGTTTATACAATGAAGTGAGTGACATTATTTTTAAATTTTTTGAGGAACTATTTCATTGAATAACAACATTTTTCATGTAAATTATGACAGTATTTCCACTTATGTACGTGTGTATATTGGGACAGGCATCAGAAAAACATTTGGATAATATAACTGGTTTTCCCGGCCAAGATTTGAACTTGAAACTAATCGCGTGGTAGTTAGAGTGCTTAACGCTGCAGCCACAACAACCTCAAATACTATTTATATACACACTAAATACATAGATACCCTTCATTCATTAATGAAACTTTAATTCAACATTATATAATTTATCTAATTAATTAAACATTATTTAGTTTTTTTGAAAATTTAGAAATAAATATATACATATAAATATATATTCAAAAAAAAACCTTGCTTTATCTCCAGAATTCGAACCTGTGACTACAACAGTAGCACACTGCCTACTAGCCAGCAGCAGGATGTTTTCTTCATTGTATTTACGAAAATATTTCATTAAAGTTGCAACAAAACCATAATTTCCATAACTATAGATTAATTACAATTGTTTTTTATACTTTGATACAATTTGATACTTTGAAATTCTTTTATGTCACCTAATCAATTTAAAATATTAGTTTGTATGAATTCTTCATAAAAACATGTATTTAAGTTTTTCATTACCCGAATGAAAATTATTTCGTAACATAAATGACACTAGAAAATATAAAATATTAAGCACTGGAATGGTTTCATTTCATTAATGAAATTCGCATCAGTATAATGTAATGTTTCATTTTATTAATCAAATTTTTCGTTGTATTAATGAAAGGGCTTCAACGTAACGGTTTCATCCCCGTTACGAAGTGTTTTTCTTTCAGTGTATATGAATGAAATGTTTGGTAGTTTCCATTTTCTGAATGAAATTGCTATTTTTCTGCATTTGTTAATTTTTTATCTTTCATTGTATTTATGATAATGCTTTCATTGATATTATAATTTTGAGAAAACTAAAATATTATCTCATTAGATTTGAAGATTTCTTGCAAAAACTCTTTATAAAAATATATTTGTATGTAATACATACATACATATGTACATATATTTATCAGCTGACGCTTTGAGAGTTCTCTTAACAATTTAACATTTAATTGACAGATATAATAAAAAAACTTACCTTGCACTAATTTCATTAAATTGCCATCAAATCATGAATAAACTAGTCCTGTTGATGACGTCACATTTTATTATACACACCAAAAATTATTAAACTTTCGAATTCTTATTTTATAGAGACGATAACTTTTATCCACATATCTAATTTATTCACACCAAATCGATGAAGATCATATAAACTCGCTTGCATTTACAATAATTTTTTGTAATCCATTTGCAATTTTACTAATTTATTTAATAACTTAATTACGCGACCGCGACCTCGACCAATCTTTTGGAACTTAACAGACAAACTAAAATCCTGTGTTAACAAGTAATCAATCTTAATAAAACTCTCCTCTCTTATCTCATATGCGACAACAATAACAAAATTTAAATGTAACGGTGAAATAAGAAAACAATTACATATACTATGTATGTATATGTAAATATGTATGTATGTACATTTGTATGTTCATTCAAACTGTACTTGATAAAAGAAGAGTTCATAAACCACTCTTTAGCAATTTTACTTATTAAAACCAGCGTTACCGTTGAATTTTTTCAAAAGGAGGATTCAAACGAAAACTTTGTATTAAAAAAAAGGTTTTTTCATGTTTTGCTATACAAACAGTTCATACATATATGTACATACATATGTATGTGTACATACATATAAAACTAAGTAGCTGACGATTCGACACTATTTTGCATGAATTCATTTTGTTCTAATATGAGAAGCTCAAAACATAAACCAAGTCATATTCATATAAGTCAGTCGCCTTAACTAGTTTTGACAAATCCATACTTGGGATGTCAAAATATGTATTAAAAAATCGTTGTTGACATCTAAATGCTGGTAATCACTATACAACACAATAGACCGATCTACGGTAAAAATACATACTTATGAATTCTTATTGTCTTTTGAAAAATTTGATCAACTCCCTCATACCAGGATTGTATTTTCTCAAAAGTCGTACTTCTTCTAGCATTAAAATCTAAAAACTATCTCTGAAGAGAAACATGTTTGAAAAGCTTTCTCATAAGCTGTTGCTTTTTCTCTTTAGCAAGTAATTATTTATGCAAATTTTTTCCAGTACAACAACCGAATTTATCACATCCCTTCCACTTGCACGGTTATGGCTTCAGTGTAGTGGGTATTGGCCGCTCACCTGATACCAACGTTAAAAAGATTAACTTAAAACATGCTTTGGATTTGGATAGACGCGGTCTCTTGCACAGACAATACAATTTGCCACCAACCAAAGACACCATTGCGGTACCAAATAATGGTTATGTGGTGCTAAGATTTAGAGCCGATAATCCCGGTAAGTTCAAATGAGAAGACAAATTAAAATTTTAAGTTTAATATTTAATTATTTCATTTTTATTTATTTCTTAAAGGTTTCTGGCTATTCCATTGTCATTTCTTGTTCCACATTGTAATTGGTATGAATTTGATTTTGCAAGTGGGTACAAATGCGGATTTGCCACCGGTGCCACCAGGTTTTCCCACATGTGGTGATCACACGCCCCCTATACCCATTAATTAAATTCATCATTAAACTAATTAATTAATACTACCAATTAAACAAACAAACAAACAAAATTAAAGGAGAAACAAACAAACAAACAACCAAACGCACTACACAAAAACTAACTGAAAGAAAAGACAACAACAACAAGTAAAAGGTGTTTGAGAAAATGCTTATGGAAAAGAAACATTTTTCCCATAAAGAAAATTTGAACATTTTTTCACGAAACACATGTACAAACTTCTTCTACTACAAGACATAGAACAAATTAAAAGTGTATTAAAACCCACAAAACTCTTAACAGAACAAGGAAAAAAACTAAAAATAAAAAAAACAATTATTATATGTATAAATACTAGCACTTAAAGAAGCTTTAAAGCTTGCGTTAAGCTTTAAGCTTTCCATATTTAAACAACGAAAGCACTACTTATGTGAAAATATGAACCATCTAATGGCTAAAAATTTTTATAAATATTTAAAATGATTTTATTACTTTTATTATCTTATTGCTTTTTGGAAACTTATACAGACAAACATACATACGTATCCCTTATAAAGCTCTAAGCTTAAGTACAAACAGCTTTTACACTTGTAAAAAGCCATAAAATATTTTGTAATTTATGTTTACAAAAGCTGTTTTTATTTAAGCTTTTAAAGCTTTGAGCTCTTATGTAAAAGAAACTTTAAAGCGTTATTGGTATACACGGGAAAAAAAATTGTGAATATTATTATTTCCCAGCTCAATAGCTAATTTTGTTTTAACTTTATATCCTTTTAACCTATACTTTATTACATACTCGTACATAAATCTATTTAAATAGTTTCCTTTGTTTCGTTTGTAAATTAAAAAATTTTCACCTTTTCGCTTTTCATTTAATTCACTGTTTAATTAAAAAATTTATATTTAATGCTTATTTGACTTTCACCTTTCTTCCTTCCTTTTCTTTATCCACTCTTTATACTTTCATATACATACATAAACATACATAATATGTAAATACATAAAATGTTAAGTAATTTGTATTTGTATTTTTCTCTTAGTGTATATTTTATTATATTAATTTTTAAATACAGAACTGCAATAGTTTATTATTATTTTTTATTGTTTTTATCATTTTTACTTTTTGTAAAAATATGTTAAAAATATTACTGGTTAAATACTTATCCCTTGCCTAATTACCCAATTCTTGTATTACTTTAATTTGCACAGTTTATTGAAATGTTGATTTTTTTTCTTATTATTTTTTGTATTTTTTTCTGCGAATTTAGGGAAAAAATAATTAAATAATTGTATAAAGACATGTAAAATATTGAATAATATATATATTTTATACGAATATTACTGCCGTTAATATTAAATATAATAATTACTTTTAAAATAAAATAATATGAAAATAAATTATATGAAAGAAGATTTTCCACATGGACGTCTAAGTTTGCACAATTATTTATGCATCTTGTAAATACAATACATGTGTACATAACCTTATGTACATAAGTGTAAAGTTTATTATTTAAGAGGATTGATGGTATTGTGGTATACAGTCCTGCAATATGGTTACTAAAATCTTGGTACACCTTTAAGGTTCAATCAGACGTGCCATACCATAATGCCATAGCCATAACCAAAACCAAAATTCAATTGGTTTCTATAGTTACGGCGAGTCAAATACAGTGTTACCCATAAGTTTGGCTCGAGCAGCTGTTTTGTATGGTTATTGTTATGGCACGTTTAATTTAAGCTTTAGTTGGGCATATAATATTTTGATATAAATACATTAATTCTTAAGCGACCCATCCATTGTACAATATTGTTGTATATTTTTTGTATATATTTTTGTCGTTTTGACCTATACTATGCAATAAAATACTCAAAAAAATATTGCTCAAGTTTCATGACTGAAAATGTCGCCACCACATTTTACACTTGTTTTGATTGTACAATAAAAATTAAAAGTCTTTTGATATTTGCCAATATATTCTGCCACCTTCGAAGATGACGATTTTATTGGCGATGTTATTGTACAATACGAAAAATAGCTCAACTATATTGTAAGTGGATGAGCAGCTTTATGCGTAGTTGCCTTAAAACCCATTACAAATATAAATCAGGAGCCATATTCCACGAAGAATAATTTTGAAATGTTCACCAATTTCAGTGTTCATTATTCACAACACTTTTTTCAATGGAAAAAAATTTTACTCTAATGTTATGATGAACTGTCAAAATAATTCGTTCTTATACACAACAAAGCTACATTTTATAATACATGCTCAAAGAAGTATCTTCCTTTCATCAAAAGGTACTTTTTATCAAAAATTTACTTTAGATCAAAAATGTACTTTTTATCAAAAATTTACCTTTTATCAAAAATTTACTCTTGATCAAAAAGGTACTTTTTGTCAAAAAGGTACTTTTTCTAAATATGTACTTTTTATTAAAATGGTACTTTTTACTAAAATGGTACTTTTTAATAAAATGGTACTTTTTATTAAAAAAGTACTTTTACTAAAAATTTACTTTTTCTTAAAAATTTAATATTTATTAAAATATGTACTTTTTCTTAAAAATGTACTTTTTATTATCATCAGAAAGGTACTTTTTATTAAAAAGCTATTTTTTATCAGAGATACTTCTTTTTATCAAATAAGTACTTTTTATCAAAAAAGTCCTTTTATATCAAAAATGTTCTTATTATCAAAAAAAAACTTACTTCTTATCAATGAGGTACTTTTCATCAAAAAAGTACTTTTTACCAGAAATTTACTTTTTATCAAAGAGGTAATTTCTATCAAAAATGTACTTCTTATCAAAAACGTACTTTTGTTATCAAAAGGGTACTTTTTATTAAAAAGGTAATAGTGGTAATTTTTATCAAATAGGTACTTTTTATGAAAACTGTACTTTTTATCAAAAGGGTACTTTTCATCAAAAAGATATTTTTCATCAAAAATGTACTATTTATCAAATACGTGTTTTATATCAAATATCGTTATTAAATGGGTACTTTTTTAAAAAGCAAATTTTTATGTCATTAAGAAAACACCTTTTTATGAAAAATGTATGTTATGAAAATATTTACTTTTTATCAAACAGGTACTTCTTATCAAAGATATACTTTTTATAAAAATTATGTACTTTATTCAAAAAAGGTACTTGTTATTTAAAAATGTACTTTTTTCCATAAATCTACTTATTCTCAAAACTGGAATTTTTTATAACAAACATGCTTTATTAAGAAGAAATTAGCAATGGAAAAGTTGCTTGTAAATATAAAAAATGCAATGGTTGTTGTAATTATACGACCCCAGTCCCTTACTAATTTATAAAAAAAAATATTATTTCATTTGAATTGAAGCCGTCTACTCATTTAGTGGGGAAAAAATTATCCCTGTAAATATATCTTGTAAACTATAGCATTGTACATTTTTTATCAATATTGGTTGTCCTCAGTTTAATTAAAATTTTAATAAGAAACGATAAAATATGTCACAGGAAAAGATTCAGCCCCAGTCCTTTGCATCCTTTGTAAATAAAACGCACCTGATTTTAATGCAAGCTCAAGTATGTAAGTCTACATTATATTCGAACAAGACAAGTAAGTTTTCTATTATGTATTATAAACATTACAAAATTTAATTATTATTAGTGTTGGTATGTTAGTATTTTTTAATTTTTTAAGGAATTAAGTTTTAAATAATTTCCCTCAGGTACTTAACCCGCTAGATGCAATTTGTGATCGTAAACGTACCGATGCGATATGCGTATCAAACTTGAAAAATGCCAAGAGCGTGGACAAAAGTGTGTTGGTTGAAAGGCCCGATGTGAAAATCTTTTTGCCGTTCCGCTTTTATGTCTATGAGCCGAAGAATCTCTTCATACCCAATACATATAACAGATATTTGGGTAAGTTTTCAAAAACAAAAAATAACACATGTGTTAATTTTGTTATTAATAAATTGTACATTTGCTGTGTGTTGTGTAAAAAAATTTTTATAATTTTATTTATGTATGTATGTATGTAAAGGAACTTAAATGCCCTAGTAAAAGGGTTAAGCGTTTAAACTTATTTGCTTAAGCCAATAAAAAACAAACGTCTTTGGTTTCTTTACTGTTTTAGTGCATAAGTTAATATTATTATTTCTGCTTTTTTCATTTTATCTATGTCAAATACATGTATATCTATGTATATGTGTGTGTGTACACTTGTAGTGGTTCCTAGTGGTGACCATTTGACATCATTAGTTGATGAAATTAGTTATGTATCACCGCCATCACCAATGCTTTCCCAAATACATGACATACCGCCAGAGCTATTCTGTAATGGTGACAATCGGCCACCAGTTTGCGGTGCGGTTTGTGAGTGTGTCCATAAAATCGATATACCATTGGGAGCGGTTGTGGAAGTGGTATTAGTCGATGAGGCACAACAGCCAAACCTCAGTCATCCATTTCATTTACATGGTACGGCTTTCTATTTGGTGGGTTTGGGTCGTTCACCCGACAAAACAATAAAGAAAATAAATTTGAAACACGCCCTCGAATTGGATCGTATGGGCATGATTGAGCGTGATTTCGACAAACCGCCACTGAAGGATACCATCGCTGTGCCTAACAATGGCTACGCTGTAATGAGATTTCGCGCTGATAATCCCGGCTACTGGATGTTCCATTGTCATTTTCTATTTCACATAGTTATAGGCATGAATCTGGTCTTTCATATCGGTACCCATTCAGATTTACCTCCCGTTCCCGAAAAGTTTCCTACATGTGGCGATCACAGGCCGCCGGTTTCTCTATTTTAAGCCTCTCTTTCTCTCGCTCTTTCCCGAAAGAGATACACATCAACAAGAGAATCTCTCTGGTATCTTAACTTAATAAATTATAAATTTATGTACGTTTTATTTAGTTTTAAAGTAAAAAAAACAAAAGAAACTAGTAGTGTAGAAAAACAAAAAGAGAGAAAGAATAGAACATAACTGTGTATTATACTTAAAAATAATTTAAAAGAAAAGAAAAAAAGTGAGACAGGCCAGCCATGTTGTGTATATGTATATTAAATGAAACCTACGCCAATAATGATATATTATTTGGAAATTCTTTAGCAGGCTTATAATGCCTTTGTAATGTTTACTAATCATTCATCATCCATTTATACATTCTAACAAAACAAAAAAATAAACTACATACATATTAAAATGTTCCAAACAAAAATTGTGTAACTAACATTTTATTTGTTCTTAATTAAAAATTAATTCAATTGCAATTAATATGCTTTTATAATATATATATATATAAATAATTATGTAAAATAATAAATGTACTTGTATCTCATTTCATTTTTAATCTACTTGTGTCAATAATTATGTAGTGATATTTCTACTGTCAATAACATTTAAGTCCATATTTGTTTATTTTAATTACTTGTGTGTTTTACGTTCGTTAAATTTTGTTTTTTTTTTTTTTGTATTTAACTAAATCTATAATAAATTGTTTATATATAAAAAGAACTACTTTTGCTTTATGTAAAAACTTTATTTTTCTTAAACAAAATTTTTACAAAAGAAAACTGTCCAAAAAAAACTCCCCTGTACTCATCTAAGGGTAAGTCTAATATTATATTTTATTGTGAACTAACAAAATTTTAAAGAAAACCGTAACATTTCATACTAATTTAATACCAAAAAAAAACTAAAGTTATAAATAATACAAAAATACATACAAGTAGCTTTCAATAATGTTTACTAATTCCCACAGACACTATCATCGACCGCAACTTGATACTGACTAGACAAATATACTAAACTAGCTTTTCCTAACGACAGAAATATAATAGATACTCTTACCTACCTTTAACATTTGTTATAAAATATTGAAACTTATAAGTGCAAATATTGGTATGTTAAGTATCAAAATTCGTATTTTTAAATTATTCCAGCCATAACCCCCAAAAAAAGTTTAACCGATACATTTTTGGAACCTCGTTTTATTACGCAAATCTATTATTTACGATAGCAAATAATCGATTTTTGTCAAAAAATTAAGTTAAGTGTTATGGCACAATATATTGAACTGTCATTGCCTCCCAAGATTGGCTATTGCCCACCTAGAATTGCTAAGCATTGCATGTTATTATTTATTTTAATACTACTTATGAAAAACACCGGTCATTAGCCCTCTCCAAGAAAAACTAAAATTCTAGCTACGCCAATGCAAAAAAAAGTACTTTTAATAAAAAAAAAGAGTTTTCATCTAGAAAAAAAAAAACTTTATAAATATGTCACGTATTACTAAAAAAAAATTTTTTTATCAAGCACTACTTTTATCAAGAAATATTTTTTTTTATCAAAAAGGTACTTTTCATCAAAAACGTACTTTTTGTCGCAACAATACCCTTTTTCAAAAATGTACTTTTCAACAAAACAATACTCTTTTTCAAATGAGTACTTTTCGCCAAAAAGGTACCTTCTACCAAAATGGTACTTGTTTTATAAAATACATGATTTTGAACAAAAAAATTACTTTTAATAAAAAAAAACACATTTCATCAATATGAAGTTTTTATGTAAATCTATAAGAAAAAGTACTAACTAATTCTTAACATAACGGTAACTTTTATCACTTTCCATCAAAAAGGTACTTTCAAGCAAAAGGTTACTTTTAATTTCAGATCCTAAATTTCTTAAGAGAGTTCTCAACAATGTACTTCTTTTCAAAGGCGTATTTTTTATCAAAAAGTCACTTTTCATCAAAAAGATACTTTCAACCAAAATGGTACTTTTTTATCAAAAATATATTTTCAATTAAAATGGTACTTTTGAGTTGAAAAATTAATCATTATCAAAAATTATTTTATTTGAAAGATTGATACTTATCAAAAATAAACTTTTTTAATTAAAAAAGTACTTTTTTCTTCATCGAAAAGGTACTTTCAAGCAAAAGTGCACAATACTTTTAATTTAAAATGGTGAATTTTTTAAGACAGTTCTCAACAAAGGCGTATTTTTTATCAAAAATTCACTTTTCATCAAAAAGATACTTTCAACCAAAATGGTTTTATTTATATTATTTTACTCTACAATATATCAAAAAGGTACTCTTCATCGAAAAAGTACATTCAATCTTAATGGTACTTTTACAAAAGGGCAATTTAAAATTATCAATTTTTTAAATCATAAGAAAGAAAGAAATTTATGAAAAATACACTTTTTGTTAATAAGGTACTTTTTATCAAAGTAGTACTATACCTACAAAGTGCAATATCAACAAGGTACTTTTTTTACCAAAAATTTAGTTATTATGATAAAAGTACTTTTTATTAAAAATTTACTTTTTATCAAAGAGGTAATTTTTATAAAAAATAATAATTTTTATCAAAAATTTACTTTTATCAAAAGGTATTTTTTTTCAAAAATTTACTTTTTATCAGAAATGTACTTTTTATCAAAAGTATTTTTTTTAAAAAAGTACTTTTTATATAAAAGGTACTTTTTTATCAAAAAGGTACTTTTTATCAAAAAGGTACTTTTTATTAAAAATGTACTTTTTATCAAAGAGGTAATTTTTATCAAAGAGGTAATTTTTCCAATAAGGTATTTTTTTCAAAAAGGTACATTTTATCAGAAAGGTACTTTTTATCAAAAAGGTATTTTTTCATAAAGGTACTTTTTTTATGAAAAATTTACTTTTTATCTAAAAGGTACTTTTTCTCTAAAAGGTACTTTTTATCAAAAAGGTACTTTTTATGAAAAATATATTTCTTATCAAAAAGGTACTTTTTTATGACAAAATTACTCTTTATCACAAATTCATCTTTTAGCAATACTATACTTTTTAACAAAAATATAATTTTTATTAAAAAGTTTCTTTCAATGAAAAAGTAACTCTTTATTACGAATGGATTTCTTTTTAACATAGTTTTAATGAAATTTAATAATTACCTCCACTAAAACAATCTTGATCAAAATGAAATTTTTATTAAAAACTACTTTTTAGTAAAAAGGAATTTGAAAAAAAATTTGTTTTTTATCGAAAGGCTACTGTTTTTTAATAAAACCTCTCTGTTTAGACAAGTCAGGCAGACTAGAGTCGTCTAGAAAACTTTTATGAAAATCACTCAAATAAACGAGTGCTTTCTATATAAATTTTTGACTCAAGTCAAACATTCGTGTTGTGGAAACAGAAGGTAAAAGTGTACTTTAAACCTAAAGTAATTAACGAACAAAACTAGCTTTCTAGTAAAAAAGTACTCTTTTAAAAATGTAACATTTTTATCCAAAAAATTTATTTGTATTAAAATATTACTTTTTATAAAAAAAAAACTTTTTAGTTAAACTTTTATACAAAAGCGAATATGTATTGTCTATCAAAAAGTTTATATTTTCAAAAAAAAACACCTGACACAAACTGTGAATCGAAAAGTAAATTTTAATGAAAAACACAATTTTTGCAAAAAGTTTCTATTATTAAAATGCAAATTTTTTACCAACACTATGGATCGAGAAGTAAATTTTTAATGAAATTTTTACGAAAAGGGCTAAAAGTAGGGAAACAGTCAACGACATCGTATATAGGACGACCTTTTACACTGAACTAAACTTACAGTTTGACGTACTTTTATAACATTGTGACAACTAAACACAATTATTGTGAAAATATACTAATTTTACTTTTGAAATTCTCATTCTAAACAGTTGCCGCTGATGCAGATCATTTAACATCGTTAATTGATGAAGTCTCTTATATACCACCGCCCTCGCCAGTCCTCTCGCAATACGATGATATACCCAAAGGTTACTTTTGCAACGGCGACAATCGCCCCGCTAATTGTGGAGAGAATTGCGAATGTGTGCATAAAATTGACTTGCCGCTAGATTCTGTGGTAGAAGTGGTACTTATCGATGAAGTGCAGCAAATCAATATTAGTCATCCTTTCCATTTGCACGGTATACCATTTTATGTGATCGGCATGGGGCGATCACCGGATGAAGATACACAACGCATGAGCTTGAAACTGGCTCTCGATTTAGATAGGCGCGGAATTTTAAATAGAAAATTCCATATGCCTTCACTGAGAGACACAGTGGCGGTACCCAACAATGGTTACACGGTAATAAGATTTCGGGCTGATAATCCGGGAGTATGGATGTTCCATTGTCATTTTCAATATCACATAGTTATTGGCATGAATTTATTGTTTCAAGTGGGCACAAAAAAAGATTGGCCACCGGTACCAGCCAATTTTCCCAAATGCGGCAATTTCGTACCGCCCATAGCGTTAGAGTAATTTGTTTTGCTTATAACACATTCAATTTGAATTAGTTATGCTTTCAAAATTTGAATTTTATTTGTTACAAAGCTTAGAAATTATGTTTAGCAAATTTATTATTTAGTTTAATATGTATTTTGTTGTGTTTTGTTAAATTTTTTTTTTATTTTAATTAACTGATGAATATTTTGGAAACAATGAAAATGTAACAAATTTCTATGAACCATTGCAAAAAAAAAAAAGAAAAAACGTATAGAAAAAAAGTTTAAGGATTGTTAAAGCATATTAATTATTTTCTCAGTGTATTTTTTATTTTAAGTATAGTGAAATGAATTTTAAAATTTTTATTAAAATAACTTCTTAAATTTAAAAAATGTGTTCTTCTATTGTTTTTAGTAAATAAATATATTAATATAGAA
Source organism: Tachina fera (assembly GCA_905220375.1). Classification (NCBI taxonomy): domain Eukaryota; kingdom Metazoa; phylum Arthropoda; class Insecta; order Diptera; family Tachinidae; genus Tachina; species Tachina fera. The sequence continues at coordinate 95,913,979 of LR999967.1, read as the reverse complement.
TATTCAAATGGTTTGAAATGTCTCAAAGCTGTTTTATTAATATCGGATTGGTAAGTTACTTTACAATTTTAGAGACCCGATCTGTTATTTTTAGTCCTTTCTAATAAATACAATATTAATTAGGACCAGTTTCGTTATAAATTAATTATCAAATTGAATCTGATTGCAATTTTAAGAAACATAATCTCAAAACATTGAAGTTATGCGATCAACAGACAAAATCTGTCTCGAAATATCATAACTAAGTTAAGTAATGATTTTCGATTGGCATTGTTGCCTTTGTTTTTGCCAACAAATCAAAATATAAAAATTCATACTCGAATGGCATAGATAAATACTCAATGTATGTACATATGTATTTATGTAATTCACTCAACCCCGTTCTAAATAATTGTAATATTTCAACATAAACCATAAGCATTTCCATTAGTAATACATACCTATATAAAAAAGCAGATTCGATCATTTTTTAAATATACCTGGTAATAAAGAGTCGTCATTAGAAACTCTTCAAATTTTGGAAACTCAAATTTCAAATCCGCTCCAGACGAAACGAAAATTGATTACATACGAATTCAATACATAGATACAGGCCCAAAAACGGAAGGTGTTCCCAACCAAAGATCTAAACGATGGCCACAGGTCGTTCTATGCTGTAAGCTCAAACGATCATTAAACAATTTACAATTCATTGCAAATTTTCTTCTTGCATACATATTTCCTTTTAAATTTTACATGTTGCTTTAATTTTTAATATAATTTGGCTTTTTGAGCTATTTGCTTCTTTAAGCCAACACACACTCACACTTTCACACTATAACTTGGTGCATACAAAAGACTTCAAATTTCTTGTTAAAATTTAATGAAAAATAACGAAACTTCACTTTTTTGATGACCACTAATGATTAAATTTTCACTTGACTTGATTTTTATCACGCGATATTAAAATTTAATGTAATTAAATTTCTTTTAAGGAATAGGAATATAAAAATGTTCACTTGTGCCAGTGCAGAAAGAGCGCGCAAACTAAATAACGCTTGTCAATTGTCAACGTTTTAACAAAGACCCAAGGCATCTGGCAGTACCTATGACTAATAGCTGAAGATATTGCCAGGTAAAATTAATAGAATATTAAACAAGATTTACGTTAAAAATCATCAGATGAAACAATAACCTTAAATTCATCACTTTTACAACGACAAATAAAAACAGACAAATCTTTGAACATAAAACCAACTTGTTTAATGTACATATTAACAACTTATTATCATGATAAAATAGTAATGTAAATTTGTAGCCAAATATACAATGAAAGAATCTCTAAAAAGTTGCGCTATGACACCAAGAGTTTCATAAAATTGTCAATAATAATTATGGGAAAGATGTGGAGAAAGAGCATATGCACACAAAATAAGTTGAAAACTATGGCCAAACAAATGCAAGCGGAACAGCAACTGTATCAGATTATTTTAATACCACAATCACATTTTTATATATTAAACCAAGGCGAAATTGACTTGATATTAAACAAAATTGTTTTTTTCATTTACTGCTATTCTGACGGTTCCTTCGGTGTTTGAGCTGATAAGGGAAATTAAATTAGATATGGGTTATTGTATAAAATCTCATTCAACCGTATTTTGAATCTGTTTGAAATTTTAAGAAACAAAATCTTCAAAACTTTAAGTTGTCTTTAAATATCATATGCAAATTGGCACTTTATTTTGAGCAGCAAATCACAATACGTACTGAATGTATGTATGTATATAAAATATAGAATGAAATTCGACGATATACGATATTTTTAAAACATACCTGATAATGAAGAGTCTTCAACGGTCAAGTCGTACTTAAAATTTTGTAAATTTGCATTTCAAATTCGCACACGCGCAAGAAAACCAGCCACGGTAAATGAAAATCGAGCATATAACTATTTGAGGTTGGCTCCGGAACGACCTGTCTAAAATTAACTATAAGTCCCTACTCACTCTACTCACTCATTTAGCTTGTTGAATAAGAACTGTTGAAGCTGAATCTAAAAATAGAAATAAATAAAACTAAGGGCCTAATTTTCTAAAACGCAACGCTTGGCGTTGATAAATTTTATATGTATTTTGTTTTTGTTATTAAAATGTGGTCCATATAAAATTTGGCAACGCTTGGCGTAAATAATAGGCCATTCTCAACCTTCTTCTTTTCTTACCGTCCTAGCTACCACAATGGTACCTTTAGTACGAGCTGATTGCCAGCGCAAAATCAAATGAAATCTAATAAATTATTTAATGCTCCAAACGCTTTAAATATGCTATTGGAGTTGTATTGCCTATGAAATCACAGTCGTGCAAAAACAATAGAAAGTATCCCAACAAACACCTGTCATTTATTAAAACACTTTTCTAACCGCATGAATATTCACAGGCCGAAAAATTGGTAGCTGCTCCCAACCCAAGATCTAAACGATGGCGACAGGTCGTTCCGTGCTGTAAGCTCATATGGTCACTAAGCAATTTATATTTCTTTGCAGATTTTCTTCTTTCATACTTATTCTCTTTTAATTTTTACACTTTGCTCTAATTTTCAATATAATTTGCTTTTTTAAGCTATTTTAATTTTTTAAGCCAACACACACATACACTTGCTGTATACCTTGGTGCATACAAAAGAAATGAAATTTAATGAAAAACAGCGAAAATTCACATTTTTGATTGACAATAATGATTCAATCTTCACTTGGCTTGATTTTTATCACACGATATTAAAATTTAATGAAATTAAATTTCTTTTAACGAATAGGAATAAAGAATTTTTCACTTGTGCCAGTGCAGAAAAAGCGCGGAAACTAAATTCACAATTGTCAAAGTTTTAACAAGGACATCTGGCAATACTTCTGACTTATAACTGAGAAAACTGCCCTGCCAGATGCTATTAATAAGATCCCAAATAAGATTTACGTTAAAAATCATCAGATCAAACAATAATATTAAAATCAAGACATTTACATTATTCAACAACAAATAAATTATTTTAAATCTTTCCACATAAGTAAATATTAGTATCTTATTAACATTAACTAATTTAATGTTATCTTACCATATTGCATGTAACCATAGTAGTTACTAATAAAGGCAAACATTAATTTAAGCTTATTTTCATCAAGAAGTAATTTAAAAATCAAACATTTATAACATGACTGATGAATTGCAAAAGGCTGGATTATTTATAGACGACATACATATATAGACTACGGGTGCAGGATACACGCATAGCTGCTGAAAGTAGTGAATTGAAAGAAGAATGCTTGGAATATGCCAATAAATTGGAGGAATCCAAAAAATTTACTAGAGTTCCATAAAATTGTCAATAATTATGGCAAAAATGTGGAGAAAGAAAAATTAAGAACCAAAGGCACGCAAAATAAGTTAAAAACTATGGCCAAACAAAGGCAAGCGGAACAGCAACTGTATCAGGTTCTTTTAACACAATAGTCAAGTTTGTATTTTTTAAACGAAAATTGTTCTTTTTTTCATTTATTGGTTTTATTGTAGAGTAAAATACATGAAAAAATTTAGAATTGGATTGGTTAAAAAGCGAATATCACCATTTGCAGCGGATGGAATCAGAACAAAAGGAGCTTATAAATAATTTTTTGATGAATCAATGAACTGACATATGTGATACGATTTTAATATATTTATGAATAATATAAGCTACAACTATCCTAAAACCTATTTACATACTTATTTAACCACTTAGCACATGATTTCTTTGAGAGATTGTACATTTTTACGATAGCAAGCAAAACTACATAAAGGTAGATTCGTTTTAGAACAGTTGTACACTTTTGGATTATTGCAACCAGCAATACCACATAACTGCTGTTTTGGTGGTTCCTTAGGTGTTTGAGCTGATAAGGGAAATTCCACACCTATGGGTAATTGTATAAAAGCTCCTTCAGCCGTATTTTTATAACTTATCATGGATATTGATCCTTTAGTTGTTTTTGGTTTATTGCCCGCTCTATGTTTGCTTTCCTGTTTCTTAAGTAAACGTTCCATTGTTTTTTTTTTGTCCTTTTCACGCTTTTCATCTGCTTGTTGCCTGCGCCTGAGTATTTTCAAAGCCGCTTTTTGTAATTCTTCGGCTGTTTGCGGCTTCTCTTTCTCTTTGTAACCAGTTGGTAAAGCTACCAGAGTTTCAGAAAATCCTGGTGCAGATTCGATATCATTGTTACGATCATACATGGCACGTTGGCGAGCAGTCATTAATTTCGGATCTTTCATTTTCCGCAATTCAACATCTTCAATTTCCTCTAGTTTCCCAGACTCTACTGCCGTTAACCAACGTTCTTCCTCGCTGGAGGTGCCACTATCACGGCGACGTTTGTTTTTCTTAGCATTGTTAGGAGTTGCTGACGCTTTTGCGTTAATGACCTCCACATTATCCGCTTTTTTAGCAGACTTTTTTGAGGTTGCAAGCTTTTCCGTTTTAGTTTCAACATTTTTTGTTAGATCTTCCATACTATCTTCCATTATTTCCTCCTCGCCTTCAATATCAACATTTTCCTCGTCATTTGTAATGGACTCTTTACTTTGATTAATACTTGCCGGTGTGTCATTTGTGTCATCTTCAACATTGATTTCTTCACTATCTTGTAGTAAATTTGTGCAAGCTTCCTTAAACTTTCCCGCACTGTCTGGTTTGTTTTTGTTGCTCTTATGTTTGTTTTTTTTCTTATGCTTTTCCTTGGGAATTTCTAAAATACATATATCGCATTACTTAAAAAAGCAAGCACCATAAAATTTTTTTACATGTACCTTCTATATCTTTTTTGGCCATGTTCCCAATGCGCCGTAATTTTTCAATTATTTTATCACAACAATAAATTTTTGTGAAGAACAGTACAGCTGTTAATGTCACTCTCTGTAGAATGTTAACACACGTAAATGATGGGTACTGCCAGACATGTATTTGAATAAAAAGGAATATATAATCGTTTGTCTGAGGAGACTATTTCAAAATGTTTAAGTAATTTTCTTATTCTATTATTATTACTACCCTACAAGAACACTACCAGTCAATTGACTGCTCATTTGATCGATAGACATGCAGGCTATATTCGTCATTGCTAATATTATACTAAAATGATGTTTAAGATTCTTTAGTTATTGCCTATTGTAACGTAAAGTTATTTAATTTCAGTGAATCTATCTGGCAATACCTTCGAAGATTACGTTTTGTTGCTTTTTCTTAACTTTGACAGTTCAAGGAATTATTTAGTTTGCGCGCTTTTGGTCCACCGAAATGAGTGATAAGCTTTTAACATTTAATTTGAATAGTAAATTGTTTTAATTATACACATATTAATCTAAATCAAATTAAGTGAAATTATGAATTATTCAGTAATTATTGTTTAACAAATGAAATACCGTGGCATTTTACTAAAATAAAAAAATTCAAATTGTTTTACAAACCAAGTAAAAAAGCATAAGCATATGGAGTGTGTGTATAAAATTAAAAAAGAATATGTCTGAAAAATGCAAATGATGTTAAAAATTTGTGAATATAATATAATAATTACAATCAGCCAACGTAATTCAATAAATTGAGTAGCGTGAGCCTTGCATAGAAACGTTTTCAATAAAATGCAGCTGGCTTCCTTCTGCAGATGTTAGAGTGGGAAGTTATAAAATAAAATAAGAATGTGGCTTACAAAATACAAGTAGTGTTGAAAATTTGTGAATATAATGTAATCGATACAATCTGCCAACGTCAGGGAGCAGAGTTTCACTTATCGTTCGAGCCTGGCAAAAGTTGGCATGGGAAGGTTTAAGCAAGCGGTTAAAAAGTGGTGCTATGCAAGGTATAATTTGAATTTTATGTTTAACCGATCAAACCATATGTTAGGAGTATTATTTAAATGAACCATGGGGACAATATATATAATGTCATCCAAATAAAATATATTCTAACAAAGGATTTTGTGAACATGTATGCATACACAAAATATCGATGGTCGCAAGTAGAAAGGCCGTAACTCGTATTTTCACAAAATTGAGTTTTAGTGATTCCAATGCATTTCACACAAATACACTCTTCACATAAATTTATTGCAATAGTTAGGAAAATAACGCTTTTACAAGCAGTTGTACTCTTTGCTATTATGTTTTTACCTTCTCCTGTAAAGTTACAGTTATTTGAGCTAGGGCCTTTCTACTTGTGACCAACGGTATGTAAATTAATGCTTAATTTTGTGGAAGACATAAAATATATGTCTATGGATGTAGAATCTACATTGTAGATCAGTGAGGAAATATAGAAACTAATAATAATTATATTGTGCTTACTAAAAGGATATCAAACATGATCGATCTCATATTCAGTTTTCATTATACATACCTATGTAGTATATCTTTATTATAATATCATTCTATGATTATATTTTTTATATCTCAATAGTTCTCTGGCGGAACAAGTTTTTGTTCAATGTTGTCTTAAGAATTTTCTGTTGTTGTAATACATATATAAATATGTATGTTATGTGCATTCATTTATACATACATACATGCATTCATATATCAACCTTAAAACATCTATGCGAAATGGAACAATGCAAAAATTAAATGAGAATTCTTAACAGTTAAAAATTTTTATTTAAATTTTTAAATTCTGTAAGGAAGTTCAGAAACTAAATTTTCAACACTTATACAATGTAAACTCTTTTAGAAATAGCAAGTGGTTTTGGCATTTAGTTTAAAATTTTTGAATAGATCCATAATACTATACAATTTGATTTGTAAGTTTTACGTATTGTTTTTTTTTTTCAACTTCTATTTAGCTTAATATTTTACTTATTTAATTCCATTATTATTAACAGGTTGTTAAAATGATTGTTAAATATCGAACAATTCATTCAAATCAAAGAAAATAATTTTGGAAAATAAATTTTAGTTTAAAATTAAAAAAAGAATAATTGTTTTAAACTGCTTTTTTAGGTGAGCAAGATTATTTTCTTTTACTTTCATTTCGCTTTCATAGTGTTTTCTCATTTAATTATTGGCACAAATTATTATACGGAATAAAAATATTTAACAATAACTATTTAGTTGTTTTGTTTATAATTTAGAATATTTTTATGGATTTGTTTGTTGGCTGCATCAAAAAATGAAACCCTTTTTTAAAAAATCTCTGTTGGAGTAGATTTATTTTAAGCACTATCACTACCACTGGTACGCCAAAGCTAGGGAAGCATGGGTCGAGGCCGTACCACATAATGGGTTACAAATCATGTAGGATTATTGCGTTTATTTGAACGCAATCGTGCCAGACCAGTACGTTCTTCCTCTTCATCACTTGTATACTGGTGCATGCCGCTGGATCCTGCGCCCGAGGCTCCAGATGATGATCCACCACCCGAAGGATTTCGCACTGAAGAGGTGGCCTGCAATAGCTCCTGATCGGGAGCATTGCGGTTTTCGTATAACAACACTTGCAACGTTTCCTCGTATATTCGAGCTTCGGGAAACTCTACCTTAGTATGTTTGCGATCTGTTGCATATACTATTGAAGTGCAACAAACTTCTGCCACTTTTTTGCCATGACCGTAAAAAGACCAGCAACAAATTTCGCTTGGCCCTATGACATCCTTAATGAACAAAATACGTTCATTAAAACGTAATGATAGTTTATCGAAGAGTTCGATATTTTTCAATAGATTGTCATCTGAATTACTAGTATACGAATATTTATTATTTTGTCGCTGGACCACCAAAATTACCGCTGGTTTTGATGATGAACTTATTAGCATTTGCTCTTCTTTCTGGGATGTTATAAGCGGAATACGACAAATAGGTTTAGGTTCTTGGTGAGCCAGTAGAGCGCGTTCACATGACATAGCCAATTCAGTGATACAATAGTATTTGGCTTCGGCCAGCAGTTCGGCAATTTCTCGGTGAGACTCTGGTAGGGGAACAGTACCATCCCGAAGATAATTGAGAATGGTACCAAAGTGTTGGCCACAACGATCAATTAATATCCAACCTAAAAAATACCGAATTACTTTAAGTATTCTATAACGAATAAAATCCATTGTATTTTTAAAAAAAAAATTAAGGAAAGCATACATATTTTCTTCACCGTTTAACTAACCTTCAGAGTCCGTTAATACCTCCATACGACCACTAAACATGGCGCTTAGCATTGTGTCATTATGTTTGGTTAAAGTTCCAATTGTAGTGTAATACAAACGACCTCCAACATTTAACTTAACATACTGCGATCCATGACCCTTAATTAAAGTCTTTTGATCTCCAGACATTTTAGAAGTAGTCACTAAGACCAAATCGTCACAAGGACTGGCAGTTAATTGTAGCCTTCCCTCGATGGCACGGGTAACAGCCACAAGACAAGCACTGTTACCTGCACTACCACTAGGATATAAGCCCACTGGCGTTGTTTGTTCCGTTTTAATCTGTGGAGAATTGCTGCAGCTGGCTCCTTCAAGTTTTGGCTTAGTTGTATTGGAGCCTTTGCAAACGCTGTCTTGGGCGTTGCGTGCGCTCGTCAATGGTGCTGGGGTAGCAATTTTGACGATTTAATACAGAAACTCGTTTCCAAATTTACAAGTTTCTTTTTTTTACTCTTGTGTAGTTTTTTCTTTATATACGATTTTTCACTGCTTTATTATCTTTTTGTCACGAAGACGCCCTTTTTTGCTACAACGAATATGTTGAATCGTCAATGACTTCTGTTTGCTCTCTACACTTGGTGCTAAATCAGCACTTCTTATTGAGGTTTTAATGAGAAGCCTTTCGAATTTTTCATATTGAAAATTTTATTATATTAAATATATTTTATTTTGTCTGTCTTAAACAGTTTATGTGCATTTTTGTATTAAAATTTTTTAGGATCTCTGAATATGCAGTTGAGTGCTTCTTCTTTGTCATGAATAATTGTTGTTATTCACATGGCTGTGATTACAGTCAGGGAGCGAAAAGTATAAAATATGGAAATATTGAAGTTAAGCCTGATCAAGGAATGAGCCATGTTTCAATTCTTATTATTGAGTTTTTAGGCGACCGGAAAATGAAATAAATTTGCCAGTTTGAACAGAAATTGACTTGAAATTAACTAATTACATATACTATATGACGTTTGCCAAATAATTTTAAAATTTTTGATTCACCTTTTGACTTTTGTCTAGTTAAATTTTTGATACAAATAAATCCGTTAGTTTTCCCCGCCTCTAAAGCCTTGCAGCTAAGGATGTGCACATGTATCTCTATACAGAAATTTAAGAAAACGGAATATCCATTCCGTGACCAAGCAATTTTATGAGAATTAATTAATTTTTATTTAGGTTGATGCAAGGCGAATTCATATCGATATTCGTTATCGAATTCGTTATCGATTCGCCTTGGGTTGATGCAAAAAAACTCTATTAACTGTTGTAACGGCGATAGAAAACATTTCATTTAAAATGCCACCTGCAAAGACAACGCTAAAATAAAGTTAAAAACTCTAAAATTGTATTTGTGCAGAAAATAAGTTTAAAATTTTCAGTTTATATCATAAGCTTATGAATAACCATATTCTGTGGCTCTGGGCGAGTCGTCATCACGCGTCGTTGGCAATTATTTCTTAAATTCAATCAGGCCACTGCTGTTTATTGGCCTTCGAGAGCTTTGCGTCTCGCTCGCACTGGTTGACTGATCAGCCACGGATTGTCGTATAATCTAGCGGTTCTTTTGTGGAATTTCCTTAAAAACCACGTTGCTACTTCCATAGGTCGTACTCAGTCAGTCACAAAAACATGTTAATAACATCATGGACATATGGTCTCAGTCAGCCGTCCATTTTTGTGCAACCATATTCTGAAAATTTACTTTGTAGAATATGCCCAATAAATAAATAAATAAACAACATAAGGTGTTAGTTTTTTTGATCATCAAACTCATTTTATTTCGTGTATACATATTTACATTTACATACATATTTACTCAATGAACCAGCACTTACATATGGTGTAGTAGAAATTGTAACTGACATTTAAGTTTAAAAAATCATTACATAACACTTAAATAATTCAATATTTAAGAACACAATACATACACGTACATTCATATGTATATGAAGCTCCGTTAAAAAGTCTTAATTCGTTTAATATTCCCTGAAAAAATAGTTTAGTTTTTTATTTATTCTTTTTATATACTGTAGATAAATTAAATACATATCTCACACTAAATCATAAATAGTCAAAACTCAAAATTATCAGAATAGTTATGATTTTTCATAAGCAAGTTCATTGAACAAATCTCTAACGATCGCCAAAAATTTATTTTGCCAAAGTCATTTTGAACTCCTGTTTTTATGTTAGATACTTGCGTCATTTGTGAAGTATCAACAGTTTTAGCCACTCGTGAATATTTGGGATTTGTTGATGATCTAGTGTGCGATATGTGTATGAGTTGAATAAAATATTTACCTTCAATATTAATTATTGATATTAGTTCTGCAAAAGGATACTCAATAAATAATGCCGCTAGAAGTGCGGCGACACTCGTAGTTACGTAAAGCAATATTCCAATCAGACACTTTAGAAAAATAAAAAGACTTATAAGTTGCCTAGAAGCTTTGTAATAATATTTGAAATACTTACTAATAAAAAGTAATTCAAATGTACAGGTTCATTGAAAAATGTGAAGACACCCATAAGTACAAGTATTTGCCACAAATACACTTGGAAAGATATGCGAGACAAAAAACGAAAGGGTGCATATTCAAGGAAGCCTGAAACAAATGGGAAATTTCAATATGAATACACATACACACATATACATATGTATCTTTAATTAATAGATACATAAATCTGTAGGGTCTGCTCTGTAATTCGAAACAAAAATATTTTCGAAAACTCACCTCCGCCTATACACATGCCTCTCAATATGACTATAACACATACAATTGCTAGGCCCACGTGGCGTAGTAATAAACCATACGCAGCTGTCCATATTGTAGTCTCTTCGTGTGTCATTATTCTTGTGCCTAAGTAAAGAATACCCACAATGACAAGCCACCCAATATAAGGAGATTTTTGTAGGATTTTGCCCAAACGTTCTTTATTTGCGGGATTTTTTCTTAAGTATTTCATATAAATGAAACCGCAAACCATACCCAACAGGAAGGAATGTATATTCGTGTAGGATGAAAAGTATAAATGTCTGCCAGTTTCAATGTTTCGAAAATAATGATATCGGTAGGAACTGAAATAAAAGATGTAAGGAAATAATAATCTTGAGAAATTATGTTTCTTAATTAGCCAAGTCACGCACCACCAGACTGTTATCAAGTAATTTACAAATATGTAGTTGGCAATGCTGCCGGATATGTGCACCATTTCTACAGCCTTTATTTGTTTTTAGCTAAATTTATTTTTCCATTTCATCATGAATAATGTCTGCAAATTTTGCATGTATTTAAGGAATAAAATTGTGTGCGAAATCAAATTAAAAATTTATAACTTTGTACACAAACTGTGTTCTTAAAAGAGTTTTGTTAACATACCAGCACATCATATTCCCCCTTATGCAAAAACAATTGGTAAACTTAAAGTTGGTTTAACAAACGAATTTTGTATGGCAAAACCGGTTTTAACGCATGCTTTAACTTTAACAATCGTTTGTGCATAAGAGCAATTATGCATACAAAGCCATAAAATGTCTATACCTTCAAGAAGTTATAAAATACGGATTTCGACTACATATTTTCTTTTAATTGTAAGTGATGGGCTGGTAAAACATAATTGGAAGTTGCTCCTAGATGTCTATAGAAGAATGTCGAATAGTTGAAAGTTGTAACTGCCTACAATTTTTTAGATAACTTACTACAATATAGTCATAAACAATAAAGAAAAATGGCCTTAATTCTCAGTTAATTCTGGAATAAGTATCTATGAATTTATTAGCAATGCACTGTGGTGCAATTATGTCGTTATAAGTTGCGAATTTATTTCAGTGAGCCGACTACAATCAGTACATTGCGCCGATAGTGAGATCTCGGCTTAATGCATATTAAAACAATTTTGGATGTCTTTATCGAACTCGGACTTTTAGACCATCACTGCAATCAACTTGAAAAATTAGAATAAATACTGCTACAGAAATATTGTTAGAGTTCTCAAACAATGATTCCCATAGGACCTTGGTAAATTTTTTAACAACTTAACCTCTACTTCAGATGATGCACAGTCCCATAACGAAGAAAATACAGCAAATTGTGGCCTAACTAGATTTTATGGAACTTTTATGGTCCTTGGGAAACATGTAGAAATAAGTGTTGTGTTTCCTCACCGCGTATTAAAATTATCCGCAGGAAATCAACGCTGTATTATGATTTTTTCACGCTTCTCTATATTAATAAAAATTTGTAAAAATTAATAATTACCAAAAATGAGTCTCATTTTCTATCCTTTTTATTTCTGATTTAATCAATTTATCGCACTTTGCGTGTCATATAATTTCTTTAGTAAATTTATCAATCCATATTTTGCAAAATTTAGTATTTAAATTTATGTTTTACTTACTCTGGCAGCAGCATAAATATCGAATCCAATTTGAGCATATAATTAAGGCCAAAATTAATGGCAGCTGCCAATAGTCCTACGCTTGTCAATATTAAGATTTTTGACTTTGGAAATCTGTAAGTTAAAAATTATTTACATTTTGATAGTGATTACTTCTGAATATTCATTAATAAATTACAAACTTACTTTGCCATAATAATTAAAATAATTAAAAATAAACCATAGAGTTGGAAATCGGCTGCAATATACCAAGTATGCATCAGACACTACAAATTGTTATAAAAGTTCATGTTTTATAAATTTTTTTTAATATGATATTTTACCAATATTAGATATTTACTAAAGATAGTTTTAAAGTTGGTTTGAGTTTTTATAGAAATTGAATTTATAAGGCTCGTTTTGAACGGCTTAAATAAAATTGTTGCTGTAGCAAGGCAATATGGTTGGAAGCTTTAAAACTAAAGCGACTTTAAATTCCTGGCAAGTACGACTATAGGAAAACCGCGAAAATTTCAAATTGTTCTATTTGTTTGACAAACGAATTTACATACTTATAAAATTGCTATTGAAGATACTTAAAACAACTCTTTTGGGAATATAGCTAAGACAATACTAGTCACCAGATTTGTATCCTGATCGCAGGAATCGATCCTAGTTATGTGCTTACCCTGTTCGCCATTTTCTCCTCTCCTTCTATAAACTCAAAAGTTGCTCAACTAAAATAGCCACATGTGAACCCAGTCTTATGGAAACCACAAGTATTTTATTGGGAGAAACAAACAGACTAGTATCAAAATTTTTATTTTTAACAACACACACACCGTCATACACTTTATGCAAAATTTGAGTTATTTCTGTAGGGTTTCCAGTTATATTTTATACCTTATTCGCAATTTAAATTTTTAGCTCTCAAAAATCGCCAAAACTGCTTTTTTCTTATCCCCAACATTTACATTGAGGCCCTGTGTTCCACCTAGGAGCTATGGGAACTGAATAATAAAAATCCAAATAGTTTCTTAAAAATAAAACCGTATTATTTCAAAAGAAAAATATGCATACATTTGGCCAATTCATAAGGTGTTCTATTATGTCATATTGTCATAATGTTTTAAATTATTTCAATGTTATCATATTATGTATGTATAATGTGATTGCAATTAAAATAATACATGGAAAAAAATGTTTATTTTCTTTGCTTTCAAACAAAAATGTTAGTACATTTTGACACAATAGAACACTTTGTGAATTGACCAATTTATTTATTTAATTAAATCCGTTTTTGAGAAGAGGGAATTAATTTATCACATAAAAATTCAATTAACGTGATTTTCATGAGCATTCACAATAATTGATAACACACTATTTTTCGACTTGCCAGACATAAATTTTTATACTCGTATATTTAAATTGTTTCATTGTTACCAGCAGCAATAGGAAAAACGTGATTGCTTGAATTTGAAACGAACAAGAAAACCAAATAACAAGATTTTGAATTATATATTATTCTCAAAAATTCCTAGCCAAATAATTCCCCTGGATATTTTTACAAAATTGTTATTTTCAATCACAAACGAGAACTCTTTATTTTGGGACAAATCTCCAAAAGTGAGAGCTCTGGCAGTCCTTCAGAGTCGGCGGAAACATTAGTGTGCAAAAAAAACTGCGAAATTTTTTCATTGTGTTTCTTAAAAGCTCTGGATATTAGTGCTTAGCAAATAAAGTGTTCTTATTTAATAAGAATTGTACACTTTAGTCTTTTTGTTTAACTGTTAATTTTCAAAACTGCAAAAACAAATGTTTATTAAAACTTACCGAATTTTTCATATAAAAATTATTAATCATCAAAATGTTTTGCCACCAATATTTTCGACACGATAAACAATTTGGATCCAAGATACTTCTAGAAAGTGAATTATTATTATAATAGCAACCTAAATTAGCACTAAATATTATGACAAATAACAACGCGGGCAAATATCTGAAATAAGAAAAGATGTAAAAATGAAATGAAATTAAACAAACTCAAACTTACCTCAGGTACCGCGCAAATAATAAGCGTGCAAAAGCACGTACACAATCCTTAAAAGATGATTTGGGTGTTATATATTGAGACTTTTCGAATTTAACGTACAACAGGAGACCACTCAAAATAAAAAACAATTCCAACCATATCAAAGCGTTCATAAATAATTTTGGTATTAGTTGGTGCCACAAATTTTCTATGAATTCTGTGTTCTCAATGTGAAAGAATTGAATTAGAAATACATGTTCCTGCACAATAAGAAAGCAGACAATGGATCGTAGTCCATCTAAGAAAGATAAATCAGAGCCAATGTCACCTTTGATTGGCATTTGCAAACGATTGTAGTTGCGGTATAGAGAAAATGCTGTCAGATATCTATTAACTGTGAGTATAGACACTCGAGAATTATAAAATATTTACGAAATTTATATCGATTACCTTTGTCAGTATGCTTAACTTTAAAATAGTTATTGTTATCATCTGGTTTTAAAGATTGGGATTTCAGTTTGGCTTCATACTTGGTTGATAATATATTTATCAAAAATATGGCGATCACCAGAAGTAGTGTTAAGGCAAAATATATATCTGTAAAATTAAAATATCGTTAGAGGAAATTCTTATGGCCCTATCAAGCAGGAAAAATTAAACTTTTCTGGCAAACAATGACGTTGAAAGTACGGCAGCACTAAAAAAAATCCAAATATTATGGAAAGCTTTCCAAACAACAGCTGTTTAACATAAATAAGAAAGTTAGGTTCTAAAAATCCAGAAAATTAAAATTACATAAAAACACATTTTATGCAACCAAACGAGCATCGGAATGTTCCATGATATTAAATAATGTATTGTATATGTTATATATAAGAAAGTTAAACGAAATTGTTTTTAATACGACCACATGATGTTCATGTATACATATGTATGTACATATGCTTTAAATAAACAAACACAAGCACAAAAACATATCGTCGATCCAGAATAGTTTTGCTCCACCCACCATTCTTAAAAATGAAATATATGTATACATGTATTTTTAATACCCTCGCATTTAATACGCGTTTCACAAAATTTATTTTGGTTTTTGAGATATTAAGCATGAATTTTGCTTCATTTCCACTATTTTTAGTTTTAATAAGTATTGTTTTGCGATTGAGTCAAATTCTTCATACAAAAATGTACAAAGTAAAGTTAACTCTTGTTTTGCTTCATTTCTATAAGAAATTAATAATAAAAAAGAAGGTGCCGTAAGAAAAATTCAACGGCGACTGTTAAGCAAAAACATCATCACCCAGACGCTGTCTCCGATTAAATGCTTTAAAGAAGAAAAATAAACAAAACAACAAATTCTCAGTTCACAGCTGTGACGCAGAAGTTAAGTATACGTATGGAGCACAAAAAGCTACTTTTTGAAAATAATTTAAGAAAAATGGCGTATGCGGCACAAAACGTATTTTTACTTTTACAATAAAGTAATATTTACTTCCAACTTCATTGATGTAAGTTCACAATAATTTACAATTTTCTTCAAAACATATGCAAATTCAAAAGAAAGCTTCATGTAAACCTTCTTAGTCGTTTTTCTCCACTCCAACTTTGTAGCAAATGGGCTAAACCTATTCTAATGTGACGATATGGAATGTGCATAAAATTTAAATAGAATTTAAACACATCAGGTTGGGCATGTAAGTATTATTTAAATATGCACTGAAAAACACAATTCTGTATTTAAATAGAACTTAAAAATAATTGCAGTTTAATTATAAATTCAAAAACTTTCCCTAATTATGATATCCCGATTTCCTCTGCGGTATTAACTCAAAAAACTATTTTTTTAAAGATATGTCTGTGTCATTATATATATTTGTTTTCTGCTATTTCAGCAAGTTAAGTGAAAATAAAAAAAATTTTAAAAATATTTGTTGGAGCGATGAATTTAAATTTACAAAAAAAAACTTTCAGTATATTTTTTCCATACAAATTAAAAAACTAAAAAAAAACGTTTCCATTTACAAAATTTGCCTTTAAAATTTCTTTTATTATTGCTAATAAGTGCATTCTTACCTAATTGTTTGCCTTGTTGAGGATCTATGCAATAATCAACAAACGTTTTCGTACTTAAGTTATAGATTTCAACATATTCACGATTTACACATTCATGAATTTCTTTTTGATAATTGTAACGCATTTTGCGATCCAAATCGGTATTGTAAAATGTTTGAAACATTTGTGTTTGCTAGAAGAAAAAATAAAATTATAAAAATATTACAAATAAAATAAAAATCACTTTGTATGCGAGGTAAAAAATTCGTACCTCATTTACTAGCAAATCAGACTTCAGATTTGCTTCATTCACATTCGGTCTTAGCAAATCTTTACACCTTTCCATGCACAGTCCTCGAGATGCATAATCATGCCGGTAGTAAAATTTATCCGCTCTGAGTGATTTTATCTGTTGCCACACTGATGACTCACTGTTTGGTTGAATTTCCACTGATATCATACAATATTTGGCGGGATACTTTAGCTCCTTTTCGTTGCGACTTAAACAGTCATAATAATTGTCGAATTTATATAAGGCGGGCATATGTTGTTTATATTCAGTCACTGGGTGGGTGGTTGAGAAATTGCATATAAAAAATTGTTTGCAGTTGGAAAATTGTGTCTACTTACTGCTTATTTCACCGCGACAACATAATGTCGCATAAATCAAAATAAATTGTAGAATTTGCAAAATTGAAGATAAATTTTCTTTGGCCATTTGGTAGTTTTAAATGGTAAATTCTGAAATATGATTTAGAGATTGATTATTTAGGTTAGGTTAGGGTAGGTTAGCAGGCCGCTGGTAAGGAAAGAAAGTTAGAGTCCAGCTAACTTGGGTCCAGTATTATGATCCCTTTGTGCTGCCTGTAAGTTGCGAAAAGAGAGAGAGAGAGAGATGACAGAGGAAGAATGAGAAGGGTAGAATTGGAGAAGAGATAGAAGATTGTTCAAGAGGGGTGTGAGTTGAGTAGGGAGTGGGTCAAAAAATTTGGCTAGGGGGGAGTTTCAGTGATTATACCATCCACTATTCCTAATAAAGAGGCTAATATTTTTGAGCCCAATTTCCGATAACTAGGATAAATTTCCAAAGGATATTCTGTCAAAGAGGTGCAGACGGAGATCCTCCATGGCGGGACAAAGACATAGGAGATGCTGGATACTTTCTTTCTTTCTTTCCTCGTCATTGCAACTATGCCAGTAGTCATTATGCGGGAGACCCATACGTTTAGCATGGGTTCCGAAGGTACAGTGACCAGTCACAGTGGCCACTATATCTCTCAAATGCTTCCTATTGAAGTTCATGATGAGATTCATGGATTATTTAAAAGCAATTGAAATACATACATGTATACATATTTAATAGACCCCTGCAAAAGACCACTTGCAAGAAATTATAAAACATGAGGCATTTTTCAAATGCTTGCGAAGTCTTCTAAAACAAACGTTAAACAACACTGTTGGCAAGACATTTGTTTCAGTTATTGCAGGTTTAAAAGTAAAGAAGAAAATACTTCGCGACGGAAGAATTTGTGATACTTGCTCTTTCCTACGCATGGGCGCGTATACAAACGTCATGCATGTACATTCGCACACACGTTGTATGTATGATCTTTTATTTTTCTGCACACATACAAACGCTCAAACGCATTGACATTAATTGTGTTCGCTTGTTTTAAAAAACCACCCTTAAACACATAATATTTCCCTGCAGTCAGACTGGGGCCAAATGTCTCTATGTCAACCCTAAAATTCTAGTAGTAGTCACATTGTCTACAATTTCTCTTCTATTCGTCAGCATAAAAGAGAGAGAGAGAGAGGAAACAGATGTGGTATATTTCTGGTGGATTTTTCAACAACTTGTCAATATAAATAAATTTGAAATTTTTATGTACTTTAGGTATAAAAATGTACTAGTAAATGTCTGGTTTGTATGTCTCCATGTTCCATGTTAAGAACTATGTTGTCACTACCTAGTGAATTGTTTAAGTGTTACTAGTAGGTTTTCAATGACAAGCACATGCTAAATGTGTATAGTACAAAGTATTGTATGAGGAATAATTGTAGAGTACTACTGGTGACAAACTCAAAAGCAGCTCAGTACATTTTCACCATCGACATTTCCTTTAGGGTTACCATCTACATCTTACAAACATACTCTCATGGACACTACTGCTTTTGAGTGTTTGTTACGAACGAGAAGTCTTCGCGACATCGCTTGTTAAAACTTATATACACGTACACCAATACATCCATCGTGCTTCGCTTATTAAACGACAGCAGTTATAAATGGTTCAGCATAATACATGCCACGAGAATACATTAAAAACAAGACGTATTAACATTTCAAGACTATTTACGCAAGCCTCTAATATTTAACAAATAGATATATGTACATATTAGTGATGCACGAATATTCCTATTGGTATTCGAATGTATTCGTATTCGCTAAATTCAGACGGATGCGAATACGAATACGAATGTTTTTCCAAAGAAATTAAATAAATAAATGCATAAATCCTAAACGAAGTTTAAAAAAATAAACATTTTAGTTTGTACAAAACATTAATTTAAGGTTGGCAAACGGTATTGTAAAAATACCGATACCGATTTAAATACCGCTAAAATTAGATACCGGTATCAATACCAATACCGAAGTCCATTTCGGTTAGAAAATACCGGTATCCAGAATATCGTTTACGTCTATACCGGTATACCGATTCCCACCAAAAATAAAATTTCAAAAATATATTTCAATTAACTTAATCAAAAATAAATACCGAACAACATTGAATTTGGAGCCAAATCTTATATTTGTTAAAGTTAACAAACATTGAACCAGATATACAATTTCTTTTTAATTTTTTCGTTTTTTATTATTAATAAATGAAATGGATTAAATATTTTAAAAAAATATTAAATAATATTAAATATTTTAAAAATAACCAAACATTTATTGAGCCCATACTTGTTTATGCACATAAGATCTTTTTGGTGGTTCGCGAATTGTTGGTTGTGAGTTTTGTGGTACGCGAAAAAAAGGGTGAATAGCTCTGGTCTAAGTCATGTGCATTTTTGCTTCGAAATATCAAATAAATTTCTGAAAAACTTCAATATTTAAAACGTTCAACTATGTGTTGTCAGAATATTTACAACTAACTTTGATGTTATTTGTTCATTAATAATTATCACATGTAATTTGGCTTAAAAAAGCGATACGAACTTTATCCCGTTCAAATAAATCATAAATATAGAAACAAATTAAGTTCGAAAAATAATAATTAAAAATTAACTTAAAAAAATATTTCGTTCAATAAGAATTGAAATTACTGAACTTAAGCCCGATTTAGAAATTATTTCTGATTAAAATTCACTATAGTTCAACTAAAATTTAAAACATGTCTCATTTTTGGAAATATTTAAAAACATATTTTGTCTTAAGGTGGCGTAATAAATTTTGGAATTTGATATTTAGAACAAAAATAGGTCTAATTCAAATATATGGTTAATGCGCTGATAAGGATGATGGAGAAAATGTCTCTAAGCTTTTATATCTGAAGGTAAATACCGCTCTCTTGAGGCGAATAAAATTACTTTCTTTAATTTTTTTAATATTAATTGTACAAGAAATTTGTTTTGTTTGTTTTTAAGTTGGCTGCAAGAATATCGTTTATTGTTCGAATTAAAACATTTAAATATTCGTTTCGTCTGAATTTGGCGAGTACGAATACGAATATCAAAAAAGGGTGGAATATTCGAGAATTCGAATACGAATATACAATTATACATGTATTTCATATATAATATACATACAATGTCATGTATTTATTTTTATCATATTGTTAAATTAACCAAAATGTATACTTTATATATGCAAGGTTTCAACTGCAGTTTGCGTATTTTACTTTTTTTTTAGAAATTATTTTATTTTTAATAAAAGTATGAAACCTTATATAGAAACATATAAGTTTAAATGTTTTTATATGTTAATGTAAAAATACTCCCTGTTCGAAGTAATTTAATAAAAAAAACATATTTTGCTATGACCACTTCCTGAACTAACAAATTTAGCAGTAATATCGGTATACCGGTATTATAAACTCGGTAACGGTATGTACCGGTAATACCGAAATAAAAAAAAATACCGATACCGTTACCGTTACCGAAATTTAAAAAATAGTTGTACCGGCATCAATACCGATACCGTTATTTGTTTCGGTTTCCAACCTTGATTTTTTTATAGAAATTTGTGCTTTGTATCATTTTCAAATATTATTTAATGACATCATTAAAATGTTGGGTACTTTTTATTAACTTTAAAGTACACCAAAAACAGTGTGAAGTCCTTTTTCATAATAATTTTTTAATATTTCATATTGCATATAATATTCGTATTCGTATTCGCGAATATCGTTTCAAATATTCGTATTCGTATTCGTATTCGCGAATATTGTTTGAAATATTCGTATTCGTATTCGTATTCGCGAATATCAAAAATTGACATTCGTTACATCACTAGTACATATATAAGTATTAACATGTAAATCAGAGCAATAACAAAATATTTCCATAGAAACTATTGATATATTTCGGAATATCGTTCGATAACGAGTGCCACGATTTGCCACCTGGCCATTGATAGAAACACGAGAGAAAAGTTTTCGCGTATGTGTATTCATTTGTATAACAAGCCGATTGATATTCGGCACTCTAGTGCTATGTATGTATAACAGACAATCGCACTTTTTACAGACACACCTCCCTTAAAAATTAAGGGAGATAGGTTTAAAACTAAATGATTTATAATCGCATAAAAAGCCCTAGGTTAGTATTGAATACGGTTTTTAATTTGAAAATCTAAAAGCTAATCTAAGGCCGATTACATTATTACGACTATATGCTGTACTTTTCCATACAGATAATTTAAATGATATGTAAGGGTGGGGTTTCTTGCCTTATCTCATTTACCACGAGCTTGAACTTGAACTAATAACTTTTGTTATTCGCTTAAAATGCGAAAGTATCGGGTGTTTTGTTTTTAGCTGCATGAGAACTATCGATATCAGTAACTGACTGAGTTTTGACAGCTGAGAATGTCAAACTATATTGACATTTCTCTTCAATAAGGTTTGGCAAGTCATATCATGAATCGTTTAACGCCAGAACAACGTTTTCAAATTGTGAAAATTTACTTTAAAAAAAAATAAATAAATCTGTTTGCGAAGTTCATAGAGCACTTCGTTCTTTTTACGGTCAACATAATCAGTCTAGTGGGCAAGCAATTCGTGCACTTATTGATCGTTTTCGCACTAATTTTACTCTTATCGATTCAAAGCCATAAAAAAGACAAAAAAAATGTGTGTATCGTAGACCATATTGCTACCGCTGACTGCATTTTTGTTTCCAACAATTAATTACCTACACATAAACAATATTTTGTTTTATTGTAAAATCAATTTGGTGGCAACTTTATTCACAGAAGTGCTCTTCTTCGCTAGCCCCTCGTTCCTGGCACTTAAGGACTCTGGATTACTTTTCATGTTCTTAAAGGCTCAGTTAGCCGACTGTAGTATAAAGTAACTGCAACAGTAAGAAACAGCTGATCGATATTGTTATGCGAAAAGCAATGAAAATGGTTATAGAGATGTAATGTAATGTAATCTAATTTTCATATAAAAATATCGATCAGCTGTTTCCTACGTTGCAGTTACATTACATTAACGTCGGCTAACTGAGCCTTAAGTCATTGACTTACGCCAAAAAATCAGCAACTCTTGAAGCATTTGAAGATAATATTTAAGGCATTATTGGAAAAAGTTGCCAAAAATTGTATTGATCGAAAAAAGCAAGTAACTCCTAGCCGCAGCGGACTTATAAAATATATTATAAAAAATATTTCTTTGCAATAATATTTATGTCTTGTTTTATCATTTTCAGCTAAAAAAACCGCCCGTTGTAACTATAATGGAAAATTTCTTAGTGCCACTTTTTGCGTGCGAGAACAGAGATTTTATGATTTTGTTTTGTTTGTAGTTTAATCGCCCAATGATGCCGGCTTAATTTGACATAAAAAATGAGGATACACCAGGGACCGTAATTGTTATAAATTTTATAATAAAGTCAAGAGATAGCAGTTATTTTTTTATTCTTATTTTTTTTTCGCAGAAATAACTATTATTTTATGATTTTAATTTTATTTTTTTTTTGCAGAAATAATTATTAGTGTTTTTTTTTTGGAATTGTTACAATTTAAGGGCAAATAAATCAGTCAATGGTTATATGTATTTTATTTTTAAATCTGATTTAAACACAAAATTTTGTTTTTCACCACAAAATTAAATGAATCTTAAATAGCCAACATTGTGCATTTAAGCGTTGTTTAAGTTTTACAAACATACCATATGTTTTGTGAATGTATGTTTTTTTTTGAATGCATGTACATAAACATCATGAGGTCATATTAAAAATAATTTCGTTTAATTTTCGGAAATATACAACAAATGTAACACATATTTTCATTTCATGAAATATATAAATAGAAAAATGCATTCCGATGCTCTTTTTGTATCATAAAATGTGTTTTTTGCTATTTAATTTTTCTGCAATTTGATAAATCAACTTTCTTATTTATATTAAACAGCTGTTCTTTGGAAAGCTTTCCATAATATTTGGAAATATTGTAGTGCTACCATACTTTCAACGTTATTTGATATTAACTTTAATTAGCCAATGAAAAAATGAAAGTGTATTTAAATCAATTTTAATTTTCTGTGAAAATTAACTTAAACTATGTTTAAACATTCAGTGATTTATTAGCTATAAGTTTAACATTTGTTAACGCACTAATAATCCCAAATAATTATTTTACTTATTCAGTAAAATATTTTTTATTAAAAATACATTGAAATTGATTATTGAGGGGTTTAACTGGATCCTATGGGCATGTCACTGTTGCTTATGCAGCTCATCAGGGAACCATTACCCAAAAAATGTCTTACAACAGCTAGAGTTATTATGCTCAACTTGCATTAAACAATATCAAAGTTGAAACAAGAACTCATTAATAAATATTTTCTTTATTTTCTTATTTTATAGTGTTTTCACACTGAAAGTTAAAACCTAGTTTTAACTTTAAACCCATTAACAGCATTTGCATTCACACTGCAAGTTTGTTAAATTCAGATTTTAACTCGCAGACTGTTATTAGAATAACTTTGCTCAAAATAAAATAAATCCCCTGCTGAAATGCGTGTACTTGTTGTTGTATTTTTTCTGCTTTTTATAACACTTATTTGACAAACTGTACAACAACTGTTTTTATTTGTATGAAAAACTCATATGCGCTCTAAAATGGAAATTATTTTATATCTTGTAAATAAACATTTTTTAAGTTATGGAACTTCTTATATAAATTGAAGAATAGCTTGGAAATAAAGTTATTATATAAAAAATGCACATTATAAGATAACCCTTTTTTATAGGCAGATGGTTGTCAGTCATATCGTTTATTTCCACTTTACACAGGCTAATGAAAATATTTTCGTTGTTTTTCTCACTTTTTTCATAATTTGTTTGTTATTGTTGCGGCTGCATCCATTTTTAAGTAGAAAATTTTTCAATCGGTATCTATTCTTATTCACTGGCATAAGCATTATCACCTACTCCCGGTCAGCGCACAGCGAAAACAAGGTTGCATTTCATAAAACCAACTTAAAACAAAATCAAAAATGATTTTAAGTTGGTTTTAACAAAAAAAAAATTTATGGTAAAATCGGGTCTTAATAGTTGGTTTTAACACTATTGCCACCATTGCTACATTGGTGTATGAATTATGTAAAGAAAATAAATGTAAAGAACAACAACAGCTATGCAAGAATAGAGTGGTGCCACACAAGTATTTTTGACCGGGTGCAGTCAAGTTTATAATTAGTGTTTTTTGGGAATTGATACAGTTTAAAGTAATATAATTTAGGATTATTAGTACTTTAACAAATGTTAGACTTAAAAAAAAAAGTTTTATTATTTTCGGATTTTTAGTTTTTTTTACAGAAATAAAAATATATATTTATTTTCACTATTTCACTATTTGTATCACTTTTATGATTTAGGTATTAAATGAAAGGCATTTTTGTAAATATATTTGTTTAATTTGTAGTTAGAAAAATTTGAAAACAGAAATTGCCTTTTATTTCTGCTCAAAAAAAAAAATCAGGATAATAATTTTTGTTTTGGGAAAAATAAAAAAATAACAATTATTTCTGTTAAAAAAAATAAAAAAAGATCAATCGCGTTTCGAAAAATCTAATTGAAAACAACTAAAATTTTGTGATTGGCCACGTTGTGCTTTGTTTCCTTGTACTTGAATTTATTCTTTAAAAATTCAAGAATAATTATTATTTTCGTTCCCTGAGATACACATACATACTACATACTATACATACATACATATGTAAGTATATACATACATATGTAATTTATTGACTGCGAATTGGTTATAGAAAGTACTACAAATTTCTAAAAAAAAGCATTCGATTTTTTAAGGGAAGATTTGGCGAATTTTTCTAATTTCGATTGTGAAAAAAATTTAAATTTTTAATGCTAGTTTAATTTGATGACCTATTCGCGGTTTTTTAAGAAGAAAAGCCTCCAAATTAAGTTTATTTTCTATGTGCAATAATTTAAATGATAAAAGTGATACACAAACAGTACAGATTATCGGAATAGTAACTGCTTGAATATTTCGATATTTTTTTTTAATTATGAGGCGTCTTTTTATATTTATTATATTCGGAGGTATTATGTTACTGATTTTACCCATATTCTTACCCACTTCCTTCTTTGTGAAACTATGAACATATAATCCTCAGACGTATTTTAAGTCGTTAGCCTCAATGGTGAACCAGCCAGTCACTCACTCAGTATATATACATGTAACTATATACTTAGATATGTATGTATGTTAAATAATAACTAACTTGAAGTGCATGTATTTACATATGTATGTAATTTGTACTTCAAAAAATTAATCTTGATTTTTTTTTTTAATTTTCATAAATAAAACTGTGTAAAGTATTACGATTTATAATTTACCAAATTTGTTTTTTGCAATTTATTCGCACTAAATTTATATATATATTTTTTAGTGGTTTATTTAAATTTTATTAATTGAAAATTACTTAATAATTTTGATACCTAACTTGCCAACCACTAATGGCCAACTAAAACCTTCTATATATGTTACTCGAAATTTAAAAAAAAAAATATCAGAGCATATTCTCTTGTTTTCTCACATAAGCCTATTGCCAAAAATTAATCCGTAAAAGCAACTGGTCGGCCACGATAATGAGATGTCGCAAATACTGAGCGTTCATTGTACTTTAGAATTTGATAACAAGTTTAATTTTAGGTAAACAATAAATTTATAGCCGGTGCTGATATCAATTTATTACATGCTTTAATCATGTATTGTATAGTTTGCTTAAAAAACAACTAAAAGAAGAGGAAACTATTACGTAAATGAAATTTTTAATTTAACTTATATAAAAAATTTTAAAAAATGAGAACATATTCTCATCTTTTCTCGCATAAGCTTATTGCCAAAAATTAATCCGTCACAATAACTGGACGGCCACGATAATGGGATGCCGCAAAATACTGAGCGTTCATTGTACTTTATTATTTGATAACAAGTTTGGTTTTAGGTAAACAATAAGTTAATAGCCGGTGCTGATATCAATTTTTTACATGCTTTAATTATGTTTGGTATAGTTTGTATAAAAAAACAACTAAAAAGACGAAATTACTCGTATTACGTTAATTATACGTAAAATTTTTAATTTAACTTACATAAAAATTATATGATTGACGCTTACAAAATATTGAAAATTTTGATTATTTTATTGCGAATTTGAGTTACTTTTGACGTAGTAACTTGTACGTTGTGTTTGAATCTTGTAGATTGAAACTAAACTAGTAAAATATTTTTGCTAAATACATTGCAATAGCAAACTTCAATTTGTAAATTCTGATAAAACTAAATGTTCATCTGCTTCATTCTTATCTGTATATAAATATATATGTATCTATGAACCTATAGACATTTAATGTTAAATTATGTTCTTGAATACAAGTACTCAGAATATTTACATTTAAAAAAGTATGCATGTGCAAATGTATGTATGCACATATGTGTATTGAATGAAGTTTTGCAATTTAATAAAATTTTTTATATAATTTTGAAAATATGTACAATGTAAAAAATTATTATAATTTTTAAAGTATTTTTAATATATAAAAGAGTAAATGCTACTGGGGAAATATTTTTCTAAGCTAAGCAGTTTCTTTTCAATTTCAGCGAATTTTCAACTGCACTTGTAGAAACTGCGGTTGTAATTTGACATCAATACCATAAACACTGTCTGGTCATTACACTTGTTATCATTACAATGGTAACTCTTACATCAATTCGATAACGATAATTATAATTCTGTCGTCACTAAAATAAAGCATCGACATAAAAACGCACTAAATTAAATTTAATGAGACAAATTCATTAATGGAAAACTATCCATTCAATCGCCGAAATTGTGGCAAAAGCTATTTCCAAAAATTATCGTTATAAAACTTAGGAAATACTCCTATGTTGATGCACGGTAGCACGAATCAAAGAATATAAGATTTCGCATTGAGCTTTTGAAAATATTCTATTTCTGCGAATCTATGTCACACGTGTGGGGTAATCAGGGTGACCGATGACATGTTTTAAAAGTACATAGCACCAAAAAGGAGATTTATCAAAAAAAGGGGCAAAATTAAAAAAAAAAGAGAAAACTACACTTAACTTTTTATTTTTAATGTATTTTTATATAATTCACCCTAAAAAAAATGCAGACAAAAAGTGGCAAAAGCACTCGAAAAAGTGGCTAGGCAGTCGAAAAAGTGGCTAGGCAGTCGAAAAAGTAGCAATTTGCCACTTTAGTCGGTCAAACGGTCACGCTGGGGGTAATTTTGTTTATATTTCAAGTAACAGACATGCGCAATGTTGTATTCTTTGATTCATGGCACGGTAGTGGTTAAGTTAACTTCCGGCCCATACACACAATGCGTCTTGTTCTTACTTCCTCACAGTGTTGCCATATGTGAAGTTTTATCTTATGCTTAAAGTTTTTTGAGATGTAGAAAAGACTAAAAGATTTCTTTGCTAAATATAAGATTTCTTAAAATATATAATATTTGGTATTTTTACTAAATTAGATGAGGCTCCTTTTGACTGAGCTACTTTCCAACATCAAAACTAGGAAAAGAAGTAACACACGGCAAAAGAAATTTCAACGTTCTTTTCCACAATATACAAGCAGAAAGAAAATAATATATGAAAATAAAAGTCTGCATGCAAAAAGTCATATAACTGTAAACAGTTTTTTCACTGTGACCAAATTACGTCATTCGATATCGTTCGACATTTCCATACAAACACACACACAAGAGCATTTATAAGAAATTTCAAGACTTAAGAGATTTTTCAAATGCTTTAATACAGCGAAATATGCTAAAACAAACGCCAAACAACACTGTTGGGAAGACAAACAACTGAAACAAATGTCTTACCAACAGTGTTGTTTAGCGTTTCTTTTAGAATATTTCGCTGTAGTAAAGCATTTGAAAAATCTCTCATGTCTTGAAAGGTGTTATAAATGATCTTGTGCAGGACACTAATATGTATGTATATGTATGTAAATATGTACATAGTATTTATGTATATAGAATTTGAGTTCTTTATTTATCCACTTACTTATGCCGAGTAAGCATCTGGCATATCTTGTGTTGTCATTTTGTGGCATCAGTTTTAAAATTTGAGCAACGCTATTCACATTATGCCTTTTGTATGGAAAGCAATGCTACAAAACGAAAAATACCCGAAATGACAAACGTTGTCATTAGTACACACTATTGCGTTGTCACAAACTATCATAGAGTGGACTGCGCATAATGCTACATTTACACATGAAAGTATCTATGTACACTCTTGATATTTCTGAATACGTATTATGAATAAAAATTTTAATGAAATACATAAACGACTTAGATTAAAGTTTCTTGTTCGTTTTCATAGTGCCCTTTTACATATTATGTATGAACAATTGAAAGACAGTAGACAAAGTTTGTGGAAGAAGGGGCGAATATGCACAGCGTTTAGTACACGACCCTCTGTACCGGACATTTTTGTTTCTCTTTTCTACTTTTCGCTGATGTATATTATCAAGGCATATGGTATGTATGTTTAAGTGTGTAAGCAGAACACGCGTAGAAACAAACTATAAAATTTCTGTCTATCTGTTAATTTCCAATATGTAAAAGCTTCCGGCAAGAATAAAAGAGAATTAAAATAATGTCCGGCAAGAAATAAATATAAAAGAGGAAACTAATCGAGATAAACTCATATGAAAGCTTCTTGATATATGGAGGCGTAAGAAGTGCACATTTTAAGACTGAGTAACTGACTTACTCATCAATACTATGAGGCACTGCCACTATAGCTAGAGAACTGAGATTTAGTACACAATGCTCATAATTAAAAATTAAAATTTAATATTTTACGCTCAAGTGGTTGTTCTATTGAAACTTTTAATACACATTGCTGCTGTGCAATGTTGTAATTTTGTGTTTTCGAAAGTTTGCGTGAGCACGACCACACAATATTTTAAACTTTTTGTCATGTTATGCGGCTCAGCTGATTTTAATCTATCTTGTGTGTATTTCTTCTTAACAGCTTTTTACGAAACCTTACATGCGTCACAAATTTTAAAATGCAGTTAATTATTTATTAAATTCTCCATTTGTATTGCTTTAAATTATAAGAAAAATATTCTCAAATATGTTCCTTCGTATTGTCAAATTTGTTCATCATTTACCCTTTAGGACAGCATTGAAAAAATTCGTAAAATTGTGCTATTTCTTCGACTTTTTGTTTATTTATTGCTCATACTTTTGCTTTTTAAAATGTACAGTTGTGTCCAACAGCTCTTTTGATCTAAAATGAGCTGTTGGACACAAGTCCGGTAAAAACGTCAATGTAAATTAAAAGAGATTGAAATAACTTTCGATTGAAACGCGAACGAAGTAGTTGAAAGACAGCTGTTGGACAAAACTCTAATCTCTACTGCTTCAACTTGCTAATTTATTTAAACCATGTGAAGTGAAGCTTAAAACTGGATGAATAATTCGACAGGTGAAATTGCATGCATGCATTGAGTTAAATTTGACTACGACTGTTTGCATTTTAAAAAGCATAAGTATGAGCAGAAGCAAAATAAATTACATAAATGAGAAAATTTTAAGCGCAGAGCTCTTAAATTTCGATTACGATTAGTAATCAAATAGATTACATTTTAAAAAGAATTGTACTGATTATATAATTCCCTTTAAAAGAATTTCTGATATATAATTGATTACGATTAATCTTTAAAAGTAATCTGATTTTATTAATTACTTTTGGTTCTTTTGGATTATTTTTTATAATTACTTTCCATTTCCACGACTACGACTTTAATCAATTAATAATCGTGCAAAACTGAATATGCATAAAAAATATGTGATCAAAAAGAAGACGTGCATTGTGTGAACGCCAATGAAAGTTCC
The DNA here is from genome assembly GCA_905220375.1 of Tachina fera. Lineage (NCBI taxonomy): Eukaryota > Metazoa > Arthropoda > Insecta > Diptera > Tachinidae > Tachina > Tachina fera. The sequence goes on along the minus strand of LR999967.1, from coordinate 95,883,704 downwards.
AGGAAGAAAAAACTCAACTCAACTCAACTCAAATTGCGAGTTTGAATCGAAAACAAAGGGTTCCTTACGTACACTAGATATGTAATACATTTGAACTTAAGCCTATATAATATATAATCTCGGCATTTTTTGTTTGTTTTTTTTTTTTTGATTTTTTTGGTTTTGGGATTTGTTTACGTTTTTTCCTTTGTTTTTATTGTTTTTTTTTTGGCTATTTATTTTAGTTTTAAAGATTCTTTTTTTTAGTTTCAGTGATTTTTTTCCGGTTTTTGGAGCTTATTTTATGTAGAAGCTTTTTCGGTTTTTTTTTAGCCTTTAGCCTATATAAAATATAGTTTTGGCATTTTTTCGTTTTTGACGTTTTTTTTAATTTTGGTGATTTTTTTTATTTTGGCGATATTTTTAATTTTTCCGATTTTTTTTGGTTTTGGCGATTTTTTCGGTTCTTGGAGTTTTTTCCATTTTGGCAATTTTTTTAGTTTTGACATTTTTTCTCGTTTTGGCAATTTTTTTCGGTTTTTGGCGTTTTTTATTTTTTGGCGATTTGGCGATTTTTTTTAATTTTGGCTATTTTTTTCATATTAACAATTATTTTGTTTCTGGAACCTTTTTCGCGTTTGGCGACTTTTTTCATTTGGACGATTTTTTCGACTTATTTTGGTGTTAGAATTTTTTTTTTAATTTTAGCGATTTTTATTCGTTTTGGCGATTTTTTTGAATTTTTGGCGATTTTTTTTTTGGTTGGCGATTTTATAATTTTAGTTTTACCGTTTTTGAAAATTTCAAGAGTTTACCTCTTACTGTTTCCAAGATATAGCAACTTGTCAAAATTACATAGTCAAAATTGCATTAACTGATGGACCCTTTAATTAAATTTTTCTTTTAAATTTTAGTGTTAATTTATGTAGTCTATATAAAAATACACTAATTTTACAAATTTCAAGTGTCAATATACATACATATGTACATACAATTGTATGTATATTATTTGGGATTTTAGCATTTTTCGTTGCTCGTTTTGGAATTTAATTTTTTAATTTTTAATTCTCAATTATTTGTTGTTGTAGCGGCCAAGGTTCTACATGCTCTGCCCAAATTTCAGGTCCCTAGCTTCTTCCGGTTCCTGAGGAAGTAGCGTGTGACGGACAGATGGACAGACGGACAGCGTAGCGAAAACAATAGGGTTCCTTTTTCACCTTTGGTGAAACAGGATAGTGCGAACTGGTATCTTTGGATATGAGTATGTACGTATGACTAATCTTTATATTATTCTTCATTAGTATTACTCATACGTATTTTTTTATGAAATGGAAATATCCTTAAAACCACGAAGATAAGTACGCAATTGGTTAATTTTTATTTAAATTTAAGTTTAAATACTTTTTAATTTTTTCAGTTTGCTAATAATATTAAATCAAGTTGAAAGTACGCCAGTACTGCTCATAAAACTAAAATAGTGTTTATTTACTCAAGGTTGGGCATTTAAGTATTATTTAAATATGCACTCAAAAACACAATTTCATATTTAAATATAACTTAAAAATAATTACAGTTTGATTACCAAGTAAAAAATGGGCGCAAGAATTAGTTCCAATTCTTTCTTTTAAAGATTTCCTTAATGAATGAAATGTACACAAAAAAATTATCTAATGATTCATTCCTAAAGCAAGTATTAAGATTATTACATATTGATCAATAAAATTGTACAAAATAATTTCTAAACTCCCGATTGTTACGAAAACCTAATATGAAAATTTTGCGAAGGAGAAAATGCATAAAACAATTATTGTAAGAGTTAAAGTACAGCTGCCATTAATACTAAAAAAAACCTGATTTAAAGATTTTAATTTGACCTTTTTGCGATTTCAATTAACCATGTATAAATCTAAATTGTTGGAAAATTTTTTGAATTCTAAATTTTATAAATTAAAATGCAATCATTTAATTAAATAACAACTATTTAAACTTTGATTGTTCAAGGTATTGTAATAATATTATACTTTTTATGCAAATTATTTTATGAAAATCGTTTTAAAATTGGTTTATAAATTCTTAGGTTGTTTTAAGATCCTCAAAGTAATTGTCTTGAAAATATGAACTGGAAATTAACTTCTTGCTTAAGAATCTTTTGTTTTTAGGGCCAAATTTACAGCCCTTCTTTAATTATTATTAACTAAAGCTTAACTATTGTTTAACTAATAGTTCATATTCACAGTGTATTGCTTAACTTATGTCCTTAATATGAGCCAAGAATGATTGTTGCCATTCTATTCAAACTATTGTTTCAGTATTGGCAGTTTTGGTATAGCATATGGTTTTTGTTTACATTTGCTATATTATTTCTTAAAAATTGATAAAAACAAGTGCTTCCTGAAATGTGTCTAAAATTTTTCACAAAACAACAATATCTATTAAGAGCCCGTTTAGATGAAGGGTGCCCTAGCTGCGACAATGCTTACGTTCTCTTTTGGAGTCCCTTCTTAAATCCACGCGCGTTTACATGAAGAGTTTTTTGTCGCAATAGTCAGGCGACTTTTTGATATTAATTTGAACAATGCTTTTAATTCGTTCATTCGTAGCAGTGTTGCCGTAAAAGTAATTGTTAGTTTGGGAAATCTAGAATTAATATGTCCATATATTTTTATTTATTTTTTTTAATTTACTGCCAAAATGAAATAATTCCTTTTCTTTCCTTACTTTATTCGTTTATAGTATAACTGTTTATTTCATGCATGTTACAAAAAATGGTCTATCTGGCAACACTGCTTGTACATCACATACAGCGAGACCATTTGAACGACTAAAGCGGCAAAGTGCCACTTTTTCGACTGCTTTGCCTCTCCCTTTTTTTAGAGTGAATTGTATAAAAATACATTAAAAATAAAAGCTTTAGTTTTTTTAGGTTTCCGTACACCAAAGGTAAAAAAGGAACCCTATTGTTTTCGCACTATTTTCTCAGGAACCGTAAGAGCTACGGACCTGAAATTTGGACAGAGTATGTAGAACATTGGCCGCTACAACAACAAATACATGAACTTTAAAAATTAAAGGGTTTTCCAAAACGAGCAACGAAAAATGGTAAAATCCCATGTAATATACATATAATTGTATGTACATATGTATGTATATTGACACTTGAAATTTTTAAAATTAGTGTATTTTTATATAGACTACAACAATTAACGCTAAAATTTAAAAAAAAATTTAGTTAATTTTAATTATTATTTTTCGAACATGGGCCTGTGGCAAAAATTAAATAAATATACTTAATAGTAACAAACCAAAAAAGTTTGTCTTAAGTAGAACAAAAATAAGCAAATTGACTAACATGTGCATAATTAGTAAAGAATAAACGACAATGGTAAGTCTGTTGTAAATTAGAAATGGTAAAGTTGGGCTTTCATTACAAAACACGTTTCAGCAAATTGAAATACGATATAAGGCAGAAATCTACATCAACTGACACCACACACAGTGGACCAACACAGAAAAACGCTGATGATGAAGGTTTAGTGGCATTCGAAAACGGCTGGCTGTTCCGTTCAACTATGTGTTGTCAGAATATTTACAACTAGCTTAGATGTTATTTGTTCATTAATAATTATCACATGTAATTTGGCTTCAAAAGCGTTACGAACTTTAGCCCGTTCAAATCATAAATATAGAAAAAAATATTAATTAAAGGGTCCATCAGTTAATGCAATTTTGACTATGTAATTTTGACAACTTGCTATATCTTGGAAACCGTAACAGGTGAACTCTTGAAATTTTCAAAAACGGTAAAACTGAAAAATCCGAAAGTATAAATCGCAAAACCCAAAAAAAAATTCGCCAAAAACTAAAAAAAAGTCTAACACTAAAATAAGTCGAAAAAATCGAAAAAAATTTCCAAATGAAAAAAATCGCCAAAATAAAAAAAGCGCCAAAAACCGAAAAAAATTGCAAAAGAGCGAAAAAGGCGCCAATAACAAAATAATTTTTAATATGAAAAAAAATCGCCATAATGAAAAAAATCGCCAAAATTAAAAAAAATCGCCAAATTCAAAAAACGCCAAAAACCGAAAAATATTGCCAAAATGAGAAAAAGTGTCAAAACTAAAAAAAGCGCCTAAATAAAAAAAGTCGCCAAAATGAAGAAACGCCAAAATTAAAAAAATCGCCAAAAACGAAAAAAATCGCCAGAAAATAAAAAAAACGTCAAAAACCGATAAAAATCGATAAAACGAGAAAAAAGTGTCACAACTAAAATAATTGCCAAAATGAAAAAAAACTCCAAAACCGAAAAAATCGCCAAAACCAAAAAAAAATCGTCTACATGAAAAAATCGCCAAAATAAAATAATACGCAAAAATTACAAAAACGTCAGAAACGAAAAACTATGCAAAAACTCTATTTTATATAGGCTAAAATTCGTACTTAATTACATATCTCGTGCCTGTACGGAACCCTTCGTGCGCGGGTCAAAGTCGCACTTCACTGAATTTATTTTAATTTTGCCCCTTTTTTTTTTTTGATAAATCACCTTTTGGTGCCACTTTTTGAAAAATGTCATCGGTCACCCTGATAACATACAAAAAATACGAAAGAAAGAAATATGTGAGTGAAAAGAGATAAAATTGTCGCTTCAATTCCCAGTACTTGCGATTTTCGCTACCCCGCAAGCTTCTCCTGACTTCTCGCGAATAAACACCAATGACATTTGGTGGTATAACTAATGGTAAACAAAGAGCTGTGAATCAAATATTATTGGTTAAACTCTTGCTATTAGCTAACTAATGAGTGTAAATTTGGGCCTTAATATTTAAATTGATTAATAATTTCGACTTCTTGCAAACTAATATTTAAAAAACACCCACACACATTTTTCATTTACATAAAATTTATTTAGAAGTGTTTCACCAAAAACTCCAGCTTTAGGATATGGTAGGGACGATCCCACCATGATCAAACAGCAAACGCCGAAGTTTTATATAGTATTCAGAGAGTTCGAGGGACTTTTATATTTAAGTCGAGATTAACAGCTAGCTGATCGGCGTCTTAACGGCATCCTCTAACTTACGATCGCATTAACGTATCTAATTTACATTGTATTTACACTTGTGATTGTTGTTGGGGAATTATTTAGTTTTAAAAATAGAGACAATAATAGAGAAATAATTCTATGTAAAATTTAAAGTTTTCTATGCTTTATGTTTCAATATATAAAAACCAGTTATAATATTTGTAAATATATGCATGTACGTATGTACATAACAACTCTTATTATTTATTGCATTGCTTAAATTATTGAAACAATATTAGAAATTAGTATCATTTTTAAACTCATACGAAAAAGTTTCCAGTTACTCCTAAAGCATACGATTATTGAAATATAAGAAAGAAAAATAATATTTTATGTTAAAACAAAAAAATGAAGAGTATTATTCCATATTGTCTGGTCTACTTAACCATTACTATAACAATACAAATTTCACATGTAAACGCCCGTAAATATTGTTAGTATCATAGCAAATATATGAAAATAATTTGAATTTCTAATAAAAAAGTAGTATTAGAGCAACTTATTCATAGTTACATTTATGAAAAGAAAACAAAAGTGTTAAAAACGAGTAAAGAGACAAATGAACAAGAAACCGAATTTCTAAAGCTTAAATTAGACATGACATAGCCTTAATACCATAGCCATAACCAAACAAAAATTCAATTGGTTTCTATGGTAAGAGTTATGGCGTTATGGCGAGTCACCTATAATCAAATACAGTGTTGCCCATTAGTTTGGTTCGAACGACTGTTTTCTACGGCTATGGTTATGTCATGTCTGATTGAGCCTTAAGGCTGAGTTTAAATCTGGCATTTCTTGTGTGTCATGTGCCCATAAAAGCGTAACCACTAATTACTAATGAAAAGCTGTTTGATTTAGACATGTATTTCTTGATTTAAACTGTTTCCACTCATGTTTGATTCAGACTTTTCCGATTCCCGGGAATCGAGAAGTAAAATGTTTTTTTTTTTCAAAAACATGAATTTAATTAAATGACCTCAATAAAAAATATAATTTTATAAAAAACATACAAAATTTAAATTAAAAACAAAACAACTTTATTCGTTCATTTGATGCACAATAATATTAAAAAAACAAAACCAAAACAAATAAATTTATATGCTCTGAGTTATGCATGGATGGAAATTCCATATACATCTACCAATCTAGATAATATAAAGACTTTATGAAACCCTCTTTACCTCTGATCCATGCTTATATTATGCATTGGTACAGAGTTATGTTTTTAAGTAATAAAACAACGAACAGCAATTTAAAAAACCAAATTCCAAAAAGTAAATAATAAATTTCCGAATTTTCGGAAATTGAAAATTGCCCGGGACTTGTGAAAAAATAATTCCCGAGAATTCCCGGGATTTTTTCCCAGTGTAGAAACTCTATATTGTAGTCATTAAAATGTTCCCTATAGGAACTCAAACTCATTTGTAAGTACCTTCAAACTGGTTTTTTAATAACCACAACTGGTTGATTAAGTGACTTTTTTCCTTGTCGCCGACTCACTATTTTAACATAGGCATGTCATAGGCAGTAGTCAATTGGCCATCTCTGCATGACTTTTAAATTGACTACTAACTACTTATTTTTCAACCACTCTGAAGTCACTTATTATCTATTATAGTTAAATAAATATTTATGTAAATCTTCATACACACATATACATACATACATATGTATATACTATATATAATGAATATATGTATGTATATTGATATATAGAAATAATTAGTATTTTTATATTTAAAACAAAAATACATACATTCATACGAAATTTTTTCCTGCTCATAGAAAATATTATACATATTAAGTATTGAAATTATTATTTTTTTTTTCAACACAAACATATGGCATTTGATTTCATGGCATGCTTCTTTTGATTTTTTTTATTTTCTTTTCATTTACTTATTTTGCTTTTATTTATTTCTTACCTGTGCTTCTATTCAATATGTTTTGTTGATATCTGCATGAGATTTAAACCAATTTGTAGTCACTTACAAAATAATTAATTTATAGCTAGTGTTTTTTGTCAATCGACTATTTTATTTACTACAGGGTTATTACATACATACATACATACATACATATGTACATATTTTTTACTTTTTATTTATTTTTTATTTTTTTGCTGAAGAATTACAAATTGTTTTTGCTATAGTTTTTACTAGAATGAAAAATAATTATATAAATAGTCTTAAATGTTCATATTAAGACTCGCTAAAAATATTTACTTAATATCTTCTTTATGTATTTCTAGCAAACACCTTGAATTACTTTCCTCCCTTGTATGATTTTGACGATTACGATGTCTGTCTCAATAGCAATAGTTCGAAATTTGATTCTACTTATTGCATGGTTTATGCAGAAATAATACCACAAAATTCTTCGAAATTATGGAGAGAGATTTCTCAACACATAAATGAGTATAAATTTCATTTCAGACGTGATCGCTTGTTCTTTGGCGTTTGCATGAAACGCTGTAAAGGCTTTCCAAAATTATTAGATAATATTAACTACAACGACAGCAAAGTCACAAATAAGGTAAGCTGAGAAAAAGTTTTCTTTATTTCACTATCAGGTTATAATTTTTATATTAAAAATTAAAAAATTATTAAAGAAAAGTTAAATTCCTTGAGCTTTAATTTTTTCATATTATTTGAAATACTAATCGTTTGAAGCAAAACTAGTTAATTAAAGTTTAATAAGTGGTCTTCATGAACAATGTTAAAACAATTATGCATAATAAAAAAATTAATATGTATGAATTAACCTGAATTCGAATCTAAATAGCAGAGACATGTATCTTAATTTTTTCCTTAGCTCATTTTGCAATTTGCAATGAGCACTGTTAAAATAGTTGTTAGTTGGATGAGGAAAATGAAAAATAGGAAATAAGAAATGGATTCATATTAGAAAAATACAAAAAATATCCAATCGATCACATATCTCAAATATTTTTTTAAATTGAAACGGTCAATTTGGAGACAAAAATAATTTTTTTTTTAATTTTTCAAAAATATTGGGATCACCCCTATCGTGAACATTTTCCCCTCGAAATATTTCCCCTTTTCACCAAATTGCAGTCGTGGATAATTTTTCACTAGAAATATTTTTACTTTCTTTGATTCCCCTTATCATAAATAATATTTTTCTCGGGGATTATTACATCACATAGTTTCATTATTTTCCTTCGAATTAAATATTAAAATTTATAAAGGACAAGATTAGTAAATAAAGTTCAATATTTTTTATAATAATTCCATGCAACAGCTTTTTTCATGGAGCATGAATCTCTTTGCTTCACGCACAATAAATACGCATAATAAATTGTATGGCAGTGCACAGGCGGTGGTATACTAAAGAATTTTTGTCCACTGCACCTAGAATATTTAAAAACACAACTTTCAAGTTAAAAAAACTAATTTTAAACCTAAAATTTGTGTATTGTTAAACTTATATTTGCTTGATTTTCAATTAATTTTTAAGCTGCAACCAACGTTCTTCCCTGTTTTACACTCACTGTGACTGATAGCGTGGAACATTCACAATAGTATATTTTCCCTCCAGAGAATTGAAAACTTCACGGGAAGAAAAATTCCACTAGTTATTCAAGATAGGGGTGTAGATGTCTTTTCACTACTTTTATTATTTTTTTTAGTTCAATTATTTTAATTTATAAAATCATATCACATTTGCAATCAATTAAGTCGCATTTAGAAATCTTTCGGCTATCCTTGTTATACAAAGCCGAAAAACTAAAATTTTATATATGACAGAAACATTCGTCAATATGTTTTAGAGTGATACATACCTCAGGCAAACTTTTTTGGAAACAAACATTTACAAAAAAATGTCAGTTAGCGAAATGTCAGGAGTAGCGAAATATTGAATGAAATAAAAGTACAATTTAAGTTTAACATTTATTAACGCACTAATAATCCCAAATTATTATTTTACTTAATCAGTAAAATAATTTTTTATTAAAAATACATTAAAATGGATTATTGAGGGGTTTAGCTGGATCCTATGCGCATTTCACTGTTGCTAATTCAGATCATCAGGGAACCTTTACCCAAAGTTTCTTAGAACAACTAGAGTTATTATGTTATCATCTTTCATTTAAACAAATGAGAAGGTCAACAAATAACAAAGTTAAACCAAGAACTCAATTATCAATATGTTTTTTTATTTTCTTACTTTATTACATTGACTGACTTTTTTCAGGTCTAATTGTAAAAGTATGTAAAAAAATAAAAAAAATTATTTTACTGAATAAGTAAAATAATAATTATTATTAGCGCGCTAAAAAATTTTAAACTTAAATTGTAACAATTCGCAATAAAAAACACTAATTATTATCTTGACGGCACCAGGTCAAAAAAACTTGTGTGGCAACACTCTATTCTTGAATAGCTGTTGTTGTTATTTACATTTATTTGCTTTACATACTTTTACAATTAGAGCTGAAAAAAGTCAGCCAATATAGTAAAGTAGGAAAATATAAAACATGTTGATTATTGAGTTCTTGTTTAAACTTTGTTATTTATTGAGCTGCTCATTTGTTTAAATGAAAGATGATAACATAATAACTCTAGTTGTTCTAAGAAACTTTGGGTAAAGGTTCCCTGATGATTTGCTTCAGCAACAGTGCAATGCGCATAGGATCCAGCTAAACCCCTCAATAATCAATTTAAATGTATTTTCAAAAAAAATTATTTTACTGAATAACTAAAATAATAATTTGGGATTATTAGTGAGTTAATAAATGTTAAACTTAAATTGTAACAATTCCCAATAATAAAAAAACACTAAGGCTCAGAAATTGACTTCTCAATTATGTGATATTTATCTTTAACTGCCACTTAATTACCGAATTCATTTTTTCAGTACAAAGTTGAGAGACCTTTAAATGTCCAACCTTGTGGACTTAAATCACACTTAAGTTTTACGAGCACACCATATGTTATTGTGCTTGTGTGTGTTTATTGAAAACATGTACATGCACATCACGTGGCCGTATTAAAAAGAATTTCGTTTAATTTTCATAAATATATACCATATACAATATATAGTTTCATATCATGGAAAAATATATAGAAAAAAGAATTCTGATGCTCTTTTTGTTTCATAGAATGTGTTTTTATTAAATTTTAGTTTTCTTCATTTTGATAACCTAACTTTTTTATTGATAATAAGCAGCTGTTGTTTAAAAAGCCATCCATAACACTGGACAATTTTGTAGTGCTGCCGTACTTTCAACGTAATTTAATAAGAACTTTAATTAGCCACTGAAAAAATGAAGGTACATTTAAGTGACACTTAAATTTAAGTGGCTATTAGCTAAATGGCATATAATTGGGAAGTCGATTATTGAGCCTAAAAATACAATTGTTGATTATTGTTTATATAAAAATAAACCTTGTGCTTAAATATTAAATTAACTACCAAAATATATAAAAAAATATAAAAAAACATAGAATATATAAATACTATAAGAACTTAACGATAAACATTATTTTATAAAATATACTCTTAAACAAGAGTTTGCAACACACAAAAAAAATTATTGCCATGAAATCTTACTATAATTCTCTACATACAGCAAAGGTGGAAATTAGTAACAAAAATACTTTAAACCGTTTAAGGCTTAATTTTGTACTTACTTACTCTTGCATTTTATCCTACGAATAACATTTTTTGGCACATTTTAAGCCTTTAAATATATTCCACATGGGTGTTTTAGTCCTTTTCTTAAATAGGGGTTACAATATTGTTCAGAAATTGTATGCCATAAAATTATTTTGATTAATGACTCATTTTATGTGAACTAAATAATTTTAAATCTTTTTCAAAAGATTACACAATTTTTTGATGTGGTTCATAAACGTCCCTTGGACTTGCACATGCGCTCGAAATATCAGGCTTTAGTTTATAACTGTTTGAACTCTGAATTTCAACATAAATACGGCTTAAGTATAAAAACTTTTATTGAGTATTGTGAAAGGCCTGAAGATAAGCAAAATCAAGGTGAATTAATTGACTTATCTGAAATATAAAAAAAATAATTTTTAAAAGTTTTCTTTAATTTTATTTAACAGATGGCACCAAAAAGTTCCGGTATAAATTTATGCAAATAATTTTAATACTCAACATCTTGTCCAGCCTTTATGACTATTGTTTGAAGAGAAAACAGCCCATCGATTTTCAAAATGCTGATTTTTATAAAACCAATCCACAGCAACCAGGTAAAGCGCTTATCACTTATTCCCAATACTTTAATTATATGTGAATAAATAAATAACGAAGTGAGTTTCAAAACTTGCAAGAGATTTAATTTTCTTTTCTAGTTAATATAACAAAGTCTTATAATATTTCTTAGCATTAAAAATTCTATAAGAATTAGATAGAAAATAGAAAGATTAACATGATGATGATTAACATATGATTTCATTTTTTTAATTTCTTTAAAAAAAATTGTATGCAATCTTTTCATTTGAACCGGAAACTACTTTAAAGATGTTAGGAAAAATTAATTTCGTATGTTTTTTTCTTCAAAATACTACCTCTTTAATGTTCAATGATTTGGGGTTTGTACTGTCTCAAGAACTTTTCATATTATTATCCTTAAAACTTATCTATATTTTAGTCCTAAGCTAAGCACGCCCGTCAAAAGTCGAGAAGGTGAAAAAAAGAAGTATACAGCCCAGAGCAATAAATGCCCTGGAAATTCATAGAATAAAATTCTATTCTAAACAATCAGGCAACGGAATATCTATGGAGAGAAAATTTAGAATTTTCAAAGTCAGCTGCCTTGTATCAGCTGTTTCATTTAACAGAGCAATATATTTTCTCCTTTATCACTTTCAGCGTCTTTCTTTTCAGGTGTATACAGTGTTGCCAGTAGATTCTCGAAAAAAAACTGCACATGTTGTCATTAAATTAGAAGAAAACCATTAGTAATGAAAAATATATATGTATGTTTATTAAAGCTTCGGTAGATTCTCGAAAAAAAAACTGCACATGTTGTCATTAAATTAGAAGAAAACCATTAGTAATGAAAAATATATATGTATGTTTATTAAAGCTTCGGTAAAAAATTAGTAAAAAAAACAAAAAAAATAATAGCACATACATATTGGTTATTCAGAAGAAGGTGAACCAAACAAATTTTTGTTTCAAGTATTTTTGTTTTGTTTTAAATAATAAAGCATAAAGGTCTATTATTACAATTTTTTTTTAATTTTTGAAATTTTTTTTACCGAAATATGGGACTTTTAAAAGAAATATTTTCTTTGCTGAGCCTTTTTTAGCGATTAATTAAAGTAATCACCCTTATTCTAGTTGTCGATATCGAGGTCACTTTAACACAATACCAAAAAATTGGGGCTTATTTACACGATCTCGAGAACAATTTTGTGCTATTGACAAACTAATTCCGTTCCCTAAGCTCTAGAAAATAGCACAAACCTACTAACAGGAGTCGGTTGTTTTCGATAACGGGTTCACGAGCCCCAATTTTTTGGTATTGTGTTAAAGTGACGTCGATGTCGACAATTGGAATAAGGTGAATTTGTATTATTTTTCTTTCTTCGTAATTTGCAAATTGTCCGATTTTAATTTAGTTTTTGTTGTTTGAAATGTGACTTAATGGAGTGTTCTTAGCTATGTTTAAAGAAAATCGGTCCAGCCGTTTAGAAGATATCACATCTTTTCTGGATAAATCGGGGCTTTTCAATTTTTGTTATTAAATAAAGTTTTAAAGGATAAATTAAAGTCATCTTTCAACATTGAATAATATCTTAGAAAAAGCATATACCAAGTCAAATTCATGTACCTTGTGGTGCCAAGTTAACAGCTGCTTTTTTTAGGAAGTTTGGCTTGTCAAATTTCAGTGCAATAAAATTTTTAGGAAGTGTGATATTTCAATTTTAATTGCAATAAAACACTAGGCAGATTTTGTTGTTACATGCTTGACACTACCTTGGCCTATATATATGTACATACATACCAGAGAACAAAAATGAAAAGTGAAAAAGTGAATAGAGTTAAAAATGACTTATAATTTCTTGTACGCAATGCGCGCTCATATTTATTGCAATGTTGTCTATGAAGCGAATCACTCGAAAGTTTGAAGTGAAGTATTAATACTTTTGTGGAAAATGCAGCACTGACATGTTGAGTTGTTATTGTTTTTTGAAATGTTTTAAACAAACATTTAAGAAATTTATTATTCGACATATTGTAATAATTATACTTTAATTTGAAATGCATATAGACCAAGCTGAACCACCAGCAAATAAGTCTAAAATTTTTTAAACAAATATAAGACCAGGGATGAATTTTCGTCAAAATTATTAATACTTGTATTATAGCCTGGAACAGCCTATAGCAACATTTATGACGTTATTGATTTCGACTCTCTTAACTCAATGCCTATGGACGATGCAAAATAAATAAGTATGACTCACAATACGAACTTCGCATACCAACATTAAAGTTCTCATTATTAGGTTGTATGTTTGTTTCTCTGTTTTTTTTTTGCTGGAATTGAAAAACAACCCCATTTACTACTATTGTAAACTACTTGCAAACTGTTTAACGACTAAACTTTTAAATAAACACACATTGAGCTAAATGAGTTAAATAAATGCTAGTAGTATAACTACTTTCATGAAATTAGAAAACAAACTGAGGTGCTTTGTAAGTGTGAGTGTGGTATGAATATGAATGTCAACGTCGCATTCATATTTATTTCAACTTATTTATAAGTTAATGTCATTGAGAGTGTGTGTACATCAGAGTAATTGAGTTTAAACCATGTCTTCCCATTTATATTTATAATTTCATGAGTCAGTATGAATAGCAAAAACACGATTCATTGCTGATCTCTGGTACATACATACAAATTAGTGCCGCCAACTTCTTAACCCACAAACAACTCTGGAAATATATTTTAAAGCGATTTTAACGAAAAGAAAATTTTTTAAACGTTTTGATAAAGAAAATATTACTAAGAAACGTTATGTTTGCGTTTATTTCATAAATAATGTTATATGGCGGAAAATCCCTACATTTTGATTAATATGTATAAAAAAATCTGTATTTTTCCCTACTTCTGCCAAAACTGGGTGTATATCTCCTCTGCAAGGATGTCGCTAGTAGAGACGTGTGTGCTAACTCTCGTTTTTTTCGCCGGATTATATTTTTCATTATCGTGTACACTGCTTTTAATTGCCATGTCTTTAATGTTTACTTTGTAGTAATTTCAGATCCTAACCGTACTGAGAATGAATGAAGACATATGTATATAACATTTAAAATTTGCTTGGCGTAATTAATTTCAAGATTTTTTTATTAAATTTCTCCCCTTAATTTTTTCCGGGGAAGATTCTCCCATTTTTAAAGTTTGTTAAGAACAAGGGAAAAGATAAACATTTCTCGGGAGATTTTTTTAGAATCTTTATTTATAATAATATTATTGAAATACCATTTTTTTAAATTTTTCTAGGTGCGAAAACTTCTTACAAGTTTTATAAAGTTTTAAAAGCACTGATTAAAAACAATCTCTTTTTGCATTGAAAATGCATAACAGTTCATACATATGCATACATACATCGAAATTATGGCTTAATATAAGAAAAGTAACTCGAATTTCCGATATTCAGGCTATTCAGGCAAAAATAATTTTTTAGGTGCTCATAAATCTCTTATTTTTAAGTGTTATTCGCCTAGTTCTTTAAGGATAATAGAATTACGCCATTTTATATTAAGCCATCGATATGTAAATAAAAATAATAAATATGGTAAATAATTACAGTAATTTATATCTTTCGCTTATTTTCGCTTTAGTTTCCAGACTTTTAACAGCATTTTCTATGCGTCGCAACTATTATCGTTTAGTTGAACCTTACACCAGCCAATTGGGCAATGATTTGAAATATTTAGATGGTGTGCGTTCGTTTTGCGTTACCTTTGTTTTAATTGGTCATGCATATTTCGTGCAATATCATCATATTAAAAATCCTGATAAATTTGAAAATTTTGCCAAAAGTTCGTTTCATATAGGATTTACAAATGGCACGATCATCTTAGAGGTATTTCATGTTTTAAGCGGCCTGCTTTTGTTAATTAAATTTAAAGATTTATTTAAAATAAATTCACAATCCAGTGTTGGAAATTGTGTTAAAACGTTTTGCAAAGGAATGCTGGTGCGCTATATAAGGTAAACAAAAAATTGACTTTTAAAAAAACTATTTACAGCATTAGGCATGTGACAATGTTAAATTTTATAGGTTTTTGCCTTCTTTGGCCCTGTTTATATACGTCAACGCTACGTTCTTTACGCGCTTGCAAGATGGTCCATTTTGGCGTCATTTAACGGAGCCTGGGCGTACATTTGCTCGTGAAAAATGGCTGAAGAATTTGTTGATTTTTGATAATATTTCGGAAAGTGTAAGTTTATTTTAAATTTTATTTAATTTTTTATATGCATTATAATATTAGTTTTTTTTTCTTGCTTTTAAAAGGGTTTTCCTCATACTTGGTACATCACTACGGATTGGCAATTATTTGCTTTTTACTTTGGTATTGTTATAATTATAAACAAGTAAGTTTTACAATAACTACAAATTATTTCATAATTTTTAATTGAAGTAGTTTATGTTATGGTATGTTAAATAAATTGTACGAAAGTGTTCAGGAGATTGAATTTGTTCGCCTAATTTTCTGCAAGTCTTGTAAAATTTTTGCCAATTCTTTTTTCCTCACATTTTTCTTCTAAGAAATAAAATAGGACCAATAAAATTAAATTAAAAAAAAACTAAATAAGGCCCAAGAGAAAATGTATGAAAAAACACCCAATATAAATGAAATAAAGCCCAATGAAACCATACTAATACCATAAAATAAAACCCAACCAAACATAAGATGAAATAAATCCAAAAAATATTTAAATAAAGCCCAATTAAGAATTCCTTAATTTTATTGGGTGTTATTTCAATGGGCATAAGGCCCTCGATACCCTCTTACAGCAGGAACTGCCTTGCTATAAACCGCGGACTCCACCTTTTCATTGCTTCAAATCTTTTGCCACCAAGCCATTTTTTATAGTTTGGAAATAGAAAATAGTCCGTGGGAGCTAAATCTGGCCAAACTAGTTGATTGATTTTCCCTTTTGGAGACGGTAGTCTCCCATCGGACGTGTTCCAGGTGGTGGATAGAGGAAAGTGGCGAATTGCTAAATTTTTTATGAAAACACACTTTGATTGATTGTTTTTCCTTTTTGAAGATCATAAAAACAGATGCCATGACCTTTCCAGCAGATGGGTAAAGGTTCCCTAATGATCTGCATTAGCAACAGTGAAATGCACATAGGATCCATATAACTCCTCAATAACCAATTTCAATGTATTTTGAATAAAAAAAATATTTTACTGAATAACTAAAATAATAATAATAATAATAATTCCAAAAAAAAAATATACTAATTATGAACTTGACTGCCACCAGTCAAAAATACTTGTGTGGCAACACTCTCTTCTTGCTAAAGAAATGAATAGCTGTTCTTATTTTTTACATTTACATTGCATTTACATACTTCTTACAACTACAATTCGAGCTGAAAAAAGTCAGCGAATGTAGAAATGGTAAAGTAAGAATATAAAAAACATATTGATTATTGAGTTTTTGTTTCAACTTTGATATTAGTTGAACTGCTGGTTTGTTTAAATGGAAGCTTAGCTTAATATCTCTAGTTATTCTAAGAAATTTTTGGGCAGAGGTTCCTTGATTATCTGTATTAGCAACAGTGAAATGCGCATAGGGTCCAGCTAACCCTCAATAATAAATTTCAATGTATTTTTAATAAAAAAAATATTTTACTTAATAAGTAAAATATTCAGCCCAATCATGAATAACAATTCCGCGCAAGTTTTTTCACTTTTCCCTTTTCTCCAACCATGAATTTGTTTTTCCCTTTTTCTTACCAGATGCGGGAATAAAAAACTCCCCGGGAAAAAAGTAGGTATTAAGAACGCCGTTGAACTTACTTTTTTCACTAAAAATATTTCCCTGGCATAACAGAAGGGATTTTACATAAAAACATAGTTAATACACAATTGAAACACAATTTATATACATAAACTTGTATTTTATAGATCTTGTATGTAAAAAAAAAACAAATAATGCACAAATAAATCATTTATAAAATTTTTTTACATATTTTTCCAAGTTGGTGAATTTTAGTAATTTTGTTTACTCTCTCACTGAAAAAAAGGGAGAAACAAAATATCAACAAACAAGCAAAACACCGAGGTTCGTAATGCGGTGATGCCACGTATTACTCTTTTTTGTTTCCAAGGAATTTATGATTGGAGGTATGTTTTCTCTAAAAAATTATTTTCCGTGAGAAATAAATTCCGCTGAAATATTCATGATTGGGCTGAATAATTTGGGATTATTAGTGCGTTAACAAATTTTAAAGATGGAATTGTCTTTGCATTCCTTGGACACTATCCTCCAATTACATTCCACAGCTATGACACTAATTATTTTTTCGGGTGTGAAGTGGTGGACTCATGTGTCATATATAGTTGCATATCGACGTAAAAACTCATGTATATTGCGGTGTAACATTGCCAAACCCTTATTGTGAGCCAAAGTGGCACCTTTCTTCCGAACAGCTTTCCCATCTTCAAATTCTTGGTAAATAAGCAATGTATAGCACTTATTGAAATGCCTGCTGTCGGCCAATTTTGGGACCTGCCTCCCAAATGAAAATTATTTATAGGATGTACATACTTAAATGAGCTCATGATTATATTTAATATCTCTCGTTTCCAGATATCCCCAACACAAAAGAAAAGTACTTACCTCATTGGCAATATTAGCTGTAGCCATTCCAGTCACCATTTGTTACTACTATAGTTTAGAACCGTGTTATCTGATATCGCCAGAGTAAGTTAACAAAATGCAATTTAAAAATCCATAACAAAAATGTTTATTTAATATAATTTTCTAGGAGTTTCCGCTTTACTCATGTCTTTGAAGAAGATACCTTTTTCAAGTTATATACCCCATTTTACACAAACTTAGGGGGCTATTTATTTGGCATAGTTTGTGGTGAAATTTATCAGAATTACAGTCACAACGAAGAATTTAGCAAAAAAATATCTCGCATACCTGAACAGATATTTGAATTTATTTTCTGGTCATGTATAGTATTTGGCACGTGGCTTTGTTGGCTGGGACCTGACATCATATTGAAAGAGCCATCAGTTTGGACAGCACTTTATGCCGGCTTCAATCGGAATATATGGCTGTTGGTAGTTTGTAGTGGAGTGATACTATCGGGCATGTTTTGTAAATCATGTATGGGCTTCAGTTTAAATATATATTTTTTAATAATAACAGTTTATTTCTTATATTATTACAGTATCGGCAATGAACTTTTTAAGCCATTCTGCGTTCCGCATCTTAGCCAGGTTATCATTTCAAGTTTACATGTGGCATTTTTCAATTTTACATCTATTAAATGGCTACAGACGTGAACCCATTTTTACGAATCACTTGCAATATGTAAGTTTAAGTTTATTTTTTAATTATAGCGGAGAATTAATTCATACTTTTTATTTAATTTTTAGGTAACAATCGCAATTTGTCTATTACTACTCTCCATTACGCTGGCATTTTTTGTAACAATATTTGTAGAATATCCTTTTCATCAAATTGCCAATTACTACTATAAAAAGGTGAAAAAATTTCAATGACTACTAACCTCAAACTCATAGCTAAATTAGTTAAAATATTACATTAGTTTTTTTTATTTGGTAATATTTTTTATAATTTTTTTAGGAAATACGATCGAAGCCCTCTTACTTGAAGTCCTAAATAATTTTTAAGACACTTTTTAAAGTTAAGCAAGCTATTAAGCATGGCTGATTTCAGTGGAAAACGGTTGAATATAATGTTTTTTTAATAAATAAAATTAAACATGTTTTTGTGTGTTCAAATATTTATTATATATGTATGTTATTCGCAAGCAAAGTATTGACCAATTTTTAAGATTTGTAATTTTTTTCTTGTAAAAAAAAATTAATGAATTTAAATTTCGAAACTCTTATTTTCGATATTGAACTAATTTGTTTTATCGCTGATTTGTTCCTTTAAAATTGAGTAAAGAATAAAAAAAATCAGTAAAGTGCTACTCTGTCTGACTCTCGCACGAAGGGTTCCGTACGGACGCTACATGTGTAATACTATACGATATTTCGCCTATAGAACCGAATATCTTACTTGATGTAGACATTGGGCCTAATTACGAGGGTCGTATTTCAACTGCGACTACGACGGTTTTGTACCAGAGTGAGGAAAAAATGTTGCAATGTTATTTAGTCTATTACAAAATCGTCGTAGTCGAAGTCGTAATATGACCCTCGTAATAAAGCCCATTGTCTAAAAAATTTTGAGTTTAAATTTTTTTTTGTATTTGGTGATTTTTTTTCTTAAATTTGGCGCTTTATTTTAGTTTTGAATTTTATTTTTTGTGGCGATTTTTCAATTTTGTCGTTTTGCGTTTTTTTTATTTGACGCTTTTTTTCGTTTTGGCATGTGGCTTTTTATTTATAATATTTTTTAGTACTCATTGTCATCCCTGATCTGAGGGCATCACTTAAATAAAGGGCGGTTAGATTTTAAGGGACGATGTTGATTTTGAATAAAACACAAATTATATAGGAAGTTATTGTCATTTCTTTTTGTTATGATAATATGATGTATTTCAGTTATGAATGAAAGAAAATATCGGCCAAATGAACGCTGCGACCTCAGCGGCACACCTCTATCCGATGCTCCAAATTTTAAATAACGCTGAGGCACAATTGAGGTTCTATGCATTTAATGTGCAGAATTATCTCATCCTTTAGCTCTTGAATTGTTGCTGGCTTATCGGCGTATACCTTTTCTTTCAAAGAACACCAAAGAGAGAAGTCCAACGGTGTCAAATCACATGATCTTGACGACCAATTGACATCGCCACCACGTGAGATAATACGGCTATTGAATTTGTCGCGCAAAAGAGAAATTGTTTCGTAAGCTGTGTGGCAAGTGGCACCGTCCTGTTGAAACCACATATCGTCCACATCCATATCTTTCAATTCGGGTCATAAAAAGTTCTTTATGACCTCACGATAGCGAACACCATTCACAGTAACTGCCTGACCGGCCTCATTTTGGAAAAAAATACGGCCCAAGGATGCCGCCAGCCCATTAACCACACCAAACAGTCACTATTTGTGGGTGAATTTGTTTTCCGATAATCTCTCTTGCCCAAATGTGGCAATTCTGCTTATTGACGAATCTACTGTGGTGAAAATGTGCCTCATCACTGAAGATTATTTTCTTCGAAAATTGATCATCCACTGTTGCCATTTCTTGCCACCATTCTGACCATTAACGACGTTTGAAATGGTCAAGAGGCTTTAGTGCAGAGATCATCAAAAGGCCACCCGTGGTCACTTTGTTATGCTCTTTTTTACACGTACATTCGTACAAGCATACATTTTACTCTCTTTTATATTATAAATACATGTGTTTGCTTATCATTGCTTTAGTGCTTGAGTCAATTACACTTTGTAATCGTGTAAATGCAAGTCTTTATGCATAATGTTCATCAACGACGAGCGTGAAAGGTGCAATTGTTGTGCACGACGATGAGTTGAGGTGGACATCTCTTCAGCCACACTATCGCGAACAGCAGCAATATTTTCTGCAGTACGAGCTGTACGAGCATGCACTGGTGTTTTCACATCTCCTACAGATCCGGTTTGCTCAGATTTTTGCACGATTTTTCCGATTGAACGCACATTTGGACCATTGTGCTGACCGAAAAAATCACGAAGTGCACGATATGCGTTTTGATTTGAAAGCTCATTTTCATAATAAGCCTCAATAAATTTAATGCGTTGCTCGACTGTGTACCTTTCCATGGTTCAAATTCAGTTAGCTTGAAAATGAGAAATGTCAAATGAAATGCAGAAAAAAACTTGACGGGAAGGTATGGTTCACATTCAACATCGGCTCTTAAAATTTCACCACTTTTATGTCAGCATTTGATTTTCTGTGTACGTGTGAAACCAGGTAAAATAAATTTTATAAAACCTTAACAAATTCCTAGTCAAAAAACAAAAATGCATACCAATCACCTTATATTTTTTTCATACCTTAGTTTGAGCTTAAAATACATACATATGTACATATGTACATATGTAGTTCATAATCATTATATAGATAGGAAAGTAGTTAAATAAGTCCAAGCTAAGTCATTACGTCAAAACCATATTAGAAGGGAGTCGAAAGTTTAGTCAATTATTCAACTTTTCATAGAATTGTATTTTATGTTATGTAAATATTTAACTAAATACATTTATTTGATAATTTATGCACTGACGTGTGCCTTCTCTCTAACTATTTATTCAACGCTTAATCAAAGCATTACAGCAAACGAATATTTGCAACAACAATATAATGACGAGTGCAAATGTTTCGACTTCAACTGTAACAAAGAATTAAAGACAATATCGAACACGAAATTTACACAGTAATACAAAGAAAAAAATCTGGCTCGCGCCATCATAAAGAAGTATACTTTCGAAACAAAATATATAAATTATATACAATACTAAATACAATTTGTCTTAAGTAGAACGAAAATAAGCAAATTAACAGCCATGTGTATGATCAGTAAAGAATAAACAACACAATGGCAAGACTGTTGGAAATTAGGTAAGGTATATTTGAGCTTTCATTGCAAAAAAGCTTTCAACAAATTGGAGTATGATGAATCAAAACAACTCACATATTCCATTTGCATTGCTTAGTTTACACTAATTGACACCACATACAATGCACCAAACCACAAGAACGCTGATGATGAAGGTTTGCCGGCCTTCGAATGTTTCTCCTTCCGTTCTGCTAGTGTTTGTCATAATAATTTGCCATTGTCTTTAGCCTAATCGAATCATAAACAGAAAAATTATCATTACTAAAGCTGGATTCACCCATTGTTTCTGAACAAAATTTTTGTCCGGACAAAATTTTTTTTATATGGAGTTTTTCATAAAGAGAAACGTTAAACTCCATATAAAAAAATTTGTCCGGACAAAAATTGTGTTCGGAAACAATGGGTGAACCCAGCTTAATATAATAAATGTAAAATTGACAGATAAAATATTTTTTTATTCGGTTCTGAACCGGTTGTTTTATATTTGGTACGGATTTTTTTCCGAAATAAAAGTTTTTGGGCTGGTTAGGGTAATTTTCATTTCGGGTTTCATTGCTTAACCTGTTTTAAACCTGTTCTTTGTATGGAGCCGGTGGTAAAAGCTAGTATAATATAAATACATACATACATATGTTTACATCGAGCCTTTGGTGCTAGAGGGTTATAACTAACGATGCCAATCTCAAAATCCCGATCCCGCGATTCAGGTAATCCCGAATCCCAGGATTTCAATTTTTAATCCCGGGATTTTCGACATTCAGTCAATCTCGAAATTGTTTACTAAGTTTTATTTGTTTTATAAACATAAATTCATCATGATTTTCCTCCATTGATAGATAGATAGCAACACAATATTGATCTTTTATATTTGTTTGTTTCATCTTGTTTTCTTCATTAATAGATTGCAATTATGATGATAATAAGCAATATTTTTAACATCTTCATAATAATATATTAAATAACAAAGGTATTCACGTCAACTCTTGCAACTGTGTAGAGAACATAATTGCACTTTCGGTCGAGATCAACTCATTTTGTTTAGTTGTCGATAAAGTCAAACACAATATGTAAATATGTACATACATATACTATACTCGTATGTTTCTTTATTATTAAAAGATTTTGTTAAAATGCTGAAACAAACTGTCCGAAAATCGCTGAATTCTGTAATCAAAGTATAAATATGAATAACTTTCGTATTCTTTAACAAAATTCTAATAACATATTTGAGGAAAGATTTTTTAAAAGAAAAAATAAAATTATGTGATTGTTATCCTAAAATCAAAATTTTAATGTTACTTCATGTGCTTTCACTAGTAAGGAATTTTTAAAATTTTATGAATTTTATAATTTTTAATTAATTTATTTGTATAGAACACATCTTCAACCACTTGTTTTTTAATTTAAATAAGAAACATATACCTAAAACAGGTATTTCTGCGTTATTATTGTGTGTATAACTGTTTTTATAAGTACTTTTTGTGCATTTTTTTTTTTTTTGCTTGACAATGCCATTAAAAGTTGCACAATTTTGCAAAATACGCTGATAATCTTGCACTTACTCAAAAAACCCAGAGTCCCAAAAAATTCCTAATTCTCAAAAAATTTCGGGATTCTGAAAAATCCCGAAATCCCGGGATTTGATTTTTTTAAATCCCGAATCCCGGGATCGTAAAAACCAGTCCCGATTACCATCCCTAGTTATACCTCAAAAAAATGGGATTTTTCTTAGCTTATGCCGAGTACACATCTGGCATTACTTGTGTCGTAATTTTTTGGAAAGCAATGCCACACAACGAAAAGTATCGGAAATGACAAACGTTGCCACACTAGTGTGTGACTGTCTTCACAGTTTATCAATATTTTGTTTGTAGAAGTTCTGTTATTTTAAGAAAATCTAATAAAAGTATTTATTAGTATTGGTATTTTGATAAATACTAATAAGAAGAGCGACAAGAACAAACAATTAGCAATCAACCCCGTCCAAATATTGAGATTTTCTTATAAGAGGCAGAGAGACAAAAATTGCAAATATGGACATGTGAGGTGTACATAGTTGCCAGAAAAGACAATTTGACACGATTTGACGATTTTTTTATAGACAAAAGCTGAAGGTATAAAAAACTTCATATGGTAGCCTTATCTAATGTTAAGTAAGCATATAAGAACAATCACAGTTTGTATAAAAGAACTATATTTCCAAAACCTGTTACTTGATAAATTCAGTCACAGTTGTGATTAGCGATTTTTCAATCGCTGTGAAAAAAGAACAGGTTTCAAAATATCGCTCAACTCTAGTTGCCACTAATGCACACTATTGCAAAATTAATCGGCATACCGTTCCTTACATTAAGTACAAATTTCTTATCTTGTACAATCACCTCTTGAGGGAAAACTATATGTTAAGGATATATTATTAAAAATTTAAACTTATTTTCGATAAAAAAATTATGACTTTCTTACAGCAAAGGATTCCTTGGATCTCCCTTGTATCCCTTCCAAAAAATAAGATATGGCCAATACCATATCGTAGATTGGCCGTCCAAAACGTTCAGCGCCATTTGTACTTGTTCGACCACAACGAAAGTCAGTAAACCACTTTTTTACCATTGAAATCGATGGTGCAGTGTCCTCATAGTATTTATCGAGCTTTTCCTTGGTTTGATTGACGGTTTTTTTTTCGCAAAAAATAATTTTTAATGAGCACTCTAAATTCACTTTTTTCCATTTTTTTAGAACAGCTGTTAAACGCAAAGTAAATGACGACACTTGCTCAAAATTTGACAGTAGTCTACTAACAGCTGGTACTTGATGAGAACAGTGTGGCATTTCATAGAAATACGACGGAAGTTCGAAAAATCACGGACTTATTGGTCCGCCCTCGTATATGTATGTACAAGTAATTTAAGTATTACTCCAAGTGCAAGGAAGACTAGTGTCATAAGATGTCCAAAAGACAACAAAAATTCCTTGATGCCTTTTATTTAAAATGTAGTGCACATAAAATGTTTCGTAATTTTTTTTTTTGTGTAGCCCCGTGTAGTTAGAAGGTCTATGAGAAAATGTTGAAAACTGTAAACAACTCGTCATAACATTAAATTCAAATTAAATAACTATTAATTTATAATCTTTTCGGAATTTTACTTAATAGTGAACTCTAACAATTATTTCGTTCTTATAAGATATGTACGTTATATTGTTGCACAACAACAAAATACATATTATATATCATATCGTCGTCTAAAACGCTAACTTAACTTAACTAACTAAAATTGCAAAATCTATATGTTTATACATAAGTGGCTGCAATTTTTATGAAAATGTATGACCACAAATAATCTCAAGTATTTCCCAACTAAATAAACGATTTTATTTTTGCGTTAAATCTGGCAACAGTTCTTCAAAAACGAAGAGCTTTTAAGACTGGAATTTAACAATTACCGGGAATTATACCTTTAGTTTTAATGAAAAATTTTAGCAAGCCAAAAATAATTTTTTTTTTTTATTGAAACCAACAATAAAAATTTCGGATAATATTTTTTAATTTTTTGGGGGAACTGTTTCATGTTTTATATAAAAATTTTTGGGTCCATTTTTCTATATTTTAAAGCGTTGAATTGTTTAATTGATCAACATCGTACAAGAACTACGCAGGACAATGGCTTAATGATTTCACAGCTGATTTGATTCAATTTAAAGTGCTCCAGGAATTAGGAATTAGGGGATTTTTGGCCTTATTTTGTAAAACGCAGTGCTTAGCCTTTTCTGCAGCTACCATAATGATCATAAAGTGGTTATGCCAATCAGAAGCACAAAGGGCTTTCCACTAAGAGATTGAAACTGTTTATATTTCCATCCAGCTTGGGCGAACTGGCATCTTAGTGAAATCTTCTTCTAATTCGAATTCATGTGGGTGATAGCTCAATCATGTTTAAGTCTGTAATTCCCCAGACCATGCTTACATATGTAGCTCATTTAGTTCAGCATAATATTTAGTTTCTACTCTAAAACTATTTATTTTAGTTTTAATTAAAACTGTTTACTTTTAAGCTAACGATATAAAATGCTATTCGCTAAACCAATAAATACTTATGGATTTATTTACATTACAGAATGTGTAAATAAGTTAAACAATATTTAAGACAATAAAAAAATAATTCATACTGGCATCAAAAGCAAAACAAAAGGAAAATTACCAAATAGTTAATGACTTGTTTTCAAAGAAAATACAAAAAAATAAATCTGGTTTTCTGTACACAAAAGCGCAAAATTATTCCATGACCTTTATGGAGCTGCCACTGACAGCAGAGAACAAAAATGCATCAGCTGAAACTAAGCTGGATATCATTTCCGTAAACTTAAATGGATTGATAATCAAGTCATTAAAATTGACAAAAACAACAAAGGTGTGGAAAAATATATGTATGTAAGTATTTATTATTGGGAAGTGCTCTAAGCCTTTGAAATCGGGTTAAGTTAAACTTTGAGAATTAATTATTTGTTTTGTTTGCAAATATTTAAATGATTCAACACATATTTTAACAGACTATTAATAAATTGCTTTTTTCTATTATAATAAAAATTTAGCTATTAAAAATAAAAGAAATGCTCTTTGTAAAGGGTAATCCAAAATAAATGTTAGATTTGAGTTAAATAAATATTCAAATATGTACTTGTGTACAATGCATTTGAAAACTACTGCACTATTATGAACATTCGTTTCTTGTAGGGATTAATTACACTGATACCTCTAATGACGAGAGAATTTACTTATCCTTCGGTTCATAGAAGTAAATTCATGAGGGCTATTTTTCAAGACTTACAAACAGAGCCTTTTTTGCGATTTTATCGTAAGCCACATGTTATCGAAAATATACTTTTTTATTGAAAATAAAATTTTATGGAATAATATAGAATTATCAAAATGCCAAATTTTTTGATTACTTTTAAGACACGGGCTGTAAAATTTTATCGTAAGCGATAAGATTTAAGAAAAATATTCTCCTGAAAAATCTAATTTTTGTCGCTTACGATTAAATCGAAAATAAGGCTCGATATGTATTTTTGTATCGTCAACTTTGAATGCTATATCCATTAAGTATGATTACTCAATTGTGGTGGATACTTTAATCAAGTTTGATTTATTAGAGTTGACTGATATATCATTCAATCATGATGAATATATTAGTCAAGATTGGATAGCTGGAGTTGATAGAAAAAAATTATTTCAATTAAAAATTATATTTTATTAGAATATGTATAACCGTGAACGTTGACTGGTATATCCATTAACTATGATTACGCGATTGTGGTGGGTATATTAATCAAGTTTGATATATTAGAGTTGACTGGTATATAAATTCAATCATCAATTGGTGAACTGCGATAAATATATTAATCAAGATTGAATAGTTTGAGTTTGTAGATAAATATTATTATTATATAAAAATTATATTTTACTAATAGATATAACCGTAAACCTTGACTCGTATGCCCATTAAGTATTATTACTCAATTGTGGTGGATATGTTAATCAAGTTTAATTTATTAGAGTTGACTGGTATATCATACAATAATGATAAATATATTTGTCAAGATGACTGGTATATCATACAATAATGATAAATATATTTGTCAAGATTGATTAGTTGAAGTTGATAGGTGTATCCATCAAGTGTGATCCGTCAAACGTGGCTAATGATTATATTAAAAAATTTTAGTAAAAATTAGTAGAGTCAGAAGTTAGACTCTATTATTATTCCATTAGGAAACTTCCAATAATCGGACAAGTTTTTTAGAACAAAAATTAAAATAAAGGAAGGACTCTCATAAGCGGACACCTGTAATAAACGGATAAAAAACCACGACGTTGAGTGTCCGGTTATGAGAGGTTTCACTGTATTCTATGGACAACGGAATTTACTAGTTAGAGGAAGATGCAAAATCTTACGTTCGCAGATATATCCACAAGTTTTTTTTATTTTGCCATTAAGAATGTGATAGAAACTTTGTTGTACACAATGACTAATATATCCTTCACTACTACCGATCACACTACCGGTCAATTGAGTGGTAGTGTTCTTGTAGGTAATGTCATCTGTAAAAAGATATGAAGTAGATTAAACAAACGTGTTTCAAAAATTGTTTTTGTTTGCCTGCAGGGTATTTAAAATGCGGTTTATCCCGGCAAAACTTAGTTATTGTCATTTTTTATGAATGCAGCAGTTAATATTTACTTCAACCATAAAACTTTTGTTTTGTTTTTAAAAACCCTGAAAAAATTTTTATTTTGTTTTTGTTTATTAAATTTTACAAACACAATTAAAAAAATTATTGTAACTGAATTTAGCCGGCACAGTAGGTAGCGTTTCAATTGTTATATTGAAGTTGGCCGAGGATTACAATGACAACTCTCACCGCCAAGCAGCATAAAAGTGATGACGTGCAGCACTCTACATTGTTTGGTGGAAATCGTACCTTCAGCATCCAGACTGTTAGATAAAATAAAGTCATAGTCATCTTATAGTATAAGACTTATACTATCACGTTAAAACATTTAAGTTATTTGCATACATACATATATACATGTATGTATGTATGTATGTGTATATGTATGTATGTATGCAGGAAACTGTTAACAAGTGGTAGCCATTGTTTTAAATGTTTGAATAATTCCTTTAGATGTCTTATTTTTCTTTTTTTTTTGCAATGAAGACATTTAGATAACCTTTCTTCCTGCACTTAAATCGTTATTAAAATATATTTAACTATAATCAAGTTTAATTAATATTCTTTATATTTTTTTTAAACAAACAAATCTGTAAGTGCGAGTATATATATTAATGCTTTTTCTTCTTATTTTTATAGTACAAACTAAAATTCAGTTAACTTTATTTATATCCAGTTGAAATTTTGAGATTCAGTAACGATTTCAAACTCGTGCGCAGAGGTTTCTACGGAATATTCTTAGGCATCATTCTATACAATCGTCATTAAAAATGAAGTGTCCGATCAGTGTTCCTCTTATAATTTTGGGCGCGATTATATTGATTTTATTGTCAGGAAGAATTCACGGTCAACAGAAATGTTAGTATTAAATAATTAAATATATGCAAACGTACAAGCATATCGTTTATTTAATTCAATAACATCATAACTTAAAAAATTAATTTTTTTAATTAATAATGTGTAATAAATTTTGTAAAAAATGCATTCAAATATTTTGTGTACTTAACTCTTGAGAGGAAACAAAATTTTTAATTTCCATTCCATGCAGTTGTGTGTGCATTTTTGGAGTTATGACGTTATTTAAGTCAATGAGCGATATGAAGATGCATAAATACACACATACATATGTATGTACATAAGTCTCTACATAATTAACAAACAAAAAAAAAACAAACCCGATATGGAAATATAATATTTGTCTTCAAATTCTAAGTGCAAAAACTTTATATTAAAACGCATAGATATGCAAAATATGCATTATATATCTATACAAACTTTTAAACAAAACAAAAAAAAGTAATAAAAAAAATCCGCTTTCGCTTAAAGATTAAGTTTTATGTAAATCGCATGCACGTTTGAGGTCTTAATTTAAATTAAACAAAAACAATTGTTTAACCAAAAAAAAAGCACTCCAGTGTCATTTTAACAGTATAGGATATTTGCGAAGTTTTCGTAAGAATGACTTAAGTAGAAATATGTGACATATAATAGATATAAAAGCTATATTGTATCACTACAAATCCAAAGGAGTACAAAAAAGAAGACTCTTTTGGTAAGGAAACCAAATAGAAAATAGAGGAATTTTAAAAATGAACATGAAAACAAGACACGGCCCAATTGATAAGTTTATTCATATTTAACTTAAACTATTCCCATAAATGTTTTTTGTTTCTTAATTCTATGATTGAATAAACATAAAACTATGTATGTATGTATGTAGTAAAATTTTAGTTTTATTAACATAGATTAATAGAGTGTTATCATTCGAACAATATCTATTTATTCGAATGTTCGAAAAAAAAAGTACCAAAAAAACACCAAAATATATTTATTTGACCCCAAGTCTTTATGTAATACATGTTAAATTTTAATTGAGGAATGAATGAATTTTAATCAGGCGTAATTTCTCAATCGGGCTTAAGTTCAGTCATTTCAGTTCTTATTGAATGAAATATTTTTTGTTAATTATTGTGATTTTCTAAAGAAGGGAAGAAAAGTTTAAATTTTGAGATTCAGTAATGATTTAAAATTCGTGCGCGGAGGTTTCTACGGAAGATTCTTAGACATCATCTATACATGTCAGTAAAAATGAAGTTTCCGGCCAGTTTTTCAATTGTAAATTTGAGCGCGATTATATTGATTTTATTGTCAGGAGGAGTTCATGGTCAACAGAAATGTTAGTGTAACTTAATTAAAAATATGATGTACATATACATACAAACATAATTGCACACATCGCTTATTTACTTTAATAACGTCATAACTCAAAAAATGCAATTTTTTTAATTAATAATATAGAATTAAGTTTGTAAGAAAACCAAACGACAGCTATGGTCTCTTAGAAAAAAGAGGAATTTTAAATATCAAGTAACAAATAACTTGAAAATATGAAACAACATGCATGGAACCAAAATACAGTACAATTGATAACTCCCCTAAGACATAGTTATGTATGTATGTATGTATGTATGTTCGGGCATTGATGTCAGAGCATGGACGAAAGTTGGACATGAGCTGTCTCCATTAGCCATTTGCAATGTCCTACATGATGTCCATACCAAGTTCATGGCTAGTGGAGACCCCTGGTAATAATTCTTAAGCACGCCATACACGATTCAATTCAATTTTCAATTGAGTCGGTTGTTGCCCAAATCAAAGCATGTGTATGGCTTTGTCAATTGATTAGCTTGGCAGTTGTCGAGTTGATTGAAGAAAACTCAAAAGATTTCGATTTTTCATGTTGACTAGTAAATCTTTCAATTCGATTGTGCTGTGTGTGTTCAACTCTCTTAATTAGATGTCAAAATCTATGTTTGAAGTTTTATTTTGTATAGATGAATGTAATAGAAGTTTTAAATTTTTAAATTTGTATCTGTGCAAAAAAATATAAATTTGGCAGTTTAATGAAAATCTTTCAATTCAGTTTATGTAGTGTGTGGCCAAGAATCAGTTCAATTGAAAGACTTAATTGACAATTGAATTGAAACGTGTATGGGCTGCTTTATAAATAAGTCTGTAAATTGTTATAAATAAAATTTAATGAAATTGAAGTAAAAAATTTAAATTTTTTTGTCAACAGTCAAAAAAATATTTGTGAATCAATTACATAAAAATATTATAAAAATATTTACAAAAATAAGCTTTTGTATACAAAAGTTAATACAACATTTGCTTAATTCACAACAATTTTTATCGTGTATTTGTGTATCAAATACATATTTTCTTTTTTAATTGTGAACACCGTCTGTGTAGTGTATTAATGTATTTTGTATTTTAAATGAAAAAAGAAGAACAAGCTACATACAAATTCTCTCAGAGAGCCTCTCTTTGAATACATCATTTTAAAAACATATAAAATAAAAGTGTAATAGTGTATTTCATTTTTATATGAAAATTTCGCACAACAAATGTTACACTCTTGTATTTAATATGATAATACAATCGATACAGAGATACAAGAGGTTTTGTGAAGTAAGCAATTATATTTGTTAGTTTATTTTACAAATTGCGCGCTTAAGCTTAGACTAAGCAATCTCATGTAATATTATCACTACTGTTTGGTTTTTATTTTTCTACAATTGTTACGATAACCTTTTTAACAGTTTGCGCGACGCAAAGAAGGGTATTGTAATTATCAGCCTATATACATTAGGGTGGCCGTTATGTATTTTTTT
Organism: Tachina fera; assembly: GCA_905220375.1. NCBI lineage: Eukaryota > Metazoa > Arthropoda > Insecta > Diptera > Tachinidae > Tachina > Tachina fera. The sequence continues at coordinate 95,851,969 of LR999967.1, read as the reverse complement.
TTATTTCTTCTTCGGCATGAATTTTTTTTTTTATTTTTTTTACGTAAAACTGGACCGATTTGGGGGTGGGAGTAGAAGAAATCAAAAAAATAAAAAACTCCATACAATTAACGGCCACTCTAATATACATACATATGTATGTACTAGGGATGCCAATCGGGATCGATTTTTGGAAATCCCGGGATTCGGGATTTGTAAATCCCGATCCTGGAAAACTCGGTATTTTCGGGATCCCGCGATTTTTTGGGATTTCGGGATTTTCGAGATTTCGGGATCTACAATTATTTGGTAAAATAAATTATTTTTTTAAATAAATATTACTTTAATAACAAATTTTATGCATTTTAAAAGGTTTTATGTTGATAATATTATATTGTCTTTAAAGTTAACAATTTTCTAATAGGAGTATAAAATAAAAATCAAAAGAATTTTTCTCATCTATCTTTAACTTGATTTGATGTTAGAGAATTTATACTGAAAACCATAACTAAATATGAAAATTTGTTTTTTTTTTTCAAATTATGTACAATTTTTCTATAATCCTAACCAGAACATACATATGTACATATCTATGGACTTTTTAAAAACGAAACGCATTATTCGGTAAATATTTCTTACGTTTACGTCAACCCGACAAAAATATTTTAAACATGCCTTGTATTGTATATTACTTCAATTAAGTCCTAGTTCACACTATTCAAGTCTTATTGCTAAGGTGATTAGTTTGTTAGGAGAGAGAGACGAGGGGAAAAGAAACTTTAATGTTCCCCTCGTCTCTCTCTTCGCCAAACTAATCAGCTTAGCAATAAGACTTGTATAGTGTAAATTCCGACTAAGGAGCTGTCAATAGTACTCAATGGTTACCGACAAGTAGGTAATTGCTATTTTTTTATAGCGTTGAGGAGTTGATTTCCACATTATTTGCTACTGTTTAAAATTATTCCCCGGGAAAAATTTCTCGTGGAATTTTATTCATAATTGCTCTCATAATATAGATTAAGACGGAATAAATTTGTCAAACTTATGAGTTTTCCAAATGTTATTTCCCTTCCAAAGCTCATATGCTTCTTTTTGTTTTCAAAATAATTCTTAGTTGTATATTGTGGCTCCTTTGATGAAAATAACCGTGAGAAAGTAGTTAATTTATTTTGCTCTTGTTGTTAATTTATAAGAAATATGTCACGAATAGTCATTAAATTGTTAAAACTGCACGTATAATATTATATGGGACTTTTAATTATTATAAAAAAATACCATAAAATCAACGAAAATTTTAATTTATAAATGGTTTTTTTATATTAAAATTTCTATGAAATCCCGAAAAATAAATCCCATGATTGAATTTTACAAATCATGGGAATCGGGATTTGCCAAATCCTGAAAATCCCGGGATTTCGGGATTCGGGATTCGGGATTTTCTGTTTGGCATCCCTAGTATGTACATATCGATAACTTGATATAGAAAGGCCCTAACTCATTTTTTTTTTTATTAAATCGAGATTTTTGCATTTTTCAAAACATTAGATGTTTCTCAATCGAAATACACAAAAACCTCGATTTCAAAAAATAATGAGTTTGGGCCTTCCTATATTAAGGTAACAATATGTACATACATATGTATGTGTGTTCCTTTGCGGCGCTATATAAACTGAACGCGTGCACCGATTTTGCTGATTCTTTCATCAATCGATTTTTCTTAATCTTGGGAGTGTCACTAAAGATATGACGGCCAACAGACGCCAATTTGTAAATACGAAAAAATATTTTTATTTCAAAATCAGACAGTGGCCAGCCATTTCCTTCACAGAACTCAAAGTATGATTTTTTCACTAAGTCATACTATTTTCCAGAGTTTTTAAAAAATTTCACATGCGATATTTTTTAAAAACGTATTTAACTCGATGAATTTATCTTTACATACAACCAAAATCGCCAAACTTAGTACAGAGCTTTACTACCCCTTGGTAGTACAATCGAACCTATATTGTCAAGACCGTACAAATTTTTCACTGTTGCACAGTGTAACTGCACAAAAATGTTTCTCTTGCATGGTCGAAACGAATTGAATGATCGTGAGTAAGTGATCATACAATTCGTGCCAATCACGTATGTAAGTGTTGCTCATCTCTAGTACGTAAATACTCGTATTTGTATGAATATAAAATATTTCAATTGGTTGTTTTGTTCGTCATGGTTTGTTTTTGTTTATTTATTATTACCATTATTTCAAACTTGAGTTGTTATACATACATACATACATTATTATGTATGTACACTTAAATAATTTATGCCATTCTGCGTTTCGGTTGCTAATCTTCCTATTAAGCAAAACTATTGCCCAACAGGAATAGGGAAGGAAAAGGGAATAATACATAGCATAATTTTGAAGCGACAAATGAGCCCAAGGTAATAAATAGTAATTATTTCCACAAATACGAGTATCTGTAGAACGTCAAAGCATGTGGTTTTCGTTCATACAAGTTATAAATTGAAAAAGAATGCGAGAGTGAGTTATTTATGCAAAAATTAAAAAAAAACGAACATTCATTATACAGGCAAATCCCTGTATAACGAACGATATAATGTCAGGCCCATTCGTTATACTGAAAAATTCAAGTGTTATTTTAATTAATATTATTGTAGACATGATACAATACAATAAAAATAATGAGGGAAATTTGTTTTAAAATAAACTACCAAATTCAAACTAACGGAGTCACATTTTTTCTGCATTTGCATTGCCGCTGTTTATTTTATTTGATATTTTTTGATGTTCGTTATACAGAGCTAAAATTTATCAAAATATTCGCTACACAAAGTAGAACAAAATCTTAGAAATACTTTCTATCAAGTTTTTGCTTTTTATTTTGCGATTTTTTCTTCATCATTCGTTATATCCAGTATAAAATTAGACTAGTATTCTCTATATAGGGCAGTTAATGTAAAAAATTTGGACGTTCGTTATATCGGATTTTCATTAAAGCGAGATTCGTTATACCGAGATTTGCCTGTACATCAAAAAATATATATGTATTTCTGTTTCACTAATCAAAATTAAATTAAATTAAATTAAATTAAATTAAATTAAATTAAATTAAATTAAATTAAATTAAATTAAATTAAATTAAATTAAATTAAATTAAATTAAATTAAATTAAATTAAATTAAATTAAATTAAATTAAATTAAATTAAATTAAATTAAATTAAATCAAATTAAATTAAATTATATTAAATTAAATTATATTAAATTAAATTAAATTAAATTAAATTAAATTAAATTAAATTAAATTAAATTAAATTAAATTAAATTAAATTAAATTAAATTAAATTATATTAAATTAAATTAAATTAAATTAAATTAATATAAATTAAATTAAATTAAATTAAATTAAATTAAATTAAATTAAATTAAATTAAATTAAATTAAATTAAATTAAATTAAATTAAATTAAATTAAATTAAATTAAATTAAATTAAATTAAATTAAATTAAATTAAATTAAATAAAACAAAATAAAGTTAAGTTAAATCAAACAAAATAAAACAAAATGAAATGAAATAAAAGGAAATCAAACAAAAATAAAATAAAGCACGTATAGATGCATTTTGTTTGCCGCTGAGGAAACTTCTAAGTAGACTTCAACCACAATTCCAAAAAGCTTACAAGGCCCCAATGCTTATAGATAAACTCCCAATATATTATTGAGAATTACAAAACTACAAACATGGTAGGCCAGGAAACTTTTTCCAAAAACAACACACAATATTACTCAGCATTTGTTACATCTAGACGTTTTTCCAATTTGTATTCATTTTAAACAAGTAATTATAATATTAACAAATCATATGTAAATATTAATTATAAAAAAGCACCATTTAATTAACTTATTAACAGAACAAATACAATCAATCCTGTTAATTTTATAGCATTTTCGTATCATGACTTTCCTCCTTTATACAAATTCGATGACTATGATGCCTGTCTGGAACAGAGACACGATAACGTGCGACCAACCTATTGTATGGTGTACGCTGAAATCAAGCACAACAATACATCTGAGTTATGGCGCCAGATGATGCAATATTATGAAGAATATCCATTTCGGTATAGACATGATCACTTATTTTTTGGCGTTTGTGTAAAAAGATGTGAAAGTAGCATCAATACTAGTTCAATAGCTGTAGACAATTTAATAGAAAATGAGGTAAATAAAATTAATATATTTTGCTAAAATTAAAATTAGTAAATTATATTAACAAATAAAAAACAGATTACCGAATATTTTGGCAAAGTTCATAAAAGGCCTTTGGATAAAAAGTTTCGCAGAGAATATCATAATTTGATACATAATTGCTTGAATCGAGAGTTTCAACAAAAATATGATCTAAGTTTGAAAACTTATATAGAATACTGTGAGGGTCATAATGAAATTACAGAAGAAACAAATAAAGGTAGAAACTTTAGTAAATATGTGTGATGATGAAACGTTTAAAATTACAATATTTCTTATACATATACATACATACATAAACACATATGTATGTATGTACATGTGTACATATATTTATTTAGATCCCTTGGAAAACCTTTTATATAAGCTGATCGGCGTCATTGCCATTTTGAATATTTTGTCAACACTATATGATTATTGCTTAAAACTCCAACAACCGGAAGAGAGTCAAAATAATGATTTTTATAAAATCAATCCACAACAAATAGGTAAGTAATAATTTTATAAATTTATATTTTTAATACATGTAAGAAATGAAATATGAATTTTCGAAATGGGCAATATGATCACAATAGTCGAACATTCCTAACTATCAATTTCGTTTTTAGCTGCAAAGCATATTTTCGCCTCCCCAAAGGACGAGTAGCTCTTAATTTAATTTTATTTTTTTTATTAATTTTACCAAGTTTTTGCTTTCAAAACCATGCAGCAGCTAAAGATTACTGGTTGCCAACATTACTTTTTCAGTACTTTTCAGTACAGTACTTTTCCAGTAAAATCCAGTAACTGAGTAATTTAAAGAAATTACTGTCACTACGCGAACGGAAAAATTGTAAAATCCAGTAAAATATACACAACAGCTGATACAAACAGCTGATTGACAATTTTGTTTTTTGTTATTTTGAAAATTTCATCAAAAATAAAACAAATTTTTGTTTCTCTTTGATTTTGTTTGTTTATATTTAAAAACATATGGTTTCATTTTACTGGATTTTACTGGCAAAAATTTGTCCGGTAAAAATTTGCATTTACTCAGTAAATGAACTGTCATTTTTCTCTCTCTATTCGCCCTCTCATTTACTGGATTTTGTATACGCGAACGCAATCCAGTAAAAAATTGTACAAATTTGTGCAAAGTTTTAAGTTCTCGAACGTACTTATTATTGCCATTTGCCAACTGAAATTAACAGCTGTTGGTTGTCTGTTGTCATATGTAATGACATTTTGGCAACTGGCAACGCAACTAAAGTCTGCTTGCCATCCATAATCTAGCCATTATTATTTACCATATGAATTTTTTCCAGAAATTAAAGTTAAAATTGTACAAATATTTTTTTGTAATAATAAAAGTCATAATTCTACTTTCCAGTATTTTTTGTTGATAAAAATTAAAGTTTGACCGACGTTCTTGCGGTCAAAAATAACCCTTAAAAATCTTCATATTAATGCATTTGGGGTCTTAGACACGATCAAAATACTTAACAAGCATGCTTATGTTTATAGTATGAGTAAACATTCTTTTGTGTGTATGATGCTGAGGACGCTTGATGGAAAACCAAAAAACTCTAGATTTTTGGCATGCTTGCTGTCACATATTAATGTGTGTGTAGTGTTTACCCATCAGCTGTCAAGAAAAATCGGAATAATCCTTTTTCCTTTCTCTTTTATTTTATTAAAATTTCTTTATGTAAAGACATTCTTATATTTTTTTACCAAACGAATATCACAAAATCAAACTAAAAATTAATGTTTTTTGGCTCATCAATTAATAGTGAGATTATGAAGCTTAAAATACTCGTATGGCCCAACATTCGCTTTTCAAGAAATATTCGTTCAAAATTATTCAGATTAATTTTTTTTATTTAAGTGACTCACAGTGTACGTATTTACATACAATCATTACATGAATGATAGTTTCTGAAATAATACTTCGATATCATGCTTCACTTAAAAGAGGTAATAGAAAGAAATAAGATCAAAGAATTTAACTTCCCTCAACCTATTTTAGACAACTTTCAGTCGGATAAAAAAGGTAACTTCGTGCAAGGATACAAAATGATCCAAGGTTGCACTGCTTCTAGATCTGAAGCACTGGATATTATTGACCTTTTTGGCGTACACTTTCTTAGTAAACTTTTCTTAGCATTTTTCGTAGATTCCATATTTGCTTATGATTTTTTGGTGTTTTTTTGTTGCAATTTGAATTACGTCCCTTTTCACAATGTATGATTAAGAGTTAACTTTAACTGACAGTTCTCCATACAAAACTTGCCGTTAAAGTTCCTGTTAGCTTTTAATTGTACATTGTGAAAAAGGCCATTAATGTGATTGATTAATTTTAAACTCCAAAATTTCATTTTTTGAGTTATGACGTTCTTTGAATAAAAGAGCGATATATGTAAAATTACTATATGTAAAACTAGGATATAAATATATATCATGTGTAAAATTACTATTTATTTATAGCTTATAACTGCCCATTTAGAAATTGCATTTTATATTTATTATTACATATATATTTTTTAAGTTCAAATAAGAAACTTTTTACTAATTCATTGATATCCAAAAGCTCCTAGATTGTTAACATCATTTTCAATTTGCCGCAACTATTATCGCCTTATCCAGCCGTATTTCAGTGACACTGGCAAGGACTTTCAATTTTTGGATGGATTTCGATCTGTGTGTATGATGCTGGCTGTTTATGGTCACATATTCTTTTCGACATATCAACATATAGCAAATCCGCAATATTACGAAAAAAGCTCCAAAGATGAAAATTCTATATGGATTTTGAATACGACCGTGATCATAGAAATATATTTTGTTATGAGCGGCTTATTATTGTTTATCAAATTTCACCAAAGCCGTTTAGTAACCCCGCAAACAAGTTGGAAACAATTTTTAATCATCTATATAAAGTTATTACTATTTCGTTATATAAGGTATGGATAAAATTTATTACCGCTGAGAATGTCAGGTAGCGCAGTTATGTATAAAGTATGGGTATGTCCGAAAAATCCACGAAAAAGTCATTTTGATAGGAGAACGTACCAGCTTCATACATATATAGTATATATAAATATCTATGCATATATATATAAAATAGTGTATGTTTGTTTGTAACGCATGATATCTGGAACTATAAGATCTGTGGAGCTGAAACTTTTAACACAGGTTCGGTTCAGCACCTGGAAGGTTTTCATTTGACGGTAAGACAACGTTTGCTGGGATCAGCTAGTGTACATATAAAATATTGAATGATTCTACACTACAGTATAGAATTTGGAACAACTTCACGACGCTATGTTTGTTGTATTGTTCGAACTGGTGCATCCATCTTGTGCACAGTTTTCCCATCTTAAACTTTACGGCCAATTTGCCATGAATAGTACTTTTTGAAATGCCTATCATTTCAGCTAGCTCACGTTCAGCCAACGATCATCCAGTACCGTTTTATGGATTCCCTTAATCGCTTCATTCGTGGACATCTCAATTAGTCGACCACTACCGTCTTCGTATTGGCAGTTCGTAGGGCTTCTTTTAAGCTCTGCCGTTTAATATTTTATAGTCTTAAGTGAAGCAGCAGACTCCCAAAAAGCATAATCTAGCTCGACCTGAATGCGAATGTGGATCATTAACTCAGTGTATTTTTCAACTCCTTGCCTCTTAATTGAAATGGATACACTGCTCCTGTCAACAAGCTGCTGTTGGAGGCCTCCTGTCTAAATTTAAACAAACTGCGTCATTTGGTTTGTGTTTGGCAGCCTTTGATAGCATGTTGTCGCGCGTTTTCGAAGCAAATAGAAAAAAAGTCAATTTCGTCTGCTCATTAAGCATTATTTTTTGCGGAAAAAAACCATCCATCAGACCAAGGCTAATGCACTAAACACATTCACCACAGCAGGCTACACGAACACATGACTTCAAATTCCGCTAGCTGCATTTGCCGCTTCGTAGCAAGCTACTTAATTATTTTGGATTGAGTATAAATAAATAGTTCAGTATTGCCACCTTCAAATATTTCGCATTTATAAAAATTAAATTACTCTTTCGAAATGTACTTATATGACGCAAAATTATAAAAATTAATCAATTTATGCTTTACATCAATTTTTGGATATTGTTTGTGTTAAATAATATGAAATAATTGAACGATATCAATCATTCAACATTTTGTATTATACTGACAACACTGAATTTTCTCATTGCAGCCAAAGAAATAGAAATTAGTTTAATTGGACTACAACGAAAAAATCAGCATAGACAACAACCTGCCGCCAAGTTGCCTTGCTGTCTTCAAAAGAATCATTCCCATTTAAACATGTGTATTCTAACCTTGACATTTTGTAGTCGGTAGCCTGCTGTGGGGAATGTGTTTAATGCTTAAGCTTGATTAATACTATGCGAACTCTTCACCACAAATTTCAATGGTGAAAAAGTAGTTTACTGAACTTCATTGTGGCCGTACAAGCCGAACGTTCTGGATGCCCAGTTGAGGTCTCTACATCCGAAACAATGCGAAAAAATTAAGATATAGTTTTAGCCGATTAGAGATTAAGAGTGAGAGAGATTATGGAATCCATAGGATTCTGACATGGCTCAGTAGTTTAAATTTTGTATGATCACTTGGGTATGAGAAAGCTTTCCGCAAGATGAATGTGGCGTTCACTCGCAATCGACCACAAACGCAAATACAGTTTTCATGGCAAAAATCCATGAATTGGGTTAAGAATGGCTACCTCATACGGCCTATTCTCCATTTATCCCCGAGCGACTATTTCTTGTTCCCAAACTTAAGAAAAAGGCTCGGTGGAAAGAGATTTGACTCCAACGACGAATTATCTCACAAGCAAATCCATATTTTGATGACTTCGATAAATCATATTTTTCGGAAGGGATACAAAATTGGAGAAATGTTGGACTAAGTGTATAGAACTCAAAGGAGACTATGTTGAAAAATAAAATAACTTTTTAAATAGAAACCTGTACTTATTCAAAAAATCACTCACTTAGTGACCTACACTCGTACGGTTTCTATTTTTTTCCTGTTTACAATTCCGCTCTTTTTGATATTAATCCACGTCGTTGCCGGCTGTTATGCAGCGTCTTTTTTTCCCCCCGTCAATATTTTAATGCACAATATTCTCAACTTTCGTGGACTTTTGGGACCATTTTTTATACCATTACTGGCCAAAGAGAGAAATGTATCCGTGTGTAAGCATTAATTTGTATAAAAACCGAGTGAAGTTCGGCACTCTGGTGCCACTTTGAGCGATTGTGTTTTATACTCACACACGATTAAGATTTCACTCTAATCGTAATATTTTTCTGAATTAATTTTATTTTTATAGATTTTTACCTTCAGTTGGCCTATTAATTCTATTCAACGCCACCATTCTGACACGCCTACAAAATGGACCATTTTGGCGGCATATAACGGAACCAGTTAAAGTTTTTAGTCGCGAAAGAGGCTGGAGAAATTTATTGATGATTAATAATTTTTCTCATAAGGAATCGGTAAGTGTGTTTTAAGTAACGTATGTTGATTTTTCTTTAGGCGGAGAACCTTAAATTGGCAATACCAGGGCACATTCATATACCGGTAGTATCAAGATTACAAAAATACAACAATGGAAAAAACAACATGACTTCTTAGTTGATCCAAAATCCAACCAAATAAAAATAAAAATTATTCACATAAATGATTAAACAGAATTCCGGCCTAAACACATTTCCCATACAATTTGACACAAAAAACCAGCCGCAGAAAGCAGTCGTGAGGTAGAATCTATTTTATTTTGAGAACGTTTTTTCTTATTCTCTCACATATCAATACTGATTCTCACAAAAATGTTACCATACTTTCAATAAATTTCATATATTTTGTAAACAAAACTACAAAGAAAATTAAGCATAAAAAAAATAAAACAAAAATCAGAGAGCATTTGAAGTTACTGCCGTCGATTTTATTATGGGCTTTATTAATTTGTCAGCGATTTTCCTGAAGTTGCAGACTTTATTCTGTTTCATCATTAAAGTTGAAAAAATCTCTTCACTGCAGCTCCACAAATAAAATAAAACGGTTAACACTTTTCACAATTTTTAATTAATTAATTTTTTTTTCCATATTTTTAAATTTTTTTACAAAGAATTTTTTTTAATAAAATATTTTTTATGTTGAAATTTTTTTTTTCATTTTTTAGTTTATCTCTCGTAAAATATTTTTGAAGTTTCCAGTCAATTTTAATTTTAAAAAATAGCTCAGCTGTGTTTTCGCTACTACTTGGTGAATGTGCCTTGTTTCGTATTTAAATGCATAGGGGTGCAACCCATATACCCCTTTTACTCACGGAATGTTTACCATTACAAAGTCTTGATTCAGCTGGGAGAAAGACAGAAAGCGACTGTACCACTACCTGTGTCTCTCACACAGCTGAATTAAGTCTGCAAAGCAAAGTTTTCGTGTTTAAAAGGGGAATATTGTTTTTATTTTTCGGTAAACATATGAGGTATCAATTACTGTAAAAAATACATTACCATGTTGCAAAGTCAAGTTTGCGTGTCTAACAGGGGTCGTCGTTTTATCTAACACTCTTTTTTCACACGGAAAGTTTAGTTTACAAAGCCTTAATTCAGCTGTGTGAAAGACAGAGGGAGGAATACTATATCACAATGTCTTTCTGTCCTTCTTAAGCTATAACTACAATTTTTTTTCGTATAACAACCCTTTTTCACAAGCAAAGCCTACTTTACAAAGTCTTAATTCAGCTGGACGAAAGACACAGAGAAAAAGTATTCTTACTGTATTCTACCTTTCACACAGTTGAATTAAGACTTTGCAAAGTAAACTTTGCGTGTCTAAAACAGATATATATATGGAGTCGTTATCAATGTCTATTGGTTTTTCGAATTTAGAGGATATTTTTTAACGTCGAAATCAAGGCTGGGTCACACGGTCACATCAAAATTATATTGTATTGGGTGTTGTCAAGTGACTTCTCCGAACTTAAGCTATGCGATGCTTTGAATATGCTTGTGAGATGCATAGAATAATTTTTTTATTTTCTTAACAACCTTTGCGATTAGAAAATTTAAAGAATTAAGGATATTTGGCTACTAAGCACGGCTTCAAAAATTTAATGCTTCTCATTGAAACCAGAGGCGCTGCATTATAACGTGCAAAACGTAGAGTTGCAAAAGAAAAGAAGGTTTCCTCTATGTCTTCCTTCACCACCTGTCTTCTCTATCACTTTCCCTTTCCTAAAGAATGTAACACCTATAAGTAGTAGTAGGCATTCATTGCCTGAGTGTTACTTCTTTTTATTTAAAACAAAATATATATATTCATAAACAACAAATTCGTTAATAATTCTGCAGTCATCGAACCAATTCCCTTATTGCAATTTTCGAAAAATCTAATGTGGCATGGAGAGAGAAGTTAAAGTTAAAGTCAAAATTTGGTGCGTTTTAGCAGAAATTCGAATATATTTAACTCCGTTATTTTATTTTAATATGAACTCAAGCTTTCATTTTAATCGCCTTGACGCTATTACTGATAATCTGGTGCAAACTATAAATAATTTTACAACACATATAACTAGCATGATACAAGAAATGCTGCGAATGCAGAATACTTATAATAAATAAATACTTATATGATATAATGTTGGTCTCTGATCCTCATTTGACTACCAGAAACTTCTTTAAAGCAACAACACAGATCACCCTTAAATAAAATCAGACTTACAGAATGTACTAAACAACTCAAAGAGAAAAAACGGAAAAAATCGGGAAAAAATTGCATCACTGGAAAAAAAATATCTAAGAAATATTCATTTTTGAAGATACAATAAATAAATATATGTATATATATACATACATACATAAAAAAATAATGAAAAAAAATACGTGTGGCACTCGACTGCCGCGGTAAAACTATTGCTTAGCATTTTTTTATCAACTTGTGCAAGTTTATTTTTTATTTATGCAGTATTTTGTTTTGTCTTTGATATTAATTCAAGTTTTTTCTTTGTTATTAATTCAAGTTACACTTTTAGAGCGTGGTGACCTGAAATCAATAGCATACTTTAGAGGTTAACATACACTGGACGATTCAAATAAAACTAGTCTTAGGTTTTTTTTTCGTTACGGAATTTCTTGATTCGGTCGGCACCCTCAAAGCCTGCGATAAAAGCTATGTAGTAGCATAAAAATTTAAGTTTTCCGCCTCTTAAAAATTAACATCCAATATTACAAATATATATATACAATATATATATATATAAACATATAAGTATACATATATTTCATATTTTTATTTTAAAGGCTAGTCACCATACATGGTATATAGCAGCAGATTGGCAGTTATTTATATTATACTTGTTAGTTATAATGATAGTCGCCAAGTATGTATGATTTATAAAAGAACTATTACATATCTTATTTAAACTCAAACAAACTTTTAACTGCTTTTAGATATCCTCAAATTAAAAGGATTGTTTTTTCAATATTGGCAATTTTGTCGTTTGCCGTACCATTTACCATCAGTTACTTATATGGATTAGCACCAGGTTTTATTATTAAGCCCGAGTAAGTTTATTTTATTACAACTACATAATCAAAAAATATCTGTAACTAACTGACATACATATGTATGTACATTTACTTTACTAGGAGTTATCGCTATACATTTTTTAAAGATATTGATGTTTATTACAAGATATACACACCATTTTATACGAATTTATTCGGCTATCTGTTTGGCATAATATGTGGTGAGATATATTTGAAATACACGCGCACGGAAGAGACACGCAAATTGTTACGTGAACGACCGAAATATATAATAGCAGCACATTTCTTGCCAGTGGTGGCAATCTTTATATGTTGGTCAGGTTCCGTATTAGACGTTCATGGTCCTTCGCTATGGTCAGCATTATATGCTGGCCTACATCGTAATATATGGATTATCACTGTGTGTGGCATTCCCCTATTAATGATGAGCTGTAACTGTGGCTGTAAGTGCATATTTTTTTTTTTTTTAATTTCAAACACACATATTAACATCCCTGTTCTGTAAATCGGATCGCTTTCAATTCGCGTGCTTTCTCTATTCTTTCTTACAGATATTTTTTTTAAATACTTTTTTAACAACGTTAGAAATTTTTTTACCGAATATAGAGCTATTTAATCGCTTCTCAAATGTAAAAAAAAAAATATTTCAAACATGAGTTTTAAATTTTTGTCAACTTATTGTCGTGCAAATGTCACGTCCCTGCTAGAATTTTTGGAAATTTTTAATTAAATTCGATTCTTTTTTAATACTTTTAAGTGATCAAAAAACAAGAATATGCGCTCGTTTTCTGAGCATTAAAGATAGTTTTGTCGGGAGGAAATGGTACCCTTCATGCGACTCTTCTTGAGGAGTCTTTTATTACCCGCTTTTCTGATCAGTTTCGACTCATTTATGACTCATATATTTTAAAATAAATAAATAAATTACTTTTAAGAAGTTTATTATTCGACATATTGTCATAATTATATTTTAATTTGAAATTTATTTGCTTGTGGTTTAGCTTGGTCTATATACGTATTTCATTGGCGCTTAAACCAAATCATCAGTTCAGTGACTGTTTGTGGTTGAAGTCTACTGATGATTTGGTTTAAGCGCCAATGAAATACGTATATAGACCAAGCTAAACCACAAGCAAATAAATTTCAAATTAAATAAATTACTTTTAAAGCATAAGCACGACTCATTTTCGAGTCTTTTTTCAAGCGCGCAAGTGTTTAATCAGTTTTTAATCGTCAAAAGTACTCGAGGAAGACTTAGTTAGGTGATTTTTTATAAAACAATCTACCAAATGCTAGTAGGGGTAACGCCAGAAAAGAATGTACCATATACATACATACATATGTATGTATTCACATATGTATAGATGTATGTACATATACATATAAGGTTTGTTCCAGATGCATAACAAAACAGTCCGAACTTGTACAAAGTTATCCAAAAGCATTCCAGATAGCAATTTTTGTGCAATTTTGAGAGCGAATGAGAGAGTCACCCCTATTGTGAACAGTTTTTCCCTCGACATATTTTCCCTTTTCCCCAAATTGCAATCGTGAATAATTTTTCCCCTAAAATGTGTTCCCTATCTTGATTCACCTTATCGTGAATAATATTTTTCACATGGATTTTTTCACTTTTCCCTTGGTTTTGTTCAATTTATTTTTGCAGGCGAACTTAATTAATACACTGCGTAATTTCAATATTATACTTGCAATTATATATTAAAAGTTATAAATAATTATTTTTAGAGCAAGATCAATAAATAATGTCCACGATTAATAACAATATTTCCTTGAAACACCTTTTTCATTGAATATGAATGTCTTTGGTTCACATGCAGTAAATTTTATGGCTGTATGTATGTAAGCTAAAGAATTTTTTACACGGCACCTAAAATATTGAAAAACATAACTTTACACTCAATAACATTTACGTCCCTTTTCACAATGTATAGTTAAGAGTTAACTTGAACTTTAACTGACAGTTCTTCATATAAAGCTTGCCGTTAAAGTCCCTGTTATATTTTAACCACACATTGTGAAAAGGTACGTTAATTTGAAAACCAAAATATGTGTATTTCTTATTATTAAACTTAATTTGTTTGATTTTGAATTAATTTTTAAGCCTTACAGGTCTTCTTCCCGTTTTTCACATTCACTACGCATTGATAGCGGGAACAAACGTTCCCAGGCAATTCGCGATTGCAAATTTCCCTTCATGGAGAATGAAAATTTCATGGGAACAAAAATTTCACATTTTATTCACGATAGGAGTGAGTAATTTTTTTTCATTTCCTGTACAAACTAGTACGAACTTTTTCTTCTGGATAAGTTCGGACAAGAATTAAATAATCAGCTGTTTTCCATTTACATATGAAACTGAAAAACTAATCAAAAAATTTGCAAAATATAGGAAAAAAATTTTACATGAAAATTTATTAAAAAAAAAAATGGAAGCTTTTTTGAACAAAGTTGAAGTTTTAAATACCATTTGTGCATATTTCTCCATTTCATTAATATAAAAAAATGATTTTATTAAATAATTAACGAAGATTGTAGTTTTTTTTTGTAATTTTATTCATAATTGCCTTGATTTTGATTTGAAAACGATGCGTTTTCCACAACATTGGTGTAAAATTAATAAGAAATGAATTAATATTTAAAATATCGAATGCCCCAGGTTTTCCCATTCTAAGGCCCTTATTTTGTAAAACGCAGCGCTAAGCTTCGACAAATTTCTGCAAATACATACATACATACCTACATATTTATATGTTTTGTTTTTGTAATTTACAATTTTTCCATGTAAAATTTTTAAACGCTTACGTTGAGTTTTACAAAATTAGGCATTAAATGTTTAATTCATTTTAAAATTTAAAATTCGAACTTCTTTCGTAAAATGGGATTTAATAAATATTTGTTGTTGATTTTACAGGGATAGCTTACGAATTTTGTTGTCTTCCCATATTTCGTCTTCTGGCCAGATTATCTTTTCAAGTATATATTTGGCATTTAACTATTATATATATGATAAATGGTTATCATCGGCAGCCCTATTATGTTAATGCGTTTCAATTTGTGAGTATTAAAATTTTGGTTAATACATATATTCTTATGTCGATTCTAATTGAAATACTCTTTTACAGTTTACACAATTTACAATAACGTATTGTCTCTCAAATGCTTTAGCGTTCGTAATTGCATTATTTATTGAATATCCTATAGCCCAGGGTGTACAGGTTTTACAATATAGAAGTAAGTATTATAAATATATAATGTACATATGTATGTGTTATAAATATAGTAGTGCTTGTACGGATTATTAAATTTATTTATACATTTTAAAAACATTGCTCTAACCCATAATATTTACACGGATAACTATGGTAATAACATTACGCTCTTTGGTAGATGTTGAATTTCCACTGTAAAATTCGTTCCCACTTCTCTAAGCACCTATCGATATGAGTACTTATTTGTATTGGTATTTATAGACTTGTTGGTGCCTATATGCTTTAATACTCATACTCGTTTGAGTATCGATCAATTATTTATTTACACATCTTTTTGCTTATTTACTTATTTTATATACATACATACATACTTACATATCGTTAACTTAATAAGAAAAGGCCCCAATTCATAATTTTTCGAAATCAATATTTTTACATATTTCGATAGACCATTACTAGATACACCTCATTTATATTAATAAAAGTAATACAACACTAAATTTGCAAAGTGTTTTTAATAAAAATTGCGTTTAAAACTATTTTATATCAATATTGCATCTCTTTTTATTTAGTTTTTTCCTCCTCCTGTAAACTATGAAAAACATGAGTTGGGGCCTTTTCGTATTAAGTTAACGATATGTATGTACATATTTTTTTTCTATTTTACAGAAGAAGACAAGACCTCGAAGAAATCTTCATAAGGAATTTTCAAATTATCATTTCTCAGCATAATTTTAAAAACATACCTATATCCTATATCTAGCTGCTCATTCCACCAAACAATTGTTGAGATTCTATATAAATTCAATATAAAATTTATTTGACGAAATATGCAAAGATGTAAACATACATATGCATACATTTACAAAAAAAAAGTAATTGCTTTAGAACTAATTCACTTTAAATGGTTTATAATATCGTGGAGCTTTTTTGTGGATTCATAAATAGTTTTTAAGATAATATAAAAATTGTTAACTTATTTTCTGGAATCTTCACCTGTTAAATTGTATGCACTTACCAGTAAATATCTTATTTGATATGTAAAAAACATTAATTTTCACTTTTAACATATAAATTTTGATATAAATCTATATGTTGTAAACAATTTGTCATGTAAAGACAGGTCGAAAAATTGGATGAGCAACATATGTATGTACATGTATAAATAGCAAGTTTAATGTACGTATATATATTTATAAGCTTATTTTATGAGTATTTATAAAAGATTAGCTCAATAAGTTTAAATTGAAAAATTATAAGCAATATATTATTAAGCATTAAACAAAAAAAAAATCGACAAACACTGTGTACAAAAAACTCTTTACAATAAAATTTATATAATAAAAATATGTATTGTTTTCCATTTTTTTAAATAAGTAGCAGAAACCAAGCACTTGTTTAAATATAGTCCTATATACATAGTAGATGTTATTTTTTATTTAAAAATTTCCTTAAATTTTTCTTGATCTGGCACCGCGAACGATAAAGAAACACAACCCTGACTGTAAACAGCAACCATCGACCAATACACATCTCTAATTAAAAAAGACAAGTCAACGAGGAAAAAATCTAATGACAATAACGAGACGAAGAATCAACAAGGAAATACGACTATTAACCATAAATTAATTATTCTTTAAAAAAAACGATAATAAAATAATAAAAGTCTGCAAAAAATTTAATTCTTTGCTTATAATAAGCTTTAAGCACACAAAGCCTGATACCACATTCGACTTTGTTACGTGTAAGCGAGAAAAAGATAAAAAAGAATACCAAGAAAAAAGTAAAGCAAAAGAACCTCTACCAAATTAATAAAGTTGTCAAGAGGAGGAAAACGCGAATAAGCGGAAATATTAATATAAAACCTATAAATTTAATAAAATACGCTTCGAACAAATGCTTTTTCGATAATATTTTAAACAAAATAGTTAAAAGTGTTGAAAGTAAAAAACCTTTGGTGAAGAGTGTTAACAAATAAGTAAAGAAATAAAGTAAAACGGATAGCTAAATTGAAAAAGTGGCCCCTTCTAAAGGGGCCAACGAAAGCAATTGTTTTTGTTATTAAGCAATTTAACCGCGTGGAAATGTTTCAAGAAAAAATATTTTCTCCAAGAAGTTTAATGTAATATAATGACCTAATAGGCCCCAAAAAAGACAAACAATATTTGTGTACCAGATGACTCAATTTATTTAAGATAAATTAAAACTTTATCTAGTATATTCAGCAAAAAATTGTTGATAAAATTTGTTCATTAATTGCGTCTTAAAAAAATTGTGTCAATAATTTCACAACAAACGAGAAAGAAAAACGATAGCAGATTCATTAAAATTAAAGTTCAATATTGCAATCTGCCTTCCAAAGTGTAAACATAAAAGATTCCATATGTACATTTACATATATATGTACATATGTATGTAAGTACATTTGAATAACAAAGGAATCTTTGAAGACATTTCCACATAAGAAAACACATATAATCAATTCAACTGCTAAAAAAAGAACAAGAAAAAAATCCATCAGCCAAATATCATTAATTCTGTTGTATAAAATCAACCATTTTGAGCTTTGCTACATTAAAGTTCACTATTTCAAGTATTTTCAATTAATTTTGTTTTATTTCTGTTCATTGTTCGTGCGCTGTCGCTATAGCCGTCTGTGTGTGTATGTTTGATCTTGCAAATATATTTTTTCCGAAGGTTATTAACAAAGTGTTAGTATCATTCGAAAAAAATTATTAAAGATCATTCTCATAACCGACGCATGCCTCTAAAATTGCCGTTCAACTTAATTTAATGGAAGAGCTATGAACCTAGACCGTCTGAAATTGACGCTGACGCAGATTGGAAATTTGGTGAAACAAATAAATAAGAAAAATTTTGCTGAAACCACTGTCCGACTTAATCAGGTAAGAAATACATTCTATATTTTTAAGTTACAATCATAAAACACTCGATTTTTCTGCTCATACCTATCTTATTATTTATTTATAATTAGAGCCTTCTTATTATAAATTTTGTTACATTCTATTTTGAAAACCCTATCTGTGCTCTGAAAAATATTGGTAAAGAATAGAATAGAATTTGACTTGTAAATTTGACTTGCAAATTAATATTTCTGCGCCAATAATTTTTCTAGAAAATTAAACATTTTGATGTGTGTGTATTTGTAATTGTGCAACAGTTTATTTTATTAATTTTGTAAAACGCAACGCCAAGCGTTGTCAAATTTCATATGGAGAAACTGTATTACAAAAACAAAATGCATACAAAGCCCTAAATTCCTTTATTGCATATTATTATCCACTAATTGAATTTTAAACATTATTAAACCATTGTTTAAAACCCAATTTCTTAAATTCTTTGGCCAAACTTAGAGCAATAGTTTCATATGCCTCAACGCATAATTATGTACAAATTTTAACTCGTCATTGATATTTTGATGTATTGTAGTGAATATAAATCACTCGTTTTACGGTACATATTGATAGCTTTATATAAGAAAGGCGTATCTAATTTTTTCGAAATCGTTTTCTAACCGTTTTCTGATAACCAGGAAACCAGAAATTACATCGTCCTTAATCTAATTAAAACTTGAAAATAAAAAATGTACGACTACTTAAAAAATAATTCTTGTTGCAAATGCTTTAGTTTTTATTAAGCTTTTTCCTTCTGTAAAATATAGCAAATGCAAGTTATGCCTTTCTTATATTAAGCCATCGATATATAAATAAAATATACATACTACATACATACACAGGTGTATAACAAGTGTTGATTTTTAAACTTAAAATTTAACTAAATTTAATTAATCAATTTTAAGAATATTATAGTTTTTTCACATTTATAAATCTCCAGATCATGTAGTTTATTGTAATTCATTCATAAATGCATACATAGGTACATATCGATGGTCACAAGTAGAAAGGCCCTAACTCGTATTTTAACGAAATGTTGTTTTTCAGTGATTCCAAAACATTTCAAACAAATTCACCTCGTCCCAAAAATGTATTGCAATGGTGTACAAATCAACGCTTTTACTATTATATTTTTAGCTTCTGTGAAGTTAAAATTATTTGACTTAGGGTCTTTCTACTTGTGACCAACGATATGTACATAGTTCGTTCCTGTTTTCGAACGACAATATGCAAATTGTTTGCTAATACAGACAAATCCGTGATGCATTGGCCATTATATTTTATGCAATTACCAGTTGGGGGGTATTGATTTCATATCGCCAATTTATACAAAAATATGGCTACACTTTTACTTTACTAATGAAACACAACTCATTATACCTGCTTCGTCATTATGTTTACTCAACGTATCTATTGAATTCTTCACATGGTTGATAAATAATGTTATTAGAGTTTACAAATCCAATTTTCCGATAAATAAAAATTTAAATTGATTATACATTACATATATATATATATATATATATATATATATACATTAGCTTTCAATATATATATAAAATTATTGTAAATTTAAAAAATAACTAAATAATGATGAGTAAATTTTTATATACCAAAAATTTTAAAAGTACCAAACTTTGCAACTGTGTTAGTTCAACAACCATTTTTGCCGACGCCATTACAGTTTGCAAAGAAAATTTTCTCTGCTTGTGGTTTGTGTCGTTAAAGAGAAAAAATTGTTTAAATTACTTAAAAAGCGAATTTAAAATAAAAAATTTCAACTATAAAATTAAGAAAATCCAACGGTTTGTGATATAATATAAACTTGTTTTAAAATAACGTGAGGGTTAATAAAAAAAGACATGAAAAATTCTCTGCTTTGGTTCCTTGTACAAAAGAAAAAAGCAACGCATACGCTTTCTTCGCTGTCTCGTATATTTTCGTAATTTTTCTTGTTCTTTTTTTACTTCAATCAACAAAAAAAAATGTTTTAAATTGTGGTGATATATAGAAAAATGTATACTAAAATATAGAGCGTATATGATAAAAATTATAAACTTCAATTTGTAGCTAAATTTCTATTTTCTTTGTGTTTCTGGTTTAATCCCTTTCCATCCATTGGTATAATTCCTACAAAATTCCATGGACTGGATATATGATTAAAGTGGTGCAGATTTGATTTGTCTTGATTGTATATTTGTCCCTTTCTGGATAAATTTTGTTTATGTGAATGTGTTTGTTATTATTGCCTTTTCCCTATGTTTTCTTTCTGAATCATTTATTTTCTGTGAGGGGCTATTTGGGGAACACAAATACTCGTTATAAGTGATGCCACATAAATTACAAGACAATTTCAAATTGGGAATAAATATTTTTGTGTGTTTGGGTATGTTGATTCTTGCCTTGATCTTCAACAGTTCGTAGTAGATTGATGAAAAATGGTTTCTATTTACAGCACGATATACGGCTAGACAAGCACATTTATATATTTCATATACATATTTTAATATATCGCTCATTTACTCAAAAACGTCATAACTCGAAAAACCAAGTTTGACAAAAAAAAGCGTTTTAAGTTTTAAATTTACACTCGACATGATGGCGGAAAAGAAAATTTTATTTTTCTCCCAATAGTTGAGTAAACAAGATAGTGGTATGAAATTTTTACACAATATGAAGAACGATATGAGGATGAATTCTTCATCATTAACTCGAAAAACTTTCTTTGAGTAAATGAGCGATATGTAGTTCAAAATTTTAGATTCCAAAACTAACAATCACCTTTTTACAGTTGATTTTTATTAAAACCTGCCTTTAAAAAAGTTATATTTTGAATATTACAGATTCTATTATGAGTTTACCTTTTGTAAAGTTATAATTATTTGAGTTAGGGCCTTTCTGCTTGTGACCAACGATACGTAGATATGTATGCCAAAAGAAAAAATTGCAGAAAGTGAAAAAAAAGAAAGAACGAAAATCACAATGTACATAAATTATGACTTCTGTAGTTTTTTACTTTAAGTTTTTATTTCCAATTCACCACATACCTATATTAATTGTTTCTGTTTTATTTACATACATACATATAAATATAAATTTTTTATTTAATTATATTTGTAAATTTTTTAAGTTAATTGAAGAATTTGGCTTGGAAGCGGATCGTCATTGTCTGCGTTGTCTATTTTCGGGTATTAACTTTAGCGATCCAACATTAACGTCAACGTCACCAAACGTATCACTTCAACATCAGCAACAGCAACTGCAAGCAAAACTCTTACATCAACAATTGGAAAAACAACTCACTAGAGCGTCATTTATTTCGAACATTTGCTTTGCCATTGACAACTGTTGGCCGCAACAAAAAGTAAGTTTAAAACATTGAAGTCTGTAAATATAAAAGCAGTCGTTAAGAACCAAATTTTGGAAAACGAAGACGTTATGCTTTAACAAATTTTATATGGAAAAATATAAATTTCAAAAACAAAATGCATACAAAATTCGTTATCCAAAATTTGCGCTAACTGTCAATTTCTATAAAACTAAAAAGAACTTGAGTTCCACTTTTTACCCTGAAAACACTTATGTAAGTAAACCAAATTATGTGGAACTCATGCACTTTTTACACTGAAAACACTTACCCCCCGTTGTCACATGCCAGTAATTACTTGCAAGTAGTATGTACATATGTATTACTAACGAAAATAAGGAGGAATGTTCAAAAGACAAAAATTTTTTGAGTGGATACACAGGACAGTGCAAGTTGCAGCAAAAATTACTTTACTTCAACTGTTACTGCAGTGTTACCAAGTAGTCAATATTGATCTTCAATTGTTTGGTTAATATATTTCTTTTATTAAAACATGAAATTTATACTCGAACTTAGCTCTAAATGAGCTTTGGTGTCATTTATCAATATCCTTTTTATATATATACCAAAAATCAGCTATAATATTAATCAAATAAATGAAATAACTCTGTGCTCGGCAACATTTTTTTTTGTTTTGTCACTTTACTTGCGACAAGTGTAAAAATTTACTTGCTTCAAAAATTCATTGCAAGCTGACTCGCAAGTGACAAAACTGTGACTGGGTTAGTAAAAAATATTAGTGCATTAAGTTTTTTTCACTTGCACTTGCATGTGGCATCGGAGGGTTAAATAAGTAAACCAAATTATGTGTTTTATGACTTTTTTTTTTAATAAAAAAAATTATTATTTTAGATGAATGAAAATTTTATTATGTATGAGCCCCTGTTTCCACAACACCGAAGGTCCACTTGAGTAGAAAATTTATACCTATCAGTGCTCTTCATAAACAAATTTTTTAACGAGTCTCATGTCTGACTTATAGAAACAGGATATAGGCAAGGCGGATTCATATTAGGTGACCTTATCGCTATAACAATACTAAAGACAACATGCAATTGGTCTGACTTTAAAAAACCGCATCTGTCACAAAATTTTCATATTTGGCCTTAAAGGCTTGATTCTAAATCAATAATAATAAATAAAAAAAAATACCAATACAAACATACAAACTCTTTTCACTTCTAATGTAAAAAAGCATTAGATAAAAGATGAGACTTTGACAGTCGGAGTTTAAAGCAGTTCAATTAGTCTTCCAACACTTGTTAATCATCTGGACTGTTAAGGCCACCTGTTATCAATTCGCCTTGGGTAATAGGTACATAAGAAAAAAAACTAAGGTACGAAACCATATATTCCTTGTTATGTGAATTTGGAGTTTTTATTTAAACTACAATTGTACATTAAAATTCTGAATATATCGCACTTGATCAACAAGAGGGTATCCCCTAAAAATTTCAAAATGATCACGAATATTTAAATAACAATAATATCTATCTCCCGTAGTAATTACATATTATTCCGCCTACTCTTTCATCTCAAAAATCATGTTATGACCATTTTCATATTATTATTATTTTGAGATAATATAAAGTTTAAAGAAAATCTATGTATAACAGACAAATAAATAAGACAAATTCCAAAATTTTAGTTAGGACGGTTTTGCATTTCTTTAACTTTGTATTCATTAATAACCATTTGATTTTCTATTGGCTTTTGTTTTTCTTTGTAGGGCATAAAACCTACGAACCAATTTATCAATCAAATTGTTCGAGTTACCGGCATTAACAAATTGTGTGAGTGTATCTTAAGTCTATCGCTTACACACTCACAACAATCGGAATTGCGGACATATGCCAGTGAACAGTTGACTAAGGCTTTTCCCGAATTAATAGATTCATATTTGGGTAAAAATATACAGTCGGCTGGCGTAATCAGCAGTTTACATGACGTCTCCTTGGACCTGTTACAATTGCTATTAACCTGTTTGAATACTTATGTAAAACAGGAAAGTCTACGTGTGCAGTTTATTGAAAAGTTGAGGGGAGAGTTTCCTCGTGATCGAGTTCCCCTTATTTTAGCACCCTTTTTGTACGGTACTCTATTTGAAACAACAGTTGAAAAAGATTGTGGTTCATCATCACCAGGTTGTTCGACCTCCACTAATGGCTCTGTTTCAGCGGAAGTTCCCATAGAAGAAATCTATGACATTATATGCGAAACAATATTTTCCCCATACGATCATAACACTATTATGGACACATCTTGGATTAATTTAGTCCTAGAAATTGGTTACGAATTTACCTCAAGTGTTGAAGAATGTAAAAATCATTTGCGCAGTGGTAACACTGGAAATGTATCAGGAAATGGGACAGGGGGAGTTGGTACTGGTTCGGGAAGTAACACATCATCCAATAATCGTGATTTGCAACCACAAGATGTGGCCAAAATTATTGGGCTTATGTGCCGACGTCACACGTCGCTGCTGGATTGTAATGTAAACTTACCCACACCGGCCAACTTTTGGCCCCAACAACAACAAACTACACAAAACGCCAACCAACAGCAACAGCAAAATGCCAATAACAATAATGATAATTCTAACAGCAGTTCGGACAAAAGCAACAATGGCAATGACAAAAAGGATAAAGGAAACGGTGCAAATTCCTCTAGTGGCACCGGCAGTACGGACACTACACAGTCCTGGAAGCCGGATGTATTTGTTCAAGCCCTGAAAGAGGTACATCCTCAACTTAATTGGAAGGAAGTATGCATGGAACTAGATCACCCAGAATTTATTATAAAGGATCGCATTGGATTGGATCTTTTGTTGACCATATTCCGCCTGGCTACTCAGTCGACCTTATTTCCTTATTCAGAATACATATATCGTCATTGGCAAAATGTCGAAGGTCAATTCTCACTTATCACGGTCATGTTGAAAAATCCCGATCTCTTTTCATTCGCCGATTACATATTCACCTCGTCACCTGTGGAAATACTTAAAACTCCACCAGATACCGAAAACAAAGAAATTTGCGCTTGGAAATCATTGCATTTAGTTGAGGTACTCTTGCATATAGCCGAACACGGCTATTATGCTCCGGTACATGAACTCTTCAAGTTTCCAGCTCAACATTGTCCGGATGTTTTGTTTCTCTCGTTGCTTCATATTAATCCACCCTTGACTGGTTTGAGACAAGAGCTATTCAGCCAGCTAATTCCCACCTTTTTGGCAAATCACCCAAATTCAGGAGTCATATTGGCCAGTGCTTGGAGTTCAAACCATTTTAGCATGACTCTGAGACCTATCATAATGCACGCCATGTCCGAATGGTATTTGCGAGGCACAGAATATGACCAAGTGAAATTGTCTCGTATTTTGGATGTAGCGCAAGACTTGAAAGCTTTATCCACTTTACTAAATGCTCGTTCATTCGTATTCGTTATCGATTTGGCTTGCTTGGCGTCTAGACGCGAATATCTCAAGCTGGAAAAATGGTTGAGTGATAAAATCAGAGACCATGGCGAAACCTTCATACAAGCCATTTTAAAGTGTTTACAAAGACGCTGTCCCCAAGTTACAAATGCAAAAATACCAGACGATCAGTTACCCCCAAAACAAGCCCAGTTGCCACCAGAAACTGTCAACACTATGCTGTCGTGCCTACAGGCGTGCATAGGCAATGTTCCTCATGATATTGCTGAAATAATCATGCAAATGACGGCGAATTGCTCCATAATGGCCAACAAAGCTAGAGCAGCTGCAGCTGCTGCTGCGCAACAGGGTTCCCTAGTACCTCCTCAGAACGCCATGCGAGGTCATCGTGGTATGGACATGGCATCCGCTGGTGTAGGTGGAGTACCCGGCGGTGTGCCTCCGCCCTTTTCCGCTAATCTTAATGCCCAGCAAATGTTTGGCCCTACCATGGATACTCTATCGAACTTGACTACAAACATAGCTGGCCTGAATTTAAGTGGACCTAATGGTGCCTTCAACTTCGGCAATGTTCTTAACAATCTAGTTTCAACACCAGCTTCGCCTTCGCGTCTCATGAACCCCGCTGCAGCTAGTCCGTATCCATTAAATCCCATGCAAATGCCAGCACCGCCGCCTTCAGTGGGTGGCTTGGGACGTATGCCGCCATCGGCCCAACAACCTACTCCAACACCGCCAAATCCCAACAATCCCATAATTGCAGACTTTCAAGGGCCTGTTTCAAAGGAAATCGAAGATGAGGCAAACTCATACTTTCAGCGCATCTATAATCATCCTCCTCATCCGACTCTGTCGATTGATGAAGTATTGGATATACTTCAGCGCTTCAAAGAATCAAATATACGTCGTGAACAAGAAGTATACCAATGTATGTTGCGCAATCTCTTCGAAGAATATCGCTTCTTCGCCCACTATCCCGAAAAAGAACTACAAATAACTGCTCAACTATTTGGGGGTATTATTGAACGAAATCTTGTTCCAACGTTTGTCGCATTGGGATTGGCTCTTCGTTGTGTTCTCGATGCCCTTCGCAAACCAGAAGGTTCCAAACTTTACTATTTCGGTATTACTGCTTTGGATCGCTTCAAGACTCGTTTACACACATACAATAAGTATTGCGAATATATACGTTCTATACCGCATTTTAAGGACTTTCCGCCACACTTAATTCAATATGTGGAATATGGATATTTGGGCCAAGAACCACCTGCAGCTAAATTACAGATGTTAATGGGAGCTGGAGGCGCCAGTGGCAGCGGAGCGGGTCAGCCACCACCCGACTCTATTTATCGTAGTAACTCAGTAACAGGTATGTGTAGCAAATTTAATTTAATAATTTAATTTCAATAATATTTTATTATTTTATGTATTTTCCACAGGAAACATTGTTACCACACCCACACAACAAAAACCCATGGTAGTGGCCCAATCTATACATCCATCCCGCATGAAATCTATAGTGACAGCCACAAATATTGACACTCTGCTAGTGGCCAATCAGGAGGAAAAATTTACCATACCTCCGGAAGCAGTGCAAGACAAAACTGCGTTTATATTTAATAATCTAAGCCAATTGAATATCACCCAGAAGGTGGAAGAAATCAAGGATATTATGAACAAAGACTATTGGCAATGGCTGTCACAATATTTGGTTTTAAAAAGAGCCTCAATGGAATTTAACTTTCATTCCTTGTACTCGAATTTCTTAGATGCTCTTAAGAATATCGAAATCAACAAGTATGTGACCAAGGAAACCATCAGAAATATAAAAGTTTTATTGCGCTCCGACAAAGGTGTGGTCAACTTCTCGGATCGCAGTCTGCTTAAGAATCTTGGCCACTGGCTGGGCATGATGACACTGGGTCGCAATAGACCCATTTTGCAAATTGATTTAGACCTAAAGTCATTGCTGGCTGAAGCCTATCACAAAGGCCAGCATGAGTTGCTGTTCGTAGTGCCGTTTGTAGCTAAAATTTTAGAATCTTCAAATAAATCAAAAGTTTTTAAGTCCCCAAATCCCTGGACGATGGCCATAATGAATGTTTTGGGGGAATTGCACCAAGAGCCCGACTTGAAATTGAATTTAAAATTCGAAATTGAGGTCCTATGCAAAACGCTTAACATTGATTTAAATAAATTAAAACCTGTTATATACCTCAAAGATCCCTCACGTTATGGCACCATAGAACATCAAATGTCGCAACCAAAGCAAAAATCTATAGAACCACCTCCTGTGTCTTCCCATCAGCAACAGCAACAACAACAGCAGCAGCAGCAACAACAACAGCAGCAGCAACAACAACAACAGCAGCAACAACAGCAGCAGCAACAACAACAACAGGCACAGCGGCCAACACCCACACCACATCAGCAACAAATGATGACCGAGGCTGATGCTCAGGCCATGATAATGGCTGCCAATGCTGGAACGGCTGGCGTAGTAGTGCCGGGTACTTCAATGCCTTCGCCCAGTATACCCAATGAGCAAGCTGGACAAATGATGATGCCAGCGCCCGAGCCACGTTACTCTTACGTTGATATTAATGTCACCAACTTCCAACTGATAGGCCAACATGTGGTATTATCTCCTCAAGTTGCTTTCCTACACGTGAATCCCAACATTAAGCATTTGGTATTGAATGCCATTGAGAGGACCATTACCGAGTGGCTACAACCTGTGGTGGATAGATGTGTTCGCATTGCTGCCTCTACAACAGAACAAATCGTCCGTAAAGATTTTGCCCTCGATCCCGACGAACATCGTACGCGCACTGCGGCCCATCAAATGGTTCGTAATTTGTCCGCCGGTATGGCTATGATTACATGCAAGGATCAAGTCACCCAGACGCTCAATAACAATTTAAGAAAAGCCTTCATGACGACGCTGCCGGGACCACCGACTTTTCAAGATATCGAAGGTGCATCTATGCAACTCACGAACGATAATGTAGAACTGGCTTGCGCTTTTATCCAAAAGACCGCCGCTGAAAAAGCCACACCAGAAGTGGACAGGCGTTTGGCAGCCGATTTTGAGACCAGAAAAATGGCCCGCGAAGAGAACGGCCGCTACTTTGATGCACAAACATTGGCTTATCAAACAGAACGTTTGCCCGAACAGGTCCGTTTGAAGATGGGCGGTGTACCCCCAAATCAATTTGCTGTGTATGCTGAATTTGCTAGAAATATTCCTGGATTTCAAGCCATGAGTGATCGCGATATAGCTTTATTCCTACCCAAACCGCAGGAAACACCTCCCACGTTTGCTCAAGACGAAATGGGTTTAATATACACCGAGTTGGCCAGCAAAATGGAAACCTTTCTAAACAGCTGCGTAAACAATTCAAATCTACAGCTACAGGCAAGTAAAATGCATGCCTTACTTAATGCTCTTATGGTTACACGACGCATACGCGACAATGATTCAGCCCTCAATCTTCTAACCCGTTGCGTAGAAGGCTTTGTTGAAGGTCTCATTAACATACCCGAACATGTCGAACAAATGAAATTGTATCGTGACATCCATTTACGCATTCTAACATTATTGCAAAACACATTCAGTGGTCCTGCTACCGAACGCGCCATTACTAAATGTATTTTCGATATACGAGAAGAAACCCGCTATAATGTGGAGGCCATTAAACTACTGATTACATCACAATTCCTTAATTTGCATCAATTTGATTTGGCACTGCGTGATTGCATGGATAACGGCAATAACTTTCTGGCCGTCACATTTGCCATTACACTAATTGAGAGACTTTTAGTTGATGATCGCACCTCTTCGGTTATAGCAGAAACGGAATTTTCATGCACCACCGACATGTTGAGTCGTTTAACACAGCATCGTCATCGTTATCCGGAGGCGCTATCGAACTTCATTGATGTGCATTTCGGCAGCAGCAATACCATGGATGCCGCCACTTTCGGTTCCGTTACCGACCGTTACTTGGCTGGTGCTACACAATACATACATTCGGGAATGCAGCATGTAAGGGTGAGTGTATATGAAACTGTGCTCGATAGATAGTTAATCTTAGTTTAAAAAAAAACATAAAAAAAGTTATTCACATATAAAAAATTTAGCAGTTTCCAAAAAGAAAAAGAAAAGTACTGCTTTATGAAATCAATAAAATTTCTATTTCCCATTGTCGATAACACAAAGCAATATAGTTTATAATGTCTGTTATAAATCGGATATTTTGTTGTTGTTATTGACCTATGCACATACATTTATCGATGGTATCAAAACAAATTACCCTTATTCCAGTTGTCAACATGGACGTCACTTTATTAACACAATTCCAAAAAAAATTGGGGCTTGTTTACCCTTTCTAAAGAACAATTTAGTGCTGAGAATATAATAATATACACGGAAAATAATTTTCTCGAGAAAATTCACCAACTTGAAAAAATATGTAAAAATAAGTTTATAAATGATTTTATTTGGGCATTATTAATGTTTTTCCACATAAAAGAACTATAAACTACAAGTTTATGTATATAAATTATGTCTTAATTGTGTATTAACTATTTTTTTATGTAAACTCGCTTCTGTTTTGCAAGGGAAAGATTTTTGGTGAAAAAAGCAAGTTCAACGGCGTTCATAATACCCGGGGAGTTTTTTATTCGCGCATTTGATAAAAAAAAGGGAAAAACAAATTCATAATTGGAGAAAGGGAAAAGTGAAAAAACTCGCACGGAATTGTTATTCATGATTGGGCTGAATATGAATCTGCCAACAGAAGTTAGTTGTTTTCGACAACGGGTACACAAGCCCCAATTTTTTGGTATTGTGTTAAAGTGACGTCGATGTCGACAATGGGAATAAGGATGAATAATCAGGCATGTAATGGAATTCGATTTTTAAACAAAAACCTATTTCCATTTTGTATAATGATGGAAAAATTATATTTTGAAAAACTTGTTCTAAGTAGCCTTTTGAGCTAAATGTTCTAAAAATCGAAAACAATTAAATACAGTACGAGCTCGATTTGCGCAACAGAATGAAATTCGTGATTCTTGCTTTTACCGAGAAGTTTAAATAGCCGACCTTTTAAAACCTATTTAAAGCAAACACTAATATTTATTTTAAATTCATTTATTTTTTATTACTTTAACATAAAAATTAATTTATTAAGAAAATTTATACAATTACTGTTTTATATATAAATAAAAAACAAAACAAAAAATAAATAAAAAATCCTATTTTATAGGTACATGTATGTACCTGTGAGTTCTTTTTATATACATACATACATATTTATATATGTATGTATGTATTTACATACACATGTATGTTTAAATCCTTCGTTTGAGGGAAATAACGCCAGTGGGAAAAGTGGAATTAATTACGTAATAATGGGAGAAATATTATATTATTTTCCAAAGCAAGACAACGCATTTCCTTAGAAACGAGAGGATAATTTGATCGAACACAATAAATTCACATTGATTACCACGTGCATTAAAATAATTCATTACTTTCCTACGACATGTTCTGTGTTAACAGTAATATATTCTGGAATGAAAAATATACATGCTGTCATTAACTTCTCCTTTACTATTCATTACCTTTTTTCCACTGGGATATTCCCCCTTATTGTGAATGGCGTCGTTCGACGTCACATCAAGACGGCAGTAA
Source organism: Tachina fera (assembly GCA_905220375.1). NCBI lineage: Eukaryota > Metazoa > Arthropoda > Insecta > Diptera > Tachinidae > Tachina > Tachina fera. The sequence continues at coordinate 95,820,514 of LR999967.1, read as the reverse complement.
AAATTGTCGACAACAATTAACTACTATTAACATGCTCCATTAATTTACAAAGCCTTAGAGATTAGTAAGAGATTTTCAATAAGATCCAATATTTACTGTCGTCTTATTGCAACTTCCTGAATTTTTTAATACTTGATTTTTCACGAGTACTTGTTTCTGAACAAATACTCGTAAATTCAGTGAAAAAATAATTTCTTTAAATTTATAAAAAACAATAAGTAATGTAAAGAAAAAAGAAAATCACCTGCTGCGCAAATCGAGTTTGATTAATTAATTATATATTTACGGTATAATTAAAAAAAAAATATTTTAGGTTTATTACAGGTTTATTTGACAAATTTCCCATCGAACGATGTCAAAATAAGCGATTAATAAACCTGAAATATTTTTTATTAATATGACAGTAATAAATCATTGAATTTTTACGTTATTAAATTAATAAAAATATTTCTTAAATTAATAGAAATATTTTGTATGACATTTTGTTTTAACAAACCTTTTTAGAGCCTTAATAACTTTTACAGCCTTATTTGGCTGTAAATTTTTAAATAGAAGGTGTCCCAACAAGAACGCAAGATTTAAATTTGGCGCCATTCGAAGTGTCATTGTTTGACATTTGAACAATTGTTATTGTTTGCTAGTAGAAGGTACAAGGTTGGGGATCAATTTGGGGTCACAATAATGCTCCAAAATAATCAACTCTAAAGAGATTAATGGATAAATTTGTCGAAACTGGGTCTGTTAGTGATGTAAAGACAACAACGCGCCTTCGACCAGGTCGATCGACCGAAAATGTCGCAGCTGTACGTGATGATGTCGCTCAAACTCCATCCACCTCAATTCGACACCGAGCTCAAGAACATTCATGCACACAAAGTTTAATTGACTCAGGAACTTAAGCCAGCTGACCATGGACAGCGAAGGGAGTTCGTTAATTGGGTATTGAAGAGACAACATGAAAGTGCTGATTTTGCCGATAAAATTATCTTCAGTGTCGAGGCCCATTTCCATCTTGATGGCTTCGTCAATAGGCAGAATTGTCGCATTTGGGGTGAGGAAAATCCTCGAGTGATTCAGGAGAAGCAAATGCATCCTCAACGTGTCACTGTGTGGTGTGGATTTTGGGCTGGAGAAATCATTGGACCTGCCTGGTCAAGCGCAAACAGTGAATGGTGCTCGGTATCTCGAAATGATAACCAGTTTTTTCGTGCCTAGAATTGAAGAAATGAATGTGGAGGGCATGTGGTTTCAACAAGACGGCGCCACATGTCATACAGCCAGAGAAACAATTCAATTGCTGCATCAGTCATTTCCCGGTCGTGTTATTTCGAGTTTTGGAAACCAGAATTGGCCGCTTAGTGCGTGCGATTTAACACCATTAAACTTTTTTCTTTGGGGTTTTTTTAAGTCGGTGGTTTACGCGAATAAACCGGCGACCATTGGACGGTCATTGAAAATTTCATTAAAAGATCGTGTGTGTGCCAGCAAAGCCGCGGCGGCCATCTGCCCGATATGTTGTTCCACACATAACCTCATTCTGTCTACTTTACGATATAATAAACTTTCACGATTATTTTTTTTTAAATATCTGGGGGTCTACTTTGTAATTCGAAACGAAAGAAAATGCTTTCGAATTTACATGTTATAAGCATAGAAATACGAAAGCATTTTCTTTCGTTTCGAATTACAGAGTAGACCCCCTGTGTTTTATTTAAGATTTAAATCTTTCGTTCTTGTTGGGACACCCTTTGCAATTCCAATTTTTTTTTAATTTGCATTCTTTATACTTTAATGCGTGCGTGAAAATAGTAAAACCCAAAAGAGAATCAAAATATATACAGCATCTGTACCCACTTTACACATTTGGCGACTCGCAAGAAAATACCAATTTTAGACACGCAAAGTTTAAAGGGGTAAAACTTCGTATTTCTGTCTTACTAATTTCTGAAATAAAAAAGTGGACGGAGGTTATGTTGGGCTGTTGGTAAGGAAGGTCTGAAATTTAGAGTCTAGCTCACTTGGGTCCAATACAATGATCCATTTGTGGTATCTGTGAGTTGAAGAGAAGATAGTGAGGGAGGGTGATAGGAAATGGATTGTGATAGAGAAGAGAAGTTGTGAAGGAAGAGATAGATGAAATATTCGTTCGTTCACAACTCGGTTTTTTGCACGTTTTTAATCGTGTTGCAGTATTGCAGCGCCTCTGGTGTCAGTGAGGCGTATTAAGTTTTGCACCAGCTGAAACCGGTGTAGTTTAGTGGCCAGTGCCTATGCTTGCATCACTAGCACTTTTCCACAACAACTGATACAAGAGGCACTAATGAACATCAAAAAAATGTGTGGCGTTGTTATTTTAATGACTGTGGGAGACCCGGATCGAACCCAGGCCCTTCGGTTTCGTAGTCAACGTGCTTACTACTCAGCCAACGCCGCTCTCTAAAATTGGACTAAGCTTCGAGAAATTAATTTCATGTGTAGGCACACAACAAATCATTGTCCTTAATCGATTTTCGTCCTCGACTAGACTTCGTTCGCTAATCTAGGACCAAAATGTCTTTTTCGAAGTTTAATTAATTTTATTGTGTTATAAGTTGATTTTTTTTATATATTGTATTGTACTTAAGCATTCCTAAGACTGGGTGGTTCACACACGGCAATTTTAGTTGTGCAACTTTTGATTATGAAAGAGAGGAGATAAGATATTGAACAAGTAGTAATATAAAGAAAAAAAATAATTAAAAACACGACTGCGACCAATTTTTAACCGTTAAATATCCTAAATGGTCATTCGAAATGAAGAAATATAAGAGAAACCTAAAGATGATTTTAAAATATCTGTCGAATGACTTTATATTTTTTCCTTTTCGTATTTATAAAATGGCGCGTGTTGGCCGCCATATTGAGTTTTAACTACTGTCGTAAATAGACTGACTCGTTGCGCAGTCGGATAAAAAGGGGAAGCCGCCATCATATATTCCCCTGTCATGAACTAAAAAGTTGTCCAACTGAAATTGCCGTGTATGATTATCGTGTTTTAGATGATAACATTCCAGAATGCTAATTAACATCTACAAACATACAGCCTTATTTATAAAACTTATTAAGGCTTTCTAAAGGGTTTTTAAAACAAATTTTCTTAAAGTCTTTATAAAGCCTTAATAATTTTTATAATTAATAATAAATTTTAAATAAACAACTCAATATTATTTAATTTAAATTATAAGCTTACACACATAAATATTTTTTGCAGTCCAATGATTGTGAAGATCCTCCCGGGTTGCAGGAAAAAACGGAATTCCTACTCAAGGATTGGGTCTCAATTTACTCGCAATCTCACAATCTATCAAGAGAATCGAAAAATTTTAGTTCATTTATACAAAAAATGAATCTTTACGGAATACTGAAAACAGACGATTTAATTACACGCTTCTTCCGTCAGGCCACACAGTTCTGCATTGATTTAGTGTATCGCATTTTTAACGATCCCTCGCATACGCCAGTGCAGGCAAAGACTAAAATCTTTCACTGGATCGACGCCTTTGTGCATTTAATAGCTTTACTCGTAAGACATTCTGGAGAGTCTGGTAACCCGACTACAAAAATAAATTTGCTTAACAAGGTGCTGGGTATTGTATTGGGCATTCTTCTGCAGGATCAAGAAGTACATGGCGTAGCGTTCCAACAGCTTGGCTATCACCGTTTCTTTGTTATGCTATTCCTTGAGCTTAGCTCACCAGATGCTGTTTTGGAGTCCCTGATGCATAGCATCGTTACTGCCTTCTCACATACTTATCACCTCCTAAATCCATCACTGGCACCTGGATTTTGTTATGCATGGCTAGAGTTGATCTCACATCGTATTTTTATCGGACGTATACTAGGCCAAATCCCTCAACAGAAGGGTTGGCCACTCTATGCCCAGTTACTATTGGACTTGTTCAAATATCTGGCACCTTTCCTGCGGAACGCTGAACTAGCGAAGCCAGTACACCTGCTGTATAAAGGAACGCTAAGAGTTCTGCTTGTTCTTTTGCATGATTTTCCTGAGTTTTTGTGCGACTATCACTTTGGCTTCTGTGATGCGATACCACCAAACTGTATACAAATGCGCAATATAATATTAGCAGCTTTTCCGCGCAGCATGCGCCTTCCAGATCCTTTTACGCCTCATCTCAAGGTTGATATGTTGGCTGAAACGGCTACTGCACCAAAAATTTGCTCCAACTATGTCATTAACATACAGCCGGTGAACTTCAAAAAGGATCTTGATTCATATTTGAAAGCTAGATCTCCCGTGACTTTTCTCTCCGAGTTACGCAGTCACTTGCAGATTTCAAACGAACCCGGTTCGCGTTACAACATCCCACTTATGAATGCTCTAGTATTATATGTCGGTACTCAAGCAATTGCACATATTAGGTAATTTCAAAATAATAAACATAAATATTTACCAACAAATAATAAAATTTCTTATAAACTGCTTTTTTTCTTTTTTTTTTAGAAATAAAAACTTTGTACCCAACACCTCGAATATTGCCCACAGTGCTCATATGGACATTTTCCAAAATTTAGCAGTAGACTTGGATACCGAAGGACGTTATCTATTTCTTAATGCTATTGCTAATCAGTTGCGTTATCCCAACAGTCATACGCATTACTTTAGTTGTGCAGTATTGCATCTTTTCGCCGAGGCCAACTCCGAAGCTATACAAGAACAAATTACCAGAATTTTACTAGAACGTATCATAGTTAACCGTCCTCACCCTTGGGGTTTGTTAATAACCTTCATCGAGCTGATCAAAAATCCAATTTATAAATTTTGGCAACACGAATTCGTACATTGTGCTCCGGAGATATTGAAGTGAGTAAAAAAAATTTTTTTGTTTCTTTAACTAACTAACGTCTAGAGAATATTTTAAAAAATGTGGGTACACAAGCTGTGTGCATATTATAAATATGTAATATAATCCTCATAATAGTATAAATGTATGTGTATATTCAAATAATTAGAAAGCTACCATTAGCACGAATTACATATTTCCACAGCTGTCACGCTTCTTTTATAGGCACCTCTTGCTGCCTTTTATATATATTTTATCTGTAAGTGTAGTAAAGCTTTTCATATAAACTTGTTAGAACTACAGTGTTTGTTATGTGGAAACTACGCCTACCTGTATTGCGGATGGTATTACTAAAGGGAGAGAGAGAGGGAGTTACATGGTACAGCCACTTCACTGGCTAGTTCAAGCTTTTAGTTCAAAACGAGCTATGCAATCTACCTTAACAAGGGAGGAAGAAGGAAGGTTATAGCGTTATGATCCACCATCATTTCGGGTTCAGCTAAAGGCGAACAAGTATAATTGTGAACAAGGCAATGGAATATAAGAATGCAATAGGTTAGGAAGGGTGGAGCTTCCACGCACCTCCACTCGGAGACCCAATTGTAAGAATGCAATAACTATCAAATAACTTGTAACGACCAGGAAGTGGACAAATTGTTATGGATGTTATCGATTGTAAGCATGAGAATATTTGCTAATATCTTCCCGTAGTAAGCTAGGTTAGGCTAGGTAGTGCTGCAACACACCTCCATTCGTAGACCCAGTTGGATCCATTCTTATTCTCTTCTCTCAGTACCCGTTAATAAAAATATAACGCCCAATTGTATCCACTAGAATACCTATTTAGCCCAATTATGAATATTCCCGGGGAGTTTTTTCTCTTCCCTATCAGTTGTTCCCGGGGAATAATTCTCCCATTCTAAATAGCCGGGGAATAAGCAAATACGGGAGAGTAACATCTTGATCATATTTTTCTGCACTAACGCAAGAGTTCAGCAATAAAAATTTTGTTTTCGTTGTCAATAAGATTGCGTGTTAATATATGTATTTGTTTTTGTTTAAACTAAAATTATATAAACAAAGTTCACATTCACAGACATGCGGAATAACTTTGTGCTGAGAAAGTGGCGTGAAAACCAAGATAGGTGCAGATGCAAATGGATTAAATTCCCAAGAAGTGTGTGTACAAAGGAAACAGTAAATTTTATAAAGTTTTTCTTATCGATCTTGATAATATTAGAAGGAAATAAATCTTCCATTTACCTATTAACTTTGTGAACTCAAAAGGAGGCCTGCAAAATTGAGTGTTTTAGTATTTGTTCTGAATACAGAAGTAGTTGATGTTTTTGAAGTGCATGTGCGCACGGTTTGGATAAAAATGCAAAAATACACAAAGGAAATATAATAATTCGGTATTTATTTAAACTTTAGAACAATAAATGCTTTATACTATTGTTTTGCAACATTTATTAATATGATTTTTAAATTTTTGCATTAGTTCCCTTTAAAATGTTTGGGGAGAAAACTCTCAACAAATTCTCTCTCCCTCATATTTATAATACCTACTTTTCTCCCGGGGAAATTTTGATTCATAATAGGAGGAATGGGAAAAGGGAAAAACTCCCGGGGAATTGCTATTCATAATTGGGCTGATTATCTGTCATTAAGCCACTGAATTCCCATGATGAAGGTCTGCAGTTTAAACTTTGCAATATCACCAATGCTCTCATGAAAACGTCTGTTCAGCCAACTAACTAAGCCTATGACGTTGCAATTTCGAACAATGATAGATAATACCCTCATTCCAGTTGTCAACATCGACCTAATGTCAAGACAATACCAAAAATGCGGGTCTTATTCAAAACAACTGACTGCTATCCACAGCCTTAGAGAACAGAAATAGACTGGCAATAGCACAAAATTTATGCAGAGAGACTAGAAGAGCCCCAATTTTTAAGTATTGCATTGACGTGATGTCGATGTTGACAACTGGAATAACAATGAATATGTTCAATGGTTTCTGGTTCCTCGCATGTCCTACAGAAATCTGAAGTGTGAGTTTCTCAAGTTATGGACCTTGCTCTGACCGAACAGGGACCCGTCAATGTGCCTATCAAGACTCGCATCGCAGTGCTATTCTTATGCAGTAGCAGTTTGGACCTTCCTGAGTCAAGTTTTGGCCAAATAGCAATCGATAATCTACAATACAAACCCCCCTACTTTCTGCTCGCCACTCAATTACTGAGTTCTATGTAGTAATGACCTATCGATCTTTTAACCGATCTCTCTAACATTCCCTCATACAAAGCTGACCCTATTCCTTCCAGCTCAGCGGCAATTTCTTATCCCCCAAACACTGCTGTGGCCAGGAACTCAACATAGTCTGACACTATATTTTGCCCATAAGCAAGCTGAGGGCTCTTAATAGAGTCACTAACTAGTTTCTATTTGACATTTTCTCCCTTCAAAGCTTTTAGCACTGACTCAATTTCGACGAGAAGGTTATCTCCCACATTTCTGGATCGGAATCGCCAAGATCTCAGCTTGGAAAGCGCTGGATTCATTTGGCAGACTTAAAGAACTACGTTCCTAATATATAGACAGCAGTCCTTGTGTCTTCCCCCATTTTCCCTACCTACCTATCACTGTCCTCATATAGCCTCAAAGGAGGGTCTTTTAGGAGATTACGGTTGTGGCCATCCCAGCAAATTGGCTTTTTCCCTCGGCGTACTTTTTATTTTTTATCCAATGATCTAATGTGTTACTACCCAATCTCTGGCAACAGAGGAACGGACGTTCACATATTTATAAAAGGAAATAGGTTTGCTATGTTGACGTGCAGGTGCAGCGTAACCTGGAACTGCCCTAAGTTAAAAATGCGATAGACGTGAAGCTTTTCGGGGTAGAACTTCTAGGTATAGCCAGTGGCTTGTATCTGGTACCACGGGTGCTGGTAGCCGGACAGCCGAACTGCTCTAAGAGTTGGATAGGTGTACCGTGTCGGCATGATCCTTAAATAAAATGTCGATTTGGTCCAACCCCACTGGGTTTAATATACGATGTTGAGCTGTATGGATTAGGTACTAGAATGTGTAGGCTCAAGCATTCATCTGGCTCTGATGAGTGGTTGAGCTGTGCCGGTAAATGGTGAGGAATTATCTTGGAGACCTCGCTGTGGATTTAAGCAATTACACTCGCGGCGTGTGATCACAGAGAATCGAACGTCCTGGCTGTGGTTGCGATCAAAGCAAGCATTCATCTTAAATTATATTGGTTGGAGTGACGCGGTCAGCCACACTATTCTAGGTGCTGTTGCCATACAACAAAAAGGGCGATGATTGAACGCTTACCTTCGCCCAGAGTTTAAATCGCCATGACATAAGGCCTTAAAGGCAGGTACTCACATTAATCTGAAACACATATGTTCTCATACAGCTTATCAGATTTTACCCAAATATCCCTATCCGAAATTACCAGTGAGGTGTTCTACTAAAATCAGTTTCAACGACCTTATAGTCCGTGAACACTGGGATTACGGTACTCCGATCACTAAAACTGATCTCGTTTTAGATTGATGTGTTACCAGTAACTCCCGTTCTTATCAAACCTTCTTCAAATAGTATAAGGACACTTCTAGTCGTCGTTCTCACAACCGACAACCGATTTTTAAATCCAGTTTACTACCTTTGGTTGCAGAAAACTTTATCCCTATGGAGTTCCTGCATGTGTAGTAGGCATTGAGTAATTTTTTAGTTTTTACTGCGTGTTCCTTTTACAAGAAAGCTTACTATCTAGAAAAACGCCCAAGCATTTCATTCCCTCGGTTAGTTTCGCCTCTACTACTTCCGTCCTATGGAGTACAAAGCTATATATTTTGTATGTATTGTTAAAGAGGACTACCTTAGTTTTCTCCAGGTCGACTCTCACTCAGTCCTTTAACTGCTAACCCAGGAAGATAGCGCTATCAATGCCGACAGCACGGCTTCACTGATAGTGGGAAGAAACTTTCCCGTTAGCAGTAAAACAACATCATTCGCGTAAGCAACTGTTTTCTTTCGACCGCACCTGTCAAAACGGGTAAAAATTAGGTTCCTCTGGTCACTAATTTCCTTCGTTTTCCCCTTCCCATAGTCGTATTTATAATTCTGTTGCTAATCATGATAACTATCCACTCCAACAGAACTATCCACTCCAGACACTCGCCGAGTGTCTCCAGCGACTCCCTAACAACGTCCAACTAATGTTTTTAAAGGCTCCCTCAATGTCTAAGAATGCAGCCAGTGTGTAATCGTTGTGCTGCAATCCTCGTTCTATAACACCAACCACGTCATGAAGCGCACTCTCAACAGAACTGTCCTCTTGACAGGCATGCTGTGAGCACCAGTAATGACGCAGCTATCAGCTGTGTTTCTTCTGTGCAGATCAATTAAAATTTCTAGTGTTTTCAAAAGAAACGACGAAAGACTTGATCGCTCTGAAATCCTTCGGTATAAAGATAACCCTAACCTCTCTCTCTCTCTCTCCAGCCTTTTGGCTTAAACTTCCTAAGCAAGCATATCTTAAAGATATTCACCAGACGCATTCGGGGACATTCAGCATTCTGCCGAAAAAATATCTGAGCTAGGTAATTTATACGGCTCAAAGGTTTTAATTGCCCACGTTGCTTTTTCCAATGTCACTATGTCGTCCACTGCTCCACCTAATTGAGATTGAAAATTAAACCTCTGCCGTTAGCTCTTCTCTTACTTCCCTACAGCCAGGAAAGTGTGTGTGTGTCCATCATTTGGATTCCGTGCATGAGCTATCCATTCTTTGAACATTCCCAGGAGCCGTAGGGTCTATTGACAATATTCGGCGGAACCTCGACAACTCATTCACGGATTCAATTTCCTCAGTATTTCGTCCATGAGACCCTGCGGAGTTTCCCTTGCTCTACTACCAACAGGCACTAGAGGAATCCCAATTTGTCTTTCTTGGATTCCTATATGAATCACGCCTTTTCCCTGTAAATTTAATATTGAGTGATAGTTTACTGTGGTCTGAAACCGTAGTCTTTATCTACCACCCAGGTCTCTATCAGGTTCCTATCTCTGTTAGTTAGTGTTGTGTCTATAACTTCTCTCATGTTACAAATAAACATATTGGTAGTGTTGATGGTCGCCCACTGATTATGATGCGCATTAGTGTTGCAGCCAAGTACCACTGCAACTCCTCTTAACCTTCCATGCTCCGACAGCTTCTGGACGACAACCCCCGCCTACACACAATGTGCTGCCCGTGACTCTTAATCCCTAGTTTTATTAATCCATGTTTTTTGGATAATAGCCATATTATATATTATTCATACTTGTGATCTGTTAAGGTGTATTGTCAGATCGGCCGATGATCTTCAGATTCAGGGAAACTAAATCTGACAGCCCCCAAGAGGATTTTTACAATACACCCCAACAACCGCAGTCTCTTATGAGACTTCTGATTACCGCGAACCAAAGATCTTTAGTTCTCTCTACGATCCAGTGAAGCCAAAGGCTTCCTTGGTTTGTCAAGGAGCGCGAGTTATGAGCTGCCAGTATTGACAGTATGGTTTCAATCGATCTGATGTGTGATAGAAACTATTCTGTCACCATTGCCTGGAGAGGTACATGCAAGACTGAAATCACCACCAGTTTCGCCTTTAGGCGAAGTTTGCTACAAATGCCACATCAAATGATTTTTTATTTTCGCAGTTGAGAAGCTTGATAGGTCGATTTCATCAATGATCATACCTTCAACTAGCTATAGCTCAGAATTCATATTACCATCCGGATCATTCCGATCTATAACAACTGATTGAAGGTTATATTCCTGGCTCGTCGCCGTAGACGGTAGATCATCCCTACGTATCGGTCTCTTCGATGACTCCTTCCGGGGGTTCCTGGGAGAGACGGCTGGTTTGACACTCTTCTCCTTGCTTCCTGGCGGTACCTTGGCAACCACGACTCAAGGACCTGACCGCCTTGGTAAACAAGGCACTGCTAGGTTCCTTAGCTGCTTGGTACCTTTTTTTATATAGCCTTTATTTGACATAACCTGATATAAATTGGACTGTGTCAATACTCAAATCTTTCTCAAGAAGAGATGGTCTACCCAGGAGAACACTTACAGGGCCATACATTTTTTCGAATTTTTTCACGTCCTGCTTGTACTTCCTGACTAGATGACTCCCCTTTGCCGGATCTCTTGGTCATCTTTTCCAGAAATTCAAGCGATTTTCTAGTGTAGTTCTTGGGCTTATCAAATTTTTTCCGACCTTTCTGGCAAGACATCCTGTCGGACAATCTTATTAAAGGAAAATTAATGCTCTCCCTTGCCCTCCGATTCGTCACTCTGCTTACGTCCCGAGTATAAGAGAACTCTTCCCTGCTCCCCATCCATACAGAAATCTAAGGGTTAGTTGAAACCATTTCCCATTCGTCATCAGACCGGGACATCTTCCCTTAGATGACCTGCCAAACAAAGACAAAATGGACAGAAGGGGGGCTAGTACACCCATGGTCGGACCAGAACAAAATCCGGGAAGATATATCGACGGAAATTAAGAGTAATAGGGAACACCTCTGGCTCAATCTCCCAGGATTGAGGCATGTAAAGCTAATTACAGACTTAGCATTGAGAGTAACAGCCTGTACAGATTCTGTGATTACGAAGATGAAACTCCAGAGCATATTCTGAGGAACTGTGAAGCATTATGCCACAGAAGATATAGCCAATTGGGCAAGCACCTATTGGATAATTGGGAATTGCCAACTCTGGAACCACTGGCAATCCTGAGATTCATCAGGAGAGTAGCTCTAGATGAGGTGCTCTAGCACTTGGCAGGGTATACAATAGATCTACTTTGGTCGCAATGTCCTGTGCTTCCCGCAAACTTAATTCATTCATTCATTCGTTAGATGATCGACTACGGCCTCAGAAAGCTGTCTGTCAACCTCGCTAAAGGACCAGCTACCCGAAGAAGAGGGTCTGAGATGTTTAATCTCGGATCGAAAAAATTTTAAAATTCCCGCGTATTTTCCTTTTGCCTTTTTTCAGTGATGTATTCAGACATAAGGGGGTCTACTCTGTAATTCGAAACGAACGAAAATGCTTTCGAATTTACATGTTATAAGCATGTAAATTCGAAAGCAATTTCTTTCGTTTCGAATTACACAGTAGACCCCAAGGTTTCAAAGTCCGTAGAAATTTTTCTTTAGTAAGCGGGGATATTCTGTAACTTGATTCGAAAAGATAACTATTCAAACTACAGTGTAACACCCCATTTTATTAGTTTTTTATAGTGGTGCTAAAATAAGTTTCAAAGTTTTTGTGACAATTTTTTCAATAATCATTTTATTTACTTTATTTTTTTAGACTCTTTGAGAGTGTGGCACGTTCTTGCATGGCTAAATCAAATCAGCCCCAACAAATGAACAACATGGATGGAGAAATTCAAGAAATTAATTAAATTTCATTACCATCTAATCTAACTCGTCGCCAATCGATCGATGGAAGCGATTTTTTATTTTAAAGTAAACACACAGAAAATAAAAATGATTTAAAAACGACGCAGACAACAAACATATGATAAAGGAAGAAAGTAATTATTTCTTTTTTTAAGCTAAAGATAAATATCAAACATATATAAATGATTTACGGTTTAAGAGATTGCAACCCATTTCTAAGTTTATATTTATGTGTTTTAATTTTATTTTCTAGTTTATTATTTATAACATAGACATGAAAACAATAAAAAACAAATAAAAAAAGCATTAATAATTTTCAATACATAATTACAATACTGTAAGTAGTTTAATATAAAATTTTTGTGAAAAGAAATCTATTATATAAAAATTAAAAAATGAGAAAATAAAATAACTTTTAAATAAATTTTAAAACTAAATTTTTTTATGTATTATAAAGGATAATAAAATAAAACAGATGATAACAAGTAGAAGAAAAAAAAAACCAAAATTATTGAAAAATAAAAATGAATTTTCTATTTTTGAAGCAACAATAAAAAATGTAATAAAAGTGAAAATCATTTGCAAAATAAAAATGAAAAACAAGAAAAAAACTGTAAAACTTTCCAGGCAAAAAACAAAATAAACAAGCATATGTACATGTAAATATTTACATTTATTATTTAACTAGAAATCCATAATGCGGGCTCATGTGACAGTGGGAGCTGTTTGTGGTCTTTGAACACTTCACATAAATTATAAATTTTGTAATTTAATCGTTTTTAACATGTAAACAAAAAAAATTGCAAATAATTCTTTGAAGAAAATGAAAGTAAAGTCATTTAATATTTTAACAGCAAAACCATTTTAAAACGTTAACTACTCAAAGCTCTGTATCCAGCACACGTCTATGACCCGCCTAAATGCAACAACAAATCCCTTAAAAGGGAACAAAACTTAAAAAAACAATATATGTATGTAATGACTTAAAAAAAATTTGTAATGTGTAATGTTTAGGATTCAATTTCAAATAAATCTTAATTTTCGGTAAAGTTTAATAAAAATTAGGCCAAACAACAAATTCTTTTAAATCAATATTGAAATAATATGACTGACTTCCAAAACGTCAATTGCTTTGTCTTCGCACAAAGTGTTGTAACGCTGCAATAAAAAAAAACATTGACATTGTGTGTACCCTTTTATAAGGCCGCCGAAAATCATTAAAAACGCCGCAAACAAGCAATCGGAGAATCAGTTGCAAAGTTGATGCTCATTGTTACAATCTTTAGCAACTTTGTAGCTGTACGTAATATACATACATAGATAAATACCGCATTGCGCAAATGTATACAAACTTTGTAATGATACGTTTTGGAAGTCCGCCTATATATCGTGCCATAACCCCAAAAAACGCTTAAGCGACATAATTTTCGAAATACATTTTTAGACGAAAAACGATTACTTACGATCGGAAATAATCGATTTCCATTAAAAAAAATTAAGTTCGAAAATTATGTCGCTTAAGCTTTTTTTGGCGGTTATGGCACAATATTTAGTTTTGTTTTCTTTTACAAATTTTGAGCAACAAATTTATGCCACACAACACAAAACTTAAATACAAAAAAAAATTTAAATGTATAAATAGATAAAAAAAATAAATAAAACGAAAATATTTGCAAAATATAAATTATATAAATGAATGTGAAACTATATGTGTGTATATACATATGTACATCCATACATATAAATAGTATATTATTCAACCCTCTTCCTTACATACATAACCATAATAATAATTAAAAGTCTATACATAAATAATATACATAAATGCATTAAATTGAATATAACTTAAAAACATTTCAATCAACAAAAACAAAACACATAATTACATACGATAAGACACAATTATAAATATATTCAAAAACATAAGAAAAAATAAATGATATGTATAAATAATTGCAAAAAAAAAAGATTCACAAGTTTTATTTCACCATTACATCTAAAACCAGGGGTCTACTCTGTAATTCGAAACGAAAGAAAAAAATGCTTTCAAATTTACATGTTATAAGCATACACATTAGCATTTTCTTTCGTTTCGAATTACAGAGTAGACCCCTGGAGTAAAAAGGCAATTAGGAGACAAGGGTGGAATGAAACTTTCGCTCCATTTTTGCTCTTTCTTCTTTCTACCTACTTTCAGAAATGCCTAACGCAGATTGGTTTATTGTAGAAATCGTTCGTAAACGAATTCAGTTCGAGCGAGTTTTATATTTTGTATTGTAAAGAGCTATTCTTGTCAGCTCGCGAGTTAAAACAAAAATAAAACTCGCGAGCGCATTTAATTTTTGAGAATCGAAAATGGGACTCGGGAGTTAAAAAGAATTATTCGCGAGTTTTATTAATTTTGTTTGCTTATGCACCAGCAAACAAACTTCGGACGAGTATAACAGAATTTTTTCCTGCTCGCGAGCACAATTTTTATTAACTCGCTTGTTTTAAAAATTGTGCTCGCGAGTACAAATTTTAAAGCGAGTCATTTAATGCTTACAAGTCGAGCACAAAAGGAGTACGAGTCTTATAAAATTTGTGCTCGAGAGTTCTAATTTTTAACTCGCGAGCACAAATTTTAAAACGAGCAAGTTAATAAAAAAAATTTATTGGTTTATTGTATCAGGTACAAAAAAATTTAAATAGGCTCTTAGTCGGTCACACCTATGATGGGGTGCATACCATTTAGAGAAAGAGAAGTCGATTTTTTTCTATA
The DNA here is from genome assembly GCA_905220375.1 of Tachina fera. NCBI lineage: Eukaryota > Metazoa > Arthropoda > Insecta > Diptera > Tachinidae > Tachina > Tachina fera. Next base: position 95,805,431 of record LR999967.1, on the reverse strand, counting down.
TATAGAAATATATTGTAGAAATTCTTCATATAATACAATTACAATATTTTCAATAACTTAATATTTACTACGGATTGTATGGTATAAGTTATAATGCATGCATGTAGGTATTTAAATAATTCAATTATATATATATATTTTTAAAAGTAAAATTATAAAAGTTTTAAATGTTTACGCTGATGATGTATACGTACCACTTGCAGAGAAGCAAACTCTTTGTTGCAGATAAAACACCTAAAAGAGGTATGAGTTTTTGTTTTATCATACACTAATAAAGTGTTTAAAAAATATATTTAAAACAAAAAGTTCTTAAATATGAGCATAACAAAAAAAAATTTGTATTTAGACGGAAATAAAATTTATTTATTTCTGAATGTTTGTTCCCCTAATTTAAATGCCTTAAAGCTGATTTCTCCTATTTGTTTCAAGTGTAAATGTACATATCGTCACCTAAAATCCAAAATTATGATGTGATTAACCAAAATACATCTTTCCTTAAAATTTTACTTTCATATGTTCAAAAATACCGATTTTATTCATGAAATTCAAAAGGCCGCAACTGCAATGTTAACAAATCTATAAACCAAAAGGCCGTAACTACAACTTAAATTAAAAAAATAAAATAAATTTGAAAGAAGTTGGCATTTGTTTTACGTTCAGTTACCGTTTTTGAAATTAACATTTTTGCAAGATAGTAACAAGAACACTGAGAATATTTGTTCCTTACCAAAAAATAATAAAATGAGTACTAATAGTGAATATGGTTCCACTAACAAACGGGCCTGTTCTGCAAATCACGACATGCCAAATCACGGTGATTTCAAAAAATTAATAAAAGCTAAATCATTGCTTTTGTAAATTTCACGATTTATAGCTTTAGAAGTTGGAAGAAAATATTGTATTATAAACGCAAAATACTTAAAACGCAATAAAAACCCACTATCCAGTCAGCTATTAATAGTTTACTTTTGAAATCACGTGATTTGAAATCACCGTGATTTTCAGAACATGCCCGAAAGTTGAAAAAATTAATAATAATAAATTCAGTGAACTGCGACTTTGACCCGCACACGAAGGGTTCCGTACGGACACGAGATATGTAATTCAATACGAACTTCAGCCAATATAAACTATAGTTGTGGCATTTTTGGGTTTTTTCGGTTTTAAGCGTTTTTTTTTTAGTTTGGGGGTTTTTTGAATTTATTGGCTCTTTCTGAGTTTTGGCACTTTTTTCACGTTTTGGCGATTTTTTTTTGGTTTTTGAATTTTTTTTAATTTTGGCGATTTTTATTATTTTGGCGTTTTTTTTATTTTGGCGATTTTTTATTTAACGTTTTTTTTAATTTTGGCGTTTTTTTCATATAGGTGATTTTTTGGTTTTGGCGATTTTCTTAGTTTTGGCACTTTTTTTCGTTTTGAGGATTTTTTCGATTTTTGGCGTTTATTTTAAATTTTGGCGATTTTTTTTAAATTTGGCAATTTTTTTCTCATATTGCAATTTTTTTTCACATAAACAATTATTTTGGTTTGGGCGCATTTTTCGCGTTTTGGCGATTTTTTCGGTTTTTGGCGTTTTTTTCATTTTGGTGATTTTTTTCATTTAAAGGATTTTTTCGAATTTGGCGATTTATTTTAGTGCTAGAATTTTTTTTTTAATTTTGTCAATTTTTTTTTGATTTGGCGATTTTCTTTAAATTTTTGGCGATTTTTTTCAGGTTTTGGCGTTTTTTTCGGTTTGGTGATTTTATAATTTTTGGATTTTTTAGTTTTACCGTTTTTGAAAATTTCAAGAGTTTACCTCTTACGGTTTCCAAGATATAGCAAGTTGTCAAAATTGCATTAACTGATGCACCACCCTTTAATTTAAAATTTTTAATATTTTAGTTTTTTTGTTCCCGTATTTGGTAAAAAGAGGGAAAAAACAAATTCATAATAGGAGAAAAGGGAAAAGTGAAAAAACTTGGGCGGAATTTTTGTTCATGATCGGGCTGAATAGGAGTAATGAGAAAAGCGAAAACCCCCCTAAGGTTTTAATTTATGAATCAAAAATCAATTCTGGGAAATAATTAGTTACTTCGGTTATAATGAACTTCGCCTAAAACGAAGAATGCCAGTACTCAGGGAGTTTTTTACAACCAAACTGAACTGTAATTGAAAAAGAATTGAATTCACTGCATTATAAAGCCATATCACAGAATACCATTAAATTGTTTCGTCAAAACATTCCTTATGAAAACTCGTAGAAGATATTTTTATGTTTCAGTTTTTTTTTCAGAATTTTGGTATCGATTTTTTTAGTGCATATTTTAGCTTTTATGTCATACTCTGGCATATTTTGTGTGAAAAGAGTATGTATTTTTGCTGTATTTTTCGATTTCCAGATCATTTAAAGCATTTTTGGATAATCTTTTGCGTTTTCAAAATTCATACATATACAAATATTTAATTCCATTTAACAATTTAACGATTATAAAATATGCTTTTAAAAACATAGTTTTTCTGGTTTCCTTAATAAAACAAAAGTATAAATATAAAAACACTTACTTTCTTGGCCGATGGCTTTGGGCATGCCTCTGTAGAAACGACAAGAATCTAAAAACTTTATTACATTTTTCGCACTTAAATTCCTGATTTTTATGGTTGGTTCTGAAAAAGAATATATAAAATATACTCAATGATAATCGGTTATAACTAAATTATTTTTAATCATTCAGAACATTAATTAATTATAAAGCTCACAAGAGCTTTGAGCTTTGGTTGTCATTTTTAAATAGTAAAAAACATGACACCTCAAACATTGGATCAAACACAAAGAACGCTCTTGATGAATGTGTATTGGCTTTCGGAAACAGCTAGTTGTTCCGTTCTACTACGTATTTGTCAGAATATTTACAATTAACTTTGGTATTATTTGTTCATTAATAATTATCACATGTAATTTGTTTATTAAGTGGACATCACAAGAGTATCAACAAGAAAAATTTAAATTTGTTCTAACAATGTTTGTTTTCGGTCGAACAAATCGAAATAAAATACTGACAGCTACAGTAAAACTAACATGGTACACACTAGAGATGAGCGATATTTCAATAGCTGTTACATAATCGCATGCTTGAAATATATTTCTTTCATGGTTTTCAGCAAATATAGCCACCACGTTAAATTTTTTAAGTCTTCAACTATTTATCAAAAAAAATATCGTAAAATCGCTACAAATCATCTTATCTGGCTAGTATAGCGCTAACATTTTTTTCATTGCAATTTAATTTTCTCGCTATATCTTTTAAGTCTTATCATGAATTCCACATGTGAAAATTTCCCGATCAAATTTTTCGTTCACATGGATTTTAATGCCGTACCGTCAATTCCAATAAAATTAAAAACTTCATACATATTTCCACTTCTTCCAACAGACAAATCTTTGTTAATAATGTTTTTCATAAATTTTCAACATATTTCACAATGGTATGAAGTTTTTTGATACTAATTATTCACACGTTTTGAAATTTCCATGTGAAATTTTATTTATGACAAGCCTGAATATGTCCAAAGATGTGATTGTTTATTGTTTATTTCGAGCCTTTTTTAACAGAAGTCTGCTACAAAACAAAATACTTTTAAACCGCGAACACGTTCACTGTTTCAAAGAACGATGATTTATAAATCACATTCACTGGATCGCTCATCTCTAGTGCATACATAAATATGGATACGACAAACTTCATATGAGACATCACAAACTCGAACGAACAAAAATTCTTAATACATACAGACATACACATGTTACACATACCTTTCATGTGTATTTCGGGTTGATATACTTGAAAATGTTCGATAACAAATTCTACAATAGTGCGGTTCAACGCCACAATGACCGTTGTTATGACTCATAAAGTCATGCGTTTGACTAAATCTCTTATTACAAATTCTTAACAAAAGGAAATGAATTTTCAAAAATAGAATAAATTAATGGAAATTAAAATTTTACTTACTGGCATTGGTGAGGCTTTTTATGGACATACGTGTGGTGGCGAAAAAGTTCTTTGGTTTTGAAGGATTTCTTACATATTTTGCAAGTAAATAAAATGTTTCCTCCCTTTAAATCAGATTTATATTGTTCTTTCATTGCCTTATGTTGGAGTTTAGAATGTTGTCGTATTTGTTTGGTGGTTTCTTGAGATATTTGTTTTGCAACTTGTTTATCAGTTGCTCTTGTTTCCCTTTCCGTTTTTATTTTTGCTGAGAAACTTTCATTATTTTCTATATCTTTTAATCTCAGTACCAATACAATAGGCTCATTTTCTTGAGATTTATGCTTTGTTTCCTCGCTATCATATTTTGTAACTACACAATATTGTTTAGTATTACGATCGTTATTTTCATTTTCAATACACTTATTGTCATTTATTGTAGTAGCAGCTGGTTTATTTTCATTCATTTCAGTTTGATTGGAAGTCATGCAAATGTTTTTGGATAAACAACTATTATAGCCTTTTAGATCAAAACCCTATATATAAAATTTAAATTGTTATTGCAAATTAAAACATAAAAATTTCACTATAAAAAAGAAAAATACTAAATATTAAAAAACATAAAACAATAAACATATATCCTGAAGAAGTTAACCGACGGTTAACGAAATATTGATAAAATAAAAAGACAAATAATACCAGACCTAAAGCTCAAAAAAATAGTTTAATTGAATAAATTAAATATGTTTAAAAAATTTTCGGATATTCCAATCATAATCTTTAGTCCTCGTCCATACAGTGAAACATTTGCTGCGAAACATTTTTTATTTTTCTTGTGAAACTGCATTCGTGTCCACACTGAAGTTTTTGTTTTGCAGGTTAATACATTTTCTCATATATTTTTCATAAGAATGAGACGAGAATGGTGTAGTCAACAAGAACTTCGTGTACATGAAACAAAGTACTTTTTGCCATTCCTCTTTCCCCTCTCGTCTTCAACAAACTCAAATGTTTTGCAGCAAATGTTCCACTGTATGGACCAGGACTTAACAGCCTTGTTTATAAAAAATTATTATTTAATAAGAGAAATTTTTTATGAACATTTTACTATACATATATACTACATATACTAATACATTTAAGTAGAAATATACCAAAATGCATATATTAATACATATAAGTAGAAATATACCAAAATGTAACCTAAATTAAACTATTATTCCAAATGAGATTAGAAATCTAAAAAAGATAAGTCACAAGTCATAGAGATATAGCTTCATGAAAAGCCACACAAATTAATTGAGATTTGGACCAGGGGTACTTTCAAATATAGAGATTACAGGTATATCGTTCAAAAACTCAAAAACAGCTTATCTCAACCTAAGCACTTTTTCTTTTTTGCCACAGATGTAGTTTGATTTTGAATTATGTAAGCAACATCTAGTCCAAGAATATTGCATTGGTACAGCAAAAATGCCTTTAGAAATGAACGTATAATATCATTCCAAAAACGACTCGTAAATGGCTAGTAGTTCCCCTTATAAAATGCTGTTGTATTTCGCTGTCGAAATATGACAACCACGATAAAACCCAACCCAATATGACTGAAAATGACCCGAAAATTTTCAGGATTGAATTTAATGAGTCATACTTGTTGAGACACCAGAGTCATAAGATTCATTCAGAAGAGTAGCACCTAAGGTACCACTTTCTCCTGAAAGAACAGTCATTTTGCACACTAAAACGAGCTCATAAACCATATACAGTATGTCAAGTAATTGTTTTTACATAGTTAAAATCGTTGTAAATTTTCACTTTTATCGTAAATATTTTTCTCCCTTTTTGCATTATGAAATTTTTTTGTAGTTGACTTCATTTTATATACATTTAAGTGCACATATAATCGTAAGTTATAACCAAAATTAAGAATGAGAGCATAAAAATTACATGAAAACCAAAAAAACTCAAAAATTTCTTTGTCAAGAAAATGTTTTTACATCCTTGTATTATATAGTAAACAAATGGGAAAGATTTTAAGGTGTACAAAAATTAATATTGTTTTTGGCCGCCATTGGCATCAAATAAGACTGTAAGACGACTTCTCATAAAAAATTTTTTTTTTTCCATATATACCGCTGAAATTTCTCACTTTCCCTTCGTATTACTGTTCTTAACTCCATTTAGTTCTTGAAATATAATTTGGAAACACTATTTTTCAGCTAAACCCATAAATTTTGAATAGGATATAGATCTGGACCTTGAGATGGAGTATTCACAACTTTACCGCAATTGAAAAGACACCATGTTCTTACCCAAAGTGCCCTACATTTCAGGTCAATACATTAATACAAATTTAAAACTTCCACGTTTACCAGCAATAACGCCAACCGTACTCAAGCTCTCATCCAAAAAAATACTTCAATATATTGAGCTACTGCCCCGCATCCATAATATTTTCAATAAAGCAAATTTATTCCTCCTTTTACAGCATAAACATATATACGTATACATACTATATATACCTCCAATCCATCAACCAAATTATTTTAAATTTTACAGTTGGGTTAATGGTTTCACTTCCCAATATTTTAAAATTTTTTTTTCATCCATACTTTGTTAGATCTGTAACTCTAATAAAGCAGAAGTTTTGTTTCGTCGCAGCAAATCACATTATCGTAGTAGCCATCAAGTATGCGTTATCGCAAAAGGCAATTGTTGTTCTTTGTGCTGCACTCTAAGAGGCGGGGATTTGCGAGCAGTTCTTGAAGTACAATCTATTTATTTATTTATCTTTTTAGCAATTGCCTTTGTCTCATGGGAGTGTTACTGAGCGGTACTTCAATACGTTGAAATGGTTTTTGGTTGACAGCGCGAGTAAGGTTGGCTTTATTGTTGATATGTATGGACGTTTTAGATTTTTATGTATTGACCTCAAACATGAGGCACTTTGGGTAAGAACATGGTGTCTTTTCAATTGCGGTAAAGTTGTGAATACTCCATCTCAAGGATACAAGGATGTAAAAACATTTTCTTGACAAAGACATTTTTGAGTTTTTTTGGTTTTCATGTAATTTTTATGCTCTCATTCTTAATTTTGGTTATAACTTACGATTATATGTGCACTTAAATGTATATACAATGAAGTAAACTACAAAAAAAATTTCATAATACAAAAAGGGAGAAAAATATTTACGATAAAAGTCAAAATTTACAACGATTTTAACTATGTAAAAACAATTACTTGACATACTGTATGTACATGTATGTTCATACATATGTATGTATGAATGTATATCACCCAACTTACCTTTAGAAAATCTTCGTGCATCATATCACTTCTATCCATAACCTTTTGTGAAAGTTCACGATGACCGCGTTGACAATCGATTCGAAAGTTCATTGCCATCCGAAGTCTCACTAAGCATGTTTCACATATTTTATCAGGCAAGTCATCGCCTTTTCTAACCTAATAAAATATCGTTTCAAATAATTGTATGTAATTAAATTACTCCCCAAAGTTCACATATTAATGATAATAGAAGAAAAACCTACCGGCACTCCACCACAGTCTCTTAATGACAGCCAAATTTTTATAGTGACCGTCTCATCAAATAGGTTATACATTTGTTCGTGTTGTTTCAAACACACACGGCATATGATCCAAATTTTAGGAAATAGCATTGTAATTTCTTCAATTTTAATTTAACTTTTTTTAAATCTTTGTTTTCCACAATTGCAGGTTTTCCAGTCACAGATTTTCTTCAATGATGAATGTAATTTTTTCTATAAACATGGTGTTGATATGTCTTTTTGTTCTTTTTGATCACTTTGTTTTTTTTATTCTGTTGTTGTTGATATTAGAGTTGCATTTGCTGCAAAACTAACGGTACTTTTTAAACAGTGCTGCCAGCTAAATGCAACCAAAATTTTTGGAGACTTTTAGAAATAATACAATCAGGGCAATCATGGATGAAATTCCGCGTGAAATTTCTATCTTTTCCAATTAGAATTTTTTGTTTTCCCTATTACTTGTTATAAGTTGGAATTGTACCCAGACCGATGACATTTTTCAAAAAGTGGCAGCAAATGAAGATTTATAAAAAAAGAGGTAAAATAAAAATAAACGAGAAAACTGCACTAAACTTTATTTTCAATGTATTTTTATATAAATTCACTCTAAAAAAAGGCAGTCGAAAAAGTGGCAATTTGCCACTTTAGTCGGTCAAACGGTCACGCTTGCAAATATGAATAAAATTCCGCGAGAAATTTCTCCCTTTACCAATAGGATTTTTAGTTTTCCCTATTACTTCCTATTAGTTGGAGTTCCCCGGTAAAATTCCTTGTGGAATTTTATTCATAGTTATTCATGATATCCCTGATTATGAATAAAATTCCGCGTGAAATTTCTCCCTTTTCCAATTAGAATTTTTTTATTTTCCCTATCACTTGTTATTAGTTGGAATTGTTCCCCGGGAAAATTTTCACGCAGAAATTTATTCATAGTCCTGCAATGATGATAATTTAACACAATTTGTTGAACAAAACTTTCCCGCTTTAAAATGTGTAGCTGTTTCATTTGTCTCCATTTTGATAAGCCAAAATCACATGTTCTTTAAAATAACTGGCATAGCTGGTAGAGATGCCAACTTTTTATAACCCAAACGCACTATTCCCCTTCTCAAAACGCGCTAGAACGCGGTAAGTTACAACATTGTCAACTATTTATATACAAAGCGCGATGTATGTTTGAGTAAATACAATTAATTTTTTAGTAATCCTTTTTCAGATTTTGCAATATTGCTTCTTCAGAATAATATCCAACATAATTAAAATCATTCAATACAGAATCAGAATCGCCTTCCAAATAATCTATATCCAAAGTTTTGTATTTTACTTTGCAACAACATATAAATTGTCGAATAGTTTTGCAAATCAAATGCTATTTGCCATTTACAGTATTAAAATGCGTTTTTAATTCTAAAGTGTCCAGGAGACGTACATTGTATTCGTATTCGCCAAATTCATGCGAACGCGAATGTATTGGTATTCGCCAAATTCAGGCAAATACGAATACGAATATTTTTCCAAAGAAATTAAATAAATAAATGCAGAAATCCTAAACGAAATTTAAATATATTACTAAAAATTTTAGTTTGTACAAATACATTAATTTTTTATAGAAATTTCTACTTTGCACCATTTTCAAATATTATTTAATGACGATCATTAAAATTTTGGGTACTTTTTATTAACTTTAAAGTATGCCAACAAGAGTGTGAAGTCCTTTTACATAACAATTGTTTAATATTTCATATTGCATATAATATTCATATTTGTATTCGTATTCGCGAATATCGTTTGAAATATTCGTATTCGTATTCGCGAATATCATTTGAAATATTCGTATTCGCGAATATCAAAAATTGACATTTGTTACATCACTATAAGGTACATATATGTACATATTTTTATTGTTTTTATATTACAAATCGTTTGTTTATGTTTCGATATTTTTTCAGGAAAATATGTTTGTTTTTCTTAGAATAGTTTGAAGAATTAGAAGAATTATTATTATAAATAACAATAATAATAATAATAGAAGAAAAATTAAAATGGAAGATATAAAAATTATTATTTATCTCTGTTTATTTGTTTAATGTGCTTTTTTATATTAAGATTTCATAGAGTTTTAATGCCGCTAATAACAAAAAATCATCCGATGAACACATACATAAGTAAGTACATGCAATCGCACACAACGAACACAAAATTAAAATGCTGACTGACTATTTTATTTCAATATCTCCGAAAAATCATCAATTAAACGACACTAACACATTCTTACCGATTGATTGGTTTTTTTGTACGTCTCCTGGGCACTTACCAAAGTCAAAGGAATTTTATTTGCGACAGCTGAATCGTTAACCAATATAATAAAATGTATCAGAGTTTTGGATACTAGAAAATGTTAAATTTGTAGAAAAGAAAGTAAAAAAAAATATTGAACTGAAATGATGTTATTACATTTATTAAAAACGCGCTACGACAATAAAAAAACGCGTTTGCCATAGTTTAAACGCGCAAAGTCTAGCGCGAAACGCGCTAAATTAGCATCTCTGATTATCTAATGTAGAGTTATTTATTAATACATGGTACAAATGTTTCGGGTCTGTGAAAAATTAATTTTAAATTTAAACGTGTGCTGGTAGTTTTGTTTTGTAATATAAAATTAACGTGAAGTGAATCTAGATTGTTTTGTTCAAACTTCAGGTAAGATAAAGATATGCTATGTAGTAATATAAATACTGGTATGCATAATACATACTTACATTCATATGTATAGACATATTCAGGGCTATCGTGAATAAAATTCTACGTGAAATTTGTCCGTGGAATTATATCCAAGTAATAGCCAACAATAGGGAAAACAAAAAATTCTAATTAGAAAAGGGAAAAATTTCACGTGGAATTTTGTTCATGATAGCCCTGTGTATGTACATGCATAAATATGTATGTAAGTATGTATGTATGTAGATGGGTATGCACTTGCATATTAATAAAAACGCACTCTATTATTTATAAATAATAATTTTGTTTATGAAGGCTTTGTTAATAAAACAAATTTTTCATATATGTAAATCTGTTATAAAGTTCATATAATAAATTAAATCCATACGTATGTACATATGTACATACATATGTATGTACATACATATGTATGTATGTAAGTACTCTGTAATGTGAAAGAAATATACCTTTGGATGCATACATACATATTTCAATACATACATACATAGATACATACATACTTATGTATGTAGGTATGTACATAATCTGGGGTCAAATTACGGCACTCGTTAACGAACGAAATTACGAAATATTTCAATAGAGTTTATATGGAAATATTTTAAAAATTCGAACGGTATGGAGTGCCGTAATTTGCCCCCAGGTCTTTCGTGAATAAAATTCCCCATGTAATTTTTCCGCGGAATTATTTCCTAATCAGGGGGCAAATTACTGCACTCGATACCGTTAAAATATTTCCATATAAACTCTATTGAAATATTTCGTAATTTCGTTCGTTAACGAGTGCCGTAATTTGACCGCAGTGCTATCATGAATAAAATTTCGCGTGAAATTTCTCACTTTTCCAATTAGCATTTTTTGTTTTCACTATTACTTGCTATTAGTTCGAATTATTCACAGGAAAAAACTTCACACGGAATTTTATTCCTGATAGCCCTGATTATGACCAACGCCAAGCGGACATGTGTCGTTGTTGTAAAAAAAATAAATGAACAAAATGTCTAAAGAAATAACGGCACTTTTGGTCGCCACTCAATAAAAAAAGTGATATCAATCAGAGAACCGATTGAGACCATTCGCAATTGCTAACAATTCATAAATTCGTTGCTTTTGCCATGCATTTATTGGACAACAATAACAAATGTAATTGCTATGATACCATTCATTGCGATTTGTTGATTGGTCATACGCACTCTATTATTACAATGCCGATATAACACAAGCAACGAAATGAAATGATGCAGCATGAAAGAATGGAATTCTTTAATACTATTCACTCAGTATTCGCTGATCTTTTGTATATTACGTTTAAATAACAAGTTTATTTTAAGTGATTTTAATGGTTATAAATGAAAAAATGCAGTTTGAGGGAGGAAATTTTAGAAAAAATAAATGCCGATATTTACGGTGTTAGAAAAAAAATAAAATACAAAAAGTAAAATTTGTAAAGAATAAATAAGATCTGAAATGTATTTCAAATAACTGTTTCATATAAAAGTTGACATATAATACATTTCTGTTCACTGATATCAATACCATTTTTTTGATACGTTGTAGATTTTGGTGTGACGCATGTTTCTGCATCATTAACTCAAATATCGCGTTTTTTGAATTATGTCACTATTCTCGCAAATGAGCGATATGTGTGTACATAATTATAAAAATTAACTTTTTTTAAATTAATTTATGATCTGTCCCACAATGTCGACAACGTTCGACATACAGTTACATTGGAAACAACAACAAAATTTTAAAATTTCTGTTTGTTTTTAATGTATGTACATAAAGCTACGGTCACATTTGTCAAATATTTGCCAAAAAAAAATCGTAACCAACAAACACTAATGAAAAAAGTTTTGATCCTGACACTTGTTTATCAAATTAAACAGTTTCGAACACAACTATAGATAATGTCATAGAATCCAACATTATTGGCTATTCTTTAACTTAACAAACTTTTCTCTGAATTGAAAGAATTTTCATTAGTATTTAGTGGTTACGCTTTTTTGGGGAAATGTTTGACAAGTGTGGCCGTACCTCAAGTGTACTACAAGTCGAACGATGGCGGCATCGTAGGAGAGTCCCTTATATTGAAAGCAAACTTTAGTTACATGTCTTCGGGTGGTTACTGGTTTGCTGCACAATATTATGAATCAGGGATTGCAAGTAACGATTATTTTCTAAATTTAAACGAAAAAAATCACTAATAGATAAGTGCTACGTGCATAAGGAATATACCAAGATACTCCATGTTACATGGACTACCTATAGATTTTTATTTATTTTTTATTTTTATTAAAAAAACAACTTTACCGATTATTTTTTTGATATTTATTTATTCATCAGAAAATAATAGTTATTTTGTTACTTATTTGTTCCTCACAAAATAAAAGTTACTTTTTTATTCTTTATTTTCAATCTGTCCACTAAAACAATAAGTAAATTTGATTAAATAACATTGATAAAAAAAATTTAATTTTTAAAATAAATAAACTAAAAAAGTAAATAATTGAAATTTATTTGCTGGTGGTTTAGCATGTCTATATACGCATTTCATTGGCGCTTGAGCCAAATCATCAGTAGACTTTAACCACAAATTTTGATCAGTCACAAACCTCTTACTTTATGTACAGACTTTCAAAGAGGCTTGTGACTGGTTTGTGGTTGAAGTCTACTGATGATTTGGTTCAAGCGCCAATGAAATGCGTATATAGACATGCTAAACCCCCAGCAAACAAATTTAAATTATTGTATGTAAATTCTGACAATATGTCAAATAATAAATTTATTTAAAGTAAAAAAAGTAAATTTAATTCAACATATAAGTTTTTTAACGCAAAAATTAAAAAACGTAAAAAAATAACGCTTTCTAAATTTTAAAAATTAAGCAAAAAAAAATCAAAAAGTTAGTGTTATTTTGTGAGGAATAAATAAAAGTAACAAAATAACTTTTATTTTGTGAGGAATAAATAAAAATCAAGAAAAAACTTTTATTTTCTGAGGAATAAATAAAAATCAAGAAATAATTATTTATGTATTAAAAAGTAATTTTTAAAATAAACATTATAACCGTTATGGTCCCTGTTAAGAATATATTATTATTGCGCCAAACCGATATGTCTAAATTCATAAAAAATAGCTTAAATTAAATTACTCTATCCGATAGATAATTAAAAAAATTATAAATTGGCGACTGACTTTAGTTTCCAAAAAAAAAATTCACAAATTATTACGGTGAGAAGAATACCCTGAGAGAAGAATATTTGTTTATGTCTTCATTGGGTTGTATGCAAATTGAAAACTTAAAACGTGTTTTCTGTAAAACTGTTTTTTTTTGAGTTGTGACACTATTGAAGTAAATGAGCGACACAGTTTCCTATTAGCTCCATATTTCACTTTGATAAGTAGAAAAGTAAATTGAAAAGACCGATAATCAATATCGATAGTGGTAAAAATTGCAGACATGAAAAAAAATTAAGGGAGTTTTTTATAATTTATTGGATTATAATCTTTAATTTCAAAGTATTTATTACCGATGTTTAAATACAATATTAACAGCAATAAAAATGAAACTAAGAAGGGGTATTGTAGCTGACTAGCAAAGTCTGTAGACAGAACTTTGTTCAGTAACACGGTAGTATTCTATATGTTAGACCACATCTCGAAACTATGGAACAGAAATAGGTCACTTTGGATCAATCATGTCCAAATCTTCATTTTCTGTGCACAATTGTGCTACAAAAACAATAAAAAAAACTCACACCGACGCTTGTTCTCTTCTATTTCAGTTTGATTTCAGTCGTTAATTGAGTGTTAACGAGTGCACATGTGCGGATGCTTACTGATTTTTTTCAGCTTTATTGTTTTTTCAGCTTTGATTAAATTTCAAAATAAACCAGCAAACAAAATAGTATAATGGAAGACAGAAATTTTTGTTTTGTCATTAAAAATGCTTTTGGTAACATGCAATGCATTTTATGTTACCAAACATTTAAAACAAAGAAAACATTTTCATTTAAAAGGCATTTTGACCTTTTTCACAAAGAAATACATAAATTAAAAGAGGAAAAAAGGAAAATATTTTTTGTTGAGCAAAAAAACCTTTATATGCAAAAAATTAAAGAATGGGTTCTGCAAGAAGAGCAAAATGAAGAAATTTTGCAAAATAAAAAATTAAAAATTGAGATTTCAAGCCAAAAATTTATTTGTTCCAAGCAGAGAAATAAATTAAGTTCTTCAAATTTAAAACATATTTTGTTAATAAGAAATTGTTACAAAGTCTTAAATTTGGAAAACTTAATTTATAATGCCTAAATACACTTAGTTTTATAAGTTTTAACTGTAAATTAAAAAAAAAATTTAAAAGTAAAATTCATTACATTTGTAATGGTTAGTTTTGTGTTTGCTGGGCAATATTATCTTATCCAATACAGACGCATTTAATTTATTGAGAGTTTTGGACATCATTGCTTTGGATGGAGTCCTCTCAATTCGAAAGTTTATTTTGGATTCTTACATTCAATATCTAATGAATTGCAACTACGAATTAATTCCTTTTAAATGTTTTTTCGTTTGCCAAATCCTTTGTGTGTGATACATTTGTACCACCTTGGTCAAATGTTTTTATAACAGACACTGTTGCCACTGAAACATTTATTTCCTAACAAATGTATCTTTAAATTTATTTTCTAAAACAAGTTATTATTTATTTGTGAAATGAATTACCATTTTTCCTTCTGCAAGCATAGCTATAAAAATCATTCATACATATGTATATTTTTTTCCAGATAATTTGGCCTTGCTCCATATGAATTTGTTATGTAATGTGCTACCATTCCATTTGTTAGTGTTCGTGCGTTCGTTCGTTTTATTTTTGGTAAGTTATTTTATAAACAAAATATATACAAACATACATATTAAATAAAATCAGTACACGTACACATATGGCTCGTTTACTTCAAAAACTTTGTAACTGAAAAAAAATCTAATTTGACAGAAAACAAGTTTAAAGTTATGAAGGTTAATGCTGCATTATTGACTCAAAACTCGCATTTTTGATATGTATACATATGTATGTATAAACATCTATACGCTAGGGGGTAAAAATCTTTTTCACAATACAATCACAAATTTTGAGCAAAGATCGTAAGTATGTGTGAGTGTATTAGTGTAATCACACGAACAAGAAGTAGAGAGTAACTTAACAGCTGCATAGAAATACACTCAACCGAATTTTAAAGCATACCTTCAGGAGCAATGTTAATTTTAATAAAAAATTGCTTGTGAAGTGTAATAGTGTTGCCAGTGGGGATAATTTTGTTAAAAAGTTGACTAATATAAAATAAATATAAACTAAAAGAGCGTTTTAAATGTCAAATATTTGTTTAAAAGATATATAGCAGTCTTTATAAAGAATTTATAATATTATATTATAACATACATATCTTCATTACATACTGTTGCCTTACACTGAAGCTGATGCACGACAATTGGGTAACAATCTCCATCTCATGCCAATTATTATGGCTGGAGATTTTAATACAAATTTTGCAAAGCCAAGGTCGCACGCTTTATCAAAAGTTTCATTTGACGTTTTCCACTTGCATATATGAGCAATGCTCCATAAACCCCCACAACTAATAATTCCAATACTATAGATGCAGTTTTTCATAGATTTTTAAATACAATAGAGTAAAAAATTTATATATCTTATTTTAGTTACCATAAGCGAATATTTAAAAAAATATTCATTACTAGATGTTTACACATCTCCCCTGTGTTCGGACTCACATTGCTTTTTTTTTAGTTATGATATTGTTGAAGTAAATGAGCTATAGGTACATATGTGTGTACCAGGGAATGAGAAAAGTATCGTTTTAAGTACTCTTTGAGTATTGATCGTCAAATACCTATGAATTCGTACAGTTTAAATAAAAACAAACGCTCATATGCAAACACACGTATTAATTTTAAACCGAATATGTTAGTTATACATATCCGGTTTAAACAACTAGAGCAACTACATATGTACATATGTTCATACACATTTTTTAAATTACGCAGCACAAACGACTATAACTAAAGTGTATAGATACCAGCAAAAAAAATAAAATGAGTACTTCTTTAAAAAGCACTTCTTAATTACTTCCAAAATAGGTTATGCATTTTATTCTGGTTTAAAGAAGTTATTTTTGATTATATATCTATTATATTATTATTTTTATCCTCTAAAATAAAAACCCAGTAATAAAGTGATTAAAAAAAACTAGAAAAAGCACCACAACTACTGATACAAACCACTTCAAACTCCTAGCAGGCCCGTAAGGTAATAAAATTGACTGGTTGATTTAAATGCTTAAAAATAAAAATTCATCAACTTCAAAAACGAACAGAAAATTGGAACGGGGGGAAAATTATTTCTTGTGAGACATTTATTTTAATGAGTAGAATATGTTTAGGAATTAAATGGCTTTCCAAGTGGGTTAATAAAGACGTGAATAAGCATCACTTCCTAAAACATTGATTTAAGTACTTTGGAAAAGTGATTAATAAACCACATCCTAAATGTAAAATATATTAGATTTACTTTACCAATAAAAAAATCACACCTTATTTTAGAGTGTTTACAGCAAATAAAAATTGAATCTTATTCCCTCGCATGTCGGCAAAAACAAACCACTTCGATCCAATGACACGCTAATGTGAAATTCACTACTTTTTGCTCGGAGTTTGAAGTGCTTCGTACTAGTAGTTGAGGTGCATTTCCACTTTTTTTCAACACTTTTTTGCTGGTACTGTATGAACTACAACCATACGCATAAGTATAAAAATACTCTGGCTCTGGGCTATTTTATTTACAAACACACATAAAGCATGTTTTAAAACAGCCATACACACCCACACATTTTCCATTCCATTTTATATACATAAAAATATATGTAAGTATGTATACGCGGGCGAATTATGAATATCATGCGTATATTTTTTTTGTCCGACTAAATATCCATACTCTGAGTATAAGTATATTCCGACTACAAGCATGACAGAGAGTCAATACGTTTGATACGCATGTGCCTTTTTATTTATAGTTGTAGCGTATTTTACTTTTTTGCATAAACGAAGTAGAGATGCTCTTGTATGTTGGAATCGGCTATAGTCATAGTTGTTTGAGAGAAAATATGTGAGCGTATGAATTGTTTGCCCAACAATTATGATTATACTCAGTTACTAAAATTAAGACCATTTACTTAAGTTTATTTATTTTGAGTACTCATTGTCATTATCCGGTGTGTACTAGTGTCCTGCACAAGACCATTTATAAGACCTTTCAAGACATGAGAGATTTTTCAAACGCTTTACCACAGCGAAATATTCTAAAACAAACGCTAAGCAACTGTTGGAAATACAAAAAATCCCAGCAAATGACCGGTCATTTGACTGGGAGTGGTGATGCCTTTATCTATCTAAGTTTCTATCAGTTTGTTAAGAGCAATGTGGAAAAAGTGATGTAAACTTTTGTGTACGTGTGATTTTGCATCTTTGTCTAACTAATTAAAAATGTCTACTATGGAACATATACAGCTGACCTGCTTATTCTGCCGTATTTTTACTTGTCATTGGTGATACATGTGGTGGTCACGGCTGCCTGATCACACTTGATGTATATAAGCATCATAGTAAACTAGTCAAAGCTGCATAATTATATTAATAAACACAATTTTTATATTATTTTAATTGTTTTTTATTACAAAAAATAAAGATATACACAAGTTAAATATTTAAAAGGATAAAAAACATTAAATAACCTGGGGTCATCTATCCTTTTCACGCTTTTGTCAGTCACCAATACGCATTAGTTTTTATAAATATCTAAAATATGGAAAAGAAATATACATACATATATGTATGTATATTTAATTAAACTTTGGAAATCTCTTTTATTTAATATTTTTACTTAACTTTTGTAACACTTCAATACATTTTCACAGACCGAACGAATTGTATATTTTGCAATAAAATGCTATTTTTTTAATTTTTGGCATATGTACATTAGATGTTCCACTCTTACATACATGTTAGAGTAGAGCAACTAGAGCAATTGACAGCCACTGTTGATGTCAATATAAAATTGTTGTAATTTTGTTAGTGAAAAAATTACTTTTGTGTTAGTTTCGGTCATTCATTTCTTGTAGGGAATTGAAACAAATGTCTTGCCAACAGTGTTGTTTAGCGTTTGTTTTAGAATATTTCGCTGTAGTAAAGCATTTGAAAAATCTCTCATGTCTTGAAATGTCTTATAAATGGTCTTGTGCAGGACTTTAGTTTGTGCCTGCTTATAAAAAATAAAATATAATGATTTCAAAATGTCTTAATTTCTTTTCATAACTGACTCATTTCATAAGTGACGGCTTTTAAATATATGTACAACAAATGAAAGCTTACAACACGCGATGTATGTTTTTTATGACCTCTTAGAAGCACCAGTGTGTGCTAGTCAAAGTCACACTTTGCTGAATTTTTTTTAATTCTGTGTTCTATAGTTACATATCGTTAACTTAATGCGAAAGGGGCCCAACTCATAATTTTTCGAAATCGATATTTTTACATATTTCGATAGACCATTACTAGATACACCTCGTCCAAATTAATAAAACTAATATAGCACTAAATTTGTAAAGTGTTTTTAATAAAAATTGCGTTTAAAATAATTTTGTATTAATATTGCATATTTTTTTATTTAGTTTTTTCCTCCTCCTGTAAGCTATGAAAAGCATGAGTTAGGGCCTTTTAGTATTAAGTTAACGATATGTATGTTTCCTTATATCTTGTAAAGTACTTATTACATTTTGAGAAATGAGATATCGTTAAAAACATCTTGAGAACACATAAAGCCAGGAATAAGTAGAGTTTTTTGAAATACATGCTCTGTTGGATATCAAGCTAAAGGATTTACATATAAGCTATATACATACATATACATGTGTACATATGTACATAAGCCCGTCATAAGCCCGTCAACCAAACACCAATAAAGCTAAAAAATAAATTCAGTTGAAAGTAATTTAGGTCAAATGCTCATACAAGGATATTTTTGAAAGGAGGGTACTTGTTGTTTATACGAGTACATATCCGCTCGTAAGTGTGATTTTTATACAATTCATACACACACATACATACATACACATTTGTATGTACATATGTATTAATTTAGAGGAGTACAGAAAATAATCTAATGGATATAAGAAATAAAGAGGACACACCTTGACTGTCACTAGCGTAATAACTTTTAAATTTATTTAAAAAAATCAAACTTATTCCTGGTAAGCTTGATATGTACTTTGTTATTTGTAGGGCGCGCCAAATGGTGTTTGTAAATAAATTACTGTGTACATATTTTAATGGGTGCAACCTCTAAAAAAAAAAACAAACGAAAAACTTCCAAAGAATTCAATAAGATCCAAATGTTATGATCCGGAAGAAGTGCCAATGCGAAACATTTACAAAGATTTTCACATAAGTTTGTCTTTGCAGGAGGTTTTATTTCTTGATATATGTAGATTACATTACTCAAAGAACGTCATAGCTCAAAAAATGGAAGTTTTGAGTTAATGATGCAGAATTAATCCTTAATATTTGGCCCAAGTTGCTGTATTATTTTTTTTAATGTTCATATCACTATCATAATAGAGGCAGGCATTGTATGCCGGCCGAGTCACACATTATTTTTGTTGATCCACTCGTAATTCAGCTGCAAGAAAGATGGAGAAAGAAATACAAATATCTCTATTTTTTTCTTACAGCTGAATTACCAGTTGATGAACAAAAGTTGAAGTGTGTGGACCGAGACAAAGAAAGGCCCGGATCACACAATTCAATTTCTATTGAGAACTGTGTTAGTCCCGGTTCACACACTTTAACTTTTGTTGATCAACTCGTAGTTCAGTTGTAAGAAATACAAATTTATATTTTTCTCTACCAGCTGAAATAAAAATTGATCAAAAGCAGTTGACGTGTGTGAAACGGGTCTTACAAATTGACATGACAAGTTCGGTTGACAGTTGAAATTGGGTTGTTTTATCCACAATCTTGAGCTCGTTTTTCGATCACAAATCATACTCCTGTTGTAAGAAAATGGTACCCTACACATGAATCATACCAAAGAATCATTTATGATACGATTTGCTGATTCGTTTTTGAGCAATTTGATTGTAGATTAAATCATTAAATCGACTTTTTGCGGTTTATTTGCATTTTGCCTCTATTTTCAAGAAATCACTATTTGATCATACAGATGAAGCATCCTTTTTCAATAACCCAAGTGATCTGATCAGTTTTTACTCACCAAAAGTGATCTGAGGAGAATCATGTAAGAGATTTCTGCAAAAAATTATCACCCAATTGTCAGCTGGGTAGCATGAAGTTTAAAGTAATATTACATATACAGATGCAGTACGTAAATTTTGATTATAAATAAGGCTGGTAGTATTAAATACTCGTATGTAAACATATTTATTTATTTATTTATATGCATATTGAATTATAATAAATGTTGTTTCAATTAGCAAACGGTCCAATATTTGCTGCTTTAGCCATCATAGCTGGTATGTTGGTCTGCTCGTAATTTCCGCTAAAATACTGGGCATAAGGACCGGATGCAAATATAGCAACGTCATCGCCACCATGAGTCTCTGCGGTTAGTGGTACTGTAGCCATATATTCAAAATTTGCATCAAGTGTATCTTTGATGGTGAGTCTTTTGCGGCCTTTAGTTTCGTACGTTGAGTAATAGCCAGGTCCGTTTGCATATGATAGTATAGTGTAGGGTAAATTATCATTGGCTACGCGATTGGCTAAACCAGTAATGTCTTGGTCGCGGAACTGCAAGTAAAGGAAAATCAAGAAATTATTTTGTTATATTTATATGTACTTTCAAAAAGAAATCATCTAGATTCTACTTTAATGCCTGCGTGTAGTGGGCAGCCACGTAAATCATATATATGTACATTAGGGTGGGTCAATTGTTTTTGTCAACAGGCGTCTGACAAAACCTAAATCTGCGCAAAAAATTCTAAGAAAATTACCCTAAGAATCTAAGGGTCTAAAATCAAAACCTATCTCCCGCCGAGAGACATCAAAATTCAAACTATTCGTTGGTTAAAAGCATTTATAATCAAGTAACCAATAGTGTCAATTCAATCACCAGTGCGAGACTCAAAAATCTCGAATGGGTACGTAGTTAAAGTTTAACATTTATAACCCTAGACACAAACTGTCGTGTTTAACAGAGATCTGTTAACAAAAAAAAACGAACATTTTTTAAGCAAAATGAACCAGAAAATTGAAGCTGAGTTCCTTCTGTACGCCTGCTTTATTTAGATATAACATTTAATACCTCCAAGGTCCATACATTAACCCACAGTCATAATATGAATTCTGGTCATTTTTGAAATTCAATTTTATTAAAGAAATATCCATGCAAATAGCCAAAACAAAATTATCGCCATAAAAGTCGCCGTGTCGCCAAACCAAGAATTTAGACGCCAAGACAAGTTGAAAAATCGCCACGTTTGTCGAGGAATCGCCATACATGACAACGCTGGTGAGAACACGTGTGAAGCCTAGAGTGGCCGTTAATTGTATGGATACTTTTTTTTATTTCTTCTACTCTCACCCCCAAATCAGTTTAGTTTTATGTAAAAAAATACAAAAAAATTTCATATCGATAAGTTGTGTTTTAAGGGGTGCGTCCGGCCATCAAAGTTGGCCTTCAAGCCTATTTTTTAATGTAATTTTTATCATATGACTATTTTTTTAAAAATCATTTTGCAAGAATATGACATTTGACAATATTTTAGATCTTCAAGTCAACAACATTAGTCTCAAAGAAAGTTTTTTGCTAAAATTAATATTTTAGAAAATAATGCGGAAAATAACCAACAAAATACCAAAAATTTTATGTAGCAAAATTATATTTATATGGAAATTTTTAATTTTAAGCATGTACAATAAGAGCTTATATATGTATATTAAATTATTTCATACATATACATATAGTCGAAATAAAGCTAAAAAAATACATTGAATAAATGGGCTCGGGGGCCGGACGCACTCCCTAAAACACAACTTATCGGTATGAAATTATTTTGTATTTTTTTTTTACATAAAACAACCGATTTATGGGGTAAGAGTAGAAAAAATATAAAAAATAAAAAATAACGACCAACCTAGTGAAGCCATATCAGCTCAATTGAACTATGAAATGGGTACCAGTGATCGATCTAAAATTAGATTATTTTAATAACACTTCTTGGCAGCCGGGTAAAAAAAGCGTTGAAGTTTCCGCCTTTTCCACATTGCAGAGATGAATTGGCAGTTAAAGCCGTGTTATATAAAATGTAAATAACTATATCCTTCAAAAATATTCGCCATAAAATTTTAATGTACATTTCTGAGCACAGCAAAGCTCGAAAAAAATAAAATGCATTTTTGAGTAAACGATGTGCTTATCAACAGAGGTTGGAATGGAATTGTTTAATTATCTGCTTACCTACTTTTCGTCCCCCAGAAACGAGTCAAATGTGTACTCTAAATTAGGGATTTTATATCCCAATCCCCGTTAGAAAAACGGCAAAAGGTAACTTTTAACGGGTTAAAATGTGGTACTAAAATATTCGCCATGAAATTCTACCAAAAAATTCTAATACATCAAATTCAAATTAAATGGTACTTTTTCTTAAATGACTCAGAGGGTTAAAATCTTCTACAAAAGTGTAACTGGTAGGATTTTACATAGTATTGCGGAACATATCATCTCCCTGAAATGTCCGTATAAATACGAAAGTAACACTTAAACCCTTTTCTAGTTCTGATTAATTTCTGATATTTCAGCGCCAGTCTAAGAATTGTCTATACCGAACCATTTGAACAAAAATTAATGCGAAATAAACATCTGGACTGATTTTCCTCAAGTATAGGCTGCATGATATTAGATAAAGTCACTTTTCAATCGAAAAAAATCAAATTAAAATTGGTCTATCCGTTTCGGAGTTACGAAGTCAAAGACACGCATATTCAACAGAATATGTACATCTAGAAAAGATATGATATCTTCTAAACAGCTGGAACGATTTTCTTGAAAGATATGTAGCTCAGAACACTCTCGATCAAGTCATCTTTCAAACTACAAACTATATTTTAATATTCTTTTTTTGGTCGGGGGTTAAAAATCAGTTTTAACCAAAAAAAAGGTTATTTTAACCAAAATGTCGGAATCAAATTACGGCACTCGATATACACCGAAATTTTAAAATACTCAATGGAGTTCTTAAGGAAGTCTTATAAACTTTCGATCAGTATCAATTACCGTAATCTTCCCCTCAGGGGAAATTACTGCATTCGTTATGGAATGAAATTACGAAATTTTCAATAGAGTTTATATGGAAATATTTTAAAATTTCGAATCGTATCGAATGCCAACTCATTAATAATTAACTTACCGGATAACCATCAATTGTCATTGTATGCGAATGATCTGATGTTACAATGATCAATGTATCATCTTCGGAGAACATTTCACGTGCCACTTGCACCGCTTTAGCAAACTCCTCTGTATCCTCCAAAGATTTACGGGCTCTTGTATCATGATGGGCCATGCCAATGCGTGCACCTTCGACAAATAAAAAGAAACCGTTATCGTTTTTCTTTAATATTTTCAAAGCTGCTTCGGTCATTTCACTCAAAGAGGGATCGGATAGTTTTAAATGTGCACGTTCCAAATCACCATGATAAGGGCAGTGGGAGGAAGAGAAGAGACCTAACAAATAGTCGGTGTTATTAAAATTTAATCCGTTGAGACCACTGCGAGACCAAGCGTAGTTAGCATTAACTTTTTGTTTACGTTTATCTTCTAACCATTCCTTAATTAAATTACGGCCATCACTACGTTTGCCGCGTATACCTTCTTCATCTCTAATACTAGCATCGATGAAGTTACGGCGACCACCACCCATTATCACTTTAAGCTTACGTCCTACATCCCATTCAATTAATTGGCGAGCAATATCTACATTATATGTGGCACTGCAATTGGAAGCTTTAATTTCAGCATCATTTTCCCAATTGCGATCAGCTGTGTAGGCATATACTCCGGCTGGGGAAGCATGTGTTACACGGGCAGTTGTAACCAAGCCAGTATCCTTGCCAGCGTCTTGGGCCCATTTAGCAATGCTGTCTACCCAATAAGCCGGATTTTGAGCATCAAGACAATGGGAACGCTTGACGTTTGAATTGACACCAATAGTACCGTAGTTAGCTTTCACGCCCCGTAAATAGGCGGTTGAAGTACAAGCTGAATCAGGTACTTGACGATCAACACAATATGTTTTCGAAAGGCCTAAAAAGGGAAATTTTTCAAAATATATTTGCTCCGAACTGTCACCCATTAGATTTCTGGTGGCTGTAATTGTGTGCACTGACATGCCGTCGCCCAAAAACATAATGATATTCTTAGCTGTCTTCTTAATAGATGTGGCTTCGGTTTGCTCCAACTTTTTCGCTAACGTATCTTGAGCTTTCTTAATCCAATATTCCGGCTTACGTTCGTATTCATATTTTAAAGGATGAGGTTTGGAGGAACGAATATATGAATGATCTGTAAAAAAAAAGAAATTTGTTGATTAACTTCTTGAAAATTTTCTTAAACAAGTTAAAGTCAGTAATTGCTTGCTAAATCTTTAATTAGAAGGACCATATAAAATTGGTAATTACAAGTGTATTATTTTCATAGTGTTGACTATAATTAAACACCAGCTATTTTAGTATTTGTTTATTAAAATGCAATATATCATAATTTATAACCTAGTTTTTTAAATTAAAAAAAAAACACTTAAAACCCCCCGGTTATTTAAAAAAGTCTATAACTGGTTTCTAAAAATTGTTCTTTAATTATTCGTAAATTTTAATTAACAAAAAAAAAGAAAGAAATTTTTTTAATACTCGAATATGTCGAATATTTAATGTATGGCTGACTAAATTTAGAAAATACAAGTAAGAGTGCTACATTTAGTTTTATTTAGTTACCTTAATATCAAAAAAGTAAAGATTTTCCAGCTCTGGAGCTGTGGTTTTTATTTTTCTAATATTCTATACCAAAATTTTCATTCCAAAACATAAAATATATATATATAATATATAAAGAATAAATTCAGTGAAGTGCGACTTTGAACCGCGCACGAAAGGTTCATATGTACAGATATGTAATTCAATACGACCTTTTATTTGGTTTTTTCCGGTTTAGGCTTTTTTTTAGTTTTGGTGTTTTTAACGTTTATTGGATTTTTTTAGTTTTGGCACTTTTTTCTCGTTTTGGAAATTTTTTTTCTTTTTGACGTTTTTTTTTTAATTTTGGCGATTTTTTTTATTTTGGCGATGTTTCTAATTTTGGCAATTTTTTTCATATAAACGATTTTTTATTGGTTCTTGGCGTTTTTTCATTTTTTTTAGTTTTGACACTTTTTTCTCGTTTTGGCGATTTTTATTGCGTTTTTTTTTTGAATTTTTGCGAGTTTTTTTTTCATTTAGGCGATTTTTTTATTTATGTCGTTTATTTTTTCGGGTTTGGCGGTTTCTCATTTTGGCGATTTTTTTAAACAATTATTTTGGTTTTGGCGCCTTTTTCGACTTTTGGTTTTTTTTTAATTTTGAGAATTTTTTTCATTGGGGTGATTTTTTCGAATTTGGCGATTAATTTTAGTACTAGAAATTTTTTTAGTTTTGACGATTTTTTTCGTTTTGGCGATTTTTTTTCAATTTTTGGCGATTTTTTTTTTGGTTTGCCGATTTTATAATTTTGGTATTTTTTAGTTTTACCGTTTTTGAAATTTTCAAGAGTTTACCTCTTACGGTTTCCAAGATATAGCAATTTGTCAAAATTACATTAACTGATGGACCACACTCTATTTTAAATTTTTTAAATTTAACTGTTAATTGTTGTAGTCTATATAAAAATACACTAATTTTACAAATTTCAAGTGTCAATATACATATGTAAATACAATTGTATGTATATTACATGGGATTTTAGCATTTTTGTTGCATTTTTAATTCTCATGTATTTGTTGTTATAGCGGCCAAGGTTCTACATACTCTGTCCATATTTCAGGTCCGTAGATCTTACGGTTCCTGAGAAAATAGTGTGTGACGGACAGACGGACAGCGTAGCGAAAACAGTAGGGTCCTTTTCAACTTTGGTGAACGGAACCATAAAAAGGATAAAATGAATTAGACTTAGTTACTTTTACATACATATCACAAAAAGTGTAAGTTTTCCATCTCTGGAATCATCTTTTTAGATTTTTCTGATTTCTTTCAGCAATCTATTATTTCTTTTAAGCATGTAAGATATGTTTAATTTATAGAGGAAAAGGAGAAATTCGTTTTAGTATGTTATTTTTATATAACAAAAAATTTAAAGTGTTCCAACCCTGTAAACTTCCTTTTTATTTATTTTTTATTTTTAATACCAATTTTGTTCGTACTGAAACATAAAGCAAGTTTATTAAAGAAAAATTAGTTTAACCAGTCACTTTTGTATGGCAAAATCAAGTTTAAGCTTTCCAGCTCTGAAACCGTCTGCTCGATTTTGTTGATTTTCGATACCAATCTATTTTGGACACCAGTAAACGACAGAAGTTGAAACGAACACCATAATATCTGACGTCAAATCCTCTCAAGTGCTGATATGACGTTTATCAGAATTATCGACGTATGTATTCTTAATAACATTTGTTATAATATAGTACGCGACAAAATAATTAATATAGCCAACAAAAATAAAACAGGAAAACTGGAAAGACTGTTTTCTTACGGCCCTTTTCAAAATGTACAATTCAGAGCTAACAGGGACGGACTGCAACGCCAAGTTTTGTATGAAAAACGTTGACTCTTAATCATACATTGTGAAAAGGGACCTTAGTGTTCAAAAATTCAGATTCTTTGGACTAATAAATAAATCAGTGCAAGTTATTTAATCTCTATTTTTGGTTTAAAGTGTATTTATACCAGCAACCCAATAAATAAGTAAAATATTTAAATGCTCCTTAAACGTATAAAATGTGGTGTTTAAACGGCCAATACAGACCATATGATTTTGTTGCATACAGACCACATGTTTTGCGCTAAAATAGCAGTAAATTTTTTCCAAATCTCGTACTTTTTGTTCACATCTTGTATGATGTATTTTGTTACACTCTATTGTTGCTCTATACTTTTTACTTCGCGATCTTTTATTTATTTATTTGCAACCGTTTTTTTGTCATTTTGATTGTGCAACGAATTGATAGCCTGCTGCAAAACAGCTGTTTTTTACACTTATTCTAGTGCTGCCACAATATATGTACATATACATATATATTTTTAAACTACACATAATATATGGAGCCCTGATTAACTGCTGTTCACTTTAAAATACATATAAATTTAAGTTTAGTTCAGCTAAACCAGCGTTTAAACTTGATTGACTGATTAATTAGCCCTAAGTGAACATATTACGCATTGTGTACACCTAATCACTGAAAAAAAGCGTCGTGAGAGTTACAGTTAAATTACTTTATTTAAACATCACAAGTGCACTGGTGATGGCCACGGCTTTTGTTAATATTATTTTTTCTATGTATATTTTTTATTTTTTCAAGTACTCACCATAATCTGCGGCCACATTAAAACCCCCTAAAAGAGCCACGACTACAAAACAACATAAAAAATTATAAGCCATTTATATTTTAGAAGTTATCAAATCCTAATAACCACCGAGTAAACTCATTAGTCAAAAAAACAAACGGCACTAAAGTTTAATCGGCACAGAAATTACTGTTTAACTTCTTGGTTAATAATTAATTTCAAATTGACTAATCTTATCAAATGAAATTGGCTTTAATTCTTAATCGGATGTTGTAAATCTTTAATAAATTTAGTCTTGACCATTTTTTTGCGTTGTTTCAATGACACACAGCGTCGTTTCTTTGATATTATACCTATATTTATGTATATATGTATATGTATGTATGTACATACATATGTATGTCAATCGCAGTCATTTATGACAGGTAACATGGTTTTTTACATGTCACTTGAATCTCTTTGTTAAACAACGATTTTATTGGCAAAAATAAAAGTGTGCGATCAGCTTATTAGTTGTATGACAATGAATCAAGAATGAATAAATTTTATTTTTTAATCGGAGGGAAAATCGTTTCGGAAGAAATATATGTACATCACTAAATTTTTTGGTTAAAAAATTACAGGTACGAAGTAGCTTGGCTTATGTACACATTTTGGCAAAAACCTCTTATCGCCGTTTTGTTGAAACCAAATATAGTTTATGTCGAAACATTAGCCAAATGTGCCCAGAAAAAAATTACTGTCATTCATCATTGCTGTTGTAATACTCCACGATTTAATTGTTTTACAAACTGGCATACCATACATGCATGAATTTCTCAAATGACTGTATGAATAAAATAATTAGGGGTTTTCATGAGAACTCTTAAAATTGCCATTTGTGCAATTGAGCAAACATGCGAGGTTTGTTTCAACTTGTGCGCAAACACTTAAAGTAAATTTGAAACAAACGTCAAAAAGTTCATTTAATGAAAATAAAATACACTGTGCACAATTGCACATCTTAAGTTTTCGAGTCAAAATTGTTGGGCAAACTTAATAAGTTTGTGTAAAAACTGTGTAAAAAAATTTCCACAAAAATTTTGACAATTTATTTACGAGAGTGTAAAAATGCACAATCGCACAGTTTGATAGACTGTTGAACGTTGTAATGAAAACTTTTAGAGCCATTTTCACAACCTTCTGTTAGTTGAAGGTATGATTTTGTTTGCCTGATAAATGGCTTTGCATTATAAAATCTTTATTTGTAATTTTTTTATCCATTAAATATTATTATTATTGATAATAACAATTTAAAAAATTTATTATTCGGTATATTTTATACCGATTGTAAAAATTCTTTTTTTTTTGTCTGAAAGAGTATAGCTTTCCATTGGTCCCATTGTAAATATTTTTTTTATTTATTTTATGATAATCTACTTATTTGATTGCTGCAAAACCTATAAAACACCTTTGGTTCTTGTAATTACTCAATATGAAAGTTGAACAAATGGGCGGTGTTACTTACGCCCATTAAAATTTATTATAATATTTCACGCGGTTCTACTTAACCGATTTTAACTTGAGCTCTAAAATAGACATAATCCTCCATTTAAAAAATGGGTGGGGTCACGCCCATTTTATTTTAAGTGTTTCTACTTTACCGATTTTTAAAAGACTTAACACGCACTCTGAGCTCTGAAAAACACAAAATTTTACATTTAAAAAATGGGTGCAGCCCAGCAAAAAAAGAGACTCCAAAAAAGTCATGAAAATGTAGAGTTTACGATCTGGAAGTAGTGAAAATTGCGATCCGATCTAATGATTTTTACATAGGGTTGTCATTGCAAGAAGTTCTCTTTTTCGGAGCCTGGTCACTGAATTGGAAGGAATTAAGAAAAATTCCCTTTTTTGTGTTCTATGATAATATTTTCATCTAGGAAAAATGATAAATAGTTACCTATTTTAACAATTCATTTCTTTTTATACGAAATTAAACCCGAAACAGTGTTTTCATGTAAATTTAAGCAAATAACTTTTAAATTTTAGACTAAAATTAGTTCATAAATTTCATTAAAAAAATTATTATTTTTTAAATTCTGGTGAGTATATTCTAACACTATGGAGGAGTTACAAGGTCTTGTATGACTAAAATAAGCTTCTACATGGTTTTTTGCTCACTTTCGGCAAATTAAAAATATCGATTTTTTGGAAGCAATGAAAATGTACTTCCACTAGAATGACTTCCATTTTTTTTACTCTAGGGTACGCTCATTAAAATTTAATTTTATATTTCACGTACTTGAACTTATCTTCTTCTTTGCATTGAAGTCGGTATTTTTTTTGCAGAAAGAGATATTTCGTAAATTTTGCGATTGTATAGGATAGTGCGTCATGACCTTAAAGAACTTTTTTAACAATGTATCATTGAAAGCTAACAGGAACTTTAACTGCAAGCTTTGTATGCAGAACTGTCAGTTCCAGTTCACGTTAACTCTTAATCATATATTGTGAAAAGGGACGTAAATGATACAAAATCGCATATGGCAATCCTTTTACTAATTAAGTAATTCTTGAGATGACAGATATTTAACAGTGGCAGCCTTGCCAGATTGACGGTTTTGAAACCTCTAAATGGATAACCCTGTATGAGGCAATTTGTGTATTAAAAGACAAAACTCGAGTTGATTTTATTTTATTTTTAAATTTAATTATTATTAAATGTGTACATATGTACATGTGCATGTATATAATATGTATTATATATGTATGTATTTATGTATGTAATAAAATGTATGTGTGTGTACTCTTATTCGTATTGAACATTGAAACTAAATATCCTGAAGTTGTTCTTATGTATTTTGACTGTAATAACTATTTTAATACGTTTAAACTTGTTTGTTAAAATCAATACTAAAACTTGTATACATACATTTATGCTATATACATATGTATGTATGAATGTATATATAAAAATATTCACTAATGACAGTGGCGAGCATTTGAGAATACACCCTTAACAAATGCGACATAAAACCATCCTAAAATTAAAGAAATACAATGCAATTTTTGATGTGTAAGCATCTATACGCTAGGGGGTAAAAATCTTTTTCACAATACAATCACAAATTTTGAGTAAGATCGTAAAGCGTTATCAAATCGGTGTGAGCTATATATGTATACGAACAAGAAGTACAAATAAACTTGAACCGAATTTTAAAGCATACATTCAGGAGCAATGTTAATTTTAATAAAAATTGCTTGTGAAGTGTAATAGTGTTGCCAGTGGTGATAATTTTGTTAAAAAGTTGACAAATATAAAATAAATATAAACTTTTAAATAAAATAGCGTTTTAAATGTCAAATATTTGTTTAAAAGATATATAGCAGTCTTTATAAAGAATTTATAATATTATATTATAACATATCTTCATTACGAACTGTTGCTTTACACTGAAGCTGGTGCACGACAATTGGGTAACAATCTCCATCTCATGCCAATTATTATGCCTGGAGATTTTAATAAAAATTTTGCAAAGCCACAGTCGCAAGCTTTATCAAAAGTTTTATTTATTTATTCCACTTGCATATGAGACAATCTCCACAAAAGCCTACAACTAATAATTCCACTACTATAGACACAGTTTTCCATAGATTTTTAAATACAGTAGATTCAAAAATGTATACACCTTATTTTAGTTACCATAAACCAATATTAAAGAAAAAGTTTTCATCACTAGATGTTTACACATCTCGCCTGTGATCGGATTCACATTGATTTTTTTAGTTAATAAAACAATTATGAAATTATTAATATTCATAAATATTTAAAGTTGAAAGGTACCCATTTAAAATAAAAAAAAATTTTATTCTAATTTGTTAATACTTTTTTGAAAGCATCTTTGCTTTATTAACGTTTTTAGTGAGTCTAAACATACTTTCAACCAAATTCTCTATGGTATTTTTCGGAATATTTTCCCTTTAGGCTTTGGCTCGGAAGCAAAGTTCATTTAAATTTGTTGGCGCTTTATCGTAATGCGCAAGACGTTTTTTTTAATCAAATCCCATAAATTTTTAATGGAGTTGAGGTATGGGATTTGTGCTGGCCATTACTTTTAGAACCCAAGCTTAACATAGTGTCCACACCTGTCCACTGTAATTTCTTCATTAATATCAACACAAAGGGGTAGACATTGATAATTTTATATTATGATGAATCAAACAAATCTTTTAAAAATACTTGCCAAAAATAACTAATTTGATTGTTGTTTAGTTTTTTGTCACAAATAATTGTTGTGCCAACTTTTTTAAATGAAAATTGTTTAATAAATAACACATAAAATGATATTTGATATTAAGATGAATTCATCAGGCCATGAGCTCTGATGATTATATCATAACGCTACCATAATATTAATATCATTAATTGAGTCTATACGTGATGAACTTTCACCATGATATCAATTTGACATTCATCATGATATATAAATTCATCAGGTGTGGACACTATGTAACGATTTTAGCCGTATGCTTCGGATCCCCATAATATTGAAATGCAACTGGCTTCTCCGTACTGCAAATGGGAATTTAACTGTCCTAAAGTGCTTCGCTGAAGTAGACAATGCAAATATGAGGTATAAACATGGTTTATATTAAAAAAAATTATTAGCGTACTTGCTCGTATGATGCATATACACATTATATCTGATATATTATCTTCTTAGATACAAATATAGTTTTCTTTTATCATTTTACCATCGATTTTTGCTAATGATCCCAGATGTCACCAAGTGAAGCGAGACCAAACCATCAAGTTTCACCTTCAAGTGGATTAGAATAAAGTGCTAAACACTTCCAATGATATAATATATAGACTTTTTTTATAAAATTGACTCAATCTTCTTAAATTTAACTTTGAATATTCATTACATAATTTAATTTTTTTTCTTTGATTATTACTTTACTGATTATTTTAAATGAAAAAAAAATTGATTATTATTATTATTATTGATTACACTGTACAACAAAAAAACATTTTTTGGCTGTCCTTTAGATAAAATTACGCGGACTATATGGATTTCGATGCGTTAAATTCAAATCTGCTTTCAGTTTTTCTCTATCACGTAGAGATTTTTTTTATGGGCGTGGCTAATTTTGCCCCCTAAATTAGTCGGCCATACTAATATATTTTACTATAACTCGAAACCCGCTATTTCGATTTTAATAAATAATAAACCAAAAGACGCGCCACAAAATTTTGTTAAAAAAAATTAATAATCATTTTTTACCTATCTTTTATGGTTTCGGAGTTATTCAGAATTTAAAAAAGAAAAAAGTTTTTTTTATGCAAAAATCGCGTAATTTTTTTACATGAAAATTGCAATAAAAAAATCAGAAACTCAATAGTTTTATATTTTTTATATTTTTCTTAAAACCACATATCCTAGGAATAAAACAAGCTATAAAACGTGAAAATCCAGCAATAAATCTTGATTTTATTCGCAATTTAAAGCAGGTACCTAAAAATGGAAAAATGTGTGTAATGCATTAAATGCTGATCCAATGTTTTTTTATTTCAGCTGCTAATAATTTCTCAATAACTCCGAGTATTCAGAAATTATTGGCGAAATAAATAATTTTGGTTTAATATTAATTTTTTTTAGCTCTCAAAATGTAATGAAAAACTTTTAGTCGCAAATATTTTTCACTTTATGTATTATTATGTATGCTGTCAATAAACTAAGCTAGAAGCGCTAAGTATGTATATTCAGTTTTAAGAAAAAGTGCTAGCTTGAACTACAACACTTAACTATTTGAAATAAAACACCATTTTTGTATGAAAAATATTTGTGCTTTAAAAACGTTTTAAAATTAAAAAGTGTCTTGTTATTTACTAATTGACATTTTTATTCCTATTCATATCTTCAATTAAGTTTCTCGTCGAATGGACCAACAAAAATCTGCAAGCATTACTTCTAATGATTTTCCATTGTAACGCTTTTCTATATATATCATGTCTTGATGAAACCTTTCACCATGTTCATCTGATACGGCACCAAGATTTTCGGGGAAAAAATCCAAGTGCGAGTTTAAAAAATGAATTTTAAGCGACATATGGCATTTTAGAGCCTCATAGGCAGAAAGCAGTTCTTGAATGATTTCATGGTAGTTTTCACTT
The DNA here is from genome assembly GCA_905220375.1 of Tachina fera. NCBI lineage: Eukaryota > Metazoa > Arthropoda > Insecta > Diptera > Tachinidae > Tachina > Tachina fera. The sequence continues at coordinate 95,771,321 of LR999967.1, read as the reverse complement.
TTTTTATTTCCCAAAAAATTGTTACACACATTCTTCCACGCCGTTCAACTTCGTCTTAAAGACTGCGTCCTTCATAAGATCTCGTATTTGTGGACCAACGAAAATTCCCTCTTTTATTTTTGCATCACTGATTCGAGGAAATTTGCTCTTAAGATATAGAAAGCCATCACCATCCTTGTTCATTGCTTTAACAAAGTTTTTTATTAGGCCTAGCTTTATATGAAGAGGTGGTAAGATAATTTTTTCCTTCTGAACTAGAGGTTCTTCTGAAACATTTTTTTCTCCTGAAATAAAATTTACTCTCTTTGGCCAACTTTTAACTTTATAGTGATTTTCTTTTGAGCGACTATCCCATTCAAATAAAAAGCAACAGAATTTGGTATATCCACATTGCAATCCATTTAACATTGCTACAACTTTCAAATCAGCACAAATGCTCCATGAGTACTGTGTGTATTTAATTTTGTTAAGTAACACTTTCATATTATAATAGTTTTCTTTCATGTTTCTTGAATACGCTAGTGGGACTGATGGATATTTGTTGCCATTGTGAAGCAAAACTGCTTTCAAACTCGTCTTTGATGAATCAATAAAAAGTCGCCATTCTTCAGATTTATCACTGAACGAAAGTTCTCGCAGAAGACCATCAGCATTATTACAAAATATTAAATCCCTGTCTTTGCTGAAGTATTTTAAATATTCTTCTTCTCTGTTTCGAAAGTATGTGACTTTCACGTCTTTATCTACCAGATTCCATTGCTTCAATCTGGATGCAAGAAGTTCTGCCTTTGTTTTTGAAAGTCCTAAATCACGAACTAAGTCATTCAGGTCGCACTGCTTCGGAAAATAACGTTTGCTCGTTGGGCTTGTAAATGTTGAACTTGCAGAAGCAGCCATCGTGGCGTAACTGGATTCAGTACTTGCAGACTTAACATCTTCTTCCTCGTATGTAGGGGACATTGGAAGTAAATCATTACTTCTTAGAGGAACTGGTCGTTTGGCGGATGAAATATTGGGATATATGACTTTATTTTTGTTCTTTCTGGAAAACCCACGTGTTGTAGTCATACAAAAGTAGCAATCATTTGTATGGTTTTTTGGTTCGTTCCAAATCATTGGTGTCGAAAATGGCATAGACTTGCGATTTCCTTTGATCAAACCTCTTAAAGCCCTTGAACAGCTATTACAACATATTTTTGGTAGCCAATATTTATCTCTTTCATCGATAGGAAACCCAAAGCATAGCTTATAGGCGTTCTTAACCTGGGAAGTTATTGTCTGGCGTTGCGATTTTAAAGTTAAATCACCACATAAATAACAGAATGAATCAGCAGAATTTTTACAAAGCCTTGGCATTTTGAAACCTGCAACAATTTGATACAAAACTATTACTTCGCATCATAAATACAACATTTTGAATTAGTAATAATAATACTTACCAAAAAATAGATGAAGAAATTATCACTTTTTAAATTCAGCTTATGCTAAAATTTTTAGCTATTTTTTTTTTAATTTTGTTGCGGTTGAAAATTTACTTTTCGGTTTCACAAACAGTTATTGTATGGCAACTGATGAGTGAACATACTTATGTATACCCAAAATTCTTTATTTTATATTTTCTTTTAGTTCTGTTACCTGCCCGCAATGCCCTTTCAGTAGCATTACCAGATGTAAATGTGACTGCATTTAATGCATTACACACATTTTTCCATTTTTAGGTACCTGCTTTAAATTGCGAATAAAATCAAGATTTATTGCTGGATTTTCACGTTTTATAGCTTGTTTTATTCCTAGGATATGTGGTTTTAAGAAAAATGTAAAAAATATAAAACTATTGAGTTTCTGATTTTTTTATTGCAATTTTCATGTAAAAAAATTACGCGATTTTTGCATAAAAAAACTTTTTTCTTTTTTAAATTCTGAATAACTCCGAAACCATAAAAGATAGGTAAAAAATGATTATTAATTTTTTTTAACAAAATTTAGTGGCGCGTCTTTTGGTTTATTATTTATTAAAATCAAAATAGCGGGTTTCGAGTTATAGTAAAATATATTAGTATGGCCGACTAATTTAGGGGGCAAAATTAGCCACGCCCATAAAAAAAATCTCTACGTGATAGAGAAAAACTGAAAGCAGATTTGAATTTAACGCATCGAAATCCATATAGTCCGCATACTTTTATCTAAAGGCTATTTTGGCTGTTGTACAGTGTTATATTTTAAGGCGCATTCGGAAATAATGCGTCCACAAACGGTCGCCACTGTATTTATGCTTAGCATGCTGCATTTATATAGAACGGATATTTACCAATTATCAAATTAACAATTTCCGCTTCAATAACATTTTAATTATAGATGCGAAATTGGCGCTAACATACATACACACGTACATATGTATGTATTTAATGTACATACATACAAAAATATTCACACAAGAAAAAAGAATAGACTTAATTAAAAAAATAGTGAAACAAAATCAATAATTAAAATGAAGCAATCAAGACATTTATATGTAGTAGATGTTGTCTATGAATACAAAAGGAAGGTGTAATATTAAATATGTGTACACAGAGAAAAAACTGACTAATAGAATCAAGAAGATTTTCCCTATGAAACGTTTTTAAGCTAAGGGGTGTATCCCAGCAGATAGAAGCGAAGATTTTTCATAGAGATTCCTTATTGTTTTTATGTGGTAAATCTTATTAATTTTATCAAGAAGAAAGCCACATAAAATCAAGAAGAAATCTTATTATTTACAACTTTTTTTTACTCAATTTGCGTTATTTTTGAAACAAAAAAACAATCCATAGAGAAAATCTTCTTGCTTCTATTAGGTTTCCTTATAAATTGTAAACTATAGGGATTTCTAACAGATTTTATTAGGTTGCCTTATTGATTTTTTCAAAAAGGTTTTCCTTATTGATTTCATTAATTTGCCTTATTGATTTCTTCAATAAGGTATTCCTTATTGTTTTTATTAGGTTCTGATATGATTATGTGTAAAGCATCTTATTAATTTTTTTAATAAGGAAATCTTCTTGATTTTATTAGGTTTCTTAGGTTTCTATAAATAAACATAGAGACAATTTTTTTCATGATATTTTTCGTTCTTGTATAAGCATGTTTGTACAATAATTTCATTGCGGATTCAGGCTGCTTGTTAGCATATTGGTTAGAGTTCTTGTCTATCAGTCAGAAGGTTGCTGGTTCAATACTTGTCTCCTCCCAATTAATAAATACGTATGTATGGTGAGTTAGTTAATTAAGAATATAATATAATATGTATGTATGTATGTATGTATGTATAAATAAATAAATAACATCTAAATATACTACATACATACATACATATATCGTACAGAATTTAAATGAAAATACATAAGTACAATTTCTTTTATTTTTTATTAGGTTGCCGAATAAAATCATGAAGAAAACCTTTTTGAAAAAATCAATAAAATAACCTAATAAAAACTACAATATCTCTTCTTGATTTTTTCAAAAAGGTTTTCTCTATGAAATTAATAAGATTTCCTCATTGAAAAAAAAACCATAGAGACATGTATCATATTAATTTTTTTCTTTTTTATGAGGTATTTATTAGGCACTGTTTTCTCTGTGTATATGCTAATATATCAGCAGGATTTTTTTTATATAAAAGCAATAAAATAGTTATTTTACAGGTGCCAGAAGGAAAATAATTATTAGAACTACGGGAGCTTTTCAATTAAAAAGCTTAATGACAATTTCTATTTTATCGTTAAGAGCAGACGTAGAGAAGGAAGACTTTAATAACATTTTGCGAACCGAAAATTTTATTAGTTTTCGATAAATTTATTCATAGTGTCATTCTATAATTTCTTTTTTTACGATAGCAAACAGCTAACCATTTTGTTCCTTATCATATGGCATAAAAAAAACTAAATTATATATGTATATGATTTGATTAGGCTAAAGTTCGTATCGCTTTGTAAGTCGTAATTTACACTATGCAAGTCTTATTGCTAAGCTGATTAGTTTGGGGAAGAGAGATACGAGGGGAACATAAACATTTCTTTTCCCCTCGTCTCTCTCCTAGCAAATTAATCAGCTTAGCAATAAGACTTGCATAGTATAAATTAGGACTAAGCCAAATTACATATGATAATTATTAATAAACAAATAACACCAAAGTTAATTGTAAATATTCTGACAAACACTAGCAGAACGGAACAACTAGCTGTTTTCGAAGATTGAAACACCTTCATCATCAGATTTCTTTGTGTTTGGTCCACTGTGTGAGGTGTCACTTTGTGTAGATTCCTGCAAATGGAATATGTGAATTTTTTTGCTTCATCTTATTAGAAAGTTTTTTTTTGTAATGAACACAATTTTTTTTACGATCTTTAAATTTACAACAGTCTTGCCATTGTCGATTGCTCTTTACTAATTATGCACATATTAGTTAATTTGCTTATTTTGTGTTCTACTTAAGACAAACTTTTTGGTTTGTTACTATTAAGTACAAAAGTTAATAAGCATCGCGGGGAAAAGCACAGACAGGGGCGGTCTAATTAACCAATGGGAGCAATCATCCCTGGCAAGACGATTTCCTCTTCTTGCGCAACCCTCTGACGTGATGAATAAAGTGTATGACTTCGATAAGAGGTTTGAAACTGTTCAGGCCAATAGAAGGGAGTGGGGGGGGGGGGAATAGAACCCCGGTATTCCTTTGCAAATGGCACCATCAGGTAGTTTACTAATAGTTCCTGAACGCCGGCAGGTTTTGGTGTGCGAGTTGTGGGACCAAGGGCTAACTACCATGAGTCGTTGGGAAAATCTCCTACCATTTCTCAATCGGAAGTTTATGTCATTGAAAGATGCGCACAATTTAATCTTGATAGGGGCTAAAGAAGAAATAGAAATTCGGATAGTCAGGCTGCCATCAAATTGCTCAGCTCATGTGAGTTTACCTCTAAGTTATCGTGGGAATGCCGCATTAAGCTAAATCAGAATGAATAAGGTCACACTCTGCTGGGTTCCTGGACATGCCGGGGTCTTAGGAAACGAAAGTGCAGACAAACTGGCCAGAAGGGGGCTAGTATACATATGGTGTCTCGGATTGGACAAAATCCGGGAAGATATATCGACGGAAATCAAGAGTAATAAGGAACACTCTGGCTCAATCTCCCAGGATTGAGGCGTGCAAAGCTAATGATTGGAACGTATAACTAAAATCGTTTCATAGCTTTCATGTCCCTGAGTAAAAACAATCTAAGAATGCTCACAGAAAACACTTCAACAGACTTGAGAGTAACAGCCTGTGCAGATTCATTCTGTGATTACGAAGATGAAACTCCAGAGCATATTCTGAAGGACTGCGAAGCGTTATGCCACAGAAGATATACCCAATTGGGCAAGCACCTATTGGAGGATTGGGAACTGCCAACTCTGGAACCACTGGCAATCTTGACACTCATCAGGAAAGAAGGTCTAGATGAGGTGGTCTGGCACCTGGCAGGGGATACAATAAATCTACTTTGGTCGCAGTGTCCAGTGCTTCCCGCTAGACTTAATTCATTCATACTACTAAGTAAGTCTTAACGTATTAACAGCGCTCTGTTATGGTATAAAAATTTAATTAATGCATTTCGAATGATTATGAAAATTTAATTAACACAATACAGCAGAAGGGGCAAGCGGGGGCAATCCAGTAAAAGATATTCCTTTATTATTACCCATAAATTTATTTGAATTTGAACCATGTGTTTATAATTTATATGGCATTTTAGACCGGAAATATCGGACATTTCTTCCCTCTTAGTCGAATTTTCGACAGCTCACCGAATATATTTCATAGATTTTAACGTACGTAAGAGCGGTGATTTTGACACGGAAAAGAACTCGGCTGTCAACAAAAAAATCTTCGAAGAAGATGAATTGAATGTACAGCGTGTCCACCGGGAAGGTATACTACTTAGTTTTGCCGCCATTTTGGTAAACATTAGTCTTGACAGTTCCTATTCGTCAGTCGTAAAGAAGACACGTAGCACGGCTCGCCCATGACAACCCCGATTTTCATGAAAAAAATCATAATGAGTGACGGGGAACATATTCATTTGAATGGATATGTGAATAAAATATTCATCAGTCGACTTTGGATCCATTAAAAGTGACAGTCTGGTGGGCAATCCATTGGATCGTACTTCCTTGAAAATGAAAACGGCGTAACGGTATCTGTGAATGGTGAGCGATATCGTGATATGAATGAAAACTTTTTAACGCCACAACTGCATGCTTTGGGCTTTATTAACATGTGGTATCAACAAGACGGTGCCACATCGCATGCAGCCAGGATTACAATGGAATTGCTGTGAGTAGAATACCTTCCCGGCGAACACCCTGCAGTAGGTTAGGTTAGGAAGGGTGGTGCTATAACACACTTCCCCTCGTTGACCTAGTTGGGTCCATTGCGACTTCCTTCTGTGGACACCCGTTAACATTATTTTTTAACACCCATTTGCTGTTAGAAGTGCCGCAATTATCTGTTATTAAGCCACTGAATTCCCATGATGAAGCCCCTGATATCCTCCAGTTTACACTTACCGACATCACTAATGCTCTCATCGAAACGTCTGCTCAGCCACCACAAGCCTATGGCGTTGCAGCTTCGGGCAATGGCAGATAATATGTTCAATAGTGCGAAATCTGGAGTGTCAGTTTACCAAATGCTGCTCCTTGATATATCCGAGCATTGACCAGTCAACGCGCCTGTCATGATTCGCATCGTCTTCCTATTCATATCAAGTAGTAGTTTGGATCTGCAAGTCAAGTTTTGTGCACATAACCCTCGAGACTCGACAATCCTGCCTACTTCGCCATGAACGGTTGGTCCTGCTCCCTATCCAATTACTGAGTTGCCCGTAGTAATTACCTATCGGTAATTTCATTGATCTGTCACACATTCCCTTATCTAACGCTGACCCTATTTTGCCAGCTCATCGGCAACTGCATTTCACTCACTGAAGACTCTTCTACAGTTACTAACAAGTTTTTATTTGGCATTGTGTTCCTTCAAAGCTTTTAGCGCTGCCTGGCTGTCTACGTGGAAAATAACCTTTTCGCCTTCAGCTACATTTCTGGCCACTGGTTCCGTAGCCCTGAGGATCGCCAAGATCAAAAAAGTTGCATTCATTCGGCAGTCTGAAAGAACTACGAATGATCGTTCCTAAGATATAGACACCTGCCCCTGTGCCTTTCCCATTTCCGATTCTGTAAGGACCGCACATTCCTCATATAGCTTATAAGATTTGACCCAATACTTCCAATCCGGAATTACCAGTGAGGGTGTGCTACTTAAATCAATTTCAACGACCTTATAGTCAGTGAACCCAGGTGATCTCTGATCACTAAAACTGATCTGATCATTTAAGAGAGATGTTTGACTGTTAGTCCTGTTCTCACCAAACCTGTTTCAACAAGTCTAAGGAGACTAAACTTGTATAGAACTCTTTCAGTAGCTCGTTTTTGACACAAACCAATGATCAAACCCATTTAAATTACATGAGTTTGATCGTTGGTTTGTGTCAAAAATGAGGTACTGAAATAGTTCCATACAAGTCTAAAGGAGACTTCTATCGCCATTCTCACCACAAAAGTATCTATAGAAAGTAGGTGAAGAATGACGTCAAATTTGAGGTATTAGTTCATGATTGATTGTTGTCAAACTTAAGAAAAACTTGCAAAATTATTGGAAGTCACTCCAGCAGCAATTCCAAACCGTTTGCAAGCAGTAGAACTAGAAGAGACGTTGACAGACGAATTTTCATGTCTGAAGTGATGCTTGAACGTCATAAAACAAGTTTGATTTTGCATCGAATTATTGCTGGCGATAAAAATGGGATCCATCCTTCCATTCATTACGACAAATCGAAGCACAGGAAATCGTATGTAACTGGGCTTCACATACGAATTAAAGCCAAAGCCAGTTATGCGCTACACCAAGGTGATGCTCTGTAATTGGTGGGTCTGGAAGGGTCACAGGGGCTTGTACCGAACACAATTAATTTATTTGTAGCAAGCATTAGTTAAAAACGAGTAACGAAAATTGCAGGTTCTTTGGAAAAATCAAATTCTAGCAAAAATATGTACTCGTATATATGAGGCCAGAAAATCTTAACAGCAGTTAAACTAGCAAAAGCCAAATGGGGTTTTGCTTCGAGAAGGATTTTTCACTCGAGGACTTCAAAAATGTTGCAAAATTATATTGAAAACGATAAGTTAATTTCCTTTCCTTTATTCGTGCTCTTTCATACAAAACGATCCCAGCCAACACGAAAAAACATGACTTAAACGTACAGTTCCCTCAAAAAAAATTAACGTCTTACAAAATTATCAAATTTGTGCACAAAAATTTTGCAAAAATTATTCATCTTTCTTCGGCTCTATTAATTAATTTAGAGGACTTGTTTTTTTAATATCAATCATCTCTGCAGGCTTAATAAGTATTCCTATGAATGCATTCGTTATATTACAATATCCTTCTTGTACTACTACTGACATTAATAAATTCAAATACGAGTATTTATACACCTACACTTGCATTATGTGCCTTTGTGTGTATTTGTTTTATTATCTAGGGTAGAAAAAGTTTCCACTTATATAAGTCATTGCATTTATAGGACACCCAAATGAAAGAGGCAAGCTAAAGCAAAAAATTAAAAATATACATTCTATACAACATCTATTACACTTAGGTTGGCCTAGATTTCCATTGCCATATCTTATGGATATGGATGCACACATATTGAAGCAAAACACACCTATACTTAAGTAATTGTATTGCATGTACATACATACGTACATAGATGTGGGCACATTAAATTGCTAGGGAAAGAATTATACAAAGACATCTGTTGAAGTTTGAAAATATTTCGAAAGAACGAAAGAAACTTAACTGCAGTACGAGTATGTATGTATGCACATATTCGCATTAAAATGCATTATACTATGAATAGCCACACCCATATTATATAAATATTTGCTTAGAAAATTTTCAGAATGCGTTGGCTGGGAGGGTGGCGTGGAGGGAAGGATACAGTTGATGAAAATACTAGTTATGGAAAAAGTGTATTGCATAAAAATGTTCCCACTACAAGAAGATTATTTGTACAATTGACTTAAAAATATTTGCGGGCACGTCACGTTATCCGATATCGATCGAAATTTTCAAATACTTCCATATAAACTCGATTGAAATATTTTGAAACTTTGTCCGATGAGTGTCGTAATTTGATTGTTTTTTTTTGCATACAGTTCTGAAATTTCTTACAGAAATAAATATAACAATAAAATATGTAACCATACTTAGCTGTTATGATTAGTAATGATTAGTAATCGTACTGATTACTAATTTGATTACTTTTTTTTGAAAGGTGAAGTAATGATAAATAACGATTATATTCACTTTCGCATGATTACTAATTGATTACGATTACTAATAATGGAAAAGTAATCTGAATTGCTTCAAATTCCAACGAAATAATCAAAAAGTAATCCGATTATATATAAAGATTACTTTTAATTCCTTTTGATTATTTATTAACAATCAAAAGTAATCTTTGAAAGTAGTAGGATTATTTTTTGATTACTTTTGATTCTTTTTGATTATTTTATTGTAATTTCTAGTAATTCAGATTACTTATCAATTATTGGTAATCGTAATCAATTATTTATCAGAAATAATTTTAAAGGGAATTATATAATCAGTACAATTCTTTTTAAAATGTAATCTAATTGATTCCTAAGCGTAATCGAAATTTAACAGCTCTGCTCACAACCCTTCACTTATGAAGGAAAATCCTTAATTTGATTTGCAATACCAAGCGTATTTTTTATTTCCAATAGTGAGTTGATATGATCGTTAAGCACAAAATGGCACAACTATTGCTAAATTTTAAAACTTTTCAAATCGTATTAGATCGAGTCTAATGCCGTGTCCGTTTGTTGCAATTTAAAGGACAACTATTCCATGCCTTCTTACACAGTCGAATGGTGACGTGTTCCAGATTGTTCTTAGCTATGTTTAAAAAAATAGGTCCTGCCGATATCACATCTTTTCTAGATATATCAGGAGTTTTTAAAATTTTTTATTTTTTTTTTATTTATAAACAAATTTTATTAGTCGATATGAAAATAATTAACTTACCGTAATATTCACTACATTATTCTTAATATTTTCTCTCGTTTTATTATATTTCCATTAAAAAAAATGTAAGTCATTTTGAATTAACTACATTTTCATTACTTCCAAAAAAATAAGATGAATCAAAACAATTCACAGGTTCCATTTGCAATGATGGCTGAGTATAAAAAGTAGAAATCTACATCAGCTGACACCACACACAGTGGACCAAACAAAAAGAATTCTGATGATGAAGGTTTAGTGGCCTTCGAAAACAGCTAGTTGTTCCGTTCAACTATGTGTTAGTCAGAATATTTACAATTAACTTTGGTGTTATTTGCTCATTAATAATTATCACCTGTAATTTGGCTTAAAAAGCGGTACGAACTTTAGCCTGATCAAATTATAAATAAAGAAACAAATGAAGTTCGAACAACAATAATTAAAAAAACAAAAAATTTTTTAAATTAAATTTTTTTTTAAATAGAAAAATATATACATATATTGAAATAAATGCTACTAAATTCGAATTATTATTCTTCCTCCCACGTACGTACTCCCTGCTTTTAACTTTAAAGTCAATCCCCCATATGCAAAAAAAATTAACGTAACGGTTTAACGTGTACGTTAAACCGGTTTTTGTATAGAAATTTTGTCTTAACGTACACTTCAAGCACACTTTAATTTTATGGCGGAATATCTTTAAATAAGGCAGCAGTAGCTAAACAAGAAGCAGCCCAGGAAGAGGAAATAAATTTTCATGACGACAGGCGCGGTATAGGGTTTGATTTTAGACCCATGGCTCCGTCGCAAAATTTTCTTAGAATTATATTTAGATTTCGTTTTTACAGTACGATTTTTTATGATTATTTTCATCCATACAAATTGACCCGGCCTAATGTACATACATATCGTTACCTTAAATGCAAACGGACGTAGCTACACAATAATTCGAAATCGAGTTTTTGATTGATTATAATATAATTATAGTTTATTTAATCAAACTACATGTTCACGCAAATATTTAGACCTCTGCGATCAAAAATTACAACGTTAGTAAAGTAATTCAAATGGACGTAAAGAACGTAACTAACTAAAGCTTAAATATATAATGAAATCCATGTCACGCACTATTACGGCGTGCGTATAATTATAGCTGTTTTTTTAGAAAAGTTTTTCTTACGTAAGTACATTTAGGGCGACTTTTTGGGTTCAAGATTAAGATTAGTTTATTTCTCTAATTAGCTAATCCAAAAATTAACTTAATCTCATATAATTGAGTTTGATGTTTTTGAGTGGTAGTTTAAACTTCTTTTTATGTGTAGTATTACCATACTGAGGAACAAAATAGTGGCAACATTTTCTGTGCAAAAGTCGTACATGCTATCAACACACTTTGATTTTTTGTGGGAAGAAGAAGAAACTGCCATATTTTATTATTTACAAGTAAAATATTGCGCGTGTTAAAGGAAATATATATATAATATAAAATATATATATTTATTTAAGTGTTTTTAAATTATTTTACCGTATAATTTTTACAAAAAGTTATATGTTTCACAAGTGCTTGTTGTCAATACTCAAGTAAGATTAAACCACCACGATTGGTCGCTTAAACTAGCAAGTAAACCAATATAATCGACTGCCCACAAATTGCAAATGAAGATTAAGGTTAATTTAATCTCTAATCTTTCAACTCAAAAAGTCGCCCTTAGGTTCTAACTATTCAATTTTGTACCCTGTTTTAAAATGTGTAAAGTGTTTATGAAACGAGTTTTTATTTTCGTTGATATAAAGCGAAACGTTGCGTACGCATGCGCTACAAAAATTATACTCTGAAACTATGATGCCAGTTTATATTTTAGATTTCTGCGAATTCATTTGAGATAGAATCTTCTTATTTTTTTACAGCTATAAGAAGTTATCTTAGATTATATAAATAGCTATACAACTTTGACAAAATTATATATATTATAGTTTTTTAACTTTTAACATTGTCACGCACATGTTAAATCTGTTACGCCCAATTACACGGTACGTTTGTGATATGTACTCCATCGCTTCGAACAAGCTAATAAATAAAATGCAATCCAAATTTTTTTTATATTATTGTGTATCTTTTATTGGAACCGAAAAAAATTTAGTTCAATGAAAATAACACATTTTTTTAATATTAATTTTTAGCACTGCGGTTAATTTTTCTGTGAATTTCATGGTATATAAAAAGTAAATATATCGTTAAAAACATATAAGTATCCGTACTACAAGAAAATTTTCAAGATTACTTTATTATTATTGATTTTGAAAAATTTTTTGTTTCTCGTGTAAAAAATATAAAAGTGTAGTTACGTCCGTTTGAATTTAAGGTGACGATATGTATGTCTCTATGTTGTGTAATTGATCGTGTGTGTGTTACTTACTTACGTATTGTACAATTTTGTGGAACTTATGGATGTACTGGGGCGAGGGGGTGTTTATAGTTAAATATATCAACCCACAAATGTATCAATACAGTGGCGGAAAAAATCCACGTACGACACTTTTGTCTACATACATGAAACAATAGGCAATTAGGGGATTCAAACGTTGGTCTTAAAGGTCATAGTAAAGTTTGAAAATTTTATTTATTTTGGTGACATGATGAAGTTAATTAAAAATTTGTAAGTGATAAGTTTTCTGCGTATTTATTTCCAGAACTTTTATGTTTAATAAAGGCCGTAATACACTATCATACAAAATTGTGCGATCTACGAAAAATACAACCTTGATATACTGCAGTTTATGAAAATTTTCAAATTACAATAACAATTCTTCACACCAGGGTTGTATGTTGCAGATCGCACGACTTTGTATGATAGTGAGTCATGGCCTTAAATATTTTTTATGATATGCATAAGTATTTGCTTGTTCGGCGTTTATCGTTTAAAACAATTAATAATAATTTTTGTTAGGTTTAAGGCTTAAGAAATCGTTATTAATATTAATATATTTTATGTATAATTTTTTATTCAACCTTGCTTTATTTAAATGAAATGAAATATTAATTGGTCTATGAAATAATGAAAAACAAACATATTATTAATTTAAAATGTGTTTTATATTTTATTCATAGAATTTTTTAGCATCATTGCTAATCCGATTTAGCTGCAACATTTTGCTTAGATCTGGGCACACTCGTTATCATTTATCAAAATAAACACCTGCCTAGTGAAAGCTTTAAAACAAAGCTTTTTTGTACAGTATTTGCAGTTATTGTAGTATATAGTTTGGAAAATTTTTTATACAATTTATCATTATCAATTTCAAAGATAAGTTTTTACAATTTTATTAGAAAATTATTACACAAACATCATATTTCTATTTCTATTATTTTCTCAATTTGCTACATTTTGGGATCAGATTAACAACAATTAATTTAATATCAAGAAGGACATCACAACTATTTTTTGTATTATATATTTAAAATAAGCAAGAACATCGTATGAAAACTTATTGCAGTCACTACTTTTTTTATGTTCATATCTCTGACATAACTTTTTTTGGTCTTCATTGTAGAAACATTTAATGCTTATTGCAGTGTCAGCAAATTAACATTCATTTATTTTAGTTTTAGTATACATGTATTACATTACATTATTCATTGCATTAGGAACAAACACAATAAACGTTAGTCGAGGCTAAAAATATGTACATAGTATGTGCATACATGTATATGTATGTATTTATGTAGATAGTATATACAAATCAGAAATAATAAACAAATTTAACATACAATGTTTATTTTTTATATAGAAAATGCATGTAACACTCTAAAACTGGGTTGTCAAATCCAATGTAACCGGTGCAACTAAAAAGACTTTGAAATTATGGTAAAAAAATGTTAAACAGAATTAAAAAAAAACTTCTAATAAAATAATGCTAAAATTTAAAAATTTTTATTTTTTTTCAACTTTCAAACCCATAAATATTATATCGAGGGTTTATATTCAAAAAGTGCTATCTGCAAGGCTTGAAAATTTTAGAAAAGCGCAAAAAAGTACTATTTTCTCAAAGTGCAAGGGCTACTAACTAAATTTTGATGAATACTACCATTTACAGAAGACATCTTAATTCTACTAATGTTAATCAATTATTGCTCTTGGAATTCGAGAAAATAACAGTTTTATTTTGTCTACTAAAATATTCAAGAATTGCAGATAGCACTTTTTGAATATAAAGCATCGATATTTAATTTGAATAAAGTATAATTTATCTTATAAAATTTTATATTTATTTAACATTAAAGTTTTTACAACAACTCAAAAAAAATATTACTCAAGCGTGTCACCAGCGTGTTCTAAATCAGTATATTAATCGCTTTATTATTACGAATATGTATTTAATTCGGGTTAGTTAAGGCAGATGTGTTTCAGATTATCGTGAGTACCTGCCATTGCAGCCTAATCTCACGGTTGGTCTAAACCAATGGTGGGCACTGTCAATGTAGTGGTAAATTTTTTATGTGTTGAGGTTGCGAGCTACCCACCAAACACAAAGCCAAGCGTTTGAAAGATAATGGTGCATTATATATTTATACATAAAAAGACATATTTTTTATCTTGAGAGAAAACGTTGATTAAGTAAAATTATTAATTAAAAATAAATCTTTTTCTAAGTAAACAGTGAAATAAAAAAATTAAAAAAGATAGGACAATAATTCATCATGTTTTCTATTCAATAAAAATAAATAAAAGAATCGTTGCTTGGTGGAGCACAAAGGTGAAAATTCACCAAATAAAAATATGCGGTTGGATGTATCAAACATAATAAGCTTTGATATTGACATTTCGATAGGGCAATGACAAATTTTGGATTTCAGTTCTACAGTTTCACCTTTTCATCCAAATTTACAGCTTATTAATTCCCTGCTATAGAAGCTTCAGAGCTCACTCTTAATACAATTCGAGGTGTCACACCCTCATTCACAGAATTAAAAAAAAAATGCTTCGCATATCATCATCAATTTGAAATGAGACAAGTATGTTTGCTGGACAAATATTCTTGAAAAAAATATAAAAAAATATGTAAGCATCCGCCTGATGTGCATTCATCGCTGTCTCATCGACGACTAAATTAAAGAGGGTAAGAATACGTGTGAATATTATTTTCACAATTGTGCCAAGAAACGCCCGTGTCTGGTCTAAACACCGGGTGTAGGTAAGACGCGAAACCATCGCCCCCATACACCCTTATGAATGAACTGTGCCGACTCCACAAGGCGCATAGGTTGCATTATTTGATCATAATAGTTATCCCTGCACTATATCAGCACCTTGCTGGGGTACTTTGAGCTATCTTACTCTGCTGCTATGTTCGTGTCCATAGCAGCTTCTGTTGTATGGCAACAGCACCTCGAATAGTGTCTGACTGACCGCGTCACACCAACCACTAGCAAACTAACTAACTCCAAAAACATTTTCTTTGTCCCTGTTCTGGACTTGCAGGAAAGAGAATGGCCACAATGGGCGCTCCTGAATTCAGGGAACTTTCTGACGTTTCTGGTGTTGAACTTAAACGTATTAGCAGCTTTATACTGAGCTCTGGTTGGTTCGACGGTGGGGACTCCGCATAAGCAGAGTCTCCGTGGTATCACAATGGACCAAAACGGTCTAAGTGAGTCCGTGTTTCTAGCTGCCACCCCTACCTAACCTAACCTAACTCCAGAAAGCCAAGACTATTCTCAGAGCGATTTTGGTGGCAACCAACAGCCACCACGTACGATTCTACAAGTTCTCACGCCGCTTACACTCACAGCGAGATCTCAAAGAGAATACCTCACCATTGCCGGCACAACTCGACCATTCATCAGAACTGGATGCATGCCTGTGCCGCCAAATATACAGTACCTACTCCACACTGCTCAACATAATGCCTTTAATACCGTGGGGTATGACGAAATCGACATTTTAGCAAAGGATACTGACGACCCAGGATACATACACCCAAACTCCCATATCAGCCTTACTGTCGAGCAACCTGCACGCGTGGTACCAGAGACAAGCATCTTGTGATACCTCGAAGATGCACCCGGTAGGCTTCACCTCTATTGTATTTTGAACTCAGTGAAGTTCCACATGATGCTGCACCTAGTTGACATCACACACCTGTTTACTTTTATAAATATTTCCACATCCTTTGCTCTGTTGGCAGAGATCGGGTAGTAACACATATGTATGTTTTATGGGTAAAGTACCAAAGGTACATCAACAGAAAAAGCCACATCACCCCAGCTGTGGGCCCGGGGTTGTCACACCCGGGATCAAAAACAGATCTACCGGGGGATTAGTTAAGGCAGGAGTTTTGAAATATGAGATAAAATCAGAATTTTTTAAGTACGAGTATTTTAGATCAAATAATCCGTTTTATTATGCAAATTGTTCTCGCCGTCGACGCCACTTTGAAGCCGCTTTCACATACATATATACGGCGTTGATCAGCACTAACTAAATCGACATTAATTAAAGGCGTTGTATTGATGTCGACAATTTATAAGAATTAAATATCATCCCTATATCTCTCGTGTCAAATGGTTAATTTTAAATTTAATTTTGTATGACAAAATATTTCTTATGTACATATGTATGTACATACATATGTATGTATGTCAAACAACTAGAGTTTTAAAGGAATATTATGGGCGGGTATTGCGATAATTGCTCATACCAATAAAGTGTTGAGAATGATTTTAGTCTAGGATTATCGCAACCCACTTTTTCTTACATATGTTTGAAATGACAGAAGAAGAGAAGGACCATCATAAAGGCCGAGTCACATAGAATTCTTCATACATTATACGACGCCTTTTTCAACTGACATTAGCACGCAACGACGCAAGGCGGTGATTTCGCGGATTAATTAAAAAAAAAATCAAGTACCGTGAAACCTGAAAGTACTCTCACAGTAAGTGCATAAAATTATACATCACTATGCAAAAATAAATGTCATAGAGACAACGGTGCTTTTGCAAGGACGCCTTAAAGTTTGAAAGTGTGAGAGAAAACTGCTAAAACTGCGCAATTAAAACTTATTTAATTCAAGTAATTTTGAAAAAGTAATAAATCTAACCATTCAACCCTCAAGTTCAGGTATTAATTCAAAGGTTTAGATTAAATATGTAAGTTACAAATTGTAACATTATTTATTTGTTGAAGTGCTTTTGTTCTCAATGTTTATATTGGAAGCGCAAAAAAATAAATGGATTTTATCAGTTCTGTGGCAATAAGGAAAAAGTGCCTAAAGGTAGGATCACACGATTGCCGCAATGCACCAATTATTGGTCCAATTTATATGCCCATCGTGTGATTTCACAACTTATTGTCCCATACGACAATCGAAAGCAATATTCTGATGATTTCCGCAACCAAATGCAACTTTGGTACGGCAATCGTGTGAACGGTTGATAAGTAACCATGCCCCAATAAAAATTTTAAAAATGCGCCAATATTTATTGTGTTCTCGAGCAGCAATCAAAGTAGCCAATACGCGACAATTTCTTAAATTAATTTATTTTTTTCGATTTTTCGAGTGCGCCAAGAGTTTTTGTTAGTACAGCAAACTTAAATTTACTTTATAGGTATGAAATGTTAACATGGAACTGTGAGCTAATCTTTAATCCATATGATTAGTTTTTATTCGTTTAAAACAAGGCGAATTCAGTATCAGGTGACCTTATCAGTACATCAATTTTACAACACAAAGAACAACATGTAGGCTGCTGTGCTACAAAACCAATCTGTCAAAAGATTTCTGAACAAATTTTGACATTTTGGTTCAAATTGTTCAATTTTGCATCAACAGCTGATAATCAGCCAGACTGATAAGGTCACCTGATACTGAATTCGCCTTGGTTTAGAAGAAAGAAACTTGCCTCTTATTTGTATATTTAATAAGTATAAAATATAGAAAGCAGATGAAATTTTTTTTTATTTATTTTCACGTACAAAATGAAACAGGAAACAATTATTTCTTTAAAAAAATATTTCCAAGTAAAACAATACAACAAACTACCACAACAGCTGCTTGCTTGTATTGCGCAAGTTAGAACAATCGTATGACTGGACTGCAGCAATTATTGTCCCAAATTCTTTCTTCACCAACCTGCGTCAATAAAATTTTTATAAAATGGGGCAATCATGTGACTGCAACTTATTTGATTGGGATAATTTAGTTATTTTGCATCAATTTAGCACAATAAAAATTGGGTCAGATTGGTGTATTTGCGGCAATCGTGTGATCCTACCTTAAGTCATATTTTACTGTTTTGCAGGAGAGCACTTTTAAGCGTTCAAGCCGATTTTCAGAAATTTATTTCTTTTACAGTTAAATTAAGAAATTCTCTCTTAACCTTTATTTTTTAAGCAAACATCGTTCTACACACTATAAATAATACATTTGATTTGAAATATACCAACACATAACCTCTGTTAAGCTTTTATTCCCAATGAGATTAGAAGTCTAAAAAAAGATAAGTCGCAAGTCATACTGTTATAACTTCCTGAAAAATCACACAAATTAATTGAGATTTTGACCAGGTATACTTTCGAATATGCAGATTATGGTGGTATCATTAATCGTGATCGTGTGTGAAGCCTTTAAAAGTTAAAAGTTCGCCAACTTTTGTACTTTACATTACCGAGACGTACTGAATGTGACGGATTCTATGCGACTAGGCCTTAAATTCGAGATTTTTTTTTTTTAAATTTTAACCTTAATTAAGATACCTACTCATATTTATTTCAATATTTTATTTTTAAGTAACGTGTGTGAAAATGAAGACGAATTTAAAAAACTTATTTGTTCCCTGGTTAGGACGTCGAGATGCATTTCGTTGCTGCTACTGTATACTTAAACCACAATTTGAAAAAGAGGCCAGACATGCTGAATATTGTGCTTGTAGTTTTGTAATTCTCGAATCATTTATTGAGAGTATGTCTATAAACATTGGGGTATTGTAGCAGCAACGAAATTCATCTAGCCATGCTAAACCAGCAACAAATAAAATTTTCAAATTACCCACCCACAATGGGATAACTACAAATAATAAAAAATCTAGTAGTAGGTATAAAAAGTTGAGTGCCATAGTTTTCGCATTTCACTTAATCAATATTCTAGGAAAAGTTTGCCAACTATGCAACGTACATATGTATGTATAACAACGATGATAGTGATTCTCGTAGTTTTATTACGAATAGTATAAATTGATTATTTTCGAAACGTATTGACATAATCATACAATTTTTAATTAAAATCAAACGAATACATACATACACAGTTTAGATAAGAACACAATACATACTTATTAAAACATAAAATGTGTATTCGAACTAAATAATACTCAACACAACTCGTATGTTGTGATGTAATAATAACAAGGGTCATTTTAACAGTTTGGTTGTTGGGAAAAGCTTAGGTCAAGCAATACGTAGCAACTAAATTATGTATATTTATATACATATATACATATATATATCAAGATTGCGCATTGCGATGATCCGTTATTTTATTTTCTGCCGTGACGTAGACATAGAATTTTGTTGTATGTATGTAACATTTGTTTTTCGAATGTGCTCTCTCTCTATCTCTGACACATTTTTACAACAAACACACATGTGTATTCTATATTGACGTAGATGCGCAGTAGAAAAATTTTTTGTTCGGCTGAGTGCGCAGTTCAAAAAAAATTTTTAAGATTAAAATTTTAACAATCCGCAAAAATTGCTTAATTTGCTTTACTATGTACAGACGATTGTCAGATCTTACAATATTATCAGATCTGGCAATGTAGCGGCAATCGGAATATTGTCAGTTAACACGCTTGACAGAAAATCTCAAAATTTATTGCCAGACAGTTGTATGACAATAAATTCTTCTGACAAAATCGTCAGCCGAAAAATTTAGTTAACACGGTTATCATATGCAAAAATGGTCAGATCTGTTCTTATGCATTGCCAGACTCAAAGCATTTGTTAGAAATTGTTAAATATCAATCGTTTGCCGTTGTGTTATATGTAAAAAGTGAAAATACAAATTATTATAGACCATAAGCAATTGCAATGATTTTGTCTGGATATATTTTATTATATATGTATGTAAGATTCTGGGCTGCTGAATTCACTAAGAATTTGGAAAAAGGTTTTGTTAACTGAAATAAAAAAAATTAAAAATAAGGAGTACACTTGATAGTTAAAATTGTTTAGATTAACCTGTGAAATTTTTTTATCCATAAGCGAAGATTAACTAAATGGATCTCAGTTCATTTTAGTGGGTTTTATTTTTCATTATATTTACGTGAATATATAGACAATGAAGAAGTACAACAGACTTTGCATAGAAATTGTACGGAATCATCCGAACAACTATTTCGTATTGTTTTATTAGAAATATTTCGTTAACCTTTGGTTAACTTCTTGAGGAAATATATTTTTTTATATATAAATTTAAAATTTTTTCTATGTATCTATATAAATAAGGCTGTCTTGTATGGTGCAGATTATTTAAGCATAATATTTAACTTTACAAACTGACCCTTAAACTAAAAGCATTTTAAATCAACTAAAAACTATTTTAGAAAACTTTACCAATTATGGAATGAATTTAAAATAATCTATTAAGTGTTGTGTGATGTAAAATTTAAACTTGTTTAGTTTCGTAAACTAGAATGATGAACAACTTTTTTAATACGACTCAAGCACCATGATATTTTTTTAAAGACTATAAAAGCTAAACAAATTCTCATAGAAGTTTCGTTTGATGAGTATGTGCCTATGTATGTATTGTTAAGAAAAAAAAACGACTTACATACATATATTTATATACATATAAATACATGGTATAGAGATACATAAGGTTGTCTCAGTAAGAGTGCACTTTTTAAAATTGAAATATTTTTTTTTCATGCAAGTGACACCTCTGAAATTTGACAGCTGTCACCTCTGTCTATTCCGATTATTAAGAGTGGAGCGCTTTTCGAAAGAACAACGCGTTATAATGGTGAAAACTTCTTACATTGAATATGATAAAGGACTTTTTGTGGCCTCAACTGGACGGCATGAATCTGGACAATATGTGGTTTCTGCAGGACGGCACAACCTGCCATACAGCGCATGAAACAATCGACTTATTGCAGCAACGATTTCCAGAACACATTATCTCACGAAATTCTGATGTCAACTGGCCACCAAGATCGTGGGATTTAACGACGTGCGATTTTTTTCTTTGGGGTTTTGTGAAATCTCGGGCTTATGCGAAGAAACCTGAAACAATTCCTGAGTTCAAATCGGAAATCGAACGCGTCATCGGTGAGATACAGCTACATCTCTGTGCAAAAGTCATGGAAAATTTCATGAAAAGAGTAATGGCCTGTCATCGGAGCCACAATACAATAAAAATATCACAACTCTGTCATAAAATACTTGTTTTTATTTTAAAACGAAAAAGTGCACTCTTTCTGAAACACCCTCTACATTACGCGAATTTACTTGAACAACTAACTTCAGAACTCAAAAAAGCTAGTTTTACGGAAAACGACTTGTTTTCAATTTAGATCAGGGGTCTAATCATCGTTTTCGATAACGAGCTGATTCGGTTACGGTTTTTCAGCTCGAGATTATGGCATTCGATATTCCAACAATATAATATTATGGTTCGATATCGAATGCCATAACCTAAAACTGAAAAAACCTGGAGTCTAATTGTCGCTTTCGATAATGAGCTGATTCGATCACGTTTCTCAGTTTGGGGTCATGGAATTCGCTATCGAAGAATGTAATAATATGGTACCATATCGAATGTCATAATCTCAAACTGATAAAAACTTGATCGGATCAGCATGTTATCGAAAGCGAAGATTACACCCCTGATGGAATCCTGTGGTTATCGAAAGCGAAAATTACAGCTACATCCAAGCCATATGGACAATGTGTGAGTTTTACTAAAAGGGCTTTTTTGCTTTCACCCCTCCGAGAGCACAACAGTCGATCAGACCTCGGCGCCAATATTGTTTGCTGCTTACTGTGCAAAGAAACAGTAGCGAGATAACGAGATGATTCGACCACGTTTTTCAGTTTGAGATCATGCCATTCGCTATCGAACAATGTAATAATATGGTTGAATATCGAATGCCATCTCAAACTGACAAAACGTTTTCGAATCAGCTTATAATCGAAAGCGACGCTTAGACCCATGTTTACCTCAAATGCAAATGTCGGAGTATTGGTAGAATTAAGAGTCATTAGATTAGAGTCGGTTAACTGTACCTTAAATCGATTTTTATCGTTTTACTCTTGAAGTGTTCGTATCGTTTAAATCTGGATGTTAGTGAGTAAAAATGTGAGGCTGTCAGCGACCGTGTCAGCTGTTATATGTTTGGATGGATTTTAGATTTCTCTCACAAGATAAAATACGATGTATATAACGATTTTTTCTGCATTATTAACTTAAAACTCGGGCTGATCCATGCCCATTCATATATAATTTTATATATAATGAGGTCTTAGAATATCACAATGTCGTGTTCGAAAAAGTGGGATGGAACCATTCCCCTTAAAATTTAATATTATATTTTACTTACATACTTCTATCCAACCGATTCCCACGAACTTTGCATATATATTACGCTCTTGTTACAATACAAATTTGTGATGATAAAAATAGGAATTACGTAACCTTATAAAAATTACCAGTGTTGCCAAACTTTTTTTTTTTTGGTGTTGTAATAAAATCAGTGGACGCTAAAATTATAAAAATATAAGTTTACCTGAATAAAACGAGCGCTAAAAATAATACAAATTAAACTTATACTATACGCAGAGGCAATTTTATTGTACAATAACAATTCAATTCAATTCTTTGTTTACAATAATATTGAACATATTTTAACTGTATACAATAATTTTATTACACTTATGGAGAGTTTAGATTTGTGTACATCTTTTCTACTCGAAATACTATAAATATTTTAAACTAATGTAGGAATAAGGTTGGAAATAGTAACATTTGAGATGAATAGGGAAAATTAAAACAAACCCCTATTTGTAAAGAAAAAAAATACCAATTAGCTATTGCACAATAATATCGTAAATGTGTGGGTTAAATTTAAAGATTTATTTACTGGATCCAAAAAAATTATAAACCTTTAAGTACAGAAATTAGTTGGATTTACCTATAATTTGTTTTTTCTGTGTAAACTTTCTTTCGATTTCTTTTTGTCTTATATTTCCTTGTGTATAGTTACTTCCTAATGGAGTGAAATTTTTAAAAACTAAACTTTCTCTGCATAAACACGAAAAAAGTTTAAGTTTGAGTTTTTAAGCTCAACAAAACTGGCCTGAGCATAGAAAAAATGGCTGACATTGAAAACAGTGCTACCAATTCAAAGTTGGGAACCTCTATTTTCTAAATCCACCATTATATTTATGTACCTAATACATAGTAGAGATATTTTGTAAACTCACACTCATGCGAATAAACATGTTTGTGTTCATGTAATAAATAATGATGATTATAAAAGTATGTATTGGCTTGAATACAAACTTAGTATTTATGGCTATGGAAACTTAAAATTTTTATTTTATAGATTCGGCCTTCAAATTATTTTATTATCAGTCGAGAGATAGAGAAAAACATAAAAATCATAATTGTAAAAACATACGATTATGTATGCATGGATATATGTACGGCTGAGTGTACGCACACGTACATATGTATGTATATGTATACACATCGTTACCTTAATATAGAAAAGCCCTAACTCATAATTTTTTAGAAATCGAGGTTTTTGTACATTTCTATAGAAGAACATCTAATGTATAGAAAAAAATAGATTAAAAAAACTAATGAGTTAGGGACTTTGTATATTAAGATAACGATGTGTATGTTTGTATATATATACATATGTACATATGTATGTATGTATGTATATGCTCACGCAATTATGAGACAACAAATATGTAGATTTTTCTATAAATAGTATTTTATTGAATCAATACCAAAAATTTTGCTGCGTCTTCATAAGCCAAATTAAAAAAAAATTATATTTTTCTAAAAATAAAATTATTTATTATTATAGTATAAGTATGTATGTATATGAGTCCGTTTTAAATACGACTTTAGCTACTTGTACAAATTTTATCTTTGCATACTGATTCTGATCTGTTCTGAAGAATTTGAGGATTAAAATAGTTCACAAAAATTTCAATCAGGACTTTACACGACTTTACGATTATTATAGTAATCTTTCTTTTGGAAAAATTGCTTGTCTAAGTGTGTGATTTTGCAAAAACTGTGTGTTAGTGTGTGTGTTCTGCTGAAGACAAACCCAGGAACAGACATAAAAATGTTTACACTATTCTGCTGGGTTCTGTTTTAGTGTTGTAATTTTGTTTTAGAGCTGTTGGTACCAGAAAATGACAAAAGTATAAAGAGTATTGAGTTAAAAATAAAAACCATACTTGTATATTAAACTGAATACTTAAAGTACTCTGAGTGTTTATTTGGCTACACATGAGTATATACAGTGGTATTTTATGTGCACACACTTCAAGCATCAGTGCTGTCACAAAAGTGAATTCCTAAAACGGCAAAATGGCAACGGTATTTAACTAACTACATTACAAGGATGGAAAGTGCGATTTAGTAATTCTCAACTGTGATGAAATCGTGACGATAAGTGTCCACTATTTTTTTTTTTGGTGTACTGTATTCAGTCATTCTTCCATCAACACCAACCTGGCAGTAGCTGCCTCATATTTACCTTCTTTTTTTAAATGGCTATAAGTCCGTTATTTTCAATGATGGTTCACTTAATTTTTTTTTCAAGGGAGTTACATTTGTAATTGATCTGCCAGAAAAAGTTATAAACTCGTTATCGAAATATGTACCCTTTTTGGACACGGAAAGTTTACTTTAAAAAGCCTTAATTCAGCTGGGAGAAAGACAGAAAGAGATAGTATTCCTCCCTCTGTCTTTCACACATCTGAATTAAGATTTTGAGCTAAGTAAACTTTGCGTGTCTAAAAGGAGTAAAACCATCTTTATGTAAACATGTCATAACTTTATTGTTTAGCACAAAACTTTTTGTGTATTCCTGCAATTTTTCTTCAGAATTTTTTAAACTTGAAAGCAAAGTGACGAACAACCATGTATTGTACTTAAAAAACAACATTAATACAAACTTCTTTTTAAAGTCATTTAACAACAGCGGTTATTAATTTCTTAGAAAATTTCTAAAAGTTCGCGATGACGCCATCCTATTTGTATTAAGATTACAATTTTTATTCTCAGTTTAAAGTTAGCGATTCTAACGGCCTGTCCCACAATGTCACGAGCAAACATTCGATCGACAACTTGTATTGCAAACAACAACAAATTTTCTAATGTTATTGTTGTTTGCAATACAAGTTGCTGCTCGAACGTTTGCTGGTAACATCGTGGGACAGGCCGTAAATCTAAAGAAATAAAAAATAATTTTTAAAATAAAAGCGTAGGCATATTTTTTATAATTAAAACATGTTTGTATTTGGAAATTACCTTGCGAAATTAAAAAAAAAATAGAAGTTTGGGCTTAAATTCATCTACTGTCCGAACGACAGGATCATTCACCGCCAATAATTTCTCTCTGTTTTTTATCAAATCGCTTGGCTTCAAGCCAGAGATGCTGAAAATGCGT
Organism: Tachina fera; assembly: GCA_905220375.1. NCBI lineage: Eukaryota > Metazoa > Arthropoda > Insecta > Diptera > Tachinidae > Tachina > Tachina fera. The sequence goes on along the minus strand of LR999967.1, from coordinate 95,745,459 downwards.
GGCTATTGATTTTTAAAATGATGTTAATCATGTTTTAGTATATATATTTTTTAAATAAAAAAAATTAAAAAAACGAATAAATTTTATTTTATTAAGGTTAATTTTAAACAAGATTTTAATGATTTTTTTATGTTTTGCATAAATTATGACTATTTTTCATAAAGCTCTCATAATAATTAAGTATTCGTTTGAATTTCAAAGCCTACACGTTCACAGCGAGTAAATACAGATATTTTCATACATACATACACATATACATGTACTGTAACCCAATTGGCCTCTAAGTCATTCACGACATGCAGTGGGGGATTTTGGAACAAAATATAGGAAAATATTCTGCAGTTGAGGAGTAGCTATTGAGCTTAGTTTGGAGTTTGGATTTCATATATTTAAAGGGAGCGAAGCCAAAAGATCCCAAATTGGCCTGAAATTATTATTTTTTTGAATGTCCCGTATCTGCTTGCTATGTTTACACTTATGTGTTTAACGTCTAATTCGTATTTAAGAGCTTAAACACGACAATTATGAGATGTTTTACCATACATTGAATTGTTTTGTTAAACACCTCAATTGATATGTTTTCGATTTAAACACTTCGTTGAACACGTAAATGAAGTATGTTCAGTGTGTTTTTGATAACTCTGGCAACTTTGTTTTGTTATTAAATAGCGGCACGTTTAAACATTATTTGGTACACAATTAATTTTAAAAAATATTAAATTATTTACAAAAACATTTGTTGATTAAAAATAATATAATTAGTGTTTTTTATGGGAATTGTTACAATTTCAGTTTAACATTTCCCAGCAAAAAATTACACATTACATTACACATCTGAACTACTTTCCCTATAATGACTTACTTTTCTGGTTACCAAATTGCATTACTCGCTTACAAATCACATTACCTAAAATTCAAATAAATAAATTCAGTAAAGTCCGACTTTGAACCGCGCACGAAGGGTTAAGTACGGACAAGAGATATGTAATTCAATACGAACTTTAGCCAATATAAACTACAGTTTTGGCATTTTTTTTTTCGTTTTTGACGTTTTTTCAATTTTGGTGATTTTTTTCGCGATTTTTTTAATTTTGGCGATTTTTTTGTTTTGGCGTTTTTTTCGGTTTTTTTTGGATTTTTTCCATTTTGGCCATTTTTTTAGTTTTGACATTTTTTCCCGTCTTGGCGATTTTTTTGGTTTTTGGCTATTCTTATTTTTTTGGCGATTTTTCGTTTTGGTTTTTTTTTAATTTTGGCGATTTTTGGTTTTTGGCGTTTCTTCATTTTGGCGACTTTATTAATTTAGGGCCTTTTTTGTAGTTTTGACATTTTTTTCTCATTTTGGCGATTTTTTCCGGTTTTTGGCGATTTTTCAATTTGGCGATTTTTTTCATTTGGAAGATTTTTTCGAATTTTGCGATTTATTTTAGTGTTAGATTTTTTTTAATTTTGGCGATTTTTTTCGTTTTGGCGATTTTTTTTTTTGGTTTGGCGATTTTATAATTTTCAGATTTTTTAGTTTTACCGTATTTGAAAATTTCAAGAGTTTACCTCTTACGGTTTCCAAGATATAGCAAGTTGTCAAAATTATATAGTCAAAATTGCATTAACTGATGGACCACCCTTTAATTGATATTTTTAAATATTTTTGTGTTAATTTTTGTAGTCTATATAAAAATACACTAATTTTACATATTTCAAGTGTAAATATACGTATGTACTAGTGATGTAAGGAATGTCAATTTTCGATATTCGCGAATACGAATACGAATATTTCAAACGATATTCGCGAATACGAATAAGAATATTTGAAACAATATTCGCGAATACGAATACAAATATTATATGTAATATGAAATATTAAAAAATTGTTATGAAAAAGGACTTCACACTCTTGTTGGCGTACTTTAAAGTTAATAAAAAGTATCCAAAATTTTAATGTTCGTCATTGAATAATATTTGAAAGTGATACAAAGCACAAATTTCTATAAAAAAAATTAATTTATTTATTTATTTGTTCAATTTCATTGGAGAAATATTCGTATTCGCCTGAATTTGACGAATACGAATACATTCGTATTCGCATCTGCCTGAATTTAGCGAATACGAATACATTCAATACAATAGGGTTCCTTTTTTCACCTTTGGTCTACGGAACCCTAAAAAATGTACAAGTTACCAAATGAGGAGAATGATTTTTTTAGATTAAATAGATTACGTGAACAAGTTGCCAAATTTTAGTCTCACGCCTTGGTAAAATCATTAAGTTGGTAATCCAGTACGGAAGAGATTCAACCAAAAATACTTAATTCCAATAATACTTTGTTAACGCACTAATAATTCCAATTTGTGATTTTAATTTAGAATTTTTTTTTTATTAAAAATACATTGAAATTAATTATTGAGGGGTTTAGCTGGATCCTATGCAGATTTTACTGTTGGTGATGCAGATCATCAGGGAACCTTTACCCAAAAATTTCTTAAACAACTAGAGTTAGTCCTAATTTACACTATACAAGTCTTATTGCTAAGCTGATTAGTTTAAAGAACAGGAGACGAGGGGAACAGAAACGTTTCTTTTCCCCTCGTCTCTCTCTCTCTCTCAACAAACTAATCAGCTTCGCAATAAGACTTGCATAGTGTAAATTAGGACTTATTATGTTAAAAACTTTCATTTAATCAAATGAGAACCCCAACAAATAACAAAGTTGAAACAAGAACTGAATAATATACATGTTTTTTATTTTCTTACTTTACTACAATGGCTGACTTTTTTTCAGTTCTAATTGTAGTTTTAAAACTATGCAAAGAAAATAAATATAAATAACAACAAATTAAATAAAAGTTTAGAGCTGAAAAAAACTCAGCCAATGTAGTAAAGTAAGAAAATAAAAAACATATTGATTATTGAGTTCTTGTTGCAAATTTATTTTATGTTGATTCAATATTCGATTACAATGAAATTAGAATGAAGACTCATGTTGAATCGAAGTTATTTAAAATTGAAACTACGTGAACTTTATACTGAAATAACACGAAGAAGAATGTTGAAGCTAAAGTTATTTCAAGTTGAATTTAATTAATGTGGGTCAGTGTTGCCAGTTTCTTTCTAGAGCTTGTCTCATATTTTCGATTTGTCATCCCCAAAAATCCTCAAATTGAGTTTTTTTTTATTAAAATTTTTTCTTTTGTGAAAAAAAATAAAAAAAATTTAATATTTATGATTTATTTGAACGGGCTAAAGCTCGCATCGCTTTTTTAAGCCAAATTACATGTGATAATTATTAATGAACAAATAACATCAAATTAGTTGTAAATATTCTGACAACACATAGTTGGACGGAACAACCAGCCGTTTTCGAAAGCCACTAAACCTTCATCATCAGCGTTCGTCTGTGCTGGTCCACTGTGTGCGGTGTCAGTTGATGTAGATTTCTGCCTTGGGTGTTTACCGCAGACAAGATAATCGCTTCGCGCGCTGTGTTTGTTTATAAAATAAATAAAAAATATGTGTAGAGAAACATATTTGGGTATGTTAACCGTAGATTTTTCAATACAAATCCGAGACGATTGACGCCCGTCGTGATGTCAGCACTACTGAAATGTATCTTTATGTCGAAGTCGTCGAATTTCTGAAGATACTTTTGGCTACTTGGTTGTGCCTGATCGACTGATTTGACCGCTACAGACTTCTTTTTGTGGAGCTTTTTGAAGTCGCGGGTTTATGTCAACAATCCTCAGACTCTTGCAGCACTTAAAGACAATATCCGTCAAGAATGTGAGGAAGTTTTGGCCAAAGTGATGGAAAATGCCATAAAAAGGGCTCAAATGACAATCAACTGTGGCGGCGGCCATTTACATGACATCATATTGTCGATTTGATGTAAAAAAAATTAAAAGACCAAATAAAAATAATCCACAAGAAGAATCAGAGTTTTTCTATTTTTTTTTAGATTACAGCCAAATAACATCGGAAGGTTATTTTTGCGCCACCCTGTATAACACTTCGAGTTATAAATACATTTATATACATTCATATGTATTTAAGTACATATACGGAAGGCGTAAAGCAACTGCGTATAATTTGATTCAAAGCTGCCGTCGATTACTGTTTACCGACTTCGATTTGTTTATTTTTGTCCTATGCCCTGTGCTCCTTATAGGAACAAAAGGAAATAATACAGGCAAATCCCGGTATAACGAACGATATAATGTCAGGCCCATTTGTTATACCGAAAAATTCTTTATATCGCAAAGATTTTTTTCAAGTATTATTTTAATGATTATTATTGTAGACATGAAACAATACAATAAAAAGAATGAGACTAATTTATTTTCAAATACAAACTAAAGTAGTCACATATTTTGTATTTACATTGCTGCTGTAGATTCGTTTTTAATATTTTTTGCTGTTCCTTATACACAGCACACATTTATCAAAATATTCGCTATACAAAGTAGAACAAAATCTTAGAAATATGTTCCTAGCAAGATTTTGTTTTTTATTTTGCGATTTTTTCTTCATCACTCGTTATATCCAGTATAAGATTAGGCCAGTATTCGCTATATAAGGTTGTTAATGTAAAAAATTGGATGTTCCTTATATCGGATTTTCGTTAAAGCGAGATTCGTTATACCGAGATTTGCGTGTATATATAATAAATATGTATATATTATTTTTTGCCGATAGTATCGGTAGTGGAAAAAACTATCGATATTTCATTAAAAACAAAACTACCGATAGTACTATCGATAGTTTTGCAGCTCTATTGGGCAGGTGCGTTGAGCGATCTACACGATATGAAAATACTCATCAATCATTAAGGTAGTATTTGTAAAAGTTAGTTTGTATGTGTTACACCGACGATAATTGATGAATTAAATCGTAAAATTTTAATTTAAAATGGATTGACCCCCGTTAGAGGAACAAGCGTGATATTTTATTTTAATTTAGCAGTAGAGCTGGGTCGAATACGCTCACTCCGACGTTTTAGACACTGACCTATGATCAAACTTATTTAAATTACATGGGTGTTATCTATCATAGGTTTGTGTGTAAAACGAATGACTAAAGGAGATGGACCCAGCTCTCAGAATATCCTGATCTGGTCGTCAATGACCAAATGAGTCAGTTACCATTGTCAGCGACTACGTTGGGCTGTCGTAATAAAAATCCACGCACATCCTCGTCTTCGATGATGTTTTGCCGTCATGGCCAACAGGGAATTATAAGTACATCTTAAGTTTATTAGTGGGCGTTTGAAATTTTATAATTGTACGAGTAACTGCGTATTATTATGTCGCTGTATGTGTATGTGTAAGTGTTTAGTGCATTCATTAGAAGATTTATATCTTTTTGAAAACCATGTTTAAAAACTTTGGCCTTTCATAATTAACACACAAAAAAAGAAGTGGACTTAGTTGATATTAGTATCTATGAGTGTATGTGAGTGTATTTCAAGTTTTTCATTGCTGTTGCTGCTTATTATATTGTTTTAATAATTCATGTGCAACACGTTTGGGGGAAACAAAAGCTCGTGTACAACAAGCTCGAAAACTTCAAGGTTAACTACTGCTACAAGTACTAAGTATCTTTTATTCGTTTTGTTTTCAAATTATTTACTAATTCCAGTGTGTTGATGTGTGAATGTGTATCTATGTATGTATTTTACACAAGTCAACAATTAGAGAAGCATTAGTAACAACAAAGAAAATGAAAATACACTTAAAAAAAAGCTTGTGTATTTTAGTTTAAACAAGGAACGAAATTACGAAATATTTCAATAGAGTTTATATTGAAATGATTTTTTTTTTCAATTTGCCCCCAGTTTTGAGTCACATATTTATTTAGCTCGCGGTCGAGTAAAATGAAATCGGTTAAAGCAATGGAATATACTGACACAGAGGGCCCGAATAGTTCTCAAAACCAATAATGCCTTTGAGATACATAAATACATACATACATATACCGTTAGGGCAAAGTATGTAGTTAAGGGCCACTCAGACTATAATACAAGTATTAATATTTTTGACGAAAATTCATCCCTGGTCTTATATATGTTTCAAAAATTTCAAAAAACACAACATGTCAGAGCTGCATTTTCCACAAAAGTATTAATACTTGTAAATAATAATACTCTGAACGTGGCTTAAGTAAATACGAGAAAAAAATTTACAAATTTTTTCACAAACGATCATAGAAATAAATCGTTATGAATTTTTTATGATTTTTAAATTTTCCGCAACCTAACTGAAAGGGCAATACTGCTCCTGTCAACAGCCAACTGTCATGTCAGTTGACTCCTCTCTAAATTACAACAAGCTGCGTTATTTAATTTGTGTTTGATAGTCATTGATAGTTTAAAAAAGGTTAATTTCGTGCTCTCTTTAAGCATTGTTTTTTGCGAAAAAAAAACCCATGACTCATACCAATGCTGAGCACCATCAATTCCAATAGTTAAAAAACTGGTTTATTATACACTTCACCAATTTTTTTTATAAGCAACCACAACCTGAGAAGCGATTCGCTTGTCTGTGAAAGCACACAGTGCCTATGGCACAAATCGAACCCACGACCTCTGGACTGAGATGCTAGCGTCTCTATCTCTCTCTTTCGCTACCACTCATCCGCAGGGTAATTTCCAATATATTAATATGTGACCCATAAAGTATACTGTACATATATTCTGCGTCCTTCTAAATAGGGAAGACGAATAAGCGATGTCCGTTCGTCCGTCTGTACATGAAATTGGGGTTTTGAAGCTCCCAGAAAGGCTAGAGGATTCGCTCTTAGACTGTTGTATCAAAAATTGTCTGAAACAGATTGGCATTGAAAATAAACAAAATCGAAAATAAGGGTTCAGAGCTGGAAAGTTTAAACTTTATTTTACTATATAAAACCTATTTTTTTTTTTTTTTTTGTTAACTAAACACATTTTTATATCTTCATAAGAATTAAAATTGGCATTAAAAATATAAAAAATGCAGAATTGGAAAATTTAATTTTTTTTGGTATATAAAAGTAATCTACAAAAATAATTTTTTTTAGATATTTTAATTGAACTGTAGTGAATTTTAATCAGAAATAATTCATAGTTAGGCTCAAGTCCAGTAATTTCAATTCTTATTGAATGAAATATTTTTATTAATTAATGTGAGTTTCTAAAGAAGAGAAGAAAAATTAAACTTAGACTTTAAGCTGGGGGAAATACCGATACTTTTCTGTGCAGCCACGCACTTCATCAGCACCCTAGTCTATCTACTTGGGTAGAGATTCTTATTAACATCAGCTATTTAACTTAAATGTACAATGAAACGGAATATGAGAAACGATTGTTGTGTATACAATTGACACAAAGGTAAATCAATTGTATACACAACAATCGTTTCTCATATTCCGTTTCATTGTACATTTAAGTTAAATAGCTGATGTTAATAAGAATCTCTACCCAAGTTTAATTTTTCTTCTCTTCTTTAGAAACTCACATTAATTAATAAAAATATTTCATTCAATAAGAATTGAAATTACTGAACTTGAGCCTAACTATGAATTATTTGTGATTAATAATTTTTTTTTTAATTTTTTTCTATAAATTAAACATAAGATAAGAGGTTTGTGACTATTCGGAATGTGTTGTTGAAGTCTACTGATGATTTGTCACAGCAACAATGAAATGCATATAGACCAAGCTGAACCACCAACAAATAAATTTCAAATTAAAACATATTTTATATTTTTAATATAAATAGATTGGTATTACACAACACAAAAATCTAAAAGGATGATTACAGGGTTGAAAGATTTAATTTTTTTGCATATAGAATTAACTAGGTCAAATTAATTTTTTCTTTATATGAAAGAAAGAGTTTGGTATAAAAAATTTGAAAAATATAAAATAGCTCCAGAGCTGGCAAATGTTAAACCTTTTTGGGATAAATATATAAAAGTAACTACATAAAATAATTTTGTTCTTTGTTTATAAAACATATGTGTGGCAAAAAGGAAAAAGTGCTTAAGTCGAGATAAGCTGATTTTAAGTTAATGGTACCTCCGTAATATGCATATTCGAAAGTACCCCTGATCAAAATCTTAATTAATTTGTGTGAATTTTCAGGCTTGCGACTTATCTTTTTTAGACTTCTAATCTCATTTGGAATAATAGCTTAATTTAGGTTATACTTTGGTATAATTTTATTTAAATAACTTTTTCGACCTTTTTATAAATAACGATATGCGAGTATAAATAATCAAGCTTATGGTCTTTGTTTTTTATACAAATTAAATTATAATTAATCCCGATATTTCGCTACTTCTTTGTGTAGCTTCGTCACAGAGGATATCCTCTGTGGCTTCGTTAGGGAATGATTTATAACAATAAATCGTTTGTAAACTTCACAGTACAACAACGCCAACATCAGTAGCATAATGCTAGGAACACAACTGGAACGAACGACGAATTTTTCGGTTCGAACTTTCGTCCTACAAAATAAAACACATTTGTGCATATGAAAATGAACACAACACCGCCGTACAACGAAATTCGTCTTGCGTGACGAACTCTGAGATAGATTTATTTCTATTTTGTACACCGACGAACGACGAAGAAACATAATTGAGAGAAAATTCTCTCCCTCTCTCTCTGTTTTTGTACACACCACAACCAACTTTATCAAATATGAGAGAAGAATTCGGTGAGTAAATTCGTCGTTATTGTGCTTCACAAGACGAATTTACGCAGCGAATGCTTATCGACAAATTCGTCGACGTGGACGAAATTCGTCGTTCGTCCCAATTGTGTTCCTAGCATAAGACATATGGATTAAATTTTAGCGAAAAAAAATTTTTGTTTGTAAAGTTTTGTTTTAAAAATTTAAAAAATATATATTTTTTCATTAGGCGTACGTTATATGCGTTATAAATTAACCAAGACGTATTTTATTGAAATCGATGAACAACTTTTGATTTCATTTACAATTACATACATACTTATGTATACATATGTACATTACATACTTATCTACAACGCAAAGTGGTTCCACAAATTTGTCATTTGTTATATTTGTGTCTCTATTTTAATTGCTTTTAAGAATGTGAGACGTTTTACAAAAAACATTTGCTTTATTCGTTACAATACGCTAAACTTACTGACTGAAAAACTCCCACATGATATGTATACATACATACATATGACACATACTGTCATGTAATTTAATTTTGTTCATACTGAAAAAAACATGAATATAAAACAGTAAATTAAGCATTAAGAAAACGAATTTGGCAACGCTGCTTAGTTGCTTCTTCAGTATAATTATCGTTATGCATGCCATCGCATGCTCCACTTTACTCATTGGAACGTACAGCCAGCCCATCAGCAGCACTCCAGTGCCCCAGTTTCTGTAGAACTTTGCTTTTTTCACTGTAATTACATTGTAAAATTAAATATACACTCGAATATTAAATGAAAAGAAATACATACATACATACATACTTACATACAATGAAAATGCAGCAAAATATAAAAGCACAACAAGTACGATATACATATCTATGTATGTATGTATATGTATATACATTATGTACATACTTATGTACGTTAGTTGTATGGAGAATTTTTGTTTTGTTTGATTTCTTGTGTTTTCTCCCCCAAAATGGGTTAAATTTTATGAAAAAAAAAATCCAAAAATATTTCATAGCGATAAGTTATGTTTTAGGGGCTGCGTCCGCCTTTCAAAGTTGGCCCTCAAGCCCATATATTCAATGTATAAAATTAGTAAAAATCGCTTAAGTAGAACCACGTGAAATTATTATTAATGGGCGCAACCCCGCCCATTTGTTTCAACTTTCAAATTGTGTAATTACAAGAACCAAAGGAGTTTTATAGGATTCATAGCAATTAAATATGTAGAATATCATAAAATTAAATAAAAAACTTGTGAGCGTGTCCTCGCGCACTTTTACAATGGGAAGCTATATTCTCTCAGACAAAAATGAATTTTTACAATCGGTCTAAAATGTACCGATATATGAAGTAACACTAAAAAAAATAGAGACGAATTGTTAACCTCCTTTTTTTGAAGTCGGTTAAAAAAAAACGTTTATTTCCCAGGTGTTCATTTGTCTTATTTTCAAAAATACACAAAACCGATGGTAAGAGACATGGCACCATATCATTATCCTTGGCAGTGTGTCTTAGTGGATCTTGGCGAGGTTTTTCATACAAATTGGCGCATGAAACCAGTAGTAAAAATCAGTAGTAGTTCTAAAATTTCTTGTATGCTAAAATTACCAATAGACTATACGACAAACCAAATTCGATCGAAATGATTTCAGTTCCGTGATTAGGTTCTTGAGAAAACAGAAAACGAAGAATTTGCTCGAAATGAAACCACTTTAATTTAGTGCTCGTAATTATTATTTTCTATGTGAAAGTACAAAAATTTCAACAAAGGAAAATGTTTTTCAATAATTTATTTAAAATATGTTTGTATTATTTAATTTTTTTTTACATATTTAAGATTTTTCTCAAGCCTTAAGGAAAAAATGCATCATCATAAAAACTGAAATATTATATTCTGTCAAATAAAATTAAATAACAATTTAACACATACACTACGTTTGGATATGAAAGTGGATCTGAATCGATTTTCCGGTAAAGTCTTGCCACAGCGGGGGCATCCAAAACCGCAGTTATTGCAATTACAGACATTTTATGTATAATTTTTTTAAATTTGGTTCACTTAAATAAAAAAATTTTATATTTTGGTACTATTCTAATACGAGTAACCATGTGTTTTTTGTTTTGTGTTGCCCAATATTGCCACATTTAAATTGAAAACAATCGAATTGAAGTAAAAAATCTATCGAAGGTGACACAAAATCGATCGAAATCGATTTCTGTGACAGGCCTGATTATTGAGCTAATTTTATTGTTGCTGTCTAATAAGTTGCACAACATTAACAAGAATATGTACTGAGCAATTTTTCTTAAAATTTTACTTGTATTAGAAATCGTAAAATTAATTTTTCGTGTAACATACAATTAAACAATTTGGAAATAAAAAATTTTAAAAATAGGATGATAATAATTAGTTGCATGAGTTTACATGAGTTGTTCAAATATTCTACTCACGTCCGTTGTCGTGAGTAGGAAATCATTAACTGTGACACGCGACATACTGCGTATAAATTTGTATATACATACTTATGGCCGCTTTTCGTGACTAGTAAATCACTTACGTGGGCACACGAGATAGTGAATTTGATTATCTTCTTATGACCGCTTTCGTGACTAGGAAATCACTCACGACGTGGACACACTAAACACACACAATAAACGGCTTTTTGGCTACGTTTCCTCCTATAAATCTATTGTTCTCATGACTAGAAAATCACTTAAACGATACTTACTATGTGACAACTTCTACGTCATACTCACTTGCTCCAAACGTTCTTCTCGCTATGATGGTTTCAACTTAATACTCGTGAATATTATTATGATTTTGTTATTTTTTTTTTCTTGTGATAAATCTCTAATTTCATATCGAGCCATAACCGCTAAATACCCTTTATTAACAAAGTAAAATAGAAATAATTTTTTTATTTATAAGTATGCTTTATTTCAGGAAAAATTAGATTTCTTTAACTTAAACTATGTAAATTTACATACATATGTACATATGTATGGCTTGATATATGTTTGTGAATATATGTATACATATGAAAGCTTAATTCGAATATATTGTCTTCTTTAAATGATCACGAATATATCATCAAAATTCACCAATAGGAAATCGTAGGAAAAAGTCATCGCTTTTCTTTTCCAATTCATTTTGACCACCGTTTAAAAGTTTGTCTTTTGGTGTCTTCAAATCTCTACGATACTCGTACATATTCCACTGTCTCAAGCCCTTGGCTATACGTTGCAAACAGAATGTTATCGAGGGTGCTGGAGCAAATGATTCAGAGGATGTGTTGCTGGCCAAATCATTTTTAGCTTGATCAGGCTTCGTCGGTTCGCTGCCAGTTGCTGAAGTTTCGGGTAACATTTTTCTCTTCTTTTAATTATTCCACAACACTTTATCCTTTAAAAAGTTGAACAATTACTGATGCTAGTTTCTATAAATCCATCAATATTTATAGTCAAGTTATTATCCTTGTTATCCTTAACAGGTAAAGGGAAAAACTCCTTAATATAAGGTTAATTGGTAAAAGTCGCAGCTGCTCAAAAATCTTATAGACTAGTTAATTTGCAATTAAGTGTAATTAACACAAACCCTAAATGTTACATTTTATTGCATTTGCCTATAATATATATTTATATGCTTATGTATGTATATATGTATGTTTATTTATTGTGTGTAAAATATTTGCATACCTGTAGTAAAATTTGCGCATACACACATACTTGCATGTGCAGAGATTTTCCTTTTAATAAATAGCATCCGTGTGTGTGTGTGTGGATTAGAATTTTCAACATACAGTGCGACAGGTGTAATTATTAGCGATGCGTGTCGTGAGTACGCACGATCACGGGGAAAAATATTTTACTCACTCACTTTTACGCACGGATGATATTAAAAATGTTCACGATCACGCACCCTCACGAATAAAATATTCTTAATCACGCATGAGTGATTTACAAATTATCACGCTCACGAAAAAGTATATAAATCAAATTTGTATGATTTTTGGGTTGAAAAATTGTTTTTTATACATACATGTATGTATGTATGTATGTAAATGTGTATACACGTGCATACATTGCCCAGTGTGGACTTTTACAAAATAAATTATTATAAATCTGGAACTTCTAAACTACTGATTGGATTTATATGAAACTTCTAATATCCGTAGAGGAGGATTTATGCTTTATAAAAAATTACATGACAGCCTTCTGCCTTGAGCTGGAGAGGAGTTACAAAGTTGACCATATACAACATATTTAGCTAATTTTAATTAGAAATTTATTTGCTGGTGGACCAACGTTGTCTATATGCATTTCATTGTTGTAACAAATCATCAGTAGACTTCAACCACACATTTTGAAAAGTCACAAAACTCTTGTGATTTTCAAAAATATTATTATTTAAAAATTCTCAACTATAGTTTTTGAAAGTCTGTGCAGAAATGATATCTCGTGAGAGCGTGAGAATTCGTGTGTGATTCTTAAAAATAGCTCACGCACGAGTAATTTATTTTAAGTCTCACACATGATTAATTATAAATTTGATCACGATCACGCTTGAATCACTCGTGACACGATAAAATCACGACATTGGCACATCTCTAGTAATTATGCCTCAAATTTAGTATGGCTTTGGACTGTGTGTTTGATTTTTTTTTCATTAAGTAGAGAAAATGTCATCAGCTTTTCGGATATTATTGCATTTTCCATCACTCTTGTAAGAACTTTCGACGATAGGTTCCCACATTCCTGACGGCTATTCCCTTTGAGGGTTTTAAGAGTGGGGCTTGCTGATATAGAATTATGACTTCATGGAATCCCACAAAAAGAAGTCTAGAACTGTTAAATGGATATTTTGTCGGCCAGTGCAAATAACCACAACGCGATATTAAGCGACCCGGAAATGCAGCCCTTAGAATTTCGGTTGTGGGTCGTAGAGTATGCGTCGTCGCCTTATCCTTTCGGAACAACATATTCTACAGTCTCAATTTCTGCAGTTGAGTCGTTGACCATGACTCTTTAGCGCCCACCGTTCACAGTAGTCGTTTAGTTCGGAGCGTATTCCTAAAAATAAGGTCCGATGTCGTCTTTAGCTTAAGCACCACACATTAGAGTAACTTTTTAAAAGAGTGATATATCTTTTCGTGTGCTATACTCGGGTGTTCGGTGACCCAGAAGCCAAGGCTGTCAGATACGGCGTTTTCTTGCCAAATGTGGCCATTTTTCAACTTCTTTGGCGTCTAAATTTTTTTTGGCGATATGGCGATAAATAAATTTTTTGGCAATTTTTATTGATATTTTTTAACAATTTTGAGCATAAAAATTTTTGTAATTCAGACAAATTAGTTTGTTGTAGGAGTAGTTTAAAAACATAAATCTTACCAAAATTCGTCTCCAAGAAATTAAAGCGCTTTGATTTTGATGATTTTTCCTGTTTTAATTATAGTAATTAATGCGTTTTGAATTTGGAAGCGAAAAATTTACGAGAAATAATTTTTGGCGATTTTCTGCAAAATTTTTATGCGATTATTTTATTACAATTTACATTAAAAAAAAGAGTGTAAAATAACAACAAATTTATTGTTATACTAAGAAAAACTGTATAAAACTGATTTTGGCTACTTTTGTCGAGTTTTAAGATCAATTTGACGAAAAAGGTCGAACAAAAATCTGACAACTCTGCAGAAGTTCCAAAAAATCTAAAAAAAATTCCGAGTTTTTGAGGAGTATAACGATTGAAGTCTTATAGCAGTGCATTTTGCATCTGTTTACTTCACAAATGTCAAAGCAGAATTGACGTTTACCGTTTACAACAATTAAAGCATATTCCGATTGGATTATGAGCCACCTTGTACTTAAATACTTTTACTAAAATATCTCTCTTTCTTTGATAAGTATTTTTTAAAGAAATTTTATATTTCTGATATTTTAAGCTGCCAATCTGTCAGTTGACAACGCAATTGAAGTTCAGTTGCCAACCATAATAGAGCCAGGTGTCTCCAAATTTTATTCTAGGGCTCTAAATACACCTACTATAAACCAGAAATAAGTCAAACTTGCAAATGCTTTTAAGGGTTAATTTCGTACTTATTTAAAATTTTGGTCTTAAAAGTTCTACAAATCAAATATTCAAAATCGATTAAAATAGTTCCTTGCCAAGCGAATAATGTTTCTAATCCTTTTTGTTTAATACTCATGTTAGAATATGTTTTGTATTTGGAAAAGGGTTCATAGATATGTACATACGAGACCGCTTATTACGGATAGGTCATTACTACAGGGAACTCAGTAATTGAGTGGTGAGCAGGACCAACATTCATGGTGAAGTTGGGAGGATTTTAAAGTCTCGAGGGATATGTGGCCAAAACTTGACTGAGCAAGATCCAAACTGCTGTTGGATATGAATATGAAGGTGATGCGAGTCTTGATAGGGGTGTTGACTGGTCACTGTACGGTCAGAGCAAGTACCGGCAAATGTTCTAGCTAATAGCTAAAACCATCTTTCTTAATATTGTGAATTTTTTAGTTCAAGTAAACTTGTATATTTTTAATTTTTTTTTTTTTTTTTTTTGATGTTTTAATAACAACACAACTCGATTGAACATAAAATTCACGAAACGTCGAGAAAAATATGTAATAAAAATTGAGTCTTTATTGACATAAGACAATATAGGCCTCACCAGCTAAATAATAAAAAGAATTCATATTATCTTTAATTGCCCGAAGCTTCAGCGTCATAGGCTTATATGGCTGAGCAGGCGTTTCCATTAGAGTGTTGGTGGCGTTGCTAGATGTAAACTGGAGAACCTAAAGGGCTTCATCATGGGAATTGAGTGGCTTAATAACAGATAATATGGGTTCTTCTGGGTACAATTGGGGGTTAAATTTGTATTAATGGGTACTAATAGAAGGGAATCACAATCTACCCAACTGGGTTTTCGAGTGGAGGTGTGTTGCAACACAACCCTTCCTAACCTAACCTAACCGACAAGGGCGGTTATACGGCGTATAAATGTGTATATACTTATGGCCGCTTTTCGTGACTAGGAAATCACTCACGACGTGGACACACTAAACACACACAATAAACGGCTCTATGGCTACCTTTGCTCCTATAAATCTGCTGTTCTCGTGACTAGAAAATCACTTAAACGATACTTCCTATGTGACAACTTCTACGTCATACTCACTTGCTCCAAACGTTCTTCTCGCTATAATGGTTTCAACTTAATACTCGTGAATATTATTATGATTTTGTTATTTTTTTTTCTTTTGATAAATCTTTAATTTCATATCGAGCCATAACCGCTAAAAACCCTTTATTAACAAAGTAAAATAGAAATAATTTTTTTATTTATAAGTATGCTTTATTTCAGGAAAAATTAGATTTGTTTAACTTAAACTATGTAAATTTACATATGTATGTATGGCTTGATATATGTTTGTGAATATATTATATACATATGAAAACTTAATTCGAATATATTTATTGTCTTCTTTAAATTATCACATATCTATCATCAAAATTCACCAATAGGAAATCGTAGGAAAAAGTCATCGCTTTTCTTTTGCAATTCATTTTGATCATCGTTTAAAGGTTTGTCTTTTGTTGTCTTCAAATCTCTAGGATACTCGTACATATTCCACTGTCTCAAGCCCTTGGATATACGTTGCAAACAAAATGTTATCGAGGGTGCTGGAGCAAATGATTCAGAGCATGTGTTGCTGGCCAAATCATTTTTAGCTTGATCAGGCTTCGTCGGTTCGCTGCCAGTTGCTGAAGTTTCGGGTAACATTTTTCTCTTCTTTTAATTATTCCACAACACTTTATCCTTTAAAAAGTTGAACAATTACTCATGCTAGTTTCTATAAATCCATCAATATTTATAGTCAAATTATTATCATTGTTATCCTTAACAGGTAAAGGGAAAAACTCCTTAATATAAGGTTAATTGGTAAAAGTCGCAGCTGCTCAAAAATCTTATAGACTAGTTAATTTGCAATTAAGTGTAATTAACACAAACCCTAAATGTTACATTTTATTGTATTTGCCTATACTATATATTTATGTGTATGCTTATGTACATATGTATGTATGTATGTTTATTTATTGTGTGTAAAATATTTGCATACCTGCAGGTATGCAAATATCTCTTCACAGTACAGTGTGCGCATGAACACAAACATGTGCAGAGAACTTCCTTTTAATAAATAACATTTGTGTGTGTGTGTGGCTTAGAATTTTCAACATACCGTCAGGGTTGCCGTTGAAAATTTCGAAAAAGTATCATAAAAAGGATATTTGAGAATAAAAATGGTAAAAAAGGGTATTTTAAAGTAAAATAGGGTAAAGTTTTTTGTGAACAAAAAATAACATTTATTTTAATGAAAAAATAAATAAATACGACTTTTAACAATTCAATACATACATTAGACTAAAATAAATTAACATACACACTTTACTTATAAATCAATGTTAAACCTTTAACTGGACAGATCGTAAAAATGATCGGATGAAGCTGATGTTTTTTTTAAGTGGATATAGTCAAGTGGATATAGTGAGTTTCAATTTAAAGGTAAAAAAACATTAGGAACGAACGCCAGGTAAAGAATAGTGATGACCGTTTGTAGACAATCTTGGCGGTTTTTATTTATAAAAATTTTTACTAAGATTAAACATGAAAGTAATTTAAAATACATGTTTTTTTTTTAATTTTGATTCTCCCAGAAATAATTTGCATTTGGAATCAGGCATTTGGGTGTCAGATTTTGTTCAATATTTTCACTATTTAATGGCTTTTCTATCGGGCAAAACAGTAAAATGATCAACACCATCGCACCGAATATCGCCAACTTGACGAACAGCTCTTTTTCCAATACCCGATATGCTATACTGTGCTTTGTCCAATATTTGAGATGGTTACGTTCAAAAATTCATAACTTGGCAGCACTGTTTAGCGTCAAGCGTTTTTCAATGCATGCAAGCGGCATACCTGCCGCAAATCTCTGCAAATGGCGCAGTAAATTATTTTGAGATGCAATAAGTTGCAGTGAAACAATAAATCGAGTATATATTTTTTTGTTAAAGGCAAGTAACACTTAGGCAATGAATGCCTACTACTACTTATAGGTGTTATCTTCTTTAAGAAAGGGCTAGTGATAGAGAAGAGAGGTGGTGAAGGAAGAGATAGAGGAAAATTTCTTTTTCTTTTACAACTCTACGTTTGGCACGTTATAATGCAGAGTTGCAGCGCCTCTGGTTTCAATGAGGCGCATTAAATTTTTGAAGCTGTGCTTAGTAGCAATTTTTATTCGTTATTTTACTTCGCCGATAATTCTGCTACACAATACCGACGAAGGAGGGCGCTCTGATGTTACATTAGGATTAGTATCTGCCGAAGTCGGTATAGTTCAGTGACTAGTGACTATTCCTTCATCACTTGAACTTTAATACAACAACTCTTACAAAGGGACACTAATGCACATCAGAAAAATGCGTGGTGTTATTACTTTTTTAATGACTATTGGATACAGTTATTGAAGCCAGGATCTTCGGTGTTGTAGTCAACGTGCTAATGACTTTAGCCAACGCCACCCTCACGTACGTACGTGAGAGCATTTTGATATTCAAATTACATGTTTAGAATTTTAACAAAAAAGAAGATTGATTTATTCGAAAATTACTTTGAAACACATAATCTTGGTAGTTTTTTATTACTTCAAAGAAGTTTTTTAATTTTAGTAGTCTTCTTTTTAGGGCCAATTATGTTTTTACAAGAAATTACCGCTTCGATTTTCTTTCCAATCTTCTTCTTCATATAATATAAAAGAAATTTTTCACTTTTGTTATCAAGATTTTCTTAAATAAAATTACTTGCTGACTTAAAAATTGTTTGCAGTTCGTTCAAAAATGTCAACTATGCACAGATGTTGAGCAGTTGCAAAGCATGTGCAACACCTAATCACGCATACGCAGTAAAATTTATCATAATTGCTGCATAGATGCATAAAATTGCTGAATTTACGAACGTACCCTATATTCTTATAATTTTGTTAATGTTTTTCTTTTGATAAATCTTTAATTTCATATTGAGCCATAACCCCTAAAAATGCTTAAGCGACACATTTTTTGGACTTAGATTATTTACGATCCCATTCAACAGATTTTGGTAAAAAGAAAATTAAGTTCGAAAATTATGTAGTTTAAGCTTTTTATTGACGGTTATGGCACGATATGTGCATTACATTTATTGTTGCCAACCAGCGTGACCGTTTGACCGACAAAAATTATCGTGTATTTATTTTAAACACGTCTGCAGTACCATTATTAATTTTTTATAAACGAGAAATTTACTCGGATTCGGATTACAGAACAGGGCTGAATATTTCAATTGTCGGAGATAGTTTTCTAAAATCATGCGATTTCATGCTGCTTATCTTTCGAATAAAGTAAATTTATGTCAATTTAAAAAAATCATCTTTATTTAATTTCATTTCAAAGTTCTATACCCCTGTAAAGAACACCCTTTATTAACAAAATAAAATAGAAATAATTTTTCATTTATATGCTTTATTTCAGGAAAAATTTGATTTCTTTAACTTAAACTATGTAAATTTACATATGTATGTATGGCTTGATATATGTTTGTGAATATATTATATACATATGAAAACTTAATTCGAATATATTTATTGTCTTCTTTAAATTATCACAAATCTTTCATCAAAATTCACCAATAGGAAATCGTAGGAAAAAGTCATCGCTTTTCTTTTGCAATTCATTTTGATCATCGTTTAAAGGTTTGTCTTTTGGTGTCTTCAAATCTCTACGATACTCGTACATATTCCACTGTCTCAAGCCCTTGGCTATACGTTGCAAACAGAATGTTATCGAGGGCGCTGGAGCAAATGATTCAGAGGATCTGTTGCTGGCCAAATCATTTTTAGCTTGATCAGGCTTCGTCTGTTCGCTGCCAGTTACTGAAGTTTCGGGTAACATTTTTCTCTTCTTTTAATTATTCCACAACACTTTATCCTTTAAAAAGTTGAACAATTACTGATGCTAGTTTCTATAAATCCATCAATATTTATAGTCAAATTATTATCCTTGTTATCCTTAACAGGTAAAGGGAAAAACTCCTTAATATAAAGTTAATTGGTAAAAGTCGCAGCTGCTCAAAAATCTTATAGACTAGTTAATTTGCAATTGAACAAACCCTAAATGTTACATTTTATTGCATTTGCGTATAATTTGGAATTTCCCACATACTTCTGTATGCAAGTATGGATGTATGTGTGAACATATTTTATGTTTATTTATTGTGTGTAAAATATTTGCATACCTGCAGTAAAATTTGCGCATACACACATACTTACATGTGCAGAGAACTTCCTTTTAATAAATAGCATCTGTGTGTGTGTGTGTGTGTGGATTAGAATTGCGACAGGTGTAATTATTAGCGATATGACTTACGACACGCACGATCACGGGGAAAAATATATTACTCACTCACTTTTACGCACGGATGATATTAAAAATGTTCACGATCACGCACCCTCACGAATAAAATATTCTTAATCACGCACGAGTGATTTACAAATTATCACGCTCACGAAAAAGTATATAAATCAAATTTGTATGATTTTTGGGTTGAAAAATTGTTTTTTATACATACATGTATGTATGTATGTATGTATGTAAATGTGTATACACGTGCATACATTGCCCAGTGGGGACTTTTACAAAATAAATTATTATAAATCTGGAACTTCTAAACTACTTATTGGATTTATATGAAACTTCTAATATCCGTAGAGGAGGATTTATGCTTTATAAAAAATTACATGACAGCCTTCTGTCTTGAGCTGGAGAGGAGTTACAAAGTTGACCATATACAACATATTTAGCTAATTTTAATTAGAAATTTATTTGCTGGTGGTTCAACGTTGTCTATTGTCCATTTCATTGTTGTAGCAGTAGACTTCAACGACACATTTTGAAAAGTCACAAAACTCTCTTGTGATTTTCAAAAATATTATTAATTAAAAATTCTCAAATATAGTTTTTGAAAGTTTGTGCAAAAATAGTATCTCGTGAGAGCGTGAGAATTCGTGTGTGATTCTTAAAAATAGCTCACGCACGAGTAATTTATTTTAAGTCTCACGCATGATTAATTATAAATTTGATCACAATCACGCTTGAATCACTCGTGACACGATAAAATCACGACATTGGCACATCTCTAGTAATTATGCCTCAAATTTAGTATGGCTTTGGATTGTGTGTTTGATTTTTTTTCATTAAGTAGAGAAAATGTCATTAGCTTTTCGGATATTATTGCATTTTCCATCACTCTTGTAAGAACTTTCGACGATAGGTTCCCACATTCCTGACGGCTATTCCCATTGAGAGTTTTAAGAGTGAGGCTTGCTGATATAGAATCATGACTTCATGGAATCCCACAAAAAGAAGTCTAGAACTGTTAAATGGATATTTTGTCGGCCAGTGCAAATAACCACAACGAGATATTAAGCGACCCGGAAATGCAGCCCTTAGAATTTCGGTTGTGGGTCGTAGAGTATGCGTCGTCGCCTTATCCTTTCGGAACAACATATTCTACAGTCTCAATTTCTGCAGTTGAGTCGTTGACCATGGCTCTTTAGCGCCCACCGTTCACAGTAGTCGTTTAGCTCGGAGCGTATTCCTAAAAATAAGGTCCGATGTCGTCTTTAGCTTAAGCACCACACATTAGAGTAACTTTTTAAGCGAGTGATATATCTTTTCGTGTGCTATACTCGGGTGTTCGGTGACCCAGAAGCCCAGGCTGTCATATGTGACGATTTCTTGGAAAATGTGGCGATTTTTCAACTTGTTTGGCGTCTAAATTTTTTTTTCGATATGGCGATAAATAAATTTTTTGGCAATTTTTATTGATATTTTTAACAATTTTGAGAATAAAAATTTTTGTAATTCAGACAAATTAGTTTGTTGTAGGAGTAGTTTAAAAACATAAATCTTACCAAAATTCGTCTCCAAGAAATTAAAGCGCTTTGATTTTGATGATTTTTCCTGTTTTAATTATAGTAATTAATGCGTTTTGAATTTGGAAGCGAAAAATTTACGAGAAATAATTTTTGGCGATTTTCTGCAAAATTTTTATACGATTATTTTATTACAATTTACATTAAAAAGAGTGTAAAATAACAACAAATTTATTGTTATACTAAGAAAAACTGTATAAAACTGATTTTGGCTACTTTTGTCGAGTTTTAAGATCAATTTGACGAAAAAGGTCGAACAAAAATCTGACAACTCTGCAGAAGTTCCAAAAAATCTAAAAAAAATTCCGAGTTTTTGAGGAGTATAACGATTGAAGTCTTATAGCAGTGCATTTTGCATCTGTTTACTTCACAAATGTCAAAGCAGAATTGACGTTTACCGTTTACAACAATTAAAGCATATTCCGATTGGATTATGAGCCACCTTGTACTTAAATACTTTTACTAAAATATCTCTCTTTCTTTGATAAGTATTTTTTAAAGAAATTTTATATTTCTGATATTTTAAGCTGCCAATCTGTCAGTTGACAACGCAACTGAAGTTCAGTTGCCAACCATAATAGAGCCAGCTGTCTCCAAATTTTATTCTAGTGCTCTAAATACACCTACTATAAACCAGAAATAAGTCAAACTTGCAAATGCTTTTAAGGGTTAATTTCGTACTTATTTAAAATTTTGGTCTTAAAAGTTCTACAAATCAAATATTCAAAATCGATTAAAATAGTTCCTTGCCAAGCGAATAATGTTTCTAATCCTTTTTGTTTAATACTCATGTTAGAATATGTTTTGTATTTGGAAAAGGGTTCATAGATATGTACATACGAGACCGCTTATTACGGATAGGTCATTACTACAGGGAACTCAGTAATTGAGTGGTGAGCAGGACCAACATTCATGGTGAAGTTGGGAGGATTTTAAAGTCTCGAGGGATATGTGGCCAAAACTGACTGAGCAAGATCCAAACTGCTGTGGGATATGAATATGAAGGTGATGCGAGTCTTGATAGGGGTGTTGACTGGTCACTGTACGGTCAGAGCAAGTACCGGCAAATGTTCTAGCTAATAGCTAAAACCATCTTTCTTAATATTGTAAATTTTTTAGTTCAAGTAAACTTGTATATTTTTAATTTTTTTTTTTTTTTTTTTTTTTTTTTGATGTTTTAATAACAACACAACTCGATTGAACATAAAATTCACGAAACGTCGAGAAAAATATGTAATAAAAATTTAGTCTTTATTGACATAAGACAATATAGGCCTCACCAGCTAAATAATAAAAAGAATTCATATTATCTTTAATTGCCCGAAGCTTCAGCGTCATAGGCTTACATGGCTGAGCAGGCGTTTCCATTAGAGTGTTGGTGGCGTTGCTAGATGTAAACTGGAGAACCTAAAGGGCTTCATCATGGGAATTGAGTGGCTTAATGACAGATAATATGGGTTCTTCTGGGTACAATTGGGGGTTAAATTTGTATTAATGGGTACTAATAGAAGGGAATCACAATCTACCCAACTGGGTTTTCGAGTGGAGGTGTGTTGCAACACAACCCTTCCTAACCTAACCTAACCGACAAGGGCGGTTATACGGCGTATAAATGTGTATATACTTATGGCCGCTTTTCGTGACTAGGAAATCACTCACGACGTGGACACACTAAACACACACAATAAACGGCTCTATGGCTACCTTTGCTCCTATAAATCTGCTGTTCTCGTGACTAGAAAATCACTTAAACGATACTTCCTATGTGACAACTTCTACGTCATACTCACTTGCTCCAAACGTTCTTCTCGCTATGATGGTTTCAACTTAATACTCGTGAATATTATTATGATTTTGTTATTTTTTTTCTTTTGATAAATCTTTAATTTCATATCGAGCCATAACTGCTAAAAACCCTTTATTAGCAAAGTAAAATAGAAATAATTTTTTATTTATAAGTATGCTTTATTTCAGGAAAAATTAGATTTCTTTAACTTAAACTATGTAAATTTACATATGTATGTATGGCTTGATATATGTTTGTGAATATACTATATACATATGAAAACTTAATTCGAATATATTTATTGTCTTCTTTAAATGATCACATATCTATCATCAAAATTCACCAATAGGAAATCGTAGGAAAAAGTCATCGCTTTTCTTTTGCAATTCATTCTGATCATCGTTTAAAGGTTTGGCTTTTGTTGTTTTCAAATCTCTACGATACTCGTACATATTCCACTGTCTCAAGCCTTTGGCTATACGTTGCAAACAAAATGTTATCGAAGGTGCTGGAGCAAATGATTCAGAGGATGTGTTGCTGGCCAAATCATTTTTAGCTTGATCAGGCTTCGTCGGTTCGCTGCCAGTTGCTGAAGTTTCGGGTAACATTTTTTTCTTCTTTTAATTATTCCACAACACTTTATCCTTTAAAAAGTTGACCAATTACTGATGCTAGTTTCTATAAATCCATCAATATTTATAGTAAAATTATTATCCTTGTTATCCTTAGCAGGTAAAGGGAAAAACTTAATATAAAGTTAATTGGCAAAAGTCGCAGCTGCTCAAAAATCTTATAGACTAGTTAGTTTGCAATTAAGTGTAATTAACACAAACCCTAAATGTTACATTTTATTGCATTTGCCTATAATTTGGAATTTCCCACATACTTATGTATGTATGCATGGATGTATGTATATATGTTTATTTATCTTGTGTAAAATATTTGCATACCTGCAGGGTATACACGTTACTTAATCTCGTACTTAGCGTATTATGAGTTGTAGTACGGTTTTAATGCAATACACATGCGAATGAATGAATAATGTGGTGGATTTATTTTTAAATTCCTTACAGACCGATGTGGGACATACAATTTAGTAAAACATAAATTACAGTAAATTATCTATTTAATTGATCAATAATATTAAGTTTTATGACATTCAAATTAGATGAAAAATCAATGAAACGGGACATTTCATTGAAACAGCAGCATAATCTTCTCCCAGGATCGTTCATTGCAAAGTTAGTTCGGTAAGTGGTGACATGAAGCAACCTACAAAATCGTAATTATCGTGGAGGAATATGGAAGTACAAATCATTCAATATAAACTCCGATGGTATATTGCTATTGATAAGATTCATGAGAAATGAAAAATTGAGCATGGGAAATTGATCTCAGCTAATATTGATGAAAAAGAAGGAAGTGTTAAAGTCTCGATAGATATCTTTTAAACAGTATGTAAGGAACTGCTTTTGTACGGATTCGATGTGATCAATGTGAACATTGTAGAATGGATCCCATTCAATTGATTCATATTCCAAAATCGGTCTTACAAGCGATATGTATAAAGTTTTAGTAACGAGCGGGTATTTGAATTCTTTTACTCATCGTTTAATAAATTTAAAACTCTATGGGCTTTATTTACAATCATTGAAATGTGCTGGACAAAACTTAGCTTTGAGTCAAGCAAAAACCCCAAGTCTGAAAATGTCCTGACCAGTTCCAATTTACAGCTATTAAGGATATAAAAATGAGAATTTTCTCTTCCTCTTGAGAAACTCATATGTTTGCATTTTGCTAGGTTTAGTTTCATTTAATTGTAAGTACACCATTCATAGAAATTATGCAAGTCGTTTTTAAGTTGAATATAATTCAACTCATTTTTCAAACTCAAAAATATTTTAACATCATCATCACACAATAAGATGTTACAGTATTTAATTGATTTATTTATGTCATTTATAAATAGTAAAAAAACATGGGTCCTAGGTGACTGCCTTGTGGTACACCAGAGGTAACAAGAATTTCCTTTGAAACTGCAGATTTAAATTTGATCGTTTGAGTTCGACCACATAGATACGATTTTATCCAGTTCAAATAAATACCATCAAAGCCCATTTTATCAAGTTTTACTAAAAAAAAGATTTGTGGTTCACTTTGTCGAACGATTTGCTAAAATCGGCATAAATGATATCGGTATACTGACCATTGGTAAATCCTCTATTAACTAATTTTGTAAAATGAAGTGTATTGGTTATAAATAGGTGATAAAGCTTTAGCAAACCCGTGCAGGAAGGGTGTAAGTAACGACAAAGCTTGATGTGTAAGAAAGTCGAAGGTACATTTTTCGAAAAGTTTAGGTACGTATGTCGCGTAATTTGGCAATACCCCTGGAATTTATTACACTTGACTTGTTACCAGATTTTAATAAGGGAACTATGTATGATTTTTTCCATTTTTGAGGAAAATATCCTTGCTTTAACGAAATATTAAAAATAATTGATAGTGGTACCGCTAAAGCAGATGAGCAGTTAATTAAAGTGCAACTTGGCACGCCATTTGATTTTATGCAGTTTACTATATGAGTTGTACTGATTGAAGATGTACATAGATATTGTTTGATTGGATTAAATATTGTAAGGATATTCAATGGAGTCATCATAATGAGCATTAGAATAAGTAGAGGCAAAGAATTCCGCGAACATGTTGCTTATTACCCTTTCATCATTTGATTGAGAGAATAAATATTTCATTGTGTTTGGCATGCCAGATAATTTTCTTTTAGAATTAACAAATGTATTAAACGAATTGGGATTACGTAAAAAATTTGATTTTAAATTGCGTATATACATATGTATGTAATTGTTGTAAAACTGCATGTTTAGCTGGTTGTATTGGGCATGAAGAACAGAATATTTTCTATAATGAAAAGATGAGCCAGATAGTTGTACTTTTTGAAGTATGTACGTATTTATTTTTTTTTTAAATTATAAAAATAATAATCAAAAAAGAAAAGGGAGCATGGCTAAAATAATATTTTATGTTCTTTTGTTTGATTAAAATATCCGCTACATAAAGGTAATTTTAAAATTGCGCCGCAGAAACACTGAGTTTTCTAAATCAGCTTCTCATAAATAAAAATTTTGCTCTACAACCGCAGGATACACAATATTTATTATCGTACTTATCGAAGCTCCACCCACAAAAATCAAACATTTTTGATTTTCATACTACAAAGTAATGATACGAATATTCGTATTCGTATTCGAATTGTCGAATATTCGGCCATTTTCAGGCGAATAAGAATGTATGAATGAAATTAAATAAATAAATGCATAAATCCTAAACGAAATTTAAATAAATGACTAAAAATTTTAGTTTGTACAAATACATTAATTTTTTTTATAGAAATTTGTGCTTTGTATCATTTTCAAATATTATTCAATGACGATAATTAAAATTTTTAGTACTTTTTATTAACTTTAAAGTACCTACGCCAACAAGAGTGAGAAGTCCTTTTTCATAACAATTTTTTAATATTTCATATTGCATATAATATTCGTATTCGCGAATATCGTTTCAAATATTCGTATTCGTATTATACTTCATAAGTACGACAGCATGATACACGTTACTAATTTCATACTATTTATCGTAAGATTTGTAGTAACGTGTATACTCGCCATAATAAATACCGTGTGTTTGTGGTTTAGAATTTTCAACATACCAGGCAGGCGTTTCCATTAAAGCATTGGTGATGTCGCGAGATGTAAACTGGAGGATCTCAAGGGCTTCATCATGGGAATTGAGAGGCATAATATTAGATAATAACGGTTCTTCTGGGTACATTTGAGGGTTAAATTTGTGTTAATGGGTAATAATAGAAGGGAATCATAATCTACCCAATTGGGTCTCCGAGTGGAGGTGTATTACAACACCACCCTTCCTAACCTAACCAAAACCTACGAGGGCTGTCCTAAAACTAGCCGACCTAAACAAGAAAGAAAAACTATGTATGTAGGTATGTAACTCCGATATTTATATTTTCCCATATTTTTAATTTCTTTGAAATTTATAAATGAATGAATTTATTCTCGGGAAAAATGTTTTTCCGTGGTCTATAAATTTCAAAGCATATTGAGGATATACGAATCAATGAGACATTTTTATACATACAGACATACATATGTACATACAATACATATTGTTTTTAAATACATACATACATATGTATGTACATATGTATGTTTTTAAAGTCATATGAAAGTTTCTCATGACACCCACCAATTCAATTCATTATTCTAAAAATGGCTGTATGACATTTTAGCAACTTCATGCAACTCATGTAGCAATACACTACACATACATATGTACAAACATACATGCATGCATATGTATGTGTGCATTTACATTAAACCAAATCAAAGACGTAAATGGTATCTAGAACAGAACACACTTCGTTTAAATAAAACACATGATTACAGGTAACTTTATTCATTTAAAGTTTTATTTCTCTTTTATCTTCTTTTGTGTCTTTCTTGTGTAAAGAGCTTTGCAACTTGCATAAGATTCCCAATGCACACTTTTGTATTTACTTGCCACTCTTCTTTGTGTTTTGTATTTTTAAAATCTAGGTTAATAGAACCAGATACAACAACTCTATACATACATACATACTACATACATATGTCCATTCAAACTATTCATGTTGTAACAGTGTGATTTGTATTCGCATTTGTAATTTTAAATGTTCAACACAATGTTCTGTTTCTTTTTAACGTTTTTTTCCATAGCGGCTGACGAAAGAGAGAGAAAATACGAAGCACACACAAGGCAAAATTAAGTGCCTTAAAATCAATGTTGCCGGGATAACTAAAAAATATCGACTGACTAGAAGTTAGCATAAGCCATCCGTTTAGAAACTGCATCTTCCAGCATTAGCTCTATAAAGCTGATCTGTATTCAGCAATATGGACTCTTTCTTTGCGAATGTCCACCCCTCGAGCCATAAGTTTTTAAAAGTTATTAGAAAGTCAGATATTGGTTTTAGTGAACTTATCAAATATATCAACCTATCGCTTGAAGCGAGTATCAGTCACCGTATCCGATTACACTTGAATGCCTGTGTGAAACAGGCTGCCACGTAAATCAATTAAAACTTTAGTTTTCTGACAAATATTCTCTTCTAAAATTTCCAATAAAGTCGCTTTATTGTCGTAAATTTTAAATAGTAATACAGGAAAAAGCTCAAAAGGGTTAAACCAGGCATGCGTGGAGGCCAAATTCGATCTTCGCAGGCTCCCTGCATGAAACAGACTAATTACATCATGGTCACATGTAATGCAGTCATGGATCATGTCGCCTTCATTTCTGCAATTCTAAGTGTTCGTGTTTAAACGATTATGATCGTTCTTCTTAGGTGCTCAAAAATTGTGTGCGAGTAGTCTATAACTATTCCATACAGAGTAGTTTTGAGGTTAGTCGGATGTAATGCAAAGTTGGACGACGTGGTCTATCCCTAGGACAATGCAATGCAAAATCGACCATGTTTTATGCATACATTTGTACTAGTTTTGAACTAGTCCTGTAGTGCGATTCAGTAACTTTTAACCATCCGACAATCGTAATTTTTGACTATATATTTTGTCGCTTAAAATAACGATTATGTTGTTCTGAAACTTATTTTTAAAGATAGGGCGCAGCTGATATTTTCTGCTGATTTTTGTCGTTAAAATTAACAGCACATAAATTATTGTCGCTTAAATAACGACACAGCTGACATTAACCTACAGCGAATATCGTTAAAAATGTTACTGAATAGCAAATTCGATAAATTTTCGTTATAATTATTTTAAAAAAATTTATGAATCACACTAAGAGTTTTCTAAAAAATTATTATAAACGATTGTTTTTTATTTTTAGGTAAAGTTGTTGCAAATTTTAAAAATCATTGAGTGATACTCAAAATAAGGATATTCTTTGTCGAATGCTCATCATAATACCAAATGAAAATTCGTTCGATCAGTACTTTTGACTACAGCCGAAGATCTAAAATTTGCTTATCAATTTGTGTGGAAGTCAAATCTCTAACCTGCGTCCTTATGCAAGCCACACGCCTTGCGGCCGTTGGTACAAAGCGTTGTGTTTCTTGCGGACAAACTATACAACATTAGCGCACAACTTCATTTCCAAAAATTTTTTTTTTTTATGAAAACGGGTACAATGTTGCGTATTGGAGTGAATTTTTTTTTTGTGAAAAAAATAAGAAGAATAACGTAAAAAGTGACCTTTTGTCAAAAGTTCCGATGCATATACAAAAGCAATTCCTCCCAGCAAACTTTTATACAATTGAAATAAAATCACTTATTTCTGTTAAATTCACCATTTTAAAATGAAATTAAGTTGTAGAACAAACTCCTAAATCTTACAACCAGTCTATACAAATTTTCAAAAAATCAAATCTACTTTTTAATCTTTCGCACAACCGATACACAACTTCATACGACACTTCACAATCTCATAGTCATGCTACTCATGCTGTAACAGCGGTCGCAAGGTCTGTGGCTTGCTTTAGGCAAGTTCTTTGGTTCTTATACCATTTAATTTTGTAAAGATACAGCTTTCGGTGTTTAAAGCATTTGTGCGCTTCCACATTTAAAGATTAGGTTCGCCTTGACAGACCTGATTCAACAATTTCCTAGTTTTTTGCCGTCCTTGATGAGTTTTCTCTCCTCTATTTGTGACTTTCCAATAGTATACCGGCCTTTCAGGCTTTTCGTGCCCATTTTTTAAAGAAGCTGTGCTTGGTGCTTCATTCCAAAATTGCAGAATCTTTTACGCTCTACTACAGTCGCTGATTTACAATTTTCGGAAAATGATTTGATCCATTGAAGGTATTTAACATTCTCGTAGTAGTGTATTTCGACAGCAAAAATGTTGCGATATACGTTTTTTAATCTATTACAAAAACGTTGTTGTCGATGTCGAAATACTCCAATAACGACAAGGCCATTTTCCAGTGCTGTTAATTTCTCCGACATCCTAAAACATTTGGTTAAATCTAAATCTATACAAGAAACCCCGTTTCTATTTCACCAAAAAAGCGTGTTTGGCAACTCTTAACGTATGCTTAAAGTATTTTAAATACGAGTACATATGTATGGATGGATGTGTCTCTGCATTTATCTCAGAGATGGAAAAGATATTACAGTCGTGAATTTTTTGTACTGCATATCGTTCCATGACTGCAATATAGAAATATCTACGTGTAAGAAAAAAGTATTTTTGGAGTAAATAAGAGGGTAACTTTTTGAATGAAACAGTTTTTTTTGCAAAACAAAAATTTATTTTTCAACATAATCTCTTTTTAACTGAATACACTTGTTCAATTAGTTCCAGTTTTTGTATCAACATTTATTCCAGCATTTGTTTGGTCAATAATTTCATCGTTGGAGCTAAATCTTTTTCCACCGAGCTATTTCTTTATGTTTGGAAATAGGAAGTTGTCACTACGGGCTAAATCTGGAGAATAGGGCGGATGAAGAAGCAATTTGAAGCCCAATTCATGGATTTTTGCCATGAAAACTGCACATGCGTTTGTGGTCGATTTTGAGCAAACTCGGCACGCATCTTGTGGAAAGCTTTAGGAGCCATATGAGATGCCTTTGGCATCAACAATCTCATGCAATTTTACTCTTCGATCGGCCAAAACCATATCGTTGATTTTTTCAACACTTTCGGGTGTACTGGCCTCAATTGGCCGTCCAAAACGTTCAGCGGCGTCATTTGTACTTGTGCGACCACAACGAGTCAGTAAACAATTTTTTACCCTTGAAATAGATGCTGCAGAGTTCCCATAGTATTTATCGAGCTTTTCCTTCGTTTGATTGACGGTTTTTACTCGCAAAAAAATAATGTGTAATGAGCACTCGAAACTATTTTTTTTTAATTTTTAGAAAAATACACGAAGTTGTATGTTTTGAAATGCTGTTAAATGCAAAGTAAATGACGACACTTGCTCAAAATGTGACAGTGGTGTATTAACAGATGGTACTTGATAAGAACAGTGTTGCATTTCATAACTAGGAGGGAAGGAGGAAATATGTTTATACCTTTTCTGAGTTGTAAAATTTATATTCAGCTAAACTAGCTTTTGTTACTTAACCTCCGTTGCAACAAAGGAGCGATATGTATTTGATATTCAAATACAGTATAAAGGTGAATTGCAACCCATGCTGGAAGAGTGAAGTGTCTGTATTAATTCTGCCTTGGATAGTACTTGTCTTTTGTATTGGATGAAGAGATCAAGCTTCATGTTACGACGATGATATTGAATCTATGACGAAATAGAGACGAAAATCAATCGTAAAACGTGGAGGTAATTCTTTTCCAGGAGAGATTTTTGAAGATGACAGAATGCGGAAGATATCTATCTCATGATCACGTTTCAAAAGTGGAACTGATTCGGAATGAAAAACGTAACAGGAACGCCAAATTGCTGATGGAGCTCACAGCGGTAGTTTCTGGGCCCTTAGTTAACAGTGTTTAGTCTAGAAATAAGCTGAGAGGATTGCAAACTCAAATGAGAAAAAAACTGCAGTTGGTTGCACTGGATTGGATGGTATCTCTCGGGCTTTTCTTTGGTAGATTGTATGTGGCTTACTTAACATGATCAGGAGATATTCAAGAAAAACTATTGATTTTTTTTTTGCCAATGCAGGGTAAAAAGACTATACAGAGGAAAAGTCTTTCAGTGAGGTTAAACTAGCATTATTTAGTTTGAAAACTCTATATGGGCATTTCCACAGAAAATTTCACTTTTTGTCACGTTACGTTACCTTGTGGTGTATCTTCTTTTGCAAAGAAAAACTAATGTTTTATATAATTTTACTGCATGTCGGTGTAGAGCGCAATTAGGTCTACAATCGGTAAAATCTAGAAAGCAACCGAACAGCATAGCTCTAAAATACAAGCTAAATTGCATGGTGACGTAACGTGACAATGCCCATATACAAAGGCATACCAGTATATGTGAACACGCTTATAGGATCTACAGTGACAGCTCTGCTCGGAAGTTGTCACAGTGAAAAGACGTAGAAGGAACAAACCTTTCAATATTGTTACTTCAGATAAAATGAAAATATGTCACGAATAACAAGAAACTGAAACCATTTATATATACATGTACATATACATATATATAGAAGGGATGGACTATGCTATAGATGGGGTAGATAACAAACTTCATTGAAATTACAGTAGACAGTCTTCTATGAAAACTCTACTCAATGGACATGCACTACTACATACGGGTTGTTGGCAGGTTGACGGAATTCTGGTTCATATAAGACAAGCTCTATAGGCACCTTAAGCATGGCTGCACTGAGCAATCCATATGAATTTGCGTTTTACTTGTAAGAGAAAATTAAATTCTTTCCAGAAGACAATTAAGCGGAATATGATGGCATTCAGAGGCTTCAGAAATTGCAGCGCTACTACGGTAAACCTTGTTTACTAAGAGGTCTTAGAAGATTTGAGGGTCTTAAGAAGATTTGGAAAGTGTTGAGTAAAAAGGTTAGTCGAAACTCAACCTTATTGTAGATGCCTGAAATAGACAATAAGTGTATCTACGGAGAGTGACATTAGCACCAACTGATGGATCGCTTATGAAGGGTAGAGCAAAGGAAGGTGCTAAGGGGCAAGAGTTTAAACTTTCCTATATCTTGAGTTTAGGATAGTAGGTATGTGATCAGGGTGACCGATGACATTTTTCAAAAAAGTGGCACCAAAAAGGGGATTTATCAATAAAAAGGGGCAAAATTAAACAAAAAACGAGAAAACTTCATTAAGCTTTTTATTTTTAATGTATATGTAATTCACGTTAAAAAAGGGTACAAAAAGTGGCAAGGCAGTCGAAAAAGTGGCAATGATCGTTTACTAGGCCGAAGCGTTTCCCATCCCTGATACATACATGCATGTATTCACAGGCATTCAACAAATCTATTCATACATGAAGATACTTAGATGTACATACATACATATGTACATACCTATGTTTAACGACAATAGGAATAAATTAAAAAAATACAGAAAACTTTCACCCGTATATCCAGGAAAACTTGACTACAATAGTAAAGTATTAACTGTACTACATACCTACAAAATACAGGCATACATACATACTTACATAAGTATCTTTGTATAAAATAAAGACAAAAGCCAAACTCTATCAAACTTACAATAACAACATACAAAGATTTCACAAGATTGTTGAGTATATTTGTATATGCGGATGAAAATAGCATATTCTTATAAGACCATTTAAGTATACATATGAACCTATGCATGTACATTCATACATACGTAAATACATACATACTTATACGGAAATCTGTGTGCATCAGAGATCAGCAATGAGTAGTGAAAGATTGTGTAGAGTTAAATAAATAATTTCTTGTATTTATGCGCACTCATACTTATTGCAATGTTGTCTATGAATCATATCCACTGGAAAGTTTGAACTCATACTTAGCAATATTTATGACGTTGTTGAATTCGACTCTCCTCAACTCAATGCCTATGGACGATGCAAAATAAGTATGATTCACAATGCGAACTTCGCATACGAACATTAAAATTCTCATTCTGAGGTTGTGTTTCTGTTTTTTTGCAGGAATTGAAAAACACCCTATTTACTACTATTGTATATTACTTGCAAACTGTTTAATGACTAAACTTTTAAACAAACATACATATCGTCACCTAAAATCCAAAAGGCCGTAACAACCAACAAATTACAAATAGACTTTTTGATTGATTATGATGTGATTAACAAAAATACATCTTTCCTTAAAATTTTACTTTCCTATGTTCAAAAATACCGATTTTATTTATTTATTTATTTGTTCATATTGTAATACAAAAGCCCAGAGGCCAAAAAAAACGTACTACATAGTTCAATACTGAGTGAATAATAAACATTATTAATATATAACATATTAATATAATACTATATTCAATTAAGATTAATTAAATATTTCAAATATAATAATAAACAATATTCATAAAATTCACTTAAATTAACTAAAAAAAATTTTAGATCATATATATTCATATATATTTAGATCATATTATTCATGAAATTCAAAAGCCCGCAACTGCAATGTCCAAGTCCATTGCGAGTGTTGTGTTTTCTGAAGACGATCGCAAGGAAATATTTAATAGCTTCTGGAAAATGTCTTTGGATCAGAAAAAAAATATATGTTATTCCTCTCTTTGAACGCACAAACGTAAAGCGTGTTCGAGTAGAAAGCTAAAGAAGATCAATTTCGAAGAAGTATTATCTAAAACATTATTTTTTCTATTGTTTATTTTATTATTTTTTGATTTCTGAAATATGTAAAATGATTTTTTTTCGCATTAGCAATTGAATTTTTTATCTTTTATATTAAAAATACAAAGAATACATTGAAAAATATAGTTTCACTAAATAGCTCTTTAATTACGGTTGAAAACCATAATTTTTGTCAACCTAATTATAACTTTTATTAAAAACATTAATATACTTACGGCTTTTTGGTTTCAGAAAAAAAGATTCCCAAAGGCCCTAAGCAACATTACTAAAAAACTATTATTATTTTATAAGTTTTTTTATTAAACCAAATCTGCATTGATTTTTTAATGATAATTCGGAAATTTGGCACCTAACAAATAAATAGTTATACATTTATAAAGATTTTTGCTGCTGCTGTAAAAAAGCAAAAAGTGTACTTACGGCCTTTTGGATTTTAGGTGACGATATGGTTGTACATGCATGAGTTAAGTGAGGTAAATCATTGTGAGTAGTATACATAAGTATTTTCCTGAAATTAGAAATCAAACTGAGGTGATTTATGATTGCGAGTGTGTTATGACTATAATGTTCCACGTTGCATTCATATTTATTGCAACCTATACTTATAAATCAATCTTATTGTGAGTGTGCGTAGTTGAGTTTAAACGATTTATACGCATTTATATATAAAATTTCATGAGTCAGTATTAAAGTATTCATTTAATCGGGGGTTTTCTTTAATCGGTTAATCGCTTGATTAATTAATCGATGTTTTTTTTGGCTTAATCGGTTAATTTCGATATTAACCGGTTAACCGATTAATAAATTTTTTTCATAAATCAAGTATTTTGAACAAATTAAAGTGCACAAATTATTTATTATTTTGAGTTGATTATTAAAACCAAAAAAAGCATTTCTCTAAATCCTTCATTATGCCATTAGAGTGCCGTTTTTTCAAATTCTTAACACTTAACACTTCTACAACAGTACTATTGGCTTTTATTAAATTATTAAAAAAAATTTAATAATTCCTTCTAGTTCTATTAGAGTAACAGTCTTCACTGAACTCTTTTATAGACACGTTTAAGTTAGAATTACTGAACATACTTCTTTGTTTGTATGAAAAAAAAAAATTCTAAATACATACATATGTATGCTCTTATGTAAAAACGATTGTTAAAGTTAAGGCATGCATTAAAACCTGTTTTGCCATACAACATTCGTTTGTTAAACCAACTTTAAGTTAACAGATTGTTTTTGCATAAGGGGGATACCCTTTGTACGTGAGGGGAAACAAATAATTAAACACACATAAAATACGTTATAATACAACAAAATGTGTTAGTTCGGTTAATCGACTGAAATTAACCGGTTCAATCATTAATCGCAAAAAGCCAATTTTAAATTAACCGATCAGTTACTCGGGTAATAATTAACCGATTAACGGTTAACCGAATGAATACCCTAGTCAGTATAAATAGCTAAAAAACGATTCAATGCAGATCACTGGTGTGCATACCAGCGAACTGTATAAGTTGATTCACTTCCGCTGTCCACTCACTTTAACAATGCTCTTGCATTGTTTTTTAGCATCAATATGTAAATGATATTGCTTGCAGAGTTACATCTCTAACAACTGACTGTCATTGGGTAAAGTGAATAAAAAATAAGCATTTGCTTTTTACTTAAAAATTTGTTTTAAAACCTAAAATGTGTATGTGTTTTTTGTTATTTTTTAATAAATTTTCAAGTAAAAAGCAAATGCTTATTTTTTATTCACTTTACCTATTAACTCACTCTCTTTTTTTTTGGTGCTGTTAGTAAACATCAATAAAAATTCTTACTCTTGTTTGATTGTTTTGTATAGCAATCAAATAACTCACAAAAGCATGTTGACTAGATGAAGTCTTAAGTTAATAAAACATGGCGTATTAATTAATATTTTTTCTCGTATTAAAACAATTTATAAAATAAAATTAGGGCTGGCTATTTTTATTTTATAATATTACATAAAACTATGTTTGTCAGAAGGGGTGTTAAGAAGTATTCAAAACTAATCATACTGATTCATTGCTTTAGTGTATCATATGAATGATTAGAGATTGCAAGCAGTGGCATGCATTTATTGACAACCAGTCTCATTGATATGAATCATGCAATAGCATCATTTATTATTTTAATGTTAAGTGCTAGCTCAATATTTATTTTAGAAAATGCAAAATTATGCCGTTTAATTCGTAATCATGCAGATCACTGGTGCATACCCATTTGACCAAGACTTTCGCTCCAGACATCGAGAGTGACACTCAAAAATGAATGGAAAAAAGTTCACCTTTCGCTCAGTTTTGATTGTGGTTTTGTTCCAAAAAACATTCGAACTCAAAGTTTCGCTATCAATATCAAAAGTGAGAGAATATCGAACCAATTTCGATATCCCAAAAACGTAAAAAAACTAATTTTATTTGTTTACATATTTATTTAATGATCTTTGACAAAAGAACCCCACCTCTACATAAACTCGATATCGTTCACATTGTTCCTCAAACTTTTCCAGTCAATACATCTATAGTGGATAATGTCCGGTAAGGTGTCATCCGCAAAATAATGGGATCTCGGCTGGGCAAAAGGTGGACAATGACGGAGGAAGTGCTCCATTGTCTCGATGACCTCCATGCATGACCTGCATTCTTTGTGCAAATGCTCTCGTAAAAGTGCCTCATTTCGATGCCCGCCAACTCTCCCAGCTTGTTTAGTTTCAACATCCCCCTTGTTTCTATATTTATGATTTCATTGGGCTAAAGTTGGTATAGCTTTGTAAACCAAATTACATGTGATAATTATTAATAAACAAATAACACCAAAGTTAATTGTAAATATTTTGACAAACAAGTAATAGAACGGAACAACTAGCTGTTTTGTCTTCGTCGGGGTCGCCTCATAGAATCTTGGTTAGATTACCCACAGTATCCCAATTCCATCGTGTCCTGTGGGCCATCTTCGCCCAATTTCGTAACTCAATCTTCGCTGTCTTGAAAGGCTTTGCATTAATTAGATTTACTGTCCGTCACGTTCTGGTCTTTTTCGCCAGTCCATTTTCGGTTACGTCGTAGTGGGCCGGCGGCACCCATACAAAACGAATGTTGCCATGTGCTGCATAATCTTTAATCATATTCTTGCAATCTAAAACGTTCCTAGAGTTTACTCTTTCGATTGTGATTGCCCTAATTGCCGACTCGCTGTCAGTAAATATATTGACATCTGTGGCCTTAATATACACAAAACTAAGCAAAAGGTTTTGTTTAGCGGGTTTTTTGTTAGAAAATTCATTATAACGCTATACCTATGTATGTATGTACACAATTTTGTTATACCTACATATGTATAAGGTAATCAATTGCGAATCCGTTACACCGAGATACCACTGTATGAACGCACATATACATACATACAGTTGCAGCAAATTTTTGACATGTATTAATACAAAGTTGGTGTAATAGTCTGAACTGCCCGTAAAGCGCCATTCAAACTATTATACCTACAAGTATTAATACTTTTGTGGACAATGCAGCTCTGACATGTTGAGTTGTTATTGTTTTTTTTAAAACAAATATAAATAAGACCAGGGTTGCATTGTCGTCAAAAGTATTAATACTTGTATGTATTATAGTCTGAGTATCCCTTTAGTGGTTACGCTTTTTTGGTTAAATGTTTGCCAAGTGTGACCGTGTGCCTTAAAACATAATAAAAAAATATCAACACGTGCAAACATTTGCCCTTTCCTTTGTTGGATTTTACATAGGTACGTATGAATAAATGTATTTACATATGTATGTATGTACGAAAATGCACGAGGACCTTGAGAATTCCTTAATACTGAATGAAGTACATATTTTTGGGGGATGTTTTTCCATCAGAATTCTTTTTAGTTTTGAAGCAAATAAGAAAACGAGCTGTTTAGAAAACCGAAGTATGTATGTATGTAGGTACATACTAGTGATATAACGAATGTCAATTTTTGATATTCGCGAATACGAATATTTGAAACGATATTCGCGAATACGAATATTATACCTATGCAATATGAAATATAAAAAAATTGTTATGAAAAAGAGCATCACACTCTTGTTGGCGTACATTAAAGTTAATAAAAAGTACCCAAAATTTTAATAATCGTCATTGAATAATATTTGAAAATGATACAAATCACAAATTTCTATAAAAAAAATTTATGTATTTGTACAAACTAAGATTTTTAGTCATTTATTTAAATTTCGTTTAGGTTTTAAGCATTTATTTAATTAATTTCTTTGGATAAATATTCGTATTCGTCTGAATTTGGCGAATACGAATACATTTGCATCCGCCTGAATTTAGCGAATACGAATACATACATACATATATTTTCCTAAATATCCCATTGAATACCAGTAGACGTCTTTTTTTGGGTAGCTTTTAGATACACAACTTATTCTTCTTTCAGTGTACTCCGACTTTTTCTTGGCAGAACGTTAAGATTGGTGTCATATTTTTTATATACTTTAAAGCGTTAAAAACCATATTTTTGAACACTTGAGATGCTCTATAAGACCTCTCAGTTTTATAAAGGCCAAAAATAGCGCTCCATTGTGCAGAATGAAGCTCTTGCCTTTACAATATTAAAAATATAGTTTTAAATTTTAATTTAAGCTCATTAGGCAATTAGCATTTACCGATAGCTCAATAACATTGATCAAAAAATATTTTGCATAAAATACCTATTGAGAGTTGCTCGTTTCTAATTATGTGCCTTTTACATAAAATTTTGCTTATTTCTAAAATACCTATATTCATATACCTAGAAGAGGAATTTAAGTTGTTTTTGTTAGTTTGCTTAATATTTACCCCCATATGCAAAAAAAAAATATTTTAGTATAGCTTTAAAGTTCATATTAGTTGCCAAGCACTTTAAGGATAACATTGCTTTGTTAAGAAATTGTATGCAAAACACAAGTTTAATTATTTTGTTATTTAATAATAAATACTCGTACACCACCGTGTTCAACAACCACTGCACAGCTTATGATGTACAAAATCGAACACAATTTCATTCGGGTATTCAAATATTTTTTTATTTTATTAAATAACTATTTATTATCTTGAAGTAAGGCAACATAACTTAAGCAATATGAGCTTCTGACATGGAAAGGAAAACAGATAAAACATTTCTATGAAGTAAAAGTAAAAAAATATGACAAAGAAGTAGGTATTATCACAATTTCTTTTGTTCAGATGAAATGAGTGTTTGAATATCCAGATTTTTTCGATTTGTTTTGATTGTATGTACCTACATCACTAAAACATTTTTGTACAATTGTATTTATTTTATACTTTTTTTTTATGGATTTTACGATGTATTTTGAATCAGTTGGATAATGTGATGATGATTTCCCCAGTACATGACAGAATAAGTAAATCTAAGCAAAGAGCTAACACTTCTGGCTTCATTTTCAGATCTAACATGAATCAATATGTGCTGTATTAACAAAAATATTTGAGGTACAAATACACATTTTGAAAATATCAACTTAAAGTAGTCTTAACAAACGTGGGTGCCTACTTTAGAAATTTGATATAATGATTTTTTAGAATACAACTTTACTTAACATTGTTTTGCATAAGACCCTTAATGTACTGAATGAAAAATATAGTAATTTCTAAGAGAAAATAATAAAAACCATAGCTTTTTATGAAAATGGCAAATCGTTTCCAATTAGTTGTCAACAGCTGTATGTACCTAGTATGTAATGAACATTTTTTTTATTATTAAAATTCATAATAGGTATTTAATCACATTCAGCAAACAAGGCTATTATAATTTTTCTTTTTTTTATCACAGTCACACTTTTGTTTAAAACGCCCAATTGGTCACACTTTTTTTACACTTTATTTCTGCACTGTGAACACATTCATTGAAAATTTGTTATTATAAATAGGTATATCACTTATTTTAATTGCTGTTACACCCGCAATTTTTTATAGGAGAGAGAAAAAGACTGACTTGTCAAAACATTTTTCGTTCATAAAAAAATCGAAAAAAGACTTTTGATAAAAATCACAGTAAGTCCCTATCTCGCTCCCACATAGGTTGCAGGCGAATAATTATGTATTTCGCCGTTGTATAATGAAAACACACACACAATTTTCGAGCATTTTTGTAATAATTAACTCTACACTTTTTTTCCACTTATGTAATATAAATACACACATGCATAAAAACATTTAATAAATTCCAGGGCCAGCTGCAAAAAATTAGGATTTTTTTTATACAATATTATTAGTATGTAGTACACACAAAATACACACGCAACGTGAGTGATCTTTCTCAATCAAGCGCTTAAACCAAACTCAAAGCAACAAAGTTGTTCAACATTAAATGTAGGTACATGTTAAAAAAAAAAAATTTAAACGACCAACTATTCCACTACAGATACTTTTGTATACTGACTGAGTAAAAGCAAATGTGTTAAAGTGGTGTAGTTGTGTTTGTTGCTATCATCCAACAAATACACCACAATTCACTCACACACAGTTGCGCTATAAAATGAGGACAGTCATATTAGCATTAGAATAAGTTAAATGCAACAACAAAGTGGTGGTTGATTATTATTATTAGTTTTTTTTTTTGCCTCTCGTGTTGTCATCTTGAATTTTCATACATATTCTTTTTATTTTGTGTTCATGTGGATAAAATAAAAGCAACAAAGAAAACAAAGAGATACATTTTTGGATAAAAACAAAAAGCGCGCGCGTTTGTGCCAACAAAAAGAAAACATGTATGTAGATAATTTGTATTAAATAAAAAAAAAAATTAATAAAAAAGAGCATAAACTTCTTCAACAGCACCCAGCTACAACATACTAAAGAGAAACTTAGTGAGGTGGTAAGGGGAAATTAGAAATAAAGCTTTTGGCTATACCTAATGGAATTTGCTTTGAAAAAAGCTTCTTCTATAATGATTTCATAATTCGTGTTTTTTTTATTGCTTTATATATCGCTGTTTGTAGTAATAACGAGGCCATTTGAAAGCTCTTTTCAGCGTTTCTTTTTTCTTCTATTTTTTTTCAACAACGAAAAAAATAGGTGAATGTGTATACATAGTATATTTGTTGCTGTATGGCAATTTTTTTCTGTATGTATAATTATTTAGTTAAAAAAATAAAATATGGCGTAAACGAATAAATTGTGTTTGTTGTTGCCGTGCTGGGTATGATTGAAAAAGTATGAAGTCATCACATTTGGAAATATTTAAGCATGTACAGACATACATACATACATACATGCAAACATATTTACATACATAGATTAATACGAAAAAGGAAATAAAAAGTCGTAGGCTTTATCAATTTTGGAGGGAAAAATTAAAATAAAAAGTTTTCCACTAAAATTAACACGAGAAAATTGAAATTTTTTCAATAAAATATTTTGATTTTTTTAAATAAAATTCTCTACAGAGAATAGAACATTAAAACGTGCCTTGTTAATGGTTTTTTCGGCATCTTGTAAAAAAAATAAAATAAAGTTACAACCTGGCCCACGATGTGGACAAGAAAATTTCGATCGATAACTTGTACAGCAAACAACAATAAAATAAGATAACTTGTTTTTGTTGTCAATACAAGTAAAGGCCGTGATACACTATCATACACCGTCGTACGATTCACTCACTGGAAAATCTGATTGAATTCTGTCACACTCCAAAAAATTCCAACTAAATCTCTTACTTGGAGGCTACACGTTCAATTTTTGTTTCAATGTTCAATAGGTACATTCACAATTTTTTACTACCACACTCATACTTTTGGGAATTGAATACCAGGTGGACTTCAATTTTTCTTTCAACGCTGTTTTAAAATAATTTTTGTGTTTGTAAAAAAATGTAAAACAGAAGTAATTTTCTTTACTGAAATAAAACATGTAGGCGAAAATTTTTAATTGTTTCCTCGACGACGGCATTTTGAACATATGTAGATTGCAAATCAAATTGCTTGCAGCCTACGTCACAACTTCAATTTTAGCAAGTTTCGACAAACCATATGTGTGAAAAAATTTAAAGCAATTTATTGAACGTGTAGTCGCAAAGTTATAGGTGCCACTTTTATTCCACAACAAAGATGCAAAAACATTTAAAATAATTTTTATTTTTAATTATTTTGCATTTCTATAGAAATAATAACGCAAAATGTAATTTTCAAAATGTATCTCTATTTCTATCTTTAAATAAATGAAGCAGAACTTGCTGTTTTCTTATCAACTGCCTTACAAAATGCATTCATCTCTGATCTAACAGAAATTATCATTTTTTATTAGACTTGTCAAAAAATCTGTTACACATGTCAAATTTTAATCCACGCTATCATACTTTTTGAGCACGCACGATTTTCGAACGACTGTGTATGATAGTGAATCTCTCACGGCCTTAAAAGCGATTGAATAATAATAATCAAGGTGATCTCGATTTGCAACTCTGAATAGAGGTATTCGCCTTTTATAGTATTTTAGTGTAAAATTTCCTGCTGTCAGAATATTTGCGCGAACGCTTTGCTTTGATTTGACAGCAGAGAAATTATCAGCTGGTGCATTGAGATCACCAGATGTAAATTCACCTTGATAATAATATGAATATAAAAACATAAAATTTTTTTAGACACTAGGTTTATTACACGGCAATTTTAGTTGCTCAACTTTTTAGTTAATGGCCGATATAGGATGATGTGATGGCTCGCTCCCCTGCACATTGCTTTCTCCTCTCTATTCCATAATCCTAAAATCTGTTTAACTCAAATTGCGGTGTGTGAAACCAGTTTTATT
Organism: Tachina fera; assembly: GCA_905220375.1. Taxonomy (NCBI): domain Eukaryota; kingdom Metazoa; phylum Arthropoda; class Insecta; order Diptera; family Tachinidae; genus Tachina; species Tachina fera. The sequence goes on along the minus strand of LR999967.1, from coordinate 95,701,769 downwards.
GACACTTAAGGCAAAGTTAGCTGCTGCAAGTTAGATGAAAAATAGGTTACGTTACACATTACATCTTTATAACCATTTGCATTACTTTCACAAAACAATATCGATCGGCTGTTTCCTACAGTTTTAGTTACATTAAATTACAGTCGGGTAACTGAGCCTTTAGTTATTTTATAGAATCGGAATTTTTCAATAAACAAGTTTTCATATTGGTTGCGGAAAAGTTTTAAAATAGTGGGCCGTATTGTTGTTGGCGTTTTTCGACTTCAATATCGACTATTTTTTAAGTGACTTGACTGAGGAAAAGTTCTTTATATAAAAACGATTTTATAGCATGTTTTCACCGACTTTAAATTCAAGTAGGTTTAAGTTAAGCCCTTCAAAGTGTTTCCACCAAACTTGTGAGATTAATTGTTCGAATTTTACGCAAATTGTGGCTTATAAAATTGGCGCAGCAGCTGTAATGTGAATTTTCTTTACATGTAGTTGACATTTAAAATTGATTCAATATTTCTTAATGTCATTTTTTCGAAATTGTCAATCACTATTGATAGAATTTGTAGTTTGAGGTGATTTATCCATATACAAAATGTAAATCATGTATAAATTAACATGATTTACACTAATCATCATGATTTCTCTAAATCATGTCGTTGTAAACATACCTACTACCTATTATAAATTGATATCTAAATACCAGTCGACTGATTGTTAGGATAAAGATTTTAGAATTTGTAGAAACATGTTCCGATAATTAATTATAAGAATCCGATTTTGATATTTTTGTTGCTAATTAGTGCAAAAAATTACGATTTTACAAGAAGTTGTAGTGTTTATTATTATTATTTTTAAATTAAAATTACAATAATCTAAAAAAAAGGAATGACAACTACGAGCTGTCGGTTACAATTATTTGAATTGGGGCCTTTATACTTGTGACCAACGAATATGTACATATGTATACGTAAAGCAAGTATGTAGAAGAAATAAAGTATGAGATAGTACAGAACACGCGGGGTTTCGTACTGAAAAAATAAAAACTTTTTATTTTTTGCATCAATAGATCATGCAGGTAAATTGCATTTTTTTCAGGGATACGTTTTGTTTAACCGATCAAGTAACTTAATTTAATTATTTTGATATCTGTAGGTTTAGTTAGAACAAAAAAGAAAAACTAAAGTTAAGAAATTTTTCTTAATTTAGTGGTTATTTATGCAAAATATATCCATGAACACATTTTTAATTTTTCGATTAGAAAACTAGACATAATTCTGATTCACACGCCTTATGTCTGACTCCGTCAAGTGTTGAGTTTTTAGGAGGATAGAGGAAAAGATAATGGAGAGTAGTACAGACTTGATCGTACCAGTCAAGTTCGTTTTTACGTTTTGTTTTGTGTATGAACGTAAATGTAGTTTCAAAAGAAAATTGAACAAAAAAATATCAGATGTCTAATCTGTAATTAAAATCTTAGGTCATTGCAAAAGTGGAGAAATTCTATACCTATATTGCCCCTCGAGGCTTTCAATCCATATTCATAAAATCAATTTTTTTTAATAATACACCTTTCCTAAACAGATTTAGCTAAAAATCTAAAATTGAGGAATAATTTTGAAATTGTCAATTTTGTTTCCAGTTGTTTAGAGGGCTTACAGTCAAAGGGATTTGATGCCAGGGTGTTTATTTATAGAGTATTTCCTAACGTTTTGCTTTGATTTGACAGCAGAGAAAATATGTATGTCGGCTGGTAAATGCCCTGTTCTGTAAACAGAAATCCGAGTAAATTGTTCGTTTTCGAACAAATTAATAATGGTCCTGTGGACGTTTTTTTTAAATCATACAGGATAATTTCCTCTTTTCAGATATGAAATTTGAGAATCTATATAATAGAAAATATATAAATAAAGTCTGAAAAATATTTCTATTATCAGGGACTCTACTCCGTAATTCGATTCGAAAGAAAATGCTTTCGAACTACACAGTAGACCCACAGAGTTAGGCCGACTTCCTAAACGCAAGTTGCAATTCATCTTTACAATACATACACTTCGTAAACGCATATGTAAACTTTCTGGCAATGTCCAATGTTCCTAATCGTTTTGCAACTCATTTTAATGAGTATCAGTTGTCAAAATCGCGCATCATTTTTATTTTGTAGGCAAACATGTATGAGTTGCATAACGACATTCCTAAATGCCGATAAAATGCAAAAAATGTCTCCGCAACGCAAGTTTACTCTTAATACATGCTTAGCATTGCATACGCATTTTATTAAATTGTGTATTGCAACTTGCGTTTAGGAAGTCGGCCTTAGTTAGAACCGGGCCGAAGATCAACTTATGTGAATTCGCCTTGCTTGCAGTCAAGTAGACCCTAACTCGTATTATGTACGAAATAGTTTTACAAGCAGTGGTTCCAAAAATCAAAAATTTACATTTTAAATATTACAGTTTCTATCATATGTCTCTTCTTTTTTAAAGTTCACTTATTTGACCTACTTGAGACCATCGAAATTACTTTTTAAAATGGGTGAACAATAATAAATAAGCTCTCGGGAAATGTTATTCAGGAGGCTTATTCTATATTGCGATGCGAAGTCAGTCAATGCGACTCGAAAATACACAAATGCGAACAATTGCTATTCGCATTTAAAATTCGAAAAAGTCGCTATTCTTTAATGCGATAATATGTATGTAGGGTAAAAGCCCCTAAAGTCGGCATGCACCAGTAGTCGGCACTTTTAAATAAAATATGTATATAAATAAGAATAGCGGATGCTAAATATATAAGTAAGATCTGATTTTCATTAGAAATATACTTGCTTCTCTCTAAACATTGAGTAAATTTTAATGAGATGAGTATATTTGTATATTTTTGGCCTCTTTCCGTGACTGTTTTTAAAGAGGGCGATGGTGTCTGTTTTTTAAGAAATTTGTTAGTGGTGAGCCCAACTTAAACAAGTGAGTATTCACATTATATGAAGAAATTTCTTAAAAGTGGCGGTTTCTATGGATTCAAATCAACTAAAAGATTGATATTAATGTGAAAATTTTAATAAAATATATTTATTTTGCTTATTTTAATGGGTGCCGACATTAGGAACAAAATTTTTCATGATTTCCAATTGTCGGCAGGGGTGTGCCGACTATAGGAAAATTAGTATTTTCTCGTATTAAGCTCAAAAATTGCAAACTTGTGTAGTAATCATCTCTCTTGTCACTGCTATTAAAAAAAATTTGTTTAAAATGAGTTTACCCAGTAGTCGGCATAGCATTATGTATGGAGTATTCATACTACATATTCTTCATACCGACCTTAGTTTCCTAAGGTCGGTATGAACTTTTATTATAAGTTTATTGCACTGAGGATCCCTGAAAGGTTTCAATTTTATAATTCAGAAGAAGTAATTATTTCATGCAATAACAGAAAATTATATGATTGTAAATATGACCACTTTGAACAGACTTTCTGTGACATTTTACAGAACGGACTAAGGATAGCCAAGGAAATGTGCTTAATCGTAGAGTTTAATATCAACTCGGCAAAGGCTTTCATTGTTCCCTTCAATAGTAGGAGGCCACTCCTATCCCAATGAATAGCGTGCTTTTAGAGAGCTCATCTGAGGTCAAGTACCTGGGAGTGATATTAGACTCAAAAGGTTTTATAGGGATAAAATTTAGAGGCGATTATCGACAAGGCAATAAAAGCACTAAAAGTGAGTATATCTGTACAGGAAAATCATAGAGTTGTACACGGAAAACCTTAAGATGAATATACATACACCATGATAGTGAAAGTTATCATCACTTTTATGCTGTTGCTTGGTCGGAAAGGGTCAGGCTAGCTACGACCAGACATCAGTTGGAGAATTACTGAGGCTAGTATGTCTCTGTATAACAACGGCTATATAAGTCCTAATTGACCTTACAGCTCTAACGATTGTTATAGAAACTGCTGCCAAGCAAAAAGTAATCAACAGCCCGGAAAGAATCATAGACAGGGACTGCCCAAATAACCAATGGGAGCTATGGGAAAGTCTCTGATCTCCTACTATCTTTTTATCAGAAGTTTATGCCATTGATATATGCGCAAAATTTTATCCTGACAGGTGCTACTGACGAGGAAAAATATAAACCTGCTGCCATTAAAGCATATTAACTCAATAGGGCACCAGAGTACGGAACTTTAAAGCACTTAGTTCATATGAGTATAGTATACCTCGAAGTTAACTTGGGAACGCCACATTAAGCTTAATCAGTTACACAGAATGAATAAGGAGGTACTCTGCTGGGTTCCCAGCCATGTTGATGGAAAGGAAAATGCATACAAACTGACCCTGGACTGCACACCCATGGTCGGGCCAGAACCACTTTCTGGGGCATTTGATCGGGTAAAATCCGAGAATATACTTATATGGATGCAGATCAGAAATATCAGGAAACACTACTGGTTTAATCTCCCTGGATCGAGGGAGATTAATTACTTAATGATCAATACTCTCATGTCCTTAAATAAAAATAATTTAGGAATTATATATAAATTTTATTAAATCCTTAAGTCTTTTGTAATAAATTTACAATTTGATTTATTTTGTATCTTAGCTTCCTCAAAGTTGAAGCGAACTATCTATAAAAAATAAATAAAATGATTAATTTATTAAAAAAGATCGACCTTTAATAAAATTTATATACCTATAATCTATAATCACAGACTGACAAAACACCTAAATAGGATTGGCATTGGGAGTAACAGCCTGTGCAGATTCTGTGGTTGTGATGATGGAACGTTAGAGTAGTAGTATTGAAACTTTATAATGAAACTTTATACCTTCTACGATTCCTGAGTAGATCAGGTCTAGATTAGGTGCTTTAGTAGCTGGTAAACGATACAATAGATGTTTTCGTTCGCAAAGCATTGTGCCTCCATTATAATTAATAATTCGTTCCAATATTATCACTTTGGGAAAGAGAACTATGCATCAATATTACGCAGAATCCTGAAAAACACTCTTAAGAAGTAAGAGAAGGCATCATTTCCATATTACGTGCCAGTCAGAAGTATAAAAATGTAAATAATTTTTATTCTACATAAAAAGGAGCTTGAATTCCTATAAAATGTCATCTGTTCTTTAGCAGAAAATTGTATGCCGACTATAGGGTCATCAATTGCCGAACATAGGAACATGGGTGCCGACTACTGGCAAAAGTGATGAGTTTTGGAATATATGAAAATTTCTTACATTTGTATATTTTGTTTTGGAAAACAGTTAAATGAACATAAAACAATACTTATAACAGAATTATAATAAGTACGTATCATCGCAATATCATTTTCACATTAGAAATGGCACAAATTTGAAAACGAAAAAAAAGTTAAAGTGCCGACTACTGGTGCACTTACCCTATAAAAAATACCTATTTATTTGTTATTTTTGACGAGTGCTGCGCCATTTTGAAATAAAATTCGAATGAAATAGGTACCATGCGAAGTTTGTTTCGCATCGCAATACAGAATAAGCCTCCTGATTTTATTTTAAAGACCCTGGTAGGTACCTATGAGAAGTTTATAAAAGAAAATTAAATTAAAAAAAAAAAGAATTAATGGGCTCTCAGGGTTGTCTTTTCAAAAGTCGTACGATTTTTTTTAGAATTGTGAGTCTTAAGACTTTAATAATCTTAAATTATTTGTCAATAAGTACAATAAAAACATTTTCTCTATTGACATGCTCGTGATACATATGTATGTAAGTAGGTTATACCTACACCTTATGGAATACGAATAGATCAAAATTTTTTTGAATAGGATATCGTTACCTTAATAGGCCTTAAGTCAATTTTTTTTTTGATTAGAAGAGGTTTTAATGTACACATCTATTAATGTATAAATCTCGATGCCACAAAAATAATGAGTTAGGTCCTAGGTTCCGATATGCTAAATCTATTAGTGAAAATGCTAAAATGACAACGATTATTCACCCTAATTCCAGTTGTCGTCAGCGACGTCACTTTAACACAATGCCAAAAAATTGGTGTTCGTGTATCCGTAGTCGAAAACAAATGACTCCGGTTGACAGGTTAATGCTATTTTCTGGACCTTAGGGAACGGAAATAGATTGTCAGTTGCGCAAAATTGTTCTCGAGAGCGAGTTAGCAAGCCCCAATTTTTTTGTATTGTGGTAAAGTGAAGTCCATGACGACAACTGGAATAAGAATGATTGTCAAAATGGTGATCGCTCGGGAGAGAGTAAGTAATCAAGGCCAACTTCTAGGTTCGTATTTATATGATAGTTTTCATGTTTTTAAAGAATACCTATGCTAGTGAAAAATTATTTTAATATTATGAATTCTACCAATATTTAGAAAAATTTTTATAAATAATAAAAAAAAATCGTCTTAAAAATGGTTATAAAATAAAAAGTTTTATCAACATCTTATAAATCAAAATAAAGTAAAAGAAATACATATGTATTTAAAATATAGTCAAAATTAGAAAAAGAAATGAGCTGCTTAAAAGTCAAAAGCTCCTTCAGGTATGCTACACTATCACAAAATAAATCGTCAGCAGTTTTTTTTCGAAAGTGTGGTCAGATGGGTCAAAAATGTAGTTGCTAAAACAGGTTTCTTATAAATATTTAATAAAACAAACTTTAAATTTAATATTAGACATTAAATTAACAATTTAAGTGTGTGGCTTATTATTTATAAAATTAAAATTCTTCCCGACTTATGTATGTAGAAACATTGCTTAATTGTGAACGCGTGGTGTCATTTTTATACACACGTTTTCTTATTTTCACAATTCACAAAATTTTTCTATTTTTAATCTATTTAAAAGAGCGAAAAAAAAATTTTTTTTTTGTTAATTTAAATTTTGTAAAATAATGTTTTACTAATTACTGGAAATGTATTTTGTAAGCTGTGTAAGGCATATCAATGAAATGTAGCTTTTTAATTGCGCATTTGTTTTTATAAATCCACTAGTTTCCCTTTATTTTTATAAATTTAGCAGTATCTTTTTTATTAAGAACTTTTTCAATTTAATTCACATTTTTCCATTTCTGCATACACATGGATGTACGTACATACATATACATACACACACACACATTTTTTTTTGGGTTCTTTCAAAATGTACTCCAATAAATATGCCAAATATAACCAATTTTTTATGTTCAAACTTCCAATAAATATTAAATTCTATTAAAGGTATACCAGGAAATTTACACCATGAAGAAAAAAAAAAAACTGGTTGCGTAACATGGTTTGAAAAATGTGCTTTTTTTCTTTATTGTTCCACTGCTACACCTCTTTCCACACATACATTTACAGCATAAAACGCAAAACAGAAAACTTTTAACATGGATGTGTCATCCATCCAAAGCGTTGAGTGCGAGATAACTTTGTAAAAAAAAAACTGTCTAAATATGACGCAGCACCATTTTTTTTAAATCAAATACGCAAAAACTTTAAAAATTATCCTTGTTTCAAATTGTTTAATACATACTTATGTATGTAATTACTTTTAGCACATTTGCTATTCGTTCAACTTTTCTCACAATTTTGTTTTTGTTCCTTCTTTGAAGGTACATTTCATTAGCATTCCAAAAAAAATAATTGTAGTCAGCTTAGCAACAACACATTAATTTTTGTAATTTTTTTCTTAATAATGTTTTTTAGTTTTCTGTCTTTTCAATAAATTTTTTTTTATTTGAATTTCAAGCGTTTTTTTTTGCACACTGTATAATAAATAGTATTTACTTTGCACATATTTTATTTAAATCTTCCATTATAAACTTTAATAATGCTTTCTGTGTCATTAGGAATTGTAGTTCAAGCGTTCATATCCCAAAACTGAACCGTACGCGTCCGCGAATGTTAAACGAATGATTTGTAGAATAGAAAAAAGCGTGTAAAAGTGCTGCTTTTGTTTCCAAAATGCCAACACAATTCTGCCATCAAACACAGCGCTAGTAGCCAACAGCAACAAACAACACACATGCACACACACAGAAATATATATAAACGCATACACACAAACACACACATTAAAAAATACCCCAATCATTAAAAAAAACAGCTTTTACATATGTACATATAACCCATATTTTAACTTTAAGTTTATATACTGTACATAAAAAAAAATTTATATACTGCAATAAAGCGCTATAGCAGAAATGGAGAAAATAAAGCTTTCCCCCTTTTTGTTTATATGCTTGTGCTTAATATTTTGTATATGCATTATCTAGCTACACACTTAGCTATTTACCCCTTCCTGTAGTTGGCCTGGTGTAGTTTTTTGTTCTATGCTCTGAGCATACATACATACATCCATACGTATTATGCATGGACATATGTACATATGTAGATATATACATAACTACATCCACCCATATACATACATATTTAGAATGGGAATTGTGTCTCTCTTTATCTACTCCATATACTGTTAGTTTTCAATACCTATTTATTGTATGTATTTGCAATAGTAGGCACATTTTTGTTAGATTGTTTTTATCTTCACAAAGTTAATTTAAAATTTAAATCCTAGGCATAAATGTGAAAAATAAAAAGCTTTTCTAATTTGTTTTAATAGTTTATCTATTTTTATTACGCTGTTTCATTTAGTGTTCTTTTAACATGTAAGTAGAAATAGAAAAAGAAAAAAATAGGTAGGTAGGTACATACATACCCAACAAACACGCAGGCTTAATTTCAAATTGAGAATGATTTGAAATCAAACCTTTTCTCAAACGACGAACGTTTGAAAATGATTTGAAAATAACTTCAAAAACATGCCATTCTCAACAAAAACGGGGAATTATTTTCAAATTGAGAAATACCTAGGTACATTTATTCTCAACTTACTTTCAAATGCTATTCACAGACCAATGGCCTGTCACACATGAGATTAATTTTTATGCCGGCACGATTTTTGTTCTTTGTAGAATACACGAGACTAATTCATCCAGCATAAAAATGTATAGGTACACACAGCTTTGTGTGGTTTACGTACCTTTTCACAATATAAGTAGGTACCTATAGTTAAAAGATAACAGGGACTTTAACTGCAAGTTTTCTATGAAGAACTGTCAGTTAAAGTTCACGTTAACTCTTAACCACACATTGTGAAAAGGGACGTTAGTGTTTTTTGTATTCTTTTAGCATTTGCTGTTTTTTAAGTTGGGTGTCTGTATTGGTTTTGTGCTGCTGATGCGTGGTTGTGCCTGGTTGAAAAATTGTGCCAACCACAAAACCACTCTCCTTGCCTCTCACCAACAAACTAGCATGTTATGCCAGCACCAGGGTGACCGATGACATTTTTCAAAAAGTGGCACCAAAAGGGGATTTTTCCAAAAAAAAGGGCAAAATTAAAAGAAAAACGAGAAAATTACACTAAACTTTTTATTTTTTATGTACCTATTTTTATATAATTCACTCTAAAAAAAGGGAGACAAAAAGTGTCAAGGCAGTCGAAAAAGCGGCAATTTGCCAATTTAGTCAGTCGGTCAAACGGTCACGCTGGCCAAGCACAATTGTTCACGTGTATGATAAAGCAATTGTTTTCAAATGTGGATTGTAACATAATATGGAACATAAATTAATGGTCTGTTTCCCACCTGCGAAAGAAAACGTTCGACTTACAATTTGTATTGGGTGCATTCATAAGACGTAGCTGTTGAGTTGTTGTGAAACTGCTGGCAACTGTTGGCCCCAACAGCTACTTCTTAGAAACGGCTTGATGTATGTATATAATGTAATTGTATATCTTTATTTCGTTACTTCATCGCATTTGTAATGTAAAATTTAACAAATATTTGTTGCTGCCACCTAACAAAGCATACATATAAAAGTAATAGCTCTATTTGACCAGCTGTTCAGGCTGAGCACAACATGTTGACTATAGGTAGCGAAAAAAATTTATGATGCAAAATTACTCTACCTATAGTCAACAAGTTGTGCTCAGCCTGAACAGCTGGTCAAATAGAGCTATTTCTTTTATACCGAAACCGTTTTCAGAGAGTGCACATGTGATTGTTTATTAAGAAATTTTTTTAAAATCTTGGTTAAAATCAGCTAAAATATTGTTATTAATGTGAACATTTTTATAAAATACATATGTATATACATATTTATTTGGCTCATTTTAATTGGTGCCGACATTAGGCACAATATTTTTCATGTCGGTAGGGAATTGGCAACATTATAAAGAAATTTTAAGAGACTGGAAGCGATACAGATGTTATCAGGCCTGTGCAACTTCGCAAAAATATCGTTTCTGTTGCTGAACGTGTGGTGGATAATCCGAAGAACCGTATGATAGTAAACTTTTTCTTTTGTCCCAGTTGAAGATTATGAAGTGGACAATGTGTACATACATATGTATGTATGTATGTTGTGTGCATGTACATACATAAGTATGTATGTGTGTACGAGTATTTTCAACAATACGGTGCCACAAGTCGCACAACACAAACAATTTTGGCTTTACCTATAACTTTATTTTTTTCAACCGAAAAATGGATAACCCTATAGATACATGGTCATACATAATGCCCATAAATTAAAATTATGAAATCATGTGATGAAATAAATACAATAACAACTACAATAAAACTAGCATCTAGAGCTACAACAGAAATACGAAAAAAATCCCACATACTAGGTAGGGTAAGTGCACCAGTAGTCGGCACTTTAACTTTTTTTTCGTTTTCAAATTTGTGCCATTTCTAATGTGAAAATGATATTGCGATGATACGTACTTATTATAATTCTGTTATAAGTATTGTTTTATGTTCATTTAACTGTTTTCCAAAACAAAATATACAAATGTAAGAAATTTTCCTATATTCCAAAACTCATCACTTTTGCCAGTAGTCGGCACCCATGTTCCTATGTTCGGCAATTGATGACCCTATAGTCGGCATACAATTTTCTGCTAAAGAACAGATGACATTTTATAGGAATTCAAGCACCTTTTTATGTAAAATAAAAATTATTTACATTTTTATACTTCTGACTGGCACGTAATATGGAAATGATGCCTTCTCTTACTTCTTAAGAGTGTTTTTCAGGATTCTGCGTAATATTGATGCATAGTTCTCTTTCCCAAAGTGATAATATTGGAACGAATTATTAATTATAATGGAGACACAAAGCTTTGCGAACGAAAACATCTATTGTATCGTTTACCAGCTACTAAAGCACATAATCTAGACCAGATCTAATCAAGAATCGTAGAAGGTATTAAGTTTCACTATAAAGTTTCAATACTACTACTCTAACGTTCCATCATCACAACCACAGAATCTGCACAGGCTGTTATTCCCAATGCCAATCCTATTTAGATGTTTTCTCAGTCTGTGATTATAGATTATATATAAATTTTATTAAAGGTCGATCTTTTTTAATAAATTAATCATTTTACTTATTTTTTATAGATATTTCGCTTCAACTTTGAGGAAGCTAAGATACAAAATAAATCAAATTGTAAATTGATTACAAAAGACCTAAGGCTTTAATAAAATTTATATATAATTCCTAAATTATTTTTATTTAAGGACATGAGAGCATTGAAGCGATTTTTGTTGCACGATATAATCATTAAGTAATTAATCTCCCTCGATCCAGGGAGATTAAACCAGTAGTGTTTCCTGATATTTCTGATCTGCATCCATATAAGTATATTCTCGGATTTTACCCGATCAAATGCCAGAAAGCGGTTCTGGCATTTTCATTGTCCAGGGTCAGTTTGTATGCATTTTCCTTTCCATCAAAATGGCTGGGAACCCAGCAGAGTACATCCTTATTCATTCTGTGTAACTGATTAAGCTTAATGTGGCGTTCCCAAGTTAACTTCGAGGTATACTATACTCATATGAACTAAGTGCTTTAAAGTTCCATACTCTGGTGCCCTATTGAGCGAATATGCTTTAATGGCAGCAGGTTTATATTTCTCCTCGTCAGTAGCACCTGTCAGGATAAAATTGTGCGCATATCTCAATGGCATAAACTTCTGATAAAAAGATAGTAGGAGATCAGAGCCTTTCTCATAGCTCCCATTGGTTATTTGGGCAGTCCCTGTCTATGATTCTTTCCGGGATGTTGATTACTTTTTGCTTGGCAGCAGTTTCTATAACAATCGTTAGAGCTGTAAGCTCAATTAGGACTTATATAGCCGTTGTTATACAGAGACATACTAGCCTCAGTAATTCTCCAACTGATGTCTGGTCGTAGCTAGCCTGACCCTTTCCGACCAAGCAACAGCATAAAAGTGATGATAACTTTCACTATCATGGTGTATGTATATTCATCTTAAGGTTTTGCGTGTACAACTCTATGATTTTCCTGTACAGATATACTCACTTTTAGTGCTTTTATTGCCTTGTCGATAATCGCCTCTAAATTTTATCCCTATAAAACCTTTTGAGTCTAATATCACTCCCAGGTACTTGACCTCAGATGAGGTCTCTAAAAGCACGCTATCTATTGGGATGGTTTGCCAGAGTAGGAGTGGCCTCCTACTGGTGAAGAGAACAATGAAAGCCTTTGCCAAGTTGATATTAAACTCTACGATTAAGCACATTTCCTGGGCTATCCTTAATCCGTTCTGTAAAATGTCACAGAAAGTCTGTTCAAAGTGGTCATATTTACAATCATATAATTTTCTGTTATTGCATGAAATAATTACCTCTTCTGAATTATAAAATTGAAACCTTTCAGGGATCCTCAGTGCAATAAACTTATAATAAAAGTTCATACCGACCTTAGGAAACTGTATGCCTGGTATAGAATATGTAGTATGTGTACTCCATACATAATGCTATGCCGACTACTGGGTAAACTCATTTTAAACAAATATTTTTTAATAGCAGTGGCAAGAGAGATGATTACTATACAAGTTTGCAATTTTTGAGCTTAATACGAGAAAATACTAATTTTCCTATAGTCGGCACACCCCCGCCGACAATTGGAAATCACGAAAAATTTTGTTCCTAATGTCGGCACCCATTAAAATAAGCAAAATAAATATATTTTATTAAAATTTTCACATTAATATCAATCTTTTAGTTGATTTGAATCCATAGAAACCGCCACTTTTAAGAAATTTCTTCATATAATGTGAATACTCACTTGTTTAAGTTGGGCTCACCACTAACAAATTTCTTAAAAAACAGACACCATCGCCCTTTTTAAAAACAGTCACGGAAAGAGGCCAAAAATATACAAATATACTCATCTCATTAAAATTTACTTAATGTTTAGAGAGAAGCAAGTATATTTCTAATGAAAATCAGATCTTACTTATATATTTAGCATCCGCTATTCTTATTTATATACATTTTTTATTTAAAAGTGCCGACTACTGGTGCATGCCGACTTTAGGGGCTTTTACCCTACATACTAAAGTCCTGCACAAGACCACTTAAAAGAACTTTTAAAACCTGAGGGCGTTTTCAAATGCTTTACTACAGAGAAATCTTCTAAAGCAAACGCTAAACAACACTGTTGGCAAGACATTTATTTCTGTTATTCAAGATATAGGAGTAAAGAAGAAAATACTTCGTGACTAAAAATTTGATTTGATGCTTTCTTCTAAATTTTGTATTTGTGTTGTTTTACTTTGCATTAGCTTGTCTTGTCCATCATTTGCATTTGAATTACGCTGAGAATGTTTAAAAAAGCAAATGTACCTAATTTCAAATACACTCGATGCTATGCCCTAGTACCTATTCACATTTCAAGACTGTTTACGCAGGCCTCTATTACATACATATGTACATATGTATGTACTACATATATGATGAACGAACATATTCACTCGTAATATTCGTTATATTTAGTACACAATACTTACATCAAAAGCTACAAAATGGAAAAAACTAGCAACAAACAACTATTGAAAAATATTGAAAAGAAAAAAAAACAAATAATAGCTTTCAAATGCTCTTTGCATTTGAATTAAAGTGCACAGCGACAAACGAATGGGGAAATCACATTACAAGATCGGAAACACTAGCTTTGGAATTTGTACTTATTCGTATGAAACCTGCAGTCTAGTCGTAGTCGTCGCTTTCGACAACGAGTTGATTCGATCACGTTTTTTCAGTTTAAATACACAGATGGACAAAAGTCACCGTCATTTGGTATCTAAAAAAATTATAACGGCTCCCATGCCCAGAAAATAATGGAAGCATATAAAGTAGTATATTTCACAAAAACTACGATTTATTTAATTTATATTTCAGGTTAAACTTCGGTTTTTAATTAGGTTTATTTTTATAAACATGTTACATAATATGTTTTGTGTACATTTTTGGAGGACAAAAGTCACCGTCACTTCAGGTCAGCTTGCCTGTTAACATAATTTAAAAAAAATTAACCAATCTGGCTTCTTTTATCAGTGAGTTCGCTTAGTATGGCAGCTTTAAGACTGATCTGTGTACATTTTATAACGGAAATTAAAAAAAAAAATTTACTGACGCCGCGTTATTGTTAAAAATTAATCATAAACGGAAAGAAACCACAATTGAAGAAAGAATAATTATTTTAAATGCGTACAACCAAAACAAGACTATTCTAGAGATATGCTCCTTGGTTAATCGTCCATGCACCACTATTACTGGAATAATAAACAGATTTAAAGATGAACCAGAATGCAAATATCTGCCAAGGAGTGGACGACCGCCGGCACAATCTGTGCGCGAAAAGCGTGAAATAATAAAAATATTTAAAAAGGATCCCAAAACCCCGTATACAGAAATTGCTGCAGCGATAAAGGAAAGCACTGGTACAGTTGTTCACCCACGTACTGTGCGCAGAGCGCTGAATTCCTTTGGTTATAGTGCCAGAGTATGAAGAAAAAAACCACAGATCAGCAAGGTCAACCAAACGAAGCGTCTCTCCTTCGCAAAGGAGCATTTAAGCAAGGATATAGATTTCTGGGAAAAAGTTATCTTCTCTGATGAGAGCAAATTTTTTATATATATGTAAATCGGACGGACGTGTTTTAACGTGGAGAAAGCCGTGCGAAGCATTAGCAGAGAAGCATATACAAAAAACTGTGAAACACGGTGATGCTGGAGTCATGGTATGGGGATGCATGTCGGCCGCTGGTGTTGGAGAGCTCGTCTTTATAGATGAAATAATGGACAGAGGACTTTATTTAAATATCCTTAAAGAAATTCTACAGAAAAGTGCTCAAAAGCTTGGCATTGAATCAGACTACTACTTTCAACATGAGAATGACCCCAAGCACACCGCAGAAATAGTTCGCTTGTGGGTCTTGTATAACACTTGTACAGTCACCCGATCTGAATCCAATAGAACATTTATGGGACCATTTGGATCGGCGGATTCGGGAGCATCACATTACCTCCAAAAATATGCTTAAGCAAACACTGCTGGAGGAATGGCATAAAATAAGCTCAGATGTTACAAAAAAATTTACTCATTCGATGCAGAAACGTTTGCAAGCTGTCATCAAAAACAATGGCAAACACACTTGATACTAAAATAATTTTTGTCCTTTAATTGGTTAAGTACTTTATTATATGACGGTGACTTTTGTACACCAAAAATGCACACAGCTACCATTATATGAAATTTTTTTTATAAATAACGCTTGAAGTAGCTTTATGTTTAAATTGAAATAAAATTTGAATAAATAATAGTTTTTGTTAAATATACATCTTCTTATGTTTCCATTATTTTCTGGGCATGGGAGGCGTTATAATTTTTTAGATACCAAACGACGGTGACTTTTGTCCATCTGTGTATGTATATCATTCTCAAATAGTTTTTGAAAGACTGCTCAAAAATATGTGGTTGAAGTCTACTGATAATTTGCCTAAGCACGAATGAAATATGGGATGTTTTCGTAAATGCATCACTGCGCAGCAAATGAAAATTTAACTGTTCTAAACTTGTTCACTGAAGTAGATAACGCATAAATAAATGTCAAATATGTTGTATAAACATGATTACTACTAAAACGGATTATCAGCGAACTTGTATTGCATTTTAAATAAAAGTTTGCACGTATGATGCAGAGCAGAGATGCATTTACGAACACACCCATGTATATGTGACGTGCAAAATAGAAAGGGACCTAAGGGTAAAAACCGGTTTTGTTCAGGAGATCCATTTTAAAGATTTAAATACCTGTATGTTTGGTGTACTTCGATTTCATAAAGCGCGCATATCTCTGGGAGGGAACACTTTTGGGGCCATGCCATCGGTCTCATTCGATGCTCAGAAAAAAAAGGTAAAATTGATTTTTTACCCTTAGGTCCCTTTCTCTATGCGCTGTCACATATAGACAATGCTTAACCACCAGCAAATAAATTTCAATTAAAATAAACTTATGTATTTCATTTTCTGATGTGCATTAGTATCCCTTTGTATCAGTTGTTGTAGGAAAGTTCAAGTGATGAAGGAATAGTCACTGGTCACTGAGCTATACCGACTTCGGCAGATACTAATTCTAATGTAACATGATAGCCCCTCCTTCGACGGTATTGTGTAGCAGAATCATCGGCGAAGTAAAATAACGAATAAAATGGCTACTAAACACAGCTTCAAAACTTAATGCGCCTCATTGAAACCAGAGGCGCTGCAACGTTTTTTTTTTAAGAACAAACACAACCCGCAAAGCGTTTAGCTTGTCTGCAGAAAACACCCAGAGTCTATGGTGGGAATCGAACCCACGACCTCTGGACTGAGAGAATAGCATCGCTACCACTCAGCCACAGGTGCAAAACGTAGAGTCTTCTCTATCACTATCACTTTCCTAAAGAAGGTAACACCTATAAGTAGGAGTAGGCATTCATTGACTGAGTGTTACTTCTCTTAAAAAAAAAAAAAAAAAAAACGTATTTCAATATGTCGAAATTACGAAATATTTCTATATAAACTATTGAAATATTTTGTAATTTCGTTCGATAACGAGTGCAGCAATTTAACCCCTGGTTCGTAGCT
The DNA here is from genome assembly GCA_905220375.1 of Tachina fera. Lineage (NCBI taxonomy): Eukaryota > Metazoa > Arthropoda > Insecta > Diptera > Tachinidae > Tachina > Tachina fera. The sequence goes on along the minus strand of LR999967.1, from coordinate 95,684,796 downwards.
CTGACGGTTCTCTGTGACGAACAGACGGACATCGTAGCGAAAACAATGGGGTTCCTTTTCAACTTTGGTGTATGGAACCCCAAAAAGAGTGCTATATGTAGTCCATCCTGTCTGAACTTGTTTGTATGTTTGTGACTAAAAAAAGTCCCATACAACATTTTAAAAGAAACAAATAGTGAGTGAGCGTACCTATTTTTTATGAAAAACATGGCCACAGTTAAGTGAAGACCTCTATTAATAAATGTAGGTCACTAAAGTGACCAGTCGTACATATGTACATATGTATGTATATCAATGAAAACTAATAAAAAGAGTTGCTATTTGCTGCATTTGTTTTGTTTATATGTATATGAGTATATGTATGTAGTCTCCCAGTTGACCAAGACTTCGTTATTGATATCGATTTCGAATGTATCTCGAACATTTATCCTGTGAAACCATCGAGAGTGACACTAAAAAATTAATCGAAAAAATTTCACCTGTAGCTCAGATTTGTTCCAAAAAACATTCGATGCCGAAGTTTCGCTAGCAATATCAAAAGTGAGAAAATATCAAACTAATTTCGATATCGGGAAAAGATATCAGAAAAAGTAAAAAAGTAATTTAATTTTTTCATTTTAACTTGCATAAGTAATTTTTTTTAATACCTTATAACTTACGCTGCAGGATTTGAATATGGTAACTCGATTCTAACAGACTAGCACTCATTCACTAGGCTATCGTGGCAAATTTTTTTCTGTTCAATTATTGCACATACAATCACAAATTTTGAGTAAGATCGTAAAGTGTTATCAAATCGGTGTGAGTTATGTATGAGTGTATTAGTGTAATCATAGGAACAAGAAGTACAGAGAAACTTAACAGCTGCATAGAAATACATTCAATCGAATTTTAAAGCATACCTTCAGGAGCAATGTTAATTTTAATAGAAATTGTTTGTGAACTGTAAGGGCACTGCTACACGTTCAATATATATTGAACGCGATCCAGTATGGCGATATTTATTGAACGTGTAGCATGCAGTATTGATGGATTGCGATCCATATCGCAGAAAGGCCTAAATTATGGAATCCAGATTGCGGATCGCAGATCGCGTGATAAATATTGAACGTGTAGCATTTTCATGATATTAGATCGCGATACGTTAATAAGAAGTGAAGTAAAATAAAAGACGCAGTGAAAAATTTAACAAATAAAAAGGTAAAAAAGTTTATTACGCTTATGTAAAGTTTGTTTTAATAAAGGGTAATGGCAGAAGATAGTGGAAGCGAGTGGGTTCTGCAGATGAAATCGTAATTAACGACCGAAAAAATTATTTTTAAAGACTTTAATTTTCTCGCGACATTTTTTTAATAAACGATCCGCACAGCACAAAAATAAACGTAAATACTGACGCGATAAATTTTGAATGTGTAGCATACGCTCGTGATCCATCCATCCATTAAAATGGATCGCGATCCAAATATCACAGCATATATTGAACGTGTAGCAGTGCCCTAACAGTGCTGCCAGTAGGGCTAACTTTGTAAAAAAGTTGAAAAATATAAAATAAATATAAACTTTTAAATAAAAGAGCGTTTTAAATGTCAAATATTTGTTTAAAAGATATATAGCAGTCTTTATAAAGAATTTATAATATTATATTATAACGTATCTTCATTATGTACTGTTGCCTTACACTGAAGCTGGTGCACGACAATTGGGTAACAATCTCTATCTCATGCCAATTATTATGGGTGAAGATTTTAATAAAATTTTTGTAAACCCACAGTCGCAAGATTTATCAAAATTTTTATTTGATGTTTTCCACTTGCATATGAGCAATTCTCCACAAGCCCCCACAACTAATAATTCCACTAGTATAGATGCAGTTTTCCATAGATTTTTAAATACAGTAGAGTCAAAAATTTATATATGTATGTATGTATTTATCTCATTTATACCATAAGCCAATATTAAAAATAAATTCATTACTAGATGTTTACACATCTCCCCTGTGATCGGACTCACACTGCTCTTTTTAGGGTTCCGTACACCAAAGGTGAAAAAAGAACCCTATTGTTTTCACTACGCTGTCCGTCTGTCCGTCGCACGCTATTTTCTCAGGAACCGTAAGAGCTACGGAACTGAAATTTGAACAGAGTATGTAGAACTTTGGCCACTACAACAACAAATACATGATAATTAAAAATTAAAGGGTCTTCCAAAACGAGCAACGAAAAATATTAAAATCTCAATTAATATATATACAATTGTATGTACATATATATTGACACTAGAAATTTGTAAAATTTGTGTATTTTTGTATAGACTACATACATTAACACTAAAATTTAAAAGAATTGAAATTAAAGGGTGATCTATCAGTTAATGCAATTTTGACTATGTAATTTTGACAACTTGCTCTATCTTGGAAACCGTAAGAGGTAAACTCTTGAAATTTTCAAAAGCGGTAAAACTAAAAAATCCGAAAATTATAAAATAGCCAAACTGAAAAAAATCGCCAAAAACGAAAAAAAATCGCCAAAATTAAAAAAAAGTCTAGCACTATAATAAATAATCAAATTCGAAAAAATCGCCCAAATGAAGAAAATTGCCAAAATGAAAAAAAACGAAAAAAAATCGCCAAAACGCGAAAAATGCGCCAAAACCAAAATAATTGTTTATATGAGAAAAAATCGCATAAATGAAAAAAAAAATCGGAAAAATTAAAAAAAAAGTCGCCAAATTAAAAAAACGCCAAAAACCGAAAAAATTCTCAAAACGAGAAAAAAAAGTGCCAAAACAAGAAAAAAATCGCCAAAATGAAAGAAAAACTCCTAAAACCGAAAATATCGCCAAAATAAAAAAATTGCCAAAATAAAAAAAAACGCCAAATTAAAAAAAATTCAACAACCAAAAAAAACGCCAAATTTAAAAAAAAAACGCCAAAAACCAAAACAAAAAATCGCCAAAACGAGAAAAAAAGTGCCAAAACTCTGAAAGCGCCAATAAACTCAAAAAACCCCAAAACTTAAAAAAACGCTTCCAAATACTTTTATATGTAGTTTGACAGCATTTCGCACGAAATTGTGAACAGAGTACCAGGTGACCATTCGTTATTTTATTGAATATCAGGTCAAGTGGGATTTCATTCCCATACAAAAATATTTGTTTGTATTGATATGTATGTGAATGTAAGTGCATTTGTTTATTAGTGTTGGTGCGAAAATAGAAATACATATGTATGGATGGATACATGTGCATATGTAAGTATGTCAACCTGAAAAAAGGTTGTGCTTGGAAAACACTAGAGCAAAATAAAATAAAAAGCTATAAAATTGCAAATTGCTGTTATTGGGCGCATTCATAAGACGTAGCAGTTGAGCTCAACTGTTGTGAAACTGTTGGCAACTGTTGGCCCCAACAGTTACTTCTTAGAAACGGCTTGATGTATATAATGTAATTGTACATTTTTATTTCGCTACTTCATCGCATTTGTAATGTAAAACTTAGCAAACATTTGTTGCTGCCACCTAACAAAGTATATAAAAGTAATAGCTCTATTTGACCAGCTGTTCAGGCTGAGCACAACATGTTGACTATAGGCAGCGAAAAAAATTTATGATGAAAAATTACTCAACTGTTGAGTGGAGCGAAACTACTCAACTATGCGTTTCTAAGACAAACACTCAACGGTTGCGCAACTGTTACGTCTTATGAATGCGACCATTGCATGATGATTATAGGTATGTACTCGTATGTTGGAGCCGATAATGCCAAAGCTGACTTTATTGTACCATTCAATAAACATGTCAGACTAACTTCATAAATAGTAATTTCAGATTTTAATGTGGGAAATTTTTAAAATGTTCTGTAGGCACATACTTATGTACAATGTTTAATCTTCAATAAAAGTTAGTTTACATACATACATACATACTTATTTAGTTGCTCAACGTTATAAATGTATAAATAAAATTAACACTATTCATAGTACTCAGTATCCTACATAGTCAAACGACTTTTGAGAAAATGCCACCTAATCTAGTTGAGTTTATGGCAATTTTCGAAAGACTATAACGATTTATTAGAGCAGGATTGCTTTTTCTCAAAAGTCGATTGACTATGTAGGATAAAATAAAACAACTGGAAACAAAATACATACATACCTACTAGTGATGCATGAATATTCGTATTCGTAATCGAATTGTCGAATATTCGACAAATTCAGGCGAATACGAATATTTTTCCAAAGAAACTAAATAAATAAATGCATAAATCCTAAACGAAATTTAAATACATATATGACTAAAAATTTTAGTTTGTACAAATACATTAATTTTTTTAGAAATTTGTGTTTTGTATCATTTTCAAATATTATTCAATGACGATCATTAAAGTTTTGAGTATCTTTTATTAACTTTAAAGTACGACAACAAGAGTTTGAAGTCCTTTTTCATAACAATTTTTTAATATTTCATATTGCTTATAATATTCGTATTCGTATTCGCGAATATGGTTTCAAATATTCGTATTCGTGAATATGGTTTGAAATATTCGTATTCGCGAATATCAAAAATTGACATTCGTTACATCACTAATACCTACATACATACATAGCTGACATCGAAAATTCGAAGTTCTCCCTCAAATTATAGTTTTTAGCTTAATCTGTTTAGAATAGGTGATTCTTATTTGTAGAAAAAAATATTAATAACGTGGGAATTATTTCCCGGGAAATATTTAGAATTTCGGGTTATGAGAACGGGTGATCGGATCCGAATGAAAAATGCCGCATTCGAAAGATGTTGATCTCACTGACACTCTGATATGCAGATGCCGGAAGATAGTCGATCCAGTTCGGTAGGTTTCGAATTTAAAATTTTCGCAAAACTGTTAGAATTAGTTGTTGTGTAATCTTTTTGAATTGTGCTTTTTGTCCGTTTTATTACAACGAATGCAGCAGCTGCTTGTTGTTTTTGCTTTCCCTGCATGCATTGTGTTCGTTTTAGCTTTATGGAAAATTCCTAAACAATTTACAAAGAAAAACATTTTAGCAAGTTTAGCAAGAAAGAAATACCTACTTATTAGAAAAAAAAACGACTAAATAAGCTTTATTGGGAGAAAAAAAAGGAAAAGACAAAAGTCTCGTTTTGTTTTGTTTGATATTTGCACGAGCAAACTCATGCGCATATAACCCAGAAAGCAATTTGTAAGTGATTCGAAGTGCTTTTACAAATTCATAACCAGGAACAGTAGTTTCAGGCAAATGCATGTTTTTTCCGTCAACTCTGATAATGGTAAGAACGAAATATCTTTACGAAACAATGAATTTGCGTAAAATTGGATCGATTTGTTACAGCATATTTTTGCATAGTTTGCTGAAAATTCATACTTTTGCATAATTTAGTCATAATTTAAAATTTCAAAATTGTTGACAAATTACTAATGGAAAAAAATTTACTTTTGCTAAATTTTTTTTTAAAATTTTGCAATTTTGCAGTGAGTACTTTTGTTTAATAATTTTGTTTTTTAACTTTACTTTTTTATGCATAATAAATATTTTTGTAAGATTCAAATATATAGCAAAATCCCTGAAACTCCAAAAAATATGGATCCCGAAAAATCCGGAAAGCACGGGATTTGATTTTTTGACATCATAAATCCCGGGATCGTAGCAACCAGTCCCGAATGGCATCCCTAATTAGCACTCACCAAGTCATTTTGATGATTTCAAGAGGAAATTGTCTGCTATTAAAGCCGAAAGTAGTGAAACAATTCTACAGAAACTTGATATTGTTTTTAAAAATTATAACGTATGTAGTATTGAATTCATTTTATTGGTTCAGTTAAATAAATATACAAGATTTCATAAAAGGAATCACATAAATATGAGCCAATTACATCCACAGACGTTACAAGGCTTTTTGCAATGCACAAAAACTTTCGAAGAACAAACTGATTGAGCTTCACTATCGAATACATACAAAATATAAAATTTTTAATTGAAAATAAATAAATAAAAAACTTTTCTTTTTCTATTTACTTATCACTCCTTTACTGCAATATTAACATATCTCGAAAATGGGTGATTACAGTTAATAATGCAAAAAAAATCGTTATAGCGTAAATTAATCTTGTGAAAAAATTTAATATAAAAATCTTGTACACGCACTACTTGATAAAAGAAAATATTTTTATATCTTTTTAACCTGTATGTAAACTGAAAACTTTTCTTTTGTGCATATTTTATTGTTTTTAGTTTATATTTTGCATTTTTGATGTCATATTTTTAAATGCATGAAGTCGTTGTTCCTGTTCATAACATATTGTCCACACCTGATGAATTTATATCATGATGAATGTCAAATTGATATCATGATGAAAATTAATCAAGTATAGACTCAATTTATTAATATTATGTTAGCGTTATGATATAATCATCATAATGCCATTTTACTATGCATTTAATGTCACTATGCATTTAACGTTTATTTATTAAACAATTTTCGTTTAAAAAAGTCGGCTCAACAATTATTTGTGACCGAAAAATTAAAAACACGCAAATTAGATATTTGTTGCAAGCATTTTGCAAATAATCGTTTGATTCATCATGATATAAAATTATCCACGTCCACCTTTTTGTGTTAATATAAATGAAAAAATGACATTTGCTCTGCCGGCGTTATATTGTAAATGATATGATATTATAATATAAAATCATCAGGTGTGAATACTGTGTAAAGGTTGTGCTTCACTAGCATACACAATCACGTGATCTGCCAAATATGACATGTCTGCTAAAAAGTACGGTAGTTAGCGTGTACTAAAAATTTAACTGCGACAGATTTTTTTTTGTCACATCGAGCGATTTTGGAAAAATTTATGAAAATTTTAATTTTTTCATTTCCATGTGATCAGAGTAGTATTTATTGTCAACCAGCTGAGAATTTTGTTATTTTAAATTTATATTAAATATTGAGGGGTCCTCAATTATTATAGTCGCACAAGAGAGTAAAAAATTTTACAGAAATAGGAATACTCGTAGTTAAAAAATTACTTAATCTTTGAAAGTGCTCTTCCGTAAAATTTCTGAATTGGGACTAATAAATTTTGTCTTGTTGCCACAGATATTAACATTCAACAATATTAACTACACATAGAGCAAACTGTCCATCTGTAATCGAGATAAAAATTTTGTACTGAAATTTTGCTCTCTACGCCATGGACTTCAACAAAAACAAGAATTAAGCGAGAACGATTGGTGAAAACAAAAGTTAATGATGTCCATCAATGTTGAACTTTTTTTCATCAGAAAATCGACCTTTAGGCAATCGTTATAGCTTAATTACTTTGTACGCTCCATGTCATATCGAGCCTTATTTTCGATTTTATCGTAAGCGACATGTAATCGAAAATATAATTTTTTTAATTGAAATTATAACTTTTATGACAACTTTTAAGATACAGGAAGTAAAATTTATCGTAAGCGACAATTTACATACAAAAACATATTGGAATATTTAAAAAAAAACTGAAAACCTTAATTTTAGTCAATTACGATTAAATCGAAATAAGACCTGATTTTGTCGCAACAGATTGAAGGAACTGCTGTTGACGAGATGCATTTAATGGACATTTTTTTTCTGATTAGAGATGTTTACTGTTCAAAATAGTTTGGCGAACGATTGAATTACTTGCATTTACTCCCGCCAAATGCTTAATTTTAGAAGTAGAATGCGCAGAGTTTCATACACTTCGATGAATTTTTCGCTTGTAGTATGGCGTCAGAACTGTGGAAGTACCCCCATTGTAATTTTTGTTGTATGTCCCACGATTTTTTAAGTAATTCATTACAACATTATTATTTTTCTGGAGATTTCGGGATAGGCATATTTTTCAGAGTGGTAAACATAAATTTTTATGATTAAAGAGAACTTAAATAAGTTTTGCTAACCGTTTTTATTTGGTTTACTACTCCCGCGAGCTTACATTTTAATATTAATAAAATTTCGACTGATTCAAGTTAAATTGAACTTGGTTCTATTCTGATGAACCAAAAATAAATGAGTAATTTCTCACTTGATTACAAACAAATGGGAGGCTTCTTTTTCTTTTCTGCAAATTTAACTTTGTTTATTGTTGTTGTAATCAAAATATAGGTATAAACTAATTTTATGTTAAAAAACTCGGTTCTATCCTGATGAACCGCAGTGTACCTATTGTTAAATAAAATTGTTTAAATTAAAAAATTTTTTTTTCAAACGTTTGACTTTATGTTTGTTGGGTGTACACTTGTGTGCACATACATACATATGTACACAAACATATGTATGTGCTTAAAAAATTCATATTAGAATCAATAGAAACAAATGTAAACTGAAAAAAAATATTAAATATAGAAAAGCACAAACAATAAGGAAGGCAAAAAATAATTGTTAAACATCAAAATCAGAGAAGTGGCTGTAAGAGACGAATAGAAACAATACGACAAATTACGAACAAGAGAAAAAGACTACAAAAAATGATGAAGTCGGTTGAAAATAACAAGAAATTAAACTTGTTTTTAGCATCCCAGCTAACCAAAACATTCGTCCGTTAATAATATCGCATGCGCAAACATATCTCGGACAAAACACTCGAGAACGGCTATAGAAAACGGAAAGAGAAAATGCTGCTAGAGCTCACAAGTCGCTCAGTTTGTGGCAGAAAATTTTTCGATTTCGATGTTTCGCTCACGAATCAAAACCGAACCTTTAGCAATATCATTATGTAATCATAAACAACGTCATTAATAGTTCGATTTCAATGCTTTTAAAAACGCTATTCCTCTTTTGTTGTATGTACATGCAAAAAAAGTTAAATTGTAACTTTTGGGAATGCAGCAAGCAATATTGTAAAGTTCTATCAGAATTGTATTTTTACTATTTGAGATAATTCTCCGAAGTATTTCGGAACAAATGCCAGTTAAATGAGACAAATCTAAGAAAATAATTACCGGAGTTTTGAGACACATTATTTAGTTTTATTTTCTGCTTATTTTAGATTTATAGAGTAGATCCCTGCTAGCATTTGGAAGATTGTTTTATCAAAAATCACCTAACTAAGTCTTCCTCGAGTACTTTTGACGATTAAAAACTGATTAAACACTTCCGCACTTGAAAACATACTCGAAAATGAGTCATGCTTATGCTTTAAAAGTAATTTATTTATTTATTTTAAAATATATGAGTCATAAATGAGTCGAAACTGATCAGAAAAGCGGGTAATAAAAGACTCCTCAAGAAGAGTCGCATGTAGGGTACCATTTTGTCCCGACAAAACTATCTTTTATGCTCAGAAAACGAGCGCATATTCTTGTTTTTTGATCACTTGAAAGTATTAAAAAAGAATCAAATTTAATTTAAAATTTCCAAAAATGCTAGCAGGGATAATTTGTATTACAAAAAATATTCAGTACAAAAATGTACATACCTATAATGTGAAGAAATATCATTACTTTAGGAGCTAGTAGACTGTAGCAGGGTTGTATTTCATCTTTTTGTTAAATATAAGCATCGATTCCTTTTTCAGTGGATTGGGCTTCTAATACTGGATCATTAGTATAGACTGCCTCGTAGTTTCTAAAGAAAGTTCACATCACGTTCCATAGCAAATTTAAAAAAATTGTTTTGAGTTCGAAAGAAGGGACGTAGTGAAACTTAATTGTTTGAGGGGGTTACCATTCATTGCTCTTATTAAGAACTTTAGTTAAACAATACACTGTGAATATGCAGTACTAGTTAAACAATAGTTATCAGTTTACTAATAATTAAATAATGACTGTAAATTTGGCTCCTAATGATTTTAACAAGCCGTGAGCAGTGTTGCCAAAATGTTACAGGCATTTCCCACCATATAACTCCTGAAAACCCGCTAAAAACCGCCAGCTGAATAAAAATAAACGCTAATATAACTGCTGAATTTTTTATAACCAACATATGTCTTTTTTATGGTTTAATGGTAAAAAAAAATCAGATTCATTTTATAAAATATATATACATATGCATAGACGTATGTATGTAATTCCCCAATATTTGTAAGGAAAACTCAGCCTACTCTTTAAGTAGGTATTTTATTTCCTGCAGAGTTTCCATACACAAATATCCAGCCAGATAAAAGTAGAATCCAAGGGACTATTCCATCTGATAATATTAAAGTTTAAGCTGATTCAGTATATTTTCAATATTTTCTGCGATAGACCCTAATTATTCTACACGTGTGGAATAATATCTTGCCGTTTTGCTTGAAGTATTTGTAAAATATTGTTTAAATTTCCTGACTTTTTGACTATCTGAAATTAAGAAAATAGTGTTGACAAAATAAACTCCATGGCTCAATTCACATTGGCTTGAAGTTTAATTTCGAAGGAGAATTTCAATAAAAAAAAGACTTTAATCAAAAACAAATTATTCGGAAAAAGTTATTGGTTTGAGAGATTTTGGTTGATATTATGTTTTCCTCATACTCAGTGGTCCAATCAACAAGTTTTCGGTTTGTTTTCCGTTTGTTTACTATTTTTTTTAATACTAAAAGAATGATTAAATTGGTTTGCAATATAATTATAATCGAATTAAATTTTATTCACTTATTGTGAGATTTATTAACTTTTATACTCGTATGTATATACATATGTATGTATGTTATTATTTTTAACCTCTTAAATTTTCACATTATAATACACGATTACAATATGTCAATTTTTTATTTGCAAAGAAGTGACGTTAGTTTCTTTTCGCTGTACGTGTTTATATCGAGAAAAAAAACTCAACATAAATACCAGGGTACGTGTCGCACAGCTGCGTTAAATTTAATTTATTTTGATTTAATACTTTTCTTTATAAGTTTCAGAAAAACGCTGAAAATCCGTCAACTAAGAAATTCTTCCGCTAAAATTCCCGCTGGTGGTTTTTTAAATAGACTTGCCGCTAATGACAACAAAATACAGTCATATATGGCGGGAAAACCGCCTTTTTTGGCAACACTGGCCGTGAGACTGAAATAATCGATTCTTGAGAAGCACTTACTACTTTTTATTTAGCAACATGTTCACATAATCCATTAAATCTAAAAGAATAATTTTCCTCAGTTATAAACTCGTACAGCATTTTTTTTTTAAGTTTTATGTAATGTGATTTGTAAGCGAGCAATGAAATTTGGCAATCAGAAAAGTAGGTCTGATGGTAATGTGTAATTTTTTGCTGGGTACTGATTTTTTTTAAAGAGAAGTAATACTCAGGCAATAAATGCCAACTACTATTTCTAGGTGGTGCATTATTTTAGAGAAAGAGATAGTGAAAGGGAAGACAGATGGTGAAGGAAGAGATAAAGGAAAGCTTCATTATTTTACAACTATGCTTTTTGCACGTTTTTAATAAGGCAGTGCTGCAGCGCCTCTGGTGTCAATGAGTCGTTTTAAATTTTCGGAGCTGTGGTTAGTAGCGTTAGTAGTTAGTAGTGAGTGAGAGGAGCCAAAGGAGCTCCTGTATTTACGAAGGAGGGCGCTCTGATGTTACATTGAAGCCGGTGTAGTTCAGTGACCACTGTCTATGCCTTCAACACTTGGATTTTCCTACAACAACTGCTACAAAGGGACACTAATGCTTATCAGAAAAATGGGTGGTGTTTTTATATTAATGACTGTTGTAGATCGGGCTCGAACCCAAGACCTTGAGTTTTGCAGTCAACGTGCTAACTATTTCAGTCAACGCGATCCTCGATGGTAAAGTGATTGATAGATAGCGAGAAGAGTTCAATAAATTTTTTCGTTTTTATAACTCTGCTATTGTGTTTTTTTTATTTTTATAGCATCGTTGCAGCTCCTCTGATGCTAAGCAGGCGCATTATTTTAATAAATGTATGCATTTAATTAGATATTTTACTTTTGCGACAATTAATTACTACAAATATCGACGTAGAAAGGCGCTGTGATATGCCTTAGCAAAGGCTGGAATGCATATCAGAAAAATATATGACGCTGGCTAGGTCTGACCAGCAATTGAAGTCGGGGTCTCGAAAACCTTCATTTGCTTTGAAGCCGACGCACTATAACTATTTCAGCCAACACCACCGTCCAAAGAATTCCATAAGACTTAAACCAAAGACTATAGATTTATATGAATCTATGTCTTTCCTTAAACTGTTTTACAAACGATATTCTTAAAAACTACAAGGTTTCTGGTCACTCATCGACTAATGGCAACTAACATTGCATCAAACTACATGACATAGTCGTAATTTACACTATGCAAGTCCTATTGCTAAAGCCGCGTTCAGACTATTATACTTTGTATTTATACTTGTCAAAATTTCAAATAATACGTGCAAATGTGATAGTCTGAACGCAAAATGTCATCAAAGTGGCAAATAATACGATAAACATTTTGACATCCCATAAGACTTTTTCGTTTTTATAAAATTTTCTAAACGATCAGGGTTGCATTTTCACACAAACCAAATTTCCAAGTCGGCTGTTTCGCCGCCGATAGTGTGTCGTCATTGATGTAATGTTTTTTCATATGTATATCGGCTCAAAATTTTGAATATGTGAATCGTATGGAAGTTTATTTCGTTGACGCAATTTTTACCGTTTTTAGGGTTCCGTACACCAAAGGTGAAAAAGGTGTTTTCGCTACGCTGTCCGTCACACGGTATTTTCTCAGGAACCGTAAGAGCTACGGACCTGAAATTTGGACAGATTATGTAGAAACTTGGCCGCTACAAAAACAAATACATGAGAATTAAAAATTAAAGGGTGTTCCAAAACGAGCAACGAAAAATGCTAAAATCCCATGTAATATACATACAATTGTATTTGCATACATATGTATATTGACATTTGAAATTTGTAAAATTAAAATTAAAACCATAAACATTAAAATATTAAAAAAATTTAATTAAAGGGTGGTGCATCAGTTAATGCAATTTTGACTATGTAATATCTTGGAAACGCCAATAACCGAAAAAAATCCTCAAAACGAGAAAAAAAGAGCCAAAACTAAAAAATCTCTAAAACCAAAAAAAAATCACCTCTATGAAAAAACATGCCAAAATAAAAAATTGCCAAAATAAAAAAAAATCGCCAAAACGGAAGAAAGTGCAAAAACTCAGAAAGCGCCAATAAATTCAAAAAACCCCAAAACTAAAAAACTAAACTAAACCAAAAAAAACTCTTAAAACCGAAAAAACCCAAAAACGAAAAAAATGCCAAAACTATAGTTTATATTGGCTAAAGTTCGTATTGAATTACCCTTCTTGCGCGGGTCAAAGTCGCACTTCACTGAATTTATTGTAATATCTTTTCTGTTATTTACATAGAATATTTTTAACTGCTAAATGTTTTCAAGTGCCGGCACGTCCACGCCTACATGAAATCGCTTTGCCGCCGATAGTCAATGAATAGCACAGACATTTTCATTGAACAGCTGTTTTGTTTTCTGCTTGTATTACACATTTTATTTGAAGTGTGATGGTCTGAACACCATATGTGATTTTACGTTAGATTTTTTGACATTCGCAACGAATGTACATATTTAGATTTCTGCATCGTAAAATGTGATGAAAGTACTAATACTTGTATAATAGTCTTAACGGGGATTAAGCTGACTAGTTTGTGGAAGAGAGCGACGAGGGGAACATAAACGTTTCATTTCCCCTCGTCTCACTCTCCTAACAAACTAATCATCTTAGTAATAAGACTTGCACAGTGTAAATTAGGACAAACATACATATGTATAAGTATGTATGTGTGAATATATGTTTATACTATTAACTTTATAGGTACATATTAGTGCCCTGCGTAAGCAGTCTTGAAATGTAAATACGTCATGTTTTTTAAATGTACTCTCGTGGCATGCATTATACTAAGCCAATAATAAATGCTGTCGCAGTATAAAGGAAGCAAGATGGTTGTATTGGTGTACGTGTATATGACTGTAACAAGCGATGCCGCCAAGACGTCTTGTTTAAACAAACAATGCAAAGAAGTACTATTGATACATGTATGTTTGTTATTTTGCATATTGTACGGTTGGGTGTGTGTGTAAGATTTAGACGGTAAGCTATTATGCTCGTGTTTAAGGGAGGTTTTTTAACGTAAGCGCACACATCTCATGTAAATGCATGTGTGCGTTTGTACGTGCGCAGAAAAATAAGAGTATGTATGTATGTACATGCATGACGTTAGTATACGCGTCAGCGTCAATAGGTAGAAAAAAGCACAAGCACCACAAATTCTTCAGTCACGAACTATTTTCTTCTTTACTCTTGTACCTGCAATAAGTTAAGTAAATGTATTGCCGAACACGTTGTTTAGCATTTGTTTCAGAAGATTTCACTGTAGTAAAGCATTTGAAATTGCCCGCATGTCTTAAAAGTTCTTATAAGACGTCTTTTGCAGGTCTTTAGTACATACATACATATATATGTACATACATATTTAAACTGATTTTAACTTTTTGTTTGCTTATGGAAAAAAACTTATTTGTTCCGTTTTTCTTTAGTAAGCTTTGTAGTGTTCTCTGATTTTTCTTGTTCTTCGTATGTATACATCATTTGGGAACAGCTCTCCCTCCCGCAAACACAAATACGGCTAATCATACATACAAACATTTTAATTTAGTCATTCCGACCATCGCTCACCCAGTACCAGTTTGTTTGTTTTTTATTAATTCAACTATTGCATGTGACCACCATATTTAGGAATTCTCCCACTCGTAACAAAAACAAAGCCGCTGATATTTATGTATATTACATATGTATACTTATATGTATATATGTATATATATATATATATATATGTATGCATATGTATGTATGTACATCAGCTCCGCACCGTCAGGTGGTGCTGAGTAGTTTTCGAGTTTGGCTTGTAGACTTATTCTAAATCTTGACCAGTCAGTTTTGGCCTCATTTCTGAACGTTATAGGGTTTGGGGTAGGGTGGTCTACAGTTATGAAAATGTAGCAATGGTCCGAAAAGGAATGAAAGTCCGACACGTGCCAATCGCGAATCTTATCAGTAAGTTTTCTGAACTTTCTTTTATTGCTATGATACGAGTCAGATGCCAACAGCATCTTCCGCCCACCGTGTATTAATGTTGTGGTGTCTGGTATTGACAGTTCTAAGGAAAATATAAAACTTAGACATAGCATCCTGCTCCAACCAGGGCTTGGGGTGCCGTTTTACTAAGATGAATGTTGATGTACAGTAGCAGCATCATTTTACTCGGGTAGTATGGAGTCTTCTTGAGATAGAGTCATCTCAGACTCCTCGCTACTTTTTGGCTCTTTGTCTTTTTTTTGGTTAAAATTAGACTTTATAGCTTTTATTCTGGAAAAACTCAGCTTTTACTGTTATACACTCAAAGAAATAGCTATAATAAAACGCTAAGCAAATATACCCAAATTCGCTTTCTATATTATTAATATCAGAGTTTTATTATCTAAAAATAAATCCAATGTAAATTAATTGAAATATTTCAAACATAGACTACTATTCTGTGTCATATTCTGTGATTTCAAATCATAAGTATAAAATAAAAACTTACACAATTCTACTTCTCAAACGAAATTTCTAGAAAGAATAAGTTTGGTCGAGTCGTTGTTTTGCATTGTTGCCAATGTAATATTTAAATACCAAACAAACAATAAATGAGGTAACACTCAAATAAATCCAAACGATAAGACTATATGTGTAAACACTAGGATTAATATAGACAAATCTATGTCTGTAAACATCTTACATTACCCTACGTTAAAATATAAAATCAAAAAGTCAATTGTATTCAAAACAATAAATAAAATACTGGTCCATTAAATTTACTCAGTAACATTTACAGTGTAAAGAAAATACTCGTATCAAATTATGTACATACATATGTATGTATGCTGAAATCATGGGCTGTAGTATAGAAAATACAAACGGTACGAACACTTATGTACACAAACATATGTACATAAATCCACTTACATATCGCCGTTTTTTTGCAATATAGACATATCTCCAAAAATGCGTTTTTTATATAATAATGCAAAAAAATCGTTATATTTGTATGTATGTAACTATATTTAATATTGTGTAAAAATTTTATATACATACATAGATACTTACATAGATACTAGAGCTTATATCACGCAGCTCTTGAGAAAAAAAATTTTGTTATATTTTCATCGAGCTGTTGGTAAATTTAAAACTTCAAACTTATTTTCTGCAAAATTAGCTTTTTCGAGTTATGCATCTGTTGCAATAAAGGAGCGCTACGAGTATACATACATACGAGCACATAATAATGTATACATGTGCAATCCCCTTCCACCTGTGGCAAAGCGTGAAAAAAAGAGGAAAAACAACAATAGTAATACATAACAAACAACTACAACAAACAACTAACACATGCAGCAATCACATCACATAAAAAAATGCATTTTGAAAACTGGGTTATTGGCGCACATCAACTTTTCATTTCTTGTTGTTGCAACGTACGAGTATTTTTTTTATATTTTCCATTTTTGTTTTTCTCTATAGATTTTTTTCTATACATGTAAGTTTTGTATGCAGTAGCAGATGTACATACTTATGTATGTATGTACATATGTACCCTGCAGTCAGACTGGGGCCAAGTGTCTCTATGTCAACACTAAAATGCTAGTAGTTGTTACATTGTCTACAATTTCTCTTCTATTCGTCAGTATAAAATAAAACAGATGTGGTGTATTTCTGGTGGATTTTGCAACAACTTGTCAACATACATAAATTTGTATGTACGTAAGGTATAGAAATGAACCAGTAAATGTCTGGTTTCCATGTTCCCATAAAAACTATGAACTCACTACCTAGTTAATAGTTTTAGTGTTACTAGTAGATTTTCAATGACAAGCACATGCTAAATGTCTATAGCACAAAGTATTGTATGGGGATAATTGTAGAGTAGTACTGGTGACAAAGTCAAAAGCGACTCAGTACATTTTCACCATCGACATTTGCTTTAGGGTATGTACTCCTAAATGTATTCATGCTTATCCCACATACACACAAATTCTTCTCGACTATAGTCGTCGCAATTTGACAACTTTTTGACAGGCAGCAACTTTTTCAAATCCATCGGAACATTCGAACGAAAGCTAAAAATTCCTTGTCTATTCGAACTAGGGATGCCAATCGGGACAGGTTTTTACGATTAAAAAAAATCAGATCCCGGGATTTCGGGATTTTTCGGGATCCTGAAATTTTTTGAGATTATGGAATTTTCGGGACTCTGGGTTTTTTGAGTAAAGCCTGGTACTCTGTTCAACTATTTCACGCGAAATGTTGACATAATCCATATAAAAAAAATTCACATGAAATATTTATGAAAACATTTTGCTAAACTTGTACTCTGTTCAAGTCGTGAAAAATTTGTGAAATGTGTCTGGCAACATTTTCTTGCCATCTGTGAAATAATGTGACTGGTATTTATTTCGCGCGAAATATTGACAGCTGATGTTTTTGTTTACAAAAGTCGATCAATGTTGCATACTTCTAACCAATAAAAACGAAAGTTTTTTTTTAGAAAAAACAATATGCGCATCACTTTTTACGTGTCAAATTTTTCACGCGAAATAATCAATGTTGCTGAAAATTGTTCACAACTTCGAAAAGAGTACTAGGCTTAAGTGCAAGGTTATCAGCTTAAATTTTGCAATGTTGTGCAACTTTTAATGGCAATGCCAAAACCAAAAAATGGACAAAAAGTACTTATCAAAACAGGTATACACAAAATTATAACGCAGAAATACCTGTTTTAGGTACATACATACATATATGATTCTCATTTAAATTACAAAAAAGGGGTTGGTTGGAGATGTGTTCTGTACAAATAAATTAATTAAAAATTGTAAAATTCATAAAATTTTAAATATTCAATTCAATTAAAATATGTTATTGGAATTTTGTTAAAGAATACGAATCAATGCACATTTACTTCCAGGTTATATCAGGTTTACAAGAACAATGAAAAAATACAACAATGAAAAAAAAAACATAGCTTTTAGTTTATCCAAAATGTCAAGAATAGAATTTGCTGTAATACAATAATAATTAAAATTATTCCTATAATCGTGAAAAAATTTCTCCATGACACTACCACTAACAAAATTTGCAAGGTTTAACAATTTTCACAAATACTGTTTTTTATTGGGAATTTTTACAATTTAAGTTTAAAATTTGTTAACGCACTAATAATCCCAAAATTATTATTTTACTTATTCAGTAAAATATTTTTTTTATTAAAATACATTGAAATTGATTATTGAGGGGTTTAGCTGGATTTCACTGTTGCTAATGCAGATCATCTTCCCTGTAAAATAGTTTTTTATTCAAATACATTGAAATTGATTATTGAGGGGTTTAGCTGGATCCTATGCGCATTTCACTGTTGCTAATGCAGATCATCAGGGAACCTTTACCCAAAGCTTCTTAGGACAACTAGAGTTATTATATTACAAACTTTCATTTAAACAAATGAGAAGCTCAACAACAAATAACAAAGTTAAAACAAGAACTCAATAATCATTTCCCAAAGCTTCTCATTTGTTTAAATGAAAGTTTATAACATACTAACTCTAGTTGTTCTAAGAAGCTTTGGGAAGAGGTTCCCTGATGATCTGCATTAGCAACAGTGAAATGCGCATAGGATCCAGCTAAACCCCTCCATAATCAATTTCAATGTATTTTAATAAAAAAATATTTTACTGAATAAGTAAAATAATAATTTTGGGATTATTATTGCGTTAACAAATTTTAAACTTAATTTTCACAATTTTTTTAATAGTTTTTTCTCCTCGTCTCTCTTTTCCACAAACTAATCAGCTTAGCAATAAGACTTGCATAGTGTAAATTAGGACTAAACAATTTCGGAATTGACTGAATCCCGAAAACCATGGGATTAATCCTGGATTTTCGAGATCGGGATTGGCATCCCTAATTCGAACAATAAAAAAATTAAGAAATTTTATTCGAAAATAAGTACATGCCACTTATATAAAATACGAATTAGAATTTTAGAAGAATCATAGAATAATTTTATGGCAAATAGGTACTATTTATAGAGTTTTTGAAACCGTTAGGCCGGGTTGACATCTGCGTAAAAAAAGCGCAACCAAGTAATTACTAATGAAAAACTGTTTGATTCAGACATGTATTTATTAAGTTAAATTTCATAGAATCCAAAATGATTGCAAACTATTTAAATCATTGAAAAAATTTCTCCACGGCAGCTACCACTAACAAAATTTGAATCAAACAGTTTTTCATTAGTAATTAGTGGGTTACGTTTTTTTGGGCAAATGACACAAAACAAATGACAGATGTAAACTCAGCCTTAGTTATATTCCCGTCTAAACGTACTTATTTGGCTCCTTTTTGCCAGAAAGGGGCAAAAAAGACCCATACAGAATAGATTGGGATAAAATGTTCCACCAAAATGATTCTCGTCAGATTTCACATAAAACAGACCCAAATAAAATGCAAAACACATTTAATTTTTTTTACTAATTTCGAGCCTAACTAAATTCGGAGAACCACATTTTTTTTTAACCTTTTACAAAATAAAACTTTCGACATTAGTTTTCAAAACTTTATTCAATGCGGAAACTATTTTTGGAGAAATGTGTATGTACTCTTGGAAGTTTGTTTTTTGAATTTTTGGCATTTCTTTTTGGCGTTTTGCCTTATCAGAAACAATATTTTTCTTTTTTTTGTAGGAGCATGTACATACATATGTATGTATGTATGTTGTATTTTGTTGTTGAAGCTCTTTAGTTTCATACACTTCATTATCTTAAATTTTGATTAGCAATTCGCCATAAATTTGAAAGGCACGTTTATTAAAATGAGACGTTACCACAATGTACAGTGGGGTCAAGAAGTGTAATAAGGTGAAACAAATTAGGAATGAACTCTCAATAAACTTAAATTAATGAAAATGTTTGTTCATGTAGCACACAGAAGAACAAAGAAATCTTAGCTTAAATGTTTCACTTAAAGATAAGAATCCACTTGATGGAATCATTAATTTCACAATAGGACTGAATAAAATCGTTACGAGAAAGCTCTAAATTAACTGATTGTATGAGTTACACGTAATTCACACGTTGATTTTTTAATGTGTTTTTTTGAAACACGACTTTTGGTTTGTAGGCGAACGGTACAGGAAAGTAAAGGGGGCTAGAAAAAAATCACATTTTCCCTTTTCCGAGTTTTTTTTTAATTTTTCTTTACACACATATTTTAATTATTGATACCTATGTATGTTGCTTTATTTTATTTTTTCATTCAGAGTCTGAACACAATCGGGTCTGTTCTGAAAATCACGGTGATTTCAAATCACGTGATTTCAAAAGTAAACTATTAATAGCTGACTGGATAGTGGGTTTTTATTGCGTTTTAAGTTTTCCCCATTTATAATAGAATATTTTCTTCCAAATTCTAAAGTTATAAATCGTGAAATTTCCAAAAGCAATGATTTAGCTTTTATTAATTTTTTGAAATCACCGTGATTTGGCATGTCGTGATTTGCAGAACAGGCCCGAATGTAGCGATTATTTATTGCGGTGCGGTTTTCCATACGATTTTGAATTAAAAATCCGCAGTGCGGGACGGAATAAAATTAAAGTCTATTTTATTTTCATTGCGGACTTTCTTAGGGCAAATAAATCAGTCAATGATTATATGTATTTTATTTTTAAATCTGATTTAAACACAAAATTTTGTTTTTCACCACAAAATTAAATGAATCTTAAATAGCCAACATTGTGCATTTAAGCGTTGTTTAAGTTTTACAAACATACCATATGTTTTGTGCATGTGTGTGCTTTTTGAATGCATGTACATAAACATCATGAGGTCTTATTAAAAATAATTTCGTTTAATTTTTGGAAATATACAACAAATGTAACACATATTTTCATTTCATGAAATATATAAATAGAAAAATGCATTCCGATGCCCTTTTTGTATCATAAAATTTGTTTTTTGCTATTTAATTTTTCTGCATTTTGATAAATCAACTTTCTTATTTATATTAAACAGCTGTTCTTTGGAAAGCTTTCCATAATATTTGGAAATATTGTAGTGCTACCATACTTTCAACGTAATTTGATATTAACTTTAATTAGCCACTGAAAAAATGAAAGTGTATTTAAATCAATTTTAATTTTTTGTGAAAATTAACTTAAACTATGTTTAAACATTCAGTGATTTATTAGCTATTATTCTCTCAAATTTTGATACTCTTTCTCTTCCTGACGTTGCCGTAGTTTTTGAATAATTGGCTGTGTTCACAACATTAATGTAAAAAAACATGATTTTGAAGTTCAAAAATTTTTGTCATAGATTATAAAAATTTAAAAAATATATCAAATATATCTGCGAATGTATAAAATGTTAATAATTTTTTGCTTTTAGTTATAAAAATGCACGCACAAAAAAATTAATAAAAATTTAAACAAAAAATGACAAGTATTGGCGTCGCCGCCTTCCGTTGTATTATGTTTATTTTTCTCTGCCGCAACGAGAAATAGCACCGCACCGCAAACATTGTGTTTAGACTTTCAATGCGAAAACAGCTTTTTTAATACAAAACAGTGTTAACTGTAGGTATTTTTTATCACTTATATAGGAGTATAGGAATATCGGACAAATATTTTATTTTGGCTAAAATGTAGATATTTTTGATTCTCAAAATATATTTTTGCTCATAAGCCATTTAAAAATTTGTTTTTGCTCGAAATTACATAGACTTTTATCGAATATATTGGTGTCGCCGTGCATGTCTTTGGATCAGATCTTTCTTCTATTCTTCTAATGACAAGCACATCAGGAAATAGAAAATGAGCATCTATTAAACAACTTACAACTATTTAACTTAAATACAGCTGTGTATTTGTATTATAATTTCTAAAAAACTGTAAAAGTATGCATTAAAAGTAAAAGTAGTCACTCTAAATAACTTAATACAAGAAAATTACATACATATGTCAAGTTTTAAGTAACCTACTGTAGCTCCAATAAAACATTAACTGCTTTTGTATTAAGAAGAAATAATTTTGGTTTCAATTGGCTTACGAAACAAATTTTGCATGGACATTTGTTTGGTAAACGTTTTATAATTTAAATTATTTTTTTCTGAATAACGTCTTAAATGTTTTTAAGTTATCTTTCTTTAAATTAAATCACTACAATTTGTAGATTTTCGTAGGGTGAAATTTTTTAACATGTAGGGGAAAAAAATCTAATTGTAACACTGTTACAATTTTCGGAAGAAAAAAAATGAAAACTAGAAACATGGAAAAAATCGTGGTATGAATGTAAAATGTTTTTGGAAGCAACTTTTAAGGAGAATGAAATTTAAAACAAGATTTTTATATCACCGTATGAATTGGGCCTTGCACTGGTAGTGAGTGATTTTTCAAACAACAAATTTTCTTTTAAAATTCAAATTTATAAACAGTTAAATTATTTTAGTTGCTTTAACTCCTCAGTCAAATAATTTCAAAATACATATCGTCAGCCCATTGTTGGTTTGGAGCATATGCCAAAAAGTCGGAATGGAGAAAGGCGACAAAGAAGGTTTGCATGAAGTTTTCTCCGATATAATTTTTTTTTTGTATTTCCACCATTGCTTCCGTCACATGTTTGGAAAAAATGTGTAAATTTGAGTGAACTTTCATGAATAAAGTTAGAAGTTAATATTACTTTATTGTAAAAGTAAAAATACGTTTTGTGCCGCATACAACACTTTTCCTAATTTATTTTCAAAAAGTAGCTTTTTGTGCTCCTGTGAATTAAGAATTTTGTTGTTTTATTTATTTTTCTTGCTGTCCAGAGAAATAAGTTGATCGTTTAATAACGACCAAGAAGCCGATGCCGTAATATTTTTAATATCGATCCGCTTACAAACTCACACAAGAAAAACAAGTAATTGAAGTGTATTTAATACAAATAATGAAATTATAATTTCATAATAATTTATAAATGATTTCTGTTATACTCAAACAAGCATAATTAAGGTTTTATTTTATTTTATTGTTTAATAAGTTTATATTAAAACATTTAATCGGCGGCTGCGGCTGCTTAACAGTCGCCGTTGAATTTTTCTTACGGCACCTTATTTTTTCATTATTCATTTCTTATATGTATAAATGAAGCAAAATAAGAGTTAACTTTACTTCGCATGTTTTTGTATGAAGAATTTGACGCAAACGCCAAATTGTGGTATGTACAGCAAAACAATACTTATTAAACTTTAAAATATTTGAAATGGAGCAAAATGAATGCTTAATATCTCAGAAACCATAATTAATTTCCCGAAACATGTTTAGGATTCAGAAAGGAGATATTCGAAACATGTACCCCGCTCCTATTTTTTTTAAATTGGTCGGAGGGTCAAACCAATAATGGGCTGACGATATGCCTAAAACTTACAGCATCCAAGTTTTAAATAAATATCAAGCGAAGTCTGAAAGCTTCAGGTTTCTTTTTTAAAACACATTGTATATTTTGCAATAAATTTGCTCCACTGTGCATTCTATCGTGGAAACAACAAGACAATATAGTAAATAAGTTTGTATGTTGAAACAAGTATTTAAAAACTACACGTTCAAACAAGACAACGGAGCAAAATTAAAAAAGGAACAAATATGTACGCATGATTATGACGCGCGTGAGGGAAATGCGTGAGTAAATGTTTGTAACTAACTGTAGTAGTTAACCTAAAAAATGCTTCAAGTAAAATCTCTAAAATAAAAAATTGAAAAGATACGCATTTAGTTTTTATTAATTTTTTTTATGATTACTTTTTATTATTCATGCTTTTGTTTTGTTTCACATTTCTGGCCTACAAAAGATTGACTGAGTGAGTGAGTGATATATACATACATATGTATGTAGGTATATATGTATATATTTTATTCTTTGTGCATAATATTCGACTCGATGAAACTCTTTTATTGTTTTTGCATAACAGTAGTGGTAGTTTAGTTTTTAAAAGCTTCGGTGATATTAGAAATTCATTTGTATTTGACCTGTTTTTAAAATTAATATTTGTTCAGAGCAACCTCCCGCCCCCTCTCTGCTTTCCCAGCACAGCCGCAATGTTTTTGGTAGCATTGTCTCCATATCGTCAGATCAGTTGAACCTGTCCCACGATGTCGAAAGAAAAAGTTTGATGGACTACTTGTATTGAAAACAACAATAAAATATGAAAATTTGTTTTTGTTTTAAATATACTTAAGTATGTAAGTAATCCCTCGATTTCCTTATCGTTAATAGAGCGCAGTTTTAGGGTATCATACATGTCTGAATTTTTCTAAAAAAATTTTAATTAAGTCCCTCAAATTGCTCATGCAGAATGTTTAATGTGGCATAAGTTTTGTGGCACGCAGCCTCCGTTCTGTAGAAACAACTTATCATTGATGTTTGTATCATCCAAACAAAAAGCAAAAAAAAATAGCATCATAGCGCTCGCCGAAGTCGTTCTCAAAGTAATATGGGCCGATGAGTCTGCCAGTCCAAAATCTATATAAAACAGTAACTTTTGCGAGATTCACTGGACGCTCTTGGGGCTCATGTGAATTGGTATCGTCCCTAATTCGACAACTTTGATAGATGACTTACCCATGCGCTCAGCAATAGGCCTAATCGCTGAAGAAAATTGTTCACTTTAAATTTTTGGCTGAACAGAACAACAGAGCAATTCTATCATTTGTACGTTTTGTTGAACGCTGTTTCGGTCCATGGCGATTTGGCGAAACTGACTGAGTAAACGACAGCCAATTCGATATTTGTAGCTTCAGTAATATGGTCACTATCAACTGTCAAAGTCCCGAAGTCGGGGTTGACAGCTGCGTCGAAATACATTTTTTAGTTTTGGCTTTTTAAGCCCTTTGGTTCGCAGCCCCAAAATAGCAAATAACAAAAAAGTTTTTAAATGAAAATGGCTTTATTATTTTTCGAATAATTCTCTTTGATGATCAATACAGTTTTCCATTCGTTCAAACCAGTTCTCATAGCAATTTATCCATTCCTCTTGCGGCACCTCCAAAATATGGTTTTTGAACGCTTCAACTGCTTCTTGGGCACTCGTAAATCGTTGACCAAGCA
This sequence comes from Tachina fera, assembly GCA_905220375.1. Classification (NCBI taxonomy): domain Eukaryota; kingdom Metazoa; phylum Arthropoda; class Insecta; order Diptera; family Tachinidae; genus Tachina; species Tachina fera. The sequence continues at coordinate 95,659,638 of LR999967.1, read as the reverse complement.
GTTTACCTTTGATATTCGGGAAGAAGAAGAAGAAATCATTGCGTGCCAAGTCAGTAGTGTACAGATGATAAGTCATCAATTGGATGTTTTGACTGCTCAACAAGTCACTTGTTTGACGAGATGTGTTAAAGTTTGCATTGTCCTGATGAGGAATGAATCGTATTCGGGCGCTAGTTCTACGAATTTTTCCAAAGACTTCCGCGAAACAAATGGTCGTGTCCCTCTCAGAATTGGCAGTTCTACGTTTTTCAAGCAGAACAGTGGCCACATGACCCATTATGCGGATTAAACAGGCTACCATTTGCTTCGATGTGCTTCTTCCACGCACAACTTTTGTTTCCTCGAATACCCATACAGTCAATTGCTGTTTTACTGCCGGCTCATAAGCATATATCCATGATTCATCACCTATCACGATTTTAAACAAGTCTTTTAAAGAACCACGTTTGAACTTTTTAATAATTTCCTTACACCACTTGACGCGAGCCTTTTTTGGAGCGATGGATAATTTATGGGGTATCCAACGAGAACAAATTTTTTTTGCAACTAAGTGTTCATGCAAAATTGAATGTATTGAAATAGAACTAATGAGCAAGGATTCCTCTATCTCACAATATGTCACATGACAAACTGGCAGTAGCAGTTCACGCACTGCATCGATGTTTTGTGGCACAACAACCGATTTTGGACTACCTCCATTGAATTCTTCGGCGACGGAACTACGACCACGATTGAATTCACTATACCAGCGATATACTGTGGTTTTTCTTGGTACTTGCCATACAATGAACTTAGTTCATCGACACATTCTTGTTGAGATAATCCATGTCGAAAGTTGAGAAAAATAATACAATGAAAACCTTCTCTTGAAATTAAAATTTTTTGGCTCAAACCGATTTTCAGAACTAACTGAAAACGAAATGTTGAGTACGTTTATGCTAAAAAAATGCCAAACTTTATTATGGTGTTGTCAGATTTTAGTAATTGACATTAGTGTTGCCAGTTCCCGAAATGTAAATAATAGCCCTCGTATATATTATAATCATTTCATAAATTGTATCGGGCTCAAAAACATCCTTTCTACATATGTAACTAGATTGTCCAGCTACTTGTATGGATAATTTTGGTATTTTAAGACACTCGACTACATCCCCATAATCAGCAATTGTGGACGAAATACGGTCCAGAGTGTAGTGTGCTACGCTGTCATGTCGGGGGTTGTGTGTTCGAATTCCATTATAGGCTTTGTAACAATAAGAAATAGATAGATACGTTTTCAATTACTACAATGACTTTAATAAAATAAATACAATGACTTTAATAAAAAAAAAATAAAAATTTAAGGTTAGGAAGTAGATAGGCTGTCTAATGAAGAAATGTCAATAATTTAGTTCTCATCATTTGGCATTTATTTAGCAAAAAGTTGGGACATTTTAACCATGGAATACTACACTATTGAACAAAGAATTTTAATTGTGAAAATTTACTATAAAAAAAAACTAGACGAAAACAACGAATTTTTCAACAAAATAATCTTTAGTGATGAGGCCCATTTTCAATTAGGCGGTTATATAAATAAACAAAATTTCGCATATGCAGCTTACAAAATCCCCAAACAGTCCTCGAAAAACTATTACATCCAAAGAAAGTGACCGTATGGTAAGGGTTTTGGTCAGGCGGCATCATCGGCCAGTATTTTTTTTTTTCAAAAATGAGCAAACGCCGTCACTTTGAATTCTCACGCCCTACCAAACCATGATAAAAGATTTTTTTGTGACCACAATTGGCTAATGTTGACATCAGTGACCTTTGGTTTCAGCGCCACAAGCCACACAGCCGGCCAAACAATTCAGTTATTGCATGAGAAATTTTCCGGTCGTGTAATTTCTTTGGCAATATCAATTGGCCGCCTCGTTCTTGTGATTTAACGCCGCTGGATTATTTTCTTCGGAGACACTTGAAAGAACGGGCTTACGTGAACATACCACAAACAACTAAATGCTCTGAAAGATGAAATTCGGGGCTGCATTGACGAGATAAGCGAAGCCTTGTTGCAAAATAAGGTTAAAAATTTTGTGAAAAGAGCGGACTTCTGCCGCCCTGCTAGAGGAGGACATTTCCCTGACATCATATTATATTATTAATTCCCATATTTCTATTTTACATTGGTATCAGTAATACTGAATTTGTCAAAAAAAAGTGTGTCTTTAAGTCAATTTACTTTCTAACCTTAAATTTGTCCAACCTTGATATAATGTATATTATTGAAAACCGATTAGGTCCATATAAGATAGTTCAGTTCAGTTTCAATTAACTCAAGCCTACCCCTTCCATTAAAGTAAGTGTTAGAACTCGGATTGGTCCCTTTCACTTGGGGACCGGCCACGTGAGTAGTTTCGCATCAGTTCCATTTCTCACAGGTACGTGTAGTCGACTCAAAGATGGATTACGCATCTTTTTAACAAGAGTCATGGAATTGATATTGTGATTTACTGAGCAAATATTTCTTTTGTAGGGTATTTGAATGAAGCGGATGCGAGTTCACGTAAATTGAAAAAGTAACGCTAGAAAAAAAAGAAACTGTTATCTTGGCACACCAGCACTCTATGAGACTTCGGGATATGGAACAATCATCATACATAAGTATACTGTGTACATACGCATACAAACGTCAAATTCTTGACACAAATAAATATACATACATATGTACATATATGTACATACAAACTCAATCATGATGCTTGCAAGCAAGCACCAGATCCAGTTACAAGTGAGTTAGTGAGTGAATGAGTTTAAAGTTTGTGGAAATCTTTTATTGTAGCACGAGCAGAATTCTTGAATGTTTCTGTTTCTTTATTCTTGGGATTTTAATGCCAAACAATATTTAGAAACTGGTTGCAGCTGGTTGTTAAGTCGCTTTCAGGTTCTTTCTTTTTTCTTAACCATTTGATGGCAAATATCAACAATATATGTACATATGTATGTATGTATGTATGTGCTTATGAATGTATGTATGTATGTATGTATGTCTATTGATGTTTGTATGGAATGTGCTTTAACTATAACGACCATTATAAAATTTACTATGCAGCCAGGCAAACATTTTTTACTCGTTCACATGTTACTGATAATGATGAAAAAAGACGTTGACGGCCAAGCAGAAGAATAATAAGAAGAAGAGCAAATTTAGGTAAAAGTTGTTTGGATCCCATATCACTGTTTTTGAAATCATTTGTAGGTACGTGTCTGTCGTCTGTTCATACAAACAAGCATACATATATAAATACATAAATAAAGCTCACAGTAACAAAAAGAGGAAGTGAAGAGTTTCACATGGTTTCAAATATGATACCAAATGTTGCCAGATTGTTCAATATGGACAGTGAATTATTAAGAAAGAAAAAAACATATTTGCCTACCGTTGAACTCACAACATTTACCGTTATTGTGAATGGCGTCGTCGACGTCACATCAAATCGACAGTAAAAATTGTCAGTTGTATACTACTTGTCGACAACAATTGACTACTGTAAACATGCTCCATTAATTTACAAAACCTTAGAGGTTAGTAAGAGCTTGTCAATAAGAGCCAATTGTTGAAGATAAATAGAATACAAGTAGCAATATTTACTATCGTCTTGATGTGACGTCGACGACGCCATTCACAATAAGGGGTATTGTATTGCAGTTGAGAAGAATATAGTCTGTTCTTTTAAGCGCCCTATACACGATCAAAATGCTTGATGTGAAATTCGTGTACGTGCGCGCAATGTTTTGATATATACATAAATGCTTGATGATACGTCAAGCATTTGCTTTGAGTTTGATTTTGTACTGTCAACATCGTATGAATGTCAAGAGCAGTGAATTAATTTTCAAAAATATACCACGATGTCGATCTATAACTCGGATAAGCGAACTTACGGCACTCATTATCTTCCCCATAAGCAACCCCCTAACTGTCGTCTTGTAGGTCGTTGTCAGGCTTCACTTTGTTAACGCAATGCATTCACTAATTGTTAAATTAATATGAATGAATGAGTTTAAATTTATACGGAAAACACAGGACACCGCAACCGAAAAATATTGTATCGTTTTCCAGGTTCTCTCCTGAGGAATCGCAAGATTGCCAGTGATTCTAGTGTTAGTAGTTCCCAATCTTCCAATACGTTCTTGCCCAATTTCTTCTGTGGCAAATTAATGGTACTAATAATTGTCCAACACTTCAAAATATCTGGGGGTTATTCTTGACCTTAAGCTGAGTTTCAATATTAGTATTCTAGAGAGAGTTAAGAAAGCAATAATTTCACAAGAAATGCATTGGAAAAAACTGGGGTCTTAACCTCTCTCACCCAATTCTTAAGTATGGGATCATAGTGTGGTCGCCGTCAAACACTTGCATCCTTGTACATAACCAGTGCTCGTCGTACTACCCCTACGGATGCATTAAGGATGCTTCTTTATCTACTACCATTGGACCTAGTAGCAAAGAGATAGCAATAACCTCAGTAATCCTCTTTGTAGAAGGAAAATGGTACCAGCCACTGTAGAATACTCTACGTTGAAGCTTGGGGGATAGAGGCTTGACCAAACCTCCCCTGCTCTACTACGCGAACTCTTTATAAAACCTGGATACCATCTACAGAATTGTGAAGAAATGGTACTCCAGGCAGAAGAAAAAGTATTGATTTTTATACGGATGGCTCCCAAACACAAGAAGTTGTGGGTTGTGCATTTTTTTCAGGGTTTTTAGGTCTTCGTATGGCAAAGCGAGTTCTGGATCACTGCAGTGTCTTCTAGGAAGAGAACCTTGCGGCTTGGTTGAACATGAACGTCACTTCAACGACTTTAATTAAGATATACACGGATAGTCGAGCAGTTATTGTGGATTATGACCCTTGAATCCCCACTTCTACGAACAACAACAAGACGGCTCAACTGCCTATCATCTCTCAAGGATATGGCAGAGCAGTTTAATATTAGGATCATCTGGAACCCGGGGCAGATAGAATTTCAATAGAACTCTAGGGCTGATTAGATTGCTAGAACTAGGACAACCTTACATATTCCACCGGAATTACCCCAAATCTCTTGCAAATCAGACTTAGGCGCAAGAAAGAAAATAAAACAAATATAAGATGGTTCACTATAAAATATTGCGTGACCACCAGGCAGTTATGAACATATCTAAATAAGAAAAATATAGCTTCTTTGAAATAAATAGGAAACAAATCACGATTCTAGTAACCGTGCTAACCGGACACTGTCACGTAGTTAGCAGTGCACTAAGGTTAAAGGTAGAACACAATGATAATTTTGCCCCAGCTGTCAAGATATTGATGAAGGTTAGCTTAGCAGGCTGCTGGTAAGGAAGGGTGAAATTTAGAGTCCAGCTAACTTGGATCCAATACAATGATCCTTTTGTGCTACCTGTGAGTTGTATAGAATATAATGAAAGAGGGTGATAGAGAAGACAGGTGAAGGAAGAGATAGAGGAAAGCTTCATTCTTTTACAGTTCTGCTTTCTTACACGGTTTTTTAGTGATCCAGTGTTGCAGCGCCTCTGGTGTCAAATGAGGCGTACCAAATTTTGAAGCTGTGGTAAGTAGCCATTTTACTGGTTATTTTACTTCGCCGATGATTCTGCTACACAATACCAACGAAGGAGGGCGCTCTGATATTTCATTAGGATTAGCATGCGCTGAGGCCGTTGTAGTGGTAGTGGACTATTGTCTTATACCTGCATCACTAGAACTTTTCCCGCAACAAGGGATGCAAAGGACACTAATGCACATCAGAAAAATGCGTAATGTTGTTACTTAATGATTGTCGGAGACCGGGCTCGAACCCAGGACCTTCGCTTTTTTAGTCAACGTGCTAACGCCACCCTCAGATATTGATGAAAGTATATAACATTTTCTGTGTAACTGTTCTGGACTTGCAAGAAAGAGAATGGCCACAATGGGCGCTCTTGAGTTCCGGGAACTTACTGACGTCGCCAGTTTTGAACTGCAACTATTAGTGCGGCTTTATATTGAGCTCTTCCTAGTTGGACGGTGTGAACTCTGCATAAGTAAAGACTCCGTGATACCACAATGCACAAAAACGGTGTAAGTGAGTCCGGTATTCTAACTGTTCCACCCTTTCCTCACCTAACCTAACATAATGGGATTAATTACGAGTATCTTATTTCGACTGTGACAATTTTGTACTGGACCAAAAAATATTGCAAAATTTTGTGGAAAACGTACCATAAAAATGCAACTATGCTGTTTAAAATTGTTACAAATGTAAAGATATATAACATACTCGTATGTTTAAAAGCTTCAAACAAAAAAAAAAATAATAATATCCATATGTAGATGCAAAATCGAATAAAGATGCTTGTTTTTTAAAGATTTTTGTTTCAAGCTTTAAAACTTATTAGGTCTGTTCATTTACTTTCGCAGCAGAAACTAGCAAAGAGAGAGTAAGGCAGATATTTACAAAATTACTATCCCAAATATCAAAAAGTAAATAAACGCTTTACTTGTAAGAACTTGCAAAACAATTTTATTCATATCAGAACCATGGATGGAAATCATGATACAATTGTACTTTTTCTGATGTATTTTGTTTGATAATATTTTATATTGCAATTTTTTTTAAGAAATTGATATTTAAAATGAAATACTTTACACAGTTTCATGTATATTTACGATTTTTATGCATTTTTTTCATAGTTTTTAATTTTATTCCATTAACAAATACAAGAATTCGACTTTCCATCTCTGATCATACATATATGTATATATGAGAAACAAACAAGATTATTTGGCATTAAAATTTAATTTATGTGGCGTAATAAATTAAGAAAACATGCTTTCTTTTTTCATACGTATACATGTTTGTTAACAAGGAAATGCACATTTTTCAGTTTTCTTTTTTCAAATATTTTTTAAATAATTTATTTGGCACACACAACAGGTGGTTGGATAATTCTTGCAAGTAAAAATTTTTTGACGCCCTCTCCTTGCAAACTTTTTGAGTTAATGAACACTTTCCAGGAACAATTTGTACGAATTCGTAAAAATTTTCAGTAAATGAACAAACCTATTATGTTTGTATATTGTGATTCTCAATAACATATTAAAAGACTTACTATAAACACACGAGGTTTGTTAGCTAAATTCAAAAAATGTTTGGGTTGAAGTCTTCTAATGACGAAGTTTCATAAGCGGGAACGAAATGCATATAGACCATGCTTAAACACAATAACAAGCAAAAATGTTAAAATTTTATAAATGTCTGGCCACATCACTCTTATACTTACTTATCTTCTCCATGCATACATACATATGTATGTATGTATGGAAGTGTATTTTACCGCCAAGAGTCGTAGTATGTATGTAGTAGTAGTTTCTTCAAATCACAAACTTGTTTCAGCGCTTTTTATGGATGTTTGCTCGTTTTTACTTGTTTTTGGCCTGCTGACACAATCCCACTTTTATTTCATTTTATTTATTTAAATGTTCGTTATTTTTGTACTGGATTTTTCTTTGAAACTTGAAATCTATTTGAAACCAGAGAAATAAAAAAACTAACTAACTAACTATGTATGTATGTATGTACATATATATACATAGTCAAGATTAAAGGTGTGGTATTTGTTGTGTTACTACTGATACTGGTACCAGTACCATGTACCAGTCCCAGTTCCAATGGCACTGATATTTGTGTGGTGGTGTTAATTTACTATGTAAGTTTGTCTGTAAATATGTAAGTATGTATATAAAACAAAGTAAACAAAATCATGGATGTATTTTAAAGCTTCTAATATTCAAAATATATTTTGCGTGGTTAAGGTAAAAGTTTCAGTTAATCGACAATTTTTGTAACGGAATGGGACATGTGATCATCATTTTTAATATTAGCCTGATGTTCTCATCATAATGTACATCTGTACTTTAAATTTAGTAAAAGCTTCTTAAAATACAGTCTATTTTTGTATACAAAGCACTTTTGAATTAGCAATTGATTAGCTTATTTTTCTAACTTTAACGGCCCTATGTATAAGCAAAAATTGGCACGAAGTTAGCATAAGTAACGAAATTTAATAAGGTGTTAACGAGTTCCTCCATACAATTTGACACTAAAGATGGTCGCGTTACCTAATTTTAACCCACCTCGTAAGTCCTAGCATGATTTTTAATGTGAACTTTCATGGCAAAATGTTCAATTTTACCACTTATGCTAACTTCATGCCAATTTTTGCTTATACATATGGCCGTAAGTGTCTTAGACGCTGTTGATACATAGCAACATATTAAAATTTTACACTAGCAAAAACTCTGAAGTTATACTAACTAAAAAAAGTTTCTCTTGAAATGCAAAAATATTTGACTGGAGCATACCTATTCGGTTCATATATTTTTTGTTTAATTGTATACATGTGTATGTACATATAGTCGTCAAAATTAAACTTTTTTTTGCAGCAACCACGGATGGAAATCATGGTACAATTGTACTTTTTATGGTACATTTTTGAATTTGTTGGTAACGTGGTACTTGGTACAATTTAAAAATGTCAATGGTAACATTAATTTTGCTTATGTTTTCTTGAATTTTTTTTGTGTGAGTTTTATTTTAATCTGTAATATAATAGTCGAATCTACGAATGTACCTTTATGAATGTAATATTTAATATTTTTTATGTTATTTCTTTTCATCTGATTGGAATATAAGGACATAATTGCACCACTGTGCATTGGTAATAGAGCCATATAGACTTATCCCGCAATTAATTGAGAAATAAGAATATTTTGGTTAATTACTTATGACTTTATTGCAGTGAGCCGACGAAAATCGGTGCACTAGTTGGATCCCGGCTTTATTGTATTCTGAAAATTCAGAACACATTTTTGTTAAGTTTCTGTTTTTATCCCCGACCAAAGAAAGGAGTATTATAAGTTTGTAGTGTGTATCTATACGAGTCCACGTACAGACCAAACGGCTGGACCGATTTTGATTTAGTTTTAACTGTTTGAAAGTTGACGTGATGAGAAGTTATCACATTTTGTCTATATAAGTCGGGGGTTTTTAAAATTTTTATTTTTTGGTATTTGGTATATTAAAAAAATGATACCATCATGGTCTAAAAAGTACATTTTGTTTTCGTAGTTGGTACAAAATCCAAGAAGTCGTTTTCCTTCCCTGGCAGCAACTGCTACAGCGTATTTTTTTTTCAAAGGTATACAACTTTAAGTTGGCAACACCGCTTTAACTATGGGCCATTTTAACATTTCGTCGATTTGTTTCTGTTTTGATGTATGAGACATTTTTAATAAAATTTAGTTCTTGATTGATTATATATGAGTAATGTGTCCTCTTTCCAAATTCGTTATCAGTTTTCCGATATCTTGAATATATCTGGAGATATAGAGGTAAAAATTTGCGTAATTTCCACAATTTTTGAAGACTGTAAAGTCTGTTTTACGGCAATCGAAAATTTTTTTCATAAGTGGCACATTTCTCAAGTAAAAGTATTAACATTGTTATTCAATTCTGTTATAATGTATATCAATGCATATTCTACTCAAAGAACGTAAATCAAAGCAAAGTACAAAAATTTAACTATTGTAAATGAAATTAATTGATATTTATTTTTTATTAATACAATTTCTTTTATTAAATATAATCACTGTCTTTTATTTCTTCCTTTGTTTTACCTCTAAAAGTCATGTTATATAAATAAAACTGATATTTTCAAGTTTTATATCTACTTAAATAAGTATATACAGTAATTTAAACAACTTGAGCAAGTAGTGAACAATATGGTTTTTATGAATGTGGAATGCGTTGCCAAAGATTTTTTTTCTTTAAGTCCTAATAACTTTTCATGTTGGATGTAAATAGTTTATTTTGAATAAAAAATCTATCTATTACTTTTATTATTAAACGAAAAATTCTATAGTGTATTTTTACAAAACTAATGAACTAAACATTCTTCATCGATTTTCTCGAAAACACATTTTTGTCCAATACATCAAAACAGAAACAAACCGACGAACTGCTACTTATTTTGTGTTTAAAGGCCGGGACACAATCAATGCGTCATATGTTAAACTTCGCCTTTTTTAACTGACATTAAAGCAATGATGCAGAAGGTTGGCACAATGAGTACTTTATTGACGGAAGTATTTGAACATTTTCTATAGGTCGATTCTCCATTTTATTTAATAAATTCAACTTTTTTCATTTATTTCATTAATTTCTTTTGTTTAATTTTATTTTTGCTGCCACAAAACTCAAAAAACTGAATCAAAACATACCAAAAAACCAACCAATATTTGTCAAACTGAGGGTGGCGTTGGCTGAAGTAGTTAGCATTTTGACTATAAAACCGAAGATTCTGGGTTCAATCCCTGTATCCGACAGTCATTAAATAACACACCACGAATTTTTCTGATGTGCATTAGTGTCTCTTTGTATCAGTTGTTGTAGGAAAGTTCAAGTGATGAAAGGATAGTCACTGGTCACTGAACTATACCGATTTCGACAGATACTAACTCTAATGTAACATCAAAGCGCCCTCCTTCGTCGGTTTTGTGTAGCAGAATCATCGTCGAAGTAAAATAACGATTGAAAAATTTAATGCGCCTCATTGAAACCAGAGGCGCTACAAATCTGCATTATAACGTGCAAAACGTAGAGTTGTAAAAAAAGAAAAAAAAGCTTTCCTCTATATCTTCTTTCACCACCTGTCTTCTCTATCACTATTCCTTTCCTAACACCTATAAGTAGTAGTAGGCATTCATTTATTGCCTAAATGAACGTACTCAAAAAGTTAAAAGTTGAAAATTTTTTTGTACTCTGCGTTGACGGACACGTACTGAATGTAACAGGCCTCATAAGAAACCATGTATTTCAACTAAGCTGTCAGTTGAAAAAGGCGTATGACAGATTCATTGTGCAACGGCCTTTACGTGTTGAAGACATTATAAAAATGAATTTGCACTGCGTTGTGTAGCCGCTCAAAAAATTTTTGTGTTTTTTTTTGCATTTTGCATAATACATATACACTACTTGCAAGTAATTAATTACTTTCATGTGACGTGGATAAATTATCGGCTGACCATTCCATTGTAATTCAGAAATCAAGGCTCCTTTGAGCAAGTCAAACTAGTTGAGATCTATAGCTTGCACTTTCCAGTTTCTAACGACATTTATTGATTCTTGAAACTTGTTGTAGAAATGTATGTTGTTATTTTTGAATTTTTATTTTTTTCTCTGTTGACATTTGTTACTTTGCAATTTAATTTTATGATTTTATGTCAAGATACGAACGAGTGCAACGATGGCACTGGGCCAGTTTTGCTTAGTTGTTTGACGTTATTATTATTATTTATTTTTACTTGGGATGTTGATGTGTGTGTGTGTGTGTCTGTATGTGTATGTAATGAATAATTAAAATAAAATTATGGGTATTCAGATTTATTATAATTTATTAATTTTTAAGTAAACCTTGGTAAAAATAAAATTCTAAGTGGAAGCGGGAAGATCTAAAATCGATGCATTTTTTTCGTTAGTTATTTCTGTCCTGACGTCAACTTCGAAATTGAACGAAGCCTGAAAATTATACTGGGTGAAGGTAAATAGAGCATTCTTACTTGTTTTACTTGATCTAGTCATTTCATGTTTCGAAAAATTGTCAACCTTGCTACCAGCTGACAATCACCATGACTGACTGAACACACATGCACACACATCTGTGCATATAGAATATTTTTTTTAATTTAACCAGCGGCAGTGGGGATTTAGGTCATTTTAACGGCTTTGTATTTACATATGTATGAATGTATGTACATATGTACATGTGTATTAAAATGTAATAAATTAATTTGAAAATAATCTAAATACATACACATAAAGTATAGTGCAAAACAAAAGCAGCAAAGGCTGAAAAAATTGATGAAGACAATTATTTAGTTCAGAATATATCGCTCATTTACTTCAATAGTGTTACAACTCAAAAATAATTATTTTTGTAGAAAGCGCGTTTAAAGTTTTCCATTTACATACAACTCACTGAAGACATGAACAAATATTCTTCTCCCACGAGTTGGTAGTACAAGCTATTTATATGAAATTTTTACACTAGATAAAATACGAAACGGCGAATTATTTTGCATTATTAATAAATATGTACATTAGAGTGATTCGAAAAAAAGTTGTGCCAGTCACCTTCTAGGATTAAAGATAATGTAAAAACAATTCCAAAAATATCTTAATAATTCTTTTTCGCAATACAATCACAAATTTTGAGTAAGATCGTAAAGCGTTATCAAATCGGTGCGGAGCTTTGTATGAGTGTATTAGTGTAATGATACGAACAAGAAGTACAGAGAAACTTAACAGCTGCATAGAAATACACTCAAACGAATTTTAAACTATACTTTCAGGAGCAATGTTAATTTTAATAAAAATTGCTTGTGAAATGTAATAGTGTTGCCAGTGGGGATAATTTTGATAAAAAGTTGACAAATATAAAATAAATAAAATATATATAAAATTTTAAATAAGAGAGCGTTTTTGTTTAAAAGATATATAGCAGTCTTTATAGAGAATTTATAATTCTATATTATAACATATCTTCATTATGTACTGTTGCCTTACACTGAAGCTGGTGCACGACAATTGGGTAACAATCTCTATCTCATGCCAATTATTATGGGTGGAGATTTTAATACAAATTTTGCAAAGCCACAGTCGCAAGCTTTATCAAAATGTTTATTTGACGTTTTCCACTTGCTTATGAGCAATTCTCCACAAACCTCCGCAACTAATAATTCCACTACTATAAATGCAGTTTTCCATAGATTTTTAAATACAGCAGAGTCAAAAATTTATATATGTATGTATCTACTTTATATCATAAGCCAATATGAAAAAAAATTCATTACTAGATGTTTACACATCTCCCTTGTGATCGGACTCACGTTGCTTTTTTTACTACCACGTCATATTCTAGTCATAATATATGCAAGCTACCACAAGCATTTGCATCTAAGCTTTATGGATCAAAAGTTATTCGAAATGGAATTCAAACGTATTTGTGTGATTTCGTTATATTTGGAACAGGCGATCAACCTCGTAGTGTTTGTGTTAAATTTCGTAACTCGCTTATGTTATAGCATCCTCGTAAGGCACTGTGTGCCTTACCGCATATCCGAGGCGCTTCTTTTTGTCCTAGTGCTTACTTGTATCAAATTTATTTAAGCTGGGGAGTAGCCAAACAAACATTTCGGTCGTACCACCATGGACATTCCAACAAAACTCGGTACTGTCTCATGAAACTCGTGTGAATCAAGAATAATTTAAAAACCATGTTCCACATTTAATTTCGTCCACACAATGGCTTTCGAATTCGCCAAATGCAAGTCCAATGGACCATTGCAACGGTTACATTTGAAAAAGCAAGCTGATCACTAAAAAATATGCCACTATGGAGGCGCTGAAAAAGAAAATACTGCAAGATCTAATACTAACACTTCAATTGTCTAACCCTGTGTTATATATTAAGGAATACTTTCCCGTAAAGTTTATGGTGTTTCGAAGTGTTAGTTTTGATTTTGGAATCATTTTCTGAAAACACTCATGCGCCATCTTTCGACCTTTAAATCAGGGATTATCAAAAGACCGCCCGTGTGCACTTCGTTATGCTCTTATTTTCACGTAAATTCGTATAAGCATGCATTTAACTCTCATTTTATTGTATATATGTACGTGCTTGCTTATCATTGCTCTAAATGCACAGTGTCTCGCTATCTCTCTCTCTCTCTCTATCTGCATCTTATTGACGAAACAAGAAAGAAATCAATTGCACATCTCAGCCGAAGGCAGACGTAACCCTTAGGTACAGAACCCAAAAATACTGTGAAACAGATTGTAGAATTTGGTTACAGTGTTCTGAAGACCTTAGCGGGCCCCTTTTGGGACATAGATAAACGGATAATCAACGCAACATTCAAGGCCATCAGTCAATCAATCTTTAATTGCGCTGTCCTAATCTGAACACTGTCCCCCAGTAAAATCCATTGGCAACATATGCAAACGACACAGAACTATTGCACTTTGGATCGCAACCGCAATGCCCATGGGTAACATCTGAGAGCATTGCAGAACATTGCACTTCGGATCACAACCGCAAGGATATTAAAGCTCAATCTTCAACTACGCTGTACCAATCTGGACACCGTCACTCACTGAAGCTCACTGGTAACGTTTGCAAACGATGCAGAGCAATTCACTTCGGATCGCAACCGCAAGACCTTCGGTCGTTCAATCTTCAACTATGCTGCCCCAATCTGGATACTGGCCCTCAGTTAAGCCCATTGGCAACATCTGCAGACGACACAGAACAATACACTTCGGATCGCAACCGGATGTATAAAGATGACGAATGTTGAACATCTTCACCTGGAGACCAAAATGCAACACACTAATCAAAAAACATCCACAATATCTTTTACGTATACCGTTATAGAATAAGGCACCTTTTCGTGATTTGTGTAATTTGACTTCGACTATGACACTTCAGTCTTAGATTAAAGAACAAATGCTGTTGTTTTCTTTAACCTATTACAAAAGTAAGAGTGTGTAAAGTTCAGAGATTGGCGTGTCTTCTTGCAACAGGCGCAATGAGGTCATGTCCAACCTTAGCCATTGAAGCCTTGATTGGATTACCACTCATACAAATCTTTATTAGATCATCTGCGACAATGGCCGCTTATAGGATGGGTCTCGCGAGATCTGCTCGTTGTGTTGACAACGAGCACTCGTCGGTCCTGAGTACAATGCCCAGCTTAGGAGTGCTAGGAATGCCTAGTGACAGGATAAACTGTGAAGTGAGGTTCGACAGGAGATTCAATCTCCACCCAGGGAAGTGTGGGGCGAAGACGGTTTCAATATGAATTCCAGAAGTTTATGTTGGTATACGGATGGATCCACTACGGAGGATCGAGTTGGCGCTGGAATTTTTTAGCCCAACGTAAACACCTCTTTGCACATGGGCAAATGGCCTACAGTATTTTCGGCAAAAATACAGACAGTCACCAAATGTGTTGACATTAATATAAATAGGGGCATGAGAAGTGCGCAATAGCTATATTTTCCGATAGTCAGGCAGCTCTTGAGTCTCTCCTTTCATAGGAATTCCGTTCCAGGCTCGTTTTAGAGTGCTCTGACTCATTACAAAAGTTATCCATTAGGAACAAGGTTTCCATTTATTGGATACCTGGCCACAGCGGTCATCCAGGGAATGTGGAAGCAGATGAACTGGCCAAGACGGCCTCTGCTGCTCCTTTTGTGGGAACAGACCGGTTTTGTGTGACATCTCTGATCAAAGAAGATGACACTTGGACTGCAAAGGAAATGTGACTGTCTCCTTCTGATTTAAAGCAGGCCAAGGCTTTGATGCAGCCATTTACATATAATGGCATCTTGAACCTCAACAGGATAATTTACGGCTTGTTACTGGTTTTCATTCTGCTCATTTTGGACTGAACGATACTCTATGGAAAACTAATCAAGTTCGTTCATCTTTTATGCTTGGAAGATAACGAGACGACGGCACACATTATTTGTGAGTATATCGTATATTGTTATAGTAGAAGGCGGGTTTTTCATTCTGAGGTTCTGTGTTCAGATGATATTAGGCGGGCTTCTCCAATATCTGTACTGACTTTCATAAGGAGAGTCATACAGATCTATGGTACAAAATATCCATCAGGTGTCACAATGCCGGTCTTTGGACCAGATCTTCCCCTATTCTGTTCTAAGAGTAGGAACACGCCAACCACGATAAGGGGGAAGAGGTGTCATTCCAGCTGTCATGAATATTAACTCAATCAAGGAAGCTATTAGGACCATCTATAATCGTACAGATGGCTATAGGCCTAACAAACTTCTTAATATTCGAGCCCTAGATATCTCAGATAGTGAGAGGCTACTTCCTCTAATCTAATCTTCTAAGTATTACAAAAAGGCCAACATTTCTAACATCAAGGTCTTACACAAACGGGCTGTAAGTCTTCTTCATAACTTTCTCATTATTCTTTAAACTGTCAAGCTGTCTAAAAACTTGTAATGTAATTTAAATGGTTTTGATCATAGGTTTGTGTCAAAAACGAACTAATGAAAGAGTTAGGTACACGTCTATTGTAATGTCAATAAGTCTATTTTTATGTACAAATTATAATGTACGACTACAATATCACAAAGCAAAGCCTTTGTTAATATATAACAAGTTGTTTTTTTACATGCAAGACGTGCTAATTCTCACAAAGATTCATACATTTATACTCATATATAAAAATTATATCTTATATACATACATATGTATGTACATTCATACATACATATTCACATATTATATACACACATGCATACATATGTACATACATATGTAAGTCCGAACCAACCGATAAAACTTTCAATATTTCAAATGTTCAAAGTTTAAATTGTAAATAGTTCTACGAAACAAAGAGGAGAAGAAAAGAAAACACAAACTGGAAAACCTTGAAATGCAAACGTTTGACTAATTGTTTAGAATTTGAAATTTTCTTTGTTGTTGTTGCTGTTATTGTTAAAAAGCTCTGAGTTGTCCCTGGTTTGCGGCAGCAACATTAAAAAATAATATAAAAATATTCGAACTTGTTTGAGGGAGGGCCGCTTTGCCAGATGGATGTTAAAAGTTAAGTCGTGAGACGTCTTTTTTAAATTTTGGTCAAATAATATACATACATACCAGCAGTTCTTCCAAAAAAAAAACCCCGACTTCAATGCAAACATCTGATAGAAAATTTTCGAAACAAATTTATGGGATATAAAATTAAATTTTAATGGGCGTGCCGCTGCCCATTTTTTAAATGCAAGATTTTGTGTGTTTTCAGAGCTCAGGGTGTGCGTTAATTTTTATAAAAATTGGTACAGCAGAACCAATTAAAATAAAATATTAAATTTTAGTGGGCGTAACTCCGCCCATTTTTTTCAAATTGATGAAGATTGTGTCTATTTTCGAGCTCAAGGTATGTGGCAAGTTTCGTAAAAATCGGTTAGCTGGAACCGCGTGAAATATTATAATAGACTTTAATGGGTGTAACCCTGCCCATTTTTGCAACTTTAAAATTTTGAAATCTCAGGATGCAAAAATGGTTTACAGGTTTCGCAGCAATCAAATAAGTAGAATATCACAAAATTAAATTAAAAAATTGTGGGCGTGTCCCCTCCCAAATTGTTTTACAATGTGACCCTCTACAATAAACGAATTTTTACAATCGGTTAGAGTTAGGAAGTAACACTGCCAAAAAAAAGAGACGAATTGATAACCGCCTCCTTTTTTTGAAGTCGGTTAAAAAGAACATACACATACATACATATGAACATATCGCTCATTTACTAAAACAATGCCGTAACTAAAAAAAATTAAATTTTAAATTTTACTCGTAAACTTCCACTCTATTGTTACTTAGAAATGCACGAACCAAGCGACTTGCGTGCTTGGGGTCATTATCATGTTGGAATACTGTGTCTGTGGCGATATTTTTGCGCAGATGCAACATCATGTAGTCTTGAAGAATGTCACAGTTTTTTGCTGCATTTATAGTTCCTCTGATTTTCGTCAATGGGCCAGTTCCATCACGAGCAAAAAAACCTGCACAAGAATTTGTTTTAAAGCACATTTATATAACATAACATGTATCCCTTACCCCTCACAATTATAGACCCCCAACCGCCACATGTTTCACTGCAGGCATCTGGTACATAGGCGAAGTTCATTGATTTAGTGGCCGGCGAAGATACTCGTAACTTCTGCCATCAGAGACGAATAAATTTAATTTGCTTCCATCGCTTCATAGCAGCTTAGCACCAGTCTTTATTTGACCAGTTTAAGTAACGCTTTGCAAGATCAAGTCGCTTCTTTTTA
This sequence comes from Tachina fera, assembly GCA_905220375.1. Classification (NCBI taxonomy): domain Eukaryota; kingdom Metazoa; phylum Arthropoda; class Insecta; order Diptera; family Tachinidae; genus Tachina; species Tachina fera. The sequence continues at coordinate 95,641,673 of LR999967.1, read as the reverse complement.
TTAATTTGACTTATGAGTGGTTTCTACTAAAAGTGGGAGTCCTACTAAAAGTAAGATGTAGCCTATGGTAAAAAAGACATATCGTGTAAATTGTTACATAATCGTATTCACCATTTTCTTCTCAATCTTTAGCCAATGTAATTGGCACATCGAGCTGAACAAGTTTGATGTGGCTGTATTAATACCTATCAAATAGTATTAATGAAATGCTAATAGTTCCCTTTAATGAGACCGCCAATTCATTCTGGAACTTTAGACCCGTAACTATATTTAGGTACATATCGTTACCTTACTATAGAAAGGCTCTAACTCATTCGTTTTTTGAAATCGAGTTTTTTGTTTGCCCTCAAACTTTAATAAAATTAAATAAGATCGCACATTTTTCTTGTATTCTACAAATTTTAATTCGTTTACGATATTTTTTATACCCTTTACCAAAAAATGGTAAAAGGGTATATATAGGTTTGTCATTCCGTTTGTAATTTCTACAATATTAATAAGCGACACATAAAGTATATATATTCTGGATCCTTATGCATAGGGAAGACGAACAAGCTATGTCCGTCTGTCCGTCTGTCTGTACGTGAAATCGGTTTTCCCAAGCTCCCAGAACAGCTAGAGACTTCGTTCTTGGACTGGTGTGTCAGAAATTTTCCGAAAAATTTTGCTATTGAAATTCAGCAAAATCGAGCAGACGGTTTCAGAGCTGGAAAACTCAAACTCAATTTACCCATAGAAAATAACTACCGAAAACAAGTTTTACTTTACTTTTTTATTAAATTAACTTATTTTATACTTCGGTATGAATAAAATTAGTATTTATAATTAAAAAAATTTTGTAAAAACTTAACAAATTAAAAAACGTTTCCAGGGTTGGAAAACTTTAACCTTTTTCCTAATAAATAAAAATTATTTCATGTTTTAGGAAGAAGGCTATTTTCTCAGGAACGGTAAAAGCTACGGGTCTGAAATTCGGACAGTGTATGTAGAACTTTGGTCGCTACAACAACAAATATATAAAAGCTAAAAATTAAAGGGTGTTCCAAAATGAGTAACGAAAACTTTTAAAATCCCATTTAATATACATACAATTGTATGTACATACACTGCTTTTCATTAGAATAAGGCCAGGATTTTTAACGAACATTTGTGTCTCTTTTGTTAAAATTGTATGTTGTTAATTTATTTTTGTTGTTGTGTGTTAAAGAGCATGCTCTACTAAAATGAAAAACACTTAATGAAGATTTGAGAAAATAACAGTAACTTTTTATTTCATGTTTTTAAAAATAAATAAACTAAAATTCTTTATTTTTGTGTTTCATTAGAATAAGGCCACATGGGTCAATAACGGAAAGTACAACTTAAACATTTTTTTTTATTTTTATTTTAATATAATATGAAAAAGTGTGTGCGTTAATACTTTGTGCATCCTCCCTTGTTGGAAATTACCTCAAATATCCTATTTGGAAGGGAATCATATAACGACTTAAGATAGTCTAACGAAATTTCGCTCCAGGCTTGCTTGATAGCTTCTACTAATGAATTTTTATCGTCAAACTGCCTTCCATTTTCATATACTTTTCTAGTCATCCAGCCCCAGACGTTTTCGACAATATTAAGGTCTGGTGAATATGGTGGCCACTGCATAACGCTGACATTTTGTGCCTGAATCCAGGATTTCACTATTCTGGCGGTGTGTATGGGAGCGTTGTCATGCTGGTAAGTCCAGGATATCGGTCCAAACAGTTCGTTGAAATGTGGAAATGCTGATTCCAAAATACATTTGTACGATTCTGCTGTCATTTTAGCGCTCTGAAAAACGATTTCGGATGTCCCGTAGTAAGACACGGCACCCCAAACCATTACTCCACCTTCGCGGGAATGATGTTTTGCCAGAAACCGTTGTTCTTTCCTTAAATCATGGAAGTAGTAATTGTAACCGTCGGGGCCATCTAAATTAAATTTCTTTTCATCAGAAAATACTACGGTTCTCCACTCGCTACTCCATGTCATTTTGGCACGTCCGAACTCTAACCTCTTTTCCTTGCGTTGATTGTTTAATGGTGGCTTTTTTTGCAGTTTTTTTCTTTGCAAGTGCGTACATGTTTTAATAACTCGCCAAACCGTTGTCAAGCTTGCTTTTACACCAATTTGAGAGCGTATCTTGCTCACAGAAGCAGCTGAATTGGAAGCTTTTCTTAGTATTAAACGTCGCTCCCGTAGTGATGTTGCACGGTAGGTGCGACCTTTCATGTTTTCTCCATAGCTATCCTTATTTTGGAGAAAATTATTAACAACCGTTTTGCTTCTACCAATTTTTGCAGCTATTGCGCGACTAGAATAGCCTTCTTCCTTATAAACCTCTATTTTAGCTCTTTCCAGTGTTGACAAAGATGGCTTTCTACCCATTATTTCTTAAAAAACTTGCAAATAGCTCCTCAAAAAGTTTTGCGGTATTTAGCTGGAGAACCTCACTTCTCTCATGTAAAAATGCAACTGGCCTTATTCTAATGAAACATTTTAAAGCAGTCGTTTTTTCAGTATCAATTAAAATGTGGAAAAAAATATATAACGGTTTTCTCAAAAAAATTGTATTCTCTTTTTATTGTATAGCTAAAGCATTCCTTCGTTTACTACAACAATATTTGTTTTACTTTTTATAATGAAAAAGAAGCATAAGGTTTAAAAATGTATGCAAGAGTAGTGGCCTTATTCTAATGAAAAGTAGTGTATGTATATTGACACTTGAAATTTGTAAAATTAGTGTATTTTTATATATACTACAACAATTAACACTAAAATTAAAAAAATTAAATTAAATTATAAAATCGCCAAAAATTTTAAAAAATCGCCAAAACGAAAAAAATCGCCAAAATGGAAAAAAAACGCTAAAATTAAAAAAATCGCCAAAACGAAAAAAATCGCCAAACGTCAAAAACCTAAAAAAATCGCTAAAACGAGAAAAAAGTGTCAAAACAAAAAAAAAATCCCACAATGACAAAAATCCGCAAAAATCGCCAAAACAAAAACAAATGCTCATATGAACAAAAATCGTCAAAAATTAAAAAAAAATCGCCTAAATGAAAAAAATCGCCAAAATAAAAAAAAAAAAAAACCGCCAAAACGAAAATAAATCCCCAAAATTAAAAAAAACGCCAAAAACCGAAAAAAATCGCCAAAACAAAAAAAAAATGATTATGTGAACAAAAATCGCCAAAAATTAAAAAAAATCGCCTAAATGAAAATAAATCGCAAAAATAAAAAAAAAATCGCCAAAACGAAAATAAATCGCCAAAATTAAAAAAACGCCATAAACCGAAATAAAATCGCCAAATCCAAAAAAAAATTGCCTATATGAAAAAAATCGCCAAAAATTAAAAAAAATATATGAAAAAAAATTGCCAAAACGAAAAAAATCGCCAAAATTAAAAAAACGTTAAAAACCTAAAAAAAAATCGCCAAAACGAGAAAAAAATGTCAAAACAAAAAAAAATTCCCGCAATGACAAAAATCCGCAAAAGTCGCCAAAACAAAAAAAAAATGCTCATATGAACAAAAATCGTCAAAAATTAAAAAAAATCGCCTAAATGAAAAAAAATCGCCAAAATAAAAAAAAAATCGCCAAAACGAAAATAAATCGCCAAAATTAAAAAATAAAACGCCAAAAACCGGAAAAAATCGCCTATATGCCAAAAATTAAAAAAAATCGCCTAAATGAAAAAAAAAATCGGCAAAATCAAAAAATTTGCCAAAACGAAAAAAAACGCCAAAATTAAAAAACGCCAAAAACCGAAAAAAATCGCCGAAACGAGAAAAAAACTGTCAAAACTAAAAAAATTAAATATATAAAAAATAAAAAATCGCCTAAATGAAAAAAATCGTCAAAATCAAAAAAACCGCCAGTACGAAAAAATCGCCAAAAATTAAAAAAACGCCAAAAACCGAAAAAAATCGCCAAAACCAAAAAAAATATCCTATATGAAAAAAATCGCCAGAATTTAAAAAGCACCAAATTAAACATAATGCCAAAAACCTAAAAATTGCACTAGAAAAAAAGTATGAATGAATATGTACCTACATATCTCTGTGCTTATGTTTGTATCTCTATACTACATAAACGCACTTTGGTTGTATGGCCACAACGAAAATATAATAAAAGTCAAATAAAGTTATACAACATATTCCTAAATTTTACAACCGAGGCACAAGTTAATACAAGGACTCCACACACTTTACAATCTCTAAAAAAAAACCACGTGTGGCACCAATCGCCGCAAAGTGTATAGTTTGCTTTATATAATTAAATCAAAATCGGCAACTTTGCGAAATATTTATTTACAGAAAATCAACCTGGTGGCATCATTATCCCTCCACATGTCTGCTAGATTTAAGTGAAGGCGTCGGTCGTCATCACCATTAGTTATTTAGTTGTTTGTTGTTTCTATTCCATGTGCTGTATTTTTTCTTCAATATGTATTTTAAACTTTCGGAAAACGGGGGGCATAGAAAGAGGTTTTTATAATTATATTCATTAAACAGACATGTTGTTTTAAGTACTCGTACGAGTATCTGATAGAATAGTTCTTTGTTCGAGGTTTTATTTGTTTACACTCTATTCTAAACTAAATGTCATACATGCATGTATGTATGTATGTATGTATGTATATACATATACGTAATTAGAAGTCATATACTGACATACATACATACCGAGTATTTTATAAAGAATTAATTTGTATATATGCATGTATATGACAGTATGTATGTATGTATATTTTATTGATGGTGTTGAGGCTAATTTAATCTTTTTTCGCATTTCTTCAGATTGAAGAATGGGTTTATAAAATTTTGTTATATGTATTATTAAATATGAGAGTTCCGTCTCTGCTTGGCCATATATTAAGCTTTGTTTAGTTAAACAAGTTAATTTCTGCCTTTTTATATTTTTTTTATCCAACTTCTGTGTGGTTCGGCTCTGGGAGCCTATTGTTTAATTGGAAACGAAAGAAAATGTTTTCGAATTTGTATGCTTTTAACATGTAAATTCGAAAGCATATTCTTTCGTTTCGAATTACAAAGTAGACCCACTCCTGGTCTTAAAATAAATAATTTTTTATTATTAATGGTAGTTAAACACAGGAGGCTTAAGGCCCAACTATAATATGAATATGCTGGCTTAAGCTAATGCCAGAATTGAACGATAAGTCTGTCAAATACTTAAGCAATTCAGATGTGACTTTTAGGTGGCCACAATGTACTTAGATGCACTTAAGTATTCTTTAGCCACAGTTGCACATATAGGTATTGTTCAAATTTTTTTAGTAATTTTGTTTCTTCTTATAACTACTAAATGAATGCAATTCAATCAAATTAATTTCTTGGAATGTCTTAATCTATTAAAAATTCACGTGTAATTATATCCACCACTTTATTACTTGTTTTATTTGTTTTGCCTACCAAAAAGTACAACAGTGAACATACATAAATAAGCTCATGTGCATGTGTGTATATGTGTATTGTAAAACGAAGAATGAAAATAAAATTTTTGCTTTTTTTCTGAGTTTAAAATAAGAAACAATAAAAAAATATTTAAAATCAATGAATATTTTCTGCTGCTGTTTGCTTGAGTTTAAAAAAATGCAAAAACAGTGTCTTCCGTACGGAATGTGCGTTCAGTTTGGCACTTAACTTAAGCAAATGACATTTGACGAAACTTGACGAAAAGTTCCATAAGTACATTATAGTTTGCCACATACGTTTTATATGTAACCGCACAGTTGCTTAAGTTCGCTTATTCCTATTATAGTTGGGCCTTTATTCTGAATTGCGGTGCGCAAATGAAATGCGATGCGAAAGAAAATTGGTATTCTGTTAAACTTTCGCAATCGCATTCTCAATTTCTTTCAAATCGTGGCAACGCTGCTCAAATAAAAACATATTAAAAATAAATAAATTGTTTGTGTGTTTGCAAATTGTTTATAAAATGGATTTGGGAAATTCTGTAAGAAAAAAAATAATAAAAATGGATTTTGTGGCACTGTAGTTCGACGACAAAGAAGGGCATGAGAAGAAAGGATGCAGAGAAGATTGCTTAGAAGCAAATCCGATGTTCTTAGCTTGAATGAAAAAAGGTAATTTATTTTGAAGCTTGCGAAAAATAAACATTTACTTATGCAGCTTCTCTAATAGGTGGTCCATTGATATTTAGTTCTTCAGTTAAAGTTTGCCACAAAGTATTTGCCGACTGAAGTGCATTTGGTGTTTTCAAATGGCCTCTTGCCAATTGGCTGTGCCTATTCATAAATTCTATCATTATTTCAAATTGACGCGGTTTTTGGTCTTATTGCTTGCTTCCTTGAATTAAATAATAAATATGTACATATATGATGAATAAATAAATAAAATATTATATTTCACTAACATGATTCTACTTTGCGAATGCTATTTTGTTGTCGAATAAATTTTGCGAATTTGACATGTGTTTGACATTGGTTTTCTTAATGTATAATACCGACTTGCCACCTTTTCGCATTTAAAATGCTATTAAAAAAGAATTTTGAGAATATCGCATTAAAGAATAGCAATAGTTCGCATTTATGTATTTTCGCATCGCATTGATTTTCGCATCGCAATTCATAATAAGCCTCCAGCACTTTTATACTTCATATTGTATATTTTGACACACACACTGCAATCTAACGAAAATATAAAAACATTTTGATATTTTTTAAACATTGAACGCAACCATAAACACGACCACACACTATGCGATCAAGAATTCAATCTGCCTGGTTGCCCAAACAAATGGCAAAGTGTGTACCTACCATAACATATAGTAGCCCAGCCGACACAATACGAGTACTCCACTTTTGTTTAAAAAAAACCTTTGGCAAATTATCTTTAATTAAAAATTAAAAATAAATAATGTAAGTAGTCAATTTTGAACAAGAACTGCTTTCAATTAATATTTCTTATAGAAGCAGGCAACCCCGGCGGTTCGAAGGATCATTTAATTACTTAATTGTTCTATTACTTTGCTATAATTTCTTCTGTGCAAAAACGATTTTTTAGCTCCATCTTTCTTGAATACCACAAGGTGGTTTATTCTACTTTTTTGTTTCCATATGTAACCAAACAAAAAATGTGGGTTACACCACTTTTGCTTTTACGGCCTCATACTGGCGAAAATTTTTTACTTACTCATTTAGTTTTTTATCTTTTACTTCCAATTAACATGTTTTTACGTCAATGTTTTCTATTTTCTCTATTTTTTTAGATAAGGGCTTGAAGTACTTAAACAGATCGTCATTCTACACTAAAAAAAACTTGGTAAGTGCTTATATATCATACCGTGTTAGACGTACAAAGATAAGCTTTTATTGTATATATTTAGTAACACCAGCAGTATTCATAAATTATTATAAAAATTAAAGCATTCCTGAAACCGGGGTTTTTATACAAAATTCTTTCGTTCATTGTTTATGAATACCTAAGTAGACATTTAACAGGTTAAATTAATTTTTTCAAAACAAATTTAACAAGAATGAAATTGTTCAAAATATCTCATACTTTTAAATACAAAAAAATTTGTTATATTTATTATTGAACACAGAATTTTACTATAAAGTTACATATGTATGTATGTGCAGACGGTTGTCAGATCTTGCAATATTGTCATATCTAGCAATGTTCTGCCAAAGTGCTGACCAAGGCACAGTCAGCAGGCAGTATCGAAGACGCAGCTGTGCTATTTGTTTTTTCAATTTAAAGTTGGCCGGAAACTTCAAAAATTGTTTACGAAAAAGAATTTTAAAAAAATGTTTAAAAGATTTTAACAAAAAATTAAAAAATGTAAAAAAAAAATCTAAATAAATTCAGTGAAGTGCGACTTTGACCCGCGCACGAAAGGTTCCGTACCGGCACGAGATATGTAATTCAATACGAACAATATAAACTATAGTTTTGGCATTTTTTTCTTTTTTGGGTTTTTTCGGTTTTAAGCGTTTATTTTTAGTTTGGGGGTTTTTTGAATTTATTGGCGCTTTCTGAGTTTTGGCACTTTTTTTCACGGTTTGGCGATTTTTTTGTTTGTTTTTGAAGTTTTTTTAATTTTGGCGATTTTTATTAATTTGGCGTTTTTTACTCTGGCGGTTTTTTTATTTTGGCGATTTTTTTTAATTTTGGCGTTTTTTTCATATAGGTGATTTTTTTTTGGTTTTTGGCGATTTTTTTAGTTTTGGCACTTTTTTTCGTTTTGAGGATGTTTTCGGTTTTTGGCGTTTATTTTAAATTTTGGCGATTTTTTTCGTTTTGGCGTTTTTTTTTAAATTTGGCGATTTTTTTTAATTTTGGCGATTTTTTTTTCACATAAACAATTATTTTGGTTTTGGCGCATTATTCGCTTTGGCCGATTTTTTTCGGTTTTTGGCGTTTTTTTCATATTGGCGATTTATTTTCATTTAAACGATTTTTTCGAGTTTGGCGATTTATTTTAGTGCTAGAATTTTTATTTAATTTTGTCGATTTTTTTCGATTTGGCGATATTTTTTAAATTTTTGGCGATTTTTTTCGGTTTGGCGATTTTATAATTTTCGGATATTTTAGTTTTACCGTTTTTGAAAATTTCAAAAGTTTACCTCATACGGTTTCCAAGATATAGCAATTTGTCAAAATTACATAGTCAAAATTGCATTAACTGATGGACCACCCTTTAATTTAAAATTTTTAATATTTTAATGTTTATTGTTGTAGTCTATATAAAAATACACTAATTTTACAAATTTGAAGTGTCAATATACATATGTATGTACATACAATTGTATGTATATTACATGAGATTTTAAAATTTTTCGTCGTAGTGGCCAAGGTTCTACATACTCTGTGCAAATTTCAGGTCCGTAGCTCTTACGGTTCCTGAGAAAATACCGTGTGACGGACAGACGGACAGCGTAGCGAAAACAATAGGGTTCCTTGTTTCACCTTTGGTGTACGGAACCCTAAAAATGTTTGGAAAGTTCTTAAAGCCAATTTTACTAACTTATTTAAATATCAGTTCATATTCAAAAGTCATTTCTTAATACATACATACAAAAACTAATGAAAATCGACATTTAAATATGAATTGATATTTAAATAGAGTTGGTGAAATTGGCCCTTAACGTTGCAAATCTTTTCAACTTTATGTGAATAACTTTTAATATTATTTTTTTAAACAAATTCTACTCGTATTTCTGGCATTTTGGCTCAAATAAATAGCTATGTTGTTTTTTAAATTATTGTATTTTTGAAATCTTGATGATATGCCTTGGCAATGGCAATCAAAAATTGACAGCACAAGGTAGATTTTCTGTGCGCACGGTTGCATCAAATTTGTGAGAAAATCTTACAATTTATTGCCAGATTCTTTTATGACATCAAATTTATCTGACAAAATTGTCAGTCAAAAACTTGTCACTTCACACTGTTGTCATTGCAAAAATTCTACAAGAACATATTACACTACTGGAACTATGGTTAAAATTATGGAGAATTAAGGTAAACGAGCAAAACTGTGTTCAGGTAACATTTACCCTGCGAAGAGATACTTGTTCCCCTAATTCGAACCAACAATCAAGTTGTTCCTCAACATTCACATGTAAAATACCTTGGTATACACCTTGATCGACGACTTACATACATGGAAACACCATATTGACTCAAAGCTAATACAAATGAAACTTAAACTAACTCAGATATATTGGCTGATTGGTAGAAATTCAGCACTCAGTCTAGACTGCAAACTTTTACTATACAAGTCGCTTTTGAAGCCAATATGGTGCTACGGAATTCAGTTATGGGGCACTGCTTCAGCTTCTAATGTCGAGAGAATCCAAAGAAGGCAAAACAAAATTTTACGTTTGATATCATCGACTCCATGCTACATCAAAACCTCAAATATTTGATTTGAATATGCCAGTAGTGATTGAAGAAATTGCAAAATACGCAGGCAAATATTTAACAAAACTCGAGTCACATCCTAATCCGCTTGCTCGTAACATCTTGAATTTTACTGGTCACATCCGCCTAAAAATGAGGGACACAAGGGCTCTTATACTCAACACTCCAGATCATGATACAATTATACTAGGTACATGCACAACTACAACAAAAATACAACACCAAAAAACACATGTAATTTTGTTGGTATAAACAAATGTAAAATTGTCAGAAACAACTGTCTTTTGTTTATAAAAATAACAATTACAGGGTAACTAAAGTACAACTGCCAATCTGCGTGTAGTTAGACAGTGTGTAATTTCTATTCACATGTTCAGGTCATGTAATTAAATTCTTGTATAATCTGTGTGTAATTCTACTTTGGGTTCTATTTTTATTTATTTTTGTTTTAATTTTAATTTACATTGTAATTTTAGTGTAATTTTCTTCAATGTGTAATTGGAGACACAGACATGTGTAAATTCATTGGCAACACTGTAATCATTTTATTCACACACATACACTAACATTTTTGCATTTTGTAAACAAATTTTGACAATTATATGCAATGTATACCAGATGGGATTGCTTGAAAAAAGAAAAAAATTTCCAAAAACTTTTGTCATATATGTTGTTATGCGTTGCCAGACTCAAAGCATTTGTTATAAATTGCTAAATGTCAATCGCTTGCGGTTGTGTTAAATGTAAAATTATATGTCTATGGCGGTAAGCTAAAAGTCCATACCATCCGTTTTATGCATAAGCGTTGTATGCGTTTCTGTACGTCCTATGCGATTCTAAATTCAAGGTATGTGCATGCAATAGGTTTTGTGCGCCAAGTATTTTTGTTGTGGTCAAAATAGTGTAGTGTAAATATTTTTCATCAAATAAACACAATTTTTGGGAAAGTGATATTATGACTAAAAGAATTTGTGGAATAATTTGAGTTAATTTGCATAATAAGATTCTTTTCCATTGCACTTTCTTGAAAAATAATAAACAACCAGTACATAAAATTAATCGATAAGTTAATGCAAACTTTTTTTATGAAAGAACTATGTTAAAAGTTGATATTAATGCATTTAAAGGACCTTTTCACAATGTACAATTAAAAGCTAACGGGACTTTAACGGCAAGTTTTGTATGAAGAACTGTCAGTTAAAGTTCAAGTTAACTCTTAATCCAACATTGTGAGTCTTATATATAGTTGTAAACTTTATTACGAAAGCGTTTCTTTTACTAGTAACTTTTTAATGGAAAAAAGAGAAAATTTATGTAAATCCACCACACAAATATTTTTATCAATATCATTAAAAACATAATATAACTTGTCATCTTTGGCTTTCAAAAACAGCTGATCACATACGAGATACAATTACCTTGATTCTACTTTTTTGACACAAGCATAAAACGCCACAACGTATGGAACGGATGCTATGGACCTTCAGCTTTATGGCTAATCACCAGGGAAACCAGAAATATACTCTAAAAAATGTGTTTTGTGCGCATTCAATATGCAGTAAAAACTTAAAAATATGCACTAAAAAAATGTGCTCTTAAAAATAAAATAAATTGATTTATTTGTAAATGAAAATGTATTTCTACTTCACGAATTCAAAAACATTTGCATATAAAATAAACAAAAAATTAAGAAAGAATAACTGGGTTTGAAGTGCAGGTTAAAAGAAAATTACCATACAAATTTTGGACTGAAACAAATAATACAAATTCATTTTTATTGGATGCTCTCATAAGAATTTAACTTCAATTTCAAAAGAATTTAACTTCAATTTCAAAAGATCACCACGATATCAGAATTCAGGCTTTGGAACTGTATTTTGAATAAATAAGACTAGATTTATATTTATAATTTTTATTGCAATAAATAACAAGAATTTCAAATAAAAATCGTTTCTGTCTGATCTAAATAAACTTCTATAACATTGACAATGTTCCTTCAACGTCTACTCGGGGCAGAGTCAGTCAATTTGTATTGAGAGTAACGTCCGTAAAACTGAGTAATATATAAGAAAAATTTATACACTACATGGAAGATTGGAACAGAGAATTAGATGGCGAAAAATAAAAATTTTTACCAACCCCTTAACTTGTAATCATATTAAAATAAAAAAATCTATAAAGTATCAAAATATGCCCCAAAAGCGTAAATTATGATCTAAAAATTTTGAAAATATGCTAAAAATATGCGTATTAGACTGATATATGCAAAAACATGCTTTAAAGGGTAAAATATGCAAAAATATTGCACTAACAAATCGATGCCAAAATTCATAAAAAGTTCTGAAACGGATAAATATCTTACCTCCGCATAAACACGTCACACAAGAAAAAACATGCAATTGCATATTTGCTGTGTCCCTGCTAATCACCTATAATCAAATACAGTGTTGCCATAAGTTTGGCTCAAACAGCTGTTTTTTATAGTTATGGTACGTTTAATTAAACCATTAAAGCTGTCTTTACACGGTAATACAAAGTATTACGACTTTGTAGAATGAAAATATAATGAAATTCTTTCCGAATAAAAAAAAGAACAAGAGTCTGTTGTAGGCATTTTTCATGTTTACACTGATACTATAAATAAAATGCAAGCAAATATATTGAACTGTTAAGTTAATAAAAAAAAATGGAAAATTGCTCAAAAAAATGTGTACTATTAAAACTGAATATTGGAGAAAACATTTTATTATTTCAATGTAATTTTACTTGCAGTTGTACAATATTTACAAAAACAACATGAAAATATCCTGAGTTGATTTTGGTTGCTTCTGCAATACTGTTAACACCTTAAATAAATACCATTAGTGCTGCCAATGTTTACTTTGAAATACACCTCTGGTGTGATGAAAATACTTAAGTTTCTAAAATGGTTTAGAAAATAAAACATTTACCGACCGTTTGTCAAATTTTGCGTTTACATGATAAGATTTTGTATAATCTACAGCATTTTTTGACATGTTGTATTACCATGTAAAGACAGCTCAAGCAAAAATTTTCAGTTGAAAAAAAAGATAAAAATGACAACCCGAAAAACAGTTTAAAGTGTCCATTGCGGAACTGGAAAGAAATAAAACAAATATATTATATATATAGTAAATTGCAGTAAAAATTTGCATTTATATTAACTCACTAGGAAAAATGTCTGCCATGACTGCAATATTTTTTCAAAAAATGTTTTATTTACGAGTTTAAAATGAAATATTTCTAAAAAATATACTGGGGAAGGAAAAGCAATGTAATATTTTTAAAGTTTGCGTTAATTGTATCTAGAGTTTTTTTATTCCCGGACTTTTACACTTCCCGGGAAAGCGGGATTTTTTTTATATATCCCGGGATCCCGCTCCATAGAAATAATAAACATTAAATTTTCCAGGCATTAACACAAATTTGATTAGAAAGCTTAAAACACTCACTAAAACACATCTTATAACACATAAATATTCGAATGTTAATTCAAATTGGGTTTTAGAACAAGAACTTTATTTTGTTTTTAACTTTTAGTTTTTAATTTTCTTAAAGGTTTTTTCCAATACGAAAAACTATAACATAACATAACAAATATAAGTAATAACATAATAGTTAATAAAAACAAACATAAAATAAATTAAAATAGATCAGTAGATTTGTTCTTTAAAAACGTCCATACAATTGACTTTTCAATGTAAAACAATTTTATTAAAAACAAAAAAAGAGAATAATGATTTCAATAAATTACTTTAAAACCAAGGACCGAAACTCAATTATTTTTTTGTGAAGTTATCCATACATTATTATGACCGTCTTGTTAACTTTTCCAAAGACATTCCAATATCTTGCCCTAAATCTAAAATACGATGTGTTTTCTTGTAGCGATAACCGAAAAATAAAATTGCTTTCGACAATGGTCATTGGTAACCAAAAAAAATTTTTTTGGTTGTTATAATAGTTATTTATAACAAAAAAATATTTCTCACTTATATTGGTTACGATTTTAAATTCAATAAATGGTTATAAAAACTTTCGTCATTTCTCTTATAACTGCTATGTTCCTGCTTAAAACATCAATGTACATATGTGACAAGATGCATATTTAAATATAAAATTTGTTAGAAAAAACGCTGCTCGCAATAAATTTTCACAAATGCCAAAGTGAAAGCAGTTGTTTTCTGTATGTAAAGTTGTCAACTTTTTGTTTTATTATTTCCCGGGATCGCGCAGAAAAAATCCCGGCAAATCGGGCAATTTTAAAAGTGGAATTCCTGGGAATTCCCGGGACGGGAAATCTTGTGAAAAAACCCGTAATTACTAAGCTAATTCTATTTCCAATGCAATTTCTCGGTAATTATTTTCATTATGTTGCAAATAATTCTTAAATATATTGTAAAATGTATACATATATTATTAGCAAATATTTTACTTCATCAGTTGTTAAATCCATTGAAACCTTTGTTCTGGTGTATGATAAATTAATGTTGAACAATTAATAGTACGTACTAGTGATGCACGAATATTCGTATTCGAATTGTCGAATATTCGCCCATTTTTATGCGAATACGAATGTATTCGTATTCGACAAATTGAGGCGAATACGAATACGAATATTTTTCCAAAGAAATTAAATAAATAAATGCATAAATCCTAAAGGAAATTTAAATAAATGACTAAAAATTTTAGTTTGTACAAATACTTTAATTATTTTATAGAAAATTTGAGCTTTGTATCATTTTCAAATATTATTCAATGACGATCATTAAAACTTTGGGTACTTTTTTTTATTAACTTTAAAGTACGCCAACAAGAGTGTGAAGTAATTTTTCATAACAATTTTTTAATATTTCATATTGCATATAATATTCGTATTCGTATTCGCGAATATTGTTTCAAATATTCGTATTCGTATTCGCGAATATCGTTTGAAATATTCGTATTCGTATTCGCGAATATCAAAAATTGACATTCGTTACATCACTAGTACGTACATATCGCTCATTTGCTCATACAACGTTATAACTCAAAAAATAATTTGGCTTAAAAAGCGATACGAACTATAGCCCGTTCAAATAAATCATAAATATAGAAACAAATTAAGTTCGAAAAATAATAACTAAAAATTAACTTAAATTAATAAATAAATAAAAATTAACTTAAATTATAGCCTGTGGCAATAGTAACAAAACAAAAAGTTTGTCTTAAGTAGAACAAAAAATAAGCAAATTAACTAACATGTGCATAATTAGTAAACAATAAACGACAATGGTAAGTCTGTTGTAAATTTGGGCTTTCATTACACGTTTTCAGCAAATTGAAATACGATGAATCAAAACAATTCACGTATTCCATTTGCAAGAAAGTTTCGTATATAATGCAGAAATCTACATCAACTGACACCACACACAGTGGACCAACACAGTAGAACCGCTGATGATGAAGGTTTAGTGGCTTTCGAAAACGGCTGGCTGTTCCGTTCAACTATGTGTTGTTGTCAGAATATTTACAACTAACTTTGATATTAATTTGTTCATTAATAATTATCACATGTAATTTGCTTTAAAAAGCGATACGATCTTTAGCCCGTTCAAATAAATCATAAATATAGAAACAAATTAAGTTCGAAAAATAATAATTAAAAATTAACTAAAAAAAAAGTAGTTCGCCACTAAATTCACATACAATTTAATGGAAAAACCAAATTTTAATTTTTCCCTCGAGAGCTGAGTAACAATTAAATTTGTATAACATTTTTACACAATATGAAGAAGGATATGTAATCTACATATTTCTACATATCTACACAAAAAATTAAATTTTTGAATTATGAAATTGTTTGAGTAAATGAGCGATATGTTCTTACATTTGTACACATTTTTTTTCATTTTCATATAAATAATTAAATAGTACACGAGCCCGGCACATGCAATTGAAAATTATTTTTTACAAAATATGTACAGTTGCTTGCATAAATATTTTCCCTATAGAAAATAAGGCGAATTTAAAAATTTTATATAAATATTCACTTCAATTATATGAATCATATGATTATTCTATAGTATGAATCAAATTCAAAATGCATTTAAAATGCTGGAGATATATACGAGTAGGTAGGACAAAACTAAATAGTTGGCATATTTTTAAGATTACAAAAGTATTCCCACATTTTTGATCTCAATAATTTTTTTACGGAATCGAAGGAAGGAACCTCGCAAACATCTAAAAATAACGATGATCATTAAAAGGCCCTTTAATTGCGGGGTTGTTAAAAGAGAAGAGCTGTCACCAGACAACGAAGCCGATACTGATTTGTCGGCGGCTACGGCTAAGCAAAAATATCTACGGCGGCGGCTAAAAGTCGACTTGTGCTGAGGAAATCTCCGCGACTGCCGACAAATAAATCCATCGACTGCTAGCATATGTCGGCTAATGTCAACAAAAACAAAAGCTGTCATTAATGTCAGAAGCGGGCACAATATTTTCCATTGATTTAAAAAAAGTGGTATGTTTTGAAGAAAAAAAGGGTTTAAAGAAAAATAGCCGGCGTCGGCTGTTGGTCGATTCCGAGCCAATCGGCTTCGTTCACTGCTCGTCACTTAACGTTGAATTTTATTTTCTACAGATTTGTCCGCAACAGAACGGAAAGGAAAAACAAACCACTCATACAGTTGTGAAATTGAACAGAAAAAAATCATCTGATTCATAACAGAACAGAACGTACAAACTAATTCTGTCTTAGGACTCAGTTAGCCGGCTATAATGGAATGTAACTGTAACGGTAGGATACAACTGATCGATATTATTATTTGAAAAGTAATGAAAATGGTTATAGAGATGTAATGTAACGTAACCTAGTTTTCATATAATATTGAAATATTGATCAGCTGTTTCCTACGTTACAGTTACATTCCATTACAGTCGGCTAACTAAGCCTTAATTCTGTTTTAAGGAAGTTGTTAGTTATTAATGTTATTGTCAGAATGCGATCCAAGACAGAAAAGCATATTACAAAAATGTGAAAAAAAATATTGCACATTTACATTTTTAATTCAGAAAGAAGACAATCAAATTACATAATTTTGAGAGTAACTGTACCTATAAATATATATATATATATTTTATTTAATAAATCTATTCAACTAGTCAAACGAAAACACGTTTGTATTTCTATTTGTATAAAAAAAAGTAATAATACAAATGATTTGTAATAGATAATTACAAATGAAAACGCAACAAAGAAATAATAAATTACGTTTAAAGAATGCTAACAACTATTAAAATTTAATCAACAAGAATCAAGAAAAATTCTTAAGAAATTATGCTATTTTATTATAAATGATCTGAAGGATCATTCGCAAAAAATCATTTCTTAAAAGTTCGTTTTGGAATGTGTTTTCATGTGAAACATTTCACTCATTTAAAAATCATTATAAGATTTGTGCGAAAATAAGAAAAGTTTACATTTATATTTTAATGCATATTTTTCCAAAAGATTTTAAAAAGTTTGTACATTTTCAACTCTTAAAAAGGAAAAGTAGCAAATATATTTTTTTTTGGTTTTTAAAGGTATGCACAAGTTTTAGTTTACCATTGGATCGATCGATAGTATTTGGTTCACACACAGCAATTTAGATGGATAAACTTTTTATGGGCTCTGCTAGATGATCAAATAAGCCCGTCAAAACGCAATATAAACTTTTTTTCGTCTGCGCGCTTCAACTTTTAGAGTGTGATACACCATCCCACACAATCGTGTGGTTTTTGAGAAAATACAACCCTGGTGTGATGGAGCCTATGAAAATTGTCAAAAGACAATAGCTATTCATCAGATTAGGGTTGTATTTTTTCGTAAGTCGTGTGATTGTGTAGGATAGTGAGTTATGGCCTTTATTAACAGAAATCACAAACAAACTGATGTTTTTTTTTGTCAATCAGTGTCCAAGACGAACAGCTGTCAAATAAAAAAAATAAAAAGTTTGGATTTATGTTAATCATTGGTGACAACGAGTACGTGTAGCGAAGAAAAAACACGACAGCATTCAGACAACCGATGACATTTTCCCAAAAGTGGCACCAAATAGGAGATTTATCAATAAAAAGGGGCAAAATTAAAAAAAAATTAAACAACTACACTAAACTTTTTATTTTTAATATATTTTCATATAAGAGTCTGAACACAATGTTACGATTATTTATTGCGGTGCTGTTTTCCATACGATTTTGAAGTAAAAATCCGCTGTGCCGGACGGAGTTAAATTAAAATCTATTTTATTTTCATTGCGGAGTTTCTTATTCTCTCAAATTTTGATACTCTTTCTCTTGCTGACGTTGCCGTAGTTTTTGAATAATTGGCTGTGTTCACAACATTATTGTAAAAAAACATGATTTTGAAGTTCAAAAATTTTTGTCATAGATTATAAAAATTTAAAAAATATATCAAATATATCTGCGAATGTATAAAATGTTAATAATTTTTTGCTTTTAGTTATAAAAATGCATGCACAAAAAAATTAATAAATATTTAAACAAACAATAACAAGTATTGGCGTCGCCGCCTTCCGTTGTATTATGTTTATTTTTCTCTGCCGGAACGAGAAATCGCATCGCACCGCACCGCAAACATTGTGTTTAGACTCTAACTCACCCTAACAAAATGGGTACTAAAAGTGGCAAGGCAGTTGAAAAAGTGGCAATTTGTCACTTTAGTCGGCCAAACGGTCACGCTGTGTGTGATTGATGAGTTTATTTGATCGTCTACTTGGTACTTTTGAATGTTGTAGAGAAGTGTCCCCTCTTCGTTGTAATCTTCTCTCACTCACTATCTTTTAAACACAAAATTTACTCAACAAAAATTTGCTGTTTGCTAACCCAACCTACTTTGGAAGATACATGCGTATGCAAACATTTGCTACCAATATTTTTTGCAATCTACCCGCCCCACTGTGCAAAATTTCAATTCATTTACTCAGCTGTAATAGATGTCTAGTGCTATACAATCAATTAAAACATTATAGCAAAAAAAAATTCCTTATCATTGTTTTTTATACAATTCTACATTTCCAGATAATTTTATGGAAAATGTATAAAGTTTTGCGCTTGGCAGCAATATAATGCAAACTATTCAACATTCTCTTAATCTATTTACTTATTTCAATATTAATAAATAATAATAAAACAAGCACAAAATAAATAGTGAATTGTGTAAGTTGTGTGAATATGCTTAGTTTCTTAGATGTGCAGATATAGAACTTGAAGTTAAATTATGTAATATTTGGACTGATTCATATAAGAGAGCACTGGCGCTCTTCCAAAAATTCTAGCGTGCTAGTCAGTAAGAGGTTTATGAAATATCGTATTTAATTTTAATAATTATTCAAAACTACAAGAACCCAAAATTCATAAAAACGTTCACAGGAATTGGTGGTTTTGAAATAACTGAAATTTATGTCCTATTTCACAATAACGAAAGAAAACTTTCTACTTACAATTTATATTGAAAATAGAAACAAAATTTTGATATTTTATTGCTGTTTTAGACTTCGAGGATGATGAAAGTACAATTTAATAGCAATTTAATCACCAAAGAGTGCAAAATTGATAGAACAGTGGTCGCCAAACTCTTTTCTCTTGTTGTTCTCATGAAAAACAGTTTGGCGACCACTGTTGTATAATTTTGTACTCTTTGCTAATATATGTCTATTAAATTGTACTTTCATCATTCTCGAAGTCAAAATACACAGAAAGCGTATAAATAGAACGCGAAATACATCATACAGGTAGTTTTTTAAAAACAAAGTCTTCTAATAAAATGTTTAATAACTCACTCAATTTCGAGGAAATTTTTTAAAACAAACCTGTGAATTACTCTTAATCAATTATGTTTTATAAATGAAGTTATAAACACTATGGTTCCAGTACAAAAATACTGCCTAAGAGCGAGTCCAAAGTAGAAAAGTGTAGAAAAAATCGGAAAAATTATATTTGGAGAAAAAATACAGACATATGTACATATATATATCTGAAATTTACTGAAACAATATATGTATATACGATTCAAAAGGTCTTAGTTTGTTCCTTCTAAATCCGTTTAGAAATGCAAAATCGATTGATATTTAACTTAGTTAGACGTTGATAAATGACTACGGTTACGAAAAACTGTTTTTTCTTTCCCGTAACTAAAGATTTTGGAGGTGTTTGGAAAATTTCAGATACAGATTTTTGTTATACAAGACAATACCTATCAGAAAAACAGTAACACTTCGTAGGTATTTTTTTTGTCACACTGTGTAATACGATAAAAATTTGATATACCATAATACTTGACAATTTTTTGTAAATTTTTCTAAACGATAATACTTTTCATCTGATCAGAGTTGCATTATTAGGAAATCCAAACTAAGAAGTCGTCTGTTTCGACGCCGTTGCCATGCCGTCATTTATGTTATATGTCTTCGTCTTAAACCGGATATACATGTATATATTGAATATGCTTATGGTATTGAATAATTTTTCTTATAAGGCATATCTGAAAGTTAACGAACTTATCGTTTTTTTTTCTTTTTCTTTATCTCATTTAAATCAATTACTTTAACCGCTGTCTATTTCCAAAGGCCGGCATGACCACAAAGGGCATTAAACTACTCTACCGCCGGAAATCAACGATTAATGTAGGCATGTTAATCCTCACAGCTGTTTGCTTTATACTTGTGTTTTTAATGTACATATTATGAGGTGTGATGGTGTGAACATAAAATTCACTTTACGTTAGATTTTTTCGACAGTGTATTTTGATTTCTCTTTCGTTAAGTGTGATGAAAGTCCTTATACATGTATAATAGTCTGAGGGGCCCTTCAGAGAGAGGGGAAAAAAGTTTCTGCAAGAAAAATTTATTTTTGTGAACTCAAAAGCGTATTTATTTATTGAATAAAATTAAAAATTGCTGCAAGAAACCTAACATCATCTAAAAAGGTACTTAGATTCAGTGGTCGCATTTATAAGACGTAGCTGTTGAGCTCAACTGTTGGCCCCAACAGTTACTTCTTAGAAACGATTTGATGGATGTACTGCAAAATGAACAGCTGATGAACGTAAGCAATTGAAAACGAACGAAAGAGCAACAAATAAACTAACTTAGATTGGCTAAATTAATTAGTTTAGCTAAAGTGTATGTATAACACATAATATTTAATGAAGTCAGCAGCCCAGGAATCTTCCATTTTTACAATAAAATTTGCTCCCTAAAATAAATATTCTGTGTTTGAACAACATTGCAATAAAAAGAAAGACCTGCGCCTATAGTATTTTTATTTTAACGCTGAGCCGGCATGTGCTCAAAAAACGTTTAAACGCAATAGTGAATTAAATATGTAATATATAATACAAATAGACAGCATGATATACATACATATGTTTGATGAAATTAGTAATTTAATTTAATTCCTTTATTTCTTTCCTTTATCGCATTTTAAATGCAAAATTTAACAAATATTTGCAGCCGCCATCTAACAAAGCGGCGTTGCATTATATTATAAACGGCATAAGTCTTTTCGATCAGCTGTTCAGGCTAAGCACAGCATGTTGACTATAGGTAGCGAAAAAATTTTATGATGGAAAAAATGGCAGCAATTACTCAACTGTTGAGTGGAGCGAAACTACTAAACTATGCGTTTCTAAGACAAACACTAAACGGTTGCGCAACTGTTACGTCTTATGAATGCGACCAGTAACTATCACAAACTATCGACATTTTTTTTTAAGGAAATAGTGTATTTATTTCTATACATGAAACGATTACCATTGAAACTACTAAAAACTTTTACATGTTTGTTTAAAATTAATTATATCTTATGTGAAATAAAAAAGAAAAATGACGCCATTCATATGACTTTTGTTGCTGCTGACACTATTGATGTCATCTTTTCAAAAATGACTTTGAAAATTGCGGTATTATTAAAATAAGAAATTTTGTGTTTCATATTTTTTTTCGCACGATTACAGCGGAAACTTTAACATTTTGCATGTATGAATTTATGTTCATATGCATGTGTTTGTTCTGTAACTGCCCTGAAGGAAATGTCGATGGTGAAAATGTACTGAGTCGCTTTTGACTTTGTCACCAGTACTAACTACTCTACAATTATCCCCCATGCAATACTTTTTGCTATAGACATTTAGCCTGTGCTTGTCATTGAAAAACTACTAGTAACACTAAAACAATTGACTAGGTAGTGAATTCATAGTTCTTATGACAACATGGAGACATACCAACCAGACACTTACTGGTACATTTCTATACATTAAGTACATAAAAATTTACTTATATTGACAAGTTGGTGACAAATTCACCAGAAATACACCACATCTGTTTCCTCTCTCTCTCTCTCTCTTTTATACTGACGAATAGAAGAGAAATTTTAGACAATTCAACTACTACCAGAATTTTAGTGTTGACATAGAGACATTTGGCCCCAGTCTGACTGCAGGGTGCAGCTATCAGTCTATTTGTTGCAATCAACTGTAGATACATAGGTAGCACTAACAAAAAAAAAATATCTAATGTTATAATTAATACAGATGATCGATCATGTGCTTTCTAACGTATGGGAAATTCCATGACGAATTAAGAAAGGTTAGGTTAGTTAGTTTAGTATTTTGTCTCTCAAATGTTAATTAGTTTAAGTAGTTAATTTTCAAGCTCAATAGAAAAATTGTTGAGAAAATTAAAGCAATTGATATGGCTGGTTCATTTTGTATATAATTTGTAATAACGTTTAATTGCAGTAGTTAATTAAAATGGAAATGGGAACCGATTACGTGATTTGCATGAACCATGTATCATCACGCAATAATCGTGATGATAGTCTATGTATAGGCTTTTATGTTATAGGTAAATCTAAGCAGTTTCGATTACTAAAGGCCCAAATATAATATGAATAAGCTGGCTTAAGCTAATGCCAGAATTGAACGATAAGTCTGTCAAATACTTAAGCAATTAAGATGTGACTTTTAGGTGCCCACAATGTACTTACATGCACTTAAAGGCTTAACTATAATATGAATATGCTGGCTTAAGCTAATGCCAGAATTGAACGATAAGTCTGTCAAATACTTAAGCAATTCATATGTGACTTTTAGGTGGCCACAATGTACTTTCATGCACTTAAGTATTCTTTAACCACAGCTGCACATATAGGTATTGTTAAAATTTTTTAGTAATTTTGTTTCTTCTTATAACTACTAAATGAATGCAATGCAATCAAATTAACTTGTTGGAATATCCTAATCTATTAAAAATTCACATATAATTATATCGACCACTTTATTACTTGTGTATTTGTTTTGCCTACTAAAAAGTACAACAGTGAAAATACATAAATAAAGTCATGTGTATGTTTGTATACGTGTATTGTAAAACATAGAATGAAAATTAAAGTTTTGTTTTCTTTTCTGAGTTTAAAATAAGAAACAATAAAAAAATATTTAAAATCAATGAATATTTTCTGATGCTGTTTGCTTGAGTTTAAAAAAATACACAAACCGTGTTTTCCGTACGGAATATGCATTCAGTTTGGCACTTAGCTTAAGCAAATGACATTTGACGAAACTTGACGAAAAGTTCCATAAGTACATTATAGTTTGCCACATACGTTTTATATGTAACCGCACAGTTGCTTAAGTTCGCTTATTCATATTATAGTTTTGCCTTAACAGTTTTGCAAAATTTGCTATAGTAGAAGTCATGAATTTGAGTTACTTTTGGAAAAAAGTTGATAGGTAAATTCTATATATTTTATCGGTCAAAATTTGCGCTAATCAATATTGTTAAAACTAGCATTGAAGGGAAGGCACAACACCATCCATCTCAATACAAACAAAGTCGATACGAATTAGTTGAATTAAGATTTGTTTACAAATTTGAAATTTATGGGAAGTAATCGCAAAATCCTGAAATATAATTAGATATTCTTTATTATCGTCTGAGATCATTAAAAAAACGTGTTTTATAAGTTTTGATAAAATTCGATGCCTTAAAAAATAAAGTACTTCATTAGATTGAATTTCCGTGATTGGTATTAATTTTTCATTACACTCAAGTGCCTGTGTGTCAATAATTTTTTTAGCGTAAAGCCTGGAACTCTGTTCGAAGTTGTGAAAAATTTTCAGTATCATTGATTATTTCGCGTGAAACATCTGACCTGTTTTAAATGTAGCTCAATTCGCGTTTTGTTTTATAAATTTCTCGCTCTTATTGCTTGAAAGTATGCAACATTGTTAAGGTTTTGTGCGAAAAAAGTGCTGTATAACGATTCACTAACTACCTTTTTTTTAAGATAATCGCATCGTTAAAATAATTAAAAGGAAAATTTATCGAATTTGCTATTCAGTAACATTTTTAATATTTGACATTTAATTAATGTCAGCTGTGTCGTTATTTAAGCGACAATAATTTATGTGCTGTTAATTTTATCGACAAAAATCAGCAGAAAATATCAGTGGCAAATAAACTGTTTTGAATATTGGCAAAATCACTGACATGTAGTGACCCATACATTCATACATACATATGGTTACCTTAATATGGAAAGGCCCTAACTCATTAATTTTCTTAAATCAATTTTTTGTACTTATATTTCGATAGAAATAGATACTGTATCGAAAAATACAAAAATCTCGATTAGTTCCTTTCTATATTAAGCTAACGATATATTCTTTGTTATAAATTTGCTTTTAGCTGTTCCACTATACTAATTTAAATTAAAAAAAAAATTAATAAAATCTCATATAAAAATTGCGCAGCTGCACATAAAACAATAATTGCAATTAATGAATGCATTTTAATTTATTTTTTGTACGAATACGTTGATTATAAAAACGCAATTATTTGGTTCGAATTATTTATTTTAGTTTTAGAATTATTTTGCTTCAATCAATCCAGAAAATTTATGTGTATAATAAAATAGCAATGATAAAGTTTTAATTCTTTATTTATGTATTTAGTTTTTGTTTTGATTTAAATAGAACTCATTAAAAGCAACTGCCTGGTATTCTTGAAAACTTCTCAATAATTCAAATAAGAAAAAAATGTAGTGCATAATACACAAGTTATGGAAATTTTAGTACTGGAATAATAAAGCACTTCAAATGTGTGTTCTTATTCTCTAGTAGTGTAAATACGCAGTATTTCTACCGTCTAATTCATAAAAAATATTTTAGATTTATTTGACAAATTTCCCATAGAAATAGTATGTCAAATAAGAGCTTAATAAACCTGACATATTTTTTATGCATATGGCAGCTAATGTTTTAAGCATCGTTTTGTTTTTCCCTGAACTTCTTTTTTTATATCTCTTCATTAAATTTGATGCCATGAGAAATTGTTTCCGATGATATGCTTTTGCATCTGACGTGAAATATGTACTTACATTTATTTTAATATAAACCAAATGAGAATTCTCTCGTACATTAATAGTGTATACAGAGCTCGACGACAAGCAATGAAAATGTCCAAGCAGGCCAAGCTAGTTTTGTCAGCCAATGAAGACAAGGCTACCATTTCTTTTTCTCTGTGCAGGCGGTCTAATCCAATCAATGGCCAATTTATTTGGTCGATTTAATGAAAGTTTGAAAAAAAAACTACCGCAGTTGGTCAAGCAAAAAGCTATTTTCCAGCAGAACAATGCAAGGATGCACACATGTGCAGCTTCCATGGCAAATATCCATGTATTGGGCTACGAATTTGTGCTTCATACAACCATCGATCGCCAAACAACCCATTGAGACATCTTCTTTCTTTCGTTCTAATGTGAAGAAATGCGCACCGATTTTCAGCGAAGGTTTTTCATCTTGAAATTTTTGTTCATTGTGCGAGTAAAAGAACATTTTTAAATGTCTCTAATTTTAGCTAGATCACACATCTTCACAATATCATTTTATGGATATTCTTAACCGTTTCTGGCGTGGACAACACATTTGGTCGACCACTAGGGTATCAAACCACTTAGCAGTCCGTACGGTCTCATTTAAACTCTGCCATCCAATATTTTATGGTCGCAAAATCAGGAACATACTACGCCAGAGTATTATACAACTCGACTTTAATATCGGGTGGCTCGTACAGGGTGACCGATGACATTTTTGAAAAAGTGGCACCAAATTGGGATTTATCAAAAAAAAAGAGCAAAATTAAAAAAAAAAACGAGAAAACTACACTAAACTTTTTATTTTTAATATATTTTTATATAATTCACTCTAAAAAGGGAGACAAAATGTGGCAAGGCAGTGTAAAAAGTGGCAATTTGCCACTTTAGTTGGTCAAACGGTCACGCTGGTCTTCAAGCAGATTTACATTTTCAAACTTAACTAAAAAATGTAATAATTGACACAAAGTCTTATTAAGAGCATTAAACGATAAAATGGAAACTCGGATTTTATTTTCTAAAGAGTAAGTCATCCAGATATCTTCCGTTGAATTGAATACACTATTCAAAACGGAGCCTTGCGCTCTGCGCCACACGCTGCAGTAAACTTGATTCAGTTGAGCTGATTTCTTGACGAATATTTCCCTTGAAGCCACAAGACATTGTGGATTGTCATTATAAACCCTCTCTTTGAGGTAGCTCCATAAAAAAATCCTTTGGAGTTAGATAAGGCGACCTCGGTGGCCATGGGATGTCCCCAAAGCGGCTCAACAGTTTTTTTTTTTGGGAAATTTTCCCGAAGCAAATTAATCGAAGCTCTGGCTGTGTGTGCAGTCGCCCCATCCTGTTGAAACCACGTGTGTGAAGAGTACGATGGATGAGCTCGCAGGTTTGGCAAAAATAATTACGTAATCATGCGTCTATAATTTTCACTGTTGACATTCGTCGTCTGGCCTCGAGAACTTTCGAAACAAAAATGGCCCATTTATCTCAAGCGTGGATAAGGCACACCAAATTGTTATCCTGGGGCAATGTATTGGTTTTTGATGTTTCAGTCGAGGGTTGCAGGTTCTTGAAGACCAGTAACGGCAGTTTTGCTTGTTGACGTGGCCGTTTAAGTCAAAATGAGCCTCGTCGCTCCAAAAGAAATGCTATTTACAATGCAAAAACGCACCAACATCGTTTCACAAAAATAAAAATCACTTTCTTTCAGTTCTTGAACGATTTGAATTTTAAATGGATGGAACTTTAGATCCATTTTTAAAATTCCATGAATAATTGTTCTTGGAAGTTCCAGTGAGGTTGCTCTTTTCCGTATTGAAAGTCGCGGATTTTCGCGTAAACTGCTTTCAACCAGTTCAATATTTTCGGTAGTTCTTAAAGATCGACTGGGCCCTGGCCGTGGGACATTCATACGAACGAATTAAATTTACACTCGGTCCATCATCTATTCGCCCAATATTGTCGACGAACAATTACATAAGAATCATTACTCTTAAAAAAAATGTCTCCACAGGGAATGCTCGATGCTCACTGGACACTATAACATCGTGACAAATCCTCACAATCTACGAGTATAATGCCAACCCCCGCACCGTTTATTTCTTTTTGAAATAATCGTTTTAAAAATATAAATTCGCCACCATACAGGGTGTCTGTATTACCGAACAATTTCTCCAATGTTTACAAATTCAGTGGGATCCTTTATTTTTGATGGCCCAAAAAAAAATTCTAAACAACGTGGCACCTTGAAACTTAAAACACATGTTTCATCAAGTTGCCACTTTTCACCAAAAATAATTTTTAGGGTTCCGTATACCAAAGGTGAAAAAAGGACCCTATTGTTTTCGCTACGCTGTCCGTCACACGCTATTTTCTCAGGAACCGTAGAGCTACGGTTCTGAAATATGGACAGAGTATGTAGAACCTTGGCCGCTATAACAACAAATACATGAGAATTAAAAATGAAAGGGTGTTCCAAAACGAGCAACGAAAAATGTTAAAATCCCTTGTAATATACATACAATTGTATGTACATATGTATGTATATTGACACTTGAAATTTGTAAAATTAGTGTACTTTTATACAGACTACAATTATAAAAATTTAAATTAAAGGGTGGTTCATCAGTAAATGCTATTTTAACTATAATTTTGACAACTTGCTATATGTTGTAAACCGTAAGAGGTAAACTATTGAAATTTTCGAAAACGGTAAAACAAAAAAATCCGAAAATTATAAAATCGCCAAAATTAAAAAAAAATCTAACACTAGTCGCAAAATTCGAAAAAAATCGTTTAAATAAAAAAAATCGCCAAAATGAAAAAAGCGCCAAAAATCCAAAAAAAATATCGCCAAAATGCGAAAAAGGCGCCAATAACAAAATAATTTTTAATATGAAAAAAAATCGCCAAAGTTTAAAAATTCGCCAAACGCGAAAAACCGAAAAAATCGCCAAAAACGAGAGAAAACGCAAAAAACCAAAAAAAATTGCCAAAACGAGAAAAAAGTGTCAAAACTAAAAAATTGGCAAAATGAAAAAACTCCAAAAACCGAAAAAATCGCAGAAAACCAACAAAAAAAAATCGCGTATATGAAAAAATCGCCAAAAAAAAAATTAAACGCAAACAACCGAAAAAAATTGCCAAGACGAGAAAAAAGTGTCAAAACTAAAAAATTGGCAAAATGAAAAAAAACTCCAAAAACCGAAAAAATCGCAAAAAACCAACAAAAAAATCGCGTATATGAAAAAATCGCCAAAATAAACAAAAATCGCAAAAACTATATTTAATATGTGCTAAAGTTCGTATTTAATTCCATATATCGTGTCCGTCCGGAACCCTTCGTGCGCGGGTCAAAGTCGCACTTCGCTGAATTTATTTTAAACTACTGCCACTATCTATACGTCAAGTCGGCTAGTTGTGTAACCGCCCTCGTATGTATTGTATACTTGTATAGTATTCTGTAAAAGTATCTTTATTATAAAATTAAAAAGAAATTATTTTTATGTTTTTTCAAAAGAGGTTTCATTGAATGACTTTTTTGAAAAAACAAAATAGCTAGTAAAAGGAAGGAAGTAAGTAACGGTACATATTTATAACATGTTACAAAAATATTTTAGGTGTTTAGTCGACCGACAGCAATTGGCAAAAACAACTCATCCAGATTTCAGAGATATTAAGCATTCATTTTGCTCCATATCCACTATTTTTAGGTTTAATAAGTATTGTTTTGCTATACACGCCACTGTTTGACGATTGCGTCAAATTCTTCATACCACAATGTACAAAGTAAAGTTTAGTCTTGTTTTGCTTCATTTCTATAAGAAATGAATATTGAAAAAAGAAGGTGCCATAAGAAAAATTTAACGGTGACTGTTAAGCGACAATATCATCACCCAGACGCAGAAACAATGGTCTCTGGACAAGAAGAAAAAATAAAAAAACAACAAAATTGTCAATTCACAGTTGTGACACAGCAGTTAAGTATACGTATGGAAATAAATTAAGAAATGTGGTGTATGTGGCACAAAACGTATTTTTACTTTTACAATAAAGTAATATTAACTTTTAACTTCATTGATGTAAGTTCACAAAAATTTAAAATTTTCTTCAAAACATGTGATGCAAATTCAAAAAAAAATCCATCTGGTATATTTTGAGAAAACTTGTAATGTAATGTAATCCTTCTTTGTCGTTTTTCTCCACTGTAACTTTGAGGCATATGGGCTAAACCTATTCAGAGGAGACGAACTGTCATTTCCCATAGGAAATTAGTGCTGCTTACGCAACGCTCAAGGCGATAATTTAAGTTTGGCTGCAATATGCTAGTTTTTAATGTAAAATTCTAAGGAAAACAAAAAATGTAAAAAAAGTCAGCCTAAGCTCGAGCTAGAAACACCTTGTGACTCTGGCTAACTTAACTCTAAATCACCATAACGTTGTAAAATTAAAATATGCAAGACACAAAAGTTATTTGGGAAACAATAAAAATAAAGAACCAGCCAAAAATATTTCGTCCTTGCTGTTCTGCTAAGGACCAAAGTCTGGTAGAGCAACTGGAAGGAGGATCATAGTCATCTTCTGAGTAATCTGGAATGCCTCCGGCACCAGGGTTTCCTTGGGGCGGTAATTCAAAGGGCTTTTTGGTGGTAGTCGCCACCGCCACAGGTTTTTTTAATGGTTTATCTACGGGCATGGGCTTGTTAGGATATAATGCTTGATGTTGCTTACGCACCTCTTGGCCACCCTCTTGCTCATAATGATATAATTCTGGCTCTCTGCCACAATTATCAAACACTTCGCTACCATCGCCATCATATGGAATATGCTTTAACAGACCCTTGACATTATACTCCTCCTGCGAGGAGCATAAAAATTTATATTTTGGATCTGTTCCCGTAGTACATTGTGATGCTGGCTTTTTACAACTATTGTATATGGTTCCTTTATTAATATTAGTTGTGGGATAGTTGCAGGATAACATGACAACGTCCTTCTTCCTTTCATTGCAAATAAATTGCGCAAAAGTACAACCAATGCGATTATTGCGCTCATTTAATGAAGTCAAAAAATGACCCACCATCCTGCAAGTTAAATTAAAAAAAATTTATTATTAATAAAATGAACATTCCTTAAAATGCACTTGTGTGCCCAAGTTACCATTTCTGTTGATGATAAAATGCATTTATCATGTCCATTTTAGTATAAGTGTGCTCTAGATACCACAAGTACGAAATGATATTAATGTAAAAGGTTGCATTATTGGGCTTTACATTGTATGTCAGCAAGCCGAGATTTTGGCCAGAAAGTGGATATTTAACCGTGTTGCGACACTGGTCATGCTTAAAGGTACAGTAGGAGGTGTGCAGGAAAGCGGTTTGCTCCAGTTCTTTATCCCAGGTGACGACACCATGGCGACAACCCGGTCCTAACTTATAATCCTTATAAAGTCCTCCACAAGCCACATAATTTCTTTGTATATTGTGCACATCCAATATATATTGTTTTTCCGAATCTGTTAGTGGTATAAGGGCAGCATTTTCAGAGCATGGAGGGTATTGAAATTTCTGAAATTAAATTTTAAAAAAATAATTACAATATTCACTGGAACGAATTTATATGTATGTATATCTCTTACACCATCATGGCGCGTGCCATTTTTGCAACCGGAGTGTGCACCATCGCCACCGTTATATTTGCACAAACCTGGTTGACAGTAATCCGTAAAAATATCCTCATCAGCACACGCTATAGATATTGAGAATGGGAGTAACCATAAAATTATATTGATTTGCATATTTAAATTAAAAATAATAAAAAAATTATTGACAATTATTTATAGGGTACTTTTTTGAGGGTTCCGTACACCAAAGGTGAAAAGGAACCTCATTGTTTTTTTCCTACGATGTCTGTCTGTCCGTCACAGGCTATATTCTAAGGAACCATAAGAGCTACGGACCTGTAATTTTTACAGAATATGTATAACTTTGGCCGCTACACCAGCAACTACATGACAGTTAAAAATTAAAGGGGGTTCCAAAGCGAGCAAAGAAATATGTTAACACCATGATACAATATTATATATTATATATTGGCTTAATTCACAAAACCTCTTGTATCTCTGTATCGATTGTATTATCATATTAAATACAAAGAGTGTAACATTTGTTGTACGAAATTTTCATATAAAAATGAAATACACTATTACACTTTTATTTCATATGTTTTTAAAATGTTGTATTCAGAGAGAAGCTCTCTGAGAGAATTTGTATGTAAATTGTTTTTCTTTTTTCATTAAAAATACAAAATACATTAATACACTACATAGAGGGTGTTCACAATTAAAAAACAAAAAGTGTATTTGATACACAAATACACGATAAAGATTGCTGTGAATTAAGCAATTGTATTATATTATTGTATCATGGTTAACACTAAAATTTAAAAAAATCTAAATGAAAGGGTGTTCTATCAGTTAATGGTATTTTGATTATGTAATTTTGAAAATTTGCTGTATTTTGGCGCCGTAAGAGGCAAACTCTTGAAATGTTCAAAAACGCTAGAACTAAAAAATCCCAAAATTAAAAAATCACCAAACCGAAAAAAGTCGCCCAAAACCAAAAAAAAAGCCAAATCGAAAAAAATCGCCAAACTAAAAATATTTCTAAATCTAAAATAAATTACCAAAACCTTAAAAACCGAAAAAATGAAAACAAAATCGCAAAAATTAAAAAAAAGCTACAAAGACCGAAAAAATCGCCAAAACGAAAAAAAACGCCAGAACAAAAAACAATTCACAAAAATTTAAATTAATAGTCAAAACCAAAAAAACGCCAAAATCGCAAAAAAAAAACGCCAAAACAAAAAAATGCCATAAACCGAAAAGTACCAAAAACAAAAAAGGCCAAAATTCGTATAGTATTACATATCTAGGGTCGGTACGGATAGTGATGAAACGATGCGAGTAAATACCAGCAAATACTCGATACTTTTTCCAAGTACTTTTGGTATCGATACTCTACTACCGAGTGCCAAATAGTTACCGGTAAAAAGTACTCGTATCGTATACTCATTTCTTATTGGCTACAAAAAAGTTGAACATGACGCCCGTTTAACACAATTTTATTTATTCGTGTTAAATGTAAATTTATGTATATCTAGAATATATATTAGAGTAAGTTCGTCAAAATGGGACCACCTAAATCAAATATTTTATAAAAAAAGAAAAACGTAAACATTTTTTAAAAGCGTGCGTTATTGCGGGAACAAAACGAATTTGCACAAACATTTAAAATGTCATCTCGACTATATCATCTGCTCTAGTCCAGCCCAAACGTGGCGATTTTTCCAATTTGTTTGGCGTCTAAGTTTTTGATTTGGCAACATGTCGATTTTATGGCGATAAATGAATTTATTGGCGATTTTTATGGCTATGTTTTTAACAAAATTGAACTTGTAATTCAGGAAAGTTAGTTTGTTTTTCATAAATAAATTCTACCAAGAAATTTAAACAATTAGTTTTTTCTTCTATTAATCGCTTCCGAAATCGGAAGATTTTGTCGACTAGTCGTTAATAATTCTTTACGAATTAGGAGCATTTGGTTCGGTTGGTATTTAATTTTGTTTTCACTACTTTAGATCATGTGAAAAGCTTGACCGATACAAGTAAGTATCGATGCTTTTTATTCGATACTGAGTATGTATCGATACTTCTGAACCGATGCCGTATCAAGTAAAAGCATCGATACCTCAGTGGTATCGTTTCATCCCTAGAAGCGGAACCCTTCGTGTGCGAGTCAAAGTCGCACTTTACTGAATTTATTAGAGATCTCAACAACATTTTAAAAACATGAAATAAAAGTGTTATATACCTGATTTGCATTAAACATTTTTTTCATGAAATTAGTTGCATGAAAATTTTTTATTTTTCAATAGGAGGCCTGGAAAAAAAAACTTACATCAAAAGCCTTGCCAAAAATGCATCAGAGATTGATTCTATGTCTTTGTTAGGGTTCCGTACACCAAAGGCAGAAAAAGGAACCCTATTGTTTTCGCTACGCTGTCCGTCTGTCCGTCACACGCTATTTCTTCAGGAACCGTAAGAGCTACGGACCTGAAATTTTGACAGAGTATGTAGAACCGCTACAACAACAAATATATAAGAATTAAAAATTAAAGGGTGTTCCAAAACGAGCAACGAGAAATGTTAAAATCCTATGTAATATACATACAATTGTTTGTACACATGTATGTATATTGACACTTGAAATTTGTAAAATTAGTGTATTTTTACATAGACTACAAGAATTAACACTAAAATGTAAAAACTTTAAATTAAAGGGTGGTCCATCAGTTAATGCAATTTTGACAACTTGCTATATCTTGGAAACCTTAAGAAGTAAACTCTTGAAATTTTCAAAAACGGTAAAACTAAAAAAATCTGAAAGTTATACAATCGCCAAACCAAAAAAAAAATCGTCAAAATTAAAAAAAAATCGCCAAATTGAAAAAACGCACAAAACCGAAAAAAATCGCCAAAATGAGAAAAAAAAGTGTCAAAACTAAAAAAAGCGCCTAAATGAAAAAAGTCGGCAAAATGAAGAAACGCTAAAAACTGAAAATCGCCTAAATTAAAAAAAGTCGTCAAAACGAAAAAAATCGCAAAAAACCCCAAAAACCGAAAAGAAATCGCCACAACGAGAAAAAAATTTTAAAACTAAAAGAATTCCCAAAATGAAGAAAAACTCCAAAACCCAAAAAAAATCGCAAAAACCAAAAAAAAATCGCCAAAATAAAAAAAATCGCCAAAATTAAAAAAACGTCAAAAACGAAAAAAATGCCATATATTACATATCTCGTGTCCGTACGGAACCCGTCGTGCGCGGGTCCAAGTCGCACTTTACAGAATTTATTTATATAACATTTTCTTTTATATCGCTACAATTAGCAACTAGAAAAAGCTGCGTGGATCAAAATTCATGAAATTTCATGAAAAAAATGTTTAATGTAAATCAGGTATTATTTAAATCAGGGATTGTGTCACTTTCAGAGCTCAAGGTGTGTGCCAAGTTTCGTAAAAATCTGTCATTTACGGTACGGTCACACTTGTCAAACATTTGTCCAAAAAAGCGTAACCAGAAGCATTTGAAATATAAATTGATGTTTTAATGTGCTTGGCCACGCCCAAACTTTTAGAACCCAACAAAGTCATTCTAAAAGCTAAAACTGTTTTCCAAGTTTCATGGAAATCAAATAAGTAGAAGTACATGTAATTTAATACTTAAATTATATCGGCGTGGTTCTGCTCAGTTTTTCAAATGCAAGATTAAGATTATTTCAGAGCTCAGTTTGTGCGCAAAAATTCGAAAAATCGGTTTATTAGAAGCACGTGAAATATAATATGAAACGTAAATGGGCGTGGCTCCGCCCGCATAAGGTGTATGCTAAGTTTCATAGCAATCAGCGAAAATTCCTAAGATCAAAGAAACAAATTTTAAAAGATTAATACCGCCTACTTGTTTGATAATGGGACCAAGTTGAAGTTAACCCTCTCAGACGTAACCTTTTAAGAAGCTAAAGGAACCTTAGAACGCTTGGAAGCTTCCTATTTTTTTGTGGTGTACAGTGTAAAACTCTTTTAAATCTTTTTTCTAAAATTATTATTTAATTTGATTTATTTTCTCAAATTCTTCAAGTTGATATTTTATAGATTCAATCGATTTGCCCATTGAGGAGGCATCCATATCATCAAAAAAATCTTTTTAATAGTTGCTGTATACGATAATTTATGTATGTATGTATGTACTCGTATGTAAATTTGAATTTTGACGTTGATGTTATTATAAGCAAGACCTTGTATGTCAATGTATGCATATCGACCAGAAATAATAAAAATTTACTGAATTTTAAAAGTGTATGATATATTTTACTACTCTGCCTTTCGAATGCATGACTTGGCACACTTTTGATAAAATATATACAATAAAAGAAAAAAAATTAAATAGGAAAGTGTACTATGTATTTTTAAATTTCTTCTTCTATTTTTTTAACTCGTACAATATACACTGCGAATCACTTAAATAAGGAATTAAATTTTACCAATTTTGAAAGAATATAATTTATAAATTTGAAAGTGGATTCAGTAACTTTTATTACGATTATCATATCGCTTTAATAAATTTAATTTAAATTTAATGTAAATTTAACGACTTTGCTATCCAGTAATATATTTAAAACGATATTCGCTGTCGGGTGACAGCTGAAAGTCATTGAGTTTTTGATGTGTAAACATCTATACGCTAGGGGGTAAAATCACACAATACAATCACAAAATTTGAGTAAGAAGATGCACACCGCGTTGTGAAATCGGTTCGAGCTATGTATGAGTGTATTACTGTATTAATCATACGAACAAGAAGTACAAAGAAACTTAACAGCTGCATAGAAATACACTCATCCGAATTTTAAAGCACACTTTCAGGAGTTAATTTTAATATAAATTGCTTGTGAAGTGTAATAGTGTTGCCAGTGGGGATAATTTTGTTAAAAAGTTGAAAAATATAAAATAAATAAAATAAATATAAACTTTCAAATAAAATATCGCTTTAAATGTCAAATATTTGTTTAAAAGATATATAGCAGTATTTATAAAGAATGTATAATACTATATTATAACATATCTTCATTACGTACTGTTGTCTTACACTGAAGCTGGTGCACGACAATTGGGTAACAATCTCCCTTATCTCATGCCAATTATTATGGGTGGAGATTTTAATACAAATTTTGCAAATCCACTAGAAAGCTTCATCAAAATTTTTATTTGACGTTTTCCACTTGCATATGAGCAATTCTCCACAAACCCCCACAACTAATAATTCCACTACTATAGATGAAGTTTTCCATAGATTTAATACAGTAGAGTAACAAACTTATATATCTTATTTTATATTTTATGAATTGAACAGGATAAAGTCCGTATCGCTTTGTAAGTAAAATTGCATGTGACAATTATTAATGAAGAAATAACACCAAAGGTAGTTGTAAATATTCTGACTAACACATTATTGAACGGAACAACTAGCTGTTTTCGAAGGCCACCAAACCTTCATTATCAGCGTTCTTTTGTGTTTTGGCCTGTTCAAATTAATAAAATGTAGAAACAAATAAATTCGAACAATAATAATTAATATCTTATTTTAGTTACTATAAGCCAATATTAACTATTTGTACTTAAGGCATTTACCATAGATGGTCACTTTGCAGTACTACTAAAATTTCAGTAAAAATAATTTTTTAACCAGTAAATTTTTATAAAGTGCCTAAATGATTTATTATATAATGAGGTGCATTGAATTTTCGTTGCTCGTTTTGGAACACCCTTTAATTTTTAACTCTCATGTATTTGTTGGTGTAGTGGCCAAAGTTCTACAGACGTTGTTAGTAGCTCTTACGGTGTACGGAACCCTAAAAATTAGAGCCATGTATTGTAATTATAGTAGTCGATTGTCATAATGTTATAAAAATTAAAAAAAAATCTTCTAGCACTTAAAAAATTCGTTGACTAGTTGAATTATAAAGCGATCCTGTATAATCCGGTAATATTTTATTGAGTCGCTTAAGGGCTCTTTTCTATCGAATTGGTTTGAGCCGTTGGAGCTGGAGCAATGTAGTGCTGGTTGATCCACAGTATGGGTGAAAATAAGTTTTTAAATTGTGGAAACACACTTTTGTTCCATGATCCACTATTTTTTTTTTCGTTTCAAATAACAAGTTTATAGTGCCATAGTAGGATATAGCACCCCATGCCACAACCCCGCCTTTCCTGCTGTATTTACGTTGCAAAAAATTTCTTTTCTTATTAACTAATGTAAATAAAAGTTAAATCCATCAGATCCGTCGATATTAAACTTTTATGTCTCTCTCAAATATTCGTTAAAAATCTATAAAATTAAATTCATTATTTAAGTGATTTGCAGTGTTTACACAATTTCAATTTTTAGGTCAAAAACTACCCCTTATTTACGACGTTTTGTTTTCTATTTTTTCTCTTCTACTTTATAGTTTACTGAAAGCGTATCTGTGTGCATGTGAATTTAAGTAGGTCAGTAAAAGAAGAAGTAAATAGACTTTCTAAAAGGCCTTCTAGAAGGCCTTCTTATTGAGCACGCCCTGAAATCTTA
Source organism: Tachina fera (assembly GCA_905220375.1). Taxonomy (NCBI): domain Eukaryota; kingdom Metazoa; phylum Arthropoda; class Insecta; order Diptera; family Tachinidae; genus Tachina; species Tachina fera. The sequence goes on along the minus strand of LR999967.1, from coordinate 95,604,108 downwards.
GTTAACTAAAACCATAATAGCATTGAGAGGCCTTCCATTTGACACGGATGCTAAAAGGTCATCAGGGAAAGAAAGAGAAGTTTGAGTTCTAAGATAGATATATTCATTATTTCAGTAGATAATAAATTTCTTGCTGCGGAAACTTTTTTTATTCCATTCTCCTAAGTTGTGTCAGAGGTTGCGGATTTTTTAAATTTCGCACCATCATTCATTCAAAAGATGATTATAATTCATGCAAACTCCTTCTGCTAAAATTAAAAAAGAAAAAAATTGTCATGTTGGAGAAAGAATACAGCAGCTGCAGGTTTTGAAATTGGCACCAGCTGTTATCAAAAGTGAGCTAAAAACATTTGTTTTCAGATCGACAACGGATGGTGGAAAGATTTTGGGTACACTTGGTACTTCTTTTGGCAACATGATTTTCAAATACCTGTCGATGATAAGTATCATATATTATATGGGCATTTCTACCAGGTCTACCAGGATGGAAATATATATATATATATATATATATATATATTATATATATATATATATATATTTAATATAAAGGGTATTTTTTTGCAACTTTCTTTTTGGAAACGCTGTTTATTTCAACTCAGCTGTTGCTGTGTATCATGTTACTGTTAAACATGAATCGACTTACAAGTAAGCAACGCTTGAAGGTTATTAAATTTTATTATCAAAATTTATGCTTGGTTAAGAAAGTGCATCTGTGCACTTCTTCCATTTTATGGTCAGTTTGGACGACCTTCTGAGGCGGGTTTTCGGAATCTTAAACCACCAACACGCATACGTAGAGTGCGGATAGAGGAAAATATCACAGCTGTATCCGCCAGTGTTGTTGTAGACCGTGAATTATCGATTCGGAAAAATTCGCAGCCACATGCCACACATCACGTGAAACAGTGGCCCAATTGAGAGGCGAATTCGCTGAACAGTTTATTTCACATTAAGAGCCGTTCATTTGGCCGCCTAGAGTGTGTGATTTAACGACTTTAGAAGAATTTATTCGCGAGATACCGGCCGATGTGTTGACGACAGCACGTTAAATTTGGACCCAGCGTATGAACCATTTCAGACGTAGCCGTGGTCAATATTTACATGAAATCATTTTTAAACATTGAATTATATTGATTGTTCTACCGACTCAAAAAAAGATTGTGTAAATCAAATCCGAAAGCACTTAAAAAATCACCCTTTACTTCGCGGGCTTTTTATTTTTTGCCGCCATATTGAATTTTGACTACTGCCAAAAATTTAAGTTTTTGTCTTTGCAGGAAATGTTTGCGAAATGATTTTTTATTTATTGTCATACACTGATTTCAAGTAACCATTCCAGAGGGCCTTTACATTTTAGGCCCTTTGAATTTACCGTAAATCCTTGTACTCGTAACTTTGGATGGATGTGTGTGTGTGCGGGCGTGTGCACGAAGTGTGCGAATTGGAATTTATGTAATCAACAATAAGCAACAGCTAAAAAAATTTATGCTACATTCCTACTTACATACATAAATACATTCATACATACATACTTATGTATGTACATACATAATAAATTCTATGACGAGTGCAAAACTATTTCCGATATAAAAACTAATGTGGCACCATAAAATTAAATATGTGCATGGATGGCTTCGTATTGAGCAAGGATACAGGAAAAGGAAAAATCGTGTTGCAATGTTTAGGACATGGTTGTTGTATGTATGTACGTTTGTCAGACATAGTCAACGGAGCGATTAGTGAAACATGCAAAAATAATTGAGTAAAGCAGGCAGAGGGCGATAATGGTCAGCTAATGGCTGGATAAATTTTTTTCCTGGTTATATGCAGCCACTTTACAGGAGTTCCTCTAAACTTTGGGAGTTTAAACTTTAGATTTTAGACTCTAAAGCCTTGCAAGCAGTGTGACCAGATTTTAAAATTATATTAAGCTAAATCACGTTTGAAAAAAGCTAAAATAAGCTAAAAAATTAAATTTTAAGTCAGAAAATAAAACTAAACTTTTTACTTCTTTGATCACTTTGAAGTAGTTCTTTACTGATTATTATATTGAATATTTTTTTAATGAACATATTTTTTAATTATAATCAGAAATAATTTTTAGTCAGGCTTATGTGCAGTAATTTCAATTTTTATTGAATGAAATATTTTTGTTAATTAATGTGAGTTTCTAAGGAAGACGAGAAAAATTAAACTTAGACTTTATTAGCAGGGGGAAATACCGATATTTTTCTGTGCCGCCACGCACTTCATCAGCAGCCACGTCTATCTACTGGGGTAGAGTTTTGTTATTACCATCAGCTATTTAACTTAAATTTAGTATGAAATGGAATATGAGAAATAATTATTGTGTATAAAATTATTGATTGATTGCGACACATGTAGTTTTTTTTTTAACTTTAACCCGAACCATGAACCGAACGCGAACCTGAATTTTTTATTTTTATTAACCCGAACCTGAACCCTTTTTTTCGTGGCTTCAGTCCCTTCTTTAAAGAGATTTTTTTTAACAAGTAGACAAAAACTACAATAACTTCTAAAGTGATTAAAAAGTAAACGCTAAATATTTGTACGGATTTTCTAAAATATTTGAACAACGTAATTATAAAATTTAAATGCGGGTACTATGAGATAATTTTTTGTTTCTTTTAAAACTATACTATGTACCAGAGTTAAAAAATTAAAAATTTACAAGAAGAAGTCCATCATTGATATAAAAAAAATTAAAAAGATATACTATGTATTAATGGAAACTGAAATTAGTACAGAACGAAGACGTATGCCCTACTGAGGTGCATCAATGATCTGCATGATTGGAAATCAAACGGCATAATTTTGCATTTTCTAAAATGAATATTGTGCTAGCACTTACATAACATTAAAATAATGAATGATTCTATTGCATGATTTATTTCAATGCATGCCAGTGCTTGCAATCTCTATATAATTCACTAAAGCAATGAATCAGTATGATTGTTTTGAATACTTCTTAAGACTCCTTCTGAAGTTTTATGTAATATTATAAAATAAAATAGCTAGTCCCATTTTATTTTATAAATTGTTTTAATACAAGAAAAAATATTAATTAATACGCCATGTTTTATTAACTTAAGACTTCATCTAATCAACATGATTTTGTGTGTTATTTGATTGCTATACAAAACAATCAAACAACAGTAAGAACTTTTATTGATTTTTACTAGGTTAGGAAGGGTGGTGCTTTACCGCACGTCCACTCGGACACCCAATTGGGTCCATTGTGATTTTTACCAACAGCACCAAAAAAAGAGAGTGAGTTAAAAACAGTCAGTTGTTAGAGAGGCAAAAGTACAAGCAATAACATTAGTACATATCTAGGCAGACATACTCACTGACTCACTGACCTATTGACTCACTCATCAATATTATGAAGCACTTCCGCTATAGCTAGAGATCTGAAATTTGGTACACAAGTAGATCTAGGTGAGCGATGAGCTAGAAAAATCTGAAATTTGGCACACATGTTGCAATAATACAAGACTGTAAATTTTAATTGAAAAAAGTGACAGTTAACACGTCCATACAATTTAAGCCTCCTATTTCATGTGTTTCGTGTCAGCACTTTTAAATGCACTATTTATGTATTTACTATTATCCTTTTCCAACGAAACTAAACAGGAAAGATAACTGCTAGCCAAAAAAATTTTGTGGTTAAAAAAGTAGGCGAGAACACGCCCATAAGAATAAAAATTTTTCCCGATATAAAGAGTAAAAATATTGCCAAGCTAGCACATTATCTAGAAATTATATAACAGTCTTACGATTACAAATTTATATAATGCATACCATATTGCAGTGATAGGTATTGTACCAAACACGAACTTGCATCAAAATTTTTATCTCACTACTTTTGATGGCCGAAATTTTGGAAAGGAACTTGGCCTTTTTTCACATTTATGTTTTTGTGAGGATTGATGTTAAAGAACAATACAAAAGCATTGTAAAAGTGAGTGGACAGCGAAAGTGAATCAACTCATAAAGTCACTGATATGCATACAGCAAGTTTTGGGTACCGTCGTAAAAAAGTGTGTAATGTTATTGCTTAACTAATACCTGATTTACATTAAGCATTTTTTCATGAAATTTCATGAATTTTGTTGCACGCAACTTTTTCTATTTTCTAATTACAGCGATATAAAAGAGAACGTTATATAAAAACGGACGTAGAATGAATCTCTGATGCATTTTTGGGAAATCTTTTGATATAAGTTTCGCTTCTAAGCCTCCTATCGAAAAATAAAAAATTTTCATGCAACTAATTGCATGAAAAAAATGCTTAATGTAAATCAGGTATTAGTCACCCAAACGCTTAAGAACGTCGATACATATTTTTGTCCACCTAAATCGTTACTTTTGCCGTGCGTGCGCTGTGCGTAACAGGCTATTTTCTCACGAAGCGTAAGACCTACGAACCTGAAATTTGGACAGAGTGGGTAGAACTTTGGCCGCTACAACAACAAACACATGAGAGCTAAAAATTAAAGGGTGTTCCAAAACGAGCAACGAAAATTATTAAAATACCATTGTATATTACATGGTATTTTAATAAATGGTATTTTAATATGTACATACAATTGTATGTACATATGGGCATTTCCAGCTAAAGGTAAACCATGACCAAAAATTTAAAAGTTATTAAAAAGCTTTGCTTGACCGATAGTATCATAAAATACCCTTCAAATAATTTGCTTGTAATATATTTGTACGACATCTCAGTTGAACATGAACTTCAAAAATACCAATTTTAATTATAAATATGTAAGTATGTATGTATGTACTTATGTATATACCTACAATGTATATTATACATACATACATATGTAAATACATACATACATATGTACATATGTACAAATTTGTGTGCTTGACAGAAATATCAGTTGTAGCATCACACAAAACGAGATTGATTTCATATGACAATAACAACAACAACATTTAATTATTAAATAGGAATGCGGAACTAATAAAAAAAATTGGAATTTCAATGATGATTATAAAACACAGTTTTTATAATGAATGTTCTAACAAGCCTCTGGTATCCACATCAGGGATGGAAAAATCAGTGTGCTTAACAAATTTTTTTTGTCTACCTTTCGACTTACATGAGTTGAAGAAGAAATCGATAAGCAAAATACCTATTGCCTATTACCTATTAAGAAATATTTGCAGCCTTTATCGCCCAAAATCTCACGTACAGAATACGTTCCGTAAAGAACAGCTGCAGTGGGTATATGATCGAAATAATTTTAAAATGTTAATGCCAAAAATTGATTGATCTTTCGAATGAATTTTTTTTGTATCATTGTTGCCTGGACTGTATTGAATTTGCCTTCACCGAAAATATTGCATGTTTTTATGTGTGACTATTTGTGGCCATTTATTTGCTTTCTTGCATTACATTGTGTATCTGGATATTGAAAAAAAAACATGCGCAATAAGAAGAAATTCATATATTAACTTGGTAATGCTTGTGGGTATCAGTCCTTGAGCGTAACTAGCACATCCTTATAATATATGTAGCATTGCACTGTCACGTATAGACAAATTCAACTATTCGTAGACGCTTATACCTATTTAAGTATATGACAATTTCTTCAATATAACTTAAATTGCTGACTCAGTTTGTTCAACAATGGTACACAATGTATTCATATAACAAATGAAAATTTATGAAAACAATTTACATACATATGTACATATTTTCATTATAAATATCTATATACATATGTATGTACATATTAGCTGTGCTAACATTTTACCCACCACTGTACAAGGAAACTAACATCAAATTAGTGTAGACTAAATTGAAATGCCGACGATTTCTTTATTGAAATCGTAAAAAAAAAGAAAAAATCATTTCCCCTAAGAAATCTAAAACAAGAAAAGAAAACAATAAAAAATTCAAATGGAATTTATTAAATTAATTGGAATATTTCTCTCCTTCCGCCTTAGCGTCAGAGGGTTCAATGGACGTTTACCCACTTGACCGGAAATTCGATATAAACGAATGTTAAAGCGAAGAAATTTCGAAATAAAATTGTTCGATATTTGCTCGCAAATCTAAAAAAAAATTCGAATGTTCGCTAAAGCTTCGCACTTCGAACATACTTCTCTCGATAGTTTCTCGATTACGGTAGCCGAGTGGATGTGTGCTTGTCTGTTAGTCTAGAGGTACCAAGTTGAAGCTATGACAGCACCCGTAAGTTAAAAAATAAAATGTGCAATAATTGGACAGAAGAAAATTTGCCAAGATAACATAGTGGATGTGTGCTGCTAGTCTTCTAGAATGTAGGTAACATGTTCAAATCCTGCAGCATAAGTTAAGGAATTAAAAAAAAAAAAAAATAAGTTCATAATACCCAATTTACATTACGCATTTTTTCATGAAATTAGTTAAAAGAAAATTTTTAGTTTCTCAATAGAAGGCCTTTAGAAGCAACTCAGATCGAAAATTTTGTCAAAAATGCATCAGAGGTTCATGTTACGTCCTTTTTTCTATAGCGCTGCAATTAGTAAATAGAAAAAGTTTCATGGAACAAAATTTATGAAATTTCATGAAAAAATTCCTGATGTAAATGCAGCGTAAGTTAAGGAATTAAAAAAATAATAAAATAAGTAAGTTAAAATGAATAAATTAAAAAAATAGAATTACTTTTTTACCTTTTCTGCTGCCTTTTTTCGATATCGAAATTAACTCGATATTCGCTCGCTTTTGATATTCTTAGCGAACCTTTGGAATCTAATATTTTGCTGGAACAAAACTAAGCGACAGCTGAACTTTTTTCGATTAATTTTTGAGTGTCTAGTTCTAGATATATTTGAAATTGATATCATTAACGAAACTCTTGGTCAACTGGGTATTAACAATTTCCGAATGAAAATACACACATATGGACATATGTATGTATGTGTGAATGTGTGAAAAACATCATATTATGTGCGAAACCTTAAGAAAGAATCATTTGATTTGTTTTCAAATTAATAAAATCAACTTAAGGAATACAGCCGAGTTGAAATTTCACTAGAAAAAAAGAAAGCCCTGAAGCATCCCAGCAAAATATTTAAAAAAAGGTAACAAAGTTAGGAATTAATCATTTTTGGTGGAAACTCTTACACTGGATTACCAACCTAATGATTTTAACAAGCCGTGAGACTATAATAATCGATTTTTGAGAACTTGTTTACGTAATCTATTAAAACTAAATAAATCATTATTTTCATCAAACAACTTCAACATTATTTTTTTTTCCAATTTTATGTAATGTGATTTGTAAGCGAGCAACGAAATTTTGCAATCACAAAAGTAAGTCATTATATGGCAAGTAATTCTGATGGTAATGTCTAATTTTTTGGCGGAGTTATGCTCGTTAATATTCTAAAATTTATTAAATACTATGTGGAAGGAGTAACATAATTTAAAAAGTGGGAGTGGCTGAACAAAGTAGCCTATAATTCATTCCAGAGTCCCAATTAAATGTTATGTAAATTTCAGGAAGATCGGTCCAGAGGCTTGGTCTGCTACCTTATAAACAAACAAACACACATTCCGTTAGGTATATATATGTATATAATGCGGGTCGATTTAAAAATCGCACAAATTACAAGGAAAATCGTATTTTAGGGATCAAAATAAGAAACTTTGCCGGAGGAACCATACCTCTGAAATGTATTTTAATGTCCCGAATTTTATCCGAAGGTTCAAACTTTCTTGATTTTGATCCAAAGGGTCAAATTTTGAAATATCTCACTTTGACCGATTTAGAGTTCCTCAATCGAGGCAAAATGTATGACCGACCCCACCTAATTTTTGAGGGCCGACCCACCAGTGCACACCCCCTGGAATCACCCCTGGAGGGTTCCCCTTCGGATCAAAAGTCGGGAAATCAAAATACATTTTAGAGGTATGGTGCCTTCGGTAAAGTTTCTTATTTTGATAAATATAACTATAGGAACATGACCGGTAAAAAATTGCAAGATCTTCTTATATACATATGTATATACAAATATTATTCAATGACGATCATTGAAATTTTGGGTACTTTTTATTAACTTTAAAGTACGCCAACAAGAGTGTAAAGTCCTTTTTCATAACAATTTTTTAATATTTCATATTGCATATGATATTCGTATTCGTATTCGCGAATATCGTTTCGAAATATTCGTATTCGTATTCGCGAATATCAAAAATTGACATTCGTTACATCACTAATACATACATATCGTTACCTTAAATGCAAACGGACGTAACTACACAAAAATTCGAAATCGAGTTTTTAATTGATTATGTTTAATTTTATCAAACTACATGTTCACGCGAATATTTAGACCTCTGCGTTCAAGAATGACGACTTTATTAAAGAAATTCAAACGGACTTAATAACGAATGTATCGATTTTTATTGCAAAGAACTTAACTAACATAAAAGCTTAAATATATATGTACATATAAGAAGGAAATAAATGGTTAAAAACATATATGTAAGTAACCAAACTAAAAGCAAATTTGGAAGAAACTTTTCAAGAACACTTTATTATTTTTGATTTTGAAACGTTTTTTGTTTCTGTAAAAATATAAATGTGAAGTTACGTCCGTTTGCATTTAAGGTGATGATATGAATAAATTTTATGAATATTAAATAAATAGTTTTAAAAATACAAATAATTTTATTGCATTTTTATTTAAAACATATATAAAACTTTGTTTTATATATGTAGTTATAAGCAGTATAGCTCTAACCGGGTGTCATAAGACACCTTTTTAGGGTTCCGTACACCAAAGGTGAAAAAAGGAACCCTATTGTTTTTGCTACGCTGTCCGTCTGTCCGTCACACGGTACTTTCTCAGGAACCGTAAGAGCTACGGACCTGAAATTTGGACAGAGTATGTAGAACCTTAGCCACTACAACAACAAATACATGAGAATTAGAAATTAAACGGTGCTCCAAAACGAGCGACGAAAAATTTTAAAATCTCATGTAATATACATACAATTGTATGTACATATGTATATTGACACTTGAAATTTGTAAAATTAGTGTATTTTTATATAGACTACAACAATAAACATTAAAATATTAAAAAATTTAAATTAAAGGGTGGTCCATCAGTTAATGCAATTTTGACTATGTAATTTTGACAAATTGCTGTATCTTGGAGACCGTAAGAGGTAAGCTCTTGAAATTTTCAAAAACGGTAAAACTAAAAAATTCGAAAATTATAAAATCGCCAAGCCGAAAAAAATCGCCAAAACCTGAAAAAATCGCCAAAAATTTAAAAAAAATCGCTAAATCGAAAAAAATCGACAAAATTAAAAAAAAAAATCTAGCACTAAAATAAATCGCCAAATTCGAAAAAATCGTTTAAATGAAAAAAAATCGCCCATATGAAAAAAACGCCAAAAACCGAAAAAAATCGCCAAAACGCGAAAAATGCACCAAAACCAAAATAATTGTTTATGAGAAAAAAATCGCCAAAATGATAAAAAATCGACAAAATTAAAAAAAATCGCCAAATTTAAAAAAAAAAACCGCCAAAATTAAAAAAATCGCCAAAAATTTAAAATAAACGTCAAAAACAGAAAAAAATCCTCAAAACGAAAAAAAAGTGCCAAAACTAAAAAAACGCCAAACCAAAAAAAAAATCACCTATATGAAAAAAAACGCCAAAATTAAAAAAAAACGCCAAAATAAAAAAAACGCCAAAATAATAAAAATTGCCAAAATTAAAAAAACTTCAAAAACCCAAAAAAAATCTCCAAAACGTGAAAAAAAAGTGCCAAAACTCAGAAAGCGCCAATAAATTCAAAAAACCCCCAAACTAAAAAAAACGTTTAAAACCGAAAAAACCCAAAAACGAAAAAAATGCCAAAACTATAGTTTATATTGTTCGTATTGAATTACATATCTCGTGCCCGTACGAAACCCTTCGTGCGCGGGTCAAAGTCGCACTTCACTGAATTTATTTCTTTTTATTTTCTGTTGCTTAAGCAGAAACGAACGGCGTTGCTTAAACAACAACAAACAAAAACTATTCATGCAAATTAATTATTATATTTTTTTTTAATTTCTTTACAGTTCAGAAGACCAAGCAAAGTCATGAATTCCCTAAACACCGATTGTCTGATTGAAATTTTTAAACTCCTCAACTTGAAGGATCAAATATCGGTTTATCAAGTTAGCGATAGTCTACAAGTGGCCGTAACAACTTTCTGGCTGATGAAATGCAAACACGTCCATATCAATTTTTTAGAGGTATCTCTAACTAACACAGAATTTGCCATATTTATAGAAACTGTTCACGATATTGTGGAAACATTACAATTGAGATTTTTAAACAAAGAAATATATGATGTGTTGAAAAGATTTTGCTTTGAACGTGTTAGCAATTTCCGATTTACGCTCATTAAGCCCTACTTTCTGGTAGATAGTGACATAAGAGATTTGAGAAAAGCATTGCCAAATTTAACAGCATTCAGTCCACATGGCAATTTCTCGGGCCTCTATATGGAAGAGTGGCCGCTATTAAAGGATCTTAATTTAAGCTTTTGTTACAAATTGGCAACGCTACCCTTCCAAACCATATTAAGTCGTTTAAAATTGGAAAAACTAATACTAAATATATTTCCTAACATTCGAATCGAAGAGATAAAGCTGGTGGGTGCTCAAGTGCAGAATTTAAAATATTTGCAAGTAAATGCCCATGAATTGTTTTATTTTCTGTCCAAGCCACTGACAGCTCTCAAGGAGTTAATAATCACCAATTATTGCATTCCCAGCGAACTATTTTACGGCCTGCTGTCCATTTGGCAGGCAAAAGATATACGTTTGCTAGAAACAGCAAATGTCAACAATATTCTAGTGAATTGTGTGGAAAAGCTTTTTAATATAGAACAATTGTCGATGGTGAACGATGCAACGGCGTTGCCCTCCAACATCATATCCTCCCTGCATCTATTAACCGATCTGCGCAAATTACGCTTCATAAATTGTTTTATTGAATCCACAGACTTTATAAATCTTCTCAAAAATGTTAATCAAGTGCTTGAAATAAGTTTTGAAAATTGTCTATTTGATGCGGTTAATATTTGTTTAAAAATTGATGATGTTTTCTCCAATCGCCAGACAACATTAAGACTGAATATGTTTGAGAATAGACTGATAGATAATTCACCGAGGCCCAGCTGGTGCAAGGAAACGGAAAAGGTAGGAAATGTGAGTTATTTTTTAAAAGTAATTAAATTGAAATTTAAATTTAAATTTTCAGGCTGTCTGTGTTTCAGTGGATGTAATTGGGAATCGTAGCCTGCTGGAGTTAACTTATTGTAAGGGAGATGCTTTGCATTATGAACCTTTTTATATTGCTTTTCGATAGAAAAAATATCCAACTAACTATACCACAAATGTTGAAGGGATTTTTTTTAATAAAATAATCAAGATATATTTACTGCAACTTGCAATCTTTAAAAAAACGGAAATCGCCAAAAATAAACAACTGCATCATATAATATGTAAACAATTACTATATCTATATCAAAAAATGAATAAGAGCACGATTCAAATTAAACTTAAATTGAGATAATCAGGTATGTACATAAATCAATTTATTTTATAAATTAAAATAATTCTAAGTGACCAGTTCTGGTAAAGGAAACGAAAAAATATATTGAAAGTATACATACATATTTACATATACACCTGGATCTATTATATACTACACATTTTCATAGTGAATCGGTACAGCAAATCAAGAAACTCGTGGATTTTGTGTGCACAGAAATAGCTGAAATCTAAAATCAATTACGAATAACAAATATAAAAAATTTTAAAAACCTTCGAATATATCTAGAGAATATGTGATATCTTCTAAAAGTGTGGACCGATTTTTTTTAATTATAGCTAAGAACCCTCTCGATCAAGTCACCTTTTAAACAGAAAAAAAACTAAATCAAAATCGGTCCAGCCGTTTGGTCTGTACGTGGACACGGACAGACCCACACTTCAAACTTATAACACTCCATTTTCTTGGTCGGGGGTTAAAAATTCATGTTTTTAACAAGGTTGGCAAACGGTATAGTAAAAATACCGATACCGAATCAAATACCGCTATAATTAGATACCGCAATCGATACCGATACCGAAATCTATTTCGGTTAGAAAATACCGGTATCAGGAATACCGGTTAGGTCTATACCGGTATGTAGCGGTATACCGATTCCCACCAAAAATAAAATTTCAAAAATTTATTTCAATTAACTTCCTTTTATAAACACGTTTTTGTTCTCCTTTACACATTCTTATGAAGCGTATTTCTAGACATATAAATGTTTTAAATTGGTGAAAAGAGCAAAGCCACTGTAAGCGAGAGTTATTGTATATGAAATCGCGAAAATTAGTATATTGGCTGTTATCGATACACAAGCTAATGCGAAGATTTAAAGTTTTGAAGAGTGCTTTTTCAATATATTGCACATTAAACTGGTCCCAAACATATTTTTCTTTAATTGATATACTACATATGTGCTCTGTATAAAATATGAGGTTTGCTGCCATTAATGCCTAGCGGGACCTAAAGTACCCGATACACAGTGAGGATTTTGTAAAAATATTGGAAATAAATTTCTAAATTAGTTGTTCTATTGTTATGAAATCTAACACAGCATTGAGGACGGTGTCACAGAGCTTAAGGGGCTGTTTCTCTAAATGCGAACGATAAATTCGATCGAACATTTATATCAAAAACAAAAAACTGAAATTTGTTTTTGTTTCCAATATTAATATTCGATCGAATATATCGTTGGCATTTGGAAAACCGGGGTAAGTCTGGAATTTAGACTATATATCTTTTAAGGGGGCGGAGCCACAAAGCACCAAAGTAGGCAACCTTGGGTTAATGAAAAATTAAAATCCATGCCAAGCTCCTGTTTTTGATCAGATAAAAAGGATTTTTTGCAATTGTCTTTTTTATACAAGAGCTAAAAAAAATCTACTACATTTATGGGTTTTCGCTTACAGTTTAGGAAATATTAGAGAACAAATATTAAAATTTTGACTTTTTTACCAACCTTTGTCCACTGTTCTGCTAATGGAGAAGTCAAATGTTGTTAGATTAAAAAAATTAAACTCATTATGAATAAGGGAGAAAATTTGTAATATTAAAAAAAATTTGGTATCAAAATCACAATTAAGTCAAAAGTTATACTCAATTTAAACTAAAATTTTGAACAAAAGTAGATTTTCGCCGTTTTTTAAGAAACAAGTGTGTTAATTATCTCGCTATTATAAAAGAATTTCGCCAATCAATATTTTCTTCTGAAAAGTCTCTCTTAGGTAGAAAATTATGCAATCAATATGCAGTTTGCTTTTGAGTTCCCGGCAATTTCCAAGAAAATTCAATTAAAAATGGGACTTTTCAGTATTTTTGCAGTACTCTTCTTATTTTTCGCTGGACGCTGATTAGATTTTTGGGTATATATATTTAAAAACAAATCTTGTTTTAAAGTGGCATTTTACATTACATTTTTTGTTTACAGCTTTGCATTTTGATATTATTTATTTTATAAATTCTCTTTAAAACTTTTGAAAATGAGATCTAAAATTAATTATTCCAATTTAATAAAGCTAATATTTTCATAATTATTGTTATCATCGGGCCATAAAATAGATTTTGTTTCAAATTTTGATGTTTGGTAAACATCATTACTATTAAGATGGTAACTAACACTATCAGGAAGTTTATAGGTTTCACAACAAGAATTTTCCCGTTTTAATCCATTGTTGTGTTAAATTTTCGTTGGTGCCACCAAAAATTAAAAAAACGCACCGAAATTATAAAAAAAAGCGCTCCACGCACCAACTAAGGAATTTTTCGCACAAAAAATTTCAAAAAGCACCCAAAATGGTGCGAAACGCACCAAGTTGACAACGCTGATTTCAACCCATGATCGTCAATGACACGCCTGTATTAAAATCATGCTTTCTGCACCTAAGTTGAACCAATGCATTTGCAATAGAACCCATGCATTAACTATTTCTTTTGCATGTTTTTTTTTGTTGGGATGTAATGGATAACCTCACTTGATGTAGAATTTTTTTTTTAATTAAAGTACCCGGAAACCTTTTTTTAGGTTTTTGGTGATTTTTCTAGTTTTGGTGCTTTTTTCGTTTTTTCGATTTTTTTTGTTTCTGTTTTTTTTATTTTGGCGGTTTTTGGAGATCTATTTTAGTTTAAGAGTTCAGAGAGTTTTTTTTCTAGTTTGAGGCTTTTTAATTTTTTTCGGGGTTTTGATGATTTTTTTTTTTGGTTTGGCGATTTTTTATTTTGGGATTTTTTTTTAGTTTTAGCGTTTTTAAAAATTTCAAAAGTTTACCTCCCACGGTTTCCAAGATACAGCAAGTGTTCAAATTTACATTAAATGATAGAACACCCTTTAATTTAGATTTTTTTAAATTTTAGTGTCATACACAACAATACAAATATACATGTAAATAGACTAACTTTGCAAATTTCAAGTGTCTATACATATATATATATAACTGTATGTACATAGATTACATGGGATTTAAAACTTTTTTGTTGGTGGTTTTGGAACACCCTTTAATTTTTAACTGTCATATATTTGTTGTTGTTTGTGAATATTTTAAGTCCTTACCTTTTACGGTTCTCGAGAAAACAGCCTGTGCCGGACAGCGTTACGAAAACAACAGAGTTCCTTTTCACCTTTGGTGTACGGAACCCTAAAAAAAGCACACCACTAGGTTGGATTTCTTTATATCTCAACGTAATCTCCTTTTAGCAAGATGTAGTTTTCCCAGCTATATTCTATAGCTTTATATTAACAACTGTCTAGCCCCATCAACCGATATTTTCACGTTTAGAAATAGAAACTAATCCGCGATGCAGAAATTAGAACTTTAACTCATTTATTTGTGCCATCGCAATAGTATATATTTTCTTTTTTTTCTTCAAATGCTGTATTTTTTTCATATAATCACCCCTTTCGTAAAATGTTTTCCCTCCAAATATTTCTCTTTTCTCCAAATTGCAATCGTGAATAATTTTCCCCTATTTTTATTCCCTTTATCATGAATAATTTTTTGTCACTGACATTTTTTCACTTTTCCCGTATTTCGCGTAATTTCAATATTTTCGTTGAAAACGAGAATAAAAACGAGTATTGACGGACCTTTTTGCAATGATTATGACTAAAAACTTACTTGAACTTTTACCTTTCACAGTGTATGATTAACTTTTAACAGACACTATCTAAAGGAAAATTGTCCGTTATATTTAACGGAACAAATTTTTTTTAGTTAAGATACTAATTGTAAGAAATATATTTAAAAATTAAAGGGAATATTGAGATTTTTAAAATTTACATATGCATATAATAAAGAATGGAAGGATATTTATACGAGTACCGTGGTATGTACTTTCTTTATATTACACAATATTTTCTCAGTTACTGGACTGAAGTACTCGAACGCACCTAATAGTTAAAATGTACAAAATATTCGTCATGAAATTTTACCCACAAGTCTCTGAATACGCCATATCGCAAAATTTAACTTAGAATCATATTGGGTAATGTAAATTACAATACACTTAGTGCTGGACAGCAAATTGAGGATTTTCCCCCATATCACTTTCGAATTTTTTAGTTAGGCCTTACGTTAGTTAGATCAACATAAAATCGACATAAGTTCTGATCGATAGAAAATTCGTTGCTCAACGAAACTGAAGCTTTCAATGCTCATAATATGAATTTGACATTGGATTTTCGATATCCAGCCAAGTTCGAAAATAGAAGGCAACTCAAAATAAGGGCCTAATTATTTCTTAAGTGTGATCAGGCTTGTGTGTATTGTTGGGCCTTCGACGGAAGCCCCTATACTCAGGATGCACATTTTTGGTGCCTGTTTCGCACATAGAATCCAAGAAGAAAATAATAGCCAGTTTATGTAAGACGTTGAGGATGAAAATCTTGAAGTTTCTGTAATAGATTAAAGGTAACTTACATAAATTTCCTTTAATCTGTTACAAAAACGCCAAGAACTTCGGACCAATTGAAAGAAGACTCAGGCGTAAACTTTTAAAAGATTGAACGCATTTATTTTAGGTGGATAAACTTCTTAAGGCGGGAATTACTAGTGGTCTTATTTTGAATTCTACTACGTCATGTTTGTTCCAGATTAAGGGAATATTTTTCTTATTCGAACTCTAAATAAGACGGACACTCGTAATTAGACAGTTTAAAATTTAATGATAAAGATTTTAAATATGAAATTAAAATAATAATACTCCAAGAAAATATGTGTGTAGTGTTGTTTTTTTCCAATTATCTTTCCTGGCGGTTTAGAAATGTATTTCTATTGCGCAATCTAGATAGCAGTGCGGTAGTTGTAGATGGTTTCAGATTGCCTTCGGAATCTTTATCCAAAAACGAATGGGGATATTTCATGACCGCTTGTTGGCTTACCGCTCGCAAAACTCGCATTGGTACATGTGTTGAAATCTTTCGCAGTTCATCGATAACTAAATTTGCAAAAGTGTTTAAGCGTTTTCCCAAAGGCTGAGCATTTTCCAGCGAGCAGATTACATCTTCTGGTACTTTTTCCCACGGTATGTTAAAGTCTATAAAGGGTCGATCGATCGATTCAATGCGTTGCCGTTTTTGCGTGAGCATTTTACTAATCAAAGTCGCCGAATCAAGCGTAGCAGCTATATCAATGTCCCTTAAGGTAAAGAAATCAAAAGAAAAATATTTACATAAATATATTCTTTCCTTATATTCATTTCATTCATACTTACAATGCATCCATTTTAGTATCAGTTTCATTTCCTTCATCATCACTGTGGTCAATCGTAAACACCACGGATTCTGCATTATCGCTCATGACAGTGTCATCGTTTAGGCCATCAAGTGAAATGTCGTTCATAAAAGAAGCTGTGTTATTGGTGGTCTGGATCACTATATGATCGTCGGGCAAATGATATAACTCTTCGAAGTCTTCATCTACAACCATGTTGTTGCCAATTTTATATACCTCTCGACTTGGTGCCACAGTCTTGGCCTTAGCTTTGGCCTTGGCCTTTATATATGCTATAAAAATTTTGCCACATTTAGCAATTCTATAAGAACTCAATTTTTCACTGGGGAACATTTTCAAAATTTCTTGTTCCAACAAATGACTAATTTGTATATTAAAATCCAAATTATTTTTTAGATAATGATCGACAATGGCATCGATTAAAAGTTTGCGTTCTGCGTTCGTGAAGCTTTGGTGCAAACCATAACTGGTAATGAGACCAATGCCGCAAGAGGCATTTTTCAAAATTGTTAGTAAGTCAACTTTTTTTGCTGCTGCTGGTGGTGGTTGTGGTTGTGGTGGCGGCGAAGATTTTATTATTGTAGAAGACGATGTGACGTCTGAAGTTGTTGGTGGTGACTGCTCAGGCAATACTTTTACGCTGATTTGTTGTTCTTTTGCGAGCGAAATGGAACTTCTAGGACTATCTTTAGGGCTTTCGTTATTTGTTTGAGGCATTGAATTGATTTTGTAAATTATTAAATCGGTTTGAGTTGATTTATTTTCCATTTCCTTGGGAATAATTGCTTTGGGTTTCAAATCATGTTCCTTCGTTATAAATTGCGGCCTGTCGTCAGTGGGAGATAATATTTGAAGAGGTCTTCCAATTTCTTCCCGCCACTGTTCCAAATAATACTCGAAACGTATTTGTATGCCCAAGGGAAAGTTTTGCAGCAATTGTCTTATATGCGACAATTTCATCATTTCCAAAACATCTGTATCAATTTTTTCCACTAAAAGAATGAAGAAATGAGAGTTTTATAAATGAATAGTATTTTTTTTTTAATATTAAACAGGCAAGAGGCTTATTCAGCTTCAACTGAAGATTAATAATTAATAGATTAAACAACATTGCAACATTTTTTCTTTAATATAAGACCAAAATTTAGTAGTCGAAGTCCAAATACGCCAATTACAATAAGGTCGGAATTTTCTGTGTCAGGTTTTAAGTTTAGACTGAGAAAGAGAAAGGGAAAGGGAGTTGTGCAAGCTGCACATATTTCTTTCTTATATCTCTTATGGAAAATCAAAATTTGGGCAAGAAAACTTGATGTCAGGGTGACCGATGACATTTATCAAAAAGTAGCACCAAAAAGGGGATTTATCAAAAAAAGGTGCTAAATTAAAAAAAACGAGGAAACTACACTAAACTTTTTATTTTTAATGTATTTTTATATAAGTCGCCCTAAAAAAAGGGACACAAAAAGTGGCAAAAGCACTCGAAAAAGTGGCAAGGCAGTCGAATAAGTGGCTTGATGTGCGTAAACCAGGGGCATTGAGAATTTTAAAATTGTACCAACAACTTTAAACAATTTTACTTTTTTGACCTTAATTGTACTAAAATATTTTCTTAGTTCAAATTACATGTTTTTATTTGATTTTATTAAAATAATCGACTTTGTTCTGCCTACCGAATCGTTTTCACAAGTTTGCTTGTAAGTTACACGTGATTTAGAAATGAACCAGTTCACATCTTTTTTAATTTCTTGCTGCGTTTTGCTTTCACAAGACTGTTTTCAAGGATATGAATATGAGTTTAATTTTTCAAAAGTGAAAATTTATACACATATGCAATCGTTTGAAAAGAAATACGTAGTGAAAATGCGGAGATTAATTAAATGTACTAAATTAGTTTAAATAGTACCAAAAAAAGTACAATTGTTCCAACTTTGCCGTAGTGTTGCTCTAATGTTTGGCGCTTTCCGCTGTTATAGATGATTAATATAACAACCTTTTTGAAAAACATATCGTTAGCTATAATTCAAAATAACATACCATACTTTTTATGTACTTTTAAAGTAAAATGCGATACTGCACTTATTATTTGCATTAATGATTATGGATAATCTCACACTGAGTAAGTAGCAGCTGCCAAACTTTTTGCCCAGTTGGACTAATTTGCCTCATATTACCGCCTAGTATGATATAATTCACAAGAATTTATGCAAATGATATTTTATCGCAGTGTGTTGCGTTGCTCAGTGCGGTTTTACCTTTATTCTGACTTTGGCAAAGTATGGGCGTGTTCGTAAATGCATCACTGCTCTGCATCATACTTGCAAGATTTTATTTAAAATGCAATATGTACACGTTCGCTGATAATCTGTTTAGTACTAATCATGTTTGTAAAACATATTTTACATTTATTGCGCGTTATTTACTTCAGTGAACCAGTTTAGAACATTTAAATTTCCATTTGCAGCGCAGTTATGCATTTACGAACAGACCCTATTTTACAATTAATTAGTGCAATATTAAAACCACAGGGAAGTGTAAAAAAATATTATTAAAAGGTTTAATGAGGAAAAGCGAATCATCAGTCTCAAAAAAAGAAATCTTGTGACAGGGACGAAGGCTGGGTACTGGAAAACTCCATAAATAATCCAAAATTAATTTGTCCTGAATTAAGAGACATGGTTGAAGAACAATTAAATATTAGAATTGAATGTAAGAATTGTCCGCAAAAAGTATTTGATGTGAAAGATTTTTAAAATTTGGAAAAACGTTTTTTTTTTCGTAGATGAGCCAAAATTTAATATTTTTGGATCGATTAGCCTTAAAGTGAGGAGAAAGCGCAGCGGGCTTGTGAAATCCTAAAAGCCATGGCTCACTCACAATCATACGATTTAATAAAAAATAAAAGCCTGATCTGATGAATTGTTATGATAGGTACAGACTAAGCAACGTGTTTACGCAATCAAGCAGGTTGCATATTGTGTAGTCCTGCTTATGATTGCGTACGAAGTTACATTTGAAGTTTCAAAAATATCAAATAGTTTTGATGTTGATGCATTCTAGGTTGCAACATGGAAAATAAACGTGTTGCGTAAACACGTTGCAAAGTGTGTACCCACTATTACTCTTTTGAAAGTCTTCATATACTTCATCATATCATCAGGGTTGTATTTTTTGCTTCAGTAAATCGTGGGATTGTGTTGGATAGTTTATTTTGGACTTAAGCACGTGCTGGTCACTTTAAATATAGATAAATTTCCAAACTTTAACTTTAACAGAAAAATTTAGCAGAAAATTGACACGTTCCACTGCTACCATTATAACTGACCCATAAAAATACATAAATATCTTACCACAACCTAGATTTAAATTTAATTGAAAATTTGTGGCGTAAGCTAGAGATTGAAGTGCGAAAACACCGAATTTCCAATATGAACGAACTCAAAGCAGCTTTGGAGGAGAAACTAAAAAAAAAATTTTGTGGAATCCATTCCTAGAACTCTAAAATCTGTTATTGCTTAAAATATATGCCTTACCCCCGTCTAGACTGGCAATAAATGTATTGGCAATATAGCAATAACGCCGGCAGAATAGCGGAACAATATTGCTGATTGCTTTGCTTATGTTAAGGCAATGGGAAATCGTAGCCATAATATGGAAAAAGTCAACAAGGTGCAGAATAATAATATAATTCAATTGTAAATATCTGGTTAATCGAACAAATTTTCGAAATTCGCCGTTTTCAAAAGAGAGAAACCTGTTGAAATTCTCACGTTGATTTCATTTGAGAAATGTAAGCAAGGTAAACACTAAAAGAATTTATGAAACTTTGTTTTTGGTTTTAATTGAAATTTTCACTTCAACGCGTTCTCCAGAATAGCAGCCACCATTAGGCAGATAATCACAATCATCGGGAATAAAAGTTCACGTGAAATGTGTACCACTTCCCTAAAATTGTGTTCGATAATGTGTGTGTTGTTGTTGTGTCAGTATCAGAGCTGTTAAATTTCGATTAGGATTAGTAATCAATTAGATTACATTTTAAAAAGAATTATACTGATTACACCGCCTTACAAAAACGAACTTTTTTTCTGTCACGTCAGATTTTTTTTTCTATAAAATATAAAGCTCGTAGTGTCCGTCTGTCTGAAAAACTTTGGATATGTTTTTAACCTTTTTCCGTGATCCAATCGAGCTGAGTTTTTGCAGGCAGACTCGTGGAAATGTCTGTATCATGTCAAATTTAAAAAAAATTAATTTTTATCAATTCTCAGATTTTTTTTAAATTTTTTTTTCTTTTTTCAGTATAACTTGAAGGGACTCCAAATTTTTACATTACGTGTACATGAAAATCGCCGATACACTTGTAATTTTATTTTTTCTCCCCTTTCCGAAAAAGTATATTTGGTGCATAGGACAGAATGTGTGTAACGCGGTGTTATATAATTCCCTTTAAATGAATTTCTGATAAATAATTGATTAAGATTACTAACAATGGAAAAGTAATCTCAATTACTTGAAATTATAAAAAATAATCGAAGGTAATCAAAAAATAGTCCGACTACTTTTAAAGATTGCTTTTGATTATTAATAAATAATCAAAAAGAATTAAAAGTAATCTTCAAAATTAATCGGATTCTTTTTTAATTACTTTTGATTCTTTTGGAATATTTTTCGTAATTTCAACTAATTTAGATTACTTTTCCATTATATAATAATCGTGCGAAACTGAACATACTCGTAATTTAATCATTATTTCAGCTATCAAAAAAAAAAGTAATCAAATTAATAATCAGTACGATTAATAATCATTAGTTAACAGCTATGGTCAGTATACTATTTTCTAATTTTGTTCAGCATTTTTTTTTACAGGAAATAGGTACTTCATTTAAACAAATTGGTCGCCTTTTATTCCCCATAAGAGTGATTAATTTTTATGTGGGCCAATTTCAATGTGGTTCACTGTACATTTCAAATTCTGTAGCTTTTGGAGTTTTCGTTTTTTTTTTATTCTTGCATCGAATAAAGTTGCTTGCCATTGCCACCCTTGCGATCACTTGCAAAGAAATTATAAGAATGTGTGCCACCCTTGCGATCACTTGCAAAGAAATTATAAGAATGTGTGATAAAGTGTAAAAAGAGAAAAAAACAAACAGAAGCGCAACAAGGAAACAACAACGTTTGTCGAATATTTGTTTTTAACCAGCCGCAATCGTTTTAAAATGTGCATTGCTGGCTTATGAGTTCTATATAATTGTAAACTAACGTTAAAAGACAAAGCAAAGTGGAGAAGTACAAAAATCCTAAGCATAAGGTTTTGGTAGAATTTAAATAATTGTGTTCCGGCCACTGTATGTGGAAATTAAATAAATTTACAGTTTAAAATCCTATCGAAACAAAAAAATGTAATGTACATCTCTATTTTAATGGCCACACACTGTTAAGTGTAAAAATAAGCTTACAGTTGGCAACACTTCATTAAAAAAAACATGGAAAACTGTGAACAATAAATAATTGTGTAAATTATATATATACACACACAGAAAAAAATACACAAAAAAGAAACCCCAATTCAACTCACCAAGTAAATGCGACAAGATACATTCCAATTTCCACTTTGACAACAAACTCTTTAAATCTGCAGGTATTCCATTTTGTGGTGGCATATCGCTCTATTGCAATTGATCTCGAGTATGCGTATAAAAAATTATGCAGCCCAACTATTTTTATCTGTTTATTATATTATTTTTTCAATGTTGTGTAATTTCTAAATTCCTTTATGTGAAATATGTACGTCTGCGAGATTCCGGCCGTGTGTTTTGTTTGCTTGTTGTTTCCTCCAACTGCTTGAGTTCTCTTAAATGTGCAATTGAGTAGTTTTTTAATTTTTTGTGTGTTGAATTTTACACGATTTTTCACAAAGCAAAGCTGCCAGACTACCTTTAAGTGTAAAGTGGGATTATTAAATAATCCCACTAATGTAAAGCAAAAAGCAACTTCATATAAATGTATCGTTATAGATAAGGCTGTTAATATTTTAATAATAATCAAAGTGCATTCTGAAAAGCACAATGGTACTTGACAAATATATACATACATACTTGTATGGTATTCATATTTGTTGCTTCGAGATTTTTTCTGAGGTATTTTGTTGATCTTCTCATTAAGTATTTTAATAATATTGCAAGAGACAAAAAATAATTCTAGAAATGGATTCAAGAGGTTCTTAAACGGAGGTGTAGATCGTTTAATAGTTCCTTAAAAAGAAGGGAATCTCATCTCAAATTTTTTCTCCAAAAAATAAGTTGTTATTTTTCAAATACAATCAGGTATGTCCTGTATTCCACGTGAAATTAAAACGAGAGGAATTGCCATAGAAATCGTTTTGGAAATTTGTATTTATAACAACAATGGTATGGCAATTCCGAGCGATTTCATTTCACGTGGAATGCAGAACATACCCAAATATTAATCAGTGAGACAATTGGTGCAATTTGAATAGTTTACATTGCAATCCATGATACAATAATACAGGTAACCGCGAAGCACCAGCTGTTTTGCTTGCTTCGTGATGTGATCTGCCAAATGGTGTTTATGTTTAACCAACACACGCGCACAATGCCTATTAAAACTGTACTAATACAAACATGCTTTGCATAGCCAAGAGAAAACGCAAGTACATGTATATTGTTTTCTCTTGGTTGTCTCTCTTGTCAATCACAAAACAGCAATAAAAATCACTGTTGTTTTATTTGTTGTAGATTCGCGGCTACCTGTACTATTGTATCATGTTGCAATCCATGCAATGTGTATAATAGTAATAATATAATAATAGTACTGGTAATAAGGAGACCCGAATTGCACACCCTATATTTCGAAACGAAAGAAAATGCTTCCGAATTTCTTTGTTATTTACATTACAAATTTCTTTTGAATTAAAGAGTAGACCACTAAATATCTTCTGTTTATAATTTTTTAGCTTTATTTTTAAATTTGATACATTAAACTGTGTTAGTTACATCGACATGACAAATTACACGAAAGATCAAAGGACCAAAGAGGTAGAACTTAACTTTTCTATGGATATACACTTTTACTTGCTAAGCAATTGTATGGATCCGGCAAAAAGGATCAGTGTTAGATTTCTTGCAAGCAGAAACACCGAGTGTAGTGTACAACCAATGCCTCGTTTCTGTAACGAATATGAGAACTTCTCAAGTCGAAAAATTGTTATCACAAAATGAGTAAGAAAAAACTCTTTGCTGATAATTTTTTGAAGTTTATTTAAGTAAATGAGATAACCAACATAATTATTTAATTTTCCTCGATGAGAAAACTTCTTGCTGGTTAAAGAAACGATGCTCAGGTGAACATGTTGATGAATGTGCAGAAACATCAAAGGGAAGACGCTTTAGACAACTATGTATGCCTATAACATAATTTCTGAGCGTTTTACTTCGGCTCATAATTTTTTGGAAGTTATGCATAGAAAATAATAAGGGTTTTCATGATAACTCTTAAAATTGCCATATGTGCAATTGGGCAAACTTGCGAGATTTGTTTCTTGAATCATCTTGTGAGTTTTTGGGCAAACAGTTTATGTGCATTTAAAACAAACGTCAAAAAGTTCATTTAATAAAAATTAAATAAAAAAATTTCAAGGAATGTTTGATTTAAAAACATATTTCTATAAAAATAAAAAAGTATGCTTTTGTGTCAAAAAAGGCCTAATCCTACGTCTGCACCTGCTATATTATGCCCTTATAGAAAAAACAGTTAACATAAAAAATTAATTTTTCAATATAAATTTTGACTTTTGTCCTGATAAAAATATATCAGGCATAGACGTAGGATTAAGAAAGCCAAAACAGCAAGAAGTTGTTGTTCACAAAATGCGCAACTACACCGGTTAAGTTTATGAGTCAAAATTATTGGGCAAACTTAATAGGTTTGTGTAAATAATACAAGCTGTAAAATGTTATCATAAGCGACAGTTTACGTATGTAAAACATATTTGAATATTTGAAAATAAACATTCACATTCTCCTGAAAACTTTACTTTTTATCGCTTACGATTAGTAGAAAATTGGTTTCGATATTTCTTTCATATTAGTCATGTTTAGCAGTTCTCTTCAATTCTCTTTTAAAACTGCTCGATTGTTTACACACGGACGGTTTCTTGTTCAATTTCCCTATTGCTTAATGCAGCGAATGAAATAACAAAAGAGAATTGAAGTACCTTTTCTGTACGAGCAAGTCAGTACCCCTCTTGTTTCTTCTTTCCCCTCTCTTCCACAAAATCAGACTTGCTTCAAGAAAAACTGCCGAGTCTAAAACATGAGTTACTTTCTATATGATTGTTGCTCTAGTCAAATTTAATCCCATTTGTCTTAATTTTGTTTAAAACCCCCTTTGAATGCCACTTTTTTCATGATATTACCTTTTTTTGATACTGGGATTTCCATATCAACGGCAACGCTGTCCGTCGATCTTTGCATTTCTGTGACATTTTCATGACATATGGCAACGCTATAGTGTTGGAAATAAAATGTGTAAAATCGTTGTGAAGAAATAACGAATAGAGTTGTAATAATTCGTATTGTGATGTGATTGTCTTGTTTCCGTTTTAAAATTAACAAATAAAATGTATGTTCCTTTTTGGAGATCAAATTTGTTTGTGTAATTTTGTTTAACGATTGTTTTCATTATACTTTCATAAATTTCATTGAAATACTTTGACATTTCGATCGATATCATCGAGTGCCGTAATTTGAACCCAATTCATTTAAATAATTTTTAGTCGATTTATTTCATACAATTTTATAATTTTTTTTACAAAATTTCATACAATTTTATACTAACTCATTATTTTTTTATCGAGATTTTTGAATTTTTCGATACATTAGATGTTCTTCTATCGAAATATAATATACAAAAATCTCGATTTCAAAAAAATAATGAGTTAGGGCCTTTCCATATTAAGTTAAAGATATGTATGTGTATTTGGAGTTATATATTTTGTTTTCGCAAAGAAAATTGATTTGGGTTCATCAACAACGAACATTTATTCGAA
Organism: Tachina fera; assembly: GCA_905220375.1. NCBI lineage: Eukaryota > Metazoa > Arthropoda > Insecta > Diptera > Tachinidae > Tachina > Tachina fera. Next base: position 95,578,173 of record LR999967.1, on the reverse strand, counting down.
CGGCAAGTCGAAAGAAAACATGTTTTCATATAAAATAGAGTTCATCTACGTCGACAAGGCTATCAACAATACGAACTCAAACGCCAAAACCACTCACTTGCTATCTTGCTTTCGACTGGTACAATTATCTCCAAAGAAGTCAATAAAGTTGGCAAAAATATTTTTTGCTTTATTTATTTGCTTTATTATTTTATTTATTCATATTTTTTAAATTATTTCTTTTATTTGTACACAATATACATAAAATATGAATTAAAAAATGATTGAATATTTTTGTTTTGATAATTGCTTTATATTCATTCCACAAAGTACTCGCACATTTCAAACAAACGAATGTAGTAGTAAAACAAAACAGTAATACCAGGGTGTTGTTGTGCGACTATTTTGTTGAATGTTTTTTCGTTGTTCAGTATGGTTGTATTTATTATCCTGCAAATGAGTAGTATTATTTTTAAATTTCAACGAAATCGACTAAATATTATGAAAATTATTATCTGCCAATGATTTGATTCATTACCACGTAAGAAACTGACAAACGTACATAAGAGCGTGCGAACGTGCACTATCGACAACGTTGAATGCAAACTGACTCGATTTCGAGTGACTGGCTTTCAATCGCTTAAATTTTCTTGCGACATCGTTGAACAGGCAGTTAGGGCCTTATTTTGTAAAATTATTTTTTTTATTATTATTTTTATAATTTAATTTTTTTCCATACAAAATTTTTCAACGTCAATTTGGCGTTGCGTTTTACAAAATTAGGCCCTTAATTTTGGTGAGGAATGTATGTTGCTGTTGTGCACTATAAATAACTAATAAGTATAGTGATATATTAAAAATTGAGATTGTACATACATATTTATGTATATATGTATATGTTTTTCACAGCCACGTTTTTTACTTTACTAAGAACGTAATTTCAACATGTAGAACTTTCAGTTAAACATTTCATCGGTTCCTTTACTCGTTAGATAGATACTTTTATTTAAATTACCATTATTGGAGAAAGAAATATGTATATGACACAGTACATAATGCGCTTAGAAATATAATTTTTGCATTTATTTGCTTTCAATTATCTAGGGAGTCTTTTTTTATTTTCTCTGACAATAATAATACAGATTCGATTTTAAGTGTTTTTTGTGCCATAAATCTTTACGGTAATTTTAATCTGAATTTTGTTCATTTTCACTTAAATTTTCATCCTTAACAGTAACTTGTGTGCAACGATTATTCGTATGTCCATTTTCCTTCTCTTGTAATTCTTTATACGCTCCATTATGCTCATTTTGTTGTTGAGAACGTTGAATAATATGTCGAGCCTGTAAATCCATTTCTGGCTTCAGTTTGTTCACACGTTCGCGTTTATAACGTTTCGTATTGGAAAATTTTACATAAATTTTGCCACGTTTTCCGGTGCGATAATACTCTAATTTTTCCGTTGGAAACATTTTCAATATTTCCCATTCCAAATTGTGACTCATATTAAGCGACAAATGATAATCATTTTCAACGAAATAATCTACAATGGTCTGTATGAGTTTGGAGCGATAAGTGCTTCCTAAACGCTGTTTCTCTTGAAATAATTTCAATATTGTTAAGCCACGCGAGCCAGACGTTTGCAAGATATGTTTTAAATGTATCGGAAATTTATCACTTGTAGATTTTGAGGGAAATTTTGGTGGTTTTTCATGCACCGAATCTGATAAAATATCGCAGAGAGAGTTTAATGGTATATTTTCTGATTCTGCTTCGTCATCGGTATTATTTGTTGTTTTCTCTTTTGGTGATTCTAAGACCGCTGCCACGGGAACAAAGTTCAAATTTTCATTAGTGTTAAACACATTAACTAAAGAGTTGTTTGAGTTAACTGATTGCGGTGATAAAGGCGGTTGATTATCATCCAATTCTGTTTCTTCAGCACTGTTAGTCAGCCTTCTTTTTTTACTTCCATCTTTATTTGTGTCAGTAGCAGTATCAGTAGAATTTGTGTTTGAGGTTTCAGTTTTGATATGAAGGTTTTCTACGAAACTATATTCAATATTTGATTTACAATTGCAGCAACACTTGTAATCATTGGCTTCTAATAGTGATAACGGTATTCCATTTTTATTGCGCCAACTATTGAAATTATATTCAAATCTAATTCTCACACCCATTTTGTAGTTTTTCAACAATACATTTACATGACTACTTTGCATCATTTTAAGCTCATTTATACCGATATCCTCCTCTGCAATATTAAAGAAAATATTAGATAATATTACAAAACTAATTAGGAAGTGAATTACAATTTGCTAAAAAAAAGAACAGTCTTGCTAGCAACTAGCAGATGTCATTTTTAATAAATATTTAATGCAACCGAACTTAAGATTGGTTTCTATCCATGCAGGTCATTGCTTCCTTATCAAAATTTTTCAAAAACAAAAATTCTTTGTTCTTCTAAAACTCTTTTATTAATAAAAAAAATGGAAAAATACTTGCTTTAGCTGAGTAAAAAAAAAGACATTTCAAAACTCGTTTTTCTTTTTGTTTAATTAAACCATTAATTTTTTTTTGGGATAAATCAAAAGTATGTAAAATAATAGGTCTGTTCAATTACTTTCCCAGCAGATACTAGCAACGAGAGAGTAAGGCAGAAACTTACAAAATTACTCTCGCAATTATGAAAAAGTAAATGATCGCTTTTCTTGTAAAAACTTGCAAGAACATTTTATTCATATCAGTACCATGGCTGGAAATCATGATACAATTGTACTTTTTCTGATGTATGTATTTTGTTTGATATCTTAAATTGCATTTTTTTTTTTAGAAATTTACATTTAATATGAAATTCTTTATACAGTTTCATGTATTTTTATCTGTTTTTAAGAATTTTTCATATTTTTTTTAATTTTATTGATTAACCAAGTGTGACCAAGTATGAAAAACAAGCAAACTTATTTGCCATTAAAATTGAATTTATGTGGCTTAATGAAAGAAAAACAATAAATTAAGAAAACATGCTTTCTTTTTACATACATATGTACATATATGTAAATACATATGTATATGTTATTTTTAACAAAGAAATTCATATTTTTTAGTTTTCCTTTTTCAGATATTTTTTAAATAATTAATTTGATAATTTAATTTAATTAATTAATTTTTGCAATTAAAAATGTTACAGCTAATAATTTGTAGGAATTTTTTTGTCTCTCAATTTTTTTTCTCTCTTTCGACGCTATCTCCTTGCAAACTTTTTGGGTTAATGAACACTTTCCAGTAAAAATTTTACAAATTTGTAACAATTTTTAGTAAATGAACAAACCTAATGATAACTGACGGGTTTCTCAAACTTATGTTTTTTTACTTAAAAGTTACGCAGTCACCTGTATAATTACACAATGGTTCTGAATATAATATTCAAATAAGTATTAATAATTTTCATTATTTTTTTAAATACTCTAATTGGGTGTCAACCCATGTAGACAAAGTAGACATCATATTATATTATTTATATCGCACATAAACTTAAAAATTGCCCATTAAAAATCCTAGTAAAAGACAAGTGCTCCAACAAGATTTTAGAAAATTTGTTAAATTGGATGGAATCTGTCTGAATGCAAAAATAAATATTTATTATTTTCCCAAGTTATTTTGTTTGCAATTTTTAAACCATAAACGATATGCCGATTAATTTTGCATTAACAGAAAAATCATATTTATTGAGTTATGGCTCTATTGCAGCAAAGGCGCGATATGAATGATTTATTCAATTGTTTGTACTATAATTAATTCTATAGAAGCTGAGTAGGCTCTCTGTAATTGTATGGTTGTTTGGTGGCTTGATTATGGGATTCTAAGATTTAAAAATTAAACTCGTTTATTCGGAGCCAAGCATTGGTTGTGTTCTTCACATCTCTTCGTTCTTAGACACAGCGGAACTAGAGTGTGCATGTTTAGGACACCTTTTCAGAAACAAATTAAGCCGTTAAGTAAAAATGCAAAATTATAAAAATAAGAAATTCACTAATACTAACTTTTTCACAGGGTCCATGTACTACGTTTGATGAGCCTTTTGTCTTACCTTTAAACAATTCATATAGTATTCCAACATGCCAAGAATTTAATAGATTTTTCATATATGCCCAATCCGGATTTTCAGTATCACCACCCATGTTTACTTATGTATGTAAATATGTATGTATAACTTTAATAAAAATAAAGAAATGTAAATATGTGTGTATACATACATATATTCCTAATGAATTCAAAGCTCACCTTTACCACTTGGGGCAACTGTTGTCCTCTTCTATTGAGTTAATTTAAAAAAAAGACTAGTACTTATGTTTGTAAATATGTACTTTATTTGTTTATAAATTGCACAGCAACAAACACACTGAATACGAAACTCAAACTAATCATTAATTCGTCAGTTGGTACATTTCGTTCATACCTCATACATATATTTATGTATGTACATACATGAATGTGCAGACAAAAAAAATTAATTTTTCTGTACATATTTCGTACATTTTATGTACGTATGCGCTGTACATCTTGTTGTTCAGTGGGTATGTTTCCCATTGAAAATTGTCACTTTCCATGGTACATGTTCATAATTACACTTTTATCTCTTATTACTAAAATCTTTTAAAAATATGATTCAAAACTAATTGTTTTCTACAGCGAGAACGGAACGGAATTTTCTTAGATTTTTATACAATATTTACAAATTTGATTGTAAAAATTTAACTTCTGTTATGCTCTTGTTTTTCTTTTTTGAACAGATGTTTTATGTTGTAAACATATATTTTCTGTGCTGCCATATAATCTTCAATTGACGAAATATAAAGCAACAGTGGCAGCACCAATTAAACCTTTGCCGGAAGCTTATAGCAAATAAGCAAAAAGTTAAAAAAATACAGCGCGCTGCTATAGAATAAATTGTTTTTTCTTTGAAAAAAGAGCTGTAACTTTTGAATTTTGTGCGTATAACTTCTGGAGTTATATTATTTTGTTTTCACAAAGAAAAACTGTTAATTTTGGTAAGGAATGTACATATGTATGTTGCTGTTGTACACTATAAATAATTAATAAGTATAGGGATATATTAAAAATTGAGATTTTTGTAACGCAACTATATGTATATACATATGTTTGTATGTATGGATATGTTTTTCACAGCCATAATTTACTAAGAACGTAATTTCAACATATAGAACTTTCAGTTAATCATGTTACCGGTTCATTTACACGATAGATACTTTTATTTCAATGGCCATTATTAGATAAATAAATATAAATATGACACAGTGCATAATGCGCTTAGAAATATAATTTTTGTGTTTATTTGCTTTCAATTATCTAGGGAGTCTTTTTTTATTTTCTCTGACAATAATAATACAGATTCGATTTTAAGTGTTTTGTGCCACAAATCTTTAGGGTAATTTTAAACTGAATTTTGTTCGTTTTCACTTAAATTTTCATCCGTAACAGTAACTTGTGTGCAACGATTATTCGTATGTCCATTTTCCTTCTCTTTACTTCATTGTGCGCTCCATTATGCTCATTTTGTTGTTGAGAACGCTGAATAATAAATATGTCGCGCCTGTAAATCCATTTCTGGCTTCAGTTTGTTCACACGTTCGCGTTTATAACTTTTCGTATTGGAAAATTTTACATAGATTTTACCACGTTTTCCGGTGCGATAATACTCTAATTTTTCCGTTGGAAACATTTTCAATATTTCCCATTCCAAATTGTGACTCATATTAAGCGACAAATGATAATCATTTTCAACGAAATAATCTACAATGGTCTGTATGAGTTGGGAACGATGAGTGCTTCCTAAACGCTGTTTCTCTTGAAATAATTTCAATATTGTTAAGCCACGCGAGCCAGACGCTTGCAAGATATGTTTTAGATGTATCGGAAATTTATCGGGTGTAGATTTTGAAGGAAATTTTGGTGGTTTGTCATGCACCGAATCTGATAAAATATCGCAGGGAGAGTTTAATGGTATATTTTTTAATTCTGCTTCGTCATCGATATTATTTGTTGTTTTCTCCTTTGGTGATTCTAAGACTGCTGCCACGGGAACAAAGTTCAAAATTTCATTAGTGTTAACCACATTAACTAAAGAGTTGTTTGAGTTCACTGATTGCGGCGATAAAGGCGGCTGATTATCATCCAATTCTGTTTCTTCAGCACTGTTAGTCAGACTTCTTTTTTTACTTCCATCATTATTTGTGGCAGTAGCAGTATCACAAGAATTTGTGTTTGAGGTTTCAGTTTTGATATGAAGGTTTTCTATGAAATTATATTCAATAATTGATTTAGAATTGCAGTAACACTTGTAATCATTGGCTTCTAATAGTGTTAACGGTATTCCATTTTTATTGCGCCAAGTATTGAAATGATATTCAAATCGAATTCTCACACCCATTTTGTAGTTTTTCAACAAAACATTTACATGACTGCTTTGCATCATTTTAAGCTCATTTATACCGATATCCTCCTCTGCAATATTAAAGAAAATATAAGATAATATTAGAAAACTAATTAGAAAATGAACTTCAATTTGATAAAATCGCTGCCATTTTTAATAAATATTTAATGTAACCGAACTTTGGCTTCTATCAATGCAAGTCAGTGCTTAATTATCAAAATTTTTCAAAGTTGCATACATTAAAAATAAAAATTCTTTGTTCTTCTAAAACTCTTTTATTGATGAAAAAAATGGTTAAATACTTGTTTAGCTGAGTAAAAAATAGACATTTGAAAACTCCTTTTTTCTAGGAATATGTATTAAAATAGCTTTTTGTTTAATAAACCTTTAATTTTTTGTCATAAATCTAAAGTATGTAAAATAATGATAACGGACGGGGTTCTCCAACTTGTGTTTTTGGACTTAAAAGTTAATAATAGGGTTCTGAATATAATATTCAAATACTTTTTTTTAATACTCTAATTGGGTGTCAACCCTTGTAGGTAATGTACAACGCAGCCGCCATATTTATCTTTCTCGCACATAAACTTAAAAATTGCCCATTACAAATCCTAGTGCAGGTAATAATGTTCCGAATTCCAAAGCAAAACTATATGCTTATCTACACGAATAAATTGGCTCCAACACGATTTCATAAAAGGCCATTGGATGGAATCTGTCTAAATGGAAAAATAAAATTTTATTCTTTTTTTTTAATTCTGCCTTATTAACTTGAAAATCATATTTTTTGAGTTATGGCTCTATTGTAGCAAAGGTATGTATGATTTATTCAATTGTTTGTTATATACATGAATTCTGTAGAACCTGAGTAGGCTCTCTGTAATTGGTTGTTGGTGGCTTGATTATGGGATTCTAAGATTTAAAAAATAAACTCTTTCATTCGGAGCTAAGGTTTGCTTAGTACCACAGATCAGAATGGCAAGTGTTTTTCACATCTCTTCGTTCTTAGACACAGCGGAACTAGAGTGTACATGTTTAGAGGACACCTTTTCAGAAACAAATTAAGCCGTTAAGTAAAAATGCGAAATTATAAAAATAAGCAATTCACTAATACTAAGTTTTTCAAAGGGTCCAAGCACTACGTTTGATGAGCCTTTTGTCTTACCTTTAAACAATTCATATAGTATTCCAACCTGCCAAGAATTTAATAGATTTTTCATATATGCCCAATCCGGATTTTCAGTATCACAACCCATGTTTACTTATGTATGTAAATACATATGTATGTATAACTTTAATAAAAATAAAGAAATGTAAATATGTGTGTATACATATATTCCTAATGAATTCAAAGCTCACCTTTACCACTTGAGGCAACTGTTGTCCTCTTCTACTGAGTTAATTAAAAAAAAAAAGACTAGTACTTATGTATGTAAATATGTACTTTATTTGTTTATAAATTGAACAGCAACAAACACACTGAATACGAAACTCAAACTAATCATTAATTCGTCAGTTGGAACATTTCGTTCATACCTCATACATATATTTATGTATGTACATACATGAATGTGCAGACACAAAAAATTAATTTTTCTGTACATATTTCGTACATTTTATGTACGTATGCGCTGTACATCTTGTTGTTCAGTGGGTATGTGTCCCATTGAAAATTGCCACTTTCCATGTTACAAGTTCATAATTACATTTTTATCTCTTATTACCAAAATCTTTTAAAAATATGATTCAAAACAAATTGTTTTCTACAGCGAGAACGGAATGAAGTTTATTTTCTTAGATTTTTATACAATATTTACAAATTTGATTGAAAAAATTTAACTTCTGTTATGGTCTTGTTTTTCTTTTTTGAACTGATGTTTTATGTTGGAAACATATATTTTCTGTGCTGCCATATAATCTTCAATTGACGAAATATAAAGCAATAGTGGCAGCACCAATTAAACCTTTGCTGACCGCTTATACCAAATAAGCAAAAGTTTAACAAACATAGTGCGATGCTATAGAAAATTTGTTTTTTCTTTGAATAAGAGCTGTAACTTTTGAATGTTGTAGGAATAACTTCTGAATGTAAGCCTCAAGTAATATAACTTTCTCCTCAGGCTAAGTAATTTGTTTTACAAAATCTGGTACATTTTGTACTAAAATTCAGAGATCGTGGACCCAGAATAGTGAGTTGGGTATGGAATATTTATATTTTGAATGCCCTCATTCTGAATATAAAACACGTTTCACGATATTTATTATGGTTTCTGAGATATTAAGCATTAATTTTGCTTCATATCCACTATTTTTAGATTTAATAAGTATTGTTGTGCTATACACGCCACTGTTTAACGATTGCGCCAAATTCTTCATACAAAAATTTACAAAGTAAAGTTAACTATTGTTTTGGATAATAAAAAAAGATGCAATAAGAAAAATTCAACAATATTCTGAAATTGCTGTGATTTCAAATCACGAACGATTTTGAAATCACGCAAGTAATTTTTGGTTGTTCTGAAAATCACGAATTGTTTAATTTGTTCTAAATAACCACGTTTTCAGTGATTTTAAGTCACTTTACTATAAAGTGATTTTTGGCGAGTCAACATCACGCGTCGTTGGCAATTATTTCTTAAATACAACCAGGTCACTGTTGTTTATTGGCCTTCGAGAGTTTTGCGTCTCGCTCGTACTGGTTGACTGATCTGCCACGGATTACCGTATAATCTTGCGGTTCTTTTGTGGAATTTCCTTAACAACCATGTTGCTACTTCCTATGTGAAGGCATATGTCGCGTACAGTCAGTCACAAAAAAATTTTTAAAAATACTGTTAACAACATCATGGACATATTGCGGCTTTATGTATAAGCAAAAAATTTGCATGAAGTTAGCATAAGTGGCAAAATTTAACATGAAATTAAAGAGTTTTGCCATAAAACTTAACATTGAAAATCATGCCAAGACTTAGAGGTGGTTTAAGATTATGTAATGCGACCATTTTTAATGTCAAATTGTATAGAGGAACTCTTATTAAATTTCGTCACTTATCCTAACTTCATGCCAATTTTTGCTTATAAGTCTTAGTCACACGCCCATTTTTGTGCAACCATATTCTGCAAATTTACTTTGTAGAATATGTACTATAAATAAAATATTATTATTAATTCCTATACACTTAGCCAGAAAACTCTACATACGGCTTAATATTTAAAAAAAAAAACTTGAAAACTTGAAAATAATTTGGTCAATTTTGTTTATTTTAAAATAGAAGTAATTTGAATTAAATAAAAATATCACATTTAATTTCACTAAACAATATTAAACAAGCAAAAAATAATAAAATTTAATATTTTATTCGGTTGTAAAAGTGTACACATTTACTGTTGAATATGCTGTGTAAATTTTTTTTAATTTTAATAACCAATCAAAAACCTCTCTAAGCCTTTTAGGCATCGAAGACACCAGATGTTTAGTTGTTTCCTCTGGCACATTTTCCATTATTTCTTTGAAATTGTACTTATGTATGTATTTGAGATAGAGACGATGGCCGTCTATTTTTGAGGCGTTTGCTTCAAGTGAACCCATAAATACAGGAATGCATTCAAATCTAGCGACTGTGGAATATGTGGAAGCTTTAGTTTTACTTTATAGGGACGCCATTGCTTAACCAGCCTAAATATATATGTATTTATCTTTAAGGTGTTATTTGTCCACACTCTGCAAAAAATAGTTTTTTTAAATATCTCAATAACCACCATGATCCATAATTCCATCAAAAAATTTTATTTCTCCAACCCCATCAGCACTTATGCACTCCCACCATGTTTGACACTACAGCATACGTTTTATTTTCTAAGTCAATATTATAGTTTATTCATGTTTTTGATGGTTCGTCGTTTCCAAAAAGTTTGAACTTACGCTCGTCAGTAAAAATAACTCTTTCCCAAAACTTAGATTTATTAAGATGGACGTCTTTGTACACCAGAACATAATTATATCGTTTAGGTTTCTTTATGGGACTTATGCAAGGTCTTTTTCTGGCTATACACGTCTATAATCTAACTTTCTTTGAGCAACGGCGAATTGTATTAACATCTACAAGGATTCCATAATTATTTTTATTTTTCGCAATTTCTCTTACAATTTTGGGGCTTAGTATTTCATCAAGCGTTGCTGTTCGTTCCAATCGTGGCAAACTATGATTCTTTTGTAGTTTTAATGATAGTTAGGATTGTAAGTTTTAAAAAATTAAAGATTTGTCCGGCTTTTGTCATTTATTTATTTAATATAATTCAGCCTAATGGATTACAATTAGGGAGTAACGAATACCAGTTTAGCGAATGCGAAAACGAATGCATTTTAATTTTTGCGAAAGCGAATGCATATATTGCAATACGGTAAAAAAATCACATGCAAAATAGATTTGTATAAGAACATGGAGTTGTGTTATTAGAGGTGTCTTATTATGGGAGGTGTCCGTTACGAAAGGTTTCGCTGTACATAGATCTACTTGAATTTTGAATGCAGCAAATATTTATTAATATATTAAAAGTAAAAAATTCTTAACCAGAAAGATATTTACATGAAATCATATTAAAATAAGTATAGATAATACCTAAAAAAATTAATTTATGAAATGTTTGGCAATCAACCCATTCGTATTTTGAACCTAAAACCCTGTACTAAGTTCAACACTTCATGTGAAATGCTGCAAAAATACATATTAAGAAAAATTGGAATGAATTGACCATAAAAAATGTTGCAGAAGTAGTACTCTGTTCATATTGGGAAAAACATATGAAATATTTCTTCAACATTTTAAGTTTTCACTTGTTCCCCGTGGAATTTACAACAATCAAAGACTAGTTAATAGTTTTTACATTTAAAATTTTTTGTACAAAGGAATGTAAAAAAAATTATGTTCGTGTAAACCAAACACTGCCTTTTCTTTTTCAAAAAATGAAAAATATTTCGAAGTCAGTGTTCAGACTAAGAGAGTCTTATTGATAAACTTATCGCGTGTTCTTCTTTGAACTATCCTTGGCGTTCACACAATGTGATTCTTATTTTTAAGCACATATTTTTTATGCATATATGTATGTGTATGAATCTACACATTACATGAAGCGTAGTACTCGTTTCTTTTCCCCTCGTCTCTCTCGCCTATAACCTAGCAAACTTAAAAATAAGAATCTCCCCGTCTGAACACTGACTAAGCACAGATGGATTTTGGTTTAATTTTGATACTTATGCGAACTTATTTATAAGAAATTTTGTCGCTAAAATTGTAAAGCTTTGATTGATTTGATGTATGTATCTTTTTCATGCTGGCCTTTGCCGTTTATTAATCGTAAACTTTTTTCGTAAAAGAAGCATACATTTTTTTGTATTTAGTAGGTACCTATTCGCTCGAAATATTCGCATACTTTAGCGAATGCAAATAGCAAAAGTAAGCGAAGAATTTGCGAATGCGAACATTCGTTACGTCCCTAATAACAATGTCCTTACAGGCTAGCAATATGCAATATTATTCTTATAATACATTCAGTAATTAATTCCCTTCATTTGAAAGATTGATGACTAATTTTCGAACGTCAGTTGATAGGTATATCCTTACTTTTTTAATTTTTTCAACTACTACTAATAATGAAAGCAAAATTTAGCAAAATCTAACACATATTGTTAAAACAAGACCAAATGAACACAAAATTATAAAATAAGAAGTGCTACTACTTATATCTGCATTAGTGACCTGTACAATACCATTTATAAGAACTTTCAAGAGATGAGAGATTTTTCAAATGCTTTACTGCAGCGAAATATTCTAAAACAAACGCTAAACAATACTGCTGGCAAGACATTTGTTTCAGTTGTTTGTCTTGCCAACAGTGTTGTTTAGTGTTTGTTTTAGAATATTTCGCTGTAGTAAAGCATTTGAAAAATCTCTCATGTCTTGAAAAGTTTTATAAATGGTCTTGTGCAGGGCACTAATCTGTATTTAATACAATTCAAAAGCGTAGGTATGTACACTTTTGCGACGTTGGCGAAGTGTAATTTTCCAGCATTTTTTACTTTAGCAAAAAAGTAAGTGTTTTTTGAAATTTTTTATCTCGAAGTTATAAAGTTGGTGTAATATAATACTCAAGATACAATATTTTAAAAAATTAAAAATTAAATAAAAATTATGTATGTACATAGGTATATATATAATATCGTATGTAGAGTTTTGCGGCTAAGTGTATGTGTGTACATGTACATACATACATACATATGTACACACTTTAAGTTTTATTACTACTTTCTGTTATTGCGTTCCTCTTGTTGCTTAAGTTTAGTTTTGTAGCTTTGCAGTCTTCGTATTGTTTTTTTTTTAGACTTCTAATTTTAATTTCAAACAACATAAAAACCCAAAAACGAATTATTGTAAAAATGTAAATAAGTATGTATGAGTGTTATAATAATTTACTCAATGATTTTGTAAGCTGAAGGAGAACTGTATTTAGATCCATATGTATGTAAGTATATACATATGTATATACATATGTATGTACATATGAACACACAGTGTATATGTACATACATATGTAGGTATGTAAGTATATCTCGATATACCATGTATGTATGTATAATCATGCACGTAAATATCGATTCAAAGGTTGGTGAAAACAGGCATACATAAGTACGAATGTATTTTCACTACTTATTTACTAATTTATAGATATATATGTATGTATATGTATATACATATGTAGGTACATATTCAAATGTATCTACAATCATACATACATACATACATAAGTACATATGCGTCCTCGTTTGACACCCTTAGCAAAAATGCCATGACAACAACGTCAGCAATCTGTAGAAGTTTACCAGCAGTGGTAAAATACACAAAAACGAAAAAGCTTTAACATTCGACAATAAATAGGTCGCAAGTTTTTATGTTTAATAACTAAATCTCTACATCTAAATATGTTGGCATGTGTGTGTATTTTTTTGTATAAGAGTGTGTTTGTAAATATCTAATAACGTGTGTTGTTGTATACATAATAGATATGTACATATATAATCTATCTACATTTTTAACGAAGGAGAAGGCTTTGCATAAACGGAAAGGAGAAATATATAGGGGAAATGTCTAAATAAGGAGAGTATTGTAAGAGAGCATAGTTTTAAACGAAAGCTTTTAATTTCATATGGCTTGTTGTTTTCTCAAATTGAAAAAGTAGGTTCTTATATGCATACATACATATATATATGGCTATATATACATACACAGATAAATATGTAAGTAGGTAGGTATTTATGGAAAAACTTATGTATATATTTATATGTATACAGAAATGTATGTATGTATGTACATATATACATGTGTACATACTTACATATGTAGGTATATATGTATGTACATTTGGATATAAATTAATAAGCTTCTCTAGAATCTGAAATACATACATATGTATGTACATACATACATATGTATGTACATATGTATGTATTATTAAATTAAATAAATAAATAAATGTTTGTGTGTAGTAATAAGTTCAAGGCATACATATGTATGTACATACATGCATACATATTTACTATGTACATTTAATTAATCATTAGAAATGCTTAATTACTTGAATGCTAAAGTATTGCATACATACATATGTACCTACATGCTAGTGATGTAACGGATGTCAATTTTTGATATTCGCGAATACGATTACTAATATTTTAAACGATATTCGCGAATACGAATATTATAGGTATGTGAAATTTATAGACGTTAAATTGGGGTTCTATTTACATCTGCAATATAAAATCTGTGGCAATAAGGAAAAAGTGCTTAAAGCTTAAATTAGACGTGGCATAGCCATAATGCCATAACCATAACCAAACCAAAATTCAATTGGTTTCTATGGTGAGAGTTATGGCGAGGCACCTATAATCAAATACAGTGTTGCCCACTAGTTTGTTTCGAACGGCTGTTTTCTATGGCTATGGTCATGTCACATCTGATTGAGCATTAATTTTGGGTTTGTTCTAGATCAGTGTAACGCAAAATAAAATATGGTTGCATTGGCGATTTGTTTTTCATATACCTAAATTTTTTTTAGATTTGGCGCCTTTTTCGCGCTTTGGCGACTATTTTCTTTTTTCATTGTGGCGATTTTTTTCATTTGGGCGATTTTTTGAATTACGCGATTTATTTTAGTGTTAGAATTTTTTTTTACTTTTGGCGATTTTTTCGTTTTGCCGATTTTTTTAAATTTTTGGCGATTTTTTTCGGTCTAGCGATTTTATAATTTTCAGAAAAATACACTAATTTTACAAATTTCAAGTGTCAATATACATACATATGTATATACATATGTACATACAATTGTGTGTATATTACATGGGATTTTAAAATTTTCTGTTGCTGTTTGGGAACAGCGTTATTTTTGTTGTAGCGGCTAAAGTTCTATGTACTCTGTCCAAATTTCAGGTCCGTAGCTCTTACGGTTCCTGAGAAAATACCCTGTGACGGACAGCGTAGCGAAAACAACACGGTTTCTTTTCACCTTAAAAATATGCTTGAAGGCCAACTTTGAAGAGAGGACGCTCCCTCTAAAACACAACTTATCGCTACGAAATTTTTTGTATTTTTTTACATAAAACTGAACCGATTTGTGGGAGAGAATATAAGAAATCAAAAAAAAAAAAATAATGGTCAATAATTTACATACAATGTACAATGAACTTAAAAATAATTATAATTTGATAACCAACTGAAAAAATGGGCATTAGCTACATTATTGTCATATACTGTAGTTAACCGACATCATCTAGTCTGAATTAGATTAGATGTTGGCCAAAAACTGATGACATCATATTTTGAGGACGCACTGCACTGATTTCGAAATCTTTGGAGGCCCATAAAAAAATTGTTTACCAAAATTGCCAACCGGAGTATAGAGTTTTACCACCTTTTGATAATACTATCGAACCTATAGTATGCACTCCGTGCGTTTTTCTGAAATCCTTCTTATGAAGAGTAGTGTTATAAGTCGAAAAACAACTGCTATAACTCCCTGAAAAATCGCACGAAATAATCGAGATTTTGCATAAGGTTACTTTTGAATATGAAGATTATAGGGGCTGGCAGCACCTCAAAAATCAGCTTATCTCGACTTAGGCAGTTCTTTTCTTTTTGTCACAGATATGAATGATGTGCCATAAACACTCATTTATTTTGGGAATAATAAATATCGATTCCTGGGATTTAAAATATCAATTCCAAATGGCATCCCTGTACATGAATAAGCCAATTATTTAAAAAAAATATATTTATTGTCAAAACAATAACAACTTTACTATAGCTTCATACATTTTTATACACTGTTTCTCTTTCTTACAATTCTCATTGATGTACATATGTACATACATATGTATGTGCATACATACTTATACATACATATGACACTCATTTTCTAAAAAATTAACCGACAGAAACTAAAAAATGAATCAAGTCCAACGGATTAGCTACACTTTTTCTGCCAGTTATATATATTTCTCTCAGTCGTTAAGCAGCTCTGGGTCGGGGAACATCTCTCGCGTCATCGTAATTATTTCTTAAGCGCGGTCAGGCTTGTGTGTGTTGTTTGGCCTTCGAGAGTTTTTCGTCTCGCTCGCACTGGTTGACTGATCTGCCACGGATAACCGTATAATCTTGCGGTTTTTTGTGGAATTTCTTTAACAACCACGTTGCCTACTTCCTATGTGAAGGCATAGGTCGTGTACAGTCAGTCACAAAACCTTTTAAAATACTGTTAATACCATCTTGGGCATATGGTCTACGTTACTCCGCCCATATTTGTGCAACACCATATTATGCAAATTTACTTTGCATTAATAGGTATGTATGTTTAATAAATAAATAAATAAAAATATATATTTCTCGAAAAATTTGTTTCTTTTCCAAATATGTTCACATATAAAATCGATGGACTTTAATCGGCAAATCAGATTTTTGTTTCGTTATACAGTATTTATCGCTTATAAGCACGTTAGTTAACCTAACGCTTTTATGCATCTCAACATGAGCAATTTTTTATTGGTATTTAAAAACCCAGAGTTATTTCTAGTATTTGCATTTCTTTATCTGAGAGTAGGAAAAGCATAGAGCAAGTACTGATTTTCTTTTAAAGAGCTCACGGCTCAGTTAGCCGACCGTAATGTAAAGTAACTACAACAGTAGGCAACAGCTGATCGATATTTTTATATGAAAAGTATGTTTCGTTACATTACACGTGGTGAAGGGAGAGATGATGAGAGCTTCATTATTTTACAACTGTGCGTTTTGCATGTTATAATGCAGAGTTGCAGCGCTTCTGGTGTCATTGAAGCGTACTAAACTTTTGAAGCTATATTTAGTAGTAATTTTTTATTGCTGATTATGCTTTCATTCCTTGAACTTGAACAACAATTGATACAAAGGGACACCAATGCACATCAGAAAAATGCATGGCGTTGTTATTTAATCACTTTCGGATACTGGGCTCGAACCCAGGACCTTCGGTTTTGTTATCGACGTGTTGAGTACTTCAGCCAATGCCACCCTTTACAGTGGAACAAACTCAAAATTACAAAAGAAACATCAACTTTGTTCAACTTTCTTAATTGTTTCTTTCATATTGTTCTTCTCCAGATAATACCAAAGAAAAAAATTTTTAGATCGACTGTAAAAATTCTTTTTTCCACTGAGAAAGTATAGCTGCCAATTGGTCTCATTCAAGAAAGTGGGACCACAATTTTTTTAATTCAGTTTTATGATATTCTACTTATTTGATTGCCTCGCAACCTAGCAAATGCCTTTGGTTCTTGTAATTACACAATTTTAAAGTTAAAAAAATGGGCGGGGATATGCCCATTAATATTAATTAGTATATTTCACGTGGTTCTACTCAACAGATTTTTACAAAACTTATCACACACCCTGAGCTTTAAAATAGACACAATCGTTCATTTAAAAAAATGGGTGGAGTCATGCCCAATAAAATTTAATATATTATTTTAAGTGGTTCTACTTAACCGATTTTTATAAACACACACCCCGAGCTCTGAAGAGCACACAATATTTCATTTAAAAAATGGGCGGAGAGACGCCCATTAAAATTTAATTTTATATTTCACGTATTTTTTCTTAACCAATAGATTTTAAATTCTATTTGCTTGAAAGAGTTTACTTCCAGGTTGGTTCCATAAACTTTTTCGAAAATGTCTATCAAATCTTTTCATTGAAGTCTATTTTTTTGCAGAATTACTTGTTTTATAATTTTCTTTAAATATGTAATTTTGAACACAGCCATGTGTAATTTCCGAATTCCTTATTGGCAACACTGTTTACAATATGTACCTACATTTTCTACCGTTAATTTTATTTCCAGGGAAATTGTAGTTCATAATAGGAGAAAAGGGAAAACTTTCCGGGGAATTGTTATTCATAATGGGGCTGAATATTGCATTAAACACATAGCCCACAGCAGGCTACATGGCTACACGACTACAAGTGGCGCTGGAAGCAAATGTTGCCTGGTAGCTAATTACTTAATTATTTTGAAAACGGCAGCAGCACCATAAATATATATTTCAGTGTTGCCGCGCTTTCAAATATTTCACATTTATTAAAATAAAATAATTTATTCAAAAGTATGTATAAATACAAATCAGTTTATTACTTTATATTTTTTTTGCGAATTTTACTATTTTATAGGTTTAGTAATTTCTTCTATACTTTTAGCAATTTTTCGCTAACTTGCGATTTTTTTTTAACTTTTTATATTTTAATGGCTTTTGCGATTTCCAATAATTTTTTGCACTTGCTTCCGATTTTGCAAATTTTTGCAATTAGAGCGACCTTTTGCATGTTTTCAGTTTCCTAAGAGTTTTGCCGATTTTTAAACAATAATAGACTTTCTATTATCATCTCGCTGTTAATTAGTTTTTGCAAATTTTCCAAATATTTGCGATTTTTAGCGAGCTTTTTGCATTCCTTACAGTTTTGGCAATTTTTGATCAATAGTATGGTTTATTTAGAATTCAGCAAATTCTCGCGATTTTTTTTGCAAAGTTCGCGATAAAAGCGACTTTTTGCGTGTATTTTAGTCTCCTAACAGTTTTTAAGATTTTAAAACATTATTAAACTTTGTCATCATCATCCCGCCGATAGAAACTTTTTGCGAATTTTCGCAATTTTCGTGAATTTTTGGCATTCCTTACAGTCCTATCGATTTTTAATCAATATTATGGCTTTTTTTACATATTGCAATTTTTTGCCAATTGTCGTTTTTAGGGTTCCGTACACCAAAGGTGAAAAAAGGAACCCTATTGTTTTCGCTACGCTGTCTGTCTGTCCGTCACACGGTATTTTCTCAGGGACCGTAAGAGCTACGGACCTGAAATTTGAACAGAGTATATAGAACTTTGGCCACTGCAACAACAAATGCATGATAATTAAAAATTAAAGGGTGTTCCAAAACGAGCAACGAAAAATATTAAAAGCCCAATTAATATACATACATACAATTAATTGTATGTACATATGTATATTGACATTTGAAATTTGTAAAATTAATGTATTTTTATATAGACTACAACGATTAACATTAAAATATTAAAAAATTTAAATTAAAGGGTTGTCCATCAGTTAATGCAATTTTGACTATGTAATTTTGACAACTTGCTATATCTTGGAAACCGTAAGAGGTAAACTCTTGAAATTTTCAAAAACGGTAAAACTAAAAAATCCGAAAACTATAAAATCTCCAAACCGAAAAAAATCGCCAAAACGAAAAAATCGCCAAAAATTAAAAAAAAACTCTAACACTAAAATAGTTCGCGAAATTCGAAAAAATCGTCCAAATGAAAAAAATCGCCAAAATGAAAAAAAGCGCCTAAAACCGAAAAAATCGCCAAAACGCGAAAAAGGTGCCAATATCAAAATAATTATTTATATGAAAAAAATAAATCGCCAAAATTAAAAAAAAACGCAAAAAACCGAAAAAAAACCTCAAAACGAGAAAAAAAAGTGCCAAAAATAAAAAAGCGCATTAATGAAAAAAGTCCCCAAAATCGAGAAACGCCCAAAATCGAAAAAATCAACATAACTAAAAAAAAATAGTCTTAATGAAAAAAAATCGAAAAAATTAAAAAATCGTCAAAACGAAAAAAATAAACGCCAAAAACCGAAAAACCCCAAAAAAATCACTAAAATTAAAAAAAGTAAAAAACGAAAAAAATGTCAAAGCTATAGTTTATATTGGCTAAAGTTCGTATTGAATTACATATCTCGTGTCCATATGCGTGCGTGGGTCAAAGTCGCATTTCACTGAATTTATTTTTCGCTTTGCAAAAATATAATTACTTTTGTAATTAACATTAAAATTTTGTAACTTTCTTTTTTATTTTGCAATAAAAAATATTTCTTGGCAATAATTTCTTTAACTTATTTTGCTATATTGTCAACACTGTGTTTGGTTTGCAGCCATAAAAAATAGAAATTAGTTTAATTTGACTACAACGACAAATGTAGCACGGGCAACAACCTGTAGCCTGTTGCCTTCAAAATAATCATTCTCATATATGTGATTTATCTGTGACATTTTGTAGCCGGTAGCTTGCTGTGCTGAATGTGTTTAATGCTTATGTATATTATTAAAAATCAGTCGTTAAGCCGCTCTGGGTTGGGGAACGTTTCTCGCGTTCAAGCTTCTGTTCGCTGTTTGGTCTTCGAAAGTTTTTCGTCTCACTCGCACTGGTTGACTGATTTGTCATGGATTACCGTATAATCTTGCGGTATTTTGTGGAATTTCTTTAACAACCACATTGCTACTTCCTATGTGAAGGCATACTTAGGTCGTTTACAGTCAGTCACACAACTTTTTAAAATACTCTTAATAACATCTTGGGAATATGGTCTATTTACTCCGCTCATATTATGAAAATTTACTTTGTATAATAGCTTTAATAAATAAATAAATATTTTTAAAAACTGTCCAGCCACTTTATCGAAACAAAAATATGCCGCCAACAAACAAATAAACTGAAATTTCTTATTATAATATAATAGTATATTCATACCTACACACATATTTACGTTTAGATACACATGTATGGAATAATCTTGTGACAAAAAACAAAATGCATACATGTGTAGTGTGCAGTACTTGTGTATGCGCGAGTATCTTTTAAAACGAATATATTAACTTGATATGAGAATTCTCTTTTTGCCAAAACAATAAAAACTTTGAAGCAACATACATACTTATGTACATATTTACATACTCAATGAGAAAAGCATGTGATCGGAGAGTCAATAGCAAAGAAATATGTATGAAAAAAAAACTTGTGAAGTTTCACCAGTTTCAAATTCAGCTGTGTATAATACGAACCGTTCGCTATACTTACATATGTGCAGCAGTATTTTAAGAAATAAAAAATATTTCTTCACTGGTATGTACTACATAAATTAGAAATGGCGAAAATTACAATTTCTGCTGAGTTAAAAACTAAAATAATAAACGATTTTAAATCGGGTCTTAAACAAAAAGAAATTTGCAAAAGATATGACATGAACAAGTCAACGATCTGTAGAATTGTCAAAAGTTTTCGTGAAAAAGGCACCATAACTACTTTGCATTTGGGTGGAAGACCGCGCAAAACGTCTGAACTCCAGGACCATCTCATAGCCAGTGAATTTAAGAAATCAACAAAAGTCATGTGCAAAAATGTTGTAAAAAACTTAAAATTGGACATAAGCTCTCGCTCCATATACCGTAGGGCCAAGGAAGCCGACAAGCTACCCGCAAAAACTTTAATATACGATACTACCAGATTAGCACGTTTACAGTTTGCCAAAGCCCATTTGCAGTGGTCCAAGGAGAATTGGCTTACGGCCATTTTGAGCACTTTCAATTTATCAGTTCAGCCTCAGTTAAAGGCAAGAGACTCAAAGGCTTTAGAAAATAAAAATTCATACAAAAAACTGAAACACAATAACGAAGACACTTTAATATGGGGCTGTTACTCCTCCAATTCGAAACTCTCATTTGAATACTCAGCAATTAATATTGATTACAAAAATATACTAAATGATGTTAGATATGCCTATGTGGACATAGGTCGGATACTATTCTGGAGACAGCAGCAACAGCAACTACTGCACGTCAGCAAAGTCAGACAAAACAGCGAATCTGTTAACAGTTGGCTTATTGCAAATGGTGTAAGTGTTTTGAATTGGCCCAGTCAATCGACTGATCTTAATCCCATAGAATATTTATGGAAAAGTATGGAATTAAATATTTTGACACAAAACTATAATAACCGACTTGAACTTATAGAAGCCATTAAGCAAGAATGGCAGAATATCTCATTGGAAATTATAGAAGATTTAATAGAATCCATGCCGGCGAGATGTGAGGCAGTATTAAATAATTCAGGCTATCCGACGCCCTACACAAACAATTTACCGGCAGTCACAAACCTAGAAGATCTCCAAAGTTATTGTCAAATTAAAGTAGAAAACGATGATATTGAATCCATAATTCCTTAATGATATGCAAGCATACATTGTTTAATATTTGTACATATGTATGTATGTAATAAAAGATAAAAATATGTGAGAGTGTGCATAAGCATTTCAGTACAGTAATTTCCGCTTAATTAATTTTTGTAGTATGTTGGGTTTTTGATGTACATAGATATTTAATTATCTGGGTAAATAATTTACGGGATACTCTGTTAATTAGTTTTTTGAATTAATTAAGCGCGAATGAGAGCAATTAAGGGGAAACTACTGTATATTCGTTTAAATTGCAAAATTGAAAAAAAAAACTTGAATATTAAAAAAAAAAACAAAAATAAAAACGTGAAGCATACTGTATAGAAAAACATTCGTTATAAATTTTATAATATATGTGCATACATATGTATGTAAAAGGAATTAATACTGGGGAGTATTGCGAACAGTGTGGCCAGATTTTAAAATAACATTAAACTAAATTACGTTTGGATAAAAATAAGCTAATATGGTCACGCTGATTGCGAAATATCATCTGCATGAAACTTAATAATGATGTTTATGAGACTCGCTAAAATTATACCCTTTACTAAAATTAAAAAAACGCCAAAAACCGAAAAAATCGCCAAACGAAAAAAACGTGTCAAAACTAAAAATAAATTTACACAATGACAAAAAAACGCCAAAAACCGCAAAAATCGCCAAAACAAAAAAATGCTTATATGAACAAAAATCGCAAAAATTAAAAAAAAAATCGCCTAAATGAAAAAGAAATCGCCAAAATAAAAAAATCGCCAAAACGAAAATAAATCGCCAAAATAAAAAAAACGCCAAACAGAAAAAAATCGCCAAAACAAAAAAAATTGCCTATATAAAAAAAATTGCCAAAAATTAAAAAAATGCTTATATGAACAAAAGTCCCCAAAAATTAAAAAAAAATCGCCTAAATGAAAAAAAATCGCCAAAATAAAAAAATCGCCATAACGAAAATAAATCGCCAAAATTAAAAAATAAACGCCAAAAACCGAAAAAAATCGCCAAAATGAAAAAAACGCCAAAAACCGCAAAAATCGCCAAAACAAAAAAAATGCTTATATAAACAAAAATCGCCGAAAATTAAAAAAAATCGCCTAACTGAAAAAAAATCGCCAAAATCCAAAAAAAAATCGCCAAAAACGAAAATAAATCGCCAAAATTAAAAAAAACGCCAAAAATTAAAAAAAAATCGCCAAAACAAAAAAAAATTGACTATATGAAAAAACATCCCCAAAAATTAAAAAAAAATCGCTTATATGAAAAAAATCGGCAAAATCAAAAAAATCGCCAAAACGAAAAAAATCGCCAAAATTAAAAAAATGCCAAAAACCGAAAAACGAGAAAAAAGTGTCAAAACAAAAAAAATCCCACAATGACAAAAATCCGCAAAAATCGCCAAAACAAACAAAAAATTCTTATATGAACAAAAATCGCCAAAAATTAAAAAAAATCGCCTAAATGAAAAAAAAATCGCCAAAATCAAAAAAATCGCCAAAACGAAAATAAATCGCCAAAATTAAAAAAAACGCCAAAATCGAAAAAAATCGCCAACAAAAAAATTGCCTATATGAAAAAAAGTCGCCAAAAATTTAAAAAATCGCTTAAATGAAAAAAATCGGCAAAATCAAAAAATCGCAAAAACGAAAAAAAATCGCCAAAATTAAAAAAACGCCAAAAACCGAAAAACATCGCCGAAACGATGTATACTTTTTAATATTTCATATTGCATATAATATTCGTATTCGTATTCGTTACATCACTAGCACATATACATACATATGAGTACATACATACATGCCGTGTGAAAGTTATAAAACTTTGCTAGTGTAAAAGTCAGGCGGCAATGTCAGATGATAAAATGTCAATTTGACCGCATTATGTCAGCTGTAACTAAGCATATATGTATCACCGTCTTAAGGCTCAGTTAGCCGACTGTAATGGAATGTAACTGCAACGGTAGGAAACAGCTGATCGATATATCTATAACCATTTTGATTACTTTTCACATAACAATATCGATCAGTTGTTTTCTACTGTTGCAGTTACATTCCATTACAGTCTAGTCGGCTAACTGAGCCTTTAGAGTGTAAACCTGCTAACTCACTTCAACCAAATTCGTATTATGTATTTTTTCTATACATACATAACTTTAGAAATTATCCTAATACATTAAGTTTTTTTTTTTCGACATGTATGGTTTCAAATTAACATAAATACCCATAAAATACCCAGTCGATGAGGCGTCTTTTTCAAACGACATTAAAATGTCAAATGTTATAAAAATTTGATATAGCAGATTTACACTCTAAGCCGACAATATGTGTATACGTTTGAAAACAAAAATTTGAAGTTGGCTTTAAATTATTGCTTTTCACAGGCATTCGAAGCTACTCGTACATACATACATATGGATGTGTGAGTCGCATAGCTGACAAGTGAGATGCAAGATACGTGTATGTATTATAAGTATGTTGTGTGGAACCAGTTTAAGAATTGAATTGTCTTGTGTTTGGTTCAATGTTGCCACCAAAAACTCTAAAAATTGTACAAAAGCTAAGCAAGAAGAGTGCAAAATCAAATAAATTAGTACAAAACCGTTTTCGACAAACGATTACTTCTTACTTACATATTTTCATCAAATCATCATACTCTTTTTGTTTAAAATTCATAGTTAGGTATCCTTGACCAGTTGACCAAGACTTTCGCAAAAGATATCGATTTCGAATATATCTCAAACATTTATCGTGTAAAATTGAGAGTTTTTTCCAAAAAAACATTCGATCTCGTAGTTTCTCTAGCAATATCAAAAGTGAGAGAATATCGAACTAATTTCGATATCCCAAACAGGCAGCAGAAAAAGTAAGAAAATAATTTTATTATTATTTATTTATTTTATTTATTTATTTATTTTTTTATATTATTTTTTAATACCTATACTTACGCTGCAGGATTTGAATATGGTAGCTCCATTCTAACAGATTAATACACATCCATTATGCTATCGTGACAAATTTTTTTTCCGTTCAATTGCACGTATTGTATGTTTGTGTTCTTTTTGTATTTTTTAACTTACAGTGCTGTCATGCATTGAACTTGGTACGTCTAGACTACCGATCTAGCACACATCCACTCGGCTACCGTCACACATTCGAAAAACTATCGAGAAAAGTTCGAAGCTCGAAGTTTTAGGGAACATTCGAATTTTCGTTAATTTAATTAATTATTATTTTTCGAACTTAATTTGTTTCTATATTTATGATTTGAACGGGCTAAAGTTCGTATCGCTTTTTAAGCCAAATTACATGTGATAATTATTAATGAACAAATAACATCAAAAGTTAGTTGTAAATATTCTGACAACACATAGTTGAACGGAACAGCCAGCCGTTTTCGAAGGCCACTAAACCTTCATCATCAGCGGTTCTACTGTGTTGGTCCACTGTGTGTGATGTCAGTTGATGTAAATTTCTGCCTTATGTACGAAACTTTCTTTGCAAATGGAATACGTGAATTGTTTTGATTCATCGTATTTCAATTTTGCTGAAATGTGTTTTGTAATGCAATTTTCTTTGAATAGCTAACAAATATCGAAGAATTTTGTTCCACTTTAGTGAGGATTCGTTTTTATCGAATCTCAGATCAAGTGGGTGGAAGCATTTTGTAAATAATATAAATGTTAATATGTAATAACAATAAATGTAAATTGTACATACATAATTTTTTTAATGATAATAATAAGATAAGTGTTTCTGTTTATGATCGTTCTTCTTAGGCACTTACAAATTGTATGCGAGTAGTCTATAACTATTCCATATGGGCTAGTTTGGTGATGGTCCGTTGTAATGCAAATTTGGATTATGTGCTCTAACGCTGGGGCATCGCAATGTTAAATCTACCACGTTGTATCCATACATTTGGATTATATTTGGACTAGTCCTGGTCCTTTATGGAGTAGTCCTTACATGCATGAATGGACTAGTCGCGTTATTTGTAGGGCACTTGTAAACACTCATATACATACACGAATATCTCTACAAGAATTGTGCTTCGCTTATTATACGACAGCATTTATTGTTGGTTTAGTGCACTACATCCCAGTAAAAAAAGAGACTCCAAAAAAGTCATGAAAATGTAGAGTTTACGATGCGGAAGTAGTGCAAATTTCGATCCGATCTAATGATTTTTACATAGGGTTGTCATTGCAAGAAGTTCTCTTTTTCGATGCCTGGTCACTGATTTGGAAGCGATATTAAGAAAAATTCCCTTTTTTGTGTTCTATGATAATGTTTTCATCTAGGAAAAATGATAAATAGTTACCTATTTTAACAATTCGTTTCTTTTTATACGAATTTAAACAAGAAACAGTGTTTTCATGTAAATTTAAGCAAATAACTTTTAAATTTTAGACTAAAATTATTTCATAAATTTCTTTAAAAAAATACATTTTCTATAAAATCTGGTGAGTATTTTCTAACACTATGGAGGAGTTACAAGGTTTTGTGTGACTAAAATAAGCTTCTACTCAATAAGCTTTTTGCTCACTCTGGGCAAATTAAAAATATCGATTTTTTGGAAGCAATGAAAATGTAGTTCCACTAGAATGACTTCCATTTTTTTCACTGGGATGCCACGGCAATACATTTAAAAATTAAGACGTATTTACATTTCAACAATGTTTACGCAGCGCTCTATTCAAAAGTACCTAAATATCGCCAAGTAATATTGAAGAGCATAAGAAAAAACGCTGTCAAAACAAAATAGATTGTATGCCCCGACTGATTTCTGTGACTGCCTTTTTGTATAGAAAATGTAATGTGTTCACGACGAAATTGTGTTTGATTATTTATGATGCTACTGTCGTTGTCAATATAATTATATAGCCGACTACACTGCGGCGATGGCAGTCAACAGCATTTGCATTTTTTTTTGCTATGTAGCCTGATATAAGAAAGCCTGTAGCGTATGGCCGCGCTATGAAATAAGGTTCGAGGAAATAACGCAAAAAATTAAATAAGGCCAAATAAAATTAATAAAGTTTTAATTGGGCTGTATTTAATTTATTTTTGGCTTTATTTTATCTAGAGTTTTGATTTATTGGGATTTTTTAATGGTTGGTTTTAATTAATTTATATTGGGCGTTTTTGTATAAATTTCTTTTGGGCCTTATTTAATTTTTTTGGGATTTATTTTATTGAAGTTTTTTCATTTCTTATTCGGGCATGATTTTTCTTGGGTTTTGTTTCACGCGCCGAGTATCGCTTTTTGATGGTGACCTAACGTCAAATAAAGCTTTGCAATTCGGTTAAGCTTGTGAAGTAGATTTCTTTGAATGCTTTTTTTCTTTTTCATCATTTTCAATCTAAAATTGACGATTTGTCTTGTGCTAAATTATGATACTCAAGTGTTTGTTTGTCTTCGTATGGAGACTTTTTTAATTGGATTTAGATGAAACCAAATAAATGTAAAACTATTTTTGGAAACGATATAATATATACATGTAGTATATATATGTATATACTTTTATAGTTTATCCTGAATTGTTGGCTATAAACTGTTGTAGAAGTTTTATAAACCCACAATCCTAAACATACGACCGCATGCATACACATACTTACATACATATGTACACAATGTATGTACATATGTATTTAAATGTATATGAAACTATAAAAAACTAGGCCATTCGATAAGTAAATTTTTATATATAATTTTTCCACAAAAGTTATGTATGTATATGATTTTGTGCTGGTGTGTGGGTGTGTGTATGTGTGTGTTTAGCTTGTGTAATAAAGTATGTGTGTGCGTTGTTACATAAAAGGAAACTATACAGGATATTTATCTCCATACCAATTACTACCCTGCCGGAGAATGTGTGGTTGACTACAAAAATAGTTAACTTGTAGTTAACTTTTCTCACGTCCCTTTTCACAATGTATGGTTAAGAGTGAACTTTAACTTTTGACAGTTCTTCATACAAAACTTGCCGTTAAAGTCCCTGTTATCTTTTAACCATACATTTTGAAAAGGTACGTTAGACTTACTAAAAGCTAACTGTAATGTCATCCAGAATAAACCCAACATTAATTCTTAAGTTGAGTACGTAGCAGAGATCAGCAATGAATCGTGTTTTTGCTGTTCATACTGACTCATGAAACTTTAAATATAAATACGTAGACATGGTTTAAACTCAACTACTCTGATGTACGCTCACTCTCAATGACATTAATTTATAACTAAGTTGAAATAAATATGAATGCGATGTTGACATTCATATTCACAGCACAATCACACTTACAAAGCAGCTCAGTTTGTTTTCTAATTTCAGGAAAGTACTTATACTACTCGCATTGATTTAACTCATTTAGCTCATGCATGTGTGTATGTTTGTTTAAAAGTTTAGTCATTAAACAGTTTGCAAGTAGTATACAATAGTAATAAATAGGGTTGTTTTTCAATTCCAGCAAAAAAGAAAACAAACAAAAATTAGCAACAGAAAAACAAACACACAACACAACACCACCTCATAATGAGAACTTTAATGTTCGTATGCGAAGTTCGCATTGTGAGCCATACTTATTTATTTTGAATCGTCCATAGGCATTGAGTTAAAGAGAGTCGAAATCAATAACGTCATAAATGTTGCTATGTATAAGTTCGATGCTCACTTCAAACTTTCAAGTTATTCACTTCATAGACAACATTGCAATAAATATGTGCGCGCATTGCGTACAAGAAATTAAGTCATATTTAACTCTATTCACTTTTTCACTACTCATTTCTGTTCTCTGGTTCGAACACGAGAATTTTTTTTAATTTACTGACTACCAGGTGATTTAAAAAAGTAAACATTAAGTTAACTGAATGCAGAGTGAGACAAGTGACTGCCGCCTAGGACATCGCAATTTTAAAGTAGTCAGTTGATTACATAGCGAAGTAATCCAAGTGTCAGTCAGTAGTAGTTGCAAAATAGTTGGCTTAAAGTTAGTTTAAGGCTAACGTAATTTCCGACAGGGTATGCTTACATGTATGAGTGTGTGTATGTGGTGATAGCAACAAAATACTTATGTACATATGTAATAATAAAAAAGTAAATAAATTAAAATAGGTATAAAAAGTAAAATAAAACAAAAAGTTTTTGCTGGAAAACCTTGTTTTTTTCAACTTACACAATAATAAAATTGCAATACATACGAGTATGGCAAGGCAAGAAGCAGAAACAGCGCATGATGATGATAAACATGGGTTGGAAAAAGGATACAAAAAAAAACAGTGTGGCGCATGTACGGGTATATAATAAGAGTACATACATATGTATACATAATAACAAGCAGAAGAAGCAAAACCTTTTTTTTTATTATTTATTTGGGGAAAAAGTAGGTCAATCGATAAAATTTTGCTACTGTATAGGTATGTATGTATGTATGTATGTATGTATGTAGCTAAAGGAAAGAAAGCAAGAAAAAAAGTAAACTAAAGTAAAATTCCACCCTCTTGAAGGAAATTGGAGCGCAGTTTTGTTGCTGGTGTGTAATATACAAATGTATTAGTGGAGGAGCAGCTGCTGCTGCCATGTCAGTTTGGGGCGGTAAATAACACATGCGAACTGGCAATTTGAAACTTACACAATTTTTGTGAATCTGGCCAAGTAACTAAGAAGCAAAAAAAAAGCCCTTTAGGAGCAGCATTAGAAAGAAACAGGAAAAGAAATAAAATAAAAATTATGATGTCAGTTCCAGTGGAGGGAGCTACAACAATATTAAGATGTTAAAAGTATGACAGGGGAGAGGTTTTTTCTTTTGTTCTTTTTTTTTCTGCTATAACATCAGGGTGGAGTTGTTTCTAAAGCTTTGTGCTTAAAGCTCTTTATTCAAATATTTTCAAAAGGTTTTTCAAACGTTTTCTTTTATTTTCTTTTTCATTTCTTGGCTTAATTTCAAAATTTTGTTTGTATCTGTAGAAATTCGTTTTGTTTGGGTCAGGTATAGGTACTTATATACTTTTTTTTATATTAAATACTTGTGTACATGTTTGCGCATGTTCTACTTAAATATTACACATACTTAAGCACAATTGTGTGTAAGTTTTTACATGCACAAACAAATGTAATTTTACACAATTACAAAGTATGTATTCCATAGAAAGTATATAATACATATTGTATATAATGTATATTTAATGTACATACAATAATTTCTTATATACATACATACATGCTTGTAATATATATTTCAGTGTACCATATATTTATAAACATACATACATAAGTACATACATACTTGTATTTTAGTTATTTTCATTTTGTTAGTCCTTATTGCCAGGGTGGAAATTGCTGCCTTAAATGCGTTATTGTTTGTCTGTATTGTACAGTTGTGAATATATGAAACTAATGTTACATAAATCAAGCAAAGGCCATGTCCAGATATGACATTTTTCTTGGAACAGCAAATTTGGTTTATTTATTTTTTTGTATACTGGAAAATTGTTTCACTCTAGCAGCTAAACTAATGTCTAAGAACTTAAGAAGGTCAGTCGTTAGAGTCGTTAATTTAAATTATAATATTCCAAATTGTTAAGATTCTTATGTAGATAGATGTATTTTTTTTAAAATTAGCTCGCATGTGTTTGTGAAAAATCTATTAAATATTTATATACATATGTATGTGTGTATGTATATGATTTCAGTTTTCAGGACATAAAAGTTCCAATTTTCATATCATATGCGTTATAAAAAATCTCACACATCATATCAATCACATACATATTAGCCGCGGGAATTCATTTATTTCCGGGCATAAAATCTTTCTATTCTAAACAGTCGCCGAGAAAACTAATAGTGCGTTTCCCTACACGAGTTTGGGCATACATATTTAAGGCAAGGAAGTAAATTGGCTTAAAAATACACTTTTTTTTTGAAATGTTCAGTTTTATTGATACCAACAGCGTGACCGTTTGACCGGTTAAGGTGGCAAATTGCCACTTTTTTCGACTGTCTTGCCACTTTTTATGCCCCTTTTTTTAGCGTAAATTATTTATGTATTTTATTTATTTAGTTATATTACATATTTTACAATGTAAATTTGCAGAATATGGTTGCACAAAAATGGACGGCTGACTAAGAATTAAATTAAATTAAATTATATAATACTACATTAAAAATTAACAGCCTTATTTATAAAAATTATTATGACTTTATAAAGACTTTTTAAGAAAAATTTTTATGTAAATTTTTTCTAAAAAACCTTTTTAAAGCCTTAATAAGTTTTATAAATAAGGCTGTAAAAGTTTAGTGTAGCTGTCTCGTTTTTTTAATGTTGCCCCTTTTTTTTTGAAAAATCCCCTATTTGTTGCCACTTTTTGGAAAATGTCATCGGTCAGCCTGGATATCAATGTAAAGTACAAATATGGAAATTAATAATAGAATATGATGTCGGGCAAATGTCCATGACTAGCACGTCGGCAGACCGACCCCGCCCCCTCTCTTTTCACAAAATTTTGAACAATCATTTTGCTTCGCTTATCTCGTCAATGCAGCGTCAAATTTTATCTTTCAAAGCATTCAGTTGTTTGTGGTTAGTTCAAGTAAGCCCGCTCGCTCAAATGGCCCCAGAAAAAATAATTCAGCGGCGTTAAATAAGAAGAACGAGGCGACCAATTGAGATTGTCAAATCGAGAAATTGCGCAATCGGGAAATTTCTCAAGTAATAAATGAATGGTTTGGCCGGCTTGTGGCTGTTTGGCTTGCTGAAACCAAAGGTTGGATGTAATGTATTTTCGAGGACTGGCTGTGGATTTTGTGGGCCGCATACACAGAAAAAATTTATTTGCAAATACAATTAATGTTTTTGTTATATCAATTAAATAATTAATTGAGTTTGAACCTACAACGATTTTTGTAAATACAATTAACGAAATTGTAAGTTAAAGGAAAATATGAAAAATATTTTTAATTAAATATATCAACAAATAATTTGTTGAAACTTATTTATTTTTTAAAATTTTTTGTTATATTAACAATGCGAATTAGAGATGATTGAAACTGTGATTTTTTCATAATGTTGCTCCTTGTGAATGTGATTTTTAAATTGATGTTCTTTTAAACTGTGACTGTGATCACAGTTTAGCTGTATTTTGTTTGTTCTGCAGTTCTGTTATTTTGACGAAGAGCAGCAGTTAAATTAAACAGTGACTGTGATCACGGTTTAACACATTTCAGCTCTTCTGCTTTAAAAGTAGTTATTAGTATTAGTGTCTTGATAAATACTAATAATATTAACAATATTATTTTTATACACAATCACAATCCTCGAAACGATTCTTTGCTTGTCTGCGAAAAACACTAACGGCCCTCTGTATAAGCAAAAATTGGCATGAAGTTAGCATAAGTGACGAAATTGAATTAGGTGTTAACGAGTTCCTCTATACAATTTGACATTCAAAATGGTCGCATTGCCTAATCTTAATCCACCTCTAAGTCCTAGCATTATTTTTAATGTGAACTTTCATGACAAAACTCTTTAATATCATATTAAATTTTGCCACTTATGCTAACTTCATGCCAATTTTTGCTTATACAGAGGGCCGTAAATGTCTTTGGGCGGATTTGAAACGGCAACCTCAGGGATAATAAACTGACTTGCTTACTTGCTCAGCTAAAGAGCAACAATTTATTAGATACACAAAAAGTTAATACACACAAAACATGATTTCTTGTTTTTTATACATGTGCGCATTCTGTTATGATATAATTTAACAAATAATTTTGTTTAATAATTTAATTGACTACAAAAATTTAAATTTGTTATATTAACAATGATGATTGTTAATTTTTAAATTAAATGTTATCAATTTGTTTTGCTGATTGAATTTCCATGATAATTTTTCTGTGTACGACAATTTGTTTTATAATTGAAAATGGGCCTCATCACTCAGTAACCTACCCGAGTTATCGGACATGTCACTCAAAAATCTTTGCATTTATATCGGTAGCAACGGCTGGTACAAGCCCGCTGACTTCCCCCTCTACGGCTTCATTTTTCTATTTTCTTCCAACTTTACAGGTAGCGCAAATGGATCATTAATTATATTGGACCCAAGTGGGCTATACTCTTAATTTTCTTTCATACTTACCAGCAACCCTGCTGACCTCACTTAACCCGACCTAACCGTGTACCAAGCGGGACCTGTAATCACAGTTTCCCATAAAAATTATCAAACCTTGCAATTGAACCGATTATGTATATGAAAAAGGTTCCAATAATTGTTTCTGGTAGGGTGGACCATCCACTAATATTGAGCCTCATTTTCGATTTTATCGTAAGCGATAAAAATAAAAGTTTTAAACGGAAGATTTTTTAATATTCAAATATGTTTTGGATAATTCTAAACTATGGGTAGGCCCATAAAATTTTAACTTCAATAAAAAAGTAAATTTTTTACTATATGTAACGCTTACGATTAAATCGATAATAAGGCGCGATGTAACTGATGTCGAAAAAAAATAATTTAATGTATTCTTTAGTAAAAATGTTTATGGAAAGTTTGCTTTAAACTAAACTTCAAACCCAAATTATTATTTTTTAATTTTTATTTCTTGCTATTGGGACGTTTAGGAGGTGCATTGCGTTGCATAAAATTCCTTAAATTTACTTCGATCCTTAGCTACTAATTTGATCTGCAGGGCAATTTAAATTGAGCAACTTTTTAGTTAGAGAGAGAGAGAGAGAGATAGAGAGAGAGAGGAAAATATGATATCATATTTTCGTATTTGAGCTATATAGCTCACCTCTTCATTATCTTCTCTCCTTTCTCTTCCATAAAGATATATTGAAGTTCTCTCCCTCCTTAATGCCATGGTGAATCAACATAACACAAACGTTTGCTTTTTCTCTCCTCCGTATGGATAATTTTGGTACCTTTCGTAAGCAACACGAAAATCGTACAATGTTCGCCATTAAATTATATTCTATTCCAATATAAAATTCTAATAGAAGAGGGCACTTTGAGATCGGAATCCATTTTGAACACCAGTTTTTGCTGATTTTTGTGCTAAGCCTGTATCTGCTCCAGTTCAACTTTAGTATAATTTTAATGCAAATATTTTTGTTTCACACTTTCCCGTTACTTTTTTTATTGCGCATCGTCAAAATATAATTTACAAAAAAAAGCGAAAGGTAAAACTAAATTTTATCAAAGGATATATGTATATATTTACATACATACATATCTCTAGTTTTCATTAATAACAACGTTACATAATATATATTTGAGAAGGGTGTGTTAAATTTCATAATGTCTTAACATATTAACATAGTTTAAAAAAATTTTTGTTGTGGCTCAAACAAAAAGGTCATAAAGTAATAAGACTTTCTCAGCTATTTGTCATAACTGCATGTAGAAATGCATGAGAGTTTACCAAAGGAATTGAGAGAGAAAGAGTAAGTAATGTGTAAAGGTGATAAAACCAAAATAAAAATAAGTACAGTCGAATCCGCTGTATCGCAACAATCTTTACTGAAAAAATTGGATTAATGAAAGCGATAAAAATCCCCGCACTTCGCTTTAGCGAAACATCGCTTTAGTGAAAATATCGTATTACTGAAAACCAAAAGCAAGCCAACAACTACGTTTTGTATGAAACTTACTTCGCTATAGTGAAAAAAATTAACAATGACAAATTTATTTATTAGAAATCGATTGCGTAACTTAAGACTTGAAAAATTGTGCATGTTTTGTCTGTTAAAAAAATTAAATGGCAAAATGTATTTGTCCTTTTCGCTCTTACGTATATTTTATTTTTCTATTATACTAATTTTAAGCAGTACGCTTAACTGTATTTATTTTTCAATAATTCGAATTAAGTTTTAGAGAAAAAATCGGATAACTGAAAAAAAATTGGGTTTGGTTATTTCCAGTAAAGCGGAGTCGAAAATATTTTCAATTGTAAATTATAAGGGGTTGCTCACAGCAGTCATATTTTTGTCGTTTTATTACTTCAAAACGTGTTAATTTGTGAGTTCCGTTTGAATACCCCAATTGTATATTATGTATTTCTCATTTCGATATGATATCAAATTGTTTTTTTTTAAACACTTTTTAGAAATTTCTAAGAAATTGTTGAAATTGTGAACGATATACATTATATTTTTCTAAAACAACAGCACAACTTCTAATTTTTTTTAAATTAGCTTAAAAAATAAAATTTTCTGGCTCTACTGAAGAAATTTGATTTTTGAACATACGCTGTTATTAATGAAAACCACAGATATATTTTTTTTAAATTGATTGCACCAAACCCAATATTTACAAAAAAAAAACAGTAAAATCCAGGAAATTTAGGTCCTTTCTAAAAAAAAGCTTTCAAAAATTTTATGTAGAAAACATTTAAAATACAAAAACAAAACTCATACAAAATTTTATTAAATTTCACAAAATTAGGCCCTTTATGTACATACTTACATATATTTTGTGCACACATTTGTACATACATATGTAAATGGAAATTTCTTACAACATTTAAGAAATTTATTATTCGACATATTGTCATAATTATATTTTAATTTGAAATTTATTTGCTGGTGGTTCAGCTTGGTCTATATACGCATTTCATTGTTGCTGTAACAAATCATCAGTAGACTTCAACCACACATTTTGAACAGTCACAAACCTCTTACTTTATGCACAGACTTTCAAAAACTATATGAGAATTCATAGAATAATAATATTTTTGAAAATCACAAAGACAAAATAAGCTTAGTAGGCTTTGAAAAATAATAGAAAAATAAAATAGATTCACATCGAATATAAATTATTTGCTGGGTTTTGTATGAGTTTCAAAGCCTACTAAGCTTATTTTGTCTTTGTGATTTTCAAAAATATTATTATTCTATGAATTCTCATATAGTTTTTGAAAGTCTGTGCATAAAGTAAGAGGTTTGTGACTGTTCAAAATGTGTGGTTGAAGTCTACTGATGATTTGTTACAGCAACAATGAAATGCGTATATAGACCAAGCTGAACCACCAGCAAATAAATTTCAAATTTCTTACAACATGTTAGAATTAATAAAAAAACATATTCCATTGATATATTCATTCATTCTTTCACTAAATTATGTAAGTTTTCAGCTGTAATACGCAGCAGCTGCCATACTGCACACAAATCGTTAACTACAATTAGTGACGACAACAACCAAACATAAATAAACCTTATGCATTTGAAATATGGCAGCCTTTCTTCCGTTAGTCGCCATGACTTCTTGCCTTTACTATACCAACCAAGCGGAAGTGGAAGCCGGATTGCCAGATTACGTCAGTGACAAACAATTACAGGGCTGTTCAATCATATCTAGAAAACAGTGCTGCCGTCAAATGAAATTTTTTAAAGCAGTTTTTCTTTCCTCTACAACTTTTTAAACTGTGAGAAAATTTTCCCGGGGAACAATTCCAACTAATAGCAATTAACTAATAGGGAAAACGAAAACTTATAATTGGAAAAAGGGAGAAATTTCTCGCGGATTTTTTTGTATGTATGTATGTATATGTGTGCATAACTATAAAACTGGGGGCAAATAACGGCATTCGATACGACGCTTAATTTGAAAATATTTCAATGGAGTTTATATGGAACTATTTTTAAATCACGAGTCGTATCGAATGCCGTGATTTGCCCCTTGTCTGTGGGTAATTCCACAGAATGTCACGTAAGTGAGCCAATCAATTAAACTTGTAGTTCAGATCAATTTGGTTAGATTTTTCCTTATCTTTTAACTTACGCTCCTCAAAAGTATATCAAGAAATAAATAAAAATTTTAAGTTGCTGTGAAATACAATTGATAATTGATTCTCATCGCACGTGTATGTCCCCTTACATAAGCGTAGCGGCTCTTCTCGTCAACGTAACTTATGGCGTTTTCTTTTGTGGAAAAAGTGTAAAATTTTTTAACTTTTTATTGAACAAAATACAATTTGGCGTTCGTTTAAATAAAAATTTAAGCTCGTTTGGTATGTTACAATAATTTATAATAAAATTTTTATTTCAGAAAATCATTTTATTTCGAATTTTTAATTGAAAAGTGTAATAAGTGTAACATTTTTTTCCAGAAAAGAAAATGACATTACACATACACACACACGAACAGATTTAATTGTAACACGAACAAATGGCGTGATCTAAAAGTAACATTCTTCTGGAAGTTTTATGTTAAAAAGGGTAATACATGTGATATCACTGGATTCACTCTAGTCGAGTGGAGTACTGTTTAAAAAAAGCGAAGTTAACCTTGTGGTATTCTAGCAATTAATTAATTTAACATTGCATGTTTTAAAAGCTCTTAATATCCGTGTTGCGTAAATAAAGTGCCTGGTTTGATAGGAATTGTACATTAATACTTTTTATTTAATTGCAAATATTCAAATTTAAAAAAAAAACAAAGTTTTTAAAAAGTAAAAACGTAACGCAAACTAGAACCCCAACTAAATACACTTGTATGTGTTTAAAACGTTAAATTTGGAACTTTGTTGTATGCAGAGAATATAATAGCAAAATATTTTTACTAATTATATATATCTGCTTATGAAACTAATGGTAGAATAACTAAAATCGCATCGTTCTACTTTACATCTTGCCGTATCGTTCAACTTTGTGCTCAAGTTATAGAAAACGTACAGCACTCTATTGTTGTTTGGCTTTTTATGCATTTCATATTTGCCAAGAATTGGCAAAACAATGCAATGAAGAATTTTAACTTTGTAGGCGACATTATGCATTCGACTCGATATACATATGTACATACAAACGTGTGCATATAATTAAGCTGTTAAGCAAAGTGTCAAGATAAGATAAAATAAGATAATTTATTTTCCAACAACAACACTATAAATTATTACTTAAAGAATACAATTTTTTAATACTCAAATCAATTATAATATAATGATAAACTTGAATTTAAACTAAATACGAACTGCCAAGGTTGTCAGGCCCTCATGCGGTGGTGGAGGTTTAAAAATTTGTTCACCATTTCCATTTTTATAGTCTTTGTAGGGGATGAAATTCACCACATCCCAACCCATACGCTTGCATAATTGGGCCGCATAGAAGCTGGTGCAATCAGCAGAGACCAATTTGTAACCCAATTGCTTAGCCAACCCCATGAGTTTTTCCATTAGACGAATGCCAATACTTTTGCCACGACAGGAGGGCTTAACGCATATCATAAAACAGTAGAGTATTTTATCAACCTCATAACGATTAAAGAGGTCAGCTTGGCGATTGGCAAGCCCAATTATTTGCATAATTTTGCCATGTATTGTATTTCCCTCCTTTTCAGCATATTCGAAATATTTTTCAATAGCAGCAGGCTCCTTTGGTACGCCAATGTTGACACCTACCAACTCCTCTTCACCATTTTCCTTGATTTGAACAGCCAATATACTGGTGCCATGTTTTAGCAAATTCGTAATATCTTTCGCATCACTTTCATTTGATCTTTTTTCGGGTTCAATACTGCCGAGGGGTTCATCTCTTTCAAAGTAATCGATTATAAATTGAGCAACGAATTCGTATTCAGCAGGCTGCACAATACGAGTGACAATATCATTAAGCGACATTTCACTTAGTGGATGCGTTTCATTGAACAGCGTTTTATAAACTTAATTAAGATTATATTTGCACGAAGAATTTATGCAGTTAGTCTGCATAATGCACTTCGTTGGGAGTAAAGCTTATTATCAGTAGAATTTTATTTTAATTTTTTTCTTTTCTTAACCAGCGATAAGAATTTTATGGCAAATATTTTTATAGAATATACAAAATTTATTTGTTTTTGGTCTACATAGCATGTCTGGATGCAATTATGCATTTCATTGCTTGACTTTTAATTGTGAACACCCTGTGTGTAGTGTATTAATGTATTATTAATGAAAGAAAGAAGAACAAGCTGCATACAAATTCTCTCAGAGAGCCTCTCTCTAAATACAATATTTTAAAAACACATGAACAGTGTGGACACAATTAAAAAAATTTTTAATGCTAAAAATGCTAAAAAAAATTTTTGAAAATGCTAAAATATAATGCTAAAATTTTAAAATGATTTTTTCATAATTATATCGTTATAATTACGAACCAATATTTTATTTAATTTTAATAAAACAAAAAAATAAAAAACAACAATTCAGGAACATACAAAATACAATTAATGAATTCATGAAACCTCTTGTATCTTTGCATGCTCGTATTATATATAGTATAATTGTGTAAAATTTGTGTTTGGTAGTTTTCATTGTACACAGAAAAAATTATTCCCAAAAAATGTTCAAACAAAAGTTTGTTTGAAATAAAATTTTGATTCAGTAAATATTTTTTACTATTCCAGTAAATAGTTTGATCCAATTTTGTTTTAAGCAAAAAAAAAAACCAATATGGAATGACAAATTCTACTTGATACAATTAATATAAAGTAATACTTGTAACAAAATTATTAAGAGATCATTTCTGTTCCAATACAGAAATTGCATACTGTACACAACAGTTATTTATTTTATTTACTTTTTATTTTCATTAAAAAATTTTGTTGAGTCAGACAATCTGTTGATTGAAAAAATTGGGGTTTTTTCCAAACAAATTATTACAAAATTTTGCATTTGAATTTACAAATTTCTTTCTAGGACCCAAATTGAAAAAATTAGTATTTGATTCAGAGAATTTTGTATTTGAAATGTAAAATTAGTTTTTTCTGTGTATATCCAGTAGCTGGATTCCGCAACAATGAATTTAGAAGTTTTCAACCCCGTAAAACATAATTTTGAATATTTACTTCTTTTCTTAGGCGTTTGACGTTTAAAACACATTAAAGTGGCTAGCTATTAGACGGTCAAATGCACAGTAACACATAAATTGACATTTGATATCAAGATGAATTTATCATCTTGTGTTGTGAGCTCTGATGATTATATCATAACACTGCCATAATATTAATAAATTGAGTCTATACGTGATGAATTTTCATCATGATATCAATTTGACATTCATCATTATATAAAATCATCAGTTGTAGACTCTATGTTACGAAAACACAAATGAAATTTGCACTGAGTTTGACAGAAGATCTATTAAACCAGTTGATGAATGATGACAAACACAAAATTTCAAAATTTTTTAAAACCAAACCAAGCTGAAAACAAGAATTTTGCAATATCACACTATTCTCAAATACCAAGTATGTACTACAGCCTAATAAGCGGTTAAGAGGTTTTTTTTTGATGTTTACATGGTTTCCATCATTATACATTTGTATAAAAATTACAAAATGCAATGAAATACATTAATTGACAGAGGTTTTTACTTATTTATATATATATATGTAAATGCAAAAGAATATATGAAATTTATAAAATTAAAAATACTAAATAATGCTAAAACATTAATACAAAAATGCTAAAAAAAATTGTAAATGCAAAACAAATGATTCACTGCTAAATCAAAATACATAATGCTAAATTTAGCAGTGAAAATGCTAAAAGGGTCACGCTGCACATGAAATAAAAGTTTAATAGCAGTGTTGCAAGTTTTTTTCTAGAGTTTATCCCCAATTTTTGATTTGTCATCCCCGAAAATCCCCAAATTGAGTTTTTTTTTATTAAAATTTTTTCTTTTGTGAAAAAAATTAAATTTTTTAATATTTATAATTTGAACGGGCTAAAGTTCGTATCGCTTTTTAAGCCAAATTAAGAAAGTTTCGTATATAAGGCAGAAATCTACATCAACTGACACCACACACAGTGGACCAGCTCAGAAGAACGCTGATGATGAAGGTTTAGTGGCTTTCGAAAACGGCTGGCTTTTCCGTTCAACTATGTGTTGTTGTCAGAATATTTACAACTAACTTTGATATTAATTTGTTCATTAATAATTATCACATGTAATTTGGTTTAAACAGCGATACGCACTTTAGCCCGTTCAAATAATAAATACAGAAATAAATTAAGTTCGAAATTTTTTAATTTTATTTAAAAAATAATGACAAAAATAACATATTTATTCAATAAAATTCATATACATATATAGATAGCTATAATAACATTTACATATATTCAGCCCAATTATGAATATTCTCTGCCCTATCATTTGTTCCCTGGGAATAATCCTCCTATTCTAAATAGCCGGGGAATAAGCAAATACGGGAGAGAGTAAAATCTGGATCAGCTGTTTAATGTTTTCATTTTATTCTGCAATAAAGCAAGAGTTCAGCAATAGAAATTTAATAACAGTTTTGTGTTTTCGGTGCCAATAATATTGTGTGTTAATATAAATATTTGTTTTGCTTAAATAAAAAATGAAATAAACAGATTAACCATAAACAACTATGCGCAATAACTTAATGCTGAGAAAGTGGAGCCAAAAATGCCCTGGTAAAGATGCGAGTGAATTAAATTTCCAATGACTGTATGTACAAAGAAATTTGTAAATTTCATAGTGTTTCTTATCAGTCTTGATTTTAGAAGAAAACAAATCTTGCATTTACTTGCTATATGAACTGTGTGAAAGAAGGCGTGCAATTTTAGTGTTTTAGTATATTTTTTCTAAGGGCAGAAAAAGCGCAGAGCTTGGGTAAAAATGCCTAAAACAAGAGAGAAATATACCATTCCGGTGCTTATTTATACATTTTGTAATAACATAACATTTCTTAGTTTGATTTTTTAACTTTTGCATTAGATCCCTTCAAATGTTTGGTGAGAGCACTCTCACAAAATTTCCCCTCTCCATCATATTTAGAATACCTACTTATTTCCAGGGTATTTTTTCTTCCTCTCCCTTATGTTTAGAATACCAACTTATTTCTCGGGGAGTTTTTTCCCGGTGAAATTTTAATTCATAGTAGGAGGAATGGGAAAAGGGAAAATACTCACGGGGAATTGATATTCATAGTTGTGCTGATTAATTTAATTTGTATTTATAAAACTTGTAAAGAAAAAATTACACATAGTTTAATATACACAAGTATAAACAATTTTTAAACAAAGTTTACCATTTCAAAAACTTCAAAATCGAAATAGCAGAGGATTAAAGTTGTCACAACAAATTGATTTATTTTTAAAGTGTGTGTGTGTGTTTATTCTAAGAAGTGCTTCCAACAAGTAAAATTGCATTTTGTTGCGTATTTTTGTTTTAGTAGTGTTCATTATTGGTTAATCTGCCTTGATACTTCTTCTTTATTAAAAACATTCACTTTGAATACTAACACACATTTTTAGACTTGACAGACGCACATTTGTCAGCTCAAAAACCATTCTTGTTTCCATCACTTATAAAAAAAATCCTTAAAGAATCCTTTAAAATTTGGTTGTCATCCCCAACAAATCCCTAGATCCCCAACACGAAATTTTGATCCCCAGCAGCGAAAAAAAATCCCCTATTCGGGGACAAATACCCTAAACTGGCGACACTGTGTAATACTGTATTTCATTTTGGTATGAAAATTTCAAACAACAAATTTCACAATATATACAATCGATACAGAGATACAAGAGGTTTTGTGAATTAATCAATTGAAATTTTGTACAGATCATTTTCGCTCGCTATGGCTCCGCATAAGTGTATGTCCTTTTTTTTCTAAAAGAACAAAAAAAAACATTTCATATTCACAGAAAAAAATATTGTTGTTGATTACAACTGGAATTGAAAATAAAACCAAAAATCAATTAAAAATCTGTTTGAGTCAATTGAACTTTTGTTTAAAAACATTAATTAATTACAAAATTTAATTGACTCAATTACATTTTTATTGATTCTTGGTTTTATTTTCAATTAAAGTGGTTGATAGCAGAAATTTTATTTTTCTGTGATTATGAGAGTCCTTAATGTCCCTGATTTTCTTAGAAAAAAAATTAAAAGAATTTTTGTTTATTTTTATTTTCCATTTTCACTTTCTAAGAAATATAACAATTTAATTAGCCTAGAAATCTAATATATTTAAATACGAAATGCTAAGGTTGTCAACCCCTCATGCGGTGGCGAAGGTTTGAAAATTTGTTCACCATGTGCATCCTTATAATCGCTGTAGGCGATGAAATTCACTACATCCCAACCCATACGCTTGCATAATCGGGCCGAATAGAAACTCGAACAATCAACAGCCATCAATTTGTACTTCAGTCGTTTAGCCAAAACCATAAGTTCTTCCTTTAGACGAGTGCCGATATTTTTACCACGGTAGGAAGGCTTAACGCAGGACAGAAAAGAGTACATAAAGCTATCAACATCGTAACGTTTAAAGAGATCAGCTTGACGATAGGCAACTCCAATTAGTTGTTTGATTTGACCATATTTTGTGTTTCCCTCCTTTTCAGAGCACTCGAAATATTTTTCAATAGCAGAAGGATCCTTTGGTACACCAATGTTGACACCTACCAATTCCTCCTCACCATTTTCCTCCACTTTAAAAGCCAAAGTAGTACTGCCATATTTTAGGCATTCCATAATATCTGTACGACTACTTTCACTAGGCTCAATTTTGGGTTCCGTACTGCAGAGCGGTTCGTCTGCTAAGAAATAATCGATTATAAATTGCTCAACATCTTCGTAGTCATGAGGTTGAGCAACACGTATAACAATATCATTAAGCGACATTTCACTTAGTGGATGCGTTTCTTTGAAAATCTTTTTATAAACTTAATTAAAATTAAATTTGTTCCAAGCAAGAAGTTATGCAGTTAGTCTGCATATTGAATTTCTTTGTGACTAAAGCTTATTATCAGGAGAATTTAATTAAAATTTTTTTTAACCAGCGATAAGAATTTTATGACAAATATTTTTATAGAACATAGAAAATTTATGGATGCATTTATGCATTTCATTGCTGGAAAGCAACACTTTAGTAGACTTCAACCTCAATTCTAAAAAGCTTATAAAACCAAAATAATGTTTTTTTTTAAATTCGTATTGATTTTGACACGCGTTAAATAAAAGAACATTTTAGCTCGTTATCGCTCCGCTTAAGAGTAGTTTCTTTTTCGAAAGGAACAAAAAATAAATTCAGTA
The DNA here is from genome assembly GCA_905220375.1 of Tachina fera. Lineage (NCBI taxonomy): Eukaryota > Metazoa > Arthropoda > Insecta > Diptera > Tachinidae > Tachina > Tachina fera. The sequence continues at coordinate 95,534,122 of LR999967.1, read as the reverse complement.
AAGTGCGACTTTGACTAGCGCACGAAGGGTTCCGTACGGGCACTAGATATGTAACAGAGAACAGAATGAAACCATTCGCAATTGTTAACAATTCATAAATTCGTTGCTTTTGTCATTTATTTATTCGACAACAATAACAAATGTATTGCTATGATACAATTCATTGCGATTTGTTGATTGCTCAGAAGCAGTCTGTTATTACAATGCAGTTATAACACAAGCAGCGAAATGAAATGATGCAGCATGAAAGAATGGATATCTTTCATACCATTTACTCAGTATTCGCTCATATTTTGTATATCACGCTTAAATAACAAATTTATTTTAAGTGATTTTAATGGATATAAATTAAAAAAAAAAACGCATTGTGAGGGAGGAAATTAAAATAAAAACTTAAATACCGATGTTTACGGTGTTAGAAAAAAATACAAAAAGTAAAATTTGGAAAAAACTTCGCACCGAAAAATTCGTCGCAAGAAATAGAAAACATGTGTGTATATGAAAATTCGTCGTTCGTCCCAGTTGTGTTTATAGCATAACTTTTTCATATAAAATTTCAAAAAATATATCGTGTCTTATGAATACTAATGTAAGAGTTTTATGCAAGCACTAAGTACAAAGATTGCGTTGTGTTCAATCACAGTAAAAAGTTTTTGCACCATTCATTGAGTGCGAAAATATATATAAAACAAGCAATGCACGCAATGAAATTCGCCACACTATCACTTTCGATTGTGCCATGCATTGTTTTTTTTTTTAATTTTTGCAAATGTTGTGTATTGACAACAATAGTTTTTTTGTGATTGCGTTCAGAACAAAAAAAAGAGGCATTCAATCTGTTCTCTGGTATGTAATACTATACGAAATTTAGTCTATATAATATATAGTTTTGAGATTTTTTTTTAAATTTGGGGTTTTGTCGATTTATTTTTAATTTTTGGCGATTTTTTTCATTTTGACGATTTTGTTCATTTCGACTATTTTGTTCATTTTGACTATTTTTTTTTTTGATTTTAGTGATTTTTTATTTTAGTTTAAGATTTTTTTTAATTTGGCGCTTTTTTTCGTTTTTGGCGATTATTTTTTTCCAATTTGGCGATTTTTTTCGGTTTGGCGATTTTATAATTTTGGAATTTTTTAGTTTTACCGTTTGTGAAAATTGCAAGAGTTTGCCTCGTACGATTTCCAAGATACAGCCAGTTGTCAAAATTACATTAACTGATAGAACACCCTTTATTTTTAATTTTTTTAAATTTTAGTGTTAATTGTTGCAGTCTGTATAAAAATGCACTAACTTTACAAATTTTAAGTGTCTATAATAATATAATTCTATGTATATTGCTAGTTTTGGAACACCCTATAATTTTTAACTATCATGAATTTGTTGTTGTAGCGGTCAAAGTTCTACATACTCTGTCCAAATTTCAGGTCCGTAGCTCTTATGGTTCTCGAGAAAATAGCCTGTGACGGACAGACGGACAGCATAGCGAAAACAATTGGGTGCATTTTTTTCACTTTTGGTGTACGGAACCCTAAAAACATCCCATACTATGAGAGGCCAGAATGTTCAAACTTTTTTTCGACGAACAACTTAAAGAATTTTTTAGTTTAATATAATTTTTAATCCCAAATTATTATTTTACTTATTTAGTAAAATATTTTTTTACTAAAAATACTGTTGCTAATGCAATTTATTAGAATAACTAAAGTTATTGTGTTAAAATTTCATTTAAACAAATGGAAAGTTCAACAAATATCAAAGTTGAAACAAGAACTCGATAATTAATATGTTTTTTTATTTTCTTACTTTACCATTTACTACATTGGCTGACTTTTTTCAGCTCGAATTGTAGTTGTAAGAAGTATGTATGCAAAGAAAATAAATGTAGAAAATAACAACAGCTATTCAAGAATAGAGTATTGCCACACAAGTACTTTTGAACGGCTGCAGTCAAGTTAATAATTAGTGTTTTTTTGGGAATTATTGGAATTTAAGTTTAGCATTTGCTAAACGCACTAATAATCCCAATTCAATGTATTTTTTAATAAAAATGACAATATCATTAAGCGAAATTTCGCTTGGCTGATGCGTTTGTTTTAATGCAATTAATTGAGATTATGTGTATAGTTCGTAATGAATTCAAAACAGTTCTATTTTTCCTCATTATCAGAAAGTTATATTTGTTTGTAATTTTTTTATTTTCCAGCAACGATAAGAAACCGGCGGTTAGAACATTCTTCAATGATTTGTTAAGCAATAAAATAAAAACAACGTGTTATCATTGCGTAAACTAGGCAAATGTTGGAGGGTTAATGTATGTATTTACCCTGTCGGAAATTACGCTAATTTTAAACTAACTTTTAGCTAACTATTTCGCAACTAGTACTGACTGACATTACATGACTGGATTACTTTTCAACTGACTGTTTTAACATTCCTATGTCCTAGGCGGTAGTCAATGGTCTCACTCTGCATTCCTTTTCAACTAACTTTAAGTTGATTTTTTTTTAAATCACTTGGTTGTGAGTAAATTTAAACACATTTTCTGGGGTTCGAACATGCATCATCACACGCTGTGTACTCAAACGCTACCACTCAGCTACGGTACCATCTAAAATAACAACAGCAAAATGTTAATATAAAACTGAAATGAGTTTCATATTAGCTGAGAATAAATTTGTTGGCTCTCATCAAATTCGATTACACACTCAACTTAAGAATTAAATTTGGGTTTGTTCTGGATGACATTGCAGTTAGCTTTTGGTCAGTCTAAGAAAAGTTAACTATAAGTTAACTATTTTTGTAGTCAACCACGCATTCTCCAACAGGGTATGTACACGTGCCTACATAAGTCTACAGACCAGAGATCAGCAATGAATCGTGTTTTTGCTATTCATACGGACTCATGAAATTTTAAATATAAATGCGTAGACATCGTTTAAACTCAACTACTCTGATGTACGCTCACTCTCAATGACATTAATTTATAAATAAGTTGAAATAAATATGAATGCGACGTTGACATTCATATTCATAGCACACTCACACTTACAAAGCAGCTCAGTTTGTTTTCTAATTTCAGGAAAGTACTTATACTACTCGCATTGATTTAACTCATTTAGCTCATGCATGTGTGTATGTTTGTTTAAAAGTTTAGTCATTAAACAGTTTGCAAGTAGTATACAATAGTAATAAATGGGGTTATTTTTCAATTCCAGCAAAAAAAAAAACAAAAACATAATGAGAACTGTAATGTTCGTATGCGAAGTTCGTATTGGGACTCATACTTATTTATTTTGCACCCGTCCATAGTCATTGAGTTAAGGATACTCAAAATCAACAACGTCATAAATGTTGCTATTTATGAGTTCGATGCTCACTTCAAACTTTCGAGTGATTCATTTCATAGACAACATTGCAATAAATATGAGTTCGCCATTTCTGTTCTCTAGTACAGACAGTGTGACCAGCAGTTTTCTGAAAAGAAATCAATTTGTCAACAAAACTCGCAAATTTTTTATTTAAAGTATGATCGACTGTTTAGGGAATCTTTTTTCTACAATTTAGTTTTAAAATTTTTATTCTTAAAATAGATACGTACTTAAAAAAAATGTATATCACACATAAATCTGTGGTTTTCATGAATACAGGCGGTGTATATTATATACATATTTCTCATTTCGAGATTATGATTTCAAATTCTTATGTTTTAAATGTTTTTTAAAAAGGTCTAATCTAGGCACATTCACCAGGTAGTAGCGGAAATGCAGCAGAGCTATTTTTGTTTAAATTAAAGTTCATCCAAAACTTCAAAAATTTTTTACGAAAGAGAAATTAAAAAAAAAAATGTAAAAAAAATTTTCAGTATCAAAAATATTTTATTTAAAAAATTCTTTGAAAATAAATTTAAAAATACGAAATAAAAACTATTCAAAAATTGTGAAAAGTGCTAAACGTTGCAAATTTTGTTAGTGGTAGCTGCCGTGGATAAATTTTTTGAACTTTTGGTGAATAATTTTTATTATTATTCAGTTACGACAAATTCTATTTTAGATATTTTGGATAAACTAAAAGCCATGTTGTTTTTTTTTCATTGTTGTATTTTTTCATTGTTTTTGTAATCCTGATAATAAATGTGCCTTAGGTTTAAGAAATTTTTTAAAACTATCGACATGTGTAAATCGTTTTTTTTTTCTAAAAAAACAACACAACAATAACAAAAAACATTTTTTTTGGCTCTATTGAAAAATATTAGATTTTTGAACATGCGCTGTTATTCATATAAACCACTGAAAAATTTTTGTAAATCATTAAAATTACAAATGCATAAAATTATAAATATCCTACAAACGTTTGGCAAATGAAGTCAAGCCGATATGGGGCGGAGATGGAGCGAATATCGGTTTGTTATTTTCGTCAACATAATCCTTGTAGGCAACGAAATTCACTCGGTCCCAATCCAAACGCTCACATACGCGAGCCGAATAGTAACTAGTGCAATCGGCCGTTATTAATTTATAGCCCAAGCGACGGCCCAAATCCATAAGTTCCAATTTTATGCGCACCCCAAGGTTTTTGCCACGCACCGTGGGCTTCACATAAGTCATAAATGAATACAATAGTTTGTCGACCCCATAATGCTTAAAGACATCAGCCTCACGACTAGCGACACCCAACAATTTCATAATTTGTCCATACTTGGTATTTCCATTCTTTTTTGCAGCCTCAAAATATTTATCTATGGAAGAGGGATCCTTGACAATAGCCGTGTTAACAGCCACCAATTCCTCTTCGCCATCATCTTTGACTTGCACACCCAAAATACTAGTGCCACCTTGAAGGCAGGCCAATATATCGGCGCGATCAGTTTCATTGGGTACAACTTTGGGTGCGAGACAACTTAGAGGCTCGTCCCGATAAAAATACTCAACGATAAAGTCAACAACTTGTGCATATTCATTGGGTTGAACAACTCGAAATTTAATATCATCATTCCACATTTCGGATTGCGCGCTTAGTAGTTTACTGACCTGTAGTTAAATTTCAACTAACATCAAATTTAGTCTTGAGTAGAGTGGTAACGTTTCCTTATAAAATATTTTATCAATTTATTTTAATTATATTTGTTTCTAATGCATGAGTTTGTCAATAATTTGGCAATAGATAAAAATCTTATAGAACGCGGGGAACTCTATTCAAAATATTAGTATAGTCATATTTCGTTGAAAAAAATTAATCTTAATTTAAATTGAGATAACGATTATTTACGAGTACTTTGAAATTCAGCAAATTCTACACTAATAATAATAATAATATGTAAAGGGTCCGCCAGATAACTTTTTTTTGAAAATGCTATAAAAAAAACTCTATAAAAAATACTACTGAAGCCTCGGCTGTGTGGCACGTAGCGCCGTCTTGTTGCAACCAAATGTTGCCATTATCCTCCTCTTCAATTTTTGTGAACAAAAGTTCGTTTAACATGGACCGATAACGATCGCCATTGACTGTAACGGCCACTCCTTGCTCATTTGCGAAATTATGTCTCTGGACCAAAATCCGCACCAAACAGTGACTCCTTTTTGGGTGCGTCGGCTTTTCAATGCATGCGTGCGTAGTTTTCTATGCCCCAAATGCGACAATTTTGCTTGTTTACATACCCACCAAGATCAAAATGAGCTTCATCTGAAAAGATGATTTTTTTTTGGCAAAATCGGCATCTTCTGTAAGTCGATCGCAGGCCCACTTAGCGAAGCGAAAACGCATTGGATGGTCAGTTGGCTCGTTCAGCGGAAGGATAAAACTAATTATCTGTCAAATCAGAGATGAGCCAAGTGTTACCATTCACGAAATAATCACTAGTTGAAAGGAAAAAAAAGTTAGATGGTGGACCATTTACATGACTTTTCGCCACTGTTACTTTTCATTTAAAAATGAGTTCACCTCGGAATGAATTCGCCCTGACTCGTACCATTACAAATCAGTGATGGGAATTGTAAATTTTGTTTTTGTACCGAATCTCTTTCTAAATAGTGCCAAAATAACTCGAATAGTGCCAAACCACTTTTAACATAATTTAAATGTGGGCCGTTAATGTTTATTTATGTATGTATGTACAATCTAAAGGATGTAAGGATTCTAATAACTCTTAAGCTAACTTAAAATGCTAATCAGTATCTGGATTCAGTAACTTTTGCGAACTAAAAATCGTAATATTTATCGATACATTTATTCGTTTGCAGTAACGATAACGTCATTCTGTAATGAATTAAAAATGAATTAAAGAAAACCCAAATGATTTTGAGCTTGCAATTATCCTTTTTTTCAGTTCAACTAACTAACTTTCATTGTATTTATTGTAGCAATACGATCGATCATCGTAATAAAATTAGTGAATTCATATATATTCCATTATATATTTGGAACATGATGCAAACTTTGGAAACCAATTCATTTAATAGTCCTTGAAGTTATACTTAGTTTTTAAATATGACATAAAATAAATGTAAAAAGACTTTATTTTATTTTTGGTTATATAACTGTATGCTGGGAAGCTGAATTTTTGGTTATTAATAGTTCAACTTCAGCTCCGCAATAAATTTCTTCCGTGTGAAGATGCTGAGAATTTATCAATATGAGCATCATCAATGTATTTTTTGTTAAAAAATGTCGACACAAATAACGATATCAAAAGAAAACCTTAAAATTAAGTGTACTCTTACATCTTTTTTTTAAGAAAATAACAAAAATACATCTTGCTTATATCATCCATATCACAATTTGATCTCTGAGTGGAGGTGCGGTATAGCACCACGCTTCCTAACCTACATATATCATCCATCAAACTATTTTATATGTATTAAGTTTTGTCATTACATCCCACTGTTCAAGGGATCTATCTACAACAACCGTTTTGGAGAATACCTAAGAATTAAATGAAGTTCTTAGTTTTAATACATATATCCGAAGATTTATAACATCATCTTTTCGACATGAGCTGTTGCAAAAAAAAATTCATTTATTCCTTTTAATAAATCGTCAATGTCTCTGGGCCAGTGCTGGCCAACGACAGTAATGTGTTCGTATCTATTCTATATAATTAATAGGCAAAAATGTTTTTTGTAATCTCTTTTACGCTGGTTAATCGGTTTTTGGTGTCTAAATCCTTTTTCATCCCACTGTCTTTTTCTTATGTATATTTATCTTTTACTTATGTATGTATATTTATTTCTTCACTATCACTATATTACAACAACAACAACAAAATAACTTCTAAAATTAATTCAAATACGAATAGCTAAAGTTGTCAAGCCCTCATGCGGTGCCGGAGGTTTGAAAATTTGTTCACCATTTGCATCTTTATAGTCTTTGTAGGCGATGAAATTCACCACATCCCAACCCATACGCTTGCATAATCGGGCGGAATAGAAACTCGAACAATCAACAGTGACCAATTTGTAGCCCAGTCGTTTAGCCAAAGCCATAAGTTCTTCCTTTAGACGAGTGCCCAGATTTTTACCACGGCAAGAAGGCTTAACGCAGGACATGTATGAATAGAGCAGCTTATCGACACCATAACGGTTAAAGAGATCAGCTTGGCGACTGGCAACTCCAATTAATTTCAGAATTTGACCATACTTTGTATTTCCCTCCTTTTCAGCAGATTCGAAATATTTTTGAATATCAGAAGGATCCTTTGCTACACCCATATTGACACCTACCAACTCCTCCTCACCGTTTTCCTTGATTTCCACAGCCAAAATACTGGTGCCATCTTTTAGACATTCCATAAGATCTTTACGGTCACTTTCACTAGGCACCATTTTCGGTTCCAAACTGCACAAGGGTTCATCCCGATAGAAGTTATCAACTATAAATTGTATAACCTGTTCGAATTCATTAGGTTGAACAACACGAATGACAATATCATTAACCGACATTTCGCTTAGTTGATGCGTTTCTGTGAAAAGCGCTTTACAAACTTAATTAAAATTATATTTATAGTTCGCACTAAAGTACTCTTTTTGTTCCTTTATTATCAATAAGAGATTTTTGTTTAAATTCTTTTTTACATACATACATACATACATACATAGTCGTATATTATTGTAAATAATAGAATAAAAACAATCCCCCTTATCGTGGTTGGCGTATTTCGACTTTGACTACGACGCACAGTGGCTCGTTTTGACTTTTTACGTTGCAAAAATCATAACTTTTGTAGTAATAAAGACAATTTAAAAATTCAGAAGGATATTGAAAGTGTGTATCAAATGTGTTTCAAAAACACACTGTGCTCCAAAAATTGCAGTCAAATTAAATAAGTTCATTAAAGTGCGATTTTGACTCGCGCACGAAGGGTTCCGTACGGACACTTGATGTATGATGCTATATGAACTTTAGCCTATATAACATATAGTTTTTTCGTTTTAAGGATTTTTTCGGTTTTTAGCGTTTTTTTAGTTTTGACGTTCTCTATGTGTTTTTTCGGTTTTGGCGATTTGTTTAAGTTTTAGCGCTTTCTTAGTTTTGGCGCTTTTTTCTCGTTTTGGCGATTTTTTTCGGTTTTTGGCGTTTTTTCTCATTTTGGCGATTTACTTTTATCTTACCAATTTTTTTTTCATTTCAGTGATTTCTTCGGTTTTGGGAGATTTATTTTAGTTTTAAATTTTTTTTTTAATATGGCGACTTTTTCGTGCGATTTTTCAGAGTTTGTGCGATTTTTCAGTTTTTGGCAATTTTTTTAGATATGGCGATTTTAAAATTTTGGGATTTTTTAGTTTTACTGTTTTTAAAAATTTCAAGAGTTTGCCTCTTACGGGTTTCAAAATTACATAGCCAATATTACATTAACTGATGGAACACCCTTCAGACGGACAGACGGACAGCGTAGTGAAAACAATAGGGTTCCTTCAGTATTTCTACTTCGTCAAGCATTAATATAATTCCTTTCTTAGTAAAATGTGGTGGCCTTTAATTAACATTGTTTAACTTTTCTTAAATTTTTGATTGTGCAAGGAATTGATAGCCCGCTGCAAAATCGCAGTTTTTTTAACATTTATTCTAGTGTTGCCACTATATTATTTTTTAAACGACACATAAGGTGTGGTTCACTGATTTACTACTGTTGAGTTTAAACTACATATAAATTTGAGTTTAGTTTAACTAAACCAGCGTTTAAACTTTGACTGAATTATTAACCCTTATTCTTATTGCAAAAAACGCGTAAAATGTATTTGGCAGCTTGTCTTTTCAATGCAAAATGTTTGGCATCATTTTTGTTTCAGCTGCCAAGCAATATGAGCAGTACTTTTTTCGCACGGAATTTTAAACAATGTTGCATACTTTCAAGCAATAAAAGCGAGGAATTTGGCAAAATCGCGAAATGGGATAAATTTGTTATACATATCAAATTTTTCGCAAGGAGAAATCAATTTGGCTCTAAAGTTTTCGCATATTCGATCAGACTACCACCCTTTAGATATAAATATTTTTTGTAGTGAAAAGGACCCCTATTGTTTTCGCTTCGATGTCCGTCTGTTTGTCACGGACCTGTAATTTTCACAAAATGTGTAAAACTTTGTCGGCTACAACAAAAAATGTACGACAGTTAAAAACGAATCCTGTTGAAATCATAATATAATATACAGACAATTATATATTAGAGCCCTGCATAAGACCATTTGAAAGAACTTTCAAGACATGAGAAATTTTTCAAATGCCTTATTGTCCTCAAAAACAAACACTGAAGAACACTGTTTAAAAGACATTTGTTTTAGTTATTTTAGGTATAGAAGTAAAGAAGCAAACACTTCGTAAGGAAAGAATTTGAGATGATTGCTTTTTCGTAGGAATGGGTGCGTATTCAAACTTCATGCATGTATATTAACCTGGCCGTTAGTCGTATCGTGAATTTTTTTTTTGATTTATTATATTAATCCGTATTGCGTATGTCACCTCTGCGAGAATTTCGTACTAAATTAAAGGAAATGTGTACAAGGTTTGTTTAATCTAGGACAAAATTCTCGCAGACGCATATTCGACGTGACATACGAAAAACGGGAGACTGTCTCTCCCCAAATCGGTTCAGTTTTATGTAAAAAAAAAATAAAAAAAAATTTCGCTGCGATGAGTAGTATTTTTTTGGGGGTGAGTCTGCCCCTCAAATTTGGCCCTCACATAAGTTGAGTGTATGCTCTTTTATTTAAGCAGAGAAACTGTCAGCTAGCACTGCCACGAACCATTTATATGAGCCACAAATTTTTTTTATAGCAAAGACACAAACTACATTGGAGATTCCCAAAACTAAGCTTAACATCTCCAAAATTCCAGAAGTTCCGCGGCACTTCCTCATTAAAAAAATTATTTGCTTTTGTGATCTTTTGTGATTTTCAGAAATATTATTTGTGAACTCTCAAATGGTTTCGGAAAGTCTTTGCCTAGTATAAGAGGTTTGTAACTGTTCAAGTGTGTGGTTGAAGTCTACTGACGAGATGAGATGCATATAGACAAAACTTAACCACCAGCAAATAAATTTCACTGATAGTTAAATATTTTCATTGCAAGAACTTTTTACTGGTTACGAGTAGTTATTTACAAAATATTCATCGACAATGAGAGCAATATCTGATAAATTTTGGTTATGTTTTTTCCAAATCCTTTCGTGATCTAACATATTTTTGTAATGAAATTAGTGGATCTAATGAAAAAATCAATATGTTGAAGATATCCTCATTCTCTCTAATGCGTGAAATCTTGCACTCCTGGGCTTCTGCTGCAAGTTCTCCAATTTGTAAGCACTGATATTCAATTAAATTTTTCGCATGAGCCAAAATTGTGTGCAGTGGTTTGCACCTACTGAATTTTAAGTGGGTTAAGGCCAGGATCTATGGGTAAAAGCTTGTACGTAGTGAACCTGCGACCAACGACGATTCGATAAATTTGTATGCTTTTCCACACTTTCATTTACAGCGGCGATATTCTCTTCAATGTACACACCACCTCTTCACACGTGTTGTTGTTATTGCATCATTTAAGAGGGTATGTGGTATCAAATCTATCCGATGTTCGTCGAATGACTTGTTCACATAAGTGTCATAAAACTCACGAAATCGTCTATGAGTTGCGCGAATTGGTGACTGATTCTCAAAGTATGCAAATCTGGGCAATTTAGTGGCGTTATTCAAGCGTCAATCTATTAATGACAATTCATTTGACATTTTACTATTTCGTAAATTTTATTCGGCTTAAGAAAACACTGTAAAATAAACGAGAATTTCTATATTTATGATTTTTCGTTCAAATCATAAATATAGAAACAAATGAAGGTCGAACAATAATAATTAAAAATTAACTAAAATATAAACGAGAATTCTTTTCTACATAGTTTAGGATCTGTCAAAACGACTCCTTCAAAAATATAAAAAATACATTTATTGATTTTCTTGAAGCTATGAACATTTCAATACTTGAAACTAATTACCAACTTTTTTTTTGTTGCTGGCAATTGATTAATTTTAGAGGTTCCACAGAGGAAAAAGTTTGGCAGCCTCTGATTTGAATGTCACACGCTTCATAAAAAACGAATGAAATAGTTTTGCATTTGATTGTCAAGCATAATGAGATTAGATAATTTAATTCAAATGTATTGTAATCGTTATTAGAATTGTATGTACATGTATAATTTAATTTGTTAAGCAATAAAAAATTTGGAAATCAATTTGGTTATCTAGTAAAAAAATATTTCTCAAGAGTATTACATTAACGAAATTAATATAAACATTCACTTAAATAATATATCAGAGCTGATAAAAATCTAATGGAGTAATTAAAATGTGATCTTGCAGTTTTCAGAAAAAGTTCTTAATGCTGAGTACACACTATCAAATTCTGTGACATTGCAGTTGTTGCCACTAGTGTAATTTTCGGTAATTTTTGCGGTTTGCGGGGAAAAGCAAGAAACATAATCAGCCCAATCATGAATATTCCCTCGGAATTTATTTGTCACAGAAAATAGTTTTCGCGAGAAAACATTCCTTCAATCATAAATTCTTTGGGAACAAAAAAGAATAATACGTGGCATCACCGCATTACGAAGCTCGTCGTTTTTCTTGTTTGTTGACATTTTGTTTTTGAGAGCAATATCTAATAAATTTATGTTATGTTTTTTCCAAATCCTTCCGTGATCTAACATATATTTGTGATAAAATTATTGGATCTAATGAAAAAATCAATATATTGAAGATATCCTCATTCTCTCTAATGCGTGAACGATGAATGTGTATCAGTGATGGCAACTTTTTTGGTTCTAAAAGCACATCAAAATTTCAAAAAAGCACTAAAAAGCGTAATTTTTGAGATCTTAAAAGAGTAAAAAGCACTAACGTGAAAAACGAGTAAAGATTCAACCGACTGAAGCTTGATAATTTTTAATATTTTTTAAAATATTCTCTATTTCGGCAATATTATCTATCATCTTTAATCAAATATATCAGACGAAAAAGGTATGTTTTACACTGAAAAAGTAAATACACCAGGATTTTCTATTAAATCAATTTTAAAAAAGACACAAATTTTTTAAAATCACTACTTAGTGTTTTTTCTTAGTTTGGCACTAACGCTCTAAATATGGCGTTTTTGGTATTCGGAAAGCACTAAAAATAGTGCCGAAAGCACCAAGTTGGTATCGCTGATGTGTATGCCAATTATTCAACCTTATTCCAGTTGTCGTCATCGACGTCACTTTAACACAACACCAAAAAATTGGGATTTGTTTACTTGCTCTCGAGAACAGTTTTGCGCAACTGACAATCTATTTCCGTTCCCTAAGGTCTAGAAAATAACATAAACGTGCAAATAGGAGTCAATCGTTTTCGATAACGGATACACGAGCATCAATTTTTTGATGTTGTGTTAAAGTGACGTCGACGGCGACAACTGGAATAAGGGTGATTATTTAGTGTGATGTGGGTTATGGAGTGTTGCCGTTTTGATTTTTTTTTAACTTTTGCCCTGATTTTGTGAAATAAAACGAATTTTCCTTTTCTTTTCCTTTTCTGGTTGGAGCGCAAACGAAAATATTTAAAATTTTATTTCCATATCATTCCAAAATATGTAATTGAAAAATAATATATTATTCCTCATAAGAAAAATCAATTCATAAATGTTATGTTTTACAAAATTTAAAATTGGAAATGAACCAAAATTTTCGGTTTGAAACGTTTCGTTCTGTCTTACAAAATTTGGCAGCCATTAGTACCTGTTTCACCATATAGAAAGAAAACTTTCGCTTTAGAATTTTTATTGAAAACAAGAACAAGTTTTCTCATCTCTCGGAAAGGGGAAATAATAGCGACGCAGCGAGGCTCCGGTTTTGGGAGCTCTCACTGTAATTATTTTTAGTCTTTGTTACAACAACTTTTATATATGTATTTTTATAAAAAAAAATGCAAATAAAATCTTTACTACTCCATATTTAGTTTACAAAAATAATTTTTAATCTAAAAGTTCAAGTTTTTTCTGTCAGTTCTATGTGGTGTCACCCACACATTTCAGGCGTCCATTTTTGGCAGTCACTCCACATGGTTGCAAACGTAATAATTGTTGAATAAATTTATTGAAAAATAATAAAGCTTAATTCTTAAGAATAATTAAGAACTTCAGTAAAAATATATTTAAATTTATAATTTAATTTATTTTAGAGTATTTAGACATTGATTAAGCCTTAAATATCGGACTATTGTAAAAAAACTTGTAGTCACAAAAAATTATTATTAAAATATAATAAACTTAAATTAATCGACAGTCAACTGTAACGTTCCTTCTCACAATTTATGATTAAAAGTTAACGTGAACTTAAACTGCAAGTTCTTTATACAAAACCTGATGTTAAAGTCTCTATATTAGCTTTTAATTGTACATTGTGAAAAGGGCCGTAAGAGTTGTTATTCGTTTTACGCTTTTAGCTCATAATAAAATACTAGATATGTACATACTTATGTATGTATTACAATGCAAAACTTAAAAATATGCCAGATTCATAATGAGATACTTTAAGACGGTTAATATTGTTATACTTTACGATACCTTGAAAAATAATAACAGACGCAAAGTGTTATAAGCTTAAACATTATTTGAGAAACTTTCTATTTACAATATTGTGCAGACCTTGAAAAAGTTTTTTGCTTTCTTATCTGGCTCGTCGCCATAATGGCAAAAGAGAGAGAGAGAGAGAGAGAGAGCAAAGATAATCATAAAATTCGCAAAATGTACTTAAAAAATATATTATTTAAAAAAGGACACTCTTAAAAAAATTACCTTTAAGAAAGTACCTTTTGAAAAAAGTATTTTAAAAAAGTATCTTTAATAAAAAATACTTAAAAGGTACCTTAAAAAAGTATCCTTTAAAAAAGTACCTTAAAAATGTTACATATAAAAAATTTACATTTTAAGAAAAGTACCTTTTAAAAAATGAACTTTTAAAAAAGTACCTTTTAATAAAGTACTTTTAAAAAATACTTAAAAAAACACTTTTTGAAACAAGTACTTTGTAAAAAAGAGTACCTATGAAAAAAGTATCCTTACAAAAGGTACCTTTAAAAACAGTACTCTCCAACAAAATACTTTTTTGAAAAAGTAATCGTAAAAAGTACATTTTGAAAAAGGTTACCTTTGAAAATGTACCTTTGGAAAAGTACTTTTTAGCAAGTCTTATTAAAAAATCCTTTTGAAAAGGTACTAAAAAAAGTTCTTTTGGAAAAGTTCTACTTGAAAAAATGCATTTGAAGAAAGTACAATTCAAAAGAGGTACATTTTCCAAAATTAACTTTCAAAAAAGTACCTTTTAAAAAAGTACTTTTAAAAAAAGGACCTTTAAAAAAACCTTTCAAAAAAGTGCGTTTTAAAAATGTAGCTTTTAAAAAATATTAAATAGCACCTATCAGAAAAATATATCTTAAAAAATAACTCTTAAAAAGGTTTCTTTAAAAAAAGTCTTTTAAAAAGTGCCTTTGCGAAAAATACATTTGAAAAAGTACTTCTGAAATATAAATGTTTTACAAAAGCACCTCATTAAAAAATAATTTTTAAAAATTTTGTTTTAAAGGGAACTTTTTGGAAAGGTAGTTTAGTAATTTAAGAGATGTATATTTTTCAAAAGTACCTCTTAAAAAGTACTATTTAAAAAGTACTTTTTGAAAAAAGTATATATTAAAAAGGATATTTAAATAAGTATTTAAAAAAAATTATCATTAAATTTTTCTATTAAAAAAGAATGTTTTGAATGGTCGGTCACCTCTTTAAGAGGTACAATTCAAAACGTACTTTTAAAAGAAATAACTTTAAAAAATTAGTATTTTAAAAATGTGCTAAATAATTATTTTTTAAAAGTTGCTTATAAAAAGTACATTTTAAAAAAGTATCCTTCGAACAAACTTTCATATGTCATAATAATGCAAAAGCGGAATTTTAAAGAGTGATTAATGCAAACTTTCACCGTCTGCGACGTCTACGGCGTGCTCCTGTTCCTGGATTATATTCGCCCAAAAATGCATTACAATTTGAGCAATAATGATTTCCAGTACGACAGCTGTTCATGCAGTAGGGCGCAATGCAAGCACAACAGCACCATCTACAAAATTTCAAAATGTAATTAGAAAAAAAATATACATAATTAATTTATAATATTTACCCCACAAGACACAATATCAGAGCACTTAAGTGTGTCTTAGTATTTGATATGTAAGACATGCTTGTAGTTTTATTAGCGCCACAATTGGGACACGTCACAGTTGATGGATCTGGTCCTAGTTTTGGTATAAAATTAGCTGCTGTTGGTTGGGCTGGAAAAGGAATAAAATATATTTTATTGATATTAAATTACGAGTACTATTGAGTTTTGGAAGGGTCTTGGGCCTCAATCTGTTTTGTATTGCAGATAAAAGCTTTGCATCAGCTGATTCTTATAAGTCAGCAAAACTTCACATGACAAATCATTACTAGCTCTTTATGACTCAACATCGTGAAACTAATCATAGCATAAATAAAAAAAGTTCTTCTAGGATTTTTATGTTGTAAAATTTATGTTTTTGTGGCGAAAATGGGTAAAGAAGGAAACAAGGCGAATTGACACAAGGTGGTCTTAAATTTGCAACTCTGCGTATTCGCCTTGCATATTTGTTAAGGCAGAATTAGTTTGTACTTGCTGTTCTGTTCTGAATCAGCTGTTTAGTTTCTGTTTAGTTGAAAATATTTATGTGTGGTTAGTTTTTCCTTTTTCGTTCTGTTCTGTTGCGGACAGATCTGTAGAAAATAGAATTCAACGTTAAGTGACAGCCAAAAGTATATGTGTATGGATTAGTGTGTTGTGATACTTTGTGTATAAGTGTAATCAATTCTATAGGTTGCCAGCTGATTTTTTTTAACAGAAAAAGTAATTGCAAAATATTTTATACGGAAAAAAACAGCACAGAACAGCAACAGAAAGTAAAGACTAATGAAGCGTTTAGTGTAAAATTTCCTGCTGTCAGAATATTTCTTAACGTTTTGATTCATTTAATAGCAGGGAAATTATGTCAGCTGGCGAATTAAGATCACCTTATGTGAATTCG
Organism: Tachina fera; assembly: GCA_905220375.1. NCBI lineage: Eukaryota > Metazoa > Arthropoda > Insecta > Diptera > Tachinidae > Tachina > Tachina fera. The sequence continues at coordinate 95,517,517 of LR999967.1, read as the reverse complement.
TCAAATTCATTCATTCATTCATTTCACTCACAATATTTTAGCAATAAAAGGAATAATGGATTTGGACATTCATAAAATTTGATGAAGTAAAACTCGGGTAATAAATATAACTTAAAAAAATTGAACTGCGGCAACAGTGATTTAATAAAGTCGTAGCGTTATTTTAAATACATTTTTTATTAAGAATGAATTTTACATTTTGAAAAAGAAATATTGCTCAAAAGTTGTCGAGTTTAAATAAAATTAATAATTACATATAATTAAAAGTTTTCGTATATATTTAATGGCTTGTAATAGAAGTGGGCGCGTATCGATTTTTTTCCAACACGACACGACCCAAAAATACCAAAATACCAAAATGCTCAACACGTACGAAACACGCACGCGAAAAATTTTCTCAACACGAAACTGCACAACACGCACGAAATCAAATTTAATACATACATACATACATGTACATATTTTTTTTTTGATATCAGAACTTTAAGCTTAAGGGCTTGTAGGGGTCCCACACTTTCAACAAATTTGCTGGTTTTGCATTAATTAAATTAATAAATTAATGCATACATACTTAAGAGTATTTTACAAAAAATCGGTTCGTGTTTTATCGTGTAAATTTTGCTCAACACGATACAAACCGAACACGCACGAATTAAGAATTTCTCTAGTTTGTAACATATGTATCTGTAACAATGGGTGATAAATTTTTTTACATTTTTGGTCTGGTTAGGTTAATTTTCGTCTTGGGTTTGATTGCTTTGCTTAACCAGTTTTAAATCGGTTCCTAGTGTTTCTTAATAAAATATGAAAATAAATTGATGCAAAGAAATTGAGAAAAATCCTTAAATTTTTTTTTAAAAACCATTACAATTTAAAATAAAAACTTTTTATGCATTCTAAGCTAAAAAAGCCTTTGCATTACAAGTGTTGATAGTTTGTTAAAAAAAGTTAAATACATATTTGTAAAAATGTATTTAAGATGAGGTGAGGTAAAGCTCAAGTGACTATTTTCGCCGCTTGTAATTTTAACATACATACTTCAAATGACAAATCATCAAAAGTATAAATATTTCAAAGAGAATTCAGCTGAGTATACACTTTAAATGAGTTTCCTTTGGTTTGAAACAAGAAACAAATATTATTTTATTGAAAATAAAATAAAATAAATTCAGTAAAGTGCGACTTTGAAACGCGCACGAAGGGTTGCGTACGGGCACGAGATATGTAATTCAATACGAACTTTAGCCTATATAAAATATAGTTTTGGCATTTTTTTTCGTTTTTGACGTTATTTTAATATTGGCGATTTTTTTTTATTTTGGCGATTTTTTTTAATTTGGCGATTATTTTTTGGGTTTGTCGATTTTTTCGGTTTTTTGATTTTTTTTCCATTTCGGCCATTTTTTTAGTTTTGAAATTTTTTCTCGTTTTGGCGATTTTTTTCGGTTTTTGGCGTTTTTTTTATTTTTTGGCGATTTTTTCGTTTTGGCGATTTTCGGTTTTCGGCGTTTCTTTATTTTGGCGACTTTATTCATTTAGGCGCTTTTTTAGTTTTGACACTTTTTTTTATCATTTTGGCGATTTTTTTCGGTTTTTGGGGATTTTTTTTAATTTTAGCGATTTTTTACATTTTGGCGATTTTTTTCATATTAACAATTATTTTGTTACTGGAGTCTTTTTCGCGTTTGGCGTTTTTTTCGGTTTTTGGCACTTTTTTCATTTTGGGGATTTTTTCCATTTGGACGATTTTTTCGAATTTTGCGACTTATTTTAGTGTGAGATTTTTTTTTTATTTTGGCGATTTTTTCGTTTTGGCGATTTTTCTTTGAATTTTTGGCGATTTTTTTGGTTTGGCGAAAGGTGTGAAGAAAGTTTCGAAGGAATAGTTCGGCTAGAATTACATAAAATGTAATGTAAAATTTTAAGATGCGTGCATAAGGAATGGTTGAAGTTTCGTAGGAATTATGGAGTATGAGAACTTGAAATATCATACTTAAGGGGCGTGGGCCCGGTCTTAGTGGGGTTGACCAAGTTTCGTAGAAGTGCATAAAATTAAATGTTGGCTCTTATGGGCAATATCGGAATGACTATTTTTTATTTATTAAGGATTAATTTTTATCGGACGTAATGTAATCATTCAAATTTTTCTGACGACAACTTTAACTTCTCAGATTAAAAAACAAAAAAATTTTTAAATGGGTTCGCAAAGATGGGAGTTACGAAATATGAAAAGTGAAATTAAAAAAAATCAACCAGTTTAAACATTTTTTAAAACATAATTCTTAAGGCCCAACCTAATCATATTCTTCTGTGAGTGATCCTTTAGAAAAATACTTCATTTAGTTCAGGTTCACACACTTAAACTTTTGTGGGTCAACTCGTTATTCAGCTGTAAGAAAGACGTAGAAGGAAATACAAATATCTATTTTTTTACAGCTGTATTACTCGTTAATCAACAAAAGCTGAAGTGCGTGAACCGGGACCAACAGTTTAACTGTTATTACGTTTATACGCACGACTTGTTTGCAAATAAAGCTGTAAATTGTTGCCATATAATTGTTTTATTGCAACTTACTTACTACGTTTATACAGGTGACTTATTCGCAAATAAAAATATTGTAAATAGAGAATTTTGTCGCATAAACGTCGAATTAATTTTTTATTTGCAAATAGCTAACTCTCAAAAATAATTCTTGATTAAAGGCTGGTACTCTGTTCGAAGTTGTGAAAAATTTTTTGACAACCATTTTTTTCAGTACCATTGATTATTTCGCGTGAAAAATTTGACATGTACTAAATGTAACCCAACTCGAGTTTTTTTCTATAAATTTCTAGCTTTTATTGCTTGAAAGTATGCAACATTGTTAAAATTTCGTGCGAAAAAAACACAGCTCAGTTTGTTAAGCAGCTAAACTAAAATGATTCCAGATTAATTTCGCATGAAAAAAAGGTTGCAAGATAGATTTTACGTTTTTTTCGCAACAAGAACAGAGTAGTACTTTTGCGAAATTATTTCGCAAATATTTATTTCATACCAAATACTTTTATATGTAGTTTGACAGCAATTCTCACGAAATTTTGAACAGAGTACCAGGTTTAACGCACTATTTGCAAATAAAATGCTTGACCTTGCGACACTTATAAATATTTGCCAATAAAAAAATAATAAATGGTTTAATATTCTACAAAAAAATTTTTTGTAAACATAAGTAACTTTTCTATAGAAGTGCTACCAAGTTTTTGTACATATGATATGTCGTGTATGAACAGTGAGGTAATTTACGAGTATTTGCAAATATTTTTATTTGCAAATAGTACGCGTATAAACGTAGTATGTGAAAGTTTAGTATTTGGTTTCTCTATGATCTTTTTTTATGATTATTGAAATGTGAGTAAGTGGTACATATGTACATATATGTATATGTATGTATGTATGGATGTGTGTGTAGTAAGCGTGTTATTTTTCCTAATAGCTTCAAAAAGTTTAACCTAACATTAAAATTAAATAAATATTTTAGAAATAGTACATATGTTTTTTGCAAGCATATATATACATTTGTATGTATGTAAGTATATACTTGTATGTATGTAATTTATTAACAACTTTTGTTTTATTAACAAAAACTTTTGTTTATTTATTATATTTTTTTTTGAAAGAAACCACATTTTGTAATCGTTAAGAGTGCCAGGCAAACTTAAGTCGCGCTTCAATAAGTTGCTAGTGAAAGACATACATAAGTATGTACAGTGTACAAAGTTCATATTCGCACACCCTCAACTTAAAAAAAAGAAAAACTCTTGTAATTAAATTGATAACTATAATTTAAATTATAATTTTTATTTTTCTTGTACGAATTTATAACAAGTAGCAAATAAAAAAAAATAAAAAAACCCGACTGCGACCAATTTTGAACGGTGAAATATCCTAAATGGCCATTCTAAATGAAAAATTATAAGAGAAACCTAAAGATGATTTGAAAATACCTGTCCAATGATGCCCATTTTAATATATGTATATTAGAGTGGGTAAATTTTTTTCTCGACCAAGCGGTTGTCAAAATCGCAATCTACGTCAAATTCTAAGAAGGTTTGCCTAAGAAACCATGGGTCTAAAATCAAAATCGAGCCTTCCATTTTTAACGAGAAACTTTTCTTTGAGTATTTTATATATTTTTTTTTTTTGATTTGCTAAAATTTTATTGAGTCTTCTTAGAAACTTGACAAAAGTTATTACGGGTACGTTCGTAAAAGCATTTATAGTGCACGTATGCAGCATCATTGATCATCTAACGTTCAAAAATGCATAACTTGGCAGTACTGTTTAGAGTCAAACGTTTTTAATGCATTTAATCGGCATACCTGCTGCAAATCTCTGCAAATGGCGCAGTAATGAAAAAAATTCAGAAAAATCCCAGAAAACCCAATTTTTTGGATTAAATTCGATTTTAGCGACCTCTAAACCTCTTCCGAAAAATCTTAAAAAAATCCCAAAAATACTTCACCCTTTAAGCTTTCAAAAACTGCTGGGGCACAAAAAATTTTGGGACACACTAATAATCACGCATACGCAGTAAAACCTGGCAGAAATGCCGCATTAATGCATGAATGCTGAATTTATGAACGTACCCTATGTTTCCGCTTGTTTGAAAGGAAATTTCATTAGCTTTCGAAAGTTGTTTAAACAACTAAACAATTGTGTTGTTTAAGTTAATTAAAAAAAAACTTTCAGTGAAATTTTATATTAAATCATGGAAAAAAGTAAAGCTCATGAAATTTCCTTTCGAACAAGCCGAAACATAATCACTTTTGTCAAATTTCTTAGAAGAGTCAATAATCACCCCTATTCTAGTTGTCGTCATCGACGTCACTTTAACACAACAACAAAAAATGGGGGCTTGTTTACTTGCTCTCGAGAACAATTTTGTGCAACTGACAATCTATTTCCGTTCCCTGAGGTCTAGACAATAGTATAAATTTTCCAATAGGAGTCAGTTGTTTTCGACAATGGATATACGAGCACCAATTTTTCGGTGTTGTGTTAAAGTGACGTCGACGGCGACAACTGGAATAAGGGTGAATATTTTAGCAAATTACAAAGAAATATATATAAAATACTTGAGGAAAGGTTTGTCGTTAAAAATGGAAAGCTCGATTTTGATTTTAGACCCATGGTTCCTTGAGCAAATCTTTTTGGAATTCGTCGTAGATTACGATTTTGACAACCGCTTGGTGATTTTTTTTTTACTTCATACAAATTGACATACTCTAATATACATAGTTCGCCTTTTTATTTTTTTGTGTTCATAAATGGGCTTCTGTTGGCCGCCATATCGAGTTTTGACTGATGTCATGCATTTAGTAACACCTAGGATTAAGACAAAATCGGTCCACGCGTTCGGTTTATAATATAAACTATATAAACTTTATATAGTGCCGCAAAGGAACACACATACATTCATACATAGGCGGATAAACACAATACCTTGAGTAACAAAGTTTACATTCGTGCACTAATTTAAAAAACTACTTTTAGTATACAAAAGTCTTACGGCCTGTCCCACGATGTCAACAACGTTCGACTTGTCGCACACTTACATTCAAAACAAAAACAAATTTTAATATTTTGTTGTTGTTTCAAATGTATGTAAGTGTGCGACAAGTCGAACGTTGTCGACATCGTGGGATTGTCGCTTAATTTTTCTTTTGAAATTGCATCAGTTTTTAATTTGATTCCTAAAAAAATTTATTTGAAGGAATATGAATTTTGTTTTTTAAAATTAGTAAATTCTGGGGTCTATTCGTTTCTTTCGATAACGAGCTGATTCGATCACGTTTTTCAATTTAAGATTATTACATTCGATATCTAACCATATTATTACACTGTTCAATATCTAATGCCATAATCTCAAACTGCAAAACGTGATCGTATAACATCGTTATCAAAAGCGACGATAAGACCCCTGCTTTTCTTAAAAAAAATTGTGAATAAAAGATGTGTATCTTTATTTAAATGTTTCATTAAATAAATCCTCTATAAACAAAATTTTGCAAGAAGTAGGTAATTTAAGTAATTTGATTTATGAGAAGGCAGTGGGTAGTTTTGTTTTGATTGAGGCCGTACGAATACTAACTCTGCATACTGTACATCCTCGATTTATGCGATTGCTAGTTTGTTAACATTTTTGTTTTTAATGAATTTAATTTTTTGTTTATAAAATCGCTAACTTACAATTTTAATTACCTTATATATCACTCATTTACTTGTAAAACATCATAACTAAAAAAATTCGATAGTTGAGTTAATAATGCAGCATTAATATTCATATCCTTGTACACATTGTGTAAAAATTTCATACAAATATCTTGGAGACTTAACTCTTGAGAGAAAAATAAAGTTTTGTGCAGCGTTGCCATAATACTTTTTTTAAAACTGTAAATTTAGAAGAAAAAAAAAACTGATTTTCGGGTGAAAAACCGAAATCAAAAATTTGTATTTATTTTTTCGCATAAAATTAATAATATTACAGCGGGAAATTGTTTGTTTCCGAATCACCCTAAAGACGTAAGGTGATTTAAATTTTTCATTCTGTTTCTAAGATTTTCTTTAATTTGAAGTCCGCAATCACTTTCTTAGTCAAAAGAAAGTGTTTTTTCCCTGTAAAATACCAAGATTTATCTAAGAGAGTCTTAAAAAATTTTTATGGCTTCAAATTCTATGGAGTCTAGCCTTCAATTTATTGTATAATATACAATGTATATTTCGTCGAGTTTTATCTTATGTTCATTCTATAATTTATCGAATTATTTCAATGAAGAAAGAGTGAAACTTTTTTTATAGGACGTAGTACGTCTTGTATTTTGTTTTGATGTATGAACTCAACTGGCAAACAATAAAACCGAATTCCATATAGACAAACACAACTTTCGTAGAGCTAAGTGTGTGTATTAAAATGGAAAAACGGCAAAATCTGCACAATTTGCAGAAAAACATATTTTTATTTTTTAAGCAAAAATGCAGGGAAAACTGCACATTTGGCAACGCTGGTTGTATGCTAAGGCTCAGTTAGCCAACTGCAATGTAATGTAAGTGCAACGTAGGAAACGGCTGATGGATATTGTTATGTGAAAAGTAATTAAAATGGTTATAGAGATGTAATGTAACGTAACCTACTTTTCATATAAAAATATTGATCAGCTGTTTCCTACTGTTGCAGTTACATTCCACTACTGTCGGCTAACCGATCCTTTAAGTTGAAAATCATAAAATATAGACATATCGTCGACATAGAATAGTTTTGCTCCATCGAAATTCTTTTTACAAAAATGTACAAAGTAAAGTTAACTCTTGTTTTGCTTCATTTCTATAAAAAACTAATAAAAAAATGAAGGTGCAAAACATCATCGCATTCAGGCGCAGCCGCCGATTAAATGTTTTAATATAAACTTATTGAACACTAAAATAAAATAAAAGAACCTTAATTATGCATGTCTGACTGTAACAAAAATCATTCAATTTCATTATTTACATTCAATACACTTTAATTAATTGTTTTTCTTGTGTAAGCGGATCGATAGTTAAAAATATTACGGCCGTGGCTTCTTGATCGGCGTTAACCGATCGACTTATTTCTCTGGACAGCAAGAAAATTAAACAAAACAACAAATTCTCAATTCACAGCTGTGACACAGCAGTACCCCCAGGCGAGTCTATTTTAGACTACGGGTGTGGCAATCCCGGGGCCCCAGCTAGGGTAATGTGGCTTTTTCCACTGACGGACCTTTGGTACATTACCCGTACAACTTATGTGTTACTACCCGATCTCTGGAAACAGAGCAAAGGATGTGCACATATTTACAAAAGCAAAACAAATATTGTACGCCCGTTGTTGTCAGTTAGGTGCAGCGTCACCTAGAACTGCCTTTGAGTTCAAAAGACGACAGAGGTGAAGCCCTTGTGGTGGAATTTCGAGGTCTCACCAGAGGCTACTTCTGATGCCACGGGTGCCGGATGCCCGACAGCTGAGTTGCTTAGAGATAAATGCATTGCGGTTGTCAGGATCCTGTGCTGAAATGGTTGTTTGTCCAAAGGGACGTTGCACATATGTTCCCATATCTGTCATATCTTAGTAGGCACAGGATTTTGATGGCGAGCTTGCGTTATTCTCGCGTGGGTGTTTCTCGCTGCTCTGAAGTTTTGAGTGCATGTGGCGGTCGTCAGTTTCCTTTGCTAAAATACCGAGTTCGTCCTACCATACGGGGTTAAAGGAATGATTTTGGTATGTGTTGAGTAGGCACTGGATATTTGGCGACACAGGAATGCATTCATTTTGGATAAGTGGTTAGATGTGCCGGCAATAGTTGAGCAATTTTCTTGGGGACCTCGTTATTGGTGTATACAAAACACCATAGCGTAGAAGCCGGAGAATTATCGTGGTGGCTGTAGTTGCTACCAAAATCGCTGGCGTGACGCGGTCAGCCAGGCACTATTCTAGGTGCTGTTGCCATTCAACAGAAGCTGCTATGGGCACAGACGTAGCAGCAGAGTTTAGATAGCTCAAAGTACCTCAGCAAGGTGCTTGAATGTAGTACAGTGATAACTATGTAAAAAGATTGTAACCTATGTGCCTCTATGGAGTGGACATAGGTTCATTCCAAAAGGGTGCACGGGGCGTTGGTCTGGCGTCTAACCCAGCACCCGGTGCTTTGGCACCCGTGGGGTAAGGCCGTTAAGGCAGGTACTCACGGGAAGCTATTGCACATCTGTGACACAGCAGTTAAGTATACATATGGAGCACAAAAGCTACTTTTTGAAAATAAATTAAGAAATGTGGTGTATGTGGCACAAAATATATTTTAACTTCATTCATGTATGTTCACAAAAATTTTAAATTTTCTCCAAAACATGTGTCGCAAGCAGTGGTGCAAATACAAAAGAAATCCATCGTTAGTTCTTAGTAGTTTTTCTCCACTCCAACTTTGTGGCATATGAGCTAAACCTATTCTGAGGCGACGATATGTAGTTTTTTTAGTTTGTTATGTCGTTTTTCAACTAAATGAGTGAGATTTCTAAGCGACCTGGATGGATGTATGTATTAGAGAACAGAATGAGACCATTCGCATTTGCTAATAATTCATAAATTCGTTGCTATTGCCATGCATTTATTTGACAACAATAACAAATGTAATTGCTATGATACAATTTATTGCGATTTGTTGACTGCTCATACGCACTCTATTATTACAATGCCGCTATAATACAAGCAGCGAAATGAAATGATGCAGCATGAAAGTATTTCTCTCATACCATTCACCCAGTATTCGCTGATCTTTTGTATATCACGTTTAAATAACAAGTTGATTTTAAGTGATTTAATGTTTATAAATAACAAAAAAATGCAGTGTTATGGAGGAAATTTTAGAAAAAATAAATCCCGATATATACGGTGTTAGAAAAAAAAAAATAAAATACAAAAATCAAAATTTGGAAAATGTAAAATACATCTGAAATGTATTTCAAAATAACTGTTTTATATAAAATTTGACATAAAATACATTTCAAAACTCTATCGTGTTTTATAAATATTAATGTAAGAGTTTTATACAAGCACAAATTACAAAGACTACGTTGTGGTCAATCACAGTAAAAAACATTCGCACCATTCACTGAGTATTCGTTGCTTTTGACAAGACCAGTGAACAATTATATAAAACAAGCAATGCACGCAATAAATTCGCTGCACTCTTCTCTTTTGATTGTGCCATGCGTTGCTTATTTCAAATGTTGTGGATTGACAACAATATGCAGGTTTTTTGTGATTGCGTTCAGAACAACAAAATAAGGCATTCAATCTCTTCTCTGGTATGTGTGTCTGTCTGTATGTATATATTTAATATTTTTTTTTACTAGTAGTATGAGTCATATTTTATTATTATTATTTTTTTTATGAAAGATATTTCTTAACAAATTTCTTGTTATCAAATTAAAAAGAACTCAAGTTCATCACTGATTAATCTGCGGGGCAAATTACGACACTAGTTATCGAACGAAATTACGAAATATTTCAATAGAGTTTATATGAAAATATTTTAAAATTTCTAGCCGCATCGAGTGCCGTAATTTGCTCCCTGCATATTTTGTATAATTTTAAAATAACTTATGAACTACATTTTATGGAAATGATATGGCAACTCGTGTTCTTGTATCTACTCATTTATGTACAGTGAGCATTGAAAAAATTAAACAAACATTCAACACAGGGATGGAAAATAACTTCTTGTATTTTGTACCAACTATGAAAACAAAATGTACTTTTTACACGATCACGGTACCACTTTTTTAATATCTATTAATAAAACCAGACGCGTAAAAAAATGTGTATAAAAATTCAGAAGTTTACAATAAAAAACAGAAACTTAAACAAAAATGTGTATACAAATTCAGTATAATAAAAAATATAAAAAATATTACATTCATAAAGGCACATTAGTAGATTCGACCATTATATTAGAGATTAAAGTAAAACACAAACAAAAAAATTAAAGAGAACATAGACAAAATTAATGTTACCATATAGAGAAACATTGACATTTTTAAATTGAGCCAAGTAACTCGCGGTAGTACCACGGCACCAACAAAGTAAAAAATGTACCATAACAAGTACAATTGTACCATGATTTCCATTCGTGATTCAACATAATTGCATAATTTTCTTTTTGTAAAAATACGCAGACTAAACAGACGTTTGATTTATTAATGGCTTTCTTACTTACTGGTTATTGGCATTCCATCAGTGTGTTGTTGTTGTTGCGTCAAAGGTTGCTGAGGTTGTTGATTTGCTGGCAATGGAATATTTGCATGTTCTACTATAACCGGCAAATGATGACTCATGTGAGGACTATAATGGGTACTAGAGGGATAATTTGTGTCTTGATTGCTTGGTGTCCAACCTGTGGGAGCTGAAGGTGTGGCCTCTCGTGTGGCCACATCGTAAGTTGGCGGTGGTTCCACGGGCAAGCCAATGGAAGCAGCTGCCGAACTGCGTTGATCCACTGATATTGCATTGGCATCGGGATAGAGCATGGCATGTTTCTGATCCATTTTGCAAGAGATTACTTTTTGGTTAATTTTACAAAACTTTTTTGTGTCTCCGAATACTTTTATTTTATGCAACTTTTATTTTTATTTTTTTTTTTAATTATATTTGCTGTAGTTTTGCTTTTCAAAAAAAAGAGAGAAAAAAATAAAACGAACTTATCACAGACACTGCGTATTAACAACTAAACAAACAAAGTTCAAGCTTTAGATTTCAATTCTCACTTTTGTGCTGGTATTTGTTTTGCTTTTGTTGTAGCTTCAACCTGTTTTTAAGTAATTTTTTCTTTTTATAATATAATTTTCTATTCAAACCAGGCATGGAAAACAAAGCTTTTATGAATGTTAATTAAACTTAACTTAGCGTTGGTAATTTTTAAATGGAAGATATAAAAAAATTATTTTTACAAAGAAAGAAAAATTTGGAATTTGTTACGAGTATATTATTTTTTGAGGTTTGTTTGATTAACTTAATTATATTTCCTCTTAATGCTGATAAATAAACTCGAAGTATGCTTGTATGTATATTTATTTTATATTTATTATTTTGCTCTCATTTGCTTCATATTTTAGTGGCCTGTTTTTGACAAACGCACATTACTGTTACACAATCGAAATGACCAGCGGCGGTATTCGGTATTTGATGCAAATAGTCTTGCGTAGGTGTAAAATGCAAAATATCGTTGCTTACATATTCTGTTGTTGCATTTACACTTACGCAAGACCATTTACATCAAACACTGAATACCGCCACGATTTTATTTCATCAATTTATGTAGTTCTCATACACAGCCTTATAAAAGCAGCTATTTTTTATTATAAGTTTTATTTTCAAAATTACTTTTTAATCATTATTTCTTGATTTTTATTCATTCCTCAGAAAAAAAAAGTTATTTCTTGGTTTTTTTTTAATTCCTGAGGACATAATTTTGTTTTTTAGGGTTACTTACGTACACCAAAGGTGAAAAAAGCAACCGTATTGGTTTCGCTACGCTGTCCGTCAGGAACCGTAAGAGCTACGGACCTGAAATTTGGACGGAATATTTAGAACCTTATCAGCTACAACAACAAATACATGAGAATTAAAAATTAAATGGGAACACCCTCCCAAACGAGCAACGAAAAACTTTAAAATCAGATGTAATATACATACAATTGTATGTACATATGTATTTATATTGACACTTGAAATTTGTAAAATTAGTGTATTTTTATATAGACTACAGCAATTAACACTAAAATTAAAAAAAATTAAATAAAATTAAATTTTGACAACTTGCTATATCTTGAAAACCGTAAGAGGTAAACTCTTGAAATTTTCAAAAACGGTAAAAATAAAAAATCCAAAAATTATAAAATGTACAAACCAAAAAAAAAAATCGTCAAAAATTTAAAAAAAAATAACCAAAACGAAAAAATCGCCAAAATTAAAAAAAAATAAATCGCCATATTCGAAAAAATCACCCAAATGAAAAAAAATTTTCAAAATTAAAAAAAAGAAGAAAAACCGAAAAAAATCGCCAAAACGCAAAAAGGCGCCAAAATAAGAAAGAAGAAGCGTCAAAACTAGAAAAGCGCCTAAATGAAAAAAGCGCCAAAAAACCGAAAAAATCGACATAAATAAAAAAAATTCCCTGAATGAAAAGAATCGCCTAAATGAAAAAAATCGCCATAATTAAAAAAATCGCCAAAACGAAAAAAAATCGCAAACATTAAAAAAAACTGAAAAAATCGCCAAAAAGAGAAAAAAAAATCAAATATAAAAAAATGACAATATGAAAAACAACGCCAAAACCGAAAAAAACGCCAAAAACCAAAAAAAAAAATCGCCTATATGATTTTCAATTGCCAAAATTAAAAAATCGCCAAAATAAAAAAAAAACGTCAAAAACCAAAAAAATCGCCAATACGAGGAAAAAAAGTGTCAAAACTAAAAAGGCGCCAATAAACGCAAAAACACGCAAAACGAAAAAAAACGCGTTAAAGCGAAAAAACACAAAAAACTAAAAAAAAATGTCAAAACTATATTTTATATAGGCTAAAAAATTCGTATTGAATTACATATCTCGTGTCCTCAGAAAATTAAAATTATTTTTTTGAGTTTTATTTATTCCTCAGAAAAAAAGTTTTTCCTTGGGTTCCGTACACCAAAAGTGAAAAGGAACCCTATTAACAATTAACACTAAAATTTAAATTACAGGGTATTATATCAGTTAATGCAATTTTGCCTACATACATATGTATGTAATTTTGACAACTAGCTGTATCTTGGAAATCGTAAGAGACAAACTCTTGCAATTTTAAGAAACGCTTAAACTAAAACATCCCAAGATTATAAGATCGCTAAACCGAAAAAATCGCCAAAAATAAAAAAAAATCGCCAAAACAAAAAAAAACGCCAAAACTAAAAAGATTGGTTGTTTGAAAAAAATCACCAAAATGAAAAAAAATCGCCAAAGTTAAAAAAATAGCCAAAATGACAAAACGCCAAAAACCGAAAAAAATCGCCAAAATGAGACAAAAGGGCCAAAACAAAATAATCGCCAAAATAAAAAAAAAATCACAACAACGAAAGAAATCTACAAAACTAAAAAAATCGCCTATATGAAAAAAATCGCCAAAATTAAAAAAATTGCATAAATGAAAAAAACGTAAAAAAAATCGCAAAAACGAGAAAAAAAAGCAAAACTTAAAAAATTGCCATAATGAAAAAAACGTCAAAAAAGTTAAAAAAATCGCCGAAAAAAAATATCTATCCCAGCAAAAAAAGAGACTCCAAAAAAGTCATGAAAATGTAGAGTTTGCGATCTGGAAGTAGTGAAAATTTCGATCCGTTCTAATGAGTTTTACATTGGGTTGTCATTGCACGAAGTTCTCTTTTTTTGATGCCTGGTCACTTAATTGGAAGCGATATTAAGAAAAATTCCCTTTTTGTGTTCTATGATAATATTTTCATCTAGGAAAAATGATAAATAGTTACCTATTTTAACAATTCTTTTCTTTTTATACAGTGTTTTCATGTAAATTTAAGCAAATAACTTTTAAATTTTAGACTAAAATTAGTTCATAAATTTCTTTAAAAAAATATTTTTTTTTTAAATTCTGATGAGTAATTTCTAACACTATGGAGGAGTTACAAGGTTTTGTATGACTACATGGTTTTTTGCTCACTCTCGGCAAATTAATAATATCGATTTTTTGGAAGCAATTTAAATGTAGTTCCACTAGAATGACTTCCATTTTTTTCACTGGGATGTATATGAAAAAATTTTTAAAAAATTAAAAAAATCGCCTGAACAAAAAAAAATGGAAAAAATCGCTAAAATGTAATAAAAAAACGCCAAAAACCGAAAAAATCTCCAAAACTAAAAAAAATCACCTATATAAAAGTTATTTCTTGATCTTCATTTATTCCTCAAAAAATTAAAATTATTTTTGGATTATTATTTATTCCTTAGAAAATTAAAGTAATTGTTTTATTTTTAAGAAAATAAATTTTTTTTATATTTTTATTTCTTACGTACCTTTTCACAATGTATGGTTAAAAGATAACAGGGACTTTAACGGCAAGTTTTGTATGAAGAACTGTCAGTTAAAGTTCACGTTAACTCTTAGCCATACATTGTGAAAAGGGACGTTAATGTGGAAATAAAATAATTTTTTGATATTTATTTATTCCTCAGAAAGTTAAAGTTATTTCTTGATATTTATTTATTTCTCGGAAAATAAAAATCAAGAAATAACTTTTATTTTAAAAATCAAAAATTATTTTATATTTTCTGAATAATAAAATAAAATCAAGAAATAACTTTTAGTTAGTTAATGGTTAACGGTTAGAAAATAATTTTTAAAATAAAACTTATAAACGTTACGATTCCTGATTTCTATATATAAATAAAATTGAGGGACTAATTACGGGAGTATGACTTATTAATGATGATTATGATGATGTGGATGAGCCGTTTCTTTTCTTTCTTGTTTCATTTCGTCAGTATTGATTTGAAACATCGCCAATCTCCCAGTTTCACTTGCTCGTATTTGAGTTTTTCTTTTGGAAATGACTGGAGCTCGTTTAAGCCATCTTCCATAGACCGTGTTTTTTTGTTTTGTTACTTGTAGTTGAGTGTTTTTTCCTGGACAATCCTCGAAAAGACTATATAGCAGCCATTTAATCCTGTAGTAAATGAAATTAGTTTATTATTGCACAATATCTATTTAACAATCTGAGCTTGCTTAGAGTATATGAAGCGTTTTATCTTCTAATTAAAATGCCACAGTTTTGGCACATATTCCTCATCTGTGGCCATACAAAATTTTTTTGCAACTCAGATGAAATCGAAATCTTTTGGATGATTTTCGTTCATTGCTTCTAGAATTGAATTTAATGCACCTGCTGTCATATTCTTGTTCATTTATTTTCGTTATAGTTAAAACCCTCAAAAAGCTTTTACCAATTTAAACAAAAATATTTTTTTATTAATAACTCACATTTATATTAATTTAATATTTCACTTTATAATATATAAGCCAAAACACATAAAAATTATTTGTTTCTTTACAGATATACTTATACGAGTATGCCTTCATGCACATCAATTCTACAAATGTACATCCCCTGAATGGAGAAATATCAGAGGAAGCAACAAGAAGAAAATATCGAAAAGATGAAAAGATAAACATAAAACTGTCCGTTACAGAAATTCGTGGACTACATAATCCGCATCTTCAACAAACTTCGTATGTCTGAACATCCATTGCCAATATGTAAATTGGCACAAACTTCCCAACTTTATTAAAAGCAGCAGTCAGTCAAACTAAAAACTATTCGCATATTTCAACTGCTGGGGCTCTCCACTGTAATTCGAAATGAAAGAAAATATTTTCCAATTTGCATATTGTTGGTATAGAACTCCAAGAGCATTTTCTCTCCTTTGGAATAGCAGAGTAGACTCTCTGAAGTGCTTCGTTGTGTAAAACTTTTCACTTATTACTTATGCTTTGCCAGAAGCAAAAGTAATTACACAATTGAGAAGTTCTTAAACGCTAAGTAATATGATTAATTATTAACATAGATTTAAGTATTTTTAAAATTTTAAGCTGCGTGTTGCGATGTTACCGCTCACGTCGACTGCTGATTTATTTCCACGGAATTTTGTTGTTTAGCAGGGCCATCTCTACTTCTAATAGCACGTTATTTATGGCTTTTTGGGCCAGTATCTATCCTTTGCCGTGGTTCCAACTTTTCTAACTTTTCACCCCAGTACTGAAGTGTGCTTTAAGTAGCTTTGACACTGACTTTGGGTTTCAAAGAATTTAAAGATGATTCCTGATATAATTGACTTCTTGCACGTTCACATTCTGTAATTCTGTAATTTGAATTGTAAGAAGCGAAAGTAATTACAGAAATGAGAAGTTTTTAAACGCGTATATATGAGTATGTATTACTAAAATTTTAAGTTTTGTGTTGATGTTGGCTGTTAATTTATTTTAATAGGCCTAGCTCTGCTTTCAAAAGCAATTCATTAATAGCTTTTTTTTTTGGCAAGTATTCTCTGCTGCAGGTTACTCTTTTCCAACTTGCCCAATTTTTCCTTCCAGTACGTGAGCGTGGTTTCAGTGTTAGTGGATTTCGAAGAATTAATTGAAGATATAGAGGAATCGTCCGATTCCTGAAATAATTGACTTCTTGCACCTTCACAATCATTCTGTAATTCGAATTGTAAGAAGCAAAAGTAATAACAAAATAATGAGAAGTTTTTAAACAATGGGTAATATGAATAATTATTAACATAAATTTGAGTATTTTTAAAATTTTAAATTGTGTGTTGATAATACCGGTCACGTTGACTTTATTTATTTTAACAGAGTTTCTATTTAGCAGGCCCAGCTCTGCTTCCAATATCACTTCATTAATGTATTTTTTGGCATGTATCCTTTGCTGTGGGTCCATTTTTTCCAACCCCAGTACTTGAGCGTGGTTTCAATTTCACTGAATTTGGGTTTCGAAGAATTTAATGATGATAACAAGGAATCGTCCGATTAATGAAATGATTGACTTCTTGCACCTTCACATTCATTCCGTAAATGAACTCTTTTCTGACTCGAATTCCACAGGCAGCATATATTCGTTTTTATTATCGAAATTAAATTCGATTTGAATGTAATTCCGATCACGAGTGTGTGCATGAACGAAATGAATAAAGTATTATGATGAAGGTATTCATAAGCATCATTATTAAGTTTCCTGTTGATGTCTAATATACATAAATGATTTAAAAAAGCAGCTTTAATTTATTGTCGTAACAGAAAATGAACTTACCACATTTACAGGGTTTCCGGTTTTATCCAGAAATTTGAGAGCATAAAATGTCCATGCTATTGGTATGTATTTATGATATGTCCCAGCACCGGAACGTTTATAGTTGGCAATCCGTTTCATTTCCTTCCTATAATTGAACTATAATGATTTCACATTTTTTCTGACGTCTTCAACGGTTGCACTGGGTTTAAACTTTCTAAAAACTCCAAGTAACCGCTCGTACGCAGCCGCTCTTGTAAGTTTGTCATATGTCCGGTAACTTTTGTAAATTAAAAATGAACTCCTTTAAGTTTTCCTTTTCGGACTGGCATTTTACCGGCATCTCATATTAATTTTCGCTGTTTATCTCCATTATTTGTGGTAATAGAAATTTAAGAGAATGATGTTTCTATCCTTTAGGTATGTATGCATAATCTGTCCCAGCAACGGAACGTTTGGATTTCTTTATCCTTTTTAGCTCCTTCCTGTAGTTAGACTTCAAGGAGTTAACTCTTTTCCTCACGTCCTTAGCCGTTGCACTGGGTTTAATTTTTTTTAAATATTTACTTAGTTACTTATTGCTCGAACGTGCGAGTTTTTTCAATTTCTAGAATTCTCTCATTCGATATCGAACAACACGCATAGCATTCGGTAGCAAGCAGTCATTCGAATGCAACTATTCGTATTTTTAGTAGCAAGAGAAAAGGGACTCGAAATAATATTCTGTGTTTTGTAATTTTTCCATATTGTCAAAAATATAATTATTATAAAATAAATTAATTAAATTTAAATTTGAATTTAGTTTTATAATTAAGGTGTTATTATTATCTGTTAAAGTAAAAAAAATATAAATTTGTATAAGTAATAATAATGTAATAATATTACAACAACAATCAACAATAAAAAAGAAAATAAAAGCTATCCTTGCTTAAATATGAGGCTATCAGCGCAGAAGTGGTGTAACCCACATTGGTTTTTTGGTTACTGTTCTGATAATAAATACATTATTTATAATACCAACTATCTAAAGAAAATGGAGCTGAAATATCGTTTTTGCACACATCATAATATTGCAAAGTAATACAGCAGCTAAATAATTAAAAAGAGCAATTGTTTAAAAATCTATATGTGGGCTACACCACTTCCACTTCTGCGCTGATAGTCTCATATAATATTATAAATGTGAATGCGAGTTTGTTTATTTGTTTTTTTTGTTTGTTCATTATTGTGAGAGCACTCGCACGCGTAGGCGGTTTTGAATATCGCTGATCAAGAAGGATAAAATACAAGTTTGTAAAAAATTTTTCGTTCTGCGCATCTACGTCACATCAGCCAATCGTTTAACAAAAGCAAAAACAAAACATAAACAAACAGTCAGATTTATATATACAAATGAAAGAAAACTAAAAAAATTTTTAAAATAAAAGCAATCAGTGTTCTTATATTTATTAAATATACATGTATTTAAAAATTAAAATCAATTATTTTTGTGTATTATGTACATACATATATCATTGTATTGTATTATAGGTTACACATAGGAGCTTTAGCTAACTTTGAAACCATTTGAGATAACGGGAAATGCTTTTGGAGATAAATGCATTACCAGATAGGCTTCCTAATAGGCCAATAAAAAAAATCGAAAAATTACACATAGGTGTTTTGGTCGGCACACCGACGATATGTATGTATGTTCAATTTCTAGAGCTTTCAGTTTCTATTCTGGAATACAGGTCGATAAAAGTTAGTTAAATAGAAAACAAAAAGAAAACTGCAAAAATGTAAAATATTTTTTGTGAATTGTAAAAAATTCACCGTTTTTGAAAGAGAGAGAGAGAAACACGTTGAAATTCTCACGCTTATTCATGGTGGCCAGATTTGACGATTTATCGTAATTTTGACGATTTTGGCTTGCAAAAATAGCATTTTGACGACTGGATGATTTTCGCCTTCAATTTGACGATTTTAAAATGATTATAAATTTATACCATTTATTAGAACCTTAAAATAATTTTGGCCTTGACCAAGAACTTGACAGCTTTTGAAACAATATGCTATAAAACTAAAGAGTAAAATTCAATAGATTCTAATTTTGGTATTAATATTTTTGGAATTAAATTTTTTCTAGCCCTGTTATTGTACAGAATTTATCAATTAAAACAATAGAAATACAAAATTTAGACAGTCAAATGCAAAAAGTATTTAAAAAAGTTACGAGTAATTTTTAAAAATTAGATTTGCTTGAGTGTGATAAATTTTATTCAGACATTGTTGAAATTTATTCAAGAATATTAGTATTTGTTGAATCTAAAGTTAATCAAATTGAAAAATGTGAAATCATTAAAATGTTTTTGTATGGAACCGTGTGATAAAATTGTTATAAAATTTTACTTCGAAGATAAATTAAGTCCAATTGATCCCTAAAATATTGTTATAGAAAATAAAAGTTCTTTCTAGGATATTCTAAAAGATTTTTCTCATATTGTTTGTTAAAGAATGCGAAACACAAGAAATTGAATCTAAATTCTGACAGTTCAAGTTATTAAAATTGGAAAAAGTTTTCCCTGATACACACTTTAAACTTTTAGATTTGGGGAAAAAATTCCCGAAATAAAAAAATAATTTTTACTTCTTTTTCAATTTTTTAATTTAATTTTATAAAAAAAAATGTAGTTTCACCGTAATCTTCAGCAATCGTAGAAATAGTATTTAGTCAAGTTAACTTATAGAAAGATTTTGTAACAAATTTCGTTTCTAAACGTTTCAAATTTGTATAAAAAATAACGAAAATTCGTTTTAAAAAATATTTTATCCATACAAATTTCAAAACGAAAAAAGTTTCTATTTACAAAATTTGGCCCTTAAGCAAACCCAAAGTATGACATGTAATTATTTTGTTTTTTAAACAATTGATTCCTTTTTTGATAAGAGTTCAGTTTATTTTATACAAAAACTACGAATATACATTTGTTGTAGGTATTATGTTTTCGTTTGAAACAAGTGTTGTTTATTTTGACGATTTTTCATGCGAAATTTGACGAATTCAAACATATTTTATCTGGCAACTACGGTCCCATTTCATATAAATATTCATATTTTGTTGGCTTAACATTTCTTTCTTTTATTATTTGTTTGAGTTGCAATTCAAATAGTTGAATCCTGGTATAAATACATACATACATACTTACATACTACTGTGGTGGTTATTTGCAAAAATTTGCTTATTATCTGGTACATTTTGAAAGTTATTAAATATAACATAGAGCATAAAAATCTACATATGTACATAGTTTAAAGATAGAAAAAAATACAAAAGACTGTTTAAAAAATTAAAATTTTAAACACTGCAACAAGAAAGAAGCTTAAACTTAAAAAAATCTCAACAGCGGTAAATACTGTATATACATACATACATATGTATGTAAGTATATCGAGTTATTATTAAATATTATGTTTTAAATACATACTTACATATGTATGTATGTACGTATGTATGTACCCAGCAAAATATTTAAAAAAATAGGTAATCGGGTTTGGAATTAAGCATTTTTTGGTGGACGCACTTCCCTACTGGATTACCAACTTAATGATTTTAACAAGACGTGTGACTAAAATAATCGCTTCTTGACAAGTACTTACTTTTTTTATTTGGCAACTTGTTCACGTAATCTAATTAATCTAAAAATTAATTCTCATTTAGCAACTTTTACATTATTTGTTTAAATTTTAGGTAATGTGATTTGTAAGCGAGTAATGAAATTTGGTAATCAGAAATGTAAGTCATTATATGGCAAGTAATTCTGATGGTAATGTGTAATTTTTGTGCCCTTAATTATGAAAGTGGTCTAAATCATGTGCATTTTTGCTTCAAAACATCAAATAGATCTTAAAAAATCTCCAATAAATATTTAATAAATGTTAAATAAATTTATGTATACTAATCGAGACTAGTAAAACTCTTAATTAATATATTGCATAATATAAACATATTTTTTGATTTGTTCAAATGTAATCTACTAAATATCTCGACCAAGGAAATATATGACTAAGACCACTTTCATAATTAAGGGCACATATGCACATACATACTTATGAGGAGTCGCTGAGCAAAAGATGCTTTTTGATTATTTCAAAATTTTGGAAAATCAGAGATAAGTTTTTTCACCCGATTTTTTTTATAGCATGAACCCAGAATATATATGTACATAACAATATCCTTCCTTATTATAAAATGCATCAGACCACAATAAGTCGGGTCGGAACTATAAATTTTAACGATGTACGAAATTAAAGTACTTTTAACATGCAAATAGCACGTTTTGTTAAAAAAAAACAATAAAAGAACGTTTTGTTTAAAATAAAATGCAAAAAGAACGTTTTGGTATGTGTATTTTCGATATGGAAATATCGTATAATCGAATATATTTACATATGTACATACATATGTGCCCTTAATTATGAAAGTGGTCTAAGTCATATACATATGTATTTCTTTGGTCGAGATATTTAGTAGATTACATTTGAACAAATCAACAAATATTTGGCTTAAATCTAGTTTAGGGGCACCTCCCCAAAATGAATAAAAAAGTATCTTATCCTATAGTAAATTCAAGAGTTATAGGCCTCTGAGATTCTAGTACAATATTGTGATTATACGGTGTTTTTCAACGAATATGACCAATATTGGTATTTCAAAAATTAAAAAAAGTTATGCTATCCTACAGAAAATTAAAAAAAACTTTGCAATCCAGAAAATCATTACTAGACTGCGCCGTCTCATGAAATACCAATATTGGTCATATTCGTTGAAAAACACCGTATAATCAAAATATTGTACTAGAATTTCAGAGGCCCATAACTCGGAAACTAAGCCTTGCCGCCAATATTTTTATTTAATTTTTTTTCTTATTTTTTAATTTACTGTAGGATGGGATACTTTTTTTTTAATTTTGGGGAGGTGCCCCTAAACAAGATTTGTTTCAAATATTTTTCTATTATGCAACATTTTAGTTTAGAGTTGTAGTAGTCTCAATTAATATACATTTATTTAATATATCGTTGGTTTGACCCACCGATCATTTAAACAAAAATTAGTTAGGTATTGGGTAGACATAATTCGAATATCCTCTTCCTGAATCAAAAATATGTTTCACGAAATTAATTATGGTTTCTGAGATATTTAATATTCATACATTTCAACTATTTCTACACTCAGGGAAAAGCTGCAACTTATAAATAAGAACGCGTCACATTTATTCAATAGTTTTCAATATAATAGAAAATGTATATTAAAATACTTAAAAATAAATAAAATTAATAAATTAATACGGTAAATAAATATCATGTCTTGAAACTCTCTTAAACTCTAAAAAGGGAGAAATTTGGAATACATCACATCTATCGCAAAAATCTTGAAAATTTGCAACATTGAAAACAAGCCCAAAACTTATTAACACGTAATAAAGTGCAAAACATTATGAAGATTCAAAAAAAAAACCTTATTTTTTTTAAATTTTAAGTCCTTAAATAAAAATAAATAAAGAAACCTAAAAAATTTGGACTAATTTCATCTTTTGCACAACAAAAAGAATTTCGCTAAAAACTGCAATATATTAAACAAGCCATTATTTTTATTAAAAATTGCTAAAACTATAAGGAGTTCTAAAAATTCCGTAAAAACGCGAAAATTGCGAAAATTCGCCAAAACTTGCTTGCCAAAACTTAAAGGGTGTTCCAAAACGAGCAACGAAAAATGTTAAAGTCTCATGTAATATAATTACATACAATTGTATATACATGTGTATATTGACACTTGAAATTTGTAAAATTAGTGTATTTTTAATAGACTAAAACAATTAACACTAAAATTTAAAAAATTTTAATTAAAGGGTGATTCATCAGTTAATGCAATTTCGACAACTTGCTATATCTTGAAATTTGCAAAAACGGTAAAACTAAAAAATCCAAAAATTATAAAATCGCCAATCAAAAAAAAATCGCCAAAAATTAAAAAAAAAAATCACAAAAAATTAAAAAAAATCGCCAAAACTAAAAAAAATTGCCAAAATTAAAAAAAAATTCTAACACTACAATAAATCGCGAAATTCGAAAAAATCGCACAAAAGCAAAAAAATCGCCAAAATGAAAAAAACGCCAAAACGCGAAAAAGGCGCCAAAACCAAAATAATTAATGGTATGAAAAAATCTTCAAAATGAAAAAAATCGCCAAAATTAAAAAAATCGTCAAAACGAAAAAAATCGCCAAAATAAAAAAACGCCAAAAACCAAATAAAACTCTTCAAAACGAGAAAAAAAAGGCCAAAACTAAAAAAATTGCCGAAACCAAAAAAAAAACACCTATATGAAAAAATCGCCAAAATAAAAAAACGCCAAAATAATAAAAATCGCAAAAATTAAAAAAACTTCAAAAACCAAAAAAAAAACGCCAAAACGAGAAAAAAAGTGCCAAAACTCAGAAAGCTCAGAAAAAAAAGCTTAAAACCGAAAAAACCGAAAAAATTCTAAAACTATAGTTTATATTGGCTAAAGTTCGTATTCAATTACATATCTCGGAATCCTACGTGCGCGGGTCAAAGTTGCACTTCACTGAATTTTTTCACCTTTGGTGTACGGAACCCTAAAAAAACATCAAAAAATTAGATTAATCGCAAAAAAAAACAAATTGATATAATGACAAAAATTACAATGTCTAGTAAAAGTCATCTTGAGCTTATCCTTAAACCGATCAACTTATTTCTATGGACAGCAAGAAAAATAAATTAGAAGCATTAAATTTCTTCTCAACAAGTTTCTCCATATACAGCAGTAAAGTTGTATACATATGTATGTATGTATGCAGCACAAAAAGCTACTTTCTAAAAATAAATTACGAAAAGTGGCGTATGTGGCACAAAACAGTATTTTTCTCTTTTCACAATGTGGTATTAACTTCTAGCTGTATTCGTGAAAGTTCACAAGTTTCTTCCAAACATGTGTCGGAAGCAATGGTGAGAATACAAAAAAAAACTCTATCGGGTATACTTTGAGAAAACTTCATGTAAACCTTGTTTGTCGTTTTTCTCCATTCTGACTTTTTGTCATATGCTCCAAACCAATAATGGGCTGACGATATATTAAATATTTATTAAAGTTTTTTTAAAGATTTATTTAATATTTCGAAGTAAAAATGTATATGACCGCTTTCATAATTAACACCCCACATAGGAATGTGTTAGTGATGTAACGAATGTCAAATTTTGATATTCGCGAATGCGAATAAGAGTATTTGAAATGATATTCGCGAATACGAATATTTTAGGTGAAATTTATAGCCATAAAATTCGATTTATGTTTGCTTGTTGGCTAGTTTCGTTGCTGCTCAAGGATCTCGTCAGTAGGCTTCAACGAAAAGATTTGAGAAATAAACTAAAAAAACTTATAGTTGAGGTCTAATGACTTATTATTATTGTTGCTTGACATCAAAGTGCTAATGCATAAATATTTACCAAAAATTTAGTATTGTAACGCTTAATATTTGTCCAATATAACTTAAATCTATAAATTAAAGGAATCCTTTAAATGTCATGGTATAATTAGTCGAATCGTGTCGTGTTACTTTTGAAGTGGTCGTATCTCTCAGTTATTAAAAACGTGAGGTTGCGAGCGAATTTGTGCTCTGTTATTGTATTTCTCTTCGCTTTATACATGTGTGTGAATGTAAGTGAGAGAGAAGTTGACGTAGAAATCTATTTTCTGTAGATTTCTACCTCACGGACAATTACGATACATATTAAATAAACAGTAATAATGTTTTATTAATGTTTCAGTTTGTTTTAGCTGATCCGTCTACTCACGATACGATTCTACTAATTCTACCATTATGATAGCTTAATATACATATGTATGTACATATGTCCAATAAAACTTGTTTTAAATCTTTAATTTTAAGTTTTATATTATTCACCCTTATCGCGAATCTCAAGGGAATAAATTCATGGGAATAATTTTTTTATTCTTATGAACAACAAATTGGCATCGCCAATTGTTCGGGAATAAAATAAACATCTGCTGCGAGTCGAACATGCTATTGTGAATTGATGCAATTCTATTTTTTTACTTTTTACGTGTATTTCTATAATTTTCTTAATAAATTGTTATTATTCAGGAAAATTAACAGCATTTTGCTCCGATTTATGCTATTTTTATTGGAAAAACTAAGGAGGAGAGACTTTAGATATGCACACACAGAAAACAAATACCAATTTTAAATCAACATTCCAAAAGGTTGGTTCAAATTCATTCAAATCACATTAAATTTACAAGAAGTAATATGTTGTTTGAGTGTCTTGGTGTTTATTTGCTTTGTTCATAGCTGCTTTGTACACTTGCTTGCTTAAGGGCCACTCAGACTATAATACAAGTATTAATACTTTTGACGAAAATACATCCCTGGTCTTATATTTGTTTTAAAAATTCCAAAAAACAATAACAACTCAACATGTCAGAGCTGCATTTTCCACAAAAGTATTAATACTTGTATAATAGGCTGAACGGGGCTTTAGTTGTGTAGATTGTTTTTGTAATGTTGTTTTTTTATGTTTTATGGCTGGTAGGCAGCGCACTAGTTTTGCATTCGGAGGATCGCAGGTTCGAATCTAGGAGTCAAGTTAAAGTTTTTTTTAATTAAAAGTTTTCAAGCCAAAGCATTTTGTTCTTTTTTTAATTAAAACAAAAACTCAAATAAATGATAAGAAATAATGTTAAATTATAATTTAATTCAAGATGGTACATATTTAGTGTGTATCTTAAGAATATTTAAAGTTGTTGTGGCTGCAGGGGGTAAGCACATTGACTAGCAAGCGATGAGTTCCGAGTTCTCAAATCTTGGCCGGGGAAGCCAATGTAATTTAATTTATATACAAAAATTTTTTTGATGTCTATGTCAACACGTAAGTTAAAACATTAATAAAATACAATTAGTATATTAAATTAAATTCATGTTGATCTAACTTGAAATAACTTTGATTCAATATAATTCTTTATTTTGATTTCAACAGTATTTAAATGTCAATTCAACGTGAAATAAAGTTATTTCAAAAGGAAATTTTTTTTAGAAAATTACTATATCATGCTAAATTAACATGAAACACACAAGAAGCAAAATCATTGCCAAAAGATGCAAAATTAACCCTATTTTTAACGATTCTACATTGATTTTTTTTTGTGCACACATATCCTATATCCCTATACTTCTAAAAAACTTTTTTAGCTACGCTAATGGGTCAAAGGATACTGCGGCTTTTTATTTACACTGAAAAAAATTCATATATAAGAAACAAATAGAAATGGACGGACGGAGATCGTCCGTGTATGGTGAAGGGAGCCTAAAAACTAAATAGAAATATATTGATACGAATTTTATTCTCGTAGAATTTCTTTAAAAAATATATTCTTATCTTTTCACTTTAATTACTTTAATTGGAATTTATTTGTTGGTGGTTAAGCATGTCTATATGCATTTCATTGGTGCTTTGCCAAATCAAACAGTCACAAACCTCTTATCTTATGAACAGACTTCCAAAAATATTATTACTTGTTAATTGTGACAAATTTTTCGTGTTCAATTACTCGAAGTACTTATAAGAACTAACAAAACCCCATTTGGGTTTCGTTAATTTAGCTGCTGTTTACGGTCTCATTTATATTTCAGCTAAAGCTTGATTTTCCCGAAGAACATGCAATTTTCTCACGAATATATCGCGGACATAAATTGTTTTTTTTTTGTATTTATGATTTCGTATCGATTTTTTAAGCCAAATCACATGTGATAATTATTAATGAACAAATAACATCAAAGTTAGTTGTAAATATTCTGACTAACACATAGTTGAACGGAACAGCCAGCCGTTTTCGAAGGCCACTAAAACCTTCATCATCAGCGGTTCTACTGTGTTGGTCCACTGTGTGTGGTGTCAGTTGATGTAGATTTCAGCCTTATATATCAAACTTTCTTGCAAATGGAATACGTGAATTGTTTTGATTCATCGTATTTCAATTTGCTGAAACGTGTTTTGTAATGAAATCCCAAATTTACGATTTCTTATTAACAACAGACTTACCATTGTCGTTTATTCTTTACTAATTATGCACATTTTAGTTAATGTTAGTTTTTTTTTGTCTTCAGCATAATTGTAGTTATAGACTAGGAGAAAACAAGTGCAAGACAAACAAACTAACCCGAAAAATTGCCTCAAAATTGCTAAAATATTGTAAATGTTTAATTTTTAATTTTTTATTTTTTTTTGACGTTTTTGACCCACATCTGCCAAATTCAGTAACGAACGTATCCTTTAGACGAAAAAAAATTCAATTGGTTTCCGCGATACAGCGTTGATAAAATTGCAAAAATTAAGTTTTAGCCGAAATATAAACCAACCCAAATAGGGTTTCTTAGTTTTTATAAGTACTTCGAGAACTTCATCACGAGAAAGAGTTTACATATTCTGTATTTGACTGTTTAATTATTGTATTTCCAGGACGACGTTTTTGAAAGTGATGCTGCTAGAGGTGAATCGTTTCCAGAATCGGACGAGTCCTCCACGTCATCAATTAGTTCTGTGAGACCCACTAGTACTGACACCTTGCTCAGTTACTGGCGACAAAAATTAAAAAAATTGGAAAGGACTGACTCAAAACAGAGAGTGCTGGCTGAAGCAGCTATCAATGATATATTGCTAAAAGCAGAGCTAAGCCTCTTACAATAAATTTTAGTAATATATATAAAATAATAACACTATGCACATTAAAAATATGCGCAGTTGCAATAAGAACATATCTTTGCAATGGTGCTAAACTTGCTAAACTTAAAGAACAATTTTTATAGATTTTTGGGAACATCTTTGTAAACGGCAAGAAAAAACACGTTTTTGCGAATATCTCGAAAACGATTCTGAAGAAAAATGAACAAATGCCATATTCGTGTTCTGCGACCCTAAATTTGCTAAAAAATTATCTCATTTTAAAGGTTAATTTTTTTTTTGTTGCATAGTGTAATTAACAGCCTTATTTATAGAACTTATTAAGGCTTTTTAAAACATATTTTCATTAAAAATTTTTTCTTAAAAATTCTTCATAAAGGCTGAATAATTTTTATAAGCAAGGCTGTAATTATATTAGCACTAATTATTATAAAATGTTCTACCCAGAGTTTAAAAACTTCCTAATTGTTAATTTTCGTTTGCTTCTGCTCATACTACTGCTTCTGAAAATTCAATTCTGAAGTTATCGTAGTGGAGATGTTGTGCTTGGCTTATTCATAAATTCATGTGCTTATTCATAAATTCTATCATTATTTCAAATTGACGCGGTTTGGTGGCATTATTGCTTGCTTCCCTAAATTAAATAATAAATATTTGATGAATAAATAAATAAAATATTATCTTTCACTTACATGTTTGTATGTACTTTGCGAATGCTATTTTGTTGTCGAATAAATTTTGCGAATTTGACTTTTGTTTTCGCAATGTAGAATACCGACTTCCCACCTTTTCGCATTTAAAATGCAAGTATCGCAATACACAATAGCAATTGTTCGCATTAATGTATTTTCGCATCGCATTGATTTTCGCATCACAATTCAGAATAAAGGCCCAACTATAATAGGAATAAGCGAACTTAAGCAACTGTGCGGTTACATATAAAACGTATGTGGCAAACTATAATGTACTTATGGAACTTTTCGTCAAGTTTCGTCAAATGTCATTTGCTTAAGTTAAGTGCCAAACTGAACACACATTCCGTACGGAAAACACTGTTTTTGCATTTTTTTAAACTCAAGCAAACAGCAGTAGAAAATATTCATTGATTTTAAATATTTTTTTGTTTTTTCTTATTTTAAACTCAGAAAAAAAGCAAAAATTTTATTTTCATTCTTTGTTTTACAATACACATATACACACATACACATGAAATTATTTATGTATGTTCATTGTTGTACTTTTTGGTAGGCAAAACAAATAAAACAAATAATAAAGTGGTGGATATAATTAATTAATATAATAATAATAATATAATTAATTAATTTTTAATAGATTAGGACATTCCAACAAGTTAATTTGATTGAATTGCATTCATTTAGTAGTTATAAGAAGAAACAAAATTACTAAATAAATTTTAACAATACCTATATGTGCAACTATGGCTAAAGAATACTTAAGTGCATGTAAGTGCATTGTGGCCACTTAAAAGTCACATCTGAATTGCTTAAGCATTTGACAGACTTATCGTTCAATTCTGGCATTAGCTTAAGCCAGCATATTCATATTATAGTTGGGCCTTAAGCCCCCAGTTTTAAGATTTGTTAACTCAAATACAAATATGAATAATATTCCGATATACAAAACATATTTTAAGAAGTACATTTGAAACAATTCATTAAATGAAAATCCTCTTCTGTCTCGAACAAACTTTTGTAAATACTTTTATCTGTTTTTGTTAGGTGATTTTTTTATTTCAAAGCTTTGATAGCATTTACAAATTTAATATTTTCAAGCCGCATTTAATATACTTATAAAAGTGAATTAATGATATTTAAAGTACATCAACTTTTAAAATTTATTTAAAGTAAATTCATGCCACTAAATAGACCTTCAACTTCCGCATTGTTTAAATTCAAATGAACTTGCTTTGTGTGATACAATATGAAATATGCTACTTTGATTTTTTAGCACTGCAAGATAGACTTTTCTTATAATTTTTATAACTTATTTAAGTGTTTAGGATATTTTTTGTGAATATGCAACTGATAATAGAGAAAAGGCTAAAAAAGCTAAATGAGTTTTGAAAAAAAGCTAAAAAATAAGTTAAGAGCTAAATGAAAATTTTAGAGCTAAATCAAAAACAAATAAGCTAAATTTAGCTCAAAATAAGCTAATATGGTCACACTGATTGTCAGTAGAGTATTGTGACAACATTGAAAGCAAGAGCTGGAAGACAGACGTTCATTCGGTAATATCGTTTTAATGTTATAAGTACATTAAAATTTTGATAAACGGATGTTGTACTGATGTTATTTGAACCTGCAGACGATTGTAACAACGTCGTGTTTCCTGGGTACATTTAGTTCTAGCAAAGCACAAGCAATACACGAAAAGTCATGTACAACAAAGCACTTCAGGGGGTCTACTCTGAAATTCGAAAGAAAAGCAAATGCTTTCTAATTTCTATACCAAAAATATCCAAATTCGAACGCATTTCCAATCATTTCGAACTACAGAGTAGACCGCCAGCAGTCGTCATTAGCTCGTACAGTTTTTGTTTTGATTGACTGCTGCTTTTAATAAATTTGAAAGTTAAGGCAGTAGAGATGTTGTGTGTTGTTTTCTTTTTCTTTTGATTTTGCAATTTGAAGTGCATAATTAATCGCTTGCTGGAAGAAATGAAAAAACTTATTTGTTTATTTTATACTATCGTATTATATTTGTACATTTCTACTGCTTCAGTTTCGGATCTATTAAAAGCAGCAGTCAGTCAAAGTAAAAACTGTTGAACACGTCGATTAGACTTACATCGAGCTCATTTATTACATTATATCGTTTTTTTTTTTGACTAGAGTTGTGTCCAACAGCTCTTTTTGAACTAATTCGTTTGCTGTCGAATAGACTTGTATTGAACTCTTTCACTATCTTGTTTTTGACACAAATCTATGACCAAACCCATTTAAATTATATTGGTTTAATCATTGGTTTGTTTAAAAAACGACCTACAGATTGAGTTCGATACATGTCTACTTTCGAATCAAAAGTTAAAACAAATTTCAACAACCCATTTAATTTACATTAACATTTTTGAGCGAACTTTTATCCAACAGCTCATTTTAGTTCGAAAATGCTGTTGGACACTACTCTATCCAAGTCTAATATCGACGAGAACTGGATACAGCTCGATCAATCGTGCATTTTAGACACGAACCTGTCACCGAACCCATGTAATTTAAATTGGTTTGATCATCGGTTTGTGTCTAAAATGAACGACTGAACGAGCTGGACCCAGCTCTGATGTCGAATGCTGAAGTGTCTCATTGGGTATAACTTTTCGTTTATTGATTGACTGCTGCTGTTTGTATTTCAAGAAGTAGAAGCATAAGCAGCATTTTGATTTTGTCCAATTTAGACCAATATGTATCTAACTAGGTGGCAGCGCTACTTCAGCTGACAGTTTTTTGCTCTATGTGCTTTGTATCTAACGAATGTCAAAAACTTCGTTTTGTTTTAGTTTTGGTACAAATATTTTTGTGCTTTTGAAATTCTCCAGTTCTTTACACAGGTATGGTTGCCGTCTTATTATACAACAAATCCCTTGACAATTGACCCAATAAGCAATTTTGCTTGAAATCAAGTGTAAAACAATTGTTATTCAAGTCCCGTATTCAATTGTCAAGGGTTGAATTATGCTTGATTTACACTTTATTTTAATAGCATTCTCCAGCGAAAAGAGTACTTGAATTCAATTTGAACATTTCAATTGTATTACAGTTCAATTCAAGTCTTGAATTATACTGTAATTCAACCTTGTATTACAATTGAATTCAATTGTATTTCAAGCTTCAAAAACAATCCGTTTAAAATAGAAGCGAAAATGCAATCGATAAGTTTTCTTATAATTACTTTATGCATATTTAACTTCACTATTCTTTTCACGATTTTGAACATCTTTTTTTTTTTTAAAAATTTTATTAAAAAATAAATTACTTATTTGACAAGGTTTGAACATGTTGAATGTTGTTTGATTTTTTATTTCCAAATATTTTCAAACTTGAATATTACTTGACAAATTTTTTGAATTCAACTTTGTTTCCAGTTAAATTTCAAGTGCTTGAATTTTAATTTTTTGAGTGCTTATATCGCAATTTTATAAAGCTTACATTTTCCAGCGGGAACTAGAAGGAAGCCCTCTAGAAGCCCTCTGTACGCCTTCTTTTGGATGTAGAAGGCCTGCTCGCTCCATTCCATACTCATATCTTTTTTTCGCTCGTTGTCATTGCGGAGCAGGCCTTCTGTTCTTGCTTCTTTCGCCAGAGATTCTGGAAGGCCTTCAAACAAATAGATTTTGTTTTTGCTTTGGTAAAAAACAAAACAAAACATGTTACTCCTTCTCTTCTCCCTTCTCATAGAAGCGAGTGTGGAATGTGTATCGTATATTTTATGCGAAAGAGTCCTTTAATAAGGCCTGCACCAAGAAGTTCTTCTGAGTTTTACCGCTGGGTTGTTATGCGCTCTTGTGTATGTGTGCGTTTGAATTAGTGGTATTCACTGTTATTTTAAGATATTTTAAGCGGCTATTAGACCGTCATACTTGGTGTTAGACTTGGGTCGAACTCGTTCACTAGTTAGTTTTTTTTCCCACAAACCGATGATCAAAGCCATTTCAATTACATGAGTTTGATCATAGGTTTGTGTTAAAAGCGAGCTTCTGAATAAGTTCGATACAAGTCCAATACCATACAATCGCGTAATAGTGCAAAATTCCTGTTTGTCAGTTTGGCTGGAGGGTTTTCAGAAAAGTTAGATACTGTCTTCTGGTCATTATACCATTAAACTCGTTTAATAGATCTTCTGTAAAATTCAGTGAAAATATCATTTATGTTTTGGTAAGCAAAGGGTAAATAAAGATGGCTTGGTTAGAGCGCGCATTTTTAAACGGCTCTATTGAATATACGAAAGTCGTCATTCAGTGTTTGCTTGTATGCTGATGTTTGACAAACTAGGTATGACAGTCTAATGACACAACAGTCTCTCTCATCAAACAATGATCGCTAGACTTGGGTCGAACTCGTTCACTAGTTTATTTTTGCCTCAAACCAATGATCAACTCCATTTAAATTACATGGGTTTGATCATCGGTTTGTGGCAAAAGTAAACTAGTGAACGAGTTCCAACGAAGTCCAATGATCACATAGCAAGTATGACCATCTAATAGCCGTTTAAAAGATCTACTATAGGCTATAGCCAACCGTGCAAACAAACATTACGTTTGTATACCATGCTTTTAACAAATCGACTGTTAAAAATGTGTATTTGTAGCCTACTGATGATTTGTTAAAAGCGACAATGAAATGACAATATTTCAATTAATAAATTTCTTGAACATTTTGTCGTCCTATCTTACAAAATTAATTCAATAAAAATAATTTCGTAGAAAGATGCCTTATTATAATAGTTATATTAACATGGATTTAAGGTAAATGTGTAATGTACAAATTACTTAATAAAACCCAAGTTATTTATTTTCATATAATAATAGTTCTTACGATTTTTTCAGTGTATGTATATGTATATTTTATTTTAATGAAAATTTTCAAAGTATAATATTGTTAAATAAAAAAATATCTATGCTAATAACTAAATTAATAAATTTTGCCTTATATCTAACGTTTAAACGTTCCCAAATATTTATCGCATATGCCGCAATAATGATTGATATCCATGCAACTTCCAATGCAGTAGGGCAAGCAAACGCAGCAATACAATCTAGAAAGAGAAAACCAAAAAAAAAATAGTGGAAACAGCCGTCGTCTATGTCCAATTTTGTGTGAAATTAAGTAGCGTTTAGTTAATAAAAATACACATCGCTCATTTACTCAAACAAAGTCATAACTCACAAAGTGGAATTTTTAAGTTAGTGATGCAAAATTTATTCTTATATGTATAGTTCTTCAGTTCGTGTAAAAAATGTCATACATAAATTAATTTTGAATTTAATTCTGCAATTTTTCCATGATTATATATCGTTATCTTCATATAGAAAGGCTTAGGGCCTAATGAGTTAAGCCATTCTATGTTAAGGTAACGTTATATAGTTTATACAACTTTGCGCTATTTACATTAAAATGAAGGCATGATTTTAATTATTTCAAGATTAAGTTTCGAACATGTTCAGCGAAAATTTGTTAAATTTTGAACCGACCGCTCGTTTTTAATAAAAATTTCGTGAACATTTAATAAAAATATAAACAGCCTTATTTATAAAACTTATTAAGGCTTTAAAAAGGGTTTTTAGAACAAATTTCCATAAAAATTTTTCTTTAAAAGTCCTTACAAAGTAATAATAGTTTTTATAAATAAGGCTGAAAATTTTTAACTTTTTTAAATTATAAAATCTAAAAAAATTATGGGCTAAAAGCTCATTTCGAAATTAAGTATGGTAAATTTTCGATGATTGTAAAACATTTTATTTAAATTTTTTTAATGAAAACAAGATTTTTTGATTTAGTCCCTCCCTCATTAATAAAAATATTTTTGTTTTATGGATAAGGCATTTAGTCTATTCCCAATAAGCAATTCTTCTTGAAATCATGCAATTGAAATTTAACTGGAAACAAAGTTGAATTCAAACAATTTTTCAAGTATTATTCAAGGTTGAAATTATTTGGAAATAAAAAATCAAACAACATACAACATGTTCAAACCTTGTCAAATAAGTAATTTATTTTTAAATAAAATTGAAATTATGATGAAATATATATAAAAAAGTGGTTTTTTAAAAAAACAAAAGGTATTAAAAATCGTGAAAACAATAGTGAAGGTAAATATGCATAAAGTAATTATAAGAAAACTTGTCGATTGCATTTTCCTTTCTATTTTAAACGGATTGTTTTTGAAGCTTGAAATATTCAAGTATTGAATTATGCTTGATTTATATTTTATTTCAATAACATTCTCCAGTGAAATGGGTACTTGAATTCAATTCGAACATTTCAATTGTATTACAGTTCAATTCAAGCCTTGAATTACACTGTAATTCAACGTTGTATTACAGTTGAATTCAAGTGTATTTCAAGCTTCAAAAATAATGCTTTTAAAATAGAAAGATAAATGCAATCGACAAGTCTTCTTATAATAATTTTCTGCATATTTACCTTTACTAATGTTTTCACGGTTTGAAGCACGTTTTGTTTTTTAAAAAATTATTTTTTTAATTTTTTGCATGCTTATTGGGTTTTATTTCGAAAATTCGAAATAATGTTCGAAATGTCGTACATAATTTATAATGCATTATATTTGGATTTTTGCCAAGTCTTAGTTAAAATCAGCGCTAGCAATAATTGGTCTTTCTCGTGCTTGTTGTCAGAAAAAAAAACACTCGTCCATTGACACGATGCGACACTGTCGCGAACAAAAACCCTCAAGCTTCGTTCTTCTTTAGCTTGCTCTTCGCTCAATCAACGAACGTTTTTGTTCGATCGTTCGGGTCGTGTGTTCACTCGATACCCTTTATTTCGTAAAATCTTGGCAAACGGTCTTTTGAGCATGTACATATGTATGTGTGTTGCGATTTGTTGTTTTTATTATTTTATTTTATAAACATTATTGAACAAAATGCATGAAGATTAATTTTGTTTTTGTTGTACATATATCGGTCTTTTACTTTACATTTACAGGTCGTTGGCGAATAGTTTGATTTACAGATATTCTTATTGTTATTTATTATTATCTTCTCCCTTCCTCTTTAATGCTTCGCTTGTGATGGAATATCTAAGGCAACAACATGAGGCAAACGCAACAAAAAAAATAAAGACCTTTTTTGCGAACACTTTGCTTGTTTTGCTCACTTACTGACCATCAGTAGCTGAGCAACGAACGATTCTGTTCGTATCATGCGGTCAGTAAGATACCGATTCGTGTGTTACGCTCAACCCATAACCCGGGAGCGAGAACACGATTAAAACAAAAAAGAGGGTTGCTGTTCAGACACTGACTGATTAAGTCCCATTTTTTTAGGTTTTTTGAGTGAGAAGAGCGCACAGAGAAATTTGCGAGCTCTGCTCATAAGTTACTAAGGATCGCAGAAAAGTAACATATGTAAACATAATTAGAAATACTATAAGAGTACTTAAGAATTTTTAGCACTACAATTAACATTTCTCAGTTGAATGACGAACATATAAGCTCCTCCTGCTCTTCAGCTATGGGACCGACCGCAAATGCGTATTTTAAAAGTTACAAAATTGTACTTATCTACTATGAATTAAAATAGAAACGGAAAGAATGAAACTGATAAGAAATATGTAAAAACTTACTGAAATAAACACAACAATAAAGCGATCAAGTGTGTACGTGAGTTGGGTTTGTGGCGCAAACGAGTTCGACAAAAATTATGGCAGTAGGGACACTGAA
Source organism: Tachina fera (assembly GCA_905220375.1). NCBI lineage: Eukaryota > Metazoa > Arthropoda > Insecta > Diptera > Tachinidae > Tachina > Tachina fera. The sequence continues at coordinate 95,480,955 of LR999967.1, read as the reverse complement.
CATCTACAGGCTGTGGCCCATAAACTAGTGATGGTTCTTTAAAATATTCAAATTAGTTACTAATTAGTTGATGCTCCAACACAAAACTTCAAACTCTTACCAGTTACTACAACAACAGTTGTTCCGGTTGTTGTAGGAGTAGCCACAGTGGATGCACTCCCTTCAGTGGCTTCTTGATATGTTGGCGGTTGAGTTGGTGGTGTTGTGGCTTCCTTAGTGGCCAAAAGGGGTTGTTGCTGTGTACCAGTTACAATTTCCTCCAAGGGTTTCGCGGGGTCGACCGTGTTTTTGCTATTTTTACTCATTATACTCGTAGTTAGTTTGTTATTAATAGAAATAATTTTATTTTCTTTTCTATCTCTTAGAGTCGTTAAGTTGTTACTCTTTTACAGGTGTAACAATACTGAATTCATTTAAAAATTTAACATTATGATTTTTTATTTTTTTATTTTTGTTGCTCAGTAAAACAAATGGTTTCTGTTATCAGTTAAAGACAACAGATCCATATTTAAAGCTGTTTATCGATTGCCATATAAAAAAAACTTAAAAAAACTTAAAAAAAGATAAAAGAACTACATTGTATAACGAAATTAGGTCATACTTGAATGCATTTAAAGTTAATGAAAACTATCTGTGTTTGTATTGTAAAAGATTTCTTTTACCATTTTCTTTTTGGTTAATAAAAAAATAATCATTAGTTTTTGATAAATTTGAAAAACGATTACGCCGGAAATAATACCAAGAAGGCAAATGATAGCATTCGTTATTCATCGAAATGTCTTTTTGAATTCCAGTGAAATTATGCTTAAATATAAATTTTGGTTAAATATAGATGAAAAATATTAATTTTATGCGAAACTGCAAAAAATTAATTCATAGATGAGTATTCGAAAATTCGAACATTTGAAATTATTAGTTTTTTACTCAAATTGTTTATGCATACGCAGGACTCAGTTTAAATTTGCTTTGTATTACTTATTGCATGAATGTTCGAAATTTCGAACATTCGAAAATAAGGGGTTTGTACATAAAATGTTTATGAATTGACTAGTCTTAGCTTGCTTTTATTGTGTTCGAATATTCGAATTTATTTCGATATTAAAGTTTTTGTTTTTTACCTCTGTTTTGGTTAGAATATTGGAACTTGTTTTCGAAATTGAAGTCTTTGTTCGAATATTCGAACTAGTTTTCGAAGTGTAATTTCTTGTTTTTGTTTTACATATAAATACCTACATATGTATGTACATACATACGCATTCTTATGTATATGCACATATCGTTGCCTTAATATAGAAAGGCTCATACTCATTATATTTCTGAAATCGAAATTTTTTAATTTCTTCTATAGAAATATGTACACAAAAATACCCGATTTGAAAAAAATATTAAGTTAGGGGTAAAAATTACTCTTATCATTGTTCTTCCTCTCATAGACAAAATACAATCTCTGGCATATGCATGACATTCGTTATCGATAGAAATTTCTTTTCGAATGCTATTGAAAGTTTGCTTAAATATCGATGCATAAAAAATTCTTTCTTCTTCTTTCTTTATTAATTTTATGCGAAACTGTAAAAAATTAATTCATAGATGAATGTTCGAAATTTTGAAAGTTCGAAAATATGACTTATGTATATAAAATGTTTTTGTATTGGCTGATCTTAGTTTTATTTTTGCTTTTATTATGTTCAAATATTCGAATTTGTTTTCGAAATTAATTTTTTTGTTTTTTACATGTGCATATGTTCGAACAATCGATCTGATTTTTGAAATTTAAATTATTCGAATGTTGGAAAATGTTTCGAGTTTTTTGGTTTATTTTATATGTTTGAATATTCTATCTTATTTTTATTGTTCGAATATTCGAAAATGTTTTCGAAATTTATTTATGATTGTTTTTTTTTTATACATACATACATACATACATACATACATATATACATATGTATGTACATACATACATACATACATACATATATACATATGTATGTACATACATAAATACATATTTTGCTAAAAGTTACTCTTCTTATCCTTATATAAAATTTTTCTTAGAGTTTTTTTATATTCTGAATTTAAGATGAGATGTTATACAAAAAAGGCAATCATCTACTTTTTATTTGAATGAAAATAAACAGAAAATTCGAAGTTATATTTCGAAACTGTCTTGAATATGTTTTTAATGGAAAAAATCAAATTTAAATCTAATAAGGGCAAGCAGATTACCATTCAATAGTTATTCATAAAATTTTACTTCTGATTAATTTATTTTATATTCATAAATCATTGATTTATTAAAAAATATGCCAGTTGTTTTTTTTTAATATTTATTATTTGAATTTTTGTTTTTAAATAAATCTTAAGAGTGTTCGAAAATATATATCTTACAAGCTATTTACATGCAGTTTCTTTTTAATTTAACATTATAAATTACATATATTTCAAATGCATAAATATTAAATACCTTATCATACAAAATTTGTTTTGTAAAACTTTTTGGGAACCCAAAAAAATTTTATGAATGTAGTAAGTTTCAATAATTAATATCAGAACTGTTAAATTTGGATTACGATTAGGATTCAATTAGATTACATTTTAAAAAGAATTGTATTGATTATATAATTCCCTTTAAAAAAATTTCTGATAAATAATTGATTACGATTACTAATAATTGAAAAGTAATCTGAATTACTAGAAACCACTACAAATATTAAAAAAGAAACAAAAGTAATCAAAAAATAGTCCGACTACTTTCAAAGATTACTTTAGATTATTAATAAAGAATCAAAAAGAATTAAAAGTAATTTTTAAAAGTAATCGGATAATTTTTTAATTACTTTTGATTCTTTTTGATTATTGTTTGTAATTCAGATTACTTTTCCATTATTAGTAACCGTAATCAATTAGTAATCGTGCAAAACTAAATATAATCGTAATTTAATCATAACTTCACCTTTCAAAAAAAAGTAATCAAATTAGTAATCAGTACGATTACTAATCATTACTTAACAGCTTTCATTAATATATTTATTTGATGCATAAAACAAAAAAAAACAAAACAGATAAATACTATACATACATATATCAATATTTACATATTGTTGCCTATTTACATATTGTTGCCTATTATAAGCCTACCAACTTGAAAAATGTTTTAAGAGCACACAAATGAACTTGAAATTATATTCGAAGCTTAAAAGGCAGCCGTAGTGTGGTATCAAGAAATGGTTAGCCGGTTAACACTCTCAGACATTTACTATTTGTGCTTTATCTTCTATAATGCGTTGCCATAAGTTCCCAAAAATTTACCACAGTTTCCACAATAATGATGGGTATTCATGCAACTACCAGCACAATAGGGCAAACAGACACAGCACCAAAGACTGAAAAAAAATTAAATATAGATATATTATCAAATATTTCAAAGCTACATATAAAAAGACGAGAACGCTTTAATCCCTATTGCTACCAAATAAATGAATGCTTGCTTTATTTGCCAAAACAATTAACACAAAATTTCAAAGCATTGTTTCTTGGTTGAAAGATCTATTTTGAGTTAAAAATTTAAGAAATTGTATGCACTTCAATTCTTGAAAAGTTTTATGTACTTGCGAATGAACACAAAATGATTTTCTTTCTCATTGAAAGGAAAAGAAACGTTTCCCTTGTTTTGTATAAAGTTGGGTAAAGGTTTCCTGATAATCATTATTAAATAAAAATTCCCGAAAAATCACAAATTGTAAAATCCATTAGTTGTTACTATTACAGCATCATACATCTGACATAAAATAAACATTTTAAAATTTACACCGAGAAAAAATGGTATCAAAATAAGTTTTAAATAATGGAAACGAATGTGCCATAGAAATATGATGCGATGACAGATTTTAGTTTCTTAAAAAAATTTATTACTTTATGTTATGAAGTTAATTGAGTTATTTTTCGAAATTACGAATTTTGGTTTTTTAAACTTTAGAATTGTTATTCCTCAGTATTTCATAAATTCGAAATAATTTTCGAAATTTCGAACAGTGCAGTTTATTACTCGTTTTTACCGCTTTTTCCCCAAGCTTTAATTGCAATTTTACTATGTATTTCTGAATAGATTTGGCAAATATTTATCAAAATTTAATCATATTTGAAATGCTTATCTTCAAAAACAAATAAAACAAAATATATATATATGTATATATATATTATATATTATATATTAGTTTCCGTAGTTCCTATCAGGACCATAGGGCCATATATATATATAAAATAGTGTTTCATTAAAATTTTATGGGTTTTAAAGGCCAATTAATAGTTCAAAAAGAAATTCATATATACAAAAAAATTTAAGTTGAACAAAAAAAGTATCTTCGAAATTGTGTTTTACGAATTTTCCATGATATATTTATCATGAAATATTTATATATCATATATATATAATATTTATCATCGTATTTGACTTCGCTGTCCCTGTATTAAAAAATTCTTTTTATTTCGAGTATTTATGCTCTTAAATTAGTACCAGTACTCTACATGTTTTGTTGTTTCGAAATGATCTTCGAAATTTCGTATAAACTTTTCCTTCATAATATATGTTTTTTTCTAGAATTTTTATAGCAATTAGTTAGGTCCTAAATACGATTTGATTTCTGATATATTTGAAAAATTCTTCAATCCCCACTGTTCGAATATAAAATAAAAAACTTATTAAATTGAAATGCACTTTAACATAAAATTGTAATATGAAGAAAAAAAGTTAAATTAATTAAAAAAGTTTGAAAAATTTCCGTAAATCTTGAACTTTATTTTTCTTATGCAAAGTTTAATTTATGCCTTCCTTTCTTAATACCAGATTATGTTCGGAATTTTGAATACTCCTTGCTGTTTGTTTGGTATTTTCCCCTTTAATCGGTACATTGCGTGATTTTGATAATTTGAAAATTTTTTCGAAATTTCGAACATGAATGTTTTCTTTATTCAAAAAAACTTACTGTTGTTTTGACTATATTTACTTGAAAAAAAAAATTATTAGCTCCATCCAATCATTTTAGGGTCTGGCCTGTTACAGGGTTAAAGTTTTATGTATTTAACTTCTCGCTAAAGTAATATAAATTTTTTATATTTTATGAACAGAGTTTTGTCATATTTAATAATTCGAATTTGCATGAAGTTTGAGTGCAATGGAAAAAATAACCACTTTCGAAATATCTACACTGTAAATTGATTTGGATGACAAAATATATATCTATGTATATATGTATATGTAATAGAAAACTTCGGCAATTACAATTGCTGATACAATAAACTTCGAAATTAAGTTTAATTATTTTTCCATAATTATAATAAATGAAAAATATATTTCCTTGCATTTGATTTTTTTTGTAGATTTTAGCTTTTAAATCTGAAAGAAATATACTACTTTTTTCTGGGTTTTCATTTAGTTGGAACGATTTTTCGTCAACCCTTCGTTAAATTTGGTTTATAATTATATCGATTTTGGCTATTTATATAAAACAAATTTGACGCGGGAAAACAGAAAATCATTTAAAATAAATTCAAATCTGATATTCTACAGGATTTAATTAATTCGAAATTATGTTCGAAATTTCGAAAATTATTTATTTACTTTATTATTGCTTTTAAAAAATTTTTTTTTATTAAACAAGTTTCTTTCAATGGTTTAAAAATGATCGAGTTAGAATAAAAAAAAATAAATAAATAATTGGCTTTAATACAAGTACACTTAACACACACCACGACATGACAAACTTTACTATGTAGTTGTATTGAATGTTTTTGATAATTGGTCGTAGTGATCAAATATTTGATGAGATAATCTTAAAATATATAAGGAAACTTGCTTAATCAGGAAGGATTTCTTTCGAAAATCCAAAAGAAATCGTATATTGATATAAAGTAAGTACAAATTAATTTAGCTTTAACTTTCTTAATAGTCACGTAAATAAATTGAAATTTGACAGTTATTATCCTTTTAGTTTAAGTCGACTTAAGTACCTTTTCCTTTTTGCCATAGATATATGTATATGCAATATTTTAGATAAAATCAGTTTTGGTATTTTAAAATATATGCTTATGGATTTATATTTGGTATTGTTGCGTTTAACATATCCTTAGCTTGTTTATGCTTATATCATCAAATATTTCCTATATTTTACTTGAATAAAAGTTAAAAAAATAAATGTTTTGTGTCTATTTTTAATTCAGTATCTTATCAGTTACTTTATCTAGAATATAAACAATGCATATGTATGGAGAGAAACATTTTTTATTTCTCTTTCTGAATTAATGTTAATATTAATTATTTATTTTTTTCTTTGTTGCTTATAGTGCGTTAACATTTGTGGAAAATCTAGTAATTACGAGATTTCGGGTAAAATCTAGTATGTTTCCCATATAAAAAAAATCTACTTATCAAAATCTAGTAGAAATGAGCCATTTTTAAAATTTGTACTAAAAAGTCAGCCTGTCTACATAAAAGCTGTGTGAATTGGCTAGATAATAGTTGTTGTTTGTAGTTTTGGAAAATGTTCCGTTAATGGGATTTGTTTTGGATAACAAATCTGTATAAATATCAGAAAAACTTGGTGCAAATATAATTGTATATATTTCCATAAAGATGTTAATTGAAATATCCTGGATTTTATGTAGGTGCCCATTACGAGCAAGAGATTTTGTAGAAAAAATTTGGTTTATGCCGTGAATACCTGAATTTGGCGCCGTTTTGTGGTGACAGTTTATAGTTTGGGATATTAAAAACAGAGTGCGGAGAGTGATCGAATTAAACTCGCTCACAAACGAATTCAATTCGAGCGAGTTTTATTTTTTGTATTAAAAAGATCTACTCGGGTGTGCTCGCGAGTTAAAAAAGTAAAACTCGCAAGCGTATTTAATTTTTGAGAGTCAAAAATAAAAACAAAAAGTTAAAAAGAATTATTTGCGAGTTTTATTTATTTTGTTTGGTTATGCACCAGCAAAAAACGAGTATAACATAATATTTTTTCTTCTCGAGAGCACAATTTTTATTAACTCGCTCGTTTCAAAATTTGTGCTCTCGAGTTCAAAATTAGAACTCGCGAGTACAAATTTTAAAGCGAGTCATTTAATGCTTACGAGTCGAGCACAAAAGGAGTACGAGTCTTTTAAAATTTGTACTCGCGAGTTCTAATTTTGAACTCGCGAGCACAAATTAAAAAAAAAGCGAGTTAATAAAAATTGTGCTCGCGAGCAGAATTTTTCCCTACCCTGATTAAACTACAAAATACTTCACACAATGATCACTCGTTGAGTAAAAAAAACTTAAAACCAACCTGTGTTGAAAATTTTAGCTCCACAAGTCTTATAGTTCCGGAGATCATGAGTTACAAACAAACACACATTAGTATTTTATAAATATAGAACATTTAAAGTCGGAGGCCTCTATGAAAAAAGCTTTATCCACAAGTACATTAGAGATAAAGATTTAACGGCGTAGTCAAAGAGACTTTAGACACAAGATGTAGCACCGTTTAGTACTCGTATAATTTTCAAATTCTCTTTTGATTAAATTTTAATAAACTCTTTCAACCGTATTCATAAAAATTTTAAACAGCATTTCATAAGTTGTTTAAGCAATATTTGCTAAAATTGTATTGATAATAGATTTTTAGATTAAAAAACGTTTTTTAAACCTTGCGTAAATCAGCAAATTTTAAAATTAAATGCTGTCATGTTTAAACCATTTTTTAGATGACGTTCTTGTGTTTTTGCTTCGTGTTTGTTTACATTTTTAAGCTTGGCTGTGAGTGTTATTTAGAATAAGAAATTTTAATTGTGTTTTTATAGAAACTGATGCCGAAATTTCAAATGGAGTCCAACTAAATATTTACCAGAGAAGGAGCGATCAGCTTTCCATTCCCATTTCGTCTTTTCTCAATGTGTAAACACAAAATATAAATAATAATTATAGTGATGTATAAAAACTTACAAAAAATAAAACAAAATTCTTTATTCTAGTGCTTCTTAATCTGCAATAAAAAGAATCATATAAAAAGCTCTTTTAACAAAGATTCGCTTAAACTCTTTTTATTTTTTTAATTACATACGATTTGGAACACATTTTTATTTTATGAAAACAACATTTTTCCAAAAATGGACAAAAAACAAATACAGATACGAGGACTTTGTGAATTAATAATCGTTGTTTACCAGAACTAGGATGCAAGTGACAAATAGGTAATACAGTGTTGTCACGATATTTTTAAAAAAGCAAGTTAACTGATTTTTAGTTAAAACACTGATTATGAATACCAATATATAAAAACCTTATTTAACCTTAAAATGTTTTTTAACTAATATGGTTTTGAAACCTCAATCTACTTTTTTTTATCAATACGGCTGTTTATATTTTATTTAAAAGAAACCAAAAATTTCTGGGTTGTACATACAATTTTTGTATTATAAAGCAAAAGTCTGACCTATTCAGCGTATGTTTTAGTAATTATTTGAAAGTAGTGTATTATGTATCAGAGAATGACAAAAGTATCATTTTAAGTACTCTTTGAGTATTGGCCGTCAAGAAAATGAATGCCTACAGCTAAAAAAAATACGCTTAAATACAAACACACGCAATAGTTTAAAGCAGAATACGTATAACTATAGACATCCAACCACTATGTTTATACAAATTTCTGAAATTAAAAACTACTATAACTAAAATTTATAGACTGTATGAGCTAAACTTGCATGCATGAGTATAAAAATACTCTGACTATTTCATCGGTTACACATGCGTATATACAGAGATATTCTATTTGCACACACACATAAGGCATGTTTTCAAATAGATGATGAGAGTTTTTGTTTTGCTCTATTAAATTAAGCAAAGCATAGTTCAAGTTAAAATAGTGTCCTGCACAAGACCATTTATAAGACCTTTTAAGACCTGGGAGATTTTTCAAATGCGTTACACAGCGAAATGTTCTAAAACAAGCGCTAAACAACACTGTTGGCAACAAATTTGTTTCAGTTGCTTGTCTTGCCAACAGTGTTGTTTAGCGTTTGCTTTAGAATATTTCGCTGTAGTAAAGCATATGAAAAATCTCTCATGTCTTGAAAGGTTTTATAAATGGTCTTGTGCAGGACACTAATTTAAACTTGAACTATGCTTTGCTTAATTTAATAGAGCAAAACAAAAATTCTCATCTTTCACGCAAATTGGAAAATTCTTCAGATATGAGTCGATTCTTAAATAACGCAGAGCGACTTAAGCTAATTTCAAAAAGTGATGCAAACCGAAACGAATTAAATGGGGCCCTCTAATATTCTATTTAAATATTCAGATATGTACTTACCCAACCACACATAGTAAAGCAGCCATTAAGTGTGTCCTTACACTAGGTTCGTATTCGATCCGTGTTAGTTTTTGTATATGGCAAGCGGGACATGTCAAATATACCGGTTCGGGACCCAAAGCCAGCATCGGTTGCTCTGCAAAAATATGAATTTTTCAAATACAATTTCCTTCAAAGCTCAATTTTATACTATTTTATAAATGTTGTGGGACAAATTTGAATGTTTTATAAAAAGAAATATAAATCTAGATATGATTAACAACAACAGCAAACATATGTACATTTTTTAGTTTAAAAAGGGGGCTATCAATATTGACCCAATCCGTTTCGGATTACGAGTACACTTATGCTTGTTTCGCATGTTGTGCTATACATTCCTTAAAAATTAATACCAACACTAACAAAATATCGAAGCATGTTTGTATATTTATTTTATATAAAGGCCAAAATTCAGAGTCATTAGTTAACTAATAGCAAGAGTTTAACCAATAGAAATAATATAACAAATGTAAACAAAAACCATATGCTATAGCAGAGTTGCCAATAATGGAACTTAATAATTTGTTAGTATGGTATGATTCTTTGCTCTTATTAAGAACTTTAATTAAACAATACACTGTGAATATGAACTATTAGTTAAACAATAGTTATCATTTTATTTTACTAATAATTAACTAACGACTGTAAATTTGGCCCTTAGTCTTTAAAGTATGCAGAATTTTTGTATATTTTTTGGTTAACCAAATGCCTTTAAGTATTTCGTTAGTGCGTCAGAGACTCTTTAGTAGACTTTAACCAAACATTTTTTGAAATAAGCTAAAAGATCTTCACGTGCAATAGAAGAACTCTCAGTGGGAAAAAGAAGGAATACGGATGCTTTGTAGGAGGCCTTTGTACTTCTTTGTTTTTTTTTGGATATACAACGCCTGCTTGCTCCATTCCGTTATCATATCTTTTTTGCATTCGGTATCATTGCGGAATAGGCCTTCCACTCTCACTTTTTTTTGCCAGAGATTCTGGAAGAAGTTTAAATTAATGAACTTTGCTTTTGATATGGTAAAAAAGATAAAACACAAAATTTTAATCTTTACCTTCTGCTTTATCTTATCTTTTATGCGATAAAATTGAGGCCTTCAGGGCAATCATTAATAAAATTCCGCTTGAACAATTTCAACTAAGAGCAAGTAATAGGGAAAACAAACATTTCTAATTGGAAAAGGGAGAAATTTCACGCGGAGTTTTATTCATGATTGCCCTGATAATTTAGCAATGAGATAAGAATAGTAACTGAATAAAAAAAATCCTGAGCAGGCCTTTAATAAGGCCTGAATTAAGAAACTCTTCCGCGCTTTCCCGCTGAGTTATTGATAATTACTTAGACAAACATTATGAGTTTAAAAACACCCCAGCTGTAAATAGAAGAAGAAGAAGACACAAGGCCTGCTAGTCCCATTGCTTACTTATTTCTTTTTTGTACGCGATGTCATTGCCGACCAAGGCCTTCCATGCTTCCTTACTCAAGATGCCTGATTGAAGGCCTTCTTTAGTAGGCGTACTTTACGGTTTTAATGCAGTTTAGCAATTGTTGCTATGATTATAAATAATAAAAGAAATAACTTCTGTGCCCCTTCCAAAAGAAGGGAATGGAGAATGTGTATCTAATTTCTTTAGAAGGAAGTAGGAAGGCCTTCCTTAAAAGGAGGGAAGAACGAGTATCGAATCTTAAAGAAGAACTAAGAAGGCCTTCAGAAAGGCCTAATTGGTGCTGATATTGATGCAGTGTGATTATAGTGAGGTTACGAGCTACACACCAAGTAGACTTGTATCGAACTCTTTCACTAGCTCGTTTTTGACACAAACCAATGATCAAACCCATTTAAATTACATGGGTTTAATAATTGGTTTGTTTAAAAAACGAGCTACTGAAAGAGTTCGATACAAGTCTACCATCAAGCATAAAGCCCAGTGTTTGAAATATAATGCTGCACTATTTATTTACATATACACAAGTGTCATGTAGAAATTTTTTTTATTTTTTGTTCCTTAAAAATAAAAGTACGGCATTTTCACTAGCCAAAGTCTATCTTAACATTTCTTGCCTTTATTTGGAAATTTTCACTAATTAATAAAATATTTAATTCTAAAAGAATTGAAAAATATCTGATTGAGATTATTTCTTGATTAAAAATTTAATATAATAATAAAATCAAATATTATAAGAAGTTTTGATCTGAATGATAATTTTTTTATTTGTACTCGTGCTTAGTCTTAGTTTACACTATGCAAGTCTTATTGCAGAGAGCTGATTAGTTTGAGGGAGAGGAACACGAGAGGAACAGAAACGTTTCTTTTCCCCTCGTCTCTCTTTCTCTCCTAACAAACTAATCAGCTTAGCAATAAGGGCCCTTTCAGATTAGGCAACTTTAATTGCGCAAGTATAATTTTAATTTTTATTTATTTTTTTTTAACTTGCCTTAATGTTCACATTCAGCAACTTTGTTGAATAAGTTTAATTTTCTTATGCTCGAATTTTCTTGATTTGTTGACGTTTTGTTTCATTTCTGTGTAGATTAGACATATAGATTGACAGCAGAAACAGAATTGCCAAGTAGAAGCAAGTCTGTACTCAAATCTTGGCAATTGTTTCAAACCGACCTTTCCTCTCACACCCACAAACACAAGACTTGCGGAAGTAAAGTTGCCTAATCTGAAAAAGGCTTAAGACTTGCATAGTCTAAACTAGAATTAAAGTGTGACGTTTGAATTAGGGTTATATGTGTGCTCTGATTTTAATTGGATTCGTAGCCATATAGTAATGAGTCATTCAAATGAAGCAATTAATCATTAATATTATTGTGATGGGATATGAATTGCGCTTTCGTTGTTGTACAACTGATAAGCTGAAGCCGTACAAAATAAACTTGTGCAAACAAAATAAATATTTATATTTTTGTTTATTAAAAGACACGAATTCTTAGGGAAGAAAAAAAAGTTATTAAACAGAAGAGTGCTTCGTACTGGCTGATCATATGACGCTTATTGTGTTAAATTTGACTTGTATGTATTTGTGGGTAATATTTTCTAAAACAAAATGTGGGAATATTTTCTTATGTTAAACAAAACTTACGCTGTATTATCACAACTGGTGGCTGAACGAAGGTCGTCTGGCGTGGTGGATTGCCGGGGCCTTGTGTTGCTGGTTGTGGAATTGATGGTCCATAAGAGGTATATGTTGTTGTAGTTTGAGTTGCTGGGCCCAAGACTGGACCATTCCAACCATTAGTTGTAGTGTAGGTACGCGTTGTTGTTGCTGCAAACGGTGCTGGGTTGCCCATGGCCTGGTCATAGGTGGGAGGTAGAGTGGGATTTGTAGTGTGTGTTGATGGATTAAATACTGTAACTCCACTCGAGGTACTGGTGCCCGAACCCAATGGTGGCACATTGTAGTTCATATTTGTGGAGGTTTGCTTTTCCATTTTATTTATACTTATGTATATTTTCACTATTTGTTAGCTTTTTATTTATCTCGTTAAATTCTTAAACTTTTTTCGCTCGTTTGCTGTTTTTTTTTGTTTAATTTAATTTAAAAAAAAATTGTTTTCTTTTTTCGTTTTAATTTTCTCTCAGCTGTGAGTTTCGTTGTTGACTGTTTAAAGTTTGTCGCTGAAAATTTGCTTATAGTCCATATCGGATAAAAAATATGAGTAATTCAAATAACCGCAATAAAATAAATACATATATTTCTTTTTTTATAGTAAAAAAAGAGAGTATTCACATGTTATCAGATACCGTATATGTAAACACATCAGCTTATCAGTTAACAAAAGTTATTAAAAAGCTTTTTCTTTTTGTTAAGCAAAAAACAATGTTTACATACATATCGTTGCTTTAATATAGAAAGGTCCTAATTCATAATTTTTTTGAAATCGAGATTTTGGAATGTTTTAAGGTATCGATGAATGTTCTTCTGTCACAATATACAAAAAACTCGAATTTCAAAGAATAACTAGTTAGGGCCTTTCTATATTAACTTAACAATCTATACGTGTACAGTTACATATATACATATGTACATACGAGTGCTGGACAATAAGTCCCTGAGTCTTTGACTAAAACACAGTTTTTAGTGTTCCGTGCACCAAAGGTGAAAAGGAACCCTATTGCTTTCGCTACGCTGTCCGTCTGTCCGTCACAGGCTATTTTCTCAGGAATCGTAAGAGCTGCTGAACTGAAATTTTGAAAGCGTACGTAGAACCCTGGTCGCTACAACAACAAATACATGAGAGGTAAAAATTAAATTATTGACACTTGATTTTTTGTAAAATTAGTGTATTTTTAAACAGACTACAACAAAAAGCAGTAAAATCTAAAAAAACTGAAATTAAAGGGTGTTCTATCAGTTAATAAATTTTAGACAATTTGTTGTATCTTGGAAACCGTAAGCGGCAAACTATAAAAAATTCCAAAATCATAAAATCATCAAACTAGAAAAAAATCGCCTAAATCCAAAAAAAGAAATCGCCAAAAACAAAAAAAAGCACCAAATCAAAAAATATTTCTAACCCTAAAACAAATCGACATGACCGAAAAAATCGCCAAAATGAAAAACAAACGCCAAAAACCGAAAAAATCGCCAAACCGCGGAAAAAGTGCCAAAACTACAAGAATCGCCTGAGTGAAAAAAAATCGCCAAAATGAAAAAAGTACCCAAATAAAAAAAATTTCTAACGCTAAAATAAATAGACAAAACCGAAAAATTCGCCAATATGAAAAAAATCGTCAAAACAAAAAACAAACGCAAAAAGTCGCTAAACCGCGAAAAAAGTGCCAAAAATAAAAAAAATCGCCTAATAGGCAGATTTTGTAAAACATTTCGTTTCTAAATTTATATGAAAAATAACGAAAACTCGTTTCAAAAAATATTTTTTCCATACAAATTTCAAAACGAAAAAAACGTTTCTATTTTCAAAATTTGCCTTTAAATGAAAAAAAATAGATTGAATGAAAAAAACGCCAAACTGTAAGACGCCAAAAACCGAAAAAAATCGTCAAAAAATTAATAAATGCAAAAACTAAAAAAAGCGCCAAAACTAAAAAAAAATCGCCAAAAACCGAAAAAAATCGCCAAAACTAAAAAACACTCAAAACCAAAAAATCCAATAAACGAATAAAATGCCAAAACTTTATATTATATAGGCTAAAGTTGGAATTGAATTACATATCTAGTGTCCGTACAGAACCCTTTGTGCTCGGGTCAAAGTCGCATTTCACTGAATTCATTTTACCTGGTCTCCATTGATTGATGTCTAAACACTGTCTAGCATTTTTCCAAAAAATCCTATTTTGTCTAAAACTGGCTAAATCTCAAAAACAGCGTGGATTAGGGATCGGTTCCTAGGCCAAGTCATAGATTTTTGTCATGGAAACTGCACATGTAGGAAAACTGCAAGTCCTGGTGGAAAATAAATTTTTTCTTGAACAAATACGGTCCTTTGTTTTTTTCAAATCCCCATTAATGCCCGTTATTTCTAGCCACAGATATCTATTAGCTTACAGGTATCTGTCGTGTAAGTTAAATTTCATAATGCAAACTCGTAGGTAAAAACCTTATGTAAATTACCTGTTTCTAGAAATAACGAACATAAATCTACGTTTAGAAAAATACGATGGTAAATAAATAGTTGACAATGCTGTAAATTACCGCGTTCTAGCTCGTTTTGAGAAGGGGAATAGCTAATTTTACACGGAGCAGTTGTGCTTTTTCAGTTAAGAGGTGGGAAAACTTAAAAATTCACGAACTTAATAACCCACCCTCGTACTTTTATAAGTACATACATATGTATATGTATCCCTACACACATTTGAAAGATATCTTACCCAGAAGATAAAAATACAATATCTTGGTTTTATCATTTAGAAGAAAAACATCAAAGCAATACTTCTTTGATATTAAAATATTTTCATTTAAGTGAAACTTTTTGAATGAACAGTTCGAAATGTATTGACTATTTATTTTTTCCTTTAACAAGGTATTTTGTGTCATTAAAATGTTGCATTTTATTCAGCCTGGTGTTTTATCACATGCGCAATAAATTTATAATATCAATATGTTTTTAAATAGAAGATGAAAAAATATTTAATTTAAAATAAAAACAATCAGAAAATTTTCAAAACATTATGTCAGGAAATTCCTTTTCATACTAAACATATGATGACTTCTTTGATGATAAATTTAATTTAGTTGACCATAAAAATTGCTCTAAATTTAAATTAATGGTAGTATTATTATTACGATCCTTTATTTTTCTTCCTTCATATAATTTTAGCAAAATTGTAAAATTGTACTTTAGGAGATAATCTAATGTTATAAATAATTTATCTTCCTAAAGATAATCTGGCAATATCATAAATAATTCTATTGGATGATTATCTAGCAATATCACAGTTTTATCTTCTAGAAGTATTGCATTCGTATTTCTTCGAAGTATCGCCCTGGCCGCACAAACTCTCCCGAAGGGAGAAACTTCCACAATACGAATATGATTGTTGCCGCAATAATATTTTTCTTCCAAGCAATACGATTTCGAATCATTTTCGTATCACTTTGCTTGTAGGGATATGTATACATATCTAAGTAACTACGTGCCAGTATGTACGTATGTATGTATGTAGTATATATATAAATTATTAAAATCACCAAGTAAGTATTTATATTATTAAAATGATTTTTCATATTTATTTGTTATTAACGTGATTTACGATGGCTGTGGAATCCCAACTCAGAACTTAATTTATTTTCAATTAACTTTTTTTAAGGTACATATATTGTTTTATTAATATTTTAAATACATAAGTAATTAATAATAATAATAATAATTCAAGATTTTCCAGTTCAAAGATGATCGTGCTGTTATAAAAAGATTTTTTTTATGAAAAACATTTGTATGAAAATCTCAAAAATTTTTAAAATAATTAAATTATTAATGAAAGAAAACTATGGCGTTTGTATTTGTTTTAGAGGTATAGAATTTTAAAAGATGACGTTGCTAAAGCGTGTGAATTGCAGCACAGTGTTTCAAAATCGTTTTTCATCGGCCAATACTCTGTAACTTTTGAACTAATGCAAGTTTTTTTTATAATGCTTTTGTAGCTCCTTTTATCTAAATTTGTTATCATTAGAATCATTAAAGTGGTCGTTGAAAAATTTAAGGTTAAGGTTGAACTTTTTTTTTTTAATTTTGCATAGTGTGCGCGATCTTTAATTTAAAAAAAAAATTTTTTTCTAATGAAAATGAAATCGTCTTTATAAAAAAACAACAACGTAGGTGTTTGAAAATTTAATAATTGGGAGTAGTTTTTTCAGTCACAAATAGATTTAAGACTCTTTCGTGTATACATATATGCGTAATAGACCCCTGCACAATAGAACTTACAAGAATTTTTAAGAAAATATCGATAAAATGTTTCCTACATTGCAACCACATTACATTACAGTCGGATAACTGAGCCTTTAAACACATAACAGCTTACCATCTACATCTTACACACACTCAAACGTTTAATATGCAAAATAACAAGCATAAACGCACCAACACTACTTCTTTTGAGTGTTTGTTACGAACAAGAAGGCTTCGTGACATCGCTTAAAAACACTCATATAACGTACATTAATACATCCATCAGGATTCGCTTATTAAACGGCTTCATTTATTAGTTGTTTAGTACAGTGGTGTTAAAAATAAAACTAAACAAAAAAGGAGCCTATGTGATAGAAAATTAAAAAATAACGAATAAAAACTAAATAAAGAAGTTTTTCATAGGAAAATGTGAAGAATTTCCGAAAAATAAATTTGTAAATAGCTTATCTGATAGAAACTTGAAAAACATTAAACAAAAAAAATGGCTACGACCTATATTTCCCGAGTTATTGGTCTCTTAAGTTTTGATATTATATGCAAAAAAAATCAAAGTGTCTTTTTAATACATATTCATTTTTTTCTTTATAAGTTTTGTAACATAAAACACATTGAATGTAGTGAAAAACATTACTGGTCATAGAATATTTTCGCATTTCAATTTTTTCTTTCAGCGCGTCTATAAAGACTTTAATACACCCGTCTCATTGACGACTAATGCCCGTTTATTTCTACAAACAGGCAATTTAAATAAGGTTTTTACTTGCGAGTTTGCCTTATAAAATTTAACTTACAACAGAGATATCTGTACACTAATAGATATCTATGGCTAGAAATAACGGGCATAAATGAAAAAGAATAAGAATGTGTGTGATTTTATTTTGCACAATTGTGCTATGAAGCTGACATCAATGGTTTACCATAGTACGACAATACATCTAAAAAAACAAGACGTATTTACATTTCAAGACTGTTTACGCAGCCCTCTTATACGTAAATATATAAAACATGCACATATGTACATAACTGAACTGTTTCTACCAGATGAATGTCTGCTTAAAAACAACGACTTCAATGCAAAGATCTTATACAACATATTTTAAAATGTCCCACAGACTTTCGAAACAAAAATGTATGGAACTAAACTGCAAGTGTGTGTGGAGGCGGGTAAAAAAAGTGAAGAAGAAAATTTCTCCATCATTTTTTGAAGAAAATATTATAGGGCTCAACTGCCGGAAAAAGTCTTTCAAATAAAAAAAATTTAAATCGGTTGACAAATGACACAGCTGTGCAAAAAAAAGTTTTTGCAAAACTCTTAACAGAGTTATGCATAAGAGGAGCAAATTCCCCCTCCAAATTAAAAAATATTTAAATACTAAACTGCAGGCAGCTTCTTTCAGTCAAAAAAAACTAATTTGAAAATTTTAAAACGTGTGGAACACCGTTCAGATTATGTTTTTTATATGGAAAGTAAAAAAATAGGATATGAGAAATATTGCTACTAGGGTACACTATTGCAATGTCACAAAATGCTATAGTTTATACTCGACATTACAGTACGATAATGTTAAAACTTAAAATTTAAGTTGTCGTATGGATACAAAGTGCGAGTTTTAAGTTTTGATTTTTTAATACTTCTACCACAGAGCATATATTTTGTGCTTCTGCTTGATTTTTTTTTTGTAATAAACTTATTATTCATAGTTTCCCACCATCATTTTCTACGAAAAAGTTAAATTTGACAGCTTGTGTTCTAACATAATTGCTCAGACTTGTGTTTGAGCAATTATTTCTAAACATGTGTTCGAACATTAACATTTACGATTTACACAGCAATTTTTTGTGTTAGCAACAGATTTTGACAATTGTAAAACACAAAACTTTCCAAACTTATGTATCGTGTAATCTCACAGTTATGGATACACAAACATAAAATATTAAAAAACATACTGGCAATTATTATCAATTTTATTTTATAATTTTTGAGTGTTTTCATTCAAATTAAAAAAATTGTTCTACAGGTGGGTCGTGGCAGGGCAAAAAGTGTATATAGAGTTAAAGACAACACTTTCATCTTTCGTATTTCTTGATCCCTTTTAATCTTCTAAAGTTATTCCGTATAAAAATTAAAATTTTACGAAAATGTAGGACTTTAAAATTTATTAAATATTACTCTAACTACAAATTGTTAAAGGTCTGCACATACCGTTTATTAAAAACAACAGTTTGCCCCAAAAAATTTAAAAAACAACCCCACATCCCCTTAGCGATAATATTTTTCGAGCAATCATAATTTATTTCAGATTAAATGAGAAACATTTTTTGTTTAAATTAACATACATTCCTTGTTTTTAGCAGCATGCCACGCCCACTATTGCAAATATTTAGACTTAATTTTTTAAGCTACCTAAGTTTTGATATGTTTCCTTACGGACGCACAGTGCGGCAGATTGCCAAAAAGCCAAAACTCGAAAAATAAAAGTGTCTAGATAAGATTTTTTAGCATGCAGTTGGCTAAAGGGATCCTATAAGAATTAAAAATGGTTAAGAGTGACGTCCTATACCCCAAATTCTTTATTTTTTTTTCAGTTGGAGTGTGACCTTTTTTTAAGCGCACTATTGGTGTAGTTATTCGGCAAAAGCTTTAAACGTATGAAAGCGCGTGCAGCAAAGCAAATATAATAAAACCACATGGAATGTAAGTTTGAAGGTTAGTAAAAATACTTAAAAAAATTTGTAAATTTCAGTTCTTTGACAGAAAATTTTTAGCAGCACAATAATAAGGGTAGGGTACTTTTTTTCGTTTTTCCCAATAAAATTTGAATTTTCAAATCAAATAACAATAAAACGCTGTCGAATGCTGTTTTCGAACCTTTTGGAGGTTGCTGGGAAAAGTATTAACTATCGATTGAGCCAAAACTCAGCTGCCACCTCCTGCCACTTGAATTGTTATTGGTTTTTTCTTCTAAAGATGTTTTGCACAAACCTCCCAGTCAAAATTTTTATATAATTGAAATTTCCGTACTTTATGATGCAATAAAAATTTGAAAAAATTCATCAACATTTAAACAATACTCATCAATAATAATGTTGCCCCAAAGTTATTAATAAATTGTTTAAAAAAATTTTTGCGATAAGCCATTATTTTTCTTAAACAAATCGAATGCGATAATTTTCCAAAAAAATCAAATGATTTTTTTTCAGAATTTTCTCTCTATTATAAATATAATCCTGTTTTTAGGTTAAATATAGTGTTCATTAGGCAAAAAAAATTTACAAACTTACAAGTGGTATAACATGCCTACTTTAACACATAAGCTTTTAATTCATGGCCCAGAAATTATACAAAATTCAGGTTTACCTATTGGGCAAATGTCAGAAGATGCACAGGATCCCTGCGATAAATTTTATTCTATCTATCGCCTCAGCTTTGCTAGAATGAGTTACAGGCAGAAGACAATGGAGGATGTTTTTAAATGCTTTTTAGTAGCCTCAGATCCTTATATTTCGAGTTGTCGAAAATTGCCAACGAAACCGCTAAAATCTCTATCAGCAGAGGCTGTTAATTTATTATCGTCCCCACCTGTCAGTAAAGAAAAAAACGGAGCAAGAAAGTGTAGATAGCAGCTCAGCCTCTGAATCGGATACCGATATGGATGTTAATGATCTTGAGAAAATTTCTTAATTGTAATATTATTTTTTATATACTTTACTTGAATCGATATAAAAATTTAGTGATAATTTAATGACTTGTTTTAGAAAATATGCATAATTTTTTTGATTGTAATAAAGAAATTTGCCATAATTTTAAAATTGTTGTTTTCGACTTTAATGTTTCAAGTTCAAGGCTCTGACTTATGTGAGGTTGGTTTGTTTGACGTTTAAAACGCTCTGGGTGGTGCCATCTTGTATTTACCATTTATAATTTTACAATTTTGACAGAAAATTCGTAATCAGCGACCCTAAAACCCTCAAAAACGATATGTAACTTCATTATGGTAAATAATACATGATATTTTACCCCGTTGTGGGGGGGGGCGGTCGATTAGGGGTGAAGGGGGTGAATTTCCGTAAATTCGGCATCAAATTTGTAATCAGCGACCCTAAAAACCCCTAAGATTCCATTTGGGAGTGAATTACTTGAAGTTTCGAATTTTAACCAGCTTTTTGGTAATGGGCCGCACTATTTGACGGTGTAAAAATTTTAAGAATCAATTTCAAAAAAAAAAATTAAGTTTTGGTCAGTGAAAATTGATATTCTGAACTACCGCGAGCCGTTATGAAGTTCTTCACTTTGTTCGAAGACAAAGCAGTTGGCGTTTTCGAAATCAGCCTATATATATAGCATTCGGATCCGAATTTAGCACTTTTACATGTTTTAAAATTTCTTATCAATTTTTTTGATAAATAAAAATAGTTTAATGCAACTATGTAACTTTATGAAAATTAAGTTTTTGCAATAATAGTGTTATTATTTATTAATTTAATAAAATTCATTTATTGCTGATATCTACATATAAATCAATTAATTGCCATGTACTGCTTGCCATTCATGTTGTATACGTTTTTATTATTTGTAGTTTAGCTTGCGTACATACATAAATATAAAATCATTGAAAAAACGGAAAAAATCGCATGTAATCATCACATTACAATATTAAAATACATTTTAGTTGAATTGAATGCGTGTGGAGTAAAATTCATTTTATTTATTTATTGTTTTTCTTAACGGAGAAATAAACTTCAGATATGAGTAGTTTAAAAATGTCCAGCAATGAGGATTTAATGGAGAATCCCTTGCCCGGCGCAACATTACCATTGAGCCATAATCCACCAGAGCCACCATCATATCCGGATTTGGAAATATACTCACGTGCATTACAACTGCGTATAGAACAACGTCACGACCTGCAGCTAGAGCTGCCGGATGAGCAGCCCCTTCAACTACCTGTTTCCATAGGACATACCATTCAACAAGCAGCCATAAGTTAATATCAGTGTTATATAATTAAACCTAGTTGTATGTCTAATATTAGAAGTTTTATAAGTCTGCAAGGCTATTTCTGAAACATTGTAAACAGAAAACGAATTGCAGCATTTTGACCCGACCCAATGAAATATTAAACTCCAGCAGCAAGATCGATTGTGTAAATACTTTGCATTTATTTCCAGTTTCGCCTGTCCAAGGAAATAAAATAAAATTCAATTTTATTTTGCTGCTTCTCTTATTTTTTTTTTTGAGGAATAAATCTATGAATTTGTGTTTATGTTTTAGGCTTTCAACCTGCCCAGTTTGGCGCACGTTCTCATTTGGGCTACTGCCCCGTATGTACTGCCACCGAGAAGACTTTATGTGTTTACGAAAGTAACACGATGACTCATATCTTTGGCACGCTATTTTTCATGACCACGTAAGTAGTAGCCATTTGCAAAAAAAAATATTTCTTTAAATTTGATTTCCATCCACTCTTCCTTCAAGCTGTTTGTGCTGTGTGCCATATTATTGGGATAGTTGTAAGACTGCTCGCCATTATTGTTCCAATTGTCACACTTATTTGGGTGCTGCTAGAAAATAGGCGCAATGCTTTTTGGAACTCAATAAATTTGCATTCAAATAAAAACGATGTTTTTTTTTAATAAATCCCTTGAATTTTGAATTTATTATACTGCTCTGCAAAAAAAAAACAACAACAAAAGAGGAGAGGTGTCTTAGAACACTCGGTTATAGCTATGCTGCTCAGTTATGTAAAACAAATTTCATGTGTGAAAAAACAATGCAATAAAATTATATCATATGATGTTGTCAAATTCTCCATAAATATTTCAAAAGGAAAATCACGTCCCAACTCCTGTATCGCGCAATAAATAGCATAGCTATAATAAAAAAAAAGTCGGGAGCAAGAACTTCATTATGTGATTTTAATGGATTTTAGGGTGCTGAATCCAAATCTGTTCACATATTTATTACAACACGTCTGGTTTTTGAGATTTTCTTATTGAAATAAAAAACTGATGTTGAAATACTAAATACGTATATATTATGATAAAAGTAAAAAAGTCTTAAGCATTAAACACATTCACCACAGCAAGCAACCGACTACGAAATGTCAAAAATAGAATACACATGTTTATATGAGAATGATTATTTTGAAGACAGCAAGGCAACATGACGGCAGGTTGTTGTTGTCTGTGCTGTCCAATTAAACATATTTCTATTTCTTTGGCTGCAATGAGAAAATTCAGTGTTACCAGTATAATACAAAATGTTGAATGAGTGATATCGTACAATTATTTCATATTATTTAACAGAAACAATATCAAAAAATTTATGTAAAGCATAAATTGATTAATTTTTATACTTTTACGTCATATATGTAAATTTTGAAAGAGTTATATAATTTTTATAAATGCGAAATATTTCGAGGTGGCAATACTCAACTATGTATTTATACTTAAATATGAGGTGCAGATGGTGCTGCTGCCGTCTCCAAAATAATTAAGTAGTTGGCTACGAGGCCACAAATGCTGCTAACGGCATTTGAAGTCGTGTGTTCGTGTCGCCTGCTGTGGTGAATGTGTTTAAAGCATAACACATAAATGACTTCTATAAGGGCTACTATTTTTATTTCGGGAACTGTCTGGGAACTAAAGTCAATAGGTAAAGTCTGGCAACACCATAAAAAAGTTTGATATTTTTTAGCATAAACGAACTTACAACGTTTTGATGTACAAGTGATATTTGGTTTGTTTAAAGTGAGTTCAGAAAATCAATTTGACAAAAAAAAGAAAAAAAAATGAAAAGGTTTCGTTGGATTATTTTTTACAACTTTCGATGTGGATTATCTCAGCAAGAATGTATCGATGAGCTCAGTTGTTTGTATGGCCATAAAGCACTTTAAAATACCACAATATATCGCTGGTATAGTGAATTTTAATCATGGTCATAGTTTTGTCACCGAACAACTCCGTAAAGGTCGCCCAACATCGGTTGTTGTGCCCTAAGCATCGATGCAGTGCGTGAACTGAGAATGCCAGTTTGTCATATGACATATTGTGAGATAAAGGAATCCTTGCACATTGGTTCCACTTTAATACATTAAATTTTGCATCAACACTAAGTTGTAAAAAAAGCAATGTATTTTTGATCACAGGGGAGATGTGTAAACATCTAGTAATGATTTTTTTTTTAATATAGTATATAGTTAGCATGAGATGGAGATTGTTAGCCAATTCTCGTGCACCACGTTCAGTGTAAGGCAACAGTACGTAATAAAGATATGTTATAATATCATATTATAAATTCTTTATGAAGACTGCTATATATCTTTTAAATAAATATTTGACATTTAAAATGCTCTTTTATTTAAAAGTGTATATTTATTTAATTTATTTTATATTTTTCAACTTTTTAACAAAATTATCCCCACTAACAACACTATTACACTTCACAAGCAATTTCTATTAAAATTAACATTGCTCCATAAAATTCGGTTGAGTTTCTCTGTACTTCTTGTTCGCATGATTACACTAATACACTCATACATAGCTCACACCGATTTGATAACGCTTTACGATCTTACTCAACATTTTTGATTTTATTGTGAAAAAGATTTTTACGCAATAGCTTATAGATGCTTATATATCAAAAATTTGTTCTCGTTGGATACCCCATAATTTATCAATCGTTCAAAAAAAAGCTCGCATCAAGTGGCGTAAGGAAATTATTAAAAAGTTCAACTGTGGTGATTCAAAAGACGTGTGTAAAATCGTGACAGGTGACAAATCATGGATATATGCTTATGAGCCGGAAACAAAACATCAATCGACCGTGTGGGTATTCCAAGACGAGCTAAATCCCACAAAAGTTGTTCGTGAAAGAAGCACAGCGAAGCATATGGTCGCCTGTTTCTTCGGTCGAATGGGTCACGTGGCCACTGGCCCACTTAAGCAACATAGAATTAATCAATTCTGAGTAATAAACGACCATTTGTTTGTCGGAAATCTTCGGTGAAATTTGTAAAACTAAGTTGCGAAGACGAATCATGCTTCTCGCGAGACAAGAGAATTTTTAAGTAGTTAAAACATTGAATTGATGACTCATAATTCGTACAGTCCTGACGTGGTACAAACAAAATGACTTCTCGTTGTTCCTGATTGTCAAACGTAAACTGCGTAGTCAACGATTTACGAAAAATTAGAAATTTTTTTTTTCGTCAACGATATCTCTCGAAAAAACCAACCGATTTTGGTGAAATTTTCATGTCTTTTTAAAAGGTCATTTACCTCTGGATGAAATTCATCAGATTTCAATTAAAATCTTCATCAAATTCTATACCGTATAGGTCAAGGGCCTAATTTTGTAAGACGCAACGCTAAGAGTTCATAAATTTTGTATGGAAAAAATGTAAATTACAAAAACAAAATACATAAAAAATTTGTCAACGTTTGGCGTTGTGTTTTAAAAAATTAGCCCTCAAGTTTTTGTTTTGATATATATCAAGATTTCGTATCCAAAACAAAAACGAATTGACTGCAATTTTCCCTAAACTACAACCATACAACTGCTATATACATATGTATGTATACTCGTAGTTAATTCACACACCAGTTTAAATATGTTGGTTTATTTTTTAGTACAATTTGGGGAAAAACCCATATTTGCATGAATAAAGGCTGGTTACCTGTTCTAAGTTGGGAAAAATTGTAAGTGATTATTTCTCGTGAAAAATTTGACATGTACTAAATGTAGCCAACTCACGTTTTTTTTAAAAATTTCTCGCTTTTATTGCTTGAAAGTATGAAACATTGTTCAAATTCCGTGCGAAAAAAGCACTGCTCATGTTGTTTCGCAGATAAACTAAAATGATGCCAGATTAATTTTGCATGGAAAAACATGCTGCCAGATATATTTTACGTATTTTTCGCAACAAGAACAGAGTACTACTTTTGCTTATTTATTTCGTAAAAATACTTTTATATGAAGTTTGACAGCATTTCGCACGAAATTGTGAACAGAGTACCAGGCTTTATGCCCTAATTCAGTAAGAAGACTTAGGACATGTTTGTTTGAAAATATTTTTCAGTGTTTGGTTTTGATTTTCTCTAAATCATTATCTTCCAAAATGGTGGTTGTCTTTGATAATAAAAAAATTAAAATATTATTACCATGATACAATTATATAAAGGTAAAACCACATTTGACATTATGACTTTTACCCAAATTATTTGAATACGGTTTTTTTTTGTAAACAGAGAGGAAAACGTTGCCACATATGTACATATAATGGTAACTTTTATTTAGGAATGCTTTTGGAAATGTGTAATTTGAGTTTAGAAATCGTAGTTTAATACATATTTTTTTGAACGTTGTATCAATTGGACATGAGGATAACGAAATGCATACAAAGTGTTCTTTACATTACATGAACTTATACCGAATGTAAATACCAGGAGATCTATTCTGTGCTTCAAAGGGAACGAAAGTACTTTCGAGTTTGCATACTATTGGTTCAGAATGGAACCAACTTGGTATACGATTGGAGGTGTGTTTTAGCACCACCCTTTCTCAGCGTTGCATAATATTAACATATATGCACATTACAAAGCAATTGCATTTTATTTTATTTTCAATGTGAAAGTGTACTTGTAGATAACACTGCTTTAAAGCAATAATGTAATGCATGTATTTAATATGACAGTTACCTTTGAAGAGGAATTGCACTTAGGCTCAAAGGGATGCAATGATTTTTTACATTCATATGCTCTTCACGGAAGTGAACAGAACAAACCAAAAGATTTTTTGGTAGCAAACCATCATCTACATTTATTGCATGCTTGTATCCATTTCTGCCGCATATATGGAATTGAAGGAAATTGAAAAAACTTGACATTCTGCCTTTGCTTAAATGCTTGGTATTACAAATTACAATTATTTATTATATATTTGTATGAATATCTATTTAATGACTTTTAATGCAAAAGTGACGAATTTTTCAATATTTTTATTATAAAACATTATTTATTATTAGTTAAAAAAGCATAACAGTCAAAAAGTAATCAAAAAACTCGAATTTTACAAATGAATACGGTAACGTTATTTTTGAGAGTATAAAATAATCAGGATAAACGTCAGAATTTTAATATGGCGACGAAAAGAGAGAATGATTTTACCTTTATATTATTGTATCATGATTATTACTATGTTTTTAAAACATAAAAATTTAATTAAATTATTATAAGATAGTTTGAGAAATATATGAAAAAATATTTGTTGTATATCATGGTTGGGAACAAAATCGTAAATCGTATCGATGGTCTCAAGTAGAAAGGCCCTAAGTTGTATTTTTTACGACATTTCGTTTTTAAGTGACTCCAATATATTTGTGATAAATAAATATTGCAATAGTGAAAAAATTATGCAGTTGTACTAATTGTATTGAATATTACATTTTCTATTATGTTTTTTCACTTCTTCTGTAAGGGCACTGCTATACGTTCAATATACATTGTGATATTTGGATAGCGATCCATTTTAATGGATTGATGGATCACGAGCGTATGCTACACATTCAATTTTTATCGCGTCAGTATTAAGGTTATTTTTGTGCTGTGCGGATCGTTTATTTAGAAAATGTCGCGAGAAAACCAAAGAAAAACTTTAGCCGACGATTTCCACAACTCCAGCAATGCCTCCAAATGAAAAAATAAAGTTTTTCAAAATAATTTTTTCGGTCGTTAATTCCGATTTCATCGGCAGAACCCACTCGCTTCCACTATCTTCTGCCATTACCTTTTATTAAAAAAAAAATACACAAATGTAACAACATTTTTTACTTTTTATTTGTTAAATTTTTAACTGCGTCTTTTATTTTATTTGTTTTATTTCACTTCTTATTAAGGTATCGTGATCTAATATCATGAAAATGCTACACGTTCAATATTTATCACGCGATCCGTCATCCGCGATCTGGATTTCATAGTTTAGGCCTTTCTGCGATATGGATCGTGATCCATCAATACTGCATGCTACACGTTCAATAAATATCGCGATACTGGATCGCGTTCAATATATATTGAACGTATAGCAGTGCCCTAAAGTTACAATTATTCGAGTTTTGGCCTTTCTACTTGAGACCAATGATATACTCTATACTTCTGGTATAAGCAATTAATCATAATTATTTTACAGATTCAGAACTGCGAATTTTTTCCCCTTCATAGACAAGGTGAGACTTACTAGATTTTAAGTAGATTTTCAAAAAGATATAGTAATGAAGTAGATTTTGATTTATATGGGGAATCTAATCGAAATCAACTAGAATTTGCTTGCAATTTTATAATTACTAGATTGTGCCCAGATATAAATAACGCCCCTTTAAAGTTTATTAGGTTGTGAATTTTATGGGCTTACTAAAATATAATTTGTTAAAAAACACTGTGAAAAATTTATTTAGCTACGGAATCGAATAGTATCTTATCATACGACATCTAAGCGAACTCAACATCTATCGAATGCGGAAAATTTGCTTCCGATCCGTTAATACGTTCTTATGTTATGAGAAAAGTAATGCTAAATCTTATTTAGTCCTAATTTACACTGTGCAAGTCTTATTGCTAAGCTGATTATTTTTTTAGGAGAGAGAGACGAGGGGAAAATAAAAATTTATGTTCCCCTCGTCTCACTCTTCAATAAACTAATCAGCTGAGCAATAATACTTATTTTTTTTTTTTTTGTAAACTATATAAAATATAACATTAATATATATTATTGATAACACTGACTTCCAAGTCCATCTGCTAAGAATCTTGTTTAATTTTTATTGATTTTAACAAAATTATTTTATATATTAACCAGCAAGCATTTTATTTATAAATAAAAAAGCATTCAATATACATATAAAAATGAGCTTAATTTCAGGCTAAAGAAAAAATCATCAGTTAGCTGAGGACCATAAACATTTAAGATTATGAATCACTTGACTTTTAACGTTCATACACTCCCAAATACGTATCACAAGTTGGACAATAATGTTCCGCATTGCGAGCCCATTGTGTACAATACAAACAAACAGAGCAAGGCCAACAACTAGAAAACATAAAAAAGAACTTTATTAGCCAGATATTTTTTAATTATTTAAGACACTATTTTTTCCTTTACAGGATAATACACAAAAGAAATGCCCAAACATGAGTTCTCATTGTACTCTTAAGTTCGACATTTGTTGTTACAATTGTATGACATATTGGACAATATGTCTTTTGTGGTGTCGGACCCAGTGCAGCTGCTGACATCATGGTGTTTAACTAAATACTATTGGAATAAGAGATAAATAAAATATATGTACTCACACGTAAAAATTTATGTATGTACTAGACCTTTTACAACAACACATATTATATAGTCGTATTAAATATAGGAATGAATATTTTAATTAAAAAAGAAAGAAAATATTTACTAAATTTTTTATATTCAATTAGAGTTAATTGTTCAGTGACACGCTCTTTGGTGCATGCAAATGTGAGGGGATATTTCCATAGAAAATTATATAATTTGGTATAAACATTTCTAAATGTTCTTGCAATAAGGACTTGCGAACTTAGACAGTTGATAGCGGCCATATTGTTAAAGCTACAAATTTCGAATTAGCTGTCATTTATTCAGTCTGTTTTGCTAAATAATCATGGATGGATATAACGTTCAAGGCTAAACTTTTTTTTCAGATATGTGTGTTCTGCTCGGTCAACGATCCGCGACCACCTTCGTCCAATCTACTTTTGCGAGCGCCATTGGTGGTCCATGATTACCGAATTATTTTGGGCAGAATTGAATGATAAAGACACCAACGATATGTTACTTCAACCAAACATGGCACATTAGATGTTCTGCAAGTGTGATTTGAGGGACTGCTCATTTTCGAGGCGCCATTCTGCCCAGCCATGGCGAACATTTGTACTAGAGTTGTGCTTATCAGCTCTTTTCAGCTCAGCTCACTTTACTGAAGTATTTCATTCAGTTAGCTCAGTAGCTCAGTAGCTCAGTTTATTTGTAGTGAAACATTTTTTCAAGCACAAAGAAAGAGCTAGAACCGAAGCATAAAAAGAGACAGATTTATACTGTGTGTATGTGGTCATAATTACAAAACAAGGCAGATGAAATGTAAAAAATAGATAAAGCTAAAATAGTTTAATGAGTGGAATTTGTTAATAAATATACTTTTTTTATGTACTAGTGCGACACAAAAAAATTGCTGAAAAAGCACAAGACTTGTATGAAACTCTTTCATTAGATCGTTTTAGACACAAAACCACTTAAATTACAAAGTTTGTGTCTAAAACGACCTACTGAAAGTGTTCGATACAAATCTAAAAGCCACTCAGTACTGAGCTGACAGCGCGCAGTGAATTGAACGGCTCACAGCGCTCACTGAAGTGAATCGTTGAATTGAACTAGTTCGTTCATGAGCTGCACAACTCTAATTTGTACAATCTTATATTCCATAAACAACGCACAGTGGCATGAAATAAAAAAAGTGGTAAACAGTGCTCAACTTTTGAAGTATTGAACAAATTTCAATGAAACTAGCTATTTTGGAAAGAAGAAAAGTTAAGCTTTTGAAAAAGTATATTTTAAGGTATGGTGTTATAAGACTGAGTGGATCTAAAGAGCCTCAAATTGGGAAACTGCGGGTTTCGAAATTCTTTCGGAGCTTGTAACTTTTGTAAATATCGAGTGATCTTAATAAAATTTTCAACAGGACAATCAACGTTAAGAAACCAAATTAAAATATGCTAAGCGCACCATTTTATCTCTTACAGTTTCTAAGTTATTTGACCTGCAATTTTTTTTTTTTATTTTTGGACCTGACTTTTTTTTAATTATTAGTACATAATTTCCTTATTACTCGCCAAGAATGAATTGATTTTATTGTTTTTGAAAAAAAAATTCATTACAATTAATATGAAAAAAAATTTTTTTTGATATCTCAAAAATTGTAGCAAAGAATAATTTTGCAATTTGAACTTTTGAAAATTATGAGAAAATTTTGTATATTTTGTGAAAAAAATATTCTTATTTTTTTTGGAATATTTTTAAAAATTATTGAGTATTTGACAAAAGCGTTGATTGTTTCTGAGAGAGAAGGCATTAAGAAAGATTGTGAATTAAGTTTTAAAGATTTTTGATGGTGTACTCTACATCCAGCATTGGTCGAAAATTATCTTTTTTTTTGCAAAAAATCAAATGTTTGAATTTGGCAAAAAAAAACTTGCAATCTCGTTTTTGTAAATTTTTTAGTTTTTTATGAAAAATAAACTTGTTGAGAAACTCTTGACATCCTAAACATTAATGTAGATAGGAGAAGAGATTTTCTAAAAATTTTAGAATTTTTCTAACACAATTTTTCCCAATAAAGAAAGAAGTTTTATAAAATTGTACATTGAAAAACATTTTAATGTACTTCAATAGTATATTTTTGAAAAATATTCTCATACCTTCAATACTTTTCATTTAAGAAATTTATTATTCGACATATTGTCATAATTATATTTTTATCTGAAATTTATTTGCTGGTGGTTCAGCTTGTATAAGTTTCTAAGCCTACTATGCTTATTTTTCTTTTGTGATTTTCAAAAATACTATTATTTGTGAATTCTCAAATAGTTCTCGAAAGTCTGTGCATAAGATAAGGGGTTTGTGACTATTCAAAATGTGTGGTTGAAGTCTACTGATGATTGGTTACAGTAACAATGAAATGCATATAGACCAAGCTGAATCACCAGCAAATAAATTTCAGATTTCAATACTTTTCGTTATATTCAAAATCCAATTTTTAATACAAAATTAAATTTTAAAATTTTTTTTATATATGCCTAAATTATTGATCTCATTTTCTTTACTTCAAATGTTTCTAAATTTTTTCTATGCTATCACAATAGTTGATATAATTGTCTATTAAAAGGTATATAATATGTATACCTTTGCCAGTCTTAAATTGTATACATAAATATAATACCTCAAGTGAAAATTTACGTATTTTTTCTGCTATTCAAACAAACCCACATTTTTTATGACCTCTTATAGGTGTTAATTTATTTAACTAATTACTTTTATTTGGCTCAAACATATAAAAATTCAACACAGAAATCGGTTAACTACTTCAAAAGTTGCTGACTTTTCACCAATTTTTTATTTCGCGCCACTGTGCAACGCCTTCAATAGGCTTTTCGAACGAATAAAAATGTCCGTGGTAGCTCATACTCATATTTTTTTTAGATTTAAAGATGGAAAGTGTTTAATGAAAGAATCTTTAGTTTATCTGTTGTCTGAAATCTGTGGTCTATCGAAAGTGCCATTTCGATCATGTCCTTCGAAATATTTTAAAACTGTTTAATTTTTAATATTAAATTACATATGAATCATAGATTAATTTAAACCTTGACGCAGTCAAACACATCGATTTAATAATATTGATGTTTTGATACATGACGCATAGACGTCTCGCACACTGGGAAAAAGTATAGGGAAAAATCTCATAACGTATATTTTACTTGATAGTTTCTTTTTCTTAGTGATAAGTACTCAGATTGTAACTACGTTCTTAACAAATGTTAAATATTGTTCTTTTAAATCTAATACCGCATACACACACATTCGGAAGACGAGACTTTTAAATCATTACACTAAATGGACAATAAAGATATATTAAAAGCATTTCCAACAATAAAGAATTAAAATTTAATCCAGGGCAATCAGGTGAGGTTGGAGTTGACTGAAGTAGTTAGCCCGTTGACTACAAAACCGAAGGTCCTGAGTTCGAGCCCGGTATGCAGCAGTCATTAAATAACAACACCATGCAATTTTCTGATGTGCATTGGTGTCCCTTTGTATCAGTCGTTGTAGGATAGTTCAAGTAATGAAGGCATAGTCACTGGCCAGTAACTACACCGGCTTCAGCGAACACTAATCCTAACGTAACATGAGAGCACCCTCCTTCGTCGGTATGGTGTAGCAGAATCATCGGCGAAGTAAAATAATCAATTAAATGGCTACTAAGCACAGCTTCGAAAATTTAATACGCCTCATTGACACCAGAGGCGCTGCAAGAATGCTTTTACATACATACGTATACATGTATAAATATGTGTGTATGTATATGTAGAGTTAATTAAAAACTTAAAATAAAAATAAACAATGCTGCTGTTTGATTTCAGAGCCAAGAAGGTTGCTAACCTATAAATTTATTTCATGCACCGACTATTATTAACAGCATCCAGTACGATTATTTATGCCAATAAATTTAAATATCTATGTTTTAAAGAGCTGCACAGAATATTCATGTGCTAGGCTTCACGCAAATAAAAAAAACTTCTCTCAAATATTTAATATTCGATTAGAGATAAGCAGAGTTTTAAGCATCTTATAAAATATTAAAAAGTGAATGTGTATAAAATCCTGATTGGCCAACTTGTCGCAGAGCACACTTTCATCAACGACTACTTCAGGAAATTTCCACACTTGTCATGCACTATATTTATCATTTACAGTTTATTTTAAAACAATCTAATAGAAACTGTACATAAAGATTGGCTAAAAGCAAAACTACAGTTAACCCTTGATTGACAGCAAAATTAAGATTTTGTATCGCCTGAAAAAGGGAGGAAATTCTACAGCTTGAGCAAGATGTCTTGAGATGTAAATGTGTCAATTAAAAGAACCATAAAAAAACGACAACAAAATTGAATCATTCGAATTCATATGAATTTATCTTGAAATCAAGGAAATGAATGTGCCTCACTTAAATTTTTTTTTTACATTTTTTAGTCTGTTTTATGTTTTATAAAAATATAACAAAAAGCTTTGATATGTTTTTTAGTAAATGGTTATATTGAAACAAGGAAAAAATAAAATAAAAAAAGTTATTAATTTTATGTGTTCTTGATTTAGGTCAATCAAGAAATTTTCAGTTTTAAAGGTACAATATAAGCAGAAGTGTCATGTTGTCATGTTTGAACTTAGCGTCCATTTGTTTGAAGATTCCTTCATCTGTTATCTGTTTAAGCTATCGCCAACAGATCGTCTATGCTTTAACATAGTCGTGCATCCGTCTTGCAAAATGTGTGGAACTTATGGCCGAGGATGTATTGAAATAGTTTTCGGGGTATTCCTTGCACACCTCTATTGTGTAAGTTTGTACATATGTACGTGTCTAGGCATGCTGCTGCTCTCACTTGACCTGAGATTCGATATATATAAACTAAAGCTCAGTAAAGCAAAGAAATTTCGAAAAAAAAATATTCGATATTTGTGTGCAAATCTAAAAAATCTAATATTCGTTAAAGCGAACTTCTCTCGATTGTTTCTCAAATGTGTGGCGATACTCGAGTGCTAGTCCTGTTAGTCTATAGGTACAGAGTTCGAGCCATGACAGCACCGTAGTTAAATAATTAAAATAAGAACACATACTTACATATGTGCAATAATTTAACAGAAAAAAATTTGCCACGAGAGCCTAGTGGATGTGTGCTAGTTAGTTGGTTAAAATTCAGGTAACGTGTTCAAATCCTGGAGCGTAAGTTAATGATTTAAAAAGTATATAAAATAAATGGAAATAAAAATATTAAAAAAATAAATAAAATAAAATAAAATAAAATAAAATAAAATAAAATAAAATGAAATAAAATAAAATAAAATAAAATAAAATAAAATAAAATAAAATAAAATAAAATAAAATAAAATAAAATAAAATAAAATAAAATAAAATAAAATAAAATAAAATAAAATAAAATAAAATAAAATAAAATAAAATAAAATAAAATAAAATAAAATAAAATAAAATAAAATAAAATAAAATAATATAAAATAAAATAAAATAAAATAAAATAAAATAAAATAAAATAAAATAAAATGAAATAATATAATATAAAATAAAATAAAATAAAATAAAATAAAATAAAATAAAATAAAATAAAATAAAATAAAATAAAATAAAATAAAATAAAATAAAAAAAAAATAAAATAAAATCAAATACATAAATTAAGTAAAATAAATAAAATATATTACATAAATAAAATAAATTAAATAAATAAATAAAATAAATAAAAAAAAATAATAATTAAAATAAACAAAAATAAACTTAATAAAATAAATGAAATTAAGAAAATAAATAAAATAAAATAAATAAAACAACTAAATAAATAAGATATATAAAATTAATAAAATAAGGAAAATAAATAAAATATAATAAACAAATAAAATAAAATAAATAAATAGATAAAATAAATCAATAAATATAACATATAAATAAAATAAATAAATAAAATAATTCATAAAATAAATAAATAAAATAATTAATAAAATAAATAAAAAATAAATTAATAAATAAATAAAATAAATGAATTAAGTGAATAAATAAAATAAATAAAATATATAAAATAAATAAAATTAATTTTATTCATATAAAATCAATAAAATAAATAAAATAACAAAACTAAGTGACAATTGAACGACAGTTTTTCTATTAATTTTTGAGTGTAATTCTCGATAGTTTTACACGATAATTTTTCGAGATGTAATCGAAATCGATATCAATAGCGAAAGTCTTGGTCAACTGGGCTGCTGTTCAGCCACATATGTATCTATGTATGTATGTATGTATGGATGTATGTATGTATGTATGTATGTATGTGCCTGCTTGACTTTTGGATTGCTCTACTGTTTATTAGTATCTTCTATGTTGAACTTTTTAGGAACTAACTTTTATTTTGTTATTGTCACTTTTATATTATAAAAATGTTTACCCATTTTTTAATCGCCTTCAATATTCGCTCGTACTTTTAATTACACCTTTAAAATGAAGTGTTTGTTTTGTATTAATTGATAACATAATTACGTATGTATGTATGTAATAAATATGTAATTAAAGTGACAACGCACTCACAATGTAAATGTAAATAAACATATTAATATTATGCCCAATTATAACACAGTCGCGCTTAAAATAATTTTGAATAAATACGTTGTGTTGCCTAAAAATATTCTTATTTACTAACTAAGTTTCAAGCAATAAAAAATATAATAAAATAATAATTTAACGCAAAATGTGGTTTCTGCAAAATCCTCTATATGTCTTCAGTTACTTTAAGGTTTTCTCGGTTTTGTGTTGTGTGACTGTTATTTTTATGATTTTGAGAAAATATTACAAATATCAGACAATTACCTCGAAGATACCCACTTTTTATGGGTTGCCTTTATTGGGTACAGTTTTGCAGGTTTTGCCCATGGATAGTAAGTTTTCAAAAAATTTTTAATCATATAATTTTTTTTATTATTTATTTGGTTTTGTGTATCATATTTCAGAATTTCTGTATAAACTTGGTGACTATTTCAAAAAGAACTTGACCATTTTTACCTGGCTGGGCATGAAGCCTCTCATTGTAACCATAGATCCTCAGTTAATCAAACACATTTTGAACTCAGAAGAATTTCTAAATAAAGCTAATGTTTTATATCAGTCTATGGACAAGGCTCTGCCCAACGGTTTAATTACCAGCAAATGTGTGTAAAAGATTTTCTATAGCTGCATAGATTTAAAATATTTTTATCTTTTCTCCCTTTCAGTTTTCAAATGGAAACATAATCGTAAACTAATGAATCCTTCGTTCAATCCACAAAATTTGCAACGTTTCATACCAATTTTTATACGCAATACAGAAAAAATTTCTCAACACTTTGATTCTTTGCTGGATGAGAAGGAACACTCAATATTTGGTTTTTTACAAAAGTCTATCATGGACATTGCCTTGGGTATTTCCAAACTATGAAAATGTTATTGAAAAAATTGGATATAAAAAATGTTTTTTTTTGTCTCTGCTACCTTAGAAACAATTATGGGTCTAGAGCTGAACTCCTATCCGAATTTGAGTAAAGAAATGGTCACAAATATGCACAAGTAATTATTTGCATCTCTTGATGAATAATTAAAAATTTTAAAAAATTTTGTTACATTTTTGCAGGTTGATGGATAAAATTTGTATTGATACGGCTTTGTCACCTATGAAATTGGGATTTTTAGTGCGCAATTCATCTTACTATAGAATTTTGGAATATTTGCAGATATTTTTAAAGAAAGTAAGACAATCACAATTCTGTCAGCTCTATTTTACAGGAAAAAAGATTGGTAAACTAACGCAGCTTGTTTCAAAAAGGTTTATTAATAAGATTAAATAATTTCGAAAATTTTTTTGCTATTAAGACCTTGAACGAATTTTGTAAAAAACGAGCTTTTCCAAAATACTTTTCGCTTAGCTTGTCTAAAAAAACTTTTCGCCAAGCTATCATTAAAAAACTTTCGATAACAAAATTTTCACGAATTTTAAATAAAAATCTTCGCGGATTGTCTGCTAAAACTTTTCGACGAGATTTCAATAAAATAATTTTCGATGAAAAAAACTTTCAACGAATTTTAAATAAAAAATTTCACAGATTGTTTGTAAAAACTTTTCGACGAATTTTCAATAAAACATTTTCTATGAAAAAAACAAAATCTCGACGAGTCTTAAATAGAAATCTTCTTGGTTTTTCTGTAAAACATTTGTCGACTGAGAGTTCAATTAAATAATTTGCAATAAAAAAAACTTTCGATGACATTTTTAAACAAAAATTTTCTCGGATTGTGTGTTAAAACTTTTCGACGAGATTTTAATAAAATAATTTGCAATAAAAATAACTTTCGACGACAGTTTTAAACAAAAATCTTCTCGGATTGTGTGTTAAAACTTTTCGACGATATTTTTATAAAATAACTTTCGATGAAAAAAACTTTCGACGAATTTTAAATAAAAATCTTCGCGTATTTTCTGTAAAAAATTTTCGACGAGATTTTAATAAAATAATTTTCGATGAAAAAAACTTTCGACGAATTTTAAATAAAAATCTTCGCGTATTTTCTGTAAAAAATTTTCGACGAGCTTTCAATAAAACACTTTTCAAAGAATTTTCAATGAAAATCTTCTCGGTTCTTCTGTAAAAATTGTTTGTATTCGATTTCTAAAAAATAACCTTTCGACAAGTTTTCTTTGGTTAGCTGTCAAAAAGTTTTCTATAGAAAACATTTCGACGAGTTTTTTTGTAACATTTATTTTTATAAAAAACTTAAGCACGAGTCTTATGTAGGAATTTTTAGACAACTTTCTAAAAATATTTCAGATGAGGTTTCTGTAGAAAATGTTTCAGTTTCAGTTGGGTCTATTGTGATTCCCATCTGTTAAAAATATTTCGACCAGTTTTCTATTAAAAAGTTTTCATTATGTTTTCTTTAAAAAAACCTTGGATCTTCGTTGCATTTTCCGATAAAAATTTATCGACAAGTTTTCTATAAAAAAGTGTTTGACTAGTTTTCTATAAAAAAAAACTTCGACGAGCTTCCTTTAGCAAACAGTTCAAAACCTTTTCTTTAGAAAACCTCCCGACTAGTTTTTTTACAAGAGACCTTTACGTGGAAAACTTGGTTTTATGTAGGAAATTTTCGACGAATTTTTTAAAGAAATGTTTCTGATGAGGTTTCTATAGAAAACATTTCGAAATTTTTTATGCAAAAAAAAAAAATCAAAAGATAAAGTTCAAAAATTTCATATCAAAACTCGGCGAAACTTTTCCACAAACTTTGTATACAAAACTTTTTTGAATACTTTTGAGGTATTCCACAATTTTCCTACAAAAACTTTTTCACGAGTTTCCTATAAAAAACCTGAATCACTCTTCGCCAGTTTTACCACTGAAAATATTTCGACAACTTTTCTATAAAAAAGTTATCGATAAATTTTCTATAAAAAAATTGAATTAGTATTCTGCGACTTTTCTACTGAAAATTTAACGACGAGTTTTCTATAAAAAACTTTTTGATCTTTTCTACTAGGTTTTTTAAAATGAAAAATCGATGAAACTTTTCCACAATGCTTTTCGGTGAATTTTCAATTGTATTTTAGAAAAAAAAATTCCACGAAATTTAAATAAAAATATTTGCGGATTTTCCGTAAATATTTCTAGTCTATTCTATGAAAAACTTTTTTAGGAATTTTCTATGGGAAACCTTATGGACGAGTTGTAGATAGGAAATTTTAGACGAAATTTTTTTAGAGATGTTTCTGATGAGGTTTCTGTAGAAAACTTTTCAACCTTTCGTTTACGGTAAATTTCGACAAGATTTCTATTGAGAATCCAAGAAAAAAATAAAACATTTTTTAAACTTGAAGAACATTTTCGGCAAGATTTGTATAGTAAACCTTTTGCACTATTCTTTGTAAAAAAAGAATTTTCAAGTTTTTGTTAGAAAAACTTTCTGCGAATTTTTCTATAGAAAACTTTTTGAAAATTATATTTTTTTTTGAAATTTTTCCATAAAAACATTTCTTTGACAAATTTTCTATGAAAAAATTTTGGACGAATTTTCTTAAAAAAAACGTTCACTAGTTTTTTTTATAGAAACCGTTTCTATTTCAATTAACGTAGTTTTTTTACAGTTTATTTCGGATAAAAGTTTGATCCCTGCTGCCAACGCAGGAGATGAATTCTTCTTAAATCGTGCTTTAAAGTATCAGCAACAAGGGCTTTTCCATTCTGAGGATACAATAACGGAAACCTACACCATGATCAGTGGAGTAACACAGACTGTTTATGATTATTTACTTAAATATTGACTTTAATTTCTAATGCTTTTATCTCACCAGTCTTATGAAACCACTTCGACAACACTTTACTCCTTAATTGTTATGTTGGCAATGCATCCAGATGTCCAAGAAAAGCTCTATCAAGATATGATTAAAATCATAACGAGCAACGAACAAATTGAGCAGAATCACTTGGAACAATTGCCCTATTTAAATATGATTATAAATGAAACGTTACGCTTAGTGCCGCCCATACCATTTATAGGTCGTGAGACGTTGGGAAATTGTAAACTTACGGAGGAGGTGATTTTGCCACGTGATTTTGAAGTTTTAATCTCATTGTTTCATTTACATCGTTGTGCGGCGTTTTGGGGACCAAATGCCGACAAATTTAATCCGGATAATTTTCTAAACGAGAAAATAGAGAAACGTCATCCGTATGCTTATGTGCCGTACTCTAAAGGTGTTCGAAATTGTATTGGTGAGTGTAAATAATTTGAAAATGTACTTAATACTTTTATTGTGTTAACGGTATATTTATTTTTTAGGCTGGCGCTATGCTGAAATTTCTTTGAAATATTTATTACTGGGCCTGGTCAGAAAATATAAATTTTCCACCTCCTTTCGATATGAGGATCTCTATTTTGTTCAGAAAATAAGTTTGCATTACTTGAGGGAACCTAAAATAAAATTTACCAAAAGAATTTAGAAATATTGTACATGTAACTATATATATTTTTTCTAGTATTTAAAATAAAATTTAAACTTTAAATAATGACATGGATGTTGAAAAGGTTTTTTTCATTTGAGTTGAACTATGTGGGGAAGTCGCATTAACCATTCATGGCGGAAATGTGTCACATCAGCGTATGCATTTTATAGGGGAATTATGAAATTGTGATTTAAATTTAATTTTTTTTTTTTGGAGCATCTTATGTGATAATTTGTTTATTATTAATAGCGCAAATACGTGTTATTCTATGTGACTAATTAAGGGAAAATAAATTAAATTGATGTTAGTATGATCCCATTAAAAAAAATTTCTTAACTCGATTACACTGCACAACGCAAAAAACAAAGTTCTCGCTGCTAATTCTTTATCAACATTTATTGTGATTTTTTGGACATCCTGAGGTTTATATATTAATTTGAACATGATTTAGAATAATTTCTTATGTTATTAGTCTAGAAAAGGGGTGGCCAGCTATACTAACTTCGAGAGCCATGTTTGCGAATTAATATTTAGAAACGTATTTAATGTATTTTCGGCTTAATCTTATTTTAAAGTAAATAAATTTTAAAGTGAATTTTAGATTTAAAGGGAAAAAGTTTTTTTTCGTGCATTACTATGCGTTTCATTTTTGATGTGAAAACATCTATATGCGCATTTTGACAATACAATCACAAATTTTGAGTAAGATCGTAAAGCGCTATCAAATCGGTGTGAGCTAAGTATAAGTGTATTAGTGTAATCATACGAACAAGAAGTACAGAGAAACTGAACAGCAGCATAGAAATACACTCAACTGAATTTTAAAGCATACCTTTAGGGGTACATTTTAATAGAAATTGCTTGTGAAGTGTAATAGTGTTGCCAGTGGGGATAAAATTGTTAAAAAATTGAGGAATATAAAATAAATAAAATAAATATAAACTTTTAAATAAAAAAAGTGTTTTAAATGTCAAATATTTGTTTAAATGATATTTAGCAGTCCTTACAAAGAATTTAAAATATTATATTATAACATATCTTTATTACGTACTGTTGCCTTACACTGAAGCTGGTGCACGAGAATTGGGTAACAATCGCCATCTAATGCCAATTATTACGGGTGGAGATTTCAATATAAATTTTGCAAGCCCACAGTCGTAAGCCTTATCAAAATTTTTATTTGACGTTTTCCACTTGCATATGAGCAATTCTTCACAAATCCCCACAACTAACAATTCCACTTCTATAAATGCAGTTTTAAATAGATTTATAAATACAGTAGAGTCAAAAATTTATATATCTTATTTTAGTTACCATAAGCCAATGTTAAAGAAAAAATCATTACTAGATGTTTGCACATCTCCCCTGTGATCGGACTCAAATTGCTTTGTTTTTCTTCTTCCTAAATTTAACAGTTAGGGCCCGCAACACGATGTCGGCAACGTTCGAGACTTTTCGCACACTTACATTTGAAATAAAAACAAAATCTCAACAAACACGCAGGCTTAATTTCAAATTGAGAATGATTTGAAATCAAACCTTTTCTCAAACGAGTAAAGTTATTTTAAAATAACTTGAAAAACATAGTATTATCAATAAGAAGGAGAAATTATTTTCAAATTGAGAAATTCATTTATTATGAATTAATGTTCTGACTAACCAAGATTTCTATTTTGTCAAAGTGTTGGCATAGTTCGTCCTTGTACAATTTCTAAACACCAGCAGACATATACATACATATTTGTTGTTCGTTGTATCCCTGTTATTTTGTTGCACAGTGCTTTTTTTTTAGCAGCATTTGAAGTTGAAAAACATTTTAACGATATCAAACGAAAGTCCATTTTACTTTTATTATTATTTTATTTATATTAAAAATATAAATATGTTGTTGTTGAATTTTTGTCTACACTTTTAATTAAATTAATTTTTTATATATGTATGTATTTAACTACGCGAGTGATGTCAAAGGTCATGTACAAAATTTCAAATAAATATAAATAGCAACTATTACTGCGTCGCATTAGCGAAACTGAAAAATTATGTTAAGCATATTAAAATATTTTGGCAACAATGTCAATTTAGTTTATATCTCTATATTCTCTTTATTAATATTTTATAATTTTATGAAAAAGTATTTTAAATATCGTGATATAAGAGAATATTTGCCAGCGATATATGGTCTGCCTTTTATTGGAATTTTGCATAAATTTGTACCGGTGCAAAGTGAGTTGTGTGTTTATAAAAAAGTGTTTCTTTGTTAAATTAATTTTTCTATTTGACAAAGAATTTCTGTTTGTGCTCGGTGCATATTTTAAGCAACTAAATTCCTTTTCGTATTTGACATGGTTTGGCAATGTGCCTCTAATCATAACAATTGATGTGGATATAATTAAGAATATTCTCAACAGTGATGAATTTCTCAATAAAGCTGGAGTTATCTATGGAACAATGGATGAGACATTACCGAATGGCATTATCACAAGTAAATGTAAGATTTGAATGAAAATTGTTTGCATTATTTTATGAAAAACAATAAACGAAAGCAATCAAAAATAACAAAGAAAAGTTAAACTGTCCTAAAAACTTACACCCTTATTTATACAAATTATTAAAGCTTTATAAAGGCTTTTTAAGAAAAATTTTGTATAAAGACTTTTTAACAGCCTGTTTTTGTAACATAAGTTTTTTTATATTGTACGTCAAATAACGAATGAATTGAATTTTTTGTTTTTGTACATTATATTTTGAGTAAAACGAATAAGCTTTTAGCTTTCGTTTCAAAAATTGGTTCACGTATGTACGACACAAACAAAATCAACTGTCAAATTAAACAATCAGGAAAAATTGAACATGTTGGTGAATTTTTTGAATTTTTACAATTGAAATTTAAAATAATGGATGTTTTTACCAAGAAAATTTAAATATTTTTTAGCATAAAAAAACTAATCCTTGGCAATTTAAAGTGTTGGTCCAATCAAGTCAATTACCACCTCCGAAAGTTTTGATTTCGACATGTATGAAATACATTCCTTTCCGGCACAAAACTGGTAACCACAAGTTGCGAGAAATTTTAGGAATGTTGTCACTTTAATTATAGCGAGAACGCTAGTGATTCTACTGTTTTGCTTCATTGCAGATTCCATTTTCTCCAAGCAGTATTCGAAAAACTTCCTTGTTGGAAGTGGTATATAATCATTTCATTTATTGAACTTACTGCTCG
Organism: Tachina fera; assembly: GCA_905220375.1. Lineage (NCBI taxonomy): Eukaryota > Metazoa > Arthropoda > Insecta > Diptera > Tachinidae > Tachina > Tachina fera. The sequence continues at coordinate 95,437,604 of LR999967.1, read as the reverse complement.
TGTGGAAAATGTAGCAAATTTGCTGTGTCTCACAATCTTCTGCGTTATCTCGGTCGCTATAAAAAATCCAAGTGAAACGGATCAAATCATTATTTTTTCAATACACGCGTATTTTTTGTACACTTTAAACAAACAATTTTTGAAAACTTTACTTTTTATTTATTTTTACAATTGATTGATAGGGTTGCTTCCTTTTAATTTTTAAAGAAACTTTTAATTTTCTATGAAAAAAGCTCTAAGAATTACAACTAAATGAGTAATGGAAACATTGTTCTTAGACGTTTAATTACAAACAAAAAGAGCTTTTATTTTGAAACGAAAAAAGAAAATGAACTCAATTTCCAACTCGATCGTTTGCCTAATAATCGCTCGCCTTCTAACGTAAGGCAATTCGATGAACAGACTGTAAATATTATAAATTAGGCAGTAAAAATATAAAAGTTGCATCAAAAGATATTTATGAACATTCCAGACTATTTGCTTACTTATATTTTAATTGAGGGACCAAGTATAAAACTTCTCCTCAAACACCTCGGACTAAAGCTTAAATTACGGCATTTGATGTCGAACGAAACTTAAAAATTTATTTTTAATTTCCGATCAAAATTTATTTTTAATCTCCGATCAAATATTTTGAAATTTCATACAATATCGAATGCCGTAATTCACTCCCCAATTTATAAAAAATAATTGTTGTAGTACTTAAAATATTTGTGCTCTATTTAACAGTGACTTTATTGTATTTTTTTCAGACTTCAAATGGAAACATAATCGCAAACTAATGAATCCCTCATTTACTGCACAAATCATTCAACAATTTGTTCCGGCTTTTAATGAATGCAGCAAAAAGCTTGCTTGCTATTTTGAGTCCTTAGATGGCAGAGATCATGCCATTTTTGCGCGTGTAAAGCAGGAAATTTTACAAATGGCAGTCGGTAAGTTGAAAATCGATTTTTTGTTTGTATTTTTTTGAAATGAAAGAAATGTATAGAGCTGATGAGTCCTTAAATCTTATACAAAAATTCTAATTTCAACATTCGGTTTTTAATATTTTCTCGTGTACTTGAAATATTGATACTTCGACGGCATAAAATGTAAAACTTTATGCCAATTGGTAACGCGGATAATGTTTAAAGAGCTGTCTATTTTTAAATTTTATTTTAACCCAGCTCGCCAGATGTTGAGTAATGAGCAATTTGAATGGGAAAATAGTGTTTATTTGCCAAATAGTTTTTTGTTAATGTACTTATGATTTGAACGGGCTAAAGTTCATATCGCTTTTTAAGCCAAATGACATGTGATAATTATTAATGAACAAATAACACTAAAGTTAGTTGTAAATATTCTGACTAAGACATAGTTGAACGGTACAACTAGCGGTTTCCGTTCTTTTGTGTTTGGTCCACTGTGTGTGGTATCAGTTTATGTAGATTTCTGGTTTGTATACGTACTTTTTATGCAAATGGAATATGTGAATTGTTTTGATTCATCGTATTTCATTTTGCTAAAAGGTTTTGTTGTACTGAAAACTTAATTTTACCATGTCTAAATTTAGAACAGTCTTGCCATTGTCGGACAATAATTATATAAAAGTGTAAAATAATAAAATAGATTCATATCAAATAAAAATAGTTTGCTGGGTTTTGTGTAAGCTTTTAAGCCTACTGCGCTTATTTTTCTTTTGTGATTTTCACTATTTGCAGTCGGTGCCAAAAAGGTAAAATCTTATTTTATTGGTTGACAATAAAATTTTATTTTATGGTTGGCAGCCTTTCTCCTACTTTTACACCGCCACTTTTCCACTGTAAATCAATTATTAGCAAGTTCAAGCCTCGCAATGATGTAGTATTTCATATATGCCATAATTAATCATTACTTTGTATTGGGGTATCCATCTCCTCCTGCTCCTATCATATTTTTCAGAATTTTCTTTTCAATCCATTCAACCGTGGTTTGCGTGATTAAGCAACAAATATAAATAAATTCTGTAAAGAATGACTGTGACTCGCTACATTTGTATAATCATTCACGTATCTTACCTGATGTGGGCATTAAAAAAAAAATTAATTACCCGATAAAATTTTTTTTCGGGTTTTTGCGATTTTTCTAGTTTTGACGGCTTTTCTTAATTTTTGCGATTTTTTCACTTTTGCGATTTTGTTTCGGCTTTTGGCGCCCAGTAAAAACAGAGTCTCCAAAAAAGTCATGAAAATGTAGAGTTTGCGATCTGGAAGTAGTGAAAATTTCGATCCGTTCTAATGAGTTTTACATTGGGTTGTCATTGCAAGAAGTTCTGTTTTTTGATGCCTGGTCACTTAATTGGAAGCGATATTAAGAAAAATTCCCTTTTTTGTGTTCTATGATAATATTTTAATCTAGGAAAAATGTTAAATAGTTACCTATTTTAACAATTCATTTCTTTTTATACGAAATTAAACCCGAAACAGTGTTTTCATGTAAATTTAAGCAACTAACTTTTAAATTTTAGACTAAAATTAGTTCATAAATTTCTTTAAAAAAATTATTTTTTTTTTAAATTCTGGTGAGTATATTCTAACACTATGGAGGAGTTACAAGGTTTTGTATGACTAAAATAAGCTTCTATATGGTTTTTAGCTCACTCTCGGCAAATTAAAAATATCGATTTTTTCGAAGCAATGAAAATGTAGTTCCACTAGAATGACTTCCATTTTTTTTCACTGGGCGTTTTTTAGTTTTGGCAATTTTTTCATTTTGTTTTTATTTTATTTCTTTTTATTTTAGTATATTTTTTTTGTGTGTCGGTTTTTCTTTTTTTTGTTGATTTTTTTCAGTTTAGTGATTTTTTAGTTTTGGGGTTTTTTAGTTTTAGCGTTTTTGAATATTTCAAGAGTTTACCTCTTCCGGTTTCCAAAATACAGCAAGTTATCGAAATTGCATAATGAAAATTACATTAATTGGTAGAATACCCTTTGATTTAGTTTTTTTTTTAAATTTTAGTGTTTATTGTGGTAGTATTCTACATATTCTGTCCATAGCTCTTACGGTCCGCGACGCACAGGCGGTCAGACGGTCGGTGAAGAGAAAACAATATGGTTTCTTTTTTACCTTTGGTGTACGGAGCCCAAAAAAAGAAATCTTAGCCATAAAATTAATATTTGGTAGCATGGAAAGCTTCCTACCCCCCATTTCTCTTTCGATGCATTCTTGAAAGAGTTTGTGATATCTCACGAGTCGCTGCGAATGTTAGAATCTTCAAATGTTACCTTTGTGATTTATATTAGAATGAAAGTATTTTCTAATAAAATGTTTTCAAACTAACAAAACTTTTAATGATCTCTTTAGGCACCACTATGGGCACGGTGCTGGTGGAAGATGAAATTCTTAACGACAACATGGCGGAAAATTTCAATAAGTAACTATAAAAACACAAGCTTCCACTTCCCACAAACATATAATAGATAACATTACATCCTAGATTATTGGGAAAAATAGTGACCGGCATAACTTTGTCCTTTGTGAAGCTTTCATTTCTAATACGAACTCCCGGTTATTATAAAATAATATCAGATTTAAAATCATATTTGGAAAATGTGAGTATAAAATTTATTATAAATTGAAGAAAAAAACTAATCACGGAACATAAAATTTTTATATACATACATTGCTATAATGGACTGAAATTCAGATAAGATAAGCCCTCTTATCGTAGTTGGCGTATTTCGACTTGGACTACTACGTTATTGTAATAGATTAAAGAACACCGCAACGTTGTTTCTTAAATATGGAACCAGAATGTAGTAGAGGCCAAAATATGCCAACCACGATAACGCTCAAGTTCTTATAGGTTTAGATTAGAAACTCCTCCTTATTTATTATTTTTATTATTATTTTTAAGTAATATTTAGGCAACTAACACGCCCACTCACACAAATATGTATGTGTGTTACTTTATTTAGAAAAGGTAAAGTGAAGACATTTGACAGACAGATGTTGAAGTATTAAATTATTAAGGTTAACTCATTTTATAACTCGCTTTTTGGGGATTTGTGAATTTAATTATAACATCGCTGCAGCACCTCTGGTGTTATGTAGGCGCACTACTTCACGCTATGTAGACATTTTACTAGTTATTTTACTTCGACAAAAATTCATTTATGCAAATAGCGACCAAAGAGGTCGTAGACACTGCTACATTTAACAGAAATCTATGATGTTGGTATGACTGCGTCTCGAAGACCGCCATTAGCTTTATAGTAACCAACTATTACAGCCAACAGCAGCTGACTTTTTCCGCTTTAGGGACACTAAATTCCAATTCGAATCAAAAAGATTTGAACATATATTTGAACAGTTTCAATTTTGACTCGAATGGATAGAATAGGATAAGGGGAAGATCTGGTCCAAAGACCGACACTGCGACACCTGATGGACCTTTTGTACCATAGATCTATGAGTTAGGTTAATTCAATTTCTGTGTGACTCTCCTTATGAAGGTCAGTACAGATATTGGAGAAACTCAGAATGAAAAACAAGCCTTCTACTGTCACACAATACCATACACTCACACAGAATGTGTGTCTTAGTCTCGTCATCTTCCAAGCACAAGCGACACAAAGGTAAACGAACTTGGTTACTTTTCCACAGAGGATAGTTCAGTCCAAAGTGACCAGACAGAAAACCAATGACAATCCGTAAATTATTCCTGTTGAAGTTCATGATGCCATTATATGTAAATAGCTGCATCAAAGCTTTGGCCTGCCTTAAGCCAGAAGAATACAGCCAAATCTCCTTAGCGGTCGAAGTGAAATCTTCTTTAATCAGAGACATTACAGTCGACCGACTTAAATCATAAAATGGCTATTTGCTCATAAAAGGAGCAGCAGAGGCCCTTTTGGCCAGTTTATACGCTTCCTCAGTCCCTGGATGACCGCTGTGACCAGGTATCCAATAAATGGAAACCTTGTTCCGTATGGACAGCTTTTGTAATGGATAACAGAAGTTTGTAATTTGAAATAACTATGGAAATATTTGTAGGACTACAAATGCACAAGTTGTGGTGCATACGTAGCGAAATAATTATAAATACCTTAGCCGATTCAACATCGTGAAACTAATTTTGTTGAAAAGATTTTAAGAGCTTGTAGCATAAGTAAAAAAAAACTTTCATCATATTCTTTTTATTTTTTGTGTTAAAAAGAACGTCAAGTATTTTGGCGATAATAGTTTTAAATTAAAAATAATTTTACTCGCAATATTTTAGCAATAAAAACAATAATTGGCTGGGACATACACAAAATTTAATGAATTAAAACGCGGGTAATTAACTTAAAATAAAAATTCTCTACGGCCACATTGATTTAATAAAAACGAGGGATTACTATAAATACGATTATAGATATTGTAAAAAAGTTATTGAGTTGAAATAAAATTAATAATTGCATTTTAATAGTTGAATAGTTTTTATAGAGATTTAATGGAATTTGCACGTAAGTGAAACCTCTGACTGACATTCTAAGGCTTTAATTCTTGCGTCGATTCGATTTGATTTAGAGCCGAGTTAACGGCAGCGGTGATCAATTTCGACTGCAGCTAAAAATTTAATCGGGCATCGACAGTGAATTTTTTCTTTCAAAAATATTCAAGTCGACCAAAATAATCTTTTGTTTTTCATTAAAAATCTTTTTCCTTAGTGATTTTACTCAAGTTGGTTGTTTTACTAAATTTAAATTCATATAAAATCTATTAGCCCAATTCACAATCTTGTGCAAATTGGGCTATTATGTTTCAATTGAACTAACAAACATCATGCATTAAATACATTGACTACACAACTTCAAATGCCGCTAGCTGTATTTGTCGCCTTGTAGACAGGTACTAAATTATTGTGAAGACGGTAGCAGCATCAGAATCAGTTGATGTTCAATTATAAATAGACATATCAGTATTTCCACCTTAAAATATTTCACATGTATAAAAACAGTATTACTATTTTTTAATTTATTATTTCTCAATTAATATAATAAAACTACCAGATATCGTATATTCAAAAATCTTCTATTTAGCTAGGTTAGGTTAGGTTAGGTTAGGTTAGGAAGGGTGGTGTTGTAACGCAACCCCCACTCGGAGACCCAGTTGGGTCCATTGTGATTTCTTTCTATTGTCCGTTAAAAGTAATATATATCCCCCATTTTTAACCCAGATGTGACCCATTTATCCGCCACAGAATTCCAATTACTAAGCCCCTGATATCATCCCGGCTTACACTTCCCGATATCAGTAGTACTCTCATGGAAACGTCTGCTCAGCCATCTAAGCCTATGACCTTGCAGCTTCGGGCAGTGAAAGATAATATGGTTTCTGCTTTTAGCTCTGCCTGGCTGTCGACGTAGAAGGTTACTTACATTCTCACCTTCAGCTACATTCGTGGCCACCATTTCCGTGGCCCTGAACATCGCGAAGATCTCAGCTTGGAAAAATCTGTATTCATTCGAATGTTCGTTTTCTTGATATAGACACCAGCCCCTGTGTCTTCCCCATTTTTTATCCGACTGCAAAGACCGGATTCGACCCAATCCTGGAATAACCAGTTAGGGTTTTATACTTAAATCAATCTCAACGGTTTTATAGTCAGTGAACCCAGGGGTTACGGATCCCCGATCACTAAAACTGATCTTATTTAAGCTTATGTTTAGCTAAAAAGTCTGTTAGTTATTTTTACATTTCAGAAAACTAAAAGAATAGGATAAAAACACACCTCAGTAGTATAGAAATATCCGGAATAACTAAAAAAATTTACTAAAATTTTTTCCCTATTGGCTCCGCATTTATTATACTTCTTTTATAAACTCTACGAAATAATTTGTAATTAATATGTAAAAAAATCTCTGAAAAACATTCTCATATATGATGTAAATGTTTATATAAGGGCTTATTAAATGTAAATATTTTTAATTAAATTTCAGTTGATTAAACGAAAATTATTGGAGTTAAATAGTGAAACAGAAGGTGTGCACTTTTTGGATCGTGCTATAAAATATCAACAACAAAATATATTTGAAATAGATGACACGATTACTGAAACCTACACAATGATCATTGGGGTAAGTTCATAGAGTATTAAAGCAGAAAGGTGAAAGTTTGTTTCAAGCCCCGTACAATATTTCCATCGCTACGGTCGCTTTGCGTCATAGGCTTGTTCCTATGTTTCCACGTGAGGCGCTAACCACTCATTTATGCTTCACACACCAATCATGAACGAAATGACCTGATTAACCGTATACAATTTTGCTTAAAATCGTCGTGGAAACGTAGCCCAAATTTCTGATAACCAAACTTCATCTCTCTGCATGAGTGTTGTGAATATTTTTTTTTTAAATAATTTCTTATTTTTCTTTTGCAAAAGTCTTTTGAAACCGTTTCCACCACTTTGTATTCTTTAATAACAATGTTGGCTATGCACCAAGATGTTCAACAAAAGCTTTACCAGGAAATAATACAAATTATCGGTTATGAAGAAACAGTGCAATTCAAACATCTAGATAAAATGCCCTATTTAAATATGGTTATTGATGAGACATTGCGACTAATGCCACCCATACCAATTGTGGGTCGGGAATCGTTGGAGAGTTGCAATTTAACGAATGAAATCAAATTGCCTAGAGATTTTCAAATATTGATATCTATATTTCATTTGCATCGCAGGCAAGATTTGTGGGGCAAAAATTCAGAACAATTTGATCCGAATAATTTTCTACCTGAAAATGTGGAAACACGTCATCCCTATGCCTACATACCATTTTCGAAAGGCTTAAGAAATTGTGTGGGTGAGTGTTGTTTGTGTGTGTTGTATGTAATGAAAAAAACTTTTAATTATAATAAAAATTATTTGCACTTTCAGGCTGGCGTTATGCTCAAATTGCTTTAAAAGTTTTAGCTGTCAATCTTGTGAGAGATTTTCAAATGTTTACCAAATTCCCTTACAACAAATTAATATTTATAAATCAAGTTAGTTTGCGTTTTCTGCAAGAGCCAAAAATACGTTTTGTAAAGAGGAAGTTGAGCAGAAAATTGGAGATAAATTTGCAATGGCCTTCCAACTAGCATCTTATGAAATATGTATGTGGTCATCTTCGAGTCTCTTGTGAACTAGGTACGCGCTAATTTTCTGAGCATAAGAGAAAATTCAGATCACTTTTCACTACTTTTTATTTATTTATTTATTTATTTACATACTATTAAACTTATATAAATATAAGACCAATATAATATTTTAAATAACACTAGCTACTTTGGCTATCAGCTATTATAGTATTTACATTTAAATTTGTATATTTAATTGAGAAATACAGTTTTAATTTTTTAATTGCAAGCATGAATCATTATCGAGTCTTTTTCAAGCGTGGAAGCGAGTAGTCTGGTATCTAATCGTCGCTTTCTACGAAGAGCTGATGTGATCGTGTCTTTTCAGTTTGAGATCTGATCAGTTCGTAATCGAAAATGGCGAGTAGATCCAAGTCTTTTGTAATTAAAAGTACACGAAGAAGACTCAGTAATTTTATTTTTCTTCCAAAAACAATCTTCCAAATGCTAGCTTGCTTATGAATAATCAATTTTAAGTTTAATGTGTAGACTATAAATATTAATTAAAACAGAACTCTTAAAACAATAAAAATGTAATTACAGTGGAGTTATGTTATAACGAGCATAGGGCGAGTTTACATCTAGCACTCATGTACTCAAAAAAGCGTAACCGATTATTACTAATGAAAAACTGTTTGATTCAGACATGTATTTAATGATTTAAACAGTTTTCAATCATGTTGGATTCTACCAAATTCTCTATTAGTTGTGCATGAAACTTTTTAACTTAATAAATATTATTATATCTCAGTTTCTGAAATAGTCACCAATGAGGGCTCTTCTGTAAGGGCTCTTACCAACAGCATATTTATTTTTTTAATCTCTATCAAAAGCCAAACACTTCAATATTTAGTTCTAATGCAATTCATTAAAGTAAAAAACAAAACTGTGTAAGGATATAAAAGACCAGAACTGTTTACTCTAGCACTGGGGGCAGAGTCAGTTGTGAATCAGTGCTGTTTCACTAGTGACATTTCCTACAGGGTGCATTGAGTTTTTTGAACTTGAACTTGCTGAGTTAATTTGCAGGAGACTTAAAATTGATATTTTATTAATTATTAAAACTTTTATTATGATAAACAACCAGCTTATAAACTAAAATAGAAGTATTTTATTTCAATTATCTGAAATATTTTTTTTATTTTTTCTTTCCCGTGTAAAACTTTTGAATAATTATTTATGTAAAGGATGTTTTTTATAGAATGACACTAGTTAAAATAATAATAAATAAAAAAACAAATATTTTTAATCATGATACAATAATATAAAGGTAAAACCACATTTGACATTTAAAATTAATTATGACTTTTACCGAAATTATTTCAATACAGAGAGGAAAACGTTGCCACACACACATAATGGATACTTTTATTTAGGAATAATTTTCGAAATGTGTAATTTGAGTTTAGAAATTATAGTTTAATCCATATTTATTAAATTTTGTATTCATTGGACATGAAGATAACGAAATCTGTGTGTAATATGATCTACAAAAGTTAGCAAATGTTTGATTAATTACTTATTTCACCACATAATAAAAAAGCCTGATGGCTACGGATACAACATCATTCTTAAAAACATCGATGTTAGACAACGAGTTTTTGTTAAAGCAGCATAAGAGCAAAGTCTAATAAAATGACCGAAAACTGTTAGGAAGCAGAATACTTGAAAAAACTCGCTTCCATGGCAAATATTGTAAAAATACGAGAGAAGTTGCAAAATCGAAAAAAAATCCTTAAAATTGATTTATTAGAGACTGTTAAAAAGAAAATTAGCTGGGAAATAACGTGAAAAAATCGGAAGTTCCCGAAAATTTTCTAAATGCATTGAAGAAGTAACTTACACTGCAAAGAATAACAAAACCGCAAAAATCAGATAAATAGCAAAAAAAATTGCTAAAATCGCAAAAATTGCAATGTCTAGTAAGAGTTTTTGTATAATTTTGAATGAAAATATTTACAACGGACCTAAAAATTCAAACAGTTGGTCATCGTTCGACGACCTAAGAAATAAGCCATCACCGCCATCGTCCAACGTACTGATTGTGTGTATTTGCATTACACAAATATGTTTATTATTTCCTACGAAGAATAGTCGCCATTGATCCCAGTTGTGTTTACATTTTGCAGCTACGCCCAAGCACACATGCTCCGACATTTGCATTTGCGGTAAAAAGCTTTGAAGGCTCTTGAATTTGTTCTTGTTTCTTTGCAAAGTAAGAGCATGCATTATTGCCGTCGAGATCTTAATGACTGATGTGATTTCTTCTGCTCCTGTCGGTGTGAAAGCACAACAGCTCGTTTTTAAAAGTTTGCACATTGTGCATATGACTTGGACGTAGCCAGAACACAAAGTCCCGCCTTTGATTCGGAAGAGGTGCAGATGGTGTTCAGTTAGGAATTTCCTTGCAGCTGTTCATTTTCTTGCTGTTCTATTTTTGCTGCTGCCCTTGTTGGTTCTTCTGTATTTTTTTATTGCTGTTTCTTATGAAATAATTTTAATATTTTTAATTAAATAAACAAGAAAGTCAAACAATTAATCAAAAACTCGGATTTCATAAACTAATAAGGTAGCATTCATTTTGAGAGTAAAAAATAATTGGGACAAACGTCAGAAGGTTAATATGGCGACGAAAAGAGAGAACGGTTTTACCTTTATATTATTGTATCATGTTTTTAATATAAATCAAACGGGCTGTATTGGAAAGAAAACTTTATGAAATTAATGTTTAAATATGATTTCTGACATGTGGCTGCCACGGCTGCCGCGTAGAAGGCGCAATCTGGAACACCAATTTTCGCAGCACTTGCGGCCGTATTTCGCCGATTACTCTTCGATTTTTGATTTTCATAACCCAGGAAAAAAATTATTCAATGGGGTTAAATGACTTGATCTTAGTGGCCATTGAGTAAATCAATTGTAGCGCCCGCTGAGTGGCATGTGGCTTCATCTTGTTGAAACCACATATCAGCAAGATTAATGCGACGTAATAGAGGTGTGAAAAATTTCGAATCATATTCGTATACCGTTCACCATTGACAGAAACATTCTTACCATCATCCTTTTTGAAGACTTATGACTCCGCAAGCCCACAAAGCGCACTAAACAGTAATTTTCTGTGGATGTAATGGTGTTTCGACAAAAGCTTGTTGAGTGCCCTCACTCCAAATGGTACAATTCTGCTTATTTACATATCCATTAGACTAGAAATGATGGGCTTCATCGGAAATTGAACGAATAGGACTATTTTTTTTTATTAAAAATTTCAGTAAATTGCACGCGTTGCTCTGGTGTAAGTCGATTTTTTATGAAATTTCAAAGCAAACTTAACAAAAAGCAAGTATCAGCTGTTAAATGGGTGCTCAAATGAAGCAGTGATGCCAACTCAAAGTTGGGACTTTCTAAAAACACGCTTTACAATGATAATTGAAGAAATAGTATGTTTTACTACGTAATCGTCGGCTGCAGCCCACATATGTACATTAGGGTGGCCGTTATTTTTGTTTGTTGATTTCTTCTATTCTCACCCCCCTCGGTTAAATTTTATGTAAAAAAATACAAAAAAATTTCATACCGATAAGTTGTGTCTTAGGGGGTACGTCCGGCCCTCAAAATTGGCCCTCAAGCTCATATATTCAATGTAATTTTTGTTATTCAGTTTTCTTTTGACTATATGTGTGTATATGTATATGTATGAAATAATTTAATAGATATAAGCTCTTATTGTACATGCTAAATAATAAAAATTTTTTATTTAAAAATAATTTTTTTATGTAAAATTTTGGGTATTCTGTTGGTTATTTTGCTCATTATTTTCTAAAATATTAATTTTAGCAAAAAATTGTCTTTAAGACTAATGTTGTTGACTTGAAGAGCTAAAATATTGCCATATGTCATATTCTTGTAAAATCATTTTTTAAAAAGATAGTCATATTAAAAAAATACATTGAAAAATGGGCTTGAAGCCAACTTTGGGGGGCGGACGCACCCTCTAAAACATAACTTATCGCTTTGAAATTTTTTTTAAATTTTTTTTTTTACATAAAACTGAACCGATTTGGGGGGTGAGAGTAGAAGAAATCGAAAAAAAAAATTCTTCATGCAACTAACGGCCACTCTAATATACATATGTACATATACACCTGATCATTTGAGACCACCTAATATTAATTCGACTTGGTTACACGTATTCAATTTAAAGTTGACGAGTAGGATGGCGTATGAGTATGGTTTTTACTTTTAACTGTATGCATTTATAGTTATTTGACAGCTTTTCTCATCCTCTGATAAAAATCCCACGAACGTTGCAATCTCATATTTATCCCGCTCAAGTTGTGTCGACAGTTGTAACAGTCGTGGCTTGCATAACGATATTTTGTATTAAAAATTATTGAATTGCATTATAAATTTTACCTGATATCATATTCAATCAAGAAAAAACTTAAATAATTAAAAAACAAACAACTGACAATAACGTTATTTCTATGTATATTAATTATCGTTGATTAATTTATTAATTTTATAAATTATTTTTATAAAAACAATATTATATAAATTGCTTTAAATTACAATACAAATGTATATTAAATACTAATCTGTTAGCAAAAAAGTATTTTACAAAAAAGAAAAAATTCTAGTTGGCGTGTTCTCCAATAAAAGCATCACAATTGGGACAATAGTGATTGGCACTTTGGCAGGAGTCCATACAATAAGGAAGGCAAACACAGGGCCAGCAACTGCAATTAAAATTAAAAAAAGAAGAGTTAATTAGTAAGGAAGTTTTGTTTTTCACAAATAAATGAAAATTTATTTTCACTAAAAATATATGGCAAATTGAATGACTTCCAAACGGCTTTAAGTTTGGATAGTCTGAACTAACAAGTGTCAGAATTATAGAGGTTGTACTGTGCTTACCAATTGCTTGATTTAATTAATTGATAATTAAATATTTATATAAGAAAAATAGTATATGTATGTCTATCGTTACCTTGAAATAGAAAGGCCCCAACTCATAATTTTTTGATATCGGGTTTTTTCGATTGAAAAATGTAAAAATCTTGATTAAAGAAAATTAGTTGGATCCTTTCTACATTTAGGTATATCGAAAATTTATATCGCTCATTTACTCAAACAACATCATAACTAAAAAATTAAATTTTTATTTATTTATTTATTCAAAAGTAATCCTCATTTCGTTCTTCATATTGTGTAAAAATCTCATACAAATATTTTGTTTACTGAACTCTTTAGAGATAAATAAAATTTTCTTTTTCTATTAAGTTGTGTGTAAATTTTTTGAGTTATGACGTTGTTTGAGTAAATGATATCTGAAGAGATTTTCTCTTAAATCGTATATCGTACGAGCAATGCCGAGAAAGTACACAAGTCCAGCAGTTTTGTACGCTGCCACATTAAAGTTTTATAAATAAATATTTTATGGCAAGTGGGGTCTTGTGTGGGAATATTTACAATAACATCAAAACAGAAGTTTGTAATATTGGATTACGTTTCCCAATACGACGACAAAACATTAAATAAACAGCAAAATAAAAAAAAACTTGTTTGCAAACAAACTAGAAATATGTTGATTTGTATCACCTGCCGATACGTCACAGCTTAACGAAATGCAAAATATGTGTATAATTTTATGCCACAGTGGTGCGAACTGACACAACAATTTTCTGTTTCGCTAAACATTGAGACTGATGATCCCATTTTATTTTGTATTTTTTTGGCAGCGGCAGATTTTACTTTTTTTATTATAATATCATCAATTTATTTTATATAGAAAAATGATTTGTGTATAAATTTGTTTCGTAAGAACTTGTTTTTCGAAACAAAAGGTTTATAAAGCTTTAAAGCCCTTTTTAAATAAAATAGCGAGCGTTTACGAATGAGTAATTCGTAAACGCTGTGATATTGAACCATTTTCGTGTGAGTGAGAAAAAAGCTTTCAGTTTTCTTATTTCCGCCAACACCAGAGAGGAAATTATGGCATCCGATATCGTACAAAGGAAATTCCAAAATATTTGAAGTGAGTTTGAATGGCAACATATTTAAACTTCTTTCGATATCCAAAGCCATAATTTGGTCCCAGTATTTCACATTAGACGCATTATTAGAGCGTCCAGATTGTTATTCAACTTCTTTAGCAAGTTCTGTTTGTTAAAAAAAAATTTTTTTTTAAATAAGGGATGTTAAAAAGATAAAAGATTCTTTTAAAAAAAATATAGGCCTTTAAAAAGATATACCAAGAATTTAAAAATTATTTTGTTCAAGTTAAAAATTACATAATTATATGTGTTACTTGAAAAGCCCTGAAACTGTGATTAAATGTTGAATTTAGTATAAAATGAAATTTCGAAAAAAAATTCGAAAACTTAAAAATAACTGTTAAAATTTAAAATTTGTTTTAGTCATAAAAATAATTATTATACGTTTTACTTACGGCGTTTTCTTTTCTGAAAACGTGTAACATTTTTAAACTTTTTACTAAAAAAATACAATTCAGCGTTCGTTTATAGAAAAAATTTAAGCTCGCAAGGGGTGATATAATATTTTCTAATACAATTTATATTTCAGAAAATCATTTTATAGCGAATTTTCATTGAAAAGTGTAATAATTCTAACATATTTTTTCCAGAAAATAAAATGCCTTTAGAAAGTAATGATAGTGGAAATAAATGTTAAATTTAAGATAAAAATCGGATTTCGGAGTAAATTCCGAAAACTCCGAAAACTAAGAACTTATTGCTTTTAATTTAAGCCGAAGAAGCATAACTAAAAAATATATATAGCATAAGACTAAGAATAAAATTGTTTTATTCCGAAAATTACTAAAACTTCGGTCAAATGTGCTTTCGGAAAATAAGAAAAACATGCATCGGAAAAAATAAAATTCTTAAAAATTTACTAAATATTTTCCAAACTGTTAGTATGTCTAAAATTATTTAAAATGTTTTATTAAAAAAAGTAAAATATATTACGTTTAATGATCTTTGAACTTTTATTTGACCTTTTTATTTTGAAAAATAGTAACTATTTTGTTAAGCTTGAGGTCTTTTTTTAAATTAAATTAATTAATTTATTACACAATATTTCGACACGCCTTTGTGTAATAAATTAATTAATTTAATTTAAAAAAAGACCTCAAGCTTAACAAAATAGTTACTATTTTTATATAACGTTTAGTTGATAATCAAAATGCAAACAAAATTCAAAAGAAAAAAAATCATAAAACTGAGCCAAAATTTATAAAAAAAAATTTTTAAAATTTGCTGAAAAAATTTGTTTGTTGTTTGTTTGGTTGTCTGCTAATCGATGCACAATCTAAATACTTTTTTATATTGGTAATCACAACTAATATTTACTTTAAAATGATACCGCACAAGATACGAGTAACTACGAACTCAATCATTATTTAAGTTAAAAATGGCTATACCAATGTCTAATCTGCGTTGGCTTTTAGACAAACAAACTGATTTGAGTTGAGAACGGCAATATGGCCTTAAGAAAAAGTTCCTAACTTACGCCCAAATTGGTTAAAAAATGATATATTTAATTATAAGAAAACTTGTGGTTGAAAATAATTTCAAATTGGTTTGAAAACAAAGTAAACAAAATATAAAACTATGAAAGTTCACTTAAGTATCGGCTTCAAAGTCGAATTAAAAAAATTCGGAAAGCAAAAAATTGCGAAAATTTAAAAAATCAAATTTAAAAGCTTACTAGACTTTTCCTAAGCAGGTTAGGCAAAATTCTTATTGCTGGAAATAGCTGAAAATTTGATGTCTAGAAATAGTAAAAATTACACTGAAACTTCGGAATAGCTACTATTAAGATAATAGCTAAAAGTGAATAATCTTTAAGTTTGTTTGAATTTTTATTTTATTTATGCCTAAAATTTCGAAAATTCGAACTCCGAAAAATAGTAAAAATTGCGTGGAAAAGTAAGAGAATTCTGAAATTGCCAAAATTTAATTTTTTTTAAAAGTTCACTTATATGTTTAAATTGCCAAAAATTTGGAAAGCTTTTTTTATTTCGTAATTATTGTTATATTTATGAATTCCTTAGAATTTGCCAAAATCTGTAAATAGATCATTTTCTCTTAAAAAAATCTAAAAGATCTGCGAAGACGGGAAATCTGAAATATTGAAAAAATATTCTTCAAAATAAGCTTTCGAAAACTATTAGGTGTTACTCGTTTAGACTGCTAAATACCTCTTCTATCTCTAAAGCTTTAAATTTTACTCGTAAAATATTACAGTTTTAGAGGTATAATAGGCATTTAGCAGCTTAAACGAATACACCTATTATATAATGGCTAAAATTATTATTATTTTAAGCTTCAAAAATATTAAAACATGTTTGTTATACTGAATCATATACTGGATATTAATAGGTCAGTTTTTCGCTTTATAATGAATAAGAATAAGAATAGAAATCTGACCAGATGTTCTATAAAGTTTTTTGTAACGGCGCCACTGTGCGGTGCTCAAAAGCAAAATACAACACTCCATACTTTGCAGTGCTCGATTAAAATCATCTTTTCTTATTTACTTTTGAGTTTAATTTAAAATATTATTAACTTGTGTTTATTTAAGTGTTTTGTATTTTTGTTTGCAGTACTCGTATTTTAATTCTGAGTTTTTTTATCAGCCTTGTTAAGGTTTATTATCTTATCGCGCTGTTATAACTCATATTTTTTTTTAATATTTAACATATACTTTTAACCCGACTGTGAGACGCAAAGAAGGGTATTGTATTTATCAGGCTGTGTACATACCCTGTCGGAGAATGTGTGGTTGACTAAAAAAATAATGAGCTTATAGTTAACTTTTCTTAAATTAAAAAAAAAGCTAACTAAAATGTCATTCAGAACAGATACAAAATTAATTTTTAAGTTGAGTACGTAATAGAATTTGGTAAGAGCCAATAAATTTACTATCAGAGCTACTTTGAAACTCATTTCAATTGTTTATTAACATTTTGCTGTTATTATTTTAGATGGTACCTTAGTTGGGTAGGATGAAACATACATAGGTCGCACCCCAGAATTTTTTTTTATTTACTGACTACCAGGTAACTTAAATCAGCTTTCAGTTAGTTGAAAAGCAGTGCAGTGTGAGACAATTGATTACTGCCTAGTTCATCACATTTTTAAAATAGTTAGTTGTTTCCATTGGAAAGTAATCCAAGTGTTAGTCGGCACTAGTTGCGAAATAGTTAGCTTAAAGTTGGTTTAAAGTTAACTGAGTTTCCGACAGGGTATGTATGTATGTAGGGAAGTGTGTATGGGTGTGTTTTTGCTGCACTATATAAACCGAACGAGAAGGCTGATTTTGACGACTTTTACGCCAATTGTCGCGAGAGATATGACAGTAGTCAAAATTCAATATGGCGACCAACAGACGCCATTTTGTGAGTACGAAGAGTATAAAAAGTCGACAAACTATATCAAAATATATATCATCATTCGACGGGGTGTATCAAAATCATCGTTAGGTTTCTTAGTGACTAATTTTTCGAGAACCTTAAATTATTAATCAATTTAATACGTTTTCTCATAGTGAGTCATATTGAAAACTCCAGCAAAAATTGCATATTGTAAAATTTTCCAAAGTTAGCTAACTTTTAAAATATCTTTCTTAAAAGCTTTTCACACATTTTACAATTGTTAATTTCTTACATGAACGCACAAAGCAGTAACGCAAAGCAATGTGTCCTGCAATTGGCCGTATGTTTAACGGAAGTCAAAACTTCAGCGTGGCATGAGGGACATGTAACAAGTGTAGGTCCACTTCCGACGGCTGTGCCTGGGCGTGTCGTTTGTATAATCACAGTGGATTGCTGAAGTTGTGGTTGCGGTTGTGTCTGTGGTTGTGGCTGCAACTGAGGATATGGCTGCGGCTGTGGATATGGCTGCGGCTGTGGATATGGATCCGGCTGCGGCTGTGGAATTTGCGGATACAGTTGTGTTTCTGTTTGTGTTGGCTGATAAACTTCAGCTGGGGTAAATGTTGGCGGTTGAGATTTATCCATATCAATGTTTTTTAACGTTTATATTATAATTTTAGTATTTTATTTTCAACTCGTTTAGGTCTACGCGTACTGAGTAATACCTTTAGACTAAATACTTTCAATTGAGATTAAATAAAGCAACTGAAAAGTATACACACACAGCCATAAGTATGTATAAATATATTTACGATTCCTATGAACTGACTAACTGATACTGGCTGTTATCAAAAGTGAGTCATTATTATAGAACGCATCACGGAAAGAGAAAAGTATGTGAGTAAATTTGTTTCTCTTTGCGTGTGCAGCAATGTATGTAAATGTAAATGTTCATGTAATTTTTTTGATCTAAATGAGTGTATGTACATGCATGAATACATATGACGGAGCTGATGTACTAAAAGCTATTCTAGATTTAGAAAAATTTTATATTCACCGCAAGTGGCATAGTTCAAAATAATTATACATACATATGATAGACTACCGTGTGAATAGATAAATTTTATGGACACCATTTTTATTGTCAATTTAATAAGAATCGTAATCGACGGTCAAACTCCTAACTGAGGGAATTTTGTGGAATTTCATTAGAAGGAACGTAAGAATACAAAGTTTGTACACTTTTCGGACGCGTTATTTATATCGTGTACCGATAGAAAGTTGCGAAACATTGTAACCGTGGGCATCTATTTTTTTTTTCTTAGTTCTACTACATTTCCTTAAGCCTGATGCTCTGTTCACAATTTCTTGAGAAATTTTGTCAAACTACATGTAAAAGTTAATTTAATTATTATTTTTCGAACTTCATTTGTTTCTATATTTATGATTTGAATGGGCTAAAGTTCGTATCGCTTTTTAAGTCAAATTACATGTGATAATTTATTAATGAACAAATAACATGAAAGTTAGTTTTAAATATTCTGACAACACATAGTTGAATGGAACAGCTAGCCGTTTTCGAATGCCATTTAACCTTCATCATCAGCGTTCTTCTGTGTTTGGTTCACTGTGTGTGGTATCAGTTGATGTAGATTTCTGCCTTATATACGAAACTTTTTTGTAAATGGAATATGTGAATTATTTTGATTCATCGTATTTCAATATGCTGAAAGGTGTTTTGTAATGAAATCTCAAATTTACCATCTCTAATTTAGAACAGTCTTATCATTGTCGTTCTTCTTTACTAATTATGCACATATTAGTTAATTTGCTTATTTTTATTCTACTTAAGACAAACTTTTTTGGTTTGTTGTAAAAGTATTTGTTATGAAATAATTGCAAAATAAATTTGCAAAAGAAGTACTCTGTTCTTATTGCGATAAACACTTACAATGTTACAATCTGTCAGCATGTTTTTCCATGTAAAATGTTTCAGTTTTGCTTCTCGCAAAATCGCGAGATGGGCTACATTTGGTAAATGTAATTTTTTTTGCAAGGAAAAATCAATGTTGCTCAACAGTTTTCCCATATTTGAACGTAGTACCAACATGTACGATAGTAAAAACACCCGTGGGTTTGCTGCAAATTTCATGTGAAACAAGAGCCATTCACATTTGTTCACATGAAAACTTAAAATGTTGAAGATACATTTCTGCAAACATTTTTCAAGCACAATCCATGCCAATGTTTTTTATATGCATTTTGACAGCATTTTACGTGAAATGTTGAACATAGTACCAGGCTTTAGTCGCTGTTCTTTAAATAAATTTTGTGATCCAAGGACTCGCACTGTACTGTACTGGATCTTTTAGTGAGCTCGGAATTACAAAGTTTTTACAGATATCTGCAAAATAAATGATCCGCCTTCTACTGGTTGTCGAACTCTTACAGATAATTTGTACCGTTGTTTTATCTTCTTCCCACAAAGGGGATATAACTAGGCTATATCTCCACTGCTAGAAGCTTAGTCTAAAATGACCACAGAGAAAACTGATGACCAATAAATACAGCAAAGTGTGACTTTGATTCGCATGTGAAGGATCCATACGGATACTACATACATAATATTATACAAATGTTAAATTAAATAATCGAATATCTTACCGAATGCACAAATTAAAAAAAAATTGTTTATGGCGTTTTTTTAGTTTTAGCGATTTTTTTCGTTTTGTTGATTTTTTCATTATGGCGATTTTTCCGTTTTTTTCGCGATTTTTTAGTTTTTTGTGTTATGGTGATTTTTTTATTTAAGCGTTTTTTTCATTTTGGCTATTTTTCGTTTTGGTATTTTTTTAATTTTGGTATTTTTTAATTTTTGAAAATTCCAAAAGTTTGTCTCTTACGGTTTACAAGCCAGAGCATTTACATAGTCAAAATCACATTAACTGGTAGAATACCCTTTAATTTTGATTTTTTAAATTAAATTAAAGTTTTAGCCCTTTATAAATAAACATCGTGAATATAATTTTATTTAAAATATTTTAAGAGGTCGTAGCATAACTAAAAATTTTTTTTCTAGGATTGTTTTGAAATTTTATTTTTGTGTGGCGAAAACGTGTTAAGGTTAACGCCAAATATTAAAAAATAATTTCATTCACAATATTTTACAAATAAAAACAAGAATAGATTTGGACATTTACAAAATTAAATGATAGTATAATCCTTTTTAAAATTGCACTACGGTAACACTGATTTAGTAAAACCGTAGGGTTACTTTAAATCTGTTCTGCTGTTTCAAATATTAAGAATGAATTTTACAGTTTGAAACTAGATATTGTACCAAAGTTATTGAGTTGAAATAAAATTATTAATTACATTTAATTATAGAGATTTAATGGTTTGTAACTTATATGAAACAAGGGTTGATAAAGGGTTAATTTTTAAAACTTCAAGTGTCTATATATAATTGTCTGTATATTGCATTATGATTTTTATATGTCTCGTTGATCGCCTTTTATGCTTAACTTTTGTTTTAGCGGCTAAAGTAAAAATTTCAGGCCTACAGCTCTTACGGTTCCCGAGAAAACAGCCTGTGACAGACAGACGGACATCGTAGCGAAAGCAATAGGGTTCCTTTTCACCTTTGGTGTACGGAATTCTAAAAAATATACGTGTGGTAGTGTTTTTTAAGTTGAGGTCAAAAGTTTTAAAAAAACGGCGTTGTAGTTGCTCTTTTTCATATTGTTATGCCGCCTCTTTACACATTGCGCTCGAGATCCGTCCTAAAGTCACCATGGGGCAAGGAGATTTAATTGAGAAACACTTTACACATAAATACAAGAGTACTTTATTTATTGAATTGTATTAAAAACACACTGACAAGTTTTTCTGCAATCTCCACCACTGTGCCGTGCTATAGATCTCTTATCACAAGGAAAGTAAGCAAACAAGTACTAATACTATTATATATATATATTTTTTTTACTTAATGAATGAATCACTTTTTTCTCACTGCCTTGAACCACAAATTGGTAAAAGTTTTGAAACTACATCATGCACTTAATGGAACCCTTTTTTTCTCGAAATGACTGGTACTTACATAAACAAGCATAAGATCAAAGCAAAGGAATGAGTTTTACAGTTGGCGGCATGCTTGACAGAAGTTACAATTTCAGCACGACAAGAAGGGCAAGTAGTACGTATAGGTGAATTCCCAAGGGCCACAGTGGGTGTTGTGGTTGTGTGTATTACGACGGTGGAATGTTGTGGTGGCGGTTGTGACATTTGTGGATAATATTGTGCTCCGGGCTGATAAACTTGAGCTGGTGTATACGGCGGCGGTTGCGATTTGTTCATAGTAATTTTTTTTTAGTTTTCTACTTGTTGAATTCCACCGGTTTGGAAATATTTTTCCGCACTTTGCTTTTCACTCTTTTTTTCAACTCGTTACGAGTCTTTGCGTATTGAATATTATCGTAAGACTAAAATGTATGTGAATATTGTATAGAGAAATAAATAAAAAATAAAATAAATTTCAAATTGTGTGCGTGTGAGTGTGCAAAGAAAGAAACTGGTTGTTATCAATGGTGAGAACTGCATTTAAAAAATGAGTGAGAATATTTAGTTCATTTTGCGCTATAATGGGACTGTGTCAGCCATTAGTTTTTCATAACCTGTGTAACATTTGGAAAATCTTTTCCTACGTAGCTCAAGGTTTAACTGTGTTAAGTACATGTTACTGCCCAGATCATTAATTTTGTTTTTCATGTAGTTTTATGAAAATATTTTAAAATTTTTCGTAACATTTGTAAAGGCTCAGTTAGCCGACCGTAATGTAAAGTAACTGCAGCAGTATGAAACAGCTGATCGATATTGTTATGTGAAAAGTAATGAAAATTGTTAAATAGATGTAATGTAACGTTCATATAAAAATATCGATCAGCTGTTTATTACGCTGCAATTACATTAAAAAAATCAAGTATCTTATTTTTGAACAGTGCGTTAAACAGGAATTATTCTTGTGAATTGGCTATTTGCAAATTAAAAATTAATTCGCCGTTTAATCGGCAAAATTATCTATTTGCAGTATTTTTATGTGCGATTAAGTCGCCCGTATAAACGTATTAATAATCTAATAACTTAGCTAATGTAAATATTCCGTATAGCATTTTAAGTACACGGCAAACTTTTTTTCGGTTTTTGGCTATTTTTAAGTTTTAGCGCTTCTTCTTAATTTTTCGCTTTTTTCGTTTTTTTTATTTTTTTCAGTCCTTGGCGTTTTTTTACTTTTGGAAGTTTTTTTTAGGATTTTTTTTTTGGATTTTTGGAGATTTATTTTAGTTTTAACAATTTTTTAACTTGGCTTCTTTGTTCGTTTTGGCGATATTTTCGGGTTTTGGTGATTTTTCGTTTTGGCTATTTATTTTATTTATTTGTAAATTTCAGGATTTTCACTGAAAATTGAATTTATTTTTTTTTTTAATTTCAGACCTAATTATTGCAGTCTGCATTAAAATACAATAATTGTTTTCATGAGAATGTTCAAAAGTCTCGCAAACTGTGCAATTGTGCATTTTTACACTCTGGTAAATAAAATGTCAAAAATTTTATAGAAATTTATCTACACAAATGTGTTAAGTTTGCCCAATAATTTTGAGTCGTAAACTTAAGCTGTGCAATTGTGCATTTTGTTAACATCAACTTCTTGCTTTTTTGGACTTTTTTATGCACTTTACTTTTACACACACTTTTTTATTTTTATAAATATGTTTTTTAATTAAAAACTGCTTTAAATTTTATTATTTTATTTTTATTCAATTAATTTTTTTCACGTTTGTTTCAAATTAACATAAGTTGTTTGCACAAAAGGTTAATAGGAAAACCCTTAATAACTTTAGAATAAGGAACAATTGCTTAAGTCATATTTTAGTGTTTTGCAGTAGAGCATTTTTAAGCATTCAAGTCGATTTTCAGATATTTATTTATTTTACAGTTAAATTGGGAAATTCTCTGTTAAACTTTATATTTTTTACCCAAACACCGCTCGACACACTAGAGATAGTAGACTAAAGTTGAAATATATCAAAGTAGAACCTCAATTAAGCTTTTATTCCAAATGAGATTAGAATTCCAAAAAAGATAATTCGAAAGTCATAACATGTTATAACTTCCTGAAAAGTCACACAAATTAATTGAAATTTTGACCAGGGGTACTTTCAAATATGCAGACTACCTAAGTACCATTAACTATAAATCAGCTTATCTTGACTTATGCAATTATGTCTTTTTGCCACAGACATAATTAACATTAAGTTTTCAAAATTTTTCGTTGCTCGCTTTAAGACACCCTATAATTTCTTACTGTCACATACATATCTAAATATATTTGTTGTTATAGAGGCCACAGTTTTACATATTTATGTGTTCTGTGAAAATTTAGGGACATCGTAGCGAAAACAAAATGGTTCTTTTCAGCTTTGGTGTACGGTAATGATAATATGTAGAATCTGTTAATTTTTGAACAACTTTTGTTTGAAATAATTCTAATCCCAGCACTGATATGTATACGCATGTATGCACACAAAAAAGTAATATGAATGATTTTGTAATACTAATTAAAATATTTGTAGTATCAATTAAAAAATTAATTAAATTTTCACCTATAAACAATTTGATAATATCAATTAAGTTTTTCCACTCAAATTATTTAATTCAATTAAAAATTTAATTAATACAATTAAATTCTTAATTAAAAATTAAATATTAATTGGTGAACACTTTTTTCTGTGTGTACATTTTTTTCTTTATTCACATCATATTGTACTTACCCCACCAAACACAAGATCAAGGCAAAGCAATGTGTCTTGCTATTGGATTCATGTTTGACAGAAGTTAAGACTTCTGCGCGACACGATGGACAGGTAAGACGTGAGGGCTCATTTCCAAGAGGCACAACTGTGTTTGTTGTTCGTACGAAAGTGGTGCATTGCTGAGCTGGCGGTTGTGCCATTCCAGGCTGATAAGTTCCAGCTGTTGTGTATCCAGATGGCTGAGATTGTTGCATCTTTACTTTTTAATTATAATTTTTTTAAATAAATTTCTTTTGTAGCGATGATTTAGCTTACTATCGTTTTTCGACTCGTTCAAATACTAGCAGACTAAGAACTCTAATACCTTTTTCAATAAATAAATAATAATTTTTTCATGTACATGCATACATACATACATATCAATTTTTGTGTGCATCTAATTATGTAGATACATTTATGGTTTACGTTCGTTTACGTGGCTGTCTATTACACGCAGGTATTCAAGTATAATCTAGATGATTCCTTTTTGAATTAATGTATGTATGTATGTATTTCCTATTATCAAATATGCAGTTGTCAAAATGTTCATGTTTCAATAAATGTTGGCGGTAATCGATCGATACCAATATGTCGTAAATATATTCGAAACAGGCAATTATTGGGTGTTGTTTTAGGCGATAGTCTCTATTATTTTTTTATATGGAGTTCTTTTTTAAGTTCCAAAAAAATTCAAACAATAAAGAACTCATATCAAAAAAATAAAAATAAATTCGAAAAATATATGAAAAATGGCAGAATATTGTGGAGCTTGAGAAAAAGTCACCTCAAACTTAAAAAAAAATTTTGCTTTGAAAAACAACAGAAATGAGTTTGCTGACCGCTTTCTATTGCACAAAAATTAAAAAGGGTAAATAGCCAACAACAGATGATTAAAATTAATGCTGACTTATACCTGATTTACATTAAGCATTTTTTCATGAAATTTCATGAATTTTGTTGCACGCAACTTTTTCTATTTTCTAATTACAGCGATATAAAAGAGAACGTTATATAAAAAAGGACGTAGAATGAATCTCTGATGCATTTTTGGCAAATCTTTTGATATAAGTTTCTCTTCTAAGCCTCCTATCGAAAAATAAAAAATTTTCATGCAACTAATTGCATGAAAAAAATGCTTAATGTAAATCAGGTATTATTAGTTTATATTTTTATGCGACCTGATTATGTTTCCTAGACATAGAGCCTGAATAATTAAAAAGATATTTAAAAAAAAATAATTCTGTTCGCTAAAATTGTACCTTATAATTGCCTTTTTAAGCAGTAATAAGCTACAATAACAAAAATATTACATTTCTCTTTTTTCCACGAATTAAAAAAATAAACCTGATTCTAGTTTTTTTTTAACTTTTCACTTATTACACTTCTGTATATTTTGTGGACGCGAAAGCTCTTCTTTAGCCCAGAGTTGCTTAACGACTGTGTTTGTATAAATATTTTTGCTAACCAACAAACGTTGCACAATGTGCAACAGAAAACTGGTTTTTGCACAATGCAACTTCTAAGATACATCAGTTTTTCTTAAAGCTAAGCTGAGTTTATGGGAGATAGATTTGGAGAAAAGAAAAAGAACAGGTTTACATACTTGTTTGTACGGAAGTGTTAGTTTAATTCTCTGTTGTTATTTCATTACATTTACAGAAATAGGGAAATTTATCAAAACAGACTGTGTGAGTGTTAGCAAACGGGCAGTTTTAAAAGAGAATTGCAGACATTTGCTTCAAGAAAACTGATGTGCGTAAACCGTGACCTTGTAAGTCATCGTTTTTGTTTTTATTTTTTCACGAGGGGCAACAAGTGGTTTAACTTTTTTTTGATTTGACTATTTTTTTTAATCTGTTATCGTGGTTTTCTTTCTTCAGTTTATCTTGTTTAAATAGCAATATTTGTAGAATGCCAAGATTTTTGCAGACATTTGCTAAATAAACAAACAAACCAAAAATAAAAGGGTATTCTGGTGGGTAATGTTATTTTGAAATTAAGCTATACACTATGAAAAGTAATAGTTATACACTTGAGACAAACAAAAAATTGGTAATTAAAATGTGAAGTGTAACCCTTCTACGGAAACAATCGTTAAACAAAAAACCCAATAAATTAAAAATCGCCACAATTAAAAAGACTTTGTAGGTGAATTCTCTATAATAAGTCCATGGCTGCGGACGACGCTTAACAGAGAATGACAATGAGTACTAAAAATAATATACATACATAAGTAAATAGTCTTAATTTTAGTATCTGTGTGTAGTCATAATTAAAGCGCTAACAATTCGAACGTTCACATATTTTCTCTCACACAACTATGACTATAGCCGATTCCAATACACAAGAACATCTGTCCTTTTTTTATTAGAAAAAAAACTAAAATACGCTACAACTAAAAATAAAAAGACAAATACGCATTGAACGCATTAATTCTCTTTCATACTTACAGTCTGAGTATGCTTATACTCAGGCTATGGACATTTAATCGGCCAAAAAAAAAGTGCTGATACTCGGGATATTTATTCATCATTCATCATCATCTACATACATATGTGTTGTATATAAAATAGAATAGAACATGTGTTTTAGCGGTTTGAAAACATGATTTACGTGTGTGAGTGCAAATAAAATAGCCCTGCATATACGCATGTGTAGTCGATTAATAGTTGGAGTATTTTCATACTTTTGTGTATGATTGTAGCTCACGTAGTCTATAAATTTTAGTTGCAGTTGTTTCAGCTGCGTCATTTAAACATTTTTTATAAACATAGTTGTTGGATGTCTAAAGTTATATGTATTCAGTTTAAAGTTAATACGTGTGTTTGCATATGATTGCGTTTTTTATTTCTAGCTGTACGCATTCATAGTTGTTTGACGGTCAATACTCCAAGAGTATTTAAAACGAATTTAACATTAAATTTTCGATATTCGATTGCAAGCGTGTATCGAAAGTCGAGTGCTACTCATAATTAAGTCCCCATCACTTTGTAATAACAATCAGTTAAATTAGATAAAGTTTAACTCTATCTAATCTTTTATTAATGTTTGAAAATGTTTACATTTAAGTGAATACGATAGATAATGAAATTCTACGAAAAAAAAATATATAAAAAGATTTACCACTTCCAAAAAATAATCGATAATAACTCTTTTTATAAGTTTATATTTAATATTATTTGAGCAATTATCAAGCGGAAATGAATCATGAATTCTTATACATATGTATATGTACATTAGAGCGGATCGATTTATATGGATGAAAAAATATCAAGAAATCGTATAGTAAAAACGAAATCTACATATACTCGTAATTCTAAGAAAAACTTGCGGAAAAACCATGGGTACAAAATCAAACCCTATGTCGCACCTTTCGATATGAAAACCTATTTTTTCTCCCCGAGCTGCTTCTTGTTTGGCTACTTCCGGCCTTACTTAAGGACATTAACTTTAGAGATGAAAATGAGGAACCAAATATTATGGATAAATCTGATTTAGCTCGCGAAAAAAATTAAAAGCAGGGAGTAAGTATGTGGGAGAAAGAATAATTATTCGAATTTAGTAGCATTTATTTCAATGCACGCATTTTTCTATTTGAAAATTTTTTTATTAAAAAAAAGCAGAGAAAATACATTTTCATGCCGAAAGACGCGTTATATTTCAGATTGATTTCAGAGAAGTGGTTTCTTGGGAAAATTTTCGCAGAATTTCGTGTAGATTACGTTTTTGCTATTAAATTTTTGCAAAAAAAAAAAATCGATCCGGCCTAATGTTCATACATATATACATATGTTTGTATGGATGTATGCAATCAATTAGAAAGGGAACAAAAATTCCCAATAAAAATTTTTTAAAATAGTTAACATTTGTTAAAATATTTATTATGACATATTGTCTTAATTTCATTTTAAGTGAAATTTATTTGCTGACGATTAAGCATGTCTATATGCATTGCATTGGTGCTGCACCAAATTGTCAGTAGACCTCAGTATGGACACTATTTTTGTTATCTATCTTTTGGAAGTTATGCTAGGAACACAACTGGGACGAATGACGAATTTTTCGGTGCGAACTTTCGTCATAAAAAATAAAACACATTTATGCATATGAAATTCATCGTGCGTGACGTAATCTGGGAAAGATTTATTTCTATTTTGTACGTCGATGAACGACGAAAAAACAATTTTTTCTCTCAATCTCTCTGTATTTATACACACAACAACTACTGTTCCCAATTCAGCTATTTTCTCGTCAAATCTAGCGATTTTTAAGTACATTTTGCGGGAGAAATTATGATTTACCTATTAGCGGGAATTCTAGCGATTTTCTTTGCAGCATAACTTGCTTTCAAATGTGGGCTTGTTTAGATGCACTGAACGTATAAGAGGCAAACTATAGAAAAATTTTATTGAATAGCGTCAGAACAATGCAGGTTTTAAGGCCAGAAAGTTAGCTCATATACTCCTATCCATCTTGAGAAGCGCTTTCATAAATAACCAAAAACGTTTATTTTATTAATCATCATTTAAATAGCACTTCAGATAACTGCTATGCTTACACGTTTCATTAGATTCAAAAAAGGGCTTTTGGGAGCAGATATGTAGAATGTACTCCAAACCGGGAAATCGCCATATGAAAATCAGCAGCAGGTGTCAGCGCTACTTTTACTCTATTACAGCAGAAGCCTGCTATATTTGAAAAAAAAATTACAGGGAAAGTCCTGAATTCAGTAGTTATAATATTTTTTATATACATACATATATAAATATGCATATAATGAATACATACATATGTATGTATGTATGTATAAGTTTTTTAATCAAATGAACCTTTTATTACCCTATTACATTGCTTTTATTTGGTATTTGATAAACTTTTTAGGGAAATTCGGGAAGTTGGTATGAAAAAAGTTAACAAGTTACCGTAAAATTTTTTAAAATATTTAAAAATAAATTTGGTTTTAACTATTTATCGCTAAATTTTCAAATGTTTTTGAAATTTACCTATTTTCTAGCTATTTTCTTGTCTACTTTAGCGATATTTGTTGGATAACTGACAGTTGGCAACACTGACAACAACCAACTTTCAGCGTTGTCAACTTTTAAATTTCTAAAAGCACTGAAACCAGGAAAAATCGAGAAATTTAAGTAAAAAAGCACTAAATAAAAAAAAATTATATTAATAAAGTTGTTATTCATAAATATGTATGTGTGTATGTATATAAAAAATATACGAAACTGTTGATCTTGCATTCCATTCCTAAAATTTAAAATTTTAGGCATGTGATACACATTTTAATTATGTATACATATAAGAATCAGTTTTGGTTACAAATAACCAAAAACGGCAGCTATATTCACAATAACACAATTTTTCTGGAAAATTTTGTATGTAAAGCAAAACGCGATCAACTTCTGTGCTTAAATGTTAAATTTTAAGGGTTATGTGTCACGTATTTTTTCAACCAAGCCTTGTACAATCTTAGTAGAATTTTTTGAAATGCTCCAGTTAACTTAGGGGTTTATGGTTTTTAAATTATAGGTTAGGAAATTCTCTTTGAATTTTTGGTTTAGTGCCAACGCCTCGAAACAAAAAGCACCGAAAATGAATTTAAAAAAGCACTGAGCACTAACGACAAAATTTTCCGCGTCGAAAATTTCAAAAAGCACTAAAAACGGTGCGAAAAGCACCGAGTTGACAACGCTGCCAACTTTATCAAATATGAGAGAGGAATTCGGTGAGTACATTCGTCGTTATTGTGCTTCACACGACGAATTAACGCAGCGAATGCTTATCGACAAATTCGTCGACGTGAACGAAATTCGTCATTCGTCCCAGTTGTGTTCCTAGCATCACCCGAACACTTTGAATAAATAACTTTATACAAGGCGTTTTATTAAATTTGTTCATAGTCACTGTTTTTTTAAAGAAAATATGCGATCTAAAGACTCGCTCTGCACCTAGAGAATGCCGTGTAGCCTGGATTATAAGTGCTGTGGAGCTTTCTGCTATTTATCAAATTCTCACATAGAATTTGTGCCGTTGTTTTATCTTCTTCCCAGCATAGATGAAACACAGAGGAAATTATTATATTACTTCTCCACGGAGAAAAATTTAGTCTGACCTGAGAGAAAACCGATGACAATGTGCAACACAAAAAAAAAGATTATTACAACTAAGATTTGTATACATTTGTTAAAATGTGTCGCCTTATTTGGTTCTAGTTAAAAATATATATTCTTATATTTCCTCTTCTATATGCAAAAATAATTTTTAAAATTATCCCACAAATGACGAAGTTATTTCAAGCAATTTGACGTTAAATTAGAAAAAAAAACTCTTTGGTTATGACATCAACAAAATTGATAATATGCCGAATCTTATTATGATTGAACACCTTTTGTTTGAAATAATGCTAATGCCTGAAGAAATTAATATATTTCTCTTAATTCGATTGATATGGTACTTACCCGACCAAACACAATATCATGGCAAAGCAATGTGTCTTGCTATTGGCTTCATTTTTGACAGAAGTTAAGACTTCTGCGCGACACGATGGGCAGGTAACACGTGAGGGTAAGTTTCCAAGAGGCACACCTGTGTTTGTTGTTTGTATGAAGATGGTGGATTGCTGAGGTGGCGGTTGTGTCATTCCAGGCTGATAAGTCCCAGCTGAAGTGTATCCAGATGGCTGAGATTGTTGCATCTTTAATTTTTAATTATAATTTTTTAAATAACCTTTTTAGCGATTTAGCTTACTAACGTATATTTTTTTAGTTTTTTGTTTTTCGATTCGTTCAGGTCAATGCCTATTGAAAAATACTCGTAGACTAAAAACTCTAATACCTTTTTCAATAAATAAATAAGAATTTTTTTCATGCACATACATAAGTATATACATATCCATCTGTGTATGAATGTATATACATACACACATATTCGTAAAATTGTATGTGAATTAATGTATGTATGTATATATTTCCTGTTATCAAAGACGTATGTATTTATCAAAATGTTCAGTTTTCAATAAATGTTAGAGGTAATAGATAACAAAATGTCTAATATTTTGGAAACAGGTAAAAATGTTTATATTTATGTATTTATGTGAGCATGTATAGGATATTTTTTATGGGACATTTACTATCTTTTTTTTTATTATGTGTTATTTTTCTAGAGTTCAAAAAAAAAAACAAAATAATAAATAAAAAAAAGCTTGATAAAAAAAGTTTTCTTTAAAAACATTAAATAATCAGCAGCATTGCGTATGTCGAGTCATATATTCATCTACAAGAATTTTGTACTAACTAGATTAAAGCAAACGTATATAAGTTTTCTTTAATCTAGGAAAAATTCCTGTGAATTTCAATTCAATTTTATTATTACAGCATTCAGGATGATTTCAATTCACACCTTAATGCTTGCTGGGTTGCAACAGCTACTGCAGTACTTTCAAATTTATAATGATCATTTTACTTTAGCCCATTTTTCGCATTTTTCTTTATCTATCATTTTGCTATTAAACAGTTACAACCTTTCGTAAACATTTTACAAAGTTTTTGATAAACATTTTTCCTGTGAAGTTGTTAAAATATTTATTTCGTTGAGAAAAAAATTCACTAAAGTTTAATTAAAAATCTAAAAATGTCTCAAAAAATAGATAGACTAGGGTCTCAAAAAAAGATAGACTAGGGTGCTGATGAAGTGCGTGGCTGCACAGAAAAGTATCGGTATTTCCCCCAGCTTAAAGTCTAAGTTTAATTTTTCTTCTCTTCTTTAGAAACTCACGTTAATTAATAAAAATATTTCATTCAATAAGAATTGAAATTACTGAACTTGAGCCTAACTATGAATTATTTCTGATTAAAAAATTTTTCCTTAAAAAACATTAGGCCTTATTAGCTCAACCACTGGATCACTTACAAAAAAAAAATACTTGGACGTACTTCTGTCGTGCAAAGTGAAAAAGAAAAAGTAGCCAACATATTTATTTATTTTTTATTAAACATATTAATGCAAAGTAAATTTGTAGACCATATGCCCAAGATGGTATTAACAGTATTTTAAAAAGTTTTGTGACTGACTGTACACGACCTATGCCTTCACACAGGAAGTAGGCAACGTGGTTGTTAAGGAAATTCCACAAAAAACCGCAAGATTATACGGTTATCCGTGGACGATCAGTTAACCAGTGCTAGCTAACACACAAGCCTGACCGCACTTAAGAAATAATTACGATTACGCGAGAGATGTTCCCCGACCCAGATCTGCTTAACGACTGGAGCCAACATATGATTGAAATTACTGCTGGCCCTGGTGATTATGAGTATCATAATTGAATGCCGTAAACTAAAAAATATGTTAAAAAAGTAATCAAGACAGAACTAAATTTATAACGGAAATAGTGTCGATTATTTTTGTCACAAAAATCACTTCCTAGCTCCCGTACCTTGCATAAAGAGCATAGCTCTTAAACTTTTTAATTTCTTGTTATAATTTTATAATTTTCTGAAAAAAAATTTCCAGAAATTCGAGCTTTTCAGAAATTCGAGCTGTCCCGTGCACAAAGCTGTTCTAATTTGTGAGATTCTATCATTCGGTCTCATCATTTTATCTTTGTCTTTGGTGACCTTTTAATCTGACATCAAATTCTGAGTCCCACTTAAGTCATCTCGCACTCTTCCCTTAAATGTAAAATTTTTGCATTTTATATTTTATTTAACTTATAAAATCAGATATATTATCTAGTTTAGAAATTTTTTTTTGTTTTGGTGTTTTTTTTTAGTTCTAGTAATTTTTTAGTTTAACCGATTTTGTTCTTGTTTTGGCGCTTTTTTCGTTTTGTAGATCTTTTTCGGGAGTTTTGCAAAATTATAACTTTTAAGATACGGACTGTTAAATTTTATCGTAAGCGTACAAAAACATATTTGAATATTTAACTCTCGTACCTAAACAAGAGCGGCAAGCGTTGCGTTATAAGCAGGGTACGCATTTTCAGTACATTTAAGTATAAAAATATTATTTGATTGTACTGAAAATACGCGCGTTGCTGATAACGCAATGCTTGCCGCTCTTATTTATGTATGAGGGTATGAAAAACAGTCATGTGTTTGTTGTTGTGTAGTCCATAGTTTTACATTTCTGCAAATTTTAGGTCCGTAGCCCGTACAGTTCTCGAGAAATCAGCCTGTGACAGACACACTGACGAACGGACATCGTAGCGAAAAAAATAGAGGGTTCCTTTTTAATTTTGGTGTACGGAATGGCTTATTTGATCTCCATACATGAACAATTTTGTCAAGGGAGGGGTAGAATCGGAGATATCACAAATGCCATCTAAAGTTTGAATTTATATTAAAAACAATGAAAGGAAAAAATAAACCCATATTTTAGCCATTAACAATGATAAACGTGATGTTGAGAGCAGACTTTAAATGGTGGTGCTATTTTGGGAAGTGGAAAAATAATATTGCCTGTTTTAAAAACTTCTTTCATTCCTGGTGGGTGTGCCACTCATAAGCGCTAGACCACACATGCCCATACTTTTTGAAATAAGTATACCTAAGGAGTTCTTAATATCACACTATTAAAATATATTGCAAATCTGAATTAAATATAATTATATGGTAGTTTGCTGTGACATCTGAATACAGACAGGGTATCTGAAATTCGTCATAGATTGAAATTTCTAAATTGCTCACGATTAAAATTGTTTCTGTGTGTTTTGTTTGTATACATATTTTTGCTTTTGGGTTAGAAGCCAACCAAGCGTTGCCACAATGTGCAACAGAAAACTTATTTTCTCGCAATATCACTTCATATACACATCAGTTTTTCTTGAAGCAAGCTTAAGTTTATGATTGATAAAGGCGAAAGAAGGAGAAAGAAAGGGGATTACATACTTGTTTTTATCGAAGAGTTACTTCAATTCTCTCTTTTTATTTCATTTCATTTAAAACAATAGGGAAATTTAGCAAACAGACTGTCGGTGTGTAAACAAAAAGGGGAATTTTAAAAGAGAAAAGCTGATGTGCGTAAACCGTGACAATGACCTTGTATATAATTTTTTTTGTTAATTTTTCAAGGGGGGGGAGACAAAAAGTGTGTAACTTTCTTTGTTAAATTTTTTTTAAATCTCTTATTGTGATTTTCTTTTTTGTTCATCTTGTTTAAATACCAATATTAACGTTATCAGCCTAGCATACGTTTTTGACATTCTATTTGCGATATTCAATACTAAAGGCTGTGATACACTATCATACAAAGTCGTGCGATCTACAAAAAAAAATAAAACCCTGGTATGATGGAATTTATGAAAATTTTGAAAAGACAATCACACCAGGGTTGTATTATTTCGTAGATTGCACAACTTTGTATGATAGTGTATCACAGCCTTAAGCAAATATCGAAAATCGAATGCAACTCATAATAAAGTCCTGCCTACCTTTTTTTCCACCACATTTTAATAACAATATTGTAATACACCTTCTAACCGTCAGTTTAATTAAACAAAATTTAGTTCTATCTAATCTTTCCTTTTATTAACATTAAAAATTCTCATATTTTAAGCAAATACTATAGTATTATATATACCTATAGGTAGTACATGCATATTAGCAAAATAGATGATAATAATATTCTACGAAAAAACTGAAGTTTTACCACTTCCAAAAAATAATCGATAATAAGTATTATATGTACATGTATTATCAAGCGAAAATTAATCATATATTCTTATATAAATATTTGTATATATACAAATATACATATGTACTGAATTTAAAATGCAGAAGAAATTCTGAGTAAAAAAAGTTAAATAATAATTATAATTCTTAAAAATTTTGTGGTATATATTTATTTACATATATACATATATATATATATATATACATATATATATATATATATTTATGTACAGGGTGTTTTTTTTAGAGGTATAGAACTTCGAATTGAAATAAAACACAAGAAAATCGTTTTAATGTCCATTAATTTGGCTTTATTGGAAGGATAATTTTATGCCATTAATGTTTAAATATGATTTCGGGCATGTGGCCGCCGCGGCTGGCTCGAATAAAGCCAATTCTACAGGTCCAATTTTCAACCACTTTTTCGAGCATATGGGGCCGTATGTTGGCAATAACGCCACGAATGTTGGCTTCCAAGTCCCCTAACGTTTCTGGTTTGTTGGCGTAGATGAGCGACTTCCCATATCCCCAAAGAAAATAATCCAATGGTGTCAAATCACACGATCTTGGTGGCCAATTGACAGGTCCATTCCGCTAAATTATGCGCTCATCGAATGTTTCCTTCAATAAATCGATTGTGACGTGCGCTGTGTGGCATGTAGCGCCGTCTTGTTGGAACCACAACTCATCCACATTCATGCCATCCAATTCGGGAACAAAATAGTCGGTTATCATGGCTCTATACCGGTCTCCGGTGGCGAATCGATTCATTCGGGTCCTCTTCAACACTTTGCTCTACAGCGGCAATTGTTTCTTCGGTGCGCACTGTTTGACGTCTCTGCGGATGCGTATTATCACATAGAGTAAACGTAGTGCGAAAAAGATCCATGGTTAACCGAATTAATTGCTCTGATGGACGATTATGTCGACCATAAAATGGACGGAGCTTGCGGTAAACTTCGCGAACTGAACCATTATTTTCGAAATAAATTTGCACGATTTGCAAGCGTTGTTCTTTTGTCAACCTGTTCATGATGAAATGGCAGACCAAACTAAATAGTAATCACTTGACAGCTGACAAAATGGCCGCCAGTTAAAAAAGTGATGCCAACTTAAAGTTCTATACCTCAATAAAAAACACCCATTATACATATATATATATATATATAAATATTTATTTTTTTTTGGTTTGACTAATTTTTTTATTGAATTTTTTTTATTAAAAATTATCTTTACAGTAAATTGTTATCACAGGAAGCTTTGAATTCATTATTTTAAAGCTATTTTCTACCTTCATATTAATTTAGTGACTCATGCGAACATCTTCAGATTCTTGTGCTTACCCGGGACACTATCTCTCTGTCTACAACAATTTATTCGTTTGATAGCCTAAAATGTTTCTTTACTCTTTATTAAACTACCGAATATTTATTACTCACCAGGCCTTTAACAGCAATAATCTAAGCTGATAAGCCAATATATTATCTTCAAATAGTCCACAATGTCGGGAATTTGCAGCTAAAAATAGCTCCACAAAACAACTGATGACTAAGTACATAATTGGAAAAATAATTATTTTATTTTACATTAACTGCAAACCAATCGGTATGGAAGTAATAATAAATAATAATTATTTTAAATTATTTTAAAGTTATCTTAACTACAAAAAAAAATGAAAACTAAACAATTTGCATTGAAGCTGGTTATTCCATAAAATTTTTTTGCCATTAATTATTGCAGTAGAAAAACCCGATACTCAGATACCTGAAGCTAAAGGTTCTATTCACTATTGTAATAGCCGTAGACATTTGTACGTGTCAATAAAATGTTTAAAACTAAATATTTTTTAACTTCCCTCTATAGAAAGTTACTGAATTTTACCCAAATTTACGATAATTAATTTTTTTTATCATATTTCGACATCCTGAAGTCTTGAGAGTCGATTCTAATTATTTTCGAGAAGATGCCAATATGTGTATGTGTAACATTCATTCTTTAATAGTAAAAACGACATTGCCAAAAAATCATGAAAGTATAGAATTTACTATCTGGAAGTAGTGCAAATTTGGATCATAAATGTATAATGTTTTTTATATCCCAGTAAAAAAAGAGACTCCAAAAAAGTCATGAAAATGTAGAGTTTGCGATGCAGAAGTTTTAAAAATTTCGATCTGATCTAATGATTTTTACATAGGGTTGTCATTGCAAGAAGTTCTCTTTTTCGATACCTGGTCACTGAAATTGAAGCGATATTAAGAAAAATTCCCTTTTTTGTGTTCTATGATAGTATTTTCATCTAGGAAAAATGGTAAATAGCATTTTAACAATCCGTTTCTTCTTATACGAATTTAAGCCCGAAACAATGTTTTCATGTAAATTTAAGCAAATAACTTTTAAATTTTATACTAAAATTAGTTCATAAATTTCTTTAAAAGAATATTTTTTTTAAATTCTGGTGAGTATTTTCTAACACTATGGAGGAGTTACAAGGTTTTGTATGACTAAAATAAGCTTCTATATGGTTTTCAGCTCACTCTCGGCAAATTAAAAATATCGATTTTTTGAAAGCAATGAAAATGTAGTTCCACTAGAATGACTTCCATTTTTTTTCACTGGGTATAGGCTTACAATAAGTTCTCTTTTACGACTTGTAATCACGGAAATGGATGGTTAGAAAACTCTAAATTTTTGCAAAGCCTGTTTTTTCATGCGAATTTAAACGCTAAGCATTGCTTTCATGTCAATTTTAGTAAATATTTAAACAATTTTAGATGAAATTCCTAAATTTCTTTAAAAATATCGATTTTTTAAAATACTTCGTGAGTATTTTCTAACGGCTGCACACTGAGCTTTCCGAACCGAATAAATTTTTGTACATACAATTCTACATCACTAGCAAAAAATTTTGATTGTATCAGCTACCTTTGTGGAACTTGCACTTTTAAAATTGGAGTTAATTTACGTTTTTTTTGTGTGTAATAAAAATTGCAAATTTCGTTTTTTAAGAACTAGTTTTTGGTGCTTTCTGAAGTGAAAATAAAAAATATAATAATGGAACCTTTAATCTCGGTCTAGTATTATTAAATGTACATTTTAATTTTTATGTTTAATTTGTGTTATTGTTCATATTTTGTTTTCACGCGTAACCCTATAATTTAGTGAATTTGGGGAAAAATTTTGATAAATAGTTGTGAGTTAAGCCGAGTTAGGTAAAAATCTATTGTTTTTATACAATTTGCAAAAAAAAAAAAAAATACCTTGCGTATATATGGGCCTTTAAAAATAATATGCAAATACATACAATTTTAAGCAGTACAACATGGGGTAGGAATAGAGTAAATATATTAATCTTAAAAAAAATATGGTTCTTCATGAGATCTATTTTTTTGTCTACAAATATTTTTGAGAATCAAAATACAAATTTATTGATATTGTAGAATTAGATAAAAAGTAGTTTCTAAATATTTACTTCCAATTTTTTTTTAGCTGGGAAACAAAGAATCAGCACTTTTTCCTGACATTTTACAGAAAAGACAGGAGTAATTATTAATCAGGGCAATTATGAATAAGATTCCGCGAGAAATTTATACATTTTCCAATTAGAATTTTTTGTTTTCCCTATTACTCGCTATTTGTTGGAAATGTTCCCCGGGAAAAATTTCTCGCGAAATTTTATTCATAATTGCCTTAAATATATATGAATGAGAAAATGTGTTAGGTTTTTGACTGTTTAAAAAATTCAAACAAACTGTTTAAAAAAACTTACTTTTCCTCCGCGTGTGTTCATGTTTCGTTTGAGCTTGTTGCACGTATTAAACAACGATACTGGAACGAAAGTAATCTACTCGTATTATATTTTATTAAGCTATTTTATTCTGGCAACGCTAAGCAAAAGCTGTACGTTTCTAGCAATAGAAAGCTTTTATGCTTCTGGAACTAACAACTTTTTTAAGTTTACTTGCCAGATGAAATAAATTATATGAAAAATCGTTGGAAAAATAATAAAGCTCACTTTTTAAAATTATTGAAAAAAATAAAATTGTGTCCATAAACGTTGACGACTTGACTTTATTACCACGAAAGTTTTTAAAGTTTGTTTGTTCCCCATTGAGGACCAAGACAATTTTAAGACCTTTCAAGACATGAGAGATTTTTCATATGCTTTACCACAGCGAAATATTCTAAAACGAACGCAAACAAATGTCTTGCCAACAGTGTTGTTTTGCGTTTGTTTTATAATTTTTCGCTGTAGTAAAGCATATGAAAAATCTCTCAAGTCTTGAAAGGTCTTATAAATGGTCCTGTGTAGGACACTATTCCCCAAGCAAGAACAAAATGCGCATAGACGGTGCTTAGATAAAAAAATATTAAAAATTTTGTTTTGCATTTCATACAAACTCTTCGGCGAACAAAAAACAAACAAATTCTGGCATTTCTTGGTCGATATTTGTTCGCAAATCTAAGAATATTTGAATGTTCGAATATTCTCTCGATAGTTTCTCGAATGTGTGAGGATAGCCGAGTTTATGTGTGCTACGTTATTAGAATAGAGGTACCGAGTTAGAGCCATGACAGCATCGTAAGTTAAAGGATTAAAAAAAATTACTTAAAGGATCGCAAGGGAATTTGCCGCATTTGCCAGATGTTGAGTTTTCCTACACAGAAACATCTATTTGTCATGTTCAAAAATTTTCACATCAGTTATTTTGAGTTGCCAAAAAGTATTGCCAAAAAGTTGTCAAAGTATTT
The DNA here is from genome assembly GCA_905220375.1 of Tachina fera. Taxonomy (NCBI): domain Eukaryota; kingdom Metazoa; phylum Arthropoda; class Insecta; order Diptera; family Tachinidae; genus Tachina; species Tachina fera. The sequence continues at coordinate 95,397,807 of LR999967.1, read as the reverse complement.
GACAAAGTATTTGTGCTTGTGATAAATGTAAAAAGTGAAAATATTAATTAATTTGAACAATACGCAAGCAATTGCGACGATTTTGTGATTATATATTTTATTAATTTATTTACTTTTCTTTAAAAATAAGTGTGTGCAGTGTTGCCAATATAAAGAAGTCGCTAACAACGATGTCATCTTCAGATGCATAAACTTCGCACTTCTGGCAATAATTAAATGTCTTAACAAATGTCTGGCAATAATTTTACAATGGCAACGAAAAGTTGTCATATGATTGCAAGACGTCTGACAATTAGATATCAGCCGGTAATTTTGCAATCGACGGATAGATAAAAAATGTGAGTAAGCACGGTTGTTATACATCAAGTTTGTTGAAAACAATTTTTTTCAACTTTTTTTTGTTAAATTTTCCAAGTTATTTCAATGAAAGTGATGTATTTATTATCAATATGAATTGTTTAATTTCCGGAAAAATTTTGATGATCATAATTGTTATATCAAGAATATTTTTTTTTACTCTTCAAAACCCCCGAAACGATTTTTTGCTTGTCTGCGAATGACACTAAATGTCTTTGGGAGGAGTCGAACTGGCAACCTCTGTACTAATAGACTAACGTACTTACCTCTCAACTCGTTATTAAATATACAAGTAATGAATACATGCAATACAGTATTTCTTATGTTTCTTCTTCCGTTATGATATAATTTAAGGCATAATTTTGTTGAGTAATTTAATTGACAATTGTTAACCTTTTAATTATATATTACATTAACAATACATTTTGTTGTTTGCATTTTAATGACATTTTTTTTCTGTTTACATGTGTGCATCTTTTATTATGAAAACCAATAAAAATTAAGACAACATCATCGCTAAGCTCCAGTTGAAATAAATATTTACAATTCTAGTCATATTTCGATGAGAAATTTAGTCCAGCTCTTATTGTTTGAGTTGAACAATAGCGAATGTTTTTTAGGTAAATATACAACATTTTTTATTCAGTTGTTTAGAAAGATATGATATATTTTATTTATTCACGTACAGTTTGAAAATATGGCAGGTAATATATTTTCCAGCGTTCACCGTAAATTGTAAAGATTGATTTAACATAATGTTTATAATTTTTACAGTTCCTTTTTAAATTTCAAATTCAAATCACTGTGAGTAAAATCTCATAAAAAGCAAAACCTACAACCACTTCTGCTTCGATTATAAAAAATAACGTTCGAAAATTAGTTTTGATAAAATTTCCTAAAGCTTTCGTCTATTCCATTTTGACGTGAAAAGAGCTTACTTGATATAACCAAAAACATATATTGGGTGATATTTTAAGAGCTGTAGGATTTGATTTATAAAATAAAACAAATAAAATTTAGAGAAATGTATGAAGTCTTTCTTTCATTCGCTAGAACGATTTATGTAAGTCCCTGGCCAGACTTGCAATTTTTGTTGCAGCAATTCTTGAGTTTATATGTGAGAGGGATGAGAAGATTGGGGAGGGGTACACAGTTTCATTTGTTTGACGTTATTTATTTTTCATTTGTTCAGTTGTATAAAAATCACAAGATGTAACAAAAAGTAAAAAGAATTGTTAATTTTTCAGGCAATTTTGTTATGAAATAGAATATTTTAATACTTAATGATAAAATTAGAATTTCCTTATGTGGACACTTATACAATTTCAAAGCAGAATTAAAAAAAAATTGCAAGTCTGGACGAGGACTAATTTAATGTTTTAAGACGATTTCATGTAAATTTTCTCCATCATATCGCCGGTATCTCACAAATAAATTCTTTCAGTGCGTCATCTATTTCGGGCTTGTCCTTATAGACATGAGCCTTAACATAGTCCCACAAAAAATAGTCCCCAAACGTAAAATAATTTGTTCAGCAACGAGCTTGCTCTCTGAATTCGACGATTGTTTCGCGTATTATGTTGCATGTGTTACCATCTTGCTGAAACCACCCATCAGCCAAGTTCAGCTCTTCCATTTTGGGGGAAAATTAGCATAGGCCGAATTGCTGCGAATGGCGCCAAACCGATAATTCACGGTCATCAACAATACTGGCGGATACAACTTCGATAATTTTCTCTGTCCACACTCTACGTGGTTTAATGTTCAATAATGAAATTTTGCTGCGAAATTTAATCACAACATACCGAATAGCTGCCTTAAAAGATCACCGAAACTGACCATTAATGGAAAAACTGCAAGGATGAACTTTTTTAACCGAGCATGAATTTGATAATAAAATTTAATGATCTGCCACCGTTGTTAACTTTTAAGTCGATTCATGATTAAATTGTAGACCAAACTGAACATGTTAAACAGTAACATAGTACAGCTTACTTGTCAAACACAGTTTTGTCAAAAATAAAATTGTAAAAAAATCACCCTTTAGAAAAGCTGAAAATTCTTGTTGTTTTTGTCACTCACACAAGAACAATGAGAATTAATTTAACAAAAAAAAGTACGTTACTGCAATTGCACGATTATAAAGGCATGTACAAGGTGAACGCAACACATGGAAATTTGTATATGAAAATTTTTCTGTTGACAAACAATTTAGGAACCCTTCATGTGGCTTAGACACAAGAGAAACCATCAGCTGATCATCATCTGTTGAAAGAAGGTAAACCGGTATGAATTTGACATGGGCATATCAGAAGCATGCAGATGAGTGAAAATCCAATTAAGAGTATATTATTGGCTCTCTTCGTAGTTGGAAAAGTTTTTGTTTTGGTTTTTAATGTTTTTTTTAATGTTTTTTGTTTTTATACACTGCTTTAGAGACATTTAATAGTTAAAATGAACAATTAAAAAAATGTACAATCACAAATTGAATTAATTCTCACATTCTCACACGAATAAACTTTAATAACCAAGTGTAGCGCATTTCAAATGAAAATATATAAAGGTCTTTATTCTTTTTTTTTTGTATTGAAAACAAAAAGACAACTTGTAATATTGTTTGTTTAAAAGTAAGTACGACTGCATTCGTAATTGAACATCAATTTGGTATTTAAAACCTATTTAAACGTTTAATCAAACAGTTGTTACAAATACCAAAAATAAAATACTTATTTTATGAAATAAAAACTAAAAACGTCTAACGAGATGATTGATGACAAAGACATGATTGAAGTAAGTTTAAATTTGGGCTGGCAAGAGGCCAACCACTGCATAATAAAATCTTACAGCAGTAATGATTTAAAGGAACATAACTCGAATGTAAATAAATTAAATGTTAGTCGCAAATATAATACGATTGGTGATATTAAGAAAAATTGTAACAAAACATTGGATAAGCCCGATATCAGTTGTCTCAGGCAAATATATTGTCCCACCTGCCATCAACGTTTGGATATTGAAAGTGTGAGATTTGAGAATTTATTAGCGTGGTGGGTAAACTATTGATTTGTTTAATGTAAGACTTAAACTGATTCCAGACACATTAAATCACATCACATCATTCAAAGAAATTTATTTTGAAATAAAGCCCCAATATACACAATGCCATAAAATATTAAATTATTCTTCCTTTGGAGAACTGATTGAATAAATGACAGCCAATTCGACAGATATGGGTTAGGTAATATGGCCGCTGTCAACTATCAAATTCGAAAGTGCCTATTGGAAGTCCCATTGGGATATGTTTAACATTTCTATGCAAAATCTACTGAGGAAACGTTTTTTGAAATACTTTAACCCTGTAAGTCTTCTCTGTGTGGGATTTTTTTCCCTTACGTATAGACGAAAATGAGGCTTAACGAGTTGAAATATTCAGGATAATGGCTCCAAAATACGCAGTGAATTATTTAAGTAGAGTGTGGGAATTGCATTATGCCTCAAATCACTGACGCTTCAGATACGTCATGACGTATCAATGCTATACTTAATTTAATGAAAAAAAAAAATACTTTCAATTACTTAGTCTTAGTCTTAACATTATTAGAATAGATAATAAAGCATTTGCATTTATCTTTTTTAGCTGCCTGCCCTTATTTCCCCTCAATCGTGTGTATCAATGTTGCCTAAAACAATCCATTGGCCGAAAAGTCATCTGTAATAAATGTGGCAGTAATTTAGGTTACTGGAAGCGTTCATGAGCGTTCATATAAACATGCATATACAATATTCATACATAGTGGTTATAAGGTTAAGCTAAATAACAGCCGCTAATAAAAATAATTATAAATTATAATATTCTCTAATTTGATTAAACTTAAGGTATCTTGATTTTATATTAAAAACTAATATTTCGATATTTCACCACTTCGTATGTAGCATTTAATATAAAGTTATACTAAAAATAATATTAGTAATATTTAGAAAATGAAATGTTGCGAATTTTTACGAGGGTGGTGCCTAAATTAGCATAACAAGTAAAACACAAATATTTGGGAAAATGTTTCAATATACATATCTCAACATAATGTTTTACCAGCGATATTCCATAGTTTTATTAACCTTTTAATTTATACTCCATTAAATTTTTGAATATGAAAATTTTGGTGTGTACAACACATTAAATTTTTCTACACGAAATAGTGTTGCGAATAGTCTATTTAGATTTTCTGTATGAAAATTGTGTTGCGTAAAGCCCATTATATTTTCTATATGAAAAGTTAAGCCCATTAAGTTTACAGTGTGCTGTGTATAGCAAGTAATTTAATTTGAGCTAATCTGCATGAAAAATGGACAACAAGTGGAATATACACTTAATTTTGTGCATAAAAAATTGACAATGTATGTATAGTCCATTTAATTCTTAACACGTAAGATAGACGATGTATAGCCCGTTTAATTTTTTGCTTAAAAAAGTGGAGTAGGTATATGTCCACTACACTTTTGGCATAAAAAATGGACTACGCATTATAATAAATATTAACAAATTTAATGGATTATACATACATCTATATACGTCCATTATACATGCAAAAAAATTTTTTTTTAACAAATTTAATGGACTATACACTTTTTTTTGCGTGCGAAAAATTTAATGGACTTTTTTTCATGCAAATAATTTAATGCACTATACATCGTCTTTTTGGCGTGCGAAAAATTTAATGGACTATACATTGTTTTTTTCATGCGAAAAATGAAAAATGAAAAATCGTCCATTTTAAATACAAAAATTTTTTTAAGAAAATAATTTAACGGCCTGTATATACATCGTCCATTTTTTATGCGAAAAATAAGACGTGCTAAAAATCGCCTTTATTTTCCTGCGACAAATTAAATGGACTATAAATAGTCAATTTTTCATGCGAAAAATTAAATGGAACTTTTCATGTCAAAAATTTGTTTACCTAAGAATTAATGGACAATATATAGTGAATAGCGATCTTTTCTTTCCATTACATTTTTTTTTCATAAACAATTTTTTGCCTGAAAAATGGACGATGTGCGGTCCACTTCATTTTTTGCATAAAAAAGGTAAGATATTACATTTTTGGCATGAAAAATGGATGATTTAGAGTCTACTTAATTTTTCGCATGAAAAATGGGCGATTGACCATGTGTAGCCTATTTTATTAGTTGCATGAAAAATGGACGATGACATTTAACAGACGATGACATTTAACAGACGATGACATTTAATAGACATTTAAGTTTTTGCACAAAAACTTGACGAATTATAGTCCATTTAATTTCTTGCATAAAAATTGGACGATTTAATTTTTTCATAAAATTATAGTCTATTCCTTTTTTGCATTAAAAATTGTTGTGCGTGAAAAATGGACCATGTGCATGCATGCACAAATTAAAAAATGCATGAGAAATAGACGATGTATAATGCATTTAATTTTTTGAATAAAAAATGGGCGATGTATGTATGTATATTTCACTTAATTTTTTCATAAAAAATTACGATGCATAGTCCATTATTTTTTTTGCATTAAAAATTAACCATGTGTAGCCTATTTAATTTATTGCATGAAAAGTGGACGATGTGTAGTGCATTTAATTTTTTCATAAAAAAAATATGATCTGTAGTCTATTCCTTTTTTTCATGAAAAATTGTTTTGCATGAAAAATTGACAATGTGTAGGCAATTTAATTTGTATCAGGAAAAATAGTCGATTTAATTTTTTCCATATAAGAAATGGACAATGTATAGTCCATAAATTTTTTCATAAAAATGATTAAAATTTATCGCTTGTCAAATGGACGATGTATAGCCCATTAAATTTTTTTCATAAAAAATTTCAACATCAATAATGGACGATGTATAGTCCATTTAATTTTTCGCATGAAAAACGCACAATGTATAGTCCATTAAATTTTTTCATAAAAAAATTTTTGCATGAAATATGGACGGCGTATAAATTTTTTCTTAACAAAATTTTTGCACGAAAAATGGACGATGTATAGCTCATTCAATTTTTCCACATGATAAAAAGACGATTTATAGCATATTTACTATTTCCCATAAAAAATTGACAAATTAATTTTTTTCATAAAAAAAAATTTCGCATGAAATATGGACGATGTGTACTCCATTTAGTCTTTCGCATGACTAAAGACGATGTATAGTCCATTTAATTTTTTGCATAAAAAATTTTTCGCATGAAAAATAGACGATTCATAGTCCATTTATATTTTCGCTTGAAATATAGACAATGTATAGCACATTAAACTTTTTAATAAACAAATTTTTTGCATGAAAAATGGACAATGTCTACTAAATTTTTGGAATGAAAAAAAGATGATGTATATAGTCCATTTAATTTTTCACATGAAAAGAGGACGATTTATAGTCCATTTAATTTTCGCGTGAAAAATTTTTAATTTACATTTTATTTTTATGCTATGAAACATTTTAATTTAAGGTAAATTTCACCAACTCTATTTAAATATCTATTCACATTTAAATGTCGATTTTCATTAATTTTTGTATGAAAAATTGACTTTGGAATATAAATTGATATTTAAATAAGTCGGTGAAATTGGCCCTTATGGTTGTACTACTCTCGATTAATATAAACTTATTTAATATATATTAAAATTCATTGATTTTTTTCTTAATTTTTATTTAATATTTCGAAGCAATTATGTGTATAATTAGGGGCAAATATTTATTTATATGCTTATTTAATTGTAATTATCCGAAAGAAAATCTCTTAAATGAAATCTTAAAATTAAACTCTTAAATGCTAAATCTATATATATGCTGCCTCTTAAGAATAGAAAAACGTCGCCAAAGAATGAATATTATTCTTATAAAATAATTTAACAAGATTTAGTTTAATTGCCAGAATCGTTCGGATTAAATACAAAATATACGCACTGTTAAAAAATTTCACTTTGCTCAAAAAGTTTTGTTGTCATCTTTATAAAAGAAAAAATATTCGTTTACTTTTTGCTTTTGTTTCTTCTTTTCGTGTTTTGAAAAATGTCCGAAATGATTGATATTAATTTAGATTCTTCGCCAAATATTTCTGAAGTTCATGAACATCCAGCAGCAGCCCATAAGAAATGCATAACATTTAATAGAAATATCGATAGTATTCAATATGAAGGCGAGGACACAACTGATTTTGTTCTCGCTCCTCGCGAAAGATTGCGCTCATGGTCTAGCTACTCCGACAAAGGTGAAGGAAAGCCACATTTGCGTTATTTTGCAGTGGGACCAAGTACGTATCAATTGCGTTGTCCTTTGTGCAAGCAAAGAGCTGATGCCGAAACGGTGCAAATGAGGGGTGTCCTTGGTCAGCTGAGTTGCCTACTCTCATCCTTGTCTTGGTATGTAGAACTATACTTTTTTTATTTAACTTCTACTATGAACTAGTACAAATTTATTTTGCGAAATACTGCTGGCTTATTACGCTTCTTAAAGTCCTCTGCTGCTCGTATATATGAATTTTTTTACCTAGAAAAAGAAATCATAAACGCGAAAATATTAAGGGTAGATTCGGTATATACACACGATTTTTTTAATTAAAAATTTTGTTTGTAAAAAAAAATTTTTTTTAACTATTTCGTTATTTTTCATACAAATTTGAAACGTTTAGAAACGTAAATTTTGCAAAATCTGCCTATTAGCTTATTTCTAATAACAAAACCGATATTATTGGTTTCTATGACACCTTAAACCAACATTAATTCTAGTGCGAACATAAGACCGACAAAATTGGTTTACATGACAATAGAAAAGCAGCAGAGCAAATGTTTAATTGACTGCAATATATCTTTAATTGATTTTTGGTTTTATTTTTAGTTCAAGTTGCTCATTTCTGCAATATTTTTCTCTGTGTAGTTGTATCAAATTTGTCAGAACATATTTGCTACATTTTTAATTACTATCTGACAGTATTGTCAGTCAAAAATTGTCAGTTCACACAGTTTTTGTATGCGAAAATTGTCAGATCTGTTCTTATGCGTTGCCAGGCTAAAATCATTTAACAAACATTTTCAATTATCAATGATTTGTGCTTGTGTCAAATGTTAAATGTAAAAATTAAAAATATAAATTATTATGGACTATAAAGATATAATTGCAGTAATTTTGGATTGATATTTGTGTTTAATATTCACAAATATTAATATTTTTGAAAATCACAAAAGTGAAATAAACGTAGTAGGTTTGGAAACCCATACAAAACTTAGCAAATAATCCATAACCAATATGTTTTTTTTATTTTGCCTTAAAATTACTTTTACTGTTAGCCAATGGTTTAGAAAAATAGAATAGATTCATATCGGCTATATACATATGTATTTAATGATATTTATGCACTTTCGTTTTTCTTTTAAAACCACTGTTTGCAGTGTTGCCAATAGAAATAGTTCTCTTATAATGATGGCATTGTCAGATGCATAAATTTGGCACATTTTACAATATTAAAATGTCTGATAATTATTTGGTAATAATTTTATAATGTATTCACACGATTGTCAGTTGTATTTCAGATGGTTGTATAACAAAAATTGTCAGTTCATACGGTTGTAAGAAAATTTTAGCACATTTAACTGACAATATTGTCAGATCTGACAATCATCTGTATATAGCTTAAGCATAGCAAATGTTTGAAACACAAGAGATTAAAAAAGCAACGCTTTGTTTTTGGACATACTGTGAAAGAAAAAGTTTTGTAACTTGACAGAAATTTTTTCAAAAGCGAAGCTGGGTTCCAGGAAGAAAATCTCTGAGTCCATTATATACCATGTCTGTGAAACTGACAAATTTGCAAAATGAAATAAGTCTCAGAATTATTTCTCGACGAAATGACAGAAATCATTTTTTCCTGCACTTATTTTATTTGAAGTTTTATTAATTAATTTTTTTAAGATTTAAATATATTATTAGTATTTTTTAACTTCACTCTAAGCGATAAAAAACATGTGTGGCAACACTCTATTCTTGAATAGCTGTTCTTGTTATTTACATTTATATTTTTTGGATACTTGTTGCAACTATAAATTGAGCTGTAAAAAAGTGAGTCAATGTAGCAATGGTAAAGTTAGAATATAAAAAAAAACATGTTGATTATTGAGTTCTTACTTCAACTTTGTTATTTGTTGAGCTTCTCATATGCTTAAATTAAAGTTTATAATTGGGGTATTCAGGAGGAAGTCTTAAACTAGCAAGTTTTATAGCAATAAAACGAAAAAACTATGACTGTTGTGAGCAACAATTACAAATATTATAAATATTATACTTATTTGTATTTTGGTTTTATCACCTTTAGACATTGCTTACTCTCTCTCTCTCTCTCTCTCAATTCCTTTGGTAAACTCTCACGCATTCTTACATGCTGTTATGACAAACAATAAACGTAGCTGAGAAATTCTTATTACTTTATGACCTTTTTGTCTGAGCCACAACAACAATTTTTTTAAACTATATTAAAATGTTAAGACATTATGACACTTATGATACTTAAGACACCCATGTGAATACCCCATATATAATAAGAGGTTCCCTCATGATCTGCATTAGCAACAATGAAATGGGATGGGATCCATCTAAGCCCCTCAATAATCAATTTCAATGTATTTTTTATAAAAAAATATGTTACTGAATCAGTAAAATAATAATTTGTGATTATAATTAGTGCTTTAATAAATGTTAAACTTATGTTATTGGTGGTGATTTTATTTTCAGCCTTTTTTTCTGGTAAAAGTAATTTAAACAATAATACACAGTATTCAAATCGATTGTAATTACTTCTTGCCTAGTTTTTATAATATGATTTATTTATTTACAATTTTTTTGTTTTTGTTTTAATATTTTATTTTAATGAGTTTGCATATGGATGCTTTAAAATTCTATTTACATATTTGTGTTTATTCTTCTCTCTTCTCAAATATATATTTTCAGTTGTTTTCCCATATTTTCACTCTCACTGGTATATTTGTGTCTGCAGAGCCATTTAAAGAGCAAGAGAATGTTTTGCAATAAATGTGGAGGTCATTTGGGATTCTATTGGAGACCTACATAGCTGCTGTAAAAGAAAAATAAATTACATGCTAAGATTATTTTCAAAAGTACAGAAACAAATATTTTGTAAATATTTATTACACAGAAAATTTGTAAATATTTAAATTTTGTGAAGAAAGAAAGTAAACAACATTAATATTTAAGAAATAAAAATCAAGTTCATAGTAAAAATATAAAAATTAATTAATATCATCTCTTGAGAGAAAATGGATTAATAAAATGTTTTATATATTGACATTTATATGTATTTGGAGGCGGAATATTTCATTTTTTTATTTCAACGTTTTCGATTATTTGGGAAAGTATGGAAAAAATCAAGTAAATAATATACAAGGCAATCATGAATGAAATTCCGCGTGACATTTCTCCCTTTTCCTATTAGAATTTTTTGTTGTACCTATTACTTGCTATAGTTGGAATTGTTCCCTGGAATTCAGGGGTATGGTGAATAAAATTCTATGTGAAATTTTTCTGTGGAATTATTTCCAACTAATAGCAAGTAACAGTGAAAACAAAAAATTCTAATTGGAAAGGTGAATAATTTCACGTGGAATATTATTCATGATAGCCCTGAATTTCACGTGAAATTTTATTCATGATAGCCCTGATAAACAATTTTTTAAATTTTGATACTCGGTACCACGTATATAATAGGCTGGTAATTTTCCAAAAACTTTTTTTAATTGTTGCATTAGTTCAAAGGACACCGATTTATTACCACTATTCACGTGATCAACCCCACTGTGCTAATTCCATTTTTCCTAAATCTTATTATTTATAACCATTTTTTTTGTATTATTTTGCAATTACTTACACATAAGCATCGTTCTCTGTCTCTAGCAAAAACACCCTTTACTTAGCAGCCAATACAGAAATGATGTTTATATGTTCATATGTTCATATGAGATGATTTGTTTTTTTAAAATGAGAAAGGAAAAAAAAATTAAATAATTTTCAAAGTAGTGGGCTTGTCAGCAGAAAAACTGTTTTATTTAAAAGAAATCTTTTAAGTGAATTGTGTCACATACAATCAGTGTCTTCGCTCTCACTCTCTCTCTCTACACGCACTGGCAATTTAGTTTAATTTCTAAAAAAATTGGAAGAATGACAAGTATCGCCACAGAAACACCAAAAGTTTTAGAAAGTATTTTACCGGTACTGCCAAAGAATGTGGGACATTTGGAAAAGGAGCCCACGGAAATCGATTGCCCCTCCTGCCAACAACATGGGCTGACACGAGTGAAAAAGCAAGCGGTCACCGTAATGCAACGTTTAGTAGCGGTTCTCAATTGCAGTCTTTGTTGGTAAATTGTTGTTATTACTTTTAATATAAATATTTAGATAAATATTTATTTAATTTTCTTGCCACAAGTACTCCCATACGTTGGAACGGCCGTTATGACATCAATCACTATTGCAGCAAGTGCGGTTGCTACATTGGTCGTTACATTTCGCTGAGCTGGTATAAACGTCAATTGTTTCGCATTCAGCGTTTTGATGTGGAAGAGGAAAATAGATGGCAACGTTTTGATAAAATCGAAAAAGAGCAATTGGACAAAAATAAACAAAAACATTTAAAAGCGGTCATAAAGACAGAAGAGGGAGTGGACGTGGAATGATGGATGGGCAAAGTAGCTGATAAATTCAAGCGAATATTTTGATACTTTTAGTTTTTTTTAGTGAGTACCGAGCATTGAAATCTGTTTATTTTCTTTCATTTTTCAAGTGATTTATTTTTTTGTTTGTTTGTTTTTGTTTTAAAATGTATACACATATAAAGTGTTTTTAATTATAAACGTTTGAAATTAAATGAAATGCGAATTTTTCAAGAACTTGTTTTTGTTTGTATTTTAATTATTGATCAATTACAGCGCATCGCTAGGCACATGACATCATAATGAAAATGGAATTTGAAAATTAGAATGAAGTGTATAACCAGACTATAAAATCATTTCCTCAAAATGAAATAACATATTGTTTATTTTTTTTATTCAGTGAAAAGAAAATAAGTGAAATTTTGTCTTTGGTTTTATTTATTACTAGATTTTGCCCGCTGCTGACTAACCAATCAAACCCGAAACTATAATTATCCTAGCCAGGCAAAAAATTTTTGTTTTTCGGAAAAAATCCGTACCAAAGATAAAAAGCCGGTTCCGAGCCAGCTTAAATTATTATATATTGGACGCTGATAATGTAGCTTTCTATTGGTGAAAGAATTTTCAAATCCGTTTGCGCGTGAAAGCGTAGCAAAGAAACAAACTCACTTTCAGATTTATAATATAAGTGAGAGTTGACGGGTTAGGAAAATGCCATAATTTCTGTGGCATCACGCGCTTCATTAGCTCTCTACTTGGGCGGATATTGGTTAATTTCCGTTTTACAACGCATTGTAAAATTTCCGAGTTTTTCATACAAACAAGAAGAGTTGTACAGTTTGTCAAATAAGCGTTATAAAAAGCTGAAAAAAGAATAAAACAACAACAAACACACGCGTTTCTGCAGGAGATTTATTTTATTTTTGAGCAAAGTTATTAGACAGTCTGTGAGTTAAAACCTGAATTTAACAAACTTGCAGTGTGAATGTAAGATTAGCTGTTAATGTTAACGTTTAAACCAGGTTTTAACTTTCAGTGTGAAAACACTGTAAGTTTGCTGTTAAACCCATATACAGAACTTTTTTTTTGCTCATTCGAATATTCGAAAAGAAAATCAAAGTCTATTCGAACAAAAAATAAATGAAATTTGATTGGAACAAATATAAAATACGAATAATTGGCAACACGAATTATTACGTAGTTAATTAGCAAAAATGTCTATCTATGTGAGCGTATATCGGTTATGATTAAACATGATGTAGTTTTAACTAATCATTTCTGCTTCTTCACTTATGTTCAGTTGAAAAAATTTCCCTAAGAATTTTTAGTTATTAAAGTTAAAAGAGATATCATTCGTTTGTTGGGATATACTCTGTGCCTTATTCACATATACTACGTTTATACGCACGGCTTATTTGCAAATAAAACTGTAAATTGTTGCCATATTATTGTTTTTATTGCGACTTACTAATTCAGAAAACTATTCACGTTTAACGCACTATTTGCAAATAAAATGCTTGAGGTTGCCACACTTACAAATGTTAGCTAATAAAAAACAATAAATTGATAAAATAACGCACAAAAAACATTGATAGAAGAAAAAATTACCATAAAACAAATTATTATTATTTTTTATTTTATACATTTACATAATTTTTTTGCAAACATAAGTAACATTTCCGTGGAAGTGATACCAAGTTTTTATATATTTAAAATGCCATATAAACAGTGAGTTAATTTATTTGCAAATATTTTTATTTGCAAATAGTGCGCGTAGTAATACACACGTTCATTAAATATCAATTAGAATTGCTGCCTTTTGAATTAATGCCGCAAATATCCCGTAATAGACCCAATTCTTTTTACTTCGTTGTTCAGAATGTTACCTTTTCATTTTTAATTTGTATTTGAAGCTATGCATATCTCTTGGGCCACCCTGTATGCATTGCTGTGTTAGATTATTCTTATATTTAGTAATTATGCTCTTTACGTTCATATTTCACTGATTTTTCTCTTAAGAAATTTTAAAATACTATCTCTGGCTCTTAAAGATCTCAACATCAATTTATGGTTAAAATACTTCACACTCTTAAATTTCGTTAATTTAATTTTCTATGCATCAAATTTCTCCACGATTACTGCCTCATCACACTCACACGCGACAGACAGTGTTTTGCCGTTGATCAATATGGAGTCATCTGCTGCGCGGGAGAAGATAAAAATCAAATTAGTACCTGCCGTTACAGCCGAAGAACGTAAACGTAATATTATTGCAAATGTTGTGGTTGTGGAAGATGTGGCGAATGGAGATGGAGCCGGTGTGGTGCCCTATATCGACGAAGCGATGATGACAGCTAATAGTGCCACACAGCTGAATGAAAGCCAGGTGAAACAAGAAAAGCCAAGATTGCGTTATTATTCGGTCGGTCCCTCAACATATCGAATTAAGTGTCCTCTATGCCGCCAACAGGCGGATGCAGCAGTTGTGCGCGCAGCTGGCTACAAGGATGCCACCTGTTGTCTGTCCATGTTGTCTTGGTAGGAATTTTTTAATAGGAGTATAGTTACACATACACAAAAAGAAAAAAGTTCTTAAGTCAACTTAAGGTTAAATTGAGTTAAAAGACTATATTAATTTTCCAATTTAAAACTCTACCTGTGTTACATGAAACATTTTTCAGAAAGTTAGAGCAAAATTAGTTTTTGCTCATTTTACTTCAATATGCGCTTTCTTTTAGAATATAAACCTTACTTTACTTTCGATCTTATAAATTCCAAATTTATATTTAGAACACCTTCATTAATATCTTTTACAGAAAAATGAACAGTTTAAAAAAATCACTTAGAGCTTATTTCACCAACTTATTTAAATATTAATTTATATTTAAAAAGCATTTTTCCATACAAAACTTCATGAAAATAGACATATAAATATCAATTGATATTTATAGAGTTGGTGAAATTGGATCTTAAGGTTTAAAATTGCTCTGCTGGAAAATTGTCTAATTAGACTTAAGCACTTTTTGCTTATTGCCACATATTTTTTTATTATATTTATCTATTCTTTAAGTGTGTTTCCCATATTTTGGATTTGTTGCATTTGCACTTGGTGTGGCTGCAATCGTGAGTGGACGACAAAGGGCTTGTACTGCAGTCAGTGTGGTGGCAAGTTGGGAGTTCAAAGAAAACCCAAATAATTGTAATATCTGCTTTTTTATAATTTTATTAAGAAAATAAATTTGTGTGTATAAGTTAAAACGTGTGAAAAAGAATCTTTATGAGTTTTAATTTTGCGATTAGAACTAAGAAAATAAAATAGAACTGACATAAAACATTATGAGTTAAAAAACTTACGAAGTTAGTCTATCGGTACCTCGATTCTGTAATTTTTTACGAACCGAAAATCGTAATATTGCGATACCGATACCGATATTGAGGTACCGATAATATGATTCCGTAATTTTTTGTTTACGATAGCTTTCAGCTTTATTTTACTCACCATTTAATTCAATATTATATGGTATCTCTGTATAGAAAATGTGAAAATAAGCGTAAAGCACAAAGAATAATAAGGAAAACCTCAATGAATTTGATCTTGTGACTTAATTTTTTTTCTCCAACCGTCAGCCAATATCGTTAAAATATGTTACTTAATACCAAATTCGATAAATTATCGTTATATTTATTAAAGCGATACGATTATCGTAATAAAAGTTACAGAACCCAGGTTACAGTTCCTAGAAAATTGCTAAATCGTCCAAACAGGCGGGATATAATAGCTAATTATAAGCCGAAAAAAATTGATGGGTCGAGCCTACTTTAGACACTTTAACTTAGGCTCTAAGATCATAATATAGTCCCGAAGTAGAGTTTATTTTTGGCTTATTTTAATTATGAGTTTGAATATGAGATCGTATGATTAATAAATAATTGTTCATTAATATTAATCATACGTACTTGTTGCCAAAGGGGATAAAACTAATCCGAACAGGGATTGGCAAAAGAACTCGAGATCAAAAAAATATAACATATATTTAATAATTTAAAAATTTATTTTTTTATTTTATTTATCGCCTTTCAAAAGAATTATGAGTAGGGAAAGGATTTTCATGTAAATAAGTGCGAATCAACAAATTTGCGACAAAATGGCATCGATTTGTTAGTGCATATATATTTTTGCATATTTAAAATTCATAAATACATATTTTTCCATATCTCATTATAAATGTATATTTGTAGAATATTTTTTTTGTTAGATTTTTCATGCTATAAAACAAATTTTAATTTTTGATTAGTTGCAAAGTATTTAAAAGCTGCAGTTTTTACGACTGTGTAAGAACAAAAAGAGAGGAAAACGAGAAAAATTTACAATCGTATTTTTGTGTGATATTATTCGGTATTCAAAAAGACCGTAGGACTCTTTCTCAACTCATTTGAAAAGTCCAATACCTTGCTTAAGTCAAGAATACCAATGCCATTGAAAGTTCAAAACAGAAAAAAGAACATGAGAGATGAATAGCCCTTTTAAACCCAAATATGTTTGTTTAATATTTTTTGCGCTCTCTACTGGTTTCGCATTAATCTCATGTGGATCTAAAGTGTTTTTGAAAGCTCCTTTGTGTATTGCAGCCTTAAATAAAAAGTATCCATTGAAATGATACTGCTACATCCTATAGTAACTGGATGGGAACGTGTCAGATGGCTGTCCAATACTATATTTCTATTAATAAAATTAAAGAAACTTTAAAGTCAAAAAAACTTAATAAATTGATATTTGTGTACACATAGTATTGATTTCTTGCTCGCACTATAGCCCAACTAGAGGCTTTCGATAAGTTAACAGATCAGGTTGAATTTATTGAAGATGCGGTAAAAAATTTTGCTTCAAAAGGCATAATAAGTGAAGAGATTAAAAATAAAAAAAAATATGGACTTAAAAATATGCAACAAATTGCATAAATAGTTTATAGTTCTAACAACAAAAACTCAGAAACTGAATATTTCACAACCGAAATAGAAGGATTTAAATAATTTTTGCTGATGTGAATCATTAATTTTTATTATCCAATATTTTTTTCAGAAAAAATTCTCAAAGATTCACCTTCGAGAATTACAAAAAAAATTATTCATTGATTAACGTAAATAAAAGTTCGACTTAACTTTATGTTGTTTTCTATATGATTTGATGAAATATTTTGTTTTTTAAGTTTTTGATGACAAACTGTTTGTTAAGAAAACACTTTTTAGGTTTTTAATGTCATTAAATGTTAAAAAAAGTAGATAAATGCATATTTCATTAGTTTTCAACACATATTTTTATATTTTTATATTTTTATTGCATATTTTATGTACATAAAACTTGATTTTAAATGCATGAAAATCCTTTCCCTAATTATGAGTATCGAAAAGTTTCCATAAATCGCGGTGTACAACCTTGACATCGTTTACTTATAACGATGTAAAAACAGGATGTCAAAAGCAAAAAAAAAACATTTTAAAAGTCCTTTTCTACTGTTTTTGTATGTACACCATTTTGTACTTCGCCCACTAGTTCAGAAGATATAAATGTATTACCACTTTTTTTGGATTAGTAACTACTGTGCGATAGATTAAATTTTATAGCCATGATGTCGTGAAAACGATAATTTTTATGTACACATATCACACTGGTTTCTCTAAAGAGAATCAACTCAAAGTTGTGGATATTAGAGTATTTCGAAAAAAAAAGTTAAGATATGATTAAAGATAATATAAAAACAATTCGAAAAATATATTTTTATTTTCTTGCCATGCCTATAATATCGCCCTGTTAGTATTTTATACATATAATTATACTAGTGTTCATGGCTCCGTAAGGGCTACATTTCAATAGCTAAAAGTTTTTTACTAACACGTCTAGTCCTGACTTCGGTGACAGTTCCTAGGGAGTCACTGGCACATTTTTTTATGGAAGGCGAATACTCTAGTGGTCATATCTATCCACTGTAGAAATTTTACATTATTTTCTCTACTTTTTCAATAAAAACATACACTTTTATCACCGTTTTTAGTATAAGAGTATAGAAATTAAAAACAGCAATCTGCCTGTAGTGAAAATTTTTAAATATTGAGTTGACGCTGTTTAAAGGAACGATATATATTAAATTTCTTGCAGTTTGTAGTCGGTAGCCTGCTGTAATGAATGTGTTTAATGCAAAACTTGTAAACAAGACGTCGAATTTAAATCATCTTAAATTATTAATAATTTTTTATGGAAAACGTATAAGGAAATACTTAAGAAGACTCAGAAAAAAGGTGCTTGTTTCTTTATATAAAATTTTTGTGAACTCAAATATTAAAGGTATTTGTTTCCTCGTTGGAAAAATGGAAAAATGTAATTTTTTACAACAAACACAGGAAAAGAAGATTTGAAAAATCTGATCTGAAAAGTTAAAAAAAGAAAAATCTGATATGAATACCTTTATTATAATAAAAAAATTTAAAATTTTAAAAAATCTCGAATATATCTAGAGAAGATGCAATATCTTCTAAATGGCTGGACCGATTTTCTTGAAACATGTCTAAGAACCCTCTCGATCAAGTATTCTTTCAAATAAAATCTGACCAACTGTTTGGTCTGTACGTGGACACGGACAGATACATAGATACACAGATACACACTACAAACTTATAACACCCCTTTTTTAGTCGGTGGTTAAAAATACAAAAAAAAACAATTTCTCAAAAAATTTGCTAAATCCCTATCAACACTTTTTATTTTTCAGTTCCTCATATATGTATTGTGATTTTGGAACATAAATTTTTAATCAAACCAGCAGCTTTGAAATAGTTAAATTAATTTTGTCTAAAAATAAATTTTTTTCACTTCAGTTGTATAAATTTTGAGTTGACATTTTTCAGCATTATTTTACATTCTTGAATTTCTCCTTTTATCCACTAAATTTTTTTCACTCCTTAACAATGATTTTTTCTTCAATTTCATTACCTTGATTGAAATTAAAAAATAATAAATTACAAAAAAAAAAAAAAAAAATTAAAATTATATTTTAATTCATGCTCTGTATTTTGTTTTACAACTGCGGCCGTCTGAATGAACCCAAATACTCGCCACACTGGGAGCAATAGTGGCGCCTTAAGCAGCAGCGTAATATCGAACGTTTCATAATTGTCTTGGAATATTGTTTACAAAATGGACATGAAACCTCATGGGGTTGGGGGCCAACAGCAAAATACACAGGTGGTTGTTGATTTTCGATCTGCATGACCAACAGAGACACTATGTAACCTTGAACAAAAAAATTAAAAATACTGACACATTTACTAAATTAATTCATAAATTTAATTACAAAAATAATTGGAGATTTTGTGCGCAATATAATTACTCACTTTATTTTAATTAAAAGCGCAAAAAGTTTTAATTAAAGCGTTTAGAGAGGCGACTGACTGACGATTAATCATTTGAAAAAGTACTGAGTGGGAAAATTTCATGTTTAATCTGTCGCTTGCTCTTTTGCAGGTTTATGGGTAAAATTATTTTATTATAATAAAATGAGAGAGATTTTGATTTGTTAAAGAGATTTTAATTTTATTTTTAACTTTATTTACATTTTTATGCAGTATATATAAATAAATTTTTTTAATACAATATATTTTACTAAACATTTGTTGTTTTTGTTTTCTTAATATGTATACAAAATTAAACAATATTAAATATTATTTTCTTTTAAAGAATTTTTTCTTTTGCATTGCATGTGATCATTCGTACGAGAGTGTATCTATAATTAGTTAAGGTTTCTGCAGAAGTGGCAAAGTCGTTATGTTGAAATTCACTTTACTCACGGTTGTTATCGAATCCAAGTCAGAATTATCATTTATCAGTATTTAAAAATCAATACCGATTTTAATTGGTGCTATAAAATCCTTTTAAGTTTAGCTTCACTGATAAAAAATAAATGCCAGGTTCGCATCAGCTATTCGGTTTTGTTTACATATTTTTACCGATATTTAAAGCACATATTGGAAATTTTATCACAAAGTGAGATTTTTTAAAACCAAATCAAATTTTTTCACAATTATTAATTGTTAAAAAGAATTAAAATACAATAATGAAAAGGCTGAAGCTGTGGTATCATTTTTATTGACGGAGAAAGAAATTTAAAAACTTCACACTGCCAAAAAAATTTTGAATTAAAACTTTATGATGAGTCCGAGTTCAAGTGTTTTATGGCCGGAGAAGCCAACACACATTTTTTGGATGTCTGTGTCTATACACACAATAACGTAAATTAAATAATTAATAAAATACAATGTAGTCAAATTATATTCATTTAGTTTCATCTTGAAATAACTTTGATTCAACATGGTTCTTCGTGTTATTTGAGTATCGAATTTACATTGTTCCATCTTGAAATAAATTTGATTCAACGTAGTTTTTCATTTAGATTTAATAGTGGTGGAATGTTAAATCAACATGAAATAATGTTATTTCAAAATAAAAAATTTTCTTTTAAGGCTATTGTAAATTAATATGAAACATACATATATGAAGCAAAATCATTGCTGAAAAAATACTAAATCATGTAGATTTTAATGTGAAATTTTTGTGTGTGTAGGAAGTGATATTAATAATTTGGCTTGGATGATACTTATATAGATTTATTTCACAATAACGATTTAACAAGGCGGCTTCTCGCCCGATCTAACTGGATCTGACATTGTAATTTTAAGTTGAACGGTCTTGCCAAAGGTCAAGTGTAACTTATTCCACTATAAGTCTTGCCAGATGTAGTATGTCAGTTGTGTTGTTTTCAGCGTTCTATACATACATATATGTATGCACTTAGGCCAGAAGTTATTTTTTTTGTAATAAATATAAGATCCCTTCCATCGTGACTATCATCTGGCTTAATTTTTTTCTTCTAAATTCCAAACCGATTGTTTGTTTCATTTCTGATCAAATTTTAGTATGTAAATATCGTTAGCTAAAATGCAAAAAGGCGTAACTAACAAAAATATAATTTTGCAGGAGAAGCAAAAAACGAAAACAAAACCAAACAAACTGTGTAAAATTTTGTCAAAACATGTAGTTTAATGTCATTCATAATAATCGATCAAAAACTCGATTTCGAATTTTTTGTTAGTTACGCCTTTTTGCATTTTAGCTAATGATATGTTTTTTTTTATTTTATTTTTATGTATGTACAAAATTTTTTTATTTCACTTACATTATGCACCAGTTTTCAACAGCTTAAAATTTATATTTATAAACACAAACGATAATTTCATTTTGCCAGCTTTCAACTGATCGGAGTATTTCTGACTTTTAAATGATAAAATTGGATTCTATAACACCAAATCCTGACAATAAATCTGATTCGAACAATAAAACAGTAATACCGATTTACATGACAGTGAAATTTTTGGTTATCGATTTCAATTCTGATGCTGTCACACATCATCTGCAAAATTTTTTTAAACTGGTAACTCCACTTACTTTGATGGCAGATTTGACGGGGAATTTTGCTTTAAAAAACTTTTATAAACATAATAAATCTTGCTGTTGAAATCAGTGACTATTTCTTTTACTCATTCAAAATTTACTTGGAAAAAAAAAATCAAATCAAATTTATGAAAAATATTTGCTGTTCAGGTAATTCTAGGTATGCCTTCGTACACTAAGCAAAAAAAAAAATTATGTAGCACAGTAAATGCCACCATATATTTATTATACACTACAAACATACATAATTATTTGCAAATAGAACGAAATTTACAAAAAGAAAACAATAAATTAAAAATGACTTGCTCTGAACAGAACAATAAAAATATTAACTTCTGCACACATTTTCGCTATTTTCAGCCTTCCGCAGTGCGCATTTTTACTTTCTTTAGAGGGGGAATACGCATAGCTCGACCAAAGTAGCAGCCACAGTTTTTGCAATAATGATTACGATCACTCGACTTGCAGGGCAGGGAGTAATCCAAGCAGCAGCAACAGCACAATGTTCTGTTTAATGAAAAATCTATGAAACTTTTTCAATTTACTATATAACCATTTTACTATATATTTGATCTTACACAAATAAACAACCCAAAAAGTGATTAATTTCTATGGCCCACCATTTCAATTCATCCACCACTTCGCTTAATTCTTCTATGCCACAACTGGGGCAGCGTATTAAAGCCGGCTCTTCGCCCAGATTCAAATAAGTGCCCACTAAAGGCGTGGCAAAGTTGTGATAAATTTCTTGCTTCTTTTGGGATCGTAACATTTTCTCACTGGCCTTTTGTGCTTTTTTATCAATCACCACCTCAACATTGGCTGGTTTTTGTTCGTTAGTTGTTGTCATTATTTCTTTTCTTCTAATTTTAATTCACTTTTAATGTATTTTTTTTCTTATTCTTCGGCATTTATTTTTTTTACTTAAAAAGTTGCGTCTCTATTACTTTTGTTCTTTTGCTTGAATTTTCATTTCGTTTTTCTTGAAAGTAATTGAAAATGATTTTTGTTCACTTATTTGCAATACAAATAACAAATTTATACTGAAAAAGATATCGCTATTTTATATTTTACTATTGAAAAGTTTTTTTCAGCATTATAGGAAAAGAAAGAGATAAAGAGAGTTGCTCTCTTAAAAAAACGCTTCTATCAAATAATGCCTTTCAGCAGTTTCTTATAAGAGTATTGAATTATAAAAATTATTTAGTGTTTAAAACTGCATTTGTATTTGATTTAAAAATTCAAGCAGTTAATAAATTTATATATTTGGTAAAGTAAGTAAATAATTTAGCTGCATGTCTATAGAAATAAAGGAATATACTTTTTGCCTAGTCTATCGAGTCTGTTCTGAGAATTACGACATAAAAAGTTTAATATTTTTTTTGTGAATTGCACGATTTATAGCGTTGGTAATTACTAATTAGAATTGAGGTAAATTTTGTATGTTTGTAAGAGGTAATCTCCTGAAATACTGGGCCGATTTCTAAAATTTTTTCAGTAGCATGAAGAATGGAGTCTCTTAATGGACAAGGGGTATTATATAGGAGTATTTTGTTTAAATGCTTAGGGTCGTGAAAAATACCCAGAAAATATTTATTATAAATTATCGCAATAAGCAGACAGAAATAGGTAAGTATCGTATATTTTTATTCACACAAAACAAGTCACTGTTCCGCTGTATTTATTATCAATATTATAAAATAAATTATTGAAAAAATATGGCAACACTGTTTTGAGTACACTGTTTCCTGGTGAGTCTAATCAGAACTTCATATAATCCATAATCGCATAAGTATTGCATTACGTATACGTACACTAGGGATGCCAAACGGGAAATCCCGAAACCGAAAATCCCGGGATTTTCGGGATTTGGCAAATCCCGAATCCCGGGATTTTGTAAAATTTAATGCCGGGATTTCTTTTTCGGGATTTCATGGCATATGATTTTATTATTTATCAATTTGTTCTTTTAACGCAGTGCATGCAAAAATTAAACTGATTTTCTGACTGGTCGAAAGTTTATACTTAAAAGTCTAAGTATCTGAGAAGTCAGCATCAACTTTGTACAGAAAATATTTTTAATTGTTATAAAAAAAAGATTTTTTTTTACCAAAGACTGCATACAATATGCTGCTCAGTATTTTTTTTTGTATTAAAATAATAAACTAAATTCATACTAGATAACAAGTGGAATGGCGAGAAATGTTTATATGAAATGCAGGAAAAACTCAATAAAAATTTCAATTTTCAAAAATTTTAGCAATGGCGGGTGAGATCATTTATAGTGGAAATTACGCACAATAACAAATACTTATGTACAAATAAACTACAAAGAATTACTTAATTACGAGTACTAAAAAATTAAATAACAGTATTAACATATAAAAATGCTGTGTAACTAATTAGAAATAAAAAGCTTCCGATGATCATGATGAGCAGAGATGTGCAACCATATTAAAATGATTTAATTGAAATGAAGCAAGAAGCATTTACAATATTTTTAATTAGATATTTTTTTTCTTGCAAAATGTATTTTTGCATAAATATTTAAACAAAAAGACAAAAAAAAATTCTTTAGAAAGTAACGTGTTCAAAGAAGTTTTCTCAAAAACTAACTAACCTTAATTCAATTTTAGTGCGTGTAAACAAACCCTCTTGTTTTCGCTATGATGTCCGTCTGTGTGCCTGTTTGTCACAGGCTATTTTCTCGAGAACCGAGAGAAGCTAAGAAACATTCCCCCTTATTGTTAATGGCGTCGTCGACGTTACATCAAGACGACAGTAAATATTGTCACTTGTCTACTCGTTATCGGTTCTCATTGACAATCTTTTACTAATCTCTAAAGCTTTGTACGTTAATGTAGCATGGTAATATTAGTAAATTTTTGTTGACAAAGAGTAGACAAGTGACAACTTTTGCTGTAGTCTTGATGTGACGTCAATGACGCCATTCGCAATAAGGGGGATTACAAAGAAATTTTTTGTTAAAAATTATCGTTATTAAAGGTGCCAGATGGTTTCGAAATTGACCTAATTTTGTTATAAATATTGAATGTAAGGACTTTTCTCCAAAAAATTAGTCATTCCACCTGACGACATAATAAGTTTTTAAATATTTCTTAATACTATCTTCGCCCGGCGAAAAATAAGAAAAATACAGCAGAAAATACCAAAAATTCCAACTTTTAGGATTTTATGAAATCTTTTTAGGAGTTGCCGGGAACTCAAAAGAAAATTCTACGTGGTTTTACTTTTTGTGTATTTATTGCAAAATTTTCCACCTAAGTGAGAATTTTCAGCCGAAAATGTTGAAGAGGTTTAACAAGTCGAATTTTTCCCAAAAAAAAAATCGAGTTCGAAGCTCGAGTTTGAAGAAAATCAGTTTGATGATTTCTTTTCTCAAGAAAAAAAAGGTTAAATTTGTTATATATATATGTCGTTAGCTAAAATGCAAAAAGTTATAACTAACAAAAATTTCAAAATCAAGGTTAGGTTAGGTTAGCAGGCTGCTGGCAAGGAAGGGTGAAATTTAGAGTCCAGCTCACTTGGGTTCAATACAATGATCCGTTTGTGCTGCCTGTGAGTTGAAGCGAAGGTAGTGAAAAATAGGTGGCAAAGAAAGATATCAAGGGTTTATATTCAAAAAGTGTTATCTGCAAGGCTTGAAAATTTTAGAAGAGCGCAAAATAACTGATATTTTCTCAAAGTGCAAAGGTTATAACTAAATTTTGATGTGATGAATAGTACCATTTACAGAAGACATATTAATTCTACTAATGTTAATCAAATACAGTTATTGCTCTTGGACTTCGAGAAAATAACAGTTTTATTTTGTCTACTAAAATATTCAAGAATTGCAGATAGCTCTTTTTGAATATAAACCCTGGATATATAGAAAAGCTTAATTTCTTTACAACTCTGTTTCTTTTTAATAATGCAGCGTCTCTTAGATCGAAAGAGGCGTATTCAATTTTAAATATTTTAAGCTGTATTATTTTATTTATTATTTACACAATACCGATGAAATGTCGAAATCAAGCTTTTGATTGATTATTATGAATGCCATTAAATTATATGTCCTTTGTTACTATTCTCGTTCAAATTAATTTATGATATAATTTGTAATTCTATTTGTAACGTTTGATAAATAATACAAAAAGAAATAAATGTTCTGATAAAATTTTTCTGCGATCAAAAATTATGCTTTTATTAATAAAAAAAAACAAAGGGAACAGAACTACAACTATGTTTATTTTTTTTTAGTTATTTGCTTCTCTTGTATAATTATATTTTCGTTAGTTACGCCTTTTTTTCATTTTAGCTAACGATATGTTTGTTGCTTGGTCTGCTGAACTACAATACAAAATTTTTAAAATTGTACCGTAGGTTAGACAACAGTTTTTTCTTTAAACATGTGTAGTTCCTTTAATATAAAACGAAAAAAGAAATGTAAAGTTATAAAAAAAATTAAACGAATTAGCTTAAGAGTACAAAAAATTCCATTTTAAGAGAAGTCATTTTCTTGCATTTGTACTTTTCAACCGAAAATATATTAATTTTATATGATGATATTTTTTTAATTCATTTCATTTAGTATTGAGACGAGTATTTAACAACACCAACCCACCGACCGACAATGGTCGCTATTGAGGAAGAAAAGTGCATAGAAATCATTTTGCCACAACCGCCGCAACCTCTCATCAAACCCATGGACTTGAGGAATGTTGGATATTTGCAAAAAGAGCCTACGTATATCTGTTGTCCAGCTTGTTTAGCCGAGTCGCTGAGTAGAGTGCGGCACGAGGTTGTTACATGTTGGCAAAAGTTCTTACAGGCCACCAATATGTGGTAAGTCTGTAATTGCGAATAGCTAAGGGGAGTAAATGCCGCATTGATAAAAATTAGTTTAGAAGTTTATAAAAGTTTTAATAAACAATTTGTTTTGTTAAACTCTTGCCAGAAAATTTTATTTTTTTTATGAATATGGCAGTAAAAGTTTAATCTTGATAAAGTGAAGCAAAAACAAATTCATAAATAAATTTATTATCTATCTGATCCAACTTTCGGCCGGCATGACAATTTTGAAAATATTTTTTGTGTCCTAGCTTTAAGAGTTTTTAAATGCTCTTATGTGTTCTGTAATAATTTTTTCCTTTTCGATTTATTTTCAGCAAAACATCCGAAAAACGTTATGACATAAATCATTATTGCAGCATCTGTGGCTGCTATATTGGACGTTATGTGGACCTTGGTTGTGATGAACGCTGCTTATCGAAGCAAGCCCGCAAAAAGGCAGCTCTCGATGCCATGACTTTGAAGACAAAGCCCAGAGATTGTGCACAGCATATGCAAAAGGCAAGGGAAAGAGTCAAAGAAAATCGTGCCAAAGAAAAGGCCAAACAGGCAGAGATGGAAGAGGAAATTAAATAAGTTTCAAATTAAGTTAATTAAATTTTATAGGAGCAGTTATTTATTGCTGGTAAAAACAAAGTTTTTTTTTTAATTTTTACATAAAAGCTTAGATACCGAAAGATGTGCCTATTACATAAAAAAGCTTTTACAGTTACCGAAAGCTTACTGTAGTGCAGCATACACACACACACGTAGATACTCAAAATTTAAACATTGTCCTTAACGGTTTCTTTAGTTTCTTTTGCCACAGAGGGAGCTGCATCTGAATTTTCATTGTGGGTGTCGTTGCGCTTCGTTAAATTTGGTGAATCTGTGGGATTGGTTAAGGCATCCATATCCAAGCCCACCAAAGAGCCAAATTTTTTATATTTTTGTATGCGTGCCACTGTTTCTGCTGGCAGTTCTTTGCCATTTATAATAATGGACGATATATTTTTTGATTTTACACTGTCACCTGTAACTGAACTTGGGGGAGGCGATGATTCTTTTTCCAATAAATTGTCTTGATGTTTGACATAATTACGACTTTTTCGCACATGCTCGCCAACACCAAGTTCACAGTTATCGTTAATCAAGATGTACAAACGATTCGGTTTTATACAATTTGTCTTACGACTATATAAACCCAAGAAAGTTTTACAATTTGCACAATACAAATACTCCTCATCAGCTTGTCCTGGTAAAAGCCAGGGTAGAAAACAAAGTGGCCAGCAGCTTAGGAGGCAGCAGGTAGCACATTCATTGTAAGTAAAACGTTCAGTTTGTGTCTTGATTAGCGGTCTTTTATTGCAGCCACATTTGGGGCAAAATATGGTGCCATTGCCTGGACACCATTTTTCTATTGAAGTACGATATAAGCTGCATTGAAAGGGTTGCTGTAGAACGTTACGAGAAACGTGAACAGGAGAGTCGACTCTATAGCGCCGTGTGTATAAAACTTGAGCATTAGGATTATGCGGCACATACTCGCATTCTTTAATTTCAGGATATTTTTCCACTAAAAGGAATTAGATTTAGAAGTAATATGTACTTATATCTTTGTTATTTAGTTAAGCTAAGGGAAACTTACAAATTTGCGATGTTACCGAATAGTGTGCCAAGTCAACATCTTTAACATATTGCTGCTGTTTCGCTGACTGCTCTGGACTTTCTTCATTCTCTGTGTGTGCGTCGCTTAAATGCTGTTGTTTTTTGTCAGCATCGTTGTGAGTAGTTTTATCTTCTGGTCTTGAGGCAGCAGTAGATTTTTTTGTTTTTAAATTTAAAAAACGTCTGGGCGAAAATTTTGATAATTTTGGACTTCCCGTTTTCTTTTGTCTGGTGTCCGTATCGACTATATCAACTTCGGGATGATCCTCGCGTATATGCTGCAATAGAGCAGTTGTATCGTAGCGAGAACATTTTAGTATTTTGCCACATTTTAGGCAGCGCACTAAATTGATTTCTCTAGAGTCTGCAGAGCTCATTACTAAACATTTTCCTAGCTGAATGTATATTGAGTTTTAAGTTAAAAATTTTTAAATATTATTAAGTTTTATTAATAAAAAAAATATATTTTTGTCACATAAATGAATTTTGATTGTTGCCACGTTTGACCAAAACGTTTTCGAATTGAGTAGAAACCGTAAAAGTTACAGAGTGGCTTGATAATATTTTAATGTGAAATTTAATTTTTTTATCTTATTTGGGGGTTACACGATTCGAGTTGTGGGTTTCAAGCTCAATTTATACAATTTACACAGTGTGACAAAAAAAAATACCTGCGAAGTGTTACTATTTTTCTGGTAGGCATTGTCGAACATAACAATAATCTTTAATTGAAATTATCCACCACACCGGTTTTTATAAAACCCGGTTTGCGTACCCGTAGACTCTTATTAACCTCTAACTAAATTAAATATCAAACAATTTTAAATTTATAAACGAATTTAGAAAAAAGAGACTAAGACCTTTTGAATCATATATTTATTGTTTAAGTAAATTTTTGATATACATATGTCTATATTTTTTAGAAGACTTTTTCTAAAAAAAACTACCTGAATGATGTATTTTGCATTCTATTTATACGCTTTCGGTGTATTTAGACTTCGACGATGATGAAAGTACATACAATTCAATAGACATATATCAGCAAAGAGTACTAATATTTAACTTAGTTGATATTTAACTTAGTTAGAGGTTAATAAGTGCCAGTTTTTCAATCATAACTTAAGATTTTGCAGGAGTTTGGACAATTTCAATTACATATTATTGGTGTACTCGAAAATACCTAACCAGAAAAATAATAACACGTCCCAGGTATTTCGATTTCATTAAAATTTGTCACACAGTATTATTAATTAATGCCCTAATTGAGAAAGAAGATTTAGGACGTTTTTGTTTGAAAATTCTTTCGAGTTCTTGTGTTTGAATTCTCTAAATTATTTTCTTTAAAAATGGTTGTTGTCCCTGATAATGAAAAATATATGTTGGATATAATGTTTGGAACAAAATCATAAAGCCAGTACACGAACACGAACGAAATAATAATGGCCTTGTTTATAAAACTTAAAAAGTCCTTATAAAGGCTATTTAAAGCAAATTTTCATACAAAATTTTTCTCAAAAAACCTTTATAAAGACTTTTTAAGTTTTATAAATAAGGCTGTAATTGTTTAAAGAATCATGACTTTGGCTTTTTTCCGTCCATGGACAAGACGGCACAAACGTCGAACAGAATTAGGGCATAAGTCGTTTTTATGAAAGTTAAGTTAATCCGATTTTAGAAAAAGTTATTGACATTTATCGCTAATTTAACTTTTTTTTTTAAATTAAAGAAAACACTAATAGGGCATTTACATTATCTTGAAATCTAGTACTTACGAGATTTCGAGCTAAATCTAGCTTCTGTTTTACTAGATTTCCCATACAAAACAAAATCTAGTTTGTTTCTAATAGGCAGATTTTGTAAAATATCTCGTTTCTAAACGTTTAAAATTTGTTTGAAAAATAACGAAAATTCGTTTTAGAAAAATATTTTTTCCATACAAATTTCAAAACGAAAAAAACATTTCTATTTACAAAATTTGCCTTTTATATTTTTATTTTATTTTTACTACCCTATACAAAACAGTTATATTAAAAGATGATTGAATTAGCTATGGTCTGCTTAAAAAGGTGTGTGAGTTGGCTAAATTGCAGTTGTTTGGTTTTAGTTTTAGGAATTTTTTGTTTAATGGGTTTTGTTTTGGATAAAAAAATCTTGATAAATGTCAAAAAACATAGTGTAAACGGTATAGATTTTCATAAAGATTTTAATTAAAATCTACTTGATATTGTGCAGGTCTAAATGCCCTATAACAGATGAAAAATCGTTTTATTTTTTACTATTTTGAATCAGTTAACATATTTTGTAAAACGCAACGCCAAGTTGACAAATCTTATTTGGGAAAAATTTAAATTACAAAAACAAAAAATACATACAAAATTTGTCAACGCTAAGCATTGCACTTTACAAAATTGGATCCTAAATATAAATTTCGATAAAGTCAAATGGAAAATATTTATATTTATTTTTAATTAATTTTACACGCAAAATTTTATGAGTGTACAAAACTGAAATGTAATGGTAGGTACAGACTTAGCAACGTGTTTATGCAACCAGGCAGATTGCATAGTCGGTTGCATAGTATGTAGTCTATTTTTATGGTTGCGTTCGAAGTTGCATTCGAAAATATCAAAATGTTTTGATGCTTATGGGTTGCATTGGCGGTTGCAGTGTCTGTATCAAAGTATTCGAAAACGTGTTGCGTAAGAAAGTTGCAAAGTCTGTGTCTACCATTTTCGAAAAACGGGCTGTAAAAGTTCGTTTTCATTAAATAAAAAATATATAAATAAAATACATATTTGAAACATGACTTTTAAGTATGAATTGATATTTAAATAGAATTCATGAAATAGGCTCTTAAGAAACAGGCCCTTATTATAAGCAACTTTCGATCTTCGACTGTAGTAGTGAATGTACTGATCCTTGTTGTGAATATTACCCAAAGATATTTTTAAAATTTGCAACAACTTTTCTAAAGAACAAAAAACCATCGTTTATAATAATTTGTATAATAAAATATTTCACCGATAAATAAATTCTGTTCGATGGAAAATTCGTTGCTCAAATAAATTTTTGATGCTCATAATATGAATTAAACATTAGATTTTCGATGTCCAATATCCAGCGAAGATCGAAAATCGAATGCATTTCATAATAAAGACCACAATTTTTATTTTACACCCCTGTAAGCAAGACATTTTTATGGTCGGGATCCTCCCAGCTTAGAAACACGATAGTTGGTCCGTTAGAATGCAGTTACGGCCCGTAAAAAGCTTCAAGGTTTTACTTACGTAATTTATATTCCATTAATTGCAAAATCGGTTGTTAATTTTTGAAAATACATTTTATATATTTTAAATCAAATTTTATCTAAAGTGGGAGTTTTTGGCATATTTATTTTGTTGATAGTAAATATGTACTATGTTCTTTTTTTTCTATCAAGGCAAATTAAAAACGCACTTGTATGGCTGAATTTAAGCAAATTTGATGTCAGTATTTGTAAATGTTTCCTGCCGTTTATTTCTGTGCTCTGGCTTAGATATCCATTTAATCTTTCTGTTTTTGTGATGGTCATAAATTAAAAGAATTTTTTTTTCATATTTTATTTATTTATTTCATCATTTAAATGTTGAATGATTATGTAAGTCGAATCCGCTTTAACGCAGCACGCTTTACTGAGAAAATTCGGATTACTGAAAGCGATACAAGTATCCGAACTGATTTTAAATGCAGCTAGTCTTATTCACTTCGCTTTACTGAAAGTATCATATTACTGAAAACCAAAAGCAAGCCCACAACCATGTTTTGTTTGAAACTTACTTCGCTTTAGTGAAAAAATAAAGAGTGAAAAATTTATTTATTTGAAATCTATTGCATAACTTAAGGCTGAAAAAAATTATACATGTTTGTCCGTTAAAAAATTAAATGGCAAAATGTGTTTGTCCTTTTCACTCTTACGTACTTTATTGTATTTTTCTATTATATTATACTGATTTTAAGCAGTACGCTTAGCTGTAACAAATTTCAGTAATCCGAACTACGTTTTAGAGAAAAAATCGGTTAAGTGAAAAATAAATTGGGTTTTGGTTATTTCCAGGAAAGTTTTGAAACAATTGCTAAAAGATCAAATTTAATTTGTCTTTATAATAAAATAAATAAACACTTTTACGCAATACAAAATTTCAATCAATAAATTTTCATTAAATTGTGTCTTTAGTGATGTCTGTGACTCAAACTATAATAAACTTATGTACGTCTGTTGCCTAGATAATAGCGCTAAAGTACGGCCAATAGAGTTATAGAAATAAAGCAGGGATAAAAATGTAAAAAAATAGAGATGTCCACGTGAGAGTTTTTTGACTCACGATACGGACGCTCACGAATAAAAATATTTCATTCACACAATTTCATGCAAAAATTTATTTAAAAATTTTCACGATCACGCACGCTCACGAATAAAATATTTTTTACCACTCACGAGAGGTGTAAGGCTAATCACACTCACGCACGCTTACGAAAAACGATATAATTCAATTTGAATGTTTTTTTTTAATAGTTTAACTATGTTTGTAAATTAAAATAGAGCAAGTGCTCATGTAATATTTGATCAGAATCCCGCGTGACACGATAAAATCAGGACATTTGCACATCTCTAAGAAAACACAAATAATAGAGATCATATAAACATAAAAAGATGTAACCGGTTACTAGGGGTCCACATAATCGATTTTCTAACTGTACATATTGTCTGCTGAAATGCAAAACGTTGTAACTAACAAAAAATTCAAAAATTTCATTTTTAACTAATTATGGAAAATTACATGGAAACACAGGGTTGAAATAAAGAAATTTTTTCAGTCATTTTTATAACTTTGTTTAGTTTTTTCTCTCTTCTATAAAATGTAAAGAAGTGTAGTTAAGTGATTTTATTTTTCAGTCAAAAAAAAATTTGTATAATCCCGGCCAATGCAGCTAGCATTTAGAAAAAATTAAGATCGCAACAGTGATGTGAGGCTTTGTAATTCGCATTACTTTGCTATAAAATATTAGTTGAGGGGAGTGAACGACAACAAATTCTGCCTGGTTTTAGCATTACACATGTGCTCTAATAATTTGCCTTGTGTGCTAAAATGTAATTGAAATTGTAATTAAAAAAATATAATAAATTACTTTAAGGGCTTTCACGAATGCTTAAGTTCTTAGAATTTTAAAATTTTAAGCAACCTGCTTACTAAATTGTTTTTCAAACTAAAGTTTATTTTATATATTTATTTTTATTTTTTTTTTCTACAAAAATAATATTTCCTATTTATGTTTAATGCTTATATAATATTTTCATTAAAATATACCACTTATAAAATAATTTTTTATTTATATAGTTATTTATTTAAAAAAAAAATTATATCTCATATTTTATTTATTATTATTATATTTTTTTTTGAAAACAACTTGAGGCACATTTATTATTTTTTTCCTTTAGAAACTCTTACAATTGTAAAATTATACTTAAATTTGTTGTTGTTTCTTACTAGTTTTGTTTGATTTTTTTTTTAAATTACATATTTATCAATCTTAAGAATTAAGTAAATTTTAATGTTAACATTGATAATCTTAAATTTTTATAATATTTTCTAGTGTATATTTTCTTAAGTGGAGTTGAAGTATTTCACTTAAATGTTGAGACATGTTTTGTAATAAATTTTATTTATTTATTTAAATTAATATTTTTGCTTTTGTATTAGTAAATGTTTTTGTTTTTCGTGTACGTCCTTGTATGTTTATATGCAAAATATATGAGGGAGAAGTGTAAATTTCATTGTTTTTTGTATTTAAAAAAATATGTAAAATTTAAAATACCGTTATTTGCAAAATTTAAAAAAAAAAATAGTGCCATGGTTGACTAATTGATCGTAAGTGTTAGTCTAACAGTCTGGTAGTTGTGTGGTGTAATTCTCAATATAAATTAAATTTGTACTGTTTTACTCAAAGGAATGGAGGCCGGGGAACATATAATCCGTCGTACGTTAAACTTCGCCTTTTTATACTGACAGCTAAGTTAAAATACATAAGGTCTTTTACATTCAGTATGTGTCCGTAAACGCAAAGTATAAAAATTGGTAAACTTTTAACTTTTTGAGTACGTTGAGTAGATTGACAGAGATTGGTTGGTTTTCTTTTGTATGTTTTGATTTAGATTTTTGAGTTTTGGGGCAGCAAAACTAAGACATAACAAAAGAAATAAACGAAATAAATGAGAAAAAGTTGAGTTTAACAAATAAAATGGAGACAAAAACCTATTGAAGCTTTTCAAATGCTTCCATCAATAAAGTACTCATTGTGCCTACCTTCTCCGTCGTTGCATTAATGTCAGTTAAAAATGGAGAAGTTTAACGTATGATGTATTGCATGTGCCTGAGCCTTAAAATTAATAGCTTGGTTATAGATGGTATCAAACTTTAGTTGCATTTTCATTTGCAAAAATATTATTACATATGGCAACTGTCAATTAACAGCTGTGAATTGTAGTTACCAAATAATAATAATAATAACATTGGCAGGTATAAATTTTTATCTGCAGCATATTTTTTAAAGCAAAACGGTGGTAAAAATTAATATAAAAAATAAACTTAGATTAAATATACTACTCCTCTTTTGAGAGGACTAAAATACATATGCTCAACAGCTAAAAATATTTAACTGTTAAAAATTATTTTGATCAATAACGTTTGCTCACAGTACAGGGCGTTATTCTAAACTATTTCAGTTGTCATCTAATAGATTCAACATTTTGTACTTCTTTCTCTTGATCGGAAAATAGTTTCACTGAACTAATAAAATTAGAAATAATTAAATTAAGGGTCTAATTTTGTAAAACGCAACGCTTAACGTTGACAAATTTTGTATTTATGTAATTTGTTTTTGTAATTAAAATTTTTTCCAGATAAAATTTTTCAGCTTTTGGCGTTGCGTTTTACAAAATTAGATCCTAAAAATTTGCTTTCAAGCTATATTTTGAAACTGTGTTTAGATTATTACAACTTGTCAGTGTATCTTAAAAAAAGATATTTTCAAACACTTTTTTGGCAACTGAAAAAGGTTTGCCATGCGCAGTACAAATTTCAGTTTCAGTTGCGTTGCCAATTGGCACCGCTACTGAAGTTCGGGCTTGCAGAATTTCTTACATTTCTTACATTGAATTAGTTGTGGGTGAATAAATTACCATCGGAGACAGCTGGTTGCTGTTAAAGTCTTCTTCTTTTATTAATATCTCTTGAGCCATGGCCGTCAGATTTTTTTCCGACCAACTTCACGAAATTGATTTAAAAGATCGCCAAAAATCACCTTAATAAATTTTATCTAGTTTTTCTTAGCATATATTTGATAGTAAATTTATTTTTATACAACACTTTTTTTTAAATAAATTTTTACAAAATAAAAATTTTGCAGAAAATCGCTAAAAGTAGAAATTGAATTGCCAAAAATTATGTCGGGTAAATTTTTCTCATCCAAATTAAAAACGCATTAATTACTATAATTAATATAAGTAAGAAAAATTATAAAAATCAAATTGTTTTAATTTCTTGCAGACGAGTTTTGGTAGTACGTGTATTTATCTTTGAAACTACTCTTTCAACAAACTAATTTTCTTGAATTACAAAAGTTTTGAAGTGCAAGTTTGTTTAGAAAAAATAACCATACAAATCGCCAACAAAGTCACTTATCGCCAGAAAGGTCATTATGTCACGAAACCAAAAATGTATACGCAAAAAAAAAAGTGGAAAAATCGAAGCGTGTGGCGAAAAATCGCCATATCTGACAACCTTGTCTTCGGCACCGATTGCACTAAAGGCAAAGAAACATCAACCATGTGACGGCAAACACGTTGCCTGAACGCACTATTTACCGTTTTGGAGATTTTCAAGGCCGTCAGGCAAGATTTACCAATTTAATCATGCCATAATTCTTCTTTGGGTCATTTGAAGTCGCAGGTTTTTACCAAGAACCCTCAAACAATCGCCGCTCTTAAGAACACACATATTATCAGCACTATCGCAGCTTTTTCACTTAACAGGAAAAAGTATAAGTGTTCAAATAAAGTACTGAAAATTATTATTTTTTATTAAAAAATTATTCAAAAACAATATTGGATGATTAATTTTGTGTTAGCCTGTATGAATGCTGAGTGTGCTGAAGATTTCTGGATGTTGCTAACATTATTCTGGAGGCCTAATGTTAAGTATAATGTTAAGTCTTGAGCAATAATTTAAAATATAACCAAAAATAAACTAAAAATGTATTGAAGTCAATTAGACTTTTGTTTAAAAATTTAATTTATTACAAAGTTTAATATACTCAATTCCATTTTACTTGATTTTTGGTTATATTTTCTTAAAATACTTTGATAACATGGCATAACATGGACATTGCGCGTATTCACCACAATAAAGAAGTTGATAAATTTTTCACAGTCCATGTCATGTTCAAGTCAATGGCTCTTAGGACAACCATGGCACGATCATAGTTTATGCAGCCAAAAAGCTGAAATCTACTTATATATCAAATGCTTTGCTTTGATTTTGTTGCTTAAGAAAATAAAATAAAAATAATCAAAGTATATTTAAGTGTTCGCAAACTTTCCATGATGACTGTACGTGTAAGTGTCTTTCTTTTCTCTTTGCAAATTATCCTTGATATATATGTATGTACAAAAAAAAACTTTTTTACATTAATCGACCAACTTATTTGGCATGAATTTGTGGTGAAACCTTGTATGTTTTTACACTTCTGTTTTTTGTTTGTTTGTTTTACTTTTGGGGCAAGTGCTTAAACATTATGCTAAATTATTATATTTGGCCATTTGTAGCAATTATGTACATTTCAATGTAAGTACTCGAGTTTTAAGTTATATCTGTAGACTCCTTTTTTCCCCCAGTATTTCTTTACAAAGTGTTCTGTTTAATGTTGATATCGATTGATTTTGTAGCGGTCATTGGTCGTTTGGATGACCTTGGACGTTTTTTTGGCTGCAGTGAATACAATCTGCCGCTACGTGGTGGTCTCGCATGCTGCTCAGTGAGAGAGTTGTCATGTGTCAGTTGGTAACTGAAATTGAAAAGGACAGACTATAAAATACTCGTAGAAACATTTTAGGGTGAAAAGAAGATGATAAACGAAAATTTACAAAAGTAATTAGTTTATAATTACATGAAATGCAATTAAAATAGAACCACATACATTTTTGAGTGTGCTGTGGCGTGAGTTAAGTAAGCTTTTGGGTAACTTACAAACACCATGACTTCACACTTTCTATTTACTTACTTCAGTTCAAGTTTAGCAAGACGTTGTTTTAGCTTCGCTTGACTTGCTGTATATTCCGCCAATAGACGTGCCAGTCTCATATTAAGATTTTCCACAGATACTTCTAATTTCTCAATGCCACTCTCTATGGTATCATGAACGCGTTGTGAATCTAAAATCATATTGAATGAATATTTTACATTATTTTGTTTTCTTTGCTTTTGCTAAATCGTAAAAAATAGATAATAGGATAAGATAGAGCTGATGCCGATGTAGTAAGTTTCAGTTTATAATTGTACAAAATTTAGTTAATGATGCCTCAAGAATCAAAAATCTGCTATTCTATTTATTGCAAACTATTTAAGTATATATGTTTGTTATTTAAAAATTTAAATTTATTTGCTGGTGGTTAAGCATATCTTTATGCATTTCATTGGTGCCTTGCCAAATCATCAGTAGGCTATAACCACACAAACCTTTTATCTTATGCACAGACTTTCAAGACCTATTTGAGAACATGTCAAATAACAAATTTCTTAAAAATTAAATTTAGATTTTATTTTTAATTTTACCTTAGGGCACTGCTACACGTTTAATATATATTGAACGCGATCCAGTATCGCGATATTTATTGAATGTGTATCATGCAGTATTAATGGATCGGGATCCATATCGCAGAAAGACCTAAATTATGGAATCCAAATCACGGATCACGGATCGCGAGATAAATATTGAACGTGTAGCATTTTCATGATATTAGATTGTGATACGTTAATAAAAAGTGAAATAAAATAAATAAAATAAAAGACGCAGTGAAAAATTCAACAAATAGAAAGTAAAAAAGTTTATTACATTTGTGTAAAGTTTGTTTTAATAAAGGGTAATGGCACAAGATAGTGAAAGCGAGTGGGTTCTGCCGGTGGAATCGGAATTAACGACCGACAAATTATTTTGAATGACTTTATTTTTAATTTGGAGGCATTGCCGGAATTGTGGGACTAGTCTGACTAGACTAGATGATTTTTTTGGTTTAATATACAATCCGCACAGCACAAAAATAACGTAAATACTGACGCAATAAATATTGAACGTTAGCATACACTCGTGATCCATCAATCCATTAAAATGGATCGCGGTCCAAATATCACAATATATATTGAACGAGTAGCAGTGCCCTTATAAATACTTTTATTGTATCCAATGGATTTTTAATTGTATAAAGTTGTAGCAGAATAATTATTTGCTGGGTTTTGTATAAGTTTCTAAGCCTACTACGCTTATTTATCTTCTTTGATTTTCAAAAACATTAGTATTTCTCATACAGTTTTTGAAAGTCTGTGCATAAGATAAGAGGTTTTTGTGACTTTTAAAAATATGTGGTTCAAGTCTAATGATGATTTGGTATAGCACCAATGAAATGCATATATGTATATATGCTCCACCACTAGCAAATACATTTTATTTGAAATAATGTTATGAGCAGGGAAACCGCAAATATGCAATTGCATATTTTTTCTTGTGTGACATGTTTATGCGGCGACAAGATATTTATCTGTAACAGAACTTTTTAGGAATTTACGCATAGATTTGTTAGTGCATATTTTGCCCTTTAAAGCTTGTTTTGGCATATATAAGTCTTACGCGCATATTTTTAGCATATTTTCGAATTTTTAGACCATAATTTACGCTTTTAGGGCATATTTTGATACTTTATATATATTTTTTTAAATTTTAACCCACTTGGCACAACCTTCCTTTTAAAAGGACACTGCATTCCGAAACAAATATATTTATTTTTTGTTTCTAGAAACTTATTAAAATTTTATTTTCAAAACAAAAATTTAATTTCTAAAAAAAAAATTTGCGACACTATTTGTAGTGTATAAATTTTTCTTATATGTATATTACTCAGTTTTACGGACGTTAGTTTCAATACAAATTCAGTTTTGCTATTTGTGGCGGACTCCGCCCCCAGTAGACGTTGAAGGAACATTGTCAGTGTATAAAAGTTAATTTAGATAAGACAGAAACGATTTTTATTTGATATTCTAGGTCAATATT
This sequence comes from Tachina fera, assembly GCA_905220375.1. Lineage (NCBI taxonomy): Eukaryota > Metazoa > Arthropoda > Insecta > Diptera > Tachinidae > Tachina > Tachina fera. The sequence continues at coordinate 95,358,407 of LR999967.1, read as the reverse complement.
ATTTATCCAAAATACAGTTCCAAAGCCTGAATTCTGATATCTTGATCTTTTGAAATTGGAGTTGAATTCTTATGAGAGCATCCAATGAAAATTAGTTTCGTTTATTTGTTTTAATCAAAATTTCTATGGTAATTTTGTTTTAACTGCATTTCACACCCATTTATGCTTTGTTAATTTATTATCCTTTTTTATTTAATTTTTTTTAATTTCATTTTAAATGCAAATGGTGTTGATTGAATTTTTGAATTAGAAACATATTTTCATTTGCAAATAATCCAATTTATTTTATTTTTAAGAGCAAATTTTTAATTTTTAATTGCATATTTTCAAGTTTTTAGTGCATATTGAATGCACATAAAACACTTTTTAAAGTATATATCTGCTTATGACAATGTGTCAAATAATAAATTTCTTAAATATTATTTAAGAATTTAAAAGTATATTTTATTGTAAATTTTGTCGTATTAAGCTTAACGTTTAAGTTTCTATTTTTCTTTTTTCAATATTTCGCTAGCCTTTCGTTAGCTATAAAGAAGTCGAATAAATAGTTATAAATCAGTTGTGAAGTACTCGTATGCTTATGCAATAAAATTGTGCAATTTTCTGTATTGCACAATAATAATATTATTATTATTATTATTAATTTATTTATTTCCATTTCCTATACAACAAGATGAGATCTTAAATTTAAAGTATAGGAATATTTCATCCTTACAAAAAGATTTCAAGCCACATAATAATAAAATTGCCAATGTGTGTGTCATATTTGAAAATGGCACAATACATTGGAAAAAAAATTCTTTTGATTTTTATTGCACAACTAAATGAAGTACAACATAATCACAGTAAAAAGTTGTGATTTACTTTATATATTTTTATCTTTAGAGGTTTTAATTATAGAAAAAAATCGGGCAAATCCAAAATTACAAAAAAAAAACCGTGGATGAATTTTGTTCTCACATTTTGTTGTCCACTTTAAGAACATCTGTGACGAATCAAAGAGTTTTCTTGTCCAATTATATGTTATGATTCAACAGAGAATATGAAATCAAAAGCAAAAATAAAAGAAATATTTCTTATGAAGTCTATAAAAAATCTGCCAGCGCACAGTGGGGCTAAAAGTAGTTTTTTTTTCGCAGATAAATATAATCAATAGTAAGGATCACCAAATTTTAAACGGTAGATCTTGGAAAAAAGTGCATGATCACATAAAATTTTGTCGGTGTAGGAAAGGGGAGATGGGTAACCCCCATAAAGGTAGTTATAATTTTTCTATATCCTCAGATCTAAAATAATTAGGCACACTAAATTTTTTGTTGATAATTCTTGAAAAAAACTGCATGTTTTATCAAAATCTCAGGGGTGTAAGAGGGTGGAGATGGGTACACCTGATACAAATTATTAATTAATTAAAAAACATGAATTTTTTTAATTTGAAAAACCAAAGCAGGGACAAAATGCACGAATTGCCTAACATTGACTGACTTCGAATACGAACTATCCAAAAATAGATTATTCAACAAACCTAAGAAAGTTAGCTAAAATAAAAAACGTTTTTTTTTTAAATCATTATTATCATCATCATATGTGACTCAACCACAGCAAGTCATAACATCTGTACATCTCTAACGGAAGCATATGAAACAGTGACAAAAGCAACAGCAATAAAAGTGTTAGCATAAGTCACTAACGCTTTTTATTGGTAAACTCAACACGAGAGGGTATTACGAATTTTTATATAACTTCACATAAATTTTTTTAAAATAATACTTACTTATTTAGGCATTAAAATAAAATAAAATCTTTGCTTAATTGAGGCCAATTAGTTGCTTTATGTTAACCTAAACTGGGAAAGCTCGTTTTTTTTTCTTGCAGTTCCAATATACGAGTAAACATGAAAAACAGAGCACTTTCACAAAAAATTTTGATAGCAAATGAAAGCAAACCATTTGGATAAATAAATCAACTTGATATTTAATTTTTGAAAACTATTTGAGGTAAATGGTATTAAATTGCTCAAAGTCTGTTTATTTTTTCACTTTTTTTAAATTTCACTACAAAAGCATCGTTACCTATTTAACATTTATTTTTTGGCTGGTGATTTAGAATTTTATGTGCTTGAAGAAAGTAGTTTCAATTTTCACGGTACCTTTGTTTTGAATTAGTACGTGAAATTACCGAATTTTGCCCCAATGTACAGCGTTGTAGAATACAAAATGCTGAGACTATTCCTATCAGAAACATAACAGTCTGACAAACTATATTTTATTGTGAGGAAAGATTCCCTAATGCGGATAAGTCTGAATTAATAAACTATGAAAAAATTGGCTCTCAAGGAAAACAGTTTGACTACCACTGTTGCATTCATTTTGTACTATGTGTTGATCTATGTTAACTAAATTGTACTTTAATCATCATTATCATTTATTTTCCCCAAAAGCCCACAGTGCTTTTGCCATTGCATTGAAAAATTCCAACATTTTTTAATTAAAGCTTCATTCACGCGACACCTCAGCTACACGACGACCAAGAAAATTCTTATTGATTATTACTTCAATCCCAAAACAATCAAAAGCAATATTAAATAACAACTACATAGTTTTTCTACTTACAACATTATCTATTTCCGCCTTCATCACACTTACCAGCAAAAACTTGTTCATCTAATAAACCATCTTTGCGCAACAATTGACAACCCCTTTCGGTTAGAGTGGCACGTGCTTCCGGATAGTCAGCTAATGTTTCCCACAAATCACGCTTCGCCAAACAAAACAAATCCGAGTAGCCCAACGAACGTACGTTTGCGGTGCGTCTGTTGCCAGTACGATTGCCCGCAATCTCCAGCACTGAAACCTCACCAAACACTGAACCAGCTCCCAGGGTGGCAAAGACAGTCACACCATCATCTGCCACTACCGACAGCCTACCCCTCTTCACAATGTACATTTCTTTGCCCACATCACCTTTGCGGCAAATATAATCACCCGGACTGAAGACTTGTAGCTTAAGTTTCAATACCAAGGCCTCCAGAAGGCCCGGCTCGCAGTCATGAAAGATGAGCACCTGTTTCAGTGTATCCATGTGTACTTGTATGGCAATTTCTGCCTTTAGCTTGTCGGGCAATGCGGCCAATACACGTTCTTCATCTAAGGCACCACTTTGCGACCAGGTGTAAGCAAACCATCGTATGACACGAGCCTCAAGTTCATGGCCTACTCTGCGAAAAGCCATGTACTGCTTTACGCCATCCATGCGATTTTGAAATTCAACACGTGAAACATTCATGTTGGAGATCATGGAGCCAATGTTACCTGAAATGGTCATGGGCATGATAAAGAATTAAAGAATGGCAAGAATAAAAGAAACGTTTAAATAATTGTATTTATTTTTAACAAAGTTTTTTAATTAATTTTTATTAAGTGTTTAAAGAGAACACAATAAACCAGCGTGCAATGTGTTTTACAGGTATTTGTTTAAGTCTATGGAATTAAAAATAAGAAACAAAGATAGATAGATGCATGCTTCTGTGTGAAGTTGTTGTTTATATAAATGAGTTTTTGTTTTGCTTAGTTTTCTAAGAAAAACAAAATCATTTCCTATTGAAATCACAAGTTCAAGATCTGGTGGTGAAAACTAAATCAACTTATAAAGGGTGATTTTTAGCAACTTTCTTTTTGGCAACACTGTTTTTGCGAAACCAGCAGTTTTTGTGTAACATAATACTGTTAACCACGTTCAGTTTGGTCTATAATTTAACCATCAATCGATTTACAAATGAATAAAGCTTGAAGATTATTAAATTTTATTATCAAAATTTATGCTTGGTAAACAAAGTGCTTCGTGCACTTTTTAGGGTTCCATACACCAAAGGTGAAAAGGAACCCTATTGTTTTCGCTACGATGTCCGTCTGTCCGTCTGTCCGTCTGTCCATCTGTCCATCTGTCCGTCACAGGCTATTTTCTCAGGAACCGTACCTGAAATTTGGACAGAGTATGTAGATCCTTGGCCACTACAACAACAAATACATAAGAGTTAAAACTTAAAGGGTGTTCCAAGATGAGCAACGAACGTCTGTCCGTCTGTCCGTCTGTCCATCTGTCCGTCACAGGCTATTTTCTCAGGAACCGTACCTGAAATTTGGACAGAGTATGTAGATCCTTGGCCACTACAACAACAAATACATAAGAGTTAAAACTTAAAGGGTGTTCCAAGATGAGCAACGAACAATTTATTTTAAAATCTCATGTTATATACTACATACAGTTGTATGTACATATATATATTGACACTTGGAATTTGTAAAATTAGTGTTTTTTATACAGGCTACAACAAGTAACACTAAATTTTAAAAAATTAAAATTAAAATCAAACTCTTGATATTTTCAAAAATGGCAAAACTAAAAAATCCCAAAATTATCAAAGCACCAAACCGAAAAAATTTTAAAAAATCGCCCAAAACAAAAAAAAACCCAAAATTAAAAAAAAAATTCTAACACTAAAATAAATCGCCAAATTCAAAAAAATCGCCCAAATGAAAAAAATTGCCAAAATTAATAAAAAAAACGCCAAAACCGAAAAATCAACAAAACTATAAAAATCGTCTATATGACAAAAAAATCGCCAAATGAAAAAATCGCCAAAATAAGAAAAACAAAATTAAATAATTTTTACTCAGGCTTAAGTTCAGTAATTTCAATTCTTATTGAATGAAATATTTTTATTAATTAATGTGAGTTTCTAAAGATGAGAAGAAAAATTATACTTAGACTTTATACCTGGGGGAAATACATATACTTTTCGGTGCAGCCACGCACTTCATCAGCATCCTGGTCTATCTACTAGGGTAAAATAATCGCCAAAATGAAAGAAAATCCAAAACCCGAAAAAAATCGCCAAAACGAGTAAAAAAGTGTCAAAACTAAAAATGAAAAAGTAGCCAAGGCCAAAATGAAAAAAATTAAAAAGACGCCAAAAACCAAAAAGTCGGCAAGCGGATAAAAAAGTGTCAAAACTAAAATCCAAAATGTCGCCAGGCCTAAGAAAAACGCCTATTTGAAAAAAATCGCCAAACTAAAAAAAAAAATCGTCAAAATAAAAAAAATCGCCAAAATTAAAAAAATCGCGAAAATTAAAATAAGCGCCAAAAACCGAGAAAGATCGCCAAAAACGAAAACAAAGTGAAAAAACGCCTGAACCTAAAAAAATCGCCAAAACCGAAAAACGCCAAAACTAAAATCAATGCCAAAACTATATTTTATACATATAGGCTAAGGTTATTATTGAATTACATATGTATCTATTGCCAGTACGGAACCCTTCGCGCGAGGGTCATAGTCGCACTTCACTTAATTTATTTAATTTTACATTATTGGATTTTAATCCACCAACACGGATACGTAGAGTGTGGAAATAAGAAAATATCGCAGCTGTATCCACAATTGGGCAACCGTTACTTATTCCCCCCCATCCCACCCTCACCACCAAAGAAAAATTAAAGTGCTACACTTTTCTGACATGTGGTTACAATAAGAATGTGTCGGATGTCATACAGCAAGCGAAACAATTGCCCAATTGACAGGCGAGTACTGCGAACAGTTTGTTTCAAGTTAAGGGCCTGTCAATTGCTCGCCTAGATCATGCGATTTAATGCCTTTAGACAATTTTTTGTGGGACTCTGTTAAGCCTCACATCTATAAGGACAAGCTCGTAAGAAATTCTCAAACAATTTTCCGCTTTAATATTTATAATATTTACTTTACTAAAGTAAAGTTCGTATCGCTTTTTAAGCCAAATTACATGTGATAATTATTATTGAACAAATAACACTAAAGTTAGTTGTAAATATTCTGACTAACACATAGTTGAACGGAACAACTAGCTGTTTTCTGTTTTAATTTCACCATACACAATACCAGCAAGCTGCTACCATCAGCAAAATATCAAACTCTATTTGACATCATTACACAAACCGCTGGCACAAACACTTGATTGCGCATGCATACTGTTGTAGTGTATGATCCCCTGAGATCTGATTGGCTTTTTTGCTCTAGTCTGTGTGAAAGTACGAAGCTCTCTTTTAAAAGCTCACATTTTGTGCATATGTTTGCCTTGGACGTAGCTGTTCTGTATGATTATTAAGTATAAAGGCTGCTTATTAAGTATAAAGGAGCTCTTACAGAAATTCAGATTCTCATAAGAACCTTATGTTAAAATTGTTTGTTAAATTTATTAAAGAAATTTCCCTTTGCTAGTACGCACCTCAAAAAGAAAAGCACGCGAAGTTTGTGGTTTATCACAGATACATGTCATAACTTATAGTTATGACATGTATTCAACTGTTTGATCATGAAATTCTTTACATTTCTTATTTTTTCGACGTAGTAATTAGTTTTTGGTATTTTTGAGTGTATGCAGATATAATTCTGCAGAAAAGACTACGGGTCTTATGCAAAAAAACTTAATAAAGCTTTGCAAAGCAATGTTTTGTATTCTAAAAAAATTATTATATCAAATTTCTAAAGTAGGTCCCCACGTTTGTTAAGACTACTTTAAGTTGATATTTTCAAAATGTGTATTTTGTACCTCAAATATTTTTGTTAATATAACACATATTGATTCATGTTATATCTGAAAATAAAGCTAAAAGTGTTAGCTCTTATCTTAAATATATTATTACTGTAATGTGATGGAAAATATCACCAAATTATCCAACTGATTCAAAATACATCTCAAAATCCATAAAAAAAATATTAAAATAAATACAATTGTACAAAAATGTTTTAGTGATGTACATACAATCAAAACAAATCGAAAAAAGCTGGATATTCAAATACTCATTTCATTCGAATAAAATAAATTGTGATAATTCATCTTTGTTTCTCATATTTTATTTACTTTTACTTCATAAGAATGTTTATCTGGTTTCCTTCCATGTCAGAAGCTCACATTGTTTAAATTAGGTTGCTTTACTTCAAGAAAATAAAAATTTATTTAATAAAATAAAAAAATATTTGAATACCCGAATGAAATTTTATTTAATATTGTACATCATAAGCTGAGAAGTGGTTGTTGAACACGGTGGTGTTACCAGTATTTATTATTAAATAACAAAATATTTGAAGTTGTGTTTTGAATATAATTTCTTAACAAAGCAATGTTAACCTTAAAGTGCTTGTCAACTAATATGAACTTTAAAGCTATAGTAAAATATTTTTTTGCATAAGGGGGTACATAATTATTTTTCCGTGTAGAAATAAATGTAAATATACAAACGTGAAATGAAATAATTAATAATTAATTTAAATTTATTTAAACAATTTTTAACTGAAATACATACCTGATTTACATTATGCATTTGTTCATGAAATTTCATGAATTTTGTTGCACGCAACTTTTTCTATTTTATAATTTTAAAGTTATGAAAGAGAATGTTATATAAAAAAGGACGTAGAATTAAATCTCTGATACATTTTTTGGCAACTCTTTTGCTATAAGTTTCTCTTCCAGGGCTCCTATTGAAAAACAAAATTTTTTATGCAACTAATATTATGAAAAAAAAATGCTTAATGTAAATCAGGTAAAACAGTAAAATTAAAAATAATTTATTTTGTTATACAGTGTAAATACTAACACAACCACACAAAAAACCCCTCACATGCAAATTTTGTATAAATGTACCGTCATTGTAATAAATATCGACAGTATTTACTTGTGTCATTCCTGCGTGTTGGCAATTAATCATTCTGATACTTAAACAGGAATTACAGGAATAGCTGTACAATTAGGGATGCCAACATCACAATTGTGGGATATTTTCTGTTTCATTACTGGATGGAGTGAAATAATCGTAAGAAATGTGGCGATTTTTCAAATCTACAGAAGGAGATGTGATTATTTGCTCAAATAAAAAATTAACATCCTGGCCCACGATTTCGAAAAGAAATTTTCGATCAACAACAATAAAATGAGAAAATGTATTTTGTTGTCATTACAACAGGTAAGAAATAGAAAGTTTTTTTTGCCGAAATCCTGGGTCAGGCCGTAAACAAATTTCGGCGAGGAAATGTCCCTGAATATCATTTTTGTCTCTCTAAATTTTCTAAGGAAGTCACTAAGAAGAAAATATCCGTTCTAATAGAATGTATAGCCCAGAGAGATACAATCTGATGTTAATATCATTACCTTAATATAGATATATATAGGTTCTATCCCACTATTTTTTTTTAAGTCGAGCTTTTTGTATACGAGTATTTCGATGGAATAACATCTAATGTATCGAAAAATACAAAAATCTCTAATACAAGAAAATAAAGAGTGTATGTACAGTGTACTTATCAAAGTAGCTACCAAGGATACATAAATAAGTGCATTTATAATTCAGTACATATCGTCAAGTTGAGGGCAAAATCTACTAATAATTCTTTTATAATTCAACTTTATTTCTTATTGATAGCTACAAAAGAAATATTTGATTTATTATACGAAATCGAGCACTCCTAATATCTAAAAAATAATAATTTTGCGATATATAAAAGCAAAATTCATTCCTGCTCGGCAGCCCTAATGTTAATGAACATGGTCGGTGTATGACAAACATTTACAATGGCCAAAGAAACCCAAACCAACCCAAAAAATAGCAAACATCAGGTAAAATAATTAACTTATTCTTAGAAACATTTATTGTTTATTGGCCTTAAATTAGATTTGAAAGCGAAGAAAAAAGCCACAAGGGAACAAAACGTGTAGGAAAATTATTATGCAACGGCGACTGCACGCTATTTAGATTAATTCATTTAATTTTATTTTGCACTTAAAGATTACATAAATTAAAAGAAATTATTAATTCATAAGAGAAACATACAACACAAACAAAGTTAAAGTTATTTTTGGAAATATAATTCGGTATTTCTTATGTTGAATTTTTTTGCATGAATGAAATATTTTTATGAACTAATTTTATTAATTGAAGATACTGAACTTCAGTCCGATTAAGAAATTATTCGTGATTAAAATTCACTCAAGTAAAATCAACAATTTTTAAAACCCCCTACGCAGTTGACTTTGTAGAATAAGTTTAATACAGTACGAGCTCGATTTGTGCAACTGAAAGAAAATCTACATCAACTGACACCACATACAGTGTGGCCCTTGAAAACAGCTAGTTGTTCCGTTCAAATATGTGTTTACAACTAACTTTGGTATTATTTGTTCATTAATAATTATCACTTGTAATTTGGCTTACAAAGCGATACGAACCTTAGCCTGTTCAAATCATAAATATAGAAACGAATGAAGTTCGAACAATAATAATTAAAATTAACTGAAAGTCGAGTTTGTTGCTTTTACCGAAATGTTGCAATAATCGACCACCACATGAAAGATTTTATTTTTAATAGTTAAACATAAAAAAATCATATATGTGATTTAAAAAAGTTATAAAATAATATTTTATACATGAATTGAAACTTAAAACCATACATTTTATTGTGGACTCAATCCACACAAATCTTCTTAAGTGATTCACAATTCTTCAATTTGTTCAAAATTTTTATTTTTTTGTTTTATTATCAACTTGACCACCTTTTTAAAAACTCCCATACTGTTAAAACCACCTTTTAATCCTTTATCACTCCGTGTTACAAACTATTATATCTCTATTAAATTTATTAATTAAGTGTAATTATTAGCCGATGGCTTTAGCAGCTAGTGCTTCTACCCGTCTTATATTGTTATTTTATTTATCTTTAATATCAATATTAATAAATAAATAAATAAATGTAATTATTAATTTTATTTCAATTCAATAACTTTGGTACAATGTCTACTTTCAAATCGTAAAATTAATTTTCAATAAGAAATTGCATCTTCTACAATGGAACAGATTTAAAGTAACCCTACGCTCTAACGAAATCAATGTTGCCGTTGTGCAGTTTTTGAAAAAGTTATATTTTCCGTGTCCTACTTCATTAAATTTTGTAAATGTCCAAGTGAATTATTATTTTTATTTCCAAAATATTGTAAGTGAAACTTTTATTTTAATTTGAAGCTCTTGTCACCAACATATTTGACGTTTTTTTCATTTCCTTCTAAACGCATTTTCGCCATAAAAAAAATCAAAAAAAAATCTACGAGCTTTTAAAATATTTTAAATACAATTAGTTTCACAAATTAAGTTATAAAGTGTTAATTTCAGAGAGAAAAGAGATTTAAATTTACTAAAAGAGAAAAAGTTTCCGACTTTTGGCGATTTTTAATATCAATTTTGGCGTAATGGGTCGGAAAAACCTTGAAATAAAATAGTTCTGATGATATAAATTCTTAAAATATTGTTTGATTAACAAACATGCTCTAGGATCCGACGATATAAATGTTCCAATTATTTTCTTTTTTTTTGTAAACGGTACTTGCTTACTTCTACTATGCAACACACAAAGCAAATGAGAATTATTGTGGTTATTATGTATATTTTACTAAATGTGAATTTTCGTTGTATATCTGCATGTTTTACTTATAAATACATACATAGGTATGTCATCTTGCATTTATGGCAAGTGCTTTAAATGTTTTTTGTATAATTTACGGCTTTCTTAGTTAAGTTAACCGATATAAATAGTAAAAAAAGAAATCCGAGATAATAAGCATACATAAAGTTAAGATTCGTTATTAGTTTGGATTTGTTTTCGCAGTAATTCGAATTCTTTATTTTGCTGTAAAAAAGTTTGTTATCGCAATTTTGATGAGCAAACTGTTTGTCAGGTAAATCTAACCAATTTCAGTTGTTGATTTTTTTTTTGTAAATGAATAATAATAATACTTATTTGGAAATAATCATTTGCTTAATGGAACTAGAGAAATGTATAACTTATTTGTCTTAATTAAGATCTCACAGAATCAAAAATTTTTCTGAAATCGTTATTGCTTGTAGAAAGAAGAAGTTTCTTCACACGTAGAGAAATAATTTTCACTGTGCAAAAGATTAAAAAATATTTATAAAACTAATTTTTTTTACTCACCGACAATTGTGGCAAATATCAAAACACCAGCCAAAAAGTCTGCCACGACAAACAAATATTCTGCATCACTTTCGGGCGTTGGTGTCTCACCAATCGTTGTCAGCGTTAATGTGGACCAATAAAAACTATAGATATATTGTCGTTGTAGCGTACTGTTGCGTTCGCCGTTCAAATTATACACCCAGTTGTCAGTGCCGAAACCGAGCGCATAACTTATCACAAAATACATGCATGCATTCCAATGTATTAACACCAATATGGCCAATACCACTTTACAAATACGAAAGGCATTTGGATAACCGGTCGCCGTTTCCGTCCTATCGAACCATTCCCACATGCGTGGCAGTCTTAGCAGACGATTAAGGCGTACAATAACGGCGCAGGGTAAAAAATGTGGACCACATTTGCCGGGCGACCACCAGATGTAGGATAGATCGGTGGGTAACATGGAAAGTACGTCCAAATACCAGCCTTTATTGGTAAAATAATGGCGTCTTAATTTGTAAGCATCACGTACGAGAAGGCCTTGATCCAAGTAACCTGGGAAAAGAGAGAGAGAGAGAGAAAGTTTGAAAATGAATAATTATACAAATAAAACGAAAAATGCTTCAAATTAACAATAAATAACTGCCTGTTTTTAGAAAATGAAACGAAATTTCGTGTGGAAATTTCTATTTGTAAAGTTTAAAGCTCTAGAGGTGGAAAATTTGATTTTTAAAGTAAGTAAATAAAACACATTTTATCCTTATTTCCTTTTTTCTTTGTGCACTTAACATATTTATATATATTTAGGGCGAAAAGGAACTCTACGCTGTCCGTCACAGCCTATTTTCTCAGGAACTGTATGAGCTACAGACCTAAAATTTGGACAGAGTATGTTGAACCTTGGCCGCTATAACAACAAATACATGAGAGGTAAAACCTAAGGGGTGTTCCAAAATGAGCAACTAAAAATGTTAAAATCCCATGTAACATACATACATACAATTGTATTTACATATGTATGTATATATATTGACAATTGAAATTTGTAAAATTAGTGTATTTTTATCAGACCTGGGCAAAATGCATTACTTTGGCATTAGCATTAAATTAAAAAAAAATAATGCAAATACAAATTTATTGAATTAACACTAATCGTATGCTTTTAATGCACTATTTTTTTCATTGAATTAAAATCTCCTCAAACTAAAGCGTTAATATTGCATTGGCACTAAATCACCCGTAAAAAATGCACTAATTATTAGTGCAAGAAAATGATCAATGCCATCCCAGGTCTGATTTTTATACAGACTACAACAATAAAGACTAAAATTTAAAAAAAGAACTGAAATTAAAGGGTGTTCTATCAGTTAATTCAATTTAGACTATGTAATTTTGACAATTTATTGTATCTTGGAAACCGTAAGAGGCAAAACACTCTCGAAATTTTCAAAAACGTTAAAATTAAAAAATCCCAATATTATAAATTCGCCAAACCAGAAAAAATCGCCAAAATTAAAAAAAAAATATTTTCTAACACTAAAATAAATCGCCTAATTTGAAAAAGTCGCCCAAATGAAAAAAAATCTCCAAAAACGAAAAAAAAACGACAAAACTAAAAAAGTTCCTAAATGAAAAAAATCGCCAAAATAAAAAAACGCCAAAACTCGAAAAATCGTCAAAACTTAAAAAATCACCTATATGAAATAAAAATCGCAGAAATTAAAAAAAAGCGCCAAAACGAGAAAAAAGTGTCAAAACTAAAAAAACGCTAAAATCAAAAAATGCCAAAAACCGAAAAATTGCCTATAATAAAAAAACGCCAAAATTAAAAAAATCGCCAAAATAAAAAAAAATTGCCAAAAAGAAAAAAATTCCAAAAAAGCAAATTGAATTATATACCTAGTTTCCGTACGGAAAACCATCGTTTTCGGATCAAAGTCGCACTTTTATATATTTTTTAGGGAACTTTATTGGTATAAGAAATCACAAAAATCTAAAAGGATGATTTCAGGGTTGGAAAATTTGATTTTTTTTATATATAAAAGTAATGAGGTGAAATGAATTTTTTCCTTTTGTTTACACATTAAATTTACTTTGTGTCTTAGAAAGAAATAGTTTTGTATACAAAATAAGACGAATAGAAAACATTGCTCCAGACGTGGAAAACTTAAACTTTTTCTGATATACAAAACTAATTAAATTAAACTAAATATTTCTTTGGTAAATAAATATATTTTATATTTTAGAAAAAAATATATTAGTATTAAGTAATAGAAAAATCAAAATATGGTTCCAGGGTTATAAAAATTTAGGTTAAAAATAACCAAAAATATTTGTTTTCCAGTTAAATATATTTCATGTTTTAGGAAGATATTTAGTCAAGATTTTTTTTATATGTTAAATTATTATATGGATATCTAATTTAAGTATTAACGAAGGTTTGTGTCATGTTACTTATTATGCTCTCAGCACAGTTATGTCTCAAATCGATGGTCTTTTATTGACAGCTTGTAACAAGTTCTTATTAATGTTTCGTAAATGCAGATAAAAATAAAATTTAGCGAAACATTTGTAAATTTTAATTGAACTTTAGTGATTTTTAATCAGAAATAATTTTTAGTCAGACTTAAGTTCAGTAATTTCAATTCTTATTGAATGAAATATTTTTATTAATTAACGTGAGTTTCTAAAGAAGAGAAGAAAAATTAAACTTAGACTTTAAGCTGGGGGAAATACCGATACTTTTCTGTGCAGCCACGCACTTCATCAGCACCCTAGTCTATCTACTTGGGTAGAGATTCTTGTTAACATCAGCTATTTAACTTAAATTTTCAATGAAACGGAATATGAGAAACGATTGTTGTGTATACAATTGATTTACCTTTGGTAAACACATTTATAAGTATCACTATTAATTTTCTGTTTTTCCATTTCTTTAATTTTTCTATTTATGTTAGCACGAAATTATATTACTCTACCTAAGTATGTTTTAAATATTCTTGCTTATCTTTTACGATCATCACATTAATTATTTTTACTTATTCGATGTACCATCGGTACATGCATGTAAGTATTATTGTAGTGGCTTTATGTTACTGTGTTGTTGCATTCTACACTTTTTACTTGGGTTTCCAGCATTCTGAAACTGTGATGGCCAAGTGAACAGTGTTTGCCAAGTGAACATATTTTTTTCACGTGCCCGTGATTAATTAAGTGAAACATTTTTAAATTTTAATTGAACTTTAGTGATTTTTAATCAGAAATAATTTTTAGTCAGTTTAATTTTTAATTTCTTAGTTTAATTTTTCTTCTCTTCTTTAGAAACTCACATTAATTAATAAAAATATTTCATTCAATATGAATTGAAATTACTGAACTTAAGCCTGACTAAAAATTATTTCTGATTAATAAAATTTAGCGTTAAGGAACAGTCATAACTTTAAAACGAATTGAGGGACATGTTCCATTACATTTCCTTGAAAATGTTCCATTCTGCTGAACAAATTTCGACAAATTCTTTACGAATAAACCGTTTACATAATACCGCTATTTACACCATTTGCAAAGGGATGTTGAAATTAAGACCCTAATCAGTTTTGCAATATCAAGGATTATTAAATACAGGAAAATATAAAGCAAGTTAATTTACTTGGTATGGAAATAAAATATTAAAACTATTTAGGAATATTAAGTAGCAGTACGGTTTTTGATCATTTCTAGAGCGAGCAAACAAGCCCCAATTGTTTGGTATTGTATGACGTCACGTCGTTTCTGGCAGCTGGAATAAGGCTGAATGTTAAATATTTGTTTAACACAGAGTGTAGACTAAAATATTCAACTAATGCTCATATCAAAAATAAAATACTTGAACCAAATTCTTTTGTCGAAAAATACCCGAGAGGTCACTTACTAAAAATTGCACTAGAACAAAAAATTAGAAATCTTTCACAAAGCAAATATGTATGTATGTATGTACTTATACATACTTTGTTGAAAGGTATATAAGACTCGGCACAGCTGAATGCAGCACTCTTACTTGTTTTTCAATATATTTAAAAAAAAAATCGATTTTTGTTCATTATGCTAAATTGGCTTCTGAGCGGTAATCACATATGATATATCACCTAATCGTTAAAACGTCGTCCTTCATTTCTAACAAAATAATATAAAATAAAAATATGTCTGACAAACTTATGTGCATTTACATAAGTGTGCCCACGACTACAAGTATAAATTAGTTAGTTTTTCTTTCTATTTGTAATTTCTACTCACGATGAAGGGTTTTAAAAAGTAAAAATAAAATTTCTTACTGCCAGCAGTGTTGTTAAGCTTACTATAAACCAATTGAAAAAAAAGAGTATCAAATGACAAAATATTTTGTAGTTGACAGTTCATGGTTAACATGTCATATAAATTATTATTAAGGAAAAATTATTTTAAAAAAATATATACTTATGTATGTACTCGTATGTGTAAAGCATTTTAACAAGAAAACAGCGGGCTTAAAAGTAAAATATTTGCTTTTGTGGTAAAAAGTATTATATTATATTTTTCTATAACTCTTTATACATACATATGTATTAGGGATGTACCGAATACCAGTTTAGCGAATGCGAATGCGAATGCGAAAACCAATAATGCATGAAACTAAATTTGTTTTAGAACATAAAGTTGATTTTATACACAGATGTGCTACGTATAGCATTTTATTTAAAATGAGTCTTCCATTGAGCAAATATTTATTAATTTATTAAATTTTTAAAACAGAAAGATACATAAATGAAATTATATTAAAATAAGTATAGATAATAAAAAATAGATTTACAAAATGTTAGGCAATTAACCCATTCGTAGTTTGGCCCTAAATCCGGGTACTCTGTTCAACATTTCATATGAAATGCTGCCAAAATACATATTAGGAAAAATTAGCATAAATTCATGAAAAAAATTTAAGTTTTCATGCGAAATAATATGCGTGGCATATGTTTCGCATAGAATTTACAACAAACAAGGGGTAGTTAAAACTGTTTGCATATAAAATTTTCTCTACGAAATAATGAATAGTGCTCAATATTTTGCAAAAGTTTGAACCGACTTGTCTTGCGTTTTTTTCAAAAACTGATAAATGTTTCCAAACACAACTGGATTTTGATTTCATTCTGATATTTATGCCAACTTATTTACAGAAAAGTTTTCCTCCAAAATGTTAAAGCTTTGTTTATAATTATAGACTATTTTCGTAAAAGAAGTAAACATTTTGTTGTATTTAATATTCGCTGGAAATATTCGCATACATTTTAGCGAAAGCAAAAGCAAATGCAGATAGCAAAAGTAAGCGAATAATTTGCGAATGCGAAGTCGAATGCGAACATTCGTTACATCCCTAATATGTATGAGCCGTTCACTTACACAGTGCAACAAGAAAAAAAAACTATAGCCACATACGTACACTACTACGTGATAAAATACCAAAAAAAAGACACGTTACTCCCAGTTTTGCCCCAATGCATGCACTTTTTTATGGGCCCTCAAAGATTTGGACCTCGGTGTTATTTTTACAAGAAACTGATAGTTTTCTCAGCCTCATATCTTGGAAAGCGTGCGGATTTTTGATTTACTCTCTGAGGCTCTTGCCATTAATAACAAAAATTGTGATCATATAAAATCAAAAGAACTTCGTCTTCAAAATCAAAATCACAAAAATTTTAAACAATTAGTATTTCACCTTTTTCCCCTGTTTGCTGGTCCATAGGTAGCAAACTGTTCAAAATTCAATGAAACAATCAACTACAAAAATCAAAATTCTGAACGCTTTCCAAGATATGATGAGCCTTGAGAAAATTATCATTATTTTTTTAAAAATGACACAGAGGCCCCAATTCTTTCTGGGCCCGTAAAAAAGGGCATGACTTGGGGCAAAACTGGTAGAAACGGGTCGTTTTTTCTGGTGTTTTTTCACGTAGCGGTATTCATATGTGGTTATATTTCCATGACTTAAAAAATTATTCACAGTGTCATCACTTCAGATCAATAAATTTTTAAATAATATAACAAGCAAAAATTTAAAAAATTTAAAAAACTTACTACAACCAACCTTAAATCGCTAAAGATCCTAAATGATCATTCGAATTAAAAAACCTGACAGAGCAACCTAAACAAGATTTTCAAATACTTGTCGAATGCAAACCATTTTGTTATAGTTTGAAGAGTTTTTTTTTCGTATTCACAAAATTATATCTGTTGCCCGCCATATTGAATTGAAAATAATGTCCACGGAGAGGGCGAAAAATGAAGAACATAAAAATTTAATTGCTCTAAATTAAACTAATCTGTGATGATAATTTAAATATTTTTCTCTAACTTCATTTTAAATATATTTTTACTTACCTTCATGCATATGCACCAGTGTATCTATTAAATAGATAAAATCACATAAATAGTCTAAAAAATACCAGACTGGAGCGGCCCGTTGATTTATTTCCCAAAATACGGAACGACCCACTACAAAAATTATATTGTATAACACAGCTAAGGAGACAATTGCCAGCCACTGTTAAAATATTTAAAAAATATAAAAAAAATTTTTGATTTATAAAAGGTTTATTAAAAAGATTTTCAAAATTTATTTTGTAACGCCTTTATAAAACTGAATTATTTTTTATGAATAATAAAAGAAAATATATAATGTTACATATACTTATCTCTACTTTATTGCAACATAGTTATATCTAAAAAAAATATATTTTTAAAGCAAATAATGCAGAATAAAGAATAAGGCACGGTCACACTTGGCAAACATTTGCTACCAAAAAGCATGAACAATAAATGCTAATGAAACTGAAAACTGTGTAACTTAATAAACATTATTCGTTCATTAGTATTTAGTGGTTAAACTTTATTGGACAAATATTTGACAAGTGTGAGCGCACCTTTACATACAGTCGACTTGTATGCGCACCTCTTTAAACATAGAAATGTTTTTAAGCAAATGCTTTTAAGCAAATTTTGAGTTACACTAGTTTTTTTGGAGTCATAACTATGGTGGAATAAGGAAAGCTATATAACTTACCCGATAATGTGACTGCAGTGAAGGATTAACGGAGAGACGATTGCACAGCCGACTCGAACCGCGTATTTCATAGGCTGGTCCTGAATCGGCTGGATTTGTTGTGCTGCTATCATTTACGTTGCTACTTGTTGGAGGTGTTGTCTTGCCAATTTTATCGGTATTCGTAGTATTGGAAAAACGTTCGAGAAACCAATCGGGAGGCTTGGAGCGGCTACGTTTTGTCAAACGTTGACGCAGGGCATTTAAAGTGCGACGCAGTGTTGAGGGTTTTGTACGTTTAATTGGATCCTGGAATAAGAAATTCAAATCTTTTAAAACTGTCAATCAAGAAATGTGGTTAAATAATGAACGGAAAAACTAAAATGATGATGATTTCAATCATCAAAATTTAAAAGTCTTTAGCAGACAATAAGAGATAAAATACAGATCTAAACTACGAAATAAGATTAAGCTGTGGTTGCGGGGGATACTTTATTAGAAAAAGACCTAATGAGCAAACACTTCCAAACGAAAACTTCTTATAGCGGGAAGTTAAAAAATAATTATGAATATAAAGAATTTCAATCAAATTGTTTAATTCAAAGAATCAAAAAATTCAGTGAATATTACTTCAAAACGAATTATTTCAAAGCTTGAAATAAAAAATTTAAATTGAATAATTGAAATGTTTACTAGAATAAAGTTAAAGATTTATTGAATAGTTTTAATATTTTAAATGAAATTTAAATAATTAAATTTTAAAGACTTAAATTCTCTCTCATCAAAAGACTTGCAATCAACATTCTTGAAAATGTTAAAAATTCTATTTAATTAAATTACACTGGTTTACAAATTAAAATCTTTGGAAGGTATAAATTTATAGTGGGTTTTTTTTTGGAATAACTAGGATATTTTTAGTATGAGAAAAATAAAACAAAAATTTTACTTTTGGCCATTGCCTAGATAACGGTACATTTTGTTTTTCGATGTATACTTCCATTTAAAGCGTAATCAACTGCTGAATGAAGGCAGGTTTTTGTTTGATTGGCCTGGATCGGATAAAAAATGGTTAAGGTAAAGTTATGAACATTTTATAAATTTTTTTGCTTCGATATAGACAACAATTGGTGGAAAACGCAAAGCATTTCAAAAAATTTTGAACTCTTTGAACCCTTATAGCTCAGCAATTCTTATCCGATCAAAATAAATAATTTATTGCCCGACGCGTACTTTTGTAACCTTCCAAACCAAATGTAGACTACTTTAATCGAACCAGCTTTAAATGCTGGATAACACTTTAAATGGCACTACACATTGAAAAGTACAAATGTATTGTTATCTGGACAATAAACAAAGTGAAAATTTTTATTTTATTTTTCAAAATCAGGTAAAACAATGATTGAAAATAAGAAATTTTTGTTTTTTTTTCAATTAAATACTAAAATTAAATTTCGTTATTCTATCAAAACTATCAACTGTACCTTGAATGTCAACACGCATATTTGATACTTAAAGTTTAAATTTCTCAAAGCGAATTGACCTGACGATACCTTATGAAATTGCCTCGAGTAGCTTTCCCCAGAAAAAAATTAAGTATACTTGCTTACTCATGCCATTGACTTTCTTTATATCATGTATGTATATACATAGAGTATGTATGTATCCATGTATGTACCCTCTAGTCAGTCTAGAACCATATGTCTCTATGTCAACACTATTTTTGTAGCTAATATTGCATTAGTTGAAATGTCGACAACTTTCCTTTTATGCGCTAGTAGAGATACGATAGAGACAACAGTTCTAGTGTATTTCTGGTGACATTGTCAACGTCAATAGTTTGTTTTTCTTCTTTATTATGTTGTGCAATGATGTTAAAAAATTACATATATATGCATGAATGTGTTTAAGTTTGTTGCCCCAACCCTTATACAAATGTAGACGAGGGTCACTAAAATGTATTAGTGGATCTTTGGTTCAAATGTCTCCATATGGTCATAAGAGAATAGTGCTAAAGTCTACTGGTAGATTTTCAATGACAACCTTATGTTGTATGTCAATACGCGATTACATTGGCTGGGTACACCTAGTCAGAAGTACTATTGACACAGTCAGTAATAAATCACTACTATTTTACTATTGACATCAAGCGAGGAAATATAGATATTGTAGACTAGAGCCCCTAAAATTGACTAGTGAATCTTTGGTGACAATGTATCCATGTGGTCCCCAAGTAAGTAGTTACTCAGCAGTGCTACAGTCTAGTGGTACATTTTCAATGACAAGCTAATGTTAAATGTCAATTGATGATTCCATTGCCTTTGCCCTGCATTGGTCAGTAGTACTACTGACAATGTCACTAGTGAATCGCTACAATTTCACTATTCGCATTTTCTCCAGGGTATATGTATATATCACTATACACGTGCACATTTCTTCTATGTTGCATGCTTCAGGCATAGCGTTGTGTGTGTTGCTGTGAATATTTTTTTTGTCGTCAGTACTTGCTAAACCTTGAGATATGAAATATTTGCACTAATATCAATTTCAAATTTACTTTATTCTATTTTGTCTTGCCAACAATATTATCATAATAAAACAGGACACACCCACCATCCGTGTTTAGGGAATATGTATACAAACTCACACAGTTTCTTTGTCTATTGACAATGTACTCGTACATATGATGATTAACCCAACGAGCAATTGAACTATGAAATGAACGGTCAGTTTGGCCAAATTTAGTAGAAATATTTATTGTGCTTAAGTAAAACATATTGAATAGCTGCAAAATAAAATATTATATCTTAAATATTCACTGGTCTTTATGTCCTTATGTCCATTTAGGTATAATAATGTTTATACATACATATGTACATGCATCTATGTACATAATTTTTTTTATTCCCTTTCTTAAATCTTACTTACATATCTTAAAATGTATTTCTTGCCACATACATTTCTTTATGTGTATGTATGTATATACTTCTGTACATCTAAGACCACATTAACAAAAACAATAAAGTGTCATTGACACATCATGTCATCTTAGGCATACATATGTACATACATACATATTTATTGTTAGCCCCATGACACGTTAATCCATTAATAACATTTTAATAATTTGTATATGTCATTCCATTATCCAGTTTTATTTGTTTAAATACACGCGCCTGTGGAGAGGCTTCAATTTGAAATTAATAATGAAATTAGAATTTGTTGTCTCTTAGATATGCCATAATTAATAATTTTATTTAATTTAGTTTAATTCTTATGTGGTTCATCGTTTTTTTGTGAAACGCGGAAAGCGTGATATTAAATTACACTTCACTGTAATTGTAACTTTGTACAAATTTGATACTAATAGAGAGAAATAAGGAGTCAAATAAGCCATAAATCAAGGCGAATTTGTATAACAGGTAATAGCGATTCCACAAAATTACAATAATGCGCAGTGGGTAGATTTAAAAAAAAAATGGAAATAATTCTGCAGTTTTGCAAAAAGTTTATTTGTGCAAAGCGGACAAGATTTGATGTGCAGAGCAGTGGATGAAGGTTGTTTAAGAAAATTAAAATTTTAATAAAAATTATAATATTATTTTTTTTCTCGAATATTCCCTAAACTGGATTTAAATGTTTTAAAATTTTATTCCACTTTTATATGTGCCCTTAATTATGAAAGTGGTCTAAGTTGCATACATTTTTGCTTTGAAATATTAAATTAATTAAAAAAAAACTCAATAAATATTTAATAAATGTTCAATAAACTTATATTAATCGAGACTATATATTAATCGAGACTAGTACAACCCTTAGTTAAAATGTTGCATAATATAAAAATATATTTTGAATTGTTCAAATGTAATTTACTAAATATCTCGACCAAAAAAAAATATGGCTTAGACCACTTTCATAATTAAGGGCACGTATAGAAAAACCTACTTAAAAGAAATACTTTCCACCAGATTAAAATCAACAGCTTAATATTGATTTGAATTTTTCATTAACCCGACTTGGCTTACTTGGGGGTTTTTGGCTCAACCCCCTTAGAGACATAAAGTCAAAATAACGAACTTAAGCTCCGTAAAATCTCCTCAAATGCGGTCTACATATATATATATATTATAACAATATGTTTTAACAAGCTATTCCATTTTTTAAACAAAATTCCCCACTGTGAATTATTGTTCTTTCGTAGAACCGCTTTCACCTTTAATATAAATTCGCCTTGGTTTATAGCTTGGCTCTTTCTTTCTCTCTATTAGTACAAATAGGGCTGCAATTACAATGAAGTATAATGTAACATCACGCTTTTTGCGAATAATTTTTTTTCATGAAAGTCACTATACGCCCAAAATTTGGGCGCCAAAAAAACGCCCAAAACTTGGCAATTATTTATGCATTATAAACAAATACACAAATTTGCTGCTTATCAGCTGTTTTCTAGCATTGCAGTTGCATTCCATTACACTCGGCTAACTGAGCCATTACTTTGATAATCATGCACTTAATCAGACCCTGCATCATTTGAGCAAAATAATTTTCTAGTGGGTGATGTTATTATATTTTTAGAAACTTTTGCAATTTTGCCTTGTGACGTGAATATCTTTAATGTTTTGGTTATCAAGGAAAGCAACTGCTTAATTTGCTTTGCAAACGCTTAGCATTTCAAATAAAAATTCTTTAAAGTACAGGGTGGCTGATGAAAGCCGCTACTAAAGAAAAACTTTATAAATTTTTTTCTATCCAGGAAATCAAAAAATTTTTTTTTTGTTTTGTAGATTGACTCTTAGATCTGAGTCTATAGTTTTGGTTCACAGAGAATATAGGCGCTGGTTTTGTCGCGATCCTCCGAGTAGGATAACCTCCGGACCATTATGAGAGTAGTAAATAATTTTGCAGATCATGAGACAGTCGTTAGAAGGCTTTTTGATCGAAGTACTTCCGTTAGAATGAGGAAACTATCGCTCCCGTAGCTGGTGCCATAAAAAGCAACCGCAGTGTTTCAACAAGGAGACTATCTGCTCAAATGGGTGGTAGTAGGATTTTAACTTATTGTCCTACAAAATTCAAATGCCTAATAAATTTAATGCAGCAGACTTGCCGATTCATTTGAAATTATGCCAGAAGATGTTTGAGAAAAAATTTGGAAGAGGACGACCATGATGGTGAGTTTCCTTTCAATCTGAGCGGCAACGTAAACGAACACAATTGTCGCATATGGAGTAGTTCCAACTCAGAAATATTGCCTGAAAGGGAATTGCATCCAATACATTCGAGCAACAAAAGCTGCACCATCTACATCAACGAACAGGGCAGGCATTTAAATTCAATTATCTTTAAGACTAAATAAACTGTTTTTCATACAATTCAATAAGATTTCAAATGAAATAATATTGAATAAATTCCATACATTACAAAAAAAGTTATTCCACTTTCTTAAAGTAGCAAAATTCATCAGCCTTGTATTATACAGTTTAGTAATAAACTCTCCATTTACAACCATACATTTTGTGGTTTAAGGAAACTTGAGAAGAAATTTTAAAAATAAATTAGAATAGTAATAAATATGTTTATATAAAAAAAGAAAATTAATTCATAATTAAAATTGTTTGTGACATGATATGCGTTTGTCAGTAAATTTGTTTGTCATCATCTCATCATAATAAATTTTCACTATCATATTGTTATTGTTTCTATTCCCATTATTATGACTGGGAATTTGTTATTATGTAATCTTAAGTGTAAATAATTTCAACGCCATTACAAGCTATTAAAGTGACACTAGTGGGAACGTATCATGATATTAATATTGTAGGGATACACACATATATGCATAGGCATAGTGAGCCATAACCGCTAAGAAAGCTTAAACGACACATTTTTGGACCTCGTTTTTTTGATGATAATAGATTATTTACGATCGCATACGTTCGATTTTGGTAAAAAAAAATTAAGTTCGAAAATTATGTCGCTTAACCTTTTTTGGTGGTTATGGCACGACATGGAAGCATATGCCTTAAGCAGCGAAGATGTTTTTTTAAATCCCTTTTCTTTCATTAGAACAAAATGAATGAATGATTAATTTTTAATGTATTTTTAGCTAAAAAGAAGTCTGCCTAAATCTTTAAATTTGTGAAATAACTGATCTATCAAGGCAGAAGTGGTGTAATCCACATCTAGTTTTTTAAACAATTGCTCTTTTTAATTATTTAATTGCTTTATTACTTTGCAATATTATGATCGGTGCAAAAATGATTTTTCAGCTCCATTTTCTTTAGAATAATAGTTTATTGGATAGTTTGTTTGGTAGTTTAGTATTGTAAATAATGTATTTATCATCAGAACAGCAACCAAAAAAAGAAACAAATGTGGGTTACACCACTACTGCGCTGATAGCTTGATATATAAAAGAGAAACGTTACTTAATGACTGACTGACTCACTGACTGACAGCCCAAACGACTACACTACAGAACTGAAATTTGATGTGTAGGTTCCCCTTCCGATGTATAGATAAACTAAGAAGGAGTTTTGGAAACCCGAATGCTAAGGGGTGTAAAAAGGGGTAAACAAGTGTAAAATCGGCATTTTTATATCTCGGAAACTACATTAGGTAAACTAAAAATTCTAAAAGTATATAAATGATGCTAAGAGATAAGCTAACACGTCATTGGTACCTTTTCAGTATCTGTACTTTTAGAGGTTGAAGGGGGATGAAAACTAATTTTTGATACCATTTTGCGCTCGACATATCTTCTAAATTATTGAACGTAGCAACATTTTTTTTGGCACGTTCTCTTCTTGTAGACAGAAGCTCGAATGTGTTTTGGCACTTTCTGAAAACTCCTACTTTAAAAGGGTAAAATTGTACCCGTTTTTTTTAAATATTCAAATATGTTTTTGTACGTAAATTTACGCTTGCAATACAATTTTACAGCCTGTGGGTTAAAAGTTATCAAAAATTGTTGGCACTTTGTCTCGATATGACATACATACATACATGCAAAAATAATTTACTATGGCTTTCTACCGCTCAGTAGAAGCTGGTTTAATAAAATGTACTCGTGTTTCTTTTCGAAGGGCCCAAAGAGTGCTAAGGGGGAAAAAAGGGGTAAAGAAAGGGTTGAATCGCCATATGTATGTCACGGAAACTGCATTATGTTTTTTCGAAGGGCCTAAAAAGGTAAATACGGGTAAAAATGATGCTAATAATTTTTAATTCGGAAGAATTCATACACTTGACACATTTTAAATTTGAGTTAAATTTTATAAACTGATATAGTGTACTCTTGAACAATGTCACCAAAGGGGTACTTTGAATATTAATTTGGTACTTTACAAAAACTACTTTTCGGAAAAAGTACTTTTAGAAAAAAGTACTTTTTAGAAAATGGTACTTTTTGAAAAAACACTTTTTAGAAAGGGCACTTTTTAGAACAGGTAATTTTCTTAAGAAATATTTTTTAGAACAAGTATTTTTTGGGCAAGTACTTTTCAAAAAGTACATTTTGGAAAAAGAACTTTCGCTTTTACGCCCAAACCACTAAATCGATTTTGAAAATTCTTGCACCAATGGCAAGCTACATTGCCAGCGTCTAACATATCGTATTTTTATCCGGTTCGGAACCGATTTGTTTAAAATTTGGTTCGATTTTTTTCCGAAAAACTCATTTTGGAATGATTTGGGTAATTTTCGTTTGAGGTTGGATTGTTCAACCAGTTTTGAAATCGCTGTTTATTCTATTTTTAAATTTTATATTGCTTATATGTCAGTTTTTTTATCGTTTTTAAGCGTTCTCAGTGAGTAACACATAACAAATCATTCATAAATTTTAGGTATAGTTTTACAAAAATATCAGATTAACGCCAGTAATACGAGGGTAGATCAATAAGTCGGTGACTTTTTTAAAGGAAAACTAAAATTTAATTTTCAACATAATCTCCTTTTTACTCAATACACTTTGTCCACTTAGTTCCAGTTTTTGTATTCCTTCCAAAAAATAGGATTTTTCGATGTCCTTATAATAGGCATTTGTTTGGTCAATAATTTTATTGTTGGAGCTAAAGCTCTTTCCATCGAGCCATTTACTTAGGTATGGAAATAGGAAGTAATCACTAGTGGCTAAATCTGGAGAATAGGGCGTATGAGAGAGCAATTTGAAGCCCAATTCATGGATTTTTGACATGGAAACTGCACATGCGCTTGTGTTCGATTGTGAGCAAACACGCCACCCGTCTTATATCTTGAAAGCTATAGGAGTGAGAGTCTTCAAATTTGGTATATTGGTAGAATGGGACCGGGGAAAGGGGCACCTTCCATACAAAGTAATTAATAATAATATTATATCTCACGAGCTATAATAGCAAGAGTCTTCAGATTTGGTATAAGTGATAATAAATTTTAAACGTTAAATGCTTGATGTTTTGCTATTTTTATATTCCGTCATCGTTCACAGCACGCACTCCCTTTCTATATCATTCATATACCACATCCTCACACTTACTTACAATAAGTAGTTATAATTTTCTACTCTAGCTATTACTAGAAATAATTTATGTTTAATAGTAATTTCTTGTTTGATAATTTCATCATTTGTTAACTAATTTAAAAAAAATTTAATTCTAATAATTATTCAATGAAACGACGAGTAAAACATAAAATATGGATTTTGAAAATAAAATAAATTTATATTTTTATCTCACATGAACAGTAAAAAATAGTTTAACAATAATTTTATTCACGTAAAAACATGGAAGAATAAAAATTGTATTAAATACTTGGTATATACATATTTACCATTTCATTGTGGCCGGTAATCGCTGAAATATCAATGGACTGCACCATGATGCTGAGGCGTAGGCGGGATTAAGGTTGATTTTATAGATTTGAGTTAGTTTCTATTCATGTGCAAATATATTTATTTTGGTAAATACTTGCACTCTTTTTTTTTAATAACACCAAACATAAGAGCTTTTAAATTACTTTTAGCCGTTTTATTTAATTATTTTTTTTTATTAATAAAAAATTCTTTAAGTTTTTTTTTGAAAACTATTACAAACGCTTTATTTAAGCTTAAACGTTCATTCAATAAATTATTTTTATTTTGTTTTCTTTTTTGTAATTTTTAAAGCACACACGTTTTTTATTTCCTGAGAATTGTGTCGCATAATGAAAAGTTGGTCAAATGATTAAATGCACTTTATTGTTTTTAATATATTCTATGGTTTCATTATTTATTCAGTTAAAAAAAATTATATGTTTTTTTTCTTTTCCTCAGGCTTTTGGAATCACAACACATTCTCATACAAAATTAGGTGACCAACTAAAATATTTAATAAAATTTATTCAAAAAGCAAACTTCATTAAAATTCTAAGTAAGTTTTATTGAAGCAAAAAATAAAAATGCTTTTGAAGCCAGTATGCGCTTTAAGTTGGTTTTTTATTTATTTTTTTTTTACACCGAAAAAAAAATTCCATTGCTCAATCTAAACCATTTTAACTGTCATGTTTACAATTAACGGAAATTTTTGTTGGATTTTTATTGAATTTTACCAATCTTAAATTATTATTTATTATTATTAGATGAACAATTATTTTGTTGGTTGAAATAACCAATTAGAAGCATGTATTTGCTAAGTTGTAAATCTCGAATCTCATGTGTTTCGAAGTTGAGTTTTTATAATAAAATTTATTATTTGATAAATTTTGATTCGACTTGATGTCTTAGTTGCATTTTAAATGAAGAAAAAACTTTCGTTTTTGTTTAGTTATTAATAAACTTTATTGAATAAAAAACCTTCCACCAACTTTGTTCATCAACTTCGTGAATTAAAAATTAATATACATAAAATAAAAAATAAAAAAATTCAGTTGCAAACTTCCCTTAAACAGATTAACAGCGGAAAACGCTGACACATAAAAGTGTAAATGAAATTTGTTTCTTATTGTTTTTTTTGAGCTTATATTAATTATTAGTTTAATAATTATGTTTTAGTAGAGATATCCCGGAAGATTACGAATAAAGTTGGTTAATATTTTCAATTAAATAAAATTTATTAATATATATGTCTACATAAATGAAAGGATTTTTATTTAATTGTATTTTAAAATACCGAACTATATTTATCTGATGTTAAAGGTGCAATCAAACGTACTATATCATAAACTCATTGCCATAGCCATTGCATAACCATTTATGCTACCAGAGCCATAAACAGCTGTTTATGTTTTTATTTTTTTATTCATTTCAAATGTGAAATAACAAGTACATTTAACCAGCAAATAGCTGTTTATGTTTAAGGCGAAGAATCCAGTCCAATCCAATTGGTTTCTATGGTTATGGCTATGGCGTTGTTGTGAGTCATCTCTAATCAAATAACGTGTTGCCCATAAGTTTGGTTCGAACAGCTGTTTTGTATGCTGGTTATGGTATGTTTAATTGTACCTTAAGTCTGGTAGTGGCTGAGATCTTCGAATAAAAAAAATTAGATAAATTTTGCAGCCTGTCTTCACTTAAAATAATTAATATGAAAATATTGAAGGCTTTATTCATAAAAAAAGTAATATTGATTTATAAGAGGTTTAGAAAACAATTTTTCATATACACTTTTTTTATAAACGCTTAATAAAACTAAATTATTTTTACGAAGAAGGAATTCAACATTAAAATATCAAATTTAAGAGATTAAAGGACATAAGGATTTGCCATATAATGACTTACTTCTCTAATTACCAAATTTCGTTACTCGCTTACAAATCCCATTACCTCAAATTTAAAAAAATGATTCACATGTTGCTAGATTAAAAACATAGATTATGTAAACAAGTTGCAAATACAAAAGTAAGTAATTCTCAATAATCGATTATTTTACTCTCACGCCTTGGTTAAATCATTAAGTAGGGAAGAGCTTCCACCGAAAACAATTAATTCCAAATCCGATTACCTTTTTTGAATTTTTTTTGCTGATAATAAATAAACTTCTCCTTGGATAGTACAAATTCTTAATTCTACACTGAAAGAATTTTTTCATAAGTTCTATGAATTTCGACAATAATCCAATGGAAAAATGAATTAAAATTCAGTCAACGACACGCTACGTTGGATTAATGAAACCAGTTTCATTAAAATTATTTTAATTAAAACTACGTCAAATGTATTAAGCAGTGGCATCAATGCAATGAAAAAACTTCATCGAAACAACGAAATAATTGCATTAAAACCACGAAATAGTTTCATTAAAACAACGATTCATTTCATTAAAATAACGAAGTAATTTCATGAAGATAATGATGTTGTTTCATTAAAACAATGAAATAACATCATTAAAACAATATAATTATTTCATTAAAACAATGAAATATCTTCATTAAAACAATGAAATAACTTTATTATAACAACGAAATAACTTAATTGAAACTGTATGTGGAAATAAGCATACAAAGAGTATAATAACAATCATACAGAACTATTTTGATGCAAGCTTTTTATTGACAACTGTTGGCAAACATTTAATTTATCACACTTTCATGACTACAATAAAATTTTCATTGGGACAACGAATACATTTCATAGCTATAAGGAAATTCTAAATTGCTGCATATTTTATTATACTTTTTTAGCTTAAAAGAATTTAACCTCTAACTTAATTGCTGTAAGGGGGTTTCTTAATAATTACAAAATATTATTATTGTCATAAATCCAATGAAATATTGTTATGAAACTATAATACCAACGAAGCAATTCCAATGAAATTCTTTCACAATATTTGTGAAATTTTCATTAGATTTGTGAAATTATCATTAGATTTGTGAAAAAAAACGATTGAAATTGTTTCATTGGATTTATGAAGCAAAAGTCTTTTGGTGTATAAAATTTATATATATATGATTTATTGGAATTGGATTTTAGAAGAAAATTTATGAATAGTAAAAGTATGCTGGAGATTCTTTTAAACATTTTATCTTCAAAAATTGTACCGTATCAAATTTTAAGATAGTTTTTAACTGCTTAAAATTGGTTAAATTTAAAAAATTTACCTATAGATTTGTTTCTGTGTAATTTTGCACAATTGAAATGTTTTACAACTCATTGGAATTTAAATAAAAAACTTTCAATGCTGAAGTGGTTGTTTTGTTTTATTTGTTTTTTTTTAATAAAAATTCTCTGACTTGAAAATTAATCATGTCTAGAAATTTCAAAAATTTGCAATGTTTTTGTAGGTCATAAAAATAGTTTAAAAAGAAGAAAGAAAAGAATATTTTAAAGAGGACCTTTCCAACAGATAAATACGACAAATTAAATAAAAGGACTTCAGCAAATACTAATCCTAATGTAACATCAGAGTGTCCTCCTTCGTTGTGTAGCAAAATCACAGCTTCAAATAATATTAATAAGATTCACTTAACACCAGAGGCGCTGCAACACTGCATTATTAGAAAAACGTGCAAAAAAGTATCTTCCTTCCCCGCTTGTCATCTCTATATTTATCCTTTTTTCCTAAAAGAAGGTAACATGTAGTAAAACTAGTAAGCTTTCATTGCCTGAGTGTTACTTGTTACTTCTCTTCCTAAAATAAATAAAAACTTAAAGTATATTCTGATTAGTATGTACCGAGA
The DNA here is from genome assembly GCA_905220375.1 of Tachina fera. Classification (NCBI taxonomy): domain Eukaryota; kingdom Metazoa; phylum Arthropoda; class Insecta; order Diptera; family Tachinidae; genus Tachina; species Tachina fera. Next base: position 95,327,743 of record LR999967.1, on the reverse strand, counting down.
TTCAGTAACTTTTATTAAGATAATCGTATCGCCATAATAAATGTAATGAAAGTTTATTGACTTTGCTATTCAGTAACAGTATTTACCGATATTCACTGTTGGTTGGAGGAAAAATAATAAAATCACAAGCTCTAATTCACTGAGTTTTTCTTTATTGTTTTTTGTGCTTGTTGCACAAAGAGACATATAGCGATAATCGGAACGCTATAATAATTTTAAAAATTTAACGATTTTGCTAGTCAATAACATATTTTAACGATATTCGGTGTCGGTTGAAGTAGGAAAGATTAAATAACAAGCTCAAATTCAAAATGAATGCAGATATTTCACATGAAAAACAATTAAATATCGAGTAGATAACAGATGTACACTTTCGTAAAAAGTATATTACAGAAACACATTATCGTTTCCAGTTGCAAATAAGCTCAAACAAAATACCTTTGAAAGCTTATACAAAAATTTAACGTAATAATATGTCAAGTCATAACTCAAAAGAAAACTATTTTGCCACAAAACGAGTTTAAAGTATTAAATTTACCCACAACTTATGTCCTAGTTCTGTTCGACGATTGTATTGTCTTATCTACATATGGACGAAAAAAAACGCCGAAGTGGTGATTCTTTAAAACATTTATTATTTATTGTCTATGCTACAGGGTGGCCCAGAAAGACCGAAGTGGTGTAAATTCCTTATAACTTTTTATTTAAGACATATTTTTTTAATTTTTTGTTTTTTAAATACAGTAAATTTATAGGGAATATTTTTAGATTAGTTGTTAAAAATGATATCCCGCAAGTGGAGGCCATTTTCTGCATCGCACAAATGATCTCTTTTCAACACATTTTCCATGACCTTTCGCAAAACTTCCGGTGTTATGTTGTTAATTTCGTCTGGAATATTGGTTTTTAATTCCTCAATAGTCCTAGGCTTATTAACATAAACTTTCCCTTTTAAATAACTCCAAAGGAAACAGTCTGGAGCGGTTAAATCCGGGGAACGCGGAGGCCAATTAAAATTGCTTCTACGCGAATTTATTCTTTCCCCAAAGATGTCGCGTAAAATAGCCATTGTGGCCCTCGGAGTGTGCGCTGTGGCTCCATCCTGTTGGAACCATATTTGCGGATGGTATTCCACGGCTGGCCTTACAAAATTTTCCAACATGGCCCGATATCGATCACCATTGATGGAAATGGCGACATCTCTTTCATTTTCCAAAAAATATGGACCAATGATCCTTTCTGAAGAAACACCGCACCAAACAGTACACTTAACTGGGTGTAATTGTCGTTGATGAAGTACTCTCGGGTTTTCCTTAGCCCATATCCTAAAGTTTTGCTTGTTAACAAACCCATTTAATTGGAAATGGGCTTCGTCACTCATAAATAAGTTATAAATAATGGAAATGGAAAGAGCACATTTGTGCGAAGCAGAAAATGGCCACCACTTGCGGGATACAATTTTTAATAACTAATCTAAAAATATTCCCTATAAATTTACTGTATTTAAAAAACAAAAAATTAAAAAAATATGTCTTAAATAAAAAGTTATAAGGAATTCACTCCACTTCGGTCTTTCTGGGCCACCTTGTAGAAGGTTCGTATATTTGCTTTATGATTTTGTTCCAAACATTATATCCAACACATATTTTTTCATATATTTTTCAAACTATTGTATAATACTTTAATTAAATTTTTATGTTTTAAGAACTTGGCAATAATATTTTTAATTTTCATTATCAAAGACAACAACCATTTTTGAAGAAAATAATTTAGAGAATTAAAAATCAAGAACTTAAAAGTATTTATAAAACAAACACGTCCCACATCTTCTTACTGAATTAGGGCATTAATGGAAAATAAAATTTAAGTTTTAAATAAAAACACTAATTGGAAAATAAAATTGTTATTTTTCTCTCAAGAGTATATAGTAAACGAGAAATTTTTATGTAATATTAATACAATGTGGAGAACAAAATGAGGATTAACTCTGCATTATGAATTAAGAGTTATGATATTGTTTTAATAATGTTTGAGTTATGATATTGTTTTAATAAATTAGCTATATGTTGCTTGACTTATATGTTCTTAAAATGTGTTAAAATATGCGAAATAATTATCAGATGGATTTTGTGAAGTCATAAAAACATCATGAATAATCTCTGAGGGTGAACATTTTAGGAAGCTGCTATAAAATTACTGAAAGACTTAAACACTTTATTTAATAACATTCTTGTGTTTTACTGCTTAATAGTTTTAAAATACTAAAAAAAAATATTTAATAATGACAACCATTAAGTATATGGAAACACAAGTTATATTTACATATGTACATATAAAATATTACGAAACATACTCGTACTTAAAATATTTCTTACACTGAAACAAAAAACCGTTCTTGAATCGAACATTTTGGGTTTTTGTTGAAAAAGTGCCACATTTACAAAAATACGAACGCTTATATATTTGACGTTAAATTTGTAATGTATTAACATAAAGATTTATTTTATGTTATAGGTTAAGCAACTCTGCTTCTGATGGTGTTGAATGGTTCCAATATTGGGATTTATCTCCCATAATACGGCTCCTAAGTCACTCAAGCAATGCGAACAACGTTGCTCGTATCACCTCAGCAAGGTGTTAGCTCAAAATCAAGGATAGATTAGAATAAATGAAATATATGGTGCATATACCGGTAAAGCAAATTGAATTACATATAGAGCTTTTGTTTAAAGAAATAAAAACTTATGCCAAATTTGAGCATACACGGCGCATGTGCTCCTATAAATGAATTAAATGTTTTATTTAACTAATTAATTTTATGTTTATGACACGTTTTAAAGTTGTTTGCAATAATGTTTTTTTCTATTAAATTCATTACAATAATTGAATTCGCACTTGATTTTGTGCAATAATTTTTCAAGATTATTTGTGTAAATTTTTACTCAGTAATGGGGATTTTTCTGTGAATTTTTTAATAATTAGTTAATTATTACTATTTCAATACTTTTTATTTTTATTTGACACCAACAAAATGCATCTAAACCAACAACAAATAAATATTTTAAATTATTATTATTGTTTTTTTTTGTTTTGCTTAAATATAAGAATAAGTATTTATTTTTTCTACTCGGCGTTTATTGTTGCGCGTTTAATTTCAAACTGAATCGTTATCAATTGTAATTTTTGTGATTTGGCAGTGAAATTTTGAATGAACGCACATGCACGCACACACACATTAAATAGCGAAGAAAAAACTAAATATATAAAAATTATAAATTTCAAACGTGTTTGGGACAGTGTTATGACCCGTATTTTAAAAATTAAAAAAAAAACTTTAAAAACTTACGCATACTCGTATTAAAGAAAAATGTGTTTATAGGTTGTATGTTAAGCACACACACACGTACACACGAAATTAATAATAACTTGTGCTTTTATTGGGAACTTTTTTATATCAACTTTTAATATTTTTATCGTAGTTTGTGTTAAACTATAATCTTTCTTCTAATCCTTAATCCTTACTAATATTATAAATATGAAATGTGATTGCACCTGATCAAAAATACTTGTTTGGCAACACTCTATTTCTGAATAGCTGTTGTTGTTATTTACATTTATTTTCTTAACATACTTCTTACAACTACAATTCGAGCTGAAAAAAGTTATCCAATGTAGCAATGGTAAAGTAAGAAAATAAAAAACATGTTGATTATTGAGTTTTTGTTTCAACTTTGTTACTTATTGAGCTTCTCATTTGTTTAAATAAAAGTTTATAACATAATAAGTGTAATTGTTCTAAAAAATTTTTGGGTAAATGTTCCCTGAAGATCTTCATTATCAACAGTGCAATGCGCATAGGATCCAGCTTAGCCCCTCAATAATCAATTTAAATGTATTTTTAGTAAAAAGAAAATATTTTACTGAATTTGTAAAATAATAATTTGTTAATAAATGATAAGCGTGAAAGTGAGTTTGTTTGTTTGTTTGTTAGCAACGCTTCCACTCCCAAACGACTAAACCGATTTTTAAAGTTCTTTCTTCAATGGCAAGCTACATAACCTGCTCAAACATCGTTTATTTCTCATCCGGTTTGGAATCAGTTGTTTATATTTAGTGCGGATTTTTTCCGAAAACCACATTTTTTGGCTTTCTAGGGCAATTTTTGTTTCAGGTTTGATTGTTTAAATAGTTTTAAGACCAGGGGGCAAATTACGGCACTCGTTACTGAACGAAATTACGAAATATTTCAATAGAGTTTATAAGGAAATATTTTAAAATTTCGAAACGAATCGAATGCCGTAATTTGCCCCCAGTTTTTATTCGGTTTTTTTAATTTTTTTCTCGCCTTTTTTCGCTTTTTATAATTTATTTTTTATTACATTATTAGTGAGAAATACGTAAGAAAATATTCACATATAGTTTCCAAAATATCTGATCAACGCGGACGGAACCGCGGGTAAAAGCTAGTAATGTAATATATGGGAGAGTGAGTGAGAGGGTTGATTGATTGTTTATGGCGCATCCACGCTGAAACCGCTAAAACGATTTTGAAAATTCTTTCACCAATACAAAACTACATTACCCTACCACTGACGCCCTAGGATATTTTTTATCCGATTTAAAAACAAATTTTTATATTTGGTGCGGATTTTTGGGCTGGTTAGGTAAATTTTCGTTTCGGGTTGGATTGTTTAACCAATTTTAAAATCGGTTTTTATGTATATTTCTAACAGATCAATTCGAGCTGAGCAGCGGGTAAAAGCTAGTAGCACATAAAGTTAATTAAGTTGTTAATCCATTTAATTAAATTCTTATTTAACAAGAAATTTAACTTTCTTTATAAACTTTCTATTTTGACTTAATACCTACTATAAATATTAGTTGATTCAATAATATTTCACAAAAAAATAAAAATATTATTCCTATCAAAATATTTAATTAAAATAAATTATTTAAACATTTTATTGAATCAATTAAACTTTTTAATTTGTTAACTGCCCCGTATTTATAAAAAATATATTAGGTTTATTAGTGGTTTATTTAACAAAATTCTCATAAAAATAAAGCATTTACTGAATTTTGAATTAGTATAAAATATTTTCACATACCACCACCCACGGTGTTGAATTTTAAATTGTTTTGCAAATACTTGAAATTCTTTTAATATTTTAACGCAAGTTACATGTGTTTTTCTTCCACAGCCACAGTAGTTTTTAGTTTTATTCTCTAAAATATTTTTTAAATACGAGTAGTTGCAATTTATCGTATCGTTTGATGTATTAAATATTTTCAATGATTTTAAGCAAAAAAAAACAATAAAACGTTTAACAAACTTAAATTATTATACATGTTGTTTGATTAAAAATGTAATAAATAATCATAAAAATATTTGCATAAAACAAAAACACTAACTGTAAACACTTGAATTAATTATAATTTCAATTTAATAAAAAAAAAATAATATTATTTGCTGGACATAATTTTAAATTTCTAGTTTTCTATGATGCTGGTGATTAATCTTTATAATTTATGTACTTAAGAAACGAGGGTTGTTCAATTAATAAACACTTTTTTAAAACATAACATTGCCTCGATAAAAAAAAGTTTACACAAAACGAATTATCATAAAAGTTTAGTTCAAGGAAACTGGATTATCTCAACACTATTCTTTGGGCATATTGTAGAAAGTTCGGTTTGTATACATCAGCTACGTCCAAACGCACATACACTGATATTTGCACTTGCGGTAAACAGTTTTGAAAGCTCTTAAATTTGTTCTTGTTTCTTTGCAAAGTAAGAGCAAGCATTGCCGTCTGTTGTGTTGTTTTTGTGGATGTTGTACTCTCGGCGGTGTGAAAGCACAAAAAGCTCTTCATAAAAGTTTGCATATTTGTGCATATGGCCTGGATGTAGCTGGTATACATACATATGTATGTCTTAGCAGCATGTTAGTGCTCAACCGTGCTTTGTTAGCAACCCTCTTATATTTGCTTATGTTTATAGCAGCTTCAGTTTTATTTATTTTTTTACTTTTTAATAATGTTTTAACAAATGGTTAAACGCTTTAAGAATGCTGTTATCTAAATCGTTTGTAACTTGTCTTAATGGGTGTTTATAACAATGTTTGTTCGATTAATTAAACTTGTAAAAGGAGATAACATATTAAAAAAAATTAAGAAAACACACATAAAATTATTAAGCACACAATAAGGTTATACAAATTAACTCTTCCATTTTCTAATTCTAATTTTAGTTATATAAAACTTATAAAACATATTTATATATCAATATATTGGGTTTTTGTTCATTTGGAATTTTCTTAACTTTAAATTAAAAATTCGTTTCGTTTGGAATTTTCTGAATTGGAAATTGCAACTGGAAAATTTAATTTGGAGTTTTTTCTGTTTCAAATTCAAAATAAAAAAAAAATTTAAATTCTGCAAAAAAAACTGAACTCCAATGCAAAGATCTGTTAGAACATTTACGAAAAAAATCGAAACTGGAATCAAACTCTTTTAAACAAAAAATTTTTTTTAAGTCTCTTGGTGAAGCGAATTACGTGAAATATAATAAATTCAGTGAAGTGCGACTTTGACCCGCGCACGAAGCATTCCGTACGGGCATGAAATATGTAATTCAATACGAACAATATAAACTATAGCTTTGGCTTTTTTCGTTTTTGGTTTTTTTTCGGTTTTAAGCGTTTTTTTAGTTTAGGGTTTTTTTTGGCGCTTTCTGAGTTTTGGCACTTTTTTTCACGTTTTGGCGTGAAAGTTTTTTTTAATTTTGGTGATTTTTATTATTTAGGCGTTTTTTTATTTTCGCGTTTTTTTTTCATATAGGTGATTTTTTTTGGTTTTGACGATTTTTTTAGTTTTGGCACTTTTTTTGTTATTAAGATTTTTTCGGTTTTTGGCGTTTATTTTAAATTTTGGCGATTTTTTTCGTTTTGGCGAGTTTTTTTAAATTTGGCGATTTTTTTTTTTAATTTTGGCGATTTTTTTCATTTTGGCGATTTTTTTTCACATAAAGAATTTTTTTTGGTTTTGGCGCATTTTTCGCGTTTTGGCGATTTTTTTCGGTTTTTGGCTTTTTTTCATATTGGCGATTTTTTTTAATTTAAACGATTTTTTTGAATTTGGTGATTTATTTTAGTGCTAGAATTTCTTCGTAATTTTGTCGATTTTTTTCGATTTGGCGATTTTTTTTTAATTTTTTGCGATTTTTTTCATGTTTTGGCGATTTTTTTGGTTTGGCGATTTTTTAGTTTTACCGTTTTTGAAAATTTCAAGAGTTTACCTCTTACGGTTTCCAAGATATAGCAAGTTGTCAAAATTGCATTAACTGATGGACCACCCTTTAATTTAAATTTTTTAATATTTTAATGTTAATTGTTGTAGTCTACATAAAATTGTATGTATATTACATGTTACATTACAATTTTTTAATATTTTAATGTTAATTGTTGTAGTCTACATAAAATTGTATGTATATTACATGAGATTTTAACATTTTTCGTCGCTCGTTTTGGAGCAGCTTTTAATTTCTAATTCTCCTGTATTTGTTGTTGTAATGGCAAAGGTTCTACATACTCTGTCCAAATTTCAGGTCCGTAGTTCTTACGGTTCCTGAGAAAATACCGTGTGACGGACAGCGTAGCGAAAACAATAGGGTTCCTTTTTTCACCTTTGGTGTACGGAACCCTAAAAATACATTTTAATGGGCGTGCCTCAGCACTTTTTTTTAAATATAAGATTGTGTGTTTTTCAGAGCTCAGGGTGTGTGTTAAGTTTTGAAAAATCGGTAAAGTAGACCCACTTAAAATAAAATAATAATTTTTAAGTATCGGTTAAGTAGCACCACGTGAAATATAATAATAAATTTTAGTGGGCGTAGTCCCACCCATTTATTAAACTTTAAAATTATGTAATTACAAGAACCAAATATGTTTACTAGGTTTCGCAGCAATCAAATAAGTAGAATATCATAAAATCAAATAAAAAAAATTGCGGAAGTGTCCCGCCTATTTTTGATGTGTAAACGCAATACAATCACAAATTTTGAGTAAGATCGTAAAGAGTTATAAAATTGGTGTGAGCTATGTATGAGTTTATTAGTATAATCATACGGACAAGAAGTACAGATAAACTTAACAGCTGCATAAAAATACACTAAACCGAATTTTAAAGAATACCTACAGGAGCAATATTAATTTTAATAGAAATTGCTTGTGAAGTGTAATAGTGTTGCCAGTGGGAATAATTTTGTTAAAAAGTTGAAAAATATAAAGTAAATAAAATAAATATAAACTTTTAAATAAATGAGCGTTTTAAATGCCAAATATTTGCTCAAAAGATATATAGCAGTCTTAAAGAATTTATAATATTATATTATAACATACATATCTTCATTACGCACAGTTGCCTTACACTGAACCTGGTGCAAGACAACTGGGTAACAATCTCCATCTCATGCCAATTATTATGGGTGAAGATATTAATAGAAATTTTGCAAACCCACAGTCGCAAGCTTTATCAAAATTTTTATTTAACGTTTTCCACTTGCACATGAGAAATTCTCCACAAACCCCCACAACTAATAATTCCACTGCTCTAGATGCAGTTTTCCATAGATTTTTAAATACAGTAGAGTCAAAAACTTATGTATCTTACTTTAGTTACCATAAGCCAATATTAAAAAAATTTAAATACTAAATGCTTACACATCTCCCCTGTGATCGGATTCACATTGCATTTTTTTATTTATGTTTTTGTTTTTGCAATGGCATCAATTAGAAACTATAACCTATCACACAAAAAAAGTTTTACAATCTGTCTAAAAAGTACCGACTTATGAAGTAACAATGTAAAAAAATACAGACGAATTGATACACAGAAAAAAGTGTTCACCAATTAATATTTTCAATTAAGAATTTAATTGTATTAGTTAAATATTTAATTGTATTAATTAATTTGTCTGGAAAAACTTAATTGATATTATCAAATTGCTTATAGGTGAAAATTTAATTAATTTTTCAATTGATACTACAAATATTTTAATTAATATTACAAAATCATTCATATTACTTTTTTGTGTCTAATATACTTACTTTTTTATTTTATTCGGTTAAAAATTGAACGTTATCAAATTTAAAGAAAAATTCTTATGCTAAATCCAATTTAAATTTACGTATAAGGCCAAACAAGTCGAAAATCTTGTTGTTGGTAACATCATTGTTATTTGGAAATCGAAATTAACAGCTGTTAGTTGCCAGTCGCAAAAATGTTATTGCATACACAGAAAAAAAATATACAAGAATTATTTTCAACAAAACCATTTTATTGAATAATATTTTTGATTTCAATAATGTTTGTCATTAACTTGAAGATTGTATTTACCAATTCTGCACATTTTAAAATGTCATTTAATTTAATTTGTTTGTGTTAGATATGCAATCTTGCCTGTTGATTGACTCAACGCGGTCATGTGCTATTTTGTTGTAAATTTTGATAGCTCATTTGTATACGTGTGAATTCCGACAAGAAACCAAAAAACGTCGTGGCTTGTTTTTGTTTACTCAACAAAGTTATTTTTAAAATATATCAACGCAATGCGCACAAGTAGAAGAAACATAAGAAATCATATTTTGCGTGTATTCATTATTTGCGTGTCCAATAGCGATTTGCTCTTTAGCTGAGTGGTAAGTATCTTTAAAATTTAGCAAAAAATCAAATTAAAAAAAAAATAAACAAACAAAAAAAAATTCAGTGAAGTGCGACTTTGACCCGCGCACGAAGGGTACAAGATATGTAATTCAATATAAACTATAGTTTTGGCATTTTTTTCGTTTTTGCGTTTTTTCGGCTTAAAGCGTTTTTTTAGTTTTTGGGTTTTTTGAATTTATTGGCGCTTTCTGAGTTTTGGCACTTTTATCACGTTTTGGCGATTTTTTTTTTTTGGTTTTTGAAGTTTTTTTAATTTTGACGATTTTTATTTATATTTTGGCGATTTTTTTATTTTGGCGATTTTTTTAATTTTGGCGATTTTTTTGGTTTTGGCACTTTTTTTTCGTTTTGAGGATTTTTTTTGGTTTTTGGCGTTTATTTTAAATTTTGGCGATTTTTTTCGTTTTGGCGATTTTTTTTTTTAAATTATGCGATTTTTTTTTAATTTTGGCGATTTTTTTCATTTTGGCGATTTTTTTTCACATAAACAATTATTTTGGTTTTGGCGCTTTTTTCGCGTTTTGGCGATTTTTTTTCGGTTTTTTGGCGTTTTTTTCATATTGGCGATTTTTTTTCATTTAAACGATTTTTTCGCAATTGGCGATTTATTTTAGTGCTAGAATTTTTTTTTAATTTTGTCGATTTTTTTCGATTTGGCGATTTTTTTAAAATTTTGGGCGATTTTTTTCAGGTTTTGGCGATTTTTTTCGGTTTGGCGATTTTATAATTTTCGGATTTTTTAGTTTTACCTTTTTTGAAAATTTCAAGAGTTTACCTCTTACGGTCTCCAAGATATAGCAATTTGTCAAAATTGCATTAACTGATGGACCACCCTTTAATTTAAAATTTTTAATATTTTAATGTTTATTGTTGTAGTCCAAATTTCAGGTCCGTAGCTCTCCTCCTGAGAAAATAACGTGTGACGGAAAGACGGACAGCGTAGCGAAAACAATAGGGTTCCTTTTTCACCTTTGGTGTACGGAACCCTAAAAAAGAACAAAAAATTAGAATTTGAAAAACAAATTTATTAAATATTTTTGTTTTCTGTTAATAACCCAATTGTGAATAACACAATCACTTGAGTTGGAAATAATTGTGTTGGTTTTGTTTTCTAATGTTACAAATGGGTGTTTGTTTTTACAAAAATCGTTGTAGATGAAATAACATTTTAATTGTATTCACAAATAGATTAATTGTATTTACAAATCTTTTTTTTCTGTGTATAAATATACATTTTCAAATACAATAAACTACCAAAAAATGTGTGTTTGTGCCCGGTTATTTTAGCTTTTACTGTATATTATTTATTTTAGTAAACTTTTTAAATTTTTACTGTAACGGGTGTGAACTCTCATTACGAGACATACAAGGTAAAGAAAAAGCAAACGAGATCATATATATAGGTTTTTATTAAAGATGTTAAAGGGAATAAGTGAAAACGTAAATTAAGGATCAAGCATACAAAGAGGGAGTGGAGAGCAGACTGCGCAGTAGTTTTGGCCGAGCTCTCTCACTGCTTTATTTTAGACACAAATCGATGATCAAGCACATTTAAATTACAAAGAAAATCAATAATTAAATCTTGTTGAATTTATTTCTAATTTATTAATATATATATTCAGACCAAAAATGCAAAGAGGGAGAGGAGATTATAGTTTGAATTGTACAGTATATGCTCACGGAATACAAGTAGACTTAGGTTCGGGTCTATTATAAGCATTTCTAAATTTATAAGAAAAAAAATTATTTTTAATCAGGAATACTTTTATAAGCGGACTTGAATTCAGAATTTTCATTTCTTATACCATAAAACATTTTATGAATGAATATAATTTTCCAAAGAAGAGAAAAAAGTTAAACTAAATTTTAAGTTCAAGAGAATATCGTTATTTTTCCGCTGCGCACTTCATCAGTAGCCATCATGTCTGTCCATTTGGTTAGAGATTATTATTAATATCAGCTGCGAACATTTAACATGAATTTTGAATGAAATGGAATATGAGAAATGATTTTATTATGAGGAAAATTATTCATTTAACATTGATAAATGCATTTGCAAGTACTTATAACTATTTTTGTTTAATTTGTCCATAATTGTTATTCTCTTGTGAACATCAGCTGAACGATTTTAATTAAAAAGAAATAAATTATATTTTTCCTTTGTATAGTTATTTTTTGCGTTTGCTCTTATTTGAATAATTGAATTTATACTGGCGTGTTATAAAATTTCAATTAATTTAAAAGAATTAAGCAATTAATGTACAAATGCAAACGCTGTTACATATTTCATTTGTGATGACACTATTGAAAGTAAATTAAATGAAAGAAGAAAAAAAATTAATGGTTTAATGTCACAACAACCTGCCCATTAAATGGAAGAAATTAAAGAAAGCAGCCAGTGAGTATAAACGTTTTTTTCTTTTGGTTTAGCTTTGAATTGCTGCTTACTGCCATTTTGCGTTTTCATTTAAAAGGAAAAAAGAACAAAATAAAAAAAAACATAATAAATGGAAAACAAACAAAACACCAACCACAGTCATGGACACTTGTCTTAATATTCATTGTCAACTGACAATGTTAAAGAATAAAGAGAAAAAATTAATAGAAAATTGTAATACTTGTAGTTGAATTGCAAGGAATTGCGAACTTAAGTCTATGGCCACGAACTTGGGTAGTTTTCCCGTAGCCCCCGGCTCTTTTAAAAATGATCCCATTTAATCCACTTACAGTTTAGAAAAACGAATTGCTCTATTGTCATTCATAATTTTCTATACACATTAGAAACATACAAAAGAAAAGTTTCTAACGTCTGATGCGTTGACAGGCGAGAGTAAAGAGATATGTATATGTTTATTGGCGTTTTGAAAATTAACATCTGGCTGTTATTTAACGAAGTATATACGATTATTATTGCTGATTTTTATGAGTAATTTTAAAATAAATAACTAAAGGCATTTTCAATAATTTGTTTTTGAATGGCGTAGAAAGCCAATGTTTCCAGCTCTGAAGCAGTTGCGGCAATATTTGCAGAAGTTTTGTCAGCACAATGGGACCATTCAGCATTCAAGTGAGCCGTAAAACCTAACCTACCCTTGTATCCGCCTGATGAGAGCTTTTTTCCTCTAATTTCCCAGCAAAAATTACTGCTCCGTCGTAAGCAGACTTTTTAGGAAATGTCAAGCTAGTCAACCTGCTTACGTATTAAAGACCTGCACAAGACGTCTTATAAGAACTTTTAAGACATGAGGGCAATTTCAAATGCTTTACTACAGGGAAATCTTCTGAAACAAACGCTAACCAACCTTGTCGGCAATACATTTGTTTAGATTATTGCAGGTATAAGAGTAAAGAAGAAAATAGTCGTGACTAAAAAATTTGTGGTGTTTGTGCTTTTTTCTCTCATTGGTGCGTAAACAAATGTCATGCATGTACATACATACATACCTTCATAATTTGTGTATGCTCTTTTATTTTTCTGCGCACATACAAACGCACACATGCATTTACATGAGTTGTGTACGCTTGCTTTAAAAAACCTCCCTTAATAGCTTACTATTTAAATCTTACATAAACACCCAAACGAACAATATGCAAAATAACAGGCATACATGTATCAACAGTACTTCTTTTCATTGTTTGTTGTAAACAAGACGCTTGTTAACAGTCATATACACGTACACCAATACATCCATCGTGCTTCGTTTATAGTACGACAGCATTTGTTATTGGCTTAATATAATGCATGCCACGAGAATACATTTAAAAAACATGACGTAGGTATTTACATTTCAAGACTGCTTGCGCAGGTCACTATTACGTATGGCATGATATTTGTTTACGGTCTCCCACTTTGAAGCATTTCGATTGAAGTGCTTATTTCCCTGCAATTAATGTGTAATAAATTCTTGGAGTATGGAAGCCTCCATACATAATAAATTATCTAAATTAATGTATATTTGTCAAAATTTTTCGCGCATTGAGTCACGGAGTCGATTCAATTCACAACCTATTGTAAAAGTCGTAGTTGGTACATGAGTTGTTGGTACATAATTTCAATAAAAACATTGTTTATAAACAAATGCTTACATATATATTATTAAAAACTTTTCAACGAACTATGACTCCTGCAATAGGTCGTGAATTGAGCAAATATGTTTTGAAGCAAAATATTAAAAGGCAATATTTTTTTTACAATTTTATTTACCTTAGTTAGTTAACTTTTTTGTAAATTTTTGTGTTTCTTAAAACTTAAAACTGTCAGGGAAATTCAGAGCCCTATAAATCGTTTTTTTTTCTCTTAATTTTAAACATCTTTACCTGGAAACTCTTCTAACTCATAAAAAGCAGTGGGTTCTCTAGTTACAATTATCAGGGTTCTACTGTATTTTCTTCATTCAGATGATCTGTGAAGTATGCGCAGCATCAACTTATTATTTCCTTTTCATCTCTCAACATAACACCTTCTTTCCTGCGGTAATAGTATTTAATGGGTTAATCTTGGGGTCGTTGTAGGCTGTTTAGAGTTTGTACGTGGTACAACTAGAATCTAGAGTTTGCTAGGACTCTTGCTTGGCCTGCCGCATTAGTTGCTTAACTTTAAAATAATACGAAAAACCCATAACCAAATCTTTCTTCATTGTTTGACACTTCAATTGATTTCAAGGAGAAATAGTTTAAAAATTTTATTTAACAAAAAGTACTCAGTCTGCCTTTGCAGCATCCTTTTTAAGCGCTTTTTCAGACAATTCAATTTATAATTCTAAAAGAAATCATCAAATACACACACACTGTAGTGTGTAAGTAATAAACACACGTATGCGCATGTGTATGTTTTTGTAAGTGGCTGTGTATGTGTTTGAGTGTGTATGATCATCAATCTTAACAAATTGGCAGCAATAACCATAAATTTCATTCATCCAGTCAATACGATAGTGAACAAAGAAAAATTACATTTAAGTACGTGCCCGTTTAAAGTTGATAGTGTCAGTCGTTCTTGCCCTTGTTGGTGGCATTAGGAAGACATTTAAAAAGAAAAAAAAAAGAAAAACATTTAAAGCTTCTTGAGTTGTCTCCTCTTTGGTTTTGATTTTAATCAAGTGATTGTGGTAATGACATTGAATGAAGTCCTGATAGTGCAGGATGCTTACAAGCATTTAAATAGTTTTGTTTATTGACTCTACATCAGAGCTTCTCTCTCCATGTTTCTCTAAGTAATGTAATTTAATCAGTTTCATGAAATGAAATAGATTACATACACACTTATGTACATATGTTAAATGTTTAATATAAACATTTAAATGCTTAAACTATTAAAGAAGGGAAATAATGATAAACGACGCAGGAGTATTAATTTGGAATAATTGCCAATAATATAGTAGTTAAATTAATTTTGAAAACCATCAATTACACCGTACTAGTTCAAAAATGTAACAAGCGGTGGACCTAACTCGAGTACGCTGAAAGCATGCATCCATTATATTCAGGGATCCCAAATAGGAAAAATACCTACAAAGTGTTACTATTTTTCCGGTAGGTATTGTCGAGTATAACAACAATCTGTATTTGAAATTTTCCAAACACCTCCAAAAGCTTGAGTTACGGTGGCAAAAACCGGTTTATTGTACCCTTAGGCACTTATCAACCTCTAACTAAGTTAAATATCAACTGATTTTGAATTTACAAACGGATTTAGAAAGAAGAGACTAAGACCTTTCAAACCATATATACACTGTTAATTTCAGATATATGTACTATGTCTGTATTTTTTCACCAAATACAATTTTTTTTCGGTTTTTTCGACACTTTTCAACTTTGGACTCGTTCATAGGTAGTATTTTTGTACTGAAATCAAAAGTAATTAAATAAATAATCCGACTATTTTTAAGAATTAATTTTAATTACTTTTCCTTATTTAATAATAATCAAAAGTAATCTTTAAAATTAGTCGGATTATTTTTTGATTACTTTTCATCGTTTCTGATTATTTGTTGTAATTTCTAGTAATTCACATTACTTTTCGATTATAAGTAATCGTAATCAATTACACTATGCAACAACAAAAAAATTCAACCTCTAAAATAAAATGATTTTTTAGCTAATTTAGGGTCGCTGAACACGAACACGGCATTTATTTATTTTTCTTAAGAAGCGTTTACGAGATATTCACGAAAAAGTGTTTTTTGTTGCAACTTGCACCATTGCAAAGAAATGTTTTTCTTTTAACAGCCAATATTTTTAATGTGTTGATGGGATAAAAATTCATTGAGTTACGTCCCTTTAGATTAAAAAAAAATTAAAGTTTGCATAATTTTTTTTTTTTTAAATCAGTATTTTAAGTTGCGCCCTCAAGCCAAAAAAGCTCTAAAATTTATTTTAAACATGTATCTTAAATAAAAAGCTGTAACCCACTTATTAAGAGTAAAATTATTATTATCGGGCAAAGAATTAAAAAGTTACGACATACTTACTGAATAGAAATCATCTTATGTTTGAGGTTATGGCAAAGAGATAAAGATTTGTTGCATAGTGCTATTTATCAAAAATTCTTTAAAAGGGAATTATATAATCAGTAAAATTCTTTTTATATGTAATCTACTTGATTCCTAATCACAATCGAAACTTACAAGCTCTGCTTATAATAGACTTGAACCCAAGTCTACTTGGAACCAATGAGCATGTATTGCGCAGTTCAAACTCTGCGCAATATCGTCTGAATATATACAATCATGAATTAGATTTTAATTCAACAAGATGTTGATTTAACATAAAATTCATTTGAAACTAAAGTTAAAGTTTGTTTCTGTTTTAAAAAATAAACTTAAAATGCCAAGCATCTTTGTATCGGTTTGTATTTAAAATAAAGCAGTGAGCGAGCTCGGTCCAAAACTTTTGCATAGTCTGCTCTCCTCTCCCTCTTTGTAGGCCTGATCTTTAATTTACTTTTTCGTTTATTCCCTTTACTATATTTAATAAAAATAGTTATCTCTGATATCACTATACTCCCCAGTGAAAAAAATGGAAGTCATTCTAGTGGAACTACATTTTCATTGCTTCCAAAAAATCGATATTTTTAATTTGCCGAGAGTGAGCAAAAAACCATTTAGAAGCTTACTTTAGTTATACTAAACCTTGCAACTCCTCCATAGTGTTAGAAAATACTCCTCAGCAAAGTTTAAAAAAAAATTATTTTTTTAAAGAAATTTATGAATTATTTTTAGTCTAAAATTTAAAAGTTGTTTGCTTAAATTTACATGAAAACACTGTTTCGGGCTTAAATTCGTATAAAAAGAAACGAATTGTTAAAAAAGGCAACTATTTACCATTTTTCCTAGATGAAGATATTATCATAGAACACAAAAAAGGGAATTTTTCTTAATATCGCTTCCAATTCAGTGACCAGGCATCGAAAAAGAGAACTTCTTGCAATGACAACCCTATGTAAAAATCATTAGATCGGATCGAAATTTTCACTATTTCCAGATCGCAAACTCTACATTTTCATGACTTTTTTGGAGTCTCTTTTTTTTCTGGGTCTCGTTTGCTTTTTCTTGGCTCATAATGCATTTTAATTTTATGTCACACCCATCACAGTAAAAAATTAAAAAAAAGTAATAAAATTTTTAATTTTATAATATTTTTTTTCATTTTTTATAATAAATACTTGACACTTTTCAACAATAATTAATAATATACAGTGCAACCGCCCATAACCGGACACTGACACATTTTTTGGTAGTTTAATGTGTTTTAAATAAAATTGGTAAAATTTTAGCTGTTGCGTTTCGAAAAGGGTTTTAATGTTTATAAGTTGTTGGAATGCTACAAATTCGTTTCTAGCAAAATGTTTTGAACGGAAATTTTTTTTAAAAGACATAACATCAATTTCTTTGTCGTCTTTAACGCATGAGCATGTACATTTGTGTTAAAAGGGTAATCACCAATATCATTGGCAGTAATATAAATATAAATCATAGTTAAATAGAAGAATAGCTATAACTTTACTATTACCTGTACCTGTAAAAATGCAATTATTTGAATTAGGGCCTTTCTACTTGAGATCAAATATATTTACATATATGTATGGGCATATTCATATATAAATTATTTTTCTCAATTTTTTAAAGTGCCACAAACTGCTGGTAACGTTGGCCTAATTCAATGCCACTGTATTCATTTTGCAGTCAGCGGTTTGTTGTTTATTTAGTCAGCAATCAACGTGATGAATAAATAATTAGTTTTTCGGTAGTATTCTTTTGTTTCTTTGTTTGTTTCTTTACTTTTTTTTATCTAACTGTGCGTAAATAATAAAACACAAATTGCAATAATTATGTCTATATTTTATTGAACTGACTCTCTTGTCTGCTTGTTTGTGTTTTTTCAAGAAAATATGTATGTAGTGTCTTGTGTTAAATGTTTGTTTTAATTAAAACAGATGTCAGACATCATTTGAGGTTCAAAATTGATAGACAGCATATTTATGCTGCCGACATATTTACCACAAACACACATATTTTGCTTCTATTTGTATTTTAATTTATAATAAAGTTATTTGGAACTCATTTGACACCTACAAAACATACTTACACACATATTCACGCACCCAGCTAGTATTTGGGTGATAATTTTTTGCTCTCTTATATTATTCTAATCAGATCACTTTTGATGATTAAAAACTAATTTGTTACTTGGGTGATTGAAAAAGGTTTCACCTAGGATTTATCTATATGATCAAATGTTGATTTCATAAAAATAGAGGAACAAAATGCAAAGAAACAGCAAAAAGGTGATTTAATGATTTAAAATGATTTAATGTTTTTTCATCTATTTAACTTGCAAAATAAAAAGCATGCTGAGTATTGTACGATTCCTTTATGGTATGATTTTTTCACAATTCAACCAATAGCTCGTATATGGTTAACATTGAGGAGCCTCATACGATTTCTAATGTTATATCATAAAAGATTTGTAAGATAATCTCTAAATAGATCCCAAAAGATTGCATCTACGACTAATGAAATTACCTTCCGCGGCTCTTGTATATAAATCATCTACATATAACAATAATCTTCCACGATTAAAATATGCTCATCCTTGATTAAAATTCCCAGCAAAAATTTCAAAAAGGTAATATGTTTTCGAATTAAGCATTTTTGATGGAAGCTCTTCCCTACTGGATTACCAACTTAATAAATAACGACACTAAAATAATCGAATCTTAAGAAGTACATACTTTTTTTATTTGGCAACACGTTCGCATAATCTCTTAAATCTAAAACAATCATTCTGCTCATTTATCAATTTTTCCATAATTTTTTAAAATTGTATGTTATGTGATTTGTAAGCGAGTAATGAAATTTGGTAATCAGAAAAGTAAGTCATTATATGGCAAATAGTTCTGATGGTAATGTGTCATTTTTTGCTTGGATGCTCTACACACGATTCACAATAGAATATTTTGCCGTTGAAAAGGCTAGGTGGGTAATGACTGTCAGTAATTTTCATTTCCATTATTCCATTATTTTATGGCTTGGTTATGGATGGCAACCCAACTTTAATTACGTTTCCACTTGCCAAAAGTCAGTAGTAGTGCAAATGGTTACATACATATTCACCATTTTCGAGATATTTCGTCTCAATCTTCAGTCAATTTAATTGGGGCTTGCTCTAGTATTTTAGTAAGCAGCACTGAACAAGTTTGATATGGTTGGATCCAGGATATCGCCAACCCACTCTTGTACCAGTCTCGTAACTATACTTTTTAATTAATCTAAGCTTAACTGATGCTTGTACTTTTGAAATATCAGTGCCCCTGTGGCGGAGTGGGTAATGCGCAAGCCTGTAATGCCGGAGGTTGTCAGTTCGAATTCCAAAAAATATCTGCTTAAAAATAAAATATAATTGCATTTGTAAAAATAAAAACTAAAAATAAAAAAATATAAGTTTTCATTGTTACAGTTAAGTGCCGGAATGAAATTTATAAATAATTTATATTGGGCCTGATTGTGTAAGGCGTATTTCAAATGCGACACGACTGTGAAAAGTTACAAGATGCATACAAAGTAACAATTGACCCCATTCATCGATACTAGTCCCATTTCTTGCATTGTAGTGTAACGGATAGCAACAGTTGTTAAATTCTATTTCCATATTACCCGCAAGAAATTTTTAGTTGATGCCTAGTTTTTAAAGCAAAAAGAGTGAAAAAATTAAAAAAATTAAAAAATCAAAATCTTAAAAAAATATTAATGTACAGATTCTTACATTCTGGTTACATCTCTATAACCATTTTTTTTTACTTTTCACATAATAATATCGATCAGTTGTTTTTACTATTGCAGTTACATTCCATTACAGTCGGCTAACTGAGCCTTAATGATATTTCTTTACGTAACAAATAAAAATGTTAAATTCAATTATTTAAATGTGCCATAACAATAATCATGCAAAACCAGCTGCTCGAGCCGAACATATCGGTAACATTGGATATGATTATACGTGATCCGCCAGAACGTTAAAGCCATAACCATAACCATAGAATCCAATTGAATTTTGTTTTTTTTTTTGCTATGGCCATAAACAGCTGTTTTCTGGATAGACATATTTATTGTTGCACTTTTGAGAGAATGAGAACATAAACAGCTGCTTATGGTTCTGGCAGCACTAAAACGTGAAACAAATATTTTTATGGTTGAGGCAATGGTTGTGGCTATGGCCGGTATGACGCGCTTGGTTGGACTTTAAATTTGCATAATATATAATAGTTATACTAAATGTTCAACCCAATAAACGTGATATATTTCATAAAATCACGTTTTAGTTAGTCCACAAATATGTATGTATGTATATTGCTTTAATTTATGTCAAAATTAATACACTTGGAGATCACGTACAAAGAGACGCATTAAATAAACAAAGTTTTGCCAAAAATCTGCAGTCAATACAGTTTGACAACTTATTTATTTATTTACATATAATATATAATAGAAGCGCAACTTTAATAAGAATTCAAAAAATATTATTGTCACTTTTCATTTGTATGCTAAGACGTGCGAGGGTTCTCCGCTTAATTTTGCTTGTTATTGTTTTTTTCGAATTGCGTCTACCATTAATCATATTTGAAGGGCATAGTGGCTCAATGACTTTGGCAATCATACAAGGAAGAACTCTTTTTAATACAAAATGCAAAAAAAAAATGATGGCGTTTTACAGTACGATCTCGATTAAAGCAATCGATTTGCATGGACTTTGCACAAGATGCTATAAAAAGAAATTTAAACGATTTAAAGGAATTAGTTATTTTTTCAAAAGAGCGATTTGGCAGAATTTGTGCTTGATCAGTAAAGAAACTATTTACAATTATGTATGTAGCTTTTTGCTCTCACTGCTTGTATATTGAGGATAAGTTGCATTCATACTCAAATGATTTGAATTCATTCAACGATTTTTGGATATAGCTGCTAGCTGGTAAGTTATTTTTAACTCTATAGTGCCTATTTATTTTTTGAAGTCTGTTAAACACTTTTTATTTATTTTATTTTAGCCCTCACTTCACTTTTACTTTTTAACTGACTTCAAAAAATCGAGGCAGAGGTTATAACTCGGTTCATATTGGACCGATTGTAAAAATTCTTTTATTGTCTGGGAGCTTCCCATTTGGCCATTTGTAATAAAAAATTAGGCAGGGATGCACCCACAAATTCTTTTATTTGATTTTATAATACTTTACTTGTTTGATTGCTGCGAAACCTAGCAAGCACCTTTAGTTCTTGTGATTACACAATTTAAGAGTTTAAAAATGGGCGGAGCTACACCCATTAAAATTTATTATTATATTTCACGTTGTTCTGCTTAACCGATTTTTACGAAATTTACCGCACACCTTGAGCTCTAAAATACACACAATCTTTAATTTGAAAAAATGGGAGGAGCCACGCCCATTAAAATTTAATATTTTATTACACATGGTTCTAGTTAACCGATTTTTTACAAAACCTAACACATACCATGAGCTCTGAAAAACATACAGTCCTGCATTTAAAAAAATAGGCAAAGGCGCGCCCATTTAAAATAAAATTTTATATTTGAAGTAACAACAGATTTTAAATTTTTATTTTATTTTTTTGTTTGAAAGAGTTTAATTCCAGTTTAATTGCATCAATTTTTTTCGAAAATGTTGTACCAAATCTTTGCAATTGAAGTCGGCTTTCATTTTTGGCAGAATTATTTTGGATGCAAAATATTTTGAGCATTATTAATAAAAAATAGTTTTAATTTATAAGAGGTTTAAAAAACAGTTATTCATAAAAAATTTGTTTCATAATAATTTTTTCAAACAAAATGATTAAAAAAACCTTAAATTTATTTAAAAGCACAATTGACTGATACTTTGCTTAATTTGTTTGGAAAGCATCTGATCAAAATTCGCATGAAACAAGTATAATTATTATTTTTTAACTAAGTTATACAGTAGGCACTCGTAGTGTGCAATGAACACTTATAGTATTAAATACCAGGATGTCGAAATATTGACGGTGGAGTACCACCATCATTTGAATCACCTCACTTTGAATTAAAATCATTTAAATTTTTAAACAGATTTTGGTTTTAATAACATTTGGCCGTATATTTATAATTTTCTCTCAATTAAACTTGTTATTAATATTTTTCCACTTTCTTGGAAAACCACTTTAAATATTACATTGCTACCACCGCCATTCACCTTAATTAAATTTATAAATTTTCTGATTAATTTTTAAAATGTTTGTATAATCCTTTAAACTTGCGCGTGTCTTGTTATTTCTATTGCAAAACATCATACGGCGCGTTTGAGTGGAAGTTGAAAACTATTCACGTAGCGGTCAATTCAATAATAATTTTTGCAATAATATTGTTTTTTATCATTTCATAGTTTTTCTATTGTTTTTTATTTTCAGCTAAAATTACAAAAAGTAAAAAAGCACGCAAAATTAGTAGAAAAAAAAAATAAAATAAAATAAAAGGTTTGCAGAGGTGAAAAGAAAAACAACAAAAAGAAACGATTAAAATGTAGAAGAAAAAATATTATTTTATTAATAAAGTCAATAATAATATTTTTTAAAAACAATTAAGGGAATAATATCATGTACAAAGAAAGGATAACAGCAATATACAGGAACAGCAGCAGCTGGCGGCAGCAGCAATTAAATGACAGTAAGCAGAACTTGCTTAACAACAAATGGCCAAAATGAAATAAAAGGTTAATAATAAGAATGATAAAGACAGAAATTTAATATTTTTTGCGGCTTTAAGAAAGCACCAGCAGTAAGAAAACATATTAAGAGTTTTTTTTTACGCAGAATTTCACAAACATTTTGTACCCTTTTGAGATTATCACAAAATGTTTAAATACATTCACATATATGTAGTTATGAAAATTAACAAGGATTTTGAAAAGCTTAATAAAATAAATTTGCCAAAAAAACTGTTTTAAGATCCAAGTCCCTCTCCAAGATCTCGCATACTTACATTTGAAACAAATACAAAATTTTAAAATTTTTCAAACAAAAACAAATTTTATAATTTGTGTGGGTTAGTCGAACGTTGTCTCTTTTATAATTTTTATAAGCCAGGCTTTAAAAATAAAAAGGACTAACTAAAGTCTTTGAGAAAAAATATTAAAAATAATGAAGTTCTTTTTCTTCAAAGTTTGGGAACCTGCAACAAAAGGGTTCCTGGATAACTGTTTATGCACGTTTCAAAATTGATTGCTTGTGGGTGTTTTTGTTTGTCTGTTTATTTATTCGATTTGAGGGTGGAGTTTATTAGGCAAACAGGCCAAAAAATATTACACTGCTGCTAAGCGTACGTGCATAAATATGTAACGGGTGTTTCAATAAGACATTTTAATTGAATAGCCCATTTTATGTGGGGTGTTCCCACAAGGCACTTAATTGTCAATAGGCCACCATTTAAACAGCTCTTATAACTCAACCTGTAAATTCCCGACAGATAACAAGTAAAAACAACGATTCCAAAACAATAATTAATAACAACTAAAATATTTTTGGATTGATTTTATTTTTCATTATTTATCAGCATACCCTCTTCCCTTTAATAAAAAAAAGCGATGATTTCTCTTAAAAATTTTATTTTTTTAATATCAAAATAAAATATCTTAATACAAAACCCTTTATATACTCTCAAGTACTTTCTTGGTCTTCGAAAATGTTGCTAAGATCTTTTTATATGGAATTTAATAAGCAGGATTTATCTGGAACTACACAAAATGAAATAAAATAAAATAAAAAAATTAATTAAATAAAAAAATTAAAATAATATAAAACAAAATAAAATAAAATAAAAAACAAATAATTAAATAAAAAAAGAATAAAATAAAATAAAATAAAATAAAATTAAATAAAATAAAATGAAATAAAATAATATAACAAAAATAAATTATTTAATATAAAATAAATTAAATTAAATTAAATTAAATAAATTATATAAAAATTTTAAACTTATTTGCTGGTGGTTCAGCTTGGTCTATATGCATTTCATTGTTGCTGTAACAAATCATCAGTAGACTTCAACCACAAATTTTGAATATCTTATGCACAGACTTTCAAGAACTATTTGAGAATTCACAAATAATAATATTTTTAAAATCACAAAAGAAAAA
Organism: Tachina fera; assembly: GCA_905220375.1. NCBI lineage: Eukaryota > Metazoa > Arthropoda > Insecta > Diptera > Tachinidae > Tachina > Tachina fera. The sequence goes on along the minus strand of LR999967.1, from coordinate 95,303,362 downwards.
TAAGCATAGTAGGCTTAGAAACTTATACAAAACCCAGCAAATAATTTATATTCGATATGAATCTATTTTATTTTTGTACACCCTTATACAATTAATAATTTATTTTATTTTATTTGTGGGGTTTTGTATAAGTTTCTGAGCCTACTATGCTTATTTTTCTGTCTGTGCATAAGATAAGAGGTTTGTGACTATTCAAAATGTGTGGTTGAAGTCTACTGATGATTTATTACAGCAACAATGAAATGCATATAGACCAAGCTGAACCACCAGCAAATAAATTTCAAATTAAAATATAATTATGACAATATGTCGAATAATAAATTTCTTAAATGATAAATTATATAAAAAAAATATAATAAAATAAAATAATAATATTAAAAACAATGAATTAAATTCAAATAGAATAAAATAAAATAAAATAATATAAAAAATTAAATTGAATTAAATTAAATTAAATTGAATTAAATAAAATAAAATAAAATAAAATAAAATAAAATAAAATAAAATAAAATAAAATAAAATAAAATAAAATAAAATAAAATAAAATAAAATAAAATAAAATAAAATAAAATAAAATAAAATAAAATAAAATAAAATAAAATTAAATTAAATAAAATAAAATAAAATAAAATAAAATAAAATAAAATAAAATAAAATAAAATAAAAAAAAATAAAAAAAAATAAAAATAAAATAAAATAAAATAAAATAAAATAAAATAAAATAAAATAAAATAAAATAAAATAAAATAAAATAAAATAAAATAAAATAAAATAAAATAAAAGAAAATAAAATACAACAAAATAAAATAAAATAAAATTAAGTTAAATAAAAAAATTAAATTAAAAGAAAATAACATAAAATAAAACTTAAATTAAAATAAAAGAAAATAACATAAAATAAAATATAATAAAACAAAATTAAGTTAAATAAAAAAAATAAAATAAAAAAATTAGTTAAATAAAAAAAATTAATATTAACTAAAATAAAATAAAATAAAAAAAAAATTAAATGAAATAATAACAATAAAATGATTACATTAAGCTAAATTCATGTTGTTTCAACTTTGCTCTTGGTATTATTTTAGTGTCAAATTCACATCGTTTCAACTTGAAATAATTTTGATTCAACATTTTGATTCAATAGTAGTAGAATATTAAAAAAAATATTTGCCATGTATGGTATGGTACAATAAAGATATTTCTTACTACAGCAAAAGTATAAATTTAACTTCAATATTAATAGTTGGTCAAAACTTAAAATTAATTTAAGGGTTAATTTGTTACTTATTTACATAGTAAAAATTAAACTTCATTATGGTTAAAGCTAATATTTCATAATACAATGCAACACAAAAATAGCCCCCCCTATAGATTAATTGAGTTATTTACTGATTCCATAAGCAAACTGTCTAGTTTTATATTTTATTAATAACTAAAAGGGATCGCTTATATCCTTCTTAAATTTACAAAAGATTATCGTCTTTACTCTGGCACCGCATTCCATCGTTTTGTTCAAGACAGCTGTTACAAGACCACAGCTCCTTCAACATGTAAATAAAATGCATCATATAATCTCTGTGATATAAATTTACACATTATCCTTAAATTTATCTACAATAATAAAAACAACAACAACAAACAAAACGTTCATTACCAAGTAAATGTTCTCAAAAAATTTTCTGCTTTTTGCTAAAGTTGCTGATAAATGTGTTTAAAATAGCAACAAAAAAAAATAAAAGAGTATCAAAAATTTTTTCTCTTGAAAGGACACAATAAACAATAAAAACAAGAACTAGAAAGAAACAGTAACAGCAAGGAAAACCTTCATCATATTGAAAGAAACCAACCGACCGACCAACATAAAGATTATCTGTGAATGACAATGTGTATAGAAAAAGTGAACAAAGGAAAAACATGTATTAACTTGATATAGTTTTTGAAAGAATAAGTGAAAAATTAAAGTATTTGCTTTTAAATAAATTTAAAGTTTTGTTGCAGAAAATCTAAGGCAATACTTATATTCTATATAAAGCAATTGCAATCTTGAAGGACAAAATACAAGCTGAATCTTTTAGTGCAGCAGTGTTATTTATTTCGTTTGTAGCAAGAAATTATTAAATAAATTTGATTTTCTAAGAAGCTCATTTTATGTAGCTTAACTATTTACTTTAACCATGATACAAGCTTACATAAAAAAATTTAAAATTATAGTTAAATTTTCCAGGGCTAACATTAGCGAAGATTGCTTTTGCTCCTCGTAGAAATATAAATAAATTCACTAAAGTGCGACTTTGACTCGCGCACTAACTCTAGATATGCTAGATATGTATGTAATACTATACGAACTTTAGCCCATATAATATATACACTGAAAGAATTTTCAGCAGAAATTCTATGAATTTCGACATTAATCTAATGAAAAATTCATTAAAATTCAACAAACTTCACGATTCGTTCGATTAATGAAACCACCCAGGCAGAAAAAGACAATAAGCAGGACGTTGCTACGATTGTCTGCGGGTACAACTAACATCAGTACAACATTCGTTTACCAAAATTTTAATGTACTCATAACATTAAAATGATAACGCCAAATCACCGTCCTCCGACTCTTGTTTTCAATGTTTTCACAACATTCTAAATACAAATTTTTAGGGTCGTCACAATGTAAATTTCCCAACTTAAGTCAAATTTTTGTATTTACGGTGTTGAAGCGGTAAAGAATTATTGTAAACGGGGTATTTGGGGAACTAAAGTCAAATTTTTGTATTTACGGTGTTGTAGCGGTATAGAATTATTGTAAACGGGGTATTCGGAAATTAACGTCGGATTTTTGTAAATACAATGTTGTAGTGGTATATCATTACTAAGGACGCGGTATTTGTAAACGTTAAGTCATATTTTTGTGTTCACAGTACGGTACAAAATTTTGGAAGAGTCGTAATTTTGTATTTACAGTGTTGTGATGGTACATATTTTTTGGGCAAAGTCACAATTTCTGCCTGGGAAGTTTCGTTAAAATTATTTTATTGAAAACTTCATCAAATTTATTTAACAGTGTAATGCAGTGTAATGCAGTGCTATAACTTCATCGAAACAATAAAAAATTTTCATGAAAATAATGAAATAACTTAAATATAAAAGGGATTCTTAATAATTAGAAAATATTGTTGTCATAAATCCAATAAAATATTCTAACGAAACCAAAATATCAAGGAAGCAGTTCCAATGAAATTGTTTCACTATATTCATGAAATTTTACACTGAAAATTGTGAAATTATCATTAGAATTGTGAAAAATTTTCAACGAAATTGTTTCATTGGATTTATGAAGCAAAATTCTTTCGGTGTAGTTTTGAAATTTTTTCGTTTTTGGGGTTTTTTTTTGTTTTTTCGGTTATGGCGATTTTTTTAGTTTAAACGCTTCTCATTTTGACAATATTTTTCGATTTTGGTGTTATTTCACTTTAGCGATTTTTTTCATTTTAGCGATTTTTTTTGTTTGGCTATTTTTTTTGTTTTTTACGACTTATTTTAGTTTTAGAATATTTTTTTAATTCGGGGCATTTTTTCGTTGTGGCGATTTTTTCCGGTTTTTGAAGATTTTTCGGTTAGGCGATTTTATAATTTTGGAGTTTTTAAGTTTTAATGTTTTGGAAAATTTCCAGAGTTTGCCTATTTCGGTTTCAAAGATACAGCAAGTTTTGAAACCCCCTTGAATTTTTAACTCTCATGTATTTGTTGTCTTAGCGGCCAAAGTTCTACATACTCTGTCCAAATGTTAGGTGCGCAGATCTTACGGTTCTCGAGCAAACAGCCTTTGACGGACAGACAGATGGACAGGGTAGCGAAAACAATAGGGATCCTTTTCACCTTTGGTATACGGAACCATGAAAATTGCGTGAAAGTATCTATTTTCTGGAAATTCTTCAACGTGCAAGTGGTATGAGAGCACATATGGTTTCGTACGACTGAGCATCTTTTCAGTTCTCTTTCCAAATCGCTTCAAATAAGCTGCAACACGAAAATAATTATTTATGGCGAAAACCATCAAATCGTCAAAGTGGCCAAAAATCGTGTGGCCTTAAGTTATAAAATAAATATTTAATTATCTATGCTTTAAGTTTCAATAAAATTGGTAGAAAACTTTCTGGGAAGCAGTAATTTCTCTGTACCATCCTTTCGATCCTAGATTTCAAAAATTAAAAAGCCTTTGTGCCTTTTTAGTTAAGTAAGTTCGAAATCAATTAAGAGTTACGGAGATACTGTAATGAGTCCCTACCTTTTTCTTGGCTCTTAGTTGTAATAATAAATAAAAGTGTTCTTTTAGACGCACTTGCTATTATTATGCGAAAATTCTACTTTATTTCCATTATTTTCTTTCCCAACTAAAATTTGTACAATTTGTGCTTTAAGCTCAATGGATCACTCGTTTTCATTGCTTATGTTCTGCTCATTACAAAAGCATAAAACACAACAAACGCAAACGTTTCCTTCTGCTTATTTACACACTCGACTTTAAAGTAAAATTTGGCGAGAAACCTTTTTCTCTTTTATGTGCGATTCCTATTGGTTACTTTCTTCAAAAGTGATTAAATCAGTGACGTTAAAGGGGAAATGTATTACAAAAATATTGAGCCATAAAATTAATTAACTTTTCTTTCTTGAGAAATTTAATAAAAGCATTTCTAAAATATGTATATTTAACTTTTCTTTTAATGGAAACTAAATTCTCAAGCCACCTTAACACTCACTCACCTAAACTTTTACCAACAGCTGGGTGAGAAGTTCAACGAAATAAATATTTTAACAACTTCACAGGAAAACAAAAAATGTTTTTCAAAAACTTTGTAAAATGTTAAAAGAAATAACGGTAAAATTATTTAATAGCAAAATGATAGATGCAGAAAAATACAAAAAAAAGTGGGCAAAAGTAAAATGCACATTATAAATCTGAAAGTATTGCAGCAGCTGTTGCAACCCAGCAAGCTTTGAGGTGTGAATTCAAATCATGATGAAGGCTTTAATAATTTAATTTAATTGAAATTCTACTGGAATTTTTCCTAGATTAAAGAAAACTTAACCACGTTTGCTTTAATCTAGTATAAAATTCTTGTAGATGAATATGCGACTCGACATAGGCAATGCTGCTGATAATTTAAGAATATTGTTGTTAGTTTACAAAACTCAACTTTTAAAACAGAAATTACAGTTAATTCAATTTCTTAAAATGAATTGTAGAACATTTTATAAAATTTTTCTAATGAAATAATACATAAATTAATAAAATGCGTATACTTAATATTTATTTTGGATTTTATATTACTAATCCGTTTTAGGGATTGCATTTATGTTAGCGATGCACAGTGGGAGAAATTACCAATCTAGCGGAGATATATTAACAACTTCTGAACTAATGCTTATATTTTGATTTGTAAAAATGTTTATATACACATAAAATAGAATTTATACAAAAAGAAGTTTTAGTCTAACTTGATATTTTGTTAGTTATTATTTTTAATTTTTTTTATAAAAGTGCTCTAGTCAGAGTCTGATAAAATATAATATGACATTCTATTTTCATCATCCGTAATAGACAGAAGATTTAAAACATCATTATCTAATATTTCAACATGTTTTGAAGAGGGCACTGTAGTTTTCGACAACATGGTAATGAAAGGATCTGAAGGATCCATTGTGTTTTTTCGCTGTTGTTTTATACTTAGAGAAATGTATGGGTTTATTATAATGTAGCTTAAGAAAAGACCGCTACATATTTCTATAATACCTGTTTACTCAAATGTAATCGAATGATTTAGATAAAAAAAGAAATTAAAAATTAAATAATTTTTTATTTATTTTCTGTATTTTAAACCCACTTTATGATTATTTCATAAAAAATAGTATCGTGTTTGGAAAATTTTAAACAATATCCTGGTAGGAACATTTTTAACTTTAAGGCGGATCTGGGTAAAATAAACACGAAGAGTAGATAAAAATATCTCAACAACTTCGTAGTGCAAGCAAACTGATTAGGAATTGAATCGTGATTTTTTTTCAAAAAGCAAAAGTTGAAAATTTAAATTTTTGCCGCTAAAATTTAAATAAGACACATAGTGCAATAGAACATAAAATAAAAGAACATAGTGGATATAAACTGTTTTCTCAATTGTCAACGGATGATTCTCTGTCACTACCAATCTTTAAAATAAAAATGCACAATACTTAAATTTCAAATGCACATTTCAAGCAGTTGCCATTGTGCTTGCTGGGTACTGGCTTCCCAGTGTTCTAAGAGAATAAGAAAAAAAACTGGGCAAATAATAAAGTTTAAGAAACAGAAGACAAACTATTTATTAAGTGCACCACAGCCAGCAGCCACTAGCGCCTTTGTGGTGTTTAATGGCAAATGATACTTAAAGCATATAAATTTTTTTATTATTTTTTGTAAGTGAGTGCAACAATATGCAAAGTTGAAGTGATTCAGTTTATTGCACGTGAAATTTTAGCACTTGTCTCTTGATATTTGTTATAAATAATTTATGGGAAATATTGCACTACAAAATAACTTCAAGGGAATTAGTTTTAAATAAAATCAAAACTTAAGTGAAAGGAGTGAAAATTATACAAAGTAATGCATAACAGAATAAACTACATACTTTAGTTTTTTATATGTACATATATAGACAATATGAATGTTGTTAACAAAACTTTCAACTGAGCATATAAAATATAAAAAATTTTCATTCAGTTGTATGAAAGCTTTCAAAAAAGCGAATTCATTTTCTCTTTTTTCCCAAATTAACATATAAAACATTTAGCTATCAAAAATATTAGCTAGCTACCTTTTATTTTTAATTTATTTGGCAATTGATAAAATCAGCATCCGGCAAAATACACTACTGCACTTTGTGATGATACGGCAGACTTAAAACACTCTCTTTACTCCACATGCCAATATCGGAGTGCACTGAAAAAGAGCCTACATATCCTAAAGGTGTTTTAAAATACAACAAATTTGCACAACATTTTTTTCAAATGTTTTACTATAAAAGCCCGTATAATAAAGGCAAAGTTGTGCATATCACTTAAAATGAAAACTAATTTAAGAAGACAAAAAAATATATATGTATGTATAAATATCACACGTTTTCTCAAAAAACGTTATAACTCAAAAAATGGGATTTTCTGATATCGTTCTACATATTATGTAAAAATTTCATATAAAAATCCTCTTTACTCAACTCTTGGGAGAAAAATAAAATTTTCTTTTTGCATTATATTATGTGTAAATCGAAAACTTTAAACTCCTTTTTTGGCAAACACATCAGATAAGTCGTAAAAATTTTTTTCTTTAACTGATATATGTGCGCTGCCTAAAATATAATATATGCTGCTACAAATTCGTTCTTAATTATTTAGCTGGATTCCGATGGTGCCTTCTAAAAAAAATTTTTTGCAAGTGAATTTTTTTTCTATGCAAGAACTAAAAAACGTCTGCTACATGTGTGGGTTTTCGCTTACAGTTTAGCAAATATTCAAAAAAAATTAAAATTTTGTCTTTTTACTAACCTTAGTCTACGGTTCTGCTAATGGAGAATGTCAAGTCTTATTCAAATTAGAAAAAGAAACTTATTACACCGCGTTACAAAAACGAACTTTTTTTTCTGTCCTATGAACCAAATATACTTTTTCGGAAAGGGAAGAACAAATCAAAATACACGTGTATCGGCGATTTTCATGTACACATCAGAATTTTTTTTGTATAAAATATAAAGCTCGTAGTGCCCATCTGTCTGAAAAACTTTGGATAAGTTTTTAACCCTTTTTCCGTGATCGAATCGAGCTAAGTTCTTGCAGGCAGACTCGTGGAAATGTCTGTATCATGTCAAATTTTTTTGGAAATTTTTCTCTTTTTTCAGAATAACTTGAAGGGACTCCAAATTTTTACATCTTTACACTACGTGTATATGAAAAAGTATATTGGGTTCATAGGACAGAATGTGTGTAACACGGTGTTATGAATAAGTAACAAAATTTGTAATATTGTAAAAAAAATCGTATCAAAATTACAATTGTAACAAATTGTAAAAATGTAAATTAAATTGTTGAATAAATTCAGCGAATTGCAACTTTGATTCACGCTCGAAGGATTCCGTACAGACACTAGATACGTAATTCAACACGAACTTTACTATATTATATATATAATATATAGTTTTTTCCATTTTGAACGGCTTTTTTAGTTTTGGCGTTTTTTCGGTTTTGGCGATTTTTTTAATTCTTGGCGTTTTTTTTAGTTTTGACACTTTTTTTTCTCGTTTTGGCAACTTTATTCGATTTATGGCGTTTTTCCTTTTTGGCGACTTTTTTTCGTTTTTGGGATTTATTTTTAATTTTTGGCGATTTTTTTCAGTTTGACGATCTTATAATTTTGGTATTTTTTAGTTCTACCGTTTTTGTAAATTTCAAGAATTTGCCTTTTACGGTTTCCAAGATACAGGAAGTTGTCAAAATTACTTAGTCAAAATTGCATTAACTGATAGAACAGCCTTTAATTAAATTTGAATTCAGTCGTTAAGCAGCTCTGGGTCGGGGAACATCTCTCGCGTCATCGTAATTATTTCTTAAGTGCGGTCAGGCTTGTGTGTGTTGTTTGGCCTTCGAGAGTTTTTCGTCTCGCTCGCACTGGTTGACTGATCTGCCACGGATAACCGTATAATCTGGCGGTTTTTTGTGGAATTTCTTTAACAACCACGTTGCCTACTTCCTATGTGAAGGCATAGGTCGTGTACAGTCAGTCACAAAACCTTATAAAATACTGTTAATACCATCTTGGGCATATGGTCTACGTTACTCCGCCCATATTTGTGCAACACCATATTATGCAAATTTACTTTGCATTAATATGTTTAATAAATAAATAAATAAATTTGAATTTTATTTTTTTTTAAATTTAAATGTTAATTGTTGTAGTCTGTATAAAAATACAGTAATTTTACAAATTTCAAGCGTCAATATACATACATATACAATTGCATGAATGTATATTACATGGAATTTTAAAATTTTTGGTTGCTTGTTTTAGAACACTCTTTAATTTTTAACTGTCAAGTATTTGTTGTTGTAGCGGCCAATGCTCTTCATACTCTGTCCAAATTTCAGGTCCGTAGCTCTTACGGTTCCTGAGAAAATAGTATGTGACGGACAGACGGAACGCGTAGCGAAAACAATAGTGTTTCTTTTTACCTTTGGTGTACAGAACCCTAAAAAACTTCGATTTTAGCCGTTGTTTGCAGCAAAAAGTGGGTTAATTATTTCTCTATTATAAAAAAATTTTGCAAAACTATGAATACCAACCCCATATTTTTACGTATTTAAAAGATTATACTATAAGAAATATTTTAAAGGAATTTTTTGTTCAAACTCTTCGTTATTGAAGTTGCTAGATCGTTTCGAATTAGTACTATTTTTGTTATAAATATCAAATTTAAGACCTTTTTTTGTCAAACTCCAAAGCTGTAAACAAAAAATTTATTATGCCACCTTTTTAAATTTTTTCAAACATCTTATCTGCGCCCTTGCGAAAAATAAGGAGAATACAGCAAAAATACTGAAAATCCCAATTTTGGGATTTAGCAATTCTTTCTTAGGAGTTACCGGGAACTCAAAAACAAATTATATGTTTTTCTACTTTCTTTGTATTTATTGCATCACTTTAATATTTCTTATATTTCAAAACTTTGCTTACATTATTTTCTGTTGCCATTTTGTGATAATCATATTTTCTATTAATGTTGGGCAACAGGGAAAAGTTGCCATTTATAATACAAATTTAAATTTCAGTTGCTTAGTTAATCGGTAGCGCAAGCGAGAACCATACATAAAAGTGTCATCAGTATTAAAGAAAATAAAAAAAGGAACACACTATTTGCTTATTTATATTACAAAATGACAAAAATTATTTCCATATAAATTTGCATTTAAGAAGCTTTCTTTATATTAAGACTGCCTGTTTCCAATCAATATTATGTTGGAATATTGGCTTTAAAAGCTGCTTCACAATTTATTTTATATGCCAAACAAAAACATAAAGTACTTGTATGTAACTTTTGTTTTCCATTTTTATGGAAAAGCCAAATAGAGTAATTAACATACCTGTGATAGCTTTTTGCCATTCTCCATTATATTTTCCCTATAATTGGAACGTGTTTGTTCATTTATTCCATTATGGCCATCTTCATTGTCCTCATCATCTTCGTATACATCACAGCTATTGTCCGTATCAAAATCTTCATTTATGGCCACTGAATGGTGTTGTTGTTGTTGTCGATGTTTGTATTTTTGTCTTTTATGTCGCTCGTTATCAATTACCAACGTTGTAGGCTTTGCCGCTCTATCAGCACTTCGCACAATTTGACCATAATGGTGACCATTAAAATCACCCTCATCATCGTCATCACCATCATCATCATCATCATCCTCATCGCTTTCATGATAATAGACGGATGATGAGGAGGTTATTGTTGTTCTACGTGATGGCAATCGCACCACTGCCGCCTGGCTACCAACAAGACAGTTTTGTTCCTCAACATCAGCTGCAGTGGAAAAATCTCCACAACTGCCCGTAGTACTGCAGCCACCAGCACTTCCTTTAGCATGTATGCCATGTCGCTGATGCTGTTGTTGACTTGATGTCATGTGCTTTCTGGCTACAAGTACAGCTGTATCAGCTGTCAAAGTTGTTGAAGTGGGCGCAAGGGGTGAGTAGAGACTCGTACCATCTTCCATTTCATAAGTCTCACTTGTATTTGGATTTGTATAGACATCATCAATACCAATAAAATGTTGATGCTGTTGTGAGCAACCAGAAGTTGATGTGGGTGTTGTGCCACTGGCACTGCCATAACGATGGCTTGTCGAAGTGGTGTATGGATATGAGCTGCCCAATGTTGAAGACTTACAACTCTGCTGTGATGTTGAGACATTGTTGTGATATATGGAACGGTACATGGGACGGGAGGGGCTGTTGATGAAAAATTTGAAAGCAAAAATGTAGAGCAAGTTTATAGATATTTCCTTTTGTTTTTTTTTTTGGTGGTACTTATTTAAATGTAGGTATATATGTACATATAAGGACTATAAATTTAGGACAGAATGTTTATGTTTTAAATTATTGTTAATATACGCCTTACATTAATATAATGGAAGAGTGGTTGAGTAGGACAGTTTATAAATTTCCTTAATAAAACCCAAAATATTGTCGGCTTCATGTTCATAAATCAATCACTCAAGGACAACTTGGGCTTAACTAAAACGGCCGATAATTTGTCATGTCGTGGAATTCTAAATGGTGACAAATGAAGTGGGCAGATAGTCCAGAATAATACTCAGGAAAAAGTGTTAACATGGCATGCGTATACATGTCTATGCGCTTTGCAGTTCTTGAATTCTAATATGAAAGTTGTATAGTTGAGACCTATGCACACGGTGTGTATATGTATAAGAAGCGATTTGACTTTTTTAGGCCGTTCATAATTTTGTTTTGTTTGTTTGTTTGATTTGTTGTTTGTTTGTTGTTTTGTTGTTTTGTTGTTTGACCTCATATGCCAAGTTTGAAAGTGCCTAAGACATTCTCATGGCCTCACTGACTGGCCGACTCTTCAATATTATATAGCAATTCTGTGCAGCTAGAAATCTGAAGTTTGGATCAGAGAATAACCAACTAAAAAAATCAGAAACGCTGAAAATGTTTACCAGATGAGCGGGTTGTCAGGCCCATAAATTTGAGATATAAAAATTAAAATTAAAGCGTTTGAGAGATTTAATTGAAAGTAGGGATGCACTTATGTACAGAATTAGATTTGCGTCTTCAAAGGGCTTATAAAATTTTAAACTTGTTTTTCATAAACTTCGGCTTAACACAATTTAATTTATCATATATTTATTTTTCACTTGCAATCGAAATTAACTTGCACAAGAAAATTTTTAATTTAATAGAAATGGAAGGGCTTACGCCCATAAATTTTAAAGATATATTTTGCGGCAGAGAGCTGAAAGTTTCTACAACAGTAGGCCTAGTTGCGTCACTAACTAGAAAAATCTGAAAACCTTGAGTTTTAAGCCAGGGAGGTGGGGCCACGTGACTTTGTAGAAACTTTGTATACACATTGCACTCATGCAAAGCTTCAGTTTTTCATTTTCAAAAGTGGACGTTACCACGCCTATACAAATTAATTAACCTTTTGTTTCAATATACTTTAATATATTATATACATATTAATTTTATTTGTTTTATTTTATTTTTGAAACTCTTAAAATGAAATTTCACATGAGAATATTCAGTTCAAAAATATGGGCGGGGTCATGCTCATAAAAATTTAAAGTTATATTTTTCGCTAGAGCGCTACAATTTTATACAATACCAGACTCATGTAAAACTAAACAACTAAAAAATTTTAAATTCTGGAATTTGTAGACAATAGACAAAATTAACTCGTTTGAGCGAATTTATAGTAACTTGGCATACACATTGCACTTATGCAAAGTTTTAGTTTTTTATTTTTAAAAGTGGGCTACCACGCCTTTACAAATTTATTATATACTTCGCCTTAGCAGAATTTAATTTATTATATACATATTTATTTTTCATTAAACACTTACAATGAAATTTAATATGCGTCACAAGCACTGGCCACAAGAAAAAATTGAGCTCAAAAATATGGGCGGGGTTACGCCCATACAATTTTAAATTTATATTTTTCGCTAGAGAGCTGAAAATTTCTAAAACAGTAGGCCCATGAAAGTAATCAACCAGAAAAAATTCTTAAATCCCGAAATTTTAAAACAGTGGGTGTGGACACGCCCCTAAATCTCAGAACTACATACTAAAATTAAAGAGTTTGATCCTAAATGATTCAATTGAAACTTTCCCTAACTATTAACCTATATGCAAAGCTATATTTTATTTTCTTAAAAAGTAGGCGTGACCTAGCCCCTAAAATCTTAAACTTTTGTTTTATGTATATACTTCGGCTAAGTAGATTTTAGTCCATTATTTATAAATTTCTCATAAGCCACTTCCGACAAAACCTTACTTGAACTATAAGCCCTGTAGTGCGATTCACTAACTTTTTTTAACGATAATCGCATCGTTAAAACAATTATAATGGAAACTTATAGAATTTGCTATTCAGTAACATTTTTAACGATATCCACAGTAGGTTAGTATCAGCTGTGTCGTTATTTAAGCGACAATAATTTATGTGCAGTTAATTTTATTTACAAAAATCAACAGAAAATATCAGCTGCGTACTATCGTTAAGAAGAAGTTACAGAATCACACAATCGTTATTGCAAGCGACAGAATGTATAGGCAAAAATTATGATTGTTGGATCGTTAAAAGTTACTGAATTGCACCACTGGTCACTGCAAAATATGGAGTAAAAAAAGTGGGCGCGTTCACACCCATTTAAATTACTTTAAATTTAAAAATATATTTTTGAGCTAAAAAGCTGCAATTTGGTACTTAAGTAGGCCTGGCTGAGTAACAAGCTAGAAAAATCTATAAACTAGGATTTTTTTTTAAATCAGAGAGGTAGTACCACGCCCATAACAATTTAATGCCATTTTTTATAGTTTAGAGCTGAAATTTTGTAGCCAAGTGGACTTGAAGGAAACTGTAAGACACTTTCAGGCATCTCTAGAATAATTTCCAATAGATATTTTTAAAATTTGTGTTGTAATTTCCAAAAAACAAGAGGCTATGATTTTGGACTATTGGATATTAATCTAGAGCATGTACGTCCAAACACACATACACTGATATTTGCAGTTTCTTTGCAAAGTAAGAGCAAGCATTGCTGTCACCGCTATCTGATTGGCTGTTGTGCCATCGTCGGTGTGAAAGCATAAAAGCTCTTTTGTAAAAGTTTGCCCATGGTGCATATGGCTTGGACGTAGCTGGTCGAGAGACGTTTAGGAGTATACTCCATTATTTCTTTTACGCCTTAAGGATTTTTTACTTATTGTCACTGATATGTCTATATACAATTTCACACTGTTACTACTTTAATGGGACTATAAATTTTAAAAATATTTTACTAGACATAATTTGCTTTTTTGGCGTAAAAAATAACTTCAAAATGCAAATTAATATTGTAAAGTTATATAAACTAATCACTGATACACTATATGTAATTTACTTACTTATAATCATATTTTGGTGATGCAACTTCATTACGCCTTCTGGACATCATAGAGTTGGCCCGATCTCCTCGGGCGGCAGCCATCATATACGTCCACATGACGATTCATGACATTAAAAAATAAATTCGCTCTGCTTATATCACATGCAACATATTAATGAGTTTCTTTATATAATTTTTGGCATAAGTTTATGCAACAGTGTGTGTTGTTGTTGAACGTTTCTGTTCATCTGGATGTTTCACTTATTTCACTAGCAAACATGACAACTGGATTTATTACACCGTAAATTAAACTTTTGGTCTCTTACTAATGCGTGTATTGTATTGATTTATGGGCTTAATCACATTGATTGGCACATGTAGTCTTAAACGCAAATAAAATATTAAGTCAACTCATACACAAGTGACGAATGAATGGAAGGATGGATGGATGGATGCTCTTTCTTTGGTTGAATAAATTGGTCCTAAAATTATATGGAGAAGAACATAAGTATTTAGTTGTGGCATTTAGCTACGGCTGGATAAATAATTTAATAATATTTAAAAAATTCTTAAAATGATGATTTTAAAACGATGATGGGGTGTTGTTAGCACTATGGTTTGTGGGTAAACTTGCGTGACACGAAAAAAAAAATATTCCAAAAAAAATTTCAAAAACTTCTGTTGTTGACTATGGGATATAAGTCAACAAAATTCTGTATTTGATGGAAACACATTACTTAGGTTACGTTCACACTTGGCAAATATTTTAACGAAAAAGCGTTACCACTAAAAACGAATGAAAAACATTTAAGTTAGACATTTGTTATTAGTGCAATCCCAAATTATTACTTTACTCATTCAGTAAAAATATTTTTTTATTAAAAATACATTGACTGCATCCGGTCAAAAATACTTGTGTGACAACACTTTATTCTTGGTAAAGCAAATATACAATTTTTTTTAATCAAATATGCAAAAATCGTCAGAACATAAAATTCAATATTTTTTTTTCAATTGAATCGGTGATATTCATATTCAAATATCAAAAGTAAAATCGTATAAAACACACATAAAGCTTTGATTTCGATGAAATATATATTTCGCCATAATGCTTGGACCTTGCCATTATGTTCGAAATGCAATCTAATTAAACTATCACCTCCAGATTGTTTGTATTAGTCGAATCTATGGAAGTAGTTTTCGACCACTTTTGTGAACATTTAGTGCGATATCTCGTTGGTATTTTGGTATTTAAATGCTGATGAGGTATTTAAATGTATTTAAATGCTGATGAGTACACATCTGGCATTTGTTGTGTTGTCATTTTGCAGTGTCATTTTCAAAATCTGTACAATGCCGTTCCCACTATACTTTTTATATGGAGAGCAATAACACACAAAACAAAAATATCAAAAATGACAAACGTTGCCACCAGTATACACTATTGCGATGTCACAAAATTTGCATGCCATATACTCAGCTTGAGAAGATTATCAGCGTGAGCTCGGTTTTTGACGTAGCCTTACAAAAAATTCTAAAGGCATCAAAATGCATGATCTGGGTGGCCAATAGAAGTCGCACAGTGAAGCCAAAAGCTTTTTTTCAGGGATAAATTCATGTCTCCCCAACTACAATAGTGAGGTTCACTAAATTTGATATGGGGAGAGAAAATTACATATTCTAACAAAATCTTGATTATATAGGAGGAGGGAGGCGGGTACGACCCGCACAAAGTAATTATAATTTTTCCTACAATTTCAGAGCTAAAAAAGTATGACGCAGCAGATTTTGTGTGGATTATTTTTAAGAAATACATAGTAGTAATTAATTTTTTATATAAGAAATACCAAATCAGAAACGAAATGCATATAAGCAGTGCTTAACCAATAAAAATAGCGAAAAATCATGATTTTTTTATTCACGTCTTTGCATTGGATACGAATTATCTAAAAACGATTTTTTAACAAACCTAGGAAAGTTAGCTCGTGGGAGCATGAGAATTAAATAATTAAAATCACACACGTTGTTTTCTTAAATAATTATTGCGGGAAAAATGCAAGATTCATTTGACTAAGAGATTCATTTGACTAATGCAAGATTCATCAGTAATAAATCAGGACATTTGTACATGTCTAATAAAATCACATACAACAATGACAAACATTTTTTTATAATCTTGCCAATACCCAGCAAAGCATGTCGATTATGACAACTATGATCACCCCGTAAGGCTAGAAAAGTGGTCAAGTATGAACCACCATTTTTTTTAGCAAGTTTTAACTATTTTTGCGAGTTCATCGGTTGCCAAACAATCCATATTCGTAAAAGATACACTTTTTACTGGACAAATTTCACTTCAGATGAGAGATACATATTAAAGGCCTGCGTTAACAGTCTTGAAATGTAAATACGTCTTGTTTTTTCAGTGTATTCCCGTTGCATGCATTAGATTAAACTAGAGGTCTTCAAAACCGCGTACAGCATATGTGCGTATGTACGTGCATGACATTTGTATAGGCTCCCAAGCGAATGAAGAATCAAGCATCACAAATTCTTCCTTCACGAAGTATTTTCGTATTTACTCCTATACCTGCAATAACTGAAACAAATGTCTTCGCTGCAGTAAAGCATTTAAAAAAAAATACCTAATGTCCTAAAAGTTGTTGTAAGTGGTCTTTTGCAGGGGTTTAATATGTATATAGCAGCTGACAGCATTGCCAGACCGGTGCACAGTAGTTTAGGCCAAAACTAAAAACTTAATATTGAAAATTCATAATTAAGTCTGCTCTAATATGACAAAACATAACAAATTAAACGTAAACAAAAATAAGCAAATTAACTAGCATGTGAATGAATCAAAACAATTTAGAAAAGTTACGTATATAAAGCAGAAATCTACATCAACTGATAACACACACACAGTGGACCAAACACAAAAGAACGCTGATGATGAAGGTTTAGTGTGTTAGTCAAAATATTTATGTACAACTGATTCTAGTGTTATTTCTTCATTAATAATTATCACATGTAATTTGGCTTACAAAGCGATACGAACTTTCAAATCATAAATATAAAAATAAACTTTCTTTTTTCCACCAAGTTGTGAGTAAATTGAAAGTCGTTTTTTGGCAAAGTGGTTTCTTTGAGTTATGATGTTCTTTAAGTAAATGAGCGATGAGTTTGACGATTGTCATTAATTTTTTTAAGTGCACTCCCCGCATTGGCTTATCATGACGACGATATACAAGGAAGTAAAAATGTGTGTGAAACCATATCAGCCTGATGAATGAATTAAATATATAGCAAGTGGTGGTGGCACGTATGGTTTCACGCTGAGCTGAAACAATTAACAATTTTGGGTCTTGTCAGTGAGTCTGACAGATGATGATGGGGATAATCTTGCGACAGAGTTGAATGTAATACGCCACATCAAAAGCTCTACATCTAATTTAATAATTTCTAATTATAATAATATTCTAATAATTTCTCAGGTTGTTAGTTTTGGTCCTTTAATGTTTTTGGGGGCAAGGGTGGGGGTGGTAATAGATAGTGTTGCCAGTAAAAACCTTTTTTTATTCAAACATGGTCATTTATTTAATTCTATTTCGATTTGAAACTTTGTGTCTTGCTATGCATTAGGCGGCACTGGCTTAAATGCAAATTTTTAAATTGAAAAGTTTCTATTTTGATTGATGCCATATATGTAAATTAAATTATACTATACTCTTATTATTTGTTTTTACCTTTACATTTATATATACGTATGTAGGAAATACTGTAACCATAAGACTTACTCAATGAGACGAAAACTTAAACAAAGAAAACTTTCAGCAGCCAAACAAACTTTTAAATGAGCTGCCCGTAGAACAACAAACAAATAAAAGTAATAAATAACTGAAATATTATTTAAGGATAAAAGTTATATTTTAGCCAAAATGGCAAACTGCCAAACTAAAACAAAAATGCATTTAATGGAAAGCAAAGCCCTAAACTACAAGAGGCAGACCACAAGGAAAACTATATACGAGTATCCTTGACTCACAGTTAACCCAAACAAATACCAAAAAAAGTTAAGCTGTTTGTTTTTAATGACCTTATGCAAACATTTACTGCAACATTGCATTCAAAATAAATAAAGTCATGATGAATTCAAATTATTAAAAGTCAAAAGCTGCTCAAATATTTCGAAAACGCAAGATGGCTAAAAAAAATTCTTAATATCGAGTTATAACCACCTAAAAAGCTTAACGGACACATTTTTTAGAAAAAGTTTTTTTTTTAGGAAAATCGATTATTTACGATCGCACACCATCGATTTTGGGCAAAAATTTAAATTCGAATATTAGGTCACTTAAGTTTTTTTTGGCGATTATGGCAAGATATCAACACTCGTTTCTATTTTAAACCGTCTCCAAAAAAATGGAGGGGATTAACAATTCGTCTCAAATTTACTTTTTTTGATGTGTAGAGTATCATAAGTCAGTGCATTTTTGACCGATTGTAAAAATTTGTTTCTTGTCTGAGAGGGTATTGCTTTTAATTGGTCCTATTGTAAAAAAAAGTGGGCGGGGACACGCCTACAATTTTTTATATAATTTTATGATATTCTACTTATTTGATTGCCGCCTTTGGTTTTTGTAATTAAACAATTTTAAAATTATAAAAATGGGCGGAGTTACGCCCATTAAAATTTATTATAATATTTCACGCAGATCTACTTAACCGATTTTTATAACACTTACCACACAAATTGAGCTGTAAAATAGACAAGATCTTTTATTTAAAAAATGGGCGGAGTCACACCCATTAAAATTTAATGTCTAATTTTACGTGGTTCTACTTTACCGATTTTTACAAAATTTAACACACACCCTAAGACACAAAACACACAATCTTGAACTTTAAAAATGGGCGGAGGTTCACCCATTAAAATTTAATTTTATATTTCATGTACTTCTCCTAATTTTTTTCTATCAGATCTTTGTTTTGAAGTCGGTTTTTTTTGGTAAAAAGAATTACAAACAATGCCAAAACAAAACTTTTGGCATTCTAGCGAAAGTTGTTGTATTTTAAAGCATCATATTAAAGCTTCGAAGAGAAGTTGCACCAAAAATAATCATTATTTTAGACGACAACGTCTGGGAGTTTTTTTTTCTAATACATTTATATTTTTTTCTACTTTTTTTAACGTCTTAAGTGTTATGGCAAACAGCAAAATGACTGGCGTCAGCCAAAAATATAGCAACAAAAATATTCCAATGCAGTTGGATGGAATATTTTAAAGTTCGAAAGAATATTTGTTGGATTCACATAAACATTTCTATTTACTCATGGATGATGGCGGTAACGTCACAATGTGTTTACTTTCAGTTATTTACAGTTTAACACATGCATATGCAATGCAGTGTCAGCAGAAGTATATTTATTTTTACTTTTTTTTGTTATATTTACTAAGGGGGTGCAGAAATTTAGCTGAATATTTAATTTTAAAATACTTTTTTTAGCTTAACTCTATATAAAATTATAGTTCATGCTATACTGATGTAATTTCACTTATAAGTTACTTAATTAATTTTATATTAAATAGAATTTTTGAAGCAAAAAATGGACACCCTTAATGTCTGTTGGTAAACACAAGTGTATAAATCTGTAATAAAATAATCTACAAGAAAAAGTCCTTAAACTAAAAATGCATTTTATTTAAACAATTCCATTAACGGACAACACAATGCTGCACAAAATTAAACTATATCAAAGATAGTGGCTGCCAAAGATGGGTAAATATGTATAATGAAAAAAAGGATAAGAAGAGATGATTTTCATTTAAAGTTTCCTAGACTATACTCATACTTAGCACAGCTTATGCACACTTATACCCACTTACGCATTCCCAACACTTCAATGTCTGGTTTAAATAAGTGAAACGCACACCATACCGCAATTATGGGC
This sequence comes from Tachina fera, assembly GCA_905220375.1. NCBI lineage: Eukaryota > Metazoa > Arthropoda > Insecta > Diptera > Tachinidae > Tachina > Tachina fera. The sequence goes on along the minus strand of LR999967.1, from coordinate 95,283,223 downwards.
AACAAAGAACGCACATGCTTTAATGCTCTTATGCTCTTTCATTTGAACGTCACTGAGAAAGCGACGAATCAAGTTTTTGGAATAAAATGTTCGGAATGAATCTCAGCTACAAAAAAAGTAATAAAATTAATTAAATTTATAATAAAGCTAATCTACACACAAAAAAGTAATATGAGTAATTTTGTAATATTTGTAATATCAATAAAAAAAATTTAATAAATTTTCACCTATAAACAATTTGTTAATATTAATTAAGTTTTTCAACTCAAATTAATTAATACAATTATTAAATTAATTATATCAATTAAATTTTTAATTGGACACATTAATTGGTGAATACTTTTTTCTGTGTAACTATTTGTTCATAGTTTTTTTATAGACACATACGAGTACATATCCAGCAGAAAGTGCTCTAACAAAACAATAAATCTCTAATATTTATTTATTTTTTTTTATTTCTTGTTACTATTAATTTTTATCTAAAACTGCAAAAGTTTATATATGAAAAATCTTTAAAAGAAATAAATTTCCTTTTCTTTTATACAGAATTGAACACCAAAATATTAAATGGATTGTTAGATTTTTAACTTAAGTTTTTAATAAATTGCTTATTTACAAAATATTTCATAACATTTAAAAACACTGCATATATTTGAAATTATACAACTTTTCTCTCAGTGTAACTTTGTTTTACTCTGGTTTTTCTTAGTAATACAACATATTTTATTTTGCGGATCGCTGGTTTAAATCGGAATAGTGGCCCATCCATGGTACAATACTATTGCATATGTTGGTGTATATATTATTGTCGTTTTGAGATACACTATGCAATAAATGGCACAATATTTTCAAAGAAAATATTGCTGAATTTTGCTGACAATTTGATTTTGTCTTGATTGTAATAGAAAAATAAAAAGTCTTTTGATATTTGCCAATGTATTTTGCCGCCTTCGAATATGACAAACAGATTGGAGATACTATTTTACAATACGAAAAATTGCTCAATAATATTGCAAGTAGGTGAACCTACTAAAAAAACTGGTATCAGGAGTAATTCATGTTCATGCTTAGATATAAAACCAAACCTTTGAAAACTTTCAGTAATGAAATAATCACTTATCGCGTATACGGTCGAATACCATGTTCACATTGAACAGTGACTTCACGTCAATAAAATACCAAATAAATGGTGCTTGGCTACCCCAAATCCCTTGTTATTTTTCGGACCTTAGGCAACGAAATTAGACTATAAATAGCATAAAATTGTTCTCGAGAGCGAGTAGACAAGGCCCAACTGTTTGGTTTTGCAATAACGTGACGTCGATGTAAGCAACTGGAAAAATGTGGTCACGCCTTCTCCTAAGAATTCTGGTCAACTCTAGCATAAGTCCATAAAGCAAAAAGGGTGTTTAACAAAAGAAACAAAGGTGCTTTAATAGTCTGTAACTTCATTATTGTGAAATGATTTTCTAGTGTTTTTGGTGAACGCATGTATGGCTAATTTTGTACTTTGTCTTGATATAGGTCTATTCAATTTTACTTTCATAATCCTGGCAGCTTACATACACAGAAATCTCACAAATAGAACGCCAAAAACATCATAGGGGTATTTTTTAACAACAATAACAACTTTTAAAGTACTTTTTAATACAAACTTGCTAACTACTCTTAATCAATTAGGTTTTATAAATAAAGTTATAAACAGTATGGCTACAGTACAAAGATACTGCCTAGAAACGTATCCAAAGTAGAAAAGTGATGAAAAAACCGTAAAAATTATGTATGGTGAAAAAATACAGACATTTATATGAAAATTAATGGAACAATATATATATGATTCGAATGGTCTTAGTCTCTTCTTTTGAAATATGTTTAGAAATTCAAAATCGGTTGATATTTAACTTAGTTAGAGGTTGATAAGTGCCTACGGGTACGAAACCCCGATTTTTTTACCCATAACTCAAGATTTTGGAGGTGCTTAGAAAATTTCAATTACAGATTATTAGTATATTTTGGGCAACAAAGAACGCACACGCTTTTATGCTCTTACGCTCTTTCATTTGGTCGTCACTGAGAAAGCGACGAATCAAGTTTTTGGAATAAAATGTTCCGACTGAATTTCAGCTACAAGAAAAGTAATAAAATTACAATATAATAAATCTAATCTAACTATTTGTTCAGAATATTTTAGATAGATACATACACACAGAAAAAAAAACAATGTAGAATCGATAAAAATAGGGTTATTCTTGAATTGTTTGGCAATGATTTTGCTTCATGTATGTTTCATGTTAATTTAACATGATTTATAGTAATTGTCAAAAAAAAATGTCCTTTTGAAATAACTTTATTTCACGTTAAATTAACATTTAAGTACTGTTAAAATCAAAATGAAGAATCATGTTGAATCAAATATGTATATAATATAATGTAGTAATTGTATTTTAATAATTATTTAATTTACGTGTGGTTGTCTACGTCAGAAAAATTTTTGTATATAAATTAAATTGGCTTCCCCGGCCAAGATTTGAGCTTGGAACTCATCGCGTGGTAGTAAACGTGCTTACCCCTGCAGCCACAACAACTTTAAATATTCTTAAGATACAAACTAAATATGTGCCATCTTGAAATAAATTATAATTTGACATTATTTCTAGTCATTTTACATACAATTTATTTGGAAAGTTCTAGTTTTAGTTAAAAAAAAAAAAACAAAATACTTTGACTTGAAAAGTTTTAGTTAAAAAAAAATATAAAAAATACTTTGACTTGACTGCAGGATTCGAACCTGCGATCCTCCGAATGCAAGACTAGTACACTGCCTACGACCCAGCAGCAGTTTCTCGGCTGCTTACAAACATAATAAAACAACAACAATGAAAAAATAACCTACACAACTAAGCACAAAAGTGTATTCCAGCTATGAACAAAACACTAGAAAAATAATAATACATCACAGGTATTTTTTTTGTCACACAGTGTCACCAATTAATTCCCACTGGGTATGCTCTTTAATTTAGTCTTCTATGGGACAGCAACTAATAAACGTGCTTAGTATAAGCCTTAGAATATGCTCTTATTATCGAAACTTATTTGATTCCATTTAAAATTATGTCATTAATTTTTTTTTAGCTTTAATATGGCGAGCTAACAATTTTGTATCTAATTTTATTTTTAATTCTCTTTAGAATGTCCAAAATGCTTTAATATTCACGACATGATTGTTTTTCTATATTTAAGACAAAATTTTAGCCAATAAAAATCTATTCGCCTAATCATCGCGGTTGGCGTATTTTTAATAGATTAAAGAATAACGCAAATAATAGTAATAGATTAAAGAATAACACAAATTTGTTTTCTTTAATCTATGACTAGAATGTCGTAGTCGAAGTCGAAGTCGACATACGCTAATAAATCAGTGCAAGTTAATTTTTGTTTTTGGTTTAAAACGTGTTTAAACCAGCAGTATTTAAACCATCTGTTAACGCATAAAATTTAACGTTTAAACTACCAATACATGTTATATGATTTTGTTACTTACAGACCATATGTTTTGCTTTTAAAGAGTACTCAGCTTTTTTCCAAGCTTTTACTTTTTCTTCAGATTTTGTTCGATCTGTTTTCTTACAATCTATTATTCTTTTATACTATTCTAGTTTGCCAAGAATATATATAGCTTCTTTCTCAGTAAAATTTGGCCAGTTTTAATTAAATTTTATTCAATTTTTTGCCTCTTTGATTGTACAAAGAACTGATAGCTTGCTGCAAAACAGCTGTTTTTGACATTTATTCCAGTGCAGCCACAATATTAGTTTTAAAACTACACCTACGGTATAGTTCACTGATTTACTCCTGTTGAGTTTAAACCACATATAAAGTTGAGTTTAGCTCTAAACTAAACCAGCATTAAAAGTTTCACTAATTTATTAGCCCTAAGAATTAGAAACATTTATAAAACTAAAAAAGGGTTCATGTTGAATGCAACATACAAAATTACAACAGGAATTATAATACTTCAGGGTAACATGGAATATACAATATTGTTGTTACACATCAACATCACGCTTGCCCTTGGCATTCAAATAGTTTTAAACTCACAACCCACCACAGGCATTAAGGCTTTATTTAAACGCTTATATGTACCTGTATAGAAAAGGATGATGAAATAAATTCCTGCCTTGACTACAAATTCTAAGTACGATTACACAGAAAACATTCCAGTGGAACAAACAAGCGTCATTGACAGCAAAACTTCAATAAAGGTTTTAATTAAAATTAAGTAATAAATAAATTCATGAAATGAAATGTGCAAGAAAAGGAATTAATTGTATTTATATGCAGCAGACATGAAAATTTAAATAATGCAAGTGAAGAATTAATTTTCATGGCATAATGAACTAAATAATTCTGCAAAACCAAAACCGACTTCAATGCAAAGATCTGATAGAACATTTTCGAAAAAAAATATTATACGATCTAAATGGAAGTAAATTCTCTTTTAACCAAAAAACAATTGGAAAATCTGTTGGTTAAGAACTGAAAATATAAAATTATATTTCAATGGGAGTGCCTTCGCCAATTTCTTGAAATGGTTTAAATGGTGTTTTTCAGAGCTCAGGGTGTGTGTTAAGTTTTGAAGAAATCGTTAAAGTCTAGCCAATTAAAATAATATAATAAATTTAAATGGGCGTGACTCCGCCTATTTCTTTTTAAAAAGAAGATTGTGTCCATTTTAGAGCTTAACACATGTGTTAAGTTTTGTAAAAATCGGTTAATTAGAACTACGTGATATATGATAATAAAGTTTAATGGGCGCAGCCCCGCCCATTTTTTAACTTTAAAATTAATTAATTACCAGAACCAAAGGTACAGAATGTCATAAAATCAAACAAAAAAATATTTAGTGCGTGTCCCCGCCCACCCTTTTTGCAATGCAACCAATTGGAAGCTATAGCCTCTCATCCAAAAATAAAAAAAAGAATTGTTACAATCGGTGTAAATTGTACCGAGTTGTGAAGTAAAAATGTCAAAAAAAAAAAAAAATACACACGAACTGATATTCTCGGCTTTCGAATTTTTCGGGATGTTAAAAAGACTAAAGGCCGTATCCAAGAAAAATTAATTTGAATTTCAAGTGTTCTTTTGTCAAAATATGTATAGAAATTTTATTTTGACGTTCACTTCAAGTTCAGTAAGTGTCTTAAGAATATGATATTTGGTACTTTTGGTAAATTATTTAATGTTCTTTAGATTACTGACATATTTTCTTCTGTCCCTAATTAAAAGTATGAATTATGTGCATACATACATATATTTATCTTATCGTCGTTAAGCAGCTCTGAGTTGTTGAACATCTCTCGCGCCATCGTAATTATTTCTTAAGTGCGGTCAGGCTTGTGTTTGTTGTTTGGCCTTCGAGAGTTTTTCGTCTCACTCACACTGGTGGACTGATCTGCCACGGATTACCGTATGATCTTGTGGTATTTTGTGGAATTTCTTTAACAACCACATTGCTACTTCCTTTGTGAAGGCACAGGTCGTGTACAGTCAGTCACAAAAATACTGTTAATAAAACATCTTGCGCATATGGTCTACGTTACTCCGCCCATATTTGAGCAACACCATATTATGCAAATTTACTTTGCATTTATATGTATAATAAATAAATATTTATCTTATACATGTTCAATTTAGCAAATATTTTGTGTTATTTACCTTTACATTTGTTAGTATATTTCAATTTTTCTTTTATTTCAATTCAACAAAATCGATTCAGTTAATATATTTTGAGTAAAATCACAAAAAAAAATTTAATGAAAAAAAGAGATTTTTTAGTTCGACTTGAAGGTTTTTGAGAAAAAAAAAATATGGCTACGATGGCCATCATCCTTAACACAAGCAAGTTTTCCAAATCTTCCAAGTAACTAATTTTTTCAAACTTTAATTATTTCATTTTAATTTAAATAAGAATATTTATTTATGTAACAAAATTGGCCACTCTGCACATAAAAAACTAATTTTCCATGTTAAACACAAAATTCTCTGAATCAAATACTATTTTTTTTCAATTTAGGTCCTACAAAGAAATTTGTAAATTCAAATGCAAAATTTTTTATAATTCGTTTGCGAAAAACCCCGATTTTTTCAATCAATACATTGTCTGATTCAACAAAATTTTTTTATGAAAATAAAAAGTAATTAAACTTAATAACTGTTGTGTACAGTATGCAATTTCTGTATTGGAACAGAAAAGTTTTCTTCACAATTTTGTTACAAGTATTACTTTATATTAATTGTATCAACTAGAATTTTTCACTCCATATTGTTTTTTGTTTTGCTTAAAACAAATTTGGAATAGTAAAAAATATTTACTGAATGAAAATTTTATTTCAAGCAAACTGTCGTTTGAAAATTTTTTGGAAATATTTTTTCTGTGTGGAATAAAAAGCATTTACACAAGCCATATTAAACGAAGACAAGTACATCATTTAAAATTAAATTTAATCTAAATCTATTCAGCACTTTAAACGAAATTAATATTTGCTTCTCGTGTACGAAAAACAAGAAAGTTAATTAATACATACTAGATATTCATGTGTACATATTTACTTCTCGTGTACTAAAATAAATTCCACAAAATAAGAACACTTAAAACTTATGAAAAACAAGTAATAGTGCTATATTCGGCTGTGCCGAATCATATATACCCTTTACCAAAGTGCGTTTATGTAGTATAGAGATACATACATAAGCACAGAGATATGTAGGTACATATTAATTTTCTGGAAAAATGCATACTTTTTTCTCTAGTGCAATTTTTAGGTTTTTGGCATTATGTTTAATTTGGTGCTTTTTAAATTTTGGCGATTTATTTCATTTTGCTGATTTTTTTAGTTTTGGCGATTTTTTTCATATAGGCAATTTTTTTTGGTTTTGGGGATTTTTTTCGGTTTTTGGCGTTTTTTTAATCTTGGCGATTTTTTCGTTCTGGCGATTTTTTTGATTTTGACGATTTTTTTTATTTAGGCGATTTTTTTATTTTATATATATTTTATTTTTTTGTGGCACTTTTTTTAGTTTTGACACTTTTTTTTCTCGTTTTGGAAATTTTTTTGCCTTCTGGCAATTTTTTTGATTTTCACATTTGTTTTTCATTTAGGCGATTTGTTTTTCATATAGGCCATTTTTTTTTTTGTTTTGGCGATTTTTTCGGTTTTTGGCGTTTTTATTTCTTTTTGGCAATTTTTTTAGTTTTAACACTTTTTTTCTCGTTTTGGCGATTTTTTTCGGTTTTTGAATTTTGGCGATTTTTTTTCGTTTTGGCGGATATTTTTGATTTTGACGATTTTTTTCATTTAAGCAATTTTTTTAATTTTTGGCGATTATTTTTCATATAGGCAATTTTTTTTTGTTTTGGCGATTTTTTTCGGTTTTTGGCGTTTTTTTTAATTTTGGTGATTTATTTTCGTTTTGACGATTTTTTGGATTTTGGGTTTTTTTTCATTTAAACGATTTTTTTTTAATTTTTGGCGAATTTTGTTCATATAAGCATTTTTTTTTGTTTTAGCGACTTTTGCGGTTTTTGCCGTTTTTTTTGTCATTGTGGAAATTTATTTTTAGTTTTGACACGTTTTTCTGGTTTTGGCGATTTTTTTCGGTTTTTTTTTTTAATTTTAGCGTTTTTTCGTTTTGGCGATTTTTTTCGTTTTGGCGAATTTTTAAAATTTTTGGCGATTTTATAATTTAATTTAATTTTTTTTAATTTTAGTGTTAATTGTTGTAGTTTTTATAAAAATACACTAATTTTACAAATTTCAAGTGTCAATATACATATGTACACACATACATACAATTGTATGTATATTACATGGGATTTTAAAAGTTTTCGTCACTCATTTTGGAACACCCTTTAATTTTTAGCTTTTATATATTTGTTGTTGTAGCAACCAAAGATCTACATACACTGTCCAAATTTCAGACCCGTAGCTTTTACCGTTCCTGAGAAAATAGCCTTCTTCCTAAAACATGAAATATGTTTAATTATTAGAAAAAAAGTTAAAGTTTTCCAACCCTGGAAACGTTTTTTTAATTTGTTAAATTTTTAATTTTTTTTAAATTATAAATACCAATTTTATTCATACCGAAGTATAAAATAAGTTAATTTAATAAAAAAGTAATGAAAACTTGTTTTCAGTAGTTATTTTCTATGGGAATATTGAGTATGAGTTTTCCAGCTCTGAAACCGTCTGCTCGATTTTGCTGATAGCAAAATTTTTCGGAAAATTTCTGACACACCAGTCCAAGAACGAAGTCTCTAGCTCTTCTGGGAGCTTGGGAAAACCGTACAGACAGACGGACAAACGGACATCGCTTGTTCGTCTTCCCTATGTATAAGGATCCAGAATATATGTATATACTTTATGTGTCTCTTATTAATATTGTAGAAATTACAAACGGAATGACAAACCTATATATACCCTTTTACCATTTTTTGGTAAAGGGTATAAAAAATAAAAAATAAAAATAAACACGATGAATAAATGTAAATATCTCAACAATTATTGTTCAAAAACAAACAACTACAAGAACTCTTTTTTTTGTAATTCATCTATTTGTATTCTTATATTGCAGTATTTTCTTTTGAATATTTTTTAGAACGACATAATGAGCCATAGCCGCCAAAAAAAGCTTAACCAACCTCGTTACTTTTTTTACCAAAATCAGTAATTGAACGATAACAAATAATCGATTTTGGTGACAAAATCAGTTCGAAAATTATAATGCTTAAGCTTTTTTTGGTGGTTATTTCACGATAAATAAAGACGCGAAAAATAGTTTGAAGTTAGTTTTTTCAAGTGCCTTAAAGATTTTGCCATTTTAAGTTCATATACTTGAATTGATTGCAGCAATTAAACATTTAATTGAAAATATTAATCAACAAGTAGCCAAACTTTTTCAAAGCATTTCAGCGCTTTCTGCAACTCGGTTGTTCAAACCAGCACACAGTCGAAAAGACGAACGGGAATTAAATAATTGTTTTTATTTTTCTAAACAGTTAAATTTCTCCATGTCTAACATATATTAAAAAGTTATATTTGCTACAGATATTTAACATGCCTGACCGCCCTTTTAGTGCGACATAAAAGTGGTATGAAAAATACTTGTGCATACAAGTATGTAAACTTATACATACACCTATCCCTCGATTTACACGATAGATATGTTGCTGAGAAATTCGTGTAAATCGAAATTTTAAATTTTTTATGAAAGATCTAAAATAAAGCAGCATCGCGTAAAAAATTAGTTTTATTAAGAAATTATGTATGTATTTCAACTTATTTTTAAAATATCAGAAGCGTTTACTCAAAACACATAAAATTAAACTATTAGAAACAAAAATATTCAATAAATCACATAAAAAATCGTGTATATCGAGGTATTTCATAAATCTCTCAATTTACACGAAAACCAAAATAATCGTGCAAAAGTGAAATCGTGTACAAAGAGTATATTGTAAATCGAGGGATAAGTGTACTATTATGTACGTGTTTGTATGTACGCAAATGTATAATATACTTCCTTTTTATTGTAATTGGTTTTTTTCGTGTTACAAAACACTCAACGGAAATAAGACGTTATTTTTTTTTCCTTGTATGATATCAAATATTTTTATCGCATGTTCTTTAATACAAATGCATCCCACCAAACGTACAGACTTTATTTGAAATTTTGTAGCAAAATATTGCATATAAGTTTTTATTATGAATTAGGTTCATTCTACGAGTAGCGCATGTCCAAGTCTTATTATAAATGCTGCATCAAGTTGAGCATACATGTATGATCTGTGTGAAATTTCTCCACTGCTGTTCGTTCACTCATATCACGTTATTATGGTAAGTGTTTATTCCAAGCTGTCAATGTAGGACCATCGATTTGAAACACAATTGTACTGAGAGCAAAATAAGTACCATATCGCAAGCCTTTGTAATTAGATTTTCATATCAAAGTTGAATAAATATGTCATAAAGTCTTGAGTAAAGATCTTTCTAAAATCTAAAATATGTTTAATTAAAATGAAAATAAAAAAGTATCTATTTAGTAACCATGATTTCTCTAATTTTTAAAACTAATTTCTTTCTTTCTAATATATAAAATACGTTTTATTAACCAACAAAAAAAAAAAGGAAATGAGGAAAAAGATTAATTTTATTAAGCTATGTACTTTTATAAAGAAAAAAAATTCAAATTTCCAGCTCTGAAGCCATGTTATTAATTTTTCTATTTCTTTCTTAAACGTAAATTACATTTAATTTATAAGGAAAAAGACAAAAATTAATTAGAACTAGTTGCTTCTGCATATACATACATATACCACAAAAAGTTTAAATTTTCCAACCCTGGAATCATTCGTGCCATAACCGCCAAAAAATCCTTACTAGTCTTTTCACACTCACTCACATCCTTGAGGAATGTGTGGAATATGTTGGAAATTGGAAAGTCCTGTTCACATTACAACATCTTTCATATTTCATCTGTCATGTGTTATTATACTATTTTAACGAGTGCGAGCAATTAAAAATTAAATAATAAAATGTGATTTAAAAATTCAGCAGCAATTGATTTATGTGCTGCTCCTGGAGAGCAGAAACAAATAATGCTACAAACCAACAAAAAACTTTGCTTACTAGAATGCAAAAAAGTGAATATACTCCTTAGTTTTAGAAGTTCAAAAAGTATGCGGTACCCTATACTTTTTGCCTACAGTTATCCAAAAGTTAATAGATAACTGATTGCCTAAAAGTATTTAAAATGTAATGGGTTAATTTTTGCTTACAAATATGCAAAATTTAGTTGATTACTTTTTGTTTAGAATTATTCAAAAGTTAATGAGCATTTTTTTCACGATCAATAAATTTTTCTATGGATATATTTCGTTATTAACTGGAAAGTACTACAATAAGTGCTTTCACGTAATGATATGAATAAGTTGTTATTTTATTCATTACAGGACAGTAATTATTATACATATAAATAATTAAATAAATATGTACTACTCATTGCTTTATAAGTCATTAGAAGAGTTGTAGTAACCATTACGAAAACTTTAAAATTTTTTGCTGGGAATATGCAGAATTAGTAGAAATTATGCTTAAGCTACATAATTTTCGAACTTCAGTTTTAAAATAGTCGAATTTCGTTAAAAAATTAACCCAAAATATAAGTCGGTTAATCTATTTTAGCGGTTATGGCTCAGATTATTTTATATTTTTCTGATTTCTTGTTCCAACTTATTTTTTTTTAATATAAAATATGTTTAATTCATAGAAAAAAAGAGAAAACTAGTTTTACTACATAACTTTTATATATGTATAAGAAAAAGTTGTAATTTACTAACCCTGAAATCCTCTCTCTGATTTTTTTTTTACTTGTAATACAATTTTATTTATTCCGAAATATAAAATAGCAATGTTTAACAAAAAACAATTTGTTTTGTTTAGTTACTTTTATATGGCAAAAAATTTTTAGATTTTCCAGCTCTGAGGTGTTTTTTTTTTAATTTTAATGGATTTCAATACCAATCTATTTTGTATAATTTTTGTAACACCAGTCCTAGATCGAAGACTGTAGCTTTTCTCGGAGCTTTGGAAAATCGATTTCACGTACAGACAGACGGATAGACGGGCAGACGCACAGACGCACAGACGGACATCGCTTGTTCATCTTCCCCATTCATAGGGACCCAGAATATATATAAGTTATGTGTACCATATTAATATTGCGGTAATTAAATACGGAATGACAAACCATTTATGGTGAAGGGTATAAAACTTAGCAAATTCAAACCAGCATCGAATGACTCTTTGCGACTTTCTCTATGAATCATATTAGAATTATGGGACTTAGAATTTTAGAAGTTGCAAGATAATTTTTTAATAATAATCCTTAAAATGATTTTGGAAGGAGTAGTCAAATAGTCTCTGAACACATTTCTAAACGCATCGGTTCCCCTTACAATTAATATGAGTATATTTCGTTGTATGTATTATGGAGGAACCTCGTGGAAGAGTCAGCACGGATAACATATTTTCTCGTGCGATAAATCTTCTAGGATTAAAAAGTGCGCCCCTCGATGATCAACAAAAGCTCTTTATTACATTCCCAGTAGACCATTTCGTAATTGAGAATGCCAACTGGGATTATACACTTGCACTTGGCTTGTATTTAGGCACTTGTGTGTGTTAATGTATTATGTTATATGTGTGTGTATTTGTGTGTGTGTTTGTGTGTGTTATATATTTATTTGTACATGTGTAACTGTGGTAAGTAACTTGTCCTCTGGGTAAAATTTCTATTTGTTCAAAAATTTATTTCATTTTCAACACTTATACAAAGTGGATTTATATGAAATTGTCAGTGTTTCTGGGCGATACAAAATTTATTAGATGAAAATAACGAGGGACTGAATGAAGCTGAGCGTTTGATAACAACAATAAAGAGGTTAAATGTTTTAATTTTGCATTAAAGAATCTTTAGTATTAAAAAGAATGTAATTCATTTCATTTATTAAATACGTACCGAAGTAGAATTGAAATTGTTTAATGTAGTAAATAAAGCAAATGTCAATGAACCACGATTTTATAAACTGATAGGCAAGCGAAAACAAACAAGAAAAAATATACATTTTACATTATGTATAATTAATGTGTGTAGCTTGGAATTGATTTGACATATTTTTATTAAATTTTTTATTTTTTTTACACCTGCAGCAAATCGAACTGACACAAGAGTTGTCATATGGCCGGTCCCCAAGTGATAGGGACTAGTCCGAGTTTTAACATTTCCTATGAAGCGGACCAGTCACTGTTACATGGGTATGGCCTAGGATGGGGTTAATTGATATTGATTTGTATGCTCTTTGTGACTTGTAGGGACCTATGGAATATAATATAAATTATACATATATAAATGTCATTCCGAGATTTAACTGTAACAATATAAACTTATAATTTTTTTTTTATTGTTACAAATGCAATTATAATTTATTTTTAAGCAGAAAATTTTTTAAGATTCGAACCGACAACTTCGTGCATGACAGGCTTGCACACTATCCACCTTTTCATATTATTTACACTGCATTGATACACACTGTACTTTTCTTTTCTTTTTTTTATTTGATTAAGAGTTCTAAATGCCAACACTCCTGTTAAGAAAAACTTTAAGTTTCTTTTTAAATAGAAAATTAAATCAAACAAAAGAATGATATTAGTGAAAAGAAATAAACAGGACTTTGAGTATGATGATGCAACAACCACAACAACACCAGCAATATATTTAAAACGTGTAGGAATTTTCAAGTGATTTAGAAAAATGTGTAGAAATGTTAAAATGCTTTCTTTTATACTCAAAATAAGACGACAGACAATTCTCTATTTAAAGTGGGTTTTCTTTAATCTATTATATTTAGTTAAGTTCCACCAGTGGAATTATCATTGAATAGAAGAACTAGTTTTCATAGCCTGGAAACAAATTGCTCTTTATTGCATTAGAGATAGACATATCTCGAAAAATGCGTTTTGGTAGATAATACTCGTAATACAGAAAAAATCTTTATATAATATATAATCTTGGTAAAAAAAACTCATATAAAAAAGGCTTGTTCGCGCACCTCTTGAGAAAAGGAAAGTACTTTTATATCTTCATTCAGTTGTATGTACATGTATGTATATATATGTATGTAAATTAAAAACTTAAAACTTATTTTCGGCAAAATTAGCACTTTGTAGTTATGCCTGTGCTGCAATAAAAATTTTAATAAAGAAAGTGTTCTAAGTCGTTGAAATAATTTTTTTAACATATGGTTCTTAACAGAACTATGAATCAAATGAATAAACTATATAAAATACTTCAGACTGAAAGATACGTTAATGCAATGTTATGCCGTAAAAGGCGAACTCTTGAAATTTTCAAAAACGCTAAAACTAAAAAATCCCAAAATTATAAAATCGACAAACCGCGAAAAAAATCGCCAAAAATTTAAAATTTCTAACACTAAAATAAATCGCCTAAAAACACCTAAAAATCGAAAAAATCGCCAAAGCGCGAAAAAGGCGCCAAATCTAAGTAAAATTTTTATATGAAAAAAATCGCCAAAATGAAAAAAAAATTGCTAAAATGAAACAACGCCAAAAGCCGAAAATAATCGTCAAAACGAGAAAAAAGTGTAAAAACTAAAAAGGCGCCTAAATGAAAAAATCACCAAAATAAAAAAACCAAAAATTAAAAATCGGCAAAACATAAAAAAATCGCCTATATGAAAATAATCGCCAAAATTAAAAAAAGCGCCAAAATAAAAAAATCGCTAAAATGAAGAAAACGAGAAAAAAGTGCCAAAAAAACGCCAAAACTTAAAAAAATCGCCAAAACCAAAAAAACGCCAAAACTAAAAAAATGTCAAACCAATATTTTATACATATAGGCTAAAGTTCGTATTGAATTGCATATCTAGTGTCCGTAAGGAAACCTTCGTGCGCGGGTCAAAGTCGCTCTTCACTGAATTTATTTTTAATTTCGCTTTTTCTGCTTAACAAAATTATGTGCAAGGCCTGTTAAATTTTTTTAAACACTGACATTGGTAATACATGTTTTTTTATAAGAACAAAAACATGAGTGCACTCTAAAATTATCAATAAAAAAAATCGTATGATACATTTTATCATCTTTAAATCTACAATAGTCTTGCCAAAAATGGTATAATTGAGCTTCTATTACAAAAAAAATGTTCCATCAAATTTTAATAAGATGAATCAAAGCAATTCACATATTTCATGTGCAATGAAAAGCTAATGGGCATTTACATTGTCTCGACATCTAGTACTTACGAAATTTCAAGCTAAGTCTTGCTTCCTTTTAATAGATTTCCCATACAAAACGAAATCTATTTTGTCAGTAGATTTGTAGGAAATCTAATCAAAATCTTATATTTTTATTTATATTTTACTAACTTGTATAATATATACATATATATAAAAAAATGAGTGAATTAGCTACGGTCTACGGTAAATCGAATTAATAAATAAACTCCTGCTGTTACTAAAGTAGAAGAATGAACTAATGCAGAAACAGGAGTAGGAGCTGCTATAGCAGCTGGTAATCAAGATGAAAAACGAATTTGAGCACTTTTAGTCATAGCTGCTAATATAACCAACGACCCAATAATTATTATTTCTATATTAACTTTTATAAATTCTAAATAAAAAATATAATTTCAACTACCATAATTTAATATTCTACGGTCTACGGCAGTTGTTTAGTTTTAGTTTTGGAAAATTTTCAGTTAATGGGTTTTATTTTGGACAAAAATATCTTAATAGATTTCAAAAAAAAAAGTTGGTGTAAAAGGTATAGGTTTTCATAAAGATTTTAATTAAAATCTGCTAGATTTTGTGCAGGTGTAAGGGCCCTATAAGTACATAAAGCAGAAATTTACATCAACTGATACCAGGCAAGTAAGGCAAGTGTTTTAAAAAACTAAACAGAACCGTTCACATAATATTTGAGATGTTTAAGGTTGACGTTGTATCAGTAAATTATTGTATTTGTAAAAAATTACGAACGATTATGCTTTTTTATCGGTTTAATATTTTTAAACAACAAATGTTTTTTTTTAATAATTGAGTGTTTCTTAACTAGTTAGCTGTTTACCAAATAATTTTTTGCGCGCCGCCATTTGATAAAAACACAAAGTTGCCATAGTTATCTAAAAACGGACTGAACATACTTCATTTACGTGTTTAAGGAAGTGCTTAAATCTTGAACACTTCATTTGAGATGTTTAACAAAACAAGTGAATGTATGGTAACACATCTCAAAATCGTCGTGTTTAAGCTCTTAAACACGAGTGAGGCGTTGAACACGTAAGTGTGAACTTAGTAGAAGTGTGATCTCGTCAACCAGGAAAATCATACAAACCACAAATGAAAGTACAAAAGAACCTTATATACGAAAATCGAATCTTTAATTTATACTATGAGCATCGAAAATTTCGTGACCAATCGAACAGAATTTAGCTTTCCATAAAAAAAAATTAGTAAAGGACAGTTTTTTATATTTTAGGTATACAGCCTTATCATGAATTCCACATGTGAAAATTGCCGAATAAAATTTTTCGTTAACATGGATTTTAATTTCGTATCATCAATTCCATCAAAATTAAAAACTTCATGTTGCCACTTTTCCTAATAGAAACATACATCTTTGTGAATAATTTTCTTCATAAATATTTCTCAATTGTATGAAGTTTTTTGATACCAATTGGTCACACGTTCGGGAATTTGTTATTGAAAATTTTAAAATCACTTTCAGTGATAATTAGAACAATCAAAGGAAAATTTGTTCGATCAGTACTTTCGACTAGATCGAAAGTTGCTCATAATAAGGGCCTTAGTTGAAACTAAAATTGAGTCAGAGTGGCTCTCGTTTAAATTTAGTTTATTTGCCGGTAAATTCTCCTGTAAAAAAAACCAGGACAATTTACGCGTGGACCAGGACACCAGGACAACTTGTCTAAATCCAGGACAAATCCTGGAAAAGCAGGACGCATGGCAGCCCTATATTAGCCTAATCAAATAATAAATATAGAAACAAGCGAAGTTCGAACGATAATATTTAAAATATGTTTAACGAAGATTTAACAAAGATTACTTTAAGTTACTAGTTACTTTTATATATCATAAAAACTTAATTTTCCAGCTCTGCAAACGTCTTTCGGATTCCGCTCGCTTTCAATACCAATCTATTTTGGACCATTTCTGACACCAGTCCAAGACTGGCAACTTTGGAAAACCGATTTCACGTACAAGCAGACGGACGGACAGACAGACAGACGGACATCGCTTCTACGTCTTCATTTTTCATTACATTTGTAGGAAATCTAATATGTTTTTTTATTTGTTTTTTACTACCCTGTACAATATGTTTATAAAAAAAGGAGAGTGAATTAGCTACGCCTTATTATATCTTCTATTGAAGGTGTTTGGATGAGCTAAGTCAGCACTTTTTGGGTTAAAAATTTTAGGCAAAGAATTTTGTATTAGATATGAAATCTTTAGCAATGTCAAAAAAGATTAGTGTAAACGATATAGATTTCGATAAAGATTTCAAATCAAATTTACTAGATTTCGAGACAATGTAAAAGCACTAGAACTAAAACTTTTCCAAAAATACAACCATAAAACTGTAATTTTAGCCAATTCACACGCCTTTTTATATACACGGGCTGATCGTAGTTGCATCACTAAAGCCTGGTTCACACGGTTCACTGCAATAAAGTTATAAGTAATAAGCCAAAATGGCATTATTTTTTTTTAAGTCTATATGGTCTTATTACTGATGTAGTGTGGTGCAGTTATGTGATTATATTTCAATTAGTTGAGAAATAAGGCAAATTTATGTTATTACTTATGTTTTTATTTCAGTGAGCCGACGAAAATTGGTACGTTGTGCCAATCGTGTGATCCAGGCCTAAGTTCTGCTAGATTTTAAGTAGATTTGAACAAAATCTTAGGACGAAGTAGATTTTTTTTGTATGGGAAATCTACTCGAAATTTAATAGAGTTTGCCTGACATCTCGTAACTACTGGATTTTTCTCAAGTGTTAAGCAATATTACATGAATTTAATTATACAAATAAAATTAGAACTCAACCTCAATGTCAACTCTTTAATTAACAACTCATTGTTTATAAAATTTACTATCTTCCAAGGTCTTGCTCCGAACAGGAAAAAATTTATCTGTTAAGGTAATTAATTAATGCAGTGCTGCAGACTTATTTGGGTGGCTAATTCAATTTACAATTAAGCAAATTAAATAAATTTCTAGCTCCTTCTTCTGGTTTTTTCTTTCTCTATTTGGTTTTTAATTTGCAACATTTTAAGTACTGACAGGCAGGCAGGCAGGCAGGTGTTTAATGGTCTCATTCACGAGCATCCTTTTTTTATAAGTGAAACAACAAAACTTAGCTGAAGAGTATGATGTAGTTAAACTAAACGAAAAAATGTTGGCGGTTTTATTTGTGGTTAAGAATCTGATGATGTTCGTTCGTTGTGATAAATGACATTTTCCATAAAATTCTCTCACCAAATAGTTGTTACGCTTGTATTTTTGCTATTCTAATTTTTAACGTACAAGTTCATAAATTAAAAAAAAGAGCATAATCAGTGGCATACCAGACTAAAATTGAATAGATTCTATCATTTTATAAAGCTGCTGCTAAATAGAAAAAAACACGTACCAATTCATGTCTGTGTTTTTCAATATAGACGTGATTGCTGTGATATGAATAAAGAGGAAAAAGAAGTACGAGTATTCGTACTCATATTTGGCAAGGACCTGCAAAAAAAAATAAATAAATCTGTTCCTCGTTTCTGTAAGGAATGTGAGAACTTTTGGAGTCGAAAAAATTGTTATCATCCTGTGAAACACAGGGCGAGTAAGAGAAAAACTGAATTTTTTTATACTTTTTGTAAGTTTTAATATAAAATTAATTTTAATTATTTAATTTCTCTCGACTTGAGAACTTCTCACAAGTTACAGAAATGGGGCACTGAATCAGGGGTGCCATATTTGCAGATTTATCTGCATTTTGCCGATTTTTTGCCTCAAAATGATGGAAGTGCAGATTTGACGATTTTTAGTCTAAAAATGACGATTTTTTGGCAAACACCGAAAACATGGTAACTTTGTTTGTTTTGGTATAATTTATTAATTTCGGCAACACTGTAATATTTATTACAAAAAGAAACAACTATGAAAAAGTCTGTGGAGGAGAGCTATATATAGAATTATATGCAGTGTATAGGTATGCTTATATTATATATATATTATATTATATATTATAATGGATAAATACTTACAAAAGAGTAAAGGTAAGCTTAATTTATATTCTTCACCAATGAAAATAATAGGCAAAATGCCTACCTATTATTTTTATAGATTACAATGAAAATGAGGATGGTGCAGGTACATCAGGCAGCCAGTCTAATGTAAGTATTTTTGAACTCCAAATACAAGTGAAGTATAAAAAATATATGTATATAGATGACATAAAATCATTTAAATTTCTTTAGGAAGCTAAAAAGAAAAAGCGCAAGCTAAAAGAAGAATGGATTGATGATAACATAAAATGTTGGGCTGAAAAAAGAAACGAATTTTTTTTTTGCAAATTGTGCAACGCTCGGCTTAAAGCTTCTGCTGGAAAAATAGATTTAATGGCACATTCTCAGACAAAAAAGCATTTATCCGCTGCAAATGCCATATCAGATCAAAGAAAGATAGACGAGACCTTCAACGCAGAACAAAATGCTTCAAAAAAAGCAGAAATAAGAATGGCCCTTTTTGTTGTTGAACACAACCTTCCATTCAAAGTCGCGGACCATTTAACTAAAGTATGTCAACGTTCTTTTTCTGACTCAGAATGTGCTGGCAATGTGATGTTGGGACGAACAAAAGCAAATGCAATTATAAAAAACGTTGTTGGAAAAAAACAGTTCCAAACTGTCTGCGAGCTACTGAAAAATAACAAGTTCTCCCTGTGCGTAGATGAATCAACCGACCTATCAAACAGCAAGTCATTGTGTTTGGTTGTACGTATATGTGTTAATTTTAAACTACAGGACTATTTCTTCGGATTGTTAAAAGTTGGCCAATGCGATGCAAAAGGTTTGTACAAGTTAATTGTAGACTATTTTACACAAAATTGTGTAAACTACAAGTCCAATTTGGTAGGATTCGCTGCTGACGGTGCTGCGGTTATGACAGGCAAAAATAATTCAGTTGCAAAACTTTTAAAAGACGATATACCAGATTTATTTATTATGAAATGTATTTGCCACTCACTTGCATTATGTTCTTCATATGCTTGTCTTCAATTACCATCCGAAGTAGAAACTCTAGCCAGAGACGTTTACAATTATGTATCAAATAGTCCAAAAAGACTTGATCAATTTCAAGATATTCAAAAATTGCTGGAAATAAAACCAAAAAAATTGATGCATCCAAGTCAAACCAGATGGTTATCGCTTGAAGCAGTAGTAGTTAGAATATTAGATTTGTATGAGGCGTTGAAAATTTACTTTTCATTTGCTGCCAATGTTGATAAAATCGATACAGCAAAAACAATTATAAAAAATTTAAACGAATCAAATGAAATATATTTATCTTTTTTAAAATATATTCTTCAAATTGTTAATAATATGAACAGAATATTTCAAAGTGAGTCAACCGAAATACAGAACCTACAGAACAACCAAATGGAAAGACTTCTAAGAACTGTATTAAGTAACTTTATAAAAAGCGATAGTTTAAAAAATGAAATTTATTTAACCGAATTTATGAATGCAAAAAATTTTGTAAACTTTGATGAGGTGTATTTGGGCTTATTGGCCAAAGAGTTAATATCAAAATCAAAACTTGAGAAAAGCGAAATTAACAAAATTGTAAATAATTGTATTAATTTTTATATAGAACTTGCCAATCAAATATTAAAACGTTTTGATTTTGAAGATAAGTCTTATAAGTCTTTAAATATGATTAACTCTCAAAAAATTATGAAAAAAGAGAATAATTCTTTTATAGAAATTATAAAAGCATTCCCAAGTTTTACTTCTGAAGAAGAAAAACAAATAATAGACTCCGAATTCAGAGAGTTAAAATTTTTAAATTTTGAAGACATTTTTCAGGGAAGTGAAATAAATTTGCAAACTTTTTGGCAAAAAATTTCATATCTAAAACGTGGGGATTGTACAAGTGCATTTCCAGTGCTGTCAAAGTTTGTACAACTCATTATGGTCCTACCACATTCTTCCGCAAATGTGGAAAGAGTTTTTAGTCAAGTCAACCTAAACAAAACAAAATTTCGATGTTCTCTGGAAAATGAATCCCTACAAGGAATCCTTTTTTCTAAAGATTATTTAAAACCTTACAATTTAGACTGTTTTGATATTGAGATTAAACATGATTTAATAAAAATGTTTAACTCAAATATGTATCTTTAAAAAATGTGTTCATATAAAAAACTGTTTTAAACCTTGAAAACAAGTACAAAATATGTATACTATATATTTTTAAATTAATTACAATTTTTTTTTGTTTTGCTATATTACTTTATATGTATGTTAGTTAATACTGAATTATCCTATTTTGTTATTTTTTGTTAATAATAATATGTTTTATTGAACTTAAAATTTGTATTTTTAATTTGCCGATTTTTTGCCGATTTTTTTAAATTGAAGTGCAGATAATGCCGATTTTCTTTTTTAAATATGCTGATTTTTTATGAAAATTTTCTGGCACCCCTGCACTGAATTGTTTTTAATATTTATTTTCGCTCGGAGCATAAATATTCTTTATGAATGATATGGATAAAATTCGAATTTGAAGAAGAAGTTAAAAACTTTCATGTTAAAGTAATTAAAACTATTTACTATATTTATTTGTTTAATTTGGACCACAGACCATTTGATAAAAAAAACATTTAGTCCTGATTCACACACGACAGGTCTGACTCGTCAAGTCTTGTGTTTTTAGGAGAGAGAGAGAGAGAGTAAAAGAGAATGAAGAGAAGCACAGACTTGACCGTGCCAATCAAGTTTACTTTTTCGTTTTGTTTTGTTTTGTCATTCGTAATACTTGATGACTTGACTTGACGGTGTGTATGAACGCAAATGCAGGTTCAAAAGAAAATTGGAGAAAAACTGATCAGGTAAACCTGATGTGTGTGAATCAGGACTTAGTTAAACTAATATGGCATTTTATGATATTAACGCTTAACGTACACTCAGGGAAAAGCAGCAACTTAAAAATAAGAACACATTAATTCAATAATTTTCAATATAAAAGAAAATGTATATTAAAATACTTAAAAATATATAAAATTAACAAATTAATACTATAAATTAATATTTTTCCATATTGAAATAAGAAATTTCGTCAATGTTTCTTATTACTTCAATATGGTTTTTATTGATTTTAAGATGTTTTTTCTCTAGGTGTAGGAATTGAAACATTAAATTGAAATAAATCTGCAGTTTCTAAACAAATAGTTCACACAGCTATGCAAGAGGTATAGTTGAGTTTAAGTTTTGAATTTGGTTTTTGTATTCATTAGAATGGCAGTGTCCACAGTGGGTCAAAGTGGGTAAAATGAAAATTTCAAAACGATAAAATTTTTTTATTTTTTATTTGATTTTAAAAGTTGTATGTGAATTTCTCTAGTTAAGTTCACAGAAAAAAATATCATCGAACATTTTAGACTAAAAATAGTTCATAAATTTCTTTAAAAAAATAAATGTTTTTAAAATTCTGGTGAAAGTATTTTCTAACACTATGGAGGAGTTACAAGGTTTTATGTGACTCAAATAAGCTTCTACATGGTTTTTTGCTCACTCTCGGTAAATTAAAAATATCAATTTTTTGGAAGCAATGGAAATGTACTTCAGCTAGAATGACTTCCATTTTTGTTCACTGGGCTGTGACAAAAAAAATCACTCTGATACAGTAAACCATCTATCGCATAATAAAATCATGGATATGACATTGACAATCATATTTTGTTTAAGAAAAGTATGGCTATAACACAGCAACCTTCTTTTTTTATAAAAAAAATAATGTCTTGAGCACAGATAATAATATTTTCTATAAGAAAATTAAGGCTGCGAAACAGTCAAATTTCTTTTCTATAAGAAAATTATAGCAGTGACCTTGACAGCTACCTTTTCTCTAATAAAAGCATAGCTGTCTGTCGTATTGACAATAAAATTTTTTATAAGAAAAAGTAGGTATAGCGAACTATTTTTTTTATTAAGAAGCATGGCTGCAGATAATAATCTTTTCGTCATATTCCGTTCCATTGTAAATTTAAGTTAAATATCTGATGTTAATAAGAATCTCTACCCAAGTAGATAGACTAGGGTGCTGATGAAGTGCGTGGCTGCACAGAAAAGTATCGGTATTTCCCGCAACTTAAAGTCTAAGTTTAATTTTTCTTCTCTTCTTTAGAAACTCACATTAATTAATAAAAATATTTCATTCAATTAGAATTGAAATTACTGAACTTAAGCCTGACTATGAGTTATTTCTGATTACTAATCTTTTCTTTAAAAAAAACAGTCTGGCTATGTCTTAGTAAGCCACTCTTTTCAATAAACAAGCTTAGCTGCGACACAGTCAGGCATATTTTTTTTATATAGAAAAGTATAGATGCAACACAATCAATCATAAGAAAATTATGTCTGCCAAGTCATCTTCTCTATAAAAACAAAACCATGGCTGCAATATAGTCAACTATATTTTCTATTAGAAAAGTAGGGCTGTGACCATATTTTCTGGACAGCGAAAGGGTCAAACTTTTTTCGCCCTATGCTCCTTGCAGGAGTAAAAGGAATAAAAATAAATATATATGTTCTCTATAAAAAATATTGCTACAGCTTAGACAAAGTCAATCATGTTTGCTGAAGTAGTATGACTTCTGCCTTATTTTCCATAAGTAAGTTATGGCTGTAGCACTACCACCTTTTTTCTATAAGAAAATTATGGCTTATTCAATAAGAATTGAAATTACTGAACTTAAGTCTTAATAAGAAATGATTTCTGATTAAAATTGTAGAAAAAAACGGCTGTGATAAATTATTGCTTAAGAAAATTATGGATGCAACACGATCAATCTTCTTTTCTTCCAATCACACCGATGTCTCATAAGATGTCCGATAGATGGGACCAACTTGTAAAGGCTGCTATTCACTTTATGAGTTGGTCACATCTTGTGTTAAAAATGCTCTAGAAATTCTCTAACCCCCCCACTCTTTGCTGCCTTGCAGTCATTAGAAATGAATTCTTTCTAACAACTTCTTGACATCAACCTATGAGATAATCATGTAAGTATGTGTGTAAAAGTAAATAAATATTTTGCCAAGACTTGAAATAACTTTTAGTTTGCACAGCATTTTATAAAAAATATGACACAACAGGATATTTATTTATGAACTTTACTTTCCTTTAACCCTCGCTTATAACAAGTGACAGTATCTGTAAAAGAATAAATTTTCGTTTTCAATAACCTTTCATTTTTCAGTCACTTTTATTTTACGCTCTTCAAATAACCAACTCGAAAGTATTAACTCGGCCAAGGCTATAATAAAATAAATAAAAAATTTGTAATATAAATAAAAACAAAAACAGACAATAGACAGAAAGTCATATGGGTGCCAGTCTTCTAAAACTATAAAAAAACAGTTATACATACAAAGTTACATATGTTCATATTATAACAGACAAACACACACACACACACACACACACACGCACATACTCACACCAGGGTTAAAACGAAGGTAAGTAAGAATGTTATAGACGGCCGCTTTAAAACTTTATTAGCCAGCATCACCCATTTACGCATGAGTCTGTAAAAATAGACAAGGAAACGAAATACGAAAATGAGGAAATAGATTTTTAATTTTTTGATTGATTTGTGACAGGTAAAAGTATTTTTTTTTAAGTATAACTAAAATAAAACCAAACAGGTACTTTTATTACCAAGATTACTCATCAGCTGATATTTTTTTTTACACTTTTATAACAGACAGTTTATTTGACAACTACTTCTTTGTCTTGCTTGATGCTTACATGGTGTCCACACCTGATGATTTTATATCAGAACTCGTAATATAACATCGGCAGAGCAACTGTCATTAATATAATTTTTCATTAATAGCAACACAAAGGGGTAGACGTTGATGATTTTATATTATGATGAATCAAACTAATATTTGCAAAATACTTGCCAAAAATATATAATTTGCGTGTTCTTTAATTGTTGTAATGCATTTTTTAAACGAAATTTGTTTAATAAATAAACGGTAAATGCACAATAACACATAAAATGACATTTGATATCAAGATGAATTCATCAGGCCGGGAGCTCTGATGATTATATCATAACGCTGCCATAATATTAATAAATTGAATCTATACGTGATGAATTTTCAGTGAAGAATTTTCATCATGATATCAATTTGATATTCATCATGATATGAATTCATCAGGTGTGGACACCATGTTACAATTTTTAGACAATCACAAACTAGAAAAACGCAGAGTTGCATGTAATGGTAGTATTTGTATTTAATGTGCCTTTAATGAAACCGTTGTGAAATATACATATCTTTCAATTTCACTAGGCACTTCCCATAAAGCTGGGCTTAACCATTTTGTCTGGACAAAATTATTTTACTGATTAGTTTTTAAGGTAGGAATACTACTGGCCTTACAAATTATCGCCCAAGGGCAAATGGTTGGAAAAACAAAAATTCTCAATTGTCCAAAAACTGTTGTAAAAGAACTGGGCATGATACAATTATACTAGGTACATGCACAAGCCCAGCCTGTCACTGTATACATTGCACATAGTTGTCAAACTTTGCTTACAAGCTGCAAAAATGTTAATGTATGTGTGTGAATAAAATAATTACAGTGTTGCCAATGAATTTACACATGGCTGTGTCTCCAATTACACATTGAAGAAAATTACACTACACATCTTTTGTGTAGGTTAAAATTAAAACAAAATTAAATAAAAATAGAACCCAAAGTAGAACTACACACAGATTAAGCAAGAATTTAATTATATGGAATACACATGTGAGTAGAAATTACACTCTGCCTACCTACACACAGATTGGCAACACTGAATAGCTATAATCATGCAGGAATGCCGCGTCTGCAATTGTACTTTAGTTACTCTGTAATTGTTGTTTTTATAAACAAAAGGCATTTGTTTCCGGCAATTTAGGGTTTGTTTATACCAACAAATTACATGTGTTTTTTGGTGTTGCAATTTTGTTGTAGTGTAGACCTTTCACGACATCAGAGATTTTTAAAATTTTTTACTACAGCAAAATATTCTAAAACAAATGCTAAACACCACTGTAGGCAGGATAAACAACTAAAACAAATGTATTGCCAACAGTGTTGTTTAGCGTTTCTTTTAGAATGTTTCGCTGAAGTAAAGCTTTTGAAAAATCTGTCATGTCTTGAAATGTCTTCTGAATGGTCTTATGCACATCTTTATTATTCATTTCAAATTCGGGTGAATACCCAAAAACTTCGGAAGATTATTCATTTTACGCTTTTAGCTTATTCTCCACAATTGTGGGCGTTACTTCATTTATCTGTTTCGGGCGATTTTTTATACATTTGGTAGTACTGCAGCGATTGTTTATGCTTTGTTATATTTTCTTGGCGTATTTTATGTAAAATTATTTATTATTAATGGGTGCATTCGTAAAACGTAGCTGTTGTGTAAACGTTAAGTGTTTATCTTAAAAACGTACAGTTGAGAAATTTTCCATCATAAAATTTGATCCCTAACCACAGTCAACATGTGGTGCTCAGCCTGAACATCTGATCAAATAGAGTTATGCCTTTTATATGCTTTGTTAGGTGGCATTTGTTAAATTTTGCATTACAAATGTGATAAAGTAACCATATAAAGATATAAAATTTAATTATATACATCAGGATCGTTTCTAGGACGTAACTGTTGTTGCCCAATATTAATAATTTTTTTATTTTTATTAGCTTTATTTTGAAAACAAATGTCAGTCGTAATTTAATTCCAATTTTTTTTATACGATGGAGCAACTCAATACAATTTTGTGTGAAAAAAATTAACCTATTGGCAACTCAGTTCATGTTTCTCCGAACAAAATATAAAATTAAACCAATTACAGCTGAGAGTTGTTCGTAAAAAATATTTTCTCTCTATCTCTCAAGAAGAGAGACGTCAAAATACATATAAAAAATTTTGGGTGAATACAGCTTAACTGTTAGAAATGCAAGTTCCTGGCTGAACTTCCCCTAGCGCGAAAGCAGGTAGATAAGGAGAACGTGATATATAATACTAAATTTTAATGGGCATAGCTCCGCCCACTTTTTAAATACAATATTATGCCATTCCAAGAGTATACTCAGGGAAAAACTGCAACTTAAAAACAAGAATGCGTCACATTAATTCAATAATTTTCAATATAATAGAAAATGTATATTGAGATACTTAAAATAAATAAAATAAATAAATTAATACTGTGAATTAATAATTTTCCATATTGAAATAAGAAATTTCAACATGACTTATTAATTCAATATGGGATATATGTACTCTTCTCGTATTTGCTACAATGACCACTTGTCGTTCCAAAATAAGAACTTTTTATAATTAAATTTCTGTGTTATTGATATATCTCTTGTATTTTCCATTAATATAACTTCATTATTCAGATCTCAGACCATATTTTTCATTAATTTATCCTAGATTTCGCCACCGAAATAATATTCCCTTATTTTACTAGTTATGTTAAGTGCTTAACAGTCTGCTTTTAACTGCAAAATTAACTCTGTAAAAATTTTTTTCTGCTAGTTAAATTTAAATTTATCTTCACACACATCAAATTGCTAAACTCCTCATTTTTTGAAGTCAGTTAAAAACTCAAAACCAAATTAACTTTCTTTTTGAGTGTTCTATTAACTAAAAATGCATTCATTCCCTTTTTTCCATACTATTCATTACTGTCCTTCTTCAAGTTTCCTTCAGCTTAAAACTAAAATATTTGCTATGCACTATGCACACTGACTGGCTGGTTGACAAATTCATTTAACTGACTGGTGTTTATTTCATTTCAAATGTTGTCAGCGTTAACTAAGCGGAAACGGAAATTGTAATGGAGCTTTACGGTCAACTCGTAATGAACCAATGACAACTCGTTTCCCAGAAAAATTAGTGCACGTCTTTGCAGTTATTTTTCTTTTTTAAGTTTATTGTGCATTTTTCCACATTCTAAGGATATCCTGTTGAAAAATATATTAAATAAAAATATATGCAAATAAGATTAAGAACTTTAAACATACAAACACGCACATGCAAAATATCCCAGCCAGCACTTCTCTTAAATTTTCAAACAAATTCAAGTATTTTTCGACTCTTCTACGTGACTAAACTAGACTTGGGTCGAACTCGTTCACTAGTTCATTTTTGGCACAAACCGATGATCAAACCCATCTAAATTACACAGCTTTGATTATAGATATCAGTCCTATAAAAATTTCATGAAAATCGGAAGCGAAAATATTCAAAATGTTACTTTTGTTACTTGGTTTAAGTGTTTTTCTTTTATCCAACGAAAAGCTTGAAATTTGATGCCTCTCTGAGGGAGCCATGTTTTGATTTTAGACCCCTAGTTTCTTAGGGTAATATTCTTAGAATTTTGTGTAGATTTAATTTTTGCTAGACGCCTGTTGACAAAAAAATTTACCCTTTCTAACGTACATCCAGGCTGCCCAGAGAAGCGCACAAGTGCCGAACATCAATCGGATTTGTATACAAATGAATACACATACGCTTCACATTTCTCTCAGTTGATGTACATATGTATGTATATAGTATACCTGCATAACTCAAATCTCGGTTGAAATAATACACAAAGTTATGATTTTCTACGCTATTTTACTGCACGTTTTCATAGCCAAAGAGTATCGAGAAAATGTGTTAAACTTAAATTTACTGCATTATAAGAAAAAGATATAACATTAATATTGATAAACTTTAACATTAAATACACAAACAATAAAAAGGCTCCTCTTCATTCTTACCTTCATAAAAACACACACACACCCACAAAACTTCCTTCTCAGCTGCAAAGAAAAAACAAACAAAAACCTTAAAAAAAATCACAAGTTCGCTTGAACAGCTGGAAAAGAATGAGGAGTAGGAAGAAATCATGGCAAAAATAATAAATCACAGGACAAAATTAAACTGCTCTAATAAAAAGTCACTCACATATTTTGCAATAGCAAGAAAGAGAGAGTGGAAGAGAGGGGGTAGGGAGAGGGGGAGGGAAAAATTTCTATAGACATGTAGAAAAGTATGTAATATAAAAAATATTCAATAAAATACTATACATAAATATTGTAGGAGTGAAGATAAATTTACATTCAAGTAGTACAGACAAAAACCAAAAAATCTAGCAGAGCCCATTTTACAGTTAAGAGCGTACTGTTAAATATTTAACAGTCCTAATAAAATTAATTAATATTAGATTTATTCATTTACTAAAAAATTTTACGAATTTGCAACAGTTGTTACTGGAAAGTTTTCATTAACTCAAAACTTTGCAAGGAGAGAGCGTCAAAAGAGAGACAAAAAAATTCCTAAAAATTCTTACTAACACCTAGTGTGTGTTTTCTGGTCTGAAGTTGTAGACTTTATTCTGTTTCATCACTAAAGCGTTCATTTACTTATAAATATTTGCGAGAGTAATTTTGAAAATGTCTGCCTTACTCTCTCGTTGATATTTTCTGCTGAGAAAGTAAATGAACAGACCTATTATTTCGAATGCAAAAAGTAGATAAGTAAATCGAGAAGTATTTTCGATTTAAAAGTAAGCGATAAAAATTAAAAATTATAGGAGAAGTTTTACCTACATACATACGTACTCGTAAATTGTTTATAACGATAAAATATTACAGCCTGTACTTTTTTTTAAAGTCAATTAACACTCAGAAAATGAATGAATGCCTACACAGAAAAAAATATCATCAAAATGCAACCAGCAAAACAAATTGTTAATAGTTAATTTATATTGAAATATGTATATATGTAGTTAATATAAAAAATTATGTTTTTGATATGACAAACACAGAAATTTTTTTCAATAAACCGAACTAACCAAATTTTATGTTATACATGGAGCAAAAACTCTAAAAATTCATGGTTGATATAACAAATTAAAATTTTTCTAGTCAATTAAATTATACCTGATTTACATTAAGCATTTTTTCCATGCAATTAGTTGCATGAAAATTTTTTATTTTTAAATAGGAGGACTGGAAGATAAACTTATATCAAAAGCGTTGCCAAGAATGCATCAGAGATTCATTATCCGTCCTGTTTAATATAAAATTCTCTTTTATATCGCTACAATTAGCAAACAGAAAAAGTTGCGTGCAACAAAATTCATGAAATTTCATTAAAAAAATGCTTAATGTAAATCAGGTATTACTCAACAAAATTATTTGTTAAATTATATCATAACGGAATACGCACATGTAGAAGAAACAGAAGAACTCGCATTTTATGTGTATTCATTATTTGCTTATCTAATAACGATTTGCTCTTTAGCTGAGTGGCAAGTACATTAGTTTATTAATCAAGAGATTGCCGGTTGAACTCATCCAAACATCTTTAAAATTTAACAAAAACCAAAATTCAAAAAAATATAAAAAAATACAAACAAAGAAACAACACATTAGAATTTGAAAAACAAATTCATTAAAAAAAAATATTTTCTGTTAACAACTCAATTGTTAATAACACAATAATTTTAATTGGAAATAATTGAGTTGATTTTGTTTTCTTATGTTACAAATGTGTGGTTGTATTTACAAAAATCGTTGTAGGTGCCTTTTTAAATAATATTTTAATTGTATTCACAAATAAATTATTTGTATTTACAAATCTTTTTTTTCTGTATACTACTACTACCAGGTGTTACCTACTAAGGAAATGGATGGGTAATTGAGAAGGCAGGTGATGAGGTAAGATAAAGAGGAAAGCTTTATTCTTTTACAACTCTGCTTTTTGCATGTTTTTTTTAATAATGCTGTATTGCAGCGCCCCTGGTGTCAATTAGCCGTATTAATTATTATTATTTTTTTTAAATTGTGTTTAGTAGCCATTTTATTAGTTATTTAAATTCGCCGAAGATTTCAAGATGCGCGGCTGATAAAAATGACGAATGAAAAGAAGTTTACATTCAATTTATTTCTGTTCTTAAGCTTCCACAAATGTTTTTCCTTTCAATTATTTTATGTGTTTTATTATTATTGCTAATAAATTTGGATATTGATATTTCTTAGATATTCATATCACAAAAAAACACAAAATTCATTCGTATGCTTTTGACAGCTTAAATTCAAACTAAAAATTAATGCTTGACGAATCATCCAGTTTCATGTGCACACGTACATGAAACTGATATCAAGCGTGTTAGAGGCTCGTATATCTAAGCCGCTTAGTTTCCTTCTACACCTTTTTTATTTAACAAAATAAGAAAAGTTTTATGCGCCGAATACCGTGTTAAATAGTGTATATTCTATCTATGTATGGACGTACATAGTATATTTGTGTATGTATCTATATTTTATTTTTTCAATTAATTTTAATTCTTTGTTATGAAAAAAAATATACTTCGCAAGTGTTTTTTAAGTTTCCTCTTAAACTAATAATAGATATTGTTCGTTTTCGTACATACTACATAAGCATGAAAGAGAAACTTTCTAAAGTTAAATGACGTGTGCGATATTTGAAACATTTATACAAATTGAGTTATTAGAGAGCAAAGATAAATTTTTGTTTACATTTAAAGTTTAATATTATATTAAAATTGAATATAATATTTTTTTGCATGTGTATGTAGTATTTATATAAAATATGTACATATTTAATATGCAACATTTTTGTAAAGAAAATAATATAATTATCCCAAAATTTTACAAAAAATTTTGAGAAATGCAAGCAAAAATTAAACCGTATCGCAAGAAAAGTGATATTGAAGATATTGTAATTGTGAGCTAAAAGTATTAAGGAGAATAACTGATTTATTGTCATGCTTTCTATGTTTCAATAAGATCCAAATTTGCAGTCAGCAGTTAACTAATAGCAATAGTTTAAACAATAATATTTAATTCACAGCTCTTTAATTACAATTGGTTAAACCGCCAAATGGCGGTTAACCAATTTGGTTAACAAATAGTTAGACAACAGCTGATTCGTTGTAAACTTTATTAGTATTGCAGTTTTGTAAAAAAAATTTATACACATTTCACTTATACGTTGACACGAATCTCATTTGAATTTAGCTGTAACAAATTCCTTTAATTTACTTTCTATTCACAGCAAAAATTATTCCCACAAAATTTTCGAACAAATGTGTGTTTTGAAATAAAATTTAATTTCAGTAAATATTTTTTACTGTTTCTGTAAATGATTTCTTCCAATTTTATTTTATGTAAGTTTGTAAGAAAATTTTTTAGATTTATTTTTTTTTCATGTATAAACTTGTTATTTTTCAGTTGAATTTATATTTAAGTATATACTGTTAAAAAATTTGTTTGATTTTTTTTAGTTTTTTCTACAAATTATTTTATAGATATAAAAAACATTTTATTTAGTAAATAAAAAAAAAATATTTTTTTTTTGTAAAGATTTTTGTTTGCGGTTTTCAAACTTATTATGTTTGTAGAGATTGAGATTCTCAATATAGTATTAAGAGTCTTACTATAAACATACGGACTTTGTTAGCTAAATTCAAAAACTTATACTGACGAGTTCCAAAAGCGGAACGAAATGCTTAATCACAAAAATAAGCCAAAAAAAATAGTTGAATCTTTTATTTGATTCAGTTATTTTTTTTTTTGAAATTAAAGTAATTTTTGTAAATTTCTTTGTAGTGTCAAATAAAACTTTTACTAATTTTTTTTTAGAAAAATTGGTAAGAATTGTTATTGATTTAGTTAATTTATTTTCTGATAATTAAAAAAATTTTAGTGAATGTACTTTAAAAAATTATTAAAAACAAAATTGCTGAGTAACACAAACAAATCTGTAAAAATGTTTTGCTATTCCTATTAATATATTTGACTGAAAATATTTTGAGTTTCAGTTAAATTTTTTCTCTAATGCCATAATAAATTAACTAAAAATAAAAATTATTTTGTCAGTTAAATTTTTACAAAATTGTTATCAGAATCTACAAATTTCTTTGTAGGTCCGCATTCACACAAAATATTTACTGATTCAATGAATTTGGTTACTGAAAAAGAAATTTAGTTTTTTCTGTGTTATATTTTGTTTTTTTTTTCGAACCAATTTCAGCACTAATTCTAACAACTTGTATGGTACAATTATTAAGATATAACATAACAAATTTAAATAAAAACCATATGAACCCAGTGAAAAAAAATGGAAGTCATTCTAGTGGAAGTACATTTTCATTGCTTCCAAAAAATCGATATTTTTAATTTGCCGAGAGTGAGCAAAAAACCATATACAAGCTTATTTTAGTCACACAAAGCCTTGTAACTCCTCCATAGTGTTAGAAAATACTCACCAGAATTAAAAAAAAATTATTTTTTTAAAGAAATTTATGAACTAATTTTAGTCTAAAATTTGAAAGTTATTGGCTTCAATTTACATGAAAGACACTGTTTCGGGCTTAAATTCGTATAAAAAGAAACGTATTGTTAAAATAGGTAACTATTTACCATTTTTCCTAGATGAAAATATTATCATAGAACACAAAAAAGGGAATTTTTCTTAATATCGTTTCCAATTCAGTGACCAGGAATCGAAAAAGAGAACTTCTTGCAATGACAACCCTATGTAAAAATCATTAGATCGGATCGAAATTTGCACTACTTCTGCATCGTAAACTCTACATTTTCATGACTTTTTTGGAGTCTCTTTTTTTACTGGGAAATAGTAGTGCTGTCAATAGTGGAACTAAATACTTTGAGTATTAGTTAAATAATAGTTAAAATTTTAGCTTACCAATAATTAAATAACGACTGTAAATTTCGCCCTGAAAATTATAATACTATTACAATTTTTTTGCAGTTTTTTCTTCTGATGTAGCTAGTTTTTTCGTCAAAGGTACTCGTATATGGCAACACTGATTATACATATTAATTAGTGGCCTGCGTAAGCAGTCTTGAAATGTAAATACGTCATGTAGTCTCGTGGCATGCATTATACTAAGCCAATAATAAATGCTGTCGTACTATAAACCAAGCACGATGGATGTATTGCTGTACATGCATATGACTGTTAACAAGCGATGTCGCCAAGACATCTGTTTATAACAAACAATGCAAAGAAGTACTGTTGATACATGTATGTTTGTTATTTTGCATATTGTACGTTTTGATGTGTGTGTGTGTGTGTAAGATTTAGATGGTAAGCTATTATGTTTGTGTTTAAGGGAGGTTTTTTAAAGCAAGCGCATGTGTGCGTTTGTATGTGCGCAGAAAAATAAGAGAGCACCCAGCTAGCATTTTGTATCATAATCCAATTTTTTCCGAATCAGCTTGACGGGAAAAATAACCGCATATGAGCTCATTTTTCGATCATATATGATACTCCCGTTGTAAGAAAATGGTACCCTACAGATGAATCATACCAAAGAATCATTTATGATACGATTTGCTGATTAATTTTTGAAAAACTTTCTGGTAGTATTTAATTATTAAATCACCTTTTTGCTGTTTCTTTGCATTTTGTTTCTCTATTTTCAAGAAATCATTATTTGATCATATTGATGAATCATAAATTAATCCTTTTTCCAACAGCCAAGTGATAAATCAGATTTTAATCATCAAAACTGATCCGAGGAGAATCATAAAAGAGATTTCTCCAAAAATGATCACCCAAATGCTAGCTGGGCATACACAAATTATGTAGGTATGTATGTATGTACATGCGTGACGTTTGTATACGCACCAGTGAAAGAAAAAAGCACCAACACCACAAATTCTTCAGTCACGAACTATTTTTTCTTTACTCTTATACATGCAATAAGTTAAACAAACGTATTGCCGAGCACGTTGTTTAGCTTTTGTTTCAGAAGATTTCGCTGTAGTAAAGCATTTGAAATGGCTCTAATGTCTTACAAGTTCTTATAAGAAGTCTTGTTACATCTTTTAATGTTAACCCAGAAAAATATTTATGTAAGTGTCAATATTAAAAATAAAAAAGTTCAGCAACCTAATTATAGTTTATTTACTTATGTTTAATAAAATTGTCTTCATTTGAAAGACCTGAAACATTTTTAAACAATTAAGAAATTGAAAGTATTGCATACGATAACAACTGTTTACAAAAACAAAAAAATTAATTATAATGAAACTTGTAAATTAATAATGAGTTCAGTTCTAATTTGAAGATGAATAAATAAAGTACTAAAGATGTAATAGAGAAAGTATTTAGTTTTTAGGGTTCCGTACACCAAAGGTGAAAAAAGGGTGCTCCAAAACGAGCGACGAAAAATTTTAAAATCTCATGTAATATACATACAATTGTATGTACATGTGTATATTGACACTTGAAATTTGTAAAATTAGTGTATTTTTATATAGACTACAACAATAAGCATTAAAATATTAAAAAATTTAAATTAAAGGGTGGTCCATCAGTTAATGCAATTTTGACTATGTAATTTTGACAACTTGCTATATCTTGGAGACCGTAAGAGGTAAACTCTTGAAATTTTCAAAAACGGTAAAACTAAAAAATCCGAAAATTATAAAATCGCCAAACCGAAAAAAATCGCCAAAACCTGAAAAAAATCGCCAAAAATTTTAAAAAAATCGCCATATCGAAAAAATCGACAAAATTACAAAAAAAATCTAGCACTAAAATAAATCGCCAAATTCGAAAAAATCGTATGAATGAAAAAAAATCGCCAATATGAAAAAAACGCCAAAAACCGAAAAAAGTCGCCAAACGCGAAAAATGCACCAAAACCAAAATAATTGTTTATGTGAAAAAAAAAAATCGCCAAAATGAAAAAAATCGCCATATTTAAAAAAAATCGCCAAAACGAAAAAAATCGCAAAAATTTAAAATAAACGTCAAAAACAGAAAAAAATTCTCAAAACGAAAAAAAAGTGCCAAGACTAAAAAATCGCCAAAACCAAAAAAAAATCACCTATGTATATGAAAAAAACGCCAAAATTAAAAAAAATCGCCAAAATAAAAAAATCGCCAAAATAAAAAAACGTCAAAATAATAAAAATTGCCAAAATTAATAAAACTTCAAAAACCAAAAAAAAAATTGCAAAACGTGAAAAAAGTGCCAAAACTCAGAAAGCGCCAATAAATTCAAAAAACCCCCCAAACAAAAAAAACGCTTAAAACCGAAAAAACCCAAAAACGAAAAAAATGCGAAAACTATAGTTTATATTGTTCGTATTGAATTACATATCTCGTACCCGTACGGAACCCTTCGTGCGCGGGTCAAAGTCGCTCTTCACTGATTTTTTATTTTAAAGACAGAAACATAAAAAAATTAATTTACATGCATATGTTTGTAAGTGTGTGTCTGTGTATGTATGTATATCCAATTGAATAATTCATTTGTTCACGCCAGCAAATCGATTTACCAATAAATACTCTAAATTATTACTAATATTTTTTTGTTATTGTTATTAATTAGTCAAAACACATCAGCTAAAGACTAGAGGACTTCTTTATTTACATTGAAAAAAAAAATTAAAAAAATACCCACGCAAATATGTATTCGTAAAATTAGTCACATTAATTTATTGTTTCAGGTTTCGCTGAAATAAGCATTTTAATTGTTTGCTACAATATCTACTTCCTTTTTTTTTGTCACGTACGACATTCTTAGTTTTTTGCAATTATATTAAAACTTAAAATTAGTTATAATTGGATTTAGTACCATCAAAAGAGCTAATCAGAGGGCCATAACTTAGACTAATAATCAAAACAAAAATCTATTTTATTTTAATATCTTTTTCACTTTAAATGCGTACGACTGTCCCATACGACAGTATAGAAATGCCCAATTATTCTTCAAAAATTTTTTAACATACATAAGTAAATTTGTTTTTACTCGTATTCTGCAAAAACTCTTTGAAAATTGAAAAAAGTTACTGAATTATATAAAACATTTTGGTGCAAGTCAAAAATTTTTCGTTGCGCTCTAATAACACAATTTTGTACGAGTATAAATATTTCAAATAACGAACACGTCATTTAACTTTAGCACATCTCTCTTTCATGCGTAGTTATGTACGCAAACAGAAAATACTATTATTATAAAATGAAATTTAAAAACACTTGTTCTACGGAAGCAAATAATTGAAATTAATTGAAAAAAATATAGATACATAATAATAGTACGTACGTACTAGAGGCCTGCGTAAAAAGTCTTGAAATGCAAACAAGTCTTGTTTTTTTTTAATGTATTCTCGTGGCATGTATTGTACTAAACCAAATGTTATTTTGCATATTGTACCTTTTGGCGATTTTTAAAGTCAATTTGGCGAAATAGGTCAGGGAAAAATCTGACAACCCTGTACACAACATGTGTGTACATGCATGACATTTTGTAAACGCACCAATGCGTAGAAAACAGCAACCATCACAAATTTTTCCGCTACGAAGTATTTTCTTTTTTACTTCTATACCTGCAATAACTTAAGCAAATGTATTGCTAATAGTGTTGTTTAGCGTTTGTCTTAGAACATTTCGCTTTAGTAAAGCATTTGAAAATCCCTCATGTGTGAAAACTTATTGTAAGTGGTCTTATGCAGAACTTTAGTACATACATAAAATTTGCACTAATTAAATTCGACGTTTCTTATTAGATTTTATTAATAGATATTTTTAGTTTAACTAAAACGTCAATATCTTATAATTTTTAATACTATATATTATTTCATATTATACATATAATATTATATATACATACATATATATTTATGTACATATATAGAGGGACAAGGACTTCATGCATTTAAAAAAAAAGTATTTTAGGCGACTAAAAAATTACCTCAAAAACGCAAAATATGCACTAAAAACAATAAAATATGCACATCTTTTATTTTATTCCTAACACGATTGCCTTTAAGGACAATAGCCAAAAGTTCAATATTTTGCAGTTTAAATTTTTTATAAACTTTTAGAAGAAAAAAATTCTTAAATTTTTATTAAAAAACTTTAATCAATTTTTTAATTTTATTTATGAATAACTAAGAAACCATTGATTTTTTCGGTAAGTATGTATATTAAAATGATTTGAAGCAAATTTTGTCAGTAAGTTGGTTAGTGTTTTTGATCAATGTTGAGTTGTGATGATTTACAATGGTATACCTGATGAAAATATTAGGTAGGCTCATAAAAAAAAGCAATGTGAGTCCGATGACAGGGGAGAAGTGTAAACATCTAGTATTGAATTTTTTTTTAAATATTGGCTTATGGTATTTAAAATAAGATATATAAATATTAGACTCTACTGTATTTAAAAATCTATGGAAAAGCGCATCTATAGTAGTGGAATTATTAGTTGTGGGGGTTTGTGGAGAATTGCTCATATGCAAGTGGAAAACGTTAAATAAAAATTTTGATAAACTTGCGACTGTGGGTTTGCAAAATTTTGTATTAAAATCTCCACCCATAACAATTGGC
Organism: Tachina fera; assembly: GCA_905220375.1. Classification (NCBI taxonomy): domain Eukaryota; kingdom Metazoa; phylum Arthropoda; class Insecta; order Diptera; family Tachinidae; genus Tachina; species Tachina fera. The sequence continues at coordinate 95,244,912 of LR999967.1, read as the reverse complement.
ATGAGTTGGAAATTGTTACCCAATTGTCGTGCACCAGCTTCAGTGTAAGGCAACAGTACGTAATGAAGATATGTTATAATATGATATTATAAATTCTGCTATATATCTTTTGAACAATTATTTGACATTTAAAACTCTCTCTCTCTTTATTTAAAATTTTATATTTATTTTAATTATTTTATATTTTTCAACTTTTTAAGAAAATTATCCCCACTGGCAACACTATTACACTTCACAAGCAATTTCTATTACAATTAACATTGCTCCTGAAGGTATGCTTTAAAATTCGGTGGAGTGTATTTCTATGCAGCTGTTAAGTTTCTCAGCACTTCTTGTTCGCATGGTTACACTAATACACTCATACACAGCTCACACCGATTTGATAACGCGTTACGATCTTACTCAAAATTTGTGATTGTATTATAAAATAGATTTTTACCCCCTAGCCTATAGATTTTTACACATCAAAGAAATTCTGACGTGGTGGTATTTTTTTACTATTTTTTTTTAAACTTAATAAATACTTAATACCTATTCGAATTACTTATTAATTTCTTAAGAGGAAAACCATCGTGGGATTGTGTAATTTGTGAATAATAATATTTTTCGATATATGAATTTTTAACCAAATTATACAAACAAAATGTATGAATTGTCCGCAAAATATGCAAAAATATCCACTAAGAAATCCATGCCATTTTCACGCAAATTCTTTTTTTCGTAAAGATATTTCGTTCTTGCCATTATCAGGATTAAGGGGGAAAAAACATGAATTTGTATGCAACCCCCCCGGGGGTTAATTAATCGAATTACTTCGATAATAATCACTGACGTCAGTATGACATCGTAAGCGAGCAATCTAAGTACTTGGATTGTAATGTACGTGTAATCTGATATATCATGTGTTACTGATAACTTCGATTACGATGTAAGCAGGGATTCAGTTATTGTTTAAAACAAATAGTTTACTCTAAAATAATATTAAAATACTGGCCTACTTTTAAGATAAATTTATTGTCATGCTCGCTTACAACTCCGCTGTCAATGTAAGTACAATGCTACTGGCATGCACTGACATCGTAGCTTACTTTGTAAGCGAGAGCGCACCACACCACTTACGCGTCCTATGACACTTTTATGTTAAATCTAAATAGTAGCATTAGTAGCATCATCACTGACTGCTACTAAATATTGCTGATATCATCGATTACGTAATGTATATTTTTACTACTGGGCCCTTTTCCTACTACTACTACTACTACTACGGTATTATGGTATCACACATTTAATAGCTGAGATGCAATAAATATTAAGAAAATTCACAAAACGTATAAATTCCACTAAAAGCTTTAAACTTTGATATCAAATTTTTGGAAATTCTATAATTTGCATAACATATATTTTAACTTCCCTAATTTAATGTCTTCGTCGCAAAATGAAATAAATTTTACTCTCTCTCTCTCTTTGGGAGAAAACAAATAGCAATTTAACTTATTATTATCATTATTTTTTTTCCCTTAATTTTAACCAGACAATGAAAATTTACTGGGTTTCTTAAATTCAAAGAACCGTACGTCAGTAAGAACAAATAATTATGTTTGCATATATTTCTTAACAGGCATTAAAAAAAAGTATAAAAAGAGGTATTAGCAGCCAAAATATTTTATAAGTTAACGAATTGAAATAGAGTGAAGTTTAAAGTTAAAATGTTGTACTTTAAAATAATAACATTATTATGCGTAGTGTTTTGCAATCTTGCATCGTCGATCGATTTGATATGTGATGATGATATTAAGGAAACTCAATCCGAAACTATAGTTTGGGCTACGGACAACTATCAATGTTATTTGTTTGAAAATAATGATGCTTTCCAAAGACAATGGAGAAAAGGTGAAATAAGTGACAGTGAATTTTTGTGTCTTATATTTTACCAGTTGCTTTATTTTTCTTTTTGTAATTTGTAAGATGTGAAAATTGTCAGTAAAGAAGAATGCCAACATTATTGTAGAAGTAATTGCAATGGAGGAACGCAAAAAGTTTGTGGCAAGTATAATGGTGTTCACAAAACATTTGATAATTTGTGCCAATTTTTCTACGAAAGCTGTCGAGATAGTACACGTAAGTAACAAATACTTATAATAATTTTTTTATATATAATTTAAAGGATCCTATTTTAAAACTCAAAGTTCTACAACCCTGCGCCACATAAGTATTTTATTATTTTTTTTTTGCTTCTTTCCAAAAAAAAAAGTTTCCTTATATATATTTTATAAAAAAAAAACAACAGTATTCGCCATAAAAATCTATTATAACATAATCAGGGCTATCATAAAATAATAAATAAAATAAAAATAAAATTTCGAGTGAAATTTTTCTCCCTTTTCCAATTAGATTTTTTTGTTTTCTCTATCACTTACTATTAGTTGGAATTGTTCCCCGGGAAAAATTTCGCTCGGAATTTTATTCATGATAGCTCTGATTGTTTCCGTATCCCAGACGATCGTCTGGAGTAGAAACTTTATGTGAAAAAAAATTATGACTATTTAATTTGGCTTAAGATCAAAATAAAAATAAGCTAATTAAAAAAATGTGTACCCCTAATTCAATTATAATAATAAATCGTGGGGTGCTTGATATTACTGGCTATTTTTCACGATGCCGAATGAGTTCTCTCTTTCCTACAAATGCGTTTTAAATAAAAACATATTTTTAAATTTTGTTTCATAACAATTATTTATAAATTAAAGTGACTTTTAAAATACGAGTATGTATAGTAAATTGCACCCCACGCTTTTTTAAATTATAATTGAATTATTTTGGTGATAAGCTAATTTTAATTTTGATCTTATCATAAATAAAATAGTCATGCATAAATGACTGTGGGTATTTCTTATGCTATTACACAAATTATTCATACTACAAAATTATTTATTTTATAATTTTTAGTTCAGATATCAAACCATGTTTGTTTAGTTGTTTTTAAACTAAAAAATATTTTTAGTTATTTTTACAAAAAAAAAATTATCAGACGAAACAGGCTGCACCTGTCGATATAAATTAAAGGTCGCAATTTAATTTAATCATCTCAAATAATTCAAATCAGATTTAAATCATTGTTTCCTTAACTGCAACATTGTCATAGCAGAAAATTTTTTTTTTGGATTTAATCATGCAGAATAACTTTCAAAGCATCTTTTACTATGATCTTAAATTGCATTTAAACTTCATAAGGAAAGAATTTTTTTTTTAAATCTACCTACATTGAGTTGTGTGTGTGTTTATATGTATATATGTACATATGTATGTATGTACTACAAGTGAGCACAAGCTGTGAAAAAGTGAACAGTATTGAAACTTTTTCAAGAGCAAATATTGTTTGTAGTGGTGATTGTAATTGACTGTGTGAAGCAAAAAAAAAGAGAATAAATTCAGTAAAGTGCGACTTTAACCCGCGCACGAAGGGTTCCGTACGGACACGAGATATGTAATTAATACGAACTTTTATAGCCTATATAAAATATAGTTTTGGTTTTTTTTCGTTTTTGACGTTTTTTTTTAATTTTGGCGATTTTTTTTTTATTTTGGCAATTTTTATAATTTTGGCGATTTTTTTTTTGTTTTGGCGATTTTTCCGGTTTTTGGATTTTTTTTTTCAATTTGGCCATTTTTTTAGTTTTGAAATTTTATTCTCGTTTTGGCGATTTTTTTCGGTTTTTGGTGATTTTTTTAATTTTGGCGATTTTTTCTTTTTGGCGATTTTTTTTATTATGGCAATTTTCGGTTTTTAGCGATTCTTCATTATGAAGACTTTATTCATTTCGGCGCTTTTTCAGTTTTCCCACTTTTTTTCTTATTTTGGCGATTTTTTTAATTTTGGCGATTTTTTTTCATTTTGGCGATCTTTTTTCATATTAACAATTATTTTGTTACTGGAGCCTTTTTCATGTTTGACGATTTTTTCGGTTTTTGGCGGTTTTTTAATTTTGGCGATTTTTTTATTTGGACGATTTTTTCGAATTTTGTTACTTATTTTAGTGTTAGAAATTTTTTTTAATTTTTGCTATTTGTTTCGTTTTGGCAGTTTTTTTTGGTTTTTTTCGATTTTATAATTTTTGTATTTTTTAGTTTTACCGTTTTTGAAAATTTCAAGAGTTTACCTCTTACGGCTTCCAAGATATAGCAAGTTGTCAAAATTGCATTAAATGATGGATCACCCTTTAATTTAATATTTTATTAAATTTTAGTGTTAATTGTTGTAGTATACATAAAAATACACAAATTTTAAAAATTTCAAGTGTCAATATACATACATATGTACATACATACAATTATATGTATATTACATGAGATTTTAAAATTTTTCGTTGCTCGTTTTGGAACACCCTATAATTTTTAATTCTCATGTATTTGTTGTTGTAGCGGCCAAGGTTCTACATACTCTGTCTAAATTTCAGGTCCGTAGGTCTTACAGGTTCCTGAGGAAATACCGTGTGACGGACAGCGTAGCGAAAACAATAGGGTCCTTGGTGTACGGAACCCTAAAAATTTGGTTTTAACGTTAAAACCAACTGTTAAAACCTGGTTTTACCACACAAATTGTTTTTGTTAAAACCAACTTAAAGCCATTTTACAATTGCTTTCGCTGTGCTAAATTCAGCACTGCCAACTTAAAATTACCGGAAGCAGCTGATAATGTTTATGCCAGTGAATAACAATAGATGTTGCTTGAAAAATTTTCTACTTACAAATGGATACAGCAGCAATAATAATCAAAAAATTATGAAATAGAAAAGATTTTTTGGAAGCAAAGCAACAAAAATATTTTCATTGACCTCTGGCAAGTTAAAATAGATGATATGACTAACATCGATCCGCCGATAAAAAAAGTTTTATTTTGTGATGTATTTGTGCATTTTTGTGCAAGCAACCACCTTGTGCTCACCTCTAGTATGTACTTATATAAATTGAAAACTTTAAACTTATGTATGTATCTTCTGCAAAACAAGCTTTTCTGAGTTATGTCTATGTTGCAATAAACAATAGATATGTACATACATATATATTAGACCCCTGCACAAGCCCACTTATAAGAACTCTTAAGACATGAAGGATTTTTCAAATGCTTTACTACAGCAAAATCCTCTAACACAAACGCTAAACAATACAAAAAAATTCATGTGTTTTTTGGTGTTGTAATTTTGTTGTAGTCATGCATATACCTAATATAATTTTAACATGGCCTTACTCAACGCTTTCTCCGTTAGGTTGTGTGTTAATTGAAAACTTCAAACTCGTTTTTTAGCAAAAAGATATTTTTTAGTTATCACCTTGTATTAGTATATAAGCGATATGTATTTCAATAACTCCCAATAGTAATAATAATAATAATAATATAATTGAACAATTTTATCTTCTTTTAGCCTATCGCTATGTACATCGTGGCGCATGCAGAAATACAAGCAACGAAGTACGTTTAAAGTGGTAATCGTATTTAAAACGATACAGCATGTCCTGTGATTTCAACAATATAATTAAATTGAAATAAAATTAATTAAAATGGAATAAAATTACAGGAATTAAAAACAAACAAACAAAAAAGTGTTTCATATATCTGCGACTATTTTGTTTTCTTTAATATACATATTTAATTATTTCTAATTGTGCTTTAAGGCAGCCGCAAGTTCTACTTTTTCATTTCCATAATAATTAGCATGCAAGTGCATGTTTTTTCCCTTAACTCTGATAATGACAAGATCGAAATATCTTTATAGAAACAATGAATTCGCGTGAAAATGGCATCGATTTGTTACTGCATATTTTTGCATATTTTCTTGAAAATGCATATTTTTGCATTATTTATGACCAAATATAATGCATATTTTTGTTATTAATGCATGGTTTTGTGTCATATTTTGTCAAAATTAAAATTTTGAAAAATATTATTATTGACAAATTACACAACGCCACGATGGTTTTCCTCTTAAGAAATTAATAAGCAATTCAGATAGGCATAAGAAGGTATGTATGAAGTTTCAAAAAAAAAATATTAAAAAAATTCCATCACGTCAGATTTTTTTTTATGAGCCTGCCTAATATTTTCATCAGGTATACCATTGTAAATCATCACAAGTCAAAAGCAGTGTGTCCGACGTTGACGAAAAACACATTATCAGGTAACTAACAAAATTTGCTTTAAATCATTTTAATATTATAATCCAAAAAGATCAATGGTTTCTTAGTTATTCGTAAAATAAAATTGAAAAATTGATTTTTTTAATTAAGAATTTTTTCTTCTAAAAGCTCATAAGAAATTTAAAACTGCTAAATATTGAACTTTTGGTCATTGTCTTTAAGGGCAAATGTATTAAAAATAGAATAAAATAAGTGCATATTTTATTGTTTTTAGTGCATATTTGGCGTTTTTGATGTAAAACACCTTTTTTAAATGCCTGAAGTTCCTGTCCCTGATAATTAGGTACATTTGTAAAAAAAATCTAACGATCTGAAAAGCAAATCAGTTTTTGACATTGCCAAGAGTGTGCTGAATTTTAAACGATCTGATATTCCTCATTTGTTTCATTTCCCCAATAAAAATTATATGTAATGTCAAAAATTGTTAGGAAAAAACTAATGGTGTTTTCACATCTAAATTGAAAAACCTCTGCAATTCGTAGCGAAAGAATTTTTTATCTTAATAACAGTGCCATTATGGGAAATATATAAGAGTAAATTGCAAAGCCCGAACGTTTAGTTGGCATTACCGTTATGGGAAATACAATAGAGGAGAAAATCCTTAGGCCCAACCAAAGGCCTGCTATACATAAGAGTCAAAGCACTATCTGTGTTCGGAATACGGAACAAGAAACAGTTTCGCATGGCCGCAGACAAGTTATAAATGCTAGTGCTTTCAGTTTTTAGCTTTTAATTTATTGTAATTTTAATTATAATAAATTTGTAAATAAATAAATAAAATAAAATAAAAAATGACAATAATATTTAAAAAAAACAATAATAAGGTAAATGAAATAACTCCCAAAAATTTAAATAACTCCCAAACAAACATGAAATAATTCCTAATCGAGAAATGAAATCTTTTCCATTGACTAAAAGAAATGAATTATGTAAGTCTTAACAGATTTTTTGTTGTGATTTATTTCATTTGGTAATAAGTTTTTATGAAATAACTCCCACTAAGAAAAAATTAAATAATTTACCAATGCAAAATCTGCCGTCACAACTTTTTATAAGCGTTAAGGCGTTGGCGAAAGTAGTTAGCACGTTGACTACAAAGCAGAAGGTCCTGGGTTCAATCCGTGTATCAAAAAGTCACTATTCATTCTTTTACAACGTTGCAGCGCCTCTGGTGTTAAATGGGGCATATTAATTATTTTAAAGCTGTGTTTACCAATTTATTGGTTGCTTTACTTCGTCGATGATTCAGCTACACAATACCGATGAAGATGGGCGCTGTGATGTTACATTGGCATTAGTATCCGTTGAAGTCGGTATAGTTCAGTAAGAGTTACTACGTTTATACCGGCGACTTATTAGCATATAAAAATATTGCAAATATAGAAATTTGCCGCATAAATGACGAATTAATTTTGTATTTTCAAATAACTAAATCAAAAACACAATTATTGATTAACGTACTAATCGCAAATAAAATGCTTGAAGGTGCCACGCTTACAAATTTTTGATAACAAAAAACAATAAATGGATAAATATTGCGCAAAAACATTGATAGAAGCAAATATTAATAAATTCAATGAAAGGCGACTTTGATCCGCGCACGAAAGATTCCGTACGGACACGAGATATGTAATTGCTTACGAACTTTAGCCTAACTATATAAAATATAGTTTTTACATTTTTTTTGGTTTTTGGCGTTTTTTTAATTTATGCTTTTTCTTTTATTTTGGCGATTTTTTTCATATACATATGCATTTTTTTGGTTTTGGCGATTTTTTCGGTTATTGGATTTTTTTTTTTGCATTTTTGGAAATTTTTTTAGTTTTGAAATTTTTTTCTAGTTTTTACGATTTTTGGCGTTTTTTATTTTTTGGTGATTTTTTTCGTTTATGCTATTTTTTTTAATTTTGGCGATTTTCAGTTTTTGGCGTTTCATTATTTTGGCGACTTTTTTAAATTATTCTCATTTTGGCGATTTTTTTCGATTTTTGGCGATTTTTCAATTTGGCGATTTTTTTATTTTGGCGATTTTTTTCATTGTGGCGATTTTTTTTCTTATCAACAATTATTTTGTTATTGGCGCCTTTTTCGCGTTTTGCCAATTTTATTTTTAAATTTTTTGCGTTTTTTTTTTGGTTTGGCGATTTTATAATTTTCGGATTTTGTAGTTTTAACGTTTTTAAAAATTTCAGGAGTTTACATTATACGATTTCCAAGATATAGCAAGTTGTCAAAATTACATAGCTAAATTACATTAACTGATGGACCACCCTTTAATTTAAATGTTTTTAAATTTTAGTGTTAATTGTTGTAGTCTGTCTAAAAATACACTAATTTTACAACTTTCAAGTGTCAATATACTTATGTACATACAATTTTATGTATATTAAATGGGATTTTAAAATTTTTTGTTGATCGTTTTAGAATGCACTTTAATTTTTATTCTCATGTGTTTGTTGTGCTAGCGGCCAAGGTTCTACATACTCTGTCCAAATTTCAGGTCTGCAGCTCTTACGGTTCCTGAGAAAATAGCGTGTGACAGACAGACGTACAGGCGGACAGGCGGACAGGCGGACAGGCGGACAGGCGGACAGGCGGACAGGCGGACAGCGTAGCGAAAACAATAGGGTCCTTTTTTCACCTTTGGTGTACGGAACACTAAAAATTTAAACAAATAATTATTTGATATTTTGTACATTTAAATAACTTTTCTATAGAAGTGATATCAAGTTTTTGTACTTTTGCTATGCCGTATAAGCATTGAGCTAATTTATTTGCCAATAGTGCTCGTATAAACGTAGTAAGTGTCTATGCCTTCATCACTTGTACTTTCTTTCCTACAACAACTTATACAAATGAATACTAATGGATTATCAGAAAAATGCTTGCTGCTGTTATTTAATGACTGTCTGAGACCGGGCTCGAACACAGGACCTGCGGTTTTTTAGTCGACGTGCTAAGTACTTCAGCCATGGCCACCTTCAATTCATTTCATAATTTTAAACTATGGGTAGGAGCTTTACATTTTAATTTCAATAAAAAAGTTAGTTTTATATTGTACTTTCCATTTTTGCTAGCCTACGTACAAGTCAGCTGATTTTGATGCTTAGTGATGCTTTTCCATGCCCATATTTCACCTTCCAATAATATTCATTGATTTAACTGTTAATGATTAAACAAAACACATTTTTAATACAAATTTACAAAAAAAATAAATAAAGCGGCCAAAGAAATCAGTAGAACAAATAATATATTTTATTTTGGCAGCGTTCACATATACATAGATATTCTCTCAACAATGCTATCATACTTTCAGTAAATTTCATACATTTTGTAAACAAAACTATAAACAAAAAAAATAAAACCAAAATTACAGTGAATTTGAAGTTACTGCCGTAGATTTTATTATTGGCTTTGTTAATTTAACAATAATTTTTCCTGAAGTTGCGGATTTATACTGTTTGATCATTTAACTACAAATTTAGTTCAACATAAATTTTTGGTTCTTGTCTCTGCTAATTCAATTTAAATTTATATGTCTTCACACACATAAATATTTTTCTTATTTTGTTTATTTTCTTTCGAATATTTTTTGAATTCTTAAACAAAAGCTTTTGCCTACACATATGTTATGTTCTTATTTTAAATGTCAATTCATTAAATGAAATGCGAGTCGTTAAATGCTACAATTTTTAAATGTATATTTTTTTATACTCTCATACACACAACGCTTAACCCTCAAGATGAAGATTCACGCAACACGTTTTTGCAGTAAATTTTATGCAATTCATACATTTTAAGCATTCTGTATTTCAAATTACAGCGACGAAAGTGTTGAAAATAAAATAAAACTTGGCATCACTGAGAAAATCAGCTGGTTTATATGCGGGCTTGCAAATATGGAAAGTACAATTTATTTTCTTTTCGCAGCATAATGGTTCGTTCCACTTTGTTGCAGACACAAAGGATGACAGGCTACACGAACACACGATTTCAAAATTGTTGCCTAGTAGCCAGCAACTTTATTATTATTTAACATTTAAAAAAGAGTAATAAAGTTTAATTATATCAATTTATTTCTTTACATAAATTTCGGGATGTTATTTCCATTAAATAATTCGCTCCATTCCGCGATTGCGGAAAGCATTGTTTGCTGCTGTATCATACCACCAATGCTGTATCATCTCTGTCGTGTTGGTATTACCATATTTTTAATTCCACGTTATATACTACGTTTACACGCGCACTATTTGCAAATAAACTTCTATAGAAAACTAACATATTCTGAGAAAAAAAAATTGTGTAAATGTACAAAATATCAAATAATTATTTGTTTTACACTGAAAGAAAACCACTTCGTAACGGGAATGAAACCGTTACGTTGAACATTTTTCATTAATACAACGACTAATTTCATTAATAAAATGAAACATTACATTATATTGATGCAAATTTCATTAATGGAATGAAAGCATTCTAATGCTTAATATTTTACATTTTCTAGTATCATTTATGTTACGAAATAATTTTCATTCTGGTAATGAAAAACTTAAATAGATGTTTTTATGAAGAATTCATACAAAAAATATTTGAAAATGATTAGGTGACATAAAATAATTTCAAAGTATCAAACCGCAATTGTAATTAATCTATAGTTATGGAAATTATAGTTTTTTTGCAACTTTAATGAAATATTTTCGCAACTACAATGAATAAAACTTCCTGCTGTTGGCTAGTAGGCAGTGTGTTACTTTTGTAGTCACAGGTTCGAATCTTGGAGATAAGTAAAAGTTTTTTTTAATATATATATATATATATATATATATATATATATATATATATATATATATATTTATACATATATTTATAAGTTAAATAAATTAAATAATGTTGAATTAATTAGATCAATTAAATAACTTTGTATTAAAATTTCGTTAATGATGGTATGTATGTACTTAGTGTGTAATCTAAATAATATTTGAGGTTGTTGTGTGGCTGCAGTGGTAAGTGCGCTAACTACCACGCGATGAGTTCCAAGTTCAAATCTTGGCCGGGGAAAGCCAATTATATCATACAAACGTTTTTCTGATGCTTGCGCCAATATACACACGTAAGTTGAATAATTAATAAGATACAATGATAATTAAATAAATGAATCAGTCATTACAATAATGACTTATGCTGTTAACACAATGATACAATATAATCAAAAAATTATATGTTACGTCTCAGTAATGAAATACTGTCATGATTTATATGAAAACGGTTGTTTATTCAATGAAATAGTTCGTTAAAAAATATGTAAAACTAATGTCACTTCATTGTATAAACTAAAAATTTTCATCTCAATGATTACATTTTTCATTCAAAATATGAAAATATACGTTGCTTAGTAAAAATCAGGTCGTTACTTGAATGAAAATATTTCGTTATGTATATATATATATATGACATTTTTTCAGCTAATGAAACAATTTTCATAAAACGAATAAAGCGTTGCATTGGTTGAAAAATAATTACAAAATCGTTTATATAATGTCGAAAATCGTTGCATTTATGCAAGTTTTTCGCTCAGTGTAATTGTTATTATTTACTTCTATCAATGTTTTTGTGCGTGGCAATCTCAAGCGTCTTATTTGCAAATCGTGCGTTAATCAGTAAATGTTTTTGTGTGTTAGCTTTATGCAAATAAATAACTAATTCGCCAGTTATGTGGCCAAATTCTCAATTTGCCATACTTTTATTTGCGAATAAGTCGCCCGTATAAACGTAGTAATAGATATTTTTCTATTTTCCATTTTGCTTACCCTCAAATTTTGTAGCGGACAGCTTACGGAAAGAAAAAAATTTAAGGAAACTATACAAATAAGCAAAAATAAAATTCTGTTCAATTTATTTTGTTTATTTTATTTTTATAAAAATAAAAATAAAAAATCTGTTACAAGCAATCACTAATTTAATTTAACATCATGTTTTAAAATTTCTTTATTCCAACTTAATGCTCAGTTGGCCGACTGTAATTGATTTAACTGGCAACGTATTAAACAACTGATCTATATTTTTATATGAAAGGTAGGTCACGTTACATTACATCTCTATAACCATTTTTATTACTTTTCACTTAACAATATCGATCAGCTGTTTTCTACTGCTGCAGTTGCATCACATTACAGTCGGCTAACTGAGCATTTACTCTCTATCATTAATATGTAACACATTTTTAGTTTTAAATGTGGTTTTTTCACTACAGCTGACCTCAGAATTAATTAAAACAGGGATGTTAAATAAATGTTGCCGAAAGCGTATACAAAATGAATGAATAATTGAAATTTGCATGTTGATCAAAATTTGTTTCCGTTAAATTTTCTTTTACCTGTGAAATCAATAATACCATCCAAACAGCAAATAATTGTTAAATATTCATTCATTCTGATTTTTTTTTTATTATAATGGCAGCACTGTATTTGCTCATTGTTGCCAACAAAAATAGAAATTAGTTAAATTTGGCTACAGTGGCAAAATTAGCATGGACAACAACCTGCCAAATAAACTTGTGTATTCTCATTTAAAAATATGCTACGGTTAAACCCGCGACCAGGGTTGTCAGGTTTTTTCCGACCTATTGATTTTAAAAATCGCAGAAAGTCGGCAAAATCAATTTTACGAATTTTTTCTTAATATATATTTGATAATAAATTTGTTTTTATGTCGCAATTTTTTTTAATTTTTTCTAATATAATTGTATAAAAATTTAGCAGAAAATCAACAAAAAATTATTTCTGTTAAATTTTTTTTCATCCAATATCAAAACCCATTAATTACTATAATTAATAAAAAAAAACATCAAAATCAAATTGTTTTGGTAGGATTTATTTTTTAAACTACTCCTTCAACAAACTGAATTTCTGAATTAAAAAAATTTTTGGGTTCAATTTTGTAAAAAAATGGCCAAACCAAAAATTTTAACGCTAAGCAAGTTTCAAAATCGCCACGTTTGGAGAGAAATCGTCCTACCTGAGAGCCCTGCTGCTAATGAGGAGTTGTAGCTGGTTGAAATGTTGATCAAATGCGATATGCAAGCAGAGAAAACAGATTCGTTGAGACAACCGAATTTGTTGCCAATCGAATTTTGACGATTGCACCAACTATCATAGAATTCTGGTATAATGAATTCAATTTTATTGTGGTACCACTATTTTTTAATTATAACCCTTAACCAAATATTTGCAGCAACAAATAAACTTGGTTAACAGTATGGAACTTAAAATAAAAAATTTTCTTGCTACCGAAAATATGGTTAATATAACTAAAACGATATCATAATTGGTACCTGTTGCTGATATAAAAATAAACAATAAACGCATATAAAAATACACAATTTAAGAAAGTTATTATTTGATATATTGTCATAAATTTATTTTAATTGAAATTTATTTCTTGAAGCTGAAGCATTTCTTCAATCACACATTTTGAGCAGCCACAAACAAACCTGTTATCTTATGCACAGGCTTTCAAAAACCATTTGAGAATTCACAAATCATAATATCTTTGAAAGTGACAAAAGTTAATTTTTAATTTGCTGCTATAAACTCTGATAGTAAACTCTACCTCTAGTTAGTTGCAGTAACTAATAAAAAGTAGTTATTTCAACCTTAAATGAACAAACAGAATAAGTCCGCAACTTCAGGAAAAATTGGTGTCTAATTAACAAAGCCCATAATAAAAGCTACGGCAGTAACTTCAAATGTTCTCAATTTTTATTTCATTTTCTTTTCTGTTTATTTTTCTTTGTAGTTTTGTTCACAAATTGTATGAAATTTACTGAAAGTATGGTAGCATTATTGAGAGAATGAGCATTTATATGTTAGAGCATTAGAAAAAACGTTGTCAAAATAAAATAGATTCTATCCCTCGACTGTTTTCTGGTGTTACTTTTTTGTGTCAATTTGTATGGAAAATGTGTTTATGCCGGAATTCTGTTTAATCATTAATATAGAAAGACAATTTTTGAGGTGCCTCTACCAAAATGTTGGTAGTAAAATCCAATTCATAATATTTTATTCGGTTCTGTTAACCAATCAGTTAATTAGTCATGACAGAAGCATACGCTCGGCTGATCAAGCAATCAATTTAAGAATTGTCAGAATCATATCTTTATTACAATTATTCTGTTATGTCAATGAACATGGATTGTTTTTTGGATTAATAAAAAAATTGATAGCGTGAAGTGAAAAGCATTAACTATAATGCAAATGATTTTTTATTGGCCTAACCATTTTCCAACCAATCTTTTTTCTGAGTGTGCTTATAACACTCCCAGAATATTTTGTGCAGTTTTTTTCTTCTGAAAAAGAGTTTTTCTGTTTGGTGTAGCTATTTTTTTCCTCATAGGTACTCGTATATGGCAATATATAATTATACATGTTAACATAGAAAACATTCATGTAAGTGTCAATATTAAAAAAAAAAACTTCAGCAACCTAATTATAGTTTATTTACTTATGGTTAATAAACTTGTATTCATTTGAAACAGCTGAAACACTTTTAAACAATTAAGAAATTGAAAGTATTGCATACGATAACAACTGTTTAATAAAAAAATAAATAACATAATCAAATATGTATGTAAGCATATTTTAATGTAATTAAGCTTGTAAATTAATAATGAGTTCAGTTCTAATTTGAAGATGAATAAATAAAGAACTAAAGTTGTAATAGAAAAACTGTTTAGGTTTTCAACACATAAACATAAAAAAACTATTTATATACATGCGTATGTATGTGTGTATGTATGTATATCCAATTGAATAACTCTTTTGTTCACGCCAGCAAATTGATTTACCAATAAAAACTCTACAGATACTTTAAACCAATTTTCAATTAAACATTTTAAGAGTAATACAATTTTTATTGCTTTTTTTTAATTATATTCTATGAAACCCTTAAAAAAATATTATCTGACGGAAATACATACGAGTACATATTTGCGTGGGTATTTTTTTCATTATTTTTTTTCAATGTAAATAAAGAAGTCCTCTAGTCTTCAGCTGGTGTCTTTTGGCTAAATAATAACAACAACAACAATAAAAAATAGTAATAATTTAGAAGAAGAAAAAATATTTTATTGCACTCCTAGGACCAGAAATGTCAATTATTATTAAAATAGAAATGAAAGAAATACGAAATTTTTTCATGCCAATTGTTGCTTATACATAAGGTCGCTAGTAATGAATTTCTTTTTAATATTGGCTTATGGTAATTAAAATAGGATATATAAATTTTTGACTCTACTGTATTAAAAAATCTATGGAAAAGTGCATCTGTAGTAGTGGAATTATTAGTTGTGGGGGCTTGTGGAGAATTGCTCATATGCAAGTGGAAAACGTTAAATAAAAATTTTGATAAAGCTTGCGACTGTGGGTTTGCAAATTTTTATTAAAATCTCCACCCATAATAATTGGCATGAGATGGAGATTGTTATCCAATTGTCGTGCACCAGCTTCAGTGTAAGGCAACAGTACGTAAGGAAGACATAATATTATAAATTCTTTTTAAAGACTGCTATATATCTTTTAGACAAATACTCGACATTTAAAATGTTCTTTTATTTAAACGTTTATATATATTTTTTTACTTTATATTTTTCAACCTTTTAACAAAATTATACTCACTGGCAACACTATTACACTTCACAAGCAATTTCTATTAAAATTAACATTGCTCTCAGAGGTATGCTTTAAAATTCGGATGAGTGTATTTCTATGCAGCTGTAAGTTTATCTGTACTTCTTGTTCGTATGATTACACTAATACACTCATATATAGCTCACACCGTTTTGATAACGCTTTACGATCTTATTCAAAAGTTGTGATTGTATTGTGAAAAAGATTTTTGCCCCCTAGCGTATTGAACTGAACTGGGTATTTCGAACTCAAAATAATTTTTGCGTTATTGACATTCATTCATATGATGTTGACAGCTTAAAATCAAACTAAAAATTAATGCATGACGGGTCATTCAGCATGTGTGCATCAAAATATTCTGCACACGTACACGAAACTTATATCAAGCATTTTGGACATTTCTCGGCCGCATATTTTCTTTCTACACCTTTGGATTTAGCAAAATAAGTGTAAATTGTGTAGATTTTGTGTACATGCATACGTACATACTTGTAGTACATGTACTTATGTATCTATATTTTTTTAAAAATTTATTTCAATTTCTTTTTGCCCTTGTATTTGAGTGACAGCAAACCCAGAGGCCGTGGGTTCGATACCCGCCATTAACACTAGTTTGTGCTTAAATATATAATAACTACGCATGAAAGAGAGACGTATTAAAGTTAAATGACGTATTAAAGTTAAATGACAAATTAGAACGTAAGGAGAAATTTTTGACTTGCACCAAAATTTATACACTCGTACATACGTATGTAATGTAATAACTTTTTTCAATATTCAGAATAACTAAAAATTTATTTACACCCAGAAAAAAGATTTGTTGAAAAATGTTTAGGCCAATAAAATATCATTTGCATTAACTATATTTCACTTCACGCTATCAATTTTCTATTAATCCAAAAAACAATCCATGTTCATTGACATAAGGGTATAATTAAATAATATAATAAATAATAAAGATATGATTCTGAGAATTTTTTAATTGATTCCATCAGCCCATTGTATGCTTTTGTAATGACTAATTAACTGATTGGTTAACACAACCGAATAAAATATTATGAATTGGATTTTACTACCAACTTTTTGTATTGGCAACTAAAAAATTATCATTCTATATTAAGGTAAAAATAAACACTTTCTGTCAGTTGCTGCAACTAACTAGAGGTTGAGTTTACTGTCAGAGTTTATAGCAGCAAATTAAAAATTATATTTTGTAATTTTCAATGATATTATGATTTGTGAATTCTCAAATGGTTTTTGAAAGTATATGCATAAGATAACAGGTTTGTTTGTGGCTGCTCAAAAGGTGTGATTGAAGAAATGCATATAGAAATGCTTCACCAATAAGAAATAAATTTCAATCAAAATAAACTTATGACCAGGGAAACCAGAAATATGCTCCAAAAAAAGTGTTTTATGCGCATTCAATATGCACTAAAAACTTCGAAATATGCACCAAAAACTCAAAAAATATGCTCTTAAAAATAACATAAATTGGATTATTTATAAATGAAAAACTAATTTTAATTCAGCAATTCAATAAAATTTACATATAAAACAAGACAAAAATAAAATAAACAGAAGAAGGAAACAATAAACAAAAAACAATAAATAAATTAATTAACAACAAAAATTTAACTTTTACTTCAAAAGCGATCACGATATCAGATTTAAAACTTTGGAACTGTATTTTGAAGGATAACTGCCAGTTCATAGACGTAAAAATTCTTTGCTGTCTATTTACACAGAAAAAAAAGTTTTGTAAATACAAATAATTTATTTGTGACTACAATTAAAATATTATTTAACAAGGCACCTACAACGATTTTTGTAAATACAAACACATATTTGTAACATAAGAAAACAAAATCAACTCAATTATTTCCAATTAAAATTATTGTGTTATTAACAATTGAGTTGTTAAGAAAAAAAAATTTTTTTTAATGAATTTGTTTTTCAAATTCTAATGTGTTGTTTCTTTGTTTGTATTTTTTTATATTTTTTTTTAGAATTTTGGTTTTTGTTAAATTTTAAAGATGTTTGGATGAGTCGAACCGGCAATCTCTTGATTAATAGACTAATGTACTTGCCACTCAGCTAAAGAGCAAATCGTTATTAGATAAGCAAATAATGAATACACATAAAATGCGAGTTCTTCTGTTTCTTCTACATGTGCGTATTCCGTTATGATATAATTTAACAAATAATTTTGTTGAGTAATTTAATTGACTAGAAAAATTTCAATTTGTTATATCAACAATGAATTTTTTGGGTTTTTGCGCCATGTATAACATAAAATTTGGTTAGTTCAGTTTATTGAAAAAAATTTCTGTGTTTGTCATATCAACAACTTAATTTTTTATATTAACTAAATATATATTTCAATTTAAATTAAATATTAACAATTTGTTTTGCTGGTTGCATTTTGATGATATTTTTTTCTGTGTATATTGGAAACAAAAACAAATTTTGAGTGCTTTTTTTGTTTTCAATATAAATAGGCAGACGAGAATCTGTGCATGGCTTCTATGAACTGGCAGTAAGACAAGTTTTTTAATTATAAGTGTTATTGCAATAAACAAAAATTCTTTACTTACCTTTTTTAATAAAAATCGCCGCCGGTCACATCTAAATAAGCTTTTGTACATTGAAAATTTTCTTTTTCAACCTTAACTGAAGTAATCGGAACAGCGTTCGTCACAATTACCAAACCAAGTTTTTCTTGAAATTAACATCCAGTGAGGATGTTACACCTGTTTAAGTTGAAATTTGGAATATACAAATCAATAGTATATGTTCCAGCATTAAAATTTAACAGAAAAAAATTGGATATTTAAGATTCAAACGTTTTTAATTCTCTTGTTTCGTTTTTCTTTCACAAACTGTTTACAAGTGAGTGAAAATTAAAATTTTTATTTTTTTTGTTCTAAATTTGGATGTTAGAACACATACAATTAATTAGTACATTCTAAATTTCAACTTAAACACGTGTATCATGTGATTTAACATCAGAACTCACAAGAAAACGTGTGAAATCGATTCGGAAGCCAGAACATGCACAATGGCTTTTTTTAAAGTCTAACTTCATAATGGTAGAAAAATATTGCTTCCCCATACTACTGGTTCTTTCGCTACAAAATGAAATTTTGACGGAAAACAGGAGAAATTTTTACCAAAAACTTTTTTTTTAATATTTAAAATAAAAATTATTTTAAATATACTCAAATATGCTCTAAAAACGCCAAATATGCTGTAAAAATTCGAAAAATGCTCAAAATATGCGCGTTAGACTGAAGTATGCAAAAACATGCTTTAAAAGGTAAAATATGCAAAAATATGCACTAACAAATCGATGCCAGAATTCATTAAAAGTTCTGAAATGTATAAATATCTTAATTCCGGATTGATATATCAGACAAGAAAAAACATGCAATTGCATATTTGTGGTTTCCCTGCTTATGACAATATGTCAAATAATAAATTTCTTAAATTTTGTATTTTTATATGCGTTTATTGTTTATTTTTATTTTAGCAAGGAAAGCCAATTTTTCTTTCACATGTATTAATTATGAACATTGCTTTAGTTATATTAGCCATATTTTCGGTAGCAAGAATAACCAATTTTTCCTATTGCTGCAACTATTGGGTCAAGGGTTATTATTAAAAAATAGTGGTCCCACAATTCAACGAATCTGTTTTCTGTGTGTACTTCTGATCAAACATACGTCGCTGCATTAGGAAGTTTATATGTATATGTGCTGGTATATGCAGAATATGCGGCATTAAATCAGTTATTCTACTTAGTACTTTTTGCTTACAGTTACAAAATCTTAAATATCAGTCTTCTTGCGACACGATTTAATTTTTGCTTGCATCTCCCAAAATTTTTTTGTAAAATGTTAAGGTTGGGGAGTCTGGCAAAATTATATTATTTTCTTAACAAAAATTGTGTATATTAAATAAATATTTAATTTAAATACTATACAACAGAAGAGTGCATACGTCTACTGAACGCACACAACTACACACAAACATATGTGTGTATGTATGTGATTGAGATTGATGATTTGATTTGCTCGTCTCCTGAACACTTAATAAAATTTTTATTGAACGAAATTTAGGGACTATTGAAGATGAATCAATTAGGCAGAGTTTAATACACAATTAATCCTACACTCAGGTAAAAGCAGCAACAATATCAAAATAAGAACGCGTCACATTAATTCAATACTTTGCAATATAATAGAAAATGTATAATGAGATACTTGAAAATAAATAAAATTAATGAATTAATACTGTAAATTAATATTTTTCCATATTTAAATAAAAACTTTCAACATGACTAGATTTTCGTTAATGTTTTTTATTAATTAAATATGGGTTTTATTAATTTTAATGTGGTTTTTCTCTGAGTGTAATGTCCTGCTTGATCTTTCCACAACTTAAAATAGTTTAATGTTTTTTTTTGGGGAGGAGGGGCGAATTTGTTTAAATGAAAGTTTAACATAATAACTCTAGAAATTTTTGGATAAAGATTTTCTGATTATAGGATAGGATTCAGCTTAACCCCTCATTAATCATTTTCACTATATTTTTAATAAAAAAAATATTAATTTGGGATTATTATTGCGTTAACAAGTTTTAAACTTAAAATAGTATTAGTTTAGGGTAAAAAAATTTTAATATCCCAGTAAAAAAAGAGACTCCAAAAAAGTCAGAAAAATGTAGAATTTGCGATGTGGAAGTAGTGAAAATTTCGATCCGATCTAATGATTTTTACATAGGGCTGTCATTGCAAGAAGTTCTCTTTTTCGATTCCTGGTCACTGAATTGGAAACGATATTAAGAAAAATTCCCTTTTTTGTGTTCTATGATAATATTTTCATCTAGGAAAAATGGTAAATAGTTAACTATTTTAACAATACGTTTCTTTTTATACGAATTTAAGCCCGAAACAGTGTCTTCATGTAAATTGAAGCCAATAACTTTCAAATTTTAGACTAAAATTAGTTCATAAATTTCTTAAAAAAAATAATTATTTTTTTAAATTCTGGTGAGTATTTTCTAACACTATGGAGGAGTTACAAGGTTTTGCATGACTAAAATAAGCTTCCACATGGTTTTTTGCTCACTCTCGGCAAATTAAAAAAAATAAAATATCGATTTTTTGGAAGCAATGAATAGTTGTGAATTTGTAGTTCCACTAGAATAACTGACATTTTTTTTCAGTGGCATCTTATAAAATAGCGTTTAATTATAAATAATTCTACAATATGAGCATACATATGTATTTATATATATCCTCCAATATTCCCTGCTACCCCAGATATATAAAATTATTCCTTAAAAATTTTTCAAC
Source organism: Tachina fera (assembly GCA_905220375.1). Classification (NCBI taxonomy): domain Eukaryota; kingdom Metazoa; phylum Arthropoda; class Insecta; order Diptera; family Tachinidae; genus Tachina; species Tachina fera. The sequence goes on along the minus strand of LR999967.1, from coordinate 95,223,678 downwards.
ATTCATACATATGTATGTGCCCTTAATTATGAAAGTGTTCTAAGTCATATATTTCTCTGCTCGAGATATTTAGTAAATTACATTTGAACATATTTTAAATTATTTCTATATTATGCAGCATTTTAATTTAGATATGTACACTGAAAGAATTTTCGGCAGAAATTCTATGAATTTCGACATTAATGAAACCAGTTTCGTTGAAATTATTTTATTTAAGACTTCATCAAATTTATTTAACAGTGTAATTAATGCAGTGCTATAACTCCATCGAAACAATAAAATAATTTCATGAAAAGAATGAAATAACTTAAATATAAAGGGGTTTCTTAATATTTAAGAAATTTATTATTCGACATATTGTCATAATTATATTTTAATTTGAAATTTATTTGCTGGTGGTTCAGCTTGGTCTATATACGTATTTCATTGGCGCTTGAACCAAATCATCAGTAGTACTTTATGCACAGACTTTCAAAAACTATATGAGAATTCATAAAATAATATTTTTGAAATATAATAATTAGAAAATATTGTTGTGATCATAAATCCAATAAAATATTCTAACGAAACCAGAATATCAAGGAAACAATTCCAAGGAAATTGTTTCACAATATTCATGAAATTTTCATTGGATTTGTGAAATTATCATTGGACTTGTAAAAAAAATTGTAATGAAATTGTTTCATTGGATTTATGAGGAAAAATTCTTTCGGTGTACTAGTCTCGATTTATATAAATTTATTATATATTTTTTAATATTTATTGAAATTTTTAAAGATTTATTTAATATTTCGAAGCAAAAATTTACATGACCTAGGCCACTTTCATAATTAAGGGCATATATTTACAGTAGGGTGGCCGTTATTTTTTTTCGACTCTCATCCCCTAAATCGGTTCAGTTTTATGTTAAAAAAAATACAAAAAAATTTCATAGCGATAAGTTGTGTTTTAGGGGATGCATCCGGCCCTCAAGCCCATTCATTCAATGTATTTTTTTTTTTTGCTTAGTTCTATTTTGACTATATGTATATATATGAAATAATTTAATATTTTTACATGCTTAAAATAAAAAAAATTCCATATGAATATAATTTTGTTGCATAGAATTGTGGTATTTTGTTGATTATTTTCCTTAATATTTTCTAAAATGTTAATTTTAGCAAAAAAATTTCTTTGAGACAAATTTTTTTGACTTAAAGAACTAAAATATAGCCTTATGTCATATTCTTGTAAAATGTTTTTTAAAAAGATAGTCATATGCAAAAAATACATTGAAAAATGGGCTTGAAGGCCAACTTTGCGGGCCGGACGCACCCCTAAACACAACTTATCGCTATGAAATTCTGTTGTATTTTTTTTTACATAAAACTAAATCGATTTGGGTGGGGGAGGGTGAGAGTAGAAGAAATGAAAAAAAGTCTCCATACAATTAACGGCCACTCTAATGTACATACACATGTAATACATAAATTTTTTGTAATTCTGCAAAAAGTCTTGGAAATTTGCAAGAAATTATTTAATTACATATAATATATTATGAGTATATACACTTTGAAGCAATTAAAAAAAATTATCTTTGTACTCTAATAACACAATTTGTATAAATGTTCCAAAAGTTCTCTCTTTCAATGGTAGAGTTATGTAGACAAATAAACAAAATGTTTACTTAATGTTGAAATTTAAAAAACACTTGTGAAATATATTTTTCTTTGTGACAAAGAATTGAAATTAATTGAAAAAAATATATATGTAGATACAGAATTTACACTACTTAACACAGTATTTGGCGCATAAAGCTTTTCCTATTTTGCTAAATGGAAAGGTGTAGAAGGCAACTAAGCAGTCTAGACATGTCCAAAACGCTTGATATCATTTTCGTGTACGACGTGTGCAGAATCTTTTGATGGACCCGTCAAGCATTAATTTTTAGTTCGATTTTAAGCTGACAATAGCATACGAATGATTTTTGTGTTAGATTTTGTGATATATATATATATATCTTAGATATACCAATATCCAAATTTATTAGCAATAATGGTTAGTTTGCTTGAAGAAAAATAATAATATGTACATATATAAAACAATTGAATGTTTAAGTGAAGAAGCAAATTAAATCTAACATTTTTTTTTGCATCGGTCATTTTAAACAGCCTCGCAACTTGAAATCTTATTTAAAATATGTATGTACATTACAGTGTCCGTTAATTGTATAGAAACTTTTTTTTTATTTCTTCTATTCTCACCCACCCCCCCCCCCAAATCACTTCAGTTTTATGTTAAAAAAATATACAAAAAAATTTCATACCGATAAGTTGCGTTTTAGGGGTTGCGTCCAGCCCTCAAAGTTGACCTTCAAGCCCATTTTTGTAATGTAATTTTATGCATATGACTATCTTTTTAAAAAATTTTACAAGAATATGACATAAGACAATATTTTAGCTCTTCAAGTCAACAACATTAGTCTCAAAGAAAGTTTTTTGCTAAAATTAATATTTTAGAAAATAATACGGAAAATAACCAACAAAATACCAACAATTCTATGCAACAAAATTATATTTATATGGACATTTTTTATTTTAAGTATGTACAATAATAGCTTATATATATATATATATATATATATATATATATATATATATATATATTAAATTACTTCATACATATAAATATAGTCAAAATAAATCTTAGAAAAAAATAAAAAAAATACATTGAATATTTGGGCTTGAGGGTCAATTTTGAGGGCCGGACGCACACCGTAAAAAACACAAATTTTATGTATGAAATTTTATTTTGAATCTTTTTACATAAAACTGAAACGATTTGTGGGGATAGAGCAGAAGAAATCAAAAATAAAAATAAAAAATAACGGCCACCCTAGTGTGCATACGTGCTTGATGCAAAATGATGTAACGATACATACATGCAAACACATTTCCACAGCTTACTACCACAGTGATTGATGAGTATTTTGATAGTGTCTAGATAGTTGTAGCTTAAAAAAGTTACCAGCAGCCCTTATAAAGAATTATTAAGTGGTGAGTATCAATATACCATAACATTTTGCACGTCCCAGCAAAAAAGTTTAAAAAATGTAATCGGGTTTGGAATTAAGCATTTTTGGTGGAAGCTCTTCCTTACTGGCTTACCAACTTAGTAATTTTAATAAGGCGTGAGACTAAAATAATCGATTCTTGAGAAGTATTTACTTTTTTATTTAAAAACTTTTTCACGTAACCTATTTAATCTAAAAAAAATCATTCTTCTCATTTAGCAATTTGTACGTAATTTTTTTAAATTTTATGTAATGTAATTTGTAAAAGAGTAATGAAATTTGGTAATGAGAAAAGTAAGTCATTATATGGCAAGTAGTTCTCATAATAATGTGTAATTTGCTGGGGTGCTACCATTTGCACAAGATTGTGAATTGGGCTTATACGTATGTATAAGAAATGTCCATTGAAAACCTTATACTTTGATATAAAATTTTGTAAATTCTATAATTTTCAAGGAATGTACTTTAATACCCCCCGCCAGCCAACGCCAATGTCAGCGTCCCAAAGTTAAATAAATTTTACTCTCTCTTTCTCTCTCTCTCTATCTCTCTCTCTTTTAACTGTATTTACCTTATTTTTGTTATTATTTTTTTCTCAGTTAATTTTTCCAAGACAATGGAAATTTACTGGGTTTCTTAAATTCAAAAACATTACGTCAGTGCGAACAAATAAATATGTTTACATATATTTCTTAACACGCATTAAAAAAAAGGTATAAAAAGAGGTGTTAACTGCCAAAATATTTTATAAGTTAACGAATTGAAATAGAGTGAAGTTTGAAGTTAAAATGTTGTACTTTAACTTAATAACATTGTTGTGCTTAGTGTTTTGCAATCTTGCATCACCGTATTCGACATACAATAGTCAGAAAACTGAATCCGAAGATTTAATTTGGGCCACCGACAACAAGCAATGTTATTTGTTTGAAAATTACGCTGATTACCAGGGAAAAATAAAAAAATTTCCAAGAGGTAATATTGAATTTTTCTTTCTTATATTTTACCATTTGCCTTATTTTTCTTTTTGTAATTTTAAGAAACGGATATTGTCAGTAAAGAAAAATGCAAAGAAATTTGTACAAGCGATTGCAATGGAGGAAGTCAAAAAGTTTGTGGCAGGTATAAAAATGACTACAAAACATTTGATAATATGTGCAAATTGTTCCACGAAAGCTGTGAAAAAAATATACGTAAGTAAAATATATATTATTTTTTCTTAAATATAATTTAAAGGGTTAATTTTTCCAAATTCAAAATTCTTTAACATTACTCCGCATTGACTTTTCCAAAAAAAAAAGTTCCCTAAATTTAAATAAAATTTTCTATACAAAAAAATATTCCCTTGAAAAAAATCTACTACACATAAAATTCTGTTTCTACAGCCCAAGCGAAAATTTAAAAATCACTCTTTATTTTTTATTTTTTTGAGCAATTTTCATTAAGAAAAATTCAGGCAAGTCAGGCAGTAGGACTTGTGGAAAGTTTTGGCATAAATTAGATAGATTAGATTTTTAATCAATATATTTCCTTAACTGCAACCTTGTCATATGACACAAAATGAATTTTTCTAATTAACGAACGAGGAAAAAACAAAATTGAGAGAAAATTCTCTCTCTCTTTTTGTGTACACACAACAACCAACTTTATCAAATATGAGAGAGGAATTTGGTGAGTAAATTCGTCGTTATTGTGCGTCACACGACGAATTTACGTAGTGAATACTTATCGACGAATTCGTCGACGTGGACGAAATTCGTCGTTCGTCCCAATTGTGTTCCTAGCATTACTTCTATTTTGTTCGCCGAGAAACGACGAAAAAACAATTTTCTCTCTCTCTCTTCTTACACACACAACAATTATCTTTGGCAATTTTAAGAGCTGAATTCGCTGAGTAAATTCGTCGTTATTGTGCTTCACATGACTAATTTACTTAAGGAATGCTTATCGACGAATTCGTCGACGTGAACGAAATTCGTCATTCGTCCCAGTTGTGTTCCTAAGATAAGAGAAGAATTTTTTTTTATCTATGTACATTGACTGGCATATGTAAATTTAAAGCTTGTGTTACAAAAACAACAACAACAAGCTTTTCTGAGTGATTACTATGCTGCAAAGTTGTCAGATTTTTTCCCATCTATTTCGCCAAATTGGTTTTAAAAATCGGGAAAAATCAATTTTACGTTGTTTTTATTAATACATATTTGATAATAAATTTGATTTTATGTAACATTTTTTTTAATATAAATTTTTATAAAATAATCGTAAAAAAAATTTAGCAGAAAATCGCAAGAAAGAAATAAAATTGGAAAAAATAATTTTTTGTAAATTTTTCACTTCCAAACTCAAAACTCAAACTCAAAATCATCAAAATCAAATTGTTTTTAAAACTACACTCCTTGCAAAAACAAATTTTCCTGAATTACAAAAATTTTTAAAATCAACTTTATTTAAAAATAGTCAAAAAAATCGACAATAAATTTATTTTTTTTTGACAAAAAATCGCCATGTCGCCAAATCAAAACATGTTGAAAAATCGCTACGTTTGCCAGGACATCGCCATATCTGACCACGCTGCTATGTTGCCATAAACAAGCGATGTACATACTAAAGTCCTGCACAAGACCACTCACAAGAACTTTTAAGACGAGGGATTTTTCAAATGCTGTACTACAGCGAAATCTTCTAAACCAAGCGCTAAACAACACTATTGGCAAGACACTTGTTTCAGTTATTGCAGGTATAGGAGTAAAAAAGAAAATATTTCGTGACTAAGGAATTTGTAACGCTTGCTTCTGCATACGCATGGGCGCGTATACAAACGTCACGCATGTACATACGCACACACGTTGTGTGTATGATCTTTTATTTTTCTGCGCACATACAAACGCACACATGCATTGACATTAGTTGTGTGCGCTTGCTTTAAAAAACCACCCTTAAACACATAATAGCTTACCATCTATATCTTACACACACACACTCAAAGGTTTAATATGAAAATAACAAGCATACATGCATCAACACTACTTCTGTTGATTGTTTGTTACACACAAGAAGTCTTCTCGGCATCGCTTGTAAACACTCATATACACGAACACGAATGCATCCATCGTGCCTCGCTTATTAAACGACAGCATTTGTTATTGGTTTAGTATAATACATGTCACGAGAATACATTTAAAAACTAGACGTATATAAATTTCCAGACTGTTTACGCAGACCTCTAGTACATACTACATATCCCTCATTTACTCCAACAATGCCATAACTCGAAAATTTCATTTTTTTAAATTATTGATGCAGAATTGATTATCATATCGTTGTTCACATTGCGTAAAAATTTTATACAAATATCTTGTTTACTCAACTCTTGAGAAAAAAAATAAATTTTCTTTTTCCATTAAGTTGTGTATTAATTGAAAACTTCAAACTCATTTTCTAGCAAACTACTTTTTTTGAGTTATGATCTTATAGTATATGAGCGATATGGACATACATATTTAAATAATTCCCAATAATAATAATATATGTAATTGAAAAATTTTATCTTCTTTTAGCTTATCATATTGTATATCACGCCCCATGTACAAGAAGTCACCCGGAAATTAACAGTCGCATGTAGAAATACTCCTTGTAGGAGTACCCGTACATTTACAGTTGCATTTAAAAACGATACATTTTGTCCTGTGAATTCAGCAATATAATTAAATTTAATTAAAATTAATTCAAATCGAACAAAATTACAGTGAATAAAAACAAACACACAAAAAGGTGTTTCATGTAGCTGCAACTATTTTGTTTTCTTTAATATAATAGAATAATTAAAAAGAATTATGCCTTAAGACAGACGCAAGTTCTATTTTTCATTTCCATAATAATTAGGTACATTTGTAAAAAAAAATCGAACGATCTGAAAAGCAAATCAATTTTTGACATCGCCAAGAGTGTGATGAATTTCGAACGATCTGATATTCCTCACTTGTTTCTTTTTCACAATCATTTGCATTAATTCAATTGTGATGAAGCTTAAAAGGACAACCTTTATAATGATATGTAATGTCAACAATTGTTAGCAAAAAACTAACTGTGTTTTCACATCTAAAAGTTAGACCCTGTACCTGAATTCTGTAACTTTTTTAGAACCGAAAGTCGTAATGTTTATCGATGACATATTTATTCATTTTCTGTAACGATAATGTGATTTCGTAATTTACTTTTGCGATAATCTCCAGTTATATACATATTAATCACAAGGGAAACCGCAAATATGCAATTGCGTGTTTTTTTCTTTTATGACATATTAATGCGGAGATAATCCGTTTCAGAACTTTTTAATAATTTTTGGCATATTTTGCCCTTTAAATCATGTTTTTGCATATTTCAGTCTTACATGCATATTTTTGGCATATTTTCAAACTTTTGAAGTATATTGACGTTTTTAGGACATATTTTGATATTTTATAGATATTTTTATCGAGAAATTTTTAGATTTATATATTATAAGCTGAGTGGGATTTCAGTACGTTCACGTATGTCATAATCTGAAAATGGGAGATTTAAGTGACGAGTTGTACGGATGTTCACGGATGTGATGATTCGACCACAGGTTTATTTATTTATTTATAACAATAACCAACCGAGCCCATAGGGCCATATATAGTTGGTGGGCTACAAGAATAGCATAAGAATAATTATACATTTAGGCAACAAATAAACTAGACACAAAAATTGCAAAAAATAAAAAAAAAAATAATAATAATAGGTATGTAGTTATAAAATTATTAAATGAGACTACTACTTATAAATTGGAAGATAAATTGCGCATGAAATTAACTATATGTATTCAGAATCTAGGTCAGTTCAATTGTGAAAAATGTTCAACAAGCTTACCTTTGAATGAATTACGAGTAAGATGGAATGCTCTTAAGGATCGTGGCAATGAGTTCCAACATTTGGCGACTCGTACAGTAAATGATCTTTCATAAATAAGACGATTTCTAGTGGGAAATAGAAGCTGTGGGCTTCTACCACTTTGCAAAAACGTAAAAAATCTACGGACATAATCTGGGCAATCTGTGAGCATAACATTATAGAAGAAAAGTAGTGATCTAATCTGTATGAAGTTTTTAAAACTAGACCCCTGCAAAAGACCATTTAAAAGAGTTTTCAGTACATGAGAGATTTTTCAAATGCTTTATTCCAGAGAAGTCTTCTAAAACAAACGCTAAACAACACTATTTGCAAGAAATTTGTTTCAGTTATTGTAGGTATAGGAGTAACCCACTTGACCAAGACTTTCGTTATTGATATCGATTTCGAATATATCTCGATCATTTATCGTGTAAAAATATCGAGAGTAACACTCAAAAATGAGTCGAAAAACGTTCACCTGTCGCTCAATTTTGTCCCAAAAAACATTCGTTATCGAAGTTTCACTAGAAATTTCAAAAGTGATAGAAAATCGAACTAATTTCGATAACCCAAAAAGACAACAGAAAAAGTAAAAAGTAATTTTATTTCTTTATTTATTTTATTTAAGTACTTATTTTATTTATTTTTTTAATGCCTTGATTTGCGCTACAGGATTTAAACATTGTACCTCCATTCTAACAGACTAACACACATCCACTAGGCTATCGTGACAAACTTATTTCTGTTCATTTATTGCACATACATATGTACGTATGATTTCTTTTTTATTTTTTAACTTACAGTGCTATCAAGCATCTAACTTGGTATGTCTTGAATACCGGTGTAGCCCACATCCACTCGGCTACAGTCACACATTCGAAAAACTTCCGAGAGAAGTTCGAAGCTCGAAGTTTTAGCGAACATTCGAATTTTCTTTGATTAACGAACAAATATCCAAGAATTTTGTTTCGAAATTTCTTCGCTTTAATGAGCATTTGATTTTATCGAATCGCAGGTCAAGTGAGAAATAACAAGTATACACGCATCAACACTACTTCGTTTGAGTGTTTGTTACGAACAAGAAGTCTTAGCAATATCACTTGTAAACAGTCATATACACAAACATCATGTTTCGCTTACTATACGACAGCATTTATTATTGGTTTAGTATAATACATGCCACAAGAATACATTTAAAAAACAAAACGTATTTACATTTCAAGGCTTCTTATGCAAGCCTTCATTTAAGTCTAAGTCCCCGTTCACACACTTCAACTTTTGTTGGTCAACTCGTAATTCAGCTGCAAGAAAAATAAGAGATATTTATATTTCCTTCTTCGTCTTTCTTGCAGCTGAATTATGAGTTGATCAACAAAAGTTGAAGTGTGTGAACCGGGACAAACAAAAATTTAAACAATATTTAAATATTCAATGAGTAAGTGTTGATGAAAAAGAAAGACTACTTTTAAATATGAATTGAATATTTAAATAAAACTGATGCAAAGGCTCTTAAAGGAAATAAATTTGATTTTTATATATTGAAGCTGTTGAATAATCAAGGGAATTCTTTCCCATACCAAAAAAATAAAAGCCAATTTTTGGAAACACAAACATACAAGAGTGCACAAAAGTTACATACATATATTATACATAGATAATAGAAAACAACCCTAAAGTTGTCCTTTGATTTTTGAATTAGTTTCTTCTTTACTTTGAAGTTAATAAAATGTGTTGGCAATATGTAACTTTCCTTGAAACTAATCAAAGAAAGATGTGTTAGGAAAACTAACGCTGCCCAGCATAAGAAAAAAATTGAGATCAAAGTGACTAAAGAATGACGATAAGATTTCACATGTTACACACTTACAAAAAAACTCATATTGAAGCTTATGTCAATGCACAGCAGAGTAAGTTAAAATAAATTAAACAAGTAAGAGTGCTTGCTATATTCGGCTGTAACGAATCTTATATACGCTTTACCAAAGTGTTTTTATGTAGTATAGAGATAGATATATAAGCATATACATTAGAGTGGCCGTGAAGTGTATGGAGACTTCTTGTTTTTTTTATAAAGTTACATTGAAAAATGGGCTTGAAGGCCAACTTTGAGGGCCGGATGCAACTTATCCTAAATCGCAACTTATCGGTATGAAATTGTTTTGTATTTTTTTTTACATACACAGAAAAAAGTAAAAACAAGATTCAATTAAAAAAAACAAAGATTCAGTTAATAAATTAATTAGTTTTAAACCAATCACGGAAATTGTAGTATTAACTCATCCATTTTAATTGAAAATTTTTTTGGTTTTTTTCAATTAAAAAAATATTACATTAACTAAAAATTTAATTGATGGTTTTCTAAAGATTCAATTAAAATTTAATTGAAATATTTTTGAAGATTCAATTAAAAAATTAATTGAAATACTTTTTAGGATTCAATTAAATAACTTATTAAAATTTTTTAAAGATTCAGTTAAAATATTAATTGAAATATAAAAAATCTAAGAGTATAAAAATATAAAAAATTTTAAAAATACAAAAAATGTTATGTACATTAGACCTGGCGTTAAATTTTTTTTTGGAAACTTGAATGCGGGTAGCGATGAAAATATGCGGTTTGATGCCAAAATTGATGTTGTAAATTTTCAGGCTGATCGCATGGTGCCTACCCGTGCCATAATGGGGTCAAAGGTCAAAATTTTGAAAAATCACCAAAATATTCTTTTTTGCATTTGATAATTTTTTTAATAAGAAATACTATAAATATGTTTTTTTATTTTATTTTTATTTCATATGCTTATTATTTTTATTTTAAATCAACGAAGATTTTGTGTAGGTAGGAAAGTCCTTGCGGTAGCCCTCTACAATGTGTAATAAATATTGTTTATCAGCTTCGTTGTGTGTTAAGGATGTGTTAAAGTCAGTTATTAGTTTAACTTTCCTTTCTGCGGCATCATTTACAACATTAATGCATTTTGCGATCTGTTCCTTTTTACAAAACGCTTCGCTCTTAGCCCAATTTGACGGATCTAAGGGTAAGAAATCCATAGAAATTTCCAAAAGAGAGAAAATAAATTTTGTTTTGGTAGTCACAAAAGAACTAAACTCCTTGGATGTGAACAATTGCAATTCATCAACGCTTACGCACACTTTTTTAGAAGGGAAAACATTTACATCATCACCTATATGTTTGTCTTCTTTGGACTCTATTTGCAATGCCAAAACCATCTTTTTCTTTGTTTCTGAGTCAACATGAGGATCAAAAAAGGCAAGTATGATTGCCTCCTCTGATAAATACCACAGATGGATCCGAATTTTTTCCAATAGCACTGTAGATACTTCTTTATTATAAAAGGTAATAATCCCCTTTATCAGCTGCATATCTCTATTTGGCGCTTCAACTGCATTTCCGGTTCTGAACCAGTGTACGGAATATAGAGACTTACTAAGAAAATGCAGATATTACGAATTCCATTCAACTGATTCGCAGAAATTTGAAAGTGTGCATGAAACAAGTATATTTTTAGACAATAGATAGCCTTGGACATGAATCTTGCATGAAACGTAGCTCCAGGTGTACGAAAAGTGAAATTGGGAATGCTACCACCAAGAAAAATGAATGCAAGTTGTATGAGTTCTCTATAATCATGACGAATGTGAACTTTAGCTAAATATTCAAGACAAAAGTTCTTGCTTGCTTCGCGTTCTTGGACAGGTATGACTTTCAAAACTTGATCATCCTGCATACAAGTGCTGAATCCCTTTGAATAAAATGTGCTCCATTCTCGTGCAAATCGTTCAAAAATCGCCACCTCTGGGCCACTTGATTTTCCTAAATTAATCTCAAATACAGCTTTTAATAGAATTTCTGCAATATGGTGGCGACATGGTAACCACAATAAGCTGCGTTCCAGTTTGCGTTCCAATAAAGTTCCAGCACCACTATGAGAGCCAGTATTTGCAGCAGTTGTGTCAAAACATATCATTTCTAACGAATTCTGCATATTCATTTTTAGCAAATATTCGTAGACTGATTGAGCAACTGCAGCACCTGTTCCATCTTTAATGATCGGGATAGCTATCAATTTTTCAACGTTCTCCGACGTGAGTACAATAGCCAAGCGGTCAACTTTGTCCTTTCCAGCAAGTGCGGGAAATCTCCTTATAGCAAAACAACAAAAAAATAAAAAAAATTCTGCTTGCGCAGAAGTCAAATGAGTTCATCATAGCTGTTAGAGGAATAACAGCAATTCACTTAAGAGAGCAACTATCAAGAAAAAACGTACACAAGAAAAGCATAAGAATTTTGAGGTGAGCAACGAAAAAATAGTTTTACGGTTGTTTCAATAATAGTTGCTGGTATAGATATTGTTGGTATTTTTTAATTTCTATAAATATTTTCGTCTTATTGTTTTAGCAGAAGCACCATAATTTTTTACAACTTAAAGCTGAATTGAAAATTATAATAAACATTTATTTGATTTTTAAAAATTTGGTGATTTGGTGATTTTTCAAAATTTTGACCTTTGACCCCATTATGGCACGGGTAGGCACCATGCGATCAGCCTGAAAATTTACTACATCATTTTTGGCATTAAATCGCATATTTTCATTGCTACCCGCATTCAAAATTCCAAAAAATAAAAAACCCCATATTAGCTGCGCCAGGTCTAATGTACATACATACATATGTGTGTATGTATATATCTCCATATAAAAAATTTACAAAAATGGAAACATTTGTGTATTGCACCAAAAACCTAACTGATGCATCGCATGGCTTTGGAAGTTTGAATGGAGGAAAAAAGTACAATGGCCGTATCCGGTCTTGCGTAAGTGTAAATGCAGAATATTTTATGATTGGATTTTGAAGAAAGGCTTCGATGATTTCCATATCTACTTACGCAAGACGTTTTGCATCGAACCCCTAACACCGCCAATGTAATAACTTTACCATCCACATTTGGTCTATAAGATTGCATTTTTTATCATTATTGTCTTGTTATTTCTCAACAAAAGGGAACAAAATGAATTTCTGTTTTTTTTTATTTCCATATTTAATTTTTTATTCAACTTATGTCAAAATTACTAAGAATCAAAAAAAAAAATTAAGCTGAGTAGTTTTTTCTCCCATATAAAATATCAAAACCAATTAAAAGATTAATTGAGTATTTTAATTGAAAATATTATTTCAAAACAATGTGGCATACTACAAAAAACAGCTCGATTTTCATACATAAAAACAAACGTTACATTATTTACATACAATTAATATGTAAAAATTGTTACCCATTTCAGAGTATTCTGAGTTAAGCTCTGTTGATAGCACTTTTTTGTTAGAGCAGCAAAGTCAATTAAAATAAACATATATTCAATTAAAATTTTAATCAAAAGTATTATTTTTTCTAAGCAATCACTTAATTAAAAAAAATTCAACAATAATTTTTTCTGTGTAAAACTGAACTTATTTTGGGGGGGGGGGGGGGTGAGAGTAGAAGAAATCAAAAAAAGTCTCCATACAATTAACGATCACTCTAATGCACATGCATGACGTTTGTATACGCACCCATGCCTATGCAAACTCACAAGAATTATTTTTTTTACTCCCATACCTGTAATAACTGAAACAAATGTCTTGCCAACAGTGTTGTTTAGCGTTTGTTTTAGAATATTTCGCTGTAGCAAAGCATTTGAAAAATCTCTCATGTCGTGAAATGTCTTATAAATGGTCTTGTGCTGGAGTTTAACTTCCATTTTAACTAACTAACACACATCCACTAGGCTATCATGGCAAATTATTTTCTTCATGGCTCATTTACTCAAAGAACGTCATAGCTCAAAAAATGGAATTTTTGACTTAATCATGCAGAATTAATCCTCATATCGTTCTTTATATTTTGTAAAAATGTCATAGGTTAGGTTAGGTTAGGTTAGGTAGGGGTTGCAGTCAGAAACCCGGACTCACTTAGACCATTTTAGTCCATTGTGATACCACGGAGACTCTGCTTATGCGGAGTCCCCACCGTCGAACCAACCGGAGCTCAATATAAAGCTACTAATACGTTAAAGTTCAACACTAGAACGTCAGAAAGTTCACCGAACTCAAATGCGCTCATTGTGACCATTCTTTTTCCTGCAAGTCCAGGACAGTGACAAAGAAAATGCTTTATGCTCTCCTCTTCATCTATATCCTGGCAGCTATGGCAGAAATCATGGTGTTCAACCCGTAGCCTTTGTGCATGCCTACCTATGAGACAAAAATGTCATACAAATATCTTGTGAACTCAACTCTTGAAAAATAAATAAATTTGTCTTTTTTCCACTAGAGTTGAGCGATATTTTGAAACCTGTTCTTTTTTCACAGCGATTGAAATATCACTAATCACAACTGTGATGGAATTTATCAAGTAACAGGTTTTGGAAATATAGTTCTTTTATAAAAACTGTGATTGTTCTTATGTGTTTACTTAACATTAGATGAATTTGTTTGTACTTTCAGCTTTTGTCGATAAAAGAATCGTCAAATCGTGTCAAATCTTCTTTTCTGGCAACTATGTGCATCTCACATATTCATATTTGCAAATTTTTGTCTCTGCCTCTTATACGAAAATCTCAATATTTGAACGGGGTTGATTTGCTAATTAATTTTTCTTGTCGCTCTTCTTATTACTATTTATCAAAAAACCAATACTAATAAAGACTTTTAAAGTAGAAGAGCTGAAATGAGTTCAACCGTGATCACAGTCACAGTTTAATTTCATTGCTGCTCTTCTTATTAGATTTTCTCAAAATAACAGAACTGCTACAAACAAAATACTGCTAAACTGTGATCACAGTCACAGTTAAAAAGAACAGCGATTTACAAATCACATTCAAAAATCACGTTATCGCTCATCACTATTTTCCACCAAGTTGTGTGTGAATTGAAAACTTTCAAGTGGTTTACTAGCAAACTAGTTCTTTTTTTAGTTATGACCTTGTTTGAGTGAATGAGCGATATGTAATTATGTGTTCTTATTTTATTTTTTAACTTACTACTTAGACTAACAGGCTAGCACACAATTTTGAAGCTGTAGCGAACACTAAAATTTTTCTAGATTTGCGAACAAATATCGAACAATTTGTTCCGAAATGAACATTCGTTTTTATCTAAGGATAAGTGGGTACAAATATTTA
This sequence comes from Tachina fera, assembly GCA_905220375.1. Taxonomy (NCBI): domain Eukaryota; kingdom Metazoa; phylum Arthropoda; class Insecta; order Diptera; family Tachinidae; genus Tachina; species Tachina fera. The sequence goes on along the minus strand of LR999967.1, from coordinate 95,208,539 downwards.
TTTGTTTGGATGTTTGTACCCTGCAGAAAATTTGGTGACAATTTTTCTAAACGTACTCGTCCCATGACTTGAGGAAATGCGAATGTTATCAAAAGAACCGGAGAAATGTATGGTGAAGAAAGTCATAACGTGTAAACAGTTAGATATTCAAAATTTTCGTGGTTTATCGTCTTGATATTGAATCAATTTAATTTGGACTCGGTGTAGTATTGTAGTAAACGGCACTGAACACGTTCGATGTGGTTGAATACATGGACCTATCAAATAGTGTAAGTATACTGTTACTTTCTACCTGCAATGTTACTCTGGAACAAGTCCCGTAACTATACTGAAATATTAACCTAGGCTAAACTGGTATTTATATTTTTGATATATGACATTGGCATTGTGATTGAGGGGGTAGTGTGCAGGCCTGTCATCAGCGAGGTTGTCGGTTCGAATCTCAAAAAATTTTCTGCTTAAAAATAAATTATAATTTCATTGTTACAATAAAAAAAGTTTTCATTGTTACATTTAAATGTCGGAAAGACATTTATATATAATTTATATTATTCTACAGCGATTAGGTCCCTATGAGATAGTTCAGTCATAAGTCACAAGGTGCATAAAAAGTATCAATTAACAGCATCCTAGTCCAACCCTATGTAAAAGTAACTGGTGCGCTTCATAGGAAGTGTTAGAACTCGGACTAGTCCCTATCACTTGGGGTTTGGTCACGTGACTAGTATTGTGTCAGTTCAATTTCCTGCAGGGTATTTATATATGTGTATATGTATATTTGTACATGCACACACCTGCCTTTGTAGTGGTTGCAGTATTTGAATAGTTTTTTATTTTGTGTGATTTGCATTTCAAATATAAAAATTAAATTTACAGCTATTGCTGCTGGTGGGACATAGCCTTGGAATTTATTCACAATTGTTATTTCCCATTCCCATTTATTTTTATCGTAATTTTGTTCTTGTTGCTAAATTGTTCCTTGTAATTAACAAGTCATTTATGAGGAAATCTGTCGTTTCTTCTATTGGGTCGTTTTGCTTGTATTTTGTAACCCCCGCTCCTTTTTCCTTTGCATGGGAACATTCGAGGATTTCGTTAAATGTTAATTTTCGCTTTAAGAAAAAAAAATGCAAACAAAAAAGCAATGGAAGATGTTAATTTGAAATTCAAATTTTTCCCCATTTAAAAAACACAATTCATTAAAACAATGTTATTTTTTATGCCAATGAAAAATTTAATGAACTACATTGTTAAATTTGTTTTTAATGCGGGTTTAATGTTAAACGTGAAAGTTAGAATTTAAATTTATCTATTTGAAGGGGAGTTTTAGTAAAGAAAACATGCATCTGTTGGCCAACTTGTCGCAGAGGAAAGACACTTTCATCAAATTACAAATAAGTCCCTATTTGAACTTTAACAGCAAGTCTTATATGAAGAACTTGCAGTTAAAGTTTACGTTAGCTCAAATATCTTATAAAAAAAGGAAACTTACAAATATAAATAATAACAATAAAATAAAAAATACTCGAGGTTTGAGATCCAAAACAGATCAGCAGATTTGTTCTTAAAAAACGTCCATACAACTGACTTTTCAATGTAAAACAATTTTATTAAAAACAATAAAGAGAATAATGATTTCAATAAATTACTTTAAGGCCAGGGACCGCAAATAATTGTTATTTTTTCTTTCTGAAGAAAAAATTACTACAAAATAACCATTATCTATCTACTTTAGATTATTGTTAACCATTATCCTGAGATATCCATATATTATTATAGCATTTTAACAACTTTTTCAAAGACATTTCAATATCTTGCCCTAGAAATGCATCCATTATATCTAAAATACAATGGGTATTTTTGTAGCGATAACCGAAAAGTAAAATTACTTTCGACAACGGTCATTGGTAACCAAAAAACTTCTTTGGTTGCTGTAATAGTTATTTATAACAAATAAATGTTTCCCAGTTATATTGGTAACAATTATAAACATTATTTAAATTCAACAAATGGTTATAAAAACTTTAGCCATTTCTCTTATAACTGTTATGTTGCTGCTTAAAACATATATCGTTAAATATAAAATTTGTTAGAAAAAACGCTGCTCGCAATAAATTTTCACAAATGCGAAAGTGAAAGCAGTTGTTTTCTATATGTAAAGTTATCAACTATTTGTTTTATTATTTCCCGAGATCTCGCAGAAAAAATTCCGGGATATCGGGAAGTTATAAAACTGGAGTTCCCGGGAATTTCCGGGACAGGAAACAACACACTAAATACATACATACCATCATGAATGAGATTTTTATTCAAAGTTATTTAATTGATCTAATTAATTAACATTATTCAACTTATTTGAACAGTTATAACTTATAAATAAATATATGTATATTTAAAAAAAAAACTTCGACTTATCTCCAGGTTTCAAACCTGTGACTACAAGAGTAACAAACACACTGCCTACTAGCCAGCAGCAAGATGTTTTCTTCATTGTAGTTACGAAAATATTTCATTAAAGTTGCAACAAAACTATACTTTCCATAACTATATATTAATTACAAACGTGGTTTGGTACTTTGAAATTATTTTATGTCACCTTATCAATTTCAAATATTTTTTGGTATGAATTCTTCATAAAAACATCTATTTAGGTTTTTCATTACCCGAATGAAAATTATTTCGTAACATAAATGATACTAGAAAATGTAAAATATTAAGCACTAGAATGGTTTAATTCCATTAATGAAACTTGCATCAATATTTAGTGTTTTATTTTATTAATGAAATTTGTCGTTGTATTAATGAAAGGGGTTCATTCCCGTTACGAAGTGATTTTCTTTCAGTGTATTAAGCAGAAAAATATGCTTTGAAAATATTTAAGCAGCTTCAAAAATATAAGTGTAAAAAGTAGGACAATTCCGGACAATTGCTAAAGGACTAGCCTAGACGCCCTAAAAAATTGGACGGAGTCCGGAGAAAAGAGGACGGATGGCAACCCTACCCATAGGTCAATCATAATAAACTGCGTTATGGCGCAAAAAATACATGATCCATTTTTTCAGAAAACAAATATTTATGTATTTACGTAGGTATTTATGTACATATAGTTACCTTACTATAGAAAAGCCCTAACTCATTATTTTTTTGAAATTGAGATTTTCGCATTTTTCAATTCACTAGATTTTCTTCTATCGAAATATACAAAAAACTCGATTTCAAAAAAATAATGAGTTAGGGCCTTTCTATAGTAAGGTAACGATATCTATGCAGATTAGAGTTGCCGTTAATTGTATGGAGACTTTTTTTATTTCTTCTACTCTCCTCCTCCAAATCGGTTCAGTTTTATGCAAGGTTGGCAAACGGTATCGTAAAAATACCGATACCGATTCAAATACCGCTATAATTAGATACCGGTATCGATACCGATACCGAAACACATTTCGGTTAGAAAATACCGGTATCAGGAATACCGTTTAGGTCTATACCGGTATGTACCGGTATACCGATTCCCACCAAAAATAAAATTTCAAAAATATATTTCAATTAACTTTCTTATATAAACACGTTTTTTCGCCTTTACACATTCTTATGCAGCACTATTTTTTTTTTTTTTTTTTTTAAATTTGAAATAATTCTGCAGTTTTTAAACAAGTTGTCCGATTTTTTACGAAATTTTATACAGCATTTGAGGAGGTGTCACAGAGCTCAAGTCTGGAATTTAGGCTATATATTCTTAAAAGGGGCGGAGTCACAAAGCACAAAAATGGGTAAACTTTTAGTTAATGAAAAATTAAAATCGATGCTAAGCTCATGTTTTTGATCAGATAAGAAAGATTTTTGAAAGTGGATTTTTTTCTATCCAAAAGCAAAAAAAAAGTGTGCAACATTTATGGGTTTTCGCTTACAGTTTAGGAAATATTCGAGAAAAAGTGTAAAAATATTTAAATTTTTACCAACCTTTGTCCACTGTTCTGCTAATGGAGAAGGCAAACGTTGTTAGATTTAGAAAATGAAACTTATTATGAATAAAGGATATAATTTGTAACATTAAACATAACATTTGCCAATAAATATTTTCGGCTGAAAAGTCTTTCTTAGGTAGAAAGTAATAACAAATAGAATTTGCTTTTGAGTTCCCGGCAATTCAAAAAAAAAAATACATAAAATTTGATTTGAAATATTGAAATATTCGTTTCGTCTGAATTTGGCGACTACGAATATATCTAAAAACGGACGAATATTCGAGAATTCGAATACGAATTTTCGAATTCTACTAAGTGCATACAATTCTACATGTACTTCATGTGTAATATAGATAATAAATACACTGTATGTATTTATTTTTATTATTTTGTTTAATTAACCAAAATAAGTACTTTATATATTCAAAGTTTCAACTGCAGTTTTCTTATTTTACTTTTTTAATAAATTATTTTTTAATAAAAATATAAAAACGTATATAGAAACATATAAGTTTAAATACTTTTTATGTTAATGTAAAAATACTCCCTTTTCGAAGTAATTTAACAAAAAAAAAGATTTTTTGCTATGTCCACTGTCTGAATTAACAAATTTAGCAGTTATATCGTTATACCGGTATTATAAACTCGGTTACGGTATGTACCGGTAATACCGATACCGAAATAAAAAAAATACCGATACCGTTACCGATACCGAAATTTAAAAAATAGTTGTACCGGTATGCATACCGATACCGTTATTTGTTTCGGTTTCCAACCTTGGTTTTATGTAAAAAAAATACAAAAAAAATCATACCGATAAGTTGCGTTTTAGGGGGTGCGTTCGGCCCTCAAAGTTGGCCTTCAAGCCCATTTTTAAATGTAATTTTTTGCATATGACTATCTGACTATCTTTTTAAAATACATTTTACAAGAATATGACATAAGGCAATATTTTAGCTCTTTAAGTCAACAACATTAGTCTTAAAGAAAGTTTTTTGCTAAGATTAACCCTCTTATGCAAAAACGATTGGTAAATTTAAAGTTGGTTTAACAAACGAATTTTGCATGACAAAACCGGTTTTAAAGCATGCTTTAACTTTAACAATCGTTTTTGCATAAGAGCATAATATTTTAGAAAATAATGAGGAAAATAACCAACAAAATACCAAAAATTTTTTGTAACAAAATTATATTTATGTGAAATTTTTTTATTTCAAGCATCTACAAGAGCTTATATGCATATATTAAATTATTTCATACCTATACATATAGTCACAATAAAACTAAACAAAAAAACTAAAAGAAAAAAAATGACCTTGAATATATGGGCTACAGGGCCAACTTTGAGGGCCGGACGCACCCGCACCGCACAACTTATCGGTATGAAATATTTTTGTATTTTTTTTTACACAAAACTGAACCATTTGGAGGGTTAAAGTAAAAGAAATCAAAAACAAAAAATAACGGCCACCCTAATGTAGATATTCCAAATACATAAGGAGGCCCAATTTAACTTTTCTATTATATTTAAAAGAAAATTATCGTATCGTATCGTATAAATTTTAAGCACAACTGCAGGAGAATTATTAACTCAGTAAATCGTAAGATTTGAAATCGACTCCATTTACAGAACAGGGCCGAATATAATAACAATATGTTATTCGACTGATAATGTAAATACAAATTAAAATAATGCACAGTGATAATAAAAAATGATATTAAATAAAAATCAATTTTATATTCCATTATTTTTCACAACTTGACATATTTTTTCAAGTACAACGTAAACACAACAAAATTCCTGGAGTTTGTAATCGCTTATGCATACATTACTTAAGTGCACAATTAGACAGGAATTTATGTATATTTAAAAAAAATTATGAGTCATGATAACAATTGAAAAACTTAATTAGATTTTATTTATTGTCACATGGATAATTTTTCCAGCTTGTGTGACGCTTAACTAGAATAACCTTTCATTTATCTTATCAATGTATTTATTTGCTTTCAATATATTTACCCACATAAATGGTTTCGTCCTCCACAAATCAAACAAAGCCTCATGCACGTACATGACAATACACAAACACATACATATATATATATATATGGACATGGACACCGGCATAGACAAACAATATGCGGAAGTTTTGTAAAAACTAACATATGAAACGAAATTTTATTTCCGCACGTGGAGAGTGTTGTTGTGTGCTGAATTGATGACGGTTGACTTTTCAACTTTACTGATAAGTATATTAGCAACAGCTTTTATTGTAATACACATATTGACAAAGGAATTGTTAACGAAAAACTAAAACCAAGAAAAGCAAAAGCAAAATAAAACAAACAAGTGATTAACCGTCATGTGTCCATGGGCATGCCAAAGTTTTGCATCAATAGGAATATGAATATTTTCAACCCAAAAAAAATAGATTTAGGATTTGTTTTTTATAAAACAAAAATCTTTTAAGCTTTAAGAAAGTTTAAGCATTTGATAAACCAAATATTTTACTGCGATTCCATAACAGTTTGTGGTGAGTTAAGATATTCCCTTAGGTAAATAGGTTAGCTTAGGTTAAGCAGATTAGATTAATGAAGTTAAGTGAGACTAGATGAGGTTGGATTAAGTAAGGTTATCTGAATTTGAGATAGCTTAGAATATGTTAATTTGGGCTAGATTGGAAATACCTAGATTTAGTTGGATCAGTTCAGGTAAAATTAAATCAGATAATGTTAGGCTAGGTTGGGTTAGGTTATCTTAAATTAGGCTAAGTTAGGTTAAGTAAGGTTAAGCTAGCTTAGGTTGGGTAAAATTGAGTTGAGTTAAGTTAGGTTCGAAAGGGTTAGGTTAAGTCAGGTTAGGTTAGGTAAATTGAAGTTAGGTTGGGTTAGGTTATCTTAGTAAGTTTAGTTAGATAGTAGGTAGGGTAAGATTAGGTTAAATTATTTAGGATGAGGTTAGTTAAAGATAAATCGGATAAGGTTAGCTTAAGTTGGGTTAGGTTAGGTTTGGTTAGGCTTGTTCAGGTTTAAGGTAGTTTAGGTTGGGTTAAGTTGGGTTGAGTCAGGTTAGATCAAGGTAGACTAGCTTAGATAAAGTTAGATTAGGTTGGATTAAGTCAGCTTAAGTCAGTTGGGTTTGGACTAGCAGAGGCTAGGAAGGGTAAGATTGTGGTAAGTTATTTTCGCATTAGGTTAGTTAAGATTAATTCAAGTTAGCTTAGGTAGGTTAATTTGGATCAGGTTAGACTATATTAGCATAGGCTAGGTTGGATTGGACTAGATTAGATAAGTTAAATTAATTTAGTCTGAGTTACGCTGAGTTGAGCTAAATTATGTTGGAGGGGGTAAGGTTAAGTCGGGTTAGATTAACTTAGGTAATACTAGCTGAAGTTAGTTGGTGTTTTATTAGCAGAGGTTAAGTAGGAAAAGAATAGGCTCGGGTCAGTTGGGTAAGGTTATATTGGTATAGTTTTGTTTAAGTTAAGTGAAGTTATGTTAAGTAAATGAACTTAAATTATGTTGGGCTAATTTAGGTTCGTTTGAGCTTAAATTAGTTAAGTCAGCTTGCGTTTAGTTAGATTTGAGTACCTTAGGCTGCATTGGGCTAGATTAGGTTACATTAGGCAATGTTAGGTTGTCTTTCGTTAGGTAAGCTAAGGTTAATTTAGATTACGTTAGCTTAGCTAAGGTTCGGTTTGGTCAGAGTGGTTTAGGTTAGATTAGTTGAGATAACACTAGTTTAGCTTCATTTAGATGTAGCTAGCTTAAGATAGTTTGGTTTAGGCTGGCTGGGACTAGGTTAAGCTAAGTTTGATTAGCTTAAGTTAGGTTGTGTTCGGTTGGGTGGGATTAGGTTGAGTACGGCTAGTTTGGAAAGGTTAGTCTATGCTAGATTAAGTTTTTTATTCGGATTAGGTCAGATTGGGTTAGGTTAGTTTAGGTTATGTTAGGTTAGGTTAGACTAGGTTAAGTGAGATAACACTACGTTAGCTTCACTTAGATGAAGTTAGCTCAGGATAGTTTGGTTAATATTGGCTGGGATTAGGTTAAGTTAAGTTTGAATAGCTAAAATTAGTTTATGTTCGGTTGGGTGGTATTAGGTTGGATGCGGCTAGTTTGGAAAATTTTAGTCTAGGCTAGATTAAGCTTTCTTTTTAAAATTTGATTTCGAATGCCTAAAGATATATAAAATATATTTGCCTTAATTATTTGATTTATCTTTTTAGTCTCAATTAATGACTATCTTTAGCATAAGGAGAACAGTAAAGCGGTTATTTCTCATGAAATTTTATGTAATTCCCTTTGCCTTTACTTGAAATACAAAGATAACATTGTTTCTGATGTCAATTAACTATAAGTCTGCAAAGCAAAGAGAACTTCAAAGTCACGCAAACTTGCTTGTACAGCAAAGCATAGGCTTTCAAAATCCCTAAGCATACACATACACATATATATAGAACGCATAGAGTGCATGAAGAGCTGCTATATCCACCCAAAGTTATTTTACGGTGTGCTTTTTACGCTGAAGGGATTATCGAGCCTTATTTCTTGGAAAATACCAATGGGACCCAATAACTACTACTCAACTACTTTTTACTTCCTCAACTGAGCGAATAAGGACTTGAAAATATGTGGTTACAACAGGATGGAGCAACGGTGCATGCTGCATGATCCACAACTTAAATTCTTAGAGCTTCATATGCGAGTCTCTTAACCTTTAATTTTGGATATTTGCACTGGCTGTGTAGATTTAACCGTTCCAGACTTATTTTTGTGGGCTTTTTGAAGTCAAAAGTCTATGTCAGAAAGCCTCAGCTTCTTCAAGTCCTCAAAGAGAATATCAGCAGGAATTTGAGAACATATCATTGGAAGTTTTGCTTAGAGTGATGGAAGAATAGAGTGATAGAGATCAACTATGGTGGTAGGCACTTCAAAAAATAAGTTTAAACATTAAGAAAATTTACATTCAAATAACATGAAGTGACAATTTTTGCGTAAGCTTGTACTTCGCGGATGCTTCATTGTGCTATTATAAAAAAACATTAGCATAGAAACTTACACATAGCAGAAAAATCCATAATGTCAATATTACTGGGTCTTCCCAGGAATTGAACTCGGTCTCTTAAATACCGTCATCCATTACACCTGCTACATTTTTATGTTCTCCGTTATAGTTGTTAGAGTTATTGGAACTTTGTTGTTTTAAAAAAAAAGTTGCAAACTATAATTAATAATAAAACTTTTTCCTTATACTAAAATTTTTTTTCGATCAAAGCGCTACAGTCTTAATGAATCCCTCGAATATATATATGCAATACATACTTTCTGTATCAAGGACACTTAGAGACATCCATTAACATTTCTACTTTTGTAACTTACTTGTCACAATTAGTCTTGAATAAATAAACAACAAAACTTTATCTACATATTAGCAAGCCCTTAACCTTCAGCACTCCAAACATAAAATGACATTCTCTCTTACGAATTTAAAAAGAGAAAATAAATTAATTAACATTCAGATAGACGATGTGTAGCAGAAGTTAATTAACTGCCACTTGTTGCAGCAAAAACAAAAATAAATATTCTATAGAAGACAAAATAAATGTAACCTAAATTGTGATATATTTAAGTAACATTCATAAATCTTCATAAAAGAAAAGAATTTTGTTTATTTCAAGTGAAAAATAATGTAAACTTGACTTGAATAAAGTGTGAAAAATTAAGAAAACAAAAAATAAAGTGATGTACGACGCACTGAAATGAAAAGCGAAAAGATCATAAAACAAAACAGAAATAAATGATTCAAAATAATCCTTTTAAATTTATGATTATATAAAGATTACTTAGATATAATTTTGTAGCACTAAGATAATAAAATTAATTTACTTTTATTTAAGTAAAATGGCTAAATAAAATTTAATTGTAAGGAAACTGTGGGATTTGAATTATTTGTTATAAGGAGGCGGAATGACGGTTCATGGTTATTGCGCGTTTTAAGTTTTGTCATATTTACTATTAATGACACCTTAGACTAGACTTAAAACTTTATATTATTTTATACAAATTGAGCTTTTTTTGGAGCTACTTTACGTAAATTGAGCTTAATTTTTGTAAATTTTTTAAAATTTTAAATTTTACCTTTAGGGGTCAAGCCTTGCTTGCTTGTCCGAGTTGGCCCAAATTTTGGGAGCCGCTTACTGAAATATTATTTTACGTAAATTGAGTCTAATTTTTGCAAATTTTATAAAATTGGAATTTTGATTTACCACGTGAGTTTTAGACGAACAGCTTTTGTTTAAACAAAAATAAAAAATTCATTCCTTTCAGTGCAACTCTAATGCACATACATAGGCACATATAAATTTGAGAAATACGCCGCACTTGCACAAACACTTTCAATTTTTCAGAAAGTCAAATGGAACAAATAAAATATTAAAAAAGTTCCAGAAACCCAAATAAAATATTAAAAAAAATTATAAATGAAAAATTATACTGGAAGGTATTTAACACACAAAAAATTCGCACACATAACTACACACAAACTTTTGCTTACTCTTCTCTCTCTCTATCTCATCCATACACAATATGTGTAAACACTGAGCAAGCACTTATGTTGTAGCATACTTACAGGGATTTTTGTTGTTTTCCGAAAACTCATGCATACACACATGGATACCAAACATAAGAAATCAGTGTTGCCAGTTAATGGGATTTGTCCTTAAATTGGGGATTTGTCCTTAAATTGAGGGTATTTTCACGATTGGGCGTGAAAATTTCATATTGGTGATCTAGGGATTTGTATGGGATGATAATCAAATGTAGGGAATTTTTGTGAACTTTTTTATAACTAATTGTAACAAGAATGATTTTTGAACTAAGCAACTGGTAAGTATAAAAATGTGTGTTACCATTCATAGTGAATGGTTTCTAATAAAGAAGAAGTATCAAGGCAGATTAACCAATAATGAATACTACCAAAAATACGTAACAAAATGCAAAACGACTTGTTGGAAGCACTTCTTAGAATAAGCACCCATTTTAAAAATAATTCAATTTGTTGTGACATATTTAATCCTTCTGCTGAAATGCTAAAGCCTTTTAATACAAGTACTATGTACAACAATCATGAAAACATTTAAACATTTTTTTATACTTGTGTGTATATTAAACTATTACCTGATTTACATTAAGCATTTTTTTAATGAAATTAGTTGCATAAAAATTTTTTATTTTTCAATAGGAGGCCTGGAAGAGAAACTTATATCAAAAGCGTTGCCAAAAATGCAGCAGATATTCATTCTTTTTTATATAACATTCTCTTTTAAATCGCTGCAATTAGCAAATAGAAAAAGTTGCGTGCAACAAAATTCATGAAATTTCATGAAAAAATGCTTAATGTAAATCAGGTACATATATGTGTAATTTTTTCTTCACAAGTTTTATAAGTACAAACTAAATTAACATGAATGTAAATATAGTTATTGATATGAATGAATTTAATTAAACAAATACGCTATTTTTGTCATTATTTTTTAAATAAAATCAAAAAAATTTAATTTTTTTCACAAAATAAAAAGAAAATTGAATTAAAACAACTCAATTTGGAAATTTTTGGGGACGACAAATCAAAAATTGGGGATAAGTTCAAGAAAAAAACTGGCAACACTGCAACAAATTAGTTTTTGTGGCTGAATTAACAAACATGCCACCAACCGTATTTTGGACGGACAGAGCTTTTGTTTTTTTTTTTGTTCAGAACTTACATACACACATTGACATTGTTTTCCAGCTCAAACACTGTAGTTCATTATAAATCGACAGTGTTCGTAAATCATTATTTTTTTTCTCTTTTTATAATGTATGTATAAATACATGTATGTATGTATACATATGCTTGTAAGAGTATGTATGTATGTATGTATACATTTATGTCTAGGATATTTTCGTTTTGTGAAATAAAACATCCATCTTTAATAAATTGTTATCGGAAAAATTGATGACACCTTTGAATGAAAATATGAGGGTAGAATTTTATTTGGAAATAATTATTTTGAAAGTTGTTGTTAAGTTAAGTAATATGGATCTTATGAAGTTTCAAATATATGTTTCCGTCAGCTGTTTAATATAGTTTAACAGCAAATTACTAACTGACACACACATTGATAAACATTTATATATGTATTCATATGTACGGAACCCTTCGTGTGCGAGTCAAAGTCGCACTGAATTTATTTTACAATTTTATATAGCTAATGTGATTTTTATATTTAAATATTTAAACTTGGCAATCAGAAAGATGAATATTATGTGTAGTAAATCTGAACAATTTTTTTTTAATTTTTTATTGGGCATTTATTAAACTTGTGGACACAAATAATTTTTTCTATCAGTTAATATCAACATACATACATCAAATTTTTTATCGTTCAACACCAATGAACACAAGGAACTATGTAAATGTAAACCAAATTAAACAAGGATTATCCTACCTTTGGCACGATATAGCCAACCAACTTTCTCGTATAAATACAAAATGATTTTCTTAATATAAAATTTATCTTATAAAATATTTTTATAATTCAAAAGGTATTTACAACATTTAGCATAATGTTTTTTTATTTTAAAAACCAAGAGCGTATAAATAGAATCTTAGTGGAAATTAATTTTTGTCCCTTTTAAAATCAATGAGTGTATTTTTAAATCTTAGCAAATTTTAATTGAAATAACTTGCCTCATTGTGTAACTGTTTGTCAATAGCAAAATAAAAATAAAATTGTTTTGCTTTCTCTATATGAATTGATTTCTCTAAAGCCTAGAAAATGCCAGCAGGACAAAAAACAAGCGATGTATTGTGTCGAAACATCGATATAATCCGATGTTTTTTTTTTGCTCCTAAACAATCGGAAAACATTTCTCCTAAACAATCGGAAAACATTTCTTTCGATGCATCGAAATGATAAATTGTATACATAACGTGTAAGTTGATATATAAACGTTTAAACATATCTATATGTGATGGCATGATTCAAGTTTGCAAATGTAAACGTGGTAAATGTTATGTGAACAACTGGCAACACTATAATATATGTGTGTCATATTTCCTCCCAAGAAACAGTTAGCTAACCACGCGCAAATCGTGTCTAAGGCCAATCGGCTGAGAGGCGGCTAATCCTAGCCAGCGAATAGTTCTGACCACCCGTCGAATAGTTTTGACCACACGTCGAATAGTTTTGACCACCCACCAACATCGATTTTTTTCAGTTAATAAGCGGCTAAAAGCTACCCGCTATATTTATATTTTATTTATTTATACATACATATTATATTATATTCTTAATTAACTAACTCACCATACATACATATTTATTACTTGGGAGGAGACAAGTATTGAACCAGCAACCTTCTGACTGATAGACACGAACTCTAACCAATATGCTAACACGCAGCCTGAATCCGCACTGAAATTATTGTACAAAAACATGCTTATACAAGAACGAAAAATATCATGAAAAAAATTTTCTCTATGTTTATTTATAGATATGAACTAACAAGAAACCTAATAAAAACAAGAAGATTTCCTTATTAAAAAAATTAATAAGATGCTTTACACATAATCATATAGGAACCTAATAAAATCAAGAAGAAAACCTTTTTGAAAAAATCAATAAGGCAACCTAATGAAATCAATAAGAAATTCTTATAGTTTACAATTTATAAGAAAATCAAGAATCAAAAAGATTTTCTCTATGGATTGTTTTTTTGGTGCCAAAAATAGCGGAAATTCAGTAAAAAAAGTTGTGAATAATAAGATTTCTTCTTGATTTTATGTGGTTTTCTTCTTGATAAAATTAATAAGATTTACCACATAAAAACTATAAGGAATCTCTATGAAAAAATCTTTGCTTCTTTCTGGTGGGATACCCCTTTGCCTAAAAACGTTTCATAGAGAAAATCTTATTGATTTTATTAGGCAGTTTTTTCTCTGTGTATTGAGTAATGAAACGAAAAAGTGTTTATATATTATTAATAACAATAAATCACGAAAAAATAATTTTGTTGTTTTCTATATATTTTATGTACATATATATAGAGCCTTATTTTCGATTTAGTCGTAAGCAACAAAAAGTAAATTTTTCAGGATAAGGTTTTTTTTTAAATATTCACATATGATTTTGTACGTAAATTTTCGCTTACGATAAAATTTTATAGCCCGTATCTTAAAAGTTATCAAAAATTTGATAATACAGTGGAATTTCCCTTAACGGACACTTCCTATAGATGGACACCCCCTTTAGACCGGCACTTTTGACAGGTCCCGACAGATCCATAAGCAAATCATGGCTTTCTCTTGAGCGGACACTCCCCTTGTGCGGACACATTTCAATGTTCCCTTCGATGTGCGCTCAAGAGACATTCCACTGTACTAAACTATGGGTAGGCCCATAAAATTTTAATATCAACAAATAATCATATTCTATTTATATTTTAATTGTCAAATGAAAGTCTCTTTCGTTTTAAAAAACAGGATTAGGTGCGTTTATTTTCTTCCTGGCGTATACTTAATATATATGCTCATTGTATAATATAATATCAAGTATACGCATTTGAAACTTCTCAAACCTAGCCTTTTGAGCCTTTACTGCCAGAGAGTCATAACCAGGGAAACCAAAAATATGCTCTAAAAAAAGTGTTTTATGCGCATTCAATATGCACTAAAAACTTAAAAATATGCACTAAAAAGTAAAAAATATGCGACTAACATACCTTTTCACAGTGTATGGTTAAAAACTAACAGGGACTTTAAGGGCAAGTTTTGTGTGGAGAACTGTCAGTTAAAGTTCACGTTAACTCTTAACCAAACATTATGAAAATTGACGTAAAAATAAAATAAATTGGTTTATTTGTACATGAAAATATATTTTTAATTCAAAAATTCAATAACATTTGCAGGTTAAAACAAAATTACCATACAAATTTTGATTAAAACAAATAATACAAATTCATTTTTATTGGATGCTCTCATAAGAATTTAACTTCAATTTCAAAAGATCAGGATATCAGAACTGGATAAATAGAACAAAATTTTTATTTATATTTTTATTGCAATAAATGACAAAATATTGACATAGAATTTCAAATAAAAATCGTTTCTGTCTCATCTAAATAAATAGAGTCCGTCACAAATATCAAAACTGAAGTTGTATTGGACCTAAGGTCCGTAAATAATAGTAATATATAAAAATAAATTTATACACTACACGAAACATTGGAGCAGGGATTTAGATGGCGAAAAATAAAGATTAAATTTTTTACCAACTTCTTGATTTGTATATTTTTTTCGGAATGGAATGTCCTTTTAAAAGGACGGTTTCGCCAAGTGGATTAAAATATAAAAAAAAATATGTATAAAGTATCAAAATTTGCCCTAAAAGCGTAAATTATGCTCTAAAAATGCGAAAATATGCTGAAAATATGCGTGTAAGACTGATATATGCAAAAACATGATTTAAAGGGTGAAATATGCAAAAATATGCAATAACAAATCGATGTCAAAATTCTTAAAAAGTTCTGAAGCGGATAAATATCTTGTCCCCCACATTAATATGTCACACGAGAAAAAACATGCAATTGCATATTTGTGGTTTTCCTGGTCATAACTCATATTATTAATAACAATAAAACACACACAAAAAAATTTGCTGTTTTCTATATATTGTATGTATGTATATCTCGAGCCTTATTTTCGATTAAATTCTAAGCGACAAAAATTTAATTTTTCAGGACAAAGTTTTTCTAAAATATTCAAATAGGTTTTTGTACGTAAGTTTTCGCTTACGATAAAATTTTACAGCCCGAATTTTAAAAGTTATCAAAAATTTTTGCATTTTGATAATTCTAAACTGTGGGTAGGCCCATAAAATTTCAATAAAAAATTATATTTTCGATAATATGTCGCTTACGATAAAATCGAAAACAAGGCTGGATATGTTAAGTGTCAATGATACTATGTCCCAATTTACACGAGGCAATTTTACTTGCGCAAGTCATGAATTTGGTGAACAAAGAAGTGAGGAAGAAGTGAGGAGGCAATTCTGTTTTTGCTATCATTCGCTCTATATCAAATTTGACATTTCTTTGTATGTATGTATATGTATATGTATAAGCAATTATATGTATAAGCAATCGAAAAAGACTTGCGCAAGTAAAGTTGCTCTATCTAAACGCTACAGCAAGTTTAATAGAAAATTTTATGACTTGCGCAAGTAAAATTACCTTGTGTAAATTGGGACTATTTTTCGTTAAAAAAAACAGGATTAAGGTGCATTTATTATCTTCCTGACGTATACTTAATATATATGACCATTGTACAATATAATATCAAGTATACGCCTTTAGCTACTTCGCCTTTGATACTTCTCATACTTAACCTTTTTAACCTTTACTGCCAGAGAGTCATAACTCAAAAAATTTGATTTTTAGTTCATATTACAATCGTCAAAGCTTTCTTTATATTGAAAAAAGTGCCATTTTAATTTACCAAGAATTTGTTATTAAATTCAAAACCTTAAATTAGTTTTCTTTTAAGCAAATTTTATTGCGTTCTGACTCTCTTGCAGCAAAGGCTTGATATGTACCTATATTGTTGAGATTGCCAATGTCCAATATAAATATTCTGGTATTCTATTTAACATTCCACATAAAATACTGTCAATATATATAAATTGGCATGAACTGTTCATAAAAATATTTTACCGAAGTTTCACTCTGTTCATCTTGGGAAAAACATATTAAATGCATCTTCACAATTTCAAGTTTGCATGGGAAATAATATTTATAATATTCTTAAAATATATGTATATATGTATACTAAATAAATTTATATTACTAAAAAAATACTCGTATAATGTCTTGCTTCATTTTCTAGCAAGGCTGATACATACATTTAACAAAAATGTCCGCTATTGGACAACACTGCTTGTCAGCAGTAAGGCAGATACTTAAACGCATAATAAATGTATGCATGTAGTACATACATACATACATACATATAAAATCACTGTGGAACGAAGTCCAAAAGTATGTGTATAACAGTTAAAATTTTTTTATTTGAGAAAACCTATTTATTGGAGTCAATTCTAAAATACGCATTGGCTTAGTGAAAATTTCAAGGAAAATAAAAACAAAACTGCATAAATGTAAAAAAGTTGTTTTTGTTTATGCAACAAAATGTACCGTTTTTAAAAGGGAGAAAGAGAGAGAGAGAGCGAGAGAGAGAGATAAACGTGTTAAAACTTTCACGATTTATTTGATTTTAGAAATGTTTGGTAAACAAAAACGATTTTTGAAACCTTTGTTATACTTTTTCTTCTTTCAAGGCACCATTTATTTTGTCGAAACTCGAAGGAAAGTATATTAAAATAATTTTGATCTTTAGACAATTTCATACATTAAACATTTCACTACAAGAAATTATGTTTGTAAGTCTAGAAACATAAACTTAGCGTTCATTGCATATTCGAACCTTCAAACTATTTTTAGGATTTAAAGTAAAGCTAAAGGAGAATATAAGCGAACTTAAGCGTATGTAAAAAGTATGTTAAACTATATTTAAGTTGATTAATTAAAAGATTTTAAAAAATTCTAGCGAGATTTTATTAAGTTCGAATTTTCGAACTGAACTTCGAGTTTTACAATTTAAGTAAACTATAAATTTTAAAGCTTACTATTTACAAAATATTTTTTTAAACCTTAAAAAAACTTAGCGTTCTGGCATATTCAGAGGTTGAAAATTTCTTTCGAATATAAAGGAAAACTAAAAAAAATATAAATTTAAGCTTGTGTAAGTTTAACTATTTTAAAATTGATTAATTATATGATATTTAGAATTCTAGCTAGATTTTGTTTTTCGAACTTAATTTCGAATTTTCGAATTTAAGTAAAATTTTAATTTTAAAACTTACCATTTGAAAAATATTTTATTTTAAGCCTGCAGAGCAAGAACTTTTCGTTTTTGTATGTTCGAAGATTCAAAAATGTTTTAGAATTTAAGTAAAAACTAAAAAGGAATATTAATTTAATAGTATGTAAAAAGGAGATTTTGGTTCCAACATCTTAAAATCTGTGCCTTAGAATTATTCAAATAAAATCGAACTTTCTGAAAACAATAATCGAAAACTAATTTATATATAAAACTTATGTTTACTTTAACTTTAACGAAGATACTGCACAATACTGTGCACTCTTAACGCCAACATTTTATTCCTGTTTTGTGTGTATGTGTGTATGCGTGCTGTTGCTTGTGGCTGTCGATAATGATAAAGTTAAAATGTTTGCATTTAATAAACGTGTAAATAAAGTTTTTTTTATATTCAACCACAAGTATGTTTACATTAATTTATGGTTTTAAATCATACACTCCTTTATAACACATCCTTAAACATCCTCTCTCATATCATACGCTTTAATGGATGTAATGGATGACTTTCTGATGTGGTTGGATGTTTGCTTTATGTGTCTGTATGTATGTAAGTGTATGACTTTATTTATGCTCTTGTTTGTTATTTTTCATTTGCAAACCTTGACCGTTATAATATTCAGTCACCCATTTATGTTGTTATAACTTTTTTGTCGCAAACACAAGTTGTGGGAAAGGAAAATATACATACATATTTTCCAAAGGAAACCGAGTGTGTTAATGTTAAAAAATTCAGCATAAAATGTTTTTTATGTGAATTCCTCTTAATTTTTAAATATTTTTAATTTATGTACAAACATATGTAATTTCTTTATTATGCTTCTTATTATAGTAAATTTGTCATTTTGTATATTGTACAGAGACAAAATGAATTGTTACTACGAGTGTTTAAAGTAGTCCACCCATTTTACATATCAAAATGAAATCTCTTTTTGGAAAAAAATTGTTTGCATATAAATTCACAATTGTAATATGCTGCACAAAAATATACATAACCTGGGTCCTTAAGGAATAAGCGATGCCCGTCTGTCCGGCTGTTCGTATGTCCCTCTATCTGTCTGTCTGTACGTGAAATCAGTTCTCCAAAGCTTCCAGAAAAGATACATACTTCCGTCTTAAATTGGTGTATTAGAAACAGCCTTAAATAGATTGGTATTGCAAATCAGCAAAATCTAAAAGACGGTTTCAGAGCTCGAAATTTCAAACTTTTGTTTTGGTATATAAAAATATCTAGCTAAAACTAATTTTTGATTTTTTTTTGTTAATTCAACCTGTTGGATATTTCTCAAAGAATTAAATTGGTATTTAATGTTTAAGAAAAATCAAAAAGACGAGTCCAGGGTTGGAAAATATGAACTTATTTGGTCACTTTTATAACGTACTAAAACCCATTTTCCTTTTTCTCTATAATTTAGCATATTTTATATTTCATAAAGAGATAGATCAGAATAGAATATGAATATCAGAAATCAAAAATATACAAAAGAATAATTCCAGGGGTGGAAAACTTAATTTTTGTGTGGTATATAAAAGTAACTAGGTCAAATTTATTATTTTTAACAAATTAAATATATTTTGTGTTTAAGAAGGAATCAGTTTGGTATAAAAAATCTGAAAAATAACAAATACAGCTCCAGAGCTGGAAAATATTTTTTTTATATAAGTAACTATAAAAGACACATTCTTTTATTTGCAAATTAAAAAATATTTAATATTTTAGTAAGGAATAAAGTAGCACAACAAATCAGAAAAACGAAAAATATAATTCCAGGGTTGGCAAATTGAAAAAAAAATTCTTCCTATATTCAAAAGACCTTAACTCAAAGTTGGTCAAAATGAGTGAATCAAAAAAAATTATTTTTTCTAGATTCATATTATTTTTTTTTATTCTCAAATTATAATAATTTTTTGATGAAAATAAATTCTAACTCCCATGTAAATTTCCAAAATTAATTTTTTTATTTATTAAAATTATTAAGGCTTTATAAAGACTTTTTCAGACATTTTTTTATTAAATTTGTTTTAAAAAGCCCTTTTTAAAGCCTTAATAATTTGTATAAGTAAGGCTGTTAAATTTTTGGAAATTCATGATGTACATAAAAAAGTTTGTTAATTTAATGAAAAAGTTCGTTAAAAAAACGTCCCTTCATTTTATAAATTAAAAAGTTTCATTGCAATGATTACATTCTTCATTTAAAATATGAAAATATACGTTGTTTAGTAAAAAAAAACATTTCGTTACATGAATGAAAATATTTCGTTGTATATACACCCAGAAAAAACAGCTTACAATCAATAAAAACCATATTGAATTTAAAAAAAAACATTAAAAAAAGTCTAGTCATGTTGAAATTTCTTATTTCAATAATTTACAATATTAATTTATTAATTTTATTTATTTTTAAGTATCTCAATATACATTTTCTATTACATTGAAAATTATTGAATTAATGTAACGCATTCTTAATTTTAAATTGCGGCTTTTCCCTGAGTGTAATGCTAATGAAACAATTTTCGTAATGCGAATGAAGCGTTCGTTGCATTGGTTGAAAAATAATGACAAAGTCATAAATATAATGTCAAAAATCATTGCATTTACGAAAGCTTTTATCTCAGTCTAAGTTGTTAGTATTTGTAATAATAAAATTTTAAAATTAATGGCGCATATTCATAGTCAAAACAAATTATACTTTAACAGTTTAAGGCCAGTATTTGGTATGGCAATACATACTGGTTGTAAATTGTTAAAGTATACTTTGTTTTGAATATGAGTGTACGAAAATGCTTCTATGCGGAAAGAGTCTTGTTAAAAAAAACTATCAAAAATACCTTTCTATTTTTTTGTTAGATCAAAAGAAATATATTTTGATATAGTTGGAAATTATATTTCATAGAATAATAATTCCTTGGAAAATTTTCCTAAATTTAATAACAAACAACAACTTTTTCCATCTGTAAACAGTCAATGTGTACACATATGATACCCTTCGACATTTTATCACTGCACGTACACATGTATGTATGTGTGTATCCATGTATGTTTGTTTGTAAGCATGTGTTTGTATGTATGTTATGTACACAACACATTATGGAAATAACTTCAAAAGTTTTATGAAAAACAATACTTTTTTAACGCAATTTGAAAACAAAGTTTCGCATTTGAAAACAAAACTTTTTGAAAAAAAAATAATATTATTGAATAGTAATTGTTTTTTAATCAACTTTATCGACAATTTAGGGAAAACTCCTCGTAACCAGTCATGGTAAAGTTTCAATAGTTTTAAAAGTATTTATTTTAAATGTTAAAATGACTTATTTATTAATTTATTATTAGTTTAAGTGTACGTATATAGGTATAGTGACTTCTGGCCAGACAAAAATAATAAGGAGACGTTTTAACACTTTTTATGTCATTGCCCTCAAACTAACCAGAAGACGAATGGATACACCGAGTTCAAAGTACTAATAGATTATTATTGGCATGGCAACTCCGCTTAAGCACAGTCTTCCTGTAATCACACTGCATCAAGTGGTGTAAGTGAGTTTAGCTATTCAACTTACACAGAAAATATTATCATCGGTTCTTTTAGAGCTTTGCTCTTTATGCCACGACATAGGAGCTAGGACGTGATTTTCGTAACAAAAATAATCGACACTGTTACAGTTATAAATTTATTTTTGTTTTTATTTCGTTGTACTTAAAAGCAGAGTACGAAAATAAACGAAACAAACTGTTTGATTTTGTTTTATTTCGTTCATTGAAGAGAGTGAAACAAAAACAAAAATTAAACATTTTAAAAACCCACAAAATATATCTAGAAAATATCTGAACGGCTGGGCCGTTTTTTTACGACACACTCCTAGCTAAAAACCTGGTTGATCAAGTCATCTTTCAAACAGAAAACAGTCAAAATCAAAATGGTTCCAGCCGTTTGGTCTGTATGTGGACTCGGACAGACACACAGAAACACAGATACACAGACGCACATTGTAAACTTATAACACCCCTTTTTAGGTCGGAAGCGG
Source organism: Tachina fera (assembly GCA_905220375.1). Taxonomy (NCBI): domain Eukaryota; kingdom Metazoa; phylum Arthropoda; class Insecta; order Diptera; family Tachinidae; genus Tachina; species Tachina fera. The sequence continues at coordinate 95,186,573 of LR999967.1, read as the reverse complement.
CTAAAAAGAAAAAGAACAATGAGATCAGCGCTGCCATATTTTTTCCCCAAAAAAACTTCAAGTCGAACAAAAAAAAACTTTTTTTTTTCATTAAAAACCTCTTTTTAGTGATTTTACTCAAAATATATTAATATGCACTGATTTTTAATCAGAAATAATTTTTAGTCAGCCTTAAGTTCAGTAATTTCAATTCTTATTGAATGAAATAATTTTTTTTTGTTAATGTGAGTTCCAAAAGAGGAGAAGAAAAATTAAACTAGACTGATGAAGTGCGTGTCTGATTACACAGAAAAATATCTATATTTTCCCCAACTAAAAAGTCTAGTTTAATTTTTCTTTTCTTCTTTAGAAACTCACATTAATTAATAAAAATATTTCATTCAAGAAGAATTGAAATTACTGAACTTAAGAGTGACTAAAAATTATTTCTGATTAAAAATCACTAAAGTTCAATTAAAATCTACAAATGCATTGATTTTGTTCGAAATGAACTAACAAACGTAAAAGGTAAATAACACAAAATATTTACTGAATAAAACATGTATAAGAAAAATATATGTATGAAGGAAAGAATAAAATATGTCAGTACTTTGGTCAAAAGGGTCTTAAATAATATATCACATTTTAAAAATCTTATTTTTAACAAATTAATCTTTTGGTCTTTTTAAAATGCCGAAAAACTTCGAAAATAAGATAAATCTTTACATATGGTAACGCTGAATGAGATCGATTGCTCAATTTGTTTTTGTACATGAGCACAAACAATACATTAATTCAATCGTACTCAGCTAGAAAAGAAAATAATGGGAAACGTTTTGAAATATTTGCGGAGAATTTGACATTGTCATACAATATAATTTTATTACACTGGAAATTTGTTCTATAAAGCAGCAGCATAGCTCTAAATGGATGTCCTAAGACACCTCTATTCTTTTATTTTCAACTATTTCCATTTTTTGATGAATTATTCATTCATTATTTAATAAGAAGAATTGTTCTTTGTTGTTGATTAAGCATGTCTAGATGCCTTTCTTTTTTGTTTAGCAAACTCTTTAGTAGACTTTAACGAAAAAATTCTTGATAAAATCTGAGAAACATAAATCATAAGTTTATAAAAAATTTCCCAATATGTTATTGAGAATTACGTGTGTAAACATAATATACTAAGAAGGAAGCCTAAAACAAAAGCTTTTATTACAAAAAATCTTTTTAATTGTAAGGCTGAGCTTACATCTGGCATTTCTGGTGTGTCATTTGCCCAAAAAAAACGTAACCAACTAATTGCTAATGAAAAACTGTTTGATTCAGACATGTTCTTATTGATTTAAATAGTTTGCAATCATTTTGGATTCTATAAAATTGTCTTTTAATTATGCATGAAACTGTTTAATTTAATAAATACATGTCTGAATCAAACAGTTTTTCATTATTAATTAGTTGGTTACGCTTTTTTTACGCTCGTGTGGCATTTGGCACACAGATGTAAACCCGGCCTAATACTATAACTCAGTTTCCTTCAAACACGCATACACTGCACTGATATTTTAATTTGAGGTAAACAGCTTTGAAAGCTTCTAAACTTGTTTTTGTTTCTTTGCAAAGTAAGAGCAAGTATTCTTATCTGCTGTGTTGTTGTTGTGGATGTTGCACTATCGTCGGTGTGGAAGCACAAAAAGCTCTTTATAAAAGTTTGCACATTGTGCATATGGCTTGGAAGTAACTGCTATAAATCAAAATTATTCACATATTCCAATTGCTCTATAATAAACATATGTATAACATTAGCTAAAATGGAAAAGGCATAACTAACAAATATATAATTTTATGGGAAAAGCAAAAAAAACTAAAAAAACTTTTCGTTAAATCCTCTTGTTTTTGTTAATAAAAGCATAAGTTTTAATGGCAGAGGTGTAAAAATTTGTCAGGACATATAGTTTAATAGCTTCCAAGCAAAAAATTGATTTTGAATTTTTTTTGTCAGTTTGTCAGCCTTTTTATATAAGGTTGAAATTTGCAGTGGGCCAAACTCAAGAATGCTGATGATGTTTGTGTAGCGGCTTTCGAAAACAGTATTGTTGTTCCATTCTAGTGCTACTCCTTATCAGAATATGTATTATCATTTGTCTTTGCTGGTAAATATTTGTTCTTTAAAAATTATCACATGTAATTTGGCTTTCGCAAAATACGAATTTTTTTATAACTTAACCAAATAAAGAAGAAAAAAGATCCTTATATCTGTTTTTATTTACTTGCCTGCTCGTATAAATCAATCAATACTCTATCAGTTATAATTGCAATGCAAAGCAAAAGAGATTATTAAGAGCATGTAAAATTTACCTTTATCGATTTGCTAGGAATTTGTCATTCGTTACTTGACTAATTAGGCCTGTATTAAATAAAAGCAAAAATTATTGGAAAATACTAAGTTAAACTTCAATTGTAATATTGTGATTTGTAAATAATTCAATTATATGCAAGGTTTTATCTAAATTTGATCGTGAGAAAAAGAAACATGTAAGAAAATTGTAATTCGTGACTTGAATGTGTATACGTATTTTGTTTTGATAGTTTCTAGGACCTGATTTCAGTGTTTTTGTTTTTGTTTTGGGTTCTAAAGGAAGATTAAACTAAGCTAACGATAGCAGATTTTCAAAAGCGATATAGAGACAAATTTAAATTAGACACAGAATAGTAAGCAGAATTTATATTAAATTTTTTAAAGGAATTACTTTTAAGAAAATTTTTTTTTTTATTTTTATAATTTGAACGGACTAAAGTTCGTATCGCTTTTTACTCCAAATTACATGTGATAATTATTAATGAACATATAATACTAAAGTAAGTTGTAAACATTTTTACTAACACATAGTTGAACGGAACAACTAACTGTTTTCGAAGGCCAGCACGCTGTTGTAAATTTGAGATGGTAAAATTGAGCTTTCATTACAAAAACGCTTTCAGCAAATTGAAATACGATGAATCAAAACAATTCACATATTCCATTTGCATAAAAGTTACGTATATAAATCACAAATTTACATTAACTGATACCACACACAATGGACCAAACACAAAAGAACGCTGATAATGATGGTTTAGTGGCCTTCGAAAACAGCTAGTTGTTCAGTTCAACTATGTGTTAGTCAAAATATTTACAACTAACTTTACATTACATGCGACAATTATTTATCACATGTAATTTGGCTTAAAATGTGATACAAACTTTAGACCGTTCAAATCATAAATCTTGGAACAAATGAAGTTCGAAGAATAATAATTAAAATTAACTATAAAACTAACTATTTTATTTATTTATTGACTTTGATTTAAAAGAGTTCTAGGTAATCAAATCGAGGTGAAGTTATAGCATCCTAAAGTGAGGTAGCGAATGACAAAAATATTAATACCATATCGGTAAAACAAACAAAAAACAGCACAGAAAAATTTCGTTATTTCCGCCCGCTAAAAGTCTAGTTTAATTTTTCTTTTCTTGGTTAGAAAATCACATTAATTAATAAAAATATTTCATTGTATAAGAATTGAAAAATACTGAAATTAAGCCCGATTACACAATTATTCTTGACCAAAAATTCATTTAAGATCAATTAAATTTAATATGTAAATTGTTTTTACAGAGGTATAAAGCTTTAAGTTGCCAACACTTTTTTAGCTGATGGCCATTTGGTTTGGTTTGGTGTTTAAAAATTAATAATTTCTTGTTTCTTACCGTGAATTGCCCTCTAAGATCGTGCGATTTAACACCGCTAGACTATTTTCTGTGGGAATATGTGAAGGTGCTAGTGTACGCCGATAAGTCCGAAACGATTGACCACTTGGAGCACAACATTCGCTGCGTTACTGCCAATATACTGTCATAAATGATGCAAAAAGTCAAAGAAAATTGGACATGCAAGTTAGACTTTGTCAGATTTAAATTATAATGCTAGAAGATTATATTTCGAACAAAGTAAATTTCATGAGAATTAAAAAAATTCATCTTTGTTTTATTCCATTTCACAGTTATATACCTATATAAAAACACCCTTTATTTTCAAATAATAAGCTACACAATGAATTTTTTTCTTCATCTTGTGGCATATAAAATTAATTTTACCCCCACATACATATAACGCACACAAAATTACAATACTGTAGTGAAAATGCGCAATATATAAGTCATGTGTCACTCAACAGGTTATTTACCTGCACATACCATGGAATCGTATTATTAGCTGACTTACTTAAAGTACAGGTTATTTACCTGCAAATACTTAGGAGTCATATTATTGGCAAGTAATTGGGTATTCTCTCTACACATCCATATTTGCTTAGGTTTAAGTTTTATTGTTCAAGTATTAACTATAAGTATTTTAATTTTAGATTATAAGAGACAGTTGTAAACAGACAAAAAAAGAAATGAGTTGAAACAACTTAACATGGCGACCGTGACCGCGAAGACTGCGAAATAATAAAAATTAGAAGTGACTAAATAAAAAACTGGCTTAAACTATCGAAAACATAAGATAAGTGAAATAAGTGAGAAAAAATAAAATTTTTAATAACAATGGGCTGGTGGACAAAAATCCTCCAAACAGTATCTGTACTCTTTGCAGGATACGAGGTAGGAAAAAACCTAAATGAAGAGGAAAGTAGTGAAAATAAACAAGTAATAATTAAAGTAAACCAAGATGAACAAACCAACACACATCTAATTATCGAAATAACGTTGGGAGCACTGTTACTAATAGCCGTAATCTCAATATTGTTAAAAAAATTACTAAAAACAGCAATAAACAATCTTCCCCAGACCCGAATATAAGATCAATTACAAACAAAAAAAAAATTATTTTACAAACAATCAATTGTGTCAGTGTTAATGTGCAACACACCATCTCGTATACATAATCATCATCTATCTACACTTAACTTCTGGACAACACACCACCTTATTTCTACAATCATCATAAAAACATAAAAACATTAAACTTTAATATAAAAAAAGCGAACACAAGTTAAAGTGATGACGATTCATTTTTGTTAAAGTGCAAAAAAAAAATTTAACTGAAAATTGGAAACAAACAACAAGTACATAAATTCAAAAAAAAAAAAAAAACAATATGAAACAATTACAGCTATTAACTTAAACCTATTGAAAAAAATAAATCAACAAAAGAGTTCAAATAACAAAGTTCGCTGGACATAAAATATAATAAAAAGCGTTTTTTTTTTTACGGAAGACTTGATGAAAATCATTAAAAACAAAAAAAAAAAAAAAATCTCCTGGATTTTAAAAACAACGTCAAGTTAAAATGGTGTGGTGGGAACAAATTTTTATCAACTATTCCACTCCTGGTCGCAGGTTACGAAGTCGGACCAAGCTGATGAAAGCCAGAAGTGTTGCCCAACAACAACATATATAACAACTATAATTCATCTGTAAACACTATCAGTATATTGTAAGTTTATTTTTAAAATGTCTAAAATTATAAATAAAATAAATAATTGTAAATTTTAAATATATGTACGTATTATGCAATGGAAAAATATCATAGACAGTCTAAGCTCTTTTCAAATTAAGTTTGAACAATCATATAAATGTTTAAACCAAAATCGGACAATAAAACAAGATACCTTAGACAAACACGCACAAAATTTAATTGAAAACTATAATTCAATTAGGGCAACATTACATAGAAACTACGACAGATACACTACCCCACACAAAGAAAAAGCGAACGAGATCTTTCTGACGTTAAGAGATAAATTGATAAAAGTCTTTCATCGACATAATATTAACACTAAGGTACCGCTCGCATTAGGATTTGAGGTAGTTAGGGAAATTACTGAAACAGAAGAAAACGAAGATTTTAAAACGGAAACAAACATGACACGAACAGAGGACGACATTATAGACAAGACAACTAAAATTGTCCCCGTATTTGACGGTAACGTTAATGAACTGCAAAGTTTTCTTGACGCGTTGACTCTGATTGACAGAATTAAAGAAACACACGAGGTAGTCGCTATAGAGGTAATTAAAACGAAACTGAAAGGCCAGGCAAGAAACTTAATTACAGATGAAAACTCTATTCAGGCTATTAAAAGTAGACTACAGACTTCCATAAAGGGTGAATCGTCGGAATTATTATGTTCGAAGTTAATGAACATAAAGCAAAATTCAAAATCAGCTACCGCATATGCGGATGAGATCCAAGAGATTACGAAGAAACTAGGTGGGGCCTATATAAGAGAAGGCTACCCTCAAGATATTGCTGATAAATTAATAAGACAAAATACGGCTAAAGCCATTTCGCGAAACGCCTCAAATGATGAGGTAAAACTTATCATTAAAACTGGAAACTTCTCGTCCTTGAATGAAGTCGTTTCGAAATTCGTAGAGGCTAGTACCGAAGCTTCAACTTCAAATTCTGCAGTTTTCTACTTTAAACGCCGTGGATCTGGTAATTTCAATAACAGATTCAATAATTATCGCATGCGCGGCCAAGGCTGGCGTTCGAACAATAACTTTAATCACAACAGGTATAATAATAACAATTTTAATAATAATAATTGGCGACGTGGAAGCCAAAATAATAACTTTAGAAACCAGGCCAACCGTCCACCGAATAGAGGTCGCATAAGATTGGCACATGAAGTCTCGGAAAACGAGATTTCCCCCCAAAACGAGGGGGGCCATCATCAAAACTAGCATTTAGTACTGTATCAATATTCCACTTGAACCTCAACTTAAGTAGTTTTATTGAGATTCATCTATCAACTAATGAATATATAAATACATTTCTTGTAGACACCGGAGCAGATGTCTCATTAATCAAAATCAGTACGCTTAATTCATTGAAATTTAACGTGAAAGACATTATTCAAATATCTGGAATAGGAAAAGGAAATATTTTATCCTTGGGAACGGTTCAAATTGATTTAATGGTGAGAAAATTTTTGATTCCTCATAAATTTCACGTAGTTTCGGATACATTCCCAATGCCATTTCAAGGTATATTGGGCCTAGATTTCTTAAAAACATATAATGCTATTATTCAATATGGACATGATATAAACTCGAATTTACTTTCATTGAGACCATATAATCTAAGTAACCCTATAGATATTCCGTTACTTGAAAGTCTAAATGATGGTCATATAACACTACCAGCTCGAGCCGAGGTTTTCAGAGCCATAAAAATTGACAACGACGTTTCTGATTTGGTGGTTCCAAGTCAAACAATTGAAGATGGAGTGTATGTAGCGGGATGCATAATATCCAGAAAATTTCCTTACGTAAGAATAGTGAACACAAATTGTGAGAATAAATTTTTAAACAATGTATCAATTGATTATGAGAAATTGTCTGATTATGAAGTTCTTGATATGACCAATGTCGATAAAATAAGAACACAGAAGATTTTAGGCAGATTGAGAAAAAATTTCCCTGAGATAGCTAAATCGGAATTGCTTGAACTATGTTCCAAATATATTGATATTTTTGCTTTAGAAAGTGACAAAATAAGTACAAACAATTTCTAAACACAGAAATTAAGAGTGTCAGACCACGATCCAGTGTACATTAAAAACTATCGTACACCACACTCCCAAAAGGAAGAAATAGCGAGGCAAGTAGAAAAGCTTCAGCGGGATGATATTGTCGAACCATCTGCTACCAACTATAAGAGCCCTATTATGCTGGTACCAAAGAAAGCATTGCCAAATAACCCTAACAAGCGATGGCGTTTAGTAGTTGATTACCGACAAATTAATAAAAAGTTAACAGCAGATAAATTTCCACTGCCCAGAATAGAGGATATTTTGGACCAGTTGGGTAGAGCAAAATTTTTCTGTTGTCTGGATCTAACTTCTGGATTTCATCAGATAGCATTAGATGAAAAATCAAGAGACATTACTTCCTTTTCGACGGAGAATGGTTCATTTCGTTTCACGCGTTTACCATATGGCTTGAAAGTGGCTCCAAATTCTTTCCAAAGGATGATGAATTTGGCTTTTACAGGTTTAACACCTTCTAAGGCCTTTATTTATATGGATGATGTCATTGTGACAGGATGCTCAGTAAAGCATATGCTTAAGAATTTGGAAACAGTTTTTCAAAGATGCAGGGAATGCAACTTAAAATTACATCCGGACAAATGTAACTTTTTCAGATCTGAGGTTACATATTTGGGTCATAGGTGTACTGACAAAGGTATTTTACCAGATAGTAGCAAATATGATTCAGTTAAAAACTATCCCAGACCGACGAATGGCGATGAAGTTCGCCGATTTGTAGCTTTCTGTAATTATTACAGACGTTTCGTACCAAATTTTGCATACTATTCTGTGCATTTAACTAGACTAACTAGAAAGAAAGAACCTTTTATATGGACTGAAGATTGTGAACAGGCTTTTCATAGTCTTAAGACTGCATTAACATCCCCACAAATCCTTCAATATCCTGTTTTTGACAAACCTTTTTATATAACCACCGATGCAAGTAAAATCGCCTGCGGTGCAATATTATCCCAGGACAAAGATGGTATACAGTTGCCGATTGCTTATGCGTAACGTGCACTAACCAAGGGAGAATCGAACAAAGCGCCAATAGAACAGGAATTAATTGCTATACAATGGGCAATTAATCACTTTCGACCATACGTGTATGGTAACAAATTTATTGTGCGTACTGATCATAAACCATTGACATACTTATATTCTTTAAAAAATCCATCTAGTAGATTAACAAGAATACGTATGGATCTGGAGGAATATGATTTTGTTATAGAACACATTAGAGGAAAAGACAATTCAGGAGCGGACGCGCTATCTCGAATTGACTTTAGTGATATTAAATCAATTCCTTCTAGCAACAATGTTCTAATGGTAACAACACGAGCTCAGTCAGGAAACAGGAATAAAAATAAAATTCAGAAAACGAATAATCAAATGATTCACGAAAAGCCCAAAGTTTTTGAAACTATCGGGTTTGATTGCGTAAAGAAATGGGTAAGGCTTAGAATGGATACTAACGGAAAAATACCTATTATTTCTTTTAAAAGAGGCAAACAAGTGCTAGCACCTAAAGTTAATATAGGAAATATTATTGCTAATGGAAACATTGATTTGGATCAATTTTTTCCAATTCTTGAAAGAGAAGCAATAATTAGAAATTTAAACAAAATTCAAATTAATCTAAATGATCATTTATTTAGCCTCGTAACTATAGAACAATTCAAACAAAAAGCAAATCAGCATATAAATAAATTACAAATAGCGCTCACACCCAGAATAAGCATCGTATCAGATAGGGAAGAACAAAAATTTTTATTGAAAAAATTTCATGATGATCCTATATTTGGCGGACATCCTGGAACAAACAGACTACTTAAGAAACTACGTCAATTTTATTATTGGAAGAACATCACCAAAGATGTTAACCAATATGTAAAGAAATGTCTTCAATGTCAAACTAATAAAACTACAAAACACATAAAACCAAATATGATTATAACACCAACACCCCAAAAACCCTTCCAAACGGTAATAATAGACACTGTAGGACCCCTACCTATTTCTGAAATGGGAAATCAATATATTGTTACAATAATATGTGACTTAACCAAATACCTTGTAGCGGTGCCCGTAACTGATAAGTCTGCTAAGACGATTGCAAAGGCATTAGTAGAACATTTTATATTAATTTATGGACCTATGAATACAATAGTTAGTGACATGGGTACGGAATACAACAATCAAGTACTTTCAGAACTTCTTACACTACTAAACATAAAAAGATCAATGTCAGCCACTTACCATCACCAAACACTAGGAACAGTTGAAAGATCCCACCGTACATTTAATGAATACATACGTTCATACATTCACACATCTAAAAACGATTGGGATAAATGGATAAGGTATTTCACATATGCTTTTAACACAACACCCTCAACTGTACATGGATATTGTCCATTTGAATTGATTTTTCCGAACGTTCCAAATCATAATCCACTAATACCATCTGAAAAAGTAGATACTGTATATAATTTTGATAACTATTCAAACGAGGTAAAATTCAGACTGCAAACTGCATTGAAAAGAGCAGAACATCTAATAAACAAAGCAAAACTAAATCAAAAAAATTCACATGACCAAAACCTCAATAACATTAACATTACCGTAGGTCAAGAAGTATTCATAAAAAATAACACAGCACACAAACTAGAATCAATTTACAAGGGACCATATAGAGTCATTGACGTTGACGACAAAAATAATATTACTGTAAAAATAAAGGGGAAGAATCAGAAAATTAACAAACAGAATGTGAAAACCTTTTAATAATTTATTTGTATACTTGATACATTGTATTTGTCATATATTTTTTTTTTATTTTTAATTAATTTTTTTATATTCATAATAATCATATTACAACATGCATTTTAGTATAAGTTGAATTAATAGTTCTTATAATATATTGAATAATATATTAAAATTTATATATACCTAAAACTATTATCAATAACATTTGTAAAGAAAGTTCTTATCGACATCACTTGATCAATGATCTCTATAAGAACTTTCTCTTTAAAAGGGGAGGTGTAGTGAAAATGCGCAATATATAAGTCATGTGTCACTCAACAGGTTATTTACCTGCACATACCATGGAATCGTATTATTAGCTGACTTACTTAAAGTACAGGTTATTTACCTGCAAATACTTAGGAGTCATATTATTGGCAAGTAATTGGGTATTCTCTCTACACATCCATATTTGCTTAGGTTTAAGTTTTATTGTTCAAGTATTAACTATAAGTATTTTAATTTTAGATTATAAGAGACAGTTGTAAACAGACAAAAAAAGAAATGAGTTGAAACAACTTAACAATACATTACTTATTTAAAAACAAAATTATGTTTCTTAAGCTAAGTTCCCACTATTGGCACAATGTGCCGATTTTCGTCGGCTCACTGTAATCAAGTCATAAGTAATAAACCAAAACGTATTTATTTTTCATTTAATTCTTAAATAAGACTAAATGGCTTTATTTCCACTGCCGTGAAGTGCAATCACGTCCATATTTTTCAATTGGTTGAGGAATAAAGCCATTGTGCTGCTTTACTTATGACTTTATTTCAGTTAGCCGACGAAAAAAGGCACATTGTGCTGATAGTGGGATCTCGACTTTACACACAGAAAAAAATACCAATGTAAAATCAACATGTAAGCATTTTGATTCAATTCTTGTCGGAAACTCTGGGTGTTTCTGCAGACAAGCCAAAATAATTTTGCAGTTTTGGCTTATTTAAAAAAACCGAAACTTAGTTTCAAACTAATTTCTTGCTAAATCATCAATTAAATTATATTTAATTGAAATTATGTACATGGTGATATTTATTCAGTATGTATCGAGTTCAAATCTTGGCCAGGGAAGTCAACTACATACAACACACGCCCTCGCGCCCATTTTTCTGCTGCCTGTGCCAATGCACACATAGAAAAAATTTAGTTTATACGCAATTACTAAATTCAAAATATCAAATAATATTTTTTTACTGAAATAGCATCTAACACAGAATTCATAAAAATAAAAGCCGAAATCCTTAAAAAAAGAAAATAATAAAACTTAAAATTAGTTTCAAAAATATGTTTGTTAAAAAATAAATCCTGGCATAATTTTTTCCATGCGCAATCATGTAAATTAAATAATTAGTCAAATTAAATTAAATTCATGTTGTTTCCACTTGAAATAACTTTGTTTCAACATGGTTTTTCGTGTTATTTCAGTAGAAAATTAACGTGGTTTCAACTTCAAATAACATTGATTCAACTTTGTTCTTCATTTTGACAAACTACGTCATTCGATACGATTAGAAATTTAAAAATATTTTCATTTAAACTCTATTGAAGTATTTCGTAATTTCGTACGATAATGAGTCCCGTAATTTGCCCCCAGTACTGGAAAATTAACCCAACATGAAAGAAAAAATTTTCTTTGAAGGTTTTTGCAAATCATGTTGAATTAACATGAAACACATATGCAGCAAAGTCACTACCAAACAGTTTTTGATATTTGTGACCTTGTAGATATTACTTTGACATAAAATATTTTTAATTTATAGAAAGAAAGAAATATTAAGAAAAAATATAATTTTCCAACCCTGGTATAGTCTTTTTAATTTATTTTGATTTAAATTGCAAAACAAATCAAAAACTAGTTTCAGCTAGTTACTTGTAAATGGCAAAAATAAGTTTAAGCTTTCCAGCTCTGAAGCCGTATTTTCGATTTTTCTGATTTTCAATACCAATCTCGTGCGGACCATTTCTGATACACCGTTTCAAGACTCTAGCTTTTCTGGGATCTTCGGAAAACTGATTTCACGTACAGACAGACGGATGGACAGACGGACATCGCTTTTTTGTCTTCCCTATTCATAAGGACCAAGAATATCATATACACTTTATGTATCGCATATTAATATTGTGGAATTTACACACAGAATGACAAACCTACAAACATACATACATATACCCTTTGCCATATTTGGTGAAGGCTATAAAAAAAATTTTTCAGTGTAAAAGTAAGACAAAAGAAATTTTGTTAGAGTTTAGAGGTTGTCGACTGGCTTATATAATTAAGTTTAAAAGTTTTTTACGACTGTCGTTATCTTTAAGATTCCGTAAGCATAAATTTTATTTATTTTAAGATAATAAAATATTTTTATTTTCACTTAACAATACATACCTTTGTTATTAGCACTCTAAAATGTTAAACCAGGAAAAATATATTCCACAAACAGAATTTTTATTTATTTTTATTTAATACACAAAGTATATCAGTAAAACTTTGATGGCTTAGCTCCTTAAAAGCATGAGTTATTTATTATAATACAACAACAGATGCAAATCACAAGATATAATATATATATTTTTTACTTAGTATTTTTTTTTTTAATTTCAAAATATAACTTTTTAAATTTTATAATTATTATGTAGACACGTTTAAATATGATATGATTTTATATATTTTATTTTATACTAATTTCTTTTACTTTATATTAATTACTTTTATCTTAATTTGTTTGCATTTTAATGTAATATATTCAAATTTAATTTATAAACATATACACAGATTTATATTTTTTTAAATCCCTTGTTTATTTAAAATTGTGTCATTTAAATGCAAATGCTAAATATAATGATAATTTCATTCGTATATCTATTTTTTTCCACTTCATATTATTCCATTTTATAAAATAATAAAATCTGCACAAATTGCATCATAAAAATTCAAATTTGATATATTTTTTCAAGCTGTTTACTTAACGCTTTTTAAAACACAATTAAAAAAAGGATTAAAAAAACATGGCACGTTTGAATGAAAGAAGAAAATTAGGTATGCAACATTTGATTTTTATTTGTGTATGTAAAATACAGTACATAATTTTTAAGACATTCTAAGCAGCAGCTTTTCTTTTTTTTAAAGGTAATACGCAATGGTAACACTACTTGTTTTATTTTAAACAAGTCATAAAAATCATTAATAATTTATTTATTTCAAATTTATATAAAATAATTAAAAATAAATCCCTGCTGCACCACTGCACAATGACACTATTGACAACGATATTAGGACACAAACAGAAATTCAACACACACTCTATTTATTTTTCTTTTATTTCACCATATTAAATATTCTCCGTTAAACAGTTTCGCTGCCATTCCCGGTTTAAAACATAATGATTGCTTCATTCTCTACTGGCAACTAAATATTCGATGTTTGAAGCTACTGGCTTAACGGTTGTGTTTTTGTTGTAATTGTTTTAGTATTTGTTGCCAACACAAAGCATCCGACAACCATGTGCACACATACACGAACGAACAACAACACCCATTAGATATGTCTGCATACACACAACCATGACAACAACCAAAGGAAACGAAAGATAACAATTTGCTCTTCTTTGCCATGATTCGTTTGTATGTTCGTTTATTTACGAGAATATCTCCAAAGATGTTTAGAGTCTCACTCGACAACAAACAAGCAAAACCAGCCAAAGTACGAGTATCATTCATTCATTTTTATTCATTCATTCATTATTTTCTGTATTCATTTACACACACACCAACAAATTACTTGTATATGCTGGTACTTTTATGTATATTTCAAAGTACATTTTGGATCGTTTGTAGAAATATGATCCACACGTTATTAGGCTTTAAAATTTTGAGAAAAAATATATGGAAAACAGTCGAAAGTTTATAAATTTTCCAGCACTGCACTATAGGAAAATTTACCCTTTTTTTGGCAAAAACTAAAAAAGGTATATTCAGAAATAATTTCTTTATTCGGGCTTAAGTTCAGTTATTTCAATTCCTATTGAATTAAATATTTTTATTAATTAATGTGAGTTTCTAAAGAAGAGAAGAAAAATTAAACTAGACTTTATAGCTGAGGGAAATGCCAATACTGTGCAATTCTGTGCAGCCACGCACTTCATCAGCACCACATAGGATATACAGGGATGTCACGAGACGGAAGATAATTTGTGTTTTCGGAGGTCTCGCTCACTCTGTCACTGCGTATTCTTTAAACCTTCTTTCGGAGTGCCTTTTTTTTAGCTTAATTTCATTTTATGCTTTGTAACCTCATTCCCTTTCCGATTTTTGTAAATAAATCTTAAAAATTTAAATTTTTTAATGAAAATGCTTCAAATGAGATATGAAATCATTTTAAAACAATTTTTAATTGCTTTTTTAATAGTAATAAACTATTTCGTATTCTGGTTTTTGATTCAACACAACAAATTCTTTCATTTAGTTTTGTAAAATTGTGTACTTCGTTTACTTGTTTAAATGTATTTTCAGTTTATGCTTTGTGGTTTCATTTGCTGTGTGAGTTTTGTAAATAAAAGGTAAAAATTAAAATTTTTCAATGCAAATGCTTAAAGTTAAATCAGTAATCATTTGCAAGCAAATTTTAATCACTTCTTAATACCAGTAATCTATTTCACATTCTATTTTTTTAATTCATTCAACAAATTCTTTAATTTAATTTTGTAAATACACGTGTTCGTTGCACAAAATACAGATTTTCTCTTGTTTGTTTTGATTACTTTGTTAACATTTTAATAACAAATATACTACAGTTGTCGCTTTCTCGCAGTTCCTGCACCAGATATAAATCTAGCTTGTTTCATAAATCACTTTCTACAACTTTGGCCTACTTTGTGTCAGCACCCTAGTCTATCTACTTGGATAGAGATTTTTATTAACATCAGCTATTTCAAGTAAATTTTCTATGAACCGGAATATGAGAAATGATTGTTGTATATACAATTTACCTATATTTGTGCAACACCATATTTACTTTGCATTAATATGTTTAATTAATAAATAAATAAATAATTTTGTTACATAAAATTTTTGGTATTTTGTTTGTTATTTTCCTCATTATTTTCTAAAATATTAATTTTAGCAAGAAACTTTCTTTGAGACTAACGTTTTTGAATTAAAGAACTAAAATATTGCCATATGCCACATTTCTGGTAAAATAAATTTTTTAAAAGATAGTCACATGCAAAAAATTACATTGAAAAATGGCCTTGAAGGCCAACTTTGAGTGCCGGACGCACACCCTAAAACACAACTTATCGGTATGAAATTGTTTTGTATTTTTTTACATAAAACTGAACTGATTTGGGGAGTGAGTGTAAAAGAAATAAAAAATGTCTCCATACAATTAACGGCCAATTTAATGTATGTACATGCATGATGTTTGTATACGCGCCCATGCGTATGAAGAAGCAAGCATCACAAATTTTTCACTCACAAAATATTTTCTTCTTTAATGCTATACCTGCAAAAGTGTTGTCTTAAAAGTTCTTGTTAATTGTATTTTGCAGGGGTATAATTTATATGAGAAGCCGATTGAGGTTTGTTACTCTGGTGCCACTTTTGCCGGCTATCTTCTAGATCTGCCCTGGCGAAAGTAGCATCGAACCGCAATCGATTTCTTATACAAATTAATACACATTCACGAATAAATTTCCCTCGGTGGCCAGCATTGCTCTAGATAGACTCTATCTGATTTGCTTCCCTAAAACTAGTGAAGATCTTTATAATTGTGCTCGTTAAATTAAACGTCACTTATATAGTGCACTTGCAACTTTAAATACGTAGGTTAGGAAATGTGGTGCTACAACGCACCTCCAGTCGGAGACACAGTTGAGTTCATTGTGATTAAATGCGTAAGTAACACTGTGTGACAAATTTTAATGAAATCGAAATACCTGGGACTTGTTACTATTTTTCTGGTAGATATTGTCGAGTATAACAACAATCTGTATTTAAAATTTTCCAAACACTTCCAAAATCTTGAGTTACGGGTAAAAACCCGGTGTTTCGTACCCGTAGGAATTTATCAAGCTCTAACTAAATTAAATATCAACAGATTTTGAATTTATAAACGGATTTAGAAAGAAAAAACTAAGACCTTGTAAATTTCAGATATATTTACTATGTCTGTATTTTTTCACCAAATACAATATTTTCGATTTTTTTCCACTCTTTTCTACATTGGACTTGTTCTTAGGCAGTATTTTTGTACTGGAACCATAGTGTTTATAGCTTCATTTATAACGAGTCCAAAGTAGAAAAGTGTCGAAAAAAAACCGAAAAAATTGTATTTGGTGAAAAAATACAAATATATATCTAAAATTCACTGATTCTCTTCTTTCTAAATCCGTTCATAAATTAAAAACCGGTTGATATTTAACTTAGTTAGAGGTTGATAAGTTCTTACGGGTACTAAAAACCGGTTTTTTACCCCTAACTCAAGTTTTTGGAGGTGTTTGGAAAATTTCAAATACAGATTGTTGTTATACTCGACAATATCTACCAAAAAATTTTAACACATCGCAGGTATTATTTTTTTGTCACACTGTGTAATCTATAAATTATTTTACAAACTAAACCAATTAAGCTCTTTATGCTCATAAATAGTTTTTTTCTAAAAAGTACTTTTTCCCAATTATGTACTTTAAGTAAATTTTTGGTTTGATTTAGCATCCCTTGGATACGCAGAGCTAGAGAAATTTGTTCTAGGGAAAGCTAAACTGAGAGTGAAATTAATAGACAAAAGGAAAAGCTCATTTAATTTCGCTTGAAGCTTGAAATGCTGTGTGTGTGTGTGTGTGAGTATAATTTTTCGAGGTAAAACATCAAGCGTGTGTTTTTGTGTGTGTGTGTGTGTGTGTGTGTGTGTGTGTGTGAGTGCGTTAAAGCCGGAAATAGAAAACCTGTTGCATGTTCATTGCAATTTATAATAGAAGGTTAATGCCAATGTTACTACACATACACGCATTTGAATATATACGCACACTCCCCCCCCCCCCCCCCCCCCCAACTCAAATAAAACTTGTACATTTCTACATCCTAGCAAATGTCTTAACGATAGCAACAAGTTACTGTTAAATTAATTAAAATTGTATTATGGGATTTTAAATACATTTGTCTAAGAGAAATTGTAATTAAGATATAAAATACAATTTAAGGTTTGCTTGACAATGACTTTTATATGAGAAATCACTTAAGGTATTCAAGCATTTTAAATAAAATACTGATTGATATTTAAGTTAAGTAATAAAAAAATGTAGAAACATTGTGCAGCATATTCAGAAATTATCAGTAAGTGTTAAATTATTTACTTTGTACTTTAGAATGTATTTATTAATATTTTATATAGAAGTTTTATTCTTCTTTTTTAGTATAGTATATCCTGTACTCGTATTTTCTGAGTATTTCAAGACCTCAGCTTAAATCTATTATTTTGTTACATGCATACATACATATATTTTAATCAAAATATCTTTATCTATCTTCGACCTTTTAGGTAATTAAACACAAAGTATTAGAAGACATGAACGTAATTATATTTCATTAATCAAAAAAAAAGCATGTAAGTTTCTTATGAAGAAAGTAAAAGAATACAATACAAGAATTTATTAGTAGTATGGTCAGCTTGTTTGGAGGCATTTGTAGCTGTGTTCAAACTAGAGGTGAGCATAAGATGTTTGCTTGATTAATCTTCATAGTGTACAGCATTGAATTGTTTTCTCTTTGTAGTGCTCTTGATTTTATAAAATCACTAAAACTGGTATTCTCTTTTAGCAAAAGTATGCAACAGCATTTGCTTATCTGCAAAGCAAGTGCATTAGTTATGGTAGTGTCAAACTATATTTGCTAGTACACCCTAGTGACAATTGTAAAATGAGCACACAAGTGTAAAAATATGTGTATGTGTAAAAGAAAATATAAACAACGTAGATTATTTGAGTGTGTTAGCTCGTATGCGATACTTTTTTAAGTTGTATAATTTATTAATTTAAGACTAAAAAATAAAATAAATAAATAATAAAATAAAAATATGGATGTAATTGTAAAACGTTTTATTATCACTTAATATTTTAAGAAACTCTGAGTTTGTGAAATGAATTATTGTGCACTATGAAGTGTACAATAAAAAATATTGCACACTTGACACAACTGTCGATTCAACTGCTTTACAATGGTTTTGTGTGTTTCTTTGTTTCATTGTTCTCTAGTTTTGTTTTACACTTAATTACGATCACCACTATAAACAATATTCGCTCTTGAAAAAAAATACAATACTGTGCACTTTTTCACGGCTTGTGCTCACTTCTAGTACAAACACAAGTTGTAAGATTTGTTGTTTTTGTTTTAATCCCATATTTCAATGAAAATAAATGGGCCGTACAGACAACCAACCACCCAAAAAAAATAGAATTTTCACTTGCATTAAAAACTGTATAAATTAAAAGAAAATAAAATAAAATGACACAAATGAGTGCAATGAATCCTTAAGTGATCCCATGATCCCAAAAATTTTTGTTCTTTACACCTTCTGTAACTATTAGTAGAGAGTATGCAATCAAGAAAAGTACCACATCTAGCACTGCATGGAAATTTCTTATAACGTTTGTAACAATAAGTAAAATTTAAGTTTAATATTTCGTCAGCCCATTATGGGTTTAACCCAAAGACCATTTTAAAAACATGAGTTGGGTACGGGGTTTATATATTTCGAATACTCTCTTCCTGAATCCAAAACATCTTTCGCCAAATTAATTATGGTTTCTGAGATATTTAACATTAATTTTGCTCCATTTCAACTATTTTTAGGTTAAATAAATATTGTTTTGCTGTACACGTCACTGTGTGGCTATTGCGTCAAATTATTCACACAAAAACGTACAAAATAATTTTAACCTTTGTTTTGCTTTTTTTCATAATGTTATAAACATAATTGGGACGACCAACGAACTTTGCACAGTTCGATGAACTTGCCTTCAAGAATTCGATATACTCCAAAATGTCAGTAAAATATTTTTTATTAAATGTATATTGAAATTAATTATTGACGGGTGAGCTGGATTTTATGTGTGCATTTCACTGTTGCTAATGCAGATCCGTACACCATAATTGAAAGGACCCTAATGCTTTTGCTACGATGAGCGTTTGTCGTCTGTTTTTCGCAGGCTGTTTTCTCAAAAACCGTAGGAGCTACGAACCTGAAACTTTCAAAAAATATGCAAAACATTGGCCGCTACAATAACAAAAATATAACAGTTAAAGGGTTTTCTAAGGCGAGAAACGAAAAATTTTGAAATGCTAATGTAATATAAAGACAATTACAGCAACAATGAAATGCATATAGACAAAGCTGAACCACCAGCAAATAAATTTCAAAATAAAGACAATTATTTATAGATACTTGAAATTTTCTAAGTTAGTGTATTTTTATGCAGACTATACTGAAAGTAAAAAAACCAATTAAACGGTGTTCTATCAGTTAATGTAATTTGACTATGCATTTTGACAATTTGTTGTATCTTAGAAACGGTAACAGGACAGCTCTGGAAATTTTCAAAAGCGCTAAAGCAAAAAAAATCCAACATTAAAAGAATGCCGAAACGAAACCAAAATAAAATATATGTATTGCTCAAATGAAAAAAAAACACCAAAAATAAAAAGGTCTCCAAAAAACTAAAAATAAATCACAAAAAACTGAAAAAAGCCGCCAACAGCAAAAAAGGTGCCAAAACGAAACGAATCTCTAAAGCTAAAAAATCAATAGAAAAAATCACTAAAATAAAATCGCCAAATCGGAAAAGAGCGCCAAACCTAAAAAACCTCAGGACTAAAAAAATATTCTAAGCTAAAAATCTCTAAAACTAAAAACAGTCGCAAAAATCGCCAAAAAAAATTAATAAAATCGCCAAAACGAAAAAGAGCGCTTAAACTAAAAAATCACAAGAAACCGAATAAAATTGGCAAAATAAAAAAACGCTTAAACTAAAAAAAAACGTCAAGTCAGTACCACAAAAAAATCACCAAAATCTCTATACCCAGCTAAAAAAAATATGTATGGTGCATATATGATATCCCATATATGGTTCGGATCCGAAAAATGAGGGTATATGGGCATATATGATTATATATATTCATACATTTTCATACATGTATGTGTGAATTCCCTCCACAGTATGCAAAGTTCATATTCATACACTCTTGATTCACAAAAGGCACTGCTGTGCAATAAATTAAATTATTAAAATTAAATTTTTATAGACGAGAGAGAGGTTGTATTTACTGAAACATTTGTTTGGACAAATAATTTAAAACGAATAAAAATAATTTCATTCATCAAAAGGTGAATCAATTATTTAAAAACACATAAATCATATTCGTACATAACATTTAGCTTAAGAAATCAGATTAAAAACTAATGCAAGTAATTATAAAAGAAAAAATAATCCGTCTAACAATAGTTTGCAAGACAGTAATATGAACTTTGTTTCTTATCTAGGGAATTTTGTTATTTAATTATAAAATTAATGACTGGATTATCCTTTTGATTATTTGATATATTAAATGGGGCCACAATGTAAATAAAATCATAGAAGAATGGTTTTTTTGTAACAAAAAGTTTTTCTTTTTTAAACGTTGAGGGTACGCATATAAACTTTGCATACCGTATGTATTTTCAAATGGATTTCCAATTCAGCAGTGATAAAATTCCAAGCTTTTTTGATTGCAAAAACGATATTGATATCTCACTATCATGTATGCCCACTTTCTTATATGGCTCCATATATAAAATCTTATATTTATATGGATCCACATATGAAGAGCTTCATAATTAAATTTTCATATATGAGCTCATATATTATAATACATTTCATATATTAGTCCATATATAATAGTTTTGCCATGTATAATCCCATATATTTCCAGACATGAATTCATACATATTCATATATAGTTATATACATTCATATATTAAAAATATACGGACCATATATAATTTTTTTAGCTGGGTCCATATATAAAATCTCATATTTATATATGGATCCACATATGAAGAGCTTCATAATTAAATTTTCATATTTGAGCTCATATGTTATAATACATTTCATATACATATTAGTCCATATATTAGTTCATATATAATAGTTTTGCTATGTATATTCCCATACATTTCCATACATGAATTCATACATATTCATATATAGTTATATCCATTCATATATTAAAAATATATGGACCATATATAATTTTTTTAGCTGGGTAACTAAAATAAATCGTTAAAAACAGAAAAAATCTACCGAATGAAAAAAAATTGCCAAAATGAAAAAAACGCCAAAAACCCAAAAAAAAATCGCCAAAACGAAAAAAGGGCCAAAATTAAAAAAATCTTCAGAAACCAAAAAAAAAACACGTAAAAACCAAAAAAAAATCTCTATAACTAAAATAAATCACCAATAGCAGAAAAAACCGCCTAAATGAAAAAAATCCCCAAAAACGAAAAAAGGGCCAAAATCAAAAAAATCTTCAGAAACAAAAAAAACACTTAAAAACCCATAAAAAAATCACAAAAACTAAAGAAAATTCCAAAACTATTTATAATATAGGCTAAAGTTCATATGCTATTACACATGTAGTGTCCGTAGGGAACCCTTCAAAGTCACACTTCATTTCTGAATTTAATATTATTTTAACTTGTTTTTCTTTCCGATTTTTTTTCCATTTCGCAGATAATAAAACAGATAGAAGTTTGGTTGATAGTAGAAGAAAAGGAAAATGTTAGAAATCTCAAGCGGAACTTCGTTCATGATTCACCTTCGTATTATTATAGTAACAAAACATGTTAGCATGTTAATTATTAGCATCAACAACAACAACAACAACACATTGGCTATTAATTAGTGTCGTCAATTATTCGAATAGAATTTCAATAAAATTTCATAACTTTCTTTTTGTTCAAACAGACGAATAGTTTTGAACTTTATTCGTTTATTCAAAGGAACATTGAATAAAAAATTTTAATCGGATAATTTAAAAATAATAAATAATAATAAAAACAACGTAAAGTCATAACTCTAAAAAGCTAGTTTTTGCAGAAAATACAATTTAAGTTTACAATTTAAATATTTTCTCTTTTCTTCATAGTTTGGACAAAAAGCACTTCTTACGAATATAAATATGTTTTTTGGAAACAATGGAAATGTGCAAATTAAAATGATTTTCCCTCAAGTGCAGATTACTGTATTAAAGAATGCACCCAAGATTTTTAGTACAATTTGGAGCTTCTTACAAATTTTATTGAAATTTTTTTTTGAACATAGATCAATATTGTTTTAAACTTAAGTACATATCGCGCCATAACCGCCAAAAAGGCTTAAGCGACATAATTTTTGAACTTGGACCAAAATCCATTATATGAGATTGTAAACAGTCGATTCTCCTCAAAAAAAAAAAAAAAAAGGAGTTCAAAAAATGTGTCGCTTAAGCTATTTTAGCGGTTATGGCTCAATATACATATATGTCTTCATACTAAACTGCTAAGAGACATGGCGATTTCACGTAAGTATCGGAATTTTGTGCCATATATACAAACTCGATTTTGTTGTAAGTTGACTTACACTGTTATTGCTTTTAAGCACAGAAATAATGTCTAAAATTGTATATAAACTAAATTTTATTTTGCGTTCCTAGTAGAGTATATTTAAGTTTCGCTAAGGCTGAACCATTTGTTATATTTCTCTTCTAACTCAAAAAATTTAAGGTTAGACATTAAAAAACTTTAATGTTTCTGCATAACCAAGAAATTGAAATAAAACCAGATTGAGTGTTTTTAATGAAAATGTACGACGTTTTTTTTTTTGTTTTTCTTTTATAGAACATAAAAATTATTTCTTAATTAAAGATTAAAATTAAAAGAGCAGCAGCATTAAAGCACAGTGATTACTTTCATAGAGAAAATGTAAATTGAATTTATCAAAAATTATAGTTAAAAATAGATATACACACTGCACTAGCCAATTTTGTGAGTGCAATAATTAAGGTAATAATATTAAATGAAATCTATAAATTTTATATATAAATATTATATATAAATATTACATATGTATATTATAAAGCTTCAAGACTAAATTACCTAAAACTACAGACGAAAAATGTGGCAGAGAGAAACTCATACCAGAGAATGACAAACAATGAGTATGTGTATACAATCATAAATGTGGTGCAAACAATTCATACGTCCATATATTATCTCTCAAGCAACTAACTAACTTTAGCCGATTCCAACATACAAGAGCATCTCTATTTTTATTTTTTATGCTAAAAACTAAAATCCGCTACAACTAAAAATAGAAAGGCACATGTGTATTAAGCGTATTGACTGGCTCTCATACTTATAGTCGGATCATGCTTAAAGTCAGAGTATGGATATTTAGTCGGATAAAAAAATATACGCATAACACTTGGGATATTTATGCATCATTTGCCACCGTCTACATACATTTTTGTTGTATATAAAATGGAATGGAAAATATATTTGGAAACATGCTTTATGTGTGTATGTAAATAAAATAGCCCTGTTTATACGCATATGTAGCTGATTAATAGTCAAACTACTTTTATACTTATGTTTGCGATTTTAGCTTATATGTCTGTAAATGTTACTTCGCTTTGAAACTAATGCGTGTTTTTGCATATGGCACATGAGCGTGTACTTAAAACGACATGACTAGTACTTTTTCTTGCTTTGATTTCAAACTTAAATCTAACTAGCAAGGACAAGAACCAAACATTTAAGCGAGCGTACTGTTAACCATTTTATAGTAATAGTCAAATAAATGAATAACATTTTGGATGGCGAAATCTATCAGTGGGGGCTAGGAATACACTCACCAATGAATGCATAATATGGTTGGCGATATACATAATTAATAAAATTATATCAATTGGATACACTAAAGATATACGACTACATATATGTAAATAATACTTGAAACTTGATTTGAAAAAGTTTTATATTTTATAGGTATAAGTGATAATTGTGGAAAGTCACATTTTAAGAAAAATTTCTTGAGAAAATTAGTAGTCATTTTGGAAAACAGAAGAATTCTGTATAATAAATTCAGTAAAGTGCGACTTTGACTCACACACAAAGGGTCCCGTACGGACACTGGATATGTAATACTATACGAACTTCAGCCTATATAATATATAATTTTGGATTTTTTTAGTTTTGGGATTTTTTCGGTTTTTGGCGAATTTTTATTTTTGGCGTTTTTTTGTTTTTGGCTTTTTTTAAGTTTTTGTCGTTTTTGGGTACTTATTTTCGTTTTAGAGTTTTTTTTAGTTTTGGCGATTTTTTCTGTTTTTTGGGGTTTTTTTATTTTGGCGACTTTTTTATTTACGCGATTTTTTCGGTTTTTGGTGATTTATTTAAGTTATAAGAGATTTTTTTAGTTTTGGCTCTTTTTTCGTTTTGGCGATTTTTTTCGGTTTTTGACGTTTTTTCATTTTGGCTACTTTTTTCATTTAGACGATATTATCGATTTTTAGTGATTTATTTTATTTCTAGAGATTTTTTTGTTTAGCGCTTTTTTTGTTTTGGCGATTTTTTAGCGTTTTTGAAAATTTCAAGAGTTTGCACTATTTGTGGCATATCTGAAGAACTCTACTGTTTTCTACAATGATCACTTATCCTTACGAAAGAGTACCTTTTTGACCATTCCTAGATTTCGGCTCCAAAATAACATTCACTGTTCACTGTATAACATAACTGTTAAATAGTTAACATTGCTTCGTTAGCTGTAAAATGGACTCTGCTAAAATTTTTGGTTTTTGTCACTGCTAATTAAGGTTAACGACCTGTCCCACTATTATCGACAGAAAAAGTTCGATCGACAAGTTTTATTGAAATCAACAATAAAATAAGAAAATTTATTTTTGCTTTCCATATAAATAATCGATCAAACGCTTACTAAATTCATCGTGGAACAGGCTGTTAATTTATTTTCACATACATTTGTTTGCAATTGACAACAGGTGAGATTTACAATAGATTGACTGTCGTGTTTTATGTTCCTTATGCTTTTAATTGAATTATACACACACAAAAAAAAAATACCAATGTAAAATCAACATGCAAAAAGATTAATTCAAATTCATTAAAATCACATTAAATTTACTATGTTTTTTGAGTGTGTTGGTGGTTATTTGCTTTATTCATAGCTGCAATACACTTTGTGCTTAGTTGTTGATTTTGTATTGTTGTTGTTTTTTTGTTTGTAAAGAGCCAACAAACTGCTGTTGGCTGGTAGACAGTATGTTAGTCTTGCATTCGGAGCATCGCAGGTTCGAATCCTGGAGTCAAGTTAAAGTTTTTTTAATTTTTTTTTATTAAAAGTTTTCAAGCCAAAGCATTTTGTTCTTTTTGTAACTTAAACTAAAACTTTTCACATAAATGATAAGAAATAATGTTAAATTATAATTTTATTCAAGATGGTACATATTTAGTGTGTATCTTAAGAATATTTAAAGTTGTTGTGGCTCAGTTCAAGTTCAAATCTTGGCCGGGGAAGCAAAATTTAATTTATGTATACAAAAATTTCTCTGATGTCTATGTCCACCACAAGTAAGTTAAATAATTAATAAAATACAATTACTATATTAAATTAAATTCATGTCGATCTTACTTGAAATAACTTTGATTCAACATGATTCTACATTTTGATTTTAACAGTACTTAAATGTTAATTCAACGTAAATTAAAGTTATTTCAAAAGGAAAAATTTTTTTGAACAATTACTATACATCATGTTAAATTAACATGAAATACACATGAAGCAAAATCATTGCCAAAAAATTTAAAATTAACCCTATTTTTAACGATTCTACATTGTTTTTTTTTTCTGTGTGCATTGGATATGCTAAAATATCTGGTTAATTATCTGATTTTTAGTACAATTTGAGTAACTAAAACGCACCAGGTAGATAAATAACGATGTGCGTGGGGGTAGAAAGTATATATTGCTCGAATGTGTAAGAAATTCATAAAATTAATGGAAAACTTGTGTAAAAAAAATCAAGAAGCATGAGTAACATTACTATTGATAAAGTTGAGATTTTGTTTACTAAAAACAATTCACGTATTCTATTTCAATTGAAAAAATTACATGTGAGGCTGAAACTAGCAAACAGTGGAACAACTACGTTGAGCGCTGATTATGAAGTTGTAGCGTCCTTGGTAAAAAATGCACGTTGGTCTGTTCAGCTGGTGTTTATCAAAATATATACATGTCTATGTATGTATGCATGTACAATTTTATTTGGTGTAGGTTGTTTCTAAGAAATTATCACATTCAATTGTTAATCAAATTTAAAAAAGTTAAGATCTTTAAATCAGTAAGAAGTAATGTTTAACATTGTTTTGCATGAAGGCATGTACAACATAAGTAAATCCCCGTTCGCACTATGCAAGTCTTACTGCTAAGCTAATTAGCTTGATAGTCAGAGAAACGATTGGAAAATAAACTAGTACTCAGCTTAATGTACTGTCAATACGTTTTGCTTTATCATTCGTGATATTAAAAAAGCACACATGGATACAGTTTTGTGTATGCATAAAAAATATGTGCTCAAAAATAAGACTTGCATTGTGTGAACGTCGATGAAAGTTTAGTAATAGCATCTGTTTAGTGTGGACTGGGACTAATTGGTCTTACTTTTTTTAAAGTCAATCATTTAAATTTATATTATACTGACAAAAAACACTGTGCAATTTATTTTTTATTTCACGCTGCTTTGTCAGTACTTTTAAAGCAGAACATTAAAAAAGTGCTACTATCATCAGTTTGGCATAATTAATTTTGAATAATTTTATATACTATGTATATGTATGTATATCTCTGAATTTATAAACTCTTATTTGATTCATATTTTAAGTTAAAAAGTATTTGGCGCATTACCCTCATAGTTTTTTTTCCATCTTCATTGAAGATATAGTGAATTACAACAATTTACAACAAAAACTCTTAAGTTGTTGACTAAGCACGTGGTCAGATTAAGCAAAATATATCATATAATAAGTTATTGGTAGTAATAAACAAAATATATCATATAATAATCATAAGCACCAAAATCTATACACACATTTATTTATATAAGTATGCATTTTGTACTTCCTTTTCCTTCAAACAAATATCAATTAAGTGAAGCAAGTAAAATTTAAAAATATTCGTTGTTAATAATATTTATTTTGTCATATAATTGGCCCATCTGACTCTACCTTTAAACTTTTTCTCCTAATATAAATTTTTGCATAAAAATATTTTTATTGCTTATCTCTTTGTCTACTGTCGATAACTTTACCTTCAGCTGCCAAATCGAAATTACATCTGTCTTGCAAAAAAAAAAAAAAAAGTGAGAGTCAAACACATACCAACAACAAAGCAGTTGTATTATCGAAATTAGTATTATTTGAGTGTTTGTAATTTAACTTAATTACAATATTAAGTGTCTGAATGTCGGGTCCACATTATTCCTTTACACACTAAAGTTCATTTGATTAGGGCAACCAAAAATACTCTGGGGTAAATAGAACAGGCAAACGACTAGATGCTCGACCGGTTACACAAATGATAGGAACCAGTCTGAGTTCTAACACTTCCTATGAACCGGACCAGTGACTTTTACATGGAAAAACTTATCTATTTTTTGTTTTACAAATTCAAATATATTCTATTTTTAAGCAGAGTCTTTTTTAGGTTTTGAACTGACAACCTGTGACATGATAGGCTAGAACACAGTACCCACTCGACCACAGGGGTACTTATATTTGAAAAGTATGAATACAAAAATACCAGTTAAGCTAAAGTCAATATCTAAATATAAATATAGTTAAGTCATTAGTTCGAGAGTGAACTTTGTTCAACAACTGATACAAAGGGACACTAATGCACATCAGAAAAATGCGTGGTGTTGTTGGGTACCGCACTCGAACCCAGGACCTTCTGTTTTGTAGTCAACGTGCTAACTAATTCAGCCAACGCCACCCTCAAATTGGAACTAGCGATTACTTTGACTTTGAAAGGTAGAATAATATTAATTTTTAATTTTTATTTTCAGGTTTATGTTTAAAATTTGCAAAATGG
Source organism: Tachina fera (assembly GCA_905220375.1). Classification (NCBI taxonomy): domain Eukaryota; kingdom Metazoa; phylum Arthropoda; class Insecta; order Diptera; family Tachinidae; genus Tachina; species Tachina fera. The sequence goes on along the minus strand of LR999967.1, from coordinate 95,158,037 downwards.
GACACTAAACGTCGAAATAAATATTGGGAAATATTAGAAACTTACTTCCAAAGTAGTGAGACTGCAACGCAAACCGTAAGAAATTTACGTGGATAATTTTCGAGAGATCGTCCTTCAGTTCAGTTTGTGCATCCATTTGTGCAGCGAGTTTATGAAAATGGATCGTTGTTGGACAAAACAACCCGTGTACATTCTCGTACAATGCGTTCAATCGATAATGTTGCTGCTGTGACTAAGAATGCTTAAGAACATCCATCAACATCAACTCGTTATCGTTGTCAGGAACTGAACATTTCTCGCGCTTCTTTGATAAAAAAAAATTGGTTGATAGAATGCGCTACTGCAGAGCCAGTCGTTGTTGTCATATGATTTGATATTGTGTTTTATTCTTAAATCACAAAGTTCAACCTTTACAAAAAGACAAGACATTATAAAAATAATCAGTACTTTTTTATAGCCGGTTCAAATTTAAAATTTTAAATGGCCCACCCTATGACATTTTTGCCATGCCATTTCAAAAATTAAAAAAGTAATGAGATGTTCTTATATACAGATTTAAGTATTTAAAAAAATTGGTTTTAGCTGTGCACTGACACATGTCTCTATGTCACCCATTTTCTTCCACAAAACCTTCTCGCTTTGTGCCGATGCTTGCTTTAGATATAAATAAACTGTAACCATATTCAAGTGATTGGCTGTGTATAAGAATATGTATCAATTAAGGCAAGTGTAAGTAAATGTGTATTTGTGTATGTATGTATGTATGTATGTATATGCGTATGCAAGTGTGTGTTAGTGTGTGTGTGTATATTTGCTTATAATACATTAGGTATTAATCAATTAAAAGTACTTTTTTCTGCTGGAGTACATGAATGCATCCTTCTAGTCTTGTTGGTTTTGCACTTCGTCATCAAGTGGGATATTTTTAGTTAAAATGGTTTTTCGGAATAAATTGTTGCGTTCGTCGTGGTTTTGAGAAGTTACATGGTGACATAAAATTGTAATTGATAATTTTTTCTTTATTTTATATTTATATAATTGTTATTTTCTTAAATTCAATACTATTCAGCCGTACAGTAGTATATTTAAGAAATATGTACATACTGAAATTAACACAATTTAATTTTTAAGGCAACGAGCGTAAGACCAAGGCCTACAAATAAGGTCTATGGTTAAGGTTAGGTAATAGAGTCAAGTCAAATTCATACTAGGTAATCTCAATTTGCAACTCTGCAAGAAATGCATGTATATTTGTTTGTGGAAAATTTCCTGCTGTCAACAAATTTTCGAACGCAAAAAACAACTTATCAAACCCTCCCACTGTCCATAGAAATTCGCGCAAATTCTTGCATGTCTTTGGTTATTAAAATTGTCTCCAAAGTAAAATTTCTAGGCGAATTAATTTAATAAAACTAATTATCTAATGGGTTCATAGGAAATGCTTAGATAAAACAAGTAAGAGTGCTATATTCGGCTGTGCCCTCCCCGATGTACGTTTGTATTTACATGTAGATACAGATATGTACGTTTGTCTGTACATGTAGTATACAGATACATACATATTTGTTTTGTGAATAAAATTTATAATTTTTTGCTCTAGTGCAATTTTTAGAAGTAACCTCTCGGTATTTTTCGATTAAAGAATTTGTTTAAAATATGTTTTTTCGATATGGTTTATTTCTAAAGAATTTTTTTTTATTTTGTTCAGCAGAAAGTAATGGTTTCAGGAAAAGGAAATGGACTGTTGTTTAGCTATAAATTTTATTTTTATTTCTATTTAGTAAGAATTAATAAGAAAAGTTACAAGTTGTCAACGAAACCTACGTTTATACTTAAATTAAATATCCATATAAAAATTTAGCAAATATAAATAAATCTTGAGTAAACAGATCTTCCTAAAACATAAAATATGTTTAACTGAAAAAAAATTATATCTGATTATAAGTATGTTTACCAAAAAAAATTTTTTTTAATTTCCAACCCTGCAACCATAATTTTGATTTTTCTAATTTTAAATAATAATTTATTTCCTTCTAAAATATAGAACATATTTAATTATCAAAGAAATAGTTAGTTTTATTTAATTCGTCTTATAAAGCGTGTCCCAACAAGAACGCAAGATTTAAATTTTAATTAAAACACAGATATTTAATTTAAAAAAATCGTGAAACTTTATTATATCGTAAAGCAGACAGAATGAGGTTATGTGTGGAACAACATATCGGGCAGATGGTACACATGCGATCTTTTAATGAAATTTTCAATGACCGTTTGGCATAAATGCTGCGGTATTTCATTAATGCAGCGTCAAATTTCCTCTTTTAAGGCTTGAGTCGCCGTCGGCTTATTCGCGTAAACCATCAAAAAAAGTCTAATGGTGTTAAATCGCACGATCTAGGCGGCCAATTCTGGTCCCCAAAACGCGAAATAACTGGACCGGGAAATGACTGATGCAGCAATTGAATTGTTTCTCTGGCTGTATGACATTGTGGTTTCACATGCCCTCCACATTAATTTCTTCAATTTTAGGCACGAAAAACTGGTTATCATTTCACGATACCGAACGCCATTGACTGTTTGCGCTTGACCTGCCCCATTTTCATAAAAAAAGGGTCAATGATTCCTCCAGCCCAAAATCCACACCACACAGTGACACGTTGAGGATGCATTTGCTTCTCGTAAATCACTCGAGGATTTTCCTCACCCCAAATGCAACAATTCTGCCTACTGACGAAGCCATCAAGATGGAAAGGGGCCTCGTCATTGAAGATGATTTTATCTGCAAAATTAGCATTTTCATGTTGTCCATTTTGGTAAGACAATTTCACAATAAGAATGCGTTGTTCATTCGTGTAGCGCTCCATTTTTACTAACCTCGTACCTTTTACTAGCAAACAATAACAATTGTTGAAATGTCTAACACTGACACTTCGAATGGCACCAAATTTAAATCTTACGTTCTTGTTGGGACACCCTTTATAAAAAAAATTTAAGTTTTCCACGTCTGGAGCTATGGTTTTCATTTTTCTAATTTTTATGCCAATACATTTCTTTCTAAAACATGAAGTACTTATAATTTTTAAACAAAACAAAAATTAATTTGAACTAGTTACTTTTGTATACCAAAAAAAATTAATTTTCCAACCCTGAAATTATCCTTTTAGTTTTTTTTTGGATTCCTTAAAAAAAAAAATTATGTTTGAACAAAGAAAAAAAATTAGTTTTATGTATTTACTTTAATATCAAAAAATAATCAGTTTCCAGCTCTGGAGCTATATGCCTTATGGTTATTATTTTTCTAATTTTCTACACTAAAGTCTTCTTTCATAAAATATATTTAATTTGAAAAAGAAAACATTAATTTGACCTAGTTACTTTTATATAAAAAAAAATCCAAACCTGGAATAATACTTTTAGATTTTTCTGATTACTTATACCAATCTAATTCTGTAAAAACAGAACACATAAAACTCCTGAATGGGTGTAGAAGCATGTCCTGTCGTCAAAAGTCATAATAACTCACCGTGGAAGCAGTCTACATTAGAAGACATGAAATGCCCCTTTGTAAAAGGTATAAATCTATTCAAAAAATTAATAGGAAACTTATACATGCACGAAATAAAATCTTTTCAAATGTACACCGCTTACACCTAAATTTCGTATTCAAAATAAAAGGCATGGACTGAAATTTTTCTTAAGCTGCATCTAAACAATTGCCATATAGCTAATTCACACACCTTTTTATATACATAAATATATGACGGAATTTATACTGAGCCTTTTCTGCTTGCCTTCACATAAAAGCTTTGAAGCTCGTATTGTTAAAATTCAAAGTTATGCATAAGTTTTCAAAAGCTTACCGTTTTCAATGTATTCACTCTTCTATTATATGTACATTTTGTATGTTAACGACTCGCTATTTTTGCTTATTTTCATTACACATGAATTAGAGTCTAAACACAATGTTTGCGGTGCGGTGCGATTTCTCGTTGCGGGAGAGAAAAGTAAACACAATACAACGGAAGACGGCGCCGGAAATAATTGTCATTGTTTGTTTAAATTTGTATTAATTTTTTGTGCATACATTTTTATAACTAAAAACAAAAAATTATTAACATTTTATACATTCGCAGATATATTTGATATGTTTTTAAAACTTTTATAATCTATGACAATAATGTTTGAACTTCAAAATCATGGTTATTTTTAAAATAATGTTGTGAACACAGCCAATTATCCAAAAACTAAGGCAACGTCAGCAAGAGAAAATTGAGAGAATAAGAAAGTCCGCAATGAAAATAAAATAGATTTTATTTTTTTTCCGTCCCGCACTGCGGATTTTTACTTCAAAATCGTATGGACCGCAATAAAAAATCGTTACATTGTGTTAAGACTCTTAGTTCCATGTTTAGTTTATTATTTAATGTTTTATATTTTATTTTATTTAACTATATTATTATTATTATTTACATTTAATAAATGGAGCTTTACATTTTTCATTCAAGCTTCTTAGCCTTTTCATAAACCATTTTATGGATACAAGCCAAACTTTTTTCCTCATTGAAGCTCTTTTTTAACATTTTAAGTATATAACACTTCACACTAACAACACTGTTATACTTCGTACAAGCCCAAACGAATGGCCACACAAAACAAAAACAGCGACCGGCATAACCAACAATTAGTTTTAAAAATTTTACATCTCAATTTTATTTAATTACCTGTTGACTATTATTATTAAATCTTTATATACGAACATTAAGCAACATTTAATCAACATATGTATTTAAGGAATAACAAATGAATTTTCTGCATTATTTCAACAAAATATACATATTTAATTCCTTAAGACAATTCCACTAAACAATGCGAGCTGTACAAAAATCACGCTTAAACTAAATTCTCTACCAAAGAAAAACTGGGAGAAATGAAATGTTTTATTATGAAAAAAGCTTTTTGAAAGTTCGTTATTGCGAGTAAGAGGGAGGTAACTAGATGCATTTTCATAAAAGTGCGTAAATTACTTAAATGAATTTCGGATAAACTATGCAAGGGAAAACGTGCAAAAAAATTTCATGTGGAAGATTTTCCCCAATTTCGGAATACTTATAGCACTTCGTCTGAATTTTGGTGAGTTAAGGTACGGTCACACTTGTCAAACATTTGCCCAAAAAACCGTAACCACTAAATGCTAATGAAAAATCTTTCAATTGCGAGAAAAGTTTGTCAAGTTACCCAATAAGCAATTTTGCTTGAAATCAAGTGCAAAACAATTGTTCTTCAAGTCCCATATTCAATTGTCAAGGGTTGAATTATGCTTGGTTTACACTTTATTTCAATAGCATTCTCCAGTGAAATGGGCACTTGAATTCAATTCGAACATTTCAAGTATATTTCAAGCTTCAAAAACCATGCGTTCAAAATAGAAAGGAAAATGCAATCGACAAGTTTTCTTATAATTACTTTATGCATATTTACCTTCACTATTGTTTTCACGATTTTGAACACCTTTTGTTTTTTAAAAAACCACATTTTTATATATTTTTGATATTTTTCATCAAAATTTCAATTTTATTAAAAAATAAATTACTTATTTGACAAGGTTTGATTGAACATGTTGAACATGTTGCTTGATTTTTTATTTCCAAATATTTTCAAACTTGAATATTACTTGAAAAATTTTTTGAATTCAACTTTGTTTCCAGTTAAATTTCAAGTGTTTGAATTTAAATTTTTTGAGTGCTTATTGGGTAATGTTGGATTCTATGATATTATCTATTAGTTGTGTTCGAAACTGTTTAATTTGATGAAAAAAGTGTCTGGATCAAAACTTTTTTCAATAGTGTTTGTTGGTTACGCTTTTTTTGGGGCAAATGTTTGACAAGTGAGACCGTAGCTTTAGATTTTCCTCGGTATTAGACTGTTGTATCAGAAAAAGTAAATAGACACATTTACATACATATGTATATTATTGTAAGAATGAAACTGGTATTACCAGGGACCGTAACGGTTATAATTTTTATTTTAAAAATTACTTTTTAATCGTTATTTCTTAATTTTTATTTATTCCTCACAAAATAGGAGTTATTTTGTGACTTTTATTTATTCCTCACATAATAACAGTTACCTTTTGATTTTTATTTTTTTGCTTAATTTTTAAAATTTAGAAAATATAATTTTAGCGTTAAAATTAATATTACCCGTTTTAAAATTGAATTTATCGCCAGAGTCTGTAAAAAAGATTATTATATGTTGAATTAAATTTACTTTTTATTAGTTTATTTATTTTAAAAATTAAAATTTTTTTGAGCAAAAAAATAAAAATCAGAAAGTATGATGAAAGGATGATTCCAGGGTTGGAGAATTTAAACTTTTCTTATTTAGAAGTAACTGGGTCAAATGATTTTTTTTCTTCTTTATAAATTAAATATTTTTTTTTTTGGAAGGAAAGATTTTGATATAAAAAATTTTCAAAAATATAAACTGCTCCAGAGCTGGTAAATTTTAAACTATTTTTTGTATACATAAAGCAACTACATAAAAATATATATTTCTTTGTTAATAAAAAATATTTTGAAAGTTATAACCAAGGCGAATTCAGTATCAGGTGACCTTATCAGTACAACAATTTTACAACACAAAAAACAACATGTAGTTTGCTATGCTAGAAAACCAATCTGTCAATAAATTTCTGAACAAATTTTGACGTTTTGGTTCAAATTGCTCAATTTCGCATCAACAGCTGATAATCAGCTGCGCTGATAAGGTCACCTGATACTGGATTCGCCTTGGTTATAACGAAAAAAAATCAGTATTAGGCCTCTTTCACATTAGGCAACTTTACTTGCGCAAGTATAATTTTCATTTTTATTTATTTTCTTTTGAACTTGCTTCTATGTTCACATTCAGTTCATTTGTTGAGCAAGTTTAATTTTCTTATGCTCAAGTTTTCTTAATTTCTTGACGTTTTGTGGCAGAATTGCCAAGTTCAAGCAAGTCTGTACTCAAATCTCGGCAATTCTTTCCCCTTCAACCGACCTTTCCTCTCACACCCACAAGCACAAGACTTGCGCAAGTAAAGTTGCCTAATGTGAAAGGGGCTTTAAGATCGGAAAAATCAAAAAGAAGATTCAGGGTTGGAAAATGGATAGTTTTTTTAAGGGCCTGTTTATCCAAATGCGAACGATACCTTCGATCGAATATTTATATTGAAAACTAAAACAAATTTCAGTTTTTCAGATCGGGTCTTTCGTTCGCATTTAGATGAACAGATCGTCAATTATGCTCTGAGGACAATTATATTTCAAAACTAGGATCATGAAATGACAGCTTGCAACGATTTCTTATCAGTTTTTATTGAGTTGAGATAACATGAAATACATATGTATGTATATCGCTAAGTCCTCGTCCAGACTTGAAATTTTTTGTTGCTGCAATTTGTTAAAACTCTGCTTTGAAATTGCATAACAGTCCACATTATGAAATTCTAATATTGCAATTATGCATTAAAAAATTTCTATTAAACCACAACTTTCCCTGAAAAATTAACAATTCTATTTATTTTTTGTTATACATATACATATTTTATTTTTCACACAACTGAATAAATAAAATAATAAAAAACGTCAAACACAACTAACAACTTCATATAAAAATTACAAATTTCAAATCAAAAGAGAATTGCCGAGCACATGAAACTGTGTACCCCTCCCCAATCTTCTCATCCCTCTCATCAATAAATTCAAGAATTGCAAGTCTGGAGAGGGAATAAGTCATAACTACAAAATAAATTGAATAACATATTCGATTTCCTTGAAACGGTTCCTTTCTGCTGAACAAAACCAGAAAATTCTTTGAAATAAATAGTTTACATAATATGGGATATATGTGAACGTGCAATATTGGCAGTAAGAATTGAATTGACACACTTTTTAAAGGTACACTACTAGACATTTTTGAAATATATGGTCGCATGTACATACATAGATCATATCTTTCTAACACAACAACACAACTACTACTTTTATTTAAATACACTTGAAAAAGAACATGTTCTGGCTCTAATAAAGAAATTCGATTTTTGGACATACGCTGTTATTAATGAAACCTTCGCAGCCGTGAGATTTTTAAGTCAAGTTCATGAAGCGAAAAATTACATACGATCAAACTTAAGCACAAGTGGTCACACATGCTTCATGCATAACGTGACCGGATGCTTTTTTTGTAAAAACACAGACATAATCGATAAAAAAAAAAGCGGGATAGAAATTCGATTCGGGATAGACCTTTTAAAAGTAGGATAATTCCGCCTAAAGCGGAATGTCTGGTCAGGTTCATAAGGACATGTTGAAGCTAAAATTAAATATTCATTTTATAAATCTGGAAATTTTTATAAAAATATTAGACAAAAAATATTTATTAATAAAAAAGTTTGGGAAAAAGGAAAAAAAATATATATATATATATATATATATATATATATATATATATGTATATATATATATATATATAATATATAGTATATGTATATAATATATATGTGTATTAAAATCAGAAACTACTCTCAAAACGGAGAAAGTTACACACAAGAATACACGTCAATACAAAAATATCGAAGTTATTAGTGAAACTCAATGGACTACTGTATTTTTCTTGTCCTGTAAAATATCTGTGGCAATAAGGAAAAAGTATTTAAGTCTAATTTTAACTTTAACGGGCTGTCCCACGATATCACCCGCAAACGTTAGATCGACAACTTTTATGGCAAACAACAACAAATTTTTTAATGTTTGCAATACAAGTTGTCGATCGAACGTTTGCCGTAAGTGATTTTTTTTAAATAGGAAATGTGGGATCATATTAACTGAAGGGTCTTATATTTTTATGTACATATATCGTTAGCTAAAATGCAAAAAGGCGTAACTAACAAAAAATACAAAATCGAGTTTTTGATCGATTATTATAAAAGCCATTAAACTACATTTCCTGATAAAATTGTACACGTCTACAATCAAAAATTACGCTTTTATTAAAAAAAACAAGGGGACTCAACTACAAGTTTACTAAGTTTTTTTTAGTTTTTTGCTTCTGTAAAATTATATTTTTGTTAGTTACTACTTTTTACATTTTAGCTGACGATATGTAAATTTAGAATATGTGCATATGTTAAATCATAAATAAAGTAAAATTTTTATTCCAAAAGAAATCGCATATTGAATAATTTTACTGTAACATTCTTAAAAATCAAATAAAAAAACTGAAACTTTGCACCGTGTAGTTTGAAGTTGGAAAATTGTGATGGCATCATTATTTTAGCTTAAGTCGACTTAAGCACTTTTTCCACATAATTTACATGTAAGTTATAAATTTGTAAATTTACATCTTTTTTCATCTATTTGACGATGAGTATGTGAGTGAACACATGTAATATTTAACTTCTCTCCAGGCTTCCATAAGTGTATTTGTACTTTATTTAGGACCAATGGAACATAAAAAGATTAATTAAAAGTATGTATTTAAAATAAAAATAAATTTTGCATCGCGGTAATTTGAAAAAAATAGTTTTATAATGAGTCCGAATCGCGTTTTATTCGCGTTGCCGAGAATGTGTCGTTAAATCTCCCATTGAAATTTGGTTCATTATCTTCAAACTTTCTTTTATACAATAAGTTTTGTATATCAGTTATTGTACGGTATGCAACTCTCTCAGGCATCAATCGCAGTTGCATAACCATGCTTTCAGCAAAAGCACTGTAGACATCAGTGGTTGGTTTTATTAAAGATATTAGTTTGTCCAGGGTTTCGTCAATTTTTAATGGTCCTTCATCTTCTCGACAACGCTTTTTCTTAGAAGCAGATGGAGCATAGCTTAATTCAGACTCAACTGTTTGATCGGATGTTGTGTCATAGATGTCAACAGATTCAAATGGAATATTCTGGAAGAAAAAAACAATATTAATAAATTTAGTTAAACTCAATGGGTCAAAAATAACATAAGCTTTAAGAAAACTATTACCAAATAAAAAATACAGCAAGAGCTTTTTAGTTCAAGATTTACTTCAGTAAAAGTCTAATTTTATACAAATATCGTGGTCTATGGTATTTTCAACTCTTGAGAGATTTTTTTCAATATTTTTTTATACTAAATTTCATTTCATAGTTTTATTATTTTATTTTTTATATTTTATCTTCTAGTGTGCTCTTTAAAAGTCAGTAGTTTGAAATTGGATTAAAAAATTGTTATCCAAGTCGATCGGAATTCATTGCACCTTTTTAAAACGATTGTTTTGAAATCGTTTTCAAAACGATCGTTTTCAATCACCTGTTTTTGCATATTGCATTTTATTATTTTTTTCAATTTGGCCGAATATAAGAAAAAAAGCACAAAATTGTTCGCACTAACTCCCTGTTTCCACAACACGGACGTCGACTTCGAGTAGAAAATTTACATACATATAAGAAAATCCCAAATTTTTTTTTATTGATTTTTATACAAATTTTCTAGACGTGTCGCCTGCCTGACATGTGGAAACAGGGTATAAATTAAAATACAAATAAAGTAAGAACTTACTGTTTCATCATTATCCAAGTCCTTAACACTGTCTATCGGTTCTCTAATCGCAGTTGAGCTGCCTACCGGTTTTCTAATCACAATTGCGCTGTCAAGAAATGACATTTCTTTGTACCAATGCAAAGATGGTTCGTAAATCTTGCTACCTTCACTCGCAGACTTTCTGCTGCGGTGAATCTTTTTCGATTCTATTACATATGTGCTCCTAAGCGATTTGAGTCGTTTTTGTACAGCATCTACTGTCGAATTGCATTCAGCAGCTATTTCTTCCAGGGCCTTGGGATAAGTACAGGCATTTATAAACAAGTAGGTACAACATATGAACATATACATACGTATATATCGTTAACTTAATACGAAAAGGCCCCAAACTCATGTTTTTCATAGTTTACAGGAGGAGGAAAAAACTTAATAAAACAAGATGAAGTGTTGATACAAAATTTTTTTAAACGCAATTTTTATTAAAAACACTTTACAAATTTATGGCCAATTTCACCAACTTATTTAAACATCAATTCATATTTAAAAGTCATTTTTCCATACAAAAATTAATGAAAATCGACATTTAAATATGAATTGATATTTAAATAGGGTTGGTGAAATTGGCCCTTAGTCTTACATTAGTTTTATTATTATTTTTTTAATTTAGCTTAGTAATGGTGTATCGAAATACATATGTAAAAATATCGATTTCGAAAAATTATGTGTTGGGGCCTTTTCGTATTAAGTTAACGATATGTATGTATTTACATGTCGCTCATTTACTTGAACAACGTTATAACTCAAAAATTTCGATTTTGGAAAAAATTTATTTGCTTTTTCCATTAAGTTGTTTGTAAATTGAAAACTTTAAACTCGTTCTCACTCTTTTTCTCTTGTTATTTTTTTAATTCTTTCTGTTAAGCCTAGATTACATTATCGGCACAATGTACAGATTTTCGTCGGCTCACTGCAATAAAGTCATAAGTAATAAACCAAAATGGCATTATTTCGCAATTAATTCTGGAATAAGTCAATTAATTGGCAATAAAGCCATATAGGCTTATATAGCCAAATAGGCTTTATTGCCAATGCAGTGTGGGGCAATTAAATGTCCTTATACAGGGTGGCCCAGAAAGACCGAAGTGGTGTAAATTCCTTATAACTTTTTATTTAAGACATATTTTTTTAATTTTTTGTTTTTTAAATACAGTAAATTTATAGGGAATATTTTTAGATTAGTTGTTAAAAATGATATCCCGCAAGTGGAGGCCATTTTCTGCTTCGCACAAATGATCTCTTTTCAACACATTTTCCATGACCTTTCGCAAAACTTCCGGTGTTATGTTGTTAATTTCGTCTGGAATATTGGTTTTTAATTCCTCAATAGTCCTAGGCTTATTAACATAAACTTTCCCTTTTAAATAACTCCAAAGGAAACAGTCTGGAGCGGTTAAATCCGGGGAACGAGGAGGCCAATTAAAATTGCTTCTACGCGAATTTATTCTTTCCCCAAAGATGTCGCGTAAAATAGCCATTGTGGCCCTCGGAGTGTGCGCTGTGGCTCCATCCTGTTGGAACCATATTTGCGGATGGTATTCCACGGCTGGCCTTACAAAATTTTCCAACATGGCCCGATATCGATCACCATTGATGGAAATGGCGACATCTCTTTCATTTTCCAAAAAATATGGACCAATGATCCTTTCTGAAGAAACACCGCACCAAACAGTACACTTAACTGGGTGTAATTGTCGTTGATGAAGTACTCTCGGGTTTTCCTTAGCCCATATCCTAAAGTTTTGCTTGTTAACAAACCCATTTAATTGGAAATGGGCTTCGTCACTCATAAATAAGTTATGAATAATGGAAATGGAAAGAGCACATTTGTGCGAAGCAGAAAATGGCCACCACTTGCGGGATACAATTTTTAATAACTAATCTAAAAATATTCCCTATAAATTTACTGTATTTAAAAAACAAAAAATTAAAAAAATATGTCTTAAATAAAAAGTTATAAGGAATTCACACCACTTCGGTCTTTCTGGGCCACCCTGTATTAGTTGAGAAATAAGGTAAATTTAGCTCATTTCTTACGACTTTATTCCAATGAGCCGACGAAAGTTCGTACATTGAACCGATAGTGTGATCTAAGCATTAACTAGTTTTTTGAGTTATGACGTTGTTCAAGTAAATGAGCGATATGCAAATAAGTATGCGTGCATATGCACATACATATAGAATGTAAATATGCATGCATACGTACATATGCATGTATGTATGTATGTATGTACTAAATATTATGTTAATGAAATGGACTGATTAAATAAATACGTACCTTATACTTTAGATCCTTGCGTCTATATGATGAACACTTCACATTCCACAACATCTCATGTTCTCTAAAAAGTGCTATTAACTTTAGCGTTTCCTCGTGTTTTCTTTGCTTTTCCATTCTAACTACAAGCAGAAAAGAAATGTTTTCTATTTAGTAATTTGAATCATGTATTTTATAATATTTCGGCAGATATCACTTACTTAAGAAAAATACAAATCCCAAATACAATTTACGTCTTTTTATTTTAATTTTTTTTTCCTTTTTGATATTTTCTGCTTTTTGCTCAAAATAATGCTGGCATAAGTATGTATGTATGTATGTATGTATGTACGTAAAACAATTGTTCAAGACAGTCATGCAGACAATTGAAAATGTGCACGGATTAGTGAAATAGTGCGTGTGTATGTGTTTCTGTTGTCATGACAGCATTGCCAGCTGTAATGTCTCATTCACACTATTAATGCAGCTGTCATGACAGAGCTGCCATGGCAGTTTGCTGCCAATGATGCATTGAGGCAGTACTGTCACAATTCTTTATACTAGTTTTCCGTTAAATTTTAAATCTTATTTCAAATCTTCTTTTATAGAATATATACATATAAAAAACAAACTAGGTAATTACTAAATACGTATGGCAGTACTGTTTTTAGGGTTCCGTCACACAATATTTTCTCAGGAACGGTAAAACTAAAAAATCCGAAAATTATAAAATCACCAAACCAAAAAAAAACCAAAAACTAAAAAAAAATTGACGAAAAGAAAAATATCGCCAAAATTAAAAAAAAATTCTAACAGTAAAATAAATCGCCAAATTCAAACAAATCACTTAAAAGAAAAAAATCGTCAAAATTAAAAATAAACGCCAAAAACCGAAAAAAATGGCCAAAACGCGAAAAAGGTGCCAAAACCAAAATAATTGTTTATATGAAAAAAAATCGCCAAAATTAAAAAAAAATCGCCAAATTGAATTAACACCAAAAACCGAATAAAAATCGCCAAAATGAGAAAAGTGTCAAAATTAAAAAAGCGCCTAAATGAAAAAAGTCGCCAAAATGAAAAAACGCCAAAACCCGAAAAAATCGAAATAAAAATTTCATAAATTAGAAAAATTGCCAATATAAAAAATAAATCGCCAAAATTTAAAAAAAACTTAAAAATAAAAAAAATACCGAAACGAGAAAATAAAGTGCCAAAACTAAAAAAACGCTTTAAACCAAAAAAAACACAAAAACGAAAAAAAGCCAAAACGATATTTTATATACGCTAAAGTTCGTATTGAGTTACATATCTCGTGTCCGTACGGAACCCTTCGTGCGCGGGTCAAAGTCGCACTACACTGAATTTATTTATATTTGTTTTCCTTCACACCATGACAATATTCGCGGCAGATGCTGCTCCGACACCAAATAGTGGGGTGATTACTGGTTTGCTGCATAATATATACAAAATACGTTATTACTGCGACAAACCAAGAACCGCCCGACGAAATGTTGTGATTTCTGTCATGGTGTGAATTAAAGTCCTGCACAAGACCATTTATAAGACATTTCAGGACATGAGAGATTTTTCAAATGCTCAACTAAAGCGAAATATTCTAAAACAAACGCTAAACAGCACTGTTGGCAAGACATTTGTTTCATTTGTGTGTCTGCCAACAGTGTTTTTAGAATTTGTTTTAGAATATTTCGTTGTAAGGCATTTGAAAAATCTCTCATGTCTTGAAAAGTTTTATAAATGGTCTTGTGCAGGACACTAGTGTGAATGAAGCTTAAATCCGATATTATACACTGTAAAAAAGAAATCAAATTAAATCTCGATATACAGTAAAAATACAGATCGGTAAATTTAATACCGGTATATTTAAGGTAAAAAACTACAAATTTGCTATCGTGAGAGAAAAATTTCAAATTTATTCATATAACAAAAATCAAGAAAAATAAGGAAATTTTGCGACAAACCAACAACATACCCCAAAAATCGGAAAAACTATTTATATTAAACAGCTTATATTGGGTTAACTGGAAAACAAACACCTAATTTTAAATAATGAAAATGGGGAGGGGAACGAAACAACAAAATTAAGGAGAGATCGTCAAAAGAGAGAAACAAATTTGAGAGACAAACTAATTCCTACAAATTATTACTAGTAAAATTTTTACTTGCAAGAATTATTCAACCACCTATTGAGTGTTTTATTATCAAATAAATTATTTAAAAAATATTTGAAAAAGGAAAACTAAAAAAATATGCATTTCATTGATAAAAAACAGGTATACGTATGAAAATAGAAAGCATGTTTTCTTAATTTATTGTTTTTCTTCCATAAAGCCACATAAATTCAATTTTAATGGCAAATAATTTTGTTTGTTTCTCATGTATGATCAGAGATGGAAAGCCGAATTCCCTTATTTGTTAATGGAATAAAATTAAAAAGTATGAAAAATTCATACAAATCGTAAATATACATGAAACTGTGTAAAGAATTTCATTTTAAATATCAATTTCTTAAAAAAATTGCAATTTAAAATATTATCAAACAAAATACATCAGAAAAAGTTCAAATCAATCATGATTTCCATCCATGGTTCTGATATGAATACAATTTTCTTGCAAGTTTTTACAAGTAAAGCGTTCATTTACTTTTTCATATTTGGGAGAGTAATTTTGTAAATTTCTGCCTGACTCTCTCGTTGCTATATTAATTATTATTAATTATTATTATTAAAATTAAACTAAAGCCACAAATTAACATAATTGGGTTAAATTCTAATGTAAAAAAAATTAAAAATTTTGAACCTTTCTATAAAACTTTTCTCCAAAATGGGATTTTTGATTTAATGATACAGAATTAATTTTCATATTATTAATCATATTGTGTAAAAATTTTATACAAACATCTTGCTTAACTCAACTCTTGAGAGAAAAAAAAAACTTTTCATTAAATTGAAAATTTCAAACAGGGGGCAAATTACGGCACTCGTTACTGAACGAAATTACGAAATATTTCAATAGAGTTTATAAGGAAATATTTTAAAATTTCGAAACGAATCGAATGCCGTAATTTGCCCCCAGGTTTTCTGGAAAACTGGAAATATTTTTTGAGATATGACGTTGGTTTAGTAAATGAGCAACATGTATGCACTCAATGACATTCAAAATGTTTTTTTGGCTTGAATCACATTCATACTAACATAAAATTACTCAACGACTGGGAGAAGCTTAATATTTTGATTACTCTTAATGAAATTATTATCCGTTACATCTGAGCCTGCTTTCAAGCAAACAAATACGTGAGCCTGAGATTTCAAGCAAAATTTAGTCGATTTAGAGTAGATTTCTCATAGAAAACAATATATAAGTCGTCACTAGATTTTGTCGAAATCTGCTTAAAATCCAATAGAACTTAAGGGCCACTCAGACTATAATGCAAGTATTAATACTTTTGCGAAAATGCATCCCTGGTTTTATATTGGTTTCAAAAATTCCAAAAAAAAAACAATAACAACTCAACATGTCAGAGCTGCATTTTCCACAAAAGTATTAATATTATTGTATAATAGTCTGAACGGGGCTTTAGTGATGCAACTATGTCTTTTTTTCAGGATTGTGCTAAAAAATAAACAGTTGTACAAAAAGCAGGTGTTTGAATTAGCTATACTGCAGTTGTTTGGTTGTAGGGTAGGAAAAGTGTTAGCCAATGGTTCTGGTTAAATGTCAAAAAAAAAACTTGATGTAAACTGTGTAGATTTTGATAAAGA
Source organism: Tachina fera (assembly GCA_905220375.1). Lineage (NCBI taxonomy): Eukaryota > Metazoa > Arthropoda > Insecta > Diptera > Tachinidae > Tachina > Tachina fera. Next base: position 95,141,392 of record LR999967.1, on the reverse strand, counting down.
TTTTAATTGAAATCTGCTAGATTGCGTGCAGGTGTAAATGCCCCATTACATAATTTAAAGTCATAAATTTATTTTATACTTAATTACATATTTCTAATTATAATAATAAATAAAATCTTCTCTTGAATATTTAAGGAAATTTAAGAATAAATTATTTACTAATTAATAAGCTAAAGTTTCATTTAGTAATGATACATCATCTCTAGTTATACTCTACAAGAGCAACAAAATGTTATTAACCATATTGCTTGATTATTTTATAAGAATTTGTGCTTCTAAGACAGCAATTATAAAGTAATTTATGCCTCTATTGCCGTTCTCAACTCAACTCAATTTGGCGCTATTCACGACTTAAAATTTTTTTAAGAGTTTGTAGTTGTTTGTGCCACAGCAACTTCAACTAAAAACTGAGCTCAGTTACGAACGACGAATAGGGGAAAGAGTTATTTTATGATTTTCTCAGGTTCTTTGTTATTTTACTTTTTCCGTATGGATTTCAAATGCTGCTGTAATTGTTCACACCGTTGACATTCTTTTGTTAATTGTTTAACAGCAGCCGCATATTGTCGTTGCAATTCCAATAGACCTTGCAATTCTTCATTAAGTAATTCACGTCGCTTTTTCTCCACGTTGCATTTAGCTTTAACTTTTTGTTCCGTTTGTTTGACTCCATTAATGATTTGCTCGAATTGTTTTATAAATTCCTCACGTCCGTGTGCTGTCATCATGCCTTCATTGTAGGCTTCACATATGGAATTCAATAGGGATAGTTCTTTTTCCATGTAGCGTTTTTGATCGTTAAGGGTGTTATAGAGGGTATAGTATTGTTTAGTTTCCAAATGTTTTGAACTCACTACAAGAAAGAAAATATGTATGTATTACATATAAATATGTACATACTTATAATAATAAAGTTATAAATTAGAGACTTACTTTCATTATACAATTCATGGAATCGCCTTTGATACTGCGCCAATTCTGTGCGGTCTGGTGTGTTATCTAATTGTCGTTGTATGGCCATTATACCTCTATTACGTTTGGCTAATTGCAGTTTAAGTAATTGTATGCGTTCTTTTTCCTTTGCTACAGCCTGTTCACGTTCTTCAGGATCTTGGGCATTAAATGCTTCGAGTTCCCTGTAGATTAAAAGAAAGAATTTAAACAAGATTTGGTTTACACTTGATATAGAACTCACTGAATCTGCTGTTGCAAGTCCGCCAGATCTTTACGACAGTGTTCTTTAAATTCTGATTCTTCCTTCTTCAATTCATCGTGTAATTTAAGCAGGTCTTGGACCTTTTCCAAGAGACTAAAAATGTTGTAGGAAAATATTTTTTATTTACAAAACTATTTATAATTATTATTCATAATTTATTAACAAAGTATTTTTGATCAATATTAAACAAAGTCAGAAGATTAATAGAGTGAATAATGGTAATGTATCATAAAAATATTAACTTGAAATTATTATTTAATTTTTATAGTATTATTTTATTTGTATTATATAGAACCCGAGTTCGGTTTGAATGCCAAAGTATTTTTTGCATATAAAATAGTGTTGTATAAAAAAGATAATAATGCAAGTTTTGGCCTTTCTTTCTATGATTGTTTTCATCTCCCTAAGAGAAATATATCTAATTTTCTTTGATTATATTTAATGCTACAAATCGGCTTCCAATATTATTACATGAACACTTTAGTAACTGTCATTTTAAAGATTTTTATTTATATTTCTTTTTCACATTCACTTAAAATATTTAACTTACCTTGGATCTGCACTTTGTTCACGTTTTTTATATTCCTCTATTTCTTGTGCCAACCTGTCATGTTCTTTCATTTCGTTTTCAAACAATTCCGTTTCCTGCTGCAGCGAATTTAACACTTCTTTGGTTTCATTTTGATTACGTTCCAGTTTTTGCTGTAAGGCCAATTTTGCAGCTTCAAGAGATTTTATTTGATTTTGTTCGGTTAATTCTTTAGCGTCAGTTTCCATTTCTTGTTTAAATTCTTGATAATGTTGTTTCAATGCCAAACGTGCAGCACTATCAAGCTTTTGAGGTGATCCCGCGACAGCCTGTTTTAAATAAAAATTATATGTATGTATGTATGTATATTTACTGGAAAATACAGTGGGCTATATATATTTTACCTCATTGGCAAGAACAAGATTTTTTAGTAGATTTTCAACATCAAGCTGGGAACATAATAATTGAGCAAAAAAAAGCATAAAATAAAGATTTCGCTTAAAAAAAATTGAAAAAATAGACATCGAGGGGTTAATATAAAAAGGGCGTATCTCGATTTTTTTTCGAAATCGCGTTATTAACGGTTTCTGATACAACGTATAATTGCATACTCCTTGAAGATCTTATTATGGCCACTTAAAAAATCATTTCTGCATGTAAATGATTTAGTTTTTCTTCAGTTTTTTTGCTACTCCCAAAAAATATCGAAAATTCGAGTTCCACCTTTCTTATATTAAGCCATCGATATGTACAATAACACAAATGCGACAGCAAAAAAAAACAGAGCACACAAATAATACAAATTCGTGCTAACCTACCTCATCAGCCACCTCTTCAACTTTCAGTGAATTATTTGTGTTTTCAAAATCCTGACTACTGCTTTTTGCTGTCAATACATCACCATATTCCAACAAAGTCATATGAACTGTAGCCTTTTCGTCTCCATCAGTTAAATCTTTACGTTGGTATTGACGCACAGGATAATAAAGCTCCTGCCAGGAAATATATGTAGTTACATTAAAACAACGAAAGAAAATTTTATTAAACTACAAACATACTTGTATCCTTTTAATATGAATGGAAGCGTTGCGTATTTTTTCCAAATTTTGTTTATCACTTTTATATTGGAAGTTATTATGAAATTGGCCAATAGCAAAGCGTTTAAGGCGTAAGTTGCGTTCCGCCCTATTTTCCACCTGAATCATTTGCAAATATAAAATGAAGATTTAATACAAAATATATATCTTTTTGAAATTTCACTTTTTTTACCGATTTTTTAACTAGCCATTGTATGACCGGATGTATACTTAAAAATTCCAATCCCTGTATTTGATGAGGCTCTATGCGGTAGGGGCATTTCATTTGTGGTAATACAGCGACAATTTTTTCAACCAAAGAACTTTAAAATAAAGCATTAATTAGTGTTTTAAAGAAGGCCAAGTATTTAATTTAAAGGCCTGTTCTTCTAAATACGAACAATAGATTCGGATCGTATATTTATATTAGAAACGAAAGCAAGGAACTGAAATTTATTTTTGTTTCCACTATAAATATTCGATCGAATCTATCTTTTGCATTAAGATCAACAGAAGATGCCCTGAGTTTTGAAATCAACCACTTTTTTCACTTCTTGTTCTTAAAGGATTTTTATTTAATATATGATTATTTTGAAATATTTGGAACAAAATAATTGTAATAAATGAACAAAAATGTAAAAATTTAGAGCGACACTTCCAAATTTACAATTTACTACCCGGTTTTTCTTCAGTCTAAAACGTATTCTAAAGTTTATATGAATAAAAATCTTTTTAATATATTTTGGTAACAAAATAAAAAAGCTATCAGAGGCAGAGAAACTACTCACATTTTTTGTCCAATTGTTAAATTTTCATGAAATAACAAATCAACATCGACATCATAATCACAACATTCTATGCACCAAGTCATGCCACCAACAATTTTATCAAACGCCGACAAACCCTTAATACACGCTCTATAGTAGCCAGCTTTTATTAACATATCAAAAGTTTCCTGCTCTTTCACTGTAGCGTCAGCATCCTCCCTTCGTTCCACCTTCCAATTTATTGTTATTTTAACTTGACCCTTTTTAAAGCCATCAATTATTGTTATTACTCACTTGTACTTCACGCCCCTCAGCATCGTAACGTGTCGACAATTTAACACTGGACTTTATGTGTTTCGAAAATATGTCCTTATTCGCCATAGGTTAAGCACTTAAGTTTTAAAATTAAACGCAATTAGATAATAAATAATTTAATTTGAGTTTTACTAAGAGAATTGCACTAATTTTTCCTATTTTATTTTGTTGTTTTCCTAATATTTACTATCTTCTTTTAATTGCTTTTTTTATAATTTCATCTGTTTTTTATTGACATTACAATGATTTGTTGTGTTTTACTGCCGGATTGAAGTGTTGCCAGCATTAGTATTAAGAAATATGTATATAATAATAATTCCGATTAGGAGTTATATATACGGCAATGCCCGTAAGTCGATAGTACCGTAGTTGGAAATTACCAGAATTTTATCATACATCTTTTATAAACCTTTTCTACTTGTCGTACTCAAACTTCAAATGTTATCAACATAGTTCTTGGAGTTGTAATACTTGCTGTAGAACTAGGGCTACCTTGGGCTTACACAATCAGCTGCTTAGGAGATGCCACTTTTTAATACAAAAGCCCACATAACTGTATTTATTGTAAGGGTGCTGTCACCTCCTCCAATCTTTCTCTTTGTCTTTCAGTCTGCCGGTTCGTTGTTGTTGTCTTTAAAATTGTCAGCGTCTTCGTAAAAACAACGTGCTAATTATACATACATTATTTAAAATAAAAAATCGTATTTCAATTACTTGCCCATTCAATTAATTTACAAAAAAGTTACCATGCCATATGTGTGTCTATTACAAGAAGGCATTACACACTTGCCCAGCCAAATTGAGAAGGCCCATTGCAATAATTATTCCGTTATAGCCGTGCCTCTTAACTGCTTCAACATACCAATGGAATTCCAACGTTCACCCATGAAAGACAAGCAAACAAATTTTACATATTCCGACTTGGTGCTAACAGCTGATCATTGGAATTGCAAAGTGATCACTATGGTCTCGGACAACATAGACTGCGATTCCATAGACGAGCAAGTACGAAAAAATTCTATTGAAGCATTAAAACGTGATTTATCATGGGCTGAACATCTTCAGTATGGAGGTTACACCATTATGAAACTGAAAAAAGAAAATAATTTCAATTTGGCTACAATATTAACTAATAAGTGCAAAGGTAGTGTCACGCACACCATGTTAAGCTAAAGTTTGATTTAACAACATTTTTGTTTTTCAATTTTAAGGTATTATGCTAATACAAGTTCCTCTATATAATAGAGCCATTGCTCAATCAACTTCCCGCCGTGATTTATCTGAAGATGAAGTGCTTAATTTAGAATCGCAAGACTGCTGGCATTGGTGGAATCGGTTTCGGAGAGCAGCTGATTTTAACCCTAAAGTTAAAGTAGTACTTGAATTAAATGAGGGTGAGCGTCCCGATATAAATATTGTGTGCCGCTGGCTTGGGGAACCAATTGAAGCCATAATTCTGCCATCTACTTTGTTCATTAGAAATCGCCACAATTATCCTGTTCTTCCAAAGGCCTGGCAAGAAGTTTTTAAGCTCTTTATACGTGCTAATGTCAATATGATTGTGTCTACAGATACCGAAGATGAAAGCTTAAAGTTGTATTCCGACTATTTAATAAATTTTCGTGAAACTTTTAAAGATGCACATAGTTTGCAAAGGTAAATACATATATAAGATACAATTTTAACACATATCGCTCATTTACTCAAACAAAGCCATTACTCAAAAAACTAGTTTGCCAACAAAGGAGTTAAAAAGATTTCAATTTACACACAACTTAATGGAAAAAGAAAATTTTGTTTTGCTTTTAAGAGTTAAGTAAACAAGATACTCTGCCTTATCGTGGTTGGCGTATTTCAAATACGACTACGACTGTTTCGTAATAGATTAAAGAAGACTTCAATAGTTTTTCTTTAATCTATTACAAAACAGTCGTAGTCATATTTGAAATACGCCAACCACGATAAGGTAGACTATTTGAATGAAATTTTAACACAATGTGAAAAACGATATAAGGAAAAATGCTGCATCATTAACTCGAAAATTCTATTTTTTGGGTTATGACGTTCATTGAGTAAATGAGCGATATGTTTTCTGCTGGTTTATCACATTTGAAATATTTGCAGTTATGAAGATATTTTGGAGATACCTTTGCAACCCCTCTACGATAATTTAGATTGTTATACTTATGAAATTTTTGAGAAAGATCCAGTCAAATATAAGCTCTATCAAAATGCCATAGAGGCTGCCCTAAAAGATCGTGTTAAGGAAGAAGACATTGAGAAAGAATTGGTGAGTTGATTAATATATTTATAAGTACATATATACATACATATGTATATTAACAAGACTGATTTCCTAATGTAAATAGCTTGTGTATAGAGGCATTGAAGCCTATTGGGGAAAATATATAATTTTTTGTATAACGTATGTATGTGTATATTTTTTAAAAGTTTTTTTCTAGTTTGCATTTAGGAGCTAGTTTCAATTTATTACTGAAAATCATCATGCGTTTATAAAGTCTGCTCAAGTTAAAGCTAATAAAAAAATTGATTTAATGGAAGCGAAATTTCATTCAATAACACTGATTTTTTATGTTAAATTATACATTCAGTTAAACAAAGTTTTGTAGACACAAAGCTCTAAATAAATGCTGTCCACCGAGAGAGATGTATTCGCGTATTTATATATTCATTTGTATAAGAAGACGATTGGTTTTCGGCACCAGATAATTACACTTTTTATAACATATGACATTTTAATGTCACTCGAAAAAGAAACGGACGCCGCATCAACTCGCTCAAATATGTATTTTATTTTAAAACTACGTTTCGAAAAAAAACCATGTGTAGAAAATTTTTACAGTATTTTTTCTCGTGTAAAATTTGGTTGAAGTGAATTAGCAGGCATACATACACCAACAACAAATTTTTGAACTGCATAACCGTTTTTGGCACAACTCCATGTGATCCTATTCTATAGAGTTTACTGTGGTGCTTGTACTTGAGTTATACAAAATTTCGAAAAATGTCTTTTCTGCAGATCCGTAGTTCAACTCTAAAAAAATCAGAACCTTGAAAAATGTGTAAAATTTTTTACTAACTAATTAATATTTATGTGCTTACTAAATTATATTTATATTTACATATACTATATACATTAGGGTGGCCGTTATTTTTCTTTTATTATTTCTACTCTCACCCTCCAAGTCGGTTCAGTTTTATGTAAAAAAAATACAAAAAAAATTCATACCGATAAGTGTGTTTTAGGGGGTGCGTCCGGCCCTCAAACCCATATATTCAATGTAATTTTTTTTAATAAAAAAATTCTATATAAATATAATTTTCTTACATAAAATTATTGGTATTTTGTTGGTTATTTTCCTCATTATTTTCTAAAATATTAATTTTAGCAAATAACTTTCTTTGAGACTAATGTTGTTGACATGAAGAGCTAAAATATTGCCTTATGTCATATTCTTGTAAAATGATTTTTTTAAAAGATAGTCATATGCAAAAAATTACTTTGAAAAATGAGCTAGAAGGCCAACTTTGCGGGCCGGACGCACTCCCCAAAGCGCAACTTATCGGTATGCAATTCATTCAAATAAATCATAAATATAGAAGCAAATGAAGTTCGAAAAATAATAATTAAAAATTAACTGAATTTTTTTTGTATTTTTTTTTACACAAAACTGAACTGATTTTGGGGAGTGAGAGTAGAAGAAATCAAAAAAAAGTATCCATACAATTAACTACCACTCTAATATACATAATATGTTAAATAATATGCGAATAATATTAATATTATGTTAAAATGGGTCAAATGCAGCAAAAAAAATCGTATGTAAAAAATATAATGAATATTTTATAAAGCCAGACCATTCCTCTAATACAATAATTTTATTACAATAAGATATTTTGAATATGGTTCTCTTTAAAAACAAACGAAAATGTTAAAAAACAAGAAATATATAGATAAATCCGTTCCACAAGTTTTTACACTTTGTCTTTGCCATTTAGTAATAGGCGAGGAAAATTGACTTGTGTGGTTATACGTAAAATCCACAAGAATTAAATAATAGGTCTGTTCATTTACTTTCCCAGTAGAAACTAACAACGAGAGAGTAAGGCTGAAATTTACAAAATTACTCTCCCAAATATGAAGAAGTAAATGAACGCTTTACTTGTAAAAAATTGCAAGAACATTTTATTCATATCAGAACCATGGATGGAAATCATGGTACAATTCTACTTTTTCTGATGTATTTTGTTTGATAATATCTTATATTGCAATTTTTTTTAAGAAATTGATATTTAATATGAAATTCTTTACACAGTTTCATGTATATTTAACATTTTTATGCAAGTTTCATACATTTTTAATTTTATTCCATTAACAAATATAAGAATTCGACTTTCCATCTCTGATCATATGTATATGTATGAGAAACAAACAAAATTATTTGCCATTAAAATTGAATTTATGTGGTTTTTTGGAAGAAAAACAATAAATTAAGAAAAGATGCTTTCTTTTTTCATACATATACATGTTTTTTAACAAAGAAATTAACATTTTTACAATTTTCCTTTTTCGAATATTTTTTAAAAATTTATTTGACAACAACACACACAACAGGTGGTTGGATAACTCTTGGAAGTAAAAAATTTTATTAGTAATAATTTGTAGGAATTTGTTTGTCTCTCAATTTTTTTTCTCTCTTTCGACGCTCTCTCCTTGCAAACTTTTTGAGTTAATGAACACTTTTCAGTAACAATTGTTACAAAAACGTAAAAAATTTTTATTAAATGAACAGACCTAATAATAATAATAAAATTTTAATTATAATGCATTTACAGACTGTTATTATGGTGTTAGGCGCTGGTCGTGGTCCGCTAGTAAGATCTGCTCTAAATGCCGCTGCAAATACTAATCGCAAGGTTCGAATTTATATTATAGAAAAAAATCCCAATGCCATTCGAACCCTTACAGCTATAGCCAAGAAATTATGGCATAATAAAGGTACTTATTTTTATCAATGCGCGTATGAATTACTGTAGTATTTTAAAAATATTAACTTATTTACTTTTAGATGTACATATTTTCTCTAAAGATATGCGTGAATTTTCTCCACCAGAACAGGCGGATATTTTAGTTTCTGAACTTTTGGGTTCTTTCGGTGACAATGAGCTCTCACCAGAGTGTTTAGATTGTGCTCAAAAGTTATTGAAATCCGATGGCATAAGTATACCCTGCAAATCGATATCATTTATAAACCCAGTAATGTCGTCGAAAATTTATAATGCCGTACGCCAAGTGGCGCGTCATGAGGCATTTGTACGCGAGAAACAATCCACTTACAATACTCATGCTGAAAGCGGTTTTGTGGTATTACTTAAGAATATTTACAATATTGATAAGACAAAAGCACTCTTTGAATTTGTGCATCCTAATCGTGAGGCTGTCATTGACAATAGTCGTTATAAGGTATTAAAATTTGAAGTAGATTTAGATTGTGTTTTGACGGGTATAGCCGGCTATTTTGAATGCGTGCTGTACAACGATATAATAATGAGTATTAATCCGCCAACTCATACCCCAGGAATGCCTTCCTGGTTTCCCATGTATTTTCCATTTACGGTAGGTTCAAATGAAATGCATAAATATACATATATAAATTATTATGTAAATTTATTTTAGGAACCCATGGATGTTAAAAAGGGCCAAACAATTGAAATACATTTCTGGCGTTGTGTTTCGAAGCAGAAAATTTGGTATGAATGGTGCTTAGCATCGCCCTTTACTACTCACGTACACAATTTGGGCGGCCGTTCTAGCCCAATTTATTGTACGTAAAATTAAGTCTACACAGTAAATATGATTTAAGCTTTACAGTCTTATAAGACTTTATTATTATAATAATTATTATAGTAATTATTTTTTTTTGCTGCTGCTACAGCTGTTTTTTGTGTAGTTATTCCATAATCTTTAATTTTAGTTTATTAACTACTATTGACCTTTTGTTACAAATGACTTTGTATTGTGTTTATATCAGTATGTATCAATACTTTTTTTTTATTTTTCGAACGCACAAGTAAAAACTTATTTTAAGGATTTTGACAAAAACAAAATGGGAAAAAATTAAAAAAAGCATTCTTGCATAAAATACATTCCTTCTGATATTTACGCTATGACGGCTTTTATAATTTTTTTGCTTTTAAATTTTGTTTACTTCCTAATAGAAAGTAGCCTGGCATGTCTTGTAAATTTTAACTGTTATAGGTTCTGCTGGCTTTCAGAAATTGAATTTAAATTGGCAAAAATGCTATAGTGGTGTAGTAGAAAGATTGCATTAAAAATAGTAGCTCAAAATTAAAAGTTGCCAAAAAAAAATTCATAATTTGTTTTTTTTTTGGAATATTTCATATGCAGAAACAAACTTGTTGTTTAGGGGGTCGGAATTTATTTTTTCATTACGATAAATAAGTATAGGCACAAACTGCACAATCAAACCAATAGTAACGTTTTATGTAATATGTATTTCAAAACACAAAATATGTATATATTTTATGAACACAATAGGTTTGTTCATTTACTGAAAATTATTACGAATTTGTAACAATTGTTACTGTAAAGTGTTCATTAACTCAAAAAGTTTGCAAGGAGAGAGGGTCAAAAGAGAGACAAAATTTGAAAGACGAACAAATTCCTACAAATTATCTTGATATAAATATAGAAGGTACTTCCATTCTCTCATTTTTTCTTGACATTCACATTCTGACAACTATAGGTATTCTGAAGTTTCCTTTAAAACCGTGCTACCGTATTAATTTAATACTTCCCCCTCTGTTTCCTGTTTGTTTGAAAATTTTATTCAAAAATTATTTAAAAATTGTTTTTATAAGATACAGAATGTATAAATCAAACAATTAATGCCCAAATTCTGTTCGACGATTCTATCGTCTTGTCTATGGACGAAAAAAAGCAGCAGTTGTGATTCTTTAAAACATTATTTATTGTCTATGCTAGAAGGTTCGTGTATTTGCTTTATGATTTTGTTCTAAACATTATTTCCAAAACATATTTTTTCACATATTTTTTTCAAACTATTGGATAATATTTTAATTTAATTTTTATGTTTTAAGAACATGGTGATTGTTAGTAATGGCAACCATGAAAATGAATCAGAGTTGGCATAATTTAATGGAAAGTGAAACATTATGTACTTAAAGAAACTGCAACTATGTACGCGCCATTTTTTATATACATATATGTAAATTGTAAATAACTAAGTATGTACTTTAATAGAAGCCATTTTCAAAGTCAGTATTGTCACGTCATTGTTAAAGTAAACTTGTCCTCGTTTTGCCTGATAAAGTTCGACCGAGTAAGATAATTTAATTAAAACACATAATCAATTGTAACATTTATTAATTACAGAGAATAAACAGCGCCTTTATTAACTTTGCAATAGTTATTGTTCATTCTTGTTGAGTCTTTTAAAAACGAGTGACAACTTTATTCTTCGTCAACAGTCTGAAAGATTTGCCATACATGTATTTGCCGTCTTTTCTACGTGTATATTTGTGAAGTACCACCAGTGTTTGCCGTATTATTCACGTGTAGATTTGTCTTACTGCCGTACACGTATTTGCCGTCTTTTCCACGTGTACACTTGACGAATTGCCACACGTATTTGCCACAGTATTGCTTGTAGATTTGTCTTAGTGCCGTACACGTATTTGCCGCCTTTTCCACGTGTATTTTTGACGAATTGCCACAGGCATTTGCCGTATTGAATGTGTATGTTTGTATAGTTGTCATATACATATTTGCCGCCGCTTCGCGTCTGTATTTGTCTTATTGCCATACATTTATTGCCTTATCGTTACGTATGTATGTCTGAAACCGTACCCATTAGAAGAAGTAATAGAGAAACCAAGGGAGTACCGCCTAGTCGATTTATAATGGAAGCTAGTAATTCTTCGCAAACGCCAAGGAATGCGACTACGTCTAAGACGCAAGCCGTTACACCAAACAACCCACCTGATGCGTCAAAACAAATTGCTGAAATGCAGAGGGAGTTTCAACGCCAAATGATGGCGCTTCAAAACCTTATCATCGCCAACAATGACCAGACGAAAGCCACAGTGGGAGAATTAAGGCAAGAAATTCAGACCATTGCCATGTCTATACCTTCAGCAGCACGCTCAACAACAGAGTCAGAAAACCGGCCCAATCACAATAGCCAAGTTCCAGGTGAGTCCTCTTCCAATCTTTCTTTCCATAGCCAAAACAGCCACCCTACCAAAGCAAAGAAAATATATCCTCTTCCCAAATTCGAAGGCCAGCCTGAAAACTGGCAAATGTTTTATGAAGACTTCGTGTCCACTACAAACGAGTTTGAATATACGGACTTGCACAACATCATCAGAATTCGAGAAGCTCTAGTAGGAACTGCGCGAGAAACCGTAGAATCACTATTATCGAGCTCAAAGAACGTAAAGTGTATAATCGAAACACTGAAAGAAACCTACGGTCGCCCCGAAATTCTTATAAAAAGCCAAATCCAAAAAGTGAGGTTATATCCGAATATCACTGATGGTAAGCTAGATCAACTCATTAGTTTTGCCAACAAAGTAAACAACATGGCCAATTATTTAAAATCAGTAGACGGAGAACATCATCTGTCTAACCCAACACTGTTAAGTGAACTGGTTTCAAAATTGCCATCCAGTAGGCAAATGCAATGGGCAGAAAAGTGTTTAAGCCTTGACAGAAATCCTAACATATCAGATTTTAGCACTTGGCTCAACTGTATGAGAAAGCTTGCAAACATGGTGTCTGACTCATTGCCTGCTTCTTCGGAAAATGTCGCCCGTAAACCTATTAATACACCGCATACATCACAGAAACAAAACAAATATGCAATGCTTAGTGTAGCTGAAGAACAATGCATAATTTGTGATGGCAGTTGTCGTAATATTAAAAAGTGCGAAAAATTCATTAATATGCAAGTAAATGAGCGTTGGAAAAAAGTTAAAGAGCTGCGATTGTGCTTTTGTTGTCTAAAACCAAATCACCAAGTAAGAACTTGCTTCGTAAAAAATCCATGTGGTGTAGATAATTGCACCAAAAGGCACCATAGCCTGTTACACAATATAAACTCTGACCACCCGACGAGTTCACCGTCTATGAACACAAATAGTGAGCGCATTAGCTGTCATGTAGATGATCAAGTGAATGACATGTTGTTCCAAATAATCCCAATTAAGCTTTACAACAAGGGCAAAGTGGTTTGTACCTATGCGTTTATTGATGATGGGGCTAATGCCACCATGCTTGATTTGGACATTGCTCGTAAACTGGATCTATACGGTAGGACAGACACACTGAAATTGCAATGGTTAAATGGGTTTTCCTCATCGGAATCAACAGAAATTGTTAATGTTTATGTGAGTGCGATTAATGATGAACAAAATAAATATGAAATGAAAAAAGTTTACTTGTCAAAGAATTTAGATTTGCCAGCTCAATCAATTATTAAAAAACAACTGGTCGAGAGTTATCCATACCTGGCAAATATCCCAATAAACGAATATGAGTCAAAAAGGCCAAAAATGATAATAAGCATCGCCCACGCATTTTTGACGGTACCAACCGAAGTAATCGAAAATCCATCATATGGACCAATTGTGACGAGGTGTAAGTTGGGCTTGATTGTCTATGGCCCTGTAGATAATAGCGAATCAAATTATAAACAAATATGTTGCACATCAGTCAAATGTCGAGACGCAAATGAAGAAATGAAACAAATGATGCACAAATACTTCGAAATTGATTCGTGTGCTGTGAAAGGTAACATTACAGCTGTGGTATCAAATGAGCACAAGAGAGCAATGAACATAATGCAAGGCACAACAAAGTACAAAAATTGTCGCTATGAATGTGGGCTATTGTGGAAGTCTGACAACATCTCCCTTCCATCAAGCTTCGAAATGGCCCTAAAAAGACTAGAATCAATAGAAAAAAGGTTCAAAGGCGATCCGTTATTTGCAACAAATTATTGTAATAAGATGGAAGACTTGTTTAACAAAGGATACGCCCGGCGATTGAGTATAGAAGAACAAACAAGCTCACATAAAACATTTTATTTGCCACATTTTGCAGTAAAAAATCCTAATAAGGATAGTATTCGTGTAGTATTTGATGCAGCCGCCAAAGTAAACGGCATGTCTCTAAATGATGCGTTACTCTCGGGCCCTGATTTAAACAATTCACTAATGTCAGTTTTGTGTAAGTTCAGAGAGGCACCGATAGCAATATGTGGTGACATTCGCGAAATGTTTTTGCAAATAGCTATAAAGAGCGAAGATATAAACGCTCAACGATTTCTATGGAGAGGTGTTAATTTTAACGAGCCTGTACAACACTGCGTTATGACAAGAATGATTTTTGGAGCAGCCTGCTCTCCTACCATCGCTCAATACGTGAAAAATCTAAACGCTCAGAAATTCGCAGATAAATATCCTCGCGCTGTCAACGCTATTACTTGCCGCCATTACGTCGATGATTATGTGGATTGTTTTCAGTCGGAGCCAGAAGCCATACAAGTTGTAACAGAAGTAAGGAAAATTCATCAAGAAGCCGGCTTTGAATTGTGTAAAATTATTTCAAATTCCCAACGCGTTATGAACGTTTTTCATGGCCCTCAAGTGCCTTCAGTAGATGTATCGATAGACAACGTGGAGAGGATATTGGGTTTACATTGGAATCCAGCCACAGACAAATTCGTTTTTATAATAAAATTTCATCGAATATCGAAAGACATAATTGAGCTTCGTCGTAAGCCAACGAAAAGAGAAATGCTAAGTGTAATAATGTCAGTTTTTGATCCCTTCGGTTTTATAGCCAACGTTACAATAGTTGGAAAAATTTTGATGCAGGCACTATGGAAGTATGATCTGGAATGGGATGATGAGGTGCCAGAGAATTTGTACGGTAGGTGGGCTGCATGGTTGTGTGAAATAAAGAAGGTGAGTGACTTTGAAATTACTCGTTGCCATTACTATAAATTCAGCACTAGTTATAAAGAACTACACATATTTAGCGATGCCAGCGAAGAGGCTATGGCTGTTGTTAGTTATTGGAGAATTGAAACACCATCAGGGTATACAATTTCGTTTATTTGTGGTAAAACTAACTGCGCGCCTACAAGATACCACTCTATACCTAAATTAGAGCTTCAAGCTGCTGTTATAGCAGTTCGACTTCAAGTCCAAATAATGCAAAATTATTCTATAAAGCCTAATCGCGTATACTATTGGTCAGACTCTCATACAGTGATAAGGTGGATTAAATCCGACGCACGTAAATATAAGCAGTATGTAGCGAACCGAGTTGGTGAAATTTTGGAAAGCTCTACAGAGGATGACTGGCGATGGCTACCTGGAAATGAAAATCCCGCTGATGAGGCCACACGTTCAAAATCTAAGTTTCAAAATGAAAGTCGTTGGAAAAACGGTCCGAAATTCTTACACCAGCCAGAACACTCATGGCCATCTATGAAAGATAATCATTATCATGATGAATCAGACGCTGAACTCCGAACTAAATATGTATTGACAACAATGGCACAGCGCTTACCTATATTTGAGTTTAGTCGTTTTTCGAATTACCGCAGATTAAAGAGAGCTATGGGTTGGATATTGAGATTCACTGAGAACGCAAAGAAAAGAGATAAATTGAGTAGAGTAACAACTGAGCTCTCAGCTGAGGAAGAAAAGCGCGCAGAAAATATATTGTGTCGTATGGTACAACAGTCAGCATTTCCCTCTGAATATTCGAGCATTTATAAAGATAAACCAATAGATGCACGAAGTAGTCTGAAAACGCTGTGTCCTTATATAGATGACTTTGGTTTGTTGCGTGTTCGTGGTCGTATAGACAACGCACCTTTCATTGCTATGAATGCTAAAAGACCTTGTATACTGCCAAAAAAGCACTTGTTTACTGAACTCATAGTTTCATGGTATCATCATCGATTCAACCACATCAATAACAACACCGTAATAAGCGAAATAAGATTAAAGTTTTGGATCCCGTCAATTAGAGTAGTTTTAAATAAAGTACGAGCAAAATGCTATACGTGTAAAATACGTCGAACAAAGCCTAGCCAGCCGATAATGGGCTCCCTGCCTATAGATAGGGTCACACCGTATTTGAGACCCTTTTCGTACACAGGATTGGATTATTTCGGACCGGTGGAGGTCACTATAAGGCGCCAAAGAGAAAAACGATGGATCGCATTATTTACGTGCTTAACGATCCGTGCGGTTCATCTTGAAATAGCGACAAACCTTTCAAGTGATGCCTGTTTGTTATGTATTAGAAATTTTATAAATCGTCGAGGTGTACCGATTCAAATAAGAAGCGATAATGGCACCAACTTTGTTGGATTACAAAAGGAATTGTGTGGGGAAAGTGGTTTTTTGGATCATGATGCCTTTACAGCCAGTCTTGCCCCTCTTGGTATAAAATGGAAGTTCAATACGCCATCGGACCCATCAGCTGGTGGAGCATGGGAAAGACTAGTTCAATCCGTTAAAAAATCTCTTTACTCAATGCTAAAAGAGCACGCTCCCCGTCAAGAAACTTTATACAGCCTGTTGGTCGAAACCGAAAACATCGTGAACTCGAGGCCACTTACGCATCTTCCAGTAACTCCAGATGAGCCCGAGCCGCTCACACCCAATCATTTCATACTCGGATGTGCCAGCTCTACTCAAACGCCTGCCGAATATGAACATAGGATCTGTGCCTCAAGAAAACAATGGCGTATACTGCAGAATTTAAAAAATGCCGTTTGGAAAAGATGGATGAAAGAATACCTCCCAGAACTAACCCGACGTACAAAGTGGTTCCGCCCATCTAACACATTGTGTGTTGGAAGCCTAGTACTAATATGTGATGTAAACGAACCCCGTTCTAAATGGAAGAGAGGCAGAGTAACGAAAATAATAGCTGGAAAAGATGAAGTAGCCAGATCAGCAGAAATAAAAACGTCCACAGGTATTTTAAATAGGCCAATTAACAAATTAGCGGTCCTGGACGTATCGGATGGATGTGGTGAATCTCAGCAAATGGAGTCGATTCACGGGGGTGGGGGTGTTAGTAATGGCAACCATGAAAATGAATCAGAGTTGGCATAATTTAATGGAAAGTGAAACATTATGTACTTAAAGAAACTGCAACTATGTACGCGCCATTTTTTATATACATATATGTAAATTGTAAATAACTAAGTATGTACTTTAATAGAAGCCATTTTCAAAGTCAGTATTGTCACGTCATTGTTAAAGTAAACTTGTCCTCGTTTTGCCTGATAAAGTTCGACCGAGTAAGATAATTTAATTAAAACACATAATCAATTGTAACATTTATTAATTACAGAGAATAAACAGCGCCTTTATTAACTTTGCAATAGTTATTGTTCATTCTTGTTGAGTCTTTTAAAAACGAGTGACAGTGATAATATTTTTATTTTTCATTATCAAAAACAACAATCATTTTTGAAGAAAATAATTTCAGAATTCAAAAGCAAGTACTCAAAAGTATTTGCAAACAAAAACGTCCTAAATCTTCTTACTGAATTAGGGCATAAGTAAAAATATGAGTGCAGCATTTTCTTAACTCCCTGCATTTCCTGATGTTCGTCTTATAATATCTGTGAAATAGTCTTTCCAGAAGATCTTCTTCAATATTTTAGCAAAAGATGTTACAATCAAAAAGAAACGAATTATGTAGATTAAAAAAATGCAATATCGATCAATATTAACTAAACTTAATAAAAATGCATTGTCAACTAATCAAAAACATCAATAAATTTGGTTTCTCAACGCCAAATTTAGATGAAAATATAGTTAAAAGATTTGTATAAAGCAGAAAACATAAAAATATGAGATAAGTTATTACATAACCACTTTTCAAACTTCACAGATGTGTAGTTATCTATATCACTTTAATTATTCGCAAATTTTTGTAAAAAAAATTTCTGGGGGAAGAATTAAATTTTTTACTATATGGGAACATTTTTCTTTATTTCTCTCAAAAAATAAACTTCTAAAATACCTATTTTTAAAAACAAAGATAGAATGGAAGTACCTTCTATATTTATATCATGCAAATTATTACTTGCAAGAATTATCCAACCACCTGTTGTGTATTTTATTGTCAAATAAATTATTTAAAAAATATTTGAAAAAGGATAACTGAAAAAATTTGCATTTCTTTGTTAAAAAACATGTATACGTATGAGAAAAAAGGAAGCATATTTTCTTAATTTATTGTTTTTCTTCCATAAAGCCACATAAATTCAATTTTAATGGCAAATAATTTTGTTTGTTTTTCATATATGATCAGAGATGGAAAGTCGAATTCTTGTATTTGATAATGGAATAAAATTAAAAAGTATGAAAAATGCATATAAATGGTAAATATATATGAAACTGTGTAAAGAATTTCATATTTAATATCAATTTCCTAAAAAAATTGCAATTTAAAATATTATCAAACAAAATACATCAGAAAAAGTACAATTGTTTTATGATTTCCATTCATGGTTCTGATATGAATAAAATTTGCTTGCAAGGAGATCAGATGAAGCGAATTATCGTTTGCACCGTTTCAAAAAGCCTAGGCACTTGAATGCTTCTTTTGCAATTTAAAAAATGTGTTCAGTGCATCGAACATCACACTGTATTTGCATGCCAAGAACATCAATAGTGTCTGATTCCTTAATATTTATACCCCCCCCCCCCCCCCCCCCACCACCCGTAGTTACAGAGGCAGCAGCATTTTCGGTCATGCGTCTATGTGTAACCATGCAACATTGGGTCTTATTGATGGAATAATGGATAAAACTGTTTACTGTTTAACATCACATTGAAGGAAAATGTCAAGAAAAGTACAAAGAAATTAAATGTATGTACCTGACTCATTCACATTCCAGCAAAACAAAAAAGCCAACAATTCAGCTCACGGCGTGAAGATGTATAATACAACACACACACGTCTTACCACATCATCCTCAGTCCCCAAAACTAAATCCCATCGATTAATTGGGATTAATTGAACCGAAGAGTTCGGAAACGCACCATTTCCAACAGATGTGACCTTAAAGCAGTCTTGTCTGAAGAATGGCCTAAATTTTGAGAAAATATAACAAAGAAATTCGTGCAATCCACGCCAAATATACTTAAGGCAGTTATTAAGCAAAAAGGATTGACTACTAAATATTAAGCCCCTCTCTGGAGAATATCCGTCTGCACCTCCTTGGTAGGCTACCCTTCAGTATCCAAGTTATCGGAAATACAACTCAAAAATGTTAACCTTTATATTAGAAGCAGTGGCTGGTATAGGCGCTGACTACTCCTTAATCCATTCTCGATCCACTCTCACCTCCTCTATAACAACTATTATCTCTTTCCTACATCTACCTTTCTAACCAGCGTGACCGTTTGACCGACTAAAGTGGCAAATTGCCACTTTTTACTGCCTTGCCACTTTTTTCTCCCTTTTTTTAGAGTGAATTATATAAAAATATATTAAAAATAAAAAGTTTAATTTAATTTTGCCCCTTTTTTTTGATAAATCCCCTTTTGGTGCCACTTTTTGATAAATGTCATCGATCACCCTGTTTCTAACCCTCTCTCTCTCTCTCGGTCACTCGTACTAAACTTTGGCGAGCAATGTGAGAGTATACAAATAAATTTACAGAGAAATTATTTTAAACTGTCATAATGTTTTCAAAAGATGGAAAATTTCAATTGGCGTGTTTTTTTCCTTTTATTTAGTTTTTTTTTCTTAGAATTTGTTGCTTTTCATTTTGAATTAATATTATTGGCCCTTATTATGAGCAACTTTCGATATTCGGCTGTAGTCGAAAGGACTGAAAGGACATTTGGTATTATGACAAGCGTTCGACTAAGAACGTCGTTATTGTGAATAAAATCGACCAAAAATTGCTTTCAATCTGTGCTTGTGTAGTTAAAAATAAACATTGCTTAACAATTCGATTTTTTTTAAATTTTTCATATAAAATACTTCATCGAAAGCTTAATTCTGTTCGTTGCTCAGCGTAATTTTCGATGCTCATAATATGAATTTAACACTCGATGTTCGATGCCCAGCGATTTTTTTATTACGATTTACCCCAAAATAAGGTTATGTTGGACAAGTTTCTGAAAAGAGAAAGAAAGTTTTCAATGGATTTGGGTTTAAATAACACGGCCTTCTTTATTACCTGAGAGACGTAAAGATATACTAGAGCAAGTACAGATGGTGAATTGCAGAGTTCCCAGAACATGATGGAAAATACTAAATCTTTTCTAAAATCTCTGCTAAATTTTTCTACAGAAGAAAAATAAGAATGCTAGGTTTTAAAATTACACTGCTGATTTTGAAAAACTTGAATGCTTTTTTTTACCAAGGATTATGCTAAATCTAGCAGTGAAAATGCTAAATTGGCAACAATGTGAAGTGAAGAGAGAAGATAAGTTTTATTAATTTTTAATTTCGTTTTTAATAATATGTAGCCATTTCGTTAGTTATTCGCCGGCGATTCAGCGCTACAGGAATTAATCGCTCGATTATGGATGGCAACCGAACTATAGTTGCGTTGCTAGTTGCCGGAATGGTATTACGAATAGCAACTGGCAACTGGCAACTAACAGCTGGTAATTTCAGTTGCCATATTGGCAACCACAAAATTTGTAGTTGCTGCATAGTAAAAAGTGAAAAAATTAAAATTTAAGTGCTATATTACTTTTATTTTCTACTTCCTTGTTTGCATATTAAAAAGAAAATATGATTTAAAGTTAAGAGAGATTGTTAAAACCTACTTCAGGCCGTCTAATAGATTCCACCTTTTGCATTTCCTTCTCTTCATCAGCAATTAATTCCGCTTAACTAATAATTTTTAGGATAAGTATTATTTTAAGCACTTTTACTTAATGATTTAAGCACTTGTATTTCTTATATTTTGCATTTTTTTTTCACATTATTTTCAGTTGCCAATATGTCATAATCCCATTTTCGATAACTTTTTAAGTTGCCATGCATAATACCAATTTTAGTTTCAGTTGCGTTGCTAGTTAACTCGGCAACTGAAGTTCGGTTGTCATCTATAATAGAGCCATAAGTAAAATCGAACGCTTCCAAATAACGATTCTTCAAACTTCACTACCATTAATTATTACATACTTACAAGCTCATCATCACATTTCTTTATGTAATCTAAATAACAAACAAAAAAAATTCATCTTATTTTATAATTTTCTTAATTTTTGTTCTTTATTTTGTTAGTCAGTTTTTAAACTATTCTCTTTGTCTCTTATATTGAAATAATTTGTAATTATGTATTTAATTTTATTATATAGTATTTTATTTTCAAATATATTTTTAAGTGTAAAATAAGCATTTTTTTGTATGTTTCTTTTGTTTATTTTTTTTTATCAGTTTTATGTAATTACTATTGATTTGCATTTAATTTAGAATAGCTGAAATACAGACGAATTTATTTTCAATAAATATAATATTATTACATACTTCATTTAATATTTATTTTGTTTATTAATTATTCACAAATAAAGCGCTCTGTGGTGTTTTTTTTTTATTTAAACTACGTACATATTTTTTCATACTTTCGTTAAATTTTATTTTGAATACCAAATGGTGTGCTGCCATCATTATTAGTAAATATATATATATTTTTTAATTTTTTTATTCCTTTATTTTTAAATAGATAAGCAAATAAAATTTAAATGCTTAAGATTTTTTTTAATGTTTATTTTTTTACTATTTTATATAATTAGAAAAACTTTATATAATACACAATCTATTTTTCTTCATTGACTTGACTTTTTTTCAATTTGAAAAAAGAAATAGTACATACTGTGAAATATTTTATTTTATGCACTTTTTGCAATCAATTTATTTTTCAATGCTTTGGCCGTTTCTAAAACGTACTTGCCTTAATATAGAAATGCCATAACTTATTATTTTTTGCATGCTTTAATAGATTAGTTTCTTTCTCATCTATAGAAATAAGCATAAAACCAAATTTAAAAAAAATAATTAGTTAGGGAGTTTCTTAAGGTATAGGTTCATAGCTCGCTTTTTGCACGTTACGCTTTCTATGCATCTGTCAAAAAAGTAGAATCAATGTAATAGTATGTGACAAGTTACATTGCAAAAAACGCAGAACGCGTTACAAGCATCATGAAAGAAAGTCAGCTTTTATTCAAAGCTAAAGATGTTAAATAATACTTTATTTCTTATGTTATCGATAAATATTATTTTGCCGTGGATAATTTTTTTTCTTTTTTTTTTCAATAAAAAAATTTCTTAGTAAAAGAAACAAAACAAAAATAAAATGGCGCATGAAAAGCAGTGCATGTAACTCAACGCGAACAAAGTATAGAATGAAATAAGAGGATGAAAAGTGTGTAAAGCATAACACGCAAAAAGCGAGCTATGGACCTCTACCTTTAGCGAATTAGGCGCGTGTAAAATGTATACCCAGTCATATATTATGACGATGGATAGGTGTAGCGAATTATATTGAATGCAGTTAGGTGTTTATAAAAAAATTGTCATAAAACTGTGAATTGTAGAATCTGATGACTTATAACCTCTGCAACAGATTGTAAATTGAATAAATAAAAAAAGTTGTTTTACTAAATTTTATTGAGTATTTATTGCAGCTTTCAATTCTGAAAATAATTTGGTCAAACTATTACAAATAAATACTGTTGTACATTTCTATATTGAATTTTTTTTTTTTGATAGAAATAAATTGCAAATTTCTTAGGCATGAGTATTTCATAGAATTCAAATTATTCCAATACGATTACATACATATCGTTACCCTTAATGTAGAAAGGCCCTAACTCATTAATTTTTTGAAATCGAGATTTTTGAATTTTTCGATACATTAGATGTTCTCCTATCGAAATATGTATATAAAAAAAAAAATCGATTTGAAAAAATAATCCGTTAGGCCCTTTCTATATAAAGGTAACGATATTTACATTATTAAGTTAAAATGTATGTATGTATACATACATACATATATATTTGTAAATTAAAACTTTTTTTTTGTTATTATATACTAGTAATATCGAAAATAAAGTGTTCTTAAAATTGGAGCTCTGTTAAATAAGCAAATCAATTAAAAATAAAAAACTGAATTTTTTACAAAACTTTATTTCATCTTTGTTTACCTAAATATGTATACAAAGTTTTTTTATAGCAGTTTTAAATAAATATATATGTTACAGTATATATATTTTATTTAGCATTTGTGTGAGAAAGGCACATTTTTTACATATTTAAGTTTTGTTTTAATAATTTAACACTTGAAAAAAGGAGTGAATATAAAGATACAAAAACCAAATACATACTCTTCATATTTTACACTTGATAAAATGCAAGGTTTTTGTTAAAAATATTATAAATAAAGACTTAATTAATACAAATGGCATACTTACTAAAGCATGACGCCAAGTTTTCACTGTACTCGTATAACATTTGAAAGTGAAGTCAATGGACAGCAGTAAACAGAAATTGTTTGTTGCAGTGTAGAGATCAACCTGAAATTTGCGTGAGTGTGTGTGGGTTGTGTGTAATTTTAAGTGAAAAGAAAAACAAGACTTATACATTTGCTTACATACAAACAATTAAATATACATAGAAAAAATAAATAAAAATTTTAAAAAAGCTCAATGAAAATGTACTTATTACAAGTCTATAGAAAATAATAAAACAAATATCCAGGTTTATCACAGAATTTGCACGAAAGTAAAAAAAATTTATATTTTCGTCACACAAAAATTACAGTTCGCAAGGCAGATGTTAAAAAAAATTAAGAATATTTACGGCTTGTCCCCCGATGTCACCAGCAAACGTTCGATCGACAACTTGTATTGCCAACAACAATAACATTAGAAAATTTGTTTTTGTTTGCCATACAAGTTGTCGATCAAACGTTTGCTGGTGACATCGTGGGACATGCCGTTAAAGGCAGCAAATATTAATTTTTGGTTCCTAAAAGTATGCTCAATATTCCTCAGCTTAAAATAAAAGCATGCAGGAACATGTCGAATTCACCTCTTTGGAATATTTTAAGCAAATCACATTCATATAAGATATGCCTTATACAGCCCAATCATGAATGTTCCCTCGGAATTTATTTCTCACAGAAAATACTTTTCTCGAGAAAACAATCCTCCAATCATGAATTTCTTGGGAACAAAAAACAGTAATACGTGGCATCACCGCATTTCGAAACTCGTTGGTTTGCTGGTTTGTTGACATTTTGTTTCTCCCTTTTTTTTTACTGAGAGAGTAAAAAACAAAATTACTAAAATTCAACAACTTGGAAAAATATGTAAAAAAAAGTTTATAAATGATTTATTTGTGCATTGTTTGTGTGTTTTTACATACAAGATCTATAAAATACAAGTTTATGTATATAAATTGTGTTTTAATTGTGTTTTAACTATCTTTTTATGTAAACTCCCTTCTGTTTTGCAAGGAAAGATTTTTGGTGAAAAAAGCAAGTTCAACGGCGTTCATAATACCTACTTTTTTCCCGGGGAGTTTTTTATTCCCGCATTTGGTAAAAAAAAGGGGAAAAAACAATTCATGATTGGAGAAAAGGGAAAAGTGAAAAAACTCACACGGAATTGTTATTCATGATTGGGCTGATAGACTCGTCCCAATTCGCTTGAAAATACCATACTTGGAATGGCAAAAATGAAACGCATTCGCCTTGTTTTTCAACTTTTCAAATGTGAAGAGCAAAAATCATATTTTGAAATTTAAGATGAATTCACAACATTTCTATCAGACGAAATTTAAATTTTCAGTAATTCTAGCTGCATAAAATAGGAACATTGTAGAGAACTGGATGGTAGATAAAGACTGTACGTTTTCGGACCACAGTATTGTATCATTCAGTCTTAATTTTATAGGGGAAAGGCGTGACCTATATAGGAATCCAAGAAAGACTAATTGGGATACCTATAGGTGCACTGTTGACATTAGAGCAAGGGTCACTCCACAGGGCGTGGACACACAAAGAGGAGTGGAAGAGGAGGTGGAATATTTCACTTACACTTGTAGGGAATGTTTTGAACAATCCTGTCTATTGGTTTTCCCAGGCAAAAGAGAGTAGCCTTTGTGGTGGACCAAAGATCTGAAAGATTTGAGATCCTCGGTAAGAAGATTGTTCAATAGGGCGAAACTCACAGGAAGGCTTTAAGACTGGAACAATTATAAAGTATTGCATAATAGGTACACGGGTGATCTCAAAAGGGCGAAAAGAGCCTCAGGGAGGAAATACCGTGAGGAGATTGATTACGTAAATGAGTTATCGAGGTTTCGTCGAATATTGTCAAAATATCCTAAGGCTCCTGTAAATATTCAAAGAACGGGTGACTCATAGACCGAATCCAGCTCTGAGACACTTTCTGTTCTGATGGACACTCACTTTCCTGGCTGTAGGGAAGTAAGACAAGAGGCAACGGCGGAGGTTAATTTTAACTACTTTTCAGAACCCGTGGACGACATAGTGACATTGGAAAAAGCAACATGGGCAATAAATACCTTTGAACCGTATAAATCACCGGGTCCATATGTTATTTTTCTGGCCATGTTGCAGAATGTCCCAGTGCGCGTACTACTGTCTCTGGTGAGTATCTTTAAGATATGCTTGATTAGGAGGTTAATACCGAAAATCTGGAGGTTGGGGTCATCCTTATACCCAAAGCGGGTAAAGCAAGCCACTCAAAGCCGAAGGATTTCAAGCCGATCAGTCTTTCGCATTTCTTTTGAAAACATTAGAACGACTGATTGATCTGCATATAAGGAACACAATTGTTACCCGCGTCCTTAGTGCCGATCAGCATTCCTATCGAAAAGTCAGGTATATTGAGAGCGCGCTTCCATAATTTAGTTGGTGTTATAGAGAGGACTGCAGCGCAAGGATTACACACTGGCTGCATTCTTAGACATTGAGGGAGCCTTTAATAACATCAGTATAGAGGCTATTGAGGAGTCGTTGGAGACACTCAGGGTTCACAAGTTTTTAGTTATGCTTAGTAGCAGAATCATCAACTCGAGTATGGGAAGGTGAAAACTGAGGAGATTAGTGACCAGAGATATCCCTCAAGGAGGAGTCTTATTACCTCTATTGTGTTTGAGGATAATTAAAGCAATTCTTAAGCGTTTTGACAGCAGAGGTCGGAAGATGGTTGTTTATGCGGATGACGTGGTTTTACTGGTAACGGGAAAGTTTCTTCCCACATCAGTGAAGTCATTAAGTCGGCTTTGGGCGATCAGCAGCAAAGTACTGGGAGTCAACCCAGAGAACACCGAGCTAGTACTCTTTAATTGGAGATACAAAATAGAAAACTTTTTGCTGCTCACGATAGGAGGGGTAGGGGGAGCGAAATACGTGAGTATTTTCCTAGATAGCAAACTTTCTTGGAAAAGGAACACTCAGAAAAGGCTAAAGAAAGGGTTCAATGCCCAATACGCATGTAGGAACTCCATAGGATGGAACTGGGGTCCGCAACCGAAGATAGTAAACTGGATTTACACATCGGTTGTCAGACCGGTCATTTCCTATGGCTGTGTAGTATCGTGGGAGGCATTGCGGAAGGAAAGTCACAGCAGATTACTGGGTAAGGTTCAGAGGTGTGCCTCGCTGGCCATCACAGGTGCTGAGAGGAGCACATATCAGGCTTCTGTGGTGAGAACGGCGACTAGAAATCTCCTTAGACTCGAAGAAACAGATTTGGTGAGGACGGGACGGTTCACATTTCAATATTAAATGAGATTAAATTTAGTGATCACGAATCTGTAAACCGTGGGTTCACGGACTATAGGTCGATGAAATTGATTTTAGAAGAATACCCTCGACTTGATATGCTAGGTTCCTGGCCACAGCAGTGTTAAGGGAAATGAAAATTCCGATGAGCCGGCAAAAACAAGGTCAGCGTTAGATGAGGGAATGTGTGACAGACCGGTGAAATTGCCGATAGGTCGTTACTAGAGCAAACTCAGTAATTGGATAGAGAGCAGGAACAACCGTTCATGGTGAAGTAGGGAGGATTGTAGAGTCTCGAGGGCTATGTGGCCAAAACTCGACTCAGGCAGATCTGCTACTGGGCATGAATAGGATGGCGATGAACGGTGACAGTAAGAACCAGCATTTCATAAACTGGCACTCCAGATTTCAATAGGATGTTAGGGGATGAAGAAAACCCAGAAACTATTGAACATATTATCTGACATTGCCAGGAGCTGCAACGTCATAGACCTAGATGGCTGAGCAGATGTTTCCATGGGAGCATTAATGATATCGGTAAATGTAAACTGGAGGATATCAAGGGCTTCATCATGAGAATTCAGTGGCTTAAGAACGAATAATAGAGCACTTCTGGTTACAAAGGGGAAGTTAAATAATATGTACTATTAACGGGGCAATAGAAGGGAATCACAATGGACCCAACTGGCTCTCCGAGTGGAGGTGCATTTTATCACCACCCTTCCTAACCTAACCTAATATAATCCCAAAAAAGCATAAAAAATAACCTATTTGGTTGACGTTATTCCGTCCGAACGTTGGCTTCTATTTTGGAACACTCGACCATGTTGTATTCAATATGAAGTTAATTTGTTTTTTTTTAATTCTTATTCTTTAATTTCATTTGATGCTTACACCAGTTTTTATAAAAAAAATAACTGTTCCACGATCTTGGGACATCCGCCATTTGTATTTAGGAATTTAATATCTGGAACTTTCTCAACAAACCTTTACATGCGTTTTCTTTTGGAGCATTCGACATATTGGATATGGAATTACATCAATTAATTTGCGTAAATCTCAACAAACCATTGCATTTGACAGGATCATGATATTTTCTAGATCTTAGGGAACAGAAATTGACAGTCACTAGCACAAAATTGTTCTCGAGAGCGAGTAGACAAGCCCCACTTTTTTGGTACTATATTGACAACTGTAAAATAAGACTGATTAAATAAGCCTCTAAAGAATTAATCGAACGATCATTCCCTTGTTTAAAGCCAAAAGGACAGTTGACACAAGAAGATCCATGATAATTTTCTCTCTACGGATTTTTTTTAAACAAAATTCAAACTACTTAACCGATCAAGTTCAAAATCTTATCCGCTCTCAACTTCAAAAAGACCCGTCTATTGCTGCCTATTTGTCTAAAATCGGGTGAATCGTTCCAGATCCTGAAAGTGGACTTAATAAGTTTGAAACATTTGTTGTAAATTTAAACAATAAGTAATCATTGCTCTTCCTAACTTATGCGAATAGCAATAATATTCATATAATTTAGGTTTCTCTTAAAAAATATATAAATCTTATTTGTAAAGGCATGCATGCAAATAAAAAAATTTATGGTACGAAGCCGACTTCGAAAATTATATTTTCCTCTCTCTCTCTCTCCTCTCTTCACTATCCTGCAAGTTATAATTAGTGTAATTTATTGTCAGGAAAATTGTTTCCTTCCTTTAGTTCTAGTGTTTTAATAAACGAAATGATAATAAAGAATGCTTAAAGACAAATGCATTGAAGCTAACGAGAAATCAGTAAAAAAAAGGAACATTTTAAATTTCAGTTTTCTTTCTTTTTATAATCCCAATTGATCAATCATGCACTACTGAAGAGATTAAAGAATTACACAAATTGAAAAGCACACAGCACAAAATGCAAGATATTTTAAAAGCAAAAAAGCTAAACTGTAATAAATAAACAGAGCCCTTGAGTGTTTGTTTAAGAGTAATAAAAATTAAAAAAAGTGTTGTTGACATTTTTTGTTCGTTACTTTTTTATTGTTTACTTAATTAAGCTTGAATTTTAAGTTCTTTTCTTTTCAATCTTCATGTAGTAATATTATTTAAATATGTTTATCATTAAGTTTTTTTTTGCAAAATTATTTTTAAATTAAATTATTTTTTTTTTAGTTTTTTTAAATTTTTTACTTTTGTAAATAAATAATTAAAATAAATTTAGTTTATATATAAAAATCATCTGGGTTTTCGCTTTGCTTATACCAGTTTCACTAAATTAAGAGAATATTATAGAAGCACTAAGAAAAAAATAAGTATATATTTGAATAATCATTTTAAAAGAACAATACAATACTCTCGTATTTAAGATGCGTATGGAAATGAGTTCTATGACATGCACACACTTAAATGTCATATCAATGTTTTTGATTTTGTGTTTTTTTTTTGGTTTGGAAAATTTTCAAAAATTAATTATCTGTTATCAATTCTTGTTTTCCATCATGCTTCTTCATTGTTTTTTTTTTTAATCAACATCATATTCAAAATAATAAAATATTATTATTTTTTAATAAGAGCAAGAGAAAAAAAATCTCAATTAGAACATAATGTAAATAAAATAAAAAGGAATTTAAAGAAAAAATTATGAAAATAATAATAATAAAAATAGTTTTAGTAAAAGTTACAAATTAATCTTTTTACGAACTAACAGCACTTGCTTGAGGCATTTGTGTTGGATTGACGCCGGCACCACCACGTATAGCGATCGCACCCTGACCAGCACGTATAGGCTTTGCAATTTGCGCTTGTGGACCACGACGCCCAAGATGTTTTTGTCGTACGGCTTCCTTAATGCGATCAACTTCATATTGATAACGTTTACGGTCACGCATAGCGCCTTCTTTGGCTTCTTTTAATGCTGTTTCCAATGCCTTGACACGCTCCATTGTCGTGCGCAGACGTTTCTCCAATTTGGGCAATTCGCAACGCAAATCAGCGTTGTCGCGTACCAACTGTTTGTGTACCTTGGTAAGTTGATCGAGATTGTTCTCGAGGAAGGAAATTTTCTGTTTTTGGGCCAAAGAGCCGCCATCTTCTTCGCTATCTTCATTTATGACGGTTTTCTTGATGCGAGCCTGAAATAGCAGAGCAAAAAATTAAAACAAATACAGTCTAACCTCACGTTAATCACAATCTCACGAGAATTTAAAAATATGTATTCTACAAATTAAAAAAAAGATATAGATATATGTATGACGGCACCTTAACGCTTTCGGATAGTGAGAAATCAAATTCAAATCAAATTTTGTACGTGACTACAGAACATCGCTAGATACATTTTTTTTGGGTGGAGTTGGCTGAAGTAGTTAGCACGATGACTACAAAACGGAAGATACAGGGTTCGACCCCGGTTACCGAGTCATTAAATAACTACACCGCAAATTTTTCTGATGTACATTAGTTTCCACCAGTTATTGTATGAAAATTGAAGTGATGAAGGCAAACCACTGGTCACTGCACTATACCGACTTCAGTAGATGCTAATCCTAATGTAACATCAGAGCGGTCTCCTTCAGCGGTATTATAAAGCAGAATCAAGTAGAATAGCCAATAAAATGGCTACTAAGCATAGCTTTGATAATTTAATACGCCACATTGACAAATTAAACTAATTCATTAGTTCTCTTATTCCCTTTCTCTATCGCTCGCTCACTCTCAAAGGAAAATAAAAGGGAAAGGAAAATTTTAAGGTCAGGTTCAGTTCTGAACCAACCTGACGACCTCCTAAAAGAGTTTATACATCTAATGTCGCAGTTTGGCATTTGAGAAACGTCCAACTGCATATAAAAAAAATTTGTGCGATGTTTTTATTATTTCTCCCTAATACCTTACATTTTTAATTATCGAGAGTTGGTTGTATCTAAAATAAGTATTACTTAAACTTCCAATAGTCTTAGTATTTGGTTTAAAATATTTTAATGACCACAAAACTCACCTGTAAGTCTTGTACAAACAATTTTCTCAAATTATGAAGTGTTTGCAATTCTTTAGCCACTGTGTCTTCAAGACCCTTCAAATCTTTACGGGCCTGTTCACGTCTTTCGTTGGTGAGAATGATTTCCTGTAATTTATTGGACTTGTCCGCTTCTTCTTGTTTGAGTTTCTCATAATCGGCCGTCATTTGTTGATGTGCCAATATTAATTTCTGATGCACATCCTTCATTTCATCCATTTCATGTTGCTTGGCAATAATTTCGTCACGTAATTCGGAAACCTGTTTGGTGTGGGCTTCGCGCAATTCATCCATTTGTAAATCGAACATGGAACGTAACTGTTCGGCTTTTTGTTTCTCCTCGGCATTGACGGCCGACACATGTTCGGCAGCTTTAAGTTTAGCACACTCCTCGCGCAATGAATCAATTTGTTCTTCCAGGGCACGTTTCTTGTTTTCGGCCTCACGCATCGATTCTTGTAGAGACTTCATACGAGCCTCATGTTGCGAGATGAGCAGGCGATACTCTCCCAAATCCTTTTCATATTCAGAAAGTTTCTTATTCGAATCCACTTGTTGGGTTTCCATATTAGTGCAACGTTGAGCCATATTTTTGGCTTCCGTTTTCATTTTGCTGATGTAAAGACGAGCCATAGTGAAGTCTTCCTCCACCTTGCCACTATCACCTGCACTGGGTATGCTATTCATTTTCATGTCCATGGCAGAGTCGCCTGATGCTAGAGCTTGGCCAACTTCAGCCAAATCACGCAATAAATTGGACAACATTTCATTGATGCGTTTCTTTTGGTGAGATGACATATCACGAAGTTGTTGCAATTCAGCGGTGGTAGTGTTGAGTAAAGTTTGTTTTTGCTGTAGTTCTTCGTTTAAGTTGTCAATGTCCTTGTTCTTGGTGTCGATTTCTTGAGATTTTTGATCATAGTTTACGGCCAATTCTTCCAAAGCTTGCAAAACTTCTTTAACTTCTTCCTTGGCAGACTCATTCTCTTGCTGAATGCGAGCCATTTCTGATTGCAGAGCCTCATATTCACGACGTGCATTAGCAATAAGTTCTTCCTGCTCTAGGATTTGCTCCTTAAGATTTTCAACATACTGACTTTGTTGGTTGATTTCCTCGTCCTTCTCGTCTAGTTGTTGGTAGAGACGTTCACGTTCGGCCTCCAAACGGGCTCTTTCATCACTACTAATAGAGCCTAACATTAGACCGGCTGCAGGAGTTGCTGGCATTGGAGCAGCAGTCACAGCGGGCACAGGAGCTTCAACTTCAAGATTAGGAGTACTTGCCTCCATGAGATCATCAACATTGACCTGTTCCTCAGCGTTAACCGTTTCACCGGCACGCCATCGGGCCAATTCTAATTCAAGTTTCTCAACTTTACCCTTGAGACGAGCATTCTTTTCCTTCTCTTTTTCGTAACGACGTTTCCATTCTTCGGCGGTCAACTCTTCATTGACACAGACAACATTCTTTACAGTCTTTGCTCTGCGACCAAACTCTAAAGTGGACTTTGTTTCGGCTTCGTTAAAACTGGCAGGAGAACAGCAAATAACAATGGTTGTGCGTGCATTACCACCCAAAGATTCTTGAAGAATACGAGTCAACTTTGAGTCACGATAGGGTATGTGCGTTTTATTGCCATCGGCCAAGGCAGATATGACATTACCCAGAGCGGACAAGGATTTATTAATATTTTTCGCCTCATCTAATACAGTGCCTTCAGCACCGGTTTTCGATACCTTCTCGGAACCAGCCAAATCTACTAAATACAATTTACCCGATAATTTTTTCTGGTTTTCCAAATTCTCTTGTTTCACATTTATCAAGAATACTGAGTGGGAACGCGATGAATGTTCGTTCATGTCTGCAAAGAGAAAATTAATCTTAGTTACACAATTTTATTTAAAATTAAAAACGTTAAAACTTACTTGTTACGGCAATGTGACGATTTGATTTACCCTCCTCTATAACCTCAAATACATCTTCGGGCGATGAAACAAATCTCTCTGTGGCACCCTTAACATACGGCACACGATTCTTATCCTCATGTACACTCAAATTCACCTTCGATACATCCAGTAAATCCCGTATCTTATCCATATAGATTTCATAATAGGACACTTTAATATGGAACTCCAAATTCATTTCCATCGTATAAATGTGATTGAAAATGTCATTGACAATGCGCGGTATAATACCCTGCTTCACCGAATCACCAATAACACCTTCCATTGTATGTGTTTTACCCGAAGATGTTTGACCGTAGGCAAATATTGTACCGTTATAACCGGCCAAGACATCGGTGACAATGGATTTAGCTGCCTCATTGTAAACTTTCTCTTGCGATGCGTTTGGTTTAAATACTTTGTCGAATAAATAAACTTTACCCTGAAAAGAGTTGAAGTACACTTATTACTGGTGGATCTAACACAGATTTTATTAAATAAAAATTTTGGAAACGACTCCCAGACGTGTAAATAAAAATGCCAAAACTCATTACTCTTGGTTTCTTTAGGAATTATAATTATCAAGCATTTGTGTGATCTTATCCTTTTCTAAACATCTAAAAGAAATAAGTCGTAGCAGCTGATAAGGTGAAGGCGACATTCTTAAGAAGCTGGGTTAAATTAGTTACCAGTATCACACAAATTTATGATGCTGAGGTTTGGCCAGGGATCAAACTTGGGGTTTAGAAAACCGTGATTGAGTCAACGCACTAACCACTTCAGCTAGCAGCAACGCTGGATCCTATTAGGTTAGGTTTAGTTATTTAAAACTAGGGGCAATCAATATTTGGCCAATCCGTTTTTGATTACACTTATACTTTTATAGCATGTTGTGTGTTTTTAGTAAGAAATATTAAGGATATACCCAATAAACACCACAAAAACCTATAAAACTTAGTCAAATTAGGAACATAGTCTACTCAATATACTTTCTTAAATTTTTCTAGTCTTAACACCCAAGTAGTGTTTGAGAGTTTCATCATCCTCCTAGAAAGCTCTACAACAACCCCTATTCTAGCCAGCTAACTTTTTAACTCTGTATGTCCTGTTATTATGATAACTAACCAAATTCCGAAGTGTTGGCCTTTTAAAACTAAGAATTTCTATTGCCTTTTTATCTTGCTTACACCAGTGAATTTCGGACACTCTTTCAAGAGTACAGTTCCGAAAATAGCGTTACGTAATATGTAAATGGGCTATAGACCACCTAAGATTGCATAACAGCACTATTTTTATATTATACAGTGGAAGACTAAAAATTCTTGCTTCGTTTCAGATACTCCGACCAGTTGATCGTTTTGCCAACTTGGCACATCCGAATTCCTGCAATATCGTCCGCAATGTCATTCCCGAACATATTGTTCTGTTCCGCCATCCAGAAAAGCTCTATCTTGGAATATCACAACATATGGTTAGGTGGTTAGGTTATCAGGCTGCTGGAAAGGAAAAGCGGAAAGTTAAGAGTCTAGCTCACGTGTGTCCATTACGATGAAAGGTAGATAGAGAGAGAGGGAGAGGATAGATGGAAGAAGGTGAGAATGGTATAAGTAGAAAAAAGATAGTATTTATTTTAGAGGAGGTGAGGGTGTGTCAAAAAAAATTAGCCGAGGAGGGGGAGGGGGTCAGCGGATATACCAGCCACTGTTCCTAGTATAAAAACTTAATTTCCGATAGCTCGGATAGGCTGCCGAAAGATATTGCGTCAAGGAGGAGATGCGTGATACTTTCCTTCTCTTCCTCATCATTGCAGCTGTAGAAGTAGTCATTATACGTTAGACCCATACGTTTAGCATGGGTTCCGAAGCACAGTGACCGGGGTCAACGTGGCCATGAGGTTCTCAAGTGCTTCTTATTAAAGTTCATGAGATTTCAGTGCTGTTAGGGTTCATCCAGATCTTTGCGATATTACTGGACAAGAAGAGATGTGGTATACACACCTATGAGAGACTTAATTGCAGATTGGCTGCAAGTAATAATATGGATATATCAGTTTGAAATCCGATAGTACCTGAGCCAGTGTATCGCTCTTTTAATAGCAGATAACTCTTCTTGTAATATATTACAAGCAACACAAAAAATGATTAAGAGACTTCCGAATTTTGAGGTTTAAAGGGTGGGTGAGGCTATGAAGTAAATTGGCTATCAAATGGTGAAATGTCAAGAATTGAGCTGTCATCTTTTGACATTTATTTAGTAAAAAGTTTTGTTATTTTAACCATGGAACGCTACACTCTTGGACAATTAATTTTAATTGTAAAATGTCAAGAATTGAGCTGTCATCCTTTGACATTTATTTAGGAACGCTACTCTTGAACAAAGATTTTTATTTGTGAAATTTATGAATTCTAATTTACGTGAATAAACCAGACAAAACTGACCCTCTGAAAGATGAAATTCGGAGCTGCATTGAAGGGATACCCGAAGATTTGTTGCAAAATGTGTTTAAAAATTTTGTGAAAAGAGCGGACGTCTGGACGACGAAGAGCTAGAGTTGGACATTTGCACGACATCATATTTCATTATTAATTCGCATATTTCTAATTACACATCAATAAAACCGAATTTTAAAATTTTAAAATAAATTTGCCCACTCTTTATTAGGTTAATTTTGGTTATGTTGTTCGCTCTTAGTAAGAAATATTGGAGAGTTGACTAATAAACATCATAAAAATCAGGTTGGGAAACTAACTAGTCACCTCAAGATAATTTCTTAGGGTTTTCAGTATTTATATGATTTAAATTCAAAAACTTATGTAGATAAAACGATGTATTGATTTTTCGAACTGTAATTTATTCAAATCAAGAGAAACCAAATACTCACACCAACTTTCTAATTATAAACGCTGTTTAGCAATCCTCTTACTTTGGATTTTTTATTTTATTTCTTTTTCTTAACCATTTTTATTTTCTATATTTTTTTTTTTGTTCATTTTCTATTTAGCATTAATTTTAATGATATATTTCTTTGGTTCTATCTTCGTTGCAATGTGTTCCCATTAAAAGTAGTCTGAGTTTCCTTCAAAAAATCACTGTTGTTCATACATTTTTCTTAAAAGTTCTTTTGCTTTCTTAAAATTTTCTATGACTTACTTTCTGGTTTGGGTTATAAAAGATAAGAGTGGAAAAGCGGTGATATGTTCTTTTTAATTTCTACATGGTTTAAGCATAAAATTGTTTTGGCATTAAGCCAAATTAAAAAAAAAATAAAACAAATATGTACATCATCATTGCTGTTACTTTATATGCGACAACAATTCGAAAGAAGATATAGAACATTAACAACAATCATTAGTATGAAAAATCAAAGCGACAGCATAAATGAAAGAACCAACCTTTAGAAAACGTATTTAACCCAAATTACTGTGGTATTGTTACAAAATATAATTGCTTATAAATAAATTTGTCAAAGATTTTTTGTTTTAAATAAATCACGAGGGTAACTTTCTAATTCAATGCGAAATCGAAAATAAAAATGTTCGAGTTTTAGTTATGTATGTACAGACTAGGGATGCCAAACGGGATTTGTAAAAGTCAATCCCGGGATTTCTTTTTCGGAATTTCATAACAATTTTTATATAAAAAACCATTTATAAATTAAAATTTTCGTTACTTTTATGGTATTTTTTTATAATATTTAAAAGTCCCATACAATTTTATACGTGTAGTTTTAACAATTTAATGACTATTCGTGGGGTCCGCCATCTAACGTTTTTTTTTTCAAATAGTGCTTATTTCATGAATGGTACACTTAAGCCCCATTCAGACTATTATACAAGTATTAATACTTATGTGGAAAATGCAACTCTGACATGTTGTGTTGTTATTGTTTTTTTTGAAATTTTTGGAACAAATATAAGACCAGGGATGCATTTTCGTCAAAAGTATTAATACTTGTATTATAGTCTGAGTGGCCCTTTAGCCCATGTCTGATTTGACAGATAATTAGTTTTATCCTTCCGCTGAACGAGCCAAGTGACCATCCAATGCGTTTTCGCTTCGCTAAGTGGGCCTGCGATCGACTTACAGAAGATGCCGATTTTGCCAAAAAAAATTATCTTTTCAGATGAAGCTCATTTTGATCTTGGCGGGTATGTAAACAAGCAAAATTGTCGCATTTGGGGCACAGAAAACCCGCCATGTTGAACGAATTTTAATTCACAAAAATTGAAGAGGAGGATATTGGCAACATTTGATTTCAACAGGACGGCGCTACATGCCACAAAGCCGAAGCTTCAGTAGTTTTTTTATAGCATTTAAAAAAAAAAGTTATCTGGCGGACCCTTTACTTGTAGGTTACAATTGAGTACTATTGACAGCTCCTTACAATTAAAGTAGAATACAATACAAGCCAAGTGCAAACTTTTTATTGTCGGGTTGACGTAAACGTAATAAATATTTACCGAATAATGCGTTTAGTTTTTCAAAAGTCCATAGATATGTATGTAGGTTCATTTTGGTTAATATTATAGAAAAAATCTACATATGTATATTGAAAACAAAAACAAATTTTTATATTTAGTTATGGTTGTCAGTATAAATTCTCTAACATCAAATGTGATTAATCAACTTAAAAATAGATGAGAAAAATTATTTTGATTTTTATTTCATACTGGTATTAGAAAATTGTTAACTTTAAACACAATTGTGTAATGATATATTATCAACATAAAAAACCTTTTAAAATGCATAAAATTTCTTATTAAAGTAAGATTTATTTAAAAAAATAATTTATTTTATCTAAAAAAAATTTTAGATCCCGAAACCTCGAAAACCCCGGAATCCCGAAAAATCCCGGGATCCCGGAAATTCAAGGATTTCGATATTCGGGATTACCCGTTTGGCATCCCTAGTTCACACTACAAGTTTAATAAATTTAGGTTTTAACACACAGGCAGCTTAATTTTGAATGGCCCATCCCTAATAAACACAAAAAAGTTTGAGGTCAATAATTAATATAACTTGGTAAATATAAAATGAAATGTAGTCACATACATACATACATATTCTCATATTTCCTATACGAGTACATACATATGTACATACATATACTTTTTAAACATGTTCTCCCTGCTCGCTCAAGATTATTAATTTAAATACACACTCATATACATAAATACATATGTACATGTAATCTTAAAAATTCAAATATTTAGCAGCTAAAAGCAGGAAAAACAAAATAAACAAAAAATACTGAATCATAATTGTACACTCCATACAAATTATACTTAAATTAGATCATATTTCTTTGATAAATTATTTGTTAAAAACACTAGTCAGCCAGTAAAGAAACAATTTAAGTTGCAATTTGCAAATTTAAATTTGTATATTGAAATAGGTAGTTCATAAAGCATATTTAAAGAATGTATAATAGATTTCATTGAAAACAAAGTTCTGTTATCCAGTGTAAAACAGTTTGATGAAAGCATACTCTTGATTTAGCGTATCTTTCTAATAACTGAAGCACATCATCCATCCATCCACTAGTACATAAAAATCTATAAATGTATTCGTATGTATATACATACATACATATGTACATACATGCATTCATGCTTGCATGCCTAAATTTACATACATATACGAGGTTAAGTTAATAATTTGTTTAGTTATCACTTAATATGGTACGTAATTAGGCCTACTATAATGAAACTTAAATATATAACTTTAGCGTGATGAATGTTTGCTGTTGGTTACGCTACGTCTATATGTGTTTCATTTCTGCTTAAGAAACTACTTATCAGTAGACTTAAACCAAAAAAAACTGGAGAAAAGCTAAAAAGCTTCGTATGTTTATAGAAAAACGGTCAAAATGTTATTAAGAATTACATACCTAAGCATAATAAGTAAAAAGTCTCGAACAAAAACATCACATATGTGCCCAACAGATTAGATAATGTTATTAAAACTAATGGCTACTAATGACATTTAGCTATTCCAATATTTTTTTGGGCAAAATTACTCAATAATCCTTTTTTTCCGGATCTACTTTTTAGTACCTATTTTATTGGTCATATGTCTATCTTTATTCGATTCTCAATGCGTTTTTCATATTCCACATTACAAACTTGACGTCAGATTAATATATGTATGTACCAGGGAAAGCCAAAAAGTTACTTTTTGACTACTCAATACGTATCGATACTATATCGACTATGAGTATGATAGCACACTAGCATCAATAAGCATGCTTACATACAGGCATTCATACCTATAGCTATCAGCACAAATAAGTGCGCATATCGGTAGGTGCTAGTTCGATCAAACCAACGTCCCTGTAGTAAATAAAATAGTCGATTGACAAAAAACACTAGCTATAAATTAATTATTTTGCAACTGACTACAAATTGGTTTAAATCTCATGCAGATATCAACCAAACATATTGAATAGAAGCACACGTAAGAAATAAAAAAATGAAATAAGTCCTGATTCACATACATCAGGTCTGACTCGTCAAGTCTTGTGTTTTTAGGAGAGAGAGGAAAAGAGAATGGAGAGGGTTACAGACTTGACCGTACCAGTCAAGTTTGATTTTTCGTTTTGTTTTGTCATTCGTAATACTCTACTACAACGCAAATTGATGACACTTGATGACTTGACTTGACGGTGTGTATGAACGCAAATGCAGGTTCAAAAGAAAATTGGACTAAAACTGATCAGCTAAACCTGATGTGTGTGAATCATGACTAAGTAAATCAAAAGAAAATAAAAAAAAATCAAAAGAAGCATGCCATGAAATCAAATGCCAAATGTTTGTGTTGAAAAAAAAAACTAAATAATTTCAATACTTAATATCATGATACAATAATATAAAGGTAGAACCACATTTGACGTTTAAAATTAATTATGACTTTTACCCAAATTATTTGAATACTGTTTTTTTGTAAACAGAGAGGAAAACGTTGCCACTCACACATAATGGCAGCTTTTATTTAGGAATACTTTTTGAAATGTGTAATTTGACATGAAGATAACGAAATCTGTCTGTAATATGATCTACAAAAGTTATCAAATGTTTGATTAATTATTTATTTCACCACATAATAAAAAAGCCTGATGGCTAGGT
Organism: Tachina fera; assembly: GCA_905220375.1. NCBI lineage: Eukaryota > Metazoa > Arthropoda > Insecta > Diptera > Tachinidae > Tachina > Tachina fera. The sequence continues at coordinate 95,101,524 of LR999967.1, read as the reverse complement.
ATATAACATCATTCTTAAATACATCGATGTTACACACGAGTTTTTGTTAAAGCAGCATTTGCTCTCATGCCTAATAAAATTACCAAAAACTGTTAGGAAGCAGAATACTTGAAAAAACTCGCTTCCATGGCGAATATTGTAAAAATACGAAAGTTGCAAAATCGGAAAAAAATCCTTAAAATTGATATTAGAGACTGTTAAAAAGAAAATTAACTCGGAAATAACGTCAAAAAATTGCAAGTTCCCGAATATTTTCTAAATGCATTGAAGAAATAACTTACACTGTAAAGAATAACAAAATCGCAGAAATCAGATAAATTGCAAAAAAAAAATTGCTAGAATTGCAAATATTGCAATTTCTAGTAAACGTTTTTGTATAATTTTGGTTTCGCAATAAAAATATTTACAACGGACTTAAAAATTCAAACAGTTGGTCATCGTTCGACGACCTAAGAAATAAACCGTCGCCAGTTAGCTACGCAGGGAAACTTTCGGCCAACATACTGATTGTGTTTATTTGCATATACACAAATATGTTTCTTATTTCCTACGAAGAATATTCCACGCTCCGACATTTGCATTTGCGGTAAAAAGCTTTGAAAGCTCTTGAATTTGTTCTTGTTCCTTTGCAAAGTAAGAGCACGCATTGTTACCATCGAGATCTTAATGGCTGATCTGATTTCTTCTGTTCCTGTTGGTGTGAAAGCACAAAAGCTCTTTTTTTAAAAGTTTGCACATTGTGCATATGACTTGGACGTAGCCAAAACACAAAGTCCCGCCTTTGATTCGGAAGAGGTGCATATGCTGTTCAGTTAGGAATTTTCTAGCAGCTGTTAATTTTCTTGCTGTTGTATTTTTGCTTCTGCCCTTGTTGGTTCTTCTGTATTTTATTATTGCTGTTTTTTTATGAAATAAAAATTTTAATTTTCTTAATTAAATAAACAAGAAAGTCAAACAATTAATCAAAAACTCGGATTTCATAAAGTAATAAGGTAGCATTCATTTTGAGAGTAAAAAATAATTGGGACAAACGTCAGAAGGTTAATATGGCGACGAAAAGAGAGAACGGTTTTACCTTTATATTATTGTATCATGCTTAATATGTATAATATTTTCTATGAGCAGGACAAACTTTCGTATGAATGTATGTATGTATGTATTTTTGTTTTAAATATAAAAATACTAATTATTTCTATATATCAATACACATATATTCATTATACATATGTATATAGTATATACATATGTATGTATGTATATAATATACCAATGTGTATGAAGATTTACATAAATATTTATTTAATTATAATAGATATTAACTGACTTCAGAGTGGTTGAAAAATAAGTAGTTAGTAGTCAATATAAAAGTCATGCAGGGATGGCCAATTGACTACTGCCTATGACATGCCTATGTTAAAATAGTGAGTCGACTACAAGGAAAAAAGTCACTTAATCAACCAATTGTGGTTATTAAAAAACCAGTTTGAAGGTACTTACAAATGAGTTTGAGTTCCTATAGGGGTGCTATAGATATTCTTATTAATACGTGTGCGCACATGCATGTATTGACGAGTATGACTATATGAACAATTTTACCAAATATTTATGTATATAAAAAAATCATTGTGTATAAATTTAACAAATACCTAATTCATATTATGAATTTTTTTGAAACCTTTTTTACGAAACTTTTTTCTTTGCCAATTCAAGCTCTACAGAAGAGAGTGCTATATAAAAAAATTACGTAACATGAATCTTAGAAGCATTTTCTATAACTTTTTTGATCTCATTTGGTTCTTCAGATCTCGCATTGAAAAAATTTGCATACAACCAAATTCATGAACAAATGCTTAAATGCGTGGCGGAATTATTTAGAAAATGTCTACTAAAAAATGATAAAATTATACAAACCCGCAAGGAATAGAAAAAAAGTCCCCTAAAGCATATAAATTGAGAAAACTTGCAAAATGCGAATATATTTAAAAAATTTCCAAGAACTAAAAAAATGTTAACGGAAAAACTCATTAGATTTCAATTATCAAAAATAATCCATTCTTAATTAAAAAAAATTAAAAATTTATTAGAAAACGCTAAAATTGTAAGGAATATCAAAAACTTGGAAAAATTTGCGACGATATCGAAAATTCGCAAGCACTACATATGTAACATAAAAAATATATCAAAGTCTGGTGCTGATTCAAAATCTTTAAAGCTGTCAAAAAAAACCAAAATTTAATTGAGTTTATTGCGTAAATAGAAATAATTCGCGAAAAATTAAAAAAAAAAGCCCTAAAATAACTTGCAAATACCTAAAGATCTAAGAAGGATGCCAAAATAACGAAAATTCGCTAACATAAAATAAATTCAGTGAAGTGCGACTTTGACCCGCGCACGAAGGGTTCCGTACGGACACGAGATATGTAATTCAATACGAACTTTAGCCAAATAAACTATAGTTTTGGCATTTTTTCGTTTTTGGGTTTTTTTGCGGTTTTAAGCGTTTTTTTAATTTTGGGGTTTTTTGAATTTATTGGCGCTTTCTGAGTTTTGGCACTTTTTTCTCGGTTTGGCGATTTTTTTTTGGTTTTTGAAGTTTTTTTAATTTTAGCGATTTTTTTTCTTGTGGCGATTTTTTTATTGGTGATTTTTTAATTTTGGCACTTTTTTCTGGTTTTGGCGACTTTTTTCGGTTTTTGGCTTTTCCAAATTTGACGATTTTTTTCATTTTGGCGATTTTTTTCATAATGGCAATTTTTTTCGTTTGGGCGATTTTTTTAAGTGTTGGCTCTTTTTTCGCATTTTTTCGGTTTTTGGCGTTATTTAACTTTGGCGATTTTTTTTAATTTTTGGCGATTTTTTTCATTTTGGAGATTTTTTTCATACAATTAATTATTTTGGTTTTGGGGCGAAGTTTTGGACTTTTTTCCTGTTTTGGCGTTTTTTTTCATTTTGGCACTTTTTTTGCTTTTGTGCGATTTTTTTGAATTTGGCGATTTATTTTAGTGTTAGGAATTTTTTATCAATTTTGGCAATTTTTTTAATTTTGGCAATTTTTTTTTAATTTTTGGCGATTTTTTTTTAATTTTTTGCGATTTTTTTTAATTGGCGATTCTATAATGTTTGGCTTTTTAGTTTTACCGTTTTTGCAAATTTCAAGAGTTTCCAAGATATAGCAAGTTGTCAAAATTACATAGTCAAAATTGCATTAACTGATGGACCACCCTTTAATTTAAATTTTTTTAAATTTTAGGGTTAATTTTTGTAGTCTATATAAAAATATTCGTAAATATTTAATAGGGCTTAGGTAAAAGGAATGCGAAATATTTAATATTGCTTAAGTATAATGAATGCGAAGAAAGTGGTGTAGGTAAAATATCTTTATTGAATTTTGTGTTACAATAGTTTGAACAAAATTTTAGTACTTCAACAATGTATAAACAAAAATTGGCATGAAGTTAACATAAGTGGCAAAATTGAACATGATCTTAAAGAGTTTTGCGATAAAACTTTACATTAAAAATCATGATAAGAGTTAGAGGTGTGTTAAAATTAGGTAATGCTACCGTTTTTAATGTCAAATTGTATAAAGGAAGTCGTTAACACCTAATTCAATTTCGTCACTTATTCTAACTTCATGCCAATTTTTGCTTATACATAGGGCTGTAGTATTTCTGGAAACACTTATCAAAAAATATTTAAAAAATTTAATGTGTTGCAAGTCAAGGATATGATGATAGATATGCGTAGATATGCGGGATGTAACGAAGAATGGGCATCGATACATTCAAGTATGAAATAAATTGCGCAGGTGTATACGAATGAATGGGTATCAATTCGCACTAGCAGTATCAAAAAATATTTGTATGGATTGGCTTTCACTGGTATGTACATAATTCGGTATATTTAAATTATATGTATGTATAACTTATATCAAAAGATAAAAAAAACATTTTTTTTACAGAAATAGCCGTAAAATCTTTATTCACCATGTTTTATCTAAATAATAATGTCACACCAATTTATTTTATTCCACTTAGACAGCGGATGAATTTACACAATATCATCTCTTAAAATACCAATTTTGATTTTTTTTCAAGGCTGGCACTTGTTTCTCTTTGCGCGCAGAATTTCAGGCTCTGAAATTTCTCAAGAAACTTTCCGTTTTTGTTTTGTAAGCGAAATCTACTAGATTTTGTCCGAATTTTCAAAGAACTAGATTTTGCTCAAATGTAAACACACTATTAATTTGATTTTGGGCTTCTTTGAACACAGAATCAGGGCAATCATTTTTTCCAATTAGAATTTTTAGTTTTCCCTATTACTTGATATTAGTTGGAATTGTTCCCCGGGGAAAATTTCACGCAGAACTTTATTCATGATTGCCCTGAATATTTTCAATAATTTTTTACGCATGTAGCATATCATTTTTATAAAAATTATTACTTTGTGCTCCATATTTAGAGGCCCTGATTGACTCTCTCTCGTATTGTATAATATATAAATGAAAAAGAATTATTAATGCATTCACATTTCAAAGTCAGAATGCAATGTAAGTGCACATAAATATACGAGCATTTATTGCATTTCTTAGTTGTACTGAATTTATATATGTACAATATGTATGTATGTAAAAATATTTTAAGGCTTCTCTTGAGAACGAACTTCAATGGTTATTATTAGAAAAGTTTAAAACCTAAAACATACTGTGATATCAGAAAGCTATCATATATTTATATGTACATTTAATAAAAAAAATTACTTTATTATGCACCTGACATGGGAGGGAGGGTGAGTGAATTTTTAGTTAGTATGTTCAAAAAAAAAACATTTTAAATGTGCCCACCAGCACACTTCTCGCCACTTCGCTCGCAGCCAGTAAGAAACTGGAATTGCCCTATAAACTAAATTTATTTATATCAAGTTAACAACAACAGAAAAGGTATCAAAAGTACAAATTTTCACCAATTTTATATTCTAAAAAGTACCAAGTATTTTATTTGTCTGGAATATATGCTATCGGTACACCGAGTTTCATTCGAATCCATTACACTATTTTCAATATCAAACTTGTATTTATGAGCTCTTATACTTATTGCAATGTTGTCTATGATTCAGATTCACTCGAAAGTTTCGAACTCATAATTAGCAACATTTATGACGTTATTGATGCCGACTCTCCTTAACTCAATGCCTATGGACGATGCAAAATAAGTATAATTTGCAAGGCGAACTTCGCATATGAACATTAAAGTTCTCATTATGAGGTTATGTGTTTTTCTGTTCCTTTTCTTCGTATGAATTGAAAAACAACCTTATTTACTACTATTGTATACTACTTGCAAACTGTTTAATGACTAAAGTTTTAAATAAACATACATGCATGATTTAAGTGACCTGAATCAATGTGAGTAGTATAAGTATTTTCCTGAAATTAGAAATCAAACTGAGTTGATATATGAGTGTGAGTGTCGTATGACTATGATGTCGACATCGTATTCATATTTATTTCAACCAATATTTATATGTAAATCAATCTTATTGTGAGTATGCGTAAATCGGAGTAGTTGAATTAAGTATCAGGTGACCTTTTCCGCCCGGCTGATTATCAGCTGTTGATGCCAAATTGAGCAATTTGAACCAAAATGTCAAAATTTGATTAGAAATCTTCTGGTTTTGTAGCATAGCAAACTACATGTTTTTTTATTTTGTGTAGTTGTATTGTTGTAGTGATGTGGTCACCTGATATTTAGTTCGCCAGATCACTGATATATACATATATCATCATCTACCAGAATCAGTTGGAAGAAACTTGTTATTTTAAATTTTTTTTTTTTGTAAAAACCAACTCTCCAATAAATACTAAACGTATTCAAAAAAAAAACTCACAGTACTATTGAAAATACACGAATTTTTCAATAAATATAAGTTCTTGTTATTATTTCCTTTCTAGCACTTCTTTCGTTTTCAAAACTGAAAGGTGTATTTATCTCTTAAATTAGTAACGCTTTCTACAAACTGTATCTATGTAGTTTTTTATGTTTTTTTACAAGATACACATTTTTCTCAAACAAAAGAATGTAGTAGGAAGTTTTCATAAGTATTTATAAAATTTTAAGTTGCAACAGAAAAAAAAATATTGTTGTATGACTACAAGCACACGAACGCACTTTTAGACGATAACGCAAGACCAATGTGTACGATAAAATAGACATTAAAACTGAAGTGTCATAAAATGTATGTATGTATTTATTAGTAGTATTTAAAATACTTTTTAACTGACATTTCATATTAATCTAATAGCATTTAAAAATTAATAATTTATAAATCAAATTAATTAATTAAAATTACTAATTAAAAATTAGAATTTTTTATAAAATTTACTATTTTTCTTCTAAAAATGTTTATGTTTGTATCATTCTTTATATTATTTGGTATCATATTGTATAGGTTCAGTCCTTTAAAAAACAGAGATTTTTGCATTGCATTGGTGTCTGCTCGTTGTGTTCTAAAATCTATGGCATTCCTCAGGTTATACGGTTGTACGTCTCCAACATATCTTATTTGCTCAGTCAAGTAATCAGGTGCTCTTCCCATTTTCATCTTATGTATAAAATATATTGTATTAAGTTGTATCCTTTATTGTATATTCATCCATTTCAGTGTTTCTAGCATATATATTATCGACGTAAAGCGATTGCATTTTAAAATTGATCTCATGATCTTATTTTGTAGTTTTTGTAGTCTTGTCATTTGTTGATCAGAGCAGCATGTAAATAATATGGTTGATCCATATTCAAAATGAGGTTTTATCATGATGTTATATATATTTATTGCAGTTAATGTTGTTACTTTGTTTCTCAAGCGTTTAAAAAACCTGATTTTTTTACATATAAATTCGATATGATCTTTAAAGTTTAAGTCTTTATCTATTAGAAAACCCAAATACTTTATATTATTTACTTTTTCTATTATTACATTATTTATTTTGAATGTTATATTTATATTCATATTTATCTCCATTAGTTTGGTTTTATTTTCATTAAGTTTTAGTCTATTCATTTTTAGCCATTTGTTAATATTATCTATTTCGTTTTTTAAATTTACATAGCATAGCTCTTCAGTTGTTGTTTCAGTAAAAATTAAAAAATGTCAGCGTACATTACAATTTCACATTTTTCTTATATGTTTTCAAGATCGTTTATATATATAACAAAAAGAAGAGCTCCTAAAATTGAGCCTTGAGGTACACCAAAACAGTTTTCTGTTACATTTGATATTTCATTATTTACATTAGTTAATTGTCTACGATTTGTTAAATATGATTGAAAACATTTAATTTCTGTACCTTGAATACCGTACTTATATAGTTTTTGTATTAGGATATCTCTATCTAAAGTTTGAAATGCTCTTTTGAAGTCCAGAAAAATTGCCAATATTTTGTTTTTCTTTTGTTTACACTTCCATCTGTTTATGACAAAATTTACCGCTGTTTCGCATGAGTATTTTTTTCTGAAACCGGATTGAAATTTCGACAAAAGTTTATATTTTTCCAAATATTTTTCCAATTGATCTTTTACTATCTTTTCAATTATCTTATCACAAATTTTCAAAGTGTTAACTGGTCGGAATTTCTCACATTTTGATGTATTTTGCACTTTTTCAATAGGAAAAACCATTGATTCTTTCCAATTTTTAGGAAACACATCCGTCTCCAGTGATCTATTTATAATATTTAATATAATATCTCCGATTATGTCCCAATTATCTAATATTATGGTACTTAATAGTTTTGTATAATCAGGTTTTTTCTTTATACTTTTAACAATATTTTTTAGTTCTTGTATAGATATTGCATTGAATTTGAATCTACGGTTTATCGTAGGTATTTTATTTTCATATTGCACATCTTCAATAGAGCATCTGATTTCCTTAATACTCTCTATAAAATACTTATTAAAATTCTCAGCTATTTGAAAATTGTTCTCATGTTCTACTTGATTAAATATCACATTTTTTATCACATTTTTGGGTTTTCTTAAGACTACCTCTTTAATTTTACTCCATAAAATGTTACATTACTTCCACTAAATACTCCTACAGACATCAAATCGAATCTTTTGTGACAAATCATCTTATATGCCAAGAAATTTAGATACTTTACAATAAAACGTTATTCATTTAATTTAAAAGCAATTAATTCAATTAATTTGGTTAAAGTCGATAATAAACGTAGTCACTAAACTATCACAAAAATTTTCTCAAATGTGGTTTTAGAGATAAAAGAGAAATCGGAATTTGTTGAAATTTTTACAGTAGATAGATATTGATGTTGTTAGTTGATTTCTTGCAAAAAAATTAAATTTTAAAAATGTTTATTTAATACCCTCCTGCTGATCAAGTGCGATATGAACTATATTTATATATGTAACTGCAATTTGTTTTAACAAATAATGAATTATTGCCCATCTATTATTCGAATTATCTTTTTATTTGTTAATTTACTTTTATTTACACACAACTTAGTGAAAAAAGAAAATTTTATTTTTCTCTTAAGAGCTGAGTAAACAAGATACATATGTATTTGCATGAAACTCTTACACAATATTAGGTTTAACGTTGAGATTACACGAGACATAACTTTGGAAATTTTTGTGTTGGCAATTCGTCGGTTTGTTTCTGTTTTGATGTATGGGACATTTTTAATAAAATTGAGTTATTGATTGGTTATATATGAATAATGTGTATTCTTTCCAAATTCGTTATCAGTTTTCCCATATCTTGAATATATCTGGAAATATAGAGGTGAAAACTTGCGTCATTTCCACAATTTTTGAACATTGTAAATTCTGTTTTACGGCAATAGACAATTTTTTTTCATATGTGGCACATTTCTCAACTAAAAGTATTAACATTGTTATTCAAGTCTGTTATAATGTATATCAATGCATATTCTACTCAAAGAACGTAAATAAAAGCTAAGCACAAAAATTTAACTATTGTAAATGAAATTAATTGATATTTATTTTTTATTAATACAATTTATTTTATTGAATATATTCACTATCTATTATTTCTTCCTTTGTTTTACCTATAAAAGTCATGTTATATAAATAAAACTGATATTTTTACCTTTTACATATATCTACTTAAATATATACATTAATTTTAACCACTTGAGCAAGTAGTGAACAATATTGTTTTTATGAATGTGGAATGCGTTGCCAAATATTTTTGTAATTTTTTATTTAAGTCCTAAAAACTTTTCATGGTAGACGTAAAAAGTTTATCAACTTTAAGTTTGAATAAAAAACATATGCATCTATTACTTTTATTATTAAACAAAAAATTCTATCGTGTATTTTTATAAAACTAATGAACTACACATTCTTCATCGATTTTCTCGAAAACACATGTTTTTTTCCAATACATCAAAACTGAAACAAACCGACGAATTGTCAAGCCGTAAATGTTAGTGTTCGAACACATATTTGGAAATAATTGCTCGAACACAAGTCTGAGCAATTACGTTAGAACACAAGCTGTCAAATTTACCATTTACCATTAGAAAATAATGGCGGGAAACTAGAATAACTTTATTACAAAAAAAATTAAGCAGAAACATAAAATATATGCTCTGTGGCAGATGTATTAAAAAATCAAAACTTAACATGATTTTTAACATTATATGTATATCTAGCCATACCTTAAAATATGTTTGAACATAAAATTTTTTGTGACGTCATTCTACCGACGTTATTGCTTATGTTCAGATATAAAAATTGAACGTCTATTCTTACTGTAATTCTGTATCATTAGCAAAAAAAACATTTTTTGACTTGTGATGTTCTTTGAATAAATGAACGACATAATATTATGTATAACATATCTATAATACAAATTCGATTACAAACTTGAAAAACTTTCTAAAATTTGCCTAAAATTGTTCCAAATATGAAAATTTATTAAACAGGGAGATGATTGGCGAATTTTTTGTGAATTCGGGAACTAGTTACCGTTACTGGAAATAGTTCAACCGGAACCGGTAACTAGTTAAACTAGTTCCTGAGGCAGAAAATCTTTATCAGGCTGCGCCGTGTCGGGAAACACTCAAGTTAAAGAAAATCCTTAAGACCGGCCGAAGGCTGACAGTGCAGTAAAACGTTATTAGGTAGGAAAACTTTGTAAGGCAAAATTCTTAAGCCCGGCAGAAGGCCCGCAGTTTAGGAAAACGTTATTAGGCAAGAAAACTTTGCAAGACAGAATATCTTTATTAGGCTGCGCCGTGTCGGGAAATACTATGGTGGAGAAAATTCTTAAAGCCTAATTCTGTTCTACAATTGTGTTGTCTTGTCATTAGTAATAATATAATCACAATATTGTACTAGAGTTAAAGAGGCTCATAACTCGGCCTCGCCGCCATTTTTTTTTTCTTAATCTGCAATTTTCTAAAGGATAGGATACTTCTTTTTAATTTTCAAGGGGTGCCCCTTAACTTGATTTGTTCCCTTATTATTGGTCCTTTTTTGAAGATACAATAAATAAATATATGTACCTATGAATTAAAAAAAGTTATATAACACAAGCATTTTCATCTGTTGTGAAGTAGTTACTACAGGTTATCAGTAAATCTAATTTATAATAAGGAAATAATACATAGGCGGGATAACTAGGAAACTTGTGTACTACCGCAGCTAAAATTTTAAATGAAAAAAAAATAATTCGAAATAAATAAGCAGATTTCAGTAATATTGAATACACCTGCCGTTTGTTATAATTTTAAATTTTCTTCCTACTTTTTGTCGTTAGACCCCTACGAATGAATTGGGGGTTGATATTTTCATTTAGGTATGTTTTTGTTTGTATTAAATTTTATTCTTGCTTGTATAACAGAATGGCAACACTTTATTATTGACATTAAATTTATTTATTATTGTTGTTTTTCCTATATAGACGTTCCGCTGTTTAGTTTGTTTTGTATACAGCTTTATGCAAATACATATATACACACACATATATATATATATATATATATATATATGGAAAATAAAAGAAAAGCAAGAACATTTAAGGGGGGTTATGAACAAAATGACGTCATCTGGCAGATAAACCTAACCCCAAAATAAATATGTATGCACTTATGTATTTAAAACAAAACTGAAGTATGAAAACACCCAGATATACATATAACTCCAAACATAATCTTATAAAACTTCAAAAACTCACCGCAATCGCCAGACAGTTTTCTTCAGCGCTATTAGGAAATTTCACGATAAACTTTGAACCGGCTCTTTCTTCGCTGTCGTTTAATGGACGAAAACGACATACGACTTTAATACTATCCTCTGCTGGTATTTCACGTTCAGCAGACATTTTGTTACTATAATTCTTTTATTATATTTTTGAAAATATTTTAATGCTACAAATACCACAGTATAAGCACCAAGTTGACCAATTTCTCAAATAATTTTAGTATTGTGCAATATTGTTGATACTCCCTATTGCTAATTGAAATTTAGCAAATAAAAGAATTTGTAGATGGATTTATATGTGGAGCCAAACTTTATCTTTCTTGCACGATATTGCAGTCAACGTAAAAGCAAAACGAAGAGTTTTTACGAACACTAGTTTTTCTTCGTTTTTTTTCTAATTACTGCTGCAGTAATTTTTTAGTTATATTTTTATTTTTTCTGTATATGGAATTTTAATATCAATTTTGAAAAAAACTGTGTTTTATTTATTAATGTTAATTAATTCTTTAAACGCGAGATTCAGCTGGAAAATCTTTTTGGGAATGACCTGTCATACAATATGAAAAATTGCTCATCATTTGTACATACATAGATGCATACACACTCACGCACACATATTTTATTACATGCGAATTATTGAAATCTCGTATTTAATTTTATTCAAATCAATAGAGATCTTTACTTTTCAAAATATTAAGTAAGTAGTATATATTTCTGTAATTAGCGAATATTTTAAAAATTTTTTTTCAGTAATTTTACAAAATATAAAAATTTTCACTTCGACTCGTCCCAATGACAACCGATTGTGTGTAGACGAGAGAAAAATTACAAGAAGTAATGGTAATTAGGAGTTTTTCTTTCTCAATGTAGCGATTTTTCATGTCATTGTCACGCAAGGGTTGGCGTACTTGAATAAATGTGGCCTACACTTACACCTGATATATAATTATCATAGCAAATGTCAAATTCCATGTAGCAAAAACCGCTAACATAAAAATTTTTTCACTAGAGTTTGACTTATGTGATGCTAAAATATATTTGTTATAGACGTAGGGTGACATAACTGTGAGATTACATGGGACATAAGTTTGAAAATATATGTGCACTAGTGATGTAACGAATGTCAATTTTAGATATTCGCGAATACGAATACGAATATTTCAAAAGATATTCGCGAAGACGAATACGAATACGAATATGATATGCAATATGAAATGTAAAAATATTGTTATGAAAAAAGGACATCACACTGCTGTTGGCGTACTTTAAAGCTAATAAAAAGTACCCAAAATTTTAATGATCGTCATTGAATAACAGTTGAAAATGATACAAATCACAAATTTCTATAAAAAAATTAATGTATTTGTACAAACTAAAATTTTTAGTAATTTATTTAAATTTCGTTTAGGGTTTATGCATTTATTTATTTAATTAATTCATTATTTATTTATTTAATTAATACATTCGTATTCGCATCCGCCAGAATTTAACGAATACGAATACATGCGTATTCGCCTGAAAATGGCTGAATATTCGACAATTCGAATACGAATACGAATATTCGTGTATCACTAATGTGTATCTATAGTACATGGACATGTAAAAAACCACATGCGAATGTGGCTATGGCATCATGACATTTTGCTGCATTTAGATTGAATTTATTTGAGTTAGTAGGCATCACATGTGTAAAGATGCAAATTTCTGCATTAACATCTGTTACTTGTATTAGGTATGTAGCCAATGTGAGTGTTCGAACACATTTTTTTAAATTATTGCTCAAAAACAAGGATGAGCAATTATGTTAGAACACAAACTGTCAAATTTAGTTTTTACGTAGAATATAATGGCAGCAAATAACAAACACTTTGAGATATTTAATGTGCCTTGGAACAGAGAAATCAACTACAAGCTTTGATAGATTAAATAAAAAACTGTGTAAATGCCATTTTATCCTTTAACTTCGTTATAATTATCACAAAATATACAGAATTGTCACTAGACGGAAGATAAGATCAATACACTATACTTTTCTCTTTTTTCCACGTGTTTAAAAAAAACCTGATTGGAGCTTTTTTTACCTGTCACTTTCTTTACTTCTGTGTATTCTGTGATGATTATATCACAATTTAGGAAATATTCTTTAACCAATATTCCTTTTTAATTTATTTATTTATTTTACTGTTCGCAATCAAGCATATTTAGTCTCAATCTTAATAGCTGATCATATTGAATGAATTTTGAGTTATTTCCCTGTTGGAACCATTTATAAATTAAAAATCGGTATCAATTTGTGTCACAGCTGTATATTTACAGAAACTTGTACACATTGTATGTGTAACTCGAAAAAGTGATATTGTACGTGTGACTGCAGCGTTACATTGAATTATTTATTTTTATTGTATCTGGCAAGCTTCGCTGTCAACGTATAGTCAGCTGTAAAAAATATTGACAGTTTTTGAAATTCTAAACAAAAAGTGCACGTGCAGTTTTTTCCGACGCAAAGAAATATTGAAAAAGTTTATTTTTGAATAAATCTAATAATGAGTGATGATGAGTTAAGTGATGATATGCAAGAGTTAAATGAACTCATTGCAGAATATCGTAGCAAAGAAGAAGAGGTCCAAGAACAACAGCAGGAAAATGTTCATGAAGATGACAAAAAATCTGTGGATACAGGAGTTTACATGGATAAGATTCTATTTGGGGACAAAGCCAGACTCATAAAAAACTTAGAGAAGGCTGTAGCAAAACCATCTAAGCAATGTAAAACTGTTAAAATTGAAAGCGATGAAGAGAAAGATGACGACAATAATGGAAGTAAAAGAAAAACAAAAAAACGAAAACCTGTGTGGACAGATGCTGACGACGAAGATATAAAATTAGGCGAAGTTAAACGGGAAACGAAACGTACTGGTCCCTTGGACCATCTTAAAATGGACAAATCTTACAAAGAGTATTTGACCTCCCGTTTTACTCGGATTGTCAGCCAACCCAAATGGGCTTCCCTAGACGAGAGTGTAAAAAAAGAGAGCGATGAAGAAGATGAACTTTTGCGTACAGTTGGCTTTCTCAATAAACGCCCGGAAAGCGTTCTGACTTCAAGGTTCTTAAAATTAAAACGAGTGAAGGACTTAAATCGTGCCACCTATGGCGAAGGTGTTATCAAAAGCATAGAATTTCATCCAACAAGTACGGCAGCTTTGGTGGCTGGTGAACATGGCATAGTTTCAATTTACGCAGTAGATGGTGTACAAAATGATAAATTACACAACATACACTTCGCTGACTTTCCCATATCATGTGCTCGCCTTCTTCCCTGTGGTACTAAAGCAATATTTGGTTCTACAAAATATTATGCCTATCTGTATGATTTAATAACTGCTAAAGAAACTTGCTTCCATTTAAACTCTTCATTTGGGAATTTAAGTAAATTCATAATATCTCCTTGTGGTCGCTATTTGGTGTCCAGCGGTCTTTGGGGTGAAGTACATATTTACGAAGCAAAAACATTTGAAATTATAAGAACATTAAAACAAAACGAAAAAGCTATGTCAATGTGTTTCACATCTGACTCTCAAAGACTAATAGTCAATGGAAATTCTTCTAACGTTTGTGTCTTCTCAATGCGACAACAGAGATTAGAACATAAGTTTGTTGATGATGGTTGTATTTTGGGGGCAGCTATGGATTTGTCACCCAATCAACGACTCTTGGCAACAGGAAGTAAAGAAGGTGTTGTTAATGTATACGATTTCGAGAAAGTAATGCTTTCGCCGGCTCCAAAACCAGAAAAAACGCTTTTAAATTTAACTACGAAAATAACTTCCGTTCGATTTAATCATTCTTCGGAGCTGTTAGCATTTTGCTCTAATGCCTGCAAAGACGCCGTAAAAATCGCGCACTTTCCCTCAGGAACGGTTTATTCAAATTTTCCAGGAAATATGGCGAAAATAGGACGTGCTCGAGGCCTGGCATTTTCACCCCAATCGGCATATTTTGCGATCGGTACCGAGATGAAATGTCCTTTGTATAGAATAAAACATTTTCAAAATTATTGAAAAAACTCATCATTACATTTTCAATGTACATATGTACATATAATAAGTTTAACACTTTTGAGGAATAAAAAGTCGTAAACTATGTTATGTTTTTATGATTTAATTATCCAACGATTCACATATGTATTTGATATTAGATAAAAATATATATATTATTAACATTTCAAAATTTAAGAACTTAATTGTAGTAGGCTGAACGGAAAGACCTCTCAGAATCTCTTTTGAATGTTTCATGCATTTTTGTTATGTCCTCCAATTTATTACCGATGGACGATGTACTCTGCTCAATCCACTGCAGTGAACTCATGTGTGCATTAAGTATTTTGCCAATTTGTATAATAGGATCGGAATTATCTTGACATTTATTTGACTCGTTCAAGTTATCAATAATTTCTTTAAGATCCTCAGACATTTGCTTCAACTGAGTATCTAAATTCTCCACCATTAAATAGGTCTGGGAGCGCTCGACGTCGACTTGAGGTATTTTCATAAATTCTTTTTGCAGGGGCACAATACTTTCTTCCAACTCCTTGTGTTGTGTGGCTATGAATTCGAGTTCCTGTTCCAAAGTTTGTTGATCCGATTTTACCTTTTGTACGGCGTCGTTCAAGTCAATTATTTTCTGATTGTTACTAATGAGAATTTTATCCCAAGCATTGATTTGGGTTGCTTGATCAGTGAAAACTTTTTCTTGATCCTCCAATTCTAAGGTCCACTTATTTATATGTTCTTCTAATTGATTATAAGACAATTGTGAAGCAGAAGATGGCATGGCAGTGGAGTCTGTAGTCTTAGTGGCTGTTGTTAAACTAGCAAACCCTGAAGTGGCTGGGGTTGATGTAGCGGCCGCAGCTGGTGTCTGAGCTGTTAACAATGAAGTTGCCGCAGCAGTTGTGGTTCCTATAGCTGCTGCGGTGCCAGAAGCAGCAGATGTTGGTGTTGCGAAAGCTGAGAAACCACTGGTTAATGCTGGTGTAGAAGTGATCGTTGCTGCAGCTGTAGTGCCAGGTGCTGCAGATGTTGTGGCAGTCGAGGTAGCTGTAGGCGTAGTACCAAACCCAAATCCTGAAGCTGCTGGCTGAGAAATGGTTGTGGGTGCAATACCGAATTTAGCTGCCGTTGGCTGTGCTGGAATTGCAGCAGATGCTCCAAAGGAATTAGCGGGAGCAACACCACCTAAGCCGAAAGCTGGAGTGCCAGTTGCTGCTGATGCAGGTGGAGCAACAGTTGCACTTGCAGTTGTAGCCGCTGTTGTCCCAAAGCCAAATCCCAGTGGCTTTGCACCTGCATCACCACCGCCTGTGGCGCCAAATGTAAAACCGCCTGCTTTTGCCGCTGTTGGCTGTGTAGCAGATGCAGTAGTGTTTGGAGCTCCAAATGAAAAGCTTCCAGTATTGCTTCCAGGTAGTTGAAAACTCATATTAAATATGTTTTAAGAACCTTAAATTGAAATTTTGTGAAATTCGTCTTGGACAATGCGAGGAAAATAGAATGCTTCTTCTTTTTAGGATTTACTTACTTAGAGCGAACTGATAACAAAACGATTCCGTGCTACCAGACTTATTAGTCAGTAAAAATTAACTAATGTGTATGGCAACATGGAATGAATTTGTCGATGATGTTAGTGGGGTTTTACACGCATCTGTTATAGTGTTTCCAGATTTGATTTATGTGGTAAGGCAGTGTATTAGAAATGTTATAATGATCATACTGGTTTAACATATTTCCTGTGTTATTTCAGTTTGTTGAGTTAGGTCTTGGAATCATAATGAATGAAGTAGTAAAAACGAAATACGATATGAATTTCTCAATATAAGTTGGGCTTTACAGACATCAGTTTTGTTGGTAAATTTTTTATTTTTTATAACTCTTTAACTACTGGGTAGAGCAGTGCAGAAAAATTCTATAAGGATACAACAGGTGTCACACCTTTCCCGTAGAATTTAAGGTTGTTGGATTTGGTATTGAAATTATAATGAAAATGTCGATATAAACCAAATATTGATATCATCATATTATCTTACTTGTTAACTGTCATGTAAAATGATATCGGTGTCGTTCTGATTGTCAACTTTCAGATTTTCAGTTTCATATTGTTTTCGTTTGAGGCGGTTGAAGTGAATAATTAATCAAGTTAAAAACAAATACACAGTGTGAAATAAAATGTAAATAAGAATGAATTACTTGTGAAATTGATGGATAAATAAATAAAAGTGTGTCTGCAGGCACCTTGCCTGGCCGTTGAAGCATGACATTTTTATATCATGGGCGCACGCACAACGCCAGGAATCCTCAACCTCAGTTTATTAACACTAGGATTAGACACCTTGACATCTAGTACATCCTCATTTCTTATAATAAACATAAATTTTTTTAAAACAAAAACAGAGAAGAAAATTGCATTTTTTTCAAGCAAATTTAAATAGTTTTTTACTACTTTTGAGCGAAGAAATTTAAAAAATATATAAATGGTGCATATCTACACAAAAATACATTTTAAACGATATATGTTTCACCAATAATGGTGGACGATAAGATATTTAAAAGTGTACGACAAAAAAATGTGTGCCGTATTTATATATAATATTATTTATGTATTTAATTTATGGACTGGATCGTATCGTGTATTCATCCGGCAAAATATTACTTGTACGTGAGTGTAAAGAAAAGTTGATGAAAAGTATGAAAATTCAATGTCAGAAAAATTATTCCTTGCAAATAAAAAGTGAAAACTCTGAGTTCGGTTTGGCGATTTTTCATATGTACATATATGGATCGTTGGATGTAACGAAGTTAAATAGGCCAGCCGCAAAATTCAGGTAACATTTTCACTGAGACGGCATATTTTTTATTTTTTATCTCAGGGTTGGCGGAATACTATTATGCTTCATTATTAATTTAATACGTTTCATTCTTATACCTGTATTCTAATAAATTGTGACAAATTTTTTTGTCATACAATTTTGTCAAATTTCTTGTTATATATTTTAAAATAAAATTTTGATTGTATTCTGTTGTTTATATGACAAGAAAAAGCTTAAAAAGCTCAAAAAGCTTTCAACATACTGTGGTGAAATTAATGTCAAATTGAAAACTAATTTTATATATTTAAAAAATAATAATAAAAAAATTTGTAATGAAATTTATTTTTTTTATGAAATGAGCCAGGGTAGATTTGATAATACTGCCAGAGGGTAGTAAAACTCTCTACAAAAAAAATATTCTTAGCATCTTATGCCAAAAAAATAATTTATCCTGACATTTTTTTTTGCAAAAATTAAGGAAATTTTTTTTATTTTTTTCACTATTTTACTTGCAGGGACTCCTAATTTTTTGCTAACAATATTTAGCAAAATTGTATCTACGGTAAAGCTGGACAAATTCTGTGAATACATCAATATAACCTGAACTTATCTATGAGCCCTGTTTACCTCATTAACACTTTGTACCTTAAAAACGTTAGTTTTTTACTTTTATATAATTTTTTTGTTTAATATTGTTACATTTTTGCATTGTATTGCATATTTTAGTACTCACTATTTTAAGGATTTGTTACTGTTTTGCCAAATATTGGCAGTGAAAAGTTATTAGTCCTTGTAAGTTATGCTGAAAAAAGTGAAAACAAAATATTCGTTCTTCTATTAATAAAAAGCGCAAACAAGAATTGGGGTTTTTTGCACAGTGTTACTGAAGCTGAGAAGAGATGCGTTTACTTGATTATACGCTTTTGAAAAAAAAATTTAGCGTCAAAAATAAAAATTTTTAACGTAAAAAGTTGCTTGTATGAGATATTAGTGTGTCTAGACACGTTGTATTAATATATACATGTTTGCAAAAGTTGTCCAGTTTTATCGTAGCTACAACTTTGTCAAATATCCAGAGCAAAAATTTCGAAGTTCCTGAAAGTTATTCTGAAAAAAGTGAATTTTTTTTACTTTTCCAAAAAATAAAGTGCACGAAGAAATTGTTTTTTATGCATAAGATATTATAAATTTTTCAATAATAACGCTGTTTTCTCTTCAATTCTCATACCTTAAAAGTAAATTAAAAGGAAAATTAGTACATTTTTATTTTGATATGTGCTTTTCATAAGATGATAAATTTGTTATATTTTATTCATGACAATATTTTTTAGAATACCAAAAATATACAAATAGTCATTCACCTCAGTTTTGTTATAATTTTGTCACTGTCACAGAGGTTAGTATACGGGTATTAATTAAAAAATGCTCCATTATTAATTCAAACGTTTAATTTTTAATATAAAAATAATATCGGTATCGAGTGCCGTAATTTTCCCACAGGTCCGATTCTTTTTTTACTCAACGAAATTGAAAAATCTTAAATTTTTCAAATTTATATTTCATTGTTTATTTTTAAACTATTTATGATGTAAGTTTTATTTCCGTTATTTTTTCGAATTTAAACTTTCTATAATAGAGTTTGCGATCTGGAAGTTAGTGAAAATTTCGATCGGATCTAATGATTTTTACATAGGGTTGTCATTGCAAGAAGTTCTCTTTTTCGATGCCTGGTCACTGAATTGGAAGCGATATTAAGAAAAATTCCCTTTTTTGTGTTCTATGATAATATTCTCATCAAGGAAAAATTTTAAATAGTTACTTATTTTAACAATTCGTTTCTTTTTATACGAATTTAAGCCCGAAACAGTGTTTTCATGTAAATTTAATAAAATAACTTTTAAATTTTAGACTAAAATTAGTTCATAAATTTCTTTAAAAAAAATTATTTTTTTTTAAATTCTGGTGAGTATTTTCTAACAATAAGGAGGAGTTACAAGGTTTTGTATGACAAAAGTAAGCTTCTATATGGTTTTCAGCTCACTCTCGGCAAATTAAAAATATCGATTTTTTGGAAGCAATGAAAATGTAGTTCCACTAGAATGACTTCCATTTTTTTCACTGGGATGTATTCCAACTTGTTTGGGCATTTCCTTCAATTATCTACATTTGATGGGCAACTTTTAAAACACTCTTTAAGTTTTAAACTCTTGTATGTTAAGAGATTTTGGCCAATAAGAATGAATATAAAAATCTCTTAAACACAATACAAAGATATTTTTAAAAGTTTGATAAAACAAACAACGGAACACCTGTACAAAACTGGCCACAAGCACCCTATAGTTTAAATTCTAAGCAAAATGCCGTAGCCAAATTTGTAAGCAGTTGAGCAAAGAAATTCAATCAAAGCTCTGGGAATTTGAAAACTTTTCACTGAGTGTCAGTTAACTGGTTTTAATAACGATTGTTGTTGTTGTTATTGTTTTCCAACTCTTCAAGACAAGTAAGTCCGTGGTGCTGGCTTTAGCTGAATGGCGGGAGCAATTTAAAGCTCTAATTCAGTCTCAGTTGTATTGTTTAGCCGTCTAAAACGTAGAAACAAAACAGTTTTAGTCGGGTTTGAGATGTTCGACTGTAAAGAAGTGTTGTTTGAAAAGTAAAGGCACAAAATACAAAAAAAAAAGTTATAACGAAATGTAAACATAACATAACGAAAAAGAAAAGCAAAAATTAAGAAAATTCAAATAAATGTGTTGATTCGCTTTTGAAATCACAAAGTGATATTGAAATTGAAACTGCGAAACTTAGTGCCTGTGTGAGTGCAGCTGGTCTAAACAACCAACCACAACAATTATAATTCCACATATTAGTGTTACATATTATTTTTCAATAAGAAAAAAGAAACACAATCGCATTTGTTTACGGTTTCAAACGTGCTTAATAACAATAAAAATATTTCGAATAAATATTTTAATACGTTAAAAAATACAATAACAGAATTATCGGGCATATGAAATTTTGAAAGGAAATAAAAAAGAAGAAATTATAAAAAATAATAATAATAATAAAAAAAAAACAAACGTGGCAATTTATTAAAATAAAAAAATAAAATAACAAGATTCAAACAAAATAAAGCAATTTATGAAGATTAAAATCTTTAGAAATTAAAATGAAACCTTAAAAAAAAATTCAAATTCATATAAAAAACTGCAGTGAATCTAAAAATCAATGAAGCATGAAAATAGCAAATCTTGCTTGAAATTATTTTTATTATCATCAACATCCGTGACAACATTCATCCTGCAGATTTGAATCTCAACAAATGTGAATATTGGCGGAATTTTTGTGTGAAAGGAAAAATCAAATCAATATTAATTTTTACAACAAAAGTGTATTGTTAAATGTAAGTGATCGTTTTTTTCTTCTATTACATACATACATACATACATATTTTATTTTTGTTGTTGTTCGTTCACCCACACAGAACTTGAATAGAATCAACAAAACAACAATTGCAACTGTATGCAAACCGAAAAAAAACTTAATGAACACAACATTATAAATAAACACCTTGATATGCATCCGTTTGGCGTGCTTGAAATTTTAAACATGAAGATGTACATATTTAAAAATTATCCCAGTCAACATTTTTGTTATCGTTGCGAAAAAGTGCATTAAACATGAGTGAAATTGTTTAATTCCTATGACATAGGTATCATGAGAGTTTCTTTTGCTAAGGTATGTACTTTTTCTTGTCCGAAATTAGGAATTTTTTTATACTTGCTTATTTTGCCTCGGTTATACCCAGCCTTTAAAATGTCAGTCCGGTACAAGAATAAGGATTAAAGTCAAAAACTTTAGTTAACTAATGAAGGTGGTTTAACCAATGAAATTGATAAGAAAAATCGTTAGTTAAACCACGGGCGTTAGTTAACTATAGACTGTGAATTTGGAACTAACAATTGTAAATTTATTTTATATTCAGCTTCTTATACTAATCGTATAATGTACATCAATCAAATTAAATATTTGCAAAGTTCACACTTGCTGCAGAATATTGTCCTTAAATTACTGCACCCCTTTTCTGTTCTCTGCCCCTACCAACTGTGTCCTTTTACTCCTTGCTCCTAGTATCGGATAGTTTTCTTATGCTTGAAATAACTTTGCCTGAAACTATTCCACTCACGTCGTCTTCGTGACTCGGTAATCACTCACATGTGTACAAAGGAAAACTTTATTTAATTATCTAACTGCTTATGTCCACTTTCTTCAATAGGAAATTACTTAAGTGAGCACACGAGACAGTGAATGTTATTAGATATCTAACTGCTTATGCCCACCAGGAAATCACTCACGTGGATACGTGGCGTTGGCTGAAGTAATTAGCACGTTGACTACAAAAAAAACGAAGGTCCTCTATTGCGATTCACTAACTTTTTTTAACGATAATCCCATCGTTTAAATAATTATAACGAAAATTTATCGAATTTGCTGTATGTTAAAGGCAGCTGTGTCATTATTTAAGCGACAATAATTAATGTGCTGTTAATTTTATTGACAAAAATCAATAGAAAATATCAGCGGAGTCCGATCGTTAAAAACAAGTTCCAATATCACTGCGACAAAATGTATAGACAAAAATTACGATTGTCGGATCGTTAAAAGTTACTGAATCTCACTACTGGGCTCGAGCCCGGTCTCCGAAAGCCATTAAATAACAACACCACACATTTTTCTGACGTGCATTAGTATCTATGTATTTGTACCAGTTGTTGTAGGAAAGTTCAAGTGATGGAGGCATAGACACTGATCACTAAACTACACTTCAGCGCCCTCCTTGGCTACTAAACAGCTTAAAAAAATGATACGCCTAGTTGACAGTAGAGGCGCTGCAAAACTGCAGCACATAACGTGCAAAAAGCAGAGTTGTAAAAAAATGAAGCTTTCCTCTATTTTTCTTTCACCTGTCTTCTCTATCACTATCACTTTCCTAAAGAAGGTAACACTTAATAATAGTAGTACGAATTCATTGCCTGAGTGTTACTTCTCTTTAAAAAAACACGTGGTACGGGACATAGCTCACTACTTCGTGACTGCTTGGACACGCGGCGTACAGTATATAAGTTATAACGACTTGTTTATTTAATTTATTATTAATCCTATTAAAATAAGAACACTTCTTTATTTTATTTATTTCATTTTTTATTAATGCCGTTATGCGGACTTGAGTCTTAATTTAAGTCTGCCTTAACTTAAAACAAACATCTTACTTTAAACTAAAGAGATCCAAGACTTTTCGCTTGGCTTGCAAAAATTGACAATTAAAAATTTTATGAAATGAACCAATCACATCAAAGACACAATGAGGTGATTTAGTTCCCACAAAAATAGCAAACGCTATGTCTGGCTATTTGACACCCTTGTTGTTCAGTACATTAAATGCATGAAATGAATAAATTGAATAAATTGAATTTAAGTGTGACCAATGCACAACTTACGTTAACTTATACATAAATATCTACTTATGTGCGCCGTCGTGAATTGGAAATCTCTCAAGTAGACTTTCTCGTTATTAATTATAACTACTGCTTCTTACGTCCGTTTTTATGGCGACTGAATCCCTAAACAACCGTAATTGTGGTTTGGCAAATAAGTTCATTACTAGTATCATGTAGTCCGAGCTATATCTTCCAGCAATTTACCGTTCAGTTCATTTATAAGCTAATAAACATATAGTGTGTGACAATAGTTTGTGTATAAACTGTTCGGCACAACATACATACATATGTATACCCTGTGCTGCGGACGCTAAATTTTTTAATTTAATTAATTAATTATTTTTGATTAAAAAAAAATGGGATAATTTGCATAATTTTCGCAAATTTCGCGTAGTAAGCGAATAAAAATCCATATACACAAAATAAAGAGCAATATTTGAGAATATTAAAAAAGTTCTAATGATCATTATGAATTTCTTGGTTCATTTAAAATAATTTAATTAGCCTGTTGCGGACGTTAAAGTTTTCTCCACTATTTTAAATATGTATTTTAAAAAAATCAAAATTGTATTTAATTTTGTTTTTTATATTTAATAGAACCTGCTGTATGTACCCGCCCTCCTCCCTATTCCCCAAAGACTTTATATGCGTTATGTGTTCACAATTGGTTTATTCAAAAAATATAATTTTATATTAAATTCATCAAATTGCGGACGTTACATACTTTGCAATTCATATTTTTATATGAGCTGCTGTACAAATACGTTTATATATTTTTTATAACTCTCTTTAATAACCTACCTATAGTTCAATTGAGGAAGAAAAAAGATGCAAACAATTAAATTTAAAAACATCTTGTTTTTCGTTGCGGACGTTACAAATCGTAGGCCCAAGCTTTACTTTAATATTGCATGGATTTTCAAAACGTTTTTGGTTTCTAATAGAACGGGACACATACATACATATGTATGTATATGCGTGTTTACGAAATTTTTATTAACATCTCAAAACATATATTTCAAAAAAAAAAAAAAATACGGGGTTAGTGCATTGCTTACATTCTCAAAATAAAGTTCAGTATTTTTAAAGAGGATTCCCAAATTATTTGAAGAGTCTAGCTATGACCTTTAGTGACTAGTACTAGGAGACAAATTTAATTATATGCTCTACGATTGTGAATCACACACCTGGATTCACGCAGCTAGGCAAGAAGGTGATGCAATAAGATGGCTTTTACACACGCAAAGTTTACTTTGCAATGTCTTGAGTTTGTAGAAGAGAAGTGAAAAAAGCTCTTATTATTTTTTTTTTTTTGTAGAAGTCGTAAGTAATTTTATGAAGCGGATGAAAGTTTCTTTCACCAAATTCATTAGAAAAATAGTTCAATCCGACTCTGATAAAATTTTAAATTAATTCTTGCACAGCTTACAGTATTAATGTTTACTGGGTTAATAGAATATGTTAAGAACACACGTATAAACACACACACACATACATATACATATTCAGTACCAACATGTAAGTATAAATATTAAGCCACGACCTAAACCAACCATGTTTTTTTTTTAACGGCAAGAAAAGAAGTTTTTAGTCATAAAATGCAAGAAGTTGGTGCCGATTTGTTGTGTCATACAGTCATCCATGCATTCAAACAACGAAGCAACATATAACAACTCATCTCTTCATATGTAGTATGTACATATTTTATATCTATCGATCTAAAAGTACCGTCATGTACAATAAACATGTGTGTGTGTGTGTGTGCGTGTTTATTGGTGAAAACATTTTATAGGAAGAAACCCGTCATGTCAGCCTGCATAAATTGTACTTCTTTCTAACCCACACCCTACATCTTCATTACTCGTGTATGATACATAAATGTTTGCAACAATCATTTATAAAGATTGTCTTAAGAAATGTGTCATTCTTATTTTATTTCCAACAAGAAAACAATAAATTATTCACAATCTTGCTGGAATTCGCGGAATGATTCTTAAACCGATTTGATTTAACAACTAATTTACATTTTTATCATATGAATCAGTTTTGCAAGATTTTTTGTTTTCCTCTTTAATATTAAACGCGATCTTATTAAAAAAACCCCAGCAAAAAAATTGAAGTTCATTCCATGAATTAAATATATTTAAAAAAAATGCCAAAGTAGAGGAGGAGATAATTTCACCTAAAAGTAATTTCACATTGAAAACCACTTAAATTAGGACCTATACAGAGCAAGCATGAATATTCCCTTGGAATTTATTTCTCAAGGAAAATAATTTTCCCGAGAAAAAATTTCTCCAAACATAACTTCCTTGGGAAGAAAAAATAGTAATACGTGGCATCACTGTAGTACTAAGCTCGTTGTTTTGCTGGTTTGTTGGCATTTCGCTTATCCCATTTTTTGATTGAGTGAGAGAGTAAAAAAAAATTATTAAAATTCATCAACTTGAAAAAATATGCAAAAAAAGTTTACAAAAAATAGTATATAAACTCCCTTCTATTTTGCAAGGGAAATATTTTTAGTGAAAAAAACAAGTGCAACAGCATTCATAATCCCTAATTTTTTCCCCGGGGATTTTTTTAGAGATGTAACGAATACCAATACCGATTCCGATATATCGGCGATACTTCCGATTTGCCGATATATTGATATCGGCGATATTTTACTGTCGATACAACGATACTTTTTAGTTTTTTTAGAGCTGTTTTGGACAAGCAATTAAATTTTCAACCCTTTTTTCATAACAACTAAGAGAAATAACATATTACAAGCAGAACCTAAATTCAAAACAGAATAATGAAATTGTTTCATTTGTTTTAAAAATATACAATATGACATTCAGTTTGAATGGTCTGATTAATAATCGCTAATAATGTAATTTTGTTAAAAAATAACTTGTTTTTTGTTCATTTCAGAATGAATTAAAATATCAATTTTAAATATTAATAAACTTTTGCACTGTAATTTTTTATAACAAAAGAATTTCTCTTTTTTTGTCAATTTTAACTTGAGTTCAATTTCAATATGCGTATTGGTATCGGAATCGGTATCGGCGATATTTCTTTTTGAGTATCGGTATCGGTATCGTATCGGCAAAACGGCGTATCGTTACTTCCCTAATTTTTTTTATCCCCGCATTTAATAAAAAGGAATAAAACGAATTCATAGTAGGAGAAAAGGGAAAAGTGGGAAAACTCGTGTGGAATTTTGGTTAAAGGTTGCAGTGAATGTATTATTTTTCAAAGCATTCCCTTAGAAACAAGAGGGTAATTTGATCAAACACAATAATTATACATGTATTACCACGTGCATTACAACATCTGCTGAAGAAGGAATGTATTGTTTTTGCTTGTGACGAGTGTCCGTTGTTTTCCTCACATAGTGTCCACACCTGATGATTCTTTCTTTTTCTTTCTTTCTTTCTTTCTTTTCTCCTCGTCTCTCTCTTCTAACAAACTAATCAGCTTCTCAATAAGACTTGCAGAGTGTAAACTAGGACTTATTGTGCATTGATTTATTAAAGAATTTTCGTTTAAAAAAGGCGGCACAACAATTATTTGTGACCAACAAATTAAACAACACGCAAATTAAATGTTTTTGGCAAGTATTTTTAAAATATTTGTTTGATTCATCATGATAATAAAATTATCAAATTCTACCCCCTTTTTGCTGATGTTAATGAAAAAATGACGAGTTATGATATTCAGCCGAGTCATGAATAATTCCGTGCGATTTTTTTCACTTTTCCCATTTATGAATTTGTTTTTTCCTTTTTTTAAGAAATTCGGGAATAAGAAAAAATTAGGTATTATGAACTCCGTTGAACTTGCCTTTTTCACTATAAATCTTTCCCTTGCACAACCGAAGGGAGTTTACTTAAAGCATAGTTAACACAATTAAAACACAATTTATACACATAAACTTGTATTTTATAGATCTTGTATGTAAAAAAAACACACATAATGCACAAATAAATAATTTATAAACTTATTTTTACATATTTTTTCAAACTGGTGAATTTTAATAATTTTGATTACTCTCTCACTTAAAAAAAGAAGGGAGAAACAAAATGTAAACAAACAAGCAAAACAATGAGGTTCGTAATGCGGTGATGCCACGTATTAATCTTTTTTGTTGTTTTCTGGAGAAAGTTATTTTCCGTGAGAAATAAATTCCGAGGGAATATTCATGATTGGGGTGATTAAATTATCAGCTGAAGACACTATGGGGGCAATTATGAATAAAATTCTGCTAGAAATTTTTCCCTGGGAACAATTCAAACTTATAGCAAGTAATAGGGAAAACAAAAAAAATTCTAATTGGAAAAGGGAGAAATTTCTCGCTGAATTTTATTCATAATTGTCCTGTATGTTATGATTCGTTATAAAAGATAAATCAGTTATTTCTTGTTGCCTCTAAGTCGCCTTCAAAATTTGTTATTTTTATTCGAAGATGCAGTTGTTCTTTGAATGCGCGCAGTGCAGTGAAGTTAAATTGAAGTAAAAATTGTATACATATCTTTTGCAAACATTTTATTCAGAAATTATGCATTGGAGCAAAAATGCAAAAGAACAAGTATTGATTCTATTAGTTAATAGATAAATAATTAATTAATAATATATGTATATATGTATACATATAATTAATAATGAATGCATAAGTAATGTTATGCAATGAATTATACATTTGATTACAAAAAATTAATTATAAAATTCATTCTTTGGACGCATTAAAATAATGCATTACTTATCTAGGACATTTTCTGTGTTAACCGTAGCGAGTTCTGGAATGAAAATTATGTATGCTATGCATTACCTTCTCCTTTCCTTTTCCCACTGGGTACTTTTTTCCCGGGAAGTTTTTTTATCCACGCTTTAATAAAAAATGGGAGAAAAATTCATAATATTTTTGTTTGTTTATGATTGGGCTGATAGTGAAGAACGAATATATACAAATAGTTCAGTTTTACTAAACTTAGGAATAACTATACGAAACTTTATCCCCAAGTTATAGTAATGGCCCTGAGGGGAATAAACTTGTAACGTTCAAACAACGAAGTAATTTGTTTGTTAAACAATTTAATTGACTGGTATACACAAATAGCATGCATGTAGTACTCGCATGTGGGTGTTTAATTGAAATTAAAATTTTCGTAAATTTTGTTTAATGCATGCGCTCCTTATTTATCTTCTTTCTTTGGTGACGCATTTACATACACATATTCCATGCTAAATGAAAAAAATATGTGTATGAACTTCGGGCGTATTCAAAGCGGTTGCGTTGGCTTATTCCAAAATCGAAGCAACACACTTTTTGTCAATGGTGCGTATAAGTGCGAATGAATGTCTGTGTCTTTTATATTCAACTCCTACAATTTAATTTGTGTAGCAAAATCCAAATATTGACTGACAGACAAACGTTTATATAAGATATTCAATATATAAAATATTAAATACATATTTCTGTTACATGTGCATGGCTGGCTATAGGTGGAATTATAATTTTGGTTTTTAACGCTTGTGCCATGTTTCCACGACAGCAATATTGTGTCAACAGTGAAAAGGCATTTTAAATTTTTTGTTGTAAGTTTCTCACAATATTATTTTTAAAATTTTTTATATTTCAATAATTGAAATTTATTTGCTGGTGTTTTAGCATATCTATATACGTATTTCATTGGCGCTTGAACCAAATCATCAGTAGACTTCAACCACAAATTTTTAACAGTCACAAATTCTGTGCATAAAGTAAGAGGTTTGTGACTGATAAAAATTTGTGGTTGAAGTCTACTGATGATTTGGTTCAAGCGCCAATGAAATACGTATATAGACATGCTAAACCACCAGCAAATAAATTTAAATTATTGTAGTATTTACACTTCTGACAATATCCCAAATAAATAAATTTAATTTTTTATATTTTTTATATTTTAAATATTATTTTGACATATATTTACTTCACATCCAAAGTTAAGTAATAAAATCAGAAAAACGCATCTTTGCTATGTCTTCCTGAAAAATCCATGACTTCTTTTGAATTAATAGCTCTTAATGATGTCAATGAAAAAATAAACCAAACATAAATTGAAGTAGATATTTTTATTTACACAACTTTGTAAATGTGTAAATTATAAATGCGGTTGTTGTGGAGACATTGTGTTAACTATGCAGGCAGAAAGCGCATTGGCAGACAAGCTGTAAGCGCAAAAGAATTCTGTGTGTGTTTGGAATTTAAAATTAAATTTGTTTTGTTGACTTGGCAGCGTATCAAGAATACTTATACATATTTAATATTTTTTAAATAGATTTTAACACGCACTCTTATCATTTAAGCATTCGAAAAGTGAAAATAACTATTGAATCATGATTTCGTAAGCAAATGTTGGCACAGCTGAAATTATGTAATTTGAATTTATGTATTAATTTTCAAAGGCAAATAAAATAGTTAAATTGAATGTTAGTTGAAGTAAAATTATAAAAATGGCTAATATGTGTGGGGATTAGTAAATATCATATTAAAGTACATAATTTTGGCTTCAAATATATAAATTACTAAAATTATTATTTTTTCATCAACTAGTCCTAGTTAAAGATATTTTTTTTTTTAGCAAATCTAACATAATTTTTTTTTGCATGTTTTTTATTTCTAAGTCACAAACATATTTGTTTAAAAAATATCTCCTGTACAGTTGATGAAGAAAATGCTAATAAATTTTATTTTTATAAATTTTTTCTTTTTTGATTAAATCTTCTGGCAAACAAATCTTAATCCTCTTTATGAGTCAGATACATTTATGTGTATTGTAAATATATATATATATATATATCTATGTGTATGTGCTTGTATTTTGTATACTGAAAAATTTATTTTAAAACCAAGTTTAACCACCTGACTAACAGAAATAATGAATATACAAAAAAACGTTGATTAATGATACAAAAAAATTTCTGTTTTTTTAGTTGCAAATAATGGAATCGACTAAAAAATGTATTTTGTTTGTGTATATTTAATTTCGAAATATAGAAAATTACTGAAGTACATTGTAGTGTCCACAATTTTGAAGACTTAAATTAAATATGGAAGTTCCCTTAGACTACATAGTGAGTATTGCTATAGTCAGATTTATTGTAGCACGTAAATAAATTAATTAGATAGAAAAACACATTTTATTTATACATAAAACTAGATTTTATATTCAAATATAAAATGTGTAAAATTGTTTTATAAGCATATGGACTAGATAACTTCGATGGCTTTTCTATTGCAGCCACAGTGGGAGTTTGGTGTCGAAACGCTTATTTTCCTACCACTCAATTTCAAATATCGTATAAGAGTCTAAACACAATGTTTGCGGTGCGGTGCGATTTCTCGTTGCGGGAGAGAAAAATAAACATAATACAACGGAAGACGGCGCCGGCAATACTTGTCATTGTTTGTTTAAATTTTCGTTAATTTTTTTGTACATACATTTTTATAACTAAAAACAAAAATTATTAATATTTTATACATTCGTACATATTTTTGATATATTTTTTAAACTTTTATAATCTATGAAAAAAATGTTTGAACTTCAAAATCATGTTTTTTTTACAAAAATGTTGTGAACACAGCCAATTATTCAAAAACTACGGCAACGTCAGCAAGAGAAAGAGTATCAAAAATTGAGAGAATAAGAAAGTCCGCAATGAAAATAAAATAGATTTTAATTTTATTCCGCTCCGCAGTCCGGTTTTTTACTTCAAAATCGTATGGAAAATCGCACCGCAATAAATAATCGTTGCATTGTGTTCAGACTCTAATGCAGTTTTGTAGAAAAATTTTAAAATTTATGTTTATTTTATGGGTTTTTAAAAAAATTTTATGCATTTTAATTTTGAAAAGTTCAGGTAAGTCGATCCAAGAAGGGTGGTATTAAACAAGAAATGGCTTATATTGTCACGCTACTCAGTGGTCCATACATGTATCATTTTCTTGTTAATACCATTTGTCATTAATATATGTGCATATGTATTAGTGATGTAACGAATGTCAATTTTTGATATTTGCAAATACGAATATGAATAGGAATATTTGAAACGATATTCGCGAATAGAAATATTATATGCAATATGAAATATAAAAAAATTTTTCTGAAAAAGGACTTTACACTCTTGTTGGCGTACTTAAAAGTTAATAAAAAGTGCCCAAAATTTAAATGATCGTCATTGAATAATATTTGAAAATGATACAAAGCACAAATTTCTATAAAAAAAAATTCATGTATTTGTACAAACTAAAATTTTACTGCCTTATTCATAAAAAAATATTTCAGGTTTATTAAGCGCTTATTTGAAATATATCTATATGAAATTTATCAAATAAACCTGAAATAAACCTAAAATATTTTTTATGAATTAGTCATTTATTTAAATTTCGTTTAGGATTTATGCATTTATTTATTTAATTTATTTGGAAAAATATTCGTATTCGTATTCGCCTGAAAATAGCCAAAGATTCGACAATTCGAATATGAATACGAATATTCGTGCATCATTAATACATACATATTTATTTGAAAAACATAGCATTTCTCCTTAAATTAAAAAAAATTATGCCCAAATCTATCAGCCCAATTATTAATATTCCCTCGGAATTTATTTCTAATGGAAAATAATTTTCTCGAGAAAACAATCCTCCAATCATAAATTCCTTATGAACAAAAAAGAGTTATACGTAGCATCACCACATTACGAACTTCATTGTGTTGCTTGTTTGTTGACATTTTGTTTCTCCCTTTTGTTGAGTGTGAGAGTAAACAAAATTATTAGAATTCACCAACTTGAAAAAATATGTAAAAATAAGTTTATAAATTATTTATTTGGGCATTATTTGTGTTTTTCCACATAAAAGAACTATAAAATACAAGTTTATGTATATAAATTTTGTTTTAATGGGGTATTAAATATGACTCTATGTAAACTTCCTTCTGTTTTGCAAGGGAAAGATTTTAGTGAAGTTTTTTTATTCCCGCATTTAGTAAAAAAGAAAAAAAACAAATTCATAATAGGAGACAAGAGAGAAGTGAAAAAATTCGCGCGGAATTTTCGTTCATGATTGGATTTTAGATTTCTCTTGATTAAAAGAAATAATAATTCTCAGAAATTTTCAAAAAATATTGACAAAAACCTATTGCATATTCTTAGGCCAGGTATTTATTGCATTTATTAACAATTGGGACAAACGAATGGCATAGACATAATTATATATTACAATAATAATAATAATATTAGAAATAATAATGGATTGCCAGAAAATCTATTCGGAAAAGCTCAAAATACATGTGTATGTATGCATATATTTCTGTCTGTTTATCCTTAGTTTGTGTTTTTGTATGTTAATGTTGGTACCCCTTTTTTGTCTTGTACGTAGTTTGTTTTTTGTGTGTCAATGTTGGTACCCCCACATTGTTTTATTGTATGGATTTCATGCGCGGCGCACAGTAGGGTGAATGGTAGAGAAAGTGGCGATTAATTCATAGAAGTCGTAATTTAAAAAAAATTACAAAAAAAATTTAACCTTTTATGCGCTTTTTTGAATTTTGGAGAAAATGGTCTTATTTGACTAGTTTTGCTGTAACTTTCGAATGAAAAAAGGTAAATTAGCAAATGAAATTGTAAATTAGAGCATACTTTTATGCCTTTAAAAACAATAATTTTTTTAATTTGAAATTTATTTGCTGGTGGTTCAGCTTGGTCTATATGCATTTCATTGTTGCTGTAACAAATCATCAGTAGACTTCAACCACACATTTTGAATAGTCACAAGCCTCTTATCTTATGCACATACTTTCAAGAACTATTTGAGTGCGAGTAAATAAATAAAATAAATTTCAAATTAAAATATAATTATGACAATATGTCGAATAATAAATTTCTTAAACAATAATTTTTTTGTTTAAATAAAAAAAATAAATATTTAATATGTATTTTTCAAATTGATCTTAGCAACTGGAATTCTCTCACAAAAACCTTCATAAATCAAAAATCGCACAAATGCGCAAATAGGTATTCTGGGATTTATTAGCCAAAACATTTATGTAAACAAAAAATAATTTTTTAAATGCCCATATACCTGAAGTTGACAATTACATTAAGGGTTTTCATGAGAACTCTTAAAATTGCCATTTGTCCAAGTCCAAAAAAGCAAGAAGATGATGTTTACAAAATGCACAATTGCACATCTTAAGTTTACGAGCCAAAATTATTGGGCAAACTTAACAGGTCTGTGTAGGTAAATTTCTATACAATTTTTGACATTTTATTTACGAGAGTGTAAAAATGCACAATTGCACAGCTTGCGAGACTTTTGAACAGTCTCATGAAAACCCTTATTATAAAACTTTTAATCAACAAAAAATATAATCACTTGAAATATCAAAATTTTCTCTTTTAATCATTGCGCGCAGAAATAACTACATTTATTGAACTTTGAACACACACTGCAAATAAAGTAAACTACCAAGAACTTTTATTTTTGCAGTTAGTGATGTAGAATTTTGTCTTCTTTCATATGTTACCAATTACGGTTGTGAAAGTTAAAGTTCATCTTTTGAATTAATCGCCACTTGTGAAGGCTTTCACCCCACAGTACGGTGGGTGTTACTGAATTTGATGAAACTAGTAGAGGTAGAAAACTATCGATAGTGTTACTATCGAAAATTTTATATAGTTAAAAAACTTTATCGATATCGATTCAATACGATTATTATATTTGTATGGTTATCGTATAATATTTACACTAACAACTCCAAACAAAATTTTTTAAAAACAGAACACAACAGAACTATATTTATCAATTCAATAAATAACAAAACTAAAATAATTGTTTTAAAAAAATTGAGATCAATTGAAAAGATTATGAAAAGCCACATATTTAATTTTTTTTTGCTTTTAGAGGTGTATCATTTACTATCGATAGTGACTAGAGCATATCGATTTTTTCAAGTATTAATCGATTGCAGAATAAAAACATCGACAGTTACAAAAAAATTTAAATTGGGGGACACTCGCGAACTTTTCTCCCCCCAACAGTGAACTCCCTATTAATAATATAACTTTCCAAAAGATTTTGTGTGTTTATTGGCAAATACGAGCATGTCTTCAATTTTAAAACTAGGTCTTCGTGCCATTTTTATCAAATGCCTGAGAAACATCAATAAAGAGAGCAAAACAATAATTCTTTTCTTCAAATGTTCTTTTTACAACTTGCAGCAGATGCATAACGAAACAGTCCAAACTTGTACAAAGTTATTCAAAAGCGTTCTAGATAACAATTTTTGTGTAATTTTGAGAGCAAATGAGAGAGTGTTTTTTTCATTTCCTGTACGAACTTTTTCTTCTGGCTTATTAAGTTCGGACAAGAATTAAATAATCAGCTGTGTTTTGTTTACATATGAAACTGCAAAAATAATCAGAAAATTTGAAAATAAAAGAAAAAATTAATTTAAAAATTTACTAAAAAGCAAGGAAGGTTGGTCTTGTTTTAAGAGACTTGAATTTGTAAGTAATGCCAATGATGCAAATTTTTGTTTTTGTAGGTGCAACTAAAATTATTTAAATTAAATTTAATTTAAAAAGTAAGCAGCATTAGTATTTCAAATTGTGTAAATATGTTTTTTTGCGTTCCAGCAATTTGGGATAATTTTGTCACATTTAGAGAGAGTAATTTTCTTTTTACTCTCATTAGTCAGTACGAAATTGCACGAAATCTTGTGGAACACACCTATTATTCCTCCTATTAGTGCTGCCATAAACAGCTGTTTATATTTCCATTTGTTTATTTATTTCAAAAGTGCAAAAACAAATACATATTTCTAACCATCAAACAGATGTTTATGGTTACGGCGAAAAATCAAAATTACAACTAACTTTGATGCTATTTGCTCATTAATAATTATTACATGAAATTTGGCTTACAAAGCGATACGAACTTTAGCCTGTTCAAATCATAAATATAAAATTCCATTGGTTTCTATGTTTATGATTATGGCTATGGAGTTATGGCGATTCATCTATAATCAAATCATTAGTTCGAACAGCTGTTTTGTATGGTTATGCTTATCGCACGTTTAATTGAACCTTAATTTGGTTTATGAAATACTATTTTTTCTCTTTATATAAAGGAGAAAAATATAAACTGAACTTTCGGAAATAAATGTTTGAACATTGTAGAATATAAATCAATTTGTAGGAATTAGTAAGTTTTCCTATTCGAATTGAATTACATAACAATCCCCTAAGCTCTTATAACAAGTTTTTTAACTTAATTTGAATAGTTTACTATTAGATCAATAATAAAATATATTTACCAAACGCTATCGAATTAGACTGTCTGAAGTTTTTAATTAATTAAAGTTACAAAGTTAGTTAAGTAGGAAACTTTTTTGATATAATATTTATATTTTTAAAATATTATTCAACGTAGCGTTTTATTTGTACTAATCCTAAAATAAATTGTCTAATTTATTAATCGATTGCTGGTCTCACGATTTTTCCTGATTGCTTGCAAGTAACAACGAAGCACGTTAACCAACCAACTGATATAAATCCATTAATAAATGCGTTTTTGTTTATTTCTTATAAATTAATTTGTAATCTTACTCGTATTTATAAGCTTTTCTTTTTGCTTGTAATAATCGTATTATTGCTAAAACATTCAAATGTTAATTTCTATTCAAGATGAGTATACAACTTTTTTTTTGATATGGCAAATACAAAGTCTGTATGTTCTTTGTCAGATTTGTGTTGGCGTTATGAATGTCTTGTTTTGTAAATATTGTTTAGCTGTAATCGGCATTCTTGAAATGTTGCCTGTCGTTTGAACGTTCTCGGAAACAATGATTATTTCTTAAAATTAAAATAACAAAAAGAGAAAACATGAAAGATTAAAGCAGTAATTAAAATGATTTTTTTTAAAGAAATTTTTATGTTATTTTTTGTAAGTTATTTTTATCTCAAATTGATTCTGACCAGTGGGTTTTGAGAAGAAAGTTTATTAAAGTGTTTTGTGTGAGTATGTAAGCCATATATTGAGTTACTACATTTTATGTTTATCAGAAAATTTGTATTGAGTAAATTTCAGTCATCAGAAAACTTTACTGCCCAGCAAAAAAATCGTAACTACTTCCAAAGGTTTACCAATTTCATTGCATACCAATAAGTATAGGTAATGAATTTTATATTCTTAGGCTGTTCTTTATATACAATATTACTCGAGACAACTTTTTAAGCGAATACCAATCATATAGTTGTCATCCTATGACAACTATATGTTAAATTCATTGATGATTGAGCAGAAATGGAACTACTTGGAGCTGAGTTTATCAATGCAGCAACCAATGATTTGTATTGTCATTTTTAGCTAAGTTGTAATAAAAATCTGACTGCAGTATCAGTAAAAACTTGTTTTCACTGCAATTTTATTTATAATGGCAAGTGTACATCTATGATTTAAGCAAATCTGTGTATATACTTATATTAAAGATTTATTTCTTTTTGTGGAATTTTTATGACAGGTTCTTAATTTTATAAATAATAATAATAATTAAATGTGTATGTATACATATACATATGTATATATACATATATATATGTATTTATGCATGTGTATGTTTGTATTTATAGTTATCAATTATTTATCGTAAAAATTAATATATTTTTATTTACTTATTTTATCTGAATATGATGTCATTTCGTTATTAACTATTTAATGAAATAAATTGGGATGTGTTTTTTATGAATAAAATAAATATTTTCATTGAACATTATTATGCACAACAAACAAACAAATACACTTCATATTATTTTTATTTTCTAATTTTTTTTTTACCTGAGCTGTTTCAAAGATTTCATTAGAAGGTAAGAAAATTACTAACTTGCTAAACTCTTGAACCTAAAAATTAGTTAAAAACTCAAATACTCGTACATATATTTGATGTCTTATATTTTAAAAGTACGTTTCACTTAATATTTCTTTGTCATGTGCTTTGAGTGGGCAAGTGCTATGTAACATTCTGTGACTTTGAGAATACTTCTAATATCTTGAAACACTCAGCCAAGGCACATTTATTTCCAGGTAATATCAACATTAAAAAAATACAACAAAGAAAAACACAACAACATGGCTTTTAGTTTATCTAAAATATCAAAAATAAAATTTGTTGTAACACAATAATAACAAAAATTATTCACAACAAGTTGAAGAAATTTCAATGTTTAGCACTTTTCACAATTTCTTAATTCTTTTTTTCGTATTTTTAAAATTGTTTTCAAAGAATATTTTTAATAAAATATTTTTCATATTGAAAACTTTTTAACATTTTTTTTTAATTTCTCTTTAAATGTTTGAAGTTTCGGATGAACTTTAATTAAAAAAAATAGCTCAGCTGCATTTCCGCTACTACCTGGTAAATGTGCCTTGCACTCAGCTTGAGCAAAGCAAAGTGTTTCATATAAAGTTAACAAAAAACAGATAAAAAGTTTTCTCCTATTAACACTTTTAATTGCAAAAATAAATACAAATAATTAGTTTAAAATTTAGTTAATTGAATAAAAGTTTAATTCAACGTTTTACTGAGTCAGTTCAAATTTTGTTTAAAATAATAATTAATTAAAAATTGATTTCAAAATAAACGAAGTAAATTTTGTTGCATCGTTAGTTTATTTAATTTAATTTTTAAAAGTCAGATATTGAGATTGACATTCATTGCATTTGAGAGCATGCAATTTACCCAGGTATGAAAGCTTTAATTTTATGGGAAATTATTATAAATTTTTCACTATAAGCATTTTTGATTGAAATAGTTTGAAAATTTAATTGAAATGAATTAACTATAACTATGTATATTCATCACAAAGGTGAACTTGTTTTCTGATAATAAAACTTAAACAAATAAAATATTTTTGCAAAAGAATCTGACTTATGTATGTATATAATATTCCCAGACCTGGCCTCAATACAACTACATATTTAAAAAGCATATAAAATACTTTTGTATGAAAATTATTAACAGCAAAAATACAATATTGTATAATTAATTATACAATGTTGTACATATTTTCATTTTTGATGAGTTTAGAATCAAATTAATTTTTAAATTTTTTTTGTAGTTGTTATAATTAAGCTTAACGTATGTTAACGCACTTATTATTTTACTTATTTGATCAAATATTGTGTCTTAGAAATACATGGGAATCTCAAAATTTCACAGAATGCTGTAAAGTTTTCAATATATTGCTAATACATCTATTGTTATTTTGATGAAAGGTTTACAAATATCTAAGGGATTTACATACATATGTCAAAACAGCGAAGCTTTCAAAAGAATGCGAATGATAAATGAAGCCATGATCCTTCCCAAATAATTAATTATTAATTTTAAACAGTTTGTAGAAACAAGCATTACGTAATTTATTCTTTAATAATTTTGAAATCCATTTTGTTACGATTATAAATAAGTATTCTAAAGATTAAAGTATTCTAAAGACGTTTCTCAATGTCTTTGTATTTGTTTCCTTTTTACATACATACAAATAACAAAAAAAATAAAAATAATAAAAATACCGCCTGATTCATACATAGTTTAAATTTTATTTACTTTTAAGTATGCCCCGAGTTGTTGTCTTAAGTCTTTTGTTTGCTTCTCAAATTTAAATTTAGCACCGAGTTGCTGTCTTAAGTCTTTTATTTTCTTTCAAATATTAAATGTACACCGAGTTGTTGTCTTAAGTCTTTTGTTTTTTTCTCTCTCTATTGACAGCATCGTTGAAGTATGTGGTATGTGTCTTAAGTCTTTTTCCACAACATTGTTGCCAAAGCAGGATTTTAGTAAATAATTTAGCAGATCTAATTTAAAGTCAAACAAACGTTTATAAAACTTTTTTTTCGTCTTTACTTAAAAGGTATTTTAATTAATTTACAAAGACCAGCAAACACTCAATCTTACAAACGCACTCAATAAATAATTTGTTACAAACTGCATACATACATATGTATGTATACAAGCTATAAATATTATATTTCAAAATAGCTTGTCATCATTCCGGTACTTTTATTTGTCTGTCCATCCAAATGTCTGTCTGTTTCTATAACTGATTGTGGTGGCTGGCAGGGTAGCTGCTTAGCTTGTTAGCTTGTCTTTGTACAGTTTGTTATGGATTTAAAATAAAATTTAGAAGGTATACAACTACAATAACAAGCAAACCATCAACTTGTTAATGTAATATTGAGCTAAAAACCCACTCTCTCAAATGTCTATGATCAAGTTTAATACGAAAAATATAAATAAAATAAAAAAAAAATTAACAAGAAAGATAAACTACAATATGTATTTATGTATCTATTTCTGTAGGTTTTCTTTAGTGCATGCATGTGTAGATAAAAGCTTACATACTTACATGTAATACTAGACAAAAATTTCAGAAAAATAAAATTAATAAAAAATAATAATAAACAAATTCAATGTATGTAAATAAACTTGAAATTATATGTTTGCATGAATGTGCAATAGACGCTGTCAAGCGTTTTGAATACAGAAAAAAAATTTAATTTTACCTTTAATTCGATATGACCTTAAAAATGTATAAGTAGAGAAAAATATTTCAATATCTTTTTATTTAGTTTTTACATCATATTCAATGTTTATTAATTAATTCTTGATTTGTTTGCCAATAATCCCATAATTAATGGAATATTATTTGATTAAAGAATTGTTGTTAAATAAAGTTTTTTTCAAACCATAAATATTGTAGGTTTTGAAGATTAGGTACGGTTGAACACTATTCTGTTTTTCAAAAAAAAAAAAAAAATAAAATATATATTTTGTTTTGTTGTTTCAAATTGATAACATTCATTCGTTTTACTAATGAGCAAAATGTTACTAACTAATACAAAAACTTTTTGTATCCTCTAGTCGTATTTAT
This sequence comes from Tachina fera, assembly GCA_905220375.1. NCBI lineage: Eukaryota > Metazoa > Arthropoda > Insecta > Diptera > Tachinidae > Tachina > Tachina fera. The sequence goes on along the minus strand of LR999967.1, from coordinate 95,060,956 downwards.
TTACAATTTGAGTGTATACCTCATTGTTTTTATTTGAAAAGTTCGAAAAATATAGTATCTTTTAAAAATCTACCTTAAAAAAAATGCAGTTATGGGTTTAAAAGAATGTACTATTTTTTGCCTACAAATATCCAAAAATTAATGAACTACAATTTGCCTACAAATATTTAACTTTTTTGACAAAAATTATTGTCAGTTGATCGTAAAATTAGAGTTAAAGCAGAATTAGTTTGCACGTGCTGTTCTGATTTTAATCAGCTGTTTTGTTTTTGTTTAGTTGAAAATCTGTATGTGTGGTTACTTTTTCCTTTTTCGTTCTGTTCTGTTGCGGACAGATCTGAAGAAAATAGAATTCAACGTTAAGGCTCAACTATAATGTGAATCAGCGAACTTAAGCAACTGTGCGGTTACATATAAAACGTATGTGGCAAACTATAATGTACTTATGGAACTTTTCGTCAAGTTTCGTCAAATGTCATTTGCTTAAGTTAAGTGCCAAAGTGAACGCACATTCCGTACGGAAAACACTGTTTTTGCATTTTTTAAACTCAAGCAAACAGCAGCAGAAAATATTCATTGATTTTAAATATTTTTTTATTGTTTCTTATTTTAAACTCTAAAATAAAGCAAAACTTTTATTTCCATTTTTTGTTTTACAATACACATATACACACATACACATGAGTTTATTTTTTTATGTTCATTGTTGTACTTTTTAGTAGGCAAAACAAATAAAACAAGTAATAAAGTGGTGGATATAATTATATGTGAATTTTGAATAGATTAGGACATTCCAACAAGTTAATTTGATTGAATTGCATTCATTTAGTAGTTATAAAAAGAAACAAAATTACTAAAAAATTGTGAACAATACCCATATGTGCAGCTGTGGCTAAAAAATACTTACGTGCATGTAAGTACATTGTGGCCAACTAAAAGTCACATCTGAATTGCTTAAGTATTTGACAGACATATCGTTCAATTCTGGCATTTGCTTAAGCCAGCATATTCATATTATAGTTGGGCCTTTAAGTGACAGCCAAAAGTGTGTTAGTGTGTTTTGTACAAGTGTAATCAATTCTTTAGGTTGCCAGCTGATTTTTTTTTAAAGAAAAAGTAATTGCAAAATATTTTATATGGAAAAGAAGGGCACAGAACAGCAACGGAAAGCAAAGACTAATGAAGCCTTTAATTTATTAAAAATTAAAATACGAATTTTCTTTGTTTTCAAAATTTTCCCGGTGCATAAATTTTTGTCTTTGCATATTTTATTGAAAAACTGGAAAGTACTAAAATAAGTACTTTCACATAGTGATATAAATAAGTGCTTCTGTTATTCACTACGGGGAAATCATTCACCCTTATCGTGAATTTCAACGGAATAAATTCTAGGAATTAATTTTTTATTCCCATGAACAATAAATTGGCATCACCAATTGTTAGGGAATGTTAGGGATTCACCTATTGCTTAGGAACAATATTTTGTTCCGGAGAAATTTTTTTCATATGGAGTTTTACGTTTCTCTTTTTGAGAAAGAGAGAAGAGAACAAATTTTGTTTGGAATATTTTCAGTTTGAGATGGTTAAATTTTTATTTTTGTCCGGACCAAATCAAACTGAGCTGCCAAGAATTTTAATATTTTCAGCCAAAAACTGAAGTGAATTGAATTGTTATATGAATAATAAACAAAAGCTTTCCTCTTTCTCTTCATTCACCGTCTGTCTTCTCTGTACTATTCCTTTCCTAAAGAAGTTATGGACTACTTAGTAATAGTAGTAGGCGTTCATTGCCTGAGTGTTATTTCTCTTTAAAAATAAAATTAGATAAATAAGTACGACGCATTACTTTTTAAACCATTAAAAAATCTTAAAAAAATATTGCTGTGTAGTAACAGTAAGTATGTACCAATTTGCTAAATATAAAACTAATTAGACCTGAATTTGAAATTTATTTGCTGGTGGTTTAGCTTTGTCTATATGCATTTCATTGTTGCTGTAACAAATCGTCAGTAGACTTCAATCGCACATTTTGAATAGTCACAAACCTCTTATCTTATGCACAGACTTTCAAGAACTATTTGAGAATTTACAAATAATAATACCCCCAAAAATCACAAAAGAAAAATAAGCATAGTAGGCGTAGAAACTTATACAAACCTAGCAAATAATTTATATTCGATATGAATCTATTTTATTTATTTACAGCAACAATGAAATGCATATAGACAAAGCTAAACCACCAGCAAATAAATTTCAAATTAAGGTGTACTTGTGACAATATGTCGAATATAAAAGTAATTACATTACCATATTAATAATAGTTTTTAATAAAAGGTTAAATGAACATTATGGCACATTTATATAAAAGCTTGTCCTTTTATATAAATGTTCTATAAAATGAAAAAAAAAAACTTTAAATTAAATCTAACCCATCAGTTATTGCATTAATCAACTAGATAATGGAGCGATACACAACTCAAAGACGTCAAATTATTTTTACAGCTTATTTCATAAATTTTCAGTCCGTTTTTTTAAAGCAGCCTGGATCAGGGAAGGCATTGAGAATTTTAAAATTATACCAACAACTTTAAGAAATTTTACTTTTTTGACCTCAATTGTACTAAAATATTTTTTTAGTACAAATTACATATTTTTGTTTGTTTTTATTAAAATAATCGACTTTGTTATGGCCAGCGAATCGTTTTTCTTGCTGCGTTTTGCTTTCACAAGACTGTTTTCAAGGAGAAGAATATGAGTTTCATTGTTCAAAAGAGAAAATTGACATATGTAATCGTTTGAAAAGAAATGCAGAGTGATACAGCGGAGATTCCTTAGATGTACTAAATTAGTCATTGGTGTACTATAGTAATTTCCCAGTTAAAATAGTACCAAAAAAGATACAATTGTACCAACTTTGCCATCCCTGGCCTGGATTCCGTCTTCGTTTTTTTGTTTCCTCCTCGAGTACATTAGGAATGTTGCAAAAAGTGCCGGCTTAGTATTGCTCGTTCGAAGGAGAACATCGCTGCTGTTGTCAACGATGTCATACATTTATAATCCATAGACATGAACGAGACGACGATGTACAAAATTATTTAATAGCAGGCATTTGTTACAGCGAATTTTAGTGTACCATTTGATAATGTTCCCCTACAAAGTGCAACTGTTCACGAATTGCTGCCTGCTGACTTTCAGATAAACTATACTCTGTTAAACTTGGTACAAGAAGAGGACGATTTTATATCAAAAGTCATAATGAGCACCGAAGTCCATTTCCACTTAAGTAGTTATGTTAAAAAAAAAATAAGTTTGTGCTTCTGGTGCCCAGGGAATTCATATGAAATGCATGAAAAGCTTTTGCATCACCTCAAAGTCATTGTTTGAAAAGTGATGAGTCATTGATTGGTCCTTATTTGTTTGAAGACGTCGATGGCAACAGCGTAACCGGAAGTAGTGATCCTTTCAGGCAGATGCTAAAAAAGTTTTTCTGATGCATGATGTTCCTGCATTAGGCCTCGATCTTTGTTGGTTTCAACAGGATTGTGCAAATGCGCACACAGCCCGTTGAGCGAGAGATTTAAAGACACAAATTTTTAGGTGGGATGATTTACCTATTTTTTATTATTTTGTTACTATTTTTTTTAAAGAGAAGTAACACTCAGGAAATGAATGCCTACTACTATTATTAGGTGTTACTTTCTTTAGAGAAGACAGGTGGTGAAGGAAGAGAAATCTGCTTTTTGCACGTTTTTAATAATGCAATGCTGCAGCGCCTCTGGCGTATTAAATTTTTTTTTAAACTGTGCTTAATGGCCATTTTACTGGTTATTTCACTTTGCCGATGATTCCGTTGATATCTAAGAAATATTCAATAACAAGCAGCGAAAATAGCCACCTGTTCTATTGCTACCACCTGATGTGAAATTGGCTTGCATTAGTTTTTGTTTTTGAAACCTTTCGCTTTTGAGTTCTAGTATTTTTCGCTCTTAATATACCATTATTTCAAATGATAAATAAGTTCTCTTGAAATCATATAAATTAAACCTTCAAAGTAGTATTTGAGGCGTGACAGAACATTTATTTTTAGCATTAGAATGTCAATGAAATCGTTTTTTCAATTTCAGATGGGGCTTAACTTTTCTTTCCACCCACTGTAATAATATTGGTTTTTTATTTAAACATACATACACACATACATACATAGATATATACATACATATATAATGCACTTACTGCAATTTTGAAATACTGAAATTTTTAAATGTGCAAAAGGAAGAACATCATGTCTTAATTTGATCGTGAGTATTTGCCCACATGCAATATTCATACAAAAAAATAATAGTGAATGACAGATAAAATGATATTTCACAATGCATAACTTTAATTATAAAGGGTGTTCAAAACTTTATGCATAACTCGAATTAAATGAAAATGAGATGTGTAAACATCTAGTAATGAATTTTTTTTTAATATTGGCTTATGGTAGCTAAAATAAGGTATATAAATTTTAGTTAATTTAATTATTATTCTTCGAACTTAATTTGTTTCGATATTTAACAGGCTAAAGTTCGTATCGCCTTGTAAAGCAAATTACATGTGATAAATATTAATGAACAAATAACATCAAAATAAATTTTGTTTTAATTTTTGTAGTTGTGGGGCTTTGTGGAGAATTTTTCATATTCAACTGGAAAACGTCAAATAAAAATTTTGATAAAGCTTGGGACTGTGGGTTTACAAAATTTGTATTAATATCTCCACCCATAATAATTGGCATGATTTGGATTGTCGTGCACCAGCTTCAGTGTAATGAAGATATGTTGTAATATAATATTATAAATTTTTTATGAAGTTTGCTATATATGTTTTAAACAAATATTTGACATTTAAAACGCTCTTTTATTTTTTAACTTTTTAACAAAATTATCCCTACTGGCAACACTATTACACTTCACAAGCAATTTTTATTAAAATTAAAGTTGCTTCTGAATGTATGCTTTAAAATTCGGTTGAGTGTATTTCTATGCAGCTGTTAAGTTTCTCTGTACTTCTTGTTCGTATGATTACACTAATACACTCATACATAGCTCACATCGATGTGATGACGCTTTACGATCTTACTCAAAATTTGTGATTGTATTGTGAAAAAAATTTTAACCCCCTAGCGTATAGATGTTTTTATATCAAAAATAATCTGAATAAACTAGCAAGTTAATTGAATTTATACATTAAATATTTTTCTCATTAAATTCTTATTTATCTATTAACGGCCTATTTCACAATGTACAATTAAGACCTAACAGCGTCCTTAACGGTAAGTTTTGTATGAAGAACTGTCAGTTAAAGTTCATCTTATTTTAAATTGAATTATATAGTAACTCGTATTGACAACTAACCAACTAGCATAGAAGAACTTCAACCGTCTTGTAGTGAAACAGATCAGAGCATTTTGCTGGAGTCGAACCCACGACCAAGCACACCATAAAGTGTGATTCCTATTGAATCAAAATATTGCATAAATTTCGGAACACCCTTTACATATTCATAATAAGCTCATCTGTAGCCGCAGCTTTAATCATTTAAATTATTTAATTATTATTACTAACATACTGCCTTATTAAAGACAACAGCTACAGCAACAATAACAAGAGTTATTTCAACATACGAATACCACAACAATTGAAGAACTGACAATATTTAAAAAATATTTTAACACATGCATTATTAATGCTAACAATCTTTAAGATACTCGTACACAAGCAGGTATTGTTAACGTAAGATGATTATTAATGTTATGTAGCATATTTAACCTTGAGCCAACAACATCACCACCATCACTCTGTGCAGCATGCATTGTGGTACGAATACAAAATTGTTTGGCTTACTAACACTAATACTCACACTTGTGCAATGTTTGTTTATTTGTTTGTTTGTTTGTTCGTTTGTTTGTTTGTTTGAATGTAGTCACGAGTACTTGTTAAATTAAAAGTGATAATATTTATTAGTCATAAAGATATTTGAAAAATGCAGCTGTTTTCATCAACTCATGTCAATAAACTTGATTTAATTCGTTAAACAAAACAAAAAAAAAAACAAAGAACTACGACTATTAAAAATTCAAAAATGGCAAAATTATTTATGGATATGTTTGGTTTTATTGTTTTTTTTCATTCCACACATTTGAAAGCAAATTTTTATTGTTATTCACCAGTTAAGTATTATTTTTTTTTCTATTTACAATTAAAACAGGTATTTAAAACAAGTTGTTAAAGTGGAAAAAATGTAAATAAATTTGAAACGTATATTCGAAATGTGTATTAATGTTTTAATCTCTGTTGAAATACTTTTGTATTTGAGAATTTTCAAATCTTTGAATAATACCGAAGCTTTGATGTAAATATTCCCCTCCCCCCTTTTTCGACCCATCTATTTTTAAAACAAATGCTACACAATAATTAATTAATTTAGTAGATAAAGAAGAAGCTTTTCATACAAAATATTGTATGCGGAGCTAAAACATTTTTTCATGCAAATTAACCACTTAAATTCTGGTTTTGTTTTTTTTTTGAACTTTTGTAAGGTACACAAATAACCCTTAAACACATTTGAGTCATATTTCTTTTATTTAAGTTGCATTTTGTGGTTGGAAGTTAAATTTTATGAGAAAAAAGAGATTTTTGTAGAATATTTTAATACATTATATGCCTGTTTATGGGGTTATTCCAGCAAATAAATGTCTATTTAAATAAAAAAATATATTTCAACAAATGTGTTGAGCAAAATGGAAGTTAATGGACAAAAATTTAATTCTTTAAATGAGTATAAAACAATATTAAAAGGATACAGCCAAATATAATTCTTCAGTTCTGTAGCCTTGTTATATTTCTTAAAGTTGTATATGAAAAGAAACTTTCAATCAAAATGTTCCTAAACAAAAACAAATTATTTGTAAAATGTTTACAAAGTATGAGTGAGTGTTACTTTTAAACGTTTAACTTATTGTAAGATTTCGTCGGGTGGTTACTGGTTTGCCGAAATAATAATAATGTATCTTAATATTCTGTTAGGCAAAACCAGTAACCACCCGACGATTTGCCTTTTGAAGTAAATAAAAAAAATTGCTAAATCCGACATAGCTCGTAGTTTTGGGGATTTGTTCTCAAATAGGGAATTTTTTTCTGATTGGGTATAAAAATTTCATAAAAATCCCTAGGGGGTTTTTAGTGGAGAATGCAATTTATTCGCTTAGATTTTTGGGGATATCGTTATTATTATATTAAAAAATTCCGTTATTTAGTTTTTCTTTTTTATATTTGTTGTTTCTTCATATAATCATATTTTACTCATTGCTTGTGGTAATATCGTAAAATCTCAATATATAAAAACTTATGTCTGGCAAGTCTAAACATTGTGTGTTATTAATTATTGTGAATCAAATTGTGAATGTTTACTCATAAAAACCAATTTTAATGAATTTCTGTAATTTTTTTTAACTTTTTTAACAATGCCTGCAAATAATTATTTGAGCATAAGAAACAATATAATAAATAACCCAAATGCACACCAGAGATCAGCAATGAATCGTGTTTTTGCTGTTTAAACTCAACTACTATGATGTACGCACACTCTCAATGACATTAATTTATAATAAAGTTGAAATAAATAAAAAAAAAATTACAAAGCACCTCAGCTTGTTTTCTAATTTCAGAAAAGTACTTATACTATTCGCACTATTAACTCATTTAGCTCATGTATATATGTCCCAGTGAAAAAAATGGAAGTCATTCTAGCGGAAGTACATTTTCATTCCTTCCAAAAAATCGATATTTTTAATTTGCCGAGAGTGAGCAAAAAACCACGTAGAAGGCTTATTTTAGTCACACAAAACCTTGTAACTCCTCCATAGTGTTAGAAAATACTCACCAGAATTTAAAAAAAATTTATTTTTTAAAGAAATTTATGAACTATTTTTAGTCTAAAATTTAAAAGTTATTTGCTTAAATTTACATGAAAACACTGTTTCGGGCTTAAATTCGTATAAAAAGAAACGAATTGTTAAAAAAAGCAACTATTTATCATTTTTCCTAGATGAAAATATTATCATAGAACACAAAAAAGGGAATTTTTCTTAACATCGCTTCCAATTCAGTGACCAGGCATCGAAAAAGAGAACTTCTTGCAATGACAACCCTATGTAAAAATCATTAGATCGGATCAAAATTTGCACTACTTCCGCTTCGTAAACTCTACATTTTCATGACTTTTTTGGAGTCTCTTTTTTTACTGAGGTGTGTTTATTTAAAAGTTTAGTCATTAAACAGTTTGCAAGTGTTATACAATATTAATAAATAGAGTTCTTTTTCAATTCCAGCAAAAAAAAAACAAACAACAATAAGCAACAGAGAAATAAATACACAACCTCATAATGAAAACTTTAATGTTCGTATGCGAAGTTTGCATTGTGAATCATACTTATTTATTTTGCATCGTCCATAGGCATTGAGTTAATAGAGTCGAAATCAATAACGTTATAAATATTGCTATGTATGAGTTCGACGCTCACTTCAAACTTTCGAGTGAGTGATTCGTTTCATTGCGCATTGCGTGCAAGAAATTATAAGTCATATTTAACTCTATTCACTTTTTCACTACTCATTTCTGTTCTCTGATGCACACCAAATTACATTTGCTATTTGCAAATAGCTAATTCACAAAAGAAAATCCTGATTAACGCAATATTTGCAAATAAAATGCTTCAGGTTGCCACGATTTCAAATGATTGATAACAAAAAACAATCAATGGATAAATATTGCAACAAAAAACATTGATAGGGAACTGATACACGTTCAATATATATTGTGATATTTTGATCACGATCCATTTTAATGGATTGATGGATCACCAGCGTATGCTATACGTTCAATATTTATCGCGTCAGTATTTACGTTATTTTTGTGCTGTGCGGATCGTTTATTAAAAAATGTCGCGACAAAACCAAAAAAAAAAGGTTAAGCCGACGAGTCCCACAACTCCGGCAATGCCACCAAATTAAAAATAAAGTCTTTCAAAATAATTTTTTCGGTCGTTAATTCCGATTCCACTGGCATAACCCACTCGCTTTCAATTTCTTCTGGCATTACCCTTTATTAAATCAAACTTTACATAAACCTAATAAGCTTTTTTACTTTTTTATTTGTTAAATTTTTCACTGCGTCTTTTATTTTATTTCACTTCTTATTAACGTATCACGATCTAATATCATGAAAATGCTACACGTTCAATATTTATCACGCGATCAGCGATCTGGATTCCATAATTTAGGCCTTTCTGCGATATGGATCACATGCCCTCAATACTGCATGCTACAAGTTCAATAAATATTGCGATACTGTATCGCGTTCAATATATATTGAACGTGTAGCAGTGCCCATAGAAGTAAATAATGATAATTAAAACAAATAACTATTTGATATTTTGCACATTTACACTATACTTTTGTCAACGTAAGTACACGCCAAACAAAATGTTTCGACTTTTTCTGCAGTCAGACTTGTCGTACCGAATTCGTTAAGACATTTCGGAAGTTTCTCTGAACAATTGTTTAATAAAAAATTTAAAAATATTAATGGCCTATTTCTCACCTGCGAAAGAAAACGTTCGACTTACAATTTATATTGAAAACAACAATTAAATATGAAAAGTTGTTTTTGTTTTCAATATAAATTGTAAGTCGAACGTTTTCTTTCGCAGGTGAGAAATAGGCCATAAAACTTTAACTTTCTAAGTAAATAAATAAAATTCTGTGAAAATTGTTTTTCAAAATAAATATAATATGTTAACAAATAAAAATTTTAATAAATATTAAAAAATGTAAGTATGTATGTGCAAATTATTTCGATAAGAGCAGCAACATAGCGCTGAAGCTTTACGAATCCGTACCGACAGATCTTCACGAAGTCGTATCAACCATTTCATATAAAAATCGTAACGATTTCGGTAATGTTTCGGTTCCGGAATCGGAAGATTTTGACGACTAGTTGTTACGAATTCTTTACGAATTCGGAGCATTTTGTTTGTGGGTAAGTTTTCTATGGAAGTGCAAACAAGTTTGTGTACTTTAGCTATGCCGTATAAACAGTGGCTTAATTTATTTTGCAAATATTTTTAATTGCAAATAGTGCACGTATAAACGTAGTAAAAAGTTTTAAATCACAAAATGTTATATACATATGTACATATATTTACATGTTTATATAAATATATGTATATACGGTACATATATAACTTCATTATTCATTTTAATTTTTATGCCAATAAACTATAATTAATTTGCCAAGCATTATAAAACGATTTAACATCACTTTCATAAAAACAATAACTTCAAAGCAGAAACGCACCCATATTATCCACATACATGCATATATAAAAATTAGACAGACACGCTTAAAATAAACTCACGCACAATACTAAACCAACAAATAAATATCACTAACTTGGATTTTAAAATTGATTGATATACATACATATGTACATACTATTCAGACATAAGTATATAAAAAAAAATAATAATCATTGCCAAGTTGAAGACTGCAACTTTCACTTGATTGTAGACTTTTTAACGCGTGTATAACTTCCAATAAAAGCAACAACCACAGCAACAAACTGACTGACACTCTACCACCAACTAATTCTCTTGGTCACAAATCACATTGCAATACCGATTGAAGCTTCGGGCACTGAAAATGATGACAAAGAAATAAAAATATGCAATCGATACAAAAATCTTTGTAATAGATAATTTTTATATATTGTTAATGATGTTGAGATGTTTGATGGATGTGAGTTTTGGCAACAACATTGCTTGGCCGTTTTATTGCAAAGTTTTAATGTTAAAAAAAAAGAAAATCAGATGATGACGAAATACTTGTACATTATTTTTACTACTGTCCAACATTTAGCCAAATCATACGACAAATCTTCTAGATGAAAGATATATCATACATACAATATCTTATGGATTGAAATTGGAAAAACTCAAGAAAATAGGTTCTTAAGCCCAAACAAGTTTGATACGCATTCGATTTCTTTATTGGGACTTCCTCGCCTTTATTCTCAAAAGTAGAGCGAGCAACATCTTGTAAGAACACAAGTGCAATCCGTAATGGATTGCGTGAACATGAATTGTCCCTCTCTTCAGCAAAAGCTAACCTAATCTAAACTATTTTAAAAATGAACAATTTCATTTTAATTACTGACTACGCTATTCCCTCAATGTTTTGAGAACTTCGAGATAAATATGATATGTTTTTGTTTGAAGTTTCTATTGACAATTTTTAGTTTACAAAAAAAATTATTTCTCTCATTAACTCAAAGAACGTCATAACTCAAAAAAGAGATTTTTTTCTTGAAAGCAAAATAAAATTTTCTTTTTCCATTAAGTTGTGTGTAAATTGAAAACTTTAAACTCATTTTCAGGCAAACAATTATTTTTTGAGTTATGACTAGCGAAAGGCTTTTTATGCATTTAAAATCACGTTTTAAGTAAATAAAACATGCAGTAAAAATATAAAAATATGTATTTAAAACTAATAAAATATGCATTTATCATTTTTTTTCAGTATATATAATAACATTAAAAACTTAAAAAAAATCAGCTTCATTGCTTTCTTAACAAATGTTTTGTCAAATCATATGAAATAAAAAATAAAGTTAAGTCGAACTTCTATTTAAGCACATGAATGAATAAAATGAACGTTCCAAGTCAGCAGAAGCACATTAGATCCTTGCAAAGCACCACTTACAAGAACTTTTAAGACATGATTTTTCAAATGCTTTACTGCAGCGAAGTCTTCTAAAACAAATGCTAAACAACACTGTTGACAAGACATTTGTTTTTGTTATTGCAGGTATAGGCGTAAAAAAGAAAATACTTAGTAACTGACAAATTTGTGATGCTTGCTTCTTCATAGACATGGGCGCGTATACAAAAGTCATGCATGTATATTAGAGTGGCCGTTAGTTAAACATATGTACATATGGAGAATTTTTTTTGTTTGTTTTCTTATATTCTCTCTCCCCCCCAAATAAATTCAGTTTTATGTAGAAAGAAATACAAAAAATTTCATAGTGATAAGTTGTGTTTTAGGGGGCGCGTCCGCCCCTCAAGGTTGGCCCTCAAGTCCATTTATTCAATGTAAAAAAAAAACAAAACTTGATTTATAGCACGAAAAAACTAAAAAATTTATTAAAAATATACATTTATAATGAAATATGTAAAAATATGTATTTATTATAAAATATGCAAAAATATGAACTAACAAATCAATGCCATTTTGTCGCAAATTTTTTGATTCGTAAAGATATTTTATTAACGTTTGTCTACGACCAAACGACAGAAAACATGTATTTACATGAAAATCCTTTCCTTAGTTATGACATTGTTTGAGTAAATGAGCGATTTCTATTATAGATTATATAAACGCTCTATACACAGAAAAAAATTATTCCCAAAAAATTTTCAAACAAACGTGTGTCTTGAAATAAAATTAAGTTTCAGTAAATATTTTTTACTGTTACAGTAAATTATTTATTTCAATTTTATTTTATGTAAAAAAACTGTACAAAATGAAAATTATCTATATGAAGTAAATTTGTAACAAAATTTTTTAGATTTATTTATTTTTTATTTACACAAGAAAAAAAAAATTCAAAAATTTTTTTAAAATTTTTTTTCCCACGAGGAAAAAAACTGAAATGAATACCCTTACTGTAAAAAAATTTGTCTGATTATTTTTAATATTTTCTACAAATTATTTTATATATATAAAAAACATTTTATTTAGTAAATACAAAAAAATACATATTTTATTTTTTTTAATGATTTTTGTTTGCGGTTTTCAAACTTATTATGTTTGTATATTGTGATTCTCAATATAGTATTAAGAGTCTTACTATAAACATACCGAGTTTGTTAGGTAAATTCAAAAATTTTTTGGGTTGAAGTATACTGATGAGTTCCAAAAGCGGGAACGAAATGCTTAACCATAAAAACAAGCTAATTTTTTAAAGTCAAAAATATAGTTGATGCTTTTATTTGATTCAGATATTTTTTCTGAAATACTTAAAGTAATTTTTGCAAACTTTTTTTGCAGTGTCAAATAAAACTTTTACTAATATTTTTTTTTAGAAAAATTGTTAAGAATTGTTATTGGTTCAGTGAATTTATTTTCTGATAATTAAAAAAATTTTAGTGAATGTGCTTGTAAATTATAAAAAAAAATTGCTGAGTAACACAAAAAAAATCTGTAAAAATGTTTTGCTCTTCCTATTAATATATTTGACTGAAAATATTTTGAGTTTCAGTTAACTTTTTTCTCTAATGCCATAATAAGTTAACTAAAAATAAAAATTTTTTTTCAGTTAAGTTTTTACAAAATTGTTATCAGAATCTACAAATTTCCTTCTAGATCCGCCCGCATTCATACAAAATCTTTACTGATTCAATGAATTTGGTTACTGAAAAAGAAATTTAGTTTTTTCCGTGTATAACTTTATCAAAAAATAATAAATTTTAAACATATTATATTTGTTGTTCTTTACTGGGACATAGTAAATATTATTAAATGGTGTTACAATATTCATGTGCTGCGAACATTGCATTCTACTTTTTCTATCTCCCCCTCTCCCCCTAACACTACTGTGCGCTGGATATGACCTATTTTAGAAAGCGCAAAGTTTTCAATATTATTCAGCAATTTAATTTTTTCTTCATATTATTGTTTTTTTGTTTAAGTTTTATGTGTAGCTCTTAAATTTTTTATCCACTCTTGTGTGTGCTAAATTCGAGTAACTTGGTTAACTTTATTGTGTTTCTTTTCTTTATTATTGTTGTTTTTTTTTGCTGCAATGGCCTAAACACAAAATAACCTCACACAATATTTCATGCTAAGCAATAATGAAGAAAAGCAAATGTTACAAGCGCCTGTATGCAAAAAAAAAATATAAAATAAGAAATAAAAAAATATTCATTTAAAAACTCACATGCAAAAATTTTAAAAATATTATTTCTATATAAATGATGTGATTCGGCTAAAGGTTGTATCGCTCTGTAAGCCAAATTACATGTGATAATTATAATTTAAGAAGTTTATTATTGCGACTGTTCAAAATTTGTGGTTGAAGTCTACTGATGATTTGGTTTAAGCGCCAATGAAATACGTATATAGACCAAGCTAAGCCACAAGCAAATAAATTTCAAATTAAAAGATAATTATAATTATTAATAATTATTAATGAACAAATAACACCAAAGTTAGTTGTAAATATTCTTGCAAACAGCTAGTTGTTCCGTAAAAGGTGAAAATTTCACGGCATTGTGAAATTGTTGGGACAAAATTAAACTGTACTTTAGCTGGGGGAAATAAAGGGATATTTCTGTGCCACCACGCACTTTATCAGCAACCTTGTCTATCTATTTGCAGATTTTTTGTGACAAATCATTTTGTAAACATTTTATAAATCATAAATTTACTATTTTATCAATAAGGCAGTAAATTATCTAAATTTCAGGTTTAATCCAAAAAATGAAAAGCTCATTGACGCCTTGGAAAACAAACAGCATTTGTCATATTATCACTGACCTAATGCCTCGAAAATTGTCTTTCCGGATTGTACTTTTTCCATTTAGTACCTAAATGGGTGGGCAACAGTCCAAATTTGTGGGGTTTGTTCAAAGCCTACATTCTTTATTGTGTTAAGTTATCCAAATAAATATTTATCTAAGAATAATAAAACTTCTGTATGTTAAAAAACATCATTGCATATTTTCCTTAGAATTAAATCAAGGCAGCAGCATATTTACTTAATGATGCATCAGAAACCGACTTCTTTAAGGAAGAATTTTCCTTCGGCATGATTGTGAAACTAAGAAAAATATTTTCTTTTAACGGCCTACGCCGTTATAAAAATAAACAATAAATTATAATATTGATTTTTGTGAATAACCTTTTCACAGACTTTACACAGGTGGAGGCCCCACCTTTTAGCTGAACATTTTTGTATTTTTATTTCTTTTTCTCTATAAAAACAGTTTTATTCCAATTTTTTTAAATTTATGAATGAACCGACTAAAATAATCAAAAGATCGCTTTAAGAAAATCTTGTTAATTTCTTAACGACTTTTGTTAGAAGCGAAAAGATGATGCGTGTGTTGATTTGATACTCGGTCGATATCCACAAAACTTTCTATTCTCCCTTTTGATTTTTTGTTGTTTCGTTTTTTTTTATTATTTTTTGAGATGACAAAAATAAGATTATAGATTTCTTTCACAGAAAGCTCATAATTTTTAGCGTTCAACAACCAGTTTCTTGCTTCATTTATTTCCAATTCCGTTTGAAATTCTTTAAAACCAGTTTTTTTTTGTTATTTATTAAAATTATATATGGAATAAAAACAATTGAAATTTATTTCTATTTCATACATAATTTATTAAAAATTTGTTTAATTTTTGTTTTATTCGTTTAACATCTAAGTATATGTAATTCAAACAGCGGATGCTGGTGAATCTTTTAAATTTTAGCCACAATTATCGCACTTTCTTTTAATGTTGTTATTTATGGCAAATTTTTAATTAAAAATCAAAGCTCTAATGCT
This sequence comes from Tachina fera, assembly GCA_905220375.1. Classification (NCBI taxonomy): domain Eukaryota; kingdom Metazoa; phylum Arthropoda; class Insecta; order Diptera; family Tachinidae; genus Tachina; species Tachina fera. Next base: position 95,045,303 of record LR999967.1, on the reverse strand, counting down.
CATACTCTCTGCTACTTAACATTTTCAAGAACTAAATACCCGTAGTTAAAAAGTTTCTCTTTTTTTTCAATCATTTTAATCTGCTGATGAGGATTGGAAAAAAACAAAATAGAGAGGCGTTTTAACAGCTTTTCAATTAGAATTAAATTTTTGTTTGATTTTAATTATGTTTTCTTTTCTTAAACATATTTATAAATAAAAAGATTAAATATTTATAACTAGACTTAACATGCAGACTGTTTGTAAAACAATAATAAAACTTAAATCAATAAAGTTTTTGTTAGAAATTATACGTTTATAAAAAAATTATGAAGTAATGATACCCATATGAAAAAAAAACTATACATAAAGGGTGTGCTTTATGGATGTATAAAATTTCAAGTTGGCAATACTTATTTAACTGGCGGCCATTTTGCCATCATCTGTCAAGGGATTTATGTTAAGTTTGGTTTGACATTTAAACATGAATAGACTGATGCCTGAAAAAATTTTGTGAAATTGTGAAAATTGTGAAAATTTTGTCAAATTTTTTTGAATTGTGAAAATTTATTTTGAAAATCATGGTTCTGTTCGAAATGCATATGTAAGTATCGCGCACTACGTCCATTTGACGGTCAATATAATTGTCACTTCAGAGCATTAATGCGATACGTACCACGTTTACTCTAAATGATAATTTAAATAATTTCAAGATCGTGCGAGTTAACGCCGCTAGACTATTTTCTCTGGGGATATGTGAATTCGCTAGTCTACACCGATAAGCCCGATTGACACGAAACATTTGGCTAGTTTTTGCCAATATATGGACACAAATGTTGGAAAAATTCATCGAAAACTTAACCTCCAGATTGGACTATGTCCTAGCCAGCCGTGGCGGTCACATGCCAGAAGTCATATTTAACTTATAATGCCAGAATATTATCTTTCGAATAAAGTAAATGTCACGTCAAGTTAAAAAAATTACCTCTGTTTTATTCCCTTTTAAAGTTCTATACCTCTATAAAAAAACACCCTTTATAAACTAAAATTTCACAACAAAAAAAATCGGATATATTTTGTATTCCACGTAAAATTAAATCCTTCACAAGTGTTACTTTTCAGTTCTCGAACGCAGTTATGAAAGTAGAAACTAAATAAACTAAGCCGACATAACCTAAGCCGCAGCCAATATACGAACGTCAACGCTGCCGCTAAAATATGTGCGTGATAGAAGTATGTATTAAAATTTTTACTAATTTTATTAAAATTTAGTTAAATAATTTAATTTAACTTAAATTAATACAATTACAATTTAAATTTCAATCTGTTATAAGTTTTAGCAATTTTCGTAAAACATTCTCTGTTGTACATAGTTTTAGAGTCTGGCGGCAGTTTTCGTGACGGCGCCACAAATTTTTGTCAGCGCGGGAGCTTAATTGTTTTGATTTAATAATACCACTTTGCAAAATACAAAGTTTACTTTGTCCCAATTTACATTTGGGCTATTTCTTGGCGGACATTTTTTCAATTCTCTTTTGTTCTTGCTCGAAGCTTTTACATATTGGAAATTAATAGACAAACAGAAATTTTGTAGTTTGTTTACTTCTTTTTCGCGTTTGCTATTTACACACAAAAACATATATACCACATATCTACATTGATAATCAACGTTACCATATGTACCCTATAGGAAATTACGCTAGCTTTGAACTAACTTTAAGCTAACTATTTTGCAACTAGTACTGACTGACACTTACTTGGATTACTTTGCAATGTAATGAACATACTATTTTAATATTGCGATGTCCTAGGCGGTAGTAAATTGTCTCGCTCTGCATTACTTTCAGCTAACTTAAAGTTGATTTTTTTAAGTCACTTGGTAGTCAGTAAATTAAAAATTTTTTTCTGGGGTTCGAACATGTATGTATCATCACACGTTGTGTACTCAACGTGCTACCACTCAGCCATGGCACCACCTAAAATAACAACAGCAAAATGTTAATATAAAAATGAAATGAGTTTCAAAGTAGCTGAGAATAAATTTGTTTGCTCTCATCAAATTCCACTACGTAGTCAACTTAAGAATTAATTTTGGGTTTATTCTGGATAACATTGCAGTTAGCTTTTAGTCAGTGAAGATTTATCTTATTTTCGAAGTTTTTCGGCATGTTAAAAATACTAAAATCAGTCGTTAAGCAGCTCTGGGTCGGGGAACATCTCTTACGTCATCATAATTATTTCTTAAGTGCGGTCAGGCTTGTGTGTGTTGTTTGGCCTTCGAGAGTTTTTCGTCTCAATCGCACTGGTTGACTGATCTGCCACGGATAACCGTATAATCTTGCTGTTTTTTGTGGAATTTCTTTAACAACCATGTTGCCTACTTCCTATGTGAAGGCATAGGTAGTGTAAAGTCAGTCTTTTTTAAAATACTGTTAATAACATCTTGGGCATATGGTCTTGTTACGCCGCCTATATTTGTGCAATACCATATTATACAAATTTACGGTCAAACTTGTCAAATATTTGCCCATTAAATGCTAATGAAATATCTTCCAATTCGGAGAAAAGTTTGTCAAGTTAACGAGTAGCCAATGATGTTGAATTTTATGACACAATATATTAGTTGTGCTCTAAGCTGTTTAATTTAATAAACAAGTGTCTGGATCAAAACTTTTTTCATTAGTGTTTGTTGGTTACGTTTTTTTTTGGCAAATGTTTGACAAGTGTGACCGTAGCTTAAGAGATTTCTTTGTTAAAAATAAGATTTTTAAGAATATGATATTTATTTAAAATCCCTTTGACAAAAGTACTGACATATTTTCTTATTTCCTCCATCAAAAATATGAATTATGTGCATACTTATGTATGTATATTTATTTTAACTTTACGTTTGTTAGTTAGTTGTTGAAATAAAATAAATTTTTCCTGAATTTGAATTCAGTAAAATCAATGCATATTAACATATTTTGAGTAAAATCATTAAAAAGAAAATTTTTAATGAGAAAAAAAAATTTTGTGAAACATTTGTAAATTTTTAATTGAACTTTTAGTGATTTTTAATCAGAAGTAATTTTAAGTCAGGCTTAAGTTCAGTAATTTGAATTCTTATTGAATGAAATATTTTTATTAATTAATGTGAGTATCTAAAGAAGAGAAGAAAAATTAAACTTAGACTTTAAGCTGGGGGAAATACCGATACTTTTCTGTGCAGCCACGCACTTCATCAGCACCCTAGTCTATAAGTAAGAATAGTTAAACATACTGAGGTAGAGTAAAATAATTTCGTGCTAACCTAAATAGAAAAATGAAAAATTGGAAAAAACAGAAAATTAATAGTGATACTTATAAATGTGTTTACCAAAGGTAAATCAATTGTATACACAACAATCGTTTCTCATATTCCGTTCATTGTACATTTAAGTTAAATAGCTGATGTTAATAAGAATCTCTACCCAAGTAGATAGACTAGGGTGCTGATGAAGTGCGTGGCTGCACAGAAAAGTATCGGTATTTCCCCCAGCTTAAAGTCTAAGTTTAATTTTTCTTCTCTTCTTTAGATACTCACATTAATTAATAAAAATATTTCATTCAATAAGAATTGAAATTACTGAACTTAAGCCTGACTTAAAATTACTTCTGATTAAAAAAAAATTTTTTGTTCGGCTTGAAGGGTTTTGAGAAAAAAAATATGGAAACGCTGTTGATAATACACATCAAGTATCCGCACAGCCATTGAAATGAGAAAAATCATGTGAAGCAACAATAATAAATTGCGAAAAGTATAAAAGAGAAACAAAAATTTCCGGTACAGAGGGTCGTGTACGACAAACTCTGCATCTCTGCCCCTTCTTCTGTCCGTCTTTCAATGTCTCAATGTCTCAAATGTAAAAGGGTACTTTGAAAAGTTTTAACTCAGCTGGTTGAGATACAGGGGCAGAGATACTTCCACTTTCTGTCTTTCTCCCAGCTGAAGTGAAACTTTGCAAAGTAAACTTTGCGTGGGAAAAGGAGTCTAATAAAATAAAGGCATTTTAGCCTTGCAAACATGTACATATTAATACAAACGGCTCTTGTAAGTTCCTCTGCAAGTCGTCTCATTGGTATTTTACTCTTTTAAGTCCCACTGTTTTAGTCTAGGATTGAGACATTTGTGCAAATCCGTAGACAAATAATTATTGCTTTCCAGACTTTTAAAATTTTTTAAATGCAAACAAATTAAAAACCAATTCACTTAACTTTCAAAATTTATCCAGCATATTTTGTTCGAATGATTGACGAGCCGCTGCCCCGCTGAGCTCTGAGTATGCAACTCCATAAAGTGTTTAATTAACAATGACGAGGGTCTCTATTTTTGATAGTAATGAAATGAAACAATAATTTTAACATTTTATTTTAATAAGAGTACATTTTTGTTAAAAGTGACGAACGTAATAGGTGGCATACACATTTGCAGCTCAATAATTGTTGATGATTTGCTTGCCCGCATACTCACATACATAATTACATAATAATGTTACAATATTTCAATAGAAACAAATTTCTAAATATTTGAATTTCGACTCGATTTGATTTGTTTGTTGATTACATTTGACTTATTAGCTTTAATGTAAAAAGGCGTAACTCTATAAATGTTGGTAAAGCAGTCATTAAATATTTAATTAAATTAATGCACGTATGATTGAGTGTATTGCATTGTACCTTTTTATATGCATTAGTCGTTTATACAGTTGCAGCAGTTACTACTCGCTCGCTGCTTTTTCTCTTTAACATTTTAATTAACAAATTACTGCGAAAACTGCAATTTCCAGACGTAATTTTTCAAAACACTTGTACTTGTATTGAATAAAATGTGGTAAACATACTTATACACATACATACATATATGTATGTATATTAGATTTATTTGGTTGTTAAAACCGCTAATTAACACGCAATTGGCAAAATCAACTTTCGACTAACTTAAATGAAATTGGAAGAAATAACTTTGTAATTGATGTACACTGACCGATCGACCCATAGTTACGAGTAATTACTAGTAAAATGTTGAAAACCTTAAGTATTTGCTTACTAAATATTAAACAAATATGTAGTACAATACAATTGATGTCAATTTGTGTGAAGGTGAGTGTTTAATTTATTTCAAAACACTTGCTACTGCAGAGTCTTTTAATTTGTATTAGAAAATAAAAAAAGAAAAACCAAATCATTAAAATAAAATCCACCACAAAAATCAGTTGCTCTGATTTTCTTAACTGTGCAATAAATACAAGAAACAAATTAATTATATTGAAAGTCAGTATCTTAAAAGAGTGAATTCATTTGAGGTAGTTTAATAATAATTAAAACATATCAAAGTGTTCGCCTTGTCGCGAATAAAAGGATATATATATAAAACAGATTTGAAATAATAAAATTTAAGGAGGAAATATTTAAAATTTTAATAATTTTCTTAAACGCCCCATTTTTGATTTGGTAATTTAATATCATTTATCTTTAAATAAGAAATTAATTTGAGGGTGGCATTGGCTGAAGTAGTTCGCAAGTTGACTACGAAACGTAAGATCCTGGGTTCGAGCCTGGTTCTGAAAGTCATTAAATAATAACACCATGTATTTTTCTGATGTGCATTAGAGTCCCTTTGTATCAGTTGTTGTAGGAAAGTTCAAGTGATGAAGGCATAGACACTGGTCACTGAGTAAAGTTTGCACGGCGATTAGAATCGTAATAGAAATCGCGATTAATAGCACTATTTAATTGTAATCATAATCGAACCTATATTTATGATTTGAACGGGCTAAAGTTCGTATCGCTTTTTAAGCCAAATTACATGTGAAAATTATTAATGAACAAATAACCTCAAAGTTAGTTGTAAATATTTTGACAACAACACATAGTTGAACGGAACAGCTAGCCGTTTTTGAGGGCCACTAAACCTTCATCATCAGCGTTCTTCTGTGTTTGGTCCACTGTGTGTGGTATCAGTTGGTGTAAATTTTTTTGCAAATGGAATACGTGAATTCTTTTGATTCATCGTATTTCAATTTGGTGTTTTGTAATGAAAGCTCAAGCTTACAATCTCTAATTTACAACAGTCTTACCATTGTCGTTAATTTCATGAACAAGAATATTTAAAATATAAAACAAAAACAACTAAATTCATATGCTTTGACTTATAGCATGGATGGAAATTCCACCTATATCTGCCAAACTATATACTATTTCCTATAAAGACATTTTAGGTTGAGTTTTGCCATGACACTTCGCATTAAAATTGATGCTTGGACTTAGAGGTGGATTAAAATTAGGTAATGCGACCATTTTTAATGTCAAATTGTATGGAGGTACTTGTTAACACGTAATTCAATTTCGTCACTTTTGCTAACTTCATGCCAATTTTTGCTTATACATAAGGCCGATAGTTTTTATAAAAATATTTACAACAATGATTATCTATCTGGCAACTATGTTGTTAATTTAAAGTAGTACACACGCGGAGACATTTTTCATTCAAAAACAACGAACACATTCCTTTAAAAAAATTTTTTTTGTCGTAAAGCTCAACATATTTAAACTCACAGATTATGGAAAGAATGTGGCCGAACTGGTTTCTTTTATTTTACTTATTGTATTTTTTTAAGTTTTTGGTCTTAAAAATATAATGAAATAAAATATTTTTTTAAGTTGTCCAATGCTCATTCATGGTTGTATAGTAGTAAACGAGTACGAGTAGTATTGGAGTATTTTTTCAATTGTATATTTTTTTTAATTTTGAATTTTTGTTGTTTGCCGTTGCTGTTGTAATTTTCTTTCTCAAGTTTGTAGCTCTCATGGATGGCTGGATGTTATGCAAAAATAAAATTGTTTTCCAAAAATAAAGGAAAAAATAAAGAGCTAAAATAAATAAATGTACACATACTAATCCAAACTTGTAGCTTTCGTTGTTAGTTGGCTGGTTGGTTGTTTGTTTATTAAGTGTTCGAATTCGGTTTGCTTTTGGTTTTGTCTGCACAATCTTAGAAGACATTTGAAATATTTTTCTTCTAAGGTATTTCATATTTGTGTTGTTTGTTTTTTACATTTGCAAACCGGTTGCTTGTCGAACTATAGATTTAATCGAAAAATTCCTAACAAGAGCTTTTAATTTTAAATATTTTTTTTATACAGTGGGGCAAGAGGGTAATAGAACAATTTTGAAAATATATGTATAATCAATATGTAGAAATAATTTAATACGTAATTATTTTAAACAAGGTATTTAATTTTAATTACTATTCATAGTAACAGCATATGAAAGCATAATGTTTCTGCGTAATATATTTTTAGCATTTTTTAAATACTTAATTTTTTTTTGGTTTAGTAAGTATCACTTCTATTTCAATTTAAATTTAGAATTTTTATTACCTATTTTTACTACATACATATGTACATAAATATGAGGGCGGACCAAAAAGTGCTTGGCTTTTTTGTAATAAAACACAAAATTTTTGTTAAAAATTTGTTTTATTTTTCAATGTACAACGTTTTTAAAATTTTTTTATCCCTTCCAAAAAAATAAGATTTATCGAGGTCATTGAAATGTATATTTGTATTTGCTTGTGAGATGATTTCATCGTTGTAAGGAAATCTCCTTCCGCGGAGTAATTTCTTCAGGTTTGGCCACAAGAAATAGTTCTTAAGCACTAAATCCGAAAAATAAAGCGGATGAGGGAGCGATTCGTAGCCAAATTCATAGATTTTCGTCATGAAGACTACTTATAAATGAAACCCTTGGTTTGTCCTATTGAAAAAGAACTTTTTTGAAGTCGTTCTGTTAAGTATCCAAGTGTTGGTATTAATAAAAAAAATAAAAGAATCGATCATTAAATTTATGAATGAAGTCTCAAAAAGCTACGCAATTCTAATAATCTGCAGTTTAGTCATAAAGGACGGTAGCTGAGCCGAAAGACTCATATCTTGAAAGCATCCTTGATCTCAAAAAATTAAGCACAGGTAAAGAGTCGTAAAGTCGTTCTTTATTTGTCTTTATTTGACGAATTCCATTTAATGGAAAGTGAGTGAACTAGCCAGGAAGGCTTCGGCTACTCCTTTTATGGGGACCAGATCAGTCTTGTGGCGTTAGTTGGTCGACTTTAATATCTCTGATCAAAGGAAATTATATTTCTTGTTTAAGGCAGGCCAAATCATTGATGCAGCTAGTTTTATATAGTAGCATTCCTTACGGTTTGTTTTATGGGGTTCTCATTCTGGTCACTTTGTTTGTTTACCCTTGTGTCTTTTCTATGCTAGTGTATCGTCTTATGTCGTAGTGGAAGCGTATTTTTCATTCTGGATTTCTCTGTTCTCCAACCTCAATGCTGACTTTCATAAGGAGAGTTATACATAGCTTGATTTAATTTACAGATCTATGGCACAAAAGATCCATTAGGTGTCGCAGTACCGATCTTTGGATAAGATCATTCCCCTATTCTATTCTAAGCTACTCGGTCAGGTAAACGAACTTTGGGAAAATCACTCAAAAATTTACCCCAAAGAAGAAGCTCACAGCGCAGAAGAAGAGTTATAAATGTAGCACTACATAGTGACTAAAGGGAATGACCATGTGTTCTCTGAATTATCAGGATGTTGTACATATACGCTCTTTGGTAAATGCGAAGGTTGATCCTTCTATTCAGTTACTTTATACGTAACCAATATTATACCGATTAAGAATATGTTTCTGCCTCTGCAGCAATGTAAAAAGATACTCATAAATATAAATTTACTAGTGTAAATATGATATCTAATTCTGAGCTGCCCAAAGTAGCACCAGAGGGCCCAACATCAATCAATGATGATAATACATTTCTCTCCGTGGCCAGCTCCTATCTAATCTAATGTAGAAACAGTAGCGCTTTGCTACTTGATTTCGACAAAGTTGAAAATAGAGAAAGGTGATGTTTGCACCATTTGGCAAAAATGAGAGAAGCAGAAATGGTAGAATGATAATCACAAGCAATCTAGCTAACAATATGAATACCATGAGAAGCTTGATTCAGAATATCAATTGACAAAGAAGAGACTGTTTTTCATATGATCTGTGAGAGCCTGGTATTGCACACTACTTAGTTATCACAGATTGGTATAACACAACGGGGTGGATTTAGGACAACTGATCGCTAGATCTAGCATTGAATCCAGAACTTAGAACTCCGACGAGCGATATATAACGATTCTACTTGATGGCTTATAGTTAGCAATCAGCCACATAAACCAACCAACAAACCAATTAATTAACAACGGGTGGTCAAGTTACAAGTTCTGATGTTAGTGTAAAAATAGACTATCCCAGCAAAAAATTTCAAAAAAGGTAATCGAGTGTGGAATTTAGCATTTTTAAAACCCAAAGAATATGTTCCACTTCTCCTACTTATTTTTAAAATTTTACCTAATGTGATTTGTAAGCGAGTACTTCAATGTCGCCATCAAAAAAAGTAAGTCATTACAAGGCAAGTAGTTTAGATCCCAGTAAAAAAGTTTCATGTTTTTTGAAGCACTAGGGCAATAAAGCGCATCATAAAAAGCAGTGAACGTATATGAAGAAAACTAAAAGAAAAAATCGATTTAAAAAATCAGCAGCGATATCAGCAGGTTTGTCAGAGCTACTTTTATTTTATAGTAGTAAAAACCTGCTTTTCTGAAGCAAAATTTTTGCTGGGATAGTAATGTCTAATTTTTTGCTGGGATCGTATCCTATTTTATATCAGCTACGTCCAAACACACATACTCTGTAACATTTACATTTGATGTAAACAACTGAAAGCTCTTAAATTTTATCTTGTTTCCTTGCAAAGTAAGAGCAAAGTAAGAGAGTTTTGTTGTCGCCGACAGCGTTGTCAACTTTTAAATTTCAAAAAGCACTGAAACCAGGAAAAAAGCGCGTAATTTAAGTAAAAAAGCACTAAATAAAAAAAATAATTATATTAATAAAATTGTTATTCATAAATATGTATGTATGTATGTATATAAAAATATACGAAACTGTTGATCTTGCATTCCATTCCTAAAATTTAAAATTTGAGGCATGCGATACACATTTTAATTATGTATACATATAAGAATCAGTTTTGGTTTCAAATAACCAAAAACGGCACCTATATTCACAACACAATTTTCTGGAAAATATTTTATGTACATCAAATCGCGATCAACTTCTGCGTTTAAATGTTAAAATTTTAGGGTTATATGTCACGTATTTTTTCAACCAAGCCTTGTACAATCTTAGTAGAAATTTTTGAAACGCTCCATTTAACTTCAGAGCTTATGCTTTTTAAATGATAGGTTAGGAAATTTTAGTTAATTTTAATTATTATTTTTCGAACTTAATTTGTTTCTATATTTATGATTTGAACGGGCTAAAGTTCGTAACGCTTTTTAAGCCAAATTACATGTGATAATTATTAATGAACAAATAACATCTAAGCTGTTTGTAAATATTCTGAAAACACATAGTTGAACGGAACAGCCAGCCGTTTTCGAAGGCCACTAAACCTTCATCATCAGCGTTCTTCTGTGTTGGTCCACTGTGTGTGGTGTCAGTTGATGTAGATTAGGAAATTAGGAAATTTCTCTTTGAATTTTTGGTTTAGTGCCACCGCCTCGAAACAAAAAGCACCGAAAATTAATTTTAAAAAGCACTGAGCACTAACTTAAAAATTTTCCGCGTCGAAAATTTCAAAAAGCACTAAAAACGGTGCGAAAAGCACCGAGTTGACAACGCTGGTCGCCGATATCTGATTGGCTCTTTGTAAAAACAATTAGTTTGTTTGTGAATGCAATTAAAATATTATTTAAAAAGGCATCTACAATGATTTTTGTATGTAAATATAAACGCAAAAAATTATTTAAGTGATTCAAAACAGCGGTCTGCTTCACTGCCAGGCATGTTCTGAAATCACGGTGATTTCAAATCCCCAATGATTTTGGAATAATGCAAGTGAATTTTGGTCGTTCTGAAAATTACGGGTTTTTTAGTTTTAAGTTGTGATTTTCATTATGCTAAATAACGAGTTAAAACCTTTTTTGTTTTTGCTGCCACAGTTTTTTAGCACTTTTTTTTGCCATTTGCACTAATTTCTTACAAATTGTATATTAAATATTCACCAATCGATCTTCATAATTATTATTCTTAATGCTTAATTTAGTTGAATAAATTAGTCATATACTACACGACTTTAAAACTTTGTTACTGTGGCAACCGCAAATGTCTTTTTTTTAAACAATATCAGCTGACTGCTAAAAAGAAAAAGTAGAAAAACAAATAAAGAACAAATTATATTAAGTGTGTGTATGTATATATGTAATTGTTTTATTACCGAGTTCAAAGTAAAATTCGTCAAGAATTGCAAAAGTCACTAGATCTTAAAACATTTTCGCTGAACGAACACCTTATGATGATGATGATTATTTTTCTTCCACATTTTATTTGCTATGTTCCACTGTATTATTAACGTGGTCGTTAAAAAATGCAAGTATGAAATATTTCAACTTATGCCCTTACACAAGCAAATAAAAAAGCAAATAAATTATTGAATAAATAACTACTGCCTTAGACAATAGAAACTGCATTTTTTTTATCATTTGATTTATTGTAGAGACATGTGCATTGACAGAGGTTGCTTTTTTTCTTCTTTAATTGCAAAAATCTTAATGCTCTAACATATTAAAAATTTCCTAAACTTAATAGTTTTGAAAAATTTTTATTTCGAAATGAGAGTAAATGCTTTCGAATTTGTATGATATTAAGCTTGCAATTAGAAAGCATTTGCTTTCGTTTCGAATTATAGAGTAGACCCCTAATTTTATATAAATTTTTTTTAATTAAATAAATAAAAAACCAAATGCTCTTCCTTCACAGCCAGGGTGACCGATAATATTTTTCAAAAAGTGGCACCAAAATGGGGATTTATAAAAAAGGGACAAAATTAAAAAAAACGAGAAACTACACTAAACTTTTTATTTTTAATCTATTTATCTATAATTCACTCTAAAAAAAAGGGAGACCAAAAGTGGCAAGGCAGTCGAAAAAGTGGCAAATTGCCACCTTAGTCGGTCAAACGGTCACGCTGTTCACAGCCCCTGTTAGTTGCATACTACGAGTATAACGGCGCTGGCTTTGAATGTCTCAACTTTGGAGTATTTTGCTTTTAAAGAAAATGTATTAGCTTGTTTTTGCTTTATTAAGTGTTGTTAAACTACAGAAAACAATAATAAAAAAGTTAATTAAATTTTACATCTACATAAAAAATCAGTTTAAATCTATGTATTCTTGCCAACTGAAAAAGGTCTCAAATAAAATTAAGTATGTATACCGAATGAATAACCTTGCGGCTAAACATCATTAGTTTTACAAATTGTTGCTGTTGTTGTGCAGCCGTTAAAACTAAACATCGTGAATCGGAATGAAGAGTCTTAAAATGGTTAACTCGAGAATTGTTAATTGTAATTTCCGCATAAGCGAAATTATATTTGGTGGTAATTATTTCTGCACCAAAATGTTTTAAGTGTGGTAATAATGAATACATAGTGGAACTCGTAATGTTCTCAACTTCAAAATTATGAACATTGGTAAAACCTTAGTGTATTTCGTTATATATTTGAAATCGAGATTTTTGAATTTATTGATGCATTAGATGTTTTTCTATCCAAATTATACAAAAAGTCGATTAAAAAAAAAATGATTCCTTAAGCCGGGTTTACATATGTGTAATGTGCCACATAAGCGTAAAAAGAGCGTAACCAACTAATTACTAATGAAAAACTGTTTGATTCAGACATGTATTTTTTAAATTAAACAGTTTCATACATAATTAATAGACAATTTTATAGAATCCAACACGATTGCAAACTTTTTAAATCAATAAATACATGTCTGAATCCAACAGCTTTTCATTAGTAATTAGTTGGTTACGCTTTTTTGGGCAAGTGACACACAAGAAATGTCAGATGTAAACTCCGCTTTAGAAGGGGATTTCTATGTTGAGGTAAGGGTGTGTATGTATGTATGTATGTATGTTTGTATTTTTATGGCCACTAGTTTTATTGATTTGCGAAGATGAGACTAGTTCCGGTTGTTATTCGTATTCTAACTATGCTATTGTAAAAATATTTAAGCAAATTATTTTATGGCCTTTTTATAACTCAGCAAATACTTGATTTTGAATTACAATCACTTGAAGTAATTAAAATACTTCATTGTGACGGATGAGTGTGTGTATGTTTGTATACTGAAGGTGAGCATACGATGTTTGCTTACTTATGATCTTATGCAAAAACGATTGTTAAAGTTAAAGCATGCATTAAAACCGGTTTTGCCATACAACTTTTTTAACAACGTTTTTTAAACCAACTTTAAATTTACTAATCGTTTTTGTATAAGGGGGTTAATCTTCATGGTGTACAGCAGTGTTGTCAGATTTACTTTCACCCTCCCCGCCAAATGACTTGTCGAATATCGCCAAATATCGCCAATATAATAAAACATTAAATTAGAGCTACAAGTTTTTTTTTATTTTGTAATTATATACATTACAAATATTGCTAAATTTTAAATTCAGTATTTGAATTAACACATAAATACCGGTGTACAAAATATACTTAAAAATAACTTATTCCAAAAGATTAATCTAAATATGATAAATTGAACTTAAGCACCAATATAAAAATTACTATTTAAATCTTGTGATAAAACTAAATTAACATTTACTTACATGTGCATTTAAATACACACTAGATATACTAACGGACTGGTATATCTAGTGGTATAGGTCACTTTTCGTCACTTTTCCAAATGCACAATCACCACCCTTATTGTTTTCTTTTTGTGGTTTTTTTGTTGACCCCAAACTTTATAAAATTATTGCTTGTATAATGAATTCTCTTAGCGCGCTAGCCCATTCACTAGCATACTATAAATACAAAAAAAAATATTTTTATATGCACTGTCGCGTATAAATATAAATGAATCTTAAGAAATATTTTTACTGGCATTTAGATCAATGTCATGCCGAGCGATAGCGTAATTATGAACACAAAAAACATTCAATGTCCGTCTAACTTTGTTAGACCAGAGGTACTGGTATTGTGTGGTGATGCAGCTATCTGCTACTGTTTTGTAAACATAATTAAATTAAATTTCAAGAAGAAATTTACTGCAAAAAATTCGATGACGAATGATTTAAGAGACAGTTAATTACATACATACGTACTAGTGATGCACGTATATTCGTATTCGTATTCGAATTGTTGAATATTCGGCCATTTTAAGGCGAATACGAATATTTTTCCAAGGAAATTAAATAAATAAATGCATAAATCCTAAACGAAATTTAAATAAATTACTAAACATTTAAGTTTGTACAAATACATTAATTTTTTATAGAAATTTGTGCTTTCATATCATTTTAAAATATTATTCAATGACGATCAATAAAATTTTGGGTACTTTTTATTAATTTTAAAGTACGCCAAAAAGAGTGTGAAGTCCTTTTTGATAACAATTTTTTAATATTTCATATTGCATATAATATTCGTATTCGTATTCGCGAATATCGTTTCAAATATTCGTATTCTTATTCGCGAATATCGTTTGAAATATTCGTATTCGTATTCGCGAGTATCAAAAATTGACATTCTTTACATCACTAATACGTACATATATTTAAAAGTCAGTACTGCCGCAACCAACAAATTGATTGTGACAATTCATGACAGTTATGTAGTTTGTTTTATCTTCAGCTGACTTTGCTGATTTAGCGGTTTCAATAAGAAAATGGAAATGTGCAGTATTGAACAATAAACAATAAAATTGTGTTAGTTATCACTTCAGCTTCATTTTAAGGTTCCAATGGTATAACTCTACCATGGTTCAAATTATCGTATTGAATATTTCAAAAAAAAAAATTTTTTACTCATGCTGACTGAGCTACAATTTTGTTGTGTCACTCTCTCATAGAACCGTAAAGCTAAGGCTGAGTTTTCATCTGGCATTTCTTGTGTGTCATTTGATCAAAAAAAAAACGTAACCAACTAATTACTAATGAAAAACTGTTTGATTCAGACATATATTTATTGATTTAAACAGTTTGCAATCATTTTGGATTCTGTAAAATTGTCTATTAATTATGTATGAAACTGTTTAACTTAATAAATATATGACTGAATCAAATAGTTTTTCATTAGTAATTAATGCTGGGTATATATTATTATATATCAAGAGTAGCCGTAAAAACTTATGATTAACGAGCACACGAAATTCACCTTTTCCATTTTCTTCTAAAATCACACGGTAGTTTGCTATCAAACACAAAGTAATTGACGCAAATTGCTCAAATTTTGACAGGAATCAACTGACAGCCAGCTGCCTGTTGACGGCGAGAAATTCAAAATGTCACGGACTTATTAAACCGCCCTTAATAAACAAACTTCGGATGATAAATAATTACCCAACAAAAAATTACACATTACCATCAGAACTACTTGCCAGACTTACTTTTCTGATTACCAAATTTCATTACTCTCTTACAAATCACATTACCAAAAATTTAAAAAAATGATGTACAAAATTGCTAAATGAGGAGAATGATTTTTTTAGATTAAATAAATTACGTGAATAAGTAGCCAAATAAAAAAAGTAAAAACTTCTCAAGAATCGATTATTTTAATCTCACGTGTTGTTAAAATTATTAAGTTGGTAGTCCAGTAGGGAAGTGCTTCCACCAAAAATGCTTAATTCCATACTCCATTACCTTATTTGAAATTTTTTGCTGGGTAAATACGATTTGATAAAAACTTAATAATTTTCTTGAAATAATAATTGTTTTTAGTTTACCACGATGCGTTTTCACTGAGTTTCTGTAAAATGATTTATGGAATTTTAGTGGCCTGGCCATAAACGTGCCCCATATCAACAAGAAATTAACTACATATTCACGCCTTTCTTGAGAGTTACATAAAACATGTAAATACAGATATATGTACATACATACATACATATGTATGTACATATGTTTGTATGTCTGTATGTCTGTATTCAGGTCTTTAAGTCACTTCCTTTCTATCACAACCACGTATTAAATTTGCTTGTGCTTTACAAGGAAGTGAATTATCTACTTTCAGCATTGATTTTTTTATTCAGCAAGATAAAAAAATTGTAATTAAAATTTTATACACATTTTAATTACAATTACAATTACAACAATACAATGAAATACTGTTTCATTGATTCAAAATTAGCAATAACTATAATTCATACTTCTTGTGGTATTGTATGAATAATTTCAAGATGTTGCTAAACTGGTAAAATTTAGAATTTTCAGGCTAGATATTGAATAAAATAAAAAACAACAGATTAGGTTTGCACGTGTAGATATGTATATTTTGTGGCCGACTTCAACCATCAATTCAAAAAAGCTTACAAAATCTTAGACGGCTTAGACGGCTTTTTCACACACAAAGTTTACTTAAGGTACCCAATACACTACATGTTTTTGCTTGTGTTTTTTCAAGTTTACAATTCACATGTTTTTTTTGTGTCTGTCAAACTTGATTAATTAACTAAGGTTTTTAATTTTTGGTCATCAACTTGTATGTACAATTACACGTGACATCGGCCATGATTGCTTACAACAGCTGATATGTTCAAATATTAAAGCCGCTGGAAATTTCTTTGGTAGCGTTGCTGAAGTGCCGGCGTCACTGAAGTGCTGGCATCACATATATTTATTTAAGTTTTTTTCTTTTTAATCGGCTAAATATGGAGCTTGTATCAACACTTTTTATATACTTTATATCATTGTTATTAAAATTTTAAAATGAGATAAAAAATAATTAATTTATCACTAATGCAAATACTTTAAACGGACGGCTAATGATATCGGATACATTCAACCGTCGATAAATGTTTTCACATGGCATAGACACTTGAAAACACATGTGTGAACATAAGAAAATAGAACATGCTCTAATTGAAAATTTGCCTTATGTTTTTTGCTTGTGTATTTTACACAAGCAAAGTTTTTGAGGTCACCAACTACATGTTTTTACCGAATTATCTAAAATTTGACAGGAGCAATGTAAAAAACATGTAGTGTATAGGCACCTTTAACAAAGTAATTTTTGCGTGGGGAAATTATTCTTAGAGACAAATTCACAACATATTATTGAGAATTACAAAACTTCAATCACAGTAGGCCAAGAAATTTCTTCAAAGAAAACAACAAGGAAACAACAAACAAAAGTAATTTTTTATTACGAGTATGTTTATATTTTTCAGATGCTACACAACATGTAATACATAAAGAATATATTACTGCGAATTTATGGAATGAAAATTTTTGCATTCTACACATTACAATTGATAACATCATTTTCATTATCTAGCGTAAATGAAATTTTATTCATAAATAATATTCGAAAGATAAAAAGAAACAAAACAATAACTTCAAAAGAGAAAAATAACTTGTTTCTTTACTTAATTTCTCATAATTAATTTAAGAAATGATGTTAGCGTATTACATGATGCTATAACTATGTAAGTGTTACGTAAGCTTTACACAAAAATCCAAGTTATACCGAGACATCAGCTTTTAAATCGTTTGTTTTTATCTCTTTTGCTGACTTGATTTTGTGTCATCAGCATCTTTAACACACAATTCGTAGCCAGTAATAATTCGTTATGAATGTGTGGTGACATATTTGAAAGTGAACTAATTTTTTGAGTGTTTATTCAAAAAAAAGTTATTTTTTTTATTCCTAATGTAACAAATAAAAAGTAATAAAATTAGTTACATATGTTTTTGAAGTCTTTGGAAAGTGCATATTTGTGGTATAATAAAAGTCTACAATTGTGAGTGTAAAACTTGTAGAGGGAATAAATAATATTGAAATGAAATTAAAATGGAGGTATTGATCATAAGAATAAATATTGTATTGCAAGCGTAGCCCGTGGCGGCATACCATCCTCTTTTTACAATTAAATAGTAGTTTTTTAAATATCAAAACGGAAGAAACTACGAGTATGATATTCAAATCTTTATTTGCTGTACGAAAAGTTTTAAATTCGGTAAGAAGTTGTAAGATTAATAAAAAAATTTCAAGGCATTAGGCTTAAGCTGTAAACACTTAGACGACAGCAGGCAGCAGACAGCAAAGTGTCAAAAACAAAATACATGTGTTTAAATGAAAACGATTATTTTGACGACATCACAGCAGCACGACTACACAACAGCATTTGCTGCTGCTGCCAACTTAGACTAATTTCTATTTTCGTGAGCAGCAAAGAGCAAATGCAGTACTGCCACTATAAATACATATAAATTGGAAGAAATAAGAGCTTAACATTTTTCGTAATATTTAAAAGAAAATAACATTACAAAATTAAAATTATGAAATAAATTGATGTGTTTTTTTTTTAGATTTTTACGTGATATTAGTACGTTTTGAGTCAGTAACTTTAATTTTATTTATGTAAAATATATATCTGGCAGTGTTGCTTGCTGCTGCCTTCAAAATAATTATGTAGCTGACTACACGGCAGCTTTTGAAGCCAACTTCATTTGAAGTCGTGAAGTTGTGAAGTCTGCTGTCGTCTAAGTGTTTGGAGCTATATACACATACATACAAGTGATGCACGAATATTCGTATTCGTATTCGAATTGTCGAATATTCGGACATTTTCAGGCGAATACGAAGGTATTCGTTCTTGAGTGCATATTTAAATAATACTTAATTTCCCAGCCTTGTCTAATTAAATACTACTTAAGTGTTTTGAGGGTACCACATGTTTTTATGCGAACATCACATACCATTTTATTATGAACATCATGTGATCGTGGTGAAAACATCATGTGGTCGTATTAAAAATAATTTCATAAATATATAACATATCGCTCATTTATTTCAATAGTCTCATAATACAAAATAATTCGGCAATTTGTATTTTATCTTGTTTAAAAATTTCATATAAATACTAGCTTGTACTATTACCTCCTGGGAGAAGAATATTTTTTCATGTCTTGATTGACTTGTATGCAAATTGAAAACTTAAAATGCGCTTTCTCCAAAACTGTTTTTTTTGTAGTTGTGACGCTATTGAAGTAAATGAGCGATATGTATACAATACATAGGCACCCTTATCGCGAATAAAAGGCGAACATTCTGTTTACGTGAAATGTTTCCCATGAACAAAATAAATTCAGTGAAGTGCGACTTTGACCAGCGCTCGAAGGGTTCCGTACGGACACTAAATATGTAATTCAATACGAACTTCAGCCTATATAAAATATAGTTTTGGCATTTTTTTTCGTTGTTTTCGGTCTTAAGCGTTTTTTTAGTTTTGGGGTTTTGACAGATTTTTTAATTTTTTTGCGTTTTTTTAGTTTTGCACTTTTTTTCTCGTTTCGTCGATTTTTTGTTGTTTTTTTAATTTTGGAATTTTTTTTAAATTTGTCGGTTTTTTCATATAGGTTTTTGGCGTTTGTTCATTTCAGGGATTTTTTTAATTTTTTTTTTTAGTTTTGACACTTTTTCTCTCATTTTGGAAATTTTTTCGGTTTGTGGCGTTTTTTCATTTCGGCGAATTTTTTTTAATTTTGGCGATTTTTTTCCATATAAACAATTTTTTCGGTTTTTAGCTTTTTTTTTTGGCAATTTTTTTCGTTTAGGCGATTTATTCGAATTTGGCGATTTATTTTAGTGTTAGATTTTTTTTAATTTTGGCGATTTTTTTCGGTTTGGCGATTTTATAATTTTGAGATTTTTTAGTTTCACTGTTTTTGAATATTTCAAGAGTTGGAATCATACGGTTTCCAAGATACAGCAAGTTGTCAAAATTACATAGTCAGAATTACACTAACTGATGGACCACCCTTTAATTTTAAAATTTTAGTGTTAATTGTCGTAGTCTATATAAAATTACACTAATTTTACAAATTTCAAGTGTCAATACACATATGTACATACAATTGTATGTATATTATATCGGATTTTAACATTTTTCGTTGCTCGTTTTGGAACACCTTTTAATTTTTAATTCTCATGTATTTGTTGTTGTAGCGGCTAAGGATCCACATACTCTGTCTAAATTTTAGGTCCGAGCTACGGACGATTCCTGAGAAAATAGCCTGTGACGGACATACGGCCAGACGGACAGCGTAGCGAAAACAATGGGATTCCTTTTCACCTTTGGTCTACGGAACCCTAAAAATGGTGAACAAAATTGGAAAATTAATATGCTGACACAACAACAACGCAAACATTGGCGATCAAAATTTTAAGGAAAGGCAACACTTTTCACGTGAACTTTTATTCCCGATAAGGCTGAGTTTCATATCATGGAATAAATAAATAGAAAAATTCGTTATTATGTTCGTTTGGTTTCATAAAATATGTTTTTATACAATTTTGTTTTTCTACACGTTGATAACCTAACGTTTTTGTTTATGTTAAACAGCTGTTCTTTGGAAAGCTTTCCATAATAATTGGAAATTTTTTAGTGCTGCCGTACTTTCAACGTAATTTAATAAGAACTTTAATTAAACACTAAAAAAATGAAATCGTATTAAAAAAATTAATTTTAAGTAAAATTAAGATAATTACGTACTTAATTATTAAGTTAAAAACTAGGGGTTAAACTTGTAACTTACCTTAAATAATAAATGCATTTTACCCTCTTTCTCATTTTAGTTATATTAATATTCCGGTGCTAATGGATTTTAAATCAACTACTATAAAATATGACACACATACTCAAGTATATAAATAAGTAAATTTTTAATATAATATATTACATAAATACATATGTACATATTTATATGTATACATATGAAGTTAAAAAAATAAAACGAAAAATTGCAAAAGAATTCAATCATCACATTCCGTTAACAGTTAAAAGGCGCCCCAATGTACAGCAAAAGATTTCAATGTAGAAACGTTAAAAAAATAAATAAATAAAATTTGTAAATAAATGGAAAATATTGCAATTTGTTAATAGCAAAGTAAAAATAAATAATTTCATTAAATATTTAAAGAAAAAAAACGTGCAAATTAAAAAATAAATAACATATCAAACTAAACGAAATCATACCAAAAATTATATTTATTTTATTGTCAGCCAAAAGGTATTGGCTGTCCAGTCGTTTGTGAGTGCTTCACGCTTGTACTCTTTCGTTAGTTAACAAAATTTATATAAATAATAATAATAATAAAAAATTAATAAATAAATAAAGTATGGCTATAAATAATAGAAAACACATTGGCCAACAGTTATGGCCGCAACGCGAACACAAACACAAACACCAGCTCCAACACAATAAATTCCAACCAAATTGGCCAACGAATTGGTCAACGCTTGTGATTAGTTTCATTTTGTATTTAAGCTGCCTTTTACAATTTACCTCAGCACATGTGGCGCTCACGTATCCACCTGCACGCAAGTACGCTTTAGATTTTTTGGATAACTCACGTACAAAAGGGCCCTGCGGCATGCCAAAAGGTAAGATTTTAAATTCTTTCATTTCCTTTGTCCGTTTATTTAAAGAAGAAAGTTTTAAGTCAGAAAATAAATTATTTAAAAAGAAATTGTATTATAAAACATTCATTTCACTAACTAAGCATTTGCACTTAATATTGTGACTCGATTATATGAGTGTCATCACACTAATTTTTCGAACCCACAGGATTTTCTATTCCTTTTTCAGAAGTTTCAAATCAAATTTTAGAATTTTAAGAGTCGAAGACGCTGAGCTTGCTTGTACCCACTATTAGGTGATTTAAGAAAATAGTTAACAAAAGTAGCTCATGGTAAACATGAGCGGCAACAGTCTCCAAGAGACCAAATCGGAGTTGTCTACTGTTTCCTAAAGTAAGCGCTCAGAAAAGATTCAACTTAAAATCTACGTAAGCAAGGTGAAATGTTAAATTTATCGGCAACGATTTTCTTTCCCATGTCTTTCATGTTAATTCAACATGATTTACACTAATCTCCAAGGAAAATTTTTTACTTTTTAAATAACTTCCCCAGTAAAAAATTTTCATGTTTTTTGAAGCAGTAGGGCAATAAAACGCGTCATACCTCGCTTTAAAATACGAGCTTGTAAAAAGCAGTGAACGTATATGAAGCAAACTACAGGAAAAAAGTGATTTAATATAAAAATCAGCAGCGATATCAGCAGGTTTGTCAATGCTACTTTTATCTTATAATATTAAGAACCTGCTTTTTTGAAGCAAAATTTTTGCTGGGCTTATTTCATGTTTATTTAATATTTCAGTACTGTTAAATCAAAATGTAAGAATCATCTTGAATCAAGTTAATTTCAAGTTGAAACAACGTGAATTAGATACTGAAATAATATGTTGAGTCAACCATGTTGAATTAAATTTATTTCAAGCGGCAACAATGTGAATTTGAATCTGAAATAACATGAAGAACCATTTTGAATCAAGGTTACTTCAAGTTGAAACAACATGAATTGAATTTAATAAAGTCAATTTAGGTTATTAACTATTTAACTTACGTGAATTGTGTGTATTAGCAAGAGGTATCAGCATCTACTCTTTAATTGGAAACAAAATAAAATATGTACTTAAAAGTTTAAGGGCTAACACCGTATTGTGCATTTTTAGTTATTTTTCTGTTTTTTACTAGAGGAAAAAAAGGGATGTAATTAATTGAACCCGAGTGAGACGAACAATCTTTTAATATTTATTCGAAAACCTGTTAACCTAATCAAAAACAAATAAACAAAGAAAATATGTTTAAGTAAAAAAAATAAATTCAGTGAAGTGCAACTTTGACCCGCGCACGAAGGGTTCCGTACGGTCACGAGATAGTATGTAATTCAATACAAGCAATATAAACTATAGTTTTGGCATTTTTTCGTTTTTGGGTTTTTTCGGGCTTAAGCGTTTTTTTTTAGTTTGGGGGTTTTTTGAATTTATTGGCGCTTTCTGAGTTTTGGTACTTTTTTTCACGTTTTAGCGATTTTTTTTTTGGTTTTTGAAGTTTTTTTAATTTTGGCAATTTTTATTATTTTGGCGTTTTTTTTATTTTAGCGATTTTTTTATTTTTGGCGATTTTTTTTAATTTTGGCGTTTTTTTCATATAGGTGATTTTTTTTAGTTTTGGCACTTTTTTTTGTTTTGAGGATTTTTTTCGGTTTTTTGACGTTTATTTTAAATTTTGGCGATTTTTTTCGTTTTGGCGATTTTTTTAAATTTGGGGATTTTTTTAATTTTGGCGATTTTTTTTTTCATTTTGGCGATTTTATTTCACATAAACAATTATTTTGGTTTTGGCGCATTTTTCGCGTTTTGGCGATTTTTTTTCGGTTTTTGGAGTTTTTTTCATATTGGCGATTTTTTGTCATTTAAATGATTTTTTCGAATTTGGCGATTTATTTTAGTGCTAGAATTTTTTTTTTTAATTTTGTCGATTTTTTTCGATTTGGCGATTTTTTTTAAATTTTTGGCGATTTTTTTTAAATTTTTGGCGATTTTTTTCAGGTTTTGGCGATTTTTTTTGGTTTGGCGATTTTATAATTTTCGGATTTTTTAGTTTTACCGTTTTTGAAAATTTCAAGAGTTTACCTCTTACGGTCTCCAAGATATAGCAAGTTGTCAAAATTACATAGTCGAAATTGCATTAACTGATGGACCACCCTTTAATTTAATTTTTTTAATATTTTAATGTTTATTGTTGTAGTCTATATAAAAATACACTAATTTTACAAATTTCAAGTGTCAATATACATATGTATGTACATACAATTGTATGTATATTAAATGAGATTTTAAAATTTTTCGTCGCTCGTTTTGGAGCACCCTTTAATTTCTCATGTATTTGTTGTTGTAGTGGCCAAGGTTCTACATACTCTGTCCAAATTTCAGGTCCGTAGCTCTTACGGTTCCTGAAAAAATACCGTGTGGCGGACAGACGGACAGACGGACAGCGTAGCGAAAACAATAGGGTTCCTTTTTTCACCTTTGGTGTACGGAACCCTAACTAGTGATTTTAAAGAGCTTTCGGATTTGATATTTAAAAAAATACACATAAAATTTAGAGAAATGTATGAAATCTTTAGTTGAGTCAGTAGAAAGATCTATATAATTCAATGTTTAAAGACGATTTCATGTAATGTTGACCGCCTTGAGTACGCCTAAAACGGTTCATACGCTGGCTCCAATTTTGGCATACTCTCTCCAACATAATGTCCGGTATCTCACGAGTATGCCGTTGCGGTCTTGTTCCTTTAGACATAGGCCTTAACATAGCCCCACAAAAAATAGTCTAACGGCGTTAAATCGCACGATTTAGGCGGTCAATTAACCGACCCCAAACGTAAAATAAACTGCTCACCGAACACGCTTCTCAATTGGGCTATTGTTTCGCGTGATGTGTGGCATATGGTATCATTTTGCTCATGTCATATGTCAGCCAAGTTCAGATCTTCCATTTCGGATTCTTCCTTACAGAAGACCAATCGCTGCGAGTGGTGGCGAATCGCTAATTCACGGTCATCAAAAACACTGGCGGAACAGCTGCGATATTTTCCTCTGCCCGTACTCTACGTATGCGTGTTGTAAGTTTAATGTTCAATAATATAATTGTGGTGTTAAATTTAGTCATAAATAGTCCGAATAGCCATCTCAGAAAGGCGCCCAAGCTGACCATAAAATGGAAGAAGAGCACGAAGCACTTTCTTAACCGAGCATGTATTTTGATAATAAAATTTAATATTCTGCAAGCGTTGTTCAATTGTAAGTCGTTTCTGGTTAAGTTATAGACCAAACTGAGCATATTTAACAGTAACATGATACACAAAAATATCTAAGTTGCCAAAAAGAAAGTTGCTAAAAAAATCACCCTTTATATCCCACTTGACAACTTTTCCACTTCACGGTTAAAATCGTAGAAGTTTAAAAATAATAGTTAAAAAAATTTTCGTTTAAATGTGTATGAGAGTAGGCGTGTCTACAGTCAAAGACAATAGATAGAGGAATAACGTAGTGCTGTTTCTAAATAAAAATTTTTTAGATGCATATATGCACTTCCACAGAAATGTCAACTTTTTATAGCGTGCGACACAAAGCAAATATGCTTGTTTTTTCAAAGAAAACTAATTTTTTGTTTACTTATTTATATATGTATGTATTTGTCCGTCAGCAGCTGTACGTTAGGTAAAGTTTTAAGAAAAACCGAGTCACGTTGTTCAGAAATACAATCCTAATTGCTTGCTGTCGCACAAAAACTGGAATTTCTCGGAGAAATGCCCATATGTAGCTAAAATCACTCAACTATTTTGTAAAGTTTATGTATAAATTTTCCAATCAAGTTGCTCACTGGGCTTTAAAAAAGCAACGCTGAAAATCTTAATTATTTTTTCACACTCTTATTTTTGCTTTATATGTGTACATATGTATGTAGTTATTATTGTTGTCTGATTATAAGTGGGTTAAAATTATGCACTGCATTCAATAAATATGTATGGATGTATGTACATATTTCTTCTTTCCTATTTCAACTGGAGTAAGCAGCGAAAAAAATATACGTATGTTCATATACATACATACATACTTATATGTATGTATGTATTTACGTTTATTTTATTTTTTGCTTTGTTATTATTTATTTTTTTAGACTATTTTTCGTTCATTTTTATTTTACTGCAGAAAAAGTCGTGGGAAATTTAACGGGTTTTTAATTTTGTTTTATGCAGCAGCAGGAAAACCAAACTGTAACAGAAACAAGAACAAAAAACAAAAAAAGAAACCTAGAAAAACAATGTAGAAAATCAAAAATTAAATTCTGCAAAAAAAATTAAAATTGCTTCAAGTGTTTTCAGTTTGTTAAATTGTATTCATTCATGGGGCAGATTAAAAAAAAAAGAGTTTCTTGTTTAAAAATACTAGATTTTATCAAAATAAGATCTGTTGACCTTGTATAAGAAGTGCAAAAGTATTGGTGCAAACGCGTCTACCCAGCAAAGATTTTGTTTCAAATTGCAAATGATTTGAAAGCAAATACTATATCGGTATTTAGTGTCTAGTGCAAGTATTTTTCACTGATGGTTAGCGCTATTTAGAAAAAAATATTCAAAAAATATACATACATACATATGTAAGTATCTCTGTGCTGTTTTCTATGTTATAGTTAAAAATATATTTGATTTCTTTTGGGCACCTCTTTTTATTTGGTTTTACCTTTTTATTTTTTTGTACAACATGTGGAATTCATTATTTGTTAATTTTCTAAATTAATTTAATTTGCTTGTTTACATATCGTCCCTACCATGTCAAACTATCCAATATGCAAATTTGAACTTTTGAGAAGAGCGCGAAGACCCGTCAATTGTGAATTTAAAGTCCGCGTATTCCTAAAAGTTACAGGCTTAAAATATTTCTTATTGAATTATCTATCGTCCATGGGAATTTCAGCACTTTGAAAGGAGACACATCGCATAAATTAGGATACCAAAGCAAGGAATTTAAAAAACGAATCTTGCTTATTTGATAGTTTGAAGTGGTAGGGACGATATGACAGCTGTTTATAGTAAGTGATGACAAGGCAATACTAGTAGCAGAAAACACTAGACATTTTCAGTGTTTTAAAAACAAAACAATATAGCAAGTGCAAATTTGTCTATACCTTATTCAGTGTTGCCAAAACGGTGGTTTTCCCGCTATATATGACTGTATTTTGTTGTCATTAGCGGCAAGTCTATTTAAAAACCCACCAGCAAGAATTTTAGCGGTTTAGCGGAAGGTTTTCTTAGTTGACGGACTTTCAGCGTTTTTCTGAAATTTATAAAGAAAGATATTGAATCAAAATACAGTATTTTTAACATAGCTATGCGACACGTATCCTGGTACTTATGCTGAGTTTTTTTTCCATATTAACAAGTACAGTGAAAATAAACTAACGTCACATTTTTTCCAAATAAAAAATTTTCATATTATGGTCGTGTAGTATAATGTGAAACTATAAGAGGTTGAAAATAAAAACATATGTATGTATATACATACATACGAGTATACAAGTGAACAAATCTTTTTTTTCGTGAATAAAATTTAAATCGAGATTAAAATTGTATTACAAACGAATTTAATCATTCTTTTCTTATTAAAAAAAAAATAGTAAAAAAATCTTTAGACAAAGACAAACGAAAAGCAAACCGAAATTCGGTGATTGAATTTCGGTTTGCTTTGAAGCTTTGAGTATGAGGAAAACATAATATCAACCAAAATCTCTCACAAGAATAACTTTTTCTAAATAATTTATTTTTAATTAGACTTTTTTATTGAAATTTTCCTTCGAAATTGAACTTCAAGCCAATATGAATTGAGCCATAGAGTTTATTTTATCAACACCATTTTTTAATTTCAGATAGTCAGAAAATCAGGAAATATTAACAATATTTTACAAATACTTTAAGCAAAACGGCAAGATATTATTCCACACGTGTAGAATAATTAGGTTCTATCGCAGAAACTGTTGAAAACCATTAATATTAATAGATAGAATAGTCCTTTGGATTCTAATTTTTCCTGGTTCGATTTTTATGTATGGAAACTCTGCAGGAAACAAAATACCTACTTAAAGAGTAGGCTGAGTTTTGCTTATAAATATTGGGGAAATATGAGATTCCAAAATACATATATCTATACATATGTATACATATGTTATAAAATTTATCTTACTCTTTTTTTTACCAATAAACCATAAAAGAGACATTTGTTGGTTATAAAAATTTCAGCGGTTATATTTGCGTTTACTTTTATTCAGGTAGCGGGTTTTAGCGGGTTTTCGGGGGCTACATGTTGGGAAATGCCTACAACATTTTGTCAACACTGACCATGTTCACACTTACATATGGTCTTACACGTGTTTAAGGCAAGTGTTATGCAAAAAGGAATCATCTAGATTCTACTTGAATGCCTGCGTGTAGCGGGCAGCACATTATATTTGACATGTTTAAGGTTGACGTTTTGTCAGTAAATTATTGTATTTGTAAAAAATTACAAACAATTATGCATTTATTTGGTTTATTTTTTTTAAACTACAAATGCTTTTGTTTATAATGTAGTATTTTCTAACTAATTACTTTTTTACCAAATAATTTTTCACAACACAAAGTTGCCAGAGTCATCAAAAGACAGACTGAACATACTCCATTTACGTGTTTAAGGAAGTGCTTAAATCTTAAACATTTCATTTGAGATGTTTAACAAAACAAGTCAATATATTTCAAAACATCTTAAAATCGTCGTGTTTAAGCTCTTAAACATGAATGAGACGTTAAACACGTAAGTGTAAACATGGTATTATTTTGTTGTTGGTTTGCAAAGATAAGCTACGATATTTTGCATTTATACCATTCATCAAACACGGAATATCACCAAATCCGATAAAAATAACAAAATGAATAATATGGGAATTTCCAGGGAAATTCTACTTTTTTGCTTCGTACGACAACAAGCAATTAAGTTTGTATTTCGGAACAATGTGCCTCGATTTTCCTTAACATTTTGCATTAATGTAGAGCTGCTGAGGGTCTACATGAATATATAAAGAAATAAATAAACTTTCGTTTTCTTAAAAAAAAAAACGTGGTGTCGCACGTGACAAAAAGTTAATATTACTCTGGAAATACCTAAATGCTCCTGTATTTTAATTGTTTTGGGCGCAAGAGGATATGTCCCACTTTTCTTCCCCCCTGGCAAATGGTTTAAGTGCAGTTGGGTTAACATTGTAATTTATATATAAGAAGAAACCTTATCACTTAATATTAAATATTTTATATTTATTTGAAGTTAATATTAAATATTTTATTAAAAATATCTGAAACAATTGTTATTGAAAAATTAATATTTGGGAAAGCGTTCTCCCTTCTGTTTGCTGGGTAATTTATGCAGCGCACTCACTGCTTATTCAAACTGGTTCCAAACAACTGTTACAGCAATTCCAAGATGCATTCAGGTGATATTTTTTTCTTCTTCTTGTGCGCACCAAAAATGTTTGTGTACCACCAGAAGGCGGAATAGAAATATTTTTGTGCATTTTAAAATGCATCTGGCGATTAGAATGTAGATAGACTTTTGTTTATGTGTCAGAATTATGGAAAGTAAGGTTTAAATTGTATTTATTTTTTATTTTACAAAATTATATTTAAAACAAGAATTAAATTTGCCACAAATTAAACTGGGTAAAAGTAGGTAAGCTTCCTTATTTGAATAGAATTATGTACATTTGTATTTGTGGATACACATTTGTATGTATACGTATGTATAAACACATACAAGAGTAGTTATACATATATGTATGTATATTGAAGTAAGGCGCGAAATTTCAATATTTTTGCTTGATATTATACAGTATCTTAATTTTTTTCGGAATAAATTATAAATACATATTTATATATGTATATAAATAATAAATATATAATAGTTATAAATAATAATTATATATGTACATATATGTGACAGCGCATAGAGAAATGGATCTAAGGGCAAAAAAATCAATTTTCACTTTTTTTTTGATGTGGACAATATCTGAGCATCGAATGATACCGATCCCATGCCCCAAAAGTGTTCCCTCCCAGAGATATGCGCGTTTTATGAAGTGATGGTACACCAACTATACACGTATTTAAATCTTTAAAATGGTTCTCCTGAACAAAACTGGTTTTTACCCTTAGGTACCTTTCTATTTTTCGCGTCACATATATAAAAATAAATTATTATAAAAAATTATTTGTATATATATAATTTATAGACTTCTTAGTCTAAAGTTCTATTAAGGACCCTAGAAAGGCTGTTAGACGTTCATTTCAGAACTAATATAAACTGCAGACTGCTGCCAACCCATCAACATGCTTATAACAAAATTAAATCAGTAGAGATGCTTCTATACTTGCTTGATGATTCTTCGGCTGTAATCAGCGCCCTGGAAGGTCTGAAAATCGATCAATCGATCATAAATTTTATATACTCAAGCAAAGAACAATCACATTTACTATAGTATTAGCGACTGTCACCAAAAGGGCCTATAGAGGTGCACTTCGGAGTGCGGAGTGTTTTCGTCTCTCCTATGGAATATTGTTTTAAACAAATTATTCAGAAAATTGGACTCCTCACTCATCAAGACTGTGGTACATGCACACGATGTAGAAATTGCTGTAGCAAAAATTCAACTGGAAACTATCTCACAGAGACTGGAAACGGCACTGGAAATTATCAGCAAGTTGGTCTCAGTATAGCGTCCTCAGTGTCAATACCAGCGATGCCAACTTTGTGCTTTTAGCACTATTTTTAGTGCTTTTTGAAGACTCAGAACGCCAAATTTTAAGCGTTAGTGCCAAACTAAGAAAAACACTGAGCAGTGATTTAAAAAAAAAAAATATTATATTTCTTAAAATTACTTCAATGGTGTATTTATTTCATCAGTGTAAAGCATATACTTTTCGTCTGATATTTTTAAAAGTTAAAAATGATACTATTGCAGAAATAGAGAACAGCTCAAAAGATATTAAATATTATTAAACTTCACTCGTTTTATTTTCAATTGTTTTTCACGTTATTGCTTTTTACACTTTTTTGATATCAAAATGACGCTTTTTGTGCTTTTTTTAAAGTTTGATGTGCCTTTAGAGTCAAAAAACTTGTCATTACTGGTCAATACAACAAAAGCCGATCTTTCGCTCTTTACCAGGAATCACAAGACCTCATCATTCTCACTGTCCAAATTAATTGAGTTGTGACTGTTTATGATTTAGTGTGCGATATGTATTTTGGCTGCTTATCAAAGAGTTTGCAAATTATTAATGTACACACACGTATGATTTAATGCAAATGTTTGATTTAAAATGTACTTAATAATATTTATTCATTATTAGCTATTTTTTATTTTTTTTTCTTTCTTATCTGTATAAATTAAATTTATTTGAGATCTTGCGCAATATTTTTTCATTTGCAACTTCATTATTATTCCATGCCATTATTTTGCTTTGTTAAAAGCATTAGCTTTAATTGTACAATACATACTCGTATATTTTTTCATAATTGTAGAAAAAAAATATTAAAAATTAAAAATCACCAACAACAGCAACAGCCACAGCTACAGCAGCTACATCCAACACCAAACAATAATTGTTGGCAACCGCAATTACATCAGCAGCATTGAGTTGCTAAAAACTCATCGTTTAAATTTTAATTAGTGTTTTTATTTATGTAAATCCAATTTAACTAACTGGCCTCCTAAAACAAATAAAATTACAAAAAAAAAAATGAAACAGAAAAAACAATTTTGTAATTTTTTTTTTTGTAGAATAAAATTCAAGATTCTTTAAAGATAACTTTACAAATTTAATAGTTAAGGGCAATATGCTCAACAAGAATCGATTAATTTTCATCAGTCAACCTCATTTTCCTTTCAAAACCACATATATGGTTATGGTTATTTAAATAAATTCCGGAAAGTGCAACTTTGACCCGCGCACGAAGGGTTCCGTAAGGACACGAGATATGTAACTCAATACGAACTTCAGCCTATGTATATAAAATATAGTTTTTGCATTTATTTCCTCCTTGATGTTTTTTTTAATTTTGGCGATTTTTTTAATTTTTGGCGATTTTTTTCATATAGGCGATTTGTTTCGTTGGTTTTGGCGATTTTTTCGGTTTTTGGAGTTTTTTTTCATTTTGGCAAATTTTTTAGTTTTGAATTTTTTTTTCTCGTTTTGGCGATTTTTTTTCGGTTTTTGGGTTTTTTATTTTTTGGGCAATTTTTTCGTTTTGGAGATTTTTTTAATTTTGACGATTTTTGGTTTTGGCGTTTCTTCATTTTGGCGAGTTTATCATTTAGGCGCTTTTTTTAGTTTTGACACTTTTTTCTCATTTTGGCAATTTTTTTCGGTTTGGAGATTTTTTTTAATTTTGGCGTTTTTTCATTTTAGCGATTTTTTTTCATATTAACAATTATTTTGTTCTGTACCTGTGTTCTGTAACTTTCGCGTCGAGAAATGTCAAGCAATTATATTGGTTGTCCTGTTTTTCACAGGCTGATTCACATACAAGCTGCAATAAGCTTACAAGAAACATGAGCAAGGAACTAAGTTTTTTGTTAGTCATCCTGTGTTTCACGGAATGAGAACAAACTTTTCGTTTGGAAAAGATCTCACCAAAGTTACAGAACTTAGGCACTGGAGTCTTTTTCACGTTTTGGCACTTTTTTCATTTTGGCGATTTTTTCATTTGGACCATTTTTTCGAATTTGGCGACTTATTTTAGTGTTAGAATTTTTTTTTTAATTTTGGCGATTTTGTTCGTTTTGGCGTTAGTGTCAATTGTTGTAGTCTATATAAAAATACACTAATTTTACAAATTTCAAGTACCAATATATACATATGTACATACAATTGTATGTATATTACATGGGATTTTAGCATTTTTCGTTGCTCGTTTTGGAACACCCTTTAATTTTTAATTCTCATGTATTTATTGTTATAGCGGCCAAGGTTCTACATACTCTGTCCAAATTTCAGGTCCGTAGCTCTTACGGTTCCTAAGG
Organism: Tachina fera; assembly: GCA_905220375.1. Lineage (NCBI taxonomy): Eukaryota > Metazoa > Arthropoda > Insecta > Diptera > Tachinidae > Tachina > Tachina fera. Next base: position 95,012,728 of record LR999967.1, on the reverse strand, counting down.
AAATAGAGTGTGACGGACAGACGGAATGAGTAGCGAAAACACCTTTGGTGTACGGAACCCTAAAAAGGAAAAGTTTTTAAATTTGTTGTTATTATTTATGTTACGAAATTTTACTAAAAATCAATAATTGTACGAGTGTACGCAATATAATTATTTCTCATTATCCATTTCATTAAAACTTCATATTAAATAGCTGACATTAAGAAACAATATCTGCCCAAGTACACAGTTAGACATGGATGCTGATGAAGTGCGTGGTGGCATAAAAAAATGCCGGTGCTTCCACCATCTAAAGTTTAGTTTAATTTGTCATGTCTTCTTTAGAAAATCACATTAATTAATACAAAAAAATATATGTATATTTCCTTTTACAAGAAATAAAAATACTGACCGGTTAAAAAATTATTCCTGATTAAAATTCATTCTAGTGAAATAAAATTTAAATATGAATGTATCATAAAAAGTTTGTTGTAATAATGTGATAATAAAAACATTGTGTGACGGAAGATTTTAAAGTAGATCATAGTACGAATAACTTTACTACGGGAGATTTCTTAGCAACCAACTTGATTCCATCCAGTTCATGTTTTTCTGTAGTGAAATTGGTCTAACTCCATATTTTTAGTGGGACGAACTAAAATTATTTGCAATATATGTATTTATTTTTCGTATAAATTATAGGCCTTATAGGGCTTATTTATAAAAATTATTAAGGCTTTATAAATGTTTAATAAGATAATTTTTTTGAGAAAATCCGTTTCTCAAACGTTTACGCACTAGTATGAATTCGAATTTTAATTGTTATTTGTACAATCCCATTTAGCATTTCGAAGATAGTTTTTTGAAAAATCACCTTGCTGAGTCTTTTTAGAGTACTACTGATGATTAATGACTTACACGATCAAAAAAGGACTGGACAATAACAAATTCTATAGCAATCGCAAATTAATCATCAAGACTTTTACACGTCTATGTGACTATTATTTCCGTTAGTTATTATCATCTCACCAAAAAAAGAGAAGAAAAAAAGTAGAAAAAGCACCACAACTACTACACACAAAAAAGTAATATGAATGATTTTGTAATATTAATTAAAATATTTGTAGTATCAATTAATTAAATTAATTAAATTTTCACCTATAAACAATTTGATGATATCAATTAAGTTTTTTCAGTCAAATTAATTAATACAATTAAAAATTTAATCAATACAATTAAATTGTTAATTGAAAATATTAATTGGTGAATACTTTTTTCTGTGTAATACGAAGCACTTCAAACTCGGAGCAAAAAGTAGTGAATTTTGCATTAGCGTGTCATTGGAGCGAAGTGATTCTTTTTTGCCAACCCGTGAGCGAATAAGATTTACTTTTTATTTGCTAAAAAAAAAACTCTACAATAAGGTGTGATTTTTTATTAATGAAGTAAATCCAATATATTTTACATTTAGGATGTGGTTATCAACCACTTTTTCAAGGCCCTTAAATCTATGATTTATTAGCCCACTTGGCTTTTTAAAAGTATTCTACTCATTAAAATAATTGTCTCACAAGAACTAATGTTCTATTTTCTGTTCGTTTTTCAAGTTGAAGAATTTGTACTTTTAAGCATTTGAATCAAAAATTAAATTTTATTAGCTTAAACCAGCATGACATGCATAACCTATTTTGGAAGTAATTAAGAAGTGCTGGCTAAAGAAGTACTCATTTTATTTTTTGCTGGGATATTTTGCTCATCTGGAAGATTGAAAAATGCTTAATCAAAAACAGATCATACAAGTGTTTAAAAAATTAGTTATAATTAAATGAATATGTCCTCTTTTTATTTTTTGTAGCATATTTTGTAATAATTTTTTTTCCATATATCATTTTTTTTTTGTACATTTTAATCAGCTGAATTCATCATACAAATGACACCCTTCAAAAAATATTAAAAATTTTGATATAAATAACATAGATTTGGTGAAAGATTTTCACTGAGATCTACAAGATTTTGTGCAGATGTAAATGTACTATTAAGTTGGGGGCCACACGTTAAATTTTTGACTTTCAATTCCATTCAATTTGTAATACATTCACACTTTTTTCACTAACACAATCAAACTTATTGAATTGAAAACTAGATTGCTTTCAAATTCACCTATCCATTTAAATGGCAATTTAGTATTCAACTTGAGCAGCTGGTTACAGCACACATTGATTGAAGCTACAAATTTGAGTTGTTTCTTCGTCGGTGGCATTTAAAAAATGAAATTGATTATCAATTTGTGTCACAGCTATTAATTTCAAGGAATTTTGACACACAATATGTGCAATGAAATTGAAAGCCATTAATTGAACGTGTGGCTGCATCGTATGCCTCGATCGCACTATCCGCAGAACGTAATGACTTCCGTCGACTTACTGTACACACAAAAGTAATAATAAAAATTTGTTTGAATCAATTAAATTCTTAATTGAAAATATTAATTGGTGAATACTTTTTTCTGTGTAATAAGGTCATAAGTAAGAAGCCAAAATGGCATTGTTACTTAATTAATTCTGGGATAAGTCTATATGTCTTTATTACCAATTAATTCCTTATATTTTAATTAGTTGTTAAATAAGGCCAATTTAACTTATTACTCCTGATTTTATTTCAGTGAGCCGACGAAAATCGGAAATCGGTGTGGCGATAGTGTGATCCAGTCTTTAGAGACTTGCTCCCTGCTGACGTTAAGCAATATTGTAAAAAAATAAATTAAGTAAAGTGCAATATTGACTCTCAGACGAAGGGTTCCGTACGACGCTTGCTTCTTCGGTTTTTGGCGATTGTTTAGCTTTTTGTTTGGCAGCTTTTTCGGTTTTTGCAATTTTTTTTAATACATACATATTTTTAATTTGAACGATTTTCTTAGCTTTGGAGGTTTTTTCGGTTTTTGGCGATTTTCAGTTTTTTTTGGTGATTTTTTTTTTGCATTTTAGTGACTTATTTACTTTTTGGTGATATTTTTCATATAAGCGATTTTTCATATAAGCGACTTTTTCGTTTTGGCTATTTTTTTATTTTGTGTTTTTTAAGTTTTAGCGTTTTTGTAATTTCAAGAGTTTGGGTCTCACGGTTTTCAACACACAGCGAGTTGTCAAAATTACATTAATTGAAGTAATTCCGTTTTATTTAGGATTTTTTTTAAATTTCAGTGTTAATTGATGTGTGGACATCGTGGACGGATGAACATCGTAGCGAAAATAATAAGGTTAATTTTCAACTTTGTTGTACTGAGCTCTATTCGACTTTCAATCTTGTCAAGCTATCGAAAATCGAGTATCAGATGACAAATTCAAATTTAAAACTTTCAACGGCTATAAAAATATAAATAATGTTGAGTTATAACAAAAATTAAAAATTTTAATAAGTCCCGAATATATCTAGGGAAGGGCTAAGAAGAACCCTCTTTCAAACAGGAAAGACTAAAGGAAAATCGATCCAGCCCGTTGGTCGGTACGTGAACACGGACAGACATACAGGTACACAGACACACACTACAAACTTATAACACATCGTCTTTTAGTCGGGGGTTAAAAATAAAAAACTATATAAAATTCTTTTTTTTTCTATTTTGTCTTAAACTCAAATCAAAATACAGACTTCGTTTTACACTTTTTTTCTCAAAGTGTATTGTAGTTAATTTCCTTAGCTTGATAATTTTAATGTTTGGCTTTAGTCAATTTCAACTTGTTTCTCTTCCTAGTTGAAGCTCAAATTCAAAAATTCAATCCGAATGCCAGACCATTTCCCTACAAGAAATAAAACACTTTACAATAAATATTAAAATGGAAACAAGTTTCTGACAAATTAATTCAAATACAGCTTAAGAGAAGAAACAAAAACAACAATTTTAAAATTTTATCATTGCTATCAAAGTTTTTTAAGTTTTTATTTGCTTCTTTAATGTTCAAAAAAAAATTAAATCTGTTAAAAAAAATAAACAAGTTTTATTTAAATTCCAACTTCTTCGACAAGTTCATAAATATTTAATGTAATTTTTCCTGTGTGCTGTGTCGCTTTAAATTTAACTTAAAAGCAACAAGCTATTACCCGAATGATCGCACGAGATCTTTAACATATTACGTGTCGTCTGAATGTACTCAGATACATACTCGTATATACAAGAGATACACCTGCACGAGTACATTCCTAAACTAAAACGTACCGACGAAATATTAATGATAACTAAATTAAATTTTATATCATCATAATTTTTTACATTTAACCCACTTTTTAATTGAAATAATATTTAAGCCTTAAAACAAAAAAAAAACAAAAAGATTCAAAATCACGCATTGTTATAACCAAGAAAATAAATACGTCCAAGTTATTTTACTTGTGTTGATTTTAGCGAATATGAATGAGTTGATTACATGTAAAAGTTTAAGTAGTAAAACAGAAATACATACATATGTACATATGTATAGTTAAATATCATGCCCAGCAGTTAAGCTCTGACGAATTGTTAAGCTGCTATAATGCAGCATTAAAAACCAGGGATGGATGATTGGTTCTAGAGCAGTGGTCGGCAGCCCATACCACTACCTTATACGATTCTGTGTGCTATACTATCACCACGAACCAGCGTTGCCAAGTGAAATGTCGTGTCATTTACCTGATTTGAAATTTTATATCTCCAAAGGCAAACTTGATTTTGTTATGGTCAGAAGAAACACTCAAGTTTTGTTATACAATAAGGGAAAAGAAACGTGCTGAAACCAAGATTTCACCCTCAAAATCAAATAATTATAATCTTAATAGTCTGTAAAATGCGAAAATTCTTGATGTAAGAATAGAATCGTGATTTTTTTAAGATCGCACTTAAGATTTTGTGATGTTAAAACTTCAGATTATGTGCTTTTTTTAAATAATGCGTTCTTAAAGTTTAAGAGCCCGTTCTTAAATTGAAGATTACGATCTTATAGTTAAGAGTACGTTTCTGATTTTTAGAATTCATTCTAAAAATTAAGAATTTATGCTTAAATTTTGAAAACGTCAATTTTACTGACCATATTTCAAGATTGAAATCTGAAGATTTCTGCAAAATCTAAATTCAAGAATTTTATTCTTAAGCTTAGATCGTAATTTTTCTCTCAGTGTAAAGACAAACATCGTTTTGATTGATGGATTGTTGAAAATTTTCTTAAATTAATTTAAGCATATGCTTGCAAATGCCTTTGCGTGTCACGTTTTTTCATGCATGACAACGCATGTTGTCAAACCAAATCTTCTGGTTTGCAATAATAATTTTGTGAAACCAAAAAATTTAAGAAATTCTTATCGCACATATTTTCTTATTGTTGGGGAAAAAATTTCTCTGGCAACGCTGATTCTTAAGAGTATCCGATACATACAACTTGTTATCAACAATGCGTGTATACACATACGTATTAGACGAGTACGAGTACAAAAAGTTGCGGCACCCTTAATTTGCCGACCACGGGCCTATAACCATATGGGCATTTCTCTCAGAAGGTCTACCGAGACGAAAAAAATTAAAAAATTCTTGAATTGTTTTTTTTGTTGCAAATTTTAAGAAAAAACAATCAAATTTAAAAAATCTGCAAAATTTTTGCATTTATTCATTACTCATTTCAAGATATTCAAGTCCAAAGTCAAGCGAGTGAAACTTTTTTAAATTTTTTTTTTATTTGAAGAGCAACTTTTGTTTGAAAAATATTCTGATCGCTAATCGTTATATATTGAGTTTTTCTCTCTTAAATCTCTGTAAGGATATCAGGAGTTAGAATGTAATGAAAAGGATTCAATGCGATGAAAAATTGTTATAAAATTTTGCTTTGCATTTTCGTTAATTTAATGTCCCGTACGACATTGAAAAATACCATTTTATATCAATACATCGAAACTGATTGAAGAAAGTTCATCAAGTAATGATTACAAACAGAAATTTTTATTGCAATTGAAAAAAAATTATATTACTCTACCTAAGTATGTTTAACTATTCTTGCTATTCTTGGGCATGTGAAAAAAAGCTTTTAATATTTTTTTAGTAAAATCTAGCCCATTTTAAGAAATATTGTCTCACCTCATTCTAAAATTAGTCACATTAATTTATTATTGTTTCCAGATTCGCTGAAATAACCATTTTAATTGTTTGTTACAAAACCTACTTCCTTTTTTGTCTCGTACGACATTCTTAGTTTTTTGCAATAATCTTTAAAACTTAAAATTGGTTATAATAGGATTTAGTACTATCAATAGGGCTAATAAGGGGTCATAACTTAGTAATAAGCTAGTAATCAAAATAAGAATCTATTTTATTTTGATCTCTTTTCCACTTTAAATGCGTTTGACTGTCTTGTACGACGGTATGGAATTGCCCATATGTCTCTTTGTCAACACTATTTTCCCTAGCGACAACTGCACTAGTTAAAATCTCGACAACTTTCGTTTTAAGCGCGAGTAGTGATACATTAGAGGCAAGAGTTCTAGTATATTTCTGGTAACATTGTCAACGAAAGCGTCAATAGCAGAGTTGCAAGCCGATCAGCGGCTAGCCGCTGCCTCTTCTATGGACTGTTTCAATATAAACAAATTTTTTTTAAGGCTACAATAAAAAAATATATATCAAAAATATTTTATTTTTATCCCATTATTATTTATATTTTTAAATAATTGGAATCTAATTTATTTAATTAAAAAATAATAATATATGTATGTATATGAATGTGTTTAAGTTTGTTGCCCCAACTCTTATGCATTAAACACATTCACCACAGCAGGCTACACGAACACACGACTTCAAATGCCACTAGCAGCATTTGTCGCCTCGAAGCCAGCTACTTAATTATCTTTTTGGAGACAGCAGCAGCACCATCTGCACCTCATATTTAAGTATAAATACATAGTTCAGTATGTCCACCTTCAAATATTTCGCATTTATAAAAATTATATTACTCTTTCAAAATGTACTTATATGACGTAAAAGTATAAAAATTAATCAATTTATTCTTTACATCAAATTTTGGATATTGTTTCTGTTAAATAATATGAAATTCAAATATTTTATTATAATGGTAACACTGAGTTTTCTCATTGCAGCCAAAGAAATAGAAATTAGTTTAATTGGACTACAACGACAAAATCAGCATAGGCAACAACCTGCCGCCATGTTGCCTTGCTGTCTTCAAAATAATTATTCTCATATAAACATGTGCATTCTATTTTTGACATTTCGTAGTCGGTAGCTTGCTGTGGTGAATGTGTTTCAAAACATGGCAGGTTATTTCATGGTAACACGTAGACATGAAACGCATACATATCGTTACCTTAATATATAAAGGCCCTAACTCATTATTATTTTTTTTTTGAAAATAAGATTTTCTAATTTTTAAATACACTAAATGTTCTTATATCGAAATATAGAAGAAACTCGCTTTAAAAAAATAGTGAGTTAGGGCCTTTCTATATTAAGCTAACGACATGTACTTACTAGTGATGTAACGAATGTTAATGTTTTATATTCGCGAATGCGAATACGAATATTTTAAACGATATTGGTTAATACGAATATTATATGTGAAATTTATAGCCATAAAGTTGGGGTTATGTTTGCGCCTGCAATATGATATATGAAAAAATTGTTAGGAAAAAGAACTTCATACTGCTGTTGGCGTACTTTAAAGTTAATAAAAACTACCCAAAATTTTAATGACCATCATTAAATAATATTTGAAAATGATACAAAGCACAAATTTCTGTAAAAAATTTAATGAAAATAAATTTTTAGCCATTTATTTGAATTTATTTTTTTTTTTGGAAAAATATTCGTATTCGTATTTGCCTGAATTTGGCAAATACGAATACGAATGTCTAATCGGCAATTCGAATACGAATATTCGTGCATCACTAGTGCATACATGATTTGTTACATTAGTGGCGTCATTCCTTTAACTGCTGGGTATGCGTTATGGAATCTTTTGTTGGGCATTTCATTGAAGGCGTGTCATCCATTCAACCGTCTACACAATTTCTACCAACATTTTTTTTCATACGCATTTTATTGCTGTGCGGCGATGCAGTCAAACAACATGAAACAAAAAACAAACGTTACTTTTACGACTGACTAGGCGACCGATTATTGTGTACTGTTTATAGTGCAGTGTAATCCATTGTAGCACAATGGAATTTGCAACATGTTTCACTATTTTTCCTTAGTTTTACAAACAACTTACGCATTTCATACAAGCATGTACATATTTACACAGTAAAGCAGTAAAGTGGTCACTGAAAGAAAACTGGCCCCGCAATAATGCAATGATTATGAGTCGATAAGAGTGATTTAATGATGGTGATGTTGTTGATGCTCATGATGATGATGATGATGAGGTTGCAGTTAGTTAGTGAGGTGCTGTAGAGCAAGTGAAATGCGAAATAAAACTTTCACTTATATTTCGCTGAAAATATGGAAGTAACGTTACAGCATTGGTGATGTTTTCATTTAGCTTATTTCTCGTTTTGAAAATTCAGCTTAAATGTTTCGATGGCATTTGCCTTAGGAAGTCAAAGCGTACGAGTAAAAGATTGTAAAGTTTTATGTAATAAACTATAAAATTTAATAAATAAAATACTGACTGTTACCGGTAAATTTCAACAGATTCAACTGGTTTTCTACAAAGCACGTAATATAAATTTGTATGAGCCAATCTGATCAAAGTCTTGATTTCTCTAAAACACTAATATTTATTTATGTATATAAAAGTAGGTTCTCAATTCCTTTGTATTTTTTATTACTTTTTTATGCTTTTTACTGCAGAAATAAACAAATTGTTTAGCGATTTGAAAAAGTCTTTTATTTGTGGCTACACAAAGAAAAATTTCATATGTATAACATCTACGAAAAAAAGGTTAATTAAAATTTTTTCAACAATGATGTTGCTTAGAGTAACCTTCAAAAAGATTTTTTCCTTTGGTAATACCTTTATTTCAAGTTGATTTTTCATTCCAATGCTGTTAAATCAAAATGAAGAATTATTTTGAGTCAAAGTTATTTCAAGTTGAAACAACATTAATTTGATGCTAAAAAAGCACGAAGAACCATGTTAAATTAATGTTACGAGTATATAAACTTGAAAGAACATGAATTTAATTTAATTTTAATTTATTAATGAGAAATTTTTTTTAGATTTAATTGACCTGTAGTGAATTTTAATCAGAAATAATTTCTTAATTTATTAATTATTAAATTTGTTTCATTAATTGTTTAACTTGCGTTATTGTGAGTATTGGCACACGAATCTGGAAAATGTTTGAGTATTGTATACTTGTCTTCTCCGGCCAGGATTTGAACTCGAGCTCATCGCGTGATGGTCACACACTAAATTACGAGTATGTAATACCATCATAAATTAAACTTTAACTCAACATGATTTATAATTCATAATGATACGATCTTGCGAAATTTGAAATTTCGGAATTTGTTCTTATACGAGGGGTGGATCAATACGTCCATGGCTTTTTGAATTTAACACAGGTTTTTGAATAAATAAAAATTATTTTATTTTTCAACGTAGTTTACTTTTAGTTCTATACATTTCGTCCGGTGTTATTAAAATTTTGTATACCTTCCGAAAATAAAGAGTGGGCAAGTTTAAGGTTAGGAAGTAAATCGGCTTAAAATTGCACTTTTTTTTGACAAATTGATACCAATGTAAAGTAGAAATATGTTAATTGACAATGGAATATGATGTCGGGCAAATGTCCACCTCTAGCACGTCGGCAGACGTCCGCTCTTTTCACAAAATTTTGAACCACATTTCGCAACAAGGCTTCGCTTATCTTATAAGTGCAGCACCAAATTTCATCTTTCAGAACGTCAGTTGTTTCTGGTTTGTTCATGTAAACCCGGTCTTTAAAATTAAAATTTACAAATTTGACAATTTAAATTCTTTCTTCAAGACTGTAGCTTTCCATGGTTAAAATTTCCCAACTTTTTACTAAATAAATGTCAAAGGATTACAGCTTAATTCTTGACATTTCATGATTTGACAGCTAGTTTACTCCATAACCTCAAATTCGGCCACCCTCAAATATTTGGTCGAGGTCATCAGAATATTTTTTTCAGGCAATTAATGCCTACTACTAGTATGTACTAGGTGTTATCTTCTTTAGGAAAGGGATAGTGATAGAGAAGACGGGTGGTGAAAGAAAAGATAGAGGAAAGCTTAATTTTTTACATCTCTGCTTTTTGCATGCAGTGTTACAGCGCCTTCTGATGTCAAATGAAGCGTATTAACTATTTTTTTTTTTGAAACTGTGTTTAGTAGCCATTTTATTGGTTATTTTACTTTGCCGATTATTCTGCTACACAATACCGACGAAGGAGGGCGCTCTGATATTACATTAGGATTAGCATTCAGCATTACTGAAGTCGGTATAGTTCAGTGACCAGTGACTTTGCCTTCATCACTTGAACTTTCCTACAACAACTGATACAAAGGGACACTAATGCACATTAGAAAAATGCTTGGTGTTGTTATTTAATGACTGTCGGATACAGGGATTGAACCCAGGATCTTTGGTTTTGTAGTCAACGTGCTAACTACTTCAGCCAACGCCACCCTCATTTTGATTGTGAGGCGACTTTATAGCTGGTGTTACATCTTTTTCCACAGAACCATTTTTTCAGGTTTGCGAATAAGAAATAGTCACCTAAAGCTGAATCCGGAGAATAGGGTGGATAAAGAAGCAATTTGTAGCTTAATTGATTGATTTTTTCCATGAAAACTGCTCATATATGCACCCTTGCATTGTTTTGGTGTTAAAGAACTTTACTTGTTGCCCAAATAGGGTCGTGTTTTTTTAACCCTAGTTAAACTGACTCGCCATGAAGCTTTTGAAGATAGGCAGTTGCGTGCATCTCAAGAAACTGTCGCCATGATTTTATTGGTCGAATCAACCCCAGAAATCAACCAGAAACGCTGGTGTGTGGTGATCATTTAAAATTGAAACCACTGAGTTATGTGAATTAACTTCCACAATCTCTCTCACTTTCAATTTTCGATCCGCCAACACCATATTGTGAATTTTTTAATTGTTTCAGGTGTTGAGCCCTCAAGTGGGCGTTAAGAAACTACGGCATCGTTCGTGCTCGTATGGCCATAACAAAATTCAGTAAATCACTTTTTTTACTATTCAAATTTATAGTGAAGAGTCTCCATATTATTAATTAAACTTAGAATTGGTTTCAGTGAATGCTGATGAAAATACAAAATTTACTTTCATTAATTTTCTTCCTAAGTCGCGTGAAGTCTGCAACCAATTGCAGTCGAACACAAACTAAATGACAAAGCTTGAAAACATTTTAACAGGAGCTCGCTGAGAGTTGCTTGTTGACAAGAGCAGTGCTGGCCTTTCAAATAAAAGGCGGGAATCTCCAAAGTCACGAACTAATTAACCCGCCCTTGTAATATGCATACACATTGGCTTCAATTTTCCAAATTGGCTAACTAAGTTTTGAAGTCACGAATATAAAAGAAAATCTTCTTTTTAGAAGTCTGTTAAAAAGAAGAAACAGATCTGCGCCAGCAAATTGTGCGATGGCAGGTCAGATATGGAGCCCCTCTTGTTGATCACGGAATCAACAGAACAGGAAACTTGTCAGATTTCTCAAAGTATAGAATGAGTAAAATTACCATAATGCAGGAAATGGAACTGACACAAGACTACTGACGTGACCGGTCCCCAGTCCGAGTTCTAACACTTCCTATGAAGCGGACCAGTCACTTTTAGATGGGGATGTCCTAGGAGGGGCTTAATTGATACTTCGTATGCACCTTGTGACTTTTCACTGACTATCTCATAGGGACCTAATAGGTGTAAAATAATATACATAAATGATTTAAAAATGTCATTCCGACACTTAACTGTAACAAAGTATTGTATTTTTTATTGCTACAATTATATTTTTTAAGGAGATTTTTTTTCTAGAATTCGACAGGCTTACACACTATTCACTCGACCACAGTGGCACCAATATTTTTAAAATATAAACACTAGTTAAGCTTAGGTTAATATCTAACTATAGTTACGGGACTGATTGCACAGTGGCCTGACGGTATTATTGGAGAGAACATTTTACATTATATATATACTATTTGATAGGTTTTGGATCCCACCACATCGAAATAATTCAGTGCCGTTTACCATAATACTAAACCGATTTCCAATTAAATTGACCAAATATCAAGACGATACATACGACAATGGTGAATATGTAACCATTCATAGGATAGTTCTTTTTTCATGATACACGCTACTCCCTTTCTGCAGGGCAGCTACATATGTAAATATTTAGATTTCGTAATCACTAATTTATTTGCAGAGATTTATCTCCACGGGAAAAACCACGTTATAAGGTCGCTAAATAATTATGTAAATAGAAATCTATAGTCTCTAACTCTCGGCTTTAATCTTGTTCTTTTAGTGCAGCAGTTGATCTAAAATAAAACCTTTCAATAGGAACATTTTATTTTTGCCATTTCTAGTTGTAAAATAGTTGCAATATTTAAAATATAAAACATAAAATATGCGTTATACAAAAAACTGATGATTTCAATTGCAATTGATAATATGGCGCCAAGTAAACTTCATGTAAGTTGTAAAACTGCTTTAATGTTGCCACAGAAATTGAAAGTAGTGCTACATTCCTATACAACTTAATTGCATGATAACCATCTATGGTAAAATAATTTCTATAGTTACGTTAGTGTCTTCTCCCCTTTTATTTTTAAATTTAATTTCTCTACTGTGGAAAAAAACAGTTTGTAATACTCAATTTACCTGTTGCATCAATATCATGAGCGACATCATTATTACTTGGTCATGAGGTTATCTGGTATAAGAAACAACTGCAACAATAACAAATAAATATTAAAACAAACGATTTCAACAATAGCAACAAAACAACAAACTGAAGTTAATAGAAATCAGGTCTGGGTAATGCCAATAACCTTTTGTATTGCCATGGAATCGAACAAAAAGTATTTGAGTGCAAAATTATTGAATTATCATCAATAGGTTGGGTTGAAAAAGAGGGACAGCCAAACTTGGCCCAACACTACTGCGGGATTGCACTTATGCTCGTATTGCATTTTGGGCGCTTTTAGAAAATATTGTGTTTTAGTATTTGGGGAGGGGGGGAGTAGGGAGCTCCTCATAAAGAAAATCTATCAAACTGTTTTTTAGGTTAATGACTAGTTGATTGGTTGGTTTATATGGCTGCCTGCTACCTAAATCTGCCAGCGTCCTAAATCTACCTCGTTTGGTATATGTTTGCCTAAAGAATTGTTTTTAGTGAAGAGTGCCGTGCCGTGCATTCACCGAGAAGTTAAGAAAAACTGTTTCTTATTAATTCCGTTCTTGACAGCTGCGGCAGAAAATATTGTGGGGAAGACCCTACTAGCATATCTACGTATCGTTCAGAGGCCCGCCAATACCGAAACCAGCCGTGAGATATTTTTTTGATGTTAATGGAAAAAGTGATGAAATAGGGGATGATTACGACACCAGCCCATCAGAAATAAATTTGGTAAAAGTAAGCGCTAAGACGAAAAGAAGCGCTTCGGAAGTGTGGAAAAGTACACAGTGAATTTCCTCTACCTTACGAGGATGCAATAACGTAAGCAAATGACAAAATTTAAACACAAACAATACGAAGTTGATCGGCTGCTTATACTCAAATTCTCAAAGTTTTTTTATATTACATCCTCTCTCGCTTACCTGAATACAAATTTGGATGCGAATGAAATTTTTACTTGGAGTTTTTATTTTTTAATTGAATTATGTATGAAAATAAATATATGCGTCAGTAGTTCAGTGGGTAGTGTTCTAGCCAAATATATGGAGATCCTGGGATCGACTCCTGATTCAGCGCGCGAACAAAAAGTATTTGATTTAATATTGTATTTAATATGTAATAAATATAAAAACAAAGTAAAGTATTGGAAGTTAATCTAAGAGTAGATATAAAATTCTGATCTAAAGAGCAAATTTTTTAATTATATACATATAAAAAATTCATGAAATATGGGATTATTTTTGCACATCCTATACCCATTCAGAAGCTCATACCTGGAGAGCTACCAAGTGGGACATAACGAATAAAAATCATTTGATATGGAAGCAGGTTGGTAAGCGAGAGTTGTGCTCTCTCTGCCTTATAAACATGCTTCCAGGTAGACAACTATTTTTGCTGGGAGAATCTACACATTCGGATATAGACTAATGTGCGGTGTTGGGTCTGGAATTAACTCAAGTGTTGTTGGCCTGCAGCTATCTTATCGTCTTCTTAATTGCTATTAACAAAACTTAGCGTTAGTTAAAGGTAGGATGTTATCGAATATATAAAAAGTTTTTCCATTATTCTAACTTTACTGTAATCTAACCTGAGTAATAAGGGCAAGTTAATCATATCATAAAATAAAGTTTTAATAGTGAAAAAAATTTGTACGATCGAAAAAAATCCTATCTAATCAACCTTAGTACGAGTGTCACTAAACATGCAATTTCATAACATTCGTTTTGAAATGGAAAGATGGCCAATGAATTTATTTAATAGCCCAATTCACAAACTTGTGCAAATGATTTAGCATCGTTGCATGTGCAAAATAGTATGCAGTCGAATCCGCTTTAGCGTAACACGCCTTACTGAAAACAATCAGATTACTCAAAGCGATACATGTCTCCGCACTGATTTTAAACACAGCTAATCTTATTCACTTCGCTTTATTGAAAATATCGCATTACTGAAAACCAAAAGCAAGCCCACAACTACGTTTTGTGTGAAACTTACTACGCTTTAGTGGAAAAATAAATAACGACAAATTTATTTATTAGAAATCGGTTGCATAGTTAAAGCTGAAAAAATTGTGCAAGTTTTGTCCGTTAAAAAATTAAATAGCAAAATGTATTTTTCCTTTTCGCTTGTACGTACTTTATTGTATTTTTCTATTATATTGTACCGATTTTAAGCAGTACGCTTAACTGCAACAAATTTCAATAATCCGAACTACGTTTTGGAGAAAAAATCGGATAACTGAAAAAATTGGGGTTTAGTTATTTCCAGTAAAGTGGGGTCGACTGTAGTATATTGATACTCACCGCTAAGAACTGTTAAGTGGTGAGTATCAATATACTATACCATTTTGCACATACTATGATGCAAGATCATTTGCACAAGATTGTGAATTGGGCTAATGAGTTTGTCCCAGGTCTGGTAAAAATAAATCAAAATGAAAACACAAACGAAAATGCAGTTACAACAACATTCCATTGCGTTAGAAATTTTTTGTTGTATGTATACACATGCATGTTTCTTGTTGCAATTTCTACGAGTATTATTATTGTTTTTGTTTTCCTACAAAATGGTTCATTAAACATGTATGTATGTATGTATATACATTTTTGTTTCTGTATTTACCCATCTGACCAATACTTTCGTTTATTACAAACCAAACACTATGCCAAGAATGAGTGTACCAATTAAGATTTTACGTCATAAGCAAAAAAAAAATTTATGTATTTTTTAATACACAGACTTTTTAGTTACATACATATACGGGAATTTAATTAAGCTTCTATTTTAGAACCATACTGTTTGATCTTTCCTCCATCTTTTACTAAATGTAGAACTAACTACGCTCCAAACCAACATGCAAAAAACTATTTAAAACGTTTTTCTTTAAAAACAAGATACTTCACCAAGTATTGTAACGTGACAAAAAGATTGCCTTTTCTGAGGTACTTGCTAAGAATAAGACGAAAAAAAAATCAAGCTTGTGAATGTGATCCCATATTGATAAAGAGTGTAGTCGTAAATGCATCACTGTGCTGGGGGCAAATCACGGCACTCGAAATCGAGTGCACGTTCGTGTAGAGAATTATTTCGATGGCTACAATTTTTTGGATCACAGTATTCGATCGTATTTTATGTTACCTACTACTATTTTTTACATTGCTGTTAGCATAAGACAATAAGAAAAACAAAACTAAAAACAAAACTTTATTTGTATTTGTTCTGGAAATGATTTTTCCTTATTTATTTTTTTGCACTGCCTATTGTACAATTTTTGTATTGATAATCACTTTCCTTAAAAACAATTAAAATTAAATTAAATTATATATTCTAAACTAATTGTTCGAAAATATCCTGAAAATACTTATATTTTGATTACATACTTCTTTCTTTTTCCTTTGTTTTGTTTCTTTCGTTTGTTTCACGGCAAAAAGCTAAGAGTTTACGTTAACAACATTTCGAAGACAAAGTACTCGATTTCGAATGCGGTGATTTGCCCCCTGCTTAGTATGATTACAAGTAAATTGCGATGTTTTCGTTAATCAGCTGCTTATAATTTTTCTAAATTAATCATGAAATGTATCACACATCTTTATGATTTACATTTACTTTTTTACAGTTTACACACTGCAAAGTTGCATTTTCAATTATCTTACCGTTACGGAGTGATGTAATTGTTGGCAAGACCATAATACAGTGTGGTTTTCTTGAGTGTAACAACTTTGAGCTGGCACACTGTTTTTTTTTGAGTACCCATTTAACAGCTGGTAGAAAGCGAATTGATACAAGGTGGTCTTGATTTGCAACTCTGCGTATTCGACTTTTGTACTTGTTAGAGTAAAATTTCCTGCTGTCACAATATTTCTTAACGTTTTGATTCATTTGACAGCAGGGAAGTTATATGAGCTCGTGAATTAAGATCACCTTATGTGAATTAGCTTTGAGCTGATAGTTGCTTTTTGTTTAGTTTGCTTTGAAATGTCATTGCGTGCAAATGATTGAAATTTTCAATTAAAATTTTTCTATTCGTCAAACTCATCGTGCACTGCTTTCATTTCCGATGAAGCTCATTTCTGGTTGAATAGGTATGTAAATAAGCAGAATTGTCGCATTTGGACTGAGGGGAGTCCTCAAGCTTTTGTCGAAATACCATTACATCCACAGAAAATTACTTTTTGTTGCGCCTTATGGGCTGGCGGAGTCATTGGCCCATACGTCTTCAAAAACGATGGTGGTCAGAATGTTATGGTCAATGGTGAACGGTATAGGAAAATGATTCGAAATTTTTTCGTACCTCAATTACGTGGCATTAATCTTGCTGATATGTGGTTCCAACAGGACGGAGCTACATGCCATACAGTGGGCGTGTGTCACTCTGTAAAAAAATTCCTGTAGTTAGTAATTTTATCTTCAACCAAATTTTTTCGGTAAGCTTTTTTTTAAAACGTCTCTGAAATATGCAGGTACATTAAATGACATCTTTGATATTACATAGATTTAATTAATTAGCCTTGATACTACGCTCTTTCAGCTATTTTCAAAAAAAATTTTAATGCTAAAAATTTTAGCATTTGAGTCTCTCGTGAGCGTAAATTTTCTCGATTTTGGCTAATAAAGTTTCCAATCATGTGTGCTTTAATAAGCGTGAGCTTAAAAAATAACTTAACGAGCGATATGTAGTTTTATTTTACTCGTGAGTGAAAATTGGCTCACGAACGCATCTCTATATAAACTACTTTAGTTGTTTTCGCCCACTAGCTTCACTTTTGAACTAAGAACACACATGACAAAAGCTCTCAATATGAGATGAATTTAAAACTAAAATGACAGAATGTTAAATCTTGCATGTCGTATAATAATATTAACAACATTCTTCGGATGAAATTTATGTTTTTAGGAAATGAAAAAAACCCGTAATAAAAATTTTAAAATCTAGCGAGATTATAAAAAATACATATACAAGCACACATATACATACATACATTATAATGATTTTGATTTCCAATTATTCTTTCAGGATCCATTCGTACATCATTGTTATCTGGCTCCAAATTTAATGTTACATGGCACTTGGCGTATCCACACAAGGTGAGTAAAATTATAAAGTGAATTCTTTGAAGTTAAGTGTTAAAGAGTATAAAAAATCATGTATGTAATAAACAGTATTCTACCAAAAGTTTAGCTTGAATCGAAAAGCAATGTCTTCCGTATCCTCGACTCTTTGAATGAGACACAGGTTTTCAAAAAAGTTTGTCTTATGTAGAACACAAAATAAGCAAATTAACTAACATGTGCATAATTAGTAAATAATAAACGACAATGGTACGTCTGTTGTAAATTAGAGATGGTAAATTTGGGCTTTCATTACAAAACACGTTCTCAGCAAATTGAAATACGATGAATCAAAACAAATTCACGTATTCCATTTGCAAGAAAATTTCGTATATAAGACAGAAATCTACTTCAACTGACACCACACACAGTGGACCAACACAGAAGAACGCTGATGATAAAGGTTTAGTGGCATTCGAAAACAGCCAGCTGTTCCGTTCAACTATGAGTTGTTGTCAGAATATTTACAACTAACTTTGATGTTGAAATTTATTTGCTGGTGGTTCAGCTTGGTCTATATACGTATATAGACCAAGCTGAACCACCAGCAAATAAATTTCAAATTAAAATAAAATTATGACAATATGTCGAATAATAAATTTCTTAAATAAAAAAAAACTAACTTTGATGTTATTTGTTCATTAATAATTATCACATGTAATTTGGCTTAAAAAAGCGATACGAACTTAAGCCCGTTAAAATCATAAATATAGAAAATAGTTACTGTTTTTAAAATAAATGGTCAAATTAAAGTTCAAATGTCACTATTCATTTCCTATTTCCTATTTGGCTAGCACGAAGTTATATCACTCTACCTGAGTATGTTTAACTATTCTTGCTTATCTTTTGCGATCATCGCATTAATTACTTTTACTTATTAGATGTACCGTCGGTACATATGTACATGTCAGTATTATTGTAGTGGCTTTATGTTACTTTGTTTTTGCTTTCTACAGTTTATTTGGCTTTTCATCATTCTGAAACTGTGATTGCCAAGTGAACATAATTTTTTTTTTTTTTTTTTGCCTACAAACACCGCCTTTTTCGTATTTTGTTCATTGTGTCGCCATTTTTAGTCCGATCATATCATTTTGTATACCGCTGTTCATGGCTCTGTAAGGGTAATAAAAACTATTAAAGACAAAAATGTATCCCTTACAGAGCCGTGAACACCGGACCAAAAATTTCGACACAGTGAACAAAATACTAAAGAACAAAATACTAAAAGGCGTGGCAAAAAAATAAAAAAAATATTTTTGGAATTGTTTTTATATTATCTTTAATCCTAGGGGGTGACTGGCACATTTTTTTTGTATTTAAGGTGAACCACTCTAAGGAGCAGTGTTGCCCTTTTATTTAACAATTGTTAAATACAAAAGTCTCAGATTTATTCACCCGGCCTCATAGTTTTATATTAAATCTTGCGTCTAGTTTAATTTGAAACTAGATATTTCCAAAGTGATGTTGGTGTCTTAATTTAAATAAATTATTTAATTGTTTTCTTTAGTTTTGTAACATTCTGGTAATACGATTAAAATTAAATTCTCTATGAATTAATTTTTCTTACTTAATGTTTACTAGAATATTTGCACAAGCATATATAAAAAATAGTTAGAAAAAGAGGATTAGATTAAATAACAATAGATTTGTGTGCATACAAAATTACTTAATAAAAGCGTAATATATTTACACCATTAGAAATCAGAATAAGCTTTGAGCCATGTACACATTACAGGTCTGCACAGATATAACTGTTTGCACCAGTTTTATGTGTGTTGGTGCTGGTATGTACAGGTACTGTATGTTATTCAGAGTTTCAGTTATTAGTCATGTTTTAGATACGATTGTTTTTCTTGAATCAAGTCTGAGTTTATGAAAGAGAGAGCAAAGAAGAAAGAAAGTGATACTGATTTGCTTGCACCGATATGTTATGACTAGTAACAGAAACGCTGAATAACATATGTACCTGTACATACCAGAACCAACAGACGTAAAATTGGTGCAAATAGTTATATCTATGCGTATCTATATTATACATATCGTGTACAAATTTCAATGGTGAATTTCAATAGTTCTTCGACTTCCAAGAGTTTCGCAATTATATTAGTCAATAACTATTAAGTGATTTAATACCTTAAGGGTTACTTATAATTTATTTTTTTAATATTGCAACATAATTGCAACGACTGCCAGCAATAGAGTAAGTAAAATACTGTTTGTAGCAATATTGGCAGAACCCTTTAACTCGACAGTGTTGCAACCGTGCGTGTTACAGACGTTACAGTAATCACTGGCATTATTGGAACAATAAACTTGGGAGGCACAGCCACGTTGCAAGAATCCATTAGTGTCGAGTGCTGTTACACATTTGTCGTTGGAACTAAAGACTGTACATACTTGAAGACTAAATGGATTTTTCCTACAATTTGTGTCTGCTACTGAGTTACATATATGACATTTGAGACGATCAGCTGGATAGATCTAAAAAATTTAAATAAATCTAATTGAGGAAATGTTTTGGGAATTTGTTTTTATAAAGTATTACCTCATTGTTGCACTTTTCTCCACTACACAGGTTGCAAGTGCCAAGTGATTCGCAAGATTGTTCATTGGCATTAAGATTGGTGCGACATCCTCTAAGTGTATGTCCTCGTTCATCGATTCTAGTGAAGCACTCGTTATTTGGAGCAATGCATGTTTCAGTAGTACTAACTTCCACAGGACTTTGTGCACAATTGGGAGTTTTGTTCGAGTCACACGATATACAAACCCCTTCTTTAGGCAAGCTGGAGTATTCGTTACAGTCACTACCTTCACATTTGAACAGTTTATTTTGGGCATTCCATTCAGCTATGTCGCTGATATTTTGAGAAGAGGCGCAGCCCATAAGATCTAACAAGCCATTTTCATATTTGGCAAAACAAAAATCATTTCTATCGTAAGGTTTGCAATATTGGCTTGCACTGCTGCTGCACGAGGAGTCCGAGCAGACGTGGCACTTCAGGCGGTCCTTGGGAAAAGCAAACTTATTACAATTATCGCCTGAACAGGCGGCACAAGCTATGGAATCATTTTCGTAACACTGATGCTGCAGCCACATTTCCTTGTCATCTAAACAGGAGCGTATGATTTCCTCAGATCTCATTGCAACCATACAGTTCTTGTAACACTGCCTAGACTGGACGTTACTGTAGTCAGTGTTAGTAAAGCATAAGGAATCATTAGCAGAATCACAGAATAAACATTCCACATATTCCTCGATACTCCAGGCAATGTTACACTCATTTGATTTACATTTAAAGCAACTTTCAGGATTTTGTCGGCAATACAAATCTCTATAGTCTTCAACATTATCTGAGCAACCTCTATATTCAACGAGGCCTCGTTGATCAAAGACTGTCATACAATCTTGATTGATGTTACGACTAGAACAGGTAACTGCAGGTCCTAACGAATACAAGCAATGCTCTCCCTCGCAGGTGTGACATTTAAGTGGAAGTTCCTGCCAGACGCCGTGGTAACCATCATCATGTTTGTTCAACAGGTCAATGGAATTACATTCACTACCGAAGCACGAGCGACAAGTGCTGCTGTCATTGGCATCACAGTAAATTAAAGATTTACAGCCACGAACGGTAACATTGCCACTTAGAGCTGTTACACAAGACTCAGTGTCACTAACAATGGGACATGCCTTCTTACTAGTGGGGAACGACTCACAATCAGACTCTTCCGTGGATATGCAAGTAAAGCATTGTTGGCGATTCCAAGGGAATATCTAATCAAAAATAGCAATACAATTAATTGTGCGTTAATGTATTTAAATTGTTATTTAACAAACCTCTCGGTTACAACCGTTTTCATCGCAGAAGCTGCAATTGTAGTCGTTGCCTAAAACACAAGCTGCAAATTCAGCTTCTGGCAAGTCAGTTAAACATCCTCTTTCCGTTGTACCATCTGTTTAAAAATTAATTTGAACTGAAAACATTTAACGATTAAATATTTTAATTATTTCTCTTACATTTGGTCAGTTTGGTGTAACAACTTGCGTAGGGCAGCATAGTGCAAGTGCTAAAAGAGCCAATATCGGTGGGACTAACGGCACAGGATACATTTTCCGTAGAATTACAAGCTGCACATGATACCGCACTTGTTAGTGAGTCTAAATCATTACAATTTAATCCCACGCACACGCGTACCTTCTTCGTTCTTATGAGACTCTCCAAATCTTGATTGAGGAATGAACTGATGCATCCCATATCAACAACACTGTTTGTATCATCGAATCTCACAAAACATTGATCATTTTCCTTATAAAGCGGACATACTTTACTCTTAGGCTCTTCGCATGTTTCTCCTTCGCACAAATAACAGGAAAGACGATTTTCTGGTATATTTTGTGTATTGCACTTGCTGCCTTTACAAGCCGAGCAGTTTTTGTCCTTTCCATCAGCACACGTTTTTCGATCATCCAATTCTTTGTCATTGACACAACTACGAATCAGTCCATATGAGGAATTAGCATTATCTGCTGGAAACAGGGCGGTCATACAGCCACCTTGGCATTGTCTGGTCTTGTGTGCAACACTTAAAGGATTCCATACGCAGTCTTGGTTATAATGAGAGTTGCAGTATATACATTCCTCAAAGTCAAGCTTTGAGGAGGCCCCATTACAATTATTCGATTTACATTTGTAGCAATTTTCTTCATTTTCCAAACAATATTCCATTTCGATGCTATCAGAGCAACCGCGTGCTTTTACCTTGCCGCTGACATCAAAGACTGTCATACAATCTTGATAATTATTTAGTTGGCAAGGTAGAGATTTGGTTGTTGCTTCCAATGTGCAGTTATTTCCTGAGCAATGTAGGCATGTCAATGGAAGATCTTGCCACATGCCAAAGTAATCATCTTGTCTTACGGCCAAGTTTACAGTGTTACAACCTTCACCGGAACACTTTTGGCATGTTAAAGGATTTGTATAGTCGCAAGACAAACTAGAACTGCAATCACGGTAGGTAACATTGTTGCGGAAAGCGGTTACGCAAGTATCTTCAGAATCATACAAAGAACAATATTTCAAACTATCGGGATTGCTTGCGCAGTTGGGATTAGTTGTAGAATCACATACATGGCATTTCAGGCGAGAAATGGGAAAAACATTTTTATTACAGTGATTTCCTTTGCATGCTTGACAAGTTGCTGAGGTGCCATTCAAGCATCCCAAAAACTCATCATCATACAAATTAGACAAGCAGCCGCGCTCTGTGGCTCCATCTAACAGTACACGTGAGTAACAGTTTGTATATGGTTTGACGGAACAAGTGGTCTCTCCCGTAACGGCATCAATGTTCACAGCACAGTCTTTATTAGTGCGAGAGTTGCAGAGTACACAAGTTTGAGCATCTGGTATGTTATTGTGAGAGTTACAGTTTTCATCGTCGCATAAAAGAAGACGTTTTTGTTTCAATAAGTAATCAGCTTCTGCATTACTGTACCGACTATGGCAGCCTAGTGCTACCACTTGACTCTTCTCATCAAAACGGGTAAAGCATTTGTCGTGTAGGCGATAAGTTGGACATTTTTGGAATTTAGGATCCCGACACTCATCTGCACCTTCACAGATAAAGCAGCTGTGGCGTTTTTCTGGCATATCAATAATATTGCAGCCCTGAGTGTTGCATGTTTTGCACTGCTCCTTTTTACCAGCCGCACAAAGTTCTCGATCATCATAATCCATATCGTCGTAGCAAGATCTAGCTAATTCGTAGGAAGGATTGTCTTCAGCGAAGCGAGGATATAACGCAGTCATACAGAATTTGTAGCATTGGCGTGTGGTTTTGATGCTGCCGGCATTGAAGGTACAATTACCGTCAATATCGCTCTCACAATATGAGCACTTAACATACTGATTCAAACTGGAGGCCTCATTGCAACCATTTGAGTTGCAACGCATACATTTTTGAGGATTTTCTTCACAATATAACTGTTTATCCTTTTCAACGGAATCGCTGCATCCCCTTTGAATCACTTTCCCTGTTGTTGAATTAAAAACCGTCATACAGTTTTGCAAGGGATTCTTTAAACACTGCCATAGTTTTCCCTTATTAGCACATTCTTCTTCGTCCTGGCAAGTGTAGCAAGTGATAGGAATATCTTGCCATTTACCAGGAAAACCATTTTCAACAACCTTTTTCATATTTATAATATTACAGCCATCGCCATCGCAAACGCGACAGGTGCGCGGATCTTTTTCATTGTCGCATTTCATATTGGACTTGCAACCACGAATTGTTACACCATTATTATAATTTGTTATACATTGGTCGTTTTCCTTGTAAACTTCGCAAACTTTATTATTGTTGGGAATGGATGTACATTTTGGATCATCCTTGGAGTTGCACTGTTGGCATTTCATACGATTATCGGGATAAACATCGATTTCATTGCATTTATCGCCTGAACAAGTTTCACAGAAGCCGTCAGTGTTCATTAGACAACCATAAAACTCATTCTTCTCTAGAGATCCCAAGCAACCACGTTCTGTATGGCCATCTAGAAGAGAAAAAATAACAATGAATGAATGAAGATGTAATTGTTAAAAGCTTTAAATTCTTACAACTATTAATACGTGTGTAACATTCAGTATATGGTAAGGTGGCGCAACGCGTAATGTTGTCCACTAAATTGGGATTTGTTGCACACAGTGGATTATCGGCAGAGCTGCATACTGAACACAGCTTTGGAGTGGGCAGCGATTCTGGCGCATTACAATTATTTTCATTGCACAATAGCATCTGTTTTTTTCTAACTAGCTCGTTAACAATATCGATTTCAAATTCACTGCGACATCCCATACCCATAATAGAACTTTCGTTATTGAATAAAACATAACATTGGTCATTTGGATGATAGAAAGCACATTGTTGTGACTCCATGTCTTCACAATCTTCACCAACGCACTTGTAGCATTCGAAGGGTTTGTCAGGTAATTGCATAGTGTTACAACGTGTACCGTTACATGCCTTGCACAAATCTTTGTTGCCATTGGCACATTCCTCCCGGTCATCTTCATCCAAGTCATCTAAGCAACTGCGGCTAAGCTCATACGATGGATCATTTCCGCTATTGCGTGGATACAATGCCACCATACAACTCTTTTGACACTGACGTGTTTTGGACTTGGATGCATCCGTACGACAGCTGCTACTTTCCGCAGAATCGCAGAAGTAGCAGTCAATGTAATCATCTAAACTTTTGGCATTATTACATGAATTCGACTTGCATGCGTGGCACTTATCCGTGTTCTCATCGCAGTAATCTGATAAGGTACCAACAAGGACAACATTACTGCAACCACGTTGAACAACAACACCTTGTGCATCAAATACAGTCATGCATGTTTGTAAATTATCGCCTTCGCATTTACTTAAAGTAACATTTCCATTGTTACACTCCTTTCCCTCACAGTGATAGCAACTTAGGGGCAAATCTTGCCATTTTCCAGGATCTCCAATGTAGGCGGGTAATAAATTGACGGTATTGCAGTTATCAGTTTTGTTGCATACACGGCAAGTAGCACTACTGTTATTGCCGCAACTAAGCTCAGAAGAGCAGCCACGAATGGTGCGTTCACCTTCCAATTTGGTCACACAGCTTTCATTTTCGTTGTACAAACTGCAGATTCCAGCAAAATCTTTGGGATTGTATTCACAAGCAAGGAATACATCCGAGTCACATTGTATGCAGCTACGGCGGCCTTCTGGGTAAATCTTAATGTTGCAGTTATTAGCACTGCATACCTCACAAGAGCTGCTGTTTCCACTTGAGCAATCGGCAAACAAATCATCAGCAAGTTCAGACAAACAACCGCGATGCGTTAGTCCGGCTAGAAGTAGAACAAAAGTATGTACATGTGTAAACTATCACAACACAATATTTGTAATAATAAAATTATGCCTCTATTATGGTTTGCAACTCAACTAAGTTGAATTGAAACTGAAGCAACTTAACTGTTTTCTGGTATTCTGAATTACAATTAATTTTAGTTGTCTTAGAATCAATGATCGAAAAGAAAAGGTTCTTATCTATGCTATAATTTTTTAAACCATAGTGGCTATCACAAAATCTTTTTAGTTTTGGCCTTACTATTTTTTCTTGACATTCATATTCTATTTATGAATATGACAACAATATCGGTTGACAAATGGGATTGGTTTGCGTTGTGCTCATGTAATACCAGAACGCCCTACACCGTCAGTATTGTGTAGCAGAATCACCGGCGAAGTAAGATAACCGATAAAATGGCTACTAATCACAGCCTCAACAAAATTTAATACGCCTCATTTAACACCAGAGGCGCTGCAACACTGCATTATTAAATAAATTCAGTGAAGTGCAACTTTGACCCACGTACGAAGAGTTCCGTACGGACACGAGATATGTAATTCAATACGAACTTTAGCCTATATAAAATATAGTTTTGGAATTTTGTTTTCGTTTTTGGTTTTAAGCGTTTTTTTAGTTTTGGGGTTTTTTGCGTTTATTTGCGCTTTTTTGTGTTGGCCCTTATTTTCGTTTTGGCGATTTTTTTGGACTTTTAGGTTTTTGTAATTTGGCGATTTTTCTAATTTTGGCAATTTTTTTCATATAGGCGATTTTTTGGGTTTTTGGCGTTTATTTTTAATTATGGCAATTTTTTTTAGTTTTGACACTTTTTTCTCGTTTTGCCGATTTTTTTCGGTTTTTGGAATTTTTTTCTTAATTTTGGCGATTTTCTTCGTTTAATTTAATTTTTAAGTTTTTAATTTTTTTAATTTTGGTGATTTTTTTTTATTTAAGCGCTTTTTTTAGTTATGCCGATTTTTTCGTTTTTTCATTTTGGCGATTTTTTCATTTAGGAGATTTTTTTAGTTTTGGCGCCTTTTTCGCGTTTTGGTGATTTTTGTCGGTTTTTGGCGTTTTTTCAATTCGGCGATTTTTTTTCATTTTGGCGATTTTTTTAGTTATGCAGATTTTTTCGTTTTTTCATTTTGGCGATTTTTTTCATTTAGGAGTTTTTTTTTGGTTTTGGCGTCTTTTTCGCGTTTTGGAGATTGTTTTCGATTTTGGCCGTTTTTTTCATTTTGGCGATTTTTTTCATTTGGGCTATTTTTTAGAATTCGGCGATTTATTTTAATGTTCGAATTTTTTTTAATTCTTGGTGATTTTCTTTGTTTTGCTAATTTTATTTTTAAATTTTTTGCGTTTTTTTTTTTGGTGTGGCTATTTTATAATTTTCGGATTTTGTAGTTTTACCGTTTTTAAAAATTTCAAGAGTTTACCTTATACGATTTCCAAGATATATAGCAAGTTGTTAAAATTACATAGTTAAAATTGCATTAACTGATGGACCATCCTTTAATTTAAATTTTTTTAAATTTTAATGTTAATTGTTGTAGTCTATATAAAAATACACTAATTGTAGAAATTTCAAGTGTCAATATACACATGTACATACAATTGTATGTATATTACATGGGATTTTAAAATTTTTCATTGCTCGTTTTGGAACACCCTTTAATTTTTAATTCTCATGTATTTGTTGTTGTAGCGGTCAAGGTTCTACATACTCTGTCCAAATTTCAGGTTAGCTCTTACTTTTCCTGAGGAAATAGCGTGTGCCGGACAGACGGCCAGCTTAGCGAAAACAATATGGTTCCTTTTCACCTTTGCTGTACGGAACCCTAAAAAGCAGACCTGTAAAATAATGAAACTTTTCTCTGCCTCTTCCTTCACCGCCTGTCTTCTCTGTCACTATCCCTTTCTTAAAAGAAGGTAATTGAATGGTCGAAATAAAAATCAAAATACAACTGATAAAGAGCAGTTGTCTCATGGTGGAAACAATTTGTAATCTATAATAAAAATTTGGCATCTACAACTCAACTATAAATTTAGTTGTAAATCATAATACGGGCCTTAATTATACTTACTATTATCTATGCGAGTGTAACACTCAGTGTTAGGAAAGAGTTGACAAACGGTACTCGTGCTAGTTGTTGGACTAGAAGCACATTCGGAATTGTTAGCAGAATTGCACGATCTGCACACAACGGGTGCGGGAAAACTTTCAAAGGTATTGCAGTTATTGCCATCGCATAAAAGCATTTGACGGGCATACAAATTCAACTCAGAGTTATCAAAATCGCTGGCACATCCCATGCGTTCGACATTATTTTCGCTAGAAAATAATGTAAAGCATTGATCATTATCACGGAATGCTGTACATTCAGCACTCTTAGGCTCATCACAGTTGTCTTCGTTGCAAATATTACACTTTAGTCTCTGTTCGGGTATTTGTGCAGTATTACAAGAAGCATCAACACAAACTTCACAGTAAGGTTTTGTGCCATCCTGGCAATTTTTGCGATCGTCAAGATCCAAATCATCCAAGCAGCCTCTGGCCAATTCATAGGCAGGATTTTCTTCATTTGCTCGTGGATACAGACCAGTCATACATCCTTTGTAACAAGAACGCTTACGTTTAATGCTTTGGGGTTGCAGAACACAATCTGAATTATCAGCTCCTTCACAGAACAAGCATTCATTAAAGTCTAACAAATTGTTTGCAATATTGCAACCACTAGATTTACAGAATTTGCAATATTCAGGATTTTCATCGCAATAATTTAAATACTCGCCGCCATAAATTAAGTCTGAGCAACCTCGTTGCACAACAGTACCATTAGCTGCAAAAACTGTGGCACAATTTTGATTAATATTATTTCGGCATTGTTGAATCATTAATGGCTCCTTGCAATCTGCATTTTTGCAGGTATAACAATTTATAGGAAGTCCTTGCCAATTGCCAGGATAACCAATATTATTGCTGGCTAAATCAACTAAATTACAATTATCCTTATTATGACAGAGACGGCAGTAATGCTTGTCACTATCGTCACACTCAAATTCTGTACTGCAGCCGCGGTAAGTATGACCATTAACCAGTTTGGTGGCACAATATTGGTTTTTCGAGTAGACGGGACAAACGGAAGCAAAGTTTGGTGAATTTTCACACTTGGCATCATCTTTGGTATTGCAGCGCTGGCAAGTACGGCGATCGGCCGGAAAGATCTACAAAATTAATTTAGTAAAAGCTGAAAAAAAAGTTTTCATTGTTGAAAACTTTTTACTATGCTTACCTCCATATTACATTTTTCATAAGTACAAACACTGCATTCACTGTCAGTGCCACCCAGACAAGCATTAATTTCCACTACACTTAAGCTATTGACACAGCCCCTTCTGGTTGAACCATCTGGAATTTTTTTTTTGTTTAAATATAAAGGCAAATATATTTTCAAGTAGAGAAAATCTTACCTGCATTTACTTTAGTATAACACTGAGTATTAGGCAAAGCTGAACAAGTTGTTATATTTGAAACTGTTTTTGGCTGCGAGGCACAATTTTCATTGTCATTAGAGTTACAAATGGCACAAATTTGTTTACTGGGCAAATTTTCATAGCTATTGCAGTTATCACCGCTGCTACACATATGTAAGACGTGAAGATTTGTAGATACAAAACTCTCTCCCAAATCACTAATACAGCCCATGCGAACAATATCGCTTTCATTGTTAAAAAGTATAAAACATTTATCGTCTGACTTGTACTTTGAACATTCGGATGGTTTAGCCTCTACACAATTTTCTCCAGCGCAATGCAAGCATGACAAACGCTTCTCAGGGAGTTTAAGAGTGTTGCAGGCAGAAGTAGAGCAAGATTTGCACTGCATTGAACTGCCATTAGAACAAGAAATCTGGTCGGCAGCGTCTTTATCATTAAGGCAACTACGCGTGACTTCATATGAATAGTTGTTTGCTGTGGGATACAGAGCTGTCATACAAGCACCATGACACTTGCGATGGTATTTAACAGCGGCTGGATTGAGAGAACAATCAGGATTAACTTCAGAGTCACAGTAAATACATTCAACCAAATCATTCAAGCTGGCAACCTCATTACATAAATTTGAATTACAGTTTAAACAATTTGAAGAATTTAAATCGCAATAAGCTGCCTGCTTTTTTTCAACAGCGCCACTGCAACCTTTTTGCACAACATCACCATTATTGTCGAACACTGTCATACAGTAATCCTTTTCATTACACACTTCTTTAATAGCTCTTGAAAAGCATTCTATAGAATTGTTGCAACTTAGGCAAGTCAAAGGTAGAGATTGCCACAGACCCGGTCTACCATCTGCTTTACGTTTTAAATTTCCCTTATTGCAGCCATCTCCTAGGCATTCTTGGCACAAGGTGACATTAGCAGCGCCACAGCCTCCCTTTGAACTACAGCCACGTGCAGTATTACCGTTGATATCTATTGATGTAACACATTTGTCATTCATAGAGAATAATGGACAGACTTGTACGCTGTTGGGACTAGCTTCACATGCTGCACTAGCAGTTGAAGAGCACATATGGCACGACAAGCGATTGCTGGGATATAACTAGCGAAAAGTATTTTAAATTGAGTTCTTTTTCTATTCCCCCATATATAAACCATAGCTGTTAGGCAATGCTTAGTAATCGTACTGATTACTAATTTCATTTCTTTTCTTTGAAAGGTGAAGTAATGATTAAATTACGATTATGTTTAGTTTGGCACGATTACTAATTGATTATGATTACTAATAAAGGAAAAGTAATCTGAATTACTTGAAATTACAAAAAATATTAAAAAAGAATCAAAAGTAATTAAAATATAATCCCATTACTTTTAAAGATTACTTTTAATTCTTTTTGTTTAATTCATAATAATAATCAAAAGTAATCTTTAAAAGTAGTGGGATTATTTTTTTATTTTTTTTTATTCCTTTTGTGTATATTTTTTTTTGTAATTTCAAGTAATTCAGATTACTTTTCCATTATTAGTAATCGTAATCAATTATTTATTAAAAATTCTTTTAAAGGGAATTATATAATCAGTACAATTCTTTTCAAAATGTAATCTAATTGATTTCTAATCGTTATCGAAATTTAACAACTCTGATATAAATTTACCTCTTGGTTGCACTTATCTCCCGCACAAGCCAAACACTTGGTATGATTTTTGTTATTAAGACAATCAACAAATTCGTCATCCTCCAAATTCGACAAACAACCACGCTCAGTGTGACCATCTAAAAGGAAATATTAAGTGTGAAAGTAAAATTTTGAGTACTACAACTTCTTATAAAGACTTACTCTCCAAAATACGACTGTAACATTGGGTATATGGAGTTTTATCACATGTTGTTGATACACCAATTGCACTTGGTTCGGTAGCACATCTTTCATCAGTTCTTGAATTACATAAAACGCACGTTTGGGTTTTTGGGGCATTATCAATATGATTGCAATTATCACCGTCACATAACCACAAATATTTTCTTTTTACCAAAATATCCAATTCCGAGGCATCATATTGGCTTTTGCAACCCATTTGCACAAGCAAACCACGCTCATTATATTGCATAAAACACTGTTCATTATCCATTACAGCGCGGCATGTTTGAGTTTTTGGAGATTGGCAATCATCACCCATGCACTGGTAGCAGGACTTTCGTGAACCCAGAACATCTTTATTGCATTGAGTGCCTGAACAAGATTTGCACTTGGCATCTTCAGAGGACTCACACTTAATGCGATCATCTGAATTTTTGTCATCCAAGCAGGAACGTATTAATTCATATACTGGTGATTCATCCTGGGAACGCGGATACAGAGCAGTCATACAACTTTTGTGACATTTACGCAAGCGCTTTACATTTCCAACATCGAATGTGCAGACATCCCCATTTTTGGCATCACAATGTAAACAATCAATATAGTCGTCTTCGCTATTCGCTACGTTACATCTATTTGACTTGCAACCAAAACATTTATTCTCTTCATTAGAGCACATGCTCTCTAAGCTGTCGCTGCAACCACGGGCCACAACTTCACCAGCTTTATCGAAAACCGTAGTACATGATTGATTAATGTCACCTTTACAAACGCCGGCTGCTTCAGTTACATTTTTGCAATCTGCCGTATTATTACATTGGTAACAACGTAGCGGCAAGCTGGTGAATAAACCTACTTCACCAATGTCTTCATTAGCTAAATTCACATTATTGCAGGCGTTATCTGAACATGAGCGACATTTTTTGTAATTCAAGCCTTCACAAGTCACTTCAGAAGCACAGGCGCGAAGTGTAGTGCCATTAGTCCATTGAGTAACACAAGCATCATTCGCTTGATATAGAGGACAGGGCTGTACAACATTGGGTTCATATTCGCAATTGGGATTAGTGGTTGAATTGCAGCGATGACACCTCCTGCGGCTGTTTGGATAAACCCCTTTATTACACTCACTTTCCGTGCAAATTCTGCATTTTGAACTTGGAAGACCATCGTGGCAACTTATAAAATCATCTGTCGCCAGTTTTGACAGGCAACCACGTTCTGTATGACCATCTAAAAGAGTTTTTATTTGTTTGTTTGCTTTATCTCAAAATCAATTAAGGGTTTTTAACATTTTTACTTACCACTACGTATACGTGTGAAACACTGAGTGTATGGCAGCTTTCCACATCTCTCTTTAGCTGTTACTTTTGTAGGATCAATTGCGCAATTAACATCTTCTTCAGAGTCACAAGCAGCACAGAAAAGTGCCTCCGGCAGGTTATTAAAATTATTGCAATCATTGCCATCACAAATAAAATATTGTTTAATTTGAGGCTCCAATTCATTGTCAGGAATTTCACTGCGACAACCCATACGTACAGCACTTGCAGTAACATTATCGAAATAAATGTAACACATATCATTGGGACTATAACCAAGGCATTGCTTGGATGTGGGAACATCGCAATCGGAGCCACTGCAGTGCAAGCAAGAGAGACGGCCTTCAGCTGGTAAAATGGCCGTATTGCATTTGTTATCCCAACATTTAATGCAATTGTTTTCTAACGTGCAGGACTCCTGATCGCCGGCTTCAATATCTTCCAAACATGTGCGAACGAAGTCCAATACTTTGGGATTCAACTTGCGTGGATATAGAGATGATATGCAACCAAGTGTGCACTTACGTGTAGTGTTTACAGCTCTAGGGTTAAATAAGCAATCTCTATTTGTGGTGGCATCGCAGTACAAGCATTCTTGAAATGTTTCCGGATCTGTCATATCATTACAACCGTTAGATTTGCATTTAAAACACAATTCAGGGTGCAAATCACAGTGTGACTTTTGTTCGGCCATAACAAGATTTTCACAACCACGACGAATGACTTTACGACTGGTATCGAATACTGTCATACAATCCTGATACTTATCACCCTCACACTTATTTGGATTGCGCGGCTTACCTGGCGCACAGTCATCACCCTTGCAAGTATTGCAATTCAAAGGAAGATCTTGGAAAACTCCGTAAATATCATCGAAACGTCTCTTAATATTGGCGCTATTACAACCATCGCTAGAGCAAATTTCACAGTTTTTCAATTTATTATTGCATACAAATTCGGAATGACAACCCCGTTTGGTTACACCATCTTCATACACAGCTACACATAAATCTTTTTCATTGTACAACGGACATGGTGACAATGCTGAAGGTAAAGTTTCACAGCTAGCATCAGTTAGGGAGTTGCAACGGTGGCATTGCCTACGATCACTGGGAATATTCTAAGGACAAAAAAAGAAACCATGTTATGAAACAAGTGAACTGCTACCCAAATTAATTTCACTTACATTCTCATTACAGTTCTTGCCTTGGCAAATCTTACATTTGCTATCGGCACCCGTCAAACACTTGTAAAAATCATCTCCTTCCAAATCACTCAAACAACCACGTTCGGTTATTTCACCATTAACACGTTGATAACACTGGGTATAGGGTATATTTTTGCACAATTGTTGCTTCGTTATGCTTGTAGGCTTGGTCGCGCAAGCCTCTTCATTGCTGGATGAACATTGTGTACACTGATTGGGATTTGGTAGTTTCGCAAAATCATTGCAGTTCACACCATCGCAAACGTATAAAGTTTTATTTTTAATTAGTTTCTCAATATCCGCGCTCTCATTGAATTGCGAGAGACAACCCATTTGTACCACATCATTGTTATTAACGTCATAGCGAATAAAACATTTGCCATTTTCGTTGACTGCATTGCACTGTGAAATCTCAGGATCTTCACAGTCTTCGTTATCGCAATGATAACAGTAATGTGTATCAGCAGCCTCAACTGTAAATAAAGAAAGATATTTCCTAATTTACTGTGAAGTGGATAAATGTTTGCAGTAAAAACTTTGCTTACTAAAACCAAAACAAAAATGTACATGTGTACCCTCCAGTCTTGAGTACTAACAATTTAACAGAGAGATTCTAAAAATATAAGGCACCCTTTACAAACATGAATTGAAAAAAAATCCAGTTATAGACACACAAAAAATCTTTGTTGAATTAAGTAATTGCTTAAAAAAAATAATAATCCCAAATTATTATTTTACTTATAAGCATTTCTCTCAGACAAAAAAGTTTAAAGTTCTTAAAATTTTTTTTTTGTTGCAAATTTTTAAAGAAAAACAATCAAATTTAATAAATCTGCAAAAGTTTTCTATTTATTCATTACTCATTTCGAGATATTCATGTCCAAAGTCAAGCAAGTGAAACTTTTTTCAATTATTTTTTTTTTAATTTGAAGAGCAACTTTTGTTTTGAAAAATATTCTGATCGCTAATCGTTATAGATTGAGTTTTTCTCTCTTAGATCTCCGTAAGAATATCAGGAGTTAGAAAGTAATGCCTTGCATTTCCATTAATTTAATGTCCAGTACGACATTAAAAAACACCCTTTTGTTTCAATACATCGAAACTGCTTGAAGAAAGTTCATCAAGTAATGATTACAAGCAGACATTTTTATTACAATTGAAATTAAAAAAAACATTTTGAAAAGAAAACATTTTGAAAGAATTGTGAACTAGGCACCTGTGCAAAATTTGTCCCGTACGACATCGCTACTGAGAAATTTACAAGTCTTAAAAAAATATTTTCTTTAATAACTAATTATTTTTGTAAAGGCATTCTATAATTCAATTATTAAAATCAAGATAAATAAAAACAGTGAGAATTGCAAACGGTACAGAGAAAATTTAAAAGAAAATTTAATTAAATTGCAAAACTATAAATTAAAAAGCCGAGAAAGATTGCGTAATGCTAGAAAAAAGTCAAAAGTTTTAGCTGAAGCAAATAAAGAAGTTTTTGAAGAGAAAAAGCGGTATGAACGTATACTTAAAGAGCAAAGTCAAAAAACCTTATTATACCCGATTCATTTTCTTTTTATCAAGATATTAAAATTTTTTATATACCATCCGATGATATTGAGAAGTACTCTTCATTTTATGACTTGGACGAAAAGTAGAAAAACGTTAAAAATTATACCACACATATCTAAATTGCACTTCTTCTATTGCAAAAGTAAAGAAGTGAAAGAAACTAACACTGTATATTCCAAAAAAATCTATAATTAATGTACCAAATATTATTTGTATTTAATTTTGCCTATTTTGTGAAGTATATTTACTTTTTCATCTCATTCTGCATTTCCTATTAAGTTCTTCGTTATGTTAAAATAAACACATTGAATACCTCTATTTTATTTAATATAATTTTTTTTAATTTTTTTATGCATAATTTTGCAAAAAAGCACCAGAAAATATTTGAACATCATGATGGAACAAAATGTCCCGTACGACTATAAAATTAAATTTAAATAAGAAAAAAGCTAATAATATTTTTTTGGCAAAATCTATCCCGTTTTAAGAAACATTGACTCACCTCATTCTGAAATAAGTCACATTAATTCATTGTTTCAGGTATCACTGAAATAAGGATTTTAATTGTTTGCTACAAAACCTGCTTCCTTTTTTATCCCGTACGACATTCTTAGTTTTTTTGCAATTATCTTTAAAACTTAAAATTGGTTACAATTGGATTTAGTACCATCAATAGAGCTAATCAGAGGTATTATTTCAAACTTTCATTTAAACAAATGAAAAGTTCAACTAATATCACTAGGCTCGACCGAGAGGACTCAATATTAACCCATAAAAATAGAGATGGGTCTTTTTACCAGGAAGACAGAGATCATGCAGTATACTGATCCTAGTTTTCAAGGAAAGACCATCAAGACCTTATCCGAAAGTTCAAGAAGGCCAACTAGTGTTGATCTCCCTGCAAAAGGGCCATTGGGTCCAGATGAGGGCTCAGCCCTATTACGACACACTGGCTTTATAAGGGTCTGATTATACCAATTCTAACATACTCATCGGTAGTATAGTGGAGGTCAATGGGTAGAAAGTTCAACACTAAAATTTGTAAGAAGGTTCAGAATGCGCTAACTAGGTACAATACATTCGTATTAGATACGAAGCAGCTCTTGCTACAAAACGTCTACATGTGACGGTTTAACGGATCAGGTAAGACAACATATCATAACATCAGAACATATGGGCGTCACTGGCCGAATGCGACCAGACTTTGGAAATGTCCAACCAGGAGCGTGAGACTAGGGTTACAGATGAATGCGGGACATTGATACCAGAAAGACACTCCTGGGTCAATCGAACCGTAGAACAAACACCCGTGGGATTTTACAGCTAAACGGATGGCTCGAAACTAGGGGAAGAACGGGACTTGGTTTCTTCATAGTAGAACCGGGGACCAAAATTTATTTCCTCTTGTCTGACCTATAACTTCTGCGCTATGACTTCCTGAAAGATCTCACAAAACGACGCCCATGTTGCCCAAAGGTACTTGTGAATATTAAGATTATGATTGTAGCATTAACTTGAAATCAGTTTATTTCGACTTAACCACTTTTTTCTTTTTGCCACAGAATTATTCAAACCATACAATCAATGTTCATGTATTTTTAACCGACTTCAAAAAAAAGAGAGCGGGTGAGCAATTCGTATCAATTTTTTCTTTGGGTGTTCATAACTCGGTACATTTTAGACCGTTTGTAAAAATTCCTTTTTTGCCTGAAAGGGTATAGCTTCCCATTGGTAACATTGTAAAAAAACTGGCTGGAGACACGCCCACAATTTTTTTAATTTAATTTTATGATATTCTAGTTATTTGATTGCTGCGAAACCTATAAAAATCCTTTGGTTTTTGTAATTACACAATTTTAAAGTAGAAAAAATTGGTGGGGTTACGCCCATTAAAATATATTATAATATTTCAAGTGGTTCTACTTAACCAATTTTTACGAAACTTAACACACATATTGATCTTTAAAATAGACACAATCCTCCATTTAAAAAAGGCCAGAGTCACGCCCATTAAAATTTAATATATTATTTTAAGTGGCTCTACTTTACCGAATTTTACAAGACTTAACACGCAGCCTGTGCTTTGAAAACACACAAAGTCTTGCATTTAAAAATGGGCGGAGGTAGGCCCACTAAAATTTAATTTTATATTTCACTTACTTCTTCTTATCTTCTTCTATCAGATCTTTGCATTGAAGTCGGTTTTTTTTTAACTGAAAGAATTCTTATTTTTATAATTTTTCAAAATGGCAAAATATAAGTGAATGTATAACAAATTTAAATAAATAATAACAAAATTACTAT
This sequence comes from Tachina fera, assembly GCA_905220375.1. Taxonomy (NCBI): domain Eukaryota; kingdom Metazoa; phylum Arthropoda; class Insecta; order Diptera; family Tachinidae; genus Tachina; species Tachina fera. The sequence continues at coordinate 94,975,128 of LR999967.1, read as the reverse complement.
GGAATAATATTACAAAAGGTATTTTTGTAATTTTTTTTCTCATCCCTGTTTGAAGGTATTGTGCAATATTATTGTGCAATACTTGATATTGTACAGTGAAATTGTGTTTATATTATATTGGTATATTAGGCAATATATTGGATAAAATCAAAAGTCTGTTGATTTATTCTGCGCAACAATAAATATTTTGTAATGTATAGACGACACTGTGTAATAATTATTTTCAGATGTATTTTTAGTAAACATTATCTTTCTATTTTTTTAATTATTTAATTAAAAATTATTTAATTTGACATGCTGAGCTATCAATTAACAAATACATTTTTTAAATTCGTATTCATTTTGAATATTGAAATAATTTTTAATTTGTTAATGAATCTAGTATATCTAATGAGAACCCAATTTTAGAACACACCATAAAGTAATATAAATGATTTTCTAATATTAATTAAAATATTTGTAGTATCAATTAAAATATTAATTAAATTTTCACCTATAAAAAATTTGATAATATCAATTAAGTTTTTCCAGTCAAATTAATTAATACAATTAAAAATTTAATCAATACAATTAAATTCCCAGCAAAAAAAGAGACTCCAAAAAAGTCATGAAAATGAAGAGTTTGCGATCTGGAAGTAGTGAAAATTTCGATCCGATCTAATGATTTTTACATAGGGTTGTCATTGCAAGAAGTTCTCTTTTTCGATGCCTGGTCACTGAATCGGAAGCGATATTAAGAAAAATTCCCTTTTTTGTGTTCTATGATAATATTCTCATCAAGGAAAAATTTTAAATAGTTACTTATTTTAACAATTCGTTTCTTTTTATACGAATTTAAGCCCGAAACAGTGTTTTAATGTAAATTTAAGCAAATAACTTTTAAATTTTAGACTAAAAATAATTCACAAATTTCTTTAAAAAAATAATTTTTTTAAATTCTGGTGAGTATTTTCTAACACTATGGAGGAGTTACAAGATTTTGTGTGACTAAAATAAGCTTCTACATGGTTTTTTGCTCACTCTCGGCAAATTAAAAATATCGATTTTTAGGAAGCAATGAAAATGTACTTCCGCTAGAATGACTTCCATTTTTTTCACTGGGTTCTTAATTGAAAATATAAATTGGTGAATACTTTTTTCTGTGAAGGCATTTTTTGTTTAATTTTCATTACATTTTGTATGCAAAATTGCGCAATATATATAATTTTTTTATATTGTACAATAACGATATTGCATAGTATGCAGCAAAACGACAATAATAATAGCAATAAAGTACTCAATAATATTGCACAGTCTGTGACTTTTTGTAAATCAATTTATTTGTAACCACACCAAGAATCAAATTGAATTTATTAAAACTTAACAAAATTTATTAACAAATGAAAACTTCACCCATTCTTTTATATAATTAACCTTGGCTATTTAAATAGATTAACACTAGATTACTAATTTTATTGCTCACTTAGAAAAAAAATATTATTTTTCTGGAAAAATTTCTCCATTGCAATAAAATAAATTTATTTTATCGATTAAAGTGGATGTTTATTGAGTTATTTTCATAATGTAATTGGACATGATTAATAACTGTTTAGATAAGATTTTGGGGATTTATTTTTTTTGGTTGGTAAATTTATTAGGAAACCAATTTTATTTTTGCACTTGCTTGCTTTCACTTCACTTAAAATTCACCTACCGATTGCACTGTTTGTATGTAATAACACCACAAATGCTGACGTGATGGATAATATGAAAAATTTTCGCGGCAACATTGTGCCCTTAGAAAATTTTGTTTAGACGCGTCCAAAATTTTTTTGCCAACTAACTTATACCTCTTATTTTAAGTGGCCTTTTATAGATTTAGTTTTCATAATCGTAATACACACACGGAAAAAGCGACCAAATAAGTGTTTATCGCTAAGAATTATGGCTTTATAAAAATATCGATTAGAAAAAAAGAACTTTGAATTTGTGTTAATATAATTCGGCTGATAAGAAATAGTATGAACATATATGAATATAAACGTTCATTGATCCATAATACTGGACATAAATATGAAATTTTCGGATATTATTATTAACACCACTGACTATGAAATTTAGTTTATTTGCGGTTTTCACTATTGGTTACTATTATTATGACTTTTGAAAGTTTTTAATATTTTTGAATAGTCCATTTAATAAGATATCAATATTTATTTCTGTAATAAATTTGTTATCTTAGCCATTTACTCGTAATGATTAGATGAAATTTATCTCGTTTAAAAGTTTTAAACTTCTGTAAAAGCAAATTCTTGTTGGCGGTTGTAAAGTCTAAACTGAACTGTGAAGGACATTTTATTTAACATTTCGATTACCGAAAAAAATTTTAGCGTTATCAATACTCTTCAAATTTGTTGAAATCAATCAAACTTTTAAATTTTATTTTGATATACTTATTTACATGCGATTTAATACCCCTCACAAGTGTAGCACAGTGATTCATTCGCAATCAACTAATGGTTGAAAATAGCAAAAGATAACCCAGCCCTTTAAAATTTAACGCACATTTACAAGTGCTAAAAAATAAGATACATATCGCCCCTAAATCAAAATCAAAAATCACAGAATACATTTGAGGATCACAGTTATTTATTTTGTACGGCAGTCCGAAGAACTTTCTAAACGTACTTATGTTTACAATGTATCAATATATAATGCTGGCATTCATAAGACGTAACCGTTGAGCAACCGTTGAGTGTTTGTCTTAGATAAGTATATAGACAATTCTATAGGTATGTCAACTCTGTGTCACGTGTGACACCAAACAAATATGCTTGATTTTTTTAAAGAAATCGAAACTAATCTGTTACTTCTTTATAAATTTTGTATAGGCCGTCAACACTTGTACATTAGATAAAATTTTCAGCAAAATCTAGGCACATTGTTCTGAAACAGAAGCATATTTGCTTGCTGTTGTACGTGACAAAAAATTTACTTTGTTATGGAAATGCCCATATGTAGCTGAGCAGGTCCGCTCCACTTATCAGTTGAGTAATGGCTGCCATTTCTTCCATCATAAAATTTTTTCACTACTAATAGCCTACATGTTGTGCTCAGCGAGAACAGCTGATCAAATAGAGTTATGCCTTTTATACTATAATGCAACGATGCTTTGTTAGGTTGTAATAGAGTAAAGCGAGAGTAAGGATATAAAGATATAAAATTAGATTACTAATTTCATTATATAAATGTACACAGAGAAAAGTATTCACCAATTAATATTTTCAATTAAGAATTTAATTGTATTAATTGAATTTTTAATTGTTTTAATTAATTTGAGTGGAAAAACTTAATTGATGTTATCAAATTGTTTATAGGTAAAAATTTAATTAATTTTTTAATTGATACTACAAATATTTTAATTATTATCACAAAATCATTCATTTTACTTTTTTGTGTGTATGTTTATTATGATGTCTAGTTATATCAGGGTATTCATAAATATGGTCCAAAGAAAGTGTTTTATGCACATTCAGCATGCAGTAAAAACTTGAAAATATTCTGCATAAAACATAAAAAATATGCTCTTAAAATAAAAGAACTTAATTTATTTTTTTAAATGAAAATATATTTTTAATTCATCAACGCAATAAAATTTGCAAAAATAAAATAAACAAAAAAGGAAACAATAAAAAAATTAACAAAAAATAACTGCAGTATTAAGAAAGAATAATTTTTGGTTGGAAGTGTACGTTAAAACTAAATTATAAGACAAATTTTGATTAAAGCAAATAATACAAATATTTTTGTTTTTTGATACGGCCGTTAAAATTTAAATTCAACTTCAAAAGTGATCACGATATCAGAATACTTTGGAACTAAATTTTTTTTTATAAATAAGACAACCTCTTTATTTATAAAAATAAAAATATTGACCTAGATTATCAAATAAAAATTGTTACCTTTGTCATCTAAATAATATTTTATACATTGAGAATGTTCTTTCAACGTCCACTGATGTAATCGGGACAGAGTCCGTCACAAATAACAAAACCAAAGTTTTATTGAACTAACGTCAGAAATGATATTTAGATGGTTAAATCTAAAAATAAAAATATTAAAAATAAAAAAATCTATAAAGTATCAAAATATGCTCTAAAAGCGTCAAATATGCTCTAAAAATTGGAAAATATGCTAAAAATATGCATCTAAGACTGCATTGCATATTGCATGCTATAAATGGTAAAATATGTAAAAATATGCAGTAACAAATTAATGCAAAAATTCATAATAAAAACTTCTGAAACGGAAAAAGTGCGACAAAGAGAAAAAATGGCTTATTCGAGTCATCTGCATATTTCAAAGTAGCCCTGGTCAAAATCTCAATTAATTTGAGCGGTTTTTCAGCAAGTTATAGCACTATGACTTGCGACTTATCTTTTTTAGACTTCTACTCTCATTGGGAATAATAGCCTAATTAAGGTTATACTTTGTGATATTTCGGCTTAAGTGTATTACTTATAATGTTCAGAGCAATGATTGCTTTAAAAAATGAAGGCTAACAGAGAATTTCCCAATTTAACTATAAAAGAAATAAATTTCTGAAAATCGACTTGAATTCTTTAATGTGCTCTCCTGAAAAACAGTAAAATATGACTTAAGCACTTTTTCCTTATTGCCACAGATATCTTATCTCCACATTAATACGTCGCACAAGAAAAAAATAAAATTTGCAGTTTCCCTGGCTTTTACCTTTAAAGCGTTTAAATATAAATACTATAGGCGTATTTTTCTAATTTTATTACAGTATTGTAAAAACACAGAAGATTTATTTTCTAGTGCAAATTTTATTTTTAGATAAACTAATTAATTTAGCTAATTTAAATTATTCAATTCTTTATATTCATCAGCTGTTCGTTTTGCAGTATATCCATCAAGACGTTTCTAAGACGTAACTGTTGAAGCCAACAGCTGTCAATAGTTGAGCTCAACAGCTTCGTCTTATGAATGCGCCAAGTATTCACTTATCACCATCATGATTTTTGTTCTTCTTAAATATTGCAATTGTGAATAATTTCCCTAAAAATGTACAGGTTACAAATATTTTCCTTATCGTTAATGAGTTTTTCATTGCCAAATCTTCACTTTTTTTGGTTTGTTACATTAGAGTTATTTTAAGAAAAGTAATAAATAATACGGTGTTCGGATCTCGAAGTTTTTCTTCTGTGCAGAGGTTTTTATAGTTGACTTAAAATATATAAATTATGGAATCAAATGCCTTCAACTGTTTCTTCGATTTATTTAATTTTGTTCTTTTCTCTAGTAACAGCGGGTTTCACTTATATTTAGCTAATAAACAATAAAGCTTTTTTATTATAAAAAAATAGTATAAAGTGCCCAGAAGACGATCAAATAAACCCATCAATCACTTAGCTAAGTGCGTGCAGTCGTGTACGTGTTATCTCAGCAGTGATTAATGAAAATCAAAAATTTTTTATTTTTTATTTGACTGTTGATTACTTCAACACTGATTGACGAAAAAATTTCATTTGCTTTGTGACGACATGGAAAAGTGTGCGGTTGAAAAAATTTATTTTTCATTTGATTGAAAATTGCGGCTGTTTGCCAGCAGTTTTTTAATTGTAACGTTTGAGTTTGGGTTTTTACCGAAACAATTAAAAGGGCACTTATGTTATTGATGGTAAAAAATCAAACGATCAAAAGTCTATAAGCAGTTTGATTATTATTTATTTTCAATGTCACACAGAAGAGGACAATTTAGCGTGAAAGATAGAAAAATTATCATTAAACTGTACATAATATTATTTTAATATATTTACTATACTTATAAAACTGTTCCTTTTTAAGGGTTCCGTACACCAAAGGTGAACATGAAAAAAATCGCCAAAACCAAAAAAAATTGCCTAAACGAAAAATAGAGCCAAATTAAAAATAAAATCTAAAACTAGAATAAATCGACAAAAACCGGAAAAATCGCTAACATGAAAAAATAGTCAAAATGGAAAAAAATTCCACAAACCCAAAATAATCGACAAAACGAGGAAAAAGCCTCAACACTGAAAAATCGCAAAACCGAAAAAAACTCCAAGAAGGCGAAAAGACGCCAAAACTTTAAAAATGCGCAAAACCGAAAAAAATCTTAAAAACGAAAAAATTACCGTACGGTATGCGATTCGTGTGCGATTCAAAGTGGCACTTTAATGAATTTATTTATATAAGAATTCATAGAAAGTTTTTTTTTGTTAACAAAACTGCATTTGCCTCTAATACATAATAAGAAACCATCATCCGGCAAAGACGTAAGTTCTATAGAAATCGGTTAAGTAGAAGCACGTAAAATATAATATAAAATTTTAATAGGCGTGGCTTCTATTGTGTCATTACGAGACCACAAAGAGTGTACTAAGTTTCTCAGCAATCGGATAAGTAAAAGATTATAAAATAAAAAAAAAATAATTTGGGGGGGTTGTTTCCACCCACTTTTTTTTGAAAGTGAGACCACCTGGAAGCTATACTCACTCAGACAAAAAAAAAATAATTTGTAAAATCGGTCGGTGTTATGAAGTAAAAAACAAACAAAAAAATACAGACGACTTGATAACCTAGTCCTTTCCTGAATTCGGTTAAAAATCGAAAGCTTAGACTTTTAATATTTTGCTTAGTAAAGCTGCGATCTATTTAGATTTCTACAACATGAATTGCATTATCTCAAGTTTTAATTTTCTGTTACCAATGATAAACAGCCCTGTGTCTGCTTTTATCACTTCTCTAAAACCAATTTTTCGATAGTTTTGACAGTAGCTTTTATGATGCGGCATAATTGAAATTATAGTCAAAAGTAAATATTATTAACACGACTTAAGATATACTCCTAATTTTATTATTATTATTACATGCAATTTTGCTACTCAAGAGAAATAAATTTCAAGTCCAAATATATAAAATAATTTTTTATTACAAGTAAATATCGAACGGAATACTTTCAATATCTTTTTAAAGTTGGCATTACCATATTTAAAAAGATATACGAGTAAAGACGTCATAAAAAAGAACGAATAGCTTCATTATGGCAATTTGTCTTATCTAAATTTACATTTTTATTACGTTAGTAATAAATTATCAACAACTTTATTATTATCTATTACTTAGTAATTAATAATATTTGTGTATATACTAGTACATATGTATATCAAAATTTAAAAGCACTTGATTTTATAATAGATACTGCTGTTTAATTATATTGTACTTAAGGATTATGAATAAGCAAAATTCAAAACTGTTGTTTAATATTTAGTTCAGAATTATATTCAAGCAGCAAAAATATTTTGAAATTTTATAATAGGTAAGGAGCACCACCACCAATGGCTTACAATGTAATGAGTGGTAGTTATTTATTTAATTATTTTATATTAAATTGTTTATCTAATTTTTCGAACATTTATATATGTTCAATGAAAGTATTTTTTTAAGCTTTAGGTCAGTAAATTTCATAAATTTTTTTATATTTTTAGTTTTATATCTATATTTCGTTAACCTTTAGTTAACTTCTTCAGGATTGTTGCTGTTTTTATTTTTTGATAATTAGTTTTCGTCCTTTTTTTTATCAAAAAATAAAAACATGAATAATCCTGAAGAAGTTAATCAAAGGTTAACAAAATATCGATATAAAAATAAAAATATAAAGAAATTTTTGAAATTTACTCACCTAAGGCTTAAAAAAATAGTTTCATTGGACTATTTTATATTTATAATAATGACCAGCGTTGTCAACTTTTAAATTTCAAAAAGCACTGAAACCACTAAAAAAGCGCGTAAGCACTAAATTTTTAATTATTATCATATATTAAAAAAAATTGTTATACACAAATATGCATATAAGAAATATAATAATCGGTTGACTTTGCAATACATTTTTAAAGCTATAAACTTGAGGCATCCGATACACATTTTAATTGTATAAGAATCAGTGAATTCTCAAATCAGTTTGATGAAGCCTTTTGTAGTTATTATAAAAAAAATTTATGTTTAATAATTTTTCGTCAGGAAATAAACGTATTTTTCGAATTCAATCAAATTATAAATATCCGATAATTCTCAACTAAAAACTCGATAGTGGATTAGTTATATTTTCCCTAGACTAGACAAAATTACGATATTAAACTATACTTGGGTAAATACTTCTATTATGTCTTCTTTGTTGCGTGGCAAAACATTTTTTATGTTAATTATGATTTAAATGTTAAAGTTTAAGGGAAACATGGCGCTTATTTCTTCCACCAAGCCTTGTACAAACTTGGTAGAATTTTTTTAAATGCTCCATTTAAGTTCAGAGCTTATTTTTTTATATATATGTACATTTCCTCGAAAGAAAAAATAGGTGAGGAAATTTTTCTTCGAATTTTGGGTTTAGTGCCACCGGCTCGAAACAAAAAGCAACGACATGAATTTAAAAAAGCACTGAGCACTAACTTCAAAATTTTTCGCGTCGAAAATTTCAAAAAGCACTAAAAACGGTGCGAAAAGCACCGAGTTGACAACGCTGATAATGATTACCCCGTAATGAATAGGAAAAGGACTTATTTATATTATTATGTGAAAGTATTTATTTTAGAATTTTCCAGTTATTAAATATACTAAAGTCCTGCACAAGGAATCTTACAAGAACTTTTAAGACATGAGGAATTATTCAAATGTTTTACTACAGCGAAATGTTCTAAAACAAATGCTAAACAACACTATTTGCAAAAGATATTTGTTTCAGTTATTGCAAGTATTAGAAGTAAAGAAGAAAATACTTCGTGACTGAAAAATTTGTGATACTTGCTTCTTCATACAAATGTGCAAGTATACAAAGTTGAGTGTATGTTCTTTTATTTTTCTGCGCACACACACACACACGCACACATGCATTGACATTAGTTGTGTGCGGTTGCTTTAAACACATGATAGCTTACCATCTACATCTTACAAATACACTCAAACGTACAATATGCAAAATAAATAACAAGCATGCACGTATCAACACTACTTCTGTTTAACTTTTAGGAACAAGAAGTCTTGGCGACATCTCCTGTTGACACTCATATACACGTGCACCAATACATCCATCGTGCTTCGCTTATAACATGACAGCATTTATTATTGTTTTAGTATAATACATGCCACGAGAATGCATTTAAAAATCAAGACATATTTAAATTTTAAGACTGTTTGCTCAGGTCTCTAGTACGTACACACAAAAATGTATTGATCGTAAAAATAAACTTTTAAATCAAAGTTCTGCACAAATTAACTCTGATTTTAGGGTCAACTGACCATAATTTTTGTTAAAAAAAATTAAGTATTTTTAAGAAGTTTATTATTCGACATATTGTCATAATTAATTAACCACAAGCAAATAAATTTCAAATTAAAAATTAAGTATTTGTAGGCGAAAGGTAATTAATTTTTGGGTACTCGTACATAATGGATAACTTCATTAATTTTTGAAAATTAGTAGGCAAGAAATTTTAAATCGTTTCAATTATATAATTGCACTTTTGAAGGAAAAGAAGGAACGATTTGTAAGCGGTACCCTAAATTTTCTCAAACGAAAATAATGGGTTATTCAGTCAAATTGTAAGTACTTGCAACTGAAAAATACATAATTTTTTTGCTTTATACTAAGTCCTAATTTACACTAGGCAAGTCTTATTGCTAAGCTGATTAGTTTGTTAGGAGAGAGAGAGAGAGAGACGAGGAGAATAGAAACGGTTCTCTTCCCTCCGTCTTTCTTTCCCACAAACTAATCAGCTTAGCAATAAGACTTGCATAGTGTAAATTAGGACTAAGGAAGGATTTTTTGTAACTTTGAAGGAGTTTTCGCATGGAGAAGAATTAGTCAATTATATTGTTTGCATAATTTTCCATAGGATTATTTATAAATTAAAATAAAATACTTACTACATATTCTTGTAAAAACATAAAAAAAAATTGTCATATAGTTTTAAACCGGCTTGAAACGAGGCACAGAACCGTCACGAGCCTGAAAACGAATAAATAAACTCTTAATGAAAATTAAAAACTTTTCTTAATTAATTACCCTGACTTTATAGCTATAGTATGAAAAATATGATTAAGAAACAGAAAACAATAAATTATATGTAGTCAAAAATTGGAAGCAAACTACTGCATTCGATTTTGAAAAATTTTCCAATACATTTTTAATTTTAATTTAATACCGTAATTTGCCTCCCTTTCATTCAGGTATTTAAGATATTTTATATCTTTTTATAGTCGTAAATTTAGCAAATTTAAAATGCTATAAATAATCTTTTTGCTATAGAATGATTCTATTGTTATGTGCTAATAAAATTTTGATTGTAGTCAGAATTTAAAAAAAAAGTCAAATTCAAACATATAAAATTTTTGTAAATGTAGAAGACGCATGTTTATCTTTTATTAAAAATAGGGAAATTGTTATTTGTTTAAATGCACAAACTCTACATTTTCTTGTTATTTAAAAAAAAATCGTAAATTTCCTTCTAAACTACGAAACGAAACTGTCCTTCCTACTTCCTACTTCACTTTTTTTCTCAGGTTGCCAGATCTCTACCCTTCTGTTGGTTTCGAGTGGTGCTTACAAATGGCATTACTATAATTTTTAGTAACTGCCATATGTGTGTATTAAAAAAATTATTTAAGTTTGAAGTGTAATTATGTTGCAACTAAATTTTTAAAAGATATTTTTTTTTAAATATGGCCGTAAAAAACAAGATAATTATAAAACCCTTATTAAAAGAAGCATATCGATGTTTGAGAAAAGCTTTACCTAGAAAAACTTTACCCAGTTAGTTCATGCTTATCAAAAATAAATGGTGCTAAAGACCATCAAATATCAGTTCTATTTTTCGATGTTATTTAATCATTACAATAATCTAGAGCTGGGTCCAACTCGTTCAGTCGTTCATTTTAGACACAAACCTTTGATCAAACCCATTTAAATTACATGGGTTTGACCTAACAATTGAAATACGTTCTACTAGTGCTCCGTATTAGGCCATTGTTAAATGATAGGGCTAATGCAAAAATATTGTGTACTATTTTATTACTTTTTCTGCAGAAGAACGACCACTTTCCCAAATGTTAGTCATGCAGTGCGTCACTCTTGCTGTAATTGTATATTGATGTCTAGTTTTTATAAAAAAAAATAATAATTCAAGCAAGAACAAAAGGTATCAAACAGATGTTTTCAGCAAATTAAAGAAACCCGTTGAATGTAATGTGTACATGAAAAATATATATACAGACATAATATTATGTACATATATGCAAGCGATATACATATGTATCTATATGTACGTACTTGGTTTCATAATTCTTATAATCCAAGTTACACTCTGTGAACAGACTTATTTATGGAAATTTAACAGGAAATTGCGTGTGTCTAATGTACTTACATAAAAGCAACATGTTGTATTTTTTCACATTATTGAAATATTGAATAAGTTTCCCTAGTCAATAAACAAAAAAAATGCGTTTGTTATGCATACATTAGCCATTATTCTGTAACTATTAGTCGACGTCACGTCAATATAATACTCGCTGTCAAAAGCAACTATCTGCTATTGACAGTTTCATGGTATTTTCTAAACCTTAGATAATAGGAATAGACTATTGACATAAAGTCTACAGATAATTACAGAATGAGCGTGACTTTGAATCTATAGTCAGATCTAATATCTCAAATTATAGATATAATGATACATTTCTAGTTTAAGTGTTATACGAAAACTTTCAAGAAAGTATTTGCTAAAACTCTACCGCATCAAATTTTTTCTAATTTTCAATTATTCCAGCTTAAGCTCATTAAAGTTTGATCTTTTAGAATATTTAATATTCCTAATAATAATTTACACAACTAAGACAAATTATTAAGGTCTTCAGATAATCAAGGTCTTAAGATATTTCTTTTCTATCAGGTATACCTTAGAGAAGATACTTTCGTCCGTTCTTATTTGGAATATTCCTTAATCAACTTTCAAATGGTCAGTGATGATGTAAAGCTTTTCTTAAAGCTACAAAAAAAACAATCAATAATACTAAAATCTCTTCATTATTTGGTTGAAATTTGAACCAATTATAGTAAATACTGGAAATTAAGTTGAATGAATATGACTAAAAATTAAATAAAATTGTGCAATCGATAAAATAAAAGAATTTTGAAATGCAAAAATTAAATTTATTGCTAAATAAATAAATAGATAAAAAATTAATTACTTACTCATTCATTGCATCAGTCATTTTTGTGATTCATTCATTCATTCTTGTATTTTAGAACATACATATACATATGTATATGTAGAAGGGAATCACAATAGATCCAATTGGGTCTCCGAGTGGAGGAGCGATGTAGCACCACCCTTCCTAACCTAACCTAACCTATATGTATATATATATATATATATATGTATTTACAGTCTTGACAATTCTTAGTCCTGGTTCACACACTCCACCTTTTGTTCATCAACTCATAATTCAGTTGTAAGAAAAAAGAGCTAAATGTATTTCCTTCTCCGTCTTTCTTAAAGCTGAATTATGAGTTGATCAACAAAAGTTGAAGTGTGTGAACCGGGACTTATTTTTCAGTACGTGATGCGCATCACAGACTTCAAATTTTTTTTTTTAAATGAAAGGGTGTTTTATCAGTTAATGTATTCTTGGAAACCGTAAGAGGCAAACTCTTGAAATTTTGAAAAACAGTAAAAGTAAAAAATCCAAAAAATTATCAAATCTCCAAACCGTTAAAAATCGCCAAAAACCGAAAAAATTGACGAAATGAAAAAGCGCCAAATTAAAAAATCTAAAACTAAAATAAATCGTAAAAATCAAAAAAATCGCCAAAATGAAAAAATTCCAAAAACTGAAAACATCACCAAAACGAGAAAAAAGCGCCAAAAAAATAAAAAGAATCACAAAAACCCAAAAACGCAAAAAAAAAACGCTAACACTAAAATAACGCCAAATTGAGAAAACGATCAAAATCGAAAAAATGCCAAAACGAAAAAAAATCCAAAACTATATTATAGTTCTTATAGTATTACATATGCAGTGTCCGCACGGAATCCTTCGTGCGCGAGTCAAAGTCGCACTTTACTGAATTTATTATATTTTTATGTGATATAAGTACGTACTTCTAAAGAAGTTAATTTATTTTTAGAAATGGGAAATATTTAGAAGTGGCACCAATGAAATATACATGTATTCATACATCAATATCAGATGCTTATGATGGTGCTGCGTTAACAAAATAATTAAGAATTAAGTACACGGTGACCATTGTTACCAGTGGTATTTGTAGTTGGTGGCTTTCTATTATTTTAAAATTTTGTTTGAGCTACTCATCGTCAAAACTGAAATGTAATGTGCGAAGCTATATCCAGCTCTAGAATGGAACCACTTGTTTCTAATTATCTCCTTCAATTTTGTGTGTCATAAAAATATTTCGAACTCTCTTGCATTGATATTTTACTATTAACACCATTATTATAAAGACTAGGGTGTTACAATTTCTCGCAAATGACTTTATTGGCTTTGCCTATTATCAGATAGCAAATGATGAAAAATAGGTTCCAGATTAAAATTGATAGTAAAAAAGGATGGGACATGCAAACTAAGCTTGAAACTTTCATATATATTCCTACGTCCCAGTTCGCACTACGCAAGCCTTATTGCTAAACTGATTATTTTGTGGTAGAGAGATAGACAAGGGAAAAGAAACAAGCAATCAGTTTTATGTGCTGTCAATACGTTTTGCTTTCTCATTCGTAATGTTAAAAAAAGCATACAGAAAACTATGCACAAAAAATATGTGCTCAAAAATAAGACTTGCATTGTGTGGAAGTTTTAAAGAAGAAAAAGGTATAAGCTTAGTAATAAGACTTCTGTAGTGTGAACTTGGATTAAATATAAAACATGGAGTACTTAAAATTTTTTAAGTTCTTGAATGTATTTCCCTCGAAGGAAATATAAATTTTTATACCCTCAAGTATGTATATTGATTTGTTTTAACATAAAACTACTAAATCAGTTTCATTCTGTCCCAAGACAAATTTACATCCACGCCAAAGAAAGCTTGGAGACCTAAAAATATTAGCATTTTGTGAAATTGTCTTTTAAAATTTAACAAATTGCTTGCCTCTAAAAAATGCTCAAAATCATGAAGAACGAACTTTGTATCAAACTTAAAAACATAATTATTTATTCGAAAGTCATGAAATTTTGCAACCTTTATTTGCTGTTCTTGCAATACTATTTCCGTATCAGCATTAAAATTATTATTTTACAATAATAATAGAAATTACTACATTTATGAAAATTAAGAAATTTAAAATTTTTGAAACACCTCCAGAACCTCCATCTCCTGAATGGTTTCCTCCATCGTCTGTATTAGTACCTGAACCTCCAGCATCCGAGCCATCTTCTCCACCTCCAACTCCTCCTCCACCTCCATCTCCATCTCCTCCACCACCACCTCCTCCACTTCCATCACCTCCTCCACCTCCTCCACCTCCTCCACTTCCACTTCCTTCTCCCCCTGTTCCACTGTCACCTCCCAACCCTTCGGTAGTAGCTGTACCACCATCTTCTGTAGTATTTCCATCCGAACCACCATCTTCGGGAAGGTTGCTTCCTGAATCATCGCCAGACCCTTGATTTTCTCCATGCGAACCATCATCAGAACCTTCACCAGAATGATTAACATCTCTCCCAACTTCAATGCCATTGCAACCAATCACTTCTGCAGGTTGACATATCATACAGTTATCGCTGTGCAAACATGACATTTGTTCTTCCAGGGTATAAGAACAACCACGAATGATGCGATCGCCGTCTTGTCTAACAAAGCAATATTCATTGGACGTGCGTGAAATACCACATCCTGTGGGCTCCAAACTGTGCGGATTCACGCGACAGTTTTCATCCTATAAGGATCAGAAAATTTAAAATTTTAATTACACCTCTTACTTAATTTATTTATTAGTGTTCAAAATCTAATCATACGTTTTGAGAGTCGCACTGTATACATGCAAAGGAACTTGAAGCTAAATTGTTGCACAAATTTTCATTGCACTTTAAGCATTCGGCATCATTGTCACATTTTTTTCGAACTTCTTCGGACAGTTGCTCCCAACAACCTTGAGCCAATATGGTTTCTAAAAATCAATAAAAATCACATGGGAAATATGTGAGAGTGAGAATGTTTTTAGAAGTTGTTTATCTACTCACGTCCTTCAAACACGGTTACACAGATGTCCAAAGCGTTAAGACATTTTTCACTACCTTCATAGCTAGTGCGTAGACAATTTAAGCTGCTGCAATGATGACAAATACGCTGGCTTCCATTCCCTGCATCACTTTCTGTTTCATCATCTAAAGAATTTTGTCCCTGTGTGTCACTAGTTGTTATTGTTGTGTCAATATTATTGCACCGACTCATTTCACTTGGCTGACAAATTGTACAGTTGGCACTATTTAAACAAGACATTTGCTCTTCTAATGTATTAGAACAGCCTCGTATTACTCTTTCGCCTATTTGTCTAACAAAACAATATGCATTGGGGGTTCGTGAGACGAGACATCTTGCTGTTGACAAAGTAAGTGCTTTGGTGCGGCAACTGTCATCCTAAAAATTTTAATTTCTCACATGAATGCTGCTCTTAATTAATTAAAATTATTATAAAATCCTGTTATACATTATCAGAATCACATTGTATACACTCCAATGAGCTGGATGAGAAATTATTGCAAAAGTTTTCGTTGCACTTAAAACAATCGCTACCACTACCAGCGCATTTATTGCGCAATTCTTCGGGAAGTTGCTCCCAGCAACCTTGAGCCAGTAAAGTTTCTAAATAAAAACAAAGTTATTTCCATTTAAGAAATGTTGTACAATTTTACTCTGCTACAGTTAGCTTACGTCCATCAAATACATTGACACAGATGTCCAAAGCATTAAGACATTTTTCTGTTCCTGCATAACTGGTTCGCAGACAATTTATGCCACGACATTGCTGACAAGTCAACTCAGACGTAGCACCAGTGACATGTATGTGTATTTGGTAGAACAACAGGATCAATAAAGTGAATTTGTTGCAGCAAATACACGATGCAGTTGTTTTGTTCATGATTTTATCAACCAGCAACTGCTTTTTGTGACCTCTGAAAATAAAATAATTGTAAATTAAATAAAATGTATCTATTTTCGCTACATATGTGCATTAATATTTAATTTGATATTATTTTTTTAATTGCTATTAAATATTTTATTTTGTAAATTAGATTCTTGATTTGATAAGCCCAATCATTACATGTATGTATGTACTGATTCTCTACAACGTGTTTAGATAAAATTTACTCAGTAGAATTTTCCATAATTAATATTTAGAGTAGGCAAGTTTTAAATGTAAGTACTTGTAGTTATTGCAATCTAAAAATC
This sequence comes from Tachina fera, assembly GCA_905220375.1. Lineage (NCBI taxonomy): Eukaryota > Metazoa > Arthropoda > Insecta > Diptera > Tachinidae > Tachina > Tachina fera. The sequence goes on along the minus strand of LR999967.1, from coordinate 94,958,651 downwards.
ATATATACATATACTCATGTTTTTGTAAATAAACTACACTCATGTGGTATGATTTAATATGAAGTGCTTCCTTTTCCAAGCCCTACACTGCATCCATTTCAACTATAGTATACTGTATACACTGTTTAGTATACTGTGTACACTAACTAAAATTTCAACTAAAAGAAATATGTAATGAAATGATTGCCTACTTTTAGGAACATTTCGTTACACTATATGAGACGACTATGTACATTTTGATATGCTATGAACAACCTGACGAGATAACCCGCTTTAGGCGGGATTATCCCGGTTTTTATAGGTCGACCCCGCCTTAAATTTCTAACCAGTTTTATTCTACTTTTTGTATTTTTCAATATCTTATTCGATTTTTATTAATATGTAACTGATAAAAATTCATTCTAAATATTTTTAAGTGTATTATGGGCTAAAGCCCATATAAGTTTTAAGATGAAAATAAACAACTTTTTTTATACGCGACATGCTTGCAGTTCAACCTTCACTATTTTATAGAATACAATTCTCATTATTAACATAAATAGTCACGAAGATTTTCAAAATTCTCACTGCATAAGTTTCCAAGATATTTTAGAGATAGAGGAACCACATTTACTTGTACACTCCCGATTATTTTCCATCATGGGCAGAATCAGCAGAATTTCAAGTTTGTGTTTGCACTAAATATCCTCTTGAACCTTCTAGACCATCAGTAATACGCTGTAAGCAATTCAATTACATATATTGGCGCACTGGTACTATTTTTGAGCACTAACAAAAATTTTCGACTTATGAGAGGCAGCACGCCTACTTTTTAACCGACTTCAAAAAAAAGGAGGAGGTTAACAATTCGTCTCTATTTTTTTAGGTGTGAATCTTCATAACTCAGTACATTTTAGACTGTTTGTAAAAAATTTTTCGTTATCTGAGAGGATATAGCTTCCCATTGGTCCCACTGTAAAAAAGTAGGGGGAGACATTCCCAAATAATTTTTATTTTTTTTATTTTTTCATATTGAGAGTTACGCCCATTAAACTTTATTATAATATTTCACATGGTCCTACTTAACCGATTTTTACGAAGCTTACCACACACCTTGAGCTGTAAAATAGACACAATCTGCCGGGCGGAGTTACGCAAGTTAAAACTTTATATTTTAATTTAAGTAGTTCTAATTTACCGACTTTTACAAGACTTAACACGCACCCTGAGCTCTGAAAAACACACAATCTTGCCCATTAAAGTTTAATTTTGTATTTACTTTGACGTACTTCTTCTTATCTTCTTCTATCAGATCTTGGCATTGAAGTCGGTTTTTTTGGCAGAAAAAGTTATGAAATTCTGAAATTGTTTTCAGAGACATTCAAAATATCAACAGAGTTATCCCTACAAAATTTTCAAGGTTCTCCTTATATTAGTTTTCCAGATATCTCAAAGTAAATATTTTCTCTTAATAGGAGATGCCACACCCACATTTGCCCTTTGTTTTTGTATGACAACCCACATTATAAAAATCGTTAGTTACACAAAATTTCAGGTTTCTTGCTGCTTTTTGATGGATCATGTCCTGGTATTTGTAAAATCTATCTGATCACGTTAGTTATGAAGGGCATTTTAAATTCGCTTTAACGAGTAAAATTACTTAACTATATTATATATTTTTATTTTTTAACCACTTAAAATGAAATAACATATTTTATTGTTTAGTTATCTGTTAAAATAGACTTGTTTATAATCTATTATTGTTCAACTAATGCCCACCCATGTTATAAAGGAAAGATAAAACGCTTCTCTATCAAATATTTAATCTATTGTGCTTTTATTAGACATACGAGTACGAGTTTATTTATTTATTGCAAACTTCTTCCTCAGAGTTCGATTAGTGACATGACTATCGCTCGCATAAGAATACTACAAATTTTTTACAAAACTATTATTATCATAAAGTCAAATTTTATTATCGTTATCTCTAATACATACATATGAAGCTGTTTCTTAAGCAGCATTGAAAATACTGGCCAGAGTAGACCCCGAGATTTATTGCCAAATTTTGAAAATCAAACTCTCTCTGCCCTTGATATAGATTCCAACGCCTTAGGCTTAGGTGACTAATAGTGTTTTCACACCTTAAGTTAAAGACTGGTTTTAATGTTAAAACCATAAACAGCTGTTTTTGCATTCACACTGCAAGTTTCATAAATTCAGGTTTTAAACAACGGGTTGTCTAATAAATTTGTTCAAAATAAAATAAATTTTCTGTAGAAATACGTGTATTTATTGCTGAATTTTTTCCTTCTTTTTATAACAACAGCTGTTTGTGGGTGTATGAAAAATTCAGAAATTTTGCACACTAAAGGCAGAATTAGTTTTTACTTTCTGTTCTGTTACGAATCAGCTGACTCTTTTTTGTTTAAAGAAATCTTCTGTTCTGTTTCGGTTCAACCCATGAAAATCAAAAAATTGTTAAGTAATTGTAAGTGACAGCATAAATTAAATAAAAATATTTTGAAATAAATTGTGATTAAGCGTTTAGAATTTAAAAAGTTTAATTTAAAAAAAAAAACATAAAATTATATTGCAACATAGCAATGGACGATGCAAAACTTATCACTTTAGTTGAAAACTGTGACCTTTCTGGCCAGAAACAGCTGATAAGTTGCTACAGAAAAGGTAAGTACTCAAATTTAGCAGCAGAATGGCACAGCACAGAATAGCAACAGAAAGTAAAAACTAATGAAGCCTTAATGGAAATTATTTAATTTTTTAAATGAATATTTTTTAATTATTAAAATACTTATAAAAAGTGAAGAAGTGCTAGAAAATCAAGTTATTATATATAAAAAGTTTACTAATAAATTATAAGCTAAATCTTTCTTATCAGCAGATGGATGTCAATCATATCGTCTATTTTCACTTCCCAGAGGTCACTGAAAATATTTTCGTTATTTTCCGTGTAAAAGATTATTTTCCCCCAATTTATTTTTGATTAATCTGTATCTATTCTCATTAACCGGCATAAATATTATCAGCTACTTTCAAGTTGGCAGCACTGAAGTCAGCACTGCGAAAACAAGTTTTGCATTTCATAAAACCAATTTAAAACCAATTCAAAAAAAAGGTGTTAAGTTATTTTTAACAAAATTATTTTGTATGGTAAAAACATGTTCTAACAGTTGGTCTTGGCATTAGAAGCAACTTTTAATAAAACCATTTCAAAATGTGTGCAACAACATTACCATTATGTTTTTATATGGAAAGCAATGCCACATAACGAAAAATATAGGAAATGAAAAAAGTTGCTGCTAGTATACACTATTGCGATGTTACAAAATGCCATAGTGTGTACTCGGCATAAGTCGTTTGGTTTTAGTCTGAAACTATATTGTACCAGCAGTAGAGCACTCTTGTGGCATTTGATTGCCATAAATTGTGAACACTCTTATTGTTTTGCTGTGCAGTTATTAACTTTATTTGTAGAGTTGATTAATAATAATGTTGTTCTTCATTTAATTTCGTAATTTTTTAATTTTTTTCTTTCCGAATGATATACATATGTATGTGACCCGGTCTATGAAAGGGTGGCTTATGACTCAAAATTATTTTTCACTTTTTTTGGTTCGAAATGCATTGTTTATCTTTAACAGCTGATTTCTTGAAATTTTGTTTTTTAGTCATAAGACACCTTTTCATAATTATATAATTATTTTGTGTAATTTAATTAAGAAAAATTAATTCAAATTAAGTTTAAAAATTATAATAAAATCATTCAATGAAGAATCAATAAAGATTAACTAACATCTATTAATTTCTTATCGGAGTTCATAGAACTAAAAGGAAGACTTAATTGGTGTATTAAAGATTTTATGCCATTTTGCATAAATTAATTTTAATTTTGCATATGCTTTTTCTTTTTCGTTTGTCGTAGTATATGAGAGACCTTACACATGTCGAAAAATGTTAAAACATTTATTTGCTATCTAATACAATAATAATTATTATTATATATGGTTAGCTGAAATGCAAACTCAGGTCACTACATTTTTTTTTTAATTTTATAAACCAAAATATTCAATTGACTGAAGTAAAGTTTCTTTCTTTTAATTTTTAATACGACTTGATGGATAACTAAAATAATTTGGGTTCGAAGTGTGTTAACATACACAAAATTTCCGAATAAATATATTTACTAAAGCAGACTTGAAATACAAATAAATTTTTTTCGGATACAGACATTTTAAATTTGTAGGGACATAATTAATTTAAAATGCGTTTTTGAATTTGTTTTGTCAGTTAAGTGGTTTTGCATTTCAGCTGACGATATTGTGTATTTAAAATGATATCTCTCACAATTGTTTTCCATAAATCAACAACTTGTTTCATAGCACTTTCTTAAATGCAAACTGTTCAAAATCTACTGAATTGATAAATCTGAAGAGTTTTCAATTGAACAGGCGTCATTCAGTCAGTCAGTCAATGATTCACATTGATATTAATTTTGCACCAAGCAAAACCTATAAAAAGGTGTTCATTCTATAAAAATTAATGGTAACGAAAACTTGCTAACGATTGAAAGAAATGAATTCGAAAGTGTTTTTAGCAACAGCAGTTGTTTTGTTGGCTACTTTGAACTTTTCAGAAGCCAATAAAGCAAAAACTTGCTATTCCTGCGAAGGCATCAATTGTATGCGCACCTCGGCAGCCACTACGAAAACATGTACAGATCCACTGGACTATTGTGTAACCATATTTGAAAAATGTAAGTCAAATTACTTTTTTTTCAATAGAATGAAGAGGAAATAATTTATTTTTGTTATTAATATGCAGTCAATGTAATACAAAAGGGATGTTCTTACGAAGTGCCCGAACATTTGCGCAAACGTTGCGATGCCAATACGGTCGAGTGTCACAAATGTAATTCAGATCGTTGCAACAACTTGGGGCAAATTCAATTCGCCTGCTTACAGTGTGACTCGAGCAAGGTAAATATGAAAATAGTTGACAAATATTTACACATGTGAGTATTTATAAAAACTCGTTTGACAGGACAAGAACTGTGCTACTTCAGCTGCTCAACTGACGCCCGAACGTTGTGGCTCGCCCACTGCACCCAACTCCTACTGCTATGTTAAGTATGAAGGCGGAGCCACAAAACGTGGCTGCTCTACTTCAGTAGCTGACCAAGCTGCCTGTTATGCTGATGCCAACTGCTTACTTTGCCTGGCTGGCGATATTAGCGGATGCAATAATGTAGATTTCACACCCGGCACCAGAGCAAATCGTCTTTAATTTTAATTCAATTTTAATATTTTGTGTCGTTCAAATCGTACGTCAATAAAATTGTTTTATTAACTTTCTGGCGGTAATTTTTTTTTTGCGGTGTTTTTGTATTATGCAGTACAAAATAATAAAAGATAAGTTCCATTTTAAAGTTAAGATAATAAAATGATTATATTGAATTTTTTTAAATATATAAAATAGTAATAAACTCATTAAAGCTGTAAAAATTAATCGAAATGAATGCCAAGGAATGTGCCAAATTATATTGATCAAATTTCTTTAATTTAGTGGAATGCATTTCAATTTTAAATAATATATCTGTATATTTGTAGATATATTCAATAAATAAGACTTCTGCTTCACATAAATTGGACACCATACAAAAATGCAATTCAAATTTTTTCTGTTTATTTAATACAAAAAATATTTGTAGAATAAATTAATTTGATATCATATTTCTGATAAAATAAATGATAAAAACGCCTATAAAATTTGTGCCACTTGAATGGGACACACCCAAGAAAGCCAACGTTTTTATAAATTTCAAAAGAAAATATTAGTACTGAATTATATTTGTTTGACATTAAGTCTGTATGTAATGTAAATAAACATGCATTTTTCTTTGTTGTTGCTTAAGCAACGTCTACATACATATATGCATTTCGTTACTGCTTAAAAAACTAATTACTAATTGTAAAAAGTTTGTGAAAAAATATAAAAAGATTCGGAATAGTATAAAGACGCTCATAATGAAGTTTTTGTTCGAGGTTTTGTAAATTATTATGTCTGCATACGTAATTCTCAATAACGAATACCGAAATATATTTATTTGACATAAAGTCTTTATTTAATTTCAAAAAGGTTTTTCTTATTTTTTTGTTTAAGCATTGTCTATATGCATTTTGAGTTCAGCTAACAAACTTCGTATGTTTATAGTAAGACCCTTAATACTTTAGTGAAGTCTACTGATGAGTTGAATAAGCGGTAACGAAATGCATATAGACAGATCTTAACCAAAATAAAACAAGCAAACAATTTCTGAAACTTCACAATAAAATCTTAAGAGGTTTTCTACTATGATTTTTTTTTTGGCAGAAATGATTAATTTAATTTAATTAATTTATTGAATACCTTACATAACCAGACATAGTCTTATAATTGTAATGCAGGGTTGTATTGTGTAAAATAAATTCGCCAACAAAAGAAATGCATGTACATATATAAACGTTGCCCATGTATAGCACGTTCATAGCAAGTTATATTTTGGAGTTTAAATTACAGTTGAACTTCCATAATTTAATCACCATAATCCAGAAAAAAACTTCAATTTACGGAGACTTATACTGCCGTAGTCATAAAAAATATTTAAGGTTTATTAAGCACTTATTTGACTTATTTCTATGGGAAATTTTTCAAATAAACCTGTAATAAACCTAAAATATTTTTTTGAATACGGCGGATAGTGTTTTCACACTGACATGGTTTTAATGAAAGTTGGTTTTAACGTTAAAACCATTTAAGAATTGGTTTTAAGTTGGTTTTATGAAATGCAACCTTGCTTTCGCTGTGAGTTAAAATAACCGCAAACAGCTGATAATGTTTATGCCAGTGAATGACAAAAGATGTCGCTTGAAAGATTTTCAACTTAAAAATGGATGCACCAGCAGCAATTATCAAAAAATTAAGTAAAAAATGAGTTTTTTTTAAAGCATCGATAATATCTTCATTAGCCTCTGGGAAGTGAAAATAAACGATATGACTGACATCGATACGCCGATAAAAAGTTTTATTTTGTGATGTATTTGTGCATTTTTTATATACAATAACTTGATTTCCAAGCACTCCTTCACTTTGTATTACTAGTTCCATAATTTTAAAATATTTATTTACAAAATAGAAAATAATTGTAAAATTTCATACAAGCAAACAGTTGTTGTAAATTTTGCCAAATAACAACAATTACACGCATTTCTGCAGAAGATTTATTTTATTTTTGAGCAAAGTTATTAGCCAGTCTGTTAGGTAAAACCTGAATTTAACAAACTTGCAGTGTAAATACAAAATTAGCTGATTATGTTTTTAACGTCAAAACCAGGTTTTAACTTTCAGTGTGAAAACAGTATTATACACTAAAAGCCTTATTAGTTTTTACCTATCGTTGCCATTCTGTGCCGGTCTTTTCTGTATAAAGTATTTTGCAATTACATTTTCTGTGCAAGGAATCAGCTGGCAACATATAGAACTGATTACAGTTGTATACAAAATATCACAACAAACTAATAAATAGTACACACTTGTGGCTGTCACTTAACGTTGAGTTATATTTTCTACAGATTTTTCCGCAACAGAATAAAACCAAAAAGAAAAAAACAGCCACTTATACATATTTTTAATTAAACAGAAACAAAGCAGCTGATTTAGAACGGAACATAACGTACAAACTATTTAGCCGAATGTAATGTAATGTAACCGCAAAGATAGGAAACAGTTAATCGATAATGTTATGCAAAAAGTAATGAAAATGGTTATAGAGATGTAATGTAACTTAACCTAATTTTCACAAAAAATATCGATCAGCTGTTTCCTACCGTTGCAGTTACATTCCATTACAGTCGGCTAACTGAGCCTTTAAAGTTTGACAAATTACTAAATCATGAAAAATATTTGTCATTAATATTTATTCCTTTTTATTTAAACTGAAAAATATGTAAGGTCTGTATATACATAAGATTCGGAAATTTAACCAACAAGGCGAATTTGCCTTGATTCCCACCTACATAAATAAAATTGTTTTAGGGTGTCCCAAAATTAACTCAACATTTGAATTGAATAAAGCACAGTTTTTAGTCTTTTTATTGTTATTTTATTATTGAATCATAAAGGTTAATGTTATTTATGGAATAACATATTGGGCAAGTGGCCTTCACAGCTTTCAATGCACATACCCACTAGTTTTTAGACATTTTCCATGACCATAAATGCATAAATGTGTGCGGAATTTCGTTGATGCCGCGTTGAATATCTTCCTTTAATGCTCGAGTGGTTGTGGGCTTGTTGATGTAGACCTGTGATTTGAAATAACCTCACACGATCTAAAAGTCAATTCTGATCAGCGAAAAGAGAGAGTACACGACCGGGAAATGTCTCATGCAGTAACCGAACCGTTTCACGAGCTTAATGACATGTGGTACCACCTAATTGAAACCACATATTATCGAGCGAGCAATAGTAACAATTACTGCTTGACCAGCCTCATTTTCAGAAAAGTATGATCCAATTATGCCTCCAGCCCGAAATCAACACCAAACAGTGACACGTTGTGGATGCATTTTTTCGACAATCACATGTGGATTTGCAGAACCCCAAAAGCCCCAAATTTTTGCCATTTGGCTTTGTTAAGATGATAACAAGGCCATCAAGGTGAAAATGTCTTTGTGATCAACGCTGATAATGAAAAATCTGCATCCATTTTTTGATTTTCAATAATCCATTCAATGAAATGTTTTCGCCTTGCATGATCATTAGCAGGGAAACCGCAAATATGCAATTGCATGTTTTTTCTTGTGTGACGTTTCAATGCGGGGACAAGATATTTATTTGTTATATATATACATATTTATATATATATATATTATATAGATATATTTTTTCATATTTTACCCTTTAAAGCATATTTTTGCATATATTAGCCATACACGCATATCTTTAATTTTTAGAGCATAATTTACGCTTTTAGGGCATATTTTCATACTTTGCAGAATTTTTTCATTTTAATATGTTCACAAGGTTGTGTTGGTAAAAATTTTCATTTATATTTTCGCCATCTAAATCTCATTTTTGTTCTCATCATTGATTGTTCCATATCATGTATTAACTTTTCTTATATATATTACGCGGACGTTAGTTTCAATAAAAATTCGGTTTTTCTATTTGTGACGGACTTCGCCCTAGTAGACATTGAAGGAACATTGTCAATGTATACAAGTTTATTTATATGTGACAGGCAACGATTTGTATTTGAAAATCTAGTTCAATATATTTTTGTTTGCACAAATTATGAATATAAATCTTGTCCTATTCATCCAAAATACAGTTTCAAAGCTTTAATTCAGATATTATGATTGAAATTGAAGTTAAATTTTTACGAGAGTATAAAAAAAAATAATTTCTATTATTTGCTTTAGTCAAAATTTGTATGGCAGATTTGTGTTACCGTGCACTTCCAACCCAAATTATTTTATTTTAATGCGGCATTTATTTTTTGCTCATTTTATTGTTGTTTCCTTTCTTTGTTTATTTTATTTTTGTCTTATTTTATATTTTTTTTGGAAATGTTGTAGAATTTTTGAATTAAAAATATATTTTCATTTACAAATAAACCAATTTATTTTATTTTTAAGAGAATATTTTTTGAGCTTTTAGTGCATATTTTCAAGTTTTTAGTGCATATTGAATGCGCATAAAACACATTTTATGAAGCATATTTCTGGTTTCCCTGATCATTAGTCATTTCCATTTTTACTTACCCTAAACTGTCAGCTGTCCAATTGTTTTTTTTAGGGTTAGCGACAAATTCAAATCTTGCGTTAATTTTGGAACACCCTTTATAAGTTCAAGTGTACTTAATCTAATACTCGTAACCTGAAGGTTGATCATTTACTATAAAAAAATGTCAAAACATTTTTAATAGTTATGGGAATATTTTCTGTACAACAAACAATAAAGTAAAAAATTAATTAAATTATTTAATTAATTAATTTTACTAAATATAGCAAATACAGGAAAATCAAAATTTTCTCTTTAACGAAAATCCAATGTAACGAACGTATAAGTCCTTTACATTAACAATCTTATATAGCCAATACTAAGTAATTTTATGCTGGATATAACGAATGATAAAAAAACATCGCAAAATAAAAAACAACAAATTGCTAGTAAGAACACCTTGCTAGCTTGTTTGAAAACAAAATAATAGTTTAAGAAAAACTTTGCGATATAAAGGGTCCGCCATCTAACATTTTTTTTTCAACTAGTGCTTATTTCGTGAATGGTAACACTTAGCTCATGTCTGATTTGACAGATAATTAGTTTTATCCTTCCGCTGAACGAGCCAACTGACCATCCAATGCGTTTTCGCTTCGCTAAGTGGGCCTGTGATCGACTTACAGAAGATGCCGATTTTGCCAAAAAAGAAATTATCTTTTCAGATGAAGCTCATTTTGATCTTGGCGGGCATGTAAACAAGCAAAATTGTCGCATTTGGGGCACAGAAAACCCGCACGCATACATTGAAAAGCCGACGCACCCAAAACGAGTCACTGTTTGGTGCGGATTTTGGTCCAGAGGCATAATTTCGAAAATGAGCAAGAAGTGGCAGTTAAAGTCAATGGCGATCATTATCGATCGCCATGTTGAACGAATTTTTCTTCACAAATATTGAAGAGGAGGATATTGGCAACATTTGGTTTCAACAGGACGGCGCTACGTGCCACACAGCCGAAGCTTCAGTAGTTTTTTATAGCATTTTCAAAAAAAAAGTTATCTGGCGGACCCTTTATCGAATTTTTTGCTATAACGAATGGGCCTTACATTATAACTTTCGTTACAGCGGGATTTGCCTGTATTTATATATTATGTTGAAGAGTTTGATTAGAGTATGCCATAAATCAATACCCAATCACTATTAATATATAATTTAGTGCTACAAATAATCTGAGAAGGAATTAATCAATACATTTCAATACATCACTTTAACAGCGAAGCTAAGTGCTCTATTGCAGAAAAAAAGCGTTTCTTTATCTCTAGATAAACTTAAAAAAAACATGTCTACATACGCCGTATTTTATTGTAAAATTAGAGAAAACCAAGTGTTTTATTTTATTAATAAATTTACACAAAAGCAAATACAGTGACTTTCCGGTTTGACGAATTTGTTGCTCTATGAAGATATTTTTGGTTTATTCGAAGAAGATTCTATTTAAAGAATTTTATAAAAGAATTTTTCTTTTAGTCGTTAGGCCAGGAATTCACTGTACATATTTACATATACATATCTTATTTTTACAACACTGTTAGCATTAAGCGGCATAATGTTAGTAAAATAACGCTATAAGTTGCCAGACGCTTGCTGCCAGATTTAATATCAGACTCCCGATTGCAAATGTCTTCACCATCAGGTACACACATTTCACACGAGCTGTCACTGAGACATTTCAATTGTTCACTTGTATCTATTAGACAACCGCGTTCAACTTTGTTTGAATTCATGCGTGTATAACAATAACTATTCGGGCTGGTGGAGACGGGACAACGAGTTGATTCAATCTTTGAAACCGCATATCTGCAATCTTCATTCTAAAAAAAAAACAACAATAATAAAAAATAACAAAAATTAAACATTTTAAAACCCTAAGAGTCTGGACCGATTTTTTTCCAACATAGCTACATAACACTCTCGATCAAGTCACCTTTCAAACAGAATAAACTTAATCAAAATCGGTCCAGCTGTTTGGTCTGTACGAGTACTTGTACAGACACACAGATACCCAGACACACACTACACACTTATAACACCCGTTCTTTTGGTCGGGGATTAATAAAATATCTCGTAATAAAATGTTTTATTAACTTACATTCTCGGAATTACATTGAAGACAATAGATCGCTCCCTTGTCATTGCACAGGCTCTTGGAGCATTTATGACACTCGGAATGCGCTGTACTGTCACATTTATTGCGTTGCTCCTCGGGTAATGTTGAGTAACAACCTCTGGCCACAACGGTAACTATAAATGGAATTTTTCCTTTTTTATTTATTTATATTATAGTATTTATTTAAAAAAAACTGTACATTTTTCAAAAATCGTTACACAACTATCCATTGCATCTATACATGTGGCCTTGTTGTTGACTTTAGTAGTCCTTAAACAATTTATGCCCTCACAACTGTAGCATTCCTTCGCCTGTGCACCACACAAACATCCCACGATTAGTATGAAGTAATTAAAATGTAAATAATTTTTAAACATTTTTGTTCAGCAGCTTAAAAAATTATTTGATATTTTAAACCAGTCGTATGAATATGTTTGCCACAACTAAAATCTGAAGTTGATAAAAATATAATTGAATTAAAAAAATGTTTTTTTTTTCATTGTAAATAATATTATCTAAGCACTCAATCTGAAGAATACTGATAATAATATTCACAGTATGATTGAATGCTTTTATAAGAAGTTCGATATTATATTTTTTCACAATTCCGTATTTAATAATCTTGAGAACCGTAAATCACACGGTTTGAGTTTTTTGTATTATTCAAACACTTTAATGAAATTGTTTTTATTATTTGAAAGTTTCGTAAGCAAGTGAAAAGATGACGACGCTTGCATTAAGGGCATTTATTTGCAGTTAGATAAAGTATTAGAAATTACATAAAAAAACTGAGAGTGCACAACAGGTCTGTACTGAATTATGTGTATGATCCGGACCTACATTAAAACTAGGACATTGCTGCCTGTCCCACGATGACACAAGAAATCGTTCGATCGAATACTTCCATTGAAAACAACAACAAATTTTATAATTTTATTGATGTTTGCAATACAAGTTGTCGATCGAACGACATGCGTGTATAGGTTTGTCATTCCGTTTGTAATTTCCATAATATGTATTCATATGTGACACCACGAAGTATACATATGATGAATTAGGGGCTGCTGTTCGATTTTAACCGAAATCAAAATCGTGGTTTTTTTGGTTAAATATTCGAAACGGAAAACCGACAAAAAAACTGTCGGTTTTTGATTTTTCACTTCAAGTTATTTTAACATTTCTTATTCTATCAAATAATAATGATTTGAGAGAAGAACATAATGTTAGCGCTTAAAAATTGCAAAGCTCATGAGGAAATTGTCCAAAATTTAGTTAGAGTTCAATTTCACTGCGTTCGCATATTGTGGCTTATGCTGCAATGCAACAGCAGTGAATGTTAAATTTAGATTAGAAAACTGAACAAAACTGTAGTTATGTTTGGCTCACAAAATAAATATTGAAGTAATGGATGTGGTTTATGAAAATAGTATTCATAAGACAGAGAAAAAGCTTTCAAGCTTCTATATCAGAAGCATACAAACTCAAACAGGCTTGCTTGCGAATCGAATTGCACAATAAACCCAACTCCAGGTTTAAAAACAGAAACTGAAACTGGTCGGTTTAAGTAAGTTTTAAACCGAAATCGCGGTTTTTTCATTTTATCGGTTTTTACCAAACTCTATGATGAATAGTGTAGTCGTATAAGCGATGTTCGTCTGTCCATCTGTCTGTTTTATTAATTATATATATATATTATTAATTAAACATATTTTATATTTTTTCGACAGATCTTTGCTCAATAGTTTATTGTATTCATGAAATTTTTACTTAGAATTCAAAACTACCTGTAGATCAGTGTCAAGCAAATTCAGGGCGCAGCGCCCTTTTATTTACTCTTATATTACGTGTGTGTACACACGCATTGTGGAACAATAAGGAACACTAATCAGTTTAGCTCGGTGTCAAGCAAATTCAGGGCGCAGCGCCCTTTTATTTACTCTTCTATTACGTGTGTGTGTACACATGCATTGTAGAGCAATACGCAACACTAATCAGTTTAGGTCGGTGTCATGATAATTCAGGTCGCGGCGCACAGTGCTTTGTTCCCATATAACTACGGGACAAATATAGAAAGAGTTAATGCAGGCTTCTACACCTACCTTAGTTAAGAAAAATTTAAGTTCTGAAAGAAATCTGAAACCCTTAATTACTAACGAAAAACCTTTGGATTCAAACACTTTTTTTATTAAGTTAAACAATTTTATACATACAGAACTAATAGGCAATGTCATAGAGCGCAACATTATTGGAAGTGGAGTGGTTTCCGATTTTTTGTTCCAATGTTTACACAAGTTTGATGGTACGTTCACACCAGATGTGCATATATATGTACATACATATGTATCAGAGAATGTCAGATGTGCAATAGCTTTCCGTGAGCACCTGCCTTGACGGCCTTATCTCATGGGTGCCAAAGCACCGGGTGCTAGGTTAGACGCCATACCATCGCCCCCATGCACCCTTTTTAGAATGAACCTATGCCCACTCCTCAAAGGCACATAGGTTGCAATCTTTGTATATAGTTATCCCTGTACTATATTCAAGTACCTTTCTTAGGTGCTTTGCGCTATCTAAACTCTGCTGCTATGTCGAAGTCATAGCTGCTGCTATGTCCGTGCCCATAGCAGCTTCTGTTGAATGGCAACAGCACCTAGAATAGTGTCTGGCTGACCGCGTCACGCCAATCACTATCATTGATTTAACACTGGGAAGCCAAGACAATTCTCCCAGCGATTTTGGTAGCAACCACAGCCACCACGTTAATTCCCTGGCTTCCACGCTAAGGTGTTGTGTATACACCAATTGCGAGGTCCCCAAGAGAATTCCTCAACCGTTGATCAGAGAATGTCAATGAGTACTCAAAAAAATATACTTAATTGTAGGGCAAGCACTTTGTACGCTCACATATTTTCTCTCAAGCAACTATGACTAAAGCCTATTCCAACATACAAGAAAACTAAAATAAAATGCAATTAATACTAATATGTTTATACCATAGATTTTAAGTAATGATTAGTAATCGTATTGATTACTAATTTCATTACTTTTTTTTTTGGAAAGGTGAAGTAATGATTTAATTACGATTACATTCAGTTTCGCACGCTTACTAATTGATTACGATTACTAATAATGGAAAAGTAATATAAATTACTTTAAATTACAAAAAATAGTCAAAAGTAATCAATACATAATCCGATTACTTTTAAAGATTACTTTTAATTATTTTTTATTATTTATTAGTAATCAAAAGTAATCTTTGAAAGTAGTCGGATTATTTTTTTATTTTTGATTATTTGTTGTAATTTCTGTTAATTCAGATTACTTTTTGATTATTACTAATCGTAATCAATTATTTATCAGAAATTCGTTTAAAGAATTATATAATCATTACAATGCTTTCTAAAATGTAATCTAATTGATTTCTAATCGTAATTGAAATTTAACAGCTCTGGCTTATACACAGGCAAAACAAAATACTTTGATACTCGGGATATTTATTCATCATTCGCTATCGTATACAAAAAAAAAATGCAATATAAAATGGAATCTAAAATGGGCGTGTGTGTATGTGGCTGTTTTTATGTGTATATATAAATAAAATATGGTATGTATAAATAGAAGCGCATGTGTAGTCGATTTAATATTCAGAATATTTTTATATTCGTGCGCAGTCTATACATTTTAGTTGCTGTCGTTTGTGCTGCGTAGTTTAAAATTGTATATAAACATAGTTGTTGAATGCCTATTGTTATAATTATGCGGTTTACAATTAATGCGCGTGTTTGTATTTTGCGTGTTTTTATTTTTAGCTGCACGCATTGATAGTTGTTTGATGGCCAATACTCAAAGAGTACTTAAAATAATACTTTTGTCCTTTTCTGGTATGTACGAGAATGTTCATAAGGCAATATTGTAGGTATTCGTTTGAATTTTGATATTTGGTGTATTCTGAGGCATAGAATGCAATTTTATGGCGTTTAGTTTGGTAGCTTTTCGCCTCTTTTTCGAGAGGATATAAAATAGTCATACAGAAAAGAGAGTTAAAGGGTTAAAATTTTCCATAGAAATATTTCTCATAAAACTGCTGAATACATCTGACAACAAATATACAAAATATTACCTGGTTTTCCATAGATATTGGTTTACCACAAGAATATGTAAAATGGCAGGAGCTTCAACCAACCTCCTTTTAGATAAGCCACTGACTTAAACTTTCATTACGCCGATACAAGCTGTACATACTCGTACATACATGTGTATGTATATTATTTTTGCTCTCCTCTGCAAGAATCAGTCATTAGAACCGTGTTAGTTGTTTTTTTATGTGTTGTACAGTGTTGTGGAATTACATATTTGCTCTTTTTCGCAAAAAGTTGAAAAGTGCGGTAACCTGCAACTACTGAATTGCATGCTTGTTGTAACTATGGCACAAAATTCTATTCGCAGCCGTTTGCCCATTCATTTTTTTTTTAATTTTCGTTCACAATCATTAATATTTACAGTTTAGTTCTTCTATGCTTCGACAAAACAACAACAACAGCAACATTAGTTGTAATTAAAAAGCAAAAATTAACTACTATAAATTTTGTGTTTATATAGTACATACTTACATACGAGCGTTTATGTGCTTACCTTCATGTAATGCAGCCATAGACCCAAAGAATGTTGACAGCATAAAGTCAACAAATAGTTTATGAATCCACAAAGTGTTCGTAATATCTCGCACATGCATGCATAGTATGTTCATACATACATACATATGTACATACATTAGGGGTATAACAAATTTTTTGGCTTAATACCATGAGGTCAACCATGTCCTAGTACCTACGAAAATTATAAATTTTTTTAATTTTTCCCAAAAAAGTTCACGCCCTAATTAGTTTTTCTAAACACTTAAAGCACGGACTTCAACTAACAAACAAAATATTTACATAATCTAAAATTATTTCGAGTTACTCAATATAACCCTCGAATTTTTATTGCTGCTCCATTTAATATTAAAAATGCACAGAAAAAAATTGTATTATATAAAAAGCAAAGCAAAGAAGTTTTACAACGAATAAAGCCCTTTAATGCTCTGCTAAAGAATATGATTAAGTGTGAATGTTTTAATTAACTTTAAGATAAGACGGCTTGCTGTGCAACTTTTATTTTTCACTTGCATTTAAGTTTATTTTATTTAAAATGCTGGTTGAAAATGTTTTATTAGCTCATTCTCGAATACTGACTGTTTTTCTTTCTTTTTAGGGTGGTTTTCGTTTACAACTATTAGACTCACTTGATCGACCGCTGGTGGATCTAACACCTCAAGTTAATGGCTCAGAGTTTGTGACAACTGATACAACGTGAGTAATTTTTTAATATTATTGCTATTATTTAAATTTTGTCTCTTTATTCGTTTAGAGCGCAATCTTACCAGGTAACATTGCCAAACGACTTCGATTGTCATAATTGCACGTTACGTTTATTACGTCAGGCCGACGAATGGTCTAGCGGTTATAGATTTTGGTCTTGTGCCGATGTTGATATTAAACAACGTAAAGAATTTAAAGAGACATGTTCGGGTAATGGAAAATATTTCCCGTCACGTTGCAGATGTGAAAAGAATTACTACGGACCACAATGTCAATATAGAGAAGAATGTACTACCAATCAAGATTGCGGTATTCAGGGTAAATGTATAGACTTAGAGGGAACAACATTGCCACGAAGACAATGTTATTGCAATTATGGTTGGTATGGAGTGGGTTGCAATAAGCGATCCCCTTATAAAAATACCGATTTGGATTTGAGTGTCTATGCAATGAAGCAATTGTCGGCGGACTATAAAGTATATTGGCGTTTGCTTGAAGAACAAAAAGAAATTGAAGTTGTTTTGAAAGTCAACAGTACAACTTGGGTGGGATTCGGTTGGAGACCGATTTCATTAACACAAGAATGCAAAAATTTCCCCTTAATCAAAAACATTTATGATTTAACGACTAGTCTCCAAGGATCTTCATCTGCTGAGCCGGAACCTTCTTCAGAACCGGAACCTAAGTCTGAACCCGAACCGGAGCCAAAATCTGAACCTGAACCCTCTTCAGAACCTGAACCAAAATCTGAACCGGAACCGTCTTCACAGCCTGAACCAAAACCTGAACCTGAACCTTCCTCAGAACCTGAGCCCAAATCTGAGCCCGCACCAACACCTGAACCAGAACCTAAATCTGAACCTGAGCCTACTTCAAAATCCAAACGCCTTGCTGAAGTTGAAAATCCTTTAGCCATGGATGGAGTCACATCTGTTGCCACTAGTGTTTCTTATCGTGTCAGCTCCTCTACTCGACGTAGACGTCGTGATATATCAGGTAATTACGAGTATCAAATATTTCTCTATTAGTTAAGGTATAGGCTGCTTTACAGAACAAAAACAATTACTTATTTTCAAACTAATAACTGATATTGTATGCACTACACATTTTCTTTACTACACATTACAACACTCATATGTGCTGTTTACTTTAACTAATACTGAATAGACACAACAGAATCTATAAGTCACTCTGAGCCACAATCTAAACCTGAACCCAATACAGAGCCAGAGCCTAAGTCAGAACCAGAACCCAGTTCTGAACCTGAACCAAAATCCGAACCAGAACCAAAATCTGAGCCAGAGCCTGAACCTAAATCGGAACCAGAACCTAAATCAGAACCTGAACCGAGTGCTGAATCTGAACCAAAATCAGAGCCCGAACCATCTTCTGAGCCAGAACCGGAGCCTTCTTCAGAACCGGAACCAAAATCTGAGCCCGAACCGTCCTCTGAACCTGAGCCAATAGCATCAAAGAAGACTGTTGCTCCCCAAAATCAACAACCAGGTATACAACTTCTATAATTTATTACTAACTTTCATATTATAGTAGGCTTTTATTACAATCTATTATAAAAAAAAACGCAAAATATAAGTTTATATATTAAAAAAATACTCTCTTATGGAACATAATGTATCATTTTAACTCTATACTCAACTTTGTTAATTACAGACTCGAAGAAATATAAACTAAATCCTTACACTCCCATCCATGATTTCAATCCTATGGATTGTACGGATATTGTTATTGGTACGGCACGTGGCATGGCAAGTCGTGTAGGTGACTATTATACACGTGATAGGTCGACTCCACGTCATGATGAATTCTTTGGTGGCAAGAATGATTTAACTTTGGGCACAGGTTTTGAACAGGATGGTGTCACCACAATAATCTTTCGTAAGAAGTTGGTTGCTAACGAACCAACTGATCACACATTGGACGATGGTTTGACGCATGTAATTTGGGCTAAAGGTCATGAAGCTGGCCATTATGTACACGTCCCAGCCTCTGGTATTGAAACTGGAATGGCCTCAGTCAAAGAATTCTATCAAACGGACGAGTTGAAATATCACGGACATAAAATGCAACGTGGTGTCACGCAAATAAATTTCTATGGTATGTGTGTTGAAAAAAATCACTTACATATGTGCATAAATAAAATTATATTGCAGTCAGATAAGCATACTTATGTAAAACACTTTTCTCTTTTAAAGAAAAAGAAAAAACTAAAAGCAACGAAGATGAAGATGGCAGTAATATTTTGGATAACGATTGCTATGGTCACTGGAAATATCCCTCGAATTGTTCACCTCAGAACCATACATGCCAATATTATGCATCGTGGGAAACTATTGGCCGCGGCGATGACATGCGTTGGCATATTGAGACGACGAATACGCAAACATGGACTGGAATTGGTTTCAGCAATGATGAGAAAATGTCTCAGACAGACTCAATTATTGGCTGGGTCGATCGTAATGGGCGGCCCTTTTTAATGGATACATGGATTAATGGATACTCATCGCCCAAATTAGACGATCGCCAGGATATCGTTGATGCATCTGGACATATTGAAAAGGGTGTAACCATTTTAGAGTTTACCAGAAAACGTATAAGCAACGATGAGCAGGTAATTTAAAATTACTAAACCTTGTTTTATGGTAACGAGAAAGCATATGAAACCACTGGTGTTAACCGTACAGTAATTGGTGTATGTTAAAGTAATTTGGAGAACATTTTTGGTTTTAGTTTCTTTTCCTAATTAGCTTATAGCGTAGACAGACGACAGCGTTAATTTGCATTAAGTGTCTTAATTTAAATTAACTTGTGAATTATCCCCATTCCAATGCGTATTAGATTTATCGTAAATGCACTAAAACTGAAACTGAATTAATACTGAAGTTAACTATATGATAACACCGTCCTCATATGTTAAGACCATCCTCATGTGGTAACACTGTTAACCATCAATCAAATTGTGGCCAATTGTTTTCGTTTTCAAAATTAAAATGGATTTAAAGTCTAAAGGAACTAATTATAAGTTATGTGTTTTAATTGTTTTTTTAAAAAGAAAAAAGAAATATTAAAATCGAAACACATTTTTTCCATTTTAAGATTTCCAAAATAATCCAAGTGTGTGGTACGAAAGGGATGCACAGATTTGGTTTACTTAATAATTTCAGAGATAATTCATTACGAACAAACACACACTACGATTTTATATATAAAGATTTCTAATTTCAACACATCGATGGAATAATATGAAAAAGGCGGAACTCGAAATTTCTATATTTTATATGAGAAGCAAAAAACTGAAGAAAAACTTAAGCATTAACATTAACATTAAGCAGAAACAATCGCCCTTATTGTGAATGGCGTCGTCGACGTCACATCAAGACGACAGTAAATATTTTCACTTGTCTACTCTTTATCGGCTCTTATTGACAAACTCTTTCTAATCTATAAAGCTTTGTAAGTTAATGTAGCATGTTAATGGTAGCCAATTCTTTTTAACAAAGCGTAGACAAGTGAAAACTTTTACTGTCGTCTTGATATGACGTCGACGACGCCATTCGCAATAAGGGGGAATATCTTAAGTGGCCATAAGTCCTAGATTTTGAACTGTAACGTACTTAGATTTTCAAGGAGGATGCAATTATACGTTTTATTCTAGAAAACGTTGAAAACGCTATTTCAAAAAAAATTGAGGTACGCCCTTTTTATATTAAGCCATTGATATGTTTTTATATAGAAATATAACTTATGTTAACTCGAAAGCAAAATGATAAAGAGTTCAAAATAAATGTGTTTGTATTGTTGCAGATTTTTTGCTGATTTTCTTAAATTATTTTTCATATATTTTAGAAACCTTTTGCACATTTTTGGTGAAATCTTCTGACAACAGTGGCAGCGTGGCTGTCGACGTAAAAGATTACCTTCTTACCTTCAGCTATTTTCCTGCAGTGCGATTCAGTAACTTTTAACGATCCGACAATCGTAATTTTTATCTATACATTTTGTCGCTTAAAATAACGATTGTGTGATTCTGAAATTTCTCTTTAACGATAGGACTCAGCTGATAATATCTATTGATTTTTGTCAATAAAATTAATAGCACATAAATTATTGTCGCTTAAATAACGACACAGCTGACATTAATATACAACGAATATCGTTAAAATGTTACTGAATATGAAATCCGATAAATTTTCGTTATAATTATTTTAACGATGCGATTATCGTAAAAAAAAGTTTGTTAATCGCACTACTGGTCACCTCGGTATTACCATACTGAGGCACAAAACAGTGGCAAGCTAAATTTTCTGTGCAAAAGTCTTAATGTTAACACACTTTGATTTTTTTGCAGGAAGAAGAAGAAACTGCTTCATTTTATTATTTAGTCCTAGTTTACACTATGCAAATCTTATTGCTAAGCTGATTAGTTTGATGGGGAGAGAGAGACGAGGGAAACAGAAACGTTTCCTTTCCTCTCGTCTCTCTCTTCTCACGGTAAGAGACCTGGAGGAGCAACTCATATCAAAAAAGTTGCCAAAAATGCATCAGAGATTCATTCGACGTCCTTTTTTATATAAAATTTTTTTAATAGCGCTGCAATTAGCAAATAGAAAAAGTTGCATGCAATAAAATTCATGAAGTTTCATGAAAAAATGTTTAATGTAAATTAGGTACAAGTAAAAATTATGTACATATAAACATACGGTCTAATTCATAAAAAATGTTTTAGTTTTAAAAAAATTTCAGGAAAATTCTCCCTTTCAAAATGTTTGAAACTTGTATCAAAAACCATCAAATGTGTAATACACAATCGCACGACTAATGAAAAAATGCAACCCTGATCTAATGAAATACTGTTGACTTTTGAAAATTTCCAAAAGCTTCATCATGCCAGGGTTGAATTTTCTGAAAAGTCTTACGATTGCGTAGAATAGTGAATCCTAGCCTTTTACGTTGTAGTTTAACTGCAATTTGTCTCTGTGAGTAAAGTGAGTTGTCTGCAAAAAAATAAAAAATGAACATTGGTCATGCGGTGTATGAATCCATTTAATTTATTTTACACCGAAAGAATTTTGCTTCATAGATCCAACGAAACAATTTCATTAGTTTTTTTTCACAAATCTAATGATATTTCACAAATCTAATGAAAATTTCACGAATATTGTGAAAGAATTTCATTGGAATTTCTTCGTTGGTATTCTAGTTTCGTAACAATGTTTCATTGGATTTATGACAACAATATTTTCTAATTATTAAGAAACCCCTTTATATTTAAGAAACATTTACAGCTGTTGCTTGAAATAAACATATATAAATAAATACACCGAAAAAATTTTGCTTCATAAATCCAACGAAATGAATGAAATAAACATATATACATGAGTACATATCTTAAAGCAATTAAGTTAAAGATTAAATTCTTTAAATCTAAAAAAATATTATAAAATATAGAGCATTTTAGCATTTCATTATAGCTATAAAATGTATTCGTTGTCCCAATGAAAATTTCATTGTAGTCATGAGTCTGATAAATTAAATGGTATTTCACAGTTTTCATTAAAATAATTTTAACGAAACTAGTTTCATTAATCCAACGAAGCGTGACATTGGTTGAATTTTAATGAATTTTTTCATTGGATTAATGTCGAAATTCATAGAACTTATGAAAAAAATTCATTCAGTATAGAAATTTAAGTTTGGTATAGTTTTCAAGTGTTATTTAATGACGGTCATTTGCATACAAAATTGGTATTATTCATTTTGCAGATGTAAATACAGCCCCAATTAAATGTCTTAAAATTTTTCATATAATATTAATATTCGTATTCGTGGATATTGTTTCAGATACTCGTATTCGCGAAGAGCATTACGTAATATGTGAAAAGCCCCTAATATCTAAATTCCGGTAATCGTGCTATTTGCTTCCCTAGTAATCATATAGGAAATTTCTAATTATAGCTTTTGCACTTAAAAAACTAAAATTTATTAAGCTTTTTGCAAATTTTATTTGAAATGCGGTAATAGAACTAATAAATATTTGATATTTAAGGATTTATCATTTACTGACGATCACTGCTTGTACTTGTTCTTTCCTGTGTTGGGTGGTGCTTTCAACGCTGTCAACAAGAAAATACGCAAACACGAATCTGTGCCTGCAGTTTCGCCAACACGTGTTTGCATTAAATCTTGTGGAAAAGGTAATTTATATATGTACCTAAGTATACTATTTTTATATATTTTTCGAAACTCATTCAACGAGTTTTAATATACAGTAATTTCATTTTATATCACATTTAGAACTTGAACAAATATCAAATGCTCCAGTTACGCCGGCTCCCAATCGTCTTGTTTATGCTGTAGGTGTTAAACTTATGAATTTGGCGGAATCTTTTGAAGCACCCACACCTGGAACTGTTGACTTTAAAAATCTTGCTGCCACAATATCAGATTCATTCAATGGCGTCTTAAATAATATTCCCGGTTACTACAAGACCGATATCTTAAGTTTCGAAAAGTAAGAAGGGGATAACGCCACCCACCCTGTGCTGTAGAGCGAGCGATTATAAATCGTGTGATTTACAAAAACAAATACTAATATTTTGTTAACTGTGATTTTCGGCCTTTTGGCGGCGTTCATTCTCAGAAACCACACGATTTAACATAACTCGCTTGGCAGCATAAGGGCAGAATAGCAAAATTTGCCATGAAACAAATAATAATTTTGCAATCTAATTTGCAGAGAGGGCGCAACATCCATGATTGCTAACCTACAAGCCATGTTCGATAAGGATGAGTATGAAAAGGGGCATGCTCTGGCCTCAAACACTATACCAGCCGATGTTAAGGAGTCAGCAATGAAAAATGGAGACATTATAAAGATGGCCTTATTGGATAAGGTCTCTACTGGCAAAGTGGGTTCTCTTACGGTTGATCCACAATTTTTAGACTTCCAAGCTCTAGAATGTGAGTTTTTTCTTGCCAGATAATGTTATTTTATTTATGAAAATGTTATTTTTATTTTTAAAATTTTCTTATTCCAGATAAATCTGTAGCTAAAGACGATAATGATACAAATTTATCGTTTTTCGAACTATCTGAAGCACGTTTGTACACTGTTTTAGGTCTAATTGCCGCTTTAGTCTTTATAGCTTTAGTTCAGGCTTCTTGTACAATTTACAAGACTTCCAAAAAGAACAAGTCCAATAAGGTAAGTTTTATGCCTTATCATTTAGAATAATTTTTTAAGATACATAAATACAAATTTGGAATGAAGAAATGGATCAGATTCACGCCTGGAATATTCAATATTTTGCTTGACACAATCGATATGACTTTAATATAATTTCTTCATTCCAGGTTACATTTTTTTGTTATACTCATGTCCAAACTTGTAGATTGCACAGTAGCAGTGAATGCTGGTTTGATTAGGTTTTAATCAATGATTTTTTTTAACATACGAGTAAATAATGCATTGAATTGAAAATATTTCAACAACTTCATTTATATGTTCACGGTCAGACAAAATAAAGCACAGTAATTCCACTAAACAATTTACAATAATTTGTTTTTAAGTGCCATTCAGGGCAATCATAAATAAAATTAGGTTTGAAATTATTACCGGGGAACAATTCCAACTAATAGCAAATGCTATTTAAAAAAATTTCACGCGGAATTTTATTCATGATTGCCCTGATTGTTTTTCTTCTTAACAGTCCCGCTGTTTTGAAACATCTGTGTTTTACCTTTTAAAGTCCTGAACAAGACCACTTACAAGAACTTTTAAGACGAAGGATTTTTCAAATGCTATTTAAAAAAAATTCACGCGCAATTTTATTCATGATTGCCCTGATTGTTTTTCTTCTTAACAGTCCCGCTGTTTTGAAACATCTGTGTTTTACCTTTTAAAGTCCTGAACAAGACCACTTACAAGAACTTTTAAGACGAGGGATTTTTCAAATGCTATTTAAAAAATTTCACGTGGAATTTTATTCACCATTGCCCTGATTGTTTTTCTTCTTAACAGTCCCGCTGTTTTGAAACATCTGTGTTTTACCTTTTAAAGTCCTGAACAAGACCACTTACAAGAACTTTTAAGACGAGGGATTTTTCAAATGCTTTACTACAGCGAAATCTTCTAAGACAAACGCTAAACAAGACTGTTGGCAAAATATTTGTTTCAGTTATTGCAAGTATTAGAAGTAAAGAAGAAAATACTTCGTGACTGAAAAATTTGTGATGCTTGCTTCTTCATACTTATGGGGGCGTATACAAACGTCATGCATGTACATACGCACACACGTTGTGTGTATGATCTTTAATTTTTCTACGTAGCAGTTGAGCTCAACTGTTGTGAAACTGTTGGCCCCAACAGTTACTTCTTAGAAACGGCTTGATGGATTTACTGCAAAAATAACAGCTGATGAATGTAAACAATTAAAAAGGAATAAAAGAGGAACAAAGAAAATAATTTAAATTGGCTAAATTAATTCGTTTAGCCAGGAATCTTCCATTTTTACAATAAAATTTGCTCCGCAAAATAAATATTCTGTGTTTGCACAACACTCCAATAAAAATAAAGACCTGCGCCTATAGTGTTTATATATTAACGCTAAGCCGCCATGTGGTCAAAAAATCTTATACGCAACGCAATAGTGAATTAAATATGTAATATATAATATAAATAGGCGGCATAATATAAATACATATGTTTGATGATATTAGTAATTTAGTTTTATTCCTTTATTTCGTTCCTTTATCGCGTTTTAAATGTAAAATTTAACAAATATTTGCAGCCGCCACCTAAAAAAGCGGCGTTGCACTATAACGGCATAAGTCTTTTCGATCAGCTGTTCAGGCTGAGCACTTGTTGACTATAAGTAACGAAAAAAATTTACGATGGAAAAAATGGCAGCAAATACTCAACTGTTGAGTGGAGCGAAACTACTCAACTATGCGTTTCTAAGACAAACACTTAACAGTTGCGCAACTGTTACGTCTTATGAATGCCATCATTAGTTGTGTGCAGTGTTGTCAGATTTATTTTCAGCCTCCTCGCCAAATGACTTTTCGAATATCACCAAATATCGCCAATATAATAAAACATTAAACTATAACTACAAAAATAATTTTTATTTTGTAATTACATCACAAATACTGTTAAATTTTAAATTCAGTAGGTAACTGGTTTGTTCATTTATTGAAAATTTTTAAGAATTTGTAACAATTGTTACTGGAAAGTGTTCATTAACTCAAAAAGTTTGCAAGGAGAGAGCGTCAAAAGAGAGAAAAAAATTGGGAGACAAACAAATTCCTACAAATTTTTACTAGTAAAATTTTTACTTGCAAGAATTATCCAAGCACCTGTTGTGTGTTTTGTTGTCAAATAAATTAATTTAAAAATAATTTGAAAAAGGAAAACTGAAAAAATTTGAATTTCTTTGCTAAAAAACATGTATACCCAGCTAAAAAAATTATATATGGTCCATATATTTTTAATATATGAATGCATATAACTATATATGAATATGTATGTATGAATTCATGTATGGAAATATATGGGATTATACATGGCAAAACTATTATATATGTATAAACTAATATATGGACTAATATATGAAATGTATTATAACATATGAGCTCATATATGAAAATTTAATTATGAAGCTCTTCATATGTGGATCCATATACATATAAATATAAGATTTTATATATGGAGCCATACAAGAATGTATGCATACATGATATCTCACATAAGATCGTTTTTGCAATCAAAAAAGCTTGGAATTTTATCACTGCTGAGTTGGAAATCCATTAGAAAATACATACGGTATGCAAAGTTTATATGCGTACCCTCAACGATTAAAAAAGAAAAACTTTTTGTTACAAAAAAACCATTCATGTATGATTTTATACATTGTGGCCCCATTTAATATATCAAATAATCAAAAGGATAATCCAGTCATTAATTTTATAGAAAATAACAAAATTCTCTAGATAAGAAACAAAGTTCATATTACTGTATTGAAAGCTATTGTTAGAGGGATTATTCTTTCTTTTATAATTAATTGCATTAGTTTTTAATTTGATTTCTTAAGCTAAATGTTATGTACGAATATGATTTACATATGTGTTTTTTAAATAATTGATTCACCTCTTGATGAGTGAAATGACTTTTAGTTTTGAATTATTTGTCCAAACAAATGTTTCATTAAATATAACCTCTCTCGCAAGTCTAAAAAAAAATAATTTTAGTAATTTAATTTATTGCACAGCAGTGCGCTTTTGTGAATCAAGAGTGTATGAACATGAACTTTTTATACTGTGGAGGGAATTTACACATACATACATGTATGAAAATGTATGAATATATATAATCATATATGCCCATATACCCTCACTTTTCGGATCCGAACAATATATGGGATATCATATATGCTCCATACATATTTTTTTAGCTGGGTACGTATGAAAAAAGAAAGCATGTTTTCTTAATTTATTATTTCTCTTCCATTAAGCCACATAAATTCAATTTTAATGGCAAATAATTTTGTTTGTTTCTCATATATGATCAGAGATGGAAAGTCGAATTCCCTTATTTGTTAATGGAATAAAATTAAAAAAGTATGAAAAGTGCATAAAAATGGTAAATATACATGAAACTGTGTAAAGAATTTCATTTTAAATATCAATTTCTTAAAAAAATTGCAATTTAAAACATTACCAAACAAAATACATCAGAAAATTTACAATTGTATCATGATTTCCATCCATGGTTCTGATACGAATAAAATTTTCTTGCAAGTTCTTACAAGTAATGCGTTCATTTACTTTTTCATAGTTGGGAGAATAATTTTGTAAATTTCTGCCTTACTCCCTCGTTGCTAGTTTCTGCTGGGACAGTAAATGAACAGACCTAACGTCTATCGTAAAACATAAAAATTATATTAAAGGTATTCATTTCAGGTTTTTCTCGTTGGAAAAATGGAAAAATGTAATTTTTTTGACAACCAACAGGAAAAAAAAATCCAAATTTTTTTTTCCAATTTTTTTTCCTGTGTTTGTTGTAAAAAATTTTTTCCATTTTTCCAACGAGAAAAAAAAATTGAAATGAGTAACTTTATTATTTAAAAAAAGTAAGAAAAAATTATGTACTTAAAAATAACTTATTACAAAAGATCAATCTAAATACGATAAATTGAACTTGACCATCAAGATAAAAATTATTACTTAAATCGTGATAAAACTGAATTAACATTTACTTAAATGTGTATATTTAAGTACACATATGTATCATATCCTTGAAGTGGTAAGTACCAGCAGCACCCTCGAATTCATACACTCTAGACAAGAATTCTTGTAGGAATTTTGAATGCTTAATTATCAAACTGTTGGTTCTTACTTATAAAAGAAAGTTTTCCGCACTGCGTTTCACAACATTTAGATATTTTTTCACAAAATATTTTTTGTTGCAGAAAAAAATCCTTTAAAAAAATGCATATTCTTAACAATATTCTATTTTATTGAAATCATTAAAATTTCGCCAAGTAAATTCCCAATTGCCATTTTAAATTTTAATCGCCAAAAACAAATTTTTGTCGTCAAGTTTTACGAGATATCGCCATATCTGACAACACTGGTTCTGTGCGCTTGCTTTAAAAATACCTCCCTTAAACACATAATAGCTTACCATCTACATCTTACAAAAAACACTCAAACGTACAATATACAAAATAACAAGATACACGTATCAACACTACTTATTTTGATTGTTTGTTACGAACAAGAATGCCCCTATCGCGGTTCTCAACTAAATTTAGTTTTATGAACCACACTGTTTTTTGGTTGAAATTGTCATCGCGTTGCCAATCAAGTTTGACAGGAAAAAAACTTAAAGTTTTGGAAAAAATTATTGTTTTTAGTGTTAGTTCAAAGAAATCATACCAACTGGATACAAATATGTGTAGATTTATTTTATGACGACGAAAACGAAGTCACAATTATAGATGTGCTACGTATTAAAAAAAAAATCGTGCTGGGAGTCTACTCTGTAATTCGAAAGCATTTTCTTTCGAAATACAGAGTAGACCCCCTGATTCCAATGCAAATCAAAATAGGGAACAAATCCTTTAAAAAAATGTTTTTTAAGGTTTTTAGTTGTTTTCGGCAGAACAAAGAAAGGTTTTGTTATTTTTTGGATCACTTAACACCACAAATCTTTGCAACTTTGTGTATGTGCCCAGTAACCGCCGATACTGAAATTGCTAAAAAAAATTTATTAAGCATAACAAATATTTCTAGGTACGATTTTTCAACTTTTTCTGCATTTAATATCGCACCAACTTGTAACTAAAAAAACCCAACCACAGACCCAAGTACTAAAAAGCAGTTGTGTATACTCAACGGTTTTCTCAACCAAACTAACGCAGAGTTGTAAATTACAGTACCAAAACACAACTGAAAAGTCAACTGTTAATTTAGTGGAGAATGGCAATGAAAATTTATCAATCACAACCAAACTATTTTAAACGTTGAAAACCGTGATAAGGGCAGAAGTCTTCGCGAAATCGTTTGTTGACACTCATATACATTTAAAATACAAGACGTATGTATATATGTACATTTCAAGACTATTTACCCAGACGTCTATTAACTTTATAAACAATTGCTTAATTCACGAAATTTATGGTATTCATGTATCGAGTGTATTATCGTATTAAATACAACGACGTACAATTTGTAGTAGTAATACGTAAAAAAATTTGTAAATTAAAAGTTGGTTACTCATGATTTTACATGGTCAAACGAGTTTTGAGAAAATACAACTCTGGTATGATGGAGTTTACGAAAACAGGTCATTATATTAAGGTTGTATTTATTTCAAAAATCGTACGATTACGTAGGATAGTGAAATATCAGTTTGAACAGCCTTTAGTTCCTGTTAAGAGGCGTAACTTCCTTTTTTAACTTTGATCGTAATATACAACTGGGATGACTTTGTTTGTTTTTCAAATACATTCACTGCTACTATGCGTTCTTAACTTAAAATTTTGTTAATTTTTTATAATAAATTAACATTTACTTGTAGTGTAAACTTTATTACACATAAAAAACTGAAACTCAAAATCAAGTACAAAAACTGCCTATTAAATTCTTTGTTAATATTTTTTTTTGTTGAACTTGCAACTTAAATTATATACCCAATTACGAAAATATACATTTTCAGTTACTGAAAATTAACTAATTGATTGATGAAGATTATTAAAAGCTAACAGCCTTATTTATAAAAATGTTTAAGGCTTTCAAGGTTTTTAAAAAAAGTTTTCATGCAAAGTTTTTCTTATGAAGTCTTTATAAAGCCTAAAATTGTTTATAAATAAGGTTATAACTTTATTTTTTTGATAACATTTTTTTATTGAAACGTTTTTAACAATTGGCCAACTCACAAGGTGATTTGTTACATCATATTTTCATAATCTTTTACATTATTTCAATATAATTTTTTTTTGCTTGCAAACAAAAATTTTGACATAATAGAACAATTTGTGTATTGGCCAAATGTTTTTCATGTGTAATAAATTTTACAAATTTTAAGTTAAATTTAAATTACAAAAAAATATATATATGTATAAATATTTCAAAGCTTATTTATGTAATACCCGATGAATGGCGGATATATCAGCAAAGGCAACATCAACGCTACTACCAACCTTCTAGCGATTTATAAAGAAATCCGAAAATTACGAAAACAAAATAATCCAATACACCACATTCCTCCCACCACCATGAAATAATTAAAATAAAATAGATTCAAAATATCAATTACTAATTGTTGAATGAAAAAAAGAAGTAACATATTTAATTAAAATGATAACAAACAATACAAATACAAAACAAAAACCTTAAATAACAACTTTCATGTTAAAATAATATCATCACATATTTGAGTATTTCATGTGTGTTAAAAGAATAAAACAAAAAACGTTAAGAAACTTTATAGACGAATTAAAAGTTTGGTAATTAAAAGTCAATTGAATTATCCTGTATTTTATTGTGACTACTTTTACCACTATTTGTTATTTGTTGTAGTATTTTTATTTACTAATTTCTTATTAAATGTTTTAGTTTTCCTTAATATTCTATCTGTATCATTTCACTTCTTCTTCTTAAACTCTTTTAATTTTATTCTATCCTTACGATTATTTATGATTTCTTCCATTCCAAATCAGTCAGCATTTGATTTATGCTATTTTGTATTAAAAACTTTTTGTTTGTTTGTTGCTAATTAAAACATAATCCTCTTTCCAATATTTTACTAAAATTTACTGTTACAGATGTTATTAAATGTGCTTTCGTCCTCTCATTTTATCCATGCCCATTATTTTAATATTACGAGTAGCATAAGGCACCGCAGACCCTTTGTATTACTACCAGTAACTATTAAGGCTCAGCTGATCGATATTTTTATATGAAAAGTAGGTTACGTTACATTACATCTCTATAACCATTTTCATTACTTTTCACATAACAATATCGATCAGCTGTTTCCTACTGTTGCATTAACTTTACATTACAGTCGGCTAACTGAGCCATGAGCCTTTAAGTTCTAGCAAAAATGCTGTTACTTCAACTGTTAATACAGTATTACCAAGTAGTCAATATTGATCTTCAATTGTATTGTTAATATATTTATTTTATTAAAACATGAAATTTATATTCGAACTTAGTTCTAAAATGAGTCTTTGTGTCATTTATCAATATTCTTTTTATATATACAAAAAATCAACTTTAATATTAATCGAACTAATGAAATAGCTCTGTACTCGACAACACTTTTTTTCGTTTTATCGCAAACAAGTGTAAAAATTTACTTGCTTCAAAAATCCATTGCAATCTGACACTGTGCATGATAGTGTATCACGGCCTTTAGGGCAACTTTTTGAGTCCAAGATTAAAGATTAAATTAACCTTAATTTTCATTTACAATTTTTGGGTAGTCGATTATATGGGTTTACTTACTAGTTTAAGCGGCCAATCGTGGTGGTTTAATCTTACTTTAGCATTGACAACAAGCACTTGAAACACATATAACTTTTTGTAAAAATTATATGGTAAAATAATTTAAAAACACTTAAGTAAATATTTACAGCCTTATTTATAAAAATTATTATGGCTTTGTAAAGACTTTTTTTGAAAAATTTTTGTGGAAATTTATTATAAATATAAAACCTTTTTAAAGACTTAATAAGTTTTATAAATAAGGCTGATATATTTTATTAGACTTGTATCGATGATCAAACCCATGTAATTTAAATGGGTTTGATCATTGGGTTGTGTCAAAAAAGAGCTGCTGCTGCTATATATATATATATATATATATATATATATATATATATATATATATATATATATATATATATATATATATATAATACGTTACGTAAAACGTGAAAAGATTCATACAGGGTTAATGCAAAGAACTATCTAGAAGTGTTTAACTAAAGCAATAAACGTACACACATATGCAAACATTATAGCAACAACAATAATTATGTACATAGCCACATGCGTAACACGTAAACAAGCAAAAGCAACAACAAAAAGCGTCTGGTTATTAAGAAGATTCACATATTTACACACATTCATACATGCCAATTCAAACGAAAGGCAACTTAATTGGGCACTTAGTAAACAACATTTAAGATGATCATTATTATCGTCTGGACTATGCGTGAAACTTCTAGTGGTATTGGTGCACAGTATAAAAAGGGCGACGCAACCAATGGCAAGTCAGTCGTGAATAAGTCAGTTGTGAAGTTCAGTTGTGTTGTGAACGAACAAGTTGTGAACAAGTCAGTCAGTACTAATTGGAATTTAGTGGAGTGAACATCGTTGAAAGTCAAAGACATCGTGCCGTGGATAATAACGTTCAGAAGTAAATAAGAAAAGACAAGTTGTAATTTGTTTAGTCAAGAATAAAAGCAATTTCAGTTGCAAATAAGAAAATCGTGTTGTTATTTATTTTTATTTTTGAGCAATCAAAAGAACTCACACGTTTAATAAAATTTAAACACGCGCAATATTTTAATTGTGAATAATAAAATATGTCAGTTTCTTTGATTTTTGCACAGAAAATGTTGCCACTATTATGTTCCTCAGTATGGTATTACTACACATAACAAGAAGTTTAACCTACCACTCAAAAACATCAAACTCAATTATTTTGATTAACTTAATTTTCGGATTAGCTAGTTAGGGAAATAAGCTAATCTTAATCTCGAACCCAAAAAGTCGCCCTTAATAGCAAACTGTTTGTGAATCATTATTGCAATTAATGCTGCCCACTATGAGTCTGTTCGCATAACTCTCAGGAGGTACCGATATCATCCAGATTGCAAATTGTTTCATTCCATAGCAAACGAAATTAAATAAATAGTACAATTTCAATAGTAAAAATTTTTAAATTTCCCCATTAATCCCATAATAGATTTTAGTATTGAAGGTGTTGTACCAAACAAGAACTTGGTGGAAATTTTGATATCGATGCTTTTGACGGCCGAAGTTTTGAATAGGAACTTGTTTTAACATTTATATTTTTGCAAAGATCCGACTCTTTTTTTAAAAGTTTTTTTCCAACAAAACTTCTTTATTTTAAACTTTCTAGACTGTTAGGTCTCCATGTATCATGAATAACTATGTCAGTTTGTCGTAATTTACACTATGCAATTCTTATTGCTAAGCTGATTAGTTTGTGGAAGAGAAAAGAAACGTTTATTTTCCCCTCGTCTCTCTCTCTCTCTATCTCCGAACAAACTAACCAGCTTAGCAATAAGACTTGCATAGTGTAAATTAGGACTTTTAAAGGGCTGAAGTACATATGTATATTAAATAATAGGTTCGAGATTGATGGGCGTATCCTAACCTAGCCCACATTGAAAAATTCATTATTGTGTTCATCACGAAGTTTCGTAAGAATCGTTTGGGTAGAAATACGTAATATACAACATTAAATTTTTATGGGCGTCGCCACACCTACTTTTTCAAACTCAAGATTTTGCTGTAGTCAGTCCATATGGTAAAGTTTCGTAGGAAGCGGTTATTGAGGAAATAAATATATAAGTCCTCGTCCAGACTTGCACCACCACGCCTACTTTTTCATACTCAAGATTTTGCTGTGGCCTGTGGATATGATAAAGTTTCGTAGGAGACGGTTATTGAAAAATAAATATATATGTAAGTCCTCGTTCAGACTTTCAATTTTTATGTCGCTGCAATTTATTAGAATTCTTCTCTGAAAGTGCATTAGTGTTTACATTATAAAATTCTATTCTATTCACCACAAAATTCCCTACAAAATTAACAATTATATTTACTTTTTGTTATATATTGTGTTTTTCATACAACTGAAGAAAAAAAATTAAAACGTCAAATACATTTAAATTAAAAAGTGCGAATTTTAAAACAAAAGACAATTGCAAAGCACATGAAACAGTGTACCCCTCCCCAATCTTCTCACCTCTCTCACGTATAAACTCAAGAATTGCTACTACAAAAATTGCCATTCTGGACGGTTACTAAGTCTTTTAAATTCATTGAAAGTTTGTCACTAATTTGGATTCGTAAACGTTGAAAATTGCTCTAAAAGAACTAAAAAAATTTAATTCCAAACTGAAATATGGCGAACAAAATCGTGCATTATGTAAGCAGGTTCGTAAGCACCGCTATCAAAAAGTTGCTGTAAGAACCTGCCTATTACGAATCAATAGTTTTTTTGTGTGAATTTTAATTTGACAATTATCGGAAACTGTGAGAATGAAATTTAGAAATTTTTAGTTTGTATTTCAAAAATGTATATGACACACATTTATACGGTTTCTGAATCGCTAGCGAATAGTATTACAACCTGTCCTGCGATGTGGACAGAAAACGTTCGATTGATTTGTATATTGAAAACAATCACCAGTTTTCTTATGTTATTGTTGTTTTCAATACAAGTTGTTGATCGATCGTTTTGCGGATAGACCCATTAGTTTTAATTTGTGAATTCCCAGCAAACACGAAGTCAAACTTTTAACACAAGATTACTTTATAATTTCATATCAAGTACAATTCTCAAATATTTTTCAAAGGTTTGTGTTTAACTCTTGAGTTCAAGTTGATAATGACTTGAATATAAACATTTGACAACCAGTGTTTCATCCATTTTTTTTTAATTTTAGTCAAGTGTTAATCTCAAATTATAAATACACGTGGCAACCAAGGCATATTTATGAATTCGCCTTGGTTGCAACACTATTTAAAAGGCAGAATAAATTGTAAACGTTTTAAAAATATGGCGATCAAAGTGTATTATCTTCCACATTATATTACAATCCACATTTTAAAAAATGATTGAGAATAACGTTTAAAAGTAAGTTGAGAATAAATGAATTTTTCAATTTGAAAATAGTTTCCCCTTTTTTTTGAGAATGATATTTCTTTCAAGTTATTATCAGATCATTTTCAAACGTTCATCGTTTGAGAAAAGCTTTGAAATTAAGCTTGGGTGTTTGTTGGGTTTTCATGTAGACATTGAATAACAATTTTTGTTTGTTTATTTAGACTAACAATTCAATACATTTTGTAGCACTTAATCTATATTCGTTAACTCACTTCAATAATTAATACTCCCAACTGTCTTCTAACTCTTCACTAGCGTCTAATATCTTATTCACAGATTTATTTTTTTAAATGAAAAATAGCATAAATAATTTTGTATGTGCACCTGCAATAAAATCGAAAAATATCCAATGTAGGGAAAAGTGTTGATAATCCATTGTAAAAATATATCTGCCCTTATCATTGGGTATGTACATATGTATCTACATACGTATGATAATATAATATAAGTTGCTATTAAAAATTTTAATTACTACAAAAAAAATGCTGACTGGTTAAGGATTTTTATCATATTTACACTTATTATTATAAATATAAAACCTAATCGCAACAATTTAAAATTTGCAGGAAAATCTTATAAAAAACTCACCATGGAGAGACTACTCATCGAATACAAATTATGCGTTTGATCCTTATGGCGAAAC
This sequence comes from Tachina fera, assembly GCA_905220375.1. Lineage (NCBI taxonomy): Eukaryota > Metazoa > Arthropoda > Insecta > Diptera > Tachinidae > Tachina > Tachina fera. Next base: position 94,922,276 of record LR999967.1, on the reverse strand, counting down.
TGAAGAAAAAACCTTAACAACGGCTGCCGGAACTTCACATAAAGATAAATCTCGCAATCAGCGATCATCGTCCAGTAGTCAGCAGACAACGTTACAAATGTCCCATTCACCTACCAGCAAATCCCAAATGTATTACGATAATACAGCGAACGGTGGCAGCGGCAGCAATGCCACACGCAGTACCAACGGTAATGCCACAACCAATATGCAAGAATACCGTTCCAATGCTCGTTCACAGCAGCGTAATGGAAACGGTAAAACTGCTGCCACCGGAAACAATGACATCAATCATTACGATCGCTACGATCGTAGTGAACGTAATGAACGCAGCGAACCACAAAATCACTATCAGCAATCTTCTTCGGGCTATTCACGAAATTCTTATGCAGATCGTGCTTATTCACTACCACGCCAACAACATCAACAACAAGCAAATATGCAACATTCGGGTTATTATACTCAAGATCGTCGTGATCGCAGTGCCCAAAGGCAAACGTCCAATGACGAGCGTCGCCAATATCGCGATAGATCGCGTGAGGATCCACGCTTAGTGTCGAATGGTGGTGCTGATACACCTGATTTCTATTTCATGCCATCCCAGCGTAAATATTCTGGCGAAGTTGTACGAGTATATGTTGATTACAATAAAGATCCAAAACACTGAAATTAATTAAATATCGATATATAAAAAAAAACAAGTATGATTGATTAAGTTATCTACATATTTATGATATTTTTCATAAAATCTCTTGCACGAAATCTTTTAGAAACATATACATACATAAATATATATTTTCTAATAGTAGCGCTAGAGGAAATAGTGATATAAAAACTGACGTGGCATGAAACTCTAAAAGCATTTTTGGCCACCTTTTTTATCTAATTCTTCTTCTCCACGTCTCCTATTGACAAATAATAAAAAAGTTTAATGCAACTAATTTCATGAAAAATTTCATAATGCAAATTCAGTCTTAGAAAAATGGTTACATTAAAGGAAAATACATCCAAAGACAAGTCCGAAATTTTTTCGTATTGAATTGACTTGACTTCGATATTGACAACTGGAATGAAAGTGCATATACTAAAGCATTTTGAAATGATAATATAAATTAACATTGATGGGCAATAGTTTGAAGAGATCTTAAAAATACGAAAATAAAGAATGCCAATCTTCGAAATTCGTTTCAAAATACATTCACCCAGGTAGTAGCAATCACTGTGTTGTGTTGAGCTGTTTTTTCCAATTTAAAGTTGTCCAGAAACTTCAAAAATTTTTTACGAAAAGAAACTTAAAAAAAATTTAGAAAATTTCAACATGAAAAATATTTTATAAAAAAATTTTAGTAAACACATTATTAATGAATAATCGAAAAAAGTAAAAGTAATCTTTAAAGGTAATCAGTTTATTTTTTAATTACTTTAGAGAAAGTAATCAAATTAGTAATCAATACGATTACAAAGCATTACTTAACAGCCATGATTAAATAGAACTTAAAAATATTTATAATTCAATTATAAAGTAAAAAAATTTCCATTTGTGTAACCACTATTTTTTATAAATTCCATGTTTTCAAAAAATGTTTTTTTATTTTGCATTTTTCAGCATTTTTATTTATTTGAAATCGATATTAAACAATCATACTTGAAAGATGCAGTTTTAACAATTTAGTAAAAAGATGTCAATTGAAAACTTTATTTTAAAATGAATTTTTCTTCCATAAAGTACAATATATTTAAGGTATTCATGTAATTGGTGCAAAATCGAGTCACACATATTAGCTTTTCACAAATGTCTTGCATCAAAATCTTTTTATTTATGTTCGAGTTGTTGGTTTTTTTTTATTCTAAAGTTTTATAAATTGAAATAAAAAGTTAATGAATGTATACCATGCGCTTACGCGGTAAAGCGTTTCATGATTTTTCAGACTTGTATGTTCATTCGTTTGATGAAAAAAATAAATAAGAATGAGCAGGAGTACATTCACCCTTTATATTTTTACATACATGCATATGTTTGTAATATTTTTTTAATCTGGAGTGAAAAAAACGATGCAATGCTTTATTGAAATAATTTCATTCTGAATTCTACAAAAATTAATACCTACAGTAAATTAAATGTTTTTTTAGTAAAATAATTGATACATTTCAAAATAATAAAACAATAGCGATTTTCACTCTTTCTGTTAAGTTTACTAAGATTTTTCACTACAAAAGGAGAATGAATGTCTTAAATTACATCCAATGTTAACTAATAAATCAACTGTTTTTGTTTCTTTCCTTAATTTGTATAACCAAAACTCGAAAAATTTCTAAATATTTAAAAACTCCCAGGGCTAATAAATCAGTGCATGTTTAAACGCTGGTTTAGTTGATCTAAGCTTACAGTTTTGTATATGTAGTTTAAACGGTAAATCATTGCACCATATCGTGCCATAACCACCAACAAAGCTTAAGCGACATAATTTTCGAACTCAATTTTTTGACCAGAATATATTATTTGCGATCGCAAATAATCGATCTTCGTCGAAAAAATGAGGTCTAAAAATTGTATTCGTTAGATATTTGCAAATAAAAATAATTCGCCGCGGCAAAATTCACTATTTGCAATATTTTTATTTGCGAATAAGTCGCACGTATAAACATAGTAATAGCCATAACCATATAAACCAATTGAATTTTGGTTTTTGTTATGGATATGGCAATATGATATGGCACGTCTTCAGAAAATTAATGCTACAGAGCGTTAGAAAAATTCCTGCATAATAAGCTATGAGATTCGGTTCATATACTACGTGCACAAATAACAATTTATACAAAAATATATCAAAAATGTTTGCTAATGATTTTTTATTGCATCCCAGCAAAAATTTTCAAAAAAGGTAATCGGGGTTGGAATTAAGCATTTTTGGTGAAAGCTCTTCCGTACTGCATTGCCAACTTAATGATTTTAGCAAGACGTGAGTGTAAAATAATCGATTCTTGAGAAGTACTTACTTTTTTATTTGGCAACATGTTCACGTAATCTATTAAATCTAAAAGAATCGTTCTCCTCATTTATTAACTTGTATATATTTTTTTTAATTTTATGTAATGTGATTTGTAAAAGAGTAAGGAAATTTGGCAATCAGAAAAGTAAGTCATTATATGGCAAGTTCATAAATGCATCACTGCGCTGCAAATGTAAATTTAAATGGTCTAAATTACTTCATTAATGTGGATAATGCACAAACAAATGTTAAATATAGATTACAAACATGCCTACTACAGAAAAAAATTATCAGCGAACTTGTATTGTGTTTTCCATAAAAGTTTGCTCTCATGATGCAGAGCGGTGATGCATTTAGGAACAGGCCCTAGTTCCGATAGTAATGTGTAATTTTTTGCTGGGATGTTAATTTTATCTTAAGAGTAAGTATATAATTATTTTCTAATAAGACTTAATTCTTTTTAATTTTTGGTTCAATTTGCTCTTAAAATCGGGGTTTCACAACAATTTAATTTGAAAACGAATTGTGTACATATTTCAATAAAGTAATTTTCTTCTTATCGTTGGTCGTTTTATTTCGTTTGAATAATTTAGTTCTTACAACAAAATATGAAATTGCAAACACCTCAAATAAATATTAGTCATTTGTTAATAAATAATGAAAATAAAATTGTACATATTTTAAGGTTAAACAAACATTATTAGTATTCAATAGCTTGACTATACGGTTGCGAATCGTGTTTGTTTTTAAGGGAGTATAAATCATAAAGAATGAATATAAATCATAAGCAATGTGCAGAAAGCGCTTAAAGTCGTATGCTTCATTTAAAGCACTGCTACATAATAATGAATATAAATTGTACATATGCATACATACATACTTAATATTTATAAGCTCTGATGTGTAATAAATCAGCTGTTTCAAACAATTTGATTTAAGATTTTGTGATTACTTGTAAGTGTTAATTTCGAAAAGCCATTCAGAGCATTAATTGTTATTACTAAAAGAAATTCTCCAACAATAATCTCGCTTTATAGAAATGCAATAATTTTATGTATGTATATCAAAACGAGCGTTTCACACAAAATTATTCAAACATCTGCTTGTAAGGAGCTTTTACGCTTTACAACAAGTTCACATACCAAATATATATGTATATGTATGTAGCTTTAACATTAATACAAACCATTACATCAAGTGTATATCGCACATTAAATCATAAACCGTCTCAACTCAAAATTTCAAAATAGTTTTATTTTTATATACCAGTTTACTGAACGAATCTCTAACGAGCGGGAAAATTCTTTTTAGCAACGAGGTCTTCTTGAACAATACAAAATACCGTTATGCTTGCTTTTGTGTTACATACATACATACATTCATACGTATGTACTTGAGTTATTTCTGCAGTATCAACAGTTTTTTGGCACTCCTGAACATATGAGAGTTTTTGAGTTGTAACTGCTTATGATTTAGTGTGCGATATGTACATATTCAGGCCCCGATTATGGTTTACAACACACAAATGTTGTGTTGTTTCTGCTACAACACAACATTAATCCTTTAGCGATTATGGTTTACAACATCTACGTGTTGTGTATGTCACAGAGTTTTGCAAAACAATTTTTGTATGCATACTTAAACATTTTTCTCCATTTTCGTTTTTCAACTTGTAACGTTAATAAAACAACAGTTAATAAGCTGTTGTTAGATTTTGACAGTGCTGACAGCACATAAATACACATGTTGTAAACGATAATCGATGTTACTTAACACAGACAACATCTCTAAACAACAAGTGTAAATCATAATCGCATTTTAAGAAATACAACAGTAAAATAACAACTGTTGTAAACCATAATCGGAGCCTTACATCAAAAAATGCGATTTGAACTCTTATTGTTTAGCTGGTGAGGCCAACCTTGTTTTATGTCAATATGCGATGTTTAAAATGGATCATACACTGTTTAAATAATGTGCACATATTTACAGAAAATTTTCGACATTCGGAAACTACGTAATATTTTTGTATTCGAATGTACTTGTTTAATATAATTAATATGTATATTAATATATAATTTGCTAATTCACAATTTCGATTCATATTTAATTTGATAAAAATAAATTTACTTTAAATCAATATCGATAGTCATTGATTATTACGAGTTGTTTTATTTGTATATAATTTATATTATACACAAGTGTGTACATATTTATGTGCATACATATATAAAATATATAATATATAAACACATATACATACATATGTATATCGCATGTACATATGTAATTTATTTTATTAAAAATATTTAGTACCATATTTTATTTAGTTGCATATTCTCAATGAGTTTTGTTTTTTATATAATTTAATAAATATATGTATTATTAATAATTCCATTAAATAATTTTTAATAATAATATAAAAAAACAAAAAAAAACCAAATACAGTATATTTTATTTTAAATAAGAAACTATCCAACGATTTTGATAAATTTTAAAGGTGCTTAGTTATAATTTTTCATCATTACAGCTGAATACATGTTTATTTTTCATTCGTTTAACTTAGCGTTTACACGTGCAAGTGCTATTTCGTAAAACTCAATAAACTAGAACTTTTTTAATAGCATACTTACACTTTCGACACTTGCAGCCAACTTTCAAAATACTTACAGCAAGTAAAATGAAAAGTTAAATAACAATGTCGCCCTATTGAAACTCTACCATAAATTAACTGGTTTGCAGTATAATGTTATTGTAGGCAATACGAATAAAGTTCAATGCTATCCGGCTCCCTTAAAATTAAAGTTTTTTATATTGTTGACAAATCTGTATGTTATCCCACTTGCAAAGATAGTGGGTCGCTTTTTCGAAATTTTCGTTAATAATACATGCATAATAATACATGCCGTGTACTATTCACATCTTTACGCATGTGCTGCCTTTAAAAATGTGTTTAATTCGGCTAAATGTGACTTATATGGATTTTGGGACAAAAATTCTATACTGACAGCATACAGTCACTACTACTAATTTCATAATATGCAACTAACATGTTGTAAATTCTCGAGACGTCGCATGTCGTGTACTATGTAGCCTTAATAAAAGTATAAAAAAATTACTTAAGTATAAAGTTTGCATAATCGAAATTACATATGAATTTTTCTGCAATTTTATTCATTATCTCCATATTTTTAATAATAATAATAAATAATAATTTTTAAATATTTAGAAGTATCGAAAATCTAAAATTAGTAATCACAAATTTTTATTTCATATTCGCGAGAATATTTAAAATTATACATTCTTTAAATCTCTAAATACATGCATACTTTTGCAACCGCTTTGTATAAAAAGTGATCATCATTTATTTATTTTGTTTATTTGTATCTTTTATAATAAAGAAGGCCTGCAGGTCCAAAATCGTATTACTAAAGATTTGTGGTGACAAAATGTTCTGATTAAGGCTGATGGAAAATAAATAATTCAGATAATACTCAATTCCAAAAACTGTAGAAATACCATAGGACTATTCTGAAGAAATAAATAATTCAAATAATACTCAATCCAAAAACTATAGAAATTCCATAGGACTGACTATTCCGAAGATATTTGATTAAATCCGACATCTGTATTCTGAATTCTGTATTCGAATTAGAAAAATATTTATTTAGTTTTAGTACATATTTTTGAATTTCTTGATTTTTAACGTGATTTTTATGTTTTTTGGAACCTTTTTAGTACACAAAAATGACAAAAAGTGTGGCATCACAACAGTTAGAGTTTGACATTTACTTTGCAATGAGACAAAAAACTGTCAGCTGTTTCATGTATCTTCTGTGTCATTAAGTTGTGTGTTGTGTTCGGAAAATCTTTTTTTGTGTTTTTTGTTTAAAATAATTTCAATAATTTGCCCAAATAGCTAAATTATTGAAATGTATCGGTAGAAAATTATATTTATTAAAAACTTTTATCAAATTGGATTATATATGTGGCAATAAACATCAACAGGAACTACTTCAATTGTAGAAGGAAAACAGCAGTGAAAGTTGTCTACAGTCTGGCCTCGACAAAATGTCTAACAACATATTCGCTCACACAAGAGAGGCAGTTCGAGTAAAAGTGAAGGTAACAAAAGTTAAACATTGAATCAAAAGTATTCATGTATGTATGTATATGTTTGGTTTTTATATTCATTATTTCGCAACACAGAAATGTGAACCCAATCTACCACCTGAATGGCGTAAATTCAGTGTAGATCCCCAAATCACATCTCTGGAGGTTTTGTATTCGCTTTTAGCTAAAGCTTTCGATATAAAATCGGACTTTTCCATTAAATATAAAGCATTTGATCCTGCTGGTAATGAGATTTACTTAGCCGTTCTATCCGACTGGGACTTGGATGCAGCTTTTCTAAGGATTCATAACATTTCCGTTCAAACCGGTACGGAGCCATGTCTCATGTTACAAATTGATATTAAACCATTCACTGAAGTGAAAGAATGGGATTCTGATGCGGCATATAGTCCCTCGGCAGCACTGTTTTCATCGAACAGTGCCAGTGCAACTCCTACTGGCTCTGCAGCGCGAGAACTAATGTCTCCGCTCCAACAGTCTCTAGGTGCTTCCCAAAAGTATGTTCAACAAATGCAAACCAAATTACCTGGTCTGATCATGAATCAAATGGAGAAAACTTTTTCAATGGTGCAAAAGGCATTCAATTTGAATGAAGAAACGATGGCTGCCTTGCCTCCAAGACCTCCATTAGCAGACGATGAGTTTCGATTGTTCCTTGATGCCTTGGGACAAATACAACGTTGTGATGAATTGCGAAAAGTAATATTTTTTGGAGGTATTGATCCCAGCTTGCGCCGGGTAGTGTGGAAGCATATTCTCAACGTTTATCCGAATGTCATGAGTGGTAATCAGCGAATGGATTATATGCGACGCAAATCTGAACAATATTATAAACTACGTGAAACGTGGAAGACAGCCATTAAACAGGGTAAGTCAGATGTCGAAAATTTTTTGTAATCATGTCCATATGAAATGTATATTTACGGTAACTTAAAAATGATATTCGAAATCCTGAACGATTTTCAGATTCTTAAGGCAGTTTATTTTTTGTTCCCGTTTTCTTCCTTTCTTAACATTTGAAGAAATTTTGAATATACATATGTAATACTGTTTTGATTAAAATAAAATGATTTCATTTGAATCATAAACGGAATTACAAATGGTGATAAAACTGATAGTCTCTGGAGATTATAAATATAACGTTTTTTGACTGCTATGAATAATCATAAATAAAAAATACATATGTATGTACATTAGAGCGACTCAAGTTGTATGGAAGTGAAATTCTTGCTAGGATTACCTTCTTACGGATATTCTGTACATACATAACAAAGGTGATGTACTTGGCAAAAGAAAAAATTTGATACCAATATTGCCCTATTTAAAACGAAGGGTTTCACCCCATTACATTTTTGTCAAAACGCAAAGTAGAGCGGATTTCAAAAAAAAAAAGCTGAGACCCGTATTTAATTAAATCGACTAAAGATTAAAATATGTTAATTTGGCATTTTTATTACAAACAACCCCGAACAAAAAATTCAAAAACCGATTTTTAAAGACTATCCTTAAAAAAGGACACTGACAACAAATTGTATATACAGTTGGACGGGCCTTAAAAATACCTTTCTTATGATATCCATATTGTATATGTTGGAAAGGAAACAGATTCTCATATTGACAAAAATTGCAAAAATATACCCTTTTTCAAAATGGTCCAGCATACATATGTATGAAAGTTGAAGAACCAAATGATTCCAATTGTGATAAACGCGTATATGTAAATACAAAAAACAAAATACAACTGAATACTTCAAGAAGTTTCAAGTTCAATGTACCTATGTATGTATATACTCGTCCATACATACATCTGTATATCGTGATTGTCTAAATACTTATTTATGAACTTCCACGTTTAATATTTTCTATAAGCTGAGTCGAATTTATAACAGTTACCAGTCCCAGCGGTAAATAGGAGCAAATAGGCCATCTATAAGACCTAATTTCACAGACAACAAGGCCTGCTAGTCCCATTGCGTACTCATTTATTTTTTAGCATGCCTGATGAAGCGCCAAGTGCAGCAGGCTTAATGGAAGGCCTCCTTTACCATGTCTGTAAAAAAATACGATGTTTGTAAGAAAAAGTAGTTGTAATTTTTTTGTTTATTTTTATTCAAACAATAATTGATAAAAAGTTTGGAGACCAGTTAAAATCCTGAATTATTTTGACTCCAAGCAAATTGCGGAAGTTTTTAATTATCCCACAAAACACAGTCGATCTTCACAACACTTGATACAAAATTATTTTAAAATATTTTTTCTTAATGAAAAAAATAATTTCTGTGCCCCTACCAAAAGAAGGGATGGAGAAAGTGTATCTAATTTTTTTGTAGGGAGTATGGAGGACTTTTAGAAGTCCTTCCTTAGAAGGCAAGCAAGAATGCGTATTGAATCTTAAACAAGATCTAAGAAGGCCTTCAGAAAGGACTGTTTGTGTGCAGGCTTCGTGAATTTTATCGCTGGGGTTTATTCATTCTCATATGTACTTATTTGTTAGATTTAGGTAATATGTATATGTATGTGTGTATGTATCTTCTTTCCTAACTTATAATTACCCAGGATATGTAGTTGGCGAACTGGCCTATGTAACAAGTATGGTTAAAAAAGATGTTCTGCGTACAGACCGGCTACATCCATTCTACGCCGGCAGTGATGACAATCAAAATATAGCAGCACTTTTCAATATACTCACTACGTATGCCCTAAATCATCCATCTGTAAGTTATTGCCAGGGCATGTCTGATATTGCTTCACCTTTGCTAGTAACCATGAACGATGAAGCTCAAGCCTACATATGTTTTTGTGCTATCATGAGTCGGGTGCGTGGAAATTTTATGCTCGATGGTATTGCTATGACTCAGAAATTTGCTCACCTTACGGAAGCATTAAGTTATTATGATGCCGAGTTTTGGGATTATTTAAAAGGTCAACAAGCAGATGATTTACTTTTTTGTTATCGTTGGCTGTTGCTAGAATTGAAACGGGAATTTCCATTTGAAGACGCCCTGCGTATGTTGGAGGTACAATGGAGTTCTCTTAAGTACGAGATAAGTGGTGACCGCGAGGAATTGAAGTTGTACGAAAAAGAATTTGTACCCACTTCGGAAAGTCCGCTAGCAACAGGTATTGTAGTTGGTATTTCAACACCCTCAAGTATTATTTGCGGAAATGGTTCCACGCCTCTCAGTCCATCCTATTTAATGGCAAAACCAAGAGAAAATGCTTACACCAAAGTTTGCGCTTTAAGACGCCAAAGCTCTGCGGCTTCTTTAAATTCAATTAGTACCTCTTTAGGTGCTAGTGCAAATCATGTGGGTGTAGCAGATGGCCTCAGCTGCTCAAAGTTGAATATAGCAAATCGTCTTAATCAAAGTCTAGATGATAATATTACACGCCATGCTACACGACGTCAGCGTAGAGCATATTCGAAAGCACATCAATCTTTGGATGAAACAAAAATGTTTCAACTTCTAGAGCGTCGAATCGAAAACGATGGCAGTTCGAATACTAGTGATTGTGACCAAAATAACGATGATGTTTTTATTGAAGCGAATCATTTTAATTTCCACGATACAAACCCATTCAAAGATAATGACGATGATCTTCTTGTGCGTACGTGCCAGGATAACCAAATTCCTAAAGCATTTTTAAGTAGTTCTTTATCACTACATTGCGAAGGTCCCACATCGTCTGCAGCCACTGCTTGTGACAGCGTTAGCAGCATTATTGAAGGTCCCACTGATGGCAGCAGCGAGTGTAATAGTTGCGATACTAAAAATATTCAAATTCCAAAGGGGATCGCAAAACTACAGAACAAAAACATACTCTCAAACTATAACGCCGTAAGCAATATTATTGCGAAACAATTGGCGACAAATGTTAGCGAAAGCGTTAAACGTGTAAGTACCACCGGTGGTGGACACTTCAGAGATCTCAAGGAGAAACTTGCTGCGTCAAGTAGAAAAGGTAAATTTTAGTTAATTATCTTACACATAATGAAATTTAATTTTATTTAATTTTCCAATTGTAGGCTTGAGTTTAGAGGATTGCAATGAAAAATCCCAACAAAAACTGGTAAAAAACTTTAATGAGTTCCTCAACTTTGCAACAATAAATAAAAGTCGTGTAGGGAATGCAGAAAAAGTGAATGCAACCATATTATCTGCTGACGGAATACCAACATCGGCAAACAAATCAAAAACACCTTCGCCAACACGCAATCAAGTCTCACCAATACCAACTCCTCATCCTGTAGTACAACTAACGAAAGGAAGTTTTGCTTCATCTGTAGATTCGGATTCCTCATCATTGCCTGATACCACAAATAATACATGGAGCTGTTCAACAGCTGCCACAGCAATTCAACAAGCAAATAACTTAAGTAGCAATAGTTTACAATTAGAGCTCAATTCTCAACTCTCGTCGCTAACGCACACTCCAGAGCGTACACCAATAGCAGAACGCCGCAGAGATCAATATACGTCAAATGTCGCTAGCAACATCAAAAATCAAGATCAAGGAGATTCTAGTGCCACGCCAGATGATAGCCAAGACATGGACTATTACCCAATGACAACAGCCATTACTCGCGAGTTGCGTTTAGAAGCTGAAAATTTGGATCGTCAATTGTTTGGAGATTTGATTTCAATGAAAGATTCTACTGAAGAAATGAAAGAATCTACTAGCAGTGAAATAGAATACGAAAAACTAGGTAAAGATTCGCTTGACATGGTGGAAGATTTGCAAGAAAATGAAATCATTACTTGTCCCGAAATCAGTGAACTTATGCAGAGACGACGTCAACGTGATAAATCATTGGCCGATAAAAAGACTGAAGATAACAACAAGTCCAGGCAATTGCTAAACGGACAGATTGATAGCAATTTAAATATACGTGATGGTATCGGCAAATATGACAATACGCCAAAGCATTTGGGGGATAGTCTAAAACTTAATCCGTTTTTGGATGAAAGCTTGCTAAGAGACGAAATATTGTCAACAACTCAAAAGACGATTAACGCTAGTAGTTGCAGTAGCTTATATAATCTTCCTACAATTTCCTCGTCCTTGCCAGAGATTTTAGTGCCAATATCATCAACAGATGCCCCCGACACAACAGCAATAGACGAAATGGCAACAACAGCTGCAGAGGAAGAGGTTACTTTTTCCACAAAGATTGCACAATTTTCAATTAATAGCACGAATAATTCCACATCTACGCCTAAATTACCACCACCTTCAGAATTCGGTGGCGGCAATCCATTTCTAATATTTTTATGTCTCACTCTCTTGTTACAACATCGCAATACCATCATGAAAAGCAACATGGATTACAATGAAATTGCCATGCATTTTGACAAAATGGTACGCAAACATGATGTCACTAGGGTCTTAAATCAAGCTAGGCGCATGTATATCGACTATTTAAAAAATCAAACAACATACAACCCGCCACAAAAACAGCAGACAACCAATTCAATTAATACTCCAAAGCAGCCAGCAAGTGATGAGAATAGAAATGCAACCGCATCCTCCAGTCAACTTCTAAAACATTCGAAAAACAATCATCATCACAATTCTTTAGTAGCGAATGCATCAGTCACAACGGCATCATCTTATAACAAATCATCATAAGACTTTTTACATAATGTATACGCGTATGCATACACTCCAGAGGTGATATTGTTATGATTAACCGAACAAAAACACCAAATATTTGTTAAAAATGCAAAGACTTATTTATTATCGTGTTCATATGTTTTTCTTTAAATTTTGAGATTTAAGAATATTTTATTTTATTCTTTTCTTTTATACGAATTGCTTACTTTCTTCATTCTCGTGTACTTACATTTTTTGACCAACGGACAACAAAAAATACAAAATTTCTTTTCTACGACACGATACTGGCAGAAGAGACAAAAAGTTTACGTTTGAAACAATAAAAAATTGTGGTGATATCTTGCATATTATCACTTTTTTGTGAGCTCTTTCGATAATGGGTGCGAAGGGGTGTAGTTGGCGGAAATAGTTAGTGCTTTGACAAAAATTGCCTGGAATTTACTTCTATTAAATAAAATTGTCTAAGGCTTACTTCTCTCTTAAAAAAATATGGGGATCGATTGCCTTTGCAGACCATCTAGACCAGAAACTCTATAAAAATTAATGTGTATCGAAAATCGATTTGACTAGAAATGACGGAGTAATAAAATACAAACACTGCGCATATTTTCGACAATGATATCTCTCGAATCATTTTACAGATATTGATCAAATTTGTGACATCCGATAAAATCGATTTGACAAAGATTTTTTAAGTTATTAGAAAAAACGATTTTTTATTTTTTTTTTTTTTGAAATAACGAATTTCCATATTTAAGTAAAATTTTCAGCAATCGACCATTGTTTTTGAGGTTAAGATGTGGTTAGATTTTGAACTTTACCGGCTTGGGATTTTAAAATTTGTTTAAAAAATTATTGTGAAATTTTTATTTTCGAACATTTTTCGAAAAGGCAGCCTCAATCCCCATTTCCTAACAGTTTCAGACATAAACTTTCGAAAACGCCGATACACGTCAACATACACAAGGCGAATTCAGTATCAGGTGACCTTATCAGCCCAGCTGATTATCAGCTGTTGATGCGAAATTGAGCAATTTGAACCAAAACGTCAAAATTTAATCTAAAATCTTTTGACAGATTGGTTTTCTAGCATAGCAAACTACATGTTGTTTTTTGTGTTGTAAAATTGTTGTACTGATAAGGTCACATTTGTTATTGTCTCGTCTGTCATTAAATCCTTGTTTTTTTAAATCCTTGCTTTTAACTAAAAAAATCGTTTTGTTATATCTCTCTCCCCATTACTATGCATACTTGAAACTCTGAACATTAATGACCGTATCAAAAAAAAATTATTTGAGCTTGAAGTGTACGTTAAAATAAAATTTCCATAAAAATGTTTACCAAAGAACACTTGAAGTTCAAATTAATTTTTTTGATGCGGCCCTAATTCTTTAAAAATGTTGACTCTAATCAAGGTTCATTTCAAATATTTGCTGACAACATCTAAGAGCACAAAAAAAAACAAATAAAAACAACAGAGAACAGAGAACTCCAAAAGAATTCCTCCAAAATTTACAAACATAGTTAATTTATTACAAAGTATGTGTATTATATTAAATGATTATATATTTAATTCATTATGTATACATTCGATATATAAATTAGCATATAAGTAAATTGTAAAAAAAACACAACCCGTATTTCAAATCCGCTTTTAAAAATCAATAAAAATTTAATTATTTATCGATTTAAATAAACTACTTCAATACGCTTTTGTTAATTTTTTTTAATTTTTCGATTTCCGAGTTATTGCATTTCCCATGTATAGCCAAATTAATTCTTCTATATAAAAATATACTAGTTCAATTAAATTTTCTGTATGAAATATGTTTCATGTATAGCCCATTTAATTTTTCTGTGTGAAAAATATTCCAAGTACATATGTATAACCAATTTAATTTTTCTATGTGAAAATTATACAAATTTTCATACAAAAAATTAAATGGTCTATATATCGTCCATTTTTCATACAAAAAATTAAATGGTGTAGATTATTTTCGAATCCAAAATTTGTACCAAAATTTAGTGAGCCATACATCGCCAATTTTTCATACAAAAACTAATTTTCATAAAAAAAAATTAAATGGGATATATATATATATATATATATGTATATACATATATATTAGTGATGCCAAATTCAGGCGAATACGAATATTTTATCCAAATAAAATTAAATAAATAAATGCATAAATCCTAAACGAAATTTAAATAAATGTCTAAGAATACTAGTTTGTACAAATTCATTAAATTTTTATGGAAATTTTTGCTTTGCATCATTTTCAAATACTGGAGCCTATTCTGAAATACGCGTCGAGTTGGTGAAAAATTACATGGAAAACAAAATTGTTTAAATATAAAAAAATTGTTTTTGTTTTACATACGAAATTAGCCTTTTTTAAAAGAGAGATAAACGCCTTGAAATTTTCACGTTTATTTCATTTAAGAAATATATGACAAGCAAAAACAATTTTTGAAAATTTGTTTTTTTTTTTAATGTAAAGTTTCACTTCTTCGACGGGGTTTCCAGCATAGCCATCATTATTTAATGGCGATCATTAAAATTTTGGGTAGTTTTTGCTAACTTTTAAGTACGTCAACAGGAGTGTGAATGAAGTCATTTTTCATAACAATTTTTGTTTATTTTATATTGCAGGCGTAAATACAACCCCAATTTAGTCTCTATAAATTTCTCATAAAATGTTCAAATCCGCGAATATCGTTTCAAATATTCGGATTCGTATTCGCGAATATCAAAAATTGGCATTCGTTACATCTCTAATACATACATACATATCGAACTTAATCAACAAGGTATTAACTTGAAATTTTTAAAATTTTCCTTTTGCTAGAAATCAACTAAGAACATCAATATCTATCTACTGTAAAATTCTCAACGTATTCCGATTACTCTTTCACCTCGAAAACCACATTTGAGACCATTTTGAAGAGTGTTGAGATAACCTTTATATCACCAAAAAGGTATTATATTCACCATCATTCCAGTTGTCGAAATCGACGTCACTTTAACACAACACCAAAAAATTGGTGCTCTTATGTCCGTTGTCGAAAACAACTGACTCCTGTTGACAGGTTTATGCTATTGTCTAGACCTTAGGGAACGGAAATAGATTTTCAGTTGGGCCACATTTTTCTCGAGAGCGAGTAAAAAAGCCGCAATTTTTTGTTATTGTGTTAAAGTGACGTCGATGACGACAACTGGAATAAGGGTGATTGAGTTAATGGTGGCTATTCTGGAAAACTCGTCGAAGAAGTGAAAATTTACATTAAAACAAAAACAAATTTTCAAAAATTGTTTTTGTTTGCCATACATTTCTAAAATGAAATAAACGTGAGAATTTCAACGCATTTCTCTCTCTCTCTCTCTCTCTCTTAAAAACGGTTAATTTTGTATGAGAAACAAAAACAAATTTTTTACATTTACACATTTTTGTTTTTGTTTTCCATGTAACTTTCACCAAGTCGACGCGTATTTCAGAATAGACACCAATACAAACGCGGACATAGAAATGTATCGCATATTTTTATAAAAAGGGTATTATTTCGATTTGGGCCTTTATTTAAGGTAAAAATAATAAAAAAAATTTAATTAAAATAAGGTTGTATTTTGAGTTGATACTAGGTCTGTTCATTTACTTTCCCAGCAGAAACTAGCAACGAGAGAGTACTGGTAAGGCAGAAATTTACAAAATTACTGTCCCAAATATGAAAAAGTAAATGAACGCTTTACTTGTAAAAATTGCAAGAAAATTTTATTCATTTCAAAACCATGGATAGAAATCATAATACAATTGCACTTTTTCTGATGTATTTTGTTTGATATTTTAAATTGCAATTTTTTTAAGAAATTGATATTTAAAGTGAAATTCTTTACACAGTTTCATTGTATATTTACGATTTTTATGCATTTTTCATACTTTTTTAATTTTATTCCATTAACAAATACAAGAATTCGACTTTCCATCTCTGATCACATATGAGAAACAAACAAAATTATTTGCATACAAATTTAATTTATGTGGCTTAATGGAAGAAAAACAATTAATTAAGAAAACTTGCTTTCTTTTTTCATACGTATATATGTTTTTTAACAAAGAAATTCACATTTTTTCAGTTTTCCTTTTTCAAATATTTTGTTAATAATTTATTTGACAACAAAACACGCAACAGGTGGTTGGATAATTCTTGCAAGTAAAAAATTTTACTAGTAATAATTTGTAGGAATTTGTTTGTCTCTCAATTTTTCTCTCTCTTTTGACGCTCTCTCCTTGCAAGATTTTAAAATAAAAACAACGTACATATATTTTCAAAGGGAATTTGCTTACTATGATGTATTCCGATTTTCAAATTCTATTAAAATGTAAACACAGTTTTTCGTCTCTACTAAAAATTTTAAAAGTTTGATTTAACCCTCTTGTTGATTAAGTGCGTCCATTATACAATCTTCCATTTTTCATACAAAAATTCCAATGAGCTTTATTTTTCATTAAAAAAAAGTAAATCGGCTATACATCGTAAATTTTTCATACAAAAAATCAAATTGGCTATACATCGTATATTTTACTCACTAAAAATTAAATGAGATATAATCGCCCATTTATATGGGTTATATTATATCATCCATTTTTTACGGAAAAAAGCGTAAAAAACCGTAACCAACTAATGAAAAACTGTTTGATTCAGACATGGATCGTTTGCTACGGACACCTGAACGGCAGCGATATTCTCGTGACTTAGATAAGCCCGTTGTCTCACTGGCACCACGGCAGCATCACACAATGAATATGTAGGCTCAAATTTGTTCATTATTTTTGTTATTGCTTGTCTACTAGAGCTAGAATAACGACCGAAAATTGGAGTTGACGCTCTTAAAGTTGCGGTCACCGACATTTTTATAATTTGCATACTTTGTTCGTTCGTGTACTTTACCATGATGAAAAGGTTGAGTACTGAAAATAAGTGAAAAAAGAAACAGTTAGATGATCAGTAAAATAGTGCGTTCACAAATTAAATTCAAAGTTGTCAAGTACCTGTTGGGAAGCCCGATATATGTATGTAGCTATGTAGATCGTTTATTTTTCATACAACAAATTAAATGGTCTATAATTCGTCTATTTTTCATGTATGTACGAGTTTTTTTTAACAGATATTATTATTCATGCGAGGCATGTGTTTTTATTGAAATCGCTTTTTAGATGTATAAAAATATAAAATATAAAAGATTTAACACATAAGTAATAAACACAAATACTGGAATAATAAAATGAAGTTTCATAAGATGTGAATACTTTTGCATGCCGCTTAAAACGCTAATACATTTAAAACAAACAAAAAAGAAGTTGGTTTTATGTTTAGAAATTATATTTTAATTTCAAACGTTCACGTATAAGAAGGCCACGAATGAGTTTCTTCCAATTGCCATAAACGCGAGCTTCATATTTTTCCTGTTCTTTCTTGTCCTGCTCCTCTTGATCTTGATGCCAAGCAGCAATAACTTGATCTTCAAATTCTTCGCAAACAATAAACCCATCATAAGTTGGATGACAAAAGCCTTGATGGAAATCAAAACCAATGATAGCATTGGCGCAATCAACACCCAATTTTTTGCAAATTCGATTCAGACCAGGCACTATAAAAAAAATTTATAGAATTATAAATTGCAACTACATATGTACATACATACATATGTACATATATTTCCATATTTGCCTTTTAGTTGGGTTAATACTTACAGCGTATGTGCTTGGTTTTCTTCGGCAGCATGGAAGGTTTGAATAGCTCAACATTTCCGTACGCATTACGTGGCACTAAGCCGTTTTCAGCCGTTGGAGGCTCATAATCTTGTGTCTGCCAGAATCCAAATACTTCCAGAGGTTGGTTCTTAAGGATAGTTTGGGTGATCTTTGAATGAATGTACGAGTATTTAATTAATTTAAATGTTGCCTGTTAGAAAGAAAAACTTACTCTATCCCATTTAGGTCGAAGTACAATTTTATACGGCTTTTCTCCCAATTTTACTGTTCGGGCATGCTTAAGCCAAATCTCCCGGGAGTGCAAGGTGTGAACACAATCTCTGGAATATACGGCTTCTTTTCGAACGTAACCTAGAGCAGGAGCATTGGGTGGATAGATGGCTTCGAATTTAAGCAGATGGCGTTCTAGTGCATAAAATGGATGGTTTTTGTAGTCACCAATGGCAGTTGGCATTGGTTTTTCTTCATGTATTCGTCGCAATTCTAGGTCTTCTTTTATGTCGCGTTTAGTTCTGTGCCCCAAGTACTTGGAAATAGCTGCATCTAGCCAGGCCTTTTCTACTCTGGATTTGCGTATAGTTGTTGCCCAATTTGGACAATATCGTGCTGTGACATCTTTAATATTGAGGTCATTTTGAAAAGCGAAAACGTATGCCAAGCTAGCCGAAGCCGATTTCTAAACTCGAAATGAAATATATGTTTTAAACAACTTGATTATTTATTAGTCAAATATTTAAGATATAATTTTTAAATTAAATGTACACATCGTTAACTTAATACGAAATGGCTCCAAATCATAATTTTGCGAAATCGATATTTTTACACTGAGAAAAAAAGTGCGCTTTAAAGTTAAAAGTGAACACTTTCAAATTTTATTTAAAGTGCCTCAGTCCATAGGTTCTTATGGGGGCCACAAAAAAAAATATTTTGTAAAAGTGCTAATTTTAAGTTTTTAAAGTGTTTACTCTTAATTTAAAATTTAAAATGTTTGTTTTTAATGTAAAATTCTTAAATTTAAAAATGTTGACTTTATTTTATAATGACAAACTTTATATTTTAAAGTAAAATATATTACTTATAAAGTAATCACTTTTAAAATTGTATTAAAAGTGAATCCATTTAATTTAAAATTTGTAAACTTTAAAAAATAAAACTAAAACGTTTATTTTCAAAGTGTTAACGTTAAAATGTAACGATCAATTTGCATAAAAGTGTTAACGTTTACATTTAAAGTGTTCACTTTATAAATCAAAGTGTCACTTTCTAATTTAAAGTGTCACTTTCTAATTTAAAGTGTTCACTTTAATATTGAAAGTTTTATTTTTGATTAAAAAGTGTTAACTTTAAATTTAAAGTTTTCACTTTAATACATAAAGCGTCAGTTTATTATTGAAAGTGTTCACTTTGACATTTAAAGTGTACATTTTGTATTAAAAGTGTTAACTTTTAAACTCAAAGTGTCTGTGTTGGAACTAAACGTGAACACTTTAAAACGCAACGTAAAAACTTTTATTTTCAAAGTGTTTAAGTTTATTTTAAAAGTTCGACTTTAAATTGTATTGTTTTATATTATTTTTAGATTAATCTAGATTTCAATTTGATTTGTCCACAAAAAGACAATCTTTTAAAAACAAAGTGGGATAATTTTAAAACCAAGATAGTGAACTACTACGATGTCAACATACGGAATCAGCAATCAATAGATCTTCTGAACCAAGCAAAAACGACGAAAAAAATTGGTGAGTAACAATTATGGGCTTTTTGTTAAATTAATAAAATAACACTAAATAATTTTTTTTTCAGATTGTCAAGATTACATCTTTACAATTCTTCTCAATTCAGTTCTGCTGCCTTCAGCAAGATTTAGTGCAGATGGAAATACAAAAAAGAAAGCCACTATTAAAGATGCTAATGAAAGCTTCGTATTGCAGTTAACAACAATTAGCGATTACTCAAGACGAATAAAAGAACTTATCGGTAAATACTATTATAATAAATTGACTGTACAGCCGTTTATAATTGTGGTAGGAGACTCTGTGGACGATATTAAAACCTTTTATATTTACTTTGACGAAACTTTGTACAAACTAAATTCTTTTATTGAAAGTTTGGACATATGCTTCAAAATCTTTCACGTGTTTAATCTTAAATATCCTAAGATATCTTACGAGACTGGCATAAAACAAAATTGCCTAAAACTGATTAACATTTCACATTTCACAAGCCTGCCTATGAATTTACATCAAATTAACAATGGAAAGACGTATGCAAGATTAAAAAAGATATAATGATTTATTTTTTAAATTTCAATTAAACTATTTTATTTAATGAGTTTATTAATGAGTTATAAATAAGTTATTTCATAAATATAAAATAAATTTGAATTTAAATATGTTTGAATAAAAAAATATGAATTAAAAACAATTAAAATAATTTGTTTCCTTTAAAGTTTATAGTGAACACTTTTAAATTGCATTTGAAAGTGTTCACTCTTAAAATAAAAGCTAACGTTTTTAATATGAGATTAAATGTGTTAACTTTTAATTTAAATACAAAAATTTTTAAATTAAATTAAAAGTGTGAACTTTAAAATCAAAAGTGTTTAAATTGTTTTCGAGAATGCGCATATTAAAATGTAAAGTTTTCACTTTAATATTCAAAGTGCTAACATTAATAATTTACATTTTAAAGTGTAAACTTTAAAATTAAATATTTTTCAATACGGCTGGTTTTCATACATGAAAATTTTTAATTTTAAAGTCCCTTGTACTGGATTTAAAGTGAGTTTAAAGTGTTTCTTTTCTGAGTGTACATATTTCGATAGACCATTACTAAACTAAATTAAAAAAAAAATAATAAAACTAAATTTGTAAAGTGATTTTAATAAAAATTGCGTTAAAAAAATTTTGTATCAATATTGCATCTTTTTTAGTTAGTTTTTTCCTCCTCCTGTAAACAACGAAAAACATGAGTTAGGGCCTTTTCGTATTAAGTCAACGACATATTAGACCAGGTCGATTCCCACACATAAAAATACATATATATTTCAACAATGATTCTTAAACTGCGGAAAAAACTGTGTCGCCATTTTAAACTCGATCGGCAAATTTTGAATATTGTTATTAATGATTTGGATACAGCTTCTATTATTCATGTTAAATAAAAACTTTTTTGTTCTTCGAATAAAAATATTTGTATTTATGTATGCGCTTCCTGTAATCTCAACTTGAAATATTACATAACCGAATGACGCGCAAAATATATATTTTTAAGGGAATTTTATAAATAATTAGTCATTTCCTTGTGACAAGTTGCGTCGACGTGAGAACTTCGAATTTTCGAAACCATGCACAATCTTGTTTGCAGTAGCATCACATAGTGCAACCTGCACGGAAAAAGATGTTGTGATGCTGTGAACAAATATTACATTAATAGCCGGCACATTTTGATCAAAATTATCGACCAAATTATGAATTTTCCCGGAGAGTTTTTTCTCTTCCCTAGCATTTGTTCCCGAGAAAACATCCTCCTATTCTCAATTGTCGGGGAATGAGCATATGTTACAGTTTTCTTCTGCACTAACGATTAAATAAAAAAAAAATGTTTATACATCGTGCGTTTTTTCATACGAAAAATTAAATGGGATACACATTGTCCATTTTTCATAAACAAATTAATTGGGCTAAACATCGTCCATTTTTTTTATACAAAAATAAAATTGATACAACAAATTTAATGGTTTATACATCGGACATATTTCATACAAAAAAAGTTAAATGGGCTAATCATCGTACATTTTTCACAAAAAATTAAATGGGCTTTACATGCATCATCGATTTTTTTTATAATAAATTAAATGGTCTATACATCGTCATAAATGAGATGCATATATCCATCCGTGCTCCCCACGGTATAGCGATCGCACTTGTAAATTTTTTCCAGAGAAATTATTTCATGTCCCAGGTAGAAGACATTTAAGCTTTCTTTATATCGTCATACAAATTTCAAAATATTTACAAAGCTCGACTTTTAGATAGTTCGTGGTTCACATATGTGCTCTTAATTATGAAACTGCTCTAAGAGTTGTACCAGGCTCGATTAATATAAATTTATTTAATATTTTTTCAAGTTTTTTTTTTAATTTCTTTAATATTTCGAACAAAAATGCATATGGGCACTTCCAGAAAAAAGTCCACCATGACGGAAAAAAATTAAAGTTTACCAACAGATTTGTTTTCTTGTATTATAAATTAGAAATATATTTAACATTAACTAAATTTAAGAGTTCAAAGCTTTCCTTAGTTGTGATAACGAATTAATGGGCTACAAAGTTAGGCTTCTCCAGGAGCATTTTCTCTTTACTTTTTATACTTCTAGGAGCAGTTACACAGTAATACTTTTATTGCAAAACTATTGCTACAACAACATCTAATCATAGACATATGAAGAGAAAGCCATTATATATCAATTAACCGTGAAATTTAGTTTTTCTTAAAATGATATTTCAATGTACCGTAACGACAGGAAAAGTAGCATTTATTTTCATTATCTCTACGCTGAAGATCGCAAGTTTATGAAATTTTGCATGTTAACAAAGTGTTATTAGCATCGCCTTTATCAGTGACTAACAATTAAAAATACATTCATAAATTTTTATTGGCGGTATTCACGGTTGGCTATTGTAGATCTTTTACATATTGTAGCTTTGATAAATCGTGGTAAATTTAAAATACGGCAACAACAAAATGCATACATTTTTAATTAACTATGCCTACACCATCTACTATACTAAAAAGTGTAGTGTATGTTTTAGTTGAATTTATTTACAATAGTTTGTGCAAAAGAAGAAGAAGCTACATACAAATCCTCTCAGTGAGTCTGAATTACAATACAGAAGAAAAAATCGCTCACGCTTGGACGTTTAAAATCGTAGTATATATAAAAGGGTTTTAAATTTAATACGAACAGTGAATTCCGCTATTATATTTTCCAAAATACAATGTGAGCGGAGCTGCGGATAAAGCTAATAAGTATGTATATATAAATAACAAATATAGTTTTATTACACTTTTGTGTATCTTTTTCTTAATTATTAACCAAAAAATAACGAAACTCCATAAAACGTAACGCCAGATATTAAAGGCTCAGTTATCCGACTGTAATGTAAAGTAACTGCAACAGTAATAAACAGCTGATCGAAATTGTTATGTGAAAAGTAATGAAAATGGCTATAAAGATGTAATGTAACGTAACTTTTCATATAAAAATATCGATCAGGTGTTTCCTACGTTGCAGTTACATTACATTATAGTCGGCTAACTGAGTTTTAATGCTAATAGAAAAAAAGGGGAACTTTTTTTAATCTAGATGCTTGGAAAATAAATGTATATCAGTCCAAGTCCTAAGAAAAAAAATTTTTGTCTAAAAAGACTTGCCCAGTTCGCAGAATTAGAGTCTAAACACAATGTTTACGGTGCGGTGCGATTTTTCGTTGCGGGAGAGAAAAATACAGATAATACAAGGGAAGGCGGCGCCGGCAATACTTGTCATTGTATGTTTAAATTTTTATTAATTTTTTTGTGCATACATTTTTATAACTAAAAACAAAAAATTATTAACATTTTATACATTCGCAGATATATTCGATATGTTTTTTAAACCTTTATAATATATGACAAAAATTTTTGAACTTCAAAATCATGTTTTTTTACAATAATGTTGTGAACACAGCCAATTATTCAAAAGCTACGGCAACGTCAGCAAAAGAAAATTGAAATAAGTCCGCAATGAAAATAGAATAGATTTTAATTTTATTCCGTCCCGCACTACGGATTTTTACTTCAAAATCGTATGGAAATCCGCACCGCAATAAAAAATCTTTGCATTGCGTTCAGACTCTTAAGCAATTTTGTTAGTCAAGTCAAACCCCACTTTTGTTTTTTGTAACGTAACGTCGGGTCATATTTTGGGTATGTCTTGAAATCGTTTGGTTTGATTTTTATCAGTTTTTCACTGAATGCTGAACGCTTCTCAAATGTAAGAAAAAAACTTTTTTCAAACTTGGTTTTAAAATTTTTTTTTTCAACATATTTTGTCGTAAAAATGTCGCGTAACGCCAGAATGGAATCACCCATATGACTCACAATTATAGGTAGATATGAATTGCGTTCGCGTACTCAAAAGTTTTTAAAAATTTTTACTGAACTTTACTGCATTTTACTAAATTGCGTTCGCGTACCCAAAATACAGTAAATGAGAACACAAATTGAGAGAGTAAAGTGACAGTTCTTGCCTGAATGTTTTGCAAATTTTTACTGCAGAAATTTGTCGTAGTAAAGTTTATTAAGATAAACAGATGATTCAAAATGTAAACAAATGAAAAGTAAGCAAACGAAAAGTGTAAAAATTTGAGAAAAGGTTAAACAAAAATTGTGAAATTCACAATAATATATACGAGTAAATACATATGTACATTTTAATTTACTTTTGTAATCTGTTTGTTTTGCAAATTATTCAAATTACTCAGAGTTGCAAAACTGTAAAGTATCTGGTTACCTAGTATTGCACTTGCTTTTAAGGTAATCAGTAAAATTAACATATTATATTCATGTAGTTTTTATTAATTTAAACAGCAACAAAACATTGAAATCAAAAAGAAATTATTTGCAATTATTACATGAAAGAAATTGCAAAATTTATTCTTAGATTGTTCGTGTTATAAAAATATTGCATCGAGTATCAATAAGAAGAAAAAAGAGTTGAATAGTCAAAAGTTTATATATTTTTCAAAACTATGTGGAGTTGGAGTCAGCTGTTTCTACAATCTTACTAATTTTTACTATTTTTCCGTTCGCGTACTTTTTTCGGCAACAGCTCTTTTTGCGACTAAATTCTGAATTTTTTGCAGTAACTACTCATTTACTGCATTTTACTACAAAAGTAAAAAACACACCTATGTACATATATACAAGTTTTTTAAAAGAGGCACTTTGTTATTCATGCGAGGCATGCGTTTTTATTGAAATCGGTTTTCAGATGTAGAAAAATATAAAATATAAAAAAAAATTAACACATAAGCAATAAACACATAATTACTGAAATAATAAAGTGAAAAGAATGCCGCTTAAAACGCTACATACATTTAAAACAAATAAAAAAGAAGTTGGTTTTATATTTAGAAATTATATTTTAATTTCAAACGTTCACGTATAAGAAGGCCACGAATGAGTTTCTTCCAATTGCCATAAACGCGAGCTTCATATTTTTCCTGTTCTTTCTTGTCCTGCTCCTCTTGATCTTGATGCCAAGCAGCAATAACTTGATCTTCAAATTCTTCACAAACAATAAAGCCATCATAAGTTGGATGGCAAGCGCCCTGATGGAAATCAAAACCAACGACAGCATTGGCGCAATCGATGCCCAATTTTTTGCAAATTCGATGCAGACCAGGCACTAAAAGTGAAATTGAAAGAATTATAAATTGCAACTATATTCCCATCTTTGCCTTTGGTTGGTTTAATACTTACAGCGTATGTGCTTGGTTTTCTTCGGCAGCATGGAAGGTTTGAAGAGCTCTACATTTCCGTACGCACTACGTGGCACTATTCCGTTTTCAGCCGTTGGAGGCTCATAATCTTGTGTCTGCCAGAATCCAAATACTTCCAGAGGTTGGTCCTTAATCATAGTTTGGGTGATCTTTGAATGAATGTACGAGTATTTAATTAATTTAAATTTGGCCTGTTAAGAATGAAACAAAATTGCAAACGAACTTACTCTATCCCATTTAGGTCGAGATTTTACAATTTTATACGGTTTTTCTCCCAATTTTACTGTTCGGGCCTGCTTAAGCCAAATCTCCCGGGAGCGCAAGGTGTGAACACAATCTCTGGAATATACTGCTTCTTTTCGAATGTAACCTAGAGCAGGAGCATTGGGTGGATAAATTGCTTCGAATTTGAGCAGATGACGTTCTAGTGCATAAAATGGATGGTTTTTATAGTCACCAATGGCAGTTGGCATTGGTTTTTCCTCATGTATTCGTCTCAACTCTTGGTCTTCTTTTATGTCGCGTTTAGTTCTGTGCCCCAAGTACTTGGAAATAGCTGCATCTAACCAGGCTTTTTCTACTCTGGATTTGCGTATAGTTCTTGTCCAATTTGGACAATAACGTGCTGTGACATCTTTAATACTGAGGTCGTTTTGAAAAGCGAAAACGTATGCCAAGCTAGCAGAAGCCGATTTCTAAGCACGAAATGAAGTAAATTTTTTTAAATAACTTGATTATTGTCTGTCGTTCTTCATAATATTGGGGACGTGCAAAATTTAGTGTTTTTTGTATTTTTTTCTAAAGGTTCTGCCTTTAGTAGTTCATGTTTTTAAAGTGCATGCTTCTACGGCTGGGATAAAAATTCTTCAAGCAATAGGGAAATATAACAAACATTCCGGTGCTTATTTAAAGTTTTTGTTCTAAATAAATGCGTATACCATTGATTTACATAATTTTTATATCCTTTACCAAAAAATGGTAAAAAGGTATATATAGGTTTGTCATTCCGTGTGTAATTTCTACAATATTAATCAGAAATCAGAAATTTCCGGAAAAATTTGGCATTGAAAATCAGCAAAATCGAGCAGACGGTTTCAGAGCTGGAAAACTCAAACTCTATTTTCACATACAAAATAACTACCGAAAACTAGTTTTTATTACTTTTTTATTAAATTAACTTATTTTATACTTCAGTATGAATAAAATATGTGTTTCTAATTTAAAAAAAATTTAAAAAAATTAAAAAGATATTTCCAGGGTTGGAAGACTTTAATATTTTTTCTTATAATTAAACATATTTTATGTTTTAGGAAAAAGGCTATTTTCTCAGGAACCGTAAGAGCTACGGATCTGAAATTTGGACAGAGAATGTAGAACTTTAGTCGCTACAACAACAAAAATATGAAAGTTAAAAATTAAAGGCTGTTCGAAAACGAGCATCGAATAATATATATATATATATATATATATATATATATATATATATATATATGTATATGTATGTACATATGTATGTATATAGACACTTGAAATTCGTAAAATTACTGTATTTTTATACAGACTACAACAATTAACACTAAAATTTAAAAAATTCAAATTACAGGGTGTTCTATCAGTATATGTAATTTTTACTATGTAATTTTGACAGCTTGCTCTATCTTGGTAAACGTAGGAGGCAAAGTCTTGAAATTTTCAAAAACGGTAAAACAAAAAATTCCCAAAATTATAAAATCTCCAAACCGAAAAAAATCGCCAAAACCCGAAAAATTCGCCTAAACGAAAAAGCATTAAATTAAAATAATTCTAGCACTAAAATAAATTGCAAAAATTAAAAAAATCGCTGAAATGAAAAATATCTCCAAAATGAAAAAAAATCGACATAATAAAAAAAACCTCAATAAAATATATTGCAAAAATAAAAAAATCGCTAAAATGAAAAAAATCGCCAAAAAGAAAAACAACGCAAAAAATTCAAAAAAATCGCTAAAACGAAAAAAAATCACCAAAACTAAATAACAGCACCAAATTAAAAAAATTACCAAACCCGAAAAAAATCACATAAACGAAAAAAACACCAAATTGGAAAAAAATCTACAAAATGAAAAAATCGGTAAAATGAAAAAAAACATCGCCAAATATATATTTTGGTGACATTGTCAACAGAGCGTCCATTAGTTTTGTTCTTAATGCGTAGAAAACATTTTTTCATATACACACAACTATGCTTCTTCTTGTTTTATTGGTTTGTTGAAAACAAAAGCGACGTAGAGCAAAATTTAAGTGTTTATACAAATTAGTTTAAGAAATCAAATTAAAAGGTGAATTTAAATGTACTGAAGAATAATTTAAAAAAATAAACAAAAAGAATTTGCAAACAAGATATAAAATAACAATCAATATTGTAAAAAATAGAAAATGTTGAAATTAAAAAATTTTAAGCGATAGTGCCAACTATGGAAATTGTTTTATCCTGTGGAAGATTTTGTGCCATCAGTTAAAGATTTTTCATACCTGCAGATTCATTCGTAAGTGTTTGACTTTACTAATCCAGTTTTGATTAACATACACATACATAATATTATTTAATAATATTTATTTAATAGAAATGGCAAACAAAATCCCTAGTTGCTGGTGATATGCTGAACGAATAAATGAATTAATCGCGGTTATTGTATGTTTTTTAATTATAAGTTCCATTTTTTAAATATATATTTATGTAATAAATTACCAAAATGTGAACAAAATACGCAATTTCATTATCAAAGGAGTATACAACGATAACTAAAATGTGTTAGTAACTATATGTTTCCAATGTCTTCATATGGTCCCTAAAGAACTATCTAATCAGTAGTTCCAATGTCAGTAGTTGCTTTTCAATGACACGCACATGTTATATGTCTATAGCAAAAAGCATTGAGTGGGGTATAATTAGTCAGTAGTACTGGCGACAAAGTCAATAGTGAATCAGTACTGATTCACTAGTGACATTTCCTGCAGGGATACTACAAACGCACACACACACACGTTTTGTTTCTTTTTTTAATGTAAGCTATTACCCAGCTAGCATTTGGGTGATCATTTTTTGCAGAAATCTCTTATATGATTCTCTTCAGATTACTTTCGATGATTAAAAACTGATTTATCACTTGGGTGATTGAAAAAGGATTCACTTATGATTCATCTATATGATCAAATAATGATTTCTTGAAAATAGAGGAACAAAATAAAGAAATAAGCCGCAAAAAAGTTGATTTAATGATTTAATACTACCAGAAAATTGTTGAAAAATTAATCAGCAATGATTCTTTGCTGTGATTCATCTGTAAAGTACCATATTATCACAACGGGAGTATCATTTTGTCCTAATTTACACTATGCAAGTTTTATTACTAAGCTGATTAGTTTGTTAGGAGAGTGACGAGGGGAAGGAAACGGTTCTGTTCCCCTCGTCTCTCTTTTCCACAAACTGATGAGTTTAGCATTAAGATTTGCATAGTGTAAATTAGGCCTTATGATCGTAAAATGAGCTCATATGCGGTTATTTTTCCCGTCAAGCTGATTCGGAAAAGATTCGATTGTGATAGAAAATGATAGCTGGGTAAATCCGTGTGTACTATGTGCGCATGTAGTAGTAGCAACTTTAAATGCTTATAGCTCCCAAAATACTGAACCGATTTCAATCAAATATAGATTCTGCACATCTGTGCAGAAAATCCTTTATAATTATATAAATCTTTTCAAAATAACTGCAGTAGTACTGGCGTAAAAGGGATTACAGAAATCGTCTTTGCCTATTAATTACATACATAGATAGATAGAAGAACTTACCCGTATAGTGTCCATGCAATGTATTTTGCCTTTGAATATATCAACGCACACCCACTGTTCCTCAACATCACACCACACTTCAACCCACATATCGCCCGCTGTTTGCTTACGTTTGACATTCTCCGCACTGTCGGTTTTGTCTATTTCATCATCAGATGAGACAACTCGACGATCTCGTTTGGATGGCGCGGGAGCAGCTTTTGGTTTCTTTGGTGGCGAGGGTTCAAAGTCTTCATCGGAATTTTCTGTGGAGCGTTTAGACTTAATTTTATTCAAATTAATTTTTTTATTTTTGGCATGTTTCTCATAATCCGAACTAACGTCATCATTGGCACCATCTAGTTGGGGTATTTGAGGTGATGTTGAATCGCCAGATGTGGCTTCATTTGGCTTTTGCTGGGAACGCAGGACGCGCTTCTGGCTCAAACCTTTTTGATTATTTTTCAGAAAATCTGTTGATATTTTTGCTTTATGAGTATCACTAGGGCTTTTACCACGTGTAGTTTTATTCTTAACATTTGTATTTTGCTTTGTAATACCGGGAAATAACTCTTCATAGTGAGTGCTTTGTACTAAAAATGTAGGAGAAATGTGAGCTGGCGGAGATTTGCCAGCAGATCTCGTATTTCGCTTTACTCTTGAAGTAGTTGGTTGTTCTGTGGGATTTGTTTCTTTTATAGAATGTAGGACGATTTTGGGTAGGACCACAGAGCCGGTCTCAATGACAGGCTTCTTTTTGGGTCTAGCTTCATCAGGTTCAGTATTATCTTTGGCCTTTGTTCGTTTTAAGCGAGCCAAATGAGGTTTGCAAGGAGCTTCAGCTTCATTTTCTTTTTGTGAATTATCATTGCAGTTTTGTGTTAGTGACTTTAAGTATTTTTCTTTTGAAGTTTCTTCCGAAGCTGTGATACTTTTTAAGGCAGTTTTACTTGTCTTTTTACTATCAACCTTCTTTGCATTAGTGGTCCTTGATTTGGAAGTTTGTTCTGATATGTGTTCATATTTAGTATTTGTATCCCTTTCCAGGCTAGATGCATTATCATTTATATGTGCGGTTAAATGATTTGCTTCTTCCCGCTGGATTGTTCCTGCTGGACTGCTTTTTCTTGTGTTACCTTTAATTTGCCTCGAAATCCTGATAGTAGATTCAGTTTCAACATTTTTTGTTTTACCATCAGATTCTGTTTTGCTGCCTTCATCATGTTTGAGTTGTTTAGTTATTTTATTATTTTTATTTAATGAATTATCATCTTTATCACTTTTAGCATGCCGAGTCTTAGAATTTATTTTAGCTGCTCCTTTTTGTATTTCCTTTGGAATTGTTTCTGCTTTTATAATCTCCGCTTTCTTATGTTCCACATCAGCTTTATTGTGTAAGTCCGAAGCCTTCTTTTTGTTATTTTTATGTGATAGAGAAGTATTTTTATTTGCACTTTCATCATCTTTCTTCATTTTAATCGTTAGCAAATCTGACTGTGCAGGCTTTAGAGGTAACGGTTGCATATTAACGATCAAGCGACTTTGCAATCCCATACCACGCAACAGAATGACAAACAAAAATATCATATCCTGCTTGCAGCGAGCTTCTTTTTGCTCAATTTGTTTCAAAAGTTCTATCTGTGCTTTGGACTTGGTCTTGGCAGCAGACTTTTCAGGATATAAATTTTGTGTTTGTAGTTTAACGGCACCCTTGAACCATGTGACCATTGATTGAAAGTATTTAATTTCAGTGCCTCTCTCAGGCGGGTAGGCAGATTTACTGGGCAGAAGCTTCAAAGCGGTTTTCATCAAAATCGTGTCGTTTAATAAACGATTGTAAAAGAATGAGCGACCGAAGCGGCACAACAAACTGGCTTTGTGCAGGAGAACTTGACGTTCTTTCATATCTCGATTTAATCTACGCTTAAAAGCCATTTCGATATCTTGTTGGGTCTTGGTTTTCTTCTCACGATTGCCCGATTGCAACTCTACGAATATTTCAAGATTGCCAACTTTCGAAATATCAGTTGACTCGACACTTTCCGAGTGATCTGAAAATACATACGTATAAAAAATTAAGGTTTACTTTACTTCCGAGAAAAGTTTTCTTTCTATCTTCTACCTGAGGCCTAGTAAGAATGTGAACAGTCAATTTTGCCACTAATGTAGCAGTTTATCTGGTTGGGTGCAAAAGCAAATAATTAGAAAATATTTGCTAAGTCTCAAATAAATGCTCTCCTTGTTTTTTTTTCAAACGCTTATAATATACGCTAACTTTGATTACGCTGCAATCTAATTGTATACTTTTTTAACTTGCATCCCATGATTCTTAGAGCAATTTGCAACATTTCGACTTTTTCATGACATTTGTTGGAAAGTGGTTGGAAAACAAATTGCTTACCACAAATTAACTAAAATCACCTGTCTTCTCTGTGATTCTTCTTTTACCAAATAAAACAAGTTTCATGCAGAAAAATTTCATGAAAGAAATCATAGTTATTGTATTCCAAACTGTTCATGATATCTCCCATCTTCAAATAACAATTTTAATTCTGTTCAGAATATTTAAATCTAGTTTCTAAAAGTGGGATCTAAGCTATCGGCACAATGTACCGATTACTCACTGCAATAAAGTCATAAGGAACAAACCAAAATGAATATTTCTCAATTAATTCTGAAATAAGAGGGTGGATCAATAAGTTCGTGACTTTTTGAATGAAACCGGTTTTTTTTTGCAAAACAAAAATTTATTTCTCAACATAATATCCTTGAAACTCGATACGTTTAGTCCACTTCGTTCCAGGTTTTGTATCCCTTACAAACAAATTGGATTTTAGGTTTAGGCTAATAATTTCATCGTTGGAAATAAATCTCTTTCCACAGAGCCATTTCGTTAGGTTTGGAAATAGGAAGTACTCGTTAGGGGCTAAATATGGAGAATATGGCGGATGAGGGAGCAATATTAAGCCCAATTTATGGATTTTTTTTTATTGAAACTGCACATGCGTTTGTGGTCGATTGTGAGCAAACGCGGCACCCATCTTGCGGAAAGCTTTATCATACCCAAGTAATCATTGAAAATAGATATGGCATCAACAATCTCACACACTTTTACTCTTCGATCGACCAACACCATATCGTGAATTTTTTTTTTTACATTTTCGGATGATGTACTGAACTCAATTGGGCGTCCAGAACGCTCTGCGTCATTTGTACTTTTGCGACCACAACGAGTAAGTCAGTAAACCACTTTTTTAACATTGAAATCATTGGTGCAGAGTCCCCATAGTATTTATCGAGATTTTCCTTGGTTTGATTGCCTTTTTTTCGCAAAAAATAATCTTTAATGAGCACTAGAAATTCACTTTTTTCCATTTTTAGAAAAATACACGAGGTTGTATGTTTTGAAAAACTGTTAAACGCAAAATAAATGACGAGACTTGCTCAAAATTTGACAGTAGTCTAATAACAGGTGGTACTTGATGGAAATAGTGTTCGAAAAGTCACTGACTTCTTGGTCCCCCTTGTAAGTCTATTTGGCTATATTACCAATGCAGTGTGGTGAAATTATGTACTTATATTTCAATTAATTGAAAAATACGATCCGCACAGCGCAAAAATATAGTAAATACTGACGCGATAAATATTGAACGTGTAGCATACGCTCGTGATCCACCAATCCATTAAAATTGATCGCGATCCAAATATCACAATATACACATATTGAACGTGTAGCAGTGCCCTAAGGGGCAAATGTATTAAGTCCCCAGAGAACTTACAAGTCTGCAAAAAGCTTTATTTTTTGGAATTCTACGAATAACGGAATTTAAACAAGATGAATTAAAGACCCAAACCATGTTTGAAAGACAAAGTTAAATGAAAAAATAGCTTTTTGTTCCTCCTGAATATTAAAAAAACGGACTCACCAAGTTTTTTGACTATCCAACAATACGAGTATCTATGTAAGTATATTAGAAAAACATGCATTTAAGGGTTAATAGGTAAGCGATTACTCAAAAAAGCAACATTTATCATTAAAAAAAGTATATACTACGAGTATGTAAGTAAAAAAGCCAAACACACGATTATTTTTAATTTGTTGCAATTTTAATAACATTTATTTTAGTGTTTTTATTACAATTATTTATATTTTTTATCTTCTTCAGCAAGTGTTTGTTATGTTTTAGTGCTATTAAATAATTAATTTTGGTTTTAATTAACTTTTTTTTCTATTTTAATATTTGTTATTTTTTTTTATTATTATTATTTTAACTACATAATAAGAAGAGTGATAAACACACATATATTTATAAATATCATTTTTCTTCTGCTATACACTTATGTTAAAACAAAAGATTTATTTTCAATAATACTGTATTTTATCTATTATTTAGTACAAGTATCTACCCTTTAAATTTTAGGAAAAGAAATACCAGCTGTATATTATCATTCTCATTCTACAGGATCGTCAGGTAACAACAGTAGATTTTTGGACTTTTTTTTAAAGTATAGAATAGGCGTATCTCACAGGATAAGGGAAGAAAATTCATAAGGACTAAAAGAATGTTAATAAAAATATTTTTAATGCGATTTTTGAAGGATCATTAATCCGTTACTTGTTGCAATGCCGAAATATTAAACTCTTGTTCGTGTATTACATTTAACAGAAAAGATTGCAGCGTATGGCAAACTAAAGACGAGCGACCCTAGAAATATTAATATTTCATTTCGGTTACAAATTAATACTGTCGGCTGGTCGAATAGCTAACATGAAACAGATTAAACAAAATTACCATAAAAATTTTGAATAAAACAATTAATTAATTCAAATGAATTTTTATTGGATGAGCTCATAAGAATTTAAGTTCAATTTCAAAAGATCGCGATATTAAAATTCAGGGTTTGGAACTGTGTTGTGGATAAATAAGACAAGATTTTTATTTATAATTTTTATTGCAATAAACCACAAAATATTGACCTATAATTTCAAATAAAAATCGTTTCTGTCTCATCTAAATAAACTTTTACACATTGACAATGTTCTTTCAACGTCTAATCGGGGCAGAGTCCGTCACAAATAGCAAAACTGAACTTGTATTGTAGCTAACGTCCGTAAAACTGTGTAATATGTAAGAAAAATGTAGATGCCGAAAAATAAATATGTTGACCAACCCCTTAACTTGTAAGCATATTAACCCAGATAGCGCCGCAAAATTTTTTTCTTTAGAACTTAAATCTTTATTTTGAAAATAAAATTTTAATAAGTTTCTAGAAAAAAAAAATATATATAATTTTTTTGGAATGGAGTGTCCTTTTAAAAGGGCTAAAATAAAAAAATCTACTAACTATCACAATATGCCCTAAAAGTGTAACTTATGCTCTAAAAATTCGAAAATATGCTAAAAATACGCTTGTAAGACATTCTTTAAAGGGTAAAATATGCAAAAATATGCACTAACAAATCTATGCCAAAATTCATAAAAAGTTCTGAAACGGATAAATATTTTATCCCCGCGTAAACTCGTCTCACAAGAAAAAACATGCAATTGCATATTTGCGGTTTCCCTGCTTATAACGAACAAAAAAAACATAAATTTCTTTGGTCACAATCAACATCAGCGTGAGTCGAAAATCATAGTTTAAAAAAAAACAATCAGAAAAAACTGAAATTAAAATAGTTTTGTCGTTAAGTAAAGATTAGATACTGTATTAACGAATGCACCCAAGATTTTAGTACAATTTGGCACTTCTTACAAAAATTATTAGACTATTTATTCTTAATTAAAACTCAGGTCAATATTTTTTTGTTTATATCTTTAAAATAAAATTCGATTACACCTAAATATGCACCCTTATTCCAGTTGTCGACATCGACGTCACTTTAATAAAATAACAAAAATTGGGCCTTTGTTACTCGCTACCGAGAAAAATTTTGTGATACTGACACAATCTATTTCCGTTCCTAAGGTCTAGAAAATTGCATAAACCTGCCAAAAGGAGTCAGTTGGTTTCGAAAACGAATACACTAGCCCCAATTTTTTTGGTATTATGTGGTCGTTGTCGACAACTGGAATAAAGGTGATGATAACTCGATTTTATCTTGAGTTGAATTATGCTGTTATCACTTTTAAGCACAGATTTATTGTCTGGTGTTTTTAATTATTCACACTTTATCAAATTTAAAAAGATTATTTTAAAAATATTCCTATTTTAAATTCATTATTTTCTTTCGTTACTTCCTTTGAATTGTTGAAAATATTTACTGGAGTTATAATGAACTATATTGCCATGACCCTCCGAATTCTTTTATAACCGAACTCCACTGTATATTCTCAAGTATTAATTTGTTTTGCACACTCTCAAAAAAATTAAATCTGTTTTTAGATATTCTATGTAGTTTTAAAATGAGCCAAACAATACATATAAATATTTTTACTTCATGGTGTATTCTAAATTTTTAATTTAAATATTTTCTTGTAACAAGATTTTGATTGATTTTAGAATAACATTTTTTGTTATTGTTTTTTATTTTTATTATGGATTAATTGGCCTTTTCAAGATAACAAACAAGAATTTCCATTTTTAATATATTCTTTAAAAATTGTCGTATTAAGAATTTGTATTTCACTCCTACTGGAATATTAAAACCTGGCTGAAATTACTTTGTTTCAAAATAGCTAAATAAATAACCAGCAAAAATTTAATAAGTTTGAATTGTAAAATATTCGAATTTTTATGCTGCCATACACGACACACACACACATATATTCAAGTTATTGTATTTTATTTAAGCTAATTAAAATGTAATCAATGATAATTAAAAATTAATTACATTTTATGTTCGAATAAATTATTCATGCATTAAAAATATTGCATTTTTTCGGTTTAAGTTATGCTAATTATTGCAAGGAATGCATTAATAGTGCACAATCAGGCCTATAGCTGGGAAATCCCTTCACATTTTCAATCAATTAAAACATTTCATAGATTTTTGTTTAATTTATCTTGATACATATAAATTTAACTAACAATATTAAAATTTATTAACTTTTTGTTTTATGTTATTTTTTACAAGTAGATTTACATGTTTTTATTGTTTCAACAAATTCATTATTTCAATTTAAGTTCATAAACGAATGCATTTTTTTTATATTTAGCTTTGTATATATTTCGTAATAAATGTGAATACAACATTTAAAGTAAATTCGTTTTTAATTCAGTTCTCAAATAATGTTTAAATAAATAAAAAGTTAAAACATTTTACTATCCGCAAAAAAAAATTTAAAATTTAAAAAAAAATTACCGACAATGTACCGATTTTCGTCGGCTCACTGCAACAAAGACATAAGTAATAAACCAAAATTAGATTATTTCAAAATTAATGCTGGAATAAGTCTATATGGCTTTATTACCAATGCAGTGTGGTGAAATTATGTCTTTATATTTCAATTATTTAAGAAATAAGACAAGTTTAGCTGATGACTTATGACTTTATTTCAGTGAGCCGACGAAAATCGGTACATTGTGCCCATAGTGTGATCTAGACTTAAGGTTTGTTTTTATTTTTACATCAATCAATATGCATATAACATTTAATCCATAGCCAAATGAATTCATTTACTAAATTAGCATTTTTCTTAAATTATTAACTTCGAAAGATCATACTGAAATAAAATTGTATTCAAAAACGATAAAGCCAAACAAAATTTTTGTACGGACAAAATTTTTTTTATATGGAGTTTGACGTTTTTCTTTTTGAGAGAGAAACATTTTGTTCAGAAGCAATGGGTGAATCCAGCTTAACTACATACATATGTATGTACATGAAAAGTTTAAAGTAGTATTTTATAGATGCCAGTATAAACTTACAATAAGTTCATATCATCGAAATATAAATTTTAACTTCAAATAACTTTTCAAATTTAGACTCAAA
This sequence comes from Tachina fera, assembly GCA_905220375.1. NCBI lineage: Eukaryota > Metazoa > Arthropoda > Insecta > Diptera > Tachinidae > Tachina > Tachina fera. The sequence goes on along the minus strand of LR999967.1, from coordinate 94,884,479 downwards.
AAAACATGATACATATATTTTAACGTTTAAGCATGATATAAATATAGAATGTGCTTCCATTCTCTATTTGTTTTTAAAAACAGATATTTTTGAAGTTTGTTTTTTTGAGAGAAATAAAGAAAAATAAAAACTTTAAGTCTTGCCCTAGATATTTTTTTTACATAACTGCGAAAAATTAAAATTAAATTTGTGAAGATTTAAAAGTGGTTATATAATAACTTATCTCATATTTTTATGTTTTCTGTTTAATAAAAATCTTTTAACTATTTATATTTTCATCTAAATTTGGCGTTGAGAAACCAAACAAAAATTTGCGAAAAATTAAAATAAAATTTGTGAAGATTTAAAAGTGGTTATATAATAACTTATCTCATATTTTTATGTTTTCTGTTTAATAAAAATCTTTTAACTATTTATATTTTCATCTAAATTTGGCGTTGAGAAACCAAGGAAGGAAATTAAAAAAATTCTGCACTAATACTTTTACTTATGCCGTAATTCAGTAAGAAGATTTTGGATGTTTTTGTTTGAAAATACTTTTAAGTTCTTGATTTTGAACTCTCTAAATTATTTTATTCAAAAATCGTTGTTGATTTTGATAATGAAAAATAAAAATATTATTATGTTTTTAAAAAATAAAAATTAAATTAATGTATTATACAATAGTTTGAAAAAAATATATGAAAAAATAGGTCTGTCTGGGTACTTTTCCAGTAGCAAATACTCAGTACATTTTTTGGGAGAGTAAGACCAATTTTACTCTTTCTGCTGAAAATATCTCAAAAAGTACGCAGACAGTATTCCAGTGAAATCTTGCAAGAAAACAGCTGATCGGTGTGTGAACAATAACAAAGCAAAATAATTTTAGCATATTACACATATATAAAATTGAATTCTCGCGGTAAATTAAAAAATTATTAATTAAAGTGAAACCTAAAAAGTGTTGTAAATTAAAAAAACTTGTTTATTCCACTGTTATTAAAGGTATTCACGTCAAAAGTTGCACTGGTGCGAAAAAACAAAATTTTCCAAATATATAACAACAACCACATAGAAAATTATTTTGCACAAATGATGCAAAATTGTCGGGGTCTGAGTAAGTGCAAGATTATCAGGGTAAATTTTGCAAAGTTGTGCAAGTTTTCATGGCATTGCCAATCCAAACAAATTGACAAAAAGTACTTAAAAAATCAACCATACAGCAAATTACAACGGAGAAATACCAAAATGTTTTTCTTTTAAATGAAAAAACAACTGGAAGATATTTTCGGAAATCTTCAAATTCGATTTTAAGATAACAAGTAAATAATTTTGTTATTTTCAATCGACCTATGGCTTAAATCGTTATTATAATTTTGTTAAATAATACCAATACTATTAATATTGATATTTTTATTAGTGAATTAATTACAGAATAATTAAGCATTTAAACAAACTCTTTTAAAAATTAAGAAACATACGAGTACAATATATCATTGCACATATTGTGTAGCTTGATAGACAACTAAACAAAATGGGTTGCTCGCGACAGAAAGTGCAATTATGCTTTTTTGCACAGTTGCAAGAGTTGACGTGAATACCTTTATTAATTTGCTAAGTTCAATTTCTTCTTAGTTTTTAGTTTTATTTGTCGGGTTTTTTATAAAACTTCTTTTGCTTACATTGCACACAAAAATTATTTCATTCAAACACTAAATAAAAACAGCTGTTCAAACTAGTTGCAAAATCTTGCAAGCGGAAATTTCTCCAGCAACATTTTGCAAGTTCTTCAACTTCCAAATGTCAAAAAATTCTCTTTTTGGCTCTCTCGCTGCAAGAGATTTGGAGTACGCAGACAACATTTTCCAAGATTTTGTAACATTTAGCACAAAATTATGAAAAATATATGTACACAGACAGACCTAATATGTGTTGGGGTATAATATTTAATCATAAAGCAAATACACGAACCTTCTAGCACAGACAATAAATAATGTCTTAAAGAATCACAACTGCGGCTTTTTGTCCTCCATAGACAAGACGATACAATCGTCGAACAGAATTTATGCATTAATTTTTTAATTTATACATTCTATATTTTATAAAAACAATTTTGAAAAAATTTTTGCATAAAATTTTCAAGCAAACAGGAAGCAGAGGGGCAATATTAAATTAATACGGCAGCACGATTTTACCAGAAACTTCAAAATACTTTTCCTTGTCAGGTGAATGTCAAGAAAAAAATGAGAGAATGAATGTACCTTCTATATTTATATCATGCGTTTAACTATATTTTTTTTAATTTGAGGGACAATGCCAGTAAATAAAGTTTAAAAATTTTTTTTTACAAAATTAGCAAACAAAAATCCTGTTAAAAACATATTTATAAAACCAAAAAGAAATGTTAGTGATGTACAAACAATCAAGACAAATGAAAATAGGCTCGTTATTCGAATGTAAACATTTTAATTTTCGTTTTTACTTTATGGAAAATGAAAAATGTGTATGTATGTATGTATGTATATCGTAAAGAGTTAAAAAAAATTAGTTTACACGAAAACAATAAAAAGCTATTCATTCAATATCCGGATGCAGTCATATTCTTTTTATTGCAGCAGTAACTACAAAACATGGTGGCATTGCCAGTATCGAAACCTAAAATTATTATGTTAGGTTAGGTTAGGAAAGGTAGTGTTGTAACACACCTCCACTCGGAGACACAGTTGAATCCATTGTTTCTCCCGTTAATAAAAATTTAACTCTCATTGTACCCAGAAAAACCTCTATTATCTGTCACTAAACCCCTGAATTGTTATGATTAAGCCCCAGATATCCTCCAGCTTGCAGTTTGCGACATCACTAATGCTAAATATCTTATGCAGTGTTTATGAATACAATTTTATAACACATTTTTTTAGCCTAATACCGTAGACGAGCTACGTCCAGAACATATGCATAATGTGCAAACTTTTATCAAGAGCTTTTTGTGCTTTCAGACCGATGAGAGTACAACACCCACAACAACAACACAACAGAATACAATGCTTGCTCTTACTTTGCAAAGAAACAAGAACAAATTTAAGGGCTTTCAAAGCTGTTGACATAAAATGCAAACATCAGTGCATGTGTGTTTGGACGTAGATGGCGTAGACATACGACAGCGTTAAATGTAGAGGTCCATAGCTCGCTTTTTGCGCGTTACGCTTTCTATGCATCTGTCAAAAAAGTAGAATCAATGTAATAGTATGTGACAGGTTACATTGCAAAAAGCGCAGAACGCATAGCGCCTTCAAAGCTAAAAGTAGGTCTACTTTCTACTTTTGTACGCGTTACAAGCACCATGATAGAAAGTCAGCTGTTCTTGAAAGCTAAAGATGTTAAAAATATTTTATTTCTTACGTTATTGATAAATATTATTTTGCCGTGGATAATTTTTTCTTTTTTTTTCATTAAAAAAAATTTCTTAGTAAATAAAACAAATATAAAATGGCGCATGAAAAGCAGTGCAAGTAACTCAACGCGAACAAAGTATAGAATGAAACAGGAGGATGAAACGCGTGTAAAGCATATCGCGCAAAAAGCGAGCTATGCACCTCTACCTTAATTTGCATTAAAAGCTAACTAATGTGAATTAAAAATGTACCCTGACAGACGACAGTATTTGAATTAAGTAAACAACGAACAAAATTTGTGCATCCCTTTCTTTCGTACACACACACTTCGATAATTTTCCTTGGAAATCTTAAAATGGAACAAATTTGTGTCGAGCTTTTAATATTTCCTTTTCTTTTTCTAAAAACAATTAAAAAAACTTATATTTCCTGAATTTGAATCCATTTTAATTTTGAAAATTAAAAATTAATGATCAAACAGAATTGCGGCATAAAAACATTTGCCATACAAATTCACACAAAAAACAGTCCCCAGAAAGCAGTCGAAGGATAGAATCTATTTTATTTTTGCCGATTTTAGATTTTATTATAGACTTTGTTAATTTGACAACGATGTTTCCTGAAGCTCTTTTTTCGACTTTACGAGCTAATTAGATTTTGGATTCGATCGGTTCATTAAAAAAAAACTTGTTTTCTTTTATTCTTAAATTATGAAATGTTTAAATGCATATACACACACACACAGATATTCATCCACACCCAGGCAGCCCAGAGAAGCGCCAGAGTACCGAACATCAATCGGCTTTTTATACAAGTGAATACACACACATACGCTTATACATTACTTAGGTTCTCTCTCTGTTGGCACCTCTGATCCACACAGACAGCATCGCAAAAATATGTAGTCAGGTGGCAAATTACGGCATCCGATACGACTCGCAATATAAAAATATTGCAATAGAGTTTATATGTCGTACCGAATGCTGTGATTTGCCCCCAGGATAGATTCCGATGATCTTCAAACGTGGAGATCTGGGGGCAAGTTACGACAATTACAAATAGTATTTTAACAAAAATATAAATTTTCATTAGACATTTAAAAAACTATAAACTAAAAACTGCGTTCGAGTTATGTATTTCCACAAAGAAATCGAAAGCAAGTAAAATAATGCGAATGCGAATACAGAATACAAAAATTCGAATTTTCATGATGATATGTAAATATATATGTATGTATATAAATAGTTTTACATTTACAAACTTATACTTATGCATGTATGAAGTTTTTATTTTTAAGTAAAGTCTATTTACACAAAAACAAGAAATATGTACAATGGTTTAAGTCATATTTAACAAAAATGTAACTTTTTGCATGAATATTTTTTTTATAAAAAATGGACGATGTATATATAGTTCATTTAATTTTTTGCATGAAGAATTTTTTCCATAAAAAATTGACGATGTAATCCATTTAATTTTTTGCATGAAAAATTTGTATCATAAAAAATGTACGATGTATAGTCCATTTAATTTTTTGCATGAAAATGTTTGTGCATAAAAAATGGACGATGTAGAAATAAAAAGAAAATTTTTGAGTAATGAAGTATGCATGCAATTAATTATGCAAACTCAAATCGTTAAATCTACATGCATGCATTCATACATATGTATGTATGTATATTAAAATATAATATGGTATAAATACAATTGCTTAATTCACAATAATTTGAATCATGTATTTGTGTATCAAATACACTTTTTGTTTTTTAAATGTGAACACACTCTGTGTAGTGTATTAATGTATTTTTTTTTTGTATTTCTAATGAAAAAAGAAGAACAAGCTACATACAAATTCTCTCAGAGAGCGTCTCTCGGAATACAACATTTTAAAAACATATGAAATAAAAGTGTAATAGTGTATTTCGATTTTATATGAAAATTTCAAACAACAAATGTTACAATCTTGTATTTAATATGATAATACAATCGATACAGAGATACAAGAGGTTTTGTGAATTAAGCAAATAAAAATAAAAGCCTTAAAAACATTTGAGTAATTCACAAGATCAGTCGTATGGTTTATAGTTTAAAAATAAACGATGTTTGTTTATGCGCTTGTGAACAGAGAAAAATTGTAATGTATCGTTATTTTCTTTTTTTAAGTCAGAAATTGAAATTGACATGCCATTTGAAAACACAACAACAGTTATCATTTTCTTCGTATCCTTCAATAGATAGTCCTCCTAGTTTAAAACAAACACCAATTTGATTACTTAATTACGATTTTCCATAGCTAATCCGAAAATTAATTTAATTAATTTCAACCACATTATCCACTTATTAAAAAGTAATTTTTTCGATAAAATAATCAATATAGAATTAAAGTTTTGTTTAAAAAGTTTGTTTGGCCTCTAGGCTTTTGTATTACAATATGAACAAATAAATAAATAAAAAAGTTAGGCAGTTTTCTTTCAAGGAATGATTTATTGTCTACTACAACTAGAATTTCATGCATTTACTTTTGGGTTCAGTCAGCTTCTGAAACTAGTTTTTATAATTAATTGATCTACGAACACATTTGCCATAAAATTATACTATAACTGGCGTATTATATAAAATATAACTGTGGTTTACAGAAGTTTTACAAAACAAATTTTGTATGGAAATTTGTGTGTTAAATGTTTTGCAATTTTTTATGAATAAGGCCTTAAGACTCTTAATACACCAATTGCTGCAGGAAAATTTGTCACGTTTTGGGCATAGTGAAAATATTTTTTTATGTGAAACTAAAAGGTAAAACTAAAAATATATATTTCCCACAATATAGTTGAGTGAAAAGATTTAGAATGAAATGTTTGTTATCTATAACCCAAGATATGATTTTCTATCTATCAACCAAGACTGCATTTGCTTCGAAACGCGTTTCAACAATATCCCACTTGAGAGCTCAAAAATTTGCATAAATGTTCATTTAGAACTGTGGGTTATTCGTTTTACTGTCCTCAAATTAAATGGAAGACGAATATACAAAAATTAATGAATAAGAGATAAGAGATGAGATAAGATGAAATCAAATAAAAACTTAAATTTTTATCTTGCACATTGTTTATATAAATATTTTTAAATACATATATAAATATGTAAATAGCTGACCAACTTCTTCATAATCTCTACTTTGCACATGCCCACAAGCGCATCAGAAATGGAATAGGCTAGAGATTTTAAAATCCTTTTTCCAGTAATACATATTTACACTGCATTGGATTTAATTCTATAATGCATTTACTATTTAGAACTCAATTCATTCATCTTGGTCTATTACTGTGTCCAACAAAAACTAAACTGAAATTTCGCTCTCTTTAATATAAAATAATTGGAGTATATATGTACATACGTACATATGTAATACTAAAAGAAAATTATGTAAATGTAGACATAAGAGTATGTATATTCTCAGGTACTAGTTTAATAATTTACAATTTTGTGCTCAGTTCTCAATTGCTTTTCACTATTTCATTCATAATGCAATTTTTTCTATCAAGACAATTTGTTTTGATGGAGAAAAAAAACTTTAAAATATGCGTTATTTTATATTTCTTTCAACTTTGTGCAATTTGAACATTTTAGTTTTTACCTCTCTTTATATTAAAATAATATTATATAATTGAATTTAGAAGCATAAAAAGAATGCATTGCAATTATTTTGTTTAGATCGCAGTGGTAGTTAATTATTTTATTCCTTTTTGTGTACACAACAAATGAAATAAAATCGAATATCAATTAATTAAAACATTAAATAAATTTTAATTAAAGCATCCAAAATAAAAATAAAAATATTTTGAAACCTATAAGTCTGTTTTCACTGCGTAATTTCTTTTGTACATTTTTAATTTTCTTTTAATACACATTTATATTTTCGTTTAATCTAATTATAATCAGACCATTAGTCTTTTTTTACTTATTTGCAATATTCGGTAACAGAATTTTGAGTTTAACATCTACGCAGTCTCACAATTAAATTTGAACGAGTGGAAGCGCCTAATGAGACAAATATATTTACTGTATTTCTAGCATATTTGAATACATATGTATGTATATGCATATACATAACTAATTATATGTTTCTTAAAAAAAAATAAAAAGATTACAAAAACCGTGTCACCATTAACCAGTTAAGAAAATACATACATATGTATGCTATGAATGTCTACTTGCGTTTCCTACCTGCTACTTCTTCCCAATCGGAATCGTCGGTATCATTGACAGCCACGGTTGATGACGGGCGCGTTTTTGTATGACGTTTTACTCGAGTAGATTTTGTTTTGCTTAATTTCGAAGGCTGTTCATCACCTAAGCCTTCATCATCTTCGTCATCTTCATCTTCTCCATCGTTGTGCGAACGATTCTGTGGCTTTTCGCCCAATGCAAGCACGGAATATACATCCAAAGTATCAATATTTTTTGCGGCTGAAGATTTTTTCTTTAATTCTTCGGCATTATGCTTTTCGACGCTTTCTTTAAGACGTTCCAGACCTTTTGCGTATTCAAGCAAATGGTTGAAGTCAAAAGCTTTATCTTTTCTTTTCGATCCATCTTTCTCGTCTTCTGAAGCACAGTCAGAAAAATTTTCCAGACCAGCATTACAATCAAATACGGGAACTGGAGACATTGAAGACTTTTTCGCCACTTTTTCTATATTGAAAAAACTTGATTGAATATCTAAGTCTTCGGGATTTACTAGATAATTGTCGATGCTGGAATCACTGCTGGAACCTGAATCTTCGCCATTATTAGTTTTACGTCTGATACTTTTGCTTTCATTGGGCGCTGCGGCGTTTTTTGAATATGTACCTGATGTAGATGCTGTTGGAGAATTCTTTCCAACTAAACTGCTGGGTGGTGAAAATGTTTTAGGCGGCGGCCTATATTTATTATAAAGTTTAGCACGCAAGGACAAGCCAGTACGTTTCTTCGATATTTGTTTAGTAGCACCGCGAGCTTTCGGTTCAACCCTTTAAAAACAAGCGTTTAATTTCAGAAATTAATTATGTATAATTAATTTCGCTGTGCAACAGTGAAAAATCCGCACTGTCCTGACAGTATAGGTTCGATAGTACTACCAAAGGGTAGTAAATATCTATACCCAGTTTGGCGATTTTGGTGACCAATGTTTCTTTATGTGCCTCCAAAGATTTCGAAAATTAGTGAACTCTCAATAAATGGTGTCATTAGTTTTTGGCCAACAGCTAATTCAGACTTAGTGATAGCGCTTAGCTATATATAGCAATAATGTAGCTAAGAGCAAATATTGCTAACATCTTATGCCAAAAAAAATTATTTCTTCGTGCACTTTTTTTGTGCAAAAATTAAGAGAAAAATTTTTTTGTTTTTCCAGAATAACTTAAAGGGACTCCTAAATTTTAGCTAACAATATCTGGCAAAATTGTACCTACGATAATGCTGAACAACTTTTGTGAACATACATACATATATTAAAATTGGTCACCAAAATAGCCAAACTGGGTGTTGCCGTCATTTACATATTTAAATGATATTTTTATATTATTTTATTGCTATGTACATAAGCATGTATTATTTTAAACTTCTCTTAAGAAAGTCTCAACTCAAGTATTACACTTACATATGTATATACCAACGTACATACATGTGTATGTAAGTAAGTTACATACGTTTGCTTATATTATGTACTAGTCGTTCGAATTTACTTGAATTTACATACATATGTACCGTATTTCTTTATGTAAAACCAATTGATCGTATGATTTGTTAAGAAACATAAAAAAGAAAAACGGTTTTTTGTTTATGTGTCACGTAAACCACATTCTTGGATATACCGTTTTTTAAAGCTCTGTATTTCTCTACCGCAAATTGTTAGTTATTCAAAAATAATTAAATTAACATTACATTGCACAAGAGGTGCTATTAAATATTTTGTTTTATTTTCAAACCGGCTAAGTGCTTAAAACGTGCGCCAACACTGGGTATAGGGTTTTACTACCCTATAGTACTACTACTATCGAACATATATTGTCAGAATCTTATGTTTTTCCAAGTCACAATTTTTTGAAGTTTTATTTAAAACGTACATACCTTCTTTTTCCGGCACTCCCACCACCTCCAGCACTTGCAGCTCCCGCTAATGTTGATCCTTCAAAATCGCTGTCATCGTCATCTGAAGATTCGCCACCCCTTATATCCTTGCTTGGTTTCCATTCGTCTTCACTGGCTGAGAATGCTTCCGACATAGAATCTTCTTCGTCTGACATGGTCTTGTTTTTTATGCGCCAGATTTGAACGTTCTTTCTTATCTTTTGATGTTGCGTTTGTTTGCAAATACCTCTTGCAAGAATGCTTTTTATCGATTTTTCTTTGTTTTTGTTTCTACGGGTTTCCTACCACTTTTCTTTCATTTCTTGCTGCAAAATGTTATTTATTTTGCGATGACGATGATAGAAATTGAGGATTTTGTACTTTTTATTCAAAATTGTTTTTAAACTGCGTATTTATGCTATAAAATTACTTGTGAAACTACCTCTCAAGGACCCAGGCAGAATCGATGTGAAGAAGCTGAAAATCAGTGATGAATAAAACTGTAGTAGGCAATTAACATAAACGCATTTAGTAGAAGCTGCCAGACTTCAATTTAGTACATAAATAAACATGTTTATATTTCCGTTAAAATAATTATTTTGAAATCTATTGATGAGTTCGACAATCAGGAACGAAATGCATTTAGACGTTGCTTAACCAAAAAACAAGCAAAAATTCCTTTTATTTTTAGGAATGTTTTATAAAATTAAAGCTAAAATAAGATTGGCACCATGAAATAAAGGTATAACAGTTCAGCTTGTATAGACCGATTTTATAAACTCTTTTTTCTGAGAACTTATTGATTACAATTGGTACCTATGCCAAAAAAATCGCCAATTACATTTATTCTTTTGATTTTGTGCTCTTACTTGTCCGTTTGCTACGAGACTTGGCACACACCTTGGGATCTCTTAATGACATAATCTGGAAACTGAAAAAGGGCGTAGGCACGCCCAATAATATTTAATACTATGGCATTTTCAAACGATTTAAGGTGAAACATAGAACTTACCCACATATCGATGGTCTCAAGCAGAAAGGCCCTTACTCGTGTTTTTTTTACAAAATTAAGTTTTTCAATGATTCCAATACATCTTACACAAATACATCTCGTCAGAAAATTTATTGAAATAGTGTAAAATAATATCGCTTTTACAAAAAACGTTACATTGTGAATATTACAGTTTCTATTATTTTTACCTTTTCCTGTAGTTATAAATTATTTGAGTTAAGGCCTTTCTACTTAAGTTCAACGATGTGTGCTTCTACTTATCCAATTCCCACTAAACTTTTCAAGCACTTTAGACTCTTAGAATGACATAATCGTGTACTTAAAAAGTGGGCGGAGCAACGCCTATTGAAATTTATTAGATTCTTCTATTTTACCGCTTCTTACCAAACTGGGCACATATCTTGATGCGATTTTACATTTTAAAAAGTGGGAGTCACCACGCCCATTTAAATTTAGTATATTATATATATAAATTTGGAAAAATCTGAGCTCTTGAGCTGACATAATTTTATGATCAGAAAGTCAAGGGAAAGGGCCATTATCAATTATTATTGTTTGTTATTCTTTTTTTTCTAAAGATTCTTGAAACACACCTTGAGCAGTGAAGATGGCATCTTGCATTTAGAAAAGTTGGTGTTGCCACTACTATTAAAATTTAGTGTTATATGTACTTCTACTCAACCGAGTGCCCGAAATACTCTTGCAGTAATGCAATTTGATGTTTGCAAAAGTGGGCGGAATCATGACTGTTAAAATTATATATGTTGCATTTTGCATATTCCCATGAATATTGGTAAACAGTTTGGATTCTAGGAATGACATAATCTTATACTTAAATAAAAAATTTTAAAAAATAAACAGACCATTGTATATTAAAAAATACCGTTTTATTTGCACTCAATTCAGCTTTTTTGTTATATTATGAAGATAAATAAAACTGCGAGATAAACAAATATTACATACATATATCACAAAATAAAACACAATTGAAGGTTCACCGCGAATAACGTTGAGCAAAAAATAAAGGTATTTTTTAACCGACTTCAAAAAAAGAAGGAGGTTAACATAACCATTCGTCTCTATTTTATTTTAGGTGTGTAGGTTCATAACTCGTTGCATTTTAGACTGATTATAAAACTTTTTTTGTTGTCTGAGAGGGTATAGCTTCCCATTGGTCCCATTTTAAAAAAAAGTGGGCGAGGACACGCCCACAATTTGTTTAACTTAATTTTACGATTTTTTTCTTATTTGATTGCTTTGAAACTTAGTAAACATCTTTAATTCTTTAAATTACACAATTTCAAAGTTGAAAAAATGGGCGGGGCTACGCCCATTAAAATGTATTATAATATTTCACGTTGTTCTACTTAACCAATTTCTACGAAACTTACCACACACCTTGAACTTTAAAATAGACACATTATTTAAAAAAAATGGGCGGGTCACGCCTATTAAAATTTAATATTTCACCGATTTTTATGAAACTTGGCACACAGCCTACGCTTAAATAAAGGCACAATCTTGCGTTCAAAAAAGTGGGCGGGACGCGCCTATTAAATTTTAGTATAATATTTCACGTGCTTGTACTTAACCAATATTTACTAAAAAGCTCTTGATTTTGACCTAACCTTTTGAAATGGAGTATACTGCTGTGTTCTATGCCCAAAACTTAAGTTGCGATGTCTCGGCGTTTTTCTGTGTCATTTTGATGTACTTACATTGTAACTAATATTAAATTTTATTTTTTTTACCTCTGTTACATTTATGAACTACATTCGACAATTCCCTTCGTATCATTTTGTTAGTTACATACTTACAAAGTTTTTCCTTTTTAGTTGTTTCGCAAAATTTGTTTTTGCAACGATATTCGCGCCTTTCCTTCATTTAAGCAACATATTAATATATTAAAATCTTGTTTATTACATGTTAATTAGTATTTACAATTATTACTTGACACATAATTTTTATATTTAAATAATAACTACTGTATTTTATATGTATGGATGTATGCTTATGTATTTTAACTAATAATTCCGTATTAAAACCAATAATAAATGGTAAATTAAAACATTTAATGAAAAATAAAATACTTATCCTAAGAAGATTGATTACACACAAAATATGTATGTATAGTAAAATTTTCTAAGCAAAATAACGTTTTACTAAAGGACAGATTGCACAAAAAAAAGTCGAAAAAACTATAAAAATAATATTAAGCTAGATATGGTTTAAATATTACCGCAGATATACATATAAAAACAAATCGTATCTACAATTTAAAATACCTGAAGAAGACCAATATGTATCAATACATACTATGGAGAAGAACTAAAGCGGAACGGCTTCAGCTCATTTCTTGGCCGTCCCGTCACGGTTTGAAATTGCCTAAGAATGCACCAATAAATAAAAATGTGCAGCCGATGGAGTTGAAGCAGTTATAGAGGAATATTTGGGAATGACCAAAACAAAAAAATATTATTTGAATTAATTTATTTTCATTCTTTCTGCAAATCAGCTCATTGAAAAACATATTTGATAATTTTACTACTTCTGATATCTTTAAATATTAGTAAAACTTAAAATATATCTGTGAATATGTATGTATAATAAATATGAGATTTTTCGTAGTTAATACAATATTAACTTTACTATTATTATTATTTATTACAAACGTGGTAGGAAAATGTTTCCCATGCTAAATATTGTTGAAAAAAGAGGAACACAAATGTTTCAATATGACAACTGTAAACAGAAAGCCACATTATTCCACTATAGCTTAAATATAACGCTTTTAAACCTGCTATAAAAAATAGAAACAAAAAAAAACGCACGGTTTCTTTAATTTGTCTCACTTAAAGGCGAGCAAATATGGCGTTCTAGATCCTGAAAATGCCCATATACGAACTTTAGCCTAATAAAATTAAGAACAAATAAATTTAAAATTGAAATGAATGAAAACTTTAGACATACCAAAACCGAAATAGATTTAAATTAGAGTGACTGCTTTCTGTTCATTCTCTTAGGCTTTCTTTCAGCATTGAGAAGCAGGCTAATTAATAGCTTTTGAATTTTAGTATAAATTAAAAGAAAATATATATAAAAAATAGCAAAGCTTTGGATAATATTGGTAGCTATTCTGAAAAATGCGTGAAAAAAGTGAAAGTTTCCATTAAAACAAAAAATAAAAACGTTTCAAAAATTTGTTTTTGTTTACCATACATTTCTAAAATTAAATAAACGTTAGAGTTTCAATGCGTTTCTGATTTTTAAAAACGGTGAATTTTGTGTCATAAACAAAACCAATTTTTTACATCTATGCAGTTTTGTTTAAAGCGGCCCATACACTACAACAGCATGCATGCGCAATCAAGTGTTTGTGCCAGCGGTTGGGTCGTGTATGGGCATTTTGTGTGATTGTACGTTTTGCTGTAGTGATGTCAAATAGAGTTTGATATTTTGCTGATGGTACAAGCTTGCTGGTATTGTGTATAGTGAAGTTAGCTCAGTTGAGTAAACTTGTCAAGAAGTAAATATTTATTTAAAAATTTTAATTTGTTTAAAAATAATTTTTTTCAATGGAATATGGAACTTGATCACTTTAGTTGTACATAGCTGCTAATATTTACAAAATATCAATAAAAATTTAAGCAAACAACTGTGTCACTATATAGATTGCGCGTGCATGCTGTTGTAGTGTATCGGCCGCTTTAGTTATGCATGTAATTTTCACCAAGTCGACGCTTATTTTAGAATAGACGCCATTATTTTTCTCTTTATCGCTTTTTACTTTACATTTAATTTTTTTTTATAACAAGTTTAAAGATGAAGTTAATGAATTATTATTATCATTTTAATAATAATTAAATTTTGAACTTACATATATCAATATTAAAGAAAATATCGAAAACTATGTAAATATACAAAATAATGCAATAATTGATTATTTCATTACTTTTGTTTTAACACTAGCGGAGGAAATACTAAAATTTTATCTAAATTAAATTTAAATCTAAAAAAATAAAATAAAAAAAGAGTCAGTTCATATTCACGGTTTTTGCAGCAATCTTCTTATTTTGCTCTTAAATTTCTCAGTTATTTCAATCATGATTGGGTACGTTTTCGCATGACAACAGAAAATGAATCTTGCCTTGCAATCTATCTTTATCAGTTGCCGCAAGAAACCGCACCTCATTCAAACTAACTGTTAAGAAATACATGAATATGTATGTATCCTTCAAATTATACAAATTTTTTAACATCTGCATGAGGTACAAACCCATTTCTTTGCGAACCAACAGTCTCGCGCATGCGTGAAAACAATGTTGAGTTACGTACATTTAAAACACCACTTCCTATAACACTGTCATTAGCATTCAATTTGACAATAGTTGGTTTCCTTTTAACGATATTAGCTGGGCCAACAGTTGAATTAACTGATTTAGAAGAGGTTTGATTTTTGGGCTCCATCCTAAAGTAAGTACGTGGGGAAGGTTTCTCTTTTGTTTCTTCCCTCTTTAGGGTTGAATCTGTTATTTTAGTTGCTGTAGTTGGAGATGGGCCAGTTGTCGCATTGTTAGCAACATCCTTTGGATTTAATTGTACATTTCCCGAAAATTTGAATGGTCTTAATTTTTCCGGTATCATATGTGATTTGATTTCCAATTGTGTTGTATTCCGGACTTCACAATCAATATGCATTAAAACAATATCTCCATTACTTAAGGGATCGCCGGCTGGCAGCATAAGCGAAATTTTAGGACGAGAGCTATTATTATCAGAAAATGCCGGCAATACTATATGGTCTGTGTTAAAGGATAAAACGTAGAAAGTATCATCTTGTCTGTTAATGCCTTCAAAAAGTCTCAAATATTCTTCAATAAGTCTTGGTTTGAAAATACCCAAAGAATTGCGATCACCTTCCATGTCCAATTTCACATGTTTTTCTGACGTATATGGGTCCAATGTAATTTTGCGTTTTTGTTTTTCGCCAATTGGTGCCTGCAACGGCAAATTGTAGTCCATATAAGATTCAGTTCCAAATTTAAGACGCTCCATTTGTTCGATATCATTGACAATTCGTGCCCCAGTTAAATTCAAATAGCCATTGCCACCAACCCATTTATGTAAATTTCTAGCCAATCTCATATTTTCCAGTGTTGCATTTGCATGAGTTTCCGTTTCCGTCGTTGCTGTAGCTGCATGTCTCTTTATAGGTGGTTCATCGTTAGCGGAAGTGCTATTCATTTTATCCGCTGTATTACGATTTGCCAGTGTTGCATTTTCATTGGTCGCTGTTTTCGTCGCTGCTGTAGCCGAATGTCTTTTTATAGGCGGATCCTCCTTAGCAGAAGTCTTATTAATTTTATCGGCTGTATTACGATTAACCGGACGCAGAAAATGCAATGGCGGTGGTGGCATATTGGCCATGTTGGCTTCTCGCTTAGAGCGATTTGAACGTTCATGAAACTCATGTTCATTTGGAACCCACAATAAACGGCGGTCAGTTTGAGCTACTGCCTGCTCGTTATAATTTGCTTCAATATTCATCTCGAATGTTGATTTATCGAAATTATTATTTTGAAAATAGCCGACATTAAATGAGATGAAACAAACCATGGCAAAGAGGACGGCAACATTTCTCCTCACAGCTGTCGCATTCATGCGTTGTTTGAAGCCTTTATTAATAAATGGGCTAGCATTTGGAGGCTTGGGAGCTATTTTTATATGATTTCTTGTTGATGCGAATGTATTATTGCTTATTGCACCACTCGAATTATCAATTCCATTATCTTTTTCATTTTTGTCAAGATATGATTCATCGAATGCATTTAATGATGCCCCATTATTATCGTACATATTAAGTGCATTTAAAATAAATTCGCTGACATTTCCCTGTTTACAATTGCAGGTTTGAGCGAATGCCATCAATTGCGTACGCAGAGAAGAATTTTGCTAAATAAATGTATATAAAATATATTATCGTAAATTTTATATTGCGATTTAAACATAGCAAAACATAGCATACACACATATCTAAATAAACAACAGATGAAATACTTATGTGGCAAAATAAAAGAAGTGCTTAAGTCGACTTACGCTAAAATTGAGACAATGAGGTATCACCTTTGGGAAAATTTCAGTTTATTTA
This sequence comes from Tachina fera, assembly GCA_905220375.1. Taxonomy (NCBI): domain Eukaryota; kingdom Metazoa; phylum Arthropoda; class Insecta; order Diptera; family Tachinidae; genus Tachina; species Tachina fera. The sequence continues at coordinate 94,867,837 of LR999967.1, read as the reverse complement.
TGTGATTTTTAAGAATGTTACAGCAAAATTGCTATTTGCTTTATTTATTTAAATATGCGATTTCTTTTAGAATAAAAGCTTAACTTGTATATTCTAAATTTATATAAATACATATAAGTCCTTTCAATTATTATTGTGGTGAAAGAAAATAATCACCCATATTCCAGTTGTCTACATCGACGTCACTTTAACACAATGCCAAAAAATTTAGGGTTGTTTACTCGCTCTCGAGGACAATTTTGTGCTCCTAACAATCTATTGCAGTTCCTTAAGGTCTAGAAAATAACATCCAGCTGCCAGGAGGAGTCAGTTGTTTTCGAAAACGGGTACACACGCTACAATTTTTTGGTATTGCGTTAAAGTGACGTCGATGTCGACAACTGAAATAAAGGTGAATATCATTTATAGAACTATTGCTGTAGTTTTAAAAAAATCACTAAACGTTTAAAAATGGTCTCCTGAAAAACTTAAACACTTTTTCCTTATTGCCACAGAAATATTAACATTAAAATACAAACATCATATGATGATGATGCAGTTCCTATATGCTAACTTGCCAACTTACTTACCCCTTTTAAAGTGTAATTGTCCTTTTCTAAATCACTTATACGATTTTCCAATTTTTCGATATATTCTTTCTTCTTTTTGCGTGACAATGAAGCTGATTCGCGATTTTTCAACATACGCAATTGTTTTTTCAACAATTTTTCATCGTTAAAACCTTTCAGAATGTTAAAGTCGGTGCGACCAATTTTTGTATGGCCCAGCGTTGCTCTTGCAGCTGCCATAACTGCAGCAGAGCGAGCACTTGAAGTAACAAATTTAGATGGCTGATGTTTGATTATCATTGGCCCGGATGCTTTAACTACTTTCGATACAAATTGAACAGATTTAGAATTTGAAGCTGTTGATGTTGTTTCTGCTGACTTGTTAATGATAACAGCGGATGATGTATTACTATTGGAATTATTTATTATTTTATTGGCTGCTATTACTTTACCATTAGCAGTCTTCATTATAATTTTGGGCATTTGGTCATTGGTACCTGGAATTTTTTTGCCATTCGTATTTATTTTTTGCATTAAGGCTTTGAAGTCATTCGTGGATAAATATATTGTTTTAGGTTTTTCATTAGATGGACGAGTTAATTGAGGTGTAGCATCTTCGGCACAAGTACTTGTAGCGGTCACGAGTTTTAAGGGTTGTGCGACAATAGTTTTCATTGCAGAAAGTTTGTTCTCACTTTTGATTGCTGTAGGTGATTTTATATTTGCCAATGAATTAACTGTTGTTAGGGGTAGTTTTTTTATTGGTATTATTGTTCTTTTTACATAGTTCAACCGCTGTTCATTTGACACTGCACTTACAGGTAGCAGTGGCACTGTAAAGGGTAACAAATTATTTTCCGCTGACACTTTTGTACGAGGTATGACATCTTCTTTGACAACACAGTCACTATCTGATTCAAACTTCTGTGGAGAAGTTTGAGTTACTTCTGTGTCATTATTTTTGAATTTAATAAACTCAAAGAGTTCATCACTCCCTTCTTGACTCATGGCTCTCTTAAGATTTTGCGACGTTGAAGCCATTGAAGAAGCATCACTTTGTACTCCACTTGTTGAACTACCACTAGAACTGGTACAACTGCCAGTTGGGGATGGCGTATTACGATTATTATTGTGTAGTTTGAACATTTTGTTAGTTGTCAAGTAGTTGGTTTTTATATCGTCGTCATTGGAGAAATTAATAAAGTCGTCTGGATTGAAGTGGTCATCGTCCATCGAAGTCGGAGATGATGTTCGACCAGGGGTTTCATATGGTGATGAATAAACATCAGATTGATGGGATGTAACTGGCGAAGAAAACGCCGAAAAATCAAAATTATACTCATTTCCATAATTTTGTTCAGTTTTTAACGGTTCGTGTTGTTGAAAATTATTTTCCGCCTTTAAATCAAATATCCCTGAGTCCGCTATTATAGTATTGAAATCTGTTTGATCTAGTGGATTTCCAAACGAGTTTAAGTCCAAGGAGGCATCTAAATGGGAGTCTGTCGAGCGTATTATCTCTTCCAAATCTTCGAGACTGTAGTCTCCCGGTTGAGGCATAAGCGAAGCTATTTCATCTGAAAGTGAACATTTATTGATTAGACATAATTACATATGTATGTATCAGTGACAAAAAAAAGTATAATAAAAATAGATCGTAACGGTTAAAATTTGTATTTTAAAAATTACTTTTTAATCATTATTTCTTGATTTTTATTTATTCCTTTCGTGACTTATTTATTCCTTTCCTCACGAAATAAAATAACTGTTACTTTTTGATTTTGGTTGGTTTACGTGAATGCCTACTACACGCAGGCATTCAAGTAGAATCTATATGATTCCTTCTTGATTTTTTTTTCTTAATTTTTAAAATGTAGAATGCGTAATTTTTGGGTTTAAAATTGAATTTACCGCTAGAGTTTGTAAAAAAAATCTTATATGTTAAATTAAATTTACTTTTTTATAGTTTATTCATTTTTAAAATTAAAAAGTTTTGAGCAAAAAAATAAAAATTAAAAAGTAACTATTATTTTGTGAGGAATAAATAAAAATCAAGAAATACTCTTTTTTTTAAGGAATGAATAAAAATCAAGAAATAACTTTTTTTTTCTAAGGAATGAATAAAAATCAAAAAATACCGAGAATCGGTAAAGTTGAGTTTTTTTTAATAAAAAAATTTATAGGGAAAACAAAAACTTCTAATTGGAAAAGGGAGAAATTTCGCGTGGAATTTTATTCATAATTGCCCTGATTATAAAATAATTACAGTTATTTTGTATTGTAAATGGCTGTACATTTCACGATTGTCACGGAGAAGTTATATATACATATATATATATGTATGTATATATATATATATATATATATATATATATATATATATATATATATATATATATATATATATATATATATATATATATATATGTATGTATATATGTATGTATATATATATATATATATATATATATATATATGTATGTATATATATGTATATATATATATATATATGTATGTATATATGTATGTATGTACATATATGTACTTCTTGGCTAGTTTTCTCTGGAACCACTTGTAAGATTTCTAAAATTCTCCCTTATTCTGAACATTGTGACAAATAAAAAATTATAACAAATGACAATTTTTATATTTTAAGGGGCCCATACACACATACTGCTCATGCTCATGCGATAAGCATGTATTGGTAAATTTTAAATTTTTGTTAATAGCCTATAGGAACTCAAACTCATTTGTAAGTACCTTCAAACTGGTTTTTTAATAACTACAACTGGTTGATTAAGTGACTTTTTTCCTTGTCGCCGACTCACTATTTTAACATAGGCATGTCATAGGCAGTAGTCAATTGGCCATCTCTGCATGACTTTTAAACTACTTATTTTTCAACCACCAATTTGAAGTCACTTAATATCTATTATAGTTAAATAAATATTTATGTAAATTTTCATACACATTTGTATATCATATACATACAAACATATGCATATACTATATATAATGAATATATGTATATTGATATATAGAAATAATTAGTACTTTGATATTTAAAACAAAAATACATACATTCATACGAATGTTTTTCCTGCTCATAGAAAATATTATACATATTAAGTATTGAAATTATTATTTTTTTTAATCAGAAATAATTCATAGTTAGGCTCAAGTTCAGTAATTTCAATTCTTATTGAATGAAATATTTTTTTTTTTATTAATTAATGTGAGTTTCTAAAGAAGAGAAGAAAAATTAAACTTAGACTTTAAGCTGGGGGAAATACCGATACTTTTCTGTGCAGCCACGCACTTCATCAGCACCCTAGTCTATCTACTTGGGTAGAGATTCTTATTAACATCAGCTATTTAACTTAAATTTACAATGAAACGGAATATGAGAAACGATCGTGCTAACCTAAATAGAAAATTGAAAAAATGGAAAAAACAGAAAATTAATAGTGATACTTATAAATGTGTTTACCAAAGGTAAATCAATTGTATACACAACAATCGTTTCTCATTTTCCGTTTCATTGTAAATTTAAGTTAAATAATTAATAAAATTTTTCTTCTCTTCTTTAGAAACTCACATTAATTAATAAAAAATAAAAAATAAATAAATAAAATATTTCATTCAATAAGAATTGAAATTACTGAACTTGAGCCTAACTATGAATTATTTCTGATTAAAATTCACTACAGTTCAATTAAAGAATCTAAAAATGTCTCAATTATTTTTTCAACACAAACATTTGGCATTTGATTTCAAGGCATGCTTCTTTTGATTTTTTTTTTATTTTCTTTTCATTTACTTATTTTGCTTTTATTTATTTCTTACGTGTGCTTCTATTCAATATGTTTGGTTGATATCTGCATGAGATTTAAACTAATTTGCAGTCACTTGCAAAATAATCAATTTATAGCTAGTGTTTTTTGTCAATCGACTATTTTATTTACTACAGGGTATATTTGTCACACAGACAATGCAGTATGAAAAATCAAAATAGTTTTGATTTTGAAATGAACTCATACTGCTGACAGTTTTTCAAATGAACAAAAAATGAATTTATTAATTTTTCTGATATGTATTTTTTTAAATTTGAAGTTTTACTGAAAAAAAGAAAGTAAAACAAATAAATTCAGTAAAGTGCGACTTTGACCCGCGCACGAAGGGTTTCGTACGGACACGAGATATGTAATTAAATACGAACTTTACTAGCCTATACAAAATATAGTTTTGGCATTTTTTTACGATTTTAAAGTTTTTTTAATTTTGGCGATTTTTTTTATTTTGGCGATTTTTTTAATTTTGGCGATTTTTTTTTGTTCTGGCGACTTTTTCGGTTTTTGGACTTTTTTTCCATTTTTTAGTTTTGACATTTTTTTCTTGTTTTGGCGATTTTTTCCGTTTTTTTATTTTTTGGTGATTTTTTTGTTTTGGCGATTTTTTTTTAATTTTTGGCGAATTTCGGTTTTTGGCGACTTTATTCATTTAGGCACTCTTTTGTATTTTTGACACTTTTTTTTTCTCACTTTGCCGATTTTTTCGGTTTTTAGCGATTTTTCAATTTGGCGATGTTTTTTAATTTTGGCGATTTTTTCTATTTTGGCGGTTTTTTTCATTATATTAACAATTATTTTGTTACTGGAGCCTTTTTCGCGTTAGGCAATTTTTTTGGGTTTTGGTGCTTTTTTTATTTTGACGATTTTTTTCATTTAGACGATTTTTTCGAATTTTGCGACTTATTTTAGTGTTAGAATTTTTTTTCATTTTGGCGATTTTTTTGGTTTTGGCGATTTTTTTGAATTTTTGGCGATTTTTTTTTGGTTTGGGGATTTTATAATTTTCAGATTTTTTAGTTTTACCGTTTTTGAAAATTTCAAGGTTTTTTCTCTTACGGTATATAAGATATAGCAAGTTGTCAAAATTACATAGTCAAAATTGCATTAACTGATGGACCAAAATTTAATTAAAATTTTTTTAAATTTTAGTGTTAATTGTTGTAGTGTAAACAAAAATACACTAATTTTACAAATTTCAAGTGTCAATATGCATATGTACATACAATTATATGTATATTACATGGGATTTTAGCATTTTTCGTAGCTCGTTTTGGAACACCCTTTAATTTAATTCTCATGTATTTGTTGTTGTAGTGGCCAGGTTCTACATACTCTGTCCAAATTTCAGGTCCGTAGCTCTTACGGTTCCGGAGGAAATACCGTGTGACAGACGGACAGCGTAGCGAAAACAATAGGGTTCCTTTTTTCACCTTTGGTGTACGGAACCCTAATAAAAAAGGATATAAAACAAAAAATAAGTTCTGAAAAAATAATGTGTAAGGAAAATACGTTTTTAATTAATTTCTTCAATTCTATAAATAATATTTTTGTTGTCAAACGCATGTTTATTTTATAAATTTTTATTTTAAATGATGATTGATATGATTGATGGTAAAATATCAATCACAAACGTACACCAAGGGTTCATCGGCAGTAGCTGCAAGCAGTATGTGTGTATGGGCCCCTTTTTAATTTTTATTATAGGTCTGTTCATTTACTAAAAATTGTTACGAATTTGTAACAAAATCGTGAAAATGCATAAAAATATTAAATAATACATGAAACTGTGTAAATTTTTTCAAATGAAATGTAAATTTGAAGAAAAAAAATCAATTTAAGACATTATCAAACAAAATACACCAGAAAAAGTTCAATAGTATCACGATTTCCATCCATGTTTCTGATATGAATAAATTTTTTTTACAAGTAAGAGTCCGAACACAATGTAACGATTATTTACAGCGGCCCGGTTTTCCATACGTTAATCTTTTCAGTTCGGTGATTTAAAGAGGAATCACAACAAATTCAGTATTCTTTTAACGCTTAAACAAAACAAAATTTACATAAAAATGTTGACCATTAACACGTGAAGCTCAAATTAATTTTTTTGTTACGGGTCATGGTCTTTTAAACATCCAATTTTATGCTTTTAGAGATGGTTTAAACAATGTACTGATTTGGTTTTTAAACACATTTCAAACCAAAAAATAAAGATCTGGTCTGAGCACAGATTTATTAGCACAAAAGTTTAAAATTTAAGATGCATTAGAGACATTTACCAGCCTTAACGAAAACCCCTAATATTAAATAGCTACGATAAGTAAAAATTTTTTGTTGGACATACTACACATAAATTCACATTTTATTTAAGAAAGTGAAGGGCGTATATTCTAAAATATGCATTCGTATTTAAGAAAAAATATTGAATGAGTCCACATTTTGCAATGCTTTTCAAGCACACACTCATATACTTGCTCATATACTTATCCGCTGATTTGACCTCTTCCACACACTTGCCAAATAGATTATTTACTTTCAAACACTATAGCACACACATGCAACCAACCTGCATACATTTTAATAAAAAAAAACAATTACTCACCATAAAAGTTTTCATTGTCCACATCCATTTTTAAACTTGTTTTTTTAGCTTAATTATTTATTTCAGTAAATAACATATTATTTGTTTAGAATTTCTTTTTAATTTCGCGATTTTCTACATCACAATTGTTAAAAATAATCACCGGCCGTACAAAATAATTTAAGGGATCACAAAGTAGGAAAAGAAAATATTTTTGTCGACGAGGCAAAAGTTTAACAACAACTGAAAAAGAAAATGTCAAAATTGGTTTATTTGTATAGTGCTGCCAATTGAAATTATATTTAGGGTCTTACCCCTTCAACAATTATTGTATATATTGAGACCACTTTGAATATATCGTACAGACTACCGTAAATGAAACATTCATTAAGCGGCCCATACACTTGCAATATAATTGTGCAATTTTTCGCATAGTACAATAATATCGCCAAGGTGTATGCCATATTCGAACGTTGCACAATATATTGGCAAATATCAAAAGAGTTTTGATTTTTATTGTGCATTTAATACAATTGTGTAATGTGGTGGCATTATTGTTCAATGTTGTTTACTTTTTCACTGTCACGAAAATTGGACAGTATTTTCTTTGAAAATATTGTGCATTTCTTGCATACTATAGGTCAAAACGACAATAATGTACATATTACATAATATGCAATAATATTGTTTAATCGATGGGTCGCTTTAGTTTACTAAACCTAATGATAAAAGAGTGGGAAGAATGATCTGGAGGCCTATATTTTTAAAGATATCAAAGTAGCTTTAAAAATATATACATATAATGATGGTCCCTTATGCTGCCTAAAAATATATTAGTTGGTGATTCGGATTTCAAGTGAAAAAATTTGCTAAAATGACACTCTCTTTTCAGGTTGTATTCGTGTACACACTATAATATTTTGTTTTGCAGTGCTAGTAATTTTTTTATTTGATATGTATCCAATTTTTGACAAATTCAACATTACCTCCATGTTCAAAAACAAAATACACTTAAATAATTGTATTTTGCATCACATTATCAAGCTCGAAAGCTCTGCCTATATGTTTGGAACTTGATATTAAAGTTTTGTTCGAAATCTCCAACTACCAGCCTACCTAAGCAGAACTTTGTGTCCATTGAACTAATCAGCTACTGCCGATGAACCCTTGGTATACGTGTGTGATTGATATTTTACCATAAATCATATCAATCATCATTTAAAATAAAAATGTATAAAATAAACATGCCTTTGAGAACAAACAAAAATTATTTATAGAATTGAAGAAATTAATTAAAAACGTATTTTCCTTACACATAATTTTTTAAGAACTTATTTTTTGTTTGTTTTATTTCATTTTTTGTTTGTTTTACTCTCTTTTTTTCATTAAAATTTCAAATTAAAAAAAAATACATATCAGAAAAATGAATAAATTCATTTTTTGTTCATTTGAAAAACTGTCAGCAGTATGAGTTCATTTCAAAATCAAAACTATTTTGATTTTTCCTACTGCATTGCCTGTTTGACAAATATATTAACAATAATAGAAAATTTACCAATACATGCTTATCGCATGAGCATGAGCAGTATGTGTGTATGGGCCCCTTAATATAAAAAACAATGTAAATAACTACAAAGCAAACATTAAAATTTTGACACTTTTCTTTCTGTTTGTTTCTACCAAAAGAAAAATTTGCGTATTTTTTATGTTGTAATTTTGTTATAGAACTGATGGATTCACAGTTGTAGACTCACAAATCAAAACTGAACACCGATATAGGCGAACACTTCAAAACTGATCGTTGCGGAATTCGGCCCCTGGGCATTTTACTGTTGGGTGCTTTAAAAAAATCGTGGACTCTTTGTCCATTCACTAATATTGCTGTCTGGCAGCATCGACTTAAATATTTTTATTTCTTTTAAGCTAGTTAGAAAAACGCTTGATTATCATCACTGATAATGGCTGCCATTATAAAATTAATTTATTTGTTGATGATTTTTTACATAAAAAATGGAAAAGGTATTTAAAAGCTGTGTAAAATTCGAATACAATCAAAAGAAATAAACAAGCAAAGTGTATATTTTTGGTGAAAAAGATGTTTTATCAATATCTAAAGAAATATATAAAATAAAGACCAGTGGTGCTAGCAGAACTTGTTGGTGTGAATATGTTTATTGTTTGTGTTCTATAAAATGCATTAAAGCAATAAGGAACGCTAGCTAGCGCTTGGAATTACATATTGAAAAATCCAATTTATGTATAATAAAATAATTTTGTATAAATTTAAGGTGAAGTTAGTGGTCGTTTACTAGATGAAAATCAAGAAAATATGGATTTGGAATTAACACATTCAAACAGCAAGGAATTTTCAGTGGTACCTGCACAGAATTCTGTACAAACTCATCCAAGGTATGCAAATTATATAAATTTGATCATAAAAAAAATATAGTTTTAATTACATAAAAGTACTTTAAGGCTAACATTACTTGAATTTTATTCCTTAAATTCTCCCCACAACTTTTTTTCTTAATGCTTTCCGCCTCGTACGCTAAAAAATTAATAAACCAATAAATCCTTGTAGGAGACATTCAAAATCAAAAAGACGCATGAAAAGAAGGTAACCTCCTACCGTTTGTTGCAGTTTGTTTTGATTTTACAATGTTTAAATGTTGTTTGATTTTGATACTTTATTTTTTAGACCGTTATGTTCTTGTTTTCAAGCATACTATTCTTAACTTTTGATATTGTTCATACATGTTATAAATTTGATGATCTCTATTATAGATTCAAATGTTATTCATGTGAAGCTCCATGTGTTGATCCCTCGCAACATGCCCATATGTGCCAGAATGCTATACAGGCAAGTATATGTAAATTTGTTTGAGTGTGTAATTAAAATAATTGTGAACCTTTTTAATTCAGTGTTACAAGTCAAGAACAAGAGATGCTTTTGGAGAAGAACGAGTTACTCGCGGATGTACAACAACACCAGATCAAATACCTTTAATATGTAACCAGAATAATGTAAATACAATGGGTGGGCCAAGGAAACGTAATACTCAAGCCTACATTAATGTTATCTGCTGTACAGGAGATTATTGTAACGATGGTGCATTTCCCGAGTTACCACCCTTAAACGGTACATTGATGCTAAATGCTAAAATTAAAAAAAAAATACTTATCGTTTTTTTAACAATATAAATGAGAAAATAATATAAAGGGAGTACGATAAGAAACTTTTTTCAAAAACCAAACTAACAATAAATAATTTTCCTAATTACAAGCGTCGTGTATCAAAAATTTTTGCATCGTGACCTACTAGGTATGAAGTTAAAATTATTAATAATTTGTTTTTTCTTTGCAGCTGAAGTAACGCATCTTAGCGCTGACAGTAGTAATTTACTTAAAATGTCATTTGCTATACTTGGACCGTTCGTTATTATCTCAATACTAGCATATATAGCAATATATTTTATAAGACGAACGCACCGTAAGCGCTTGGAATACTCAAGGGCTAAGCAAGACCCAGACTCGTATTTGGTAAATGATGAACTCTTGCGCGTTACTAGCGCTGGAGACAGTACACTCAGGGTATATTAAGAAATGTTTTTTCGTACTTAACTTTATATAAATTTTCAATTCGTTTTTCTGCTTTTGTGCTATTTAGGAATACCTACAACATTCAGTTACGTCTGGTTCAGGATCAGGATTGCCTTTACTTATACAGCGAACACTGGCCAAGCAAGTGACGTTGGTGGAATGTATTGGACGCGGAAAGTATGGTGAAGTGTGGCGTGGTCACTGGCATGGTGAAAATATTGCTGTGAAAATCTTCTTCAGTCGTGACGAAGAATCCTGGAAACGAGAAACAGAAATATACAGGTAGATAATTATTATTATTGGTCAAAATAATTGTTAACATTAAAACTTGAAATTAATTTCAGCACTGTGTTACTGCGTCATGAGAACATATTAGGCTTTATTGGTTCGGATATGACATCACGCAATTCATGTACCCAATTATGGCTTTTAACACATTACTATCCACATGGGTCTCTGTTCGATCATTTAAACCGGAATGCCTTAAGTCATCGCGATATGATCTTAATATGCCTATCAATTGCAAATGGTTTAGTTCATTTGCACACAGAAATATTCGGTACAGAGGTAAATGAAAAAAAAAATAAAAAATGAAATTTACAGGACATGTGTGTGATATACATAAATACTTTTCAGGGGAAACCTGCTATGGCTCATCGCGATTTGAAATCGAAAAATATTTTGGTTAAACCAAACGGTACATGCGTCATTGCCGATTTTGGCCTAGCCGTAATGCATTCAAATGTTACGGGAAAATTGGATCTAGGCAATAATCCTAAAGTAGGTACAAAACGTTATATGGCTCCGGAGATTTTAGACGAAAGGTAAAATTGTTTTCTTTTTCTTACGAAATGAAATATGCCTTTGGTTTGATATATTGTGTAATCATTACAGTATTGATATACATAACTTTGAAGCACTACGACGTACTGATATCTATGCATTAGGCTTGGTGTTATGGGAAGTCTGCCGACGGACTATATCATGTGGCATTGCCGAGGAATACAAAGTGCCCTTTTATGATGTGGTGCCATCTGATCCCAGTTTTGAGGATATGCGTAAGGTTGTGTGTGTTGACAATTACCGACCTTCCATACCAAACCGTTGGAGTTCAGATCCTGTAAGTATATTTGTTATTCATTATACTTTACGGCGGTGAATGTAATAATTTTTATTGGTATTAAATTTAGCTTTTAGCATCAATGGGTAAACTTATGAAAGAATGTTGGCACCAAAATGCAAATGTACGCTTGCCTGCATTGCGTATTAAAAAGACTATACACAAATTGGCTTCCGCAGATGAAAAGCTGCGCTTAGATTATGATGAAGTTTGTGTTTAGGTTAACTTAGTTTCTATATTTTAGTTTAAAGAAGTATAGAAAGCCTTATTTCATAACTCAACAGGCTAAGTTGATTTTTGTTAATTCAATTTTCAAACACCTTTGCCTATTATTCGACAACTACACATCGAAAGAAGTCGCTTTCGTATTTCAATATAAAAAAACATGCAAATTCGAACATTGTAGACTAGATTCGAATTACAGAACTTTTATATATTAATACAGTAATATACCAAATAAGTTTTTCCGCTATTATCCATAATTAGGATTAAACTGAACGTTCAAATGTTTAATTTGAGATCGTTTAAAGCCTTTGGATATTTAAAATATTGAAACTTCTAACATACATACATATATATAGTTCGAATAGACGGACATGTCCCACATAAAAAATGTGTTTTTTTTTAAACTTTGTTTATCTTGCATAGTTAATGCATATTTTGGTGTAGTTATAATCCTATAACTTAAAAGTTTAACTCACTGTTTCTGTAAAAAAAATAAAATTTTTCGGTTGGGAATTTGTATTAAAACAACAAGAAATTTTCGAGTTTTTTATTGTTTCGTCAATATAAAATCGCAAACAAAAATATTTATTTTATTTAAATAACAAAAATTAAAAATTTTAAAAACCCCCGAATATATCTAGAGAAGACGTGATATCTTCTAAACGGCTGAACCGATTTTCTTAAAACATGACTAAGAACCCTCTTGATCAAGTCACTTTTCCAACAGAAAAAACTAAATCAAAATCGGTTCAGCCGTTTGGTATTTACATGGGCTCGTACAGACACACCGATGCCCAGACGCATACTACAAACTTATAACAACCCATTTTTGGTCGGGGTTAAAAAATAAGCATTCAGTACTTTTGATTATTTAGAAACACAATATTTAAGTTTTATATTTTATAAAGTAACTTTTAAGTTTAGGGTGTATAAATTATTTAATACAGAAAAAAATCAAAATACGTTATTTAAAAGTATTTTTTATATAAATAGCATTAAATTAGGTATAAACAAATAAGTTATTATACAATTTCTCTTTATCATCTGTTGCACAGAATATAATACGAATAAAACTTTAACAACCGGCCTTAAATAATAACAAATTTGATAAAAATAAATATTAAACTGTGCCTTTTTTTCAAGAGTAAACAAACACCCTTAAAAATTAAATTTATGCTTTAATCATGCTTCCATTACCGAATTTTTCTTTATTTACATGTCAAACTGTTCCATCATGTGCCATTTTCAAATTTAATTTTATTTCAAATAGTTAAAAGCATGTTTTCGCTTTAAATAAAAACATTTTAATATATCCTAACTTCTCAATATTATTAAAAATAACATAAGTTTTTCTTAATATAAATTTAGTGGTCTTTTCTTAAGAAGTTAAGTTTAATGTTTAATTATCTAGAGATGTAGTCTATAATAGTTGTAAGTAAATACAAAAGATAATGAAGTGTTGTATACAAACATTTGTACAAAGCAAAATTTTTTAAACGTTAATGTAAAAATGTAATGGTAATATATATTTTACATATAGTATTAATAAAATAATATTGATTAAAGTATAATTGTATACTTGATATACAATAAATATGTACATTAAATATAATAAAATTACTTTAACATACATACCTACATATGTAGTACGAGTGTATATCGTTAACTTAATACGAAAAGGCCCTAACTCATGTTTTTCATAGTTTACAGGAGGAGGAAAAAACTAAATAAAAAAAGATGCAATATTGATAAAAAATTTTGTTAAACGCAATTTTTATTAAAAACACTACAATTTTAGTGTTATATTAGATTGATTAATTTTTTTAACTTGGTTTAGTAATGTTTAGTTGGGGCCTTTTCGTATTAAGTTAACGATATGTGTAGTATGTTACTTTTCATGACCAAAATATCAAAGGTAATGTAAACGAAGCTTTGCTCACACTAGGCAAGTAAACAGAAATTTCTTATTTATATATAAATTTTAAATGAAAAAAATGCACAACAAAATAATGGAAAGAGATCAAAGACAAAAAAGCAAAATCGTATATGAATCGTAAAAAATTCGGATAGGAAAAATTATTGAAAGACTTTAATTTTAAAAATTCTGTTCGAATGTGCAAATATCTATAGGGATCTTTGTAAAAAATATTTTTCGTTTTTAAATCTTAAAAAACCGCATAGGTTAGGTTTGGTAAGCAGGTTGCTGAGAATAGAAAGTAAGTTTTCAGCTCGCTTGACTACAAATAATAGGTCCCTTTGTGTAACCTGAGAAAGAGGGAAGAAATGAGACGATGCAAGTAATAACAATAAAATAAAATGGAATTACTCTAAACACAATATGGAGAATTCCGTTAACCAGGTACTATTAGTATTAAGTATCAACTCGCTATATACTCAATACCGAGATCAATTTATTAGATTATGCACTTACCTAGTATTTTTTTGGGGTTTTTATCTTTAAACTAAAAAGATATTTACAATTTTTGGCGTTATTCATGTTTAGTTTGTATATGTTGCTGATAGCTTTATATGTGTGTTATTTTTTGTATTGTATTTTTGTAGAATTGCATAGACCTAATAAATAAACCTTGCTACCTACTATAGTTTATGCTCAAAATCACAGAGGATATACAGAGATGTCACGAGACGGGAGATAATTTGTGTTTTCGTAGGTCTTGCGCACTCTGTCACTGCGAATCCTTAAAGCTTCTTTCGTAGTGGCAATTTTTTAGCTTAATTTAAATTTATGCTTTGTAACCTCATTCGCATGTCGATTTTTGTAAATAAATGGTAAAAATTTATATTTTTAATGAAAATGCTTCAAATGAGATATGAAATCATTTTAAAACAATTTTTAATTGCCTTTTTAATAGCAATAAGCTATTTCGAGTTCTGTTTTTTGATTCAACACAACAAATTCTTTCATTTAATTTTGTAAATGTGTATGGATGTATGTATGTATGTACACGTGTTCGTTTTACAAAATACAGATTTTCTCATGTTTGTTTTATTATTTTGTTAGCATCTTAATAACAAATATACTACAGTTGTCCCTTTCTCGCAGTTCCTGCACCACAAATGATTCTAGTTTTTTTTTTTCATAAGTCACTTTCTACAACTCTGGTCTACTTTGTGCTCAAAATGTTTGTTAATCTTATAGTTTGCACTTGAAACGCCACATGGTTGACCGAAATGGTATTTTAAAAAAGTACTAAACATACAACCATGTGACAAGCGCACAGAAACTTTTGACAGTTTATTTTATACAATTTGTGTTTACAGAAAAAAATAAGTTTTTACTTCTGTTTAAAAGAGGCAAAATAATTTAGAAAAATATAAAATTGTGACCAAAATCCCTCAAAGCAAAAGAATAAAATGTCAGACTGTGCCGAAACCACGCAGCAAAGAATGGATCGACGTAAGAAGAGGACGTCCACCAACCAATACATGCTGTACATCGAAATGATGGAAAAAGATGCCGTGTTTGCCACTGGACGCATACCGCGAGAATACGACTCCAATTACTTGACAAAAAAATGGAAGGAACTATCAGACAAATTGAATAGCTGCCCCAGTGGTCCTACATTGACTGCCGAAGAATGGCGCAAGGTAAGTTGATAAGATGATATCATGGACATAAACTTCAGCGAAGAAATTGTCAATTTTGCGATTTTATCCAGCGCCTGAATGACTGGAAAAATACAACAAGATGCAAGTATAGGCGAAGCATATCGGGGGAAAAGGATATAACCATGACCTCTTTGGAATTAAGAGCATTGGAGTTATTCGGTAAAGTACCTGCAACTGCGCCGCCTGACCAGATTTCGCATTTCAAGTCGGAAAAATACGACGAAGATGATGAAATGGAACATATACCAACAACAGAGACATTCCAGAAACAACTGCAGGCAGCCGTGGAAGAGGCCATCGGAGATGACGAAGCCGAACACATGGTTCAAACCGACCATGAAGACCATGAAGAAATTGTACCCGAAAACACGCACAGTACTACGATAACAACACATGGCGGTAGTGGAGGCTCAAATAATGGTAATTCTGTTGGTGGAGGCACCACATATCGTACCATTGTTGTCGAAGATAGTGCTTATCCCGAAGAAGATAATCAAGATGAACAATTAGAATTTATTACACATCGTCGTTCTACACTAGCACCATCAAACACAGGCTCCGCAATACAAACTGCTGTTGTGACAACGGGACCCTCGGCGACAGTGACGAAATTGATTAATGGCGATATTCCGCTAAAGCGAATGCGATCACAAATTTCTGATCAAATTATATATGAAGGTAAATTCAAATTGACATTTATTTGCACCTGCACAAAATTTAGTTGATTTCCATTAAAACATCAAAAGATTCAATACTGTTTACACCAATTTTTTTTACGTTTTTAAAAAAACCATTGATTGATTGACTGAAATTTTCCCCAAACTACAAGCAAACAACGGCAATATAGCTAATTCACGCACCTTTCTTTAAGTACAGTGGTTCATTTTTTAGTACAATTCGGATAAAACGATAGTTGTATTACTTAGTTCTACTAGATTTTAAGTTAATTTCGACAAAATAGTATAATAATCAGTATAATATTCAATACTAATACTAGAGAAAAAAAAATAATGATGAATTTCATTACTTTCAAAAATATTAAAAAACTAATATATCGAGGGTTTGTATTCAAAAAGTGCTATTTGCAATTCTTGAATATTTTAGTAGACAAAATAAAACTGTAATTTTCTCGAAGTCCTAGAGCAATAACTGTATTTGATTAACATTAGTAGAATTAATATGTATTCTGTAAATGGTACTATTCATCAAAATTTAGTTATAACCCTTGCACTTTGAGAAAATAACAGTTTTTTTGCGCTCTTCAAAAATTTTCAAGCCTTGCAGATAGCACTTTTTTTAATATAAACCCTCGATATGAAAATACTATGTACATAAATATGTATAAGAATATATGATTTCGTTACATTTCATGGCTCCCCAGTCGTTGAGATAATAATTAAAGTTAGAAAAAAGAAAGCTTAAAATAATAACAACCATGTCCAACTAAGCAGTGGTCTACATACTTGACAGATTCAGAAGATCTTCTAGTAGTTTTTTACGATATGTATAAATCGTTAAATGGTTGCTTGGCAAATGATAAAAAGATCGGGCAACACGAATTAAAAATGATTTTTTAAAAGCATAACAATATATTCTAGGAATAATAATTTGTGGGTTTCTTACTGACCGAGAGAAAATAAATCTATTACAAAGAGTGATTGGATTGCGACTTCTAATGAAACTGTAGAAAAAAATTGCACTCCTAAAAACAAGAAAGTTTTGAAACGACCAGCCAAGAAACTGACATGCAAATTCTGAAATATCGTCAGGAAAACCAATGTTCTGTACAAAACGAACTATCATGTTGACAATCCGTTTAAGTTTAGACACGATGCATTAGCACCCGATACAGCCTCACGCCCATATAGAACAAGAGGCATTAGTAAGGCGTAAGACAGTTTCTTTCTAATGTAGAGCGGTAAATACATGTATGGGAAATTTACTAAATTTTGCTCAGATATAAACGCACTAAAACATTAATACTTTTTATTATCAAAAAAAAGTACAAATCAAGGAGAAACAAGTATAATGTGTATTTTATAGAAACAATTTCATTTTAAAACGAAATGTTTATAAAATAGAAATTATGCTGAGTACACATCTGACATTTCTTGTGTGGTCATTTTGTTGTGCCATTTTTAAAAAACGAAAAATATCAGAAATGACGAACGTTGCCACTAGTACACAGTATTGCGATGTCACAAAATGCCATAATGTGTACTCGGCATTTTCAAAACAAAAGCACACGTTTTAAAACTGCTTCGTTATAAAAATAACGATGGCAACAACTGGCATAAGGGTGAATGTTAGGGTATCTCACTCAACTCAATGCTATAGTATAGTTGCACAAGTTATTTTTATCTAATCCAAGCTAGAAGTTCAACTGAAATATATTTTAGCAATGCATGTAAATAACGCTGTGTTGACTTCACTATTTAGATCCTGTTACAAGCCCAAATATTTCCTTTCCTGGAACCGTTTGTGATCAAATTGCATACATAGTTCGAATGTTGAAAGTTAAATTGATAAAAAGTATTTGTAGAAACAATCTTTATTGATACTCTGCAAATAAATCTGCACGATATATAAGCGCTGGCGCTGGGCAACATACATCTGCAGAGGAGCATTAAAAAAATATTTAATGATAATATTCATTCCTTTAAATTTGAGAATAATATAAATTTAAAAATTAATTATTATGATAAAATTCCTTATTAAATATTTCTTATGGAAACGTTAAACAATTTTTTAAAGTGTTTAAAATACCCTAAAACAAGTGTTGTAGATCTACCTCTTTTTAAAGTAAGATTTGTTGGAAACTATAACTTTTTCATATCGAATCTAGCTTAACATTTATTTTATTATTTTTTTGCTAATTAATTAATAATTTGTATGATTACTATTTCATAATTAAAAAGAGCATTTGTTAAGATCTTGATTCCGCGAGAAATTGTTCCCTTTTCCAATTATAATGTTTTGATTGCCCATATATTTTTAAAAAATCTTCTTGTTAATATACATATACATATATGATTTCAGTTAAAAAAGCGCCACATGCAACACGAACCTTCACAGTTTCACATCCTCACATACAACAACACCAAACACAACCACAGCAACAGCATCATCATCTCCCACAGCAGCATATTATTAGCCAAGAAATACCAACGACATCATCTGGGACCTTGGGAGGACAAATGTTGGCTTCACAGGACGTGCGCGAAGTTGCCAGACAGCTGAAACGTATTGCCGATATTAAAGCCGAAAAGCTTAAATTTAATATAGCTCGTTTTAAATTTAATAATCCCGGTTTTAGTTACAACTTCCATCCATCATAGTAGAATTACCTGTGGCAAAAATATTAAATACCCTCAACTAAGAAACAAAATAATTTTAAGGTTTTAATCTATTGTCACACAAACTCAATACTAAATGATTTACTTTTCTTTTTTAAAATCTATTACTTTTTATTTCAAAGTAAATTTTTTAAGAATTACATATCGCTCATTTACTTCAATAGTGGCACAACTCAAAAAAAACCAGTTTTGCAGAAAACTCGTTCTAAGTTTTCAATTTGCATACAAGTCAATAGAGAAATGAAACAAAAATCTTCTCTCAGGCTATTTATATGAAATTTTTACACAAGATAAAATACGAAATGCTGCATCTTTCTGTATTATTAACTCAAAAAATGGGGTTTGAAGTAAATGTGCGATATGTCTATGAAAAAATTAATATTCATGTTTAATACAATAATATACTACATATTAGATTAAAAACTTGTTTTAGTCGTGAATGTAAAATATTGTCATCAAATCGAGTGCTAAATATATTTTCTCTATTGTTTTCTTATTTTTATATTAAATTATGATTTTATTTTTATAAAGATATCAATTCAAAATCTGTACTCGATTTTTGTTAAGACCGTAAAAAATTACATTGTCCTAACGTAGCAATCCTTTTTCATAGTTTATTAAAATTTTCACTAGGCCTATAACTTATTTAAACAAACAAATAAATATTTCTTTCTTTTTAAGTAAATTGTAACAAACAATAACGTTCAATTCAGCTTATAGTCATTTTAGTCTTAGAAGCCATTTTAATTTAATAAAGAATATATGCAAAATTTTCAATTTATTATTGAAATATTTAATTGAAACTTTTATTTTTATGTAATTTTTGAAAATTGTTCATAAACTCAATGTTTATAGATAAATAAGTATATAAAACAAAATAAAGACTTAAAAGCAGATAAAGAAATATTCTCCTTAATTATGAATAACATGTCTCTTGAAATTTTTTCCATATTCCCTGTTTCCTATTGTTGTATTGTTTTAAACAAAATTCGCCTAATACGAAACCCTACACTTTTCCCCGGGAACGGAGTAGGTCTTATGAATGCCAATTAAAGGGAGAATGTGATGACATATCTTGATAATAATTCCACCAAAAAATTAGCAAATCGCTCATTTACTAAAACAATGTCATAACTCAAAAAATAAAATTTTTGAGTTAATGACGCAAAATTAATGCTCATATCCGTCTTGTATAAAAGTTTCATCAAAATATAATGTTACTCAACTCTTGAGAGAAAACTAAAATTTTCTTTTTCTTTTTGTGTATAAATTGAAAACTTTGAATTGGTTTTTTTTTTGAGTTAAGACGTTGTTTTGGTAAATTAACGATATGTAAGTGTTTAACGTTTTAGTAAAAAATTTCATAAATATTCCCCCTTATCGTTGTTGGCGTTTTTCGACTTCAAATTCGACTATTTGTGGTTGATTAAAGAAAACAAACTACATTTTTCTTTTATATAGTACAAAACGCCAACGTTTGAGGAACCACTTTTGTAGTAAGTTTTAACTAAGTTTACGCTTTCTTCGGTTGTTAAACAATCAATATTAATTAAAAGACAATTCAGATGATATATGTATTTAACAGCTGGCAGCCTCGTCAGACCACCGTTTTTGAGATCCCTAAATGTATGTATGTATAACCCTGTAAATATTTTAGTCAGCGTTTAAAAAACTGCAGTCGAAATAGCAAAAGTCGTAAAATTATGCTTTTTCATCGACCTTACTATTGTTTGACTGTCCAATCACAACCTGTTGCTCATAGTTCTTCTACTGAATTTCAAAGTGTCGTAGTTGTGTTAACTTCAACTAATAAACGAATAACTATACAAAACGAAGAGCTTCAACTATCGACATGTTCGAAAAGTTTTCGGTTTGAGTGACGGCTGCTTTAAATAAATACGAAGTTAATGAAGCAGAAATGTTTGTGTGTATGTGTTTGAATGTGTGTTTTGTGTGTGTATGAGTGTTTTTTCCTATATTTACAAATATAATACTAAGACAACAACAACAACAATTCTTCCAGTAAGCAATTAAATACGCAACGCAATTGAAACTGCAAAATCAAAAGAAAGGAAAAACACTCAACATCTCTACTACGATAACTTAAGAATTTATTTAAAACAGCGCGCTGACACAGAAAACTTTTCGAACATGTCGAAAGCTGAAGCTCTTCGCATTGTATAACTATTCGTTTATTGTGCTAAATTCTACAACGACACTTGAATTTTCAGAAGCAGTAGTAGGAGCAGAAGCAAACGAAAATTAACAAATGGGAAGTTTTTAAACGCTGATTTTAGTTAAAAACCTAAATTTTATTAGTATGTATCAAGCAAAAGTTTTATCCTCCTCTTGATCTCACTAATTTTAATGGACGAAAATTTTGGATCTTGTTTAAACATTTATGTTTCTCTCTTTGGTTTTTCAGCAAGAGTTTGTATACTTTTAATCAAATTGAAAAATTGAATATTTGCGAATATTTTGAATATCATCTTGTTGATACTTTTATTCAAATAAATTATTGTTCAAATTTAAATTATTCTTTTACAATGCCTAAAAAAGAATGGGCATTGTGGGACATCTGTTAAAGTGATGTTGTTGACCTTTTTTTCTATCTGAGAAGTTTTTTTTTTAATTTTGATGTAAAATTAAATTTAGTTCACGTTTGTGTTCCTATTGACAACTATGTGAAAAGAAAGATGTGGAATTAAAAGAAAAAAACAAAAAAAAAAGACAAATAAGTGTTTTAAAGGGTACTTTTAATCGTGATGTTACTTCTATTGCAAAAAAGTAACGTTAGTTTCTTTTGGCTGTACGTGTTTATATCGAAAAAAACTCAACATAGATACCAAGGTACGTGTCGCATAGCTGCGTTAAATATACTTTATTTTGATTCAATACCTTTCTTTATAAGTTTCAGAAAAACGCTGAAAATCCGTCAACGAATAAATTCTTCCGCTAAAATTCCCGCTGGTGGTTTTTAAATAGACTTGCCGCTAATGACAGCAAAATACAGTCATATATAGCGGGAAAACCGCCGTTTTGGCAACACTGTAAATAACAGTGATTAAAAAAGATAAAAATTAAAAAAAAATCTATGAAAATATGAATTTATTTGGAAATGCTTTAGCACCTACACAACACTATGTAACAAAATCTTTTAGCTAAAACAATAGCCCAATTCACAATCTTGTGCAAATGGTCTTGCAACGTAGCATGCAAAATGGTATAGTATTTTGAAACTCACCAGTAAGAATTGTTAAAAGGTGAATATCAATATACTATACCATTATGCACATGCTACGATGCAAGGCCATTTGCACAAGATTGTGAATTGGGCTAATGAAAGATATATTTTAATATTAAAAGTTAAAAGGTACAAAAATTATACACAGATTTTATGGTATATGAAATCCTCAAAAATTGTCTCGAATATAGTCTGTGTATAATTACATAACTATATAGAAGATGGTGTAATTTGTTCCTTAAAGATGATAGATATGGTTATCTAATTTGGATTCCTCAAAATACGAATTTTAACATAATTAAATCAAACAAAGAAACAAAAATAAGTTCACACAGAAATTAAAAACAAACTAAACACTATTTAAATGAATACCATATCTTAGCTGTTTGTTTGTAACGAGCTTTCTTCAGTGATACTTATTAGAGTTGCAATTGATAGTCGTCATTCAGCAGTCATTCCTTCAACTGTACAATAACGACAACAGTGTCAGAAAAATACGAAGGACTGACAATCCAAAAATATGGTCATGGTCATGGATGGTATTGCAAATGATGCGTTTTCCTCAAAATCTTTCTCTTTTTATTTCTACCTCACCGCTTGTTGCTACATTTTATTAGTTGTGTACAGCAGAAACAACAAAAAGCAATAGATGTTGCTGCCACTTCACAACTGCTGCTGTGTAGTTCGCAATATTTTAATTTTTTTTGTCCTCAAGTAGAAGTATTTTATGTTTGTGTGCATCGTTATATTCTCGTTGGAGTCATTGTTGTTACTTTTTGTTGTTGTTGTTGTTGTTGTTGTTGTTGTTGTTGTTGTGTATTTGTAAGTCCTCTACTGTCCTTGTTGGTTTTTGTTGTTGCAATGTTCTGGTAACATTTGTTTTAAATTGCAGTCAGTTTCTAAAACAAATTGTAACTATGCGCATAATTGCAAAAGTACATTTAACTACAACGAATCGAAATAAAAACAATCATCAGTCAAGCAATTGTAACAACAAGCAGCAAACTGACTGACTTGAGCATTACAACATGGGGCAAGGGTTACCGTTGGATTTTAAAAAAGCAGTGGCGCGAAAAATTGTTGTAGGAAAATAAATGTACTCGTATATCAAGACGTGCGACAATAAAATAAATTGATAATTTTTTTTGTTTTGTATTTAACCCCCTGTTTCTACAACGCAGACGTTCGACTTGAGTATAAAATTTGTATTGAAAGCACTCATCTTTTTGAGTTTTTTTCATAAAAATTTTGAAGAAGAGTGTCCTACTTGACTTGTGGACACTGTAAATATAAATAAAAAAATAGATATTAAAAAATATTTTTTTTTTGGTGAAAATGTTTCAATATAAAAAATTATAAAAATATTAAGAAGTGTTAGGTTGTGTTAGGTTAGGAAGGGTGATGCTATAATGCACCTCCACTCGAAGACCCATTTGGATCCATTGTGATTCCCTTCTATTGCCCGTTAAAAGTTAATATTCACCCCAATTTGTATCCAAAAGCGACCCTATTATCCGTTGTTAAGTCACTGAATTCCCATGATGAAGTCCTGATATCCTCCAGTTTCCACCTCCTGATATCAGTAATGCTCTCCTGGAAATGTCTGCTCGGCCATCTAAGCCTATGACGTTGCAGCTTCCGGCAGTGACAGACAATATGTCAATAGTTTCTTGTTCCTCTTCATCCCCGCACGTCCTACAGAAATCTGTAGTGCCAGTTTCTCAAATGTAGGTGCTTGCTCTGATCGAACAGTGATTACTTAATGCGCCTATCATGATTTGCATGGCCTTCCTATTCACATCCAGTAGCACTTTGGATCTTTCTGCGTCAAGTTTTGGCCACATATCCCTAGAGACTCTACAATCCTCCCTACTTCTCTACCCAATTACTGAGTTCCCTATATTAATGACCTATTGTTAGCTTCAACGATCTGTCACACATTCCCTCATCTAACGCTAACCTTATTCTTGCCAGCTCAATTTAATTTAATTTACCTCAAGACTGCTGTGGCCAGGAACCCAATATAGTCTGACACTATATTTGTCCATAAGCAAGTTGAAGTCACCCATACGGTCACTAAAAAGTTTCGATTTGACATTATGTCCCTTGAAAGCTCTTAGCGCTGCCTGACTGCCAATGAAGAAGGTTATCTTCTCACCTTCAGCCCCGAGGATCGCCAAGAGCTCAGCTTGGAAAACGCTGCATTAATTCGGTAGTCTAAAAGAACTACGAATGTTCGTTTCCAAGATATAGACAACAGCCCGTGTGCCTTCCCATATTTTTGACTCGTCTTTAAATACCGCACTAACCTCATAGAGCCTATTGGATTTGACCCAATAGTCCCTATCAAGAACTGCCAGTGAGTGTGTTCTACTAAAATCAATTTCAGCGACCTTATAGTCCGTGAACCCAGCGGTTACGGATTCCTGATCACTAAAACTGATCTCATTTAAGATTGATGTGTGACCTGTTTGTCATTCTTGTTCTCACCAAACCTGTTTCTACGACTCTAAGGAGACTTTTAGTCACCGTTCCCACCACAAAGTCCTCTATAGCAAATAGATGAATAATGACATCAAAGGTAGCCTGAGGTGTGCTCCTCTGAGCACCTGTGATGCTAAGCGAGGTTCACGTCTGAAACTTACCTTTTAATATCCTGTAACTTTCCTTCATCAATGCCTCTTACCATACCACCCAACCATAGGATATAACCGGTCTGATAACCGATGTGTAAATCTAATTTACTATCTTCAGTTGCAGAACCCAGTTCCCTCCCATGGAGTTTCTGCATGCATATTAGGCATTGAGCCTTTTCCTTAGCCTTTGCTGCGTGTTTCTTTTTCAAGAAAGCTTGCTATCTAGGAAAACATCCAGGTATTTCGCTCCCTCAGGTAGTCTTAGTTCTACCCCTCCCATCCTGGGCAGTACAAAGCTTTCTATTTTTTATTCTCCGGCAAGGAGGACTAGCTCGGTTTTCTCTGGGTTAAGTCTCAGTCCTTTGCTGCTAGCCAAGGGAAATATATTACCAAAAGTCGACTGCATGACTTCACTGATAGTGGAAAGAAACTTTCCCGTTACTACTAAAACCAACGTCATCCGCATAAGCAATCATCTTCCATCCGCTCCTGCCAAAACGCTTAAGAATTGCGTTGATGGCCAACAACCGTAATAGAGGTGATAAAACTCATCCCTGTGGTGTACCTCTTGTCGCTAATGTCCTCAGTTTTCCCCTTCCCATACTCGGCTTGATGATTCTGCTACTAAGCATGATAACTATCCACTCCACTAGAAATTTGTGAACCCTGAGTGTCAGAGTTAAGAATAATATAATTTTAAGCTTTCGAGTTTTCTATTGATATAATAAATGGCGGGAAACGTATTTGAGTTATGCTAGCATACATCTTGTAATCTTGCTGAAATTTGCACCGTATTTCATTAATATTTAAAGAGGGCGTGGTACCTCCCATATTGAATAAATTTATTGTTGATAAATAAGTTTATTTGTTATAGACTAATCAATTGTCCGACCTTTCAGAAATTTTTCAGAATGTATTAAGGTATGCCTGAAAGATACTTTCACCTAATTTTTGTTCGATATATTAAGTGGGCGTGATATCTCCTATACAAAGTACACATTTGTAGTCGACTATAACCCTCTAACACAGAATACACAGAAGTGAAGAAAGTGACAGGTAAAAATAGCTCCAATCAGGTTTTTTTGAAACTCGTGGAAAAAAGAGAAAAGTATAGTGCATTTGATACTGTAGTGTATTACTACTTACCAATTAACACATCTAATAAAAATTTATTGCACTAGAAAGAAGTATCAAAACAAAAACGCCGACAAAGTTTGAAGGAAAACGAGACAAACAGAAAAATACCCTTATCTTCCGTCTCGTGACACTTCTGTATGTTTTGTGCCTCTAATCAAGCTATAGGTTCTCTTAGACAATATTAGTTTATTATTAATTTTATCAAAATATACTTTAAAGGCCACTTGGCTAAATTTATGTGGTATATAAAATATAAAATGTATGTATATTTTTTTATTTTTTGAAATTTTTCGAACAAAATTTTTTCTTTCACATGGATTTTAATTTCATATCATCAATTCCATGAAAATTCAATCTTGTATATTTCAAACTTTTTTGTTTGTAACAAATCTTCGTGAATAGTTTCCTTCATAAAAATAGTATTTTAATATCGTTTAAAGTTTTTTTTTCAAAGAAATCAAATTCACATTAAATTTTCTGTCGGAGTTTCAAAATTTAAACATTCGGAAATTTTCATAAAACATTTTATTCATGATACCAATCAAGGATATAAATTGGTCGTTTACACATTCAGAAATTTCCATTTGAAATTTTTATTAAAAGATTGTTACTCAATATTAAAGTTTATTTATTTTTACAAAAAATGAAATTATACAATTCAAAGGAAATAGTAATAATAAAAAATTATATGAAAAATTTTCAGGTGAAACAAAAGTAAAATTCTAGACATACTAACAAAACATTTTAAATAATTATTCATAAAATGAGCAAGTGAAATAACAAACAGTAAATTTTTAACAATTTTATTTATGAGATTGTTTTAAATAATTACTGCTCTCATCTTTGAATAAACTTTTTTAGTGAAAAGCTTTAACACCAAATTTATACTATTGTATATTACAATTAAGAGAATATAACAGTGGGCTTGTAAATTAAGGAAATATTTACATATTAATGCACATCAGTCGCAAATTTATATAAAACGAAAATATTGGTTTAGTTAAATCTGAAAAAGGAAAAAATGTCGTTACCCTAAGTCTCCACTAGCCATCGAGTTGGACATGACATGAACATGACGCCTGCAGAGCAACTGTGAAAAATTCATCAAGTTCCTTGTTGTGCTGAACACGTGCGATGTCCATGTTCAGACATATAAAATTATTTTGCGGTAGTGCAATAGAGATGGAATATTTACCAATTTAGTTCTGTCTCTTTTCTTTCTCTTGCATATGATTGCGGACGGCAAATCTCATGGCGGACATTGTTGCTCCGACATATGCTCGGGCATTAATGTCAGAGCATAGAAAGTTGGACATGAACGATCTCCATTAGCCATTTGCGATGTCCGACATGATGCCCATACCAAGTTCCCCCCTAGTTAAGAGCTCAGTGAAAAAAAATGGAAGTCATTCTAGCGGAAGTACATTTTTATTGCTTCCAAGAAATCGATATTTTTAATTTGCCGAGAGTGAGCAAAAACCCATCTAGAAGCTTATTTTAGTCACACAAAACCTTGTAACTTATCCATAGAGTTAGAAAATACACACCAGAATTTAAAAAAAAAATATTTATTTTAAGAAAATTATGAATAATTTTTAGTCTAAAATTTAAAAGTTATTTGCTTAAATTTACATGAAAACACTGGTTCGGTCTTAAATTCATATAAGAAGAAACGAGTTGTTAAAAAAGTCAACTATTTACCATTTTTTCTAGATAAAAATATTATTATAGAACACAAAAAAAGGGAATTTTTCTTAATATCGCTTCCAATTCAGTGACCAGGCATCGAAAAAGAGAACTTCTTGCAATGACAACCCTATGTAAAAATCATTAGATCGGATCGAAATTTGCACTACTTCCGCATCGTAAACTCTACATTTTCATGACTTTTTTGGAGTCTCTTTTTTTACTGGGAAATAAAAAGAGTTCCACAAAAATTAGCCAGCCGTATAAAAGCTGACAGATTGCTACTTCCGTCGACAAGCGGTAACACTGTATGGGACAATAAACAAACAAACTGCAGAGACAACAATAATAAAAGCATTATTAGCAACAGCAGCTCAAAAGCATGAAAATTTGATTCATTAAATGTATGTATGTATTTGTGTACGTATGTATGTATGTATGTATGTATGCATGTATGTATACGGGATATGAGCAGATGCGTTACATATTATATTCAGCTAAAGGGGTGGGGAAATGATTTATCCGTATCCTTTTCTTGTTTTTAACCATATTCATCGATTTCTCTTCCGGGTCAGAATTTCTGCGGAGCATAAATTTGTAAGTTATTGTTAAGGATTAGTAACTTTTATGTGAAAGTCTTCCCGCATAAAATATAAATTTTAAAATTATAAATCTTAGCATTTGAAAATCTGTTCCTCGTTTCTGTAAGGAATATGAGAACTTTTCGAGTCGAAAATTTTTTATCATCCTGTGAAACATAGGGTGAGTAAGAAAAACACTGTATTTTTTGATATTTTTTGTAAGTTTTTATAAATTTTTATGTGAGTAACCCTGTGTCAAAGAGGACATCCAATATAATGACTTCATTTTTCTCGATGCGAGAACTTCTCACAAGTTACAGAAATGAGGCACTGAAAAACCAAAAACCGTTGCTTCTATTTTATGTACAGGGTAGCGCAGAATGACCTATGTGGTTTGAATTCTTTATAACTTTTTTAATTATTATTCTTTCCTTGTTGTTATTTTTCAGCATTTTGTGAAAAAGACTTGGGGAATTAATTATGAATCATTAGATGATCGAACAACATACAAAAATAATTGTATTCTATTTTTCAAATCAACAGTCTATTGTGTTGACACAGCCGTCAGTCGTCAGCATTAAAGCATTTGATTGGAATTTTTCTCCAACATGGATCTGTACGAACCCTTACTGGTGCCAGAAGACCACCTACCGTGCACACTGATCAAAATATTGAAAGTGTACGGGAGAGCATGCAGGGATGGTGCATATCGGTCGATTTTGGAAAATTTTGTTAGGCCAGCTTTGGAAAACCATCCAAACTTGCGGTTTCAACAAGATGAAGTCGCAGCACATAGTGCAGGTGCCTCAATGGCCTTGTTGAGGGAAATATTCGGCGAACGCATTATTTCGCACACAAGCGATTTTAAATGGTCTCCACGTTTAATAACTCCTGACAGTTTTTTTTTGGGGATATTTGAAAGAAAGAGTGTACGTTAATAAACCAAGAATCATACTCCAACTAAAAACCAAAATTCGAAATGAAATTATCGCCATTACACCCGAAATTTTGCGAAAACTTCTGGAAAATATGCTAAAAAGAGCACGTATGTGCGAAGCAGAAAATGGACGTCACTAACAGGATATCATTTGTCAAAGCTAATTGCAAAAAATTATCCAATAATTTACTGTATTTAAAAAAAAAATTATAATAATCGTATAAATAAAAAAGTTATAAACCATTTAAACCATATAAAGGGTCCGCCATCTAACGTTTTTATTCAACTAATGCTTATTTCGTGAATGGTAACACTTAGCTCATGTCCTACGTGACAGATAATTAGTTTTATCCTTCCGCCGAACGAGCCAACTGACTACCCAATGCTTTTTTCGCTTCGCTAAGTGGGTCTGCGATCGACTTACAGAAGATACCGATTTTGCCAAAAAAATCATCTTTTCAGATGAAGCCCATTTTGATCTTGGCGGATATGTAAACAAGCAAAAATGTCGCATTTGGTCCAGAGCTATAATTTCGAAAATGAGCAAGGAGTGGCCGTTACAGTCAATGGCGTTCGTTATGGGGCCATGTTGAACGAATTTTTGTTCACAAAAATTGAAGTGGAGGATATTGGCAACATTTGGTTTCAACAGGACGGCGCTACGTGCCACTCAGCCGAAGCTTAAGTAGTTTTTATAGCATTTAAAAAAAAAGTTATCTGGCGGACCCTATAGTTCATTCTGCGCCACCCTGTATTTACTTTTTGGCGTGCAAAATTAATAAAATAAGTACTCTATGACCTCTTCATTTATTTCGATTTTGAATTGTTTGTTAGTGCATATGCATTTGCTACATTTAGAAACACTTCCGCTGTTGCTGTAGAGAGCTGAAATTTGATATACAAGTAGGTCTAGGTCAGTTAACACCTCGAAAAATCTGGAAAGTCAGACATTTTAATTAGGGGCGGTGCCACACCTCTAAATCTCTGAATAAAAAAAATTTAACGCAAGGTATTTTATTGAAACTTATCATTTATAGTGCTAAGGTCTGCTAAATCTGTGTGAGAGTTATTCGATACAGGCACCAGAGATCAGCAATAAATCGTGTCTTTGCTATTCATACTGGCTCAAGAAATTTTAAATGTAAATGCGTGGACATCGTTTAAACTCAACTTCTCTAATGTACGCACACTCTCAATGACATTAATTTATAAATAAGTTGAAATAAATATGAATGCGACGCTGACATATTCATATTCATACCACACTCACACTTACAAAGCACCTCAGTTTGTTTTCTAATTTCAGGAAAGTACTTATACTACTCGCATTGATTTAACTCATTTATGTGTGTTTATTTAAAAGTTTAGTCATTAAACAGTTTGCAAGTAGTATACAATAGTAGTAAAGAGGGTTGTTTTTCAATTCCAGCAAAAAAAAAAAACAAACAAACAACAATAAGCAACAGAGAAACAAACACACAACCTCATAATGAGAACTTTAATGTTCGCATGCGAAGTTCGTATTGTGTGTCATACTTATTTATTTTGCATCGTCCATAGGCATTGAGTTAAGGAGACTCGAAATCAACAACGTCATAAAAGTTGCTTAGAATGAGTTCGATGCTCACTTAAAACTTTCAAGTGAAAGAAAGAAATTATAAATCATGATTTAACTCTATTCACTTCTTCACTACTCATTTCTTTTCTCTAAGGCCAATTTCACCAACTTATTTAAATATCAATTCATATTTAGAAGTAATTTTTCCATACAAAAATTAATGAAAATCGACATTTAAATATGAATTGATATTTAAATAGAGTTGGTGAAATTGGCCCTAACAGGCACCATCTTAGCCATCTGCTAATTATCAATCCCGGTCTATGCGAGGTCTTTGACCACCGAGAGTAACCTAACCTAACTTTCGTACAGTATCTATCACTACAATCTGCTATGCATTATATACAAATTTAAATTTGTGATCGTCAGTGTGTCATCTCATTGCCAGGCAACCTACAAACTTGGCAAAGTCCTTTGTCAATTGAATGGTAGTTGTTAGTTTGATTTGTATTTGATTTAATCCTCTTCAATATTGTGGTTGGAGCTGTCATTTATAGGCCATCGTACGTACTGCAATCAGTTGTACACAGTTGACGCTGCCAAGCCGAATAGGCCAAACATTCATCCAGTCAAAGTATACCCTTATAGGCAGGAATGTTTGCAACAAAGCCAACAACTGCAGCAATGATAAAGAATACAGTTTGTTACGCTTACACGGCCTCAAACTTCTAGGATAGTGAGTGACTGCCATGCCATTAAGTTTTTCATACAAATCTTCAATTCTGTACAGTTCAATTCTATTGTATTTCGATTTGATTGCTACTGTTGTTGCTGCTGTTGTTGTTGTTGTTGTTGTTTAAGTCGTAGTGTTATTTGTTGTCTATCGTGTGAACAACTAACAATTGCATTCATTTCTTTATGTTGTGGCAGTTGTCAATTTGTTTTTGTTTCTATTTTATTTGTTGTTGTCTTGAGTGCATGTGTGTATGTTTTTTCAAACCAAATATTTGATACTTCTTGAACTTGACGGTGGTGGTGGTGGTTCATTTCAAACATTCAAGCTGAATGTTGCTGATGTACGTAGTTACTGTTGTTATTATTGTTTGTTGTACACACTAAATAGTTCTGGCTGCCACCGATCCTCCACAAGCAGCAATCTTAAACAACTGGCGAAATACTTGTAGACCAAAAGTTTTTTGACCCTTGGGAGTTGTTTGAAAGCACGATCAACGTAAAATACAAACTACAGCAAAAACAGCAGTAACAGTAACATTAACTTTGGTACTAAGGAAATATGTATGTATGTAAGTATGTAATACAAGCATCAAGCGTATAACAACTGGACTGCATCTCCATATCAAGAAAAGTATAGGAAATTTTTTAGATGAGTACCTATTAAATTTGCTTTAGAAAAATTTGTTACGTGATTTGAGTTACAATATATTGAATATGCATTTATGTACATTAGAGTGGCCGTTAATTAGGTCCGTTTGTTTACTTTTCCAGTAATATCCAGTAGTTGATTAAATTTTGGGTAATTTTAAAATTTTACTCTCAAGAGTGTCTCTTGCACAAAAAAGTACGCCAACGAAAAAATTGCACAAATTTGCAGATTAATCAAAACCTCTCATATCATAGTGTTTTATAATATATTGTATAATATATGTATAATAGTGTACAGAAATAAGTACTCATATAAACCTTACATCTCTAAAAAATTAAAGTAAATAACGCAATTAAATTCCATTTAAAACTGATAAATTTAACGATTATTATTCTTTAATTTCGTTCACCTTGAACATAATAATTTTTTTTCTTTTAAATGTTTTTATTCAAAAATTTATACTTTTTATTTGCTTACTTTTGTTTATTTTATTGAACCATATGTTTTCCTCATCTACTGGATTTTACTGGCAAAAATTTGTCCAGTAAGAATTTGCAGATCTCAGTCAACAACTGTCAATTTGCTCTCTCAATTGGCACTCTCTTTTGCAATTTTATGTGTAAACGAACGCATTTCAGTAAAATCCAGTGCAAATTTGCACAAAATTGCACAAGTTTTGGGGTAAACAAACGGACCTATTGTACATTCCAAAAAAATGAGCTAAAACTTTGGAACATTTTCTAAATTTGAATAAAAAAAGTTGTGGTATGGCGCCAAAGCTGTTTTTTACTTGAAACCAGTAAAATATTTACTAAATTTCTAGTTCATTAATGAACTATTTTATAGTAATTATATTTTCATATTTAAGTAAAATTTTCCTAAAATTTAGTAAAATTTTCCAATAAAATTCGGAGATTTGCAAAAAAATTTTTTCGTCTTTGATTTAAAATTTATTAAGTTTTTTGTCTTTAATTCTGGTACTATTTTTATTTTTAATTAATTTCTATACCAAATGATATGTTATTTATTATATCTTCATATTATATTTTTAATTATAATTCACCATACATACATATAAATTCCTTGAGAGGAGACAAGTATTGAACCAGCAACCTTCTGATTGATAGGCAAGCCCTCTAACCAATTGCCTAACAAGGCAGCTTGAATAAGATATGAAATTATTGAGTTTTAAAATTTTATTTTATTTACAAAAAATTAATTTCAAGTTCAAATATTCCTCGAAAATATGAAAAATTTACTTAGATTTTTTGCTAAATGCAAATTAATACTAAATTCTAAAATTCAAAGAAAAAATACTTAAAACTGGTAAATATTTTTCTAAAATTTAGTATACCTTTTTACATCTTTTAAGTAAGTAAAATTTCATGAACTAATCAGGAGTAATTCATTTCCTAAAGTTTATTTTTTGATTTAAGACGAAATTGACTAGTCCTTAATATAAAATTTCCTTCAGTTTATAACCATTATCCTACTCTTAGTAAATATTCCCTTTAAGTCAGTAAACATTTCCTTAAATGTGAGGAATTTATTGTGTATTTTTATGAACTATTTTTGAGGATATGAACTTTTTATTTTTTACTCATATTAGGTAATTTTTACTAGATTTTTGAAAAAATTTACTTAAACTTAGAAAAAATTACTTAAACTTACCCCCTGTTTCTCACTTGTAGAAACTACATATTAGAAATTTTTTTTACTTGAATTTAGGAAAAAAAAATCTTAATAATAGGACATGTCTGTTTTTTTAGTCTTAGAAGAAC
This sequence comes from Tachina fera, assembly GCA_905220375.1. Lineage (NCBI taxonomy): Eukaryota > Metazoa > Arthropoda > Insecta > Diptera > Tachinidae > Tachina > Tachina fera. The sequence continues at coordinate 94,833,982 of LR999967.1, read as the reverse complement.
GATCATAATCGTTTAAACACGAACATTTTCGTGCAGCATTGAATGCTTCGTTTAAAACGACATATAGCCTGTTTGTGTAAGACGTTGACAATGGAAATCTTGACGTTTCTGTAATAGATTAAAGGAAAGTTGTACGAGTTTCCTTTAATCTATTATAAAAACGCCAAGGTTTCTAACGCCTACGTCTTACATAAACAGGGGGATAATTCATGACTGCATTACATGGGACCATAATGTAACTATTTTGTTTCATATAGATTGGGCAACGAAGTCCAACATTATTTGCAGGGTTTATAGACTGCATCAATTGCTTTTTGGAGGCTCATTTAAACTTGAGAATAATTATTTTATGTTTATGTTTATAGATATTTATCAATTGAGCCACGGTAGCAACACCTTTTGTTTTATTTTTTGTTTTGTCTAAAGTGATCATCACTTTTTATTTGCCCTCAGCACATCCTTTTCATCTGAAACATGTTAATACACATACTTCATATCGACACACATCCATACATACATCACTTTGAATATCTTGGACATGTTGACTCTTCGTTTTCATAAAATTACTTCAACTGGTACGCAGACTAAAGTAGAAAAAAAACTTAAAATTTTTCTTTATTTTCCTTAAGGGTCACTTGCTATCTATCTCAGGTTTACAATAACACATGCGATCATATAGAAAATTAAGTATCATGCCGTGACAACTTATAGTAAATGGATCTTCTATGACGAGCACATTTCGTCCATTAAGTTTTGAAAATGTATTGATACCATTTTTATAATTTATTATAGCACAGAATTACGATGGTTATTAGCTTTAAATATTCTTGGGTGTATATAATTTTTCTAAGACAGTTAAATATCTTAAACGACATAAGCATAATATTACCCAGCAAAAAAAGAGACTCCAAAAAAGTCATGAAAATTTAGAGTTTGCGATCTGGAAGTAGTGAAAATTTCGATCCGATCTAATGTTTTTCGATGCCTGGTCACTGTATTGGAAGCGATATTAAGAAAAATTCCCTTTTTTGTGTTCTATAATAATATTCTCATCTAGGAAAAATTGTAAATGGTTACCTATTTGAACAATTCGTTTCTTTTTATACGAATTAAAGTCCGAAACAGTGTTTTCATGTAAATTTAAGCAAATAACTTTTAAATTTTAGACTAAAATTAGTTCATAAATTTCTTTAAAAAATAAATTTTTTTTTAATTCTGGTGAGTATTTTTTAACACTATGGAGGAGTTACAAGGTTTAGTCTGACTAAAATAAGCTTCTACATGTTGTTTTGCTCACTCTCGGCAAATTAAAAATATCGATTTTTTGGAAGCAATGAAAATGTAGTTCCACTAGAATGACTTCCTTTTTTTCACTGGGTATTAGAGCACTCTACTGCCAGAGAGTCACAACACAAAAAAACTGATGGCCTCTGTAGCTAGTGCTCTAGTTTTATAACTTTATAATAATTAATTATTATTAAGTTATTAATTAAATAAATAAATTAATTTACAGAAAACGAGTGTTTTAAGTTCTTAACAGCTTCACAGCTTAATGATAAAATATAAAGTAATTTTCTTCCCAAGAGGTGAGTAAACAAAATACAGTTAAAGTGTTATTTACCAATCATTAATTTGATCAAAACTGATTGATGAATTTCTCTATGATTTTATTGAAAGAAGCTTGATTACAAATGATAACTGGAAAAATTGTTAAAGTTCTCTCAAATGTACTATTTTGTTAAGATGTGAAGCTCGGATTTGCATAAAGGGATATATTGCATCATTGCTTGATGATCGAAGTATAAGGCAGCTACCAGTGGTTGAAAAACTGTCAGCAAAACAGCAACAGCACTAAAAATCTGCTTTTGCTGTGCTGCGAAAAGTTTATTTAATTTTTTAAGCTTTTGTTGCTGTGCTGTGCTTCGGACATGTCTGCAGTTAAGTCACAGCACAGTTATATTGCATGTTGTTGATGACTGTTATCTTACTTTAACTTCAAAATTTCAAACAGTTCAGTCAAAACACAGTTTCAAAATTTCGTGGTCCCTTCTATGCTAGAACTGCCGAAGCTATGAATCATCGTTTGCTTGTTGTTGTACAAAGCGACAGCAAAACCAACAGTTGAATTATGTCTGCTGTTGCTGTTGATTTGACTACATACAATCGTATATATATATATATATTACATGGGATTTAAAAATTTTTCGTTACTCGTTTTGGAACATCCTTTAATTTTTAACTCTCATGTATTTGTTGTTGTAGTGGCCAAGATTCTACATGCTCTGTCCAAATTTCAGCTCCGTAGCTCTTACGCCTTTGGTGTACGGAACCCTAAAAATGGAAGCACTTTCAAACGCTGCCAGATACATAAAGAGAAAATAAGGAAGAATTGGGTGTGAGCTAAGACTATTGGGATATGTATGTATATAGCAGGATGATGATCCTACTGAAGAAGTAACTACATGTTGAATATTGAATTTTTTGTACCGATCACAAAACTAAAGCTAGTCATTAAAGCTTGACTTCTCATGTCGAAGTGGCTTTGAAATCCCCTATTTCATGATATATTTAAGATATTTTAATATCCTTTAGATATTTACTTAAAATCGAAACACATCGGTTGAAATCAGGGAACGTTTGCTCTCTTGTAAGTAAACGAATTTGCTTGCTGTGTATCATACATATAATTATTTCGCATAGAAGTTTAGCAACATAAATGACACAACAACATTCTATATAGACACATAGTAAAAAAACTTGTGGTTTTTTATGCTCCAAGGATATTTGACAGGCTTCTCCAACTTTGATGCTGCACTGCAGTTCAATTGAAGTGAATGATTGTTGTTATAAGAAAAGTTTTAATGCTTCATTTATTTAGCGACTACACATACTGTCATAGTCTTTCACTGCAATCTTAGGTTATGCCATAAAGTTCTTAGGAGTCGCTAGATTTCGTACAAACAACTTAGATTTATCACTTTATGCTTTTGTTTCCTTTGTAAATCTTTATAAACATATAAAAGTATTAAAACTTGCTGCAACAATCTTGCTGCTTCGACTTTTATATAGTGATCAATATAAAAATGCTATTAAAGCAGACACTGATCAATACCTTTGAGAACATCAATTCATATGTACAATATTCAAGCTCTCAAGTTTGCTCAGAAAGATCATGTGTTGTGTTTTTCATTGCATCATAATGCACGCAACGTTAATGTTGCGATAAAAAAAAAATGGAAACATTTTATATTGTTATTATCTACATTGCGTGGACATTGGCAATTACTTAAGATATCCATTCGTAAATGAAAATAAAGGAAAAAGTTTTTAAAAACTCCTGCGAATCATAATAACGCATTTGTGTGCGTGTGTGTATGTCCTTTACATATGTATTTGTTCTTGTAAACGATAAAACATGATAAGATATTCCCTTTTGTTATATCCCTGTCAATAAATGAAATCTGTTTTGTCATACTCATGTCGACATAAATGCATTTATATTCACATACATAAATACATACATATACATTTTATACCCAGCTAGCATTTTGTATCATAATCGAATCTTTTCCGAATCAGCTTGACGGGAAAAATAACCGCTTATGAGCTAATTTTTCCATCATAAATCATACTGACGTTGTGAGAAAATGGTATCCTAGAGATTAATCATCCCAGAGAATCATTTATGATACGATTTGCTGATTCATTTTTGAGCCATTCTCTGGTAGTATTTATATAATTAAGGGCCATTTTCAACTTAAATTTTTTATTGTTATTATTATCAATAATTGTAATATTTATTGGATGAAAAAATAATAAATACAGATTTCACAATGCAAAACCATTTATCGAGCCGACAAAATCCTACCTTTAGCTAAAGGTTAGTTGTGAAAATGGCCCTGAGTGTCTTTTTGCGGCTTGCTTGCATTTTATTCCTCTATTTTTAAGAAATCACAATTTTATCATAAAAATGAATCATAAGTGAATCCTTTCTCAATCAACCAAGTGATAAATCCGTTTTTAATTATAAAAAGTGATCAGAAGAGAATCATATAAGATATTTTTGCAAAAGGTGGTCACCCAAATGCTAGCTGGGTATAATGTACATCCATACATTTTAATGATACAATATTTCGGATTGTTTTTATTAAATACAGCAGTTTTTGCAGTTTTTGTTGCATTAATGACGACTTTATACATAATGTTTAAGATAAGTTCCTGTTACAAAGTAACAAATAGGAAAGGATGATAACTTGAAGAACATTAACTTTAGGCTAATATCAATTAATACTCACATAATTCTCGTATATATTAACGATCACAGTCGTTAATATTGTATTTTTAGAATTGCTTTACATTCTTACGAATGCCTATAATGGGGGAAAATTATTCAACTTTTTACGATTTTAGTCAAAGAAAATTTTATTGCACTATTGTAGCTCAAATAAAAAAACAAATTTATTATGCAACAAAATAGAACTTAAAAAATAATATGAATATTATTCTAACCGGCCACTGTACTTTCGAAACCCATGCTAAACGTATGGATCTTCAGTACAATGATTGCTGCACCAGGGGGGTTATTATGCAATCCGAATCGAACTTTAATGTTTTCGAATTGTAATGCTTGCAACATACGAATTCGAACAGTTTTCTTTTCGAAACGAATTACGCAATAACCCCCCAGTTGTAATGACGAAGAAGAGGAGGAATGTGTATAGCATCTCCTCTGCTTCTGTCTCGCTCTGGAGGATCTGCATCTGCACTTCCTTGGCAGACTATCCTTCAGTAGCCTATCCGTATTATCGGATATAGGACTAAAAAATCTGAATCTTTATATAAGGAGTAGCAGCTGGTATGGCCGTTGACACCCTTTTATGGCTTGTATATGCATTAACCTTTTCCCGACTCACTCTCTTTTCTCCTATAGTAATTATAATCTATATCTAGCTCTATCTGTATATACTGTCCAATTTACAGGTAGCATAAAGGGATCATTATATTGGACCCAAGTGAGCTGGACCCTTAACTTTCATCTTTCACCAGCAACCTGCTAACCTAACGTAACACAAAATAGTGTATTGTATTCTGTATATTTAAAATGGGACAATGTTAGAAAAATTAGAGTTGAAAGCATTAACTTCCGGTTTTGGAATGGAGCATAGCCGTAAATGGTTTCCGTAATCAGGTTGTTTTAATACGAAAGACTGATTAGGCCATAGCGTCCGATGTTGGTGTTGGGGCTGCCAACTGTGTGCACCCAGGCGTGCTGAGTTGCTGCAGGTATTTAATCCGTGCTGCGTTTAAAATTATAACACCCCTGACGCTTGATAAAGGGTGATATAATCGTTAGCTTGACAGAGGACACCAAGTCTCAGGTGGACATTGGGTGAATTTGACAGTTGGAGAGTATTAGCTTCATAATTAACATCACTATCCCTTTGGTCCCCCGTGAGTTAAAAAAATGTTAAAGAGAATTGGTAATTTCCGGTTTTGTAAATGATTAATTTATTTGATCTTGATTTTTCCTTCAAGAATCACTTATTTAAATTATTATTTTTATATTTTTTAGTTAAAAAAGGGTGATTGTGACGGTGAATAAATAAAAAAAAAACAAAAACAGCAACACTGTAGCACCACATCACTTGAGCATTAAAGACTGTCACTAAGGCGTTCATATTTTTAAGTTTTATCCTTTCCCTGAGTGTAATAATAGTATCTGTGGCAAAAAGAAAAAAGTGCTTAAGTCGAAATGAGCTGATTTTGAGTTAATAGCTCCCCAATAATCTTAATATACGTAAGTATCTCTGAACAAAATCTCAATTATTTTTACCCCTTTTAGACACACAAAGTCTACTTTACAAAGTCTTAATTCAGCTGTGCGAAAGACATAGGAAGAAATACTATCTCTTGCACTATTAATTGCTGCTTATGTTTTTTGAACACACGATTTCTTATGGAATAAAAGTTTAATTTAGCTCATACTTTAATAGTGCATTTACATTATTTCGAAATTTAGTACTTACGAGATTTCCTATTAAATCCAGCTGCTTTTTATTAGATTTCCCATACAAAACAAAATCTAGAATCTAGGCAATCTACTCAAAACCCATTATTTTTATTTTAATTTTACCACCCTGTACAAAATATTTATATAAAAGATGATTGAATTAGCTACGGTCTGCTTAAAAGGGTGTGTAAATTGGCTACATTGCAGTTGTTTGGTTGTTGTAGTTTTGGACATTTTTCGGTTAATGGGCTTTGTTCTGGATAAAAAATCTTGATAAATGTCAAAAAAATATATATATAATGTAAACGGTATAGATTTTCATTAAGATTTTAATTAAAATCTGCTAGATTTTGTGCAGGTGTAAATGCCCTATAAACTAAATTCAAATTTAATACATTATTTATAACGTGTACAAAGAATTAGTTGTAAACTAAAGCTCTAAATTTAACTGTTAAAGAAACAAATTTGTAAAAATCGACTTTTAAGTTTAAAAGTGCTCGCTTACAAAACAGCAGTAAAATATAACTTAAGTACCTTCTCTTTATTCATATGGGCATTTCTTCGAGAAATTTCAGTTTTTGTCGGGTTCGACCGCAAGCAATTAATCTTGTATTTCTGAACAACATGACTCGATTTTTCTTAAAACTTTAACTAACGTATAGCTGCTGACAGCCTACACAAATATATAAATAATTAAAAAAATGTTTCGTTTTCTTAAAAAAAACAAGCATATTTGCTTTGACATTCCTGTGGAAATGCCCACATTTAAAAAATCCGGGAGTATTGAGAGCCATATATGTATATGTATGAAAAATATTAAAGTACATTTTCATACAAAAGTTTTTTTATTAAGTCTTTATAAAGCCTTAATAATTTTTATAAATAAGTCTATTAATATTTAAATAGTTGGCGACACCGATAAACATTTTTCCAGTCAATTAGCTAATTAAGAAATACATACAGACTTACTTTACTTTTTAGTAAATTTTTAGCTTTCTTCCAAAACAATGAACAATCTTTTAGTGCAACATATGTATTTAGTGACACTTTAGCTAAGTGCAGTGTAAAACATAAACATAAATCCTTTCGATACAGCATGAAATACCAGCTCAACAGCAATAACAATTCGTGCTGTCAATTAAAATTTGCTACGAATAACCAAACGGCCGGCCACTTTAAAAAATAAAATTAACTATACAAATTGCCTAAATGGCCCAAACAGCAACACATACACAAATTTCCTTTAATTTTGACAAAAAATAACAAATTAATAGCAACAATGAAAAACAATCAACAGTAACAAATTAGCAACAACAGCAACAAAAACTAAATAACAATTGTCTTAAACATAAAAATTAAGGGAAAATAAAACATTAGAAAATTACAAATAATTAAAGCGTCAATACAACTTGATTTCGTCCATAATGGGTTTACGTTAAGTGCACAATGATTACAGTAATACAAATAAGAGCACTAACAACAACAACAACAACAACAAGTAAAGCAAAAAATTTAATGACAATAGCAACAATAACGATTTAAACGTGACAACAGGCAGCATCAAACAGCCAGCAACAGCAATTGAAATGTATCTGCGGATGTGTTTAAATGAATGAATGAATGTGTGTGTGTGTGTGTGTGTGTGTGTGTGCAATTTTCACTTTTAAATAAATGAACAAAATAAAATAAAGAGAAGATATATAAATGCACAGTGGTTGGAAATTGGAAAAAGGTTGATTGCATTTAATGCTAAGTGGTTTGCTAATTGCATTACATTGAAATATTCAACACTTATGCTAGAGTTAATGTCGACGTCGTTGACGGCGTCTTAACGCCGAAATTGTGATGTTCGGCGTAAAATGTTAATGTAAACGCCGTCGACGACGTTAACACAGCTGTGTACAGTGCTGTCAGATATGGCGATATCACGCAAACGTGGCGACGAAAATTTTGGCGATGAAAATTTTGAAATGGCGATCGGCGATTTACTTGGCGGTATTTGAACTCCTTGGCGATATTTTTGGCTATATTTTTACGATTTCAACAAAATAGAATAATATTAAGAATATGAAATTTTTTTAAAGGAATTTTCTCTACAACATTAATCATTTCGTACAAAAAAAATTCTAAATTTTGTGACTCTATATCTCAAAATTTTTTTCCTGAAATTCAAGAAGTTAAAAAAAATATGGAAAATAAAATCTCATTTGGTGTTTATGAAACACAGTGGGGAAAATTTTATTTTATACCTTAGAACCAACATCTTGATAATGAAGCACCAAAAAGCCTGCAGGAGGTCTCGCCTAGAGTGTATGAATACGACGATGCTCCTGGTACTAACCACCTTCACTTAATTTAAACACTTTTCCTAATTTTTCTTAAATAGCCAAGGGTGAAAAAGGCAACATTTTGTTCACGTAAAGTATTTCCCGTGAACAAAAATGGTAAACAAAATTAGAAAATAGTATACTGACACAAACACAACACAAAAATTGTTGATTATAATTTTAGGGAATGTGTTCCCTACATTTCACGGGAACTTTTATTACCGACAGGCGTGAATATAATTTTTATGTTTTACGACTGAATTAAAAATTTAACAATATTTGTAATGTAATTATAAAGTAAAAAAAATTTGTAGCTATAATGTAATGTTATATTATATTGGCGATATTTGGCGATATTCGACAAGTCATTTGGCGAGGAGGATGAAAATAAATCTGATAGCACTGGCTGTGTACTACTGCATTGAATATACAACAATATTGAATATACAACAACATTGAGCAACACTGCAACGTCGCCGAAAAAGTTGAAACAGATTGAATTTTTTCAGCATCGAATTTCTTATGGCGTTGAGATTAACTGCTTTCATACAATTTCATACGATTCAACTTTTTGTTTTTTACATTATTCTTAAGCGTTTGACATTATCATGAAGCTAAATACTGTGTACTATTAACATTTGCACATGTAGGCATTCACATGGTTATTTATAAACTGCCTCTGGAAATGTGTCATATCATGCATTAAACACATTCACCACATAATGCTGCACGGACAAACGATTCAAATGCCGCAAGCAGCATTTTGTCGCTTTGTAGCCAGCTGCTTAATTCTTTTGGAGAAGGCAGCGGTATCACAAACTCCTGATATTCAAGTATATATGTGTCCTGCACAATACCATTTGTAAGACCTTTCAAGATATGAGAGATTTTTCAAATGCTTTACTACAGCGAAATATACTAAAACAAACGCTAAGCAACACTGTTGGTAATAGCCCATTCAGGCTGCCACGAAGTTAAGTAATTTTAAGCTCAAATTACGAACGAAATGAAAACTGTTTATGCAGGTACTGAATGACATTTGAGTTAATTTCGCAAACATATTATTCACTGCGGCAGGCATTGAAGTTGTTTTTTCAGTTGAATAAATTCTTTGTTACACTTATACACTTATTTCTTTAAAAAATTTTCATAAATTTAATAAATTTCATTGTTTTTTTAATTTAATATTGAATGTCAAAATGGTTATTTCTTTTAATTGTTGTTTCTCATAGTTGTAAATTTACTCATGTTTGAAAATAAAAGTACTATTAGTACAAAAACACAGTTGTATATTGTAATTTCTTGTTAATTTCATCGAAATTAAGTAAAATAACTTAATTTGGAAAATGTCAAAATATATGGGAAACTAATTAATTTCAACTTGTTTTCGACCGAAATCAAGAAACTGCTTAATTTGGAGTCAGCCTGAATGGGCTATAAGACAAACAACTGAAACAAATGCCTTGCCAACAGTTTAGCGTTTGTTTTAGATTATTTAACTGTAGTAAGGCATTTGAAAAATGTCTCATGTCTTGAAAAAATGGTCTTGTGCAGGACTTTAGTATATATATAGTGGTGCCACCATCAAATATTTCACATTTATAAAAATAAAATTACTCTTTTAAAATGTTGGCTTTTTTTAGTTTTGGTTTTTCTTTTGCGTTTTTGGCGATTTTTCTCAATTTGCTGATTTTTTTCCTTTTGGCGATTTTTTCAGTTTTTGGGAATTTATTTTAGTTTAAAATTTTTTTTATGATATTGTAATTTTTTAGTTTTACCGTTTTTGAAAGTTTCAAGAATTTGCCTTTATATGTAAAAATGATAGAGGAAGAATATTGAAATTTGAACTACCCTGTTGAAACACACGGTGATCTACAGAGTGTCAAAATTGACTAAATCAGGCGTGAAAAACTTTATGGGCCTCATAAATTTTTTTAAATATTTCAATGGCTTTAAGTTTGTTGCAAAGCTTTTAAATAGATAAAGAAATTGCAGTTTTTATAGAAATTTTAAATAGTTTCAAAGATATTTGAATTTTCAAATTTTAGTTTTTGGCGTCGACTTGGTTCCTGATTTTGTTGCCTTGCTGTCGTCAAATCAATCATCATTCATATAAACATGTGTATTCTCTACTTGAAATTTTGAAGTCGGTAGATTGCTGTGGTGAATGTGTTTGATGCTTTATTTATTTAAAAAATGCAACCAATATGCTGAAAACTATCTCTACGACATACGTAAGCATGTGGCTTTTTACATATCGTGTACTTCAGGCTTGAGTTCAAAATCCAAATTTGAGCAATTATAACCGGAATATTGAGAATATTGAGAGTGATTTGGTTTTTTGTTGCAATATTTGCAATTTTAAGTTCTATATTACTAGTGCGATACCAGCTGATTTATATCCTAAACATTTAGATCTTGCTATAAGCATCTCTTCCCACAGTCAGCTTAAAGCAACTAATCACGAAATAAGTGTATTTTTCAGCTTTGGAAGCTCACCAATAAGTTTGGAATACTACAAATAAAATTGGGATATGATCATCCATGGAAAATTTTGGCCAAATTAGAGAATTCCTTGTACTCGTTTTAATATGTATGTATATGATAATTTTGACCTATTTTAACCCAAAGTGCAACGTTTTCATTTTTAATATCAACAATTTTACTAACTTTTCGCTACAAAGTAAATCCATTAACATTTAAAAGCATGTGCAATATTTGTTGTTTTATTTTGTCACACGTTTAGTACAAAATTCGATCTAAACTTTTTAAGGCTTTTAAACAAAAAGTTGTTTCGTTTCCTTTTTTCGTATTTCAATTTGGCATAAAACAATTATGCCTTAAATGCTTGCAGTTAGTGAGAAAGTGTGCATATTTTAGCAGCATTTAGAATGTTGTAATAGTATACGTAATTTTTAATCATGTATTTCTACTATATAAATTTAACTATAAACACATATATATGTATCTATATACTAAGAATGCGGAAGATTTTCATCTCTAAAAGTTGTAACATACTTAAATATACTTACTAGCAACAGTAATTTTAAAAATTATTATTCCCTAATAGGGAAATGGCCATTGTAATACTGTTTCCTCAAAATTTGTATGACGTTTCCAGGACATACTGGGTATGATGTATAAATTTACTTTCACATTTATTATATTGATCAGCAGCTGACAAGAACCACTTATTCAAGTCACGAACATTAAAGCAAAGTCAGGAATCATATTGGAGATTCCCAAAAAACTAGGCTAAATATCCCCAAAATCCCAATTTGAGGGTGTCGACCGAATCCAGAAATTCCGTAACGAAAAAAACCTAGGACTATTTTTATTTGAATCGCCCAGTGTATGTTAAGCCCCAAAGTATGCTATTGATTTCATTAACATACAGTATTGTTAGAACAGATTTTTACATGTACTGGCGTACTTAAGAGCCAGCGTTGTCAACTCGGTGCTTTTCGCACCGTTTTTAGTGCTTTTTGAAATTTTCAACGCGGAAAATTTTGTAGTTAGTGCTCAGTGCTTTTTTAAATTCATTTTCGGTACTTTTTGTTTCGAGGCGGTGGCACTAAACCAAAAATTCAAAGAGAAATTTCCTAATCTATAATTTAAAAAGCATAAGCGCTTAAGTTAACTGGAGCATTTCAAAAAATTCTACTAAGATTGTACAAGGCTTGGTTGAAAAAATACGTGACATATAACCCTTAGGGCGACTTTTTGGGTTCGAGATTAAGATTAGTTTACTTCTCTAATTAGATAATCCGAAAATTAACTTAATCTCACATAATTGAGTTTGATGTTTTTGAGTGGTAGTAGTAGTAGTTTTGAGAGGTAGTTTAAATTTCTTCTTATGTGTAGTATTACCATACTGAGAAACAAAATAGTGGCAACAATTTCTATGCAAAAGTCATACATGTTATCAACACAATTTGCTTTTTTGTTAAAAGAAGAAGAAACTGTCATATTTTATTATTTACAAGTAAATATTTCGCGTGTTAAAGGAAATATATAAATAATATAAAATACATATGTATATTTATGTGTATATTTATCATATAATTTTTCAAAAATTTATAGGTTTCACAAGTGTTTGTTGTCAATACTAAAGTAAGATTAAACCACCACGATTGGCCGCTTAAACTGACAAGTAAAACCATATAATCGACTACCCAAAAATCACAAATGCAGATTAAGGTTAATTTAATCTCTAATCTTGAACTCAAAAAGTCGCCCTTAAAATTTAACATTTAAACGCAGAAGTTGATCGCGTTTTGCTTTACATAAAAAATTTTCCAGAAAATTGTGTTGTGAATATAGCTGCGGTTTTTGGTTATTTGTAACCAAAACTGATTCTTATATGTATACATAATTAAAATGTGTATCGCATGTCTCAAATTTTAAATTTTAGGAATGGAATGCAAGATCAACAGTTTCATATATTTTTATATACATACATACATACATATTTATGAATAACAACTTTATTAATATACTTTTTTTATTTAGTGCTTTTTTACTTAAATTACGCGCTTTTTTCCTGGTTTCAGTGCTTTTTGAAATTTAAAAGTTGACAACGCTGTTAAGAGCAATCAGGTTGACAAAAAAATTATAAACACAAACAAACAGACAATTCGTAGGTTTTTTATTTAAAAAAAATAGATTTGCATAACTTTATAAGAAAATGCTAAGCAATAGCTTTACCGCGGGTTACCTATAGTGTTGTTTGTAGTTGAGACCAGCAATATTGGTAACTAAGCACATACGAGGTCTGATCAAAAAATAACAGTTATTTTAAAATTTCGTGAGTTACGTATGTTCGATTTTCAAATTTTTTTTTGTTATGTTGGTAAACATGTCTGTTATATATGTTGGCAATATCAGCCATTTGGATATTTTGTTTTTGACAGATAAAAAGGTTAGTCGTGTTTTGGTGTGCTCTTCGATTTTTTACTATTCGAAAAAATGGATCAAAGAAACTGTATTAAGTTTTGTGTAAAAAAATTAAATTAAATGCCCAAGGACATTTGAAATGTGGACTGTGGCGTTTGGTGGCGGAATCATGGGTGTATGGCTATGACATTGAAATCAAAACCCAATTATCCCAATAGAAGCGTCCAGAAGAGCCAAGACCAAAAGAAGCACGTCAAGTTTGGTCAAATGTAAAGGTTTTACTCACTGTTTTCCTCGACTGCAATGTCGTGGTGCATAATGAATTGTCGCCCCACAAGGTCGTGCGGTCAATAAGGAATACTACCTTGAAGTAATGCGCCGTTTGCGTGAAGCAATTCGTCAAAAACACACAAAATTGTGGAAAAAAACATCATGGATTTTGCACCATGATAACGCTCCACCTCACACATCGATGCTTGTGCGTGAGTTTTTGGTCAAAAACAAAACCGTTATCATGCCTTAACCACCGTTTCACCGGACTTGCCCCCCCCGGTGACTTTTTCCTCTTCCCAAAACTAAAGACACCGATGAAAGGAAATCGTTTTGCTATCATTAAGGAGATAAAAGACAAATCGAAACAGGAGCTGTTGGCGATACAAAAAAGCGCGTTTCAGAAGTGTTTTGAGGATTGGAAAAAATGCTGGCATAAGTGTATTATATATATCTAAGGGGGATTACTTTGGAGGGGACAAGATAGTTATTGATGAATAAATAAATACTTTATAAAAATATTTAAAATAACGGTTATTTTTTGATCAGACCTCGTACATACACGGAAAAAAATAATTTGTAAGCGCAATGAATTTTTTTTGTTATATCAATTAAATAATTAATTGATTTTTTAACTTACAACGATTTTTGTAAATACAATTAACGAAATTGTATTTTAAGGGAAAATCTGAAAAATATTTTCAATTAAATATTTCAATTTATTTATTTATTTTTTTCAGCAATGATTTACGTTAAATTTCAAAGTTATTTCAATTAAAGCTGTTGTTGCATTAACGATGTGAATTGATGAATTATCATTATTGTTATATTAACAATATTATTTTCATAAAGAATCGCAATCCTCGACACGAAATTTTGCTTGTCTGCGAAAAACACTAAATGTCTTTTTGGCGGAGTTGGACCGGCAACTTTAGGGATAATAATATAATAATATAATAATTTGTTATATTAACAATGATGATTGTTAATTTTTAAATTAAATGTTAACAATTTGTTTTGCTGACTGCATTTCGATGATATTTTTAGGTCATGTTCCTATGTGTTTAGCACCTGTATTACTGTCACCAAACAACCACCGCTATTTGTAAATATATTTTATTTAACTAGATTAATATTATTTTTAGCTTTTTAGTGCTTATTTTTGAAGTCAGTTTTATTTTCTTTTTAAGTTTTATTTTTAGCTTTTTAGTAAAATATAGTATTAAATTTCATAAGGCCTTTTTTAAAAACAAGATTTAGTATTTTTAAGAGTTCAAGGTGTGTGGCAAGTTTCGTAAATATTGGTTAAGTACAAGCACGTGAAATATTATTAATATATATTATTTGAACGCAGGATTGTAGCTTTATTTAAGCTTAAGCTGTGTGCCAAGTTTCATAAAAATCGGTGAAAGAGAAGCTTGTGAAATATTATATTAAATTTTAATGGGCGTGACCCCGCACATTTTTTAAAAAAAGGATGTACCTATTTTAGAGTGCAAGGTGTGTGGTAAGTTTCGTAGAAATCGGTTAAGTAGAGCCACGTGAAACGTTATAATATATTTGAATGGACGTAGCCTCGCCCATTTTTTCAACTTTAAAATTTTGTAATTACAGAGACCAAAGGTGCTTGCTAGTTTTCGCAGCAATCACAAAAAATGTGTGGGCGTGCCCCCGCCCACTTTTTTTGAATGTAACCAATGGAAAGCTAAACCCTATCAGACAACAAAAAAAAATTTTACTATCCGTCACAAATGTATCGAGTTATGAAGCTCCACACCAAAAAAAAATAGAGTCGAATTTTTAACCTCCTTTTTTTGAAGTCGCTTAAAAATACAAGTTTGCTTTAAATTACAGCACTATCGAAAAGCAAAGTATGTTCGTACTAAAAAAAAGTATTTTTATTGGGAAAATAACATAATATATAAAATTCTACCTTAAGGGAAGGGATTGCCGCTCTTGGTGAGTTTTGTGAATTGCTTTCGGCTTACTGTACTTCAGAAGGATCTTATTTAAAATATCATAAGCCTGGAATTGTCTTAAGCAATAAATTAAAACAATTCTACATTGTTACATTATAAGTACTTATGGACCTTTATCTATCAAATGGGTGTATCTTTTCTTTTTGTTGGGAATGTTAAATAGACTTTATTAGGACGATATGTATAATTTTTTTTTTCATAGTTTTTGAGGGGAATATATAAAAACTGTTGACAATTTGGTAAATGTTTCACATGAATAAGAAAAAAATGGTTTGTTGTTCCATTTACCTTAAAAAACGAGAAAAAATATGAAATAAATTAAAATTTTTCATCAAAATAGTTTAATACTTAGCACTTCTTAATTATTTAATTAAAACAGTATTTTAAATTTCATATTTAATAATATTTTATTTATTTTTTCTTTACTTTTTAATGGACATAAAATATATGTACGTATGTTTTTTATATAATTTTTAATATATATGTATGTATTTATTTCTATGTACTGTTGTGTAAGCATGTATTTGTTTTTTTTTAAAGCTAAAATTAAAATAATAATAAATTTAATCATTGAAATGACTGCATCCGTGCTAATTTCACTTTCTCACATCGATTCAACGTAATAATTAATTAATACAAAGACATTTATATCATTTATTAAAATTATTAAAATTGTAAAAATTAATTACTAAATACAGCAATAAAAAATTAAATTTAAATAAATTTAAATGTGTTTGAAAAAGAAAAAATTAAAAAAAAACTAAAACTAAATAATGACGAGTTAAAGTTTTCATTAAAACTTTTATATAGTTACCATAATATAGAAAGGCCTTAACTCGTTATTTTTTTTAATCGAGATTTTTTAATTTTTTGATACATTAGAGTTCATCTATCGAAATATACAAAAAACTGGATTTCAAATATATAATGAGTTAGGGCCTTTTTATATCAAGGTAACGCTATATTTACTTATTTTTGCTTTTTATTTATTGTTTTTTGTAAATTTAATCATTAATTTTTCTTTATAGACATTTATGTATATTGCTGTTGAATGAATTATTGCCCGTAGGATACTTTATTAGTTCAGGAACTAGTTCTAGAGTGCTTGCAGTTATGGCAGATTTTTTTTTAACTTATTGGAAGTTTGTATGGTACGCAGATCTTAACGAATCAATTCCAATAACTAAATTACTATAAATTTATGCACTTAAAAATAAAAACCATACTGATGCGGAAAAATACTCATCAAATTTAAACTGAATACATATATAGGCAATTACGAGTATAAGTAACCAACTACTATATTGCTACACATTCCTTAAAACACTGTACAGACGCCTTTAAGTAAAATTGAAACACTGTGTCAGCTACAATAATACACATAAGTATAAAAAAACTCTGAGTATTTATTCGGCTATACATGAGTATATACTGGAGTATTTTATTTTTACATATTTCGAACATCAGTTACGCCAGAAAAGTGAATTGTTAAAACGCTAAAATGGCAACGGTGTTCATTTGACTGCATTACAGGCATACAAATAATTAAATAATGACGTTGGCTGAAGTAGCTAGCAGGTTGACTACAAAAAAAGTTTCCGACTTCGAGCCCGACATCTAACAGTCATTATTTAACAACACCATGCATTTGTCTAATGTGCATTACTATCCCTTTGTACCAGTTGTTGTAGGAACGTTTAAGCGATAAGGGCATAGTTCAGTAACCAGTGACTAAGTTACTGAACTTTACCGACTTTAGCAGATACTAATCCTAATGTAAAATCAGAGCGCCCTCTTTTGTCAGTATTGCGTAGCAGAGTCATCGGCGAAATAAAATAACCAATAAAATGGCTAATGAAAATAGATTCAAAGAACTTAGTACGCCTCATTGACACCAGAGGCGCAGCAACTCTGCATTATTAAAAAAACGTGCAAGAAAGCAGAGTTGTAAAAGAATGAACCTTCGCCACCTGTTTTTTTTATCACCATCCTTTTCCTAAGGAAGGTAACACTTAGTTAATAGTGACAGACATTCATTGCCTTAGTGTTACTTCTCTTAAAAAATCTGGGATGAGCTAAAAAGTTTTGAAACTAAATATTTACTTGAAATACATTTATCACTTTACAATCTATAAAATAACAATTCTTTGACGATTTTTGTTAAAAAAAAAATTTACGGACAATATCAGTTGTTAAGCAACTAAAAAAAAATTTTAAATTTTATCTCCTAGTTACCTGATTAATGTTTTTAAACAGCCAAAGTACATTTTTCATTCCATTTGAAACACACAAAGGCATATGGGGGTGCGTATGATGAATAAATACTCTGAGTATAATGTATATATGTATTTATTTTGTCCGAATAAATATGCATTTGCGGAGTATGCCATGCCAGACACTCACTACGCACGCAAAAGGCATTAATCACTGCGCTGCAAATGGAAATTTAAATGTTAGGACATTACTTCACTTAAGTAGAAACAAAGTCAGATATGGGGTATAAACATGTCTACTACTGAAAAACATTATCAGCGAACTTGTATTGCATTTTAAATAAAAGTTTGCTCGCATGATGCAGAGCGGTGATGCATTTAAGAACAGGTCCAATATTGCGCACTCAATCGTACAAAAAAATTTTCTACTGCACAACTACTTCAATATAGAATACCCACGTGTGTTTGTTGCAAACTGTGTGTGAGTGAGAGAGCACATTCCACAAACAAATGTATGTGTATGTACTTTGCTTACAACAAAATCCTACATCTGCTTCACCACAAGCAGAAAATAAAATAACGGACCTGCGCAACCTGTTTTCTTCATTCATGCGCAAAAGGAATAAAAAATATTAAAAATAATAGTGTTGCTGTATTTTCTATTATTCGAAATAAATTACTATTGTTTAAATTTAGATTATGTAGACATCATATTCCTGCGCACTTGTTCCCTCAAAACAAATTTTAATATAATTTGCTCTAATTTTGATTACACTAGTTCTTGAACTAATTATTTCGAACTGAATTCAAAAATTTCTCCAGGGCATAGCGGTTTATTTTATTTCCTACATATTTATAGCAACAATTTTCAATGTATTTAAAGTATGGGTATGTAAGTGTGTATGTATGTGTTCATTTATGTATATTTCGGCATAAATATTTATCAAAGGGATTGTTTTTTCATTTTATTGACATAATTTTTGTTCTTTAATGTAACTTTGAGAAATTTGATAGTTTAAGATTTTTTAGTTAAACTTTTTTGTCATACTTGTTTTCTTACTTATTTCTATTATATTTTTTTTTTGCAAAATTTTTCAAACTATTTTTTATTAACACAACTTTAAAATTATTATTTTTATTTTAATGAAAAAAAAACCTATAATAAAATCACAAATTTAAAGACTTGACAAATTTTTGAAAATTTTTTTACTTTCTCTTTTCGTTTTCTTATAGTGAATGTTAAAAGCTAGAAACTTGCATTTTAATGTCCTCAGACCATAAATGAAGTTTTATTTATGTATGTTTGTCGTTTTATTTAAAAACAACATTTCAATATATTCATATTCAGCTGATGATGACTTGATCCCAATATGAAATATTTTTCTTTAAAGAAATATTTAAATGGAACAATTATTAATAATGCATGTGTTTCGATTTAAGTCATATTTAGGGTGCTAAAAAGGTGTTATAATAATTTAAGTTAAAAAAGGCACATTTTATTCATAATAATTTTATTTTTATAATTTTTGAAACAAAACAATTTAAAGCTATTTTTCATATGTTTGGGAAATAATAAAAATTTTTTTAACACAAATCAAAGACAGTGGGTAAGTTTATAATGCTGGTCCATTTCCAGTGAATTTTTATTTTATAAAAAAGAAATAATTTAGTTTAATATTCTTGGTATTTAAGAAATTCCGGCTGTGTTAATCGAAAAATCTGTAAAGAAATAAAACAAAAATTATTTTTAGTAAAAAATATATTTTTTATGAATTTAAAATTCGTTTATTGCTGAGTTCTAACACTTATGCCGCAATTCAGTAAGAAGATTTAGGATGTTTTTGTTTGAAAATACTTTTGAGTTCTTGTGTTTGAGTTCTCTAAATTATTTCTTCAAAAATGGTTGTTGTCTTTGATAATGAAAAATAAAAATATTATTGCCATGTTTTTAAAAAATACAAATTAAATTAAAATATTATACAATAGTTTGAAAAATATTTGAAAAAATATTTGTTGGAAATAATGTTTGCAAAAAATATCATAAAGCAAATACACGAACCTTCTAGCATAGACAATAAATAATAATTGTTTTAAATAATCACAACTGCGGGTTTTTTTTGTCCATAGACAAGACGATACAATCGTCGAACAGAATTAGGGCATTATTATATTAATAATTTATGAATATGAAAATGATTATGATTGTTTCATTTAGATATTCGTAGCCATTTTGAGTCGTGAGTGAAAGACAAATTACTCATCATTCTAATTGCAGTCTGTAAGTGAATTTTTAGACTTTAATTTAAAATCGTACATTTCAGACAATCAAACGTATAATTTTTTTAATTTTCCATGTAAAAAATTTTTTTCATTAAACACAAACTGAAACAAATACAGTAGACTCCCGATAGCTTGTACTCCGTTAAATTGAAAATCTCTATAATTCGTAATAAACTATTGGTCCCGTAAACAAAAACGGTTTGAAATCACAATAATTCCACACATTTCGCTTCCCTAATTAATTTTTTCCAATACAAAGTCTGTTTAGCCATTTATAAATCGAAATTGAGGTTAATAACCTCTTATAATTCGTAATGTTAAGGTAAATAATTATATTGTTTATAATTTTATTTCATAAAAAGAATTCACACTTTAGAGCGAAAATGAAAATAAAAACAAATTATAGTGGTCAAGATTCAAGCACCAAATTACCGAGGAACCAAATTAAATGGATTTTTTTAGATTTATTGAATGTTTCTCAAGGTAGCTGTTAAACATAATAAACTTATCGAGAGATTCAAATTCACGAGTTTAAAATTATCAAGAGTCTACTGTATGGGGCTTCTAATGTATTTCACTTCTATTGTAATACATTTTATTTGAGAAAATTAAAGAAGTGCATTTGCAAATTCTTTGAAAGTTATTTTTCTTGTACAACTATTTGCTATGCATTTATTTTCTGGACTAATCTTAGAAAAAAGAAGTTAATTTAAATTTAACTACAAAGACATTAATATGTTAACAACTAAAACTCCCGCGTCTCACCCATCCCACCAGCAGCATCATCATTTTCTGCTTATTGGAGTTCTGTTTTTTTTTGTTGTTCCGTATTAAAGGAACATTAAAATAAATGAGGCATACTTTAACTGCAAGCAGCAACTAAAACATTTCAATCCATTTGTGCTTGACTTTTACATGGAAATACAAGAAAAATCGGGGCACTAAGACACGATTCAATTTTGCGAAATTTTCCACACAAAAATTAAACGTTGTGAAAAAATTTCAATATTCTCTAAACTGGATGTACGTATGTAAATCGTCTTAACATTTATCAATTGAAGTGAGGAAATTATCTCTGTTGTGGTTTATATATTTTCATGATTAAAAAAAAATAAATTATTTTTTGCTTGTACATATAAAAAAGGAAAATGATTTTCTTCATTAAATTAATGCAACTCATTTTGAGCATAAAAGTCTATGTGAAATAAAACTTAGGATTTATTATATTTGGAAAAATGTAAATAATTATTAGTCAATCCTTTGTGTGGAAATGGTTGAAAAAACTTAACTGTTCCGCACTAAAACAGATACTAATGTATTAAGCACATTCACGACAGCAGGCTACATACTACAAGACTACAAATGCCGCTACCAATAATTGTAGCCATATTGACAGCTACTTAATTATTTTGAAAGCGGCAGCAACATCATAAGCATGTGATATTAAAGTATGTATGTACATATTACAGTAGAGCATTTTGTGGGATTCGAGCTGACAAGCTTCGGTATGTCAGGTTGACACATTGGCTAAAGTGAATAAAAAAAATCATTTGTTTTTTACTTATAAATTAGTTTTAAAACCTAAAATATGTATGTGTTTTTTTTGTTTTTAAACAAATTTTCAAGTAAAAAGCAAATGCTTATTTTATTCACTTTACCCATTACTTACTCGACCACAGGGGCACTAATACATATTTCAAAAGTATAAATACCAGTTAAGCTAAAGTTATTATTTAAATTGGTTTCAGAGTGACTTAGAAACCTCATAAAAGTGTCCCAAAATTAACTAAATATTCGAATTTGTCGCAATTTGTGCAGTCAAATGTTGGCAACCCTAAAAAAAAAACATTTCGACAGCTGACAGCATTATTTAATTATAAAGGTGACTGCGTAAGGATTTCTCATACAAAAATATGGCAACGATAAGTGTGTAAAGAACCGAAGAACGTTAAAGGCACAAAAACAATTGTACCAAAACCAAAACAAAACGAATTTTTTGACGTTCGTCAGCTACAGAACAGATAGAGCAAAATATTATCAGCTGAAGTAGCGCTGCCACCTAGTTATATATGTACACTAGAGTGGCCGTTAATTGTATGGATACTTTTTGTTTTTTGATTTCCTCTACTCTCACCCCCCAAATCAGTTCAGTTTTCATACCGATAAGTTGCGTTTTAGGGGGTACGTCCGGCCCTCAAAGTTGGCCTTCAAGCCCATTTCTCAATGTACTTTTTTGCATATGAGACTATCTTTTTAAAAAATAATTTTACAAGAATATGGCATATGCCAATATTTTAGCTCTTTAAGTCAACAACATTAGTCTCAAAGAAAGTTTTTTGCTAAAATTAATATTTTAGAAAATATTGAGGAAAATAACCAACAAAATACTACCAATTTTATTTAACTAAATTATATTTATGTGGAAATTTTTTATTTTAAGCATGTAAAATAAGATCTTATACGTATATATTAAATTATTTCATACATATAAAGTATATATAGTCAAAATAAAACAAAAAAAAAATTACATTGAATATATGGGTTTGAGGGCCAACTTTGAGGGCCGGACGCACCCCCTAAAACACAACTTATCAGTATGAATTTTTTTGTTTTTTGGTTAGATAAAACTGAACCGATTTGGAAATGAGAGCACAAGAAATCAAAAAAAGTAAAATTCCGCCGCTCTAATGTACACCTTGGCTGACAATTTAGAGTTGATAAAAAATGGAGCGCTACACGATAGAACAATGTATCTTTATTATTGAACAATATTTCAATTCAAAATGGAGGCTTGGTAGTCGCATTTCGATACAAAATATGATCAGAATAATGTTTGAACTTCAACAACTGTGAAGAGATTAATTGAAAAATTCAGGAAGACTGGATCCGTTGGAGACGCCAAACACTTTGGTCGTCCAAAAACCAGCAGTTCAAATGTCAGTATCGAAGTAGTGCGTGTGAGTGGACAAATTTTTTATCTGCTGAAATTGCATGATATTGATGTGTGTACCCAATATGTGGTTTTAACAAGATCGTGCCACATGGCATAGAGCCCGTGAAAAAATTAAATTAATTCATGTGACATTTTCAGTATACTCTCTCATTTCGGTAATCAGAATTGGCCTCTAGATCGTGTGTTTTAGCACCATTAGATTTCTTTTTATGGGGTTATTTGAAATCACAATCATCCGTGCACTAAAGGAGAAGATTCAAAGCTGCCTCAATGAAATTTAGCCACATTTATGCAAAATGGTAATGGAAAATATATATATACAATATATATATATATGATTCAATAAAATAAATAACAATAAAAAAACTAAATGCTGTGTTTACTATTTAAATAAAATCTTGCGTTAATTTTTGGAAATCCTTTATTTACACTATTTGATAAATCTTAGTTCCACAATACAATACTAGACCGAGTTCCAATTAAATTGACATTGAGGAATATTTAGTCAATTTTTAATGCCAATTTTATTTGGATAAAACTCACAGTACAGCTGCTGCGCCCATCTTACAAAGGAAGTGTATAAATTGAATACGAAAATTTGAACAACAAATCACTTACAAGCTCGGGGGAAACACTTTGAAGTAATTTACTTAAACCTACATAGTTGATTTAAAGTCGGTGGAAACATATTATAAATTAAACGTGTTATGGAACACCCGTTACAATATAATAATCTCTATCGTAAATATTTTTTCCCTCGAAATATTTTCCCTTTCAACCATCGTGAATAGTTTTACGCAAGAAATATTTTTTTTTTGAATCCCCTTATCAGGGATAATATTTTTCACGGGGATTTTTCCACTTTTCGTTGGGTTTGTTCACTTTATTATTGAAATCGAGCTAAATTAAATATTAAAAGTTATAAATATTGACTTTTAGGACAAGATTAGTAAATAAAGTTCACGATTGTTAACAAGAATTCCCTTCAATACTCTTTTTTCATGCAGTATGAATTGTATGTAAATTTTATGGCGGTGCACCACGGTGGAATACTAAAGAATTTTTTTCCACACACACATAGACAGCCCAATTATGAATATTCCCGGGGAGTTTTTTCTCTTCCCTATCATTTGTTCCCGGGGAATAATCCTCCTTTTCTAAATAGCCGGGGAATAAGCAAAAACGGGAGAGAGTAAAATCTGGATCAGCTGTTTAATGTTTACATATTTTTCTGCACTGACGCAAGAGTTCAGCAATAGAAGTTTAATAAATATTTTATGTTTTTATTCTCAATAAGATTGCGTGTTAATATATTTGTTTTTGTTTAAATAAAAATTAAATAAACAGTGTAACCATTCACAGACATGCGGAATAACTTTGTACTGAGAAAGTGGAGTGAAAACTGAGCCAGGTGCAGATGCAAATGGATTAAATCACCAACGACTGCGTTGCGTGTACAAAGAAAATTGTAAATTTTATAAAGTTTTTCTTATCGGTCGGTCTTGATAAATTAGAAGGAAACAAATCTTCCATTTACCTATTATGTGAACTTAAAGGAGGCCTCCAAAATTAAGTGTTATAGTATTTGTTCTGAATACAGACGTAGTTTATGTTTTTGAAAATACAAAATACAAATACAAAAGGGAAATATAATAATTCGGTATTTATGTATTTAAACTTTTTGTTCTAAATAAATGCTTATACTATTGTTTTGCAAAATTTATTAATAAGATTTTTAAATTTTTGCATTAGTTCCCTTCAAAAGGTTTGGGGAGAAAACTCTCAACAAATTCTGCCTCTCCCTCATATTAAGAATACCTACTTTATTCCCGGGGAAATTTTAATTCATAACAGGAGGAATGAGAAAAGGGAAAAAACTCTCGTGGAATTGCTATTAATAACTGGGCTGAGAATATTTAAAAACACAACAAGTGATAGCGGGGAAAAATTTTACGGGAGATTCACGATAGTATTTTTTCCTTAGAGGGGAACAAAAATTCCACCTATTATTCACGATAGAGGTGAATATTTTTATGTGTTATTGTAACCTATTATTACAGGACTCTTATAATTCAACCATTTTCCATTTAAAAAAGAGTGTATATAAATATGTAGATTAGACTCACCTTAATAATGTTGTATTACAGATCCTTGTCTCCTTGTCGTTGTGAACACTAACAGGACAGTTTCGTTTAAAAATTTCATAGTTTTTTGTTTGTTTCGTTTTCCTTAATGTTTTGTTTAAAATGGCAACATTTAATAAAGTTAAAAGAAAAATATGTAACTGCTACAACGACAACAATTATAACGATGACGACTAAGTAAATATTTATGATTAAAAGAAAAATACATAAATTTATGCAGATGTCCTTAGGGATGTTTATATAGTAAATGATCCCGTTTAAGGGCACGTCTGTGCTTGTGTGTAAATTTAATAAGTTTTACAAGATTTAAGAAAAATTTCTGTTAAACAGAAATTTTGCTTACATTCTTATCTTTTTTTGTTTATTTGTAAAATAATTTGACTTTTTGCTTTAATTTCACTTTATTATTGCTTTTCCTCTTCAGCATTATTAACACACACAACTACAATTTGACTACAAATACAAAGTCGCCTGCTGACGATGATCGAAATGATGAATGTATAATTTCTTTTTGGACTTTTCTTTGGATGGCCTTAGATCCCAGACTAAATTCGATAAACTACGTGGTCGCGACAGACGTCGTGTTTTCTTTTCAGGCAGTTTATTCGAATCGCCCGATGTGCGGCCACCACTGCGTGACGAGTCCAGTGTTCCCTCGCGGGGATTATGATTGTGATTGTGATTGTTTGCTGTTGCGGCGTGTAGCATTCCGTTTAAGCCACCAGTTGTACTTGAACTTTTACTTAATGGCAGTGGTATTGGATGATTGTTGTTATTGTTGTTGTTAATATTACTGTTGTTATTACATTTAAGTACTAGATCGGGTGGTGCCACAACGACTGGTTGTCCTTTGGGATTTATTGAGATCGGCGGTGAAATTGAGTTACTATCGGGTGTCAACTGTAGACTACTGAGACTTTTATATCTACAAAAGATGAAATAAAAAGAAAATATGGAAAAGGGGAAAAAATTAAAAAGAAAACTTACTAAAGCATAACAACTTTTAAATGTTGTTATTTTAATTTTTTTTTTGATTTATTTCTTAAAATAAATTTTGTATTATTAAAAACAATTGTATTACTTCAGCTACTTTATTTAAACTCGTACAGTAAGTGCTAAAAGTTAATATACACACAGAAAAAAATACCAATGTAAAATCAACATGCCGAAAGGTTGATTCAAGTTCATTCAAATCATATTAAATTTACAAGAAATAATATGTTGTTTGAGTGAGTTGGTGTTTATTTCCTTTATTCATAGCTGCAATACACTTTTGTGCTTAGTTGTGTAGGTTGTTTTTGTATTGTTGTTGTTTTTTTATATTTGTAAGCAGCCGACAAACTGCTGCTGGCTGGTAGGCAGTGTACCAGTCTTGCATTTGGAGGATCGCAGGTTCGAATCCTGGAGTCAAGTCAAAGTATTTTGTATTTGTTTAACTAAAACTTTTTAACTGACACCACACACAATGGATCAACACAGAAGAACGCTGATGATGAAGGTTTAGTGGCCTTCGAAAACGGCTGGCTGTTCCGTTCAACTATGTGTTGTCAGAATATTTACAACTAACTTTGATGTTATTTGTTCATTAATAATTATCACATGTAATTTGGCTTAAAAAGCGATACGAACTTTAGCCCGTTCAAATCATAAATATAGAAACAAATTAAGTTCGAAAAATAATAATTAAAATTAACTAAAACTTTTTAAGTCAAAACATTTTGTTTTTTTTTAACTAAAACTAAAACTTTTCAAATAAGTTGTATGTTAAATGATAAGAAATAATATTGAATTATAATTTAATTCAAGATGGTACATATTTAGTGTGTATCTTAAGCACATTTAAAGTTGTTGTGGCTGCAGGGGTAAGCACCTTGACTACCACGCTATAAGTTCCGAGTTCAAATCTTGGCCGGTGAAGCCAATTTAATTTATATATACAAACATTTTTCTGATGCTATGGCAACCACACGTAAGTTAAATAATTAATAAGATACAAGTTCATGTGGATCTAACTTGAATTAACTTTGATTCAACATGATTCTTCAGTTTTGATTTTAACAGTACTTAAATGTTAATTTAACATGAAATAAAGTTATTTTAAAAGGAATTTTTTTTTGATAATTACCATAAATCATGTTGAATTAACATGAAACACACATGAAGAAAAATCATTGCCAAAAAATTTAAAATTAACACTATTTTTAACGATTCTACATTGTTTTTTTCTGTGTGTACTAGCCCAGACATAATGTCCATATACTTTTGGCAAATATTACAAAATATATTAGATTTTTATTAGTGAAACGTATAGAAAGTAGCAGTTCTATTCAGTACTTTCGTCTTACTATTTTTTTTGCCAATTAACCTGCATTTTCGTTTTTTCTCATTGCATTGCAAATCATTCTATTTGAAAAGACGAAAAAAATAAATAAAAATCTGACACGAGTAACAAGACAAAACTAAAATTTATTTTGCTACAAGGAGTAGAACTACAATGTGGGTGTATGTATTACATTTACTTTTGACTAGAGCAACGCTAAACTATAGTTTTAATTATTCTCTAATTCAGTGTCCGTTTTTGTTTTGTTTTAATTTTTATGTTTTCGAGCGGAGTTAACTTTCAAAGTTTAGTGCAGCAACCAACTCACCTGATATGAAATAATGGCGATTGAGGCTCTAAACCGCAATCTTTGCTTAATATGCCAGCACTTAAAGGTGCCACATTGCCACTAATGGGCGTATGATGATGATGATTACTTGGTGTTAGAATTCTGCTGTTAGACGCTGCATTGCCATGATGATGGTGATGATGCGTATGATGATGAGCTGCCACCGCGGCAGCTACGGATGACGACGTTACATTAAGCGCTGACGCTTGATGACTATGGGGATTTGGATGATGTGTCTGATGATGATGATGGCTGTGCTGCTGTTGATGATGAGTAGTGTGGTGGTGATTATTGTGATGACTGCCATTGGAACTGCTGGTGTTGGTGGTGTTGCCACCACCTCCTCCGCCTCCTCCTCCACCACCACCACTGCTGCCAGCACTATGAGAGTTTTTCAAATAAAGCTTTGGTAGTGTGGGACGTTGGCGTTTTTCTGGTAATTTTTTACCAGGTATTGTTTCGATTGGTGGTGGCACTGGCTTGATATCCTCCTGGACATGTGAGTGTTGGTAATGATTGACTACACCGCCACCTCCTGCTCCGGATGTGGGATGATTATGCGAGTGATTCTGATGATGGTGATGCTGCTGGCCGTGGTGTGGCAACTGTTGGCCACTAACGGCTGCTGGCAAATGGTGCTGGTGATGATGGTGGTGGTGGTGCTGTTGATGACTCTGATTACTACTGCTGTTGTGACTGCTGTTGGTGTTCGTATGCTTGTTTGATTCAAGACTACTATAGTTGTTGTTGTTATTATTGTTAGTAGAATTGTTGTTGTTGTTGTTGTTGCTGCTGCTATTGCCTGGCCCACCATTGCCACTATTATTCAAACTGTTATTATTGCTACTTGAATTGTTATTATTATTATTGTTGTTGGTGTTGTTGTTGTTATGGCTGCTTGAATTCTGATTGACCCGTATTAGACTGCAATAGTTACCACTGCTATCAGTGTATTGTGACTTGATTGTAGGTGTTTCGTTAATGGGCTCAAAACGCGATAAGGCTTTTGAGAGTGGCGTCAAGCCTCTCACATAATCATAAATATGGTCGATGTCCTTGTAGTCTTCGGACACTTCTGCAGGCGGTTGGTTCTTATTATACGAATCACAGCTGGCACTACGCTTGAGGATGTAACCATTTTCCAGAAGACCATTGGCCACATACGCTACACCGGCTGCTGATGGCAACATAACCACGGGTAATTTGTTACGACTACTGAATTTCGAGTCCTTTTTCTCTTTCTCCGACAGCTTAATATCTACTATTTGTAGGCGATCTCTTGCATCGCTTAGCAGACGTTGAGCTTTCTCGAGAAATCGCGTGTACTCGATAAAATGTTCCAATTGATCCATATTTTTGGCCCGTTGCAATTTTATTTTAGCATTTAGGGGTACTGGCACCAAGTCATTGTCTTTTTGCAAAGGCAAAGCAAAAATACGATCAATTTCAACACAGCCCAAAAGACGCATTTCCGGCACGAAGGGTTGTTTCAGACCCTTCGGCACACTGCCATGAACTAATCTATTGGGTAGGAAAGGAATCAAACTATATAAATTGTATACAATTTTATTTTTGGGAGTTTGAATAAAAATTTAGAAAAATGTTTAGCAACCCCCTAATCCACTTACCTCACAACAACTGGCATTCTTTTCAGCAAAAGATTCTTAACAGTGTGAACACCACTTATACTGTCCTCCTTGGCTATAGGTGAAAATTTCGCTTTGGTATCGAGTGGCAGATTTATGATCTCATCCTTGATATTTTTACACTGCAACACTTTGCCATTGTCGTTCATGGTCGTCAGCATTTCACCCGCATGTATGGTACGACTCATCTGGGGGCAACGAAATGTTTCACGTACCAAAACACGACAATTGCGCCGTTTCGACAGCTCCAGAACGGATTCGATGCAGCGCGTCGAGCGTCCATCTTCGCTCAAAAGCTCAAAATAGCCAGGATAAGTTTCGGGTATTAGAACCTTAGCACCAACATTTGTAGGCTTACGACCCTCTTTCAACTTAATGGGCTGAGCCAGAATCTGATATTTCTTGCCCGAACTTAGAAAGAGCGCCGTGCTCTGTAGTGAAGGTGCTGAGAGTGTCGGAACACCGAGATTTTGATGCTGGCCCTTGACAATTTTCGCTACAGCCGGCAGCTTTTGTTTGGAAAAGTCACGCAAATAAACGGGTGGCGATGATGTTGAGTCCCCAAAACGGGATGCGGCCAATATTATTTGGCCATCAGTGGCGGCCATGTCGCGATTAAAGAATGAGAACAGTTTGTTTCGCGCAAAGCTAACATTAAATGCAAGTAAATTTCATGGACTTTGTGTTGGATCTAAGTCACTACTGTTGGCCTGGGTATTTGTGGACGATGATGATGGTGGTTCAAGGTTAGCGCTTAAATTCGTTTCCCAGGGATTGTTGTTGGAAGGAGTGCTAGGACTTGAGTTGGATGCCAAATTGCTGGTTTGCTTGGGTATTGCAAGTCTTGGGATGTGCGTTGACGGTGAAGTTGTTGTGGTTGCTGTGGTTAATGGTGACGTTGAGGTTAGGAAACGTGAGGAAGTTTGAATGGCGTAGTTAAAATACTGCATTCGGTTTGAATCTCAATACTATAGAAGTTCTTTGCTTATTTCTTTTCTTTTCAAGTTGGACAATATTTTCGGATTGCTGGCAAATTATGCTGCAATAAAGAAGAAATAAAATGAAAATTAATGAATAATTGATAAATTGCATAGAAGATTTTTTATTAATTTATTTATTTCATAAATACTTCACAAAGTAAATTGGCAAACTATTCAGCCCGGTATTGTTAACCGAATCCGAGTAAATTTTTCGCTTTCAAAAATTAATAATTTTCCTGCAGATGTGTTTAAAAGCATATTTTCATTTCATTTTAGATGTGATATTTGAGAATCTATGTAATACAAAAATTTAAAAAAATATTTCTATTGTCGGAGTTAGTTTTCTAAAATCGTATGATTTCAAATCGATCGGTTTACAAAACAGGGCGGATTGTTGTATAAAAATGGAAGTCGCTGGACCATATACCCATATTATTATTAACAGTATTCTTAAAAATTTTTTTGTGACTGACTATACACGACCTATGCCTTCACATAGGAAAAACAAGGTGGTTATCAATGAAATTCCATAAAAAACCCGCAGGATGATACAGTTTTCCGGGACAAATCAGTCAACCAGTGCGAGCGAGACGAAAAACACGCAAAGTTTGTTTGTTACAAAGTCTTAATTCAGCTGGAAGAAAGACGGAAAGAGAAAGTATTTTTCTCTTTGTGTTTCTGCCAGGGGAGTTAAGCCTTTGCAAAGTAAACTGTACGTATCTAAAAAAAATTTTAAAATTACCGCAATACAGTTGAATATTGAAGTAATTAGAAGAAGATTTTACAAAAAAGATATCACTTTATATAAATTAAATTTTTTGCAACTATTAATAAAACCTTTAGTCATACGATTTTAACATACATATACAGAAAACACTTGAGCAACTGTTAAATTTCATTAAAACAAAATTTTAAAAATTTATTTTTCCTAGAGTAATTTGTAGAACAGCAAGTTTCCATTTATGCTATGTTCACACTTACGTGCTTAGTGTCTCACTCGTGTTTAAGAGCGTTAAACGTTTTGTTAAATATCTCAATTGAGGTGTTTTAGATTTAAACACTTCGTTAAACATGTTAATGGAGTATGTTCAGCGCGTTCTTGATAACTCTGGAAACTTTGTGTTATTATTGAATGGTGGCACATGAAAAAATTATTTGGTACACAAGTAATTGCTTAAGAATATTAAATTATTTATAAAAACATTTATGCTCTTATGCAAAAACGATTGTTCATTTAAATTATTTATAAAAACATTTTTGATAAAAAATTTTCTTAAAACGGATTTCAAATTCATTTTATTTTCTTATGAATATGCGGGTTATTGTTTTAAAATAATACAACAAATTAACAAGAGAATATTCGGAATTTCTTAAAAACACAATAGTTCACTGACAAAACGTCAACCTTAAACATCTGAAATATAATGTGAACGGTTGTATTTAGTTTTTTAAACCACTTGCCTTAAAGACCCTTAAACACATAACTCCTCTTTTCACAATGTACAATTAAAAGATAACGGGGACTTTAACGGCAAGTTTTATATGAAGAACTGTTAGTTAAAGTTCACGTTAACTGTTAATCAGACATTGTGAAAACAGACGTAAGTGTAGTAAAACTATTATAGGTTTTTATTAACTTTGTGGTTAACTTTTTTTAAAATTAATTTTCTGCTTTTTTAAAAAATTTTGGGATTTCCTACATACGAGTACTTGTTCTAATTTCTTTCTTGCTACATTGCCACACTTTTTTTATGCTGATCTTTTATTAAGTAACCGATGACTAGTGAAGCCTAAGGACTCACTTAAGGCACAGTTAGCCGACTGTAATGTAAAGTAACTGCAACGTAGGAAACAACTGTAATGGAATGTAGCTGCAACGGCAGGAGACAGCTGTTCGATATTGTGATGTGAAAAGTAATGAAAATGGTTATAGAGATGTAATGTAACGTAACCTACTCTTCATATACAAATATCGACCACCTTTTTCCTACGTTACAGTTACATTCCATTACAGGCGGCTAAAGGCTCAGAAAGTAACTGCAACAGTAGCAAACAGCTGATCGAAAAGTAATGAAAATAGTTTTAGAGATGTAATGTGACGTAACCTACTTTTCATATAAAAATATCGATCAGCTGTTTCCTACGTTGCAGTTACATTACATTAGAGGCGGCTAACTGAGCTTTAACTGAACTTTTACATTCTGGTTACATCTACATAACAATTTTCATTACTTTTTACATAACAATATCGGTCAACTGTTTTCTACATTTGCAGTTACATTCCATTACAGTCGGCTAACTGAGCCTTAAATCATAAATTATTTATTGAATGGTAATTTTTAAATAAGCCGGTGGTTGTTATTTAATTTTCTGCTAAAAATAAATTAATGATATATACATTTTATAAGTTTTATTTACTATAATTCGCTTGCATCTCGAATTCTGTTTGCATTCTTAATCTTAATCTCTGACTGCTTCTTTTTAATATTTTATTGTTAATTTCTTCTTAACCGCAATTGAAAAGCTCAAGCCAATAGAAATAACGTTTTCTGTTTCCTTCAAAGCTTAATGCGTTTGTTTTTCAAAGAAGTCTGTTATTTACAAAATCATGTTTTAATTTTAAAAATTTCCCAAATGAATCAGCCGATGTCATTTGCAATTTGCATTAAGATCTTAATTGTGAATATTTGGAATTTAGCGTTATAAAAATCATGCATAATTGTAAATTAATTTTATGATTCATACCCTCAAATGGTTAAAAAACTAAAAAAAATCCACTTTCAATAGAGGCGAAGTAAATATATTCATGTACATATGTATGTAAGTAAATCTGATGAGTTCTTCTTTGAAGAATTTCTTAGTTTCTGTAAATTATTGTTGTCTATGTAAAGTGAATCATTAAAGAGTTATTTTAATTTTAATTTTAAGCAACTTGTCTGCCATGCAAATATTGCAAAAGTAGTTTTGAATAATAAATTGTGTGTTGATAAAACTTGCATGTTTGCCGTTTGTCATTTGTATTTGAAATTAATGAAATACTTTTTTAGAAACTACTGTCATGTCTTAATTATTGTTAAAAAATAACACCGTCTAATAAAATGTTATGCAAATTAGATTATTGAAAAATTGTCGATTTTTGGCTTAAAAATACAAGGATTGTTGAATAACTCATAATTTTTATGCTTGAGCTTTAAAAGATAAGATTCTAGAAAGTGAGATTCTAGAAAGTGAGGTCTACTCTGAAGGTCATTCACACTCAAACACCTTTAATTGCTGGAATATAAAAAGGTTCGCCAAAACTTACTCAAGATATGAATATAAAAATAAAATTCATGGGCTTCACTGGCAAAAATAACTGATGTTTGTACTCATAGAAAAAATTATCAATTACAGTCGACTCCTCTTTACTGGAAATAACCAAAAACCAATTTTTTTTAGTTACCCGATTTTTTCTCTAGAACGTAGTTCGGACTACTGAAATTTGTTGCAATCAAGCGTACTGTTTGAAATCAGTATAGTATAATAGAAAAATACAATAAAGTACTTAAGAGAGGAAAGGACAAATACATTTTGCCATTTAAGTTTTTAACGGACAAAACATGCACAATTGTTATGCAATCAATTTCTAATAAATAAATTTGTCATTGTTTATTTTTTCACTAAAGCGAAGTAAGTTGCATACAAAACGTAGTTGTAGGGTTGTTTTTGCTTTCAGTAAT
Source organism: Tachina fera (assembly GCA_905220375.1). NCBI lineage: Eukaryota > Metazoa > Arthropoda > Insecta > Diptera > Tachinidae > Tachina > Tachina fera. The sequence continues at coordinate 94,799,896 of LR999967.1, read as the reverse complement.
ACGATATTTTCATTAAAGCGATGTTTCGCTAAAGCGAAGTGTATAAGACTAGCTGCGCTTACAATCGGTGCGGGGATTTGTATTGCTTTCAGTAATTCGATTTTTTCAATAAAGCGTGTTGCGCTGAAGCGAATTCGACTGTACATTGACCATGAAAAATTTTGATTACATTTTGTATTAAATTTGGTGTTTATTTGCTTTATTCATGTTTTTTGACTTGTTTTAATTTCATAGTTGCTTGTTTCGATGATAGTAAATAGCCGACAAACTTCGCATTACTGGCCAAAACTTCTTGCTGCTGGCTACTAGACAGTGTACGAGTATATTAGACGGAGGGTCGCAGGTTCGAATCCTGCAGACAAGTCGAAAAACTTCTGAGCTTACTGTTTCTTTTAACTATAACTTTAATTTCAAATAAATTTTATGTTAAATAATCAATTAAATCATGTTGAACTAAAAATTAATTCATGCCGGTATTTATTTGGTGAGTATCTAAAAAATGTTTAAGGTTGTTGCGGCGATGACTTATAGTTGAAGCATTGGCCAGAAAAGGCAACTATAATACAAAATTCACACATTTTATTTGCCTTCACGTAAGTCAAATAAAAAAAATTAATAAAATAAAATTACTTCATTAAATGAAATTTATAAACAACTTTGATTCAACATGGTTATTAATTTTGGTTTAACAGTATGTTAATGCTAAATCAACATGAAATAAAGTTGTTTCAAAAGGAAAAATTTAGTGCGTTAATAAATGTTAACTTTAAATTGTAACATTTCCCAATAAAAAAAGACTAATTATCAACTTGACGGCACCAGATCTAAAATACTTGTGTGGCAACACTCTATTCTTGTATAGATGTTGTTGTTATTTACATTTATTTTCTTTACCTTATTTAACAACTACAATTAGAGCTGAAAAAAAAGTCAGGCAATGTAGTAAAGTAAGAAAATAAAAAACATGTTGACTATTGAGTTCTTGTTTCAACTTTGTTATTTGTTGAGCTTCTCATTTGTTTAAATGAAAGTTTATGACATAATAACTCTAGTTATTCTAAGAAACCTTGGGTAAATATTCCCTGATGATCTGCATTAGCAACAGTGAAATGCGCATAGGATCCAGCTTAACCGCTCAATAATCAATTTCAATGTATTTTTAATAAAAAATTATTTTACTGAATAAGTAAAATAATAATTTGGGATTATTAGTGCGTTAATAAATGTTAAACTTAAATTGTAAGAGTTCTCAATAAAAAACACTAATTAGAAAACATTTTCTTTGAAGATTACTGAAAATCATGTTGAATTAACATGAAATACATATAAAACGAAATCATTGCCGAAAAATTATGAATTATGAGTGCAACTGATATCTATCAAGTAGATGGACATAGGTTTTGGTGAAGTGCGTGTTGGCACAGAAAATGCTGTATTTCCCCAACCAGCCTTAATTAAAATATAGGTTCAAACAGGTAAAAGTTTGTACTTTTTTTACTTTTTCTGATTTTGTTAAGCTTGGCTTAAATACAATCTATAAATACAGACTTTCTGGATGCGAACAAAGAGGCAGGAAGTGCTATTAATAAATACATTTAAAACAATTTTAATTAATTTTATTTTGCTAGGTTACAAATATCGTGGTTGTATTTACGAAAATCATTGCTGGTGCAATTTCAATTAAAACTTTAATTGCAATAAAAAATTAATTATGTTAATAATTTTTTTTTCTTTTTGTATGAGTATTTTTCGACCAAACGTTTTACACCTTATAGCGGTCGCGCTAAAAAAAAAGAATTTGGGTTTGAAGTGTACGTTAAAATAAAATTTCCATAAAAATTTTGACTAAAGCACACTTGAAGCACAAGTTAGTTATATTTAGATACGGACGTAAGTCTAAGAATATGGCACCTTGATATACAAAATATTCGATGGCTTCCTCCTCTTCAAAATCTTGACAATTTATGCAAAAAAGGCATTTGGGCATATGAACAGTGACCAGTAGTGGCCGCTTTGATATTCCGCCGATTAAATCACATAAGACTTATAGCATATACCGTTCTCTATAGAGATTTTTCGTGCTAGATTATTATGGTCTAATTACAAGTTTATTAGAGATGGAGGAATTAAAAACTTTTCAAATTGCTCGGTCAGTTTTCAATAAATTTTAGAAGAATTTTAATTACCCGTTTGCGTAAATACGATTAAAAGCTTTAAATTATTGACGAAATATCTTTGGCATGAAGACATTTCCCTAGGAATGTCAACTGTTTTTAGCGTGCGACTCCAAAGGAATATGCTTGTTATTTTTCAAGAAAACTGAACTTTTTTTTACTTCTCAATATACATATATGTGTATAGGCCGTCAGCAGCTTTACACTATGTACAATTTTAAGATAAATTTAATCACATTGCTCCGAAATACAAGCTTAATTGCTTGATGTTAGGTTAGGTTAGGTAGGGGTGGCAGTCAGAAACCTGGACTCACTTAGACCGTTTTGGTCCATTGTGATACCACGGAGACTCTGCTTATGCGGAGTCCCCACCGTCGAACCATCCAGAGCTCAGTATAAAGCTGCTAATGCGTTGAAGTTTAACACCAGCAACGTCAGATTGTTCCCTGAATTCAAGAGCGCCCATTGTGGCCATTCTCTTTCCTGCAAGTCCAGGACAGTGACAAAGAAAATGTTCTATGCTTTCCTCTTCCTCAATATCTTGGCAGCTACGGCAAAAGTCATTGTGTTCAACCCTTAGCCTTTGTGCATGCCTACCTATGAGACAGTGTCCGGTTAACACGGACACTAGAATCGAGATTTGTTTCCTATTCTTTGAAATTAGGTAATCCTTACCTTCTCTATTTAGGTGAGTCCATAACTGCCTTGCGATCACGCAATCATTTCTTGTGACCCACCTTCTATTTGTTTCATCCTCTGTCTTGCGCCTAAGTCTGAGTTTGCAAGAGAGTAGGGGTAGACCTACACATTCCAAGTCCGGTGGAACCTGTAAGGTTGTCCCAATTCTAGCAAGATCGTCAGCCCTAGAGTTCCCCTGTAAGCCTCTATGCCCCGGGATCCAGATGATCCTAATATCAAACTGCTGTGCCATCTTATTTAGAGATGATCGGCAGTCGAGGGTTGTTGTTGTTCTTAGAAGCGAGGATTCGAGGGCCATAATAGCTGCTTGACTATCGGTGTAAATGTTAATTAAAGTCGTTGAAGCGACATTCACTTTTAACCAATTCGCAACTTCTCTTATAGCAAGGATCTCTGCCTGAAAGACACTGCAGTGATCCGGAAGTTGCCTTGCAATACGAAGACCTAAAGCCCTCGAAAAGAACCCATAGCCCACACCCTCATGTGTTTTGGAGCCATCCGTATAAAAATCAACACTTTTTCTTCTACCTGGAGTTCCATTCATCCACATTTCTGTAGATGGTATCCAGGTTTTATAAAGACGTTCGTGTAGTAGAGCAGGGGAGGTTTGGTCAATCCTCTATCCCCTAACTTCACCATCGAGTATTCTGCAGTGGCCGGTTCCATTTCCGTTCCACAGAGAAACACATCTAAGATGGATTGCGGAGGACGTTGCCATCTCCTTCCCTACTAGATCTAATGGTAGTAGATAAAGAAGCATCCCCAGTGCATCCGTAGGAGTGGTGCGAATAGCAATGGTTACATACAAGGATGTTGCACGTGACAAAGATGTAGAAGTTGTCGTGGAAATTCCCATATGTTTAATTTTTAAATATTTTGACGATTTGTTCTTTCTTAAAACAAAAACAGTATATATTTAGAGTTTGACCTAATTTCCTCATACACTTGTCCCGTTTGACTATCCTTAATTTTTTAAACTTTCAGCCAAAATATATTTATTTGCCGCACGTGATTGCTGGCAAAGTTAATTAATTTTAACATAAACCTACATCTTTTGCGAAATAAGTACTTTTAATAATAATTTCTTTGCAGAAAGTTTTAATTTGAAAAACAATGAAATAAAAAGAACAAAAACAAAATAGATACGTAAGTACTTAAAGACACGTTACGTTGCAACATCAAGAGTAGAGGAACATCAGCCCATAAACATACAAGCTTGAATTCTCGGCAAATGTACGAGAATATATGTAAGTATCTAGAGGTAAAAAATGTGAAATGATAATGTAAGCTTAATATAAACACAAAATATACATATGGCAATGTTAACATGATGAAGAGAAACAAGAAATATGAATGAGTGCAAAAAAAAAGAAACAAAAATGCCTTAAAACCTTTTTAAAAAGTTCATATGTATAAGGTAAGATGTTTCCTTAAAAAAAAAACTAATGCTATTTAACTTATAGAAATAAGTGCACTTTTCAGCTAAGCATCGCCATTATGACCATCATCATTTACGTCATTATCATCGCCGACATTAAAGAAGTGCAATTGTAGAGAAAATATATTAGAGTTTAACTTAAACATCACGTTCGTTCGATTTATTACGGTCACAAGGCAAATGATGGCAAATAAAAGTCTTTTATGTTACTTTTTTATTATTATGCTTTTGTTTTGTTGCTTAACTCTGCACATAAATAGTAAAAACATCATCATAAAGTTGGCCATTTAAAAATGTCTTATGGAAATGGATAGTGTGCGCGGGAAAGGTCAAACGTATGATATTATACTCAAGTGTATTGAATTCACTCATCCTCCAAAGCGGGAACAAAACACTTCATTTGTGCAAAGAGTATTGTATAAAAGGTTTAAAAGGTTATAAAGAATTAATTTTTTTTTAAATAGCCTCTTGGTTGCAAGAATAGGAGTACAACGAGCGAGAAATTACATCGCACAGTGGTTTGCAAGATGAAAAAATCTTTTTACGTTAACGCTGATTAAAAAATATGGCAACTCAGATCAACATCATGGAACAAATAACTTTTATCAGTAATAACGGGTTATACATTTTTCAGTTTAAAAAGCAAAGTTGAATAAGTCACACATAATACCATGTCAATCATTTAAATGGCCGCCTCTAGGTAGTTTGCGGCAATCGATCCTTTTGAAGTAGTTTTCGTCCACTTTTTTCCACATTTTGGTTTGGTGTTGGTTTTTAAATGCTCTAATGTTGGGGAACAATATGAATGATAGGGTTTTTTGCGTAGTCCCACAATAATAGTCTAACAGCGTTAAATTTTATTATCTCGGTGTCCAATGAAGGCCGGCATAACGGGAAATTACGCGTCCATGGAATAAAACCAAATTGGTCGTGTTGTGTGGTTTGTGGTATTATCTTGTGGAAACCACAAATCGTCTAGTTCGTAATCTTAAATTGCATTCGAAAAAAGTAGGTTATCATACGGCTATATCGCTCTAAATAGGCGGTGACGGTTCTTTCAATTATTCTACTCACCTTCACTAAAAAAAGCGATACGAGTATTTTCAGCAATGCGCTCAATGCGGTGATGCACAGTTCTGATTGCATCTATACTCTTCCGGTCTCTTCAAGTTTTTTTTTATAACAATGTCAATTCCTTGCACAGTAGGTCGATTATGACGACGATAATCACCCCATAATGCACAAAAAGTGGCCACGCTTGAATCAATACTTTTGTAATAGGTTAGGTTAAGTTAGGTTAGATTGAAAAGGCACATAAGGAACCACCACATGTATAAAGACTTGCATCACACTTTACGGAAAAGAAATCTAAAGACATTTATTTCTACTGTGAAAAAATCTAACGTAAAGCGATATTTTGTGTTCACACCATCTTACCTCATATTAAATTAAAAACACAAGTATAAAGCAAACAGCTGTTGAGGATTAATATGCCTACATTAATCGTTGACTTCCGGCGGCACAACAGTTTCATGCAAGCTGTGGTCATGCCGGCCTCTGAAAATAAACGGCAGTTAAAGTAGTTGATTTAAATTAAATAAAGATGAAGAAAATAATTAATTTTCAGACATACTTTAGACGAATAATTATTCAATACGACAAGCATTTTCAATATTTATAGCCCGTTTATAGCGAAGGTATATGTATACCATAAACGACGGCACGGCATCGGCGTCGAAACAGACAACTTGTTAGTTTGTTTATTACTTGATTTTGTAATAATGCAACTCTGGTGAGATGAAAAGTATTATCGTTTAGAAAATTTTCAAAAAATGGTAAAGTATTGTGGAATGTCAAATTTTTATCGTATCGTATTTTTCGTAATGACAATTTGATTTCACAATATCGCACTTGCACGTATCATTTGAAATTTTTGACATGTATTAGTACAAAGTATAAAAGTCTGAGTGGCCCTTAAGCCAGTCCAGGTCTGTTGTGCGCTCTCATGTATATTAACAAACGAACTGCACCTTTCCACCTTTATAGGAACTCAGTATCGTTCCCGTAGCCTCTTAAACTTTTCCCGCCAATACCTCTAAGATGCGTAATGTCCAGTATGGTTTCATTCTCAAAATAACGGGATCTTGACTGGACAAAAGCTGGACAATTGCAAAGGAAGGGCCATTGTCTCCATGTCCTCCGCGCATGCCCCGCATTCATTGTCATTCGCGGATCTAACCCGGTACAAATTCGTTAGTAGATTAGAGTCAACTTTCCTAGTTCGGAGTTGTTTAGTTTCAGCAGTCCCCTTGTTTTAACTTCGTCCGGGTCGCCCTCATAGAACCTTGGTTAGATTACCCACAGTATCACAATTCCATCGTGTTATGTGGGCCATCTTCGTCCAATTTTGTAACTCAATATTCACTGCCTTGAAAGGCTTTACATTAATTACAGTTACTGTTCGTAACGTCCTGGCCTTTTTCACCAGTGCACTTTCATTTAAACACCCATACAAGACGAATGTTGCCATGTTCCGCGTAATCGTTTGTCATGTTCTTGCAATCAAAAACGGTCTTAGAGTTAACTCTTTCGGTTGCGATTGACCTAATTAACGACTTGTTGTTGGTAAATATATATTGACCTCTGGGGGCCTAATATCTACACTGATCTATTTTATAACCTCTGTAATCGTACAATCCTCCGCCTGGAACATTGTATTATGGTCAAACAAGCGTAAGTAAATCTCTGTCTCCGATTCTTCTATGAAGAAATCTAGCCCCGTTCTTTCCCATGGCTTCGAGCCATCCGTGTAGCAGCAAACGGTCACGGGTGTTTGTTCTAGCGTTTGATTGATCCAAGAGTGTTTTTCTGGTATCAATGTCTCGCATTCAGTTATAACCTTCGTCTTACGTACCGGGTTGGACATTTCCAAAGTCTGGTCGTATCCGGTCAATGATGCCCATATGTTCTGAGGGTGTGGTATGTTGTCTTGCCCGATACATTCCCCCATCACTTGTAGACATCTTGTAGCAAAATATCTATTACGAATGTCTATAGGTTGGACATAAAGAATGGTCTCCATGTCCTGGTGGATGTAGTTCTCATAGTACCACTTATACTTATGCAGCACATTCGTTGAACTTTCTCCAAAATTTTAGTCTTGTTGTTTTGACTATTTTTATGCGTTCTTCGGTTACTAAACGATACATATTCGTAAATGGGAAAACACTGTCTAAATAAATTAAAATTCGCATGACAGATACAACAGCTGACTGCCTTGCCAGAGCAGCGGTTTTGAAAACACTAAATGAATAACTCGTTACATCAACAAAAAAAAAAAAGAAGAAGATTATTCATGTACCCATTTATTTATTTTTGAATTAAACCAACTAACAAAAGAAGTATTTATCACCACAGAGTTGGTGAAGATCATCGACAGAATCTACATCAATATCAACATGATCATAAATATTTTATGATGACAACTTGATGTTTTGAGTTTATTTCGAAATGAAAGAGGTCACTGTTTGGTGCAAAAAAAGGATTTCTTGGGCATATTTTCTCATAGTGCACTCACACACACTCAAGTCCATATTTGAAGAGAACGAACATGAAATATTTAATGGTTTTAGGTTAAATTCTTCCCATCATTAGTTGAATGTTGCACACATACATGTCTATACATTTATATGTCCATACCCTGTCGGAGAATGTGTAGTTGACTACAAAAATAGTTAAACTATAGTTAACATTTCTTAGACTGACAAAAGCTAACTGCAATATCATCCAGAACAAACCCAAAATTAATTCTTAAGTTGAGTACGTAGTCGAATTTGATAAGAGCCAACAAATCTATTCTCAGCTACTTTGAAACTCATTTCAGTTTTATGTTAACATTTTGCTGTTGTTATATTAGATGGTAGCTTGGCTGAGTAGTAGCACGTTGAGTACACAAATTGTGATGATACATGTTTGAACCCCAGAAATTTTTTTTGTTAATTTACTGACTACAAGTTGGTTTAAAAAAGTCGACTTTAAGTTAGCTGAAAGTAATGCAGAATGAGCCAACTGACTATCGCCTAGGACATCGCATTGTTAAAGTAGTCAGTTGATTAAATTGTAAAGTAATCCAAGTATCAGTCAGTACTAATTGCGAAATAGTTAGCTTAAAGTTAGTTTAAAGTTAGCCAAAAATTCCGACAGGGTACGTACATATGTATGTATGCATTTATATTATTCCAGCAACAGAAACTTTAACATTTTAAGTGGTTTTTGCAATACATTTTTGTTTGTATGTTTAAATGTTTAAACTAGATGATGATGCTGGTTATAAATTCAATACTTTTTAACAAAAAATTTAACAAAATATATATGCATGTATTTGTAAGTCATACTAAAAGCATAAATGCCAGAGTGAGTGTCTGTGTACATTATTCAATTGCATAGATTCTTAGCAAAAAAAAAAAAAAACAAAAAGAGGTCCGTAGTTTTCTGTATGATTTACCTTAGTTGTTATTATGTTTACTAGCCTCAATTCATGAGGGCCTAAATGCTCCATTTTTTCCCTTCATTTGCTGCTGTTGTTGCTGTTTAAAATAAAAAAATAACATTTAATATAACCCAGTATCCAGTTAACTTGTTATAGCCAGCCACTCAGTTCGTTATTTCAATACACTCGTACTTGTTTAATTTTTGCTAATTTTTTTTTCCTTCTAGTTGCTTGTTTTAAATTAAATATTTTCTCATTTGTTAAATAAAATGAATTCATTTTCACTTTGCTATTTTTTTTCTTTCACAAAGACCATACAATCTAAGGCTCGACCATATAGACTCTTTTATAAACAGACTCTTCACTTTAATTTTTTTTTCACAATATAAGAGGAAAAAAAACTATTACAGCAATAATTTTCTTGTGAAAATTTCTTTTCGTATTTGTTTCCTTTTGAGGCAGTTTTACAGAGAAAAAAAGGAACTTTTTACTTGTGGCCGATGCCAAGAAAAGTGGAAAAAATTGAATCAGTAAGAAGAAGAAAATAAAAATAAAACAAACTAGAACTCAAATCAACGTTATTTCTCACGCTCTTGTGTTATTAGTCTTTACAAGCGACAATTGCTACTTAGGGATGGATATATTTCTTTATTCTGCTAAAAATCTATTACACTTTTTATTTAATGTTGCTTTCTAGTTAAACGAGCCACAGAGATGTGGTTTTGTAAGGGAGATGTAAAGATTTTAAATTTGGCAAATCATTTTACTGGATTTTATTGGCAAGAATTCGTGCAGTAAGAATTCAAATTTATTCAGTCAATGAATGAACTGTAATTTTTCTCTCTCGATTCATCTTCTCATTTATGGGATTAAAAGAACATAATCCAATCCAGAAAAAAATAATAAAATTTTTGAGTTCTCGAACGCAGCTTATATCTAAATTAAAGCGTGTTTTTTAGATTAGCACAACTTTGAGTTGGCATCACTGCTTTACTTGAGCACCCATTTAACAGCTTTTTTTTGTTTAAGGCTCAGTTAGCCAAGTGTAACTTAAAGTAACTGCAACGATAAGAAACAGCTGATTAATATTGTTATATGAAAAGTAGGTTACGTTACATAACATCTCTATTATCATTTTCATTACTTTCACAAAACAATATCGATCAGCTGTTTCCTACTATTGCAGTTACTTTACATTACAGTCGGCTAACTGAACTTTTAATTTGCTTTGAAATTTCATTATGAATCAACTTAGGCCGGGTTTACATCTGTTTGCCAAATGCCACACAAGCGTAAAAAAAGCGTAACCAACTAATTACTAATGAAGAACTATTTGATTCGGACATGTAGTTATTAAGTTAAACAGTTTCAGACAATTTTATAGAATCCAAAATGATTGCAAACTGTTTAAATCAATAAATATATGTCTGAATCAAACAGTTTTTCATTAGTAATTAGTTGGTTAGGTTTTTTTTGGGCAAATGACACACAAGAAATGCCAGATGTAAATTCAGCTATACACCATAGAAACGCGTGCAAAATTGATAACATTTTTAATCAAAATAATTGTTCTATTCGTCAAACTCATCGTCCCTCAGAGCGGCTAATTCGAAGAACAATAGATGGTTTTTGGATCACATTTACTGTTACTGATAATGAGCATCCTGTGAGACGCCGAACATTGTGCACAGAAGAAGGTATAGCCGCTGTTCAGGAAAGCATTGAAGATGATCCTAATCAATCTATTCGTCACCGTGCTCAGCAAATCGAGTTTACGAAAGGATCTTGGCTTAGAAGCGTTCAACATTCAACTTATGTAGGAATTAAAGCCAAATGACCATCGTATGCACCGCCAATTCGGCGAATGGGCTCAAACACAAATTGATATAGATTTTGAGTTTCAATTCAAAATTGTATTTTCCTATAAAAACTATTTCTGGTTGAATGGGTAAGTAAATAAACAGAATTAGTGCTCTTGGAGTGAGGAGAATCCACAAACTTTTGCCGAAACACCATTACATCTATAGAAAATTACTTTGCTTTACGATGATGTTAAGAATGTTACTGTCAATGGTGAACGGTATAGGAACATGAGTCGGATATTTTTCGTAACTCCGTTACGTGGCATTAATTTTGCTGATATGTAGTTCCAACAGAACGGAGCCACATGCCACACAGTCACAGCAGGCGCTACAAATGATTTACTCAAAGAAACTTTTGATGAAAAAATAATTTCACGTATTGGACCAATTAGTTGGCCACTAAGATCTTGTGATTTAACCCCATTGGATTATTTTCTTTGGAGTTATGCTAACTCACTTGTCTATGTCAATAAACCATAAACAATTGAACAGCTGGATATCAAAATTCGAATTTTATGCAACTTAAACTAATTTATGTATAAATATATTCAGTTTTATCTGTATCACCGTTTTTCATTATTAAATTTTGAAGATAGAAAGTTTGGCTAATTAGTAATTACTCAAAGTATTGCCTTGAATACCTTTTCGTAAGGCAGCTTGTCTAATTCTATCTAAAAAAAAAAGGTATTACTTGTTGCAAAACGTTCAAGGTAGAGTTGTGTCCAATAGCTCTTTTTGAACTAGTTCGTTCGCTTTTGAATCAAAAGTTTTTTCAAACCTAATTAATTTGCATAGGACTTGTATCGAACTCTTTCAGTAGTTCAGTTTAGACACAAACCTATGATCAAACCCATTTTAATTACATAGTTTTGATAATCGGTTTGTGTCTAAAACGAGCTACTGAAAGACTTCGATACAAGTCTAATTTATACTGACGTTTTTAACCAGACTTGAGTCCAACATCTGGCTCATTTCAGTTCAAAAATAGCAGTTGAACACAACTCTAGCTCAAGCTATCCCAGCTACTCTAAGCATCCCCTTCCTTTTCAGCCTGTCAACTACGCAACTGTAAATGCACGGTATAGTTTTTTTCATTAAAACTCTGATTGCAGAACCTACGACAATCATAAGTTATGCGAAAACGTGACATTTTCTCAGCTACTGGACAAAAATTGATGCTGTTTTTTTTATTTTTGTAATTTTTTCTTTCTTTGTTAACTGTTTTCTTCCTACATTTTTCCATTTCAACCAGTTTGGTACTTCGAAACACTTATTATTAAAAAGCCAGCAGCTGTAAAAGAGGGGACGAGGAAAAAATAATAAAACTTTTAGAAGAAAAACTTTATTGTGATGGAGACAAAGTATTAGAGTACTTGTTAAATTACGTTGTCTCTTTTTTTCTATCTATCAGGCCGTTGCTTTTAAAGTTTCGTAATTTTTTATTTTCTACTCTTGTCACTTGCAAAAATTTTATCCCGGGATATTTGAGTTCATGTCATTTATTTTTGATGACACAATTTTATGTCTTTCGCCATTTGTCGTCGTTTGTCTGATGCTTCCGTTTTTTTGTTTTTGCTTTACCAACCTACATAAATACATGAATGCATCCATGTATGTATATGTGTATACAGGAAAAAATAAGTGGCTTAAATACAATTTCGATTTAATCAGAAATAGCTTAATTAATTTGCAACATTCTGGATTGCAAAAATGTCTGAACACACTCTTCCTAAAGCAACACTCACACACATACATACATACATATATACACACATACTGTGTTTCGCATTAAAACGAAACTGACACGATATAGTCAGTATTGTCAACTTTTAAATTTCAAAAAGCACTAAAACTATGAAAAAACGCGTAATTTAAGTAAAAAAGCACTAAATTTAATTTATTTATTATATTAAAAAAATTGTTATACATAAATATGTATATAAGATATATAGGGATCGGTTGACCTTGCATTTTATACCTAAAACTTCAAATTTGAGGCATCCGATACACGTTTTAATTCTAATTAATTATTAGTAAAATAAAATGATAACTATTGTTTAACTAATACTTTTTGATTACATTTATTATATTCTTTCTTAAAAATTGATAAAAATAAGTGCTCGCTCATCTAAGTTTATCGTGAAAGATATTAACTTAGTGCAGAAATTGGTTCGGGAAAACCAAAACATAATAGAAAATAAAAAAAGAATGTATTACAGCTAAACACAAAGAAGATGCTTTACAACGTACATATGTATGAAATGTATTCAAAATTGTTCACCACAGGATATTATATTGTTCACAAAACATCTATACTGATAAAGTTTACACGAAGCAGCTGTTGTATAAAACTATTTCTTAAGCAATGACGTTTGGTGGTTTAACTAATGTTAAACCAAAAGCTGTGAATCAAATATTATTGGTTAAACTATTGCTATTAGCTAACTTAATGACTGTGAATTTGGGCCTAAGAGAATAAAACGATCTAAATTTAAGAACAAAATTCTTCAATTCAGATTGCAGAGATCTTAATATTTCAATCTTGAAATTTGGCCAGTAGGATTGACGTTCTCAAATTTAACATAAATTCTTAATTTATAGAATGAATTCTTAAAATCAAAAACGTTGTCTTAAACTTCAATAGCGCAGTCTTAAAATCAAGAAGGTAATATTAATTTTAAGATTATATCTTTAAATTGTTTAGAATATGATCTTAACTTAAGATTTTTATTAAGAAAAAAATCTTGAATTTGATGTTAAAAAAATCAACATTTTATTCTTGAATCAAGAATTTTCGCATTTAACAGACTATAAATATTAAAATGATTTGAGTTTTGAGCGTAAAATCTTGATTTTAGCACGTTTTCCCTTTAGTGTATAAAAAAGTATATTCACAATTCAATTTTCTTGTTTCAGACCTTTTTTATTATGAAGCGAAGTTATAACAAAGTGTAAGGATATATTGTTACGTTTGTTAGACTTAAATAAAGTCGTAGAGGTAAAAAATCTACTTCTGCGCACTTAAACATTGAAGTGACAAAAGACTGATGGAAATGCAGTTTTTGATAATGCCTCGAACGAGTTTATATCCATTAACTTTACATAAACTTATCAGATTTTACTTCTGCCCAAAACTCGATATTGGACATAAAGTTTCTCCATTCTACATCCATTGCTATAGTAACTAGACAAAATGATGCTATTAAACTATATTTGGGTACCTACTTGCTTAATGTCTTGTTTACATTAATTATGCTTAAAATGTTAAAGTAAGCATTTTATAACCTTATTCGAATTTTTTCAAATGTTCTGCTTTTTGAACGATAGCCTTCCTCGAAAAAAAATAGATATGGTAATTTATTTTTGAATTTTGCATCTAGTGCCACCGCCACGAAACAAAAAGCACTAAAAATTAATTTAAAAAGCATTGAGCACTAACTTCAAAATTTCTCGCGTCGAAAATTTCAAAAAGCACTAGAAACGGTGCGAAAAGCACCGAGTTGACAACGCTGGATATAGTGTTGAATATGTATGTTTATATTTCATAGTGGGCCGATTACGAAATGCGAGTATATCTGTGGCAATAAGGAAAAAGTGCTTAAGTCATATTTTACTGTTTTGTAGGAGAACATTTTTAAGCATTCATGTCGATTTTCAGAAACTTATTTCTTTTACAATTAAATTAGGAAATTCTCTGTTAACCTTTATTTTTTTTAAGCAAAAATCATTCTACACACTACAAGTAATACATTTAAGTTAAAATATACTAAAGTATAAACTCAATTAAGCTATTATTCCAAATGAGATTAGAAGTATAAAAAAGATAAGTCGCAAGTCATAGTGCTATAACTTCCTGAAAAATCACACAAATTAATTGATACTTTGACCAGGGATACTTTGGAATATGCAGATTACACACAATTTTTTTTGTGAATAAGGGCTTAAGTAACAATAATTTTGAGCGGACAAACTTTTTTTATTGAGTGACAGTAATCACTAATTTCGAACAATTAGGGAGTTCACAATGAGTATCATAAAATTTTAATATGGCAACATTGTGCCATCTTAAAATTTTAAATTGTGATTAGGCAATGATATAAAACACAGCTTACTGCAGTACTAAAATAACTCAATTTTTGATGTGTAAACATATATACGCTAGCGGGTAAACATTTTTTCACAATACAATCACAAATTTTGAGTAAGATCGTAAAGCGTTATCAAATCGGTGTGAGCTATGTATGTGTGTATCAGTGTAATCATACGAACAATAAGCACAGAGAAACTTAAAAGCTTCTTAGAAATACACTCAACCGAATTTTAAAGTATACCTTCAGGAGCAATGTTAATTTTAATAGAAATTGCTGGTGAAGTGTAATAGTGTTTGCCAGTGGAAATAATTTTGTTAAAAAGTTGAAAAATGTAAAATATATATATAAACTTTTATTTGACGTTTTCCACTTGCATATGAGCAATTCTCCACAAACCCCCACAACTAATAATTCCACTGCTATAAATGCAGTTTTCCATAGATTTTTAAATACAGTAGAGTCAAATGTTTATATATATTATTTTAGTTACCATAAGCCAATATTAAAAAAAAATTACATTACTAGATGTTTGCACATCTCCCCTGTGATTGGATCACATTGCTTTTTTTTTTAATTAGAAAATTACAAATACTTGTATTTTTTCATCATTTAGAGCTGCGCTGACAGTTTTAACTCATTTAGTTTAACATTACCATATTGCCATACGGAAAATGAAATGCATTTTATAATTTTCAATTGGCTACCTGGTAATAAATTTGATTTACACTTAAGCAAAAATAAAAAAACATAACAAACCATAGTATTAAGTATTAAAATTGAAAATTGTTGCAATATTAAGACATATTTAAAAACGCTGTTTTGAACCCCCCAAATATATCCGGAAAATCAAAGCTACCTTGTATGTTATATGTGAAAAATAATCGTATTAATCTTACAAAGTGGTAGCTCAACCTGATGAATACAATTTGCTAGTTTCTTGATGTCGAACACAAATTTTTAACTGTTTAATAAATAAATTACAAAATATAAAAAAGAATAATGAAAATTGTGGCTAAACAGTAAATGTACAATTTCTACTACAAGTATGCTCCTTTTATTACACTATAATCTGTCAACTGAATTCAACTTTGGCTGAAAAATTAAAATAAAAAATAAAAGTTAGCCAATTCAAGCTGAGAATGTTCTTAACGAAATTAAGGTGGATGCACCCATGTTGTCCGTACAAAATGTTTGTCCGGACCAATTTTTTTCTTGATGTCTCTCTTCTTAAGACAGAGAAAATATTTTTTTCCGAATATCCCTCAAGTTTAATTAGTTTAGTTTTATATTTTGTCCTGACAAACTTGAACTGAGCTGCCAATAGGTTAAATTTTTTCAAACAAAGTTGTATTGAGTTGTACCGTCGTATAAAAAATTACATAATCATTTTGTATTTGTGAAATTAAATTTTGCTTAAGAAATAATTAATGAAAATAAGAAACCTAACAGATTTTGCGTACATATGGCAGCTTTAATTTTCCGGACAAATCTTTGGCAGTGAGTGAATCGTGCTACAGGAGTTTTAGTAAAAAAAAATTTGTCCGAAAAAAAATTTTGTTCGCACAACATGGGTGAATCTAGCTTAATTTCGTTCGGAACAATCTCAGTTTGAATTGGTTTATACTATGTTTACACTTGTGGTTTTAAACGTGTTTAACGCTTCATTAGTGTTTAAGAGCTTAAACACGACGATTTTGAGATGTTTTACCATACATTGACTTGTTTTGTTAAACATATCAAATGAAGTGTTTAAGATTTAAACACTTTCTTAAACACACAAATGGAGTATGTTTAGTCAGTTTTTTGATAGATCTGGCAACTTTGTGTTGCTAATAAATGGCGTCGTGTGAAAAATTACTTCGTATACAAGCAATTAGTTACAAAATACACAATTATTTAAAAAAACATTTATAAAAAAGATTTATAGTTCGTAAAATTTTACAAATTCAATAATTTTCTGACAAAACGTCAACCTTAAACATCTTAAATTTAATGTGAACGGTTGTGTTTAGTTTTTTAAAACACTTGCCTTAAATACGTTTAAGACCATTAGTGTGAACATGATATTAATTTTAATTTTTTTCCGGGCAAAACTGAACTGTGCTGCCAGATGTTTTAATTTTTCAGCCAAAGTTTAACTGAGCTGCAAGATCATTCTATATAAAACATTAAAATTTTTTGTTTCCACTGTAAATAGATCAAAACGATTACATATTTTGCTATTATTGGTTGTTGCTTATCAAAGCTAAATTACTTACTTATTTGTTTTTCTTATTTCCTTTATCATTTTTACTATAGATTCGTCTAGGAAACTCGTAAACAGTTTTTATACGCGTAAACATGCTGTGAGCCCACTGTGCGCTTCTACTTACATCGTCGTATTAGAAAAGTTTAAATTTGAAAATTTGCCACATCTTGTCTAATAACGACGACAGTTAATGAGTTAATGAAGGTATAGATGAATGAATGACTGGTTGAATGGTTGTGTGGATGAACGGATAAATGGTTAGATGATTGGCTGTTTGTTTATGTGCATATTTGCGTCGCCGCTCTGCAGGTTTGCATGTGTTTAGGAACGTCAAAATAAATGTGTGAATAAGTTTCAACTCTGGCACAAAGTAGCGTGATAATTGTTATTTGTTTGATGTTAAATCATGTCAACAGAGAGTATAAATCCTGATGCTGTAACTTCAGGTCGAATAAGTAGTTTTTGTTTGTGTGCCGTGACTTTAGCGTGATTTCTCACTTTAGTTTTTGACATGGTTGCTGCTACTGTCACTGTGAAGCTGCTGAAAGCAGGACAGACAGATGCAGACTTAAGTGGAAAGTGGCACAACATTTCTGGAGGTTTTTCTTCTCTTTTCATATTAATTTTTTTACAATATTTACTTTTGGGGTTTTATTAAACTTTGCTGAATATCCATTCGAAATAGTTAAATATTATTTACAATTAAATTTTAAAGAAATGTTTTTTTCAAAAGCTTTGCAATTCTTACTCGAGAATAATTTAAATTATTAAAAAAATAAATATATTTCAGGGATTCAAATGATAGTCTCAAGTGTCGTAGTGTCATAATGTTTTAAATTATTTTAATGTAATTATTGTTGCTATTGTTTTTTCTTTAAAACATTATGACACTATTAACTTTTTTGACTATTATTTGAATACTCCAATTATATTATTATGTCTTTTGATTTTATAAATTAGAAATATATTCCTATATCCAATTTCTGTTTGTGTCACTTTTTGTAATAACGATGCTGGATATTTATGTAAAGGAAGTTTATCTTATGTATAATGTACTAGCTGCTATTCCCAGCCTGAAAGGCAAAGTAATTTATTTTCTATAATTGCATTTTAGCTTTAAACTTTTACTTCTAAATTCCTCTCAGTTATTTGGTTATTTCAGCTTTATAAACAATTCTTGTTAAGCGCATTTAAAAGTATTACTTCAGCAGGTTTAATGCAATTGGAAACGGTGTATAAACATTTATTTTCATATAAAAACTAAACTCATCTATTTGCTTACGATTACTTTATTAAAGAATGCAAATTATCAAAAAAAAAAAAAATTAAAAAATACCAAAATAAAATGAAGAAAATACTCATCAAGAATAATTCTTATTCATGCTTCTTCTGCCCCGTCAGCTCTACTTATAATGACTGCATCATGCAGTGGCAATTATGAAATTTGGAAAGTTTTGACTGACGCCATCAGAAGACACAAGCTGACGTTTGGATAATGTTAACGATGGAAATCTAAAAGAGATTTAGCAAAGTTATTTGTGTCACACAATTAATGAAAATGACTTAAAAACCACAACAGCAAAATAAAGTAGAAATTATTTAAAAGTATTTAACGAGTTGCAAACATGTAATTTTAAAATACAAGATACAAAAATAAATACTTGAACAAAATACAATTCATCTTGAGCTCAGAAAGTGGCATGAATCAGTATGAGCTAAATGAAGAATTAACAAGTTGCGTTATTACGTTTAATTATTTTATAAGTGGCAAAACAAAAAAGGCAAAAAGACGGTTTTTTATCTCTAAAGTAAAAACATTTAAATGTGAATCGTGTAATTCTTTTACTTATCGAGCGTATTAGCAAAGTCGCCTGTACAAATAAGTATTTTTGCAATGAAAATCTTTGATCCAGTGCGTCTCCTCTTGTGTAGTAAGAACTAATCGAGGTCTTGGAAGCAGTAAATATTATTCCCAATAAACAAATTTAGCCGACCAAAAAACCTGTTAACCGGCCAGTAATCGGTGTTCGGCATTACCGAATTTTAAGAGATTCGACCCCTCATAAATTCAATTTGAACTTATTTTTAAAACGAGTACTAGGTTTCGTCTGAAATTTATGTTTTCATAAAGACAGAGTCACGTCGTCTTTCTCAACTGACATTATTGCACGAGGAAGTTCGCATAAGGAATACTTTGTTGCCGGAAACATTTCAGTAGCTTCAATAGGTCTGCTATCCATATCATTAATTGAACTTATTTTTAGGGTTCCGTACACCAAAGTTTTCGCTACACTGTTCGCCTGTCCGTCACAGGCTGTTTTCTCGAGAACCTTAAGAGCTACGGACTTGAAATTTTGACAGAATATAAAGAATTTCGGCCATAACAACAGTAAAAATTAAAGGGTATTCCAAAACTAGCAACGAAAAATTTTAAAATACTATATTTTGTATGTATATTTTGTATGTATATATATACATACAATTATAAATAGACACTTGAAACTTGCAAACTAATAGGCAGATTTTGTAAAAAATTTCGTTTCAAAACGTTTCAAATTTGTATGAAAAATAACGAAAATTCGTTTCAAAAAATATTTTTTCCATACAAATTACAAACGAAAAAAACGTTTCTATTTTTATATAGACTTCAATATTTAATAAAACTAAAATTAAAGGCTATTCTACCAATTAATGCAATTATGAAACTTTTGTGTAATTTTAAAACTTGCTGTATGTTTGAAACCTAAGAGGCAAACTCTTGAAATTTTAAAAAACGCTAAAATTAAAAAAATCCCAAAATTATAAAATAGCCAAAAACCGAAAAAATCACCAAACTAAAAAAAATCTCTAAAGGTAGATAGAGAGACTTAGCAACGTGTTTATTCAATCAGGCAGATTGCATTGTCAGTCGCATAGTCTGTAGTCTTGTTTATGGTTGCGTTCGAAGTTGCATTCGAAGTTTCGAATATATCAAAATGTTTTGATGTTTATGGGTTGCATTGACGGTTGCATTGTAGGTTGCAGTGTCTGTATCAAAGTATTCGAAAACGTGTTGCGTAAGCAAGTTGCAAAGTCTGTACCCACCACTATAAGACTAAAATAAATTGCCGAAATGAAAAAAAAAATCGCCGAAATAAAAAAAAATTCGCCAAAATGAAAAAAATCTCTTAAGCTAAAATGAATTGGCCAAACCGAAAAGAAAGCGAAAAATGCAAGAAACCCGAAAGCAAAAACGAATATCTCTTAAACTAAAATAAATCAGCAAAACTTAAGAAATCAAAAAACGCCAAAGCCAAAAAAAGCGATAAACAACAAAAAAAAAAAACGCCAAAACTAAAAAACGTCAAGGCATCAAAAATCGCCAAAACTAAAGAAACGCCAAAAACCGAAAAAAATCCCAGAAACGAAAAAAAGTTTAAAACTCCATATGGACATTTCCTGGGGTCACGAACATACGTTCGCACGCTTTTGATGTACAAAAAATATAGAAAAAAAAAACTTTTGCAAGCATTTTTTTTCTGCGATTTGATATCCCAGTGAAAAAAAATGGAAGTTATTCTAGTGGAACTACATTTTCATTGCTTCCAAAAAATCGATATTTTTAATTTGACGAGAGTGAGCAAAAAACCATGTAGAAGCTTATTTTAGTCATACAAAACCTTGTAACTCCTCCATAGTGTTAAAAAATACTCACCAGAATTAAAAAAAATTATTTTTTTAAAGAAATTTATGAATTATGAATTTATTTTAGTCTAAAATTTAAAAGTTATTTGCTTAAATTTACATGAAAACACTGTTTCGGGCTTAAATTCGTATAAAAAGAAACGAATTGTTAAAAAAGGCAACTATTTACCATTTTTCCTAGATGAAAATATTATCATAGAACACAAAACAGGGAATTTTTCTTAATATCGCTTCCAATTCAGTGACCAGGCATCGAAAAAGAGAACTTCTTGCAATGACAACCCTATGTAAAAATCATTAGATCGGATCGAAATTTTCACTACTTCCGCATCGCAAACTCTACATTTTCATGACCTTTTTGGAGTCTCTTTTTTTACTGGGTTATTTTGAATGCTCCCGTTCGAAAATAATTCTGTGGCAGGCAGTACACTTGCGAAAATAAAGAATGTTGTTTTTTTACATTTATTTTTATAACATACTCGTACTTCTTGAAACTGCAAAACGAGCTAAAAAAGTCAGCCGAAGTAGAAAATAAAAACATGTTGATTACTGAGTTCTTGTTTCATTGTTGTTATTAGTTGGACTTCTCATTCATTTAAATAATAGTTTAACATAATATCTCTAGTTGTTGTGAGATATTTTTTGGTAAGCGTTCCCTGAGGATCTGTATTAGCAACAGTGATTTCAATATATTTTTAATTTTAATATATTTTTAATAAACCATATTTTACTGACGAGGTAAAACAATATTTTTGGATTATTAGTGCGTTAAAAAATGTTAAACTTAATGGTAAAAAATTTTAATTTGTTCAATTTGGGTTCTGCAAAAAAAATTTGTAAGTTCGAATGCAAAAATTTGTAATAATTTTTTTAAAAAAAACCAATTTTTTGATTTTTTAAATTAATAAAATGTTTCATAAATTTTTTTTTTACTGAAATTAAAACTCAAGCCAAATAAATATACTATATCTATATCTTTAAAAAATTTTGATACAAATATTACTTTACAAACAATTTATGGGAACAGTAAATTTTTTTTTACTGAAACTAAAATATATTTCATATATATATATATCGTTACCTTACTACAGAAAGGCCCTAACTTATTATTTTTGGGAAATCGAGATTTTTGCAATTTTTGATACATTAGGTGTTCTTTTATCGATATAATGAGTTTAGGCCTTTCTATATTAAGGTAACGATGTCCTATATACATATAAACATACGTTGAAAATTTCTTGGGAATAATTTTTTCTGTGTTTTTTCAATTGAATGTTCCCAATATAATGCAAATTATGGCGATTATAAAGAACTGTCTGGAGTCTGTATTAAACACTGATAATAGTGTAGGATCTAAGGGAATTCTCGGTATTAGCGCTTCGCTTATATGAGTTCTACACACTCTTCACATATTTTGCAAACTCATCTAACTAACTATTGTCCATAAACTTTTTAAGAACAAAACTAGTTTTCTATATAAAAAAAATTTGACAAGAAGTACCCCAACCGATGGAGAAACATTTTCTGATGACTTAAAAAGCATAAGTATATTTTTAAGTATCCCAGTAAAAAAAGAGACTCCAAAAAAGTCATGAAAATGTAGAGTTTACGATGCGGAAGTAGTGCAAATTTCGATCCGATCTAATGATTTTTACATAGGGTTGTCATTGCAAGAAGTTCTCTTTTTCGATGCCTGGTCACTGAATTGGAAGCGATATTAAGAAAAATTCCCTTTTTTGTGTTCTATGATAATATTTTCATCTAGGAAAAAGGTTAAATAGTTGCCTTTTTTAACAATTCGTTTCTTTTTATACGAATTTAAGCCCGAAACAGTGTTTTCATGTAAATTTAAGCAAATAACTTTTAAATTTTAGACTAAAAATAATTCACAAATTTCTTTAAAAAAATAATTTTTTTTTAAATTCTGGTTAGTATTTTCTAACATTATGGAAGAGTTACAAGGTTTTGTGTGACTAAAATAAGCTTCTACATGGTTTTTTGCTCACTCGCGGCAAATTAAAAATATCGATTTTTTGGAAGCAATGAAAATGTACTTCCGCTAGAATGACTTCCATTTTTTTTCACTGGGTATATATGTATCTATGTATACTTATATGTATGTATATATATGTAAATAGTATGATAATACAAAGGCTTTTCCTTGGATTTTGCTTCGTTTGGCTTCTTTTCAATATTGTTCTATAAAAAAAAAGTATTTTTTAAAAAGAAATATGATGAAAAGGATAAGAAACCATAAATGTCGTGCGATGCATTATTAATGTATTTCTTTATAAATGAATTTGTAGCGGTGGCGTAGTTTTTTATGCGAAATTCTAAAGTGTATATTTTTTTTTGTAAAGGTACTTTTTTTTTGATGTATTACACATGTTGCTCATATGAAATGCACGAAAATAAAAGAATAAGAGAAAAAAAATACGCATGAATATGCAGAAAATAAAACACACCTTTTTCATGCAAATGTTTGGAAGTGGGTGCATTGAAAAGAAACTTTAGAGATGAGGTTGGCTGGTAAACATACTGGTATATTTATTAGGGTATTCAAACGGTTAATCGGTTTATTACTACCCGATTAACTGATCGGTTAATTTAAAATGGGCTTTTTCGATTAACGGTTAAACCGGTTAATTTCAGTCGATTAACCGATTAATCGACGTAAAAGTTTTTTCATATTTTGTAGTATTCGTCGCTGAGCTCTGTCATTGTGAGTCAGATGATGACCCGCCGTCAACGGAAGAAACTATTAATAGTAAAACAACAAAAATTCTAACAAAATTAACAGAATTGGTTTAAGAATTTTTAGGTGTGTTTTTGTTTTTACTAATAAATACAAATTCATAAAAAATTTATGCGCTTTTATTTGTTGTTGTTGTTGATTTATGGAAAAACTTTATTAATCGGTTAACCGGTTAATACCGAAATTTAACGTTTATTAACCGATTAAGCAAAAACCTCGATTAATTAATAGATCGATTATCCGATTAATTGAATACCCTAATATTTATATGATAGTGTCTGAAAGTGGCACCAGTTTGCTGAGCTTTACTCAGCCTGTTATACAAATGCATTTTTCTCGGTGTACAACACTGATGTATATCATTACTTTAGTATAGAAAGGCTCTTTTACTCATTATTTTTTTGAAATCGTGTTTTTTGTACTATATTTCGATAAAAGAACATTTAGGGCCTTATTGTGTAAAACGCAACTCTTAGCGTTGATGAATTTTTTATGTATTTTGTTTTTATAATTTAAATTTTTTCCATAGAAAATTTTTCAACGCTTGGTCGTCGTCCATACAGTGAAACATTTGCTGCAAAACATTTTTGTTTTCTCTTTTGAAACTGAATTCGTGTCCACATTGTGTGAAGTTTTTGTTTTGCAGCTTAATACATTTTCTCATATATTTTTCATGAGAATGAGGCGAGAATGACGTACTCTACATGAACTTCGTGTACATGAAACAAAGTACCCTTTGCCATTCCTCTTTCCCCTCTCGTCTACAAACTCAAATGTTTTGCAGCAAATGTTTCACTGTATGGATGACGACTTGGCGTTGCGTCTTACACAATTATCCCCTTATTGTATTTAATGCAATCCTACCCGGTTTCCACGATATTGTGCGTTTTTGGTTTTGATTTTTGCTTGCCAAGCCATTGACTTAATCTTAGGCAAAGTAAACATTTTTAGTTTAATTTCAACACCGAACTGCAAATTATATTAACTTGTACTTGCAAAAAAAAATAAGAAAAAAATTAAGCTTTTCGTAATGTTTAGTAACTTACAAAGTGATACACCTACACTGCTGCTGCCATTATAATACTCGTATTAATTTTTGATGGTTTTTAGTGCTTAATTTTTTTTCTTTTGCTCGCCTTTTCTAAAAGTATAAACGAGTCGTCATACGCATAAGCCTTTTTATGGAGTACGTGCTTGTAGCCTGATGTCGATTTTCCTTCTTAAATTTTTAGCTTAGTATAGCCGTTAACGATGCATGTAGATGGTGTGCTGATGGTGGCAGTGTGGGTGTTTTTCTTTGGTTAAACTTTATAGACTTGCAGGAATACTTTTGTAAAAAAATAATCTGCTTCATAGTTTGTTTGTTTCTATGAAATAGAAAACAAAATAAAAAAAAACAACATCCACAAGGAAAGAAAAAAAAGGAGTAAGCAACCTACGGTTAAAAGTGAAAATGTTGTTTAAGGAATTGTACAACAGCTACAATCAGTGTTGCCAGAAAATATATTTTAGGCAATTTTCTTGATCATATTTTAATGTATATAAGATAATTTTTTTTTGTTGAAATGAGATAATTTGGCCATAAATAAATAAATATATAAAACCAAATATAAACATATATGTTTTTAAATTTTAATATATTTAAATTTACTATTTTCGTGGTTAAATTAACTGCAACACACAGTTGAAAAATTTAAAATAAAAATTTAACAAAGGTTAATTTAAGAAAATTTAGCTATTTAAAATAAAAGTTTTTTTTCGCGATTTAGATGAACTAGTTATTCATATAGTTAATATAACTAAATTTATTTGTTAATTTACTGCCACTAAACTATAATTATTATTTAATCTTATTAATATTATTTGTGTCTGCTGAAGTAACAAACTTAAATTTTTAATAATAAACTTTATGCTACTAAAATTTTGAGTCTCTTAGTGGTTGTAGTATAAACAGGGCTGTCAGATAAAGTTATCGAAAAATCGTCAAGATCCCATTAAACTATCAAATAGTCGTCAGTTTATTTATACTCGAAAAATCGTCAGAAAAATTGAACAAATCAAAATTATTTTTTTCTTAAACATGCACACGCATGTTTTATTTTTTATATTTATTTTATGTTTTAACCACTTATGACTTTGATTTAGCCTCTTATGACTCTGTAGGTGGTAACATTATATTATGAAAAATATTCCCAAGTTAGGTCCAAGTTTTGGTCTCAGTACTTTTGATGGCCGAAATTTTTGATAGGACCTGGGCTTTTTTTCATATTTTTGAGAATATCAGTTTACACAGAGATCAATATGAAATAAGGAATGGGCGAAGTTATAACAAAATCTTTTAGTAGGTGTGTAATATATGAATTGTAATAGTAGATTTTTCCTAAAAACTGGAATATTTGAACTTCATAAAAACCGTAAATTTTAAAGAAAAAATCGTCAAATCATATTTTTTTAAATATAAAACTTTAGTCTTAAAATATCAAGCAAATAAACCTTCTCTTTCCTTGTAAGACGATTCCGTGGTTACGGAAACACTTAACAAAGTGGCGAAAATTCCAAGTTCTATCAATACGTATTTCCTTTTTGGATTAGAATTGGATGATAATTGTTTGAATTTATTTATGTCGATAAGCGATAAAGTTTCTAAACGGTTTTTAAGTTTTTCCATTGATTTACCTATAACTTTTTTGTTAGTTTAATAATTTTTAACTGCTGAACTTTAGTTATTTTAACAAATTTTGTTGGTTAGCTAATCTTTAAGCCAGAGTTGTTAAATTTCAATTACGATTATTAATCAATTAGATAAAATTTTAAAAAGAATAGTACTGAATATATAATTCCCTTTAAAAGAATTTCTGATAAATAATTGATTACGATTATTAATAATCGAAAAGTAATCTGAATTACTTGAAATTACAAAAACTAAACAAAAAGAATTGAAAGTAATCAAAAAATAATCCGATTGCTTTCAAAGATTAATAAATAATCAAAAAGAATTAAAAGTAATCGGATAATTTTTTAATTACTTTTGATTATTTTTTATTATTTTTTGTAATTTCAAGTAATTCAGATTACTTTTCTATTATTAGTAATCGTAATCAATTAGTAATCGTGCGAAACTGAACAAAATCGTAATTTAATCATTACTTCACCTTTCAAAAAAAAAAATAAATAAAATTAGTAATCAGTGCGATTAATAATCATTACTTAACAACTATGCTTTAAACATAGAAACTGGTTAGATATAAAAACTAATGTAAAAAAAAAACAATAAAATTTTCCAAAAATACAAGCTTCTTCTTTGAAGTCAGTCTAAAATTAAGCAAATATTAACAAATGTTCAACTACGAAATTTTGTATTTCGCTAAATAAAATAAAAATCTCATCAATTTAGTGCGATATTTCAAATTAATTATTGGAATAAGAAAAATAATTTTTTTCTTACATAAATGACAACATTAATTTGCTCTACAAAATAATAACAAATTCAGATTATTTGGATTAACCAAAGAATGTTTTGTTGATTGTAGTTGCAACAAAAAGAGATTATTTCATCAATTCTATATAAATATCAATTCATATTCATCATCATCAGGGAAACCAGATATATGCTCCAAAAAAAGTGTTTTATGCGCATTCAATATGCACTAAAAACTTCGAAATATGCACTAAAAACTCAAAAAATATGCTCTTAAAAATAACATAAATTCGATTATTAGAAAATGAAAATCTAATTTCAATTCAGCAATTCAATAAAATTTGCAAATGAAAGAAGACAAAAATAAAATAAACATAAGAAGGAAACAATAAAAAAATTAATTAACAACAAAAATTTAACTTTTACTTCAAAAGCGATTACGATATCAGATTTAAAACTTTGGAACTGCATTTTAAAGGATAACTGCCAGTTCATATACGTAAAAATTCTTGACTGTCTATTTATATTGGAAACAAAAACAAATTTTGAGTGCAATATAAATAGGCAGACGAGAATCTTTGCATGGTTTCTATGAACTGGCAGTAAGACAAGTTTTTTATTTATAATTGTTATTGCAATAAACAAAAAATATTCACTTAGCTTTTTAAATAAAAATCGCCGCCTGTAACATCTAAATAAACTTTTATACATTGAAAATGTTCTTTTTCAACCTGAACTGATGTAATCGGGGCAGAGTTCTTCACAATTACCAAACCAATCTTGTTATGAAATTAACGTCCAGTGAGGATGTTAAAATACATGTTACAACTTTTTAAGTTGAAATTTTGAAAATACAAATCAATAGTATTTGTTTCAGCATTAAAATTTAGCAGAAAAAAGTTGGACATGGATGATTTAAAATTTTTATATTTTCTTGTTTCGTTTTTCTTTCACAAGATGTTAAAACACATACTAATACTAAGTATATTCTAAATTTCAACTTAAGCACGTGTAGCATGTGTTTTGACATTAGAACTCACAAGAAAACGTGTGAAATCGATTCGGAAGCCAGAGCATACACAATGGCCTTTTTTAAAGTCTAACTTCATAATGGTAGCAAAATATTGCTTCCCCATACTACTGTATTTTTTTTTTTAAATATTAAAATAAATTTTTTTTAAAAAGTACCAAAATATGCCCTAAAAATTAAAAAAAAATGCTCAAAATATGCGTGTTAGACTGAAGTATGCAAAAACATGATTAAAAGGGTAAAATATGCAAAAATATGCACTAACAAATCGATGCCAGAATTCATAAAAAGTTCTGAAACGGATAAATATCTTAATTCCGCATTGATATATCAGACAAGAGAAAACATGCAATTGCATATTTGTGGTTTCCCTGATCATCATCATCATAACTTCTATTTAAATATCATTTCATTTTTAAATAGAATTGGTGAAATTGAAGTTACTGTAAAAATTACAATAAAAGTTGGTTAGATTGACCCACGAGATTTTTTGTGTGCCTTAAAAATCTGTTGCTTGTCAACCGATTTCACAAATTCTTTTTTGTTTGGTACTTTTGTTAAAGAAGATGCCAGGTTGGCGATCACCAAAGTATGTTCTACCCATCAGAATCGTATGAAATTTTGCGCCCATTTTATGCTCTTAGCATAGTGCGATTTTGCATTTGGAAAAGTAGACATGGTCATGAACATTAGACTTGGGTCGAACTCGTTCACTAGTTCATTTTTGCCACAAACCAATGATCATGTAATATAAATATGTTTGCTCATTGGTTTGTGGCAAAAATGAACTAGTGAACGAGTTCGACCCGAGTCTAATGGCCATCAAAATTTTACTTCATATTCAAAGAAGTTCTACTCAAAAAAGCTTGGGTCGAACTCGTTCACTAGTTCATTTTTGCAACAGACCTATGATTAAACCTACGGAATTTAAAATGGTTTGATAATCGGTTTGTTGCAAAAATGAACTACTGAACGAGTTTGACCCAAGTCTACCTCACTTTAGGCACCAACCTATGATCAAACTAGACTTGTGTCAAACACTCAATAGTATTAGACTTGTATCGAATTCTTTTAGTAGCTCGTTTTTGACACAAACCAATGATGAAAACCATTTAAATTACATGGGTTCGAAAATGGGTTTGTGTGAAAAACTCAAAAACGTGCTACTGAAAGAGTTCGATACATGTCTAAGTTCGACTCAAGTCTAAATAGTATTGTAATTGGGTCGAACTCCTTTAAAATTATATCGAACTCGTTCAGTAGTTCAGTTTAGACTTGTATCGAACTATTAGTCGCAGCTTGTTTTAGACACAAACCTATGATCAAATCCTTTTAAATTACATGGGTTTGACCATCGGCTTGTGTCTAAAATCGATACAAGTCTAGTGCATTTTAGCTGAGTTGTTTCGAACTTTTTCACTAGTTTTTTTTTAGATACAAACCGGTGATAACGCCGTGTAATTTAAACAAGTTTGATCATCGGCTTGTGTTTAAAATGTAGACTTTTATCGAACTCTTTGAGTAGCTTGTTTTAGATACAAACATACGATCAAATGATCAAATCCATTTAAATTACATGGGTTTGATCACCGGTTTGAGTCTTAAGCGACCCACTGAAAGAGTTTGATATAAGTTTAATTTAGATTAAATGGGTTTGATTAAGTTGCTCGACCGAATAAGTTCGAAACAAGTCTATTGGTAACACAAGTTAAAATTTAATCTAAAATTAGTTTTTGACTTTCTAGTGCTTGTTTTTTGAGAATAGTTTCATCTTTTTTTTTTAGAAAAACTGTATGAGCATTAATTTTTAAAGTAAAAACTAAAGTCTTGTTTGTTTGCACATTAATCACTTTCATTACCACAACACAATCAAATGTATGTATGCATGTGTCAGGATTACAAAAAGATTTTAAGAGTGCTTTTTATGTTGTTGTTAAGAGGACTGATGTTGCTTTCCAGTTGTTTACTTGCTGCATTCAATATAACACAATATGAATTCGTTGCATTTCTGTGGGATAAGTATTCATATGAATACATTCTGATGTTTTTGTTGTTGTTACTGGAAATAAGTTTTTATTTCTTAAGTACTCTCATGTCACCGTGACTAATGATGTCCGCAACGTCATGCAAGAACTTAAGCACAAGACAGTATGCTTTAGTTTTTTTCACGCAAACATACATACATGTTGCATGTTGAACATTTTACAACAGAATTATAAAGTAATTAAATCATATTTACAAATAATATTTTTGTTCTACAAGAGGTTTATAAAACAGTTTTCCCAAACAAAATTTGTCTTTTAAATAATTTATATAAGATTATTATATAAAATTATGTTTTATGAACAAGGCAAGTAAATAAATAGAAAATTGTTCTACACTTTTTGAAATTATAATTTAGAAAAAATACAAATTTATAATGGGAAATTAAAATTGATTTTTAGAGAGTATAAATTATACACACAAAAAATTAATATGAATAATTTGGTAATATCAATCAAACAATTAATTACATTTTCACCTACAAACAATTTTATAATATTAATTAAGATATTCCACTCAAATTAATAAATTTAATTAAAAATTTAATTCTTTATTAAAAACATTCATTGGTGAATATCTTTTCTGTGTAAATTAATAGCGAGAAATCGTGTTTGTGTTTATTTAATGAAATTTCAAAAATTTTTGCTGTAAATGATATGGAAATATTTCCAAAATTCGAACGGTATCGCATGACGTAATGAAGTCCCAGTTTCAGAGAGTTTAAGTCCATTGGAGCTTGAATTTCAAAGGCAAATTTATACAACAAGGCCGTTCTAATTTTGGTTTAATTACGCGTTCAGTTTATAATGAATAATTTTTTGAAATAAATGCTACGCATAACAATATTCATTCCTTTACTTTACATACTTGCACTTTTTGAATGATATTAATAGTCATACTAAGAATGAAGTGGAACTCTAACACACTTTGTCTTGCATGACATTGGGTACCGGTCACATGATGCTTATAAATTCAGTTCGTGTGTAGAGTACCATTTACTTGCAGCACTCATGATTAATAATTTCTAGGTATTAATAATATAAATATGCAGGAAAATCTACTCACGAGCTCATCTCTAGTGTGCAGCCATTTTAAGTTTTTAATAATTTTTTTTAAATATATGCAAAATGTTCGTGTCTTGTGTAGAGCAGTTTCAATAGTCGAAAAGTGTTTTTCCATTTAAACACTCACCTTGATTAACGTTTTGAAAATTTATTTAGACTTTTTTCGATTAACGCTTAAAAGTTTAGTTTTTTTTTTTTAAACTGAAAGGCAACATCTAGAGCTGAGCATTATTAATTACTTTTTGTGGCATAAAAATGTTTTAATGTTACAAACGTACGAGCCGAAAGATTAACATTAAAGAAAGATTACATTAATTACATTTTGCGTATGTACTCGTACGTATGTACAGCAGAGAAAAAAGTTTCAAGTCTTGGTGTATTGTGGGCGGTATATATCCCGAGTCTGTTGCATAAAATTAAAAGAAAAAAGTTCATTTAACAAAAAACTCTTCTTATTGAAATGTTCCTTTGGCACGAATATAAGCTTAGCAGCAGCAGTGTTTCAAGTATGTTTAGAAAATAATATATACAGGGTGTGTACTCGTATGTTTTAATTATTCCTAAAGGAGGTTTGTGCTTTAGTTTATTCCATTTAAACTATTGATGGAGTAATTGTTAGTTTGAAAAAAAAAAATAAAAATAAGAAATGAATGTGAATAATTAAAAGTTACACCCGTAACGAAGTTTTTATTGCAGTTTCTTGTTTAAGCGCAAAACTAATTCAAACATTTGCAAAAAAAAAGAATTGTGTTAAGAAAAAAATTTCACACACATACATACATACATTTCTATATTCAATCCAGTTCATGTTAAAAGTGCGAGTATGTATTATAAAGATTTTTGTATTGTGGTACAATATAAAATTTTTATAAAAATCAATAATACTTTTCCATTCCGAATAATTTTTTTTTGTTCCAGCCTTATATTAAATTTAGTCAGATTTTACTTACATCCGTTTTTTTTTTGCTCAAATTTTTATTAAATAACAAGAAATAAAAAGATAGGTATACAAAATGTATATATTAATTTTTTTCTCTCCCACTCTCACACAGTGCTCACAACGGAGCACTATGGCCCGCTTTTACAAATTGTGCGACAAAAAAGCATGAAAAAAATCCTTAAATCATTATTAATATTTATTTCATTCAAGGTGGCAAGCTTTTTAACTTACCTAAATATATATATATATATATATATATATATATATATATATATATATATATATATATATAATCGCGTTCAAGTTGCTTTAGATGTGAATTCAAGAAACAAATTCGTAGTTTTTGTATAAAATAAATTAAACTCTTATCAGAAAAGCAATAAGCTGTTGTTTTAAAAAGTGTATATTTACATGTCTTATGCCGAGTACACAACCACACATTTCTTGTGTTGTCATTCTCAAAATGTTTGCAACACCGTTTCCACTATGTGTTTTTTATATGGAAATCAGAGATCAGGTCAGGTCTACTCCGTATCTCGAAACGAAGCAAATGCTTTCGAATTGGCATGTTATTAGCATTGCAATTCGAAAGCATTTGCTTTTGCTTCGAATTACAAGGTAGACCCCTAGCAATAAGTCGTTACGAAGTGAATGGAGTTGAATCATGACTTGTGATTTTTTGTATTTATGCGCACTCATACTTATTGCAATGCTGTCTATGAATCAGATTCACTCAAAAGTTTGAAGTGCGCATCGAACTCATACTTAGCAACATTTATGACGTTGTTGATTTCGACTATCCTTAACTCAATGCCTATGGACGATGCCAAATAAGTATGATTCACACTGCGAACTTCGCATACCAACATTAAAGTTCTCATCATGAGGTTATGTGTTTCTCTGTTGCTATTTTTTTGTTTGTTTTTTCCAGGAATTGAAAAAAAACACTATTTACAACTATTGTATACTACTTGCAAACTGTTTAAAGACTAAACTTTTAAATAAACATACATGCGTGAGTTAAGTGAGCTGAATCAATATGAGTAGTATGAGTATTTTCCTGAAATTAGAATTCAAACTGAAGTGATTTATGAGTGTGAGTGTGGTATGACTATCATAGTCAACGTCGCATTCATAATTTATTTAATTTATTTCAACCTATACTTAAAAATTAATCTTATTGCGAGTGTGCGTAAATCACAGTAGTTGATTATCACTACTTATGTATTATTTATAACTATTAACAAGTTTATGTCCGACAGTGGTCGGTCCTAATAATTATATTTTAGATTTAAGATTTGAATACTTATTGTTAGTTCATATTTGAAGATACAATAAATAAATAAAATAAAATGTATTCAAAAAAAAAATTGTTAATATCTAAATAAAATATTTATTTAGTCGCAATATCCCCCAACAACTAGGTAACTATAAATTGCAATAGAGTAAACAATAAATAAAAAAAAAAAATCTGTTTGTAAAACCGATAACAGATTAAGTCGACTTAAGACAAAATTGAGTTATATATGATACACAATTCTGCAAACGAAAATTTTTATTTATTCTGGATTCTGAAATCCCCAAAATCTCTCATTGTATAAACAAAACAATATTGACAAATAAGTATGGTCACATTTGGCAAACATTTGCCCAACTAAGCGTAACCACTAAATAGTAATGGAAAATCTTTTTATTCATAAAAATCTTATATACTATAGAAAAGCATTTAACTTAATAAGAACTTGTCTGAATAAAATTGATTTTCATTACTATTTAGTAGTTACGCTCATTTGGGCAAATGTTTGCCAAATGTGACTGCACCTTAAATCTTAATAAAAGACCACTAAAATTTTAACTAAAAGCCAAATTATGTATACTAAAAACTACTCTTTCGTTAAATCTTGGGTGCATTCGTCAAAATTATTTTCATTTCTACATTTAAATTAAAAAAAAAAACCTTCATATATGAGTATTAAAAGTTGCTTTTTTCGAAACCATATTTTAAGAATTACGCTGTTAACAGCTAGCATTTGGGTGATAATTCTTATATGATTCCCCTCAGATCACTTTTGATGATTAAAAACTGATTTATAACTTGGGTGATTGAAAAAGGATTCACTTATGATTCATCTGTATGATAAAATAATGATTTCTTGAAAATAGAGGAACAAAATGCAAAGAAAACGCGAAACCGTGATTTAATACTACCAGAAAATTGCTCAAAAATTAATCAGCAAATCGTATCATAAATGATTCTTTGGTATGATTCATCTGTAGGGTACCATATTTTCACAACGGGAGTATCATTTATGATCGAATAATGAGCTTATATGCGGTTATTTTTCCCGTCAAGCTGATTCCGAAAAGATTCGATTATGATACAAAATGCTAGCTGGGTTATCACTTGTACTTAACTTGTGTATGTATGTTTGTATGTATGTACATATGTATACACTCTACACGTGCATTGGTGTAGGGTATATAAGATTCAGCACAGACGAATACAGCGTACTCTTAATTGTTTTCTATTAAAATTAAAATTAAATATTAAATTGCTTCAGTATGGCGATTTTGGCGAACATTTTTTTTATGGGCCTCCAAAGATTTCGAAAATCAGTGCGCCCTCAAAATTGGTGTTTTTGCCCAACAGCCAGTTCTTTTTAGGGTTCCGTACACCAAAGGTGAAAAAAGGAACCCTATTGTTTTCGCTACGCTGTCCGTCTGTTCGTCACACGGTATTTTCTCAGGAACCGTAAGAGCTACGGACCTGAAATTTGGACAGAGTATGTAGAACCTTGGCCACTACAACAACAAATACATGAGAATTAGAAATTAAAGGGTGCTCCAAAACGAGCGACGAAAAATGTTAAAATCTCATGTAATATACATACAATTGTATGACCATGTGTATATTGACACTTGAAATTTGTAAAATTAGTGTATTTTTATATAGACTACAATAATAAACATTAAAATATTAAAACATTTAAATTAAAGGGTGGTCCATAAGTTAATACAATTTTGACTATGTAATTTTGACAACTTGCTATATCTTGGAGACAGTAAGAGGTAAACTCTTGAAATTTTCAAAAACGGTAAAACTAAAAAATCAGAAAATTATAAAATCGCCAATCCGAAAAAAATCGCCAAAACCTGAAAAAAATCGCCAAAAATTAAAAAAAAATCGAAATAAATCGACAAAATTAAAAAAAAATTCTAGCACTAAAATAAATCGCCAAATTCGAAAAAATCGTTTAAATGAAAAAAAATCGCCAATATGAAAAAACGCCGAAAACCGAAAAAAATCGCCAAAACGCGAAAAATGCGCCAAAACCAAAATAATTGTTTATTTGAAAAAAAATCGCCAAAATGAAAAAAAATCTTCAAATTTAAAAAAAAATCGCCAAAACGGAAAAAATCGCCAAATTTTAAAATAAACGCCAAAAACCGAAAAAAATCTCCAAAACGAAAAAAAAGTGCCAAAACTAAAAAAAATTTCCAAAACCAAAAAAAAATTCACCTATATGAAAAAAACGCCAAAATTAAAAAAATCGCCAAAATAAAAAAATCGCCAAAATAAAAAAAAACGGCAAAATAATAAAAATTGCCAATATTAAAAAAACTTCAAAAACCAAAAAAAAAAATCGCCAAAACCTGAAAAAAAGTGCCAAAACTCGGAAAGCTCCAATAAATTCAAAAAACCCCCAAACTAAAAAAAACGCTTAAAACCAAAAAAACCCAAAAACGAAAAAATGCCAAAACTATAGTTTATATTGTTCGTATTGAATTACATATCTCGTGCCCGTACGGAACCCTTCGTGCGCGGGTCAAAGTCGCACTTCACTGAATTTATTTTGTAGGATGTGCGGAAATAAAGAGGAATCAAAAACCATTGAATATATTATCTCTCACTGCCCGAAGCTGCAATGTCATAGGCTTAGATTGCTGAGCAGACGTTTCAATGAGAGCATTAGTGATATCGGGAAGTGTAAGTGTGAGGACATCAGGGGCTTCATTATGGGAAGGCAAGGGTCACTTATGGCTATAAATGGGGGGTAAATATTACTTTTTTTAATGAGCAATAGAAGGGCATCATAATGAAATCAATTGGGTCAATAATGTAGCTAATATTATACAAGAAATCTCGTTAAAATGTTACGCCAAAAAAATAATTTCTTCATGCATTTTTTTTCCAAAGTGTTATCAAATAATTCTATTAATAGCAACAAAGAAAGAAAGAAGCTCTTACCTCCCATTATTACATACTCCAAATTCTTCTTATATCAAATAAATAACTTCAGTCCTTATAATCTTTTTATTTATCACTTATACCATTTAAATTCAATAAAAAATATATTTTGTTAATTAACTCGTTTAGAGCTGTCGACGACAATAAATTATATATTAATACCCGTGAGAAATATTTTTACTAAAATCTAAACACATTACGAGTAAGAACAAAGAAGTACGTAACTTTTTTTTTTATAAAAATAAATTAATATGCAGCGCTGATATTTTAATAATCAGAAGTATGTATGTAAGTGACTAAAAAAATTATTAATGAAGCATTATTTATGAAGAAAAATTATTTTTAATATGAAATTAAGACCTTGGAAGAGATTTTGTTGCTGATTAAAATGCGCCACTTAAACAGCCATTCCAACAAGTCCCATAGGCCTGAGAGTTAATTTGAATAAAGTTTTATATAATTAGACACAAATTATATACTTATGTATACTTTTACATACATATGAATGTGTGCGTGCATTTGTTATAAATGAATAAATTAAAGAATGATAACAAATGTTTTTTTTTTCTAACTTAATTTATTTATATTTTATTCTAATTGAGAGGTTGTTTAGATTATTAATACAACAAATTATAATAAAGATTTATGTTTTGTGTATTTAAACCTTTCGTTCGTTCTCTTTTCATATCGCAACATTTGCAGCAGTTTGTATTTATTGAAAATATTCTTTATGAAAAAAAAACAAATCGTTAGTTTGGCCCATAAAAACTTTCCCACAACAGGAAGTTGAAAAAAGCAAAAAAAAAAATAAAATATTCTGCACAAAAACATACAGGAAAAATGAATTCCACCGCACAAAAAACAAAAAAAGTTTTAAACTAAACACTTCATAAATAAGTTTCATACTCTGTTGTGCTGCGGAAACATCATATGGGACTTTGTTCGATATGTCCACCTATTGTATTGAGGTTAAATTCTAATGCAAAGCGTTATAAAAAAAGAATTAAAAAAAGATATGTATGTGTATAAATACATATGTATGTATGTATATGCAGAAGGAGAAGCAATATGGTTGATATTGTATTTAAGGTCTGGCTGAATGTCAGTTTTTATCGTTAAATGCAAACACAGTTTCAACTAAAAGCAGAGCTTTAAAAGCTGGTATCTATCTTATATTTTGCTGGTCGCTAGATTTTTTTTACTCCATACATTTTTAGGAATTTATGTTTGCTTGTTAATTAATAACATTGTTTTCATACCTAAGGTGAACATCTGGTTTTGACATTAAAACCAGAAACCGCTGATTTTGCGTTCACACTACACATTTTAACCTATACAAGCTGTCTAATGGTCAAAATAACATAAATACCCGGTATAAATAAGTGTATTTTAACCGACTTCATAAAAAAGCAGGTCGTCAATTGGTCTGAATTTTTTTTTTTGACATTGTTAATTCGTAACTTGATTTTATAATAGTCTACTTATTTTATTGTTGCCAAACCTAGCAACTTAAACCTTTGTTTCTTGTAATTACATAGTTTTAAAGTTAAAAAAGTGGGCAGGGCTATGCCCATTAAAATTTATTAGCATGTTTTACGTGGTTCTATATAATCGATTCTTACGAAACTTACCACAAACCTTAAGCTCTAAAATAAACACAATATTATATATAAAAAAATGGTCGGAGTCTCCCGCATTACAATTTTATATTTTATTTGAAGTGGTTCTACTTTACCGATTTTTTTTTCAACTTTTTACACACACTGAGCTCTGAAAAACACACAATTTTGCATGTAAAAAAATGGGAGGAGGGACGTCCATTAAAACCAAATTTTAAATATCACGTACTTCTACAACAGATTTTAACATTTTTTGTTTTGTTTGAAAGAGTTTACTTCTTCTTTTTTTCGAAATATTTGCATTGAAGTCGGCAGAAATATTAAAGAAGAAAGGAATGCCTGGAAGTCAAGATGTTATAAAGGGTGTCTCAGTAAGAGTGCACTTTTACATTTTAAAATAAAAACAAGTATCTTGTCATAAAGATTGTAAAGAATGCATGTTACGATTAAGTATGGAGTAAAATATCCGGCAAATGACCCCCACGGCTCCGATGACAGACCATTACTCTTTTCATGAAATTTTCCATGACTTTTGCACAGAGATGTGGCTGTATTTCACCGATGACGCGTTGTATGTCCGATTTGAGCTCAGGAATTGTTTCGGCTTTAATCGCATAAGCCTGAGATTTTACAAAACCCCAAAGAAAAAAATCGCGCGGCGTTAAATCGCACGATCTTGGCGGCCAGTTGACATCAGAATTTCGTGAGGTAATGTGTTCTGGAAATCGTTGCTGCAACAAGTCGATTGTTTCATGCTCGGTGTGGAAGGTTGCACCGTCCTGCTGAAACCACATATTGTCCAGATTCGTGCCGTCCAGTTGAGGCCTCAAGAAGTCCGCTATCATATTCCTGTAATGAATTCCCTTCACAGTCACTGCAATTTCGGCCTCATTTTGAAAAAAGTAAGGTCCAATCACTCCGCCTGACAAAAATCAGAACCAGACAGTTACTCGTTGAGAATGCATTTGTTTCTCATTGTTTCAAATTCGACAATTTTGTGTGTTCACAAACTCATTCATATGGAAATGCGATTCATCGGAGAAAATTGCTTTTTTCGGTGTTACTTTTCCCATTTTTGTAATGATTTTTCACAACTATAACGCGTTGATCTTTTGAAAACTGCTCCATTTTTAATAATTGGAATAAACAGAGGTGACAACTGTCAAATTTCAGAGTTGTCACTTGCATGAAAAAAAAAATATTCCAATTTTAAAAAATGCACTCTGACTGAGACATCCTTTATATAAAAAACATAAATAGATTTTGAAAGAAAATAATGCTGTTGCGTTGTTCAAAGGAGAAATGGATAATTTTGCAATTGCTATTAAATGTCAGTCATATGGTCTATTTCTTTCTTTCAATATTTGCATGGTTTTCCATTTAAAAAGATTTTTTAAACATATTTTTTATTATTGTTGTTGCGACATCAATTTTTAAGTTGAAAATGTTTGAATAAATATTTATTCTTGTTAATAGTTTGATTTGGCAGCACTGAATTTAGTACAGCTAAATACAAGATTGCATTTCATAAAACCTACTTAAAACTAATTTAAAAATGATTTTAAGGTTTCCTGCTGATCTGTATCAGCAACAGTAAAATGCAAATAGGATCCAGCTAAACCCCTCAATAATCAAGTTCAATGTATTTTTATTAAAAAATATTTTGCTTTATAAGTAAAATAATAATTTGGAATTATTATGGCGTTAACAAATGTTACACATAGATTATTGTTCATGGGTATATGAAAATACTTCAACTGAAAATACTTCAACTAATGTCCATAAGAGAATGAAATGATTTACATGTTAAAAAACAGGTTTATCTAAAATTTTCGCTCTCTTTTTATGTTTCGTCTGTATTTTACGTTTTCATTTATTATATCATCTTTAATAAAAAGAGGGTATCTCGGAAAGTGCTATACTCTTATTTGCTTATTGTTGAAGTTTAGAGTTTCTTATAATGGCAGGTTTGTGAATTAATTGAAATATTGAAATTTTCAGTCACACCCGTCACATTAAATATTTATGTAACAAACGCATAATATAAAGAAATTTCTTAAGCCTCAATTTTGATATTTTAGTAATTAATTATAGGAAATATTTGGTTACACCCGTCACACCCATCACACCAAAGCTGAAGTGCTATTTTTGCAATGGATGTTAAGAATAGAAAACGAATATGAAGGAAGAAACTTAAAGACAATAAAGAAAAATATGAGCTGCTTTTAGATTTAATGAGCAAGAGAGAGAGTGAGAATGGGACAGGAAAAGAAGAAATAAAAAAAATTTATGAATGATAAAGAATCATTAACAGAAAAATTAAAAAAAAATATCGGGAAAGCAAACGAAATAGCAGATAATTGAAAAAGGATGCAGCGTTCATTAAAAAAACTCAGTCACTAAAGTGTTAAACGTAGTTTTTTTTTGTAGTTCATCAAAAAGAATTGCTGTTATTAAGCAACTCTTGAAAGAGGTTCTTTATGATGCCTCCAAAAAGCATAAGAAACAAGATTACGTTCAGTGACATAGAGCATTTCTTAGAGCTTTTATATTAGGTCGCATCCGTCACATAAAATAATCCCAACCGTTTTATTTTCATACAAGCATTTTTTATAAAAAAAATTGTTCTTTGCTGGAAAAAAATTTAATACAATAACATAACCTTTATTCCATTTACTGCACTAAGATGATTGCAATATATCCTAAAGATAATAATTTTACAAAAAATAAAATTTCTTTGGTCACACCCGTCACAATCCACAGATGGCCATTCTGAGCATAAATCATGTTGTTACAGTGCTTAGCTCAGTGGTCCGTAAAATAAAATTTGTTTGTATTGGTGAGAAAAATTAGAGTAATATAGAGTTAAACTTGAAGAAAAGTTTTGTAGTTTAAAATACATCTAGTAATACTTTCAAAATTGTGGTGTATTAATTTCAAATTAAATTTATTGACAGCTCTGTGAAAACTATTAAACTGCCTTTTTAAACTGTCTTTCCGATGATTTTGAAATATTTTATAACACAAAATGCATCGTATATTGCCAAAATCATTTTTTATCACAAAATATTTCCCAGCTTTCATAATTATTATTTGCTGTACAAATTTATTAAGTTTGAACTTAATTTCGTTCGGTGTGCTCAAAAAAAAAACTTAACAGAAAACAAGGGAAAAATTCGTACATGCATGGACAACTTCATTCGTTGCTTTCTCAGTGACGAATTAACGAAAAAGCATAAGCATGTGTTTGATTTTCTTGTCCACAATTGTGGTATGGCGTACCGGTTCACTGGCTTAGGTATTCTTAGATGTGCTTAAATTAATATTTTTTTGGATACCCAAACCCTTTTTTAATTAATGAATTTCATATTCTTGAATTATAAATAAAAATTTTAGGAGCAATGTCACGCCCGTCACATTTGAATTGCTCTAACATAATAATTTAGTACAATGAAAAATCACAATACCCTTATACCTGGATTTACAGGAGAGTTTTATTAAACATTTTCACTTTTACACGATTATTTTGGTTTTCGTGTAAATTGAGAGATTTATGAAATACTTCGTTTTACACGAAATATTTCATAAAGCGCATAGAGAAAGGGGCCTAAGGGTAAAAAAAAATCAAATTTCACTTTTTTCTTTGTTTTGATGTGGACAACATTTGAGCATCGAATGAGACCGATCCCATGCCCCAAAAGTGTTCCCTCCCAGAGATATGCGCGTTGTATGCAGTGATGGTATACCAAAGATACACGTATTTAAATCTTTAAAATGGTTTTCCTGAAAAAAAACAGTTTTACCCTTAGGTGCCTTTATCTATGCGCTTTCGCATATATAAATTCTTAATAAAATAAATTTTTTACGCGATTCTGCCTTTATTGTCGATTTACACGATTTTTCATAAAAAAATTTAAAATTTCCATTTACACGACTTTCTCGGGTAAATCGAGGGATAGGTGTATAATTTTAAAGTTTTGTCAGCAACTTGACTGTTACTAAAATCATAAATTTAGTGGACTTACTCTACTCTTCTCTCGTTAATATTCAAATTTTGTGAATACCTTCTTTTAAAAACTGCTAACAATATTTATAATTCATTGAGCATTCATTGAAGCTTATCAGGAGACAACAGAAGACAATAAATGTCGTTGTTGTTGTTGTGATTGTGCATTCGATTAGAGTTTTATTTTTAAAACGAAAAAAATATATTTTTTTTTGCTTCTTGTTCTTTTAATTTTCTTGTTTTACTTCGTAGTTTTAAGCCTTATTTTGTTGAAGTGTTTTGCCTGAGTTCTTTTGTTTTCCATTTCTTTAACAAGAAGTAACAGTTTGGTGTGTGACACTTGCCTTTTCTGCTAAAGCAGAATATATGTATAAAAAAACTTAAAAAAATTCATGAAGAATTTTAAATGAGTTTATGAGCTAAAATTTTTATATTTGTATTTATTTATAGAGTTGTTGCTACTGTTGCTAGCGGGCCTTTGGCCAAATCTGGCAACGATGCGCTTCATTGAAGAAAAGAATTAATACTTATTTATACACACACACAAACACACACTCATAATTTTATAAAACACTTGCCAAAGACGGATTGTTAGATATGAAAAAAATAAAGAAAAAGATTTTGGACATTATGGCATGGTTCCGTATGGCTGGTCAAGCCAAGGGTAAACCCTTTTTCGTATATTAATAGAAGTTATTGTTGCTGCTGCATAAAAACAATGGGAAAATTTTTCTTTGATTTTTGTTAGACACATATTTTTTCTGTTTTGTTTTCTAATTTTTATTTTCTTTTGGGTTGGGCAACTCCCAAAGAGCTCATGTTAAAATGTTTTTTTTGCCAGCACACTTTTGTTATATATTTTGTTAGTTTTTGTTTATTTTAAACTTTGAAAAAAAAAATTTTTAACTTATTGACCTTAAAAAGAAAACAGCCAAAAATAAGTGTGTCATATGCCTTTAAATGAAAGATACATATTTGAATTTTTGCTATTTTTTATCGGCAGTTGAAACTTTTTGCTATTCCTTATAAATATTTTTATTTCCATTTCTTAAACGATTATATGTTTGCCGTATTGTGTAGCAAAAGAAAGTGAGTTAAAAGTATTGTAGCATTATTTATCGTTTTGATCTTATCGCTATCACGTTTTGATTTGATTCTATTGTTTCGATAATAATTTTTAAGTCAGGGATATAAGTTTGTTCGCTATTTCTTTTTTATAGGGAATTGGGTTCGTTTGGTTTTCTCTTGTAGAGAAATTAGCATAATAAAATTAGATTTTTAAATAATTTTTTTTTATTTTTTATTTGGGAAATTATTATTATTATTTTTTTTTTCTTGGACCCACAAAATTGTCTTGTACTTGCATGTTAATGCACGTTTATAATAAAAAAATCAATCAATATTCATTCATCCACACACACACTAACAAGTATCACTGAAAGTAAAATTTCAGTCAACAACTTTTTTCTTTAAATAAGACATTTTTAGATTTAATTGAACTGTAGTGAATTTTAATCAGAAATAATTTCTTCTTCGGTCTTAAGTTCAGTAATTTCATTTCTTATTGAACAAAATATTTTTATTAATTAATGTGAGTTTCTAAAGAAGAGTACAAAAATTAAACTAGACTTTAAGCTGGGGGAAATACCGATATTTTTCTGTGCAGCCACGCACTTCATCAGCACCCACGTCTATCTACTGGGTTAGAGTTTTGTTATTAACATCAGCTATTTAACGTAAATTTGTATGAAACGGAATATGAGAATTGATTGTTGTGTATATAATTGATTTACTTTTGGTAAACACATTTATAAGTATCACTATTCATTTTCTGTTTTTCCATTATTTCATTTATCTTTTTAGGTTAGCACGATTTTATTTCTTTGATTCATTAAATTTCTTTATACAATTTTATTTATTAATAATGCAAAAATCTCGGCACCACAGAAAATTCAAAATCATTTATTTCTATATACAAATAATCCTAACACGGAGAGCAATGCATATCATTTTTCATTAAGCGTTCTCTAATATTAAATTTACTTAAAACAATGACGGCTGGTAATCCCTGTGGATGACATCAGGAAAAAATAACAAATTGCAAATTTCGCAGCTGCTCATTTTTTTTGGGAGACATTAGGTCTGTTCATTTACTAAAATTTTTTATGAATTTGTAACAATTATTGTTGGAAAGTGTTCATTAACTCAAAAAGTTTGCAAGGAGAGAGCGTTAAA
Organism: Tachina fera; assembly: GCA_905220375.1. Lineage (NCBI taxonomy): Eukaryota > Metazoa > Arthropoda > Insecta > Diptera > Tachinidae > Tachina > Tachina fera. Next base: position 94,755,852 of record LR999967.1, on the reverse strand, counting down.
AGTAGAGTTTTTTCACTCACTTTTTTAATTCCCGAGAAAGCGGGAAATCTTTTTAAATATCCCTGGATCCCGGGATCCCGCTCCATAGAAATAATACACATTTAAAATGCCAGGTATTAACACTAATTTGATTATAAAGTTTAATACACTCACTAGAACACCTCATATATAAATAAACACTCGTATATTAATTCAAATTGGGTTTTAAAACAAGAACTTTTAGTTTTTAAATTCCTTAAAGGGTTTTTTCAACACGAAAATCTTTATTATATGTCATCAAAAAGTAATAAAATAATATTTAATAAAAACAAACATGAAATAAAAACTTTTCAAGGTTTGAGGTTTCAATTGAGTTTTCAATGTAAAACAATTTTATTAAAAATAAAGAAAGAGAATAATGATTTCAAAAAAATTACTAAAACCAGTGAGCAAAAATAATTATTATTTATTTTCTTTCTGAAGAACAGGTAACTTGAAAATAACCATTATCTACTTTAGGTTTTTATTAACCATTGTCGTGAAATACTCGTAGCCATATATTATTATTACCGTTTTGTTAACTTTTCCAAAGACATTTGAATATTTTGCCATGTAAATGCATCTATTACATCTAAAATACGATGTGTATTGTTGTAGCGATAACCGAAAAATAAAATTACTTTCGACAATGGTCATTGGCAACGAAACACTTTTTTTGGTTGTCATAATATCTATTTATAACTAAAAAATATTTCACATTTATATTGGTTACGATTATAACCATTATTTAAAATCATTAAATGGTTATAAAAACTTTCTCCATTTCTCTTATAACTGTTATGTTCCTGCTTAGAACATCCATCTATGTGACAAAATACATCTTTAAATGTAAAATTTGTTAGAAAAAACGCTGCTCGCAATAAATTTTCACAAATGGCAAAGTAAAAGCAATTGTTTTCTATATTTAAAGCAGTCAAATATTTTTATTATCATTTCCCGGGATCCCGCAGAAAAAATCCCGGGAAATTGGGAAATTTTAAAGCCGAGTCAAAAGAGAGAAAAAAATTGAGAGACAAAAAAATTCCTACAAATTATTACTAGTAAAATTTTTACTTGCAAGGTTTATCCAACCACTTGTTGCGTATTTTGTTGTCAAATTAATTATTTCAAAAATATCTGAAAAAGGAAAACTGAAAAATGTGAATTTCTTTGTTAAAAAAAACATGTATACGTATATAAAATAAAGCATATATTCTCAATTTATAGTTTTTTTTCCATTAAGGCCCATAAATTTAATTTTATTGTCAAAGAATTTTCTTTGTTTCTCATATCTAATCAGAGATGGAAAGTCGAATTTTTGTATTTGTTCATGGAATAAAATAAAAAAATTTTTAAAATCCATAAAAATATTGAATAATACATGAAATTGTGTAAATTATTTCATATTTAATGTAAATTTTAAGAAAAATATCAATTTAAGACATTATCCAACAAAATACATCAGAAAAAGTTTATTTGTATCACGATTTCCATCAATGTTATTGAAATGAATAAAATTTTCTTACAAGCTTTTACAAGTAAAGCCTTCATTTACTTTTTCATATTTGGGAGAGTAATTTTGTAAATTTCTACCTTACTCTCTCGTTACTGCTGGGAAAGTAAATGAACAGACCTATTATTGCTGGCGCTTGCTATGAGTAATCTTAAAAAAAAAAGAATTAAAAGCATTTGAATATTATATATTTGTGTGGAAAATAATTTTTAACACATATTGCTGCGGCGGGAGGGGAGAGTATTAGCTCAACAGAATGGGCTCAGTCATGGCGAATTGATAACAGGTGACCTTAACAGTCCAGTTGATTATCAGGTGTTCGAAGACTAATGGTAGAATTAGTAGATTCGTATTGTGAGTTTTGACGGATCAAATGACAAAATCTGTAACGTTAATAAAACATGTTGCTGTTTATTTAATGTGTATCGTAACGCACGTGAGGTAGAATTCTACACTAAAAAAAAAAGACATGTACTATTATTAAGAAAATTTTTTTCCTAAATTCAAGTAAAAAAAATTTCTAAGTTTTTTAATCAGAAATAATTTTTAAGTCAGGCTTAAGTTCAGTAATTTCAATTCTTATTGAATGAAATATTTTTATTAATTAATGTGAGTATCTAAAGAAGAGAAGAAAAATTAAACTTAGACTTTAAGCTGGGGGAAATACCGATACTTTTCTGTGCAGCCACGCACTTCATCAGCACCCTAGTCTATCTACTTGGGTAGAGATTCAAGTAAAAACTGTAGAATGCAACAACAAGTAACATTAAGCCACTACAATTATACTTACATGCATGTACCGATGGTACATCGAATAAGTAAAAATGATTAATGTGATGATCGTAAAAAGATAAGTAAGAATAGTTAAACATACTGAGGTCGAGTAAAATAATTTCGTGCTAACCTAAATAGAAAAATGAAAAATTGGAAAGAACAGAAAATTAATAGTGATACTTATAAATGTGTTTACCAAAGGTAAATCAATTGTATACACAACAATCGTTTCTCATATTCCGTTCATTGTACATTTAAGTTAAATAGCTGATGTTAATAAGAATCTCTACAAAAGTAGATAGACTAGGGTGCTGATGAAGTGCGTGGCTGCACAGAAAAGTATCGGTATTTCCCCCAGCTTAAAGTCTAAGTTTAATTTTTCTTCTCTTCTTTAGATACTCACATTAATTAATAAAAATATTTCATTCAATAAGAATTGAAATTACTGAACTTAAGCCTGACTTAAAAATTATTTCTGATTAAAAATCACTAAAAGTTCAATTAAAAAAAAAAAATTTACAAATGTTTCATTTCTAAGTTTTAGTAATTTTTTCTAAGTTTAAGTAAATTTTTACAAAAATCTAGTAAAATATACTTAATATGAGTAAAAAATAAAAAGTTCGTGCCTTCAAAAATAGTTATTAAAAATACACAATAAATTTCTCATATTTCAGGAAATGTTTACTGACTTAAAGATAATATTTACTAAGAGTATGAAAATGGTTATGAACTGAAGGAAATTTTATATTAAGGACTAGTAAATTTCGTCTTAAATCAAAAAATAAACTTTTGGAAATGAATTACTCCTGATTAGTTCATGAAATTTGACTTACTTGAAAGATGTAAAAAGGTATACGAAAGTTTAGGAAAATATTTCCCAGTTTAAAGTATTTTTTCTTCGAATTATGGAATTTATTATTGATTTGCATTTAGCAAAAAATCTAAGTAAATTTTTCATATTTTCAAGGAATATTTGAACTTGAAATTTATTTTCTTTGTAAATAAAATAAAATCTTAAAATTCAATAATTTCAATGCTTATTCAGGCTGCCTTGTTGGCAATTGGTTAGAGTGCTTGCCTATCAATCAGAAGGTTGCCGGTTCAATACTTGTCTCCTCTCAAGGAAATTATATGTATGTGTGGTGAATTATAATTAAGAATATAACATGAAAATATAATAAAAAACATACGATGAGGTATAGAATTAAAAGTAAAAATAAGTACCAGAATTAAAGAGACACAAAAAATTGGAAAATTTACTAAATCTGAGATCAAAGACGAAAAATTTTTTTTTGCAAATCTCCGAATTTTATGGGAAAATTTTACTTAATTTTAGGAAAATTTTACTTAAATATGAAAATAAAATTACTATAAATTAGTTCATTAATGAACTAGAAATTAAGTAAATATTTTACTGGTTTCAAGTAAAAAACAGATTTGGCGCCATACGACAATTTTTTTTTATTAAAATTTAGAAAATTTTCCAAAGTTTTAGTTAATTTTTTTTTTGAGTGTACAGAAAATAGATTTCTACGTCAACTTCTCTCTTACATACATACATACATACATACACACATATGTATAAAGCAAAGAGAAATACAATAACAGCTGACACGTTCGCTGGCAAACTCACGTTTTTACTAACTATCATCCAGAATTGGACAATACGACCACTTCAAAAGTAACACAATACGAATCGACTAATTCTACCATTATTGAACTGCTTTAAACACCGACTGTCAAAATCTCTTCTTTTATCTACTGCTTGTTTAAATTTAAAGTGAAAAGTGTTCGTATTTTATAAATATGTATTAAAGTTCTGCACAAGACCATTTATAAGACCTTTCAAGATATGAACGATTTTCCAAATACTTTACTACACCGAAATATTCTAAAACAATCGATAAACAACACTGTTGGCAAGACATTTGTTTCATTTGTTTGTCATGACATGAGAGGTTTTTTAACCTCTCAAGTCTTGAAAAGTCTTATAAATGGTCTTATGCAGGACACTAATATTTATGTATGTATTGGTATTTTAGTCAACTGTTTTTAACAGATGTGGTTTTTTAAAGCCAGACGAATTGCATTTTATTTTTAGTATTGATGTAGCGATAAGGTCACCTAATATGAATTCACCTTGGGCTCAGTTTGATCGATGGCATGGTTTGTAATATTTGTAAGGCCCGCTTTAATTTTGTGGTTATTTGCAACGACTTGCGATGTAAAGAATCTTCACAAAAAAAAGTATAACGGGGTGGAATAACATTTGCAGGAGATGATCGGACCCTGTAATCACTCACCCAGAATGGCTGCTAAAACTAAAAAAATTTAATACTAAGAAAATCCCAAAAAACGCCAAAAACCGAAAAAAGTCTCCAAACGAAATAACCTCAAAAACTAAAATAAATCGCCAAAAACCAAAAATATTGTCATAAAAGAAAAAAAAACGCCAAAACTAAAAAAACGCCAAAAACCCAAAAAAAATCCTAAAAAAACGCCACAACTAAAAAAATTAAAAAAAAAATACATTTTAATTAGAAATTCATTTGCTGCTGGTTCAGCTTGGCCTATATACCTTTCATTGTGGCTGTAACAAATTATAAGTAGACTTCAACCACAGCAACAATGAAATGCTTAAAGGCCAAGCTGAACCACCAGCAAATAAATTTCAAATTAAAATATAATTATGACAATATGTCGAATAATAAATTTCTTAAAAAAATAAATTAAAAAAAATACATTAAAAAAAAGCAAAATCGATAAACATAAAAAAGCACCAAAGCTAGAAATTTGCAAAAAATAAAGTAAATCAACAAAAAAACCGCAAAAATTTGCCAAAAGCGAAAAAAAGCTCAAAAGTAAAAAAAATCGCGAAAAAGCGAAAAAAAGTTTACCGTGTACTTAATTTTTATATTAAGAGTCTACATCAGGAAAAATAAGCGATTATATAAACTAAAGTTCGTATAGTATTACATATTGCCATTTCCACATGAATGTCAAGTTTTTGTAGCGTGCGACACCAAGCAAATATGTTTTTTGAAAACTAAACCTTTTTTTTTTACTTCTTTATATATTTGTGTAGGCCATCAGCAGCTTTATATTAGACAAAAAATTTGCTGTTACTCGCGACAAGAAAAAGTGAACTTTCTCGTGGAAACGCCCATATTTAGTATCTGTTCGGAACCGGAATGCACGTTACTGAATTTATTTTTTGTTTCAACACAAAAATATTTTTCGCAGAATCTCCCCAACATCTTTTAGTTTTCTTCTTGAATACCTTCTGTTTTCACAATATTAAACGCTCTGATACTGAAAAAAGATATTCTGATATATTCATTAAGGCGACTTTATCTACATGAAAGAGATTTTTGTATAGATTAATAATACAGAAGGCATTTTTAAGTTTGGAGGACCGTTCATGAAATATTAACGGAATAATACAAAAAGTCGTGTAAATTATGAAAATGCTAAGTGTCACGATATCTTTAAAACTAGAGCTGATAGGGAAAAACTAATGACGCCATCGTAAGCAGGAGATAAAAATAAAAGCCCCCATTTTGTTGTGCAGTGTAATAAGCCTCTTCTATATTTAAGATTTTTTTTTTAAATTTTGAATAAATTTCAGCTGTATTAGGAAAAAAAATATGTATATTTTATTGGGAATTAATTAAAATTTTTGACGCCAGTATTTGATTGTTTGTTGTATTGTATTGGCTTTGCGGGTTTTCGTTTAAAGTATTTATTGTTGTTATTGACATTTGAATTTTAAAATGTCTAGTTTTTGTTTATTTGACCAGATTTGAAGCGAATGGGATGGGATGGTGTCCCATTGTTTTGTTGATGACGTTCAAATGAAATTGATGATTTTGTATATTAAATTTAGCTGGTTTTGCTTGCTTTCCCAAAAGAAATTATTTATACATTGGTTTTTCTATTTTGAAAATTTGATCCGCTAATATGTATAAATATTTGAGGTTTTTAGACCAATCAACGACCTGATGATGTTTACAAAACTTTGTTTTTATTTCTACATACATATATTAAATATGTAAATAAAGTTTGTTTATTTTATAACATAAAGCTGTTTAATATACATACATACATACATACATACATACATATATAATTAAAAATAATTTTTTGTTTTCAGAAACAAAAGTTGTTTTGAAGTTGATTTTGTATAGAAACTCTTTGTTAACATGAGATGAGCGCTGATTATCGATTAGATAAGGTGTGAGTTGTTATAGTTTCTTGTGGGCGACAACTTTAATTTATGGATCATTATATTAAATCGAAAAAAATTATGATATGAAATTTTATAGAAATACTTGGGAAAATTTTCACAAGCGAGGGAATGGATGGTTGACAGACCTGTTTGGGATGGTTACCCATCATTTTTGTAATATGTACTTCCTTTTGTTTAAAATTAGGGTTACAATGATATTATCTAAGGGTTTTTTTTATTATGGATTTTGTTTGTAAATATATAAAATGTTTTGCTTTAATTTATTAAATAAAATATAAAAGTTATAGGAAGTGACTAAATCAATATTTCCTCTCACTTTTGAAATCTTCATTAAGGTGCATCACTTCAGTTAATGAATAATTTTTTATTTATAAGGTTGTTGCAATACAAATAAATAATTTATGTTTATTGTTGTCTTAGCAAGTCTATATGTTGCAATTCATTGTTGTTAATGTCAACTTATGAGTAGACCTTTGAATTATATGAATGATAAATAATAATACATAGTTTGTCACTAGATTTTGCTAAAACCTCTCAAAATCTTATGATACAACTTTCACATAAATAACTTGTACTATCACTTCCTGAGAGAAGAATATATTTTCATGTCTTCGTTGAAAACTTTAAATTCGTTTTTAGGGTTCCGTACACCAAAGGTGAAAAAAGGAACCCTATTGTTTTCGCTAAGCTGTCCGTCTGTCCGTCACACGGTATTTTCTCAGGAACCGTAAGAGCTATTTCGACAGAGTATGTAGAACCTTGGTCACTACAACAACAAATACATGAGAATTAGAAATTAAAGGTTGCTCCAAAACGAGCGACGAAAAATGTTAAAATCTCATGTAATATACATACAATTGTATTACCATGTGTATATTGACACTTGAAATTTGTAAAATTAGTGTTTTTTATATAGACTACAACAATAAACATTAAAATATTAAAACATTTAAATTAAAGGGTGGTCCATCAGTTAATGAAATTTTGACTATGTAATTTTGACAAATTGCTATATCTTGGAGACCGTAAGAGGTAAACACTTGAAATTTTCAAAAACGGTAAAACTAAAAAAATCCGAAAATTATAAAATCGCCAAACCGAAAAAAATCGCCAAAACCTGAAAAAAATCGAAAAAAATTTAAAAAAATCGCCAAATCGAAAAAAATCGACAAAATTAAAAAAAAATTCTAGCACTAAAATAAATCGCCAAATTCGAAAAAATCGTTTAAATGAAAAAAAATCGCCAAAACCTGAAAAAAATCGAAAAAAATTTAAAAAAATCGCCAAATCGAAAAAAATCGACAAAATTAAAAAAAAATTCTAGCACTAAAATAAATCGCCAAATTCGAAAAAATCGTTTAAATGAAAAAAAATCGCCAATATGAAAAAAACGTCGAAAACCGAAAAAAATCGCCAAAACGCGAAAAATGCGCCAAACCCAAAATTATTGTTTATGTGAAAAAAAATCGTCAAAATGAAAAAAAAATCGCCAAATTAATAAAAAAAACCGCCAAATTAAAAAAAATCGCCAAAACGAAAAAAATCGCCAAAATTTAAAATAAACGCCAAAACCGAAAAAATCCTCAAAACGAAAATAAATTGCCAAAACTAAAAAAATCGCCAAAATAAAAAAAAACGCCAAAATAATATAAATTGCCAAAATTAAAAAAAACTTCAAAAACCAGAAAAAAATCGCCAAAACGTGAAAAAAAGTGCCAAAACTCAGAAAACGCCAATAAATTCAAAAAACCCCCATACTAAAAAAAACGCTTAAAACCGAAAAAACTCCGAAACGAAAAAAATGCCAAAACTATAGTTTATATTGTTCGTATTGAATTACATATCTCGTGCCTGTACGGAACCCTTCGTGCGCGGGTCAAAGTCGAACTTCACTGAATTTATTTTTTTACAAAACTTGTTTTTTTTTGAGTTGTGACATTATAGAAGTAAGTGAGTGATATGTATACAAATATATCACGTTACCGTCGTATAGAAAGGCCCTAACTCATAATTTTTTGAAATCGACATTTTTGCCTTTTTTGAGACATTAGACGTTCTTCTATCAAAATATACAAAAACTAAATTAAAAAAAAAAACAAAAAAAAAATGAGTTAGGTCCTTTCTATATTAAGGTAACGCTGTGTTTTAAACACGACTTAAATGAAACACTTCAGGGTAAGACAAGGTTTGTCGCACTTAGCCAGCATGTTTATACAAAAACTCAAACAAAATAATTGAGAGTTACTGCAATAAAATATAAAAAAATATAATATTCTATTAATTTCAACAACAAGAATCTTTTTAACTGATTTGAAGAAAGAGCAGGAAAATATCAGTTTGTCTGTACTTTTTTATGACTGTTACTTCATAACTGCTCTCATTGGGTCCTTTTGTAAAAAACGGGTGGAAAAAAGGCCCACAGTTTTTTAATACGATTAATTAATTTTATGAAATTTGCTTCAGCTCTCGCTACCATATCGCTATGTCTGGATGTGTGTCTATCACAGGCTGTTTTCTAGAGAACTGTAAGGGTAACGAACCTGCAATTTTTACTATTATTATTATTATTATAAATATATAGTTGGGGTATTCACAAGGGTGTCTTAAGTGTCCTAAGTGTCATTTTAACATAGTTCAAAAAAATTTTTGTTGTGGCTCAAACAAAAAGGTCATAAAGTAATAAGACTTTCTCAGTTATGTTTATTGTTTGTCATAATTACATGTAGAAATGCGTGAGAGTTTACCAAAGGAATTGAGAGAGAGAGAGAGAGAAAGAGTACAAAATTTACAAAGGTGCTAAAACCAAAATACCAAAATAAATAAGTACAATATTTATAATTATAAATTATAAGGGGTTGCTCACAGCAGTCATATTTTCATATTTTTCTGAACACCCTAAGTATATGTCAAACTTTAGCAGCGACATTAACAAACATATGACAGTTACAAATTAATGGGTAGTCTAATGCGAGCAAAGGAAGATGTTGAAATCCTAATGTAAAATACAGAAAGTTATATGCACACACTTGTAATTTTCAAAGTTAGTGTGTTTTTATACAGACTACAACAATTAAAATTACTAAAATTTAAAAAAATTAAAAGTTAAAGGGGGGTATTAAAGTTATTTTTGACAACTTGGTGTATCTTGGAAAACTCAATATTAAAATCTCAATATTAAGGAAATGTCGGAACGAAAAATCGCTTAAATACAAAATGTCACCAAAAATAAAATAAATCGCTAAAACGCAAAAAAAAATAAAAAACAACGAAATTAAAAAGGTCGCCAAAAAACTAAAAAAATCAACAAAAAAAATAAAAAAATCGCCAAAACGAAAAACAAATCACTGAAAATAAAAATAACCGAAAAAATATCGTCACAGGCTGAAAATAATCGCCAAAACGAAGAAAGTACCAAAAACTAAAAAAACGCCTAAAGTAAAAAAATCGCGAAATATGTACAAGAAAAAAAAACTAATCGACAAGCAGCTAATCATGCTAAAAAATCAAAAAACAAAAATTTTTTCACATAAGGTTTTCGATCATACAGGCTTAAGTTCGTATAGTATTACATATCGTTAGCTAAAATGCAAAACGTCGCAACTAACAAAAATATAGTTTTACAGGAGAAGCAAAAAACTAAAAAAAACTAAACAAACTTGCGGTTAAGCGCTCTTCTTTTTGTTAATAAAAGCATAATTTTTTTAACGCAGAAGTATACAATTTTGTCAAGACATGTAGCTTAATGGCATTCATGATAATCAATCAAAATCTCGATTTTGAATTTTTTGTTAGTTACGGTTTTTTGTATTTTAGCTAACGATGTAGTAGTGTCTGTACAGAACCCTTCGTGTGCTCATCAAAGTCGCACTTTATTAAATTTTTTTGATAGTTTGTTTTATTGTAAAGAGACAAATGAAGGAAACATTCAAGATTTACATATGACTAAAGTAAAAGGACTTAAAAAGGATGTTGAAACATAAGTAAAACGGGTTCAAAATAGGCTAAAATCATATAATTTTTAGAAATCTTCTCTCGGTAAGACTTTTTGTTTGCACGCATATAATGAGGAAAGGGCCTCGATTATATTGAACTTGGAATAACGTCAACTTGTTTGTTTGAATCCTGCAGCTCGTTTCTGTATTTCTCGCATCGCAAAATTTCCCCCATGAAACGAGGGAATCGTAGCAAAAACAGTGTAAAGAAAACAGTGTAAATTGAAACACAAAATGGCTTTTCTCACGTAAGTGTTTCTGTATGTTTACTTTGCGAGAACTATTTGGCATTTAAATAAATTTCCAGCAATTATTGGAAGGATGTAAGAAAACGTGTTTCTGTAACAATATTTTGTGTAAAGTTTCTCTCTCGCAAGAACTGTCAAAACAACTCCCATTTTAAATTGGTGCGAAAATAACCAAACTTGTACAAAAACGTAAGAACTTTTGAGTTTGTGTGTGAAAAAATTAAAAATAAACTAATTGAAAAAATATGCAAGGAGTTGTTAAACTAAAATTATTATTAACCAGTCGATATGATTATGATTATTTAGAATATATTTTCTGTAATTTTTTTATGTAGAGACATTTGCTAGAAACAACTTATTTCAAGCATTTTATTTATATTCATGTTCATTATATTATTTTCTTTTTTCTGTAAATTATTTCTTTTTTTTTTTGTTATTAAAATAATATTTTTGTGACATTTTGTTTTCATTTGACACTCGATTATTGGAAATATTCCAATAAAGACAGAATAAGGGCAAATAAATCAGTCATTGATTATATGTATGTATTTTATTTTTAAATCTGGTTTAAACACAAAATTTTGTTTTTCACCACAAAATTAAATGAATCTTAAATAGCCAACATTGTGCATTTAAGCGTTGTTTAAGTTTTACAAACATACCATATGTTTTTTTTGGGCATGTGTGTGTTTTTTGAAAGCATGTACATGAACATCATGTGGTCGTATTAAAATAAATTTCGTTTAATTTTATAAAAATATACAACAAATGTAACACATATTTTCATATAATGAAATATATAAATAGAAAAATGCATTCTGATGCTCTTTTTATATCATAAAATGTGTTTTTTGCTATTTTACTTTTCTGCAAATTTATAAATCAACTTTCATATTTATATTGAACAGCTGTTCTATGAAAAGCTTTCCATAATATTTGGAAATATTGTAGTGCTACCATACTTTCAACGTAATTTGATAGTAACTTTAATTAGCCACTGAAAAAATGAAAGTGTATTCAAATCAATTTTAAATTTTTGTGAAAATTATCTTAAACTATGTTTAAACATTCAGTGATTTATTAGCTACAAGTGTTGTCTGTACTCGCAGAAACAGAAACACTTTTTTATCGCATATCGAGAAACGATTGACTTTTGTGTTTCACATTTCATGTGAGGAATACAGAATCGAGCTACTGTTAAAAAAAAATATTTGACTATCATGAGCACACCCGTTGCAATAGAATAAAAATCGGCAAAATGTGGGTAAATTTTAAATAAATATTTGTAATTTATTTGTGGTCATACTTTTTTATTTAATATTATTGCTTCAAAATTATTTAAATGTATTAGGAAAGCATAACTTTATTTCTAGTAATAACCAGCACTTAGAACTTTTGAATTTACCCTGCTAATATTATTGGACTACCTGAACCAATTTTGTGGACAACTCATATATCACGCAGCCATGGATCATTCCGACGACCCTTTGGAAGCACTAATGATTTAGGGTGTACAACTATAATTCAGTGTTTAATAGGCCAGATGTCAGTTGTTTATGAAGAGCGTTAAAGTTAAAAATTAGTTTTGCTTCACAAATGTTTTATAAATTGAATTTTTTTCCGAAAATTTATTTAAACCTAAATTATTTTTTATAAATACGGCAGAAAGTTTATATACATATGTATATATGATACTTCATGGATCAGCCACATGGAATTGCTTTGGAAGTACACCAATGTAAGTGATGCAAAGCTGAGTTATGTGGTCTAGGCCTAGCACATCGATGTGGAGTATATTTGTTCATACATTTTGGAGTATATCAAAGAAGCATGTATTAACTACTTTTATTTTCTTTAGGGTAGTTTTGTGTCCACAAATTCCTACAAGGACGATTTCTTTTGATTTGGAAAGCGTAAGCAAATTTCTAAAAATTTATTTACATTTCTTGGGCTTTGTCTCGCATTACTTATGCTACAGCCCTGGTAATCAAATTATAGCTTTTCATACGGATCAACATTTTAAAATATTTCCATATAAACTCTATTAAAATATTTTGAAACTTCGTTCGATATCGTGAGCCGTAACTTAACCCCAGTTTTATTTTAACTATAAATTTAAATTTAATACAAAGTTTTTACCTTTATTAAAAAAGTTTTTTTTTAGTTTAATCAAGAGGCTCAATGAAATAAACTTTCAACATTTAGCCACAGCCACAACATAAAGAAACCCAGTAAAAAAAGAGACTCCAAAAAAGTCATGAAAATGTAGAGTTTACGATGCGGAAGTAGTGCAAATTTCGATCCGATCTAATGATTTTTACATAGGGTTGTCATTGCAAGAAGTTCTCTTTTTCGATGCCTGGTCACTGAATTGGAAGCGATATTAAGAAAAATTCCCTTTTTTGTGTTCTATGATAATATTTTCATCTAGGAAAAATGATAAAAAGTTACCTATTTTAACAATTAATTTTTTTTATACGAATTTAAGCCCGAAACAGTGTTTTCATGTAAATTTAAGCAAATAACTTTTAAATTTTAGACTAAAATTAGTTCATAAATTTCTTTAAAAAAATAAATTTTTTTTAAATTCTGGTGAGTATTTTCTAACACTATGGAGGAGTTACAAGGTTTCGTGTAACTAAAATAAGCTTCTACATGGTTTTTGCTCACTCTCGGCAAATTAAAAATATCGATTTTTTGGAAGCAATGAAAATGTACTTCCGCTAGAATGACTTCCATTTTTTCACTGGGAAAGGTTTAAAATAACTGTTACAATAAGGATAAAATACTGCAGTCATATCTTACTATTTTGCAGGAGAGCATTTTTAAACGTTCAAGTAAATTTTCAGAAATTTATTTCTTTTGCAGTTAAATAGGGAAATCTCTGTTAACCTTAACTTTTTTAAGCAAACATCATTTTGCACACTATAACTAATTAATTTCAGTTGAAATATGCCAAAGTATAATTTAACATATTATTACAAATGGGATTAGAAGTCTAAAAGCGATAAGTTGCAAGTCATAGTGCTATAACTTCCTGAAAAATCAAACAAATTAATTTAGATCTTGACCAGCAGGACTAAAAAATATAAAGATTACAGGGATACCATTAACTCAAAATCAGCTTATCTCGACTTCAGCACTTTTTTCTTTTTGCCACAGATATACATATTTGAAGAAGCCTTCAGCACAAACGTGGTATAACCCCTAACTATTTAATTAACTAACTGCTTTATTTAACCATTGAATTGCTCTTTTACTTTGTTTTATTATGTTCTGTGCAGAAACGACTTTTTAGAACCATCTTATTTTAAATACCAAAAAGTGGCTGTGTCTAATTTCTGTAACACCGACACAGCAAACAACAAAAATTGTAAGTTACACCACTTTTTTACACTCAACCAAAATATATGGTTGTAGAATGGTTGGGAAAATAGTATTATGTTCTCTGAAAAAAATCAATTTATTTTTATTACAGATTTAATGCACAACTGTTTTAAATAAAAGATTTACCACTACATGTATATATATGATAAAAAATAAAATATTATTATTATATAAAATAATACTGTGATCGTATTTAACAATATTATTATAATATTAGAACATGGTATGGTAAGTCTCAAATATATTTGAGTAACATCTAACAATAGTGTTATCATATTTACAATACTAAGATTAGGTAAAATAAAGTTAATTGTTTTTGTAAATAATATTATTTTTAACTCAAATAATAATATTATTTAAGCTTTTGCTTTTCCATTGGCAATAATATGATTTGAGTGCAACCATATAATTCAATCATAGTATGTTAATGTTTTATTATTGTTACTTCAACCATATTTTTTGTTTACGTGTACAAAAAAAAAGGTTTTAAGAAATATTGATTAAAATATTTTTTAATTCGTTTTTATATTGCAAAAAAAAAAAATGTAGACACTTGAAATGTTTAAGCAAAAAATATAAAGAAACAAGCAGTTCTTAAAAAAATTACCTGGCTTAAGAAAAAAAACATTAAATTGCAGTAAACAAACTTGTTTTCTTGCGATTTTTATTTAAATTATTTTGAACTTAAAATTATAAATTTAATACTTGAAATAATATTAAAATTTTAGCACAAGGTCAAAACAAATTTTTCACGGTTAATATAAAGAAAATTTCTATTGTATACAAGCCCCTCTAAACGATTTTAATATAAACACAATATCTTTTAATACCCATTAATTTTTTTATATTATAAGAAATTTCTTTTTTTTTACCATTTAAAAGCATTTCAAAAATTACATACGCATGTGAGGAATTAATTCATGGCCCACATATCACATATGCACACTTTTTCTTTCAATGTCATAACGAATTTCGTTTTCTTGTGAAACCTTAAACAAAAAAAATTTCACCCAAATTTCTTGATTTTTAATTTCATTTTCAAAACGGTTTATTACTTAACAAAATGAATCATGTCATTTTGGTTTTTAAAAGTTAAATAAAAGAAATGTATTGTAATACTTACAAACAATAAAATATATTCATTCAGCACTGTGGAAGTAACAAAAAAATTTCGCTTTCATTTGGGTTTGTCTTTGTGCGTTAAATAACTGGTCAAAATTAAAAAAAAAATAAACTTTTAATATGTGAAGATTTTTTTTTTCATTTATTTATTTACATGCAATATATTTTTGGCTTTGTTTAAAAAATTAACACAATGGTATGGGGGCAGCTGTTTAAGCGACTATTAAAAGCTAATTCTCGGCAACTGGAGCTAAAAAAAAAAATATGAACAACAACAACCGTAAAGTTGTTAATGATATTTGTTGAACAATTTTTTAATTTTATTTTTAACACACAAAATAATTGTTTGAAAATTAAATAACGGTTAACTTCACATCATATATTTTTACAAATGAGTTAAAAATAAAAATAAAAAAACTTTATTTATAATTTTTAGCTTCATTTGCATAAAAAGCTTTTTCCATATGAAATCATTATTTTGCAAACTTTTTATAATTGTGGTTTTTTGTTTTTTTTTTTTGCTTAATATTTCTTTATTCTTTTATTTATTTGCTATAATTATAAAACACTTGTTTTTTTTTGCCAATTTTTTTCTCTCTATAAAACTTCTAAACACGCGCTTGTGTCTTAAATCTTTTGTTTTTATGGCATTTTTACTTCTGCCGTTTTTATGGCAAAAAAATTTGTATTAATAATTTTTAATTTCAATTTATCTCTATTATTAAATTACATTTTTTGCAGCTTTATGGGATTATTGTTTTTTTCTTTCTTTCTTTTCGTTCTTTTAATATTTCTTTAAAACGATTTTTCGTTTTTTCCTGCAACCGCAAAGACTGTTAAAAGACACATTAATAAAATGGATTCTGAGTGAAGACTGAACCTACAGAACCCGTACTGACATTAGTGTGGCTAACAAACAAAACTTTTTCCCCCAACTTTTTTTTCAGTTGCTGTAGCTGTTGTCGTTGTTGTCGTTATTGTTGTTATTGTTATTTCCTCTCTTTTTTTCTCAAGCGTCAACAGCAACACAGTGACGACGACTACGACGACAATGACTACAAACACTAAAGAAATTTCTCAGGTTTTTTTTTCACTATTGCTTTTGCTGTTGTTGTTATCTACAACATTAACGACGTGTATGGAAAAAGAATTACATGAAAGAACGTTGTTGTATAATAAAAAAGCAGAAGATTTCTGCTGTTAGTTGGCTGGATGGTTGGTTGGTTGTTTGGTTGTTTTGAATTGAATTTATTAACGACTACGATGATGACTGGAAGAGAGAGCCGTTTAGAAAGAAAAATTAAACTTGTTAGCAATCGTCATTTATGCTAGGAATACAATTGGAACGAACGACGAATTTCGTCCACGTCGACGAGTTCGTCTATAAGCATTCGCTGCGTAAATTCGTCGTACAATAACGACAAATTTACTCACCGAATTCTTCTCTAATATTTGATAAAGTTGGTTGTTGTGTGCAGTGTTGCCAGAATTTCTAGGGCTAAAATCTGCAAAATTTAACAATTTTTCACGAATAATTTTCCAAGTCTGCATTTTATTTTTAAAATCTTCAAAAAATCTTCAAAGCTATTTTTAAAACAACTTTTTAATATATTATATATTTTTTTTTTTAAATAACTCATTCACATTTTTTTTATGAATAGAAGCCTTTAATGTTCGAAGAATGTGCATTTCGTTTCTCATCAGCAGACTTCAACCAAAAAATTTTTGAAATAAGGCAAAGAACTTCATATGTTTATTAAGAATGTGTTATTAAGAATCACGTACACATATATAAAAGGTAATATTCATAACAATTATTTTGGGTTTCAAAACGTTTAACAAACAAATTTCCATACAAATTTTGTTTTGTAAACCTTTTGTAAATCCAAAGTATTTTTTATGAATACAGGAGAAGAAGCTTAAAAGATTCAAGTGATTTAATTTGTTACATAAATATCCAAAGGACTTCGAAGTTTTGTGTTATTCAAGTTCACTTGACTCCAAATTCTTACGACATTTGCAAATGAATGTGGTAAAGACATTTCATTTTAATTTAACTTAGGGCTGCAAAATCATATTCAGAATAAGCTCGTTTTATATTAGATATTCTATTCCAGAAGCTTGCCAAAGTTACTTCTTCTTTTTCTTTAATGATGTCTTCTAAGTTCAAAAATTTTGACTCTCTAAACTGTGAGTAGTTCACACATAAAAGAAACAAAAAGTAATAACAGTAATAGCAAAAATGTAACAAAAATTCACTATCATTGGAGTTGAAAAATCTGCGTTTTTAGGCCAAAAATCTTCAAATCTGGATTTCGTCTTTTTGGAAGGTAAAAATCTGCAAAATCCTGATAAATCTGCATTTCTGGCAACCGTGGTTGTGTGTACAAAATACAGAGAGAGAGGGAGAGAATTTTCTCTCAATTTTGTTTTTTCGTCGTTCGTCGGCGTACAAAATAGAAATAAATCGTTGTACGTTTCGTTGTACGGCGGTGTTGTGTTCATTTTCATATGCACAAATGTGTTTTATTTTTTATGACGAAAGTTCGCACCGAAAAATTCGTCGTTCGTCACAGTTGTGTTCCTAGCATTAAGCCAAAATACACACAAACGCAAACACACACTTACATACGCCTGTATACAAATGTATAACTATATGTGCATATATATGTATATGCTATAAATAAAAACGTTATGTTCTGTATAAAAAAAAATCTGAAAATTATACACAAATTAAAATTGTAGTTTTGCCGATAGCTTAAGAATAAACTACACAATAGCCAAGAGCCACGACGAGCAAGTAATCGAAGCCAGCTGAGCGGTTTTTAGAAAAATTACAAGAAAAAGCTAATGCCAGAGAGAAGTTTGGCATAGAGAGCAAAAGTTTTGAGAGCCACTGCAGCTTAAAAGCCGTTTAAGAATGTCAAGTGATGTCGTTTTCATTTAATTTTTTTCTTTCTAAAGAGTGAATTAATTACTTGAAGCGACTCGCTAGAGTGTTAAAAAAATATTTATATTGACAGACGGACAGGCAGAAAGTTGGATAGACATAATGCTTAAGCGCATGCTCAGCATTTGTTGACGTCACTGCGCTGCCTTTTAAAATGATAAAAATTTAACATTAACACTGTTAAATTCAACAGAACCATGTTAATTTTTATTGAGAAAACCAGTCTGCGTTGATTTTATATTTTTTGTTTCAGTACTGCAACCAGATATATATTGATTGTACAGTGGTATCAATTGGTAAATAAATGACAATTTAGATCAATATTTTTGTGGTTTTTATTAATAAAAACGTATGTTATACATATGTATAGATAACTTAGAGTAATATTTCCGTGCTTTTTATTAATAACAACGTATCTTATATATTTCTCATTTTGAGCTTATGATATCAAATTGTTATATTTTAAAAGTTTTTTAGGAAGTTCTACGAAATCATCATAATTTTTTAGGTTACGTACTAAAGTCCTGCACAATATCATTTATAGGACATATCAAGATATGAGAGATTTTTCAAATGCTTTACTACAGCGAAATATTCTAAAGCAAACGCTAAACAACACTGTTGGTAAGACATTTGTTTCAGTTGTTTGTCTTGCCAACAGTGTTGTTTAGCGTTTGTTTTAGACTATTTCGCTGTAGTAAAGCATTTGAAAAATCTCTCATGTATTGAAAGGTCTTATAAATGGTATTGTGCAGGACACTATTACGTACACCAAAGGTGAACAGGAAACATATTGTTTTCGCTACACTGTCTGTCTGTCTGTCTGTCCTCGCAGGATATTTTCTCGAGAGCTACGGACCTGAAATTTGGACAGAGTATGTAGAACGTTGGCCGCTACAACAACAAATATAAGATAGTTAAAAATTAAACGGTGTTCAAAAACGAGCAACAAAAATTTTAAAATCTTATATAATATACATATATACATACATCATATGTACAATTATATATTTTAACTTGAAATTTGTAAGGTTAGTGTCTTTTTATACAAACTACAACAATTAACACTTAAATTAAAAAAAATCTAAATTAAAGGGTGTTCTATCAGTTACTGCAATTTTGACAAATTATTATATCGTGGAACCGTAAGAGGTAAATTCTTGAAATTTTCAAAAGCGGTAAAACTAAAAAATCCGAAAATTATAAAATCGCCAAATCAAAAAAAAAAAATCGCCAAGAATTAAAAAAAAAAATCTAACGCTAAAATAAATCGCTGAATTCGAAAAAATCGCCAAAATTAAAAAACCCCCAAAAACTGACAAAAAATTGCCAAAACGCGAAAAAGGTGCCAAAACCAAAACTAATTGTTTTATGAAAAAAAAATCGCAAAAATAAAAAAAATCGCCAAAATGAAAAAAAATCGCCAAATTGAAAAACACCAAAAACCGAAAAAAAACGCCAAAATGAGAAAAAAAGTGTCAAAACTAAAAAAAGTCCCAAGTGGAAAAAAGTCGCCAAAATGAAACAAACCGCCAAAAAACGAAAAAAATCGACTAAATGAAAAAAAATCACCAAAATTAAATAAATCGCCAAAACGAAAAAAATCGCCAAAATTAAGAAAAAACGCCAAGAACCGAAAAGATCGCCAAAACGAGAAAAAAGCGCCAAAAATAATAAAATTGCCAAGATTAAAAAATAACGCCAAAAACCGAAAAAAATCTCAAAAAAATCACCAAAATTAAAAAAATCGCCAGAAATAAAAATAGTCAAAACCAAATAAAATTGCAAAAACGAGAAAAAAAAGTGCCAAAAATAAAAACGCAAAAAACCTCAAAATTAAAAAAACCCTTAAAACCGAAAAAAACCCAAAAACGAAAAAATAATTCCAAAACTATAATTTATAAAGGCTAAAGTTAGTATTGAATTACTTATCTCGTGTCCGTATGGAACCCTTCGTGCGCGGGTCAAAGTTGCTGTTCACTGAATTTATTTAAAATACATAAGTTTCAAAAATAACCTTTGGTGGCTCTACTGAAAAAAATTGATTTTTGGGGATAAGTTGTTGTTTATGAAAACCAAAGAATTAATACCTCAAATACCAATTTTTGCACAGCATCCATATATATGTATGTGTATGTGTATATTAGCAGCTGATTTCGGTAATTTTAGCTTGGCAGCACTAAATTTAGTACAGCAAAAAAAAGTTGCATTTCATAAAACCTGCTTAAAACCGATGAGAAGTTTACAAAATCATTTTGTTAGGTAAAAACAGGCTTTAAAAGTTGGTCTTAACATTAAAACCAGCATTTATTAAAACCAAGTGAGTGTGAAAATACTACTAAGTTAAATTGTAATATCCAAAAAAATATTTATCTTACGCTAACATGATAATTATTATAATTATTGGGAAGTTACAATAATGAGCCTTAAAAATATACTACTAGGAAGCTCTTTATAAGATCTATTCGTGCTATTGATTGGCGTTTGAAATACCTGAGTTTGCATTGAACTACATACAAACACTCTTATCGCAACCTGTAGATTATAGTTTGCCTGATATTACCGTAAAGGACAGAGGAAAAGTAAAAGCCTTGTTAACCTCCCTCCACCCATGAGTGCTGTTTTTTCTATTTCGAAAGCAGCAAGAAAAAATATTTTGACACTTTGGCTTTTAAGCGCAACTACTTATATACAAATATGTATGCGTATCTTCGTTATTTAATTAATTTGATACACTTTATTTTTTTATTGTATAACTTTGTTTGCCATTAACTAGATTAGTTATATATTTGGTTTATATTTCTAAACTACATATATGTTTGATTTAAAAAAAGATAAATAAACCTAAATTTTTAACATTCAAGCAAACAATTTCTTTGGCATCATTTCTTTTAAACAGATTAAAACAACAATGTTAATGAGTTCATTAATACTTTTACCATTTGTTGTTATGGTTTATCTATTACCAAAAAAAAGTGAAATGATTTTTGTTTAACTAACAACTCTGACTATTCTCTGAAATCTATAAAACAAAAGAAATGCCAGAAGCCTTTCCAAATACATGCGTTTAATTATTTGCTTTGTTAATTTCTTTTCCGAAAAATACTTGGAAGTTAAAAAAGCAGGAAAACATCACACATCCATCATTCAATCCGATAATTTGATGGTGTTTTTTATACTTTTTTATACATACATACATACATATATCTAGTATGAGATACTGTATTTTTTATTCTTCTATAATAGAATAAATTAAATTATTACCTTTTCTTTAATTGTGTATTCGGTAGCCCAACAGTCTTTAGAGTGTAATTCTGCAAATAAATTGAGAGATAAGCAAAGATTTAATAATAGCTTTGAATAATTTATTTAAGAGGAGAAATAGGGTATAATTTTATTTCTAAATTAATTTATATTTTTATAAGTTTGTGTCTGAAGTTTTTTGTTTTGTATTCTATTATTCCTATTGCAGCCTTTAAAGTTTTAAAATAATAAGATTTTATAATACTATTTTTTTAAGCTTTGTTTTATCTTCTTTATAAAGATACATTAAAAAATCATTTCATTCACTTACGAACTGCTTTGAGTATATATTATATAATTTCTCAAACTTTTAATTAAACAATTTATTATGTGTATATTCGAAAAAACTATTGTCATAAATACTACTTGTAAGTTTTATAACGATTGTTAAAATATTTTAAGAAGGCTTTCACCACCTGCTGTGCTGTTTTTGTTTCTTCTAAAAAAGGTCTAAACAAATGCATAAAATAAATATTTTATGTAATAAATACCGAAGTATATTTATGCGATTTTAATGTCTAATGAATTATTTATTATGAAGAATTTATGTTTGTTATTGTTGCTTAAGCTTGTCTAGATGCATCGAGTTGACTTTAGTAGACTTTAGCCAAAAAAAATTTAAAAAGAACTACAAAATTTTATATGCTTAAACTACTAATACAATTTTAATAATTATTAAATATTTAAGCATATGTAGCAATTTAATAAAAGTCTGCAAAAATTTTAAAATGACAATAAAAAATTTATATTTAAAAAATAGTTTCAAATTTAAATACAAAATTTTTATTGCAATTTTAGCTTTCTCATGCGATATCTCATCAGCAATGAAATGCATCTCGACAATTTTAAAAAACAACAAACAAAGCTTCTTTAAAGACACGGTTCACACTATGAAATTTTTCTGTTAAAAGTTTTGAGTTTAAAGATGATGGAGGGAGGGGGGCAGTAAGAATGAGATGAGGTGTACACTTTCGTGGTCTTTTGTTTTCGAATTCGAAGTTGTGTTCATGAATTTTTTTGTTAAATTAATTTCTTGAGTTTTTGTTAAGCTCCTAGCATTTTTAACCCCACTGAAAGAAGTTATTAATTTTACAGAAGTTTTCGAAAATCGAATTTTTATCATTTATCGACGTTTTAATGTCCAAAGAGTCTATTCTAACTATTTTCGAAAATAAAATATAAACAAAAACAAAGAATTCTTAGGAACTAATTAATAAAAATTCTAATAGAAGAAATACTCATTACATAATGTATTTTTCACGAAAAGCTTCTTTCACAAAACTACCATTCGAAAAATCTTCCATTTACACAGTTTTATTTTTACAAAAAGTATAATTCACAGAAGGTTATATAAAAACTACTTTTTAGAAAAAGTACTTTTTGAGAAATTTTTTCTAAGTGCCGTTTGCAAAATTTGCCTTTTGCAAAAAGTACCAATTGCAAAAAGTACATTTTGCAGAAGTTAAATTATCAAAAAGTGCATTTTACAAAAAATACTGTTTACAAAAAGTACAGAACTTAAATTTGCTTAAAAAGCGCCCTTACAAAATGTTTCTTTTACAAAAAGTACTATTTTAAAAAAGTACCTTTAATAAAAAATTCCTTTCAAAAAAGTTAAACTGTTTAAAAAGCACCTTTTAAAAAGAGACCCTTTACAAAAAGTGCATTTTACAAAAAGTACGTTTTACAAAAATTATTTTTTGCAACAAGTACCTTTTACAAAAAGTACCTATTACTAAAAGTACGTTTAACAAAAGTTACATTGTTTAAAAATTGCCCTTTACAAAAAGTTCTATTTGCAAAATTTAAATTTGCTTAAAAAGTGCCCTTCACAAAATGTATCTTTTACAAAAAGTACTTTAATAAATATTCCTTTAAAAAAAATTATATTGTTTAAAAAGAACATTTTAAAAATGTGCCTTTACAAAAAGAACCGTTTACAAAAAGTATCTCTCACAAATAGTATCTTCTACAAAAAGTACCTTTTACAAAAAGTCCCTTTTACAATAAGTACCTTTTACAAAAAGCATCTTTTACAAAAATCTCCTTTTACAAAACGTACCTTTTATAAAAAGAAACTTTCACAAAAAGTACCTTTTATTATTTTATTATTTATATTTTTATTTTTATATTTTTAATATTATTTTATTTTTATTATTTTTGACAAAAAGTAAATTTTTTCTTAAAAATACCTTTTAAAAAAATTCTTTTAACAAAAAGTACTTTTTAAAAAAATACCTTTAACCAAAAGTATGTTTTACAAAATGGGCATTACATTATAAAAAGTTTTTTTTTGAAAACGTACTTCTAAAAAATTTACATTTTACAAATAGTACGTGTTAAAAAAGAATCTATGGATATAACAATTTCTTTCAAAAATACTTTTTGTGAAAAGTACTTTTAACAAAAAGTATTTGAAAAGTAGCTACCTTTAACAAAAAGTATTTTTTACAAAAAAAATCTCTTTTCACAAAGTATTAAAAGTATATTTATTCTGCAATCAGTACTTTTAAGCATAAGCTACCTCTAACAAAAAGTACTTTTTACAAAATGGAATTTAATTGAAAAGTACCTTTAATTGCGCAAAAATAAATTTTTACAATATTCTTAATCGAAGAAGTCGATTTTGCAAAACTCATCTTTTAAAAAAAGTTACAGTGTCACAAAAACCATCCAAGAATACCAGGAAGAGAGTCATTGTACGATTACTAGGCATTTTAATGTCAGTAGAAGGACAGAAGACAAATGAAATTTGCTGAGGTCGAAGTCTGTAGCTTCTCTGTGGGATTCAGTAAACCAATTTCACGTACAATTGTTGAAAGCTTTTCATGTAACAAAAAGCTCAAATTTATTATCCCTTATTTACAAGGTGATGTGGCAGCCTTCAAAATCAGCATGTTATTCCGTTCTGCTACTATTTGTCGTAATATTTTACAATATGTCTCTAGTTTATCCAATTTGTTCTTTAAAACATTTAAACAACCGATATCAACTAGCCTAATCGAATTTTTGCATTAAAATTTCGCTACAACTGTTCACAATAATATAAAAAATTTATTGCTACACTGCGGTACATCTCTATTTTACTGAGTGTCAACAGAGAGCTTTCTTTCTGCTCCGCATTAAAATTATGGAAAAAGTTTGCTTACCAATTTACACATTTTATAATTTCTGTCATCTGCTAAACTCTAATTATCTACTACTTTAATTTAAAATTATTTGTATTGTATATTAAAAAAAAAACATTACAAACTTCTTTTCTTTCAAAACAATTTTATTATATAATGAGAGAAAATCGTTTTCAAGATAATTATGAAGAAATTAAAACATTAAAAAGTTTTATTTTTTATTGTCATACAACCGTAATATAAAATAAAATTTTTTATGCGTATTTAATAGTTGGTCGGCAGGCCAGTCGACAGTCAGTTTTGCAACTCGCAGTAGCTGAACTTTTTTTTTATTACCCGTCAGCATGATTTTATGGACAAGTGACCAATTTTGACTTGCAATAAAAAAAAAACAAAAGAAATAACAATAATAAAAAAAACTGAAGAAGACAAAAAAGTGCTCACATTTCTTTTACTTTAAAACTTTTAACCCACTTCCGCTGCGGAAAGCACGTAAATTAAACGGTTTTTATGCACTTTTTTTTTGTTATTTTTAATAT
Source organism: Tachina fera (assembly GCA_905220375.1). Lineage (NCBI taxonomy): Eukaryota > Metazoa > Arthropoda > Insecta > Diptera > Tachinidae > Tachina > Tachina fera. Next base: position 94,730,629 of record LR999967.1, on the reverse strand, counting down.
AAAATTATGAGTCTTTCTTGGAAAAGAAATAAAATTATGTTTCTAATATACACAAAAGTTATTTCTAATCAATGTCTGGTGGTATAATAACAAATACGAATAGATCATTTTATGAAAATAATAAAAATATTTGTGAATATTGAAAAAAATTCTTTTGTGTCATACATAAATATGAAACTAAGCTTTACTGCCAGTTTACAGAATACAAGTAGAAATTATCGCCTCACACAAATTTGTGTTTGATTGTATTCTATAAAATGACAATTAAACTTATGGTTTGTATATAAAACTTGTTCCCTAATTCTGTTCCACGATTGTATTGTTTTGTGTATGGACGGTAAAAACCGCAGTTGTTATTCTTTAAAATAATCTTCCATTTTTACAATAAATTTTGCTACGCAAAATAAATATTCTGTGTTTGTACAACACTGCAATAAATATAAAGACCTGCGCCTACAGTATTTATATTTTAATGCTAAGCCGCCATGTGCTCAAAAAATCTTTAAACGCAATAGTGAATTAAATATATAATATAAATAGACGGTATAATAAACATACAAATTTAATTTTGTTCCTTTATTTCGTTCTTTTATCACGTTTTAAATTTAAAATTTAACAAATATTTGCAGCCGCCACCTAACAAAACGGCGTTGCATTATAGTATAAACGGCATAAGTCTTTTCGATCAGCTGTTCAGGCGGAACGATAGAAAAAATGGCAGCAGTTACTCAACGGTTGCGCAACAGTTACGTCTTATGAATGCGACCAATAATATTTTTATTTTTTATTATCAAAGACAACAACCGATTTTCAAACAAAAACTTCCTACATGTTCTTACTGAATTAGAGCATTAGACGGTCGTTTCGAATAGAACATTAATATAAAAAGAACTACTTTTTTTTTAATGGTATCCAAAAAAAATTTTCTAGACTAATCAACTGTCTAATAAAAATTTTAAAGTTCTACAAAGTCCCTATTTATACAACCTAGATGGGGTGGGTGGCCTTGAGTGGAAAATTTATATGAGTCAACTGCTTGGGTTGTGTAAACTGGGAGAAAACTTATTGTCCTCATCGCTGAAGATGAGTTTTCGATGAAAACTAATATCAGCTCCCAACTCTCCAGCTGTTTGACTGTAACTGTATTATAAGTAAGGTCCACGGGAATTTGGCCGAACAGGACACAAATTATTTTTTGCACGTATTGTTGAACACTACATTCATCCTGGCTTATTTGGCAAAACAGACTGAATAAATGCATGCCAAATTTCTTAGAAGTATCTTAAACAAAATGGCCGCTATCAGTTGCGAAAGAAACGGAAGTACCTATTGAAAGAATCTCTGTTATGACTTCTTATAAAAATTCTTTTTTACAGTTAATGTTAGACTGGCTTTAAAGGCCAATTTTTATTGAACAGCTGCTCAATTTATAGAAGAGAGAAGAGAAGATGAAAAGAACGAATGCCATGATATTCTATCTCTCTCTCATAAGCTAGAGAGTTGCGCAACACAGTCTAAAGGTAGGATCACACTATTGCCGCAAATACACCAATCTGACCCAATTTTAATTGTGCTGAATAGATGCACAATAACTAAATTATCCCAATAAAATAAGTTGCAGTCACTTGATTGCCTCATTTTATAAAAGTTTGATTGACGGAGATTGGTGAAGAATGAGTTTTGGACAATAATTGCCGCAGCCCAGTCATACGATTGTTCTAACTTGAGCAATACAAGCAAGGAGCTGTTGTGGTAGTTTGTTTTGTTTTACTTGCAAATATTTTTTTAAGAAATATTTTTTTTCGTTTCATTTTGTAAGTGAAAATGGTTTGTTCGCTTAAAACAAATAAAATTTCCTCTGTTTTCTATATTTTGTACTTATTAAATATACAAATCAGAGGCCTATTTCGTTCTTTTAAACGAATAAAAATTAATCATATGGATTAAAGATTAGTTCACAGTTCCATGTTAACATTTCAAATAAGTTATAACTACATACCTATAAAATAAATTTAAGTTTTTTGTACTTACGAAAACCCTTGGCGATACGAAAAAATAAATTAGTTTAAGAAATTGGGTAAAGTGAATAAAGAATAAGCATTTGCTTTTTACTTGAAAATTTGTTTGTGCATGGTTGCATATCAACCGTTCACACGATTGCCGTACCAAAGTTGCATTTGATTGCAGCAAATCATTAGAATATTGTTTTCGATTGTCGTATGGGACAATAAATTGTGAAATCACACGATGGGCATATAAAATGGACCAATAATTGATGCATTGCGGCAATCGTGTGATCCTACCTTTATAGAATGACACAAGTTTAAATTATAATAAAACAAGGAAATATATTTTTAATATCAATGAAACGGGCTTTATTTGAATTTTTTTTTATGAAATTAATGTTTAAATATGATTTCTGCCATGCAGCTGCCACGGCTGCCGCATAGAAGGCCCACTCTGGAACACCGATTTTCAACAACTTTTCGCATCATTTGCGACCGTATTTCGTCAATTACCCTTCGAATGTTGATTTTCTGGTATTCAATTTTGTGGTTTATCGACGTAGATAAGTGACCTAACATAACCCAAAAGAAAATAATCCAATAGCGTTAAATCACACCATCTTGGCGGCCAATTAATTGAGCCATTGTGTGAAATAATTTTTTCATCAAAAGTTTCTTTGAATAAATCAATTGTGGCGCCATCCTGTTGGAACCACATATCAATAAGATATGTAACGTAATTGAGGTATGAAAAAGTTTCGACTCATGTTCCCATTCTGACCATCATTGTTTTTGAAAAAATATGGGTCAGTGAACCTGCCAGCCCATAAAGTTCACCAAACAGTAATTTTCTATGGGTCTAACGGTATTTCGACAAATGCGACAATTTCCCTTATCTACGTACCCATTACACCAGAAATGGGCTTCATCGGAAAATAAAATGTTGTTATTTTGATTAAAAATTTCAACAATTTGCACGTGTTTTTCTGGTTTATGTCGATTCATAATGAAATTTCAAAGCAAACTAAACAAAAAGCAACTGTCAGCTGTTGAATGGGTGCTCAAATAAAGCAGTGATGCCAACTCAAAGTTGTAACACTCTAAAAACAAACACGATTTTTATACACTTTGTTTGGGTTCCACTTTTATTGGCTTCAGTCATTGTGCGGAGTGCAGTAAGCTTTAATTTCAGTCATTGTGCCATCTTCTTAATACACTCTACCATTAAATGTTGATTATACATTTGTTTTTTTTGCTCATAAGAAGAATTTATTTTTTATTCATTTATAGCTTATGGCCATTTATATATTACCGATAGTTGTTATTGTTTGTACATTTGGATGCTATTCTTTTTTTTTTTTGCTAGTTTGTTTGTTTGTTTGCTTGAAATCTTTAATCAATATATTTTTATCTGAAATGCATGTGACTTCATGCTTGTATAATGAAACTGAAAGGTTTGCATTGAAAATAGAAGGAAAAATAGCAAAGTTGAAATCATCTTCGAACGATGATGATTCTTGGTACTTTAAGTAAATTTGTATCTTACAGTATTACACCAACAAACAAAGCAATTGCAACTGAAGAAGGCTTTGAAAGTTCAACTGATGCTGCTACTACCAGTAATATCAATAGCCAACCAGCCAGCCAGCCAGCCGTCTTTATAGTCATCGTCATCAGCTAGCGATTCTAGTATCATCACCAGCACCACAAGCTGCAGCAACAGCAGCAGCACCAGCAGCTGTAGTAGTAGTTGTTGCAACTGCAAATAATCCTCATCATTATTTGTTGGCTTACTGCATGTGTTTCTTATTTTTTTATTTTATATTATTTTTATTTTTTGTTCTGTTTTACAAAGTTCAGGATTATTTTTCGTTTTTAACTTAAATTGCACAACTCATTGTTTATTTTTCTTGCATTTCATTTGGTCTTATTTGGTTACGTTTCTGTAAATTCAATTCACTTCTGTGTCGTTTCTTTCGTCTCGTTTCATTTGTTAGTTTTTTTTTGTTATTTTATGACATGCAAAGTTCTATATTTGTTAAACTGCATTGTATTTGCAGGAGCCTAGGAAAAGTAGGGGGGTTTCCTTTACAATTGTTACTATTATATCTCGGTGGCCATTGTTAATTGAAGGCTTTTTCTTAAAACCTTTTCAACAGTTGCAGTTAAAGGATTTCTGCTTGTTTTTTATTTTGTGGTAGGAACAGACTTAAACCAGTGTCGTTTTGAAATAGTTTGAGCTATAAAAATTATAATAGATTAAAAAAAAAACCTTTTTCATACTATGGGTCTTTCCATAAGGGTGGGCATTAATGCAAAGTTTTCTTATTATGCAGACAAGCATTATCTGTTAGTTCATAGAAGACAATCAAAAATTCTCGTCTGCCTAGTTTTGATTGTTTTCTATAAACTGGCAGTATATGAAAAATTTTCAGATTTTTTAAAAAGTTTTTACATTGTGCATGAAATTCTTGATTGCATTGTGAAACTTTCACATAATACTTAATATTAAAATATCACAGTAACAGTCGAAAAATTTAAATAAAATTGTAACTCTACCAAATAAATCCATAATTCTTCATTACATATTTTAAATCCTCTGTACCTTGTAGGTTTTTTAAAGAGTTTTTTGGATTTATTGAAATATTAAAATTTTTGGTCACACCCGGCTCAGTAACAAATGAAACAGATTAATAAAATTGTACAAAATATATACATAATAATTCTTAATATATTTTAAATCCTCTCTAATTTGTTTGCCTTTTAACGAGTTTTGTGGATTTATTGAAATATTATAATTTTCGGTCACACCCGGCTCAGTGACAACTGAAAACATTTGATAAAATGCTAACTGTACAAAATAAATCCATTTTACTTTTTTACATATTTTAAGTTCTGTGCTTTTTATTTGTTTTTTCATAAGTTTTGCGGATTTATTGAAATAGGTATTAAAATTTTTGGTCCCACCTGTCTCAGTAGTAACCGAAAAAGTTTAATAAAATAGTAATTGTACAAAATAAATACATAACAATTCTTTAAATTTTTTAAATCCTCCTTAGTTTGTATGTCTTATAAGAGTTCTGTGAATTAATTGCTATATTAAAATTTTTGGTCACAGCTGTCTCAGTAAATGAAGAAGTTATATAAAATTTTAGCTGCATAAAATAAATCTATAAAGCTTCTATATATATTTAAAATCTTCTGCACTTTGTATGTTTTTTAAAGAGTTCTGTGGATTTATAGAGATATTAAAATTTTCGGTCACACCCATCTGAATAACAACAGAAAAAATTTAATAAAATTCTTAGTGTACAAAATAGACCAAAATATTTCTTGATATATTGTAAATCCTCTGCACTTTGTATGTTTTTAATGAGTTATTTTAATTTATTTATATATTAAAATATTCGGTCACACCCGGCTCAGTAACAAACTAAAAAGTTTAATGAAAATCTTACCAAAATAAACTTAAAGCACTTCTTGTTATATTTTAAATCCTTTCTATGTTTTTTATTGAGTTTTGTGGATTCATAGAAACGTTAAAATTTTTGGTCACACACGTCTCAGTTTCAACTGAAAAAGTTTAGCAAAATTGTTAATATGCAAAATAAAAACTTCATACTCGGCAATAATAGCAAATCAAGCGCAATTAATACTATAATTATGTTTTTTGAACCTCCATTTTAATATTCAAATATCAAGTTATAAGAAAAGTTTGGTCACACCCGTCACACCCAAGCTGAAATTCTATTTTTGCAATGAAAAGAAGAAAGAAACTTCAAGGAAATGATATAAAATATATTATCAACATTTATTTTTAGTGATAGAGAGAGGAAAACAAGAAGAAATGCCAAGAAATTTATTATGGAGAAGGAAGAATTGAAAGAAAATTTTAAATTGTTTGGTAAAGAAAACGAAATGGTAGTCAACTGAAAAAGGTTGAAAGTCAAATTGGAAGCATTTTGAAGACATATAAAATTGTTAGTTCTTATTAAAAAAGGCAGTCTAAATTAAGTAAAACGTAACATTCCTTGTAGTTCCATAAACAAAAACTGTTGTTAGAGTTGTTTAAAAGTCTTCAAAGAAGTTCCTTGAGCATTTCTGCTGCCTGCAATATCTAATCAAAAGAATCAAAATTCCTTTGATGATAACAGGAATGAGATCAATAATAAGTTTGACTTCGTCAAACCGTGTAAAATTTCATTTAGGTCACACCCGTCAATTTTTGCAAAAATGTTTCTTAAGAAAAACTCATTTTTTTCGGGAAGTAAGTATTTAATACAATTAAAATGACTTCGAACTGCACCAAAATTATTGTGGAATATATCGTAAAAATAATATGTAATTCTATGAGGTCACACCCGTTACAGTCTTTTGAACGCCATTCTGAGTTCCAATCATATTTTTTCGGTGCCTGCTTATTACTAAATGTTTTTAAGATTAAACTGTGGTTTCAACAATGTAAACAAGCGACATTTGTAGAGGAAAAAATATATGAGTGAGTCCTAGAAATTTTTTTAGACAAATCACTTCTTGGCAGCCACATGTTTATCAAACATTAAATTATCAATTTTATATATTTGAATTATGGTAAAAAAATTTGATTATTATGGTCACACACGGCTCAATAAAATTACACCCGTCTCAATGAAATTAATCCAAAGTCTATCTTTCGCACCTTAAACTCATAAGCTTTTCTTCGATATTTAATATTGTTTGCATATTTTTTGCTTTCATCACACAATATTCCTTATTTCTTCTATTGAGCGGTGAGACTCATTTCTGCTAAAAGAAAAGTTCTTTACATACGAAATGAGAAAAACTACATATGAAGCTGTTCTACGGATATCTGGAAAAATTCGCCCGCGAAGACCCCAAGTAAATATGATGTTTACTCGAAACTTGTGCGTTCAACTAGATTGTGTTAAGTGTCACAGAAGGCATCAAAAACTTAAAGATATCGCCAAGCTGTTCAATGAATTGGTCACCGTTCTTGGCTTATTTATTATTTGCAAGTTGCATGAATTGTGAGATAACATTAGGTTTGTTCATTTATTAAAAATTTTTTACGAATTTAAAACAAGTGTTACTGGAAAGTGTTCATTAACTCAAAAAGTGTTCAAGGGGCGAGCATCAAAAGAGAGAGAGAGAGAGACAAATTTAAAGGCACAAAATTCTTACAAATTATTATTATATAACTATTACTTGCCAGAATTATCCAAACACCTGTTCTGCGCTTTGTTTTCAAATTAATTATTTGAAAAATATTTGAAAAAGGAATACTCAAAAGTGTGAATTTTTTGTCAAAAAAAAAAAAAACACGTATGTAAAAGAAAGCATCCCAGCAAAAAGTTGCACATTACCATCAGAACTAGTTTTTATATAATAACTTACTTTTCTGATTACCAAATTTCATTACTCGCTTACAAATAACATTACATAATATTTAAAAAAATTATGTAATTACAAGTTGCTAAATGAAGTGGATGATTTTTTTAGATTAAATGGATTACGTGAACAAGTTGCCAAATAAAAAAGTAAGTACTTCTCAAGAATCGATTATTTTGTTCTCAGGCCTTGTTAAAATCAGTAAGTTGGTAAACAGTAGGGAAGGAAGAGCTTCCCTCAAAAATACTTAAGTCCAAACCCGATTACCTTTTTTGAGATTTTTTGCTGGGATATATTCGTAAGTTATTGTTTTTATTTGATTAAGCCACAAAAATACAATTTTGTATTCAAATAATTTTGTTAACTTATCATATCTGATCAGAGATGGAAAGTTGCATTTCGGTATTTCTTAATAGAATAGAATTAAATATTATGCAACTGTGCAAAGTATTTTATAATAAAAGTCGATTTTTAAAAAATTTCTAATTTTAAATATTTTTAAACACGATTATCCAAAATACATCAGAAAAATTACAATTTTATTATAACTTCCATCCCTGGTTCTGACATTAATAAAATTTTCTTGCAAATTCTTACAAGTAAGAGTCTAAACACAATGTTCGCGGTGCGGTGCGATTTCTCGTTGCGGGAGAGAAAAATAAACATAATAAAACGGAAGACGGCAACGGCATTATTTGTTTAAATTTATATTAATTCTTTTGTGCATATACTTTTAAAGCTAAAAGCAAAAAAAAATTGTTAACATTTCATACATTTGCAGATATATTTGATATATTTTTTCACCTTTTATAATAAATGACAAAAACGTTTGAACTTCAAAGCATGTTTTTTTTTTTACAATAATGTTGTGAACACAGCCAATTATTCAAAAACTACGGCAACGTCAGCAAGAGAAAGAGTATCAAAAATTGAGAGAATAAGAAAGTCCGCAATGAAAATAAAATAGATTTTAATTTTATTCCGTCCCGCACTGCGAATTTTTACTTCAAAATCGTATGCAAATCCGCACTGCAATAAAAAATCGTTACATTGTGTTCAGACTCAAAAGCGTTCATTTACTTTTTCGCATCTGGGAGAGTAATTTTGTAAATTTCTGTCTTACTCTCTCGTTGCAAGTTTCTGCTAGGAAAGTAAATGAACAGACCTATTGTGTGTGACTAATGCACTAAATTCGAGACAGCCAACGGCATTCATATGCTAAAAATTTATGCAAACACTAATGATATCGGGTTATCATTTGAATGGAATTTTTTTAATTAATTTATTTAATTAATTATTTGGTATCTTAGTATGGATCTTAAAAGAAACATTATGATCTTAAATGCAGGTTCACTGTAGTTATAACTGGAGAGCAAATAAAACTACCGCGTGCAAATACCGGCATTCGATGCTCATCGGAATGTTAATATATTTTCATAAAGAATCTCTTAAAATATTTTATAATTTCATTTGATATCGAGTGCCACAATTTGCCTTTTGATTATTTATTGCCTTCTACTATCTTTCAACCAAAACTACATTAAGCTTTTTTTCACAAGAATATGACTCATTAAGTTTCCTAGAAGCAGAGATCCTACTTTTTTTTTGCATTATATCTGGCTCATTTAAGTCCCCATACCTTTTACTAAACATTTCATGGAATAAAAAAATCACATCTATTATGTTGACATTTTATTTTCCCTTTTTTTAAAGTTCTTGTTTAACTTTTTTCTGTAAAGAAGGCAAAAAAAAGTTAAAAAACATTTTTTAAATTAATATCTGTGTTTTTATTTTTTGTAAGACCAATGCAAACAAATATAAATCTGTGAATGTTGTTAAGCTAAAAAAAAAATATTGAAAATAATCAAACTGACAAAAAGAATATGGTTGGTTTCTTTTAAGCCAAATGGCAAAACAAATGAATATTTTGGAACGCGTAGCATCGCATCACGTTTCACGAATTCGCGGTAAACATGCAGCAAAAAACAAAAAACAAAAAACAACAGCAACAACTAATTTAGTATATACAAATGTAAGAAAAACTGGCAACAAATCTTAAAGAAGAGTTTCTAAGCTGGTTTTTAGAAATAAAACAACCTCGCAAAACAAAACAAGATAAAAAGCTTTAGCTTCAAGCCCATTTTGGCCCAATAATACTGACAGTCTTACTGCCAAAATAAAAACAAAACAAAAAAAAACATAAATGTAGCCAACAGACATTAAAAAAATCTTAAAGCGATTCTAAACAAATCTTCTCTAGCTTAAATATCGCACAAAAAAATACTCGTATCTATTGGGTTATGAACACTTTTAGTTTTTGGTTTTTTGGAAAAAGTGTCCTTTTTGACTTGTATGTGCCTTTGTTTGTTTGTCTGTGCTACTATTGTCTGATATTTAGTTGTTGTTGTTGTTGCTATTTACGTTTTCACGACTATTCTATTCGGTTACTTGGTTAAAAGTGTCTTCTTTTACTTTTTTTCCTTTATATTCTGTATTTTTTTTTCTTCTTTTTGTTTTCTACTTATGTTGTGATATTTTTGTCAGACAATGGTAATTGTGCTTAAATGTGGGATTTACATGACATTAAGAGTAGAAAAAAATAAATAAAACAAACAACATTTACTAACTTGTTTACTTACATACAATATGTTTCTTAAAGTCTAAAGTTAATGTCTCAAAGGCCTTTTTTTTCGTTTGGGTTTCTTATAAAAAGATTTGTTGATTGGCCTTTTTATATATTTTTTAGTTTTTTTTTTTGGGTGTGCTTTAAATGTTCTTGTCATTTATGTTTGATGCAGCAAAAAAAGAAGAGAAAAAAGTTAAAAGTAGAGAAAACAGCCCTAAAAACATTAACGCTAAAGGAAAGTAAACGAAACTAAGGTTAATAACAATAACAGCAACAATAGTGACGACAGACAGCAGCATTTGCAAAAAGAAAAAAAATCTATGACATTAACTGAAATCGAGTTTATGTTTTAAGTCTTTTGTTTGGCAAACGACTGCGGCTTTGCTGGTACAGGCTAAAAACAAAAGGAGGTTGTATTTGAGAAATTTAGCAAAAGTTTTAATTATAAATAAAAAAGATTTATAAATGAAATGAAATGCTTGTGCATCATATTTTGTAGCATTTTTGACAACATTTTAAAAATTGTTGTGTTATATATATACAATGTGCATAATACTACAATTAATCCTTTAATATCCCAGTAAAAAAAGAGACTCCAAAAAAGTCATGAAAACGTAGAGTTTACGATGTGGAAGTAGTGCAAATTTCGATCCGATCTAATGATTTTTACATAGGGTTGTTATTGCCTGGTCACTGAATTGGAAGTGATATTAAGAAAAATTCCCTTTTTTGTGTTCCATGATAATATTTTCATCTAGGAAAAAGGGTAAATAGTTGCCTTTTTTAACAATTCGTTTCTTTTTATAAGAATTTAAGCCCGAAACAGTGTTTTAATGTAAATTTAAGCAAATAACTTTTAAATTTTAGACTAAAAAAAATTCATAAATTTCTTTAAAAAAATAAATTTTTTTTAAATTCTGGTGAGTATTTTCTAACACTATGGAGGAGTTACAAGGTTTAGTCTGACTAAAATAAACTTCTACATGGTTTTTTGCTCACTCTCGGCAAATTAAGAATATCGATTTTTTGAAAGCAATGAAAATGTACTTCCGCTAGAATGACATCAATTTTTTTTCACTGGGATATAATGTATGGTTTAATTTTGAAATATCACTAGTGTTTCATCACTTTTCTACAGATCTCACGATTTCGAAATTATAAGTGTGGAGTAAACAACGATATCAAAAACCGAAAAATCTATATAATTCTGCAAAAAAAAAACCAATTCAATGCAAAGATCTGATAGAACATTTTTGAAAAAATTTTAAGAAACCAAATGGAAAGTAAGCTTTTTTAAACAAAAAATGAATGCCCTAATTCAGTAAAAAGATTTATGGGGGGTTTTTTTCTAAAAGAAAAGTGTAACACATATGTTAAATTTGATTTGGCAACATTTTTAAATGCTCACCTGATTTTTAAGAAATGTTGCAAGTTTCGGCATAAAACAATGACGAACTAGAAAATGATTTATTTTTTCATAAACAATAACAAAACCAGCCGTTAATATAATGCTGCACTCATACTGTTGAACATGTAATATTTTTCTTCATTTTAAGGGCAACATCATGAGAAAAGAACGCTTAACATTTTTAAAATAACACATAATTTTCAGAAAAGAATACAAAGAAATATAAAAGGCAGCATAAATGCAGCATATTGCACAGAAAAGCAAACGCCATTAGAACGTTTTTGTTTGCAAATACTTCCCAATTTTTGTCTTTGAATTCTCTAAATTATTTTCTTGAAAAATAGTTGTTGTCTTTGATAATGAAAAATAAAAATATTATTGCCATGTTCTTAAAACATAAAAATTAAATTAAAGTATTATTACAATAGTTTAAAAACTATATGAAAAATATGGAACAAAATCATAAAGCAAATACACGAACCTTCTAGCATAGACAATAACTAACAATTGTTTTAAAGAACCACAACTGCTGCTTTTTTTCGTCCATAAAACAAGACGATACAATTGTCGAACAGAATTAGGGCATACATTTTTAAAATCTGTTGGTTGATAAAAAGGACATGATATATAAAATTATATTTTAATGGGCGTGCCTTGGTCCATTTTTTAATGCAAGATTTTGTGTTTTTTTAGAGCTCAGGGTGTATTTTAAAAATCGGTAAAGTAGAACGGCTTAAAATAAAATATTAAATATTTAAGAAATTTATTATTCGACATATTGTCATAATTATATTTTAATTTGAAATTTATTTGCTGGTGGTTTAGCTTGGTTGTGGTTGAATTCTACTGATGATTTGGTTTAAGCGCCAATGAAGTACGTATATAGACCAAGCTAAACCACCAGCAAATAAATTTCAAATTAAAATATTAAATTTTAATGGGCATGACTCTGCCCATTTTTTAAATGGAATATTTTATCTATTTTAGAGCTTAAGGTGCATTTAGTGGTTATGCTTTTTATTGGCAAATATTTGACAAGTGTGATTGTACCTTAATACAAAAATTGGTCTGGAATGTACCGAGTAACAATATCAAAAGGAAACAGGTAAGAGTACTATATTCAGCTGTATGTATATTTAGTATACAAATAAGTACTAAAGTCCTGCCCAAGACCATTTATTAGACATTTCAAGACATGAGAGATTTTTCAAATGCTTTACTACAGCGAAAAATTCTAAAACAAACGCTTAACAATACTGTTGGCAAGACATTTGTTTCAGTTGTTTGTCTTGCCAACAGTGTTGTTAAGCATTTGTTTTAGAAAATTTTACTGTAGTAAAGCATTTTTAAATCTTTCATGTCTTGAGATGTCTAATAAATGGTCTTGGGCAGGACTTTAGTACTTATTTGTATACTAAATATACATACAGCTGAATATAGCACTCTTACCTGTTTCCTTTTTTTTTGAAGGTCTTGTGCAGGACACTAATATGTACACAAGGAAATTTTGTTAAAAAATTTATAATTTTGTGTTATAGTGCAATTTTTAGTAAGTAACCTACTGCTATTTTGCGACTAAAGAATTTGATTCAATTATTTTATATTCGATATTAGCAATAGTTGAATAATTTATCCTACAGTCTGTATTTAAGAAATAAGTTACATACATCCTTATTCCAGTTGTCAACATCGACGCCACGTCAATACAATACCAAAAAATTGGGGCTTGTTTATTTCTCTCGAGATGTTCAAAAACAGTGCTACTGTTTAATAATCCTAACGTAGTATTAGTATAATATACCTGCATTCCAAGTAAATTAATCCAAATTTAAAAATATTTCACGTTGAAGAACTATTTAGTGTCTCAATTGAAACCTCCCATTCCATCTATACTTCTAAAGAATATTTTTAAATTTTGTTCAGCAGAAAGGAACGTTATGAGGGAAATGAAATGCAACAATTCCTTTAAATTATTTTAAAGCTAGAACTGCTCTTTAGCGATAGATTTTGTTTGTATCTCTATTTATTAAAAATTAATAAGAAGTCGTCAACGAAAGACCATCGATTTGAAACATAATTATACTGAGAGCATAATAAGCAACATGGCACAAACCTTCGCTTATACTCAAATTGTATATCCATATAAAAATTAATCAAATATAAAAAGTCTTTAGTAAAGATCTTCCTAAAACATCAAATATGTTTAACTGATTGATTTTTAATACTAATTCATTTCTTTCTAAGATAAAGAATATATTTAATTACCAAAGAAATTACTAGTTTGTTTTAATTAGTTTTATATACCAAAAAAAGTTAAATTTAATATAATAAAAAAGTTAATTTTTTATTCAAAACTATTTATTTCTAATACATAAATTACATTTAATTTGGAAACAAAAAAATTAACTGACCTGCTTTTATATGCAAAAAAGAAAAATAAATTTTCAACCATGGAATGACCCGTTTATATTTTTCTGACTTCTTATGCCAACCTAGTTCTATAAAAAATTTATAAAATATGTTTAGTGAAAAAAAAGGAAATAAGGAAACATGTTGTTTTATTTAGTTATTTTAATATCCAAAAAAGGTATAAGCTTTCCAGCTCTGGAGCTGTGAATTTTATTTTTCTATTTTTTACAGCAAAATTTTCTTTCCATAACATAAAATATATGTAATTTATGAATAAAAAGAAAATATGTAAGTTTCCCAACCATGGAACCATCTGTTTATATTTTTTGATTTTTTACACCAATATATATCTTTTAAGAATATAAGATATGTTTAACTTACATAAGAAAGGTAAAATTAGTTTTATTAAGTTACTTTAGTATAATAAAAAAAGTTAAAGTTTTCCAACCCTGGAAACGTTTTTATATATTTTTAAATTTTTTTTTTATATTTTTAATTCCAGTTTTATCTGTACTGAAATGTAAGATAAGTTTATTGAACCAAAAAATAAAAATTAGTTTTACCTAGTTACTTTTATATGACAAAATAAAGTTTAAGTTTTCCAGCTCTGAAAATGTCTGCTCGATACTGCTGATTTGCAATACCAATCTATTTTGGACCACTTCTGATACACCAGGCTATGACCGAAGTCTCTAGCTTTTCTGGAAGCTTCGGAAAACCAATTTCCCGTACACCAGACGGACGGATGGACTGACGCCCATCGCTTATTCATCTTCCCTATTCATAAAAACCAAGAATATATGTACAGGGTGGCCCAGAAAGACCGAAGTGGTGTGAATTCCTTATAACTTTTTATTTAAGACATATTTTTTTAATTTTTTGTTTTTTAAATGCAGAAAATTTATAGGGAATATTTTTAGATTAGTTATTAAAAATGATATCCCGCAAGTGGTGGACATTTTCTGCTTCGCACAAATGTGTTCTTTCCATTTCCATTATTCATAACTTAGTTATGAGTGACGAAGCCTCGTTAACAAACAAAACTTTAGGATATGGGATATTGAAAACCCGAGAGTACTTCATCAACGACAATTACACCCAGTTAAGTATACTGTTTGATGCGGTGTTTCTTCAGAAAGGATCATTGGCCCATATTTTTTTGAAAATGAGCGAGGTGTCGCCATTTCCATCAATGGTGATCGATATCGGGCCATGTTGGAAAATTTTGTAAGGCCAGCCGTGGAAAACCATCCGCAAATATGGTTCCAACAGGATGGAGCCACAGCGCACACTTCGAAGGCCACAATGGCTCTTTTACTCGACATCTTTGGTGAAAAAATAATTTCGCGTAGAAGCAATTTTAATTGGCCTCCGCGTTCCCCGGATTTAACTGCTCCAGACTGTTTCCTTTGGAGTTATTTAAAAGGGAAAGTTTATGTTAATAAGCCTAGGACTATTGAGAAATTAAAAACCAATATTCGAGACGAAATTAACAACATAACACCGGAAGTTTTGCGAAAGGTCATGGAAAATGTGTTGAAAAGAGATCATTTGTGCGAAGCAGAAAATGGCCTCCACTTGCGGGATATCATTTTTAACAACTAATCTAAAAATATTCCCTATAAATTTACTGTATTTAAAAAACAAAAAATTAAAAAAATATGTCTTAAATAAAAAGTTATAAGGAATTTACACCACTTCGGTCTTTCTGGGCCACCCTGTATTATATGGATCACATATTCTTATTGTTGAAATTAAACATGGAAATTATACCATTTACCATTTTTGGTAAAGGGTATAGAAAGCACAACGAAACCAAACTCAATATAAAATAAAGCCCAAAACAAATGAAATAAGGCCAAATTTATGTTATTGGGCCTTATTTCATAGCCCCAATATTCTTTATTTTTTTTTAAAGAGAAGTAACACTCATGCAATGAATACCTACTGCTATGACTAGGTGTTACCTTCTTTAGAAAAGGGACAGTGATAAAGAAGACAGATAGATGGTGAAGGAAGAGATAGACGAAAGTTAAATTTTTTTGCAACTCTGCTTTTTGCAATGTTGCAGCGCCTCTGGTGTCAGTGAGGCGTATTAGATTTTCAAAGCTGTGTTTTACTTTGCTGATAGTTCTGCTTCACAGTTTTGAAGAAGGAGGGCTCTCTGATGTTTATTACGATTAGTATCTGCTGAAGCAGGAATAGTTCAATGACTAGTGTATATGCCTTCGTCACTGGAACTTCGGTTTTGTAGTCAACGTGCTAACTACTTCAGCCAACGTCGCAACAAACACGTATTTAATATTCCACTATCAGTATTTCATTTAAATAATAAAATCTCAAAAATTAGACATGCTGAAATCAATCTAAGATTAAATTTGTACTTAGTCCTTTAAAATCACATAGTGAATTCTTTGCACTTGACTGGTTTTTTCAGAGCACTGGTATCAGCAATTGAATTTGTTCCGGAGCTCAACAAAAGCACTTTAACGTTATTCGGACAGTGATATAGAAGTATGATTTAAGAGTTTTACCAGCTATATTAAGAATTAAATAATATGAATAATGATCGACTCCTCTTTCAAGTTTCCAGAACATCTTTTGCCAAATGTTTTGTTTAATTTTTTTACACTATTTCGAACTTACTTGTACAACAATAACAATAAATAAAATTTTTCGCTTCAAATATTTTGGTTTAAGTAATGCGAAATAATTTATGTAAAAAATGTTTTAATAAAAAAATCAAACATCATTAATTTAAGTCCATTTAGAAAATTTTTAAATCTTGTTCACTTACATTTGTTAGAATTTTTTCTCGTAACTTTCCTAAGGGCCAGGCGTTTGTTTTAAGCACAAAGATATTTTTTACTTCCTTGAAAATTGATTAATTACTGCCGTATCTTATCTTCTAACCCGCACAAAAGTGTAAAAGTTTTCACTTCTTTGCTCAACAAGAAGTCAACACAGAAAACAAAATAAATAAACACAAATTCCAAGCGAAGAAAAAACACATACTCTTCCTATCATTAGAAACTGCCAACAACATTCTTTGCAACAGTCTTTGTGGAAAGTGTTAACAGCAATTAATATTTCTTTTCGTATGTTGAAGCAACAACAAACACATCTAAGAACATTTCTTCTATGTATGTATGACTGACTGACTCTTCGGTCTGTGTTTATCAGTCTGACTGACTATTTGTCGGTAGTTACACGTATACGGACATGTTTGTTAATTGTATTTTTGGCCTGAGGCTATTGACAAAACATCTTTCTTTTCTTTATGATGTTTATTTTTTTATTATTATTATTGTTATTATTATTATTATTACTCGTATTACCGCTAAGTATTATTGTCGTTGTGATTTCACAAAAAAAAAATGCCAGCTTTGAAGTGTTAATGCTGTTGATATTCTAAATTTAATTTTGTTTGTTAAAAATGGGCCACAATTGGGTCGAGACGAGCTGTTATCTTAAAGTAATTTTTTTCTTCTTATTTTGAAAGAACAACAAAATATTATTGCTCTGTTTTTTTTTCAGTTTATTTAAACAGTTATTGCTGTCTTTGTTTCGAAATGAATATGTTTTTCTTCTTTTTTTTTCAATGCGAAAGAGATTTTGCGGTCATCAGCAGCAAGTAACGCACTTAAATTTAATTGTTTTTGATTATCTTAAGAAGTGAAAAACTTGATTGACCTGTTGCGGTCGGTCGGTGGCTTTAATTAATTAGTGAGCAGAAGATGACAGCACAGGAAAAAGTTTCTGTCTTAAGTCTTTCGTTTAATTGGATTCTCCTGATACGCGTATAAGGTTTGTTTCCTAGGTCTTTTGTTTTTTTTCACATGTAAAAGTTGTATGAAACTAGAAGATTTATCTCTCGCGTTTTTTTTAATTTGATTATTTTACCTCCGAAAATAAAGAGGAAGACATTATGTTCTTGAAATTGCTTCTTGTTAACAATTTGAATTAAGACAAATTTAATTATAAGCTGTTCCCATTTTTTTTAATTGGAAATAGGTTTGGAGTTTATTAGGAGTAAGACCTTTAAATTAATGAACAAATAACATCAAAGTTAGTTGTAAATATTCTGACGACACATAGTTGAACGGAACAGCCAGCCACTAAACCTTCATCATCAGCGTTCTTCTGTGTTGGTCCATTGTGTGTGTGGTGTCAGTTGATGTAGATTTCAGCCTTATATACGAAACTTTCTTGCAAACGGAATACGTGAATTGTTTTGATTCATCGTATTTCAATTTGCTAAAAGGTGTTTTGTAATGAAAGCCCAAATTTACCATCTCTAATTTACAACAGACTTACCATTGTCGTTTATTCTTTACTAATTATGCACATGTTAGTTAATTTGCTTATTTTTGCTCTACTTAAGACAAACTTTTTTGGTTTGTTACTGTGCATTCGAAATTAAGTTCGATTAAAATAACTCAAAGATAAGAAATCTCAAAACCAAATAAAAACCTTCAATAAGTGAGCTTTTAGTTGATTTTTTTCCTGAAATTTGTCGGTTTCAAAACTAAATAGTTTTTAGAACCTGACCGTATATAGTAGTTTGACTTTTAATAATTTTGTTTTGCGTCTTGCTGTATTTAATTTATTGAAATCTAACAAATCGTTATCGAGTTGTATTGAAATATGTTAGGTTCACCGTCTTGTTTAGGGCGTCAAATTAGCCACGCCCATAAAAAAAAGATGTGTACGTGATAGATAAAAATTGAAAACGGATTTTAGGACACTACTGTCCCTATATAACATATATTTTTTATTTAAAACAAATTTTTTTCAGAACAGTGTAATTTATAAATTATGTGTTTGTTTCTTAAGTTTCTTGTTTTGTTTTACATATGCCGGGTTTATAAAACTCAAATAGTTAGCTCTGATAATTTTTTTTTTTTTTTTTTTTAATTTATTTGCATTTAATAGCATTATTTGTATTTACATTTGACTTATAAAGTTTTAAGAGTTTAGGGACGATGTTCCTTTTCTACTTAGAAATTTATTTATAATATTAATATTTTATTTAACTTAATATATATAGTGGAGGAAAAAATTTACAAAACCTTTATGAAGCAGGGGTATAAGATAAAATAATTGGAGAGCTCTGATAATTATAAAAAAAAATTGAGTGTTTTTTTTTACTTTATTTCGCAAAATATAAACAACAACCATTATGTACTCGAAATTTAAATTAAATTTTGAACAACTGTTCTACACTTTAAAACATAGGCTCAAATTTAGGATCATATATTGTCTAATTTGTTGTTGAAATATTCTTAATGTCTAACTTTTTATCGATTTTGTTGTTATTTGTATAAAATAAACAATACTTGAACTCTTTTACACAAAAATTGGAATCTACTGCTAAACAGGTTTATTTTTAAGCAAATTGTACTTAAAATACATCCAGGTATGTCTAAATAACGTAAAAATGTTGAAAATTAAGAATATATGCGTAAAACACTAGAAATATGTTTAACAAAAAAAAAATAGAAGTACAAAAGCATACAAGTTGCAAGAAAAGCACGCCATATTTTTTATTAAGTTAATTAAAATTAAATTTAAAGCAGTTTATATGTCAATAAAGATACTCTTAGTATGTTTTTTTAATGTAAATAGTGAATAGTAAATATTGTGAAACTGGACAAAAAATTTATGTGCAAAATTAAAAGAATCTCTCATTTACATACATGTAAATGATTATGCATTTATGCGTATTTAAAATGCAAGAAAGTTTTTACCAATTATAATAATGATTTAGTGCATTTCACGGAGTCTTTCTAATAAAAACATTGTTTTTAAAAATAATTTGTGTTCCGATATTCTGATCAGGTGTTTGGTGAATGTTTGCAGTTTTATTGAAAAGGGCGTACATTAATAATTTATTAATTTATTTGTTTTTATGTGTGAGAGCATGATTAAACATATTTTAAACAAAATTAAACATATTGTGCTTAAAAATCAACAAAAGTTTTAAAAATATAGTTGTGTAATTTTAAGTCAAAAGTAGTCTGTAAAGTGTTGCCTACTATTATCGACCTAATTTTCAACAAAAGTGTGTTATAGTGTATATTTTTCAAATTCCAAAGAAATTTTGCGGTCAGAAAAAGTAACACTCTTCAATTTAATTAAATATTTTTAATTATCTAAAGAAATTAACAATTCGATTGACTTGTTGCAGTACATGATAAAGGAAAAAAAGTTTCTGTCTTAAGTCTTTCGTTTAAACTGAGTCTGTGTATTTTGAAATGAATATGGCAGCCCAGAAAAAAGTCTCTGTCTTAAGTCTTTTGTATAAAATGATTATCTAGAAATAGGGTTTGTTTTCTTAGTCTTTTGATATATTCTGTATGTAAAACTTGAATAAAATTTTTAACTCTCACAAGTTTACAAACAAATTTAATTTATTTTTATATTTTATTTCCGGAAATAAAAAAGAAAACATTATCTACACGAAATTGCTGCTTATTGTTTAATTTTAAACTCTTCTATATTTTTTTTAAATTCATGTGTTTATTTTTCTACAATTAATTTGTTAAATGTACATATAAAAAATGACCAGATCTTATCCCCCCCCCCCTCCATTTGTGTTGTGTACATTGTCAAAAGTAAACGAAACAAAAAAAATGATGTTGGAAAGAAACATGCTCTACTTTATTTTCCCTTCTTATTTTGTATACACAGCTACATTTTATTTACGGTTAATTGTTTGTTTTGTTTACTAAAAACTCATTCATTCGCACTTTGATTAATAAGTTACCAGAAGTAAGAATACATAAAAATAAAGTCCAAAGAAAAATAAAATAAAATTAAGAAACGTCAGTTATTGTCAAAAATAAAAATGCTGGTAGAGTATTTTTACGTGAGCAATGATTTACTTTGATAAGTAGGTCAGACGGCTGTTACTGTTTTCGAAACCGAAAAATAAAAAAAAAAATTGATTCATGCTGTTCTTTTTGTGTTAATTTTTTCACTGCTATTAAGCGCTTTGTTGTTTCTTTAAGTTTCTTGCATATGAGTCAGTTAGAATCATGTGTGATTAACTGTTAAATGCATGTTTAATAAATTAAAGACCATGATGTTACATGTCATATTTAGGCCTCTTGTGAAATGTTTTGTGTTAATTTTATTTTATACATTTATACAATACGTTTGCTTTAGTTCCATTTAAGAAAAAAATAAGGTATACAAAATTGGAAATTGATTGCTTAATGTATAAATTTGTTTTCTGTTACAAACAAATTCGACAAAGCAGTTAATAAAATAAATATTGCATATTCGCATCATTAATAATAATTTTAACAAGGGCGTATTACATAAAGTTGTTAAATTTCTTGTTATCTATTCATGAGATCTAAAATCATGTTCATACTTTGTAGTAAAATATTGATTTTATTGATGTTTGTTGTTACTTAAAAAAAAATAAACTAGCATTTGTTTTGCTTCTGTAAAGCAAGAAGAAAGTAGTAGTTCAGTCAAAATCGAGATAGTTTTCTGAAAACTTAACAAATTTGCTTAGCTGGGCCCTGAATACGATATAAGACAAATATAATTGAAAAGAAAGGCTCAAAGATTTATGCCTTGAGCTTGTAAATCAAGCTTTGCTTCTGATCTAACACAACTATGTAGTAATATCGAGTTGTTATACCGCAAGATCATTCAAGCCATAATTAAGCTGTCACTAATGTTATGATACTATAATGTTTATAATACTATAATGCCGATTTGAATTATTTCTTATTTCTTTGCACTAAGCTAAACTGAGATTCGATTTTAATAGTCTTTCTTAATATAGTAGTGGCAACTATTGGGCCTAATTACGATTTTTTGCTAGAGTAAGAAAGATTGCAAATTTCTTTTAAGTTCCTACAAAATCATTGTAGTCAAAGTTATAATAAAATTCTCGTAAATAGGCCCACTTTTTCCAGAAATGTTGTAGACATCTCGTAATTTAACTTTTATTCTCTAGTTTATGCAATTCTAGCAGTCGACTCGTTTCAAGGATTTGTATCACTCAAAATAATGAGATCCTTTCATATAAGTTTTCCACTCAAGTCAACAGTCTGGGTTGTATAAACAATAAGTCGACTCATTTTTCCACAACCCGGAAGGTCATTTTGAATAAGACAATGATGAATGATGATTGAAAAGCCATAGTTTTTTTGGTAATTTTTATAACATTTTTTTCGACCAGTCGTCTGTCTGTCTTACTTGTGGAAACATGGGATGAGTCTCGAATTAATATTATGTTTCCACAAGTCAGGCAGCTGACTGGTATAAAAAATGTTTATAAAAATTACCAAAAAAAATTTGTGATTTTCATATTAATTTTCTACTCAATCGAACGTTGAAACAGTGAGTAAATTTTATTCATTTATCTGCGATACTGTGAAACAGGATTTTTTGAACCAATCGTCACATCTTTTAAAATCAATCAGGTTAAGGTCCTTTTATTTCTATATACATCGGAATATTTCTTTCTTATCTATGCTTGCATTCTCATTATTTGACAAAAAAAGTTTGTATTTGTCATTCATTCTAATAAGATATTTTATTCGTTATTCCTGTTAAAGAAATTATTTACTTTCCCTTACATTTGAATAAAAAAATTTTAATCGTCTTTCCTTATAATAAAATATTTTATTCGAATATTTATTATTTATTCATAATGAAAACTCATTCGAATAAAAATTTTTAGTCGTAATGATTTCAAATGTAATTATTAATTTTTTTGGTCATTTGGTCATATATAGAATTTTTAAATGCTTCTCATTAAAACTAAAGTTCGTGTCCAATATTTGTTCGAATAAAGTATTTTCTATTGATACATTTACATAAAAATATTTAATTTTTCCCCATATTAATAAAATTTTTTTACGCAATATTCGTTGGAATAATTATTTTATTCGAACAAATAGCGAACTTTTTTTTAGCCATTCGAGCAAAGGATTTTACTCGTTATCGAATCGAATAAAACTATCAAGTTTCTTATTCATTTGCTATAAAATATTTAATAATAATAATATATAAATATCTTCATTATTTAATCGAATAAAAAAATTCTCTCTGACACTCTTTCGAATAAAACTATTTAATTTTTATTGATCCGAATAAAAATATGCAATCGCAGTATTTGAATTAATTATTATAATTATTTTACTAGTTATTCGTTGAAACAAAATGTTTAATTCCTATGAATTACGAATAAAATTAATTTTATTCGTATGAACCACAACTGAAAATTCGTTCAAATAAAATATTATTTAGTTGAAACTATTCGATCTGATGATACTCGAAACTAAATTTTTATTCATATAATAATTTTTTATTATTACTTAGTCGATTAATTTTTCTCCTTGCTTATTAACTCAAGTTGAAAATTTTATTCGATCCTAAAGAGTTTTTTAGTTTTAATTCGAATAAAATGTCTTAATAATTTTATAAAATAAAACATTTAATTTTTATTCATTCGAAAACAAGTGATTTAATTGGTTTTAATATGAATAACATCTTTTTGCATTTTTCTGCTTTGACTAAAGTTATTTATTCTGATAGAATTTTGAAAGTTTTTTATATGTTAGTTGTTTGAAAAACAAACTTTTTATTTTTATTTATTACCAAAAAAAATTTTTTGCTCACTAAAACACAAATGTTTATTCGAATAACAATTTTTTTAGATAAAAAATATTGTACACGTTGTTATTCGATTTAATATTTTTTTGGTAAGCTCTTTCATTCGAATAATATTTTTTAATCGTTACTTAATTGTTTAATTATTTTTCATTACCGCATGTAATAATTCAACTTAAACATTTTTTAAATTTTTTATTCGAGCAAAATATTTAATTTATTCGTTCAAATAAAAAAATCAATTTTTATTAATTTGAAAACAAATGATTTAATTGGCTTCAATATAAATTACATCATTTGGCTTTATTCTCTTATTCTAATTATTTCACAAGAACTTTGAAAATTCGTTCGAAAAAAACTTTATTTTTATTCATTCTAACAAAAATATAAAAATAAAATAAAAAATTATTTGAAAAAATATCGTATTTGTTGTTATTCGATTTAAAATTTTTTGATATTCACTTTCATTCGAATAATAACTTTTAATCGTTGCTTAATCGACTAATTTTTTTTCATTGTCGTATTTATGAATTCAACTTTGAATTTTTTTTTAAGATTTTTTATTCGAACAAAATATTTAATTTATTCTTTCAGATAAAACAATAAATTTTTATTAAATTTAGTACCGTTATATATTCGAATCAGATTTTTTCTCTCCATTTAATAAAGTGGTTTATTTATTAGAATACAATTTTTAAAATTTTTTCAATGTTAGATAGAGGTATCGATTTTTGTTCATTTCAACAAAAATATTTATTAGTTATAATAAAAATTTTTATTCGATATGTACTCCAATAAACAAATGATTTAAATAGATATATAATACTAGTTGTTATTCGATTTAAAAGGTTTTGCTATGTACTTTCACTCTAATAATAATTTTTAATCGTTAATTATTCGACTAACTTTTTTTCATTACCGTATTAATAAATTCAAAATTTAGTAAAATTTTATTCGTTCAAATATTTTTGTTTTATTTTTTATTCGTATAAAATAAAATATTTTATATTTATTTTTTTACATTACAACGTAATTTTTATTGATTTAAGTAAAAATTATTATAATAGCTTTAAATTTGTGTCAAATATTTTTTGCCGTTAGCATGAAATTATTTCTCTCCATTGAATAAAGTTTTTTATTTATTCAAACAGAATTTAAATTTTTTAGTTGATAGTCGTTAAAAACAAATATATACACATAAATACTATATTTCTAATCATTCCAAAAAAAATTTCGTTATTCCTTTAAATAAAAATTTTTGTTCGATTTTTATTCGAATAAAAAATTGTATGGATACAAACACTTAATATATATTTTACCTAGAATAAAATTTTTCATATTATGTTTTATTCGAATAACTTTTAATCGTTATTTATTTGATTAATTTCTCTTCGTTGCATATCCTTTTTAATTCAAATTTAAAACTTTATTCGTTCAAATAATTCTATTGTTAAAATATTTTATTCGAATGAAATTGTTTATTCGTTCTCTTATATAAATCAGTTATTTTTTTTTTCAATTGAATAAAAATTTTGTAATCGGCATTAGTTTGAAGAAAACTTTTCATTTATTAATTTTTCGCATAAGATTTTTTTCTCCTTTGAATAAAGTTTATTATTTAATCGAATAAAATTTTCACAGCTCTTGGAAACAAAAATTTGTTTCATGATTAAAAACCACCAATTACTGCCATTTTTTTTACCACTGGTGATACAATAGCGAAACATTAATGGAATAAATTTCGCTATGGTCCCAGTATCTCTAACTGAAACGAGCATGACACAAAACCATTAATTTCTTGCAAAATATTTATTCGATAAAAAAATACACCGTATGAATATTTGATTACTGCATTGAGTGGTTGCTTTTACTCCATCTGCTGCCACCAAATAGTTTTCCAATGTTTCATTATCAAAACAAACGTGTAATTGTCAAATACGCATAACTACCGCATAAGTGCAGTGGGGCGGGCGGTGGGTAACTACAAGTGAATGTTAGTTCAAAGGAATTTTAAAAAGCGGCATAAGTTAAAGAAAAAAAAATACATTGAAATAAACCCATAAAACTAAAATATACTTAAGAGCAACAAGTGTTTTTTCTTTTGCCACATGATTTCCTCAAAACATTTTTAAATGCCACGCAATACAGTCAATGTATATGCAACATTAAAAAAAGGTAAATACTTGTAGCATTAAATACATCACATACCTGTGGGATATAAATGAGCAAGAAAAACAAGTAGGAGTTTTTAGTTGGGCATGATAGAACTTGGAGTACACTACTTATACTAGAGTTGTATCCAACAGTTCTTTTTGAAGTAGTACGTTCTGTTGGACACAAGTCCGGTCAAAAACATTTATGTAAATTAAATGGATTTGAAATAACTTTTGATTCGAACGCGAACAAACTAGTTCAAAAAGAACTGTTGGACTCAAGTCTACTCATACTAGTGTTGATTTTATAAGATCTTTTTGAACTAGTTCGTTCTGTTGGACACAAGTATGATCAAAAAGAGACTTGTATCGAACTCTTTCAGTAAATCGGTTTTGACACAAACCAATGATCAAACCCATGTAATTTACATGAGTTTGATCATTGGTTTGTGTCAAAAACGAGCTGCCAAAAGAGTTCGATACAAGTCTAGTGAAAAACGTCGATGTAAATTAAATGGGTTTGAAATAGACTTGAGTCAAACTTGCTCACTATTTTGTTTTTTGGTCAAACTAATGATCAAACCAATTTAAATTACATAGGTTTGATCATATGTTTGTGGCAAAAATAAACTAGTGAACGAGTTCAACCCAAGTCTAGTTTAAAACAACTTTTAATTCAAACGTGAACAAACTAGTTCAAAAAGAGTTTTGGGACAGAATTGTAACTTATGCTTTGAGGTCACAAAATAATTCCATAATATTCCTGAACATCTCTGCATTAATTATTTTAAAAATATCCAACAATGGCGACAAATCTCAGTAGTGGTGATACTGTTGAAAATATACTTGTACTTGGGGCGAACTCATTCATACAGACCAATGATCAAACTCATATAAATTATACGGATTTGAACAAAGTCTTTTGTCTGAAACAAGCTACTGAAAGAGTTCGATATAAGTCTCAGTTATTATATCATCGATTTTAGACTTGTATCGAACTCTTTCAGTAGCTCGTTTTAGACACAAACCTTTTATCAAACCCATGTAATTAAAATGAGTTTGATCATAAGTTTGTGTCTAAAATGAACTACTAAAAGAGTTCGATACAAGTCTAATCGGTTTCTGTCCAAAATAAACTATTAAAAAATTTCGACACAAGGCTAAATAAAGGTGTTAAAAAATTTTACAATTTACCTTGGGAAACCACCTTCTTAACTGGCTACATTTTATTGTTCTTTACTACTAAGAACACAAGTATAATTTCTTTATTCAGTTTGTTGCCAAAAAAATTTTTTTTTCATCAAATCATATCAAATTATTTAATTTTAAAATAAAAATATTTTCATCGTCACTATGAAATTTTTTTATGACCTACAAAATGGAAGGTAGGGTACGAGTATAATATATGTACCTGCAACAAAAACTTCAGAATCAATAGCAAACCAAAAACTTATTAATAATCAAAACGTGTCCAGCATTTTTTTAGTGAAATGAAAAATTTACTTTTTTTTATAAAGAAGTTCTTTAACATACAAATATTCTGCAGCATTTTTATGAGTATTTTATATTTTACGAACACACAGCATACGCACACATTCAAAGTAAAACGCACTTACCGCCATACACGCTGAGAAATACTAAGAAAGGCAACAAACGTAAGGATACAACAGAAAACATTTAATCATTCGACATAATCAGAATTTTAAAACAAACGGGTGTTTACCACTTGGCGCTTTAAGAACTGACTACAACGATTTATTTGGTGAATTTTAAAAGGTTTCCAGCACAATTTCAACAAACTGACAATTAAAACCTTAAATCATGCATATCGAAGTTCTTAAGACGCACACACAAACACACACAAAATCATACATTCACACACACACACACACACACACACACACACACATATATATCTACGCGCACACAATTTAATACACACACAGTTGCAAAATTGTAAATTTGTGTGCAAAATTTGCCATAAAATCCAATAGTTTGTTATCTTTATTGATCAACGTCAGTTTATGCAAACAAATATGAAAGAAAAATATTTAAGATTTTCATATGAAATAAAAAATGTTGCGGCAAAATGCTTGCAACCGGATCTTATGGCACTTCTAGTATTACTTAAACCATGACAAATTAATTAATATGTATGTATGTATTTAAAGAATAGCGAAACCTCTTCTGTTCGATTTCAGACATTAAGATGCCAATCCGCACATTTTCAGCAGCTTTTTTATACTTCAAAAAGTTAATTTAAATCCTCTGAGTCGTTAAGCAGGTCTGGGACAGTTAATTGAAGTCCTCTGAGTCGTTAAGCAGGTCTGGGACAGTTAATTGAAGTCCTCTGAGTCGTTAAGCAGGTCTGGGACAGTTTTCTCGCCATTTTGTTTATATCTTAAGTGCCGTCAGCTTTTGTGTGTGTTATTTGGCCTTCGTGAGTTTTTCGTCGCGCTCGCACTGGGGATAACCTTGTAGTATTGCGGTTCATTTGTTAGTATTTCCTTGATAACCACGTTGCTACTTCCTATGTAAAGGCATATATCGTGTATAGTCAGTCACAAATATATTTCTAAGAATACTGTAAAAAATACTTTACAAATTTATATTGTCAATTATCTATGAAATAAATAAAAAAATAAAAAAATTAAATCCTCGAAATAATACTTTTGTTATATGAGGATACTTGCTCATTGGTTATAACTTGAGCATTCCATCCATAACAAGAACGTTCACATCTCATTGAGACAGATTCACCGGAATCACTTAGACCCTTCTGGCTCATTGTCATACCCCATCGTTCAACCTATCAGAGCTCAATATAAATCTACTAATACTTTGTTGCGCTTCAAGCCTTGCAACGTCGCAACGTTCCACTCAAGAGCATTCAATGTGTCCATTTCCTTCTTACTCAAGCCAGTGCAGTGAAACAGAAAATGTTTTAAAATTTCCTCTTACTCAGACACAAAAAAGCTGTAAAACTTAGTTTTAAAAACTTTTTTTTGAAAGAGAAGTAACACTCAGGCAATGAACACGTACTACTATTACTAACTGTTACCTTCCTTTAGGAAAGGGATAGTGACATAGAAGACAGGTGGTGAAGAAAGAGATAGAGGAAGGCTTCATTCTTTTACAATTCTGCTTTTTGCACGTTTTTAATATTGTAGTGTTACAGCGCCTCTGGTGTCAATTAGGCGTATTAAATTTTCAAAACTCCGTTTTAATTTGCCGATGATTCTGCTACACAATAACGATAAAGAGGTAGCTCTTATTTTACATTACGATTAGTATCGGCTGAAGTCGGTTGTTTCATTTAATTTGTTTTTAGTTATATTTTGTACTTATGTAATTAATGAAGCATTTATACCTGCATGCAATCCAGAAGATTTCAATTAAATTTTTTATCAAAATCTATACCGTTTACATTGATTTTTTTTTATATTTATCAGGATTTTGTAGCCAGCGCAAAAACCATTGATTAAAAATTTCCCAGACTACAACCAAACAACTACAATATAGTCAGTTCACACACCTTTTTAATTATATCGGTTTATTTTATAGTACGATTTTAAAAGAAACCATAGTTGGCAACAAGTAATAATAGATTTTAAGTAGATGTCAACATAATCTGGTGACGAATTAGATTTTATTGAAAATGGGAGATCTACGTAAAATCTTTTAGATTTTGCTCGAAATCTCGAAATCTCTATAGAGACTTATAAGTCATTTCAAAACAAATTTAGTTAATCATTGAAATAGATTTTCGTACACCCACTGTTCTTTCTATAATGCCCCATGAACATTTTAATTTTGTTTGTACTATTATTCAGTTTTTAGGCAAATTTTTGGGGGCATTATTGTATTGAAACAATAAATTGTGCATGTATTCGTTATCCTAATAGTTCTCTATGACACTGTTGTAAATATCATCATCATCATCATCATCATCATCATCAATTTAAATAATTACGCCAACTAAATTATACCCATAACATCACTGATGAACCACCATGCTTTGCAAGCTTCTTTTTTTTTTGTCTATCTGGCACTGAGTTCTATAAATATATAACATTCCATGAAATAAATAAATAAGAAATGCATTTGGATGCTCTTCTGGCTTTATAAAATAAGATTTAATGCAATTTTAGTTTTCAACATATAGATAACCTAACTTTTTTATTTTTGTTAAGCAGATGTTAGGAATTTTTTTAGTGCTGCCGTACTTTCAACGTCATTTTATAGGTACTTGGTACACTGAAAAAAATTAATTATATTTAAATACAATTTAAATTTATAAAAAAAATAAAATCTAGTAAAGACGAATTGTTAACATCTTCCCTTTTTTTAAGTCCGTTAATTACATAAATACGTTGTTAAATATTAAATTAAAAACTATGGCTAAACATGATTTAGTACTTTCTCAGGAAAAGTTAAGAAGTCTTAGCTAATAAGTGTTTAGTCCCTCAGCTCAAGATTCAATTTAAGATGTTATTCCAAATAATATGCCTTGATATTCATAAGCTATTGTTAAAAGTTAAAGCATGCTTTACATTGGTTATCTTGTACAAAACTCATGCCTAACATTAACTTAAGTAATCGTTTTTAGGGTTCCGTACACCAAAGGTGAAAAGGACAACTTTTTATATCTTGGAAACCGTAAGAGGTAAACTCTTGAAAAAACGCCAAAAATTTAAAAAATCGCCAAAACACTAAATAAATCGCAAAATTCGAAAAAATCGTCCAAATGAAAAAAATCGCCAAAATGAAATAAAGAGCCAAAAATCGGAAAAAAATCGCCAACACGCGAAGGCGCCAATAACAAAATAATTGTTTAAATGAAAAAAAAATCGCCAAAATGAAAAAAATCGCCAAATTTAAGAAACCGAAAAAATCGCCAAAACGAAAAAAATAGTGTCAAAACTAAAAAAGCGCCTAAATGAAAAAAGTCTCCAAAATGAAGAAACGGCAAAAACCGAAAAAATCGACATAACTTTAAAAAATCGCCAAAATGAAAAAAATCGCCAAAATGAAAAAATATCGCCAAAACGAAAAAAATCACCAACGAGAAAAAAAGTGCCAAAACTAAAAAATTGTCAAAATGAAAAAAAAACTCCAAAAACCGAAAAAATCGCCAAAACCAAAAATAAAATTGCCTATATGAAAAAAATCGCCAAAATTAAAAAAACCCCAAAATAAAAAAAATCGCCAAAATTAAAAAAAAACATTCAAAACTAAAAAAATGCCAAAACTTTATTTTATACAGGCTACTAAAGATCGTGTTGAATTACATATCTCGTGTCAGTAGGGAACCCTTCGTGCGCGGGTCAAAGTCGCACTTCACTGAATTCTTTTAATAACAGTGATAATATTTCGAAATTGAATAATCAAAAATTATTTTCATACCAATTGAAATTTATTTGCTTGTGGTCAAGCATATCTATATGAACTTCATTGGTGCTTTTGCCAAATCATCAGTAGACTTCAATCAGTCAAATAATAAATTCTTTGAAAATAACTTTCGCTATAATTCATGACAAATAATCAAAATAAATTGGAATTGGGCTCAAGGGTACTTTTAGATTGGAAAATTATAGTAATGCCGCTACTGCAAGTTTAGCTTAAGTCGACTTATGCACAGATTTCTAAGGACAATTACTTTTGTATTTGTATTTTTGCAAGAACAAATTTTTTTTGCAATAATATTCACTAACAGAATATATAATACATTCATTCCCCCAATGAAATATTTAAATGTGAGAGATTTGAGTAAAAAATTGGCACTCATTCATCATTTCATTTTGCATGGGAAGCGATATGTTTTTATTCCTAAAATTTTCATTTTTTACATACACATATACATACATACATACACATATATAGTTATGTACATGCATACATATATTTACAGCCTGCAGCCTCAAGTATTTCCATTTTAATTCTTTTTTCTTACTTCAATATTCGTCATGTTCAAATATTGATTTATTACTGAATATCTGGCGCGAATCTGGTCGAGGGGTTGATTTGGTTTGGTTTGGTTAGTGTAAAAGTAACAATTTATTTTTTTGACAGCATGTTAAAATATGTAACTCCCAAAATGAGAGAAAATTCTTTAAGACAGCTAATTTATATTTCTTTGGGCTTTCAGAAACGAAATGTTTTATTTATAAGTATGAGTTTGAAAATAATAAATTGTACGCATGTGGGCATTAAAAACCTTTTTTTTTTTGTTTTTTATCAGCAACTCAAATTAATTTTCCGGCATTCAAAATAATTTACTGCTTATATGTATGTACGAGTATGTATATAAAATTTAACTATAAAACTTAATAATAAACTTCATACATAAATGTTCTAAACAAAAGTATTCGTATGCTTTATTTGCTAATTAACTAGAAGAAGTCAGTAAACCTTGAAAATTTATTAAGAATTTAAAACCAACAAAAAAAAACTAAATAATGTTGGTTGTAAAAGTGTTAACTTTTGTTAATTTATACATTAACTTTAAAGACTTGTTAACATTTGGAAAAACTTTTGACCATGAAAGTTTTTGGTCAAGTAGACAAAATTATTTAAATTACTTTTTATTCCCCGTAAAGAATTATTATCATTTGTATAACTTTATGGATGGCGGTGATTTTCTGCTTTTTTTAAATTTGTTTTAACAATTTTTCAAATTAAATTTAAGTGAGTGAATGATTAATTTGGTTATTAAAAAAATGTTTAAAATAAGATATTTAAAATTAAATATAAAGGGCTTTATTTAGAGAAAAATTATTTCAGTTTACAAAAACGTAAACGTTTTATAAACCGAAATTATTTTTTTCTGAATACGGCAGAATAAGTTTAATTTCTTGCATCTATCATGATTGACGGAAGTTTTTTACTGAGCTATTAATATCTTTTCGATTCTAGTATTTGCTCGGTGTTGGTCGGCATATAAGCCATAGTCTTGATCTTTAGGCTTTAGATCTGCTACGTCCAAGCCATATGCACAATGTGCAAACTTTTAAAAAGAGCTTTGTGTGCTTTCACACCGACGAAAGTACAACATCCGCAACAACAACGCACTATGCTTGCTCGTACTTTGCAAAGAAACAAAAACAAATTTAAGAGCTTTCAAAGTTGCTTACCACAAATGCAAATGTCAGTGTATGTGTGTTTGGACGAAGCTGATTTAGACTAATTGTTGGTGATTACCCTGCACAGTGGCATAGCTTCATACATTTGTACCAGAAATCTATTAGGAATAGTCCCACATCATGAAAAGTTGCCACCAAGAATTACACTGAATTAATTAAAAAAGTGAGCTTTCATCAAAATCGTCCACCGTAACCACCAACCGCCCAAATCCAATTCAAATCGACTTTTTCGCATATACATAATTTTTCCAATATAAATTTGGTACAAAGAAGACGTATGTGAGTTTTATCGAATTCAGCCATGCCCACCGTCCATGAAATCCATACAAAATATAGATCAGAATTTTAGTTTTTTTTTAAATATTCGGCTAAAAAATCCATGTTTTCCTTATCTATAGTTTCTTGGACTACATCACCACATTTCAACTCCTGTTTGGTTGGCTCATGTCTTAAGTTAGTTATAAATACCCTTCCGCCCTTGAAATCTGCAGGCCACGAAATTAACAGCAACGGAATGTAAGATGGTCCTGTAACATTTCCATCCAACAATTTACTTGTCATAATCAAGTGATTTTCAAATGAGAAGTTTTAAAACTTCTTACACAATCACTGCAATTTTCAAAGCTTTAACTAAGTTTAATTATTTTTTAGAATAACTAGGTTGAATAGCAATCTACTTATATATAGTAATTTTTTAATCGCACGATCTAGGCAGCCAACTGAACGGCCCCAAACGTGAAATACGCAGATCACCGAACTTGCTGTGTGATATATGGCACCGTCTTGCTGACACCACATGTCAGCCAAGTCCAGCTCTTTAATTTTGGGCAAAAGAAAAAAGTAACCAAGTCCGAATTGCTGCAAATGGCGCCTAATCGATAATCCACGGTCATCAATAACACTAACGGATACAGCTGCGATATATTTCTCTGTCCATACTTTACGTATGGGTGTTGGTGGTTTAGTATTCAATAATGTAATTCTGGTGCGAAATTTTGTCAAAAGCTTCTGAATAGCCGCCTCAGAAGGTCGCCTAAACTGACCATAAAATGATAGAAGTACACGGATGCACTTTCTGCAAGCGTTGTTCATTTGTAAGGCAATTCACGGTTAACTTATAGATCAAACTGAACATGTTTACCATCAGACAGGAAATCAGTTGAGTTGCCAAAAAGAAAGTTGCTAAAAAACTACCCTTTATAAATTTTGAAAATTAAAATCACCAGTATGTATTGTTATTCCTTCTTCTGTTAATTACAAAATGAAAAATTAGTCCTTTGCTTATCTGGTTTTGTTTTCAACTATATAGCTATATATCGTCAGGCGAAGTGCAAAGCTAAGTAACTAACAAAAACTTCAAAATCGCTTTCAAAAATTATTTTTGTAATAATATTACATCGAAACACATTTCATTAAAAATTTTCAAACCTTTGTCATAACAATAAGACGTATTAAAAATTAAAATAAAGAAACTTTACTTTCAGTCACTTTAATATTTTTGTTTAGTTTTTTCTCCCTTCTATAAATTTTAATATATGTGTACTTATGTAATTCTGCATTTCAGCTACCGATATACTTTTATGTACCAATTGTTAACAATTTGTTGTTATTTCAATAAAAATTCTGAAAATAAATTTTTTGACTTGACTGCTTACGTTTAAAAATACTTGTGTGGCAACACTCTTTTCCTGCGAAAGCATTGAATAGCTGTTGTTGTTGTTTACATTTGTTTTTATTGCATACTTCTTACAACCTCAATTCGAGCTGAAAAAGCGGCATCCAAAGTAGCAATGGTAATGTAGAAAATAAAATAACATGTTAATTATTGAGTTCTTGTTTCAACTTTTCTATAAGTTGAACTTCTCATTTGTTTGAAAGATAGTTTAACGTAATATGTCTAGACGTTCTAAGAAATTTTTGGGTAAGGGTTCCCCGATAATCTGGATTAGCAGCAGATAAGTACTCATAGATCCAGCGACCCCCACTACATCAGTAAACTAATTTGGAATTATTAATGCAAATGTTAAGCTTAATTATAAGAATTCCAAAAACACTGATTGAAAGTTGCCAAAAAAAATTTAATTCCCAGTCCTGAGACCGTCTTTTTGGTTTTCCCGATTTGCAATACCAATCTACTGCTATTTAAAAATAAAATATGTTTAATTAATAAAAAAAAACAAGCTAGTTATATATTGAAAAAAATTCATTTTTCCAGCTCTGAAATTTTGTCCTTGATTTTGATGATTTTCAATATCAATATATAGAACAATGTCCAGTTTGTAGCTTTTATCTGGGCTACCAAAAATTAATTCCGCATACAGACAACTCCCGATCGTTTTATTCGTCTTCCCTTTTCATAAGGACCCAGGATATATATAATATATACTTTATGGGAAGATTATGAATATTGTGGAAATTACACACTGAAAGACAAATCAATATACCCCCCTTCCATTTTCGCTGAAGTGTATAAAAAGAAGTAAATTTTTTTAAATTTAACACAATAGAAATAATAAATATTTTATTTTTTCATGTGAAAGAAGGCAGTGACCACATTTCATATTCAAAATATGTATATATATATATATATATATATATATAGATATATATATTCAAGCGTCTCAGTTTTGTTAAACAGCACACATGCATAACTAATTTAAAGCTTAAGCATTTGTATAGAATTTATTCAAAAAAGAAATTAAACTAATGCGCGTCTTAATGAAGTTTCACGTAATTCGCATGCGGTTCAATTATAAAATGAACTTTTTCAAAAGAGGAGAAAAATTGGCCTTGAACTTGGCACAATGGATACACCCAACAAGGTCATGGACCATTAAGCCGCAATAACAATACAAAACAGCAGCAACATCACAACAATACGTAATAATAAAAACAACAACAATAACAACAAGAGCAATAACAGCAGCAGCAGCAGCAGCAACATGCACAGACAATGAAACAAACAAACCAGCAGGAATGGAAGTTTAAAAGTGGCAGCAAAAAATTAAATAAAAGCAAAAAAACAATACGAATGTATAAATTAAATTGTATTAAAAAAAAGAACTAAACAAAAAGAAATAAAGGGGCAAGTTGAACAATGATGTAACAAACTTTGATTTAAATTACTTTTTGCTGTACCTGTTGCTGTTGGTATCCCCAAGCCAGCCCTGTCTGGCGAATGTTTCAAAGAATTACAGCCAGCCACTGCACAAAAAGACCAGCCAACTGCCAAGACACAAAATTAAAAACATAAAATCAAAACAATAAAACAAGTGAACTAACTAACCAACAAAAACAAAGACAACAAAAGTTTGCAATTGCAACTAAATAGCAGCAAACCAGCAACAACAATAATGTTTAATTCGTACATAATTTAATAAAACTCTGAAATGATTAGATACATTAAAGGCAGCCTTTTGATACTCGTACCATTTGCAGTACACATGAAAATGGGAGACCACAGCAAAAAAAAAAAAAGAAGACAAAAAGCGGCAGCAGACTCTGTTGCACTACTTGAAGCGAAATAAAAGTTTCAAACCAAAACTATTAGATACGGTTATCTGAAATTAAGAACAACAGCAACAATCAAGAGGCAAAAAAAAACAAAAAGAATTCTCCTTTATACATACACTCCCCATGACAATTGAAGTTCATATTGTTGTTACAGCACAAAAACGAAACCCATTACACAAACAATAAACTGAAAACTGAGGCAACAGAACAACAAGTGCAACCAAGCAGCACCATCAGCCAGACAAAAATTAAATCTTTTCCAACTTCAGTAACCAAAAGAAAAGTTAATTCGCAAGGAAAGTTGTCTTAAAGGAAAATGAACGCTCCTTGTTTTTTCCATAATATTAAATACAAAAGTTACTCTGTTTTTTTTTTTGTGAAATCAGTTTCAACTACTTACATATACATACGTATGTACAAACACGTCAGTTTGCGAGTTGTTTAATATAAAGTTTATTAAAAACTTTGAAGGAGAAGGTTATATAATTTTTTAAAAGATTATGCTTTGTTTCTGCATTATCGAAAAATGAAATTAGAGGTCGAATTACGGCATTCGATAGCAGTGGAAACAAATTTGAATTTCGTTCGATAAGGACATTACATCTGACTTGTCAATTTTCTCACTGTCTTGCTTATTTTCGTACTCTGGATTCAAGTAAAGAGAAGTCAAAACAAAAACAAGTGAGAGTACCATATTTGGCCGTGCCGAATCTTTTACACGCTTCACCAAAGTACGTATGTGCATTGGTATACAGATACACATAAGTACATGTGTACACACATAGTAAAGATCTTCCTAAAACACGAAATATTTTTAACTGAAAAAAAAAATAATTTTTGGTTTATTTTAACAAAATTTTTTTTTTTTCAATTTCCAACCCTGAAACCATAATTTTGATTTTTCTGGTTTTTTATACCAATTTATTTCTTTCTAAAGACAATATATTTAATTACCAAAGAAATAACTAGTTTGATTTAATTATTTTTATATACCAGAACATGTTTAAGTTTTCCAGGTCTGGAGCAATGATATTTATTTTTCTAATTTTTTATACCAAACTATTTCTTTCTAAGATATAATGCACATTTAATTTGTAAACAAAAAAAATTTATCAAGTTACTTTTATATACAAACAAAATTAAATTTTCCAACCCTGGAATCATCCTTTTATAATTTTTGTTACTCCTTATACCAAAATAGTTCTTTAAAATATTTATGAAATAATTTTAGTGAACAAAGAAAACGAGGAAATGAGGAAGAACTTACCCCCATTTTTTGACTTAATAATTAAATATATAATTAGCTAATTTTTATTTAAAATTAGGCTATAATTAAATACGATTTCATTTTTTCAGTGATTAATTAAAGTTCTTATTAAATTACGTTGAAAGTACGGCAGCACTAAAAAACTTCCAAAGATTATGGAAAGCTTTCCAAAGAACAGCTGCTTACCATAAACAAAGAAGTTAGGTTATAAAAATGCAGAAAATAAAATTGCATAAAAACACATTCTATGAAATCAAAGGAGTATCAGAATGCATTTTTCTATTTATTTATACCATGATATGAAACTATGACTTATATTTGTTATATATTTATGAAAATTAAACGAAGTTCTTCCTAATATGACCACATGATGTTTTCAATAAGACCACATGATGTCATGTCTGTGTTTTCAATAATGTGTGTGTACGCATAAAAACATATGGTGCGCTCGTAAAACTTAAATAATAATTAATTACACAAGGTTGGGCATTTAATCATTATTTAATTATGCACTCAAAAACACAATTTTGTATTTAATTTGAACTTAAAAATAATTACAGTTTGATTACCAAGTCAAGAAATGGGAATTAGTTTTATTTAGTTATTTTAATAATCAAAAATATGTTTAAATTTTCCAGCTCTGGAGCTAATTTTCTATGCCAAAATTTTCTTACCATAGCGTAAAATATATCTTATTTATAAAGAAAAAGAAAAATTTACTTAGCCCTTCTAACTTTTATTATCACAAAAAGTGTAAGCTTCCCAACCCTGGAATCATCCTTTTTTATTTTTCTGATTTCCTACACCAATATTTTTCTTTTGAAAATATAAAGGAGGAAACGGAAAAATTAGTTAGTAGGTTACTTTTATATAACAAAGAAAGTTAAAGTTTTCCAACCCTGGAAATGTTTTTTAGTTTTTTTAATTCATTTTTTATTTTGAATACCAATTTTATAAGTATAAAATAAGTTTATTTAATAAAAAAATAAAAATTAGTGAGACACATCTAGTTAATTTTATATAACACAAAAGTGAAAGAAATTTCCCAGCCCTGGAACCATCCTTTTTGGTTTTTCTGATTTTGAACACTAATCTCTTTCTTTTAAGAACATAGCATATGTTTAATGTATAGAAAACAATTAAAAATTTGTTTTAGTAAGCTAATTTTGTATAAGAAAAAAGTTAAAGTTTTCCAATCCTGGAAACATCTTTTTGATTTTGTTAATTTATTTTTATTTATTAGTAATACCAATTTTATTCTTACTGAAGTATAAAATAAGTTTATTTAATAAAAAAGTAAAAATTAATTTTCGGTAGTTATTTTTATATGGCAAAATAAAGTTTAAACTTTCCAGCTCTGAAACCATTTGCTCGATTTTGTTGATTTTCAACACCAATCTATGTTATACCAATGCTGATGCACCACTCTAATACTGAAGTCTCTAGCTTTTCTGTCAGCTTCGGAAAACCAATTTCATGGGTCGCATATTCATAGTGTGGAAATCAAACACGGATTAACAAACATATCTGTGGCAATATGGAATAATAGCTTAAGTCGACTTAAGCAAATCATTGCATTTCGTAAGATTTCACGCTTTCACTAAGAGATTATAAGGCTCTAATGCATGATTCTACTTTCATGTGATTCTTTCTTTTCATATGTAACATTTTAACTCCTGAAAATTCCAACTGGAACATAATAGAGCACAAATAAACTTAAGTTTCTTAAGTCTACTTAAGCTACTATTCCATATTGCCACAGACATATGTATCCTTTACCATTTTTGGTAAAGTTTATAAAAAATTTATAACTGTAATAGCATCATTATTTTTTTTTGTTACGAAAATCATGTCATATCTCCTGTGTCTGGCATTAAGAGCATAGCTGTAATATATTCATCCTTATTCTAGTTGTCGAAATCGACGCCACTTGAACACCCGTTCGACCCGTTGTCGAAAATAACTGACTGCTGTTGGTAGGTTTATGCTATTTTCTAGATCTTAGGGAACGGAAATAAATTGTCAGTAGCACAAAATTGTTCTCGAGAGCTGTTTACTGCCGCAACAATTTTTTTGGTATTATGTTAAAGTGATGTCGATGTCGACATCTGGAATAAGGGTTATTTTTTGTGAATAAAGCAGTAGTGGCCACCAAGAGAAATGTATTCTTGAAAGTGTATTTACTTACTTAAGAAGCTGATTGAAGTTCGGCACTCTAGAGCCATTTTGGCCAGCTGTGGTCTAAAGTCTACTAGTGAGTTCCTTAAGCATAAAAGAGGCATAAAAACGGTAATTAATCATCAGAACAAGCAGAAATGCCTAATCAACAATTCCTAATTATATTCCTTAATATTAAATACAATAAAATATTTTATGCATTGTAAATTATTTTTTCCACTTCTACTTCAACAGTTTCTACATGCTGTATTATAATATTTTATTTATTTATTTTACTTTTTTTTTTGTAATAAAAAATCAGGACTTGTGCAGTATATGTAGTCAGTCTGGCTCCAGCTTCTTTATTGTGGCTATTTGCTTTGTATACACCCTTAAATGTTGAACGTTTAGAAATTACTGTTGGTAAATATAATAAATCTGAGGTTTTTATGTTTGCAACTTTTGCTTGGGTGAGTGGTCTCCCTTTTTTTTTTGCTTCCTTTATTCTTTTATATAAATTATTCCTTCGACTTCTTGTAACTATTTGAAAACGAGATTTGTTTTAGTTTGGATTATATTTCACTAATAGAAAACTTTTTTTTTATGGTTTTATTATTTCGGTTAGATAAAAGAGGAGTAAATGTATGAGAGATTTTATTTCTTGTGGCCAGATATGGCTTGAAATTAGTAAACTTAAATTTTTGTCTAGTTGTTAAACTTTGTGCGAGTATGTATGTGTTTGTAATACCTTGCCTGGATTTAATTTTTATTTTGAGTAAATATATGGGATTCTTTTAGAATATTATGCATAAGGTGTGTATGCATTCGTACTTGTGCTAAGCTGAGCATTTTATAGCCTTTATCAAGTACGGGAAGGGTATATAGAGGTTTGTCATTCAGTGTTTAATTTCCAAAATTTTTATATGCGACCCTTTATGAAAAGGAAGTCGTATAAGCAATATCCTTACATTAAATCCAGCTTCCGAAGACCTCAGACTTAAGCCCCAAAACAGCTTATAGACTTCTATCTTGAAATGATATATTCGAATTTGTCCAAAAAGTATGAACATTAAAAATCAGCAAAATCAAAACACGGGTGTCAGAGCTGGAAAATCAATTTTTGTTTGTTTTGGTATTTAAATGTAACAAATCCATTTAAATGATTATAATTCGGCGCTTTGAAATGAAAAGGCTCAAGGAAATGACGTCTTAATAAGAAATGAAATAAGCCCCAATTAAATAAAGCCCAAAAAAATAAGGCCCAAGAGAAAATTTAGGAAAAAAAATCCATTTAAAAAGCCCAATGAAACCAAATTCAGGATGAAATAAGGGCTAAAAAAATTAAAGAAACTCCCACCAAACTCAAGTTAAAGTAAAGCCCAAAATGAGTGAACTAAAGTCAAACCAAATTCAAGATGAAATAAAGGACAAAATAAATGAAATAAGGCCCAAATTAAAAATTCCTTAATGTTATTGGGGTTTATTTCATTTCTTATTTGGGCGTTATTTCTTTGTGCCTTAGTTCATAGGGCCTTATAATTCACTGAAAAAGATTTCCCAGCTCACTAAAGCATTCTTACCTCGTCTTGAAGCACTTAAATTCGAACACATTGCTTAAGAAAAACTTAACTGGGCGTAGCCACGATCAAAATAAGGGGGCCGCAGTTTTGTAAATATATTTTTAGGTGGCTTAATCATAATTGAGTTCGAGATCATAGTTTTCTAATAAAAATTTTAACTTTAATAGAAAATAGTATTATATTTACATTAAAAAAAAATATTAGTTTCTGATATATTTTTCTCTTGAAATAGTCATTGTCTTACAACGTACCTGATAAGCTGCAATCTAATGCTTCATGTCTTGTGTACAGGAAGGAATTCAGATAAATAAATACTTTTTAATAAAATAAAATAAATGTCTGTCATTGTTTATTTTCGGTTGGCAGGGGTTTAAACCCCTCAGGCGGCAAGAAAAAAATTAACGCCGGTCGAAAATGACCATTGACGATGTTAGTGCCTCGTAGTGATGTAATTTCCTTAGGCTGATTAGCGACATCAAAAGGGCTTATTTTTATATTCACAAAGAAATAAAGAGTAAATAATTTATATTTGAATGCAAAACATGCACATACTTACTTACGTGAACATATCTCACTTGATCAACAAGAGGGTATTAACTCAAAATTTTAAAATTTCCAGTATAGACGAAAAACTGTTTGTGGTTACATTTTAGGAGAATTTGAAAATCCAAATAGATCATGGTAAGCAAATTCCATTTGAAAATATATTTACATTGAAGTTTTTGGGGAAGAATATCTATGTTTCGAAAAGAGTCACAAATCAGAAAATATTTGAGCAATTTTATCATAGAATTGGTCACATTTCGAATTAAAATTATAAAGTAAAACAAATTTTATCAACAAAAGAGTGGTCAAAATACGTTGAAATTTTTACACTTTTTAGTTTACTTCTTGCAAAAAGTTAAAATTAAAAAAATTTTTACTTAACCTCTTGTTGATTGAGTGCGATATGTATTTTCATATTTTGGTGCTGTTATGGGTATAAAATAAACATAACGTAACGGTAGATGGTTTTATAACTATATGTTTGTAATAGAGATGTCACGTATAATAATTTCCCAGAATTTTCATTTTGGAAGTCGTAGGAGGGGCAGCTGCACCCCATTCCCTTTCCTGGCTACGCCCATAATTAAAATATTGCAGTTACAGCCCATAGTGTTGAGACAAGTACAGGTTTGTGCCTTACTTGCTGAGCTTTCGAATTGGTAATTACATAAACGATTTTGTATGACCAGTAATGGAAGATATGGATAACAACGACATATAAAAAATTATGTTTTAGCATCTTTTTTGCCAACACTGTTTTTTGCGGCTCAGCTGATTTCGCGTAACCTGTTAAGGCGAAATTTTTTTTCCGGATTCGATTGAACATTTATATTAAAAGCAAAAAACTTAAATTTGTTTTTGTTTCCAATACTAATGTTCGATAGAAACATTCGTTCGCATTTACACAAACATGACCTTTATTTGAAAACATTTTTATTTTCTTTCGACTTGCGGTTCAGATAAATGCTCGTTGTTGATGCATTCAAATAAATTTTCATTCGCTTAGAACGTGAAAAAACGCCAAG
Source organism: Tachina fera (assembly GCA_905220375.1). NCBI lineage: Eukaryota > Metazoa > Arthropoda > Insecta > Diptera > Tachinidae > Tachina > Tachina fera. Next base: position 94,687,770 of record LR999967.1, on the reverse strand, counting down.
TTTCGATATCGTTGAACAGGCTGTAAATATTTTATACAGCAAGTGTTGTAAAAATCCCACAACCTTTTATATTTTTTCATCCAATCCACTGTGCAGTGATAACTGCATACCAAAGAGATAGTTGCAACAATAAAGACAATTTCAAATTCTTACATTAAAAACAAAGACCGGTAAACATTTATTTATTTTATTACATGTACTTGTAATAATTTTTTTGCAATTTCTTATAATTTTACAATACCTGCACTTAAAAGCTCGAAAAGCACATGATTGATTAACGAAATTATTTAGGGAAAAATATATATGAACACATAAAAATACATGAACACATGAAAAAAACCTTCTCATTGAATCTATTGTTAAGTTTTCTTTTTTTTTTTTTTGATAACAGCATTAAATTGCTAAAATTACTGTCACTGTCTGAACATATAGACTCGCAATTGCATGAATACCAATCACCAAACTGACTGACCACTAAATGTCTGAGATTGTTGGAGCAAATAGACTAAATCAGTCAAAGAGTTTGACGTGAGTTACCACCATCAGGTATGAAATCTATTAAATAAAATGACATAAGCAGAAATTGCTTATCATGTGTGTTTTAATACACATTTATGTAGCTGAACATGTACTCGTACAAAGCGCGAGTAATTGAATTATTTTATTTTTTTTTTTTTTGTACAAAATGATGTTATAAAAATGAACGTGGTAATGAATGTTAAAATCTATCTCTTCTCAATGCGTAGTTTTTGGTTGATAGTCATGCTGCCAAATATCTAAGACGAAGACGAAGGAAACAAAACACAAAACAAGATATATATGAAAAAGAAAATATAGCAAGAAATTAATAATTTCAATTGATGGCTGTATGTATGCTTTCAGCTGTACGAGTGGGCGTAGGTGTTAAATATTTCATTCTCAAAGTTTGTGTGCCTGACAACAAGCATTAATTCATACTTTACTTATAATTATATAAGCAGTATTAAACATACTTATTAATTAAAGAACACACCTTAATTCGGTTGTATAATTAAAAACATGATCGATTAAATTTTTTTTAAGTTTTTTGATAAAAAGCATTTAAATCTGTTGATGTTTGTTAAATTTTGAATTAAATCTTTAATATGTTAAGAGTTGTTTACCTTTTGTTTTATTTTTTTTTTTAATAAAATACATAAACTAATTGAATTTCAGTTAGTTTCTTTTTATGAAATGAAACTTTAAAGTTTCCATCACTGCTGCAAACAGCTGATTATGTATTCATTGTATTTATTTATTTTACTTTTATTTTCTTTTGCAATTTAAACAAAAAGAAACCTTCAGTTAATAAACAAAACTTCGAAATCCGTTGAAAATTTCATTTCTTTTTGCTATAAGAAAATAAAATAGGAAGGAGTTTAGAGGGAGTAGTGTCTGTGGCCATTCGATTTAAACCTTCCCACGCTGGTAGTGACAAGAAAAACCTCCGAAGGTAGTTGGTTCCATATACGAATAGTGCGGCTAAAAAAAAAATCTCTTTGTAATGCGTAGTGCGATTCATTGGCCAGTCGACTACAATCGGCAATCTGAATTAGGCACGTGTTGTACGTATAAATGTGCGGGCTACCGGAACAAGTTCCCTAATTTCATTAGAATACATTCCGTTTTAGTAACGGTAGAACAATGAAATGCACCCCACATTGCGTCGATGCTCTAATAAATCAAAAGAGTTGGATACCCTACTGTCACCGATGAGCTTCTTCGCCCTCTCTTGTGCGCAGTCAAGCAGCCCCAAAATAGGCTTGGAAGCACCGACCAATATATGAGCGTTGTATTTAAGTGGTATAAATAGCAAGGAGATTATATGGATTGAAATATCGTGTTTATTTGTATGACGTATTTCATAAGTACGTAACGTTATAACGCTACAATACATTTCGGAACGCTTACAACAACGTTCGGGTAACGTGACCTTTAAGCCTGTGATTTACAAGTTGAGAGAAATTTTCAGTTACATTTCACTTTTACTTGCAATTGTAATAAAGTTGTCAACAGCCTTAAATATAAAAAATATCTTAATAAAATGTATAAGAAAATAAGAGTATCTGCAATGTTACCGGTAGGAACTGCATCCAAACAAATGTACATTACAACAGTAATAAAAGCTCACAGCGATGCATACACATGCAGCCACATAATCGTACACACCAGTGTGCGCGAACAAAGGAAATGCGGATTGTTAACAAAATTATACAAAAGTAAAATCAAACTAAAAATGCAAATAATTGTAATAAAAATTTGTAGTAAAATATCGAATGAATTGAAATTTCAATGGGCACCATGTTACGACACATCTTATTGTGATTAAATTAGTTATTAAACAGTGAACAGCGGAGCCGATGACAAAATAATCCACAATTTAAATAACAATTTTGTTGAGAAAATCCAATCAATATTCCATTAACAGCCCTTTTCACAATGTACAATTAAAAGCTAACAGAGACTTTAACAGAAAGGTTTGTATGAAAAACTGTCAGTTAAAGTTCACGTTAACTCTTAATCAGACATTGTGAAAAGGGACGTAGGAGTTAGAAAATAATTAAATTCGATGCACAGTAACGTTGTTTGTTAAAAAAACTATATTGATGTTTAAATTTTGTCTGCTAATAAATATATTTAACAATACCAAGTGAATCCATATCAGGTGGTCTAGTTGCTGCTCAGCTGATTATTTTCGCCAATTGCAATTTGAATATCACTCAGATATCAACACATCAACATAAACTTTTTAGTACATTTTCTTGACATCGTAAGTATAATTTTCCAAAGTGAATTGAAGTGAGTCTGCCTTATATGAAGCTGAGCAAGTTTTTGTTGCCGAAAATTTAAAAAATTGTTAACGAAAATAAAATTTAAAAAAATGTTTCAGGACAATTTTAAAATGAAAAATATTTTGTTAAAAAATTTTTGTAAGCAAATCGAAAAAAATTAAGAAGTTCAATGCTTCTTGAAGAATTCTTAAACTCTCAAAATTTTATTAGTGAGAGCAGTGGTGGAGAAATTTGTTCAACTTTTTTATCACGAGATCCAGGGGGAAAATTACTGCACTCGTTATAGAACGAAATTACGAAATATTTCAATAGAGTTTATATGGAAATATTTAAAAATTTCGAACCGTATAGAATTCCGTAAGTCGGCCCCAGGTCTAATTTTTGTGTTCTTCCAATTAGTTTTTTTTATGTTTTTTAACAGTTTCTGAAAAGATGCGTGGAAGTCAATTGAATTTGAAATGGTCTTTATAGACAAAAAATCATTTACCTAACGATGTATGTACATACGAGTATATAATAGAACAGTTTTGCCCCACCGAACATTCTTAAAAAAAATAGTTAGGCATGTAATATATATATTTTGAATACTGATTTTGATTTGAATAATATTTTTCTGAATCTACAAAGCATTTCACGAAATTTATTATGATTTTTGAAGTACTAAGCATTTATTTTGCTCAATATTCACTAATTTTAGGTTTAATAAATATTGTTTTGAACTACACGCCAATGTTTGGCGATTGCATCAAATTCTTCATATGAAAATGTACAAAGTAAAGTTAACTCTTGTTTTGCTTCAATTCTAAAAGAAATGAATAATAAAAAAGGAAAGTGCCATAAGAAAAATTCAAAGGCGACTATGAAGCAAAAATATCATGACCCTGACGCAGCTTCCGATTAAATAAATGTTTTAATATAAACTCATTAAAGACTAAAATAAAATTAAAGAAACCTTTATTATACATACTTGAGTATAACAGAAATTATTTAATTTAATTTTTATGTGAGACATTTTTAGATTTTTAATTGAACTTTAGTGAATTCCAATCAGAAATAATTTTTAGTCAGGCTTAAGTTCAGTAATTTCAATTCTTATTGAATGAAATATTTTTATTAATTAATGTGAGTTTCTTTCTAAAGAAGAGAAGAAAAAGTTTTATATTAAATTCAATTCAATTGTTTGTTTTTTTTGTGTAATTTTGTAAGCGGATCGATAGTTAAAAACATTATGGCAGCGGCTGCTTGTTGCCGTTAAAGGATCGACTAATTTATCCGGACAGCAAAAAAATAAATAAAACAACAAAATTCTCAATTCACACAGCTGTGACACAGCGGTTAAGTATACGTATGGAGCACAAAAAGCTACTTTTTGAAAACAAATTAACAAAAGTGGTGTATACGGCACAAAACGTATTTTTACTTTTACAATAAAATAATATTAACTTCTAACTTCACAAAAATTTACACTTTTCTTCAAAACATGTGTCGAAAGCATCGGGTATATTTTGAGAAAAACTTCAAGTAAATCTTCTTTGTAATTTTTCTCCACTCCAACTTTGTGTCATATGGGCTAAACCTATTCTTACACTACAAAATAGTATTTCAGAAGTAATACTTGAGGCTCTATATACAGGGTGGCTGATGAAAGCCGCTTTCAAAAGTCTATAATTTATTTTTGAGTTTTTGTAGATTGATCCTTAGATTTAATAAAAATGGACAACTTTGCTACTGAAAATATAATCCGAATTATCCACCGCTATCACGCATTGGACTCGTTAGTTTTGGTTCAAAGAGAATGTAAGTGCTCGTTTTGCGGCGATCCTCCGAGTAGATGGTCTATTATGAGAGTAGTGAATAATTTTGCAGAGCCTGGTACAGTCTTTAGAAAGCATTGTAATCGAAATCCTTCCGTGCAACCGCAGTGTTTCAACAAAGAGATTATCTGTTCAAGTTGGTGTCAGTAGGCAGACAATAATCTACAAGGAACTTATTCTCCTACAAAAGTCAAATTCCTAACAAGCTTAATGCAGCACACTTGCCGATTCACTCGGAATTTTGCCAGAAAATGCTTGAGAAAAAAGGCGGAAGAGAACAACTACTTGCTGTCTTTTCATGTCTGATGAGTCTCATTTCGATCTAAACGGCAACGTAAACAAACAAAATTGTCTCATATGGAGTAGTTCAAACCCAGAAATACTGCATGGAAGGGAATTCCATCAACTCCATACTCCATACTCAACTTTGCGGGCGGTTATGGATAACATGCATCAACGAGCAGGGAGGGCATTTTATTTGATTTATCTTTAATAATAAATAAACTGTTTTTAATACAATTCAATAAGCTTGCAAATTAAATAATAAAGAATAAACTCCATGCATTACAAAAAAATATTCCACATTCTTAATGTAGCGAAATTCATCAGCCACCTTGTAGTAGAAAAGTTAATAAAATCTATAAAAACTTTAGCAATTTTTCTAGTTTTGGCAGTTTTTTTTAATTTTGGCGCGTTTTTTTTTTGCTTTTGGGATTTTTTCGGTTTTTTGGAAGTTTTTAGTTTTGGGGTTTTTTTTCATTTTGGCGATTTTTTTATGGTTTATGGCGATTAATTTTAGTTTTTTTTTGTGTTAAGTACTTTTTGTCGTTTTGGGCTATTTTTTCGGACTTTTGGGTTTTTTTCATTTTGGCGATTTTTTTTCATTTTGGTGATATGTCGGTTTTTGACAATTTATGTTAGAGATTTTTTTTAGTTTGGCACTTCTTTTAGTTTTAGCGTTTTTTTTCAGTTTTTGGCGATTTTTTTCGGTTTGGCAATTTTATAATTTTGGGATTTTTTAGTTTTAGGGTTTTTTAAAATTTCAAAATTTTCCCTCTTAGGTTTCTAAGATACAACAAGTTGTCAAAATTACATAGTCAACATTTCATTAATAACTGATAGAAACCCCTTTAATTTATTTTTTTTTAATTTCAGTGGCATAGTAGTTTTGATTTAGCTACCTTTTGCTTAAGTGCACTTTGGACTTATCTGCCTAGTAAACTTCTGTCACTATTCCTTAAAATATTATACAAATTCGTTTTTAAGTGCACTTTGTATACCGGACATTTTAGGCAAGTGCCATACAACTTTGGTAATTTTAAAATAAAAATCAAATCAAAAAATCAATGTTAGCTGCACATTGACTTAACTGTACAAAATATATTATTTCTGTAATTATTGTTATAGATCCTTTTTTAAGTGCACTTTGTATTTAACATATTTTTATGGCAGTTTTATATTAATCTCATATAAAAAGTTTAAGTCAGCTGCACACATTAAAAAAATTTTGCTACATAAATATGCAACCATGTATGTCTATACAACTAAAGTCAAAAATTGTATACCTGCACATTAAGGCAGGTAAGTGCATTTAAGATAACAGCATTTTTGACTTATCTGCACAAAATGTCGTGCAAAGTTGATTGTGCAGCTAAGTCAAAATTACTGTAATTGTTGTAGTCTCTATAAATACACCCTTTAATTTTCCACTGTCATATACTTGTTGTTGTGGAGGACAAGGTTCTACATATTCTGTGAAAATTTCTGCTACTGTTACGGTTCGAGAGAACAGTCTGTGATGGACAGACGGACATTCTAGCGATAACAATAGGGTTCATTTTTACATTTGATGTAAAGAACCCTAAATACCATTTCAAATCTACTTGATTTGTATAACAGGACCGTATAAGCACTAAACATGCTTTTCGTCATAACGGAACTCCACTGTATATATTTTAAACAAAAGGCCATGGAGCTTTTTAAATAAGTTGTATGTAGCAATTTGATTCGTTCGATATTATTTGTCAAATAAATTGTTTATTGATAGACTAACAGATAACCGAGATTAAGGGCCTGTCCCTCGATAGCGACAATGTTCGAATTGTCACACACTTACATTTGAAATTAAAAATCAAATTTTAAAATTTGCTTTTGGTGTGCGACAAGTCTTACATTGTCAACATCGTGGGACAGGCCTTAAGTCTTAACTAAATTTCTTAAGTCCCTAGATTTCATTTTCACAGTCTCTGTGGCGGACAGCAGCATAAAATCAAGCAATTTGCATAAAAAAGTTAAAAACATTTCTTATTCTTCATTCAGTATCAAACCATAAACACACTCGCTCTCCTTATGATAAATAGACTTGTAGTTTCTTTTTTTTCATAATTTACAATAATTTACATTTGAAGCAATGAATCAATAATAATCATTTGGCAGCAAGACGATCAAGTTGTAAATCATATACAAATATCTTGGGTTGAGTCTCAAATTTGATTGAATGTAAATTTAACTTTGGATCCAGCAGCAAAATTTTTAGTTTTATTGCTGTCATCTGGGTATACTCGCAAGTGTGTGTGTGTATGTGTATATATATGCGTGTGTATGTTTGTATGTGTGTGGCTGTATGTAAATCAAAATTGTGTAATACATGGAAATGAAATCGTTTAAATTAAAATCCATGAGTTTTGATTTCTCTAAACTTTTTTGTTTGTTTGCTTTTTGGTCTGATTTTATAACAGAAAAACTTTTACACGCCTACGCTGCAGCAATAAACACTCCCATCGTCACAGCCATCAGCGTCGTCACAAAATCATCGTCATTATCATCATCAAAATTATCATTCACAACAAAAAAAAAAAAAAAATAAAGACAATTCAAACTAAAGTCAGAAATTGAATTGAATTTAATACATTTAATGCATTTTAATATACAGAAATATGTTTGTACTAACTTCAGCTGGAGTATGCAATTACTGTGAACGTTAAAAAAAGTTGTGAACATAAAAAACTCATGTTAACTACAGTGCCAATCTATATTGTGATGTCGCTCCAAGCCAAAGTTTGGAAACGAACATTGCTATATTACGATATTATTTAATCTTCGGCAGAAACTTAAATTTATCAAAAAAAATAAAAAATTTCTAATATTCCCTTATGCTTGGGTAATTCGGGTAACAAATGTCTCTTGTGGCAGAATAAGATTTAATGACTTTTATTGTATGAATATAAAATATCTTTGATGTGTAAGCATCTATACGCTAGGGGGTAAGAGTCTTTTTCATAATCACAAATTTTGAGTAAGATCGTAAAGCGTTATCAAATCGGTGTGAGCTATATATGTATCAATGTATTATTGCAATCAGACGAACAAGAAGTACAGAGAAATTTAATAGCTGAATAGAAATACACTAAACCGAATTTTAAAGCATACCTTCAGGAGCAATGTTAATTTTAATAGAAATTGCATGTGAAGTGTAAAAGTGTTGCAAGTGAGGATAATTTTGTTAAAAAGTTAAAAAATATAAAATAAATAAAATATATATAAACTTTTAATTAAAAGAGCATTTTAAATGTCAAATATTTGTTTAACATATATATAGCAGTCCTTATAAAGAATTTATAATATTATATTATAAGATATCTTCATTACGTACTGTTGCCTTACACTGAAGCTGGTGCCCGACAATTGGGTAACAATCTCCACCTCATGCCAATTATTATGGGTGGAGAGTTAAATACAAATTTTGCAAATCCAGCTTTATCAAAATGTTTATTTAACGTTTTCCACTTGCATATGATCAATTCTCCACAAAACCCCGCAACTAATAATTTCACTACTATAGATGCAGTTTCCATAGATTTTTAAGTACAGTAGAGTCAAAAATTTATATATCTTATTTTAGTTACCATAAGCCAATACAGAAAAAAAACTTATCATTACTAGATGTTTACACATTTCCCCTGTGATGGGACTCACATTGCTGTTTTTAAATAAAAATATCAAATAAAGAAAATTATATTTCATTTATTGTTTGGTTGGATAGCAGATATACGATTTTCCCTGATGTTCGTCCCCCCCACAACACAGGAAAAAAATATTCCTACAATAAACACGTTTGATTGAAAATACAAATAAAAAACTCGATTAATAATTTTATCTATTCAATTAAACTTTTAATAAAAAAAATTAATTACATGAAATACCGAAGCATATTTATTTGACATAAAGACTTTATTTATTTAATTGGAAAATTAGGCTTTCATATGGTTAAGAAATTGTCTATATGCATTTCGTTCCCGCTTTTAGAACTCATCAGTAGACTTCAACCTATATTGAGAAACACAATAAGTTTAAAAGCCGGAAACAAAAATAATTACAAAACAAGCATTTTTATTCGATTGTGCATCTATTTTATTTGCCACGAACTTTTTACCATTTTTAAGCAAAGGTTTAATTGACCCAATTACATTTTTTATTGATTTTTGTTTTTTTTAATTAAACGCGTTTATTACATCATAATGTTTTTTCTGTGCATTCAGCAAAATATTTATTATTTCCTCTTCTCTTTAGAAAAACACTAAATGCAGCATTGGAAAACAAAATTCGAATTGGAATAAAATTATTCATTAAAGTGGAACAATATCTGGGAGTCGACTTCTTTTCTGGCTCACAGTACACAGTGCGAGTGCTCTTAAAGATAAATATCGTCGTCACAGAATTTTTATTTCTTTAATGGAAACAGTTAAAGACAAGATGTCAATATGTCGCTGGCTGATGGGTGTATAAAATATTTTCAACAGAACTCAAACAAAAAAAAAACAATTTGTAATATTAAAACTAAAACACAAATAAAAACATACATTTTATAACGTCAAATAAATTCAGTGGTATTAAAGTAAAATTTATGATCATGATGATAAAATTTTGATGATTTTGATGGGGGTTTGCTGGCATTAATTATAATTAGTATGTTGATTTCATAATTTATGTATTAAATTTTGTGTGTTCTTTGAATGGGAAATACTAAAGAAAAAAATAATCTCTAGATGGCTTTTCTTGGAATATAAATAAGTGTTTTACAATATCTTTAACAAAACAAACATATGAATCATATAATCATAGCTTTTCTCATTTAATTCATTTTTCTATTATATCACAAAAATTTCGATTATTAATATTTGTTTTTCAATTTACAATTTATAACAGAAAATATAAAAACATTGATAAAATGACTATATATATATATATATATATATATATATATATATATATATATATATATAGAATATAACAATCGACCTTATTTATAAAACTTATTAGGGCCTTATAAAGGGATTTTAAAACAAATTTTCCTAGAAAATTTTTCTTAAAAAGCCTTTCAAAGTCCTTAATTATTTTTGTAAATAAGGCTTAATATAAATATTATTACGTTTTTACATTTTAAGAGCGTTGTTTTTGTAAGTTTTTGTATTTGCAATTAAATATTTAAGAAATTTATTATTCGACATATTGTCATAATTATATTTTAATTTTAAATTTATTTGCTGGTGGTTGAGCTTGGTCTATATGCATTTCGTTGTTGCTGTAACAAATCATCAGTAGACTTCAACCACACATTTTGAATAGTCACAAACCTCTTATCTTATGTATAATGGTGTAGAAAAATAAAATAGATTCATATCGAATATAAATTATTTGCTGGGTTTTGTATGAGTTTCTAAGCCTACTATGCTTATTTTTCTTTTGTGAAAAATAATAATAATTTGCAATTAAATAAAAACTTTCACGGTAAGCTTTTTGTTAAATCAAAACATTTTATTCCCTCCTTAATGATATTAAGAACTTCTAAAATACACAATGGTGGTATTCGATGTTTGATGCAAATTGTGTTGCGTAAGTGCAAATGCAAGATATCGTAGCTTTTCTTTGGATTGTGTGTGTATTTTGTTGTTGGGTTTTATAGATACCGATATTTTGCATTTACAATAACGCAAGACAATTTGCATCAAACATCGAATACCGACAATGTTAAATTAAATCATTGCTAGAATACTACGATGTTAACTATGCTGTTCTTTACATAATGTTCGACTCGACGCGTATAACTCGCACTTAAGGCGATGCATCCACTCTAAAGTCTAATCACATTCTACAGCTTATTAATACTAATGGCCTGTTTCACAATAACTACACGAAACTTTTGACTTAAAATTTACATTGAAAACAGCAATAAAATATGAAAATTTGTTTTTGTTTTCAATATAAATTGTTTCGTGTCGTTATTGTAAAACAGGTCATAACTTTCGATCATTTCATTACCCAGTCAGCAATTGAAATATTATTTTTTGAAATAATACAAAAATTATTGCTTTAAGATTAACTTACATCAACAATTCCCAAATGAGGGTCCACGGACTCCTAACTATCCTAATCAATCCTCCAAGGGGTCCGCATGAAAGTCCGAAACCACTATTTTTAAATATATAAGTTTTTATTTTCGTTCTATTTATTATCAAAAATAGCTGATATTGTTTTTATAGCCATAATTATTATTAAAAAATTTTTATTCTATAAAACAAAATAGTTTTTGTCCTTAAATTTTTTTGCATTTTTAATTCAAACTTCAAAGGAGGTCCGTGACTAAACATTTTTTACAAAGGGTTCGGGAACAGAAAATTGGTGGCAATTCACGCCTTAGATTACTAAACCCCTATTAATTAGTTTTTCGCTCAAAAACAGACTTCAAACAGATTCATTCGAAGGCCTAGAAAGCGACTTATTCAAAGCACAAAATAATCGTACATATAGATGTTCATAACATGACTGACTTAAGAATTATTATGCTTATCCGCAGAGGAGTAGAAAAATACTTGAATTTGTTAGTTGGTATTTGTGAAGTTGTATGCCTTTAAAATACGGTTAAGCTACTGCTGACTGAGACTTGGATTACTTTCCAATGAAAACAACTACCTTTTAACTAACTTAAAGTTGACTTTATTTAAGTCACCTGGTAGTCAGTAAGTTTGCAAAAAGATATTGCTGGGGTTCGAACTATGTATCATCAAACGTTATATAATCAACTCACTAGCTACTAAGCTGCCATCTGAAATATTAGCAGCAAAATGTTAATATAAAATTGAAATGAATTTCAAAGTAAATTATCAGGCATGTTCTGTAAATCACAAGGATTCAAATCACTTTGTGATTTAAAAATCACAGTTGTGATTTGATGGTGTTCTGAAAATCACAAAAGTTTTAACTTTTCGGTGTGATTTTAGCCTTTCAAAAACCACAAGAAAACAGCTGATGTTTTGTTTTGTAAATGCAAAATCACAAATGCAAATCACAAAGCAAATAACAACATTTCTTGCAAAAAAAGTGTCTTTAATTTCTTCGTAATTTTATAAATTCTTTCATAGAAAATTATTCATTTTACTTTAAAAACAATAAAAAAAAGATATTAAGGTATTCAATTAATTAATTTATTTCGAATTTCAAGATAAATTGATTGAAAAAATAACCAAGTGATTTCAAATCGACAGGCATTTAGCTGACCGGTTTAAAATCACAAAAATTGGAAAAAGTTTTGTGTGCAGAACACCTTTCTTGTGATTTCAAATCAATTTCACAAAAAGTGATTTTCAGAACATGCCTGTATTAATTGATTTTGGGTTAGTTCTGGATTACATTGTAGTCAGCTTTTAGTTAGTCTAACAAAAGTTGACCATAAGTTAATAATTTTTGTAAATGACTTGTGATTTTCGGACAGGGATAACATCTTTGTAGTTGCTGTTGAACTTTAAATATTTATATTTGTGAGGTTATGTAATTTATTCTGCAGCACAAATATTTTCTGCATTATTTTTCTATTATTTTTTATGCAAAACATTTGTATGAGTTCAGTTCACGTATATTTTCATAACAATATTTCAGGGTGGTGCTGGTTGAAGTAGTTAGCACGTAGACTACAAAACCGAAGGTCCTGGGTTCAATCCCTGTATCCAACAGTCATTAAAATAACAACACCATGCGTTTTTCTGATGTGCATTAGTGTCCCTTTGTATTAGTTGTTATAGGAAAGTGAAAGTGATGAAGGCATAGTCACTAGTCAGTGAACTATACGAACTTTAGCACATACTAATCTTAATGTAACATCAGGGCGGTATTGTGTAGCAGAATAATCGGCGAAGTAAAATAACGTACAAAAATGGATACTAAACACAGCTTCAAAAATTTAATGCTCCGCATTGAAACCAGAGGCGCTGCAACTCTGCATTATAACGTGCAAAACGTAGAGTTTTAAAAGCAAGAAGCTTTTCTCTATCTCTTCCTTCACCACCTATTTCCTCTATCACTATCTCTTTCCTAAAGAAGGAAACACCTATAAGTAGTAGTAGACATTCATTGCCTGAGTGTTACTTCTCTTAAAAAAATATTTACCGAAAAAACAAAAATACCCCAATATCTATCTCTCTGGCTAACTGGAATGTAAAATTTTAATTTGTATGAGAAAAAAAACATTTTGAAAATTTTTATAATTTTTTTAAATACAAATTTTTAAAATTATGAAAAGCCAATCAATAAAGGCTGATCTAGGTTTTTTGTGTTTGGCCCACTGTGTGCGGTATCAGTTGATTAAAATTTGCATACTAATTTTTTAGTGCAAACGGAATATTTGAATTGTTTTGATTTTATTTGACAGTTTGATGAAACATTTTTTTTGTAATGAAAGTTCAATTTTACCATTTCTAGGCTTTTTTGCTTTCCTTCGGTGATATTTCCTATAACAAACCTAATAAAACTGATTACTGTGCTTGTTTTATTGTAAAACAGGTCATAACTTTCGATCATTTCATTACCCAGTCAGCAATTGAAATATTATTTTTTTAAATATTACTAAAATTATTGCTTTTAGATTAACTTACATCAACAATTCCCAAATGAGGGTCCACGGACTCCTAAAGTCTATAGAGTTTAGAGTGGCGAGCTCGCAAAATCAGCTGTTTTTGACATTTTGAAGAAGCTATTGTTTTTTCATCAGCATATTTTTGTAGAAAATACCCTAGCTAATGTTCAGGCTAATTCGCCCTTTCAAATCTTATTATATGTATATATATATTTTATTTGCCTTAACACTCATTTTAAATTTTTAACTTTTTAAAACAAAGAAGATTTTAAACAATATTACGCATAAACAAATTAGAGAAATAAATTTACTTGAATTTAAATTTATTTCATAATAAATTTTATTAAAATTAAAGTCCCTGAAAATGTTATCATAAATTTCTAGCGTCCCATCCAACTAATGAATAACAAGGGCTCACCTTTTCAACACACATGTCTGTCGGCATTTGATTTTGTTGTACATTAAAGATTCTAAACATTTCTTATTTCATAAAAACGAGTATTTTCAAAGGGCGTTGCTCATGGCGTTTATGATTACGCTCGATAGATAATTTAATCACTGCTTGTGATTGTGATTATGAAATAAATAGAATTTTTTAACGTACAACTTTTCAATAACATTTTGCTAAGCAACTTATTTTGTTTGGGTACAAGTTTATTATTATTGTTATTTTTTTTTGTAATATATGTAATAATTATTAAATCATAACTTCCAATCGTGTTACAACAATTTAAAAAGTCATTGATAGCAAACAATTATTTATTTCATTTAAATAAAAATAAAAAATAATAAAATAAAATTTAAATACCAGTTTAAGAGTGTAGGGAATTTCAGTGCTATTAATTATAGATGGAAGAATAATGAATGGTTTATGAATGTGCTTAAAGAAAACCAATTTAAAGTGAATTTTTCTAAAACAAAATACAAGTTTTTCGTGTAAGCAAATATTTAACACGTCTTCAAATGATATTTTTATCTCTTAATAAAGTTTACAATTTATATATTTCTGTGATAAAAAAGCAAAAGTGCAGATTTTGAGTTAATGACATATCTGTAATCTCCAAATCTGTGAACGAAATATCAATTATTTTGTGAACATTTTCACGAAGTTATAGCGCCGTAGCTTCTACTTTACTCTATTTGGACTTTTGATATCATATAGAATATATATATATATATATATATATATATATTATACTTTGGTATGTTACATATTGAATGTATTATTTATTATGTGTAGAACGATGTTTTCTTAAAAAATAAAAGTGAACACCGAATTTACCAACTTAAGTGTAAAATAAACGAATTTCAGAGACTCGACTTAAAAATTTGCAAAAGCTCTCCTTCAAACCTTAAAAATATGACTAAAGCGCCTTTTCCTTAGTGCCTCAGATTTATATCGGCAGGTGCGAAATGTTTCCCTGGCTACTTTATACTAATTAATAATAAATTATGCAATAATTAAATTTTATCTAATGCTAGAGTTGCATAGTGGACATCTATAATTAAGTTACTTACCTAGTATATATACAGGGTGCGCCAAAAGACACCATGGGTTTTAAAAATTTAATAGGTTTTTCATATATTTATTGTTTTAATTTTTCTTTTTTCAGATTATACAAATAATACCTGGAGAATAAATAATGGACACATACACGACTGAACAAAAAACTACAACAATACAACTTCATTACTTAAATCGGCAATCAATTATTTATAACGAGAAGATATTTTAATGTCAGAATTACTCCCTCTGAAGCTTTGATTCATTTGCTTGTTTATCATTAAAATGCCAGTTAATATTTTGATACTTTTTTTTTAGCAATATTAAGCCAAACAAACTCAAAGAAAAAAGGTGATTAAAGATATCCACAATAATGCAATTTTTAAAGTGAAAAGGTTACGTAATGTACACACCAGGGAATGACAAAAGTATCGTTTTCAGTATTCTTTGAGTATTATCCGTCAATTAACTATGAACGCGTACAGTTCAAAATAAGAATAACACGCTCATTAATTTTAAACCGAATACTTATAACTATAAACAAACAACAACTATTTTCATAAATTTTTTTCCAATTACGCACCACAAACAATTATAACTAAAATTTATTGACTATATGAGCTACAATCATATGCGTGAGCATAAAAATACTCTGACTATTAATCAGCTACACACGCGTTTATACAGGGCTTTTTTTTGCTTATATTTACTAGATAAGCCCGGCAAATTACTCTACACAATGGTCACTTGTTCGATCAGAAACAAAACAAAAACTCATCGGTTATTGTTCCGAACCTGTGTTGTTCCAGCCTCACTCCTCTCATACTTGCAGAGATCATGAGTTACGGATAAAAACACACTACAATTTTATATATATAGAAGAAGATATTTATTCGTTTTACTCCTGCAATGAAAATGGAGGTGTACTATTTGACTCACAAGCACATAAAGCATGTTTCAAAATATTCACACACGCCCACCCATTTTCTATTCTATTTTATATACACAAATCGCGAATGATGAATAAATACCCCGAGTATCATGCCTGTATTTTTTTTTGTCATGATAGTGCGAGTATAAGCATAGTCAGGCTAGTAGTATGACACTGAGTCAATATGTTTGATATGCAAGTGCCTGTTTACTTATAGTTGTAGCGTGTTTTTGTTTTTCGCATAAACGAAATAGATATGTTAGAATAGATGTTAGTCATAGTTGAGAGAGGAAATATGTGAGGGTACAAATTTGTATTGCGGTACATTTGAGCCCTTAATTATGAAAGTGGTGTAAGTCATTTGCATTTTTGCTTCAAAATATCAAATAAATCTTTAAGAAACTTTAGTAAATATTTTAAAATTATAAAATAAATTTTTATAAATCGAGATTAGTGACAACTATAAATTCAAATGTTGCACAATATAAAAATATTTTTTAATTTGTTGAAATGTAATCTACTAAATATCTAGACAACAGAAATATATGACTTAGACCACTTTCATAATTAAGGGCACATATATGATTATACACAGTTACTAAAATTAAGACTATTTACTTATGTCAATTTTTTTGAGTGCTCATTGTAATTCTCTGGTACACATCCAGCATGAAAGGCGTTTTTATAAATAAGTAAATACGTTTATATTAGATAGATAACTGCATTTTTTAATTATAATAAAGAATTTTTTTAATTATAATAAAGAAATGCTCTTTTGTGGGCAAAAGTGTAGTACTCCAAACCGCGAATTTGCCATAAAAAAATCAGCAGCGATATCAGAAGGCTTAACAGCGCTACTTTTATGCTATAGCAGTGGAAAACTGTTTCATTTGATGGATTTTTTTTTTACTGAAATGGCATCGCGGTGCACCGGTAGACCATGATACAATAATACGGGTACCCGCGAATTTACAACAAATGTACGACAAGCAAAAAATCCCTATTGCTGTTTTGTGATGACAACTGTCAAAAAACCAGGAGAAAACAAGAGATATGTACTTGCATTTTCTCTCTTCTTTCAAAAGCTTTGTTTGTATTAGTACAGTTATAATAGGCACTATGGGCATGTATTGGTAAAACATAAACAACAATTGGCAGATCACGTCATGAAACAAGCAAATAAAAAACTCTATCAACTGTTACTTCGAGGTTGCTTGTTTTATTTTACCATGCGGTAGACCATGTTTAATTCGCACTGGGGAAATTATGGAACGTGTAAGGCAGATTGTCAACGAAATTTTGGAAAAATTTACCAGAAGGCGTTCTGCTTGAAAATCGTAACGTTACATTTAAAAAAGGTTTAAGGCTCAGTTACCCGATTGTAATGCAAAGTAACTGCAACAGTAGGAAACAGCTGATAGATATTTTTATGGAAGATGCAATGTAACGTAACCTACTTTTCATATAAAAATATCGATCAGCTGTTTCCGTTGCGTTGCGGTTACATTACATTACTGTCGACTACCTGAGCTTTTACTGTTATATCCATAAAAGGTGCAATAGGTGCAAGAATTAAAATTCTGCAGAACATTAGCAACGTTTAAATTTTGCAGCTTTGTTGACTTGGAATAGTAACCTTTTGAACACTCTCTATAAGTAAATTTTTCTTAACACTTAAAAACTATAAAAAATAACATTAAAATTAAAATTATTGCTTTCTTAAAGAATATTAAATAAAAATATAAGAAAAAATATGTTAAGAAAATTATCATTATTACGACACTAACAGTTAACACACGCCAAATATAATTTTCAAGCCGGCAAAGGTGTGTGACCCTGCCCCTTCAATGTGGCATACAAAAAAAATAAAAAACAACTACATAGAGAAGCTGGAGATGATAAGTGTTCACTTGAAGGGCGTGAAACACAAGTGGTCATAAGCGAGGGCATGAAAAAAAATTCGTGTGACTGTACATTATACATTTTTTTGACTATATAAACACAACAGTGATAGAATATGATTAGTAACATTTGAAAAAAAATTCTAAAACTTCCTATAATATTCGGCAACGAAATGTAAAATTGCCACTTTAAAACTTCCCATTTTTTAAGACTGTAAACTTTCTTAAAAAACACAAAGGCATTTTTTTTTTACATTTTTGTAACTTTGATGCATTAAACAGATTCACCACAGCAGGCTACCGACTACAAAATGTCAAGGATGGAATACTCATGTTTATATGAGTGCGATTCTTTTGAAGACAGCAAGGCAACAGTGCGGCAGGTTCTTGTCTATGCTGATTTTGTCATTGTAGTCTAATTAAACTTCTATTTCTTTGGCTACAATGAGAAAATTCAGTGTTGCCAGTATAATACAAAACGTTGGATGAATGATATCGACAATTATTTCATATTATTTAACAGAAACAATATCAAAAATTGATGTAATGCATAAATTGATTCATTTTTATACTTTTACGTCATATAAGTACATTTCGAAAGAGCAATTTAATTTTTATTAATGCGTAATAATTGAAAGTGGTAATACTGAACTATGTATTTATACTTAAGTATGAGGTGCTGGCTACGAGGCAACAACTGCTGCTAGCGGCATCTGAAATCGTGTGTTCGTGTAGCCTGCTGTGGTGAATGTGTTTAGTGCATGAATCTTTTTTAGTTTTATTTCTATCTTATTTAGTTTCTCCTTTTACTTGCAGGTCATACGAAAAAGCTCTTGTTACGTAAAAATGGAATATACAAAAAAAATTCGAAAATTATAAAACCGACAAACCAAAAAAAAATCGCTAAAAATTAAAAAAAAACGCAAAAACGATAAAAATCGCCAAAACTAAAAAAAATTCCATCACTAAAATAAGTCGCGAAGTTCCAACAAAAGCGTCCAAATAAAAATCGCCAAAATGAAAAAAACCGAACAAAATCGCCAAAACGCGAAAAAGGCGCCAATAACAAAAAAATAATTGTTAATATGAAAAAAAAATCGCCAAAATAAAAAAAATGGCCAAAATTAAAAAAATCGACAAATTGCAAAAACGCCAAAAACCGAAGAAAATTGCCAAAATGAGAAAAAAAGTGTCAAAACTAAAAACCGAAAATTGCTAAAATTAAAAAAATCGCCAAAATTAAAAAAATTACATAAAAGAAAAAAATCGCCAAAAATCGCCAAAAATTGCCAAAAATCGCCAAAAATCGCCAAAAATCGCCAAAAATCGCCAAAAATCGCCAAAAATCGCCAAAAATCGCCAAAAATCGCCAAAAATCGCCAAAAATCGCCAAAAATCGCCAAAAATCGCCAAAAATCGCCAAAAATCGCCAAAAATCGCCAAAAATCACCAAAAATCGTCAAAAATCACCAAAAATCGCCAAAAATCGCAAAAAAAAACGCCACAACCCAAAAAAAATCGCCAAAGCGAGAAAAAAAGTGTTAAAATTAATAAAATTGCCAACAATTAAAAAAAAATTCAAAAACCGAAAAATTCGCCAAAATAAAAAAATTGCGAAAATTAAAAAAAGTCAAAAGCGATAAAAAAATTCAAAACCTATATTTTATATAGGCTAAGGTTCGTATTTAATTACATATCTCGTGTCCGTACGAAACCCTTCGTGTGCGGGTCAAAGTCGCACTTCACTGAATTTATTAAATGAGAATGGCATTATTGTTTTTCGAAATAACTTCCGCATTCGTTCAAACCATTTGTCATAGCAGCGCTTTCACTTCTCTTGAGACACCTCCAAAACATGTCTCATGCTATATCGAATGTATTGAAGTGAAACTAATGTGCAAGCCTGCCTCTATCTACCAATATGTCACATGATCATCTTAAATTAACGCACTGCATCGATGTTTTGTGGTAAAAAAACCGAATTTGGACGACCTTCACGGAATTTGTCAGTGACGGAACTACAACCACAATTGAATTAATATACCAGTGACATACTGTCGTTATTGATGGTGTTTTATTGCCATACAAAGAACTGAGTTGATCGATACATTTTTGTTGAGATAATCAGCGTCAAAAGGTGTAAAAAATAATCCAACGGAAACCTTCTCTTGAAATTTCCATTTTTTTTTTTGGCAAATTGATTTTCTGCTCTTGTACATCAAAATGTTGTGAGTACGTTTATGCTAAAAATATCAAACTTAACTGCGGTATTGCCAGATTTTGGCTACTGAAATTAATGTTGCCAGTTCCCGAAATATAATTAGTAGCCCTTATACAACATTGTCGTAGTCGAGGCCAAAATAAGACAATCTTAGTTAGGCTGACTTTGTTATTAACAAATTTTTTTTACCATTATCAATATAAAATAACGATTAACAAAATTTGTTTTGAGAAGAGCACTTATTATATATGAGTAGTTTAGATAAAAATTGTCTCCCCAAGTCGACTGTCTGCGTTCAGAGAAAAAAAATATTCCTGCAATATCAACTTTAATAAAATATTAATAAAACCAAAAATCAATTAAAAACTTATTTAAATCAATTAAATTTTTGTTTAATTCCTGCGATAATCAGCTTTAATTGAAAATAAAAACAAAATCAATTAAAAATGTATTTAGGTCAATTAAACTTTTGTTTACAAATTTAATTAATTACAAAGTTTAATTGATTCAAGTACATTTTTAATTGATTTTTCGAGTTTTTTTTCAATTAACGTGTTTATTGCAGAATTCTTTTTTATCTGTGAACCCTTTAACTCCCTGTTTATCGAAGACAATCGAACATTTTCGTCTGTCTGTTTTTTTTTGATTGTCTTCGATAAACTGGTAGTGAGTGGCAAGAATAACAAAATTTTCGAATGAATACTTTATGAAGTCTATGCCTGATCATGTAACTGCCAAACATTTTGTGGCCAATTTCCCTGATCGTGAGTTGAAAGATAACCACCGTCGCATCACTAAGAGACGTCAATACGGGCAAGAAATTCGTATGTATATATATACACATATGCATGAAAAATGTTTATGAGACTTCTAAGGAACAAATAACACTTAAAGTCACTCAAAGACTTGTGGTTTAAGTTGAAGTTTAATAAAGACAGCACACAAAGAAAGAACTACTGTTATTCACACATGTAGTTAATGTTGTTTGAAGTTAGAAGAAAATTAAATGTTATTTTATTGTTATTCTTTAATGTTACTAAATAGTTTTTTTTTCCTTTTTCTGTTGTTGTCTAAACATTTGTAGAAGCCATCAATTTAATTTACAAACGATTCACTTATTGCTACCATGGCTTCCAACTAATTAAATCATTTAGTACGGGAAACGTTAGTTGAAGTTAATTATTGTTTGGACTCCGCTTACCAAACATGTGTATATATACATAAATACATACATACATATGACGTATTTGATAGTCAGGTTGGTATTTATATACTTAAAATTTATTGTTAAATATCTATAATTAAGCGGAAATTCTTGTTTGTATTTCTTATGTTTAATCAAATAAAACTGGAAAAAATTAATTAAAAATTTCTTTTTATATTTTAATGACATCATTTGGAAAAATCTCCCGCAGTGTCTTCGCTGAATGCTCATGTTTACAATTTTATAAAACCAGCAAAATGATCAAACATTTCGAATTGAATCAGTGTGATAAACGTCAAGTCATAAAACTGCTGCTGCTACTCATATAAATCCCTTATGAAAATTGCTGTTGAGTAGAAAACTTGACAACAATCAATTTGAAATGAGTTTTAATGGTTTTTGGTTTCGGGTGCAGTTCTTAAGAGAGGCTTATAAATGGCATACAAAATTTTTGATAATGAAACAGGTAAAAATATTCATATAAAATGTTTAATTAAAACAAAAATTATAGAAAACTTTGTTATGAAAATTTTGTTTTAAAAACCCTTTATAAAGCCTTAATAACTTTTTACAAATAAAACTTTATAGATTTAAAGAACTCATTTGTTGTTGGTTTATTACTTCTAGATGCATTTTGTTGCTGATGACTTCAAACTCAATTCAAAAAAGCTTACACAAACTCCAATGTTTATAGGCAAACTAATGCTTGATTATCGAGATTTATAAAAGGTTTGAAGTCTACTGAACAACAAATAATTATTTTTAAATTTTATAATATATATAACAGCTTTAAAAAGCCTTAATGAGATAATTTTTTGATGTGTAAACATCTATACGCTAGGGGGTAAAAATCTTTTTCACAATACAATCGCAAATTTTGTGTAAGATCGTAAAGCGTTATCCAATCGGTGTGAGCTATGTATGAGTGTATTAGTGTAATCATATGAACAACAAGTACAGAGAAACTTACCAGCTGCATAGAAATACACTCAACCAAATTTTAAAGCATACCTTCAGGAGCAATTTTGATTTTAATAGAAATTGCTTGTGAAGTGTAATAGTGTTGCCAGTGGGGACAATTTTGTTAAAAAGTTGAAAAATATAAAATAAATAAAATTAATATAAACTTTTAAATAAAAGAGCGTTTTAAATGTCAAATATTTGTTTAAAAGATTTATAGCAGAGTCTTTATAAAGAATTTATAATATTATATTATAACATATCTTCATTACGTACTGTTGCCTTATACTGAAGCTGGTGCACGACCGTTTTCCATCAATTTTTAAATACAGTAGATCCAAAAATTTATATATATTATTTTAGTTACTATAAGCCAATATTAAAAAAAATATTTTTATTACTAGATGCTTACACATCTCCCCTGTGATCGGACTCACATTGCTTTTTTATATAGAAATTTGCAGCCTTATTTATAAAAATTATTAAGTCTTTATAAAGGGTTTATAAAAGAATTTTATGCAGACATTATCCTATTTATTTCAATCAGTTTAAAAATAAAGCTAATTTAGATTAATAATTATGACTTTATTTCAGTGAGCTGACGAAAATTGGTACATTGTGGCAATAGTGGAATCTCAGCTTAAGCCTTAATAATTTTTGGGAACACTTTTTTAAGCCTGAATAGCTTTTATAAATGAAGTAGATAGTATAAAAATATTTATGGTATTAGAATTTCTTCACAAGGTCTTCTGACGTGCTAAACTAATAGAAATAGGCCCCAGAAATGGAAAAGATACAACTTTTTTGTATATAAAACTAACTAATATTTTCTTTATTAATTTAACATATTCTATAAATTTCAAAAAAGAGAAAAGAAAATCAGATATATAAAACACACTATTTCAGGGATGGAAAACTGCAATTTTTTTTACATACATATAAAAGGAATCAACTAAAACTATATGTAAGTTTTTTAATTAAACATATTTAAAAATTAAAAAAATAATGGTATTGAAAATCATCAAAATCCAAATTTTCCAGGGCTGGAAAATTTGATTTATTTTTTTCTATATGAAATAACCAACTAAAAATTTCTTTTTCTTTATTAAAATCAATAAATTTGTAATTGGAAAGAGAAAAGAAAAAATTAAATAACAAAAAAAAAAAACAAAAAATAAGAAATATCCTGAAGAAGTTAAACGAAAGTTAACGAGGGTTAACGAAATATCGAACTAAAAGCTAAAAATATAAACAGACCTAATATTTGAACAAATAGTTTAATTGAATTTATTAATATTATTTTAAATTTTAGAAACAAAAAAGAAAAAGATTTTTTTTTTATTTTCGTCGAATTTTAATATAAAAATTAAGCTTAATCAATTAAGCTTTTGCTATGTAAAGCAAACAAGTTTTACGAAGGCTTTTTGATACGATGCATATTGTGCTTTTAGCACAATAAAACAATCCAAATCATTATATGTTTCAAATCGATGGCCAATTTATAGTAAATGGAAATAACATTAAACATATCGCTAAGGAACATTCCTCGCTAAGGAACATTGCTCGCTAAGGAACAATAATTTCTCTGAAATTGTTTCTTTCTGATGAACAAAATCTAAGAATTCTATGGAAAAAATATTGAGCTAATGTCGCGATATAAGTGAACGACGTATAATACTGGCCATGGAATGATTGAATTGATACGATGAACTGTTCCGTAATACATACTAAATTTTATTAAAAACAAGAATATATGAAATATGATATGTGGGCAGAATACAAGATTTGTTTCAGGAGTATCAAATAGTTATACGTTTTTTGACCATCATAACGAGCGGTTTTTTCCATTTAATTGTAAGCGACAAAAATTAAAGTTTTATTAAAATGTGTTTCACATACCTAAATTAACGTTTACGATAAACATTTAAAGTCTGTATCTCAAAAGCTTTCAGCAGTTTTGGCCTTTTGATTCTAATCTATGGGTAGGCCCATATTTTCAATTGGAATAACAATGTTAATTTTGTAATACATATTGCTTACAATTAAATCGAAAATAAGGCTCAATATGTTATCAACAAAATTACGATCATATTGAATTTTCTAACTCTGCCATAGTTCGTTTTTATTTTCAAAAGCCATAGTTAATATTAATATAAAAAAGAAATGCTCATACAACGGCACACTATGAGCCGTTTTCCTTAAATGCGCGGCCAAGACATGAAGAGCAATCTTTATATACAAGACACGTGATACACATGTGGCCACCATGTGGCCACCCAATTTTTAATAACAATAACATTTCACAATTCTTTGGTTAAAATTACATAAATTATTATAAACAATTTTAATATTTTAATGGGGTAGGGCGGTTTTGGCATCTCAAGACCTAAGAGTTCTATAGAACTCTGAATAAATAACTTTCGTAAGAATCGAAAAAAATGAAGTTCACAAAATTATTCATTAAATTCTACAAATCCTGTTTGCCATAATTTTCTTTTCGTTCTCAAATAATTGCAAAGTATTAAAACTCACTGTTTTTATATTTTTATAATGCAAGAAATAAATAATGGGTGTTGCCTTGAATGGCATGCAATTTAACAAAAAAAAAGGTGAAATATTGAAAAAAAAAATAATTTTTTTCAAAAAATAGTTTAATTTCATGGGTGTAGTTTAAAATCTATTATATGACTATTATATGCAAGAAGCATAAAATATTTACAGCAGAAAGCAACAATAATAAAATTATGTAGAAAAAATAAATGTAACTGTAATTGATTTTAATCAGACAATCTAATATGGAATATGGCCAAAATACACACAAATTCGCAAGTGGTGGTAACATTAACATTAGTCACATAAACAAACATACATACATACATACATGTGTAGGCTCCTACACAAGTGACCAATACTTTTGCTAATGATAACGATTTCGAATAAATCTCTAACATTTAGCATGAGAAACTGTCGAGAATGAGACTGAAAAATGAATCCATGCCTTTCGTAAAAGGCAGCAGAAAAAGTAAAAAAAATTAATTTAAATTTTTAATTTACCTCTTTTCTAACAGACTAGCACACATACACTCGGCTACCGTTACACATTCGAGAAACTATAGAGAGAAGTTCGCTTTAGCGAGCATTCAAATTTTTTGTAGATTTGCGAAAAAATATCGAAGAATTTTGTTTCGAAATTTCTTCGCTTTAGTGAGCATTCGTTTATATCGAATCTCAGGTCAAGTGGGTAAATATAATAAAGACATTTTTGATACCAGTCACGAAAGACTCTTTTTAGAAGAGTCGGAGCTAGAGTACCATTTTCTCCCGACAAAATAGCGTGTGCAGAATTCATGCATTATTTTAATCACGCAGATGAGTCGATAAAGACTAGAATTTCATTTTTAAATTTTAAAAATTGCTGGCTGTAAACCAATTTTTTAAATATCATATCTCAATAAATGAATTTTGGGATTTAATAATACAATAATTCATCCACATAATAATTTTCGATTTTATAAAAATTTCATGCACAATGTTCTGTTGAGGAAGAAAATTTTTTGTAAAATCCTTTTTGAATTGTAAGTGAATTGAAAATTCTAAACTAATTTGCTGCAAAACTAACTTTTCTATATGTGTGTGTGTGTAAAAAATGCATATGTACAAATAAAAAATACTTAGAGAAAATTCAAAATTAAAGTTATTCAGTTAATAGTTATCGTTGCATAGTTAGAGAGTGTTGCCAGTAGTTGGACAAAACTTAAAAAAAAGTTGTCGATATCGAATGCCCTAATTTGCCACATTCACTTTCGGCCGATCAAAATGCAATTGTTGCAACCCAGCAGCAAAGTAAATCGAGTTTGGAATTAAGCATTTTTGGTAGAGTCACTTGGCTACTGGATTACCAGGCGTGAGACTAAAATAATGGATTCTTCAGAAGTACTTACTTTTTTTATTTGGCAACTTGTTCGCGTAAAAAAAATCATTCTCCTCTTTAACAACTTGTACATAATTTTTTAAGATGTGGCAAGTAGTTCTGATGGTAATGAGTAATTTTTGCTGGGAAGATATGTAGTCTCAATAAGGCTATTTATTTAATGTTTTACAGGGAATTATAAAATACTATCAGCCTTATTTATAAAGATTATTAAGGCTTTATACAGGCTTTTAAAAAAAAAAATTATTTTAAAACCCCTTTTATAAAGCCTTAATAAGTTCTATAAATAAAGCTTGTATGTACATATTTATAAAGTACAAATAATACCCTTGTACTGAGGTACTTCAAAATAATACTTTTCATAGTCTATTTTTATATCTCAAGGTGTTATATATAGAACTATTTTAACGCGGTGTGCTTTGCTGCCCACTCTCCATAGGATTTTTTTTTTTTAAATTGGTCCACAAATGACGAAGTAATGTGATAACACATTTTCTCTGGCGGCCACACTTTGCCCTTCTTCCATTTAAAAATAATTTAGCGGACCTCTTGACGAAGTTATTTGATAATCAATTGCGATACCCTTTCCAATTTCCATAAAAATTAAATTAAGTGAACCTCTTCCATATGACAAAAGAATGACAAAAATATGTGATAATCAATTTTTGTGGCAGGCATTATGCACCCCCTAATTGTAAAGGAAACAAATTTTAGTGAGCCATTTCCATATGAAAAATTTTCTTTCAAAATTGGTCCACACATGATAAAAATATTTCATAATTAATTTTTGGGGAGGGTAATTTGCTTCTCCATACCTCCTCCAAATTTCATTAAAGGTACAAAAAAGCAAAGAAATAAACAAGCACACATTCCGTTTTATATAAATACATACATATATACATACATACATAAGTGTATATGTGTATGTACATAGATATAGATTAAAAAACACGGTTCCAATTTAAATCTTAGATTTCAAAAGAACTGCTGCACTGGTAACGCAGGTTTTAGTCAGTGCTGCTTTATTGCTGTTGTTGTTGTTGGTGGTGGAGCTGTAAGTTATAAAGTACAAAGTATCATGCAAATATTGCCACTGTCAATGGTGCCAAATAGCAACTGCATGACAAATTTGTTGGCTGGCATAAACAAAGAAATCACGAGTTTGACTAAAAGAAAAAAAAATAATCAAAAATTTAAAACTCATGTATACATTTTTAATATTTTTTTTGTTTGAGCATAAACTAAAGATGGGCATCGCTCACGCAAATAACGGCGTGGCTCAGATGTGATACAAGATTTTCATTCAAATATATACGTGAGCATTCCCATGCTGTTTGTATGCATGTACAGGAAAAATTTTTTAATTAGAAACATTGGAAGAATTACATTTAATTTAATACTAAACTTACACGGGCATAGCCTCGCCTATTTTTTTGTTAACACATGCTTGAGTATTTTTTAAAGCTCAGGGTGGGTGCTAAGTTTCATAAAAATCGATTAAGCAAAAGCAAGTGAAATATAGTATTAAATTTTATGGGGCGTGGCTACGCCCACTTTTTTGAAAGCCAGATTGTAGCTTTTTTAAGTTTAGGGAGTGAAATAGAAGCCTGTGTAATATAATATAAAATTTTAATGGGCGTAACCGCGCTCATTTTTTAAAAGAAGATTGTGTGCATTTTAGAGTTCAAAGTGCATGCAAAGTTTCGTAAACATCGGTTAAGTAGAACTACGTGGAATAATACAATACATTTTAATGGGTGTAGCCCCGCCCATTTTTTCAACTATAAAATTTTTTTATTACAAGAACCAAAGGTATTTGCTAGGTTTCGCAGCAATTAAATGAGTAGAAGATTGCAAAATCAAATTTTAAAAATTTTGGGCGTGTCGCAGCCCACTTTTTTTGAAATGGGACCAATGGGAAGCTATACCCTCTCAGACAACAAACAAATTTTTACAAATGGTCTAAAATGCACCGAGTTATGAACCTACACACCTAAAAAAAAATAGAGACGAATTGTTAACCTCCTTCTTTTTTTGAAGTCGGTTAAAAGGGATTTGCTTTTTACTTAAAAATTAAAAAAAAACAAAGAACATACATATTTTAGGTTTTAAAACAAATGTTTAAGTAAAAAGCAAATTCTTTTTCTTAATTGATTATCCCCATTTTGCTATGCCATGGTTCACATTAAGAAATTTTCTCTCAGAAAGCATGAATTTTTGTTGGTGAGAGACGAGAGATAAGAATGATATGTAGTACACGCTTTCATGTACTGGTCATTAAACTTCTCCTATATCAGCGGATACTAATCCTAATGTAACATCAGAGCGTCCTCCTTCTTCGGTATTGTGAAGCAGAATCATCGGCGAAGTAAAACAGCCAATAAAATGGATACTAAGCACAACTTTGAAAATTTAATACGCCCCAATGGCACCAGAGGCACTGCAACACTGTATTATAAAAAAAGCAGAGTTCTAAAATAATGAAGCTTTCCTCTATCTCTTCTCTATCACTATATCTTTCCTATCACTTCTCTCACTATCTTCTCTTTAAGTCAGTTAGCACAAAGGGCTCATTGTGTTGGACCCAAGTGAGTCCAGCTCTAAATTTCACCCTTCCTTACCTTGCATGGCAGGTAATTTGATAAATCTTGGAAAATAAACCAGAATGATATTTCTAACAGAACCTGAAAGTAAGAACTTGAAGTGTACTGGGATGAATATAAAATGAAACTCTGAATATTCAATAAAAAATTAAAGAGGTGAAACGACAATTCTGAATGCTTTTTAATGAATGCTTTTTATTTTAATGAAGGCAGCGTTAGCGAAATATCAAAAATCATAAAATTCCTATTCCTATCGAAAACTAATACCCAACCTATTGCTTCGCTATATTCGTTGATAAAGCAGGGAATTCTCAAAAACGTGCAAAGAGCAGAGTTGGCTTCTCTATCACTATCGCTATCCTACAGGCGTTAACACATAGTAATAGTAGTAAGCGTTCATTTCCTGAGTGTTACTTAAAAAAAATTGTTTTTAACATGCAATTTTTTCTTGAAAGTTTAACCCCTGTTTCTACAACGCAGGCGGTCGGCTTGAGTTAAAAATTTGTATGGAAAGCACTCACTTTTCTGAGTGATTTTCGTACAAATTTTCTAGACAAGTCGTCTGCCTGAATTGTGGAAACCGCACATATGTTTTTATTTAACTCTTGATACTTTTTTATTACATTATTTTTTAGAAAAACCAAATCAAAAACTAAAATTAGTTTTTGATTTGGGAATATAAAACAAAATTTGTGATGCCCTGAAGCCAATGAAAGTTAAAAAAAAGAGAATTAAAGAAACTTTCAGAAAGAAAAATTTAGAAGTATGAACCGTGGCTATTCCTTTAAAAATTATTTCAAACAATATTTCTACCAAAAGAAAAGAAAGAAAAAAACGTATGTATTGATAACAAAAATTAAAAATTTTAAAAGCCCCCGATATGTTCAGAAAAGACGTTCTATCATCTAAATGGTTGGACCAATTTTTTTAAAATATGGCTAAGAACACTCCCAATTAAGTCACCTTTCAAAACAGAAAAATTAAATCAAAATCGGTCCGTTTGGTCTGTACGTGAACTCTTACAGACACACACTACAAACTTACAACAGTCCTTTTTCTGGTCGGGGTTTAAAAAACAATTAATTACTTTATGTCTTATATTTTAGAAAAGTATTGCTCCATAATATTTTACGCATAAACATAAGTCAGAAAAAAAAGTGTTGTGAGTTAAAAGTCTCTCACGATGCCATCTCTAATCCAAACGTACTTGTACTTGGTAATAGATTTTAATTTGTTGACTTAACACAATAAATATTTTTACTACTGGAGTATTTTTTTTTCTCTTTTCAAAAAATATGGTTTCTTTGTTTTAGGCCAAATTAATTTTGGCATGCAAACCGTTATAATTTATTTACATTAAAAGAAATTATATTAATAACTTTGAAAAAATAACTACCGGGAAAAAATTATGAAACTTTTCTGTTTAAATTGTTGTAAACAAATATTTGATTTGGTTTTTTATTTAGGTGTATCAAATAGACGGTGTTTTGCGAGGAGTTGTTGATGTATTAAAATATGTATGTCTATGGTATCAAAAGGCTTAACTCAACACATAAAAAGAAAATTGTGAGTGTGACTTCAAATGTATAAAAATTTTGAAATTTAAGAAATTAGCCTGTTCTGAAAATCACGGTGATTTCAAAAGACGTGATTTCTAAAGTAAACTATAGCATAAAAGTAAAACTATAGTATAAAAGTAAAAGTATAGTATATTTTAGTAATAGCTGACTTGATAGTGGGTTTTTATTTGCTTAATTCACAACAACCTTTATCGTGTATTTGTGTATCAACTACACTTTTTGTTTTTTAATTGTGAACACCCTCTGTGTAGTGTATTTTGTATTAATGTATTTTGTATTTTAAATGAAAAAAGAAGAACAAGCTACATACAAATTCTCTCAGAGAGCCTCTCTCTGAATACAACATTTTAAAAACATATAAAATAAAAGTGTAATAGTGCATTAAATTTTTATATGAAAATTTCATACAACAAATGTTACACTCTTGTATTTAATATGATAATACAATCGATACATAGTTACAAGAGGTTTTGTGAATTAAGCAATTGTATTTTAAGTTTTTGTATAATAGAAAATTTTCTTCTAACTTCCAATGCTATAAATCGTTCAATTCAAAAAAACAATGATTTAGCTTTCATTAATTTTTTGAAATCACCGTGATTTGACATGTCGTGATTTGCAGAAGAGGCCCGAATAATAAGTATTTAATAAACACTATTGATTTTTTAATACTATATATATCGCACACTCAATCATATACAGTCACAATTGAAAATGATCAAAATGGTTTTGTTTAAAATTTTTTAACGCACTAATAATACCAAATTATTATTTTACTCATTTAGTAAAATCATTTTTATTAAAAATACACTGAAATTTATTATTGAAGGGTTTAGCTGGATCTTATGCGCATTTTACTGTTGCTAATGTACATCATCAGGGAACCTTTACCCTTTTTTTGTTTTATATATATGATTTGATTATGCTAAACTTCGTATCGCTTTGTAAGACAAATAAGATGTGATAATTATTAATAAATAATAAAAAACACCCGAGTTAATTGTAAATACTCTGACAAAGATTAAGAAGAACGGAACAACTAGGTGTTTTTGAAGACCACTGCACCTTCATTACTCAGCATTCCTTGTGTTTGGTCCACTGTGTGTGTGGTGTCAGTTAATGTAGATTTTTGCTTTATATACATAACTTTTATTGCAAATAGAATGTGTGAATTGTTTTGATTCATCGTATTACTATTTTCTGAAAGCTATCTTTGTAATGAAAGCTCAATTTTATCTTCTCTTAATCTACAATAACATTGCCATTGTCGTTTGTTCTTTACTAATTATGAACATATTAATTTAATTTGCTTATTTTTGTTTTATCTTCAACCAGTTTACTGAACAAATCTCTGAATCGTCCAAAAATTTCTTTGGCAACATATTTTTATTGAACAACATACCGTTATGTTACATGTTTGCGTAATTTCTTCAGTATCAAAATTTTTTTTGCAACTCCTAAGCATCTGGGATTTTTCGAGTTGTGACCAGAGAACGACGCGGCAGTGGCTTTAAAAAAATATCTACAGCTGCGGCTTGAGATATTTTGTTGAAGAGACTTTGGCGTCACCTGCCGACAAGTAAATCCATCGGCGGAGAGTGTATGTCTAATAAAAGTCGTGTAAAGTCAAACAAATTTTTAAGGTACCACACACAAAAAAAATACCAATGTAAAATCACCATGCCCAAAGGTTGATTCAAATTCATTCAAATCACATTAAATTTACAAGAAATAATATGTTGTTTGAGTGTGTTGGTGTTGATTTGCTTTGTTCATAGCTGCAATACACTTTTGTGCTTAGTTGTGTTGGTATTGTTGTTGTTTTTTTATGTTTGTAAACAGCCGACAAAATGCTGCTGGCTGGTAGGTAGTGTACTAGTCTTGCATTCGGACGATCGCAGGTTCGAATCTTGAAGTCAAGTCAGAGTATTTTGTATAATTTTTTAACTTAAACTTTTCAAGTCAAAGCATTTTGTTTTTTTTTTAACTAAAACTAAAACTTTTCAAATGAATTGTATGTTAAATGATAAGAAATAATGTTGAATTTCAATTTAATTCAAGATGGTACAAATTTAGTGTGTATTTTAAGAATATTTAAAGTTGTTGTGGCTGCAGGGGTAAACACGATTACTACCACGTTCAAATCTTGGCCAATTTAATTTATATATAAAAATTTTTGTGACGTAAATTAAATAATTAATAAAATACAATTACTACATTAAATTAAATTCATGTTGATCCAACTTGATTTAACTTTGATTCAACATGATTCTTCATTTTGATTTTAACAATACGTAAATGTTAATTCAACGTGAAATAAAGTTATTTCAAACGAAAAAAACTTTGTTTGACAATTACTATAAATCATGTTAAATTAACATGAAACAAATGTGAAGCAAAATCATTGCAGAAAAATATTAGATTTTAAGTTGAGATTTTTCTTTGTGCATTAATGTCAGAAGGGGGCAGAACGAGGTTTAATTAAAAAAAAAGCTACTAAAGCCCTTATGACACTTAATTTTTTCTTCATTTATTTGATATTGAATTGATAGAAAGAAACAATAAATGTTAGAAAGAACAAACTATATAACACGGAAACAAAATGTTGTAAGATTTTCACAATTGAAAACCGCTAGTATAGAGACAAAACAAACTAAAAATCGCTATGTTTGACCATAAACCACTAATAGCGAACACTTTTATGTTTCAAGCTTGAAATGTCAATTTTAAGTTGAAAATTTTTAAATTTTTTTTGACAGATCTTCATTTTTTATCGATAACTTGAATCAAGTTATTGACATTATTTCATTTTTCTGAATATAGCTGGATCTTTTGCACCTGTTGAAATTTCCTATTACAGTATGTTTGCACTTTTCTATAAAACTTGATAAATGAAAGAAAAATGACTGTGTCATATGGGCTTAAGCCGAAGCCCATTAGCCGCATATGTCGACTGCGTTTGCGACTCATCAAAAATAGCCAGAGGCGGCAGTTAGCCGGCTCCCAACCGATCAGCTTTGTTCTCTGGTTATGACTGTTTAAGATTTAGTGTCCGATATGTACATATATTTGCACTCATAAATTTAAATTTTAGTAATTTAAATTTTTTAATAGTTTTATTTTTATTTGGTCTACTAAACACAAAATCTTCTGTGTTGCATATTTAGTGTTCTCCCAGAAATTTTACTTCTACTACAACTCTTTGAGCTCATTTATTGATTAGAATTAATTCGTTACATATCTTCGTTATTTCAAATGTTGATTTCTTGGAATTTGTTTCGAAAAAAAGGGTTTAAAATCAAACTGTTGCGATATCAAAATTCTTGTTTACGGAAGTGATTTAAATGAAGCAAAATAAATTTAATGATTTTTTTGGTTGCTTTGCATTTTGTTAATGCTTGGCATCACAAGATAATGTTGGTTTATTTCAATGTTCATTATTTTTTCTTTCAATCTCTTTCTTTTTTTTTTTGCAAAAGTACAAAATAAACCCTAAAGATTTTTTTATGCGAAACTAAAGGTAGTCGTACACGAGTGAAAAGTTCTGTTTTTTTGGCGCAAGAAATAAGAAGAAGAAAAAAAAGAACTCAAAAGTGCAATAAGTGATCAAAATTGCAGTCGTATGCAAACTAAACAGAACGAACAATAGAAAATTTACAAAGAAGCAAGATGAAGAAAAAATCCAAAACCGTGAAGATTTAGATGATGACGAAGACAATAATGGGCATAGTGGTAGCGCGCAGAAAGATGATAATGATGATTATAATAATGACGATGACGTTGAAAAACGACCAAGAAGTATTGCCACTTATATAACTTTATTGTTACCTTAGTACGTGTGTGTGTGTGTATAACTTTTGCTTGCCACTGTGGGTCAGCTGTGTTCAAATTGCATGTTAAGAAATTTTGCTTAAATTATTGTAGATGTAGCTTTATTGGATGGATCGATACAAATAAGGAAGTTTTAAGAGAAATTAGACCGCCTCACGGATTAATATAATAAAAACTGTATGTTTTAATATCAAAAAAAAATATTATATAGAAAAAAAAAACAATTACTTTGGGTGCCCATGAGGTCGTGGGTTCGATTACTCCCATAGACCCTGGCTGTTTTTTCTGCAGATAATCTAATCGCTTTGCAGGTTGTGTTTGTTAAAAAAAAACATAAATTAGAGTTTATTTTGCGCCCACTGTAAAGTGATTTAACCAGACAGCGAAGACATTTCAAGATGGATTGCATAAAATCAAACTAAGAAAACGAAATGTATATTAAAGAGGTTCTCGAAAGTTGAAATAGTGTTACCGGTATGTTCTTTTTTTTTGTACGTGTTTTTTATTCGTGTCTTTTATGTTGTTGGCAATGTGGATGAAAAGTTGAAGGAGTTTTTCAAATGATGAAAGCAAAAAAAAAACAAACAAAAAGAGAATCTTAAAGTTTAAAGAAGGGTTTTTTGTTTGCTGCATACTTTTATTGTTGCAGTGTGGAAAATTAAGCTACATTAGCAGACGTATAAAGGAATGAAAACATTACATATATTACACAGTACAACATTTTCATCAGCTCATTTATTATGAGAATTAAACATGAAAGTAGCACCAAAAATAAGAACTTCTGCGTTATTTGTTTTGTCAAGTTTACTGCATTGTTAATTTAATGGTATCACGAATTTTTTTGCTCAATGATAGTGTTCTTTACAATTACAGCCAGTCTCTTGAAAGTCCTAAATAATTAATATGAACATATCTCAATTGCGAGAGTGTAACCCAACAGTGTTGTTAAACTGTTTTAAAAATTCTTAGATATAAATCACTAGAGCATTTTCTATATTTTCTGAAATATGATTTAATTCTTATAAATATCTGTTGCCAGCCAGCAGACGGATTGTTCGTATCACTTATATTCCTATTTTTTGTATCGCGCTGTTTGGCAGATAGTTTTTTTTTCGCTAACTTTATGAGAGTGTACGATTTGTTTGCAAACAAAAGTTGAAGGTGTAGATGCCAATGAACTCTTTCAGTTCAACTTCAGTTAAAGAGGTAAAGATACGTGCACTGATATACTGTAGAAGTGTTAGTGCAACTTTAATACCAGCAAACATAATGATTTGAAGTCAAATTGAGAGGGATTTAAAAGCAAGTTTTTTCTCAAATATACGTAAAATTCTGCAGGACAGACAGTTCGAAAATAATTTGACTTTCTCACACACAAAGTAAATTTTTTTTCAAACTCGCAGCTATTTAAAACATTTTGCGAGCCGTAAATCGTAATAGTTGTTTGAGATATTTTAGGCTATCAGCGCAGAAGTAGTGTAAACCCACATTTGTTTTTCGGTTGCTGTTCTGGTGATAAATATATTTAAAAAAAAGTAGAGTAAGCCATATTTTAATATTCTAAAGAAGATGGAGCTAAAAAATGTTTTTTTCATAGTATGGCAAAGTAAAAAAACAATTAGATAATAAAATACAGCAATTGTTTAATGAAACATATGTAGGTTACATTACTTTTAAACTGATAGGCTCATTTACTCATTTTGTAATTTGTTATTACGATTGTGTATAGTTGTGTTTTAAATAATTTTATATCATGTGACATTTCTGCATACAAAATGTTCAAATAAACTAAAAGGGCAGAGAAGAATAAAAAAAGCAATGTTAGTCCGATCACAGGGGAGATGCGTAAACATCTAGTAATGAATTATTTTTAATATTGGCTGATGGTAACTAAAATAAAATATATATAAATTATTGACTCTACTGTATTTTAAAAATCTATGGAAAACTGCATCTATAGTAGTGGAATTATTAGTTGTGGGGGTTTGTGGAGAATTGCTCATATGGAAGTGAAAAGCGTCAAATAAAAATTTTGATAAAGCTAGCCCCACAGTCGCAAAATTTGTATTAAAATCTCCAACCATAGTAATTGGCATGAGATGGAGATTGTTACTAAATTGTCGTGCATAAGCTTCAGTGTAAGGCAATAGTACATAATAAAGTAATATAATATTAAAAATTCTTTATAAAGACTGCTATACATCTTTTCAACAAATATTTGACATTCAAAAAACGCTCTTTTAATTTAAAAGTTGATATGTATTTTATATTTTTCATCTTTCTAACAAAATTATCCGCACTGGCAACACTATTACGCTTGACAAGCAATTTCTATTAAAATTAAAATTGCACTTGAAGGTATGCTTTAAAATTTGGTTGAGTGTATTTCTATGCAGCTGTTAAGTTTCTCTGTACTTCTTGTTCTTATGATTACACTAATACACTCGTACATGGCTCACACCGTTTTGATAACACTTTACGATCTTACTCAAAATTTCTGATTGTATTATGAAAAAGAGTATAGATGTGTACACAACAAAAAGTAAATAAACTTGATCCAGTGATTTTATTGTTTTTAACTCAAACGACAGCGTATATTGTTAAAATCTGTTACTGTTTAACAAAGTCTCTAAAAAATTTTATTACCGTAACAAAAGCTACTAAATCCATGTACAGATGCGAGAAATTGATTTAATTTAGTATTATAATGCCTGAAGCTATTGAACTTATGTTTGCTGGGATGTTCATGCAATTCTACAACAATAAATAGTTTGTAGCACGAGTATATTGCTATGAGAACATACAAATGTGTGTCTATGTTGTATTTGTCTGATGTGATCGGTGTTGCCATTTTTTTTTTAAATATGACCATCATCACTCAGTGGATGAACCTCTACTCAGGCAAGACATTGTGCTAGAACTAGGAAACTATATTGTTAAGAGGAAGATAGACAAAGTAGTATTTGTGGATATTCGATTAGAAATTTTCCACATTGAAAGTGACAGAAAAGAAAAGATAATTTATTACACTTAAAAATAATATGGCTAAAAACTAATTTACTGGGTAAAACGCAGTGCAATTCACACATTGCGTTGTGTGTAAAAATGTGCGGTATTTAGAAACAATTTCCTTGATTTAATTATAAAATATTCCATTGTAGTAACGATAGAAGAAGGAAATACACCCCACATATCGGTGATGGTACAGCAATTTAATTGAGTTGGATACCAATAAGCTTTTTCAACCTCTTCTTTACGCTGTTAAGCAGCTCCATAAAGCCTGAAATGTAAGCCAGCACACAAATTTGAAGTTAGGAATTGAATTGGCTGCCGATTGATGAAATGTCAAGAATTTACCAATCATCTTTTGACATTTATTTAGTAAAAAATTGTTTTTGTTTCACTCACTTCAAAAAACGATACAACACAAAATCAAACAATCTGTTTCGTTTATTGTCGTACACTGCTTTCAAGTACAAAGAAATCAGAACAAAAGTAAATTTATAACTGTGATAGTGTCGATTATTTTTGTTATAAAAATCACGTTCTAACTCCTGCAACGCGCAATAAATAGCATAGCTATAAAAATTATGATAACTACACATAATTATATATTTTTTTTCTGAATGTAGATTTATAGTATTTTCTCACTGCAAATTAAAACCTGCTCAAAAATAAAATAAATCTCCCTGCTTTGTGTAACAATTATTTGACAAACTGTACGACAGCTGTTGTTTGTATGAAAAACACGAATATTTTACAATGCGTTGTAAACTGGAAATTATTTTATATTTTGTAAATAAATATTTTAAAATTATGGAACTACTTATTCAAAGAGAAAAAGTGTTTGGAAATAAAATTATCATATATAAAAATGCACAAATACATTATAAAATTATCTTTTTTTTGTCGGCGAGGTCCTAGAGGTCAATGAAAATATTTTTTTTTGTTTTTCATCCAAAAAACTTTTTCTTTTCCATAATATTTTGATCATTGTTGCTTTTGCATCCATTTTTAAGTAGACAATTTTTCAAGCGACATCTATTATTATTCACTGGAATAAACATTATCAGCTGCTTCTGGTCATTTTAACTTGGCAGCACTGAATTTAGCACAGCGAAAACGAGGTCGCATTTCATAAAACCAACTTAAAACCAATTCAAAAATGGTTTTAAGTTGGTTTTAACAACAACAATTTGTATGGTAAACCCAAGTTTTAACTGTTAAAATCAACTTTTATTAAAACCATGACAGTGTGAAAACACCCCAGTAAAAAAAGAGACTCCAAAAAAGTCATGAAAATGTAGAGTTTGCGATCTGGAAGTAGTGAAAATTTCGATCGGATCTAATGATTTTTACATAGGGTTGTCATTGCAAGAAGTTCTCTTTTTCGATGCCTGGTCACTGAATTGGAAGCGATATTAAGAAAAATTCCCTTTTTTGTGTTCTATGATAATATTTTCATCTAGGAAATATGGTATATAGTTACCTTTTTTAACAATTCGTTTCTTTTTATAGGAATTTAAGCCCAAAACGGTGTTTTCATGTAAATTTAAGCAAATAACTTTTAAATTTTAGACTAAAATTAGTTCATAGATTTCTTTAAAAAAATAAATTTTCTATAAAATCTGGTGAGTATTTTTTAACACTATGGAGGAGTTACAAGGTTTTGTGTGACTAAAATAAGCTTCTACTAAGTTTTTTGTTCACTCTCGGCAAATTAAAAATATCGTTTTTTTGGAAGCAATGAAAATGTAGTTCCACTAGATGACTTCCATTTTTTTC
The DNA here is from genome assembly GCA_905220375.1 of Tachina fera. Lineage (NCBI taxonomy): Eukaryota > Metazoa > Arthropoda > Insecta > Diptera > Tachinidae > Tachina > Tachina fera. The sequence goes on along the minus strand of LR999967.1, from coordinate 94,648,790 downwards.
ACTGGGACTATTAAATTCTTTAAAACTTCCCTTGAAAGACTCCTGACGAAAAAATTTGTGATAATTTAAAAACGGCTGGACCGCCAATTTTGTTTTAAGTTTAGGCTAGAGCATATTAGATCAAGTCACCTTTAAAAGGAATAAGTCTACCATTTTGGGAGTTATGGCGTCAAAGACACACATACTTAACAGAATACATCTAGAAAAAATGTGATATCGTCTGAACGGCTACGCCGACTTTCTCCAAACAAAATAAAGAACACTTTTGATCAAGTCACCTTGCAAACAGAAAAAAAAAAATAAATCAAAAGCAGACCAGACGATTAATGTGTGCGTGGACAGACGACACCCATAATAAACTCATAAAAAGGTTAAAGAAAAAGTATTTTAATAACTTTAATAAAAGGCGTTAAAAAATATTTACATTTTGAAATAATTTTGGTTTAGCTGTTTTCTTCGTTTGTTGTTTATCCATCTAATAAAAAATGCTTATTTTAAAAGCTCATTTACTCGGCTTTTTTTTGCAGCTCCTGGCAACACTGACTGGAATTAAAATGCAATGTGTGTGTGTGTGATTATCTGTGCAAAATAAAAATGTTTGAAGAACATTTACAAAATCACAGTGTTGTTGATGGTTTTCTAAACATAAAAACGTAACGTGTTCGTAGTTGATTTTGACAGCAGTGTTTCTGCTGCTTTCGTTCGTTAAAATGAAATTCTGGGTTATGTTGCTGGTACATTGTTTCATTAAAAGAAGAAGAAGAAGAAAATCATTTTAAAAATCGAGTTAAAAACAAACTACACCAAATTGCGCAGGATTTCTCTGTTGGTGTATGAATTAGAGTTATAAAGAGTGTGTTGTTCCCTGTTCCTTGTTCTTTGTATTTTTTTTCTTGCCAATTTAATTGATTGATTTTTTTTCTTTCGTTTCGTAGGTTCATCGTCATTCCACTTGTAATATTCTGCAATGCAGAGTTTTATTTTCTTTTGGAGTCACTTAATAGTCCTTTTTCAAGTTTTTGTTTTGCTGGTTTCGTTCTATTTTGCTGTTGTTTAAGCGAAATTACATTGAGTACTTGTTTTATTTTCTTTCATACACAAGTATGTAGACCTCTGTTGCTTTCTTAAGAAATTCATTAGCAATTTTAATTAAACATGGAAACGAATACGTTTTACGTGGTGTTTAAAAAGTGAGTTATAATATCACAAAAAACGAGAGACACAGTGGTGCGATAGTAGGAGAAATTTTGTCAATTACTTAAAAAAATTAAAAGAAAATTGAGAAAGTTTTTTTTGGAAAATCAGAAAATCTCAAAAAATTATCGATTTTCATTAAATTTCCAATATGTTTCCTTTTGAAGTTTATAAGTATGTAAGTATTTCAAAATAAAGACTAATTTGCTTTGTAACCAAAATTTTTTTATAAATTATGACACAGTTTATAATGAGTTATTATATACACAAAGTACTTCACTTGTGCTAACCATTTTGCATTGATATTTCATACAAATAAATACGCTTATAGGGAACTCGTTTTTGAGTCCTGTAAATAAAACTGCATGAAAATTTATGCAGTTCTAATGAACATAAAACTCAAGCTCGTACTTGGTATTTTATAGCTATGCTATTTATGTCACGACAAAGGAGCTAGGACGTGATTTCCGTAATAAAAATAACTGACACTATTACAGTTATAAATTTATTTTTGTTTTAATTTCGTTGTACTTAAGGCCAGAGGACGAAAATAAATGAAACAAATTGTTTGAATTTTTTTTGTTTCGGTCTTTGAAGTTAGTGAAACATAAACAATAAGAACGATTGCTCAATTTGTTTTTGTATTGGTTTTTCACATGAGCACAAACCAGAGAGCACAGCCAGTGGTTGGCCTGGCCACAAAAAATACATTCGTTCAATCTTACCCCGCTAGAAAAGAAAATAATAGGAAATAAATGGAAACGTTTTGAAATACTTGCGGCGAATTTGATATCATTATATAATATAATTTTATTGCATTGTTATTTAACACATTAAGCTTGTTTTTTATAGCTAAGCAACATAGCTATTACCGGGTGTTCTAAGACACCTCTCTTATTTTTAAAACAGTTTTTGTTACTCGTATCTTAGCTCAAAAATAATAAACTTATTAAGAGTTATTAATTGTTTTAAAAAGTTTTCTAATAATCTAAGATAAATCTGATTATTTTGTTTCTAAACCATTTTGTTACTTTCTCTGAATAAAAGAAAAAAAAGATTTACTCACTCGTTATAGTTCGTTATAACCAAGCTGCACTCTTACACATTTTGTGGTTGGGCAAATTTAAGATTAGGAAGTAAATTAGCTTAAAATCACACTTTTTTCGACAAAGTCAGTTTTATTGATACCAATATATAGTAGAAATATTAGAATTAATAATGGAATATGATATCGGGCAAATGTCAACCTCTAGCACATCGGCAGACGTCCGTGCAACCATGCTTCGCTTATCTCGTCAATGCAGCACCGAATATCATCTTTCAGAGCAGGGTGACCGATAACATTTTTCAAAAAGTGGCAACAAAAAGGGGCAAAATTAAAAAAAACGAGAAAACTACACTTAACTTTTTATTTTTAATGTATTTTTATACAATTCACTCCAAAAAAATGGAGACAAAAAGTGGCAAAAGAACTCGAAAAAGTGGCAATTTGCCACTTTAGTCGGTCAAACGGTCACGCTGTTTCAGAGCGTCAATTGTTTCTGGTTTGTTCATGTAATTCCGGTCTTTGAAATGGCCCCAGAGAAAAAAGTCCATTGGCATTAAATTAACAAACGAAGCAGGCCATTGACATTGCCAAATGGAGAAATTACGCAATCGGGAAATTTCTCAAGCAATAACTGAATTTGATGTGCAGCTGTGTGGCTTGTGGCGCCATCTTGATGAAACCAAAGGTCACTGATGTCAACATTGGCCAATTGTGCCCACAAAAACAATCGGTTATCATGACTTGGGCGCCGAGAACTCATGGTGGCGGCGTTTCCTCGCTAATTTTTGTAAAAATATGGGCCGATGATGTCGCCTGGCTACACTATACGGACTATACGGTCACTTTCCTTGGATGTCATTGTTTAATGTTACTCTTTGTGGATTTTGTAAGCCCCATATGCGAAAATTTTGATTGTTGACATAATCGCCTAATTGAAAATGAGCCCCATCACTTAATATAATTTTATTGAAAAATTCATTTCTTTCGTTAATTTTTTTATACTAAATTTTCACAATTAAAATTCTTTGTTCAAGAGTGTAGCGTTCCATGGTTAAAATTTCCCAACCTTGTTATAAAAATAAATGTCAAAGGATGACAATTCAATTCTTAACATGTCAACATTTGACAGCCAATTTACTTCCGTACCTCAAAATTTATGGACGTTTTTTTAAGATTTATTTATTCCTTTGAAGCAAATATTTATATGACTTAGTTGACTTTCGTAATTAAGAGAACACATTTGTATTTGTATTTGCTACCATTCAAGCTGATAATAGTTGAATTTTATTCGTCATCAGTTATCAACTTAATATAAAAACAAATATTTTTAATATCAAAATTCTCCTGCAGTGCCACTGTTCGTTCTGTCTTTATAATAATGTACTCGTATTATGATGCATGCCGCTTTAACTAAATATGTGTGTGAGTATCTATTAATGTACATTCTTAGCACAAATTATTCACAATCTTGGATAAATTTCATTTCGTTTACTTTTTTTTATATACACGAGTATTTTATGAGACTATTTTAAACAAAGCGGAAGCCAGAGCTCATTTAATTCTGATGTTTAAATATAATACCGGTGTTTTTTCTGTTATCTAAAACCAAAATCGTTAAAGTTTTTTAATTAATTTTCATTTTGCTGCATATAAAACTAATAAAACAAAGTCCTGTCTAAACATGCAAGTAATCAGCATAATAATTATTTTCTTATAATGAAAAACATGATAAGTCTGTAATTAGTCAGGGAATTTTGTCTCTACTTCCGGTTTAATCAATCAGTTTGATAAAGAATAAAATACAATAATGATAATAGTTAATACTTAATGAATTTCTTTGCATGAAAAACTTTTAGATGTGTACTCAGTGGCTTGTTTTTGTAAGAAATGTAAGAACTTTTTGAGTCGGAAAAAATTTTATCATCCTGTGAAACACGGGGTGAGTAAGAAAAAATTATATTTGTGGATATTTTTTGTAATTTTATTTCAGATTTTATGCTCCTTATAAAAACAAAAGGATCTATATATATATATATTTCAGTTTTTATATGAAAACCCTGTGTAAAATAGGACAACTAATACAATTATTAGGTTTTTCTGGATGCGAGAACTTCTTACAAGTTACAGAAACGCAACACAGGGCGCAAATAAAACGCAATTAAGTACAGAAGTTTCAACTTGGGATAGTTGTTTACGGCTTTAAACAGGATTAGTTACTTTCATATTTTCAACATTTAAAATATTATTTCGGATAATAAAAGAAGTGATTTTGCCTTAATTTATAACCCGTTGTAGGACTCGTTGCTCGTACATGAATGTGTTAAGCTTTATTGCAAAAACTCCCGACAAAGCTCAAAGGCGCCATGAAATAAGGCCCAATGAAATAACGTCCAAATAGGAAAATGAAATTAGACACAATAAAATTAAAGATTTTTTTTATTGAGGAATATGCTTCGCAAATACACTTTTTGAAAAAAATAATGGAAATAGAATAAAGCATATAAAGGGTGTTTTTTTGTAGGGGTATAGAACTTTGAAATGTAAGAGAACAGGATGAATTTTTTAAATTGACATGAAATGTACTTTCTTTGAAAGATAATCTTCTAGTATTATAATCTAAATATGAATTTTTGTATATGAATTTTTCATTAACCCGAGGTTGCCCACTTTGAGGCATTGTGGCTCCGCTCCCTTTAAAGATATATAGACCAAGTTCCAGACTTAACACTTCTTCAGATGTAACACTTCTCCAAAGGCTGTATAAAAATTCATAAAAATCACACAACCTGTTTAGAAACCGCAGAATTATTTCCACTTTTTTTCACAATCCCCCACTGTGCAGTGTTAAATCTCACGGTCTTGGAGGGTAACTCACTGGTCCGGAACATGAAACTGTGCAAAACGTTTCCCTCAATAAATCAATTCTGGCAACATGTTGTGCTATTTAACATGTTGTGCCGTCTTGTTGAAACCACAGCTCCTGAATATCATGGTTGTTGTTTAATTGATGAACGATGAAGTCAGTAATCATGATCCTATAGCCTGATTACAGATGATTCGGGTCTTCCACTACATAACAATGACTTCTTCTGTATGCACTGTATGATGTCTCTGTGAATGTTTATCATTTAGAGTAAACGTGTTTCGAAAACCTTCTATACCCTGCAGGAAATCGAACTGTCACAATGCTATTCACGTGACCTGTCCCCATGTGCTAGGGACTAGTCCGAGTTCTAAGACTTCCTATGAAGCGGACCAGCCGCTTTTAAATGGGGATGGCTTAGAAAGGGGTTAATTGATACTTTGCATGCACTTTGTCACTGAACTATCGCATAGGGACCTATTCGGTGTAGAATAATATAAATTATATATAAATGTCATTTCGACATTTAACTGTAACCATCAAAACTTATATTTTTTTATTGTTACAAATACAATTATTTTTAAGCAGAAAATTTTTTGAGATGCGAACCGACAACCTCGTGCATGACAGGCTTGTACACTACTCACTCAACCACAGGGCCACTCATATTTCAAAAGCTTAAGTACCAGTTAAGCTTAGGTTAATATCTCACTATACTTACGGGACTGGTTCAAGAGGCACATTGGAGGGAGCAATTAACATTATATTTACACTATTTAATAGGTCCATGCATTCAACCATATCGAACATATTCAGTGCCGTTTACTACAATACTACACCTAGTCCAAATTAAATTGGCTCAAGATCCAGACGAAACATCACGAAAATGATGAATATGTAACCATTTACGCGATATGTGTTTTATCACCAGGTGCCAGTCTATTCATGTTGAAATCTATAACCAAACTAAACATAAATCACTTGGCAGCTGACAAAATGTCCACCAGTTAAAAAGTGTTGCCAACTTAAAGTTGTATACCTCTTTAAAAACCAACCTATATTTGTATCCCACTGCGACTGTGTGTTTTTTTTGGCACTACATAAACCGAACGTTTAGGCCGGATTTGATGATTATTACGTCAATCAATTCCTCTTAATCCCAAGAGTGTCACTAAAGATATAACACTAGTCAAAATTTAATATGGCGGCGAATAGATGCCATTTTGTGAATAGGAAAAAACTAAAAAGTTGGCGAAATATATTAAAATGTGTATGACTGGATTAGTATTTGAAAATCGTGTTTAGGTTTCTTGTATGGTTTTTTTAACTTTGAATGATCATTTAGGATCTTTAATGGATTAAAATTGGTAGCAGCCAGGTTTTTTGATTTTTAATTACATTTTACATTTTTTTTCCATGTTTCCAATTTCGTTGCAAATTTTTTTTTCAAAACTGCGTCCGTATTCTGTAACTCGCTAAAGCTAAATCTCTATCGCTAAAAATCTATAGTGTCGACTTATAGACTTTCGGCGACGAGTGAAATTTTCAAATGTGTATTAGCATTGGCTCAAAAGTTTTTAATTTTATATTTGTTCTGCATTTCAGCTATAGAATTTACTTTTAGCTTTAGCTAGTTACAGATTAAGGGGGCTGGTCACACACAGTTACATATAGCCATCCTCGCTTTTTAAAAGGGCCCTGGAGATTATGAAATAAGTGCGTCCACCACTGCATCTGTATGAGTGTCCAAAGAGTCGTTCAAATAAACATATCAATTGCTATTTTTAATTTGACTTTGTGCAGTGTTGTTAAAAAAAAGAAAGAAAAAAAAATGAAAACGAAATGAAATTATTTTTTATAAAAATTTGGTACCAAACAGGGTAACATTTAAAAATGAAAATATATAAATTGAATTGGGATAGAACTATTTTCTTTTACTACGGTAATGCTCAATAAAATGTAATATAAAATTTTCTTCATTAACATGTATCGCGCGGAGACTTCGACCTGTAGTCGAAAAAATTCGATTACGCTCACACAACTATGTGATTGAAGGGATTATTTAATCGTCTCGAGGGCACTTAACATCCGAAATTTATTAAGATAACTTTTTAAATATTTGCGTAATGGAAAAAAGTATATTTATTTTCTGTGTTTTGATATTGTGATTGGACTAGTTTTTTATATTGCAAGATATGGAAGCAGTAAAACAAGAAATAATATTAAAATCATAATTCTAACTGACTTTTGATAAGTTAATAGGTTTTTGAATTTTACTTAACAAGCCAAAACCTTAAATTTAATTTGTATTTAAGTAAAGCAAAATATAAAACAAATAAAAGTTTAATAACACTACAGCATTTACTGTGTAAAATTTTATGATTTTTGTTTACTTGTACCGCACATAAACTACTTTACTTGATACTTTAATTAAATGTTGTTTTAATATATGTGTATAAATAAATTTGTATATATATATTATATATGTACATATGTTTGTTTTATCATATCGTCCAGTAGCTGATCGCATGTATAACATGTGAACATGACCTCTGGTGCTTTAGAAACATTTGTGTTAATTAGTCGTTAAATTGTTATCGATAATAAATCATTAGTTTATTGATGTATTAGATCACATTTGTATATTTACATAATTAACTATATTTTGAAGGCTGACTGAGGGGACCCTGCAAAATATTTAAAATTGCCTTTTTCAATAATTATTGGATATTACATCGAAATATGACCCTAAAAATTTTCGAAAATTTATCACAAAAATAAGCCGAATTAAAAATGGAAATTATAAGACTTTTCTTAAGTTACTTGATTAATTTTTTTTAGTTTTTTCCTTTTTTTTATATAAATTTATACAATTGTAGTTACGAGATTTTGCACTTCAGGTAACGAAGAGATGAAATGGATATTTTCTTTCGCAACGAAAACTTTAAGTGTAGCCAACTCACTGTTATAGAGTTAATTATCTTTAAATGCCATTTAAGTACCGATTTAATTTTTTCAGTACAAAGTTGATAGACATTTAAATTAAACTTAAATGCTCAAACTTGAGTATTTAAATTCAGGCTGTTCAGAGTGCCGAACATCAATCGGCTTCTTTTACAAATTAATACACATACGCGAATACACTATTCTCGGTTTTCTCTCAGTGGCCAGCCTGGATTTAAATCCTACTTAAGTTGTACGAGCATATTGTGTGTGTTCATTGAAAAAATTTACATGAACATCATGTGTATTAAAAATAATTTCTTTTAATTTTCATAAATATATAACATATGGGCATTTCTACCGGAATGTCCACTTTTTGTAGCATGCGACACCAAGCAAAAATTTTTGTTTTTTTTTTCTAAGAAAACGAAACTTTTTTTACTTCTTTATTTCTTTGTATAGGCCGTCAGCAGCTCTACGTTAGGTAAAATTTCAAAAAAAAATCGATTCACGTTGTTCAGACATACAAGTTTAATTGCTTGCTGTCGCACGCTACAAAATAGTAGAATTTCTCGGAGGATCGCCCATATATAATATATAGTTTCATATCATGGAAAAGTTAATATAAAAATCCGTTCTACTGCTCTTTTTGGTTTATAAAATGCGTTTTTATGCAATTTTAATTTTCTGCACATTTTTTATTTATATTAAACAGCTGTGCAGTTGTACTTTCAACGTAGTTTAGTAAGAACTTTAATTAACCACTGAATAAATTAAACTACATTTAAGTGCAATTCAAGTTTTAGTTGAAATTACATAAATGATATTTAATTGAGAAGTCAATTATTAGGCCTTATAATAAGAGTTGTTTGTTATTATTTCGCAGAATATAACAATATTTTTAGAACCAATGTGCGTTGGTGGGACCAAAAAGAAGTTACGCTCTCGTTGCTCAGCCAGATGTTTTCGTGTCTTGTTTTAGGAAATAAAAATCTTCGCTGTGAAGGCTAATAAAAATAGATTTTTCTAGCAAAGTTGCAAATTAAAGTTGTAATTACTTTATCAATAAAAAACGCCCCTTAAAAAATGTTTGTTAAAACAAAATTAAACAAATTGCGATTATGTTAATTTAAAATATTATTTAATATCAATAACAAAAAAAAAAAAAGATTCACCTTAAGGTATAAAAAAAACATTTTTATTTTTAACATTTCTATCTCATAAAATAAATTAAAATCTAAAGTTTTCGTTTTCTAACAGACAGCGGATCAACCAATTTGACTTGATAATAAAAACTTAATGATGTTTAACTAATTGTCTTTAGAAGTACAATAAAAAAAACAAACTCCGCTTGAAAGTAAACATTATTTTTATAGAAACATACAGACAGACAGACATACGATCAGCAGATTTATGATGCAAATACTAAAAATACTTCTTAAAATCTATTGACAGAGTGAGTGTGTGTATATCACACAGCTTTTCGAGATACTGATAATGTGAAAAGAAATAACGAAACATTGCCCAAGTGTTTACTTACAACCTTGCAACATGACATTGCATGACAGCAATTAAATATTTTTTTTCTAAATCTTTTATCTACAAACATGGAAAATCTAAAGATCTTTTATTTTATATAAAAATCATTAAATCAACGATAATTATATGTGCGACTATTGGGCAGCCAAGCACGTGTTAAAGTAATAAATATTATTTATTATTATTTATATTTAGGTACATATTATTTTTATTTGTAGCTCCTATCATAGGTTTCAGTTAAGTTTTAAAAGAAATTTGTTTATTTGCTTAAGCACTCGTGCTAAACACATAAATTTATTTATTCAATTAATTATTAAATACAAATTAGTGTTCCCTTGTAAATAAATTTGTCTTTGATAAATAAATATTTAGTTAAAATTTTATGTTAATAAATATGCGAATATTTATTATTTCATAATAAATAAATAAACAGTTTGAAGAACACATCTCCATTTAGAAGTGTTTAATGTGAAATTTTAATTTTTATTTGATTTCAGTTAATGTACACGAAGGCTTAATGCAAATTGGAAACGAGTGCTTCGAGTGGTTATTATTATTATGTAATAACAAATAAGAGTGCTATTTTCGGCTCATATGAAGCATACGGACGGGTATTTTTCTTCCAAAGAATTTTATTCAAAGATTTTTTTCGATATTACCCAGTAAAAATATTCGTCTACCTGGACGCAGAATGGTAAGGGAGACAGAGCAAAACTCTCGCTTACCAATCTGCTTCACATGATTTTTGTTCGTGATGTCCCACTTGGTAGCTCTCCAGGTATTAGCTTCTCAATGCTGGGATGCATTACCAAGCAAAACATTAGAAAAAAGGCAATCGGGTTTGGAATTAAGCATTTTTGGCAGAAACTCTTACCTACTGGATTACCAACTTAAGGATTTTTAACAAGGCGTGAGACTAAAATAATCGATTCTTGACAAAATCATTCTCGTCATTTAGCAACTTGTACGTAATTTTTTTTAATTTTAGGTAAAGTGATTTGTAAGCGAGTAATGAAATTTGATAATCAGAAAAGTAAGTCATTATATGGCAACTAGTTCTGATAGTAATGTTTAATTTTTTACTAGGTAATTATATAAATAATGGGAGAAATATTCGGCCCTGTACTGTAAACCGATCGATTTTATACCGCACGATTTTAGAAAACTAACTCCGACAATCAAAATATTTTAATGTAATTTGGCTTAAAAATTGATACGAACTTTAGCCCGTTCAAATGATATATTATTTTATTTATTTTAATTTTTTATTGAATAGATTCCCAAGTATCATATTTGAAAGAAAATTATCGGGTATGATTTTAAACACGTCTGCAGGACCATTATTAATTTTTTAAAAACGAGAAATTTACTCGGATTCGGTTTACAGAAAAGGGCCGAATGTATTATTATCCAAATCAGGACAATGCATTTCCCTTAGAAACGAGAGGGTAATTTGTTCATAAACACAATAATTACACATTGATTACCACTTGCATTACCACATCTGCAGAAAAAGAATGTATAGTTTTTGCTTGTGACGAGAGTTATGAATTATATAATTAATTCTTCGGACGTATTAAAATAATTCATTACTCTCCTAGGAAATTTTCTGTGTTAACAGTTATGATTTTGGAATAAAAAAATTATTCATGCTGTGCATTACCTACTCTGTTACTATTCATTACCTTTCAGCACTGGGCAGCATATAGGATGGGCCACAAGAAGCCTATATTTCATGTCTTTAATAATAAAAAATTAAAAAATTTGCTCTTTAGATCTGAATATATATACTCTTAGCTTAACTTCCAATACTTTATTTTATATTTATATTAAATGCAATTTCAAATCAAATACTTTTTGTTCGTGCGTTAAATTAGGAGTCGATGCCAGGATCTCCACATTTTAGGCTGGAAATCGTTCATTGGATCTATAAAGCAGTAATACATCCGATTCTTATGTATGGGATCATTCTTTGGTGGCCATCCCTAGAGAAAAGCACGTATCTACATATCTTACACAATGTGCAAAGACTTGCATCCTTGTATATAACTAGTGCTCTCCGCAATACTCCTACGGATGCACTGGGTGTGCTCCTTCACATATTACCATTGAACCTAGTAGAGAAGAACATGGCAGTGATCTTGGCAATCCTTCTTCGTTGTACTCCGCTGTAGAACGGAAATAGAACCGGCCACTATAGTATACTCAATGATTAAGCCTGTGGATGGAAAATTGGCCAAACCTTTCCTTCTCTACCACATGAACGTTTTTATAGAACCTCGATACCATCCACAGAATTGTGGATGAATGGAACTCCAGTCAGAAAAAAAAGTAAAGCACAGATCCAAAATACAAGAAGTTGTAGGTTAGGGAGTCTTTTTGTTTTGTAAAGCGGCTTCCGGATCAATGCAGTGTCATCCAGGCAGATCTCCATGTGTATTGGTGGAAAGTGAATGTCACTTGAAAAACTTTAATTAACATATACACACTAAAAAAAAGACATATACTATTATTAAGGGAAAAAAGTTTCTAAATTTAAGAAAAAAAAATATCTAAGTTTAAGTAATTTTTAGTTTAAGTAATTTTTACAAAAATCTAGTAAAAATTACTTTATATGGGTAAAATGTTAATATCTTTAAAAATAGTTCGTAAAAATACACACAAAATTTCTCACATTCAACGACAACTTTACTGGAAATATTTACCAAAAATTTAAAATTTTTTTAAAAGTTTAGGTAAAATGTATCCTAAGAACTAGTCAATTTCGTTTTAAATCAAAAAAAAAAAATTTAGGAAATGACTTATTCCTAATTAGTTCATCAAATTTAACTTACTTGAAAGATGTATTTCTAAATGTTATTCTAAATTTTAGAAAAATATTTACCAGTTTTAAGTATTTTTTCTTTAAATTATAGAATATATATTTTGTTTGCGTTAAGCAAAAAATCTAAGTAAATTTTTCGAGGAATATTTGAACTTAAAATATATTTGTTTGAAAATAAAATTAAATTTTAAAACTCAAAAATTTCAATACTTATTCAGGCTGCCCTGTTAGGCAATTGGTTAGACTGCTTGCCTATCAGTCAGAAGGTTGCTGGTTCAATACTTGTCTCCTCTCAATGAATTAATATGCATGTATGGTGAAATGTGGATTAATTAAAAATATAATATGAAGACAAATATTATATTATGTGCTACAGAATTTAATTAAAAATAAAAATAAATACCAGAATTAAAGACATAAAAAAATTAGAAAATTTAACAATTTGCGATCAAAGATGAACAATTTTTTTGAAGCTCCGAATTTGATGGGAAAATTTTACCTAATTTTATAAAAATTTTACTTAAATATAAAACTTCAATTCCTATAAACTAGTTCACTAATAAACTAGAAATTAGTAAAGACTTTAGTGGTTTCAAGTAAAAACAGCTTTGGCTCCATACGACAACTTTTTTTTACTCAAATTGAGAAAATTTTCCAAAGTTTTGGTTAGTTTTTTTTTCGAGTACACTGAAAGTCGAGCAGTAATTATGGCCCTCGAATCCCCGCTTCTAACAAAAATAACAGCCCTCGACTGCCGATCATTTCTAAATGAGATGGCAGAGCAGTTTCATATTAGAATCACCTGGTATAGAGGGTTCAGAGGAACTCTAGGGCTGATGAACTTACTGGGACTAGACAACCTAGACAACCTTACAAGTGCCACCGGATTTGGAATATGTGGGCTTACCCCTACTTTCTTGCAAGCTCAGTCGTAGAAGCAGGACAGAAGATTGCATGTTCACAAGGCACTTATGGACTCATGTAAATAGCAAAAATCCAATTTCTTTAGCTTTGATGAATAAGAAGCAAATCTCGATTCTAGTGTCCGTGCCAACCGGACACTCTCTCATAGGTAGGCATGTACAAAGGCTAAAGGTCGAACACAGTGATTTTTGTCGCAGCTGCCAGGATATCGTTAAAGAGGAAAATGTAGAAAATTTTCTGTGTAACTGTCCTGGACACAATGGGCGTTCTTGAGTTCATTTAACCTTCTAACGTTGCTAGTGTTGCACTGCAATGTATTAGTAGCTTTATATTGAGCTGTGGTTGGTTCGACGGTCGGGACTGCGCATAAGCAGAGTCTCCGTGATATCACAATGGACCAAAAATGGTCTTAATGAGCCCGGATTTCTGACTTCGACCCCTACCTAAACTGATATAACCTAACCTAAGCTAGAAAACACTATCCACTGACCTACGGAAGCACACATATTTATTTTAGTACACAATTCAATTAAAAAATAAGAACACAAAGTAAAAATTTCATTCGTATTCAGATTTTTATCAACATTAGCGAGAGAGGATGCATTATGAAAAACTTTAAGTATTTGAGTATAAGCAGTCGAGCAACTTCGTAGTGTTTGTGTTAAATTTTGTCATTCGCGTATGTTATTGCATTCTCGAAAGGCAGAGGACTGTACTGTACTGTTTAATTTTCCATGCTTCCGGAGCGCTGTTTTTTTTTGCCTTAGTGCTTACTTGTACCAAATTTATATCTTTATCTATATGGCACTGGACTGATTTGAATGAACTTTTTTGTATGTGTTTGGGTGGCGCCCAGGATGGTTTAGATTTACAAATAAGCCCGGTAGATGGCCCTACAGTCGGTCTGTGTATACATGCAAGTGTAGACATATGACAACCTTTGCCACGCTCAGCTAGTATGTATATATAAAATAAAAATAAAGGAAATATTCATTAACCTAAAATATTTTTTATTATAAAATAATTATTTTATCAAACAAAATTCTTTAGCTAAAAAAGACATAAAATTTCCGACGTATGTATGTATGTACATACATATTTATTTCTGTCTTGCTAAAAATTTCAGTGTTTTTGTATAAATAAATTAACATGAGCAACTTGAATATTTTTCCATAAATTTTGCTTGTCTCATTTAATCATTAAATGCTGATGAACATTATGACAATATTGCTGAGCAAATACTTCAAATGCTTCATAAAATTTAAACATTAATGCTTGAAATTCTTTAGCTTTTTTGTGTGTGTTAGAAATTCTTTAATGCTTTTGCTTTTATACGCAGATAGACATTCATTTGCCCAGAGATGAGTCTGTCCTGTCCGTCTTTCTACCTGCATGTCTTAAAGTCATAAAATATATGAATTTACACATTTTGTAGTTTTTGTTGGCTGTTAATGATGATTTTTATTTGCACTTTCTTGCATGGGTTTTTTTTTGTTTCGTATTTATAAAATGGCTGTCAAAGTCAAGGTCATGACCACAGCAAAATCTTTGCCAATTTATCTTGTCTTCTTTTGTAGCGTCTAATGCTGATTTTTGCTTCTTTGTTTTTTTAAATTATATTTATGTTATTTTATAAACTTATTTAAATTTATTTATTTACTTTGCTAAGCAAATAACGTCATACTCTTAAGATTTTTTGGAGTGACGAATAAATTGAATAAAATGTATGTTTTTTTATCATTGGTCGCATTCATAAGACGTAACAGTTGCGCAACCGTTGAGTTTTTGTCTTAGAAACGCATAGTTGAGTAATTTTCCATCATAAAATTTTTTCGCTTCCTATAGTCAACACGTTGTGCTCAGCCTGAACAGCTGGTCAAATAGAACTATTTCTTTTATATGCTTTGTTAGGTGGCAGCAACAAATATTTGTTAAGTTTTACATTACAAATGCGATGAAGTAATAAAATAAAGATATACAATTATAATATATACATCAAGCCGTTTCTAAGAAGTAGCTGTTGGGGCCAACAGTTGCTAGCAGTTTCACAACTGTTGGGCTCAACAGCTACGTCTTATGAATGCGCCCATTAAGGTAAATTAATTAAATTAAGCTTATAATGTGGGATGAAACAATGTTTTCACTTTTTGCTTGACAATATTTTTAATATAAAAAAAAACAAGTGTGGTGTGTTTAAACAAATTAATATTGCAGAAATATTCTTTAATTCTATGAGTTATAGGACTACAAGAACCCAGCAAAAAATTACACATTACCAACAGAACTACTTGCCATATAATGACTTACTTTTCTGATTACCAAATTTGGTTAATTGCTTACAAATCACATTACCTAAAATTTAAAAAAAATTATGTACAAATGAGGAGAATGATGTTTTTAGATTAAATAGATTATGTGAATAAGTTGCCAAATAAAAAAAGGAAGTACTTCTCAAGAATCGATTATTTTAAACTAACGTCATGTCACGTCTTGTTGTGGAAGTGCTTCCACCAAAAATGTTTAATTCCAAACTCGATTAACTTTTTTGAAATTTTTTTGCTGAGAAGTTATTAATTTTTTGCCTACAAATATCAAATAAATAAATTCAGTGAAGTGCGACTTTGACCCGCGCACGAAGGGTTCCGTACGGACACGAGATATGTAATTCAATACGAACTTTAGCCTATATAAAATATAGTTTTGGCATTTTTTCGTTTTTAACGTTTTTTTAATTTTGGCGATTTTTTTTCTCTAGGCGATTTTCTAAGGTTTTGGCGATTTTTTCGGTTTTTGGAGTTTTTTTCATTTTGGCAATTTTTTTAGTTTTGCCACTTTTTTTCTTTTTTTCTTTTTGGCGATTTTTTCAGTTCTTGGCGTTGTTTTATTTTTTTTTAATTTTGGCGTTTTTTATATAAAGAATTTTTTTCTTCGTGTTTTTGATTTTTTCGGTTTTTGGCGTTATTTTCATTTTTCGATTTTTTTCATTTGGACGATTTTTTCGAATCTTTCGACTTATTTTAGTATTAGAATTTTTTTAATTTTGTCGATTTTTTTCGTTTTGGCGATTTTTTTGGTTTGGCGATTTTATAATTTTCAGATTTTTTTTGTTTTACCGTTTTTGAAAATTTCAAGAGTTTACCTCTTACGGTTTTCAAGATATAGCAAGTTGTCAAAGTTACATGATAAAAATTGCATGAACTGATGGACCACCCTTTAATTTTAATTTTTATAAATTTTAGTGTTAATTGTTGTGGTCTATATAATTTTACAAATTTAAAGTGTCAAGTGTATGTATATTACATAAGATTTTAATATTTTTTGTTGCTCGTTTTTGAACACCCTTTAATTTTTAATTTTCATGTATTAGTTGTTGTAGCTGCTAAGGTTCTACATACTCTGTCCAAATTTCAGGTCCATAGCTCTTACGGTTCCTGAGAAAATACCGTGTGACGGACAGACGGACTGCGTAGCGAAAACAATAGGGTGCCTTTTTTCACCTTTGGTGTACGGAACCCTAAAAACTAAGGGATTTTATTGAAAATTGAATTACCCATCGTCTTTGTTTTCAAAGTTAATTTTCACGATCAATAAATTTTTGTAAATAGATTTTTGTCACTCATAATTATTATGTATTAAATAAGCACTCTCACATATTAATATAAATAAGTGTTTATTTTATTCATTACGGGGAAATTATTATTATGCATACAAAAGGATTATATAAATAAGTACCACTCATTACTCTTTCAGATCTTTTATAATTCAATGACAAATGGTGTAATTGTCTACTTTTCACTTTTTCTTGCTAGAAATTAGTCAGACAAGGAAATTAATTGTAATTATGTATATGTGACACATTTAATGTAAAATAAATGTCGCATTATAACTAAAGAATTCCCTCGCCGAATATTTTTTATAACACACAGGGGAATTTTAACAAAATTTCTCTTTCACTTTAGTGTCAACTAATTATAATGTTATCATCTGCTGACGACAAGTTTGAGATAATTTAAAAAGAAATTAACCCACATTTGCTTAACAATAACTTAAATCTACGCTTCACATGGCAATTTGACGTAAGCCATTGTCGTTTAGAGCTTGAAAAGACATAAGTAATTAAATATGTATGTGTATACGTACGCAATTGTTAACTTACACGCACTTGAACATGTCCAACATCGTAAAAATTTACCTAAAAAGAAAAAGTGAAACGTAAATTAAATTAATAAAGTAAGTGTAGGTATTTAATTAATTTTAGTAATAAAATTATATGATGTTTTTGTTTTACGTCTAATTTAAATGCTTCAGTTTGGGGGAAAGGCAGAGATGTGCAAGCAAGACATATCGCTCAGTTACTTCAACAATCTCATAATTAAAACAAACTGATATTTTTGAGTTAGTAATATTTAATTTATACTCATATCGTTATTCACATTTCATATAAATATCATGTATTTTCTGGAATAGATAGAGGGAAACCAAGTGCGAGTAAGATTAAATCCGAATGAGATCAAATCCTCAAGGCCTTAATTACACCCTTCAACTAAAATTGTAAAGGTTATATATAATTTTGCCATTCCTTGTGTAATTTCCACAATATTAATATACGGCACAAAAAGTATATATCGCACACTAAATCATAAAGGGGCACAACTTAAAATAATCAAAGTGGTTTTGTTTTTTTGGGGTTCCGTACACCAAAGGTGAAAAAAGGAACCCTATTGTTTCCGCTACGCTGTCCGTCTGTCCGTCTGTCCGTCTGTCCACCTGTCCGTCTATCCATCACACGCTATTTTCTTAGGAAGCGTAGCAGCTACGGACCTGAAATTTGGACAGAGTATGTAGAACCTTGGCCGCTACAACAACAAATACATGAGAGTTAAAAATTAAAGGGTGTTCCATAACGAGCAGCGAAAAATTTTAAATACCATGTAATTAATATACATACAGTTGTATGTACATGTATATATTGACACTTGAAATATGCAAAATTAGTGTATTTTTATATAGACTACAACAATTAACACTAAATTTATACAAATTTAAATTAAAGGGTGTTATATCAGTTATTGCAATTTTGACTATGTAATTTTGAAAACTTGCTATATCTTGGAAACTGTAAGAGATAAACTTAATTTTAAATTTTTCATAAACGGTAAAACTAAAAAATCCAAAAACTATAAAATCGCCAAAAATTTGAAAAAAAATCGCCTAAATTTAAAAAAATCACAAAAACCGAAAAAAATCGCCAATATTAAAAAAAAATGTCTAACACTAAAATAAATCACCAAATTCGAAAAAATCACCCAAATGAAAAAATCGTCAAAACGCTAAAAAGCCCCAAAACTAAAATAATTATTTATTTGAAAAAAAATCGCCAAAATGAAAAAAATCGCCAAATTGAAAAAACGCCAAAAACCGAAACAATGGCCAAAATGAGAAAAAAAGTGTCTTACCTAAAAAAAGCGTCTAAAAAAAATCACAACAATGAAAAAAAACTTCAAAACCCGAAAAAATCGACATAACTAAAAAAATCGCCTAAATTAAAAAAATCGCAAAATAAAAAAAATCGCCAAAACGAGAAAAAAAGTGCCAAAACTAAAAAAACGCCAGCAAACGCAAAAAATTCCAAACTAAAAATAATTGCTTAAAACCGAAAACAACCAAAAAACGAAACAAATGCGAAAACTATATTTTATATAGGCTAAAGTTTGTATTGTTATTCAATATCTCAAATATATCGTGTTCCTACGGAACCCTTCGTGCGCGGGTCAAAGTCGCACTTCACTGAATTTATTTTATAAACCTGTTAATTTAACGAATCTCTAACGACCGCAACAAGTTCTTTTGCAATAAAGTCTTTTTGAAGAATATAAAATACGTGCGTCATTTGTATTGTATCAACAGTTGTTTGCCACTATTCAACATCTGAAATTTTTGAGTTGTGACTCTTTATGATTTAGTGTGCGTTATGTTCTTGGCGCTTATGAAAAGGGCAGACGAATCAGCGATGTCTGACTCCCAGAAAAGCTAGAGAATTGAACTGGTGTGTCAGAAATGGTTCGAAATAGATTGGTATTAAAAATTAGCTAAATTGGAAAGACGGTTTCAGAGCTGGAAAATTTAAACTTTTTTTGGTATATAAAAGTATTTAATCAAAATAGTTTTTTTTTGTAATTTAAACCTACATTATATTTCAGTTAGAATTAAATTGGTATTAAAAATCAAAGTAAATCAAAAAGCCGATTCCAGGGTTGGAAAATTTATTTATTTTTTGGTATATAACAGTAACCTAACAAAACAAATTTTTTCTTTTTCTCTATAAATTAAACATATGTTATATTTGGAGAAAAATATTTTGCTAAAATGGATTAGAAAAAACTAAAATGACTATTCAAGTGTTGAGATTTTTTTTTAATTAAAAGTAACCTAGACAATTTAATTTTTTCTGTTTCTTTAGAATTAAAAATAATTGATGTTTTAGAAAGAAAAGTTCAGTATATAAAACTAGAGAAATAAAAACCACAGCTCCGGAGCTGGAAAGCTTAAACTTTTTTTGAACATTAAAGTAGCTAAATAAAACTTATTTTTGTTTGTTAATTAAATACATATTTTATATATTATAGAAAGATTGACATAAGTATTAAAAATGAGAAATATTAAAAAAAATTTATAGTTTCAGGGTTGGAAGATTGAGAATTTTATTTTGGTAAATAAAAGAAACTCAATAAAATATTTTGCTTTCTTCTTAATTAAAAAAAAAGTAAAATTTATATTCGAAAGGCCTTTACTAAATTTTTATATGAAAATCTAATTTAACCATAAACATTGGCACTCATTAGTCTTACGAAGCTTTGCGATATGTTGCATGTTATGCACAAATGAAGGTAGGTAATTAGTTTGTTTTGCATGCAGATGTTTTAAAATTAAAATTTGTTTAAGTACTATTAGGAATATGTATTTAATTCAGTTTTCGGTGACGCCATAAATATGATAAAGGTTGGACAAATTTTAAATTTATATACAGACAAAAGTTGCGTCAGATATGGGTTAATAAATTTCCATTAGAAAGTGCCGCTCTCTGTTAAAGTCATTTCTAATTAATTTCTCCTCATGCATTTTAAAAATGTATATAATATATAAGCTACAATCATGTACTTTGTTATAAAAATACCCGAACACGAATAGTTTTATTTGCATGAGCTTCAAGCATCAGTGCTGCCAGAAAAGTGAATTGCTATAACACTAAAACTACAACGGTGTTTAATTGGTTGCATCACAGTGATGGAAAGTGCGATTTAATAATTCTCGACTGTGCTAAAATTGTTTCTCACTATATATTTACTAGAAAAATATTTATCACTTTACAATCTATAAAATATTAGTTCACCAACGAATTTTGATAGCAAATTTTACGAAAAATATTTCAGAAATAATATCAGGTATTTACGGATTATATTTATTCTTAAATTTATCTTCTAATTATGTGGCTAAAGCTTTCAAACAGTCAAAGCAAATTATCCATTCCATTTCATTTGCACAAGTGCATACGGTGGCGTAGGATGAAGAAATACTCTGAGCACGAATTATTATCCGTACTCCTAGTACAAGTATACCACACACTCACTACGCACATTATGCACATTTCGTTCGCATAAACGGAGTATATATACTTTTCTGTATTGGAATCGGCCGTTACTTAAATTAAGAAAAAGTAATTGAGTATATTTTTTGGGTGCTCTGGTGCATATGAGCTTCAGTCTTTAAAAAATACAAATTCAATAAGAAGCAGGACTGCACATAAGTATATTTTATTAGGTGCTTTTTTATATATAACTAATATACAATCATACACTTAGCTATGAAAATACTCGGAGTATTTTTTAGATTACACAGAAGTAAATACAGGAGTATTTTATTAACAAAAACGTCAAGCATCAATACTGCCAAAAAAAGTGATCGAATAAATATACATACTCTGTGTGTAAGTATTATTCGAATTTTTGCGTAAATGAAGAAGAGATATTCTAGTGTGTGGGAACGGCTGAAAGCAAATGCGTGAACGTACGAATTGTTTGTGCTAGAATTATGCATATAACCATATACAAAAATTAAAAGTAAATACTTAAGTTTTTTAAGACTTAAAATCAAACACAAATTCATTAACAAGCACGACAGTTAATAAAATTTTACGCTAAGTTTTAATGAAGACTTTAAAAGATTTTATTTTTTTTAATATTTTTTATTTTTTTATTTTTTTTCATTAAAAAATATTTTTTTACATTTAATTCAAAATACCGTCCATTTTTTAAAATACTTCTAATTTTTTAAACCTCTGTAAAAAAACAATAAAACTGCAAGTCGCGTAAATGTTTTCATGACATCTTTTGTTTTTATAGGTGTTCCGGTTATTAAAATATATTTATTATGACTCTATAAAAAAAACTTTTAACTTAAAGCCTAACATAAAAACTCAGCAATAAAATGGGTAAGAAAAATGTTTTATTAAATTAAAATAGCATGACGGTATTTGAGCACAATTAAAATCACACAAAATTACGCCTACAAAATTACCAAAAAAAAAATAAATAGACACAATTTTAACGAGTCTGCATCAAAAAACAGTGATTTTTCAACACAAGAATATAATATAAGATATTATAATATAAATACAAACTATAAATGAAAACTAAAGCTAAGACTAGGAAATATTTATGATGAACTAGTATTTTCACAACTTCAGACACAAAACCTCAAGACTAATGGAATAAATTAAAAATGAATACATTAAAACAATTTTGGGCACTGCGTTGACCATTAAAACCAAAAAAAAAATTTTAATAGATAAAAATAATAAAAGAAGTTTGTGTGAAATATGGGAAAAATTCACACGAATTGAGTGTAATATAGACCCTTAAAGCAATTATTAAAAATGTCAAACCGATTAAGGAAACTGTGATTGAAACTGTGAGCATTTTTCTATATGCGCTCAACGTATTGAATATATGTGAAACATTTCTATAAGCAAACACTTGTTCTAGCATAAATCCACCACTAACATATTGCACAAATCGGAAAGTTGTAAAATTTTGCAAAAACCTGTGAAATGTGCGCGCACAGCCGATTAACAGTCTTAGGGCCAATTTTCGACTTGCTAATCAACTTGTAATTATTTTTAAGCTCAATTTAAATACGAAATTGTGTTTTTTGGGGCACATTTAAATAATACTTAAATGAGCAACCTTTTGTATTTAAATTATATTTAATATTTAAGAAATTTATTATTCGACATATCGTCCTAATTATTTTTTAATTTGAAATTTATTTGCAAATAAATTTCAAATTAAATTATATTTGACAGCATATGGTTTTGTGCGTGTGTTTCTTTATTCAAAACATGCCCATCAACTTCATGTGGTTGTATTAAAAATAATTTCATTTAATTTTCATAAATATATACAATATAGAATACATAGTTTCATATCAAGGAATAAATGAATAGCAAAATGCTTTCTGATGCTCGCTTGGTTTCATAAAATGTGTCTAATGCAATTTTAATTTTCTACATGTTGATAACCTACATTTTTTGTTTATGTGAAACAGCTGTTAATGCGAAAGCTGCCGTATTTTCAAAGTAATTTAATAACCCAGCTAAAAAAATTATATATGTTCCATATATTTTTAATATATGAATGTATATAACTATATATGAATATGTATGAATTCATGTATGGAAATATATGGAATTATACATGGCAAAACTATTATATATGAACTAATATATGGACTAATATATGAAGTGTTTTATAATATATGAACTCATATATGGAAATTTAATTATGAAGATCTTCATATGTGGATCCATATATAAATATAAGATTTTATATATGGAGCCATATAAGAATGTATGCATACATGATATCTATTATATGATATTATAATAATATTATTATTCTATGAATTCTTTTATAGTTTTTGAAAGTCTGTGCATAAAGTAAGAGGTTTGTGACTGTTCAAAATTTGTGGTTGAAGTCTACTGATGATTTGGTTCAAGCGCCAATGAAATACGTATATAGACCAAGCTAAACCACCAGCAAATAAATTTCAAATTAAAATTAAATTTGGTAAATTGATTTATTGCACAGCAGTGTGCTTTTGTGAATCAAGAGTGTATGAATATGAACTTTGCATACTGTGGAGGGAATTTACACATACATGTATGAAAATGTATGAATATATATAATCATATATACCCTTATACCCTCATTTTTGGGATCCGAACCATATATGGGATATCATATATGCTCCATACATATTTTTTTAGCTGGGAATAAAATTAAATCGGATTTAAATATAATTCAAACTTAAGTAAAAATTAGCTAATTGCGTAATTAAATATTAAGTTAAAAACAGAGTTTTTTATTGATTTAAATTTTATGCTTAAGAAAGAAATAGATTACTATTGAAAATGAGTATAATAAAAAGACCGATACAGGGATCAAAAATTTGAACTACCCAGCTAAAAAAATATGTATGGAGCATATATGACATCCCATATATGGTTCGGATCCGAAAAATGAGGGTATATGGGCATATATGATTATATATATTCATACATTTTCATACATGTATGTGTAAATTAACTCCACAGTATGCAAAGTTCATATTCATACACTCTTGATTCACAAAAGCGCACTCCTGTGCAATAAATCAATTTACCAAATTTAATTTTTTTTTAGACTTGCGAGAGAGGTTGTATTTAATGAAACATTTGTTTGGACAAATAATTCAAAACGAACTAAAAGTCATTTCATTCATCAAGAGGTGTATCAATTATTTAAAAAACACATAAATCATATTCGTACATAACATTTAGCTTAAGAAATCAGATTAAAAACTAATGCAATTAATTATAAAAGAAAAAATAATCCCTCTAACCATAATTTTTAATACAGTGATATGAACTTTGTTTCTTATCTAGAGAATTTTGTTATTTTCTATATAATTAATGACTGGATTATTCTTTTGATTATTTGATATATTAAATGAGGCCACAATGTATAAATTCATACAAGAATGGTTTTTTTGTAACAAAAAGTTTTTCTTTTTCAAACGTTGAGGGTACGCATATAAACTTTGCATACCGTATGTATTTTCTAATGAATTTCCAGTTCAGCAGTGATAAAATTCCAAGCTTTTTTGATTGCAAAAACGATCTTCTGTTAGATATCACGTATGCATACATTCTTATATGGCTCCATATATAAAATCTTTAATTTATATATGGATCCAAATATGAAGAGCTTCATAATTGAATTTTCATAAATGAGCTCATATTTTATAATGCATTTCATATATTAGTCCATATATTAGTTCATATATAATAGTTTTGCCATGTATAATCCCATATATTTCCATACATTTATTCATACATATTCATATATAGTTATATACATTCATATATTAAAAATATATGGACCATATAGAATTTTTTTAGCTGGGTAATTAAAACTTAAGTATACATAGTCTGGGTGATTTAAAATAGGGAAATCGAATAAGCGATGTTTGTCACTCTGTACGTGAAATATGTGTTCCGAATCCCACAGAAAACCTAACGCAGCAGATCCTTAATATACTGGTATTGAAAATAATCAAAGTCCAAAAGACTATTTCAGAGCTGGAAAAGTGAAATTTTTTTGTATATAAAATTAACTACTTTTTCTTTATTAATTAAGCAAACTCGTATTTTCTATTCTAAAAAGAAGTAGATTAGTATTTTACAATTAAGCAAAATCAAAAGACAGTTCCAGGGTTGGAAAATTTTAACTTTCTTTTGGTTACAGAAGTAACCAACTAAAACTGATGTTTTTCCATTATTAATTAAATATATTTTATATATTGCAGCAACACATCCAAACAAACATACCAGCGCGAATTGACATAATGTGGTCTTAATTTGCAACTCTGCATATTCGCCTTGTATATTTGTTAGTGTAAAATTTCCTGCTGTCAGAATATTTCTTAACGTTTTGATTCATTTGACAGCAGGGAAATTATGTCAGCTGGCGAATTAAAATCACCTTACATGAATTCGCCTTGAAACATACTTTAAAATTTGCAATTGAGGTCAACAGCTTTGAAAGCTCTTAAATTTGTTCTTGTTTCTTTGTAAAGTAAGAGTAAACATTTTTGTCGCCGAGATCTGATTGGCTGTTGTGCTCTATATTGTGCTCTTGTCGGTGTAAAAGCACAAAACCTCTTTTGTTAAAGTTGGCTGATTGTGCTTGGACGCAGCTGTATTACAGATATTTTTAGTCTAATGTTCTTCATGTTTGTGTAATTATTATATACAAATCTGTTTATTTACTAAAATAATAAGCTTTTGTTGCTGCTACTTAAAACATCAATACCTATTAGTTACCTATTAGTTAAGCGAAATAATTTTCAAACTTTATTATATCACGAAAATCGATCATTTGCGATTGTTAATGGTAAATTTTCGCCAAAAAATTAAGTTCGAAAATTATGTCGCTTAAGCTTTTTTTGTGGTTATGGCAAGATACATTGACATCATGTAACTTAATTCTTATTAATTTTTTTATAAATGAAAAAAACATGATATAGGTATATCGCAAAAGAACATTCATAGCTGCAAACTAAATTAACCGATACGTTCCAATTCATTTATTTTGAACAAAATTAAAAAAAATTATGTGGCAATAAAATGTTTACCTAGTCTACCGATATAATTGAATGTGCAATGTTCGCAATGGAATGTGTGAATTGAGACATTAAACAGTTTTGTAATGTTCAATTCTATTAATGAACGTAAGACATGAAATCAACAAAATTGCCATGGTATCAAGTTTTCCACCCCTGCAGATAACCCATCGAGAAATTTGCAAAAAAAAAATTAGTGCTTTTCATATAAATTTTATAGCCAAGTCTTTAGTCTGAATTTTAGACACAGAGAGTTTATTTAAACACATTTAGCACTCATCAGCTTTTGATTCTCAAAATTTGATATTGATATTGATATTGATAATTAAACAGAAAAAGGCAGGTACATAAAAGGTTTATACTACTCTCTTCCTCTGTCGCACAAAATCAAAGCTTGAGTATCAAGAAGAGATATATTTAAAACGACGCACTGTAAGTCGTTATCATAAATTGAGAGCACAAAAGTCGAAGACAAATATTTAAATACATGATACAAACACACTTCACTCCTTTATTGCAACACAGTCATATCTAAAAAAAAAATGAATTTTTGGAGTTCATGATGCAGAAAAATTCGTTATAAAACATTTAATCTTGTGGAAAAATTTCATACAAAAGGATTGCGCCACTCACGTCTTGAGAACAAAATTTATATCTTCATTGAGTTGTATGTAAACTTATTTTCTGCAAAACTGGCCGTTTTGAGTTATGTCTTTCTTGCAATGTGCCCCAGTTCACATTAGTCAAGATTTATTAGTAAACTATCTTTTTTGAACTCTCAACGGCGTTCACACAATGCAAGTATTATTTTTCAGCTCATATTTTTTAATTATTTTTGTACGCATGTATACTTTTTTTTAGCATAACGAATGAGAAAGGAAAACGTATTGGCAGTGCATTAAGCTCAGTACTTACTTCTTTTCCCCTCGTCTCTCTCCCTCTCCCTTACAAACTAATCAGCTTAGCGATAATACTTGCATAGTGTAAACTAGGACGAAGCAATTATTAAAGATTGCTTGCGGATATTTTAAACAAGCAAAATGTTTTAGTTATATTATGGATACTTAATTCATAGAGTTTTCGGCTTCGGCGTTATTGTGGTAAGGACTCGTAAACTTTTTACTTATATATATAAGGCGGCGCAAAATGCCCGAAATGGTTTGAGTTTCTTACAACTTTTTATTTTATTTTTTTATTCTTTTTCTTTTCAGTAGTTTGTAACGAAGGCTTGGGGAATTCGTCCAACAATTGAAACTGACAGATTACCAGGAATTTATTTTGTCAAGAAGCAGAAGAATAATTGGCCCATATTTTTTTGAATATGAACACGGTGTCACTGTTTCCATCACTGGTGTTTGTTATCGTTGTTAAACTTCACTGTAAATTCCTCAAGTCTTCTTTAAAAAATACTGAAAATATACAATCAAAAAGTTATAGGGAATTCAAACCTCTTCGGCCATTTTGCGTCACCCTTTATATATGGGAATTCAAGTTGCTTTAAGGCCCAACTATAATATGAATAAGCGAACTTAAGCAACTGTGCGTTTACATATAAAACGTATGTGGCAAACTATAATGTACTTATGGAACTTTTCGTCAAGTTTTGTCATATGTCATTTGCTTAAGCTAAGTGCCAAACTGAACGCACATTCCGTACGGAAAACACTGTTTGTGATTTTTTAAACTCAAGCAAACAGCATCAGAAAATATTCATTGATTCTAAATATTTTTTTATTGTTTCTTATTTTAAAGAAAGAAAGCAAAACTTTTATTTATTTATTTCTTTTGCAATGCACATATACACACATACAAATGAGTGTATGTGAAAACAAGTAATAAAGTGGTGGATATAATTATACGTGAATTTTTAATAGATTAGGACATTCCAACAAGTTAATTTGATTGAATTGCATTCATTTAGTAGTTATTCATATTATAGTTGGGCCCTTAGATATGGGTAAGCAGATCGCTATCGTAAGGGAGCTCAAGTCCAAAAAAAAAATCCAAAATCTTGTGTCATGCTCTTTAAAATACATTATTTTTTTTCGCATAATATTTTTCTACACTCCCCCATTGTGCGTACCATCACTCATCATGATGATGATGATTCAAAAGTTAAATCATTTCGGCAACTCATTGTATGAATTATGGCTGTCTGACAGTTTTATTAGAAATAAAGAAATAAAAATATGAAAGCAAACAAAAAGCCGTTAACGGTAATAACACACTTAATAAGTAACGCGATTAAATAAACTCCACAATTAAATAATAAAATAACCAGTATTTTTGAACAAAATTAGTGTGTACGAGTATATGGCATTAACCTAGAAGTTGTTGTTTATATATTTACGAGTATTTTTGGCAAAACCGTCAACATTCATTTATTGTACAACAACATCATATTCGTGTTTAAGTAAATTTGAATTGTAGGATTTAGAAAACAATTCACTTGTACTATTGGTTTGTTTGTGTTTTCTTCGTTCTTTAATTTATTGCTTTCATTTTGTAATAAAATTAAGCAATAAAATATTTAAATCATTAAGAAATTATTTTTCAAACAAAAACGCAACGCAAAGTTATTATAATAATACGAATAACTCTTAATAAAAACACTTTGATTTGAATCGCTATATTTTCCTAAAACAATTATGTTGTCATCACAAAAGGTAATTTATGCAATTTGATATTTCTGTAAACGTTAATTTAAAGAGAAGGAGTGCCTTATAAAGGAGTTTGAGGCCAAGTAGGAATTTGTAATACCTGCATAGTTAATCAGATTGTGCAGGATGACTTTAACTGATTCAAAATTATTAGAGAAAACTGGAAATGATTCTTCCGAGCAATTCACTTTACAAAGCGGCTTCAGACAAGGCGTTAGCCTTTTATACAACCTCTTCAACATTTTTTTGTAGAAAGTAAAGGATATTTTGATGTGTAAACATCTATACGCTAGGGTATAAAAATCTTTTTCACAATACAATCACAAATTTTGAGTAAGATCGTAAAGCGTTATCAAATCGGTATGAGTATGTTAGTGTAATCATACGAACAAGAAGTACAGATAAACTTAACAGCTGCATAGAAACACACTCAACCGAATTTTAAAGCATACCTTCAGGAGCAATGTTAATTACAATAGAAATTTCTTGTGAAGTGTAATAGTGTTGCCAGTGCGGATAATTTTCTTAAAAAGTTGAAAAATATAAAATAAATATAAACTTTTATATAAAAGAGCGTTTTAAATGTCAAATATTTGTTTAAAAGATATAAAGCAGTCTTTATAAAGAATTTATCATATTATATTATAAAATATCTTCATTACGTACTGTTGCCTTACACTGAAGCTGGTGCACGACAATTGGGTAATAATCTCCATCTCATGCAAATTATTATGGGTGGAGATTTTAATACAAATGTTTCAAACCCACACTCTTAAGTTTTATCAAAATTTTTATTTGACGTTTTCCACTACTATAGATGCAGTTTTTCATAGATTTTTAAATACAGTAGAGTCAAAAATTTATATATCTTATTTTAGTTACCATAAGCAAATATTAAAAAAAATTTTCATTACTCGATGTTTACATATCTCCCCTGTGATCAGACTCACATTACTTTTTTTGTAGAAATATATTTTTAATATCAATGAAACGGGCCTTATTGGAAAGAAAAATTTTATGAAATTAATGTTTAAATATGATTTCTGCCTTGTGGCCGATAGGGCTTTCGCGTAGAAGTCGCAATCTAGAAACCCAATTTTCAAAAACTTTTCGCAGCATTTGCGACCGTATTTCGCCGATAGCTCTTCGAATGTTGATTTCCAGGTGTTCAATTGCTTGTGGTTTATCAATGTAGACAAGTGACTTAACATATTTCCAAAGAAAATAATCCAATGGGGTTAAATCACACCATCTTGGAGACCAGTTAATTGGGCCATTACGTGAAATAATTTTTTTATCAAAAGTTTCTTTGAGTAAATCAATTGTGGCTTCATCCTGTTGTAACCACATATCAACTAAGTTAATGCCACGTAATTGAAGTACGAAAAAATTTCGAATCATGTTCCTATACCTTTAACCATTGGCAGTAACATTCTGACCATCATCTTTTTTGAAAACATATGGGCAAAGGACTCCGCCAGCTTATAAAGCGCACCAAACAGTAATTTTCTGTGGATGTAATGGTTTTTCGACAAAAGCTTATGGATTCTTCACACTCTCAATGCAACAATTCTGCTTATTTACGTACCCATTCAACCAGAAATGGGCTTGATCGGAAAAGAAAATTTTGATTGGAAATTCAAAATCAATATCAGTTTGTGTTTTAGCCCATCCGCTGAATTGGCGTTGCATACGACCGTCGTTTGGCTTTAATTCCTGCATAAGGCTGATGACAGAGTGGCCGCTAGAAGCGAAGCGAAGATAGAAGCGATAATAGTTTGTGCTATATCATGCTATAAGATTTCTTTTGTTTACATTAATTTCTTCTGTAATACATTTTTAGGTATCCACTTCTATTACTTTAAGATTTTCAAACTTAACACACAAGTTTCTTATATTTCGTTTAATTTAATTTTTATTTGATTTTAACACACAAAAGTTTATTAAATAATCACAATTTCACAAAGAAAAGGCATGCACAAAAAGGAAAACCGAAAAATGCCATGACAGAAAAACAAAAACAAAAGAAAAGAAGCTACAACGTGCTACAAACCAATACACAACCTGCTTTGTAGCATAAACTCGCATGTAGTTTCGCTCGCACTCTGACATCTTTTGAGCGATCACATAAGAAACCACAGGCGGTGGTTTGTAGCGCATTGTAGCACCATTTTATATTATAGCTTTTAGCGGCCACTCTGTCGTCAGCCTAAGTTGAATCTTGAAAGCTTCTAAGCCAAGACCTTTTCATAAAATCTGCCAAAAAGTGGAAGGACACAACCCCAGTTGCTGAGAACAACGACGAATTGATTGATTAGGATAATTCTCAATGCTTTGCTGAACAGCGGCTACAGCTTCTTCAGTGCGCACTGTTCGGCATGTCATGGGATGCATATTATCAGTAACAGTAAATGTGGTCCAAAAACGATCTTTTGTTCTTCGAATTAGCCGCTTTGAAGGACGATTATGTACGCCATAAGTACACAATGAGTTTGACGAATGGAATATTTATTTTGATTAGAAATTTCAACTATTTGCACGCGTTGCTCTGCTCTAAGTCGATTCATAAGTCCTTATTTACACTATGAAAGTCTTATTGATAAGCTGCTCAAATAAAGCAGTGATGCCAACTTAAATTTGTGACACTCTAAAAAAATAAGCTTTAGTATGTGTCGCAGCAGTAAATAGAAACAGCACAAAAACGGCTTCAGAATTGAATAAAGATGTTTTTTTGTCAGGTTTTTGTTTGAGGCTGTTTAACTTATTCTATTTGTACAAGTAATTCTCAGTAAGATTTTGACAGTTTTTCTATAAACATTTTTAACTTTTATCAAAGATTTTTTGGTTTAAGTCTACCAACGAGTTAAAAGGGAAAATGATAGGGAAAATAGATTGTGAAGGAAGAGATAGAGGAAAGCTTCATTCTTTTTCAACTTTGCTTTTGTCTTTTTTTGCACATTTTTAATATTTCAGTGTTACAGCGCCTCTGGTGTTAATGAGGCGTAGTGCTCGTATTATTTTTATAACTGTGTTAGTAGCCTTTTTTTTGGTTTTTTTAATTTGCCAATGATTTTGCTATACAATGCCGTTGAAACTAATGTATTCAGTTCAGTGACTAGTGTATATGCCTTCATCACCTAAACTTTCCAACAACAAATGATACAAAGGAACACTAATGCACCTCAGAAAAATGCATGGTGTTACCGACTAGTGGAGACCGGGCTCGACCCCATGACCTTCGGTTTTGTAGTCAACATGCTAAATACTTCAGCAAACGTTACCCTCAAGTTTCTTAGGCAGAATCGAACAACAACCATAAATTCTTAATTTTTTTTATTAATAAAAACAATCATTATAAGAATAAGAAAAAAATTTTATAGAAAAAATTAAATTATATTGATTAATAGTGATACTTATAAATGTCTTTGCCATATACCTTTTCATAGAAAATTTAAGTTAAATAGCTGATGTTAATAAGAATCTCTACCCAAGTAGATAGACTAGGGTGCTGATGAAGTGCGTGGCTGCAGAACGGCACAGCACAGAATAACAACAGAAAGTAAAGACTAATGAAGCCTTAAGAAACATTTTGAAATAAATTGTAAATGTTTTTTTAGAATTTAAAGAATTTGATTTTTAAATGAAAAATATTAAATAATATTGAAACACAAAAATGGACGATGCAACACTCATCACTTTACTGAAAAACTACGACCCTTCTGGTCAGAAACAGCTGATAAGTTAAAAATATTCTAACAAACACTAGCAGAATGGAACAATTAGCTATTTTGGAATGTTGCCACACCTTCATTATCAATTTTCCTTGTGCTTTGTCCACTGT
Organism: Tachina fera; assembly: GCA_905220375.1. NCBI lineage: Eukaryota > Metazoa > Arthropoda > Insecta > Diptera > Tachinidae > Tachina > Tachina fera. The sequence continues at coordinate 94,616,234 of LR999967.1, read as the reverse complement.
TTGTAGTGTCAGTTAATATAGATTTCTGTTTTATGTACTCAAGTTTTCAGTGGAAATGGAATATGTGAATTATTTTGATTCATCGTATTACAATTTGCTGAAAGCTTTTTTTTTGTATTAAAAGCTCAATTTTACCATCTCTAAATTTAAAACAGCCCTGCCATTGTCCTTTGTTCTTGAGTACTTCTGCACAAGGCAGTTAATTTGTTTATTCTTTGCTCTATTTAAGAAAAACTTTATAAAATTTATTACTTTTATTAAATTAAAACAGTTTTTGTTTAATTTCAAGTAACTCCAACCTGAGTTATAATTGAAATTATGCGCCATGTGTTTAAGCATTTGGATTTTTAATTTTCATTTATTCTTTTATGTGTCATTTACACCTTCGAAGTAATTTGGTTTTTTTTTAAATATTAATGTACAATTAAGCAATATATATTGACCCTAAATATTTGTTTTTGAAGTAAATGTTGTCAATGATTGTGATTTAAGAGAAACAAATGTCATGCACACCTGGAAACTATTTTTAATGCATTAAAAAAAGCAAGGCTGGACAATAGAAAATTATGTTAAAATTTTTATTTTGTTATTCATGATTGGTATTTTATTATTATTTGTTAACTTAATGGGAATATGACAGTTTTATAATTTGGTTCCTTTTGTAAGACTTTCAAATAATTTTCAAGTTAAATGTATAATTTTATTATTTAATGCTAATGAAATTGTTTGAAAATTAGACTTATACTTTTACAAAATAATTTCCAAATGATTTAAAATTTATGAAAAAAAGTATTTTGAATTTCATTTTGATATCCTTTCACCGATAACGAGACATCCTGTAGACTTGTTAGCTGAAACAAAGTATTTTTCTTTAGCTTTTTAATCCCACCTTTGCTTAATTACTGCTAATAATAATTTTTTATTTTAATGAATTAATATAAAAATTATTATTAAAACACTCCTTTAAAAATGTTCATGTTCTTTAAACACATTATACAACAAGTATTTAAACATTAAACATATTATTTTTCTTTCTCTTTTTAAAACAATTATTGCGTGCTGACACACATTGCGCTGGTAAATTATTGCCCTCTTACTGGCGTAATAATTTATTGTTGCGGCTTAAACGCAAGCAATCTACAACTTTAGCATTAGTCGTATCTTGACATTACGGGGGCGGTAAAGAAGCCGCTTGTGGCAGCATTTATAAATATGTAACTGAAGAGTTTTAAAAATTTTGTATACTAACTATAAACTTAGCAAGCATTTCATACAATCCATTTAGTCCTTAGTCCTATTATTATAAAAATAAAAGCATTAAAAATAATCAGCTATCATAAGGTGACCATACGTCCTCTTTTTTTTTAAGGACAGTCATTTATTTTAACTCGCTGTCATTTATAAAATCTGTGTACTCTTTTTGTCATATTTTTTATTATCAGTCATCTTTTGTCATCTTTAATATTAAAAATAAATGGAACAATGTAGCCTCACTTTCATTTGAATACTCTAACTATCAACCAAGCTGACAGTTGTAATAAACAGCTGTCTTATGGGTTTATCTGGTACCCAGGTAATTGGTTAGGAATTTATTTTTCTTTTTGTAATTATATAACATTAAACTATTAAAACAAATTTTTTATTTTTATCCATAAATTATTTTTTTTTATATTTAAGCCTGGTACTCTGGTCACAGTTTCGTGCGAAATGCTGTCAAACTACATAAAAAAGTATTTGGTATGAAAAATTTGAGAAATAAATTTTCAAAAGTGTACTCTGTTCTTGTTGCGAAAAACACGTAAAATCATATTTTTCCATGCAAAATTAATCTGGCATCATTTAAGTTTAACTGCGAAGCAACATGAGCAGTACTTTTTTCGCACGGAATTTTAACAATGTTGCATATTTTCAAGCAATAAAAGCGGGAAATTTATAAAAAAATAATAGCGAGTTGGACTACATTTAGTACATGTCAAACTTTTCACATGAAATAATCAAAGTACTGAAGATTTTTCACAGCTTCGAACAGAGTACCAGCCTTTAGGTAGAAATGTTTTGCTGAAAGAAATCAGAACAAACTAAAAGGATGATTCCAGGGCTGGCAAATTTGTTTTTTGTTTCTCTATATAAAAGTAATCAGGTCAATTTAATCTCTTCTTTTTCTTTAAAAATTAAAAATACTTCATGTTTTAGAAAAAATAATGCGGTATACGAAATTAGAGTTTCAGAGTTGGAAAGCTTAAACATATTTTGCCACATAAAAGTAACTAGCTGAAAATATTTTTTGTTTTGTAATTTAAATTTATTTTATATTTCAGTTAAAATTAAATTGTTATTAAAAATTAAAATAAATCAAAAATACGATGCCAGGGTTGGAAAATGTATTTATGTTTGTTATTTAACAGTAACTTACTAAAACAATTTTTTTCTTTTTCCCTATAAATTAAACTTATTTTATATTTAGAGAGAAATATTTTGCTTAACAAAATCAGAAACAGCTAATATCATGATTCCAAGGTTGGAAGGTTGGATTGTAAAGACTGTTAATTTGTAAGTGCAAAATGTTCACGTCTCACGATGCTCCCAATACCAAATTTAGAGCGAAAAAATTAGTTTTTTTAAATGATTCAAAAATGAAAATTTTGGATGGTATTTCAATGACAAGCCTCCAAGGTACACAACGGTATAATTATTTTTTTTATATTTGCAATATTATAACTGCAGTATTCTTTTAAACAGAATCAAGTGCTTAATTTTTTTTAATAAGACACCAGTCGATAATATTGAGGTTTGGAGAGCTTATAACATGAAGTGAAAACCTTTTATGTACTATTTGTTAGTTTTATAATATTACATACAATAGAGGTATGTATTTTGTTAGAAAAATATGTATGAAAATTAAAATGTATTTTTTAATTGTGCAACTTTGCAACATGTGTTAAGATTTCCGTTAGATTTTTAAAAGTGAATTTCACCAGCTTGCGCTCCAATTTTTGTGTCGTCATATTCTACAACATGTGAATTGTTAAATATTTAACAAATCAGCTGCCGATATATGCCTTAACACTTCATATCGAATCTTTAGGTTGCAGTCTAGCACCAAAAGGGATTTGTTCAATGTTTGGTATGCAGAAACGGCTCAAAAGAAAAAGAATGATGATGATGATAATATTTTTCTATTTCCCAGTAAGGCCTCGGGAATTTTTTTGGATAAAGAAACGGTGGACGGACCCTCAACATAGAAATTCGGCCGATTTTGCAAACTGCTTATAAATAGAAGAAGGCAATGATCAAAAAAATCAAAATTTAAATCTCTTGGGAACACTTACTACCCAGACCAGTTAGCAGTTGCTGCTGCAAGTACTCTTTATAGGGCAGGTAAACGAGTTACTGGCGAAGTTATTACAACCATAGATATGAGATGCCACATGTTAATTATTTAAAAAAAAATACGAAACGTCTGAAACAAAAATAAACTTTTCTTTTTGTAAATTTTTTGATTATTTCTTATTTTTTGTTTATAAAAATTAATATGCTTATAGGTACTTTTAAAAGAGAGTTACGACTTTTTTCGCGCTAAATGTGTCATTCGAAACACTGTGCGCCTACAACAAACGTAGGTAAATTTACATTCAACGCACAAGGGTGGTTAACCTTTAAGGGCCGAAATTGGCCAGCTATATATAAAGGTAAAGAGGGTCAATTTAATTTTTGTTTGTTTAGAAAGTAAAAATAATTGTTGTTTTAGAAACAAAAGTTTGGGAAGCTTGAACTTTTTTTGGTACATTATAGTAACTAAACAAAACAATTTTTTTTCGTTGTTAATTAAATACATATTTCTATATTAGAGAAAGAAAGACATTAGTATTAAAAATAAAATAAAAAATAGTTCAAGGTTCGGAAGTTTGAAACGGTTTTTGGTATTTAAAAGAAACTAAATAAAACAATTTAACGATAAACATTCAAAATCTAATTTAACCATAAACATTGGCACTAATTAATCCTACGAAGTTTTTTTTGATGTGTTAAGTAGATATTTTAAAATAGAAATTTTCTTAATAACCATTATAAATAAATATTTAATTAAATTTTCGGTGGAGGGGTCAATGTGGTAAAGGCTGGCAAAATTTTTAATTTATATAAACATATACATAAGTATATGCAGATTTAAGTTGCTTTAGATCTGGTTGAATAAAGTCCCACTAAAAATTGCTGATCTCTGTTAAAGTCTCTACTTAATTTTTGCTTATATGTTTCAAAAAGGAAAAATATTAATAGCACAGGTCAATACGATTTCTGAGGTCGGTACTTTGAAAGTAAATTTTCGTGCAGATGATACTGGTCTCCAGTGCCTATAAATTAGTTTTTTTTTTTTGAATTGACTCTGTATCTCGAGATCTCCCGTTATGAAGAAAAACGATGATGCTGCATCACATAATTTGCATTTACTTGAAAGCAAGTTCTTCGATTACATAAACAAATGCACAGAAGGCTAGGAAACAATTGGCCTTTAAATAACGTCAGCATTAGTTTTGTAACAGTCTTATAGTTTCGGAGATATTTAGAAAGTTTTATACAAAACAAAATAAATTTGAATGAGAAATAATTTCTAAGTTCAGTAATTTCAATTATTATTGAATGAAATTTTTTTTATTAATTAATTTGAGTTTCTAAAGAAGAGACGAAAAATTAAACTAGACTTTATAGCTGGGGGAAGTACCGACACTTTTCTATGCAGCCACGCACTTTATCAGCACCCTAGTCTATCTACTTGGTTAGAGATTCTTATTAACATCAGTTATTTAACTTGAATTTTCTATGAAACGGAATATGAGAAATGATTGTTGTGTACATAATTGATTTCATAGCAAATTTAAGTTAAATAGCTGATGTTAATAAGAATCTCACCCACTAATTATTATCTTGACGGCACCAGGTCAAAAATACTTGTGTGGCAACACTCTGTTCTCGAATAGCTGTTGTTGTTATTTACATTTACTTTCATTACATACATACTTTTACCATTAGAGATGAAAAAAAGTCAAGCAATGTAGTAAAGTAAGAAAATAAAAAAATATGTTGATTATTGAGTTCTTGTTTCAACTTTTTTATTTGTTGAGCTTCTCATTTGTTTAAATGAAAGTTTATAACATAATAACTCTAGTTGTTCTAAGAAACTTTTGGATAAAGGTTCCCTGATGATTTGCATTAGCAACAGTGAAATGCACATAGGATCCAGCTAAACCCTTCAATAAACAATTTCAATGTATTTTTAATAAAAAATTATTTTACTGAATAAGTAAAATAATAATTTGTTATTATTAGTGCGTTAATAAATTTTAAACTTACACTCAAAAAAAAAGACATGTACTTTTGTTAAAATTTTTTTTTTCTTAAATTCAAGTAAAAAAAATTTCTAAGGTTAAGTAATTTTTTCTAATTTTAAGTAAATTTTTACAAAAATCTTGTAAAAATTACTTAATATGAGTAAAAAATAAAAAGTTCATATCCTCAAAAATAGTTCACAAAAATACACAATAAATTTCTCACGTTTCAGGAAATGTTTACTGACTTAAAGGAAATATTTACTAAGAGTAGGAAAATGGTTATAAACTTAAGGAAATTTTATATTAAGGACTAGTGAATTACGTTTTAAATCAAAAAATAAACTTAAGGAAATGAATTACTCCTGATAAGTTCATGAAATTTTACTTACTTAAAAGATGTAAAAAGGTATACTAAATTTTAGAAAAATATTTAACAGTTTTAAGTATTTTTTCTTTGAATTATAGAATTTAGTATTAATTTGCATTTAGCAAAAAATCAAAGTAAATTTTTCATATTTTCGAGGAATATTTGAACTTGAAATTTATTTTCTTTGTAAATAAAATAAAATCTTAAAATTCAATAATTTCAATGCTTATTCAGGCTGCCTTGTTAGGCAATTGGTTAGAGTGCTTGCTTATCAATCAGAGGGTTGCTGGTTCAATACTTGTCAACTCTCAAGGAATTTATATATATGTATGGTGAATTATAATTAAGAATATAATATGAAGATAATATAATAAATAACATATCATTTGGCATAGAATTTATTTAAAAATAAAAATAATTACCAGAATTAAAGACAAAAAACTTAATAAATTTGAGATCAAAGACGAAAAAAATTTTTGCAGAGCTCCGAATTTTATGGGAAAATTTTACTAGAAATTTAGTAAATATTTTACTGTTTTCAAGTAAAAAACAGCTTTGGCGCCATACGACAACTTTTTTTTATTCAAATTTGGAAAATTTTCTAAAGTTTTAGTTAATTTTTTTGAGTGTAAATTGTAACAATTCTCAATAAAAAAAAAACTAATTAAATTTTATTTTGTTGACCTGTGTAATGTATGTGTGTTATGTATTTATATATGTAGGCATGTATATTATCTATACGTTCTTCGGTGAAGAGTATATGAAATTTGGCTCGGACAAATGTAGCACACTTACTTGTTTTGGAATTAACTTCTACGATATCTTTGAGAATACTTGGTAGATTAGCAAGGGTTTTGTTGCGCTTTCGAATTATTTCTTTTTTCTCAAATAGAGTAACCCTTTCTGAAGTATACTAATATATGTCGTGCAAGTGCGATAATTTTTGAAATAACGGTACATATACCTCGAAAACTAGAGCTAAAAAAATCAACATTTTCACCAAAAGCTTACATTTTCCTCACAAAAAATAGACCGTAAACATGTGTTATTTATTTATTTATTTATATTAATGCTTACGGGAATTAACTTGTTACTTTTTTATTTATAACAATTTTGTAAAATCTTTCATACTCTAATAATACAAGTCACTGGCACAGTTGTATCTGTGCCATCTTGCAGATATTTAATAGCATCAACTAAAGTTTGGACATCTTTCTTTTCCTATTCAGGCTGAGTGCATAATTTTGCGTAGTTAAGAAGACATTTTGGTATTCTCAAGCACGTAAATATTTTCACATGTAAAATTTAACCAACAAGAAAAATAAAACCCCCAATTCCCAGAAGTCACACAACAACAAAAATTCATCATCAACGAACCAAAACGAATAAGTATGTGATATAAGAAAAAACTTATTGAATTTCAATGTGAAATAAAAATGCTAAGGGAAAATTAAGCGAAATAGAATTTTTTTTGGTATTTAATAAAATTCATTCTCTTATAAAATGTGATCAGAGATGTCAAAGATCTCTGGGTCAGTAGAATTTCTGTTCACACAAAATAAAAAAAAAAAACGAAAACCGCAGACAACGTAAATGAAATTTTATTTAAAGATTAAAAGAGACTCTTTTTTCCCTCAATCTTTCTTTTTGATGGGTTTTTTTGGGTGTGTAAACATGTAAAAAAAAAATTAAATCACAAAGAAACACATTCTGCGAGGAGGAACATGATGATGTTGTGCGATGACAGCTGTTATTTGTGTTTGAATATGATGATGTTCTTAAACGTGGAACAATGCCATGTAAAAAACAAAAAAAAAAAAAACAACTGACCACAACAATTATTTAGACACAAAATGTGAGACAGGAACACCAAGAATAGTTAAGACGGAACAAAAAAAAAACAATCCCAAGTGAAGTTTCACTGGGATGAAGATGAACAAAAATTATATGCTGCCACTTCTTTTTTCAGCTTGCATGTCTATAATTATTATTTGTGGGATTTTTATTTAAGGTTTCATCAAATTATCAAAACTGTAAATTACAAAAATACCCACAAACATAATTTTGTTTAGAAATTCAAAGAACACATAAGAATCATGTAAAAATAAAAAAATACATGAGATTTCTTTAGTAATTTTATTTGTATTAATTTTTTTTTATCATGTGTGAAATATGTTTTTCCTCCATTCAACATCAACATTTTAACTTTAATGTGTGTTGTCACTTTCTACAATAAATTTCTTCGCTACAGAAGAAATTTGACATTTTTGTTTCCCTTTTCAAAATTAAAGTCATGAGAAAACAAAAATTAGGCTAATAAGCGTATTTATTAAGTAGTAATTTGTTAAATGTAGTTTTTTTTATTACTCCTACATACGCGTATAAATGTTTAAAGTCTTAAATAAGTTAGTGCAGTTGTGTGCATAAAAAGAGCAAACGCAAGGCAGAAATTAAAACCCTGTTTACACAAATCACGCATGGGACTTTTCTAGAAAATTTGTATGAAAATCACTACTACAAAAAATTATGGCCCGTCCCATGATGTCGAACGATCGAATACTTATGTATATTGAAAACAACAATAAATTTTCTAATGTTATTGTTGTTTGCAATACCAGTTGTCGATCGAAAAAAATCGCTAAAACGAAAAAAATTGCCAAAAAATAAAAAAACGTCAAAAACCGAAAAAAATCGCCAAAACGAGAAAAAAAGTATCAAAACTAAAAAAAATGCCAAGATAAAAAAAAATCCAAAAACCGAAAACATCGCCAAAACAAAAAAAAATCTCAAAAAATTAAAAAACGTCAAAAACGAAAAAAAAATTAAAAAATATATTTTATAAAGGCTAAAGTTCGTATTTAATTACATATCTCGTGTCCGTACGGAACCCTTCGTGTGCGGGTCAAAGTCGCACTTCACTGAATTTATTTTAGTTTAATATTTGCTTCCAATATCAAAACAAAAAAAAATAATTCTCCATAATTTGATTAAATTTTTTAAAATCCCTACTGTAGCTGGTGTGAACTAAAACTTTAAATATTTCAATTAGTCCAAAACAAAACTCTGATTATAAGATTACAATAAAAAATTCTCCATAGTTTTATTATATTGTTTATATCTTTACTGTGACTTAAGCAGAACGAAACGTGAATGACTTTATTTAAGCGTTGGCAAACAAAATTTTTGATATTTGATTAAAATCTTGTATTGTTACTGAGACGGATGTGACCAACACTTTTAATATTTCAATTAGTTCACAAAAATTTGAATATAAGATGTCACTGGACTGATAACAAACAAAAATTATCCATGATTTCATTAATTTTTTTTATTCTTTACTGTGACGGGTGTGACGAAAAATTTTAATTAGTTCCATTCTTTCATTAAATTTTATAAATCCTTACTGTGACGGTTGTTACCAAAATTATTTCAATTAGTCAACAAAATTCTGATTACAAGGTCAGGAGATTGATAACAAACCAAAATGTTCCATAGACTTAATACATTTTTTAAATCCTTACTGTGACGGGTCTGACCAAATATTTGAGTGTTTCATTTAGTCCCCAAAAACTCTGACTATAAGATTTTACTAGAGTGATAAAAAACACACTGAAAACTTTAATTCTTTCTGTGACAGGTGTGACCAAAACTGTTAATATTCCCATTAGTCCACAAAATTGCGATTACGAGATGTTACTAGACTGATAAAAAGCTAAAATTATAAATAATATTTTAATTACTCAATAAAACTCTGATTATAAGACATTACTTAAGCGATAAAAAAAACAAAAGTTCTGCAAAATTTTATTACATTTTTTGAATCCTAACTGTGCTGGGTGTGACCAAAACTGTTATATTTAAATTAATCCACAATACTTTGATTGTAAGACGCTACAAGACTGATAACAAAAATTATTCTCCCTAATTTTATTAAGGGCCTAATTATGTAAAATACAACGCTTACCGTTGACAAATTTTGTATTTATGTATTTTGTTTTTGTAATTTAAATTTTTCCATATAAAATTTTTCAACGCTTGCGTTTTACAAAATTAGGCCCTAAATTTTTTTGAAATCGTTACTGTGACGGGTGTGACAAATTTTTTTTATTTTTCAATTAGTTCACAAAAATCTGATTTTTAACAAAAAGCAAGCAAACAGTATAGTGTTTTTTAGAGATAACGGTTTAAAAAAAGATTAGAATGGAAATAAAAACAAACGTACAATAAGGACCAAAAATGCAAAGAGAGAAAGACAGAGCAGATTGTTCAGTATTTGCTTATGTTTAGGCATTTCAAAATTGATTAAACTAGAAATTTTATTATTTAATTTGTTTATAGCATTAGCATTCTCTTGTGGAGATCAATCAGTTAAACGATTTTTATTTTTAATATTTTCCCGTGTAGGATCGTTTTGCCTAGAATTGAGCGTGATATCATCATGATTTGTGATATCAATCATCAACTACTAAACAAGCAGAATAGTTGCTTATACTTTCCAAATCTTCACAGGAGTACTCTTCTGTTTTGATCCTATCGGACCAGCCCCTTATAAATGCTTGACTTAGTTTCAAATTATTTCGCTCCACTGTGTTTTAAAAAAAGTAAATTTATAATTTTTTAGGTCAATTATCAAAAAGTTTCACTTTTTTTCGAAAAACAGCTTAAATGAAAGGCAAAGTTTTTTTTATTATTAATGACGGTTAAAAATCTATAAAAAAACACATAAACAAAGAATTCTTATTTCACTTTTATTTTGTGATTGCAGTTGGGTGTCAATTTCAAATTATTGCATTCATTTTATTGGGTCAATAATGACATAATTTTTGGCATTATACCACATGTTTGTTGGCTGGCAGTTTCTGCTGCAAAAAAAAGGAGTCTCAAGTAAATGCACATGCAAATGGCGGAAAGAAAAAATAAATTATGTGTTGATTACCACACACTCGTATTTCAGCGTGTAACATTAACGATTTTTGTTTCTTACGAATTTACATACTTTTCATGCAGCCAATCTTGACATGAATAAAAAAAAAAACAGATGCATAAACTTTAAGTAAAAGTCATAAAGCTCTGATTTGTAGTTTTTCTTGTTATACAGTGGGGCGACACATACACACACACTCACACATATCGTTACCTTAATATAGAAAGGCCCTAACGCATTGTTTTTTGAAATCGAGTTTTTTTTTGTATATTTTGGTAGAAGAATATCTAATGTATCGTAAGATGCAAAAATGTGTAAGCATCTAATAATGATTTTTTTTTAATATTGGCTTACGGTAACTAAAATAAGATATATATAAAGACTGCTATATATGTTTTAAACAAATATTTGAAATTTAATACGGTCTTTTATTTAAAAGTTTATACTTATTTTATTTATTTTATATATTTCAACTTTTTAACAAAATAATCCCCACAGGCAACACTATTACACTTCACAAACAATTTCTTTTAAAATTATTATTGCTCCTGAAGGTATGCTTTAAAATTCGGTTGAGTGTATTTCCATGCAGCTGTTGAGTTTCTCTGTACTTCTTGTTCGTATGATTACACTAATACACTCATACATAGCTCACAACGATTTGCTTTACGATTTTCTTTACGATCTTACTCAAAATTTGCTATTGTATTGTTAAAAACGATTTCTACCACCTAGCGTATAGAAAAAAAAAATAATGACTTCGGGCCTTGCTATATTAAGGTAACAATATGTGCTGTGTCACTTATTGCACGTATTTTAAAAGTGAACTACAAAATTTATCACTTTTCCTGCTTTTTCCTCTACTCAGTTAAAATGTTGTAATATATTTTTTTCTTATATTTTACTATTGGTACCTTAGTTCTATTTATTTTTATCTTCAACATTTTATCATTTGACATTTTTATGATAATTTTCGGTGGAATGTTTAACGGAGACAAAAAGAAACATAATATTTCGTGGCTGTTTTGTGTCTTTTGCATAATATTAAAGACTTGAAATATATTTCTTTGTAATGTTTTATTAAACATCTGCAGGCCTTATTTTTTTTTTTAAATTTCAAACCCTTTTTTCTTAAAAAGTAAATTCGTGTGAATTGAAATTAAATTTTAATTTAATTTAACCTCAAAATGAGTTTTTAGGCTATTTTTGCCTCTTCCATGTCGTCGGCGCTGTTCAAACAATTATTTTTAAGTTTTAATTTTTAGTTTTGTTTTTATCTCTCATTTTAAATGGACAGACAGACAAACAGATTTTGGGGCTAATGCTTGGAGGTGTCAAAATTATTTAACACAATTTTTTTTCTTGATGTTTTTCCATTGAGATCAAAATTAAGGCGGGTTATTTGATATTGCATACGAAAGCCGAGTTCAGTTGGTTGAACAATTCATTCACTAAATAGTATTTTAAAGTGCGGAATAGTATTTGAAATTCAATACTCCCTTTTTTTTGGAATGAAGTGTGATTTTTATTGCGGTCATAAACAATTTTGACGTGTTAACTTATTTACATAATGTTGCATCTAGAAAAAAGAAATATTCCCTTTCAAATTTCATTTTAAAAACTGAAATAAATTTTTTTTGGTTCTCAAATTTAATATAGACAATGGGACAAATATGAAATTAAATATTCAAATTTTTGTCTGGACAAAAATTTTGTTCGGAAACAATGAGTGAATCCATTATTATTATTAATTCTTATTATTTTATTTTTACTTCTTAATAAAAAAAGCGTTAAAGCAACTTAATTCGCAAATTAAATATTCGTTCTTACTTACACCCTGTTTGTTTAGGAGGTTTGAGTTAAAAATCTTGGCGTTTTTGTAATAGATTAAAGGAAACTTGTATAAATTTTCTTTAATCTATTACAAAAACACCTAGATTTCTAACTCAAACGTTTTACACAAACAGGTGTTATTTTTTTTAATTTCATCACACAAATTATTACGGAAATTGTAAAAAGAATACGCACATTCTTGAATAAAAACTTAAATCAGCACTCGTGTTATTTGGCATCACATTTGTTTGTTATATCAAACTGCCTGATAGATTGACAATCAAAAGAATATCGAAGTCACACCCATTTTCCTGCAGCCAACAGGACGGAGCGTTGTCTTTTACAATTTGTCTAGTGAATTTTTGAGCGCAACATTGTTGCTTAAAAAATATTATGTTTATAAAACAAATATATTTCAATTTTAAACAATTCAACACTGCGTTGACATTAAGTGTTAAAAAGTGCAATATGATGATTAATGCCAATCCAGCGTCACCACAGCAGTGATTGTTGCAACACCAAGACAATAATTGTGTTTTTCAGTTAGAACTATACAATGAAATTAAATTTATTTAAAAAAAATTATAAATAAATATATAAAATAAATAAACGGGTTTGATATTTCTTTTTCTTTAAAACTGTAATCAAGGCCAAACTTTACAAAGTTGCTTTAATAAAAAGTTCTGTTTGCAACAATGAACTTAAGACTTCTGCAAAAAGCCAGAAACATACTACCAAGGAGCAATTTTCTCTGCTTCAAAATATTAAATCCTGCCTTAGGCTACCCAAGTATGAATAAAAATCATAACTGTGTAATAAGAGTACATGTGCAATAGGGTGGCGTAAATTGTTCGGAGTTAATTTTAGAATAGTATATAATGTTACACAACAATATACGAACAGAGCTAATGTAAATGTTTTTTATAAGGAAAGAAAGTATTTGGCAAACAAAAATAATTATTCAGAACTCTAGATAAAGTACTAAATACACATGCGTAGCACGTACAAGCATGATTAAATAAACCCAGCCAACCTGAGTTTCGAAAATAAATGAACGTTCGCTATAGCCGACAATTCTGGAAACATTCTCGTAAAAAAAAGTTAAGCAACAAGAAACAATTTGTTTCTCTCAATTTTTTATTTTTTTTGCATGTACAACAAAAGAGGAATAACGTTTTTTTTTCCGAGAAATGATTACGCAACATTTGAATGCGATTTATTTACGAATGTTTTGGTTAGCTGGGATTTTTTATTTATTTTCATTTGTGTTTTTATTGTATGTGTATCTTCTTAACAGGCAGAAGCTATTTCATTATTGTTGTTGCTACACTCTCCATAGTCCAATGAAACTATTTCATTAAAATTTTTTCACATATCTAATGATAATTTCAAAAATCCAATGAAAATTTCATGAATATTGTGAGACAATTTCATTGGAATTGCTTCCTTGGTATTTTGTTTTCGTAAGAATATTTTGTTGGATTTATGACATCGACATTTTCTAATTATTAAGAAACCCCTTTATATTTAAGTTATTTCATCTTTTTCACGATATTATTTTATTGTTTCGATGAAGTTATAGCGCTGCATTAATTACACTGTTAAATAAATTTGATAAAGTTTTCAATAAAATAATTTTAACGAAACTGGTTTCATTAATCCAACGAAGCATGATGTTGGTTGAATTTTAATGAATTTTTCATTAAATTAATGTCGAAATTCTGCTGAAAATTCTTTCAGTGTAGGAATACAAGTTGGAGAATCAAAGAGTTTTTCGTTGCGAACTTTCGACATCAGAAATCAAATAATTTTATGCATATGAAAATCAACACAACACCACCGTCGAACGAAGTGCAGCATTCATGACGAACTACATAATAGATTTATTTCTATTTTTATGCCAACGAATATTTAAAAAACAATTGTCTCTTTCTCTTAGCACAAACAATAACAAACTTTATCAATTATAAGAGCTGAGCAAATTCGTTGTTATTCTACCACAAATTTGTGCTAAAAACACAATTAGGACGAACGACGAATTTTGTCCACGTCGGAAAATTTGTCGATAAAAATGCACTGGGTAAATTCGTCATGAGAAGTACAACAACGACGAATAAATAACAACTCTCATAATTGCTAAAAATGGTTATTTTTTTTTGCAAGGTTAGAGACAATTTTTTTTTGTCGTTGGTCGTTGTAAAAAACTTAAATAAATCTATTGCGGAGTTCTCCATGCACGACGAATTTTATTCGACGGCGGTGTTTTATACATTTTCATATGCAAAAATGTGTTTTATTTTTTATACCGAAATTTCGCACCGAAAAATTCGTTGGTCGTCCTAGTTTTGTTTCCAGCATTACTCACCATGGAGGAAATTTGTCTTTCGTCCAGTTGTGTTCCTAGCATGAAAAGGGCGATGCATCTGCTGGCAGAGAACTCAGTCTATCATTAAGTCAGTCAGAACTTGAGTTGTTTATTGTGAAGAATTGTCTATTAATGATTAAATAGAATACCGGCATAAACAGCCCCAGAAACCAGTCGTGAGATAGGATTAATTTTATTTTGAGAGCGTATTTTCTTATGCGCTCTCACACATATTAATACTGATTCTCACAAAAATGTTACCATATGCTAGGAACACAACTGGGACGAACGACGAGTTTTTCGGTGCAAACTTTCGGTATAAAAAATAAAACACATTTTTGCATATGAAAATGGATAAAACACCGCCGTACGACGAAATTCGTCGTGCGTGACGAACTCTGAGATAGATTTATTTCTATTTTGTACGCCGACAAACGATGAAAAAACAAAATTGAGAGAAAATTCTCTCCTTCTCTCTCTGATTTTGTACACACAACAACCAACTTTGTCAAATATGAGAGATGAATTCGGTGAGTAAATTCGTCGTTATTGTGCTTCACACGACGAATTTACGCAGCGAATGCTTATCAGCGAATTCGTCGACGTGGACGAAATTTGTCGTTCGTCCCAATTGTGTTCCTAGCAATACTTTCAATAAATTTCATACAGTTTGAAAACAAAACTACAAAGAAAAAAAGCACAAAAGAAAATAAAACTAAAATCAGAGAGCATTTGAAGTTACTGCCGTCGATTAAGAGATGTTTATATATAATAGCGGAGTAGACGTCGTGGCAACCACTTGTGAATCATTTTAGTAATTTAAGTGGTGTGTGTATTTAAGGTCTTGAATTTATTAGATAAGTGTAATTATTAAATAAAGTGCTATTTTGCAAATTTTCTAGTAAAATGAAAAGCGTTTTAAAAGCCAAAAGCTTAACAAAATGTTAAAAAAAATTGCTTTACAATGTCAGATATCTCTATAATTATTCAGTTTCTCAGTTCGCCACTGCTCTTCAGGATATTTTTCATAGAGATATGCAGTCGTTCTTAAACTAGTACTTTTACACTTACCAGCTGTTTTTTGTCACAAATTAGCAAGTGATTGACAGTCCCAGTAAAAAAAGAGACTCCAAAAAAGTCATGAAAATGTAGAGTTTACGATGCGGAAGTAGTGCAAATTTCGATCCGATCTAATGATTTTTACATAGGGTTGTCATTGCAAGAAGTTCTCTTTTTCGATGCCTGGTCACTGAATTGGAAGCGATATTAAGAAAAATTCCCTTTTTTGTGTTCTACGATATTTTCATCTAGGAAAAATTGTAAATAGTTGCCTTTTTTAACAATTCGTTTCTTTTTATACGAATTTAAGCCCGAAACAGTGCTTTCATGTAAATTTAAGCAAATAATTTTTAAATTTTAGACTAAAAATAATTCATAAATTTCTTTAAAAAAATAAATTTTTTTTAAAATTCTGGTGAGTATTTTCTAAGACTATGGAGGAGTTTCAAGATTTTGTGTGACTAAAATAAGCTTCTACAAGGTTTTTTGCTCACTCTCGGCAAATTAAAAATATCGATTTTTTGGAAGCAATGAAAATGTACTTCCGCTAGAATGACTTCCATTTTTTTTCACTGGGGTGCTTTAAAATATGTTTAGCAGCTTGATAGCATAGGGGTGGTGGTTGGCAGATTCGACTTTATATCAGTGCTGGTCAATAAGAGAAATGTATTCGTGCATGTGTATTCATTTGTATAAGAAACCGATTGATGTTCGGCAATATGGTGCCACTTTGGGCAGCAGCACTTTATACTGATGCTCAAAGTTCATCACTTTGGTTGGGAGGTTTTGGTATATGCATGAATACCCTAGTGAATCTTTTAACTTAATAAAAGAGAAAAGATAAAACTAAATTTTCAATTCTCAACATTAACTGTGATAAAAGAATATTATATAAACGTACTTCTGAAAATAGCATTACCCTAATATAAACATACATACATACACATATATCTAAGTACATTCACACAAGCAATTTGATTTTTATCTTGAACAAAATATTCAAATTGGTGCACTATATTTCCAACTACATAAATGAAAATCAAAATTAAAAAAATTAAACTGTGACAACATCAACACCAGACAAAATAAAAATTACAAAAAAATAGAACCACTAACTTGAAAATAAATTGCTACATGCAAGTTTTACAGCAAACATGTATTAACCGCTCTTGTACATACATATACATATATTGTATATATTGATTTATAAGCATTTACACGGGATATTATCGAGCAGTAAAGATAAGAATACAGATACCAGTACGAGTATTCTAGTGCTAGAACAGTTTTGCTTGTTTTTTATTTTTTACTTTTTTTAACATACAGCAAACGAGTATTTTGAATGTGTTTGTATGTCTACATAGAATAGACTGACTCTTTGTAGAGATAAGAAAAATGAAAAGAAAAATATACTTGAATTTATTCAAATTGTGTCAATTATGCCGACAGGCAACAGCAGCCAAGTTGTCGTATCTTTTCCGTTCGCTAGAGACCACGTAACGTCGAATGCTGCAATAGCTGCAGCAGTTGTTAAGCAAACTGAGTTGTGTGTCGATGACAAACTGCTAGAACATGTTACCAAATGTCTTGTCAAAATGTTGTATTCACAAAACATACAAAGACAGAGTGAAATACATACAACTGACTAAATAGAAGAACAGACAGACAGACAGACACTTATTTGAGGAAAGGAACATTTATTGCAGTGAGCGTACTTTGAGAGGAAAAAATATATGTACGAGTATGTATGTCGGGAATTTATAAAAAGAATTGTCCTTACTAATGAAACTGTTGAAATTTCTAACAAATTTTCTACCAACATACATACATACACATGTATGAGTATATTGAAAAAAAGATGCATCAAAATTTTACTCAAGATGGGGTTTGGTTTTTGTTGCAAAACAAAAATCTTTTTACGGAATGCACTTCACTCTTTCAGAATTGCGAATACCACATTGCAGTTATTTTTAATTCGTGTAGCTGTTGTTCTTTGAATGTTTCTTTTTCAATTTTTTTTTCTACAAATTTCACAAATACTTGCGGTCAAGTTTTCTTTAATTTTTCATTTCAATTTTGTGCTTTTTTCTTTTACCGATTTTTTTAAATACACGCTTGTGTCTGCAGTCTTTCGTTTCAATACGCTGGTTATTTTTGTTTGTTGTTGGTTGTTGTTAGTTGCTGTTGTTAGTTTTTTTAGATTTTTTAGCGCAATGTAATTTTGACAACAACGACGCGTATCTCAACTTGTTTAGTTTGCCATTGCTGTTCATTTGTCCGTGAGTTTGGCTGGCTGGCTGGCTAGCTGTCTGTCCAAATGTCCGTCCGCCTGTCTGTCTGTCTGCTTATTTTTAGTAATAATTTTTTTTCTTTCCGTCATTTCCATTATTAATGCCTCAAGCCTTAGTTAAACTAGATTAATTGCATTTTTAAACTCTATCTAAACACACACATATATATATATATATATATATATATATATATATATATATATATATATATATATTTCTTAACAAATAAACTTACTTGGGAGTGTGAGCGTGATAAGCTGAAGTGAAGAACAAGAAGAAGGAGGAAAAACCAATCCAACATAACTATTTCCACAACACAAATCTTATAAATTTTGACTCATGTTAGGTTAATGTCAACAATTGCCTAAAGGATGTTAACATTGATTTGTAAAATACTGATATTTCTCTAGAGTCGTCTACAGCAAGCAGAGACTAAATATTATTTATAAAATAAACTTGCCTTAATTTATTACGTTTCTGATCAATTTTAACCGTTGTCAGAATATTCAAATGATTGCAATAAATAAAAGATATAATTCTAAGGCATTATTTATTATTCAATTAACACTAGTTGTACTTTCATCTTATAACTAAAGATGACAAATGTTTTACTTACAGACTATATGCAGATGTTTGTAATTTTACTAATAAGGAAGGGCACGGAAAATAATTGAGAATATATGTAAATAAAAATTTAATATATGTAAGTACACATATACATATATTTTTTAAATTTTTTATACATGAAAAATATTTTATAAAAAGCCATATATTTATAATCTGTAAATGATTAAATATTTATAAGTAATCATTTATTTTTTTTTTAATTATTAGTTAGTTTTAAATTGAATTGTTAAGGATATTTAAATTATATTTTTAATTCAATCTTTAAAAGCACTAAAATGGTCGAATCAACTTCGGACCTGGAATTTTCATAGGGTGTTCTAAAGCGAGAAACTAATGTAATATATAGACCTAGATCGGGCCTGTTCTGAAAATCACGGTGATTTCAAATCAAGTGATTTCAAAAGTAAACTATTAATACTTAACTGGATAGTGGGTTTTTATTGCCTTTTAAGTTTTTCCCATTTATAATAGAAAATTTTCTTCCAAATTCTAGAGCTATAAAACGTGAAATTTACAAAAGCAATGATTTAGCTTTTATTAATTTTTTGAAATCACCGTGATTTGGCATGTCGTGATTTGCAGAACAGGCCCGTATTTCAAAGTTATTGGATTTTTTTTATGAAGACTACAAAAAAAGACACCAATTGCGAAATATTTGGAAAATTTATAAAGAAAGTCATTCACAAAAGTTTGGCTGTTGGAAAAAGTGGAAATATGTAAGTTTTTAAAATTATTCAAATTGACGATACGAAATTAAAATCCATGTGAACGAAAAATTCGATTCGTAATTTTCACATGTGGAATTCATGACAGCCCTGATTGTTAGTTCATTTTGAGGGTACAATAAATAAATATTTTTATATAAAAAAAATTTAAAAGTCCTTGAATGTAAAATAACACGAAATATAAAATAAACCGCTAAAATGCAAAAAATCAACAGAAGTAAAAAAGTTGTCAAAAAAAAAAAATAAAAAAATGGCCACAACAAAAATTAATTGCAAAACTAAAAATAGCACATAACTAAAAAATCGCTTAATCATAAATAAAAAAAAAAAAAAATACCAAACCAAAAAAAGCGTCAAAAATATAAATATCCAAAAACGGGAAAACTCGTCTTAACTAATAAAGCGATAAATTAAAGAAAGGCCAAAACATTTTTTTTAATTTCTACATCAGTACCTGGATTCAGTAACTCTTTGCCAACCGAAAATCGTAATATTTATCGATATATTTATTTATGGTTGCGGTAACCATAATGTGATATCTGTTTTTAACGATAGTGTTCATTTGTGTTTTACTCACTATTTAATTGTATATCATGAAGCATCCCTCCATTCAAAATTTCAAAATAAGCAAAAAGAAGAATTAAAACATTCAGTGAAGTGGTTCCGTACGGACACGAGATATGTAATTCAATACGAACTTTAGCCAATATAAACTATAGTTTTGGCATTTATTTTTTTGTTTTTGGTTTTTTTTCGGTTTTAAGCGTTTTTTTAGTTTTGAGGTTTTTTGAGTTTATTGGCGCTTTCTGAGTTTTGGCGCTTTTCTTCTCGTTTTGGCGATTTTTTTTGGTTTTTGAAGCTTTTTTAATTTTTATTTTGGCGATTTTTTTAATTTTAGGCGTTTTTTTCACATATAGGTGATTATTTTTGGTTTTTGGCGATTTTTTCGGTTTTTGACGTTTTTCTTTCATTTTGGCAATTTTTTGTAGTTTTGGAGAAAAAAACTCGTTTTGGGGATTTTTTTCCGTTTTTGGCGTTTTTTTAATTTTGGCGATTTTTTTTCCATAGAAACAATTATTTTGGTTTTGGTTTATTTTTCGCCTTTTGGCGATTTTTTTCGGTTTTTGGCGTTTTTTTTAATTTTGGTGATTTTTTTCTTTTTGGCGATTTTTTCGAATTTGGCGATTTATTTCAGTGCTAGAAATTTTTTTCGTTTTGTCGTTTTTTTTGGGTTTGGCGATTTTATAATTTTTGGATTTTTGTTTTATAATTTTTGTAAATTTGAAGAGTTTCCAAGATATAGCAAGTTGTCAAAATTACATAGTCAAAATCGCATTAACTGATGGAACACCCTTTAATTTTAATTTTTTAATATTTTAATGTTAATTATTGTAGTCTATATAAAAATACACAAATCTTACAGATTTCAAGTGTCAGTATACATATGTAAATATAATTGTATGTATATAACATGGGATTTTAACATTTTTCGTTGCTCGTTTTGGAACAGTCTTTAATTTTTAATTCTCATATATTTATTGTTGTAGCAGACAATGTTCTACATACTCTGTCCAAATTTCAAGGTCGTAGCTATTACGGTTCATGAGAAAACAATAGGGTTCCTTTTTTCACCTTTGGTGTACGGAACCCTAAAAGGACTAACCCGCTTATGCAAAAACAATTTGTAAAGTTAAAGTTTGTTTAACAAACGAATTTTGCATGGCAAAACCTGTTTTAACGCATGCTTTAAATTTAACAATCGTTTTTGCATAAGAGCATAAATGTTGAGTTTATTGTTTTACATTTTTTACTTCAGCCAACAGCAAAATTTAATTTAAAATATGCAACTGAATAGAAAAGTCCATAAATTTTTCATATATTTATTCTAGCGATACGATTATCGTAATAAAAGTTACTGAATCCAGTTGCAGGTAAGATTTTCAATTAGTGCTTTTATACATTTGCGAAATTGAAAGACAAACAGATGAAGTTTGCAGAAGAATGGGTGAAGATGCAGAGTGTGTAGTAAACGACCCTCTGTACCAGACATTTTTTGTTTCTCTTTCCTACTTTTCGTAATTTATTATTATTGCTTCATATGATTTTTCTAATTTTAATGAATGTATGGATACTTTATGGGTATTATCAATGTATATGGTATGTATGTATGTCCTAGTTTAGACGAGCGAACATTTGGAAGAAAACATCTGGAATTCTCTTTTGTTGCTTCCTTCGTATACGAAAATGTTTCCGGCAACATTCCAATATTATTCGATAAAAGCAAGCATATTTGTATATCTATGTGTGTATATGTAGCAAAGAATATAAAAACAAAGCGTTTCGCTAATGCTAAATAACTTTAAGAAGTATATTTTCTTTATCAACAGAATGTGAAAATATGCAACACTTTCGCGATAGGTTTCATTATTATACAACGATATTAATTGCATTCGCTTTGAATGCATTTTAATAATAAGTCTTTGTATATATGTATATAAGTAATACAAAAATTAACCCCCTAGTTCAGTAAAAGGATTTAGGAAGTTTTTGTTTGACAATGCTTTTGAGTTCTTGTGTTTGAATTCTCTAAATTATTTTCTTCAAAAATAGCTGTTGTCTTTCATAATGAAAAATAAAAATATTATTGCCATGTTCTTAAAACATAAAAATTAAATTAAAGTATTATACAATAGTTTGAAATATATATATATAAAAAAATATGTGTTGGAAATAATGTTTGGAACAAAATCATGAAGCAAATACACGAACCTTCTAGCATAGACAATAACTAATTATTCTAATTATTGTTTTAAAGAATCATAACTGCTGCTTTTTTCCGGCCATAGACAAGTCGATACAAACGTCGAACAGAATTAGGGCATAAATAAATTTATCCCAAAATAGTATGAACAGAATAGTATGAATATAATATAAATATATTTGAATAAAAAAAGAAAATTTAAACCAAAACTTTTTACTATCCACATATGCCAAATTGCCCCTTCGAGTGGTTTGTGAGAGAGAGTTGGCATTTCCGAATTTTTTTATTGCTTATAAAAAATTGTTAGCCCATATAACATTTAACGGTATGCTAGGACTTCAGAAAATATCACAGAGTTTTTGATGATGATCATCTAGTCAATAATTCCCAAGCTATTCAGGGCAATCATGAATAATATTCCGCCAGAAATTTCTCCTTTTTCCAATTAAAAATTTTTTGTTTTCCCTATTACTTGCTATTACTTGGAAGTTGTTCCCGGGGAAAAATTTCTCGCTAATTTAAGTTTAATTAGTTTCCTGTAGAGATTTTACTTTTTAAGTCACAGCTTCCTATTGTCATTTGCTATTGCCCAGTCACACACAATCACTAAAATCTAAGGTAAGACAAAATGAAATGAAAGTTTCTTCATTATTTTTTTTTAATATCATTAAATTGTTCATGAAATATTAAAAAAAGTAATTTATTCTACGCATATAAACTTGTAATAATATGTGTGGGTTCAAAAGTAAACTTTTCATCTCCCATTTCCTCCAAGTTACTTTCTATTTAAACATTTAAGAAATAAAATCACAAGAGATTGCAAAAACTGTAATATAATAAAAGTCATATGGAGCACACTTCAATATAATAATTCATATTTATGAAGTGTAAAATAACACACATACACATACATGCTAAATTTGATTTATTTGTAGCCTAAGGGCTTGTTATTGTATTTCTTCTATGAGTATTAAGTGTTTAGATAACAATAAATAATTCTTTTTAGTTTTATACGAGTTACAATATTCATAAAAGCAAAGAATTCAAGTTGAGTTTGATGGAATCAACAATACCTTACATTAATTTTGTGTATCAGCAACAGTCTATTAGAGAAAGTCAGTCTATTTAAAATAAAAATTTAAATAACAATTAATATAGAATATTTAAAATAGTACAACTTTTAAGGTGTTTTAATATTGAATAGACTTTTACAATTACCATTTTACCATTTTGTGTGTGTGTATTAATGGACTGACGACTATGGTCTCCTATTCTCTGTAGGGATTCGCTTTAATGAGATAAACAATTTTAGGTGTCACTTCCGCTACAATATAAAAGGTTATCTATTTTTGGATTTCAATTAGAACGTTAAATAAAACACACACATACATATATTTTTGCTCCAGTTCCCTGTTATTATATTTTCAGAAATCTTTTTAATAATTTTTGTAATTTAAAAAGAAACATTAATGCCCTAATTCTGTTCGATGATTGTATCGTCTTGTCTATGGACGAAAAAAAGCCGCAGTTGCGATTCCTTAACACAATTATTATTTATTGTCTATGCTAGAAGCTTTGTATATTTGCTTTATGATATTGTTCCAAACATAATATCCGACATATATATATTTTTTCAAATATTTTTTAAACTATTGAATAACACTTTAATTTAATTTAAAAGTATTTTGAAAAAAAACCTTCCTAAATCTTTTTACTGAATTAGCGCAAAAGTTTTCTGTTGTCATTGAATTTAATCAGTTTTCATAGTTTTAAATATCAAGCCTTATTTTCAATTTTATCGTAAGCGACAAAAATAAAAATTTTCCAAGAGAAGGTTTTTTTTAAATGTTCAAATATGTTTTTATACATAAATTGTCGCTTACGATAAAATTTTACAGCCCGTATCTTAAAAGTTATTAACAATTTTAACATTTTTAATAATTTTAAACTATGGCTAGAACCCAAAAATTTTAATTTGATTAAAAAAGTCAATTTTCGATAACATGTCGCTTACGATAAAATCAAAAATAAGGCTCGATATATTCTGAATAATTTTTATCTTTTTGTGTTTTTGAGTTTTAATATCGAATCTTACATTTTATGGTGTCCATGAAACTTTGGCTCTTGCTATTAAGTACGCAAATAAAATGTCATTTAAATAACCATTTCTAGCTTTTCACACATATATCTACAGTGAACTCGCGACAATGTGAACTAATAAAAACCAAGGTAGTTCACATTATCGAATTTGTTCACATTTTCGATTGTAAATATTTTGTGGTGTCATGTTGTGTTTTTTTTCCTAAAAAAGGTTACAAAATATATATATTGGTATTTTAACATAAAATATAATTTATTGCAAACTTAACGATTTTTAGGGTTCCGTACACCAAGGGTTAAAAAAAGGAACCCTATTGTTTTCGCTACGCTTTCCGTCTGTCCTTTACTCGCTATTTGCTCAGGAACCGTAAGAGCTACGGACCTGCAATTTGGACAAATATATGAGAATTAAAATTAAAGGGTGTTTCAAAACGAGAAACGTTAAAATCCCATTTAATATACATACAATGGTATATACATATGTATATTGACACTAGAAATTGTTAAAATTAGTGTGTTTTTATATAGACTACAAGTAACACTAAAATTTAAAAAAATTTAATTAAAGGGTGTTATATCAGTTAATGCAATTTTGACTATGTAATTTTGACAACTTGCTGTATCTTGGAAACCGTAAGAGGCAAATTCTCAATATTTTCAAAAACGGTAAAACTAAGAAAACCGAAAATTATATAATCGCCAAACCAAAAAAAAACTCCAAAAACGAAAAAAAAATCACTTAAACGAAAAAAATCACCACATTAAAAAAACTTTCTAACACTAAAATAAATCGGCAAAACCGAAAAAATTTACAAAATAAAAAAATCGCCAAAATTAAAAAAACGCCAAAAATCGTCAAAACGAGCTAAAACTAAAAAATCACCTATGTGAAAGAAAACATTACCAAAATGAAACAAATCGCCAAAATGGAAAAAAATCGCCAAAATGGAAAAATTCGCCAAAATAAAAAAACGCCAAAAACCGAAAAGAATGACAAAACCGGGAAAAAAAAAGTGCTAAAACTAAAAAAACGCCAAAAATCGAAAAAACTCAAAAACGAGAAACAGCCAAAACTATTTATTATATAGGCTAAAGTTCGTATTGAATTACATATGTACGGAACCTTTCATGCGCTGATCAAAGTCGCACTTCACTGAATTTATTTAATTTTAAATTAAATTTTTAAATTTTCCAGATTCAAAATGTTATGTAAAAGTATTAAAAATATTTATTATCTCTTCCAAAAACCATTACAAAATTGTGTATGTTAAAAAGCTTTTAAACACTTTTTTCATTTATGAACAAATATTGTAGACTTACACCTATTTTGTTTTTATAACAATACATTATATATTTACTAAAAAATTAAAACATTTTTATATAATTTTTCAACCTTTTTTTTATTTTAAATTAAATCAATTTATATTTTAAATTTATTGGTTTAATATTTCGTTAACCGAAGGTTAATTTACCATTTAAAAAAAAACATTAAATACATTAATACAACTATTATCAGTAAAAAAATACATAAGTGTCCACATTACTAGATAGTTCATTATATTGGAAGTTTGCATTACCGAGAGTTCACTGTATATCTAAAAAAATTTATATCGTAGTGTTATAGTGTTGCTGTAATCTTAAACTCTACATGTCGAAATAAACTGATATGTTAGGCTAATTTGTTGAGGTATGTATAGAAAATGCTTACATTGTGTCGAAATCTAGTACTTATGAGATTTTGAGCTAAATCTTGCTGCTTTTTACTAGATTTCTTATACAAAACAAAATCAATTTTTTCAGTAAATTTATAGAAAATCAAATCTAAATCTAACAATTTTATTTATTTGTTACCACGCTGTACAACATATTTATAAAAAAGATGAGTGACTAAGCTACGGTCTGCTTAAAAAGGTTTGTGAATTTACTATATTGCAGTTATAACTTTGGAAATTTTTTAGCTAATGGGTTTTGTTTTGGATAAAAAAATCTTGATAAATGTTAAAAAATTTTGGTGTAAACGTTATAGATTTTCATTAAAACTTGCTAGATTTTGATCAAGTTTAAATGCCCTATTAGAGTTTTTTGCGTCTTCTGTAAAATATTATTGAAGTGAAGTATTATTGAAGACTTACACTCTAAGACCACGATAGCTCTAAAAATACATTTTAGGAGTTAGTAGAGTAGAAAGAAAAATTCCGTATATCATCTTTAGTCTTGTGTAAAAATTTTCTATTAAAGACTTGAGAAAAGAAAGTATTTTTAAAGCTTTATTGATTTGTATGGAAATTGAACTAGTATTCTGCAAAAATATATTTTTGAGTTATGTCTTTGTTGCAATAAATTGGCAATATGTAAATAAATTTTCTTCTTTTAAAAATCCAGCAGTTAGAAAAGTCTTATGCCTTAATTCTCTTCGACGATTGTATCGTCTTGTCTAGGGACGGAAAAACCCGCAGTTCTTATTCTTTAAAACAAATATTATTTACTGTCTATGCCAGAAAGTTCGTGTATTTGCTTTATGATTTTGTTCATTACAAAAATTATATCCAACAAACATTTTTTATATATTTTTCAAAGCATTGTGCAATACTTTAATTTAATTGTTATGTTTTAAAAATATGTCAATAATATTTTTTCAGCCTTATTTATAAATCTTAAAAAGTCTTTGTATAAGCTTTTTAAAAAAAATTTTTTACGAAAATTTGTTTTAAGACCCCTTTATAAAGACTTTTTAAGTTTTATAAATAAGGCCATCATATTTCATTATTAAAGACAACAACCATTTTTGAAAAAATAATTTAGAGAATTCAAACACAAGAACTCAAAAGTATTTTCAAACAAAAACTTCTTAAATCTTCTCACTGAATTAGGGCATTATTATAGCTTAGAAATTCTTTCAAATTTGGTAGCATGAGCAGATTTTTTTGATATACTCCTGTATGCTTTTCTGTGTGATTTTTCTGAGTGTCATCCTCTTCGTGAATAGCCTGCCTTAAGCCATTTATACTTCTTCTCTAAGAAATTTCTAATTTGCAAAAATTTCTTTTTATTGACCCACATTTTAAAGTGTTTTGTTTTTTGTTTTATTTGAATTTTATTTTCTCTTGAAAGAATGAGTGAAACTGTAACCTTAAGGTTCAATTCTCAAAAGATTCAAAGATTAATTGCCTCAGAAATAAAACTGTTTTATTTAATTGTGTTTGCTTAAGCATTTAATTATCGTTTTATTGAAATCTTATTTTCTTTTTTTTCTTTGTACTCATTCTTTGTCCTTTTGAGCACACTTTTCATTTGTACTTTGTTTTCAATTTCTTTTGAAGTCGTGCTGCTGCTGCTGCTGCTGCTATGAGCGAGTGTGCCATAGCAGAAGTATTCACTTGAATTCTTGCAGTAGTTGGGCTGCTTTATCTTTATTAATCATCATCGTTGACATAATTTCTGCTATTTTTGCAATAATTTAATATTATTTTTCATTTCAAATAAAATATCACGTTTTTACTCTTAAGTTGACATTTATTTGCGCCACAGAAAACAAAATAAACAAGTAAAGAATTTTTAAAATATGTTATGTTAATCAAAAGATATCTTTAGCAAAGCTTTGCTAGATTGACTAGACACAAAAGTAAAAAAGGAAGTTTTTCTACAAGTATGCAAACATGAAGTAAGACTGCACTCTAGAAGCTTTATTGCAAAGTTTGTTATCTTTGTCACAAAGCTTCTTTAACACTTTTCATCTTTAGTTCTTGCTGTTTTCTTGACTATCATTTCTTTTCTACCACAATCTTCAGTTTAAACTTCTGCTCTAATTGCTTTTGCCATAAGATTAAATTGTTCAAACTTAAATATGAAAATGTTTAATTTGTGTGACACATGACCACCACCCGCTTTTGCTAAGCATCATTCAATTGCAAATAAAAAACTTCTTCAGAAAGTTTTTCTCCGCTTAAATCACTTTCTGCAGCAATCTGGTGACCCCAATATTGAATTATTTTTTTTTTGTCAAAACAAATTGTCGTTAAACATACGATAATAGTGTCAAGTTGCATTACAAAGAAAGTGTTCATAAATCAATGCAAGCATACAATGAATGCTTGGAAAGTCATAAAACTAAATGCAACTTGAGATACACAATGCGCAATAATGAGTATATGTGATCTATCTTGGCCAACATTATAAATATTAAAGTAAGCACGAGTATTATTCCACGTTTATACTTGCACGTTCACATACATACACCCAACCCTTTTTTAACACGGTTGATACATTCCTTAATAAACTGTGATGCAAAAAAAGAATCGTGTAAAACAATATGTGACATATGGAAAATTTAGTAATACATTCCATATATTGAAAGAAATTCAAATATTTATTTATGTATATAGGGAATAATTCATCAAAAATATTTTGATTTTATAAAAGGGTTATTAAATAAATTACCATAGAAAATCCGTTTTATTAACCTCTTATAAAACAGAAATATATTTATGAGTAAGGCAGATAATAAGTAAAAAAAACTCTACTGATCAGGTAGAAAGACACGGCCACACTTGACAAACAGTTGATCAAACAAACGTAACCACTGAATCCTGATGATCTACATTAGAAACAGTGATATGCGCATAGGATCCAGCTAAGCCCCTCAATAATCAATTACAATGTATTTTTAATAAACAATTATTTTTATTAAATAAGTAAACTAATAATTTGTAATTATTAGTACGTTAATAAATGTTAAGCTGAAAAGATTTTTTTCACTGTAATCTTTTTTTTTTTCACTATAACTTTTAAAATTAATTTTATATTAAATGACCAATTAAATAATGTTGAATTAAAATATTGCTCATGATAAACATATATCTAGTTTGTGTCTAAAAAATATTTAAGGTTGCTGTGACTGCTGCTTTAAGCGTGTTGACTGAAATGCAATGAATTCTTAAATTTGGAATCTTGGCCGGAGAAATCAATTATATATAAAAAATTTTGTTCATGCCTGTTTCAATTTACACACGTTACAGTTAAATAATAAATAAAATCAATGACAACATTAAATTAAATTCATGTTGTTTCAAATAGAAATAATTTTGACTTAACACAGTTATTCATGTTATTTTAATGACAACATTAAATTTAATTCATGTTGATAATTTTAATTTAATAATTTTGATAATTTTTCTAACCAGAAGGACGGGAATGTTAAATCAAAATGAAATAAAGTTATTTCAAAAGAAAACAATATCTCTGGAAATCACTATAAATCATGTAAATGATTAAACAGAATTGTGGCATAAACGCATTTTCCTTACAAATTGGCACATAAAAAACAGCCCAAGAAATCAGTCAAGGAGAATTTTTTCTTATGCTAATTCTAAAAAAAAAAATGTACCATACTTTCAATAAATTTCATATATATTATTAACCAAACTATAAAGAAAAATAAGCACAAAAGAATACGAAACAAAATTTAGGGAGCATTTGAAGTTACTGCCGTAGATTTTCTAATGGGCTCTAATGCCGAAAAAGGCTAAATGTTTATGTAGATTTTAAGTTGAGTTTTAATTGTAAACGAAAGAATTTACATGTTATTAAAATACAAATTTGAAAGTATTTTCTTTCGTTTAGAAGTACAAAGTAGAACCCTTTAACTTATTTAGTTTTCTTTGGTGAAGAACTTATTATATTAAAACCAAGTGCTTTTTTAAAATTTTTTAACTTTTGTTTTTATATACATAAATATCACTTGGGTGGCTTTATTTAGGCAATAAAGCCTGGATCACACTATTGGCACTATTGGCTCCATGCAAAAAAGTCATAAGTAATAATCCAAAATAACATTGTAACTCAATTAATTCAGAAATAATTCTTTATGGCTTTATACCAATGCAGTGTTGACCAATTATGTATATAATTATTTCAATTAGTTTAGAAATAAAACAAATTTAACTTATTACCTACGACTATATTTCAGGGAACCGACGAAAATTGTGCCGATCACACTGATCTAGGCTAAAGAAAGCTTTTAAGCTTTTAAGTGCAATGTAAAACTTAATGTTCCAAAAGATTTCATTACTACCATCAGCACTACTGGGCTCTGCAAGCCAATACACACGTGCATAATATATACACACAGTCACATAGAAAAACTTAAATTAAAAGGAAGAAAAATAAGAAAACATTTCATAGATACTGGTAAATAAGTTTAAGGCAAAAAAAATTTTTTATAATCCATTCAAACAGATACAACAAAAATATGCTGATGCTGTTAATGTAATAGATTTGGGCTTTAAGTGCAAGAAATAAATGAGTGCAAGGCAAAAGACCATGAATAATGCAAAAATTAAGATACAATCTTATTAACTAAAGTGTTTTGCATAAAACTTAAAAAAAATATGACAAGATACCACCAGACTTAACAGCTTGAGCTGATGATAAGAATCAAAATCGATTTGTTTCTTTTTATTTTTGTAATACTCGTACGACTATTGCTTTTGTTGCTTTTATTGCTTTCGTGGTTGCATTATGCTCGAGGAGTGCCAAAACCAATGAACCAACCGAGTCAAGGTTTATAGATGCTGTATGTAAGCATACACACATGCATGCATATACATCCAAACATACAAATCATCTTGAATTACAATACCAAACTGATAGATTTACCCTATCATACATGCAGCAATATACACTGAAAAAATTTTCATTCGTAAATTAAATGAAACAATTTTTTTAAGAATGATTGAAATGGTTTTATTGGCATTTATAGTTTTGTAAGAATATTTCATTGGATTTGTGGCACTATTTTCTAATTATTTGGAAAGTTGTTTGTATTCCAAAACTTTTTCAGTTTTAGTTTAAAAATCTTAAAATATACATATACAGGGAAACCGCAAATATGCAATTCCATGTTTTTTCTTATGGAACGTATTTATGCGGGGACAAGATATTTATCCGTTTCAGAACTTTTTATGAATTTTGCCAGCGATTTGTCAGTGCATATTTTTGCATATTTTACCCTTTCAAGCATATTTTTAGCATATTTTCGAGTTTTAAGAGCATAATTTTATAGATTTTTTATTAACCCACTTGTGCAATCATCCTTTTAAAAGGACCCTCAATTCCGAAAACTTATAATTTATATTTTTTTTATAAACTTATTAAAGCTTTATTTTCAAAATACAAATTTAAGTTTTAAAGAAAAAAAGTTTTGCGGCACTATCTGGATTAATATGCTTACAAGTTAAAGGGCTGGTGAAATATTTTATTTTTCACCATCTAAATTTCTGCTCCAATGTTCCATGAGAGCTTATAAATTTTACTTATATATTACTCAGTTTTACAAACGTTAGTTTCAATACTAATACAGTTTTGCTATTTGTGACGGACTCTGCCCACAGTAGACATTGAAGAAACATTGTTAAGATGAGACAGAAATGATTTTAATTTGACATTTTGTTGTTTATTGCAACAAAAATTGTAAATAATAATCTTCTCTAAAATATTGAAAATACAGTTCCAAAGCCTGAATTGTGATATCGGGATCTTTTGAAATTGAAATTAAATTCTTATTATTTGTCTTAGGCAAAATTTGTATGGTAATTTTTTTTTAAACTGCACTTTAAACCCAGTTATTATTTAATTTTTTAAATAAATTTAATTTAATTATTATTTTTATTTTTTATCTCATCTTAAATGCAAATGTTGTTGAATTTTTAAATTAGAAATATATTTTCGTATAGAAATAAATCAATTCATTTTATTTTAAGAGCATACTTTTATACTTCTGGGTGCATATTTTCAAGTTTTTAGTGCATATTGAATGCGCATAAAAGACTTGTTTTAGAGCATATTTCTGGTTTCCCTGTATATGTACATGAAGCCATCAGCACTAAAGTGGTGTAGCCCTACATTATTTAATTTTTTAATTGCTCTATTACTTTGTTATTTCAGCGTCCTCTCAGCGTCTTTTGAATATTAAAAAAATGCTTACTTTGCTTTGTATTGACAGTTGGTAATTTAATGAATGTATATAATACCAGAACAGCCACCAACAAAAAATGTGGGTTACACCACTTTTGCGCTGGCGGCCTTATTTACAAACATATACTTTAAAAAAATTATTGCCGATTGTATCGTCTTGTCTATGGACGAAAAAAAGCCACAGTTGTGATTCATTAAAACAATTATTATTTATTGTCTATGCTACAAGGTTCGTGTATTTGCTGATTGAATTTTTTCCAAACATACATCCAGCACATATTTTTTTATATATTTTTCAAATTATTGTATAATATTTTAATTTAATTTTTATGTTTTAAAAACAGGGCAATAATATTTTTATTTTTCATTATCAAAGACAACAAACATTTTTGAAGTATATAATTTACAGGCTATTTACACCTAAATAAAATCAAGCAGATTTTAATTAAAATCTTTATGAAAATCTATACCGTTGCACCAATTTTTTTTTGACATTTATCCGGATTTTTTTATCCAAAACAACCCATTAAAAAAATTTCCAAAACTACAACAATATGACTGCAATGAAGCCAATTTGCCCACCTATTTAAGCAGACCGTAGCTAATTCACTCATCTTTTTTATATATGTTGTACAGAATTGTAAAAAATAAATAAAAATACTAGATTCTTATTAGATTTCCTAGAAATATACTGACAAAATAGATTTTGTTTTGTGTGGGAAATCTAGTAAAAAGCAGCAAGATTTAGCTCGAAATGTCGTTAGTACTAGATTAAGAGAGAATGTAATTGCCCTATTAGAGAATTCAAAAAAAAAAGAATTTAAAAATAAATAACTCAAAATTATTTTTAAAGAAAAACGTCTTAATCTTTTTACTTAATTCGGGCATAAGTTGTGGAAAATTTTTATGAAAATCGCTCAAAAAAAAATAGGGCTTTCCATATAAATTCTATACTCAAGTTGACCGTCTGGTTTGTAGAAACATGGCGTAAATTCTTTAAAACTAAAAAAATTAATAACAAAGTTAAAAAATATAAAATTTCATAATATCTATGATATATATATATATATATATGACTGCGACAATATGGAATAGTAGCTTAAGTAGACTTAAGAAAGTTAAGGCTATTTGTGCTGTATTATGTTCCAGTTGAAATTGTCAGGGTTTAAAATCTCACATATGGAAAGAAAGAATCACAAGAAAGTAGAGTCATGCTTAAGAGCCTTCTAATCTCTTAGTGAAAGCGTAAAAACTTCCGCAATGCACTAATTTGCTTAAGTCGACTTAAGCTATTATTCCCTACTGCCACAGATTTTATCTATAAAATTTGAAAATAAATTTAATTCATTGAACCAATGAAATTATTTCATTCTATTAATTATATTAATAATATATTATTAATATTCTAGTATCAATGAAATATTATCATTGTATTAATGAAACGTTGTAATATATTTGATAAAGTTTTAATGAAAATAATAATTTTAACGAAATGAAGTCTGAAGTTTCATGAAAGAAAATTTTTCATTACACTAATATCAACCTATCCAGAATAGATGAAGAAAATTCTTTCAGTGTATGTTTTAAAATTCGAAACTAAACAAAAAAAAACCGCTGATGATGAATTTTCATTCTATTGTCTCGGTAGCATTTTGAAATGGAGAATCTCAATGGTTTGCATTTAATACAAAGAGAAACAGCTTGACATATAAATGACTATTTAAGATTAAACAAATATAAAGCATGTGCACTTACTAGAATTTTTCAGATACTTTTATTCCAATGACATTACATAAAGATGATACGTTGAGATTTGAATTTTGTTATTATTTTACTTATTATTTTTTTTAATATTTTAGCTAAAGACTTTGGGATTTGATTTTGATGAAAATAAACTTAAATTGGAGATGTTTAAATTCTTTCATTTGGTACCTGAATGCACAACTTCGCAATATATGGCTGGTGGAATTCCCCTGCTAATAGATCCCATTGCATGGTCTGTAGTATGGTGATACAGAAATAAAAGGATATATGTTTTTGTGGGAGAAAAATTGTGTGCAATTGTTTTTAGGGTTCCGTACACCAAAGGTGAAGAGGAACCCTATTGTTTTCGCTACGCTGTCCGTCTACCGGTCTGGCCATCTGTCTGTCACGGGTTATTTTCTCAAGGACCGTAAGAGGTACGGGCCTGAAATTTGGACATAAAATGAAGAACCGTTGCCAGTACAACAAAAAATACATGAGAGTTAAAAATTAAAGGGTGTTCTACAAACGAGCACAGAAAAATATTAAAATCCCTTGTAATATACATACAATTGTAAGTAAATATGTATATTGACAGTCGAAATTTGTAAAATTAATGTATTTTTATATAAAGACTGCAACAATTAACACTAAAATTGAAAAAAAAATTAATTAAAGGGTGGTCCATCAGTTAATGCAATTTTTACTATGTAATTTTGACAACTTGCTATATCTTGGAAATCGTAAGAGTCAAACTCTTGATATTTTCAAAAACGGTAAAACTAAAAAATCCCAAAATTATAAAATCGCTAAACCGAAAAAAATTGACAAAAATTAAAAAAAAAATCGCCAAAAAAGTAAAAAAACGCCGAAGTTAAAAAAAATTTCTAACAACAAAATAAATTGCCAAATTCTAAAAATCGCTTAAATGAAAAAAATCGCTAAAATGAAAAAAAAAAACGCTAAATCTTAAAAAAACGAAAAACGCGAAAAATGCGTCAGAATTAAAAAAAAATTTTCATATGAAAAAAAAAAATAAAAAAGCCGCTTAAATTCAAAATAAAATCGCCAAAATGAAAAAACGTCAAAAACTGAAATAAATCGCCACAACGAGAAAAAAAGTGTCAAAACTAAAAAAGCGCCAAAACTTCCAAAAACTTCCAAAAATTCCAAACCGCAAAAACGCGAAAAAGGGCGCCAAAACTTAAAAAATGTCTATGAAAAAAATCGCCAAAATGAAAAACGCCAAAACGAGAAAAAAGTGTCAAAACTTAAAAAAGTGCCAAAAGTTAGAGAAATCGCCAAAACAAAAAATAAAAAAAGCCAAAGCAAAAAAAACGCTCAAAACCGAAAAAAACCCCAAAAACGAAAAAGAGGCCAAAAATATATTTTATATAGGCTAAAACTCATATTCAATTACATATCTAGTGTCCGTACCGAACCCTTCGTGCGCGGCTCATAGTAGCATTTCACTGAATTTATTTAAATTGCATATCGCCAGTTAAAATGAAAAAATGTGTAACTAGAAATTTTGCTTATTCCTTACTATCTTTTCGTTTGTAACAGCAATTTTCAGAGTTAGTCCTCCTTCCATATTTATATTTTAAAATCATAACTGCGTTTAAGTTTTTTTTTTTAAACTCGCAGACCATTAAAATTCGAAAGCACTCACTCAACCTTCGTCAAAACAGATTTATTTAGTAAATGCATGATTGATTTTAGCGAGTGAAATACTTGCCAAATAACATGATGGGCAATTTGACTCACATACTAATGGCGTTTACCAACTGGGCGGCGTCAGCCACCAATTACATACTTAAGAACATTTGTTATTTTAATGGCAAAAATAATATTTATTTCATCATTATTCAAATACACACACACACATCGTCATAGAAGCCACCATACATAAAATTCCATTGGCCGACATTCCTTAGCAGCTCGAATTCAACAATGACGATAATACCAAAACCAATAATTTTTGAAATCCTAGTGCCATAATTTTAGTTATTTTTTATTTATTTATTTTTTTTTTTTTGAATTTTTATGCGAAGCATTGTATTGCATTTTAAAATAATGAAAAAAATAAATTAAATTTTACATTAAAAAATTCCAAATGGATTTGTTTGCAATTGTTAGTTGCTATTGTTTTTGGCGTTGCCTTTGCCGTCATGTGGCATGTGGCATGTGGCATAAAGTACATACATACATATTTACATATTTATCATGTTCAAATCAATAATGGCCACAATAAAGGAAAACTGATCGTCTGTGCATGTTGGACTCTTTTACCGTTATTTTACCCAAAAACCCATAAATAATTTTCTACATCATCGAAAACAAAGAAACGAAAATCGAAAAGAAAAATCCTCAATAACAAGATACGAGTATGAGTAGCCCAGGTGAATTAAATATTTTATTTTTATTTTCTCTTCTGGAATTAACTTCTCGTACATATAATACTGCCCAACATATCAAATACCAAAAGGAACAATAGCACTCATATGAAATATATTTCTTCTTGTTTTGGTTTTCTTTGACTATTTTCGCCTTTTTGTCAAACTGTGAGTGTGCCAGTGGGTATGATGACAATTGTTTTTATTTAATTTTTTTTGTGTGTCATGAAAACGGATATTTTTTTCTTCATTCTATAAAATGAAAAATATACTTAAAAGTTACAAAAAGTTACAACATGCCTTCAAAATCCATCCAGTCGCAGTTTTATCATTATTCAATGTCAGCACATCACGTCATCTGGGAATTATTATTCAGATGCATACATACTTTGTAGGTTTTTGGTTAGTCTGTTCGATTAAGTTTGTCAAAGTTGGAAAAACACAATCACGCTATGTTGCAAATAGAAAAAAAAATTTATTTATCAAAAGATTTTTGTGAGAGTTATCGAAAAATATATTGGAACAAATTTAAAAGTGGAATACAAGTTAAAAATTTTATAAAAATTTAGTAGTTTTTGCAAACAAGGGCATTAATCAATTATGCGCGTTTCCACGAAAAAGTCCTCGGTTTTGTCACGTGCGACAGCAAGCAATTAAGCTTGTATTTCAGAACATTGTGACTTGATTTTTCGTAAAATTTTACCAAATGTAAAACTGCTGACGACCTAAGCAAATATATAAAGAACTCCTTCTTTTGTTGTTTTGTTTTCTTTGAAAAGACAAGCATATTTGTTTGGTGTCGCACGCTACAAAAGGCTGACAGTCTCGTGGAAAAGCCAATACCCAGCAACAAATTTCAAAAAAGGTAAACAGGTTTGGAATTAAGCATTTTTGGGGTGGAAGCTCTTCCCTACTGGAATACCAATTTAATGATTTTAATAAGGCCTGAGAAAAAATAATCGATTCTTGAGAAGGACTTACTGTTTTATTTGGCAACTTGTTCACGTAATCCATTTAATCAAAAAAATCATTCAACTCATTTAGCAACTTGTACATAATTTTTTTAAATATTAGGTAATGTGATTTGTAAGCGAATAATGAAATTTGGTAATCAGAAAAGTAAGTCATTATATGGCAAGTAGTTCTGATGGTTATGTGTAATTTTTAGCTGGGCAGTTAAACCTGGTTTGAAAATCCTCTAATATTTCGAAACAAACCAAAATAAAATTATATAACTCGAATATAATATCAACTCTCTTATATGGATCGAGACTTGAAACATGTCACCACGTGACATGCAATGCCTTTAGGTATTTCTTAACAAATGCCTCCGTAAAATCTTCAGAATTTTCTGGCCTGCAACGATATCCAACAACCAACTCTGGGTGGAGGCAAATCAGCAGCCTATTAGAATGGAAATAAACAAGCCAAAATGGAGTTGGACAGGTCGCACTATTACAGAAAAAAGTATTCTCTTATTAATATTTTCAATTAATAATTAAATTGTATTGATTAAATTTTTAATTGTATTAATTAATTTGAATGGAAAAACTTAATTGATATTATCGAATTGTTTATAGGTGAAAATTTAATTAATTTTTTAATTGATACTACAAATATTTTAATTAATATTACAAAATCATTCATATTACTTTTTTGTGTGATGATATTATCAATAAATGCCTAGATTGGAACCCGTAGGGAAGCAGACGAGTAGGAAGACCAGCGCATACTTGGAATCGGCAACTGAAAGCAGAACTTTCGAGATTGCGTATGACTTGAAACGAATTTAAGCATCGAGCCGAAAATCGAGATTATTGAAATCATCTTGTCATAGTCCTATGCTCCCTCGAAGAGTGAAAGCAACATATGTATATGTATAACTTTATACAGAAAAATTGCACATTACAATCAGCGAAAACAAGGTAAATTTAATATTTCTTTGAAAATTATTTTGCTTCATTTGTATTTCATATTAATTCCATAATGATTTACAGTGAAATCAAAAAAAAAATGTTCCTCTTTAAATAACTTTATGCTGATTCAATATTCCACTAATGTTAAATTAAAGTGAAAAATCATGTTCAATCAAAGTTCATTGAAGTTGAAACAACGCTAAATTGATACTGAAATAAACTAACACGATGGATCGACCATATTTAATTATAGTTATTTCACGTTAAAACATTATGAATTTAATTTAATGTAGTCACTTTATTTAATCAACTGTTTAAATAACGTAATTGTGTGAATTTTAACAAGCACTGGAAAAATGTTTCGCTCTGGAAAAATGTTTCGCCGCTCAACATTTGAGCTCAAACTCATGGAGTGGCAATCAACGCGCTTATCACTGCAGCCGCAACACATTGAAATATTTTCTAGTTACACACTAACTAAATACTATCATGAATTAGATATTAATTCAACATGATTTAATTGATCGTTTAAAATAAAATTTATTTTAAATTTAAGTTATATAAAAAATGAAGAGAGTTATCTTAGTACAGCCGATTAGAGCTATGCTACTTAGCTACGAGTATATAAAACAAATTTCATGTGTTAAATAACAATGCAATAGGATGTTTTGTATTTTTAAAACTATTTAGTTAATATTCATATTATTTATTTATTATAATAATTATAATCTGGACATGTTTTATATGCAAACAAGGACTTAACAACCCTGTAATTTTAAATTTCTTATTATTCTAGACTTGCAATTTTTGTTGCAGCATTTCTTAAGTTTATCGGTGAAATGGCTGAGAAGATTGGGGAAGGGGTACCCAGTTTCATCTGCTCTGCAGTTCTATTTTGTATTAAAATTTGCAGTTGTTAAGTTAAAGTTTCTTGGTGTATTTGATGTTTTATTTTATTTAATTTTATTTCTTCAGTTGTATAAAAAAACACAAGATATAACAACAAGTACATAGAATTGTTAAGTTTTTAGGAAAGTTTGCTGTGTCAAAGAATTATGTATTAATAATTGCAAAACTAGAATTTAATTATGTGAACACAAATACAATTTCAAAGCAGAATTTTACAAAAGTTGCAGCAACTAAAATTGCAAGTCTGGACGAGGACTAAGTCAGTCACTAAGAAAATAAGGAAAACTAATGCCCTAATTCAGTCAGAATATTTAGAACGTTTTTGTCTGAAAATACTTTTGAATTCTTGTCTTTGAATTCTTCAAATTATATCCTTCAAAAAATGGTCGTTGTCTTTGATAATGAAAATCAAAAATATTATTGCAATGTTTTTAAAATATAAAAATTATATTAAAATATTATACAATAAATTGGAAAATATTTGAGAAAATACCAATACCAGAAAATTCATTGTGAATAAATTCAGAATTAATGAAATGATTTTTAAGAAATGTGGCTCATTTTATTTTTAACATACGAAGGTATCACAATTAATAATAAAATATAAAATTTTCTTTAATTTAAAATTTTAATGAGTCTTTTAAAAAACGATTTCTCAATTTTTTTTAAAAAATTTATTTTTTTGTATAAAACTTTCTGAATACCTTCCAAACTATAAGACTCTAAGCACAATGTTTGCGGTGCGGTGCGATTTCTCGTTGCAGGAGAAAAAAATTAACATAATACAACGGAAGACGGCACCGGCAATACTTGTCATTGTTTGTTAAGAATTTTTATTAATTTTTTTTCTGCATACATTTTTATAAATTGTTTATCTAATTTTTCGACCTTTTTTATATGTTCAATGAAACTATTTTTTTAAGCTTTAGGTCAGTAAATTTTATAAATTTCTTTATATTTTTATTTTTATATCGATATTTCGTTAACCTTTGGTTAACTTCTTCAGGATTATTATTGTTTTTATATTTTGATAATTAGTTTTCGTCTTTTTTTCTTTTCAATCAAAAATATTATTTTATAATATTATTATATATTATATTATAT
This sequence comes from Tachina fera, assembly GCA_905220375.1. Taxonomy (NCBI): domain Eukaryota; kingdom Metazoa; phylum Arthropoda; class Insecta; order Diptera; family Tachinidae; genus Tachina; species Tachina fera. The sequence continues at coordinate 94,575,816 of LR999967.1, read as the reverse complement.
TATATATTATTTTATAATATTTTTGATTGAAAAGAAAAAAAGACGAAAACTAATTATCAAAATATAAAAACAATAATAATCCTGAAGAAGTTAACCAAAGGTTAACGAAATATCGATATAAAAATAAAAATATAAAGAAATTTATAAAATTTACTGACCTAAAGCTTAAAAAAATAGTTTCATTGAATACATTTTTATAACTAAAAACAAAAAATGACTAACATTTTATACATTTGCAGATATATTTGATATGTTTTTTAAACTTTTATAATCTATGACAAAAATGTTTGAACTTCAAAATCATGTTTTTTTTACAATAGTATTGTGAACACAGCCAATTATTCAAAAACTATGGCAACGTCAGCAAGAGAAAGAGTATCAAAAATTGAGAGAATAAGAAAGTTCGCAATAAAAATAAAATAGATGTGTTCAGACTCTTAGACTCTTAAAAAATTAATAAGGACGTAATTTAAATGACAATTTGTGTTCTAGCCTTCTGTGTATTTTTTTATTTGATCAATCTGATAGATTTTGTGCAGGTGTAAATACCCTATTTTCTTGAAAAATGGTTGTTGTCTTTGATAATGAAAAATAAAAATATTATTACCACGTTTTTAAAACTTTAAAATTAAATTAAAGTATTATACAATAGTTTGAAAACTATTTGAAAAAATATGTTTTGGAAATAATATTTGGAACAAAATCATCAAAATCAAAGCAAATACACGAACCTTGTAGCAAAGACAATAAATAACTGCGGCTTCTCTTTCGTCCATAGAAACGACAACACATTCGTCATACAGAATTAGGTCATAAGACTAAAAATGAAATCAATACAAAAATAAATTTACAACTGTAATAGTGTCGATTATATTTGTTACGAGAATCACGTCATAGCTACTGTGTCTGACATGAAGAGCATAGCTACTGCGAAGCTGCTTTGGTTGGTCTGCAGAATTCGACATTGCAACCCTCCGACTATAAGCCTAGTACGCTGCCTGCGAGCCATATATCACCAAATTCATTTTCAAAATCGCCAAATTCACTTTAAAAATCGCAAAGGCCGCCAAAATCAATTTTATGTAGTTTTTCTTGACATACGAGTAATTATTTTATAGCAAATTTATTTTTATATCAACACTTTTTTTTAAATAAATTTTTATAAAATAATACATAAAAATTTAGCAGAAAATCGCCAAAAAAATTTTCTCATCCAAATTCAAAACGCTTTAAACAAAAATCAATATAAGGAAAATCATCAAAATTAAATTGTTTGAATTTCTTGCACATGAGTTTTGGTAGGATTCATTTTTTTTTTTTTTTTTTGAATTAAACAAAATTTTGAGGTTCAATTTTGTTTAAAAAAATGGGCACAAAAATCGCATAAAAAATAATTTATCGCCAGAAAAATCTCAATGTCATCAAATCAAAAATTTAGAAGCCAAACAAAAGTTAAAAAATCGTCACGTTTGTCGCGAAATTACCAAATGGCAGGAAGTGTTATCCTTCAATAAAATAACTAATTATTGAGAAGAAAACTATATTTCTTAATAACTTGCGAACTGTAGAAAAAAGTCGTCATCACCAGATGCAGTTCTTTTACATATTTATTTTTTTTTTTTTTAGTTTTCACAGTTTTACGAATTTTTTAGGTACCCTGTATGGGAGAGTGTGCGGATGTTGCATATCATAATCTCTCTACCGCGCGCCACTTGTAGCAAATACATATTCGTATTGAGTAGCACTACTGCCACCTCCAGCGGCAGCAGCAACAGTAGTAGTCGTTAATGGCTTAGTTATGTTGCTGGTACCAACTTTCTTTGTTATGTCAACAACATGAGTGTACTTCATCATCATCGTCATCACCATCGCCATCATCATGATTGCTGTTGTCGTCATCAATTTGAAAAATGCAACTAAAAATCTAAAAATCTCAAATATTTTTTTTCGTTTGATTTCTTAACAAGACTTTTTACTTTATGCCAAAATAACCTGCAGATATTCGAAAAGAAATAAAGTAGCATTTGCGTGTTTGTGTGTGTGTGTGTACGTATGTATTTACCGCATTACGGTGTTTTATGCTTGAAAAAAATAAAAAGGAAATGAAAAGCTTTATTTTTTAGTTTTCTCGTCGCAGTTCTTTGAATTGTGTTTTTGTTATCCATCTGCAGTTGCAGAAGTCCTTCTTTTTATGTTTTATATGTGTTTGTTATGCATTTTTTTTTAATACTTTGTTTTCTTTTGCCATTTGGGTTTTTTGTACTTTGTCAAAATATTTCAAATTCCTCTGTTTGTTGTTTGAGCATAAACGAAATTCCCCCTGAGTGCAATATGTTTTTTTCTCTTTTGTTAGCTTTTTAGGTTTCTGTGCCTTAGAAATTGATATTTCTGAGGGATTTAAGCAAACTGTTAAATAAATCGTGAATGTGTTTTATAAACAAAGTTGTGGCAAACAGTATTTTATTTATTTATTACTAGCTTTTTATTTGTTTTATTTTCTAAAATAATTTTTTTAAGTTTTTTTCTTCGTTGTTGAAATTTATTGTGTGACCCAGAGCTTATGTTCAAAAGTACATACTTTTATTTGCAGTCAATAGAAAATATTTGTTTTTTTTTTATTTGCAAATTGTTTTAAAACAAATGGTATTAGAAAAGCATTCTCCAAAAAAAAAAAAAAACATGAATGTGAAAAAAGGCTAAATTATAATTCAACATTTCGGCCGCAAAAAGTACTGGATGGATTTATGGATTTCATTTATCATTTTCAGAGTGCCATATTGTTTCTAGGCGAAAATATAGCTCTTAAAGTTAATAGGGCCTACAGGTAAGATCTTGATTTGGCGTTGTTGTTATAATCGAGCAGCCCGACAGCCCGACAGGTAGTTTTCATGATGCCTGCATTTTGTGACACATATTTTCTCTTCAAAGCGCTAAGAACATTATTTTATTTGCTTGAACTTTAAATGAAATAATTCCATAAAAATAATTTCATGGGCGTTAAGTTAGCACTGCGTGGGGGCCAATTTATGTCACCTCTTCTGAACATAAATTTTTCGAAGAAATAACGTTTCTCACTTGCATTTTGGAGCCTTAATTATTGCATAAAATTAATTTTAAGAAAATTTAGGTCTGGGTTGCTTGTGGCAAATGCAATGCAACATGTCAAGCACTTGCGCGCTTCCTAATTTAAAGTTTAGAATCGTTAGGGGCAAAATGCGTAATACTTTTCATGGCTGCCACTGCCTCGCTTTTAGTTTTGCCAATGCTTTTCCACTGGCCTTTTAATTTTTTTTTCCAATTCTGAATCCGAGCCATCATTTAAGTTTGTAGTGCATACTCTCACACTCATAATTCACGGTGTTCCTTAGGAAAACGCTCTACCACGCTACACATTCAGCAAAACCCTTAGATATATAAGTAATCACTCTTGTTCAGGTAACTGGGACTAATTAAGGACCTATGGGTATTTTTTGACTCAGATTTTATTTTTGGTTGTGGTAAAATAAGAGTTTCATACAAAAATTTAGTAAATCCCTTTCTAATATATGTATATAATACATTTAAATAAAAATAAAAAATGTTTTATTTAGTTTCTTTTATATTCCAAAAAGTTTTAAATTTTCCAACGCTGAAACTAAATATTTTTTTAAATTTTTTCCTTTTTAATACTAATGTCCTTCGTTTTTTAATATAGAAAATATGTACTTAACTAACAAGGAAAAAACATTCGTTTTATTTAGTTACTTTTGTGTGCCAAAGAAATCAAGTTTTCCAGCTCTGAAGCTGTTCTTTTTATTTTTTAATTTTGTATACCGACATTTTCTTTCTAAAACATCAATTATTTTTAATTTCTAAAGAAAAATAAAAAACTGAATTGACCTACTTAATTTTATAAAGAAAAAAAACAATAAATTTCCCAGTCCTGGGATCATTATTTCAGTTTTTTCTGATTTATTTTAGCAAAATATTTCTGTGTAAATATAAAATATGTTTAATTTAAAGATGACAAATTTAGTTTTTCAGTAGGTTACTGTTATATATGTATACCAAAAAAAAAAAAAAAATATATATATATTTTCCAACCCTGGAATTATTTTTTTGATTTATTTTGATTTTTTTATTGATAAGAACTTCAACTTGAACAGACCAATTGTATATAATTACTATTTCCATAATCTCAGGAAAAAGGAATAATTTCTTAATGTGGTGGCACATCAGAGAGCGCATTGTTATAGTGTGGGGTACTTTAACGCACTATGAACAATAGAACTGCAATTTTAGATTGATTCTTTCATTTTGACAACTCCATGTTGTTCACAGATTCTGACAATTTAATTTGATTTAATTTAATTTTTGATATCAAACGGATTGAGTTCCAGGCAAAAATGTTCTAATTTTTATTGGAGTTAAAGATGTACGTGAAGATAAATGTAATAAGAAATTTTAAAATTTATAATTCTTGACACAAACCATAGTATTGAACAGAGCTCTGCTAATACAAACAAAAATAAAACAGATCTCTGTTAAATATTAAAACTTTGTTTTTTTCTCAAGAATGGACTTGATACCGGATGTTTTAAGCAAATTGTACTAGAAAATTTAAAACGACTTCTTTTCTATGCCTTCTTTATTTCAATATATTATTTAATAATTCTAACGATATGGCAAGTCCAAATCTTAAGCCTCATAATAACGATTTTGGCAATTTTTTAATATATATATGATATGAGGTGAAAATGAATATTGGAGGATACTTTTGAAATTTTTCTAGTTGCGATACAATTTCAGAAGTTATAGTATAGTAAATAATAGACTTTATGTGAGTCTTTTGAGACAAGACCCTCTGTTAAATAAATTTTTTAAAAAATTGTCAAAAAAAAATTATAAATAATCAGGTATGTGATGAAAAACGATTTAGACACAAAATCCATTTGAAAACAATTAAAGGTGTGATGTGTTTGATATAGTCGTTTTGTCAATAATTCTAAAATTTGATTTTAATGGTTTTTCTAAAGATTTTTGATAAAGTTCTTTTTAAATTTTATCTTTCAGTGTGCTTTTTAGAAGTCAGTAGTTTGGGATTGGCTCAATAATGACACTTAAAATTAATCGGAATTCATCACACCTTTTCAAAACGATTGATTTGTAATCGTTTTGAAAACGATCGTTTTCCATCACATACCTGAATAATAAAATACGCATTTTTAATGTTTACTGATGCTTAAGCAAATCTTTGTAAGCTTATTAGTGTACTTTTTACACATCTAAAGTATCTCATGTATGTAAATATTAAAGGGTCTCAAGTGGAAAGGCCTTAAATCGTATTTTTTACGCAATCGAGTTTGTCAGTTTTGAAATCATACATTTCACACATACATATACACATCGTCTCAAGAATTCATTGCAATAGTATAAAAAATAACGCTTTTGCAAGCAGTTGCAAATAAAAATACATATTGAATATTACAGTTTCTTCTCCTGTAAAGTTACAAGTATTTGCGTTAGGGCCTTCCTAATTGATACCAACGACATATAAGTATGTATTTTTAAAGAAACTCTTGGGAAGTACTTACTTTTTGAAAAATTTTAGATAATCATGGAGACCAAATAAATTAAATTATTATTGAAAAATCTGCTGACGAACTGACTGAAGCTCCATCGATTTCTTCAAAAATACTATTAGTGATATCTAGAGAGAATATTTCCAATAATATTATTAATTAATGGCTGACATAAATTTAAATCTACCCAGTAAAAAATTAGACATTATAATCAGAACTACTTGCTATATAATGACTTACTTTTCTTATTACCAAATTTCATTACTCGCTTAGAAATCACATTGTATGAAACTAAAAAAATGCTGTACAAGTTTCTAGATGAGGAGAATAATTTTTTTAAGATTAAAGTTGCAAAAAAAAATAGTTGTTCTCAAGAATCGATTATTTTACTCTCACACCTTGTTAAAATCATTGAGTTTGTAATCTAGTAGGGAAGAACTTTCGCGAAAAATGCTTAATTTCAAATTAATTTAATTAATACATAGTTTTTGCATACAAACATATCATTCCTAGATTAATCTTTGACAAAAACTATGCAATAAATATTGCTTAAAGTATACACAGATGTCGATTAATCAATAGAGAAATATTGCAAAGAGATTGTAAAATGTCGATAATAAGATTGAGACATAAGTACATATTTGCTATACTGTTGTGGTTCACTTTGAAAACTGGAAATTGAGAGAGTGACATAAACATTTTACAAAATAAAGTAAAACAAAAAATACAAGCAATAAAAATAAATTATTTGTTAACACGCAGACAATTACACGTAGATAAGCTACATAGATAAACCAATAATAAATTTAATTTAAACAAGTTTTTTTACAATGAAAAAATGTTGATTATGTTTATTTAAATAAAAAAAATATAAATAATAATAAATAAAAATTAATTAAAAAGCATCTAAAACAAATATTTTTATTAAATAAATTCCATACAAATGACTTGTTTAACAATTGACTGGGCAGTAGAAAGATTAAATACTATAAACACTGTTTAATGTTGTTTTAATTGAAAGGAATTTCAGAGTGTTTTTGCTCTCTCCAATGGACTCTGTTATTTATTACAACCACACCTGGTTGTTTAATAAACACATTTTATTTTTAAATTATAAATTCTATGCATAAAATTTACACGCACAGTTAGACGCTCGTACACGCACACACACTCACATTTTCTAAACGCACAAATCCATTCCCACATACACACACTCACATCTCCCGCTTGACATCACACTGTTTAAGGTTTGTTGCTTAAGTCTTTTGTTTTTCTGACAAATTATTTCTTATTGTTTTAAAATTGATTTTTAATTAAAAAACTATAAGAGCTATAAGACCACTAATTTGTTCAAATTTATTTTCATTGCAATATTATGGTTTGTTTGTATTTTTTTTATTTTTTGATTTTGTAAAATTGATTTAATAAAAAAAAACGACTGACTGCCAGACAAAATATGAGGAAAACTAGAAAACAAGTTATTATAGGAAAAATAAGCCAATGTTTGTTTTATGGCACCTTATTGCGCTGTACAAGCATGGTAATGCAAACTCGTTACATTCTTATTATTGGTTTTTGGTTTTATTTTTAAGCAGCACGTACCAAAAACCTCAAAAAAATTTTTGTAAAATTTAATATAATAAGAAGAATAAACAAGAGAAATAATCAAGCCAGTTCAGAACTTGTTTGTTTGTTTGTTTGTTTGCTTGTGCAGTTGGCAGTACGAGTAATAAAAATTTGTTTTTGCAACAAACAAAACAGAAATAAGAAAAAAATATAAGTATATATAACTGGTTATTTCTAAATTGCCTTCAAAGACTTTAAGTTCAAGCCAAAAGTTATGGTTATGTCAGTATTTGCGAATTTAATTACACTTTAGCATGATTTTCTTTTCTTTATTTTTTTATTATTTTTTTAATTGCAGTAGCCAAAATAATAGCAAATACAAAAAAGTTTAGAAAAAAGAAGAAAACTAAACTAACGCAACTCTACAAATCTTAGCTGCAACACGCATGCCGAGAAGCTCTAAAACTTGGTTTAATGCACGTAAGCTAAATATTAAAATCATTCTCTGATCATCGTGATCATATTGAGCAAATAAAAGTCATGTTAAACCATAACCAAGCAACGGCATACGAATATCTAAGAAATTATTTCATTTATTTATTTTTTATTTTGTTTTTTTTTCAGGCAGCATGTTGCCTGTTCACTTTATGAAAATTAACAGAAATATTCTGTTAAAAATATATATCATTACAATGGTGACAACAACAAGATTCTTGTTACCAAAAAAAAAATCACACAAAAAAATCTACCAGAAAGCTGCCAAGTGCCATGTCGCCAAACTAGCCAAACTAGATGCAAACACTCATAATACTCGTACTTATTATAAGCAGAAAGACAAGCACAAACAAAAAAATTGCAACAACCGTACAACTAAATAACCGAGTTTAGTTTCTTAACTGCATTGTCAAAGCCAAAGTTATGGCTATAAGCCATACCAAACCGATGTCGCATACTTAAGTTTTGATAAAACAAAAAAAAACATAACGAACACACACACACACTCTCTTGCATACGCACACGCATACAGTAGTTTTCTTACTATAAAAGTCCATCGAATTACCCATAAATTATGAGTGTAACGATTAATGGGAAATTAAACTGTTTCTGCTTAAATCTTGGAAGGATGCAGCCATAAAAGCAAAAAAATAATACTAATAAAATCTATAATTTAATTGTAGGCTGTGTTTTTTTTGTTGTAATTTACGTCAGATTTTTACGAGCATTTGCCGTTAGCTGAAGCTAAGTGTTGCCAACTTAGTAATTAATGATCTAAATAGCATTTAAACTCTTGTGTCATATAAAATTTTGTCAGAATACCGTTCAAACTTGCCAACTTTAAATTTACCTGCAGGGTGATACGAAATTAGGGTTCTAGCAAATTTAAGCAAATAAAGTTTATATTAAAAATTAGAAAAGTTTGTCTTAACCCTTTAGGGCGCAACATTTAGAAAATACTTTTTTCTACAGATTTTAAAAGCTCGTAGCACAAATAAAACACTTCGTTCAAGGATTTTTTTCTATCGTGGTGAAGAAGGGCTAAGAATTAATGAAAAAGGTCAGATATATTGGCAATAAAAAACATCCTTTAAAACAAAAAAAATAAAAAATTAAGCACAGTGATACTATGACTCGCATCAAGTAATTCCAAACAGATAATGCATATGTAATTTCTTAAAGGATGTACAATTTTTTTTTACTTAAAGTGATTTTTTTTAATTTTGGAGATTTTCGGTTTTGGCGATTTTTCGGTTCTTTTTTAGTTTTAGCGATTTAGTTTAGCTTTTTAAATTTTGGCGATATTTCGTGTCGGCATTTTTTTTTTAATTTTGAGATTTCTTTAGTTTTAGCGTTTTTGAAAGTTTCAAGAGTTTGCCCCTTGTGGTTTGCAAGGTACAGCCAGTTGTCAAAATTACAATAACTGATGGAATACCCTTTAATTTTTATTTATTTAATTTTCAGTATTATTTGGTGTAGTCTGCATAAAAATTCACAAACTTTAAAAATTTCAAGATGGTATATGGGCATTTCCTGGGGTCAGGAAGAACGTACGCTCGTACGCTTTTTCTGTTCAAAAAATATATAGAAAACAAAACTTTTGCAAGCATTTTGTTTGCGATTTGATAACATTTTGGAAGCTCTATGCTTAGTGCAAACGATGGATTTCATCGAGCTTAATTTTTCATGTTAATAGTTACAAACATGTTAATACGAACGTACACCGAAAAAATTTTTCTTCATAAATTCAATGAAACAATTTTATTAAAAATTTTTCACAAATCTAATGATAATTTCACAAATCCAATGAACATTTCATGAATATTTTAAAACAATTTTATTGGAATTGCTTCCTTGATATTCTGGTTGCGTTAGAAAATATTTTATTGGATTTATGACAACAATATTTTCTAATTATTAAGAAACCCCTTTATATTTAAGTTATTTCATTCGTTTTATGAAATTATTTTATAATAATAACAATGGTAAATAAATTTGATGAAGTTTTCAATAAAATAATTTTAACGAAACTGTTTTCATTAATCCAACGAAGCGTGACGTTGGTTGAATTTTAATGAATTTTTCCTTAGATTAATGTTGAAATTCATTGAATTTCAGCCGAAAATTCTTTCAGTGTAGTACCCCTTTGTATCAGTTGTTGTAGGAAAAGTTCTAGTGATACATGCATAGGCAATCTTTTCTGAACTGCACCGAATTTAGTGGATGCGAATCATCATATCTAACACGCCTCATTGACACCAGAGGCGCTGCAACACTGCATTATAAGAAAAAACGTGCAAAAAGCAGTGTTGTAAAGAAGAATAAAGCTTTGCTCTATGTCTTCCTTCACCACCCGTGTTCTTTATCACTATCCCTTCCTTATCACCCTCTCTCACTATCTCTTCTTCAACTCACATGTAACACAAAGGGATCATTATATTAGAACCTAGTAAACTGGACTCTAAATATTACCCTTTCCTTACCAGCAGCTTCCTAACCTAAACCTTTAAATATATTTTTTTATTTTCCGCCCGAATTTAAGGATCGACATTTTAACTTTTTTTGGAATCTAGTGTAAATGTTACATAACGTTCAATAAATTTGGGTGTACTAGATCTTAAGGCCACGACTGTACTTTGCTACTCATTTTCATTAAAAAAATATTCTTAGCTATGTACATAGAACATATAAAACTTGCATAAAAGAAATATGAATATTTTTTTTAAATAGGAAACAGTTTCCTTGCCAGCAATTTAATACGTAATGTTTGCTACATGTTCTTGCATTATATTTACTTTTGTTAAAAGTCTAAGTTGAATAATTTTTTTTCTAATCAATTTTAATGCTCATATAACGATTCATGTTTTGTTGTTTTATAAAACCATAAATATACTTTTATTTGATTTCCTATTAAAGGTCTTCTCTGCAGCGCAAATCAGCCAGCAAATGTACAAAATTTTATGTTTCCACTAGAAGTAGAGACAGAAGGATAGACAGACAGACATTCAGACAGACAGACAGACGCATAGAATACATAATAGGCTGTGTAATAAAAAGTAATAATATTCTTGTGTATTATTGCTTGTTGCTTTGGTAAGTATTTGCAATCTATCTTTGATATCTCTAAACATGTATTTGAGACACAAATATGGTTTCTAATCGCATTGCTGTCATTACTATAAACGCACTCCGTCCGCACTCCGTCCGCACTCTTGGTATCCTACTTTTTCTTTTATTTTTTGCTTTTCTTTGCTTTTTAAGCATTTCAATTTTAGTTTAATGCCCCATTTGGTGTTTAACAGTCTTTAACATTCGACATTAGGTTTTTTTTTTGTTAAATCTAAAAAAATATATCTGCTGCATTTTCATAAAATATTGTCTCCCTCTGTGTTTGCTGCTGCTGCTGCTGCCTTTTATGATCTTACTTACATACGTATCCCATGCGTAAGTAATAATAAAATTGTTATGTACTCGTTTAACATTAAATAAAACAAGATTTTATTTTGTAGTTATGCCATGCCACTAACTAACAATGACTTTGACATTAGTAACGGCACTATAATGATAATTCTTTATATGAAAAGAAAAAACAAAATGCCACAAGCTGAGCCTGCTTTGTATAGATACAATGTATGTATAAGACAAATAGAAAAATCAGATAGCCAAAGCGAGCACCTTCCTTCTTTTACAAAAGGTGGGGCGTTACACAGTAAATGTAAACTTAAATGTTCGCATACAAATAAATTTACAAAAAAAAAAAAATATAAAAAAAATTCTTTGCAATTACAGACTTTATGTTGGCGGTCATGTAATTAATGCCGATATGAAATTAATATGACGACCAACTTAATTTGAACAATAATAATAATAATAATAATAATGCATTTTATAAAAGCCTAACACAAGCCTTGACTCAATGATTAAATTCTTTCTGTTTTGCTGTTTTTTCATATGAGTGTAAAATATAATTGTTAACTCGAATAAGTGTAACTAAGATCTCTCTTGCTTTAAATAAAAAGGCAAGCATTTAATTAGAGAATTTCAAAAATTCTTATATAATTCGTAATAAGACGAAACAACAAACAAAGATTTATCTGGGTAATTTGGTGGCAAAAGTTTACGTTGCTCCTGCTTGCGAAGGCTTTGTTGGTCAAACAACATACAAGCAAGTTGAGAGCCACAGATAAAAAATAGTTCCAGCGTTAATCGATATTTTGCTTAATTATTTTTACCGAATTATTTATATAGATAATATCCTCACAAAAACATAGATGTGAAAAAAGGCCAAGTTCCTTTCCAAAATTTCGGCCAATATAAAGAAATAAACAACTAAACATTATTTTCTCCTTTTTTAAAAGAGTAAAAATATTGCCAAGTTAGCAAATTATCTAGAAATTATATAACACCCTTACGATTACAAATTTATATAATGCATACCAAATTGCAGTGATAGGTATTGTACCAAGCAATTCTAGTTCTATTCATAATGTCTGCGCCAGTTCAAAAGGGCAGAGTTACATAAAATTTTGGGTTATAGGGTGATATGTGCACCATTGTGTCATAAGGACCGAGTAATTTGCTTCTTTTTTTAACATTCATCTGAGTAGAAATATGTAAAATACAGTGTAAATGTTAGTGGGAGTGACCCCGCCTATTTATTTAAAGTCGGCTGAGACGAAGTACTTTTGAAAACGCAAAATTAAATGCTAGCATGAGTGAAATGTGCATGCAAGGTTTTAATACATTAGCTTGTGTTTTAAATTTATCTAGTTGGTAACTTACCTAAGCCTATCTTTTTTTGCAAAATTTCAGTTCTCTACCTCTACCATATAATATTTTGATAAAAATTTTATAAACGTGGCCTTACTTCCCTAATTTAACAATCGGCGCTTTCAAATTTTTTCTGTTCGTAAATCCCTTAACTTTAATTCTTAATTTTGAGCTTAAAGTTCGTGTCCATGCCCTCAATTGAAACTGCCAGGATTTTAAATCTTCTTGGTGATCTCCAACTTAGATTTATTTGCGTATAGTGCAATATGAAATGTTTTGTCACTCTTACTCACTTTTTTAAACTCAAGATTTTGTTATGAGCAGCACTCAAATATCATCGTACCATTTTTAAGATGATAGCTTTTAGTTAAGGCTTCAGTTAAAAACTTCACGACAAAATTATCGTCAGACCTGCTACTCTTTGCTAAAATATTTGGGTTTTTAGATTTTTCTATTTGGTTTCTCATCTTGACTTATTGGCGTACCAAATTTCAGCTCTCTAGCGCAAATTTAATTATTTAATTTTTATGGGCGTATTCCCGTCCACTTTTTTAAAATAAATGTTTTGTTGGTAGTGCCAATCTCATACGTGCCAAGTTTCGTTGGAAACGGATATTAATATTTAAATAAATAATATATTTAAATCTGCTGGTCCGAAGTATATGAAATAAGAGGTTTAAATTGTATGGACGTGTCAGTTGACATCCACTTTTTTCAAAGAAACTTTATAACTTTGCATTATTCCAACATTTGTGCCAAATTTCAATAAAATCGCTTGAGATAAATATTTTTAATTTGCTCTTTTAATTGTGCGCTTTATTGGAATATCACCGCCCAGCTGGTAAAAATCACCGGGTTTTGAAATTTTTCTAGTTAGTTGCTAATCTAGACCTACTTGTTTATCAATTTCCAGCTTACTAGCGTACATTTTATTTATTTTTTTCTAATGGGCGTGATACCGCCCATTTTATCAATCTCAATACCTATTGTGCCGTTAGTTATCTTTCTTGTCGAGTTTCGTTGAAAATGGATAGTAATAAATATATATATATAAATATATATATATAGTATATTCAAATGTGCTGACCCGAAGTATATGAAATATGAGGCTTAAATTGTATTAGCGTGTTAACGACCACTTTTTCAACGAAAATTTATAAATTTATAATTATATTATAATTTATAATCGCTTGAGTTTACCGCCTTAGGTTTGTTTTTAAATTCTGAATCTTATGGGCGCAGCCCCGCCCTCCTAGGTGCAATTTTTGGGTTTTCAGATTTTTCTCGTAATTTGTTAATATATTACTACTCGTTTGTCAAATTTCAGGTCACTAGCGCAAATTTTTATTTTCTGTTCTTATGGGCGTGTTCCCGCCTACTTTTTTAAATCCAATGTTTGCTTTGGCTAGTGTTTATCTTACCTGTTTAGTTTTGTTGAAAACCGATAATATTAATTACATAAATAGTACATTTAAATGTGCTGACCGGAAGTACATGATAAAGGGATTAAACTGTATGGGCGTGTTAACGCCCACTTTTTTAACAAAAATTTATAGCCTTGTATTATTGTAACATGGTGCCAAATTTTTAATAAAATCACTTGAGTTAAACGCCTTAGATATGTGTTTTTATTTCTGAGCTTTATGGGCGTAGTCCCGGATCATTGGCAAAAATTTTCGGGTTTTCTGATTTTTCTAGGTGATTACTCAGAAAGTTCTACTTGTGCACCAAAATCCAGCTCCCTATCGCAGATTTTAATTTTAATAGGCGTAGCCCCACCACCCTGGTTAGGGTTTTAGGGTTTTCAAATTTTTCTAGTTCATCGCTCACCTAGATCTACTCGTGTACCAAATTTCAGATCTCTAGCTATAGCGGAAGTTCTTCATCAATTTGATGAGTGTGTCAGTGGTCACTGGTCAGTGAGTATGTCTCAGAAACGGTTTGTTCAAACTTCGCATATGAGGTAATATGGATTTATTCTAATTATGATTTAAATTTTAGAACTTTACAGCGACAAGGGAAAAAGTTATCAGAGTGGTAAAAACAGCCCGAATGGCTTCCTGTAAATATACACACTGCGTGCATTGGCCGGAACTTGGCCTGGCGCAGTGCCGCGCGTCTAGATAAATGTTCAACCTAAATTAAGTTATTATAGTCCATATGAGATTAGGAGTCTAAAAATGATGAGTGTTAAGTTATAGTGCTATAACTTCTTGAAAAATCACACAAATTAATTGAGATTTTGACCAGGGGTACTTTGAAATATGAAAACTATGGAGGTGCCATTAATTCAAAATCAGCGGATCTCGCCACAGACATAATGACATCAACGGAGCTTTCAAAAGACTAAAGAATTTTTTTAATACCTCAAACTCACATTTTTATTTCAATTTAAATATAAAAAGCGCTTGATGAAAGAAAAATTCTTAAGATACGGTTGGGTAAGAAAAAAGTTTAACTTAAATTTAAATAGGCGTGGCACCTAAAACTTTTCAAAAAAAAAACAATAATATGTCAATACAAGCTTAAGATTTGTATAAAGTTTCATGGGATAGATGAGAAAAAGCACATTAAATAATGGGTTAAAATAATATGGGCGTGGGCCTTATCAATTTAAAAAAAAATATGATAGTGTGAAAACATTTTAAAATATTAATTTATTTCAAATAAGATCTCGACTCAGTAATGTAATAATTTAAAACAGAACTTTCAACAACTGCTTGAAATCTAAAGTTGCACTAATTCCATTCAAATATATTTTACAATATTCTATTGCCTTTCTTTAATAATCTCATTTGAGTGGGAAGTTTTACTGCCTGGTTGGAGGCATAGTAGATTAAACTATTGCGTTGGGTCATGGGTGACTTGGCGTTTCACAGAAACACACCACAGTTGGTCGGTCATCTTCATTTTCAATGTAATAAATCTTAAGCTGAGACCACAGTGATTCGACTAATTACAGCTCATTTAACAATATGCTTCATTAAAGCTTAATTTAATACAAATAATATTTATTAACAGGAAAAGCAAAACGAAAAGAAAAACTCATTGAAATTGTTAATTACATACTTCTCTTACAAATTACACAGACAGCTGGATATGTTTTGATATCTGCTAAAACTCTAGAGGAAATCTAGCAACAAAGGGAGGTAATTTTTAATTGAAAAAGCTTTTAACACTTTCAACACTACAAATTTCAAAAAGTCTATGAGAACTTCTAAGCTAAAGATTTTCTTTATTTCATTACAAATTGCAGTAACATTAATACTCTCGTAGCAGCTTTAGATAATTTTACACTCCAACTTCTTAAAGAGGTCAATAAGGTGTTTTATTGTAGTTCTAATTTGAAATGGAAACATTTTAATTTTATAAAGAGTTTGGGGCAAACATTTTTATTTCATTTCCAAATTACGTTTTAATTTATTCTTATTGTAAGCGGCAGACTTCAAACATATAAATTCTGTTTTATTTCTATTTATATATGAATACATTTAAATTAAAATTCTTCTACGCATTTATCTTATAGAGAATCATCATTTATGTTTAATTTCTTATTTTTAGCCATTTAATCAACACTTCATCATCAGTAACAGCTGGACATCTTTAAATTATGTATAAACATAGTTGAATTTATGTATAAATGTAAATTTAAAGCTTAGCAGCATTGCTATGAGTATGTTTTAAAGTTTCTTATTTTTTTTTGTTTTCAATTCAAGACCCCCACGCTTTTTATAAAGCCAGGGGCGAAAATTTAAAACTTCAAAAAAAAAAAAATAAAAAAATGAAGAAGAAGACATATTCACATAAATATTTAGTGGCAAAAATTTCTAATTTGTTTGGTTTTTAAAATATCTGCATTTAAGTATAAAATTTATTATAATAAACAGTTAGAAGATTTTTAACCTAAAAAGTATATCTTCAACTGCAAATGCAAAACAACCTAACTAACATTTTCATAATTTTTGAAGTAGAGGCAAATAACATATTAAATTATGTTATTGCTTCTACATTTATGATTTTATTAAGTTAAAGTTCGTAGCGCTTTGTAAGCCAAATTACATGTGATAATTCTTAATGAATAAATAGCACCAAAGTTAACTGTAAATAGTCTGACAAAAAGTTAGTAGAACGGAACAACTAGCTGTTTTCCAAGACCACTCACTATACACTTCAACATCAGCGTTCTTTGTGTTTGGTCTACTGTATGTGGTGTCAGGTAGTGTAGATTTCTACTTTCTATAATCAGCTTTTATTGCATACAGAATACGTGAATTGTGTTATTTCATGGTATTAAAATTTTATAACAGTTTTTTTATAATGAAAGCTAAATACTGTCATCTCTACATTTTATAACAGTCTTGCCATTCCAATTGCTCTATTTTCCCCCTTTGATCTTCTTTATAAAATCTCTGTTTTTTTTTGGAGAGAAGTCTATTTTTTTTTGTACTGATGTATGTTGTTCAAATACATCTATATTTGTAAAAAGTCATTATTAAAATTTTTGTTACTTAGGCCGTTTTGCATTTTAATTAACGATCTGTAACTTTATTGGTCATGTGAGTTTATTTGCGTTACATAAATTCTGTCTTAATTTTATTTCTAAATATGTACGAATATATTTGAAGTCTTTTTAATCTTATTTTTAGACTTATACAAGCGTGAGAATCAGTTGCTGAGTTGTTAGCTGAATAACACGGCAGCAAATGAGCTGTTAATTTTCAAATTCATTTTAACAACTTGCCGAATCTTGGAAACCGTTAGAGGTAAGCTCCTGAAATTTTCAAAAATGCTAAAACTAAAAAATTCTAAAGTAAAATAAAATGCGGAAACGAATGGTCGCCAAAATGAAATAAATTCAGTGAAGTGCGACATTGACCCGCGCACGAAGGGTTCCGTACGGACACTAGATATATTCAATTCAATACGAATTCAATACGAAATCTAGCCTATATAAAATATAGTTTTGGCATTTTTTTTGGTTTTTTGCGTTTTTTCAGTTTTGAGCGTTTCTTTTTTAGTTTTGGCGTTTTTTCGGTTTTGGCGCTTTTTTTTAAGCTTTGGCGCTTTTTTTTAGTTTTGACACTTTTTTCTCGTTTTGCCATTTTTTCGGTGTTTGGCGTTTTTTAATTTTGGTGATTTTTTTATTGGCGATTTTTTTCAGTTTGACTACTTTTTCGGTTTAGGCGTTTTTTTCATTTTGCCGATTTTTTCAAATTTGGCCATTTATTTTAGTGTTAGAAAGTTTTTTTAATATTGGCAATTTTTTTTCGTTTTGGCGCTAAAACCAAAAATATCGCCAAAATGGAATAATTTGGCGAGAACCGAAAAAATTGCCAAAGATAAAAATATCAGTAAAACTAAAAAAATTGCTAAAACAAAAAAAAAAAAAAAAAACGCCAAGACAGAAAATTTAAAAAAAAAATTCTACATTAATTAAAATATTGAATTATATATATCAATTAAATTTGTCATTGCAAGTCAGCTAATAAAGGCCCTTCATTATGTCAATGAAGAATCATTAATTTTATTATTTATGAAGTTAATTTTAGCGGCCATGTTATAATAGAATGAAACCATTTCATTAGTTCAATAAAACTGCTACTTGAATTAATACCATGTTCAAACTTATGGTTTTAAACGTGTTTAAGGCAAGTGTTTTAAAAAACTAAACACAACCGTCAACATAACATTTGAGATGTTTAAGGTTGACGTTTTGTCAGTAAATTATTTTATTTGTAAAATTTTACAAACGATAATGCTTTTTTATTGGTTTATTATTTTTAAACAACAAATGTTTTTTTTTAAATTATTGAGTATTTTTTAAATAATTGCATAAATACGAAATAATTTGTTAAGTAATATCAATACAATGTAAGCCTACATGGCCAATATAAAATGTATTGTAAGGAGAAAATATAACTAAGTAAGTATTTACTAGGATGAATAAGCATCATATAAACACGTTTATAATATGAAGATAAATTATTTGATATAAATTGTTATGATTAGGTTTGGCTCCCCAGCCATATGAGTATTGAAGGAAAAATGTGGATAAAAAAAGGGTTTTTACAAAAACAGAGATTTCCTATAGCCAAAGATAACTTGCATGTGAGAAATGTCCTTCAGATAAAAGAAAATTAAATAGCAGCTAAGACCGAGTTACATTAAAATAAGTTAACAGTTTCTTCCTGTAACTAGGATAAGAATGAGAAAACAGTTTAAGATCATTTGGAAGTGGACTCCATACATGATGGATTCTTTTAACAAATGATCGATCGGAAATTGAAGGATGTCCAAGAGGAATTTTTTAAGTGCCTCCAATTAATAACAACACAAAGTTGTCAGATCTATCAAAAACGCACTGAAGATATTACATTTGCATGTTTAAGAAAGTGTTTAAATCTTAATCACTTCATTTCAGATCTTTAACAAAACGAGTCAATGTATGGTAAAACATCTCATGAATGAGGCGTTAAACACATTTAAAAACCCAAGTGTGAAAATAGTATAAATGTTATTGTTTCATTGTGGAGAATTGCTAATATACAAGTGGAAAAGGTCAAATAAAAACTTTGATAAAGCTTGCGACTATGGGTTTGCAAAATTTGTATTAAAATCTCTACCCATAATAATTGGCATGAGATGGTGATTGTTATTCAATTTTCGTGCACCAATTGTCGTGTACTGTAAGGCAACAGTACGTAATGAAGATATGTGATATATTATAATACTATAAATTCTTTATAAAGACTATAAGATATATAATCTTTTAAACAAACATTTGACACTTAAAATGCTCTTTTATTTAAAAGGTTATATTTATTTTATTTATTTTATATTTTTCAACTGTTTAACAAAAATATCCCCACTGACAACACTATTACACTTCACAAGCAATTTTTATTAAAATTAACATTGCTCCTGAAGGTATGCTTCAAAATTCGGTTGATTATATTTCTATGCAGCTGTAAAGTTTCTCTGTACTTCTTGTTGGTATCATTACACTAATACACTCAATGATTTTTTGATGTTTACACATCAAAAAGTAAATACTTCTCAAGAATCGATTAGTTTAGTCTCACGCCTTGTTAAAATCATTAAGTTGGTAATGATTCCAAAACTGATTATTTTTTTTTTTTTAATTTTTTGCTCGGTACTTTTATTTTACCCAAAATCGTAAAAAGAAAACTTCTTCATTTCTAATATTAGCACTCGTGCTAAAAGGGTGGGACTCCCATGTAACAATTTTTTTAACTTTTTAATTTTTTTTAATTTTTTATAAATAGGAGTAACACTCAGGTAATAAATGCTTACTACTATCACCAGGCGTTCCCTTCTTTGTGAAAGCGATAGTTATAGAGAAGGCAGATGGTGAAGCAAGAGATAGAGGAAAGCTTGTCTTGTCTTGTTGCAGAGCCTCTGGTGTTAAATGAGGCGTATTAAATTTTTTTTGAAGCTGTCCTTAGTAGCCACAACGAAAGGGGGCGCTATGATGTTACATTAAGATTAGTAATTGCTCAGCCATTTTGACGATGCCTTCATCACTTTAACTTTCCTAAAAGAACTGATACAAAGGGATCTTAATGAACATCAGAAAAGTTCCTGGTTTTGTTATTTTTAATGACTGTTGGATACTAGGCGCGGTTTTGTAGCCAACGCCACCCTCAAGGAGTTCTGGCCATTTTCTTGAAAACCAAAGCTTTCGATATTTAGGAAGAAAGATTTTCGATGGTCTTTCAGCGCGTTGGATATTGAGGATCTGCAATCCTTTGCTAGGAGCAGTGGCTGCTTTTTCCCCTTTTTTACTTTTTCTTCTTACTTTTCTTGCACGTAAACCATAAGTATCTAATTAATTTGACCGACTATTCTTCCCTTGTTTCCTAGGAGACATATTAATCTCACCTTTCATAAATGCTGAATGAAATTTTAAGGGTAACTCTTAAATGAAATGTTTGTTGCAATTAATAAAATACTTTGGGCAAAGCAGAAAATGCTTAGATAATTTAATTAAAATTTGATATTATTTTTAGAATTATTGCACTCTAATTGCTAAAGTATTTAGTTTCAAATTAATTTTAATAAATATTAAGGTATAACTTTTTTTCCAACAAGAAAGGCGGCAAGGACAAAATACGCACATTTGCAGTAACTCTTGTTCATTTATGTCTGTAATTGCCTTCATGTTAAAATGAGATTTGCATAAAAGTAAACATCAGAAAATAATTACGCATCATTTTCTTTTACGCTATTGTGGCGATTAAATAGAATTTATTACAACTTGTACAAAATCTTAATTTGATTGAAATTGAAACGTTTATTATGCAAAGTGTATGTGTGTTTTATTTTATAGACATACATACATATAAGAGTATTTACAGTTGCTGAAAACTATGATGACTTTGACTATGATGAAAGGCAATTTGGTGCTAAAAAAGCAAAAAATAAAACAGAACAGCAACAAGCCATCATTATCATTAAACTAAACAGTTTCAACTACAGTGATGGCAGCAGCAATAGCAAATGCATTCAACAAAATAAAAAATAAAAATAAATCAAAAGCTGCAAGATAAATATTATTTTAAGTAAAGAAAGGTTCTTACTATTTAATAAGAAATATCAGCGTGTGCTTGTGTGATTTTATGTGGCATGTAGGTACGTATGTATGTATGTATGTAGGTATGCTAAACGCAGTTAGTTTCCGCCTTTTGTGGCATTTCTTTCTTAAGGTTTTCCAATGCTCTCTGTTAGCCAAGTTTGTGGTAATTTTCAATTTGCCAATTGTTGCAAGAAGAGTTGCCACTAACACACTAATACAACAAACACTTTAACCCAACAAACACACAGGCTACATTTCAAATTAAGAATGATTTGAAATCAAACCTTTTCTCAAACGACAAACGTTTGAAAATGATTTGAAAATAACTTTAAAAACATAGCGTTTTCAACAAAAAAGGGGAAATTATTTGCAAATTCAGAAATTCATTCAAGGTGAGAACTTACTTTCAAACGTTATACGCACTTGTTTTTCAAATGTGGATTATAATATAATGTGGAACACAAGTGAAGTACAATTTTTAGCTTTGTAAGTTTAATGTTTAATATTTAAGTTCATGGAATTCATTATTGACTGAAATATTTATGTACTTGTATTTCCATATAAAGTTATAAATAAATAAATAGTATTACAGAATATATAAAATAATAATATCTTAATTAATTGAAGTTTTGAGAATAACACTTCAACACTGAAGTTGAGACAAAATGGATAAAACATTGGTGGTCAAATGCGTATATTCAAATCATTATCAACTTGAATTCGAGTGTTAAGCAAAAACCTTTGAAAATATTTAAGAATTGTGCTTGATATCAAGCTATAAAGTCATCTTTTTGCGGGTATTTTTATATAGACTACAACAATTAACACTAAAATTAAAAAAAATTCAATTAAAGGGTGGTCCATCAGTTAATGTAATTTTGACTTGCTATATCTTGGAAACCGTAAAAGACAAACTCTTGAAATGTTCAAAAATGGTAAAATGGTTAAAAAATCGCAAAAAAAAAATCGCCAAAAACCCAAAAAAAAACGCTCAAACAAAAAAACACCAAATTAAAAAAAAATTAACACTAAAATAAATCGACTAAATCGAAAGAAATCGACAAAACGCGAAAAAAGCGCCAAAACTAGAAAATAGACCAAATGAAAAAAAAAATCGCCAAAATAAAAAAAATCGCCAAAATGAAAATAAATCGCAAAATTTAAAAAACGTCAAAAACTGAAAAAATCGCCAAAACACGAAAAAAAGTGCCAAAACTAAAAATCGCTTACATGAAAAAAAATCGCCAACATGAAAAAAATCGCCAAAATGAAAAAAATTCCCAAAATCATAAAACGTTATAAATCGAAAAAATCGACAGAACGGGGAAAAAAGGCGCCAAAAACCAAAAAATCGGCTACATCAAAAAAATCGCCAAAATGATAAAACGCTAAAAATCGACAGAACGGCGAAAAAAGTGCCAAAACTAAAAAAGCGCCAAAAACCGAAAAATTGCAATAAATAACAAAAACTAATAAAAAAAACGTTCAAAACTGAAAAACCCCAAAACGGAAAAAAGCCAAAAATATTTATTATATAGGCTAAAGTTCGTATTGAATTATATATGTAGCTTTGTGTGCGGCTCAAAATCGCACTTCACTGAATTTATTCATGTTTGCTGGGAATATATATCTACATATATATGTATGTACAACCTCCACCGCCATCATCTCTGAGTTTAAAGTTTCTTTTATGGCACTTATACCATAAATCTACCGTTATTTATGCAACATACTATACTTGCAACAACATGAAAAAAACAAAAAAAAAAGGAAACGAATGAAAAACACTACGTAACAAAATTGGCCAAAGTTTTTAAATTTTCGTATTTGAAATTGTTAAAGAGACAGACGCGAAACGGGTAAGAATTATTTAATCTTCAAATGTTTGTTGCTGCAACAAAATAAACTACATAAAGATCTACATACAAGCCGCATTATTACATCATTAGTTCTTGGCATAGACATAAACGAACATCTACAAGCAAGTGTGTGTGTGTGTGTAAGTGTTTGTATGGTTTACTGCTTGCTGCTGCTGCCGTTCTATGAACATGAATTGCATGTGGGTAAAGACCATGAGTTTTACTGCTCGCATAAGTAAATCTCCTTTAAAAATACAAGAATGTGGTTAAAGAACTTAGGAAGAAAAAATGCGACAATTTGCTGCTTTTTATATTTTAGTTTTTCTTTTTTCTTTTTCTTTGTACATATGCCAACTACATACATACAATATATAGTGATTGATGATTATTAAAATTATGGTTCTTAATTTGAATTTTGCAAGTTTGTCTATTCAAAGTCAATTAGTTTTATTTACTTCATGGCATTTGAATATATCATTCCAGCTGCGTTTGTCAAGCCTGGCTAGTTCGTTTTTTTTGCTGCTGCTGCTGCTGCTGCTGTCATTCTAAATCTAAAATTATTTCCCTTACAAGTCTAGCAGAAAATTATAATGTTTTGCTTTATTATAAGTTTCTATCAAGCTATAAGCTATACATTGATATTTGTCTTAAACTGCAAAAAAGCAAAGCAAATTGTTGGGAATTTTAATAATAATCTCCAAGAAATAAAATGTTTTCTTTATTTTAACAACAATTGTTACAATGTAAAGTTTTTTGCTTAAGTCTTTTGTTTGCTGTAAGGTAATATTTATTTTATTTTTATTTTTTGTTAATTCTTGTTCTTATTCATTATTTATTTAATGTCATGTCATGCACATAAATTGTAAGCGAAGCGATATGTCTGATTTAAATGCTCGTTAAATGCTCTTTAAAGAAAATTTTATAGTTAATTGGCTGCTTTTCTACGAGTATACAAATATTGCAATAGAAATAAATTAATGTTGCTCAGACATGATGTAATTATGTACTACATGTGGTATAAAGTAGAAAAATATCTCTTAGCTAATTTGTTGCCAGTAAACAGTGACATAAGAAAGAACTTATTAGAGTTTTTATTTCTAACAAAAAGTGAATTTAGGAAAAGACTGCAATGAGTTTAAAGCATAGCTGGCCAAAGTGATACCAGAGTGCCGAACTTCAAACGGCTTTTTATAATATTGAATACACACACACGAATACATTTCTCTCTTTGGCCAGCACTGGTGTAAAGCCAGCAAACCTTACACCATAATTTGTAAGCATAATTTGCAAAAAGTCTTAATTTAAAATGATACAATATTTATAAGTTTTTGAAGTGTAAACATCTATCCGCCTGGGGGTAAAAATCTTTTTCACAATACAATCACAAATTTTGAGTAAGATCGTAACGCGTTATCAAATCGGTGTGAACTATGTATGAGTGTATTAGTGTAATCATACTAAATTTTAAAGCAAACCTTCAGGAGCAGTGTTAATTTTAATAGTGTTGCCAGTGGGGATAATTTTGTTAAAAAGTTAAAAAATATAAAATAAATTAAATAAATATAAACTTTTTGATAAAAGAGCGTTTTAAATGTCAAATATTTGCTTAAAAGATATATAGCAGTCTTTATAAAGGATTAATAATATTATATTTTAACATATCTTCATTACATACTGTTGCCTTACACTGAAGCTGGTGCACGACAATTGGATAACAATATCCATCTCATGCCAATTATTATGGGTGGAGATTTTGATACAAATTTTGCAAACCCACAGTCGCAAGCTTTTTTATTTGACGTTTTCCACTTGCATATGAGCAATTCTTCACAAACCCCCACAACTAATAGTTCCACTACTATAGATGCAGTTTTCCATAGATTTTTAAACACAGTAGGGTCAAAAATGTATATATCTTATGTTAGTTACCATATGCCAATAATTAAAAAAAAAAATTCATTACTAGATGTTTACATATCTCCCCTGTGATCGGACTCAAATTGTTTTTTTTTTAATTGCTGAGAGAGTCTAAATCGCTTAATTTGAAATTTTGTTGAGGTATCAAGGGTAAGGATATCCAAATTAAAGTTTTCGCGACGCACGGTGGGAGATAAAAAACTATAAATTCTGTAGTTTATATAAAGGGCGTTCCAATTACACTTTACCGCCAAAAAAGAGAAGAGAGGTGTCTCAGAATACCCAGCTATAGTTATGCTGCTGAGCAACATAAGGAAAACTTAATATGTTAAGTGACAATGCAATAAATTTGTATAACATAATGACGTTAAGTTCGCCGCAAATATTTCAAAACATTTCCGTTTGAAAGCAGTCGATTGGCTTTGTTCTCTGGTTTTTGCTCATGCACAAGAAAAAACATAAACAAATTGAGCAACCGTTCTCATTGTTTTTGTTTCAATCACTTCAAAGAACGAAACAAAACAAAATAAAACAATTTTTTCGTTTATTTTAGTACTCGGTTTTTAAGTACAACGAAACCAAAACAAAGAAACTAAAAGAAAAAAAAAGTTTATAACTGTAATAGTGTCAATTATTTTTGTTACGAAAATCACGTCCCAACTCCTGCATTGCGCAATAAATAGCATAGCTATTAAAGTTCTGCACAAGACCACTTAAAAGAATTTTTAAGACATGAGAAATTTTTCATGCGAAATGTTCTAAAACAAACGCTAAACAACACTGTTGGCAACACATTTGTTTAAGTTATTTCAGGTATAGGAGTAGACAAAGAAAATACTTCATGACGAAAGAATTTGTGATGCTTGCTTCTCTTTACGCATGAGCGTGTATACCAACGTAATGCATTTACATGCACAAACACACGTTTTGTGTATAATATTTTATTTTTCTGAGCACATACAAACGCATACATGTATTGACATTAGTTGTGCGCATTGGCTTAAAAAAACTTCCCTTAAGCACATAACGGCGTACCATCTACATATTACACATACACATTCAAACGTACAATATGCAAAATAACAAGCAAGACAAGAAGTCTTCGCGATATCGCTTGTTAACACTCATATACACGAGCACCAATGCATCCATCGTGCTTCGCTTATAATACGACAGCATTTATCATTGTTTTAGTATAATACATGCCACGAAAATACATTTAAAAAACAAGACGTATTTACATTTCAAGACTGTTTACACAGGTCTCTTGAAACTATAATAAATTTGTTCTAAATATGCCTGCATATCTTTAAAGGGGCGGAGCCATAAGAGCCTAAATCGAGCCACTTTAGGTTAATGAAAAAATCAAACCCTTGCGAAAATGATGTTTTGATTTGCTGAAAGAGATTTTTTAAGTAGATTTTTATATCCAAAAGCTAAAAAAATGTGAAACATTTATATGTTTCCCCTTAAAGTTTTGAAATTATATGGAGTAAAAAAAAAATTATGCACATTATTTATTGATGCTTTAGCATTTGTTCAGCTTGATATGCGCTAAATAAAAATGATATATTGAAATAAAAAAATTCAACTTTTTTACCCAACATGCTCCACTGTTTTGCTAATGGGGAAGTCAAATCTTGACTGAACGTTTAATTTTTATTAATTAAAAACAAAATTTTTATGATTTCAAAATAAAGGATTTATGGAAAAACTTTAACTCAGTCAAAAATTATATGGAACTTAAATTGAATTTTAAAGAAAAAATTGATTTTTACCCGTTTTTTGGAAGAAAAAAATTTATTTATTATTTCGCGATATAAAAATTTAATTTTGAATAAATAAAAAATTTTTTTGCCAAAGAGACAAAATTTTACTTCTCGATTAGCAAAACAGTGGAACAAAGTGGGTAAAAAATTTGATTTTCTTCTTCTTGTTACGGGTATCTGTCCTAAACTGTAAGCGGAAACTTCTAAGGGCCAATAATTTAGAGCAAGTTAATCTCTATTTTTGGTTTAAAATGTGTTTAAACCAGCAAACTTTCAAATCAGTGGAGTATTTAAACCATCTGTAAACACATTAAATTGGGCTTTTAAGCTACCAAAATAGGCCATATAATTTTGTTACTTGTGTGTAAGTATGTTTTGCATTTAAGGATCACTCAATTATTTTCCAAGCTTCTAATTTTTCTTCAGATTTTGTTCGATCTGTTTTATACTATTCTACTTTGCCAGGAATGTATATCATTTCTTTCTCAGTAAAATGTGGACACTTCAATAGCCTGCTATAAAACAGTTGTTTTTTTAACATTTATTCCAGTGCTGCCACAATATTATTTTTTTAAGCTAAACATAAGGTATGGTTCACTGATTTACTCCTGTTGAGTTTAAACCATATATAAATTTAAGTTTAGTTTAACTAAACCAGCATTTAAACTTTCACTGACTTATTAGCCTTAAATGTTGCAGTCTTTGTTAAAGCTTTTTAATAGATAAATATAATCCCAAAATTTTTTATGAGATCAAAAATATAAGCTTAGCAAGGCTTTGAGTTTTTAATTAGCCCAAGTTTTTTGGCTTCAGCTCTTTTCAATATATTAAATCCAAACTCAATTAAAATTTAAACTTTTAAACTACAGCCACTATTTCCATTTTTGTTCCAAAAGTCTCACTGTACTTTAATTTCAAAAATCCAAAATAAATTTAAATTAAAACTTTTTGATTTTATTTTGAAATTTATTTGCTGATATTTCAGCTTTGTCTCTATGCATTTCATTGTTGCTGTAACAAATCGTCAGTAGGCTTCAACAACACATTTTGAATAGTCACAAACCTCTAATCTTATGCACATAGACAATGAAATGCATAAAGACAAAGCTGAACCATCAGCAAATAAATTTAAAATTAAAATGCAGCGCTGCAAATGAAAATTTAAATGGCCTAGATCACTTCACTAATGTAGATAATGCACAAACAAATCTGAAATATGGATTACAAACAAGGCTACTACAGAATAAAAATCATTAGCGAACTTGTATTGCATTTTCCATAAAAGTTTGCTCTCATGATGCAGAGCGGTGATGCATTTACTTATGACAATATTTCGAATAATAGAATTCTTTTTGATTTTATGTTTTTTTTCCTAAATTGGATCTTGTTTTATTTCTGTGAATGATGTGCACTAATTTAATAAAACCGAAACCAAAATGATAATAATTAATCCATAATACAAGTTTAAGTATATCACACTTCCTAAATTCAACACAGATACTCAAAAAGTAATAAAAAGTAGGGACCCAACGATTGGACTTAACTTGGGATATTAAATAAATTTTAGGTGCAAAAACAAACACAAGATCAAGAAAAATTTTTACTGCTGTAATTATAAAAAATATATATTAGGTTTATTAAGGACTTATTTAACATATATCTCTATATTTTAATTTGAAATTTATTTGCTGTTGGTTTAGCTTGGTCTATTTACGTATTTCATTGGCGCTTAAACCAAATCATCAGTAGACTTCAACCACAAATTTTGAACAGTCACAAACCTCTTACTTTATGCACAGACTTTCAAAAACTATATGAGAATTCATAAAATAATAATATTTTTGAAAATCACAAAGACAAAATAAGCTTAGGAGGCTTTGAAACTCATACAAATAATTTATATTCGATATGAATCTATTTTATTTTTCTACACCTTTATACAATTAATGCAAATTGCTAAACCACCAGCAAATAAATTTCAAATTAAAATATAATTATGACAATATGTCGAATAATAAATTTCTTAAATATATCTTTATAATTAAAGGCAAATATGTTTTTTGTAATACCTTTTACGCCGGTACTATTGCACCGGGTTTTCCCGGGTTTTCGATACAGATGTGCAGAATCTATATTTTATTGAAATCGGTTTAGTATTTTGGGAGCTATAAGCGTTTAAAGTTGCCACTACTACATGCACACATATTACACACGCATTTATTAGCTTACAAGTAAACAAGAAACAAAACATGAGATTGTGTGTGTATTTGAAGTATTTCTCTTGATCTAAAATTTTTTTCTCTTATTTGTTACTGTATGAAAGGAAAGGAAGAGAGTTCAATAAATTTAATTAGCTTAATTGAAGGGATTTCGTTTGTGTTTTTAGTTTCCTGCACGGTTGTCAGAAATGCAGATTTATCTGGATTTTGCAGATTTTTACCTTCCAAAAAGACGAAATCCAGATTTGAAGATTTTTGGCCTAAAAACGCAGATTTTTCAACTCCAATGATAGTGAATTTTTGTTAAATTTTTGCTATTATTATTATAACTTTTTGTTTTTTTGTTTTATGTGTGAACTACTCACAGTTTAGAGAGTTAAAATTTTTGAACTTAGAAGACATCATTAAAGAAAAAGAAGAAGTAACTTTGGCAAGCTTCTGGAATAGAATATCCGATATAAAACGAGCTTATTCTGAATATGATTTTGCGCAGCCCTAAGTTAAATTAAAATGAAATGTCTTTACCACATTCATTTGCAAATGTCGTAAGAATTTGGAGTCAAGTGAACTTGAATAACACAAAACTTCGAAGTCCTTTGGATATTTATGTAACAAATTAAATCACTTGAAGCTTTTAAGCTTCTTCTCCTATATTCATAAAAAATGCTTTTGATTTACAAAAGGTTTACAAAACAAAATTTGTATGGAAATTTGTTTGTTAAACGTTTTGAAAGCCAAAATAATTGTTGTGAATATTATCTTTTATATATGTGTACGTGATTCTTAATAACACATTCTTAATAAATATATGAAGTTTTTTGCCTTATTTCAAAAATTTTTTGTTTGAAGTCTGCTGATGAGTTTGTTAAGCAGAAACTAAATGCACATTCTTCGAACATTAAAGGCTTCTATTCATAAAAAAAACGTGATTGAGTTATTTAAAAAAAAATATATAATATATTAAAAAGTTGTTTTAAAAATAGCTTTGAAGATTTTTTGAAGATTTTAAAAATAAAATGCAGATTTCCAAGATTTTTTGGTGAAAAATTGTTAAATTTTGCAGATTTTAGCCTTAGAAATTCTGGCAACACTGGTTTCATGTATTATTTAATTATGCATATGTATGTAAGTATGTGTGTGGCTGTGTTTTAATGAATTTTTTATGACCTTTAGATAAATTTTGTTTGAATCTTAATAAAATTATTTACATTTAGATTCTAGAATACGGGCGATTGTGTCGTCCATACATACGGACAGATCTAGTATATATTAATTAATAAAACTAAAATATTTTTTATAAATACTGCAGTTAGTCTTTTCTTTTATTTAATAAAAGTTTAAATCAACTTA
Organism: Tachina fera; assembly: GCA_905220375.1. NCBI lineage: Eukaryota > Metazoa > Arthropoda > Insecta > Diptera > Tachinidae > Tachina > Tachina fera. Next base: position 94,545,714 of record LR999967.1, on the reverse strand, counting down.
CCTTCTTGCTATCGCAAATCTTTAATCTTAAGAATCTGAAAAAATAAAAAAAAATATAAAATTAATTTTACTGTTTTTTTCTCAATAAACTTAAAAAAAATTGCAAAAGATTTCAGCTACAATTTAAAAACGAATGGCTAAATAGCAGACTCTTTAAGGACTTCTTCTTAGAGCTTGCACATATTGATTTATGGCTTGTCAATTGTTAAAGCTTGTTAAAAAGCGAACACAAAAATACCAAAAATGCTTAAGAAAAACTTTGCTTAAACAATTAAACCACCACCACCACCACCACCACTAATACCAACACTACAGCTCCACCAGGCTAGCCTCACTTATAATAAATAAGCCACAGCAAAAGCACAAAGGAAAAAGTCTTAAGTATTGTACACAGGAGGCTATTAGTATTTATTTGTTTGCGGTATTTATGTCTTTGAATATGTACACTGAACTGTTTATTTTACATACGCTCTTGCCAAGGCATCTGCCGTGTCCTCCCTCAGCCCCAGTGGCGTTCTGTGTTTGCAGTTGAGGTATTTAAAATGAAATAATGGCTCGCAGCAATGCACAACAATCACAGAGCTTTTAGTTACCAATACATATTTTATTTCACACAAGATATTTATTTGCACCCTACACTAAGACTTTTTTTAATTAAAAAAAAAATTCTAAATCTAGCGAACGGGATCGATTCAATATTTTGCGACTTTTAAAGTGAGCTTAACATTTGTCGAATGCTGCAAATTACAAGTAGCTTCCAATCCATTTACCATTTCCTGAGTTATTAGATGCTTAAACACACACAACAACACATACATACATACATATAACAAACCACAGGTACATCATAGCGAAAAAAGGTCTGAATCGACTTCCAGTATTTCAGGAAAAGTATGCTGAAAACTCGATTTTCGAATATTTTGTTTAAATTTATGTGGGAAATCAGAATTATTTAAAATACATGTTTATATAAGGATTGTCCTCAGAGGACATTTTGTAAAAATTATTTTTTAAAATAAACTTTTTTCACAAAGTACTTATTGTAAAGGCAATTTCTACAAAAAAAATTTTTTTTTGTAACATGTGCTTAAAACGTAGTTTATGTAAAAATTAGTTTTTGCAAAAGGACCTTTTTGTAAAAAGGACTTTTTAATAATATTTTTTTTAAAGAGACACTTCTTTTAAGTTACTTATTTTACAATGTACATTTTGAAAAATGTAGTCTTTATAAAAGGTACTTTTTTCATAAGCTGCTTTTGTAAAACCATTATATTGTAAAAAACAATTCTTATAAAATATAATTTATAAAAATATAAAAGTAGTAAAAGGTAATTTTTGGTTAATGTAATTTTTCGAAAAGGTACTTTTTGTTGTAGCTAATTTTTGCGAAAAGTACTCTTTGTAAGACTTTGTTTTTGTAAAATGCACTTTTATGAAAGGTACCTTTTGTAAAGGCAACCTTTTGTGAAGCTAGCTTTTGTAAAAGGAACTTTCTTTAAAAGGTACTTTATATTAAAAGGTAATTTTCGTGTAAGGTAAATTTTTTAAAAGGTACTTTTTGTAAAAGGTACTTTTCTTGAAAGGTACATTTCTTAAAGGTACTTTTCGTGAAAGGTACATTTTTTGATAAGTACTTTTTGTGAAAGGTACTTTTTTTAAATGATAATTTTTTTTAACTGGAACTTCTTTTAAAAAGTACTTTATTTACAAGAATTTTTTATAAGATTTTTTACTAAGAATGTTTTATTAAAGGGTACTTTTTTTAAAACGTATTTCTTAAGTTAATTTTTTTAAAGGTATCTTTTTAACAGATGATTTTCCTAAAAGGTACTTTTTTTAAAACTTAAATTTTTTAAAGGTACTTTTTTAACAGCTACTTTATGTTAAAAGCTAGTATTTTTAAAAGGTACTATTTTTAAAAGTTACTATTTTTAAAAGGTATTTTTTTTAAATGAAGTTTTCCTAAAGATATTTTATTAAAAGGTACTTTTCTAAAAGGTTTATTTACATTAAATTGTTCTTATTTAAAAGGTACTTTTTAAAAAAGTACTTTTTAAAAGAAAATTTTTTGTGAGAGGTCCCAGTTGTAAAAGGTGCTTTTCCTTAGAGATACTTTTTTAACAGGTAATTTTATTAAAATATACTTTATATTAAAGGGTACTTGATATTGAAAGTTACTTTATATTAAAAGGTACTTTTTTAAGAGGTTTTTTAAAGGGTACTTTTCTTAGAAAACACTTTTTTAAAAGGCAGTTTTTATTAGGGTCTTTTTTTAAAAGGTACTTTTTTAAAAGGGTCTTTTTAAAGGTATTTTATTAGAATTTACTTTTTCAAAGGGTACTATTTTCTCAAATCTACTATTTTTTAAAAGGTACTTTCTCAAAGTTACTTTCTTAAAAGGTGTTTTTTAAAAGGTACTTTTTAAAAAAAATATATTCTCTTTTTAAGAGGTATTTTTTGTAAAGAAACGTTTTCTAAAAGTACTTTTTTTTAAATAAAAGAAGTCCAATTTATAAAAAGTACTTTTCATAAAATCTTAATCTTATTTTTTTGGAGAATAGCAATCGGCCAGGTTCTACAAACCATTTCGTTTTGAAACTGACATATTTAAGAAAAAAATTCAACATGAAAGCTCACTTATTGCAGCGTTTTATTTGGGTTTAAGGTTTCATATACTTAAGATATTTTATCTGAACTTATTTTCAAACGCACTACGTTATGCCATAAAGAGAACTCTGTTTCCCGTTTTTGAAATTTTAAAAAGAACTTGTCTAAAAAAGTAGTATTAATAAAAGGTATTTTTTCCCAAAGGTACTTTTCTTAAAAAGTATTTTTAAGTACTTTTTGTAAAATGTACCTTTTTACCAAGAAAGTTTGTTTTTGTTTTGGAAAGCTATTTTTGTGAAAGACAATATGTATAAAATTAACTCTTCATAAATGGTACATTATGTTAAAAGTACTTATTGTACTTTTGGAACAGTATGTTTTTGGAAATGTTACTTTTTGTAAAAGATTGAAAGCTTTTTTCGCCAAATATTTTGTATATTGGTAATTGAAATATTTGTTGAACGCAATTATTGTTAAAATATTTTTTTTTTAATTTTTGTACTTTTTGTATAGTGTATTTTTTAAAATTAATTTTTGTAAAAGGTACTTTTTTAATGCATGTAAAAGGTACTTTTTTAATACTTTTTTAATTTGTTAAATGTACATTTTCGCAAAGGTACTTTTTGAAGAAGTTTAACTTAATAAATTTAACTTGGTTTTTCCTTATTCAGCTGTATTGCAACTACAATTGGCCTTAAAATTTTAATTTAATATTGCTTACTTTTTTACTTTTGTGATAAATGCTTAATTTTTTTTGTCTATTGGTTATTAAAATTTTTGTAGAAGGTACTAGTTTTTAAAAGTATTTAATACGAAGTGTACTTTTTTTTAATTTTTTTTTTAAAATTTAGTTTTGGTAAAGATAATTTTTTTGAAGGTAATTTGTTTAAAATATTTTGCATTTTGTTATAAGCATATTTTTATTAAAGATACTTTTACTCTGAAGTACTTTTTGCAAAAGTTTAAGTTAATTGACTTAAGTTTGTTTCTTCTGATTCAACTGTACTGCCACCCATATTCGTCTTGAGATCTTAATTTGCTTTTCATCGTTTTTCTTATAAAGCCTGAGATTTTTCTTTACATCTATTAAACTTTTTCCATAGACAAATAGTATTGGCTTTAATTTTTATTTCTTTAACCTTGTCGTTGTTGTTGTTGTTGTTGTTGGTACTTCCTTTGTGGTTTAAAATACTTGCTGTTTTTTGTTGTTCTTGCTTTTGTCTATTATTTACTTGGTTGGTACCAATAATTTATGGTAATAAAATAAATTTCTTAAATTTTATCTCCTAACGGTTGTTTGATTTTATTCTCCATTTTTGGCGGTTAAGGTCATGCAAATGCTTTTGATCTTCACAATGAATTAGATGACAAAAACAACAATAAACTCAAAATATTGGTATTAGTTAATTGCATTTAAGATAGAAACACAATATCTAATAAATCATTTCCAGTAGCCTGCAACTGTAGTGGAGAGACATGTGTCGAAAGGATTTCAGTTAAAGTTAGTTGCAAGTAAAAAAATCAATTAGAATTTTTTTAATTTAAACAACTAGTTTTCAGATAAATTTTTTTATGAAGACAATAAAAAATATTATAGGAAGTTATTGGAAATAATTTTTTATTTTTTTATTTATACAATTTAGTTAAGAAAATGGAATAAATTCCCTTAGGACCATTATAACAACTTAAAGTCAGTTAAAAGTATGATTTTATCGTACGCATAAAAAGCTTTCCATTATTGTAAATGGGAATTAACTTACCCGGTAGGATAAACCTGCCTGTAATTTATCGCTCACTTTAGGTTACAGTAAAATTTTGCAAATTATAAAGTTTTTATGCGCCCGATAAAATCCTACTTTTAACTAACTTAAAGTTGTAATAATGGCCCTTAATAAAAAATAGTTCTTTTTCGTGATATTACAATAAATTGCTGGTGAAGACATAAAGGTTTCTAACTATAAGAATTCCAAAGGAAATTTATTTCGTTATGTAAGTTTTTGTTTTATTAATTTCTTTCTTTTCTTTTTTACCTTCTGCTAAAATTAAATTAATATATAAAGTAAAACTAACTTTCATATATCAATAACTTTTGTTTTTTCTAAACTTTGGTTACTTAATGGTTAAGTAATTTCTTATTTTATTATGGCACTTCATTTGTTGCTGTCTTGATGTTGCAAAGATACAAGATTATGAATTACAATTGTTTTGAAAAGACAAGAGTTTAAACGTGATCGTGATTGATTAAAAATTTGTCAAAGTTGACATTTGTATTAAAAAAATCATGGTGGCTTTAATTTGTATCTCTGTCGCGTTTGCCTTTCCCAGAAACGTGCTTTAAATGTCTTACTTTTATTGTCTGTTCCGAAGTAATGTTATATAAAATACTTGAAACACACGCTTTATTAAATTTAAAATAAAAAAAAATAAACAAAAAAACGAATATCTAAGTGTTGTGGCCAATAAATTACAAGGAATGAAGTTACAAAACCTTAAAAGAAAGACAAGAAGGAAAGGAAAGTTTTATGGGGTAAAAAAAATGTCTGTTTGTCTGTTTGACAATACGTTCAAGTCAAACACTTTTAATAAATCATTTACATATAGTTTGTCTTTACAGCATGCAATAGTGCACTCATTTATTTAATAAAATGTTAAGGAACAATTCTATTGCATACATCAATCATGATTTTTAATAATAATTATAAGATCTTTATTTTTTCAATTATTTATGAGAAGAAAATATATTTGCTCGATATATCAAGCACAATTGATAGACTATTATGATGGATCGTTCATTGAAAACTATTATAATGTAATATTATCAAAAAATTAGAGATGAATTGAAAATTATTTGATAAAAAATCTTAAGATTTTTTATGTTCTCAATACTTTAATTAATCACCATAAAAAATTACAAAAAAAAAATCAAGAAAACTGGTATCAAGTTTTATTCAAAAGAAATTGTGGTTATTAAGTTTACTTTTTTTTCAAAATAATTAACTAGTATAGTAAAAAATTAAAAATACTTAGACTATTAAGCACCTACACATGCGTATATACAGAACTATTTTATTTACACATAAATATAAAGCATATTTTCAAACAACCACATATACACACACCACACACATTTTCCATTAAATTTTAATTTCACTTATATATGTATAGTATACGTTGGCGAATGGTCAATTAATATCCCGAGTATAAAGATTTATTTATTTTTTAATATGAGTAAATATCAATAGCCTGAGTATAATCATAATCAGAACATAAATATGAAAGAGAGAGAGAGAGAGATATGATATGTTCCTCATTATAATACCTCATTATATTATTATTCTGTTGAATCTAGTTTTTAAGTTTTTATTATTTGTACATATATATACTTCGAATTTTTTAAAAATAATAAATAATAAATAATTGTTATATAATAAATAATTAAGTTTTTTTATAAAATATTGAAGGAAATGATTTAATACCCTACAATATGCATTTGCCTTTTTATTTTTCATTGTAGCGTATTTTATCTTTTCCCATGAGCGAAGAAGAGTTGCTTTTTTATATGTTGCAATTTGCTATAGTGATAATGGCTTGAGAGAAAATATGTGAACGTACAAATTGTTTGCACTAAAATTGTGATTATAAGCACTTACTAAAATTATATGTATATTTTTACTTTGAGTACTCATTGTCATTCATTGAATATAATACTCTTTCTTCCTGGTCTTCTTTTCAAACATAATTTTTAATTTATTTTTATTCTAGGAATACTTCAAAATACTTTTCCAGACAACTGAAAATGTAAGCATGGCTTAATGAAAGAAGCAGAACTTAAAAAGATAGTGCAAACACTTTTCAACAAAATAAGTTTGCGGGATATTTCGAACAACAATTTTATATAATATCAAAATATTTTTAGTTCTTACGTAATCTCGAATCTGGTAATTGATAAGACTAATTATCAGAATTGTGACTATATACTAGAGTTGAGTATAACAGAGTTTAACAGAATAATTTATTGTTTTCATTTTCCACTAAGCCTAATCTGCAAAGGAAGACGGATTGGGCCACAGTGACCATATTCTTCATAGAACTCGAAATAAGATATTTTTCACTAAGTCATGCTTTTTCTAAACTCTCTAAAAAGTTTTACAAATACAATTCTAATATACTGTAAATAAATGCAGCTCAGTAGTACAGATTGTTGTCTTCATTTTCCTTTAGACTTGATTCGCTGAGCAAGAAGGGTTTGGCCACAGTGACCATTTCTCTCATAGAACTCGAAAAATAAGTTTTATTCACTGAGTTATATTTTTTGCAAAATTTTTAATAACTTTCACATATACAATTTATATATACTGTAAATGCAGTTAAGTAGTACGATTTGTTGTCTTTATTTTTCACTCGGCTTGAATTGCTGAGAAACAAAGGGTTTGGCCACAGTGGACATTTTAATTAGGAAACCCCTTAATCTCAGTAAAAAAATTAAAAAAATATGAAAATAAAATTATCTTCACACACATACTATTTAGATAGCTATAGACCTAAAAGGTAAATAACTAGCAGCTTTAATATACCCAAAATTTTGTAAAAAAAGAGTATTTTAATAAAAAAAACAAGTTTGTGTTTTGAGTCTTTTGTTTAATATTAAAATGCTTCTTTCTATAAAAAATAACTAACCAACAAGCTCTAGCTAACAATATTCAAATTTTTAAATAATATTAAGAGCAAAAAACACAACAAAAAAATTAACACAAAAAACACCAAAAACTATAACAAAAAAAACATGATTTTTTTACGGCAAATTAGTTGCATTAACGGCGCGTGCTAAGACAAACAAACAAACAAACAAACATTTTTTTATGTTTGTTTGTTGAATTAACAACAATAAAAAACAATAAACTTAATAATAATAACAACTAAGCTTAACAACAAGCTTAAAGTACAAAACAAAAAAACTAAAATAAAAAAAAACAATACACACATAAAAATAAAAGAAAAAATGTCCGCAACATGGTTAAGTTGCTGATGTTTATCTCTCAGCTAGTGTGTTTATGTTGCTGTGCAGAGTTTTTTGTCAGTATTTTATTTGTTTGCTTCTAATAATGTAATAAATTTAGAAAACAAAAATTGGCTGTTCTCTAAGCCACAATGCAACAAACCATGTTAGAATAATTTTGAATTGTTTGCGCTTTTTGTGCTCTTTCTCAGCGCATTCTTTTTGTTCTTTTTAATAAGTTTATTGTCTTATAACCTCCATTAAAGCGGCAGAACTTTTATTGTTAATAAAATTTGTAACAACAATATAAGCAACAATTGCAGAAAAAACAGCAACAACAAGAACATTAGCAACAATCAAAAAATAGTTAGTTGTAGTAAAAACAAGTACATACATACATATATGTGGCCACTAAAACAGCAAATAACAAATGTTTTACCCGTATAGAGAGTTGAGTATGGTGAGGAGTATGAATATTTCTGTAGTATTTCTGCTGACTTACGTATCTCTGTTCCTTGTTCATTTGTTACTCTAACGAAAGTTATTTACGAGACCCTTGCAAACTTTACACAACAAATAAAAGCAATTGTCAGCTTTACATAAATATGTACATAGCAAAAGACTTGTTTCACATACAAATATCACATAGGGAATGAGTCTGTTTGCTGGTTTTGCTGCAGTTTACTGGTTTATGCGTCATCGAGTGTTAATAATTTATTCTTAATAAACTGCAGTTCGCTTATAACTTGTGCAAACAATTTCACAAAAGAAAAGACGTGCATATGCATGCATACATACATATATATGTATGTGTTTACGTACGTGTGTGTCTATTATAAGTGCAAGTTAAATAGTTGTAGTGGGTGTCAAAACCAACATGAAATACGTGAATGCATGTATGCATACCAACTTATAATATTATATTGCCGCCAGAACGTATGCAATCCAGGCAAAGAAACAATAATAGCCATTATCAGCAACACAAGACACACACGAAGGCAGTTCTGCAATTATTTTTAGGCAATTTTTTATTATCAATTCCGAATTCATTTTTAGTGAATAAATTTCATATAAGAAAGTTAATAACTTTTTGTTTTTTGGTAGCTGCTGTAGCTCCGCAAAGTAGCGCACGCGTGCGCTTGTTGCAACAACAATTAAGAGAGCAAAATCAAATAAAATGTTTTAATATTGGTTAATCGTTCGTATGTGTAAAACAGAGAACAGAATGAAACCATTCGCATTTGCTAACAATTCATAAATTCGTTGCTTTTACATACGCACTCTTTTATTACAATGACGATATAACACAAGCAGCGAAATGAAATGATGCAGCATGAAAGAATGAATTTCTTTCATACCACTCACTCAGTATTCGCTGATATTTTGTATATCACGTTTAAATAACAAGTTTGTTTTAAGTGATTTTAATGGTTATAAATAAAAGAAACACGCAGTGTAATGGAGAAAATTTTAGAAAAAATAAATTCCCATTACGGTATTAGAAAAAAGAAAATACAAAAGTAAAATTTGGAAAAAGTAAAATAGTTCTGAAATGTGTTTCATATAAAACTTGACATAAAATACATTTTAAATCTCTATCGTGTTTTATGAATACTAATATGTATAACAGTTTTGTAAAAGCACAAAGCCTACGTTATGGTCAATCACAGTAAAAAGTCTTCGCACCATTCACTTAGGCCAGTGAACATTTATATAAAACAAGCAGGGCACACAATAAAATTCGCTGCAATCATCTCTTTCGTTTGTGCCATGCATTGTTTTTTTTTCAAATGTTGTGGATTGACAACAATATGCCGGTTTTTCGTGATTGCATTCAAAACAACAAAATAAGGCATTCAATCCGTTCTCTGGTGTAGAATACACCAGTTTGCCCTGAGGTTCGATAATAAACTAATAGCCACTAAAGAGTTGGCTAAAGTAATAAGCACGTTGACTATAAAACCAAAGGTCCCGGCTTCCAGTCCGTTCCCCGAAAAACATTTAATGACAAATGATGTAGTTATAGACAATAGTCACTGCTCTACAACGGTTTCAGCGGATAGTAACCCTAATGAAACATCAGAGCGGCCTCCTTCGGCGGTATTAGTATAGAAGAATCATCGGTGAAATTAAATAACCAATAAAATGGCTACTAAATATAGCTTTGCAATTTTAATACGCCTCATTGGCACCAGAGGCGCTGCAGCACTGCATAATTAAAAAAACCGTGCAAAAGCAGAGTTGCAAAAGAATGAAGCTCTCCTCAATCCCTTCTTTGCCCTCCAGTTGGCTCTATATATCACTATCCCTTGCCAAAAACCAATTATTATTAATAGACATTCATTGTGTGAGTATTACTTCTACTTAAAAAAAGGACACTCAGGGAAAAGCTGCAACTTAAAAATAGTAACGCGTCACATTAATTTAATAATTTTCAATACAATAGAAAATATATGTTAAGATACGTAAAAATAACTAAAATTATTAAAATAATACTGTAAATTAATATTTTTCCATATTGAAATAAAAAATTTCAACATGACTAGACTTTCGTTAATGTTTTTTTATTAATTCAATATGGTTTTTATTGATTTTAATTTATTTTTCGCTGGATGTATTAGTACTATATTTGGCTATGTCAAATCTTACATACCGAGTTACAAATGGAGTATATACTAGAAGTGAGCACAAGCCGTGAGAAAGTGCACAGTATTATATTTTTTTCAAGAGCAAATACTATTTATATTGGTAACCGTAATTGAGTTTTAATCAAAAATAGAGAACATTGAAATAAAAAACACACAAAATCATTATAGAACAATTGAAACGACAATTGTGTCAAGTGTGCAATATTTTTATTGTACACTTCATAGTTCACAATACTTCATTTCATAAACTCAAAATTTCATATAATATAAAATGATAATAAAACTTTTTACAATTATATCCAATGTAAGAGATATTAAAGGTTTTCATGAGAACTCTTAAAATTGCCATTTGCGCAATTAGGCAAACTTGCGAGACTTGCTTCATGAAGCCCCTTTTGAAAGAAAGCAAAAAAAGCAAGAATTTGTTGTTTACAAAATGCACAATTGCACAGCTTAAGCTTACGAGTCAAAATTATTGTGCAAACTTAACACGTTTGTGTAAATACATTTCTATACAATATATGACATTTTATTTATGAGAGTGTAAAAATGCACACTTGCACAGTTTGCGCGACTTTTGAACATTCTCATAAAACCCCTTATTAGTTTTATTTTAGTACTTATTTATTTTATTGCTAGTATTAATTTAATAAATTATAAAACTTAGAAAAGTATTGCATACGATCGATCTAACATGCTCAAATAATCAAAATTTTTTTTTCTTTTACACATACACATATGTTTACACTTGTGTGCTCATTTTACAATTGTTATTCAGTGTGCAGTGCACTAGTGAAATATGCTTCGACACTAGAATAACAAATGCCCTTGCTGGGCAGATAAACAAATGCTGTTGCATACTTTTGCTAAAAAAGAATACCTGTGTTAGTGATCTCATAAAATCCAGAGCACTAAAAAGGGAGAACAATTCAATACTGTATACTTAATCCGCATGGCAAGCAAACATCTTATGCTCACCTCTACTATATCGTCCCCTGTGTATACGCATATACAGAATTGTTTTTTATTGCACAATAAGAATCTACTTAACTCATCCTAAATGTGGTCAAAATTTGGTGAAATTCTACTTAAACAAAGTGGGTCAAATAAAATAGCCTAAGTGACATCATTGCACTTTGCATTCCATTTATTTGTAATCACAGCACTTGTAAATTATTAAAATATCATCTACTAGCAGCCTGATTATGCCACCACATATCTAAATCATCACAACATAAAAATATTGATTATTAATCAGAAATAATTTTTAGTCAGGCTTAACTTCAGTAATTTCAATTCTTATTGAATGAAATATTGCTTGGCAATCACTGTTCACTTGGCCATCACAGTTTCAGAATGCTGGAAATCCAAATAAAACTGTAGAATGCAACAAAAAGTAACATAAAGCCACTACAATAATACTTACATGCATGTACCGATGGTACATCGAATAAGTAAAAATAATTAATGTGATGATCGTAAAAGATAAGCAAGAATGACTAAACATTCTTAGGTAGAGTGATATAATTTCGTGCTAACGTAAATAGAAAAATTAACAAATGGAAAAACAGAAAATTAATAGTGATACTTATAAATGTGTTTCCCAAAGGTAAATCAATTGTTTACAAAACAATCGTTTCTCATATTCCGCTTCATTGAAAATTTAAGTTAAATAGCTGATGTTAACAATAATCTCTACCCAAGTAGATAGACTAGGGTGCTGATGAAGTGCGTGGCTGCACATAAAAGTATCGGTATTTCCCCCAGCTTAAAGTCTAAGTTTAATTTTTCTTCTCTTCTTTAGATACTCACATTAATTAATAAAAATATTTCATTCAATAAGAATTGATATTACTGAACTTAAGCCTGACTAAAAATTATTTCTGATTAAAAATCACTAAAAGTTCAATTAAAAATTTACAAATGTTTCAATATTGATTATTTTCTGAAATATTACTGTTTTCCCGGGCGTAGAATAACACAAAAACTCCATTATCTTGAAATGGTAATACAGTATTGTCCAAAAAAAGGGACCTAGTGTGTCAAAAAACGAGCTTGGAAAAATCGATAAAAATGAGAAAAACATTAAAATTTTATTTTTTAAATGAGTTTTCCTCAAAACTTCATTTTCACACACTAGGTCCCTTTTCTCGAAAAAGGTCATATATAGGTACCTAAGTGAAAATATTCATGATTTATTTTTAATTATTACTATTCGAACTTCATTTGTTTCTACATTTATGATTTGATTAGACTAACGTTAGTATCGCTTTGTAAGCCAAATTATTATTATTCTTACAAACACTTAAAAGAACGGAAAAACACACATATACAACGGAACAATTCCGATTTTCTATTTACAATAAGAAGCTGAGTGTATAAATCAGAAATCTACATCAACTGATACCACACACACAGTGACCAAACACAAGGAACGCTGATGATGAAGGTGTAGTGGTCTTCAAAAACACCTAGTTGTTCCGTTCTTCTATAAGTGTTTGTCAGTATATTTACAATTAACTTTATGTGTTATTTGTTCATTAATAATTATCACATTTAGTTTGGCTTAAAAAGCCATGCGAACTTTAGCCCAATCAAACTATAAATATATGAATTAATTTTTCCTCTAGTACAGTTTATAGTAAGTCTGCTATAAATATTTTTCAACTGCAAAATTTGTTTCAAAATTATTTTATTCTTGACATCAGCAACAATTGAATATTTTATTCTGTACTTTGTATTTAAATTTTTTTCTTAATATTATAATATTTTTTCCATTTTAAAATGCAATGAGTGCAAATGCTTATGGTTAAATTAGATTATCATATAAAAATTTAGTAAAGTCCTTTCTAATAAATAAAATATGTTTAATTAAAAAGAAGAAAAAAATTGTTTTATTTAGTTTCTTTTATATACTCTGAAACTATATATTTTTTTAAACTTTCTCTAATATAGAAAATATGTATTTAATAAAGACCTGCACAAGACGTCTTACAAGAACTTTTAAGGCATGGGGGCAATTTCAAATGCTTTACTACAGTGTCATCTTCTGAAACAAACGCTAAATAACGAGTTCGGCAGTACATTTGTTTATTCAAACTTATTAATTATGCTTCCAACAAATATACACATATAAATTAATATACACATATGTATATAATCTAAACATGAAAACAATTAAAATTAAAAATAAAAGTTAAAAAAACTTAAAATGAAATCAGAATTCACATGCGTGCATACATATGTATTTATTTTTAAAACAGATAATTTATAAAAAAAATTATTAGCATTTATGTTATAGAAACATTTTATGTATAAATATCAGAATTTAAAATTTTTAACAAATTTGAACTGATCTCAGTGTCATAGCAGTTTGACTTTTTAAGTTTTAAATAGTCCTTTGTGTATAGGATGACTTCTAAAGAATCGTTTTGTAAACGATTACGAACTTTGGTTTTATTTAAATTCACCTAAATATCCTTTCAACATTTGCCGATGAATGTGGTAAAATCATTATATTGCGAATAAAATTTGTTAAAATTGGGAAAGCCAGACTTGAATCACATCTTTTCATTTCGGATATTTTTTCCAAAATTCTGTAGTTTGTTTCCTTTCCTTCAAAAATAGTTTTAAAATCTAAAAATTGCAATTCCCTATCATTTTCGTCTAAGAAATTTGGAAAAGTCTCTGCAATGTCCAGAATAGAGTTGGATTCGCCATTTAATATTAGGTTTGGATGAATTATGTTTAAAGATTTATATTGACTTTCAAAATCAAATCTTTTAAGTATCTGGTCACATAGTTCAATGTAAAATTGTAGGTATACAATTACTCATTATTTCTTCTACATCGATTTCGCAAAGATTTGAATTTGAAAGAACTTCTGCAGCGTAAACACATATATGTGTATACTTTTTTATTATTCTGGAAATTAAATTTAGAAAAATCGTCATTTCTGAACCTAAAATCGTCACTAGTGCATTTTGAGAGGTAAAAATCGTCAAAATGCAGAGAAATCGTCAATTCTGGCAACAGTGTACACAGTGTGTGTATTTATATCGTTGCCTGCTCACAATGAAAAAATTAAGATGGCGCAATATTGCCATATTAAAATTTTAATATACTCATTGTGAATTCCCTAATTGTATAAAATATAAAATCTGTCATTTGTTATAATTTTGTTATATGTCAGAAAGTTTAGAATGAGGATGGGGGGGGGGAGGGAGGTACCCTCATTTTCGTCGGTTTTAATATAAAATTTTTCTCTGCTATAATTGGATAAATTTTGTCTTTACGGTTATAAGTTAAAACTAAAAAGACTTTTAAGTTGGCCCACGTTTTTCTTCTTCTATTTGCGAAAATTTTTAAAAATGTCTACAAATTTATGCAGGCTGTTTTGTATACTTCAGTTCGACTCTGAATTGTCTGTCTGCCCGCCATCCGTCCGTCCGTGCGATTTTAGGGTCGATGACTTTTTTATTTGCGTCATGCTTTATGCTTGACTTTTATCTACGAGTAGTTCAACTCGAGTTTATATATTTTCTCTAGCAGTTTGTGCATTTATGTGCCCGATTATTTGCACAGTTCTGATCCATACGGTGTGTTGTACTCTTTTTTTTTTTGAATTTGGTCTGTACGGTTTTTCTGGTAGTGAGCAAACAAACTAAAATATACAAAAAATATATATATATGTATGTATACAGAAAAGAACTAAAAATGCCATAAAAATATTCTAGCAAGATATATAAAGCATAAAGTCATGCATTTCTTTTTTAAGCTTTTTTTTTAATTAAATGCATAAAAAAATAAAAAATTAAATAAGTTTATGATATAAAATAACAATTTACAAAATACACATACATAAGTGAAATAAATGTTAAATAAAATTTAGTTTGTTATAATAATTGTTTTCATAATTATCTATCAAAAAGGTCAAAATCATATACTATATATATGCTTCGATATATTTAATAAATATTGTTTTCTCAAAATATACCCGATGGATTTCTTTTGTATTTCCACCACAGCATGCATAAGAGACGTGTTTTGCCGAAAAATATAAATTTTATGAACTTTCGAGAATGAAGTTAGAAGTTAAAAATACTTTTTGTGCCGCATACACCACTTTTCTTAATTTATTTTTAAAAAGTAGCTCCATACATATAAGAACCCTGCACAAGACCACTTTACAAGAACTTTTAAGACAGGAAGATCTTCTAAAACAAACGCTAAACAACACTGTTGGCAAGAGATTTGTTATAATTATTGCAGGTATAGGAGTAAAGAAGAAAATACTTTGTGACGGAAGAATTTGTGATTATTGCTTCGTATACAAACATCATGCATGTACATATGCACACACATTG
Source organism: Tachina fera (assembly GCA_905220375.1). Taxonomy (NCBI): domain Eukaryota; kingdom Metazoa; phylum Arthropoda; class Insecta; order Diptera; family Tachinidae; genus Tachina; species Tachina fera. Next base: position 94,530,097 of record LR999967.1, on the reverse strand, counting down.
TGTGTATAATCTTTACACTAGTAGTACCAGAAAAAACGTTTCCATTATCCATCCCTGGAAATATTTTTTGGACTTTGCAGATTTCCAACACTAATATATTAAGGAAAAATTCTTACATATCAGTTCAAGATGGAAGCCGCTGGAGACATTGTAATATCTAGTTTACGTGCAGACAGACGGACAAATGTACATGGCTTATTCGACCTCCCTATTTATAGGGACACGGAATATTTATACTTTATAGATTACGAAGAGTATCCAAATAGTTGAATAAATTGCTGTGAGAATTTCTATAAGTAATTCGATGGCATTTAACTAAATAAACAAAGGAAATGTTAAAGTATTTTAAATTTTTTGGTTTATTTTATTTTTATTAATTTCTTATTAGGTCTTATATAATTTTTTATTCACTTGTTCCTCTTTTTTTTTTTGCATTCCTGCCGTTTATGGTTTTGCACTAGTTGATGCTAAAACATTCGTAGAACTCTTTACATACATCTAGGCCTGCACACAGTAAATATTTTATTTATTTTAGGTGTTACTTTTCAACAAGTATCTCTAGAATTAAATGTGTTAAATAGTTATTCGAAAAAACTCTTATAGTGATTGATAATCAGTTGAAAACAAACAACTAAATCCTGTCTTACACCAACTGGCCTTAAGCAGAGGATGTGGTGTATTAATTAACCACTTGGTGTTTATTTTATTTTTTTTTTGTGCAATAAATTCAACATTGAAGCCTTTTAAGGGTTTTTTTCTCTTATACCATGTTTGTAGAAATTGTTAATTTTTTTTTTATTATTTTGTGGTTTTATTTTATATACATTAATTTTTTTTATACATATCTGCTGTTACACTACACTCATGGTGGTAGCAAAAAAAAAAAAAAGGTGTAAAATTCCACTTATGGTAACAGCAAGCTGCAACAAAATGCAAAAAAATAAAAAACTAAACAACCAACCTAAGACAACAAACACAAGCGAGTCATTGAACGCTGGAGAATTTTTTGCCTGCCTAGAAGGACACTCACTCTATGTTAAATGCAACAAAATGATTAGTACGAAATGAAATGAAATTTTAATGGAGGCTGTAAAAAAAATCAAATAGTTCTTAGTTCTAAAACCGTTTTATACTCTTGGCTGTAGGCCAAAGTCAGGCCTTATGCGTTCAACGATTTGAGGCCGTTGATTAATTATTTTTTGTTCACCGAATAGAACGAAAATAATTAAAAGAACATGAAACATATCCACTATAGAAGATGAAATTAGGAAACAGTAATAACTAGGGAAAGGATGTTCATGCGATTAAAATCACGTTTTATGTACATAAAATATGCAGTAAAAGCATAAAAATATGTATTTAAAACTAATAAAATATGCATTTATTAACTTTTTCAACATTTAAGAACATTAAAAACTTAAAAGTCTCAGCTTCAATGCTTTCTTAACAAATACTTTGACAAATCATATGGAATACAAAATAAAGTTCAGTCGAACTTTTATTTAGATACATAAATGAATAAATGTTTTTATTTAATTGCCAAAGGTAAATCTTTGAAGATTTTTTTCTGATAAAACTTTTATGTAATAAAAATTAAGTTTTTGGTGCGTATTGAAATGCTGCTATTTTGTTTCTGGAATATTCAGTTTCTATGTTTTCGTTGTTAGAACTACTTATATAGATATAATTTGTTGCATATATGGAATTTAATTTATTTTTTAAAGCATCTTCAATTAATTCAACTTGAGGTGTTAAAGTAACGAAAGCCCCTAATTGGAACAAGAAAACAATACTATGTGTGCATAAATGTCAATTTAGGCAGAAGGCTGTCAGATACTATATATCAATGAGTAAAATTAAGGAAATTTTAAAGTAAAAAAACTTGCCCCATACGCCAAAAAAATAACGTGTGCTTCAAGTGTACGTTAAAGCCAGTTTTTGTATATAAATTTTGTTTTAACGTACACTTCAGGAAGTTATTTTTTTTGCAATGGGGGAAATCTTTTTTGAATCAAATTTCTTTAATTTTATTAATAGAAATATAGTATCCGACAACCTTTGCCACGTCCCCCCATCTAGTTACTGTAGAATGTATCGGTATCGTATAACTGGATATTTTTTATTAAAGGCTGAAACAAGAAAAAGAGATTTGACAAGCACTTTATATCGACATGAAATTCATGTTTTTTTAATTTTTAATGGTATTGGCATTATTGACTTAAGCCAAGGTATTGAACTTTTCAAATAATTTAAAGGAGTCGGTGTTTTTGAATATTAAAAGCGATCGTAAATTTTTTTCTCTTTTTGTTCTTACACAGTCATAAAAACTGCAGCTCTTATATACTTCAAAAATACAAAAAAAAACCAAAATTAGATTTGAAGCATGAAAAAATTAAAAAATGTATTACAAATATACATTTATAATCATATATGCAAAAATGTGTATTTACTATAAAATATGCAAGAATATGCATTAACAAATCAATGCCATTTTGTCCCTAATTTTTTGATTCACAAAGATATTTTATTTACGTTGATCTACGACCAACGACAGAAAACATGTATTATTTACATGAAAATCCTTTCCCTAGTAAAAACTTTATTTTCTTCCGCTTCTAAACTAAATAATTAAAATAATAATAAAAAATTAATAAAAAAATATATTATGTAGACAGTTTGATGTCAAAAGAGAAGTCCAGCTACGAGTAAATTCAGTAAGGTCTATGCAAGTGCTCAGCTGATTGCTATTTTCATGTGATTCTTGTCAAATTTCATAATTTTTCTTTATACATATTTTTCCTTATATTTTTGTTACTCGTCTTTTGAGCACTATAAGGTATTTTACGTAAAGAAATATCTGCTTGTGTCTTTCATTCGAAATATGAGTAATAAAATAAATAAGGTTTGTTCCTACAGTCTTTTGTTTTTGCTTAACGAATGTTCTATGAAATTAGACCAAAAATTAGTGAAGAATAGCAAAATTTTTGGTCTAATTTCATAGAACATTCGTTAAGCAAAAACAAAAGACTGTAGGAACAAACTTTATATATTTTATTACTCGTATTTTGAATGAAAGAGACAAGCAGATATTTTTTTACGTAAAATACTTTATAGTGCTTCAGATATTTTTGCAGCATATTTTCCGAAAACGAATAAGTCAATACGTTCTTTAAAATAACGAACGAAACTCGATTTACGTTTTTCTAGCATTGAATAATTTTCATGTGAGTGACAACGAACGAGCTTTCAGGATTTCTACACTTATAAAGATTTGATGGAACCATTAATTAAAATTGTAATAAAAATCTCTTAAAAACTGGTCTACTTATTTTTGATTTGATATTAACGAAAATGTCGTTTAATTTTTAATGTAAAAATGCTCACTGACTTAAACCTTTAAAAACTTTTTTTTGATGGGCTGTGAGTGGTGTGCTTTGATGATGAGGGGGGGGGGGGGGGGGGGGGTTTCTAGCATATTTTTTTTCGTATGGAAAGCGAGCAACTCTAAAAAAAAGTACAGCATCTGAAAGATTTTTTTTTGAGCCGCGCTTAATGTTGCATTAAATTTTTTCAACTTAAAAGTTGTGTTTCTAAAATAGGAATGTAACAAATACCGATACCGATTCCGATATATCGGTGATATTTCTGATTTGCCGATATATCGATATCGGCGATGTTTTACTGTCGATAGGGCGATACTTCTTAAATTTTTTAGAGCTGTTTTGAACAAACAATTAAATTTTCAACGATTTTTTGCAGAAAAACTAAAAGCAATAACATATTAAAAGCCGAACATAAAGTCTAAACAGAAAAATTAAACGTTTCTTTTGTTTTGCTTTGCACCATAGTACACGAGAAGAATTTTGCTGCATAAATCCAACGAAATAATTTCATTAATTTTTTTTACAAATCTAATAAAAATTTTACGAATATTGTGAAAGAATTTCATTGGAATTGCTTCGTTGGTATTCTAGTTTCGTAACAATATTTCATTGGATTTATAAGAACAATATTTTCTTATTATTAAGGAACCCCTTTATATTTAAGAATCAGTTAAAGTTGTAGCTTAAAATAAACATATATAGATAAGTACATACCTTAAGATTAAATTCTTTAAAACTAAAAAATAATAACATATACAGCAATTTAGAATTTCATTAAAGCTATGAAATATATTCGTTGTCCCAATAAAAATTACATTGTAGTCGTAAAAGTCTGATAAATTAAATGTATTTCAACAGTTGTTAACCAAAAGCTTGCATCAAAACCAGGTCTGTATGATTGTTCTTGCACTCTTTGTATGCTTATTTACACATACCGTTTCACTTGAGTTATTTCGTTGTTATAATAAACTTATTTCATTGTTTTTATGAAATTATTTAATTGTTTTAATGAAATTATTTCGTTATTTTAATGAAATTAATTCGTTATAAATTATCTTGTTGTTTTAATGAAACAATTTCGTGGTTTTAATGAAATTATTTCGTTGGAAATTATCTCGTTGTTTTAACGAAATAATTTCGTGGTTTTAATGAAATTATTTCGTTGTTTCGATGAAGTTCTTTCATTGCATTGATGACACTGTTTAATACATTTGACGTAGTTTTCATTAAAATAATTTTAACGAAACTGTGCCACATTTCGGTAACTTGTGAGAAGTTTTCGCATCGAGAAAAATTAAATAATTATATTGGTTGTCCTATTTGATGCAGGATTACTCACATAAAAATTTATATAAACTTACAAAAATTATCAAAAATATAGTTTTTTCCTTATTCATCCTGTGTTTCACAAGATGATAACCAGTGTGTTTCACAAGATGATAACCAGTTTTGCGACTAGAAAAGTTCTCACATTCCGTACAGAAACGAAGCACTGGTTTCGTTAATCCAACGAAACGTGACGTTGGTTGAATTTTAATGAATTTTTTCATTGGATTAATGTCGAAATTCATAGAACCTATGAAACAAATTCTTTCAGTGTAGTTAAATGTTCTCTCAATACTGAATCATGTATATATTTAAAAAATAATAATTTGTTTTTTGTTAATTTCAGAATGAATTCAAATATCAATTTTAAATATTAATAATCTCTTACACTATAATTTTGTATAATAAAAGGTTTTGTTAATTTCAATTTGAGTTCAATATGCGTATCGGTATGTGCTATTCTAAATATTCTAAGTGCAGTGGCAAAAAAATTCTTAAGTATACCACCGCGGTGCACCACACTGAAATTTACTGTGTGTGAGACAAAGCGATTTCTACTCCATTAAAAAAGGTTTGGCAGGAAATTATTGTTAAGAATCATGAACTTTACTTAATAATCTTGTGCTCAAAATAAATATTTATAAAGTTTAATATATAATTCGAAGGAAAATATCGAAAGAAAATATCAGTTCGCCTGCAAAAATAATGTGAACTAAACCAAGTGAAAAAATTCGCGTGAAAAATATTATTCATGATAAGGGGAAATCTAAACAGGGAAAAAATTTTCCGGTGAAAATTATTCACGATTGCAATTATAAGAAAAGTGAAAAAATTTCGAGGGAAAAAATTTTCACGATAGGGGTGATTGTTTTTTAAGTGTAATTTGATTTGAGTCACTGACAGCGTTACCACATATATTTTCTAAAAAAAAACTTCTTATATCTGAAAAAACACTTTTTTTTCCCAAAAAAAACTTGTTTTCTACAAAAATATGAAAATTTATTCGTATTCGTATTCGCCTGAAAATGGCCAAATATGAAATTCCAAAATGATAATGAAAATTCGTGCATCACTACTTCTTATATATTTCGGTGAAGGCTATATAATATTGGCCACCGTCGAATACAGCACTTTTACTTTTTGTATTCGTTATTGTTGATGAAACTTTGTAGACTTTTATGTCCACTAAAGAATTTTTTTTTATACCTTATTGCAGCATTTTAATGACATTTATTGACACTAAGTTTGAAAGTTAAATAGTTTTACAATACACAGGTGCTTGTTACCCAAGTCATATAATTATATACATTTGAATTTGCTGTCAATTAAATGTGACACTCTAGAAATATGTGTGCACACCCCCATGAAAAAAAGTTCATTTGAACTTAATGTTCAACTAACGTTTGTAATTTAACACTTTGTAAAAACAAAAATACTTGACGGGTTTAAAAAAAAAACTTTTCTTTTTTCTATAATAACATTAAGCTATTAAACTTTTTTATCTATGTAGTTATTTTTTATTTTTTTTCTGTTATTTGTTTTAGTTTTTTTTGTGTGTCATTTCACTTATAGAATGATGGCGAAATTTTTTTTTTGCTATTAACCAGCAAAAATTTATGGCGAAAAAAGAAAAAATAAGCAAAAAAAAAAAAAAGAAACCAAACTGAAAGTAAAAGTATTTATTTTGTTGTAGAAAGCTGGACGACATTTTAACAAGAAATAAAAGCATCAAGTTGCACTTGATGATTTCGTTAGTAATGCGGTGAAAAAAAAAGTTGCTAAACTTTTTGTCGATGCTGCTGCGCTGTATCTGGTTTCAATGGATTTTTTTTTCTTTCCTTGACTTTCAGTACAAAATTGTTGGGTCACCAGTGTTATTGTTTTAGTTTTTGTTAAATAAATGTATCTGTTTACTTGTGAACAGAAAGAAAAAATTAATAGCGCAAAACTTTATAATTATATATACTTTTACTTTATGATTATTGATAAAAATAACAGCTTGTGGCAATTTTTTTTATAACAAATTAGTGCTGTCACAAAGTGAAATATTTCAAAACAGTGATTATAAATGGCAGCATATTAATCTTAAATGCATTTCAAACTAAATGAATATTCAGTTGTTGAACTAAAAAATTTCACTGCATTGTTGTATCCCTCCTACTAATACCTGATTCCCACAAGGCAACTTGAGCAAATTTTTAGTTTATAGGCGAGAGAGAAAATCATTACTATGCTCTTCATGAGTGTTCAACGAATGTATGTACGGGAACAAATGAATAAGAATGTGGTAATAGCAACAAAAATGAATTTTTTTTTCAGTTATCACTTTTTCGTGATATAGCAGCAAGCAATTTTTCTTAAAAAGCCTTTATATTTCTTATAAATAAGGCTTTTTATGTTTAACAAAAGTTAAGGTTTACTACGAGTATTTAATTACTATCTTACGCATTTCCAGAGGCACACTATCCATGTCACTCTGCTTGAGAGTGATGTAAGTAACACGGCAATGAAAAATAAATCATTATGTTCAAGGCAAATATACATATCGCTACCTTAATACAAAAAAAGGCCTAACTCGTTATTTTTTTAAATCGAGTTTTTTGTGTATCTCAATAGAAAAACATCTGATTTACAAAAAAATTCAAAAATCCCGGTTGCAATAAAATAATGAGTTAGGGCCTTTCTTTAGTAAAGCAACGATATGCATTAAAAAAAAATTAAAAATGTAAATCAAAACATTTAACATTATTATTACAAGTTTTTTTTTTATGTTTTAATTATTATGTTAAAATTCAATTTTAATTTCTATTTTAAAAATCGTGTTAATTCAAACAACTAACCACAGCAGATAACAGATAACTTAATTTGAAACACTTCAAATTAAAGCATTTTCATTTATTTATTTTTTAATAAAAGCTTTGTAGACATAATAAGTAATTTGAATAAAATGGTACGAGCCATTTTAGTGCAACTAATCTTAAGTCATGTGGGGATTTTACGTTCATATAGAAAAAGACAACAATAAAATGTTTAATACTTCATCTACAGTATAAGGTCCCAAAAATGGAAAGACTGCAAGAGTTGTTACTATTCGTAGTAATCAATAAAATAAAAATAAATTAATTTTAAAGTTTGTTTGAATTTGAATTCTCAATAAAATTTGGAAAGTTTATATATAAACATAAAAAGTGTTTAAGCTTTTTCTCTAGAATTGTTTAGTTTAAGTCTACTTATGAAATATTTCAGCACAAACAAAAAGCACATAGATGTTTGAACAAGTTTGCATTAATTTGCGGAGTTAAAATAATATAAACTTGAGCTTACCATTATAAATCGTGGAGATTCAAATGGAGTTTTAGGAAATTACTGGGGTTAGCAATTTGCCAAGAGTGGAGGTTATAGGTTATGAAGAAACCTTCTTGTTAAAAATATGTACTTAACCTTTTTTTATTTTGGAAGGGATTCCAGAAGAGATAATTTTAGGTTGAAATGAAATACAGATTTCTTCTAAGCAATTCAACTTGCATTTTATTAATTGTGGTTTTTGCAGCTAGTTGGCGGAGAGAACTTGTCTCGATGAATATTACAAAACGAATGCTGGTTTTACAAGTCATTACACGATATTTGGCGCTTTCGCCCTGTAAAAATTTAGTTTTCTAATTCACAATGATTATTATATAAGAGCAGGGATGGAAAACGCCTATTTTTAGTACAAATTCATTATAAATATCAAAAATGTAAAGGTACTTGTTTAGACATATGTAACAATTTCAATTAATAAAAATAATAAGTACTTGTTTAAAAGTAAATTCAAAATATATATATATATATATATAAAGTAAATTGTTTAAAAGCGTTTAAACAATGTTGCTTAACCAACAACTAACATGTAAAAAAAGGTGTTTTTTTTATAGAGTGACACAATTTTAAATCCAGCCCATATGCACAATGTGCAAACTTCTATCCAGAGCTTTTTGTACTTTCACACCGACATGATTACAACATCCATAACAACAACACAACAGAATACAATGCTTGCTCTTACTTTGCAAAGAAACAATAACAAATTTAAGAGCTTTCAAAGCTGTTTACCTAAAATGCAAACGTCAGTGTATGTGTGTTTGGACGTAGCTGGTTTAAATCATAATAAAACAAAGAAATATATTTTTAATATCAATAACATGGGATTGATTGGAGAGGAAATTTTATGAAATTAATGCTTAAATATGATTTCTGCCTTGCGGAAGCCACGGCTGGCGCATAGAAGCTGCACTCTGGAACACCAAGTTTCAACAACTTTTCGTAGCATTTGCGTCCGTTTTTCGCCAATATCTCCTCGAATGTTGATTTTTAGGTATTCAGTTGCTTGTGTTTTATTGACGTACACAAGTGATTTAATATAATTACAAAGAAAATGATCTAAAGATCTAATCACACCATCTTGGTTGCCACTTAGTTGGGCCTTTACGAGAAACTATTTTGTCATCAAAAGTTTCTTTGAGTAAATCAATTTTAATGCTCGCTGTGTGACATGTAGCTCCATTTTGTTGCAACCACATATCAACAAGATTAATGATACGTAATAGTGGTACAAAAAAAATTTCAAATCATGTTCCCATACCGTTCACCATTGACTGACTGTAACATTCTGACCATCATCGTTTTTGAAGACATATGGGCCAATGATTCCACCAGCCCATAAAGCGCACCAATGTAATTACATTTTAACAAAAGCTTATGGATTCTACTCACTCCAAAGCAACAATTTTGCTTATTTACGTACCCAATCAATCAAAAATGTGCTTCATCGGAATATGGAAGAAGAGCACGATAATGAGTTTGACGAATAGAGCAATTATTTTGATTTAAAATTTCAACAATTTGCACGTATTGCTTTACTTTAGGTCGATTCATAATGAAATTTCAAAGCAAACCAAACAAAAAGCAACTGTCAGCTGTTAAATGGCTGCTCAAATAAAAAATGATGCCAACTTAAAGTTGTGTATGTACTTTTTTGTTATGAATCAGCTGTTTCGTTTCTATAACAATCGCAACATATGGGTTGCTTGCCATTTTTAAACGATTTAAAAAAAGGAGGCTGTTTTCAATTTGTCGGTAATTTTCTTTGTGCGTAACTCAGTACCTTTTCGACCGATTTAAAAAATTCTTTTTATATCTTTCACCAAAAATATTGAAGGCTATACACACACACACACACATATATATATATATATATATATATATATATATATATATATATATATATATATATATATATATATGCAGGTTTGTCATTCCGAGTGTAAATTCCACAATATTAATATGCGACACACATAGAGTATATATCGTCATATAAATTCAAAAAAGAGTAAGTTAGACTTAAAATATTTTACAAAGAAACAGTATACATTATAGGCCTTATCCAGAAAAAAATAATTTAGGTTTACAAAACGTTTAACAAACAAGTTTCCATACAAAACTTGTTTTGTAAACCCTTAAACCGTTAAACAAAATTATTTTTTATGAATACGGCGCTATAAGTTTTAGTGAATTTAGGTCTCAGTAGTCGTTTAAATTTCGTTAATAAATTTTATATTTTTGGGCATACTCGAATAAAAATATTGTGGGTAGATGGATTTTATATAATTACATAAAATCAATTAAAAAGACGATTTGAAGTTTATGAAAGTTACGCCCTTTATGAGTTAATATGACGATATGTTTCAGAGCTGGAAATCTTGAATTTATTGCTTACAATATAAAAGTAAATAGCTGAACTATTTTTTTCTTTTTGTAATTTAAACTGTTTTTATATTTCAGTCAAAGTTAAATTGGTATTAGAAATCAAAATAAATCAAAAATTATATTCCAAAGTGGGCCCATAAGAAGAAAATAAATAAAATGTACGCTAGTAAGCTGAAATTTGATAAATAAGTAGGTCTAGATTAGCAACTAACTAGAAGAATATGAAAAACCGTACATTTTTACCAATTAAAAGAGCAAATTTAAAATATTTGTCTCAAGCGATTTTATTGAAATTTGGCACAAATGTTGGAATAATGCAAAGTTATAAAGTTTCTTTGAAAAAAGTTTATGTTAACTGACACGTCCATACAATTTAAACCTCTTATTTCATATACTTGGGATCAGCAGATTTAAATATATTATTTATTTAAATATTAATATCCGTTTCCAACGAAACTTGACACGTATGAGATTGGCACTGGCAACAAAAAATTTATTTTAAAAAAGTGGACGGGAATACTCCCATAAAAATTAAATAATTAAATTTGCGCTAGAGAGCTGCAATTTGGTACGCCAATAAGTCAAGATGAGAAACCAAATAGAAAAATCTAAAAACCCAAATATTTTAACCAGGAGTGGCAGGGGCAGCGATAATTTTGTACTGAAGCCTTAACTTAAAGCTATCATCTTAAAAAGGGTAAGATGATAATTGAGCGCTACTCATAACAAAATCTTGAGTTTAAAAAAATGACGGAGAGTGGGGGTAACGGCCATAACATTACAGGCTAGAATTTTCACAAGAGTGCTTAAATTCAATACACAAATAAATTTTAATTAGAGATCACCAAGAAAGATTTAAAATCCTGGCAGTTTCAATTGAGGGCATGGACACACACGAACCTTAAGCTCAAAATTAAGAATTTAAGTTAAGGGATTTACGAACAGAAAAAATTTGAAAGCACCGATTGTTAAATTAGGGAAGTAGGGCCACGTTTATAAAATTTTTATCGAAATATTTACTTTACTACACTAAAATTTACACTATATTTTAACTATTTCTACTCAGGTGATTCTTAAAAAATTAATCAAATTACTCGGTCCTTATTATGACACAATGGTATACATATCACCCTATAACCCATAATTTTATGTAACTCTGCCTTTTGAACTGGCGCAGGCATTATGAATAGAACTATAACAGACTAGAAATTTAAAGTTTAAAAAGTTTTATTAAGAAAACCTCCCAAAAAGTAGTCAGATCCTCACAAAATCATTAATGTGAAAAAAGGCCAAGTTCCTTTCCAAAATTGCGCTCATCAAAAGTAATGAAATAAAAATTTTGACCAAGTTCATGTTTAGTATAATACCTATCACTGCAATAGGTATGCATTATATTAATTTATAATCGTAAGGCTGTTATATAATTTCTAGATAATTTGCTAACTTGACAATATTTTTACTCTTCTATTTGTTCATTTCTTTATATCGGGAAAAATGCTGTCAAGTAAGCAGATTATCTAGAAATTATATGACACTCTTGCGGTTACAAATGTATATAATGCATACCTATTGCAGTGATAGGTATTATACTAAACATGAACTTGGTCAAAATTTTTATTTCATTACTTTTGATGACCGAAATCTTGGAAAGGAACTTGGCCTTTTTTCACATTTATGTTTGCTATTGACCACTTTTTGTGAAACTTGCCACAAACTTTGACAATCTGGCATTCCAAAAAGTAGGTAGGGCAACGCCCATTAAATGTTAAATACTATATTTCACATGTTTTACTTAACCGGTTTTTACGAAACTCGTCACGTATTCCAAGAAGGGGTCGTAACCACGCCCATTATAATTTAATATTACATTTCATATGGTTATACTTTACTGACTTTTACGAAACTTATCCAACACCTAGAGCTCTAAAAAATACTTATTGTTGCATCCAAAAAAGTGGGCGGGGCCGATACCCTGAAAGGTTAATACTAGATTATATGCACTTTTAATAATACGATTTTTACGAAACTGGGAAAGGAGCTTTTATATCTAAAATATTAAAACTTTGAGCTTAGAAAAGTGTGTGAGCATGCACCATGCACCTTAAAACTTAATATTATATTTCTTGTGCTTCCAAAAGATATATTTTTACGAAATTAGGCACACACCTGGAGCTCTGAAAGTGACGCAATGTTAGAATTAGTAAAAAAGGTAAATACTAATATTTGCAAAATCGGGCGTCCCCAGGTCCCTTAAATATTAAATTGGCATTGAAAATTTAAAAAGAAAATTAGAGAAATAAATTGAACCAATTTTAAAAATTTAATTTATTCCAAAAATATGTTATACAATTCTCTATTTTTTTCAAGATGCCTTCCTGAAATTTGATAAAATTTCAAAAAACTTAATAAAAGTTCATAAAATTTGCTGCTTTTTGGGAACTCTTTTAATAAAATTTAACATTTGGTATCTTGTTGACCAAACCAAGTTATTATTTAACTTATTCAATCAAATATTTTTTTTATTAAAAATACATTGAAATTGATTATAATAGTTATTGGAGAGCAAAGCGAGTTAAATATTTTTCAATACTTTACAAAACATTTGTCACATTATGTGGCAGACACTGTTTTACACACGTAACAATTAGAATTAAAAAAAAATGTGCTTCGTAATACTAGTGTATGAATAATAGACCTCACCTTAACCAGCAACTACTCCAGGTGTCAGTTTAACAACGACTTTATTAACAAGAATTTTGGTTTTGTTTTTCATACATTTGCTGTTTCACTGCATTGCAATGTAAAATAAATAAATAAATAAATAAATAAATAGTTTATTGTGCTCCTTTTTTCTTTTTCAAAAAAAGTATTTTATTACATTCAAGTATTTTCTTTTATGTATTTGTCTATTTTATTTTCTTACATTTTTTTTTCTCATCTAAACTACGTTGTTGTAAATATCTTAATGCAACTTCACAAGAATACCAACAAGATTAACAATAACATCTACTTATCAAATCTAATATGGAATACAAATGCGCCCGTATCTGGTTACACAACAAGATCTTTTGGAAGCCAACGATTAGAGGAGAAAAAAATAATGCAGCCAAAGAAGACATGCCCAAGCTCCCCACTACCAATGAAACTACAAGAATAGAAAACTGTTGTTGTTTCTTTTTTTTGTATTCTATAAAATCTATTATTCTTCTAGTTAATTATCTCAGATTGTAAAGCAACAACAACACAAATGAACGTCGTTTAAAAAGAAAGCAAAAAAATCACAAAAAAACAACGAATATGAACTACAGAACATTTAAACGTGTTATTAAGCTACTGGTTTTGACTCTTTTAATTTTTCTATTAATAATTTATTGCCCAATAGGAGCAAGCTAACTTTATGTTTTACTATCAATCGATAAGACAAACAAGCAAATCTATCGATACCTCGGAGCCAAAAGTGTTATAAGTTACATATTTTCAAAAAGGAGTATAACTGAAACCTTGAGTCTTTTAAATAATTTTTTTTATCTTAGAAGGCTAAGAATGATTGTCTCGTATTGGACTCTTCCCTTAAAAAAAATTGTAAATACATTCCTCCATGATACAATTATACTAGGTACATGCACAAGCCCAGCCTGTCACTGTATACATTGCACCTAGTTGTCAAACTTTGTTTACAAGCTGCAAAAATGTTAGTGTATGTGTGTAAACAAAATGATTACAGTGTTGCCAATGAATTTACACATGGCTGTGTCTCCAATTACACATTGAAGAAAATTACACTACACATCTTTTGTGTAGATTAAAATTAAAACAATAATAAATAAAAATAGAACCCAAAGTAGAATTACACACATATTATACAAGAATTCAATTACATCGCCTACACATGGAGTAGAAATTACACACTGTCTAACTACACCCATATTGGCAACACTGAATAACTATAATCATGCAGGAATGCCGTGTCTGCAATTGTACTTTAGTTACCCTGTAATTGTTATTTTTATAAACAAAAGACAGTTGTTTCCGACAATTTGGGGTTTGTTTATACCAACAAAATACATGTGTTTTTTGGTGTTGTAATTTTGTTGTAGTTCTGCATGTACCTAGTATAATTGTATCATGCATTCCTCGTATCAGAGAGAGAGAAAAAGAGATTTACAAACAAATAAAAGTTTAGTATTCGGTTATGCATAATCTCGTCAAATGCATTAGCCGTTGCAAATTTATCAATTGCTGCTTTATTCATTGCAACTTGCGTTTATGATGTCGGCCTTTTTCTTTCAAAATCGCTTTAAATAAATACTTCCCTAACTCTAAAATATTCATTCACAAAATATAAAACATAATTGCCATTTTAGAACGCATTTTGAAATTCTTAAAATTTAAAAAAAGAACTATTGTACAGTTTGTAAAAAAAAGTGTCACAAACCTAAAAATAATAAAAAAATTATTACAAATAAACTTATTTCAACAGGAGATTTATTTTATTTAAAAATAATTTATTAGACAGCCTACTCTGTGTTAAAACTTCAATTTATTAAATTTGTAGTGTGAACGCAAAATCGGCTGTTTATGGTTATAATGCAGCTACATTCACATACAAGCACACATACATTGACATTTGTATTTGAGGTTAATAAGAAATAAGAGCAAGCATTGTTGTAGCTCAGATCTGTAGTACGATTCAGTAACTTTTACCGATACGACAATTGTAATTTTTGTCTATAAATTTTTCGCTTAAAATAACGGTTGTATGATTCTGAATCTTATTTTTAACGATAGG
The DNA here is from genome assembly GCA_905220375.1 of Tachina fera. Classification (NCBI taxonomy): domain Eukaryota; kingdom Metazoa; phylum Arthropoda; class Insecta; order Diptera; family Tachinidae; genus Tachina; species Tachina fera. Next base: position 94,514,854 of record LR999967.1, on the reverse strand, counting down.
ACGCAGCTGATTTTTTCTGTTGATTTTTGTCGATAAAATTAACAGCACATAAATTATTGTCGTTTAAATAACGACACAGCTGACATTAACCTACAGCGAATATCATTAAAAATCTTACTGAATAGCAAATTCGATAAATTCTCGTTACTGGTTGGCTGTTCTGCATTCGTCGGCGCAAAAGCACAAAAAGTTCTTTATAAAAGTTTGCATATTGTGCAAAAACGCTATAAAGTTAAAGGTGATTTTTTTAGCAGCTTTCTTTTTGGCAGCACTATTTTTTTTGGCAACTCTGTTGTTATTGTATATCATGTTACTATTAAACATGTTCAGTTTGGTCTATGAATGAACAACGCTTGAAGATTATTAAATTTTATTATCAAAACTCATGGTCGGTTAAGAAAGTGCATCGTTTACACTCAGGGAAAACAATTCAACTTAAAAATAAGAACGCCTCACATTAATCCAATATATTTCAATATAATAGAAAATGTATATTGAAATGCTTAAAAATAAAAAAAATATAATTAATAAATTAATACTGTAAATTTATGTTTTCCGATATTGAAATAAGAAATTGCAACATGACTAAACTTTCGCTAATGTTTCTTATTAATTCAATTTGAATTTTTTTGATTTTAAGCTGTTTTTTCTCTGGGTGTACTTCTTTCATTTTACGGTCAGTTTGGGCGACCCTCTGAGGCAGATATCCGGTATCTTGTGAGTACACTAAACAGCAAACTTACACTACTCAACATTAAACCATTAACACACATATGTAGAGTGCGGACAGAGCTAAGTATTGCAGCTGTAGCTAACAGTGTTGTTATTGATCGTGAATTATAAATTCGGCACAATTCACAACAATTGGGCCTTTGTTTCTTTTCCTTTTTTTTTTGTTTGTCCAAAATAATAGAGCTGGACTTGGCTGACATGTGCTTTTAGCAAGCCGGTGCCTTATGCCACATACCATGTGAAACAACGAACCAATTAAAAAGCTAGTTCGATGAATAGTTTCTTTCACTATTCGGGCCGGTCAATTGGCCGCCTAGGTCGTGCGTTTTAATGCCCTTAGACTATTTTTTGTGGGGCTATGTTAAGGCTCATGTTTATAGGGACAAACTGGAAGGTAATATTGAAGAATTTATTTATGAGATACCAGCCAATAGACTTGATGGAGAGATTATGCCAAAATTGAACCCAGATATATCCGCGGTCAAAATTTACATAAAATCATCTTTAAACATTGAAGTATACCAACTCAAACAAAGATTTCATGTATTTCGTTAAATTTTATGTGTTTTTTGATGTGTAAACATCTCTTCGCTAAGGAGTAAAAATCTTTCTCACAATACAACCACAAATTTTGAGTAAGATCGTAAAGCGTTATCTCATCGGTGTGAGCTATGTATGAGTGTATTAGTGTAATTACACGAACAAGAAGTACATACACACGTAACAGCTGCATAGAAATACACTCACCCGATTTTTAAAGCATACCTTCAGGAGCAATGTTAATTTTAATAGAAAATGCCTGTGAAGTGTAAGAGTGTTGCCAGTGGGGATAACTTTGTTGAAAAGTTGAAAAATACAAAATAAATATAAACTTTTAAATAAAAGAGTGTTTTAAATGTCAAATATTTGCTTAAAAGATATATAGCAGTCTTTACAAAGAATTTATAACATTATATTATAACATATCTGTTGCCTTACACTGAATCTGGTGCACGACAATTGGGTAACAATTTACATTTCATGGCAATTATTATGTGTGGAAATTTTAATACAAATTTTGCAAATAATTCCACTACTATAGATGAAGTTTTTCATAGATTTTTATATACACTATTATTTATATATCTTATTTTAGTTACCATAAGCCAATATTAAAAAAATTAAAATAAAATCTTACCTAATTCCCTTAAACTCGACTTCGAGGAATTATTCAAGATTTTTATGTACGTATAAAGGTCGAACAATTTGGATAAATTTTTATATATTAAAAAAAAATCATTACTAGATGTTTACACATCTCCCCTGTGATCGGAGTCACATTGCTTTTTTTATTAATAAAATCCGAAAGATCTTAAAATATCACCCTATATAAAGTTTTACATATATCAGAGCGTAATATTTTGGTAAAACTTTATATATATATGTACTTTACATAAAACTTTATTTAGATTGCAAGTACAACAAAAAAAGTAAAACCATTCAGTAGCAATTGCACAAGTCATAGAAATTTTTACGTTTTGCATTTTATTTTGTTTTATTATAAAAATTATTATTTATTTACAGCCTTATTTATAAAAATTATTAAGGCTTTATAAAGACTTTTAAAGACAATTTTGTATATAAATTTTTTTTAAAAAACCTTTTTAAAGCCTTAGTAAGTTTTATAAATAAGGCTGTATTTATTTAGTTTTTATATAGTCCACACCCACAAGATGTTCAATTGTTATTCATATTATTATTTTTTATATTTTTTTTTACTTTTGAAATAATAATAATAATAATCCTAAACTTTCTTAATAACAAAATGCTTTGCATTTACTGCTTTGCTACCACTTTTTAGAGATAAAAGCTTATATAGAATAAAAAAATTAATCTATTTTTCTTACCATAGAACACATGAGCTTTTTTCTCATTAATTTAATGTCAGTAAAGAAGTTTTATTAGCGCGCCTGATATTAAGTAAGATGGCTGTTTTGTTTGCATATATTTTGCATTGTTATTTTACAAATAAATAAATAATATTTCTGGTTTCTTTTGTATTTTTTGTATATTTGCTGAAAAAAAAGACAAAAAAATATAATAAATAAATTAAGCTTAAATATCGGTGAACTAACAGCCTACGCAAAAAAAAACCACTCATTTTACATTTGGCTCATAAATAAAAACAACAACAAAAAAATTAATAAAAAGAAAAAACTATATTTATAACAATAACAAACATAAACATAAAGCATAAAAGATCTTGCGAATAAGAGTACATTTGCCAATATTGTGAATTGTAAATAAACATCTATCAGCAGAACTGCTCAATACTACTCTTACATACATACACAAATACTTTTCTATAACAATACATTTCGTATTTACTTGCAATCTGGGCCAAAAAATATATTTTACACTTAGAGACTTAAAAGAGAGCGTATCAGCAGGCCGGATAATATCAACAAGAGCAACCAACCAACCACTTTTTAAAGGCGCAATAAATCTTTTAAGCGTGGGCACGTTAACGTACGCCAAACGTCAACAATTTTTAGACGATTTTTTTTTTAATTTTATTTTTCGATTCCAGTTAGTTGTTTCTTTTTTTTTTGGTGCAATGTAAAACGAGTATATAAAATTTTCATTCGGCTTATTTTGCTTTTATTTCATTGAAGAAAATATTTTAAGGTTTTTCTAGTATTTTTTCTTGATTTTTTAGTATTGCAATTTACTAAATGTTTTTTATTAAAAATATGCTGGGTGGGTTAAAACTTAAAATTTGTCTTTAGCCGGTAGCTGGATTTACCAAAAACTACTTAATTTTGATTTACAATTTTATTAAATTTAGCTTAAAGTTAATGAATATTTTCAGGGAAAACTACTGCGAAAAAGACAAAAGACTTAAGCTACAAACACCATTTTATAATTATTATTTAAAATTTTTGTTAAGACTTTTACAATTGCAATAAATCACTTGAAATGCTATCAATATTATGTTTTCTTACACGAAATAAATTTATTTTAAGCATGGAAAATCGCTAGAAAAAATTTTATACCCCAGTGAAAAAAAAGGAAGTCATTCTAGTGGAACTACATTTTCATTGCTTCCAAAAAAGCGATATTTTTAATTTGCCGATAGCAAAAAACCATGTATAAGCTTATTTTAGTCATACAAAACCTTGTAACTCCTCCATAGTGTTAGAAAATACTCACCAGAATTAAAAAAAAATTATTTTTTTAAAGAAATTTATGAACTAATTTTAGTTTAAAATTTAAAAGTTATTTGCTTAAATTTACATGAAAACACTGTTTCGGGCTTAAATTTGTATGAAAAGAAACGAATTGTTAAAAAAGGCAACTATTTACCCTTTTCCTAGATGAAAATATTATCATAGAACACAAAAAAGGAAATTTTTCTTATTATCGCTTCCAATTCGATGACCAGGCATCGAAAAAGGGAACTTCTTGCAATGACAACCCTATGTAAAAATCATTAGATCGGATCGAAATTTTCACTACTTCCGCATCGAAAACTCTACATTTTCATGACTTTTTTTGGAGTCGCTTTTTTAACTGGGACGCGTATGAAGTTCATTAGATTTTCTTATTAAATAAAAACCAGGAAAAAGTGCTAGTTTCGGCAGTATCGAATCTCATACACACAGTACATATTGGTTATATGCATACATATATACATAAGTAAAAATATACAAACTTGAATTATTTTTTGCTTTAGTGTAATTTATAGTGAGTGATCTATAGGTATTTTCCGACTGAAGAATTATATTCAAAGATTTTATTTTCGATATGCGCATTAGTTGAATATTTTATTTTATACCATGTATTGAAGAGTTTTTTATAATTACAATTTTTGCAATTTATAGTGAGTGATCCATAGGTATTTTCCGACTGAAGAATTTTGTTCAAAGATTTTATTTTCGATATGCGCAATAGTTGAATATTTTATTCTATACCTTGTATTGAAGACTTTTTTACATTATTAATATTTTTCCTTTTTCAAATGCTTGATGCCAAATTAATTACAGATGACTTTTACAGAGACCGCATTCGCTATGACTTGTAATTTAAAAATATTTTCATATACACTCTATTAAAATATTTTTAAATTACGAGTCGTATCGGATGTCGCAAGTTACCCTCAGCACTTTCTAGGGAAATTTATTCACCCACAGCTATAGCAATTTGAATCTGCATACATATATATGTATATAAATTTAAAATTTTGTCAGCCTTTAACATATTGATACCAAGACCGAAAACTGTATTAAGTCCCGGTTCACATGTTTCAATTTTTGTTGCTCCACGCGTAATTCAGCTGTAAGAAGAAAAGAGATATCTGTAATTCAGTCTTCGTCTTTCTTACAGCTGAATTACGAGTTGAGCAACAAAAGTTGAAACGTGTGAACCGGGAGTAAATAACTATTCATAATAATACTTCAACAAATTTCTATTTTTAAAAATCTGCAAGCAACCTAAAATAATTACGCACCTGCATAATACGCAACATATCAGAAAACTTCGTTAGACTAATTAGTGCTAATAATTATGGTTAAATTAGATTTTTATATAAAAATTGAGTAAAGGCCTTTCTAATATAAGAAATAAGTTTATTTGCAAATAAAAAAAACAATTTTATTTATAAATAAATAATAATAAATATAAATTTTCAAACCCTGAAACAATATACTCTTTAATTTTTCTCAGTTTTCATACTAATGTTTTTTCTTCTTTAAAATAATAAACAAAGAAACAAAATTACATTTATTTAGTTTCTTTTATGTACCAAAAAAAAGGTTAAGGTTTTCCTTCTCTGGAGCGGTGCTTTTTACTTTTATAATTTTGTTTACTAAACCTTTCTTTCTCAAACAGCAATTAGTTTTAATTTCTAAAGAAAAAGAAATAATTACTACTATATTATAAACAAAAAAATTTTCCAACCCTGGAAACATAATTTTTTTTTGATTTCTTTTATTTAAATATTTCTATATATAAAATATGTTTGATTTATACAGCAAAAGAACAAAATTATTTTATTAGGTTACTGCTGAATACCAAAAAAAAGATTAAATTTTCCAACCCTGGAACAGTATACTTTTTTTATTTTTCTAATTTTAATAAAGAAAATATATATTTAATGAACAAAGAAAAAAGTTAGTTGTATTTCGTTACTTTTTTTAACCAAAAAAGTTTAAGTTTACCAGCTCTGAAGCTATGCTTTTTATTTCTTTCATTTTGTATGCCCTAAATTTCTCTTTCTAAAAGCTCAATTAATTGTAATTTCTAAATAAAAAGTAAAATTTAAATCGACCTGACCAACCTGGAATTATCATTTTACTTTTTTATTTCTCTTAGCAAAATATTTTTCTCTGAATTTAAACTAAATTTAATTTCTACACAAAAAGGAAAAATTAAATTGATCTGATTAGTATTATATAAAAAAAAATAATTTCAAAACTCTGGAATCATCATTTTAGTTTTTTCTGATTTCTTTTATTTAAATATTTCTCTCTAAATAAAAAATAGGTTACTGCAATGTAGCAAAAAAATAAATTTTCCAACCCTGGCATGGTAGTTTTGATTGTCAAATCCAATTTAATTCTACCTGACATTTTGAATAGGTTTAAATTACAAAACGCAAAAATTAGTTTCAAAATTTAGTTACTTTTATATGGCAAAAAAAAAAAGTTTAAACTTTCCAGCTCTGAATGATACTTCCTGTGTTATTTTCTTTACGAAAAAAAATAAAAAAAATCTTTCAATCTTCCATCAATCAGACTATTAAGTTAAATTAATTAAATGAAATCTATCTATTGAAATAGTTATTAACTTTTGTTAATTAATTTTTATTTTTTCTTTTATTTTACTAACTGGCGAATACATTTAACAGCCCAAATCCATTTAAATACATTTGAAATATTTTGTGTTGAACTACTAATTGGCAGTAAAAACAAATAGCTTGAAGTGTTTAAAAGAAATTAAACTTTCACTACAATTAACGAAAGCTTCTTTTTAAGTTTTATTTTTATTTTTATTTGTAAAAAAAAGTATCTACCTACATGCGCTTACTGTTACAAATAATTTAAATATTTCATTTGTTTTCTTAATTATTTATTGAAAAAAAAAACACAAACACACGCACACATACAACTGTCAGTATTAGTTCCCCACTGTTCATCCGTTTGGCCGTGGCTTAAATTAAACTTTATGTTTAATAGTAAGACATATAAAAATTAGGTCTTGTTGCCATAAATGAAATTAAATTAATTTGTAAACAATTAAATGAATAGTTTACAGTGTGACTAAAATTAAGTGAAACAAAAAATAATAAAAAATAATAAATAATGCAATGATGTAAATTTGTTATTTCTGAGTGGTAGCTCCTATATTTATAAAATAACTATATAATTTACTGAAGATCCTTTAGGTATCACTGAGTAGCCTTATTTAGAAAAATTATGCAGTATTTATAAAGTGTTTTTAAAACCGATTTCCATAAAGACGGTTGAGCAGAGTCGAAATGCATATCATAGTTGCTTAACGCCCATAAGCAAACATAAATTCCTAATGTAAAAAATTTTTTGAATGCTGAGCACGAAATAAAATATTCAACTATGGTTCACATAAAAAAAAACATCTTTAAATCAAATTCTTTAGTCAGCTCTCCATAATTTGCAATAGGAAAAAATGTTAAAGAATTATTTTCCTTGTACACAGAAAAAACTAAATTTCTTTTTCAGTAACCAAATTCATGGAGTAAGTAAATTTTTGTGTGAATGCGGACCTGCAAAGAAATTTGTAGATTCTGATAACAAGTTTGTAAAAATTTAACTGGAAAAAATTTTAATTTTTAGTTAACTTCTTATGGCATTAGCGAAAAAAGGTTAACTAAACCTAAAAATATTTTCAGTCAAATATATTAATAGGAACAGCAAAACATTCTTGCAGATTTTGTTTGTGTTACTCAGCAATTTTTTTTTATAATTTACAAGCACATTCACTAAAATTTTTTAAATTATCAGAAAATAAATTAACTGACTCAATAAAAATTCTTACCAATTTTTCTAAAAAAAAATTAGTAAAAGTTTTATTTACACCGCAAAAAAGTTTGAAAAAATTACTTTAAGTATTTCAGAAAAAAATAACTAAATCAAATAAAAGGTTCAAATATTTTTTTTACTTTCAAAAATTGGCTTGTTTTTATGGTTAAGCATTTTGTTCCCGCTTTTGGAACTCGTAAGTACACTTCAATCCAAAAACTTTTTGAATTTTAACTAACAAACTCCGTATGTTTATAGTAAGACTCTTAATACTATATTGAGAATCACAATATACAAAAATAATAAGTTTGAAAACCGCAAACAAAAATCATTACAAAAAAAAAGAATTATTGAGGGTATTCATTTCAGTTTTTTTCCTCGTTGGAAAAATGGAAAAATTTAATTTTTAAAATTAGAAAAAAAATTTTGAATTTTTTTTCCTTGTGTTTATTGTCAAAAATTAAATTTTTCCATTTTTCCAACGAGGAAAAAAACTGAAATGAATACCCTCAATGTATTGTTTTTTATTTACTAAATAAAATGTTTTCTATATCTATAAACTAATTTGTAGAAAAAAGTAAAACAAGTCATACAAATTTTGTTACAGTATATAACAATAAATTTAAATGAAAAATAACAAATTTAAATATAAAAAAAAATAATTATAAAAATTTTTCATTATGTACAGTTTTTTTACATAAAATAAAATTGGAACAAATACTGTACTGAAACTAAATTTTATTTCAAAACACACGTTTGTTTGAAAATTTTTTGGGAATAATTTTTTCTGTGTACGAAACGTATGGCAGTGAAGGGTATTCACTGCCAGTGTATAGAAGACAATTAATTGTAGGAATTAAAACTTTTGCAGCAACTCATATTTTAATATTGTTTATCATTATCAACAAAAAAAAATGATTTGGAATTTTTTATGTTCATATGACAATATGATTTTTTATAAAAAATATGTGTCAATATTTCTTTATCATACTGTATGATTTGAAATAATATAAGACAATTAAAACTAGCTAACACTTACTTCTTACACCCAAAGATATTCAGTAAGGTGGGACTTTGACTAGCAAGCGAAGGGTTCCGTACGGACACAAAATATGTAAAATTTTATTTATGCTATTTTATTAAGTATTAACACTTTATTCGCAATATTTGGCAATTATTTTTTTTATTTTTTTACAATACATTTTGTTAATTTTAGCGGGTTTTTTATTTTGCCATTTTTTTCTTCTTGCTGTTTTTTCGGATTTTGGCAATTTTTTAGTTTTGTTTTACGATCTGGTTACTTCTTAGATTTTTTTTTTGTTTTTTTTGGATTTATTTTATTTTAGGTGATATTTTTCATTTAAGCGCTTTTTTAATTTTGGCAATTTTTAATTTTTTTAAATTTGAGGTTTTTTTAATTATAGCGATTTTTTTCAGTTTTTGGCGATTTATTATAATAAAATAATTATTTTAGGTGATAATTTAAATTTAAGCGCTTTTTTATTTTGACGATTTTTCGTCGCAGCATTTTTATAAATTTGGGATTTCTTTTAGTTTAAGCGATTTTTTTGGTGGTTTGTCAGATTTTTGGCGTTTTTATTTGGTATTGACGTGGCGAATTTTTTAGTTTTTGGCGATTTTGTTTTTTTTTTCAATAAATATTTTTAGTTTAAGCGATTTTTTTTATTTGGCGTTTTTTCATTTTGGCAATTTTTTTTTGGTTTTTTGACATTTTTTAACTTTTTGGATACCTTTTCACTTTAAGCGATTTTGTTCACTTTTTGAGATTTATTTTATTTATGATGATATTTTTCATTTGAGCCCCATTGTCATTTTGGCACTTTTTCGTTTTGGCTTTTTTTAATTTTGGGATTTTTTTGTTTTGGCGTTTTTTATATTTTGGCGATTTTTTTTCAGTTTTTGGCGACTTTTCCGATTTTTGGCAAATTTTATTTTGTTTTATTTCAGTACATATTTTTAGTTTTAGCTTTTAGTGTACTTTTATTGGCTAATTTTTTGCATTTAAGCGATTTATTTTATTTTTGGTGCTATTTCATATTTGAGCCTTTTTTCATTGTCGCTATTTATCGTTCCAGATTTTTTTTAATTTTCGCGTTTTTTTTTTGTTTTAACGTTTTTAAAAATTTCAACAGTTTACTTGACTGATAGAATACCCTTTAATTCTAATTTTTTTATTTCAGTGTTAATTATCAAAAATTTTGTTGTAGCGGTACAAATTTTTGTATATTCAGAGAAACAGAAATTTTCCGTAGCTCTAACGGTTCTCGAGAAAACAGCCTGCGACAGACAGATTTCCAGATGAACATCGTACCGAAAACAATAGGTTTCTTGATGTTCGGTGTACGTTCCCCTTAAAACGTTTCTTTAGCCTTTTTTCCGTTTTGCTATTTATGAATAATTGTGAAATATATTTTTATTCAAATAATTTTTATCTAAGAACTTACCTCGTTGACAAAAGTTGAAAAGCTGAAATTAAACAAAAGATAAACATGAGTAATTTGAAAAAAAAAATTAAGTAAATATTTTGTTAAGTGAGACATTTTTAGATTTAGTTGAATTTAAAAAAATTATTTCTGATTATTTTGCTAAGTCTACTATCGATGTTTTTTACTTATTGAACATCGCAAGTCAAAGTAAATAACTGATTAAAAAATTATTTGTTTTTGGTTGAGTACGTCTAGATGCATTTATTTGTGATAGAAATCTAATGTAGAGTTGCATTAGCAGCAATGAAATGCATCTAAAAGTGCTTAACCAATAACAGATAAATTTTTTAAGTCTTCTTGTTATCTATAGCAAAAATGTTAATGGAACTGATATTTGTAGTGTGAGTTTGTACAAATGCAAAATCCCAGTCAATCAATCAATTATGAATAGTATCTTTAATGCATCCTTATTTGTTAAATTTAAATTAATATCAGTGAAATGTGCATAAGTAGACTTAAGTTATTTAAAAGAAATAAAAACAGATTTAAAAATGTCTTAAATTTGTGATACTTTCACATTGACTTAAGGGCGTTTGTTTCATCTGTATTTAAATAATTTGTCTTAAATGTTTAAAGTTGATATTAAAAACTTGATATTAAAAGCAACTCATTTATATTAAAGAAAAGAAAAAAACACTTAAGCTAATTTGTCACTTAAATACTAAAAGATAAAACGAATTACTGCTGCTGTCATTTCAATGCAACAAATTGACAAAAGACAATAAACAAAATATATATTGAAAAATAAAAAAATCAAACCTTTAAATTGGGTCAACTGAACGGTTTTGTGGCAATTAAAGTGCTAAATCTGCAGGAAAACAAACAGATAAAAGACATGTTACACAGAACAACTGTCAGGAATTGGACGAAGGAAAGAGAAAAAAAAAAGACAGCAGAGACTTAAGCAAAACATTGTGTCACCTTAATGGCCATTAGGAAGCACTGATTTAACACTGACATACATTTCAAATGCTTGTTGCAAAAATTCTTTAGCTGGCAGCAGCAGCAGAAAAAACATTAATGTGACATCAAGCGAAAAAACAAACAACATTAATTATAATTAGAGCATTTATGTTGTTATAAAAAGATTTGCATTAAAAGTTAAATTTAAAGAAATTTAAACATTTATTTATGCAGGCAACAATTTGTCTGCCTGTTAAACGGCGAACAAGGAGGAGAGAAACTGCAGCAGAAAGAAGAAATGAAATAAAACTACAGAAGGAAATTTTATTGTTATACATTCAGCTACAATGTACAATATTTATCAACAAATGATGACTACTGCTAATGCAGAGGCATAAAGGTATTAATTCCACATATTTTAAAAGTATGAGTTATTTTTATTATATATATTTATTTATTATTTCCGGTAATTTTAATGAAACCAAGGATTTATACAACCAGCGACACCTGCTGGGATTAATTCATCCAGATTCATAAGGTGGTAGATGACTAATTAAATTCATGATTCTTAAACGCCAAATAAAGTTAGAAAAAGCCGGCAACAGAATTAATTCCTTTAAAATTTCTTTTAAAAATATTGTATCTTTTATTTGTTGTGTTTTAGCCATGTTACTACAATGTTACTGCATTTTTTTTTAAACCAAAGGCCATAAATGATAATACTGTAGTTTAATGCTAAAAATGTGTTTAACAAATAAATGTTGAATGCTGCACAAGCTCTGTGCACGTGAGTGTGTTTTTGTTGTTGTTGTTGTATGCAACTTATGTTTGCTCTAGTTGCACACAATTGCACATGTAATTTTCATTTCCATTTATGTATATCTTTTGATTTGTTATTGTAATTGTTTGCATTGTCGTTGTTGTTGTTGGTGTTGTTGTGGTTACAGAAAAATTTAACTTCACTACCGTTTGTTTGCTAAACACGCTGTCACCGGGGTCAATTTTCTTTATTTTCCGTAATAAATTTCTTTTTTTTATTTTCAGTTCAAATTGGTTAAATGGAATAAATAATTTTCATATTCAGTGGTTGCTTGCTTCTTGATTCCTCTTATACTTGTGAAGTAAATCTTTTTTTATTATTATTATTATTGTGGCTTAAAAAATCAAAGAAACAAAGATCCGGAGAAAATTATATGTATTTGCTTGCAGTCAACGTCATCATCATCATCATCATCATCATTGAGTGTGGGCTTGGCTTTTGATTCATTTCAGTTCATATAAAATATTTTTATATTTTCTGCTTGATGGTAAGTCCTATAATAGTTTACATAAAACGGAAATGGCAGCCATTGCAAAGACTCCTGGATGTTATAGAACATGTTAATATAATTAAGAAGAAAACGGAAAAGCAGACAACACCTTCATCAGGTTCAAAGCTGACAGCTTGACAAATGATTAGTAACGAAACTGTAGTATTTTATATTTTTTTTTTAATGAAAAAATATTATTTAGTATTGTTTTCTTGTACAAAATTTTCATTATGGTTGTTGTTGCAATCAAATCTAACAAAGATAAAAGTAGAAATCACCTTAATAGTTGACAATTTCATGACTCTCAAAGTATCCATAAATACGTGTTCGTACTTCTTCTTAGTAATAGCCTCACGCATTGAGTTTGCCAACAATAACATCTTAGCGACTCCTCCGACACTTTTATTTTTGTTGTTGTTGTTGTTGTCAATGTTTTATCCGTTTTTATTAAAAATTTGCAAATGCCGCGGTTTGAGTCACGAATTAGTCACGCGTGAGTCACACATGAGTCACGCTTGATCGTGGTTGCCTTCATATACATATAATAATCATTAAAAAAAATTACATGTGTGACATAAGCTAACTCTAAATAACCCAATTTTGTACAATTCGTATTCGAACTCAGTCAGTGGTTGAAAATCATCAGAAGCGTGCGTGAATTAAAATAACAATGGATTTTTGTTTGTTTTGTTGGTAAAGCACCATTTGTATGCATTTCGTTACTGTTTAGGTATTTTTTTATATCAAAAAACAATCATTAACAATAATTAATTAATAATTTCAGTCAAGTACACATTTGACTGGCACACGAGAGGTTCCGTACTGACACTAGATATATAATTCAATGCAAACTTTAGCCTATATAATAAGTAGTTTTTGAATTTTTTCGTTTCTAAGATTTTTTTGGATTTCGAGCGTTTTGTTTTTAAAGGGCGTTCTTTTAGTTTTGGCGTTTTTTCGCTTTTTTGGAGTATTGTTTTGGCGATTTTTTTTCCGGTTTTGGGATTCTTTTTTTTTATATATATATAATAAAAATAAAAAAATAAATATAATAGTTTTAGCATTTTGTTTTTCGTTTTTGTTTTTTTTTTGGTTTTGATTTTTAGTTTTGGCATTTTTTCGGTTTTTGGCGATTTTTTAAGTTTGGACGCTTTTTTATTTCTTGCATTTTTTTCGTTTTGACGATTTTTTTCGGTTTTTGGCGTTTTTACAGTTTGGCGATTTTTTTTTAATTTTGGCGGTTCTATTGGCGATTTTTTCAGTTAGGCGACTTTTTTTGTTTTGGCACCTTTTTCGCGGTTTGGCGATTTTTTCAGTTGGCATTTTTTTTCGTTTTGGCGATTTTTTTTTAATTTTGGCGATTTTTTAAATTTTGGCGATTTTTTTATTTTGGTGATTCATTTTACTTTTTTTAATTTGGTACATTTTTTGGCTTTGGAGATTTTTTTTTGGGTTTTTGGAGATTTTTTTCTGGTTTGGAGATTTTATAATTTTGAAAACCTCTTACGGTTTCCAAAATAACGCGTGATCTATTGCGAGGTTTCCTACTTTTTAAAAAAAAAAAAAAAAACACAGAAAATCCAAATTTAATTATTAAATTTATTATCATTTGAAAGAACATTCTTTGGCATTTATTTTTTGAAAATTATGTCTATCAAATGTTGGCCGTTGCTGCGTCTCAGATGGTCAATCCGTTGAGTCCAAATTTCGATGATCGTTCCAGCAGTTCGACTGCTAACTGGCAAATGACACGCTTGATGTTATCCTCTAAGGCCTGAATCGAAGCGGGTTTGTCCGCATAAACTTTACACTTTACATATCCATACAGGAAAAAGTTTAATAGTGTGATATCACCGTTCTCATGCTCTTTTAGGAACACCCTTTAATTTTTAACTCTCATGTATTTGTTGTTGTAGCGGCCAGACGGATAGCGCAGCGAAAACAATAGGGTTCCTTTTCACCTTTGGTATATGGAACCCTAATAATCACTTTAATTGGAGGGGTACCCGACTCCGCCCTCCTATACAGCAAAGAGTTATCCACATCAAATTTAGTACGGGTCACTATTTTAGTTCGGCAGATATAGCAAAATAAAAATTAGTTTATATATTAGGTACCGCTGCGCTCCCCCCCCCACCACCTCCCAACAACACCATTTAAAGTTAGTCGGAACATGTGGTGGTGGTTTGGTCTTTAGCAATGACTCATAGTTGCTTAAAGATATAGATGAGGGATTTCTTGAAGTTTTCGAGGACATACAGCCGCAAATAAGAGAATTGATGATGAAAAATGTATTAAAAAGTGTATGGCCATACAAATGCAGTCGTGGCAATTAATTTAATAATTTATAATTAAATAAACATACCAAGATTTCGCCTAAAATTATTTGTTTTTTTTTTAATATAAAAATTAGATCTCTTAGTGGAAGACTTTTTGTTAGTATAGATTAAATTGACTATTCATGACTATTGCGACCTCCAAGAAATTATCATTAATTTCGTGAAGTATTTAATTCGGTTCAAATATTAAAAAAATGTGGGTACTTCTTGGCCACACAAAAAGTGTGGGGTTTTTTTTTTCTTTAAACTTTTATTAAACTCGATGATAATGTGTAAAATCGCACACCTTTTAACGTCGAAATACTTGCCAAAAACTAATAACAGTGATTAAATAGCAAAAATTGTTAAACAATTAGTGACTTGTTAAGCGCTTTATTTGTATAAAGCAGCAATCAATCAAAGTAGTAAATTTAATTAAATTCCCACTCACACACATACACACACACACACACACAAGCGCAAGAGCTTCCAACTCAACGCACACACCTAAAATTAAAGTTAAGCCAAAGCAATTTTTTGCCAATTATTTGATTTTCTTTATTAATTAATGTTGTTGCGTTTTGTTTTTTATTCCAAAAAAATTTTTCAATACCAGAGCGATATTTCGCCGCATTTGGCATAGTGCCTGCATTTAAAGTTTGCCACGACCTTGTTCGCTAATAATGAATTTTTGTCTTACTCGTATATTAAATTAAAAACTAAAAATTAAAATGAAAAATATTTCAATATTAATGAATTTTTCAAGCAGCCAACAAAATACTTCAATGCAACAACTTTCATTCATTTCATTTATTGAAAGTAAAAGAAAATTTTATAAAAAAATTATTTGCAATTAAATTCATTATTATTTTTTATATTTTTAATAACGAAATAAATAACTTTAAAAAAATATTCTGCAGTGTTATTTCTCTGCTGCAATTGAATCGAAATTTTATTGCTTTAACTGCATTAAGTATTGTTTCATTATGGTGCATGTTGCATGCAATGCAAGTGCAACTTTTGACTTTATTAAATGTTTCTTGTTTCTTGTTACTGATTTTATATTTTAGAGTAATGCATTGAATTGATTTTGTTTAGTTAAAAAAAAAATTTAGTAAAAAATAAATTACATTGTAATTATGTCATAATCTTAATTACTGTTTGTAATTAAATATTTGTTAAGTAAAATTTTAAGTCATGTTACTTAAATATTGTTTAATTAAACTTTAAAACCATTAAAATATGTATTTCTCTTTTAAATTAAGATTTCCTACAAAAGCCAACGATGACTGGCTAGACTTTAGGTGAAGGGTGCACGATTTTTAAATATTTTATTTTAAAGACTTACTGGCTTATTCGTAAAAAATATTTTTGGTTTATAAAAAGTTTATAAAAAAAATTGATTAATAAACCTTGTATAAAACCAAATTATTTTTTTGTTTGAATAAGTTTCTAAAAGTCAAATACATACACTTCCGTTTTCTTGTATAAAAATTAATATTTTGTTTTACTGATCGTCTTTTAAATACTTTTATTAATGCCCAATGCGGCAAGTAATTTTTCAATGTTTGCGAGAAATTAATAAATTCAATAAGGTGCAACTTTAACTCGCAAAGAAAGGGTTCCATACGTACTCTACATACGCGACACAATTTTTTGGACTTCGTTTTTTTACGAAACTCTACTATTTACAATCGCAAAAAATTTGATTTTGGTAAAAAAAAATTAAGTTCGCCAATTATGTCGTTAAAAGCTTTTTTTGGCGGTTATGGCACGACATGTAATACTACACGAACCTCAACCTATTAAATCAATTATTTTACCTGATGTTGACAATTTAAAGAAACAAAATTTTGTTTTGGCAAATTTTTTAGCTTTAGCGATTCTCTTAGTTTAGGCGTTTTTTTTGTTTAGACGATTTTTTCGGTTTTTGACGATTTTTTTTAGTTCTTTGGCGATTTTTTACTTTTTGTGTTTTTTTTTTGCATTTCAGCGATTAACTTTATTTTTGGTGATATTTTGCATTTAAGCGCTTTTTTAATTTTGGGAATTTTTAGTTTTAGCGTTTTTAAAAATTTAAAGAGTTTGCCTATTGCGATATCCAAGGCAAAAAAGTTCATAGATTACCCTTTAATTAATTTTTTTTTAATTTCAGTGTGTACACTAACTTTGATGTGAAGTGTCTAAATATAATTATACGAACATAATAGGATTTTAACACGTTTCGTAACTCGCTTTACATTACTCTTTAAATTTTAACTGGCATATACTTGTTGTTGTAGCGGCCCAAGTTTTACATATTGTGTGAAAATGTCAGATCTCAACAAAATAATTTACACTGAAAAAAATATTCCTGCAATAAACAACCTTAATTGAAAATAAAACCAAAAATTCAGTGAAGTGCGAATTTCATCTGCGTACGAAGGGTTCCGTGCGGACACTATATATGTAATTCAATACGAACTTTAGCCTATATAAAATATAGTTTTGGCATTTCTTTTAATTTTTGGGGTTTTTTCGGTTTTGAGCTTTTTTTTTAATTTGGCGTTTTTTGCGTTTTTTCGGTTTTGACGATTTTTATAAGTTTTGGCAATTTAAAAAAAAAAATTCGCGTTTTGCCGATTGTTTTGGTTTTTAGCGTTTTTTCATTTCGGGATCTTTTTTAATGTTGGCGATTTTTTTCACCTTGGTGATTTTTTTTCTTATAAGCAATTTTTTTAGTTTTGGCGCCTTTTTTGCGTTTTGGTGATTTTTTTTTTTGGTATTTGTCCATTTTTTCATTTTGGCGATTTTTTTTAATTTTTAGCGATTTTTTTTCATTTTTGGGTTTTTTTCGGCTTTGAGCGTTTTTATAATTTGACGTTTTTTCGGTTTGGGCGATTTTTTTAATTTTTGGCACTTTATTAAGAAAATTTTTTTTTTCGTATGGGCGATTGTTTTGGTTTGTTGCGTTTTTTAATTTTGGGATATTTTTTATTGTTGGCGATTTTTTTTTCACTTTGGTGATTTTTTTCTTATAAACAATTTTTTTTTAGTTTTGGCGCCTTTTTTGCGTTTTGGTGATTTTTTTTCGGTATTTGTGTTTTTTTTTTTCATTTTGGAAATTTTTTCATTTGAGCGAGTTTTTTGAATTTGGCGATTTATTTTAGTGTATTAGAATTTTTTTTTAATTTTGCCAATTTTTTTTCCTTTTGGGGATTTTTTTTAATTTTTAGCGATTTTTTTCGGCTTGGCGATTTTATAATTTTGGTATTTTTGAGTTTTACCGTTTTTGAAAATTTCAAGAATTTACCTCTTACGGTTTCCTAGATACAGCAAGTTGTATAAATTGCATAGTCGAAATTGCATTAACTGATAGAACACCCTTTAATTTATTTTTTTTTCTGTATAAAAATACACTAATTTTACAAATTTCAAGTGTCAATATTTATATGTACCTAGAATTGCATGTATATTGAATGGGACTTTAACATTTTTCGTTGCTCGTTTTGGAACACCCTTAAATGTTTAACTTTCATGTATTGGTTTTTATAGCGACCAAAGTTCTACATGCTCTTTTAAAATTTCAGGTCTGTATCCCTTACGATTCCTGAGCAAATAGCCTGTGACGGACAGAAGGACAGCATAGCGTCCATCCCTAAAAATCAATTAAATATTTTATTGAGTCAATTAAAATTTATAATAAAATAAATTTTAAAGCAAAACTTTTCATAAATACATTTTTATTTGATTCATGGTTTTATTTTAATTAATGTCAATAAATAATAATTATTTTAGGAATGTTTTTCTCTGTGTGTGACGAATCGGATAAAGGTACAACGTGCTGTTGTGCTCTTGTTGTTATTTATTTTGATTGATCGTGTTGTATACGCGGTCTGTTTCTTCTCTATAAAGTTTTAGTGCAACAAACAGTTTACTGAAACACAGTAAAAAATTTACTAAAACTAAGATTTATTTTAAAGAAATGTTTGCTTGAACATTTTTTGGGAATAATTTTTTCTGTGTATGCTCGGCAATATACTATGACTTTGGTCTGATGAAAATCTAACTATCTGGGGACGTCGAGGTGTCTCTTCCTTTGGCTATTGGACAATAATAAAGCCACGTCCAGGAGTCTACTACAGTATTATTTTTCCCATCATTTCATAGAAACACTGAAAGAGAATAGCCAATAGCTATATTATGACTGTGGTTAGAGATATGGAATTTCCTTGTATGAAGTGGAAGTATGAAATGTTATATATAAATAAATAAAGGAGTCATAGCTAATAAACACAGCTTTAATTTTCTGGTCCAATTTGCTTAAAATATCGCGTATCCAGCCCATTATGTGACAAAAAAATTCATAATTTACAACTAATACAAATAAAATATAAACAAAAGCAGATTTGCTTCTGAGTTCCCGGTTATTCCGAAACAAACTTCGCAAAATCCCAAAAATTGGATTTTTAGGTATTTTTACTGGATTTTTCTGATTTTCTGGGTCAAATAATGTCATCCGATACGACTCGTAATTTTAAAATATTTAAATAGAGTTCATATGGAAATATTTTTAAATTACGAGTCAGTTTTGGGACAATTTTAAAACATCCCAGTAAAAAAAGAGACTCCAAAAGAGTCATGAAAATGTAGATGCGGAAGTAGTGAAAATTTCGATCCGATCTAATGATTTTTACATAGGGCTGTCATTGCAAGAAGTTCTCTTTTTCGATGCGTGGTCACTGAATTGGAAGCGATATTAAGAAAAATTCCCTTTTTTTGTGTTCTATGATAATATTTTCATCTAGGAAAAAGGGTAAATAGTTGCCTTTTTTAACAATTCATTTCTTTTTATACGAATTTAAGCCTGAAACAGTGTTTTCATGTAAATTTAAGCAAATAACTTTTAAATTTTAGACTAAAAATAAATTTCTTTAAAAAAATTAATTTTTTTTTAAATTCTGGTGAGTATTTTCTAACACTATGGAGGAGTTACAAGGTTTTGTGTGGCTAAAATAAGCTTCTACATGGTTTTTTGCTCACTCCCGGCAAATTAAAAATATAGATTTTTTGGAAGCAATGAAAATGTACTTCCGCTAGAATGACTTCCATTTTTTTTCACTGGGATATCATACCTTAAGGAGGAATAATAAATTTTCTGGTTTCAGTTTTGGATTTTAGAAAATTTGCCTTAAATTCGATTTATAACTAAAAATATGTCTACTTCGAAAGGATCTAGATCCTTCAGCAAAGAAAATTTTGAATCAAAAATCTCTTTAATATTGTTTTTAGTATTAACTGCAGAATTATTATGCGTATAGCGGGAATGGAAGCCACGACTTCTGGACTGACAGAGTAGCATGGCTACTACTCCTAACAGTGCTTAAGTTAACAATTTTTTTTTTAATGGAAAACGATTTCATGCAAAATTTATTAACAATCATTGCATTCTTTACAAAAAAACACTTTAAAATAAATTAATTCCCATAAAAATATGTAAAAAAATTTTTGTTCAATCAGCAGCAAAAAAATTTTTAAAAACCATGTAAATTCATTATATTCAAATCAATGGCTGTTTAGTATGTAAATTATTTTTGTATTATTTATAGTTTTTTTTTTCATTTAAACTACTTAACATAAAACATATGTTATATATTTTTCTTATTATTATTGTACATATAAATTTTTTCCTACAAATGTGGCCTTGTTACCCATAAACCTCATTTTTGTTTGCATTTTATTTCTTTTTGGTATGTTTCGCGTTGAAAATGCTAAAGAACTTATGCTTTATAAATCTAAATTTCAATGAAATTTGAAATTGTTAAAATAACAAAATAAAATAAATTATAAAAATATTTTAATGCAATAGCAATATAAAATATAAAATGTTGTAGAACTAAAAGCAAAATAAATATATACAGAGGCAAGCAAAATTTGCGGCTTCACCAGGAGTATGTAAATATTTTTTTAAGTACATAATGTGGTCTTAAAATGGTGATTTAAACTTAGTATTAATTATGTAAAAGACAGTCAGTCAATGAGTCTTATTTGAGCGATGTAAAATTTAAAATTCTATTTCAGATACTCTCCAAGTGCGCTTTTTATTTAAATGTCATTTAAACCATTTAAGGTTAAACCATTTAAGGGCTTCAGTCATTTTAATTTTACTTAAAACTTTTTGTGTAATATATTTTTTTGCAATTTATTTATACACCCCAAAATATAAGCTGTTAAATATGAACTCATTTATTATTAATTCATGAAATAGTTTTTGTTCAATTTACATGCATGATTTATTACAGAACATAAAACAAATATTTAACAAGATAGATAACACGGGGCATAATAACAGTAAAAAAAAATTTTTATTTTAATAATATTCAGTTAATGCTCGTAATTAAATGAAATTAATAAGAATATGTTACCTCTTTTGATAAAAACACATAAAAAAAATTTCATGAAAACTAATAATTGGCATGATAAATTAGATGTAGAATATAATATCTAGTAAAATAATAATAACAAAGAAATTTATATTTTAATTATCTTTATTTAAGCAGTGCTTAGTGCTAGTATTTTAAGCAAGAATGTATTCTTCAATTTTTTTTTTTATTTAAATTCCATAAAAGATACAGGCGTACGCCATTCACATGTTCAAGGCAGCAAACAAAAATGTATAACTAGAATATAAAATTTACATAATTTGGTTTAAGTTAACACTAGAATAGATACACCAAAAAAAATATTATTTATAATCAGAAATAATTTTTAGTCAGGCTTAAGTTCAGTAATTTCAATTTTTATTGAATTAATGTGAGTTTTCTAAGGAAGAGAAGAAAATTTAAACTTATACTTTAAGCTGGGGGAAATACCGATACTTTTCTGTGCAGCCACGCACTTCATCAGCACCCTAGTCTTTCTACTTGGGTAGAGATTCTTATTAACATCAGCTATTTAACTTAAATTTACAATGAAAGAGAATTTGAGAAGTGATTGTTGTGTATACAATTGATTTACCTTTGGTAAACAAATTTATAAGTATCACTATTAATTTTCTGTTTTTTTCCATTTTTTAATTACGAAATTATATTACTCCACCTAAGTATGTTTAACTATTCTTACTTATCTTTTTCACGATCATCACATTAATTATTTTTACTTATTCGATGTACCATCGCTATATGCATGTAAGTATTATTGTAGTGGTCTTATATTGATATAATTTTTAACCGACATCACCAAAAGGAGGGAGTTAAGAATTCGTCTCTATTCTTTTTATTTAGGTGTTAGTTCATAACTCGGTAAATATTTTACCGATTCTAAAGTAAAAATTCTTTTTTTGTCTGAGAGGGTATAGCTTTCCATTGGTCCTATTTTAAAAAAGTGAGCGGGCCCAAAAATTTTATTTATTTAATTTTTTTATATTCTACTTGCTTGATTGCTGCGATAAGTATAAAAAGCTTTTGGTTCTTGTAATTACACAATTTGAAAGTTGAAAAAATGGGCGGGGCTACGCCCATTAAATTTAGTATAATATTTCACGCGGTTCTATTTAGCCGATTCTTGGGCTCTAAAATAAACACAATCCTCTATTCAAAAAAAGTGGGTAGAGTCACGCCCATTGAAATTTAATATTTTATTTTAAGTGGTTCTACATAACCGATTTTAACAAGACTTAACACGCACCCTGAGCTCTGCAAAACACACAATCTTGCATTTAAAAAAACCCAGTGAAAAAAAATGGAAGTCATTCTAGTGGAAGTACATTTTCATTGCTTCCAAAAAATCGATATTTTTAATTTGCCGAGAGTGAGCAAAAAACCATGTAGAAGCTTATTTAAGTCACACAAAGCCTTGTAACTCCTCCATAGTGTTAGAAAATACTCACCAGAATTAAAAAAAATTTATTTTTTTAAAGAAATTTATGAACTATTTTTAGTCTAAAATTTAAAAGTTATTTGCTTAAATTTGCATGAAAACACTGTTTCGATCTTAAATTCGTATAAAAAGAAACGAATTGTTAAAAAAGGCAACTATTTACCATTTTTCCTAGATAAAAATATTATCATAGAACACAAAAACGGAAATTTTTCTTAATATCGCTTCCAATTCAGTGACCAGGCATCGAAAAAGAGAACTTCTTGCAATGACAACCCTATGTAAAAATCATTAGATCGGATCGAAATTTTCACTACTTCCGCATCGTAAACTCTACATTTTCATGACTTTTTTGGAGTCTCTTTTTTTACTGGGAATGGGTGCAAGCACGTCCCTTAGAATTTAATTTTATATATCACATACTTCTTCTTATATTCTTCTATCAGATTGTTGGTTTTTTCAGAAGGAATTATTATTTATTTCTTCAGCTTAATTTTCTAAATTTTATTACTATTACATTTAAATATCAGAGAGTGTAAGTGCACATCTGTTATTATACAAACTATTATCAATGAAAAAAAAAATTCAAAAAAAAAATAGAATAGAATCTTTACGTACTGTGATATTCATGCAAATGTCCCAGAGTCCTGGCAGAGCTTTTAAATGGAAAATGTGCTTAGCAGAAACAATTATATCAGCTTTTGTTTTTTTTAGAAAGAAAAAAAACCAGCATTAAAACAGTCATACTCGTCAAAATAAAATACCAGAGACTTTATACACATGTCTAAGGTTGCAAAATAAATGAGCAAACCTGACACTGACAGAATGATAAACATGCATACACATACGACAACAACTTTTACCTTCTTTTAGATATTTGAAAGCAAAAAAAAAATATGAATAAAGTAAGATAGAAAATTGCTTTTTTTACAAGTTATTGTTGCTTGAAGTGTTTTTTTTTTTGCTCGCAGCATTATTAATGAGAATTTTCACTTGCACTTGGTGCGGTAATGACTTTTTACTTTTACGCTTTTTAACTATTTAATTAAAATAAATCACATACATATGTTTTAAAAATAGAAATCTCTAACATGTTTGCAACACTTATTCATCTCTAAGTAACTCAGTTGCGTATCAGTGTGTGAAATATAATTTCATTATTATTTACAATTTTGTTTTCTTTTTTTTTCTTGAAATTTTTCCCTTGAAATGTTTAACTAGTTCTTAGAGCATTTTGCTGTAATGAATGGTAATTTGTGCAAATAATTTATTAATTATACTTATTTCTCTCTAGAAATTATTTTATGCCTCAAAAATATCTGTGTCAGTATGTTGCTATAAGAGTAATTTAGTCAGTCAGATGTTTTAATTTAATAATTTTGATGACCATAATTAGAACAATATTTTTTACGCTCTGGCGCAAAATAAAAACGAAAGTTCAGGTTAACTGTAAATAATTTTTGTACTAAAAAGAAAAAAAAACAAATACATATTTATAGTGAATCATATGGTTAAAATAATAAAATAATTTAAAATATTAGATCGCATGTAATGATGTATTATTAATTACGTTTCAGCAGAATCGCCTGCATTATTTTATTCTAACAGATAACTTTCTATTTACTAATCAAAAGTTACCAGATATTTTTATAAACAAGAAAATTTTGCCATACTCATACATTGAGCATAAAACTTCAACTCATATTCATATTCTGTTGTGATGATTTGCTTAGCACTTGCTAAGGTTGCTATCTAAACCAATATGCTCTTATGCGATTGTTAAAGTTAAAGCATGCATTAAAACCGGTTTCGCCATACAAAATTCGTGTGTTAAACCAACTTTAAATTTACCAATCGTTTTTGCATAAGGGGGATAGTGTTTATTATTTTAGTGAAATTTTTATATACAGGCAAATCCCGGTATAACGAACGATGTAATGTCAGGCCAATTCGTTAGATCGCAAAGATTTTTTTTCAAGTGGTATTTTAATTATTATTATTGTAAACATCATGATACAATACAATAAAGAGAATGAGAGTAATTTATTCTCAAATAAGCTACCAAATACAAACTAACGGAATCATTTTTTTTTTGCATTTACATTGCTGGTGCAGATTTTGTTAAAAGTTTTTTGATGTTCGTTATACAGAGCACACATTTATCATAATATTCGCTATAAAAAGTAGAACAAAATCTTAGAAATATGTTCCTAGCAAAGATTTTGTTTTTATTTTCCGAATTTTTCTTCATTATTCGTTATATCCAGTATAAAATTTGGCTAGTAAGGTTGTTATATAAGGTTGTTAATGTAAAAAATTTGGACGTTCGTTATATCGGATTTTCGTTAAAGCGAGATTCGTTATACCGGGATTTGCCTGTATGTTATTGTCTTTTTTATAATTTATTTTGTATTGTAATTTGCACCACAAAAATTTAATGCAACAAAACTCTTTTTAAAAAGGTAACAAAATTAGTAATAAATTCAGTGAAGTGCGACTTTGACTCGCGCACGAAGGGTTCCGTACGGACACGAGATATGTAGTTCAATACGAACTTTAGCCTATATTTAATATAGTTTTAAATTCTTTTTCGTTTTTGACGTTTTTAATTTTGGCGATTTTTTTTATTTTGGCGATTTTTTTTTTGGTTTTGGCGATTTTTTCGGGTGTTCTTTTTCGTTTTTGACGTTTTTTAATTTTAGCAGTTTTTTATTTTTAACACTTTTTTCTCGTTTTTGGCGACTTTTTTCGGGTTTTGGCGTTTTTTATTTTTTGACGTTTTCTAATTTTGGCGATTTTTTTTATTCTGGTGATTTATTTTGGTTTTGGCGATTTTTTCGGTTTTTGGAGTTTTTTTAATTTTGGCAGTTTTTTATTTTTAACACTTTTTTCTCGTTTTGACGATTTTTTTCGGGTTTTGGCGTTTTTTATTTTTTGACATTTTTTAATTTTGGCGATTTTTTCGGTTTTTGGAGATTTTTTCGGTTTTTGGAGTTTTTTTTTTAATGTTGGCATTTTTTTTTTGTTTTTTAACACTTTTTTCTCGTTTTGGAGATTTTTTTTCGGGTTTTGGCTTTTTTTATTTTTTGGCGTTTTTTATTTTTTGGCGATTTTTTTCGTTTTGGCAATTTTTTTTAATTTTGACGATTTTCGGTTTTGGCGTTTTTTTATTTAGGTGCTTTTTTAGTTTTGACACTTTGTTTCTCATTTTGCCGATTTTTTTCGGTTTTTGGCGTTTTTTCAATTTGGGGATTTTTTTTATTTTGGCGATTCTTTTGATTTTGGCAATTTTTTTTAATTTTGGCGATTTTTTTTTCATGTGAACAATTATTTTGTAATTGGCGCCTTTTTCGTGTTGGCGTGATTTTTTTCGGTTTTTGGCGATTTTTTTTTTGTTATGGCGATTTTTTTCATTTGGACGATTTTTTGGAATTTTGCGACTTATTTTAGTGTTAGAATTTTTTTTTAATTTTGGCGATTTATTTTTTGTTTGGCGAATAATCTCCGAATTTTTTAGTTTTATCGTTTTTACGGTTTCCAAGATAAAGCAAGTTGTCAAAATTACATAGTCAAAAATGTATTAACTGATGGACGACTCTTAAATTTAATTTTTTTTTTAATTTTAGTGTTAGTGTTAGTGTTGTAGTCTGTATAAAAATACACTAATTTTACAAATTTTAAGTGTCAATATACATACATATGTACATACAATTGTATGTATATTACATGGGATTTTAAACTTTTTAGTTTCTCGTTTTGAAACACCGTTTAATTTTAAATGCTCATGTAGCGGACAAGGTTCTACATACTCTGTCCAAATTTCAGTCCGTAGCTCTTATTATTCCTGAGAAAATAACGTGTGACGGACAGACGGACAGCGTAGCGGAAACAATAGGGTTCCCTTTTTCATCTTTGGTGTACGGAACCCTAAAAAGGGAGATATTTATCGGGGAATTTTATTCATGATTTCCCTGAATGTTTTAAATATTAAGTAAAAATCCTCAAATATACTTATATTGTAAATTTTATTAATTCTTTTGCATATGAGTACGTATGAGTAATATATAGTACTTGCTTCATCAGTATTACTCATACTTACCTATAGGCAAAAGTGTAAAAACCTGTTTTGATGAAGGGTGACATATGTAGCTGCGACAGGTCGCCAGCAACTCGTTTTCGTAAAGAGAAGCTTATGGGTAGTAAAACTCGCACTTAATGAGAAATGTGAAAAGCAAATTTTCGCTTTTATATCTTCCCTTTTAAAAATTTCTTTCTCCTATATTCTTGTTATGCTATGTACGAACAGTGTTGCCAGTCAGACCTATTTTATGCGGTTTTGGGAAATTAGTTAGTATCTAATTAATTTATAACATGTGTGAAATAAAAAATTAAGAAAAAAAATAAAGTAAGAAGAGAAAAGGAATTATTGTATTTTGGTGGTAAATTAAAAAAAACGAAAAATATGTGGACATATTTATTCCCACATTTCTTATAAGTATTTCTTAATAAAAAGCGTTGATCAAATATATATGTAATGAAAAAAAATCAGCTTAGTGTTGTTACAAAAAAGTATTTATGTAAATGTGCATAGATTTAAAAAGGAAGTGCAAAAGAGAACGTAGGCGTTGTCGCATCTACGTTACCTTTGATCTAAACGGGTTCCAAAGGCTGAAACAATTTGACAATATGAAGATATTTGAGACTATTTTTTCTTAGCATTTAACAGCGTTTTCTCTTATTTAGGTGATCATGCAGTCATTGCATATTTTAGAAGAGGCATAATATGCAATAGGTGGCAAATTATACTTAAAAGTACATTTTTATAAAATCATTTATGCATCCGTCAATACAGTAATCTTAATTTTGGGATGAAATTATTTTAATTTGTCCAATTAAATTTTTTCTTAAACATTCATTTATACGTTAAAAGTGTTTTTTCTAGAAAGCATGATTTTCGACTTAAGCTGTTATGTTAAATATGATCTTTGTTCAAATCTTTGCATGCTTAAAAATTTTATAAAAATTTCTATTGAGTATTCTTGTCATATATGGGTTAAATAAAAGTCAGTGTGTGTAATAGGTATATAAATCAGGTATATTATAACAACATAAAGTACATTGCGGTATCTGTTCATTAGCATAATACGTCGTCTCTATTGAATCATAAAAATATCTATGAGGAACAGTTACTCACACAAAAAGATTCCATATGAAATTTTAACATTAAAATACAATTTGTTGAAGCTGAATTTGTGCGGCAAGCACTTGAACTGGACACACTTTTGATATAAAAATGCGAAAATAACTATTATCGTTATCATAAGAGCCAATATCATGGATATAAAATACACTCTGCATCATAAAAAAATACATACACACATTTACACGACTTCAAGTTTATTTTTTAGTAAATTTTACAGTACAAAGGAAGTAATAAATTCATGTTGCTCTGGTTACAATTTGTTCACTGATAGATTTAACGGAAATGCGAAACAGCTGCAATATCGTTCATATGTACATTCATCCGTTCTTCCATTTAAACAGATTCTTTTTTACGCAGGTATGCAACCCAGCAAACATGAATTCAAACGTTTTAAATAGGATGACTAGATTTTATACCATTTCATATCAAGCACAATTCTCAAAAATTTTTTTAAGTAAAGTAGAGATTTGAACTTAAAATTAAAATTCAAAGTATCCAACATTTTGTTTGTTGTTGTGTTTTTCTCAAAGTTTTTGAGTGCAGGCCTGTTAGATATGTGGCATTTTATCGTCAAACGTGGTGATTTTTCAACATGATTGGCGTCCAAATTTTTGGTTTGACGACATGACGATACATAAATTTGTTGGCGAGTTTATTGGAATATTTTTTTAAACAAAATTGAACTTTAAAGTTTTTGTTTTTCCAGCCTTCTGAAACTGTGATAGCCAAGTGAAAAAAAAAAGTTTTTGTAATTCTGAAAATTAGTTTGTTGAAGGAGTGAGTAGTATAAAAAATATATATTCTACGAAAAATCCAAAAAAAAGCACCAAAAATTTAAAAAAATCGTCAAATCGAAAAAAATCGCCAAAATTAAAAAAAATTTCTAACATTTAAATAAATCGCCAAATTCGAAAAATCGCCCCAACGGAAAATATTGCCATATTGAAAATAAACGCTAAAAAACTAAAAAAAAAAAATCGCCAAAACTAAACAAATTATTTATATGAAAAAATATGCAAAATGAAAAAAAAATCGCCAAAACGAGAAAAAGAAGTTTCAAAACTAAATAAAGCAGAACTCCCAAAATATGCTCAACCAAATTTCTCTGTGCGGTCTTCCCACCAGCGTTGTCAACTTTGAAATTTCAAAACGCACCAAAATGAAGAAAAAACGCGCTATTTACAAAAAAAAGCGCACCAAGCTTAGAATTTCTTTTTTTAGTTTAAAATGTCTATTGAATTAATTTTGCATAAAAAGTATAATATTATTTTTTTGTATTAAAAATTTAAAAATGAATAAGGGCACATACATATGTTTGCATTCATTTGTACAAGATGGTACATTTGGGTACATTAATTTTATAAATATAAAATCTGTTTAAAAGTTTTTAAAAAGAGATAAAAAATCAATTAATCTTTATTAGTAAAGCTAATATTTTCATCATTATTGTTGTCATCGGGCCATAAAACAGATTTAATTTCAAATTGGGATGTTTAGTAAGCGTCATTACTATTAATATGGTAATTAACAGTATCAGGAAGTTGGTAAGTTTCACAACAAGAATTTTCCCTTTTTAACCCATTGTTGTGTTAAATTTGCATTGGTGCCTCCAAAAATTAAACAACGCACCAAAAGTTAAAAAAAAACGCACCACGCACCAACTAAGGAATTTTTGCCACAAAAATGTTCAAAAACCACCCAAAATGATGTGAAACGCACCAAGTTGACAACGCTGCTTCCCACTCAAAAGACCTAAAAAATGAGACTTAATCACTCAGTGTCTGAACAGCAACCCTATTTTTCGTTTCAATCGTGTTCTCGTTCCCTGGTTATGGGTTGAGCGTAACAGACGAACCGGTCTCTTACTGATTTCATGATGCGAACAGAATCGTTCCTTGCTCAGCTACTTAGGGTCAGTAAGTGAGCAAAACAAGTGAAGTGTTCGCAAAAAAAAAGATCTTTATTTTTGTTGTTGCGTTTGCTTTATGTTGTTGCTTTAGATATTTCGTTACAGGCAAAGCATTAAAGAGGAAGGGAGAAGGTTATTATAAATAACAATAAAAATATTTGTAAATCGAATATGTGTACAACAAAAACAAAATTAATCTTTATGTATTTTGTTCAATAATGTTTATAAAATAAAATTAAAAAAAAACAACAACAAATCTCAACAGACATACATGCTCAAAAGACCGTTTGCCAAGATTTTACAAAATAAAGGAACTCGAGTGAACACATGAGCGGAACAGTCGAACAAAAACGGTCGTTGCTTGGGCGAAGAGCAAGCCAAAGAAGAACGAAGTTTGAGGTTTTTTTTCGCGTCAGTGTAACATCGTGTCACTGAACGAGTGTTTTTTTTCTGACAACAAGCACGAGAAAGACTAATTATTGCGAGCTCTCAAAAAATTACCAAAACTTGAAAAAATCGCCAAAACCGAAAAATTGCAAAAAAAACGCCAAAACTAAAAATACGCTCAAAACCGAAAAACAACACAAAAATTAAAACTAAAATGCCAAAACTATATTTCGACGCCTCCATTCTATAACATTCTTAGTCGAAAATGTGAGTTTTGAGTTACGAGCTCTCAAAGTTTTCACGCGATATCTCAATAACTATATAAGATACGCCGTTTGTTCTTTCACTGTTTTTAGTAGAATTTGAGTAGAATTTTGATAGTATTTTCTAAATTTACAAATTTTAATTGGATCATAGCTAAAAATGATATAAAATGTTTTAGCACGGTGAAAACATTGGCTATTAGTCGTCTAAGTGTACTTAGCATGTTTTTGATAGGTCTATTGTTTTTAAGTTAATCACCTAAGTATACATATAATATTATAGTTTGGACAAAAATTTTAGAAAATTAAGAAATGTCCCTTCCATAACATACTAAGCCAACTTGGTTTTCAAGTCAATTTAAAATTGTCCAAGCAAAAGTATTCTAATTGTACTTACTACATTTTAGAATGTAAAATTTATACGACTATGTGTGTAGTCTAAGTATATTTATGCCTATAACTTTGGAACGGATCGGGCCATCTTAACCAAATTTTGACAGTATTTAAATTATAGAACGTAGGATTCAAAAATTCAAGAACATTAAAAACGTTCTAAGTACACTTAGAACGTTATAGAATGGAGGCGTCGATTTTATATAGCCTAAAGTTCATATTGAATTACATATTCAGTGTCCGTACGGAACCCTTCGTGCGCGGGTCAAAAAGTCGCACTTCACAGAATTTATTCTTATATTAATTACAATAATAATTAATGGCGAAATAGGTTGGAGTTGAGAATATATGCACTTCTTGATTTGACAATAATTTCGCTTTCATTTTGAAATAATTTTAAAACTTATAAAACTTCAAGTCATGCGCAATTTGAAATCAAGCCTGCGTGTTTGCTGGGAAGTAAACACAACTGGCAAAGATGTTGATAATGATGATTATTTTGAAATGTGTAAACAAACTTACACATACACACTCGCACACGCACACGCACTTATTATAATGTTGTTTAACTCCATTCTGGAGTATAACCAGGCGAAGATAAATTGTACAGAATATTAATATTTTATATGTAGAATCATGACTTTGCTTATAAAAAAATATTCCTGATACCCGTAACATCCCATAAATTAATCCAACCAACTATTATTGAGACAAGTTTCCAATAATTTTTCATGTTGCTTTTCATGTTTGTTTTTCTTCTCTTTCATGTACATACATATGTATGTATATGTATATATATATATATATACGTACGTACGTGTTCTGTAGTTTTCTGAACATAAAAATCTTTTGTAATTAAACTGATAATCTGAAATACATTTATGAATGTACATAAATAACCCAGCGATATATTAATTATATAATTTTACTCTTACTGCTTGGAAAGATATTTTGTGAACTCATAATATTTCATTTCAAATTCGCACAATAAATTGTTGGGTTATGAAAAAAAAATTAATCAATATGTTTGGAGTCTTTTTTCTTCACACTGTCTACAATTATTTAAAATGAAATTTATAACAATTTTCAACGGTAAAATTTAATTATACACATTCTGGCTTTTTAATTTGTATCGATAAAATTTGTGTACGCTTCACTGTGTTCGATATTGATGTTCTCTTTTTTTCCATATTACACTTTTATAAAAGAAATTTAATTACAATGCTGGCAAATTATTTAATAAAATCCTCTGTTCGTTTACCAAACAGGCTTCACTATTTATATCCAACAACGAAGCATTAAGTTTTTCAAAACAAGGTTATGTGAATTAATTGCTGGAGTTCTATACAATACTTTACGACAGATAGTTTTCACAATAGACTATCATTCGTACGGCTTTTGAGAAAATACAACCTTGTTCTTGGTCTCAGTGGCTTTTATTATGATAATCGTATTGCGTTAGTAAAATGAAATGAAAATGTATCGACTTTGATATTCAGTATTAAATATATTTTAAATATATTTGCTGTCTGTTGTAGCAATAAAAGTCAGTTTACAAACTCAAACTCATTTAGTTTTCCTTGAATAATTTTTGTGCTTTTCGCTTATTTTGATATTTTGTATGCAGAGATGCCATATGATGAGCAATTTAATTAAAATACAAATGCACACTATTGTAACAAATGAATTACAGAATCGAATTATCGTAACCGCAAAAAAATAAAAAGTTATTGGATCCATGTACTGCTGGTATGATTAAGTTTATGAATATTTTCCAAAGACCAAATATCATTAGATCAAGATTGAACTTTTTCTGTACGTGTGATTTTGTAGATTAACCCTACGGTCAATGATCGGGTACCCGGGTACCTTTTCCAATTTCAAAATGCTCACAATTCTGTAATAATGATTATATGGCGATAAAACTTACGATGGTCGCGATTTAGACGTTTATAAATATTATAGAAAAGGAAAATGTTAATAATTAATGTTAATTTATTATAAATGTTTAAAATGGTAACAAAGTTGACACCTACGAGAGTCAATGACCGGGTACCCCAGTACCCCGATACCCCAGGGTATGGGGTACAACGGTACCCGCATACAATTACAATTAGACATGTAATGTAACGTAACCTACTTTTCACATAAAAAATTTCAATCCGCTGTTCCTTACGTTGCAGTTATATTCCATTACAGTCGGAATAACTGAACCCTTTTTAGGGTTCCGTACACCAAAGGTGGAAAAAGGAACCCTATTGTTTTCGCTACGTTTTCCGTCTGTCCGTCACACGGTATTTCCTCAGGAACCGTAAGAGCTACGGACCTGAAATTTGAACAGAGTATGTAGAACCTTGGCCGCAACAACAACAAATATATGATAATCAAAAATGAAAGGGTGTTCCAAAACGAGCAACGAAAAATGTTAAAATCCCATGTAATATACATACATACAATTGTATTGACACTTGAAATTTGTAAAATTTGTGAATTTTTGTATAGAATACAATAATTAACACTAAAATTTTAAAAAATTTAAATTAAAGGGTCCATCAGTTAATGCAATTTTGACTATGTAATTTTGACAACTTGCTATATCTTGGAAACCGTAAGAGTTAAACTCTTGAAATTTTCAAAAACGGTAAAACTAAAAAATCTAAAAATTATAAAATCGCCAAACCAAAAGAAAAAATCGCCAAAAATTCAAAAAATTCCCAAAACGAAAAAAACGCAAAAATTAAAAAAAAAATCTAGCACTAAAATAAGTCTCAACATTCGAAAAAATCGCCCAAATGAAAAAATCGCCAAAATGAAAAAAGCGCTAAAAACCGAAAAAAATCGCCAAACGCGAAAAAGGCTCCAGTAAAAAAATAATTGTTAATATGAAAAAAAAAAATTGCCAAATTGAAAAAAATCGCCAAAACTAAAAAAATCGCCAAATTGAAAAAGCGCAAAATGAGAAAAAAGAAGTGTCAAAACTGCAAAAAAACCGCCTAAATGAATGAAGTCACCAAAATGAAGAAACGCTACAAACTGAAAATCGCCAAAATTAAAAAATAAATCGCCAAAAAATAAAAAAACGACAAAAACCGAAAAAATCTCGCCAAAACGAGAAAAAAAATGTCAAAACTAAATAAATGGCCAAAATGGAAAAAAATTCAAAAACCGAAAAATTCGCCAAAACAAAAATAAAATCGCCAAAATTAAAAAATCGCCAAAATAAAAAAAATGCCAGGAACGAAAAAAATTCCAACGCTATATGTTATATAGGCTACTAAAGTTCGTATTTAATTACATATCTGGTGTCCGTACGGAACCCTTCGTGCGCGGGTCAAAGTCGCACTTTGCTGAATTTTTTATTTCTAGTGTTTACGTTGTTGAAGTGTATAAAACGTGTTAAACATATTGCTGCTTATTTGACAAATTTTCATTATATTGCTTTAACGCTGCAGTCATACGTTCAATAAAAAAATAATAATTAAAATTAAATAAAATTAATAGTCATGAGCATGTGGCAAAAATTAAATAAATATACTTAATAGTAACAAACCAAAAAAGTTTGTCTTAAGTAGAACAGAAATAAGCAAATTAACTAACATGTGCATAATTAGTAAAGAATAAACGACAATGGTAAGACTGTTGTAAATTAGAGTTGGTAAATTTGAGCTTTTATTACAAAACACTTTTCAGCAAATTGAAATACGATGAATAAAAACAATTCACATATGCCATTTGCAAAAAAGTTTTGTATATAAAGCAGAAATCTTCATCCACTGTGTGTGGTACACAGTGGACCAAACACACAAGAATGCTGATGCTGAAGGTTCAGTGGCCTTCGAAAACCAGGTAGCCATTTTCGAAGGCAGTTCAACTATGTGTTGTCAGAATATTTACAACTAACTTTGCTGTTATTTGTTCATTAATAATTATCACATGTAATTTGGCTTAAAAAGCGATACGAACCTTAGCACGTTCAAATTAATAATATAGCAACAAATGAAGTTCAAAGAATAATAATTAAAATTAGCTTTCAATGCAATCAAAAAAAAAAAAGACATGTAATATTATTAAGAAATTTTTTTCCTAAATTCAAGTAAAAAAAAATTCTAAGTTTAAGTAATTTTTTCTAAGTTAAAGTAAATTTTCACAAAAATCTAGTAAAAATTACTTAACATGAGTAAAAAATATAAAGTTCATATCCTTAAAAATAGTTCATAAAATACACAATAAATTTCTCACATTTCAGGAAATGTTTACTGAGTTAAAGGAAATATTTACTAAGAGTAGGAAAATGGTTATAAACTTAAGGAAATTTTATATTAAGGACTAGTCAATTTCGTCTTAAATCAAAAAACAAACGTTAGGAAATGAATTACTTCTGACTAGTTCATGAAATTTGTCTTGTCTTAAAATGTAAAAAGGTATACTAAATTTTATGAAAATATTTACCAGTTTTAAGTATTTTTTCTTTGAATTATAGAATTTATTATTAATTTACATTTAGCAAAAACTCTAGGTAAATTTTTAAAATTTTCGAGGAATATTTGAACTTGAAATGTATTTTTTTGTAATTAAAATAAAATTTTGAAAACTCAATAATTTCAATGCTTATTCAGGCTGCCTTGTTAGGCAATTGGTTAGAGTGCTTGCCTATCAATCAGAAGGTTGCTCGTTCAAGACTTGTCAACTCTCAAGGAATTTATATGCATGTACGGTGAATTATAATATAATTAAGAATATAATATGAAGATATAATAAATAACATATCATTTGGCATAGAATTTAATTAAAAACAAAAATAAGTACCAGAATTAAAGACAAAAAAAATTTGGAAAATTTACTAAATTTGAGATCAAAGACGAAAATTTTATTTTGCAAAGCTCCGAATTTTATGGGAAAATTTTACTTCATTTTAGGAAAATTTTACTTTAATATAAAAGTATAATTACTTTAAACTAGTTCACGAACGAACTATAAATTTAGTAAATATATTACTGTTTTCAAGTAAAAAACAGCTTTGGCGCCATACAACAACTTTTTTTTATTCAAATTTAGAAAATTTTCCAAAGTTTTAGTTAATTCTTTTTTTGAGTGTATCATTACACATATTGTGTGTCAGAATTTCTTGAAGTTTCATTTTTTAAATGCCACCGACGAAGAAACAACTCAAATTTGTAGCTTCAATCAATGTGTGCTGTGACTAGATGTCCAAATTGAAAATCAAATTGCCATATAAATGGATAGATAAATTTGAAAGCAATCTAGTATTCAATTCAAAAAGTTTGATTGTGTTAGTGAAATAAGTGTGAGCGTCCCTATAGGAACTCAAACTCATTTGTAAGTACCTTCAATCTGGTTTTTTAATAACCACAACTGGGTGATTAAGTGACTTTCTTCCTTGTCGCCGACTCACTATTATAACATAAGCATGTCATAGGCAGTAGTCAATTGGCCATCTCTGCATGACTTTTAAATTGACTATTAACTACTTATTTTTCAACCACTCTGAAGTCACTTAATATCTATTATAGTTAAATAAGTATTTATGTAAATCTTCATACACATTTGTATATCATATACATACATACATACATATGTATATACTATATATGTATAATGAATATATGTATATTGTTATATAGAAATAATTAGTATTTTTATATTTAAAACAAAAATACATACATTCATACGAAAGTTTTTCCAGCTCATAGAAAATATTATACATATTAAGTATTGAAATTATTATTTTTTTTCAACACAAACATTTGGCATTTGATTTCATGGCATGCTTCTTTTGATTTTTTTTTTTATTTTCTTTTCATTTACTTATTTTGCTTTTATTTGTTTCTTACGTGTCCTTCTATTCAATATGTTTGGTTGATATCTGCATGAGATTTAAACCAATTTGTAGTCACTTGCAAAATAATTAATTTATAGCTAGTGTTTTTTGTCAATCGACTATTTTATTTACCACAGGGGTGTAACAAATTTAATGGGATTGAAAATCAAAAATTGAACGTGTGGCAACAGCCAGAACTGCGATGTTAGGAAATAATTTTTTTTATGTGTTTATGATAAGTAAAACTAAACTCAAGTTTTGCAAATTTCCTTTTCTTTGCTCAACTTATGCTATTGAACAATTATAATACACAAACATGTATTTAATGTGTTAATCTTTCTTTTTGATTATCTAAAGTATCAATAAGAAAAACTAAAGCAATTCATTCGCTTAATATCTTTTGTGAAAATCTCAAGGAAAAAGCTCATGTCTTATTAATCAGATTATAGCAAATTGAGGTTGTTGATCTGCAACCAACATTAAAATATTTGATTGTTGTTTAAAATTGTAGTCGTTTTAGTGTAAGTGTTCTTCAATGAACAAGAAAGAAAGTTTCGTATGAGTAAACATTAATTTGAGACTCTTTATATATTATTTTGTAAACTACATATTTATGGCCAGTAGCAATAAAAGTTAACAATTATTCAACTTTAAGGCATATAAGCTACATAACGCATAACTCAATCTTCTATATTTATATATCTACATACAGTGTAGAAACAGTTTAAGAGTTAATAGCAGATATATAAGTCAAAAACATTTGCAATTAGCTATAATAAATAAACAATCAATTATTTATTATTAACTTACAACTTGATTTTGTTCTTCTTCATGAGAATGATATTGAGTATAAAGGGTATTAAATTATTAAAATAAGTATTGAAAAGATTAACTAGATACATGGTTTTTTCTGTACAATAATAGTGGAAATCAATCTAAGTTTTATAAACAATAGTTCCAATTTACATATGTGTGTCATGTGCCCAAAAAAGCGTAACCACTAGTTATTAATGAGAAACTGTTTGATTAAAACATTAATTTATTGATTTAAACAGTTTCCAAACATTTTGGATTCTATAAATTTAATAAATACGTATCTGAATCAAATAGTTTTTCATTAGTAAATAGTGGTTACGTTTGTTTTTTTGGCACATGTGTGCCAGATGTGCACTCGGCTTAAGGCTGGTTCTCTATTCGGAAATACGAAAACTGTTCAGCAACATTGATTTTTCCCT
The DNA here is from genome assembly GCA_905220375.1 of Tachina fera. Classification (NCBI taxonomy): domain Eukaryota; kingdom Metazoa; phylum Arthropoda; class Insecta; order Diptera; family Tachinidae; genus Tachina; species Tachina fera. Next base: position 94,476,961 of record LR999967.1, on the reverse strand, counting down.
GCAATGAATTTGAATCAACCTTTTGGCATGTTGATTTTACATTGGTATTTTTTCTGTTTGTATATATGTGTTCATATTTATTTTTTAACTTAAAGTGCTATCATGCTTCAAACTTGGTATCTCCAGACTAACAGGATACCGTCACACATTCGGAAAACTTTCTAGAGAAGTTCGATGCTCGAGGCTTTAGCGAACATTCGAATTTTCTTAGATTAGCGAGCAAATATCAAGGAATTTTGTTTCGAAATTTCTTCGCTTTAGCGAGCATTTGTTTTTATCGAATCTCAGGTCAAGTGGGTAAGAAGTATTTGAAAGTGTCAAAAATTATTTCCGTAGGTATGTGTATGTATTTCAATATCAGGTGCTTGTGAAGTCGCTGCCGTCTTTTTAATTAGGGGGTTTTTTGAATTTATTGGCGCTTTCTGAGTTTTGACACTTTTTTCACGTTTTGGCGATTTTTTTGGTTTTTGAAGTTTTTTTAATTTTGGAAATTTTTATTATTTTTGGTTTTTTTTTATTTTGGCGATTCTTTTTAAGTTTGGCGTTTTTTTTTAGTTTTGGCACTTTTTTTTCGTTTTGAGGATTTTCTTCGGTTTTTGGCGTTTATTTTAAATTTTGGCGATTTTTTTCGTTTTGGCGATTTTTTTTTTCATTTGGCGATTTTTTTTAATTTTGGCGATTTTTATTCATTTTGACGATTTTTTTTTCACATAAACAATTATTTTGGTTTTGGTGCAATTTTCGCGTTTTGACGATTTTTTTCGGTTTTTGGCGTTTATTTCATATTGGCGATTTTTTTTCATTTAAACGATTTTTTCGAATTTGGCGATTTATTTTAGTGCTAGATTTTTTTTTAATTTTGTCGATTTGGCGATTTTTTTCAGGTTTTGGCGATTTTTTTCGGTTTGGCGATTTTATAATTTTCGGATTTTTTAGTTTTACCGTTTTTGAAAATTTCAAGAGTTTACCTCTTACGGTCTCCAAGATATAGCAATTTGTCAAAATTACATAGTCAAAATTGCATTAACTGATGTACAACCCTTTAATTTAAATTTTTTAATATTTTAATGTTTATTGTTGTAGTCTATATAAAAATACACTAATTTTACAAATTTGAAGTATCAATATACATATGTACATACAATTGTATGTATATTACATGAGATTTTAACATTTTTCGCCGCTCGTTTTAGAGCACCCTTTAATTTCTAATTCTCATGTATTTGTTGTTGTAGTGGCCAAGGTTCTACATACTCTGTCCAAATTTCAGGTCCGTAGCTTTTACGGTTCCTGAGAAAATACCGTGTGACGGACAGACGGACAGCGTAGCGAAAACAATAGGGTTCCTTTTTTCACCTTTGGTGTACGGAACCCTAAAAAAAGAAACTGTGTGTATAATTGTATGGAGGGTTATTTCAGAAATGACTGTAAAACAAACTACCAAGAATTCAACCAAGCTAAAAGTAAAATTAAAACAAATCAAAAAAAAAACTTTATACGTTATTTAAGAAGCTATAAATAATTCATAATTCTAATAAATGTAACAAATCGTATTATTAACAGCCAACAAGAAAATCTCACAAAACAAGAGCATTTATCATTGTTATACAATAAATTTATTAAAAAAAGAAAAATATACAATAAATTATGAAATAATGAAAAAAAAAATAATAATAATTCCACAGAACTCGTTAAGTACATTCCCTGAAAACTAAAAATACAACTTAAAGCAAAATGACCTTCAAACATCAAATAAAAAATTATACACAAAATGTTTAATAAATTTTATTAAAGGTACGCATAAGTGTGTATGAAGCCTAAATTAAAGGCTTTTAACTGCCTTTTGTCTTATTTTTTTAATGGGTTTCTTTTTAAGGTAACATTTTATTTTTTCAAACCTTTGATGCGAAAAGTCAAAAAATATTTAAAATTTATTTATGTACGAGTATAATAAAGTTGTAATTATCGTTAGAATTATAATAGTAGCAACGCAAAATACGTTTTTAATAAAATTAAACCATTCATTAAAAATAATTAGAAATATGTATTAACAAAAAGTTGGTAGAAGGAAGGAACACTTAAGACAAACTTTTTAACAACTCATTCATTTCGCCTGAAAACATAAGCCCATAAAAAGGGTGACGCCTTAATTTAAAAATAGTTTTTTTCTATTACAATTGAATATGTAACACACAATTACCATAAATCATTTACAATTTAAAAAAAGGCATTGTAAAGTTCGCCTTAAATGTTTACCATTTTAATAGCTATAAAAATAAATATGGTCTTTCATAGCGAGAGCGTTGAATCAAAACAATTCTCATATTCTATTTGCATTGAAAAATATGTACATAAGTATTTAAATATATCGAGCTAAAGTTTGACACCACACAGAGCGGACCAATTTAAAGAACGCTGGTGATGAACGTGTAACATTCTTCGAAAACACTATATTGTTCCATTCTGCTAGTCTTTAGTGCTATTCGTTCTTTAAAAACTATCATACGGAGTTTGTGATTTTTAGGGTTCCGTACATTAAAATATGATTTTGCATTATCTTGGAAACCGTAAAAGGCAAACTCTTGACATTTTCATAAACGGTAACACTAAAAAATCCGAAAATTATAAAACAGCAAATAAAAAATCGCCAAAAACTAAAAAAAATCGCTTAAACGTAATAAGGCCCAAATTAAAAAAAAAAATCTTACACTAAGATAAATCGGCAAAACTAAAAAATTCGACAAAATGAAAAAATCGCCAAAATGAAAAAAAAACGGCAAGAACAGAAAAAATCGCCAAATGCGAAAAAGGCGCCAACACTAAAAAATTGCCTAAATGACAAAAAATCGACAAAATTAAAAAAATCGCCAAATTGAAAAAAGCCAAAAATCCCCAAAACGAGAAAAAAACGCCAAAGCTAAAAAATCACCTAAATGAACAGAATCGCCAAAATGAAAAATAAGCGCCAAAATAAAAAAAATCGCCAAAATGAAAAAAAATATCGCCAAAATTAAAAAAGAAATGCAAAAATGAAAACACGCCAAAAACAAAATAAATCGACAAACGGGGAAAAAACTAAATAGATCGCCAAAAGCCAAAAACACGCAAAAAACGCCAAAACTAAAAAACGCTTAAAACCAAAAAAACCAAAAGCGAAAAAAGCCAAATCTATTTATTATAAAGGCTAAAGTTCCTATTGAATTACATATCTAGTGTCCGTACGGAACCCTTCATGCGCGGGTCAAAGTCGCAATTCACTGAATTTACTTAATACATCGTCCAAAAAGCATTCAAATGTTCTTGCTTACACCATGTTGTTCCGTTCTGCTGGTATTTGGCATAATAATTTAAAATTTGTCCTTAGCGCAATTTGTTCCTTAAAACTTATTACATCTAATTTAATATGTATATAATTAATGTATCTTCAGAAAAGCATTCAAATATTCTTGTTTCCATTTCTGCATAAAATTTCCAAGATACTTAAAAATTTTTTCCCAATTAACATACTTTCATTTATTAAAACCCTTCCATTCCACCCCAGTTGTCTGTTTAAAAGCAAACGTCGACTTTAAGTAAAGCAAGTATAAACAAAAAGGAAATAATATTAATTAGTATCTTTTGTGTACTTGCAAAAAAAAAATGCATCTGTAACTTTTAATTCCTCTTACATTTTTGCAAATAATTCCTTTGTAGGTACGTAAAATTTGGCCAAAGCTTTGTGTTATTGTTGTTCCTGTTTGCTGCTGTTGAGTCCAGAAAAATATTTTTCCTTTTCAAGTTAAATTTTTTAAAAGATCACTCACATTTACTTCTTTGTTTCATATTTCTATTTATATTTCTTTTAGCATTATAAAAAAGGCTTTTTACTTCTACGTTCCTTTAACCAACCATTTCATAATTTTTTTTCCTCATTCACATTTTTATTTTAATAATTTCATGCTCTCGTGTTTCGTTTGTAAATGCAAAATGAAGAAATCAAAATTTAATTAAAATAAAATGTTTTCATGTTAAAATTTTATAAAAAAAAATAAATACTCTATTATTATATAAAGAGTTTCTGTTAAACTTGTTTAGGCTTACTATGTTTATACGTGTACTATTTGCAAATAAATTAACTCACTGTTTATACGGCATTTTAATTTTATAAAAACTTGATCGCACTTCTATAAAAATGTTACTTATGTTGTCAAAAAAATATTTTGTAAATGTATATATAATAATTTGTTTTTATTGTCATTATTTTCTTCTATCAATGTTTTTTGGGCAATATTTTATCAATTTATTTTTTTTTTATTAAAAAACATTTGTAAGCAAGCATTTTATTTGCAAATAGTGCGTTAATCGTGCACAGTTTTCTGAATTAGTAACTCGCAATAATATTGCAATAATAAGTCCTAATTTACACTATGCAAGTCTTATTGCTAAGCTGATTAGTTTGTGGGAAAGAGTGACGTATAAACGTAGTATATATTAATCTTGTACTTTATAGAGAAATTATTTGATCTAATTTTTTTTTAAACTAAAAACAATAAACATATATCCTGGAGAAGTTAACCGAAGGTTAACGAAATATTCATCAAATAAAATACGAATAATACCAGACCTAAAGCTCAAAACTATAGTTTAATTTTATGGAGAAATAATTTCATTATATTTCTTTTGGCAAAATTTGTCTTTTGTAAAATTCTTAATCATTTTAAGTTAAGATTTAAAAAAAATCGCTTATTTATTTCAATAACGTTTTAACTCAAATAACTGTTTTTTTTTTTAATTAATAATGCAAAATAAATTATCATATCTTTAGTCATACAAATATCTTGAGTGAAAAATATTCTTCTCTTTTTTTAGGGTTCAGTGCACCAAAGGTGAAAAAAGGAACCCTATTGTTTTCGATACGCTGTCCATGAAAATTAAAAATTAAAGGGTGTTCCAAAACAAGCAACGAAAAATATTAAAATCCCATGTAATATACATACAATTGTATTTACATATGTATATTGACACTTGAAATTTGTAAAATTATTATTATTATTATTTTTATATAGACTACAATAATTAACACTAAAATTTAAAAAAAAAAATTATTAAAGGGCGGTCCATTAGTTAATGCAATTTTGATTATGTAATTTTGACAACGTGCTATATCTTGGAAACCGTACGAGGTAAACTCTTGAAATTATAAAAACGGTAAAACTAAAAAATCCGGAATTTATAAAATCGCCAAATCCAAAAAAAATCGCCAAAAATATAAAAAAATCGACAAAACGAAAAAACTTACCGAAATTAAAAAAAAACAATTGTAACACTAAAATAAGTCGCAAAATTCGAAAAAATCGTCTAAATGATAAAAATCGCCAAAATGAAAAAAGAAACGCCAAAAACCGAAAAAAATCGCCAAAACGCGAAAAACGCGCCAATAACAAAATAATTTTTAGTATGAAAAAAAAAATCGCCAAAATGAAAAAATCGCCAAAATTAAAAAAATCGCCAAATTGAAAAAACGCCAAAAACCGAAAAAAATCGCCAAAATTAAAAAAATTGCCAAATTGAAAAAACGCCAAAAACCGAAAAAATCGCCAAAATGAGAAAAAAGTGTCAGAACTAAAAAAAGCGCCTTAATGAAAAAAGTTGCCAAAATCAAGAAACGCCATAAACCAAAAATCGCCAAAATTAAAAAAAAATCGACAAAAACGAAAAAAATCGCCAAAAACTAAATAAAAAAACCGAAAAAAATTTAAAACAACAAAAAATTCCCAAAATAAAAAAATCGCGAAAATTAAAAAAATCCCCAAAATAAAAAATATTGCAAAAATTCAAAAAAAAAACCTCAAAAACTAAAAAAATGCAAAAGGTATACTTTATATGGGCTAAAGTTCGTATTTAATTGCATATCCCGTGTCCGTACGGAAGCCTTCGTGCACGGGTCAAAGTAGCACTTCACTGAATTTATTTAATAAGTTGTGTCTAAATTGAATCCACATTTCCTACAGAACTATTTTTTTAGTTATTTCGTTGTTGAAGTAAGTAAACGAGCGATATACTAATATTTACTAATATGGTTTTAATCCATTTAAGTAAATACCTAATGTGACAATCTAAAATGAGGGCAATTTAAATAAAACGACAAAAAAAACTACTTTGTAAGCAATTTGTCTGATTTCGGGTTGACAATAAATTTACAAAATACCAATCATTTGTAGTAGACTTAAAAAATAAGCAGCAGGCCTCCCCATTGATTCCAGCCGAATTTGGCACAGCATACAAATATCAGAAAATTATTCTATTGCAGTTTTATACATACGAGTACATACCCTGCACCAAAAATTTTTTGTAATAGGTTTGTCATTACGTACGCAATTGCCACAATGTTTTTATGCAACCCCATAGAGTAGAAAGTGCCCATAATTATAAAAGTGGTTCAAGCTTTAATCAGAAATAATTTCTGAATCGGACGTAAGTTCAGTATTTTTTTTTATTAAAATGTAAATTAAATTAATGTGATTTTCTAAAGAAGAAAAGAAAAATTAAACTAGAATTTTTATCTAAGGGAAATGTGCATTTTTCTGTGCAGCCACGCACTTTATCAGCAGCCGCGTGTATTTACTTGGGCAGATATTGTTATATTTCTTAGATCGAGATATTTAGTAAATTAAAATTGAGCATATAAAAAAATAAATATAAATAATGAAATTTATTATTTGACATATTCTTGATGATTTGGTTGAAGCGCCAATGAAATACGCTTGACCACCATTAATTTATCAATTATATTAAATTTAAATATTATGCAACATTTTAATTTAGAGTTGTACTTATTCCGATTAATATAAATAAATATCATCTGTCTTTAAGATTAGGAAGTCGAACAAGGGATATCCGACTGTCATTCTATATGAGTGAACCGCATGCCATACCACAATTGTGGACAAGAAAATCACGTATGGTTATACACTTTCATTAAGTCGTCACTAAGAAAGCGACGAATAAATTGTGCACGGAGGCACGAATTTTTTTCCTAGTTTTTTGTTTAGTTTTTTTATTACACCGAACGAAATTAAAGTTAAATTAAATTAAATAAATTAGTACATTAAAAAAAAATTCAAAATAATAATATATAATTATGCAATGTAACATTTAAAAATATTGGGTAATATAGTTTGAAAAGGCGTTTTAATAGTTTTAATTAATTAATTGAATTAATTTAATTTAAAATTTATGCACTAAATTGCTGAAAGGATTATAAGATTTTTTACTTAAAACTTATTTTTTTAATTGCTTATTTATTGCATGTATTGTAAATCACAAAACTTTTCATTAAGTTTAACTTTATTTTACTCTCATTTTTCTCACCAATACAGACATATTTTATTTTGCTGAATACTGGTCTATATATATATGTACATGAAATCAATTTTTATAACTCAGAAAAGCTACAAACTTCGGTCTCAAGCTAATGTGACAGAATTTGCTCTAAATAGAATTGAACTGAATAACAGATAGTTCCAGGACTGGGAAATGGATTTTTTTTGTGTTATATTAAACTACTCTTTTTTCTTTATTAAATAAATGTATTTTACGTTTTAGGAAAAAAGCAGCTTGGTACTGAAAATCAACACAATCAAAGGAATATGTCCAGGGATGGAAAATTTAATTTTTCAATTCTTTATTTATTTATCATATTTTATATTTTAGAAATAAATGAATTGCTAATAAAAATAATATAAAAACAGAAAATATACTTCCAGGGCTGGAAATTTTAATATTTTTATATAAAATTAACTAATTTAAACTACTTTTTTTTTTCTTATTTTCCTATTAATTATTTTAGAAGAAGAAGTACAACCTTCCAATCAGCAAAATCAAAAAACGTTTACAGGGTTGGAATATGAAATCTTTTTTTATACATAGATACCTAACTAAAAAATTTGTCGTTTATTTATTTAACACATTTTATATTTGAGGAAGATCTTTACTTGAAGTAGTTAGCACGTTGACCAAAAAGCCGAAGGTCTTGTGTTCGATCCCGATCACAGATAGTAATTAAATAACTATATCATACATATTTCGGATGGGCATTAGTTACCATTTATATCAGTTATTGTAGGAAAAGTTCTAGCGATGAAGGCATAGACACGCCGGCTTTAGCGGATGCTATTTCTAGTGTAACATCAGAGCGCCCTTCTTTGTCCATATTGTGTATTGTATTGTACAATGGTCACAAAAATCAGCTTCAAAAATTTAATACACCTCATTAATACCACAGGCGATTGCAAAACTGGATTATTTAAAAACTTGCAAAAAAAATCAGAGTTGTAAAAAATTAAGCTTTCCTCTACATCTTCCTTCACCACCTGTCTTCTCTATCTCTCTCCCTTTCCTATGACCCTGTCTCATCATACTCTCTTTTACTTACAGGTACCATAAAGGCATCATTTTTTAATTTTTTGACCCAAATAAGCGGGACTCTAAATTTCACCCTTCCTTACCTGCAGCCTGCTAATCTAACTTAAGATCTTTATAGATTTTTTTGTATCCGATCAAAGTTTATTAAAAAATTTAATTTAATTTCTCTGAAACAGTTCGTCTCTGCTAAAAAAATTAAAAAATTCAGTAGAGATAAACGGTATAATTCATAAAAAGGTTCATTACAGGTTTGTTAGACAAATTTCCCATAAAAATATGTCAAATAAGCGCTTAATAAACCTGAAATATTTTTAAGAAATATGACAGAAAATGATGTATATATGTACATACAATTGCGATATAAGTGAACGTGCAATAGCGGCAATGGGATGTTTGAATTGAATTTAAATTATTAAATTTCATTAAATACCGGAAAATATGAAATAATTTAGCTTATTTAAAAATATCAAATAGGAACATGATTTTTTAACATCAAATGTTAACTTTAAAATTCCGATCGTATCAGTTTTCCAACCCTGCCATAGTTTATGTTGCTTTTTATAAAAATGATGGCTCAATTTAGACAGATTTTATATGCTGGAATTTTTGCAGCTCAGATATCAATTTTATTACGAGAAAGAAAAGACCGATATAGAAAAGCTAAGTATTACTTTCTCTGTCGCACACACACAAAAGCATTAGCATCTTAAAAGGCGCACTATGAGCCATTTTTGTAAATTGCGCGAACCAAACATAAAGACCAATCTTCAATTATATGAAATTAATTTATTATCTTATGTTTCTTATAAATGTTTTAAAATAGAAAGATTCATAAATGACATTATAGATACTTATTGGATTCAGTTTTGGGTCTCGGTATTAATATGATAAAGGCTGGATAAACTTTTAAATTACAAATCATTATCTTAAAATAGACAGGCTTTAACTCATTATTTTTTTAAATCGATATTTGTGCATTTTCCGATACATAAGATGTTCTTCTATCGCAATATACAAGATACTCGTTTTCAAAATTATAATGAGTTAGGGCCTCTCTATATTAAGATAACGATATTTATCTGCACATTCAAGTTGCTTTGGATGTGAATGAATAAATTGGCATCGCTTGCGATAATAAGCTGATTCGATGGCCCATTTTCAGTTTGAGATTATGGCATTCAATTTCAAACCATATTATTAAACTGTTCGATAGCGAGTGCCTAAATCTGAAACTGAAAAACGTGATAGAATCAGCTCGTTATCCAAAGCGACGATTGGACTTCAGATCTCTGCTAAAGTCCTGCCGAATTGTGTGCAGTTTTCACAATTCAGGCAGACAAAAATTAGTATGAAAGTCACTGAAAACAAAGAGTGCTTTCCATATAAATTTTATACTCCAGTTGACCGTCTGGGTTGTAAAAAACAGGGATTAGTTTCCCTTCGTTTTTTTAATAGAGTAGTATTATCCCATAATTCTACAGCCCTGGCCGTCAACTTGAGTTCAAAATTTATATGTAAAGCACTCATTTTTTTCAGTGCTTTCTAGAAAAATTGTCTAAACAATTCGTCTGTCTCTCTTGTGGAAACTGCATACTAATAATGTAAAAAAAAATTCTTTAATACTGAGTGTAGGATGAAAGATTAAACTCTTTCTAATAAAATATTATAATAAAACTAAGTAGGAACTTATAATCAAATTCTTTAGTCAAAAATCATCCATAGGCTACTATAAATTACAATACATATTTATCTACTTAGTGTGTGTGAAGGGTATCTAGATTCGTTACAGCCGAATAAAGCTCTCTTATTCGTTTTATTTTGAATGCTTTTACTGAGACAATAGCTAATAAAAATTCCCTAGTGTATTAATTTGTAAAATCAAAAACAAAACATGCAGTTTAAATAAAAATATAGTATAGAAATCGAATTAATTTTTTTTTGCACTTTTGAATGATATTATTTTTTTCTACTTGATTTGATTGATATTCTCAAAAGATTATTGAAATTTTATTACTTCCATATTTGTTGCTGTACAACTGATTGTCAGAGTATTCGAAGCATTTGAATGTGCGTGTGTGTAAATATTTATCTTCTTGCAATTTTTGTTTAATTCCTACATGTTTTTAAAGTTTCTGTTCACAATGTTTCTTAATGTCGATATTCGTTAGCATTGCTTATTGCAATTGCATTGAAATTATTTAAGTGCTGCTGCTTTTTAATTAATGTTACAAATAAAAAAAATATAAAATAAAAATGTATGTAAAATCATCACAATAAAAACAATTGTGTTGTTGTGTTTTTTCGCATGAATTTAAAACAATAACCATATTTTTTCTATTTCCACAATTTTATTGGCAAATGTTATGCCATGAGAAATTTGCAAAAAAAAAAATATTAAAGTAACATGTTAAGAATTTTGTTGATGAGAATGAATGTGAAAATATTAGAGGAAATCACTCTTTGCTGCAATAATTTTCTGCTACAAAGACGGAGGTTTGTATTTAAATGTTTAACAAACTTATTGTAACAGCTGACGCTTGAAATATTAAACTGAACAATAAATAAATAAAGCAAAGATAAGCTAATACCCAGCCAAAATGTAAGCGCCAAGGTCATCGCTATGTAAGAGAATTATGAAATTTTTTACTAATTTTATATAAACTAACACAACTGCAATTGAAGTTCTACAGCTTAGCAGTTTTCATTGAACATACATAATACTCGTATTATTGTCTGCCGGCAGTTTTCGTGACGGCGCCTCCTTCTTGAAGCTCTGCCAGCGTTAATAAACTAAACAAAAGCACAGCTGGTTTATGCTTCCAAATAATCGCTTAACCGAAAAAAGCTCCAGAAGCCGAAAAAATCGCTAGAACGAAATAAAAGCGCCAAAGTAAAAAAAATATCTCAAACTAAAATAAATCACCAAAATGAAAAAAACGCTAAAAATTAAAAAAAATCTCTAAAATTAAAATAAATCGCCAAAATAAAAAAAAACGCCAAAAAAAATCGCCAAAAACGAAAAAAAAGCCAAAACTGAAAAAATCGCTAAAACTAAAATATATCACCAAAACAAAAAAAAAACCTGAAAACTCAAAAAAAAACGCCAAAACTAAACGCCTAAACTAAAAAAAGCCATAAACCGAAAAAATCCCCAAAAACGAAAAAATGCCAAAATTTCATATAAAGTTTCTATAGGTGCGGGTAAAAGTCACATTTAACTAAATTTTTTTTTTAATAACTTCAAGTCTTTGTCAAATCAGTTTTAGAGGTTCACTAATTTTCTTAAACTTCAAAATGAATCGGAAAGTTTTAGAAATGTATTTTAATGTTCAGCGATTACCATATTTTTTGTTCCTTAAAATCAAATAAGAAAGAAATAAGTTTAAATTTTGAAATTCTTTTTTGTTACCTTAACTTAATTTGGTTTTTATATAGCTGATATCTTCCGCCATAGCGGAGTTAAATTTTAGAGCTATGCTCTTTATGCCAGACACAGCAGTTAAGGCCGTGATTTTTGTAAGAAAAAAAATCTTGGCAATTATAGTTATAAATTTATTTTTATTGCGATTTCTTTGTACTTAAGGCCAAAGTACGAAAATGAACAAAACAAAATGTTTGATTTTGTTTTGTTACGTTCTTTGAAGTGAGTGAAACAAAAACTATGAGAACGAAATTGCTCAATTGTTTTTGTATTATTTTTTGCTCGTAAACACAAACAATATATTAATTTAATAATACGCAGCTAAAAAAGAAAACAATGGGAACTAAATGGAAGCATTTTGAAATCGGGTGTATTAAATTCTTTGTAGGTACAGTGAAAGAAAAAAGTGGTATGCAAAAAATTTTATATGATCACGAATGCTTTTTGCGACATTGAATGTGTTTTGTGTTACAAAAGTTTTAAGGAAATAAACAAATATTAATTAAGAGTGGTAACAGTGTGTAAAGGGATGCGTCCCCAAATTGGGAATATTTTTTCGTGATTGGGAATGAAAATTTCACATTGGGGATCTGGGGATTTATTGAAGATGATAACCAAATTTTAGGGAGTTTCTTGGGGATTCTTTTAATAATTCTAACTAAGAAATATGCGTCTGGCAAGTCTAAAAATGTGTGTTACTATTCAAAGTAAATGGTTGCTACTAAAGAAGAAATATCAAGGTAGATTAACAAATAGTGAACACTACCAAAACAGAAATACGTAACAAAATCCAATATGACTTGTTGTTGGAAGCACTTCTTAGAATAAACACATGCTTTAAAAATAATTCAATTTGTTGTGACAAATTTAATCCTACTGCTGAAATGCTAAAGCTTTTTAATACCAGTACAGTGAATGTACAGTGAATTTTCTGAGGCTGATGAATAGAAGATTTTGCATCTGAAGTTTTTTAAATGGTAAAGTTTGTTTAAAAATGTTTTAATACTTGAGTATATTAAACTCGGTTTAATTTTTTCTTTACAGGTTTTATAAGTACAAATTAAATAAATATGAATGTAAAGATAGCTATCAATAAAAATAAATTTTTCTGAAGAAATATGTTAAATTTGTCCTTATTTTTTAAATAAAATTAAAAAAAATTTTATATCTTCGCAAAAGAGAAAATTTTAATAAAAAAACAAATGTTTTTGGGGATTTGTGGGAATGACAAATCAAAAATTGGGGATAAATTCTAGAAAAAAAACTGGCAACAATGTATTAAAAAACATTTTGATTTCTTTTGTTTTTAGAACAGCTTCACTAAACTGCTATTTCTTCCAAAACTTTAAGGACCAATAACTCGGGAAACATGGGTTTCAGTATTTTTTTTTATAAAATTTTTTCTTATTTTTCCAGTTCTTAAAAAATTTATTTTTGGAGATTCTGCACAGTTTCATATGTAATGTTCAGAGCCCCATAACTCGGAAAATATAGGTCGCCGCCAGCTTTATTATTTATTTATTTTTTTCTTAATTTTCTATCACACAGGCTCTTTTTTGTTAATTTTTTTTTGAGCTGCTTTATTAAACTGCATTTGTTCCAAATATGTATTTTTTTCTATTTACTTCAGTGACTAATAAGACAATTTTTCTTACACATACAATTACAGTTATATTTTTGTATCATTGCTATACACAGAAAATATTATTCCCAAAAATTATTCAAACAAACGTGTGTTTTTAAATAAAATTTAGTTCCAGTAAATATTTTTTTTTTACTTTTGCAGTAAATTATTTGTTAAAAAATTTTACTTTATAATAAAAAAAAACTGTATAGAGTGAAAATTCTTATTCATAAAATCTATGTAAAGTGAAATTTTTAAAAAAAATTTTTTAGATTTATTTTTATATTTAAATTTGTTATATTTCACTTAAATTTATTTTTATGTACTGTAAAAAAGTTCGCCTGATTTTTTTAATTCTCTCTACAAATTATTTCATAGATCTAAAAAACATTTTATTTAATAAATAAAAAAAATAGTTTAACCTTCTTATATTTGATTCAGTTATTTTTTCTGAAATATTTAAAGTAATTTTTGCAAACTTTTTTTTGCAGTGTCAAATAAAGCTTTCACTAATTTTTTAGAAAAATAGGTAACAATTGTTATTGATTCAGTTAATTCATTTTCTCAAAACTTAAAAATTTTAGTGAATTATAAAAAAAAATTGCTGCGTAACACAAAAAAAAAATCCGTGAAAATGTTTTGCTGTTTCTATTAATATATTTGACTGAAAATATTTTGAGTTTCAGTTAACTTTTTTCTCTAATGCCATCATAATAAGTTGACTAAGAAAAAACAAAAAAATTTCCAGTTAAATTTTTACAAAATTGTTATCAGAATATACAAATTTCTTGGTAGGTCCACATTCATACAAAATATTTACTAATTCAATGAATTTGGTTACTGAAAAAGAAATTTAGTTTTTTTCTGTGTATGGATAAGTAGCATAGCTCTGACCGGATGTCCTAGGACATCTCTCTTCTATTTTCTCTTTAATTGTTACTTTAGGATTCTAACGAAGCTACAAAATAACATTAAAATTTGCTCTACCATATTTAACTATCAATTTTAATATTAATTGAATTTTTTTATGAAATTTAAATCAAGTTTCATGTGAACCAAAAAACTTTATTCATTATATATAAAACAATTTAAAATTAAAAGCATTTTCCCATTAATGCAGAAAAGGTATTTAAATTAAATTTTAAAACTGCAATCAGGACAATTTAAAAAAAAAACATTGACAACTGCAACAAATTATAAATTTGTCCAATGTCACCACTTATATTCTTTCTTAATTAATTCATATTTTCCAACTTTATGTATTTTCCCTGGGTTACATATTTATTTTATTTTTCCACCTGCTCGTCTTCATCACGACTAGACTTTAAGTAGAAATTTTATACTATTCTCATACATTAAAGTCAAATATTAATAACGAATTTATGACAACTCTTTAACAGCATCCGTTTTATGATGTGATTTCATATTTTTAGCATTACTTTACAAAAAGGGCTTTATAAAAAAAAAATATAAAAACTGTTTTCATTTTTATATTTCTTAAGACGATTTTCACAATATTAAACATTTAGACGGTTTTTGTTGGTCTATACCTTTTAATACGCCTGGAGAGCCAAGAAATTGACATCATTAGGGAAACTTAAGTGAACAACAGACATTTTGAATGTAATAAAAATATTTGAGCGACATTTATGCAAAATGAAGATGAACAAAAAATGACAACAAGTAAGGACAAGAACAACTCTAAACCCTTTACAAAGGAAGGCCAACATAATGCACGACAGGAAGATAGTGTTTTGAAATAGATCCAGCAACTGCACTTAAGGGATTTAAATGGATTTTTAAATAAAAACTAAAAGTAGAAAAAGAAAAAGAGAAAAAAGTTGAAAATAAAATAGAATGCTTCTGACAACATGCATTCAAGCAAATGCGTTTGTATGCCGCTTTTCTTACAACATGACGACTGAATGAATGTTGAACATATGTACAATCATTCTTTGGCACACAAAAAAACTAGACATTTATTGTAATAAAATGGTACAGTGACTCACAAAATTATCTCCACATCTAAGAGATATTTAAAACTAGTAAAAATGTCTACATGGTGTATTTTTTTTTTGTAATTCCTACAATAAAAGACGAGATACTTGTCAATCATAGCGGTTATTGGATACAAGCAGATGCTGTCTAGTCATTAATATATGCTATACTTGCAAAGTGCTTATGTAAGCGACTGTGCATATGTTCTATACGACTAAAGTTAAAATTACAGTGTATATCTCTATCTATGTCACTGTCTTTTGAATGAATAAATACAAAGAGTTTCATGTTCTAAGTGGCTCAGTTTGATGCATACACTTTTCAATTTAGCTTAACCCTTGTGAATTTCTAAACAATATGCTTATTGTATGAGTGCGTGTATTTCTTGCAATTTTATTAAAGAATTGGTTACAATGAAAAGCATGAATTTATAAACGATTGTTAAAGTTAAAGTATTCTTTAAATAGTTTTTCTCATACAAAACTTGTAGGTTAAACCAACATTAATGAAAAACATTTTAGAGAGACATATTCGGCTGTGCCGAAACTTATATATACCCTTCACCGAAGTATATATGGAGTATATACATGCATACATACATAAGTAAAAATATACATACATCGTACACTAAATCATAAACAGTCACAACTCAAAATGCTCAAAGTGATTTTGCTTTTTTAAAAATCATTTATCTGAACAAAACTCTAACGACCACAATAATTTCTTTTAAAATAAAGTATTATTGATGACTATATAATACCTTTATTCTTGTTTTTATCGTACACAGAAAAAAATATCATCGAAATGCAACCAGCAAAACAAATTGTTAATAGTTAATTTAAATTGAAATATATATTTAGTTTATATAAAAAATTAAGTTGTTGATATGACAAACACAGAAATTTTTTTCAATAAACTGAACTGACCAAATTTTATGTTATACATGGCGCAAAAACTCAAAAAATTCATTGTTGGTATAACAAATTAAAGTTTTTCTAGTCAATTAAATTACTCAACAAAATTATTGATTAAATTATATCATAACGGAATAAGCACATGTACATTAGTCTATTAATAAAAGTCTATTAATAAAGAGATTGCCGGTTCGACTCATCCAAACATCTTTAAAATTTAACAAAAACAAAATTCTAAAATATATATAAAAAAAATACAAACAAAGAAACAACACAAAAAACAAATTCTTTAAAAAATTATTTTTTTCTGTTAACAACTCAATTGTTAATAACACAAAAATTTTAATTGGAAGTAATTGAGTTGATTTTGTTTTCTTATGTTACAAATGTGTGTTTGTATTTAAAAAAATCGTTGTAGGTGCCTTTTTAAATAATATTTTAATTGTAATCACAAATAAATTATTTGTATTTACAAATCTTTTTTTTCTGTGTACATACTTGCGTCATTTGTATAGTGACAACAGTTGTTTGTAACTATTCAGCATCTGAAATTTTTTGAGTTGTGACTGTTTATGATTTAGTGTGCGACATGATTTATTTTTTCCTCTAATGCAATTTATAGTAAGTGACCTAGGGGTCGCTTCTTCGACTGAAGAATTTGATTCAAAGATTTTTTTTCGACATGAGCAATAGTTGAATATTTTATACTGCACTTTGTATTTAAGATTTTTTTACATTATTTCACAGAAAAAAATGTTCACCAATTAATATTTTCAATTAAGAATTTAATTGTATTAATTAAATTTTTAATTTTATTAATAAATTTGACTGGAAAAACTTAATTGATATTAACAAATTGTTTATAGGTGAAAATTTAATTAATTTTTTAATTGATACTACAAATATTTTAATTAATATAACAAAATCATTCATATTACTTTTTTGTGTGTTAATATTTTTCCGTTTTAAAATACATGAGGAGAAATTAATTATGGATGACTTTAATAGAAATCAGCAGCATCTAATGCAAATTTATTTACCCACATCTAAGGCAAAATTAATCTGCATTTCCAAGGTGACGAACGTTAATGTCGTACGTCTTACCGATACCGAAAACTGAATTAAATAACTATTCATATTGATACTCAAACAAATTTCTATTTTAAAACATCTGCAAGCAAACTAAACTTGTTAGTGCATATTTTAGCTTTTAAAGCACGTTTTTGCATATATCAGCCTAACACGCATAATTTTGGCATATTTTTTAGTTTTTAAAGCATAACTTCCGTTTCTAGGGCATATTTTGATAGTTGATAGAATTTTATTTAATTTTTATGCTAACAAACTTATGTATGTTTTGGTCAAAATTGTATTTTTTCTATTTTTCACCATTTAAATCTTATATCCAATGTTCCATGTGGTTTAAAGCACTATCATCTATAAGGCGAGTCGATTTAACAATCGTACAAGGAAAATCGTATTCTATGGATCAAAATAAGAAACTTTGCCAAAGGAACCATACCTCTAAAATGTGTTTTGATGTCCTGACTTTTGAGCCGAAGGGTCAAATTTTCTTGTAGGGTCAAATTTTGAAAAATCTCACTTTGACCCATTTAGAGTTCCCCAATCGAGTAAAAAGGTTATTTAGATGTGACAGGCAACGATTTTATTTGAAAATTTAGATCAATATATTGTTGTTTGTTGCAATAAAAATTACCAATAAAAATCTTGTCTTATTTGTCTTAAATGCAGTTCCAAAGTTTTAATACTGATATCGTGGTCTCTTTTTAGCTTGAAAATTTAACTTTTTTTTTTGACTATCAAAAAAAATTAATTTGTATTATTTGCTTTAATCAAAATTTGTATGGCAATTTTGTTTCAACGTACACTTCAAACCGAAATTATTGTTTTTGCTTATTTTGCTTATTTTATTTTTGCCTTATTTTATATGCAAATGTTGTAGAATTTTTGAATTAAAAATATATTTTAATTTAAAAATAAATCAATTTATTTTATTTTTAAGAACATAATTTTGGAGTTTTCAGTGCAAATTTTCAGGTTTTTGTGCATATTGAATGAGCATAAGCATTTTGTTGGAGTATATTTTTGGTTTCCCTGCTAAGGGATCCCAATGTTTATGATTAAATTAAATTTGCATATAAAAATTGGGTACAGACCATTCTGATATATAAAATATGTTTAATTAAAAAGAAAAAATAGTTTTATTTAGTTTCTTTTATATACCAAAAAAAAATTTTCCAACTCTGAAACTATATATTTTTTATTTTTCTCATTTTTAATACTAATGTCTTTCTTTCTTTAATAAGAAAATATATATTAAATTAACAAAAAAAATTTTTTTATTTAGTTACTCTTATGTACTACAAACATTTTAAGTTTTCCAGTTCTGAAAATGTTCTTTATACCGATTTTTTCTTTCTAAAACATCAATTCTTTTTAATTTCTAAAAAAAAAGAAAAAAATTAATTGACCTGGTTACTTTTATACACCAAAAAATTAATAAATAAATATCCCAACCCTGGAATCATCATATTATTTTTTTTTATTTATTTTAACAAAATATTTCTCTCTATATATAAAATATATTTAATTTATGGATAAAAATGAAAAAAATGTGTGTTATTAGGTTACTGTTATGTATATACCAAAAAAAATCCAACCCTGAGGCTATATATTTTTGTTAAATTTTTCTCATAATTTAATACAATGTTTTTCTTTCTTTAATATAGAAAACATGTATATAATTAAAAAAGAAAAAAAATTAGTTTTATTTAATTACTTTTGTGTACCACAAATAATTTAAGTTTTCCAGCTCTGAAGCTGTGTTTTTTATTTCTCTAATTTTGTATATTGAACTTTTTTTTTAACACATCAATTGTGTTTAATTTAAAAAAATTAAATTTACCTGCTTTTTTTATACACAAAAAAAAATTATTTCCCAACCCTGGAATCATTTTTAGTTTTTTTTTTTCATTTTGTTTCGCAAAATCTTTCTCTCTTAATATAAGATATGCTTAATTTATAGCGAAAAATAAAAAATGTGTGTTACTAGGTTACTGTTATGTATATAAAAAATAAAATCCCAACCCTGAAACTATATATATTTTTTTTAATTTTTATCACTTTTTAATGCTAATGTCTTTTTTTCTTTAACAAAAACTATATGTATCTATTTAACAAACAAAAAAATTTGTTTTATTTAGTTCTTTTTATGTACCACAAAAAAACTTAAAGTTTTCCAGCTTTGAAAGTTTTATTTTTATTTCTTTTACTTGCTATACAGAACTTTTCTTTCTAAGACATCAATATTTTTGAATTTCTAAGGAAAGAAAAATATCAAATTGATCTGGTTACAATTATATACAAATAAATAAGTTTCCCAAAACTGGAATACCCGTTTTAGTTTTTTCTGGTGTCTTTTAACAAAATTTATTCTCTCTACATATAAAATATGTTTAATGTATGGAAAAAAATGACAAATTTGTGTTAGTTATATTCCATTAAAAAAAATATTATCCATCCCTGGAATCGTTTTTTTGATTTATTTTGATTTTTAATACCAATTTAAGTCTAAGTGAAATATAAAATAGGTTTAAATTAAAAAAAAGCCAAAAATAGTTTCATATATACCATAAAAAAACAAATTGTTCATCCCTGCGATCGTTTTATTTTTATTTATTTTGATTTTTAATGCCAATTCAATTCTAACTAAAATATAAAATATGTTTATATAACAAAAAAAATTAGTTAATGTAGTTTTATAGATATTAGTTTCAGAAAGTTATTTTTATATTTAAAAAAAGTTTAAGCTTTCCGTCCATTAAATCGTATTTTGGATTTTGCTGATTTTCAATACCAATCTATTTCGGACCATTTTGAAACACCAGTGCTAGAAAAAAAATATGTCAGCTTTTCTGGGAGCTTCGGCAAACAGAAATCATATACAGATAGACGGACGAACGGACTCACAAGCCGACATCGCTTATTCGTCTTCACTATTCACAAGAACCAAAAATATATTTTCTTTATATGTCGCATAATAATATTGTGGAATAATGACCAACCTAACGAGTAGTTGTACTGCCAAAATGTTTAACACAAGCTCTTCACTAAAAATACGTTTTTTGGGGCCCTGGGTCATCCCAGCACTGGGCTTGAAACAGTGCTTCAATTTTCGTAAGTCCTAATTTACACTAGGCAAGTCTTATTGCTAAGCTGAATAGTTTTAGGAAGGGAGAAACGAGGGGAACAGAAACGTTTCTTTTCCCCTCGTCTCCCTCTCTCTCACCTAACAAACTAATTAGCTTGGCAATAAGACTTGCATAGTGTAAATTAGGACTAAGAAAAGTCACAGAGTGCTTCTGAAATCTCAGTTAAATGAAATTCATAGAGAATATCACAAACAAACATAGTTGCAGATTAAAGTAAAATTATAATAAATTTTATTGCCAACAATTTAAGTAACATTACTTCCTTTTAATATATTTTCATTTTAATGTATTTCAATAATATTGATTTTTAAATTTTCAGCTGCAAGGGAGCGCATTAATACCAATCTGTTGCAATTTACATTAATGTACACATGAATGATTGTATTCAAGCCTTTATGCAAATATTTAAAATACTTTTGTAATCAATTTATATTATTTTACGGATAAGACTACACTGAAAAAAAATGTCATTAAGACATTGGTCTAATACTATTTGCTCTTTCTATGCTCTCTCATTTGGTCGTCAATGACAAGCGACGAATGAAGTTCTGCGAATTTTTTTTTTGTTTTTTTTTCAGTAAGAAATCTATATTTAAATTAAATATATTTGTAAAAGAAAAATACTATTAAAATCACAGCATATCCCTAAATTACACAACTTTTCTCCCAGGTTTTTGCCGAAGAGTTATAATTTCAATTTCATTTCACAACTAAAAGCTCTTGAAATCTTTCAGTGTATTTAAAGTAATTCCACTTCAAATCAAATCCCCCATTTATGCATTAATTTATTTTCTAAAAGGTTTTCATGGTCTAATGAACATTCTGTATATACATACATTTATTTCACTTAATCAAGGGCTCAAAATGTAGCATTAAGTAAAATTTCATACGTGTTTGTGTATTTACAATTCAAAAGTAAAGAGTCGACATATTGGTTCATGGCTTATTTGACATGTATGTATGTATGTATGTTTGCACGAATGTATTAGTTAATTAAACATTAATGCATTGATTTTAGCCTTTCAAGAATGCAAATTATTTTAAAATTTTTGTTTGTATATGCATGTTTGTTAAATGATTGGTTTTGTTTTTACAGTAATAAATAAAATGTTTGCTTATTTTACAAAACTCTGGTATTGATGAAAAATTGTATTGGATGATTTGTAAAAATTTAAATTATTTATATTAAATTTATTGTAACTTCATACCAACTTCTAAATATCAAATTGTAATACGAATAAAAAAGATATTAAGAGACACAATATCTGGAAATACGTTAAAAGATTTAGTGCAAAGTTTAAAATACAGCCAGACAATCGTCTAAGCCAATGGAGATGTCAGACACAAATAATATGAACCACAATGCTTTCATACACATTTTATTGTTAACATACATATACACAAAACACCGAAACGAAGTGTAAGAAGAACTCTGTGGCAAGAAAAACTGTTTAAGTCGAGATAAGTCAATTCTAATTTAATGGCACATATGCGTTAAAAATTAATTCTAAGATTTCTATCTGCTTTGAAATAAAATTATATATTATTCGCAAACCAAAAGGAAATCTATTATGTACATATACATATATATATTTATATATATATTTATATATATATATATATATATATATATATATATATATATATATTTTTGCTAAAACAACAATGCACTAAACTCCACGACTGTCATCGTCGCCACAGAAGTGAAGCGGACAATTATTATTTGTTAAATTAATTTCAATTGTCTGCTTTTTTAGTCTATCAACTTAAGCTTACATTTAAGCAACAACTGCAACAAAACACGCCAAACTTGTCAAGAAAATAGTATTTAAACTCTTAACCATATCAAATAATGTTTCTCTTGCTTCAAATAAAAGTTACTTGAATTTTATTTTCATGAAATAAATGTTTAAAATAAATACTAAAAAAATAAAGTACCCGCACTTTATGGTTCATTGACTGCAAAAAAGAATAAAAAACAGTGGAGCACAAAAAAATATATATGACAAAATTATTCTAGACTCAAGTATTTTAACAAAGCAAACTGGCAAAAAAAATAGGAAAGAACTCAACAGAATAAAAGTCTTCTTGCCATAATTTTGGAATTCTTTAATTTATATATATAAAATTATATTGAATTAAATAAAATCAGAAACAATAAAATAAAATAAAATAAAATAAAATAAAATAAAATAAAATAAAATAAAATAAAATAAAATAAAATAAAATAAAATAAAATAAAATAAAATAAAATAAAATAAAATAAAATAAAATAAAATAAAATAAAATAAAATAAAATAAAATAAAATAAAATAAAATAAAATAAAATAAAATAAAATAAAATAAAATAAAATAAAATAAAATAAAATAAAATAAAATAAAATAAAATAAAATAAAATAAAATAAAATAAAATAAAATAAAATAAAATAAAATAAAATAAAATAAAATAAAATAAAAAAAAATAAAAAAAAATAAAATAAAATAAAATAAAATAAAATAAAATAAAATAAAATAAAATAAAATAAAATAAAATAAAATAAAATAAAATAAAATAAAATAAAATAAAATAAAATAAAATAAAATCGAGTAAAATAAAATAAAATAAAATAAAATAAAATAAAATAAAATAACATAAAATAAAATAAAATAAAATGAAATAAAATAAAGTAAAATAAAATAAAATAGAGTAAAATAAAATAAATTAAAATAAAATAAAATAAAATTAAATTAAATTAAATTAAATTAAATTAAATTAAATTAAATTAAATTAAATTAAATTAAATTAAATTAAATTAAATTAAATTAAATTAAATTAAATTAAATTAAATTAAATTAAATTAAATTAAATTAAATTAAATTAAATTAAATTAAATTAAATTAAATTAAATTAAATTAAATTAAATTAAATTAAATTAAATTAAATTAAATTAAATTAAATTAAATTAAATTAAATTAAATTAAATTAAATTAAATTAAATTAAATTAAATTAAATTAAATTAAATTAAATTAAATTAAATTAAATTAAATTAAATTAAATTAAATTAAATTAAATTAAATTAAATTAAATTAAATTAAATTAAATTAAATTAAATTAAATTAAATTAAATTAAATTAAATTAAATTAAATTAAATTAAATTAAATTAAATTAAATTAAATTAAATTAAATTAAATTAAATTAAATAATAAAAAATAAATAAAATATAAAATATAAAATACAATAAAATATAATACAATAAAATAAAATAAATTTATTAATTCACAAGAAAAAAATAAATTAAATTAAATAATTTTAAATTAAATCAAATACAAGAAAATAAAATAAATTGGATTACATAAGATATAAAAAAGTTTAACTATTCTTAATGCAAAATATTTTTTTGTTTTCAAAATTTCATTAAAAAATTTTCAATTGAAAAATAAAATATACCGAAATATAAACAAGTGATTTGAAATATAAACAAGTGATTTGATGTTTGTTAAAAAAAAATGTAACTGCATTTTCTTGCTGCTCAAGTAAGGAATGCAAAATTCAGAAAAGGTTGCAAAATTCGAATGCTGATAAAAAAAAACTTTTAATAAATTTTTGAGAATTACAAAACTACATTAATAATAATGGTAGGTAAAGAAACTTAACAAATAATTGTAGTAAATTTTAATTATTATTTTTCGAACTTAATTTGTTTCTTTATTTATGATTTGAACGGGCTTAAGTTCGTATCGCTTTTTAAGCCAAACTAAATAATATTTTTCAGCATGTGGTGCATATTTTGTTAGTTGAGCCGTAACAAAATGCATCTAGACATGCTTGACCATTAGGGAGGGAATACGTTCTTAATATTTTATTAATTTAATTAAAATAAAATTAAAATAAAGTTATGAAATACCGAAGTCTGGTTTCAAATATCTAATGTATTAATATGTGGAGGTTTAGTATATTACTGTTTAAACTTTCTCCACATGCATTTCGCTTCTGCTTAAGAAACTCATGAATAACTTTAAACTAAAAACTTCTTCAGAGAAGCAAAAAAAAAGTCTCTAGAAAAACGCTCCAAATGTTATTAAGAATTACACACACAAACACAATTTTTCGAGTCGAAAATTTTTTATCATCCTGTGGAACACAGGGTGAATAAGGAAAAACTATATTTTTTTTGATTGTTTTTGTAAGTTTATATAAAGTTTTATGTGAGTAATTCTGTATCAAATAGGACAACCAATATAATTATTTAATTTTTCTCGAAGCGAGAACTTCTCACAAGTTACAGAAATGGGGCACTGAATTCGTTTTTCAGTTTTCATAAGCTTTTCATAATTAGCTGCCACATTTGCATGAGCGTATACTGTTTTTCATTTATTAATTTTAAAAAACAATTAGATCTTAAAGCCAAAGACACGAAATAGATTGTTCACGCCAGAAAATAAAGTTATGGTTTTTTGCACAAATACAAAAGTTGATGTGAATACCTTTAATGTGAGACTTAATTCTGCGTTATTAATTCGAAAATTTTATTTATTGAGTTATTACGTTGTTCCAGTAAATGAGGGATAGATGTGCAAAACAAATTTTGTATCTTTTAAGATACAGAATACAAATTCTTTATATTAACCATTAGAGTTCTTATTAATAAAAAAAAATAATTTTGATTTATAAGAGGTTCACAAACCATTTTTTTTTCATAAAAAATTTCTTTTTATTAAACTTTTATAAAACAAAATTATTTTCTATGCATTAAGGCAGTAGAAATATGAATGTGTTTAATTGTCATTTTTGTACTACGATTGTACTAACTTAAATATTTGAGTTTTTACTAGCAAATTTTGTAGTGCCCTCCGATTATGTACATAAATATGTATGTTCATATATGGAATCTATACGTTTGAGCAATTTCAGGTTTAAAAATAAAATACACCAGTAACTAAATAAAAAAAATGCAAGACAAAAAAATTAATAAATAAAACAACAACTTCAAACTCAACAAGTATTTTATATGTGCATAAATTACTCCGAACTTTAAAGAACTTTAATGATTCAAACCAAAGAAAAATAGTTTGTGGTACACAGAGGAAAAAGTAATTTCAAAAACTATTTATCAATAGGTGGTAAAAAATTACAAATGCAGCAAGTTCCTTAACTATACGACATGAACTGAATAGTTCTGAAGGAAGTTCAGTTTAGAATGACACTATAAAATAATTTTTGTTTATCACTTCTTTTTTGACATTTCTGAATAAGTTAAAATTAATGTAGGCCTTCAGATTTAACAAAACGGACGTGGTGGAGAACTTTAATCCCCTCCGCGTGTTCTCACTATTTACGACTTAAGGAAAATACGTGGTTATAAAGTAAAATAATTATAGCTGCAGAGGAAGAAATGTGTGCTTTATAAACAGACAAGATTTCAGTTATTTGTTAAGCATTATGGCAAAACAATTCTCGTATTCTAATTCAATTGAAATTTTGTTTAAAGCTCAAATTTATATAAACTATTTAAACTGCTACTGGTCATACAAAGTATTAACTTCCTGTTTCTACATGTCACGCAAGCAATTCACTTAGAGGATTTGTATGAAAATCATTAAATTAGTTTAGTGCTTTTCATATAAATTTTCTACTTAAATGGAACGTCCGTGTTGTGGGTAAGACTTTCGAAAGATGATGACTGCAATTTAGTGGCCTTTGAAAAGCGCATATTGTGCCACTCAAGTAGTGTCTTTTAGAATTTGTAACTAAAATTTTCCTTTTCCTCCTTTTTAATCCCTAAAACTTATGACGCTTCGGAGAACTTAAGTCCCCACATTTTGCCACTTTTCAGGAAATGAAAACTAGACACATTTAGAAAAGGAAACAATTATGCCTAGTGATAAAGAAATTTTGTTTTTAAAATATTTTTTGTACTTTTCAATGCTTTATAATTCTCGTATTCTAGTTCAATTAAAAATTTTAAATTTATGTCTGAAAGTTATGTTAAATTTATATTTAACAGTAAAAGAAAATCGCTGCGTTAGTGTCTGTTGGAATATTTCTAAGGTTCTATTTGTTCTTTAAAATTTTTAAGGCTGCAGAAAAATTAAATCCGCACATGTTTGCACTTTTCGCGAATTAAAAAAAATTAGTGGTGATAAAATAAAAATCAGACTCATTTAGAAAATAGAAAAATTATAGCTGGTAATGAAAACATTTTTGATTTGTTTACAAAACAGCTAGTGGTTAAAGTGATGCCTCAAAAAACTTCTCGTATTCTAATTTAATTAAAATATGTATAATAAAGGATATAATTTATTAAAAATTAAATGAAATGAAAATTAAACGCTGATGAGGATGATTTAGCAGAAATCGATAATTGCATGTTGTTACACTAAAATTTTCCACGGTCTATTTATACCACAAAACTTATGGTATTGCAAAATAAAAATTAGTTTCTTAAGGAAAGGTTTCATTACCCTTTACAGACACACGGCTTTTGAGAAAATGGAGTTTATGAAAATCTCCAAATTTTGCCAAATTCTAAAAAAACGACTTCAATGCAAAAGATCTGATACAACATTTAAAAAAAAAATTATGGAATCAAACTGTAAGTAAACTTAAAAAAAAATGTATTGCTTAAGAAGTACGTGACATATAAAATTTTAATGGGCGTGCCTCAGCCTATTTTTTTAAATGCAAGTCTGTGTGTTTTGCAGAGCCCAGGGTGTGTGCTAAGTTGTGTAAAAATCGGCGAAAAATAATATATTAAATTTTATTTTTTTTAAATAGAAGATTGTGTCTATTTTAGAGCTTAAGGTGGTTGGTAAGTTTCATTAAGAAGAACCGCGTGAAATATAATAATAGATTTTAATGGTCGTTGACCCGCCCATGTTTTTAAACATTAAAATTGTGTAATTACAAGAATTAAAGGTGTTTGCTAAGCTTCGCAGCAATCAAATAAGTAGAATTTCATAAAATATAATAAAAATTTAGGTGTATTTCCACCCTTTTTTTTACAATGGGACAAAAAAAATTTAAATTGGTCTAAACTGAAACGAATTATGAACAACGTAAAAAATATACACCATTTGATAACTTCCTCCTTTTTTTAATTTTTTTAAGTCATAGCATCAGGGTGGTTTTGTTTAAAGGAGTCCTATCTAGCCCTTAACAACACCAACGTTTGCCTAATCTTAATATTAAAAAAAAAATCAAATATGAAAATTGATTCATAGCATCTTGATAAACATTTACGGCCCTATGTATAAGCAAAAATTGCCATGAAGTTAGCATAAGTGGCAAAATTAAATATGATCTTAAAGAGTTTTGACATGAAACTTCACATTGAAAATCGTGCTATGACTTAGAGGTAGATTAAGATTAGGTAATGCTATCATTTTTAATGTCAAATTGTATAGAGGAACTCGTTAACACCTAATTAAATTTCGTCACTTATGCTAAATTCATGCCAATTTTTGCTTATACATAGCGCCGTTACGGTTTAAAATAAGAACAGCATTAAAATTAAAAAATTACCTCAATAAAGAATTTTTTTTTTCAATTGAAATTTTTCAAAATGAAAAGAATACTCTGAAGAAAATGTCAACAATATGCTGAAAAGAATAGATTGAAGGATTTTTAAGTTATTCTTAACACAAAGACGGCGTCAACTTTCCTATTTTTTTAAACAGTTTTTTCTCTCACTGCATAAATAATTATAAACTGCAACAACAACCAACAATCAAACATATCAGAAACAACAGAATTTTCTTACCCTCAAAGCATTTTGTAATTAAAAACGACATGTTACAGTGGAAAGACAAACAGAAACACCAGCAAAAACAACAACAACAACAAAACGACATTTACAACAAACAGAAAAAAAGCAACAGCGTAATGTTGCATGTTGTGCATTAACGTTGCATGTTTGTTTGCGGTCCCATACTTTGGCACACATACTCTCACTCATTTGCTCGCTCTACCAGAAGGAAAAAAGGAAACAGGGTTTTTGTTGGCTGGTTTCTTTTTTTCAGTTTGTTTTATTTTTATTTCAAGCAAAACATTAAAATAATATGTTTGGGCAAAGAGAAAAAAAGTTAAAGCGTCATATAAAAAGTTTAAACATTAAGAGGCGTCTTAAAGCCCAGTCATATAAAAGTAAAAACAAAAATAAAAAATCAGCAACAAAACCTATAAGCCAAGTATGTAAGTAAGCAGCCAACCCATCCAGGCATTTTATTAAGTCTACTTCATACATTTTTATAGCTAGGGTTACACATGTGGGGAGAACAACACTGGGAGAAATATTTTATGTCATAACAAAGAAATAAAATAAATTTATTTAAACCAAATTTGCAAATGTTATAAATTAATGCTTGAGTTAATGCTGAAACTTAACAGAAAAAAATTCATATACATTTTTAATTTTTTTTTTTAAATTTTTGCAAGTGTACTTAAACATTCCTGGAAATGTTTGACCAACACTAAACATATGAACATGTGTGTGTGTGTGTGTGTGTTATATCATTTAAAGTGTATGTTTAAATAAGCTTGAATATTTTTAATCAGTCCGTCAGTATATTTTTATTTTTATTTTTTTCTCTGTCCTTGCCTTCCACTTGGAACACTTTAAACATTTTAACTCTCCAAATGAAAAAAAGCTCACATTTATTTAACATTTGTTTGCGCGTTTTTAGTTTTTCCCCTTTTTAGGTTTTACTCCTATTTCAATTTTTATTTTTATCTTCTATTTAAAACAAAAAAAAAAAAAACGTGTGGATATTCTATTTTTAGCTTAGAAAGATTGCTGAAAAGAATACACATTTAAATATTTGCTATTTTGTAAAAGATTTTAGTGGAAGCAATAACCTTGCAGCCATTTTTCGTTTGTCTCTTTGTTTCCACTTGATGTCACGTATTGCGATGATCACACAAAAACAACAGCATAAAAATTGAAATGCAATAATAAAACAAAGTTATTTAAAAATTAATACACTGTTGAAAAGTTAAACTTATCAAAAAAAAAAAGTGGTTGAAAGGAAATGTTTGCTTAAGAGAAATTGAGATAATTGGCCAGTTGTTACATGTGGCTGGTGGCAGCTTTAGCTGGTGTTTGCTAAAATATGCAGGGCAAAGTTAATAGAAAATATGTCAGCTATATGAGAAAAAGAAGGGAGAAGAAATAAGGAATCATCATTTACACTTAGGCCCAATAATTGTTTTCTCAATTATATGTGATTTAGCTAATTGCCACTTAAATTTAAGTTTTACTTAAATGTAGTTTAATATGTTCGGCGTTTAATTAAATTGTTTATTTAATTAAACTGAAAGTACGCCAGCGATGCCAACTCTAACAGTTTTGTGGCAGATTTTCTTCTTTTGGGTATCTCACTCAACTCTACCACTTTCCGATAAAAAAATCTACCACTTTTTAGTTTTTCAATAATAATGCTAAATTATAGTTAACCGAGTTTATTTTATCTAATCCAAGCTAGAAGTTCAACTGAAATATATTTTAGCAATGCATCTAAACAACGCTGAGTTGACTTCACTATTTAAAGCCCAAATATTTCCTTCACTGGGACAGTTTGTGAGAAAATTCCATACATAGTTCGAATGTTGAAAGTTAATTTGTTAAAAAGTATTTGTAGAAACAATCTTTACTGATATCCTGCAAGGATAGCTATGCGATATATCAACGCTAGCACTGGGCAACCTAAAATTACAGAGGAGCATTAGAAATTATCTAATGATAATATTCCTTCGTTTAAATATGAGAATAATAAAGATCTAAAAATTAATTAAATAACGACGACTTAATTGAATTCTTATATTTTTTTATTTGTTTTTTATATTAAAATTTTTAATATTAGCCATCCGCAATTAATATTGTCATAAAATCCCTTACAAAATATTTCTTATCGAAACTAAAGGTTAATTAAGGTAAAAAATTATTTTTCTAAGGTGTTTAAAATACACTAAAACATAAGATCTACAATCTACCGCTTTTTAAAGAGGGATTTGTTGGGAGCTACTTCTTTTTCACATCGAATCTACCTCTAAGAAAGATTTTTGTTTGGCATCACTGGCCAGCACTAATAAATTTCTTAATAGTACAGAAGGCTTTTCAAACAACAACTGTTTATCATAAATATCAAATATAAAATATTAAAATGCCGAAAACTAAAATTGCTTAAAACAAATTTTATGAAACAAAAAGAGCCCTCGGAACGCATTTTTAAATTTATTTTTTCATGACATGAAATTATACATACATTGAATATGTTATATAGTTATGAAAATTAAATGAAATTCTTTTTAATACGACCACATGATGTTACGCAGACAAGCTAATCGCTTCGCAGGTTGTCTTTGTTTATAAAAAAATTCTTAGTAATGTTAACGCCAGCTATCCGTCAGTTAAGAATATCCTTGTGTTAAGAATACCTTAAAGATCCTCCAATCTAACTATCTCAGCACATTATTGACATTTTCTTCACAACATTCTTCTCATTTTGGCAACGTTCAATTGCAAAATACAAAATTCTTTATTGAGGTAACTTTTTAATTTTAATGCCGGCTTTTCTATGATTCATGAATACATATTTTCACATCTGATTTTTTTTATTATTAAGATAAGGCAAACGTTTGTGTTGTTAAGGCCTAGCTAGGACTTATTTCAACAATACAACACTGGTACAATGACTTAAAAGAAAGAGGAGGTTATTTAATCGTCTTAATAACGCGATTCATTTTAGACCGACTTAAATTTTTTTTGTCTCACTGTAAAAAAAAGTGGGCGGAAACAGTCCTTAATTTTCTTTGTATTCTATTTTATGATATTATTATTATTATTTGATTGCTGCGAAACTTAGCAAACACCTTTGGCTCTTGTAATTACACAATTTTAAGGTTTAAAAACATGGGCGGGGCTACGCCTATTAAAACTTATTATTATATTATATTTCACGCGATTCTAGTTAACTGCTTTCCATGAAACTAACCACACACCTTAAGCTCTAAGATAGACACTATCCTTTAAAAAAAATAGGAGGAGTCACGCCCATTCAAATTTAATATTTTATTTTAAGTGGTTAATTTTTACCGATTTTTGCAAAACTTAACACACAGCCTGAGCTCTGACAAACAAACAAACTTGCATTTAAAAAATGGGCGGATACACACCCATTTAAACTTAATTTTAGATATCACGTACTTCTTAACCCACATATTAATTTTTTTTTGGTTTGAAAGAGTTTACTTCCAGTTTGGTCCCAGAATTTTTTATTTTTTTTTTAAATGTTGTATCAGATCTTTGCATTGAAGTCGTTTTTATTTCTTTGGCAGCATTTGGAAATTTTCATGAACTTCCTTTGCCTTTTAAGGATAGTGAAACTTATCCTTATCAATTTTTATTATACGCTTTTAGGTACAAATAGACCACGGAACATTTTAGTGGAAGCACATGCAATTACATGTTTTCAATAAACACACACAATCGCAATGATATAAGAAATGCTCTTAAAACTTAAGTAGGATTTAAACAAACAAGCCCAACCTTGTTTAAGTTTAAGTTTAAGTATCATTTAAATGTCTCTCAACTTTGTACTGACTGTCTTTTGTACTTAAATATCATTTAAAGGTACATCAGACTTAAGTGAGAAGTCAATTATTGGGACTTATTTCGAATTTAAAATAATTGTTAAATAAAAATTGTTTTAAAATTGTTACTGCCAGTTTGAAGAAAATAAGTAAAAATTTTCGTCATTTTATTTATATTAAAAACCAACAAAATATTTACCACCATATTCATAAAATTTAAAATGAATTTGAAATGTCTTTTATTCTAAATTTTTCATAAAACTTTTTCCTAAAATGGATTTCAAATTCATTTTATTTTTTTATGAATATGGGGGTTAGAATTTTTACTTGTCCTCTAAAAATTGGGATTTAAAATAATTTTGCCAAAAAAAACCCGACTTCAATGCAAAGATCCAATAAAACATTCTCGAAAAAAATTTACGGGAGCAAACTGGAAGTACTTTAAAAAAAACTTTCACAAATCTATTGATTATGAAGAAGTACATAAAATTTATAACTTAATTTTAATAGGAGTGACTCCGCCAAGTTTTTTAAAAATCGGTAAAGTAGAACCACGTAAAATAAAATATTAGATTTTAATGGGCACGACACCGCCCACAATTTTACATGCAAGACTGTGTGTTTTTGGAGCTCAGGGCACGCGTTAAGTTTTGTAAAAATCGGTAAAGTAGAACCACGGAAAATAAAATATTACAATTTAATGGGCGTGGCTCAGCCCATATTTTTAAATCAAAGATTGCGTATATTTTAGAGTTTAACATTTGTGGTAAATTTCATAAGAATCGGTAAAATGGAACTACCTAAAATAATATATTAATTTTTAATAGGCGTGACTCCGCCCATTTTTTACGTGTAAGATTATGTGTTTTGCAGAACTCAGGGTGTGTGTCAAGTTTTGTAAAAATCGGTAAAGGCAAACCACATAAAATAATATATTAAATTTTAATGGGCGTGACTCCGCCCATTTTTTTTAATGAAATATTGTGTGTAGTTTAGTGCACAAGGTGTGTGGCAAGTTTCATAAAAATGGGTTAGGTAGAAACACATGAAATATAACAATATATTTTAGTGGGCGTAAGTCCGCCCATTTTTCAATTTTTGAAATTGTGTAATTTAAATAATTAAATACTTTTGCTAGGTTTCGCAGCAATCAAATAAGTGAAATATCATAGTGGGCGTGTCCCCGCCCACTTTTTTACAATGAAAACAATTGGACAAAAAAGATTTTTACAATCGGTGTAAAATGTACCGAGCTATGAAGTAACAATATCAAAAAAAATACAGACGACTTGATAACCTTCTCCTTTTTTTTGAAGTCGTTTAAAAAAACTGAAAGTTATCAACATTATTTTAAATTCAGTCTAATATTAAAATAATAAAATATGCAAACAGCAATTTTGCAAATAAATAAATCAAAATCAACTTCAATCAAATAAAGTTTAAGGGCATATTTTAACAACTACAATAACATTTTTCATTTGCAAGCAAGCGACATATCCCAGCAAAAAAAATAGCAAAATGTTCTTACATACCTATCACCACAGGTACTGCATTCAGTATTCTTAGGCTATTGGTTACATAAAAGATTAATCTAGACAATATTTTAAGTGCATATCATTCAGTTGTTCGAAGTATTTCCGTCCTATGACAATCATGTGTAAAATTAAATGATGTTTCATTGCTGTGTTGTCATTTTTTGCTGGGATGCTTATTGTACCTAAAAAAAAGTAAAATCATGACCACACGACCATAAAAAATTAACAAATTTGAAATGCAGCACAAACATACACATCTACAAAAATCAATCTCCCAATAACCTTTAAACTTAAAATTGCCACAAGATGATGATGACAGTTCCAGTGCAATACTTTTTATAACAAGCGACAATAAAACAATCCCCAACACACCAGAAAATTTACTTAACGAGAGAGAAATACAACATAATAGAATAACAAGCACAATCAAAATGTAAAAATTATATTTTGTATTTTTCCTTCAGGCAGTTGTTGTTGTTGTTGTTGTTGTGGTCGTATCAAAGCCACAAATTGGGGTTTTAAAAACATTTTTTCTGGATTAATAGAAGGGGAAAAAAATAAGAAACAAAGCAAGAAATCAGTTGAAATAATAAAAGTCCAATCACAAAGTTTTATAACGATTTCTTTTTTTAATAATCCTTTCCAAATTGTTCATTAAAATTAATATGCATTTCATTTCATTTCATTCAATATATAAATATGTACGAGGGTGCCATCAGAATTTGTTTAAAATTGTTAAGGAAATAAAGGTAAATCAATTGGTTACACAACAAGCATTTCCCATATTCCGTTTCATAAAAATTTACTTTAAATACCTTATGTTAATAACAAACTCTACCCAAGTAGATAGACTAGGATGCTGATGAAGTACGTGGCTGCACAGAAAAATATCGGTATTTCCCCCAGCTATAAATTCTGGTTTAATTTTTCTTCTCTTCTTTAGAAATTCACATTAATTAATAAAAATATTTCACAGGAATTAAAATTACTAAACTTAAGTCCGAATAAGAAATTATTTTTGATTAGAAATAAATATTTTTATGTGTATTGGAAACTTATTTTCACAAAAATACATTAATATAAATGCAACAAAAAGAAATAAAAAATTTAAGTTTGAAATTAAGCTTCTTAAAGCTGTTGGCATATACATACAATCCCAAAGTGATGCTTCAAATGTATTTTGTTTTTTTTTTTTTTGTAAATTAAAGAGAAAAAAACTGACGTACTGACATCACCTGCGGCATTTGAAGGTTTCCTACTGAAATATTAAACGAAACTGAAAGCATCAAAAAAAAAAAAAATAAACAATAATGGTTTTAAGCAATAAACCTTTTGATTTAAAAATTAAAAGAAAAAAAATATTTAATCGAATACCAACCAACCCAAAAATTTTGCTCACAGTAAAAAAATTGATATTTTGCAATTTTTTTTTAATATTTTTAAGAAAATATATTTGAAGATGTTTTTTTATGATCTTATGCTTTATTTTTGTTGGTTTCTTTAGTTTTTTAAATCTTCTTTCATATTATTAATAAACACTTCTGTCGTCGTAAGTGAGCCAGGTTAAAGGTTGTAATTGCTTTTTATAAGGCCTGCAGCCACATTTGATTTTTTACTTGCTTGCCAGCCATTGGATTGAAAATAATACTTTGTCTCATTCACCATTAAGAATTTATTGAAATGTTATTTAAAAAATATACTGCCATATTTATAATAAATATTTCAGGTTTATTTAGCGCTTATTTGACGTATTTCTATGGGAAATTTGTCCAATAAAGCTAAAATATATTTATCATATTTAACTGTTTTGCAGGAGGGTAGTTTTAAACTTTCAAGTCGATTTTCACAAATTTACTTTTGTTGCAGTTAAATTTGAAAATTTTGTATTCACTTGAATTTTTTTTTTTTTGGAAAAACTTCGTTCTACGCACTGTAACTAATAATTTTAATGCGAAATAATATCCAAGTATAAGCTTGCTTAAGCTACTCTTATTATTTCGTATAAGGTTTTAAGTAGAAAAATGATAAGCACCAATTTATTGCGTTATAACTTCTTAAAAAATAGTATAAAATAATAGACATTTTTTCAGAGATACTATTGAATATTGCTTTAAAATATGCTTAAGTCGACATAAGCCATTTTTCTTTTTTGCCACAGATTTATTCAAAGAGAATTTTTCGGGCTTTACAATTCAATATATTTTATATTCAAAAAAAGAAAGAAATTTTATGCTTCTACTTGATTGACAAGCAGCCGCTCACACACACACAGTAAAACATGTGCTTCGATAACTTCAATATAATATTTAATAAAAAAAATTAAATTCTCTTTAATCAAGGTTACAATATATTTTACTCAACGAATCTTTGTTTCGAAAGTGAGAGTGTTATAATTTTGTCCGACAATTTACGGACCGATTTCCAAGACCATTTCACAAACCAAGTGTCCATAACAAATTTTGAAGTGAAGCATATTCCAAACAGAGAATGACTGAAGTATCGTTTTAAATGCTATTGGATTATTGTCCGTCAAACAACTAGGAATACGTACAGCTAACATTAAAGACACACATATTAATTTTTTAACCGAATACGTATAACTATAAATATCCAACAACTATATTTATATAGATTTTTTAAATAACGCAACACAAAATACTTTAGCTAAAAATCATTGAATGTGTGAGCCACAATCACACGTATAAGTATAAAAATACTCTGAATATTAATCAGCTACACATGCGTATATACAAGGCTATTTTATTTACACAAACACATATCACTTGTTTTCAAACAGAAACACACACCCACACATTTTCAAGTCCATTTTGTATATAAAAATTTATATATTCGATATCAATTGATGAATAAATATCCCGAGTATCATGCATATATTTTCTTTTTCCGACTAAATATACATAGCCTGAGTATAAGCATACTCAAAGTACAGGTATGAGAGAGAATCAATGTACTTGATACGCATGTGCCTTTTTAATTTTAGTTGTAGCATATTTTAGTTTTTCCCATAAACGAAGTAGGGATGCTCTTACCAAATTTAAGTCTCAAGTCTTACTAAAAATTAAGACTATTTTTGTTTGAGAATTCAATGTCATTTTCTTATTCCAACTACATAGATATACATCTCGTAGCTCAATCTAGCCAAATTCAAGTTCTGATATTGTAAATTTTTTTCTCTAATTTCCATTAACAAAATTTTGTCTGGTCAATCGAGCCAATTGAAACTTCTTATTAGACAATTGTTGTACCAACGTATGGCATTGACTTAAAAAAAAGCTATGTGAGCCCGCTCACTGGGGAGATGTGTAAACATCTAGTAATGAATTTTCTTTTTAATATTGGATTATGGTAACTAAAATATGATACATAATTTTTTGACTCTACTGTATTTAAAAATCTATGGAAAACTGCATCTATAGTAGTGGAATTATTACTTGTGGGAGTTTCTGGAGAATCGCTCATATGCAAGTGCAGATGGTCATATAAAAATTTTCATAAGACTTGCGACTGTATTTATATCTCCATCCATAATAATTGGCATGAGATGGTGATTGTTTATCTCAAAAATTATATTTATTTTATTTATTTTATATTTTTCAACTTCTTAACAAAATTATCCCCACTGGCAACACTATTACACTTCACACGCAATTTATATTAAAATTAACATTGCTCCTGAAGGTATGCTTAAGAATTCGGTTGAGTGTATTTTTTATGCAGCTGTTATGCTTACCTATACTTGTTGTTGGTATGATTACACTAATACACTCATACATAGCTCACACGGATTTGATAACGCTTTACGATCTTACTGAAAATTTGTGATTGGATTGTGAAAAATATGTTTACCCTCTAGCGTATAGATGTTTACACATCAAAAAAAAATTAAATATGTTGTTTAAGAAGAAGTACGTGAAATACATATAAAATTAAAAATTAATGGGTGTATGTCCGCCCATTTTTTATATGCAAGATTGTGTGTTTTTTACAGCTCAGGGCGTGTGTTAAGTTTTGTTAAAATCGATAAAGTAGAATCACGCGTGGGCGTGTCCCCAATTTTTTACAGTGGCACCCTTTCAGACAAAAATTTTTACAATTGGTCTAAAGTGTGCCAAGTTATGACGTAACAATGTCAAGAAAAAAAAAATACGGACGAATTGATAACCTCCTTCTTTTTTTGAAGGCGGTTAATAACAAAACTTGTTTTTTTTTTAATATGAGTAATCGATCGTACGTTTTCTAACGACATCGTGGGACAGGACGTAATTTGTTTGTAACAAACTTTTAGGCCTAAGAAAAAATATCGAAATTGTAAAAGAAAAAAATTTGTAAAATATTAAAAATATCTTTCTCGTAAAGGTGAGAGAAATATTAATCAAGACTTGACTTTATATGAACATTAAAAGGGCGGGCAAAGTTTTTTTCTGTAAATATTATTATATATTCATATATGTATAATCGAAACTACTGAGGTTAACTACTGAAACAACTTTTGTTTTTAATTATCTTCAACACTTAGTACCTCTGGCTAAATTAGATTAATATTTTTGATTTAAAAATTTTGGTAATATATTATCTTTAGCATTTTTTTTTATCAATACCATTCATGTTTCTTTCTAGTACCAATTATTGCACAATTTTTTT
Organism: Tachina fera; assembly: GCA_905220375.1. Classification (NCBI taxonomy): domain Eukaryota; kingdom Metazoa; phylum Arthropoda; class Insecta; order Diptera; family Tachinidae; genus Tachina; species Tachina fera. The sequence goes on along the minus strand of LR999967.1, from coordinate 94,438,603 downwards.
TTTTACAAATGATCTTCATTGTTCACTTAAACTATTTTTTATCGCAAGCGTGAGTTCAAAAAAAAAAAACAATAAATAATTTTTACACTATTAAGAGATTAAGGTGCAGCTACTAAAAATTTTGCAGCAATTCGTCTTTAAAAACGCCACAGCAACCAAAATAAAAAAAGATTAATTATATTTTAACAAAAATAAATAAAAAATAACTGCAATAATGATAATAATAGTACAGGCCAACAGTTATGAACAAAACGAAATTGAAAGTTATTTGTGTTAATCATTGTTATTTTAAAGATTTTGCAATAACGGACTATTTTAAAAAAAAAAATATTTTTCGAATGCATCTAATGTGTTAGTTAATTTTTTAAAAGTTTTATTTAATAGACAATTATCTATAAAAACTTGTTCGAACAACAATTAAACTCTCATACTGGCCAAATAATTTGTGGTTGAAAATTTTAAATGTTCAACCAGGAATTTCCAGTTTCAGTAACTTGTCCTCAATGTTATTTTAAATTTTAGCATACGGAAGATTTTTGTCTTTGGCTGCAGCAGTAAGCGAGATGATTTTGAGTTCAAATCTATGCCCCAGAGAAGCCAACTAAATACACACTCTTAGGCAAGTTAAATAAAATAAAAAACAATATGACTACATTAAAAAAATCATACTGTTTCAACTTGAGATAACTTTGATTCAACTTCATTCTTCATGTTATTTCAGTGTTATGCTCATCTTGTTTCATCTTGAAATATTTTTGTTTCAACACGATTATGCATCTTATTTCATTATCCAATTCATGTTGTTTCAACTTGAAATAACTTTGATTCAACATGATTCTTCATGTTATCTCAGTATCAAATTCATGTTGATTCAACTTGAAATAACTTTAAATCAACCTGATTCTTCATGCTATTTCAGTATCAAATTCATGTTGATTCAACTGGAAATATATTTGATTCAACATGATTTTTTATGTTATTTCAGTACCAAATTCAGGTTGTTTCAACTTGAATTAACTTTCATTCAACATTATTTCAGTATAAAATTTACATTGTTTCAACTTCCAATAACTTTCATTCAACACGATTCTAAATGTTATTTCAGTATCAATCTCACGTTGTTTCAACTTGAATTAACTTTAATTCAACATGATTCATGATTCTTCATGTTATCTCAGTATAAAATTCATGTTGTTTCAACTTGAAATAATTTTAATTCAAAATGATTATTAATGTTATTTCAGTATCAAATTAACGTTGTTTCAACATGAAATAACTTTGATTTAACATGATTCTTCATTTTAATTTAAGAGTACTGGAATATAAAATTATCATGAAATAAAGTTATTGCTAAAGGAAAAGGTTTCCTTAAAGATTGCTGTTGAATTAACATGGAGCATAAATGAATCAGCATCACTAACTAAAACTGTTAAATTAACCTTTTTGTAGCAGATTTTAATAAGAAACTTTTTTGGGTTTCATGTTTGTTAATTTTTTTTTTTATTTTTATAAATAAAAATTAAAAATAAAATAAAAATCTGATACTTAAAAATGTTTAGTGGTAAAAATGTTTTGGTTTAATAATACTTACTCAATTTCGAATTAAAAAGTATTTAAGCAACTTTTGCAGCTTATAAAAAACGAAATTGCTAATGGCATTCAAAAGCTCTTGCTTACCTGCAAAAACATAAATGATAGAGAGAAATATCATTATTAGATTCATTATAAACCGATTTGCTTTAGAAGAAATCGGTGTCAAATATCGTATGAATATTTCAAAACATAAAGTTTATGATTATAAGAATCAAAAACAAAATTCATGCCGTAGTACAACCTTTCATGTCACATACCTTCACAGTATGAAACTTAATACTCCTACTTATTCAGTTATTAGAAATATCGTATGTACGAGTACAGACATATTAAGGAATGAAAATCAATTTAAATTGACAAGAGTCTGAAACATTTAAAAATAAATATTTATTTTTGGCTTAATGCCACTACATATGACTTCAAATGTCTTATGTTTGTGTGTGTGTGTGTATTCAGATAAACACACTTATAGGCTGCAATTAAATTGATTTAACCCACGTTTTTTTTAACAAAAAATAAATAAATGTAGGTTGGCTGAATAGCTGGATATCTGGCTGACTGAATGTCTGGATGATTGTTTGATATTTGAATAATGCAAAAAGGTTTCTTTCCAAGTCATTTTTGCGATAGAAATCAATCATACAAAAAAATCTATAAATATTTCATTATGTTCATTACATAAAGTTTTGCAACAGAATGATTTTGGTTCACAAACACACATGCATGCATATACATTAAATAATTCATCGATTGATTAGAAAGTTTCTATACCAGATAATGGAAGTTTTTTTCTAAATTCCTTTTTTTACTCTTCGAAAATTGGAAAATAATAAAGTTCATCTTGGTTTTATTATTTCGTGTTTCATTACATAATTTAACATTAGCGCACAAACTAATAATTTCAAGCCAAAAAGTACAGAAAAAAAACATCAATGTAAATTATAACTTACCAAAATGTTAAAGAAAAAATCTGAAAAAAAATAAAAATGAAGATGCTGCAGCAGGCCATTGCAAATCGATTACATGACTTCCATTCAAATTTTTTTTAGTTGTTTTTCATTAATTTATGCTTGAAGCACGATTTATTATTTGAAGATGTTGGTTTTTGCTAATATTTTAATGTTTTTCTTTTATTTTTTATTTTTTGCTTAAACAAAGTAAATCATGTTTTTTAAATAATTTATTTAAATGCTAAAGTTGTTTTATAAAATAAAAAGATGTAAGAGTGCTGAAGCGAATCTTATATGCCCTTCACTAAATTACGTATGGATTATATACATACATACATACCAGAGAGAGAGAGAGAGCTATAAGCACACGCGTGAGTATAAAAATACTCTGACTATTAATCGGCTACACATGCGTATATGCAGGGCTATTTTATTTAGACACAAAATGAAAAACTTAGCCCGCTACAGTAACAAGTATATGACAATTAAAAATTAAAGATTTTTTTAAGGCGAGCAACGAAAAATTTTAAAAATAATTAATATAGAAAGACCCTAACGCATTATTTTTTTGAAATCGAGTTTTATGGATATTTTGATACAAGAACATCTAATGTATCGTAAAATTAAGAAATCTCGAACTCAAAAAATATAATGGATTAGGGTCTTTCTATAACGATACATAAAGACAATTACATATAAATACTTCAAATTTTCAGACTACAATTAAAAAATTAAAAAATCAAAATTAAAGGGTATTCTGTTAGTTAATGCAATTTGGACGACTTTACTGTATATTGGAAACCGTAAGAGGCAAACTCTTGAAATATTCAAAAACGATAAAATTAAAAAATGCCAAAAAAAAAGGAAATGCCGAAACGAAAAATCGCCAAATTGAAATTCGCCGAAAACCCAAAAAAGCGCCTAAATACTAAAAAAAACCCCAAAAACTAAAACAGGCCAACAACCGAAAAAAACTCTTAAGCGCCAAAATTAAGGAAAATCGCTAAAAACCGAAAAATCGCCAAAACGAAAACAAGCACCAAAACTAAATTAATCTCTACAACTAAAAAATAAACAACGTAAAAATCGCTATAAACCGAAACAACCGGTAAAACGAAAAAAAAACGCCAAGACGAGTAAAAATCGCTAAAATTAAGAAAATTGCCGAACCCCGAAAAATAAAAATTAAACGATAAAACTAAGAAAAAGCGAAAAACGCAAAAAAAAAATCCAATAGCAAAACTCGCCAAAAATAAAAAAATCGCCAAAAAAAACCGAAAAAATTTTAATGGATAATTAATTTTTTGTTTAAATTTTTTACATCAGTAGTGCGATTAACTAACTTTTTTTAACGATAATCGCATCTTTAAAATAATTATAACGAAAATTTATCGAATTTGCTATTCAGTAACATTTTTAACGATATTCGCTGTATGTTTATTTCAGCTGTCTCGTTATTTGAGCGTCAATAATTTATGTGCTGTTAATTTTACCGACAACAATCAACAGTAAATATCAGCTGCGTCCTCTCGTGAAAAATGAGTTTCAGAATCACACAATCGTTATTTTAAGCGACAATCGCACTACAGGTAAGATATTCGATTATATTGTTTAACTTTCGCATAGTATTACATATGTATGCAGTTTCAGTACGTGTGCGAGTCAAAGTTTTACTTTACTAAATTTATTTAATAAAAATATATATATTTTTTTAAATATTTTATTCAGTAACTAACAATATTTGCAAATGCATTTTTTAAATGAAACTACATACAAGCATTTTTTAAACACAGAAAAAACTAATTTTCCATTTCGAACACAAAATTCTCTGAATAAAATACTAATTTTTTCAAATTGGGTCCTACAAAGAAATTTGTAAATTCAAATGCAAAATTTTGTAATAATTTGTTTGGAAAAAATCCCAATTTTTTTTAATCAACAGATTGTCTGATTCAACAAAATTTTTTAATGAAAATAAAAAGTTAATAAAATAAATAATTGTTGTATACAGTATGCACTTTCTATATTGGAACAGAAATTTTCTCTTAACAATTTTGTTACAAGTATTACTTTATATTAATTGTATCAACTAGAATTTTTCACTCCATATGGTTTTTTGTTTTGCTTAAATGAAAATTTTATCAAACTATTTACTGGAATAGTAAAAAATATTTACTGAATCAAAATTTTATTTCAAACAAACTTTTGTTTGAAAATTTTTTGGGAATAATTTTTTCTGTGAACGCTTAATTCATTCGACATTAAAAATTAATTTCGAACAATATACAAACAATTTAAAGCGTTTGAAAAAACTCTTAATTAAGACATTATGCTGATCGATAAATAAATTTTCGAATATTTGGAAATAAATTTTCATACTATATGATTCAATTAGTAGGAATATGCAAGTTTTTCTATTCGAATTGCGCAATAAACTCCTCAAAATTGGAGATTCGGGGGACAGCTGATATAACATCAAACTTCCCTGCAATTTTTTTTATCCAGCTTCGCTGCTCAAATCCTGCTGAAATCAATCCTTAAACCTTATTCCTATCAGAATTTTCAATAAAACCTTTAATTATTGATTTTAAAAATACGTACATATTAGAGGCCTGCGCAAACAGTCTTGATATGTAAATACGTCTTGTTTTTAAATGTATTCTCTTGGCATATATTATACTTAACCAATTATAAATGCTGTCGTTTAAAACCCTGTTGCTAATTTTTGGAGTAGTTACGTTTTGGAACAGTCATATACTACTTATAAAGAGACAAAACTAAGAACCTGGATGAAATATCGGCTGCACCACTCTACAAGCGACGCGCTGTCTCTTTCTCTCTCTTTTGTTTGTCATGTAAACAACATGGAAAAAAAGAATTTTTATAAACTAGTATAACAGCAACTAGTCCTTCAACTAGTATGCAACTCTACGCAAAATAACTAGTTGTGCTCCTATGACAACCCAATGTAAAAGTCAATATTTCGTTGTATGAGAAAAAAAACAGATGTGCAACCAGCCTTAATTCAAAAGCAAGTAGTATGTTTCTGACTACATACTACTCCTTTTATCTGCAGGGGAGCGAAGCACGATGGATGGATTGGTGTTCGTGTATATGATGTCGAGAAGACTTCTTGTTCATAACAAACAATCAAAAGAAGTAGTGTTATTGCGTGTATGCTTGCTATGTTGCATATTGTACGTTTGAGTGTGTGTGTGTAAAATATAGATGGTAAGCTATTATGTCTTTAAGGATGGTTTTTTTAAAGCACGCGCACACAACTAATGTCAATGCATGTGTGCGTTTCTATGGGCGCAGAAAAATTAAAGTTCATACACACAATGTGTGTGCGTTTGTATGTACATGCATGACGTTTGTATACACCCCCATGCGTTTGAAGAAGCAAGCATTCGTTATTGAACAATGTAATAATATGGTTCGATATCTTATGCCATAATCTTAAACTAAAAAAACGTGATCGAATCAGCTTCTTATCTAAAGCGACGATTATACCCCAGTACCTGGATTCTTTAGATTTTTGCGAACCGAAAACCGTGATATAGTTCGACATATTTATTCGCTTGCGGTAACGATAATGTGATTCTATAATTTATTTTTTACGATAGTCTCCAGCTTTATCTTACTCACCATTTGATTCATGTGGTATGTGATATTTCTGTATAGAAAATGTGAAAATAAGCGAAAAGCACAAAAAATAATAAAGATAAACTCAATGAATGTGATCTTGTGACTTAATTTTTTTTTCTCCAACCGACAGCGAATATCGTTAAAATATGTTAGTGAATAGCGTAGTCGTTAAATTTTCGATAGCGATACCATTATCGTAATAAAAGTTACTGAACCCAGGTACAGGCACTTAGCACATGCGTAAATATGCATATTAAGGTGTTCAAGCAATTGCAACTCAATGAAAACATTTACTAATAAGTTTAACTTATTCTATTAGTTGCAAAAATTTAAGTGAGCGTAAATTTTTTTACTTCTAATAACATTTAATTGCTAAAGAATGTCTGCTTTTGCCCTCAACATTACAACACAATCGCACTCAAATGATTCTGCTGGTTGACGAATAAATTTCGCTTTTTTGATTCTAAATAAATGCTTCGTTTAATATTTGCTTAACAAACCGTGATACCGCTGCAGGCTATAAAATTAAGTACTAATTTTCGTCAAAAAAATAAAAGAACTCTTTTTTCTTTCTTTCCAACTTTTATTACTCGAGCTAAACGAAATAATTCAATTTCCCCTGAAAGCCAAATTCCTTTCATTAGTATCTTACATACGAACTAGTTCAAAATAAAAACGTAAGAAAAAATAAGCAAAATTAAAATCAAAATTATTTAGTATAAAATAAAACAAGTCAGAGTGCTATATTCGGCTGTGCCGAATCTTATATACCCTTTACCAAAGTGCGTTTATGTAGTATAGAGATACAAACATAAGCACAGAGATATGTAGGTGCATATTCATTTCGTGAAAAAATTCATACTTTTTTTCTAGTGCAATTTTTAATTTTTTGGCATTATGTTTAATTTGGTGCTTTTTAAATTTTGGCGATTTGTTTCATTTAGGCAATTGTTTTTTGGTTTTGGCGATTTTTTTCGGTCTTTGGCTTTTTTTTAATTTTGGCGATTTTTTTCGTGCTGGCGATTTTTTTGATTTTGACGATTTTTTCATTTAGGCGATTTTTTTATTTTTTATATATTTAATTTTTTTAGTTTTGACAGTTTTTTTCTCGTTTTGGCGATTTTTTTCGGTTTTTGGCGTTTTTTAATTGTGGCGATTTTTTTTCGTTTTGGCGATTTTTTTGATTTTGCCGACTTTTTTTTCATATAAGCGATTTTTTTAATTTTTGGCATATAGGCAATTTTTTTGTTTTGGCGATTTTTTCCGGTTTTGGCGTTTTATTTTTTAATTTTGGCGATTTATTTTCGTTTTGGCGATTTTTTTTGATTTTGGCGATTTTTTTTCATTTAGGCGATTTTTTTTAATTTTTGACGATTTTTGTTCATATAAAAATGTTTTTTTTTGTTTTGGCGATTTTTGCGGATTTTTGTCATTGTGGGATTTTTTTTTGTTTTGACACTTTTTTCTCGTTTTGGCGATTTTTTTCGGTTTTTGGCGTTTTTTTAATTTTGGCGATTTTTTTTCGTTTTGGCGATTTTTTTTCATTTAAGCGATTTTTTTTAATTTTTGGCGATTTTTTTCATATAGGAATTTTTTTTTTTTGATTTGGCGATTTTATTTCGGTTTATGACGTTTTTTTAATTTTAGCGATTTATTTTCGTTTTGGCGATTTTTTTTTGATTTTTGCGATTCTTTTTTATTTAGGCGATTTTTTTTTTAATTTTTGGCGATTTTTGTTCACATAATCATTTATTTTTGTTTCGGCGATTTTTTTCGGTTTTTGGCTTTTTTTTTAATTTTAGCGTTTTTTTTTCATTTTGGCGATTTTTTTTTGTTTTGGCGATTTTTTTAAATTTTTGGCGATTTTATAATTTTCGGATTTTTTAGTTTGACCGTTTTTGAAAATTTCAAGAGTTTAACTCTTACAGTTTCCAAGATATAGCAATTTGTCAAAATTACATAGTCAAAATTTCATTAACTGATGGGCCACCCTTTAATTTAAATTTTTTTAATTTTAGTGTTAATTGTTGTAGCCTATATAAAAATACACTAATTTTACAAATTTCAAGTGTCAATATACATATGTACACACATACATACAATTGTATGTATATTACATGGGATTTTAAAAGTTTTCGTTACTCATTTTGGAACACCCTTTAATTTTTAGCTTTTATATATTTTTTGTTGTAGCGACCAAATTTCTACACACACAGTCCAAATTTCAGACCCGTAGCTTTTACCGTTCCTGAGAAAATAGCCTTCTTCCTAAAACATGAAATATGTTTAATTATTAGGAAAAAAGTTAAAGTTTTCCAACCCTGGAAACGTTTTTTAATCTGTTAAGTTTTTAAAATTTTTTTTTAATTATAAATACCAATTTTATTCATACCGAAGTATAAAATAAGTTAATTTAATAAAAAAGTAATAAAAACTTGTTTTCGGTAGTTATTTTCTATGGGTAAATTGAGTTTGAGTTTTCCAGCTCTGAAACCGTCTGCCCGATTTTGCTGAATTTCAATAGCAAAATTTTTCGGAAAATTTCTGACACACCAGTCCAAGAACGAAGTCGCTAGCTCTTCTGGGAGCTTGGGAAAACCGATTTCACGTACAGACAGACGGACAGACGGACAGACGGACAGACGGACAGACGGACAGACGGACATCGCTTGTTCGTCTTCCCTATGCATAAGGATCCAGAATATATATACTTTATGTGTCGCTTATTAATATTGTAGAAATTACAAACGGAATGACAAACCTATATATACCCTTTTACCATTTTTTGGTAAAGGGTATAAAAAGAACAATGTTCTTGTCTTGTATCAACCAGCCAGCACTTTGTTTAGTTTAATTTGTTAAATAAATTTTATAGCTGACTGCTTTCAAATATTATTTTATTTATATTTTTTTTTTGTTTTCAGTTATTGTTGCAAAGCAGTGACTTTAATTATGCAAGTAGTGCTTTAAAAGAATGCATTCTATGGCGCAGAAGAGGTCGAGCCGAGTTAGCAATGCGGGTAGTGTTCTTCTGTCATATAAAAATAATTTCGTTCGCATTGTGGTGTTTAAGAAATAGGTAATAAGTTTTTATAAAAAATATTTTTGATGTGTAAACATCCATACGCTAGGGGGCAAAGATCTTTTTCACAATACAATCACAAATTTTGAGTAAGATCGTAAAGCGTTATGAATTCGGTGTGAGATATGAATGAATGTATTAGTGTAATCGTACGATCAAGAAATACAGAGAAACTTAACAGCTGCATAGAAATACACTCAACCGAAGTTTAAAGCATACGTTCAGGAGTAATGTTAATTTTAATAGAAATTGCTTGTGAAGTGTAATAGTGTTGCCAGTGGGGATAATTTTGTTAAAACGTTGAAAAATATAAAATAAATTAGATAAATATAAACTTTTAAATAAAAGAGCGTTTTAAATATCAAATATTTGTTTAACAGATATATAGCAGTCTCTATAAAGAATTTATAATATTATATTATAACATATCTTCATTACGTACTGTTGTCTTACACTGACACGACTATTTGGTAACAGCAATCTCCGTCACACGTCAATTATGGTGGGTGCAGATTTCAATAAAAATTTTGCAAACCCATAGTTGCAAGCCTTATCAAAATTTTTATTTGAAGTTTTCCACTTGCATATGAGCAATTCTTCACAAACCCCCACAACTAATAATTCCACTACTATAGATGCAGCTTTCCATAGATTTTTAAATACAGTAAAGTCAAAAATTTATATATCTTATTTTTTTAAGCCAATTTTAAAAATATATTTCATTACTACATGCTTACACATACCCCTGTGATGGGACTCAGATTGCTTTTTTTTATTTTTCTTATGAGTATAAAATTATAACAAAATTAATTCTGCCAAAAAAAAAAATACTTCAATGCAAAGATCTTTTAGAACATTTACGAAAAAAAATTTATTGGACCAAACTGGAAGTATACTCTTTCAAAATTTTAAAATCTGCTGGTTAAGAAGAAGTATGTGAAATATAAAATAAAATTTTAAGGGGCGTAGCCCCACCCATTTTTTCAACTTTCAAATTGTGTAATTACAAGAAATAGAGGTGCTTTCTAGGTTTTGCAGCAATCAACTAAATAAATATAATTAAATGAAATAAAAACTTTTGGGTGTATCTTCTCCCACTTTTTTCTAATAGGACCTCTCAGACAAAAAAAAGAATTTTTACAATCGGTCGAAAATTTAGCGAGTTATGAAGTAACATCAAAAAAAAATACAGACGAATTGAAGTTGGTTAAAAATAATATGGAAATCGGTTGACTTTGCAGGCCATCTCTGTAACTTCCCGATTAGTTATAGATTTTGGTCTGATTCGCGGCATCTAAACACTTTTTAAGTCTCATTCAACATTTAAAATCAAACGAAGACTTTTGAATTTATTGGAAAAAACGGTTTTTCGAAGTTTTTCATTAACAATTCGTCGCTTGGTTATTGGTTTGCTGCAGACGACTTAATGTATTTTGAATATACTGTGCCGCAAACCAATAACTAACTGACTCATTGGCGTATATAAAAACCCGCTTTGTAGAATTTTTTTTTTTCGAAATTTTCGAAATCTGCCAAACCGAACAAAAATTTGCCAAAAATTTAAAAAAAAAACGCCAAAACGACAAAACCCAAGAAAACCCAAAAAAAACCGCCAAAACGAATAAAGCACCAAAACTAAAAATTACCGAAATTAAACAACCGCTAAAAAAATTGTATTGTTTAAAACAAAAGAATTCAAAAACGAAAAAAAAATCGCCAAAACGAAAAAAACGCCTAAATTAAAAATAGCGTCAATACCAAAAATAGCCTACCACCAAAAAAAATCGTCAAATATCTAAAAAAAAATATTAAAGAAAGAAACAAGTGCCGAACGGAACCCTTCGTGTGCCAAAAAAATCTTACTTTACTGAGTTTAAACTATTGGGGTATTCACAAGGGCCTCTTAAGTGTCCTAAGCCTTATAATGTCTTAACATTTTAACATAGTTTAAGAAAATTGTTGTTGTGGCGCAAACAAAAAGGTCATAAAGTAATAAGACTTTCTCAGCTATGTTTATTGTTTGTCATAACTACATATAGAAATACGTAAGAGCTTACCAGGGGAGAGGAGAGAGAGAGAGAGAGAGAGTAAGAAATGTATAAAGGTGCTAGAACCAAAATAAAAAATAAGTACAATGTTTATAATTGTAAATTATAAGGGGTTGTTCACAGCAGTCATATTTTTTCGTTTTATTACTTTAAAACATGTTTATTTGTGAGTACCTTCTTAATACCCCACATGTATAAAGAAATCGATAACCACAGCTGTTTTATTAGCATTGCAAATATTCGCATTTCTCTGTCTGCAATGATTTTTTTTGTATATATGAATTATAGCAGAAAATTTTAATTTCATATCACTTATTGTTGTGATATTGTAGAATGTAGCATATATGCTAGATTTGCTATAACTGCAATATTTGCAATAGCAGTTTACAACAGAGAGTGCATACCACTTGTTTTTTTTTCATCCAATGACTTGCAACGCTGCGATTTGGGTGGTGAATATTAAATATATTTTCTTTTAGTGTAAATAAGTGTAAGTGACTGTGTGTGTGTGTATAAGTGTTTATACTATATGTGAGTTGTTATATATTTTAAAGGTATTTAGTATTTTTTCGTTGTAGACAATAATGCAGCGAACATGTGGGCAATTAATGTGCAATTTAATATCTCAATGCAAAAATTATGAAATTTTGTATCTTAAAAAAACAAAAAAGACCACATAACAACAAATGTATGTATGAATATAAAATAGTTGCTTATTTTTTCATGATATTTTTTTAATATTATTTTTTTGGTCCAAAGCACTCATGTGTAACAATATTATTTTATTTTATTTTATATTTAGGTGGGGTTTTTATGTTCACGGAGAGCCCCTGGTTTTTAGTTGTTGATATTAATTTGGTTACAATTTTTGGCTTTTTCTATTTTATTTTAAAAATTTTTTTTTTCAATTCCAATTTTGTAACTCAAGTCATACGGAAATATAAAAATCTAACTAATAATAATAAAAAACAACTAGATCAATTAACATATAAAAAGGAGGTTAAAATCCTATTACACGGTTCTGGCTGGTACGGCTTCACGTTTGTTTAAAATTGCTGGATAATGGTCAGGCTTACGAGATTTTTTTTTTCTTTAAAAATAAACAAAGGAAAATGTTTTTCTGTTTGTTTTTAATAATTTTAACTCAAACCAAATTGAAACAAAAGTATAAAAAAGATAATTAAATCTGATACCACAAATAACATTGTATCACTTGTTATTAAGTTTATATATATATATATTTTATTTTCTCATTTAATAGAGTTTTTACTTTATTTCAGACGTTCTTGAAGAACATTTACTGAAAGAAAAAAATAAAAATAAACGCCTGAATGCTTTGTGGATTGTGGTAATTTTTTTTTTTAAATTAACACTTATCATATGAAAATTACATGCTTGTAAATTTCTTTAAATTTAAACATCTTGTTAACTATAAAACGATGTTATAAATATCTGTTCTTATGTTTGTTTGCGAAAGAAAAAAAGTTTATTTCCAGTCTAAAAAGTCAAGAGTTAAAACATGCAATCATTGCTTTTAAACATCAACACCATCGTCATCATCATCGTCGCCATCATCAGCATCATCGTCATTATCATCATCGTCATCCTCAACTGTATAAAATCTTCTGTAGACGAAAATCATCAAGTCAATGTAATTTAAAATAGTAACAAGTCAAAGTTCATAGAATGCAATTGCGATATAAGCATCAAGTTACACTTTGTTCAATGAGAGTTGCCAAGTCTGTTTAGCAGTTTTTTCAAATACCAGACAAAAAAAATATACTGACATCTTTGATTCTCAGCTTCTCGATTAGAAAAATATTCAGCTAGGTTTATGTTCACCAAATAGCTTAATGCTTTGTTAGTAAGACTAGTACGGGTTGCAGAATAGAATTGAAGAATTTTCTGTAACAGGCTGTTTTCTCTATTTACATTAAGTATTTTTTTCATAAAAAAATTTTTTAATTTTTAATATGAAGCCTGGGGCCGGATTCCGCAACGATTTCAGTGTTCATAATTCACCGCACTTTTTTGACACTAGTTACAGTGTAAACTGTAAAAACAATTCATTCTGAACGTCGCGCACACACAAATCAACAAGTGAACACTGAAATTGGTGAACACTTTAAAATTCATTGTTACGGAATCCGGCCCCTGGAAGAGACACTTATATCAAAAGCGTTGCCAAAAATACATTAAATATTCATTCTACGTCCTTTTTTATATAACATTATAAAATTTGCTACAATTAGCAAATAGAAAAAGTTGCGTTCAACAAAATTCATTAAATTTCATGAAAAAGTGTAAAACTACTAAAATTTTCAGAAACTCTTAAATTAAAAAATCCTTAAATTAAATCGCAAAAATTAAAAATAAATATCAGCAACAATAAAATAAATCGCTAAAATGCAAATAAATAACTAAGAGTGAAAAAGTCACCAAAAACTTAAAAATCGCCAAAAAAAATCTCCAAAATGAAAAAATCACTAAAACTAAAATCAATCGTTAAAACTAAAAAAACAGACTAAAAAATCACTAAAAACTAAAAAAATTGCCAAAAAACGGGAAAAAACGCCAAAACCAAAAACTATCGATTGCCAATACTAAAAAATAAACAGACCAAGAAATCATCAAAACAAAAAAAAAACAAAAACTAAAAAAAAAACGCTAGAACTAAAAAAATTAAGAAAAACCAAAAACAAAGCACCAAAACCAAAAAAAAATCTTCAAAGCTAAAAAGAATCGCCAAAAGTAAAAAAAAACATACAAAAAGCATTCAAGGAACCAAAAAAAAATCGCTAAAACTGAAAAAATCGCTAAAACTAAAAAAAAATCGAGAAAAGCATCAAACTAAACAATCTACAAGGCGAATAAGAATCGTCAAAACTAAAAAATAGATGAAAGAAATATTCAACAAAAAACCGAAATAATTGGCAAAAACCGAAAAAATGGCAGAACGAAAAAAAAACGCCAAAAGAAAAACACATTAAAATATCTACATCAGGTAATATAGGCTTAGGTTCGTAGAGCATTACATAATATATAGTAACCGTACGGAACTCTACGTATGCGAGTCAAAGTCGCACTTTACTAAATTTATTTTTTAAACATTGATGCCACAACACACAATGCGGCAACAGCAGTTTTTTTTTGTTAGAGTAATCCATTTCGAAAGTTATCCACTGTCTGTCACATTATTACTATTTCAGAATTTCCACTGCTGACTTAGCATATTTTTTCATCAAAAAGCATTCATGTTTAAACAAAACTTGCTAAAAATCAATTTTCAATTAAAAATTTTGCATTTAAGTTTCTTTCTTCTGTAAGACATTTTAGCAAATATTTTGGACCGATTTAGCATTCTTCTGTCATCATTTTCGGGCAGCACTAGTCTGCCATATGATTTAAGCTGCCCTATAAAGCACGATAGTGTTACCGCATTTAACCGGTTATTGTCGTCATTGTTTTTTAACCGATATGAATCGAAAAATTTTTTACAATGTGCGACAATGATGTGAGCACTAGGATGATTGACTCGGTTTCTTTACCGGTTTTTTCACAATACTGTTATCGGTTTTTTCAAAACTTTGATGTTTCGAATGTCGAATAGTTCGGTTCAAATACTTTTCGATTTTTATATTTTTCAATAAAATTAGTTTGTACTAAAAGTATTTTTTTTTCAGTACAAAAGTTTTAGGCGTTTTTTGAGCATGGCATTACTTACTGAAATGTGAAATTAAAACGAAATTTTTTTTATGAGGTGGTAGCAGAGGCGAATTAAGTGAGCCTTATGGTGTGCACTGGATGTCAAAGTCTAAAATTTTGTTATTAGTATGTAAGGATTATATTTTTACATTTGTCATTCGGTATGCAATGGTGAAATATGCTTCGGCACTGCAATAACTAATGTGTTCGCTTGGTAGATTGCTCTTGATAAAAAGGGAATAACAGTTTTAGTGTTCTCATAAAATCAAGAGCACTAAAAAGAGAGAACAATTATATAATGTACATCAAGAAAATTAAGCAAGCAAATGGCTCGTGCTCAGGTCTAGTATTGCATATTTTATAAAATAAATATATTATTTATATTTTGGATGACATCAGAATTGTAACAGTGCAGTGAGCGTTGTGGCCAAAAATGAGCCTTAAATGTCCAAAAATGAGCCTTAAATGTCCAAAAGTAGTCAGTGAAGCTGGCTCATCCACAACATCCCTCTAAAAACTTTTCTTGGTTAACACTTTTTTTCATAAAGCAATTTAAAATCAAAACTTTTGTGTAACAATTTTCTTATTTAAAAAAACCGGGCATGAATTCAAATATTCGAAATATTCGAAAACCGGTTTCTGGAAAAAGTCGAATAATCGATCACCAAAAATAAATTTAGCAATGTTTTTAAATTTCAATTTAAGCATAAATGAACTGGGTTACTGTTTCACAGTCCAAAGCCACTAGAGAGCAAGTCCGTAACAACCCAGCAAACAATTATACATTACCATCAGAACTACTTGCCATATAATGACTAACTTTTCTGATTACCAAATTTCATTACTCGCTTACAAATCACATTACCTAAAATTAAAAAATTATGTAGGTTAGGTAGGGTTGGCAGTCAGAAACCCGGACTCACTTAGACCGTTTTGGTCCATTGTGATACCACGGAGACTCTGCTTATGCTGAGTCCCCACCGTCGAACCATCCAGAGCTCAGTATAAAGCTGCTAATACGTTGAAGCTCTACACTAGCAACGTCAGAAAGTTCCCTGAATTCAAGAGCGCCCATTGTGGCCATTCTCTTTCCTGCAAGTCCAGGACAGTAACAAAGAAAATGTTCTATTAAAAAAAAAATTATGTACAAGTTGCTAAGTGAGTAGAATGATTTTTGTATGTTAAATAGATTACGTGAACAAGTTGTTAAATAAAAACTTCTAATGAATCGATTATTTTAGTCTCACGCCTTGTTAAAATAATTAAGTTGGTAATCCAGTAGGAAAGATTTTCCACCAAAAAT
Organism: Tachina fera; assembly: GCA_905220375.1. Lineage (NCBI taxonomy): Eukaryota > Metazoa > Arthropoda > Insecta > Diptera > Tachinidae > Tachina > Tachina fera. Next base: position 94,422,274 of record LR999967.1, on the reverse strand, counting down.
GCTGAATTCGAAACCCTATTACCTTTTTTGAATTTTTTTTTTTGCTGAGAAGCCGTAAATCATTTTAGTTGAAGTTCAGTATGCCATCATCACAATTTCTACACTGAAAGTAAAACCTTCGGTTAATCAATGAGTTTTGTGATTAATAACAAACTAACTTAAGAATTCATTGCATTAATGAAACATATTTCATGCATATAATGAAAACTTTCTATAAGGTAATGAATAATTTCATTCATAATGATGCTACTTCATTAGCTGAATGGATGTTTTTTTTTCTTAGTGTAGGGTACCTTGCTAATTGAGGAATATTTCGACCTTTCTTGTTCACTTCTTAATACGATATAGCATGTTGAACTAACAATGAAAAAAAGTACAGCAGATTGTATTGTACACAAACAAGAGCTTGGTCGAAATTTTGATCTCAGTACTTATTATGGCCGAAATTTCGAAACGAATTTATCTTTTCTTTTTTCAAGGATACACGTGAGTGTAATTCATTCGCACTCTAAGGCCGTTTTATTTCTTGCATTCAATGCAAATAACTTTAATTTTATTACCTTATAAGTTCTTGGCAACTCTGTTTAATATATTTGGTAACGTGTAATTTTTCTCGAAATTTATACAGATATTCCAAAAGATATTTCCTTTCAATCAACAGAATAGCAAAAATTATTTATTGTGTTTCTTGCTCTTGGGAATATTTGAATTTTCTCACCATATTGCAGCAACACTAACAGCAACAACAAAAACAAAATCTACAAGAAAACAAAGTAAGATAATTGCAATTGCAACAGCAAAAAGCATTAAGGATTAACACTTTTTAGATTTTGTAGTTTTTTTAAAGAACTTAAACAAAACAAAAACAAAAAAATGGCACACAAATATTTAAATGAAGTTTCCTATAAACGAGCATTGTTGAGTTTTTGTCTGCAAGAAACTTTAAGAAGGGAAAAACCAGGTTATTCTTCTTGTAATAATTGTTGCTGTTGCATAATATGCAAATAAATTTATTTTCTTTCATGTTTTTAATGCTATTCAAAATTAATTCAAGCTGAACATCTTTTCCTAACTCCCTTTAGGCACTGAAAAAACTAAGAGACGAAGATGAGACGTTCGTTCAAACTGTCTGCAACATACATGGGACACACATTATTCTATCTTTTAGTAGTTTGTTTGACTTTTTGATTTCTTACTAGCGCCAAACATTTTTTGATGTCTAAACATCTATACGCTAGAGAGTAAAAATCTTTTTCACAATACAATCACAAATTTTGAGTAAGATCGTAAAGCGTTATCATATCGGTGTGAGCTGTGTATGAGTGTATTAGTGTAATCATACGAACAAGAAGTACAGAGAAACTTAACAGCTGCATAGAAATACACTCACCCGAATTTTAAAGCATACATTCAGGAGCAATGTTAATTTTAATAGAAATTGCTTGTGAAGTGTACTATTACACCAGTTGCCAGTGGGGATAATTTTGTTAAAAAGTTGAAAAATATAAAATAAATATAAAGTTTTAAATAAAAGAGCGTTTTAAATATCAAATATTTGTTTAAAAGATATATAGAAGTCTTTATAAAGAATTTATTATATTATACTATACAATATCTTCATTACAATACATTACATTATACAATATCTTCTTACACTGAAGCTGGTGCACGACAATTATGTAACAACATTCTCCATCTCATGCCAATTATTATGTGTGGAGATTTGAATAAAAATTTTGCAAACCCACAGTTCCAAGCTTTATCAAAATTGTTATTTGACATTTTCCACTTGCATATGATCAATTCTCCACAAAGTAATAATTCCGCTACTATAGATGCAGTTTTCCATAGATTTTTAAATACAGTAGAGTCAAAAATTTATATATCTAATTTTAGTTACCATAAGCCAATATTAAAAAATAAATTCATTACTAGATGTTTACACATCTCCCCTGTGATCGGATGATACAAATAATGTAAAGAAATGCGAAAATGGCAAAACTGTTATAAATTTAGATATGGCTAAATTTTTAGCTTTCATTACAAAAAAACCTTTCAACAAATAGTAATAAAATGAATAAAAACAATTCACATATTCCATTTCCACTGAAAAGCTGAATATATAAAGCAAAAATCTACATCAACTGACAGCACACACAGTGGACCAAAAACAAAGAGAATACTGATGATAAAGATGCAGCGACCTTCGAAAACAGCATGTTGTTCCGTTCTGCTAGTGTTTGTGATAATAATTTGCAAACAACTTTGGTGTTATGTGTTCCTTAAAAATTATCACATGTAATTTGGCTTACAGAGCGATACGAACTTTAGCCTAATCAAATCATGAGTATAGAAATTCGAATCATTTACAGCGATTTTGGCCATGGCTGACTTTCCCTTCTTAAGCGACTTCTTAAAAACAAGAATAATCCTGAAGAAGTTAACCAAAGGTTAACGAAATATCGATATAAAAATAAAAATAAATAAAACATTCGATTTTTTTACCCATTTTCCCCTGCTCAGGTCAGGAAACAATCAACTACAAAAATGTACCTAAGATCTCATTAAACAACTTTTTAGAACATATAAACTTCCTTTTAATGATGCTTAACACTGGTTACGTAGCGCTTAGGTAGCCGCAAAAGTGAAAAATTTCCCGACAAATTTTTAATTTAATTTGCTTAGACATTTTTCACTTTTGCGGCAATTTTTCGGTTTTGCTGGAGCACTGTGTAATTCATCGGTATTTTTTTTTATATTTATAACTTTACAACTCCGTATCTTTTAGCCGCTTTTGAAAACAATTTTTTAACTGTGAGGTTATTGCCATTTGGTTCCACTGCCACAAAATTTGTTTTTTTGATTTTATGGTATTTTACTTAAACGATTGCTGCGAAACTAAGCCCACAATTAGGTCTCTTGTAGTGACACGTTCTTGAAGTTAATAAAGTGAGCGGAGTCTGGCCCATTAAAATTTAATACTATATTTCACACGCTTCTTCTAAACGGATTTTTAACAAACTTGCCACACACGCCGACCTTAAAAAAAGTCCCAATCTAGCATTTCAAAAAATAGGCGGGATTCCTATGAAACTTAACAAACAGTTGCGGCTTTTAAAATGACATAAATTTATGGGGATGGGACCATGCCCATTAAATATTAATATTATCTTTCACTTGCTTCTACTTGTCCAATTTTTATGAAACTTTGCACACACTTTTAGCTAGAAAAGTAACGCAGTGTTGTATATAGAAAAAAGAGCGTACACTCATATTTAAAAAATTGGGCATGACTACGCCCATAAGAAAGTATAAAATTGGCATTAAAAAATTTTAAAATAAAACTTTTTTAACCAAGTACGCAGAAAAAAGTATATCTAATCTTTGGCGCTATGAAATAAGGCCCAACGTAGTACGGCCAAAGTAAGAAGTAGAATAAGCACGAATGAAATTTAAGCCGATAAAAAATTAAACAAGGCCCAAGAGAAAAGTTATGACAAAATACCACAGAAAAATGAAATAAAGCCCATTTAAAAAAGCCCAAAATGAAATAATAACCAACAAAACTGAAGATGACACAAAGCCCAATTGAAAATTCCTTAGTTATATTGGGCCTTGTTTATTTTCTTATTTGGACGTTATTTCCTTGAACTTTATTTCATAGCGCCAATTTTTTTTTAAATTACCACCGGTAAAAGAATTTTAAATAATTTATAACAAACTACATTTGCATTGCTCCCGAAGAATCTCTATTTAAAAAAAAAGAAGACAGGTGTCTTAGGATGCCTGGTGAGAGCTATGCTGCTCAGCTATATACATAAAACAAATTTCATGTGTTAAATAACAATACAATAAAATTATATTACAAGATGATGTCAAATTCGCCGCAAGTATTTCAAACCGTTTCCATTTATTTCCCATTATTTTAGTTTTGTTTCTCTCACTTCTAAGAATAAGACAAAACAAAATCAAAAAGTTTTTCGTACTCTGGTTTTAAGTACAAAGAAATTATAACTAAATTTTTAAGTGCAATAGTATCCCTTATTGTTGTTACGAAAACTTCGTTCTAGCCCATGTGTCGTGCCATAAAGAGCATAGCTATAATATGCAGATAATTAGTATAGAAGCAAGTAAGAATATATATTTTTTATATAAAAATGAGTAAATCTATTATAGTTTTAGAAATTGCATATGATGCTTTTTAAAAAAAATCTTTTTTTGGTAGAAAAATTTATGAACTAAAAAATTTTTTTTTAATATTTACTGAAATTTACATGAGAAAAAATGTGCTGCGCTTTAATGTTGACACAAGAAAACGAGTTGCAAAAATGCGCAATTTTTTAAGCTATTCCCCAAAAGAAAATATCGTACCACAAAAAGAAATTCTTCTTACCATTACTTCCACGTTTGCCGTTTCAAATTTCGAAAGACTATTAGAAAAAGGGTATTTGAGAAAAAAAAGGTCAAAAAAGGGTATTTTAAAGTAAAATAGGGTCAAGTTTTAGCAAAAAAAAATAGAATTTATTTTAATTAAAAAATAGACAAACAGGAAATTCAACAATTCAATACAATATACTAAAATAAAATGAATTAACATACATACTTTAGTTATAAATCAATGTTAACCCTTTAAGTGGTAAGGTAGTAAAAATTATCGGATGAAGCTTATATTTTTTGTTAAGTGGATATAGTCAAAATGACCTGGAGTTGTAATTTACAGGTAAAAAAAACATTAAGAACGAACGCCAGGTAAGGAATATGAATACCGTTTGTAGACAGTCTTGCCAGTTTGCCAATCACATTTAAATTTTATTTATAAAAAATTTTATTAAGATTAAATATGAAGAAAGCAAGTTAAAATACATAAATATTGTTCATTTCGTTCCTACCAGAAATAATTTGCATTTGGAATCAGAAATTTGGGTGTCAGATTTTTTGCAATATTTTCACCATTTATTGGCTTTTGTGTCGAGCAAAACAGTAAAATTATCCACACCATCGCACAGGATATTGCCAACTTGACGAACAGCTCTTTTTCCCATACCTGATATGATATAATGTGTGCTTGTCCAATTTTTGAGCATATGATTGCCCTACGTCATACATTTTGTTAAAACGAAACAAAGGGATAAATTAAAAAAAAATGGTCATAAAAAGTGTCATTGGCACAGAGAAGGGCCATAAGTGATACTTTAGTGTCACTTCCATTCGCTGATCAAAAATCTTGAAAGAGAACTTTTTGCAATGCCAAGCCTTTATAAAAATTTTTAGAGATGATCAAAATTATTTGTGTTCATGACTTCTTGGCTATGGCTTTTCTTTACTGGGTTGTAAAAATCTTCTTTAATAAAAAGCTTCGACTCTTTGTACAACTTGTTTGTACTCTTGCGCTTTTATTTTATGTTCAGGTTTGATTTGTATGTGTTTGGCGTACATTGTTGCCTGTTCTAATAATCTTCCAAGTTTGTTTTTATTCACGTGTAGTGTGAAAATGCACACTTCTCGTTGAAGTATAAATATGTGTGCACAATGTTCCCACTTACAACATGCATGTTTCACACAAAAATTCTCCTTCGTCGCATTTATGTTTCACACAAACATTTTCTTTCGCATTTGAGACTTTAATTGTCGACATGTTTGTATGCTTGTGTGTTGAATACCTTCAACTTGAACTTTAAACAATGGCGAAACATAAAATGTTTTCTGTCTGTAGCAGTGGCTGCCAAAGTAACAAAAATCGAACACTTAGGATCATTCTGTTGGTTCAATAGGTTTTAAGGTATATTTGTATTTGAGGTGTGAGGTGAAGTAGTGAATTAGAGTAAAATCCTGCTTAATTATGCGTAGCTACTAAATGTGGTTTTATTTGATATAAATTAAAATAATCAAGTAATTTCTACTAAACACTCGTAGTATGACTACTCACAGATAATCGAAAACAAGCATAATTTTTAACATGACCTTAAATCCGTGCCCCAGCCATATCATAAAAATTTTCAAGAATATACTTTTCTGTTTTAGTTCGGTAGCATAATACCAGGATCAAAGTACAACATTTGTCTAGGTTTGAAGTTTAAAAAAATTAGTGCGAGAAAAGGGACCTAGTGTGTCAAAAAAACGGGAACTTGGGAAAATCGTTAAATATTAGAAAAATATTAATATTTTATTTTTTTAATGCGTTTTTCTCAAAACTTCATTTTCACACACTACTATAGGTCCCTTTTCTCATATAAATATAAATTTGAAATATTGAAATTACTTTCGATATCAGCTGTGTTAAAAAAATTATATAATATTCATAAGAAGTGCTTGAACTTAATCTAGTCCCTACAAAATAAGGACAATGAGTACTCAAAACAAAAATATACATAAGTAAACAGTCTTAATTTTAGTAACTGCTTATAATCATATTTTTTCTCAAGCATCTTAACTTCGTTTATGCAAAAAACTAAAATACTTTACAACTAAAAATTAAAAGGTACTTGCATATCAAACCCATTGACTCTATATCATAGTTATAATCTGACTATGCCTCATACTCAGGCTATGGATATTAAGCCATTATCGTTCATCATTTGCCACAGTATACATATATTTTGGATACATATTTTTGGATGGTTAAAAATATGCTTAATTTGTGTGTAAGTAAAATATCCCTATATATATACATGTGTAGGCGATTACTATTCAGAGTATTTTTGTACTCATGCGTGTGATTGTAGCTCACATGCTAGGCCCAATTTAAATTTATTATTCTATTTCACGTGGTTCTACTAAACCGATTTTTATGAAACTTACTTAAATTCTTGAGCTTTTAAATTTTGTAATTCTCCATTAAAAAAAATGGGCAAAGTGGTTCTAATATACAAAATTTTACAAAGCTTAATACACAGCCTTAGTTCTAAAAAACACAAAATCTTGCATTTATAAAATGGGCGGAGGCACGGCTATTAAATTTTAGTTTTATATCCCATAAATTTTTCTCTGAAATGTACTATCAGATCTTTGCATTAAAGTCGGGTTTTTTTTTGGAGAATTATCAATTTTAGCTGAACGCGTTCATAGTTGTTTGACGGTCAATACTGAAATAGTACTTTTGTCATTTTCTGCTAAACGAACAAGGAATATTAATATATTTTGTAAATCTTAAGAAAGTAAAAGAAAAATGTCATTTTAAAATCATTAAAAATATTCAATAAAATATCGAAAGCGAAGTGTGTTTCCACAAAGGGTTTATTAATAAAATATCTTAATGTAATTTTTTTTAACTTTTCAATAATTTTATAATATTCTCACCTTAAAGTTTGATTTCATTATTATCATTGCAAAACGTTCACGCTGTGAGGTTAAACAAAAATGCCACCAAAAACTACGGAAAAATTCCGGAATCCCGGTATTTAGACATTACAGAACCCCAAGTCCCGGCAATCATTAAATCACACACATCTTTTAAATTACGCAGCACAACCGACTTTAACTAAAATTTATACACATCATCATTATACACGTAAGAGTGTAGACATTTAGTTATAAAAATACTCTGGCTATTTATTCGACTACACATGAGCATATACAGAAGTATTTTTTGCATATACTTAAAGCGCCACGGCTGTCAGTGAAATTATGAAATGTTTAAAAGCTAAAACGGCAACGGTGCTCAACTGATTCCATGACAGGAATGGAAAGTGTGATTTAATAATTTTCGACAGTACTAAAAACATTTCTTACTAAATATTCATTGGTAATACATTAAACACTTTACACATAACAAAATTTTTATTTACGACTTTTATGACTTTTATTTGCAAATTTTACAAAAAAAGTTTTTGGGAATTACAACAGTTGCTTAAAGGCTATATTTATTCTAACTTTTCCCTCCTAACTATCTGGTTAATGTTTTAAAAGAGCCAAAGCGTATTTTAGATTCTATTTTATACACACAAGGGCACACGGGGTGGGCATATGTTGAATGAATACTTTCAGCATCATGCATATATTTATTTTATCGTTATAAGGTCCAAAGGTTTAATTAACGATTTTTCTTATCCATTTCATTGTTTAAACCACTTTCATTATTTAACTAAAGGCTGTGAATTTTATCCTGAGTATAAATACTCTGAGTATAAGCATACTATGAGTATAATTGTGACAGATACTCAATATTCACAATATGCATGTAGCTTCATACTTATATTTGTAGACTATTAAATTTTTGGCATAAAGGAAGTACAGATACTTTTGTGGATAGGAATCGACTTTAGTAATAGTTGAGTGAAACAAATACGTGTGCGTACGAATTGTCTGTGGTGGCAGTTATGTAAATAAATTAAAAATAATTACTTAAGTTTGTATATTCCTTTGAGTTCTTTTCGTCATTACATGGTCCCTCCTGGTCATATTAATAGTTTTGTTTACAATTTTTTTTTTGCTCTATGGATCTTTAACTGAATAAAAAAAATCAAGCAAAATTTTATTGAACCCCTTAAAGAGATCAATAAAAAATTAATTTATTTAAGTGCTAAAATAATTTTAATTTTAATTTTAGTGAAGAAGCAAGACCTATATTAAAATCTTTTGAAAGTGTTCAGAAATTGTAATAATTCTGAATTACTTATACAAGCTCTCTATATTGCTATCGATAAATGTTCTCTTTAAGCGGTATGGAATATAAAAAGGAAACTACTACATAAAACTTTACTTGTCTTCTAGACCAGAAACTCTCATAGATGTAGAAAGGCCACAAATTTTAAGATTTTATTTATTTTATTTAATTCTAAGATTTATTCATCCTTATTCTAGTTGTCAATGCAAAATCAAATAATTAGGGTTTTTTTACTCGCACTCGAACACAGTTATGTGCTATTGGTAGTCTACTTCTGTTCTCTATAGAGAAGGTCTAAAAAGTCTAAAAAAGAGCAGGAGCCTGTCAATAGCAGTCATCTGTTTTCGCCAACGGAAAGATAAGCCTCAAATTTTAGCATTGTATTGATGTGAAGTCTGGGCGGATCAATAAGTTCGCGACTTTTTGAATGAAACACAGTTTTTTTTGCAAAACAAAAATTTATTTTTCAACATAATCTACTCATTAACTCAATATCTACACTTCGTTCAAGGTTTCTTCAAGTTTTTGTTTACCTTCCAAAAAATAAGATTTTTCGAGGTCCTTAAAATAGGCAATAATTTCACTCTTGGAGCTAAATCTTTTTCCACCGACGAATTTCTTTAGGTTTGGAAATATGAAGTAGTCACAGGGGCTAAGTCCGGATAATACGGCGTATGTGGTAACAATTCATAGAGCTTTGCCATTGAGAATGCACACGTGTCCACTCGTGCATTTTCTTGGCCATTTGGGGTCGCTTTCTTCTTAAATCCTCATTAAATCGGTCTAATAAATTGGCATAATATTCGTGTTTACTTCTTTTTCCTTTTGAATGTAACGATATGGATTATCCCGCGTGCATCCTAAAAAATTTTGCCATAACCTTATTGGCCGACAAACTCACCTTTGGCCTTCTTTGAAGCAGGTTTAGACTGCTGCTTGGTCTCCCTAGTACAGTAATGGATCTATGTTCCATCCACAGTTGCAAAAACTACGCCGCAAAAACTCATTCGGATTGCAGTTAAACAACTCCAAATAATCCTTTGAAGTTCTCACACGTTTACGTTAATTTTAATTGGCAACTTGTTCACGTAATCTATTTAATCATCATTTAGCAACTTGTACATCATTTTTTAAATTTTAGCTAATATGATTTGTAAGCGAGTAATGAAATTTGGTAATCAGAAAAGTAAGTCATTATATGGCAGGTAGTTCTGATGGTAATGAGTAATTTTTTGCTGGGAATCTCACGCATATTTACTCTTCGATTGGCCAAAATCATATCTCGTGGATTTTTTCAACATATTCGGGCGGTCCCGAACGTTCAGCGTCATTTAAACTTGTGCGACCCCAACGAAAGTCAGTCAACCACTTTTTTGCCATTGAAATCGATGGTGCACAGTTTCCATAGTATCTATCGAGCTTTTCCTTGGTTTGATTGAAAGTTTTTTTCTCAAAAAATAATGTCCAATGAGCACTCAAAATTCACTTTTTTTCATTTTTAGAAAAATACACAAGGTTGTATGTTTTGAACAGCTGTTAAGGGCAAAGTACATGACGACGCTTGCTTAAAATTTGACAGTAGTCTATTAACAGGTCACGTACTTATTAATCCGACCTCGTATTTTAATATTACTTATTAAAATCACCAGTCGTAATACCCCTTCCCCAGAAAATTTTTTATCCAAGCTATTAGACACTCCATAACTCTAAGTACTATAATTTAATATATTTAAGCTCCTCCTAGTGTCTGAAAATGAAGTTTTGAGAAAAACGCATTTAAAAAATAAAATTTTAATGTTTTTTTTTATTTTTATCGATTTTACCAAGTTCCCGTTTTTTGACACACTAGGTCCCTTTTCTCGGAGAAGGTCACATATACATATTTAATATTTAAGCTCGTTGGTGAAAAAAGTTTGGTAACCTCTGATTGCCCTTAATAATGCTTCAACATATTTCCTTTTTTATTTTTCTTCATGAATACATTGTGCTTGAACTTCTTTTTTATTTCAGAGTTTAGTTTTACAAAGTATCTTTTAAACTCTAAGTGTGTGTTTGTTAGATAGTTCTTCTTCTTTTCCTTCATTTTAACTTCACTTAAGTTCAAATTTTCTTGAAGCGGAAGTTCAAGGCGTTCACTCAATCGAAACGTGTAAGATGTTAAAGTTTCTTTTAATGTTTTCTTTTAATTTTTTATTTAAGAACTTTTAATGCGTTAATAGTTGTAACAACTTCAATATGCTGGCTAGCATTTATCTTGATCTGTGAGTATTTCTTTGTTACATCAATGAATTTGAAAGAAAAAAGTTTGAGAAAAAAAAGTTTCTTTAACTTTTCGAAATGCAAAGAAAAAAATTTGTTTCCAAAGAAACCAATAATGCCAAAATATTACGACAGAGTCTTCAATGAATTATATGATTTAAATTAAAGTCCTGCAGAATACCACTTACAAGAAATTTTAAGACATCGGGAATTATTTCAAATGCTTTACTACAGTGAAATCTTCTAAAACAAATGCTAAACAACACTGTTGGCAAGACATTTGTTTCAGGTATTGTTATTATAGAAAATACTTCGTGACTGAAAAATTTGTGATGCTTGCTTTTTCATACGCATGGATGCGTGTACAAACATCATGCATGTACATTTTGTACTTTTCTGCGCACATACAAACGCACACAAGCATTGACATTAGTTGTGTGAGCTTATTTACAAAACTCACCCTTAAACACATACTCAAACCTATAATATGCAAAATAACAAGCATACACGCATCAACACTACTTCTTTCGATTGTTTGTTATGAACAAGAAGTCTTAGCGACACAGTTTGTTAACACTCATATACACGAACACCAATACATCCATCGTGCTTCGCTTATTAAATGTCAGCATTTATTATTGGTTTAGTATAATACATGCCATCAGAAGATATTTCAAAAACACCACGTATTTACATTTCAAGACTGTTTGCGCAGGCCTCTAATTTAAATATGAAATACATTAGGCAGTTTTAAAATAAGTCTTATATGTCTATAGTTGAAGAAAACTAATTACTTTGTCAGCAAAAATTTTTGGTGTGAGAATATCATTTTCAAAAAAAAAAAAAAAAAAACAGCGAGTAATAAAGATTAGTTTTGTGCTTCACTGTATCGTATATCTGGTTATGGAAGTACTCGTAACCTCTTTACTATTGTAAAATTTAGAAGAAATATTTGCCTCACGATTACTGTTTGTTTTCTTTCTTTTATTTATATTCAATGCAATATTCTCTCTCAACAACAATTATTATTTATTTTTCTTCTTAATTCTTCATGAGTAAAAGTTGCAAAACTTCGCTTCAAGCAAAAAATCTCAGCAGAGCGGAATTCCTAAGATGTGTTTAAAAAGTTATTAATAGATTTATTGCGTTTTTTTCCCCCTACAGCTGACTTAACGTTGGACATTGTTGGCAAATGAAATTAAATAGAGGGAAAAAAAGGAAAATATTATTATACAGAAGACAAATATTGTGATACTCGTAGATAAAATAATAAATGATGGTTAGAAAATTGTTAAAACATAAATTATAAAGCTGCTAGTTTTTTTCTAGTATCAAATTGCAATGTGATAATATTAAAATAATTAAGAGGAATATAAAATGATTTAATAAGTCCTAATTTATACTATGCAAGTCTTATTGCTACGAGGGACGAGGGTAACATAACCGTTTCTTTTCCCCTCGTCTCTCTCTCTCCTAACAAACTAATCAGCTTGGTAATACGACTTGCATAGTGTAAATTAGGACTAAGAAAGAAAAAAACGCACAGGGGATTTTAGTAAGAATTTACACACTTGCGGCTGAATTAATAATTTTTAAGCTTCATATCCGATTTCGATACAACTATACTTCTTCTTCATAATTAATAAAGTATTATATAGTACGTGTGCTAAAGCACAAAATTTGCTGCGTTGTGCTCCAAATTTCGCCACCAAAGTTCTTTAACCCTGACATTAGTGTGGTGTGAAGAAATTTCAATTAAATTTTTTGTTCTTCTTCTTCTTTTTTACAAGCATCACCTCAAATGTAATCTTAGAATTTTTAATTTTTTTTTTAATATTTTAAGCTTTAAAAGTTTAAAAGAGAATTAAAGGTTTTTCTACTGGTTTCGTGCGGTTTTGTTTCGATTTGATTTGGCAGGCTGTCAGTTTTAATCTTGAAGAAGAAAAAAAACATTTTTTTCTTCTGCCTTTGTAGCATGTTTTTGTGTTGCAGAGTCTGTGTCTTTGTATCGGTTTTGTTTTTTCTTTTTTATTTTATTTAATTCTCTCTACTTCTTAATCAAAGATTGTGTAATCTGTATATACATACATATAGGTTTTCGATTGTGGTTTTAAAATTAATTACAGTACCCGCATTAGTTTAAGATACAACAAAGATACAGTAGAATTCCAATAATTAGTAATCGAAGGTACTGACTGCTTTTTATGACTCCATACACCAAAGGTAAAAAGGAGCCCTAGTGTTTTCGCTTCGATGTCCGTGTGCCCGTCTGTCTGTCACAGTCTGTTTTCTGTAGAACCATAAGAGCTGCAGACCTGAAACTTTCTCAGAATATTTAAAACTATTGCAACTACAATAACAAATACCTGTAAGACAGTTTAAAATTAAAAGGACTTCTAAAGCAAGCAACGAAAAATTATGAAATCCTAATGTAATATACAGACAATTAACTTGAGTTACTGAATTTTTATGCAGACTACACAAATTTACATTGAAATTTAAAAATTCAAAATTAAAGGGTACTCTGTCAGCTAGTGTTATTTTGACTATGTATTTGTGACAACTTCACTGAAAGGAAAATCATTCATTCAGAGAATGAAACGGTTTCATTAAATGTTCTGCATTATATTAATGAAAGTTTTCATTAATACAATGAACAATTACATTGTATACATGAAATCTTCCAATCTCTGCTCTCTCTATGTTCTTCATAGTTCATTGTTTTAATGAAAATCGTTACATTGTTTAAACGAATTTACTTTAGCAAATTTGGAGCAAATATAAGTAAGTTTTACAAATTTTATCTACTTACTGTATACAGTTTGCAAACATAAATAAATTAAAAGGTATTTTGTTAAAAAATGTTTTCTATTTCTTACTTTTCTAATACCTTTTAATTTCAAAGCAGTATGGTCGTCATAAATGTAATGAAATCATTTCATTTATACAATGTAATATTCTTCATTGTATGCCAGATATCTCTCCCTCTCTCTTTTTTTTATCCATTCACATGACTCACCACTATACAAACAAAAAAAGGTTGTGCCAAACATCCAATATAGATGCATGTTTTTTTAAGACTTTGGTTTGATTCTTTTAAACTTATGTTTATGTATTGCAATTTTCAATAACATATTAAGAGTTTTTCTATAAGCATGTGAGTTTTTCGGCTTACTTAAAACATTATTTGGCCTGAACTCTAATGATGAGTTCCTTAATAAATACAAACATATGTACATATATGTATTAAATACATATGTATGTACTTGTATATATTAAATAAAATTAAAAAGTCTATATATTTTTTTATTAAGTAGGTGGTTTGGAAGGGATGTGATTTCATGTTTTTAATAGAAACTTTTCATTATTTACTGCTTATACATATTTTATTATATTTATGAAAATCTCATCATTACTTTAATGAAATTTTCTTTATATTAAAGAATAAACTTCATTAATAGTATGTAAAAACTTCATTATATTCATGAAAAAGTTTCATTGAACTAATGAAATAGCTTCATTCTATTTATGGCATGACCGCCAAAATTAACTTCATAAATACAATGAATCATTCTTCATTGATCCAATGAAGGGCTTCATTAGCTGACTTTTAATGAAAAATTTCATTAATACAATGAAGAATTTCATTGTCTGAATGAAGAGTTTCCTTTCTGTGTTGCTGTATCCTGGAAACTGCTAAAGGCAAACCCTTAAAACTTTACACAATGCTAAAGCATAAAAATTCCAAAATTAAAAAAAGCTGAAACAAAAAATCGCCAATATGAAAAAAAGCCTTAAATAAAAGATATCTCCAAAACTAAAGTAAATGGCTTCAATGCAAAAAAAATCACCAAACGTAAAAAGATCATAAAAAGCTAAAAAAAAATCGCCAAAACCCGAATAAAAACGTCAAAAACCTGAAAAAAACTGTAAAAACGAAAAAACAACAACAATAACAAAAAAAGTTAATACTACAAAATTGCCAGAAAAGCAAAAAAAAATCATTAAAACCCAACAAAATCGCCAAAAACTAAAAAACGAAAAAAACGCCAAACTACAAAAAAAAATTTCAAAACTAAAACTCTAAAATAAATCGCCAAAATTAAAAAAAATATGTCAAAAACAGAAAAAAAGGCCAAAAGGAAAAAAGCGCCATAACAAAGAAAAACGCCAAAGCTATAAAACACCAAAACTATAAAAACGCCAAGACTAAAAACCGAAAAATTTTCAAAAAAGAAAAAAAATCAAAATTTTATATATGTATATAATTTGGAAATTTTTTATATAAATATATGATGCGGCGAACAAAACCACACTAGTCTCATTACAAATTTTAAAATTTAAATTTTTAAATTTTTTAGTTCAAGTAAATTTGTATATTTTTTAATTTTTGATGTTTTAATAACAACACAACTCGATTGTGAACAAAATCCCCTGAAGAAGTGAACATAAAATTCACGAAGTGTCGGGAAAAATATGTAATAAAATTAATTTTTTACTGACATAAGACAATATAGGCCTCACCAGCTAAATAATAAAAAGAATTCAATTCACTTAGATAAAGACTAGCAAGGAAAAGCTAGTTTTCTTTATTTTTTTCTAAGGCACGGTCGAACTGATTTTAAATGAAAATAGTTCGTGACATCATAGATGTGTACTTGGAGAAATCGAAAAAATTCAAAAAAAATAAAAAATATCATGTACTGAGGACATGTCTAGTTTTGTTCACCAGCTCTACGTATTATATAAGCTATAGTTCGTATAGTATTACATATCTAGAGTCCGTACCGAACCTTTCGTGTGCAAGTGAAAGTCGCATTTTACTGAATTTAATGCGAATTAGAGGAGTTTTCGAAATAAAGAATTTCCGATTTAACGAGAGTTTAGTTTTCCTTTTCCCACTCCTCCTATTAGGATTAAAAATTTTTACGGGAAAAACTCCGTAGGTATTCTAAATATATGGCAGAGGAGAATTTTTTGATAGTTTTCTGCCCAAACATTCTGAAAGGGAACTAATTCAAAAATGTAAAAATCAAATTAATATATTTTATAAAACAATGGTATAAGCATTTATTTAAAACAAAAATTTTAAATAAGCACCGGAATTTTATATTTCCCTCTTGTCTTAGTAATAATTTAACTAAGCCCTGCGTACATGCATTTCAAAAGCATTAACTACTTCAGCCTTCAGAAAAAATACTAAATAAAACTCAATTTTAAACGTCTCCTTTAAGTTCAGATAATAAGTAAATGGAAGATTTGTTTCCTTCTAATATTATAAAGACAGGTAACAAACTTCGATATTAAAAAAAAAAGATTAATAGCCTGTTTGTGGAACGCAACAAGGACGACTCACGACGAGCCATTTCATGGACGACTACGTAATGAAAAGCGTTTGTATAACGCGACTCGACTTTGTCGAGCAGCTTACGTTAATTCGCCTATATATGCCACCCTGTGGTAAAACATTATGTTGCCAACATGTCCAAAAAAATTTTTCATTTATCTTTTTTCATAGAAAATTATAAATTCAACTTGAAAAAACGATAACCCTATTCTTGTGTTGAAAAAAGACAATTGACAATTGAATGAAAAATTATTTGTATATAATTTTTTATTATTTTGTTATAAAAAAATCAATTGTTCTTCAAAATTTCTGCTGTTATTTGAAGAAAAATAAAAAAATATGATATTTATCAAACTATGTGAAATTCATGTGAGTGTACGTGTATTGTCAGTATTTATTCATTTTGGTGCACTTTTTTTGAACACGATTATAATTTTTCATTCGCCCATCTTGACATTTATAATGAGCCAAACCGTGTTACACAAACCCAAATAAATTGAGAGTTCCCAGCTAAAAAAATATGTATGGAGCATATATGACATCCCATATATGGTTCGGATCCGAAAAATGAGGGTATATGGGCATATATGATTCATACATTTTCATACATGTATGTGTAAATTCCCTCCACAGTATGCAAAATTCATATTCGCACACTCTTGATTCACAAAAGTGCACTGCTGTGCAATAAATTAAATTACTAAAATTAAATTTTTTTAGACTTGAGAGAGAGGTTGTATTTAATGAAACATTTGTTTGGACAAATAATTCAAAACGAACTAAAAGTCATTTCATTCATCAAAAGGTGAATCAATTATTTAAAAAAAACACATAATTCATATTCGTACATAACATTTAGCTTAAGAAATCAGATTAAAAACTAATGCAATTAATTAAAAAAAAAAAAAAATCCGTCTAACAATAGTTTTCAATACAGTAATATGAACTTTGTTTCCTATCTAGGGAATTTTGTTATTTTCTATAAAATTAATGACTGGATTATCCTTTTGATTATTTGATATATTAAATGGGGCCACAATGTATAAAATCATACAAGAATGGTTTTTTGTAACAAAAAGTTTTTCTTTTTTAAACGTTGAGGGTACGCACATAAACTTTGCATACCGTATGTATTTTCTAATGGATTTCCAATTCAGCAGTGGTAAAATTCCAAGCTTTTTTGATTGCAAAAACGATCTTATGTGAGATATCATGTATGTACCCAGCTAAAAAAATATGTATGGAGCATATATGATATTCCATATATGGTTCGGATCCGAAAAATGAGGGTATATGGGCATATATGATTATATATATTCATACATTTTCATACATGTATGTGTAAATTCCCCCCACAGTATGCAAAGTTCATATTCATACACTCTTGATTCACAAAAGCGCACTGCTGTGCAATAAATTAAATTGCTAAAATTATTTTTTTTTAGACTTGAGAGAGAGGTTGCATTTAATGAAACATTTGTTTGGACAAATAATTCAAAACGAACTAAGTCATTTCATTCATCAAAGGGTGAATCAATTATTTAAAAAACACATAAATCATATTCGTACATAACATTTAGTTTAAGAAACAATAGTTTTCAATACAGTAATATGAACTTTGTTTCTTATCTAGATAATTTTGTTATTTTCTATAATATTAATGACTGGACTATCCTTTTGATTATTTGATACATTAAATGGGGCTACAATGTATAAAATTATACAAGAATGGTTTTTTGTAACAAAAAGTTCTTCTTTTTGAAACGTTGAGGGTACGCATATAAACTTTGCATACCGTATGTATTTTCTAATGGATTTCCAATTCAGCAGTGATAGAATTCCAAGCTTTTTTGATTGCAAAAACGATCTTATGTGAGATATCATGTATGCATACATTCTTATATGGCTCCATATATAAAATCTTATATTTATATATGGATCCACATAGAAGAGCTTCATAATTAAATTTTCATATATGAGCTCATATGTTATAATAAATTTCATATATTAGTCCATATATTAGTTCATATATATAAGTTTTGCCATGTATAATCCCATATATTTCCATACATGAAATCATACATATTCATATATAGTTATATACATTCATATATTAAAAATATATGGACCATATATAATTTTTTTAGCTGGGTTGTTACGTTTTTTAATTAAAATCGTCAACAGTCGCGATCTAAAAACCAAAAAAACAAAAATGCTAACATGTTAGCGATTATTATCGACGAGTCGTGTTCTACAAACAGGCTGTAAATGAATTTGAAATCCATTTTAGAAAAAAAATTTTATGAAAAATTTGAAAGGAAATTCATTTTAAATTTTATGAATATGGGGAAAAAACTTTATAAAATTTACAATTTCCTTTGTACATTTTTGTCCTTGAAAATTTAATCCATTTGCATCTGCATATGGATCAGTTTTCGCTCAACTTTTTCAGCACAAAGTTATTCATTATGATTGTGAATATTTACACTGTTTATTTAATTTTTTATTTAAGCAAAAGCAGATATTTATATATATTTTAATTTGAAATTTATTTGCTTTCTCTATATTAATTTTATTGTTGCTGTAACAAATCGTCAGTAATCTTCAACCACACTTTTTGAACAGTCACAAACCTCTTATCTTATTCGCATACTTTCAAGAACTATTTGAGAGTTCACTTATAATAAAATTTTTGAAAATCACAAAAGAAAATTAAGCGTAGTAGGCTTAAAAACTTATACAAAACCCACCAAATAATTTTTATTCGATATGAATCTATTTTATTTTTCTACTGTGGTTGCAGTCTACTGACGATTTGTTACAGCAACAATGAAATGCATATAGACAAAGCTGAACCACCAGCAAATAAATTTCAATTTAAAATATAATTATGAAAATATGTTGAATAATAATTTTTTTAAATATATATTAAAATAATTAAATTTCTGTTGATGAAATCTTGCTTTATTGCAGAATAGTATGTAAACATTAAACAGCTGATCCAGATTTTACTCTCTCCTTTATTTGTTTATTTCCCGGCTATTTAGAATATTGGGATTATTCATAGGAAAAAAATGATAGGAATGGGAAAAAACTTCCCGGGGAAATTCATAATTGAGCTGATTATTTATAGGGGTTCGTATTTAATAAGGCTTTTCTTTGACATTTTAACGTCACACTCTTTAGAAAAACTGGAACCAAACTTATATTAAGAAATACAAAACATTCTCGCAAGAACTTCAAAGTCAATTTTAAATAAACTTGTAATAAAACCATGGACTTTGCATTTTTTCAAAACATATTTATTTTTAACCCACGACTGTGTGTCTGACCGTGTCCACGTGCAGACCAAAAGGCCGGACCGATTTTAATTTAGTTTTTTTATTGTTTGAAAGGTGACTTAATCGAGAGAGTTCTTAGCCATGTTTTAAGAAAATAGGTTTAGCCGTTTAGGAGATATCGCATCTTCTCTAAATATATTTGGGGGTTTTTAAAATTTTTAATTTTTAATGAAATTTATTTATTTGACATATTGTCAGAAGTGTAAATACTACAATAATTTAAATTTATTTGCTGGTGTTTTAGCATGTCTATATACATACGTATTTCATTGGCGCTTGAAGTCTACTGATAATTTGGTTCAAGCGCCAATGAAATACGTATATTTTTAATTTTTGTTATTATTATAAATTTTAAGAGGTTGTTTACGAGTAAGTACGATTTAGAGGAGTATGTATATTCAGACTTTGAATTAAAACACAAAGAAAATACGAATTAGGGGAGTTTGGGTTTTTGGCAAATTAAACAGATTTTTCCAAGAAACCAGCAGTTTATTTCTAATTACTTAGGTTTTCGAATTAACGTTGTACGAATTATCGTGGCTTGACTGTACTAGTATTTTTTGCTTTTGATTTTTTAGTTGTTGCTGGCTTAATAAGTTCACTTTGGTTTTGTTTAATTTAACAAATGACAAATGATTCTTGCTAAATAAGGTTTTTTTATATATGTATTATATATCTTTTGACTGTGAAATAAATGATTAACTTTACAAACTTAATATAAAATATAAATGACTTATACACAAATTTATATGTATATGTATGTATGTAAGTGTGTATTACGTTGCTTTTAAATGTTTCTCAAATTACAATTGCTGATGACCACGAAAGAAGCTGATTATTGATTACTTTATACAAGTGCACTTATGAGACCGAAAGTCGAGATTGACGCAAAAATTATTTGTAGAGACTCCTGTTGCTAAACTAAGCATTTTGAAAAAATTTCTATGAATTTAATTAACAAAGCTGCTATGAACAAAAAACTTTAAAAAAAATTGATGTTTTTAAAATTTAATATGAGTGAAAAATTGTTGTTACGACGGGATTTTCTTTAACTTGGCACGATTTTTCATCATCCCGGGGCAAATTTTTTTTTATAGACATACCTGTCTCGGATATGTTTATAGGCCAGATTAGACACAAGTAGACGGAAAATCGTTCCAAATTAAAATACTTATTACCCGTTATTGTGAATGGCGTCGTCGATGTCACATCAAGACGACACTAAACGTTATCACTTGTCTACTCTTTGTCGACAACAATTGGCTACTTTTAACATGCTTTATTCATTTACAAAGCCTTAGAGCCGATGGCAATATTTACTGTCATATTGATGTGACGTAAACGACGCCATGCACAATAAGGGGTATTATCTTTTGAACGGATAATCAGAAAAATCTAAAATTTTTGCCAGAGATAAAAACTAAAAATGATCAAAAAATTAAGAAAATAAAAAAATTTTAACGGCCGTATTTGGTATGGAATGCCCGACATACAGGAATTTTGTCATCGGAATGTCCACCTGTAGCAAAAAAAAAACTAGTGTAAAGAAATTACATTTATTGCAAGATATTCTCATGTAAAGTCACAAAATCATAAGTTTATTGCACTTGGATATATCTTTTTTTTTTGATAAACAATCTTACAGAGAGGCATATTATCCAGTTATTTCTGCTCTTTAAAATTTGTCTGAGAGGTCGCTGGTTTAAATCCGGCTCGAAGGACCAAAATGTGTTTCCGAAAAATATTTATTTTGAAAATTTTAATATGTACAAATAAAAAGATATTATAAATTATCCTAACACGTTATAAAACGTACTAAATTTATTTATTTTTTAATGTGCAACGTACTTTAAGCAGGGTATATAATAGTATAATTTGTGGCTTAACAAACGAGACTCATTTAGGCTAGGGGATTAACTAAAAGAAAGTTTCGTTAATCCTACAATAGATATATTCGTTTACTTTTCGTGTAAACAGCGGGATCAAAAAAGAGTGCATTCAAAACGCTGCGTCTGCAAATCACTGAAATTTTTTTTGAGAAAAATTCCATATTTTGATGTCACGAGCGACATTGAAAAACAAAACTTTTGTTATCAGTGCGCCTAGAGCAGACATCATCAAGAGGCCGCCCGTGCGCACTTTGTTATGATCTTTTTAAACTTACATTCGCACAAGCATGCATTTACTCTCTTTTATATTATATGTAAATGTATGTGTTTGCTTATCATTGGTCTAGAGTATAAAAAGAAGGCTAATCAAATATTTAAATAAAATATGTGAAAAATTTGCTGAAAAATATAAAGATATGTCATCCTGGCAGTTGTAGAAAATTGGTCACGTGTGACACTGTAATCTCAAAACTAAAAAAAGATATATAAGATAAAATTTAACTGCTTTTAAATTATTTAAATAAGTTCATTTTTGAAGATACAATAAACAAATACAAGTATTAAATAAAACAAAATTTTAATTGAGATGAGCAAAAACGACGAATGCAAATGGTGGGTAGAATCTTGAAGAAGGATGAAATATTTTCTTTAAACAAAACAAGGAAAGAAGGCCGAGTGTTAGGAAAAAATGGAAAACGTTGGCTGAAAGGAAAAATTAAATGATTAAAGAGAAAAAACGCATTCGAAGTCGGCAGAAGTTCGCAAAAATACGAAATACCGAAAAATATAAAAAGAACATTGCAACTGCAAAAAAAACGATTACAAAAGCTGTGAAATTTTTTTTTATCATTTTGATGAAAACTGTAAAGAAGTAAGAAGCATTTTGCTACCTTAATATATATAGAACCTAATTCATTACTTTTTTTAAATCGAGATTTTAGCATTTTTTGACAACGTAGCGTATCAAAAATCTTTCTAAAATTCTATAGAAATATACAAAAAAAAATTGTTAAAAAAATAATGAGTTAGGGCCTTTCTATATTAAGCGAACGATTTGAGGCATAGCGCAATTGCTCATCGTTTTTTAAATTGGTCAAGATGTAAAACAATCTAGAACTGCCTTTTCCGAAAGAAAATGTGTTTAATTTTTCTTTTTGTTTATTAGTAATTTTACTTTCTGCGCACTTTGTTATTATTATTGTTAAATACATTGCATAATTCGGTTGATTTAAGAATATTTTTTTTATGATTGTTTATTTACAATTACAATACAATACAAAAAATATAAATATCTCGTTATTTAGTAAAATGTCACGTGCGACTATGATTAAAATTGATTTAAATTCCAATTCAAGCACAAAATTCCTAAAAAAATCATATAAAAGTTATTCATTTCATATTTCTTTTTTTGTAAAAAGGGAAAAATGTAATTTATTTTACAACAAAAACAGTAAAAAAAATTTTAAAAGATTTTTTGAATTTTTTTTCCTGTTTTTGTTGTAAGAAAAATTAAATTTTTCCATTTTTCCAACCAAACAAACTGAAATGAATACCTTTATAATAATTTGTTCAATTTAAATATTACAAAGAAATTTGTAAATTCAAATTTAAAAAACATTTTTAAAAATTTTTGGAAAAAATTAAATTTTTTCAATCAACAAATTTTATTATTAAAAAATTTTTTTTAATAAAAAGTTAGCTGTTCGTTACAGTATGCAGGTTTTTATTTTGAAGAAAAAATTCCTTAATTGTCTGACTTACAGGATTTACTGTATTCCGTTTTTTTTTTCTTTTTTTTTTGTATGAAGTGAAATTGGATGAAAAAATTTAATGGAACAGAAAAAATATATTTACTGAGAATTACTTAATTTAAATATTGCTTTTAGTTGCGCTGAAATCAGGGTTTTTGTCGTTGGCCGCAAAAACAACTATTTCTACTTTTGTCACATGCAAATGCCTTGTTTTTTGGCAACTATGTATCTTGAAAACGAAAAATTGCTCAAATTCAAACTTAACACCAGTTAAAGGAGTGGTTACGCTTTTTTATATTATTTCGACTATTTTCACCTTAAACATGTAACGATGGTCACGTTCGACATCATGTAAATATCTACGCATATGTAAATATATGAATGCATTATGTCATTGATATCTGGCTAGAATGCACATAGAATACTTGTCATGTATTTTTAATATTTTTTAAATGCATTAAGATAGCAAGCAGCAGGGTCAATTAAATTATTTTATAAAAATAATTTTGATCTTAAAAAATATATACATATTTCAACTTTAACTTGTTTGTAAAGTTTAATTAGAATTTTAAGAAATAAAATTCCAAATTTTATCTAAATTGGAAAAAAGATAAACTAAACTCAAAACAAGTTTGGCTTCTACATCTTTAGTTTAAGTTAAAACCAAAAGATCAAACGGTCAATAACCCGCATTAAAATACAAAACAAAACAAAATGACAACTTCAAAAATTAGACTACAAGATAACTGACTAAACTAACTTGGTTCACACAAGAAAATTAAAAAAAAATATAATAACAACAATAATAAAATAAAAATATATATACAAATATATATGTATACAAATCGGAAAGGAGAATGTAACGTGCACAACTTTTAAATCAACACAAACACACTCGCTTTAGATTATGTATCAACTAACTAAAATTATAACAAATAAATTAAAACAAAATAACAAAAATAAGCCATTAACAGGCCATTTTAATTATTTAATAAACATTTTGATTTGATATAATAAAAAAAATTAAATCAAACGAGTTAGAGCAACAAACTGGTAGTCAGTCTGCATTTACTTTAAGAGAAACAACATAAAAAAATTAATAAATTTAATAAAAATTCGTATGACATATTTGCCTATTTAAAAAAAATAGAGGCACTGACTAGCAAATAGAAAAACAAAATATTAAATTCAAACATTAAAAAGTGAAATTTACAAATTATTGTTAATGAAGTCAATTTGCAGCGAGTAGAGGCAACACTAAATCGACTTAAATGAATTAAATAAAATTTTTAACATGTTCCGACATGTTGCCGAACGAATGACAATTAAAACGGGCAAACGAAACTCTTTAAATCTTTAGGCACACATTGTTAATGCATTGTTGAAATCAATAAGCTGCTGGTGTTAAAATTTATTAATAAATTTTAAACGCTACAGTAGCAGCAGCATTTTTCAAAAAGATGATGTTTGTTTATTTAACTACTGCGCGCGAAATAGTAAAAAAACACAAATAGAGGGAACATGTCAATCAAAATTTTGGTATTTATTTATCTCTTCTGCTATTTTTTAAAATTAAGTTGGTAATAAGCCTTGGTTGGCTAAGGCACATAAATGACAATGATAATGTCGTAATATAAACGTATGTGACAACAAAAGCTTTAAACGACGCTCTTGAGTTAATAAATTCAAAATTTACTACAGTTCGACTTTGACTCTCACACTAAGGCTTACTTAGCCGACTGTAATGTAACTGCAACGTAAGAAACAGCTGATCGATATTTTTATATGAAAATTAGGTTACGTTACATTACATCTCTATAAGCAGTTTCATTACTTTTCACATAACAAAATTGATCAGCTGTTTCCTACTGTTGCAGTTACATTACATAAGAGTCGGCTTGCTGAGCCTTACGAGTTCAATACGGCGTTTGTATCCTTTTTTACTATTTTCCGTCTTTTTGCGATTTTTTTGGTGTTTGGCGTTTTTTTTGTAGTGGCGTTTTTTTTGTTTTAGCGATTTTTTTTTTGGTTTGGCGATTTATTTGTTTTTTGCCAAGCTTTTTACTTATTGTGATTTTTTGCGTTTAAGCGTTTCAGTTTATTTTTGGTGGTATTTTCATTTAAGCGCTTTTCTCATTTTGGCGATTTTTGGTTTCGGCATTTTTTTTATTTCCGGATTTTTTTACCCTACACCACAAATGGTAAAGGGTATGCATACACAGGTTTGTCAATCATAATGTATATAAGTATGTGCCCTTAATTATGAAAGTGAATTAAGTCATATATTTCTTTTCTCGAGATATTTAGCAGATTGATTACAATTAAAGAAATCAAAAAAATATTTTTATATCATGCAACATTTTAATTTAGAGTTGTGCTAGTCTCGATTAATATAAATTCATTTAATATTTATTAAATATCTATCGAAGTTTATTTTAGTTTTATTTAATATTTCAAAGCAAAAATGCATATGACTTAGAAAACTTTCATAATTAAGAGTATATATGTATATTCTGGGTCCTTATGAACAAGGAAGACGAATAAGCGACGTCCGTCTGTCCCTCTATCCCTGTATAAACGTGAAATCGGTTTTCTGAAGCTCTCAGAAAATCTAGAGGCAGATCCAAATTTACACCGGTGTATCAGAAATGATCCAAAATAGATTGGTATTGAAAATCAGTAAAAACGAATATACGGTTTCGGAGCTGGAAAGTTTAAATTGTTTTTGGTGATATAAAGAAAGACAAGTCGCTAAGTCTAGATTTTGTTTTTTTCTGTAATTAAAACCTATTTTATATAGATATCAGTAAAAATTAACTTTATATTTAAAACAAAAAAAACATATATAAATAAAATTCCAGGGTGGGAAAATTTAATGTTATTTTTGGTAATCTACTACAACAAATTTTTTCTTTTTCTCTATAAATTAAACATATTTTATATTTAGAGAACAATATTTTGCTAAAAGAAATCAGAAAAAGCTAAAATAATGATTCTAGAGCTGGGAAATTTTATATATTTTTATTTTGTTATAAAAGTAACCAAGTCAATTAAATTTTTTCTGTTTAGAAATTAAAAATAATTAATGTTTTATAAAGAAAAGTTTGGATGATTGCAGGGTTGAAAAATTGAATTTTTTTTTTTGGTACACATATAATGAAAAAAATTTTTTCTTTTTCTCTATAAATTAAACATATTTTATAATTAGAATGCAAATTTTTGCTAAGAAAATCAGAAAAAACTTATATGATGATTCCAGGGTTGGGAAATTAAATTTTTTTTATATAGTAAGCAGGGCAATTTAATTGTTTGTTTATCTTTAAAAATTAAATAAATAATTGATGTTTTAGAAAGAAAAGAATTTGAAATTCCAGAGTTGGAAAATTGAATTTAACCTACTAGAACAATATGTTTTATTTTCTCTTTATATTAAATATATTTTATATTTGGAGAGCAAAATTTTGCTAAAAGAAGTCAGAAGAAGCTAAAATTATGATGCCAAGTTTGGGAATTTTTTTTTTATAAAAGTAACCAGGCCAATTTAATTATTTATTTTTCTTTAGAAATCAAATAAATAATTGATGTTTTAGAATGAAATGAATTTAAAATTCCAGAGTTGGAAAATTGAATTTAACCTTCTAGAAAAAATTTTTTCCTTTTCTCTATAAATTGAACATATTTTGTATTAAGAAAAAAATATGTATGTTGTTAAAAGAAATCAGAAAAATGTTAAATGATGATTGCAGGGTTGGAAAATTAAATTTTTTTTTGTATATAAAAGTAACTAGGTAGATGTAAGTTTTTGTTTCTCTTTAGAAAAAAAAGAAAGAAAAGTTCGGTATACAACAGCTTCAAAGCTGGAAAACTTAAACTTCTTTTTGTACATAAAAGTAAATAAGTATAATTAATTTTGTTCTTTCTTAATTACATACAAATCGTCACCTTAAATGTAAACGGACGTAACTACACTTTTATACATTTTGCAGGAGAAACAGAAAACTTTTAAAAATCAATAATAATAAAGTGTTCTTGAAAATTTTCTTAGAAATTAACTTGTAGTATGGATACTTAAATTTGTTTAACCATTTATTTCCTTTTTATATATGTATATTTAAGATTTTATGTTAGTTACGTTCCTTGCAATAAAAAAATAGATGCATTTGTAATTACGTCCGTTTGAATTTCTTTAATAAAGTCGTAGTCGTTTTTTGTCGCAGAGTTCTAAATATTTGCGTGAGCATGTAGTTTGATAAAGTGAACCATAATTAATCAAAAAATCGATTTCAAATTTTTGTGTAGTTATGTCCGTTTACATTAAAGGTGACAATATTTTCTATATTAAAGAAAGAAGGACATTAATATTAAAAATGAGAAAAATTTTAAAAATATATACATACATACATGTATGTATATAGGTGCAGAGTTGAAAAATTCAAAATTTTTTGTTGTATAAAAAAAATAAATATCTAATTTAAAAATCTTATTTAACCATAAACATTAGTCTCCTGCACAATACCATTTCTAAGACCTTTCAAGATCTTATAAATGGTCTTGTGCAGGACTTTAATAAACATTGGCACTCATTTGTCTTGCGAAGCTTTGTGATATGTTGCGTATTATGCACAAATGCAGTTGTTTAATTAGTTTAGGTGGCTTACAGATGTTTTACAATAGAAATTTGCTTAGATATTATTATGAATAATTATTTAATTCAGGTTTCGGTGTCGCGATCAATATGGAAAGCGCTGACAAAAATTTTAATTTACGTATTTGTATATGCAGATTAAAGTTGCTTTAGATGTTGGTGAACAAGTTCCAGTTAGAAAGTGCTGATCTCTGTCAAAGTCATCTCTAATTAATTTTAAAAAGGAAAATTATTAATAATTTAAAATAATCTGAAATAAAAAATCAAAATAATATGTTTAACTATTGACGAACATCTTAGCGAAAACAATAAGGTTTCTTTTCACTTTGGGAATACGAAACCCTAAGAACGTATAAGAGCGACTTTTATTTAATTTTCAATATCGAAACAAATAAACATTTTTTTAAATGAGAAATTTTTAGATTCTTTAATTGAACTGTAGTGAAGTATCGGTAGAAAAGTATCGGTATTTCCCCCAGCTTAAAGTCTAAGTTTAATTTTTTTTCTCTTCTTTAGAAACTCACATTAATTAATAAAAATATTTCATTTTTTTAAATGTAACAATTAACCTTTCTCCACCCCCCCCCCACACAACACTCCCCCACTTCTATTATATCGTGTCATAACCAAAAAAAAAAAAGATTAAGCGACAAAATTTTCGAAGTAAACTTTTTGCCGAAAATTGATTTTTTGCGAAGTCGTTTTTCTTAAAAAATATATTTATATTTTAGCGGTTATGGCTCGATATATATTTCATGGTAAAATATTTTAGTTGGCCTAAGCTATGACATAATTATATAAATTTTTTTCACTTGCATTTTATAGAAAAATTAAAATCAAAATATGCAGTTTAAAAAGATAATTATTTAATTTAGCCATATCTTGCAAAAATATACAGTAAAACAAAATAAAATCAAGAGAAGAAAGTTACATTAATACCATTTAATGCTTAATTTATTGTATTTCTTTAATGTTAATATACATAGTATTTACTTATGTACGTACGTACGTTCATATTTTTTAAACAAATTGTTTAAACATTTATCTTGATATATAAAGTTTTGTAGTCGTATCAGAATATGTGAAAAGAAAATGCTACGAGTTTATGTGTTTGTTAATGTTTGTTTATGTGTATGTTTGTATGCATGTATATGTGTTCCTTTTGTCATTAATTCTGTATGTTTTACATCTGCATAATTTGTTCAAATAATAAATAATTTATTGCTCAAATTAAAGGTAATTTATTTTTTTTGCTTTCATATTTTTGTTAAACAGATACTGGCGATAATTGCCTTATAGTAATCCATTGGGGACCAACCATATGAATTTTTATGTTTGTTAGTACATATTTATATAGTATATAGAATCAAATAAATTGACATGCGTCACTTTTTCGCAGAGAGACATTCTTAATTTGTTCAATAAGAGAAAAATATGAAAATATGAAATATGGAATATTTCGCTCAGCTTAAGCACAAGGATGGCAAATGTTTATTAATTCTATGTTTATTCAACTCCGAAAAAAGGCTTCTGTAACTTATGAGAAAAACCTTCCCGACTCAGATCAAATTTTGCGGCACTCGATGCAGGTTTTAAATTTTTACAAAGCAATTGCGCAACGTATATCAAGTTTTATTAATGATGGCAAAATATCATGGCTTATGAGAGGTTTACACCTCAAAAATTTCTATGGTAATACCGTCTTCTTAAACAATATAAAATACCGTCCTTAATACCTGTTTTTTATGTTATATACTTTCGTCATTTGTATAGTATCAGCAGTATTTTGCTTTTCCTAAGCATCTGGAATTTTTGTTAAGTTGTGACTGTTAATAATTTAGTGTGCGATATAAACAATACATTCACATGTACATGTATGACACAGTGGGGAGTTTCGGAAATATAATTCTCTAAACGGAAGCCCGATTGTTATAAAATTGAAAACAGCATTTGACATGACATCATGAGCTTAAGTTTGGGGTTTTGATTTTTTATCTTTGAAAGGGATAGAGCCGCAAGACCTCGAAGATTTTTTGTGGGTAAATTCTACTTTGCAAGATCCCAAAGAATTTTAGTAAAATATTGGAGTAAAAAAATTAGATTTTAACTTTTTTTACTCATCTACATAGGTTCACAGTCTGGCTAATGGGGAAGCCAAATCTTGTTCGCTTGAAAAAAAAAATTTGGTTTCTTAGATTTAAAATAAAATTTCAGATGCTCTACAAAATTTTCTTTATAAAAAGCGCAACCAAGCTAAAACTTATAGGCACACTTGATTAAAATTTTGAAAAAATTGGGTTTTCCCCGCTATCTTTTTTGCAGAAAAACTATGTAGATTATATTGTAATTATAAAAAAAAAGTTTGCCAAAAATAACTACCACATATTTATATTTTATTGTAAAGTAGAACTATAAGCAATAACACAAAGAAATACATAAGTATTTCAAAACAGACCTATTTTTATTGCAAACATCAAATTTAGGACCATTATTCTCAAATCGCAATTTTCTCAAGCTGCAAATCCAAAAATGTATCAATGCACCTTGAGGTCTAATATACATACATAAAAAACAATCAAAAATTCAACAAAAATTTAAGAAAATTAGCGCAACTACTGTAAAGTCCCATTTTTGGGATTTTAAGAATTTTTGTGATTTTCAGAATTTTTTTTGGGAATTGCCAGGGATTCGCTACCATTAGCATTAATCATATCATTTCCTAGCTAGAACTTGTTTTGTTGCTAAAATATTCAATTCTGTTATTTTAGAGACACTTAGCTGAAATATTTTTGTGCGAGTAGCTTAACGGGTTAACAAATGTGTAAAGTATGTATTTAATTTTTATTTCTCTTATCAACTATTCAACATGTTTTTGCTATTATATTATGCTTTTTGTTTTATATTAATAAAACTGAAAGTGTTGACAAGAGTTTTACTTCAAAAAAGAGAAAAAAAACGGGTTCAATTTTATTGCTCCAAGCAAAAAAAATAAAAAATTAGACACACGTACGAACTCAATTACATTTCTTAAAATGTTTTTTTATATTACCTAACTTTATAAAGTTTAAAATATACACGAAATAATAAAAGATTATGATACCAGAGTCAACACTGACGGATCAAGAATGATCTGCAGTGTTGGGAACAGAGTTTTTTCCACTAATCTTGGCGCATATCTTATGTACCATCTTCCAAATATCACAAGTGTATTTCAGGTTGAAATTCTTATCAGAAAATCTAAATAAACTTTTACATATCGACAATGTTACTTCAACGTCTACACTAAAAGAATTTTTTTCATAACTTCTATGAATTGTGACATTAATCCCATGAAAAAATTCATTAAATTTCAACCAATATCACGCTTCGTTGGATTAATGAAACCAGTTTCGTTAAAATTATTTTAACGATCATACAGATGCAAGCTTTTGCTTGATAACCCTACGTATCTAGCTTGGTATCTAGCTCTTGTGGTTCCCCAAATATGGTGAAAAGTAGGGAATTCATTAAAAATACATATAAGTGGTCTGCCATTATTGCTCATATATTCAAAAGTTTTTAAGATCCGGGGTCGAAATTGGTCCCATTTAATAGGTATTGAGAATAGCTTCCAAACTGCATTTATATTAACTTTTTTTCTGAAAGGTCAAAGAGATCACTGTCACATGATTTAAAGTTTGGGAAACTATATCTCAAAAATTTAAATTTTTAAAATTCTAAAAAATAATATAAAAGGTATTCATTTCAGTTTTTGTCCTCGTTGGAAAAATGGAAAAATGTAATTTTTTACAACAAACACAGGAAAAAAAATTTTTGAAGTTTTGAAAAAAATTAAAAAAAATTTTGGAGTTTTTTTCCTGTGTTTGTTGTCAAAAAAATTAAATTTTTCCATTTTTCCAACGAGAAAAACCTGAAATGAATACATTTATATATTAATCCTGACTATTTTTTTATGGCCAAATTTTGTAAAAAGAAACGTTTTTTTCGTTTTGAAATTTGTATGGAAAAAATATTTTTTGAAACGAATTTTCGTTATTTTTCATACAAACTTTAAACGTTTAGAAATGAAATTTTTTACTAAATCTGCCTATTAAATAATTTTTTTCGACATTTTTTATTCAACATTTGTTTAATGTTTTAATGTTTTCCTTCGTGCAATAGGAATAAAAAAATTAAAAAAAAATAACATACAAATTTCCCAACTAATTTCAAGTTATTGTCTATATCTCAGGAACTAATAAGAGTTCACTTAAAGTTTTTGACACAAAATGCAGAAGAGACTGTCAGGATTAACATATATATTTTTTTAGAATTTTAAAAGTTTCATTTTTTGAGTTATAGCTCCCCAAACTTTAAATCATGTGACAGTGATCTTTGACCTTTTAGTAAAAAAAGTTAAACTGAATGCAGTTTGAAAGCTGTTCTCAATACCTATTTAATGGGACCATTAAATTGACCCTGTATCTTAAAAACTTTTGAAGATATGAGCAATAGTGGCAGACCACTTATATATGTTTTTAATTATTATTATCAGGAAAAACAGAAGCTGGAAATCCAAAATTTTATATTTATCTTAGTTAAGTAACGTAAAAAAAAGACAACTAAGTTTCATAAGATTCAAAGGTGGTGGGAAAAATCCGTTCATCGGTTAGAAAAATTGTAACCCTAAGTACCTCCAACTTAAAAAAAATTTTTCATTACTAGCTGATTACACATCTCCCCTGTGATCGTACTCACATTGCTTATTTTTTATAAGAAAATTGTGTTAAATCATGCTTTAACAATCGTTTATTAATAGCAAAATGATAAAGTTTAAAATTACCTTTAACAATCAGTTTGACAGCAATCGAACACCTTGATACCACTAAGTCCAGCTGATTCGTAGGATTACAGCACAGTTATTTCTTCTTTTTTTTCAACGAAACGGTGAAGCACAACTAAATATTCAATAATTTGAATCTATACTTTTTCACAAGCTTTAATTAAAACAAACTTAATTTTTTTTGCTTTGTTAATTAATTAATTATGCAAATCAAACAAACAAAGTAGGTACATAATATAAAAAAAAACTAAACTCACTTTCTTAGGAAAACTTGAAAAAATAATCATTTAATCAAACTGAACAAGATAAATCAAAATAAAATTCAAGTTTGCTGAATTTAAATTAAATAATGAATTCGCAGTTAAAAAAAAAGAGTTCTTTGTTTTTTATTATTTTATTATGTATATTTCACTAATTTTCAATTGCAAAAAAAATATTATTAAAAAAAAAACTGAAATAGAAAATTTTGTTAAGACAATTGAGTTTTAGTTTAAGCTCTCTTTTCATATTTTATTTATAAATTATAATTAATAAAACACATTAACAGCCGCAGCGGCTGCATTTAATTTGCGGCTGTGCAAATAACAATAATAATAATAATAATAATAATACGAGTAATAATAATAACTTAAAAAGAAGGCTTGCGTGTGAGTGTGAGTGTGTATTTATATTCGTTAAAAATTGTCATGTGCATCCGTAAGATACATTTCACAAGACACAAGGTTTCGGTCGTTGTTTGTAAATGCAGTCAGTCACTTGAAGAAATGAGGGTATTGTTTTACTTTTTTTTTTGCTATTTTGCTTTTCTTGCGTTGTTATTGTATTTGCTTTAATTATATTTCTTTTTTTGTGACTCTTCTTTTGAATTTCGAATTATTTTTTTTTCTTATTGAAGCTTCACTTTTTTTTGCCTTGCTTTATGAATTTTCTTTTTTTATGATTTTTTTGTTGTTGTCTTCTTTATTTACTTGCTTGCAACAGCAGCAGTTTTCAAGGCTGTTTGTTGTTTATATTTTTATTTCCATATTTACTTTTTTTTTCATTAACAATAAATAATAGGCTGGGAAAACATTTCTCTCAAATGTGCAGTTTTTGTTATAAGATTTAAGTTAATTCAAACAACGTAGAAATTGAAGGAAATTTTTTTGAAAAACATTAATTGTTTTCTTTTATTATACCAGTTTTGTTTATTTATGTATGTATATCTTTTTAAGAAAACTTTATTATTATTTATTACTTGTAATAACTAACGTTTTCGCTTAATTTATTTTAGTTAAATTGTAAGCAAACTTTTGTTGTTATTAATTGAATGTGGCCAAGAATAATTACAAACGCGCACGCAAAACTAAACTGCTTGAATCAAATACACCTTCCGTTGTCGTTTGCAAAAGCTCAACTGATTTGTTGTTTGTCTAGTCTCTAGACTTGTCACAATAAAGCTGGTCCAAAGCGAGCGAAAAGGCAAAAAAAAAAGAACACAACAACAACAACAACAACAACAAAGTCATAACAAACAAACAAACAACCAAAAAAAGACAGTACAATTCAGCAACTAACAAACCCACCAAACATCCATCCATCCATCCAACTAACTAACTGGTTTTATGGCTTTAGCAAAATTCGCATCTGTTTTCTATGGTGTCTTGTATATTCCTAAATCCACTCACTCGTATTCGTTTCGCACTCGTACTTACTATCTGATTGTTATACTGGCGCTGTTGCTGTTGCTGTTGCTGCTATTTTGTTGGTGGTGGCTTTTGCTCTGTTGCATTAATTCTACCCATAACAAAATGTTTGTAACATCTCCCTCCTCTGACTGTTTGGGCCAACTTTGTTGTTTTTGCTCATTGTGCTCTCTGTCTTTGCAGACTGCTCGCAGTCACTGTTGCCATTTTAGCCAAAAAAAATTCTCGTCAAAAAAAGTTGTTTTTGGGCACGTTGTAAGGGACAACGGAGATTGCGGATTTGAGACTTTAAACTTCTTTTTAACTGTTTTTATACCCTTCACTAAAAATGGTAAAGGAAGGCTACATATGGGTTTGTTATTATTGGTCTAACTTCCACAACATTAATATGCGACACATTAAGTAAATATAGTTTTTGTCTTAATAAATAGGGAAGACGAATAAGCGATGTCAGTCTGTCCGTCAGTCCGTCCGTCTGTTTGTAACTCACATCGGGTTTCCGAAGCTCCCAGAAAAGCTAGAGATCTGATTGTATTGAAAATCAGCAAAATCGATAAGACTGTTTTAGAGCTGGAAAATGTAAACATTTTTTTGCCATATACATAAAAGTAACTAGCTGCAATTTATTTTTGTTTTCTTGTAATTTACACTTATTTTATATTTCAATTTTACATATAAAGTGGTATTAAAATCAAAATACATACATCAAAAAGACGATTGCAGGGTTGGAAAATTCAATTTTTCTTTTGGTATATACTTCTAACCTGCTAAAACGAATTTTTTCTTCTCCTCTATAAATTAAACATATCTTATATTTATAGAGAAATCAGAAAAAATTAAAATTATGATTCCAGGGATGGGAATTTAATATTTGTTTTTAACCGGGTCGATTTAATTTTTTACTTTTCTTTAGAAATTAAAAATAATTCATGTTTTAGAAGGAAAAATTTGGTATACTAATTTAGAGAAATAAAAAGCACAGCTTCAGAGCTGGAAAGCTTTAACTTTTTATGATACTTAAAA
The DNA here is from genome assembly GCA_905220375.1 of Tachina fera. Classification (NCBI taxonomy): domain Eukaryota; kingdom Metazoa; phylum Arthropoda; class Insecta; order Diptera; family Tachinidae; genus Tachina; species Tachina fera. Next base: position 94,386,910 of record LR999967.1, on the reverse strand, counting down.
GCAGGGACCGTAATGGTTATAATTTTTGTTTTCAAAATTACTGTTTAATCATTATTTCTTGATTTTTATGTATAACTCAGAAAATATTTTTTTGTTTAATTTTTAATATGTAGAAATCGTAATTATTTCGTTGATTAAAATTTTAACCGATATAAAGATGAATTTATCGCCAGAGTCTACAAAAAAAATCGTATATGTTCAAAAAAAATTTTAATTTTTTTAAAGAAAACATATACAAATCAAAAAGTAACTGTTATTTTGTGAGGAATACATTAAAATCAAGAAATAACTGTTATTTAAAACAAAATATATAAAAATTAAAAAATAAATTTTAATATATTTGGAAAATAATAATTTACGATACCTGCTTAAAAGTAATTAAATAAAACTTATTTATTTCTTTGTCAATTCAAAACATATTATCTATATACATACTTATATTAAAGAAAGAAGACATTAGTATTAAAAATCAGGAAAAAAAATTTAAAATATATTTATATAGTTCCAGGGTTGGAAAATTTAAATTTTTTGGTATGTAAAATAAAATAAAATTACCCAGCTAAAAAAATTATATATGGTCCATATATTTTTAATATATGTTATTAGTTTAGTTAGTTTTTAATCTGATTTCTTAAGCTAAATGTTATGTACGAATATGATTTATGTGTTCTTTTAAATAATTGATTCACCTTTTGATGAATAAAATGACTTTTAGTTCGTTTTGAATTATTTGTCCAAACAAATGTTTCATTAAATACAACCTCTCTCTAAAGTCTAAAAAAAAAATTAATTTTAGTATATTAATTTATTGCACAGCAGTGCGCTTTTTTGAATCAAGAGTGTATGAATATGAACTTTGCATACTGTGGAGGGATTTCACACATACATGTATTAAAAAGTATGAATATATATAATCATATATGCCCATATACCCTCATTTTTCGGATCCGAACCATATATGGGATATCATATATGTTCCATACATATTTTTTTAGCTGGGTACTTTTTTTAAATTCCACATATTTTAAACCTTTATTAAATTTTTATATGAAAATCTAATTTAATCATTAACATTGACTCTCATTAGTCCAACGAAGCTTTGTGATATGTTGGGTATTATGCGCAAATGCAGGTGTGTAATTAGTTAAGGTTGCTTACAAATGTTTTTAAAAGAGAAATTTATTTAAGTATTATTGTGAGTAGTTATTTATAATTCATATAATTCATAATTAAGGGCACATACATATGTGTTATATGCAGATTAAAAAGTTGCTTTAGATGTGTGTGAATAAATTTCAAGGTTGGCAAACGGTATGGTAAAAATACCGATACCGATTCAAATACCGCTAAAATTAGATACCGGTATCAATACCGATACCGAAATCGGTTTCGGTTAGAAAATACCGGTATCCAGAATACCGTTTACCGATTCCCACCAAAAATAAAATTTTAAAAATATATTTCAATTAACTTAATCAAAAATAAATACCGAACAACATTGAACTTGGAGAAAAATCTTATATTTGTTAAAGTTAACAAACATTGAACCAGATATACAATTTCTTTTTAATTTTGTTGTTTTTTATTATTAATAAATGAAATGGATTAAATATTTTAAAATTGTTTGGTTATTTATTGAGCCCATACTTGTTTATACACATAAGATCTTTTTGGTGGTACGCGAATTGTTGGTTGTGAGTTTTGTGGTACGCGAACCAAAAAGGTTGAATAGCTCTGGACTAAGTCATGTGCATTTTTGCTTCGAAATATCAAATAAATCTTTGAAAAACTTCAATATTTAAAACGTTCAACTATGTGTTATCAGAATATTTACAACTAACTTTGATGTTATTTGTTCATTAATAATTATCACATGTAATTTGGCTTCAAAAGCGATACGAACTTTAGCCCGTTCAAATAAATCATAAATATAGAAACAAATTAAGTTCGAAAAATAATAATTAAAAATCAACTTAAAAAAATATTTTGTTCAATAAGAATTGAAATTACTGAACTTAAGCCCGATTTCGAAATTATTTCTGATTAAAATTCACTATGGTTCAACTAAAACTTAAAAAATGTCTCATTTTTGGAAATATTTAAAAACATATCTTGTCTTAAAGTGGCGTAATAAATTTTGGAATTTGATATTTAGAACAAAAATAGGTCTAATTCAAATATATGGTTAATGCGCTGATAAGGATAATGGAGAAAATGTCTCTAAACTTTTATATCTGAAGGTAAAGACCGCTCTCTTGAGGCGAATAAAATTACTTTCTTTAACTTTTTTAATATTAATTGTACAAGAAACTTGTTTTGTTTGTTTTTAAGTTGGCTACAAGAATATCGTTTATTGTTCGAATTGAAATATTTAAATATTCGTTTCGTCTGAATTAGGCGAGTACGAATACGAATATCTAAAAACGGCCGAATATTCGAGAATTCGAATACGAATATACAATTCTACATGTATTTCATATATGTATAATATACATACAATGTAATGTATTTATTTTTATCATATTGTTAAATTAACCAAAATGTATACTTTATATATGCAAGGTTTCAACTGCAGTTTGCGTATTTTACTTTTTTTAATATATTATTTTATTTTTAATATGAAAACGTATATAGAAACATATAAGTTTAAATGTTTTTATATTTTAATGTGAAAATACTCCCTATTCGAAGTAATTTAATAAAAAAAATAGTTTTTGCTATGTCCACTATCTGAACTAATAAATTTAGTAATAATATCGGTATACCGGTATTATAAGCTCGGTAACGGTATGTACCGGTAATACCGATACCGAAATAAAAAAAATACCGATACCGTTACCTATACCGAAATTTAAAAAATAGTTATACCGGTATCAATACCGATACCGTTGTTTGTTTCGGTTCCCAACCTTGATAAATTTGCATTAGAAAGTGCTGATCTCTGTTAAAGTCATTTATAATTAATTTCTCCTCATGCATTTTAAAACGGAAAAATATTAAATAATATAAAAAAAATCTTAAATACAAAGTGCAGCTTAAAATATTAAATTATTGCTTATGTCGAAAATAAAATCTTGGAAAAAATTCTTTAGTTGAAAAATACCCCCACTATATATAGCACTAGAGGAAAAAATAAGTCATGTATATTTTCACTTATGTTTGTATGTATGTACATATATGTATGTATATGTTATGTATGGCATAGCTGAACATATCACTCTTAGTTATTGGTTCTTTCTTTTTTTTTTTTAGTAATGGATTAAAATGTGTTACTTTATTTGAATGAGGGTCCTTAAAATTAAAATTTTACATACAACAGGATTTTCTCAACTGGCAACTCTGTTACTTGTGTTGTTTTTATTGTTGTAGTCAAAGTTAAATATTTAAACTCCCAGTAACCAACAATCAGCACGAAGTTTTTAATTTTAATCAGTATTTTTGTACCAGCAGTAGTAATAGATACTGGTACTTTGCGAACGAACTAACTTGTCTTGTTCTTGTTATTGTTTCGTTAATATGAACATTTTATAAATCACTTAAGGAGAGTAAAGTAATTGTTGTTGTTTGATGCATGCATGCGCAGAGTTTGCTAGTGTTATTTTGGTTACTCTTTCTCATATAAATTTGACTGGTATTCACCACGGAAATGTGGTGAATTTTTTAACAATTATAACAGTTTTACATTTGTATATTATTTTGCTTTTAAAGCAGTTACATTTTTAATTTTGAATATTTACAAAAATGATCCAACAAAATTGTAAAACAAATAAACATTAATACCTTTAACTCGAGAAAATGGATTTTTTTTTATTGACGATGAATGAAAGCGTTTGACACAGATACTTTCCGCTAATATTCTTACCTGTTTCCCGTAATAAAGAAAGGAAATTTTGAGCATATTAATTGAAATGTTTAGCTGATGTGATGTTTTAAATTTGCGAGATATTTTATAAGCATACATATACATATACATATTTATGAGGACAAAATTAAGAAAATGAACTCTTCAGCAATATTATATTCAAAATAAGGCAATTTTTTATAAAAAAAATTATTTTTCCATATCTCCAGTGGCTTAATTAATGCCAAAAAACATACCACTTTGCCCCAATGTGCATTTTACAGTCTCTCAGATTTTCTAAAAATAAAGTTCATACTTATAATAATGTAATAGAAGTAAGACCTTTACCTCAACAAAATTATATTATTTATTTCTTGCAACTTCAAGTCCTTCCATTACACAGTAGCATGAAATTAAAAAAGTGGTAAAAAGTACGACTATTTTAACTTATTTAAGTGATTTTGGTCAAACTAACTGCAATTAGCAGAAGAAGTATTATCATTTTTAGGCATTATATTTAGACTTATATCGAACTCTTTAAGTAGCTCGTTTTTGACATAAACCAATGATGTAAATTAAATAGGTTTCTGTCAAGAATGAGCTACTGAAAGAGTTCGATACAAGTCTAATTATATTTAAAGGCATTATGGTGCAGCACAAGGTATCTCCAAAAAATGTCAAAGTTGAAAAATGTGGGTGTTGAAATTTTTTCCGAGCTTGTAACTTTTGTAAATATCAACCGATCTGAATGATTTTTTAATGGAGCAATGATCGTTGAAAGACAAAAACAAAACATGCATTTATTTTCTCTTAAGGATATGGCTTTTTTTCTCTTTTTGCTTTTTTTTTTGATTTTATTTAAGACTAAAAAATTCAAAAACTAAAAGAAATACCGAAGCAAAAAACCGCCAAAATGAAAAAGAGCTTAAATGAAAAATATCAGCAAAAATAAATCATTGAAAGTAAAACAAACGGACGCCACTAAAATCGCCAAAATGAAAACAGCACCAAAACTAAAAGAAATCATTTAAAATAGAAAACAATCGCAAAAATTGCCCAAGCCCGAAAGAATATCACCAAAATGTAAAAAGCGCTTAAATGAAAAATATCACCAAAAATAAATCATCAAAATTAAAATAGGTCGCAAAAAAAACCAAAAAAATCGCCAAACGAAAAAGCGCCAAAACTAAAAAAATCGTGTAATCTAGAAAATCGGAAAAATTGCCCCAGCCCGAAAGAAAACCACCAAAATGAAAAAAGCACCAAAACTAAAAAATCGCTTAGGTTAAAAAAAACGTTGAAACCCAAAAAAATTGCCTAAGCGCAAAAAAGCATCAAAACTAAAAAAATCGCTAAAAACCGAAAAAACAAACGGTAAAACGAAAATTAATCGCTTAAACTAAAAAACCTTAAGAAAAAATTTTTTATACATATATGTACATATATACATATATATATCATAAAAGATTTTTGATTACATAGCCTAACGTTCGTATATCATTACATATACAATGTCCTTACGGAATCGTTCGCGTGAGAGTCAAAGTCGCACTTTACTGAATTTATTTATTGTGAAACTCTCGCACGCATTGAGGGACATACGAGCTTAAAAAAATGTTCTATCGCTACCTAATGCACAACAGAGGCCCGCGTTAAAAAAAGTTTTTAAACAGAAATAATTCATAGTCAGGCTCAAGTTCAGTAATTTCAATTCTTATTGAATGAAATATTTTTATTAATTAATGTGAGTTTCTAAAGAAGAGAAGAAAAATTAAACTTAGACTTTAAGCTGGGGGCAATACCGATACTTTTCTGTGCACCCACGCACTTCATCAGCACCCTAGTCTATCTACTTGGGCAGAGATTCTTATTAACATCAGCTATTTAACTTAAATTTACAATGAAACAAAGTAACTTAAGACCACTACAATAATACTTACATGCATATACCGATGGTACATCGAATAAGTAAAAAATAATTAATGTGATGATCGTAAGAGATAAGCAAGAATAGTTAAACATACTTAGGTAGAATAATATAATTTCGTGCTAACCTAAATAGAAAAATGAAAAAAAACAGAAAATTAATAGTGATACTTATAAATTTGTTTACCAAAGGTAAATCAATTGTATACACAACAATCGTTTCTCATATTCCGTTTCATTGAAAATTTAAGTTAAATAGCTGATGTTAATAAGAATCTCTACCCAAGTAGATAGACTAGGGTGCTGATGAAGTCCGTGGCTGCAAAGAAAAGTATCGGTATTTCCCCCAGCTTAAAGTTAAGTTTAGAAACTCACATTAATTAATAAAAATATTTCATTCAATAAGAATTGAAATTACTGAACTTGAGCCTGACTATGAGTTATTTCTGATTCAAATTCACTACAGTTCAATTAAAGAATCTAAAAAATTTCTCACAAAATTTTTTTAAGTTTAAGTAATTTTTTTTAAGTTGCAGTAAATTTTTACAAAATTCTATTAAAAATTACTTAATATGAATAAAAAATAAAAAGTTCATATCTTTAAAAAATAGTTCATAAAAATACACAAAAAAATTCTTACATTCCAGGACAAGTTTACTGGCTTAATCGAAATATTTACCAAAACTTGGAAAATGGTTTAAAAGTTTAGGGAAAATGTAGCCTAAGAACTAGTCAAGCTGATTTTAAATCAAAATATTAATCTTAGGATTTGACTTACTTGAAAGATATAAAAAGTTATTCTAAATTTTAGAAAAATATTTACCAGTTTTAAGTATTTTTTCTTTAAATTATAGAATATATATTTTGTGTGCATTAAGCAAAAAATCTAAGTAAATTTTTCATATTTTCGAGGAATATTTGAACTTGAAATATAATTGTTTGAAAATAAAATAAAATTTTAAAACTAAAAAATTTCAATTCTTATTCAGGCTGCCTTGTTAGGCAATTGGTTAGAGTGCTTGCCTATCAGTCGGAATATAATCTGAAGATATAATAAAAAATATACCATGTGGTATAGAATTTAATGAAAAATAAAAATAAGTACCAGAATTAAAGACATAAAAAAAACTTTGAAAAATTTACTAAATTTGAGATCAAAGATGAAAATAATTTTTTTGCAAAGTTCCAAATTTAATGGGAAAATTTTACTTAATTTTAAGAAAATTTTACTCAAATATAAAAATATAATTACTATAAACTAGTTCATTAATGAACAAGAAATTTAGTAGGTTTCAAGTAAAAACAGCTTTAACGCCATACGAAAACTTTTTTTACTCAAATTTAAAAAAATTTCCAAAGTTTTAGTTATTTTGTTTTGAAAGTATGTTTTAGTGTATGTATACAAAATTTTCTAATGAAACATTCACCCCTTTTGTGAGGTGGAGAATTTCGCTCTCTTGAGTCCGTGTTGTATCTGCAACTCCTATCCAACACATCAAGTTTCAACCTCCCAGGGGTAAAGGAAGAACCCTAGCATAAGCCATGTAGCCATGTGTGTTTTCAATGCAATAAATAATAATATAATATTGTACACAAAATGCCCAAACATTCTACTCATGTGATTTATTCATTTTTTAGCACAAGGACTCTTAATCATTTAATTTAAAATAAATGTCATTTTCACTAAAAAAAAAGATAAATTATAAATTACCCCCATATGTCACATTCAGTCAAGAATATTAATATTCTAAGCTTGCAGCCAGCCAAAAAAAAAATTTAAGAAAATTGAAGCCTTTCCGGCCATGATCGCTTGGCTATTTTAAGGTCTGCCTGCATGTGTGTTTTTTTTCTAGTTTTTTTTCTATTATCTATAAGCTTTATAAGTTTAGAAAAGAATCTATTGATTTATAAGAAAATAAATCGAATTTTGACCTTTATCACATGTCTTCACACTTTGTTTATTTTTCGTAATGTTTCTAATTTTTTTTCTTGTTTTTTCTTCTGGGTTTCATGGCATATTGAGATGCCTTAGAAGTTCACGGTTTAGTGGTAAGAAACCGAAAGAAGAAAAAACCCCTTAAGCCAACTTTACTTGCAACACACTCTAATACTGAAGTATCGTATCTAAATGGTAAGTTTGTGTGTTTTGTAAAAAAAAAAGGTTAGACGATGTATATTAACTGCAGTAATAGCAAAAAAATAACAAACGCAAGTATTGAGTATTTTAAATTTTATTAAATAACAAACCGGTGTTTGTAACCAGTTGTGGTACTTTTTTTTTTTTTGTAAAGTTTTAGTTTTGCTTAAATGTCCTCATCGTTCGTTGTGTCGTCGTCATCGTTGTGGTGTATCTTAATTGTATTTTGCAGTTTTGTTTTAAAGTGCTCATCTCTTTTTAAAGACTTTATATCTTTTTTTTTTCTTGTCGTTTATTTTGTTTCTATTTTATTTCTTGCCATTAAAATGTTGTTCCTTATAAAATGTTAAAATGTTGGTTGTTCTTTAATGCAACCAGAGAGTCAGAGCATTTGCTGCTGCCATTAAAACTGCAAAAGCAACAGGAACAAAAAGCAGCCAGCAGTCGCAGCATCTGCAACAGCAAGCAACTGCTACGTACGACATTATTAACTAAAAAAAATTAACAAAAAAAAAAAAAAAGAATAACGACGAGTAGTAATAATAGCAGCAGCATGTTGTTCAACTTGTTATAACTATTTGCCATTTCTTACCAACAACCATAAAAAACAACAACAACAACAACAGAAACAGCAGCAGCAGCAACAACGATAATAATAACACGAAAAAAATTGCTAAATTTAGAATATGAACTATCGTCGTCGGTGTTGCCTCTTCCGATGCATTTCTTAACACACTCACAAAAATATATTCGTGTAATTCAGGGGTCCAAACGTCGCTTTCGATAACTACTTGATTCGATCCCAATTTTTCAGTTTGAGATTATGGCATTACCATAATATAACATTAATTCGATAGCTAATGACATTATCTCAAACTGGAAAAAACGTGATCGAATCAGCACGTTATCGAAGGCGACGATGAAAAAATTAAAAACTATCATTTATCTTTAATATCCAATGCAAGCAAAAAGGCAATGAAATATTGCAAAAAGCCCTTAACAAAAAACATTAAAATGTTTGCGGTCATATGGTAAAAGTTGTGTTACATCGATTCAGTGTTCCCAGTTTTAGGGGATTTTTCCCCAAATTGGTTATTTTTTTTCACGATTGGGGATGAAAATTTCGTATTGGGGATCTGGGAATTTGTTGGCGATGTAACCAAATTTGAGAGGATTATTTAGGGATTTTTTTTATAACTGAAGATCAAACAAGAATGATTTTTGAACAAAGAAATATGCGTCTGGCAAGTCTAAAAATGTGTGTTACTATTCATAGTGTATGGTTTTTAATAAAGACGAACTATGAAGGCAGAATAATGAACACTACCAAAACAAAAATACGCAACAAAATGCTAAACGACTTTTTTGAAGCACTTCTTAGAATAAACACACACTTTAAAAATAATTCAAGTTGTTGTGACGAATTTAAACCTGCTGCTAAATGCTAAAGCTTTTTAATACATACAAGTATTAGGTACGAGATGAATCAGAAGATTTCGATTCTAAAATTTTTGAAATGGTAAACTTTGTTTAAAAATTTTTTTATACTTGTGTATATTACACATACACAAAAAAAATGCATAGGTTATATTTCCTAAAATTATGGCATAATTTTAACTAAGTGAAAGGGTAGAATGGCATTTACAAAGTTTTTTAGATAATTCAACAAAAATTTTAGTTGATTTCTATGTTCGAAAAATCAACTAAAATTTTGGTTAAATCTCCTTAACGACCAGGTAAATTCGTATATTTACTCTTTGTGAATTATCTAAGTAGCAAAGTAAAATTATACATATGGATTTTGGTTAAATTAACTATTTATAATTGGATAACGGTCATGAATTTTAGCTACCTTCGCGATATAAAATAATCAAAGATTTTTTGCATTCGTCAATAGTTTATTATTAATTTATTAGAAAGTGTTGTAATATGTATTACATATGTAGGTATGTACACAAATATATTCATAAGAAAACTATATTTATTTTCACTTTTTCAAATTGATTAAATTTACAGAACAGGACCGATTCTTTTTGGAATTTATCCACATCCATTTTAAAATCTTTCTGTCTTTACACAAAAACGCCTAACAAAAAATGCATGCATACCGGCTTCTGGACATACACCCTTCACTTTAGCACATGCTCTCAAACCATAACGAAAAACTTACATACCATACGAGAACCATCACAAATGAGTTACTGTACCCATTCCGCACTCAGTGTGATGAGCTACAGCGCTGGCAAAAGTGTTTTACCTGTACCAGGTGGTCTGTCCAAAAGCACGCCCTTTGGTTAAGCTATTCGCAGGGCATCTAAAAGTTCTGAATGCTTAACGGGTTATTAAATACCTTCTGTAATTTATTTATCCAAGACGCCAACCATTTCACAAGTATCCTGGAATTTTTTTGACCATTATTAGTGATACTAAGCGATCAACACAGTTGAGAAGAATTCTATAAAAAGCAGAACTCTCGTTGCGCAAGGCAACATGCCACAAATACAACGAAGATAGCCGGGTTAAGTTTGTTTATCTGTAATACATAATTAAAAACAATTATTTTAAATAAATTTAAGCATTTTGAAAATTTCATGTATAGCTACATACCTTCTTCAAAAATATTCTTTTGACAATGAAATAGAAAACAATTCAATACTAATAATTTCGAAGAAGATACCTAATTATAGTAGTTATATTAACACGAATTCTAGGTAAAGTGTAATGCACAAATTACCTAACTGCAGAGTTAATAAAAACCAAGTTTTTTACTTTCATATAAAAAAGTTACCTATGCAAGCTTAGTTAATATTACCTCTTATATTTTTTTGTGTGTATGTATTTTTTTCTTTACAAGTTTTACAAGTACAAATTAAATTTATATGAACGAAAATATACTCGTAGCTATCGATATAAATGAATTTTAATGAATAAATATGTTAGTTTTGTCATTATTTTTCAGATAAAATTAAAAAAAATAAAATAAAAAAAAATAATTTTTTTTTCACATAAGAAAAAATTTTAATAAAAAATCAATTGGGGGATTTTTGGAGATGAGAAATCGAAAATTGGGGATAAGTTCTAGAAAAAAACTGGCAACACCGCATCGATTAAAAATGTAATTGAAAATTATGTCGTTAAGCCAGGTTTACATCTATGTGTCATGTGCCACACAAGCGTAAAAAAAACGTAACCAATAACTACTAATGAAAAACTGTTTGACTCAGATTTGTATTTATGAAGTTAATCAGTTTCATACATAATTAATAGACAATTTTATAGAATGATGATGATTGCAAACTGTTTAAATCAATAAATGCATGTCTAAATCAAGCAGTTTTTCATTAGTTTTACGCAAATGGCACACAAGAAATGCCATTTGTAAACTCAGCCTTTGTCAGCAAATAATAAATTGGCATTTATGCGTGGCGTAACACCACCAAAAAAAAAGCGACATAATTTTCGATTTTAACTTTTCGACTAAAATCGATTATTTGCGTTTGTATATAATCCATTTTCGTAAAAAAAAACAAAGTCCAAATAAATTCAGTGAAGTGCGACTTTGACCCGCGCACGAAGAGTTCCGTACGGACACAACAGTTGTAATTAAATACGAACTTTAGCCTATATAAAATATGGTTTTTGCATATTTTTTTCGTTTTTGACGTTTTTTTAATTTTTGCGATTTTTATTGGCGATGTTTTTAATTTTAGCGATTTTTTCATATGTGCGATTTTTTTTTTGGTTTTTAGCGATTTTTTTTCTGTTTATGGAGTTTTTTTTCACTTTGGCAATTTTATTAGTTTTGAAACTTTTTTTCTCGTTCTGTAGATTTTTTTTTTGGTTTTTGGCGTTTTTTTATTTTTTGGCGACTTTTTTCGTTTAGGCGATTTTTTTTTTTAATTTTGGCAATTTTCGGTTTGTGGAGTTTCTTCATTTTGGCAAATTTTTTCATTCAGGCGATTCTTTTAGTTTTGGCACTTTTTTCGCATTTTGGAGATTTTTTTTTTGGTTTTTGGCGTTTTTTTCAATTTGGGGATTTTTTTGATTTTTTACTCTCACCGTTTTTGAAAATTACAAGAGTTTACCTCTTACGGTTTTCAAGATATAGCAATTTGTCAAAATTACATAGTCAAAATTGCATTAACTGATGGACCGCCCTTTTATTTTAAATTTTTTAAATTTTAGTGTAAATTGTTGTAGTCTATACAAAAATACACTAATTTCACAAATTGCAAGTGTCAATATTCATATGTACATACAATTGTATGTATATTACATGGGATTTTAAAATTTTTCGTTGCTCCTTTTGGAACAGGTCCGTAGCTCTTACGGTTCCTGAGAAAATAGCGTGTCACGGACAGACGGACAGCGTAGCGCAAACAATAGGGTTCCTTTTTTCACCTTTGGTGTGCGAAACCCGAAAATACTTTTTTTGGCGGTTACAGCGCGATTTGTAAATACATAAATCTAAAGGCTCAGTTAGCCAACTGTAATGTAAAGTAACTGCAACAGTAGGAAACAGCTGATCGATATTGTTATGGGAAAAGTAATGAAAATGGTTATAGAGATGTAATGTAACATAACCTACTTTTCATATACAAATATCGATCAGCCGTTTCCTACGTTGCAGTTACATTACATTACAGTCGGCTAACTGAGCCTTAAGTCAAATTCCTAATTTTTACCGTGTATGTTAAATTAAATATAAGTTCATTATTTGAAATTTATATTTTTTTTTCGTTGTAACTGCCACCGGTCCTTATTTTTTAAAAGACTCTATTTGATTTATAATCATTTAAATACTTAAAATAAATACTTCACATATATTGTCAACTATTTTTTAATACATATATATTTAAAATCATACATATATACATAAATATCAAATCGAAAAAAAATTCTGCGGCAAAATCTTTATTGGTATTTGAAAATTTAATTTTGCCAATTATGCAACATGCAAGCATAATGCCAACGGAAAAGCCAAGAATATAAATATTTTCTTAGCTGAGAACTTTAAAATTACTCCTAATGCGAATATTAATTACATGTTTATTAAAATATGTTTGTACAATACAATATGTTTGTAAAAATATGTATATGCATACATACATTGTATATCGTATTCATCATACCACCCAGTCAACCTTAAAGCGAAAATTCGTTCAGGATCCATGGAGGCAGGTGGGCTCACTTTTGGTTACGGTTTTGAGAGTCCATTTATACGTATGTCGTATATGCTACACCCTGGGTTGATGTTGACTTGACGCTCTTTAGAGTTACTAGTGTGATAAGCATATCGCTACTTTAATATAGAAAAGCCTTAACTCATTATTTTTTATTTTTTAATCGAGATTTATGATTTTCAATACATTACATGTTCTGCTAATAAAAATAATATATACACATATATGTTATATAAAAATATAATGATTTAGGGCCTTTCTATATTAAGGTAACGAAATGTATGCTTAGCAGTTGTTTTCTTGTTACAGAGATCGGTCAGTAGCGTCGTATAGAGAAAAAAAATTGCCTGTGATAAACACGTTTAATTAAAAAAAAACGCCACATTTTATTAAACATTTAACTGATTCAATTAAACTTATGTTAAAAATTTAATTTTATTAAAAGTTTAATTGACTTAATTAAATGTTTAGTTGATTTTTGGTTTTTTTTAATTCAATTACCCAATTCAGAAAGTCATAAGTCATAAGTGATAAATTACTATTTAAGACCAAATAGCACCGTTGCGAACGGGTGTTCCAAAACGAGCGACGAAAACTTTTAAAATCCCATGTAATATACATACAATTGTATGTACATATGTTTATTGACACTTGAAATTTGTAAAATTAGTGTATTTTTATACAGGCTACAACAATTAACACTAAAATTGAAAAAAAAATCAAATTAAAGGGTGGTCCATCAGTTACTGCAATTTTGACTTTGTAATTTTGACAAATTGCTATATCTTGGAAACTGTAAGAGTTAAACACTTGAAATTTTCAAAAACGGTCAAATTAAATAATTCGAAAATTATAAAATCGCCAAAAATTTTAAAAAATCGTCAAAATAAAAAAAAAACGCTTAAATTAAAAAAAAACACCAGAAACCGAAAAAAATCGCCAAAACGAGAAAAACGTGTCAAAACTAAAAATAAATTTCTACCAAGACAAAAAACACCAAAAACCGCAAAAATAGCCAAAACAAAAACAAATGCTTATATGAACAAAAATCGCCAAAAATTAAAAAAAATCGCCTAAATGGAAAAAAATCGCCAAAATCAAAAAAAATCGCCAAAACGAAAATAAATCTCCAAAATTAAAAAAAACGCCAAACACCGAAAGAAATCGCCAAAACAAAAACAAAATTGTCTATATGAAAAAAAATCGGCAAAATCCACAAAAATCGCCAGAATTAAAAAAAACGCCAAAAACCGAAAAAAATCGCCAAAACGAGAAAAAGTGTCAAAATGAAAAAAAATCACACCATGACAAAAATCCGCAAACATCGCCAAAACAAAAAAAAATTCTTATATAAACAAAAATCGCCAAAAAATTAAAAAAAATCGCCTAAATGAAAAAAAACCGCCAAATCAAAAAAAAACGCAAACATTAAAAAAAACGCCAAAAACCGAAAAAAAATCGCCAAAACAAAAAAAATTGCCTATATGAAAAAAAAATCGCTTAAATGAAAAAAATCGTTAATATCGCCAAAATTAAGTAAACGCCAAAAACCGAAAAAAAATCGCCAAAACGAGAAAAAAAGTGTCAAAACTAAAAAAATTGCCACAAAAAAATAAAAAAAAATAAAATATATATAAAAAATAAAAAAATCGCCTAAATGAAAAAAAATCAAAAAAATCAAAAAAATCGCAAGAACGAAAAAATCGCCAAAATTAAAAAAAACGCCAAAAACCGAAAAAAATCGCCTAAACAAAAAAAATTGCCTATATGAAAAAAATCCCCAAAAATAAAAAAATCAGCAAAATAAAATAAATCGCCAAAATTTAAAAAGCACCAAATTAAACATAATGCCAAAAACCTAAAAATTGCACTAGAGAAAAAAGTATGCATTTTTTCACAAAATTAATATGTACCTACATACCTATCTCTTTGCTTATGTATGTATCTCTATACTATATAAACGCACTTTGGTAAAGGGTATATAAGATTCGGCACAGCCGAATATTGCGTTCTTACTTGTTTATTAAACAATTTTATATTTCACTCTACTTTGTGTCGTCATAAAAATGTTTACTGCTCTTCTTAATCAATGTGATTGAGGTAGGCCATGTGCGTGTTTGTTAGGTGGTGAATAAGTTTTCTACTAAGTATCATGACTACTTATGTTTGTACATACGTGTGTATATATGTATATATGTATGCACATATTTATTTATGCACTATATGTATATGTAAGTAACGTGAACATGATTGTTTATGTTTTGATTTTATATTTTTTTTACTGCTGTAACTGAAGCAAAAAAGCCGGTTTCTACATTTTTTATAACAAAAGCTGTTAAAAAAAGTAACTCTCTGCTGTTAAGTAAGAGAATTTAAAGCATTTCTATACATATATTAACTGTTATACGGCTGGTGAGTAAAGTTTCCTGTTCGAGGTGCCAGACTGTTGTGTGAAGGAAATAAAAAAATTTAAGTATGTATGTATGCACGCATTAAGGCGGGTCGATGAAAAAATATAAAAAATATGAAATCTGCATTAAATTCTTAGAGAATTTCCTGAAGAAAACATGGGCTTAATATCAAACACTTTACCGCGCTTCTGAAACTTAAAAATTATTTCCTCTAATTATATAATAGTATATACATACATTTGTATAAAGTACAAGTTTTTTTTTAAGTAAAAACTATTACATTATAAAAATACAGTCGAATCCAGATTCGCGTAAATGTATATTTTTGTATATTTTTTTTTTAATTGCGAAATAAAATTTTTATATGAAATAATTCTGCAAAAAAAAACCGAAAACTCAAACAAAATGTGTTGTTCAAACTCGAGTCTTTCCAACAAAATAAAATTTTGAAAATCTGTTGTTTAAGAAGAATTACGCAGCGAGACCAACTATTTACAACCCAAAGGCGCTATTGCCGTTCTCAAAACGCGCTAGAACGCGCTAAGTTACAACATTGTCAACTACTTATAGAAAAAACGCACTATTTTCATACGCGCTAAATTAAATTTTAATAAAATTCGATGTATGTATCAGTAAATAAAAAGTTTTTAGTAACCCTTTTTCAGATTTTACAATATTGCTTCTTCGAAATCATAGCCTAAATAACTAAAATTATTATTATTAATACAGAATCAGAATCGCCTTCCAAATAATCGAAATCCTTAGGTTTTATTTTAATTTTATTTGTCAAACTGTGTAACAACATATATGTGACAGCGCATAGAGAAAGGGACCTAAGGGTAAAAAATCAATTTTCACTTTATTTTTGATGTGGACAACATCTGAGCATCGAATGACACCGATCCCATGCCCCAAAAGTGTTCCCTCCCAGAGATATGCGCGTTTTATGAAATACACCAAATATGCACGTATTTAAATCTTTAAAATGGCTCTCCTGAACAAACCCGATTTTTACCATTAGGTCCCTTTCTATTTTGCGCGTCACATATGTACATATGTAAGTTGTCATATAGTTTTGCGATTCAAATGTTTTTTGTACTTTAGCTAGAACGGATGCTTAATAAGTTATGTAAACTTTTTGGGTCATTAAGACATATTTTTAGTTGTGAAATTTTAAAAACATTTGCCATTTACAGTATTAAAATGCGTTTTTAATTCTAAGCACAGTCAAGGCAATTTTATTTGCGATAGCTGAATCAATAACCAACTTAAAAATTTTTATCAGAGTCTTGGATACTAGAAAATTGTTGAATTTGTACAAAAAAAGTAAAAAAATATTGAACTGAAATGATGTTATTGACCTTTTCAAAACGCGCTAATTTAGCGCGTTTCTTATTAAAAGCGTTAAGACGAAAAAAAACGCGCGTTTGGCATAGTTAAAAAGCACTATATCTAGCGCGAAACGTGCTAAATTGACATCGCTGGAATTACGTGATACATATGTATATAAATTTTATTTTAAATCGGCGTGCCTTCTTCCATTTCTTAAATGAAAGATTGTGTATTTTTCAGAGCTCAAGGTGTGTGTTAAATTTTGTAAAATTCGGCAAAGTTTATTTAACCACTCAAATTAAAATATTAGATTTTAATAGGCGTTACTCCACCCATTTTTTTAAATGGAAGATTGTGTCTATTCCAGAGCTCAAGGTGTGTGCTCTATATAGCTTTGTCAGTCCGTGTGTAATTTTCATAATATTAATATTTGACACTTAAAGTTTATATATTTTTGGTCCTTATGAATAAGGAAGACTAATAAGCGATGTCCGTAGGCCCCTCTGTCAGTCTGTCTTTATGTGAAATCTGTTTCCCAAAGCTTTCAGAAGAGTTTAAGACTGTATCTGTAACGGCCCGGTTTCAGAGTTGGAAAATTTATACTTTTTTGCCATATAAAAGCAACTAGCTGAAATTAATTTTTGTTTTTTTTTGTTATTTAAACCTATTTTATATTTCAGTTAGAATTAAGTTGATATTAAAAATCAAAAAGATGATTACAGGGTTGGAAAATCGAATTTTATTTTGCTGTATAACAGCAGCCTACTGAAACAAAATTTTCCTTTTCTTTATAAATTAAATATATTTTATAATTAGAGAGAAATATTTTTTTAAAAGATATCAGAATAAACTAAAATCATTATTTCAGGCTTGAAAAATTTAATTTATTTTTATAAAAAAAATCAGGTCAATTTATTTTTATTTCTTTAAAAATTAAAAAAAAATATGTTTTAGAAAGAAAAGTTCAGTAGACCAAATTATAAAAATAAAAGGCACCGCTCCAGAGCTGGAAAACTGAAACTTTTTTGGTACCTAAATTAAACAATTGTTAATTAAACACATCTTTTTTATATTAAAGAAATAAAAATATTCATATTAAAAATATGAAAATTTAAAAAAATATAGTTCCAGGGTTGGAAAATTTAAATTTTTTTTGTATATAAAAAATAACTAAGTAAAACCATTTTTTTTTTGTTTTTAATTAAACAAAGTTTGTATATTAGAAAAGTCTTTACTAAATTTGTATATGATAATATAATTTAAACATAAACATTGGCACTCATTAGCCTAACGAAGCTTTGTGATATGTTGCGTATTATGTGCAAATGCAGGTGTGTAATTAGTTTAGATTTATTTTAGATGTGGGTGAATAAATTCCCGTTAGAAAGTGCTGATCTATGTTAAAGTCATGTATGTAGATTAGAGTGGCCATTAGTTGTATGGAGAATTCAATGTAATTTTTTTCTGTTTAGTTTTCTTATAATTAATATATGTATGAAATAATTTAATAGATATAAACTCCTATTTTACCTGCTTAAAAAAAATTTCCATATAAATATAATTTTGTTACATAAAATTGTTGGTATTTCCTCATTATTCTCTAAACTATTAATTTTAGCAAAAAACTTTCTTTGAAACTAATTTTGTTGACTTAAAGAGCTAAAATATTGCCATATGTGATATTCTCATAAAATGATTTTTAAGAAAGATAGTCACATCATGCAAAAAATTACATTGAAAAACGGGCTTGAAGGCCAACTGTGAGGGGTGGACACACCTCCTAAAACACAATTTATCGCTATGAATTTTTTTTGTATTTTTGTTTACACAAAACTGAACCGATTGAAGGCGGGAGGTGATTATAAAATAAATAAAAAATAATAAATAACGGCCACTCCAATATACATACTCCATATGTAGTTCGGTGTAGGGTACATAAGATTTGGCACAGCCGAATGTAGCACTCTTACTTGTTTTTTTTTTCCTTAAAATTATCACAACTTTAAGTCATAATCACAACCACTGATTTACTTAAACATTTAATGATCATTTTAATTTCGTTTTTTTTTGCTTTTGCACACAATTGGAAAACACCCATTATTGTTGGGGTTTTAAATTCCATTTCTGGAATTCTTTTAATTAAATGCAAGAGAAAAGTTTTGCAATCAAAATTTTTCGAAAGGCTACTTATTAAAATTATGCCCCTAAATGAAATCCACTCATAATGTTTAATTATTAATCTTTTATTATTGGATGTTGCTAGTTAATTATGTTATTTGTAAAAAAAAATAATAATAATAATAATTGAACAAATTTTACAACATAAAATTACCAAAAACACTTTACGACATTACCTTAGACCTCAAATTTAAACACAATAAATACTTTTTTAATATACGAGTACAATAGATATTCAGTTTTAAGCAAAAAAATTAAATTTTGCAGAAGCAGGTATGAATTAACAGAAAACAAAATCATGCCTCAACCCACATCATTCAGTCATTTAACTGGGCACTACCTAATATTTCTCTTAAAACATGGTTGAAGTGGAAAATTTTTATGTATGCACTCGCATTTGGTAGTCGTCTGACGTTCCAAAAGCAATAACTCGTTAAAATCCAATTAGGTAAGTTTGGTCATAAAGCATTTTGCCATAAACTACTGTTTAATAATCATTCTACCTACAACCAGCAAACGGGGCAGCTACTAAAACCAGGATTTATAACTTGTAACAACTACAACCAATAACAAATAACGTCTGAATCCAAAAAATGCCATTCACAATCTCCAAACTACACAGAGAGAAAAGTACACAGAAAAAACAAAATATAATTTTTAGTAATCAAATTCATTGAATAATAAAAAATATTTTGTATGAATGCGGCGCTAGAAATTATTTTGAAAATTCTGCTAACAATTGTGTAAAAATTTTAAATTTAACAGTGTTCGGCTGAGAGAATTTGTTATTTATGAGTGTTGGTGTTTATCAGGCTTGTTGATTGACACAACCAGCGTGACCGTTTGACCGACTAAAATGTCAAGTTGCCACTTTTTCAGCTGCCTTGCCACTTTATGTCCCACTTTTTTTAAAGTGAATTATATAATAATACATTAAAAATAAGTTTTTTTTAGTGTATTTATATCGTTTTTAGGGTTCCGTACACCAAAGGTGAAAAAGGCACCCTATTGTTTTCGCTACGCAGTCCGTCTGTCTGTCTATCCTATTTCCTCAGGAACCGTAAGAGCCTGACCTGAAATTTGGACAGAGTATGTAGAACCTTGGCCGCTACAACATTAAATACATGAGATTTAAAATGTAAAGGGTGTTCCAAAACAAGCAACGAAAAATGCTAAAATACCATGTAATACACATACAATTGTATGTACATATGTATATTGGCACTTGAAATTTGTAAAATTAGTGTATTTTTATAAAGACTACAACAATTAACACTAAAATTAAAAAAAAAAATTTTAATTAAAGGGTCCATCAGTTAATGCAATTTTGGGAACTTGCTATATCTTGGAAACCGTAAGAAGTAAACTCTTGAAATTTTCAAAAACGGTAAAACAAAAAGTCCGTAAATTATAAAAACGTCAAACTCAAACAAATAATCGCCAAAAATTTAAAAAAATCGCCAAAATGTCGCAAAATTTGAAAAAATCGTCTAAATGAAAAAAATCGTCAAATCAAAAAAAGCGCTGAAAACCGAAAAAAAGTCGCCAAAATGCAAAAAAGGCACCAATAACAAAATAATTGTATATATGAAAAAAAATAGCCAAAATGAAAATAATCTCCAAAAATAAAAAAAATCGCCAAATTGAAAAAACGCCAATAACCGAAACAAATTGCCAAAATGAGAAAAAAGTGTCAAGACTAAAAAGAGGACATAAATAAAATAAGTCACAAGAGTACGAAATGCCACAAACCAAAAAATCGACATAACTAAAGAAATCGTCTATATGAAAAAAACCGCCAAAATTAAAAAAATCGGCAAAATTAAAAAAACGCCAAAAACCGAAAAAATCGCCAAAACGAGAAAAAAAGTGTCAAAACTAAAAAAATTGCCAAAATTAAAAAAAATTCAAGAACCGAAAAAATCGCCCAAATACAAAAAATCGCCTATATGAAGAAAATGGCCAAAATTAAAAAAATCGCCAAAATAAAAAAATCGCCTAAATTAAAAAAAGTCAAAACCCAAAAAAATCGCCAAAACGAGAAAAAAAGTGCAAAAAGAAAGGCGCAAATAAACGCAAAAACCCCAAAAACTAAAAAAACGTTTAAAAGCAAAACGCTTTCTCGCAAAAACGAGAAAAAAGCTATATTATATATAGGCTAAACTTCGTATTAAAGTGCATACATATTAGAAAATGCTCGAAAAGTGACTCATTTCAACCACCACTTTTGCAATAAGTTTTAACTTTTATTTAAATGACATATATTTAACAGCTGACAGTGTTACCAGACGGGCGGGTTTGAAACCTCATTAAATGCATAAGCGTTAAATTGAAAGAAAGTCGTCCAAATGTGCAACTATATCGTAAAATCTAGAAATTTTGTTAAGTTTAGATAGTTTTTGACTAACAACATATAATATTAGTCAAAAGTTAATTTCAAGCGGAATTAATTAAAATTTGTCAATAAAAATTTCATTTATTTGACAAAATTATATACTGTTAATTTTTGCAATTCTGTTGTACCATATTATCAGTTTTATAAAAAGTGCGACAACTAACAACTCTTTTTTTTATTGATTCAAACAAATTTGATGTTTCAATTCTATTTTTAACCGACTTCAAAAAAATAAGGAGGATGTTATCAATTCGTCTGAATTTTTTTGACATTTTTACTTCGTAACTTGGTGCATTTTAAACCGATTGTAAAAACTCTTTTTTCTTCTGAAAGGGGATAGCGTTTAATTGCTCCTATTATAAAAAAATATGCGGGTATACGCCCACAAAAGTTTTTATTTGATTTTATGATATCCAACTCTGTTGATTGCTGCGAAACCTGGAAAACACCTTTAGCTCTTGTAATTACACAATTTTAACTTTAAAAAATTGGGCGGGGCTACGCCAATTAAAATTTATTATTATATTTCACGTGGTTCTACTTAACCGAGTCTTATGAAACTTACCACACACTTTGAGCTCTAAAATAGACAAAATATTCCATTAAATATATTACAAAATATATTATTACGTGTATGATGATGTAAAGCCCTAAATTATGATTAACTTTTCTTTCAGTGTATTCTTAATATTGTCTTGTCTGTTCTTGTGTAATTTTTTTAACAAATAAGTCTGATGCATTCTTAGAAAAAATATAACATTTAACAAAGGTTTTTTGTTTAGTGCAGCGCTGATGGGAACCACCCTTGAAGAAACATTAAATTATGACCTTGTAATAAGGAAGTTCTGTTTCTATTCTCAAGCCAAATGAAAAGAAAAATAATTTAAAGTTTAACAAAAGATACTGACAAATGCGACTAAAACAGTAAAATAATTACAATTTCAACAACAAACTGAAGTCATAACTCACTCAATAGAGGTGCACCAATAGTGTTGCTGTTTGAAAGTTCATCACCCGAGATATTCAGCAAAAAATTACATAAAAATATATAATATAATATACTATATAATATATATATATTATATAATACATAATACATATTAGCTAACACACTAATGTTTTTTTTAAATATATTGAGGAACTTATTAAAATTTAAATTTATTAAATTAGATTTTCATATAATAATTTTATTAGAAAGAATATGTTATATGTAACATGTTTAATTAAGAAGAAAACAAATTTTATTTACCCCTAGTCTTTAACTTAAAAATTAAGTATGTATTTAGCTAATTTTTATTTAAAATTAAGCTGTAATTAAATAAGATTTAATTTTTTCAGTCGTTAATTAAGGTTCCTATTAAATTACGCTGAAAGTACGGCAGCAGTAAAAAATTTCCAAATATTATGGAAACCTTTCCAAAGAACAGCTGTTAAACAAACATAAACAAAAAAAGTTGTGTTATAAAAATGCGGAAAATAAAATTGCATAAAAATACATTTTATGCAATCAAAGGAGCATTAAAATGCATTTTTCTATTTATTTATACCATGATACAAAACTATTGCTTAATTCACAGCAATTTGAATCGTGTATTTGTGTATCAAATACACTTTTTGTTTTTTAATTGTTAACACCCTCTGTGTAGTGTATTAATGTATTTTGTATTTTTAATTTAATTCTTAATGAAAAAAGAAGAACAAGCTATATACAAATTCTCTCAGAGAACTTCTCTCTGAATACAACATTTTAAAAACATATGAAATAATAGTGTATAGTGTATTTAATTTTTTTATGAAAATTTCATACAACAAATGTTACACTCTTGTATTTAATATGATAATACAATCGATACAGAGATACAAGAGTTTTCTGAATTAAGCATATGAATTGTATTGTTATATATTAATCAAAATTAAACGAAATTTTTTGTAATACAACATGATGTACATGTACATGTTTTGAATAAACACACACAAGCACAATAACATATGGTATGCTCGTAAGACTAAAGTGTGATTTAAGTACACAAGGTTGGGCATTTAATTATTATTTCATTATGCACTCAACAACACAATTTTTTATTTAATTATAACTTAAATATAATAACAGTTTGACTTCCAAGTTGAAAGATGGTCATTAGTTTCTTTTATATACGTAAAATAAGTTTAAATTTTCCAATCCTAGAACTATATTTTTCTAAGTTTTCTTAATGTTTTTTCCTTCTTTAATATAGAAAATATGTATTTCATTAACAAAGAAAAAAATTTGTTTTATTTAGTTACATTTATGTACCAAAAAATTCTAAGTTTTCCAGCTCTGGAGCGGTACATTTTATTTTTCTAATTTTCTCTACCAAACTTTTCTTTCTAAAATATCAATTATTTTTAATTTCTATAAAAATTAAATTGAATTGGCTATTTTAATAAACAAAAAAATATCCCAACCCTGGAAACATCATTTCAGTTTTTTCTGATTTTTTTTAGCAAAATGTTTCTCTCTAACTATAAAATATGTTTAATTTATAGAGAAAAAGAAAACTTTGTTTAGTTGGTTACTATTATACACCGAAAAAAATTAAGTTTTCCATCCCTGGAATCTTATTTTTAATTTTTTTTTTTAACTTTTAACGCTAATATAGTTCTAACTGAAATATAAAATAGGTTTAAAATACAAGTTACTTTTATATGGCAAACAAAATTTTAAACTTTCCAGCTCTGAAGCCGCATTTTCACTTTTGCTGATTTTCAATACCAAATCTACGGGTATCGTATCATTTTTTGATATGCAGTTCAAGACCGAAGTCTTTGGCTTTTATGAGAGCTTCGGAAACCCGATTTCACGAACAGACAGGCGGACGGATATATGGACATGGCTTATTCGTCTTTCCTCTACATATCGCTCATTTACTTCAATAGTGTCACTACTCAAAAAAAAAAAGTTTTGCAGAAAACGCGTTGAAGTCACGAAAAAATATTCTCCTCTCAGGAGGAAATAGTACAAGATATTTAGAAGAAATTTTTACACAATATAAAATATAAAATGCCGCATTATTCTGCATTATTAACTCAAAACACTAATTTTGTTAGTTATGACACTAGTGTAGTAAATGCGCGATAAATATATATATATACATATATGTATATGTGTCGCATATTAATATTATGGAAATTACATACAAACCCAAATTAAAAAAAAATTCCAATTAAAAAAACAAAACTTTTTTTGTTGTCATTATTTTCAAAAATTGTTTTTTAATTGATATACATACATACATACATATATTATTATATATTTTTTTATGGAATTTTTGAATTTTTCGATACATGAGGTGCTCTTCTATCGAAATATAAAAAATTCGGATTTCAAAAAAATTTTGGGTTAGGGCCTTTCTATATCAAGGTAACGATATGTTTATCGATATAAAGGGAAAAATGGCATTTTTAAGGTATTGTTTCTTAAAAAATCTGATTTAATAAAAAAAAAATACATATAAATTTTCTATTTGGTGCCACTGTGCACGACCAAGTTGATAATGTGCTAGTCTATCATTCTTGAAATTTGTAAGCAACGTACTAATATGCTCATTAAATTAAATTTATAATCAAAAACTTCAATGATATTCCTGATTATTAATTAAAGAAAAAATTCTCTCGCATTACTTTGCATCGCACAAAGTAAAAGTTTTTTGTTGGCTGCTAATTTGTTGCAAATTTCTTTGAGTTGAGGTGATTTCTTAATACCCTACAATAGACACAAAGAAAGATAGCACTGAAAGCTGCAATATTATACTTGTACGAGTTAAATTACTCATCTAAAATAACTTACATGCAAAACTATTAAATAAAATAAAAAATTACATACTTAAATCATTCCTATCAATAATTTCTCTAAAGCATAAATTACTGGAAAAAACTATTTAAGCCAATTTAAAAAAAAAAACTTCTCTAATATGGGAACATATCTTTTTAATCCAACAAATGCTATTGAAGCATTTGTAGAGCTCTGTGATTTATGTATTTAATCATTGTATTGTTGTCTTGTCTGTACCGACTTTAAAGAGTCCATTATTTATGTTTGCAATTAAGTTGTGAATCTTTTTTTTTTGCAGACCTCATTGCCATCATTATCATCATCATCATCATCATCATCATTGCCAACATGAATTGGAAAAACCTTAACAGAGTTTAATAAAAACGTAATTACTCGTACTTACAGTTATAAAAATACGAATGAATTGATTGCCTGCCTTCTTCTACATTGTGCTCAATTGTTCGATGCTCCCCCACATAAATACGAATACATAAAAGAAACCAATGTTGATTGAAACTGTTTCATTGTGTCATTTGTATGGCGATATGGCAAATAAGGCCCCAAGTATTAAAGTTTACAAGCATTACATTAAATTAAATTATAATTTCAAGGCTTGTTATCCAATGCACAGTGGGGCATAAATAAAATGGCAATAAATAAGGAATTTCTAAATAGATAGTCCTATCGCATTGACATAAAATAAATATTTTTCAAATAAAATAAATATTTTTCAAATGTATTTATGGCCCTTATTATGAGCAACTTTCGATCTTAGACTGTAGTCGAATGAACTTATCGTACGAATTTTCATTTGGTATTATGACGAGCATTCGAAAAAGAATATCATTAGCGGAAATCACTCTTCGTTGCATACTGCCCTTGCAAGTCCTGCAGATATTGCAAATGTAGCATACGTGCTATATTCTGCAAGACCACAACAACAAAGTACATGCAAATGAGATTTGCATCACTTGAATAAATATGCATAACCAAAATCCATTGCATATTGATGCAATGCTAAAACAGCTGTTTTTTCTGCAATAAAAATAAGCAAACCTCTGCGTTTAAAAAGTTTTACGGTGGCATAGCCGCCACAAAAACTATCTGTACTACACAATATTTTTCGGCAAAAATCATCCGAGTTTCAACTTCATGTTTTTGATTCTGGCACTACAAGTAACATAGCTTTTAATAGTACCCTCATTTCTGAAGACACGATGGAAAATGAAAACAACTTTGACTTATGTGAACATGTGGTTGAGCCCTCCATAACACATGATGTCCTCAATGATGAATATGATGTTCAAGATGTAATAGAAGTTGCTGATTATACATCATCAAACTCAACAAACGCAATTAGAACTTCTCCACTTATTCAGGAAATTACTTCAACACAACCTTTAAAAATGGAGCCAAAAAATAAGGCCGTGCAAGAATTTGCTGCAAAAATAAAAAATCAGCTCCAAAGAATGCCCTAGATCAGCTACCTACCGTACAAAATGAAAGAAATAACCATTTAAAAGAAAAATTAGATTTTGAAAAAGAAAAGTTCATGAAGTGCATTCAATTTCATCAAGAGCATTTTGAATTAAAAAATTTATGATTTTGTTTTTTCCAGTTTGTTTAGGCATATAGATTGTCAAAACTTTAAAGCAAATCCTTAATGGCGAAATTTTTGTAATTTTTTGTCTAAGCAATTTACAAAAACAAAATATTTCGTTTTACTTTACTCTGAAATCAGCTGTTGTCAGAGAATTAACTGAGGACTTGGAAAGGACACTCACGCTTTGTAGCAAAAAATCATGCTATGAGTGCAAAAATTGCATATGTGCAACGAAGAGTGATTTCCGCTATTATTGTTAATATCACTCAACGTGATATTTAAAAATTGCAACAACTTTTAACAACAACAAAAATCGTTTGTAATAAATTTTTATACCAAAATACTTCATCGAAAAAATAAATTCTGTTCGATAGAAAATTAGTTTAAAAAAATTTTTATTCAAAACGAATAAAAGATTTTTGCAAAAAATTTCGTTTCTTTTGACTTGAATATAATTTATTTAAAAGAATATCCAAAAGTGTTATATGAACAATATTTTAGTTAAAACAATTATTAATTTAATAAATCAAGTAAAATTATAATGTAGACAATTAATTGCCTACAATATGCATATAGGGCATACACACACTATATCCCAGTGAAAAAAATGGAAGTCATTCTAGCGGAAGTACATTTTCATTGCTTCCAACAAATCGATATTTTTAATTTGTCGAGAGTGAGCAAAAAACCATGTAGAAGCTTATTTTAGTCACACAAAACCTTGTAACTCCTCCATAGTGTTAGAAAATACTCACCAGAATTTAAAAAAAAATTATTTTTTTAAAGAAATTTATGAATTATTTTTAGTCTAAAATTTAAAAGTTATTTGCTTCAATTTACATGGTACCACTGTTTTGGGGTTAAATTCGTATGAAAAGAAACGGTTTGTTAAAATAGGTAACTATTTACCATTTTTCCTAGATGAAAATATTATCATAGAACACAAAAAAGGGAATTTTTAATAATATCGCTTCCAATTCAGTGACCAGGTATCGAAAAAGAGAACTTCTTGCAATGACAACCCTATGTAAAAATCAATAGATCGGATCGAAATTTTCACTACTTCCGCATCGCAAACTCTACATTTTCATGACTTTTTTGGAGTCTCTTTTTTTACTGGGATACACTAGAGTTGAGCGATATTTTGAAACCTGTTCTTTTTTCACAGCGATTGAAAATCAAGAATTGTTAGTTCTTGTCGCTCTCCTTATTAATATTTATCAAAATACCAATAATAATAAAGACTTTTAAAGCAGAAGAGCTGATATTAGTTAAACCGTGATCACAGTCACAGTTTAACTTCACTGCTGCTCTTCTTATTAGATTTTCTCAAAATAACAAAACTGCTACAACAAAATACTGCTAAACTGTGATCACAGTCACAGTTTAAAAGAACAGCGATTTAGAAATCACATTCACAAGGAGCAACATTATTAAATAAATCGCGTTATCGCTCATCACTAATATACACACACTATATAGTTTTTAATTTATGAAATTTATTTCATATATTCTTCCAATTAATTTAAGAATTCTTTTATATGCATTATTATCCTAGTGGTACTTAGGGCTTTCTTCTCTGCACGCTACCAATAGCTAAAGGTACGAGCATCAAATGAAAATCGCTTCTTTTGAGTGTATGTTTCATTTGAATGAATTGCTGTTATTTATTGTCAAAACAATGTTTGCATGTTCGCACATGTTGCGGCGATACATAAAATATTTAACGTTTTGCTATCAATTTCCGTTCCATTAAGATGTCAACAATTTAACAGTTGACAGTTGCGAATGAAAACAAAAATCTTATGAAGCAGATAGATACTTACTTTTTTTTGGTCTTCCCAGGAAGGTTTAAAAATTAAAATTAGTATGTTTTAAGTAAAATTGTCCTATGTAGACATGCAAGTATTAAACATATTTTTTTTTTAATAATAGCATAATCAAATTAATGATTCTTTAAAGAGAAAAATTTTAAAATAGAAAAATCATTAAAAATTAATTTGTTGATGCATACATATAAGACAGATCCTTAGGTTTTATTTTTTTTTAATAATAATTTAAAAAAAATATAAAAAAATCATAAAATAAATGGACGTATCAACATTAGAGTGGCCCTTAGTTGTATGTCGTTTTGAATTTTTTTTGTTTATTCTAACCCCCCAAATCGGTTCAGTCTGATGTAAAAAAAAAAATACAAAAATAATTTCCTAGCGATAAGTTGTCTTTTAGGGGTGCGTCCGGCCCTCTAAGTTAGCCCTCGAGTCCATATATTCCATGTACTTCATATATTTATGAAATAATTCAATAGATATAAAATCTTATTGTAAACGCTTAGTAAAATAATTTTCATATAAATTAAATTTTGGTATATATAATTTTTGGTATTTTGTTCGTTATTTTCTTCATTATTTCCTAAAATATTAATTTTAGCAAAAAACTTTTTTAAGACTAATGATGTAGACTAAAAGAGCTTAAATATTGCCATATATCATATTCTTGTAAAATGATTTTTTAAAAAGATAGTCATATGCAAAAAATTACGTTGAAAAATAGCTTGAATGCCAACTTTGAGGGGCGGACACAATTTATCGCTATGAAATTCTTTTGTATGTTATTTTGCACAGAACTTAACTCATTTGCGGGGTGAGAATAAAAGAAATAAAAAAATAAATAAATAACGGCCACTCTAATGTACATACACTGAACCAAAAGTCGTGAGTAATAATAATGAAAAAATTTAGTAGACTCTCATGGAAAAAAACGAACAATCTACAGTTTTTTTATTCAGATCTAAAGAAAAATTATTATAAGAAAAAAATTTCTTCAAAACGAATCAAAGATTTTTCCAAAAAAATCGTAAAATAACTTATTTAGAGTTGAATAAAAATTATTTAAAAAAATATATAAAATTCTAATAAATAAACAGTAATCTAGTAAAAACATTTATTTATTTAATAAGTCAAGTAAAACTGTAATGTAGACAATTGGCTACAAAATGCTTATAAGGCATAGACACACTATACAGTTTTTAATTTATGAAATTTAATTGATATATTCTTCCGATTAATTTAAAAAAAAATTTCTTCAAAAGGAATAAAGAATTCTTGCAGAAAACTTTGTAAATTTAATCTGTTGACATGAATAAATATTGTTTAAGAGAATTTATAAAATTCTGGTATATAAACAATATTTAAGTTAAAAAAATCTTCAATGTAATGTAGACAATTGGCAACAGAATGCATATAAGGGGATAAAAAAATGTACTTTCATACACACATTATATGTAGTTTTTAATTTATGAAATTTAATTTGTGTACATACATATACATATATTCTTCCGACAAATTTGAAAAAAAAAATTTGCTTCAAAACAAAAGATTTTTGCAAAAAAAGATTCGTAAAATATACTTGAATAAAATTTATTTAAAAGAATTTTTAAAATTGGTAACAAAATTTTAGTTAAAAAATATTAATTTAATAAATTAAGTAAAACTGTAATGTAGACAATTGGCAACATCATACATATAAGGGATAAAAGCTGTGTTTTTATACATAAACAATAATTTTAAATTCATGAAATTAAATATATATCGTCGGCTTAAAGTGTATACCTGCTAAATCCACCTTTTGTTACATATGACATTTTAATGCCGTTGCTAAAATATTTATTTTAATTTGAGGCTCTAGATGTCGAAAAAACTTAATGTTTTAAACTAATAAGCTTAAGCTTTTTATAGAAACAGTTAACAGTATTTTGTCTCTCCTGTAAAATTTGTTGGAAGTGAGTTAGCAGGTTTACACTCTAAGCCGACGATATGTAAATTCTTCCGATTGTTCTAAAGGAATAAAGGACTTTTGGGCAAAAATTTCATAAAATATAATCTTTTAACTTGAATAAAAATTATTTCAAAGAACATCTAAAATTCTAGTAAATAAGCAATATATACCTATACTAATAATAATGTTGCAAGATTTAAATAAAAATTGTATCCCTAAATATGTTGGATAGTCCCAACAAAACGTCGGACATGAATAAATGAAATAACATCGTCTTTTATTTGCATTTAAATCAATTTGAATGACCTTGGAAGAGAAATTGTATAAAAATGCATTAAACAATATTTTAGTTTAAACAATTATTACTTTAATGTAGTGAACGTTCAATGTAGACAATTGGCAACAATATGCAAATGAGGACTAAAAAATTACCGTTAATGCACAAAATATTTTTTCATTTATAAAATTTAATTCATATATTCTGCCGATTAATTTTTTAAAATACATTAATATTTGGTATTTTTTGTTAGAATGAAGAACTCATGTCACACATACATACATCTGTTTCGCTTCAGCATAGAACTTTTATATATTACAGTTTTAAAATTATTAATTTAATAAATCAAGTGAAATGTAGGATTGTAGACAATTGGCCACAATATGCATATAAGGGATAAGCCTTAAGTTTTATTTTATGAAATTTAATCCATATATTTTTCCAATTAAAGACTCTTGTCAAACATATTTTGCTTATTAAGTTGTAAATAAGATTTTAAGATTTATTTGTTTAAAATTTTAGGGTTAAATTAGATGTTTATATATTTAAAGAAAAACTCTTGAGCAAAGACTATTCAGTCACACTTGGCAAAGATTTGCCCGAAAAAGCGTTTACCACCAAATATTAAGGAAAAACCTTTTGATTTAGTTAAATTAAATCTTTTGAATGATAATTATTGCAGGACTTAGTCCTGCTAAGCCAAATTGCTTATCAATTATCTTCATGGAATCAAAATCTTTTGAGTAACGGAATTTGAAAGCTCAAAAACAAAATGATGCAACATTTTCTAACTTTTTTACAAAGTGTACCATATCCAGTTTTTCCAGTAAATCTGCTGTTTAATGCCCAAATTCTGTTCGACGATTGTATTGTCTTGTCTATGGACGAAAAAAGGCCGCAGTTGTGATTCTTTAAAACAATTATTATGTATTGTCTATGCTAGAAGGTTCGTGTATTTGCTTTATAATTTTGCTCCAAACATGCATATATCCAATACATATTTTTTTCAAAACTATTGTATAATACTTTAATTAATTTTTATGTTTTAAAAATATGGCAATAATATTTTTATTTTTCGTTATCAAAGACAACAACCATTTTTGAAGAAAATAATTTAGAGAATTCAAACACAAGAACTCAAAATATTTTCGAACAAAAACGTCCTAAATCTTCTTACTGAATTAGGGCATAAGTTCAAAGTGATTTGTTCGATGTATGTATGTGTTTGGCAAAATTCTAAGCGCACAAATCATACTCTCAATATGAAGGAAATTTTTTTAAATATTCTTTATTTATTGCAAAAGTAAAATTTCTTTTAACTAGAATCATAAATTGTTAAGATGACTGTACATGTACATATGTATGTATTTGTTTTTATACTCAATCTTAAAAACAAACTCATTGTTCTTCCATAAATATTGTTTTTGAAAATAAAACTATGTCACTTCCCAAGAACTTTAAACGAACACATAAAAAGAATTATGCAAATGATATTATTAAATCATCTTAAAGGCGGCCCAATTAACAATAAAAAATAATTTATTTATATTTTTCCAAGCAAATGTCAGGGTGTTTTCTTTTATAAATAAAATTAAGTTAAAACCTGTCGCATTTCAGCTGTTTAAAGCTAATAAAAATCACATCGTTTAATTAAAGTGCACAAATAAATTCATAAATTTCTTTTAAAAAAAACGAACAATTTGGCCAAAAGCAATTTTTTGCTTTCTCAGCTAAAACAACAAACTGACAGTTGGAATGTATGTATGCATGTGTGTATACAAGTACAGTTAAAGTAAATATACATATATGTATCTTATGATTCAGGGATATAAATACGAATTAATGGACTTTAAGTCATTCCGTAAAATAAGCAATTTAGCCCACTAATTTCCAATTGTATGTATTTTTTTTATTTGTTTGCAATGAAACGTAACTTAAGAAGAAACACAAAAGATGACATTTTAAATAAAACAACCGTTAGCCAAAATGCAAATTTTTTTTTTTGTATTTAGTACAGTTATTTTCTGGGTGATGAATGTCAAACAGAGTTTTAACCAAATATTATATTTATTTTTATTTTTTATTTTTTTTTTGCTCGTATATTAAACGCAGCAACTGAAACTTTGTTTGCCTTAAAAGCACTTCAAAGATGAGGGTAAGAATTTCATGTCAACAAGAACTTCAATATTGGAGGAAGCTTTGGAGCTTTTTAGTATTTAACAAAATAACCAAGAGATCATCTAAAGCTACCAATTAGATTTTTATATATGTACATATATTATATAAAAACAACGTTTTTCTCATCGAACCGATTTTGGCGATTTTTTAAATCAATTAGGAGACATTTTTTGAAAAAAAATCTGTCAACCATGGACTTGGGTCGAACTTCGTGAGTCATTAAAGAAGCACCTGACTACGATCCAAGTGCAGTATTGCCAGATTTTTTCCAAAATTTGTCGCCAAATTGTTTTTTTTTCAAATTATTCTCATTTTATTTCATTTATTTATCCATTATGTATACCTAGCCTATGAGCCATATTCGGCCACATCATATTACTCAAAAAAAATTGATTTAAAAAATCATTAAAATAATTTCTATATAGTTTTTCTTATTATATATTTGATAAAAAAAAAATTGTTTTATATAATACTTTTTATAATAATTGAAATTTATTTGCTGGTGGTTCATATTATTTTTAAAAGTCTTTGCATAAAGTAAGAGGTTTCTGACTGTTCAAAATTTCTGGTTGAAGTCTACTGATGATTTGGTTCAAACGCCAATGAAATAAGTATATAGACATGCTAAACCACCAGCAAATAAATTTCAATTATTATAATTACACTTCAGACAATATGTCAAATAATAAATTTCTTTATAATAGTTTTTTTAATAAAGGGTCCGCCAGATAACTTTTTTTTTTAAAATGCAATAAAAAAAACCACTGAAGCTTCGGCTGTGTGGCACGTAGCGCCGTCCTGTTGAAACCAAATGTTGACAATATCCTCCCATTAAATTTTTATGAACAAAAATTCGTTCAAGATGGCCCGATAACGATCGCCATTGCATAGTAACGGCCACTCCTTGCTCATTTTCGAAATTATGCCTCGGGACCAAAATACGCATCAAACAGTGACTCGTTTTGGGTGCGTCGGCTTTTCAATGTATGCGTGTGGGTTTCCTGTGCTCCAAATGCGACTATTTTGCTTGTTTACAGACCCGCCAAGATCAAAATGAGCTTCATCTGAAAAGATGATTTTTTTTGGCAAAATCGGCATCTTCTGTAAGTCGATCGCAGGCCCACTTAGCGAAGCGAAAACGCATTGGATGGTCAGTTGGCTCGTTCATCAGAATGATAAAACTAATTATCTGTCAAATCAGACATGAGCTAAGTGTTACCATTCACGAAATAAGCACTAGTTGAAAAAAAAACTTTAGATGGCGGACCCTTTATAAATTTTTATAAAACGGTAGTAAAAGGATCATGATATTAAACCTGATGTTGTGCAATAAAATTGACTGTGTGATTATTATATTGCTAGATGGCACAATGTATTGTATTAAATCAAATGTGTTTTGAGATAATAAGTATTTATTTTTATTGAACTTTTCCTATTTTTAGTTTAAGCACTTTTTTAAATGGGCTTTTAATGTTTTGATTTATATTGATGGTCTTGAACTTAATTTCAAACAAACATTTATTTGAAAAATGTTTCTGTGTATTTTTTTATGAATTTAAGGTAAATACCCCTCCCTAAGCCCTTTTTTCGCTTTTGACAATTTTGTTACTTTTGCCGCGTTTTCTTACTTTTAGGGCCCTTATTTCGTTTTTGGTATTTTTTAGGCTTTTGGAGTTTTTTTAGTTTTTGCGTTTTTTAATTATTTGTTTATTTATTTTGGGTTTTTTCATTTTGACGAACTTTTTGGTTTTTGGCGATTTTTTTCGTACTGGCGTTTTTTATATTTTGCGATTTTTTCGGTTTTTTGGCGTTTTTTTCATTTCTAAGATTATTTCGGTTTTTGGCGTATTTTAATTTAGCGTTTTTTTGTTCTGACGATTTTTTTTTGGTTTTTGGCGATTTTTTAAGTTGTGGGACTTTTTTGATTTTTGCTGTTTCTAGGGTTAAGTACACCAAAGGTGAAAAGGATCTCTATTGTTTTCGCTACGCTGTCCGTCTCTCCGTATGTCCGTCACACGCTATTTTCTCAGGAAACGTAAGATCTATGGACCTGAAATTTGGACAGAGTATGTAGAACCTTAGCCGCTACAACAACAAATACTTGAGAATTTAAAATTAAAGGATGCAACAAAACGAGCAACGAAAAATGTTAAAATCACATGTAATATACATACATACAATTTTATGTACATACGTATATTGAAACTTGAAATTTGTAAAATTAGTGTATTTTTATATAGACTACAACAATTAACACTAACTGCCTGCCCCACGATGTCGAAAGAAAACTTAAGAGAACGAAAGTAAGTCACTCATTTTCTTTTATAAAAGTGTCCCACTATCTTTCGACTTATCGTTCGATTGGCTTTACGTTTCTAACGTAAGCTACATACCCGTTGTCAAATATCCATATTGCCACATCAAGAATTTCGCACATTCATCGTCAAATGAGTATAAAAAATCGTTCATATGTGTAAATTTTGCTTTCAAAAATGAAACTCTGTTCTAATTGAGCTAGCAACAGGTGGCACCCAAAAATAAATTAAAATGAAGTCGGTTAAAAAAAAGAAACTTGACAAAACAATTTTTGTTAGAGGAAAATGAGTTTTTATTCATGATAAACAAAGGCCATAAAAGGGCAAATCATGCAAAATTATGTGAACCCGTCTTGCAAAAATGCCAAGAAACCCAAACAAGAAGTTTTCTACCACACGCACATATGTATGTATATACATATGTATGTATTGTATGTTTATCTGCATAACTTATGTATACTTTTTTTTAAGTTGGCTTTCTTCCGGGTTTAAGGACTCACTCCTGTAAGTATGTATGTATGTGCATATATACATATGTATGTATGTACGTACATGTATCAAATAACGGCTCCGATAAGTAATTAGAATTTTTGTATATCCGGATGGCTTAAGGATTTTCCCCTCTGCGTATGTAAATTCCTTCTTAGATGTATAAACAGCTTTTAACCAACTGGCATTATAACTAGCGGAAGGGGTGGTAGGCATAAATTCCTTACTCATCGAAGCCGTTGTTAAACATACATACATACATACCTAGAGAAGAATATCACAAACACCAGTCGAAGGCCGCAAAACCGCTTGTTTACAAGTCCAGACGTGAGAAAGGCTCCAACGACCGGTTATGCAACAAATCCATTGCCAGCATATCCGGCATTGTATTTATACTTTCGCAAAGAAAAATCTGTATTTTATTTATACAATTTAAAATATTTTGGCTCATTTTGTGTCAGTCGACAATTAAAATACAAGTGCCTGTTTTTGACATTAGAGTTCGTACAAATGACTGAAAAAATTTTTATTGGGGCACAAATTTGTATTGAAATGCTTACGTTATCGTTCGCATTCATTTTCTTTCGACTTGTCGTGCTAAAGGCTTTTAGTGGAACGCAAAACAGCTGTTTGTCGTTTGTCGATATCCTGGAACAGGCAGTTAAACTTTAATTAAAATTAAAAATTTAAATCAAAGGGTGGTTCATTAGTTAATGCAATTTTGACTATGTAATTTTGTATCTAGGAAACCGTAAGAGGCAGGCTATTGAAATTTTCAAAAACGGTAAAACCAAAAAATCGCCAAACAAAAAAAAAATCGTCAAAAATTTAAATAAATCGCCAAAACGAAAAAGATCGCCAAAATTAAAAAAAATCAAATATTAAAATAAATCGTCAAATTCGAAAAAATCGCCAATATGAAAAAAACGCCAAAAACTGAAAAAAAAATCGCCAAAAATCCAAAAAGGCACAGAAACCAAAATAATTGTTTATAAGAAAACAACGTCAAAATGAAAAAAATGCCAAGTTAAAAAAAATTGCCTAAATTAAAATAGCAAAATACCGAAAAAAATCGCCAAAACGAGAAAAAAATTTTAAAAACTAAAAAAAATTGCCAATATCAAAAAAAACGCTAAAAACCGAAAAAATCGCCAAAAACCGAAAAATCGCCAAAATAAACAAAAATCGCAAAAATTAAAAAAAAAGTCCAAAAACCAAAAAAAATCGTCAAAACGAGTCTTTTTCTTTCTTTTTCGTTTTGACAACTTTTTTGGTTCTTGGCGATCTAATCGCTTTAGCGATTTTTTTAATTTTCGGATTTTTTTAGTTTTAGCGTTTCTTTTTTAGTTGACCCCTGACGGTTTCGAAGATACAGCAGGTTGTCAAAATTCATAGTCTAAATAACATTAATTGATGGACTTCCTTTTAATGTTAAAGTTTTAAATTTCGGTTTTAACTGCTGTAGTCTGCATAAAAATACACTAACTTGCAAAATTTTAAGTGTCTATATATAATTTCTATATATCTATTACTTTAGGATTTGAACAAAGTTTCGGTGCTTATTTCGAACACAACTTAATTTTTTTACTGCCATATATTTGTTGTTTTAGCAGCCAAAGTTAAAATATTCTGTGAAAATTTCAGGTCCTTAGATCGAGAAAACAGCCTGTGATAGACAGACAGACGACAGACGGACAGTGTATCGTTATCCTTTCACCTTTGTTAAAAAGAACACAAAAAACTTAGCAAAAGGAGGGAGGTCCTAACTAAAACATAAATGTTAAAATAAGTCCAAGATTGCCATCGAAAACGTACTTTTAGATTCAACTTCGTTAAAAAGACACAACATTGAAAATATTGAGTTATTTTTTTTATTAGTACTTTGTTTGCTCACCGCAGGCTAAATAAAGTGAGTACGGGTATCGCCATATGACAACACTAAAAATCAGATCGGCCCTATTCCAATCGGCACTAAGGGTAGGGGTTCACTCTTAGACATGCGTAGCCAACAAGCAGCTAACAAAGAGAGCGATCACCATTTAGTGGTCACTAACCTCCACATTAAAATTGCAGAACTTATCACCTAAATGAGTTAAATTTTCTTCAAGTGACTTTGATTTATATGCGGGAAACGCTGCGAAACTAAAGTTAATTACATTTTTTTATTGCTTTTACTAAATTTCTCATTAAATAGAAAATTATAAGAGATTAAAGATGTACTTAAATAGCTTGACTTAAGGCTTAGTTAGCCGACTGTAACGTAATATATGTAACTGCACTGCAACGGTAGGATATTGTTATAGGAAAATGAACAGATTCCTACATTAAGGTTACATCTCTATTACCATTTTCATTACTTTTTACATAAGAATATCGATCAGCTGTTTCTTACCATTGCAGTGACATTCCATTACAGTCGGCTAAATGAGCCTTAAGTCAAGCTCTTTTAACAGAGATATCAGTACACCTTTTATATTTTATAATTTCCTAGTTAATGAGAAATTTAGTTTAAAAAAAGTAATAAAAATAACCTAAGTAACATTAACTTTTCTTGATAGCAAAAGGAAATTCTATCCAAATAAGTGCAATAAATTTTTTATTTTTATTTTTATTTTTTTTTTTTGTAATTCTGCATTCGCATTCAACAAGTGAGTGAGTAAAATTTTATGACTGCAAATGAAAGTGTCACGCTTAAGCCAAAGTGCCACTTAAACAACAAACAGCCATGATGATTGACTTTTTACTGTCATGAATTTTTATGATGATCATCAGCCTAATGATAAAATAAAGTCGTTGTTGGTTTTTCTTGTTTTTTTTTTTTGATTATTTTTATGTTCATTATGGTGTTGATTTCATAATGGACGTTACTTACCACCATTAAGAATTTTAATACGGAAAACCAACAACTACTTCTGGCATTAAGCATTAAGCATTTTGCATTCTGCATTCTATATTTGTATTCAACTTCATTTTCTTAATATTCACATGATTATTTAAAATTGTTACGAAAACGTTTCAAGTGCATGGGCATTAAGGAAGTCAATATTTATTTTGCGTTAGAAGTTTTAATTTTTTCTTTCTTTTTCTTCTACGAGTATTAAATCCAATCTGTGTTGGTTGCCTCGTCACGTTGCTAACGTTTTGCATAATGGCAGATCGATCATGGAAAGTGCAATAACCATCATGCCAAGCGATTATGAAATAACAACAACACAACAACAACATCTGCTTTAACAACAACAACAACGAGTGAATTTGAATAGCTAATGCTAATCAAACATTCTATCATTCTTATAGCACCTTGTTGATCAATAATTGCCTGCACGACTACATGAACAATAATGGTTGGCAGGCAGTGTTGTTGTTCTTTTAAACATTTGCTTCATTCTTCTTTTATTTTTTATTTATTTTTTTTTAGACTTAAAGGAAACAACAGAATTTTTTATGGGCAACAGCTTAGCGGTAACAATCAAGCCGTCATGTTTGTGTCGAACCTCCTCCCTCTCTTAACAGGATAAATGATTATGTTGGTGATAGAACAAAAAGAACAAAAGAGCGAACGAACGAACCAACAAAAAAACGGAACAACGATCGACAACAATAGACATTAGAAGAGCCATAAAAGAAAACAGCTGGACAAGGTGGAAAGCGTTTATTTAAGCTTTTGATTTCGTAGTTTGTTTTTGGCTTGTAGCCTGGTAAGATTGTAGGAAATGCAAATCAAATTCTAATGATTTTTTATTGCTGTTGCTTGTTGTTGTTGTTGGCATTTGCTAATGGTTTTACAATATAATGATGTATACTTTTATGATACTTATAAATAACACAACCACACACACACACAACAAACGTTTATATGAGTTCATCATGTTTTCCGTGTTTTCTATTCACAAACGAAATATTACTTAAGAAATAAGTGTGAGGGATATAGTACTAGGACTAGGCTGAGCCGAATCTTTTATACATACACAGAAAGAAAAAAGCCGTACTAAATTCAAGGTTTTTCTACTCACTTTTAGTACGAATCGTATTTAAAAATTTAAGTACGAATAGAACTAACTTTTACTTAAATCAAGCCGAAAGCGGGATTACTTTAGGAAACTAATACTTAAGTTTCTTAAATTAAGTATGAAGTGCTTAAATTATTTAAAAAAATTTAAATCAAGGACACAGTTCTTAAATTGAGTAAAAACAAACTTATTTTATTTTATGCAAAGAAAAATAAAAAGCTTTTTACCAAAAAATTTCAAATTTGAAAGAAATTCAATAAAATTAAAAAATTTAATTAAAAAAGAAACACATTAAAATGAAAATAATTTAGTGTTTGTAGCAACACAGAAAAAAGTGTTCACCAATTAATATTTTCAATTAAGAATTTAATTATATTAATTAAATTTTTAATTGTATTAATTAAATTGACTGAAAAAACTTAATTGATACTATCAAATTGTTTATAGGTGAAAATTTAATTAATTTTTTAATTGATACTACAAATATTTTAATTAATATTACAAAATCATTCATATTACTTTTTTGTGTGAAGGTTGGCAACCGAAATAAATAACGGTATCGGTATTGATACCGGTACAACTATTTTTTAAATTTCGATATCGGTAACGGTATCGGTATTTTTTTTATTTCGGTATCGGTATTACCGGTACATACCGTTAACGAGTTTATAATACCAGTATACCGGTATTACTGCTAAATTATTAGTTCATATTCAATTATATGTCCACTGTCATAGCAAAAAAACAATTTTTTTTATTAAATTACTTCGAAAATTAAGCAAAATAATAAAAATAAATACATACATTGTATAATATACATACGAAGTACATGTAGAATTGTATGCAGTTAGTGATGTGCGAATATATGTATTCAAATTCCCTAATATTCGGCTTGTTTTTTAAGATATTCGTATTCGTACTCGCCAAATTCAGACGAAACGAATGTTTGAATATTTCAAATCAAGCAATAAACAATATTTTCGTTAAAGTAAGTACTTTGCTTCACCTCAAGAGACCAATCTAAGAGACTTTTCAGGCGAAAACATTGAATGGCGAAATTCTTTTATAAATGCGAAATAATTAACCCACCTTTTTCTTCAAAATTGGCGAAAATCTACTTTTTACATTTTTTTTTAATTAATTGTAATTTTGATACCAATTTTTGTTAAATGTTACAAATTTTGTCCCTTATTCATAATGAGCTTAATTGTATAAATCTAACAAGATTTGACTTCTCCATTAGCAGAACAGTGGGCCAAGGTTGGTGAAAAAGCCAAAATCTTAATCTTTTTTCTCTAATATTTTCTAAACTGTAAGCGAAAACACACAAATGTAGAAGACTTTGTTTAGCTCCTTGGATAGAAAACAATCCACTTGCAAAAAATATTTTTTATCTGATCGAAAACATGAGCATCGATTTTAATTTTTCATTAACCCAAGGTTGCCCACTTTAGTGCTTTGTGGCTCCGTCGTCTAAATTCCCGACTTGAGCTCTCTGACACCTCCTTCAATGCTATGTAAAATTTCATAACAATTGGACAGCTACTTTAGAAACTGCAGATCGCGTACTCTAGGCCTCGCTAGGCTTTTATGGCAGCAAACATCATAAGAACTCTTCAAAACTTAAAATCTTCGCATCAGCTTGTGTATCTGGTACAGCCAATATACTAATTTTCGTGATTTCATATATAATAAATGTGGCTTAAAATGGCTTTGCAAGAGATACGTTTTTCGTTCCTAAAGGCATTAAGCAGCTCACGCAGTTTGTTAGTATTTCGCCCTAATGATGATTATGGTATGATTGCACTTTCCGGTTAATTAAAAACAAGAGCGCTTCATAAGAATGTGTGAAGGAGAACAAAAACGTGTTCATAAAAGAAAGTTAATTAAAATATAT
The DNA here is from genome assembly GCA_905220375.1 of Tachina fera. Classification (NCBI taxonomy): domain Eukaryota; kingdom Metazoa; phylum Arthropoda; class Insecta; order Diptera; family Tachinidae; genus Tachina; species Tachina fera. The sequence goes on along the minus strand of LR999967.1, from coordinate 94,345,150 downwards.
TTTTGAAATTTTCTTTTTGGTGGGAATCGGTATACCGGTACATACCGGTATAGACGTAAACGGTATTCTGGATACCGGTATTTTCTAACCGAAATGGATTTCGGTATCGGTATCGATACCGGTAGCTAATTATAGCGGTATTTGAATCAGTATCGGTATTTTTACGATACCGTTTGCCAACCTTGGTTTGTAGTTTTTAACGGAAATTTGTTTTTATTTAAGTGTAAATAAGTGCGGTTTATTTTTAATAGTCGTGTGCAAAAGTGTGTTTTTAGTCATACAAAGGTAAATAAAATAAAACTTTAATATTAATATTAACAAATAAATAAATAAATAAATAAATAAAAAGTGAAAGCAAATGACGACTTCAAACTGCTCCAGCTTCTGAGGGGCTTAAATTGCAAAGCTGTTCCTGAATATTTAAAGAGTAAGTAATAAATTTGGTTTTTTTTTATCAAGTGTGTATGTTGTTTTTAATAAGTCCCATTTCAATCACGGCAATTTCAGTTGAGCAACTTTTAAATTTAAAATATGATAGTTCACATCTTCATTATTTTTTCTTTCATATTCCTTCCATAAGCTCAAAAGCTGCTTATCTTAATAAGTACAAAAACTCTCTGCTTATGCATGCCTCATCAGTTCTCATTGAATAAATATTTTCTTATGCTCAAGTCGCTGTAAGACCGGACTCAGAAATATGTTATGACCAAGAACCCCTAACTTCTTAATGACATACGGCCGTATGTATAAGCAAAAATTGTCAAGAAGTTAGCAAAAGTGACGAAATTGAATTAAGTGGTAACGAGTACCTCCATACAATTTGACATTAAAAATGTTCGCATTACCTAATCTTAATCCACCTCTAAGCCCATGGCATGATTTTTAATGTGAAGTTTCATGGCAAAACTATTTAAGATCATGTTAAATTTTGCCACTTATGCTAAGTTCATGCTAATTTTTGCTTATACGTAGAGCCGATAGTTTCCCTTAGAGCAGTGATGGGGTTACATTTTTTAAGCGATGACGGTTATAAATGTAAACAGCTTAGAAACGTGGGCTTTAGTTGAGAGCAAAACAGATAATTTATTCTTTAATGACAAAGAGGCAGTATTGTGCAGGCCAAGTGCCTATTATTATTTAATAAAAGAGTATTCAACAAACTGCTAAAATAACCTACACAAATTTAAAACCTAGCATTGTTTTCTTCCACAGAACAGAAATTTTGGACTCATTAAGCATTCTTCCATCATAATTTACTGCCAAAACTCTTAACGATATATGGATACAGATGGAAGTAAAGGAAACAATACCCGCTTTTGGTCTTTTGTATTAAATTTAATTGTTATATTACCATAGAAATTCAATAAAAAGTTAATTAAAAATGTATTTTATGCCTGTATTCTAATAAATTGTGACATTGTAATTTTTTTGTCATACAATTTTGTCAATTTTCTTGTTATATATTTTAAAATGAAATTAATATTGTATTCTATTGTTCATATGACAAGAAAAAGCTTAAAAAGCTTTTACCATACTATGGTGAGATTTATGTCGAATTGAAAATTAATTTTATTTATTTAATAAATAATATCAAAAAAAGTTCTTAATGAAATTTACTTTTTTATGAAATGAGCCGGGGTCATACATAGGTTTGATAATACTATCAGAGGATAGTAAGCCTCTCTCTACCAAACAAATCTGAGCATCTTATGCCAAAAAAATTATTTTTACACTTTTTTTTTTTGCAAAAATTAATGAAATTTTTTTTCAGAATAACTTGCAGGGACTCCTAATTTTTTGCTAACAATATTTGAGAAAATTGTATCCACGGTAAAGCTGGACAAATTTTGTGAACACATCAATATAACCTTAACGTATCTAAGTGCCCTAGTTATTAAAATCACTTTGCAACTTAAAAACGTTAATTTTTTAATTCTATATAATTTTTCCCCTTCTTTCTTTGTTGTTGCTTTGCCAAGTATTGATAGTGAAAAGTTATTAGTCCTTGTAAGTTATGCTGAAAAAAGTGAAAACCAAATATTCGTTCTATTTAAAAAAAAATGCAATCAAAAATTGGGTATTTTGCAAAAAGTGTTACTGAAGCTCAGTGGAGATGTGCGTGCGTATTAGATTATACGATTTTGAAAAAAAAAAATTTTAGTGCCGAAAAATTAAAATTTTTAAGGTCTGTATGAGCTATTAGTATACCTCTAGACACGTTAAAATTCGCAAAAGCTGTCCAGTTTTATCTTAGCTATAACTTTTCCAAATATTGTGAGCAAAATCTCCGAAGTCCCTGAAAGTTATTTTGAAAAAAGTGAATAAATTAGTTTCCATTACGTTTGCAAAAAAGTGAACAAAAAAATTTCTTTTTTGGCATAAGATGTTAACAATTTTATTTTGTTATGTGCTTTTTTCATAAGGTGACAAATTTATTATATTTTATTCATGACAATATTTTTCAGAATACCAAAAATATAGAAATAGTCATTCACCTCAGTTTTGTTATAATTTTGTCACTGTCACAGAGGTTAGAATACGGGTATTATTCAACAAATCAAGTTAGCATTTCTTAAAACAGGCGCATTTTGAGATTAATTCAAACTAATTGTTTGGATTATTTCAAGTACGGATTAGGGATTAAATCAACCCCTTTTTTAAATTAATTCAATCTAATATTTTCTTAAATCAATCTCGTTTTGGCAGTATTTCAAGTACGGATTCGCATTAAATCAACTAAGAAATTATTGAATCAAACGTATTTTGACATTAATTCTATCTCTGGTTTTCTGAAACCAATCTGGTTTTGGATTTGATTCAAGTACGGAATCGTGATTAAATATGGATAAAATAAGTATTTAGCTCTTGAATAGTCCGTACTTGAATTAACTCTTTTGTACTTGATTTGAGTAAATCCGTAGTAACCACTTTTGATTGATTTAAGTACGGATGTATTAATTTTTATTTTAGAGATGCCAATCGGGATTGATTTTTAAGAATACCGGTATAAGGGATTTTCCATTTGGCATCCCAAGTACATAGCACTTTTCCTCAATTTATGTATTTTAAATTCAAGAATAAAATTAAAATTTGCATCTGTATTTAACTCAAAAATAAATTGTTTTTAATTTTAAAAGCTATTTTTTTCTTCACCAGGCTGTATTGACTTTTTGGATTATTTGCTTGCTTGATCCTTGTTTCGGGAACTTATTTGTTTGGAAGCGTTTATTACCCCCCATATATGTACAGGGTGTTTTTTAGAGGTATAGAACTTCGAATTGAAATAAAACACAAGAAAATCGTTTTAATGTCTATCAATTTGGCTTTATTGGAAGGATAATTTTATGCCATTAATGTTTAAATATGATTTCGGGCATGTGGCCGCCGCGGCTGGCTCGAATAAAGCCAATTCTACAGGTCCAATTTTCAACCACTTTTTCGAGCATATGGGGCCGTATGTTGGCAATAACGCCACGAATGTTGGCTTCCAAGTCCCCTAACGTTTCTGGTTTGTTGGCGTAGACGAGCGACTTCACATATCCCCAAAGAAAATAATCCAATGGTATCAAATCACACGATCTTGGTGGCCAATTGACAGGTGCTTTCCGCGAAATTATGCGCTCATCGCATGTTTCCTTCAATAAATCGATTGTGACGTGCGTTGTGTGGCATGTAGCGCCGTCTTGTTGGAACCACAACTCATCCACATTCATGCCATCCAATTCGGGAACAAAATAGTCGGTTATCATGGCTCTATACCGGTCTCCATTAACGGTAACTGACTCTCCAGCATTATTTCGGAAGAAGTATGGCCCAATGACTCCACCAGCCCATAGAGCACACCAAACAGTCAGTTTTTGTGGATGTAATGGCGTCTCAAGGGTCTCATATGGATTCTCTTCACTCCAAATGCGCCAATTTTGCTTGTTGACGTAGCCATTCAACCAAAAATGAGCCTCATCACTGAACAAAATTTTGCGATGAAAATCAGCATCGAGATCAATCTCATTTTCGGCCCATACACCAAAATCACGACGCATTGCATGGTCTCGCGGCTTTAATTCTTGCAAAAGCTGGATCTTGTAAAGTCGCAAGCCAAGATCTTTGCGCAAAATCTTCCATAAAGTTGATGGACAAAGCTCCAATTGCTGTGCACGGTGGCGAATCGATTCATTCGGGTCCTCTTCAACACTTTGCTCTACAGCGGCAATTGTTTCTTCGGTGCGCACTGTTCGACGTCTCTGCGGATGCGTATTATCACATAGAGTAAACGTAGTGCGAAAACGATCCATGGTTAACCGAATTAATTGCTCTGATGGACGATTATGTCGACCATAAAATGGACGGAGCTTGCGGTAAACTTCGCGAACTGAACCATTATTTTCGAAATAAATTTGCACGATTTGCAAGCGTTGTTCTTTTGTCAACCTGTTCATGATGAAATGGCAAACCAAACTAAATATTAATCACTTGACAGCTGACAAAATGGCCGCCAGTTAAAAAAGTGATGCCAACTTAAAGTTCTATACCTCAATAAAAAACACCCATTATATCATCTTATAATCCCCTACTCTAGACTTAAAACAAAACAAAATACTGATTTTTTATATCCTATTTATTTCTTTGCATCTTTCTTTTTCCATATGTGTCCTTAATTATTAAAGTGGTCTAAGTCATATATTTCTCTGCTCGAGATATTTGTGTAGATTACATTTATTTGAAGAAATTGAAAAGTATTTTTATATTATGCAGCATTTTAATTTAGACTTGTACTAGTCTCGATTTATATAAATTTATTTAATATTTTTTAAATATTTATTAAAGTTTTCCATAGATTTATTTGAAATTTCGAAGCACCACTTTCATAATTAAGGGCTTATATGTATATACAGTTATTTAATTTCCTTTTAATGTGAAATATTTGCAGCAGCAATAAAATCATTCATTCATTTGTTACTTGATTCTTCCTGCGTTTGCTTGCCATAGTCTGATGCCTACTGAATCATTTTAACGTTCAACGTTTATTATAATTTGCACGCGAATTATTAAAGATTAATGTGATACCACAACTTTGTAAAATAGTGAACAACATCTCATCATTATCATCAAGTTTTGTAGCAGCAGTAAAGGAAAGAGAACCGGCAGCAACGACACAATGTCAAGACGCAGTTAAGGAGTCCGGCTGAACATGAGTACAATGTACATATTTATATTTAATCTATAAAAAATCATGTCCACCATAGAACAGGAAGAAAATTATATTGTTATTATTATTAGTATTTAACATGCAATCTGACAAGTGTTTTGAAAATCTACTCTGCGAATTCAAGCGTTTTTCCATTTCGTATCCCCTTTTTTCTTATTCAAATTAGTCAGTTGTTGTACGAAAAGACAGACAGACGTGCTGTGTTGAAAAGAATATGATGATGATGATGATGATCATGTTGTAGTTTGTGTCTGCTGCATTTTTGACAGGAAATGTTTAACAGGAAGTCTTTGAAATAAAGCAAATAGAGTAATAGATGCTAAAATGAAATGTGTATCTGTTATTGTATCTTCCTTATCTACAATATGTTACTCTTGTGCTTATTAAAATCTTATATTTTCTGAGAACAAAAATTTATCTGTAGTTAAGTAATAAATGTTTATGTATGTATGTAATAAATTAGGGATTATCACATTAAAATTCAAATGAATTGGAAGGAATTTATTTAATATTTTAAGCGAAATTCTTAAAGCTGCTTTGCTGGCCTTAGCAACTTGATGCGATTTTTGCAAGCCAAGCAGTTAAAAAGTCATTGAGTTACTCGTACACTGCACAATATTATTGAATACTTTGTTATAATTTTTAGGGTTACGTACAGCAATGGTGAAACGTAACCCTACTGCTTTGGCTACAATATCCGTCTATCTGTCTGTCTGTCTGTCTGTCTATCACAGACTGGTTTTTCGAGTACCGTTAGAGCTATCGACCTGAAATTTTCACACAGAATATGTAAAACTTTGGCCGCTACAACAAAAAATATAATAGAGTTAAAAATTAAAGGGCATTCTAAAGTGAGCAACAAACAATTTTGAACTCCCAATGTAATATACCGACAATTATAATTTTTAATTGAAAATTTAGTGTTTTTTTGGGAATTGTTACAATTTAAGTTTGACATTTATTAACGCACTAATAATCCCAAATTATTATTTATTTTGTGAAAATGTAAAAGTTGGTGTATTTTTATGCAGCAGTTTTAAATGGTATTCTATCGGTTAATGTAATTTTGACAACTTGCTGTATCTTAGAAACCGTAAGAGGCAAACTCTTGAAATTTTCAAAAACGCAAAAAAAAACCAAGTTTAAAAAAAATTACCGAAACAAATAATCGAAAAAAAATTAAAAAGTCATTTAAAAAAAAAATATCAATAAAAATAGAATAAATCGCTATAATGAAAAAAAAAAATAAAAAAGTAAAGATGTCGTTAAAAAACTAAAAAAATTGCAAAAAACGATAAAATCGCCGAAACAAAAAAAAACCCAAAAATAAAAAAACGCCGAAGAAACGTTTCCAAATTTGCGAAACGACAATGATTAACTAAATTTAATTAATAAATTTAATTAATTAATTTAAAAAAATAATTTTCACAAACACTAGAACTAAAAATTTCCAAAATAAAAACAAATCACCAAAAACCGAAAAAATCGTCGAAACTAAAAAAAAAGCAAAACTAAAAAATCACCAAAAAAAAACAGAAAATTGGCAGAACTAAAATAAAAAAAACAAATTTTCACAAACGCTAAAACAAAATATTTTCAAAATTTAAAAAATTGCCAAAACGAAAATAGCCATAAAGCAACAACAAAAAAATGCTTAAAGGAAAAATATCACTATAAATGAAATAAATCGCAAAAAAAACAAAAAAAAAACACAAGAAGTAAAAAGGTAGCCAAAAAACTAAAAATAGCAAAAATCTGAAAAATTGCCCAAATCAACAAAAAAAAAACGTCACAATAAAAAAATCGCTAAAACTAAAAATATTGTATAAAAACCGAAAAAATTTTACAACCGAAAAAAATCGCAAAAACTAAGACAAGTCAAATTTCCAAAATTCAAAAAATTATTATTAAAAAACTATCACCAAAATGCAAAAAAAAAAATACCAAACGAAAAAGGTGGCTAGAAAATTGCTAAACCCAATTGGCTATATAGCCAAACCCAAAATAGCGCCATAACTAAAAAAAAATCGCTAAAATAAAAAAGGCAAAACAAGAAACTTTTTCGAAACAAAATTGAAAAAAATCGCAAGAACTAAAAAAAGCCAAATTTGCGGAAACAATATAACTAAAAAATCCAAAAACTAAAAAATCGCCAAAACAAAAATTGCCAAAACCGAAAAAACTGCTTAAAGGAAATATATCACCAAAAACATATACCGCGAAAAAGCCAAAAAAAAATTACCGAAAAGTAAAAAGGTCACTAAAAAACAAAAAAATCGCAAAAACCGAAAAAATCGCTAAAACGAAAAAAATCGCCAACAAGACAAAAAAATTGGCAAAACGGAAATAATCGCAAATACTAAAAAACCAAATTTTCAGAAACGCTAAAACTAAAAAGTCTTAAAATTAAAATAATACGCAGAAACAAAAAATCTCCAAACACCAAAAAAAAAACGTTTAAAGGAAAAAGATCACCAAAAAAAAATCGCTAAAATGCAAAAAAAAAATACCAATAATTAAAAAGGTCACCAAAAAACTAAAAAAAAATGGCCGAAAATCGCAAAAACCAAAAAAGCACCAAAACAAAAAAAGTCGCTAGAACTAAACAAAATTACCAAGAAACCAAAAAATTGGCAAAAAAAATAAGCGCAAAAACTAAAAAAAAAAACGAAAACAAAAATTAAAAAAAGTCCACATCAAGTGACATTCCATTATATGAAGTAAGCATTCGTGACATTCGATTATACATATAGGCTAAAGCTCGTACAGTATTACACATATAGTATTCGTACGAAACCCTTCGTGTGCGAGTCAAAGTCGCACTTTACCGAATTTAAAATTACAAAACCTTAAATTGAAATAAATTAAAAGTAATGACTGTTTTTTTTTGGAATTTTTATAATTTTAGCTTAACATTTGTCTGGCAACACTCTATCCTTCAATAGCTGCTGTTGGTTTTACATTTATTTTCTTCACTTCTTACAACTACAATTCGAGCTGAAAAAAGTCAGCCAATGTAGCAGTGGTAGAGTAAAAAAATACAAAAATATGTTATTTATTGAGTTCTTGTTTCAACTTTGATATTTGTTGAAATTCTTATTAGTTCAAATAATAACTCTAGTTGTTCTGAGAAATTTTTAGGTAAATGTTCCCAGATGATCTGCATTAGCAACAGTGAAATGCTTATAGGATCCAGCTAAACCCCTCAATAATCAATTTCAATGTATTTTTAATAAAAACTATTTTACTGAATAAGTAAAAATAATAATTTTGGATTATTAGTGCGTTAACAAATGTTAAATTTAAATTATAAAATTAAAATAGTTTTACTGGCTTTACGGCATAAATAAGTTGATGGCATTAATGCTTAAACATTATTCGGAACCTATGAGGCCTCTACGGTGAAATTTTCTTACAAATCATTGAGTTTTGTACATTACTTATGCCTTATATTTTATTAGCTTTATATAAAAATTAAAACAATTTCAAATTTGTTTTTTTTTTTCGCTTTTTTTTTAATGACATAATTATATACCTGCAAATAATATTTTATACAAATATGGAGGTACAAATATGTCTGTATAAAAGTTCTATTCTATTCGCAAAAACGTACTTGCAGCATTTGTTTTTTTGCTTAATTTCATATTTTTCCATTTCTTATTCTATTTCTATTCAATTGGTATTATTTGCCAGCGCAATTCCTACTTGAGAATTATAAAAATTTTTTTTTTCATTTCTTTAGAAGATTGGATTGTGTTGATTGCATCATACGAGTTTGTAGGCAGCACGTACACACATCTTCCACTTTTATTTCCATTTCTATGTACTTTTTCTTAATTTAGTTCTTTTCTTTTTTTTGTATGCTGAACTCTTGGTTAAGATGAAAATATGATTTGAAATTTAATAACATTTAATAAGCAATCAAATACATAACTATACAAACACACACACACACACACACATACACATAGACGGTACTCGTAAATTTGGTGGCATAAACCATATGGAGGGCAGCAAAAGCTGCAACCAACCGCCCAACAATGCCACAATACCAGGCAACAAATATAAAAGTTATTAAATAATTTAAACTAGCAGAATAGTAGTTTTGGTTCTAACTTAAAGATCACATTCAATACCAATTGGAAAATAGTTAATAAAATAACTTTAATTTCTGACAGGGAATTAAAAGAATTCAATTAAAACACAAGTAGGCGAATCTTTTATACCCTTCATCATGGCTCTTCAATATCAGGTGGTCTTAACTCCCCGGTTAATTATAACTATATTTTGCCGCTTGTATTTTAAATTTACTTCACATGTCAACTTATATTTTTCTGTAATTTTTCTTTTCAGCAAATATTTTCTAATGCACCAAGAAAAGTAAGAAAAAATTTTTGTAATTTCTTTTTTTCCATTTAACGAAGCAAAACTTAATACGAATTTAAATAAATTCAGTAAAAAGCGATTTTTACTACCTCCCGAAGGGTTCCTGGTTTCGGTTTAAACCCTTCCCCAAAAATGCTATGTATATAGGTTGGACATTCCGTGTCTAATTTCCACTATATTAATAAGCGATCCATTAAGTATATACATACATATATCCAGAATATATCATTATGCATAGGGAAGACAACTAAAGCTATGTACAGACGATTGTCAGATCTTACAATATTGTCAGATCTGTCAATGTGCTGACAATGTACTGGTAATCGAAAATTGCCAGTTCAATACTCCTTGTCAGTTCACACGGTTGTAAGAAAATCTTACAATTTATTGCCAGACGGTTGTATGGCAATAAATTCATCTGACAAAATCGAGAGTCGAAAAATTGTCAGTTCACACGTTTGTCATATGCACAAATTGTCAGTCTGTTGTTATGCGTTACCAGACTCAAAGCGTTTGTTAGAAATTGTTAAATATCAATCGTTTGTGTTTGTTTTAAATGTAAAAAGTGAAAGTATAAATTATTATGGACCATAAAGAAGCAATTGCAATGATTTTGTGCGCATATATTTTACCATAAATTTTTTCTTAAAAAAAAAAGCGTATGCAGTATTGCCCATAGAAATAATTCTCTTACAATGACGCCATTGTCAGATGCATAAACTTTGCACATCTGACAATATTAAAATGGCTGACAAATTATCTTGCAATAATTTTACAAAGTGTTCACACGATTGTAAGATGTCTGACAATTTGTTGTCAGCTGCTAGTCTTGCAATGGACTGACAATGCTTTTTCTGGCAACGACATCTGACAAAATTTGGCAGTCCACACGGTTGTAAGAAATTTTGAGCATATTTTACTGGCAATATTGTAAGATCTGACTACCGTCCTTACATAGCTTAAGCGATGGCGTCTGTCCGTGTGTTCATCTCTCAGTCTATCCGACTCGCTCAAGGTGAAATCGGTTTTCCGAAGCTCCCAGAAAAGCTAGAGAGTTCGGTACGAATAAAACTAGCTTAAAAATATAAAAAAAAATTAAATATTTTTTAAGAACGTTTCCAGGGTTGGAAAACTTTGACTTTTTTCTTATATAAAAGTATCCTATATAAATTAAACAAACATTTCTCATATCCTTAAAAGAAATATATCGGTCAGAAAAATATAAGAGGAGAATTCCGGGGTTGGGAAACTTACACCTTTTGTGATAATAAAAGTTGAAAGGACTAATTAATTTTTTCTTTTTCTTTATAAATAAGATATATTTTATGTTATGGAAAGAAAATTAAAAAAAATAAAAACCGCAGCTCCAGAGCTGGAAAGTTTGAACTACTCTTGGATATTAAAATAACTTAATAAAAATAATTTCTTCCTTATTTTCGTTTTTCTTTGTGCACTAAACATATTTTATACATTTTTTAAAAAAGTAGATTGGTATAAGGAATCAGAAAAATATAAAAGAATGATTCCAGGGTTGGAAAATCTAATTTGTTTGTTTTTAAAATAGCTCAGTCAATTTTATTTTTGTTTACAAATTAAATATACTTTATGTCTCAGAAAGAAATAGTTTGGAGTAAATAGTTAGAAAAATAAAAATCATTTCTTCTGAGCTGGATAACTTAAGTATTTTTTGGCATATAAAACTAATTAAATTAAACTTTTGGTAATTAAATAAATTCTATATGTAAGAAATAAAAAAATTAATATTAAAAATAAGAAAAATCAAAATTATGGTTCCAGGGTTGGAAACTGAAAAAAAAACTTTTTTGGTCAAATAAACCAAAAAATATATATATTTTTTCAGTTAAACATATTTCATGTTTTAGGATGATTTTTTTATACACATATGTTCAATTTTGATATGGATATCTCATTTAAATTAGGGATGTAATGAATACGAAAGCCGATTCGGATATATCAGCGATATTTCCGATTTGCCGATATATATCGATATAGGCGATATTTTACTGTCGATACGACGATACTTCTTAAATTTCTTTAGAGCTGTTTTGAACAAACAATTCAATTTTCAACGTTTTTTTTTGCATAAAAACTAAGAGAAATAAAATATTACAAGCAGAACATAAAGTCTAAACAGAAAAATTAAACGTTTCTTTTGCTTTGCTTTGCATCATAGTAGTGAAATGTTCTCTCAATGCTAAATCATGTATGTATTGAAAAAATAATAATTTGTTTTTTGTTAAGAATTAATTCATATATCAATTTTAAATATTATTAATCTCTTACACTACAATTTTGTATAAGGTTTTGTTAATTTTAACTTAAGTTCAATATGCGTATCGGTATCAAAATTCTATATCATCGATATTTCTTTTTGAATATCGGTATCGGTATCGGATCGGCAAAACGGCGTATCGTTTCATCCCTAATTTAAATATTAACGAAGGTTTGTGCCATGTTGCTTATTATGCTGTCAGCACATTTATATTTCAAATCAACAATGGTCTTTCGTTTACAGCTTGTAACGACTTCTTATTAACTTTTAGTAAATGGAGATAGAAATAAAATTTATCGCTAAAGAACAGTCATAACTATAATAAATTAAAGGAAATGTTTCAATTCATTTCCCTGAAAACGTACCTTTCTGCTGAACAAAATCGTAAAGATTTTTTAGGAGTATGGATGGAATGGCATGTTTCAATTGAATTGGAACATCAAAGATTATTAAATATGGTAAAATATAAAAAAAGTTAGTTTACTTGGTATTAAGGTATAATACTAAAGGGTCAGTTAGCCGACTGTAATGTAATGTAACTGCAACGTAAGAAACAGCTGATCTATATTTTTATATGAAAATAAGTTACGTTACATTACGTCTCTATAACCATTTTCATTAATTTTCACATAGCAATATCTATCAGCTGTTTCCTACTGTTGCAGTTACTTTACATTACAGTCGGCTAACTGAGCCTTAAGACTATGTTATGTAATCTTAAATACAGAGTGTAGAATAAAATATTCAACTATTGCAAATAACGAAAATAAAATATTTGAATCAAATTATTTAGTCGAAATATATCGAGACTTCACTTACTAAAAATTCCACTATAACAAAAAATTATAAATTTGTATACAAAACAAATATGTATGTATGTATGTACTTATGTATGAGGCTGTATAATTCACCTACTTAGGTAAAGGGTATATAAGATTCGACACAGCCGAATACAGCACTCTTACTTATTTAAACCTGGAAAACTTTATTTTTTTGTGGTATATAACAGTAACTAACTTAAACAAATTTAATATATTTTATATTTACAGAAAAATATTTTGCTAAAAGAAATCAACACAAACTAAAGATATGATACCAGGGTTGGGAATTTAATTTTTTCTTTGTATATAAATGTAAACAGGTCAATATCTTTTTTTCTTTTTCTTTAAAAATTAAATAAATAATTGAGGTTTTAGAAATAAATGTTCCGTATACAAAATTAGAAACATAAAAAGCACAGCTTCAGAGCTGGAAAGCTTAAACTTCTTTTGGTATTTAAATAAAACAATTTTTTTCTTTGTTAATTAAATATATGTGACCTTCTCCGAGAAAAGGGACCTGGTGTATGAAAATGAAGTTTTGAGAAAAATAAATTTAAAATAATAAAATTTTAATGTTTTTCTGATTTTTATCGATTTTCCCAAGTTCCCGTTTTTTTACACACTAGGTCCCTTTTCTCGGAGAAGGTCACATAAATTTTTTATATTAGAGAAAAAAAAGAAATTAGTATTAAGAATCTAAAAAATAAAAAAAATTTATATAGTTTCAGGGTTGGAAAATTTACATTTTTTGATATACAATAGAAACTAAATAAACTTATTATATGAAAATCTAATTTAACCATAAAAATTGGCACTCATTAGTCTTACGAAGCTTGGTGATGTGTTGAGTATTATGCACAAATGGAATTAGTTTAGGTTTCTTGCAGATGTTTTAACATAGAAATTTGTTTAAGTATTATTACGAATAGTCATTTAATTCAGTTTTTGGTATCGGAATCAATATGTTAAAGGCGGCCAAACTTGTATATGTCTTGTGAAAATTTCAGGTTCGTACCTCTTACGGTTCTCGAAACAGAAACGGAAACAGCCTGCGACAGACAGATATGCAGATATAGAACAGGGTTCCTTTTCACTAGGGGTTTTTCCCGGCAATTGCACTCTTAAAATTCTCCGATTTCTCGGGAAATAATAAATCAAACAATTGACAAATTAACATTTAGCAACCAACTGTTTTCACCTTGAAAATTGTGAATAATTCTAAAAAATGTTACACCTTTTAGATCTATCGAAAAATAAAGTTCTTGTTTTAATACCCAATTTGAATTGACATATTAATGTATTATTAAAACATGGGATTTGTTTTATTGATGTTCAAACATTTGAACGCTAGGTTGTAGAAATCTTTTTTCACAATGCAATCACAAATTTTGAGTAAGATTGCAAAGAGTTATCAAATCGGTGTGAGCTATGTATGAGTGGATTAGTGTAATCATACGAATAAGAAGTACAGAGAAACTTAACAGCTGCATAGAAATACACTCAACCGAATTTTAAAGCATACCTTCAGGAGCAATGTTAATTTTAATAAATATTGCTTGTGAAGTGTAATAGTGTTGCCAGTGGGGATAATTTTGTTAAAAAGTTGAAAAATATAAAATAAATAAAATATATATATAAACTTTTAGATAAAAGAGCGTTTTAAATGTCAAATATTTGTTTAAAAGATACATAATAGCAGTCTTTATAAATAATTTATAATATTATACTATAACATATCTTCATTACATACTGTTGCCTTACACTGAAGCTGCTCCACGACAATTGGGTAACAAGCTCCATCTCATGCCAATTATTATGGGTGGAGATTTTAATAAAAATTTTGCAAACCCCCACTGTCGAAGGTTGATCAAAATTTGTATTTGACTTTTACCACTTGCATTATGAGCGATTCTCCACAATTCCCCACAACTAATAATTCCACTACTATAGATGCAGTTTTTCATAGATTTTTAAATACAATAGATTTAGAAATTTATATATCTTATTTTAGTTACCATAAGCCAATATTTGAAAAAAATTCATTACTAAGTGTTTACACATCTCCCCTGTGATCGGACTCACATTGCTTTTTTTATTGCTTTGAGATTCCTAATCAAATTTGTTTTATTGCCTTGCAAATTTAATTTTTTTATTATTTCTATGGAGCGGATGGAAACCTGAGATACATGAAAAAAATTCCCGCTTTCCCGGGAAATCAAAAAGTGCTGTAGGGCATCCCAAAAAGTTTGTTTGTTGTTGGTTAAGCACGATACAAACTGCTAATGGACCCACTGTGTCATGTAGCGTCTACGTTCAGTCTGCTTTGATTAGCACCAGAGTGCCGAACATAAATCGGCTTCTTATACAAATGAATACACATACGCGAATACATTTCTTGCGGTGTTCTCTCGGTGGGCAGCTCTGGTCTACCTACATACTCGTATGTATGCATAAGTGGATGTGTGTGTGTGCAGGCAAACCGCAATTGAAATTTATTTTATCGCAAAATCTTGAAAAATATCCATATATTTACTAACGTACATATATGTATGTAAACAAATATATTTATTGTATAATTATGTCTAGGTAATCTTAGATTAGGCATTCTGCTGCGATATTCGACATTCAAACGCAAATAATAACTTTTTGTTTTAACGTAAAAGTAATCGATAGAAATTACAAACATTTTTCTAATTATATTTAATGATCACTTATTGCAACGGAACACGGTAGTGAACCAAACAAACATGCACCACCACAAGTCACCAACCTTTTGTCAACAACAACAACAACAACAACAGCAATAACAATAATAAAATAAAATAAAATACAATAAAATAAAATAGCAAATATAAAAAGCTCTTAATGTCATTAGGTTAAAACGAAAAGTTCAACTTATGCGTGTCGGCTGTAAAACTTGGAAACCCATTTTTATTCAACACTGCAGTCATACGAGTATAAAACATTTAAGTTTCAGTTTTCATGCATGTGAAAAATTGTTTTCTTCTCGTTTAGCGTTTGGCCTAAATTCGGTATCTGGAAAAAAATACTCGTAATTTCAAGCGTTTCATTTGAAAATTGATGGTGCACACTAGTATTTTTATTTGAAATAATTGGTCTACAAATTGTCACTAGGAGAAATTGTTTTCATTTGTCTTCCACCAGCCATCGCATAAATAATAGGTAACATTTCAAGACTATTCGTATTTTAAAATGTGCAAAATAAACTAAAGTTCTTTCTTCTCTTACCTTTACCAAAACATCCATATCGATGCGAGGAAATGCAACAAGCATGCAGCAGATACATATGCATGCCTGATACTGGCACAAAGTTGCCTGCCATTGTTTCGTATTGTATTTAGTTGAGTTAAAAGATGCACCGAAAAAGATTAAAAAAATTAATTCGCTGTTAAATAGAATTTTCGTAAAAGCAGAAAAAAAATGCAAAAGTTCTTATTTTAATAAATTTGTCAAAGAAAGAATCAAATGTGAAAGAAATTGGAAGGCTTTTTAGGTGAAGATTAATCGTAGCTATCGAAATATTGTTTAAGACTAAGGGGCTGGTCACACTTGGGCAACTATTTGCCCAAAAAACGTAAAAACAAAATAATAATGTAAAAGTTTTCAATTCAGATACGTGTTTGTTAAGTTAAATAGTTTCCAATAATGTTGGAATCAATGACGTTGTCTATTAGTTGTTTATGAAACTTTTTAACTTAAGAAACACGTGTGTGAATAAAATGTTTTTTCACGAACATTGAGTGGTTACGCTTTTTTGAGCTCACTATCCTGACTCACTATCCTACACAGTCGTACGATTTTGAAAACATACAAGCCTGATCTAATGAATTCTTGCTGTCTTTTTGAAAATTTTCATAAACACCATCTTACACCAGGGTTGTATTTGGTTATTTAAATAATGAGACTTTATGGGCACTGCCTTTTGCACTTTTGCTGTACACCTGCACGAAATCTTGTAGATCTCAATTAAACTCTTTATCATAATACATGACGATTACACCAATTTTTAGGACATTTATCAAAACTTCTTATCCAAAACAAAAACCATTGAATTGGCTAAAACATTCCCTAAATTATAATCAAACAGCCACCAATTTTTTTTAAGAGAAGTAAAACTTGGGGCAAATAAATCAGTCATTGATTATATGTATTTTATTTTTAAATCTGGTTTAAACACAAAATTTTGTTTTTCACCACAAAATTAAATGAATCTTAAATAGCCAACATGGTGCATTTAAGCGTTGTTTAAGTTTTACAAACATACCATATGTTTTGGGCATGTGTGTGTTTTTGGAATGCATGTACATGAACATCATGTCGTCGTATTAAAATAAATTTCATTTAATTTTCGAAAATATACAAAAAATGTAACACATATTTTCATATAATGAAATATATAAATAGAAAAATGCATTCTGATGCTCTTTTTATATCATAAAATGTGTTTTTTGCTATTTTACTTTTCTGCAAATTTATAAATCAACTTTCATATTTATATTGAACAGCTGTTCTATGGAAAGCTGTCCATAATATTTGGAAATATTGTAGTGCTACCACACTTTCAACATAATTTAATATTAACTTTAATTAGCCACTGAAAAAATTAAAGTGTATTTAAATCAATTTTAATTTTTTATGAAAATTAACTTAAACTATGTTTAAACATTCACGTCCCTTTTCACAATGTATGGTTAAGAGTTAACGTGAACTTTAACTGACAGTTCTTCATACAAAACTTGCCGTTAAAGTCCCTGTTATTTTTTAATCATACATTGTGAAAAGGTACGTCAGTGATTTATTAGCTATTAGGCAATGAATGTCTACTATTTACAATTACAAGGTGTTACCTTCTTTAGAAAAGTGATAGTGATGGACAAGGGAGCTGGTGAGCGGAGAGACAGAGAAAAGCTTCATTATTTTACAACTCTGCTTTTTTGCACGTTTTTAATAATGCAGTGCTGCAGCGCCTCTGGTGTTACATGAGGCGTACTAAATTTTTTTGAAGCTGTGTTTAGTAGCAATTTTATTTTATTTATGATTCTTCTACACAACAAAAGAGGGCGCTCTGATGTTGCATTAGAATTAGCATCAGCTGAAGTCGGTATAGTTCAGTGAGCAGTGACTATGCCTTCATCTGATGAGCTTTCCTACAACAACTGATACAAAGAAAGAGACTCAGGGTCTCTTTGTGTTATTATTTTTAAGGATTGTTGGATAACGGGCTCGAACCCAGGCCCTGCGATTTTGTAGTCAACGTGCTAACTACTTCAGCCAACGCCACCCTCATAGAACCGAAACAAAAACTAAACAAAATTTTCAACTGATTGAAGCATGAAACAATAATATAAAGGTAAAACCATTCTGATATTTATCCTGATTATTTTTTACTCTCAAAAATAACGCTACCGTATTTATTTATAAAATCCGAGTTTTTTTGATTACTTTTTGACTGTTATGCTTTTTTAATGAAAAGAAAATGTTTTAGAATAAAAATATTGAAAAATTTCATCACTTTTGCATTAAAACTTATTAAATAGATATTAATATAAATAATTATATAATAAATAATTGTAATTTGTGTCAAAAAATAAATGTTGAGCAATAAGCAGCATATACCACAACTTCAGTAATACCAAGCATTTCAGCAAAGGCAGGAATGTCAAGTTTTATCAATCTCCTTCAATTCCATATATGCGGCAATATAGATGATAGTTTGCTACCAAAAAATCCTTTGGTTGGTTCTGTTCACTTCCATAAAGAGCATATGAATGTAAAATATCATTGCATCTGTTTGAGCCTAAATGCAATTCCTGTTTAAAGGTAACTGCCATAATTAATACATGCATTACATTATTGCTTTAAAGCAGTCTTGTCCACACGTACAATTTCACATTCTGGTAGTCTACTCCGTATTTCGAAACGAAAGAAAATGTTTTCGAATTTGAGTGTTGTTAACATTATTCTACTAAGCTAGCTATCATTTAATAAGTACTTTTCCACGTGGTCTACTCTGTAACTAAAAATAAAAGAAAATGCAACTGCTTTGGTATGTGTACGTATGTTAATATTATGCAAGGTTAGGAAGGGTGGTGCTAAAACACACTTCCAATCGTATACCAAGTTGGTTCCATTCTTAACCAATAGTATGCAACCTCGAAAGTACTTTCATTCCCTTTAAATTACAGAATAGAACCCCTGGTATTTACATTTGGTATAAGCTAATGTAATGTAAAGAACACTTTGTATGCATTTCGTTATCCTCATGTCAAATTCATACAACGTTTAAAAAAATATGTATTAAACTACAATTCCCAAACTCAAATTACACATTTCAAAAATCATTCCTAAATAAAAGTTACCATTACATGTATGTGGCAACGTTTTCTTCTCTGTTTACACAAAAACCATATTCAAATAATTTGGGTAAAAGTCATAATTAATTTTAAACGTCAAATGTGGTTTTACCTTTATATTATTGTTTCATGGATTGAAGTAAAGTATCTTTGTTTTCGTTTTTATTTAGGCTGATTATTCTAATGCAGGATTGAAAATTTGTAAAGAAATGTATTTTCATGTAATTCGAGTACCCAATAATTAATTTAAAATGTGATTTAAAATTTTTTTGTCACTTACGTGGTTTTAAATTTTAGCCGACGATATGTGTTTTATTTCATATAACAAAAAACCAGCTAAAAATATAATCAACAGAAATCTTTTAATATTAAGGTGACCCTATTTGTTTTTTGAAAAATAATTAATTCAAAACATGATTGCTACAAATAGGGGTGATACACGTCATTTTAATCGAGGTGCGAACCTTATCAGTTTATTTAATAGGAAATATTATTAGTGGAATAGTTGACTTCCTACATGATTAAAATAATTCTCCTTTAAACACATTTTAGTTAAAGTGATTATATATTTTACTACGGGTACTTCGCTAAAAATATTTTATCATGTTGAGCAATGTGAATGGGTTCTACGAAATAGACTTCTTTTTCATTTTTAGCTCTTAAGCATTTTTATTGGAACTCAAATTAAGCTGTAATAAATCGGACCAATAATAATAAACAGTTTTTTTTCGTTTTTGGGAGTCTAAAAAGTTAAAGTCACTAGTTTTACAGCTAAAAATATTTTTCGTTTAAATTCTCTGAATACACCACAGCAGAAATACCTTTAGGTTCAATTTAATAGATTTTTATGTTTTAAGTTTTCAACTGTTTTACACATGCAAAATTCAGTGAATACCCTGTATGAACGAGTCTACTTACTCACTCAAATACAAATCAATCAATACTTCGAGTTTTCTGTTCACATTAGAGTATCATGCATGAACTAAAAAAATGAGTTAAGACTTGTGTCGAACTCGTTCAATAATCCATTTTTGACACAAACCTCAGAACAGATATAGATAGATATATAGATAGATATATAATTCTACTTCGCTTCATTACGGATCAGAGAATGACGAAATTATCGTTTTAAATACTCTATGAGTATTGGCCGTCAAGCAACTATGAATGCTTACAGCTAAAACCAAAAAAAAATACAATAAAATGCAAACACACGCATTAATTTTAAACCAAATACGTATAATCATGATACAATAATATAAAGGTAAAACCATTCTCTCTTTTCGTCGCCATATTAACCTTCTGACGTTTATCCAGATTATTTTTTACTCTCAAAAATAATGCTACCGTATTCATTTGTAAAATCCGAGTTTTTTGATTACTTTTTGACTGTTATACTTTTTTACTTAAAGAAAATGTTTTATAATAAAAATATTGAAAAATTTATCACTTTTGCTTTAAAAGTTATTAAATATTAATATAAATATATAACAAATAATTTTAATTTGCGTAAAAAAATAAAAGTTGAGCAATTGCAGTAATACTAAGCATTTCAGCAAAGGCACGAATGTCAAGTTTTTCAATTTCCTTCAATTCCATATATGCGGCAGAAATGGATAGAAGCATGCAAAAAACCCTTTCATTTGTTTTGTTCACTTCCGTGAAGAGCATATGAATGTAAAAAATCATTGCATCCGTTTGAGCCTAAGCGCAATTCATATTCAAAGGTAACTACCACATTAAATACATGCATTACATTATTACTTTAAAGCAGTGTTGTCCACACGTACACTTTCACATTCTGGGAGTCTACTCCGTATTTCGAAACGAAAGAAATTGCTTCCGAATTTGAGTGTTAACATTATTCTACTAATCTAGCCATCATTTAGTAAGTACTTTTCCACATGGTCTACTCTGTAACTAAAAATAAAAGAAAATGCAACTGCTTTGGAATGTGTATGTATGTTAATATTATGCAAGGTTAGGAAGGGTGGTGCTAAAACACACCTCCAATCGTATACCAAGTTGGTTCCATTCTGAACCAATAGTATGCAAACTCGAAAGTACTTTCGTTCCCTTTGAATTACAGAATAGAACCCCTGGTATTTACATTCGGTATAAGTTCATGTAATGCAAGGAACACTTTGTATGCATGTATTCTTTTTGCATTATTTTTATATAAAGACATGATAAAAACCTGTTAGATATTCTTTTCCTAGTCTTAAAAACAAACATTTTCAAAACTTCAGAAGAAAATGGTTGATATGTATTTTGCTTCTTAACAGTTTTCGGTAATTTTAACCAATATTATGTTATGCTTCTTTTAGCAAGTTTTTGCTCATTTTAGCGTGTCTTTTGTCGAATTTTTGATGTTTTCAAACATCGATGTTTTTAAGAATGATGTTGCATCCCTAGCCGTGAGCCTTTTTTATTATCAGATGAATTAAATAAAAATCAAACATTTGCTTACTTTTCTAGGTCATATTACACACAAATTTCGTTATCCTGATGTCCAATTGATACAATGTTTAAAAAAATATGTATTAGACTAAAATTCCTAAACTCAAATTACACATTTCAAAAAGCATTCCTAAATAAAACTTACCATTAAAAAATGTATGTGGCAACGTTTTCCTCTCTGTTTACAAAAAAACAGTATTCAAATAATTTGGGTAAAAGTCATAATTAATTTTAAACGTCAAATGTGGTTTTACCTTTATATTATTGTATCATGCGTATAATTATACACAACCAATAACTTTATTTATGATTTGATTAGGCTAAAGTTCGTATCTCTTTGTAAGCCAAATAACTTGTGATAATTATTAATAAACAAATAACATCTAAGTTAATTGTAAATATTCTGACAAACATGTATTAGAACGGAACAACCAGCTGTTTTCGAAGGCCACTAAACCTTCATCATCAGCGTTATTTTGTGTTTTTGGTCCACTGTGTGTGGTGTCAGTTGATGTAGATTTCTGTTTTTTATACGCCATTTTTATTGCAAATGGAATATGTGAATTGTTTTGATTCATCGTATTAGAATTTGAGGAGAGATTTTTTTGTAATGACAGGTAAATTTTACCATCTTTTAAATTTGCAACAGTCTTGCCATTGTCGTACTTAAGACAAACTTTTTTGACTCATTACTATTAAGTTTATTTTAATTTTTAGCCACAAGCCTTCAGCTATTAATTTTAGTTAATAATTTTAATTAGTATGTTTATACACATTTTTTTAAATTATGCAGCATAAACAAATATAACTAAAATTTATAGACTGCGTGAGTTACAATCACATGCATGAGTATAAAAATACTCTGACTATTAATCGACTGTATACAGAGCTATTTTATTTACACACATACATATAACATGTTTTCAAACAGAAACACACACACTCTCACACCTTTCCCATTCCATTTTATATACACATATGCATATGCATACGGTGGCAAATGGTAAATAAATATCCTGATTATCATGCGTATATTTTGTGTCCGATTAAATATTCATATAGCCTGAGTATAAACATGCTCAGACTGAAGGTTATGCATGTGCCTGTTTATTTTTAGTTGTAGCGTATTTTAGTTTTTTGCATAAATGAAGACGAGTTGCTCTTGTGTATTCGAATCGGCTTTAGTCATAGTTACTTGAGAGAAAATATTGTTTGCGCTACAATTGTCATTCCCTGATTTGAATTACATGGTTTTGATAAAAGGTTTGTGTCTAGACTTGTATCGAACTCTTTCAATCAGGGATGGCAAAATTGGTACAATTGTACAAATTTTTTGTTGTTCTTGTTACAAAAACTATTTATCTTTTGATCTATGCAAACAAGTTGTCTGTAAATTTAAGTTTTAAAAATTTGTGGGGCTGTAGAGACAACAGATAAATGTTGAAATTTGGTCAACTCCATAATTGTGTCTGCTTACTTCACTAACTTGATCAGATTAGTATCTAAAAATGTGATAGACAATACTGTAAAGTTGTTACTTTGTCCCCTGCAAATCTGGTGATAAATGGGAGTGTTACCAAAAAGAGGGAGTGGTGTCTGTTGAAATAAATGGTTACATAATCAAAATTTTCTTGATGTATTATCGTCTTCATCTTTAGTCAATTTAATTGGAACTCGGTCTAGTATTGGAGTTCGATGTGGTTGTATCCTGAACCTATCAAATAGTATAAATATAATATTAATTGTTCCCTGCAATGAGACCGCCAAGCCACTCTGAAATCAGTCCCATAACTATACTTGGATATTAACTTAAGCATAACTGATATTAGTGCTTTTGAACCTGTGGTCGACTGGGTAGTGTACCAGGCTGTCATGCAGGAGGTTGTCAGTTCGAATCCCAAAATATATCTGGGTAAAAGTAAAATATAATTGCATTTGTAACAATAAGAAAAATTATAAGTTTTCATTGTCGGAATGACGGTTTTAAATAATTTATATTATTCTACACCGATTAGGTGCCTATGAAATAGTTTAGTGACAAGCCACAAGGTGCATAAAAAGTATAATTACGCCTATCCTGTGTCATCCCGATATAAGAGTGACTGAGCCGCTTCATAGGACGTGTTAGAACTAGGAGTGGTGCATATCACTTGGAGACCGATCACGTCACTAGTCTTGTGGCAGTTCCATTTCTCATTTAAGAGTTGGTGTGGCTGGTTGTCTCCCCAGTCAATTTTCGATAATAATTTTTGAGTCTTTTTTTGTTCGCTTTCACAAAAACTTTGCAAGACCCGCATATTTATCGGCAGCTTACAGCTTAGTAAAAAACTTTAATTTGTGTTGCATTAAGAATGTCCATCACCATATGATAATAACCTGGAAATAACGTTGTTACCTTCTAGAGAATTTTTTTTTTACTAAAAAGTATTTGGGGACCATTGTGCAGTCTTACATACACATACATATACATACATATGCATATTCTTTGCACACATGTTTTATAAACATTTGTTTATAAATAAACAATCTTAGAAATTACTCGTACCAGTTCAATTTGTTTGTTATTATTTTTATGCCAGCTAGAGCAAATGAAATGGGCAACATAAGTTCATCATGACGTTGGCTATTCCTTCAAGAATAACCTTTGACTTCTTTAGAGACATTTTAAAGACCTTCATAAGGCGTAGTTATTCGGTAATCACAACATCATGGTTGAAGTATTTCAAACTCAACTGTGACTAGATTAAAAAACATCTGGGGGCACATTACGGCACTCGATATCGAACGAATTTGTTAAATATTTCATAGAGTGTATATTGAAGTATTTTATAATTTCGAAGGGGTTTCGAATGCCGTAATTTGCAAACTGATTTGGAACAAAAATTTCGTATTCAAAGTAGAAATATGACATGTTAAAAGCGAATTTGAGTTCGATTCGTCTTGGTTCAATAAACCAATCACAGCGTTGCTGATTGTTACGAGAAGGTCATCCTCATCCGTTAGATTTTTTTAATTCAAATCTTGCATAAAGAGCACAACAGATTCGCTACAGTCTAATACAATGCTCTAATTTATTTTTAGTTTTATTTAAAAAAAATAAAATTATAATGTATTAATTAAATGATAAGAATATTTTTACACTTTTTATTTTTTGTTTAAAATGAACTTGACACAATAGAAACAGTAAAAATTATCATCATCATATTGTACGGGTAAAGTAAAAAAGAAGATGAAAAAAATTTTATTTATAAAAATTAAATTTTTGCGGTGCTAAAAATTGCGATCAAAGTATTGCTAGACTTGAGTACAACGGATTATCATCGTCTTATATTTTTTTTTTTTGGCATTTAAAAGGTTGGTTTTTGTTGCAGTTTGACAAATGTTTTATTGTATAAATATTTGTACAGATTATTAAAGAAAAGCAACAACGGCCACTTCACAGCATCAATTATATTTTAAAAAGAAGATAGATATTAGAAGAAAACAACAACAACAACAATTACAAAGCACCACAAAATGACAATTAAACTCAAGGTCTTCATTTTAATGGTTTATTTTTCATTAATTTTATTAAATGAAATTTATGATGGCCACGCCAGAACCTTTGATGCCCCTGATGCCAATAGCAACAACTTGCTGCAGGTATATACATGTAAATAAATAATAATTTAATAATTGCATCTAATATATTTTATTTTATTTTTTTTATAAAAAAAAATCTCAGACTGCTGATCATCGCAGTGATGGCCCTGTGCGCACTAAATCTGTCAGCGATTGGACTCTTTTGTGGGAAAAGGCCAAAGTAAGAAAACTTTAAAAAAAGAGATGATGCCATGCTTTTGAATTTTAGTCATTTATTAACTTGGAAATACTATTTGTTCATAGGAAAATATATAAATATGTATGTATGTACAATGTATATCTGTTTGTATTTAAGTGAAATAAAAAAAGTAATAGTGAAATTCCATCTGAGCAAAATTTACTAGATTTCGAGTATATATGTATATCTATTTCGTCACCAAATAGTGTCAAAATCTACTTGAAATATAGTAGAACTTAGAGCCAGCTTCGCTTATTCTATTTACAGCCGACTCCGCTTTACTGGAAATTACCAAAACCCAATTTTTTTCAGTTATCCGATTTTTTCTTTAAAACGTAGTTCGGATTACTGAAATTGGTTACAATTAAGCGCACTGCTTAAAATTTACAATATAATAGAAAGATGCAATAAAGTACGTAAGAGCGAAAAGGACAAATAAATACATTTTGCCATTTAATTTTTTAACGGACACAACTTGCACCATTTTTTCTGCCTTAAGTTATGCAATCAATTTCTAATAAATAAATTTGTCATTTTTTCTTTTTTCACTAAAGCGAAGTAAGTTTCATACAAAACGTAGTTGTGGGCTTGCTTTTGGTTTTAAATAATACGATATTTTCAGTAAAGCGATGTTTCGCTAAAGTGAAGTGAATAAGACTAGCTGCGCTTAAAATCAGTGCGGTGTTTAGTATCAATTTCAGTGGTGCGCTAAAGCGGATTCGACGTACATATGAATTCATATTTAAAAGTTGTTTTTCATTGAAAAAAATATACATATAATTCAAAAATTTAATTTTCGACAGAAGCAATAGTTGAATAGTTTAATCTGCACTTTGTATTTAAGATTTTGTTTTTTATTATTTAATATTTTACCGTTTAAAATACAAGAAAAGAAATGAATTGAAGATGACTTTAATAGAGATTCGCACTTTTTAATCAATTTAGTCACCCACATCCAAAGCGACTTTAATTTGCATATATATGTATGCATATATTAATTAAAAATTTTACCATATTGATCCCGACACCGAAGACTCAATTAAATAACTATATATATATAATGGTACTTAAACAAATGCTATTTTAAAAAATCCGCAAGCAAACGAAAGTAATTATACAGCTGCATTTGTGAATAATACGCAAACATATCCTAAACTTCGTAAGACTAATGAGTGCCAATGTTTATGGTTATATTAGATTTTCATATAAAAATTCATTAAAATGAAAGGCCTCTTAAATATTTAATATATTTAATTATAAAGAAAGAAAAATTGTTTTATTTAGTTTCTTTTATATACAAAAAAAAACGTTTACATTTTTCAACCCTGGAACTATATATATTTATTTCTTTAATTTTCTGTTTCTTGATACCAATGTCTTTTTTCATTCTTCTGTTTAATTAACAATTAAAAAAAATTTGTTTTATTTAGGTACCAAAAAAGTTTAAGTTTTCCAGCTCTGGAGCTTTGCTTTTTATTTTTTTAATTTTGTGTACAGATCTTTCTAAGACATTAATTATTTTTAATTTTCATAAAAAAAAAAAATTTATACAAAAATAAATAATTTTTCCAACCCTGGAATCATCCATTTAGTTTTTTCTGTTTTCTTTTAGCAAAATATTTCTGCCTAAATATAAAATATGTATGTTTAATTTATAGAGCAAAACAAAACAGTTGTTTCACTAAGTTACTGTTTTATACCAAAAACATTAAATTTTCCAACCCTGAAATAAATCTTTTTGTTTTATTTTAATTTATAATACCAACTTAATTCTAACTCAAATATAAAAAAGGTTTTAATTACAAACAAGGAACAAAAATTAGTTTTATTTACTTTTATATGGCAAAAAAAGTTTAAACTTTCCAGCTCTGAAACACTATATTCGATTTTGCCGATTTTCAATAGTAATCTATTTTGGACCATATAAGATACACTATTTCAAGACTAGCTTTTCTGGTAGCTTCGGAAAACCGATTTCACGTAAAGACAGACGGACGGACGGTCGGACAGACTGACATCGCTTATTCATCTTCCCTATTCATAAGGACCAAGAATATATATGTATACTTAAGTTGTCGCATATTAATATTGGTCGCATTCATAAGACGTAACAGTTGCGCAACCGTTTGTCTTAGAAACGCATAGTTGAGTATCTCCGCTCCACTCAACAGTTGAGTAATTTTCCATCATGAAATTTTTTCGCTACCTTTAGTCAACACATTGTGCTCAGCGTGAACAGCTGGTCAAATAGAGCTATTTCTTTTATATTCTTTGTTAGGTGGCAGCAACAAATATTTGTTAAGTTTTACATTACAAATGCGATGAAGTAATAAAATAAAGATATACAATTATATTATATACTTCAAGCCGTTTCTAAGAAGTAGCTGTTGGGGCTAGCAGTTGCCAGCAGTTTCACAACTGTTGAGCTCAACAGCTACGTCTTATGAATGCGCCGATTGTAAAAATTACATACGGAATGACAAACCCATATATATAATCCCTTTACCATTTTTGATGAGGATAAGAACTTTTAACTATGAATTGATATTTAATTAGGATTGATAAAATAAGCTCTCAGTAATGCAACTATGGATTTCTCCTAATTGTACTAAAAAATATACCAATGTACTAAAAATAGATGTATGAATTAGCTATATTGCAGTTGTTTGGAAAAACTGTAGTCAATGGTTTCTGTTTTGGATACGATATCTTAATAAATGTTAAAAAAGAAAAACTTGGTGTAAATGGTATAGATTTTGGTTAAAATTATACTTTTTTTTTCAGATTATAAGAGTTAACGAAGCTTGATTGTGCAAATTTGTATTGCTTTGTTAAGGCTTGAATTCCATTTCCCTCACAATCGTTTGAAAATAAAAACCAACCATTTTAATGAATTGTGGTAGTTCTTTGAACATTTTTTTCACAAACCCCATCATACCAGAGTTGTATTTTCTCAAAAGTCGTACGACCGCATAGTATATTCCAGCCTTACTGAAATCCACAATCGCTACAAAATATGAAGTTGGCACGTACAGTTAAATTAATTACAAACAAGGTTCTAATGAGAGACTCATCTAGAAGAGAAGACAAAAATATGGGAATCGCTGGAATTTCCCACCAAGCATGGGCGTAGGAATCCAAAAAGGAAAAAAACAAAAACAAAAAATTTGCCAAACAAAAATCGCCAAAAACCGAAGAAATTGCTATAATTCAAAAAACGAAAAACCTAAAAAATCGCTAAAACCAAAAAAATCACCAAAAACCTAAAAAATCACTAAAAGCGCCATAACAAAAAAAATCGCACAAAACCAAAAAAAAAATGTTTACCGTGCACTTAAAATTTAAAAAAAAAAATCAGGTAAAATATTTGATTATATAGACTAAAGTTCGTTACCTTAGTATAAAAAACCCCCTAACTCATTATATTTTTTTTGTTTAAATGGAGTTTTTTGTATATTTGAATAGAAGAACATGTAGTGAATCGAAAAATTCAAGAAATCTAAAAAAAAATTAGTTAGGGCCTTTCTATATTAAGGTAACGATATGTAGTATCAGTGCGAATCAAAGTCGCACTTTACTGAATTTATTATTATAAAAGATGCGGATTTTATATTTTTTATAAACAAACGCAAGCCGCGAAGCGATTAGCTTGTCTGCGGAAAAGAACCACCCCTTATGGCGGGAATCGAACCTACAACCCCTCTATACTAAGACACCAAATCCATTGCTTGTAAACTTTTAGTTTGCTTAAAACGCAATAATGTACCAAATGAAAATTTTTTTTAAAGAGAATTAACAATCAGGCAATGAATTAAATACTACTTTTACTAAAGCCGAGTTCAGGCTATTATACTTTGCATTTATACTTGTCAAAAATTCAACTAATTCGGGCAAGTGTGTTAGTCTAAACGCAAAATGTCATCAAAGTGATGAATAATACGATACAACTTTTTGACATCCCTTAAGAATTTTTCGTTTTCAGAAAATTTTCTAAACGATAATACTTTTCATTAGATCAGGGTTGCATTTTCACACAAAACAAATTTCCAAGTCGGCTGTTTCGCTGCCGTTAGCACGTCTTCATTGATGTAATGTTTTGTCAAATGTATATCGGCTCAAATTTTTGAATAAGTGAATCGTATAGAAGTATATTTCGTTGACGTAATTTTTAAAGTTTTTGTAATATCTTTTCATAAACTTTTTCTGTTATTTATTTATATTTATTTTCATTCATTTTCATTGAACAGCTGTTTTATTTTCTGCTTGTATTACACATTTTATTTTAAAGTGTGATGGTCTGAACACAATATGTGATTTTTCGTTAGATTTTTTGACAGTCGCAACGAATGTATTTAGATTTCTGTATCGTAAAATGTGATGAAAGTATTAATACTTGTGTAATAGTCTGAACGGGCCTAAGTGTTACTTACTTTTTTGAGGAAAGGAATAGTGATAAAGAAGACAGTTGGTGAAAGAAAGAAGATAGAGGAAAGCTTCATTCTTTTACAGCTCTGCTTTTTGCACGGTTTTTTTAATAATGCAATGTTGCAGCGCCTCTGGTGTCAATGAGGCGTATTATATGTTCAAAGATGTGTGTAGACGCTACTTTATTGGCTATTTTACTTCGCCAATGATTCTGCTACACAATACCGACGAAGGAGGGTGCTGCGATGATACATTAGGATTAGTGTTCTCTGAAGCAGTAGAGTAGTTCAGTGACCAGTGAATATGCCTTCATCACTTGAACTTTCTTACAACAACTGATACAAATAAACACTAATGCACAAAAGAAAAATGCGTGATGTTATTATTTTTTAATTACCGTCGCAGAGCGGGCTCGAACCCAGGACTTTCGATTTTGTAGTCAACGTGCTAACTACTTCAGCCAACGCCACCCCACATTGTTTTGCATAATCATTAAGCAATTCTGAGGTGCAAAATAGCTGTCGCGTCATGCTAATTATGTTTTAGGTGCCCGACGATTTTTGTGCTGCCATATTTTTCAGATTCACTTTTGTCAAGTTTTAGACTTGGCAGTTTTTCTTGAAGCAGTTCTTTTCCATTCTCTTTTAAAACTACTCGATTGCTTACACTCGGACGGTTTCTTGTTCAATTTTCCTATTTGTTTTAATGAAATGTGAATGAAATAACAAAAGAGAATTGAAGTAACTTTTCTGTACCAGCAAGTCAGTATGGATTTAAATGTCTTTGATCGATATGAGGCAGGCAGTCACTTTCCTTATAATCGTCGTTTTACGAAACACCAATATCGTTTCTTATGAACATTACCATCCAGCTAAAAACTCACTCTACGATATGTCTGTCCTATCTATTTTTATAAAACCAGCAGTTGAATAAAATTCTAGTGTAAATTTAATATGCGGGAAAATGTATTCATAAATTATTGTCATTTATTTTGAATGTGGGTGAAAAATTTCTTTATATTTACTTCACTTTGATCTTTCTTTGTTGACAGGCTTTCGACTAAAACAAACACACACACAAACACACACACACACATAATAAAACATTTATCGCCTTTTGCCGTTGCTGTAGTTTTTGTTTTTGCATTGTGCTGACTTTAAACGGAAGTTATTACAACAACTTAGAAAACACTTAAAAACTCATTTGCCAGGTTAGTGCTCACTCACCAAAAGCCACGATAAAGAAAAGCCAAACGGCATAAATTAAAATGAAAATTTAAAAGTAAAACAAATAGAAATAAAATTTGTTGTGCGAGGTTCAGCACAAACGAATCTTTAATACTCTTCAGTAATGAAGATATTAAGCAGTAATAATTTATGTAAATACTAGATAGAGTTGAGCCCAAGATGTTTACTTGCTTAATCTTCATGGTGTACAGTATTGAATTGTTCTCTCTTTTGAGTACTCTTGACTTTATGAGAACACTAAAACAGGTCTTCTCTTTTAGCAAAAGTATGCAACAGCGTTTGTTTATATGCCAAGCAAGGGCATTAGTTATTGTAGTGTGGAAGCATATTTCACTAGTGTACACCGAATGACAATTGTAAACTGAGCACACAAGTGTAAAGAGAAGTGTATGTGTAAAAGAAAAAACAAACAACATGGATTATTTAATCGTGTTAGTTCGTTAATTTAAAACTAAAAAATAAAATTAATATATAATAAAATGAAATTTATTTATTTGACATATTGTCAGAAGTGTATATACTACAATAATTGAAATTTATTTGCTGGTGGTTTAGCATGTCTATATACGTATTTCATTGGCGCTTGATGTTAATGTTTTATTTTTCATTTAGCCTTGCAAATACTTTTATTGTTATCCGATGGATTTCTAATTGTATAAGGATGTAGAAAAATAAAATGAGTTCACCTGAATATAAATTATTTGCTGGGTTTTGTATCAGTTTTAAAGCCTACTAAGCTTATTTTTTCTTTGTGATTTTCAAAAATATTATTTTATGAACTCTCATATAGTTTTTGATAGTCTGTGCATAAAGTAAGAGCTTTGTGACTGTTCAAAATTTGTGGTTGAAGTCTACTGATGATTTGGTTCAAGCGCCAATGAAATACGTATATAGATATGCTAAACCACCAGCAAATAAATTTCAATTATTATATAATAAAATAAAAATAATATCTTTCACAATGGATAAAATTATAAAAAGTTTTATTATCACTTTATAGTTTATGAAATTTTGAGTTTCTGAAATGAAGTATTGTACACTGTGAAATGTACAATAAAAATATTGCACACTTGACACAACTGTCGATTCAACTGTTGTACAATGGTTTTGTGTGTTTTTTGCTTCATTGTTCTCTATTTTTGCATTACACTCAATTACGATCACCACTACAACCAATATTCACTCTTGAAAAAAGTACAATACTGTGCACTTTTTCACGGCTTGTGCTCACTTCTAGTAAATATTTAAAAATATGTACAATGTTGTTTAATTTGCTTTGAGACAAAGTTTTTGAAAGAAATTTTTCTATCAAGCAATTGAGCATTTTTTTTACTTAACATAATTACAACTTAACTTTCAAAATATAATGTAGGGCAGCTACGACCAAACACACATACTCTGATATTTGCATTTGAGGTAAAACGCTTTGAAAGCTTTTACATTTTTTCTTCTTTCTTTGCAAAGTAAGAACATTATTGTCGCCGAGATCTGTGAGCAAATTACTGCCTTCGAATTCGTTCGAAATTTTCTTATAAACACAATTAATATTTCATGCAAATTTGTTCGATATCCAATACCGTAATTTGCACCCTGATTGTTGTGAAAACACAAAAGCTCTTTTGTAAAAGTTTGCACATTTTGCATATGGCCTGTAGGGTGTAAAGAAAAACAAATAAATTTCTTGCTTAGTTCGCTTTTTCGTTTTCTTAATTTATTTAATTATTTTACAAAATGTTTTAATTTTCCATTTGATTGTTGTTATGTCGTTCTTTCACTCTTAATTTAATGAAGCAGTTTCACGAAAAATATATAGTTAAGCAATTTTAATCTCTCCCACTACAAACTTTTGACATTTTCCCTTTAAACAAAGCAAAGTGATCATCTTCAGTTTTCTTTTGTTAAGCTGTAACGTTTACTTGCATGAGCGTTTTAAACGGTATAAATTTAAACCCCTTGCCAGTAGTTTCTGTTCAAACGATAAACCAACAAATGACGAAAAGAAGAAAATATCAAACGACATTTAAACAGTCACTCACAATTTTATCGCTGTCGATGTTGCTGTATTGTTTTATTTTTATTATTATTTGATTCGTATCCCGTATACACGTTTTAGTACGTTTGAGTTTTTCACTGCACAGTGGGAATAAATTTCTTGCTTGATCCCGATTAAAAGATTCCTTTTAATAAAACAAAGCAAAAGTACAGTACCCTTATAAAGTTTACGGAAATAAGCATTTATGTGAAAGCTACACGTTCCCTGTTTTGAAATAGTATTGGGTGCTGTCTTGGCTGAAGTAGTTAACTTGTTGTCTATGAATCAAATGACAGTCTTCGAAAGCTCAAGTTTAATCTCTTGCCAGACTCATTCATATGATAATAGATGGCGCCTAAAGTACTGCGCCTGTTTAACACTAGAGGCGCTGCATTGATGCCATAAAAATTGGCGGCATGAAATAAGTCCCCACGAATTAAGTCCCCAATTTTTGGAGTCTTATTTCATACGAAATAAGTCCCCAATTAGAAATGTTTAGATTTATTTAAACTGTAGTGAATTTTAATACGAAATGAGTCCCAAATTTTAAAAATGAAATAAGTCCCCAAAAAACGTTGCTGTTTCTTTCTGTTTCTTTTTTTGGGGACTTATTTAATTTTTTTTTACTTATTTCGTGGGGAAGTATTTCATGCCGCCATAAAAACTTGAAAATTTTTTCGTACGCGCTTTTCAAAGCAAAGGAAATTTTGTTTTGACAATCAGAGTTGGACCGATTAAATAATCAGCCATAAGTTAAAAAAAATTAAAATTTTTTTGATTTTCATCAGCCACTGCCGACAATGCAAAAATAATAAAAATAATTCTAAAGTTTCTAAACAGATCGTTCGAAATGTTAGAAGGTTTCATAAGGCGTTTAAAAGGTTTTATTAAATTTTAAGTTTGGAGGTTAATAGTCGAACGTACCATTTAGAAACCAGAGAAATATTTCCATTTTGTTGAAGTTCCCCACTGTGCGAAGCGTACATGATAACTTGATGACTTTATTTGATCATCTGCAGGGCGGTTAAAGAAATAATAAATAATAATAAATATCGCTAATAAATAAACTAAACTCCTTTATTTTAATTTTGTCAGTAAAATTTTGAATTTTTCACTTTATGGATTTAAATTGTAGGCGGCCAAAGTGGCACCACAGTGGCGAACATCAATCGGATGCTTATACAAATGAATACACATACGCGAAAACATTTCTCTTGATGGCCAGCATTGCTTTATAGATTTAAATGAATATATTTACAAACAGATTTATCAAGAAGAGTATAAATAAGTTCCATAGTGCTTAGCCGATGTTCATTTCTTTACAATTGCATTAAATTTGTAGTTGTTGTATTGTTAGATGTTTGTAGTATACATGTATATGTTTGTAATTCCGTCTGTCCATTTGATTGTCTAATATTTGTGTGATGGAATAAATGACTGCATGAACTGGCTGAATGGTGTTTACAATTGGCAACACGCTTCTTAATAAGCCAAATGTCTTGAGGTTCAATTGTTGATATTTAAAATTATTTGTATGATCGTGGATGAAAAAAAACCACCATGATGATGGCTATAATGACGTTGGCGAGATGTTAGTGCAGTAGGTAGTGACGGAATTGATGATATTATTATGAACTATACATTACGACGACCCATGGTTATGAGGTTATTTAATAATAAAACTTTTGTTCATATTCAAAATAAATACATTTATGCATGTAAGATTAATAAACAAAATTTTATAGGACGTTTGAGCATGTAAAAATTAAATATTGTATGTGTTTGTAAAAATATACGATTTACTACTTATGTACTAGAGGCCTGCGTAAACAGTCTTGAAATGTAACTGCGTCCTATTTTTTAAATGCATTCGAGTAGCATATACTATGCTAAACCCATAATAAATGCTGTCGTTTAATAACAAATCAAAAGAAGTAGTGTTGATGACTGTTTGCTGGTTATTTTGCATATTGCACGTTTCAGTGTGTGTATGTGTAAGATGTAGATAGTAAGCTATTGTGTGTTTAAGGGTGGTTTTTTAAAGCAAGCGCACACAATTAATGTCAATGCATGTGTACGTTTGCTTGTGCACAGAAAAATTAAAGGGCCTTACACACAACGTATATGTACATGCATGACGTTTGTATACGCATCCATGCGTATGAAGAAGCAAGCATCACTAACTTTTCAGTCAGGAAGTATTTTCTATTTTACTCCTTTACCTGCAATAACTGAAACAAATGTCTTGCCAACGTGTGTTGTTTCGCGTTTGTTTTATAAGATTTCGCTGTAGTAAAGTATTTGAAACATTACTCCTGTCTTAAAAGTTCTTGTTCTTGTGCAGGACTTTAATATGTACCACTAAATATACATATGTACATATGTAGTATATAAACTTGTAAAAAAAATTCTCGTTTGAAGCATATAAATAAACATGTGCATATTTACGAATACTTTGGCTAATAATTTATGATATGATTACAATTTTGGTAAATTTTATTGAATATACATAAATGCTTGTTGGTTGACCTATTGAAAATTTAAACGGCCAATCCTATAAATATTTTAAATGTATAAATGTATTAATATAAAAATATTTTTAAATGTCGAATTTATTTACGTTTTAGAAAATCAGGCAGAAACTACATACAAACATAAAATTTGTTTAGTGAAACTCAGCTTGTGAGGTTTTATTGTTTTTAGTGTTTCTGTTAAAAAAAAATATGAAATATTTTTTTTTTCATATTTTTTTTAAAGAGAAGTAGCACTCGGGAAATGAATAACTGCTACTAGAAGGAGTTAAGTTCTTTAGGAAAGGGATAGTGATAGAGAAGACAGATGGTGAAGAAAGAGATAGAGGAAAGCTTAAGTTTTTATAACTCTGCTTTCTGCTTTGCATGTTTTTAAAAATGCAGAGTAGCAGCGCCTCTGGTGTCAATGAGACGTACTAAATTTTCAAAGCTGCGCATTGTAGCCATATTATTGATTGATGATTCTACTACACATTACCTGATTTGAAATTTGTAATTAGTACGAAATAAGTTCGAAAGAGTTGTGCGCGGATCTGATTCATATAGCCTTGGGACGAAATCGTTCAGTCAAATTTACTTATATCTTTCAGATTAGGAAATAATTCTCTTTAACATTTTGAAGTCAATTTTGATGCAATTTCAAGGGCATTACTAACGTTCACACAGATTTATATTTAAAAAAATATTCTTACTTCTAAAGCCGAGATCCCACTATCGGCTCACTGATATAAAGTCATGAGTAATAAGCTAAAATGGTCTTATTTTTTTAACTGATTGAAATATAAGGACATAATGGCACTACACTGCTTTGCTAATAGAACCATATATAGTAGACTTATTCGGGAATTAATCGAGAAATAAGGCTATTTTGGTTTATTACTTATGACTTTATTGCAGTGAGCCGACGATAATCGGTACATTGTGCCGATAGTGAGATCCCGGCTTAAGAGTATTTGTTCTTTTATCAACAAAATGATTTTTAGCAAAATTTATATTATTACAAATTTGTTGGTAATATTTCTGTACAGCTAATGAGAAATATAAACTTTCAAAATGTAAAAGCTAGTTAATTACAAAAATTTTTTGTATCACTTTAAAAACGGACTTAAACTACAAATTATTTTTAAGGTCTATGAAAAACACTAATTTATCATAAATGACAACTACAAAAGATAGAAAATGATAAGCAGTAGAAAGCTAGCAAAACCGTTTGTATAAATACTTTGCACTATTATCTAAAATTCAAAGTCAGTTTTCGAACACCAAACGGCCACCAAATGAAATTCACCATTTTTATCTTAGCAGCACTTGCTGTTATAGCATTTGTTAAGGCTCAGGTATTTATTATATCATAAAAAGAAATATTTATAAAAAAATACAAAAAAAAAAACACTTTATTGCAGGAGCAGACTACTACTGAGCCTGAAAGTTCTTCGGAAGCAGCCTCAGATATACAGGGGCCTATCGATTCTTCATTTCCGTTGTTCCCATTTTTCAACAACTTGTTCAGAAGACAGGTTCTAGACATAGTACAGAATAATAATATCGGAGGCAATATGAATCAGTATAAGCCTAAGCCTCCATCAAAAAAGAGAAGGAGAACAACAACAACAACAACAGCGGCTTCTTATGACTTTTATTGAGCCAAAATAGGTGTCTATACAAAAATAACTTTCCTGAGCT
Organism: Tachina fera; assembly: GCA_905220375.1. Classification (NCBI taxonomy): domain Eukaryota; kingdom Metazoa; phylum Arthropoda; class Insecta; order Diptera; family Tachinidae; genus Tachina; species Tachina fera. The sequence continues at coordinate 94,307,872 of LR999967.1, read as the reverse complement.
ATAAGCTGTGAAAGCAATTTTTTGCAGTGAAATTTTTACATAAATAAATAAAATTTAAAAGCTTTAATTAAATACAATTTTTGTTTTCGTAAAGCAAAGAAAACATTAGATTCCATCGTTTGTGCAAAATCTTAAACTATAATACAATAAGTCTGAGCGATTCTGAATTTCCTGCCTCTAAAGTCAGAATTAGTTTGTATGTGCTGTTTTGCTGTGCTGTTCTGAATCAGCTGTTTTGTTTCTGTTCAATTGAAATTCTATATGTGTGGTTTGTTTTTCCTTTTTCATTCTGTTCTGTTCCGTTGCGGACAAATCTGTTGAAAATAGAATTCAACGTTAAGTCACAGTCGAAAGTGTGTATTTGTTACAGGTGAGCACAAGATGTTTGCTTGCTTAATCTTCATGGTGTACAGTATTGAATTGTTCTCTCTTTTTAGTGCTCTCGATTTCATGAGAACACTAAAACAGGTATTCTCTTTCAGCAAAAGTATGCAACAGCATTTGTTTATCTACCAAGCAAGGGCATTAGTTATTGTAGTGGCAAGGAATATTTCGCTAGTGTACACCGAATGACAATTGTAAAATGAGCACACAAGTTTATAAATTTATGTATGTGTAAAAGAAAAAACACACAACATGGATTATTTAAGCGTGTTAGTATGTATGCGATACTTTTCTAAGTCTTATAATTTATTAATTTAAGACTAAAAAATAAAATAAATAAATAATATCTTTCACAATGGATATTATTGTAAAAATTTTATTATCACCTAATATTTTATGAAATTTTTAGTTTACGAAATGAAGTATTGTGCACTATGAAGTGTACAATAAAAATATTGCACTCTTGACACAACCGTCGATTCAACTCTTGTACAATGTTTTTGTGTGTTTTATTTTTGTTTCATTGTTCTCTATTTTTTTACAATCAATTACGATAACCAATACAAACAATATTCGGTCTTCAAAAAAATTTAATACTGTGCACTTTTTCACGGCTTGTGCTTGTGTTGTGATATTTTGTATACAAGTGTAATCAAAATATGAAGCAGTTAAAGAAAAATGCTTAATTTATTGAACATAAGGTTGAAATTTTAACTGGCCTGCCACGCCCACTTTTAAAAAAGCTAATTTGTAGCCTTTCTGAAGTGCAACATATGTATGTGCAAAGTTTTTATTGAAACGCTTTTGCTGCAAAACCTTTAGTGCAAATTTGTAATTCCAAGTTTCAAGGGTGTGGCTGCGCCCCTTGTTTAAAAATTACAGATTTTTCTTGTTGCTTACTCACTTAAGTCCACTTGTGTAACAAACTTCAGATTTTTAGCTTAAAATACAAATTTAAATTTTTATGGGGCGTGACTCCGCCTACATTTTTCAATATTTTGCTGTTGTTAGTCCTTAGGATGCATGTTAAAGTTCTTAGGAAGCGGTTGACTAGAAATATATCAATAATATATGAAATTTGGTGAGTAGAAGTACATGTAACAGGTTTAAAGTTTTCTGGGCGTAGGCACGCCCAACTTTTCAAAATGCAAATTTATAGCAATGTGTATGCCAAGTCTTAATTGATGCACTGGGCCTAAAAACTTTAATTTTAATTTTTAATTCTAAATTTTAAGGGCGTAGCTACAGCCCGTGATAAACCCCTCCGGATTTTCAGGGTCCGCTAGTAATCCAGCCGTTGAGTTTGTCTTAAAGTAAGTTAAAGTCCCATGTAATATATATACAATTGTATTTACATATGTATGTATATTGACACTTGAAATTTGTAAAATTAGTGTATTTTTATATAGACTACAACAATTAACACTAAAATTAAAAAAAAAAAATTAATTAAAGGGTGCTCTATCAGTTCATACAATTTTGACTATATAATGTTGACAACTTGCTGTATCTAGGAAACCCTAAGAGGCAAACTCTTGAAATTTTCAAAAACAGTAAAACTAAAAAATACAAAAATTATAAAATCGTCAAACCGAAAAAAATTGCCAAAACCCGAAAAAATCGCCAAAAATTAAAAAAAAAATCGCCAAAACGAAAAAAATCGCGAAAATTAAAAAAAAATTTCTAGCCCTAAAATAAATCGGCAAATTCGAAAAAATCGCCCAAATGAAAAAAAAAATCGCCAAAATTAAAAAAATTCGCCAAAATTAAAAAAATCGCCAATATTAAAAAAAGCCAAAAACCGAAAAAAATCCCCAAAACGAGAAAAAAAGTGCCAAAACTAAAAAAAATTGCCAAAATGAAAAAAAAACACCAACAACCGAAAAAATCGCCAATCCCAAATGAAAAAAAATCCCTTATTGTAAAAAACGCCAAAATTAAAAAAATCGCCAAAATAAAAAATAAATTGGCAAAATTAAAAAAACTTCAAAAACTAAAAAAAAAAATCGCCAAATCGAGAAAAAAATGATTTCGTGCGCATAGCCTGAAACTTGGTCTGGCGCACTACCGTGTGTCTAAATAATAAAATATGGAAAATTATTCGCCATGGGTCTGTGGTAAAAATTGAACATATATACTTAATAGTAACAAACCAAAAAAGTTTGTCTTAATTAGTATAAAAATAAGCAAATTAACTAACATGTGCATTAATTGGTAAAGAAAAAACGACAATGGCAAGACTGTTGTAGATTTAGAGTTGATAAAATTGAGTTTTCATTTCAAAAAAAGATTTCAGCAAATTGAAATAAAATGATTCAAAACAACACCACACACAGTGGACCAAACTCAAAAGAGCGCTGATGATGAAGCTGTAGTGGCCTTCAAAAACAGCTAGTTGTTCCATTCTGCTAGTGTTTGTAAAAATACTTACAATTAACTTTGGCGTTATTTGTTCATTAATAATTATCACATGTAATTTTGCTTACAAAGCGATACTAACTTTAGTCTGATTAAATCATAAAGATATGGAATCTTTTTTTGTGCCAAATGGTCAATAGAACGATCAACCTTTAAGACAATATCCACATTATTTTTTTAAGTTAAGCAGGAACAAGGTAATTGAAAATCACTCTTGAAAATCATAGTGTGTGTCTAAACTATATTGGTTTGCTTTATCTTTTAAAGTTAAAAAAAATATTAGCACATATTCATAGTCAATGCAAAGTGTACTGCAAGAATTTAAAACCAGTATTACCATACAAACGCAATTCAAATGTTAAACGCAATTCAAATTTTACAAAATTTGGAATTTAGGTAGACTAAAGTAGTTTAACTTTCGTAAGTCCGTGAAAACATGTTACTTATTCATAGTGAAAAGGAATTACATATGTGTGTATATGTATGTACCTCTAGAATTTAAAACTGTTATTAGCATACAAACTACTGGTTTTAAATTCTTAAAGTATAGTTTATTTTCACTATGAATATATTTATTTTTACTTAAGCGGTCCACCACCCACTTGCAATATAATTGAGCAATTTTTTGTATTGTACAATATTATATAGCCAAAGTGTATGTCATATTCCAAAGTGGCACAATATATTGGCAATAAGAATTGAAATTACTGAACTTAAGCCAGGCTATGAATTATTTCTGATTAAAATTATTTCTGATTAATATTGGCAAATATTAAAAGACTTTTGATTTTTATTGCACAATCAAAACAATTGTATAGTGTGGTGGCAAAATTATTCAATGTTGTTTACTTTTTGACTGTCAGAAAAATTGTGCAATGTTTGCTTTGAAAATATTGTGCCATTTATTGCATAGTATAAGATAAAACGACAATAATATGGATGTATAACAACATACGAAAGTTAAATAACTTTATTCCAAGTTTTAAAAAAAAACATAAATTATTGCCACTACTTTTTATCGAAATGACCCACTGTAAAATTTTATAACTTTTTTTCAGCTATTTCAACACTATAATATGACGCCCCTAATATGGACTTGATAAATTTGCTAATTTACCATCATTTTGAATCACTAACCATAAAACAAAATTTACAAGAAGATTACTTTTCTTATCAGTTTAGAGTACAGTGAAAGGAAAAATTTAGCGTACGTTAATAATAACTTTTGCACAATTATTATATTTTTTCTATAAATTAAATAAAAGGTTTTAAGCTGGAATTTGAAAAGGGCATACATATATATATAATTGTTTAGTTTTATATTATTAATTTTACTCATCTCTCTCTAAACATCGAGCGTGAGGATATTTTCCTTCCCATGAGTGTAAGAATACCAAATATATTAAATTAAGTACAAATGTGATGGCATTTACTATTCAAACTAAATTAATCAGTACGCATAAAAAATTTGTGCAATCACCATCGTTTATTCGGCAAACAGCAAAAAGAGGAGAAAGAATAAATCTTTTGAAAATAAAAATGAACATTAATTTTTGCTACATTTTTATCTTAGTAAATGTAATTTTAAATTCAAAAATTTCAAAAGCCTTAATTGGCATTCAGCAAAAGAATTATGCGGTTTGTCTGGCAAAAGATGCAAAATTTATTTTATGAGAAACCCAACAAAACGTATTTTATTTCATATAATTTCAGTTAAAGGACTTCAAGCGTGTGGAAAGAAAAGCAACCAATTTTGATACAGTTTTGAATCCGCTCGTTTATAAAAACTACAGTGAACGTCAAAAGATGGAATTTCCTGTATGGAACGATGCTGAAGGGGAATATATAGCGAATTAAATGTGTATGTAATGTGTATGTAAAATTATACACTAAGCTGCTCTCGGTGTCAGCAGCTCTTTGTTGCAAAAAAATTTTAAGTTTTAAAAGCATTCATAAAACTTTTAATCGTCCCGGAAAATATTACAGTAACTCCCGCGACATCCTTAATAAGAAGTTCGATAGCAGTTTTTTTTTTGTTGATTTCAGAACTTGACAATGGCTTATAAGTTTGTTTCACTGTGTTTTGACTACTGATTGTTTTTTATTATTTATTATTTTTTTTTTATTAATTCTATGTAGACTTTTTGTTGGTCACTCACAAAAAATGTTTTTGCTTACTGGAGGTTTGTTGCTCAATAAATATATTTAACAAGGTCAATTTTATAATTGAGTAATAATTCTTTTTTTTTAAGTTTTATGTTCTTTTTATGGCATTTGAAAAGAAGAACAACATCGTCTGGAATAATTATAAAATCTCACAAGTTCATAGTTATGTACATAAATATGTATGTAAGTATGTATGTGATTCATAACAGAATTGCTGATCATTTTAATCATCATATGTTAGTAAAGTTTCTTTAGCTTTAACAATATTTAATTACAGAAAAGGGCTAAAAACATAAAATTTTCATGAGGCAGCTCATAAAAAATTAAACAATGTTTGCTTTTCAAAAATACACATACTGATACACGTAACTGATCCCTATACCGTCAAATTCGCTTTAGCGGAACACGCTTTATTGAAAAAAAATCGGATTACTGAAAGCAATACAAATGCCCGTACTGATTTTAAACGCAGCTAGTCTTATACACTTCGCTTTAGCGAAACATCGATTAACTGAAAATAACGTATTACTGAACACCAAAAGCAAGCCCACAACTACGTTTTGTATTAAACTTACTTCGCTTGCAAATTCAGATAAGCAGGTGATTGGCCTACTGTATCCTATCCTGATGATGGGGCTGCCATCTAAGCCAAAGACTGACTGAGTAATTAATTAACACATTTATATAGCGAGCCAATTATTATAAGAACAGACGCCCGCTTGCAGCCGCTCCAACTGGGAGATCAGATGCTGTAATCGCCTTTCACGACTCGCCGATGCTTGAAGGTTATCAAAAACATTGCCCAGGGGCCACCACAAAGAGGTTCGTGAGTCGCCTTGGAGTACAATTAATAAGGATCACTCTGGATCCACCAAATCGAACCGATCAGAAGTTTTGTCTTATCATTGTACCCCTTGCTCCTTGTAGGAACGACGGGAACCTATATATATATATATATACATAATTTGCTTTAGTGAAAAGATAAACAATGACAAATTTATTTATTAGAAATCAATTGCATAGCTTAAGGCTGAAAAAATTGTGCATGTTTTGTCCGTTAAAAAATTAAATGGCAAAATGTATTTGTACTTTTTGCTCTTACGTACTTTATTGTATTTTTCTCTTATGTTGTACTGATTTTAAGCAGTACGCTTAACTGTAACAAATTTCAGTAATCCGAATTACGTTTTAGAGAAAAAATTTGATAACTGAGAGAAAATTGGGTTTTGGTTATTTCCAGTAAAGCGGAGTCGACTAGGTACACTTGTATGCTTTTCGTAACGACTGCGGTAACCTGAAGAGCGAATTAGGCTTGATATGGGAAAAATTTTTATGCATTTTTTGATAACTTTGTTTTGGGATTTATATAACAGAAACACGATTCTTTATAATACAAGATAAGGAGAAATTCCAAAAATTCTCTTCGAAAATGCAATAGATGGTTTTTCTCACAATTTTTCGAAATCGATATTTTTACATATTTCAATAGACCAATACTAGATACACCTCCTTTATATTAATCAAACTAATAAAACAATAAGTTTGGAAATATTTTTTGATAAAAATTGCGTTTAAAAAAATTTTGTATCAATATCATTTTTTTTTATTTAGTTTTTTCCTCCTCCTGTAAAATATGAAAAACATGAGTTAGGGCATTTTCGTATTAGGTTAACGATATGAAGCTTAAACCTGTTTATTTATCAACCAAAGACATGTATAATTTTTCTTTATGATGTGTAATGTAAAAATTTAATGCTGCCCAAGAATATTTTGTAGAAGAGAACAAGAAGAGTTTTATTCCAATTAAATTTATTATTTGTCTTTAAATTAGTTACTATTTAAGCATATTCGCTTACTCTATATTAATTAAATTCCAATGAATACCTTTTAAATGTTCTAGAATAAAAATGTTTATTATGAAATTTATTACTTAAATATTTAATTCTTCCGGGTTCAATTAAAATAAAATACCGTGTTAAAAAAAAAGAAATAATTACAACCTAAACGATGGTAGTGTTTTATTGAAAAATTTAAAGTTTTTAATTATAACATACATACATACATACATATGTATGTATGTTACATAAAAGCCTTATTCACAAAAAATGTGTTTAATTTATTTACAAGAGGTTTAATAAACACTTGTATATAAAATACAAATATATACATATGTATATACACACATATCCATACGTACATATGTACATACCTATGTATATACATACATATGTATGTAGGTATATAAAAAAATTAAAAAATACTGCTTTAATTGTACAATTTATTTATTATTCTTCCACGTTGTTTACAGCAAATATAGTTTTTGGTACGTTTTTTAAAGGCAAATTTAGTTCCATCACTAATATTTAAATGTATTATTTTGTAGCATATTTTTAGGCAGATATTTTAAACCGTTAACCCCTAATACCAGGGACGGCATTGAGAATTTTAAAGCAACCTAACAACTTTCAAAACCTATAATTTTTTGCCTTAATACTTTAATATTTTTTTTAGTTAAAATTACACATTTTTATTTTTTTATTTATTAAAATAATCGAATTTGTTCTGGCTTTAAAATATAAATCATTTTCTCATGTATTTAATAAGCTTTTAAAAGTTTAAAATATAAATCATTTTCTCATGTATTTAATAAGCTCAAATGCCCTATAGCTATAGAAATTCGTGTAAAATTCTATGTTAATACGAGTAATAATTTATGAATTTTTTTATTTGCAAATTGCGTACTTCAAGTCTTATTTTGCGAAAAATTTATTTATACAAATTTTATATACATATCGTCAACCCAGAATAGTTTTGCTCCACCGATTATTCTTAAAACAGATGAGTTAGGTATGAAATATATATATTTTGAATGCCCTCTTTCTGAATCAAAAACGCGTTGCACGAAATTTATTATGGTTTCTGAGATATTAAGCATTAATTTTGCTCAAATTCCACTATTTTTAGGTTTAATAAGTTTTGTTCTGCTGTACACGTTACTGTTTGGCGATTGAGTCAAATTCTTCATACAAAAGTGTACAAAGTAAAATTATCTGTTGCTTTGCTTCATTTCTATAAGAAATGAATAATAAAAAAAGCAATGTGAGTCCGATCACAGGGGAGATGTGTAAATATCTAGTAATGAAATTTTTTTTAATATTGGCTTATTTATGTACTGTATTTAAAAATCTATGGAAAACAGCATCTATAGTAGTAGAATTATTAGTTGTGGGTATTTCTGGAGAATTGCTTATATGCAAGTGAAAACGTCAAATAAAAACTTTGATAAAACTTGCGACTGCGGGTTTGCAAAATTTGTATTAAAATCTCCACCCATAATAATTGGCATGAGATGGAGATTGTTACCTAATTGTCATGCACCAGTTTCGGTGTAAGGCAACAGTACGTAATAAAGATATGTTATAATATAATATTATAAATTCCTTATAAAGACTTGCTATACATCTTTTAAGCAAATATTTGACATTTTAAACGCTCTTTTATTTAAAAGTTTATATTTATTTTATTTATTTTATATTTTTCAACTTTTTAACAAAATTATCCCCACTGGCAACACTATTACACTTCACAAGCAATTTTTTTTAAATTTAACATTGCTCCTCAAGGTATGCTTTAAAATTCGGTTGAGTGTATTTCTATGCAGCTGTTAAGTTTCTTTGTATTTCTTGTTCGTATGATTACACTAATACACTCATGCACATCAGTCGTTAAGCAGCTCTGTGTCGGGGAACATCTCTCGCGTCATCGTAATTATTTCTTAAGAGCGGTCAGGCTTGTGTGTGTTTTTTGGCCTTCGAGAGTTTTTCGTCTCGCTCGCACTGGTTGACTGATCTTGCGGTTTTTTGTGGAATTTCTTTAACAACCACGTTGACTACTTCTTATATGAAGGCATAGGTCGTGTACAGTCAGTCACATATTTGTGCAACACCATATTATGCAAATTTACTTTGCATTAATATGTTTAATAAATAAATAAATAATAAATACACTCATGCATACATAGCTCACACCAATTTGATAACGCATTACGATCTTATTAAAAATTTATGATTGTATTGTGAAAAATATTTTATTTATATTTTAGCGTAGAGATGTTTACACATCAAAAAGGAAGGTGCCAAAGGCGACTACTGTTAAGCAAAAACATCATCACCCAGACGCAGCTACCGATTAAACGTTTTAACATAAACTTATTAAGCACTAAAATAAAATAAAATAAAATAAACCTTAATTATGCATGTTTTAGTATAATAGAAATCATTTAATTTCATTCTTAATATTAAATACAGTTTTATTACTTGTTTTTCCTGTATAAGTGTGTGCAAGCGGAGCGATAGTTAAAAAGATTATGGTGGAGGTTTCTTGATCGGCATTAAACTATCGACTTATTTCTCTGGACAGGAAGAAAAATTAACAAAACAACCAATTCTCAATTCACAGCTGTGATACAGTTAAGTATACATATGGTGCACAAAAAGCTACTTTTTGAAAATAAATTAAGAAAATTGGAATATGTGGCACAAAACTTATTTTTACTTTTACAATACAACTTCTAACTTCATTACGTTTTTCTTCAAAACATGTGTCGGAAGCAGTGGTGCAAATACAAAAGAAATATTTTGAGAAAACTTCATGTAAACTTTCTTAGTAATTTTTCTCCACCTTCACTTTGTGGCATATGGGCTAAACCTATTCTGAGACGACGACACGTGTTTATTTTTTAGTCTACGCTTAAAGAATCGATTTTCAGAAACCAGTAATTTTTTTAAAAGGTCGAAATTAATATACAGAGTACATAAATAAATCCATAAAAAAATAAAAAAAATATATATGTATATGTACATATATCACTAAAGAAGTCTTAATTTTCCGTGCAAAACGATTTAAATCTTTAGGACAATATTAACATTTATATTTATTATCGCCTTTTTAATTTCACAGAGCTAAATATTTATAAGTAATTTAAAAAAAATTACACATTTTGTAGTCAATTTCCAGAGTCAAAATTCTTCCCCTTAAAATTTGTTTGTAGGGACAAATAAATAAACTGCCTTCATTTCAACTATTTCCATAGTTGCTTACATTAGAGTCTAAACACAATGTTTGAGGTGCGGTGCGATTTCTCGTTGCGGGAGAGAAAAATAAACATAATATAAACGGAAGACGGCGCCGGCAATACTTGTCATTGTTTGTTTAAATTTTTATTAATTTTTTTGCGCATACATTTTTATAACTAAAAACAAAAAAAAAATGATTAAAATTTTATACATTCGCAGATATATTTGATATGTTTTTTAAACTTTTATAATCTATGGCAAAAATTTTTGAACTTCAAAATCATATTTTTTTACAATAATGCTGTGAACACAGCCAATTATTCAAAAACTACGACAACGTCAGCAAGAGAAAATTGAGAGAATAAGAAAGTCGGCAATGAAAATAAAATAGATTTTAATCAGAAATAATTTATAGTTAGGCTCAAGTTCAGTAATTTCAATTCTTATTGAATGAAATATTTTTATTAATTAATGTGAGTTTCTAAAGAAGAGAAGAAAAATTAAACTTAGACTTTAAGCTGGGGGAAATACCGATACTTTTCTGTGCAGCCACGCACTTCATCAGCACCCTAGTCTATCTACTTGGGTAGAGATTCTTATTAACATCAGCTATTTAACTTAAATGTACAATGAACGGAATATGAGAAACGATTGTTGTGTATACAATTGATTTACCTTTGGTAAACACATTTATAAGTATTACTATTAATTTTCTGTTTTTTCCATTTTTTTTTTCATTTTTCTATTTAGGTTAGCACGAAATTATTTTACTCTACCTTAGTATGTTTAACTATTCTTACTTATCTTTTTACGATCATCACATTAATTATTTTTACTTATTCGATGTACCATCGGTACATGCATGTAAGTATTTTTGTAGGGTCTATGTGGTCTAATAGATTTTAATTTTACTCCGTCCCGCACTGCGGATTTTTACTTCAAAATCGTATGGAAAACCGCACCGCAATAAATAATCGTTACATTGTGTTCATACTCTTACATTTCTCCATTAAGCACGCTGCAATAACAATTTTTTACTTCACTTTACATAATTATCAAGTGGTTAAAATAACGAAAAAACAAACCTTCCACAAAAACAAACAAATTAAAAGTGGAAAAACTTTGAATTGCTACACCCCGTTTGTTTATTGTTCCGCAAAAAGAAAAACACATAAATATGTATAAAAAAGAATTGGAACAAATATAAACACTTGTTCATAAACTAATTTAAACTTTTGAAATGATTTCATCATATTCATCCAAACAAAAGAATGCAGGTGAATTTAAGGAGTTGCTACTGCAAAAAATTATTGTTAGTCAGACGCTTATCCTAGTAAAAGTAACAAGTAAGGAAACTAGAATTGATTTGAAAATTTTGAGTAAAGATACTAATTCAGGACAACAAAAAATTAATGAAGAAACAACTTTCAGATTATCTAGTCTAAGACATACTACACTTGATTTACTATATTTAACACATGACTAGTTTAAGCACAAAATTGTGAGATTGGAATGGAATAGGCCTTTTTTATACCCAGAATCTTCAAGCTAAATTTTCCGTAGATTTAATTTATTTAATAAAATTTTCTGCTTACCAAGAATTCGCACCACCCTACTGTATACACATACATACATTATAAAAGAAAGAAAGACCTTATTAGTTCTTAATTTCAATATTTGAGAAAAAATATTAGTTTTGTAAGGTGACTATTATAATGTTCCTTGAAAATAAATAAGAAGCAAACTACAAAATAAAATCCTACAGGAAAAAATTTTTAAAATAAAATTCTTGAAACCATGTAATATTCCAATGCTCGTAATTGCAACTCGCATGTCCTTAAGGCAAATGAAAAATGTATTCATAACCACCATTTCACCAAACAAGCAATTGAATTAAAAAATATACATACATACTCGTACTTCCTGAAAGAATTTTGCATGAAATGGGCGGAAGCACTTAAGTTGAAACATTAATTCCTGCATAGATGGATATCTGTAAAAGGTGTGTAACAATAGAAAGTTGGTTGCTTTTGTGGGGTTATTAAACGTGCCATTTGATTTGAAGTTTCTACAATACATTTGGGTAGGTAGCATTAAGGCTTAATTAGCCGACTGTAATGTAATGTAACTGCAACGGCAGGAAACAGCTGATAGATATTTTTATTTGAAAAGTATGTTAAGTTACATTACATCTCCATAACCATTTTCATTACTTATCACATAGCAATATCGATCAGCTGTTTCCTACTGTTGCAGTTACATTACATTACAGTTGGTTAACTGAGCCTTTACTGAGGCTTTACGGTTGGCAACCTATTAAATTAAAGAAGTGCGATAAAATAAAAATATTTTGGAATTAGCTGCATATATTCAAACAGTTGGTCCAATCAGTACAAAGACCAGGAATCACAGGCATAGTAAGGGGTTTGGAATGGGAGGTACCTTGCTTAATAAAATTACACATTGCATTTTATATACGTCCGCCCGAGCGATTACCATTAAACTTTGCATACATAATGTAAGTGAAGTAGCAAACAAATTAAAAAGAAATATAGTTTATTTGAAATGTTTAAAGTGAAATAATTTTTATATATACGATCTAATTCATAAAAAATATTTTAGGTTTATTATAGGTTTATTTGACAAATTTCCCATATAATACGTCAAATAACCGCTTAAGAAAACAGAAATATTTTTTGTGTATATGTCAGATAGTGTGTTTTTGGTTCTGTTTAAGGCCATGACTCACTATCATAAAAAGTCGGGCGATCTACGAGGATATACAGAGATGTCACGAAATGGAAGATAATTTGTGTTTTCGGAGGTCCCGCTCACTCCGTCACTGCGCATTCTTTAAACCTTCTTTCGTGGTGGCATTTTTTAGCGATTTTTGCAAATAAATGGTAAAAATTTATATTTTTAAATGAAAATGCTTCAAATAAGATATGCAATCATTTAAAAAAATTTTTAATTGCTTTTTTAATAGTAATAAGCTATTTGGCATTTTGTTTTTTGATTCAATACAACAAATTCTTTCATTTAATTTTGTAAAATTGTGTACTTCGTTTACTTGTTCAAATGTATTTTCAGTTTATGCTTTGTGATCTCATTTGCTGTGTGATTTTTGTAAACAAAAGGTAAAAATTAAAATTGGTCAATGAAAATTCTTAAAGTTAAATCAGTAATCATTTGTAAACAAATTTAAATCACTTTTTAATACCATTAATCTATTTCACACTCTATTTTTTAATTCAATTCAACAAATTCTTTAATTTAATTTTTTAAACGTGTATGTATGTATGTACACGTATTCGTTTCACAAAATACAGATTTTCTCTAGTTTGTTTTGATTATTTTGTTAACATATTAATAACAAATATACTACAGTTGTCCCTTTCTCGCAGTGACTGCACCACAAATGATTTTAGCTTTTTTCATATGTCAGTTCTTACAACTCTGGTCTACTTTGTGGTCTTAAGCTACGGTTACACTTGTCAAACATTTGTCCAAAAAAGCGTAACCAACACATACAAATGAAAAAAGTTTTGATCCAGACACTTGTTTATAAAATTAAACAGTTTCGAACACAACTAATAGATAATGTCATAGAATTCAACATTATTTAGCCAAAAACTTAATTAACTTGAGAAATTTTCGTCTGAATTGAAAGATTTTTCATTAGCATTTAGTGGTTACGCTTTTTTGGGCAAATGTTTGACAAGTGTGACCGTATCTTTACTTATGTTTTAGACTCGGCAGTTTTTCTTGAAGCAAGTCTGAGTTTGTGGAAGATAGGGGAAAGAAGAAAGAAGAGGGGTACTGACTTGCTTGTACACAAAAGTTACTTCAATTCTCTTTTGTTATTTCATTCGCTGCATTAAAACAGTAGCAAAATTGAACAAGAAACCGTCCGAGTGTAAACAATCGGGTAGTTTTAAAAAAGAATTGAAGAGAACTGCTTTAAGAAAAAGTGACAAGTCTAAAACATGACTTATGAAAATTTTCATAAGCTCCACATACCAGGGTTGTATTTTTTCGTAGATTGCACGACTTTGTATGATAGTGTATCACGGATTTTAGCGAACTCATCAGTGGGCTCAAAAAAATTTAAAAAAAAATTAAAAAATAAAAAACTCTCAAAATGTAAAAGTCTGATGCTAATGTCAGAGTAAAACATATTTTTTGCCAGATAGTGACCATAAATCACAAATGTATTATAGAAAATTAAATATAGTTTATATTTTTATATTTTAGAAATAAATGAATTTGTAGTAAAAATCAGAAAAATTTAGAAACAGCTTCAGAGCTAGAAAATTTTACCTTAAATAAATAAAACTATTTTTTTTAATTAATTTAAAATTTAGTATTTTATATTTTGGAAAGAAAGAAATTAGTATTAAAAATCCTACTAACAATAAATTCAGTGAAGTGCAACTTTGACCCGCGCACGAAGGGTTCCGTACGGACACGAGCTATGTAATTCAATATGAACTTTAGCCAATATAAACTATAGTTTTGGCATTTTTTTCGTTTTTGGGTTTTTTCGGTTTTAAGCGTTTTTTTAATTTTGGGGTTTTTTGAGTTTATTGGCGACTTTTGAGTTTTGGCACTTTTTTCTCGTTTTTGGCGTTTTTTTTGGTTTTTGATTTTTTTTAATTTTTGCAATTTTTTTTGGCAATTTTTTTTTATTTTGGCGATTTTTTTAATTTTGGTGTTTTTTTCATATATGTAATTTTTTTTTTTGGTTTTGGCGATTTTTTCGGTTTTTTTTTTCATTTTGACAATTTTTTTAGTCATGGCATTTTTTCCCAGTTTTGGGGATTTTTTTCGGTTTTGGCGTTTTTTTAATTTTGGCGATTTTTTTCGTTTTGACGGTTTATTTTTAATTTAGCGATTTTTTTCATTTTGGCGTTTTTTTTCATAGAAACAATTAATCTGGTTTTTGCGTATTTTTCGCGTTTTGGCGATTTTTTTCGGTTTTTGGCTTTTTTTTTCATTTTGGCGATTTTTTTCATTTGGGTGATTTTTTCGAATTTGGCGTTTTATTTTAGTGCTAGAAATTTTTTTTAATTTTGGCGTTTTTTCGTTTTGATAATTTTTTTTTAAATTTTTGGCGATTTTTTTCGGTTTGGCGATTTTATAATTTTCGGATTTTTAAGTTTTACCGTTTTTGAAAATTTCGAGAGTTTACCTATTACGGTTTCCAAGATATAGCAAGTTGTCAAAATTACATAGTGAAAATTGCATTAAGTGATGGACCACCCTCTAATTTAAGAAGAAGAACCATATTTTTTGTTTGCTTTTCATATAATTTTAGATGAGGGATTTGATACGATTACGATAAGAATAATTGCCATAATGAACTTGTCGCTGATATGAAAAAAAAGAAAGAAAAAACTGCACTACTGCTCAACTGTTGCACATTTGGCAACGCTGATCGTATTACGATCATCCTATCACAAAATTTAGTACATGCAGTTCTGTACTCTCTCATCAACAACAAAAATAAGCAACAACAAAATTAGTATAAATACCCTGCTCTGCAGTCAGACTGGGGCCAAGTGTCTTTATGTCAACACTAAAATTCTGATTTTCAATGACAAGTATATGGTAAATTTCTATAGCACAAAGTATTGTATGGGGAATAATTGTAGAGTAGTACTGTAGTGCGATTCACTAACTTTTTTTAACGATAATCGCATCGTTAAAATAATTATAACGAAAATTTATCGAATTTGCTATTTAGTAAAATTTTTAACGATATTCGCTGTAGGTTAATGTCAGCTGTGTCGTTATTTAAGCCACAATAAGTATATCGACAAAAATCAACACAAAAAGCAGTTGCGTCCTATCGTTAAAAATAAGTTTCAGAATCACACAATCGTTATTTTAAGCGACAGAATGTATAGACAAAAATTACGATTGTCGGATCGTTCAAAGTTACTGAATCGCACTACTGGTCAAAAGTGACTCAGTACATTTTCACTATCGACATTTCCTTCAGGGTATTTACATGCATACACATTGCGGCATTTTTCTTACATACAATTGAATAGCAATATTTACACACTCATAATTTTTTTGGCACTAAGCCGATCACTTTTATTTTTTACACTTTGATAATAATTGTTTATACCTCTAATTAAACACTTATTTTATTACAATCACTTTATTTTTACCACGCATAACGATCAATTAAAAACGCACACTATGAACTGACAACCGAACGGAACTCACAAAGATAACAACTAAGAAGAAGAGATATGTAAGTAAATATGTATGTATGTATATAATTAAAATACGACTCAACAATGTATACAAGAAAACATTCAAACATGTGTATAAACATTAGCAACGTTTCTATGCTTTGTAGACATTTGTTGAACGTTGAAAGATGCGATAAAAATAGTATTTCTTTAAAAAAAACGTTACCAAAGTGCGTATTTAACAGTGTTACCAGTTTTTTTTATAGATCTTATCCCCAATTGAGTTTTTTTTGGTTCAGATTTTTCTTTTGTGAAAAAATAATTTTTTTTTAATTTTATTTAAAAATTAATGTACTAATTAAGGCTATTCCAGACTATAATACAAGTATTAATACTTTTGACGAAAATTCATCCCTGCTCTTATATTTGCTTAAAAAATTTCAAAAAAACAATAAAAACTCAACATGTCAGAGCTGCATGTTCCACAAAAGTCTTTATACATGTATAATAGTCTGAGTGGCCCTTTAGTACTTATAAAACTTGTAAAGAAAAAATTACACATAGTTTAATATACAAAAGTATAAAAAAAAAATTGTTAACCAAAGTTTACAATTTCAAAAACTTCAGAATCGAAATCTTCTTATTCATCAGCCTCAAGAAAGTGAGAAACTTAAAAATAAATGAAATTAATGCTCTAAATTATAATTTTTCCACAGTGAAATAAGAAATTACAACATGTTAATGTTTCTGTTTAATTCAATATGGTTTTTACTGATTTTAAGCTGTTTTTTCTCTGGGTGTACTTGTATTAAAAAGCTTTAGCATTTCAGCCGAAGGATTAAATTTGTCACAACAAATTGAATTATTTTTAAAAAGTGTGTTTATTCTAAGAAGTGCTTCGTCGAAGTCGTATTGCATTTTGTTACGTATTTTTGTTTTGTTAGTGTTCATTATTGGTTAATCTGCCTTGATACTTCTTCTTTATTAGAAACCATTCACTATGAATAGTAAAACGGATTTTTAGACTTGTAAGGCGCATATTTCTTAGTTCAAAAATCATTCTTGTAACCATCAGTTATAAGGAAAAATCCCCTAGAATTTCGTTATCAACCACAACAAATCCACAGATCCCCAATAGGAAATTTTTTTTCCAAATCGCGAAAAAAATCCCCAATTTGGGGACAAATCCCTTAACTGGCAACACTGGTATACGCAAATTAAGCGCCAAACTAAAAAAAATCTCTAAGGCTAAAATCAATCACCAAAAATCGGCAAATGAAAAAAAAATCGCCAAATGAAAAAAAGTCTACAAATGAAAAAAAACGCCAAAATGAAAAAAATACCAAAAGGCAAAAAAACGCGAAAATAATAATAAAACAAACAAAAATCCAAAACTATATATTATATAGGCTAAAATTCGGATAGTATTACATATCTTGTGTTCGTACGGAACCCACCGTGTGCGAGTAAAAAGTCGCGCTTTACTGAATTTATTCACTCAACTCTTGAAAGAAAAATAAAATTTTCTTTTTCCATTAAGTTGTGTGTAAATTGAAAACTTCAAACTCGTTTTCTGGCGCACTGTGTTTTTTAGTTATGATGTTGTTTGAGTAAATGAGGGATATGTGTTTATATATTTTTAAAGAAATAAATAAATTATTCAAATTATTCGCAGAAGTTGTTATTTACAAAAGGCATAATGCTTAAGTGAATATCTATAAAAATGTTACAGTTTATTTGCTAGAGTTTAAGAGTCAATCCTAAATTAGGCCATCAAGCGCTACATTAGCATCAGGGTAGATATTTACAGTACATTCGAAAGTATAAAATATTATCCGAATGTACTGAAAATATGTACTGTGCTGCTAACGCAACGCTTGACAATCTAATTTAGGTTTGGCTCTAAAGATAAACAGTTTGCGAGATTTGGAACGTTTTGATGAGGATCCATATTATAGTTTAAGAATCTTACGATCTCTTTTTTGCTTAAAAGTCTGCTGTAAATTTTAAAACAAGATAGATTCTTTTTACTAAATAGCGAACGCGCATAGAAATCTCAAGTATATTCCCGGTTCATTGTTCCCCCTTTTTAAAGTAATTTTCAAGCTTTCCTTTGAAATAAAGCAACTGGAAACAAAATTACTGACTTCGCAAATTCTAAGTTCTTCATCATATTAAAATTTTTAGCTTAATCTTTTTAGCATAGGTGGATGTTAATTTAAAAAAATCAATTCTGTGAGAATTATTTTTCAGGGAGTATTTAGTATTGAGCCTATTAACTTTTAGCTCGAAATAATGTAGTATACTAGACGGCAGTGATGAGCGATAACGCGATTTTTTAATAATGTTGCTCCTTGTGATTGTGATTTCTAAATTGCTGTTCTTTTAAACTGTGACTGTGATCACAGTTTAGCAGTATTTTGTTTTTAGCAGTTCTGTTATTTTGAGAAAATTTTATATTAAGAGCAGCAGTGAAATTAAACTGTGACTGTGATCACAGTTTAACTCATTTCAGCTCTTCTGTTTTAAAATTCTTTATTAGTATTGGTATTTTGATAAATACTAATAAGAAGATCGACAAGAACAAACAATTAGCAATCAACTCCGTCCAAATATTGAGATTTTCGTATAAGAGGCAGAGAGATAAAAATTGTAAATATGAACATCCAATGAAAGAGATATCTTCAAAGGAACTTTAACGGCATTTTTCACAATGTACAATTAAAAGCTAACAGCGACTTTAATGGCAAGTTATGTGTGCAGCACTGTCAGTTAAGGTCTGTTCAAACAAGTATTAATACTTTTGTAGAAAATGCAGCTCTAACATGTTAAGTTGTTATTGTTTTTTTTTTTGAAATTTTTGAAACAAATATAAGACCAGGGATGAATTTTCGTCAAAAGTATTAATATTTGTATTATAGTCTGAAACAGCCGTTCACGTTAACTCCTAAATATATATTGTGAAAAGGGGACATACATATGTATGTATTATGTTTTTTATCATTTTAAATTTAAAAAATATTCGCTTACGAGTATTAAGTTAAACGTAAAACTATTTTTGAAATCACCATAAAGTCGAGAAAAAAAAACTCCCAATAGAAACCACAATATCTGACAACCCTGCTGCTACGGGTAGTAGCAGAGTAGATAAGATTTAAAGTTACAACAATGTGATAATGAATGTTGTGATAAACAAAGCAATAAATTATTTTTTGTTGTTAAAAACTTTGCCACTTTGCAACGAAGAAAAGGGGATTATTGTTTAGTTTATTAAACACTCTTGTATCGAACGTTTGCGTTTCTTGGGCAAGCATAATCGGAAAATGAAGTGTCTTATCATTTTTGTGGTTTTATTAAGCATTTTTATCGGTATCGGCTATCAAAAGTTTGATAAATTGACGCGTCCATTGCCGTTGCCAAAACTTGACATTAATAAATATTGGGGACCTGGTGATGCTTCTAAATACAGGGAAGATAAAGCTATAAAACTCTTTAAAATTGATTTCAATGAAGAGGTAAATATATGATAAGGAATAACCTTTGACCGGACTATCGTCATATACGAGTAAAATCAAAAAAAAAATGCGTACATAGAAAAAATTATGACAAGTTTTTTGTTTTAACAAACAATAAGGCAAATTTAGCTTATTACTTATGACTTTGTTGCAGTGAGTCTGCGGAAAACGATATATTGCACCGATAGTGGGATCTCGGTTTAAAAAGTCCTTTGCGGAACGACATGGGAAGAGAAAGAAATCTTTAAAAACTATGAAGATATACAAAAATTTTTGAATCTGAGTGAAGAAATACCTATTTTCCTAAATTTTTCGCTTATATTAAAGATATTAAATTTAATATTAAAGTTGAAATCGATGTCGGTACTTTTAATAAGGTTAATTGTCTTTCTTTATGATAACAGAAATTATGTTATTAGAGATTCTAATAAAATGATTTCTGTTATCATATAATAATGAAAAGCATAAAATTTATAATAAAATTATGGTTTCACTACCAATGTTTTTGGCAACACAGATTCCATTTGTCACAGACAGTGTTGTCATAATATTTGAGGAAAAATCAGCCCATAACCAACAAAGACTCTTTTTTTTGAGAAGAATAAACTGCCCAAAATTGTTAAACAGTATTATATTTCTTATTAGAACTTAAAACCATCATAACATCGGCTCCGTACAGACTGCGGCTTTTAGCTCCCAGTTACAAACTTTCAATACTGCTTTTCTAAGGACATTTACCCTTATTTCAGTTATCGACATCGATGTCACTTTAACACAATAGCAAAAAAATTGGGCATGTTTACTCGCTCTCGAGAATAATTTTTGTGTTACTGACCATCTATGTCCGTTCCATGAAGTCTAGAGAATAGTCAGGGCAATTATAAATAAATTGTGCGAAAAATTTCTCCTTTTCCACTTGAAATTTTTTCCCCCGTATTATTTGTTATTGTTTGAAATTATTCCCCGGGAAAAGTTTCCCGCGGAAGTTTATTCATAATCAGTGTTGCCATATTTATTGTGTAAAAATCTTTAAGTCAAGCAAAAAAAAAATCTTTTTTTATTATTAAATAATCTTTTTTTGCCATTTTATTGAACGAAAATAAGTTAAAATTTATTTTGTTTACTGTATAGAGTATGCATACAGAATAATATGTAAGTAGTTTAGTCAAAAGACTCCTCAATAATATATTAAAAGTAACAATCTTATTTTTTTCTAAAAAATATTTTTGGTCGTTTCTCATGTCTAAAAACTTAAAAAATAAGATAAATCTTCACATATAATAACACTGGTCATAATTCCCCTCAATATATAGACCTGCTAAAAGGAGTCAGTTGTTTGTTAAAGTGACCTCGATGTCGACAACTGGAATAAGGGCGATTGATTAGTCTTTCTAAGATTTATATTATTATTGGCCGACATTTTCTAGTTTTACTCTGAGGTTGAGAGCTTTAACTAAGGTATAACATTATTTTCTTCATAAAATTGTTATGAATTAAACAAGTTTTCAATTGAGTTAAACGTAAAACTATTTTTAAATCACCATAAAGTCAAAATAAAAACTCCCAATAGAAACCACAATATCTGACAACCCTTCTGCTACGGGTAGCAGCAAAGTAGATAAGATTTAAAGTTACAACAATGTGATAATGAATGTTGTGATAAACAACATAAGTTTTATGTAATCAATGCAGCAAAAAAGTTACGTGTGATCATTATGAACCTAATCGTAGAATACTTCACATCAAATGAAGATTTTGTATACGTATATTTAGAAAAAAAAAGGAATACATATGTCAAAACCTTCGAATTTTTCATCAGTTTTTCATACAAATCCTTCACCAAATAAACATATTGGAATGCTTTGCTGTCGTAATTCCTAAAACTTGTGTGAAAAACGTTAAGAAATCTTTAATATTTTCTAAATCTGTTTTGTTTGCTTTTCATATGCTTTTTGATAAGGGATTCTATACGATTATGTATGAGTGTCTGTATGAGCTTGTCGCTGATATAAAAAAGGAAGAGAAGAAAAACTGATTTTTGAAATAAAAAACTTCACTGTGTTCAAAAAACCGCCAAAACCACATGAAACTGCACATTTGGCAACGCTGGCCACAGATAGCAATTCTTGCATGCACTTCTCTCAGCAACAACAAAAATAAGCAACAGCAATATTAGTATTCATATGTACATACTCACGTTTTTTTTTTGCACAATCATTGCGGCCGGCATTCTTCTTATAATTTCAAAGCACTATTAAACACTTGATAACTTTTTTGGTAGCAAACCAATATTATTTTAAATTTTTTACACTTTGATTATATGCATTGGCTTATACCAATTAATTAAAAACTAATTTTATCTTTATTTATCACTGCACTTTCACCAATATAACAAATTAATTGAGAACTACGAACTAGCAACCAAACACAACTAAAAAAGATCAATAACTAAAACGAGATGCATGCAAATAATTAAAACAATGTACATATGTATGTATGCACGCATGCAATGTGTGTCTGTGTGTAACTGCATGTGTATAAACATGAACAGTTTTGAATGCTTTGGAACAGAGTACAAAAACAAACGAAACAAAATGTTTAATCTTGTTTTGTTTTGTTCTTTTAACAAAAACAATGAGAACGATTTCTACATTTAGTTTTGTACTGCTTTTGCACAAAAGCACAAACAAGAGATGAGCGATCCCGTAATTTATTAATAATGTGCTCCTAGTGGATGTGATCGCTGCGACTGTGATCAAGGTTTAGCAGTATTTTGTTTGTAGGAGTTGTGTTATTTTTAGATACAAGTATAATAAAAAAAACAGTAGTAGTGAAATTAAACAGTGCCACGTGCACGGTTTAACATAATGCTAAAAAAGCTGCAGTCGAAATAACAGAAGTCGTAAAATTGAGCTATTTCTTCGACTTTTTATTTTTTGACTGCCCAGTCACAACCTGTTCCTCTTATTTCTGAAAATTCAAAAAGTCGCAGTCGAAGTTATCCCGCCAATGGTGTCGCAAATTTCACTTTGATCAATGGTGAAGCCGGTTTCATGCACCGGGATTTTTCAAGTGAAAATTTTTGAAAATTTTTTATTAATATTTCATGTTGCGCTCAGGAAGTAGTTTCGTCGTTAACTAATAGTAGGGGATGTGCAATGAGGCAGCTACTTGAAATTTCAACCAAAACTAATAACAGGGAATATTGTTATTCGAATTTTTTAACACACCCGGTCTCACAGACCAATAGGACACCAATGGCGGGTTAATGAAATAAATGAATAACTATATGCAGCGAAAATATTAAAAAAAATAAAGAGTTAAGACCTTTCTGTATTAAGGTAACGATACATATGTACATATGTAGGCTCATACAACATCAAGGCATTTATTAGTGACTTAATTTTAATTGACACTTAATTGAAAGGTCAATTATTGGGCCTAGGTTATTGTTTTAGTTTTGATTATATACATACATAAGTATACACTGGCTGTACATACATATGTATGTATGTATGTTTGTATGTAGTATATGCCCTGCAGGGCAGGAGATCGAACTAGTGTCCAACTGGTATTTTACTAGTACAGAAACCACCACCACTAGTTCCCAACTGTAAACTTTCCTATAACATCTTAATGCTCAAATTAACATTGAGTGTGTTTAGAAAATTACTAGTGCCATTGGTACTAGTTTAGTACTAGTTTATTGCAAAGAAAAATTCTATAAAATTGGTGGTTTTATTCCTTTGACAACTGCTAGTTAAAATTCGCAATTATTTATCAAAATTTAAAAATACAAAAAGTTAATTGTAATTATTTGATTATAATTATTTTAGGTGACCCTAAAACTTTAATAATTGTATAATACTAATTTTCGTACAGCGCAAGGGCTCTGTTAGACAGTGAAAATTTATTTTGCAACGGTGTACCTTGGAACTACTTCATAAACTAGTACTCATCAGAACTAGTAATTTTATACAACAACTTTAACCCTTTCCGCACTAGTTCTTGCTGTTCTAGTAATTATATTAGTAGCTTTTAGACAATTGACGCCTATTCTCCTGCAGGGTGTATATCGATGGCTTAAAAATGGCCCAACTTGAATTTTCGATATTTTATGGGAGAAACAAAAACCTGAAGAAAAACTAAAGTATTTACATGCGGAAATAATTGGTTAAGTTGCCATAAGTCCTTGATTTTTAATGTAACGTACTAAGATCTTAAATGATGATGTAATTATACGTTGTCTACCAGAAAACGTTAATAACGCGATTTCGAAAAAAAATTGAGATACGCCCTTTTTATATCAAGTCATCGACATCGAAAATAATTTTAGCCTTACTATTTTACAGATCATAGCAGATTTACAAAAGCAATTAAATTGTAGTTTCAAATTAACGGAGCCACTAGAAGGAGTTCAATTCGAGTATGGCTACAACACAGATGCCTTGAAACAGGTTTTGGAATACTGGCGTGAAAAGTATTTATCGAAGTGGGCGGAACGGCAAGATTATCTAAATAGTTTACCACAATTTACCACCGAAATTCAAGGGTACTTATTACATACACATTAATTTGGAATTCCTTTAATTAAACTCATTCATGATTTTTTTTCTTCCTTAAAACAGTCTACGTGTTCATTTTATTCATGCTAAGCCCAATGCAGAAACTTTGAGAAAGAAAAAGGTTTTACCCCTTTTACTCTTACATGGTTGGCCTGGATCAGTGCGTGAGTTTTATGATTTTATACCGCTTCTCAATACAGTGTCTGAAGTTTCGGAGTATGTTTTTGAAGTAATTGCACCCTCATTAATCGGTTACGGTTGGTCGCAGGTACAAAAAATTTAATACTACATATGTACATACTTATGTATGTATATAAATAAACATATACTTATATACATACATACATATATAAAAAAATTTGTATTTATTTTAAATTTTCAGCCTGCTAGTAAAGTTGGCATGAATTCTGTTGAAATGGCTATTGTGATGCGTAATTTGATGTTGCGTTTGGGTTTT
The DNA here is from genome assembly GCA_905220375.1 of Tachina fera. Classification (NCBI taxonomy): domain Eukaryota; kingdom Metazoa; phylum Arthropoda; class Insecta; order Diptera; family Tachinidae; genus Tachina; species Tachina fera. Next base: position 94,283,086 of record LR999967.1, on the reverse strand, counting down.
GATACATTTTTGGTACAGGGAGGTGACTGGGGTTCCATAATAGGCAGCCATTTAGCAACAATTTTTCCCGAGAATGTTATCGGTTATCATTCCAATATGTGTGCTCTATTCACACCACTATCAATAATGAAGGGCATTGTAGCCAGTTTTAAGCCCGAAAAATTCTTATCATCACATTTCTTTACCAGCCACCATTTTCCTTTAACTGATAAATTGTTCAGCCTTCTGAATGAATTTGCATATCTTCATATACAAGCCACCAAACCCGATACCATTGGCAGCGCTTTACAAAACAATCCAATCGGTTTGGCTGCTTACATCCTAGAAAAATTCCAAACTTCCTCCGGACCTGCAAATAACAAATATTTCGATGGCATGACTAAAGTATACACCATCGATGCTCTTGTGGATAATTTGATGATTTATTATTTGTCTAACTCTGCCACCACTGCTGCTCGTCTATATAAAGAGTCTCTGTCAGCGCCATTATTCTATCATATAGAACGTGTACCGACCGCTGTGCCCACAGGTTGTGCCCGTTTTATTTTTGATCTGCCCAGCGCCTTAGACTGGCAATTGCAAAACAAATATCTCAACTTAGTTCACAGCAAATATTTCCAACAGGGTGGACATTTTGCCGCTTTGGAAGTGCCTGCCATGTTGTATATTGATTTTGTGGAATTTGTAGCTAAAATTAAATTTTAATTATTGTTAAGATAAATTTTTATAATTTTTTTTTTAAATACATACATACATACATACTTACATTTATAAATACATACTTACGCACATAATATTATAAATGTACTTAATAAAATTTATTTATTTGACATATTGTCAGAAGTGTAAATACTACAATAATTTAAAATTTATTTGCTGGATGTAGAAAAATAAAATGAGTTCACCTGAATATAAATTATTTGCTGGGTTATGTATCAGTTTCAAAGCCTACTAAACTTATTTTTCTTTGTGATTTTCAAAAATATTATTATTTTATGAACTCTGATATAATTTTCGAAAGTATTTGCATAAAGTAAGAGGTTTCTGACTGTTCAAAATTTGTGGTTGAAGTCTACTGATGATTTGGTTCAAGCGCCAATGAAATACGTATATAGACATGCTAAACCACCAGCAAATAAATTTCAATTATTGTACTTAATAGATTAAATTATGTTTTTTTAAGTAAGTTTCCTAACAATCAGTTAAGTAGAACCACGTGAAATGTTATAATAAATTTCAATTTTAATAACAAATTTCCTGCTAATTTTTTCAACTTTCAAATTGTGTATTTACGAACACCAAAGGTTTTTGATACGAGTAAGTTTCGCAGCTATAAAATTAGTAATCATAAAATTAAATAATGAAAAAATTGTGTGCCTGTCCCCGCCCATTCTTTTACAATGGGACCAATGGGAAGCTATACCCTCTCAGTAAAAAATATTTTTTTTTTTTGTACCCAGTTATGAAGTAACACCGCCAAAAACTAAAATTAAATAGAGACGAATTGATAACCTCCTCCTTTTTTTTGAAGTCAGTTAAAAAGACGAAATATTGATTTTATTAATTAATGAATAAGTAATTAATTAGTTATAAATATAGCACTGTGCTCGAATTCGAAACTTTTTTTGTAACAAACCGGAGACCCAAGGGTTAAATCTAATTCGAGTACGCTGAATCTAATGGTGTTAACCATTTTTTTAGGTTAGCTCTTGTTTAAAAAATAATTAAAATTTAAAACTTTGTTAAAAGCACCTAAAAATCTAAAGTTTTCTTAGGGTCCCGTATACCAAAGGTGAAAAGGAACCCTATTGTATATTGACACTTGAAATTTGTAAAATTAGTGTACTTTTATATAGACTACAACAATTAACACTAAAATTTAAAACAATTTAAATTAAAGGGTGGTCCATCAGTTAATGCAATTTTGAGGTAAGAGGTAAACTCTTGAAATTTTCAAAAACGGTAAAACTAAGAAATCCGAAAATTATAAAATCGCCAAAACGAAAATAATCGCCAAATTTAAAAAAAAAAATTCTAGCACTAAAATAAATCGCCAAATTCGAAAAAATCGCCCAAATGAAAACAATCGCCGAAATGAAAAAAAACGCAAAAAACGAAGAAAATCGCTAAAACGCGAAAAAGGCGCCTAAAGCAAAATAATTGTCTATATGAAAAAAAATCGCCAAAACAAAAAAAATCGCCAAACGAAAAAAAGTCGCCAAAATGAAAAAAACGCCAAAAAAAAACGAAAAAATTATCAAAACGAGAAAAAACGCGTTAAGACTAAAAAAATTGCCAAAATGAAAAGAAACGCCAAGAGCCGAAAAAATCTCCAAACCCAAAAAAAAATTGCCAAAATTAAAAAAAATCGCCAAAGTAAAACAAAAATCGCCATTATTAAAAAAACGTCTAAAACCAAAAAAAATCGCAAAAACGAGACAAAAAGTGCCAAAACTAAAAAAACGCCAATAAACGCGAAAAACCCCAAAACTAAAAAAACGCTTAAAACCAAAATTCCAAAACTAAGTATATTTTATATAGGCTAAAGTTTGTATTGAATTACATACCTCGTGTCCGTACGGAATCCTTCGAGCGCGGGTCAAAGTCGCACTTCACTGAAATTAAATAACTTTTATGTCGATATGTATGTATATCATACATACATATATCGCTGGAAAAGACATGTATTGATGAAGTTGCGCCCTAAGAAATCTTTTTGGAAAAAATTTAAATTTTGTTTCGAATTTTTTGTGTCAATTTTTTTGGGGGAATTTTTTTTATTGGGGCAATTTTTTAATTTTGTTTTTTGCAATTTTTTTTGCAACTAATTTTAAAAAAATATTCTTTAGGACGGACGCATGTTCATCAATAATATTTTCATTTAATTGATATAAAAATTAATATATAGTAAAAAACTGGGAAAAATTGCGATTTTTAGGTGCTTTTAACCAAGTTTTCAATCTGAATTATTTTTTAAACGAGAGCTAACCTAAAAAGTGGATAGCACCATTGGGTTCAGCGTACTCGAATAAGGTTTACTCACCACGTCCCCGGCTGGTTAAATTTTTAAACCAGCACAGTGTAATTAATTATGAATGCATAAGTAATATAATTCAATACATTTCATTATAATAGAATTCATTTATCGTACGTATTACTTTGTACATTAAATGAGTGACTTCTCGACAGCAAAACAATTTTATTTTAAGAATAAACTACATGCGAGTACATAGCATATATGTACATATGTATGTAGATATTCTTAAAGACATTTTAAAGTACTTCTGAAAGCGTTTGCGCAACAACTGCATATTGTTCTGGAAATTTTATTTCAAATACAAATTTGTTTAATTCCATTTATGAAATTCTCGTTTAACAATGAATTTTCCATCTCTGACAAATATCGTTTAATTATCGTTTGAATTGAAAGCTTCAAAAAATTTGCAAACAAATGAGCTTTTAAGAGCTTAATATAATAACACATAGATGCAGGGTTCCCGGATTTCTTTCGACTGACATCCCCAATTTAAAATTTTTCATCCCCAAAAAAACCTCTTTTAACGCAAGTGTTGCTCGTTGTATGTATGTACATAAAAAGTAAATTTAATATATGGGCATTTCCACAGAAAAGTCCACTTTTTGCCACGTTACGTTACTTTGTGATGTATCTTGTTTTGCAAAGAAAACCTAATGTTTTATATAATTTTTTTGCAATTCGGTGCAGAGCGCAATTAGGTCTACATTCGTTAAAAACTATAAAGAAATCGAACAGCATAGCTCTATAATACAAGCTAAATTGCATGGTGACGTAACGTGACAAAAAGTGGACTTTTCTATAGAAATGCTCATATACAATATTTTACCAGTTCTTTAAATGGCCGTGATCCAGCGGCATCTTGATATGAATAAATTTCTTCCCTAAAAATTTTTTTGTTTGTTATTTGTATATTAAATAGTAAGCATCAAGCAAGGTAAAGAATTGTCAAATAATTTGTGAGTTATATACACACGTGTAAACAAACAAAAAATCAGCTGTTGAGTAATCTCGGCAATGCGAGTACCTGTTTGATATATCTTGTAATAAACCTTTTTTAAGTCTTGCCAACAGTGTTGCCAAAATGTTACAGGGATTTCCCACCATATAACCCCAAAAAACCCGCTAGCTGAATAAAAATAAACGCTAATATAACCGCTGAATTTTTTATAACCAACATATGTCTTTTTTATGGTTTATTGGTAAAAAAAAATAAGATAAATTTTATAAAATATATATGTATACATATGCATAGATGTATGTTTGTAATTCCGCAATATTTGTAAGCAAAACTCAGCCTACTCTTTAAGTAGGTATTTTATTTTCTGCAGAGTTTCCATACACAAATATCGAGCCAGGAAAAAGTAGAATCCAAGGGACTAATCCATCTTATAATATTAATGTTTTAGCTAATTCAGTATATTTTCAATATTTTCTGCGATAGACCCTAATTATTCTACACGTGTGGAATAATATCTTGCCGTTTTGCTTGAAGCATTTGTAAAATATTGTTAAAATTTCCTGACTTTCTGACTATCTGAAATTAAAAAAATAGTGTTGATAAAATAAACTCCATAGCTCAATTCACATTGGCTTCAAATTTAATTTCGAAGGAGAATTTCAATAAAAAAAAGTCTTTAATCAAAAACAAATTATTATTATTAGTTTTGAGAGATTTTGGTTGATATTATGTTTTCCTCATACTCAGTGGTCCAATCACCCAGTTTTCGGTTTGTTTTCCGTTTGTTTAAAGATTTGTTTACTATTTTTTTAATGTGAAAAGAATGATTAAATTGGTTTGTAATATAATTATAATCGAATTAAATTTTATTCACTAATTATGAGATTTATTCACTTTCATACTCGTATGTATATACATATGTATGTTATTATTTTTAACCTCTTAAATTTTCATATTATAATACACGACCACAATATGTCAATTTTTTATTTGCAAAAAAGTGACGTTAGTTTCTTTTCGCTGTACGTGTTTATATCAAAAAAAAATTCAACATAAATACCAGGGTACGTGTCGCAAAGCTGCGTTGAATTTACTTTATTTTGATTCAATACCTTTCTTTATAAGTTTCAGAAAAACGCTGAAAATCCGTCAACTAAGAAATTCTTCCGCTAAAATTCCCGCTAGTGGTTTTTTAAATAGACTTGCCGCTAATGACAGCAAAATACAGTCATATATAGCGGGAAAACCGCCGTTTTGGCAACAATGCTTGCCAACAACATATGTTAAAAACGAGTTCGAATTTACCAGTAAAAATTTTAATTTTAAGCGTATTTTTTGTTAACATTTTAAATGATTTATGAACTCAAAAAGAGCAATTGGAATATATATTGAAGTTAATACAATCTAAGAAATAAATAAAAAAATATTATGTAAAATACAAATCCCAAAAAAATATATCATACGGTTCACAAAACATAAAAATTATACCTAATGAATTCCTCAATCCCCATTTGTAAAAAAATCCACGATTTGGGAATAAATCCTCTAATCTGACAATACTGCTGGCGATCGCCGAACAATCAGTCGAACGTTAAGTGAATTTCGTTATTTCAATAGTTAATTTTAATTTGAGAAGCAAAAAATTAATCAGTTGATTTTATTTACTTAAGGAGAAGAGTTCGTAAGAGCGCATTGCGCCAAAAATTGTCAAAGGAAACATAAGTATTTGGAAAGAATTTAAAAGATTGCTTCTTGCATACTTTTTTAAGTGATTTTTTTTTCTAAAATTAAAAATCCAAGAATGAGTTTTTTTGTCAGAGCATCTATTGTTGCGATAAGTTTGGGTATAGCTGTGCTCATACAGAATTATCGCCTGCTGTCCCAACCTCTGCCGGCACCAAAATTTGATTTACAAGAATACTGGGGACCCGGCAATGCAGCTGATTATAAAGAAAATACAGCTGTGACACCATTTGATATTGCAACCAAACTAGAGGTGAGTGGAACACACAAATTCTTGTTTATTTTTACATACATACATACATATGTACATGCACACATATGTATGGAAATATTTATTAATGTGTACATACATACATATTTACACATGTTGCAACTTGTTGATTTAATAAAAAAAAAATTTATTGGTTTGTGCAATATGGTTTGTAGCACAAAATTCTCAGTCTATGGTTTGTGGGCCAAGCCAAGAAAGAAATCACTTATGTAGATATGTATGTATGTACAATGTGAATACCTATGTATGTATGTATACATATTTTTTTATTAAAATTTTTGTATTGTAGTGTATAATTGTTTCCGTTTTAATATTTTCGTTTGTAGATAATTGAAGACCTCAAAACACAACTGCAACGACCATTGAAATTGCCCGAACCGTTGGAAGGTGTTGCTTTCGAGTATGGTTTCAACTCGAAATACCTGGAGACTGTTGTTAAATACTGGCGCGATGACTATTTAACTCGATGGGTGGAACGTGAAAGCTTTTTAAAACAATTCCCCCATTTTCAAACACAAATTCAAGGGTAAGACTACTTTCTATGCAATTCATTTCTTATACGTGTACATGTTTGTACATACATATGTACATACATATGTACATACATACATACAGTATGTCAAGTAATTGTTTTTACATAGTTAAAATCGTTGTAAATTTTGACTTTTATCGTAAATATTTTTCTCCCTTTTTGCATTATGAAATTTTTTTGTAGTTGACTTCATTTTATATACATTTAAGTGCACAAATAGTCGAAAGTTATAAGCAAAATTAAGATTGAGAGCATCAAAATTACATGAAAACCAAAAAAACTAAAAAATTTCTTTGTCAAGAAAATGTTTTTACATCCTTGTATTATATAGTAAGCAAATGGGAAAGATTTTAAGGTGTACAAAAATGAATATTGTTTTTGGCCGCCATTGGCATCAAATAGGCCTCTAAGACGACTTCTCATATATACCGCTGAAATTTCCATATATACCGCTGAAATTTCTCACTTTCCCCTCGTATTACTGTTCTTAACTCCATTTAGTTCTTGAAATATAATTTGGAAACACTATTTTTCAGTTAAACCCATAAATTTTGAATAGGATATAGATCTGGGCCTTGAGATGGAGTATTCACAACTTTACCGCAATTGAAAAGACACCATGTTCTTACCTAAAGTGCCTCATGTTTGAGGTCAATACATTAATAAAAATCTAAAACGTCCATACATATCAGCAATAAAGCCAACCTTACTCGCGCTGTCAACCAAAAACCATTTCAACGTATTGAAGTACCGCTCAGTAACACTCTCCCATGAAACAAAGGCAATTGCTAAAAAGATAAATAAATAAATAGATTGTACTTCAAGAACTGCTCGCAAATCCCAGCCTCTTAGAGTGCAGCACAAAGAACAACAATTGCCTTTTGCGATAACGCATACTTCCAAGCTTGATGGCTACTACGATAATGTGATTTGCTGCGACGAAACCAAACTTCTGCTTTATTAGAATTACAGATCTAACAAAGTATAGATGAAAAAAATTTTTAAAATATTGGGAAGTGAAACCATTAACCCAACTGTAAAATTTAAAATAATTTGGTTGATGGATTGGAGGTATATATAGTATGTATACGTATATATGTTTATGCTGTAAAAGGAGGAATAAATTTGCTTTATTGGAAATATTATGGATGCGGGGCAGTAGCTCAATATATTGACGTGTTTTTTTGGATGAGAGCTTGAGTAAGGTTGGCGTTATTGCTGGTAAACGTGGAAGTTTTAAATTTGTATTAATGTATTGACCTGAAATGTAGGGCACTTTGGGTAAGAACATGGTGTCTTTTCAATTGCGGTAAAGTTGTGGATACTCCATCTCAAGGTCCAGATCTATATCCTATTCAAAATTTATGGGTTTAACTGAAAAATAGTGTTTCCAAATTATATTTCAAGAACTAAATGGAGTTAAGAACAGTAATACGAGGGGAAAGTGAGAAATTTCAGCGGTATATATGGAAATTTCAGCGGTATATATGAGAAGTCGTCTTAGAGGCCTATTTGATGCCAATGGCGGCCAAAAACAATATTCATTTTTGTACACCTTAAAATCTTTCCCATTTGCTTACTATATAATACAAGGATGTAAAAACATTTTCTTGACAAAGAAATTTTTTAGTTTTTTTGGTTTTCATGTAATTTTTATGCTCTCATTCTTAATTTTGCTTATAACTTACGACTTATATGGGCACTTAAATGTATATAAAATGAAGTCAACTACAAAAAAATTTCATAATGCAAAAAGGGAGAAAAATATTTACGATAAAAGTCAAAATTTACAACGATTTTAACTATGTAAAAACAATTATTTGACATACTGTATATATGTAGATAATTCTTTAACTTTGATATGCGTTCTTTTTGATTATATAGAAGTCATTATCAATAAATTCAGTAAAGTGCGGCTGTGACTCGCACACGAAGCGTTCCGTAAGGCAACAACATTTATAATACTATATAATCAAATATCTTATCTGATGCAGGCATTTAAAAAAAATTAAGTATCCGGTAAACTTTTTTTCGGTTTTTGGCGATCTTTCTAGTTTTGCCGGTTTTTGTTATTTGTAGCGCTTTTTCCGATTTTGGGATTTTTCTGGTTTTGATCGTTTTAACGTTTTTTTAAATTTCGGCGATTTTTTCGCTATTTGCCGATGTTTTTAGTTTTGGGGCTTCTTTTCGTTTTGGCGATTTTTTTTGGTCATTGGTATGTTTTTTTTAATTTTGGCGATTATTTCGGGTTTTGATGATTTATTTTAGTTTTAGCAATTTTTTCGGTTTGGCGCTTTTTGTTCGTTTTGGCGATTTTTTCGGTTTTTGTCGATTTTTTTAATTTTGGGAATTTTTAGTTTTAGCGGTTTCGAAGACACAGCAAGCTGTCAAAATTACATAAAATAATAGAATACGCTTTATTTTGATTTTTTTAAATTTAAGTGTTAATTAATAGTAGTCTGTATAAAAATACACTAACTTTCCAAATTTCAGGTGTCTATATATAATTCTATGGATATTACATGGGTTTTTAATATATATCGTTGCTCATTTTTGAACACGCCTTAAATTTTAATTGTCATATATTTGTTGTTGTAGCGGCCAAAATTTTAGGTTCCTAGTTCTTACTGTTTTCGAGAAAACAGCCTGTGACAGACAGACAGCGTAGCGAAAACAATAGGGTTTCCTTTCACCTTTAGTGTACGGAAGGAACCCTAAAAATTATGCATGCATATCTGCGTACCTAAATATAATTTTTAAATAATTAAATGATTGTTTATTAATTTTTTTAATTTATTAGCTTAACCCATTTCAATAGACTTAAATAAAATGCAAATAGAATTTTGAACATTGGCTCACAAATGACGAAGTTATGCACGTGGTTGAAAAAAGTAGCCTATAAAAAATACTGAAGTATATATATTTATTCAACGTTAAGTATGTAATGTATTAAAATGGAGAATTTTTGTTTGTTGTGGCTTAAGCACGTCTACATGCATTTCGTTTCTGCTTAAATCATCAGTAGGCTTGGACCAAAAAATTCTTATTGAAGAAAATTTGCTTTTGATTTGATAAATAGGTACAACATTGTAATATTTTAGTTATACATTTTATTACAAAATATTTTTTATTTCGAACATTGGGGCGGTACGAATATGAAATTTACATACTGTAGAGTTAACTTTAGCAAACAATTAGTTAAATTGTTGTGTATCAATAATTATAAGAAAATTAATGGACTGAAGTTATTAAATTCATAGTTCTTAGGTTAGTTAAAATAACAATTAATGAAATAAAGTATTTAAAGGGCTATTTTATTTTTCAAAACTGGTTTTGCAACAAATGAGGAAATCCGTCAAGTGTCGACCACCCAGCTGGCCAAATTTATAAGTGGTGAAACAATTTTCAATAATACTTAGAAAATAAAACAAAATTAAATAATATAAAATAATATAAAATAAAATAATATAATATAAAATAAAATAAAATAAAATAAAATAAAATAAAATAAAATAAAATAAAATAAAATAAAATAAAATAAAATAAAATAAAATAAAATAAAATAAAATAAAATAAAATAAAATAAAATAAAATAAAATAAAATCAAATAAAATAAAATAAAATAAAATAAAATAAAATAAAATAAAATAAAATAAAATAAAATAAAATAAAATAAAATAAAAGTAAATAAAATAAAATAAAATAAAATAAAATAAAATAAAATAAAATAAAATAAAATAAAATAAAATAAAATAAAAGAAAAGAAAAGAAAAGAAAAGAAAAGAAAAGAAAAGAAAAGAAAAGAAAAGAAAAGAAAAGAAAAGAAAAGAAAAGAAAAGAAAAGAAAAGAAAAGAAAAGAAAAGAAAAGAAAGAAAAGAAAAGAAAAGAAAAGAAAAGAAGAAAGAAAATAAAAAAGAAAATAAAATAAAATAAAATAAAATAAAATAAAATAAAATAAAATAAAATAAAATCAAATAAAATAAAATAAAATAAAATAAAATAAAATAAAATAAAATAAAATAAAATAAAATAAAATAAAATAAAATAAAATAAAATAAAATAAAATAAAATAAAATAAAATAAAATAAAATAAAATAAAATAAAATAAAATAAAATAAAATAAAATAAAATAAAATAAAATAAAATAAAATAAAAGTAAATAAAATAAAATAAAATAAAATAAAATAAAATAAAATCAAATAAAATAAAATAAAATAAAATAAAATAAAAGTAAATAAATAAAATAAAATAAAATAAAATAAAATAAAATAAAATAAATTAAAATAAAATAAAAGAAAATAAAATAAAATGAAATAAAATAAAATAAAATAAAATAAAATAAAATAAAATAAAATAAAATAAAATAAAATAAAATAAAATAAAATAAAATAAAATAAAATAAAATAAAATAAAAGAAAAGAAAAGAAAAGAAAAGAAAAGAAAAGAAAAGAAAAGAAAAGAAAAGAAAAGAAAAGAAAAGAAAAGAAAAGAAAAGAAAAGAAAAGAAAAGAAAAGAAAAGAAAAGAAAAGAAAAGAAAAGAAAATAAAATAAAATAAAATAAAATAAAATAAAATAAAATAAAATAAAATAAAATAAAATAAAATAAAATAAAATAAAATAAAATAAAATAAAAGAAAAGAAAAGAAAAGAAAAGAAAAGAAAAGAAAAGAAAAGAAAAGAAAAGAAAAGAAAAGAAAAGAAAAGAAAAGAAAAGAAAAGAAAAGAAAAGAAAAGAAAAGAAAAGAAAAGAAAAGAAAAGAAAAGAAAAGAAAAGAAAAGAAAAGAAAAGAAAAGAAAAGAAAAAAAAAGAAAAGAAAAGAAAAGAAAAGAAAAGAAAAGAAAAGAAAAGAAAAGAAAAGAAAAGAAAAGAAAAGAAAAGAAAAGAAAAGAAAAGAAAAGAAAAGAAAAGAAAAGAAAAGAAAAGAAAAGAAAAGAAAAGAAAATAAAATAAAACTAAACTAAATTAAATTAAATTAAATTAAATTAAATTAAATTAAATTAAATTAAATTAAATTAAATTAAATTAAATTAAATTAAATTAAATTAAATTAAATTAAATTAAATTAAATTAAATTAAATTAAATTAAATTAAATTAAATTAAATCAAATTAAATTAAATTAAATTAAATTAAATTAAATTAAATTAAATTAAATTAAATTAAATTAAATTAAATTAAATTAAATTAAATTAAATTAAATTAAATTAAATTAAATTAAATTAAATTAAATTAAAAAAATAAGAAAAGTAAAGTTAAAATAAAATAAAAATAGACATATAAAATATGTATAATAAAGAAATAAACATAAAAAAATAAAAAATAAGATATAATAACATAAAAGTAATTATAATATAGACAATAATAAAACTTGAAAGCTTACTTGATTTATCTGCAGAAATTTTTAAAAATCGCTTCAACAATATAAAAAAGGCTAAGGTCATTTGAATACCGACTGGTATGCATACCAAGGAAGTGCTAGAACTTACCTCGCATGCAAAAACCACTTTTAGCCAACAAAAAAGTTGACACAACACTCAGCCAACAACGATAAGCAAATATTGTATCATTAAAACAAAAACCTTAAAAGCGTTTTAAATGGAAACCTTATGTATGCAGTAGATGTTATTAGTTGTGTATAAGGTCATGCTCAATCAAATAAATCCAATTGATGGAATTGAAGTTTATTGTATTCGACACTAAGTGATTACATTTATTTTATACAGTGTGATCATACACGCAGCTCTTTATATTGTAATAAAACTAAATAGTCAGATATGTATATATTCCAATGCCCTAAAAGAATTGGAATATGAAAACATAGTTCAATGTGTAGACCAAACCGCATTAATTAAAATAACAATAGCTATTTATTTTTGTCTGCCTGCGTTTAGACACGAAAACATTTGGAAGGGAAATGTTCTAATTTATGGGTGGGGAAGAGAGAATAACTTTTGTGATCAGTATTCGGGCACACATACATATAAATATGTGATTGGTATTATCCAATAATCACACTTATTCCATCGACGTCACTTTAACAGAATACCTTAAAATTGGGGCTTGTGTTTCCGCTGTCGAAAACACCTAACTCCTGTTGGCAGGTTTGTACTATTTTCTAGATCTTACGTAACGGAAATAAATTGTCAGTAGCGCCAAATTGTTATAGAGAGTGAATACACAAGCCCCAATTTTTTGGTATTGTGTTAAAGTGGCGTCAATGCCGACAACTGGAATAAGGGTGAATTGAATTGTTACTGGCGAAATTTTCGTCTGTGGAACTTTTTTTAATTTTTTTTATTTTTTTTCACCCTCCTCAACAACTAAGTGTTCGTTTGCTGAATTAAATACATACATACAATACGTCGGCAATAAAAAGTCAACACTCAAGTTATTGACATCCAATGTTCAAACTTTAATGGAATTATTTTATAAAAAATAATTTTATTTTATAAACATTTTATAAACCAAAAATATTTGTTATGAATAAGCCAGTAAATGTTTAACAATTTGCCCAATACTTGGTGAGCTCAAGATCAAGACAATGTTAATAAAAAAATATATACATAAAATAATTATATGTACATTTTATGCAAAGTGAAACCATTTTGTGCGTTGAATACTAATTACATACATCTTCGTTTAAATAAATTTTACTATGAAATAAAAAGAGTATAAAAAAAATTAGTATACTCATGTAATTTGTTATTTTATAAAACATTTTGAAACATGCTAAAAGTTTCCAAGTTAGTTTTTGGTTTTAAAAATTAAATGATTTACAACAACTTCGATTACGACGTTTTAGTAATAGATTACACATCAAGGCAAAATTTTTTCCATAATCTAGAACCAAAATATCTCAGCCGAAGTCGAAACACACCAAAGACGATAACTAACCGTCCAGATGAGCAATGGTGTTAGTTCACACACATCAACTTTTGTTGATCAATTCGTACTTCAGCTGTAAGAAAAAAACAGATGTTTGTATTTCCTTCCCTGTCTTTCTTATAGCTGAATTAGGGGTTTATCAACAAAATTTGAAGTGTGTGAACCGGGAAATAGTCCATTAGTAGTAGTGTAAGGGTTTAATTAAAAGCGCCATAATCGCAACCATACAAAACAGCTGGATAAACCAAACTAATGGGCAACTCCGTATTTGATTACAGGTGACTTGCCATAACCAAGGCGATTTCATTTTAAATAATCTCAATTCAGGAGCTGATGTCAAATCAAAGCAAACTTTCTGACAGCAGGAAATTTTACACTAACAACAATACAAGGCGAATGTGTAGAGTTGCAAATCAAGACCACCTGGTATCACTTTTAAATTAATAAGCAAATGAAAACATGGTGTTGAGAGCACTAATAGGTGAAGCAAATATATTTATGGTTATAGCTATGTCCTTATGTTATGACACTTCTGATTGAACCTTAAGGTGGAGGTACATACCACGCGTTACGCGGCAACGCTTTTCTGGCTTGTTAAACGTTTAACGCTATACTAGTTCTATAGTAAATTGAAAAATAAGAAAAAAAATATTAAATAAAAATATTGGCGGCGAGGCTTAGTTTCCGAGTTATGAAACTGACTGTATTGAAATTCTAGTACAATATTTTGATTATACGGTGTTTTTCAACGAATATGACCAATATTGGTATTTCAAAAATTAAAAAAAAATTGCTATCCTATAATGCAAAATTTGCATGCCTAATAGTTTATTTCTGCGCTGCCGGCCTTCGGCCGGGCTTAACGATTTTCTCCACCATGGTGTTTCCCGAGACGGCGCAGCCTAGTAATGATTTTCTGGATTGCAAAGTTTTCTTGCTTAATAACATTTTTCGGCATTGCCGGCCTTTGGCCGGGCTGAAGAATTTTCTCCGCCATGGTGTTTCCCGAGACGGCGTAGCCTAGTAATGATTTTCTTCCTTGCAAAGTTTTCTTGCAAATAATGTGTTCCTGCACTGCCGGCCTTCGGCCGGGCTTAAGGATTTTCTCCACCATGGTGTTTCCCGAGACGGCTTAGCCTAGTAATGATTTTCTGGATTGCAAAGATTTTCTTTTAATTTTTTGTAGGGTAGCATACCTTTTTTTAATTTTTAAAATACCAATATTGGTCATGTTCGTTGAAAAACACCGTATAATCACAATATTGTACTATAATTTCAGACACCTATAACTCGGAAACTAAGCCTCGCCGCCATAGGATAGGATACTTTTTTTTCATTTTTGGGAGGTGCCCCTAAACTAGATTTAAGCCAAATGATTTTCTAATAATTTTTGTATATGTTTGCATATGTATCTGGCAACTCTAGCTGTCGTTTTGTATACAACGCGTGAAAGTTGAACAATGTACAACTTTTGGCGAGGTACGCGCGTCGCAAGCTTCTGTATGTAACTTGCCTTATGAAAACCCACTATTTCAACTTTTTTGACAGACGCGTGTATCGCATTAGCGCATTGAACGTGTGTTATGTACTTCCACCTTTAAGGCTTTAAGGTTTTCGTTCGTGGGACGTTGCAACCAAGGCAACGGAGAGTGGTACCACGCTTGTTAACAACCTATTTTTTAGCTTTTGAGAAAGCAACTTTAGACTGAAGAACAGTTCTATCATCATCGCAATTATGTCTTAAGTCGATGAGCCTTCAGTTTGCTGGTCTTTTTTTTCAAAAGTATTACAGGGAGTGTACTGTGTAATTTGAAACCAAAGAAAACACTTTCGAATTTTTATGATTATAACATATAAATTCGAAAACATTTTCTTTCGTTTCGATTAACAGGGTAACTAACCGCCTGGCCTACGATCTCGACAAGAAACTTTATATCGCTTAATTATATTGGAAACAAAAACAAATTTTTCTATTTTTTTTTCAATATAAATAAGTAAGCGATAGAACATTTCTTATCGACTCCTGGTCCAGGCCGTGAATGTATAGTTTTGCTGTTCTTTTGTCGACAATGTCGACTTTCTATGTGAAGACGTACATATGTATGTATGTATGTATGTACATATTTATGGCGTTTATAGTCAGTTACAAAAACATTTACAAAAATACTGGTTAACAACGTCACAATCTCACCACGCCCATTTTTGTGCAGTCATATTTTGCAAATCTATTTTGTAAAATGTATTTTAAATATTCATTAATAAATGAATACATTATCAGCATCGTTAGTAACTTGATTATTTTTTTTTTTCAATAATTTCATTAATTTTTGTTTTGCAATTATTTTCTACGACTTGCGTTTCCACTACTATGCAACGTTTTAAAAGTCGACCGCGCACAGTGTGAATTTTAGCAACTCTATGAGGTCATTATTAATAACTCTTGTTCCGCAGCAGATATAAAAGTGGAGTCTTGCACAACAAAAGGGGCGTAGTCCCCCCCCCGGCAAAGGGTATCCCCATTCATGGTGAAAAATGGTGTTTGTACATGTTGTAGCGATAAGGGTACTTATTTCCTAATTTGCCTTGGCTGAAACAATTTAGTTTGTGTTTATATACATTTTTTGCTTTCTTCTAGTGGATTTTAACTTCAGTCAGTTTTGAGCTAAAGCTGGACTCACCCATTGTTTCCGAACAAAATTTTTGTCCAGACAAGTGGACAAAAAACATTTAATACACTTAATTTAACACCAGAGGCGCTGCAATACTACATTATTAAATAAATTCAGTGAAGTGCGACTTTAACCCGCGCACGAAGGGATCCGTACGGACACGAGATATGTAATTCAATACGAGATTTAGCCTATATAAAATATAGTTTTAGAATTTTTTCGTTTTTGGGTTCTTTCGGTTTTGAGCGTTTTTTAGTTATGGCGTTTTTTGCGTTTTTTTCTGTGTTTGGCACTTTTTGTTAGTTTTGGCAGTTTTTTTCCCGTTTTATCGATTTTTCGGTTTTTGGCGTTTTTTCATTTCGGCAATTTTTTTTAATTTTGGTGATTTTTTTTCATTTTGGCGATTTTTTTCATATAAGCGATTTTTTCGGTTTTCGGCGGTTTTTTTCCATTTTTGTGATTTTTTCATTTTGTCGATTATTTCGGTTCTTTCGATTTATTTTAGTGTTAGAATTTTTTTTAATTTGGTACTTTTTTAGTTTTTCGTTTTGGTTTTTTTTGCCGATTTTTTTTTTGTTTTTCGAGTTTTTAATTTTTGGATTTCTTAGTTTTACCGTTTTTGAAAGTTTCAAAAGTTTGCCTCTTATGGTTTCCAAGATATAACAAGTTGTCAAACTTACATAGTCAAAATTGCATTAAGTGATGGCTCACCCTTTAATTTTAATTTTTTTTAAATTTTAGTGTTAATTGTTGTAGTCTGTATAAAAATACACTAATTTTACAAATTTCAAGTGTTAATATACATATGTACATTGTACACACAATTTATGTATATTGCATGGGATTTTAACATTTTTCGTTGCTCGTTTTGGAAAATCCTTTAATTTTTAATGCGCATGTATTTGTTGTAATAGCGGCCAAGGTTGTACATACTCTGTCCAAATTTCAGGTCCGTAGCTCTTACGGTTCCTGAGGAAATACCGTATGACGGACAGCGTCTAGAAAGACTTTTAGTCGCCACAAAGTCCTCTAAGCAGGTGAAGAACGACGTCTAAGGTAGCCAGAGGAGTACACGTCTGGGCACCGGTGATGCCCAGAGAGGCGCACCTCTGAGCCTTAGCAGCAAAATCCTAAGACTCACTTTTCTCAATGCCTACCACTATGCCACACAACCATAGGAAATAACCAGTCTGACAACCGATATGTAAATCCATTTTACTACCACCGGTTGCAGAGTCAAGGTCCTTACTATAGAGTTCCTGCATGCGTAGTAGGCATTGAGCACTTTCTTTAGCCTTTCCTCTTTGTTACAGATTAAAACTTCATTTCATCCATGTCAAGCCGAAGAATACTGAAGGCAAAAAGGTTTTACCTTTATTGTTACTGCACGGCTGGCCCGGTTCCATACGTGAGTTCTACGATTTTATTCGTCTCTTGACTACGCACAATACAAATAGCGAATATTTATTTGAAGTTGTGGCTCCAAGTTTGCCCGGCTATGGTTGGTCTCAGGTTAGATCTTAATTATTATTTAACAAATCTAATTTCTTTGTTTTAAGCTGGCACATACACGTATGATTTCGCACTCTGATTTGTGCACAGCGTGTCCATACCTTTAAAATCCTACTTCTGATATGTACAAATCGGGTGGTTAAAAGAAAATCATATGTGTATGGCCAGCTTTATTCAATAAGTTGTGTTATTTTAATCATCAACTTACTTTTCGTCTACAGGCTTCAGCGAAGAAAAACTTTGGCCCTCCGCAAATGTCCATAGTATTACGCAACTTAATGCTGCGTCTCGGTTACGAAAAATTCTTAGTGCAAGGTGGCGATTGGGGCTCTATTATCGGCTCCAATATGGCAGCTTTGTTCCCCGAAAATGTTTTAGGCTATCATTCTAATATGTGCGGAAGCTTTGGACCTATCAGCATGCTAAAAATGCTGCTGGCCGAATTCATGCCTAGTTTATTTTACGAAAAGCAATACAGCGGCTTCTTCAAATCCTTAGGCGATTTCTTTAGCCATTCTATGGAAGAAACGGGTTACATGCATCTGCAGGCCACCAAGCCCGATACTATTGGCACAGTATTAGCTCACAATCCAATAGGCTTGGCTGCTTATATACTGGAGAAATTCTCCACCTGGACAAATAATGAATACAAACATTTACCCGATGGTGGCCTCACCAAACGTTATTCAATGGATGCTTTATTAGATAATGTCATGATCTATTATGTCACTAATTCCATCACCACTTCCCAACGCTTGTATGCTGAACAGTTTAATAAGCAACAAATGGGTATGCAAATGGATCGTGTTGGCACTAAGGTGCCAACTGCCTGTGCACGCTTCTATCATGATTTGTGGCATGCAACCGATTCCCAACTGAAGCAGAAGTTTTTGAATTTAGTTCAAAGTACTTATCATGAAGATGGTGGTCATTTTGCAGCCATGGAAAAGCCCAAAACACTCTGGGTCGACTTTATCGAATTTGTGAAAAAGACAAAATTGTAAAAAAGTTCAACACTCCAAAACAAAAAGGAAAAAGTTTTATCATAAAAAGTCTGTTTAAACTAAGAACGTATTCACAACAATTATTTTTTATCTATTCGACATTTTATACTTTAATTTGTTTTTGTATGAATTTTAGGGTTTATTGGATAACTGTACATATAATTATTCCCAGCTTTTCTTATCATATTTTAATAAAGTTTTTGTTTTTGAAAAAAAAATATTGTGGCCATAATATCTTTAAATTCAAAGAAGTACAGGATAAAGCTTTTGTATAAAAAATACATATGTCCATATATATATAAATATATGTATATTATATACAACGCTTAAAAATTAAAGGGTGTTCTAAAGTGAGCAAAGAAAATTTTGTGAACCTAATTTAACATACCGACAATTGACACTTCAAACTTTCAAACTTAGGCCGGGCTTACATCAAAATCTGTTTAATTCAGACACGTATTTATTAAGTTTAACAGTTTCATACATATCTAATAGACAACTTTATAAAATGCAACATGATTGGAAACAGTTTAAATCAATAAATATAAGTATGTCTGAATCAAACAGTTTTTCATTAGTAATTAGTTGGTTACGTTTTTTTGGACAAATGACACACAAGAAATGCCACATGTAAACTCAGCTTTAGTGTATTTTTATGCAGAGTATACACACCAATTAACACTGAAATTAAAAAAAAATTAAAGGGTATTCTATCATTTAATGCAATTTTGATAACTTTTTGTATCTTGAATATTCTCAAAAACGCCAAAACTGCAAAATACCAGAATTAAAAAAAAAACGCCGAAACGAAAAATCGCCACAATGAAAAGCGCTTAAGTTAACAAATAAGTATCACCAAAAATAAAATGTATCGCTAAAATGCAATAAAAAGTCACCACAACCAAAAAAGTATTGAAGTATTTCTAAATTTACATTGAATAAATGGGCTTGATGGCTAATTTTGAGGGGCGGACGCAGCCCCTAAAACACATCTTGGCGCTATGAAATTTTTTTACATAAAACTAAACTGATTTTTTTTTTGGGGGGGGGGGGGGGAGAGAGAATATAAGAAATAAAAAAAATCTAAATACAACTAACGGCCACGCTAGTTCATGATACAATAATACAGGTAGCCGCGAATCTACAACAAATGTACAACAATAAAACAAACAGTGATTTTTATTGCTGTTTTGTGATGAAAACTGTCAAAAATCCAAGAAAAAAACAAGAGACGTGTACTTGCGTTTTCTCTTGGCTTTGTAAAGGTTCTTGATATTAGTACAGCTTTAAGCTCTAAACACTTAGACGACAGCAGGCAGCACGACTACACAACAGCATTTGCTGCTGCTGCCAACTTAAGCTCTAAACACTTAGACGACAGCAGGCAGCAGACAGCAAAGTGTCAAAAATAAAATACATGTGTTTAAATGAAAACGATTATTTTGACGACATCACAGCAGCACGACTACACAACAGCATTTGCTGCTGCTGCCAACTTAGACTAATTTCTATTTTCGTGAGCAGCAAAGAGCAAATGCAGTGCTGCCACTATAAATATAAATTGGAAGAAATAAGAGCTTAAAATTTTTCGTAATATTTAAAAGAAAATAACATTTTACATTTTTACGTGATATTAGTACGTTTTGAGTCAGTAACTTTAATTTTATTTATGTAAAATATATATCTGGCTGATTATATATAGTGTTGCTGCTGCCTTCAAAATAATTATGTAGCTGACTACACGGCAGCATTTGAAGCCAACTTCATTTGAAGTCATGAAGTTGTGAAGTCTGCTGTCGTCTAAGTGTTTGGAGCTTTAGACTAATTTCTATTTTCGTGAGCAGCAAAGAGCAAATGCAGTGCTGCCACTATAAATATAAATTGGAAGAAATAAGAGCTTAAAATTTTTCGTAATATTTAAAAGAAAATAACATTACAAAATTAAAATTATGAAATAAATTGATGTGTT
The DNA here is from genome assembly GCA_905220375.1 of Tachina fera. Taxonomy (NCBI): domain Eukaryota; kingdom Metazoa; phylum Arthropoda; class Insecta; order Diptera; family Tachinidae; genus Tachina; species Tachina fera. The sequence continues at coordinate 94,262,505 of LR999967.1, read as the reverse complement.
TTTACATCTTTACGTAATATTAGTACGTTTTGAGTCAGTAACTTTAATTTTATTTATGTAAAATATATATCTGGCAGTGTTGCTGCTGCCTTCAAAATAATTATGTAGCTGACTACACGGCAGCATTTGAAGCCAACTTCATTTGAAGTCGTGAAGTTGTGAAGTCTGCTGTCGTCTAAGTGTTTGGAGCTTTAATAGGCACTGTGCGCGTGTGTTGGTAAAATATAAGCAACATTTGGCAGATAAAATCACGAAACAAGCAAAACAGCGAGAGAGCCAAAAAGAGAATTTTTTACAGTTGGAAGTTAGAGAACTTGCAAAATGTTGCTGGAGAAATTTTCGCTAGCAAGATCTTGCAACTAGTTTGAACAGCTGTTTTTATTTACTTTTTGAATGAAATAATTATTGTGAAATGAAAATAAAAATTGAAATTTAACAATGGGAGAGGTAAATAGTTAGAATTGTGTTGATTTTTAACATTTATAATAAATAATAATAAACAAGACATTTTATTTCATGCTAGAAACATCCAAATATACAGTGCAGAACCAATGATTCCAATAATTCTATTTTTCTGGCTAAAATTCTTTTGCTTTGTTATTTCAATTGTCTACACACCGATCAGCTGTTTTCTAGACCTATTATTGTATTATGCGCTATTTTACACATAAAAATTGGCATTCGTCAATACTAAGTGCTAAGATAAAACTTAACATGCAGTTAGCATTAATTTTAAGAAATTGTTGTGTGGTAAAAGAAAGAATAATCGCTGTCTGCAAACCAAATTGTTTGCCTTCGAAAAATCGCCAACAATTGCAGCCCTTTTTCTTGCAATGACCAGCAGCGTTGCCAATTTAGCGCATTTTAAAAATGCCCAACGTGCTTTTTTTCGTCTTAGCGCGTTTAATAAAAAAACGCGCAAATAAAAAATAATGAATAAAGTCAATAACATCAATTCAGTTCAATGTTTGTTTACTTTTTTTGTATAAATTTAACAATTTTCTGGTATACAAAACTCTGATAACAATATTTTAAATTGGTTAATGATTCAGCTGTCGCGAACTAAATTCCCTTGATTATGGTTAGAACTTAAAACGCGTTTTAGTGCTGTAAAAGGGACATATTTTGAAATTTCACAACCAGAATTACATATGTACTAGACGACCAAAAGAAAAATGCATAACTTTTTAAGGTATCTATTTCAAAAAGCATTTGAATCGCAAAACTATAAATAAAATAAACAATAAAATAAAAAATACAACAATTAAACTATAGGTTTTTTCATTTACTAAAAATTGTTACGAATTTGTAACAATTTTTACTGGAAAGTGCTCATTAACTCAAAAAGTTTGCAAGGAGAGAGCGTCAAAAGAGAGAAAAAATTGGGATACAAAAAAATACCTACAAATTATTACTAGTAAAATTTTAACTTGCAGTAATATTCAACCACCTCTTGTGTGTTTTGTTGTCAAATAAATTATTTAAAAATATCTGAAAAAGGAAAACTGAAAAAATTTTAATTTCTATGTTAAAAAATATGTACACGGTTGAAGAAATAACGCATTTTTTTTTTTATTTTATTGCTTTCTTATTTTATTTGTTTTTGTTTCTCATATATATTCAGAGATGGAAAGTGGAATTTTTGTATTTGCTAATGAATAAAATTAAAAAATTATGAAAAATTCATAAAAATAGTAAAAATACATTAACACTGTGTAAAGAATTTCATATTAAATGTCCATTTCTAAACAAAATTGTATTTTAAAATATTATCAAACAAAATACATCAGAAAAAGTACAATTGTATCATGATTTCCATCCATGGTTCTGATATGAATAAAATTTTCTTGCAAGGTTTTACAAGTAAAGCGTTCATTTACTTTTTCATATTTGGAAGAGTAATTTTGTAAGTTTCTGCCTTACTATCTCGTTGCTATTTTCTGCTGGGAAAGTAAATGAACAGACCTTATTTATATATACAATAAACAATTTATATGTTGTCACAAAGTTTGACAAATAAAAATAATATAACAACTAATGATTTCGATCCCAGTGAAAAAAATGGAAGTCATTCTAGTGGAACTACATTTTCATTGCTTCCAAAAAATCGATATTTTTAGTTTGCCGAGAGTGAGCAAAAAACCATGTAGAAGCTTACTTTAGTCACACAAAACCTTGTAACTCCTCCATAGTGTTGGAAAATACTCACCAGAATTAAAAAAAAAAATTTTTTTAAGAAATTTATAAACTAATTTTAGTCTAAAATTTAAAAGTTATTTGCTTCAATTTACATGAAAACACTGTTTCGGGCTTAAATTCGTATAAAAAGAAACGGATTGTTAAAATAGGTAACTATTTACCATTTTTCCTAGATGAAAATATTATCATAGAACACAAAAAAGGGAATTTTTCTTAATATCGCTTCCAATTCAGTGACCAGGCATCGAAAAAGAGAATTTCTTGCAATGACAACCCTATGTAAAAATCATTAGATCGCATCGAAATTTTCACTACTTCCGCATCGCAAACTCTACATTTTCATGACTTTTTTGGAGTCTCTTTTTTTACTGGGATTATTTGGAAGGCGGTTCTGATTCTGTATTAAATGATTTTAATTACTTAGAATACAATTTCGAAGAAGCAAAATCTGAAAAAGAGTTACCAAATAAAACAATTGTATTTACAAATACATACATCGTCTTGTATTAAAATTTAATTTAGCGCGTTTTTGCTATAAACAGTTGACAATGCTGTTACTTAGCGCGTTTTGAGAAGGATAATAGCGCGTTTGGGTTATAAATAGTTGGCATCAATGATGGCCAGTACACAGAGAGAGAGAGAGAGAGCGAGAGAGTGATTTAATTAGCGGTCAATAATAATACAGAAGCAAAAATGAAATTAAATTAATTTCCAACGTAGCCGAACGCAGTAAACCTCTATTAATCGTAAGCAAGAGGTTTCGAAACCTTTTCTAAGGGACCGAAAATAATTGTTATTTTTTCATTCTGAAGCAAAGTTTACGAGAAAATAACCTTTATCTATTTTAGTTTATTTTCAGCTATTATCGTATGATATACAAACATACATATGTATGTATGTATGTACAATGTACATACATATGTATATACTTATATTATTTTGGTTAAAGTAACCAATATAAAGAAGAAATATTTTTCTTTTCGGTTGTGAATAACTATTATGTCAACAAAAAAAAAAATTATTTGATTATCAATAACCATTAACGAAAGTAATTAATTTTTTTTTTTGGTTATCGGAGTTTCATTTAAATATTTTTTTTATAAAATAAAAAAAAAATTAAAAAAACTTCCCGTTTTGTTTACTTTTTCAAAGACATTTCATGTCATTTTTGTAATTTTTACGTATCAAACGTTGCCAATACGTTTTCAATAAGCATCAACATGTTTATTAAATGATTTTGAGGTCGTAAAGCAGCTCTGGACGAGTCAACATCACGCGTCGTTGGCAATTATTTTTAAATGCAACCAGGCCACTGTTGTTTATTGGCCTTCGACAGTTTTGCGTCTCGCTCAAAGTGGTTGACTGATCTGCCGTTGACTGAATTACCGTAAAATCGTGCCGTTCTTTTGTAGAATTTTCTTAACAACCACGTTGCTACTTCTTATGGAAAGGCACAGGTCGTCATACAGTCAGTCACAAAAACATTTTTAAGAATACTGTTAATAACATCATGGACATACATATCGTCTTACGTCACCTGTCCATTTTTGTGTAACCATATTCTGCAAATTTACTTTGTAGAAAATGTACCAATAAGAAAATAAATTATTTTGACAGCTGATACGCAATAGCGCGATACGATTTGACTAACGAAGCCATTACAAATGAAGCTCGAAGATAGTTTCAGTAAAGTAAACTTTACTGACAGTAAAGGCTCAGTTAGCCGACTGTAATACAATGTAACTGTAACAGTAGGAAACAGCTGATCGATATTGTCATGTGAAAATTAATGAAAATGGTAACCTACTTTTCATATAAAAATATCGATCAGCTGTTTACTACGTTGCTCTTACATTACATTACTGTCGGCTAACTGAGCCTTAATCAGAAACACCTAATATGCATACATATACGAGTATATGTATGTATCCAGTAAAGCATAATACACTAAGGGCTAGTTTCTTACTAAATAGTTAAATTTAGTTTAACATTCGTTTGAGTTAACCAAGAAACAAAGTTAAACGGGATTTAAGCGCCCAAGTTTTTTTGTAAAATAAAAAAATAAATTATATGGACTTAAAAAATAGTGACGCTCCAAAAATAAAACCAATAAATATCATAAAATTTTAAACCCAACAAAATAGACTTTCTTTCCAATTAATTCTAAAATCATCATACACAGACCTCTTTGCTAATGCCGGCCATACACTTCAAAAGTTCACATGTCTGGCACTGTACAGTGCGTTTGTGTAGTGTAATGGTGTGGTGGTTGTGCTATTTACGCAGTGAACTGAGTAAATATCAAAATGATTTTGATATTTGCTCTAGTTTGAAAACTGTACAGTGAACTTGTGTGGTGTATGTTGGAAAAGCTCAGTTGTTTCGTGATTTTTTAAGAGTTCACAACAAGAAATGAGCGCAGAACAAATATTCTGGACAGAGTTCCTAGAATTGTATAAATAATCACCAGCATTATAACGAATTCAAATAAAAAATGCACAGTTTACTTGTATAGTGTGTGTCACAAGCTTAGTTTACGCAGTGCCAGACTTGAGCACTGAACTTGTGTAGTGTATGGCCAGCATAAACGAAATCTTTGCAAGAACTCCAATTCATTATACACATAAAAGTGATTTGGACATGTTTTTATCTCTCTTATTTTTCTCACAATTGTCCTATGCAAGTTATTCTGGTTTCATAATCACTAAAATCTTCGTCGTCATAACAAGCATCCATTTTATTTATGTATGAATATATTTATTTATTATACTTTTTAGTAGTTTTTTTTTTTCAATTGCGTTATATTTATTTCATGTTCATATATATCATTAGACAGTTCTAACTATAGTTTAGCTGAGGAATGTTGCTCGGTTAAACCTAGATTATTAACTAGATAATATTTATCTGAAAAACAAAATTTTAAGTTTAAACTACAGTTAACAGACAAGTAGAGTTTATCTTTATGTTAAAAACTAGCTGTAATTTGTTTAAGACAAAAGTTTTAGCCCGACAAACATATTTTTCTAAAACAAATGGAAGAATCAATTAAGCTTACCTACTTAAAAGTGTAGGGTACAGGCATTACAGACGATTAGCACACAACAAGTAGCAGTCACTTTAGTAACAAATAGTTAACAAGACCACCGGTACACTTTTTTCACTTGCATAAAAAATAGCCTGTTCAGCTTATGCTTAGAATATAAATTAAAACAGAAAAAATTATTGCGCGTTAGTGGTCTGGATAACCGGAATGTCACCAATTACGCGAATTTTAATACTTGGACTCGTCATAGTAGGTGGTACGGTGTATAAAGAACTAAGTCTGCTGTTGAAAAATGCTACGGTGCCCGATCTACCGCTAAATCAGTGGTGGGGAGATGAAGCTGAACCCGCAGATTGGGAGGCATACTTGTCCAAATCTACGAAAGTTGTTAGCAATAAATTGTTCTATTTTGATCAGGTACAATTGTACACAAAGAAATTTATACATACATATTTATATATGTACATACATATATACATACATATATTCATATGGATATTGCACTTGTTCCTCTAAGGACGTCAACTCGAAATTTAAAAATTTTCTGTAGAGGTCAATATGTAACTGTTTTTCATAGCATACTCTTGTATCACAAATACAGCCGTATTTTTTAGGAATGATTGTAAAGAAAATGATGTAAGATACATATGATTTATGTTGGGCAGATAATTATGTATTTATGACCACAAAAATTTCAAATTGCAAAATTTTGTGTTGACCCGTTTTAGAGGAACAAGTGCGATATATTTGATATGTATGCATATTAAACATATTACTGAATCTTATAGACCATTAATGACTTAAAAGCACAACTTAATCGTACGGTACATTTAACTGAACCACTGGAAGGAGCTAACTGCGAATATGGCTTCAATACAAGAGAGTTACAAAAAATTATTGCATATTGGCGTGATGACTATTTGCCGCGTTGGCGTGAGCGTGAATTGTTTCTGTGGCAGTTTAATCACTTAACCACCGATATACAAGGGTATGAATTTTATTATCAATATACATATATGTATGTATGTATATATGGATATGTACATAGGAGGTACATATATATATATATATATATATATATATAAATACATAAATACATACAGTGAACACATGTACATACATATATTTTCTCTATCTTATCACTTTTAACAAAAGAAGTAATTTTTCAATATGTGGTTTAATCCGAACCATAGGTACCCTTCAGTTGTGTTGTATGGATATTATAATTTTTAATTTTACTTTTTCATGAAATATCATGGGCGTAGCTAGAAATTTTTTTAATGGCGAAGGAGGGTGGTCAGGGGGCAACAGCAATCTTTGGTGAAATAGTCTTTCTATAGCTTTATAAAATATAAAAAGTTTTCTTGAATTTTTAACAAGAGATGCGCACCGATGATCATGTGATTGAATTTAGTCAGGTGTATGATGGCCTAATTATTTATCCTCCTAAGTCGTAATTTACACTATGCAAGTCTTGTTGCTAAGCTGATTAGTTTGTGGAGGAGTGAGACGAGGGGAACATAAACGTTTCTTTTCCCCTCGTCTCTCTCTCTCTCTCTCTCCTAACAAACTAATCAGCCTAGCAATAAGACTTGCATAGTGTAAATTGGGACTAAGTACAAGGTGTGTTCATGGTAATATTACACCAGCTACACCCAGAATTACAACAAAATTACAACACCAAAAAACACACGCATTTTGTTGGTAGAATCAAATACAAATACTGTAATAGAGGCCTGCGTAAACAGTTTTGAAATATAAGTACGTCTTATTTTTTATATGTGTTCTGGTGGCATGTATTCTACTAAACCAATAATAAAAGCTGTCGTTTAATAAGCGAATCACGATGGATGTATTGATGGTCGTGTGTATCAGTGTTAACAAGCTATGTCGCGAAGACTTCTTATTCGTAACAAACAATCAAAAGAAGTAGTGTTGATGCGTGTATGCTTTTTATTTTGCATATTGTCCGTTTGAGTGTGGGTGTGTAAGATGTAGCTGGTAAGCTATTATGTGTTTAATGCCCGTTATTTCTACCCATAGATATCTATTAGTGTACAGATATCTATTGTGCAAGTGAAATTTCATAAGGCAAACTCGTAGGTAAAAACCTTAGGTAGATTACCTGTTTGTAGAAATAACGGACATAAGGGTGGTTTTTTAAAGCAAAAGCACACAACTAATGCCAATGCATGTGTGCGTTTGTATATGAGGAGTAAAATAAAAAATCATTCACAGAACGTGTGTGCGGATGTGTCATGCATGACGTTTGTATACACGCCGATGCATATGAAGAAGCAAGCATCACAAATTCTGCCGACATGAGGTATTTTCTTCTTTACTCCTATACTTGCAACAACTCAAACAAATGGGTTGACAACAGTGTTGTTTAGCATTTATATTATAAGATTCCGCTGTCGTAAGGCATTTGAAAAATGCCTCTTGTCTTAAAAGTTCTTGTAAGTGGTCTTGTGCAGGACTTTGATCTGTAAAATAGTTTTAATATGTTGAAGAAATGGAAAAATATGCACAAATGTACTTAAAACTTCAATCGCTCGCAAACGAGTTCATTTCGAGCGAGTCTTATTTTTTGTATTGAAAAGAGCTACTCTTGTATGCTCGCGAGTTAAAAAAAATAAAACTGGCGAGCGCATTTAATTTTTGAGAATAAAAAATTAAACTTGACTCGCAAATCGAGTTAAAAAAATTATTCGCGAGTTTTACTAATGTTGTTTGCTTATGCACCAGCAAAAAAAATTGGGACGAGTATAACAGAATATTTTTTTCTGCTCGCGGGTACAATTTTTATTAACTCGGTCGTTTTAAAATTTGTGCTCGCGAGTTCAAAGTTAGAACTCGCGAGTACAAATTATAAAGCGAGTCATTTAATGCTTACGAGTCGAGCACAAATTTTAAAACGAGCGATTTAATTTAAATTGCGCTCGCGAGCAGAAATTTTCCCTTCCCTGCAAAATATACACCAAAAAAATCAAAACACAATTCTATAAAGAAATAAAAGGCAAATTTTGTAAATAGAAACCTTCTTTTCGTTTTACAATTTGTATGGAAAAAATATTTTCTGAAACGAATTTTCGTTATTTTTCATACAAATTGAAAACGTTTAGAAACGAAAAAAATTACAAAATCTGCCTATAAGTTTGTTTTTTGTTATTTTAAAAATGTTCATTCTCACTCAAATTAAAAACTTATGTTTTTGAGTTAAGAATGAACATTTTCGAACTTATGCCCCAATTCAGTAAGAAGATTTAGGACGTTTTTGTTTGAAAATACTTTTGAGTTCTTGTGTTTGAATCAGACTTGGGTCGAACTCGTTCACTAGTTCATTTTTGCCACAAGCCAATGATCAAAGCCATTTAAGTTACATGGGTTTGATCATTGGTTTGTGGTAAAAATGAACTAGTGGACGAGTTCGACCCAAGTCTAGCTTTAATTATCTAAGTCCATGTCCAGACTTGCAATTTTTGTTGCAGCAATTCTTGAGTTTATTGGTGAGAGGGGTGAGAAGATGGGGAAAGGGTACACAGTTTCATGTGCTCGGCAATTTTCTTTTTATTTGAAATTCGTACTTGTTTATTTCAAGTTTTTAGTTGTATTTGACGTTTTTTATTTATTTTATTTATTCAATTTTGTCAAAAATAAAATTGTTAATTTTTCAGGGCAATTTGTGGTGTAATAGACATTTTTTAATTCATAATTGCAAATTAGAACTTCTTAATGTGGACACATGCAATTTCAAAGCAAATATTTAAGAAATTGCAGCAACAAAAATTGCAAGTCTGGACGAGGACTAAATTATTTTCTTCAAAAATGGTTGTTGTCCTTGATAATGAAACTTAAAAATATTATTGCCAAGTTTTTAAAAAATAGAAATTAAATTAAAGTATTATACAACCCAATAAGCAATTTTGCTTGAAATCAAGTGTAAAACAATTGTTATTCAAGTCACATATTCAATTGTCAAGGGTTGAATTATGCTTGATTTACACTTTATTTTAATAGCATTCTCCGGTGTAATGGGAACTCGAATTCAATTCGAACATTTCAATTGTATTACAGTTCAGCCTTGAATTACAGTGTAATTCAACCTTGAATTACAATTGCATTCAAGTATATTTCAAGCTACAAAAACAATGCAAATACACGAACCTTCTAGCATAGACAATAAGTAATATGTAATTGTTTTAAGTAATCACAACTGCGGCTTTTTTCGTCCTTAGACAACACGATGCAATCGTCGAACAGTATTAGGGCATTAATTTTTTGAAAGTGACGTTACGGAAAGAAGTAAACTGAGACGTTTAATTTGTTATGCTGTTGATATATTTGATTAATTTTCCTTCAAATTGTCTTTGGTTTTTGCTTAAAATCTTAAAGGGTTCCATATGTACATATAGGCAGATCTCTCATTTACTTCAATAGTGTCATAAATCAAAAATCACAGATTAATTCGGCATTTGGTATTTTATCTTGAGTAAACATTTTATATTAATAGGTAGTAGCTATATACTACCACCTTCTGAGAGAAGAATATTTTGTAATTGAGTTGTTTTCTTCAAAACTATAGTTTCAAGAAAGAAAGAAAAAGTATATATGTATATTTGTTTTGAGTTGTGACACTATTGAAGTAAATGAGCGAGATGTTACGAGTATTTTATTAGAAGAGAAAAGCGCTTACATTCCCACGTGAATTTATATTTTTGATTTTCAGATTACGTTTACACTTCTTCCATTTAACGGCCTATGAGGAAAATACAGTGGGCAAACATCATTATCCGGTCTTACTGTTACATGGTTGGGCGGGTTCAGTACGTGAATTTTACAGTCTGATTAGGAAGTTGCACCAAATGGATTCAGACAAAGACAACGGATATATTTTTGATGTTGTTGTACCAAGTTTACCTGGTTATGCATGGTCACAGGTAAGGAATAAATTATGTAGTAAAAAGGGTTTAACTAAAATTTTTCAATCACGCATAATATTGATTTACTTCAAAAACGTCATAACTCAAAAAAACTAGTTTTACAGAAAACGAGTTTAATGTTTTCAATTTACACACAGCTTAATGCAAAATTTAAAATTTAATTCCTCTCTGCAGAGTTAAGCATACAAGATATTTATATATGTATGTATATGAATAACGATATGTTTATTAGTCATAATTTACACTATGAAAGTCTTATTGATGAGCGGATTAGTTTGTTGGAAAGAGTGACGAGGGGAACAGAACCGTTTTTCCCCTAAAGCGGCCCATCCACTTGCAATATAATTGTGAAATTTCCCCTATTGTACAAAATAATATGTCATATTCTGAGGTGGCACAATATATTGGCAAATATCAAAAGACTTTTGATTTTTATTGTACAATCGAGACAATTATGTAATGTGGTAGCAACATTGTTCAATGTTGTTTACTATTTCACTATCAGGAAAATTGGGCAATATTTTTTTTGGAAATAATATATACCACGACATATGCAACAATATTGTACAATGGATGGGCCGCTTAACAAACTAATCAGCTTAGCACTCAGACTTGCATAGTGTAAATTAAGACTTAATTCTGCGTTATTAACTCGAAAGTTTAATTTTTTTTCGAGTTATGACGTTGTTGCAGTAAATTTAAGCTCATGTAGAACAGACATCCCAAAAAAACATCTCACAATCTTTTAAGGGCCAATTAGACTACTATACGTACACAGAATGCGGTCACATACTTATTTTCATTCATATTTTTTCACAGGCTACCTCCAAACAAGGTCTTGGCCCAGCACAAATTGCAGTCATAATGCGCAATTTGATGATGCGTCTTGGTTACAAGAAATTCTTTATTCAAGGTGGTGATTGGGGCTCGATGATTGGCTCGCATATTGCAACATTATTTCCAGAAAATGTACTTGGCTACCACTCCAACTTATGTACGGTCCTCACACCTAAGGCAATGCTAAGAGGCGCTATAGCCAGCATTTTCCCCAGCTACTTTGCTCCCGAAGGTTACGAACACTTCTTTTTCCCCATGAAATACAAGTTTCAATTCCTAATCGAAGAAAGTGCTTATATGCATATACAAGCCACTAAACCCGATACAATTGGCATATCATTGCAAGATAACCCTATTGGTTTGGCTGCCTATATGCTAGAGAAATACTCTACATGGACTAATGCATCGTATCTGCGTTTGCCCGATTGTGGCTTAAAAAACAGCTTCCAGCTGGATGATCTGCTGGATAACATTATGATTTATCATTTAACGAATTCTATAACTACTTCACAGCGGATTTACAAGGAACATTTTTCTCCCCAACAAAGAGCCCTAAAACTTCAACGTGTGCCGACCGATGTACCGACAGGTTGTGCCCGTTTTAAAAACGATATAATGCACTTTTTGGATTTTCAATTGAAAACTAAATACAAAAACTTAATTCATAGTACTTATCACAATGTTGGTGGGCATTTTGCTGCCATGGAAGTACCAAACATATTGTATGATGACTTTATTAGTTTTGTGAAGAAGGTCGAAAAGGTACTGAAAATTTCAGGCTATAAAGGGGAGCTACAACATAGTTAAGTTTATTTTTGTTTTAATTTTTGTTAATGAAAAAGAAAAATAAAAGTTTTGGAATATTTTTGGTATACATATATTTGTTGGAAATTTAATATATACGAGTATTTGGGCATAATATAGCCGTGGTAAGTATTATAAAATAAAGCCTTTGTGCCTTTGTGGCTGAGTGGTAGCGATGCTAGCCTCTCAGTCCAGAGGTCGTGGGTTCGATTCCCACCAGAGACTCTGGGTGTTTTCTGCAGACAAGCTAATCGCTTTGCGTGTTGTGTTTGTTCTTTAAAAAAACAGTTCTAGTTTATTTATGATGAATTTGTCAATAAACACGTCAACAGTTTGTTTATCAAAAAAAAAAAGTAGATTTCGACAGAATCTAGTGGCGTAGTACATTTACCAAGTTCGGATCTTCATATGTTTATACGATATGCAAGCCTGAGAATAACATAAGTATGGTTTAAAGTATTATTTAAGCATTGGCTGTCAAACAACTATATGTATGGGTACAGTTAACAATACGGAAACATACTCATTGTTCATTATAAGACGTATAATATGTTCATACACGCTCCTTACGTAGCACAACCGACAAGTTAAATGTATACACTGTATCCGCTACAATCAGGCACATAAGTATAAAAATACTCTGAGTATTTGTTCGACTATACATGAGTATATACAGCAGTATTTCATTTCAACACACTCATAAAGCATCAACGTTGCTAGAAAGGTGAATCTTTTGAAACGTTCAAATTTTTAACTGTGTTCAAATGATTGCGTGACATGTATGTATATGAAATGGAATGGAGGTAAAATTTATAAGTCCGTAATTAATTGGTATTTTGTAATTTGTAAAGGTGGTTACTGGTTAGCCGTATGGAACATTTAAAAAAAAATCGAGTTATTAATTGAATATATATGCAAAATTTGTCCTTTTTTCATATATTGAACATATAGGCGGGTGGTTATTGGTTTGCTGCCGTAAAAATGTATTCTTAATATACTGTGCGGCAAACCAGTAACCACCCGACGATATCAGGATATATAAAATTCCACTATTGCCTCATAACCACAATTGTTAAGCATTTTAAAAATTTTTTTGCCTCATTAGTCACTTTTTAGGAAATGAGGCAAACTTCCAATGTAAAAGTATTAATATCATTATTTGCAATTGCTTTGCTGCATATCCTACTCAAAGAGCTCAAATCAAAGAAATGTATTAACAAATATAAGAACTGTTTTGAAGAATTAATAACTGTAAGCCCGGGTTTACATCTGTGTGCCAAATGCCACACAAGCGTTAAAAAGGATAACCAACCAATTACTAATGAAAAACTATTTGATTCAGACATTTATTTATTAAGTTAAATAGTTTCATACATAATTAATAGACAATCTTATAGAATCCAAAATGATTGCAAACTGTTTAAATCAATAAACATATGTCTGAATCAAATAGTTTTTCATTAGTAATTAGTTGGTTACGTTATTTTGGGCAAATGACGCACAAGAATTGCCAAATGTAAACTCAGCCTAAAAAAAAAAAAAAAAAAAAAGCCAAACAACAATAAATATAGCCAATTTATTTGCTGAAATAAACCACACACAACACACACGCTTCTGTGTTTCATTTAAGTTTTCATTTCGTTTCATTTAATTAATAATCGATTATATGTGATTGACATATTAATTTTTTAAATTCGTTCCCCTTTTTTCGATATTTTTAATACATAAAAATATATAAATTTCTTTTTCCCCTTTTTTATTTACATAAGCAAATTCACTAATTTGACCTAATTGAAAGGCGACAAAGATTTTTGTAATTTTTTTATTAAAAATCACTTTTCATGCTGCGTGTAAAAAGTTTAGCAACTTTCGGTTTGAATAAGAAACGTATGTATGTATATATTACTTTTATTATTAAGCGAAACATTCTATCGTGTATTTTTATAAACCAAATAAACTATACATTCTTCATCGATTTTCTCGAAAACACATTTTTGTTCCATACGGCAAACCAGTAACCTTGCCTAGAAACGTTATTAGCGCAGTCGAGAATTATTTAGTATCACTTTCCATCCCTGCCATGCAATCTGTGGAACACGATTACCATTTTACCGTCCTACCGACTCACTTTCCTAGAAGTGAGTGCAAATAATGCACACCTGTGTGTAGATGGCTTAATATCAAAAAGGGGTATCTCCATTTTTTTCGAAATCGCGTTTTTAAGATTTTCTGATAGCCAACATATAATTACATCCTACCTGAGGAACTCAGTAGGGAAGGTGGTTTGTAACACCTTTTTTATTTCATCATGGAGTACCCATTCGAAAAGTATTTGAGTAATGAAAAATAGTAAAATTTGCAAGCCCTATTCTCCATTTAAATGGAAACGTATATGGTCTTACTTTACACTATGCAAGTCTTATTGCTATCGTAACTCATGTTTTAGACTCGGCAGTTTTTCTTGCAGCAAGTCTGAGTTTATGGAAGACGGGAAAGAAGAAAGAAGAGGGATACTTACTGACTTCAATTCTCTTTTGTTATTTCATTCGCTGTATTAAAACAATAGGAAAATTTAACAAGAAACCGTCCGTATGTAAACAATCGAGCAGTTTTAAAACAGAATTGAAGAGAACTGCTTCAAGTCTAAAACATCTAAAACATGACTGGAGAGTGCGGCAAGGCAAATTCGATTCAATACGTTTTGCTTTCTCATTCGTAATGTTAAATAAATTCAGTGAAGTGACACTTTGACCCTCGCACGAAGGGTTCCGTACGGACACGAGATATGTAATTCAATACGAACTTTAGCCAATATAAAATATAGTTTTGGCTTTTTTTTCGTTTTTGGCTTTTGTCGGTTTTAAGCGTTTTTTTAGTTTTGGGATTTTTTGCGTTTATGGCCGCTTTTTTAGTTTTGGCACTTTCTTTCTCTTTTTATATTGGCGATTTTTTTTATTTTGGCGATTTTTCTAGTTTTGGCGATTTTTTTTTCATTTAAACAATTATTTTTTTAAGTTTTGAAACTTTTTTTTCGTTTTGACGATTTTTTTCGGTTTTTTGCGTTCTTTTAATTTTGGCGATTTTTTTCGTTCTGGCGATTTTTTCTTCATTTATGTGATTTTTTATTTATGTCGATTTTTTCGGTTTTTGGCGTTTTTTCATTTTGACGACTTCTTTAATTTAGACGCTTTTTTAGTTTTGACACTTATTTTCTCATTTTGGCGATTTTTTGGATTTTTTTTTATTTGGCGATTTGTTTTCATTTTGGCGATTTTTTTCATTTATTAGATTTTTTTTCATTTTTGGCGATTTTTTTAATTTTTGGCGATTTTTTTTTCATATAAACAATTATTTTGACTTTGCGCCTTTTTTGCGTTTTGGCGATTTTTTTTTTTTTTTTGATTTTTGGCGTTTTTTTTTATTTTAACGATTTTTTTTGGTTTGTCTATTTTATAATTTTTGGATTAATTACTTTTACCGTTTTTGAAAATTTCAAGAGTTTAACTTTTACGGTTTCCAAGATATAGCAAGTTGTCAAAATTACATAGTCAAAATTGCATTAACTGACGGACCACCCTTCAATATAATTTTTTTTTTTTAATTTTAGTGTTATTTGCTGTAGTCTGTATAAAAATACATTAATTTTACAAATTTCAAGTGTCAATATACATATGTACATACAATTAATTGTATGTAAATTACATCATGTGATTTTAACATTTTTCGTTGCTAGTCTTGGAACACCCTTTAATTTTTAATTCTCATGTATTTGTTGTTGTAGCGGACAAGGTTCTACATACTCTGTCCAAATTTCTTACGGTGCCTGAGAAAATAGCGTGTGACGGACAGCGTAGCGAAAACAATAGGGTCATTTTTACACCTTTGGTGTACGGAACCGTTATAAGCACACATGCATACAAAATATGCATATCGCTACCTTAATATGGAAACTCCCTAACTCATTTATTTTTTTTTAATCCAGTTTTATGTGTTTTTCGATAGAGGAACATCTAATATATTGAAAAATTCAAACATCTCTAGTTCAAAAAATAACGATTAGGGCTTTTCTAAATTAAGGCAACGACATACTATGCATAAAAAATATGTGTACAAAAATAAGACTTACGTTGTGTAAACTGGGACAAACGTACATATC
Organism: Tachina fera; assembly: GCA_905220375.1. Lineage (NCBI taxonomy): Eukaryota > Metazoa > Arthropoda > Insecta > Diptera > Tachinidae > Tachina > Tachina fera. The sequence goes on along the minus strand of LR999967.1, from coordinate 94,246,523 downwards.
AAAAGAAATGCAATTATGCACTATTGAGAAAGAAAGAGAGCTGATTTAAACACAAATAACAGCAAAAAGTATTAAAAAAACAATATTTACTGTAATTTACTGTAATAATCACAAAGTATCATCTGTGGTAATAATACCGGTACAATAGATACAATTGCAATTCAGCCTCTGCGGCATTAAAAACAAAAACTAGATAACAGTGCATTAAAATAATTTGAAGAAATTGTTCCAAGTTAAAAAAAAAATTAATAAGAATAAATAAAAAATGCCAGATTTAAAACCAACAGTTGCACTTACCAACGCCAAAATAGAGAATATGTCTCGCCACGACATGTTGGAGTGGGTAAATAGCACCGTGGGCGGAAAATATAAAAAAATTGAGGAGCTGTGCTCTGGTAATATACATATCTACATAAGTGGATACATTAAAAGCATGTTAAACATTTTGTTGGCCCTTTTGTTTTCCTTTTAGGAGTGGCCTATTGTCAAATGATGGATTTGTTATTTCCCAACACAGTGGGTTTGAAAAAAGTCAAATGCAATGCGAAAATGGAACACGAATTCCTTCACAATTTAAAGATATTCCAGGCTGCATTTACAAAACTTAATTTCGATAAGTGCGTACCAATTGACCGCTTGCTGAAGGGAAAATTCCAAGATAATTTTGAATTTTTGCAGTGGTTTAAGAAATTCTTCGATACACATGTGGCCGACAAAGAAAATTTAAAAGTGCCAGCTACTTTACAAAATCCGCCTAAGCCCATAAGAAAACCGGCAGTGCAGGTATTGGGTGCTGGGCCCGGTTCTAAGAAAGGATCTACGGCTAAATTGAATACTATAAAAACGCCAAAAAATTTTAAACAAAACGATGATAGAACTATTTCGCCTTCAAGTTTACGTGTGCTGCAGGAAACAAAAGATCAATTGGCGGAAAGAACGTTAAGAGCGGAACTGGATCGAAATGTGTATTTTAATAAATTAATGCAAATTGAAGCTATGTGAGTTTAAAACATTTCATATTAACAACTAATAAGACCATGACACCATTTTTTGAGGGCGCACTAATTTTAGAAATCGTTGGAGGCCCATAAAAAAATAGAGTATAGAGTTTTACTACCCTTTGGTAGTACTATCGAACCTATACTTTTCCAAACGTTCTTTATGATCTTGGTTGACCTGATTTTATTTTTACAATATTTTGCCGGTGTCTTCAAATCCTTCGGTCCTTTTTAGAGTGAGATATATGATTGGCACATTTCCTAAGTAAAGTACATTGCAGAATATCCTAAGCGATACATTTGCCGAATTGTGATTTTTGTAAAACTCGCGCGAGAACAATGCGCAGGCCGGTGCTTAAAAATGCTCCATAAGGACTGAATGGCGCAGGGTTTTCATAAAAAATTACTATTGTCTAATAAGAAACTTACTAAACAAATCACTGAGAAGCTTTTGCCAAAAGGAATCTTGCTAGTGCTTATTTTATTATATTAGATTATAAAAATTCCAACGTTTCTAAAAGATTTTTTGAAAATAATAGAGTTATATTTAATTAGTTTTGTATCTTTTCTAAGTTTTTTTTAAGATATTAAAAACTTGTGTTTATTTTCAGACTAAATGAATCTTTAAAAAAAGAAGCTTATGTGGACTGGAGCACTCGTGCGTTGGATATATTGTATCGCGATGAAGAATCTAATTTTGTTACCGGAAAAGACCTATAAACATCTACTGTATCTTTTTATATTTATTATATTATTTCACTTTATAATAATAAAAAAATTTAACAAATTAATTTTCTTCGTTGTCTGATGTGCCTGTAGATAAGGATGATGTTGGCGAATTGGAACTAGCATAATCACAAACTAGAGCTAAACTTTTAGGTAAATTTATTAAACAGGCAGTCGTCGTGTTGTTTGGAGAGGCATTTGCATTATCTATTTCTGTTTTCGATTTATCTTTGTGTATGGATTTGTCTTCCGATTCCTTAAATTTTTCAATTTGTTGTTCATTCTGTTGACTCGCAAAGTTTGAATGTGTTTCGCTGGTTTTTCTTTTAATGCCCAGTTGTTTGTAGTCTAATTGAGAACTAAGCGCTTTTTGGCGTTTTAGACCTCCAAATGTGGTTTGTGTTGCTCCTGGTATTGCTGGTTGCAGGAGTATGTCTATACGTTTTTCCTCTTCCCTTTCCAGTGCAGATTTACTTTGAAGTTTCATAAGAGATGCCATTTGGCGATCTTGTTGACTCTCTGGCAAAAGTGCTATATCCAAACTACTCTTAGCCAAAAGTTTCTCATCAAGCTCCTTTAATGCTTTTAATTCATGTTTCTTTGTCTGGAATTAAAGAGTTTATGTCTTCAAAGTATTAGCTCATTAATTATATCAAACAGTTGATCATTTATCTCATTATAAATTAATTGGAACAAATCTATTAACCGAAACTCCAAGCCTTTTAGTAAAAAATGATCCGATAACAAGATTTAACTATCATAGTGAACATTTCAAGTGCAGGCAACTATAAATTTATAAATTAATAGCACTTACCCTAAATTCTGCTCTTAACTTGCAGTTGGCTTCATAGCAATCATTCCACAAAGTGTTATTTCTTTCCATGAGCTTTTCTAAAAACGGCTTCACTTGATCACCAGTTTTCTGATCTTTAGCTTGGTGTTCCAGCTTGTACATAGCGTCGTCGAATAAACGCTTTTGTGCTTCTTTTGTTTCTGGCACAACTTGTTCATTTTGAGTTGGATCCCAACGATTTTCCTGCCTTCTAGCACCCGATAATATCACATAATCTAAATTTCCAGGATCCGTTTGGATTTCAAAGTGATTGTCACACAAATGACATTTCATGCGAAACTTATAAATGGGAGTCGAATAGTACATTCCCACTTTTGTCTTTTCAGCATTATAGCGGACGCCCATTCCAATGTGATTCTTGCAGCCATCGCACCAAATATTATAAGGCATTTCGAATCTTATGATTATTATACCCAAGTGAATTTTCCTGGCACGCTCCCGCAAAGCATGAGTGCCTTGGAACTTATTGAGACCACCTTTTTTCGGATCATAATCAGGCGGATAGTATTTATTTTGTCCCTTACGTTCACCCATTTTGCAAAATGCTTATATCCCTTTTTTTTATATAATTCTAAGAGAATAATATGAAACTTTATGTGATATGAAAACAACAGGGATGTGAATTGTCGGTAAAAGTAAATAACAACAGATGTTTAATGACCAGGCTTGCCATACTAAGCAAAAAGACTTACAGTAACACCCCGATAAGCCTTACGAGGTCGGATTTCTATGTTGGTGATCTTGTATAGACTTGAATAATTTATATATTTTTTCAAGTACATTACAATTAGAAAACAGTTATATAAATATTATTTACAAAAAAGATAATATAAGTCCATATTAAAATTTGGCATAATACGCCGCATTTTGACGTGCAAAAAAGCAGAGTTGGAAGAAAAATTAAGTTTTTCTCTATCTCTTCATTCACCACCTGTCTTCACTTTAACTATCCCTTTCCTAAAGAAGATAACACCTAGTAAAAGTAGGAAGTAGCCTGAGTGTTACTTCTCTTTAAAAAAATAGTTTTACAATTTACAGAATTGCAGCAATAAATTTAACTTTTCTCAGTGGTGCTAAGCAGCACTAAGGCCCCTTTCACATTAGGCAACTTTACTTGCGCAAGTCTTGTGTTTGTGGGTGTGAGAGGAAAGGTCGGTTGAAGGGGAAATAATTGCCGAGATTTGAGTACAGACTTGCTTGAACTTGGCAATTCTGCCACAATTCTGTTTCAGCTGTCATTGTTGGCTTGGGATATTGATTTGTTTTTGACATTGTCTTTTATTTCTTCTTCGTAGTGTTGTCTAATTAATTAATTTTGTGTTAAGAAAATTTTATTTGTGAACAAAAATTTAAAAAATTATGAGAAATTGGAAGCGAGATGAAACAGAACAACTAATCAATAGCATAAGAAAATTAAACTTGCTCAACAAATGAACTGAATGTGAACATAGAAGCAAGTTTAAAAGAAAATAAATAAAAATGAAAATTATACTTGCGCAAGTAAAGTTGCCTAATGTGAAAGGGGCCTAAGCTTGCATTGGTAGTTTTTTTAAATGAAAGTAAAAAACTTAGGTTTTATTAACTATGCAGTTAAATAACTTGTACATTACACTTTACCTATAATCCAAGTTAATATAACTATTTATTTATTGAAAGTATTAATAATTATAATTAAATTATAATAACTAAAAACAAAAAGAAATTTTTTAGCAAAACGGTATGTGTACATGAGATTTACAAAAAAAAATTAATTTGTGTTAAACAATATGACCGCACTTGAGAAATAATTACGATGACGCAAGACCAGTTCTTCAACCCATATCTGCTTTATGACTGCCGGCAAACGTTGTAGTATGCTAGGAACACAACTAGGACAAACGACGAACTTTGTCCACAGCGCCCAAATCCGTCAATAAGAATTCACTGAGTAAATTCGCCGTGTGAAAAGTCCTTATAATTGATAAAGTTGGTTATTGTTTGTGCAAAAAAAAATGATTTTCCGTAGTTCGTCGACGTAAAACTATAAATAAATCTGTCGGAGAGTTCGTCATGCACGACGAATGTCGTTCGATGGTGGATTTGTGTTAATTTGCATATGCACGTTTTATTTCTGATGACGAAAGTTCGCAACTAAAAATTTGTCATTCAACCCAGTTGTGTTCCTAGTATTACCTTCAGATATTTTATTTTCGCTGTGTTTGAATTTTGAAAATTGGTTTGCAAGGGAACTTTGCTTCCCCATCTCCCACAATTTTTAAAAAAAAATTTTGGACCTTGTCCATACATATGTTTTGAAAATTGGACTACAAATGACATAGTCATTTGATAATTCCTTCTTTGGCCGGCACATTTCACCCCCCCCCCCCTCTCCTGCCATTAAAAAATGGACCTCTTCGTATACAAAAATAATTTTGAAAATTGATCCACAACTAACGAAGTTATTTGATAATCAATTATTAAGGCGGGTACCTTCACCCGCTCCATTTTCCATAAAACAGAAAACTTAGTGGACTATTTTCGTATACAGAAGGAATTTTTAAAGTTGATCCACAAATGGTGAAGTTATGCTGTTTATTCAATTAAACTATTTTTTTTGAGCTTTAGGTCTGGTATTTTTTGTTTTTTTATTTTATCAATATTTCGTTAACCTTCGGTTGACTTCTTCAGGATATATGTTTATTGTTTTTTGTTTTTTAATATTTAGTATTTTTCTTTTTTCTTTGTAAAAAATTGTAAAAAATAATTTGTAATTGAAAGGAGAAAAGAAAAAAGAAAAATACTAAATATTAAAAAACAAAAAACAATAAACATATATCCTGAAGAAGTTAACCGAAGGTTAACGAAATATTGATAAAATAAAAAGACAAAAAATACCAGACCTAAAGCTCAAAAAATAGTTTAATTGAATATATAAAAAAGGTCGAAAAATTAGATAAAATAATTATGCTGTTTATATTATAATATATGTTAAAACATAATTTATAAAAGTGGACGGAAAAGTGGGCCTGGTTAAAAAAAAGGAACCTTTAATTTATTCAAGAGACCCAATTAAATGTGAAAATTTCAGGAAGACCAGTTCAGAGGTCAGTGGGTAAATTACGGCACTCGTTATTGAACGAAACTATGAAATAATTCAATAGAGTTTACATATATGGAAATATTTTTAGATTTCGAATCTACAAAATGTCGAAATTTGCCCCCTGATCTCCTATAAGCTACAAACAAACAAAGAAGCACACATACCGTTCAAACCAGAAACAGAGGCAAATATAAAATTAATACGTTAGCTGGATTTTTTAAATATCATAATCCTTATTCATGTCAGACGGTGAATATCAAGAAAATATATTAAAGAACCTTCTATTTTTAATCGTCTTTTTAAAATATGGTAAATATTTTTAAGCAATACTTAAATTTTATGTTTGTGAAAGTTTCAAATCTAGTTCCCAACACCGTTATACACTTATGTATAAGTCATTACATACTTATGTATGTACATATACATATGTTTTAATTAAAGGTTATATTATTAAAAAAAAAACTTACCCTGTTAGTTTTTGAAGAAATTTGTTAAGTTTGATTTTTTTTGTATTTTGTGTTTCCTTGCACTGGATTCCTACTTTGTAGCTCCATTTTTCAGTAAAATAATTTTTACAACAATACATACATGTATGTACATATGTATACATACATATGTATTTCTTTTGCACTTACACACACTTGATTTGATAACCAATGAAATTTTGATTTTATTTTAATTGCTCTCATAATTTTCTTTTACTTTAATAATAGCATATTGAGATAACACTACAAAAATTTTTTTCTTGGCTCTAATAAAATTTTAATTTGCATCTGCTTTTATGAGAATATTATGTTAAAAAAAACTTATTTTAATTGCTATATAGCATACGCATTCAGATTTATTTAACACTTTTTGCACCATTTCTTCACTTGTTCACGACGGCACTGCATTACCTCAATAACTTTTAAAGTTTTAGTAATATATTTTGCTTATAGGTTGACACAAATTTGTTTTAACTTTTCAATTCTATCAACTGCACGTTATTAGCGGTTCACAAACCAATGCAAGAGGATGTGGAATGTCCGTTAGTGAATCTCCATTTCCTCTTTTGATAAACTTGGCAGTACTCTTTCGGACACTTAATGAGATAACACAGTGCAATGACATTTCGTTTGAAACTGCTTGTTCTTTTTTCTCGCTTCCTCCTTGCTTTTGTTAATTTTTGGCGCATTTTTATCGTTCTTTTTTCACCAAGATACATTTCTATTTTATTAATATTTTTTCCCTGGTAAAGTTTTCAATGGAAGTTAATACATAAATTTCATAATATATTAATGTATTACTATAATATAATATATAATATACAATGGTATATATGATTATTCTTATGTTCATGCACCATTAAATTTTTAATTTGCATTTTGCGTCTAACCTTTAAGACGATTTCACTTGTTACTGTTTTAAAACACACGTATGTTATATATTTATTCATTTACTGCTAATCGAATTACGTATAGATATATTTTCAATGTTTGAATTGTGCTTATTTTAACAACTTGGATACAAACTTTCAATCATTTAATTAACTTTGAATGCAATTTCTAAAGTGTGTATACTTGTTAAAAACGCGACGCAAACTGAATACAAAAAGGATCCAGTTTACAGGTGGTGTTCGGCCGGCAACAATTTTAAGCTTACAACAACAACATAGATCTTCTTATAAAAATAGACATCGTTTGAACTAGAAATGCATCAGCTGTGTTATTACCATAATCTTTAATGTGGTATCGTTATGCTAATCATAGTGCCAGAGCTACCAGATCTTCATCTTTTGAGTAGAAGTTTTATAGGATTGGTATGCAGATTTTCCCCTTTGCTATGTATTATCATTGAATAATTAATAACTTATAAAGAGCTTAAAATGGTTATGAAACATATGCAAACGTATGATATACATATCGCTCATTTTATTCAATTTTGTATATTTCTTTTACAAAAATTTCTTATAAATAGCTATTACTACTAAATCATGAAAGAATAATATTTTTCATGTCTTCATTGATTTGTATGTAAATTGAAAACGTTAAACGCATTTTCTGCAAAACTAGTTTTTTTGAGTTGTGACACTATTGTACTAAATGAGTATTTAGATAATAAGCTTAAATCAAATAAGCTAGAAGCTATAAGCGTTTCGAAGAAAAACTTCAGCCACAAATGTGCAAAAATTTGCTCGCATTGTACATAGCAACAGTGCAAGGTGAATTCAGTATCAGGTGATCTTATCAGCCCAGCTGAGTATGAGCTGTTTATGCAAAATTAAGCAATTTGAGCCAAAGTGTCAAAATTTGTTCAGAAATCTTTTGACAGATTGGTTTTGTAGCATAGCAAACTACATGTTGTTTTTTGTGTTGTAAAATTGTTGTACTGATAAGGTCACTTGATACTGTATTCGCCTTGGCAACACTAATGCGAATGAACGAATAGAATAGAATGCATATCAAAAAGTCCCTGACTGTTGTGACTAAGAGTCGTCATGTAAATGCACGTGTGTTTAAGAAGGGACCCCAGAAGAGAACGTAAGTATTGTCGCAGCTACGTCACCTTTCATGTAAAGAAGCTCGCAGTAATTTTTGTTGGTCTATCAAGATTTTTGACATTTTGTTATTCACTTTTCCAAACTTTTAATTATAATCATTTGACAACGCACTGTGTTTTAATTGGAGGAAATTGCAGGTTTGGAGAAAAATATAACAACAAAGACAATTTAACCCCTTTTGCCACGTTATTTATTCAATTTGATTAATAAAACTCCCAGTTTCAGTCAGTGGTCAATTCAAAGCAAACATGAAAATTTATACTAATGAGGGGAATCCGCTTGGTCTGAAATTACAAATCTTGGCCAAGTTTGCAAAACGTGAGGTGTTGGTAGAAAAAGTTAACCTTAATGGTACGTAAGTACAGTGGTTGTTTGTGATTGGTTTGGGTAAACAATTATGAGACACGGTGGTTTTAACATAAGTAAAATTGCTTTACGGTCCAATCAGCTTTAAATTCTTTGAATACTTCAATAATAACTGACCTAACCTACTCGTTGATTTCAGTAAAGATTCTTCTCTATTTTTCAGATATTCAATCTAAAGGTTTATTAATTTTGCCAACATTAGAATTGGACAATGGCTTGAAATTGTTCTCAACAGATGCAGTAGCGAAATATCTCTTCCCCGATGAAGGCCAATTAAGAGATGAGGTATATTTGAGCTAAATTAAAGAATTAAATGCTTTCTTTTTGTGCACATTGACCTTGTTGAAGGTTATTTCAATTAATATATTCTCTTTTTTATGCAGTGGCTTGAATGGTCTTCTACATTATTGACTCCAGCTTTGGTCCATCACATGGGGCATGGTCATCGTGCTAATCCTAATGCAGTTCCTGTTCTTAATGCTTTAGTTAAAAAGCTGGAAGAGCAACTATCAAAAACTCCCTTTTTAACAGGTGAGAAACTGACTACAGCTGATCTTTCAGTTTGGTCCCTGCTCGCACCGGATGGTACTTTAAAAGGGGCACAAAAAATTGAAAGTCTTTTAATGTGGTATCGCAAAATAAGTGGCATGCCAGAAATAAAATCAATATTGGAATTGCATCCCTTAAAAGATTTGACTTTTAATGCCTTGCAAAACTCAAATTTGTATGGAGGTCTCTATCACGTTCCATTCAAAATGCCTGCTTCTTTATCGGAAGTTGGCAATGTTTTGGCCGATACTGGCTCAACCTTGGCCGATACTATAACTGAGGAAGAAGTTGGCTTGGCTAAGAGCAACTATGTCTATGTGACAGCTGCAGAGCGTAAGGAACCCCGTACAGTTCTTCCCAAAGCTGGAGAACGCAATGTGCTAGTGACTTCTGCTCTTCCGTATGTGAATAATGTGCCACATTTGGGTAACATCATTGGTTGTGTTTTATCGGCTGATATTTTTGCGAGGTTAGTGATACTAAAAGAATATTTATGAAAAAGTTTGAAAGTCTGAATGCTTATGTATACAATGATTCTGGGCTTAACAGCGATAATAGAAAGTGTACTCTGTGTATCGCATCGAAAGAAAATACTTTCGAATTTGAGTGTTATTAATAATGCAATTCATTCATTTTTACACATATCGATTAAAATAACATATTATGGATGAACATGCGGTCTAAAGAATTTTTTTAAAAAATGTGAAACAAATTTTAAATTTTCCCCAATTAAAAAAATTGTATTTTTTTTACGAAAAATTTTTTTCAATAGTTTTCCAAAAAGTTTTCTGAAGACGCAAGTTCATCAATACATGCACTGTTGCAATATTTGCAGATTTCTCTGCATTTTGGAGATTTTTCATTGCAAAAATCATAAAGTGAGATTCGCAGATTTTCGTTACTCCTTAAAAGAAATACTACATGCTGTTAGTCTCAGAAGCATATAGATAAGAAACACTAACAAATAAGTAGATTTTGACATTTAATTTTCCAGTAACCATAACCACCATAACAATGTTAAAAAGAAACTACCAAATCTGTGCAAAGATTTATGTATGTTATTACGGACACTAAATCACAAACAGTCACAACTCAAAATTATGAAAATGGTTTTGATTTTTCATGGACAGTAAACATTTCTTTTGCAGTAAAGTCTTCTTGAAGAGTTTTTTGCCACTCCTGAACATCTGAGATTTTTTGAGTTGTGTGATATACATACATATGTATATATGCTTGTATATCGATGGCTTAATATTAGAAAAGCGAAACTCGAATTTTCAAAATTTTAAAAGAGAACCAAAAAACTGAGGAAAAACTAAAGCATTTACATGCAAGAATAATTTTTTAAGTTTCCATAAGTCCTTGATTTTGAACTGTAATGTACTAAGATCTTCAAGGAGGATGCGATTATACGTTGTCTCCCAGAAAGCGTTAAAAACGCGACTTCGAAAAAAAATCGAGATACGCCCTTTTTATATATGTATATTAAGTTAGGGTTTACCAAAAATAAGGAAATTAATAACCGCGTTTTCCGGTTTAAACTATTGAAACCGGTCGATTTCGGTTCGGTTTCAGCTATATGAACTTGCATGTATGTATATATGTAAATAGATATGTATGCTGGAAAGATAAATGATGATTTATAAATAATCATCCCTATCGTGAATAACAAGTGGAAATTTTCATTCCCCTCGAAGGGAAAAGTGCTATCGTGAATCTCCTGTGAAATTTTTCCCGCTATCAGTCCACGTGAATATAAAAAGGGAAGAAGATTTGTAAAGCTTATAAATTAATTGAAAATCGGATAAATTTAAGTTTACTAAGAAGAAGCACACAAATTTTAGGTTCTAAATTAAATTTTTTACTCTAAATTTGTGTTTTTAAATATTCTAGGTGCAGTGGAAAAATTTCTTTATTATAGCACCGTGGTGCACCACTATCAAATTTACTGTGTAAACCAAAAAGATTCATACTCTATGAAAAAATGTGTTGTAGGGAATTATTGTTAACAATCATAGGATTTACTTACTAATCTTTTCCTAAAAATAAATCTTTATAAATTTTAATATATAATTCTAAGAAAAATATTAAAATTATTCGGTGTAATTATCCAGCTCGCTTGAAAAAATATAGTGAACAAAACCAAGAGAAAAGTGAAAAACTTCACGTGAAAAATGTTATTGATGATAAGTGGAATCAAAAAAGGGAAAACATATCTGGGGAAAATTTTTCGAAGGAAAAATAAAAAAATAGGCGATGAAGTTTCTCTTGTTTGTATTCATTTCAGGTACTTTTATTAGAAAAGGAACATTTGCTAATGAGTGTGTGTATAAAAAGCTTAAGAATAAAAAATAATATTTAATTACCAGCGACAGAAAACACTCTTTCGCTTTCAGTTGAAGACAGCTTTATTGTGTTATTGCCTTGTGAAGCAATAATATGTTGGCTGTTTTGTTGTTCGTTTTTTTTTTATAAAGTATAAATTGTCGAAAAAAGTTAAAATTAGGTCTGTAGCCAAAATGAGAAAAAAAAGTGTCAAAACTAAAAAAATCGCCTAAATGAATAAATTCGCCAAAATGAAGAAACGCCAAAAACCGAAAATCGCCAAATTAAAAAAAATCGCCAAAACGAAAAAATCGCCAAAAAAATTAAAAACGCCAAAAACCGAAAAAAATCGCGAAAACGAGAAAAAAAATTCCAAACTAAAAAAATGGCCAAAATGGGGAAAAAAAATCCAAAAATCGCAAAAACAAAAAAATCGCCAAAGTTAAAAAAATCGCCAAAATAAAAAAGCACTAAAATTAAAAAAAAAGCCAAAAACGAAAAAAATGCCAAAACTATATTTTATATAGGCTAAAGTTAGTATTGAATTACATATCTCGTGTCCGTACGGAACCCTTCGTGCGCGGGTCAAAGTCGCACTTTACTGAATTTATTTTAGTTTTATGTGGAAAACTTGTGTATTTATTTGTCCCTATCCTTTTCAATCCCGTTCGGAAACGGAATTTAATCCACCTTAAAATCTCAAGCCCTATCCGGAGCATACCACAGCATACCAGCGGCCCCCAACAGTCTGGACACTACGGACAAATCTCCGTGTTTAAGTTTAATTTTTTAGACACCATCAGCTACAAAAATGGGGTGGTTAGAATTCCGCTTCTGAACAGAATTGAACTGGGTAACTTGGCCGATAATTTGGTTTACAAATCATAAATATAAAAAATAATATGCTGGATTATTTTTACTGTGAACTGAAATTTTATATGATTTTGTTTTCATTGTTAAGGAAAGAGTTGAACACTGTTGAATTTTAATTAATCAATTTCAAATTAATCTCTCTTCATTTCTTTTAAAAATAGAAAATATTTCTTAAATGCAGAGTGCACAATAAAAAACATTCAACTAATGCCGCTAAAATCGAAAATTAAAATTTTTGAGTCAAATTCTTCAGTCGAATAATCGAATTCTTACCTGTTTCCTTTAAAGATACTCACGTGCAGCGGGCTACAATACACTGTACATATCAGGAACCGACGAATATGGCACAGCTACTGAAAATAAAGCTCTTGCTGAAAATCTAACGCCGCGGGAAATTTGTGACAAATACTTTGAACTACACAACGGCATATATCGTTGGTTTGGCATTGGTTTCGACTATTTTGGTCGTACAACAACTCAAGAACAAACAGAGTAAGTTTTTAATTAATTTTTAGTATTTACATTTATCAGATAGGTAATAATTTTTCATTAGAATTGTGCAAGAAGCGTTTAAAGATGTCTACGATAATGGTTATATACTAACGGAAAGTGTTGAACAGTTGTTGTGCCAGAAGTGTGATCGTTTCTTGGCTGATCGGTAAGTGTAATTGTATCTGTGAGTTAGTTATTTTTTTTTTTTTTTGCAATATTCGTTTCAATTTCGCATAAAGTTTTGTTGAGGGAACTTGTCCACATCCAGGCTGTGGCTACGAAGATGCTCGCGGAGACCAGTGTGATAAATGCGGCAAGCTGGTGAATGCTACCGAACTTATACGTCCTCGTTGCAAAGTATGCAACACAGCGCCTGTTGTACGATCATCCGAACAACTTTTCCTAGACTTGCCAAAAATTGAAAATAGACTGCGTGAATGGGTGGATCAAGTTGAGCACGGTTGGACGAATAATGCGCGCGTTATAACGCGAGCTTGGTTACGTGAAGGCCTTAAGCCACGTTGCATTACACGTGACTTGAAATGGGGCATTCCTGTGCCACACAAGGGATTCGAAGATAAAGTATTCTATGTTTGGTTTGATGCACCATTCGGTTATGTTTCCATGACGAAGCGTTACTCCAAAGAGTTTAGACGATGGTGGCAACCTGAGAAGGGCGTGGAAGTTGAACTTTTCCAATTTATGGCTAAAGATAATGTGCCATTCCATTCGGTTGTGTGGCCCAGTGCATTGCTGGCTATTAACAAGGGTAGCACTTTAGTGTCACATATTATGGCTACCGAATATTTGAATTATGAAGATGGAAAGTTTAGTAAAAGTCGCAGTATTGGAGTGTTTGGTAATGATGCTCAGGTAAAATGGAATTACCATTGACACATGAGTCCATAAACTATTTACATATATGTATAAACATACTTTCATTTAGGACACCGGCATTCCGGCCGATGTATGGCGTTTCTATTTGGCTTCAGCTCGTCCAGAAGGTCAGGATTCTAGTTTTAGCTGGAATGATTTGGCTGCTCGTAACAATTCTGAATTACTTAACAATTTGGGCAACTTTATTAACCGTTCCTTAGTTTTTTGTGAAAAGAACTTTGAGGGCATAGTGCCTACTATGAATCTTACCAATGACGAACATATTTTGCTGGCACTTATGAATCGTGAGTTGCGCGGTTATGTAAACTCCCTGGAAAAGGCTCGTTTACGTGATGGCATCAGGCACATGCTTTCGATATCACGTCACGGCAATGGCTACATGCAGTCACAACAACCCTGGGTGTTGCTTAAGGGCAACGATGAACAGAAGTCTAGAGCTGCTACAGTTATAGGATTATGTTGTAACATTGCTTGCCTTTTGGCCAACCTTATTTTCCCATACATGCCAACAACAGCTAGAACCATGTTTGAGCAATTGAACGCTAAGCATACATACTTAAATGCTGAGTAAGTGCTGCATATTTTTTAACTTCTATTTTTTTTCATATGGAATTAAAGTAAAAGCTAAATTTTATTATAACACGATACTTTGCATTCAAATCTGAAGTTATATAATCTATATTTATATTGTTTAGGAAACCATTTATCTCAATATTGTTACCATCTGGCCATAAGATTGGCAAACCAGCGCCTATGTTCGCTAAATTGGAACAGAGTTTTATTGACGAAATGAAAAAGAAATATGCTGGTCCCCAGGTTTTAAGTTCTGCCGATTCCCAAGATACTGCTGCCATGATTAAAGACTTAGAAAAGACCATTCAAGAACAAGGCGACAAGGTTAGACAACTTAAGGGTTCTACAAAAGACAAAGCTGTTTGGCAACCTGAAGTAAATAAACTATTGGACTTGAAAAAGCAATTAGCAGAAGCTCAAGCCAAGCAGGCAACTTCAAAAACCGAAACTAAACAAAATGGTAGTGCACTCAATAGCGTCAAAGAACTTGAGGCTGCCATACAGGCACAAGGTGATAAAGTACGCCAACTGAAAGCTTCAACAAAAGACAAAACTGTTTGGCAACCAGAAGTTAACAAACTTTTGGATTTAAAAAAACAGTTAGCGTTAGCGCAGGCAGCTTCGCCCTCTACACCACTAACACCAGCTGATGGCAGCAAGGTTAAGGAAATAGAGGATAAAATTGCAAAACAAGCAGAAAAAGTGCGCACTTTAAAAGCATCTTCTGATGCATCCGTTTGGAAACCGGAAGTAGAAGTTCTTTTAGTGCTCAAAAAGGAACTGACATCTTTAACTGGTATAACCGAATCCACTGTGCAGGGCAAAAAGAAAAAGTAATTGCATCATGTTTCATAATTTTTATTTATATTTATACATATTGCTTCGTTTTCATTGGTGTCCTTCTTTAGCAATATTTCATTCACAGTTTAGGTCATGATATACATTTTTAATTACATAGTTAATTTCGTTTTTTTATTGCATTTATTCATGATTTTTGTATAACTTAATACCACTATTTATTTAATTTATTTATAGACATACGTACATAATTAATATGTATGTTTTGCTATTTTGTATTAAAAACATAGTATACACTATTTAAACATTTTAATTAACCTGTTCATTTTTTTTTAATGAAAGTGCTTAAAAATAAATGCTCAATAAATAATTTGGAATAAATTTATAAAATAAGCTTTTTGCATCATTTTTAACAATTATTAGAAATGTGTTTCTTTACGCTACATTGTGATCCGGCGGAAAAGCGTTCCCGTACTCGAAAATTGTGTAAATTAGAGATGTTTTGTGAGAGTAATGTTCTTCTTCTTCTTGCACAAGACAGCCCACACAAGACATTTTAATTAACCTGTTCATAATTTGGAATAAATTTATAAAATAAGCTTTTTGCATCATTTTTAACAATTATTATAAATGTGTTTCTTTACGCTACATTGGGATCCGGCGGAAAAGCGTTCCCGTACTCGAAAATTGTGTAAATTAGAGATGTTTTGTGAGAGTAATGTTCTTCTTCTTGCACAAGACAGCCCGCCCGTACTTTTTCGTTTCCTTTCATTTTAACAATTTTGGTTTTTCCCTTTCCCGTGCTCACTGAATTGATTATTAAATGAAATTAAACATGTTTTCTTTCCATTTTAATTAAAAATAGTAATAGTTTCGTAACATTTTTATTAAATAAATACCGTGAAGTGCGACTTTGATGCGCGCACGAAGGGTTCCGTACCGATACGAGATATGTAATCCAAAACGAACTTTAGCCTATATAAAATATAGTTTTGGAATTTTTTTTTTCGTTTTTGGGATTTTTTTCGGTTTTAAGCGTTTTTAGTTTTGTTTTTTTTTGGCGATTTTTTGGTTTTTGACATTTTTTAATTTTAGCAATTTTTTTGGTTTTGGCGATTTTTTAGTTTTAGTTTGGCACTTTTTTTTCGTTTAGGCTATTTTTTTTGGGCTTTCGACGTTTTTTAATTTTGGCAATTTTTTTTTATTTTGGCGATTTTCTTAATTGTGGCGATTTTTTTCATAGAGGCGATTTTTTTTGGTTTTGGCGATTTTTTCGGTTTGTGGCGTTTTTTTAATTTTGGCAATTTTTTTTTTCGTTTTGGCGATTTTTTTTTAATTTTAGCAATTTTTTTTCATTTAGGCGATTTTTTCGTTTGGGGTTTGTTCATTTTGGCGACTTTTTTCATTTAGGCGCTTTTTTTAGTGTTGACACTTTTTTTTCTCATTTTGGCGATTTTTTTCGGTTTTTGGCGTTTTTTCAATTTTGCGATTTTTTTATTTTGGCGATTTTTTTCATTTATGCGATTTTTTTTTTCACATAAAAAATAAAATTTTGAGTTTGGGGCCTTTTTCGTGTTTTGGCGATTTTTTTCGGTTTTTGGCGTTTTTTCATTTTGGCGATTTTTTCATTTGGGCCATTTTTTCGAGGCGATTTTTTTTTGGTTTTGGCGATTTTTTCGGGTTGTGGCGTTTTTTTAATTTTGGCAATTTTTTTAGTTATGACATTTTTTCTCGTTTTGGCGAATTTTTCGGTTTTTGGCGTTTTTTTTCTTAATTTTGGAATTTTTTTTTCGTTTTGGCGATTTTTTTTAATTTTAGCAATTTTTTTTCATTTAGGCGATTTTTTCGTTTGGGGTTTGTTCATTTTGGCGACTTTTTTCATTTAGGCGCTTTTTTTTAGTGTTGACACTTTTTTTCTCATTTTGGCGATTTTTTTCGGTTTTTGGCGTTTTTTCAATTTTGCGATTTTTTTTATTTTGGCGATTTTTTTCATTTATGCGATTTTTTTTTCACATAAGAAATAAAATTTTGAGTTTGGGGCCTTTTTCGTGTTTTGGCGATTTTTTTCGGTTTTTGGCGTTTTTTCATTTTGGCGATTTTTTCATTTGGGCCATTTTTTCAATTTAGCGATTTATTTTAGTATTAGATTTTTTTTTTAATTTTGGTGATTTTTTTCGTTTTGACGATTTATTTTTTAAATTTTTGGCGATTTTTTTTGGTTTGGCGATTTTATAATTTTCGGGTTTCTTAGTTTTACCGTTTTTGAAAATTTCAAGAGTTTACCTCTTAGGATTTCCAAGACATAACAAGTTGTCAAAATTGCATTAACTGATGGACCACCCTTTAATTAAAATTTTTTTAAATTTTAGTGTTAATTGTTGTAGTCTATATAAAAATACACTAATTTTACAAATTTAAAGTGCCAATATCCATATGTACATACAATTGTATGTATAATGCATGGGATTTTAAAATTTTTCGTTGCTCGTTTTTGGAACACCCTTTAATTTTTAAATCTCATGTACTTGTTGTTGTAGCGGACAATGTTCTACACACATTCTCGGTCCGTAAGTCTTACGGTTCCTGAGAAAATAGCGTGCGACGGACAGCGTAGCAAAAACCATAGGGTTCCTTTTCACTTTTGGTGTACGGAACCCTAAAAAACTGAATTTATATATTTTGTTATATTAGTTTTGTCTCTGCATTGTTTACTTATACACTGACGATTTCAATCATGAAATCATGAATCATGTCCGTCAGACGCTATTTTCTCAGGAACCTTAAGAGCTACGGACCTGAAATTTGGACAGAGTATGTATAACCTTAGACGCTACAACAAAAAATACACGAGAATAAAAAATCTAAAGGGTGTTCCAAAACGAGCAACGAAAAATGTTAAAATCGCATGCAATATACATAAATTGTATGTATGTACATATGTATGTATATTGACACTTGAAATTTGTAAAATTAGTATATTTTTATACAGACTGCAACAATTAACACTAAAATTTAAAAAAATTTAAATAAAAGGGTGGTCCGTCAGTTAATGCAATTTTGACTATATAATTTTGACAACTTGCTGTATTTGAGGCAAACTCTTTAAATTTTCAAAAACGGTAAAACTAAAAAATCCGAAAATTATAAAACCGCCAAACCAAAAAAAAAATATCGCCAAAAATTAAAAAAAAATCGCCAAAACTAAAAAATTGCCAAAATTAAAAAAAGCGCCAAAAACCGAAAAAAAGTCGCCAAAATGCGAAAAAGGGGCCAATTACAAAATAATTGTTAATATGAAAAAAAATCGCCAAAATTAAAAAAATCGCCAAATTTAAAACACGCCAAAAACCGAAAAAATCGCCAAAAAGAGAAAAAAGGTGTAAAAACTAAAAAAAGCGCCTAAATGAAAAAAGTCGTCATAATGAAGAAACGCCAAAAACCGAAAATCGCCAAAAATTAAAAAAAAAATCGCCAAAACGAAAACAAGTGTCAAAACTAAAAAAATTGTCAAAATGAAAAAAAACTCCACAAACCGAAAAATCGCCAAAACCAAACAAAAAATCGCCAAAATTAAAAAAATCGCCTAAATAAAAAAATCGCAAGTATTTAAAAAACTTCAAAAACGAAAAAAAAAATTAAAAACTATATTTTATTTAGGCTAAAGTTCGTATTTAATTAGATATCTCGTGTCCGTACGGAACCCTTCGTGCGCGGGTCAAGGTCGCACTTCACTGAATTTATTTTTATATTGGTGTCAGTTCTGAAATACGCGTCGACTTGGTGATGGAAAACAAAAACAAAATTGTGTAAATGTAAAAAATTTGTTTTTGTTTCTCATACAAAATTAACCGTTTTTAAAAGAAAGAGAAACGCGTTGAAATTCTCAAGTTTATTTCATTTAAGAAATGCATGGCAAACAAAAACAATTTTTGAAAATTTGTTTTTGGTTTAATGAAAGTTTCACTTCTTCGACGCGTTTTCCAGAATAGCCCCCATTATGTATATATAATACAATTTGAAAGATTGCTGAATGCGACACCACCCTGATTAGAATTGCGTGGCGACACTTAAAACTAAAAATATGTAGCAATAGCGAGAAAAAGTTGCAACTGAACAAATAGTAACAATCATGTGCAAAATATAGTTAAATATTTATTAATCAATAATTGGCTTTATCAATATACATACATATATATAATTAATTAACAAATATTTTGTAACAAGTTCAGCAATGATGATATATAAGCCCGATGAAATTCAATACAACTATTAATCTTCCAACATGAAGTTACTTCTTACAATTACTGTTGTATTGGCTCTTTTGGCCTTCACCCAAGCTCAAGTATGAATAATTAAAAATTATATATTAGTCTCTTCCTTTAACATATAGTATATATGTATTCATTTCTTTAATATTTTGTGCAGGATGATGACGCTAGTCAACCTGAAGCATCCGACGCTGAAGTATCTGTACCACAATCTGATGCTGAGGAGCAACAATCTGATTCTGAGGAACCACAATCTGACTCTGAAGTATCATCACCTGATTCGGAACAACCACAATCTGATGTAGAAGAACCGTCAGCTGACCCTGAATCACCGCCTTCTGATGAGCCAAGACCACCAAGACCTGAAGGACATGGAAGACCTCCAAGGCCAGGAAGGCCCGGCAGACGTCCCTTGTTTCCACATAGACCACAACCTAGTGAAGAACAATCCCAATCTGAATCGGACTTAGAACCAGCACCTCCATCTGAACAGGACCAATCTGATGAACATGAGCATCATCATCATCATCACCATCATGGACATGGCAATCCTGAAGGCAAGCCTCCAAAACGTTTTCCAGTTTTCGGCATTGGATTTCATATCGATACAGGAAAATAAAAATTCCTAGTGTAAACACATACATACCTACATATGTTTGCATGTATGTATGTATGTAAGTCCTGAGAAATATTGACCAATAAAAAGATGTACATAAATGCAATTAAATCAAATATGTTGTCCTTTTCTGATGTGTAAACATCTATACGCTAGGGAATAAAAACCTTTTTCACATAACAATCACAAATGTTGAGTAAGATCGTAAAGCGTTATCAAATCGGTGTGAGCTATGTGTGAGTGTATTAGTGTAATCATACGAACAAAAAGTACAGAGAAACTTAACAGCTGCATAGAAATACAATCAACCGAATTTTAAAGCATACCTTCAGTAGCAATGTTAATTTTAATAGAAACTGCTTGTGAAGTGTAATAGTGTTGCCAGTGGGGATAAACTTGTTAAAAAGCTGAAAAATATAAAATAAATATAAGCTTTTAAATAAAAGAGCGTTTTAAATGTCAAATATTTGTTTAAAAGATATATAACAGTCTTTATAAAGAATTTATTATACTATATTATAATATATATTCATTACGTACGTACTGTTGCCTTACACTGAACCTGGTGCACGACAATTGGGTAACAATCTCCATCTCATGCCAATTATTATGGGTGGAGATTTTAATAGAAATTTTGCAAACCCACAGTCGCAAGCTTTATAAAAATTTTTATTTGACTTTTTCCACTTGCATATGAGCAACTCTCCACAAACCCCTACAACTAATAATTCCACTACTACAGATGCAGTTTTTCGTTGATTTTTAAATACAGTAGAGTCAAAAATTTATATATCTTATTTTAGTCAATATAAAAAAATATTAAAAAAAAAATTCATTACTAGATGTTTACACATCCCCCTGTTATCGGACTCACATTGCTTTTTTTATTTAAGAATTTTGCAGCTAAAGCAATCACCCTTATTCCAGTTGTTAACGTAGGCGTCACGTCCATACAATACCAATATATTGGGGATTGTCTATCCATTGTTGAAAACAACTTACTGCTATTGACGGGCCATTCTATTTTCTAGACCTTAGATTGACAATAGCACAAATTTGTTCTCATTTACTAAAACAACGTCGTAACTCAAAAATTTAAAAAAATTATTACAAACATCTTGTCTTTTTCCATTGAGTTGTGTGTAAGTCCCTTTTCACACACGTCAAGTTTTGCTGATAAATTTTTAGTTCAGCTGGTAAGAAAAGAAGAGATATTTGCATCTCCTTCTCCATCTTTCTTACGGCTGAGCTACGATCTGCAATAATGAGTTAGGGCCTTTCTAAAGGGTGATTTTTTTTAGCAACTTTCTTTTTAGCAACATTTTTTTGACAACTCAGCAGTTTTCGTGAATCATGTTACTGTTAAACATGTTCAGTTTGGTCTATAATTGAACCGTGAATCGACTTACAAATGAACAACACTTGGCAGATTATTAAATTTTATTATCAAAATTCATGATCGGTTAAGAAACTGCATCGTGCACTTCTTTCATTTTATGGCCAGTTTGGGCCACCTGTTGAGGCGGCTATTTGGAATCTTGTGACTAAATTTCGCACCAAAATTACATTATTGAACACTAAACCATCAACACGCATATGTAGAGTGCGGCCAGAGGAAAATATCGCAGCTGTATCCGCCAGTGTTGTTGATGACCGTGGATTATCAATTCGGCGCCATTCGCAGCAAATTGTTACTTTTATTTTACCAAAATGGAAGAGCTGGACTTGGCTGACAGAACGAAAAACAATGGCACTATTGAGAGGCGAGTGAACAGTTTATTTCACGTTTGAGGCCGGTCAATTGGCCACCTAGACCGTGCGATTTAACGCCTTTAGACTATTTATTGGGGGTTTATGTTAATGTTCCTGTCTGTAAAGACAAATCCGCAACGGTTGACGCACTGGAAGACAATATTGAATAATTTATTCCTGAGATACAGTCCGATATGTTGGCGAGAGTATGCCAAAATTGGACCCAGCGTATGAACTATTTCAGGCGTAGCCGCAGGAAACATTTACATGAAATCATCTTTAAAAATTAAATTATATAGAAAAACAGACTCAAATAAAAAATTCATACATTTAAAAAAATTTTCTGTGTTGTTTTATATATAAATAAAATCCGAAAGCTCTTAAAAATCACCCTTTATATTAAAGTAACGATGTTGTATATGGAAAATGATTGTGATTTGTATGTTTTGTTGAAACTTTTTTTAGTAATTCTAAAACGACGTTTTAGCGATAATAAATAGTTTTAACAATTATTAAACATTTTTAAAATCGGTCCACATTGGTAAGGGATACATGTTTGCAAATACTTTTATAAGTCGAGGTGGTCCAATTTGAAAACTTGTATATTGGCTTACATCTAAAGAGAAGCTTCCTACCATTAAATTTTCGATTAGCAAGTACCTTTTAATGGCCTACAAAGTAATGGCTGGTATTTATTTATCTTATTATTTTATGTGTATAATAATGACTGCCCCATGATGAATAAAATAAGCATTTATTCTTATCATTATGTGAAAGTAAGTTACGAACTTCAATTTTCCATGAATTAACTTTAGTTTTACGTTACACGACTATAATTTGTTTTTTTTTTACAAAATTTAAATATTTTCGCAATATAACTATGTATTTACGTATTTGCTTTCTAAAATTATGTATTTAACAATTCCAAAGATAAGGTTTGAAGTTCTATAATTTTGTTAAAGTTTTTATTTATTTTTATTAGAAAAATAAGCCATTAACTTTTGAATAATTTTAGGCAAACAGTAACCTATTGACTTTTGATTGTTTGTGGGCAGAAATTGAAGGATACCCGCCTACACTTTTTAAACTTCTCAAACAAAAGTAATGGGTTATTCAGTCAAATTATGAGTACTTACGACTAGACTTAGGTCGAACTCAATCAATCTTTTGTTGTTGACACAAACCAATGATCAAACCAATTTAAATTACATGAGTCGTTCACTACCGACTGAATGAGTTCGACTCAAGTCTAGTTTGTTCGATCCAAGTCTACATTTTTTTGCATTCTGGTAAGCAAATTTTTTTTTGCTGGGTTATATCTAGACTTGGGTCGAACTTGTTCACAAGTTCATTTTTGCCACAAACCGACGATCAAACTCATGTAATTTAAATGGGTTTGATCATTGGTTTGTTGCAAAAATGAGTTCGACCCAAGTGTAGTTAGTAGACTTGTATCGAACTCTTTCAGTAGCTCGTTTTAGACATAAACCTTTTATCAAACCCATGTAGTTAAAATGTGTTTGATCATATCATAGGTTTGTGTCTAAAATGAACTACTGAAAGAGTTCGGCACAAGTCTACTAGTTAGATCCTCTTTTCAACTTTTGAACGCATTTTTTTCTAATCGAATGACTATTTCCAGAATGCTGATAGATTAATTACTATACTGTGAGAAATGTGAAAAATTATTGTTAAAATATTTTTGATAGAAAGTAATAATGTTTTACAGAATTCGTGAATGTAAAAACATTTGGTTTATATCACTACACCTGAGGATTTTTTATTTAAGTTTAGTATATTTACTTGTACATATTTACATATTAACTTGTTATTCTATTATACATAGTTAAACTAAAAAAATTATGTAGCAATTGAGAGATAAAGTTGCAACTAAATCAACAGTAATAATCACGAGCAAAATATATTTAAATAATTCTTCATCAATAATTAGCTTCGGTCAATATTTACGTAATTAATTAACAAAGAGTTTGTAACAAGTTCAGTAATGATGCTATATAAGCCCGATGAAACTCAATACAACTATTAATCTTCCAACATGAAGTTACTTCTTGCAATTACTGTTGTATTGGCTCTTTTGGCCTTCACCCAAGCTCAAGTATAAATAATTAAAAATTATATTATTTTCTTCCTTTAACATATAGTATACATGTATTCATTTCTTCAAAATTTTGTGCAGGATGATGACACTAGTCAACCTGAAGCATCCGATGCTGAAGTATCTGTACCACAATCTGATGCTGAGGAGCAACAATCTGATTCTGAGGAACCACAATCTGACTCTGAAGGACCAACATCTGATACGGAAGAACCACAATCTGATGTAGAAGAACCCTCAGCTGAGCCTGAATTACCGCCTTCTGATGACCCTCGGCCACCAAGACCTGAAGGACATGGAAGACCTCCAAGGCCCGGCAGACGTCCCTTATTTCCACATAGATCACAACCTAGTGAAGAACAATCCAAATCTGAATCGGACTTAGAGCCAGCACCTCATCACCATCATGGGCATGGAAATCCTGAAGGCAAGCCTCCAAAACGTGTTCCAGTTTTCAACATTGGATTTAGTATCGATACAGGAAAATAAAAGTGCCTAATGCAAACACATACATATGTACATACATACATATGTACATATTTACATATGTATGCATGTATTACAAATAAAAAGATGCAAATGCAATAGATCAAATATGTTGCCGTTTTTTTCAAAGAATTTTGCAGTTAATTCATTATTTCAGGTAAATTTTATAGAATAGTTGGTAGAATAGTATTATTTATCTATTTCCTTTAACACGCGCAATATTTTACTTGTAAATAATAAAATATGGCAGTTTCTTGTTCTTCCCACAAAAAGTCAAAGTGTGTTGATAACATATACGATTTTTGCACAGGAAACTTGCCACTATTTTATTCCTCAGTATGGTAACACTACATGCAAAAAGAAGTTTAGTTAATCTACGACTCAAAAACAGCAAACTCAGTTAATGTGAGATTAACGGCCTATCCCACGATGTCACCAGAAATCGTTCGATCGAATGCTTATCTTGAAAACAACAAAAAAATTTCTAATGTTATTGTTGTTTGCAATACAAATTGTCGATCGAACGTTTCCTGGTGACGTCGTGGGACAGGCCTTAAGTTGATTTTCGGAATAGCTAATTACAGAAATAAATTAGTCGTAGTCTCGAACTTAAAATTTTGGCACTTCGAATATTCTTTTCTTGTCTGAGAAAATTGGGCGTAATATTCCAGTTACTTCTATTCAATCATTCTTTCAGAAAAGTGGGCGGGTCATGCCCATTTAACATAATATTTAATACATGCATGAAGTATTTCTACTAGGGATGACAACGGGATGATACCAATTCCGAAATCTTGAAATTTCGGTCTCAGAATTCAAATAAACCGGTGCACGAATTTTGCAGAGCTTTTTCTTAAAAAATAAACTAATTTAAATCCCCCTGGCAGAAATATCGTGTTGTTCCATTCTGCTAGTGTTTGCCAGAATATTTTCAATTATCTTTGATGTTATTTGTTATATTAAGAAACAAATTCTTAAAAATTACCACATGCTATTTGTTTACAGAGCGACACGAACTTTAGCCTAATCAAAATTAAAGTATTTTCGCATATCCTTGCTATATACATTTGTGATAGGGTAAGTTAAAAGAGACATATGGATCGAGAAATAAGATTCTTACTTTTCGGTGATTCTGATAGTAGACAACACCGCCCTTCTAATACAACAAACTGAGCCTTTTAGCTACATTAGTTTTGCCATAAATTAGCTTCAAAATACACTTTTGATAAAAAAAAGTAAAAAAGAATCCCATGTGGCAAACTTTTTTATTAACTTTTTTTTAACTTAACTTTTTTTTAATCATAAAAAACAATAACTTATATATCGAAACACCAGAGTAATAAGATTTAAGCAAATCAGCTCAATTCTTAATAAAAATTCCGACATTTTGAATTTTGAAAGTCTGACTTTAGATTCATAGATTTAGACACCTTGCGTGAAGAGTTTCCAACAAATTCAATAGTACTACAAAAAGTAGTCTGCCATATTGGATACGAAATTTTGAATTTTCAAAATCGATTACCAGATTCGTAATCAACAATCCCCCGAAATGCCGCGGTTAACGAGTTTCAAATCATAAAAGTGTTCAGTCGCATCAAAATCAAGTTGTTAACTTCAAAGTCTTTTTTCTCTAAAACTTTTTTTCTCATATGCACATCCTCAAAAAAAGTTACAAGTTCCTAAATTTTGTTACAAAATGTTAGTATTTTGATTAGAAAAATGACCCATTAAGTTTTGAATACTTTTAACTTTATTAACTTTTGAATGTTTGTAGGCAAACAAAAATAAAGGGTTATTCAGTCAAATTGTAAGTACTTACGACTAGACTTGGATAGAACTCATTCAGTCGGTCGATTTTGACACAAAGCTATGATCAAATTCATGTAATTGAAATGGGTTCGATAACAGGTTTGTTCGATTCCGGTCCACTTACGACTGGGAAACACATACACTTTTTTGCATTCTAGTAAGCAAAGTTTTTTGCTTGGCTAGATCTTCTTTTAATATTTTACGCACACATTTGTTCTAATAGGATGACTAATTCAAAAGATGCTGATAAACTTATTACTATACTGTGCGTGGACTAAAAAAATATTCTTTACATTTCCGTAACGAAAAATTTCATTGAATTAAAGTATTTTTAAAAGAAAGTGATGTTTTACAAAATTCGTTTAGTGTAAAACCACTTGTTTCACCTCATCACACCTGACGATTTTTGATGTGTAAACACCTATACGCTAGGGGGTAAAGATCTTTTTCACAATACAATCACAATTTTTAAGTAAGATCGTAAAGCGTTATCATATCGGTGTGAGCTACATATGAATGAGTGTATTAGTGTAATAATACGAAAAAGGAGTACAGATACACTTAACAGCTGCATAGAAATACACTCAACCAAATTTTATGGCATACCTTCAGGAGCAATGTCAATTTTAATAGAAACTGCTTGTGAAGTGTAATAGTGTTGCCAGTGGGGATAATTTTGTTAAAAAGTTTAAAAATATAAAATAAATAAAATATATACATATAAGCTTTTAAATGTCAAATATTTGTTCTTAAGATATAAAGAAGTCTTTATAAAGAATTTATAATATTATAATATAACATATCTTCATAACGTACTGTTGCCTTACACTTAAGCTGGTGCACGACAATTGGGTAACATCCATCTCCATCCCATGCCAATTATTATGGGTGGAGATTTGAATACAAATTTTGCAAACCCACAGTCGCACGCTTTATCAAAATTTTTATTTGACGTTTTACACTTGCATGTGAGCAATTCTCCTCAATCCCCCCAAACTAGTAATTCCACTACTCTAGATGCAGTTTTCCAAAGATTTTTAAATACAGTAGAGTCAGGAATTTATAAATCTTATTTTAGTTACCATAAGCCAATATTAAAAAAAAATTTCATTACTAGATGTTTACACATCTGCCCTGTGATCGGACTCACATTACTTTTTTTTATTTAAGTTTAGTGTATTTACTTGTACATATTCATTAAATTGTTATTATACTATTATAGCTAAATTAAAAAAAAATATGTAGCAAATTGAGAGATTAAGTTGCAACTGAATCAACAGTAATAATGACGTGCAAAATGTATTTAAATAATTCTTCATCAATAATTAGCTTCTGTCAATATTTACTTAATTAACAACGATTTTGTAATAAGCGCGGTAATGATGGTATATAAGCGCGATAAAATTAAATTCAACTATTAATCTTCCAACATGAAGTTACTTCTTACAATTACTGTTGTATTGGCTCTTTTGGCATTCACCCAAGCTCAAGTATAAATAATTAAAAATTATATTATTTTCTTCCTTTAACATATAATATATATGTATTCATTTCTTCAAAATTTTGTGCAGGATGATGACGCTAGTCAACCTGAAGCATCCGATGCTGAAGTATCTGTACCACAATCTGATTCTGAGGAGCAACAATCTGATTCTGAGGAACCGCAATCTGACTCTGAAGGACCATCATCTGATTCGAAAGAGTCACAATCTGATTTAGAAGAACCCTCAGCTGACCCTGAATCGCCGCCTTCTGATGAACCTAGACCAGAAAGGCCTGAAGGACCAGGAAGACATCCAAGACCAGAAAGACCCGGCAGACGTCCCCTTTTTCCACATAGACCACATTTTAATGAAGAGCATGCGGAACACGATAATGAGCATGAGCATCCCCCTCACAGACATCTGCCACGACTACCAGTTTTCTTTGATATAAAGTTTGATTTAGGTAAACAAAATATAATTCGTGGTGATCATGCAACGAGCACCACCGCCGTCCCTGCTCAATAATTTCATACAAATATTATATAGAAGATTTGCTTCCAAAATAAAATATTAGATCAGCAAATTCACAAAACACCGATTACTTTTATTTAACTTAAAAGAAAATTCTTAATGGCAGCCTATCGCTCATTTACTCAAAGAACGTAATAACTCAAACAAAAACTAGTTTGCCAGAAAACGAGTTTAAAGTTTTCAATTTACATACATCTAAGGGAAAAGAAAATTAGATTTTTCTCTCAAGAGTTGAGTAAACAAGATATTTGTATGAAATTTTTACACAATATGAAAAGAAAACGATATGATGATTAATTATGCATCACTTACTCCAAAGATTGGAATTTTTGAGTTATAACATTCCTTGAGTATATAAGCGTTTTAATTTTCTGTATATGTCCTTATTTATGTATGTAAGTATATATGTATGTATGTGTGAAAGTATTTATGTACATTATAAGGATCTACATTACAAATTTAAGATAATATTTAAATTGGAAGTAGTTGAAGCCCCATCAAACATTGACTCTTTCAGGATGCAGCCATATTTTGGCAATATGTATCATGAAGATCTGAAAATCCAAACAATCCAACACTTTCATAATTTTACACAAGGAATATTTTAAATTGAGGTGATCAATGTCCAATAGATAGAATCGTTATTTTTGTTCGCGCTGATTTGGTTTTATTTTGTAGCGATTATTTTGATGACATACCATGGAATTTATAAATAAGTTTATTTAAAAAATGTAACATTATTTGTGTTAAGAAATGCCAAATCCCTCTCCAAAATTTAGGCGTTTAAATTAGAGCTCTGCACAAACATATTTGAAATGTAAATACTTCTTTCTTTTTAAATGTATTCACTGGGATGTAGTATAATAAACCAAAAGCAAATGCTGTCGTATAGTAAGCGAAATATGATGGATGTAGTGATGTTCGTGTATATGATTATAAGTGATGTTGCGAACACTTCTTGTTGGTAACAAACTTTGGAGAATTTAAAAAAAAAATTTCTAACACTCCAAATACTACAAGAAGGAATAGTTCTTTGATGCTTGTGTGCTTTTTTATTTTGCGTTTTGTACGTTTGAATGTTTGTGCAAGATGTAGATGCCCTGTCGAGAAATCACTAGTCGACTAAAAAATAATCAATTTATAGTTAACTTTTTTCAGACTAACTAAAAGCTAACTGCTATACAATGCGGAACTGATTCAAAAAAATTCTTAGGTTGAGTACCTAGTTGGATTTGGTGAGAGCCAACAAAATAGCTATCAGCCACTTTGAAACTCATTTCAATTTTATATTAACATTTTAGATGGTAACTTAGATGGGTGGTAGTTCGAACTCCAGTAACATCTTTTTGCAAATTTACTGACTGCCAAGTGACTTACATAAAGTCAACTTAAAGTTAGTTGAAAAGTAGTACAGAGTGGTATAATTGACTACCGCCTCGGACATCGCAATGTTAAAATAGTTAGTTTGTTTCCATTGGAAAGTAATCCAAGTGTCAACCAGTACTAGTTGTGAAATAATTAGCTTAAAGTTAGTTTAAAGTTTACTGAGTTTCTGACAGGTATGCTCCTACAATTAATGTAAATGCATACACAAAACTTATGTGTGTATGTACATGCAGGACGTTTGTATACGCGCCCATGTGTAGGTTGAAGCAGACACCACAAGTTCTTTCGCCACGAAGTATTTGTATTGAAAGTTCTTTCAAATAGCTTTAAACAGGGCTCTATTTTTAAATTAACATATAAAGAAACAAGTTGCGTAAATGTGCAAATTTTGTTGCCCTTTTTCCCTTTTTAAAGAATGCCAAAAAGGAGAATTTTCTTAGCATTACTTCCAATTCGGGGATTAGGAGTCGAAAAAGAGAATTTCTTGCAATGATAAGGCAATGTCAAAATCAAAAGATGATGATTCCGGATCCCAAATTCTAACATTTTCACGATTTCTTGGGAGTGTCTTTTTTTAGTGAGTAATAATGTATATTTTCTAAATTAACATTTCCACAAATTTTAGTTAGTTTAAACTTTTTAGTACATATGGTAGATTTGCTATTCTCTGTCCCGGTCTGGCGAAAACTTTATCTGACTTATGCGGAAAACTTCATCTTGCTCGTCCGAAAGTTCTCTTCAACATATTGTGTAGATCTTTCGAAATTCCCTCTACAAACACTGCCTCATCAAAATATTAGTACAGATCAGTGATCTGCAATGAATCGTTTTTTCGCTATTCATACGGACTCGAATAAATGTAAATGCGTTTAAACTCAGCTACTCTGATTTAGGCACACTCACAAGATTTATTTAAAAGTATAGGTTGAAATGAATAGAATAGAATAATACTTATACTACTAACATTGATTCAGCTCATTCAACTCATCCATATTTATGTGTATATTTAAAAGCGGTGTTTTCGAATTAATAAAATGCAACAAAAACAATAAATAAAAAAATAAAAAAACAGAGCAAACACATAACCTCATAATGAGAAGTTCAATGTTCGTATGAGAAGTTCGCATTGCGAATCATACTTATTTTGCATCGTCCATAGGCATTGAGTTAACGAGAGTCAAAATCAACAACGTCATAAATGTTGCTATGCATGAGTTCGATGCGTACTTCAAACTTTCGAGTGGATATGATTCAAAGACAACATTGCAATAAGTATGAATGCACATAATTACAAAAAATTATAAGTCATAACTCAACTCTACTCAATTTTTCAATACTCATGGCTGATCTCTGGTACAGATACATTTTTTAAAACACAAAATAGTGTCCCATTTAAATAACAAAAGAAAAGCCAACATGTTGCATTTACATCTTTTTATTTTTTTAGGCATTTGGTAATTATCATGTAGAATTGCACGCATGTAGAATTATTATTTTCCTGTATCTATATTAAATCCAAATTTAAATCCAACAGGAATACGTTTTGGGGGCTTGCCTTCTGGATTTCCTTGTCCAGGATGGTGATGATGATCGTGATGATGATGGGGATGTTCATTTTCATCAGGCTGTTCCTGTTCTGCTGGAGAAGCC
This sequence comes from Tachina fera, assembly GCA_905220375.1. Classification (NCBI taxonomy): domain Eukaryota; kingdom Metazoa; phylum Arthropoda; class Insecta; order Diptera; family Tachinidae; genus Tachina; species Tachina fera. The sequence goes on along the minus strand of LR999967.1, from coordinate 94,215,357 downwards.
GGTTCTGCATCTAATTCGGATTCCGGCTGTTGATCCTCAGCAGCATTATCCTGTTTAAAAATACATATTTAAATGAAACGGGAAATTATATTTTAAGCAAATTTATCTCTGTATGTATATACCTCAGCTCGTGTTAAAGCCAATATGGCTAAAAGTCCCACAACTATTACGATGCACTTCATTGTTAGCAGTTATCTATTTTTGATTGGACTAGCTGCAATTATTTATATAGAAGTTTGATAGATAAGAAAATATAGGAAGTAATGTAATATACTAGTATGTAACTATTTCTAATTTTTATTTACAAATATTTAATCATTAACTTATTAATTTATAATGAGATGTATTTAATTAGCTCTTAATTAACTTTATAGTTTAATTAATAATCTATTGAAATCGCTAATAGTTAAAAGATGCAAACAAAATTTTTTATTTATTTATTTTGCGCTACAAAATACATAAAACAATTTCCAACTTAATGTATCTAAAGATCCAAAAAAAATTAATGCGTCATTTACTTCTCGTATAACAGTCACAAGTCAACAAATTTCAGATGCTGATTAGTGACAAACAACTATTGTTACTGTACAAATGACGCATGTATCTAACATAAAAACAAGAATAACGATATTTAATATTCTTCAAGAAGACTGTATTGCAAAAGAAATTGATGCGGTATTTAGAGACTTGTACAGATAATTGATTCATAAAAAAGCAATAACACTTTGATCATTTTGAGTTGTGACTGTTTATGATTTAGTGTGCGATGTGATATATACATAAGTCCTTAAACAAATTAAACAAACATGAAATACCGAAGTATACCTATTTGAAAATTTTGCTTGTTTTTATGGTTAAGCATTGTCTATATGCATTTCGTTTAAGCTTGTTTTGTAAAGATTTTTGTTTGAAGCCTTTAAACTTATTATGTTTGAACTCGTAAATTATGATTCTCAATAGCGTATTAAGAGTATAAAACAGTGAAGCCTGTTTGGCCAAAAACCAAAATAAGTAACAGTTACATTTTCAAAGTTTTGCGCGTTTTATAAAAAACATTTTGATTAAAATAAATCAAAAAGATTTTTTTTTTAAATTTATAAAAGTGGAATGCCGATAATTCGTAATCGAAGAGACCGACTGCTATTTTACGAGTTAGATGAGTTTTCGAAATAAAGAAACAATGGCAAGACTGTTGGTATTTTAGAGATGGTAAAATTGAGCTTTCATTACAAAAAAACTTGCAGCAAATTGAAATGAGATGAATCAAAACAATTCACATATTCCATTTGCAACAAAAGTTGCGGCTATAAAGCAGAAATCTAGACAAAGAACATTGAAGAAGAAGCTGTAGTGGCCTTCGAAAACAGTTAGTTGTTCCGTTCTACTACGTGTTTGTCAGAATATTTACAATTAACTTTGGTGTTATTTGTTCATTAATAATTATCACATGTAATTTGGCTTACAAAACGATACATAAATATATAGAAACAAATGAAGTTCGAACAATAATAGTAAAAAATCCAGCTAAACCCCTCAATAATCAATTTCAATGTATTTTATTAAAAAATATTTTACTGAACAAGTAAAATATAATTTTGGGATTATTAGTGCGTTTACAAATTTTAAACTTAAATTGTAAAAATTCCCATAAAAACACTAATTAATAATAGTAAAAATTAACTAAGAGTAGGATTTAATTAGGTTAAAATAAAAAAGAAACTACGCCAATCTATAGCGTTTTTCTCAAGTTCAACAGTTTCATCTTAAAATCTAGGTAAACAAGGTTTGTTTAACCTTTTGCGGCAATTATTTTGCTTCATATGTGTTTCATGTTAATCTAACATGATTTACAGCAATCTTGAAAGAACATTTTTTTTAATTTTATATAATTTTATTTTATCTTGATTTAACATTACCGTACTGTTAAATAAAAAAGTTATTTCAAGTTTTATTAATTATTTAACTTTTACATGTGTAAACAGGCATCAGAAAAAATATATACGATATATTAAGTACAAATAACCCAAAAATTTTCTGTACAGATCCATGCAACAACTTTTTGAGTAACAATTGCATGAATGACTTGTAAATTGTCAAATATTCTCGTAATATAAAAAAACAATGTTTTTTGGATGGCGTTCGAAAAGAAAAATTTAAAGTATTTTTTTATATACATACATAAGAATATATAGAGCACAATATCTCTGAAAATAGAGGCGCTAGAAAAGTAATAAACCTATTTCTTTAATCAGCGAAAAACACATAAGGATTAGTTATACTAGGTAAAAAAAAAATATAATCAAAAAAATTTTGAGGATTAAACTAAAAACACACGATCCTCACAGCAACAGTAATATATCCTGATATATTCATCAATGAATGAATTAAATGAAAGAAATTTTTGTGTAGAATAATAATTCAGGAAGTATTTTTAAGTTTGGAGACCATTCGTGAAATATTAACGAAATAATACAAAAAAGTGGTGTAAATTATGCAAATGCTAAATGTCACTATATCCTTAAAACTAAAGCTGATAGAAAAAAAAACTAATGACGCCATCGTAATAAGGAGTTAAAAATACATAAGGATCGGCCATTTTTATTTAAACATCATAAAAAATCACTATTTTGTTGCGCAGTGTTGTTTAACTTTAACTTTCATTTCGGTTTTTTAAAAACCGTTTTTCGGAATTGATTTTGAATTTTAATATTTTTTTTGGTTTAATATACTTATAATAAATTATTTTAATTAAGAAAAAATGTATACATTCTATTAAATTTTTAGGAATTTTGGTTATTAATAGGAAAAGGATTTTTATGTGTTTAAGATCGCGGAGCCCATACTTAATAATATAAATATGCATAAGAGTAAAACTTAAAGTTTAAATTACTATTTACTGTCCAATTTTTCCACGTTTAATTGTTTCGTCTTCTCAAGCCATAGCATGACATGGACATGACGTCGGCGGAGCAAGTGTGGAAAAATCATAAATTTCTTTGTTGTGGTGAATACGTGCGATGTCCATGTTCAGGCACTTCAAAGTATTTTGTCAATTTTTTTCTGTCTCTTTTCTTTCTATTGCAAATGGTTGTAGGCAGCATATCTTATGGAGAACATGGTTGCTCAGACATATGTTCAGGCATCCATATCAGAGCATGGGCTAAATTTGACATGAACGATCTCCATTAGACATTTGCGATTTCAGACGTGATGCCCATATAAAGGTCATGGCTAGTGGAGACCGCTACTTTTGGTAGAACCCGTCAAATTGATTCAAAATTGTCAATATGACCTGAAATTGCAAAAACTGGAAATCATGTGTGGACTTAAAATACAAAGCCGGTGAGTCATTTTAGACGCCCTTTCTATCTATACTTTATGTTTCACCAAAATCATTTGACTAGTTTTAGAGATACAGAAATTTAACTCTACCATCCCCTCGATTCAAGACTTGAAACCCTATGCTGCCTTTAAATTCTTTTAAATGCATATCTATGCTTACACTTTCATCAAAATCTGTTGGATAGCTTCGGATAGTGTGTTTTGATCCTAGTTTTAAAAATATATAAAGCACGTGTAACCTTTTAGACGCAGATGTATCTACGTTTTTATTTTCAGAGAAGCAGAAATTGCCCTTTTTCCCCTCTTCGTCCTACTTTTCTTTTATAAATAGAAAGAGTACGTGTTTAATTTAATTTCACAAAAACCACCTGAATAGTTTCGGTGCAATCGAAAATGCAACCCTGCCACGACTTAGTCCTATTTAAAAAAAAAAATAATATCTGAAATTTTTTTCGTCTGGCAATTCAGTTTCAATTTTATTTTCAAATAAAAAGGAAAATTTTAAACTTAATATTAATTAGCTTATGTCTGTGGGCCTGCCTCTACTGTATTTCCTTGTCCAAAATCAAACTTTATGTCGAAGAAAACTGGTTGGCGCGGAGGATGACCTCGTGGTGGATGTCTACCAGGTCTTCCTGGCCTTGAAGGTCTGCCGGAGCCCTCAGGACTTGGTCGTATAGGTTCATCAGCTGCAGGACTCTCTGGTGATTCTGCCTCAGATTGATCGCCTTCACTTAATTCTTCGGATGGTGATGTCTTTGAATCAGTTAGATCTATTTGATTGGATTCATCCTACATTTACAAATGGAACGTTATTTGTTTTGTTTTGTTAAATAGAAAAATTTAAGCGTTAGAAGAGTTCTTACTTCAGCTTGGATTACGGCTGATAGAGCCAAAACAATTGCAATTGCAAAGAATAACTTCATGATTGTTGAGTGTTAAGTTAGGAATGAAACTTGATACCACTTTTATATGCATCTAACTCATCTCGAAATGTTATTCATATTTGCTTTATTTACTGCTTAAACAAATAAATAGATCTTGTTAGAAAAGTAAATGTTTTATTACATTTATTCAGGTGCTTTTTCTTTTTGCAAATATATTAAGAAAGTCGTAAAATAAATTTTTACAGTCTTATTTATAAAAATTAAAAAGGCTTTATAAAGCTTTAAAAAAAATTCTTTTAAAAACCCTTTATAAAGACTTTTTAAGTTTTATAAATAAAGGCTTTATTAGTCTTTACTTTCTGTTACAGTTCTGTGCTGTGCCGTTCTGCTTCTAAATTTGAGTACTTACTTTTCTGTAGTAACTTATCAGCTGTTTCTGACCAGAAGGGTCGCAGTTTTCCATTAAAGTGATGAGTTTTGCATCGTTCATTGTTAAGTTTCAATATAATTTTATATTTTTCTTTTTTAAATTAAATTTTTAAATTATAAAAGCATACTCACAATTTATTTCAAAATATTTTTATTTAATTTATGCTGTCACTTACAATTACTTAAAAATTTTTTGATTTTCACATGTTGAAACGAAACAGAAAAGCTAACGACTTGTATTAGATTTATATAAACAAAAAGGAGTCAGCTGATTCGTAACAGAACAGAAAGTAAAAAAAACTTAAAATTTTTTGGAATCTAAAGGGCCGTAACTCCATGCATTTTTATTCAATCAATACATTAAAATAATAGGCTGATAAAAGAAAAACATATCTTTGCAATGCTATTAAATTTGCCAAATTTTAATAAACAGTATTCAAGATGTTTGGAAATATCTTTGTTAACTGCCTAAAAACACATTCTTCGCGAATATCTCGAAAACGCTTCTTAAGAAAAATAAATGAGTGTCATATTCGTGTTCAGCGCCCCTTAATTAGCTAAGAAAACATCTAACTTTTGAGATTATGGCAACAAAAAGGTGAAAATTTGTTGTATAGTGTTATAGAAATTTTTTTTTAATATTTGCGTCAAAAATTTTTGTACAAAATGCGACAGACTCTCACTCAGTGAGGATCAATAGGATTATTTCTACAAAGCGCTTGGACCTTGTTTCGTAGCAGCTGACGACTAGTAAGCAAAACATAAGTTCTTGAGTTCACGTCTTATTATACCTAGAGGTGGAGTGTTGACCAACACAATTTAAAAAATGGACTTGGTCGTCATTTCTAGTCTCATGAAAAATATTTCTAGGGATTTAATTCTTGTAGAAGCTTCTCTAGATCTCTCTTCCGTTCACTCTCCCAGTATCGTTACAATCTGTAACCCACCCATATGTGAAGATGATCGTTTTAATTGGCTGCGGTTTAAAAAACATCTCAGGAGTCATTGTACGGAAAACATAAACAGGCTGCTGAACATGCCACTACGTATCACCAGCAGACTGGGTTTACTTATTCTAGGAATATTGCACGCCTCCAGTGTCAAAAAATAAGAGATAAAAGGGATTGGCAACACCAGAGATCACCCCAATATAAAATAAGACTTAAAGAGTGCACTAAACGACTTCAATCAAGACCTGCTGGTATCAGAAAAAAGTGTATCTCTTAAAAATTATCTAAAAGGTCTTGATGTCACTCCAGCAACCAATTACTTGTGGCACGCTACTAGAAACCTTAAAAAACTGTTGAGTTCTTTTCGACCGGAGGTTGGGCAAGAAGCGATACTGAGAAAGGCAACATATTTGGTGAGCATTTGAAATACGTATTTATAAAAACACATGTACTAGTGTTGCTGATTTGCTGAGTGTAGTTGCTCGGCCCCTCGATATTAAAAATTTTAAAATTTAAGATAAGTGATGTACAAAAACTAATTGCTAAACTCAATCTGAATAAAGCTGCAAGTATTGATGGAATTAGTAACCAGATGCTGATTAAGTTGTCTCGTATTGCAATTAGAATCCTGTTATTTATTTTTAATGCAATATTACGACTGGAGTATTATCCAAACCACCTAGGTCAAAATAATTCCAAAGCCGGGCAAAGATGTTACCAAGACTGGCTGAGTTATATAGACCAATAAGTTTACTATCAACAATGTTACTTATTTTCGAAAAGCTGCTCATGACAAAATTGTATGCAATTCTAAATGATAGTGGGTAAACTCCAAACTATCAATTTGGTTTTAGAAGCCTGCATAGCACCATTGAACAAACTTAACAGGTTGGTTCAGTTTATAAGAAGAATATTTGAAGAGAAGAGTATTGTTCTACCCTCTTTAATGTTGTTTGATGTTGATTTGATAAAATGTGGAATGAAGGCCTAATTTTAAATTTGAATACATAACTACCAATTAACATTCTAAAGGTTTTGGAAAGTTATATTCTAGCCCAAAAGTTCACTGTTGCGGAAGGAGACTTCTTGAGTGTTTTGTATTTGATCTATACTTGTGATATGCCTGTGAGCAGTAATATTCACACTTCTAAATTTGCCGATGATACAACCTGCCTTAGTTTAAATGAAAAACCTTACAAGGCATCTCTATATCTTCAGGAATACATTACACAGCTGGAACTTGGGCTAAACTTATAAAGAATCAAGGTAAACGAACGAAAGTATGTTCAGGTAACATCTGCTCTGCAAAGAGATACTTGTTTCTCCATTTGAATCAACAATCAAGTTGTTACTCAACATTCACAAGTGAAATACCTTAAAATATATACCTTGATGAAAACACCAAATAAAACTTAAATTAACTCAGATACATTGGCTGATTGGTAGAAATTCAACCTTCAGTATAGATTGTAAGCGCTTTAAAATACAAGTCGATGTAGTGAGAATCCAACGAAGGCAAAAGAAAATTTTAAAGTTAATATCATTCAAATTTACATCGTGATCTAAATAAACCACTTGTGACTGCTGAGATAGGATAGGGCATTGGGTCAACATAGTTGCCGCTCTTGTCTATCCAACCTCATATGCCTTATATCCGCATGTATGTACACAAATATGTTTTATATAACTCCTGTTATATATTCATAAATATTTGCTAAACTTAATCAAATAATCATAGTTTTGTTTACTAGGAACAGTTTAATAACTAACAAAAATATATTGCCATAATAGAAAGAAAAAATTCTATGAAATGAACTGCAATAATATTTATTAAACATCTTGACTGTCTTTTGCACAATTAGCTGCCATCTAACTTCAGCTGTTAAAACTTCAAAAATGTCTATTGTTACAAAAAATTTTATATACAAACATATAATTAGTTAGTTACATATGTATATATATAAATAAGTATGTACGTATGAATTCGTAATAAATAGTTAATAAAAATTAAGATAATGAACTATTTTTTAGTTGCGTTAAGTATTTTGGCTCTTGTGATTGTAAGTCAATCTGATGGTAGTCCTGGAATAGAACGTAATACTGCTGTAGTCGAAACGAAATTAGAAGATAACAGCCATCATGATATTTATAAGCATGACGGAAAAGAAAATTTGATTGAAATTGTATCTGATGTTGAGAAAAGTGAACCGAAACAAGAAAACGGTGATAATAAAACTGAAGACCAAGTCTTAGATAACTTAAAACATGATGATAATGCAGTTAATAAATTAAAGGAAATAATTAATGAAAATCATGATCACGAATCCCAGCAGCGGGAGCATAATTATTTAGATGTATTAAATCATAATGATCATGGAGATAATAAAAGAAAACAGGACGCTGATGAGAATCAAGGAAATAGTGATGATTTTGAAATAAATAAAATTTTGCATGTAAAATATGATGAAGATGATGACTACGCTGAAGATGATTATTATGATGAAGATGATGACTACGCTCAAGATGATGATCGAGATGATTACTACGAAGAAGATGATGGTGAAGGTGATTATTATGATGAAGATGATGACTATGCTGAAGATGATGACTATGATGAAGGTGATGACTATGCTGAAGATGATGACTATGCTGAAGATGATTATTATGATGCAGATGCTGACTACGCTGAAGATGATGACTACGCTAAAGATTATTATGATGATGAAGATGATGACTACACTGAAGATTATTATTACGATGATGATAATGATTACAATGAAAATGATGATGATGACTACGAAGATGATTATTAAAACGAAGATGATTATTTCTATGAAGATAATGACTATTATGAAGACGATAATTAGGATAAAGTTAACGATTAAAATTAGTATAATGACTACGAATTAGATTATTATGGTGGGGAATACTATGATGCAGAGGAAAATGATGAAAAAACAACATAGTGTATAACACATTATGCTTATTTGAAAACATTAAAGCTTAAACATGTGTATGAAATTATTATGATGTAAAAGAATATTAGCAAAATTAAAACATCCAAAGTAGTTATTACAATCCAATTATTTTTTCTTCTTTCTACTATTCATCGGTTTGGAAATCATGTTCGAAATGATCAGAAAAATTAAATTGTTATCTAAATGATATTTAAAATCTTATTAAAGAATATTATTTGTAGCTGAAACATTTGCAAAGATAAGATTTATTTCATTTAATTACTTTGTATGAGGAGTTTCCTTTCTCCCGGTATTTTAAAATAGTTTGCACCTTGCTTTCAAAAGAATCCATACCAAATTTCAAGACTCTTGCTTTTAAGATATAATATTATTATTACTTACTTTGTATGGGGAGAGCCTCTTCTCCCAAATGCGATAGACTAATATTTTGAATTACCCTGCACCTTGCTCTCAAAAGAGTCAGTACCAAATTTGACTACTTTGACCCCTAAAGTTTTCGAGATATATGATATTTCGTTCGTATGGGCGTGTCATAGCCTATTTAGGGGTATGAAAAATATATTATGACCTATTCTCAGACCTCTTCAATACAAATACAAACTTTCATAAAGATCAGCCAAGCCATTTCGCAGGAGTTCTTTGTAATTTAACTCCTCCAAAATGGCTTGGTTAAAGTTAAATACCTACCCACATTCGTTACGTTTTTTCATTAAATATGTACTTACTGCCTTATCCATAAAAAATATTTCTGTTTAATAAAAGGTTTATGAAACAAATTTTCTAAGGAAATTTGATAAATAAACCTTTTATAAAATCAAAATATTTTTTTATGAATTAGGTCCTTATAAGGAGCCAAAGGAACCAATATACATTTATATACATTTACATACATACTTAGGGAATTCACCAATGAGTATCTTAAAATTTTAATGTGGCAACATTGTGACGTCTTAAAATTTTCATCGTGAGCAGGCAACAATATAAAACACAGAAATTTTTAAATTAGAAATATATTTGTTTAGTTAAATAGAGTAATAGAGTACAAATAGATTTTGTTAAAGTGAAGGTCCTTGTAAAAATATTTTAGTATGTAAGGAGTAGTAATATAGCGAATGTCAATTTTTGATATTCGCGAATACGAATACGAATACGAATATTTCAAAAGATTTTCGCGAATACGAATATTTGAAACGATATTCGCGAATACGAGTACGAATACGAATATTATATGCAATATGAAAATTTAAAAAATTGTTATGAAAAAGGACTTCACACTCTTGTTGGCGTACTTTAAAGTTAATAAAAATTACCCAAAATTTTAATGATCGTCATTGAATAATATATAAAAATGATACAAATCACAAATTTCTATAAAAAAAATTAATGTATTTGTACAAACAAAAATGTTTAGTCATTTATTTAAATTTCTTTTAGAATTTATTCATTTATTTATTTAATTTCCTTGGCGAATACGAATACATTCGTATTCGCCTGAAAATGGCCGAATATTCGACAATTCGAATACGAATATTCGTGCATCACTTGTAAGTAGTATAGTAGAAATGTATTTAGTTTCAATATTAATGGCCAAATTTTGTAAATAGAAAAGTTTTTTTCGTTTTGAAATTTGTATGGAAAAAATATTTCTTTAAACGAAATTTCGTTATTTTTCATACAAATTTAAGACGTTTAGAAACGAAATTTTTTACAAAATCTGCCCTTAAGACTGAATTGTATATATGGATTGTTTGGGATTCAATAAAAACTAAACTAAACTAAATTAAACATTATTTTGGGATAAATTTATATAAATAGCGTTTGTTCTGCAAAATGCCAAAAAACAGTAAAAATACAAATATATTTTCATCAACTACACCTGCTCTGACAGTTTTAATTTGTTTAGTTTAACATTACAATATTGCCCTATTGAAAATGGTATACATTTTATACTTTTAAATTTGCCACATCGTAATACATATGATTTACATACAGTTACACAAAGAAATTAACATAAAGGTCAACAAACTTCTCCAAAGCATTGAAATGTTTGTCATGTTTATAGTAGTATGAACTTTATACACATGTTTCAATTAGTTAAGGAAATTTTCCCACTCATTTACTGCATGTTTGCTTATATACATTGTTGCAGACAATTTTAAATTATGTATCTCTCATTAGTTATTGATCTTTTTAAGTTGCGCTCGGTTGACAGTTCGTTTTGCGCGTTTTTAATTATTTGTAATGTTAGTGAAAATGCAGTGATTTTAATAAAATTAGCTTTGAATTAAAGCTGTAAGAAAATATAATAAAAGTATAGAAAAATTAAAATTATTGGTCTGGTGCCGAAAAAGTTATGGGCTTGTAAATAGTCCTATTCAATTATAAGAAGAATACCGTATGATTCTGTAAAGTATGTCTGTATATATGTATGCATGTAAGTATGTATACTAATAATGTTGTTGCTTATTTTTGATATTTATGAGAGAGTACAGAAGTGCATGCAAGAATTGATACAAAACCAGTGTTGCCAGTTTTTTTTCTATAGCTTATCCCCAATTTTTGATATCTCATCCCCAAAAATTCCCAAATTGATATTTTTCATACAAATTTTTTCTTTTGTGAAAAAAATAAAAAATTTTTAATATTTTTTTTATTTTATTTGAAAAATAATGACAAAAACAACAAATTTTTATTTAATAAAATTCATTTCTATCGATGGATACGAGTATATTTATGTACGTTCATATAAATTTAATTTGTACTTATGAAAAACTTGTAAAGAAAAAATTACACATAGTTTAACTTACACCAGTATAAAAAAAAAGTTTACCATTTCAAAAACTTCAGAATCGAAATCTTCTTATTCACCGGCCTCAGAAACTTTGTTGTATGTACATAGTACTTGTATTAAAAAGTTTTAGCATTTCAGCAGAAGGATTAAATTTGTCACAACCAATTGAATTATTTTTAAAGAAGTGCTTTTAAAAGGTTGTAATGCATTTTGTTGAGTATTTTTGTTTTGGTAGCATTCATTATTCGTTAATCTGCCATTGAACTTCTTTATTAGAAACCATACGCTAGTAACACACATTTTTAGACTTGCCAGACGCATATTTCTTAGTTCAAAAATCATTCTTGTTTGACCATCAGTTACACAAAAAATCCCCTCAAATTTGGTTACATCCCCAACAAATCCCCAGATCCCCAAAACAAAATTTTCATCCCCAATCGCGAAAAAAATTCCCAATTTGGGGACATATTGTTGCGTTTTCTGTTTTGTGACCAGCGTGACAGATGACATTTTTCAAAAGGTAGCACCAAATAGGGGATTTATAAAAAAAGGGGCAATATTAAAAAAAAAACGTGACAATTACACTAAACTTTTTATTTTTACTGTAATATTACATAATTCACTTTAATAAAAGGGGGACCAAAAGTGTCTAGGCAGTAGAAAAAGTGCAATTTGCCACTTTAGTCGGTCAAACGATCACGCTGTTTGTGACACGAGGAAGCAGTGTTGCTACAAACACTGCTAGGAAAATCAGCACTTGAATTTGATTTTTGGTATGCATAGGAAACGTTGTAAAAAAACAAAGTGTATGTATTTGAAATCTATTTTAAGAACATTTTGTATGAACAATTATAACAATATACATACATACATTTTAAACTAATTTTAAATTTTATGAATGTGAGGAAATCGGTATAATCTATATGCTTGCAAAAGATCTTCATAGGTAATCTTTTTGATGAGATATTTTTAGATTTAATTGAACTGTAGTGAATTTTAATCAGAAATAATTTCTTATTCGGCCTTAAGTTTAGTAATTTCAATTCTTTTTGAGTGAAATATTTTTATTAATTAATGTGAGTTTCTAAAGAAGAGAAGAAAAATTAAACAGCCAACGCACTTCATCAGGGTGGCGTTGGCTAAAGTAGTTAGCACGTTGACTACAAAGCCGAAGGTCCTGGGTTCGATCCCGGTTTCCGACATTCATTAAAAATAACAACACCACGCATTTCTCTGAATTTAATTCGCCTCATTTGACACCAGAAGATGCTGCAACACTGCATTATCAAAAAAAGCGTGCAAAAGAGCAGAGTTGTAAAAGAATGAAGCCTTTCTCTATCTCTTCTTTCAAAAAAACCTGTCTTCTCTATCACTATCCCTTCCCTATCACCCTCTCTCACTATCTTCTCTGCAACTTACAGGTAGCACAAAGGGACCATTATATTGGACCCAAGTGAGCTGGACTCTAAATTTCACACTCCCTTACCAGCAGCCTGCTAACCTAACCTAACCTAATCTAACCTAACGCACTTCATCTGCACCCTAGTCTATCTTTATGAAACGGAATATGAGAAATAATTGTTGTGTATACAATTGATTTACCTTTGGTAAACACATTTATAAGTATCACTATTCATTTTCTGTTTTTCCATTTTTCTCTTTAGGTTAGCACGAAGTTATATTACTCTACCTAAGTATGTTTAACTATTCTTTAAATCATAATAAAAAAGGAAAATATATTTTTAATTCAAGCCCGTTTAGGCTTTATTGGAAAGAAAATTTTATGAAATTAATGTTTTTCAACAACTTTTCGAATTCTGACCATCATCGTTTTTGAAGACATATGGGCCAATGACTCCACCAGACCATAAAGCGCACCAAACAGTAATTTTCTGTGGATGTAATGGTGTTTCGATTCTCTCATTCCAAATGCTTATTTATTTACGTAACCATACGATCAGGAATGGGCTTCATCGATTAGGTACGCCATGAAATGGAAGACGTGCACGATGAGTTTGACGAATAGAACAATTATTAATTTAGATTAGAAATTTCAACAATTTGCACGCGTTGCTCTGGTGTACGTCGATTCATAACACTGGGTCTTCACTTAGCAATATCGATTGCGGCAATTATCAAATTTGATTGCGTCCATGAAATTTCCTACATGTAGACAGCGGTTGCTATAAGTGTCAATTCATTGCGCAATGATTGCTGTGCTGATTCGAGCTTTTATTGCCAAGCAATCTGTTGTCACTTTTTTTTGTTTTTTTAATTAATTTTTGCAACAGTGGATTCTATCTAAATATAAAAACACATCATTCTAAAATATAATAAAAGAAAACATTTCCATACGTGTTCTCCGCCTAAAACAAGAAGCAAAAAAAAATTAAATTATTCTGCAGACGTTGGGCCTGTTCGTAAATGCATCATGAGAGCAAACTTTTATAGAAAATGCAATATAATGCTAGGAACACAATTGGGACGAACGACGGATTTCGTCCAAGTCGACGAATTCATCGATAAGCATTCGCTGCGTAAATTCGTCGTGTGAAGCACAATAACGACAATGTACAGAAACAGAGAGAGAAGGAGAGAATTTTCTCTAAATTTTGTTTTTTCGTCGTTCGTCGGCGTACAAAATAGAAATAAATCTATCTAAGAGTTCGTCACGCACGACGAATTTCGTTGTACGTCGGTGTTGTGTTCATTTTCATATGCACAAATGTGTTTTACTTTTTATGACGAAAGTTCGCCCCGAAAAATTCGTCGTTTGTCCCAGTTGTGTTCCTGGCATAAGTTCGTGGATTCCAGTTTAATGGAACTTCATAGCAAAGTAAACACAAAGCAACAATCAGCTGTTAAATGAGGGCTCAAATAAAGCAGTGATGCCAACTCAAAGCTATGACACTCTATAAAAAAGTCCTTTATTTGACTCGTAGTTTTGTTACACGCATTTATTCATATAAAATTTTTTAATTTTCGGCTACTGTCATATCTTCAATGAAACTCCAGGTACTAAATCGATGGTCAGATAACAAAAATAAGTTAAATAAAAGCTTTGCGCTTTTACATATGTAAATATGTACGTATGTATATATCTGTGACAAAAAGGAAAAAGTGCTTACGTCGACTTTAGCTTACTTTTCCAATTTAATACTATACGTGTGCAAATTATTATTTTGTCTATCCGAAACAGGAATATTTTAAAAAAATCACTAAAAGCTTAAAAGTGCTCTTCTGAGAAACACTTAAGTTAGACTTAAGCACATTTTTCTTACAAATCCTTACAATATCATCACTGGAATCTCATATATATTTTATTTGACAATCTGACGATGGTCCCGGTTTACACACTTCAACTTTTGTTGATCAACTCGCAATTCGGCTGCAAGAAAAATAGAGATATTTGTATTTCCTTCTACGCCTTTCTTACATTTGAATTAGGAGTTGAAGGGTGTCAAAAGGGACTAAGCAACTTGAATTCAGCATAATCAAAGTAATTTTTATCCTAGGCTGTTCACACCATGTTGAGTTTTAGGACTAATAGAGGTCTTCTTTTGATCACTTCTTCTTTGGGATTAAAAACTGCTTAAAAAAAGTAAATTGCAAATGAAATTTTTTAATTTTTTTAAGAGTTTATCATATAACAGCTTATGCAAATATAAGATTTAAGTTGTAAACCTTTGAATTAGGTTCTTGTTGGGGTATTTGAAGTGGCTGACCCCAAATTTGTGGATTTGTCGAATCATCAGGCCAACGGTTATTTCCATTATTAAAGCCAAAAATTGGGTTTTGTGAATATCCACCGTAAGAGTCATAATTACCACTATAGGGATCAAATACCAGGGGTCCTTCTGTAGAGAAACTCAATGGGAATGCATTATAGTAATCAAATAAAACTTGTTTTATATCTAAAAGACTATTATCCGGATCTTCACTATGTGGCGGCTCGTTTTCATCTTCATGCGGCACTTCGTGATTTTCGCTTTCCTCCGCTTCCGGTTTCTTTTCGGCTATACTAGCGGCATTCTATTAAATGATAAAAATACAATTAAGAAAAGGATACTATTGCCTGACTTTAGATGGAAGAGACACTCACTGCCTGAGATAAAGCAAAAAATGCAAAAACTGCCAAAGTTGTTATCAAGTACTTCATGTTAAAATTTTAATACCTCCACGATTTTACTTTAAATGCTATTTATATGATCTTAGCCAACTCAATAATAATTACAGTCACTTAGGACTTTTTTATATTGATTTGCTGTAAATGAAAATTAATTAATTAAGTAAATATTATCCATAACTTTTACAAGTGTTTTTCTAAGTATGTAAATATTTTTATTTAATTTAATTAATTAGGTGTTATTGATGCAAAACTGCATATTGATTATATATCAAAACAGTGCCGTCAAGTCAACTGATCCGACAGTTATGCTGAGTACATATCTGGCATTTCTTGTGTTGTCATTTTGTAGTGTCAGTTGTACGCCGTTCACATTAGCCCAATTCACAATCTTGTGCAAATGGCCTTGCATCGTTGCATGTGAAAATGGTATAGTATATTGATACTCACCACTAAGAATTGTTAAGTGGTGAGTTGAATATACTATGCCATTTTGCTCATGCAACGATGCAAGGCCATTTGCACAAGATTGTGAATTGGGCTATTTTATTTTTTTATATGGAAAGAAATGCCACACAAAGAAAAATATCGAAAATGATAAACGTTGCCGCTAATACACACAATTGCGATGTCACAAAAATATCATAGTGTGTACTCGGCATTAAGCACTTAAAAATATATTTCGAATGAATTTTTATCACTTACATTTTAATAAAAATCAAATAAGAGATTGAAAATTTTAAAACTCTAAAAAGCCGGATAGAAATTCGAGTTTTGATTGTCATATGAAAAGCGGGATAACCCCGCCTAAAGCGGGATGTCTGATCAGGTTAGGTATGGCTGGGTGATTATAAGTGAAACTAACAATATGCTTCGCCAATACTAGCATTAATAAGAATGAAACCACACGAGTAAATACCATACGATACTTTTTCTTAGAAACCATTTTATTTTGGTAACGATACTTTCCTACCGAATATGAAGTAGGTATCGGCAAAAAATACTCATATCGGTCAAAAATAATAATTTTTTATTGGCCACAACAACGCTGAACATGACGCCAACTTAACAAAATTTTATTTGTTCGTCTTATATGTATATAAATTTATAGTTAGAATATGTAACAAAAAATTTTACAGAATGATGCTCGGGATATTTATTTACTATTCGCTATCATATACATATATTATATAAAATGGAATGGATAATATGTTTTGGCTGTTTGAAAATATGTTTTGTGTGTGTAAATAAAATAGCCCTGTATAAATGCAAGTGTAGCCGATTTATACTCAGAGTATTTTTATACTCACATTTGATTGTCGTTTATGCTGTGTAATTTAAAAAAATATGTATGAACATACTTGCTGGATGTTATAGTTAAACGCATTCAGTTTAATGCGTGCGTTGTGTATGTATATATAATTTTTAACCGACTTCAAAAAGAGGAGGAGGTTTAAAATTCGTCTTTATTTTGTTTAAGTGTGTATATTCATAATTCAGTACATTTTAGACCCATTGTAAACATTTTTTGTTGTTTAATAGGGTATAGGTCCCATTGTAAGAAAGTGGGTGGAGATACGCCCACAATTTTTTTTATATAGTTTTATGATATTCTACTAATTTGATTGCTGCGAAACAAATTTGGTTCTTGTAATGACATAATTTGAAAGTTCAGAAAATGGACAGGGCTACGTCTATTAAAATTTATTATAATATTTCACTTGGTTCTACTTAACCGATTCTTATGAATCTTACCACACACCTTGAGCTCTAAAATAGACATAATCCACAAATTAAAAAAATAGACGGAGTCACGAGGCGGAAACAATCCTATTAAAATTTAATTTGATATTTCACGTATGTATTTCTTCTTATCTTCTTCTATCAGATCTTTGTATTGAAGTCGGTTTTTTTTGCAAGAAAAATTGTGTTTTAATTACATTAAATCACATGAAAAACTTCACTGATACAAGTAAGCATCGATAGTTTTGATTCGACAGTGAGTAGGTATCGATACTTTCGAACCAATACCGTATTAGTATGTTTTGACTATACGTGCCTTGATCTCTATTCATGCTTCATACTCCAATCATTACCGAAGCAACTTGCTTCGCCATACAAATTTGTAAGAGTGAGTCAGGTAGATTCAATATGAATCTACTTGCGAAGCACGTAAAATTGCTATCTTCTCTAACTCTTATCGCAGCTTATTGCTAGTTTATCTGAACTAGCTATAAAAACAAAATTGGTATATGAGTATTGTTGTGTGAACAAATAACTTGTCAGATAATATGTAGTTGACTACCAAAATAATCAACTTACAGTGAACTCGCGATAATGTGAACTAATAAAAACCAAGGTAGTACACATTATCGAATTTGTTCACATATTCGACTGTAAAAATTTGTTGTGTCATGTTGTGTTTTTTGCCCAAAAAAAGGTTACAAAATATTGAAACGCTTGGTGTTTTTAACATAAAATATAATTTATTGCAAACTTAATGATTTTTTTAATTTTAAATTCAATTTTTATATTAAATATTTACTAAAAAAATAAAATTAATTACATTAATTCATTGTACAACTATTATCAGTAAAAACTAGGGGTTCACATTACTGGATAGTTTATTATATTGGAAGTTCACGTTACCGAGAGTTCACTGTATATTTAATTTGATTTTTTTGTAGACTAACTAAAAGCTAACTACAATGTTATCCAGAACTGCCTCAAAATCAATTATTAAGTTGAGTACCTGATAGTACCTACTATCAGCCAACTTGAAACTTATTTCCATTTTATATTAACATTTTACTTTTATTAGTTTCGATGGTACCTTAGCTGGCTAGCAGCGCGTTGACTATACAAGGTGTGATGATACATAATTTTAACCCCATCAAATTATTTTTTTACATTTACTGACTACCAGGTGACTTAAATAAAATCAACTTTAAGCTAGTTGAAAAGTAGTGCAGAGTGATACAACTGACTACCGCGTTGGACATTGCAATGTTAAAATAAATCTAGGCGCACGGCAGTGCGCCAGGTCAAGTTCCGACCAATGCACGCAGTGTGTATATTTACAGGAAGCCATTCGAGCTGTTTTTATGCGAATAACCTCAAATGCGAAGTTTGAAAATTTTAGAATAAAAGCTTTCTGAGATATGGAGGTGCAAAAAGTGCATATTTTAAGACACACTCACTGACCACTGACCACTGACACACTCAGCAAATTGATGAAGCACTTCCGCTAGATCTAGGTGAGCGATGAACTAAAAAAATCTGAAAACCCTAAAATTTTAACCAGGGGGCAGGGCTACGCCTATAAAATTAAAATCTGCGCTAGGGAGCTGGATTTTGGTGCACAAGTAGAATTTTGTGAGTAATCACCTAGAAAAATCTGAAAACCCGAAAATTTTTACCAAGGGTCCAGAAATACGCCCATAAGGAAATAGATAACACATTACTATAGAAATCTGAAAACCCAAAAACTGTACCTAGGAGGGCGGGGCTGCGCCCATAAGGCTCAGAATTTAAAAAACAAACCTACTGCGGTAAACTCAAGCGATTTTATTAAAATTTAGCATACATGTTGCAATAATGCAAGGCTATAAATTTTCGTTGAAAAAGTCGGCGTTAACACGCCCATACAATTTAAGCCTCATATTTCATATACTTCGGGTCAGCACATTTGAATATACTACATATTTATGTACTTATTACTATCCGTTTTCAACGAAACTCGACAGGAAAGATAACTTACGGTTACAGCAGCTATTGAGATTGAAAAAGTGGACGTTATCACGCCCATAAGAACAAAATAAATAAAATATATGCTAGTTGGCTGAAAGTTGATAAACAAGTAGGTCTAGATTAGCAACTAACTAGAAAAATTTTAAAACCCGGTGATTTTTACCATGGGGGCGGGGCTATTCCAATAAAACACACAATTAAAAGAGCAAATTTAAAATATTTATCTCAAGCGATTTTATTGAAATTTGGCACAAATGTTGGAATAATGCAAAGTTATAAAATTTCGTTGAAAAAAGTGGGTTTTAACACGCCCATACAATTTAAACCTCCTATTTCATGTACTTCGGATCAGCAGATTTAAATACACTATTTATTTAAATAAGGTAAGATGATAGTTGAACGGTGCTCATAACAAAATCTTGAGTTTAAAAAAGTGACGGAGAGTGGGGGGTAACGGCCATAACATTTCAAGCACTGAATTTGCACTAGAGAGCTTAAATTCAATACGCAAATAAATCTAAGTTAGAGATCACCAAGAAAGATTTAAAATCCTGGAAGTTTCAATTGCGGAGCATGGTCACGCACTTTAAGTTCAAAATTAAGAATTAAAGTTAAAGGATTTACGAACAGGAAAAATCTGAAAGCACCGATTGTTAAATTAGGGAAGTAGGGCCACGTTTGTAAAATTTTTATCAACATATTATACGGTAGAGAACTGAAATTTTGCAAAAAAAAAAATAGGCTTAGGTAAGTTACCAACTAGATAAATTTAAAACACAAGCTAATGTATTGAAACCTTGCATGCACATTTCACTCATGCTAGCATTTAATTTTGCGTTTTCAAAAGTACTACGACTGAGCAGACTTAAGATAAATAGACGGGGTCACTCCCACTAAAATTTACACTATATTTTACACATTTCTACTCAGATGACTGTTACAAATTAAACAAATTACTCGGTCCTTATTATGACACAATGGTGCACATATAACCCTATAACCCATAATTTTATGTAACTCTGCCTTTTGAACTGGCGCAGACATTATGAATAGAACTATAACAGACTAGAAATTTAAAGTTTAAAAAGCTTTATTAAGAAAACCTTCCAAAAAGTAGTCAGATCCTCACAAAAAAATATATGTGAAAAAAGGCCAAGTTCCTTTCCAAAATTTCGGCCATCAAAATTAGTGAGATACAAATTTTGACCTAGTTCGTGTTTGGTACAATACCTATCACTGCAATTTGGTATGCATTATATAACTTTGTAATGTTAAGGGTGTTATATAATTTCTAAATAATTTGCCAACTTGGAAATATCTTTACTCTTATAAAAAAAGGAGAAAATAATGTTTATTTGTTTATTTCCTTATATCGGGAAAAATGTTGTCAAGTAAGCACATTATCTAGAAATTATATAACACCCTTGCGATTACAAATTTATATAATGCATACCAAATTTCAGTGATAGGTATTGTACCAAGCACGAACTTGGTCAAAATTGTTATCTCACTACTTTTGATGGCCGAAATTTTGTAAAAGAACTTGGCCTTTTTTCACATTTATGTTTTTGTGAGTATAGTTGTCTTCATTGGAAAGTAATCCAAGTGTCAGTCAGCACTAGTTGCGAAATAGTTAGCTTAAAGTTAGTTTAAAGTTAACTTAGTTTCCGACAGTTCAAAAACAAACAAAAAATAGAAGATTGTTTAATGTAAATAAATTTAATTAAGTTATGAATATTATAAAAACTATAAAGTATTAAAGCTGATCAAAACTTAGAAATATCAATTCAACTTTCATAGAAAATAGAATGCTCAATTTTCAGAATGAGGGAGTTATGAGAGGATAATAATCCTGAATAGCTGATACTTGCAATAGTTTATAACAATATGAAGTACTTTCTTAAACAAATTTTAAAAAATAAAATTAAAAAAAAATTTATTCTATATACTTGTTCATGTATTATTTATTTACATTTTATTTAACCAATTTTTTTTTGCTTAATTAAAAATTATGATTAGTTCATTTTTTTATATACGATTATACAGTAAATTATATCCTTATATTTGTTTTATAACTTCAATTTAACAATTTTGCAAAAGACTTATGAAATATATTTTAGTTTTAGTTATTATTTACAAAATTTTTTCTTAAGAGACTAGTACTAGGAAATTAATTAACTTACATCTACATATTATTTAAATACGTACAATAATTACTGAATTTAGTTGTCAACATCAACAAAATATATATTTTTAAAACGATTCAGGGAGGATAAACTAAAAATGTATCTACAAAATTAAAAATTTACTCGTTACGTTATACGATACAAGGTTAAAATTTTGTTCAGTGTAATATGACTTAAATGAGAAATTTAGTGAACTATTTCATATAATAACTATTAGGCGCTCGCCCCGATGTATACGTACTCATGGGTATACCTTGAGGACCCGGTATGTGATTGTTGCTCATGTGCGAGTGCGTTGTAGATTGATTTTGGGAGCCATAGAGGCGATCTACACTAGAACTTCCGATCCCATTGGCAGACGGTTCATAGTCAACATCATAATAAATGCCGGATTGATTCTGCAAAGAAAAATTTTATTATTATTGCAAGTATGTTTTATTTATTTTATTAAAGAGGCCCTTACCGCTATGCTGCCATTGCTACGACTTTTCGGTCGTGGTACTTGAAAATTTCTTCCCAATAGATCTGTACGATCTTCCTCTTCGCTGGAACTAGAGTTTTCTAAGGTTCTCATGCCACCGGAGCGTGAACTAAGGCCCAACCTATAAATTTATTTGTTATTATTATTATTATTATTTTTTGTAATTTTAATCATAATCCAGCAAAGTGTTTTCATACCTTGGCAAGGGCACTGGCGGGGCCATGGTATTAGCTTGATGCATTTGCTGCAAAGTACTTTGCATGGACATGCCACCCATAGTACCCATGCCCATTGTACCCAGTGCCTGTAAATTGGGATATGCAAACATGGCCGATGAGGGTCTTGTGGGTCCACCAATCGGTTCCGCCTGGATTAAAGAAAAACATTATGTAGAAAGTTTTAATTTTTTATGGCAAGTGAAAACTTACCCCATAATGATTGGTTTGCGCCATTACATCAGCGATTTGAGCCCAGCGCATACGATCTTCTAAAGTTACTTGATAACCCGGTTGTGGCAAAGCGGCCGATTTCAATGGCGTCGTATTCATGTAACCAAACACCGGTGAGCCTATGGCGTTCTTTTGTTCTCTTTGCCATCTGCGAGACCACATAATTAAGCAAATCAATGTTAAGACTATAATAATAACAGCTGCAACTGAAGCTCCTATAGCTACACCCAAAACTTCGCCATCTATTTCGCATTGTCCGCCATAATGACTTGAGTCGCAAGCGCACACTTGGTTGCCCTCTTCGTTGTAGCTGCAAACGCCCCGATTGTTGCAAAAAGCCTCTGGGCATGTTTGACACTCTCTACCTGCCCGATTGGGCTGATCGTGCCAAAGATCTTTAGTGCCCTCCGGGCAAGTGCAACGAAAACTACCCCAATAATTTGCACACGTAGCAGCCGGGTGACAGTCGTTTAAGTCTTTCATTTGACATTCATCCAAGTCTCGTAAAGCTGATATTGCTCCCTCGGGAGTGCTGACGTAAAGCACTGAATTTCCTATATTATTATTGCGTCTATGCAGCACGCCTAATAAATGTTTTTGAACATCACTGCGCAAGTTGGGACGTAGTGTCTCAACGCTTTCGTCCAACTATACAAGAAAGTAATAAATAAAATAATTGCTCTAGAAATGCGTAGAGGCTTTATAATTAACCAAGTCACCTTAATTGTTAGATTGACATAAACACCACTGCCTCCAATATTTGGGTCACCGCGATAAATATTATTAACCTTGGCATCCATAAATTCATCCGAATATGGTGTCATTGACATGGCTGAATCAATCTGTGGGAACGTAAAAATTATTCAAACGCTTTCTTTTTTTTTAATAAATAATCCATTTTAATCGAAAATAATATATATTATTTTTAAATTTTTTAAACTTGGAAACGTTTTGAAATTAGCATGTACTGAACACTATTCTCTCGCTCTCGCTCTTGGTCTTTATTCTACGTTATGTTTTAGTTCCATATAAGTATGTGTATAAAGTGTTATCTCTGTAGAGACCATACTCTTGTTTGCTTTTGATTGAAGTTTCAACTTTATATGTCTTATAATGATAGTGTTGAGGCTTAATTGAAATATTAAAATTTTCAGTCACACCCGTCACAGTAAAAATGTTCAAAATTTAATTAGATTGTTACTGTACATAATAAATGCTTAATATTTTCCAAAAATAAAAAAATAAGCACAATTAATAATAAAATAAAATTTTGTGAATCTCCATTCTAATATTCGAGTAATTAGTTAAGGCCGTGTTACACTATCATACAAAGTCGTGCGATCTAGGAAAATATACAACCCTGGTGTGGTGAATTGTTATTGTCTTTATCATAACAGGGAAGTATTTTTTAGTAGATCGCACGACTTTGTATGACAGTGTATCACGGCCTTTAAAGGAAATATTTGGTCACACCAGTCACATCAAAGCTGAAACGGTATTTTTTAAATGAAAGTTGAAAGTTAAAAACGGGAACAAGGAAAGAAACTTAAAGAAAATATAGAGAGAGCTTTATAAAGAGAGAGAGAGAGAGAGAGAAAAAGAGGCAAGGAAAGAAAAAATTATATATCTAGATGAAGGGAGGCCTAACCAGGGCTGTCAGATATGGCGATTTCTCGCCAAACGTGGCGATTTTTCAAATTGTTTGGCGCCCAAATTCCTATTTTGGCGGCATGGTGATTTTTCTGACGATAAATAAATTTGTTGGCGTTTTTTATGGCTATTTGTAAAGAAAATTTAACTTCAATATTTTTCTCATTCAGGAAAATTTGTTTATTGAAGGAGTAGTTTCAAAAATAAATCCTACCAAAACTCGTCTGCAAGAAATTAAAACAAATGGATTTTGATAAGTTTTCTTTCATTAATTGTAGTTATTAATGCGTTTTGGATTTGGATGAGAGAAATTGACAAAAAAAATATTTACTGATTTCATTTCTAGTTTTGGCGATTTTCTGATGAATTTTGAAAACTGTAAACAAACAAGTAAACAAATTTATTGTCAAATATTTACTAAGAAAAACTACATAAAACAGATTTCTGGCGACTTTTGGCGATTCTTAAAATCCATTTGACGAAATATGTAGGTTGTAAAAAATCTGACAACCCTGGGCCTAGCTGCGACACATTGCCTGCGTGTTGTATTTGTAGGCGTGAAGTGAAGAGAAGCTTGCGGGGTAGCGAAAGTCACACGTACTGGAAATTGTTGTGACAATTTAAACTCTCCTTTCTCCTATATTTTTTCTCGTATCTATTTTATGCTACGTAGAAGTAGTGTTGCCAGTTAGACCGATTTTTTATAACATGCATAAAATAAACAGTTATAATATAAAAATTATAAACAAATAAAGTAACGAGAGAAAAGGAATTAATGTATTTTGGTAGGAAATTAAAAAAAAATAAAAATATATGGACATATTAATTCTACATTTCCCAAATTAATAATTAGTTCATTTATGGCAACACTGCTACGAGTGAACGAATAAAAATCATTGATCAAATTAATATCAAAAAGTGCGCGGACTATTACGACAAAAAAGTCTTCATGTAAACGTGCGTGGATTTAAGAAGGGACTCCAAAAGAGAACGTAAGCGTTATCGTAGCTAGGTCCACCCTTCATCTAAAAGGGCTTCACGAAAATTATGATGTATACAAAATCATTGGAAAAGAAAAAAATGATCGAGAAAGAAAACCAAAGAGGAGACAATGGACAATATCTAAAATTGGTAATTTTAAAATGATTCATACTAAGTGACACCCGTCACATAATAAAAGGGGTCATAAATTTTCGAAAAACATTTTTGAAAAGAAAACTTAGTTTTTTACAAGGCAAAAATATTGAATAATTTATTACACCAAAACTACTGTGTGCGTTCTACGGAAAATTTTACAGAATATATCCTTTAAAGCAATGAATTTGTAAAAGCTGCAATTTGTAAGGTCACACCCGTCACTGAACAATTTTATTGTGTTTTTTACAGTATATATCCCAAAAGCAAGAGTTTTGTAAAAATTGCGATTTGAATGTGACCTTTCATCCGTCATGTCCATTTTGAGCAGAAATCATATTCTTCCGTTGTCTATTCTCATTAAATCTTTTTAAGATTAACATCCTTGGGAACCGCAAACTTTTTTTAAGTTATAAATTTTATATTTTCGAGCTATAACAAACAATTTTAGTATCATGGTCACACCCGTCACAATGTAATTTAACCGTATGTTTTTTGTGAAAAACTTCTTCCACTGATCCTAAGAAAAATTGTTTTTACTAGTTATGTGAAAGTTTCCCCAGTTAAGCTTACGTTAAGCAGATTCTTTGTTAAATTTTTGTAATTTTTTACAAGATGTTAGATTTAAGTTTTTTTAAAACAGCTTGTTAAATTATTCATAATTGTTTTTCCTTGCTATGCATTTTAATTTAATTCCTTCTTTCTGCAATTTCTGAAATTTGCTATGCTATGTATATATTTCTACTTAAATATAGAAAAGCTCTAACTTTCTTTTTTTCATCGAATTTTTCTTGTACATATTTCGATAGCTCATCTATTTAAATATTCTTATTCGAAAAACTTACAGCACGAACAGACTCAAAACTTAGTTGGTTAAATGGTTCGCTGTTGCGATCCGCCAATTTGTTATCCCACACAATACGATGTTCGTAGATGCGATCCACGCGCATGCCAATATAAAACGATATAACTCGCCGACAAGGTTCACGATGCTTACGCCGGGAATAACCTAAAGAAACAAAAAGAAAGAAAATAAAGAAACCCAATTTTTTTTTTTCAAATTCAACGATACTTGCCTGCTCGGCAGTGACAACTTGATACGCCATTTTCCGTTTTGCAATGTTCGTATTGCGCCTGATCACATGTCGAGTCGTCTCCAACAATACAGGTATCAATGCGGACTGGCGGTTGAGTAGTACGTGGCCTGTAGTGAGGTCTAGAAGCTGCTGCATTAGTAGTTGCTGTTGAATGTTGTTGTGGTTTGGCCTGTTGTGGTTTGTTTGTATGTATATCGACAACTTCTGTTTCTGCTATGCCATAACCCGGTAAAGGAGCATTTTGTTGGGTTACTGGAGACACTCCAGACACTCCAGACACTGCTGACACTGGAGACTTAGCACTACTACCACCAAGTGCACTGCCCGTACTAGTAACTGGCTTAGATGTTGAGGTCGTACCAACGGCTGGAATTTGAGGTACAGCTGTGGCTGGTGTTGAGGATAACTGAACGCCGGTGGGAGGATCTGTGGGATCACCAAAAAGATTGATGTAAGTACGTTTACCATCTATGGAAACAAAACCATCTTCACCTGAAGCAGAGATTATAATATCTGTACCAGGCTGAGCGCCTGCGTTGCTAGCCGCAGTACCATAAGAGCCAAACGGTTTAATGTTGATTGTTTGCTGTGAGCCACCCTTAGAGCCGGGCCCTTGTATGGCGGACAGAGTTACATCGAATATTTCTCCATAACCTGGTGGCAAATGTTGACGGGTTGGTTGTATGGTGGCGGCTGGTCCAGGATTACGGGACACTTGTGTTTGGGATGGACGCTGTGGACGAAGACGTATGCCTGGCTTAAATTCTGGATCGTCTAAAACAATGCCTGGTCTTGGCTGGTACTGGGCTGGTGGCTGCGGCGGTGGTGTTGGAGTTGGCGTTGGCGTCGGCGTTGTAGGATTTGGATGTTGGTTCTTAGAGGTGGGTGCGGTTTCAGTTGTAGTTGTGGTGGTGGTGGTGGTAGTAGTAGTGGTTGTGGTAGTAGTATATGTATTAGTAGTTGTGGTAGGTGGGGGAACAGAGGTGATTTTTGTGGGAACAATGGTATTGGTTGGTTCAGTGTTAAGCCTTGAACTGCTTAAATTTGTTCCTTTATATTCGCTCGAAGTTAAGGGTTTTGTAGATATGGCAGATGAAATTTTAGTTTTTGAGGAAGTGGACGCAATGGCGGTAGTTGCTTCCACTTTCATGCTTGATAATTCCTTAGTTGCTATTTCCAGCTCTGGCGTTTTGCTAGCGGTTACAAAAATGACTTCGTCTGTGGAGGGATCAATGCCATCCGTGTTCTCAGTAGGATCCATAGGCATAGCCATGTAAGTGGAAGACATATGCATCACTGTATGCACCTCAGAACTTGTCTCCACTATAGTGCTATAGTTTGAAGGATTCTTTTTCTTGTCACTGGTTTTGTGCTTGTTATTCTTCTTTTTAGTAGGATGTTCTTCCTTCTTAGTTGGTGCAGGTGGTGGTTGAAGCTCTTCCTTTATTTTATCAGCCGAAGTATTGGAACCCTGAGCATCTGTATCGTTGTCAGAGACCTCAATGTATTGCGTATTTAAGTCTTCATTCGAAAATTCAGAATCTAAAGAGGTGTCTGTAGGCACAGGACCATCTTTGGTGTCATGATTATCTTCAGCAACTAATGGCATTTCCACAGACCCAGTAGCATGCATATTTGGTATGTTTGGAATTTGCATTTCATCTTCTTGTGGTGGTTGCATTTGTGGTGAAGGTACAGGCTTATACTGCGGTATAGGTCTGCGGCTACCAATTGAAGTTGTAATAGGAGGTCTGGGTTTGTTGCGGTGCCAAGGCGGACGGTTACTAACAAAACCAGAACGAATAGGTACAATTTGTTCGGGTATGGGTACTCCTGTAATAAACGGTCTTTCCGGACGATCAAAGGGATATGGTGGCGGCCGAATAGATGAAGAAGACCCTGATGGTTTTTGGCCATCATATTCAATGGGAAGATTTTGTACTTCCGATATTCTGGGAGGTCCACGATTGTTAATCCGGCTTGCTGATGGCCGTCTTACACCTTGAGTATTGGCGTGTACATTTACGTTTCCATTTAGCAATTTTACAATACCAGTAATAATGTCTTGTATATCAGGGTTTGGATTTTGGCGGGCATTATGTGGTGTCAATGTGGCAGTAGCTGCTTTCGAGATCGCAGTACTGCTCATCGTGGGTGTCACGATTGGGGACCCCGACATATGCTGTCGAAGGTCCCCATCTACTAAAAAAGGACCGGTCATGGTAGAATCAGATGTTCCCAGGTTAACGGACTTACCCTGCCTAACTTCTTGAGTTGTTTCCACATTTTCCAAGGATTGATCTATTATACTTGTTGGTTTTATATTGTATTGGAAATAACGACCAGCCGCCGCTTCTTTTTCCCTTTCACCCGGAAACTGTACATTATTCGGTCCGATTTTGGGAAAATTTTCATTTAGAATTGGTGATGCCGATCTCTCAACTCGCACGTGCTCACGGGTCTCATTATCGTATATGCTTTGTGAAGATTTTGTCAACTTTTGGCTATTTGACACTGTATCGCTCATTGTTGTTTCCAATAACAGCTTAGAAGTAGCTGAAAATTCATTTAAATCTATTTTTTCCATATGGCTACTGGATTTAGGTGAAATTTGTGAAAAATCTTGGACACAGTCTAAAAAGAAACAAAAGGGGAAAACAAATTAATCACGTTTTAAGAGGATTTATTTTCTATTAGGATGTTTTTTTTTTTACTCTCAAAAGTGGAAGTTATAAAAGTAACAATTTAAGTCTAGTGCAGCATTAGACAAATTAGCTTTATGGAACATTAACAAATACTTGAAATTCTGTCTTCTTTATTGATGTGTAAACATCTTTACGCTGGGGGCTAAACATCTTTTTCACAATACAATCACATATTTTGAGTAAGATCGTAAAGCGTTATCAAAACGGTGTGAGCTACATATGAATGAGTGTATTATTGTAATCATACGAACAATAAGTACAGAAAAACTTAACAGCTGCATAGAAATACACTCAACCGAATTTCCAAGCATACCTTCAGGAGCAATGTTAATTTTAATGGGTAAAGTGAATAAAAAATAAGCATTTGCTTTTTACTTAAAAATTTCATTTAAAACCTAAAATATGTATTTGTTTTTGTTATTTTTTAACAAATTTTCAAATAAAAAGCAAATGCTTATTTTTTATTCACTTTAGCCAATAAAAATTGCTTGTGAAGTGTAATAAGAGTGTTGCCAGTGGGCATAATTTTGTTAAAAAGTTGAAAAATATAAAATAAATATAAACTTTTTAATAAAAGAGCGTTTTAAATGTCAAATATTTGTTTAAAAGATATATAGCAGTTTTTGTAAAGAATTTATAACATTATAATACAACATATCTTCATAACGTACTGCTGCCTTACACTGAAGCTGGTGCACGACAATTGGGTAACAATCTCCATCTCATGCCAATTATTATGGGTGGAGATTTTAATACAAATTTTGCAAACCCACAGTCCCAAGCTTTATCAACATTTTTATTTGAGGTTTTTACTTGCATATGAGCAATTCTCCACAAACCCCCATAACTAATAATTCCACTACTATAGATTTATAGTTTTCTATAGATTTTTATATACAGTAGAGTCAAAAATTTATATATCTTATTTTAGTCAATATTAAAATATAATATTAAAAAAAAATTCATTACTAGATGTTTACACATCTCCCCTGTGATAGGACTCACATTGTTTTTTTTATTTATAATAATTTTTTATCCATATTCAAGTTAATTAAATTGCAATAAAAAATTTAGTTTTTTTTCACTCGTTTTAACAAGCAAACAAATTTTTTAAATGGCTTCATAAGAAATCTTCACTTTCATTTGAAACTAAGAAAATCGAAAACTTGGTCAACTTTATAACACGGACATTTATTTAATTCAAGCTGGTTCAGTTTTCCATTAAATGGACATAAAATTTTTTTTATATTCAAAATTTTACGATATAAAACAATAAATATTGTGCATGGAAAGTAAAAGTCGTTTAACAGCTGAATATCATTTTTTAAGTGTAAAGCAAATATAATAAAAATGTGAATAAATAAATCAACTGAATAAATGATGTTGTTGCAACATCAACCATAAGATTCAAAACAACGCAACAACAACAACAAAGAAAATAAAATAAAATAAAAAAATATTCCACATCTTAGCAACATACAAAGTATTAATTGTGGGACTGGCTCGTAAAAATATCATAAACTTAAATAAATTTTCAATAATTAAAAATTAAATAAAGAAACATGAAATACGGCATAAATCAATGTCGGTCGTAAAAGGTGATTTGAAGCTGACTTCGTATAAAGTTTAAATGAATTATGGCTAAAATGTGGGTTAAGAGTTGTTTTATCTATTAATTGTGCATTCAACAAAAAGAATTCCTAGGCCCACCTGAGATTCAGTTTCAAAATAAATAAAAAAAGTACACATTTATATTTTTAATGATAATTTCCCAAAAAATGTTTTCTTAAATTTCTTCATACATACTTATATTAATTTTCATTTTATTGTTGGTTATTATTTTACGTGTGATTCTTAGGGCTCAGTTAGACGACTGTAATGGAATGTAACTGCAACAGTAGGAAATAGCTGATCGATATTTTTATGTGAAAAGTAGGTTACGTTACATTAAATCTCTTTAACCATTTTCATTAATTTTCACATAACAATATCGATCAGCTGTTTCCTATTGTTACAGTTACATTCCATTACAGTAGGGTAACTGAGCCTTAATGGAGTGTAAGTGCGACCGTATGAAACAGCTGATCGATTTATTTGTATAAAGGGCCACATTCAGTGACTTTTTTATTTATTAAATATTACAAATTGTATCATAACTTAATTTAAACGTGAAAAGTAACATAAACATTCACTCGTTGTAGTGAAACAGACCAGAGTCTATGGTGGGAATCGAACCCACAACTTCCACACTGATAGACTAGCATACGGCCTACGTACATAAAAGGGAACTTTCAATGCATAGTAAATGTTATCGAGCAGCTCCAAACGAAAACGCTGTCGCTAAAAATGGGATATCGCTGATCAAAAATTCGATTTGATGGTGAAATTGGGAAAAATACTTTGGAAAAATTTTATAATCAGGTCTTCGACAAAGAATACATAGAAGTGAAGAAAGTGACAGGTAAAAACAGCTCCAAACTCGTGGAAAAAAGAGAAAAGTATAGTGTATTCGATACTGTAGTGTATTGCTACTTACCAATTAATACAACTAATAAAAATTTATTGAACTAGAAAGACGTAGCAAAACAAAACCGACGACAAAATTCGAGGGGAACCGAGACAAACATAAAAATGCCCTTATCTTCCGTCTCGAGACACTTCTGTATGTTTTGTGGCTTCGAGACATTGCACAGTATACCTTCTAGAGTTAGTTTTGGCGCTACAAGGTACAATTAGAAACTTATGTAAGTACTAACGATTTTTTATATTTTACTGATGCAGTGATCGATTATGAGTGTCGATGTAGAAAGGAACTTTTCAATCTACAAAAATATTTGAAAAAATAATCGTACACAGTAAAAAGTTGTGGTTCAAATTGTCTTTTTTTTACACTCAAAGGATTAAATTATGTAGATTATCTTGGAATTAAAATTTGAAATTTATTCTCAAATAGTTCACACGTAAAATCAAAATTCATTTATATTCATACTATTCTGGATTAAATTTATGTAATTCTTTTTTGGGTTTGTTTTAAAATTAATCCAAAATTTGTTAATGTGTAGATCTTTTTGGCTTAAATTATAAATAAACTCAGTAAAGTTACACTGTCACTCACACAAGAAGGGAAGTAGAGAGGACCTAACTCGTATTTTTTACATCACATCATCACAAAAATTTATTGCAATAGTGTAAAAACCATCGATTTTACAAGCACTTATACAAAAAAAATTACATATTGAATATTACAGATTCTATTATGTTTTTACCTTCTCCTTTGAATTTACAATTATTTGAGTTAAGGACTTTCTACTTGAGACCAAATATGTGTAATACTATACGAACTTTATACAGTGAACTCGCGGTAACGTGAACTAATTTTTAACAAGGGTGTTCACGTTTTGAAATTTTTTCACGTTTTCGATTGAGAAAATCTTAGAACAAAATAGCACATTTTACTTCCAAATGATAACTTCAAACAAACAGTTTAATATCAAATATTAACTTGAAGTTTCCACAAGTCAGGCAGACGACTCGTCTAGAAAATTTTTATGAAAACAACTCAAAATAATGAGTGTTTTCCATATAAATTTTATACTCAAGTCGACTGTCTGAGTTGTAGAAACAGGGGTTAAAATTGGTTAAATTTTAAAATTTTTTCACTTTACGAAAATATTATAAAATGTTTATCTCAATAAAGGTATTCATTTCAGTTTTTTTCCTCGTTGGAAAAATGGAAAAATGTAATTTTTGACAACAAACACAAGGAAAAAAATTAAAAAATTTTTTTAAAATTTTTTTTTCCTGTTCCGTGACGAAGTGTTTTTCTTTCAGTGTAGTTAGTATATTTTTTGAGATCTTAAATTTGCTATATTTCATTTGCACTTATTTGAACTCTGGCTGTATTTGAAGTCTTTCAACTTTTTTATTTGTAAGTACACACACATACATACATACGCCCATAAATGTTCAAATAACATTTAATTTTCTTTCAAAAAAAAATTATTAGTTCCACTACACTCACCCCTTCTAAAGCATGTAAAGTACCCACGCAAACACATGAGATGGATAAACAAGAAACATTTTTACAATGCGTGACAAAACCACAAATATGTATATACATATGTATGTACATATATGCATACAAGATAATAAATGTGACTTTCTATTTCATTTGTAATAGCAAACAAATTGTTTACGCTCGAAAAATATTTGGAATAAAAATGTGAAGTCTGAAGTAAATCTTAAGGTTTTAAAAAGATATTAAACTTTTAATGAAATTTCAATTGTCAGGGATCGGACTTTCATGCAACTAAAAATTGTATTTACCTACAAAACAAACACCAAAAATAATAAACATATTTATTATTATTAAATGATATTATTTAAAATAAAAACAACATAAAATTAAAAGTTTATGTAATAAAACATTTTAAATTTCTCTAGGATCTGATCCTCAAGAAAATGATTACTAAAAATTAGTTGCAATATTGACATTATATATGTATACATGATAGTGTAAAAAATTTTTTAAATTTTCATACTGACACAGCAGTTTCAGAAGTAACTCGTTTTGGATATCGTGAAAATTTAATTTTTGGACATATACTGTTATTAATGAAAACCAATACAATGAAAGACAATACTTTTTTATATCACCAAAAAAATGCCTTTGCATGAAAGTCCGAACCCTGCTAATTGTTGTCCCATTTATCGGTACTAAAACTGAACTGGTAAACCATAATACTGGTCAATAAAAAAATGATCCTCTAATATCTAACATTTTTTTTTATTGGAATTTCCTCGAACTCTCCGTTGTCTGCTCTGATTTTATTATAAAATTTTGAATTTGTTTTTCCAACTCTGCCTGTTAAGTAAAAAAAAATTACTTCAATACGCATCAATTAGTTGCTCCCAAAAAATTCACGTCAAATATTTTTGTTTGTTTTTTTAAATCAGCAAAGAAAAAATTCATTAATATTCCTAGCGATAATAATTACTTAAATTTATTTTCGTTAAACTAACACTTACATATGTAAACCTACATACTCAGATTGCGCAAAGTTATGAAATCTAAATTAAATAATCAAAATAGAAATAATAGTATGGAAGGCGCCATAAATACTCGAATATGTCTACATATGCACGTATTTTGAAAAATAATAAATGCCATTTACGTGTTAATTCATAAATTCATATAAGTATAGTTAAATAAAATAAGAATACGCAGCCAGCCTTTAGTTAAATTTAATGTAGAAATTGAAAGTAAATAAAATCAGTGAAAAAAGATTTAATAATTATACGCACAGTTACATACACACACAATATAAAATATAATTTAACTTTAATAAAATGTGGGTGAAGGTTTCCTGACGGATCTGTCGTCATAAGCAACAATAACAGAAGCTATTGACAAACAAATATGTATTTACGAGTATATATGTATGTATGTACATAAATGTTCACAGCCATATTCATAAAAATTTTAAACAGCATTTCGTCTTTGCTTCGCCTTTGTTTACATTTTTAAGTTTGTCTGTATGTATGTATGTACTTATGTACATATATACATATGCATATGTATAGTGTTATTATAAGTGTTATTTAGAAGAAGAAAATGTACATAATTGTATTTTTATAGAAACTCATGCCGTAATTTCAAATGGAGTCCAAATAAATATTTACCAGAGAAGGAGCGTTCAGCTTTCCATTCCCATTTCATCTTTTCTCAATGTGTAAACAAAAAAAATAAAAATAATAATTATAGTGATGTATAAAAACTCCCAAAAAATAAAATAAAATTCGTTATTCTAGTGCTTCTTAATCTGCAATGAAAAGAATCATATAAAAAGCACTTTTAACAAAGATTCGCTGTAAACTCTTTTTATTTTTTTAATTACATACGAGTTGGAACACATTTTTTATTTTATAAAAACAATATTTTTCCAAAAATCGTTGTTTAGCAGAACTAGGATGCAAGTGACAAATAGATAATACAGTGTTGCCACGATATTTAAAAAAAACAAGTTAATTGATTTTTAGTTAAAACACTGATTATGAATACCAATGTTTATAAAACCTTGTTTAGCCTTAAAATGTTTTTTAACTAATATGGTTTTTAAGCCACAATCTACTTTTTTTATGAATACGGCTGTTAGTTTATAATTTATGGATTGAAAGAATAGCACGATAAATATGCCAAATTAAATTAAAACTTTAATCAGAAATAATTTCTTAATCGGGCTTAAGTTCAGTATTTTCAATTCTTATTGCATGAAATATTTTTTATTAATTAATGTGAGTTTCTAAAGAAGAGAAGAAAAAGTAAACTATACTTTATTAGCTTGGGGGAAATACCGATACTTTTCTGTGCAGCCACGCACTCCATCAGCACCCATGTATACTCGTATCTATATCAGCTATTTAACGTAAATGAAATGTAATATGAACTACCCACCCAAATAAGTTTGCCTACTAGAATGTGTAAGTGTAAGTACTTACAATAACTGACTGAATAACCCATTATTTTTGTTTGAAAAGTTCAAAAAGTATACACACAGAAAAAAACAATGTAGAATCGTTAAACATAGGTTTAATTTTACATTTTTTAGCAATGATTTTGCTTCATGTGTGTTTCATGTTAATTTAAAATGATGTATAGTAATTGTCCAAAAAAAATTTTCCTTTTGAAATAACTTTAATTTAAGTTGAATTAACATTTAAGTACTGTTAAAATCAAAATGAAGAATCATGTTGAACCAAAGTTATTTCAAGTTAGATCAACATGAATTTAATTTAATGTAGTAATTGTATTTTATTAATTATTTAACTTACTTGCGGTGGACATAGACATCAGAAAAATTTTTGTATACATAAATTAAATTTTGGTTCCCCGGCCACGATTTGAACTCGGAACTCATCGCGCGGTAGTCAACGTGCTTACCCCTGCAGCCACAACAACTTTAAATATTTTTAAGACACACTAAATATGTATGATCTTGAATAAAATTATAGTTTAACATTATTTCTTATCATTTATGTGAAAAGTTTTAGTTTAAGTTAAAAAAACAACAAAATGCTTTGGCTTGAAAACTTTAAATAAAAAAAAAAAACTAAAAAACTTTAACTTGACTCCAGGCTTCGAACCTGCGATCCTCCGAATGCAAGACTAACACACTGTCTACCAGCCAGCAGCAGTTTGTTGGCTGTTTACAAAGAAAAAAACAACAACAACAACTAAGCACAAAGTGTATTGCAGCTATGAATAAAGCAAATAACCACCAACACACTCAAAAAAACGAAATAAATTTAATGTGATTTTAATGAATTTGAATTAACCTTTTTGCATGTTGATTTTACATTGGTATTTTTTTTCTGTGTGTACGGTACCCTATACTTTTTGCCTGCAAATATCCAAAAGTTAATAGATTACGGATTGCCTAAATACATTCAAAACTTAATCGGTTATTTTTTGGCTACAAATAAGCAAAATTTAGTAGAATTCTTTTTGCCTAAAATTATTCAAAAGCTAATTGGCAATTTTTCCTAATAAAAACAATTAGAATTTTTTAACATAGAAAATAAATGAACACGTATATTAAAGAATATGCGAAAATACTGAAATTTTGTAATAAAAATTATAGTAACTAAGTATAAAGTACTATAAAAAGTACTTTGACGTAATGACAGACAGTCATTATTATACGCATAAAATAATTTGATACATTAGTACCAACTCACTACTTTATAAGCCATTAAAAGAGTACTACCCACACGCAAAGAAAAAATATGGTTGAGGGAACAATAATCAAACAGCAACATACTATGATTGAATTATATGATTGTAGTTAAATCGTATTATTGTCAATAGAAAATCAAACTTTTAACAATATTATTATCTGAGTTAATAATAATATTATCAACAAAAACAATGAACTTTGTTACACCTAATCTTATTATTGTAAATATGACAACACTATTGTTAGATGTGACTTAAATATAATTAAGAATCACCATATAATGTTCTTATATTATAACAATATTGTTAAATACGACAGCAGTATTTTTTAATATAATAATAATATTTTGTTTTTCAATCATATATTTATTCGTAGATCTGTGCGTTTAATCCGAAATAAAAATAAATTAACCTTGTTGAAATAAACGTATATATAAAAATGTACACTTACATATGTGTGTATACTCGAAATACAGACACGTCTGTGTAAAGATATATACATATGTATGTATTTATACATAGTTTTTATTGATCAACGTTTGGTTTTTAATTTATTTATTTATTTAACACCACGCGTGCACTACCGACTGCTTACAAACGAAAGACTGAACTGACAGAAGATGTTTCAGAAAATGATTTTTTTAAAAACTTATATAGTATGGTTTTGGATAACATTATATTGTTATTTACATTATATTATTTTTAAATAATAATAAAAATTTTGTTGCAGTCATAAATTTTTAACAAAACTATATTATTAAACTCTATGAATATAATAATGTAATTAATTAATTCAAACATTACTTTGTTTATCGTAACGAAATTAATTTTTAAAATAACAATAACTAGTTTTCAACGACCACACATTTGTTTCTGAGAAAATAATATTGTTTTCTCAACAATTCTACAACCATATCTTTTCTTTGCGTGCATTACAAAATCTTGAAATTTTTTTTGCTGGGTATTGACTTGTTTTTTAACAAAATGAGAATAAATACGATATATAATAAAAATATATCGTTACCTTATGTATTTTTCTATAAATTATAACCACATCTATCAAAATATGCAAGAACTCGATTTAAAAAAAATAGTCCGTTTCTATATTAACGTATCGGTATACAGGAGCTAAGTCAATTTAATTTTGTTTAAGTTTAACATTTAACATTAACATTTAACAGTAATTTTTTATTAAAAATACATTGAAATTTAGTTTTAAGGGGCTTAGCTGGATCCTATGCGCATGTCACTGTTGCTATTCCAAATCATCAGAGAACCTTTACTCATAAATTTCTTAGCACAACTAGAGTTATTATGTTACAAACTTTTATTTTAAGATATGAGAAACTCAATAAATAACAAGGTTGAAATAATAGCGGAGTTCAAGGTTGGGCTTGTAGATCTTTTCCACCGTGTAGCTTTGGTAAATTGTTGTTTCTTTGCTTTAAATTTGCTAATATTTACCAAAGTTACAGTATGTAAAAGATCCACAAGACCAACTGTGAATACCGTTAATGTATTTTTAACAAGAAATTATTTTACTGAATAAGTAAAATAATAATTTGGGATTATTAGTGCGTTAATAAATGTGAAACTTAAATTGTAACAATTCCCAATAAAAAACACTAATTAATTTTTTTCTTTGTCCGGGTTTTAAGCAGCTGATTGATTTTTTGATTGCGAAAACTAGCCCAAAGAAAAAGTACAAGCAGCATGACCGTTTGACCGACTAAAGTGGCAAATTGAGACTTTTTCGACTGCCTTGCCACTTTCTCGAGTGCTTTTGGCACTTTTTGTCTCCCTTTTTTAGAGTGAATTATATAAAAATACATTAAAAATAAAAAGTTTAGTGAAGTTCTCTCGTTCTTTGTTTAATTTTGCCCCTTTTTTTGACAAACCCCCTTTTTGGTGCCACTTTTTGAAAAATGTCATCGGTCACCCTGAGTACAAGAAGACAAAAATCATTGCGCTCTCTCTCTTGCTCAGAATTTCAGTACGGGAACAGTTTGGGGTAAACATTTGATCTTGCGCGCTCCCAATGTTGAGTACATACATAATTGCTAATTTGGTTCGAACAGCTGATTTGTATGGTTATGACACGTTTAATTGAACCTTTACTGGCAAAAATTGTTCAAGTTATTTCTCATTTTTCTCTCAATTCGCCCTCTAATTTACTGAATTATACGAACGCAAAAGTTAAATCCAATGAAAAGGTTAGATTGTGTTAAGAAGGGTGGTGCTATACCGCACCTCTACTCGCAGACCCAATAGGGTCCATTGTGATTACCTTCAAAAAAATCAAATAAAAAAAAAATCCAATAAAAACTAGTAACAAATTGTAAAAACTTTTGAGTTCTCGAACGCAGCAATTGTGTATTATTGTATATTATCAAGCAGGTACTTAAGTAACTTTTGACAAGTAAGGACAGTGCTCCCAAATTTTTGGACAGTTTGCCATATTTTATAGGCTTTTCACAAAATTTCAATTATATATAAATCGTAGAACCCCTTATTATGTAGGAAAGCTATTTTCATTACATTTCTGCCAACAATTAAGTACAGCCTCTTATAACAATTAAAGTGTGTTCACGCTTCAATTCTGCATGAAAAGCTAACAAGTACACATATGCACACACACACAAAGTAATAAATACCTTTAATTTACTATAATTTGAAAAAATTTCTACCAACAAAGACGCTCGTTTGAAATTATTTTTTATGAAAACTTAAAAATTATATTTTTCCACTTGCAATTTATGCAAGGCAAACAAATACACTGACACGTACATAAATTCCCTGTCGGAAACTGAGTTAACTTCAAGCTGACTACTTCGTAACTAGTGCTGACTGAAACTTGGATTACTTTCCAATGGAAACAACTAATTATTTTAACATTGCGATGTCCCAAGCGGTATTCAATTGTCTCACTCTGCACTACTTTTTAACTTACTTAAAGTTGATTTTATTTAAGTTAGCTGGTAGTCAGTAAATTTAAAAAAAAAATTTGCAGGGGTTCAAAGTAATAATAGCAAAATGTTAATATTAAATTGAAATGAGTTTCAAAGTAGCTGAGAGTAAATTTTTTGAATCTCACCAAATCCGATTACGTACTCAACTTAAGGATTAACGGCTCAGTTAGCCGACTGTAATGTTATTTAACTGCAACGTAGGAAACAGGTGCTCGATATTTTTATTTCAAAAGTTGGTTACGTTACATTAAATCTCTATAACCATTTGCATTACTTTTCATATAACAATATCGATCAGATGTTTATTACTGTTGCAGTTACTTTCCATTACAGTCGTCTAACTGAGCCCTAATTTTTGATAAGTTCTGGCTGATATTGCAGTTAGCTTTTAGTTAGTCTAGCACAACTTAACTATAAGTTGATTATTTTTCTAGTCAACCACACATTCTCCGACAGGGTATATACATATGTATGTCCATGCATACGTATGTTTGCATGTTTGCCTTTACACGTATATGTTAACATAATGCAATATACTCACAGAAAAGTCTGTGGTAAATAGACGTAGACAAACGAAGATGAACAAGCAGAAAAAAAAACACAGAAAAACAAGCCATTCGAAAGGAAATTTATCGTATGTACATATCATGAAGTAAATATCCATGTTGCATGCAATTTACTAGCGTAACGAAAAAGAAACTACAAGTAGGAGGCAAAAACTATTCAACACATTTTTACATTGTGCTGCATTGTTAACTTAAAGAAATATTCCAAATAAAACCCGATTGAAAATTAAGAAAAAAAATAAAAATAAATAGAAAAATACAATACACAAGTATGTATAAATATACACACACATGCATGTATTTATGTACATTGGAGAAAAACATGATGTTAAGCGTTTCATTATTGCTGCAGTCATCATGTTGCAGCCTCTACAGAGGACGTTTTTGTGCAACTTTTTATTGTGCCATTAAAACGTTGTTATATGTATGTATGAAGTAGAAGTAGAAGTGTTAGATCAAGCCTTGATTAAGGTCATTAACTTTATGTTACAACAACGATGTGGT
Organism: Tachina fera; assembly: GCA_905220375.1. Classification (NCBI taxonomy): domain Eukaryota; kingdom Metazoa; phylum Arthropoda; class Insecta; order Diptera; family Tachinidae; genus Tachina; species Tachina fera. Next base: position 94,174,628 of record LR999967.1, on the reverse strand, counting down.
AAGATTATCAAGGATACTACCTAAAAGCAGTAGACGTACTGGTACAAGTACTTTGCGGTAACGAAATTTTATGCAACAAAATAACAATTTCAATTTTTTTTGAACAACAATCGCTACATAAATCGTTTTTAGAATAAATGCATGTATTTTGTTTCGCTAAGATTTCGAAATACTTTCTGAAAATAATTTAAGTTTAGGCATTGATTAAGTTGAAGTTCAAGTTGGCTATTTTTGTGCAGAGAAACTTCAAAAAAACCAAGTTAGTATAAATTATAAAAATTCTTCTTCAGATTTAGGGAATTTTCTTTTAAAAAGTTTGAAAGGTGTCTTTCTCGAGAGTGTTCTTAGCTATGTTTTAAGAAAATTGGTCCAACCGTTTAGAAGATATCAGGTCTTTTCTGGATATATCGGGGGTTTTTAAAATTTTAATTTTTGTTGTTAAATGCCTACTCAACATAAAGATTCTTTGCTATACATAGTTCCAAACGGCTATGAAAGTACAAATATTTTTTCCAGTATTTGCTGAGAACCCTGAGGAAAGTTACTTAAACCTTGTTTGGTCTAATTAGTCTCAAGTTTGTATTTTTGAGGAAGCAAAATTATATTTGGCAAGTTTAAAGGAATAAGCCTGCGGAAAATGTTATCCAAATGTACTCTTGATATACCTTCAGAAAATAGGAGTGTTAGTAAATGTAAGAAGATACATTTATCATATGTAAGTGATTACATATTCATCATTTTCGTCATATGTCGTCTTAATCTTCAGTAAATTTAATTAGGACTCCATTACTTCATTAGTTTAAAATAAAATAACAAATAAACTTATAAATGATTTTCAATGCAAAAAGTTTTATAGATTCACTTTCCCTAAGCTGTTCTTTCAATAAAATTAAAGTTGTAAATGTCTTAGGTTAGGTAAGGTTAGGTTAGGTTAGGTTTGCAGGCTTCTGTTAAGGAAGGGTGGAATTTAGAGTCCAGCTCACTTTCATCTAATACAATATAATACTCCTTTGTGCTATCTGTGAGTTGAAGAGAAGTTATTAAGAGAGGATGATGGGGAAGGATAGATATAAATGGTGGTGAAGGAAGAGATAGGGGAAAGCTTCTTTCTTTTACCACTCTGCTTTTTAATAATACAGTGTTGCATCGCCTCTGCTGTCAAATGAGGTATATTAAATTTTGAGCTATGCTTAGTAGCCATTTTATTGTTTATTTTACTTCACCGATGATTCTGCTACACAATACTGGCAAAAGAAGCCGCTACGATATTATCCAGTCAACAACAACTGATACAAAGGACCCTTATTTATATCAGAAAAATGCGTGGTTTTATTATTTAATTACTGTCGGATACCGGGCTAGAAGCCAGGACCTTCGATTTCGTAGTCAACGTGCTAACTACTTCAGCTAACGTCTTCTTTTGACTAAAATAAATTCAGTAAAGTATGCCTTTGACACACACACAAACCGGTCCGTACACACAGTAGATACCGTTACCTTAATATGAAAGGCCCCAACTCATTATTTTTTTTAAATCGAGATTTTTGCATTTTTCGATACATTAAATTTTTTGCTATCGAAATATACAAAAAAAAAATCCATTTAAAAAAATTTTTGAGTTGTGGTTTTTGTATATTAAGGTATCGATATGTAATGCTGTACGAAGTTGTTACCAACAAGGGTAGAGGGGTGGGCCTTCTTGACAACTTTTTAAAAATGCTTATTTTAGCAACAAAAGTCTTTACTCTTTACTTCTATGATGCGTGCTTATTTAGAAATAATTTTTGCCGTAATTTTTTCCTTTGACACATAGTGGAATGATAAAAAAAATTAAAAAATTAATTTGCTGTTGGTTACACCCGCGTACATGCATTTCGTTGATGCTCAAGCAACACTTCAGTAGACTTCAACTAAAAATAAAAAAAAATCTTAAGTTCTTATTCATTTTGAAAAAATGAAAATCAATTCAATATGGTTTTAAAAAGAAACATTAACAAGAGTCTAGTCATGTTGAACTTTTTTATTTCAATATGGAAAAATATTAATTTACAGTATTAATTGATCAATTTTTTTATTTTTTATTATTTCAATATACATTTTCTATTATATTGGAAATTATTGAATTAATATGACGCATTCTTATTTTTAAGTTGCAGCTTTTCCCTGAGTGTACGTACATGCATGCATATGCATGTAATTTTTTCCCTCATGCCAAAAGCCATCGAAAAATTGATGGCACCGACCCACCCTAATGTATGTGTTTAAGGGCGTGACCCATTTTGATGAAACTCGGCATGCGTCTTTCTTTTATTCTATAAAGTGAATGTGAAGACTTCTGCTTGGAAAGGAAAATTTTTATTCGTAAAAGTCTATATCGTTAGCTAAAATGCAAAAAGGCGCAACTAACAAAAATATAATTTTACGAGAGAAGCAAAAAACTGAAAAAATATTAAGCAAACTAATTTTTGATAGCAGAGGTGTAAAATTTTTTCAATTTATGTAGTTCAATGGCATTCATAATAATCAATCAAAAACTCGATTTTGATTTTTTTTTGTAGTTACGCCGTTTTGCATTTTAGCTAACGATATGTATTGAATGGGTAATGAGCTGTGAGTGTGGCCTATTTTGGTAAATTAAATATTTTTCTTAATGTAGTCAATATAATGCTCGGTGTCAATTTTCAAAGATCTAGGATCACTCCCTATAGTTTTTGCACAAAAATGTATAAAGCAGCTACGTCCAAGCCATATGCACAATGTGCAAACTTTTATCAAGAGCTTTTTGTGCTTTCACACCGGCGAGAGTACAACATCCACAACACCAACACAACCGAATACAATGCTTGCTCTTACTTTGCAAATAAACAATAACAAATTTAAGAGCTTTCAAAGCTGTTTACCTAAAATGCAAACATCACTGTATGTGTGTTTGGACGTAGCTGGTATAAAACCATCCCACTGTTTGTTTTAAAACATTTCGATGTAGTAAAAAATTTGAAAAATCCTTAATGTCTTGAAAGTTCTTGTAAGCGGTATTGTGCAGGTCTTTAATAAACTATACATACGATGAGAAGAAGAAAGATTTTAAATATTCATTGCATAATTATATTAGATGCATATAAACAACATTCCATTCAATAACAGCAGCTTTTTTAACTAAATTAAAGTTTATGTCTTAAGTCTTTCGTTTTCAGGTACAACGGAAAACGACGTTTTAATATTTCAATATCTTATTTATCTCACTTAAATTGTTGCATTAGCACAATTTTACAATAATTAGAACAACTGCTCTTTAAAAATGGGTACAGTAATTCGATCTAGTTTCATTAAAGACAAATAAGTACGAGCATATCAGTAAATGTGTATGTGTATGTGTATGTATGTACATATATATATATATATATATATATATATATATATATATATATATATATATATATATATATATGTGTGTGTGTATAAGTTCGCTTGCTAGTATTCCCAGTTCGATTCCAACTAAATATGTATGTAGTCAGTACGTATGTATGCATGTTGCTTCTTACTTACCCCAATAGTGTCAACTAAACACGTTTTAATATGGTCAAGAGCATTTAATATTGATTGAAAAGATTCCAGCCAATTATAAAATTAATTTTTCTTTCTTTCATATGTTCTTCACACATTAATAGATCAATATTGATAATAATGATGGGGAAAAAGCACAAAAATAAAGAGTTAAAAACCGTAAAAAAAACTATTGTGTTTCGTATGTATAGACATACATACATACATACATATGTATGTGAGTCTTTTTTAACCATTTAAAACTTGAAAAAATCTGTGTCAACAATATAAGAGAAGACTCATTGAAGATAACTGTATGTATATAAAATTAGGATGGCTTATTATAATGAAGTGCCTCAAATTATAATTCAAGGTTTTGTTTGTTATATGAAAGCAGCAACAAAAAAAAATAAATAAAAAATAAAGAACTATAAGACTAAAGGCACAAAAGCTATTTTAGTTCGTTCTAAGTCCGGCCCATGCACACAGTGTGTACATTAACGCGAAACCATATGTCCTGGTTTTAAACCAGCTACTCAGCGGGGAAAAAAAGTATTATCGATGTACTTCTTCTTATGGATTTACAAGATCTGCTCGCTCCATCCCATATTCATATCTTTTTTACACACTTTGTCATTGCGAGGTACGGTCTTCCATTCTCTCTTCTTTCGCAGATATTCTAAAAAGCCTACAAATTAATGGCTCTTAAAGGCCTTCTAGAGAATGGCTGTTAAAAAGCCTTCAAATAAAGGTCATACTGTGAAAATATATTTTTTATATGAATTTAAAACTGTTTTACTTGTATTACATCACTGTTTTACTTGTATTACAAAACTTGTAAGTTTTGAGAAACAAGCACGAGGTATTCAATATACACATCCATACATATAGTGTCTTGACGTTTATTTTGTAATCAAAAGGGTCCAATATATTTAAAGAAAACTTCCAAAAATAACAAGAGCCCACATTGTATTTATATATATATAATAATATTCCAACAACACAACTGTCTTTTATAACTTATAAAACTCAACTAAAATGATTTACGTTTTCATTTCTTTAATCGTTCTGTATTTTTTTTTTTGCTTTGGCAAAAATGCAAAACAAAATATCTTATTCCTTCCACTCTCCGTTCTTATAGAAGGTAATGTGGAATGTGTATCCCGTATTGCTTTTTACTAAATTCTTCTATAAGGCCTTCTTTAGAAGTTCCATAAGAATGTTAACTGAGTCAAAAATATGAATTTCTTTGCTTTTGTGTTGCAAATTAACAAAAAAAAAAATGTTACTCATTCTCTTCTCCCTTCTCATAGAAGGGGATGTAAAATGTGTACCTTATCTTTTATGAGGAAAATCCGAGGACATTCCGATAAGGCATTCTTTGGCAGTTTGGTAAAAATGCTATTAGAATCGAAAAAATTCTTGAGCAGTCATTTAGTAAGGCCTGAAGTAAAAAGATCGCTGGATACATCCAAATACACATACTCTGACATTTGCATTTGAGTTCAAAAAAAATCTTTGAAAGTTTTTAAATTTTTTTTGTTTCTTTCCAAAGTAAGCATCAAAGGTTTTTGTCGCCGAGATTAAATTGGTCGTTGTGCTCTTGTTAGTGTGAAAGCACAATTGTAAATACAGCTTGGTCGTACCTGTTTTAAACCCATCATGAATTTTGTTTCTTAATTTAAAAAAAAACTTAAAACTTAAAATACCGACCAACTGGCACAGCTGCACTATAGCTATAGAGATGGGTTTTCAAGCACGTTAAAGAACAATTTTTTTTATTATTTTTTAGTAGTGTAACCACGCCCATTAGTTCTCATTATTAAACAAATTTTTAAGATTCTCAAAACGAGCGATCCTATTACAACTCTGCATGCAGATTGCACTCATATAGTTCTATAGTTTGCCTTGTTGAAAGTAGGCGTGACCTTGCCCATATTGCTTTAAACCCTTTTTCATACACTTATGTTCGAATGATTTTTAGGATTTCTTCATATCTTCGAGGTCTTTTAATAACAAAATTTTTAATTTTTAAAGTGAGAGAGTGATCACATGAACCATACAATCTCAAACTTCTGTTTCACGTACTACTTAAACCTAATATATTTTTACGAAACTTTCCACACATCTTGGAATTTTACAACGATGCAATCTGTAATTTTTTAAATTGAGCGAAACCACGTCCATCCATGTAACTTTTTGGTTGCATGTTTTTTGACTGGCGTTGATTCCCTGTGTAACGAAGGACAAAAAAAATTAATAAAATCTGCAGCAGCACTCTAAATGCAAAAAAAGTTGGTATCATTAGTTTGTACAATTTGGTAGCATATTGTAAATATATATCACTTGAAAAGACTTTGCGATATAACGAATTTTTTGGTATAGCAAATAGGCCTGATTTATATAGTGCGTTATACCGAGACTTGCCTGTATATATGAAGCTTAAAATATCCTTTATTTACTATTTATTATTATCCTATATTTATTTTTATTATTATTAGCCTTTGAGATATATTAGTTTTTAAGCTACGCGCAGACTTTCAATATTATTGTGCAACAATTGTGTCTATTATATTGGTATATGGCATAATATATTGGATAAAATGAAAAGCCTTTTGATATATATTGAGCACCAAAAAATATTTTGTAATATGTTGACAACATAGTACAATAATCGTTTGCAGGTAAATCATTAAACATTATTTTTTTTATTTTTAAAGTTACATACTTAATTATAAACTATTAAAGTTTTTAAAGGACTTTATAAGTATCCAGCATGTGTCTCGAAAAATAAATTTTAAAATTTCTTAAGCGGCCCACCCACTTAATATATTGGCAAATGTCGAAACACTTTTGCTTTTAATTGTACAATCAAGAAAATTGAGCAATATTTTTTTTGAAAATATTGTGCCATTTATTGCATAATATAGGTCAAAATGACAATAATATGTTTAACAACATATGCGATGATATTGTATAATGGATGGGCCGCTTTAAACGCACATGTGGGTTTTTAGGATTTGTTTACATTTATTATTTTTTTAATATTGTGCCATTTGTAAAATAGTGTGAAGCAAAATTACAATAATAATAATAAAAGCAATAAAGTACTCAATAATATTGCATATTCTATGTATAACTTTATTTAATTTTGCTAAAATATTGAAATACTTAACGTCAAGAAACTTAAAAAAATAATAGTTAAACATTAATTTTCAAGGCGCGAAGACTTATCTAAGATACTGTCTGTAAAAAGCTACTATCTAGTGTGTTGACAGCATAGGAATGATGATTGCAACAAAAGAAAACAAAACAAAAACAAAAACGAGTTTTTAAACATCAAAAAGACACCAGTAATCATGTGAGCAGAGAATCTTCTTCTTTAATTTTGAGAAGAAAAAAACTTGATATGATAGAAAATTTTTATAGCACAAAGAAAGAAATGGGAGAAAGAAATTACAAATAGAAAACAAATACAAATAAAAATAACAACAACTCAATGTCAATCAGTTACCCTCATACCTAAATAAAATCTACAAGTGTGGCGTTAGCGGCAGGGTACGCATTTTCAGTACATTTTTTTTCTTTTTTTTTTTTAAATACATATATTTATTTATTGTATCTTCAAATATGAACTAAAAATAAGTGATCAAATCTTAAAGCTAAAATATAATTATTTAGCCCGACCAGTGTCGGCCAAAACTTAGTGATAGTTTAAATAATACAAAGTAGTGATAATCAAAAAGGAAAATGAAATGTATTTTCAAACATTCCCATCTAGAGTGTTGAGTAAAATAGCCCTTGTGTCCCTCTTTTTTAGGCGGATGTGTCCAGTAAAGTTCAAAATATTACGAGCAAGCGGATTAGGATGTGACTCGAGTTTTGTTAAGTATTTGCCTGCGTATCTTGCAATTTCTTCAGTCACTAGTGGCATTCTTAAATCACGATGCAAATTTGAATTCTTAATGTACCATGGAGCAGATGTTATTAACCTTAAAATTTTGTTTTGTCTTCGTTGAATTCTCTCTACATTGCAAGCTGAAGCAGTGCCCCATAACTGGATACCGTAACACCATATTGGCTTCAAAAGCGACTTGTATATTAAAAGTTTGCAGTCCAGACTAAGTGTTGAATTTCTGCCAATCAACCAATGAATTTGAGATAACTTAAGTTTCATCTGAGTTAGCTTAAAGTCAATATGATGTTTCCATGTAAGCCTTCGATCAAGATGTATACCAAGGTATTTAACTTGGGAATGTTGAGGAATATTTTGATTATTGATTCGAATTGGGGAACAAGTATCTCTTCTTAGGGTAAACGTTATATGGACACACTTTTGTTCATTTACCTTAATTCTCCATAAGTTCAACCACATTTCCAGTTGTGTAATATGTTCTTGTAAATAGGGTTTTCATGCATACTAAGGCAAGCTGTATCATCGGCAAACGTAGATGTATGGATATTGCTGCTCAAAGGCATATCACAAGTATAGATCAAATACAAAACTGGCCCCAGTATGCTCCCCTGTGGCACACCGGATGATATAGATTCAGGCACACTCATGAATTCTCCTTCCACAACTGTAAACTTCCGGGTAGTAATGTAACTTTCTAATAAATTCACTAAATTTATTGGTAGATATGATTTTAATTTCAGAATTAGACCTTCATGCCACACTTTATCAAATGCCTGAGAAACATCAATAAACAGGGCAGAACAATACTTCTTTTCCTCAAATGTTTTTCTTATAAATTGAACCAATCTATGAGTTTGTTCAATGGTGCTATGCTGACTTCTAAAACCAAATTGATGGTCTGGGATGCACCCACTATCAGTTAAAGTTGGGGACAATTTTGTCATGAGCAGCTTTTCGAAGAGTTTTGACATTGTTGATAGCAGACTTATTGGCCTGTATGACTCAGCCTTGGTAAGGTCTTTGCCCGGCTTTGGAATCATTTTCATGTTTATACTAGTTTTTACAAATCTAAACTCCGTGCGTCCGTATGATTAAAACAATGTGGTTGGCGAAATACGTTATATGAAAAAAAAAACGTTCATGCATTCCTCAATTTAAATCATTCTTAAATAGAGTATTGATAAGATGGCATATTTATACTTGTTTTTCAAATCTCAACTCCGCATGTTTGCTGGGATGCGTGCATGCGTGCGTCCGTATGATTATAACACAATTTCAATAATAGGAATTCGGAACTAAGAAATACATACATATGTATTTATATTGTTAGTAAAAGTATTTATTAAATATATTGATAGACAGTCTAGTAGACAAGGAAAACAAAACTAGAAAGAATAACAATAACAACACACATATGAAAAAAAGTAAAGCAAAAATGTAGGTAAATGTAATAATCATGGTATGCTCTAATTTTTATTAATGCCAGTTTAACGGTCAGCTTTATTTATGATTCTCTATACCTACATATGTACATACATGTGTAGATACATATGTATGTATGTGCATTTAAGTACGTAAATAGCAGAACCTGTCATTATTTTGATAAATTGATTTTTAAGTCTTTAAATAAATTGCATCGCAGAATATGTATGCTTTGGTATTAATTGGTTGGCATCAAATTTAAGAGAGAGAAAATAATTTTTATATTTTAAAATGAAAATAAATAATTATACAATAGGTAATTGCAATTTAGGAGGTCCATAACAAAGCGCAAGAATTCCTCTTAATTTTTTTTTACTAATAAATTACATATATGTATGGTTATCCATTTAATGTTTTAAAAACTGCCAGTCTGGCAAGGCTGTCTGCTGTTAAATATTTGTCATCTGACCAGTCCAGAGTCTTTGGTAGAAATCACATGCATGATGCCCACTAGGCTACCGGGGTACACATAACATGTATTAATTATTTACCATTTCATAGTACAGTCCAACTTCGCTATAATGAATCTGCATGGGACCAACAAATCCTTTCATTATATATAAACTTCATTATACAGAAGTTATATTTTTTCACTTCATTCAAAAAATATACATAAAAACAAAAACTAAAATACGTTTGTGTTTTTATGTATATTTTTTTGTTTTACATCAAATAATAAGGTATTTTAGTTCGGATTAGACTCTTTAATTTTTCTTCCTCAAAAAACCTGCCTATACACTTGAGGCCGAGTCACATAGAATCCGTCATAAGCATTTTTCAACGGACAGCTAAGTTGAAATACAAAGTTTTTTATGAGGTCTGTTACATTCAGGACGTCTTCGTTCACGCAAAGTACGAAAGTTGGGAAGTGTTTTACTTTTAGCGTACATTGAGCGGCTTGACAGCTATAAGTTGGTTTTTTGGTATATTTTGATTTAATAAAATAAAGTGAAACAAAAGAAATAAATAGAATAATTAAAAATAACTTAAGTTCCTTCATTGTATCAACTTCCTCCATCGTTGCGATTATGTTAGTCGAAAAAGAGGACGGAATATGTGACTCGGCCTTAAGGGACTCAAACACATTAATGTAGACGTTATTACTCTTCATCACCACAGAGTTTCAAAGTTCGTTAATTGACAAAAAAAAACCAAACTTAATTCTTAAGTTGAGTACGTAATCGAATTTGATGAGAGCCAACAAATTTATTCTCAGCTACTTTGAAACTCATTTCAGTTTTATATGAACATTATGCTATTGTTATTTTAGATGTTACCTTAGCTGAGTGGTAGCGCGTTGAGTATACAACTTGTGATGATACATGTTCGAAATCCAGAAATTCTTTTTAATTTACTGACCACCAGTTGATTTAAAAAAGTCAACTTAAAGTTGGTTGAAAAGTAATGCAAAGTGAGACAATTGACTACTGCCTGCGACATCGCAATGTTAAAATAGTCAGTTGATTACATTGAAAAGTAATCCAAGTGTTTAAATTGAACTTAATTTCCGATAGGGGAAGCACAAAAGTGTATTGCAGGTATGAACAAAGAAAATAAACACCAACACACTCAAACAACATTTTATTTTTTGTAAATTTAATATGATTTGAATGAATTTGAATCAACCATTTTGCATGGTGATTTTACATTGGTATTTTTTTCTGTGTATATGTTTTTTACACATACATATTTTTTTCAATAAAGAAATGTATATTTTTGGGCTTTTCTTTTTCAGCACAGCAGTTGGGATAATTCTTGCAAGTAAAAATGTTACTAATAATAATAATGAACACTTTCCAGTAACAATTGTTACAAATTCGTAACAATTTTTGTAAATGAACAAACCTTATATGTATATGCATATGGAAATTCATTGCAAGCAGATCACAACATGGAAATTGTGAAAGCTGTGTTTTTGTAATCAATTCATAACAGGCTGAGCTTTATTCTATTGAAGTTCACTATAGAGAAGTTTGACTGTGTTTTAAGTTAAAATCATATACATTTCAATTAAATATTGATTTATTTAAAATATTAATCGAAAATGTAATACAGGGTGTTTTTTTTTAGAGATATAGAACTTAGAATTGAAATAAAACACAAGAAAATCGTTTTAATTTCCATCAATTTGGCTTTATTGGAAGGATAATTTTATGCCATTAATGTTTAAATATGATTTCGGGCATGTGGCCGCCGTGGCTGGCTCGAATAAAGCCAATTCTACAGGTCCAATTTTCAACCACTTTTTCGAGCATATGGGGCCGTATGTTGGCAATAACGCCACGAATGTTGGCTTCCAAGTCCCCTAACGTTTCTGGTTTGTTGGCATAGACGAGCAACTTCACATATCCCCAAGGAAAATAATCCAATGGTGTCAAATCACACGATCTTGGTGGCCAATTGACAGGTCCATTCCGCGAAATTATGCGCTCATCGAATGTTTCCTTCAATAAATCGATTGTGACGTGCGCTGTCTGGTATGTAGTGCCGTCTTGTTGGAACCACAACTCATTCACATTCATGCCATCCAATTCGGGAACAAAATAGTCGGTTATCATGGCTCTATACCGGTCTCCGGTGGCGAATCGATTCATTCGGGTCCTCTTCAACACTTTGCTCTACAGCGGCAATTGTTTCTTCGGTGCGCACTGTTCGACGTCTCTGCGGATGCGTATTATCACATAGAGTAAACGTAGTGCGAAAACGATCCATGGTTAACCGAATTAATTGCTCTGATGGACGATTATGTCGACCATAAAATGGACGGAGCTTGAGGTAAACTTCGCGAACTGAACCATTATTTTCGAAATAAATTTGCACGATTTGCAAGCGTTGTTCTTTTGTCAACCTGTTCATGATGAAATGGCAAACCAAAGTAAATATTAATCACTTGACAGCTGACAAAATGGCCGCCAGTTAAAAAAGTGATGCCAACTTAAAGTTCTATACCTCAATAAAACACACCCATTATTTCCTAACAAATCATTTAATTTAAAAAAAATCAACAATATACATAAGTATTTGGTTGTTAGAGCTTTATTGTTTAACGTACCTTTTCACAATGTATGGTTAAAAGATAACAGGAACTTTAACGGCAAGTTTTGTATGAAGAACTGTCGGTTAAAATTCACGTTAACTCTTAACCATACATTGTGAAAAGGGACGTAAATCAATTAATAACGATTTTGTTAATCTTGAGGTAAATGAACAAATAAATATCAAAAATTTACCTTAAGCTTAACAAAATCGTTATTAATTTGTTTTAAAATTCATCAATTATTTTTTCTGTGTTTAATGCTCAATACTCGTACTTTAGTATCAGGTGCTAATAATGTAGTCGACTACATGACATTTGTAAGTTCGTTGTATTTAATGCATTACATTTCCGATGACCTTAAACCCACACCTTTCATTAGCATTTACTAACTTAGTGGCCCTAATGGAAGATGAATTATTATACGAATAAAACTTTGAAATAAAGTGCATAAATATAAGAAAACTCGTATCTTTCCCACAAGTTCAATAGCCCAAAAAATAATTAAGTCTGATTTGTGAGCTTTGAAATAAAATTTATGTGCTTGCAGAATTTGCTGGTGGGTATGTGTATTTGTAAAAATATTGGATCTATTTTGAAATTTTCTTTATAATGAAAATAAAGGAAGGGAACAAGTCGGACTATTTATTCCCACGTATCAAATATCTACTAAGTATAGAATTATTAAATATCATACATTTTTCATCTTTTCAATTATTTAATGAGTATAAATGAAAACTTTCACGTGTCAACGTTGCAAACATTACGAATACTTCTGTCTAAAAAAAGCATTTTTACTTAAAACGGGTTTAAATGTTTTTTTATTTTTTTTTATAATCTTTTTAGAAAAAAATGGGGTTTTAAATTTATTTTCTCATTTATTAAACTGTCTTCTGTCTACATTCCAAAAGCAAGAAACCAAAACGAGCAGCATACATTTTTTATTTTTCTTATCCACAGTTTCTTCATCTTTGTGGTCAAGTCAAAAACCATTAATAACAAAAATATTTATATGAGAACAAATGACCATGACTGCAGTGTCTCGTCATGTATGTCTGTCTGTATGTCTGTCTGTAAGGTGCATCTCAACATCTCGGATGTTTAGCATTCTTTTTGGCGGTAAATGTTTTGACTAAAAACCAGAGCCTCTTCCTTTCGATCAAGTTTTTGTTTTCATTCGTAAATAAATAAAATGAAGAATATTAAGTAGAGAGTCAAAGAAGAAGAGTAAGATACATCTTGGACTTGTTGAATGAATTTTACTTAACTTTCGATTATTTTTTAATTTTTTCCCTTCTTAGTTTACTTTTTTCTCGTCTTCTTTGGTGTGTCAGTTCAATGTTAAACCTTTTCGATATGCATTGTTAAGGACTTTGTGGGATACTTTGCATTTTATTTTGAAGTTTTATGAAAGGGAAAGTTACAACATGAGTAGATTTCATTTTCAAAGTGGCAGATGTGCGTTGATGTGAGACACTGGATTGAGATTCTGAAATTATTGCTACACAGCACTTTTTAGATAATTAAGTTTTGCTAAAAAAAACATTCATAATTTTTTATATAAAATACTTGATTTTATTTTAATACAGAACATGTTTAAGTCGTCTGTATCTATTTTACAAGATAAGGGAAAAACTTAAGGAAAGTTTTACAGCCGCTTAATTATTTCAACTTACATAGTTCTTCTTATTAAAGACTCTAATCACTTTAATTTTACATACTTTTTAATCTAATTTTTTAAATTATAGTACGAGCTCAATTTACGCAACAAAAGTTGTTGCTTTTAACAAAAAGTTGCAATAATCGTCTACTAAGAACTTCATATAAACCAAACTATAATTATATTAAACATAAAAAAATGCTTTAATCTGATTAATTTCTAAGTTAGAATCTAAACACAATGTTTGCGGTGCGGTGCGATTTCTCGTGGGGAGAGAGAAAAATAAACAAAATACAACGAAAGACGTCGACGGCAACACTTGTCATTGTTTTTTTTTTAATTCTTACTAAATTTTTTATGCATAAATTTTTATAACTAAAAACAAAAAATGATTAACATGTTATACATTCGCAGATATATTTGATATATTTCTTAAACTTTTATAATCTATGACAAAAATTTTTGAACTTCAAAATCATGTTTTTTACAATAATGTTGTGAACACAGCCAATTATTCAAAAACTACCGCAACATCAGCAAGAGAAAGAGTGTCAAATATTGAGAGAATAAGAAAGTCCGCAATGAAATTAAAGTAGATTTTAATTTTATTCCGTCCGTCACTGCGGATTTTTACTTCAAAATCGTATGGAAAACCGCACCGCAATAAATAATCGTTAGATTGTGTTCAGACTCTTATAATATAATATTTTATCCATGAATTGAAACTTAAAACCACTTCTCATATTTTGTACTAGCGTATATTTGAATTCTACTCATTTTAATTTTTTTTTGTAATCACAATCTAGTTTGAGGAAAAGAATGTGGAAATTTTGATTTAAGTTTTTGGATTCTTAATTTTTTTTAATATTTAAATATATTCTATGAATTTTCTTCATCTGAAAAATCTATAGCTTCGCTTTCATCTGAATAGCCTTCTCTGATCGATTCATGGTAAGTTCAGTGATTCTACACTAAATTGAAAATTTAAATTCAGTAGATTTAGAAAGAAAAGTGTTTTAAATTTTTTTAAAAGAGCAAAAGTATGTAAAATAAAAAATGACTTGTTACGCTAATCGGGGTGTCGCAATAGTTGGTGGTTGCGTAAATCGAGTTCATACTAAATTCAAAATAAAACTTCTCGATGAACAAACACCTTTTCAGTACTGATTGTGCGCATCCACAAGACGTAGCAGTTGAGCTCAACTGTTGCCAACTGTTGGCCCCAACAGTTACTTCTTAAAAACGGCTTGATAGATGTGCTGCAAAATGAACAGCTGATGAATGTAAACAATTGAAAAGTAATAAAAGATGAACAAAGAAAATAATTTAAATTGGCTAAATTAATTAAAAAGTATGGACAACACAGTATTAATAATGAAGTCAGCAGACCTGGAAACTTCCCTTTTTGCATTACATTTTGCTCCACAAAATAAATATCCTGTGTTTGCACAACACTGCAATAAAATGAGTGACATGCGCCTATAGTATTTATATTTTAATGCTAAGCCACCACGTGCTCAACAAATCTTTAAGCGCATTAATGAATTAAATATGTAAAATATAATATAATTAGACAACATAATAAACGTATTAGTACACCCATTCATTTGCTGATATTGGTAATTTAGTTTTATTTCTTTATTTCGTTACTTTATCGCATTTGAAATGTAAAATTAACTAAATATTTGCAGTTGCCACCTAACAAAGCGGCGTTGCATTACCCTACGTCTCCACTAGCTATCGGCTTGGACATGACATGAACATGACGCCGGCAGAGCAACTGTGAAAAATTCATCAACTTTCTTGTAGTGGTGAACACGTAAGATGTCCATGTTCAGGCATATCAAAGTATTTTGCGGTAGTGCAATAGAGATGGAATATTTACCAATTTCGTTCTGTCTCTTTTCATTCTATTGCAAATGGTTGCGGACGGCGAATTTCATGGCGAATATTGTTGCTCAAACATATGCTCGGGCATAGATGAACAAAAGTCGGACATGAGCGGTCTCCATTAGCCATTTGCGATGTCTGACATGATGCCCATACCATGTTCTCTAGTTATAGTATAAACGTCATAACTCTAGTCGGCCAGCTGTTCAAACACTCAACAGTTGCACAACAGTTACGTCTTATGAATGTGACAATTGCTTGTTCAGCTAATTTATTTCCTATTTTTTTATTTGTTGCGATTCTTTGTTTGTAAATATACTTTTGAAAAATATTTTCAATACATTTCTTTAGCTTACGCGTGAGAGATTCATATTCTCTACTTACAAGTACAAATATTCGTTTTGATGAGTGATTGCCTTCACGAGCGGAAACAATTTTTAAGAGCACAAATTTGGTGTTTTTTTTCTTATAAAACACGGGATTATGATTTATATGGAATGAAATGTATACGTGCACACAGCATTGTGTGTATTAAGGCCGAGTCCCATGGAATCCGCCATACTTTAAACTTTGCCCTTTTGAACTGACAGCTTAAGTAATCTTAATCAATATTATGAGCTCTGTCATATTCAGCACGTCTCCGTCAACGCAAAACACAAAATTTGGGCAACAGCTAAAGGCCGGGACACGATGAATCCGTCATACGTTAAACTTAACCCTTTTCAACTCACAAAATTTTTGCAACTTTTAACTTTTTGCGTACGTTGAGCAGTTTGACAGATATTGGTTAGTTTTTTTTTGTATGTTCTGATTTAGGTTTTTATGTTTTGTGGCAGCAAAAATAAAATTAAACAAAAGAAGTAGTCAAAATAAATAAAAAAAAAGTTGAATTTAATAAAAAAAATATTCAAATGCTTCCGTCAATAAAGTTCTCATTGTGCCAACCTTCTCCATCGTTGCGTTAATATCAGTTGAAAAAGGCGAAGTTTAACGTAAGACGGATTCATTGTGCCCCGGCCTTAATACTTACTTTTTTTATGTTTAGATTTAGATTTTTGTGTTTTGTGGTAGCAAGAATGAAATAAAACAAGAGAAATGTTATTCATTATCAAACAACTTAAGTTTAAGTAATGAAATGAAGAATAAATCTACTGAAGCTGCTTAAATGCTTCCCTAAACAAAGTATTCAGTGTGTCAACTTCCTCCGTAGTTGTGTTAATGTCAGTTGAAAAAGTCGACGCATAACGTTATGAAGTATTCTTAGTGACTCGTACTTCAGTGTATTTTGTATTCATTTGACGTTTGGCTGTTTTTAAAAGTTTTGTATGTATTAGTTTTGTGCTGCTTGTGAGGGGTTGCTTACGCCAACAAAAAAAAAACATTCTCTTCGGCTCTCTCACCTACAAGCTGTCATGTCATGCCAGCACAATTGTTCTCCTGTAAAACAGCTCAGTGACATTTTAAATATAAAGGCTCAGTTAGCCGATTATAATGGCATGTAACTGCAACGGTAGGAAACAACTGATCGATATTGTTATGTGAAAAGTAATGATAATGTTTATAGAGTTGTAACCACAATGTAATAACCAGTACATTACTTTTCACATAACACACATTGCTACTGCTTCTGTTTATTCTCAAAAATAATTGACTCGATATCATTGAGTTTAAGGTAGAGTAGCCATTAGCATGCAATTAGCGTTCATTTCACAAACAAATTAACATTCAGCGGAATGAATAACAACTATTACATGAATTAATATACTTATAACAAATAATAGAGTAATGTAGTTTACTAGAATATAAAAAACATAACTAAAATAAATGTTTTAAATAAAATGATTAATTTGAAAAAGTACCGTTTAAAATAGTTCTCGTGGGTAAAAATTAACAAACCAAAACCAAGGAATTTAAACAAATTAATAATCAAATACCATACAAAGCGGCGAGCAAGTCTAGCACAACAAATTACACGTGCTTAATATTTTTTTTTAATATTCCTTAAAATTTATTTAAAAATTTGTAAATGAAAGCTATAATAAAAACCAGTGTAATTTTTAACACACAGTCACAGTTCTATAAAGTCATTAGTTGGAAATTTCGTGCAAGACGTGCTATTTAATTTGCCACCACTGTATATGGTAATATTACACATTGGCATGTACAGATATGAACATTAATGCAAATAATAATTTTCACTAGCCCCTGCTACTGTTATGGAAAGTACTTGTAATTGCACCTTAGATAATTATTATAACCAAGCTTGTTTGTATTGGAACTTATGTATGTACATATGGATGTAAAAGTTTCTAAATTTAAATATAGCAACCAGCGAACCGTTAGTGGGACGAAAAAGCATAAATCATAAAATTAATAATGTACTTTAATTTTTTTTACAAAATTATATATTAACGGTTTTATTCATTAAATTATGTTTTGCATTTATAAGAGGTTTATAAAACAGTTATCCATACATAATTTTGTTTTATAAACCTTTTATAAGATAAAATTTTTTTTTATAAATAAGGCAGTTATAATTTAAATAAATATTTTTGTTTAAATGCGCATCTTTTGTCTGTCTTCTTGATATTCACCCTTATGCTATTTGGCGTCGCGACGCGTCGAAATACTTCGTGAAGGAAGAATTTGTGATGCTTGCTTCTTCATACGCAAGGGCGCATATACAAACGTCATGAATTTCCTTTGAGCACGAAGGAGATTTTAACACAAAACCTTTTATAATTACACCACTTAATAAAACAAATAATCACCAGGCAAAGAACGCGAAGATATGTGAAAATTTCGCTGTATTTTTAATTTGGTTTTTTCTGGATTAAATATTAATGTTAAAGAAAACTAATACATAGCAACATTGGTCATCAAATATAGCCCTAGAATATTTGTGAATGAAGTTTTTCTCTTAAATAAATATTATTGAAGTTATGAACAATTAAAGCGAGCCATAATGAGAAATATAGCATTTTTAGCAAACTTTATGGGCTAATTAATTAATTATGCAAACGATCTAAAATTGTTTATGTATTTTTTTTTTAATTTGGAATCAATCTAAGGGGTTTGCCAAGTGAAAATACGAAAAAAAAATTGTCCATATAACTTGCTGTCACACTAATGTACATACATACATACAACCACACACATGCATTGACATTAGCTCTAAAAAAACCTCCCCTAAAGACGTATACAATTTACAAAATAGCAAACATACATGCATCAACAGTACTTCTTTTGATTGTTTGTTATGAACAAGAACATAAACATCAATATATCCATCGTGCTTCGTTTATTAAACGACAGCATTTATTATTGCTTTAGTATAATACATGACACGCAAGCTTCCAATTCATATCATATGATGTTGCAGCTCAGTTCCACTTTGGCTGAAAAATTTAAATACTTGGCAGCTCAGTTCGATTTTGTTTGGACAAAATATAAAATTAAACCAATTCAAACAAAATGATCAAACGGAATTGCGACATAAACACATTTTCCATACAATAAAGAAGCCCCAGAAAGCAGTCGAAGGATAGAATCTATTTTATTTTGACAATGTTTTTTCATATGCTCTCACATATAAATAAATATTCTATCAAAAATGTTACCATACCTTCAATAATTTTCATACATTTTGTAAACAAAACTACAAAGAAAAATAAGCACAAAATAAAATAAAACAAAAATTAGAGATTATTTCAAGTTACTGCCGTAGATTTTACTGTGGGCTTTGTTAATTTGATAACGATTTTTCCTGAAGTTGCTGACTGATTCTGCACAGAATACACAGAAGTGAATAAAGTGACAGGCAAAAACAGCTCAAATCATGTTTTTATTAAAACTCGTGGAAAAAAGAGAAAAGTATAGTGTATTTGATACTGTAGTGTATTACTACTTACCAATTAACATACCTAATAAAAATTTATTGCACTAGAAAGTCGTAGCAAAACAAAAACGACGACAAAATTTGAGGAAAAAACGAGACAAACAGAAAAATACCCTTATCTTCCGTCTCGTGACACTTCTGTATGTTTTGTGGATTCTGTTTGATCATTAAAGGTAGAGGTCCAGAGCAGAGGTTCAATTCGTGTGGCTCACAGCCGGCTTACAGCCGCCGCCGATCTAATTCTCATTGACAAAGCCGCCGCCGATGCATGCGGCTGACATCGGCTTGTTTTCGTCAGCGGTGCTTACACAACTAGATGGCTGAGCCGAATTTTACAAATTAATAATTTTCTTTTTTAATTTATATTCATATTTTTATATAACCACTTTTGTCGGAAATTTAAAATAATGTTTTATTTGCCTTATTTTAAAAATTACATATCTATGTATGTATGTGCCTTTTGTATATGTTAATAATATTTTGTCAATGCTTTAGTATATACTAACTGAACAAATATTTCAAAATAAAAAAATTTTAATTTTTTACTTCAATTTAATTGGATTTTATTTATAACAATGTGATTTTTATGTTAGACTATGTTTTTTATAATTTTTGAAGTTTATTATTATTTACAATCCACCTGACATGAAATTTTGCTGCAACTTGAATTTAAAACAAATGCACTAACAATTATAAAAAAGCATTAACTTCAGCAATCTATACATAACACTAACTTGAAGTTAAAGTTAGTAATTCTGTCTTCTTTTATTAATATTATATCTACAAACATACATCTTACATACATATGTACATATGTATGTATATACCAATGCCTTAGTAAATACATACGAAACTTATGTAAAAAATCGGCTCCAACCGGCTAGCCGCCGCCGCCGGTATATATTGCCTCAGCCGCCGCCGCCGACAATTTTGTGACGAATTGAACCTCTGGTCCAGAGCTCGCTTTTTGCGCGTTATGCTTTACACGCATTTCATCCTCCTGTTTCATTCTATACTTTGTTCGCGTTGAGTTACATGCACTGCTTTTCATGTGCCATTTTATTTATGTTTTGTTTTTGTTTTTTTTTTTACTAAGAAATTTTTTTATTGAAAAAAAGAAAAAATTATTTTTGGCAAAATAATATTTATCGATAACGTAAAAAATAAAGTATTATTTAACATCTTTAGCTTTCAAGAGTAAAAAGTAAAAAGTAAACCTACTTTTTGTAACTTGTCACATACTATTACATTGATTCTACTTTTTTGACAGATGCATAAAAAGCGTAACGCGCAATAAGCGAGCTATGGATCTTTACCTTAAGAGTTGTTCGTAAAAAATATTTTCTCCCTCTCAAGAAGTGAGAAGTCAAACTACATATCAAAAAAAAAAATTCCGGACAAACATTTTGTTCTGAGAAATCTTCTTTTCACTATTAATTTTATTTTATTTTCTTCGTCCTACTCGCAATGAAAAAAATATTTAATTTTTTTATTTATTTACACCAGCTTTTTATACTTATTCAAAAACATTTTTACCAAACATGGTAAACAAAATGAATCAGCTGACTCAAATATTAGATATATGTATTGTATTTATCGATAAACAGGTAACGTCATCATAGCATCGATGTTGTGTTAAAGTAATGTTGTTTCAAATTTGACGGCGATGATACCGACGCCAAATAGAATAAGGGGGATTATTGATGTGTATTCTTTGAATAGTGGATAATTAGTTTTAATCGGTCGAAAAAATAACGTAGCTTCAATTTTATGAATTTTTTTTTGTTGCGTTTTTGACCAATTAGGAAGCAAAAAAATTTATAAAGTTTTACATGTATTTGTATGTAATTACTCGACCTTATTTTTAATATGAATTAGTGTAGTTTTCAGATATTCTGCCGTTTTCAGAAAAAATTATTTTGATTTACGAAAGGTTTACAAAACAAATTTTGTATGGAAATTTGTTTGTTAAGAGTTTTGTAAACCTAAATTATTTTTTCTGAATAAGGCCTATTGTATTTATTCAGGATTTCAAGGTCATTCAATTTCTTTAAAATGTAAATAAAAGACGTACCTATTTTTATTTCATTTTTAATGTATCCGACGTTTCGTTTGGAATTTTCCAACATCTTCAGGGATAACTATTTTTATTTCACTTTGAACCTCTATAACACTCGTACTCTAAGCTTTATTTAAATTTTTGAATTAACCTTTCAAATAAATTCTCAAAGTAAACAACTAACTTTTTTGTACAAATAAAATACACACATGCAAATAATCTTTTTTATCTACATAAATACATAAGTACACACATACATACATGTATGTATTTATACACATATTTATTCTCTGGCATTCTCTACATAATAATGATGATGACCTAATAAACCACTTTGGTCACTGTACGATGATGGAACTTGTTTTCAAGTGGGTCAAATTGCCGTTTAACATTGTTGTAAGCTCACATTAAAAAAAATCCAAAGACGGCTTGGATGGCACAAGGTAATTTTTTTCACAGTTTTTCAATCACAATTAATGTTTGTGTATTTGTATTTAATATCATCATTATCAGCTTCTTGGTTTTCTTTAATAGTTTCCATAAAAGCGAAAATGTTAACAAACTTTGAAAAAAAAGAATAACGTATTGCGGCAAACCGGTAGTGAAGTTGACAAATAAACTATATTTATGAAAAAAAAAGAAAAAATCTTTCAAGATACTTAGTTCAAAACAAAAATAAAAGTCAACAAAGGTCTGACTTTGAAGCAAGTTTATCAAAACTACTGTTAATATATTGTAAAATGTTGCGACCACAGAAGTCATCAATGTTGAAGGGAGTTCAAACAACATCGTATTAAATTTAATTCACAATATATGATAATGCAGAAAAAAGATCAATCAGTAGTACGATTGATAAGCCCGATTCAATCTTTTGTAGGAGAAGAAATAAAAGTTATTGCTATTCCTTTCTTAAACTAATCTTTGAGACGAAAAACAACCAAAAGTCCGCAAAATATTATAATATTTAGCATAAACATACATACATAAATATGTATGTATGTATGTATGTTTATGTATGCATATGTATGTTTATGTATGTATATACCCTGCAGTCAGACTGGGGCCAAGTGTCTCTATGTCAACACAAAAATTCTAGTATTAGTTACATTGTCTACAATTTCTCTTCTATTCGTCAATATAAAAGAAATAGGGAAAACAGATGTGGTGTATTTCTGGTGGATTTTGCAACAACTTGTCAACATACATAAATTTGTATGTACGTAAGCTATAGAAATGTACCAGTAAATGTCTGGTTGTTATGTCTCCATGTTCCCATAAAAACTATGAATTCACTACCTAGTCAATTGTTTTAGAGTTATTAGTAGATTTTCAATGACAAGCACATGCTAAATGTCTATAGCACAAAATATTGTGTGGCGGATAATTGTAGAGTAGTACTGGTGAAAAAGTCAAAAGTGACTCAGTACATTTTCACCATCGACATTTCCTTCAGGGTATGTATATATGTATGTATGTAGTTGGAACAAACGACAAATTTTCCATCAGATATAAAATGCATTAAATGAAAATGCACCAAATCAATGCATCATTGGTAGTTCATCGTGCGTAATGAATCTGCAATAGATTTTATTGTTTTTGTTTCTTACATCGCTGAATGTCGCATAAATTGAAGCAGAGTTACGCTCCATTTTGTAATGTTTTAGCTGGTTTCTACTTCAAGAATTATTTTTCTTCTCCATTTATGTACGAGTATACCACATAAACTAACAATTCTATTATCGATTGAATCACAAGCATATTTATTGTGATGGTAATATAATTTGTGACAAAAACTTAAATTTCCCAGCAAACACATTGCTTGTCTACACACTTAGTTTTTTTTTCAATTTAAATGCATTTTTAAATAGTTTTGTTAAACTTTTTTTAATTTAACTTTTTTGAAATCTTTTGAAAGTTGTTTTTTTTAATGATCACATAAAGAGAAAATTCAAAGTTATTACAAATGAATTAAGAAATTGTGATAAATTAAATATCTTACGCAATCATATATTGGCAAATATGACAAACTAAATAAATGAATACATACTTCATTTTTAATAAATTAAAACTGTTAACCTATAAATGGTGAAGATGTTAAATATTTTTCTCTTTCGCACATTTAATTGTGAATCATAATTTTAAATTAAATAATAATAATTTCTTTAAATGCGTGTACATAGACATACATATATATATATATATATATATATATATATATATTTATATGTATGTTTACATATGTATATATGTATTTATTTATTTACCTTCTGAATAACTGTGCGTCAAATAAATATTTTGTCAAGATTTATGCAAGAAAACAACATCAGAAAAAAGTAGGTTAAACCATCGTATAATAAGATGTATTGTAGTCATATTGATTTTATTTTTATACAAATACATGTGTATCTACATATCGTTGCCTGCAACGCCAAATGCCCTAACTAATATTTTCAGAGGAAGAAGGAAAAAACATATTTAGGGGAGTTCACAATGGCGTTTTGAAATATGTCTTAATATTGCAACGATTAACATTTCAATACCTTAATATGGATTGGCAAGTTTTTTGCTGTAGTAACACAAATTTAATACCTACACTCAGGGAAAAGCTGCAACTTAAAAATAAGAACGCCTCACAAAAAAGTTTCAACATGACTAGACTTTCGTTAATGTTTCTTATTAATTCAATATGGTTTTTATTGATTTTAAGATTTTTTTTTTGCCTGGGTGTAGTGTCAAAATTAAAAGACTGAAAAGCATGTAAGTCTTCAAATGGCTATATGGTAATATTAAACTAAACAAAAGTAAAACTATCAGCTGTAGTTGATGAAAAAATATTTAAAAAAATTAATGGTATATATTAAAAAATTTTGTTTCATGCTGTAACTCTCGTCACGAGAAATGTTTCACTTGGAACATGTTAAATAAATTGAAGCAAATAGCTGTTTTTCTCACTAACCTGTTTGTGTTACATAGTGTCCACACCTGATGAATTTATATCATGATGAATGTCAAATTGATTTCATGATGAAAATTCATCGCGTATAGACTCAATTTATTAATATTATGGCAGCGTTATGACATAATCATCAGAACTCACGGCCTGATCATCTTGATCTCAAATGTTATTTTATGTGTTACTGTGCATGTAACGTTTATTTATTAAAAAAATTTTTTTTAAAAAAGGCGACAGAACAATTATTTGTGACAAAAAAAATTAAACAACACGCAAATTAGTTATTTTCGACAAGTATGTTTCAAATATTTATTTGATTCATCATAATATAAAATCATCAACGTCTACCATTTTATGCTGATATTAATGAAAAAATTACAGTTGCTCTGCCGGCTGTATATTACGAGTTATGATATAAAATTATCAGGTGTGGACACTATGTAACTTCTTTTGGTGAGTAATAGCTGTCACGTAAGGAAATTTCTCGACAATTTACAGAAAAACTGTGTCTGTAAAATGTTGTTGAGAAAAGTTTCCGCTTTGTTTTATACTCACAAAACAAAACCGGGGTGAGATAAAATTTTAACCAAAAAGGACATGTAGAAAATGCAAACTGCAATGAATGATAACACAAAAAAGGTAAGCATTTTTCTCTGCAGTGATACTTCATTCTTAAATTATTTTAGCAACATGTTTCATATATTTTTTTAATAATTTTGTAAACAACAATCATCAAAGTCGCACCAAACATTATTTAGTATAGCCGATGATGGTATTTTCACCGCCGTCGTTGAAAGTTTTCGATTTTTAGTGAATTTTAGTCGACGTCAAAAACATTTTTGATAAGTGTTAACAAAGTATGATTTTTTAAATTGGCTCTGAGTTATATATTATGACATTTCTAAAGTAATAATTTAATCAGAATTACAGACACATTTTTTTCTCACTTTACGAGAAACGATAGAATATTTTGTTTTACATCTGGTAAATATTGAGCTGAAGGCCTGTGATGTCATTGTCTATATTATTATTAGCTATAATTTTAATTACAAGTGTAATAAATGAATAAAAAAACATTTTGTTATTATAATAATTCAATACTATTACTAAACGATATATTTATTTATTTATTTATTTATTAAACATATTAATGCAAAGTAAATTTACATAATATGGTGTTGCACAAATATGGGCGGAGTAACGTAGACCATATGCCCAAGATGGTATTAACAGTATTTTAAAAGGTTTTGTGACTGACTGTACACGACCTCTGCCTTCACATAGGAAGTAGGCGACGTGGTTGTTAAAGAAATTCCACAAAAAACCGCAAGATTATACGGTTATCCGTGGCAGATCAGTCAACCAGTGCGAGCGAGATGAAAAACTCTCGAAGGCCAAACAACACACACAAGCCTGACCGCACTTAAGAAATAACTAATAATAACGATGACGCGAGAGATGTTCCCCGACCCAGAGCTGCTTAACGACTGTAAACGATATATGTAATATCGTTTCCTGCTCACAACGAAAATTTTTAGATGGCATAATGTTGCTACACTAAAATTTTAAGATACTCATTGTGAATTCTCTAACTATGTTTTGTCACATTCAAGGCAAATTCATATAAGGTACACTCAGCTCAATTCGCTCTTTAGGAAATTTATACTTGAAATGTCAGAAAAATGTACTGAAAATGTGTCTTGACATCGCAGGTATATTCAAATTACAAGTGGCGAAAATAGACACCTGATCCCTTGCAACCACCTAGTATGAATTCGCCTTGGTCACATTTAAGGTGGCACAATGTTGCCACATATTAATTTCATGATACTCATTGTGAATTTCCTAATTGAAATGTAAAATATTGCGAATATATCCGAATTTGTGCATTGTAATTCAAAAGACAAAATTGCTACTTTTATTTTTATTTATTTTTATTATTATTTAATTTTTTGTAAGCATTATATTGATGAAATACCACGGTGTTTATAAAAAAGTGACTTTTAATTTTAATTTGCGATTTTTGCATTTTAGGTAACGATATATTTTTTAAATAATTTACATATTAACATACATTTAACTCAAAAATTACGACTTTAGAAATATAAAAAGAATTGTGAAAATACTTTTATGTCTATTTATTTATAACAATTGTAGCACATAAAAACAAAAATTATGTATGCAAAAAACATCATTTTCATTTTGACGACGATAACTCAAACACTCCACTCCACACCACACCACTCCACACTCACTCACAAATTATCGCAAATTATTTGAACAATTGATGTGTTTCACATTTATTTGAATATGCAATGGAAATAGCGTTAAAGTATGTCAGTTGATTAATTTGTAAACCTAAAAATACTCGTAATGCAGGCACATAAAACTGTTTTTAGTCATGTGACACACACACTTTAAATATCTTTTCATATGTATTTAAATTAAAAAAGGTGTAAAAAAATATTTATTTTTTTAGTATTAACTTACCTGCAATATTTGCCAATGTTACTAGGAGCGTCGTTAAAATAATTAAAATTCTGCAATTCGTCCAACTTGTAGACATCTTAAAGAAGTGACGCTGAAATTTCATTATTAAACTGTTTAATTTGTGATGTTGTATTAAATTAAAATTTCGTTGAAATTTTCGACGCATGTTTTCAACCCGAACTTTTTTTCTATTGTATTTATTTTTTTTTTATTTTCTTTTATTCTTGGAATTTCTTTTCTATGATTTGCTGACGATAACGTTAAACTTGTTTACTTCGTTTGAGTTCTCTTTCTATGAAACTTTTGCAACATATTTGGAAATGTATTAATTAAAATAACACCGTATGCCATGCTGAAAATAGAATAGACAGAGAAAAAGATGAAAAATATTAATAATAAAAAGTAACAAACTTGTTTGCTGAAATTCTTTGAGAGATAAAATCTCGTAAGGAATAAAAAAAGTTTATGGCTTAAGTCTTTTGTTTTATTCTAAGAATTTTAGATTTTATTTGCGATAAATAGTGAATTATCACATATTTCAGGTTGACAATTTGCTAATGGTCTTATATTATTGCATTCGAGAAGAGTTTTTAAAGTAAGTGATTTAAAAAAAATAAAAATATAAGCACTTACGAATAAACTTCTTATGACATAAGCTGACCTAATTAAAAAAAAAGGAAACACAAAGAGCGCCGGCATAATGAAATTTATGTATATAAAAACTATTATTTAATTATAATCTTTTCTTAATTGTTATTTGAAATAAGATGCTGAAAATACTTGCACATTCTACATAATACAAATGTGATCGTTAGTATGTTATAATGGTTGTTAATTTTTCATATGAGACCTATGAGAAATGCTGTAGTTTTTTCAATTAATATATTTTTTTTTGAAAAGCTTTAAATAGGTCTGTTCAATTACTTTCCCAGCAGAAACTAGCAACGAGAGAGTAAGGCAGAAATTTACAAAATTACTCTCTCAAATATGAAAAAGTAAATGAACGCTTTAGAGTCTAAACACAATGTTTGCGGTGCGGTGCGATTTCTCGTTGCGAGAGGGAAAAATAAACATAACATAAACGGAAGACGGCAATGGCAATACTTGTCATTGTTTGTTTACATTTTCATTAATTTTTTGTGCATACATTTTTAAAACTAAAAACAAAAAATGATTAACATTTTATACATTCCCAGATATTTTTGATATATTTTTTAAACTTTTATAATCTATGACAAAAATGTTTGAACTTCAAAATCATGTCTTTTTACAATAATGTTGTGAACACAGCCAATTATTCAAAAACTACGGCAACGTAAGCAAGAGAAAGAGTATCAAAAATTGAGAGAGTGAGAATGTCCGCATTAAAAATAAAATAGACTTTAATTTTATTCCGTTCCGCACTCCGGTTTTTTACTTCAAAATCGTATGGAAAATCGCACCGCAATAAATAATCGTTGCATTGTGTTCAGACTCTTACTTGTAAAAACTTGCAATAACATTTTATTCATATCAGAACCATAGCTGGAAATCATGGTACAATTGTACTTTTTCCGATGTATTTTGTTTGATAATATTTTAAATTGCAATTTTTTTTAGAAATTAACATTTAATATGAAATTCTTTATGCAGTTTCATGTATTTTTATCTTTTTTTTTGTGAATTTTTTCATAATTTTTCAATTTTATCCATTAACAAATACAAAAATGCCACTTTCCATCTCTGAGCATATATGAAAAACAAGCAAATTTATTTGCCATTAAAATTGAATTTATTTGGCTTAATGAAAGAAAAACAATAAATTAAAAAAACATGCTTTCTTTTTACATACATATACATACATATGTACATGTTTTCCTTTTTCAGATATTTTTAAAATAATTAATTTGACAACAAAACACACAACAGGTGGTTGAATAATTCTTGCAAGTAAAAATTTTACTATGTAGTAATAATTTGTAGGAATTTGTTTGTCTCTCAATTTTTTTTCTCTTTCGACGCTCTCTACTTGCAAACTTTTTGAGTTAATGAACACCTTCCAGTAAAATTGTTACAAATTCGTAACAATTTTTAGTAAATGAACAAACCTAATATTACAAAAACATTTCCATGGTTCGAGTTTGATCAAGAATGCTTTCCATTCCCGCGGCTACTGGGAGATTTGTATTTTTCATACCCAATCTTTCACATTTTTTCGCTTTTGGAGGATGCTTTGCAGATCATAATAGAATTACTTTTGCTAAATTAATCTCTCCTACTAATGTCATCTTCCGTAAACACTCTAAGCAGTGTGAGATTGAATGGCTTGTCAAGATGCTTCGGGTATAACTATGTTCAAGGATTTAAACTTATATATGCCTTTTATGTCACGTATTGCTCTCTTAGTGCCTATTGAAGGTGATGATGTATGATTTCATTAATGCACTGTTAAGATCCACGTAAATAAAGAGAATATGGTGGCCGTTATTGTGAGGAAATAAAGTTGATTTTTAAGGAATTTATGGGATGATGCCGAATTGAAAGTTTAATTTTTTCTACTGAATTACTTCGGTTAACAAGGCAGCAAATTCCTTTGCCAGTAGATTTGTTACTTTAATTTATGCTCTGTTCAATGAAAACGAGTGGTGGGCATTCTGTATTAGTTAACGTGGTCCAAACTATTAGAGGAGCTGTCAATTGTTTTTGCATATCAATTCACTTATCTAAATTGTCATTTGATTTGCACTCTAGTTTAACATGATCATTTTGTTTGCTTACGTATTTTTAAAACTGTGAAAAAAATGAATCAGTAAAGACTAAAGTTTCAAATTCGCTTCCAGCACTTTCAACTTATTTAAAATTTTATCAACTGCAACTTAAAACGCGTATTTGGTAACTCTTCAATTCTTGTACAACTTCTTCATTCTTCGGTTTCCAACATAAAATCAAAAAGTTTCCACAATTTGTAGAAAAGCTTAAATTTATCAGTAATACATTAAAACACAGTGGGGGAGACACACTTGCGCTCTTGCAATTGTAAGCTAAAAAATGTTAGCTGTCATATAAGCACTGTTTACGAAAAATTACCTTGAATATCGATTTTTAAACAGATGAGCTTCATTAGAACAACTGCTTGAATAATTTTAGTGTTGAACAATGCAGAAGAATAACTCGCTCGCACTTAGGCCCAATAACTAATTTCTCAATTAAGTGTCATTTATTTTTAAATGACATTTAAGTACCGAATTCATTTTTTCAAATACAAAGTTGTGAAACATTTAAATGAAATTTAAATGCAAACGTTTATTTATAAATATAAATATGTTATTAAGGTTTTTCATAAGACTGTTCAAAAGTCTCGCAAACTGTGCAATTGTGCATTTTTATACTCTCGTAAATAAAATATCAAAAATTGTATAGAAATTTATTTACACAAACCTGTTATGTTTGCCCAATAATTTTGACTCGTAAACTTAAGTTGTGCAATTGTGCATTTTGTTAACATCAACTTCTTGCTTTTTTGGACTTCTTAAGGCACTTTTAGACACACAAACACACTTTTTTATTTTTATAAATATGTTTTTTAATTGAAACCTGCTTTAAATTTTATTATTTAATTTTTACTTACTTAATTTTTTGGCATTTGTTTCAAATTTACATACGTTGTTTGCACAAAAGGTTAAAAGGAGCTTCATGAAAAAAATCTCGCAAGTTTGCCCAATTGCACAAATGGCAACCTTAAGAGGTCTCATGAAAACCCTTATTGTATTTGTTTATTGAAAACATGTATGTACATGAACATAATGCGATCATATCCAGCAAAAAAAGAGACTCCCAAATAGTCATGAAAATGTTGAGTTTGCGATCTGGAAGTAGTGAAAATTTCGATCCAATCTAATGATTTTTACATAGATAGGGTTGTCATTGCAAGAAGTTCTCTTTTTCGATGCCTGGTCACTGAATTGGAAACGATATTAAGAAAAATTCCCTTTTTTGTGTTCTATGATAATATTTTGATCTAAGAAAAATTGTAATTAGTTAACTTTTTTAACAATTCGTTTCTTTTTATACGAATTTAAGCCCGAAACAGTCTTTTCATGTAAATTTAAGCAAATAATTTTTCCATTTTAGACTAAAATTAGTTCATAAATTTCTTTAACTAAATAAATTTTTTTTAAATTCTGGTTAGTATTTTCTAACACTATGGAGGAGTTACAAGGTTTTTTATGACTAAAATAAGCTTCTACATGGTTTTTTTGCTCACTCTCGGCAAATTAAAAATATCGATTTTTTGGAAGCAATGAAAATGTAGTTCCACTAGAATGACTTCCATTTTTTCACTGGGGCATTAAAAAGAATTTTGTTTAAGTTTCATATATATACACACATATTTATATAACATAAGTCAATAGCCATTAGTTCCTAGTGCTTTGTTTTCTATAGTTTAGTTTATTGTAATTTTAATCATAATAAACTTAAAAATAATAATAATATATAACATATACAATATATATAGTTTTATATCATGGAGAAATAAATAGAAATATGCGTTCTGATGCTCTTTTTGTTTCGTAAAAAGTTATCATGCAATTTTAGTTTTAAACGTTCCGATAATCTAATTTTCTTATTTATGTTAAACAGCTGTTGCTTGGAAATTTAAGTACATAGCAATTAGCTAAATGACATTTAATTGAGACGTCAATTATTGGGCTATTGGGATATTTTAAATCGTAGTGTAATTGAAGGGATTTCAATATAATATGAACAGTGAATTCCGCTATGATCTTTTTTGCCAATTTATATAAAAATGTATAGACAAATAACACCTATAGTCAATCTTAATGTATATTACAAAAATCATCAGCTTACTTGAATATTCATGAAATATATGTTGAAGCAAAATATTTACCGCCTTATATATAAAAATTATTAAGGATTTATAAAGGGTTTCCATAAAAAATTTCGCTTTATAAAGCCTTAATAATTTATATAAATAAAATTTTTATTATTTTTTTTTTCTTTTTTTAGGGGATTATAAATCATGCAACGTGTGCGCCAAAATTTTTATAAATGCTAATAACTTATTTCATCAATTTCTCATCAAGGTATTCTTTTCCTCTCTTTTTTTTTTGAATTGCTTAAATTCAAAAGATTTTTTGTGTCTTGCACATTTGTATAAACATACTTACATATGTATATAATGCATGGCAAGTCTTTTGAACCAAAATGTATTTTTAAAAAATACCTCTTCAGCGAAAGTTTTTAACTTTTCTATTTGAATTGTTAATTCACTGGTAAGTATAAAATTGAAGCCGAAGGCAACAAAACAAACACAATTTACATAAGTATATCACAAAATCAATATTTGAATGTGATGGTTTGAGAGTGTGAAGTTTGGAAATAAAGTAAAATTGTTTACACTTACAAAATATATTGATTTAGAGATAAGCTACCGAAAAAATTATATGGGTAGTAAATAGGAAGTATTAGCTTTTTTATTTCCATTAAATACAAATTTCAATTTATATATGTATGTATGTAGATATATTTGGTTATTTTTAATTGCTTCCACTTCCCACTTCCTCGTTTCTCTTTATCAAAATAAAATTCACAGATGCTGAAAAGTATTACGTTTGATTTAGAAAATGTGTTAAATATATAGTTTAATAAATCATTTTTAACTTATTAGGCCAAATCAAATTTATGACAACAAAAGCAAACATTTATTAAATATAAATATAGACAGCGTTTATTAGATTATATTTAAATGTATATTTTTGAACTTGTTCAAATTATATAATAAATTTGAATATTTAATTTTCTGATTTGGTGATGGCGTTTTTTTTCTATCCAAAAAAAATACCACCTTATTAAAATTTGAATGTATAAAGTAAATTGCCATTGATGGAAAATAGTAGTTGACTTCTTATGTTATACTAGCTTTTAATCGCGGCTCCGCTCACTTTGATCTGTTTAAAGAATACACAAAAGACACGTTTAAAACTATTTAAACAATGAAAGCGAAAATTACCTTTCCCAGCCCAAAAATGTTATTTTCGGAAAAATTCCGTACCAAACATAAAAACCTGGTTCCGAACCGAATAAAAATTATCCCATATTTGACACTGGTAATGTAGCTTTCCATTGGCGAAAAAATTTTTTTAAATCGGTTCAGTGGTTTGGGCGTGAAAGCGTACCAAACAAACAAACAAACTCACTTGCACATTTATAATACACTGAAAGAAAAACACTTCGCAACGGGAACGAACCCGTTACGTTGGACCCCTTTTATTAATACAACGACAAATTTCATTAATAAAATTAAATGTTTTTCAAAGCTTAATATTTTATATTTCGAAGTATCATTAATGTTTAGAAATAATTTTCATTCGGGTAATGAAAAACTTATAGTGATTTCTTTTCTGACAAATAGATTGCATATATGTTACATGTTTTACATTTCTGTGTTTGTTTGTACAAAAAATACAGCTGTGGGAAAAATTTTCAATTTCTTTTCTGAATATGTTGCATGAAAAACATGTAAATATGTTACATATTTTATCCTCGCTTTATTCAAGGTGTACATACTGCCATTTTTCCAACTGTGTTAACGAAGGTTTTATTTGGCATGTCATGCTTATAATTTCGAGAGAATTTTTCTTAAATAGAAAATATAAAAATTATTACTACAAAAATTAATATAAATAAATATTTATTTAAATATTGTGACTGTTTTAGTTTATTTAAACGTAATTAATGATGTCAATGTGTGTTTACAAATCATAATTGTGTACGGAAAACCTCTCAAATAGCCTTAAAAATTGCTAATGAAGGACATTAATGAGAAAATGTAACCGTTGTAAATAAAAGCAGCTTATTTTTTTGTTCTATTGTTCTAGGTAACATTTAAAAATGTTACACATGTATAGTGTAACATATTTTCTTCAGAAAAGAAATCACCAATAAATACATGTTTTTATGAAGAATTCATAAAAAAAATATTTTTAATTGATTAGCAAAACACAATAGTAATTAATCTATAGTTACAGAAGTTATAGTTTTGTTGTAACTTTAATGAAATGTTTTCGTAACTACAATAAAGAATACTTCCTGCTGTTCACCTCATCGCTGAACACGCTTTTGCCATAAGACATCAGATCAGTTTCTAATTGTTCTAAAATATAATTGACGAAAAAAGTACGCAAATGCGGGTAATGGTCTCGTGTCCTTATATCTTGCACCCACCGGACATTAAATGCGAATGTGTAAAGGTCTTTGCACAAACCTTTCCATACAATAGATGGAGAAAGACAAAATTACTGCGATCGGCGACGATTCGATAAACTTGTGTATTCTTCCACACTTTCGCTTTCAGCATCGGTATGCTCTTCACTTCGCATATTCCTTCGACGTTTTGGTGTTATTGCATCATTTAGAAAGTATGAAATCTATACATAGTTTGACAGATGCCTTGCTGAGTTGAACGATTGTGTTCGTTATAAAACTCACGAAGTAGTCCGTAATCTGGATAATTTAATATCGTTATTCAAAACACCAATCGAGTCGTACTGATTTGTCAGAGTATAGTGGTCATAAATGTCAAATAAATTCAGTAAAAGGCGACTTTGACTGGCACACGAAGAGTTCCGTACGGGCACTACATATATAATACTATACGAATTTTGAAATTTTTTCGTTTTTGGGATTTTATTTCGGTTTTTGCTTTTTTTTAGTTTTGACGTTTCTTTTTGTTTTTTTTGCGTTTTTAGCATTTTTCGGTTTTTGGCGATTTATTTTAGTTTTAGATATTTAAGTTTTGGGTTTTTTCGGTTTTTGGTGATTTATTTTAGTTTTACAGATTTTTTTAGTTTAACGTTTTTTCGTTTTGGCGATTTTTTCGGTTCTTGGCGATTTTTTTCCGGTTTGGCGACTTAACAATTTTGGGACTTTTTTAGTTTTAGAACTTTTGAAAATTATTTTACTCCTTACGGTATCCAAGATACAGCAAGTTGCCAAAACTACATAATCAAAATACCATTAACTGATAGAACACCCTTTAATTTTGTTTTTAATTTTAGTGTTAATTGTTGTAGTCTATATAAAAATACACTAAGCTATATTTCTATATTTCGATTTCCTTAAACGAAAAACAGTGTTCTGCTGATCGGACGATTTAGTGCACTCGAAGATAAGTTCGTATCAAATATCTTAAACATCTAAAATATTAAAAGCAATTAAAGAGCTGCAATAAGTTACCTTTTTAACGGATTTCAAAACGTGCGGTTTACAGAACACCCCTGTATATTACATGGGATTTTAAATATTTTCATTGCTCGTTTTGGAACCCCCTTTAATTTTTAAATCTCA
The DNA here is from genome assembly GCA_905220375.1 of Tachina fera. Taxonomy (NCBI): domain Eukaryota; kingdom Metazoa; phylum Arthropoda; class Insecta; order Diptera; family Tachinidae; genus Tachina; species Tachina fera. The sequence continues at coordinate 94,139,357 of LR999967.1, read as the reverse complement.
TGTATTTGTTGTTTTAGCAGCTAAAGTTCTGCATATTCTGTCAAAATGTCAGGTCTGTAGCTCTTACGGCTCTCGAGAAAATGTCCTTTGACGGACAGACGGACAAAAACAATAGGGGGCCTTTTTACCTTTGGTGTACGGAACCCTAAAAAAGAGCAAAGTATCTCGTTTTATTTGACAGTTAACTCTCTATAGCTTTTAAAAAACACCCTCTAGTTATTATAATTTTTCGCTTTCGAAATTGTTCATGAAAGAAACATTTTGGCTCGATTTCAAGCAATTTATTTGCATTAAAAAAGTAACATTAACAAAATAATTGAAATATCCATCTTATAGTTTTTCACCCACTGGCTAATTTGTTACAAAAATGCTGCGATTCCAAAAGCCACTTTGTTTCACGCAGCAACTAAGAGTTAGTGGAATTGTTTCCACTATATATTTAAACTATTTTCACGTCATGTTATTTTGAGTTATAAAATCCAATTAATTTGCCAGTCATTGTTCGTTTTTACTGCTGTTAAGTAAAACTTGTTTCAATAATAATAGACAAACGTGCCACGTACTCGTTGGTGTCTTAAGGAGGAGTTTTGTTTATTAAACAAAAGTTTTTTATAAGCTTTTGTTTGTGTTTATTTTCGGTTTTTAATATGAATCATTTTAATTACAGACTGATGCGAATGTTTTTTTTTTCTTTTTGTTTGTTTTTATACTCACGCATTCAGACACTTCATAACCAAAAGTGCGATGAATGGTTTTTATTTTTCGTTTGTTTTCCTACCAACACACCAATGCATCAGTGTCATTATGTAATTTTTATACAATTCTGTTGAAGTACTTTAGCTTGGTATGTGGCTGGGTTTTGCCATTATTGTTTGCTTTCATCGATTTTGTAATAATATGTATTTTGGAATTGTTAAAGTCTGATTTTTTTATTATTTGACGCTCGTACAGTCATTTCGTCTTATTTTATTAACTTTATTTATTAGTTTTGCTGCCAAAAGAAAAAAATGTTGTGTTGTGTTGTTTTATTTCCGCTTTAGGTAAAACTGTCATTATGTGAGAAACAAAAGACTTAAGAAGCAAACCTTTCTTATACACATATTCATATGGAAATATGTGTGTGTGTGTATGCATGGGTGTCATTTTATATTGCGTTGTTTTTGCGCTAATTTTTTTATAACTTTTGTTATGCAATAAACCATATATAAAAATAAAAACAAGTTCTTTAACATATTCATATTTTTATTTTTTGAATGAAAATATTTGAATTTCAGTTTGGTGAAATTTTAAATTTTTTTATAACTAATCTAATCAATTGATGGAGGAGAGAGATTGCTAGTTGAATAAATCTACTTCGGTATATTAATATGTCATATGGATTTTAAAACGAATTTTTTAAGAAAATCTGTTATTTATTTATTTATTTGTTTACTGAATCCCTTACATAACAAGGTAGCATATGCAAAAAAAAAAAAAATAACGTGTGCTAGAAGTGAACGTTTAAAAGGGGTTTTCTATGAATCTTTTTTTAATGTATACTTCAAGCATACATTACACCAAAGGTGAAAAGGAACCCTATTCTTTTAGGTACACTGTCCGTCTGTCCGTCTGTCCGTCTATCCTCCTGTCCGTCTGGCCGTCTGTCCGTCAAAGGCTATTTCCTCAGGAACTGTGAGAGCTACTGACCTGAAATTTGAACAGAGTATGTAGAACTTTGGCCTTTACAACCAGCGTTGTCAACTTTTAAATTTGAAAAAGCACTGAAACTACTAAAAAAGCGCGTAATTTAAGTAAAAAAGCACTAAATTTGTAATGATTATAATATATTAAAAAAAAATTGTTCTACACAAATATGTATATAAAAAATATAATAATCGGTTGACTTTACATTAGATTCTTAAAACTATAAATTTGAGGCATCCGATACACATTTTAATTATATAAGAATCAGTGAATTATCAAATCAGTTTGACGAAGCCTTTTGTATTTATTATAAAAAAATTTAATTTCAATAATTTTTCGTCAGGAAATAAACGTATTTTTCGAATTCAATCAAATTAGAAATAATAGATAATTGTTTCTGAGGTTAATAGCTGATTACATTTTGAACTCGATGGACTTAGTAGTTAAAAAATTTTTTAATAAAATTTGGATTTTATTATATTATGCTGTGAAAACATTATTTCGGTTGAGACTGAACTATGTGAAAAAGATAATAAATTATGATCGAAATAACAAAAGGTTTTAAAAGTGTTGTGCAGCAAACCCATTATAAATAACAAAGTTAATAATTAAAAAAAGTGATTTGCAAGTTTATCAAGTTAAAAAAATATTCATATGCATGTACTTATTAATATTTTAGAAAAAATTTAACCAAAATAAAAAAGACTGGGCATTGGGAAATATAGTTGCCATTCCTTGTTATAAGTAACCAAAGCGTGAACCAAGTGTAAGGACAATCTGTTACGTATTTTATACCTAAATAAAGTCAAAGAAAAATGAAAACGCGATCAACTTCTGCGTTTAAATATGGAAGTGACAGAAGTTTGATGGGAATGCAACTTTTGATAATGCATCAAACGATTTCATATCAACTGAAAACTCGATAGAGGACTCAATATTTTCCTTAGACTAGACAAAATTTCGATGTTACACTATACCTGGGTAAATACTTCTATTCTGTCTTCTTTGTTGTGTGGCAAAACATTTTTTCTAATAATTGTACTTTAAATGTTAAAGTTTGATATTAACATGGCGCTTATTCCTTCAACCAAGGCTTGCACAACACAATCTTAGTAGAATTTTTTTAAATGCTCCATTTAAGTTCAGAGCTTATTTTTTTATATATAGATTTCCTCGAAAGAAAAATAGATGAGGAAATTTTTCTTCGAATTTTGGGTTTAGTGCCACCGACTTGAAACAAAAGGCCCGAAATTAATTTAAAAAAGCACTGAGCACTAAGTTAAAAATTTTTCGCGTCGAAATTTTCAAAAAGCACTAAAAACGGTGCGAAAAGCACCGAGTTGACAACACTGGTTACAACAACAAATCCATGAGAGTAAAAAATTTAAGGGTGTTCCAAAACGAGCAACGAAAAATGTTAAAATCCCATGTAATATACATACATACAATTGTATGTATGTACATAGATATTTATATCGACACTTGAAATTTATAAATTAAGTGTATTTGTATAATATTAAAATTTAAAAAATTTAAATGAAAGGGTGTTCTATCAGGTAATGCAATTTTGACTAGTTAATTTTGACAACTTGCTGTATATTGGAAACCCTAAGAGGCAAACTCTTGAAATTTTCAAAAACGGTAAAACTAAAAAATTCCAAGAATATAAAATTGCCAAACTGAAAAGAATCGCCGAAAATTAAATAAAAACATCTCTAAAACGAAAAAAAACGCCAAAATAAAAAAAAATTCTAACACTAAAATAAATCCCCAAATTCGAAAAAATCACCCAAATGAAAAAATCGCCAAAATGAAAAAAAAACGCCAAAAACCGAATACAATAGCTAAAATGGAAAAAAAGGCGTAAAACTAAAAAAAATTTCATATGAAAAAAATCGGCAAAATTAAAAAAAAATCGTTAAAATTAAAAAAAAATTACCAAAATTAAAAAATGCCAAAAACCGAAAAATTTGCCAAAAACGAGAAAAGAAATCGTCAAAACTATAAAAAAAACGCCGAAACTTAAAAAAAAATTGCCAAAGCCGAAAAACGCAAAAACGCCAAAACTAAAAATACTTTCAAAACCAAAGAATAAACCCAAAAGTGAAAAAATGCCAAATGCCAATTTTATATAGGCGAAAGTTCGTATTGAATTACATAGTGTCTAGTGTCTAGGATCAAAGTCGCACTTTACTGAATTTATTTACATATTTAATTATAATGCAGGGTTTTATTGTGATCTACAAATGCGCCAACATAAATTAATATTAAAATAAATTTAAAATAATTCTTTCTGCAAAAAAACAACCGACTTCAATGCAAAGATCTGATTGATGAAGATAATAAGAAGTACGTAAAATATAAAATAAGATTTTAATTAAATTTTAATTTACCTCCGCCCATTTTTAAATGCAAGATTGTGTGTTTTTCAGAGCTATGGGTGTGTTTTAAGTCTTGTAAAAGTCGGTAGAGTAGAAGCACTTAAAGGAAAATATAAAATGTTAATGGGCGTGACTCGACCCATTTTTTGAATAACCGCATGAAATATTATAATAAATTTTAGTAGGCATAACTCCGAACATTTCTTCAACTCTCAAATTGTGTAATTACAAGACCCAAAGGTGTTTTACAGGTTTCGAGGCAACCAAATAAGTAGAATATCATTAAATTAAATTGATAAATTTTGGGCGTGTCCTAGCCCATTTTTTATAATGGGAATAATGGGAAGCTATGCCCTCTCAAATAAAAAAAAAAATTGTTACAATCGGTCTAAAATGTACAGAGTTATAAAGTAACACCCCAAAAAAATTGAGACGAATTGTGAACGTCCTGAGTTATTAACGTAAGGTGACGATATGTATATGAAACAAAAAGAAAATGTAAACCATTTTAAAAATGTTGTTTTCATTTTTCACCCAAGTAAAGCAAACAAATTCGGGCTTTGCTTAGGTTTTCATAATTTTTAAGATCTGTTTGGAAAAAAAACTAATTTGTTTTTTGTTTTCATGTAAATGTCACTGTGACAACGTGATTTAGACAACTATGCTGTTACCGAAAATTCAAAAATATTACAACAAAATGTTAACAAAAAAACTTCCAGCAAAAAATTCCTAATGATTAATATGAAGCATAACTTACTTTTCCACACAAACTACATCCCCTTGCATCAGTTATGTAACCACTCTAAATTAAACAAACAAAGTAAATTATTATCTGTGTCGTTTAGTAGTAGAGTGTATGATTATTATGCAGATAGCTCGATGTTTAATTTTCACATTTTTGTGAAAAGAAGTTTTTGGTGCTTAAATAGTGCAATCGATTAGTCTGTATAACGTCATTTTTCATAATGTATTATTAAGAGTTAACGTGAACTTTAACTGATAGTTCTTCATACAAAACTTGCAGTTAAAGTCCCTGTTTGTTTTTAATTGTAGATTGTGAAAAAGGCTGTAAATATAATAAATTGTTTGTTTTAAAATAATAAATTATAATTAATTTAAAAATTAAATTAAATTATTATAAAAATATATACATACGAGTATACGAATAGATTCGTGTATGTGTGGCAGTAATTTTCTTTTTTTTATTTTTAATTCAATTTAATTTATAGCAATAACTTTAATAACGACAATAACAAATTTTCTGTTCAGTATTTAATTTTTTGTTTGTTTTCTTTAAATCAAAAAGAAAAATGCATTCAATGGAACAAGAAAAAATAATGAAAAAAAATGTAGAAAATAAGAGTGATGGAAAAACATGCATTCAAATCCAAAACTTTCTATTTCGTTTAATAGTCAGTCAGTCGCCAAGTGCTGCAGTGAGTCAGCCAGTCAGTCACTCATCCACTAAGTAAAATTAATGTTTTTATTGTTAGTATGTACTTGTAAATACATTAATTTGAATTTTGGATAATTTAATAAGTACATATTCGTTTTTATTTTCTATTTTTTTGGGAAATTAACGAAATTAGATCTTGTTAGACAGTGTTTTAGTCTTCAGACTTTGTATGGTGCATTGAGGTCTTGAATAAATTTTATTGAAAACTTTTCATTTTTACTATATATATGTATATGTTATATGTATTTCGCGTCGAAATTTTCAAAAAGCACTAAAAACGGTGCGAAAAGCACCGAGTTGACAACACTGGTTACAACAACAAATCCATGAGAGTAAAAAATTTAAGGGTGTTCCAAAACGAGCAACGAAAAATGTTAAAATCCCATGTAATATACATACATACAATTGTATGTATGTACATAGATATTTATATCGACACTTGAAATTTATAAATTAAGTGTATTTGTATAATATTAAAATTTAAAAAATTTAAATGAAAGGGTGTTCTATCAGGTAATGCAATTTTGACTAGTTAATTTTGACAACTTGCTGTATATTGGAAACCCTAAGAGGCAAACTCTTGAAATTTTCAAAAACGGTAAAACTAAAAAATTCCAAGAATATAAAATTGCCAAACTGAAAAGAATCGCCGAAAATTAAATAAAAACATCTCTAAAACGAAAAAAAACGCCAAAATAAAAAAAATTCTAACACTAAAATAAATCCCCAAATTCGAAAAAATCACCCAAATGAAAAAATCGCCAAAATGAAAAAAAACGCCAAAAACCGAATACAATAGCTAAAATGGAAAAAAAGGCGTAAAACTAAAAAAAATTTCATATGAAAAAAATCGGCAAAATTAAAAAAAAATCGTTAAAATTAAAAAAAAATTACCAAAATTAAAAAATGCCAAAAACCGAAAAATTTGCCAAAAACGAGAAAAGAAATCGTCAAAACTATAAAAAAAACGCCGAAACTTAAAAAAAAATTGCCAAAGCCGAAAAACGCAAAAACGCCAAAACTAAAAATACTTTCAAAACCAAAGAATAAACCCAAAAGTGAAAAAATGCCAAATGCCAATTTTATATAGGCTAAAGTTCGTATTGAATTACATAGTGTCTAGTGTCCGTGCGGAACCCTTTGTGCGCGGGTCAAAATCGCACTTTTTATTGTGATCTACAAATGCGCCAACATAAATTAATATTAAAATAAATTTAAAATAATTCTTTCTGCAAAAAAACAACCGACTTCAATGCAAAGATCTGATTGATGAAGATAATAAGAAGTACGTAAAATATAAAATAAGATTTTAATTAAATTTTAATTTATCTCCGCCCATTTTTAAATGCAAGATTGTGTGTTTTTCAGAGCTATGGGTGTGTTTTAAGTCTTGTAAAAGTCGGTAGAGTAGAAGCACTTAAAGGAAAATATAAAATGTTAATGGGCGTGACTCCACCCATTTTTTGAATAACCGCATGAAATATTATAATAAATTTTAGTAGGCATAACTCCGAACATTTCTTCAACTCTCAAATTGTGTAATTACAAGACCCAAAGGTGTTTTACAGGTTTCGAGGCAACCAAATAAGTAGAATATCATTAAATTAAATTGATAAATTTTGGGCGTGTCCTAGCCCATTTTTTATAATGGGAATAATGGGAAGCTATGCCCTCTCAAATAAAAAAAAAAATTGTTACAATCGGTCTAAAATGTACAGAGTTATAAAGTAACACCCCAAAAAAATTGAGACGAATTGTGAACGTCCTGAGTTATTAACGTAAGGTGACGATATGTATATGAAACAAAAAGAAAATGTAAACCATTTTAAAAATGTTGTTTTCATTTTTCACCCAAGTAAAGCAAACAAATTCGGGCTTTGCTTAGGTTTTCATAATTTTTAAGATCTGTTTGGAAAAAAAACTAATTTGTTTTTTGTTTTCATGTAAATGTCACTGTGACAACGTTATTTAGACAACTATGCTGTTACCGAAAATTCAAAAATATTACAACAAAATGTTAACAAAAAAAACTTCCAGCAAAAAATTCCTAATGATTAATATGAAGCATAACTTACTTTTCCACACAAACTACATCCCCTTGCATCAGTTATGTAACCACTCTAAATTAAACAAACAAAGTAAATTATTATCTGTGTCGTTTAGTAGTAGAGTGTATGATTATTATGCAGATAGCTCGATGTTTAATTTTCACATTTTTGTGAAAAGAAGTTTTTGGTGCTTAAATAGTGCAATCGATTAGTCTGTATAACGTCATTTTTCATAATGTATTATTAAGAGTTAACGTGAACTTTAACTGATAGTTCTTCATACAAAACTTGCAGTTAAAGTCCCTGTTTGTTTTTAATTGTAGATTGTGAAAAAGGCTGTAAATATAATAAATTGTTTGTTTTAAAATAATAAATTATAATTAATTTAAAAATTAAATTAAATTATTATAAAAATATATACATACGAGTATACGAATAGATTCGTGTATGTGTGGCAGTAATTTTCTTTTTTTTATTTTTAATTCAATTTAATTTATAGCAATAACTTTAATAACGACAATAACAAATTTTCTGTTCAGTATTTAATTTTTTGTTTGTTTTCTTTAAATCAAAAAGAAAAATGCATTCAATGGAACAAGAAAAAATAATGAAAAAAAATGTAGAAAATAAGAGTGATGGAAAAACATGCATTCAAATCCAAAACTTTCTATTTCGTTTAATAGTCAGTCAGTCGCCAAGTGCTGCAGTGAGTCAGCCAGTCAGTCACTCATCCACTAAGTAAAATTAATGTTTTTATTGTTAGTATGTACTTGTAAATACATTAATTTGAATTTTGGATAATTTAATAAGTACATATTCGTTTTTATTTTCTATTTTTTGGGGAAATTAACGAAATTAGATCTTGTTAGACAGTGTTTTAGTCTTCAGACTTTGTATGGTGCATTGAGGTCTTGAATAAATTTTATTGAAAACTTTTCATTTTTACTATATATATGTATATGTTAATAATTTAAATGTTTGGAAATAAAAGTTTGGTCAAATGGAAAAATACATACTTTCATCATCATAAAATATATTTTAGGTTTATTACAGGATCATTTGACAAATTTTCCATAGAAATACGGCAAAAAAAACTCTTAATAAATCTACAGCATTTTTTATAAATACGGCAGATAGAAAATAATTTATTTGGCATTCAATTACTAAATACAAAGTATCAAATTATATTTTTACTAAAAAAGCAGATACCGCAGAATTCGTAAAACTTAATGATAAAATTCGTAAAAGTTTGATAAAATTAATGAAAAAAATATATCGACACTTGAAATTTATTTTTATGCAAAAACCAATTAACAAATTAGATAAAATCCAAATAAGAGGGTATTTGATAAATTAATGTAATATTGCTGTATCTTTCAAAAATGCTAAAACTAAAAAATTCCAAGTGGTAGCGATGCTAGCCTCTCAGTCCAGAGGTCGTGGGTTCGATTCCCACCATAGACTCTGGGTGTTTTCCGCGGGTTGTGTTTGATAAAAAATTATGAATGAATGATCATAATGTCATAAAGTCCTAAATTAATCAAATTAAAAGTGTAATCAATACAAAAAAAAAAAAATCGAGTTGGTTGTATATTTGATAGAAAAACATCTAATGCATCAAAAAATTCAAAAGTCTGGACTACAAAAAATAATGATTTAGAGCCATTCTATTTTAAAATAACGATAGGTAGTGTTCGTACCAGAGGCCTGCATCGATTGGCTGAGAGCCGACTTAGCACAACCGCCGAATAGTCTTGACCGGCAGCCGCCGCCGAATTTTGTCGGTTAATAAGCTGCTTAAAATTAATCAAAATTATTGCAGTTGTCGACATCGATGTCACTTTAACACAACACCAAACAATTGGTGCTCGTGTATCCGTTATCGAAAACAACTGACTCATGTTGGCATGTTTATGCTATTTTCTAGACCTGAGGAAACGGAAATAGATTGTCAGTTACGCAAAATGGTTCTCTAGAGCGAGTAAACAAGAACCAATTTTTTGGTATTGTCTTGAAGTAACATCGATGACGACAACTGGAATAAGGGTGAATATATGTGTGTAATTCCAACTGTGATATTAGAAGTTAAGAAATGGCTGTGATATTTTATTTTAATTTTATTTATATTTGCAATTATTTTTTACGTTATGTGTTTTATGTTGTACATGTTATGTCTCTTTAAAATACATCCTAAAAACTTAAAAGTAAATTGGAATAAAAGATAAAATATATTTCAATAAAAATAATTATCCCTGAAGATGTTGGAAAATCCCAACGAAACGACGGATACATTAAGAATGAAATAGAAAACGTCTTTTATTTACATTTTGAAGAAGTTGAATGTCCCTGAAAGCCTGAATAGATACAATATCTATTAAACTACATTATTTGATATTAAAAATAAGGTCGAGAAATTACATACAAATGAATATATTTTTGGCTGAAAACTGTGTTTTATATACATATCTTGAATATAATTTATATTTTTGTATTTATTTAATTTATAAACTTTTCACTAAGTACATAAGCGTATATCAATGTTCCATCGTCATTATTATAATTGAAATAGTAGAAACCCAGTCGGATTCATACTAGGTAATCTGGATGTGCAACTCTGCATATTCACCTTTTATATTTGTTAGTGTTAAATTTCCTGCTGTCAGAAAATTTCCGAAGGTTTTGACACAAGAGTAACTAACAGCTGTTCACCATAATTTGAGTCGATATCAGGGGGTATACTCTGTAATTCGAAACGAAAGAAAATACTTTCGAATTTATAATGTTATAAGCATACAAATTCGAAAGCATTTTCTTTCATTTCGAATTAGGTATTAGGCCCCAGCTAGTGTCAATTCGCCTTGGTAGAAAACATATTCCTTCATTTAGGGGCATTATAATTTTTTGAGATGGATATCTTAAGCTGTCTACAGACGTAGGAACTTGTTATGAAACATATGTCTCTACTGTTTACTTTTTTAATAAAGACAATGGAACAAAAAATGACACAGTTCTGTGCGTTTACCGACTATACTACCACTAAACAAATAATTGCTAATTCACTATTTTGATCTATTGGAATTTGACATTTTACCTTCGGGTGTACTATCGCAGTAAAAAAATTTCAAAATTTTGTAATGGATAGTACTCTCTTTTAATGCCTCACAAAGTAATGAGTAATAGTTATTTTTTTATTTATTTATTTTATGTGTATAATAATGACTGTGAAGTAATGAATAAAATAACAACTTATTTATATCATTACGTGAAAGTAGTTAATGTAGTACTTTCTAGTTAATAATGAAATCTATCTAGAGAAATGTTTATTGATCGTGAAACTTCGAAAACAAATAAAATACTACAATTTTCATTACAAAATTTAAGTATTTTCGCATATTCTTCAATATACGTATTCATATATTTGCTTTGTAAAATTATGATTTTTAACAATCCCAAAAAAAGTACAAGTTTTATAATTATGTTACAAGATTCTATTTATTTTTTATTAGGAAAAATTGCCAATTAACTTTTGAATAATTTTAGGCTAATCTACAAAATTTTTCATTTTTGTGAGCAAAAAATAACCCATTATATTTTGAATACTTTTAAGCAATCAGTAATCTATTGGCTTTTGAATATTTCTAGGCAAAAATTATATTGTACCACATACTTTTTGAGCTTCTGAAACAAAAATAATGGGTTATTCAGTGAAATTGTAAGTACTTACGACTGGGGAGTACATACACTTTTTTGCATTCTGGAAGGCAAACTTTTTGCTGCGATATTTCGCTGAGTTAGGAATAATAATTTTTTGCATATATTTAGTTAAATTCATTTAAGTATTTGAAGCTAAGAAATTAATTTAATTTTACTGCTTTCCTATTACATTATTTTATTTCAATTAAATTATTTCCTATTACATTTGAATTTGAAGCCTCAGCACCCTGACAGCCGATTTTCAGCAGCCGTCGATGATTTTTTATTAGCCAGCCGCCGCCGAAAAAATCGCTTGGAGCAGAACTCTCTGGGTGTTCATACGGAATTCTTTGTGTGAGAGTCACAGTCGCACTTTAATGAATTTCTTTCTTTCTTTATTTTCTTACTTTAGTCCCAATTCACATTTGAAACATTTCTTGCCGGACATTTTTTCAATTCTCTTTTGCTCTTGCCCGAAGCTTTTACATATTGGATATTAATATCCAGACAGAAATTTTGTAGTTTGTTTACTTCTTCTTCGTGTTTGCTACGTAAACACATACACATACATAGGGCACTGCTACACGTTCAATATATATTGAACGCGATCCATTATCGTGATATTTATTGAACGTGTAGCATGCAGTATTGATGGATCGCAATCCATATCGCAGAAAGGCCTAAATTATGGAATCTAGATCTCGGATCGCAGAAGCAACAATAAAAAATTGCGAAAAGTAGAAAAGAGACACAAAAAATGTCCGGTACAGAGGGTCGTGTACTACACACTCTGCATCTTCACCCCTTCTTCTACAAACTTCGTCTGTCTGTCTTTCAATTTCCCAGATGTAAAAGGGCACTTTTGCAGGGATGGAGTGTTGCCACACAATTACTTTTTTACCGAGTGCTACCAAGTTAATAAATTATGTTTTTTGGAGAATTTTTACTACAATTAAGTTTATCAATTTGCTAACGCACTTATTATTAAAAAAATATATTTTTACTATTACTATATTTATTTTATATTTTTTTTTTAAGAACAAACACAACCCGCAAAGCGATTAGCTTGTCTGCAGAAAACACCCAGAGTCTATGGTGGGAATCGAACCCACGACCTCTGGACTGAGAGGATAGCATCGCTACCACTCAGCCACAGGGGCACTCAATACTTTGGAATTGGTACTTAATTTTCAATTTATAATAATTTTTAATGCCTGCCTGGGCATTAAATTAATTTATAACACTGCCTTGCAATGCATGTAATTTTATTCCGTAAAAATTTTTAACACTTCAATTTGAAATTCATCAAAACAAATCTCTCACTCTAATTCAAGTAGGAGTAGATGGATGTGAGAAATAAAAGGACTAAGCCAACTAACAACAACTAAGCTACTGGTCAATTAAAAAACAGCAAGAAGTAAATTATTATTTGTTAACCTTTCATTTAAGACAAGCAACAACAGAAATTAAAACTAAATTGTGTATAAATAATATTAAAAAAGGCTTTCACTTTCATATTGCTACAACATGAACTCCAAAGCCAAAGTGATCTCGTAATTGTGTTTATATTTTATTTTTTTCTCTTCTATTTTTTCTTATTTTGGCCAATTTCATTATATTTTGAGCACAAACGAGTTGAGTTCAATGGAGTGGAGGTGAATGTATTTATGAGCCCAGACCAGGCCAGACCAGACCACGTACTTGCATTCGTACTATGGAGTAAATTTTTTTTTGTACTTCTAATAGATACAATTTTGAGGGCATTGCATCTATGAGTATGTTTTTTTTTGCCTTAAACTTAACTTGTTGGAAAGGTTGAAAAAAACTCGCTAACTTGCTCGCTAAAATTTTCGTTTAAATATACATACATACATACGTATGTAAGCAGGCGATTGCTTGCAAAATGAAGTCATAAGCCTGAAATTTCTAGCCAGACAATAATGAAGTGGTGGTGTTACCTTTGCTGTACTATAATATGGATGAGTTAAGTCACATTGATTTTTTTTTTAATATAATTTGTTTTAACTGGTACTTTCATCAGTAATTGAGTATTAAGTAATTGTCCGGTTTTTAAGCATTTAGCTGATTTTTTGTTTTGTTTTGCATAATGAAAATAATTGTTATAACATTTTCCTGCATAATGGACAGTTTGAAAGGTTTGGAAAAGGTTAATGGGCTTTTCTTGTGGATTTGAATTTAAGTGGAAAAGCTGTTTTGTAAGAAAGGCTGAAGCAAGAATTTGCACAAAAATATTTTAAATTATCTAATTTTATTATTTAAAAGAAAGTGCAATATGTAATTACATAAATAAATAAAGAATATTTCTGTAAGGATTGCTATAAAAGATGTTAAATAATGGGAACGGGGCTAGCTTTTAACAACGGCTGTACTCATTGCTGAGGTTAGTTGTGCCCCCAAAAAAAATAAAGTAAATTAAATTCAATCGTATTGATAAGATTTTAAACATTTTGGTAGCTAATAAAAAAGAAGTGATTATGCAGAAAAAATATTAAGATTGATGTGTGGCCCAAATTTTTACACTTGAATTACGAGTATTATTTATTTGTGAACCAGTTAGACCTTAAATTATTACGGCGAAAGTATGGTTTAAGCACGTATGGCTATAAACGATTAAACGATGAGAAATTATGCGACTTTAAAGATTTTTAAATTTTTTAGTTTTGTTAAAAAATAAAAAAATTAAAATAAATTTATGCAGATGTGAAATTTTTTACATTTAAAATGAAGTGAAAGAACTGTAGCTGTAAGTAAAAGATAAGAAGTTTCAAAAGTTTTAACAACTTTACTTATAAATAATATAAAGTAGAAATTTAGAGTCAAGTTGATGCTGAGTGCCGCTGTCTGTCGTCTTACTTAGTTAGAGAAGTCTGTCTGTTACGTGTAACTTACTGAACATTCACTTTAATTTGGTTCTATTATGTTTTTAAATATTTCCACTTAAAATTTTTGAATAAAAATAAGTAAAACTACTTTTACTGATTTTATTTTATTTTATTTTATTTTAATTCTGTATCGTATAAGCATTCAGCGTTTTTGATAAACTGATAAACAAATTAATTTTTGTAAATTTGTTTTCAGAAGTTTGACCTACATACATATTTCTATTTCCATATTAACACAAATTGAGATAATCTGTTATTATTGTAACATGTTTTTTTTCTATTGAACTAAGCAAATTTCTTTTGCTGGATACTTTAAAATTTCTTTAAAATTATGCATTCAATTTTAATTTTTTATTTACCGTATGACCCTTAAAAAATTAAACGTTTTCAAGGTAAAATCACCGCTAAAGGTACGCTCACACTTGTCAAACATTTGCCCAAACAAGCGTAACCACTAAATTCTAATGAAAAATCTTTAAATTCGGGGAAAAGTTTGTGGTATTAAAGAGCCACCAATAATGTTGGATTCTATTACATCCCACCAAAAAAATTACACATTATCATCAGAACTACTTACCATATAATGACTTACTTTTCTGATTACCAAATTTACAACTCACATTAACTAAAATTAAAAAAAAATATTTACAAGTTCCAAAATGAAGAGAATGATTTTTTTAGATTAAATAGATTACGTGAACAAGTTGCCAAATAAAAAATGTAAGTTGTTCTCAAGAATCGATTATTTTAGTCTCACGCCTTGTTAAAACCATTAAGTTGGTAATTCAGTAGGGAAGAGCTTCCACCAAAAATGCTCAATTCCAAACTCGATGATCTTTTTTGAAATTTTTTGCTGGGATTATCTATTACTTGTGTTCCAAACTTTTTAATTTAATAATCAAATGTCTGGAGTAAAACTTTTTTCATTGGTGTTTGTTGGTTATGCTTTTTTGGGCAAATGTTTGACAAGTGTAATCGTACCTTAAGACATTAATTTTTTATGCACTCAAATCAAAATAATCGCGGTATTCGGTGTTTGATGCAAATGGTCTTGCTTTAGTGTAAAAGCAAAATATTATAACATTTCTTTAAAATCCAACAACAAAATACATACACAATCCAAAGAAAAGCTACGATATTTTGCATTTGCACTTACGCAAGACCATTTGCATCAAATATCGAATATCGCCAATATATCGTTGGCTCAACATAAAACGGGCAAAATTGTTAACTTGTGTATAAGAGCATTCAAGTTGTTTTAGGTGAAAAGGGCAGGTGTAAAAGAGGAAAATCTCTGTTAAAGTCCTCTTCTAATAAATTTATCAATATTTATTTTAAAAATAAAAAATATTAATTATATAAAAAAAAATCTTAAATGCAATTTGAAAAATTAAATACTAATACTAATGTTAATATCGAAAATTAAATATTTTAATCCAATATTCTAGACGTAAAATACCAATAGGAACCTACACAGAAACAATATTCCTGCAATAAACAACTTTAATTGAAAAAAAACCTAAAATTAATTAAATATGTAATTGAATCAATTAAACTTTGTTATTTATTAAAAAAATTTAGTTGATTTAAATACATTTTTATTGATTTTTGGCTTTATTTTCAATTAAAGCTGTTTATTGCAGGAATATTTTTTTCTGTGTATAGATGGCAAAAATAAATGAAGCATTTTTCTTTCACAAAACTAATACATATGCGCGCACTTATCGTCACCTAAAATCCAAAAGGCTGCAACAACCAAAATTTTTAAAATATACATTTCCATTTGAGTTAAATAGCTTTAAATACTCTTACAATTTTTTCTAGTTTTCAAGGCGAATTGATACCAGGTGGTCCCGATTTGCAACTCTGCATATTCGCCTCACAGAAAAAATAACATTTCCTATTCAGTAACCAAATTAATTGAATCAGTAAATCCCAGTAAAAAAGAGACTCCAAAAAAGTCATGAAAATGTAGAGTTTACGATGCGGAAGTAGTGCAAATTTCGATCCAATTTAATGATTTTTACATAGGGTTGTCATTGCAAGAAGTTCTCTTTTACGATGCCTGGTCACTGAATTGGAAGCGATATTAAGAAAAATTCCCTTTTTTGTGTTCTATGATAATATTTTCATCTAGGAAAAATGGTAAATAGTTGCCTTTTTTAACAATTCGTTTCTTTTTATACGAATTTAAGCTCGAAACAGTGTTTTCATGTAAATTTAAGCAAATAACTTTTAAATTTTAGACTAAAAATAGTTCATAAATTTCTTTAAATAAATAATTTTTTTTAAATTCTGGTGAATATATTCTAACACTATGGAGGAGTTACAAGGTTTTGTATGACTAAAACAAGTTTCTACATGGTTTTTTGCCCACTTTTGGCAAATTAAAAATATCGATTTTTTGGAAGCATTGAAAATGTAGTTCCACTAGAATGACTTCCATTTTTTTTTACTGGGAGATTACGCACAAATAATTGTCAAATATGTTGTGCAAACATGAATACTACAAAAACAAAATATCAGCGAACTTTTATTGCATTTTAAATAAAAGTTTGCACGTATGATGCAGAGCAGTGATGCATTTAAGAACACACTCTTTGTTGCAAAATGTCGTTCAAAATTTTGTGAAAAGAGCGATCGTCTGCCGACGTGGTAGAGGTGAATTATTAATTCCCATATTTCTACTTTACATGGGTATCAATAAAATTAAATTCTTCAACAAAAAAGTGTGTTTTTAAGCCAATTTACTTCCTA
Source organism: Tachina fera (assembly GCA_905220375.1). Lineage (NCBI taxonomy): Eukaryota > Metazoa > Arthropoda > Insecta > Diptera > Tachinidae > Tachina > Tachina fera. Next base: position 94,122,436 of record LR999967.1, on the reverse strand, counting down.
GCCTTAAATTTACACACATTTTATGTATGTATGTATGTAACGCATATTCATGCAATTTTTATATTATTTTCTCGGTTATTATTTGTTATTCTTTGTCAAACTTCCAACAGTGTATTTAATTTTTTTCGAATAAATTTAGATAATTGTAAATTTGCTTTAATTTTTGCATTCATTTCACATATATTTACATTTTACAAAGTAAGAAAAAAATCACATTAATTTTGTATTTAACCTGCCGCAACTTTCTCAAAACATAAAAAAGTAAAAATAATTTTTTGCTGTTTTAATTTTACTTTTTTTTACTTTATATGCAGCATCGCACATACACACAAACTTTCAAACATTTGTAAGTTCTCATCTGTTTGTGTGTAAATTAGTACGAATGGAGAATAAACAAAATCTTTTAATTCATTAATAAAACAAGTGCAAAATATTTTAACCTTACAGCAACAGCAACATGAAATACAACAGTTCATTTGGCTTTTAAATGTTGTATCAATGTAACTTGTTTGTATCTGATATTTTGTTTGTTTTAAGCACGTTGTATCCAGTAGTTTGTATGCACATTTCAAAGATAAGGGAAAGATAATTTTTGTTTGTTAGTTTGTTTGTTTTTGTTGCTTTTCATTAAGCTGGCGATAATGCATGCAACTCACACAAATATCGTTTGAATATGCTTTTGATTTTTCATACCAAAACGCAGTATTAAAAAAAAAACGAAAACGACAAGACGTGTATATATTCAAAGCTTCGTCTTTTTGCCTCTTAACCATATTGATTGATGTGCTCTAAAAAATGTTTGGGAGATTAAAGAGAAACTTCAATTATGAAGTTTTTCTTAAAATATTCACCAAGTTTTTAATTGTATTTGCAAAGTGAATTTCAATTAAATGTCTGAATTGATATATACTTTGGATAAGGTGTAATCTCATATTTTTTATGCACCAAGAACATTTTTTATCTTGTTTCTTAAAGCACGGTCACGATATAAGTACATATGTATGTTTCTCAACTCCAAAGGACATTGACTAATAAACGTTTTTATCACTAAAATTTTAGTATTAACTGCTTGCACTTTATTTACGTTGAAGTGCTGAGTCCCCTTTCCATAATGGTACTAAAACAATTCTCTGTTTTAAATCACCTGCAAGGATACGTGTCATATACTTGGGCGCAGCCAGATAGTGGCAGCTGCCCCCTACGGCTTCCAAAATTAAGTAAAAATTCTGGGAAGTTACTATTATTCGTGACATCTTTATTACAAACATATATTTATAAAATCTTCTACCGTTACAAATTATCAAATATGTTCACGTAAATAAGTATGTGGATGTTTTGAATTCAAATATAAACTATTTACTCTTTATTTCTTTGTAAATAGAAAAATAAGCCCTGTTGATGTCGCTAATCAGCCTACAGAAATTACGCCACTACGCAGTACTAGAATCGTTGTTAATTTTTTTCTTGACGTTCGAGCGGTTTAAACCCCTGCCAGACATTTATTTTATTTTATTAACAAGTATTTATTTATTTGAATTCCTTCCTGTACACAAGGCACAGGAGCTATCGTTGTAAGGCAATGACTATTGCTAGAGAAAAATATATCAGCGTATGAAAAAATTCTGCTCGCAAATGCAATTTTATTTTTTTCTTTCATCTTAAAATTTGTTTTCGAAATTTAAAAAAAATCGAAAAAGAATTCTATTTAAATTCTTGTTTTTTTTTCGTTTCTCTCGCCAAAGAATTAAATCAACTTTGGCACCTTTTTTGCATTTTACATATCTCTTAAATTATTGAATGTAGCATTGGCATTAAAGAGTTAAAAAGTACTTTTTTTAAAAAGGTACTTTTTTGGAAAAGGTACTTTTTGGGAAAAGTACTTTTTATAAAAATATACTTTATTAAGAAAGAACTTTTTGAGAAAACTTTCTTTTTGAAGAAAGTACTTTTTGATAAAGGTGTTCTTTTGCTAAAAGTACTTTTTGGAAAAGGTGCTTTTTGGAAAAAAATAATTTTTAGAAAAAGTCCTTTTTGAGAAAATTAATTTTTAGAAAAAGGTACTTTTAAGGAAAAGGGGTAAAATTGTACCCCTTATAAGTGCAAAATTTCCAGAAAGTGTCAAACCCATTCAAAATTCTCTCTAGAAGAAAGGAAAACAAAAGCTTTTTGGCTTTCTGTTCAATCATTTAAAAGATATGTCATATGCAAAAAAGCTGCCAAAATTGATTTTTTACCCCCTTTTAACACCTAAAAGTACACATATTAAAAAAGTACCAAGCACATGTCGAATTGTTTTTGTACCAGCATTCTTATACTTTTAGAATTTTTAGTCTATCTAACGCAGTTTCCGAGATATAATGATACCAACTTTACCCTTTTTAGGGTTCCGTACACCAAAGGTGAAAGAAGGACCCTATTGTTTTCGCTACACTGTCCGTCTGTCCGCACAAGCTATTTTCTCAGGAACCGTAAGAGCTACGAACCTGAAATTTGGACAGAGTATGTAGAACCTTGGCTGCTACAATAACAAATACATAAGAATAAAAAATTAAAGGGTGTTCCAAAACGAGCATCGAAAAATGTTAAAATCCCATGTAATATACATAAAATTGTATGTACTTTATTTGTGTGAAATTAGTGTATTTTTATATAGACTAAAACAATTAACACTAAAATTTAAATTCATTTAATGCAATTTTGACTATATGATTCTATAACTTACTATATCTTGAAAACCGTAAGAGGTAAACTCTTGAAATTTTCAAAAACGGTAAAACTAAAAAATCCGAAAATTATAAAATCACCAAACCAAAAAAAATACCCAAATATTTAAACAAATCGCCCAAAATTAAAAAGAAAGTCTAACACTAAAATAAATCGCTGAATTCGAAAAAATCGCGAAAAAATCGCGCAAAACCAAAATAATTGTTTAATGAAAAAAAATCGCAAAAATTAATAAAAATCGCCAAAATGCAAAAAATCGCCAAATTGAAAAAACGCCAAAAACCAAAAATTGCCAAAACGAGAAAAAAAGTGTCAAAACTAAAAAAGCGCCTAAATGAAAAAAGTCGTAAAAATAAAAAAAACGCCAAAAAACGAAAAAATCAACATAACTAAAAAAAACGCCAAAACCAAAAAACAAATCGCCTATATGAAAAAAACTGCCAAAATTAGAAAAAAGTCGGAAATCCAAAAAAAATCGCCAAAACGAGAAAAAAGTGCCAAAACTAAAAAAGCGCAAATAAACGCAAAAACCCTCAAAACTAAAAAAATGCTTACAACCGAAAAAAAAATTCCAAAACTATATTTTATATAGGCTTAACTTCGTATTGAATTACATATCTCTTGTCCATACGGAACCCTTCGTGCGCGTGTCAAAGTCGCACTTCCCTGAATTTATTTATCTCTTTTTACACCTTTTCGCATTTGAATTTCCAAAAATCGCTTGTTAGTGAATCTAAACATCGGAAGCGGAACCTATAAACCATATTTCAGCTCTCTAACTATAGTCGTTAATAATAAAATCTCCTTTAAAAAATTTAAAATCTTTGCCTTGGATTATTTGTATTTTTAATTTAATCGTGAATTCTATTTAATTTTCGTTTTCGAATTTTATTTTTTAATTTGCGAGAGGAATTTTATTTTGCATTCTTGGTTTTTATTTATAAAATTTGCGAATTAAAAAGAATAATTCTTTACTATATGGAAAATAAAATTCGTTCGAATTAAATTCGTTTGCGAAAGAATTTCATTCGAGCACTCTTCCTAAACTGAAATATATCAAAAAATAATATTTTTTTGTGTGTAATTATAATGCTATTTCCTATTAAAGTTAAATTTTTAATAGAAAACTATGATCTCGAACACAATTATGATTAAGTCACGTAAAAAATATTAAGAAAAAAACTTATTTTGGTCCTGGCTACGACCTTGCTCATATAATTAAAGATTGATATGCTTCATGTTTTTGGCCGTACAATTTACGAAAACGGCTCATAGTGCGCAAAGCATTTTGCCGTTTTGGAAACTTTGCTTTTGGTTAATCAACAAAAAAAACGCATATTGGATCTCAGTAATTGTTTCATTTTTAAAACATTATGGCGCTGTTTTGAGTTTCTGCTCTGACTAGTTTTTAGTTTCCTTTAAGTCCAACAATTGGATATTTTTTTTCAACGAAACTAAAAATAGCACAATGCCATCTGTAATGGTTATAAAATTTGAATGCCACATTCATTCGGCCGATGTTAGCGAGTTGTTGTCGCTAGTGCCACATTAAGCTGTTTTCCACGCTGATGGCAGGTTTTGAAATTATCTTGTTGCAGTTATTTGATGACCAATTTTTTTATTTATTTTTTTGGTTTCTTTTATTCACAAGTGCGTCCGTTAAGAGTTGCAAAAAGATAAGAGACGACTTTACAATAAGAAAAAGTTGATGGACAGGTTTATTACAACAAGTACGTATGGAGTACGAGTATTAGTACGAGTACGAGTGTTACTGTCCGTCTGCCGGTCCTTCTGTTGGCAATATTTTCTTTCTTTATTTCTTTTTTCTTAAATTCAACTTAAAACCAAACGGATTTAAAATAAATACACTCACACATACTCGTATATATATGATATTTCTTATGTTTTTTTATATTTATTAAATGTGTAACTCTTATGTAGGTGAGTGTAATTTTCATATTAACAAAAAAAAAAAAAGCAAGTGCGTGTTCGTGTATGTAAGTAAAAAATTTTACACTTTTGCTTATCACTCACTGTATGTTTGAATGTTTGAACGAAAGAGTAATTAAGAGCATATGTGCTGGTGCAAAATACATTTATCCGTTAATTACCGAAGTTTGCTTATTTGGAAAAAAATTAGATTTCCCCTGACTAAAATTAGGGTGTTTGTTTTATAAATTTTTGTTTGTGTTTTTCATTTAGTTGAATTAAGCTTTTAAAAAATTATGAACGCATTACTTGGTTGTTGTTTCTTCTTTAAAAATCATGAAATTTATTTTGAAAGTTTTCTTTTTTTTATTTTTTATTTAACAAGCAAGTTATGAATGGAATTCCATAACAGATATTTAAAGACCAGTTAAAAAATATAGAAAAACATGAAACTCATTAGATGCTTACTGACACATATAATTGCTTTTAATGGAGAATTTCGATTTTAAAAAAATATTTTATACAATAAAACCAGAACTTTCAAAAACTATACAAAAACAAGAAAAGTGGCCTAAAAAACCTTTGGTAATTAATTATATCCAGAAATTATTAATAAAATTCAGGATAGAGAATAGTTTATGTAAAAAAAAATAATTTGCATCGTAAATATTCAAAGCATAACAACAACAACAACAACTATTATGTTATAATCGTACATTTTACTTGTCAAAAAATATACAACCACACAAATACGCAAGTCGATGCAGACGAAATACACACATGATGTTCTATTGTCAAAGAATGAAGTTTTGTCTATCTCTTCCTTCACCACCTGTCTGCTCTATCAATATCCCTTTCCTAAAAGAAAAGTAATAGTAGTCGTAGTAGGAATTCATTGCCACACTGTTACTTAAAAAATAGTGAACTTTTTATTGTTTGGATTTATGGAATTTATTTGCTATGATTCTTTTAAAAAGTAATTTTTTAAAAATTATTCGAATACTAGACTTAAACCGGTCGAATAATTATTTATTCTAAAGTGAAAAATTGTGTAAGTTCTAACAAAAATTAAATAAAGGTAATCTACTTTTGGAATTATTTGTGTTCAAAAGACAATTCTACACATAAGAAAACCAAAAGACGAGACCGTCATAAATTCAATTTTCTAGTATTTTTTTTTCTTCTCTTATCGCTTTCTATTTGCCCACAGGCTGTGTATATTTTCAGTTACATGATGATTATCATATTTCTCATTAACTACAAATAACCTTGACAATACATTCTATGCAGAGTAACTTTAAGTTAATTGTATGTATGTATGTATCTGTGTTTATTGCAAGAATTTATTTCTTTAACTTTGTAACGAGAAAATAAAGCTTTTCTTTTGAAATCACGGTGAGCATGACCATGATCTTGGCTACAATAAAATAAGTTGATTTTACAAAAAAAGAAAAAAGAAAGAGCAAGAACATGAGGAAAGAAACTAATAAAAGTAAAGGGTTTTGCAATAAGAGGTTTCATTTTAATATGTCAAAAAATTGCTATTTTTTGGATGTGTTATGGATTTAATTGTGAGGAGGAAGGTACGGGGAAATTTTTTTTCATAAACTAATATTTTCCGTTAAGAGTTTAAATGATTAAATTAATTTATTAATTACTTTAATTAATTCGAGTGAAAATACCTAATTTATATTATTGAATTGTTTATTGGAGAAATTTTAATAAATTTTTTAATTGATGTTACGTAATTGATTGCCCGTCTCTTCAATCTAACTTAACCTAAGCTAGCCTAATTGATATCACAAACAATTTCCACATTAATTCTTTTCTGTGTATGTATGTAATGGAAAGAAATATTAGACAATGCCCAAAGGACTATGGTTTACGTGGCTGTCTTCTTCGTGCAGGCATTCAACTAGCATCTACATAGATGATGCTTTTTGAAAAGCTGACTGGAGTCGTAGGTGTCAATCTATGTAGAACCGTATCTAAGTATTCTGATATGGTGATAGTTACTAGATCTAAGACCGTCGCGTTGAGATATCTGATAAGATCACTCAACCAAATCTCAGATAAATTGTAAAGATCATCTAGTTAATGACCTCCTAAAAGCTTGTGTCTCGAGAGATGCAAAGCTGGACATTCGCAAAGAAAGTGGAAGATGGTATCTTCTTTGCTTTCTTCTCGACATCTTCGGCAGAAGTCATTGTAACACAGGCTATCCTACTAGCGATGAGCCTCAAGATGTCCCTACGCTTCCTACTAGCAGCAAGGCTACATTTTTCTAGCAACCTTGCGGACTATATTCTTTTCATAAGAAACTTCACGAATTCCATATTTGACTTAGTTCGTATATCGTTACATTTTTATTAATGGTGTAGTTTTTACTTGTCATCTCTCAAAGAGTTACAACTAGAGTCATGACAACTCTTAAAATGGCGGGCTATTCAAAATGAAACCTCTTACAGTAACACCCTGTATATGTTTATACAGTTTAATAAATAAAACCAGATTTATTATCATTTGGCGCAACCAATAACTTCTTGATTTTTTTCTATGGTTCTCTTTAAGATCATTACCTAAAAATAAATTAAAATAACAAATGTTTTTTTGTTCTTGTTATAAACATATTGCATGTGGACAGCAACAAATGCAAGAGTGTTGCTCGTAAATATTTTTTTTTTTAGCAGGTTTCTTTCGCTTCTATTTAGTGGTGAAAACTGGAGCTAAATAAGTATATATTTATATACATATTTATGTATTGCAAGTATGCATGTGTATGGCTTAAGTTATACGACTGGCAAATACAAGTTTTTCATTGAATAGAGAGCACAGTCGTACATATCCGTTTATTTAATTTCCATGAATTATTTAACCTCCGCAGTAGAGCTTTGGCAAATTAAATATTCACTATAATATTTGATGTTCAATGTAATATTGATAATATACATAATCTTAAAAAAACATTTTTAAGTATATGTTTAACTTTTTGATATGGAATTATATAACTTTTTCCTAAATAAATATTTATATTTAAATATATTAAATAATATGAGACGAAACGCAGACGCAGAAAGGTAGCAACATACTCGTGGTATTGATATGACATAATTTAGTATGTATCTTCATCAACATTATTCTGGAGCTTGTTAAATTTCTAGTTTCTTCTATAGTGAAACTACAGGTTGGCCCAGAAAGACCGAAGTGGTGTAAATTCCTTATAACTTTTTATTTAAGACATATTTTTTTAATTTTTTGTTTTTTAAATACAGTAAATTTATAGGGAATATTTTTAGGTTAGTTGTTAAAAATGATATCCCGCAAGTGGAGGCCATTTTCTGCTTCGCACAAATGATCTCTTTTCAACACATTTTCCATGACCTTTCGCAAAACTTCCGGTGTTATGTTGTTAATTTCGTCTGGAATATTGGTTTTTAATTCCTCAATAGTCCTAGGCTTATTAACATAAACTTTCCCTTTTAAATAACTCCAAAGGAAACAGTCTGGAGCGGTTAAATCCGGGGAACGCGGAGGCCAATTAAAATTGCTTCTATGCGAATTTATTCTTTCCCCAAAGATGTCGCGTAAAATAGCCATTGTGGCCCTCGGAGTGTGCGCTGTGGCTCCATCCTGTTGGAACCATATTTGCGGATGGTATTCCACGGCTGGCCTTACAAAATTTTCCAACATGGCCCGATATCGATCACCATTGATGGAAATGGCGACATCTCTTTCATTTTCCAAAAAATATGGACCAATGATCCTTTCTGAAGAAACACCGCACCAAACAGTACACTTAACTGGGTGTAATTGTCGTTGATGAAGTACTCTCGGGTTTTCCTTAGCCCATATCCTAAAGTTTTGCTTGTTAACAAACCCATTTAATTGGAAATGGGCTTCGTCACTCATAAACAAGTTATGAATAATGGAAATGGAAAGAGCACATTTGTGCGAAGCAGAAAATGGCCACCACTTGCGGGATACAATTTTTAATAACTAATCTAAAAATATTCCCTATAAATTTACTGTATTTAAAAAACAAAAAATTAAAAAAATATGTCTTAAATAAAAAGTTATAAGGAATTCACACCACTTCGGTCTTTCTGGGCCACCCTGTATTTGGATGAGGATGATTGAAAATCTTCTAATTGTTGCAATATCAGTGCATGCGGTCTGTCATTTTTCCATGCATTGCTCACCTATAATCTTAGCGCTAAATTTATTGCCATTTATTTTAAACATGAGGTTAACTGGCAAACAGTGCATCTTTGTGAAAATAGCATTGGGGTACATGATGTTTGAGACACCAATCATAAACAAGGCGGAATTCCGAAGCATAGATGATTTTTAATAATGCAAGCAACCATTCATAAATATAGGCTGGACTACTGTATTGAACAATATTTACAATTTCTTGAGTTTATAACCCATATTTTCCTTCACCTACATATATATAGCAACGGTTGCTTTATTTAGCCTAGCTTGAATATTTAGGTGCCATGTCAGCCATGATAGCTTAAGTTCTATTCCACACAATTGTGTGAGTGTATCTTGTACTTTTTTGTGAAGATACGTTTTCAGCAGGTTAAAAGCTGAAGTCGCTCGCCGGTCTTGTTGCTCAACTTATTTATAATTTTCAGTGATTTCTGCAGATTTTGTAGCTATCTATTAAGCCATATATTAAATTTTTTAACATTATGCAATCTAACTCCGTGATAAGAGAACTTAAAGCAAGGTTCCACAGGAAAGGAGACAAAACTACCTCACTGTGGGGTTGTCATAATTACTACTTTCATATCACAGCGCGACTAGTATCCTTACTTTCTTTTACTTTTCTTGAGTGCTCTCTTGGTCAGTAGACAGTATACTAGCCTAGTAGTCTGAGGGTGGGTGTTTGCAGACAAGAACGCAATAAATATAATAAAAATAAAATTTATGCAAAAAAAATATATTTTAATAATAATAATAATGCCTTTTAAAGACGTTTTCTTGCTCTTCGGAAAAATTATAACTTTGTCACTTACAATGCTCTTCGCGGCAAACTTACATTTATTGTGGCCAAGCTACACAGTATGAGCACATTTCTATGATGCTTGTACTAGTAAACACTTAAGCATCCCACCAAAAGTTTTGCCTACTAGAATAGAATTACAAGTCTATATTGAAACAAATAAGAGAGCTATGTTCGGCTGTGCCGAATCTTATATACCCTTTACCGAAGTACGTATTTACTTATTGGTTGTTTAAACAAATTTATAATTTTTTGTTATAGTGCAATTTTTAGTAGTGACCTCTCGATATTTTTCGACTAAAGAATTTGATTCAAATATTTTATTTTCGATATTAACAATAGTTGAATATTTTATTCTACACTCTGTATATAAGGTATAAGTTTCATTCACCCTTAATCCAGTTGTCAACCTCGACGTCACGTCAATACAATACCACAAAATTGGGGCTTATTTACTCGCCTATCTATATGTTCCAAACCCCTGCTACTAATTATTTAGTAACCCTAAAATAGTCTTAGTATTGTACCTCCATAGCAAGTAGCCTAACTTGCTTTATATTTTCCCGTATTTAATCATATTTGATGTTGCAAAACTGTTTAGTGTCTCAGTTGAAAAATTCCATTCCATCCATACTCCTAAAGAATCTTTTCGATTTTGTTCAGCAGAAAGGAATATTTTCAGGGAACTGAAAAGGAACATTTAATTTAATTTATTTTATAGTTATGACTGTTCTTTAGCGATAAATTTTATTTTTTTATTTACTAAAAAATTAATAAGAACTTGTTACAAGCTGTAAATGAAAGACCAAACAAAACTGTGCTGAGAGCATAATAAGCAACACAAACCTTCGTTTATACTTAAGTGAGATATCCTTATAAAAATGTAACATAAAACGATTTATTGAAAAACTTTGAGGGCGATATAAAGCAAGTTCTGATTTCTAACGAATCTGAATTTAGTTGGTCAAATACAAATTATCTTTCTGCAATAGAGATTTTACGGGAGCTCTTGGAAAATATTTCTGGACAAAACTTTTACAAAGTAGTTACTTCTGGTACCCAAAGAGCTTAACATGTAGTTTTCTTCTTTTTAGTTTAGTTTTAAATTAAATTAATTAAATTAATTTAGTTATTATAAGTTTATTTGTTTATTTTTTTAGTTATAAGTTTATTCTGAATTGATCACTCTATTGAATTGTAATTTAATATTATTTCTTTTTGCTGTGTATGCACGTTGCATTAATTGATGTTAATATATAATTAAAATAATACGTCATAGTTTTAAGTTGTCTCATTCATTGTTGAAACATAAAAAAACTGTAATGAATTTTTTAAGTCTCAATAAAATTTATCTATCTTATCTAATGTAACATATATAAAAATATCTTGAGTAAAGATCTTCCTAAAACATGAAATATGTTTAACTGACAAAAATAGTTTTTGGTTTATTTTACCAAAAACGTTTTTTTTTTAATTTCGAACCTTGGAACCATAATTTTGATTTTCTGGTTTTTAATAGTAATTTATTTTTTTCTAAAATATAGAATGTATTTAATTACCAAATAAATATCTAATTTGATTTAATTAACTTAGAAATAAGGAAAAAATTATTTTTATTTAGTTATTTTAATATCCAAAAAGGGTAGTTTTCCAGCTCTGGAATCGTTTGTATAATTTTTTTTTTTTTAATACCAGTTTTGTTCGTACTGAAATATAAAATAACTTTATTGAAAAAAAATATACAAATTTGTTTTAGCTACCCCCAAAACAAAATGTTTCGACTTTTTCTGAAGTCAGACTTGTCGTACCGAATTCGTTAATACGTTTCGGTAGTTTCTCTGAACAATTGTTTAATAAAAATTTTAACAACATTAAAACTTTGATTTTTAAGTACATAAGTAAAAATCTGTGAAAATTGTTGTTTTAAATACATATGTATACATAATAAATAATAATTGTAATAAATATTAAAAAATGTAAGTATGTGCAAACTATTTCGGCAAGTGCAGCAACATAACGGTGAAGCGGTAATCTGCTGTACAAACAAAAAGAAATTGTACCTACATGTCGTTACGAATTCGTATCACCATATCGTATCGATTTCGTACCGACAGATCAACCATTTTATACAAAAAAATTAAAGATTTCGGTAATATTTCGGTTCCGAAATCGGAAGATTTCGCCGACTAGTCGTTACGAATTCGGAGCATCTTGTTTGAGTGCAATTACTTTATATGGCAAAATAAAGTTTAAGTTTTCTAGCTCTGAAACCGTCTAGTCGATTTCGAACCATTCCTAATACACCAGTCTAAAACCGAAGTCTCTAGCTTTTCTGGGAACTTCGGAAAACTGATTTCACGTACATCGGGCGAAGAGACAGAGGGGCATTGCTTATTCGTCTACCCTATTCATAAGGGCCCAGATTATATATACTTTATGGGTCGCATATTCATATTGTGGAAATTACATACGGAATGATAAACATTTTTGGTAAAGGGTATAATAATAACTACCACTGATTACCTTGTATGCCATTAAAAGAGTACAACCCATTAAAAACCTCCGAAAAATAATACAAATAATGGGAGGATCAATCAGAAAGTGATGCAAATGTAAATGTACATAAGCCGAAACACAGCACGGAGTAAATACCTGCAGCAACTCAGCACACCTGGGTGGATAGTTTGCGGCCCCAATACCAGGCTCTGACGCTATGGCCTAATCAGTCATTCGTCTCAAAACAAACTGATTACTGAAACCATTTTAAACGGCCCTATACTTCTTGTAAGAGTTAAAAGGAAAAAATATAATTCTAATAAAAATTAGTTATTCTAAGCAACAATTGGACAATTAACACTTGTTAATAATTTATTACATATCATGTAATAGAACTATAAGTTATTTTTTATTAAGATTTAATTTTAAATAACAATTTAACCCACTTACATGAACCAACATACTCTTACATAGAAATAGAAAAATGCAGATGTAAAAAAATATTTTTCTAAATCGTTTATTGTTATGTTCTTGGTTTGTTTCTTCTTTCATGCTTTTGTTTTTTTTTTGTCTACTTGCAAAGTAAGTTTATTTAGCACAGAATTGTTATTGTGTGCAATTTAATAAAATTGTATACATGTACTCCGATGAATTAAATGCAAGAATAAATAATGGATTATGCACTTTAATTTTTTTATTGTAGATATTCTCCTTTTCTTATTGTATTCTTTTTCTTGCTATTTTTCAATTACTTTTTTTCTTCATTTTTTATTTTAGTTTTGAGATGAGTTTCTGTGCTATGTTTTCCCTTATATTTCAACAATATTTAGTTTATCTAGACAGATATCTAAACATACACACGTACAAACATATATATACTACGTGTTTTAGAAATCAAAAGATTCACATATTTTGTTTTTTCTTCTAGCTTCTTCATAATCTTTTTAATTTTTTGCAGTGTTGAAATTTTGCGTACGTATACAATCAAAGATACCGAGTGGCAAAAAATATTAGAAGAGAAGGAGGCAAAAAAGAAAGTTTTTTATCATATTAACTATACATACTTACACACATATGTATATATGTATGTATGTTTACGAAAGCGGTTATAAAATTTATCTAAAATCTTTAAACAAAATCTTATAGGCAAATAGTGTGCACATATATTTCAGAAATTCTGGGTGAGAAATCTGCTATTTTCCTTCTCCTGAATCCGTTAAGTAAACAGAACTTAAACAGTACTTGCTGTTCTGTTCTGTATCAGCTGTTTTGTTTATGTTCAGTTGAAAATCTGTATTTTCGATTAGTTTTTTCTTTTTGGTTCTGTTCTATTGCTGACAAATCTATAGAAAATAGAATTTAGTCCTGATTCACACAAATCAGGTTTACCTGATCAGTTTTTGTTCAATTTGCTTTTGAACCTGCATTTGCGTTCATACACACCGTCAACTCTCATCAGTTTGCGTTGTAGTAGAGTATTACGAATGACAAAACAAAACGAAAAAGCAAACCTGACTAGTACGGTCAAGTCTGTACCCCTTTTTATTCTCTTCACCGCTCTCTCCTACAAGCTCAAGACTTGACGAGTCAAACCTGACGTGTGTGAATCAGGACTTAACGTTGAGTGACAACCAAAATTGTGTTTTATGTATACTGTGTTGTGATATTTTGTATACAAGTGTAATGAATTCGATAGGTTACCAGCTGATTTTTTTACAGAAAAAATAATTGCAAAATATTTGATACAGAAAAGAACGGCTGAGAACAACAACGAAAATTAGAAACTGATGAGGGCTTAAGTTGTTGTTGCTCTTGTTGATATATTCTAAATACTCCATTGTTAAGTTTTAAATTTAATCAAAATCAAGCAGATCCTGCAACATTTACACTTTATTTGAAAATTAAAAATTTCACATGAAATCCTGTCAAAAAAATTTCATGAATTTCTCATGAAAAAATATTGCATAAGAGGTACTCTGCAAATTTTAAGAAAAACATATGATATGTATTTTCATCATTTTAAGTTTTAATGCGAAGTATTATGAGTAGCACTTGTCACGCATGTAATTTAAAAGGGCAAGTTAATGCTGTTTAAGGTGACCGTAGACTATGCAATATTACTGAGTACTTTATTGCTAATATTGTCGTTGTTTTATTTCACACTGCTCAATAAATTGCGCAATATTAAAAAATTTATCCTGCAATTTTAAGCGGCCCATCTATTATACAATATTATTGTTGTTGTTGTTTTACATATTATTGTCTTTTTGATCTATACTATGCAATAAATTTTCTGATAGTGAAAAAGTAAACAACATTGAATAATGTTGCCACCACATTACACAATTGTCTTGATTGCACAATAAAAATCAAAAGTGTCTATTGATATTTGCCAATATATTGTGATACCTACGAATATGACATGCACATTGGCGATATTATTGTACAATATAAAAAATTACACAATTATATTGCAAGTGGGTGGGTCGCTTAAAAGTAAATAAAAGCTGCACATACGTACATGTGCGTTTAAGAAATTTTAAAATGTATTTTTCTTGATACGTACTGGATACTGGATAATAATGTTTAGTGATATACCTAGAAATAATTATTGTAAAATGTTGTCAACACATTACAAAATATAAAATCGATTGGAATCCTCGAGGAACACGCAGAAGAGACAGACTACGAGGTAGCTGGAGACGAATTATTGAAGAAGAGATATACCAACAACCAGAGAATTCATCATGGAATAGAATAAAACTCTTAGGCTCAAATAGAAATTATTGGAATAATTTTGTATTGGCAATATGCGCCATGATTTTAGCAATAAATAATATAAATCAAAAGTATTTTAATTTTTTCCAATATATTGTGCCATATACCAATACAATATGCACACAGGCAATTTTATTGTGCAATATCAGTTATTGCACAATAAATTTGCACCTTTACATGTCAAGTTTTTCTTGCGAAACAATCAATATTGTTCATCATTATTCACAAATTAATATTTCTTCTATGATTCGCCCCATATTTCAAAAATTTTAAGATGTTTTATTATTTAGTTATTATTAATTTACACAAAGCCCCGTTCTATTTATGTCAACTTATGTGAGTATATGTTTCAGGATATCTCATAGATATTTTTTATTTAAATTTTTAAAACTCCTCAGCCTTTTCTGATGTCTTTAAAATATGTACAGACTAAACACTTCAAATAACTACAATGTTTTCTGTAAAAAAAAGTGGAAGTCCATTAATGGATTAAATTTAAGCGGTTCTCAAATATTCAGGAAATAATTCCATTTTCCAACTAATTTTCTACATGTTTAAAATGGTGCAACCGATTCTTCAGTTAAAACAGAAGAAAAATATTTGTTTCTATTTTATGAACAGAATTTGACGCATAAAATGTGCTCATATCCCTGGATTATCTTCCTTGATATCATTCTTTCATATCCTGTAGAAATCTTTAATCTTGCTACTCACTGAATAATTCTAAATTTTTTAAGACTACAAGTGTTAGAATGTTTAGCTTGTGCATATTCCCAAAATGTCAAAAATATAAAATTTCAAGATGTTAAGGACTAATACAAAAACAACAAATTCGAACATGCTTGCAATGCAATGAAAACATCCTGAACCACATATTGGTATCAGCCTACTGAAATAAAATATATCTTAAACCTGCATCGAGCTCATCCAGTAGCTCGTTTTTGACTTAAACCTACTGAATGAGTTCGATCCAAGTCTGGTAGATAGAGTTGTGTCCCACAGCTTTTTTTAAACTAGTTCATACGCGTTCGAATCAAAAATTGTTTCAAACTCATTTAATTCACCTTCTCTAGTAGACCAACAATCAATAAAATGTTAAGCAAATAATTAAAAATTTTCAAAATTATGCAAGTTTTAAATGTCAGAAAATGGTTAAAGGTAGAGCTACAAGAGAAAACCCATTTTTATATCAGGATATTTAGAAAAACAAATAAATTTTCATACTCTGTGTTACTGGAAAGCTATATAGCTGTTGGATGAAGCTTAGACTTGGATCGAACTCCTTCACTACTTCATTTTTGCCACAAACCTATGATCAAACCCATGCAATTTAAATTGGTTTGATCATTGGTTCGACCAAAGTCTAATGAAGCTATCTCAAAACGTATTTTATATTAAATACTTTAGTAACTAACCATGCATACCTACATGCTAAAATTGGGTCAAACTCGTTCACTAGTTCATTTTTGGCACGAACCGCTTATCAAACCCATTTAAATTACATGGGTTAGATCACCGGATTGTGTCAAAAATTTTAATGAGTTTAACACAAGTCTAATACATGCATATAAATGGCAGCAAGTGGTAAAAATCTGAACAAAGAAACATTTTGCAGCCTAACATTTTAAAAATTATAATCATAAATATTTTTTGCCTAGATTATAGCAGATTTAGGTCGAACTCGTTCTTTAGCTTGTTTTAGACAAAAACATTTGATCCAACCCATATAATCATCGGTTTGTGTCAAAAATGAACTAGTGAACGAGTTTGACCCAAGTCTAGATAATAGCTATTAATGTGAATAGTATTTAATTGTATATTTTCAAATATTATTGAAGCTTCAATTAAACAACTTCAAAAGTTAAAGGATATTAAATCAATTTTCTTTTCCCGAACAATGCAAATAAGTAATAAGTAACTAGTATATTTAAAAAAGGAAGTGTGATATAATATATTTTGTTTCTAAAATGCCTTTTCAAACAGCACTCGTATGCAATTGCATATGTAAGTAAGAAGATAAAATTCATGTACATACATACATACATACATATATAAACTTTGAAATAACTTTAAAATATTTTCAATTCAAGTTAGACACACGTACAATTTATTTTCAAAGTTGACGAATCCGCGCCAACCATGCACAATTGTTGCGATGTTGTGATATTGCGTTTACTCCACAGCACACACATGCACCAACTTACTCTCAGTGAAACTAATCCAAAGAGAGTAATAGAAGTAAGATACGTATAATAGAGAGAGGGTAGTTGTTAAATTGTTGATTGTTCACTTTTCATAGTGAAACAATACACTTTTAAGTTTAACGCACACTTATTCAAACACTTTTTATTACACTTTTTTATTATAGCCATAAGCTGGAGTTTTAAATTACAAACTCACAAATAAATTTTACATGGCTTATACACAAACACTAACACTCATGCACTAGTTACTCTTTACGTACACTTGTTCGTGTTAATTTTTCTTTTGTTTCTATCTTCTTTTTGAAGTATTTTTTTTTGTATGTTACTTAAAACCGCCGGTTGTTTGTTATACGTTGTAGCTTGTTTTTTATTTTATAGACTTTATTTATTTTACTTTTGAACACTTCATGGCGCGTTGTCTTACCATTTGTTCGAAGAAAGACGTTGTTATCACTAGCACGGTTCGTTGTAAACTGTTGGTCTGAGATATTGTCGACTAAAATTGGAGTTGATACTGCGCATACTCTTCGGAACACTTAAAGACGTGTTAAATTAGACTGTATGAAAAACAAGAAAGTGTGGTGAAATTCTTTTAAATTTAAATTTTCTCTCTCTCTCTCTTTATTAACTTTACTTTTAGTGTTTTCAAAGTTTCAGCTTTTTTAGGTGACTTTGAATTTAAGACAAATGAGCTTTTTTTTCCTCCAATGGCCATGATTGTTGTGGCATCTGTTGATGTAATTTGCATATTTTTATTTCTGTAAAAATATTTCTTCTTATCGTTGATTATGAAAAAGAAAAAATTATTAATTTGATTAGAGGAAATTCCATTTATTTGTATGTAAGTAAGTATTTATTATTTTTGTGTGCAATTAAACGAAAGACTGAAGACACAAACTTATTTTTCACATTCAAGTTTGAGAAGAAATCAAAAGACTGAAGAAACGAACTTGATAATTAAGTTTCAGTTGAATATTTACAAAAATAAATTATGTGGCACAAATAACAGGCAACGTCGGCGCGATTTTATTTTAGCAAGAATATAGCAATATATACAAAAAAAAATAATATAATCACATCTTTATATTGAGTTTTAATTAAATTTTAAGATTTAATTAAAAAAAACATTCCAAAATAAATGCCCTTGATAAATATAACAGTTTAAAAATATATTACGGGCCTTCCGCGAATGATGACATTTTTCTATTTTTATGATCGATGTTGTTTGTAAATAATATTTATAAATTTACTTACTTACTTATCTAGTCCATCACTTATTTTTGTGGTTAATACAGGGCGCGTCAATAACTAAATGACTTTTTGAATAAAAAATACAGGTTTTTGGATAAAATTTTATTTTATTTTTCATCTAGGTCCTTCTGAGCTCTAAACACGTTGTCCAATGTTCCCCTAATTTTCTTATCCTTATTTATTAGTTAACATATTGTCATAAGTTTATTTTAATTGAAATTTATTTGCTGGTTGTTAAGCATTGTCTATATATTTCATTGGTGCTTAGCCAAATCATCAGTAGACGTCAACCACATATTTTGAAAGTCAAAAAACTTCTTTGTTCATTAATAACTATCACATGTAATTTGGCTTAAAAAGCGATCCGAATTTTAGCCCGTTCAAATCATAAATATAGAAACAAATTAAGTTCGAAAAATAATAATTAAAGTTAACTGAAATTTAATTATGTTTAATTTATTATAAATACATAAATGCAAAAGTTACTTACTTCAATTCAATTAAAATTATAGTCCATTTTGTTTCATCAAAGTATTGTAATTAACAAAAAAAAACTTTCAACGAATATAATGAAATAGAAATTAAGCAAAAAAAATTGAAGCACCTAATGAAGAAGCAAAATTTTTTACATCAAATAAAATACAATACAAAACATAATAAAAAATTAAGCTGTAATTGATACATATTTCTGAAGTGATGGAGATACAAATAGGGTTTTTGTTCCGAGCATTTTGAAATGCAATTTCCCGATAATTTCCCGATTTCTAAGATTTTAGCGGACTTGTGGGATTGAAAATTTGATTAAATTTTAAACTAAAGATACATATGTGCCCTTAATTATGAAAGTGGTCTAAGTCATGTGCATTTTTGCTTCAAAATATCAAATAAATCTTACACAATTTTCAATAAATATTTAATAAATGTTAAATAAATGTATATTAATCAAGACTAGTACAACCCTAAATTAAAATGTTGCATGATATAAAAATAGTTTTTGATTTGATCAAATGTAATCTACTAAATATCTTGACCAAAGAAATGTATGACTTAGACCACTTTCATAATTAAAGGCACATATGTATTATCAGGTCTGTTCTGAAAATCACATGCAGTTGCAAAATCACGCCTTTGATATGATGCTGTTTTTAAATTGCACTGTTTTTGTTTAACAAAGAGTTATAGTTTTTACATATTAAGGGAACAATATTAATTCTTTCTTCTTTTTATTTTAATGCAAATTATTTTTATATTTTAAAGATATTTTAATCGCAATAAAACACAAATTATGATGTTATTTATTTATTAATACATATTCTAAAAGTAAATTTGCACAATATGGTTGCACAAATATGGTCGGAGTGACTAAGACTCTACAAACAGCTGTCAAAATGAAGAAAACACTTGCTGCACTGTGGTAAGTAATTTCCAAGAACTAAGCGAGCTGACAAAAATAAAAGCAAAATTGAGGCTACCAGCTAAAAAATGGTGTAACCCCAAACTGTTTAATTATTTAATTGCTCTATTACTTTGTTATATAATGTACCATAAGGAAATTATTTTTCAGAAGCTCCATCTTATTTTGAATACCAAAAGGTGGCTTACTCTACTTTTGTATTGATAGTTGATAGTGTAAAGACTGTATGTAATACGAGAAGATTAATAAGCAAACAAAATTTTGGGTTACATCACTTTTGTGCTGATGGCTCCAATCAATAACAATAAAATAACAATACTTCTTAAAATAACTTGTGTTGAATTTTGTCTTCATTTTTTACTTTTTTTGAAAAATTTCTAATTCTGCCATAAAAAATAATACAGGAAAAAATTAAGGGCTTATTTTGTAAAACTCAACGCCACAGTGCTGCCAACTTTTATATGGCGAAAAATTAAAATTACAAAAACAAAACACACACAAAATGTTGTCAACATTAAAAGTTGCATTTTACAAAATGAGATCCTTAAGAAAGTTAAGCGACCCATCCATTATACAATATTATTGCATATATTGTTGTATATATTATTGTCGTTTTGACCTATACTATACAATAAATGGTATAATATTTCCAAAGAAAATATTGTTCAATTTTCCTGACAGTGAAATAGTAAACAACATTTAACAATGTTGCCACCACATTACACAATTGTCTTGATTGTACAATAAAAATCAAAAGTCTTTTGGTATTTGCCAATATATTGTGCCACCTCCAAATATGACATACACATTAGCGATATTATTGTATAGTAGCAAAAATTGCGCAATTATATTGCAAGTGGGTGGGCCGCTTTACAATGAAGCTCAAAATCAATTGACTGGTAAAGTAATCAATCCATTTAAATTGATTATGGCTTTATTGACCGATATCATGTCTTTTGCCATTTAAAATCACTTTGCAAAAAGGGATTTTCAGAAGTGGCCTGTACAATTCTAATTTTATCAAAAAAAAATTTCCCAAATTCCAGGAAATTTTTGAAAAAACTTCCTGATATATCGATCGGTAAATAGAAACCCTAAGCACAAGTAAGTTTGCAGAATACGAAAGAAATAAACAAACAAGTGAAATAATTTCACTGGTTGGTCATGGTTGCGATTTTTCAAAAACAAAATCAAATACATAAATAAATTCTTATTCACGTACATAGATATTATATTTCAAACACATTCCAATCTTCTTGCTACCATCTTCCAGCAGATAATATCTAGGTAAGCCTTATAATAATTTCATTTACTATTCTCACATCATAACTTTACTTATAATTAAAAATCTTTATAAATCAATGTATTTCTTACACGCAATTTTTAACTCTTTAGTACCTATTTTTTATTGAGGTATTGAGGTTACCCAAAGCGAAAGAGAATAAAAGTGTGCATCACTGTAAAGGTGATTTTTTTTGTGCAACTAAATTTTAATTGCACTGTGTGAGAAAATTTAGAAAATTAAAAACATTTTTTAAAAGACTTCTACAAGTAAGATCTTATGAGCTCAAATCTATACAAAATCAAAGGGTAGTAAAAATCTATACTCAGTTTGGCGATTGTGGTGACCAATTTAGACTTGGTGATAGATAAGAGTCTACCGAAGAAATCTTGTAAACATCTTATGCAAAAAAAAATACTTTCTTCGTGCACTTTTTTATTTTTTAATAGGGCTTGAAATCTTAGCCGATTTGAATGATTAAAATATTAAATGTCTTAGGGTGGCACATTGACTACAAAACCGAAGGTCCTGGGTTCGAGCCCAGTCTCCTACACTCATTAAAAATTACAACACCACTAATTTTTCTGATGGACATGACACTGGTCACTGAAATACAACATCTTCAGCGGATACTTATCCTAATGTAACATCAAAGCGCTCTCCTTCGTCGGTAGCAAAATCATCGGCAAAGAAAAATAACCAATAAAATTTGCTACTAAGCAAAGCTTCAAACACTTAATACGGTTCATTGACACCAGGGGCGCTGCAACACTACATTATTAGAAGAATAAAGATTTTCTCTATCTCTTTCTCTATCACCTGTCTTCTCTATCAATATCCCTTTTCTAAAGAAGGTAACACATAGTAATAGTAGTAGGCATTCATTGCCTGAGTGTTACTTATAAAAAAAATAAAAAATTAACCCTCTGTTTTTTGCAATTAGCTTTGAAAAATGATATCCTGTAAGTGATTTCCATTTTCTGCTTCGCTCATATGTGCTCTTTTTAGCATATTTTCCAAAACTTTTAAACAAAATTTCGGGTCTAATGATCATGATTTCATTTTGAATGTTGGTTTTTAGTTGGAGTATGGTTCTTGGTTTGTTACTGTACACTCTTTATATCAAATATTGCCAAAGAAAACTGTCAGGAGCTGTTAAATCTGGTGAACGTGAAGGCCAGTTAAAATCGCTTGTGTGCGAAATAATGCGTTCGCCAAAAATGTCGCTCAATAAAGCCATTGAGGTACCTCCAATATGTGCTGTGGCTCCACCTTGTTGAAACCATAAGTTTGGATGGTTTTCAAAGCTGGCCTTACAAAATTTTCCAAATTCGTCCAATATGCACACCACTGACGCTCTCCCGTATACGTTCAATATTTTGACCAGTGTGCACGATAGGTGTTCTTCCCGCACCAGGAAGGGTTCTTACAGACCCATGTTGACGAAAATTTCCAATCAAATGGTTTATTGCTGACGCTGTATGTTCAATGCGCACATTAAAATGACGATGATATGCACGCTGTGTCAACATAATAGACTGTTGGTTTGTAAAATAATATTCAATTATTTGTGTACGTTGTTCGATCATGTAATGACTCATAATTAATTCCCCAAATCTTCTTCACGAAATTCTCAAAAAAAAAAACAAAGAAAGAGTAATAATTAAATAAGTTATAAGGAATTCAACCCATATAGCTCATTCTGCGCCACCCTGTTTCTAACAGGGTATAAAAACAAATTTACATACAGATTTTATTTTATAAGCCTTTTGTAAACTGAAATTACTTTTTATGAATGCGCAGACAGACATCATTGGCGTAGCTAGAAAGTTTTTCTAGGAGGGGCATTATGACTTGTGATTTTCATGAGTAATATTAAAATAAATAATTACATGCAATATTTAATAATTCTAGGGTGGCAACAGTAATTCTTGTGTTGGCAAAATTCACCCCCCAAAATACCCTTTCTACGCCTATGCTAGATATCTTTATCTCTACCTCCATCTCTGCCCGAGCATTTAAAAAGTATGCATTAATGTGGTATTTCTAAAGAATAAATAAAAATACATACATACATTCATATTTATTTTGTCACTACAAAGAAATAAATATTACAAATCTAATGACAGCAAATCTTTATTATGCACACAAGCAAAGTTAACAGCTCCGATACATCTACAGAAAGACATTCATGCATACGATTGTAAAAAGAAAATTAAGAAAACAAAAGTCTTATTATTATACATTTTAGTGTTTTATACTAGATACTTTTTACATCTTAGTTATGATTGAATAGAAAATGAAATTTATTGAAAGTTTTTTGTACAACTTTATAAGTACCATACTTCATGCACACATACATGTGAATGTATAACGCATTCATATTTATATTTATGTACCCAGCGAACATTTTTGCGGGATTCGGTGAGAATTTTATCACCAACTCTACAATATGTGAAGTCGTTCCGAAATTGTACCGAAAATTATGTGAGTGGTTGACAAAATTTAAAAATTCGCGAGACTTTTGCAATATACGAGGGTGGATCAATAAGTCCGTTACCTTTTTAAATGAAACACAGTTTTTCTTTTGCAAAACAAAAATTTATTTTTCAACATAATCTCCTTTTAACTCAATACAATTAGTCCACTTAGTTCCAGTTTTTGTATCCCTTCCAAAAAAAATAGAATTTTCGAGGTCCTTAAAATGGGCATTTGTTTGGTCAATAATTTCATCATTGGAGCTAAATCTCTTTCCACCGAGACATTTCTTTCGGTTTGGAAATAGGAAATAGTCGCTAGGGGCTAAGTCTGGAGAATAGGGCGGTGGAGGGAGCAATTTGAAGCCCAGTTTATGGATTTTTGCCATGGAAACTGCACATGTGTTTGTGGTCGCGGCAACCATATTGCGGAAAGCTTTATCATACTTAAGTAATCATTCAAAAAAGAAACCACTGATCAATGTGGGATGCCGATAGCATTAACAATCTCACGCACTTTTACTCTTCGATTGGCCAACACCATATCGTGGATTTTTTCTTGATATACTGACCTCAATTGGCACACGAAATTAACTTTTTTTTTGTTATATGCAAAGTAAATGAAGGCACTTGCTTTATTAACAGGTGGTACTTGATGGGAAGAGTGTTGCATTTCATAAGTGCAAGTCATAAGTTACGGACTTATTGAAACACCCTCGTAGCAGACAAATGTTTGGAATTTACTTCCGGAAAATTGAGGTTAATTGCAATAACATCATAAGCCACTTGAATTATGTGCCACGGGGCTTATTTAATTATTACCATCCCCACATACCCTTAAAAATATTTGAACTGTTTTCCAATTAGTTTCTAATTTAGGCGATTATAGATTTCCTACATTCTCAGTGAATAAAATTGAAAGTAATTATTCAAAAACAATTTTTTCTCTTCTTCCAAAATATCCAATATGTGTATATTTTATACTTTTCAAAAACCGATTATTAACAATATCTTGCAAATTATTTGTAGTTTTCGCGAATACTTACGATTTGTCTTGATTTATTTTAGATTTTGATTTTATTTAAAGGAAGTTTAGGAAAAGAAAAAGATAACATACGAAAATTAAGGAATAAATGAAAATGGCAAGACTGTTGTAAATTTAGAGATTGAGCTTTCATTAAATTGTAGTACGATGAATCAAAACAATTCACATATTCCATTTGCAATAAAGGCTGATATGGATCAAAAAAAGAGAGCGAATTTCTTGCAATGAAAACCCTATGTAAAAATCTTTAGAAATTATCCAAATTTGCACTACTTCTGGATCATAAGTTCAGGATCTTATTTATTGACTTCCTTGGGAGCTCATTTTTACTGAGAATTCAATGTTTTTTTTTTTTGATTTTTTTTCATAATAATATCATAAGCCACACCAATTTTTAACAGCTTAATTCAAAATTTCTAATTTTTTATGGCTACACAAAGAAGTTTTGTGAAGGAACAATGAAAAAATCTGAAACCCCCACGAGATACATATATATTTTTTATTTTTATTTAATTATTAAACATATTATACAAAGTAAATTTGCATAATATGGTGTTGCACAAATATGGGCGGAGTAACTAGACCATATGCCCAAGATGTTATTAACAGTGTTTTAAAAAATTTTGTGACTGACTGTACACAACATATGCCTTCACATAGGAAGTAGCAACGTGGTTGTTAAAGAAATTCAACAAAAGAACCACAAGATTATACGATAATCCGTGGCAGATCAGTCAACCAGTGCGAGTGAGACGAAAAACTCTCGAAGGCCAAACAACAAACACAACACTGACCTCACTTAAGAAATAATTACGATTATGATGAATTGATCACAATATTGAGAGACTCTTAAATGTGCTGCTAAGAGCAGCGTAGATAACATCGTGGTATTCTAGCAGTGAATTATTTAACATTGCGTGCTTAAAAGATCTTTATATCAGTGTGGAGTAAATGAGTGTGAGTAATGAGTGTTATTATTTGATAAGAATTGCACACTGAGACTTTTTATTTAATTTTAAATCTTGGAACCTATAAAAATAACGATTCTAAAGGTAAATACGTAATAATACTTTAAAAATTTACTTCCAACAAAGTGCAGATAAGTAGCAACATGTTCATATATTTTAAAAATAATAAACAGAAATAGCCATGAAATATTTCGCCCTTTCTGATTAATAATTTCCACCCAACAGTTCACAGACCCATATGATATTCGGGCCTGTTCTATAAACTGAATCGATTTGAAATCGCACGATTTTAGAAAACTAACTGCAATAATGGAAATATTTTTTCAAACTTTTTTAATTTTTATGGTATATACATTAGGGCGGGTCGATTTGTATGGAGGCGAAAAAATTGCTCAAATTAAGGGAAAATCGTATTCTAGTGATCGAAATAAGAAACTTTGCCGAAGAACCCACACCTCTAAAACGTATTTTGATGTCCCGACTTTTGATCCGAAGGGTCAAATTTTTTTGATATTGATCCGAAGGGTAAAATTTTGAAAAATCCCACTTTGACCCATTTAGAGTTCCTCAATCGAATCAAAATGTATGACCGACCCCCACTAATTTTGAAGGGCCTACCAGGTGGGTCGGTCGGCCAGTTGTATATGTACATTAGGGTGTGTCGATTTGTATGGAGGCAAATAAAATCGCTGAAATTAAAGGAAAATCGTATTCTAGGGATCAAAATAAGAAACTTTGCCGAAAGAATCACACCTCTAAAATGTATTTTGATGTCCCGACTTTTGATCCGAAGGGTCAAATTTTGAAAAATTTCACTTTGACCCATTTAGAGTTCCTCAATCGAGTCAAAATGTATGGCCGACCCCCACTAGTTTTGAAGGGTCGACCTACCTATGCCAGTTGCACACGCCCAGGGGTGTGCAACCCTTCGAATCAATATCAAGAAAATTTTATTCTTCAGATTAAAAGTCGGGACAACAAAATACATTTAAAGAGGTATGGTTCGTTCGGCAAAGTTTCTTATTTTGATCCCTAGAATACGATTTTCCTTGTAATTTGTACGATTTTTAAATCTATCCGCCCTAATATACTTATTTATGTATATGTATGTATTCTCAAATATCATATCTGAAAGAAAATTATTGTATTTACATGATTTTAAGCACGTCTGCTTAATTATTATTAATTTTAGAAATCGTTCGATTTCAAATCGATTCGGTTTACAGAACAGCGCTGATTAATAAGATATTTTGGAAATTTTGTAGCAATAGTGTACAAAAAGTATTGAGTATCTACTAACTACGAGATGTTAGATAATTTACACAAATGATGTGGTTGTCTGCTGAAGTTGCAGAGATATATTCCAAAAATGTTCACGAGGTAAATGCACACATGGGTACTTATGCATGTGTGTAAAGATACCTACATACATAAATATGTACATAAGCGAAAATATGCGTATAGAAATATACATACATACATACATACATACATATCGTCATTGAAACTGAAAACCTCCCAAAATAGCAAAAAAAAAATGCGAAATATTTCTTTAATTATTAATTATTAACTGTCGTATTCAGAAAATATAATTTAGTTTAACAAAACAAACTTTGTGTGGAAATTTGTTTTGTAATTCAAATTATTTTTAGAGCCTTATGTCTTGATCCTTTTTCTTCTCCGGCAAAATTTTTTAACATTTTTTTTAGGTCTGTTTGCATTTTCGATAACGATATATTGATCGTACTTGATTTGATTGAATGACTTTAGATCAATTGTATTGTTGTTACTTCTGCTATTTATTTAATCAATGGGGAAAACTCATTGTCAGCTAAAGAAGTTTATGGAAAAGTCACACTGAAATATCAATTTTCAATACTAATGGGAAATTTGAGATTCGTGGTAAGTTTTGCCACAATGTAAGTGACTGTTATATAAATATATAGCATATACATACATACATACCTAAGTAAGACCTTAGAGCTATTTATACTACTGTAGTTACCATTGTTTGTTTTTCCTCGTTTTTTATGTAGCAGTCAATACAAAAAAAAAGATTGAAGTTAGAGCAGCTCACCTTGTGTGAATATAAAATTTGAGCTTTACTTACCCATCTCATATATAAGATGAATTTCGTTTATGAGCATTCCCAAAATATTTTGAGGATCTAACGATAACCGTACACTTTTAAAAGCTCTATTTTAGTAGTTTTGTGAATATGCATTTCGTATTTTCTTCCAATACAGCATATAAGTACATACATATGTATATATGTATGTACTAGTGATGCACGAATATTCGTATTCGTATTCGAATTGTCGAATATTCGGCCATTTTCAGGGGAATACGAATATTTTTCTAAAGAAATTAATTAAATAAATGCATACATCCTAAACGAAATTTAAATAAATGACTAAAAATTTTAGTTTGTACAAATACATTAATTTTTTTATAGAAATTTGTGCTTTGTATCATTTTTAAATATTATTTAATGACGATCATTAAAATTTTGGGTACTTTTTTTATAACTTTAAAGTACGCCAACAAGAGTGTGAAGTCCTTTTTCATAAAAATTTTGTTAATATTTCATATGGCATATAATATACGTATTCGTATTCGCGAATATCGTTTCAAGTGTTCGTATTCGTATTCGCTAATATCGTTTGAAATATTCGAATTCGTATTCACGAATATCAAACATTGACATTCGTTACATCACTAGTATGTATGTACATATCATTACCTTAATACAAAAACGCCCTAACCCATAATTTTTTCAAACCCAGTCTTTTTCTTAATTCGATAGATTAGATAGAGGCTTATTTGGCGAAATATGCAAAATAGGTCGATTTGAGAAATTAATGAGTTAGGGTTTTTCTATGTTATTATTATTATATGTATATATACTATATACAATAAAAATAGATAAATACAGTGAACTGAAATATGTATATGTATGTACCATTATTTTAATAATAAATTTTTGTTTTTTTGTAAAAAGGGTCCTATTGAAGGCAAATTCAAATAAGGTATACTCAGCTCAATTCGCCTCGGTCCTATTGATTTGTTCGTGAATTTACATACATAATCTGCCTTATCGTGGTTGGCGTATTTCAAATACGACTACCGTACCTTTTCACAATGTATGGTTAAAAGATAACAGGGACTTTAACTGCAAGTTTTGTATGAAGAACTGTCAGTTAAAGTTCACGTTAACTCTTAACCATACATTGTGAAAAGGGAGGTACGACTGTTTGGTAATAGATTAAAGAAACACGGTTGAAGTATTCTTTAATCTATTACCAAACAGTCATAGTCGTCTTTGAAATACGCCAACCACGATAAGGCAGAATATATCGTCACCTTAAATGCAAACGGACGTAACTACACTTTTATATTTTTTACAGGAGAAACATAAAACGTTTCATAATCAATAATAGGTATGTTTTATTCGAAACATATACCTACTTAATTTTTAAGCAGCTATAGTAATAGCTTGTTCTGAATATTTATACGAAGTTCGAATAAAACATTCCTAATAATAGTTCTTGAAAATTTTCTTAGAAATTTTATTTTAGTATGGATACTTATGTATATGTTTTTAACCATTTATTTTCTTTTTATATATGAGGAGCTGGCGAACAAAACTAGACATGTACTCAATACATTATTTTTATACCCTTTACCAAAAAATTGTAAAAGGGTATATATAGGTTTGTCATTCCGTTTGTAATTTCTACAATATTAATAAGAGACACATAAAGTATATATATTCTGGATCCTTATGCATAGGGAAGACGAACAAGCGATGTCCGTCTGTCTGTTTTTCCCAAGCTCCCAGAAGAGCTAGAGACTTCGTTCTTGGACTGGTGTGTCAGAAATTTTCCGAAAAATTTTGCTATTGAAAATCAGCAAAATCGGGCAGACGGTTTCAGAGCTGGAAAACTCAAACTCAATTTTCCCCAGAGAAAATAACTACCGAAAACAAGTTTTTATTACTTTCTTTTATTAAATTAACTTGTTTTATACTTCGGTATGAATAAAATTGGTACTTATAGCCAAAAAAAAAAATTTTAAAAACTTAACAAATTAAAAAAACGTTTCCAGGGTTGGAAAACTTTAACTTTTTTTCTAATAATTAAACATATTTCATGTTTTAGGAAGAAGGCTATTTTCTCAGGAACGGTAAAAGCTACGGGTCTGAAATTTGGACAGAGTATGTAGAACTTTGGTCGCTACAACAACAAATATATAAAATTTAAATTTTAAATGGTGGCCCAAAACGAGTGACGATAACTTTCAAAAGCCCATGTAATATACCTACAATTGTATGTACATATGTATATTGACACTTGAAATTTGTAAAATTAGTGTATTTTTATATAGGCTACAACAACTAACACTAAAATTAAAAAAATTTAAATTAAAGGGTGGACCATCAGTTAATGCAATTTTGACTATGTAAATTTGACAAATTGCTATATCTTGGAAACTGTAAGAGCTAAACTCTTGAAATTTTCAAAAACGGTAAAACTAAAAAATCCGAAAATTATAAAATCGCCAAAAATTTAAAAAAATCGCCAAAACGAAAAAAATCGCCAAAATGAAAAAAAATCGCTAAAATTAAAAAAAAACGCCAAAAACCGAAAAAAATCGCCAGAACGAGAAAAACGAGTCAAAACTAAAAAAATTCTCACAATGAAAAAAAACGCGCAAAAATCGCTTAAATGAAAAAAAATCGCCAAAATCAAAAAAATGCCAAAACGAAAATAAATCGCCAAAATTAAAAAAAACGCCAAACTCTGAAAAAAATTGCCAAAACAAAAAAAAATCGCTTATATGAGAAAAAACAGCAAAATCAAAAAAATCGCCAAAACGAAAAAAAATCGCCAATATTAAAAAACGCTAAAATTAAAAAAACCCCAAAAACCGAAAAAAATCGCCAAAAAGAGAAAAACGTGTCAAATTAAAAATAAACTTCCACAATGACAAAAAAACGCAAAAAACCGCAAAAATCGCCAAAACAAAAAAAAAACATGCTTATATGAACAAAAATCGCCAAAAATAAAAAAAAAATCACCAAAATCAAAAAAAAAATCGCCAAAACGAAAAAAAATCGCCAAAATTAAAAAAACGCTAAAAACCGAAAAAAATCGCCAAAACGAGAAAAAAGTGTCAAAACAAAAAAAATTCCCATAATGACAAAAATTCGCAAAAATCGCCAAAACGAAAAACGCTAAAATTAAAAAAAACGCCAAAAACCGAAAAAATCGCCAAAACAAAAAAATGCTTGTGAACAAAAAGCGCCAAAAATTAAAAAAAAATTGTCTAAATGAAAAGAAATCACCAAAATCAAAAAAATCACCAAAACGAAAATAAATCGCCAAAATTAAAAAAAAGCTCCAAAAACCAAAAAAAATTGCCTGTAAAAAAAATCGCCAAAAATTTTAAAAATCGCTTAAATCAAAAAAAATAGTCAAAATCAAAATAATAATAATAAACGAAAAAAAATCGTTAAAATTAAAAAAACGCCAAAAACCGAAAAAATCACCAAAACGAGAAAAGTGTCAAAACTAAAAAAATTCCCAAAAAGAAATAAAAACGCCAAAAACCGAAAAATAGCCAAAACAAAAAAATTGCCTCTATGGAAAAAATCGCAAAAAATAAAAAAATCGCCTAAATGAAAAAAAAATTTCAAAATCAAAAAAATTGCCAGATAGAAAAAAAGTCGCCAAAATTAAAAAAACGCCAAAAACCGAAAAAAACGCCAAAACGAGAAAAAAAGTGTCAAAACTACAAAAATTGCTACAAAAAAAATTAAGAATATATAAAAGTAAAAAAATCGCCTAAATGAAAAAAAATCGTCAAAATCAAAAAAATTGCACAAAAAGTATGAATTTTTTCACAAAATTAATATGTACCTACATATCTCTGTGCTTATATTATACTACATAAACGCACTTTGGTAAAGGGTATATAAGATTCGGCACAGCCGAATATAGCACTCTTACTTGTTTTTAATCCAGTTCAGATTTTTCAAATCCAGTTCAATCTACCTTACAAAAAATAAAGAAAACTAACTTTTCCTTGCTAGTCTCTATCTAAGTAGTTCAGTTATTTATTTGCCTCTCCTGTAAAAAACAGTTAACGGGACTAGTCTGGTTTTGTTCTGCCTTATTCATAAAATATATTTGTTTAATAAGAGCTTTATTAAAGAAATTTTCTATATAGTAATTTGATTAATAAACCTTTTATAAAACTAAAATATTTTTTATGAATTAGGCCCTTAAGCTTTTGTTAGTTACGTTCCTTGCAATAAAAAATAGATGCATTCGTAATTACGTCCATTTGAATTTCTTTAATAAAGTCCTCATTTTTTATCGCAGAGGTCTAAATATGTGCGTGAACATGTAGTTTGATAAAAGGAACCATAATCAATCAAAAACTCGATTTCGAATTATTGTGTAGTTACGTCCGTTTGCATTTAAGGTGACGATACGCAAGTATACAAAAATATATCTTCCCCTATCGTCTATATTTGCGTCTAGTTTTGTTGAGATATATTTAATATATCACCAGCTGTAGCATAATTTTTCAAATAGATAACAAAGCTTATAATAAGCTGGTATATGTTTTATGCTCTTATGCAAAACCTATTGTTAAAGTTAAAGCATGCGTTAAAACCGGTTTTGCCATACAAAATTCGTTTGTTAAACCAACTTTAAGTTTACCAATTGTTTTTGCATGAGGGGGTTAGTCTTTATAATCAACAGATCTTACCTTATAAAATAATGAAAACGGATTATAATTATCGCAATCCAATTTTTAGCGAAAGCCGTTAAAAAAGCGCCTTTCTAAAAAACTTACTTTAAAAAAAAACTTACCATTAAAGGACCATGATATGATATAGTTAGGGCAAAATTTTGTACAGGAAAAACGTTATACTTATTCTAAACAAAACAAGTTATATAAAATTTTTCCGAAAACGCAGCAATTCGCCTGTAAAAATAAAGTAAACAAAACCAAGGAAATAATGAAAAAGTCCATGTGAAAAATATTATTCACCATAAGGGGAATCAAGAAAGGGAATACATTCTTTAGAAAAATTATTCCCGATTGCAATTAATGGAAAAGGGAAAATATTTCGAGGAAAAAACTTATCACGAAATCTGAACGTTAAAAAAAACAATTTTCATATGATAAATTTTATTGGATTAATTTTATTTAATTCATGATATCCAGTCGTAATTTACGTGCGTACATTAGCAAAATTATAATACGTATAACAGGGAATAATTATTAAAGGGTCGACTATGGATGGCAATCAAACTTTAGTTGCGTTCGTTGCCAGTTGACAATGCCATTGATATTACAATTACAAATTAACAACTTTCTCTGTTTGCTTATAACATATGGAAAATATGATTTATAACAGGTTGCCAACTGAAAATAATTTAAAGAAAGCATCAAAATATATGTAAGAAGTAATAGTGCTTAGAAAATTACTTTATGATTAGTTCCGTCGAATTATTTTTTAATAAATGTTTTTAAGCTATTTCTAATATTAAATCGAATGATAAATGAAATCGAAAAATAACATTTTAATGAGCATCATTTCTGCAAGTACAATAAAATTTACAGCAATTTTTTTTTAATTTTTACTTTATACTGACGCCCACGTTATACATATGTACGTAAATACATACATATGTATATAAATACATACATACATTCAGGTATACGAAAGTCTTAAATTTCCAAACAAATAATTAGGTATGATTTCCACTTTCTATCCTTGATGCAATTTCAGTATCAGCAACTGCACTTAAGAGTAAGTAAATGACATAATATAGGCAACATGTTGTAGAATGTTGCAAAAAAATGTAACTCAACTTTTTCAAAAATTGAAACGAATGAAAAAAAAAACATTTTCAAATGTATAAATTATATAAGTAAATATGTTAACTATGAAATAATGATAATAGATAATAATAATGATAATGAAAATTAATATTTGGGCAATTCCGAATAGCGAGGAGGTGTAGACCACAATACACTCGAGTTTCGCTTTAAATGGCGTGCATCAATGTTGGGGAAAATTATTTTAAGATCCGGAGTCATAGGTTGTACAGAGAAGAAACTATCGATGTACGCTGCTGGCGTATATTCCTGTTTTAACATCACTGGACCTCGGACATGTCCTGTTTGGTAGCGAAAAAATAAAATAAATGGTATTTATATACGTATATATATGTATGCATGTATTTATGATGAATAAGAGATATTTACTTCGACTCCATGACGGTGGTGGTGGACGTTTGTAAGACACTTTATCTTCATCATCAGTTGAATCATCTTCGTGTAACATTTCAAATGTATATTTTAAGGTTGTTTTTGGTGGTGGAGGCATCATCTTTTGTTTAGCCAGCAGTTGTTGCTGTTTCATTTGAAAAAGCATTTCGCGTTCCTTGGCTGCCTTTATTTTGGCAGCTTCATCTTCTTGTTGTTGGCGTAATTTTCGTTGAATTTCTTCCAACTCCCGTTTCTTTTGCTCCTGTTCTTGTTGCTTCTTCAATAAACGTTTGTCTTCGCGTTCCTTCGCCAGTTTGGCCATACGTTCGGCCCTTTCACGTTCTTTAGCTTCGCGCAGTTGGGCGGCTTGCAAATGTTTTTGTTCTCGTTGCTTTCTGCGTTCTTCGGCAAGGTTGTGAAGGCCTTTGCGGAAATCATCTGCACTGTTTTCACGCTGCAAAGTTTTTGCTGATACACTTGAATTGCTGCGTTGTAAGGCACTAACAGCTTTTGAGACAGGCAAAGCCTTTGAAGCACTCGTCGGTCCTTTTTTAGCGTTAGCACTACTAATAGCACCTATATTGGAATTTTGTGTTGGTGTAAGGAAACGCCCCAAAGCGGGTGCAGCAAGCTTTCCAATAATTGGTGTCGTTGTAGACTAATGTCAAAGATATAAATATTTATTTATTCTGCAACGGATATTTGAATATTTAGAATGACTTACCGTTGGTATTAAATTTTCCTTTTTGTTGCGCAAAGTTCGCTTAGATTGCTCTGTTGCAGCTGCTGCAGCATTTTCAAATGCCTCCACACGCATTTTTACTGGACTCTGAACCAAAGGACTGAAATAATATAGAATCAATTAAGTAAGATTGGAAATTAAAAACATCATGTACTCACTTGAATAATTCATTGGTACGTGTTGGAATTTTATAAGCAGTTTTCGTGGCGGTAGAAGTTTTTGTTGCTCCTTTGGTTTTGATATGAGCAGCAGAGGCTTTTTTTGCTTTTGTGTCTTCTGGTTTCTCTTGCTCATCCTCAGTTATAAGACTATCATCATTAGGGATTGAGGAATCCTTGGCAGTTTGGAAGGAACGCTGGCCAACAGCATCATCTTTATCTTTATCCGTTTTCGATACTTGCTGGACATCGAAGGTGGCATCAGCTAAAGCTGCAGATCTGGAATCTTTTTTCATAGTGACTGTAGCATTTGGATTTGAATCCACAACGAATGTCGTTTGGCCGGGAGCCACTTGAAATGTTGTTTGTGCTGGGTTAGAACAAAATGTCGCATCTCCCGGTGCAGGACCCAAATTCATAGTTGCATCTGCGTTCTTTGCAATAGTGACAATCTCATTGACAGTAGCCCCTGTCTCGGCAGCACTATTAGCTTCCTTTGAATTACGAGACGGTGGAGTTTCAACGGCATCTTCATATATTGTTGGTTTTCGTTTATTCTCTTCAGTTGGTGAAGTTGCATTGTCATCCGTTTTACTTAAGGTGCCATGACGTGTTCGAGAAGAAATTGGTAATGGTTTGCTATCTAAATCGCTAAAACGTTCCACTTTAATGGGTTTATGTGCTTCTTTTTTATTACGTGTTTTCTTAGCTGGTGCCGCCGCAGTGCTTGTATTTACGGTTGCTGATAAAATACTGTTGGCCAGGGATATTTCTCCCACAGTTGTAGTTTCATTCTTAACCAAGGGCATTGGTGGCGGTAGTGCCATTGGGGCTTTAAACACAACATCATCTGAAGGAGTGTCTGGAGAGTTTTCTGCTTTATCCAAACTAATTTTTTCACGTTTGATTTTTATGCGAATTCCACGAACCCCATTATCAGTATTGTCTCCAGATTTCTCTGTAATTTTAAGGAGTTAAAACTTATTTTTTTCAAATCATTTCCATTTTGTAGTTAGAACTCGATATTTTTAAACAAAACTTTTATTGAGAGTTCAGGTTATACTGAAATTTTGGATACAAAAATATACTCTTAGGGCTATTATGTAAAAAATTCCACGAAAAATTTTTCCCAGGGATCAATTCCAACTAATATAGAAAATGATAGGGGAAACAAAATATTCTAATTTAAAAAGGGAGAAATTTCTCGTTTGGTCTGTACGTGGACTAGTGCAGACACAGATACACAAACACTAAAAATTTATAACGTCCCTTTTTTGGTTGGGGGATAAAAATTTACACACACATAAATAACCAAACTCATGAAAATTTGTTCCACACCCAGCTAAAAAAATTATATATGGTCCATATATTTTTAATATATGAATGTATATAACTATATATGAATATGTATGAATTCATGTATGGAAATATATGGGATTGTACATGGCAAAACTATTATATATGAACTAATATATGGACTGATATATGAAATGTATTATAACATATGAGCTCATATATGAAAATTTAATTATGAAGCTCTTCATATGTGGATCCATATATAAATATAAGATTTTGTATGTGGAGCCATATAAGAATGTATACATACATGATATCTCACATAAGATCGTTTTTGCAATCAAAAAAGCTTGGAATTTGATCACTGCTGAATTGGAAATCCATTAAAAAATACATACGGTGTGCAAAGTTTATATGCGTACCCTCAACGTTTAAAAAAGAAAAACTTTTTGTTACAAAAAACCATTCTTGTATGATTTTATACATTGTGGCCCCATTTAATATATCAAATAATCAAAAGGATAATCCAGTCATTAATTTTATAGGAAATAACAAAATTCTCTAGATAGGAAACAAAGTTCATATTACTGTATTGAAAACTATTGTTAGACGGATTATTTTTTCTTTTATAATTAATTACATTAGTTTTTAATCTGATTTCTTAAGCTAAATGTTATGTACGAATATGATTTATGTTTTTTTTAAATAATTGATTCACCTTTTGATGAATGAAATGACTTTTAGTTCTTTTTGAATTATTTGTCCAAACAAATGTTTCATTAAATACAACCTCTCTCTCAAGTCTAAAAAAAAATTAATTTTCATAATTTAATTTATTGCACAGCATTGAGCTTTTCTGAATCAAGAGTTTTTGAATATGAATTTTGCATACTGTGGAGGGAATTTACACATACATACATGTATGAAAATGTATGAATATATATAATCATATATGCCCATATACCCTCATTTTTCGGATCCGAACCATATATGGGATGTCATATATGCTCCATACATATTTTTTTAGCTGGGCATAAAGAAAAATTCAGGGCTATCATAAATAATTAGGGCAATTATGAATAAAATTCCGCGAGAAATTTTTCGCGGGGAACTATAACAAATGATAGGGAAAACAAAAAATTCTAATTGGAAAAGGGAGAAATTTGTTCATAATTGCCCGGAAAATTCCGCGTGAAATTTCTCCCTTTTCCCTTTTTGTTTTCCCTATCACTTGCTATTAGTTGGAATTGTTCCCCGGGAAGAACTTCACGCGGAATTTTATTCATGGTAACCCTGATTATATTTTCAGTAATTATTTGCGACTATATAAGATACAAATTGCAAACTTAATTTTCCATAACTTTTAACTTGCCATTGCTCGCTCGTACACAGTAAAAAGTTGAGGTTCAATTTTTTTACACTTAGCGCTTTTAATTATAGAATATTTTGGACCTAATACTTGAAATTAATTCCGAAATATAAACTAAATTTATTTATTCGTCCTCAATTGCAGGCACATCCTCCCTAGAGCCTTGGCCACAGTATTAATGAAATTCTGTGCGCGCATGTGGAGAATAAATTGCACGAGCTGTAGATTAAGGGCAAACATTAACTCAAAAGAGCTCTAAAAGGCATATAGATGCATATATGTAACTCCCAATATCATTATATGAGAATAATCTATTAGATGCTAGACGAGGCCACATTTAGTACTAATTCCTAGTGTATGACATACTGATGCATAGCTCTTTACTGAAGGAAAAGTTAGTGTACAAGATTTTTCTTTGCTCTTGAAAATTGTGTTATTTTATGTTAGGTAATTTTTTTTTACCAATAAAAAAAATTTTAAATAAAATGAAAAATTTTCCTAGAAAGCTGATTAATTTGCCTTGAAATTGCTTTTGGTGTGAGCTTAAAATCTTAGAAATCAACAGAGATACTTTGATTCGAAGAGTGGAGCGCTTGCTGTACAAGTTTTTTCTTTGCTGACTGTACATACTGTATATTAGATACACTAGCTTGGTAATTAAAATTAATCTAAATTTTTTTATTGTGTACAGGGATCGGGGCTCGGATTAAAATTAAATGTGCTGTAAGTTGTAATATCGTCGACGAAAGCCCAAAAGTACGTATCATCAAAAAAATTATATATGGTGTTTTTAATTGATTATGTTGTGATTAACCAAAATACATCTTTTCTTAAAATTTTGATCACATATGTTCAAAAATACTGGTTTCATTCTTTATTCAATTTGGAACCTAACAAAAAAATAGTCGGATA
This sequence comes from Tachina fera, assembly GCA_905220375.1. Lineage (NCBI taxonomy): Eukaryota > Metazoa > Arthropoda > Insecta > Diptera > Tachinidae > Tachina > Tachina fera. The sequence goes on along the minus strand of LR999967.1, from coordinate 94,084,088 downwards.
TTTATAAGGTTTTTCGCTTCTCCTGTAAAATTAGAACAAGTGCTGTTGGATTTTAGAAACTCATACTCACTTCCCTCCTTGGTAGTTCGTGCATCTGAAACCATTGGCACATCCTCAATATCAGAAGAAACTGATACAATAGATAATTGTTTCCCTGGTACAACGCAAACCGAGTCATCGGATTTTGTACTAGACAATGATGTCTTTACACTAGACTCATTAGATTCTGCTAAGACAGAATTTTTCGATGAAATCGATTTAGTAATGGTTTCATGCATCTGTGATGCACGTTGCTCATGTTCCAATTTGACCTTGACTTCATCAGTTGGGCGACGTATTTTGCACTTTAACGCAGGTTCCTTAAGATTCTTTTCAGACCTAAGTTTGGCAGCCCTTTGAGGGCGCTTGTTCATTGGCTCATCAGTTGTGGTGGCAACTGCAGGAGCTGGAGGTGGAGGCATTAGATTTGTTGCTTCAGATTTTCTAATATTCTCATGTGCATTTTCTCCATTTTCTTTGATAGTGGAGGCAGTGATACTACACTGCATTCTTGGAGCAGCCACAGGTGCTGGTGTTTCTATTGCATTATCAAGTTCTTTTAAAGCTTCGGCTGCATTTAACAACTCAGCGTTTGACCGCTTGCTTTTTGGAGTGTACTTTTTCTCATTTTTATCATCAGCTGCAATATTCAATTTTTCAAATTTATCTGTAATTTATAATCTTAAATATCTTCAATATCATTATTTGTTATTATTAAGTACCTTCCACTTCATTAACTTCATTTAGTGAAGACAAACGCTTGACACGCTTCTTAGTCTGCTGAGGTGACGCTGCCGATATATCTTTCCCTTTTTCTTTATTGGCTACTATAGCTGCTTGTCCCCATAGTATTACACGAAGCTTCAATAAGTATTCCTGGAGTATGCATAAATGTGGTGCTGTACTGTTAAACACTTATGGATATTTATTTTATAAGATTCATCCTTACCTCCGTCATTTGTTCCAACTCCAGCGGATAAGTTTCGGACAATTCTAATAATTTGTTAAGATCTTCCATCGCTATTGCTGATATACAAAATGAGGAAAGATATATTAACAAAATATTATTAGCCAAAATTTCAATAAAACAAAAAAATGCAGAATGTTTAAACTAAATGGCGTCCAATCCGTGGATTTTGAAATAATTTAACCGCCATCTTGCATTGTAGGTTTCATTTAAGACAGGCCTGCTCAATTATAGTACACTTACAGAGTTGCATTTCTTAGTACTATTCAAAGCATTTATACCTGCTATTTACAATTTTATAATATGAAAGCGAACGTTGGGAAATAATAGAATTAGATGATCAATATCGTGTTGCTTTTGAAGTGGTGTTTAATTCTTCATGTTATATATATTTGCCTTGTGAGTGTCACCTTTTTAGCACATGATATTATCTCTGTATATCAAAATCAGCATTTTACATACGATTTATAATTTTTGTATTCACACGTTGGTATTTTATAAACATTTGAAACAACCTATAGAGGTAAACAAATGTTTATTGTTCTTAACGCCTTTTAAATTTTCTTTCTTTTAACTTATAAAATCCATTTTACTTTAATATATCTTACAGTTTTATATAATTTTTGCGCCACTATCACTTGCTTTATTTAAAACCAGCTGCTGTCAAATGCTTTGTCACTTGAATATAGAACACGCTCTAAAACTAAATTGTCGTTTGTACTGAACACAGAATACAACATGACAATAATACATAATATTGTTTAAGGGTGTGCAGACTATATGTACAAATTTATCATGTGAAAAAGTGACATTCCACACGACAAATACATATTATATAAACACAGCTTTAGTTAGTAAAAACGTGAGGTTGTGAGCAAAAATGTGCCAGCTGTTGTTGTGTTTGTAAGAAGTTGACGTAAAAATCTATTTTCTGTAGACTTCTACTTCACATACGTTAGGATACATCGTCGGTTGATTATTGGTTTACTGCAGACATAATGTATCTTGAATATACTGTATATATACAAAAAGCAACATGTTTTATATATGTTAAGGGCTGTCCATATTAGAGTTGGGCATAGTTGTTCCTTTTGCGGATTGTTCTTTTTGATCCCAACAACAAAAAGAACTAGTTCGTTCTTTTCGTTCAGTTGTTCTTTTCGGTCAGTTGTGCAGTGAACAACAGATCAGAGATTACACGTACATGCATACATTGAATCCTCTTCAATGTTTTATTCGTTTGTTAACATTCTAAAGTAATTTCATTTCATTCTTAACGACCTTATTTAATTAATAATTTTTGATTGGAAATGCTTAGAATGAAGTTTGATCATTTGAAAACAAATTTTAATCACTTATTTTATATTCGGCACAACAAATTATTTCTTTTAATTGAGTAAAAATTTTTTTTGCTTAGACGTATTTTCATTTGTGCTTTGTAGTCTTATTTGTTGTATGGTTTTAGTAAGTAAAAGGTAAAATGTAATATTTTTGAAATTTTTAAAATGAAATCCGTTTTCAGTTTAAAACAAATTAAAATCACTTTTTTAATTCTAATATTCTTTTTCACAATCAGTTTTTTAGTTCAATACTACAAATTATTTCTATTAATTTTGTAAAACTCACTTGTATATTTCACTAAGTATACATTTTCTTTTGTTTGTTTTGATTATTGTGCTAAAAATTTAATAGGCACACTACATTTGTGTATTTTTAACAGTATGCAAACGAGAAATTATAATATTTTACTTGAAATCTTTTTCATGTGCATTGGTCAGGAACAGAGAATAAGATAAACAAAACAAAATAAAAGACCAAAACTTAATGAACGAACAAAAAACGAACAAGACCAAGATATCAAAAAGTACCAAGAGAATAATAAAGACCAAAAGAACAAGAAAGACTAAAATAACAACAAAGACCAAAAAGGAATAACTAGTCTGAACTAGTTCACATCGTTCACTTATGGGAATAGTTCAATTGAACTAGTTCGTTCTTTTTGAGCCCAACCCTAGTCCATATATTACGTAACGCTCTAGAGAGGATGGGGGTTAGAGTTTTGTTATGGTTTATTATTAAGGGGCGGGAGGGGGTCTTTAAGAATGTTAGGTAACAGAAAAAATTATTAAAATTAAAATTTGTGGCCAATAGGCCACATGTATTACATTAGTGGAATAAATTAAATTAAAAATTAAATTTTTCAAAAGCTAACTTCCCTCTAGCTAATCATTGGTTTACGGTTTATTTTAGAATCTCTTCCAATCATGAAACTTAGGCTTCCATTTACTTAACTATCGGTATTTTTATATATCTATATACGTATATGTATGTATGTATATATATATATATATATATATATATATATATATATATATATATACATATATGATAACTGCATGCATATTTGCCTACAAACTGTATTAAAAAAAATCTTGTAGAAAACTCCAGAGATTCTTGTTGCTACTGTCTCCATGTTCCTCTATAAAACCTTAATCTAGTACTCCCATTACCAGGATATAATAGTAGCAAGCATTCTGTTTCTTGACTAAAACAAAATCCAATTCATAAAAAACCGTTTCTTTACGCAACTTTTTTGCGTTGCCAACATTTATCGTTCCTTGTAACTTTTCCATTCATAAGTGATAACATATTCATCAAATTACGTACTGAGCTCATTGTACTAGAGCATGTGTTTTCGTACCTCTTTTGAACGTACCCCATACTTTTGCTTATTTCGCATACTTCAATAAAATAGTTTGTATTATAAAATTAGTGGTCTTATAAATATTAATTTATATATTTTAATTATCTTTATTTCTTTCAGTTTTTGATTGCTTCTCAGAGCACTGAATGTTGGACCTACCCTTATATACGATTAAGTAAAGTGTTTTTTTTATCTATCTACACATTTCATAGCCACCAGCTTGGCCACTACATGGTACCACTGCGGTAGGCCTCCCGCACACTCACGGTGGACCATAACTTTGGCACATTTGGTTTATTTTGGCCTTATGTGTGGGTTCCCACTGCAACACACTTTACCTAAAATCGAAGTTAATTTAACTATTACTATAAAATATCTTCTTCGAAATTATTTTATTGCATTGATATAAATATATATTGTATACATAAAAATTTTAAAATGTGTGTAAAATATTAGTTTTTCAATTATATATTGAGGTTACTCCGTGTTCCCTTGTTATTAAAAGGCATGGGAGATTTACTTGGCCGAACACAAGAGTTATAACTCCATCAACAATTTCTATAATAAGGCGCCTAACCCGAGAAAATTTCAAACGACATACATATGCTGTAGCATATGAAGTGAGTGAGTGAGTAAAAGTGAGTTTTTGTTTGGCTCTCCAACCACTCAATATTTATTCTTTATAATTTTTTTTGCATGTGGTTAATGGAAACCAGCGGTCTACCGCTATCTGCCGAAAACCACTAATTACTTGCGGATGGACGCAAAACTCTCGAAGGGCAATAAGCATCAGTGGCCTGGTTGAATTTATGAAACAAACGTTCACTTACTTTCAAAAGTTTTATTAAACTCCCACTGTGTGACTGTACGAGTCAACGTACAGACTGAACGGCTGAACCGGGTTTGATTTAGTTTTTTTGTGTGTGAAAAGTGACTTCATCGAGACTGTTCTTAGTTATGTTTGAAGAAAATCGGTCCAGCAGTTTAAAATATATCACATATTTTCTAGATATATTCAGGGGTTTTTAGAAGTTCTAATTTTTGTTATTTTCATTGTGTTTGTCTAGAAATACAAAATAGTAAAAATGTATGCATTTTTACTGTGTATGAGTGGTCACTTATTACGCGGCTATTAGACGGCTTGGTGCTATGAGTGACTGTTGAGACTTTCATACATTTCAACAGACTGATTTAAAAATGCGCGTTTCTACGAAGCCATCTTTACCCTTTGCTTACGAAAATAAAAACATATTATGTAGATATAGATAAATTAATAAATAATAATAAATAATCATTTATTAATAACTTCAAAAAGTCTTAAATTATTATTTGAAAACTATCGAATTATAAATAGTTAATTTAACTAAATTCCATGATGAATTCCTGAATTATAAACAGTGGCACAGAAAACTCTACCAACCCTCGAAAAAAATACGTGTTATGCAAGACATTAAATTTTTTATCAACAAAATTCCTGGCGTAGCATTCCTAGTAAAAAATAGTATTAAAATAAAACAAATAATTTTTGAAAAAATAATATATTTATGAAAAAATTTAAAAATTCAGTATTTAATACACAAAAAAGTATACATACTCCATAGTTTATATTAATATTTCAATATTTTTTTGCGCCTCCTTTGCTGTCTAATACGACATTAAATTGATTTTTTATAGAATATACCAGTTTACCGGTGGTTTCCGAGGAAATTTTGTACCATTCTTTGATAAGAGCATTTTTAGGTCCTGTTGGTATTTTACCGCAGTTCTTATTATCATGCAGTCCAATTGGTCCCATAAATTTAATTATTAACGTGGTGTAAGTAAGATGACTGGGGAAGAGAATGCAGTTGTGGCACATTGTACAGTAGCAATTCCTTTAAACTGACCGCTGTATGATTTGGTTCGTTATTTTGCTGGAAGTACTAGCTCACTCAAATTATCCTTTAATAGGTTCAAATACATAAGCCGATCCATTGTTGTATCAATAAAAAGTAAATTGCTAGTCCCAGCCGCCGAAATGCAACCATAAAAGAGCCGCGAAAGTGTTCTTATGTTCCAGCTCTTCATTCTTTTTAAGCAAAATTTTTTGTTTTCAATTGTATAAGAATAATTTGAAATTTATTTGCTTGTGGTTTAGCTTAGTCTATATACGTATTTCATTGGCGCTTAAACCAAATCATCAGTAGACTTCAACCACAAATTTTGAACAGTCACAAACCTCTTACTTTATGCACAGACTTTCAAAAACTATATGAGAATTCATAGAATAATAATATTTTTGAAAATCACAAAGACAAAATAAGTTTAGTAGGCTTTGAAACTCATACAAAACCCAGCAAATAATTTATATTCGATATGAATCTATTTTATTTTTCTACACCTTCATACAATTAGAAATCCATTGGATAACAATAAAAGTAATTACAAGGCAAAATGAAAAATAAAATCTAAAATTTAACATTTAAGAAGTTTATTATTCGACATATTGTCATAGTTATATTTTAATTTGAAATTTATTTGCTTGTGGTTTAGCTTGGTCTATATACGTATTTCATTGGCGCTTGAACCAAATCATCAGTAGACTTCAACCACAAATTTTGAACAGTCACAAACCTCTTACTTTATGCACAGACTTTCAAAAACTATATGAAAATTCATAGAATAATAATATTTTTGAAAATCACAAAGACAAAATAAGTTTAGTAGGCTTTGAAACTCATACAAAACCCAGCAAATAATTTATATTCGATATGAATCTATTTTATTTTTCTACACCTTCATACAATTAGAAATCCATTGAAAGTCTGTGCATAAAGTAAGAGGTTTGTGACTGTTCAAAATTTGTGGTTGAAGTCTACTGATGATTTGGTTTAAGCGCCAATGAAATACGTATATAGACCAAGCTAAACCACAAGCAAATAAATTTCAAATTAAAATATAACTATGACAATATGTCGAATAATAAACTTCTTAAATGTTAAATTTTAGATTTTATTTTTCATTTTGCCTTGTAATTACTTTTATTGTTATCCAATGGATTTCTAATTGTATGAAGGTGTAGAAAAATAAAATAGATTCATATCGAATATAAATTATTTGCTGGGTTTTGTATGAGTTTCAAAGCCTACTAAACTTATTTTGTCTTTGTGATTTTCAAAAATATTATTATTCTATGAATTCTCATATAGTTTTTGAAAGTCTGTGCATAAAGTAAGAGGTTTGTGACTGTTCAAAATTTGTGGTTGAAGTCTACTGATGATTTGGTTTAAGCGCCAATGAAATACGTATATAGACCAAGCTAAACCACAAGCAAATAAATTTCAAATTAAAATATAACTATGACAATATGTCGAATAATAAACTTCTTAAATGTATAAGAATAAGTTACATATATTCTCTGTGCTAAATACAACATTTTTTAAAAAAGTTTTCATCATTATTTAAATGCTTTTAAGGAAATTCCATAAGGCCTTATTAATATCGCTTATGAATAGTTTTTTCCGAGGCACTCGGCTATGATAACCTCCACTTCCCGATACACTGCGTAATGTTTCAGGATCAAGATTGGCAATCAACATTTTTTTTATGCCTTGCTATATCAACAGCAGTTGTCCTGGAATTTTTGTGAAGTTCTTCCAACATGTATAGTTTTATACGTCGAGTAATTTTTGCGAGCGGCCACTTCTTGGCCTACTATACGCACTACTGTTCTTTTTATAACTTCTTATTTTTTTACAAAATATGATAAAATGTAGTTTTTGTTGAATTAAAATTTAAACTTTTTCTTAAAATGTATTTTTTGGGGACGTATGTAGAGTTTTCTGTGCCACTGTATGTATAAATTTACTTTGCCAGTTAGATAATTCACAAAACATAAATATGTGAATTTAGTTAGTCGTTAAGGAGTTTTATCTAAAATTTTAGTTGATTTTTTGAACATAGAAATCAGCTAAAATTTTTGTTGAATTACCTAAAAAACTTTGTAAATGCCATTCTACCCTTTCACTTAGTTAAAATTATACCATAATTTTAGGAAATATAACCCATGATTTTTTGTGTGTACCCAAAATATTAATGATCGCCATTAAATAGCATTGGAAAATATTAAAAAGCACAAATTTCTATAAAAAAATTTAATTAAAATATATTTCTAGTGATTTATTTAAATTTGCTTTAAAATTTGAGCATTTATTTATTTAATTTTTGGATAAGTATTCGTATTCGCCTGAATTTCACGAATACGAATACGATAATCTGCAGGTTGCCAGCTGATTCCTTGCACAGAAAAAGTAATTGCAAAATATTTTATACAGAAAATAATGGCATAGAACGGCAATGAAATGTAAGAACTCATGAGGTCTTAATTCTGCGTTTACCCTACGTCCTCAAGATCCATCATATTGAACACGACGCTGGCAGACCCATTGTGAAAAATACATCAATTTCTATGTTGTGGTGAAAATGTGGGATGTTCATGTTATGCCTTATCAAAGTATTTTGCGGTAGTGCAATAGAGATTGAATATTTACCAATTTTGTTCAGTTTTTTCCTTTTATTACACATGGTTGCAGACGGTGAACCTCATGGCGAAAATTGGACATGTGCGGTCTACTTAGCCATATGTGATGTCTGACATGATGTTCAAACTTCATGGTTAATGGAGACCACCAGTTAAGCTAACATGACATAAATGTCAATGTTAATCATTTCTTATCTACCATGGTGTCTATACCATCAGGTATAATATGAAATAGAACGTCGGCAGTGAAATTTTGCAAGAAAACAGCTGATCGGTGTGAAAATGTGAATTCTCGCGATATATTGAACAATTATTAATTAAAGTGAAGCCTTAAAAGTGTTGTAAGTCAAAAATCTTGTTTATTACACTGTTATTTATTTGGTAAGTCCAATTTCTTTTTAGTTTTATTTGCCGGGTTTTTTATAAAACTTGTTTTGCTTACATTGCCCAAAAAATTATTTCATTCAAACATTAAATAAATACAGCTGTTCAAACTAATTGCAAAATCTTGCAAGCGGAAATTTCTCCAGCAGCATTTTGCAAGTTCTCTAACATAGAGTCTACAACTGCGATTAACTCTGACATAATATGTGAGAAAACGTCGGCAGAATAACAAAAATAAAATGCCGATATTTCTCTTCATCTTATACAAGAGGACAACGTAATTTAACTTTTCTCATAACATTTCATTTTATGGAAATTTTCATCGAGATAGCATGTTTTATTTTTGTATAATTAGTTATTTTATTTTCACTTTTTCACACAAACTTTAATTTATAAATCAATTAAACACATTTAAAGACATAAATTGTCAGAAATTTTTTCCAAAGCACAGTTTTTCATTTATATTAATAAACACTCACACATGCATACTAATTTATTTTCAAGTACGTGTGTTTTTTGAAAGTTCATCGCATAAGATTGTTGTTATAGGATTTCTTATAACAACGCTCTTATCAAAAATATTATAAGATTGAGATAACACTAATTTGAAGTCTACACGTAACATAATTCGGTCTGCGATTGAATTTGACGATCTTATCTTACATATTATGTTAGGTGGAGATCCTATGTAACTTCCAACTCTCAAAAAATTCTCTATTTGGTCTCTCGCTGCAAGAGATTTGAAGTACACAGACAACATTTTGCAAGATTTTGCAACATTTTGCACAAAATGATAAACTACTCAAAGCAGTAGGTTACACAAACAACTGCCAAATTCTATACGCAAAAAGTTTTTGTATGTAGATTGACAATGGCGTTGTAATTAGCTTGTAGTACAATGCATGCACGTGTTTGCTGAGTTCTTCATGCACACGCATACAATGCTTGTGTCGTGCATTTTGACCGTGAATACTGCGCTTAATGTGGATGACTTGTAAACAAAATTTTTCATAATTATAATGCAAGCGATCGTGTTGAAGAAAGAAAAGCTTCAGCTGAAATATATATTAAACTAGCCAACACAAGTATGTTTCTCTTGCAATACTTATGAGGTAATTGCAACTCTGTACGTATGTACTTTCTATAAACTCGAATTTACTTCAGATATCGACTACTCAAGTACTAAAGCACTAATGACTTTAGCGCCATTAATATGACAGTGAATTTGCGTGGAAAGTAAGAAACAAGAAGAAAAACGTAAATTAAGTGAATTAATGAAAATTTTATTCCAAAGTATTTGATTTTTCAATTGAAGAATAGAAACTATACAAAAAAATGCAAAATTAACAAATGATATAGAAAGCAGCATTTGCGGCGTATATTAATATCAATAATAAATAATTTAACAAGAAGAAAACTGCAAGCCAGCAGTCAATAAAAGCAGCAATTTTACGAAAAGAGAAAAACACACACATACAATGGGACTCGACTTCGATGCGTTGGAATATTGTAAAAGTGTGAAAGTAAAACAATCACAACCGCCATACGCGTGTCCTGTCCCTAAGTGTGATCGTAGTTATAAGTCAGTAATTGGTTTGCAATATCATTTACTAAACTATGATCATGATAATCCGCAGCCGTTGACACCGGTTATGACGCCAAACCGTAAGAAAGCTCGGCCGCGTGGTGGTACACATTCTACTCCTAAAGGTGGAGCAGGAGCTGGTGGTACAGGTGCATGTGGTGATGATGATCAGAACGGTAATAAAGGTAGTGGCAATAGTCGGGTCATTACAAATCCCGAATCGTTAGTATCCTATAATGATGAAGAGCAAACAGTTACGTTCAATGTGGAGGGAAAAAGTGTACGGTTAGGAGTTAATGATCCTTTACCATTCATTGACGAAGACGAATATGTTGAGTTGGTGGAAAGAGGGTGCATTGTGAATGCTGATGCTCCGCCCTTGGAAGAGAATGCTCCTTGGACAAAGGTGAAGGTACCGGAGGCTAGATTCCAAGAAATTCCAGATTATAATGTTCCAGATGCTCCAGTCAGATCGCTGGCATACTATCGCTTCATAGAAAAGTCGGCTGAAGAACTGGATGGTGAAATCGAATATGATGTTGACGAAGAAGATTCAGCTTGGTTGGAGTGGATGAATGAAGAACGAGAAAAAAGTGGTCATAATGCAGTCAATATCGATACTATGGAATTGTTAATGGATCGCTTGGAGAAAGAATCATATTTTCAAGCTGCGGCGAATGGAACAGCCACGGGTAACGAGGTTGACGATGATGCAGTTTGTTGTATTTGCATGGATGGCGAATGCCAAAATACAAATGTGATTTTATTTTGCGATATGTGTAATCTGGCCGTACATCAAGATTGTTATGGCGTTCCCTACATTCCCGAAGGACAATGGCTTTGCCGGCGTTGTCTGCAGTCCCCCAGTACACCAGTAAACTGTGTGCTTTGTCCGAATACAGGGGGAGCATTCAAACAAACTGATAGGGGCCAATGGGCACATGTGGTGTGTGCTCTGTGGATACCTGAAGTTCGGTTTGCAAATACAGTTTTTTTAGAACCAATTGGTAAGTAATGATCACAAATCAAAAGTGAAAAGCGATTAAAAATTTTTAATATTAAATAAGATTTGATAAAATGTTTAATTCTCTCAATAATATTGATTAAATTTTATTTACAGACTCGATTGAAACAATACCACCTGCTCGTTGGCGCTTAACATGTTATGTTTGCAAGGAAAAAGGTTTGGGTGCTTGCATTCAATGTCATCGCAACAGTTGTTATGCTGCTTTTCATGTAACATGCGCCCAGCAGGCTGGTCTATACATGACGATGGATGTAAACGAAAATTCTGCACACAATGACTCATCTGCTCATGTACAAAAGTATGCATTCTGTCATTCACATACACCCGATCATGCAAAATCAAAACTGAATCTTAAAGATTTTGAAGATGCTCGTCATAAAATGAAAGAGGCACGCAAAGCCCTGGCGAAAAAACGTTCATCGGCTCCGGTTGTACTTATACCAACGATACCGCCTGCTCGTATACAGGAAATTGCAAGTATGGTACATATGCAAAAGAAAAAAGAATTTCTTGACCGACTGGTGGCCTATTGGACGATGAAACGTAAATATCGTAACGGAGTGCCTCTTTTACGACGCTTGCAGTCACAAGGCAATCATCACGGAGTAATACAGCGCAACGGTATAGAAGGTAGCCCAGATACTGCGGAGCTGTATCGGCAGTTAAAGTATTGGCAATGCTTGCGTCAGGACTTGGAAAGAGCCCGTTTGCTATGTGAGTTAGTCAGGAAGAGAGAAAAACTTAAAGCGGCTTATGTAAAAATCTGTGAACAAGTTGTTATGCTGCAAGTAAATCCACTGGAGGCAGTTCTAACCAAACTTTTAGATGCCCTAGAAGCTCGTGATACTTCAGAAATATTTAGGGAACCTGTTAATACGAATGAAGTCCCCGATTACCTTGATATCGTTAGTCACCCAATGGATTTAGGAACTATGCGAGAAAAGCTTAAAACATACACGCATTTAGATCAATTACAAACCGATTTTGATCTTATGATTCAAAACTGTTTGGCATATAATAACAAGGATACGGTGTTTTACCGTGCTGGTATACGAATGCGGGATCAAGGAACCCCGTTATTTCAGCATGCTCGGGAAGCACTTGCCCGTGAAGGTCTTCTCGATACGAGTCAGTCAGATTCGACCGATCATGTCGAGAAAGAAGTTGAAGATGAACTACATCAGCTGTTGGCAGCAACACCATGTGAGGCTATTGTGCAAAAACTTCTTATATTGGCAGACAAATCTCAGGTTTTAAAAAATCCAGCGTATAGAACAAAAAAAATTAAACAGATACGTTTGGAAATATCGCGCATGCGAAAGGCCATACAAAAAGCAAGAATTCAAGCTGTAAGATGTAAATAATATATCTAAAATTGCCTTATTAACATTTCTTTCACTTAGCGTCACAATGCCAGTTTGGGTGCCAACTCCCAAACCGAAGAGGATGAAGAAATGGAAGAAAATCACAATGTTGAAGACATGGACGTTGATATGCCTACACCACCGGTTAAAGCCCATACAATCAACCTTCTACAAAAAGAAGATAAATTTTCACAATCAACACCTAAACGTAGTCGAAAAGCTGTACGAAATCCGCCCAGATTACGCCAACAGAACACTACGCGACAGAATCATCATAAACTCAGTGAAGACGAAGATAGTCTTCAAAATCAGGCCAATGGCAGTGACGACGATGAGGCAGGTGATGATACAATGGGCGATGAATCGAAAGGCGCCAGTAACAACATAACTCAAACACCACCTTGCAGTCCAGTTAAAAGTCTAAATAGCAGCGCTTCACCTGTAGGCGTTAACAGAAGGTGAGTGATATTTCTCTTTTGTGTGATATCATGCATGGTAAGTTTAAGCATTTAGTAACATCTGATTGCATTAAAAAAATAATTTAAATTTGTTTTTAAATATTTAATTAAGTAGGTAGATAATTCTGTATTAACCTAACTTTTTAAGTGCACAACATCTGACATATTTCAATTGATTTAAATATTTTATTTAAAGAAATGTTCAATAGTTTAATACTACATAGTAATATTTATAATAAAAGTTTTTTGCTGTGCTTGTCTAGTCAAAGTAGATTGTTGCGACATTTTAATCTTCGTTCTTCTAGAGCTTAAGAGCTATTTCCCTTAAAAAGTTATGACTACATAGATGCAAACGTTGCAGTACATTTGCGAAACTGTATATAACAAAAACAAATATTTATGCGTTTTGTAACCATATATTTCAAAGTGAACACTAGTGGGTATTGTCAAATGCAATAACAATATTTTTTTTGAAGTATTTCCAAACACCTCCAAAATAATGAGTTGCAAGTTAAAAACCTGTAACTTGGTACAATATCTATCGATTTAAAATTTATAAACAAATTTAGGAAAAATAGACTTGGACCTCTCGTCAGTAGACTTCAACCCAAAAGATATTGAAATTGGCTAAAAAGCGCATGTTTGAGGCTTTTAGAAAATTTACACTATTGTATTGAAGCACAAGAATACAATCGATACAACATTAAAATGGGCGTGTGAATTGAACAATTGTTTGTTTCTCTTTTTAAATTCATGTAGTACATACAAAAGGACTACTTAATACCAAAACGGCAAGTTTGCAGAGAGCGCTTGCCATAAAATTCAAAGTTTTAACAAAAAGTTCAATTCAATATATATGTATGTATATTATTTAATTAAATAAACCTTATGAAAAATTTAAACAGCGATAGAAAAAAATATTTCCGCTAAGAGTTACAACAAAAGTATTGTGATAAGTTGGAAAGAAACATCAAATTAATAATTGGACACTAAAATATGTGATGTGTATAATTAAATTTATGTTTTGTGCCCTTCGGAATAGATTTCACCTGTCGAGCTCAAGTTTTTCCTTTCGTCCTTCAGGCATATCTTCAATTCAAACAGATTTGTCTTTGAGGTAAACAGCTTTGAAAGCTCTTAAATTTGTTTTTTTTTCTTTCCAAGTTAAGAGCAAGCATTTGTTGTCGCTAAGATTTGATTGGCTGTTGTGCTCTCTTGTACTCTCGTCGGTTTGAAAGCTCTTGTAAAAGTTGCGCGTTGTACATATGGCTTGGACGTAACTGCATTAGAGTCAACATGTTTGGGCGGGTTTTCCATAACTTAAGGACAGTTATACAACAACCACAATCGAGTGTTGTACACTTTATGCTTCCAGTCATTGTGCTGATAGCACAAAGTTCTCTGAAATGCCGAATTTCATCCAAATCAATTAAGTAATTTTTGTGTTTTAGTGTGTCAAACATGCAAACTCATAAACATACAAACTTTCACGTTCATAATACATACTAGTAGGATTATATTATTGGCCAGTAATGGGCTAATTTATGTAAAAAAAACTTTAAACTTTTTTATTCTGTTACCGAAAAATATCCCTGATTGGAATTTAAACAATTTTTAAGAACAATACATCCTCATAATGGGTTAAATCTAGTGTCAATTATTCACGTTTTATATTTGTTCGAATAAAATTTCATGATATTTTTTCTTCGAAAAAGCGAATAATATTTGAACTTTTTTTTCGAATATTCGAACGATTAAAGAATAAAAAATTCTATTCGAATAATTAAAAAAAATTGCAAAAAACAAAACTCATATCGCTCATTTACTCAACCCACGTCATAAAAAATAACGTTTGTCAGAAAACGAGTGAAATTTTAAATTTACACACAACGTAATGGAAAAAGAAAATTTAATTTTTCTTTCAATAGTAAACAAGATATTTGTATGAAATTGTTTATAGGAAATGTATAAATGAGGATTAATTCTGCATCACTAACTCGAAAGATTTTTAGTTATGACCTTCTTTGAGTAAATGAGCTATATCAAGGCGTATTTATCAGGCCCATGCAATAGTCCTGATAATATTCTGTGTTGTCGTGTTTAAACAGTCAAAAGCTGTTTGCACCATACACTTTAGTTCATGTTTGTGTGTGTTTCTGACAACTTAAACATAAAGTTGTTTTTTGTATTGCTGTGTTTTTGTAGAGTTGCATAGTCCTAATAAATATACCTTGAGCTATACGTATAACCAATTTTTTTTTTAATTACAAAAAAAAAACCATCACAAGAAAGACAATTGTTTTATTAATAAGAAATATTATTAAAAACGAAAAGTAATTAGTTAAAAAATATACGTAGTTATGCATATCGCTGATTTATTGCAAACGAGGATAACTCAAAAAAGTTAGTTATGCAAAAAATAAGTTCTAAGTTTTCAATTTACAATTAAAATAACGTCGGCTTAGAGTGTAACCTGCTAACTCAATTCCAACAAAATTTTGCAGAAGAGACAAAATACTGTTAACGGTTTCTATATAAAGCTTAAGAAATTAGCCTAATATATTAAGTTTCTTCCACATATAGAGCTTCAAATTAAAATAAATATTTTGGCAAGCCGTTGGGGCATTTATTTTTCTTTTGAACGACCTTAAAATTTCATATTTTATATAAAGTGGATTTAGCAGATTTACACTCTTAAGCCGCCGATGTCTTTTTTTTTCTCACGAGGTGCATGTACAAGCATTTTCTATTAAATTTCTACACATAATTAATTATGATATAACGTTTTTTCTGCCCTTTTTCTCATTTTTAAGATTGTATGTTTATGTCTATTACCTCGTTTATACGCAAATCTTATTTGCAAATAAAACTATTTGCAAATACTGAACTCACCGTTTATACGTAGATAGAATACATTACTATTTGTGAAATATATTGCCACACATTGTTAAATTTGTGTTACATTTCCTACAAAACAAAAATAATTGGCAACATTTTACACCTTATTTGCAAATAGCTTTCGTGAGTTATTAACTTACAATAAAAAAGTTATACGGCAAAGCTTTCGACTTTATTTGCAAATAAGAAGTGCGTATAAACGGGATATATGTATGTTGTAATAAAAGAGCGATATGTGTTAATGTCAATTTTTTATATTCGAGAATACGAATATTTAAAACAATATTTGCGAATACGAATACGAATATTATATGTGAAACTTAAAAAAAAGAGATTTAATTAGGATTCTATTTAAGTATGCAAAATGGAATATGATAAATTTTGTATACAAAAAGAACTTCACACGCCTGTTTGCGTACATTTAAATTAATAAAAATCCATTATTATTCACCCTTATTCCAGTTGTCGCCATCGACGTCACTTTAACACAACACCAAAAAATTTGTGATCGTATATCCGTTGTCGAAAACAACTGACTCCTGTTGGCAGGTTTATGCTATTTTCTAGACCTTAGGGAACAGAAATAGATTCTCAGTTGCGCAAAATTGTTCTCGAGAGCGAATAAACAAGCCCCAATTTTTGGTATTGTGTTAAAGTGACGTCGATGACGACAACTGGAATAAGGGTGAATTTTAATGGTCGTCATTAAAAAACATTTGAAAATGTTACAAAACACAAATTTCTATAATAAATTAAATGGATTTAAAAATTTTTTTTTGAATTTGAATTCGATTACGAATACGAATATTCTCGTATCACTACTAAAACAATTAGCGAAATTTCTTTCATAAATTCTTGATGTTTAAATAGAATTAAAAAGCATATCATGTTTGTGTGTTCTTCTCTTTGATGTTTCCAAATAATTTAAATCAACCTCAATATTGTAAACGATTTTTATGTAGGTGCAATTTTTTACTATATTGATAGATTTTTTTAGATCTGTTATTAGAACATTATCATCTACTTCAGAAACAGTATCTAATTCTTCATGGTAGTTAAGGTCATTCGCCGCAATATTTTTTATCACAAAAAAATCGTGAAAATAAAATATTTGCATACTCTTTTGTGAGCTCGAGCTCGTTATTTAGTTATATAAAAAATACTTACGGCCATATGTATAAGCAAAAACTGGCATGAAGTTAGCATAAGTGGCAAAATTTAACATGAGCTTAAAGAGTTTTGCCATGAAACGTTAGCATTTAGTAGTGGGTTAAAACTACCTATTACCATCATTTTCAATGTCAAATTGTATAGAGGAACTCTTTAACACCTAATTCAATTTCGTCACTTATGCTAACTTAATGCCAGTTTTTGCTTATACATATGGCCGTTAGAATGTTATGAAATTATTCGAATTTTCGACAAAAACTATGCGAATAGTTCTACATATATTCTCAATTCAAAGATATTTGTTCGTTGCAACGAAAATTAAAAAAATTGTTCGAATCTTCGAATAATTATTGTTATTGTTATGTTATGTGCCCATAATTATGAAAGTGGGGTAAGTCATATATTTCTTTGGTCGAGATATTTAGAAGAAATTATTTAACATTTATTAAATACAAGCTTTTAAGAGCAGGGCTCCCTTAGCATTGAACTGTTTAAAAAATAAATAAAAACCGGGTTTAAAACTGGTCAAACAATCAACCCGAAACGAAAATAACCCTAAGTATCGTCAAAATGTATTTTTCGGAAAAAAATTCGTATCAAATATAAAGACAATCGTTTTTGCGATTTAGGCCAAGCATCACAAAAAAAACTCACTTTCAAATTTATAATATTCAGCGGTGTCACAGATTCCGTTCGGAATGGTGTTGATTCCGTATTTACCATTCCGTTCGAATTTCATTTTGGTGCATCAGATCCCGATCGTTTTCATCAATCCGAAAAAATTGTTAAATCGTTTTTATCTAACAAGTCTGGCAATATAATTTTATAGTAAAGCATAATGTGGCAGATATTTAGGCGTTTTAATTTTTTTTGTTCATATTTTAATTCTAATTGTACATAGTATTTTTGTGTTTTGTGCGTTGCCAAAATTAAGGTTTTTATGAATTATATACAAAAATGTTATGGCAATACAAAAGAAACCAGTTCCGTACAGTTTGTTATGTTGATTTTATTTTTTATTTTCCAAAGTTCTCAAATCATTAAAAAATTAAATCTACATAAAATGTACGGAATTGGTTTCTTTATTATTGCCATACTATATTTGTATGTACTTTATCAAAATCTTTATACTGGCAACGTACAAAACAGAAAAAAAGTAGAAGGCAGAATTAAAATATGAATACATACAAAAAAAATTAAAACACCTAAACGCTTGCCACATTCACTGAAAAAATTAATACACCAAGTTTTCAGTAAAGTACTCATAATTTTAAGAAATACAAACATTTCTTAAAAGCACTACTTAGTGCATTTTCTTAGTTTGGCTTTTGAGTCTTCAAAAAGCACTAAAATTAGTGCCAAAAGCACCAAGTTGGCATGTCTGATTGAAGCGTCAATTTTAAGGCCGGGTTTACATATATCTGTGTGCCATGTGCCACACAAGCTTAAAAAAGTTTAACCAATTAATTACTAATGAAAAACTGTTTGATTCAGACATGTATTTATTAAGTTAAACAGTTTCATACATAATTAATAGACAATTTTATAGAATCCAACATGATTACAAACTGTTTAAATCAATAAATACATTTGTGAATCAAACAGTTTTTCATTAGTAATTAGTTGGTTACGCTTTTTTGAGCAAATGACACACAAGAAATGCCATATGTAAACTCAGCCTAACTCTTCTCTCGCTCGCATATTTGAAATATGATATTTCTTTCAAACTTATCATTAATTTGAAATATTAAATTCTAATATCCTTTTAAAGAAAAATTCACCCTTTTAAGTCGAAGTTTAGAAAATACGTACAATAAATAGAATGTGTTTTAGCAGCCTAATTTCAAAAAATAAATTGGAAATGGACTAAAATGGATTTAAATTTTTTTGATTTTCATTTTGCTTTCATAAGCTGTTTTTAGGAAAATTTTGCCTCTTCTCCCCAATTCAAAACGTCATTTCCCAAAAATCCCCATTTTAAACGAAAAATCCTAACTTTTCTCGCCAAAAATAAATAATTCTATTCTTATTTACATGTACACGGCCAAATCATTAGCAATTTGCATCTGGAAAAGTATTAGGATTTTGTTTTGCTTTTAATTAATTATAAATGATTTTAATGAAATAGAAGAAGGACAGAGGGAGGAATGAATGCTTTCGCTTTCTGACTTTCTCCCAGCTGAATTAAGACTTTGCAAAGTAAACTTCTATGCATACTTTCATTTATAAATTTTTTTAAGACAACAAATAAGAAAAACTGATGTTATAGCTCAAAATGAAAAATCCCTACATCCCAACCTTTATACATTTTGTCCCCAAATGAGAGCTGAAGTCCCTATTTTGGGAACAAATCCGTTTATCTGCCCACACTGTTTTCTGTGAGAGGAATACGAGTTTGTTTGCTCAAAAGTAAACATGAGTTTGTACATGCACACATACGTATTTTACAACTAAAATTGTTTCCTGTTTTTTCGTGTAAATCTTAATCAATACGAACTGATCCGACAACGCACGAAATCAGATTTTTTGTCACGAATACTGTGTTGATTCGTGCGTGTTCATGTCACGAAAAAAACGACTGGCGCCCATTCTGAGAGAACTTCAAACTTCAAATAAACTTTCAAATACCCGACTCCCATATATTTTTTTGATGTCCCCTACCAGAATCAGTCGTTATAACATGTACAATGTTGTACAATGTGATAAAAATATAATGGCCCTTATCGTGGTTGGCACATTACGACTTCGACTACGACAATTTGATTATAGATTAAAGAAAAACTGTTGAAAGGTTTTTTTTAGTCTATTCCATAAAAAGTCATAGTCGAAGTCGAAATACGCCAAAACCGATAAGGGGGAATATTTAGCCAGTTCTGCAACCATTTTCAATTCCGAGTGGTGATGATTTTTTAAGAAGTGTAATTTTTACTACATATGTATATGCATGAAAAATTAAATTTATCACATCATTTGTTATGGACTAACCAAGGCACATTAAAACATTTAAATGAAACAAAACTCTTAAGTTTTAGTGTTCTGTAAAGAAGCTAAATGTTTTCACTTTCTTTAAGAATCAAGTTCAATTCGAATGTGTTATATCTACACCTAAAAATCTCATAGCTTACGTTCTCATTAACCTACTAAAAGCTTTTAATATTATTCTATTATTACTTATCGCAAATTGTTTAGGAAGTCATTTCATTCATTGATTTTAAAATGCAAGAAGTATTTAAAAAATTTTTCTAACGCAAATGCTATTACAGAACTGCGGTGCTATTTACACGTAAAGCGCAGGCCGCACTTAAACGACCCACAGAAACAACCACCTCAACAACAACAACACCCGTAAAGGAAGAAATTCATAATTCTGCCATATCAACACCAGTTTCGACAATGGATTCTCTCATAACATCCGCTAACAATGCTGCTACATCTGCGGTAGCAGCAACGTCCATTGTCTCCACAGCCTTATCGTTAAGCAATAAAGTAAGTGGTGGTCTTAATCAACTTACGCCGCTTTCGGCCAGCATTAACCAGGTATCCGCAACTCTTGCGGGAAAATCACCGAAACGTAGTGCCCGCCATAAAAGATTAACGGAAATGCGAAACAGTTCGTCAATGTCACCAAAAAAGTCACCAAATCGGACTGTTGCTCCACCTAGCGGAGTCACTCCAATAGGATCCCTGGTGTCACCATCACCAGCACAACAATCACCTTCATTGCTGCCCATATCTGCGGCGCCACCAACAATACCGCCTCTGACACAAGCAACTAATTTAAGTAACTATCAACATATGCCCGATAAATTTCGAGTTTATCGCACCAACAATGAACGTGATGTCAGCGACAGCGATGACGACGACATGAGCGAAATTTCTGGCAGTCCATGCAGTAGTTGTTCTGGTTTCAGTGTGAGTGGCAGTGGTTCCGACTACGACTCTAGTGATGATGACGACGATGACGAGGAGGACGAAGATGACGATGATGAAAAGAGCGAGCCGGAGGTGGAAGATAATAATACTCGAGAAAGGCCAGATATAGAAATGAATGATAGTACTACGATAGGAGCTGATGATCAAACTAATAATGGCCAACCCATGAGTTGCAGTGGGGAGAGTGATATAGGTAATCTCGATGCCGATTCTGATACTCAAACTCGAAGTATTACAAGGCGAACGCCCACTCCGTTAGATAAACGAGTACGTAATACGATACGTTCGAAACAAAGGAGAAAATTGGGGTCAGGACAATGCAATATGGATTCATCGCCAACACCTGCTGCAGAAAGTGTCGCCACTGTTACCATGACTGCGAAAACGACAACGCGTTCGTCGAATAAACAACGAAACGCCACGCCCACACCAAATAATGTAAATAATATTAAAACACGTAAAAGTCATAACAATGCTGCTTCGGCGGTGGCGTCACCATCGGCCCATTCAGCTAATAATAATACTAAAACGAAAATGGACGACAGCAGCCATGAGAATCCAAATTCAAATTCAAATAGTGCGACACAGCATTTGTTAAAACCACCCCTTGAGCCGTTGCAGCTGGTCTGGGCGAAGTGCCGCGGATATCCTTGGTATCCAGCTTTAATATTAGATCCAAAAACCCCTAAGGGGTTTGTTTATAATGGCGTGCCATTACCCGCACCTCCAACCGATGTTTTAGCTTTGCGTAAAAACTATCCTCATGATATGGAGGTATTTCTAGTTTTATTTTTCGATGCCAAGCGAACTTGGCAGTGGTTACCTCCCAGCAAACTTGATATTCTTGGCATTGACAAAGAAGTGGATCAACAAAAACTTGTTGAATCTCGCAAGCCCACAGAACGTAAAGCTGTTAAGAAAGCTTATCAACACGCTTTACACTATCAGAGTCAAGTTTCCGATTTAGAGGGCCAAGGACCTGATCCGATCATGTGAAAGTTAAATTGTTTGAAGATGGTGGCAGAAACGGAGTAAATATTTCTCTCTCAATTCTCTCACTCTCTCCTAAATACACAAAAATACATACACACAAAATGCCTCATTCTTTCTCTTATCTTACCGCTGTGCTCTTTCTGTAACTATTATTCATTTATAAATATATTAAACAGATATACAGATGCATAACTTAAACAAAGAATAAAAACTAAACATTTTATTTATTTAGTTGATGTAATCTTCATTTCTTATTCCATTGCAAAACTGTTTCCATAACTATTTTTTTCATTAGTTATTTTTTTTAGAATTTAGAACAAATATAAAGAACAAAAAATATATTATTTAGTTTTTCTTTTTTCAATTAATAAAACCTGAAAAATTCCTCTGCCTCTCAGCTCGATGCACAAGTAAAACTTATTAAATTGACGGAACAAATTTAAAACATTTAACGCTTATATAGAAAATAAATTCGAAAAATTGTGTATGTACATATAAATTAAAATTTTCTATATTAGAATTTTCTATATTAAAATATTTAGAGATTTATTTGTTCATTTGGAAAACAAAATGTTGTTGCATCTATAAACTACATACATACATATGTACATATGTACACACATGTACATGTATTTTTTCGAAAAAGTTTTAACTTTTATTTGTTTTCTTTTTTTTATACATATTTACATATTTTGAACATCTATAAATACATATATATTCTTCTATTCTATTCGTATTCTAACTTTCTGGTATTCTATTATAAATTGTATGTATTATAAAAAAAACAAAGTAATTATTCGTAGTAATTTTACTATTTTTAAGAAATTTTTGATTAATAAACATGTACTAAATACATTTTACTCTGTTAACAAATACTTTTTTTAAACTTAAGAACCGCAAGAAACATCTGTAAAGCTCTTGGGAAAAAGTGTTTATCGTTATTCCCATAAAAATGTCGCAATGTTTGGAAAATAAATTGTATTTTTTGCTGCACTTTGCAAGTACTTATCGCTCATTTACTTCAATAGTGTCATAACTGAAAAAAATTATTTTTTTGAGTTATGACACTCGTGTAAAAATTTAATAGAAACAGCTGGTACTACCACCTCCTGAGAGCAAAATAAGTTTTATGTCTTCATTAAGAGTTGTATGTAAATTGAAAACTTTAAGAGCTTTTTCGGAAAAACTCGTTTATTGAGTTGTAAAAATATTGAAATAAATGAGCAATATACATACATATATAATTATTTTTTTTTTAATGACTTGCTCCAATGTTGAAACTTGAAAATGATGCTTTCCTTAAGAACAGTATCACATGGGAGTGTTCTGAAGAAAATGCCACTATTTGAAAACGCGCGATTTCTAAATACGAAAATATTGTCCTTTAATTCATTTTTAATTCTATGCATTGGACAACTAACTTTTTAAAAGAGTTTGCTTAAAGAAATCGTTTTTCAAATTAGACAATTTCCAGAACATTCCTGGTAATATTGTTAAAAATGTAAATTGAATATAAACAAATTAAAACTAAATTAAATCATTGATTGTGATTCTTTCCACAAAATGAAAATATCGCATACAAAATGTTATGGAATTGACAACCAAACGAATCGATGGAACAATCTGTCACACATATGAAATATAAGTCCCATGACATCTATCTGCTCATTAAGTGCCAATTTCACAAATTCTATTTAAATATCAATTCAAATATAAAAGTTTTATTTTTCATATATGTATGTATTTTATTTAATTTTTTAATTGAAAACAATTTGTAAATATGAATTAATATTTAAATAGATTTGTGAAATTGGCGCTAAAAGGAATAGTGCAACGTGTGTTTTAAGAAAGTTACTACAATTCTCGTATTTCATTTCAGAACGGCCTCAATTTTATTTATATTTTCTGAAACGTATTCATATGATCGGATGCCATATCAAATTGATTAAGATCATTTTTTAATTTTTATTCAAGTAACATTTTGTCAAAAAAAGGCTCAATAAATTTTTAGTTTACTTTACATTTCTTCAGAGAAAACAAAACTTGACTTTTCTCTCTTTCTCTCTAAAAACTTACGAAGTATGTATGTGAGAATAAAAGTATCAAAGTAAAATTCGCCACTGTTTTTTTCTAACCCGCAAACTTATCTATACCTTTCGCTTTCCCACTTCTAAGAAATGTCTTTATACTCAGGAAAAATCGCCATAATGCGAATTGCGTGTTACAAATTTCAAAATTGCATCAAAGGAGAATTTGTCGTACATTATTACTCACAGTTAGAGCTGTGCAGGACAATGAACATGTTTTTTACTTAGACAGTGGGGAGTTTGCTAATATGACTTCCTAAGAAGAAGAAAATATGCACGTACATATAGGCTGTCCTCCAAAAACGTGAGTTGATTTGTCTCCGAACAAAGTGTAGTGTTTCATAACGCCGCAGTACAAAACATTGGCAATGCACACTCTTTCAAAATGTCGTCGACAAGTATTAAGAACACCGCATACAAGCAATCAGCTAATCGGTCTCTAAAGCCTCTTACTCTGTTCTACATTTCACGCGAAATGTTGACAATCCATATAAAAAAATTCACATGAAATATTTACGAAAAAATGTTGCTAAACTTGTAGTCTGTTCAAGTCGTGAAAAATTTGTGAAATGTGTCTGGCAACATTTTCTTGCCATCTGTGAAATAATGTGACTGGCATTTATATCGCGCGAAATATTGAAGGCTAAATTTTTTGTTTACAAAAGTCGATCAATGTTGCATACTTCTAACCAATAAAAACGAAAATTTTTTCGGAAAAAGCAAAATGGGCATCACTTTTTACATGTCAAATATTTCACGCGAAATAATGTTGCTGAAAGTTTTTCACAACTTCGAACAGAGTACTAGGCTTAAGTTTATGCTTACGGTTATAATGTTGTGCAACTTTGTATATATACACGATAAAAATTCCTCATCGGAAATGTATACAAACTTTGTATTGATTTGTTTTGGAAGTCAGCCATACATTATTTATCGATTATATGCACATTGGTTATAAGAATTTATCGCTTTTGTGTACGTAAATTCATGCAATTTTAGTTTATACATATCGCTCATTTCAAATGCGTCTTTCAGGTATTCTAACAAACGAAAACGCTAGAAATTTGGTGTTTTAAAACCCGCTAGTGTGTGTACTCAGGCAGTCTGGTCTACATTATTCAAACTGCACACTTTAAAGTGAAAATAAAATGATGCACAATTTAAATTTAATCAGCGTTATTATAAATAAAATTTCACATGGAAATTTCCTAATATTTACTTTTTTTAACTGCGAAAAAATTGCTTGTGAATTTGTTTGCTTTCGAAAAACTTAATTCATACTATTGTGAAATATTTTGACTCGTAACATTTTTACACGATTTTTATAAAAAAATACGTTAGTAAAATTTTGAAAACATGGGCGAAGGCCCACATTCATAAAAAACAATAATTTTATAAATTTAAATTTTATAATAAAAAATTTGCGAAACTATTATTATTTTTAATTAAAAACAAAAGAAAACATATTTCATATCATTTATTAACCATTTTAGTGTTTGTGTAAAGTTTGGTTTATGCTAAATTCATCAGATCACTTCAGCTCGCCAGGAGCCTTACGTTTGCGATTTGCAGAACACCTTGCGAGTTCAAGTCACAATCGCAAATCTTATGCGAGTGTCAGAACATGCCCCATAGAGGGCAAAAAAGCTTAAGCGAACTTAATTTTTTTTCCAAAGTCGATCATTTCCGATCGTAACTAATCGATTTTCGTCAAAAAACGAGGTCCATAAAATGTGTCGGTTAAGGTTTTTATTGGCGGTTGCAGCTCGATATGCGAATTGGCGATGGAAAATTTCAAGAAAATAATGTGTTCCTGCAAGCGTGGCCGTAGCGGGCAATCATGAATGAAATTCCGCGTGAAAATTTTCTCGGGGAACAATTCCAACTAATCAGTGCTATCATGAATAAAATTCCACGTGAAATTTTTCCCTTTTTTTATTACTTGATATTAGTTGAAAATAATTCCACGGAAAAATTTAAAAAAAAAAACAAAAAATTCTAATTGGAAAAGGGAGAAATTTCACGCGGAATATTATTCATAATTGCCCTGAATAATTTTTTACTACTGAATTTCGAAGCTCACAACAAATACAAATCTGACATTGATCAAGAAATAACTGCTATAATGTGAAGGTCCTGCTTACGGTACTTTTCTTTGCAGTCTGTGTTGACTTTTTGTTTGTTTGAAAAAGTATAATTACCATTTATGATCTTTCTGGCATTTATATCAAACATAGTCATTCATTGCTCATTATATCAATATTTTAGCACACGTAAATGCTTTTTTGCCAAAGGCATGATTTTACTACAATTTCCAAAAGCGAAAATGTTTCTTCTTTCATTATTTAAGCACTCTGACGAACTATTAACATTTTCGACTAGGCGGCATATTTAGAAAATAACGATAATGCTTTTAATTTATTTATATTTCAAATACATGCAACTTCATAATAATAAGCGTCAAACAAATCTTATGTTTCAAAGAAATATATTTTAGTTTACATTAAATTTTCTAAAAAATGAATAAAGTTCAAATATCAATTTACATTTCATTAAAGTTTCATTAAATAATTCAGCAAAAAGTACATGTGTTCTTATTGTTTTATTAAAAATGCCCTCCATAAGTTTAATTAATAAATTTTATTTAAAAAATAAAAATAATTTTATTGTCTTTAATTATAAACATTCTTTTATATTTGCAGATCAAAAAATGTAATTAAGAAAATTTCAATTCTTTGAATTTGGCGTTAAAATATTACTAATAAGGCAAAAAAAGCACTTGTTAACTTATTATTTATTTTAATTGGGGTTAAACAACAGTTTGTTTATCTTTGAAACTTTTCTGTAATAAATATAAAAATACGTAAAATTTTTTAAAGCTGTAATTATTTGTTATTTGATTAATTTTTTTTTAAATATTTTTTTTCTTCCTAAAGTTAAGGGATATAATATGTACGTACATACATACATATGTGTAAGTAATTTGTTTATTAATAAAAAACAAAATTATCTTTAGTCTAACATTAATTAATTAGTTCTAAGTCTTATCTAATTAAATTAATATTAACATAATTAATTTTATTACAATTAAAAATTATGGAAATATAATAAAATAAAAATACATAAAACTATGTATAACAAAATACAAATATAATAATATGTATTTATTAAGTTTTAATTTTTTTTAAATAAAACATTTTTCATGTCAATTTAGTTTTTTTATTAATTACCTGATTTACATTAAGCATTTTTTTCATGAAATTAGTTGCATGAAAAATTTTTATTTTGCAATAGGAGGCCTGGAAGAGAAATTTATATCAAAAGCGTTACCCAAAATGCACCAGAGAATCATTCTACGTCCTTTTGTATATAAAATTCTCTTTTATATCGCTACAATTAGCAAATAGAAAAAGTTGCGTGCATCAAAATTCATGAAATTTCATGAAAAAATGCTTAATGTAAATCAGGTAAATATTATTTTTGTCGTCACCTTGGAAGGAAAATAAAATCAATTGTACATTAGTAACACAAAACTAAATTTTATTTAAGAAAATGTTTGCAACATGCATTCATTGTAGTTGTTTATTGCTTAGAATTAAAAAATACAAATGAAAAATAAAATACATACACACACACACACACACACACCCTACACAAACCGTAAGAAACCAATTGAATCTGAAATATTATTAAATGTAAAATTTACATTCAAGATGCTCTTAAAATGAAAAATAAAACAAAATTAAGTGTTAACAAAAAATTCTGCTGAAATGTGTTTCATTAATTTAAGTACATATGTATGCATTAATTTGGTTGGTTATTGTTATTAGATTCATGGGGTTTAGTATTAACCTTATGAAAAGCTAGAAACATAAGGATATTTATGTAGCCATACGTCCTGGTTTTCCAGGATTTGTCCTGGATTTATACAAATTGTCCTGGTGTCCTGGTCTACTCTTAAATTGGACTGTTTTTTTTTGTACAGAAAGATTTACCAGCAACTACAAAAAATTTAAGTTAATGAATTTTTTATTTTAGTTTATTGTTTTGTATCTATAGTAATTGTTGCTGGATCATATGCGCATTTCACTTTTGCTAATGCAGATCATCAGGGAACTTTTATCCAGCTAAACCCCTCAATAATCAATTTCAATGTATTTTGAATAAAAAAAAAATATTATTCTTAAATTAGTAAAATAATAATTTGAGATTATTAGTGCGTTAATAAATATTAAACTAAATTGTAACAATTCCCAATAAAAACACTACATATTTAATTTAATTATCCATACATATTTTTTATTTACATTGAAATAATTACCAAAAAAATATCACAGCATACTTTCAGAGTTTCGATTTCCTCGACGTTCAACTTGGCAAATATTTCGAGTAAATTTCTTCAAATTGCAGCTTATCTATCTTAAGTCTTTGACAAGTTGTGTGTCCAACAAAAGTACAAGTAATGTGGAAAGACTTAAGACAGCAACACACAATTAGTGAATTTATGGAATTTTCAAATTTTTGGAATTTTCAAGTTTTTTGCATTTATCTCGGAAACGTGTGGCCGAAAATGACCGTTTTACCCTGCACGTACGAATTCCACACTCTCAATCCGAAAATCACCATTAAATTTTGATTCGATCGAATTTTCACATTTTCCGAGTTTGGGTCTTAAGTCTTGTGATTTTTCTTCACATACAACTACAGCATGAGCATCAAAAGACTTAAGGCACATACATGAAAATAAGGGAATACAAGGAAAATTAGCCTTCAAGTGATTTTTTTTAATGTTTTCAGATTCGGGCAGGTGAAACTATCAATAGCGGTATATTTGTACTATCGCATTTACTTCATATCTTCATTAAAGGAGCAAAAAAACAATTATTTTCTTAAGAAAACTCTGAATTAAGCTTGGACATACTTAAAATTCAAAATTTTTAAAGCAATTTAAAAATTGCATATCGATACTGAAAGTGAAAATAACCAAAAAAATCAAATTTGAAGTAGATTTTCTTTGGATTCTTATGATGTATTTGATGTATGTCGGCCCTGTTCTGTAAACCGAATCCAAGTAAATATCTCGTTTTCAAAAAATTAATAATCGGGCATGCTCTGACACTCGCAAATCGCATAATATTTGCGATTGTGACTTGAACTCGCAAGAGAGGTGTTCTGCAACTCGCAATCGCAAGACTTTTGGCGAGTTAAAATCACAAGAGTATACTGAAGTGAACTGATGAATTTAGCCCAAACATTACTTTTAAGAAACACTAAAATGTTTAATTAATTAAATTTAAATATGTTTTCTTTTCATTGTAATCAAAAATATTAATAGTTTCGCAAAATTTTTATTATAAAATTGAAATTTATAAAATGTTCTTTTATTTTGTTAATTTTGTCTTCGCATTGTTTACTTATGCACTGACGGTTTCAACACACAGCTGACCTAAATCAATATGGCAAGTCGCAAGCAAAACGCATGAGTTACAGAACATTTAGAAACAATTTTGGCGATTTGCAACTCGCATGCGATTTGAAAACGATGCGAGTGTCAGAACATACCTGGGGGCAAATCACGGCACTCGAAATCGAGTGCACGTTCGTGTAGAGAATTATTTCGATGGCTACAATTTTTTGGATCACGGTATTCGATCGTATTTTATGTTACCTATTTTTTACATTGCTGTTAGCATAAGACAATAAGAAAAACAAAACGAAAAACAAAACTTTATTTGTATTTGTTCTGGAAATGATTTTTCCCTTATTTATTTTTTTGCACTGCCTATTGGACAATTTTTGTATTGATATTCACTTTCCTTAAAAACAATTAAAATTAAATTAAATTATATTTTCTAAACTAATTGTTCGAAAACATCCTGAAAATACTTATACTTTTATTACATATTTCTTTCTTTTTCCTTTGTTTTGTTTCTTTGGTTTGTTTCGCGGCAAAAAGCTAAGAGTTTACTTGTTTTCGATAGTAGACTACCAATCGAGTGCAACTTCGAGTAGATACGTTTCGTTAACGATTGCCGTGATCCACGTTAAAAACATTTCGGAGACAATATGATATTTAAAAATCTATAAAGGTATTCATTTCAGGTTTTTCTCGTTGGAAAAATGGAAAAATTTAATTTTTTTGACAACAATTTTTTTTTGTGTTTGTTGTAAAAAATTACATTTTTCATTTTTTCAACTAGGAAAAAAACTGGAATGAATACCTTTAATATAATAAAAAAATTAAAAAAAAACTAATAAAATATTTCTATTGTCGGAGTTAGTTTTCTAAAATTGTGCGGTTTCAAATCGATCGGTTTACAGAACAGGGCCGTGTGTCTTATGTTTTTTCATACTCATGCTGTAGCTGTATCTAGGAAAGACTTAAGACTTAAACTCAGAAAATATGAAAATTCGGTATAATCTAAATTTAATTGTGGTTTTAGGTTTCTTGAGTAGCTGGTTGCAAGGACTTAAAAGCCTAGGCGTGGAAATGACATTTTGGGGGTGCATTGTCCCCCAGGAATTGCTATTGCCCTCCAAGGAATTATTAAAAATTTCATGGTATTATTTATTTTAATATTACTCATGAAAATCCCCAGTCATAATGCCCCTCCCCAACCCCCAGGAAAAAATTTAAAGCAATGCTTAAGAGACAGTGGAAGGAAGGGTATAACAACCTCGAAAATGGCATTACATAATCGGCTTCCAATTGGTTCCACTGTAAAAAGTGGGCGGGTCCACATCACCAATTTTTTTATTTGATTTTATTTATTTATTTGTTTATTTACTTGATATTAAACTGGCTGCCAAGGCCATAGGCTAGTTATTTCATTTTAATATTCTCTAATCTTATTAAGCTTAAGGTATCTTGATTTTATATTAAAATTTTATATTTCGATATTTCGCCACTCCCTTTCCGTGACTTCTGCAGGAAATTGTTTTGGTTTGATTGTTTTTTATTGTTGTTTCATAATTTTTATAAAAAAAAAAACAATCAAATCAAAACGATTTCCAGAAGAAGCCACACAAAAAAGAAGTGGCGAAATATCGAAATATAAAATTAGAAGAATAATTTATTTGATTTTATGATATTCTACTTATTTGATTGCTACGAAACCTAGCAGTTCTTGTAATTACACATTTTTAAAGTTTAAAAAAATTGGCGGGACTACGCCCATTAAAATTTATTATTATATTTCACGTGGTTCTGCTAAACCAATTTTTAAGAAATTTACCGCAAACTTTGAGCTCTAAAATAAAAACAATCTTCCATTTTAAAAGTTTAAAAAAGTCACGCCCATTAAAATTTAATATTTTAATTTAAATGATTCTATTTGATCGATTTCTAAAAAACACACAATCTTGCATTTAAAAAAAAAAATGGACTGAGGTACGCCCATTAAAATCTCATTTTATATATCACATACTTTCTCTTAACCAACAAATTTTTAATTTTTTATAATATTTTACCTCAAGTTTGGTCACATAATTTTTTTCCGAAAATGTTCTATAAGATCTTTGTATTGAAGTCGGGTTTCTTATTACTTTATATAATTCCATTTTTCTTGACGAAAGAGGATATTAAAAAAAGTTATAATATAATATAATATTTTTCTCAATACATTTGGTATGTTGGGTGATTTTCTTTGTACTTGTGCAGTTGGATTGGTGGGAGACTTTAAGCAAGTTTTAATAAAACCAAGACTATTTTTCAAATCAAAAGTAGAAAACTGTGATAATGATCCATTTTCGGCCACGCGTTTCTGAGATAAATGTACAAAACTTATAAATTCCGGAAATTCCACTTTGACGCTGTTTGCAAATTTTATTTAGTAACACTATGAACACTATTAATTTTGTTTCGATGAAATTACATTTTATTACTCAATTATTTTATTTCGTGAACACACACTATTATTGACTATCAACTTAATTACTAAATGCTAAACTTAAGCTTATTGAAATTTCCAAACATTTACATATTTAAAGCCTCTATTTTCTATACAACAATTCTCAGTTAGCTCGTAAGTTGCTAACTTTTTCATAAAACTTAAACGGGTTTCGGTTAAACCATGTCGTCCTGGATCGCCGATTAAAATTAACTTTTTCTCACTGTTGCATTTATGCAGCCATGGCAAGAGAACATCCGCTATTTCTTCGTCATAAAACAAGTCGCCAATGAAAATAATGTCCTCGTTAATATTGCATCCGATTAAATTGTCTGATGATGTTTGCAGCTTTTCTAGATTTATTTTATTTAATTTAGCATTAAGCAGAGTGGCATGACCGGCAGCTAAAATAAGAAAATTGAAATTTAGGATTAAATATCTATTTGGGGTATTCAGAAGGTACTCATAAATAAAATCGTTTTAAAGCAATAAAACGAAAAAATATGACTATTGTGAGCGACCCCTTATAATTTACATTTAAAAATACTGTATTATTTGTATTTTGGTTTTAGCACCTTTGTACATTGCTTACTCTCTCGCTCAATTCCTTTGGTAAACTCTCACGAATTTCTTAGCTATTTTCAGCGTTGTCAACTCGGTGCTTTTCGCACCTTTTTTAGTGCTTTTTGAAATTTTCGACACGAAAAATTTTGAAGTTAGTGCTCAGTGCTTTTTTAAATTCATTTCGGTGCTTTTTGTTTCGAGTCGGTTGCACTAAACCAAAAATTAGTAGACAAATTTCCTCACCTATTTTTTCTTTCGAGGAAATGTACATTTATATATAAAAAAAACTCTGAACTTAAGTGGAGCATTTAAAAAAATTCTACCAACTTTGTACAAGGCTTGGTGAAGAAATAAGCGACATGTTTCCCTTAAACTTTAACATTTAAATCATAATTAATATAAAAAATGTTTTGTCACGCAACAAAGAAGACATAATTGAAGTATTTACACAAGTATAGTTTAATATCGAAATTTTGTCTAGTCTAGGGAAAATATAACTAGTCCACTATCGAGTTTTCAGTTGAGAATTATCGGATATTTATAATTTGATTGCATTCGACAAATACATTTGTTTCCTGACGAAAAATTATTAAACATACAATTTTTTTATAATAACTACCAAAGGCTTCGTCAAACTGATTTGAGAATTCACTGATTCTTATACAATTAAAATGTGTATAAAATGCCTCAAATTTATAGCTTTAAAAATGTATTGCAAAGTCAACCGATTATGATATTTTTTATATGCATATTTGTGTATAACAATTTTTTTAAATATGATAATAATTAAAAATTTAGTGCTTTTTTACTTAAATTACGCGCTTTTTTAGTGGTTTCAGTGCTTTTTGAAATTTAAAAGTTGACAACGCTGGCTATTTTAGAGCTAAATTTAGCTCTTTTTGATTGCTTCTAAAGCTCCAAACACTTAGACGACAGCAAGCAGCAGACAGCAAAGTGTCAAAAATAAAATACATGTGTTTAAATGAAAACGATTATTTTGACGACATCACAGCAGCACGACTACACAACAGCATTTGCTGCTGCTGCCAACTTAGACTAATTTCTATTTTCGTGAGCAGCAAAGAGCAAATGCAGTGCTGCCACTATAAATATAAATTGGAAGAAATAAGAGGTTAAAATTTTTCGTAATATTTAAAAGAAAATAACATTACAAAATTAAAATTATGAAATAAATTGATGTGTTTTTACATTTTTACGTGATATTAGTACCTTTTGAGTCAGTAACTTTAATTTTATTTATGTAAAATATATATCTGGCTGATTATATATAGTGTTGCTGCTGCCTTCAAAATAATTATGTAGCTGACTACACGGCAGCATTTGAAGCCAACTTCATTTGAAGTCGTGAAGTCTGCTGTCGTCAAAGTGTTTGGAGCTTAACTCGAAATTTTTCGCTTTAGCTCTTTTTATTAAAAAACAAAGCTCTTTTCAATTGTGGAAAGGGCACGTTTGGCACTTTTTGGATCTTATAGTAATTTTTCCCGTTTTTACCCTATTGTTTCTGCTTTTGGGCATTTACATTTTTGGCAACTTTGTTTTTGCAAATGCAGATACTTTTTTTTTTTCGCAATTATGTAAGATACATATATTTATGTATTTAGGTATTTCAAATTTTAAAACCCCGTTTTTATTATAAAGTGTTCGTTTCTGAGTAATTAGAAAATTTTCCACTAATTATTGAAATGGATTCTTACTGCCAAAAATATAGGAAAGCTTGGAAATCAAATCCCGGGTTTAAAAAATGGATTAAACCAACAAAAGATCCTTCTAAAGCTAACTCTTTTTGAAAATGATTGTTCTTATTTTGTAACTTAACGTATATACAAGTATATGTAAATGTGTATGTTTATATTGTTAATGCAGATAAATATTTGCATCAATTGCTGTGAAATGATTTTATTTTAAATTATTATTTTTTATTTTTACTTACTATTATTTTTATTAATGTAAAAAAATCTTGAAGTGCAAATTGAATAATAAATATGTACATTCATAAATTTAAAACGGAAAAATCTTGCGTTTTTAAATTTAGCTCGTTTTAGCTCTTTTTGTCTACTCAGTTGGCTCGTTTTGCCTTTGAATTGTTGGCATCACTGGTTATGACAAACAATAAACATAGATGCGAGAGTCTTATTACTTTATGCCCTTTTTGTTTGAGCCACAACAACAATTTTTTTAAACCATGTTAAAATGTTAGTACATTATGACACTTAGGACACTTAAGACACCCTTGTGAATACCCCAATTATAACAACAAGTATGGTAAGATCTAAACTAAACTATTCCAACTATTCTAGTTCTTGCTCTGCTCGAGCAGTCAGCTGTCAACGCGCCTATCACGACTCGCATCGATTCCTGTTCATATACATTAGGAATTTGGATCTTCCTGAGTCAAGTTTTGACCACATAGCTCTCGAGAGTTTACAATCTAATCTAAACCCTACTTCGCCATGAACTGTTGAACCTGTTCTCTACCCAATTCGCTGTAGTAATGACCTAGCGGTAATTTCACCCATCTCTGTCACAGATTTCCCCATCTAAAGACGACCTTATTCTTGCCAGCTGATCTGTAATTTCATTTCCCTAAACACTGTTGTGGCCAGGAATCCAACATAGTTTGACACTATATTTGTTCATAAGCAAGTTGAGGGCTCTCCTACAGTGACTAACAAGTTTCGTTTTGACATTGTGTCCCTTCAAAGCTTTTAGCTCTCCTAAAACGTAGAAGGTTAGCATCACACCTTCAGTCACATTCCTGGCCACTAGTTCCGTGGCTATGAGGATCTCTGTTTAGAAAACGCTGCATTCATTCGGCAGTCTGAAAGAACTACGTACATATGTTCGAGGGTGTTTTACTAAAATCAATTTCAACGCAGGGGTTACGAATCCCTGATCACTAAAACTGATCTCATTTAAGATTGATGTGTGACCTGTAATTCCTGTCTTTACCAAACCTGCTTTAACGAGTCTAATGAGACTTTTAGTCACCGTTCTCAACACAAAGTCCTTTATAGGAAGTAGGTGAAGAATGACGTCCAAGGCAGCCTGAGGTGTGCTCCTCTGAGCACCTGTGATGCACAGCGAGGCACACCTCTGAACCTTCTCTAGTCGTAATTTACACTCTGCAAGTCTTATTGCTAAGCTGATTAGTTTGTTAGGAGAGAGACGAGGGGGAAAGAAACGTTTATGTTCCCCTCGTCTCTTTCTTCCACAAACTAATCAGATTATCAATAAGACTTGCATAGTATAAATTATGACCTAACGACCATAAACATTTCTTTTGCAACTTAGTCTTCTTAAACAATAAAAATACCGTTATATCTGCTCTTATATTAAATACTTGGGTGATTTGTGCAGCATCAACCGTTTTTTGCCACTCCCTAGGAACTGCAATTTTTTGAGTTGTGACTGTTTACGATTTATTGTGCGATATGTATGAATAGTACTTGCCTTCATCAATGTCATTGGCCAAAGCATATTTTGCATTTTTCATGATGGCTGCTATAGAAGTAGCACCGCAACCGCTACCAACATCTAAAATGGATTTATCTTTGACTATATCCGGGTTTTCCAAAACAAATCTAAAAATTAAAGAATTAATTTGGTAAGTTTTATAATATTTTCGTTATATGTATGTATGTATGTATTTACATACTTACTTAAGGCCTGCCCGCCCGGCCAATAGAAAGCCCAAAACGGATCATTTTTAAATATTCGACTCCCATTATCATCATGTTGAGGTGCATGAAAAAGTTTACACTCTGGAGTTATTAAATATAACGATATCTGGGGCGTTAAGTGTTCACGTGATATTTTCGTGTATTTTAAAATGTTCTCAATGAGCAGTTGGCTTTGTAATCTATAAGTAATGAAACAGTAAAATATATTTATCTATTATTGGTTGGATTCTATTAATTAAAAATTCATTAATATTTTTTAGTTTTCTTTTTTTATATGTTATATACTAAGGTACGCTCATTTCCAGGTAATAAATAGCAAGATTACAAAAATACAACAATCAAAAAAAACGACATGGCTTTTTAGTTGAACCAAAATTATTCACATTATACATACATAGATATTTATTTAAATAAACAATAATATAAAAATATAAAACAACTGCACAACCAATAAAAATTGTAAAACAAATATACAGTTCAATGCACGATATTTTTTGCATTTCAAATCCAGCTGAGCGCTACGCATCTTTCCAAAAGCTGTTAAAGAACACACATAGAAATTGTAAGAATATAATAATTAGAGCTGGATCATTGACTTCGAATACTACTATGGAATACACATAACTGAATCTAAATTCTGTTTGAAAGGTGACTTAATCGAGAGAGTTCTTAGCTATATTTGAAGAAAATCGGTCCAGCCGTTTAGAAGATATCACATTTTTTCTAGATGTATTCTCTTGAATATGTGTGTCTTTGATGCTGAGCTCTCAAAAGTCTAGACCGATTTTAATTTGTTTTCTTTGTCGTTTGAAAGGTGAGTAAATTTTTGCGATTCTGTTACTTCAATAATATCAAACTTATGCTACATTGTCAACTGTTTGGGGGTTTTAACAATTTTTAATTTTTGTTATTTTAAATTTTTTAGTGCTAATTTTTGAAGTCAGTTCAATTGTTTTTTAAAAGTCTTATT
The DNA here is from genome assembly GCA_905220375.1 of Tachina fera. Lineage (NCBI taxonomy): Eukaryota > Metazoa > Arthropoda > Insecta > Diptera > Tachinidae > Tachina > Tachina fera. The sequence continues at coordinate 94,046,836 of LR999967.1, read as the reverse complement.
GTAAAAATAATTTCTTAAAAATGATGTATGTAATTATAAAACGAAAATGTAAAATTGTCATCTTAAGAATGCATTTTTAGTCCAGTGTAATATGCTAGTAGTAAAAATTTCATTTCATTTCCAATAGTGATGAAATTTTACTAAAGTTCAAAACATACAGACATGCTATCGTATTATGTACATGTGTGTTGCTAAGTGCGTCACGAATCAAAATCTGCAAATAAGACCTGCCAACCTTCAAACAGTTAATAAATTTCAACCAGAAGCTTAAAAAGTGTAACTGTCTACTAAAAGTGTATATGTATGTATGTATGTATGTAGTATTAGGGGAATAACTTTTTTTTTCAAAATTTCTTCCGCACAGATCCCTATGACTGATAATAAAAATAGGTTTTTAGTCAAGAGATCTGATTTGTTGTTGTGCTCTCGTCGGTATGAAAACACAAAAGCTTTTTTGAAAAAGTTTGCACATTGTGCGTATAGCTTGGACGTAGCTGGTCTAATTCACATTAATGTTTAATATCCTGTTAAACTTTTATAAGTACACAGAAAATAATTATTCTTAGAAAATATTTATTAACAACTCCGCCCAACAACAATAGCCCAATTCACAATTTTGTCCAATTAGTCTTGTATCGTAACATGTGCAAAATGGTATAGTATAACAATATACTATCCAATTTTGCGCATGCTACGATGCAAGACAGTTTGCACAATATTGTGAATGGGGCTAATATAATATCCCAATTTACAATTTTGTGCAAATGGTCTTGCTTCGTAGCGTGTGCAAAATGGTATAGTGTATTGACGGTAACCAATTAACAATTCTTAGTGCAAAATAATTAAAGTTTGCTGGAAGTTTACATAAAAACAAAATTTCCATAGAAAACCCGGTTTAACGTACACTTTAAGTACACGTTATTTTTTTGTATGAAGAACTTGCTGTTAAGTTCACTTAACTATTAATTATACATTGGGAAAACGTACGTTAGGCTAATATACATGCCTGTCACAGAAACCAAATTCGATCGAAATTTCAATTCCGTAATTAGGTTCTTCAGAAAACGAAAAACGAAGAATTTGCTCGAAATGAAACCACTTTAATTTTAGTGATCAGAATTCAAATTTTTTCCATGTGAAAGTACAAAAATCTGTTTGAAACAACTTTATTTCAATAAAGAAAACCCATTTATTTAAAATATGTTTGTATTATTTTTATATTTTTTAACATATTTAAGATATTTTCTCAAGGCTTTAAGAAAAAATGCATCATCATAAGAAGTGAAATATTCATTTTTGTGACATCAAATTAAATGAAACTTTAACACAATATACTACGTTTGGATATGAAAATGGATTAGAACCGATTTTCCAGCAAAATTTTGACCGCTCTGGGCGTCAAAAACTGCAGTTATGGCCATTACAGGCATTTCATGTATAATTTTTTTTAAATTTGGTTCACTTCAATAAAAAAATTTATCCTTTAGTAAATTTTTGCTCTTTTAATACGAGTAAACAAGTGTTTCTTGTTTTGTGTTGCCCAATATTGAAAAATTTAAATTGAGAACAATCGAATTGACGCTTTTTCGGAATAAACAAATCGATCGAAATCTGAAGAAGGCAAAACAAAATCGGTCGAAATCAAAATTCGTAATCAAAACAATTTAAATCGATTTCTTTGACAGGCCTGATAATTGAACTTTGCAAAGCGATACGAACTTTAGCCTGATTAAATCATAAAATATAGAAATAAATGAAGTTCGAACAATAATAATAAAAATTAACTAAAATTAATAGCTATGGGCCTGTAGCAAAAATTAAATAAATATATTTAATAGTAACAAACCAAAAAAAAAAAATAGGCAAAATAGGTAATATGTGCATAATAAAGACTGTTGTAAATTTAGAGATGGTAAGATTGAGTTTTCATTACAAAAAAAAGCTTTCAGCAAAATTGAATACGATGAATCAAAACAATTCACATATTCCATTTGCAATAATGGCTGAGTATATACAGGAAAAATCTACATCACCTGACAACACACTCAAAAGAACGTATGTGACGAAGTGTAGTGGCCTTCGAAAACAGCTAGTTGTTCCGTTCTACTACGTATTTGCCAGAATATTTACAATTAACTTTGGTGTTATTTGCTCAATAATAATTATCCTAACGCTTTGCTTTTAGCCTGATTAAATTATAAATTAAAATTAAATTTAATGAATTTTAATCCGGAAAAATTTGTTAATTGGGCTTAAGTTGCATTTACACACAATATAATGATTTCTCACATTCCATTTTATTAGAAAAATTCATGTTAAATATTTGATATTAACAGTAATCTCTACCCAAGTGAATAGACATGGGTGCTGATGAATTGCCTGGATGCACAGAAAAATTCCGGTATTTCCCCCAGCTAAGAAGTCTGGTTTAATTTTCCTTAATTAATAAAAATATTTCATTCCACAATAATTGAAAATGCTGAACTTAATAAAAAAAAATAATTTAAAAAGTTATCACCCTAATATACATATGTATGTACATATGTCCATTTAACGGCACACCACCACACTCGTGCTTATAAACTTTTTCTTTTCTTTTTATTATTAAATACTAAGAAATGTTTAGTTTGCTTTTTATGGTAAAAACTCGAGTGAGTTATTGAGTATGTGATATAAACTACATATTTAAATAATTAATTATCCACAAACAGACACTTTGTGATACAGATACTACATATTAAATATATTTACGCATATTAATTGCATGAGTACCACAAACTTAAAAATTCTACGCTTACATACATTGCATTGCATACATTTATTATTAACATCGTCTTTGTATTATTTGTCCATCAATATGGACTTTATTTCCAAAAAAAATTCTCAGAATGTCTAAAATAAATTAAAATACATATTTGAAATAAAATTCCAATGATTCACCAAAATATGAGGGGCAACGCTAAAAACTATTAACACAATTCGATAAAAATGTACAGTGGCAAGCATAACTGTTGAGATATATCAGGCGACCTTTATTTTATATATGCATGTATAGCAAGAAAATATTAAAACTTCGCAGTTAGTGTTAAAAGATTTGGCCTTGCGAGTCATGCTGAGGGTCTACTCTGTAATTCGAAGTTATTGAAAATGTTTTCGAATCTGTAATATAATAATTTCTCATATTCTATTTCATTAAAATTTCATGTTAACAACAATCTCTGCCCAAGTAGATGGACACGGGGGCTAATGAAGTGTGTGGCGGCAAAAAAAAAATTTCTACTTTTATGTTTATGATTTGAATAGGCTAAAGTACGTTATGGCTTTTTAAGCGAAATTACATGTGATAATTAGAAATGAATAAATAACACTAATGTTAATTTTAAATATTCTGACTAAAACATAGTTGACCGGAACAACTAGCTGTTTTCGAAGCGTTCTTTTGTGTTTGGTCCACTGTGTGTGATATCAGTTGATATAGATTTCTGCTTTATATACGTAACTTTTATGCAAATGTAATATGTGAATTGTTTTGATTCATCATATTTCAATTTTCTCGAAAGCTTTTTTGTAATGAAAGCTCAATTTTACCATCTCTAAATTTACAACAGTTTTGCCATTGTCCCCCGACCTAAAGTTTAGTTTAATTTTTCTTCTCTTCTTTACAAAAAAATCAATAATTAATAAAAATATTTCATTATATAAGAATTGAAAATGCTGAACTTGAGCCTGGTTAAGAAATTATTTCTCCTTAAAATTAATTTTAGTTGAATTAAATTTAAATGTATAAAAACAAATATTATGATTATGAATACTCTTTTTGTTACCTTTTGTTAGCCACTGTATATGAAATGTGAAACCAAAACCACAAAATAAATGTATATACATACTTACACTCATATTAAAACATTTAACTAAAGACGCTGCCAAGTTCACCTTTACAAAGTTAAATTTTTTTCATTTTGTTTAAGGAATGCAAATTAATATTGACTAAAACCTGTGATAAATTTTTTCAAGCAAATGTGCATATCAGAAACGTTGTTTCGATCACGTGCGTTATTTATTGAATAAAATTCGAGTTTTTGAAATTGTACTAGGAAATTTCAAATTAAAAAATTCCCAACATTCATTGATAAATTTGAAATAGTCAACGTATTTTTTTGTTACGTCACGAGCACTATGCAATAAATAAATGTTTTTTCTTAGTTTCACGTGTTCAATAATAAATGATTTTTAAGTCAACCGGCTCTTATTGTTATTTGAATTAAAGTTGTTTGTTGTTATGGCCAAGCAACGTATAACTTCAGTCCAGACATTTTCCAATTTTTATCAATTCGCCATAATTTAATCACAAAATGCATACAGAGTTCTTCATTCATGTAAAATGTATATTCATATATATTAGCTTATACCTGCGGCTCCGCAATTATAACAAAACCCGGTTTTAAAACTAGCTAAACAATCAAACCCGAAACGAGAATTATCCAAAAAATTCCAAAAATGTGTTTTTCGGAAAGAATTCGTAACAAAAAAAATATAAAAATCCGGTTCCGAACCGGATAAAAATATCGTATATAATAATATAATATATATATATCACATTTATAATATTAGTAAGAATTAACTTTCCATTAAAAAATTTTCTTGTGTTTTGAAGCAATAGGGCAATAAAGCGCATCATACTTCGCTTTAAAATACGAGCTTGTTAAAAAGTAGTGAACGTATATGAAGCAAACTACAGGAAAAAAGTGATTTAATAGAGAGCAAAAATATAGTGCTCCAAACCGAGAACTCGCCATACAAAAATCAGCAGCAATATCAGCAGTTATGTCAACGCTACTTTTATTTTATAATAGTAAAAACCTGGTTTTTTGAAGCAAAATTTTTGCTGGGTTATATCATTGCATGAAAAGACTGGCGCCTAGACCATCGCTTAGAAATTCTGCAGACTCCTGTTTTAGTTCGAGGAAGTTATCACGCAGTTAGTTCCTTCTGTGGTCGGCATTGTCTTTCATATCACTACAATTAGTTCGAACAATACATATGTTCAGATAAATCTTATAGCGCGTACTAAAGAAGCTGCAACTGTCATAGTGCGCAGTATCAAAAAAACCCAAATGAGTTTACAGGCAAGTAATCAGGTTACCGCAAGATAAAAATAGGTTTACCACAACATTTAACTTGTTAAGCTTCTTGAGCCCACACATGACATATTTCTGATATTGTAGTTACGCCGACGATTGTTCTATTTTTCTCTAAGTGCCAGAATAACGCAGAAGCTGGAAAACATTGCACACTTCTTACAAGAATATAACCTTAGGCTACCAACTTTTTAGTCCACAGTGTCTCTTTTCACCTGGTGGACGAAAGAAGCAATAATTCAATTGGATATCTCAGTGAAAAATCGACATCTCCATACAGTCTAGAATCCGTTAGTATCTTTTATTTTTCATAATATGCCACTAATGTGAACCAAAAGAAGAAATCAAGTTACAGAGTTCTGAATACTCTAGCGGGTACCTAATGAAGCACGAGTAAAAAGATAATTATCTGGACACCGTTCCTCAGCGAGACACAATAGTAACATCTACAAACGAAGCAGAATAATATACTTCGGATCGCAATCGGGTGTGTCATGATGACGAATGTTGAATATCTACACCAGGAGAAAAAGATGATGACGATCGAACAGCATAATGCGCTGCTGATGCCACGGCATCCTAACCATCCCAACTTCTCATACAATATCCCTCTCCAAGATACATGCGGTAGGAGTTCGGCGTATACTGCGATGGAATAAGAGACTCCATCTCACCCGAAGTAAACGTAAACTCAATCACGGAAGCCATCAAGAGCCTGTACCTTCATATGGTCTCAACCACGACAGATGGCTGTAGGCCTAACAAAGTCTTTAATAGTTGAAACCCTGCTATCTCAGATAGTGAGAAGCTACTATCGAGGCTAACATCAGGATACAGTAGCATGTTAAGGTGCTACCAAGATCGTGTTGTCCATGATACTCATCAAACTGCCTCAACTGCCCGATCAGTCCTACACGTACGCCTCTAGTTCCAGTTCACTCATGGAACAGACCGTTGAGATGAACCGATTTCTTCGACTACCTCTAGCATCAAACGACTAATAATACTAACGAAAGTAATTTTATCCACCTTAAGAGCAACAACAACTAATTCTACTACCATTACTTTGTTTATTACTGTTTTTGAAATATCAAGTGCTTGAGAAGGACAAAGAAACCTTTAATTTCTGTTCAAATGTTGGACTTGAAAAGATGTTGGGGTCCATAATACATTTGATCCCTCTAGAAATACCCTTGAGACAGCTAGAGCGGTGGGAATCCCCTTATACAGAGTGCACATAGGGTTTAGTCGTATTTTGAAAAAGTGTTTCTGAGAAAAACAATTGACGCAAGTCGGTGAAAAATTCCAGTCCTCTAGGGCCATCCCTTTCAAGCAGTTAGAGCAGTGGAAGAAAATTATATTTAAAAAAACTTAATATTTGTGTGGGTGTCCCCATACGTAGATAGTGAAGAAACTGTTGGGAGGAAAAAATTACGGATGTTCGGTTCTACATTCTATATATCTTTAGAAGCGGTTGGTGGGGGGGGGGGCTCTGTGTTGATTTTCAGCATTTGAAACACAACTCTGACAATTAAATTTTGACCAGGAACTGTTTGCTCCTACCCACATGTCTTAAATTTTGGTCCCATGTACTTTTATTTCGAACATTGCAAGGTTATCAATTATAGAGCTTCAAAATCGTTCGAAATCCCTAATGGGCATAGTGTTCCCAAATGTTAGTTGATCCTTTAATTGTTATTTTCAAACAAGTTTTTTTTTGTGCGTCAAATATGTTTCAGTGTAGTTCCTTCTAAAAAGCTTTCACAATGATCAATTACACGAAAACTGTTTCCTTACAACTCTAAATGTGCTGTTGCCAAGTTAAGTCGTTTATGTTAAAAGTTTTAAGCCTAAAATTTCAGACAAAGATAATTTCGCTGGCTTAATAAAAGGGTTTATGAACTTTTAATTTTTTCAATAATAACTTCATTTATTGACTTGTTTTAACAGTTTGCGTCACAATCCACTGAATTGCCTGATTAAATATAAACGCTTTCAATTTTAATTAAAAATTCTTTCATATGCTTTTGTTTGAATCTAAAAAATTTCCCAAATACAAGCGCATAAATTTTGTTCATATTTGACATCTTTTTTCTTGGTTTTTAATTAAAATATTCCAAAAATGCGGACCTTGAGCACATGCAGTTGTGTCTCAACAGCCGAGTCATAATAGTCGCCGATTCGACCATAAATGACAAACAAAATTCTTATTTATCTCAATGGTATGGAGTTGAAATGGCCAATATTCCAGTTTATATTATGGTTGCCTGCGATAATCTGTTATTCAGAGTGTGTCAGTATAAAGAGCAGGCTTTGTTGGATGTTTGATTGGTACGCATTGTCACCGTTTTACGTTTACGTCAATTGAAACCAAGTTAATATGTATACACACGTTTCTTGTTAGCTGCCGTTGCTTTTGTTACTGGCTTTATTAACTTGTTTGTTTGCTTTTTGTTTTGTGTAATAATTGACCCTCCTTTGTTTTTTGAACTTTTTACGTTTCTCTTCCGCGAATTATGCGGAGTTGAACACATAAAAAAAATAAAAAAACAGAGCTAAATTTTATTTGTTTCTATTAAAGTCCTGCACAAGACCATTTATAAGACCTTTCAAGACATGAGAGATTTTTCAAATGCTTTACTACAGCGAAACATTCTAAAACAAACGCTAAACAACACACACTGTTGGCAATTCATTTGTTTCAGTTGTGTGTCTTGCCAACAGTGTTGTTTAGCGTTTATTTTAGAATATTTCGCTGTAGTAAAGCATTTGAAAAATCTCTCATGTCTTGAAAGGTCTTATAAATGGTCTTGTGCAGGACATTAGTTTCTATCACTCATTAAGAAGTTAATTTTTTGGCTTTCAGTAAGTAACTCCTTAATATATATCACAACACTGAACAGGACTGTAAGATTTTCTTTTAAACTCTCCTTCATAGACAGGATATTCGAATACGAATAACGTAAATAATAGATTTAAATCTGCTAAGTCTAAGTAGAAGAAACTCAAGGCTATCATTTTATGGGCGTGATCATGCCCACTTTTAAAGCCTTGCATGTGTGCAATGTGTATGCAAGATTTCAATAAAATCGCTTGAGCTAAAAGCTCTACATACATTTAGTTTTTAATTCCGAGCAATGTTAGCGTGACCCCGCCCCCCTGTTAGGGGTTTTCAATTTTTTTTAGTTGGTTTCTCACCTAGACCTATCTGTGCATAAATTTTAGCTTATTAGCGCAAAATTACATATTTAATTTTTTTTTCAAGTTTTTAAAACTCAAGATTTTTTTTGGCATGTGCCAAATTATTATCCTTTAGAAGCGGATAATAATAAATACATAAATACTATATATTAAATGTCCTGAGCCGAAGTACATCAAAGAGAGGGTGTATATTTTATGGGCGTGTCACCGCCCACTTTTTTAAACGAAAATTTTTAGTCTTTAATTATCGCAATATAAATGCCAAATTGCAATAAAATCGTTTTCGTTAAATGCTTCAGATTTCCTTTTTTAATTTTCAGTTTCATGGGCGTAGCCCCGCCCAATGATTAAAATTTCCGCGTTTTCAGATTTTTCTAGTTAGTTGCTCACATATGTATAGCTACTTGTGTATCAAGTTTCAGCTTACTAACGAAAATTAAAATTTTTATGGGCGTAGCCCCGCCTCCTGTCTTAAGTGTCCGGGTTTTGAGAATTTTCTAGTTGATTGCTTATCTAAGTCTACTTGTGTACCGAATTTTAGCTCTCTAGCTATAACGGTAGTGCTTCCCGTGACTTTTTAATATTGTTGCTCCTTGTGAACGTGATTTCCAAATCAATGTTCTTTTAAACTATGATTGTGGTCGCAGTTTAGCAGGATTTTGTTACAAGCAGTACTGTTATTTTGAGAAAAACTAATAAAACGATTAGCAGTGAAATTAAACAGTGATCGTGATCACGGCTTAACACATTTGAGCAATTCCGCTTTAAAAGTATTTTCCAGCAAAAAGATACACATTACCATCACAACTACTTGCCACATAATGACTTACATTTCTGATTACCAAATTGCATTACTCGCTTACAAATCACATTACCTAAAATTTTAAAAAATTATGTAAAATTGCTAAATGAGGAGAATGATTTTTTTAAATTAAATAAATTACGCGAATAAGTTGCCTAATAAAAAAACTAAGTACTTCTCAAGAATCGATTACTTTAGTCTCACACCTTGTTAAAATCATTAAGTGGGTAATCCAGTAGGGAAGAGCTTCTACCAAAAATGCTTATTCCTAACCTTCATTCCATTACCTTTTTTGATGGGTTATTATATTAGTATTTTGAAATACTAATAAGAAGAGCGACAAGAACAAACAATTGTCAATTATATATTGAATTCCATATATTGAATATTGTTGCAATAAAATTTAAAAAATGTGAAAGCTACACTCGTGCATAGTTGCCAAAAAATACTATTTTACGCTATTTTAGGATTTTTTCTCGACAAAAGCTGTAGGTATAAAAAATTAATGTGGTAGCTATATTTACTTGATAAATTCCGTTGCAGTTGTGATTATTGATTGATTGTTGATATGGAAACATCGTTCATCTCTAGTCGTCAGGGAGTATGCACTTTTTGCACCCTCATATATCACGAACCATTCATTGTAAAACTTTAAACTTTCGCGCAGAAGGTTATACGAATTAATTTCAATTATGCTTTACATTTTATAATTTTCATTTTACGATTGCGGGGAACAAAGTTATGAGGTGGGTAAAAATATGACGAATGGCTTAGTTTAAATATACACAATGCTTGCATAGGCCGTATCTTGGCCTGGCGCACCACCGTGTGCCTAGTTTTTAATTTCATATAAAGATATTTGTTTTAATTTGGTATGTGCATTCAATGTACATAAATATTTTAAATATACTGTCAAACATACATATCGAAGGCTTAACATAAAAAGGGTGTATCTCAATTTCTTTAGAAATCGAGTTTTTAACGTTTTCTGGGAGACAGCGTATAATTGCATCCTCCTTGAAGTTCTTAGTACGTTACAATTCAAAATCAAGGACTTATGGCGACTTAAAAATTATTAATTATTTCTTCATGTAAATGCTCTAGATTTTCTTAAGTGTTTTGCTTCTCCTTTAAAAAATCGAAAATTTGAGTTCCGCCTTTCTTATATTGGGTGTTTTTTATTGAGGTATAGAACTTTAAGTTGGCATCACTTTTTTAACTGGCGGCCATTTTGTCAGCTGTCAAGTGATTAATATTTAGTTTGGCTTGCCATTTCATCATGAACAGGTTGACAAAAGAACAACGCTTGCAAATCGTGCAAATTTATTTCGAAAATAATGGTTCAGTTCGCGAAGTTTACCGCAAGCTCCGTCCATTTTATGGTCGACATAATCGTCCATCAGAGCAATTAATTCGGTTAACCATGGATTGTTTTCGCACTACGTTTACTCTATGTGATAATACGCATCCGCAGAGATGTCGAACAGTGCGCACCGAAGAAACAATTGCCGCTGTAGAGCAAAGTGGTGAAGAGGACCCGAATGAATCGATTCGCCACCGGAGACCGGTATAGATCCATGATAACCGACTATTTTGTTCCCGAATTGGATGGCATGAATGTGGATGAGTTGTGGTTCCAACAAGACGGCGCTACATGCCACACAGCGCACGTCACAATCGATTTATTGAAGGAAACATTCGATGAGCGCATAATTTCGCGGAATGGACCTGTCAATTGGCCACCAAGATCGTGTGATTTGACACTATTGGATTATTTTCTTTGGGGATATGTGAAGTCGCTCGTCTACGCCAACAAACCAGAAACGTTAGGGGACTTGGAAGCCAACATTCGTGGCGTTATTGCCAACATACGGCCCCATATGCTCGAAAAAGTGGTTGAAAATTGGACCTGTAGAATTGGCTTTATTCGAGCCAGCCGCGGCGGCCACATGCCCGAAATCATATTTAAACATTAATGGCATAAAATTATCCTTCCAATAAAGCCAAATTGATGGACATTAAAACGATTTTCTTGTGTTTTATTTCAATTCGAAGTTCTATACCTCTAAAAAAAACACCCTGTATTAGGCCATCGATATGTACATAAATTATATCGTTAGATTAATATAGAAACGTTAAAAATCATAATTTTTTTAATCGAGTTTATTGCATATTTCAATGAATGAACCTCTAATATATCGAAATATGTATGCAAAAACATCGATTTGCAAAAAAAAAAAATAAAAAATAAATAATGAGTTAGGACCTTTCTGTATTAATGTAACGATATGTACGAGCAAATACTATGTATGTATATCGATGATATGATGCTTGTGGATATAGTACACATGAAGCTAAATGTAACTGTACCTTCTTAATGACATTTTTATTATTTGTCCGTTGTAAAATTTAAGTTCAAACGTGTTTTTCTCGAACGAAGAAGAAAAATGCATTGGGGCAACATGACTGAGTTTAAAAATGCAGTAAATTTTTTAACGTGGACATTAATAAATGTATATTTTGTTTTAACAGATACCAAATGACCTTGAAATATTTCTTCTTTTTCTTTTTTTTTCGGAGAAGGTAAGGAGACAAAATAAAATAACAAAAAAAAAACATTTAAATGATGTGTAAACGCACTAAACATTAATCTATATGGACTTGTTTATCAACTACATTGGCGAAAAAGCCGTATTGAAAGTAAAATTGATGTGAATAAAAATATCGAATGTCGTTCGTTGGTTGGTTGGTAATCGTATCATTTAAGAACGGCTACACCGATTTTTCATTATTTTTTGTGAAGGTTTGTCATAACCCAACTTAGGTTTTTACGGAGAGATGAATTGACCACGCCCACTTTTTTAATTTATCTAAAATCTGAGCAAATTAATCTAATATTTTTTAAATATTCTTAGTAATTTAAGGAAATAGTATTAAGGAGTGGACAGGTGGGCTTGAGACCTTATTAGTTGTTAAAACAGAATAAGTTGAAATAAAATAAGTGGGCGTGGCACCCCCCAATATAGCAAAGTTTTATTTTGAAATATCACCTCAGATTTTGTAGGAGTTACTCCATTGACCTCATAGCTTGTTAAAATGGAAGAAGTTAGAACAAAATAAGTGGGCGTGTCACCTCCCTTAATTAAATATTTTTTGTTTTGGAAACGTGAAATTTCATGTTATTAACGTCTTTTACAATGTGCGTTGTCTTACAAAAAAAAGTTCGAATTAGACATGGCACCTCCCATCGAGATAAAATATACTTTTAGATATCTACTAAAAACTAATAAACGTTGAAATTTTGTTAGAATAACTGTGTTGATAATGTTGTCTCTGGAAACAATTTCATAATTGAACAAGTAGGTGTACTAGCTCTCATATAGCGCAATTTTTTTTTGCTCAAAAATAATACTATCGTTACGATCTTGCTGATTTGCTTACAATATACTAGTAATTTTTTAATGCCTAAAATTGGCGTGACATTTCTCACATAGAAGCAATATTTATTTCAAGATATCTTGAAAGCCAAAGCAGTAAAAATTTTGGTAAATTTTCATAAGTAGTAACGCCAATAACGAGAATTGTATTATAAAAAGAATTCAACATTGGAACAAAAAGTGTGTCGGAGGGTCGCAATTTTAAATTCTGCATACTAGCCAAAGTAGCTACCCAGATTGTGCTTTTTAATATATAACTTTAATTTCAAATTATCAATTAAATCATGTAATAATTAAAATTTAATTCATGATAGTATTATTAGTGGTGTGTATCTAAAGAATATTTAAGTTTGTTGTAGCTGCAGCGTTAAGCGCGTTGACTTGTCCGGGAAGCCAACATGCAAACATTTTTCTGATGCCTGTGCCAATACACACACTAATGTATATTAAATAATTAAATTAACTTCAAGTTGTGTCAACGTAAAATAACTCTGATTCAATATGATTCGGCATGCTGTTTCAGTAAGAAATTCACGTTGTTTCAACTTGATACCACATGATTCTTAATTTTTTTAATTTAACATGTTCTAGAATATTAAATCAACATGAAATAAAGTTATTTCAAAAGGAAAACTTTCGTTTGAAGTTTAGTGTAAATCGTGTTGAATTAACATGAAAAATATTAAATTAACCTTGTTTTCGTAGGATTTTAATATGAAATTTTTCTGTGCATGAGAATTGTATTCTACAAAATGGAGATTCCCAGCAAAAAATTACACATTACGATCAGAACTAGTTGCCATATAATAACTTACTTTTGTGATTGCCTAATTTCATTAATCGCTTACAAATCGCATTTCATAAAATTTAATGAAATGATGTACAAGTTGATTCTTTTAAATTTAATAGATTACGTGATTTGTATCGTAGGAAATTTCAAGTGATGAAGGCAGAGACACTGGTCACTGAACTACACCGGCTTCAGCGGATACTACAGTCAAATCCCGATAATTCGGACCCCGATAAATCTCAATTCCCGATAATTCGTAATAAACTGTGGGTGGGTCCCTTGAATAAATCTCGTTAATTCGTAAAATTTCCATACATTTTGGTAATTTTTTTTTTCAAATAAAATCTTCTTTACCTCTTACAAATCTTAGTTGTTTACTAACTATCACTTATATGTAATTCGTAATAAAAACAACAGAAACATGGAAAAAATTATTTTTTGTTCACCGCTATTTTTTTGCAAGAATTTTTGGTTTTGTTGGTGTGTGTTTGTTTATTTTATTAAAATCAGTTTGTTAATGAATAATGTTGTTTTTATCGTTTTAGTAAATAGATTGAAAAACCCTGTTAATTCGTATTTATTTTATTTTAAACCCGTTAAATCTAAACCACGCTAAGTCGAAAACCCCTATAATTCGTAAGAAATGGCCGGTCCCTTGCGATTACAAATTATCGGGACTTGACTGTAATTCTAATGCAACATCAGAGCACCCTCTTTCGTCGGTATTGTGTAGCTGATTTATCGGCGAAGTAAAATAACCATCTTTAAAGATTTACTACGTCTCTTTGACACCAGAGGCGCTGCAACACTGCATTATTAGAAACGTGAAAAAATAAAGCAGAGTTGTAAAGGAATGAAGCTTTCTTCTATCTCTTCCTGTCTTCTCTATAACTATAGCTTTCCTAAAGAATGTAATATCTAGTAATGGTAGTAGGCATTCATTGTCTGAGTATTACTTCTCTTTAAACAAAATCTTAAACAAATTTTAAATTTTGTTTCATTATTCGGATGAATATCGATTAATAAAATAAAGTAGAAGTAAGAAAGGAATACACTCAAGCTTTTTCTAACATAACAAGGTTCTAACGACTGATCTTGGTAGAGGAGACAAAAAAAAAACGTGCTTAGAAAATCATTTATTGAATTAAAAAAAAATTAACGGAAGTAATCATCATGTCACGACTTTTTATGTTTGAATTCAATACGAAAATTCAATTCAAAAATTCATTTCCATACCTGAATACTTAAATTGTTATTAAAAGAGCCTTATGACTTGTTGCCTTTTAAATATTCCTTAAATGGGTGTAGTGTATCATTTTGTCAATATTTTTTTCTCCTTGAATGCATCATCATTAAATTTAAGGAACGAGCTGATTATTTTCAAAAGTAATATTTTTACAACAGATGTACTCTTGTTAAAGTCATATTAAAGTCTCGTGTAATTGAATATTTTTATTTTGAAGCAATAAAATATTTACAGTATGTATAGGAAAAACCTAACTGGACAGTAAAATGCCACAGAAGCAATTCAATCGAATAAAAACCAACCAAAAGGGAATACGAGTATTAAGTGGGCAGCGAAGAACAACTGAATGGAAATGTGATCGTGTATCTGCTTATCTGACAGCATTTTTTCGCCTTCATTAATATTGCAGTATAAATGGATACAATTAAATAAATGGTTAGCAGTGCAGAGCTGATATCACTTTAATTTTTTCGAATGGTTAGGTACATATCTATCCTTACAGGCTACACTTATACTATACGCTCAGTTATTACATGTGCCGTTGTATTGTTTGCTGGCTTTAAGGTTGTGGCTTGCTTCATCATGCAAAGATCAAGGTCGAGCATTCAGAATCTTTAGGTTATTTCTGGTTTGTGCTAAGTTTTTGTTCTTGTTTTGAGAGTAACACTTCCTTGAAATTATTTTGCTATAAATATTGTGATCTATGTTGGAGTTAGATACAGTTTCCAGTAAACTTCTTACGAGGCATCATTCACCATACACATTGTGCTGGGAGTTGGTTGAAGGAAGCAGTAGTTAAGAAGTTTCTAAAGTTTCGGATTAAAATTAATATACTTAAAAATATTTGAAAATATGTGGTTATTTCTGTTAAGTTTGGTGGCGTTTGAAAGTGTTCAGTCAGCAACCATTGGTTATCCGTATCGTTCAGTATGGGCCTACAACCCACTTCAAACTGGTACTCTTCATGGTTATTTACGCTATTTGGACAATACTCCAGCTAATGGTTTAGTTGGTATCAGCAATCATCATGAGCCCGTTTATGCTGTACGACAGATTAAGTACTTCAATAGTGCTGCTCCCGCACTAGAAACACTTGCCAACAAAAATTCCGAGCAGATAATTCAAGCTCGTGAGACTTATTTACGTGCTGCATCTTTACAACAATATCAAAATTTGAAAAGTAGTATTGACGCTTTGAGAGCTGAGGGCAAAGAGCCGTCCGCAGAAAAGTTATCCAAGTTGAGAATGCTGGAAAAAATTGCTTTCAGCACAGATTTCTCTCCGATTCGTGAGCTGCCGGAATTAAAAAGTACTCTGCAAGATCTCGAAGCCAGTATCAGCGGTTTCAAAAGTGAATCTGTCCAACAAACATCGACTCAACAAGCCAATGTTGATCAAAGCCAAGGAGAGTTTAAGACTTATGTTGGCAACTCGAATATACCTCTAGTAACCGTAGACGAAACGCCAGAACAAAAACAAGCCCATGAAGATCATTTGCGTATTTATAATGAGCAAATTGCACATTTGAAAAAATTAGAATTGGAACATCAGAAATATGTCGAACAAGCCTCCTTAAGATCTGAAAATCCTCAAAAACCAAATGAACACAAGCTAAGCAAAGAGCAATTAGAAACCTCTAAGGATTTGGCAGAGTTGATACGTGCACAACAGGAGCATTCACGTCTGTGGAACGAAGCTAAGTTGCGTGCCGAGCAAACTGGTTATGAAAGTGGCGAAAAAGGAGTTCACGAAAGAGCCAACAAACAACAGATCTCTGCAATAACAAATGACCAAAAAATTAATAGTTTTAAGCAAACTATTCCAATTAGTCAGAACTCAGAAATTAAACAGTTCAACCAACAACAGTTTGAACATCAAAATGTAAAAAGTGCCAGTCCTTCTCTGGAACACTCACAACAGTTAAGTGATAAACCGATTTTACAACCTCAAGTGGTTGACACTCCCGAAGTAGTGCGTGCGCGTGAAGAGCATTTACGCATCGTTAATGAGGCCATTTCTAGAGCACAAGCTGAAACACAACAACAAAATGTTGAATCTATTAACCAAAAGGAAAATGCTAAGAGTCTTTTAGAATCACTCGGTCCACAAATTCCAACTGAACAAGCACAAAATCTAAAAGGTTCCTCTTTTGCATTAAACTACAGATCAGAACAATCTTCTGTAGAAGAAACTCCAGAAGTTAAAAAGGCACGCGAAGAACATTTACGTTTAGTGCAAGAGGCAAACGAGAGAGCGCAATTTGTCGAACAACAGGAATTGAAGTATAAACATGAAGCTCAAACTCCCATCTTGAAGTCACAATATCAACATCCACATAATGCTGTTAATCAACCGGAAATCTCACAAAATGTTTTTAAAACACGCGGGGAACAGTTGGACCAAATTGAGCAAGGTATATTTTTTCCATCCACAACGCAACAGCAACAGCAACCATCTGCTGAAAGCCAAGTTGTTGGGGAAACTGCTGAAGTCCAACGTGCACGAGAAGAACATTTGCGCATTTTTAATGCCATAAAGTCTCATCACGCTGAACAGGAAAAAGTTAAAGAAAACAGTCGAAGTTTCCCTCATACGTCTTCGGAGCAAAATCCTATTATGGACCTTGCGATCGGGGAAGAACAACTTTTGGAACTAGAGCGCTTGCGTGAAGCAGAACGCTTGCAAAAGGAACAACAACAGCTGGAAATCGATCTTTTGCGTGAAGCTGAACGTTTAGCTGATGAAAAGCGTCAAATGGAAGCTGAACTTATGCGCCTTAGATTAGAAGATGAACAACGCCTAGCAATGGAACGTCAGTTGGAAGAGAAACGTTTGCAACAAGAACAGGAAGAATTACAAAAACTAAGAAATGGAGAATATCAAGAAATCGTAATACAAAATGATTCCATCGATCAGCAACAACCACAAATATCAACAATCTCTAACTCAGATTTTGGCCAAGCACGCAGTCAGCAAAACACAGAAGCCGTTGAACAACAAAGTCAACAATATGTTGGTAACCCATTTTCGAAAATCGCTCAAATTTTAAGTGAACCCGTTAATCATGCAGACTACACTTCTGTTAGTCAGCAGAGTTCCCTGCTCAAAACCACTCCCATACAGGTTCCAACTCATATTCATCAACACAATGCAGTAGCTTCAAACAGTGCTGTGATAGCAAGCGATAGCAACGCACGCTATATTCCGTCCTCACAGCATTCCAGTGGAAGTAAACAACAGTACATCAAGGATGACAATGTTAAGTACAACTACCACAATACTGCCAGTTCACAACCGGCTGATACAGCTGTAGCTCTTATTGCCCTCGAAAAGGCAACAAATGACCACTTCCGAGCTCATGAGCTGGCTTTGGAACAGCTACGTTTGGCTAGACTTCAGAACCAAGCCATCAAAGATTGCAATTAGATCAGAAGGTTTACCGATTTTTACTTTTTTTAAGTTTTTGTGTTCAAAAAAAAGAATTCAGATGTTTGTTAAGATTTAATTAAAATTTAATTTGAAGGATTTATCATTTAGTTTTTAAGTATTGCAAACAAATAAATGCAAATTAGTTTGAAAAACTACAAAAATTAACAGTAATTCAAATTTTAATTACACTATGCAACAAAAAAAAATTAACCACTAAAATAAGATGTTTTCTTAGCTAATTAAAGGTGGAAGTACATACCACGCGTTACGCGGCAACGCTTTTCTGGCTTGTTAAACGTTTAACCCTATACAAATGGAAAGTTACACAACATTTTGAGGTTTTTTTAGTTGTAAAATTTATAGCCTTTGTCGGCTATTTTTTTTGTCTTGCATTTACGTTTCATATTTCTTTAAATCTGTAATGCAGTTTTTATCCATTGTTTAATGAAAAATTAATTTTTAATCATTTATGAATCTGGCAACACTAGCTTTCATTTTGTATACAACGCGTGAAAGTTGAAGCATGTTCAACTTTTTGCGAAGTACGCGCGTCGCAAACTTCTGTATGTAACTTGCCTTATGAAAACACACTATTTCAACTTTTTTGACAGCCGTGTGTATCGCACTAGCGCATTGAACGCGTTACTTCCACTTTAAGGGTCGCTGAACACGAATATGGCACTCATTTATTTTTCTAAAGAAGCGTTTTCGAAATATTCGCGAAAAACTTGTTTTTTTGCAGTTTACAAAGGTATTGCCAAAGATCTTGAGAACTGTTGCTTAAAATTTAGCAACTTTGCTAAGATATGTTTTTCTTTTAACACCCAATATTTTTTATGTGTTGATCGGATAAAAATTCACTGAGTTACGGGTCTTTAGATTTAAAAAATAAATTTAAGTTTTTATGATTTTTTTTAATTCAGTATTTTAAGTCTCTGTCCAGATTTGCAATTTTTGTTGCAGCAATTCTTGAGTTTATTGGTGAGAGAGGTGAGAAGATTGGGGAGGGATACACAGTTCCATGTGCTCGACAATTCTCTTTTGCTTTGAAATTCTCACTTTTTAATTTAAATGTATTAGACGTTTTATTTTAGTTTCTTCCTTCAGTTGTTTTAAAAACACAAAATATAAAAAAATTAAATAGAATTGTTAATTTTTCAAAGAAATTGTGGTGCAAAAGATTTTTTTAATACATAATTGCAAAACTAGAATTTCATAATGCAATTTCAAAGTTGAATTTAAAAAAATTGCAGCAGCAAAAATTGCAAATCTGGACTAGGACTAAATTGCGCCCTTAACGCAAAAAAAGTTCTAAAATTTATTTTAAACCTGTATCGTAAATAAAATGTTGTAGCTCATTTATTAAGCGTAAAATTATTATTATGGGGCAAAAAATTAAAAAGTTACGACATATTTACTGAATATATCCGACTATGAATTTTGGGATGTTTTCAATAAAAATTTAAAACTTTTTTCAATCTAAAGGGCAGTAAATCAGTGAATATTTAGCCGATAAACACACTAAATATATATGGGGTGATAAAAGAATAACATATCTTTTCAGCAGTGTAAAATTTTATTATTTCGGTGCAATTTTTTATTTTTTAATCCCGGGATTTTCGGAATTCAGTCAATACCGAAATCCCTGAATTTCAAAAAATTTCAGGATTATTTGAAATCCCGAAACCTGGGATCGTAAGAACCAGTCTCGATTGGCGTCCCTAGTATATAGATCGATATAGATTAAAAATTTTAACCATCTGCTATTGCTGCCATCTTGTAAAATTAATACGCCCACACGCATTTGATTAGATTTCTGTACAAAAATAATATTTTTTTTGAAAGAGAAGTAAGTAACACTCATGCCATGAATGCCTATTAGAAAGTTCATTATTTTACAACTCAGCGATTTGCACGTTTTTTACGGTTCCGTACACCAAAGGTGAAAAAAGGACCCTATTGTTTTCGCTACGCTGTCCGTCTCTCCGTCACACGGTATTTTCTCAGGAACCGTAAGAGCTACGGACCTGAAATTTGGACAGAGTATGTAGAACCTTCGCCGCTACAACAACAAATACATGAGAATTAAAAATTAAAGGGTGTTAACGAAAAATGTTAAAATCCCATATAATATAAATATAATTGTATTTACATATCGTTAACTTAATACGAAAAGGCCCCAACTCATGTTTGTCATAGTTTACAGGAGAAGGAAAAAACTAAATAAAAAAGATGCAATATTGATACAAAATTTTTTTAAGCGCAGTTTTTATTAAATAGACTTTACAAATTTAGTGTTGTATTAGTTTTATTAATATAAATGAGGTGTATCTAGTAATAATCTATCGAAATATGTTAAAATATCAATTTCGAAAAATTATGAGTTGGGGCCTCTTCGTATTAAGTTAACGATATGTATACTGAAACTTGTAAAATTAGTGCATTTTTATACAGACTACAACAATAAACACTAAAATTTAAAAAAATTTAAATTAAAGGGTGGTCTATCAGTTAATGCAATTTTGACTATGAATTTTGACAAATTGCTATATATTGGAGACCGTAAGAGGTAAACTCTTGAAATTTTCAAAAACGGTAAAACTAAAAAATCCGGAAATTATATTTTATTCTAGCACTAAAATAAATCGCCAAATTCGAAAAAATTGCCCAAATAAAAAAAATCGATAAACATAAAAAAACACAAAAAACCGAAAAAAATCGCCAAAACACGAAAAATGCGCCAAAACCAAAATAATTGTTTAAAAAACAAACAAAAAATCACCTCTACGAAAAAAACGCCAAAATTAAAAAAATCCCCAAAACGAGAAAAAAGTGCCAAAACTAAAAAAATTGCCAAAATAAAAGAAAAACGCTAAACAACGAAAAAATCATAAAAACCAAAAAAACAATCACCTCTATGAAAACAACGGCAAAATTAAAAAAAATCACCATAATAAAGAAAATCGCCAAAATTAAAAAAACTTCAAAAACCAAAAAAAATCGCCAAAACGAGAAAAAAAGTGCCAAAATTCAGAAAACTCCAATAAACTCATATAACCCCGAAACTAAAAAAACGCTTAAAACCGAAAAACCCAAAAACTAAAAAAATGCCAAAACTATAGATTATATTGGCTAAAGTTCGTATTGAATTACATATCTCGTGTCCGTACGGAACCCTTCGTGCGCGGGTCAAAGCCGCGCTTCACTGAATTTATTTAATAATTCATAGTTGCAGCACCTCTGGTATCAATGAGGTGTATTAAATTTTTGAAACTGTGTTTGGCAGCCATTTTATTGGTTATTTTACTTCGCCAATGATTTTGCTACACAATAGCGACGAAGGAGGGCGCACTGATGTTACATTAAGTAAGGCCGAATCGTGTTGCAAAAAACTCTCAGTAGAAAAAAGTTTGTACGGAAAAACCGTCCGTTCGGAAACAATGGTTGATTCCAGATTAAAAGGGCGGTATCTTTTATTTAAAAAAAAATCACTCTTACTAATTGTAGAAGGAATTGCACTTTCCACCTCGTATAAATCGACGGTGTTGAAAGTACCCTGTAAATTGCATTATTAGAGGATTAGCTAGACATTTTATAAATGTACCTTTCAATAAGGCGAAATTTTTTTATTCTTTGGAAGACTATCCCCAAAAAATTGCTTCTTCCAAAAATATGAATATTCTCCTTCCCGCTGTTTCCAAACAGCTTAACGCGATTTTTTTTAAAGTGGCCAACTTTTCATTACCAATTATTGAGCTCTCCTATTAAGCGGGGTACGAGTTATTGGGATTCTACTGTACATATAGATATCGTCAGCTGAAATCCAAAAGTCACATTACTATCAAAAACTTCAAAATCGCAATTTTAATTAATTATTGGGTATTACATCGTAGCGCAGGTTCTTACAAATTTTCAAACCAATATTATAATAAAAATTAAAAATCAGAAATAATTTCTTAATCGGTTCAGTAATTTCACATAATTAATAAAAATGTTATTCAATAAGAATTGAAATAATTGAACTTAACTAAGCCCGATCAAGAAATTATTTCTGATTAAAATTCACTACAATTCAATTAAATCTAAGTATTACTCAAAAATTAGAAATTTTAATAACCCCAGAATAAATCTCGAAAATATGTTATATCTTCTAATAACACTCTCGATCAAGTCATCTTTCAAAAATAAAAAAATAATAAAAAATAAACTAAATCAAATCGGTACGGCTGGCCGTCTGCAAGTGGACTCGTACGTATGTACGAAAATCAAATTTTTATTTAATATATACATACATATATCGTTAGCTGAAATGCAAAATCACTTAACTACACTTCTTGAAGTTTTATAGGAAAATAAAAAAATAATTATTCAAGTGACTGAAGTAAATTTTAATTTTCAATTCGGCTGATTTTTAATTCGCGACTGTGTGTATGTGTGTATACACACAGATACACAAACACACACTACAAAATTATAACACCCCCTTTTTGGTCACGAATTAAAAATCAGCCGAATTGAAAATTAAAATTTACTTCAGTCACTTGAATAATTATTTTTTTTTGATATTCCTATAAAATTTCAACAAGTGTACTGAAGTGATTTTGCATTTCAGCTAACGATATATGTATGTATATATTAAATAAAAATTTGATTTTCTTAAAGCTTAAATTATTAAATTTTTATTACAATTTTAACATTCAGTTAACAGTTAGGGACATACGTATGTATAAAAAGCTGCCTCCCCCCCCCAAATTTATGCTGCTTTAATAGGTTCCTAAATCCACATGTGCATTTCATTTGTTTTTAGTGTTGTAAAGATTCCATCATGCATTATCACCACTACTTTTGCGTTCGTTCTCACTGTGCGTTGCTTGCCGTACACATTAGTGGCCTGCGTAAGCAGTCTTGAAATGTAAATACGTCATGTTTTTTAAATGTATTCTCGTGGCATGCATTATACTAAGCCAATAATAAATGCTGTCGTACTATAAACGAAGCACGATGGTTGCA
Source organism: Tachina fera (assembly GCA_905220375.1). Lineage (NCBI taxonomy): Eukaryota > Metazoa > Arthropoda > Insecta > Diptera > Tachinidae > Tachina > Tachina fera. The sequence goes on along the minus strand of LR999967.1, from coordinate 94,023,783 downwards.
TTGGTGTACTTGTATATGACTGTTAACAAGCGATGTCGCCAAGACGTCTTGTTTAAACAAACAATGCATAGAAGTATTATTGATACATGCGTGTTTGTTATTTTGCATATTGTACGTTTGGGTGTGTGTGTAAGACTTAGATGGTAAGCTATTATGTTTGTGTTTAAGGGAGGTTTTTTAACACAAGCGCATACAACTCATGTAAATGCATGTGTGCGTTTGTATGTGCGCAGAAATATAAGAGAGCATACTCAAATTATGTAGGTATGTATGTATTTACATGCATGACGTTAGTATAGGCGTCAATGGGCGCATTCATAAGAAGTAGCTGTTGAGCTCAACAGTTGTGAAACTGCTGGTAACTGTTGGCCCCAACAGCTACTTCTCAGAAACGGCTTGATGCATATAATGTAATTGTATATCTTTATTTCGTTACTTCATCGCATTTGTAATGCAAAACTTAACAAATATTTATTGCTGCCACCTAACAAAGCATATAAAAGAAATAGCTCTATTTGACCAGCTGTTCAAGCTGAGCACAACGTGTTGACTATAGGTAGCGAACAAATTTTATGATGGAAAATTACTCAACTGTTGAGTGGAGCAGAGATACTCAAGTATGCGTTTCTAAGACAAACACTCAACGGTTGCGCAACTGTTACGTCTTATGAATGCGACCAATGAGAGAAAAAAGTACAAGCACCACAATTTCTTTAGTGAGGAATTATTTTCTTCTTTACTCTTATACATACCTGCAATAAGTTAAACAAATGTATTGCCGAACACGTTGTTTAGCGTTTGTTTCAGAAGATTTCACTATAGTAAAGCATTTGAAATTGCCCTCATGTCTTAAAAGATCTTATAAGACGTCTTTTGCAGGTCTTTAGTACACATATACAAACTATGTTTTACATTTAATGAGGGGTTTCATCAGAATGTTCAAAAGTCTAGAAAACTGTGCAATTTTTCATTTTTACGCTCTCGTAAATAAAATGTCAAAAATTGTATAAAAATTTATTTATTCAAAGCTGTTAAGTTTGCCCAATAATTTTGATTCGTAAACTTAAGCTGTGCAATTGTGGATTTTGTTTGTACACAACAACTTCTTGCTTTTTTTGGCTGTCTTTAGACATTTTTAGAGACACATATTCACACACACACACAATTTTTTATCAAAATAGAAATACGTATATAAATATGTTTTTAAATTAAAAATTTTTGGAAATTTTCTTGTTTAATTTTTATTAAATAAACTTTTTAAAGTTTGTTTCATGAAACAAGTCTCGCAAGTTTGCCCAATTACACAAATGTCAATTTTAGGAGTTCTCATGAAACCCCTTATTGTTTTATTATTTTTAACATTATGATTATGTAGTAAATGTCTTGTTCCCTCCCAAGATTTTCATAAAGACTTCTTTTAATTTATTATATAATTTAATGTGTCGTTTATTTTAGTACGTAATTGCACGTTATGATGGTGTAACTTGATGCTCTCAATTAACTGAAAAACATTTATACTCTACAAGATTACAAGACATCCTGCCAGAGAATTAATTTGCAGTTGAATGATTAGTAAGTAAAAAGACTTGCTTGGCTTGTCACATAGAGACCAAGGTCGATTTTAAAACTTTCATACTCGTATTCACACATTTTATTAAGAAAACATGTTTTTTTTGTTCAGAAATGTTCTCGTCTCCTTTGGAGATCTTGACTATAAATATTGTGGTGAATGCAAGATTATATCACAGTTTCCCATTGCTTACCGGGCGAACAAATTAAAAAGTTTTTTGGTTTGTTTTAAGTAGAAGTGAAAAAAATCATGTTGTTACATTTGTGTAGTATATTAGCACTTGGTAGTGTTCAATCTCTAAGCATTGGTTATCCCTATCGCACATTGTTGAGCCAGGATTCGATTCGAGTGCAAGAGAAGGTGTTAAACCCGCAAGGCTTTTTAATTTATTTGGATAACAGTGGAATTGAACGTGTAGTAAGCTACAATTATCTTGAACCTGTTTATGCAGTGCGGCGAATTAATTTCCTAAGCAATGCATCACCTATAATTCAAAAATTTTTTGTTGGAGACAATTTAAGTGAAATTAATGAAGCTAGAGAAGCACATTTTCGAGCTTGGTCTTTACAACAATATCAAGCCTTAAAAAGAGAAATAGATTTCTTGAGAGGTGAGGGTAAAGAACCTTCAATGGAAATGGCGTTAAAATTTATACCACTCGAAAAAATTGCTTTAACCTCAGATTACTCAACAATAGCTGATTTACCGGAAATAAAACATATACGGGAAGAGCATTTGAATATTTGGAAGCAAATTTCACCGGCAAATGACGAACAAATTAAATTGGAAACTAAAAGTTCTGTCAATAATTCAAAATCATCTGCCAAAGAAACCAATGAAGAGCTTAAACAATTGGAATTTCGGCAACACAACTCACAAAAACTTAATCAAGATCAATTTGTTATGACTAAGGTCTCGAATGAAGTAAAAAATGTGAATACTGAAGCCAGATTTTCCCCTGAAAGCGACAATAAAAGTGAACTTGTAACACTAAAACATAATATTGAAATTAATGATCCACTTAATTTACGAGTACAAAGCCAAGAAGAAAGTTTATTTTCTACAATTCCCACAATTGATACAGAAAACTTAGAAAAATTAATAGCAACTGGGAGTCCCTTAGAAAAATTAGATGAACAAACAATTAAAAGCACTACAGCAGATATTAAGAAAGAAAATGAAGAAAAACTTAGTGAAGCAAATTCCATACAAGAACAACCATCACCGCTGGCTGGTACTTCAGAAATATTGAAAACTAACCAGAACAACTCACTTTTGGAAACGGAATCAAAGGAACAAATAAACAGACTAGAGAAAGTGCATTCTGAAGTAGAAAAACTCATTTCGACAGCTCCTACAATTTACGTGCCACAGCAGGTTGTTGATACCGTCGAGGTGATGCGTGCACGAGATGAGCATTTAAAAATTGTTCATGAAGCCATTCAAAAAGTAAAACTCGCTCACGAACAAGAACAACAGAGGAATAGTGCAACAAAGCTGCCAGACAGCATTTCAAATGCAACGAGAATTGACGTTAGTGAATAAATGAAAAGACAATTTTAAATGAAAATAAATGTTTTTATAATTACACTGAAAAACTTTAGCTATATTAAGTCGATCATAGCAAACTTATTTATTAGGAATTCGATTCTAGGTCTTTTGATGAGCTGTTGGTATTCTTGACTGAAGCCAAGAAATTGAATTTTAAAAATGAGTTGAAGGAGTCCTACGGCGTTTTTGAATATCGAATAATACTCGTATCACAAAAATTGCGATCGTAAAGTTTCCATCCCGGTTGAAATTGTTTTCGTTTTCCTCTTTATTGTTCTTACACCATCATAAAAAATGCAGTTTTTAAATACTTTGCAACTAATCAAAAACATCAAAATATTGTTTTATACCATGAAAAAAACTAAAAAAGATTTGCAAAAATATATATTTATTTTAAAATATGCAAAAATACGCACTAACAAATCAATGCCATTTTTTCCGCAAATTTGTTGATTCGCAAAGATATTTTAGTTACGTTGAACTTACGAAAAACGACAGAAAAAATGTATTTACCAGTGTAGGGATATGGCTATTCTTAAATTGTACCACGAAAATGGTATAATTGTACCAAATTAACTGCAATTGTACCAAAATGTAGCCATCTGCTAACTAAGCATACACAATAAGAATTCATAACAATTTTTCGTTTATTGAAAACAAAAACATAAAGAAATTAATTAATAGTGGGTACACACTTTGCAAAGTGTTTCCGCAACAAGTTTATATTACACGCTGCATGCTTTGATACTGCAACCTACAATGCGACCTATAAACATAAAATCATTTTGATATTTTCGAAACTTCGAATGCAATTTCGAACGCAACTGTAAACAAGACTACACACTGTGCGACCGACAATGCAACCTGCCTAGTTGCATAAACAAGTTCCTAAGTCTGTACCTACCATAAAGAACTGGGACAAGTGCTGCCAAAATAAATGAAAAATATTAGCATAAGTGATTAGATCAGTGTTAATCCCAGATAATACTATCGGCACAATATACCGATATTCGTCGGCTCACCGCAACAAAGTCGTAAGTAATAAACCAAAACGGCTTTATTTATCAATTAATTGTGAAATAAGTCTATATGATTTTATTACCACTGCAGTGTGGTGCAATTATGTCCTTATATTTCAATTAGTTCAGAAATAAGGCCAATTTAGCTTATTTCTTATGACTTTATTTCAGTAAGCCAACGAAAATTGGTACATTGTGCCGATAGTGGGATCTCGGCTTCAGGCAACCATGTTAGGAGAAATTATTATTACTGTAATGCAAAGCACAAATTGTTTAAAATTGTACCACTGAAGTATCAGTGAAGTGTACCAGTGTACGAAGGCAAATGTAATTGTACCAAATTTGGTACAATTGTACCACAAATCCCAACAGTGGTATTTACATGAAAATCCTGAGAGTAGTAAGGGCCTTCATAATAAAAATTTTTAGTTTTTGAAAAATAGAAAAAATTAAAGTAATTTCGAAGGTGTTTTATCAATAGTAGTGAGAAGCTATGATGCGTGTAATGACGTGAGCGTGAGTGATATAAAAATTATTTCTTAGTGAAATTAAATGATGATAACTTTAAGGACATGAAGAGGGAGGCTTCCGTAGTTTGATTTCAAAAAATTATTTCAATCGGTCCTGCAATTTGGTTGTGATTAATGAGTAAAATTTTCCAAGTGCATCGCTTTAATTAAAAAAAACACTAAAGTTATATACAGACGGTTGTCAGATCTTACAATATTGCCAGTAAAATGTGCTAAAAATTTCTTATAACCGTGAGAACTGGTAATTTTTGTCAGACGTCGTGGCCAGAAAAAGCATTGTCAGTCCATTGCAAGACTAGCAGCTGACAACTAAATTTTAGACATCTAATAATCGTGTGAACACACTGTACAATTATTGCCAGATATTTGTCAGACATTTTAATATTGTAAGATGTGCGAAGTTTATGCATCTGGCAATGGCGTCATTGTAAAAGAAAACTTTCTATAGGCAACACTGCACGCACTTGATTTTAAAGAAAAAAATATACAATAACAAAATGTAAGCAGATAAAATCATTGCAATTGCTTTTTTATGGTCCATAATATAATTTATATTTTCTTTTTACATTCATAACAAATGCTTTGAGTCTGGCAACGCATAACAAGAGATCTGACAATTTTTGCGTATTACAATTTTTTTTTCGGAAGACTATTTAATTTTCTATACAATTTTTGACATTTTATTTACGAGAGTGTAAAAACAATTGCACATTTTACGAGACTTTTGAACAGTCCCATGAAAACCCTTAATATGTTGTTTGAGTGTGTTGGTGTTTATTTGCTTTTTTCATACCCTGTCGGAAATTACGTTAACTTTAAACTAACTTTAAGCTAACTATTTCGCAACTGGTATTGGCTGACACTTGAAATACTTTTCAATGTAATCAATCAATCAAGGTAATCAACTGCCAATAGTCTCACTCTGCATTACTTTCAGCTAACTTAAATTTGTTTTTTAAAGCACCTATTGAAGTCAGTAAATTAAAAAAATGTTCTGCGGTTCGAACATGTATCATGTATCATGTATTCGAATCCTGGAGTAAAGTCAAAGTATTTCGTATTTTTTTTAAATAAAACTTTTCAAAACAATTTTATGTTAAATAATCAATGAAATAATGTTGAATTAAAATTTTATTCATGCTGGTACAAATTTAGTGTGTATCTAAAGAATATTTAAAGTTGTTGTGAATGCAGGGGTAAGTACGGTAACTACCACGCGATGAATTCCGAGTTGAAATCTTGGACGAGGAAGCCAATTTATACACAAACAAAAATTTTTTTGATGTCTATGTTAACCAGACGGAAGTTAAATGATTAATAAATACATTTACTACATTAATTTAAATTCATGTTGTTCTAACTTGAAATAACTTTTATTCAACGATTTTTCATTTCGAATTTAACAGTACATAAATGTTAAATCAACATGAAATAAAGTTATTTCAAAAGGAAAAATTTTTTTTTGAATTACTATACATCATGTTACATTAACATGAAACACATGTGATACAAAATCATTGCCGAAAAAGATTAGAACAACATTTTTTATGTAGATATTAAGTTGAAATTTATATGTGTGTTGAACCGTCCGTAATAATTACATGGAACATTGAAAATGTGATTTAGATGGCAAAAAAAATATAACCAACAAGCAAGCATATTAAAAAAATAAATTTAGTATTAAAATATGCCCTAAAAACGTACATTATGCTCTACAAATTTTAAAGTATGCTAAAAACATGGGTTTAAAAGGTAAAAATATGCAAAAATATGCACTAAAAAATCCATGCCAAAATTCATAAAAAGTTCTGAAACCGAGAAATATCTTGCACCCGTATTAATACGTCATACAAGAAAAAACATGCAATTTCATATTTGTGTTTTCCCTGATTATTATTATTTATACGGAAATTGTGGTATTTTTTTGAAGATTTTTTTAAGAGTTTAGGGAGCAAAAACTCGGCGACGTGATTGACTTTATTTTGATTAAATATAAATATTGAAATTAATGTCTCATTATAATTATTTACGAGTAATATAATTATTTCCAACAACATCTTCATTTTTTCAGATATTTAGATGTAGGGTATATATAGCATTCGGTACACACCAGTTTAGCGATCTCAACTGCTTCATTTTCATTCTGAGTTGATTTGAGCGATAATAATTCATGTATTTTGTTGCGGTTTGTTTGTATAATTTTGTATGTCACTTGGCGGACATTTACATATCTTTGGATATTGAAGTATTTTTCATTTATTAGTTTTATGATAATTTGTGAGTAGGGCCGTCAAAAAAAGTAAAACAGTTATTCATGGTCATGTGATTCGGAGCGAAGACCTTTATTTTATTTTTATTTTGTTATTTATAGTCATATGTGAGTATTTCCAGCATTTACGATGGAACGATGGATGTGTTTGTTTCTGTACTCCGTATGAATTTGAATTATGAATTTGAATTATTTGTGCAGTTGGCATTATGTATTCGTTAGATATTCAAGTTTCTGTGTATGACACATATTTCAACATGCAATGATTTAATTTAACTTGAAGATGATTTATTTCCTCATTTTAAAATTGCAAATTGTATGTGCGTATTTTTAGTGTAATTTTAGCATCAATCCTTAATTAAAAAAATTGGAATACTAAACGCTAATTATTTTTAAATAAATTCAAAGTGGGTTATTGAACCCTGATTTAAGAACGTCAAGCTTCGACTGGGGGTATAACCTTCACCCAAAGAAAATATTCGTATTCAATTGCATTTAATGTTAAGAGAAGGGGATTTCTTAAAGAGGGGAAAAACGTGTTAAAACAAATTTGTATTACCTTTCGATTATTATTTACATTTCCATTTCACCTAAAATTTTTTTTTAATTATTTATAATTTCGATTAATAGCGACAAGTCATTTAACATATTAAATAACTATTAAAGGTTAGTGCAATGAAAATTTTACAAAAGCATCTTGGTGAGAAATGGTCTATGATTTCAGATAGGAATCACTACTTAAAAATTATTTATTCTATAAATAAAACTTTCTAGAAAAATCAGCTCCATTGTCATAATATTAAAAATTTTCAAACAAAAATGAGCCCAAATAAAAAGTAATACAATGACAATTAACCTCTAAAAGTTTCACAAAAAATTAACAAATTGGTAAAAACTTTGTAAAAAACGATTCACACTATGCAACCAACATCATCAATCAACCAGAATATATCAAAATATTTTGAAACCTCGAATGCAACACGAAATGAGATTCTAAAACACGACTACACACACTGCAACCAACAAAAAAACATAAACATCTTGCAAAGTAAGATGAGTGTCACAACTTTGAGTAGGCATCACTGCTTTATTTGAGCAGCCATTTAACAGCTGATAGTTGCTTTTTGTTTAGTTTGCTTTAAAATTTCATTATGAGTCGACTTACAGCAGAGCCACGCTTGCAAATTGTTGAAATTTTTAATCAAAATAATTATTCTATTCGTCAAACTCATCGTGCACTTATTCCATTTTCTATTTTATGGCTCACATAATTGATGAAGCCCATTTTTGGTTGAATGGGTACGTAAATAAGCAGAATTATCCCATTAGGATTAAAGAGAATCCACAAGCTTTTGTCGAAACACCATTACATCCACAGAAAATTACTGCTTGGTGCGCTTTATGGGCTGGCAGAGTCATTGGCCCATACATATGTCCTCAAAAATGATGATGGTCAGAATGCAAAAAGTTGTTGGAAACTGGTATTCCAGGTATTCCGCCTTCAGAAATCATATTTAAACATTAATTTCATAAAATTTTCTTGCCAATAAAGCCCGGTTAGTTAAAATTAAAAATATACTTCCTTGTTTTATTATGATTTAAACTTATGTCACTTTATAAAAAAACACCCTTTATACAGGGTGGCGCAAAAGTAACCTTCCGATGTTATTTGGCTGTAATTTAAAAAAAAATTAAAAACTTTGATTCTTCTTGTGGATTATTTTTATTTGGTCTTTTAATTTTTTTACATCAAGTCGAGAATATGATGTCATGTAAATGGCCGCCGCCACAGTTGATTGTCATTTGAGCCCTTTTTATGGCATTTTCCATCACTTTGGCGAAAACTTCCGGTGATAGGCCCTCACATTCTTGACGGATGTTGTCTTTAAGTGCTACAAGAGGCTGAGGCTTGTTGACATATACCAAAAATACTTCAAAAAGCCCCACAAAATGAAGTGGGACGAAAGAAAGAAGAAAAGACAAAATTCACGCTGTGCCAAAGTCACCGACCGATTATTGGTCAAATAGTCACCAATATTCCGCGTTCTGGAGCAGTGTAGCGTAACATTGTTTATGTACGTGTATTTCGCATGTGTTTACTACACAAATGTCAAAACAGAACTGACATTAGGCGCCAATCGCAAAGTTTATAGCATTTTCTGATAGGAGGATTACTTTTGCGCCACGTTGTATATGTACCTAACCAAAGTGTGACGGGCATGAATATAATTTCACAAACCGTTGTGTTCAGCCCTAATAACCAATTCATCTTCTATATTTTTTACACACATATGCATAAGAATATATAGATTTTTTACAATTATTTGTACCTTAGGCGCCACTGTGCGACGAGAGTGAGATACAATTAGATGCACGGTAATTTTTCAACAAGACTGTAATTCAAAATAAATTTTTGTTATCATAAACTAAATGTTTTCAGGACTGGTGTGGGAAAAATAATCTATTCCAATCAATTTTGATCAAAATATTTTATATTCTTTATTTTGTTCAGAGGTAAAATTTTTCTCATGGCCAAATTACTTGATTTAATCGGCGTATTCGGTATGAAATTTTTTTTGGGTCACTGCTTAAAGCATTTTATAATAATATAAACTCATCATTATACCAGATGTTAACAATTGCCAATTAATGATTCACAATTCAAGTAGAAATTATATTTAGAACTGCAGACAAAATATTAATAGAAAAAAGGTTTATAAACAGAAATTAAACTCTTTATATGTATTTATTATCTGTAGTTGTTATTATTTGCACTTTGCGATAACAAATGAGAGATAACAGCCACACGCTTAGTTGAGGTAGGTGTGTCTGCCGTCTTTAAAGTAAACCAAATAAAATGATGAAATTCTTCGAAAACATACGAATGAAAAAAAAATTTTTTTTGTTGGTTGGATTTACTTGACGACATAATTGCATTACAATTAACACATGCCGAGAAATTACCTAATAAATTATTAAAAGCATTATAATTTTTTGCAGAAATTATTAATGAGTGTATGAGTGAATCACTCAACTGCTGGTCTGATTGTTAGTTTCTATAATTCAATTATAATGAAAAACTTGTTGGGGAAATTTATTTTAATAATTTAACTACGAGTAGTTTGAAAGACAATTCAAAATGCAAACTAAAAAATTCAAATTGCCCCATTGTGTTACCAGTAGTTACTTGGAAAATTCGTAAATTTTAAGCCGATTATTTTAAAAACCGATAAGAGTGCTGTTAGAAATATTCGAGATTATAGAACTAAACTTTTTTTTAAATTAATTAACCCTTCTGAGTCATGTAGGTCAAAATAGTCCTTAATTTTTTTACAGATGTGTATTTCAAATTATTATTTGTAGAAATTTTTAGCTTTTCCCCAGGCTATAAAGTCTAGTTTAATTTTTCTTCTCTTCTTTAGAAACTCGCATTAATTAATAAAAAATATTTCATTCAATAAGAGTTGAGATTTCTGAACTTAAGCCCGAATAAGAAATTATTTCTGATTATAATTATTTTTTTTTTAATTTCGAAAATTAAAACTTCAAAAATACTTTATGGCCGAAAACATTAATATTAAGAGACCATTGAAAAATTCGCGAATTTTTTAATGAATTATTTGGTAAATAGGAGAATTTTGCAATACATATTTGAATTTTGACGACCCCAGTCGGACACGGGTTGAACTAGCTTGATTTAGCACAAATTTATTTTTAGTCTAAGTTTTAAAATAATTTTATTTTTCTTTTACGAAAATTCAAAGTTTATATTTCTCATACATTCTAAAGCAGCGACCCTAGTAAACATACATACAAACATATGTATGTGTTACGGTATTCAATCGGTTAATCGTTAATCGGTTAACAGGTTAATTGCTACCCCATTACCTGATCCGTTAATTTAAAATCGCCTTTTTTCGATTAACGGTTAAACCGGTTAATTTCAGTCGATTAACCGACGTAACAAATTTTTTCATATTTTTTAGTATTCCAACTTATTTTTTGTGTGAATAATTATTTGTTTATTCTCACTTACAAAAGGTGAGTGTTTAGAAATTAATTCTCATACAAACAAAGAAGTGTATGTTCAGTGTGCAGTTCATTTAAGTAAAACCTCAAAATATTTAAACATAGCTGGTACTCTAACTAGAGAGTATTATTAAGTTTGTATTTAATAATTTAATAAAAGGCAATAGTACCATTGCCAACGATTTAATTAAGGCTTAGATTTAATGAGAGACAGTACAAAAACGAAAGCTAAGATATTAACTTTTTTGCAGAATATTTGTCGCTGAGCTCTGTCATTATGAGTTAGATGATGACCCGCCAACTATTGATAATATTACAAGAAATGTTGTAAACAAAATTAACCGAATTTGTTTAAGAATTATTATTTGTGTTTTTGGTTTTACCAATAAACTCAAATTAATAAATAATTTATGCACTTTTATTTGTTGAAAACATTTGATTTATGGAAAAACTTTATTAATCGGTTAACCGGTTAATACCAAAAATACACCGATTATTAACCGATAAAGCAAACACCTCGATTAATTAATCGAGCGATTAATCGATTAAATGAACACCCTAGTATGTATATAAATTTGAGCTGCCCAAAAAATCACCAGAGTGCCGAACATCAATCGGCTTCTTATGAAATGAATACACAAATACGTGAATATATTACCGTCGTGTCTCTCGCGTTGACCAGCTCTGATGTAAATATAGTTTGTTATAAAAATAAAATATTTTTAATACAAGGGCCGAAATAATGACAGCACTTTTAAATATATACCTCTGGCAGAAATGTCAATTTATTTCCTCCCAAACACAATCGTGCTTGTTAGTTAGTGTATGCTTTAATACTCATATTCGTTTAAGTATCGATAAGTATCTAATGAGTATTAAAATGTACCTCTTTGTCTTTCTCTGGTACCTATGAACAATGTAAAGGTACGCTCGCCAGCCCATTATTGGTTTGGAGCATATGCCAAAAAGTCGGAATGGAGATAAACGACAAAGAAGGTTTACATGAAGTTTTCTCCAAGTATACTTGATAGATATTTTTTTTCTGTATTTACCGCATTTGGTACCGACACATGTTTGGAAGAAATGTGTAAATTTTAGTGAACTTTCAAGAATAAAGTTATTAAGAAATTAATATAACTTTGTTGTAAAAGTAAAAATACATTTTGTGCCGCATACACAACCTTTCTTAATTTATTTTCGAAAAGTAGCTGTTTGTGCTCCATATGTATACTTTAGTGTTGTGCATTGAGAATTTTCTTATGTGTTTATTTTTCTAGCTGTCTGGAGAAATAAGACAATCGTTTAACGCCGAACAAGAAGCCACCGCCGTAATATTTTTAACTATCGATCTGTTTACACCCTTACACAAGAAAAACAATTAATTGAAGTGTATTTAATATAAATAATGAAGTTAAATGATTTCTGTTATACCCAAACATACATAATTAAGGTTTCTTTTATTTTATTTTAGTGTTTAATAAATGGGTGATGATATTTTTCTTACGGTGGCTTCTTTTTTATTATTAATTTCTTATAGAAATGAAGCAAAACAATAGTTAACTTTACTTCGCATGTTTTTGTATGAATAATTTGGCACAAACGCCAAACTCTGGCATGTACAGCAACACAATACTTTTAAACCTTAAAATAGTTGAAATGGAGCAAAATGAATGCTAAATATCTCAGAAACCATAATTAATTTCTCGAAACATGTTTTTTATTGAGAAAGGACATATTCAAATTATATATACCCATTACCTAACTCATTTTTTTAATGGTCGGTGGGTCAAAACAATTACGGGGCTGACGTGCTGTTATAATAAGTTTTTGTCAGATCTGTAAAGTTATTATAGTTCAAGGCAATGAAATAATTTGCAGCAACTACTTATATATCTATTTACATACATATATATCTGCACTCGTAAAATATTTACGTAAAACGTCCGCCTATTTATTCAAAACATATTGAATAATTTGTATATTATAAAAGAGACGAATGTGATAATTTAATTTATTCTTACTACATACAATACAAACATGTAAATGACATGTGAAATAAAACAAAAACTATTGTTTCGCAGAAGAACATAACACCGTTAGTTATTCACTTGAGGTGCAAAGTGAAAAGTAAACGTGAAAAGTAAACGGTTAAGAAAAACAAAACTAGACTCAAATTCAAATCATACGTATTCAATTAACATCTATGGAAATTCACAGACCACTTGTATTGACTTACATACATACATACATATGTACTTACATACAAAGAATGTGCACGATTGAAAATGTTTACTATATGAACTTAAATTTTTTTACTCTTCACAAAAAATCGTGAGGGTTTGCATTCCGTGTGTAATTTCCAAAACATTAATAAGCGACCTACAAATCTGGATCCCTATGAGGAGGGAAGACGAGTAAGTGATGTCCGTCTGTCTGTAAGTGAATTCCGAAGCTAGCGACTTCGGTCTTGGGTGTGTCAGAAATAGATTGGTATTGAATATCAGCAATGTCAAAAGGACGGTTCCAGAGCTAGAAAATTTAAACTTTTTATGCCTTATACATATGTAAATGCAACAAGCTAAAACTATTTTTTTAGTAAACCTATTTTAAATTTCAGTAAGAATAAAACTAGTATTAAAAATCCAAAGAAATAAAAATGATGCTTCCAGGGTTGGAAAACTTTGTCTTTTTTTGTATATAAAAGTAATCAACTTAAATTAATGTTTTCTCTTTCTCTATAAATTAAACATATTTTATATTATCGGCCATGTCACATAAACCTCAAAATGTCAAGCCCTAGCCGAATCATGCCCCAGCCAGAGTAGCAAACCGAGCAAAAAATTTCGGCGGCGGCTGAAAGACAAATATTTTCGGCGGCGGCGGCTAAACGGCTTAACGTCGATTTGTATAAGCATTTCAAAAAATTTTTTAACCCAGTCTGTTTTTAGAAAAATACGTGAATTATTGAATCACCACATTGTAACATTATTTATTTTGCAATAGTCTGAATATTGCAGTAATTGATATCCTAAAAAATAGCTTCGTAAATTATTTGTTAAATCATAGAAACATATTCTAGATTTTCAGGGCAATTATGAATAAAATTTCGCGAGAAATTTCTCATTTTTTAAATTAGAATTTCTTTCCCTATTACTTGCTATTAGTTGGAATTTTTCCCCGGGAAAAATTTCTCGCGGAATTTTATTCATGATTGCCTTCTACATAAATTTTATTTAAGTTTTCGGATTGAATTAAAAATTAATTACTTTATTGGAACACTGCTACGAATCAACAAACAAAAAGCTTTGAACAATTAATTATCAAAAAGTCGCCTGACTGCTTAAACAAAAAAGTCAATGTAAACGTCCATGTATTTAAGAACGGACACCAAAAGAGAACGTAAGTGTTGTCGCAGCTACGTTACCATTCACATAAACATTTTTTTATGTTGAAGCAAAAACAACTATCTTTCCGGAACGCTCGCTATCATATTAAATACGAAATTTAAAAAAGTATAAAAAATAAAAGACAAAATAACGGCTTAGTATAAGCCGCCGATAAGCCGAGTGGTGCGGCGGCGGCTCGGCTTGTGTAAAAAAAACGGCTGACTGGCTAGCCGCAAGCCGCGCCGGTACGGCTTGCTACTCTGGCCCCAGCATACGAGCGCCCCCAACAGTGTGAATACAACTGACTAATTTCCGTACTTCAGTTTTTCTTTTTTAGACACTATATCCTACAAAAATGAGGTGAATTAAATTCCGTTTCCGAACGGAACTGAACGCTGTGACATGACCGTATATGTACATTAAATACCGAAGCATATTTAAAATTAGGCTTTTTTTATGGTTAAATGTTGTCCATATGCATTTTTTATATTTTTAAAAGAAATACATTGGTCAGAAAAATCCGAGAGAACTATTTTTGTGGTATATAAAAGTACCTAGTAGACCTAATAATTAATTATTTCTTTCTTTTCATAGAAAAAAATCCAAAAAACGAAAAAAGTGGTGACTATAGGCTAAAGTTCGTATAATATTACATATTAGAGTTGTGTAGCTCATGAACGAACTAGTTCAATTGAACGATTCACTTAAGTGAACGCTGTGAGCCGTTCAATTCACTGAGCGCTGTCAGGTCACACAAAACTATAATCAAACCCATTTAAATAACATGTGGACTTATTCAGCAGCTCGTTTTAGACACAAACCTATGTAATTTAAGTGGGTTTGTGTCTAAAACGACTTAATGAAAGAGTTCGGTACAAGTCTTGTGCTTTTTCAGCCAATTTTTTGTGTCGTACAAGTACATACATAAAAATAGTATGCATATGTATGTACATATATAGATATGTACATATGTTTATTAACAAATTCCACTCAAACTATTTTACTTTTATCTATTTTTTGTACTTCATCTGCTTTCTTTTGCAATGTATGACACACACACACGAACACACTCACTTGTTATTGAACACGTTCATGGTGATTTGGCAAAAGGAACTAAATATACAGCCAATTCAGATGTAGAAGAAAGTTGCCTGCCAAATTAACAGTTCTGGATTTCAGTTTTATTTGCCGTTTATACATACTGTTTAAGCTAACTGACAGAAATAAAATTTTTAAAATTTTACAGAAGATCAACTGAATAATATGTGTTATTATTACTAAATCTCTTCTATAGATGTGACTCTGGTGAGGGGAATGTAGAGTAAAGGGTCAATCTATAGTTGAGATAATAATCATAATCGCTCGTAAAGGCAATTATGATTATTGGGGTTAAATGGATGAAAAGAAATCAATTAATTTCTTGGACTGAGTTGTGGGAGTAATTGGGGTAATAAATGCTCACCTTTCCTTTCAGTTAGAGAATATAAAAAAAGGCGATGAAAGTTATTTTCTTCTTCAGGGTTTATTTAGAATTCACTTGTGATTTAATTAGATAAGTAAATAGATTTTAAGTCCAATTGGGTAGGCAAGACTACTGAAGTAAACCTCTTGACGGATGTTAAGTAAGTAAGTTTAACAAATATATAACTTAGAACCTTTCGGTTGTTTTTGAGCAAAACCGATTCAAAGTAAAGCTACATTTCTTTCGTTTTTTTGTTTGTTCTAAATTTTAATGTTACCATATTGTAGACATTTTATTCTATAATATGATAATTTTAGATAAGTTAATTAAAAAAAAAGTATGTGTTAATTCGTTTAATATTTAGTGTCCAATGTTGTATACATGCATTCTTATGAATACGTCTGAAATGTTTTTATTTTTATAGGGACAACAGTCCAAAAGATGTAAGATGTAGATGGGTAAGCAATTACCCAGCTGAAAATACATAAAATTGTTGGTATTTGGTTGGTTATTTTTCTCATTATTTTCTAAAATATTAATTTTTGCAAAAAACTTTCTTTGAGACTAATGTTTTTGACTTGAAGAGCTAAAATATTGCCATATGTAATATTCTTGTAAAATGATTTTTTACAAAGATAGTCATATGCAAAAAATTACATTGGAAAAATGGGCTTAAAGGCCAACGTTCACGGCCGGACGCACTCCCTAAAACGCAACTTATCGGTATGAAATTTCGTTGTATTTTGTTTTACATAAAACTGAACTAATTTGGGGGTGAGAGTAGAAGAAATGAAAAAGTATACATACCATTAAAGGCCGTGATACACTATCCTACAAAGTCGTGCGATCTACGAAAAAATACATCCCTGGTATGATGGTGTTTATGAAAATTTTCAAAAGACAATAACAATTGATCACACCAGCGTTGTAGTTTTTCGTATATCGCACGGCTTTGTATGACAGTGTATCACGGCCTTAACGGCCACTCTAATGTACATGCATGACGATTGTATCAGAGAAGAGCAGTTAGTAGTGAAAAAGTGAATAGAGTTAAATCATGACTTGTAATTACTTGTATTTATGCGCACTCCCACTTGTGCAATGGTGTCTATGACGCTGTTGATTTCGACTCTCCTTAACTCAATGCCTATGGACGATGCAAAATAAATAAGTATGATTCGCAATGCGAACTTCGCATACGAACATTAAAGTTCTCATTATGAGGTTGTTTGTATGTTTCTCTGTTGCTTATTTTTTTTTTTGGCTGGAATTGAAAAACTACTCTATTTACTACTATTGTATAAATTAGCTAAATTAATTCGAGTAGTATACGTACTTTCCTGAAATTAAAAAACAAACTGAGGTGCTTTGTAAGTGTGAGTGTGGTATGAATATGAATGTCAACGTTGCATTCATATTTATTTCAACTTATTTATAAATCAATGTCATTGCGAGTCTGCTTACATCAGAGTAGTTGAGTTTAAACGATGTCTACGCATTTATATTTAAAATTTCATGAGTCCGCATGAATAGCAAAAACACGATTCATTGCCCATCACTGGTTTTTATACAAAATTTCCGTCACGAAATATTTTCTTCTTTACTTCTACGCATGCAATAACTGAAACAAATGTCTTGCAAACAGTGTTGTTTAGCGTTTGTTTTAGAAGACTTCGTCGCTGCAGGAAAGCATTTGAAATTAAAAATTGCAAAATTTTGAGTGAAGGGGCCCACTCATGAGGAGCAAATGTGGTATTTAGTTCTTAACACAGAATAAGTCTCAGTCTATGGTTCTTATGGCTACTTAAAATTCAGACGGGCGGAGCGGAGCAATTATTTTTTGTAAGAGAGTTTTTTTTTGCATTTATGTATGAAATCAAGAATTATAACTCTTTAGAGCTTTAAGTTAAGGCGCATTAACGTCTTATACTCTCATAAGTTAATATCATTTTCACATACATGCATAGTTGTTTTTAAAAATTATAACCTATTCGAGTTTAACGGAGAGGCAAATTTCGAATATCATACAAACTTAAAAATTTTTTGACCTTCAGTTATTGTTTTGTTGTCAATACCAACAAGTTCTTTGGCATTTAATATCTGACATGTGTATGCTTTTATTTATTTATTTATTGTTTTTATTTTTTTGACAAATCAAATAAACGTGTATCAAGGTTGCATTTATTATTTCTTAGTTTCTACCATATTCTCTTACGTATAACACTTTATTGCGTTTTATTTGTATTATTTTACTCATGTAATTTATGTATGTAAATGGGTTTCATTGTACGTCTGTGTCAAAATAATGTTAGACATCTTACAATCGTGTGAACACATTGTAAAATTATTGCCAGATATTTGTCAGACATTTTAATATTGTCAGATGTGCAAAGTTTATGCATCTGACAATGGCGTCATTGTAAGAGAATTATTTCTTTGGGCAACACTGCACACGCTTGATTTTAAATAAAACATTTATAATAAAATATATGCACACAAAATCATTGCAATTGCTTCTTTATGGTCCTTAATAATTTATACCTTCACTTTTTACATTGAACACAAACACAAACGATTGATATTTAACAATTTCTAAAAAATGCTTTGAGTCTGGCAACGCATACAATAGATCTGACAATTTGTGCATATGACAACCGTGTGAACTGACAATTTTTCGACTGACGATTTTGTCAGATGAATTTATTGTTATACAACCGTCTGGCAATAAATTGTAAGATTTTCTTACAACCGTGTGAACTGACAAAGAATATTGTACGGGCCATTTTCGATTGTCACTGCATTGACAGATCTGACAATATTTGTAAGAACTGACAAATCGTCTGTACATGGCTTTAGGCTACGTTTCATATCCAGTTTTTTTTACACGTATACAATCAAGAATTATAACTTTTTAGAACTTTAAGATAAAGCATATTGACGTCTTGTACTCTTATAAGTTGATGTAGTTTATACATACATACATAGATGTTTTTAAAAATTATAACCTATTAAAGGTTCACGGAGTCAAATTTTGAGTTCTTTGCCTTTTGAGCTTTTGCTTATATGGAAATTACGCACGTTCTTATTTCACGTGGAATAAACAAAACACGCGAAGTTTTTACCTGACTGCGCGACGCAAAGAAGAGTATGGCATTTATCAGCCTATGTATGTATGTTTGTATGTATGTATGTTCATTTCCGGCACTGTATAAACCGAACGCCTGGACCTATTTAGATGATTTTTTCATCAATCGATTTTTCTTAATTCTAAGAATATGACAATAGCAAAAATTAATTTTGGCGGCCAACAGCCGCGAATAACTTTAGAGTTTGTTTGTCTTTTAGTGTTATGCGCAAGATCATTTATAAGACTTTTCAAGAAATGAGAGATTTTTCTAATGCTTTACTACAGCGAAATATTCTAAAACAAACGCCAAAAAAAACACTGTTTGGCAAGACAAACAACTGAAACAAATGTCTTGCCAACAGTGTTGGTATTGATATTTTCGTTATAAAGGCAGGTACTGACTATCCTACATAATCGTTCGACTTTGAGAAAATGCAACTCTAATCTAATGGAGTTTATGAAATACTATTCGAATATATTTTTTTACGGCCTTAGCAATTATTCGTCTTATAATTGTTAGTGATCCTCGTATGTTTCTAATCTATCTAATCTGAACAAAAAAAAAAAAGCAAATTAAAAAAAATAAAAATTGAGGCAACAAAAATTTCACCTTTTATAGTTTTTTATTACCAATGTGGGATTTCATGACGACTTTTTGTTTAAAAGATCTTTTGAAATTCCCGACCTTCCTTCACTAACTAGTAAATAAGACTATTTGTGAATAATAATTGTGATAATTAAAATATTTGTGGACCATAAGACGTCATAGAAAGAACTCGCTTAATAATAAAAGAATCATCATGTAAAATCTTACACAACAACAAATAACAATACCAAAATCATTATTCAATAATATTAAGACAATGTTATATTTTATCACTTATGCTAACTTCATGCCAGTTTTTTATATTATGTACTTATGTGTAAGTAAGTAATGCCGTAAATTAATAATACAACTACCTAGTGAATGAAATTGATATAGATAACGAAACACTTTTCATTGATCTAATGGAGAGAGGACTTCTTTAGCTTATATTTTATCTTAAATTTTAAAATTAGTTTGAACGTTTGTCGTATGTAAAACAATTTGCACCATTTGCGGTTTAATTGTTTATAAAGTCTTTTTATACCCTTTACCAAAAAATGGTAAAAGGGTATATATAGGTTTGTCATTCCGTTTGTAATTTCTACAATATTAATAAGCGACACATAAAGTATATATATTCTGGATCCTTATGCATAGGGAAGACGAACAAGCGATGTCCGTCTGTCCGTCTGTCTGTACGTGAAATCGGTTTTCCCAAGCTCCCAGAAGAGCTAGAGACTTCGTTCTTGGACTGGTGTGTCAGAAATTTTCCGAAAAATTTTGCTATTGAAATTCAGCAAAATCGAGCAGACGGTTTCAGAGCTGGAAACCTCATACTCAATATTCCCATAGAAAATAACTACCGAAAACAAGTTTTCATTACTTTTTTATTAAATTAACTTATTTTATACTTCGGTATGAATAAAATTGGTATTTATAATTAAAAAAAAAATTTTAAAATTTAACAAATTAAAAAAAACGTTTCCAGGGTTGGAAAACTTTAACTTATTTCCTAATAATTAAACATATTTCATGTTTTCGGAAGAAGGCTATTTTCTCAGGAACGGTAAAAGCTACGGGTCTGAAATTTGGACAGTGTATGTAGAACTTTGGTCGCTACAACAACAAATATATAAAAGCTAAAAATTAAAGGGTGTTCCAAAATGAGTGACGAAAACTTTTAAAATCCCATGTAATATACATACAATTGTATTATGTATGTACATATGCATATTGACACTTGAAATTTGTAAAATTAGTGTATTTTTATATATGCTGCAACAATTAACACTAAAATTAAAAAAAATTTAAATTAAAGGGTGGTCCATCAGTTAATGCAATTTTGACTATGTAATTTTAACAAATTGCTATATCTTGGAAACCGTAAGAGCTAAACTGTTGAAATTTTCAAAAACGGTAAAACTAAAAAATCCAAAAATTATAAAATCGCCAAAAATTTAAAAAAAAAATCGCCAAAGCGAAAAAAATCGCCAAAATAAAAATAAACGCTAAAATTAAATAAAAACGCCAAAAAACCGCAAAAATCGCCAAAACAAACAAAAAATGGTTATATGAACAAAAATCGCCAAAAATTAAAAAAAAAATCGCCTAAATGAAAAAAATCGCCACAATAAAAAAAAATCGCCAAAACGAATATAAATCGCCAAAATTAAAAAAAACGCCAAACACTAAAAAATCGCCAAAACAAAAAAAAATTGCCTATATGAAAAAAAATCGCCAAAAATTAAAAAAATCGCTTATATGAAAAAAAATCGTCAAAATGAAAAAAAAAACGCCATAACGAAAAAAAAATCGCCAAAATTAAAAAAACCCCAAAAACCGAAAAAATCGCCAAAACAAAAAAAATGCTTATATAAACGAAAATCGCCAAAAATTAAAAAAAAAATCGCCTAAATGAAAAAAAATCGCCAAAATCAAAAAAATCGCCAGAACGAAAATAAATCGCCAAAATTAAAAAAAAAACCTCAAAAACCGAAAAAATCACCAAAACAAAAAAAAAATTGCCTATATCAAAAAAAATCGCCAAAAATTAAAAAAATCGCTTGTATGAAAAAAAAAATCAGCAAAATCAAAAAAATCGCCAAAACGAAAATAAATCGCCAAAATTAAAAAAAAACGTCAAAAACCGAAAAAAATCGCCAAAACGAGAATAAATTGCCTATATGAAAAAAAATCGCCAAAAATGAAAAAAAATCGCCTAAATGAAAAAAAATCGCCAAAATCAAAAAAATCGCCAAAACGAAAATAAATCGCCAAAATTAAAAAAAACGCCATGAACCGAAAAAAATCGCCAAAACAAAAAAAAAAATTGCCTATATCAAAAAAAATCGCCAAAAATTAAAAAAATCGCTTGTATGAAAAAAAAATCGGCAAAATCAAAAAAATCGCCAAAACGAAAATAAATCGCCAAAATTAAAAAAAAACGTCAAAAACCGAAAAAAATCGCCAAAACGAGAATAAATTGCCTATATGAAAAAAAATCGCCAAAAATTAAAAAAAAATCGCCTAAATGAAAAAAAATCGCCAAAATCAAAAAAATCGCCAAAACGAAAATAAATCGCCAAAATTAAAAAAACGCCATGAACCGAAAAAAATCGCCAAAACAAAAAAATTACCTATATGAAAAAAATCACCAAAATTAAAAAAAAACGCTAAACACTGAAAAAAATAGCCAAAACAAAAAAAAATTGCCTATATCGCCAAAACCAAAAAAAATTGCCTATATGAAAAAAAAATCGGAAAAAGCACCAAATTAAACATAATGCCTAAAACCTGAAAATTGCACAAAAAGTATGAATTTTTTCACAAAATTAATATGTACCTACATACATATCTCTGTGCTTATGTATGTATCTCTATACTACATAAACGCACTTTGGTAAAGGGTATATAAGATTCGGCACAGCCGAATATAGCACTCTTACTTGTTTATATGAGTATCTATTACTTGTGCCACATTCAATAGGATTAAAGAGCTTTATAAATATGATCACGTTTTTAAGCACAAGTCAACAAGTTACATGCGAATTACTTAAGACTTGATGAAAAAGCTAAATGTGATAAAATGTGATACGTAAGATGTGTTGGAAACATGCGCATTTTACAATGTTGCAGATGTAGAAAAATGTGCATTCTTGAAAATGTATTCATTTATGTACATGACTTGAAAAAAAGTAATAAGAAATTTACGTAAGATAACGCAACCAAATAATGTTGTTTACAATAAAGATACAAGATTTATAAACATATATGTATATATGTATACGAGTAAATATGTACATATATCATGAAGAATTATTTTATGAATCTAATGCTGCTTTCTAACTCTTGCCTATCGCCTTTTTATTACAACATAGACATGTCTCAAAAAATGTATGTTTGGAGTTATTATCAGCCTAATCATGAATTTTCCTTGGGAGTACTTGCTCTTGGTTAGCATTTGTTCCCCGGAAAAATTACTCCAATGGATAAAAAGCACTCAAAAACATCGATGTTTTCTTTCGATGCATCGAAATGACAAATTGTCTACAGAACGTGTAGATTGACATATAAGCGTGTATACATATCTATTTGGCATGATATGATACGGCGAATGAGTTCGTGTCTGGCATATTTACTCCCAACAAACAGCTTGCTAACCAAGCCCAAGGCGTATCTAGTAGTGGGTACACTTTTAAAGGTGTTTACGCAACACGTTTATATTAAGTGTTTCATATTTTGACACAGACACAGCAACTTACAATGCAACCATCAAACATCAACCATCATACAAACATTTTGATATTATTTAAACTTCGAATGCAACTTGGAATAAACAAGAATAAACAAGACTACATACTACACAATATGATACATCCCAGTAAAAAGACACTCCAAAAAAGTCATGAAAATCCCAGTGAAAAAAAATGGAAGTCATTCTGGCGGAAGTACATTTTCATTGCTTCCAAAAAATCGATATTTTTAATTTGCCGAGAGTGAGCAAAAAACTATGTAGAAGCTTAGTTTAGTCACACAAAACCTTGTAACTCCTCCATAGTTTTAGAAAATACTCACCAAAATTTAAAAAAAATTTATTTTTTTAAAGGAATTTATGAATTATTTTTAGTCTAAAATTTAAAAGTTATTTGCTTAAATTTACATGAAAACACTGTTTCGGGCTTAAATTCGTATAAAAAGAAACGAATTGTTAAAAAAGGCAACTATTTACCATTTTTCCTAGATGAAAATATTGTCATAGAACACAAAAAAGGAAATTTTTCTTAATATCGCTTCCAATTCAGTGACCTGGCATCGAAAAAGAGAACTTCTTGCAATGACAACCCTATGTAAAAATCATTAGATCGGATCGAAATTTGCACTACTTCCGCATCGTAAACTCTACATTTTCATGACTTTTTTGGAGTCTCTTTTTTTACTGGGAATGTAGTTTGCGATGCGGAAGTAGTGAAAATTTCGATCGGATCTAATGATTTTTACATGGGGTTGTCATTGCAAGAAGTTCTCTTTTTTGATGCCTGGTCACTGAATTGGAAGCGATATTAAGAAAAATTCCCTTTTTGTGTTCTATGATAATATTTTCATCTATGAAAAATTTTAAATATTTTAACAATTCGTTTCTTTTTATACGAATTTAAACCTGAAACAGTGTTTTCATGAAAATTTAAGCAAACAACTTTTAAATTTTAGACTAAAATTAGTTCATAAATTTCTTTAAAAAAAAATTATTTATTTTTAATTCTGTTGAGTATTTTCTAACACTATGGTTTTGTATGCCTAAAATAAGCTTCTATATGGTTTTTAGCTCACTCTCGGCAAATTAAAAATATCGAAGCAATGAAAATGTAGTTCCACTAGAATGACTTCCATTTTTTTTCACTGGGATACAATGCAACCTGCCTGGTTGCATAAACACGTTAAGTTTGTACCTACCATAAGGTCGATCGGCTGAGAACCGGTTAACGAGCTGCCGAAGGGTTTTAACCAGCCGCCGCCACCGATTTTTTTGGCTAACAAAGCGGCTCGAAATTAGCCGCGGGTTGATAATACTAATATTTTTTCGATTCCATCTGAAAGACTATTTTCGCAAGCGGCGCAGATGATGACTCAACAAAGAAACAGATTGAGTGGTGAAAGGCTTGGTAAGCTTTTATTTTCAAAAAGTAATGAAAACAGGTATTTGGGATGTAAAATAAACTTAAGATTTTTCGAAAATATAATATGCTTAATTCACAACAATCTTTATCTTGTATTTGTGTATCAAATACACTTTTTGTTTTTTAATTGTGAACACCCTCTGTGTCAGCGTTGTCAACTCGGTGCTTTTCGCACCGTTTTTAGTGCTTTTTGAAATTTTCGACGCGAAACATTTTGAAGTTAGTGCTCAGTGCTTTTTTAAATTCATTTCGGTGCTTTTTGTTTCGAGTCGGTGGCACTAAACCAAAAATTCGAAGAAAAATTTCCTCACCTATTTTTTCTTTCGAGGAAATGTACGTATGTATTGTGTGTTTTTTATTGAGGTATAGAACTTTAAGTTGGCATCAATTTTTTAACTGGCGGCCATTTTGTCAGCTGTCAAGTGATTAATATTTTGTTTGGTTTGCCATTTCATCATGAACAGGTTGACAAAAGAACAACGCTTGCAAATCGTGCAAATTTATTTCGAAAATAATGGTTCAGTTCGCGAAGTTTACCGCAAGCTCCGTCCATTTTATGGTCGACATAATCGTCCATCAGAGCAATTAATTCGGTTAACCATGGATCGTTTTCGCACTACGTTTACTCTATGTGATAATACGCATCCGCAGAGACGTCGAACAGTGCGCACCGAAGAAACAATTGCCGCTGTAGAGCAAAGTGTTGAAGAGGACCCGAATGAATCGATTCGCCACCGTGCACAGCAATTGGAGATTTGTCCATCAACTTTTGTTCCCGAATTGGATGGCATGAATGTGGATGAGTTGTGGTTCCAACAAGACGGCGCTACATGCCACACAGCGCACGTCACAATCGATTTATTTAAGGAAACATTCGATGAGAGAATAATTAATTGGAATGGACCTGTCAATTGGCCACCAAGATCGTGTGATTTGGCACCATTGGATTATTTTCTTTGGAGATATGTGAAGTCGCTCATCTACGCCAACAAACCAGAAACGTTAGGGGACTTGGAAGCCAACATTCGTGGCGTTATTGCCAACATACGGCCCCATATGCTCGAAAAAGTGGTTGAAAATTGGACCTGTAGAATTGGCTTTATTCGAGCCAGCCGCGGCGGCCACATGCCCGAAATCATATTTAAACATTAATGGCATAAAATTATCCTTCCAATAAAGCCAAATTGATGGACATTAAAACGATTTTCTTGTGTTTTATTTTAATTCGAAGTTCTATACCTCTAAAAAAAACACCCTGTATATATAAAAAATAAGCTCTGAACTTAAATGGAGCATTTAAAAAAATTCTACCAAGTTTGTACAAGGCTTGGTGGAATAAATAATCGCCATGTTTCCTTAAACTTTAACATTTAAATCATAATTAATATAAAAAATGTTTTGCCACGCAACAAAGAAGACATTATTGAAGTATTTACCCAAGTATAGTTTAATATCGAAATTTTGTCTAGTCTAGGGAAAATATAACTAGTCCACTATCGAGTTTTCAGTTGAGAATTATCGGATATTTATAATTTGATTGAATTCGAAAAATACGTTTGTTTCCTGACGAAAAATTATTAAACATAAATTTTTTTTATAATAACTACAAAAGACTTCGTCAAACTGATTTGAGAATTCACTGATTCTTATACAATTAAAATGTGTATCGGATGCCTCAAATTTATAGCTTTAAAAATGTATTGCAAAGTCAACCGATTATTATATTTTTTATATGCATATTTGTGTATAACAATTTTTTATACCCTTTACCAAAAAATGGTAAAAGGGTATATATAGGTTTGTCATTCCGTTTGTAATTTCTACAATATTAATAAGAGACACATAAAGTATATATATTCTGGATCCTTATGCATAGGGAAGACGAACAAGCGATGTACGTCTGTCCGTCTGTCTGTACGTGAAATCGGTTTTCCCAAGCTCCCAGAAGAGCTAGAGACTTCGTTCTTGGACTGGTGTGTCAGAAATTTTCCGAAAAATTTTGCTATTGAAAATCAGCAAAATCGAGAAGACGGTTTCAGAGCTGGAAAACTCATACTCAATATTGCCATAGAAAATAACTACCGAAAACAAGTTTTCATTCCTTTTTTATTAAATTAACTTATTTTATACTTCGGTATGAATAAAATTGGTATTTATAATTAATAAAAAATTTAAAAATTTAACAAATTAAAAAAACGTTTCCAGGGTTGGAAAACTTTAACTTTTTTTCTAATAATTAAACATATTTCATGTTTTAGGAAGAAGGCTATTTTCTCAGGAACGGTAAAAGCTACGGGTCTGAAATTTGGACAGTGTATGTAGAACTTTGGTCGCTACAACAACAAATATATAAAAGCTAAAAATTAAAGGGTGTTCCAAAATGAGCGACGAAAACTTTTAAAATCCCATGTAATATACATGCAATTGTATTATGTATGTACATATGCATATTGACACTTGAAATTTGTAAAATTAGTGTATTTTTATATATGCTACAACAATTAACACTGAAATTAAAAAAATTTAAAGTAAAGGGTGGTCCATCAGTTAATGCAATTTTGACTATGTAATTTTAACAAATTGCTATATCTTGGAAAACGTAAGAGTTAAACTCTTGAAATTTTCAAAAACGGTAAAACTAAAAAATCCGAAAATTATAAAATCGCCAAAAATTTAAAAAAATCGCCAAAACAAAAAAAATCGCCAAAATGAAAAAAACGCTAAAATTAAAAAAAAACGCCAAAAACCGAAAAATAGTCGCCAAATCAAAAAAAAATTGCCTATATGAAAAAAATCGCCAAAAATTAAAAAAAATCGCCTAAATGAAAAAAAATCGCCAAAATAAAAAAAAATCGCCAAAACGAAAATAAATCGCGAAAATTAAAAAAAAACGCCATAAACCGAAATAAAATCGCCAAATCATAAAAAAATTGCCTACATGAAAAAAAATCGCCAAAAATTAAAAAACATCGCTTATATGAAAAAAATCGGCAAAATCAAAAAAAACGCCAAAACGAAAAAAAGAGCCAAAATTAAAAAACGCCAAAAACCGAAAAAAATCGCCAAAACGAGAAAAAAGTGTCAAAACAAAAAAAATTCCCAATCACAAAAATCCGCAAAAATCGCCAAAACAAAAATGCTTATATGAACAAAAATCGTCAAAAATTAAAAAAAATCGCCTAAATAAAAAAAATCGCAAAAATCAAAAAAAAATCGCCAAAACGAAAATAAATCGCCAAAATTAAAAAATAAAACGCTAAAAACTGGAAAAAATCGCCAAAACATAAAAAATTTCCTATATGCAAAAAAATCGCCAAAAATTAAAAAAATCGCTTAAATGAAAAAAATCGTCAAAATCAAAAAAATCGCTAGAACGAAAAAAAATCGCCAAAATTAAAAAAACGCCAAAAACCGAAAAATATCGCCAAAACGAAAAAAACTGTCAAAACTAAAAAAATTGCCAAAAAGAAATAAAAACGCCAAGAAACGAAAAAATCACCAACACAAAAAACAAATTGCTTATATGAAAAAAAAATTGCCAAAATTTAAAAAGCACCAAATTAAACATAATGCCAAAAACCTAAAAATTGCACTAGAAAAAAATATGAATTTTTTCACAAAATGAATATACACCTACATATCTCTGTGCTTATGTATGTATCTCTATACTACATAAACGCACTTTGGTAAAGGGTATATAAGATTCGGCACAGCCGAATATAGCACTCTTACTTGTTTTAAATATAGTATAATCATTAAAAATTTAGTGCTTTTTTACTTAAATTACGCGCTTTTTTAGTGGTTTCAGTGCTTTTTGAAATTTAAAAGTATACAACGCTGCTCTGTGTAGTGTATTAATGTATTTTGTATTTTTAATGAAAAAAGAAGAACAAGCTACATACAAATTCTCTCAGAGAGCCTCTCTCTGAATACAACATTCTAAAAACATATGAAATAAAAGTGTAATAGTGTATTTAATTTTTATATGAAAATTTCATACAACATATGTAATCGATACAGAGATGCAATCGATACAGAGATACAAGAGTTTTTGTGAATTAAGCAATAATAAATAATGAAAAAAAACAATCGATGTATAAAAAAAATCGATGTATTTTATGAAACATCGATGCAACATCGATGTATGTTTGTGATGCATCGCATCGAAAAAAAACATCAATGCCCATCCCTAATATCGTTATTAATTTAAATACCTGTATCCGTGATTCAGTAACTTTTATTACGATAATCGTTTAGGTATACATTTTATCTTTGCTTTGCTATCCAGTAACATATTTGAACGATATTTGAACAATATTTGAAGTCAGTTGAAGTAAAATCACAAATTCAACTTCATTTAGTTTTTTTTGTTACTCTTTGTGCTTTTCGCTTATTTTGGCATTTTGTAGGCAGAGATGCCACATGATAGAAAATTAAATTTTGACTATCGTTAAAGATGGGTTACATAATAACATTATCGTTACTGCAATCGAAAATTGAATATATCGATAACTATTACGATTTTCGGTTCGCAAACAGTTACTGAATTCAGGTACTGGTTTTGCTTAGATAAAAAAATTAAATAAACAGCACAACGATTCACATGTTTGCGGAATAACTTTATGGTGAGGCAGGTGCAGATAGATGCGATTGGATTAAATGCCCAATGGTTGTACGTGGCAAGGAAATGGCAAAATGGCTTTTCCTGCTATAGGTCAT
Organism: Tachina fera; assembly: GCA_905220375.1. Classification (NCBI taxonomy): domain Eukaryota; kingdom Metazoa; phylum Arthropoda; class Insecta; order Diptera; family Tachinidae; genus Tachina; species Tachina fera. Next base: position 93,994,361 of record LR999967.1, on the reverse strand, counting down.
GAAAATGTTCCAGGGAAACAAATCTTTCATTATGTGAACTTAAAATTTAGTGTGTATTGGTATTTTTTATAAAGGCAGAAGTAGTTTATTTTTTTGAAGTTTTGTCCGGCTTGGGTAAAAATTCCCAAAAAAAAGGGAAAAATAAAATATTTTGGTGTTTATTTAATTAATTTATTTTTGTTCTAAATAAATGCTTATGCATGTTTAAAATATTTTTCATATGATTTTCAAATGTTTATATTACTTCCCTGCAATAGATTCGCCCGGGATTTTTTCCAGGGAAATTGTAATTCATAGTAGGAGGAATGAGAAAAATTCCGGGGAAGTGTTATTCATAATTAAGCTGTATATAATTTTTAATCTTAAGTAAAAATTGCAAATGATAAGCTAAAAAACTAGAGTTTTTGGTCCATATATTCGGAGTAATCAAGTTATTAATAAAAATAAATATATGAAGACAATGACCCTTATCGTAGTTGGCGTTTTTCGACTTCAAATTCGACTATTTGTAGTTGATTAAAGACAACAAGCTAAATTTTTCTTTAATCTAGTACAATACGCCTGACTTTCGCCGCAAAATCGCCAATCACAATAAGGGGGAATGTTTTACAATAAAATAAAGTAAAATAAAATATTAAAAATAAATTATTTATAAAGCACAGTTTATGTATTTATGTAATTGAAATGCAATTAAATGTTATTACAACACGTATTATACATATGTATAACAAAAGTAAAAATATTTCTGACATTGCATTCGTATACCTGTGTATGTATATGAATCCAGGTAAAGGGTCTTCCAATAACGATTTCTAAGCTTTCACAATTGACATCTGTCGAATTAGGTGACTGTTTTGCTAAATCATCATGCAATCACCTGCAAATGAATATTTTTCTTTTGCTTAAAATCGTTTCTGTTTGGGTAACGCACCGAACGCTTTGTACATTATACGGTAGCCGTAATCATCCTACGTAGTGGAATATTTGCAGTGCGGTCTACAAATTTGAATGCACTGATCAACCAACATCCGTACGTTGACAAAACGCAAGATCAGCGTAAAACATCGCAGCTCTGGGTAAAAGTATGCAGGAGAATCCGGGGAAGTCGATATTGCTTCGCTCACAAGAACTCTGCCTTTCGTGGACCACAACGTGGTGAATTTTGGGTCGTGACTTGGATTTTTAAGCCGTCCAAAATTAAAAGCTGAAGGTAAGCGACCATAGACAGTGACTTGTATTTGCTGAATGAGTCCTGGATTACTTGCAAACTGATTGGTGAATACCATTCTAAGACGACAATTTTCGGATTTGGGAGCACATTAATCCACATGAGATACAAGGGCGTCAAAATCCATCACAAAAAGTTCACTGTATAATGTGGATAGTTCATATTTTTTTGAGGACGACATTGGTCAGACCTTTACAATCCACAGCGTTCGCTATAGGTCGATGACTACCAACTTTTTTTTGGCCAGAGTTAGATGGTATAGACGCCAACGGTATGTGGTGTCAAGAGGACGGCGCCACGTGCTAAACGGCCATTTTGCTCGAGTTATTTGAGGGCCTAGTCATCTTACGGAGAGGTGATTTAATTTCGCGTCCGAGATCGTGCGATTAGACTTAAACTTTTTCTTGTGGGATTTTTGTAAGCAGCAGGTTTATGCTACTAAGCCACAGCATCTCTCAAAGTCAAGATAACCCGTATCATCGGTTAAATTAGGCCTGATATATGCGACAGAGCTGCGGACTTTTGCATGATAATGACATCGCTAACCCTTTAAAATAACTAAAAAATTTCGATAAACGCGCACTTAGGTTAGCACTTTGATGATTGACTGAAAATTAACAGTTCAACTCACTTCCATCCAAGACAATTATCCTTTGCGCTACCTGTGAATTGAAGAGCAGATATAGGGAGAGAGAGACAGAGGTAAAATGGTGAGAGAGGTAGAAAAAATATAATTATTTGTTATAGAGTAGGAGTGAGTGGTTCGAGAATTAGGTGATGGGGGGGGGGATGCTTTTAACACAAAGACTAAAATTTTTGACTTCCATTTCCGACAACTCGGACAAGCTACTGAAGGATAATTTACCAAGCAAGTGCAAACGAAGACATTCCAGAGCAGGACAAAGGCAGAGCAGATGCAAGATACTGCTCTCCTCTTCATCATCATTGCACGATAAGCACAGAAGACTCATACGTTTAGCATGGGTTCCAAAAGATATTCCTCAAGTGCTTCCTAGTGAGGATAATGACGTTTTTCGTTCTGTGGGCGCTTAGGCGAGGCCAGAGGGTTCTCGCTATTGCGCAGTTCAGTTCATTGAACTATCTGTCTTGAGCTAATTCAAGAAAGGAAACTTTGGAGCGCCTCCAGCAGGATGAGAGTGAGAGACCACAGAGTTTATCGATATCGGCTTCTCTGAGTAGGGTTCCCCTCTTTGCCAGGCCATCCGCAAATATGTTGCCTGAAATAGTCTCGTGTCCACGCACCCAGTTAAATATGATATTTTAGTGCTAAGCGAGCTTTGCGACATTCTGGGAAAATAAAAGATGTGGTATAAACACCTTTGAGAAACTTAATTGCAGACTGACTATCAGTTATAATATGGATATCTCTATTTGATATCTGATAGAACTTTAGCCAATGTATCGTAATTGCAGATATTTCTGATTGTAATATGCTATATTCATCCGGGAATGTGAATGATATTTAAATTCTGAATTCCGGAATATATACGCCTCCATCAACTTTCCCCATTTTTTTTGAGCCGTCCGTGAAACCTGTACGGCTCCATGCATTGGGAAATAAAGACCTGCAAAAGACGTCTTATAAGAACTTTTAAGACATGAGGGCAATTTGAAATGCTTTACTACAGTGAAATCTTCTGAAACAAACGCTAAACAACGTGTTCGGCAATACATTTGTTTAACTTATTGCAGGTATAAGAGTAAAGAAAAAAATAATTCCTCACTGAAGAATTTGTGGTGCTTGTACTTTTTTCTCTCATTGACGCGTATACTAACGTCATGCATGTAAATACATACATACCTACTTAATTTTTGTATGCTCTCTTATATTTCTGCGCACATACAAACGCACACATGCAGTTACATGATTTGTATGCGCTTGCGTTAAAAAACCTGCCTTAAACACAAACATAATAGCTTACCATCTAAGTCTTACACACACACCCAAACGTACAATATGCAAAATAACAAGCATACATGTATAAACAGTACTTATTTTCATTGTTTGTTTAAACAAGACGTTTTGGCGACATCGCTTAACAGTCATATACACGTACACCAATACATCCATCGTGCTTCGTTTATACTGCGACAGCATTTATTATTGGCTTAGTGTAATGCATGCGGCGAGAGTACATTTAAACATCATGACGTATATACATTTCAAGACTGCTTACGCAGACCACTAGTGAGAAACCCTCTTCTATCAAAGAAATTCTAAAATTCCTATTGAAGTAGGGTTTCGGAGTGCCGCAGTCAATAAAATCCGGTATGTTATTTACGGTATTTAGAATACTAGCATGACTCCAAGGTCGATGGTTCCTTGCGCCTATTACATTTAATCTGACGGCGGTACGTAGAGCTAACTTTCTAGCCCTTAAGTCCACTGCAAGCCAACTCAACAAAACGAAGAGCTCTTTGGTTTATTTAAATTTCATATCAGCAAGGGCTTAACGGAAGACCCTTTAAGTACATACATCCATACATATGTACTGAATAAGTAAGATTTAATGGTGTGCTGACAAGTGTAAAGCAATATATTAATATTTCATAAAAATACATTTTAATTCAATCAATATTTAGTGGAATTTGCGTATGCATAATAAATTGTTTTACAATTTATTTTAATAACTTAATAACTTGGGATTGTAAGCCTTTTTCCTTCATTCATTTATGTTTATGTACATTTGTACAATATTCGAGTTAAAGATTTAAGGTTTAGCAACGCAACAATTTGCACACTATCAGCCCAAACATTGTAAAGAAAACCTCAAACATTTGCCAACATGTATTACGATTTGCCTCTGTTCGGTGTCAATGTTATAATTTGGAAATATATTGGTTTTATAGAGTTTGAAAATTTCTATCGTACGGCTCCGATAATTTTTGTTGTGCTAGTGACGATTTTTGGTCAAGTGAATTTTATTATAATTTGGAATGAATTAAGTGGACAAGTCATGAGTCTATTTATGACAGCTATTATATCGAATTCGTTGGTGCGTATTGCAACTGTTATGAAAAATCAAAAAAAGTTTATAACATTTATGAAGGGCATAGAAAGATGGCACAAAGAAGCTGAGGTAAGTACGTTGCTTGAGCAATGAACATTTTCGTTCGTTACACACTTGCTCCATAACGTTTAAAGCTGCAAGTCTCGAACAGCTTTTATAATTTCGATAACATGTTGTAACATCATTTCCTGGTAATAAAAAAATCGATATATAAAGAAAACTAAAGCTCTCTAGTTTGTTTACTTTTAGTGCAATAATGATACTATAGCCTGCGCAATACTGAAGAAATTGCCAGCTCATGCCGGTGCTTTATCAAAATTCAGTTTATCTTTTGGTAGTTTGGGCGCTTTAATCAATTGTTCAATACCCTTTTTGGCCACTAAGCGCAGTAAGAATGCTAAGATAGTTTGGACTCTGTCATTCATTGTTTTTAAGTTTAACATGATTTTTAAAATTTATTATCCAGCTCTTCCCTATGACGTGTATTATTTTGGCTTCGATGTGATGAAAAGTCCCACATATGAAATAATTTTTGCACTTCAATGCTTTGTTGTGGTACCGTTTATTGTTTGCTCCTACATTCCCTTTACGAACTTATTTATATCATGGCTGATATTTGGCATAAATATTTTAAAAGTGCTGCGTCGAAAGTTCGAGGAATTACCGGCCGGTAACGATAGAGACCAGTTGAAAAATTTAAGGATCTTGATAAAATATCACAAAAGAATTATAAGGTAAGGGGCTTAAAGCATTTGGAAATGATTTAAAGTTACATATAGTAATTAATATTGAGATTATTTGTAATATGTAATATCAGATATGCCAGGAGCTTAGAGGATTTAGTTTCATTTGTGTGCATGGCTGAATTGATACTGTTTACCACGATGATATGCGTTCTTTTGGTGTGTACTTTGCTGGTAAGTAATTTGCAATTTATGTGCACTGTAAGTAGACTGTATACCAAAAACTTTCCTTTTTTACTTTGAGGTCGAAGAGACAATGTTCAAAATAGCTTCGATTATTTACATTTTGTGCATCCTTTATGCTCTATTTATATCTTATTGGCATGCTAACGAGTTTTCTTCGGAGGTAAGTATGTGTAATATAGTTTTATATACAAAATATAGTGTCGTTCTGAAGGTTCTAGAGGGTAGGTCTGAAAATTAGTTAAACGTGTTTTTCTCACATTGCAAATGTAACATATTTGGGTTATTCATAATGGTGTCTTAAGTGTCCTAAGTGTCATAATGTCTTAACATTTTAACATAGTTTAAAAAAATTGTTATTGTGGCTCAAACATATTTGTCATAAATACATGTAGAAATTCGTGAGAGTTTACCAAAGGAATTGAGAGAGAGAGAGAGAGAGTAAGCAATGTACAAAGGTGCTAAAACCAAAATACAAATAAGTACAATAGAGGTATTCATTTCAGTTTTTTTCCCTATTTGGAAAAATGGAAAAATGTAATTTTTTACAACAAACACAGGCAAAAAAATTTGAAAAAAATTTTTTAATTTTTTTTCCTGTGTTTGTTGTCAAAAAAATTACATTTTTCCATTTTTTCATCGAGAAAAACCTGAAATGAATACCTTTAATATTTAAAATTGTAAATTATAAGTGGTTGCCCACAGAATCCATATTTTAAAATGTGTTAATTTATGAGTACGATTTGAATACTCCAATTGTATATTATATACTATTTAACTGAATTTAATAATTTCTTTCCGACACATTCGTTCTTTATTATCTCGGGCTATAATATAAATGAGCTCAACAAATGCAATAGTTTACAGTAGAGTCCTGCGTAAACATTCTTGAAACGCAAATACATCTTGCTTTTTAAATGTTTTGCTTTGGCATGTATTATACTAAATTGTTGTATAATAAGCGAAGCACGATGAATGCAGTGATGTTCGTTAATATCAGTATTTACAAGTAATGTCGCGACTCGCGAACAATTGTTGTTTGTAACAAATACTCCAAATACCAGGTAGTGTCTTTACCGGGTTACAAATACTGGTAACAACTGCATAACATGATGATGCTGAAACTGCGGATTTTTTTGTATTTTCAGTGTTGCCGTATTTTTTCGGAGAAGTGCTGGAGATTTCCTGGGATTTTTGGCAATTTTTTCGGTTTTGGCGATTTTGTTTGTTTTTTACAATGCATACTTTTAGTTTAAACGATTTTTTAGTTTTGGCACTTTTTTAGTTTTGGCGATTTTTTAGATTTTTGCCGATTTTTTTAGTTTTTCGTCGAATTTTTTTAGCTTTAGGTGTTTTTTTTTTCAATTTTTAGCAATTAATGTTATTTTTGGTGATTTTTGCAATTTTTTGTTTCGGCATTTTTTTAATTTTGGGATTTTGTCAAAATTGCATAGTCAAAATTACATTAACTGATAGAATACCCTTTAAGTTAGATTTTTTAATTTCAGTATTAATTGGTGAAATCTTCATAAAAATACAATAACTTATCATGCATTAACACAAATTATGTGAAAATTTTAGGTCCGTAGCTCTTAGGGTTTTCTTGAAAACAGCCTGTGACAACACATACATGGACGGACGGACATCGTAGCGAATATAATAGGGTTCCTTAGCACCTTTTCCATAGCAAAACTATATTTAATTTCCGGACGAAAACAATTTATGGGATATAAATATGTACATAACTAGGCATAGAATAAACGTCGTCCGAAAGACCGGAAATAGCTCCCAAATTGTCTCTTTATGAAAACGTATCAATTTTATGTTGAACGAAATAAGTCCCAAATAAAATAAAATAAGTACCAAATATCTTCCCCGATTAAATAAAATCCAAAAATTGATTTTGCGAGATATTTCAGGTTTTTTTTGGCATGAAATGACTTAAAAAATAAATGAAATTATTGCCAAAAAAAAAATAATTCCAAAATTTGGAAAGTTGCATCATAGTGCAATGGGTTCCAAAATTTATGAAAATTGTTTTTATTTATGAAATTATTTTACTTTTTCTGGGCGTATTCGTTTTGGGCATTATATCATACCCCGGATTTGATCACTATTTAAAATGATTTCTGCTTTTTCAGAGTACGAAGATTGCAGATGCAATTTACAATATTGATTGGAGTACCTCAAGTCTTGAAGTGCGTAAATGTGTCTTAATTATATTGGTTCGTTGTCAGACGTCTTTGAAGGTAAATTAGATTTGTAATAAAAGCTTTTGTAAGCAATAGAGGCATTTATGTTCATTTAATAAAATAGCTTAACATTTTATTATTGTTTTTCTTAGATTTCAGCTGGTGGTATGTATCCCATGACATTGGAAGCATTTCAATCTCTCTTAAATGCTGCCTATTCATATTTTAACATGGTGCGAGGCTTTATGGGAAAATAAACTTATTGCAGCAACCATGTAGAAGATCACGTATACAAAAAATCTTTTATTGGCTATTTCTCTTATGTTTTTTAAATTAATTTGGCAATGTTAATTAATCAATGCCATTGTACTTGTAGTGTAGTGAAACTATTATGAACTTATTTCTTTAGAATTTTTTCTTAACACTGAATATTGTAAAAAAAAATAATGAAATTGTAAAATTTTTATTTTGCACGTTTTTAATAATAATTAATAATAATAAAAATTATTTATTTATTTATTTAATAATTATATCTAGGGAATTCAAAATAAGTATTTGAAAAATTTCAATGTGGCAACATTGTGCTCCATCTTAATATTTTCATTGTGAGCAGGCAACGCTATAAAACACAGGGAGTTCACAGGTTTGGTATTTTTTGTTGTCTTTAGACAAAAGTTATTTTGATACATTTATTTAACAAATAAATTCTAATTTAAAATTTTTTGTTATTTTAATACTTCAATATAGTGTGTTTTATATAATAATGTAAACTTTTTTGTTCCGGTTAAAAATTACTTAGTAACAGTAGATTGGAAGGTAAGGTTAGATTAAAAGGTTGCGTCCATTTGTGTCACCTGTAGGAAGAAGACAGAAGTAGAGAAGAATCCGCTTATTCTTTGTGCTAAAGTCATGGAGATGTTATCGATTGAATCATCAACCGCGCTTAATAAAGGAAACGCGTTCTCAACATAAACCGCTGGAGGCATTGGTGCACGACAGACCCATAGGAGTTGAGTTATTATCTCCTCCTCTTCTTCATCTAGACATCCTGAAATATAATCATTATATGGGTATCCTATATTTTTAGAATGGATGCCGAAAGGAGAGTGTACCGTGATGATTGCCACTATGTTCAGTATCAAGCAGTGCGGGGTTTTTTTTTATGTTAATAGAAGGTAATAGTGTTCTTGCTGTAGATTACGTTGGCTACTTACATATGCCACCAGTTTTGGGCCGTTGCCGGAAGTGAATCATTTCTATGCTTCTAGCAGAAATTAAGATAGATGCTGCAGAAGTTATCAATCAGGCTTATTATGAACAGCAACTTGCGGTTGATAAAAGAAATTTTTACAACAAAGTTGATTAATCTCTATTACGAAATAAAAGCGGTTAAAAAGAGGTAGCAACCCTGCCTTTTCAACAAGCAATTATAAAATCACTATTGTGAATACCCAGCTGAAAAAGTAGGCATTAATATAAATATTGGAAGAAATAATGTATTATTTTCCAAAGCAAGACAATGCATTCCTTTAGTAACGAGAGGGTAATTTGATCAAATACAATAATTACATATTGGTTACGACGTGCATTACTACATCTGCAGAAAAAGGATGCATAGTTTTTGCTTGTGACGAATGTTATGAGGTATATAATTCATTCTTCTGACGTATTAAAATAATAAATTACTTTCCTAGAACAAGTTCTGTGTTAACATCAATGAATTCTGGAATGAATAATTATACATGCTGTGCATGTATAATTCCTTCTCCTTTACTTTTTCCCACTGGGAATCTATTGGCAGAAATTTAGTTCTCTTTTATGCAACTACAAAATAGTAGGAGAAAAATATTCGCTCGAAATGTCAGTAGTAAATAAATACATAGATATCGTTAAAAATAAACAAAGTAATTCATTCATTTCATGTATTATGAGCAAGGAAAATCCAATTACAAGGCTTGTAAGCTTGATGGAAGCAAACCCGGACATCGCAAAGGAGCTCTGTTCAAAAGCGGTTGGTAAAAAAATGAGAGTAATATAAGACAGAGTTAAATAGTTTAGGTCCAAGTTAAATGTTCTAATTTTTAAACGAATTCCGCATATTGCATCCGCATACTGCATCTTATTTTTGTCATTTGTCAGCTGTTATTTTCTCTCTTTCAAATACATATTCACAATTGCGAATACTTAATCATTCACGAATTTATCTACTGGTTTTCGTAATAAATATTTCAACGTTAGTTAACAAATTTTTTTCAATTTTCAATCAGTTGATGGTTGCTGTTCATAACAATCCTGAATAACCAGAAATAATTCATAGTTAGGCTCAAGTTCAGTAATTTCAATTCTTATTGAATGAAATATTTTTATTAATTAATGTGAGTTTCTAAAGAAGAGAAGAAAAATTAAACTTAGACTTTAAGCTGGGGGAAATACCGATACTTTTCTGTGCAGCCACGCACTTCATCAGCACCCTAGTCTATCTACTTGGGTAGAGATTCTTGTTAACACCAGCTATTTAACTTAAATTTTCAATGAAACGGAATATGAGAAACGATTATTGTGTATACAATTGATTTACCTTTGGTAAACACATTTATAAGTATCACTATTAATTTTTCTGTTTTTCAATTTTTTTTTCATTTTTCTATTTAGGTTAGCACGAAATTATATTACTCTACCTAAGTATGTTTAGTCATTCTTGCTTATCTTTTACGATCATCACATTAATTATTTTTACTTATTCGATGTACCATCGGTACATGCATGTAAGTATTACTGTAGTGGTCTATGTTACTTGTTGTTGCATTCTACAGTTTTATTTTAGTTATTCCAGCCTTCTGAAACTGTGATAACCAAGTGAACAGTGATTGCCAAGTGAACATATTTTTGTCACGTGCCCATGATGTATTAAGTGAGAAATTTTTAGATTTTTTAATTGAACTGTAGTGAATTTTCATTTTTTAAGTTTAATTTTTCTTCTTTAGAAACTCACATTAATTAATAAAAATATTTCATTCAATAAGAATTGAAATTACTGAACTATGAATTATTTCTGATTAAAATTCACTACAGTTCAATTAAAAAATCTAAAAATTTCTCACTTAATCCTGAATAACTTCATCCTGAAGTACAGTTATTCTTTTTGCTTGTTTGTCTGCTCTTGATTTCACTTTTCGGCCACTATTTTGTGCCGATCAAAAAAATTACCTAGTGAAGGTGGATCAAAATTTAATTTTTATAATTTTTTTTACCATTTTGCTAATTTCAGAAGCCGTTTTGTGCCACAAATAACTTTAAGTTTCTTACTTTAATTATTTTATTGAATAGTCCATTCGGTTAAAAAAATTTCAAGTCCCTAATAATTACACGTATATGTACATATTTGTGTCACGTGCCATTTATTTAAAGATCAGGTTTCTTCATGTTTTGTGCGCATAATTTACGAAAACGGCTGATAGTGCGCAATTTTTTGTATGTGCGAGAGAGAGAATCAAATAAAATAAATAAATAAATAAATACCTATAAAAACGAAATTTTAGCAACTAGTGCATGTAAAAACTAAATAATTTAACTTTGGTTTTTACAATGGCAGAAGCGAAAAAATTAATGCGATCGTAATTTGTTAATACGAATAACATTTGATGTTCAAAAACTAAGTTATTATTTGATACCCTTCAAATAATTTTAGTATTCTATCTACATATGGGTACCAAATAAGCAAATTTATTTCATATTTTCCGGTATTTAATAATATTGAATATTATAAAACTGTTTAAAGTCTCACTCAAAATCATAATTATCAATCTCTATTGTTTTTTAAACAAGCGCTAACCTAAAAAATATTTAGCACCGCTGAATTCAGAGCACTCAAATTATAATTAGGTTTACCCGCCCGGTGCCCACTTTTTGCACTTTTGAACTGGCACAGTGTTATCTTAAAAAACATCAACAAAAAATTTTAACATTTCTCAAAAAGAACTAAATAAACTTGCATTCTGCAATACAAGTACATCAATTAGAAATTGAAAACAATAACAAAATAATAACGTATATACTATATTAGCAGAAAAAAAACTTACCCACTTGTCACATGATTGCTACGGCCAAATACACACCCCCATGTTAAAGTACGGCTGCTGCGAATGTGTATTCTTTGGTGCATTTGACGTAACATGTTTTTCATTTAGCAAAATTTATTTTTGTAGAAAATAGATCTGAAAATAAATGTACAAAAATAGTAAAATATTTAGCACAGATGTACTCTCAGATAGATATTTTATTTATTTTCCTTAACAATAAAAACACATGCATATTTTTTGTGTGTTTTTTCTTTCTTTATTTGCACAAATTCTTCTCTCAGACAGATTGAAAGTAGTTTGCAGTTGTTAGAAATTTAAAAAAAAGCATAAAAAAGAGGACACAAAAGAAAGATTTCTGAGAAAAAAATAGGCAAATTTAAAAATAAGAAAAATTAGAAATCTATAATTTGTTAAATTAAAGATTAAAAACTTATTTATTAAATTAATTTCCAAAAAATAAAATAAAAATAAACAAGCAATATAAATTTCTCTTATGTATGTATTAGTGATGCACGAATATTCGTATTCGTATTCGAATTGTCAAATATTCGGCCATTTTCAGGCGAATACGAATGTATTCGTATACGAATATTTTTCCAAAGAAATTAAATAAATAAATGCATAAATCCTAAACGAAATTTAAATAAATGACTAAACATTTTAGTTTGTACAAATACATTAATTTTTTTATAGAAATTTGTGCTTTGTATCATTTTCAAATATTATTCAATGACGATCATAAAAATTTTGGGTACTTTTTATTAACTTTAAAGTACGCCAACAAGAGTGTGAAGTCTTTTTTCATAACAATTTTTTAATATTTCATATTGCATATAATATTCGTATTTGTATTAGTATTCGCGAATATCGTTTCAAATATTCGTATTCGCATTCGTATTCGAGAATCTCGTTTGAAATATTCGTATTCGTATTCGCGAATATCAAAAATTTGCATTCGTTACATCACTAGTATGTATATAAAAATTAAAAAAAATCTTGTTTTATGATTAAATACATCTACTAAAGATAAAGAAAAACAGTCATTTAATCTATGACAACTAAAAATTACTTAAATTCTCAGAAAATCACAGGCTGTACAAGAGTTATACATTCACATACGTATATTATATTAAATGAATAAAAAAGGCTAAATTTATCCCCGAGAAGGCTAAACTGGTTTGGAAAGCCTTGTGGGAAAATTTGCTTTAAAATCTTCTGATAAAAAATAACAGAAAAAAAAGTTCAGTAAAGTGCGACTTTGACTCCTACATAGGGTTTCTAGTTTACCGGACTTTTCCAATTCCTGGGAATCGAAAAGTAAAATGTTTTACTCCCGGGAATTCCATATGATTCAAATGGGGACGTAAATTCCATCTACATCTGCCAATCTAGATACTATTTCCTATAGACTTTTTACGTTGAAAATATTTCGTAACGCTTGAAGTTGTTGGAGTCACCTCGAAACCTCTACTACATCTGCTTCCATGCTTACATTATGCATCGTTAAAGAGTTGTATTTATAATTAACAAAACAACGATCAGCAATGTAAAAAAATTTAAAATTTCCCGGGATTTGTAAAAAAACTAATTCCCGGGAATTTCCGGGGTTTTTTTCCTGCGTAGAATATCTACTCTACTCTACGAAGCGTTCCGTACATCGCCTGTTTCTTTTGGGCGATTATTCGGTTTTTAGAGATGTTTTTCGGTGTTTAAAAATTTTTTTAGTATTGACGTTTTTTTTAGTATTGACGTTTTTTAGTTTTGGCGATTTTTTTTTGACAATTTTTTCATCGGTTTTTTTTGCATTTTTTTGTGTATTTTTTTATTAGATAATTTTAGTTTTAGCGATTTTTTTGTTTTTGATGCTTTTTTTTGTTTTGGCGTTTTTTGTTTTGGAAGATTTTTTTCTAGTTTTTTTTGTGTTGGTGATTTTATTGCATTTTAGCGATTTATTTTATTTTTGGTCATATTTTTCATTTAAGCGTTTTTTGTATTGTGTCAATATTTGGTTTTAGCGCTTTTTTTCGTTTTAACGATTTTTTGATTTTTGGCGATTTTTTATTTATTTTTTTGAAAACATTTTAACTTTTGGTATTTTTAATGCATTTTAGCGACTTATTTTATTTTTAGTGATATTTTTCATTTAAGCGCTTTTTTCATTGTTTCTAATTTTCGTTTTGGGATTTATATTTTTATTTAGGGATTTTTCTATGAAAATTTCAGGTCCGTAGCTCTTGCGGTTCTCGATAAAATATAACCTGTGACAGACAGACACACAGACAGACGGACGGACGGAAATCGTAACTAAAACAATAGGGTGCCCCTTTTCACTTTTGTTGTATGAAACCCTAAAAATCCCCACTGATTTTTGAGACTTTACACATGTCAAGATTTGAACAGAAACAAAATTGCAATTTCCGATAGCAGTTAAATGCGTGTGAGAAAATATTTTAATTTTATAAAACTGATTTTTAAATAAATCAGTGTTTTTGTTGTTGTTGTTGTTCTTGCCTTTAAATTTCGAACTGTCAACAGCCTTTAGAAACAAGTATTGACGCGCAAAACGAGAAAAAAACTCTTTCATAAATTATCAAAACTGTTTAATGTTTCTTTAAGCTGCCAGCTCCAAATATAATTAGAAGTTGGATACTGTTGTTGTTTTTGTACAGCTAACGGTAAATTTTCCACACGTCGTTTATCACATGTTACGGTCTTACGTATGCATACGTATGGATACTGTGTGTATGCATGTAGATAAAAATCATTTGCGTAAAATATCCATAAATATTTCTTAAAAAAAGATTCATTCATACGATGCTGTCGCGTCAAGTTCAATCGATGCGGTTGTAGAGATTCAAAACGAAAGCCTACCCCACCCAACGCCCACAAATACATATGGAAAATACGAGTATATTTCGTTTTTATATATTGTGTATGTTTAATAAATAAAATAATTGCATAATGATTATAAAATCATGCCAGTTTGATTAAACAAGAACAGAATTAATACAGTTAAAGAAATATGTTTACATACACATGATTTTGGACTTCTTTGATGAAAACATTTTTACTGAGTGATATCTAGAGTTTCTACAAATCCCGAGAAATTTTTAGCGGGAATTTTTGGGAATTTAATATTTAAGTTTTTGAATTTGCTTTTTTTACAATGCTGTTCGTTGTTTTATTACTTAAAAATACAACTCTGTAATGATGCATAACATAAGCATGGAAGCAGATGTGACACCAACAACTTCAAGTGTTACGAAATATTTTCAACCTAAAAGGTCCTTATAGGAAATAGTATCTAGATTAGAAAATATAGATGGAATTTCCATTCATGTTATAGCTCAAAACATATGAATTTATTTATTTCTGTTTTGTTTTTTAAACATTTTTGTTTATGAAATGAACGAATAGAATTGTTTTGTTTTTAATTTAAATGTTGTATGTTTTTTCATACATAAAATTATATATTTTTCTGAGGTCATTTAATTAAATTCATATGTTTTTGAGATTCTCGGGAATTCCCCGGAATAAAACTTTTTACTTCTCGATTCCCAGGAATCGGAAAAGTCTGGGAAATTGGAAACCCTAGTGATAACAATTCAGTAACAATAACAATATATTATATATAACAAACAATAACACATATATTTCAAAGTTTTTTCCTTTATTCCTGGTTAGATTATGCCTGAAAACTTCTAGGCACTTTTAAGTTAATTTTCCTTGGTCTTGTTAATCTTCCCATAAATTTAATCTTATACGGTCTGATAAAGCGCTGCCCATCAAAAAGCAAATTCTGCTAGATCGCTGATCCAGTTTTAATGCTTCTTATACATAAATAATTCCATATTTATGACTTCTTCAAAAATTTTGTATCACCAATTTTATATATTACTGTATCAACTACGAATGTATAATTTGCTAAGCACTGCCTTTGAGGAACTCTGGGCCATCAATAGTAAAAAGGAAGTTCACTGAATTTCGCTGTGAACATGCAATCACGAAAGATGTTAGGGGTTCTGGACGCCCAGTAGAGGACTCTACACCCGACACAAATGAAAAAAACTCTGTTGCTGGCGTAGGCCGATCGCAGTTTGAAAGTCGGAGATACTGTGAAACCCACAGAGATTTCACATGACACAGTGGTTTCATTTTTGAATGATCACTTGAGTATGAGAACGCTTTCCGCAAAATGGGTGTCGCATTTTCTCAGATTTAAGCAATTGCGTCAGAACTTTGCAGGAGTGTTTGGCATTGCCAACAGCAATCTGGGAAAGTTTTTGCATTGTTTCGTAACCATAGACGAAACGTAGATCCAGCCCACGACACCAAAGACTAAACAGATGTAAAAAAATTGTAAAATTGGATTTCCATCCTTAACGAGAATTTTTAGCCGAAGATACATATTAATAAATGCGAATATAAAGATCAAACCATCACATACCAAAGTCCTAATTTACACTATGCAAGTCTTGTTGCTTAGCTGATTAGTTTGTTACGAGGGAGAGACGAGGGGAAAAGAAACGGTTCTGTTCCACTCGTCTCTCTTTCCCACAAACTAATCAGCTTAGCAATAAGACTTACATAGTGTAAATTAGGACAAAGTATTTAAAAAAATTTCTACAGCTCGTGATCCATTTGAACAATCTTTTCGGCTAAAAATGCTCGCTTGGGTGGAAAATGATGCAAATAATACATAAAAAGTAAAATCAAACAGATATTGCTGAGTTCCCGGCAATTCCCAAAAAACTTCGCAAAATCCCAAAAATTAGATTTTTTAAAAGTATTTTTGCTGTATTCTTCTTATCTTTCGCCGGACGCAGGTATTTTTGGAAATATTTAAAACATATACAGGGCTATCATGAATAAAATTCCGCGTAAAATTTTTCTCTGGGAACAATTCAAACTAATGGCAAGTATCTAATAGGGAAAACAAAAAATTCTAATTGGAAAAGGAAGAAATTTCACGCGGAATTTTATTCTTCTGGTCTTGTATTAAGGTAGTATAATACATTTTTTGGATCCAGCTTTGGAATTTAAAAAAAATGCCTTAAATTTTGATATTTATAGCCGAAATAGGTATATTTCGAAGCGATCTGGTTCTTTCAATAACGAAAATTTTTAACAAAAAATTTTTTTCTAGTGTTTCTTATAGTTATTATCTTTTGAATAAGTAAAAATATGGGGCTGGTAATTTTGCAAATTTTTTTTATAATAACGAAATAATTAACCTACTTTTTCTGCAAAAAAACTGCGAAAAATCGACTTTTTTCAAAATTTTAATTTAAATTGCATATAATTTTTAATTTATTTGTGCTTTGATACCAATTTTTTATAATGTAACAAATTTTGTTCCTATGCATAATTATTTTTTTCTTTTCTAAATCGAACAATATTTGACTTTTCCAATAACAAATCAGTGGACCAAGTTTTGTAAAAAATTTTAAATTTGAATTAGTGTGGGTTTATAGATATTGTATCTATTCAAGGCTTTCAAGATCATTCAATTTCTTTAAACTGTGAATAAAAGACGTATTTTTATTTCATTTTTAATGTGTCCGACGTTTCGTTGTGTTTTTCCAACATTTTCAAGGATGACTATTTTTATTGAAATATATTTTATTCTTTATTCCAATTTACTTTTAAGTTTTTGAGATGTATTTTAAAGTGACAAAATGTACAACATAAAGCACATAACGTAAAAAATTTAATTGCAAATATAAAAAAAATATCACAGCCTTTAGTTAACTTCTAATATCTCAATTGGAATTAAATGGATTTAAATTTTTTTTTCTCGAATATTTCCTAAACTGTAAGCGAAAACCCATAAATATAGCAGACTTTTTTTAGCTCTTGGATAAGAAAAAAATCCACTTCCAACAAATATTTGTTACCAGATAAAAAACATCAGCTTGGCATTGGTTTTAATTTTTCATTAACCCAAGGTTGCCCATTTTGGGGATTTGTGGTTCCATTTCCTTTAAAGATAAATAGTAAAAATTCGTAAGACTTAAGCTCTATGACACCTCCTTAAATGTTGTATGCAATTTTATAATAATAAAACGTTTAGAAACTGCAGCATTATTTAAACAAAATGTCCCACTGTGCTTTGGGTACTTTGGTCCCCACTACGCACCCTAGGATTGAACTAAAAAATTAAGAACGCATTTATGACAGCAAAACTCATATTTTAAAAAGCTCATATATAAAGAATTAAAAACAAAAGTCTCATACAAGCTGCGAACAGTCTAATGTACATCATTAGATGTACGTAGACTTTTTATCTTAACTGTATATAATTAAATTGTCTGTGAAATGATTGATATAAATTACTTTAAGAAATCATGTGCACATAAAGATTGAACGACATCTATGGTTCTAAACGCTTAGCGACAGTTAAGTGAGATAATATTTTTTAAATTGTTTTGTTTTTGAAATGATTTCTAACATACAAACGTTTAATCAGTGGTGGTCCTTCACTTTGTCAAAAATATTTGATTTGACACGTTTTGTATTTTTTTCATCATCAAAGTTCGCTGACTTGTAAGCGGGTGAATGGAAAGTATTAATTTTGGGGGGCATTATAAGTATCAGGGACGGAAAATTGGTTTGCGATGTATTTGTTTTATGTGTTTATTTTAATTCTACAGATGCTAATCTACGACTCTTTCTGAAAGTAAATATCGACCCCTTTTTTCGATTTTATCGTAAGCGACATGATTTCGAAAATAAATTTCAAATTTTATGGTCCTACCCATAGTTTAGAATCATTAAAATGCTAAAATTTTTGATAACTTTTAGGATACGGACTGTAAAATTTTATAGTAAGCGACAATTTACGCATGTAGAACAAATTTGAATATTATAAAAAAACCTTCTCCTGAAAAATTAAATTTTTCTCGCTTACGATAAAATCGAAAATAAATATCGATATGTAGGTTCTTTTGCATTTGATTACTTTTGTGTCCTAATATGATCGTTTAATACTACGGAGGCAGCTGGTGTACTTGTATATATAAAGGAACCATAAGCGCTGAACACATCATACTGCTCTAGTGTAGAGTTTTCACGGTTTCGTATGGCGATTAAAGCTTCTCTTTACAGGTTAATAAGTATGCAGCTAAACTATTTCCTACAAACGAACGTAATAACCGTTCCTCTCTTACTTTTATATGTTAAAAGTTTGTTGTAAAAAGTCTTAAGACTGAGTTAGCCGACTGTAATGTAATGCAAGTGCAACGTAGAAAACAGCTGGTCGATGTTTTTATATGAAAAGTAATTAGCTTACGCTACATTATATTTCTATAACCATTTTCATTAATTTTCACATAACAACATCGATCAGCTGTTTTCTGCTGCTGCAATTACATTCCATTACAGTCGGCTAACTGAGCCTTTGGAAAGGTTACAAGTTTGCTGATATTGAATTTTTTTCCTTTTATTACAAACAAAAAAAACAAAACTTTTTTAAAGCACAACTTTGCGTCAGAAAAGCAATTTATGAAAATTTACGTAAACAATTAGAGCCAATTTAAGGTGCAAAATAAGTACATATACATACTCGTACATATGTATGTATAAAAAATGTTTTCCTTAAATTTTGATTGATTGTTAGAAAATGTCTGGAGAGAATGAATTTCCAATGAACCACAATAAAAATATAAAAGAATTGACGTAAAACTAATATACGACGCCAAAAAAGCGTATTTTCCAGCTTGGTCTATGTATATAAATATGTTAAAAGCTTTAAATTAACAATGGCGAAGCATTTCGAACTAAAAATAAAATACTTTCATTAGCATTAAACAATTTTTGGTTTTTATTGAAATAATTAAAAATATTAATAAATTTGATAAGCAGATATTTATTTTTACAATCAACAAGGCCAATAAATCATATATTACACAATCGATACGCAAATAAATACAATTCGATACAGCTGTTTCAATTAATATTTGCTTAAGTTTACTTGAACTTGAACTTGCTTTAATCTTCGCTATGTAAATGGGAATTCCGAAAGCTCGGCAAACAAGCTTCGGCTGTTTTTATTTTAATTAATTAATTTTACTATATAAAATATTCCACATTAAATACATCAAAACAAATATATAAAAAAAATATGTGTGTAATTTCCCATGTTTGTTTATTATCCCGCTTGTGTAAATTTCCATTCCTTTCATTCAACCATTTCATTGCTACAATTCTCAATTTAAAGACAATCAATTTGTTGGTGATGGAATGAATGACTTGAATGAAAAAATTCCATTCAAATTCCATCTTAACTAAGTGCAGCATGTTCAAGTCACGTTTTTTTTTTTTAAATAATAATACAAATCTCATGACTGTCACATTTCAATACATTGTCAGAACTATAAGCTCACTTGCCGTTAAGCTCGTGCTCAATTCATTAGAAAAAATAAACAACTTGCTTACGTTTTATTGAGAAGCGAATATGTAAATATTTACATTATTTTGTAATTTACGCCAGTCAGGGTATTTTTTTTAATTTTATTTTCCTTAACTGCATTTTTTGTTTGCAGTAGACTGGTAAATTAAAAGAATTTTCATTTTAAAATTTGTAAACGCACTAATAATCCCAAAATTATACTTTACTTGTTCAGTAAAATATTTTTTAATAAAATACATTGAAATTGATTATTGAGGGGTTTAGCTGGATCCTATGCGCATTTCACTGTTGCTAATGCAGATCATCAGGGAACCTTTACCCAAAGTTTCTTAGACTAACTAGAGTTATTATGTTATAAACTTTTATTTAAACAAAAAGCTCAACAAATAACAAAGTTGAAACAAGAACTCAATAATCAACATGTGTTTTATTTTCTTACTTTACCATTACTACACTGGCTGACTTTTTTTCAGCATCAAGTTGTAGATATAAAGAGTATGTAAAAAGAAAATAAATGTAAATAACAACAACAGCTATTCAAGATAGAGTGTTGCCACACAAGTATTTTTTTGACGGGGTGCAGTCAAATTAATAATTAGTGTTTTTATGGGAATTTTTGGAGCAAGTAAAATATAATTTTGGGATTATTAGTGCGTTTACAAATTTTAAACTTAAATTGTAAAAATTCCCATAAAAACACTAATTATTAATTTGACTGCACCCCGTCAAAAAAATACTTGTGTGGCAACACTCTATCTTGAATAGCTGTTGTTGTTATTTACATTTATTTTCTTTTTACATACTCTTTATATCTACAATTTGATGCTGAAAAAAGTCAGCCAGTGTAGTAATGGTAAAGTAAGAAAATAAAAAACATGTTGATTATTGAGTTCTTGTTTCAACTTTGTTATTTGTTGTTGAGCTTCTCATTTATTTAAATGAAAGTTTATAACATAATAACTCTAGTTGTTCTAAGAAACTTTGGGTAAAGGTTCCCTGATGATCTGCATTAGCAACAGTGAAATGCGCATAGGATCCAGCTAAACCCCTCAATAATCAATTTCAATGTATTTTATTAAAAAAAATATTTTACTGAACAAGTAAAATATAATTTTGGGATTATTAGTGCGTTTACAAATTTTAAACTTAAATTGTAAAAATTCCCATAAAAACACCAAAGAATTTTCATTACGCAAATAATTGAAAATTAAGGGACTTTAGGGGACCCAGTGCACTGTGTGTTCAAAAGCCGAATTTGCTACAAAAATAATGCCATTTTCTTTTCAGGAAAGTTTGCAAAATTTTTTATTTTTATTAAGACTTTATTTTTTTAATTTTGATTAAGAAAATTTTTTGGAAATTTTTATAAAAAAAAATATTTTTTAAATTTTATTAAAGCTAAAATTTAAGTTGGTAAGGATGATACGAATTGCGAATTTTCTTTGAAAAGTGCTTTAAATGTAACATTATGTTATAGAAAAGAAAATGCCAGGGGTATTTTCAAATAAGTTGGCAGTTTTTTGCTAATTCTCAACAACACTTTGATATATTTTTTTCTATAAACATACGCATTTTTTTGTTTAATTTTTTTTTGGTTAAAGCCTACTTACGAGTGTTTTAAGCAGGCGCACATATCGATGTTCATAAGTAGAAAGGCCCTAACTTGTATTTTCATTAAATTTAGTTCTTTCAATTATATACTTAACACAATACAATTCGTCACAAAAATTGCAATAGTGAAAAAAATAACGCGTTCAAAAGCAGTTTTACAAAGCAGTTGTACAAGCAGTTGTACTGCTTATCATTATTATTTTACCTTCTACTGTAAAGTTACGATTGTTTGAATTCGGGCGGCTTTTCTACTTGTGACCAACGAAAAGAGAATTGAAGAGAACTGCTTTAAGTAAAACTGCCGAGTCTAAAACAAGACTTATTTAACAATAAACTTTAAATTCTTCATATTAATTAGAAATCAGCCATTTCCGGTGATAAATTCACGAAAATATTAAGCAACTTGAATGCGCATTTGTATAATTTAAAAATTTTGCGACTTTTACCATTTTAATACCGACACGAAGTGCGGCCAAAACCCCTTCTGTGAGGCCAGAAATCGAAAAATATTTTAAATTAAATTTTAATCCACATATGCCTTAATATCCTTTAATGTCATACGAAAAAATTTATACAAAATTAAATGATTTTGCTTATTTGTTAAACACTTTTGTGTTCATATTACAGTGGAATCTCCTTTAACGGGCACTTCCTATAGGCGGACACACTTTTGACAGGTTCCGGCAGCGCTCCATTTATATGTGTAGGGTTCTCTTGATCGGACAGTCCCCTTCGTTGTCCGCTCAAGAGAGATTCCACTGTATTAGGGGATAAAATTAAAAATTTATTCAAAATTAATAAATTAAAAATAATGAAATGCAATAAAGCAATGTAACCAACATTAAAAAACAAAAAATAAAAAAAAGTATTATTATATTTTCATTGAAAGCAAAAAAAAAAAAAAATAATAAATAAATAAATAATGTTTCAGAAAGTGCCAAAACAAAGATTAGACTACGACCGAGCCAGCCGTGGCAGTCACATGCCAGAAGTCATATTTAAATTATAACGCCAGAAGATTATCTTTTGAATAACGTAAGTTTCATGCCAATTTAAAAAATTCATCATTGTTTTCTTCCATTTCAAAGTTCTATGTCTCTGTAAAGTAGAAAAATAAAATGAGTTCACCTGAATATAAATTATTTGCTGGGTTTTGTATCAGTTTTAAAGCCTACTAAGCTTATTTTGTCTTTGTGATTTTCAAAAATATTATTATTTTATGAATTCTCATATAGTTTTTGAAAGTTTGCGCATAAGGTAAGAGGTTTGTGACTGTTCAAAATTTGTGGTTGAAGTCTACTGATGATTTGGTTCAAGCGCCAATGAAATACGTATATAGACATGCTAAACCACCTGCAAATAAATTTCAATAATTGTAATAATAAATAATATTAAATGAAAAAGTTTTCATTGTCAATCTTGTAAGAGTCACAGTCGTCTACATCTGTATATTTGCCAGAGGCTGAAGAACTCTCAAAATATTGTTGTTCACCTTCTCTATAATTATTTACAGGTAGAGCTGCTAGTAAATAGAAAGAACATCTTTCTAGAAAAAAAAGAAAAAGTATCTCATCTGAAAAGTACTTTATTAAAAGGGGTATTTTTTCTTTAAAGGTACTTTTCTCAAACAAGTACTATTCCAAAAGAGTAGTTTTTAAAAAGTGCATTTTTCTTAAAGCACCCTTTTGATTGAATACCTTTTCTAAAAAGTATTTTGTTTTTTTTTAAAGAGTACTCTTTTTGTAAAATACCATTCTCAAAAAGTGCATCTCTCGAAAAAGTACATTTTCAAATACTAAGCTTTCATAAATTACATTTGCAAAAAAAAGTACCATTGCCTTAAAACACTATATCCAAAAAGTGCGGCTTGCAAAAACAGCTGCTTCTATTGAGCGATAGGAAGAGAAAATAGTAGATTATTTTTACATGTACGGCATATGTGCATTATAATGAATAAAAAAAGTACCAAAAACGGATACAATTTTACCCCTTTATAAGTGCGATGTTTCAGAAAGTGCCAAAACAAAAGTATGTTCAATACTTTAGAAGATGTGTCTAGTGTAAAAGAGGTACCAAAATTCAGTTTTGATCCCCTTTTAACTCCTAAAAGTACACATATCGAATAATTACCAAGCACGTGTCAGCTTATTTTTATCAGAATTCGAATGCTTCTGGAATTTGGAGTCTATATTTTTAGCTCCTTAGCATTTTGAATTTTCAAAAAATCTTTCTTAGTGGATCTACACATTGGAAGAGAAACATACACACAAAATGTCAGCTCTGTAGCTGTAGTCGTTAAAGCTGCATTTTATTTCATTTGTTGCATAATAATATTAATTATTACCTTCAATAGCTTAGAGAGCAGGATGTAGCAAGACAAAAAAGAGTTCATTTACTTAGTTACGTCCATTTTGTTTGAAAAAGTAACACCAAAAAATAGTTCCTATATATCCTTTTCTAACAATTTACTATTTAGAAATTCGCTTTCAAATTTTAATTTTACTTATTACAATTATTTTCAGCTGTAGAATGCATTTTTTGCGTTTTATTTGGTTGATTACAAAAACTTTCTCACGTGTATAACGGAAGTGTCTATTATACGATTATAATTTTCCAAACTGAAATTATGAAGGGCATTTGAGGAAAGGGACCTTACTATGCACATTTTTCATATCTTAGGACATTCGTTTAGCCAACCCAATGACAAGCTTTTGGCCTCATAAAAGAGGTTTTGGCCGCACTGCGCGACATCGAAAACTGATCCATAATGATACTAAAACAAATGTTTTGTTTTAAAACATCTGCAAGCAACCCAAACTAATTGATACATGAATAGACTGACGCCTGAACAACGCTTCCAAATTGTACAAATTTATTTTTAAAATCATGGTTCTGTTCGAAATACGCATCGCGTACTACGTTCATTTCACGGTCAACATAATCGTCCATCACAGCAATTAATTCTATTAAGTATGGAATGTTTTCCCACCACCTTTACACTAAATGATAATATGCATAGACGTCGCACAATGCTTACAGAAGAAGTCATTGATGCTGTAAAGCGTAGAGTAGAGGAATACTCGAATCAGTCTATCGGCCAAGAATATGATATGTGTCCATCTACTTTATGGAAGATTTTGATGTGCAGGAGCTGTGGGTTGAACAAGACAGCGCAACTTCACACATCTTGTGCCACAATTGGTTAATTGAAAGAAACGTTTGGTAATCACACTGTTTTACGTTTCGAATCCGTGAATTGGCCTCCAAGATCATGCGATTTAACGCCGCTAGATGATAAACTCGAAAAGAATGACCACTTGGAGGACATAATTCGCCGCATTATTGCCAGTATACTGCCACAAAAGTGAGAAAAAGTCATCGAAAGTTTAACCTCCAGATTAGACTACGACCGAGCCAGCCGTGACAGTCACATGCCAGAAGTCATATTTAAATTATAATGCCAGAAGATTATCACGTAACGTAACGTAACGTAACGTAACGTAAGTTTCATGTCAATTTAAAAAATTCTTCTTTGTTTTCTTCCATTTCAAAGTTCTATGTCTCTATAAAAAACACGCTATATGAGAACGATTATTTTGACGACAGCAAAGCAACATGGCGGCTAGGTTGTTGTCCATGCTGATTTGGTCGTTGTAGTCCAATTAAACTAATTTCTATTTGTGTTGGCAACAATGAACAAATATAGTGCTGCCAATATAATGCAAAAATGTGGAATGAATGAGAGCTAACAATTATTTTATATTTATTGTTTAACAGAAATAACCTCCCGATGTTCATGTAAATAAGTAAATTCATTCATTTTGATATATTTACGTGATAATTTATCATATGTTTAATGAATACTACAGAATGAAAAAATTATAATATGAATAAATTCAGTGAAGTGCGACTTTGAACCGACACGAGATTATGTAATTCAATACGAACTTTAGCCTATATCTTTTAGTTTTGGCATTTTTTTCGTTTTTGGGTTTTTTTCGGTTTAAAGCGTTTTTTTAGTTTGGAGGTTTTTGCGTTTATTGGCATCTTTTTTAGTTTTGGCACTTTTTTTTCTCGTTTTGGCGATTTTTTTTTGGTTTTGAAGTTTTTTTTTAATTCTAGCGATGTATTTTTATTTTGGCGATTTTTCTAACTTTGTCAATTTTTTTCATATAGGCGGTTTTTTATTTTTGGGAAGTTTTTGGGTTTTTGGCGTTTCTTTTTCATTTTGGCAATTTTTTTAGTTTTTACACTTTTTTCCCGTTTTGGCGAATTTTTTCGGTTTTTTTAATTTTGGTGGTTTTTTTCGTTTGGGCGATTATTTTTAATTTTGGCGATTTTTTTCATTTAAGCGATTTTTTTATTTATGTCGATTTTTTCCGTTTTTGGCTTTTTTTCATTTTGGCGACTTTTTCATTTAGGCGTTTTTTTAGTTTTGACACTTTTCTCAATTTGGCGATTTTTTCGTTTTTTTTTCAATTTGACGATTTTTTTCGTTTTTGGCGATTTTTTTAATTTTGGTGATTTTTTTATATGAACAATTATTTTGGTTTTTGGTGCCTTTTTCGCGTTTTGGGGATTTATTTCTGTTTTTGGCGTTTTTTTTAAATTTGACGTTTTTTGGCGATTTACTTTAGTGTTAGAATTTTTTTTTAATTTTTGGCGATTTTTTTTTAATTTTTGGCGATTTTTTTTTTTGGTTTGGCGATTTTATAAATTTCGTATTTTTTAGTTTTACCGTTTTTGAAACGGTAAAAGTTTAACTCTTACGGATTCCAAGATATAGCAAGTTGTCAAAACTACATAGTCAAAATTGCATTAACTGATAGACCACCCTTTAATTTAAAATTTTTAAAATTTTAGTGTTAATTGTTGTAGTCTATACAAAAATACGTAATTTTACAAATTTGAAGTGTCAATATACATATGTACATACAATTAAATGTATGTAAATTACATCATGTGATTTTAATATTTTTCGTTGCTCGTTTTGGAACACCCTTTAATTTTTAATTCTCATGCATTTGTTGTTGTAGCGGCTAAGGTTCTATATGCTCTGTCCATACGTAGCTCTTACGGTTCCTGCGAGAATAGCGTGTGACGGACAGACGGACAGCGTAGCGAAAACAAAAAAAAAACCTTTGCTGTACGGAACCCTAAAAATCAATTTTAAAAGTTTTATAAACAAAATGAATGATTTTT
The DNA here is from genome assembly GCA_905220375.1 of Tachina fera. NCBI lineage: Eukaryota > Metazoa > Arthropoda > Insecta > Diptera > Tachinidae > Tachina > Tachina fera. The sequence goes on along the minus strand of LR999967.1, from coordinate 93,967,681 downwards.
CTCTTAGTTTTATAGAGACGCATATACTCTACAGAATCAAAACATAAACAATTACAAAACACCTACAAAAGTAATACTGAACGGCCACTTCAGCCAGTGGGTCAAGGCGGGAAAAAAGTCCCCATTGGTATTGCGATGTCGCGTGCTGAATTTAGAGGCGTACATTTTTGTTTTTACTCTTTTGTTGCGAAGCGATAAGAATATTTTATTTTATTTATTTTTTGTTTCTTCTTAAGAAATACAATAAATTGTGCGATTATAATTCAACTTTATTATTTATTTAATATAGTGGAAAATAAAATGGGTTTATTTGTTCAACAGATCTTATCTCCATAAACTTAATAAGAATTTAAAATAGTTCCAAATAATTTTTAATACTTTCCTATTAAAACACAAAAAAAAGTTCTTGGTCTGAGAAATAATTCATATAATAGAATTTAATTAATTAATAAAACGTCTAGTTGACATAATTGCTTTTCAATGAAAAAAAAAAATAAATAAAAATTTAATTTGCATTCAGTATAGGTGTGAACAGTTTAAGTGGTATAATTTTAATTGTGGAACACGTAACCACCTGCCTGCCAAACAATCCTACAAAGACTTTAACACCAAAAAACAAAAATAGTCACTGTTTAAAGTTCACTTTACAAAAAAAAAAAAATGACACGTCACGCTGACATGCCGCGTTATTAAGTATTTGATTTTTTTTCTCTTCTTTTTTATAAAAATAGCACGATATACATAAATTTAAATTTTTATTTGTACGGGTATTTGCATGTTTTATAAATGACACTGACAGACAGACGGCCTATTGAATGCGATAGGTCAGTAACATTGTTTAGAAATTTTTTTTCTTGACGTGAGATTAAATTTTTTATGAAATAGAGAGAAACAAGTTTGAAATTTTTATTAGATGCTGTATGACGGGGGATTTTATTTTAATAACCTGCTGGGGAAATACGTTGTTCACATGCTTTTAATACAAATTCACATTCTTGTTTTATAAATATTTAAATATTGTCTAATCATGATCATTGTACGTTTCTATGTTGCAGGTGATTTTGTGATTTTAAATGAACTGTAAGCGTGAGTCGTGATAACTTTTTGCTTTGTTTTAAATTTGAATTTCTAATAAACATTATTTTTATGGTTTTTGTAAATCCGTTAATTTTATTTCGTACTGTCTCTCTATATTTTGGATTATGACCTTCTGTTTTAAATACCCTGATAACTAAATTTGCACGATATTTTTCGTAATTTCACTTTCATGTGCTTATTTTTCGTTTTCCGGTATTTTAAGAGAAATAAATTTTTAAATTGATATTAAAGGGTTTTTTGTTGTTGTTTTTGGAAGGTAATAGCTAAAAAAAAGATATCATTAACTATTATATTTTTGATTAAAAAAATCTCAAAAATCTTTCAAATGATATTCCCTGCAGCAAAATTTTAAAATTTAACCTCTTGCAACTATTTTTTATTTCCAAATACTTGTATGAAAAAATGATCGTGTGATAAGATTTTTTGTAATTTCAGTGTCTGGAGAAATCTTATTATTTGGACGAATAAATAACAGGAAAGGCGATGCACTAAAGATATCGAGTTTAAAAGATACCACGTTTATACGCGCACTATTTGCAAATAAATTAACTCACTGTTTATACGAAATAGCTAAAGTACACAAACTTGGTAGCACTTCTATAGAAAACTTACTTATTTTGACAAAACAAATAGTGTAAATGTACAAAATATTAAATAATTATTTCTATTAATGTTTTTTGTGCAATATTTATGTATTTTTTATTATTATTATCAAACATTTGTAAGCGTGACATCCTTAAGCATTTTATTTGAGAATAGTGTGTTAATCAGGAATTGTTTTGTTTTCGTGAGTTAGCTATTTGCAAATAAAACTTAATTCGCCATTTATGCGGCAAAATTCTCTATTTGCAATATTTTTATTTGCGAATAAGTCGTCCGTATAAACGCAGTAACAGACAAACTTCCAGCGTTGCCGATTTCTTTGCAATTATCTTAGAATAGTGCAGAAAAATTTTACTAGACTATTTTTGGATCATACATTTTTTTTGCTTTGAATCTATTTGATACAAAAGCAAATTTTTCAAGCAAACGTATTTCAATCCATAAATTTACAACCAAAAATTTTTTCTTATTCTGCTTTTTTCAAATTGTTTATTGGAAAGAATTAAAGCATTAAAATTTTTCTGAGGATACGAAATTATGCAATTTAATGTAAATTTGTTGTTGTTGCAAAAACTCATATTTCGATGTCACATGCGACATTGGAAAACAACATTTGTTATAAGTGCTTTGAAAGTACATGCAAAAAACGCATAAAAAATTCAGTAACAATAGAGATATTAAAATACCATAAATTAAGTCAAGTGCGAATTTGAAACGCACAGTAAGGGTTCCGTACGGACACCACATACATATGTATGTAGTAATACTATACGAAGTTTTTATTTTGGCGCTTGTTTAATTTTTGGCGATATTTTTAGTATTGACGCTTTTTTAGTTTTGGCATTTTTACCCCTTTGGACATTTTTTGTTCTTTTTCAATTCACATTTTTAGTTTTAGTGATTTTTTTTAATTTTGCAGCTTCTTTTCATTTTGGCGATTTTGGCAATTTTTTGTTCTTTTGCAAAACATATTTTTAGTTTCAGCGATTTTTTAGTATTGATGTTTTTTTTTTCGTTTTGACAATTCTTTGTACTTTATAATACAAGTTTTTGGTTTTAAGCGATTTTTTAGTTTTGAAGCTTCTTTTCATTTGTGCGATTTTTAAAAATTTTTTGTTCTTTTACAATACACATTTTTAGTTTTAGCGTTTTTTTAGTATTGAACCTTTTTTAGTTTTGGCGTTTTTTTCGTTTTAGCAAATTTTTTGTTCTTTTATAATACATATTTTAGTTTTTAGCGATTTTTTTTAGTTTTGAAGCTTCTTTTCATTTGGTCGATTTTGGTTTTTCCAATACATACTTTTAGATTTAGCGATTTTTTTAGTTTTTATCGTTTTTTTTTGTTTTGACGATCTTTTTGTTTTTTTACAATATATATTTTCGATTTTAGTGATTTTTATTTTAGTATTTTTAGTTTTCTGTCGAGTTTTTTATTTTTGGTGCTTTTTTTGCATTGTAGCAATTTCTTTTATTATTGGTGATATTTTTCATTTGAGAGCTTTTTTATTTTAGTGATTTTTCGTCTCGAAATTTTTATATTTTAGCATTTTTTAGATTTAGCGCTTTTTTTTAAATATTTTAATTTAAAGTGTTCGCCTCTTACGATTTCCAAGATTGCTGTATAAAAATAACATAGTTAAATTTATATTAACTGCTAGATTACCCTTTAATTTTGATTTTTTTTAAGTTTCAGTGTTAATTGGTGTAGTCTGGCTAAAAATACACTCACTTTGAAAATTACAGGCCTTACTTCATTTTCTTATTTGGGCCTTATTTCATAACGCCAAAACAAAAGGGTGCCTTTTCACCTTTGATAAACGAAATCCTTAAAACCCTGCTGAAATACATATATAAAGATTTGTTTGTTATTATGGTATCTATATAAAGTTGGTCACGTGCGACATCGTAAGTGTAAAATAGAAAAAAATATTTTACATATTTTTAAATTATTTAAATTTAGATGAGCGAAAACTATGAAAAAATAAAGGGAGTTACGAACAGTGTTGAAGAAAAGTGAAGGGAGGTCAAATATTGTTACAAAACCATATATTAAAAAATATTTACATATATGCGATGAATATTTCTGTTAATCTGATTTTTTTTACTAAAATTTGTTTATATATTAATTTGAAATTCATTTGCTGGTGGGTCAGCACTGTCTATATGCATTTCTTGTTTATATATCGTTTTCTAAAAAAATAAATAGCAAAAAATAAAATTTACAATAGGTCACGTGCGACTGTGATTTAAGTTTAATTAAAAAAATATATATACGAGCATAATTTTTTGTTGGTAAAATCAAAATCATTTTAAAGAGACATCAGTGAGCAATATTCTGAAACTCGTCACATTAAAATATTGCTTTAAATTGCGCTAAAACGCCATAAAATTAACTTCCTGCTATGTTTAGGAAAAAAAATGCTTTTGCGTATAATTATCAAACTGCCCACGTATTTTTTAAATAATTTTTGAGTGTTTGAATATTTTTTTTTTATAATTATATTCTGCGGTTCTGAAAGATACGACGTTGCAAAACGTTTGGGGCGACGATGAATGAGTAATTTGCGAGTGGTGGAAAGGTACACGAGTTTATTGTTTGATTCCATGAGAAAAGTAATTTACACCAGGCGGCAAACGAATGTTATAATTTATTTTATTATGAAATATTTTCCCCTATTTAAAAACTGAAAAGCTCATGAAATTCTGAAACACTTTGTAAAACACGGGGGAGACATTAAATACAAACAAAAGCCGGTATGTTTGCGCATGACCCGAATACGTGTTTTAATTCTTAGTCAAAGGAAAAAAAATAGCAAAAGCTTAAATAGCGATGATTAACTAAAAAGTATTTATTTTTTATATTATTTATATTATTAACAGTCATTAAACTAGTGTGGGGTTATCCCCAATAACGATTCTTGGCTGAGAGTGTTTGTTTTTATTTTGTTTTATTTTTATCAAGACAGACTTTAAGGAGGTCATTTAGATATATTTACATACATACATATGCATGTAGTTTTATGCTAAAATAATTTTTTTGAAAACCCAAGTTTTATTTTAGATTTTTATTTTCAATCGCAAACTTTGTATAAATTTGCATACAAATAACTTGCAAGTTTCAAAACTCATTAAATTGATACTTAATATTTTCAATACATTCTAAATTTTTTGTTTATTTATTATTATTATGTAAAAACCCCTCAGTATAAGCAAGTGAAGCATGGTATTATTAGCACTCTTTGTTCTCTTAAGTCCAAGAAAATCAGCTCTGAGGGGACTTACATTTTGCTGTACAAAGACCAAGTGCATTCTGAGAGTGATTCACAAAGCAAAGTAATGCAACAACTTAATTTTTTTATGTGAGAAAATATGTTAATCATATCATTACAAAATTAAGGTTAATTACATATAATGGTTTACTCCAACGTTTTTGTTGTTGTCATTTTCTAAATGTGTGCAATGTCGTTCACATTATGTTTTTTGTTTAGAACGCAATGCTACACAACGAAAAATATTGGAAATCACAAACGTTGCCACTAGCACACACTATTGCGACGCGAAAAAATCCATGTTAATTATGGAAATTTAAATTTAAATTTAAATTTAGAAAATATAATGCTAAACAGATTATCAGCGAACTTGTATTGCATTTTAAATAAAAGTTTAGCCGTATGATGCAAAGCAGTTTTACATTTACGAACAGGCCCATTGTTACAGCCTGGTCCACGATGTCGACAATCAAACAACTTGTATTAAAACAACAATAAAATTAAAAAATTTATTTATGTTTTAAATATAATTAACCGATAGAAAGTTTCTTATCGACATCATCGGCCAGTCCGTTAAAGACTTTTGCTCACGAATCACTCTAGAAAAATTAAAAATTTAATAAATGATCGAACGCAGTGTAAAAAGAACTTCCAAAGACGTCAATAAGATTCCATACACACAAAATCACCATTGAAACATTTTGATTTGAAATCATATTAAATCATCTTGGTCGTTGGAAGCCAATTATATATACAAACATACAAAAATTTTTTTTTCTGATGCCTGTTCCAATATACACACGTAAGTTAAATAATTAACAGGGAAACCGCAAATATGCGATTGCATGTTTTTTCTTGTGTAACGCATTAATGCAGAAACAAGATATTTATCCTTTTCACAACTTTTTATGAATTTTGGCATCGATTTGTTATTGCATATTTTACATTTTAAAGCATGTTTTTGCATAAGTCAGTCTTACACGCATATTTTTAGCATATTTTTTAATTTTTAGAGCATAATTTAAGCTTTAAGGGCATATTTTGGTACTTTGTATATTTTTTTTAATATGCTTCTGTATTGGTCAACATTTTTATTATTATTTTTCGCCATTTAAACTTCATTTCCAATGTTCCATGTGGTGTATAAATTTTACTCGTATTTATATTATGCAGTTATTATGGAATTAAGTTTCAATAAAAATTGGGTTTGTTAGTTGTGACGGACTCTGCCCCGAGTAGAAGTTGAAGGAACATTGTCAATGTTTAAGTTTACTTAGATATGACAGGGAACGGTTTTTATTTGACAATCTAGGTCAATATATTGTTGTTTATTGCAATAAAAATATAAATTAAAACCTTGTCTTATTTACCCAAAATACAGTTCCAAAATTTTAATTCTGAATCACAATTTCAGAATTAAAATTTCTTTTTAAATTGAAGTTAAATTTCTGAGAGTATCAAAAAAAAAAAAATTATTTGTATAATATGTTTTAAGGTAAAATTTTGGAAATAGAAACGTTTTTTTTCGTTTTGGAATTTGAATGGAAAAAATTATTTTTTGAAACGAATTTTCGTTATTTTTCATACAAATTTGAAACGTTTAGAAACGAACTTTTTTTACAAAATCTGCCTATTAGTCAAAATTTGTATGGAAATTTTCTTTTAACGTGCACTTCAAACTCAAATTATTGTTTTTAATACGGCAGGTAGCTTTGTTAAGTTTTTTATTGTTCCCTTTATTTTATTTATTTAATTTATTTTTTCTTATTTTATATGAAAATGTTGTTGACTTTTTGAATTAAAAATATATTTTCATTTACAAATAAACCAGTTTATTTTATTTTTAATAACATATTTTTTGAGTTTTTAGTGCATATTTTTAAGTTTTTAATGCATATTGAATGCGCATAAAACACTTTTTATAGAGCATATTTTTGGTTTCTCTGATAATTAATCATATGCAATGACTACATTAAATTAAACTCTTGATGTTTCAACTTAAAATAACTTTGATTCAAAATGGTTATTTGTGTTATTTCAGTATCATTTCTATTTATTAGTACTGTAGTGTTAAATCAACATGAAATAAAGTTATTTCAAAAGGAAAAATTTTCTCTGATGATTGTTGTAAATCATGTTAGATTAACATGAAACACATATTAAGCAAAATAATTGCCGAAAAAGTTTAAATTTACCTTTTTTGTATCTTTCTAACTTTGAGTTGGCATCACTGCTTTATTTGAGCACCCATTTAACAGCTGATAGATAGTTGCTTTTTGTGAATCGACTTACACCAGAGCAACGCATGCAAATTGTTGAAATTTTAACCAACTACGGATGCATAGAAGAGTATTGTATTTATCAGTCTTAGTGTAGTGTGTAGTAGTGTATTAGTGTTCCTTTGTATTAGTTATGTTGTAGGAAAGTTCAAGTCACTGAACTACTCCTGCTTCAGCGGATACTAATCCTAATGTACCACCAGAGCGCCCTCCTTCGTCGGTATTGTGTAGCAAAAATCATCGGTGAAGCATTCATTGCCTGAATGTTGTTTCTCTCTTAAAAAATAAGAAATGTATGACTAGTCAAAATTGAATATGACGGCCAGCAGACGTCAGTGAGATCATTTGCCTGATTTTCGTTACAAAATCTTTTTTTTTTGTTTTGACTATACGAGTATGTATTTGGGGTTGAAAAACAAATTGTTGTGGTTTTATTTTATTTTAATTAACATATTGTGAAGGAAAATTTTTAACTTTTGTCACACACGTAGACAAATACAAACTTCTTTTTAATTTAATAATCTAATCAAGAAAAAAGAAAACATGTTGTTCTGATTTTTTACTGTCTATTGAATTCTTCATTAATGAAATAAAGTGCTTCGTTAAGCTTATTATTAATGACAAAATTCATATTTGGAATGAAGCGTTTTAAATTCTTAATGAGTGTTCTCTAAATCAACTAGTTGACTGAAGAAAGTCCTAACTGTAAATCACTTGATATCAAATCGGGCTCTACAAATAGGCAAAAGTGAGGTAGGCCTCTAGTGGTTTTCAACCTAACCTTCCTTACCTTTAAATATACATACATTAATGAGAATTAGAAGACGAATATTTTATATATTCTAAAAACAATTTCTCTACGTCGCCTAATGCCGAATATAAAAGATTTAAAGCCTGTACTATCTTTAAAAAATATATACATATATTAATGAAATTTAGTTATCAGTTGAATATTTATTACCTGATTCCTGCACGTAAATTCTTATTTCAATAATTGTAAATTGGAAAGATAGTAGACGTTAGGTAAATTACCTCAAATTCCCTTTATGAATCAAACTAAATATATGAACACAAATACTAGCCTATTTGAAAAGAAAGAAGTTAAGCTAATTAATAAATGAATTGTTGTTGAAATAAATTTAAATTTTAGCTTTAGTTTTAGCTTTTCTACTTATTGAAAGTTGCAAGCAAAATTTCAAATTGCTGTGGAGTTCATCTTCTCCAATACCAACAGTTTTGCATTAATATGTATATATATTTCATACAAAGTACTACGCTAAAAAGCGAGCTTTAGTTAAAAGGAATTTTTACTTTTTAACAAATTTTTTTAATTCCCTTTTCGATTACAAATATAACTGTGGAACAAAAAAGGATAGGCCATTAATGGAATTTGACGAATATAGTGATTAGAATAAAGTAATAAATGCAGTAAAGTGCGTCTTTGACTCGCACACGAAGGGTTCCGTACGCACACTGGCTACGTAATACTATACGAAATTTAGCCTATAAAATCGTTTTTTAGTGTTAGCGTTTTTTTCGTTTTGTCGATGGCGTTTTGTCTTTTGGCGATTTTTTTGTTTTGCTTATGTTTTCGTTTCGGCGATTTTTTACTTTTAATGATTTTCTTACTTTTGGCAATTTTTTACTCTTGGTGACTTTTTCGGTTTTGGGCGATTTTTTCTGTTTTTTTTTTGATTTAGGCGCTTTTTTCGTTTTGACGATTTTTTTACTTTTGGCGAGTTTTTTAGATTTTTTGCTTTCGGCATTTTATTTTTGTTTATTATACCTGATTTACATTAAGCATTTTTTTCATGCAATTAGTTGCATGAAAATTTTTTATTTTTCGATAGGAGGCTTAGAAGAGAAACTTATATCAAAAGATTTGCCAAAAATGCATCAGAGATTCATTCTACGTCCTTTTTTATATAACGATCTCTTTTATATCGCTGTAATTAGAAAATAGAAAAAGTTGCGTGCAACAAAATTCATGAAATTTCATGAAAAAATGCTTAATGTAAATCAGGTATTAATTTAAGCGCTTTTTTTGTTTTGACGATTTTTTTACAATTGGCGAGTTTTTTAGATATTTTCCTTTCGGCATTTTTTCGGTTTTTGGCGATTTTTTTCTGTTGTTTTTTAATTTAGGCGCTTTTTTCGTTTTGACGATTTTTTACTTTTGGCGAGTTTCTAAGATTTTTCCTTTCGCCATTTTTTTGGTTTTTGGCGATTTTTTTGTGTTTTTTTTTTTGATTTTGGCGTTTTTTTTTGATTTGGCAATTTTTTTACTTGTGGCAATTTTTTAGATTTTTGGCGATTTTTGTTTTAGTTTTTTGCCGACATTTTTGTTTTTAGTTATTTTTTTCATTTGAGCTATTTATTTAATTTTTGGTGACATTTTTTATTTAAAAGTCAAGTTGTCAGATCTGGCAATGTTTTGACAATATACTGGCAACCAAAAATTTTATCTGACAAAATCGTCAGTCAAAATAATTATACTCCATACGGTTGTTATATGTAAAAATTGTCAGATCTGTTGTTATACGTTGCCAGACTCAAAGCATTTACTAGAAATTGTTAAATATCAATCGCTTGTGGTTATGTTAAATGTAAAAAGTAAAAATATAAAATATTATGAGCCATAAAGAAGCAATTGCAATGGTTTTCTTTGTATATATTTTATTATATTTTTTCACTTTCCTTTTTCTTTAAAATCAAACGTGTGCATTGCTGCTCATAGAAAGAATTTTCTTAGAATGACACCATTGTCATATACATACATAAACTGTGTGAATGGATTTTTTATTATTTCAGTCTTATGTATCAACATTAACGAGCCTTTCCTTGTTTTTTTATAGAGGTATAAAACGTTAACAGCCTTATTTATAAAAATTATTAAGACTTTATAAAGACTTTTTAAGAAAAGTTTTTATGGAAGTTTGTTCTAAAAAACCATTTTAAAGCTTTTATAAGTTTTATAAATATATAAGTTGGCAACACTTTTTTAGCAGGAGGCCATTTTGTCATCTGTCAAGTTACTTAAGCTTAGATTAGACGTGCAATAGCCATGACTAAACCAAAATTAAATTGGTTTGTATGGTAATGGCTATGGCGTTATGGCGAAAGTCACCTATAATCAAATAAAGTTTTTCTAATAAGTTTGGTTCGAAAAGCTGTTGTGTATGGTTATGTTTAGTTTGGTTTGGCAATTCAACATGAATATTTATTTAAATTTTTTTTTTACGACTTGAATAATCTTTACACTGTGTATTCTAAAAAGATGCCACTGTTTCATAAAGTTCGATATACTCTACAGTGATGCCAACCAAAAATCGTTCTTAGAGGTAGATTCGATGTGAAAAAGAGGTAGCTTCCAACAAGTCCTACCTTAAAAAGAGGTAGATCTACAACTACAACACTTATGTATTAGGGTATTTTAAATACCTTACAAAAATAATATTTTACCTTAGTTAACCTTTCGTTTCGATAAGAAATATTTTATGAGGGATTTTATGACAATATTAAATGCGGATGGGCAATATTAAAAATTTGAATATAAAAACAACTAAAAAATATAAGAATTCAATTATGTCATCATTATTTAATTAATTTTTAGATTTTTATTATTCTCATATTTAAATATGAAATAAATAACTTAAATAACTTCTAATGCTCCTCTGCAGTTGTAGGTTGCCTAGCGCTAGCGCTGATGTATCGTGTAGCTTTCCTTGCAGAATAGCAGTAAAGATCGTTTCTACAAATACTTTTTAACAAATTAACTTTCAACATTCAAACTATGTATGCAAATTAAATTTTCTCACAAACTGGCCCAGTGAAGGAAATATTTGGGCTCGTAGCAGGCTTTGAACACTGAGAGAAAAACCTTCGAAAATGCAACGATTTTCGACAGTATATTTACGATTTTGTCATTATTTTTCAACCAAAGAAACGCTTCATTCGTATTATGAAAATTGTTTCATTATCTGAAAAAATGTCATATATGCAACGAAATATTTCCGTTCATAAGCAACGTACATTTTCATATTTTAAATGAAAAATGTAATCATTGCGATGAAACTTTTTAGTTTATACAATGAATTGACATTAGTTTTACTTTCTTTACGAACTATTTCATTGAATAAACAACATTTGTCATGTAAATCATGATAATATTTCACTACTGAGACGTAACATATCATTTTTTGATGATATCGTATCATTGTGTTAACAACATAAGTCATTATTGTAATGACTGATTCATTTATTTAATTATCATTGTATCTTATTTCAACTTACGTGTGTATAATGCCACAGACATCAATTATGATATATAATTGGCTTCCTCGGCAAATATTTTAACTTGGAACTCATCGCGTGGTAGTTAGCGCGCTTACCACTGTAGCCACAACAACTCAAATATTATTTAGAAACACACTAACTACATACATGCCATCATTTATGAAATTTTTATTCAAAGTTATTTAATTGATCTAATTAATTCAACACTACATAATTTATTTGAAAAGCTATAATTTATAAATATATATATCCAGGATTCGAACCTGTGACTACAAGAGTAGCACAATGCCTACTAGCCAGCAGCAGGATGTTTTCTTCATTGTAGTTACGAAAATATTTCATTAAAGTTGCAACAATACTATAATTTCCATAACTATAGATTAATTACAAATGTGGTTGGATACTTTGATACAATTTAATACTTTGAAATTCTTTTATGTAACCTAATCAATTTAAAATATTTTTTTTTATGAATTCTTCATATGTATTTGTATGTATTCTTAATATGTATTTAAGTTTTTCATTACCCAAAGGAAAATTATTTCGTAACATAAATTGTACTAGAAAATGTAAATGAAATTTGTCGTTGTATTAATGAAAGGGGTTCAACGTAACGGTTTAATTCCCGTGACGAAGTGTTTTTCTTTCAGTGAATAGTGAAGTCAACACAACGTTGTTTAGATGCATTGCTAAAATATATTTCAGTTGAACTTTTAGCTTGGATAAGATTTAGCATTATTATTGAAAAACTAAAAAAGTGGTAGATTTTTCTCAGAAAGTGGTAGAGTTGAGTGAGATACCCAAAAGAGGTAGATGTACCACAAAAGTGGTAAAGTTGGCATCGCTGATACTCTACAATAAATTATATTTCTGTTAAATTTTCTTTTGTCGCCAGAACAACGGTGCATTATTGCATTGCTTATGTTAAGGTTGTGGTACACTAAACAAGGGTTCGTTACGACACAACAAAATTGCTTCCATTATTCTCGTTCAAAACGAAGCAAACTATTTGCAGGGTTGTACTTTATGCAAATACAGGATTGTCATTTCATCAATCGTAGATTGCGCCATCAAAACAAAGTGTTACTGAACGGAATCTTTTATTTATTTGTCTCTGCCAATGTACACACGAGTATTTAAGTGCATATTTATACTAAAGCGTTTAATGTTCAATTAGGAAAATTACAACCAGAATGCAAAACCACAAAAACATTTTAATGAATAATTTTATGCGACAATTGCAATTTTTTTGGGATTTTGGTAAAATATTTTTTCATTAAATAGTACAGGTTTTAGATAATGTTTATACGAAAATATTCAAGCTTTTACGCTTATAGTCAATGAAAATACCAGCTTAATTGACGTAAAAAAATATTCTATAACGGAATTTCAGGTTCAATAATTATTTTTATTCAATTCTCTGCCATTAATAAATTTATTCTGTACTAAAGTTTCCAAACTACAAACTACATATATCAATAAACCCATTCAAAGTCAAAACAGGTTTGCTCGTAGTGGGGTAAAACCAAAAATTTCATTTAAAAAAAGTGTGTAATTCCATTTAAAAAAATATATAGTTATTTAATTTTTTGGTATTTTAGTAGATTGAATAAACTACATACATAATTCATAAAATCATAATTTAAAAATAAGTATGTATTATGTTTTAAATATACTTTTTACAAAAATAATAATTACAAAAATATAAAACTCAGATATGAAATTAAATGTTAAAATACATAATTATTGAATAATTTAATTAAGCAGTCGTTATAATTTAAATTATGATAAATTTGTAAATAAATAATTAAATATAGATTTAACAAAGATACGGCAGCGTAAATATTTTTTTAAGTCGAAGCTTAATCCAATGTTAAATAATAATAATAATAATAATAATAATAATAATAAATAATTTAGTAGAAATTTAATTTATTAAAACTTTTTTTTAAGCTCTTCGAATTAAATAAGTATATTTTAATACCTAAAAAATCTAGTGTTCTCATATCATATAGCTCAGTTGTAAAATTTAATGATATTTTGGGCCTCGAAAATTGCACTTGGACGATTCGACGACTTTTGGCCTAATTTTAATACCCCTTATTGTGAATGGTGTAGTCAACGTCAAATCAGGACGACAGTAAAAATTGTCACTTGTCTACTCTTTGTCCACAAGAATTGACTATTATAAACATGCACATTAGTTGACAAAGACGTAGAGACTAGTAAGAGACTGTCAATAAGAGTCAATTGTTGCCGACAAAGAGTAGACACGTAACAATATTTACTGTCGTTTGGATGTGAAGTCGACGACACCATTCACAATAAGGATGAATAATTTTTAGTAACTCAAATTTTTTAGTGCTTTAAAGAATTTTTAGCTTCCTTCTATAGAAAGTTACTGATTTTACCCCAATTTTCGAAATTCGAGTTCTCTAGTTTTGAGTTAATGGGAAACGATTCTGATTATTATTGATGCACATATGTATTTGTTTGTGTGAATGTGTGAGTGTGTATGTAAGCATATTATAACTGCAGAACGGGTGAACGGATCGGAAGCAAATTTGACGCATTCGAAAGATGATAATTTCACTCAGATTTTGTAAGATAGTGAATCGATTCGTTTGAGTATATTTAAAATCATTTCACAAAACTGTTTATTAAACAAATTTTAAACTATCAAGACGATCAATTTCAAAATTTAATCAGCGAATTAAATGTGATTAAAATCGCTGACGAACAATTTGGAAAAAATAATCATTTATTTGTTATTACTTCAAAAGTGTTCGTCAAATCGATTTTAGATATTCACTGATTTTTGTAGACTTAAGAAAAAAGTGTATCGGAGGTCCAAAATTTTTAGCTTAGAGGGAAGTTTCATCTATAGCCTGTAAGTTTAATCCTTTCTTATATTTTTTCATAGTTTAGTTTATATTCCAATTAATTTAATTACAACAAGATTGAAAGCTTGGGCGTGCCTCCGCCCATTTTTTAAATGCAAGATTGTGTGTTTTTCAGAGTTCAGGGTGGGTGGGTATTAAGTTTTGTAAAAATTGGTCAAGCATGGTCACTTAACATAAAATCTTAAATTTTAATGGGCGTGACTCCACCCATTTTTTAAATAGAAGATTGTATCTATTTGCTCAAGGTGCGTGGTAACTTTCGTAAAAGTCGGTTAAATAGAATAAATTTTAGTGGGCGTAGCCCCGCCCAATTTTTCAACTTTAAAATTTTGTTAGTTACCTGAACCAAAGGTGTTTGCTTGGTTTCGCAGCAATCAAATAAGTAGGACACCATAAAATCAAATAAAAAATGTGTGGGCGTGTCCCCGCTCACTTTTCTTACAATAGTATCTATTGAAATCTATACCTTCTGAGGCAAATAAGGAATTTTTGTAATAGGTCTAAAATGTACCGAGTTATACAGACGAATTGATAAGCTCCTCTTTTTTTTTGAATTCGGTTAAAAACTCAAGTTTTATTAATGAAATTGAAAAGAAACTTGATGAAGTTGATCAAATGTTTCCGTCAACAAATTATTCATTGTGTCAACTTTCTCCGTTGTTGCCTTAATGCCTTAAATAGCGCATCTGCCATTTATCCCTCTTTTTTACGTGCAAGCAAGAACTTGAAAAAATATGTATTTGGGCATTACATAGTGTCCACACTTGATGATTTTATATCAGAACTCGTAATATAACGTCGACAGAGCAACTCCATTTTTTCATTAATATAAACACAAACGGGTAGACATTGATGATTTTATATTATGATGAATAAAACTAATATTTGCAAAATACTTGCCAAAAATATCTAACTTGCGTGTTGTTTAATTTTATGGTCACAAATAATTGTTGTGTCACCTTTTCGAAACGAAAATTGTCTAATAAATAACACAATAACACATAAAATGACATTTGATATCAAGATGAATTCATCAGGCCGCGAGCTCTGATGATTATATCATAACGCTGCCATAAAATTAATAAATTGAGTCTATACGTGATGAATTTTCATTATGATATCAATTTGACATTCATCATGAAATACGCCCATGTTCTGGAAAACGCAGTGATTTCAAATCGCTTACAATTTGAAAATCGCAAAACGCATATAAAACATATGTTTTGTGATAAAAAAAGGAAAACAAATAGGTTAGAGAGTAGATTAAGGGCCTGTCCCACGATATCACCAACATTCGACTTATCGCACACTTACATTCAAAACAAAAACAAATTTAAAAATTTTGTTGTTGTTTTACATGTAACTGTGCGACAAGCCGAACGTTGGTGACATCGTGAGACAGGCCGTAAGATACCTACAGCGCTCGTGCTTTCAGTATTGGCTTTGAAAAGGCTATAATCAAAAGAAATGTTATTTGTTGAAATCGCCAGTTTAAAGTAAACAGTTGACACAGCACATTGACAAAAAAATAGAGCAGTTTCATAATTTGGTATTTTTAATTAAAACTGTTTTTAATTTTTGTTGAAATCAAAAGAAAACATATTAAATTTTAATTGTGCATAATTTTATTTTCTCTTGAAAGTTTAGTTTAAAAAGATTCAAACAGTTCGCAAATCGCAATTTTCAAGCGATATGCGTTGGCCAGAACACCTTTTTGGCGACTTCAAATCACAAAAAACCAACTTTTTTCGATATGCGTTTTTCAGAATACCCAATGAGCGTTTTCAAATCGAAAACGCTAATTTTAAGCGAATCGCGTTTTCAGAACATGGACGATAAAATCATCAGGTGTGGCCACCCAGCTAAAAAAATATGTATGGAGCATATATGATATCCTATATATGGTTCGGATCCGAAAAATGAGGGTATATGGGCATATATGATGATATATATTCATACATTTTCATACATGTATGTGTAAATTCCCTCCACAGTATGCAAAGTTCATATTCATACACTCTTGACTCACAAAAGCGCACTGTTGTGCAATAAATTAAATTACTAAAATTAGATTTTTTTAGACTTAAGAGAGAGGTTGTGTTTAATGAAACATTTGTTTTGACAAATAATTCAAAACGAACTAAAAGTCATTTCATTCATCAAAAGGTGAATCAATTATTGAAAAAACACATAAATAATATTCGTACATAACATTTAGCTTATGAAATCAGATTAAAAACTAATGCAATTAATTATAAAAGAAAAAATAATCCCTCTAACAATAGTTTTCAATACAGTAATATGAACTTTGTTTCTTATCTAGAAAATTTTGTTATTTTCTATAAAATTAATGACTGGATTATCCTTTTGATTATTTGATATATTAAATGGGGCCAAAATGTATAAAATCATACAAGAATGGTTTTTTTAACAAAAAATTTCTTTCTTAAACAAACGTTGAGGGTACGCATATAAACTTTGCATACCGTATGTATTTTCTAATGGATTTCCAATTCAGCAGTGATAAAATTCCAAGCTTTTTTAATTACAAAAACGATCATATGTGAGATATCATGTATGCATACATTATTATATGGCTCCATATATAAAATCTTATATTTATATATGGATCCACATATGAAGAGCTTCATAATTAAATTTTCATATATGAGCTCATATGTTATAATACATTTCATATATTAAATTTTAGTTCATTATTAAATTAAATATTAGTTCATATATAATAGTTTTGCCATGTATAATCCCATATATTTCTATACATGAATTCATACATATTCATATATATTTATATACATTCATATATTAAAAATATATGGACCATATATAATTTTTTTAGCTGGGCACTATATTATAAATCTTTTTCGAAATACAAGGACTATAAAATACGATTTATATAAATTTTGCTTCAATAATTACCTATATTTTTATGTAAACTCTCTCTCATCTGTTTTGCCAGAGAAAGATCAACTGTGTTCGTAATACTTATCAAATTATTTTCTCGGGGAACTCTTTCGCTATGGAAAATAAATTCATAGTAGAAGAAAAGGGAGAAGTGAAGTGATCAAAGAATAAGCAATTGTCGTTTTAGAAGTTAGGCCATTATACGATAAATTTTTCTTGATTTCAAATCCAATCAATAGGTGTAAAAATGTGAAAGCTTCCTGCAAGGGTAAGTCCATGTAAAAATCACTGAAAATAGTGCGGAGTTTTACTGCTTACAGCCAGAGTGACCGATGACATTTTTCAAAAAGTGGCACCAAAAGGGGATTTATCAAAAAAAAAAAGAGACAAAATTAAAAAAAAACGAGAAAACTACACTAAACTTTTTATTTTTAATGTAGTTTTTTTATAATACACTCTAAAAAAGGGATACAAAAATTGGCAAGGCAGTCAAAAAAGCGGCAATTCGCCACTTTGGTCGGTCACGTCGGTCACGCTCTTACAGCGCCCTTATTCTGTGACTCGCTAAAGCTAAATTTCTATCGCTAAAAGTCGATTTATCGTTTTTAGGCTATGAATGCGATTTAATTTAATCCGCAAAATTTTTGTGTTTCACAAAAAATTTATAATTTTGTATTTGTTCAGCATTTTAGAGATATAATTTAGCTTTAGATTTAGCGAATTACAGAATAGGGGCTTGTGCAAAAATGCATCACTGAGCTGAATGTCCTAAAGTACTTCAACGCACAAATAAATATCAAACATGAGGTACAAACTAAAGTCCTGCACAATACCATTTATAAGACCATTCAAGACATGAGATATTTTTCAGATGCCTTACCTCCGCGAAATATTCTAAAACAAACGCTAAACAACGCTGTTGACAAGACATTTGTTTCAAAAGTCTTATAAATGGTCTTGTGCAGGCCACAAGTACAAACATGATTACTACTAAAATAAATAAAATAAAGTTTGCTCTCATCATGCAGAGCAGTGATGCATTTCCGAACAGTCAGTCCATTTATTGGGATTTTACAGCAATTAATGAACCTAAAACTGAAACCTATAATACTTCATCGTTATATTGTGGAATATGTCTCAGTAAACGAAAAGTTTCAAGTTTTTTAAGTTCTTTGTCAATGTTATTTGCTCAGCTGCAAAATAAAAGAAACTTTCGTGTGCGTCAGTAGCTACAAGAAATGAGTGGAGAATAACAAAAATATAAAAAATAAAACAAATGCCACTAATTAACAATTTCGTTTTCAAAATTATAACATTTTTTTATTGATTAAGCGTTTTGCTTTTAGCATTTTTTCAACTTAGAAATTAAAACTAAAACATGCGGTATTTTTTTCAAATTCTTACGAAAAGCTAGCATAACAAATATATTTTTCTTTAAGTAATAATAACAATATCATTAAATATTTTAATAAATATTATGTAAAACTAATTGCCTTTTCATTTACTATACAAGTTTTTGTTACAATTTGTTCTGTTGGCGTTTTTTTTTCATTGATACAATTTGTTTGATTTTTCCAATTAAGTTCAATAGCACATTGTATTCGATTGCTTTATTAATTATTTTTTTTTTTTACATTTTGCAATTAGTGTTTATACTTTTTTGCTTAAAAATTAATTAAAATTAATTAATAGTGTATATAGAATATATAAAAAAAGCTAACTGGCTTGGCTGTCTGTTCAATGTTTGGTAATGAGATTTTTCTTGACTCGATTACAGATAAAAATTTTACTTTAAATATGATTTTATGAATGCTTAATAGAGTTAAAATAATAATAAATTGAATTTTTTTGTTTTAAATGCAGCTGTAAAAATGAATAAATAGCTGTTTCTTTTCCTGGAGATTGTTGTAACTAATCAACCTTGTTGTTTGTTGCTGCCTTCTGTGGTGCTGCTCTCGTCGCTGTTTTTATGCTCTCTTTGGAAGCAGAACTAACGAACGAACGAACGCTCAACACCTCCTCCAGTGTTTTCATATGATTTTTATTTTATTTATTAAAAACTTTATGTAAATTCTAAATAAACTAACTGCCTTCAACGTCGGTTTAATAATTTAATTTGTTCTTTCTGGTTGCTTTATGCCGGTAAATTATCCAAACGTTTCCAGCGTTTTATGCCCACTAAAAGGGGAAAACGGTAAAACCATTTACTCTTTTTTTAGTTCAGAGTAGTATCCGTTTTTTTTGTTGTTGTTGCAAATTTAAGTCCATTTTATTATATATTTGACTAATATACTTATTCACACATTGGGTAATTGGACAATAGGTTTCTGGGGAGAGTCCCAGTAAGCTTCACAGTAGTCCACCAAGAGCGACTCCATTTTATTAAGGTGTTCCTCGCTGTGATCGCCGGTCCAAGTTTTTTGTACTAGGCAGCAAGATTCAATGGCGGTTTTGCCCAAAATCCGGCTTAATTTAATGGGGCAGTCCACCTTAATGACGTAAATATCATTTTCATAGCAAAAAGCTTCCAAAAGCACTTCATGCATGTGTGTAGCAGAGTCGCCATCTTGGGGCACGGCCATTAGGCAAAAGAGTGAGCCCTCAGCGGCTGTAGAGAGTACCTTAATGGCCGCCGACAAGCCAACTATGACCCGGGACTCTGTTTGGGCCTTGAGTAAGGCGTTTTTGACAGTACGTCCCATTTTGGCGTAATCCATATTTGATTCCGGCATATTTGATGTATTGATGGAGAGTTTGCTGCTGTTGTGCTTGTGATTGTGGCTGTTGCCACCAAGTCCAAGATGACCTCCCATATTGTGATAGGATTGTATTTGTATAGCTTCCACGACCATATTGTTATCTTCAGTTAAAATTAAATATTGTTCTTGAATATCAATTTTTGTAATTTCTTTAAAAAGTTCACTTAAGATTTTTTTGTTGTTGTTTCTAGCTGTAACTTTTTTTCACTTAAAAAAGTTATTTCTCTTACAAGTATTTATGTATTTACTTTCTTTGTAATGTTCAATAAATTATTTATCTTATCTTTTTGATATTGTCTTTTACAAGTATTTGTTATGAAATTCTTTTCGCGCTTTACTTTTTCACTTAACACGTTGAACTGTGTTTAACGTACACTTTTTGCCGTGTATGTATTTCAATTTTGAGTTTAAATTTCACAATGAATACTGTTGCTCCACCGATTGCTGGTTTTATACCCCAACTCTCTGGGAGCACTTGATTTCTATTTAATTTCACAAGAAATACTGTTAACAATAAGCTTTTTTTACTCTCTTCTTAGTTCTCTTAAAAACACACACACACACACGCAACGACTATACTTATTTTCTGGCTCTCACACTTTTGCTTTTCAATATTTGTGGGGGATTTTGAAGCTCTCAGACAAATAAATAATTTCAATAGAATTCCCCATAATTAAGCGTAATCTACATTTATTTCCATAGTGGGTATGCAAAAACTTTTAAACGTACATATACTTTTCAATAAACTTTTATTATTTATCCCATTAAATGAGCAAATGTAGACTAATTGTTGCTGTTTTTTTATTATTTAATTTTCTCACTCAAATAAGGCGGTAAAAACCCAAAATGTTGTGTTTTTTTCTAAATAACTAGTATTTCCGCGTACTTTTCCCCCTTTTCATGTTTGAATTTAAAATTTATTGTGTATTTAAAAATTAGATATAAATTTATACTAAAGCTATTTACACACACATACTGATGTAAATGTGGTAAACTATACAGCAAATCTTTATATTTTACTATGTTGCAGTAAGATAAAAAAATTATTAATTTTATTGGTGAAACTTTAGACTTGCGAGTATATACATACAAACATATGTATGTATGTGGGTAAACATTTATAACTGTTAAATATCAATTTGCTTATTTACATGCTTTAAGTGAAATTAAAATTTTTTTCTCTTTTTATTTAAAATTATTAAGTAAATTTTCTTTTCACTCCTTTCGCTCTTTTAACTCATAAAAATATTTTAATAAAGAGGTGCATACATACATACTTATGTACATATAAGTATGTATAAATAATTATTTATATCTGTATTTACCTACATACATACATACATATGTATATAGTACTTAAAATTTCAGATATCAGCACTTGAAATTTTATATGTATGTATGTAGGTATCAACAGAATTTTCAAAATCATGCTTGCATGATCATGTTGGATAATTTACCAGCCAGCCCTATTTTTAATAAAAATTACAATTTGATAAATGTATAAATACGCACGTGGCAAAAGTAAGCATTTTAAACATATACAATGTATGTAGGTACACATGTCCAAAATCTATCACAAAACACCTGAGTAGTATCAAGGGACCCCTACAGAGCCACCACCATATACTAAAACGGAAAGAGGCCCTTTTTAGGGTTCCGTACACCAAAGGTGAAAAAAGGGGCCCTATTGTTTTCGCTACGCTGTCCGTCTGTCCGTCACACGGTATTTTCGCAGGAACCGTAAGAGCTACGGACCTGAAATTTGGACAGAGTATGTAGAACCTTGGCCACTACAACAACAAATACATGAGAATTAGAAATTAAAGGGTGCTCCAAAACGAGCGACGAAAAATGTTAAAATCTCATGTTATATACACACAATTGTATGTATGTACATATGTATATTGACACTTGAAATTTGTAAAATTAGTGTATTTTTATATAGACTACAACAATAAACATTAAAATATTAAAAAATTTAAATTAAAGGGTGGTCCATCAGTTAATGCAATTTTGACTATTTAATTTTGATAACTTGCTATATCTTGGAGACCGTAAGAGGTAAACTCTTGAAATTTTCAAAAACGGTAAAACTAAAAAATCCGAAAATTATAATATCGCCAAACCGAAAAAAAATCGCCAAAACCTGAAAAAAATCGCCAAAAATTAAAAAAAATCGCCAAATCGAAAAAAATCGACAAAATTCAAAAAAAAAAATTCTAGCACTAAAATAAATCGCCAAATTCGAAAAAGATCGTCTAAATGAAAAAAATTGCCAATATGAAAAAGCGCCAAAAACCGAAAAAAATCGCCAAAACGCGAAAAATGCGCCAAAACCAAAATAATTGTTTATGTGAAAAAAAATCGCCAAAATGAAAAAAAGTCGCCAAAATTAAAAAAAAATCGCCAAATTTAAAAAAAATCGCCAAAACGAAAAAAAGTGCCAAAACTAAAAAAAATCGCCAAACCAAACAAAATTTAACTATATGAAAAAAAACGCCAAAAATAAAAAAAATCGTCAAAATAAAAAAATCGCCAAAATAAAAAAAACGCCAAAATAATAAAAATTGCCAAAATTAAAAAAACTTCAAAAACCAAAAAAAAAATTGCCAAAACGTGAAAAAAGTGACAAAACTCAGAAAGCTCCAATAAATTCAAAAAATCCCAAACTAAAAAAAAAACGCTTAAAACCGAGGGGTCAAAGTCGCACTTCACTGAATTTATTTACCATTAGCCACCGATTTGGGATATGAGACTTGAAAAAAAGTCCAACTTCTAATGTCAATAACCACCGTAATGTACACCCTTAGGCATCTACAATGTTTGAGGAGCAGCCACGCTCAGAAAATAATTGAAACATATTTGCTACATAGTTTTCTCTAGCGCTGCTATTAGCAAATTGAAAAAGTGTGAGGTAAACAATTTTATGAAAATTTTATAATGCAAATTCGGTATTAGAATCATTTTTTACAGAATTATAATTATAAATTTTTTTTTTTTTGAATTTAACTTTCGTACAAAATGCACCCTGAAGTTTTCTATGTACTAAGTATGTACATACATACATACATACATATGTACATATGTAATATCTTTACTTCATAAATACTGAAAATCAAAGCTATTTATTCCAAGTCTGAAGTTCAAAATTTTTACGTCGCTTTTTTTAGTTCAATAGAATCTAATTACATTACGAGAACTTATCTAATTGTTTAATTTTCTAATTTCATTCAAACATACATACATAAATACATACATACATACACATGTACATTCATATGTTAATATGTACATATTAAAATTACTTAACTAATTAATAAAATTGATAACGCAATCGGACTGAACAAGTTTTTTCTTTGTTTTCAGTGATGCCAGATATGGTATGTACTTTTTTGGTGTATGGTGGACACCAAAAAACTTTAAACTATTCTCTTTTTTGGGATTGGAGAAAAGAGAGTAATTAGGGCTAACCCTTTTATTATGAACAATGCTCGTTTAGTTTCAAGCTAAACAAAAAACTTGTGCAGCTAACAAGAAGTTTTTAAAAAATTCAAAATATCATAATTATGCTCGTTTTCAAGGAGCAAAGGTGAAATGCATTTAAATTTACTCTTATCCTTTTCTATGACTTAGTAGTAGCATCAGCTTCAGCGGCTTCGTCGGTATTGTGTAACAGCAATAAGCAATAAAATATAATAGTTACTAAACACAGAATTGAAAATTGAATACGCCTCATTGCCACCAGAGGCACTGGAACACTGCATTATTAGAAACGTGTGAAAACAGAGTTACTTGAAAGTAATGAAGCTTTCCTCTATCTTTTCGTTCATCATCTGTCTTCTCTATCACTATATGTTTCCTAAAGAAGGTACCACCTACTAATAGTAGTAGGAGGCATTCATTGCCTGAGTGTTACATCCCTTAAAAACAATTTCGAAACATTTATGTGTAGTTTCCACAACGCAAGCAAGCGACTTGTATAGAAAATTTTTATAGGAATCATTCAAAAATTTTTGGTGTTTTTCATATATTTTTTCCAGACAAGTTGCTTACTTGCATTGGGGAAACTACACGTTAATTGTTGTCTAAAGCGTCTACTATAAATAAAAGGCTACATATGCATGTACATACGTATTGAGTGTCTGTTATACGTATACTCGATGTATGCTTGAACTCAGATTATGCAGATTTATTCGGACAACATAAATATATGCATGATATTCAGAGTATATATTAATCATACGCTCCCGTATGCATTTCTTTACATTGAATGTGAAATATGCTTTGGCTATTTGAGAACAGTAATCTGATAATTAGGAGTTAAAATTTAGAAGAAAAATTACCTTTACAGTTTAAACGACTGATATTATTACTTAAATTAGCAACAAAAAAAATATTGTTAATGAACTGATATTTTGTAATTTGTAAAAAGACAAATATATTTCTAGTAAATATTTAGTTAGAAAGGTATTTAGTATTGCCGAGAATTATTAAAGCGCTCCTTCGATCCTTGTTATGCAGTTGAATAGCTTTGCCATTTTAGCATTTTACAAACTCACTTTTCAGGCAGCACCGAAATTTGAAGGGTGTGCAAATAAAATACTTCTGTATATGCTAAATTGTAGCTGAATAAATGTTCACAAGTGTAGCCGAATAAATACTCAGAGTATTTTTATACTTATGCGTATCATTGCAGGTGATACATTATATAAACTTTATTTATAATTGCTTGTGCTACGCAATTTAATGAATATGTATGAACACTGTCGTTGGTAGTTTATAGTTACATATATTTACATACATATGTGTTCAGTTAAGCTTGATCATGAGTATGTTTGCGTATGAGTATGGCTTTGATAAAACGATACTTTTGTCATTCTCTGATAAATCTATGGTAATAAAAGGAAAATGTGCTTAAGTCATATTATGCTGTTTTGCAGGAGAGAACTTCTAAGCGGTCAAGTAGATTTTCAGAAATTTATTTCTTTTACAGTTAAAGTGGGAAATTCTCTGTTAATCTTTACTTTTTTAAGTGAACATCATTCTATACATTATAAGTAACACATTTGAGTTGAGTTATACCAAAGTATAACCACAATTAAGCTATTATTCCAGATCATATTAGAAGTCTAGAAAATATAAGTCGCAAGTCATTGTGCGTGCTATAACTTCGTAAAAAATCACACAAATTAAGTGAGATTTTGACCAGGAGTACTTTCGAATATGCAAATTACGTAGTTACCATTATCTCAAAATCAGCTTATCTCGACTTAAGCACTTTTTTATTTTTGCCACAGAAATATTACATATCGATGGCTTAATATAAAAAGGCGTATCTCAATTTTTTTCGAAATCGCGTTTTAACGTTTTCTAGAAGACAACGTTATCGTTACATTTCAAAATCAAGGACTCATGGCCACTTAAAAAATTATTGCGGCATGTAAATGCTTAAGTTTTTTTTTCAGTTTTTTACTTCTATAAAATATCAAAAATTCGTGTTCCGCCTTTCTTATATTAAGCCATCGATATGTACATAACGATAATTTTTACTTGGATTTATTATTATTTTCTTATGAATTTTATTGTTTTTTAATTGACCTTAATGTTTTAATTACATAGACCGCAGCAAACTACATGGCTACACGACTACAAGTGCAGCTGGCAACAAATGTGGCCTGGTAGCAAGGTACTGGTGCCGCTTTCAGATATTTCACATTTACAAAAATAAAACAATTTACTCAAAACTATATGTAAAAAACAAGTTTATTTCATAAAATTTTTTTTTGCAAATTTTACTACTTACAGTAGTGCGATTAACTAACTTTTTTTAAACGATAATCGCATTAAAATAATTATAACGAAAATTTATCTAATTCGCTATTCAGTAACATTTTTAACGATATTCGCTAAAGATTAATGTCAGCTGTGTCGCTATTTAAGCGATTTATCGACAAAAATCAACAGAAAATATCAGCTGCTTCTTTTCGTTTTAGAATCACACAATCGTTATTTTAAGCTATAAAATGTATAGACAAAAATTACGATTGTCGGATCGTTAAAAGTTACTGAATCGCACGACAGATTTAATAATTTCTTCAATAACTATGTACATTTAGCAAATATTCGATAACTTTCGAATTTTTTTTTAAAATTTTTATATTTTCAACGGCTTTCGCGATTTTTAATAAATTTTAGGGCTAGCTTCCGATTTTGCAACTTCTCGCGAAGTTTTGAAAACTATGCGATAAAGCGTTTTTTAAATATTTTCAGCTTCCTGACAGTTTTGCCGTTTTCAAAACAATATTAGGGCCATTATTATAACTTGCCATTTTATTGGATGGATACACACTTTTTCATTATTACAACTTCATTTTAACAAAAAGTGAGCGATAAGCTAAAGAAAAGTTCATCCTACCTGTAACTTTTATTGTGAGGTATAGTCATTTGAACTTGCCACATTTTCGCCACTTGTCACACTTTCTACTTTATAAAACAAAGTCAAATTTATTTGGTCAAAATATACCATAAAACAAAAACAATACAACACAAAACACATAAGAATAAAATAAAAAACAAAAGAATTGACAAAAATATTTTCATTCAGGGCTGTTATAAAAACCAATCTTACCGGAATTGGAAAAGAAACCGACAAAAAAACTACTTTGGTGTCATGAAATTCAATGTTGTCGGATTTTTGTTCAAACCATGTCTAGTGTCGGTTTTAGGTGTCATAGAAACCAATGTTATCGTTTTGTTATTGGATATAAGCCAACAGCTTACAGCTGTCTTTTTTTATTGGAAATAAATAATATAGCTAAAAGCTCCATTTTTCATATCTTTTTTTCAACAGTTTCATTATTATTAGCGAATATTCAAGCAAGTTAAAGTACATTTTTTATGTTTTTATCCTCAATAAGGGAATGCATAAAAATAGCTTTTCGTTAGAGTTCATTTAAAGATCAACAAACGACAAATAAAGGGCTCCGTAAACTTGACTACGTCATCTAGATTAGCTCATATTTCTACCCAGAATCGTTTCCAAAAGCTCATTGGAACTTCTGCAATGCAATTGTTTTGCAATTTATGTATATATATCTAATTTTCTAAGATTTTTTTATTCTTTGCATTTAGAATTTTTTTTTGTGATGTTGCGATTTTTCGCCTTATTTCCGAGTTTATTTAAATTTTAAAGCTTGTTTTCGATATTGCAACTTCTCGCGAATTTTTGCAATGTTCGAGTTTTTGCCAGTATTCTGCTTCTTAACAGGTTTCGCTATTAGACTTTGCTATTATTCAGCTGTTAGCAAGTTTTTGCAAATTTTTACCATTTTCGCATTTTGTACCGAATTTTTTTTAGCATTCCTTAGAGTTATAGCCCTTTTTGCTTTTTCTCTCACAGTTTTATCGAGTTTAAGCAATTTTAGTTCATTGCTTGCTTCTAATATTGCGTGATTTATTCCAAATCTCAACCTGTTTAGAGTTAAAGAATATTTGCATAACTTGGTATCCACTTCTTATCTCTTTTCCATAAATTGATTCTTATTAAAAGCAAAATTTTTAAGAATATTTTAGCGTACATACCATAATTGACAAACTTTTCAAACAAAAACTTGCATTAGAAGCCGTAAACAAATTAACGAAAACAAAAAAATCTGATTCGAACATCGAACATGTTTGCATTGAAAAGTAACAAAACCGACTTGTTTTCATGACACCAAATGAATCCAATATTGGTCTACAAAACCGACAATCAGCAAAACCGACTTGGATTCTATGACACCCCCGATTATGTTTGTAATTTGACAAATAAACAAAAGCAAGTTGCCCCTAATAATTTTTAACAAACAATATCCACAATATCCACAGATATGTTGCCCCATCAAAAATTTTATTTTTTACTTTATCGGACAGTTGTTTTAATGGAAAATTTTAAAGGTCACTTTATAGTTCAGTTCTGCTAAAGTTAGGAATAACTATCCGAAACTTTATCGTTAAGTCATAATAATGGCCCTTAGACCTCCTTTCTATATTTAACAGGCTAAAGTTCGTATCGCCTTGTAAGCCAAATTAGACTTTCTTATTATCTTGTTGTTAGTAAGTTCGCGATTTTTTCGCAATTTTTTGCATTCCTTACCGTTTTAGTGATTTTTAATCAATATTGTGGCTTCTTTAAAATTTTTTACCCTTTCGCGAATTATCGTTTTTCCGCTTTCTAAAACTAAAATTACTTTTGTAATTAACATTAAAATATTTTTTTTGGAAGTAGAAAATTTCATTTTTGTCTCAAGAGTGAATAACAACATCAGGATTAATTCGGCATTAATAACTCTAAATCGTAATTTTTAAGTTATGACGTTGTTCAAGTAAATGACTGGTATATTAAACAAATATGAACAAACTGCCTCGTTTTAATGTCCAATCTTATTTGTATTGTTCTGCTGGGTCTGGCATCCCAGTTTGTTGTGAAATAATTAAGCGCCTGTCCCACGATATCGATAACGTTCGACTTGTTGCACACTTACAATTAAAACAAAAACAAGTTTTAAAATTTTGTTTTTATTTTAAATAAAGTGTGCGATACGTCGAATGTTATCGACATCGTGGGACAGGTCCTAAAACAAAAATATCTACATACATACATATGTATGTACGTACATATTTACCTTGATTTTATTTATTTTATGTACATATGTATGCATGCTCATTTTAATATTTAATTTTGTCCTAAACTAGACAGAAGCACGTGTGAAATTATAAAGAAGTTTGTTATTGTTTTTTAGCCATTTAAATTGTTTTTAAGTGTATTTTAATTGCAAATATGTACATTAATATGTATGTAATTGTTATCAGAGATTCGTTTTTTGTTACACAATACAACAACAATTATAAAAGCATGTCATAACAACGGCTTTCAAAGATAGAAACAAAGTTCAAAATTGCTATTAAGAATTAAATCTGATCTGCTGTTGCTCCAATATTTAATTAATAAAAAAACTTGCCGCTGAACTGGAATTTAATTTGAATAATACCATTTGCAATAAAAAGTTCATATTACTTGTTTGACTCTTTTTTATTATTATTATTTTTTAGTCTAATTAGTAACGGCTTTCAAATGATTTATCAAATTTAAAGAAATTTTACCCCAGCAAAGCAAATTTTGAGAAAATTTTCATTTTTAAGAAATTTATATAATATATTATATTAAACTTAGAATGTATTTGTACGCTAAAAAAATTTTTCTTGAAAAAAAGATTAACATTTGCCAAAAATGTTTATTATTTCACGGGAATCTACCAAATCGTCACGTTATTTTCGTAAAATCACATGTATGTAGGTATAAACAAAACAAAGAATAACAAACAAAAAGTAATTAAATAAAATACGTTTTATATTAAGGGTATTCATTCACTCTTGAATGGGAATATTTTGAAAATAACTTTTTAATAAAAAAATTCCCATTACTAAAAGGAAAGAGCTTGTGTTTCAAATTTCAACAGCATCATAAAATATCTGTACCTGGATTCAGAAATGTTATTACGATAATCGTGTCGATATAAAAAGTTAAAGTGAAAAAAAGTAATATAACAAGCTACAATTCATTTATTAGGGCCATTATTACAAATTACAAATAGTTAATTTTATGATATTATCTGATAGGCAAATATATTTTGATTATTATAAATAAACATTAATGCAAAAGTGACTGATAAGCTAACAGCAGGTTTATCCTCATGGTAACTTGCAGAGTGAACTTTAAGCTTTTTAACAGTCAAAAGTAGCCGGTATATACACCAATGTTGCCACAATACATCATTTGTATTATTTATTTTATCGGAAAGTTGTAATAATTAAAAAAAATTACTGATCACTTTATCGTTCACGTTAGCTAATGTTAAGGTTAGCTATCAAAAACTTTATCTTTTTTTGTTTTTTGTACTTTTCGCTCATTTCGTTCGACACTTTGTATACAGGGCTGCCACATGGTATACAATTAAATGGGGAGTAAAGCACAAATTTACACTAACGTAAAAACGAAATTACAGAGTCATATTATCGTTACCGCAAACGAATCAATGGGCCTTATTACTAGTGTCGTATTACGACTGCGACTATGACGATTTTGTACTAGACTAAAGAACATTGCAAAATTGTTCCTTCAATCTAGTACAAAACCTTCGTAGTGGTCTTAATTAGACCCAATATATCGACACTACGACTTTCAGTAAGCAAATAGTTATTGAATCCAGTAGTGCGATTCAGTAACTTTTAAGGATCCGGCAATCGTAATTTTTGTCTATACATTTTGTCTAATAAATAATAATAAAATAACGATTGTGTGATTCTGAAATTCGTTTTTAACGATAGGACGCAGCTGATATATTCTGTAGATTTTGGTCGATAAAATTAACCGCACATAAATTATTGTCGCTTAAATAACGATACAGCTGACATTAACCTACAGCGAATGTCGTTAAAAATTTTACTGAATAGCAAATTCGATAAATTTTCGTATAATTATTTTAACGATGCGATTATCGTTATTATTATCGGTAGTGAATCGCACTACTGTATCCATAAACTTTTATTACGATAACCGTATCGATATAATAAATATAACGAAAATTTATCGACTTCGCTATTCAGTTACATATTTTAAAGATATTCTCTGTCGGTTTAAGTTAAAAAAGTATAACAAGCTAAAATTCATTTAGTTTTGCGTTAATTATTTATTTTTTATTTAGAAATTACAGTCTTATTATTGTTAACGCAAGCGAATCAATATATCGATATAATTTTCTTAGTTTATTATTGGTTTGGAGCATATGCCAAAAAGTCGGAATGGAGGTAAACGACAAAGAAGTTTTACATGAAGTTTTCTCAAAGTAGAATTTTTTTGTATTTTCACCATTTGTTTGGAAGAAATATGTAAATTTAAGTGATTTTTCTGGCATAAAGTTAGAAGTTAATATTACTTTATTGTAAAAGTAAAAATACATTTTGTACCACATACACCACTTTTCTTAATTTATTTTCAAAAAGTAGCTTTTTGTGCTCCATACGTATACTTTAGTGATGTGCATTGAGAATTTTGTTATTTTGTTTATTTTTCTTGCTGTCCAGAAAAATAAGTCGATGGTTTAACGCCGTCTAAGAAGCCGCCGCCGTAATATTTTTAACTATCGATCCGCTTACACAATTACAGAAGAAAAACAAGTAATTGAAGTGTTTTTAATATAAAAAATTAAATTAACGGCCTGGCCCACGATGTCGACAAGAAATTATCTGCCGCTTAGTTATATATTTAAAACAAAAACAAATTTTCTTATTTTGTTTTTGTTTTCAATATAACTGAGCGACAAATAATTTCTTTTCGACGTCGTGGGCCAGGCCGTAAATGATTTCTGTTATACTCAAACATAAGCATAATTAAGGTTTCTTTTATTTTATTTTAGTTTATATTATTATTTTAGTTTATTTATATTATATTATAATTTTTTTTTTTAAGTTTATATTAAAACATTTAATCGGCGGCTGCGTCTGAATGATGATGTTTTTTTGGCTTAACAGTCGCCGTTGAATTTTACTTACGACACCTTTTTTTATTATTATTTATTTCTTATAGAAATGAAGCAAACTAAGAGTTAACTTTACTGTGGCATGTACAGCAAAACAATACTTATTAAACCTTAAAATAGTTTTAATAAGGCAAAATTATTGCTAAATATTTCAGAAACCAAAATTAATTTCGCGAAACATGTTTTGGAGTCAGAATGGAGATATTATATACATATATATATATACCCCATACTTAACTCATTTATTTTTAAATGGTCGGTGGGTCAAACCAATAATGGGCTGACGATATGTTGTTTATAAGCAAAAAAATTTTAGAAATTGGGTTCTTTTTAATCAACAACTTAATTATTTTAACATCTAGGGGAATACCCTTTATTTAAAGCTGGAATAATGCCAAACTATTGACAGATGCACTTAATTTAATTTATCATTATTTGGCACAGTATTTCTAGTAAGATTTTTGGATGCTGCCCAACATCTGATACGATTTTAAGAGCACATTTTGTCTACTAAGAAATCATAAACATGTTTGACGTCAGCTGCATTAGAATAAATTAATGATTATTTATAGTTAATTAATTAGAAAGTTAAAAACTCTTTAAATACTAATGTAAATACACACGTATATTTAAGTATGTATGTGTATCTGCATTCACAAAAAATTTTGCATAATATAATATATTGTTAATTTGTATAAATTCATACGTACAATATACATTGAAAAATGTTCCGATTAGAGAGATACTGACGTCACTCTGCTAGACATGATCGTGAGTTAACTCCTTTTTCAGTCGATTGAGCGTGAGTGAGCGTTAATAAATGGAATTCATTGATAGAATTTTTTCAGATTTTTGATTTTCATTGCAATATTTTTCACTTCCCGCTATAGAAATTTACTAATTTTTTTTTTTTTGCCAATTTTCGAAAATCGAGTTGGCTAAAATTTTACAAGTATGAATATATTAGCGAAAAAGTGTGAGTGTATTGAAATTTGAAAGGCGAAACTGTATCGTGTAACACTCAAGTTAATTCAAAAAAGGTGAGTGTATTCCAAATTGAAAGGAATGAAGGTGTACTCAGACGTGCCATAGCTATAACCAAAACCATAGAAAACAGCCGTTCGAACCAAACTAATAGGCAACACTGTATTTGATTGTAGGTGACTCGCCATAACGCCATAGCCATTACCATAGAAACCAATTGACTTTGGGTTTGGTTATGGCTATGGCATTATGGCTGTGGCACGTCTAATTGCACCTTTAAAAAGCAAAACTTAAACTTGTGGCCCTAAGTAAAATCTACCTAAACAAGGTTAATCTAATCTTTTTTCGGCAATGATTTTGCTTCATATGTGTTTCATGTTAACCTAACATGATTTATAGTAATTGTCAAAGAAAATTTTTTCTTTTGAAATAACTTTATTTCATAATGATTTAACATTTACGTACTGTTAAAATCAAAATGAAGATTCATGTTGAATCAAAGTTATTTCAAGTTGGAACAACATGAATTTAATTTAATGTAATAATTGTACTTTATTAATTATTAAACTTACGTGTGGTTGACATAGAAATCAGTAAAATGTTTGTATATAAATTAAGTTGGCTTTTCCAATGTGTTTACCCCTTAAATATTCTTAAGATACACAATAAATATACAACATCTTGAATTAAATTATAATTTAACATTATTTCATTTATCATTTAACATTTTAATCAGAAATAATTTTTAGTTAGGCTTAAACTAAATTATTAATTTCCATTCTTATTGAATGAAATATTTTTATTAATTAATGTGAGTTTCTAAAGAAGAGAAGAAAAATTAAACTTAGACTTTATTAGCTGGGGGAAATACCGTTTTAGTTAAAAAAAAAACAAAATGCTTTGACTTGCAAAGTTTTAGTTAAAAAAAATTCAAAATGCTTTGACTTGACTCCAGGATTCGAACTTGCGATCCTCCGACTGCAAGACTAATACACTGCCTACCAGCCAGCAGCAGTTTGTCGGCTGTTTACAATTTTCAAAAGAACAACAACAATACAAAAACAACCTACACAACTAAGCACAAAAGTGTATCGCAGCTATGAACAAAGCAAATAAACACCAACACACTCAAACAACATATTATTTATTGTAAATTTAATGTGATTTGAATGAGTTTGAATCAACCTTTTTGCATGTTCATTTTACATTGGTATTTTTTCTGTTTGTATGCAATGGCAAGGTCCTAGCATTATGCTTATAACTAAAATGAAATAAGCATTTCATCGAAATCCCAGCTTTAAATTTACTTTTTAAACTGAAAATTCCAATTTCCAAAAAAAAAATTTTTAAAAAATTACTAATACAATTTTGAAGATATTTATTGACAGATGTGCACAATCTATCTAAAATTGGTTAAAGATTTTTGGAGCTGTAAGCGTTTTAAGTTAAAAATTCAAATGCTTGCTCCACATGCAAGTTTTAAGCTATGGTCACACTTGTCAAGCATTTGCCCAAAAAAGCGTAACCACTAAGTGCTAATGAAAAATCTTTTTTTTTTAGTTAATTTAATTATTATTTTTCGAACTTATTTTGTTTCTATATTTATGATTTGAATGATTCAAATCATAAATATAGAAAAATCTTTCAATTCAGACAAAAGTTTGTCTGATGATATTGGCTATTAGTTGTGTTTGAAACTGTTTAGTTTGATAAACAAGTGTCTAGATCAAAACTTTTTTCATTAGTGTTTGTTGGTTGAGCTTTTTTGGGCAAATGTTTGACAAGTGTGACCGTAGCTTTAGTTAATATACTTGTAAAACAACTAAATTTAAAAACGTGCACGTATACAATACGCGATAAGAGTTAAACGAACTTTTAACAATTTTTTTTGGCCAACGTTACTAATGATACAAGTATTTAAATTTTTTTTTTGAAATTTAATGCTTTAGCAAAAATTTAGAATTACAAATATTATGTAGTAGTACAGACGAATAAAATGAAAAACTACAATAATAGTTTTTTTTCGTTTTGTTTCTTTTTTTGATAAGCATTTTTTTATTTCTTTGTTCACAATAAACTGACCTTTCTACCAAATTTACTGTGGCTTATTACAAAAATGTATGTATGTACATATGCATATATTTCTGTCGACTCAGAGACAAAGTCACGATAAGCTGTAGTGAATTGTCTTTCATTACATTAATTAAATTTATTCACATTGTGTGTAAATTATATTTGTGATTCAAGCAATATTTTGCTTATATTTGCAGTTCAATAAACCAGCGGTCAAAGAAAAACTAAATTTTAATCGATTTTATTGTTGGTTCTAAAAATAAATAATTATATTAATTATAAATAAAAATCCGAGAGATTTCAGCTATACCGAATCGTGTATAACCTTCTTCTAAATACTCTTCATGCCATTCGAAGATACATTTCTTTTTTTAAGCTACTTCGATAAAAATAAAAAACGAGGAGTTTATTAATTCGTCTGTATTCCGTTTTTATATCTATTACTTCATAACTTCTTAATTTTCAAACCGATTTCAGAAATTCTTTTTCGCCTAAAAAAGCATAGCTTCTACTTGGTCCCATTGCCAAAAACATAAAGGTGGGCAGTAACACACCCATTAAGACTTTTCCTTTGATTTTATGCACTTACAAGACTTAGCTCCCACTTTGGTTCTAATATATTTGACATAATCTCATACTTAAAACAAAATTACGCGCTCTTATAACCTGAGACGTGAAAATTACGCGATCTTGCATATCAAAAAAGAGTGGGGCGGAAAAACGCCCATTAAAGTTCATTATTAAATTATATACATACATACTTAACCGATCCCCATGAAACTTGGCAAATAGTTTGTGCTCTTCGTATGGCATATTCTTGTGCTCAAAAAGGGGGCGGGACCCTGCCCATTAAAATTTAATGTTATATTTCACGTGCTTCTACTTAACCGATTCTAACGAAACTTGAGACACACTCCAAAACGTGAACATGACACGAACTTGAATTAAAAAAAGTGGACGCGATCACGCCTATTAAAGTTAAGTATTAAATTATATATACTTCTAATCATCGGATCCCCATGAAAATTGGCAAAAAATGGCATAATCTTGTGTTTAAAAACTGGGCGGGCCAGCGCTATTAAAATTTAATATTAAATATCACGTTTTTCTCCTTAACTGATTCTAATTAAATTTGACACACACCCTGAGACATGAAAACTACACGATGTCGAATTTAAAAAGTTGCCCGCTTATTACAGTTTAGTATTAAATTATGTGCAATTTTATTTATCCCAGCGAAATCTGCCAAACAGTTTAGGCTCTTGGTATGTCACAATCTTGTACTTCAAAAGTGGGTGGAGCCATTCCCGTTAAAAGCTAATGTTATATTTCACGGGCATTAGTTTTTATTTAATAGCCGGCAATTAAAAAATTCAAGGCTTTTATAGTAACCTTGAGAGAGTTTTGTAGTTTAACTGCCAGTTTATAGAACACATGAAAAATTCTTGTCTGCCACTCAAATTTGTTTTTGTTTTCAATATAAATAGACGGACGATAATTTTTACTTGTCTTCTATAAACTGACAGTAAATGAATTCTCCAAAAGTGTATAGTATATTGGCAGGTTTTACACAAACGAAATTTACTTTAAAGCATGAAAATCACATACAAGCTTATGCTCTTTCATTTAGTCGTCACTGAGCAAGCGACGAATTAAGTTGTGCACGCATGTATTAATTTTTTCCTGGTTTTTTGAGCACACCGAACGAAATTAAAGTTGAAAATTAATAAAATTGTACATCAAAAAAAAAAAAAATTATGGAAACTAAGAAAAATTTTGTGATGAAAAATGTTTTTCGCAATATGCAATGCACTTTATGTTATGAAACATTAAAAAATAATAGGGAATATAGTTTAAAAAGCCATTTTAATAATATCCACAGAGCTGTGAATAAATTTAATTTTGAATTTATACACTTAATTGTTGAATGGTTATTAAATTTTTTCTTTTTTCTTAAGTTTTTATTAAATTGTTTATTTACAAAAAACAAAAAAAAAATTCAAACAACCAATAACCACATCATGTATTTTATATTACAAAACTTTTCTTCAAGTGCAAGATTATTTTACTCTCATTTTTCTCACCAATAAGCTCCAAACACTTAGACGACAGCAGACTTCACAACTTCACGACTTCAAATGAAGTTGGCTTCAAATGCTGCCGTGTAGTCAGCTACATAATTATTTTGAAGGCAGCAGAAACACTATATATAATCAGCCAGATATATATTTTACATAAATAAAATTAAAGTTACTGACTCAAAAGGTACTAATATCACGTAAAAATGTAAAAACACATCAATTTATTTCATAATTTTAATTTTGTAATGTTATTTTCTTTTAAATATTACGAAAAATTTTAACCTCTTATTTCTTCCAATTTATATTTATAGTGGCAGCACTGCATTTGCTCTTTGCTGCTCACGAAAATAGAAATTAGTCTAAGTTGGCAGCAGCAGCAAATGCTGTTGTGTAGTCGTGCTGCTGTGATGTCGTCAAAATAATCGTTTTCATTTAAACACATGTATTTTATTTTTGACACTTTGCTGTCTGCTGCCTGCTGTCGTCTAAGTGTTTAGAGCTATACAAACATATTTTATTTTGCGGGACACTGCTTTAAGGCAGTGTTAATCAAACACATAAATATATAATATTAAAGAGAGTAAAATACATGCTTGTACAAATGTACGTGAAAATAAGAGCATAACGAATAACGAAGTGTCCACGGGCGGCCTTTTGATGATCTCTACTTTAAAGAGAATGGGGCACCTCTACTCCGTTATCTCCAACAAACTCACGACTTCTTTTTACGTGGCTGCCCGCTATGCATACATACGAGTATGTAGTATGTTCTAATTTACACTATGCAAGTCTTGTTGCTAAGCTGATTAGTTTGTTAGGAGAGAGAGACGAGGGGAAAAGAAAAGTTTATGTTCCCCTCGTACTCTCTCCCTTCTTCCACAAACTAATCAGCTTAGCAATAAGACTTGCATAGTGTAAATTTCGACTATGTAAAAGCTCTCATTTTAAATCATTATTTTACGGTATCAAAATCGAGAAGGTTTTATCAGCTGCATTTATTGATAATCAAAAAAAAAAAAAAAACTATAATAAATTATGCAATAAAAATATATACCCTAATACACACATAAATTATATTATTCTCATGATGAGTTTTCATATTTCTTGGAAAAAAAGTTTTGACCATGAAAATAATTTTAAGCACAAACAGAACTGGGACAGTTCTTCTTTAGTACTTAAAATGTTTTTCTTTTGAAATGTGTTATTCAATTTCTCTATAAAATGTTTTTTGGAATTATGCCCAAATTGGCTTTTAGCCAACTGACCACCATACTCACTACTTCGTCAATTTTATTGAAAAATTGTGAGTGTTCGGATATAAAACATTTTTATTAAATTTATTCTTGAGAAATTATAGCTTTTGGGAAGTTTATTAAATTTTTTTTTTGCTTTGCACTTGCAGGAGGTTTCAGTGGAAATTGAACATGTTGCATGTATTTACCGCTTTCATGCGATCACACTTGTTTATCTGTTTGTTTGCTTTTAATAGGAAAGCAAACAGATGAACCGATAATTTTGAAATTTTAATTTTTTAACAATGCTCTCGAAGTGTTTCCTTCTGAGTGTTATATTAGGCACGAATAATTATAAAAAAGTCGCACGCTATATATATTTTTAAAGTTAAAACTGAGACCAAGAGGGGCACAGGGTCAATTTCTTCCTTTCCGAAACTATGCAAGCGATTTTTATGAAATTCAAAGCATAGATGCATCTGCGTCAATGAAAATTATAGACTATATTTTTTTCTAAAAGTTGCTCCAAAAGCTTTGAAGTGGGATGATTATGGATATCCGAAACAATCCAATCGCTTTTTATGAAATTCACAACATAGACAGACACCCACGCTTATTTTTCAATTTTATTTGCAAGTACAGTGAAAACTCCCAATAGCGGACACTCTCTTAAGCGGACACCTTCTATATGCGGACAATTTTCGAATAACGTTACACCAAATTAATTTTTCAGAGCAAATTTCCCTCCCAAGAACGGACCCTCTCTTGAACGGACGCGGAAAGCTAAATTGTGCATTATTTGGCCAAAAAACCTCTGAAAAGGGGACAAAAATAATTCAACATAAAACAAAATATTAACAATTGTACTTTTTTACAATAGAAACCGAGGCGCTATAAAAAGCCTACGTGTAAATGTGTACATACAGACCTTTCTCACTTAAAAATATGCATGTGGCCACTGTGTACATACTTACTCAGCTGAACAATACAACATCAAAGAATTTGTAAAAACTGATTATGCAGCTTTTACATTTCAAACTCGTTTAGCGACAGAAAAGCAAGCAAATATGAAACAAAAAACTATAAAGACTTTTTTATTTCAAAATAAGTACAAATGCGTATAATTTATGTTCCTCTTACCATGTATTTTTTAATAAGTAAGACATTATTATTTTAATTTATTAAATTTTCTTTTTTTTGCTAAACCTTTTTTGTTAATTAGATATGAATTGAATTTTGTGTTAATGTTCTAAATAAACAATAAAAAAATTTTTTTTCTTTTTTTTTCTAACTCCCATAGGTGGACACCTTAATACAACGGACAAATTTTGGTCGACGGTGGCTGTCCGCTTATGGGAGTTTTCACTGTAAAGTTTTTCATAAGTTAAGATAATTATCAAACATTTAATAAAAATTATTAATAGGGCATTTACACTATCTCGAAACACAGAAAAAAGTAAAAACAAGATTCAATTAAAAAAAACAAAGATTCAGTTAAAAAATTAATTAATTTTCAACCAATCACGGAAATTGTAGTATTAACTCATCCATTTTAATTGAAAAATTTTGATTTTTTCAATTAAAAAAATATTATATTAACTAAAAATTTAATTGATAGTTATTTAAAGAATCAATTAAAATTTAATTGAGATATTTTTAAATATTTAATTAAAAAATTAATTGAAATATTTTTAAAATTGAATTAAAAACCTACTTAAATTTTTTTAAAGATTCTATTAAAATAGTAATTGGACATATAGAAAAAATCAAATAGTATAAAAAAATTTTTTATAAACAATTATGTTATGTAAATATGTATGTATGTATATATGTATAAAAAATTTAAGTATTTGTGTATTGTACCAAAAACCTAACTGGCTTTTGAATTTCGAATGGTGCACAAAAGTACAATGGCCATATTCGTTGTTCGTAGCCGTACTTTGAATTGTGTGTGTATTTTGTGATTGGATTTTAAAGAAAGGCTACAATATTTTCCATATACTACATATACATACATACATACATACTTACGCAAGACCATTTGCATCGGACCCCAAATATCGGCAATATACTAAGATTACCATTCACATTTGGTCTATATTATAGACTCTATGGACTCTATAAGCTTGTGTTTCTTATTATGATCTGACTGTTAAGTCGTCGTCCATAGAGTGAAACATTTGCTGCAAAACATTTTTGTTTTCTCTTTTGAAACTGCATTCGTGTCCACATTGTGAAGTTTTTGTTTTGCAGGTTAATACATTTTCTCATATATTTTTCATAAGAATGAGGCGAGAATGACGTACTTAACAAGAACTTCGTGTACATGAAACAAAGTACCCTTTGCCATTCCTCTTTCCCTACTCGTCAACAAACTCAAATGTTTTGCAGCAAATGTTTCACTGTATGGACGACAACTTTGAAATAAGGGAACAAAATAAATTTCTGTTTTTTTTAATATTTTATTTTTATTCCACGCATGTCAAAATTACTATGAATCAAAAAAAAATATATAAGCTGAGTAGTTTTTTAGTTTTTAGTTCAAAACCAATTAAAAGATTAATTGGGTAATTTAATTGAAAATATTTTTTCAAAACAATGTGGCATACTATAAAAAACAGCTCGATTTTTACACATAAAAAGAAAAATTATAATATTTACATACAATAATTGTTAACCATATCATACTATTCTGAGTTAAACTCTGTTGATAACACTTATTTGATAGAGCAGTAAATTCAATTAAAATAAACATATATTCAATTAAAATATTAATAAAAAATATTATTTTTTCTAAGCAATAACTTAATTGAAAAAAAATCAAGAATAATTTTTTCTGTGAATCTAGTAATTACGAGATTTTCGGGTAAATCTAGCTGCTTTGTACTAGATTTCCCACACACTAGATTTCACACTTCAACCACTATAACTTACCCATTTATTGACCGATTTACAAAAGTATGTCTTGTTTGAAAGATAGTATCAAATCCTTTAAGCAGAAGAATAATTAATAGAAATCCGTTGGGAAACAATTTGAAATTCTAAAAACCACGTTGTTCACAACATTTGTCGTTTTAAAATCACTTTGCGAAGTGACCTAAAAAAAGCAAAGGTATTTTCATTCTCTATGGATTTCAACAAAACAGAATTGTTACATGAGAGCCCCTGAATAATTTTTTTCTCAACTTTTGTATCACAGTGTTATAGGGCAATTCAGAAGAAATTTCGTTGAACGTGTTTAAATGGACAATTTACTGATTATTGATCTAAACTTATTTTTGTTTTAAAAATAGCAAAACAATTTTTCAACAATTTGTAACAATAATAAGTGCGTCATTATATAAATATTAAGCAATATTTATTGTTAAAAAATAACAAAAGAGCACAACAATTCATTGAATTCCAAACGAATATTAGATCAAGTTATGTGTTTGAAAAATATGTACTACGAGTATGCATGTACGTACATCTGCATGTATGTATGTATGTGTGTTTGCTGACGTAGCGACATACTATGTATGTATTTTGAAAATGCAATTTTTCGCAATGCAATAATAAAGTCTTTGATTTTTGCGTATAGTTTTTGAATCATATTTGATGTAGAAGCTCACGTGTCTAAGTTGTAGTCACTCATGTTGGAGCTAATGCATTTTGTGACATCGCAATAGTGTGTACCATGCCATGGCAACGTTTCTTATTTTCGATATTTTTTATTGTGTGGCATTGTTTTCCATATAAAAAATTTTAATTAACAACAATTTTTAAAGTTTATAATTTATTCATCATACATAGATTCTTTGATTGCAACAGGATAACCCAATTACCAAGTAGGTAATTATGTTGGTTAACTTGAGAAAATTAAGAAATTAAAATGAAAATAAAACCAACGCCATCGATGCCAATTTTTTAACACTGGGATTTAGTTTTACCTTCTATTTAAAATAAAAGCACTTTTTCACAGAAAAATAAATTAAATTAATCAAT
This sequence comes from Tachina fera, assembly GCA_905220375.1. Taxonomy (NCBI): domain Eukaryota; kingdom Metazoa; phylum Arthropoda; class Insecta; order Diptera; family Tachinidae; genus Tachina; species Tachina fera. The sequence goes on along the minus strand of LR999967.1, from coordinate 93,925,622 downwards.
ACAATTATCAAAAAATTTGGGCGAATCTATTCGCTCTCGAGAACAAATTTTCAGCTATGAAGTCTATTTTTGTTACCTAAGGTCTAGATTCTAGGCTCATGCTTGTCATTAGCAGTCAATTATTTTCAACAGTGGATAGACAACCGCCAATTTGTTTGAATTCTACTGACGTGACGTGGATGTTGAGAACTGATTGATTTCATTTACATATTTCAGTTGTTTTTATTTTTTCATATTTAACAGCTTACGAACGAGCTTTCCATTGTACTTAATATCAAAGCTTTTATAAATGTATGCAATTTATTTTGGTGGAAGTTTGTGTCACTGCTTAACGAGCAGAAGAGCTTTTCAGAAACTTTCAGTCCACTCTGAATGGTATGTATATGGAATGTGTGGAAGTTACTCAACATATTCACGGGGCAAATTCGATAATGTTCGAAATTATAAAATAATTCCATATAAACTCTATTGAAATATTTCATAATTTTGTTCAATAGCGTGTGCCGTTATTTGCACCGAGTTCTTAATTTGACTGCTTGATGTGAAATCTACTCAATTTCAAAGCTCAAAAATTAAAATTTTTGCAGAAGTAATCCTCATATCGTCCTTCATAGAGTGTTGAAATGTCATAATCATTACAAAATCTAAGGGCAATGCTAACTACACTTTCAATATATTTTGTGATATTTGTATCGCGATCCATTTTAATGGATTGATGGATCACGAGCGTTATGCTACACGTTATTTTTGTGCTGTGCGTATTGTTTATTAAAAAATTGTCGCGAGAAAACCAAAAAAAGCTTTAGCCGACGAGTCCCACAACACCGGCAATGCCTCCACATTAAAAATAAAGCCATTAAAAATAATTTGTCGGTCATTAATTCCGATTCCACCGGCAGAACCCACTCACTTTCATCATCTTCTGCCATTACCCTTTATTAAAACAAACTTTACACAAATGTAATAAACTTTTTTACCTTCTCTATTTGTTAAATTTTTCCCTGCGTCTCTTATTATATTTGTTTTAATTCAGCTTTTATTAACGTATTACGGTCTGATATCATGAAAATGCTACACGTTCAATATTTATCACGCGATCCGTAATCTGGATTCCATAATTTAGGCCTTTCTGCAATATGGATCGCGATCCATCAATACTGTACGCTACACGTTTAATAAATATCGCGATACTGGAACGAGTAGCATTTTCATGATATTAGATCGCCATACGTTAATAAAAAGTGAAATATAAAACAAATAATATAAAAGAAGCAGTGAAAAATTTAACAAATAAAAAGTAAAAAAGTTTATTACATTTGTGTAAAGTTTGTTTTAATAAAGGGAAATTGCAGAAAGCGAGTGGGTTCTGCCGGTGGAATCGGAATTAACGACCGAAAAATTATTTTGAAAGACTTTATTTTTAATTTGGAGGCATTCTGGGAATTGTGGGACTCGTCGGCTTTTTTTGGTTTTTTCGCGAAATAACGTAAATACTGATGCGATAAATATTGAACGTGTAGCATACGCTCGTGATCCATCAATCGATTAAAATGGATCGCGATCCATATATCACAATATATGTATATTGAATGTGTAGCAGTGCCCCAGTGATTTCTGTTGATATACATATATATACGAAATATTTTGACAATAAAATCAAGTGTCAGCTCAGTCAAAAAAATGTTTCTTCATGTCTAAAAGGTGTATGTCGGCTATAAAATTATGGACTTATGAGGTCACAACTATAAAATACACAATAAAAATTAAATACAACTAAATGAAACTGAGTTCTTACTTTTTAAAATCGGTTAAAATAAAATCTTAAAATATAATCGATATATTTTCCTGAAGTCCTATACCAGCCACTTTGGAAATGTGGCAGCTCCATATAAAAGCTCAAAAAGCTTTTTGCTAATGCGATGTCTTCTTGTTCTACAATTAATTCCACATACAATTTTACAGATGTTTAAGGGAATACCATACAGCTGTTCATTATTATTGCCATCTTTTTCTAATATTTCCCCATCAAATTTCTAACTGGCCGAGTATAATTAAAGGGTCACTCACAATATAATACAAGTATTAATACTTTTGACGAAAATGCATCGCTGGTCTTATATTTGTTCCAAAAATTTCAAAAAACAATAACAACTCAACATGTCAGAGCTGCATTTTCCACAAAAGTATTAATACTTGTATAATAGTCTGAACGGGGCTTAACGGAGGAAATCGTTATACATATATTGCTGTGAGTACGAAACAATTTTTTTGCAATACTATTTACTTAAGGTTTTAGATAAAATGTGAGAGAATGCATAAAATGGAAAATCTGGAAAGAAAAGCCAGAACATAATATATCCAGGCAATATCAGAAACTCAACATTGGTTGCATATTATCAATTTTTATGTGAACTACCTATAGCGTTATATGAAGCATTTACGTTAATTTTCAAGGTAAAAAATATATATTTACATATATGTTGCTTTAAACAAAATTTTAAAGATTTTAATTTGTTTCTTACATAAACTCTTTGCAGCAGAAGAAAAAACAGAGAACTTGTTTTCGGTTCGAGTTTTGCATATTTCAGTTAGCACACTACTATAACGCACGAGTGTATGCCCATACAAATGTATGAATGAATCTAATGTGTGGTATTTGGGGTATTATTGAAATCCCGTTTTTGACTGTTTGAAAAGTTTGTCACGGATACCATTGTCTTTTAGCTCTGCATTGCAAAGTTTTATTTATGCAAAGTACTAGTACTTCGTCAGCTGACATCATAGACTAACAACTAGACACGACACGGGCGAATTCAAGCGAATTCAACCGTATAAATAATCTGATAGAGATAGGAACATTGGAGAATTTTTCTATATTTCTCTCTATCGCACAAAGTATACGGTTTTGACATTTGTAAAATTTAGTGTTTACAAAAAATAAAATTTCTTGGCAGGATTTGGTGCAAAGTGAAGAAAAAGTGTAATTGCGCCAAAATCCTAGTCAAAGTTGGTAATTTGTGGATAAAATTCGATAGACTATTTTATCCACATATTAGCAACAGTGTGAAAAGTGAAAAAAAACCAATACAAATAATGAAAAAACATCAATTTACAGCAGGCGTCACACAGCAATTGTGAAAATGTAAGTATTTATTTATAACATTTTTAGTTATTTACAGTAGTTTTTAATAAAATATACTTCTTTTTCAGGAGCCACAGATGTACCATGGGTTGTCCTCCAGGAGAAACTACATTTGTTCCCGAAGCAGCCAAATAGGTAAGTAATTTATGCGATTACTAAGTGCAAACAGAGTGAAAATTGTGTTTGGAATTTTGTACATTGGGAAGAACAATAGAGTTATTGTCCATTGGAAGGGACAATGACGTTCCTGTCCAATGTGCTATAACATAGGTTACTAAGTGGTGACGAAAAAAAGAGTTCGGATCAATTGGATCCCAGATTTTCTCGTTTTGTGTTCTTTTTACAAATAATTCACGCAAATAAGACTATTGTGTACAAATAAAGTGAAGTGTCTGTGTGGAATCTTATACATTGGAATGGACAATGATGTTCTTGTCCAATGTACAATGCTACAGGGTAACAGTCGTATAAAAATGTAGTGTTCGGATCTATTGGATTCCAAGTTTTCTGTTCCTTTTCGGTTTTTTAAAAGTTCTTAACAAAAATGAGTAATGTGTGTCCACGCAAAGTGAATTGTTTTTGTGGTATTTTGTACATTGGAAGGAACATAGATGTTCTTGTCTAATGTACAAATACGTTTGTTAACAAATCGCTTGAAAAAAGTAGTCGGATCAATTGGAATCAAAATGTGAATGACAAATGTGTACATACATATAAAGTGAATTGAAAGGGTGGAATTTTGTACATTGGAAAGAACGATGATTGTTATATCCAATGTACAGTACCACAAGTAAATAAGTCGTTCTGTGTCCTATTGTACATGTACTTCATACGAAAAAGGAATAACTTTTCAATAAATGAAAAGTCCTACAGCTACAGAATATTTTTCAAGAGAATATTGAAGAATTTTTGTTTTATAACTAAATATACAATTTTAATAATACAATATTTTTTTATTTTACTTTTATTTATATATGTGAACGTCAACAAGAAACCCAAGAAGAATCTGAAAGAAATAGCTATTCCAAAACTATTCGATCCCTAAAAATCTAAACTGGAAGGTTAAGAAATTCATTTAAGAAGGAAGAATGTTCGCAAAGAAAACAACTTTAGACTTTGATGGCATAAGTAAATGAATATATATTTCTTTGAATAAAATGTTTAATTGTAATTATTAAAAATCAAACTTATTTAAAAGATGTTAATTAATTGTATTAGAAAATATTCTAATTTTGTTTTTCAGTTAACAAATTTTGTAATTTGCTTTTGTAAACATATGGAGAGTTCCTTTTATAACAATTTAAGATGATTTACAAATATAAGTTTATTTATACATATAAAAAAATAAATAAAAATAAAAAACAATTTCAAAATTGGGGTGAGTTTAATAAATTTGTTTAGACAAGTCGCTTTCTTTTATGGTAAAACTGCACTTAGATTGGTTACTTAAATTTTCATCTGCCTCTTTGTTTTATTAAGGTTTTATTAAAAAAATTCGTATGAAAATCTGTTTTTTAAACATTTTTTGTTTTTATAAATTTGGTTAAGCATACCTTCTTACTATTTTTTGTATTTAAGTTTTTATGCAACGGGAATCTTAAGCTTATGTGTCGATATTTAAATTCATTAGTACATATATTATTCACATTATTCTCGATTTCTTTTCATTGTTGGATAAGTTGTGTGTTAGCAGCATTTCTTCCTAGCGTTGTTAATACTTTACGTTTATTTTTAGTTTTAAGTAAAGATTTGGCTTCTTATTTACGCTAGAACAGAAAGTTTTAATTATAGTATTTTATTTTCAAAATTATTGTGATTTCACTTACTTCATCCGACTCTAAACACTTGGATACATAATGCGATGCCCGATGATATTCTTCTTTGCCTTCATAATAACTCACGAGGGTACATGAAGCCATGATATAAACTCTGGTTATGAGCCGCTGCTCTTTCATCGCTGCAATACATAATGTTTTTCATAGGTCTCTCCTAAAATGAGAATAATTCAGGCATGTATAAACAAATTATGTGTAGCTAATATGGATTGAATCAACATTTAAAACTTACCTACAGCTTTTCTATTCCTTTGTATAGCAGCATTCGTGTTTTCCAGCTTTCATTGCACATTAAAGTCCAAGCCGCCAGGTATTTGGGATTTAGTTTTAGGGCTCTTTCAAAGCATGTAATGCCCATAAAACGACCACATCCGCCGCCACGCCGCCCGGTCGTATTCCCGTACATCAAAATAACATTTGGTCAAAAAATAATTGTCACATACCACTTTGTTTATGCCTTGTAATGTTGCCTCGTTGAAATTTTTCACTTTTTGCATCGATGTCTATGTATATTGCACATGGTTCCATTTCAGCCAGCCAATTGGCATTTTGGATCAGACCGCGTTTTTGCCATTGGACAATGCCGCGACGTATGTACATAATTCGCGATTAACATCCTCCAAAGGCACATTAAAGTAGTCATATTCACTTTTCGCAGTCCGAAGTAATTCCAGCTAGTTTTCTTTTTCCAATTTTAGTTTTTTTGTTACACAAAATTGATAAATTTAACAAGCGACCATGTACTAACAATTCGTGTTTTTTATGAAAACAACCAATTCCAGAGCGATGCATTGGAAGATATCATTGAGAACACGTAATACGAATATGTTTATTACCGATTATATCAACATTTATTGCATTTAAAGCGCATTAAGTCTAAAAAGTATATTTAAATTAAATTTATTTTGTGACAATGAAAACTTATGGAATTGCTTTTGCAAATATTTTAACATTTTCACATTATTTAGGTCGCAATTTACATTCACTAGTTGAAGAACACTACCGGCCTTTAATTAAATAAATTAAACACAAAAATCACTGCTCTTTTATGCAAATATTTATATTTTATTCAAAATAAGTCTAAAATAATCCACTTTTGGAAAATTTAATTTTGCACTTTTTCACAATCATATGGTCACAAATGCTATGTATGGCTATTGCTTTTTATACATGCAAAAAGCCTATTTTTTCTCTCCCTTCAAATATTTATACATCAGCTGATACGACGATTTCGCTTAACTCATAAGTGAGGATTCTGGTTAATATTCTGTGGCTGACATTAGTTTTCTCCACTGAAATTCATTGTATAATTGTTATTTATTTTGTTTATTTATATATAATTAAAACTTCATTTACAAAGCAAATTTGCAAAATATAGCAGCACAAATATGAGAACAGTATTTTTGTAAATGTTTTTATGCGTGGCCATAAACCTGATTTTTTTACAAACAATAACTGCAAAGTTACTTTGGCTTGCCTGCAGAAAGACCGAGAATTACCTACAAACCAAGAGGGTTCCCCAGAAAATAGTTGAGCAGCTATTTTAGGCCTACCTTAAGAAGTAATTACGATGACGAGAGAGCTTTTCTTCAGGCAAGAGCACCTTTAAGTCTGTAAAGTCTTCATATGAATATTACGTAAATATATCAGACAAGATATGGACCTTTTTGCTTCAATTTAATTAATTTGTTTGATATACTACATATAAATACATGGTACGAGAAATTTGGAAAAAAAGTCATATGGGATTTAGTTAAAGTTGGATAATGTGCGAGTACTTTATACTGACACACTTTTAAGTCACAAGCATTGCAACAAAAAATGTTCTTATCAAAAAACTAACTTGCAAATTTTTTTTTCCAAGAAACAAACAAACAAATAATAAAGTTATTAATAGAACTTGCAACTCACCATTAATAAAACCGGAAATAATAGAGCCGGCAAAACTCAAGTTAAAAGCAAAATGTTTATAGACAATTTTTATACACTAACGACGTTACAATCAATCTCTTTTGACTAATGATTTGAGAAGTTGTGCTGCCTTTTGCTACCCACTGTCAGTCCAAACAGTGCCTTCAAGATGAAAAGTTGTCGTTGCCCTTGCCGTTGAAATAAATATCAAAGTTTTCGTGTTCTTTCACGTCACTTCATATTACAAACAATTTTTATCAAGTTTTATTGATTTGACAAAGAGAAGAACAACAACGCTGTGAATGAAAAGTAACTAAACAACGGATTTAAAATTGAAACGGTTAAAAAGAAGTTAATATAATTATTGAAGAAACTTTTAAATAAATGAGAAATAGTATTGGATTATTATTATTCATTGTGAATTCCCGAAAGACTTATTCCAGCATGGACTATTTGCAGCAAATTTATTGCAGTATCTTTGGAAGAAGTTCCACTACCAGTTGCAGCAACAACATCATTAGCAATACAACAACAAATAACGTGTGAGTTTCTATTTCTGTTTTATATGTAAATATGTATGTACATAAATATGTATATACACAAGTGAATGCCCACATTAGAAATTAAAGCTATAATGATGTAATAAATAAATCACACACTAAGCCAAAAACAGCCCAAGTCAAGAAACTCGAAATGTTCCAGGTAACATAAAAACAAACAACGGTTTCCTTTCAGTTAAAGAATACATAATGTACAAAACAATTATTTGAGGTCACTGCATTTGTGCTGTAAACTGAATTTATAAAAAAAGGAAAGATTTTCTTCAATTTCGAGTGAATTATTTTTATTTTTAGCTTTGTCAAACAATTTTTTTATTATTATTTTTGTTTGTTGTTTATTTTAGACCACGCAAAGTGGTGGCATTTGGTAATGTCTTACTTGATCACACTACTCATATTGAAAATACAGAGATTTTGGATAGATACAATTTATCCTTGAATACGAGAGCAGAATTGGATGCTACAACAATAAGCAAAGTCACGGACGAGGTCATTGTTAAGTAAATTTTAAATCATTCAAATCTAGATTCGTTTTTTTTTAATTAAAGAATAATTTCTGTAGAGATGAAAAGCCCCATTTAGGTGGTTCCGCTTTAAACACTTCGCGTATTTTGAAGGCCTTGGGCACTGAACCAATATTTTTTGGTGCCGTCGGTGATGATGAACAGGCTGGCGTCGTTGTGGAGCTATTTGAGAGGGCCGGCATGGAATCGAAGTAAGTATTGAACATTTCTAATAGAAAAGTTGCTATAAGATTTAGATAATTCTGAATGATACAAAGGATTTAAAAAATAAAAAAAAAAGTTTAAAATTCATACAAACATAGCTAAGTTTTTTTTTGCGGTTACAGCACGATATGTGTGTACATTAGGGTGGATCGATGGGTATGGAGGCAAAAAAATCGCTCAAATTACAAGGATATCGTATTCTAGGGATCAAAATAATAAACCTTGCCGAAGGAACCATACCTCTAAAATGTATTTTGATGATTTGTGATTTATTGAAATGTTTGTATAGGGAACCCCCAATAGGTGGTTAAAGGGTGTGTGCCACTTTCATATGTAGGTCGGCCCTCCAAAATTATTGGGGGTCGGTCATACATTTTGACTCGATTGAGGAACTCTAAATGGGTCAAAGTGAGATTTTTCAAAATTTAACCCTTCAAGAAAATTTTACCCTTCGAATCAAGACATGAGAAATTTTTTAAATACTTTACTACAGCCAAATATTCTAAAATAAATGTTTTTCTTGCCAACAGTGTTATTTAGCGTTTGTTTTAGAATATTTCGCTGTAGTAAAGCATATGAAAAATCTCTCATGTCTTGAAAGGTCTTATAAATGGTCTTGTGCAGGACACTAGTCCATACTAGTGATGCACGAATATTCGTATTCGTATTCGAATTGTCGAATGTGTTCGTATTCGCAAAATTCAGGCAGATGCGAATACGAATGTATTCGTATTCGTCAAATTCAGGCGAATACGAATACGAATATTTTTCCAAAGAAATTAAATAAATAAATGTATATACTAAATTAAATTTTAATAAATAACTAAAAATTTTAGTTTGTACAAATAAAATAATTTTTTGTAGAAATTTGTGCTTTGTATCATTCTCAAATATTATTCAATGACGATTATTAAAATTTTGGGTACTTTTTATTAACTTTAAAGTATGCCAAGAGTGTGAAGTCCTTTTTGCATAAAAATTTTTTAATATTTCATATTGTATATAATATTCGTATTCGTATTCGCAAATGTCAAAAATTGACTTCGTTACATCACTAGTCCATACATATTTCTTTTTAAATTTGTGTCATGGATAAGAGGCGTACAAGAAAGGATTGGTCTTGTTCTGTTAGTCGAATCGATTTGAAATCGTAAGATTTGCAAAGTTAATAATGAATGGTCCTTCAGACGTGTTTATACGATAATTTTCTTTCAGATATTATATTTGAAAATCTATATATAATAGTTTTAGTCTTTTTTACTGGAAACTGTTTAAGATTAATATTTTACTCATGCTAAGTTTCCAAAAAATTAGAACACCATATTTTTACGATAGTTTAATATTTTTATTGGCAGCGCTTCTCTATAATACTATAATACGCCAATCAGGCAGGATCTAAACAATTATAAATTATTTCGGTTTGATATGTAAACTGATTGCTGTTAGAATCAAAATTTAGATCAACAAAAGAATTTTATCGATTTCTTGTTCGAAAAGCGTATCTAAATACATAGTTGCTCTCTAATATTTTTGTTTAAGAATACAAATAAAAGCAATTTGGTTTGTTGGAAATGGTGTAGTTTAATTTAATAATTGTACAATAACCTGAATTTGTAATCTTGCACCCACAACAGTCAGTATCTTTAATAATAAAATTGAATAACGTTGAATTAACTTATTTGTATGTAATTATCTTAACAATAGTTTATATTAAAAAATTCCTATTATTTAAACAAGTTAACAATGTTGATTTTTCTTTTGAAAAGTAATTTTAGATTACAAACAATTGCAGACACAGCAACGGGACGCTGCATTTGTTTAGTGCATAAAGATTCCCTGGCATTGTATGCAAATATTGGTGCATCATCAAAATTTTCCGTAGACTACTTGGAAAAGATTCAAAAAGAGGAGAATTCTTTCTTTCTCAGAAATTCTGGCCGTAAACAAATTTTCTACATAGAAGGTTTCTTTGTGCCTCAACGCGAGGAGGTCATTACCTACATTGTGTCTAATTTTATTAAAGGACGAAGACGTTTGGCTGTCAATTTAAGTGCCGATTATATAGTGAGATTACACTATGATCATATTGTCTATTTGGTGAATAGTGCCACGCTTATATTTGGCAATAAGGATGAGTTTGAGACTATGCGTGAATGCTGGGGAGCTAAAAGCATTACAGATCTTATAAAAGGTATTTTGGAGTATTCCACAGTTCCTAAAATATTTGTTATGACCAAGGGTGGGGATGGCGTCGAGCTAATTACGAACTATGAGGACGAATATGCAAGTCCAGGAGAGCTGACATTTCAAATATTTAATGCACCAAGAGTGGAGAATATTGTTGACACTACTGGCTGTGGAGATGCATTTGCAGCTGCCTTTTTGCATGCCTTCCTGGAGAAACGTATTTTAAGTGAATGTATACGTTTTGCTTGTGATGTGTCGGCTAAGGTGGCCACACAAGTTGGTTGTTATTTACCTTAGAATGTATAAATATGGAGTTAAATACTTAAATGGGCATAGCCCTAATTGATATTGTCTATAAATTAACTTATTATTATTTATTTTTATTTTAAAGTTTTTATTCATTTTGCTTTCTTAACACATTTCATTTGTATAAAATTCAATGATCTGGAATGCGGAAATTACCTGCACTTATTTCTTTTTTTTAAGTTTGCTTTTTTGTTCAGCAGAAGTTGCTAATTGTGATAAAATTCATACATACATACATATCTATTTAGTATACTTTTGTATTTTCATATGGACATACATATGTACGTAACGTTACCTTAATATAGAAAAGCCCTCTCATTATTTCTTTTTTTGATATTGAGATTTTTTAATTTTTCGTTGCATTAAATGTTCTTCTATAGAAATATAAAAAAGACTGGATTTAAAAAAATAATGAGTTAGGACCTTTTTGTATTAAGGTAACGATAAGTAAATGTGAATAATTACGGTCTCAGTTCCAATGCTTAATTCTTGACAATTTTGTCTTAGGAATCGCATTTCAAATTCATTTTAAAATAAAAAGCTGGCTTGTATTTTATAAAATTTAGTTTCTTTGTTTCTTTCCGTGAGTCAACATAAACGTACTCACATACATACATATGCATATCCATACATAACCATTAACAGCCCTATTCTAAATAATGAGTTTTTTAAAAAAAAAAAAACATTTGAAAATTTAAATAAATGCAATCAGAATAGCTGACGTCAAAATTCCCCCTCAAGTCTTATTTTTCCCACCATCTAATTAGAAAATAAAGTTCTTATGCTCGGAAAAATTTTAATACTTGTGCATTATTTGCCGGGGAGTATTTAGAATTGGGCTGTATAGTAATTGCATAACAATCGTTCACCGTCATTCCACTTGTGGACACCGCTTTAACATAATACCATAAAATTGGAGCTTGTTTATCGTTCTCGAGAACAATTTTGTGCTACTGACAATCTATTCCTGTTCCCTTAGGTCTGGAAAATATCGTAAACCTCCCAACAGGAGCCATTGTTTTCGGTGTCAGAACGGGTACAGAAGCCGCAATTGTGTTGGTACTATGGTAAAATGACGTCGATGTTGACAACTGGAATAAGCGTCATTATATTATTTATAATGTCACAAATACTGTCTTTGTATTCTACACACATACTTAAGTACATACACCTCCGATCAGATTATTATTAGATAATAGACTTGGGTCGAACTCGTTCACTAGTTCATTTTTGACACAAACTTGTTATCAAACCAATGTAATTTATGTGCATTTGATCATTGGCTTGTGTCAAAAATGAACCAGTGAACATTATAAGTTAAACGAACGAGTTCGATTCAAGTCTTTTAGAGAACCACGGAAATGTCTGTTGAAAAAGTTTTAATACCATCGGAAAGAACATTTTTAAATAATAATAATATAACAACAACATAAAAGCTTAATGCAGCAGTATTTTAAATATCATTTAAAAAAAGTATTAAAAGAAATAAATTTTTTTCTTCATTTGACTGGCACTACCTTGCATTTTTAAATGTATTTATACGTTAAGCTATAAGCAGCATCAAAGTACGACTTTCTAATAAATATTAATAAAAATTTTCAAGAAAGGTATTTTTTTATCATTCACAAGAATATTCCCATGGGAGCTCTGCGCGGGAAATCGGACAAAGTCACATAACTGTGTTTGGAAAACTAAAGAAAGAATTAGAAAAGAAGGATTCCATTCGCTTTAACTCTAATCGAAAATAGAAAAACCTTGAGAATTATGTCAAACTCTGGCTCTTTCAGCACCAAAAATATGGTCTCTAGCTGGTATTCATGCAAGTAATTCGAAGGTAAAAAGAGCCATTGGAAGTTTTCTATTGCAATTTGCTAGAGGGCATAGAAACTGTGCTATTCAAGTAATTTTTCATGATTGGTGAATTGTGATTTATACTGACTAAAAGAAACTCAATATGAACGGACAGAAAACTGAAAGACTATGTTATAATTAACTTCCCTAAAGTAAATGATATGTTTGGAGCAATTACATCATGAAAAAGTTATGAAAGAATTTATTTCAAAATTGGTCGCCATATTCTGCCGACTTAAAAATAATTGGAAATATTTGGGTTTGGCTTTTCCAAAAAGTTTATGATGTATGGCTAGGGATAACAGGATACAACAACTTTGAAGATGACTTAAGTTATTTTGCTAAATCCATGAAACCCAAGAAAAACTTGATCTTTTAATAGTAAGTTCAGCAATTTGTGAAAAATCAAAAATAGACAAAATCGCCTCAAATCGATAGAGAGTTTCAAGACTGAAAACATCTCTAAGATAGTAACTCTCACAAATGTTGACCTGCCGGCTTTAAAAAATTTTAGTTCTGTATAAGGAAATTAAACAAATTTAAAAAAATTTGTAACATCTCTGGAATTTCGGAAATATCATTTTGGACTTCGACTTAATACCTACAAACATACATACATATCGATGGTCTCAATTAGAAAGGCCCTAACTCGCATTTTTTACGAAATTGATATTTTCAGTGATTCCAATTAATTTCACATAAATACACGTAGTAAAAAAATAGTCCAATATATAACGCTTTTACAAGCCGTTGTACCAAGTAGTTTGTAAAGCATTTGTACTGTTTGTTTCTATTATGTTTTTACCTTCTCCTATAAAGTTTCTATTATTTCAATTAGGGCCTTTCTACTTGTGACCAACGTTATGTTTTTTTTGCAAATGTATCTTGTGGTTTGGTTGAGAAATAAATAAATAAAAATTAAATTAAAATAGTACCTTATAGTTTTTTATGCTGTGATCCTTGTTCATCCAATTAGGAGACATGTTTTAAATGATCAAACATGTTCCCTAAATCATTTTTATGTAAATTGATTTTAAATCACTGAAATTATGTTCTGCGCACAAAAATATTTCAAATCTCATTTGAAAGTTTCAAATTGAAACCGGTCAGCCAACTGCCGGACCCTATCAAATCACTTGGCCGTTTTTTTTAAGAATTTCACTTTAATTTCGTTAACAAAATGACTACATGCACTTAATACGGTTTATTCTTTATATGCTTTTGCTATAAAGTTAATTATTTTACACATAAGAAAGAACTTTAAAGTTTGCAAATTTATTAAAATTCTATTTATATTTTGTGTGGACACTGTTACTCATTCTTCCTGATTTACTTTTCTGTTTGGTAGTCAGCTGTTATAGCGCATGGGCGATGTATAATAGTTTTTGGCGGCGGCTAAGACAAAATATCGTCGGCGGCGGGTAGGCAAAACATGTTGTCTAGCGGTCGGATGCTTGCAAATAACAAAATTGTAAAATCGCCTTTGTCGATGTGTAAGTTCGGCTTACTTGGATGCCACACGTTAAATTTTTGGCTTTCAATTCCATTCAATTTGTGATACACTCACACTTTTTTCACTAACACAATCAAACTTATTGAATTGAAAACTAGATTGCTTTCAAATTCACCTATCCATCTAAATGGCAAATTAAGTTTGCAATTTGAGCAGCTGACCACAGATCATATTGATTCAAGCTACAAATTTAAGTTGTTTCTTCGTCGGTAGCATTTAAAAAATTGAATTGATTATCAATATGTGTCACAGCTATCAATTTCATGGAATTTTGACACACAATATATGTAATGGAATTGAAAGCATTTATTATCAACGGCAGCGAAGTTATTACGAAAGTCGGCGGCAGCGGCGGCTGTAAGCCGTTTGTGACATAACCGGCTGATATTGTATAGCAAAATGACGTGTGCGGCTGCCAGACCAACAAAGTTTAAAATATATGATTCCAATTAATTCAACTTGATTACGAATAAATATTAATAAAAATAATAGTGAAAACATTAATATAATAATGAAACTTACTTAATATATTCAATAATTATGAAGTTCGATTGGTTTTTATGTAATAAGACAATCAGTATCAAATTACTTTGGCATCACTGTGAAAGCTTTTATCTCGTGATCAGCGTTGCCAAGTGTGAAAATTTAACTTTGTTGTTTTTTAAAAGATAAGCTATCGTGCAGTTTTTTGTTTTAAAAATAAGTTTTTCTTTAAAATTATCAGTTCTTACAGTTTCTGGTCTTTTTTTTAATCAAAAAACATATTATGAAAGGCAAAGCAGCCGTTGAGTTTTGTATTCTTTATTTGGATAACACAACTATAAAAAATTTAATATTATGTTTTTGTGTAGGTGCTTAATTTATTTGTTATTTAAATTTAAAACTCTCCCTCCGCCTTTTATAAAAACACGCATCGGTGCTTTCATAGTTTTGCTTTTCAGTTTTCTTTCAAACAAAAGTTTTAAAACATTATGACATCCTAATGAATACCATTTGAATTCCTCAAATATGTACTTCATATTTAACGCATAAAAAGGTTGGTGAAGCACTGCTGCTAGTTGAGTTTTTACTAAATCTTATTTAAAGCTTTGTAAATGTAGAAAAATATAACTACATATAGGTACATATAAGCCCTTAATTATGAAAGTGGTCTAAGTCATATATTTCTTTGGTCGATATATTTTGTAGATTACATTTGAAAAAATCAAAAAATATTTTTATATCATGCAACATTTTAATTTAGAGTTGTACTAGGTCTCGATTAATATAAATTTTTTTAACATTTATTGAAGATATTTTAAGATTTATTTGATATTTTATAATTAAGGGCACATATGTACATATATTAAATAATAGCGACTAGGGTACATATAACCTGCGGTGTGTAAAACCACAAGAAAAGTTTGAATGCATTTTAAAAATAAATTTCATTATTTATATTGCAAATTATATTCATGCCAGTATATGGAATATGTTTATTAAATAATACTTCTATGTACTCAATTAGATTGTGAATAAACTTTGGCATGTAATAATAAGCACGGAAAGATTTTTGCTGAAAAAATAAAGTAAAAAAATATATAATAAAACAGTCAATGTGGTCTTGTATTCCGTTTAAGAAATGCTCCGATTTGTAAGTGATTTATATAGGAACATAAAAATTATAGTACAGATTTGCTGCAATATGTATTTATAAATTAAATTTTTTTTAGCAAAGTTATAGCTTTTGGCAATGTCTTAGTCAGCTATACCGTTTATATGGAGGATACAAAACTTTTGGACCGCTACAAACTATCTATGAATACAAGAGGTGAAATCGATGTAACAACTTTATCCCGAATTTCTGCCGAGATCATTGCAAATAAGTAATTAAATATGATATCATTTATTTATAAATTAATATGGGAGATTTTTGAATACAATCCTTATTATATGATCAAACTCATTTAAGTTACATGGGCTTGATCATAGGTTTGTTTCAAAATGATCGATTGAATAACTTCGACCCAAGTCTACATACACGAATCGGTTCGTCCAACACAAAGTTCGACAAACTGCTCCTTAAGTCCCAATTTACACGAGGCAATTTTACTTGCGCAAGTATGAATTTGGTGAACAAAGAAGTGAGGAAGAAGTGAGGAGTGTAAAAACCAGCAGAATTGCCGTACAGACTTGCCTGTACAGGCAATTCTGTTCTTGCTATCATTCCCTCTATATCAAATTTGACATTTCTTTGTATGTATATGTATATGTATATGTATATATATATGTATATGTATATGTATATGTATACGCAATCGAAAAAGACTTGCGCAAGTAAAGTTGCTCTATCTAAGCGCCACAGCAAGTTTAATAGAAAATTTTATGACTTGCTCAAGTAAAATTGCCTCGTGTAAATTGGGACTAAGTATTTACTTTTTAAATTTTACGGTATTTTCTCCCAAGACAACATTTATAATAACAAAAATTAAAAATTTTAAAAGCCCCCGATCTATCCAGAAAAGGTTGGATCGACTTTTTGCAAACATAGCTAAAAACCTTCTCGATCACCTTTCGAAGAGTTACAAAGTTGAGAATATTTTGACAATATGAAGTGGCCAACTTTGACATCCAGTATCACATCTTATGCTTCTCGGTGTGCGAAAATTGGAGTGCTTTGTTATTTATAAGAAAAGTTATAAATTTATGTTTTTATGCTGCATTTGGTTTATTCATATTTAATTCCAGGCAAGAATGTGAACCAAAATTAGGGGGTTCTGCTATGAACACTGTTTGTATATTAAAATCGCTTGGAACTAATGCTCTCTTTTTTGGGGCTTGTGGAAAAGATGACCAATCGCAAATAATTTATGAGCTTTTAAAAAATGCTAATATGGACAGATTGTACGTAATATGACAATTTAAATCTCATAATTTTGTTAAATTATAATACCTCCTCACCTTAAATTTCAGCCAGTTCAAATTGCAAACCATATCCGATACTGCTACTGGACGTCGAATATCTCTGATACATAAGAACTCCAAATCATTGTATAGCAACGATGGTGCTTCAGCTAAATTCACAGGAACTTATTTGCAACAAGTTGAAAAGGAGGAGAATGGTTCTTTTCTTAGACCTCTCAAACGCAAACAAATATTTTATATTGAGGGATTTTTTGTGCCGAAATGTGAAGCGGTCACCACGTTTATAGTGCGCCATTATCTTGTAGGCCGCCATTACCTGGCCTTGAACCTAAGTGCAGAACATATTGTTAGAATTAATTTTCCTCATATGCTCTTTTTGGCTAATAATGCTCTCTTCATATTTGGTAGAAGGAGTGAGTTTGAAGTTTTTCGGGAATGCTGGGGTGCCACTTGCATCAAAGAGTTTGCCGTTGCCTTAGCAAAGGAATCGAAAATCCCTAAGATTCTAGTAATAACAAATGGATCCGAAAGTGTTGAAATGATAACAAATTATGTTCATGGTCAATCTAATCCTGGCAACTTAAAGTTTTATACGTTTAATATTACGCCCGTTGACTATGTAGCGGATACTACCGGATGCGGTGACGTATTTGTGGCTGCTTTTTTACATGAGTGGTTAAGGAAAAGTCCTCCGAGCCATTGCGCCCGTAAAGCAAGTTTTCTTGCAACAAAATCAATTCAAAGGAATGGTCGATGTTCGTATCATGAAACTTCATCTGAGTCTTGGTAAATAAATTAAAGGAAGAGGTACAGCACGATTTTTTAAGTGAGATATGTATCTAACAACAGCGAAGTCAATTAATTAGACGTTTGATATAAAAGTACATTTATAATATTATTGTGCAATAATTTATGTTATACAATAAAATTGTCATTGTGTATATTATAAAATAAGTCAATTATCATCGGAACTAAATGACAAATCAATCTGCATATTTGCAATTATTAGATTGTATAAAATATGTATTTTTGTTTCTTATATAACAATCATTTTTGAACCATTTGTTCTTATTTGGAGTAGCAACGACAAAGTAGCAAGAATGTAGGCATAGTCTACAAAATCGGCTGCGTTATCTAACATAGTAAGAAAAGAACCTAGAATATATTTATTAAGAAGCCCACCCTCTTCCAATATAATTGTGCAATTTTTGCTATTGTACAATAAAATAGCCAATGTGAAATTTATATTCTAGGGTGGAGAAATATACGAGGGAGGATGAATAAGTCCGTAACTTTTCGAACTTCCCTCGTAGTTATATGAAATGCAACACTGTTCCCATTAAGTACCACCTGTTAATTGACTACTGTCAAATTTTAAGCAAGTGTCGTCACATACTTTGCGCTTAACATCTGTTAAAAACATACAACCTCTACAAATAGAAAAAAGTGAATTTCGAGTGCTCATTAAACACTAGTTTTTGCAATCAATCAAACTAAGGAAAAGCTTGATAAATACTATGGGGACTATGCATCATCGATTTCAATGCTAAATAAGTGTTTTACTGACTTTCGTTGTGGTCGCACAAGTACAAATGACGCTGAACGTTCTCGACGCCCAATTGAGGTCAGTACACCCGAAAATGTCGAAAAAAGTCAACGATATGGTGTTGGCCAATTGAAGAGTAAGATGGGTGCCGTGTTTGCTCACAATCGATCACAAACGCATGTGTAGTTTCCATGGTAAAAATCCATGAATTGGGCTTCAAATTGTTCCCTCATCTCCCCTATTCTCCAGACTTAGCCCCTTGTGACTACTTCCTATTTCCAAACCTAAGGACATGACTCGGTGGAAAGAGATTTAGCTCCAACGATGAAATTATTGACCAAAAAAATGTCAAGAAATCATATTTTTTGGAAGGGATACAAAAACTGGATCCAACTGGACTAAGTGTATTGAGTTAAAAGGAGATTATGTTGAAAAATAAATTTTTGTTTTGCAAAAAAAAATGTGTTTCATTCAAAAAGTCACTGACTTGTTGATCCACCCTCGTACATATTGGCAAATATCAGAAGACAATTGTATAATGTTGTGCAACATTGTTCAATGTTGTCTACTTTTTTACTGTCAAGAAATTTGGGCAATATTTTCTTTAAAAATATTGTGCCGTTTATTGCATAGTATAGTTAAAAATTACAATAATATGTACAATAACATGTACAATAATATTCTGTAATGGATGAGCCGCTTTAGCGAAGTGAAAATAGAAATTGTAGAAGTTATTCATGCTTCTGTTATAAGCTTCAGCTTTTCTTGCCTCACGTGCAAGTTTTTGGAAAGGGAAGAAGAAGGGTGCCGCAAGTAAATTTTTGTGTTGTGTTCCATTTGTTGAAGTAAAGCATTTGGAAAATTTCTGCTCCGATAAAAATTGCAGCGTGTAAAGCTTGAGCTACAAATGCAGTATTGCATCTTCCTGCTCCAAAGCTCAAAGAGCAAATGCAAGGCGAATTCACTTGAGTTGATCTCTATTCACCAGCTAACGATCAGCTGATAATTTTTCTGCCGTCCAATCAAAGCAAAACACTCGGAAATATTCTGACTAGGGATGATAAGGTATCGATACTATTACTTGATACGGCATCGATTCAGAAGTATCGATACATGCTCAGTATCGAATAAGAAGCATCGATACCTACTTGTATCGGTCAAGCTTTACATATGATTTAAAGTAGTAAAAACAAAATTAAATACCCATCAAACCAAATGCTCCTAATGCGTAAAGTGCTCTAAGCGATTAGTTGACAAAATCTTCCGATTTCGGAAGCGATTGATAGAAACTAATTGTTTAAATTTCTTGCAGACGAGTTTTGGTAGAATTTATTTATGAAAATACTCCTTCAACAAACTAATTTTGCTGAATTACAAAAATTTTTAAGTTCAATTTTTTTTAAAATAAAAATTGCCAATAAATAAATTTTTTGCCTGCAAAATTGACATGTCGCCAAATCAAAAACTTAGACACCAAACAAAGGGGAAAAATTGCCAAGTTTTGGGCTGGACTAGAACAGAAGATATAGTCGAGATGACATTTTAAATGTTTGTGCAAATTCGTTTTATTCCCGCAATAACGCACGACTTTAAAACAATTTTTACAGCTCGCAATTTTATGGTCTTTTTTTTAAAGATATTTGATGTGGGTAGTCCCGTTTTCACGAACTTTCTCTAATATATATTCTAGATAAAAATTTACATTTAACACGAACAAACAAAATTGTGTTTAACTGGCGTCATATTCAACTTTTTTGTAGCCAAAAAGAAATGCGTGTATATGACCGATACGAGTACTTTTTACCGATACCTACTTGGTACTCGATAGTAGAGTATCGATACCAAAAGTATTTGGTTTCCAAGAAAAAGTATCGAGTGTTTACTTGTATTTACTCGTATCGTTTCATCCCTAATTCTGACAGCATTACATTTTACATTAAAAAATATACAAGGCGAACATGCAGAGTTGAAAATCGAGACCACCTGGTATCAATTTGCTTTGAACAATTCGTTCTCTAACATTAATCCAAGGTGCATTAATAAAAAGTATACTTATAATTACAAGAACATACATAAAAATTTGTTGTAGGATAATTTTATTTGTATGTTGACAGTTTGGGTTAAGATTTTATTCTATTTTATATGGAGTTTGACGGATAGGGTAAATTCAGCTGACGATCAGCTGTGCTGACAATGCGACTTGGTGCTAATACACTTTTTATTAATAAAGTCTTTTATAATTTCAATAAATACTATCCCTCACAAAAATAAAAAAAATAAAATGTATAATTTGAAATAAAATTCATTTCAAATTCATTTTAAATTTTATGAATATGGGGCTATAAATTTGAATGTTTATAACTTATTTTTAATTTTTTTTTAAGAGAAGTAACATTCAGAGAATGATAGCCTTCTACTATTACTAGAAAATCGATAGTGATAGAGAAGACAGGTGGTGAATGAAGACATAAAGGAAAGATTAATTCATTTAAAACTCTACTTCTTGCAGGTTTTTTTAAATGCAGTGTTGCAGCGCCTCTGGTGTCAATTAAGTGTGTTAAATTTTCAAAGCTGTGCCTAGTAGCCATTTTATTCGTTAGTTTACTTCGCCGATGATTCTGCTACACAATACCGACGAAGGAGGGCGCTTTGATGTTATATTAGGATTAGTATCTGGTGAAGCAGGAGTAGCTCAGTGATCAGTGTCTATGCCTTCATCACTTGAACTTTCCTACAACAACTGATACAAGTGATAATGCATATCAGAAAAAAATGATATATATATCGGTCATTTACTCAAAGAACGTCATAACTCAAAAAATGGAATTTTTGAGTTAGTGTTGCAGAATTAATCCTTATATCGTTCTTCATGTTGTGTAAAAATTTCATGCAAATGTCTTGTTTCCTCAACTCTTTTTTCCATTAAATTGTGTTTAAATTGAAAACTTTAAAATCTTTGCTTGAGTAAAAAAAAGCGAGATGTCCATTGCTACACGTTAAATTTTAAAATTCTTGTCTGCAAATCTATTCTAAAATTGAACATTCAATATAAAAGATAAACTCACAGATAATAAACAACCGAATGAATTAATGAATGACTGACCGCCTACATATGTACATATAGAATACAAACATTCATAAGATGCACTTGCAATGACAAAAGGATAATGGAATAGAAGTCATACATGACAATAGACACTCATACACTCACGCATTCCTTTTTATATATTTGACAAATACAAAATTCCTACGATAAATTCCTTTCGACAGACAATTTCGTGTAGTCCTTGTTCTGCTGTTTGTTATACGAAATCAAATTTTTGCTCATTTTCAAATTAAGTTTATTTATATGGATGTATGAACCTGTAAGTTGTGGGGTGTGTTGATGTGTTGAACTCTTTTGGTATCGGTTAAATCACGTACAGCATTAAATCTGCTGTTAATTACATGATATTAATTTTCCACACAATGTCCATCAAATGAAGGGATGGCAAACCATTTTCGAAGCGGTGCACAGTGATTTAAAGTACATACAAATAAACTATTATTATGTGTATCATTGGTTGGCAAACACGACAAGGAAGCAAAACATGTTGCATGTATTGATGTACAATTCGTCCCTGTGCATGCACATCTGAATGTCCTTAACAGTATGAGAGTGGAGTTGTTGAAAACATTGATGTTTGTTTTTAGTATTAAACAATGAAATTGAAGGGGTCAAGGCACATCATCAATGACAGCAAAAGAAAAGAGGACACTCTAATATACTTACATTCCACACAGTTCAATGTGTTGAACAACAAACTATTGAGTGGTCACTGAACGAAGTAATTAATGTCATCATGTGGTTTATTGGTTTGCTTGGAAGCTTTGTTTCAACACAAGACTGTAGACTAGAATACTAAAATTTAAAACAAAAAGTAGAAAATCGGATAAGGTGAATGTTACAATTTATAAAGACACTGTAGGATTTAAAATTTATAAAATTAATAAATGAAAAAGCTTAAAGAATTTAATCAGTGTGCTTACGATTGCATATTCTTAAATTGATTTTGAAATGTGCTTTTACATGTGTATGAACGAACAAACATATGGAAAATGAACATTAATTTTTTTTTTAAATTTTTATTTTTTATTTTTACAAATAATAAAAATTAAAACAAAAAGCCACTAAATATGGTTTAATAAATAATAAAGAAGGATTATGACCAGACAAGTTGGTAAACATTAAAAACATTTGAAAATATTTTTGTTTCCTTTTTTTTGTTTGTTTTCAGTGAAAGTAGAAATTGTAAAACACATGCAGGGGGTGTTTTTTTAGAGATGGAAATAAATCAAGTTGAATTGAAACACTTGGTAAATTAAGCTATTTTTCGAGGACAACCTGCCAAATATGTATTGCACAGAAAAATATATATTTCGTAGGTTAGTTTAAACAATTATGGTTGTTAATTTTATAGTTATTGCAACTCGTGTTGTTAAAAGAAATTTTTGGGTAAAGGTCCCCTGATAATCTGGATTAGCAACAATCAAATGCGCATATGATCTAGCTAAACCCCTAAATAATCAATTTCAATGTATTTGAAATTTGACTATGATGCGTAAAGAATCTACTTATATATTGTTATGAAAATGTACGTGAACAAACCTAATGCAAATTTATCCCATAAAAACATTAGTGAGCAATGAGAATTTTCAAGATATTGCTAGTTAAAAACAAAGTACCAAAACACACAAACATACAATATAAAGTAAATATTATATTAATAACAACAACAATAACTAATGTTAATGTTAAACAGGGTTAAGGAAAATTAGTATTATGTAAAGTGCAGAGAAGATAACATTGTGGTATTCCAGCAGTGAATCAATTTAAATTTGGGTGTTTCAAAAGCTCTAAATGCTTGTTCTTCATAATAATTGTATACAGCAACATTTTAGTTTAAAGCTTTCAGCTTTCCCACAACATCTGATACAAAGTGACACTAATGCAAATCAGAGAAATGATATATATACCTACATATACCTCATTTACTCAAAGAACGTCATAACCCCCAAAAAATGGAATTTGTGAGTTAGTGATGCAGAGTGAATTTTTATATCGTTCTTCATGTTTTATAAAATTTCTTCCAAAAATCTTATTTACTCAGCTCATGAGAGAAAAATGAAATTTTCTTTTTTTTCATTAAATTGTGTGTAAATTGAAAACTTTAAAATCATTTTCTGTAAAAACCTTAGAATATATTTATTTTTAAGTTAAAAAGAAACACATTCAAAGGTAGAAAACTTTGTATTATATCAAGATTAGCTAAACTCAAAACTTTTAAAGAAAAAAATTTAAGAAAATGAAAAATATACAGATATAGTCAAGTAAATCAATTTTAAGAAAATAAATTCAGTAAAGTGCGACTTTGACTCGCTCACGAAGGACACTACATATATAATACTATACGAGCTTTAGCCTATCTATATATTGTCGCGTGCGACAGCAAGCAATTAAGCTTGTACTTCAGAAAAATGTGACCCGATTTTTCTTAAAATTTTACCAAATGTAGAGCTGCGGATGGCCTACGTAAATATGTATATAAAGAAGTTGGAAAAAGTTTAAAGACAAGCATATTTGTTTTGTGTCGCACGCTATAAAAAGTTTACATCAATGTGGAAATGCCATATGTATTGGCATTTTTTCGTTTTTGGGATTTTTTCGGTTTTGAGCAATTTTTTAATATGGCGTTTTTTTTGCGTTTTTTCGAGTTTGGAAATTTTTTTGGTTTTGGCACTTTTCCCGTTTTGGCGATTTTTTTCGATTTTAAGCGTTTTTTATTTTAGCGTTTTTTATTTTGGAGTTTTTTTATTTTGGTGATTTTTATGGGTTTTGGCGATTTTTTTAGTTTTAGAATTTTGTTATTTTGGCGTTTTTTTCGTTTTGTCGATTTTGGGCGATTTTTTAATTTTGGAATTTTTTAGATTTACTGTTTCTGAAAATTTCAAGAATGTGCCTTTTACGGTTTCTAAAATACATTAAGTTGTCAAAATTACATAGTAAAAATTACATTAAATGATAGAACACCCTTTAATTTTGATTTTTTTGCATTTTTAATGCACTAAAAGTTTACAAATTTCAAGTGTCGGTAATTCTATATACTCTATATACTCTATATACTCTATAAACATATATATATATATACATACATATATGTATGTATATGTGTGCGTGTATATATGTGTACATATATGTAAGTATATAGACTCTTTATACATACAATTGTATGTATATTAGATGGCGTTTTAAAATTTTTCGTTGCTCGTTTTGGAATACCCTTTAATTTTTAACCCTGATGTATTTGGTGTTCTACATACTCTGTCCTCTCTTTACTCTTTGTTCTACATACTCTGTCCAAATTTCAGGTCCGTAGCTCTTACGAGCCTGTGACGGATAGGCAGACAGACGGACAGCTTAGCGAAAACAATAGGGTTCCTCTTCACCTTTGCTATACGGAACCCTAAAAATAACATTTAGTTACAGACTTGAATCTACCAAGAGATTTTTCACAAAATGCAAGAAATATTTAATAATCGTATGAATTAACTTCCATTAAAAGTTTCTCTATATATATATCTATATATATTCTTAGACGATTTTTCTTTAATCTTTAAACATGCACATCAAAAGTTAATCACTAAAAACAAACATAAAATAACGTTTGTAATTTTAAATTCTTATTTGAAAAAACACCCGTTTCTATTGGCATCATTTGCTGGATATTTTTTGAACAGAGTACTGAAAGAATTGTATGTCTAAGCGATCTCTGGAGAATGTAATGAATTCATCTGTATTTATTTGTTTATAATTCCAAAATTTTTTACCGATCTTAAACATAATTTTTTTTCTAAAAGGGAAGAGCTTCCATTTAGCCTATTGGCCAAAAAAGTGGGAGGAAAAAGGACATAAAATTTTTTCCTTTGATTTTATGTATTACCACTCATGGAATTGCTATACCTTGGCCTTTTGTGGTCACACAATATTGAATATAAAAACAGGCGGAGCCATTCCCATTGAAATTCAATATTTAATTTTACGTGCTTGCATTTAAGACTTTTAAGCCTGATCTCATGAATTGTTATTGTCTTTTGATAATGTCCATAGACTCCATCATACCAGGGTTGCATTTTCTCAAAAATCGCACGATTGTGTGGATATTGTATCACGGCCTTTAACAGATTCTTACATAATTTCGCACACATCCTGAACTCTAGAAATGACGTGATCTTACATTTAAAAAAGTTTTGCTTTATAGATTAAAAGATAGTAAAATCTTATGAATTTAATAAATAAATTTATAATTTTATTTAAGAAGAATTTACAAATAAAAAGCAAATCCTTTTAAAGTCTGAAAGAAACCAGCAGTTTTACAACGTGCCAAATAATTTTGGCAATAAGTCTGAATGTACGTATTGCAGTGTCACAGAGATAGTAGAGCGATGCATGGTCTGGAGGAAAATAAAAAGACGCACTTACAAAAATTGCAGCATCAGCAAATATTATCAAGACTCATACTCGTTTTATAAAAATAAAAGGACAACCAAGGAAACAAACGAATAAACATTAATACCACTTACTGAAGCGTTATGCCACAAAAAGCACAAAGGCACACAAATACGATCTCGTTCAAGTAGTTACAATGCGACATAACAATACTCATACCCACAAACAATGACCCGTCCCATACTGAAAGATGCTTTAAAGGACATGCACATCCTTACAAAAAAGACCAACAAAATATTTCATGGACATACACATACATGCAAGTATTTACATGTAACTGCTTAAAACAAACAATATTTTGTGTAAATATGGTTACAAACAGATGGAAAGGAAGAAAAAAAAAAAAGAAACGCAACCGAAAATGAAACAAAAATTAATAATGGTCTGTGTGTGCAGCTCTCACCCTCACCCTTTTACTCTCTCATTGACGTTTGGGGTTTTCTCAGTGCGGTTGTTATTGGACTCAAAAATTCAAAAATTAAATAAAAAGCAAATAATGTCAGTTACAGATGACATGAATTGTTAGGTGTGCTGTTTGTGATGTTGCTATTGTCCATTTGGTATTCCAAAAAGAAATAACTTTTTTTGGCTTAATTTTTTTTTTGGGTGAAATGCAAGAGGACGTTAACTAGGCATAATAAATCATTATGGTAGTTCCGGTAAAATGTTGTTGTTTGTTTTTATTTTTTAAATAATTCATTCCGTTTGAATCTGCAGGGACAGAAATATCAATTTAAATACATACATATGCACATACTTACATACATGCATATATAAATATATCTATATCTATATGTATAATAGTGATGAGCGATAACGTGATTTTTTAATAATGTTGCTCCTTGTGAATGTGATTTCTGAGTCGCTGTTATTTAAAACTGTGACTGTGATCAAGTTTAGGATTATTTTATTCGTAGAAGTTCTGTTACACCGCGTTACAAAAACGAACTTTTTTTCTGTCATATGAACGAAATATACTTTTTCGGAAAGGGGAGAAAAAATAAAAATACACGTGTATCTGCGATTTTCATGTACACGTCAGAATTTTTTTATAAAATATAAACTGAAAAACTTTGGATAAGTTTTTAACCCTTTTTCAGTGATCCAATCGAGCTGAGTTTTGGAAATGTCTGTATTATGTCAAAATTTAAAAACAAAATAGATTTTTATCAATTCTCAGTTTTTTTTAATTTTTTTTCTCTTTTTTCAGCATAACTTGAAGGGACTCCAAATTTTTAAACTACTAAAGCTTTCCGAAAAAAAAAGATTTGTTTTTCGACCCATCCTACTCCATGTATTTGCAGTTTATCAATGCAGTGCCCGACTCAAAATAACTTTTGTTATGTTTGTGGATTATTCGCACCAAGTAAAAATTTGGGAAATATTACGAAAACAGTGGTTATTTCGTTTCAGAAAATATTCAAGACTGCTTATGTTCCTTACTTGTGGTATACTCCGGAAGTCGTGTGCGACTATTGCTATAGAAATTTATGCAAGTTTACTGATGGAAGGTCAACAATAAAGTACGCTGTACCAACAATTTGGCTAATGTGGAATCGGTTATTCCAGCGGTTCTGTACTCACCAGTGGAACGCATAGCGGCTTCAGTGAAGATTTTTGATGATGTTCCCGAAATAAGCGATGGAAAATCAACAGTAGTTCCAACAATGCTATCAACATTTTTTGCATCGAATGCGAGATGCGAGAGTCCAGAAGTATCGGTGTTTTCAATTTTTTCATCTAAATTGAATGCTATCGAACAACGTGCATGGAAAGGCACAGTTGCCGTTATTGAGCAGTTTCTTGGCAACAAACGAGCTGCCAATTATAAAAATATTGATGCAGAAATGATTTCGGCATATGGCGAAATTGGCATGTTAATGTCGCTAAAGATTCATTTCCTTCACAATCATTTAGATTTTCCCCCTCATGATTTAGGAGCTTGTAGCAATGAGCATGGCGAAAGGTTCCATCAGGACATTGCGGCTATTGAAAAGCGCTTTAAAGGACAAGATATTACGCATATGCTTGGGGAATACTGTTGGTCTTTTTGCCGCGATGGTGACACAAATGCTTACAAACGTAAGAATAAAAGGCCGAATTTTCTTCAAAAGCATTAAAATTTTTAATGTAACAATTTTCAATGTTAATATAACAAAATGAATAAAAAAAATCGGGGTTTTAAGGAGCTGAAACCGTTACAAAAAAACCGATAACAAATTTTTCAAAAAAATTAAAAAAAAATCTGAGAATTGATAAAAATCAATTTTTTTTAAATTTGACATGATACAGACATTTCCAGTCTGCCTGCAAGAACTCAGCTCGATTGGATCACGGAAAAAGGGTTAAAAACTTATCCAAACTTTATCAGTTTTTTTATACAAAAAAATTCTGACGTGTACATGAAAATCACCGATACACGTGTATTTTTATTTTTTCCCCTTTCCGAAAAACTATATTTCGTTCATAGGACAGAATGTGTGTAACGTGGTGTTATTTTGACAAAATGTAATAACAAGAGCAGCAGTGAAATGAAACAGTGACTTTGATGACAGATTTTATTAGTATTAGTATTTTGATAAATACTAATAAAAACAGAGACTAAAACAAACAATTAGAAATCAACCCCATCTAACGACAAAAATGTGAGCACTATACATAGTTGCCAGAAAAGACGATTAGACATGATTTGACGATTTCTTCTGGTAGGTTTATTAACTATAAAGCAAGCATATAAGAACAAGCACAGTTTGTACGAAAAAACATATATTTCCCAAGTCTGTCACTTGATAAATTCAGTCACAGTTGTGATTAGTGACTTTTTAGTCGCCGTGAAAAAGGAACAGATTTCGAAATATCGCTCATCTCTAATGTATATGTATATGAACATATACACTTGCATATGTTTTGTTAAAGGTCCTTTGGAGAATTATTGAGTAGGCGTGAATATTTATATACCTACGTGCTTTTTTATTAATAAAATATTGTGTTTTAGACAATGATTATAATTAATCTTTACTCTCAACAAACAAAAGCCTTAAAGTATTGTGATTTCGTTAGTTTATATTTTTCAAATTTAGAGAATAGTTTTAAATAAAAATTTAATATTTGTATAGTTAGTTTTTTTATAGACAACATAGAACTTTGAAATGGAATAAAACAAAGATGCATTTTTAAATAGAAATGAAATTTACTTTATTCGAAAAATAATCCTCTGGCATTATAATTTAAATATTACTTCTGATATATGACCACCACGTATGGCTCGGACGTAGTCTAATATGGAGGTCTAATTTTCCATGATATTTTTTGATCATTTGTGACCGTATACTGACAATAACGCGCTGAAAGTTGTCTTCCAAGTGTTCAATCATTTTGAGCTTATCCGCGTAGACTAACGACTTCACATATCCCTACAGAAAATAGACTAGTGGCATTAAACAGCACGATCTTGAGGCCAACTCGAAAAGTGAAACTTTGGGGTAACCAAACGTTTCCTTCAATAAATCAATTGTCGCATGAGTTGTGTGACATTTTGCGTCGTCTTGTTGAAACTACACTTTCTGCACATCATGGTGGTTCAATTGATGAACGAAGAAGTCAGTAATCATGGCTCTATAGGGGTCACCATTGACTGCAACGTTCCGACCGCATCGTTTTTAAAAAAATACGGGCCAATAATTTCCCCAGTCAGTCTATTTATGTTAAAATGACACAACAAACTAAACCTAAATCGTTTGTAGAGCTAGACGATGTTAATCGATGTATTGTAAAGATCGATGTTTTGTTTGTGATACATAGATTAAATGCCAATGTATCGCACCATATGATGTTAATCGATACATCGACGTTTTTATTCGATGTATCAAAGAGACAACTTTATGTATATATTGATGCTTGTAGTGATAAAAAAGAACTCTCCAAGAATGACTTTTAAAACTTT
Source organism: Tachina fera (assembly GCA_905220375.1). Lineage (NCBI taxonomy): Eukaryota > Metazoa > Arthropoda > Insecta > Diptera > Tachinidae > Tachina > Tachina fera. The sequence continues at coordinate 93,895,650 of LR999967.1, read as the reverse complement.
TTTTAAATTCTGAAATTGTTTTAAAATTGCTTGATGTAACAACACAATACTAAAGTTATTTTTTGTCATCGGAGCAACAGCGTTATTTTGCAGCATCCAAATATATATTTTTGTTGTGAAAAAAATTTTCAAAATTTTCTTGATATTGTATGATAATAATTACCAATGTAAGTTTTTCTTTCCATATTTGATGTTAAAATCAGTACTATATTTGACTTAAAATTACTGTTACAGAAGTTTTAAGACACCTAGTTAAAGTTATTTCACCGCATTTTAAAGTTCCAAGTAGAGTTAATGTGAGTCATTGGGTTGATAAAAATAATATAACGCTTTTTCAGGAACATTGAATACTAAATTACCCACAATGGAAAATATTGCTTTGACAACTGACATTTGGTCCGATTTGCAAAGCTGTAGAGCTATCCTTTGAAAAAAGAAGCTCTTACCGTGCCTTGCACAAATGCTTTTTTTAATCCTTATGAAATTTTAAATTCGACTGTTATTTATTTAATAAATTTTCTTGGTTCCAATTAATCAATACGTTGCAGCGCAAACATCGATGTTTTTTTTTAAATCGATATATCGCATAACATCGATGTGAATTAAAAAAAATTAACCGAATGAAAAAAAACAGTGATGTTTTTTTTACGTGAGCAGCTCTAATCCCTTGTCAGCTGACAAAATGGCCACCAGTTAAAAACGTGTTGCCAACTTGAAGTTTTATACATCTATAAAAAGCACCCTTGATAATGATTATTTGGTAAATGTAATTTTCTATTTAATTCATGTCCAGCGTTATAATAAAAATTTTAGGAAAGTAAAGAAAATTATTTCAAAATAATATTATTATTTAACGCAGCAACAAAATTTATCTAGACGTGCTTAACTAACAATAAATAAATGTTTTAAGCTCGTGAAGAAAAATATTTTAAGATTTAGTAAATGGGAATTTCCACTCGTCTTAGTTAAGCTGTCTACGAGTATATACTAAATTTTTTCGGTGATAATGCAAACCAAGTTCTTCAGATACTTGGACATCTCATATCCAAAAATATAAAGTCTTAGCAAGTAATTGAAAATTACCTCAGACCATTAGCTTTTAGTTTGAAGCTTTCAAAAGCATATGTGCTATTTAGTTGCTGTGTTCGAATCTTTTGTAGAAAAATAAAATGGGAAAAGTATGAGAGTGTAATGTCGTCATGTGTCGTGCAAAGCGAGCAGCTGTTTGATAGAAAAGAACAAAAACATTATATTTGTGTGGCCAGATTGTTGACAGCGCTGGTATGCTGGCGTATGCACCGGCTAGGGCTCGCCGTCTTGGGGTGGAGTTCTTGCCAGCCAATCTGGTGTTTATTGCTGCCTACGACATTAACAAAAAATATCATACCAGCTTTTAAACATAAAAATTTAAGAAAAAAAAAAATATGAGGCCCGAAGCAAACACTTTTTCCTTGTCTCTCCTTAATAACACGTCAATTTAGCAATATGACCTGGCTGATGTTCTGCCAGGCTCTATACCCACCCTACCATGACATCTTTTATATGTTTCGTTAGACGTCCCAAGACATTTGCCCTTTTGCTACAAATTACCCCTTACTCACCTCCTCTCTTTCTAAATTTAGTCCATTATATGGAAGGGTGAAATTTATTTAATATAAATTGTATTCATTAAAACAATAAATTACTTAAAAAAAATTTTAATTTAAATTTTACATTAAATTACTAACACTTCAATTTTCTGTTGGAAAAAAACACCCCTAAACTGCGGCTAACGGAACCCTTACGCGGAGCTACCCTAGTTTGAGCTCAAAATAGTGTTCTGCCGGACGCGCACTTTTGCCTCAAGTTGGGCAAAAGGATTGACCTTTACGGTTAATGTTTTTCCTCCAAAACAAAATAAATAAAGAAATATGAAATTTGACGACTAAAACAATTTTGTATAACTACTTTAACAAAAATGTAATTTTGAAATTTGGATTTAAAAAAAAAAAAATGTAATATAAAAATAACATAATATATATATATATATATATCCCATTAAGGCATTTAAATAATACAAAAAATTTTACGGTCTTACAATTTTCCTTTTTGCTTGTATTTTGGGAAACCTGGGCGTTGACGGCTGCCCTTCCTCCGGCTGGTGGACGATGCTGGATGAGCTTCCCCTTCCCCAGTTATGGCTGTACTTCTGGGTACTGGCTTCTTACGTGCGTTTTCTGATCTTGCTGGCTTCAGTGTGTGATCGGGTGCGTGGGTTTATTTTTGTGGGTAACGTTGCTGCTTTATTGGCCTGCTGGCTTGCAGTTTTCTTCTACATAAATTACAGTGTTTATTTATTTTTATTGGCTTTAGAATACCACGCCAATGCTGCTTTATATTTCACTTATTAAATTATAGTATCTATTTATTTTCGTTTCTCAGCGTTCTTTATTTTTAAAATATAAAATAACACAATTCTTATTTTATATTGTATAGTTTTTAGTTTTGTTTGTTTAAGTGTTCAAAATATCACAAAATAAAAAAAACCACAACACCTTTTTCTTCACCACTTGTGCACAGTCTCACAGTAAGTATCAGATTGATCTTTTATTTTTGCAGAGTCCATCCAGCACCGTCAGAAGAACCGCATTCTTGGAAGAGGAGCCGTTTTCTTTTTTTTTTCTTTCTATGTATTTGTTTATTTATCTTATCTTATCTTTTACTTTTTTTTTCTTTTATTTACTTTTGCATGTACTCACAGCTGGCGCAAAATTTATCAGCTATCAGCTGTGAGTACTGCTTTATCTGTGCTGTGTTCCCACCAAGTGCACATGACAAGAGGAAAGCTATTCCCTTTTTCTGTAGTAAGAAGACAATTGGAAGGAAATGGGGACACAAGGCATGTTCTAAATATACACGACAATGATTTACTACCAAAATATGCTAAAATATGCAGCTACAAGTTGATGCCAAATCGCTGGAAATTTAATTATTCGAATAGTCAATGTATTTTTATATATCACCAAAAATATGCATTTGCATGAATGCGCGAACTCTGTTAATGACATTTAATTACGAAGTCAAAAATTTGTCCAAGTCACAAATATATTTAAAACAATGCAGTTGCAAAAAGTATTTTTAGGCCTTTAGGATAGTACGTCCGTCTGTCACAGGCTATTTTCTCAGTAACCGTAAGAGCTATGGACCTGAAATTTGGACAGAGTATGTAAAACCTTGGCAGCTAAAACAACAAATACATGAGATCTAAAAATTAAAGGGTGTTCCAAAACGAGATACGATAAATATTTAAATCCCATGTAATATAAATACAATGCGTATGTAAATATGTATATTGACACTTGAAATTTGTAAAATTAGTGTATTTTGATAAAGACTACAACAATAAACTAAACACTTAAATTAAAAAAAACTGAAATCAAAGGGGATATATCAGTTAATGCAATTTTGACTATGTAATTTTGAGAATTTGTTGTATCTTGGAAACCGTAAGAGGCAAACTCTTGAAGTTTTCAAAAACGGTAAAAATAAAAAATTCCAAATTTTAAAAAATCGCCAAACCAGAAAAAATCGCATAAAAAAATCGCCAAAAACCAAAAATAAGCATCAAACTAAAAAATTTTCTAGCAATAGATAAAATAAATCAAATAAACCGAAAAAATCACCAAAATGAAAATAAATCGCCAAAATAAAAAAAAAACTCCAAAGACCGAACTGAAAATCGCCAAGCCGCGAAAAAGGTGCCAAAACTAAAAAAATCGCCAAAGGCAAAAATAAACATCAAACTAAAAAGTTTTCTAACAATAAAACAAATCGACAAAACCGAAAAAATCGCCGAAATGAAAAAAAAATCGCCAAAATAAAAAAACTACAAAAACCGAATTAAAAATCACCAAACCGCGAAAAATGTGCCTAAACTAAAAAAATTGCAAAAATAAAAAAAAACAAACTGTAAAAACGCCAAAAACCATAAAACCGAAAAAATCGCCAAAACGAGAAAAATTGCAAAAACTAAAAGAAGCGAAAAATTAAAAAAAAATCGCCAAAAACCGAATAAACGCTAAAACTAAAAAAAAACACAAAAACAAAACCAAAAAAAAATCCATAAATTAAAAAAAATGCCAAAATTAAATATTCACCCGTATTACGTATGTCATGTCGAATATTCGACTACGAGAATTTTGTTCTAGATTAAACAAACCTTTTACACATTTCCTTTAATCTAGTAGGAAATTCTCGTAGACGAATATTCGACGTGACATACGCAATACGGGTGATTATATAGGTTAAAGTTTATATTGAAATACATATCTAGTGTTCGTATGGAATCCTTCGTGCGCGGGTCAAGGTCGCACTTCACTGAATTTATATTAAATCAGATTTGTATTTAAGTAACTTTTTTTTAAACATTTCGATTTGCCAAGTAGTGTAATTAGTTAATTTTATCGTACTAATATTTTTTATTTCTCCATAATTTAGTTATGCACCTAAACTTTAATGCCTTCAGTTAAAGTCCAAGCAAAATTTCCTTATTTTTTTCTTTTTCATATATAATAGTTCAAATTATTTGTAGCTTAAACCTATAATCAAACCGCTGTAATAGTGTAACATTCAATTAGTAAAATTGGCACTCTTGCCACTCTAATTAACAATTTTACCATAACGACATGCTAGCCGCACTAAAGTGGCAAACAATTTTAAAATAATTTAAAATTTACGCATTTTCAAACACTTGCACTAGCAAATACGAGTACATAAACACACACACACACACAGGCTAACATTTGTGTCGTAGCAGGCAATTATGGAGGACACAATTAGTGGCTGGTGTAACCAACAAAATACTTGAGGATATTTAAGTGGGAACATTTTGTCAAAAACTTTCAATTGAAGTATAAACATTATACGGCACTGATTGCCTTCTGCTCTAATACTCGATCTCATTGTGTTCTCAGCAACGCGCCGCGCCGTTTTGTATCTGGCAAGCAACTTGATTATTTCCGTTTCCTTAACATCATCACGCGTATTGTGGCATTCTTGGGTGTATGTGTCTGTGTGTGTGTGTGTGTACGCGCTACTGTCTTCAATTCTTAAAAGTGCGATAAAAAACCACTTTATAGTTTTTTATTTCTATTTTTTTTTGACTTTTTTCAGACTTGAAATTGCTGTTTGCTTAAAGATGGCCGAAGACAATTCAATGCTGGCAATAAATGTTAAATTGTGGAAATATTTATCAGTTATATTTCCGAGGCAGAACAATCATTGGCGTGTTTATGCGTTTGTGTTGCCCGTCTGCGTAATGAATGCAATGCAATTTGTCTACTTGGTACGAATGTGGGGAGATCTGACACAATTTATATTGAATACATTTTTTACTGCTGCCATATTTGATGCTCTATTGCGGACGTGCCTTGTCATCATCAATCGGGATAAATTTGAAGCATTCATTTTGGAATTGCTGTCCTTATATAATGAAATTGAAGTAAGTATTTATTTTTATGCAGCAATTGAAAATCAATTTATGAAAAATATTTAAATTAACTAGTATTTATTCAAGCCATTGTTAGTTAGGAAGAAATTTCAATCAATCAATTTTCCAGCTTTATTGAGTTAAGTGATAAAAAAAACTTTCAAAGTCTTTTTCAATTTTATTAGGAATTAAATATTTTAGATACTTTCCCACGATTTCGTCTGGAAATGTTCGATCGACAACTTTCATTAAAAACAACAGGGAAATAAGAAAAAAAAGAAGAGAGCTGTTTTTTTGAGGACACCCGGTTAGAGCTATGCTGCTTAGCCATATAAAAGAAATTGCATGTGTTAAATAAAAATGCAATAAAATTATGTTGGGCCTAATTACGAGCATAGTATTTTGACTACGACGGTTTTGTACTAAATTAAAGAAAAACTGTTGTAATGTTCTTAGAGGGACCCATAGACACATACTGCTCATGCTCATGCGATAAGCATGTTTTGGTAAATTTTAAATTTATGTTAATGTATTTATCACACAGACAATGCAGTATGAAAAATCAAAATAGTTTTGATTTTGAAATGAACTCATACTGCTGACAAAAAATCAGTTTATTAATTTTTTTTGACGCTTTACTGCAAAAAAGAAAGTAAAACAAACAAAAAATAAGTTTTAAGAAAAATGTGTAAAGAAAATACTTTTTTTTTCTTAATTTCTTGAATTCTATCAATATTTTGTTGTTGTTCTCAAACGCATGTTTATTTTCTGAATTTTTATTTTAAATGATGATTAATAAGTTAGTGGTAAAATTTTAATTACATACCTATTCAACGGCAGTAGCTGCAATCCCTATATGTCTATGGGCACGTTTAGTCTAGTAGAAAATCATCGTAGTTTAAGTGGTAGTGCGATACGTGTAATAAGGCCAATTATATGATGATGTCAAATTCACCGTAAATATTTCAAAAAGTTTCCATTTATTTCCTATTATTTTTTTTCATTGAGCGTTTTCATTGCTTTTGTTTAATTTTTGTATTACGCACTTTGAACGAACGAAAGAACGAAACAAAATAAAATCAAATATTTTGTTTAGTTTATTTTCATACTATGTTTTTAACTGCAAAGAAATCAAAACAAAAACAAATTTATTACGGACATAATGTTGATTATTTTTGTTACGCAAATCACGTACTAGCTTTTGTGTCGTGGCGTAAAGAGCATAGCTCTAGTAAGAATATTTAGAATTGTTTTCTATAAAAGTAATCTATCGATATTGTGGAGCAAACCGTACTTTTTTTTATAAAACAAACGAGTTTTTAGTCTTTAATATTTTTGTTTGAAATTGTTTATCTTTTATTAGGTCTTTTCATTTACTTTCTCAGCAGAATCTTGCAACGAGAGAGTAAGGCAGAAATTTACAAAATTACTCTCCTAAATATGAAAAAGTAATTGAAAGCCTTACTTGTAAAAACTTGCAAGAAAATTTTATTCACATCAAGACCATAGATGGAAATCGTGATAAAATTGTACTTTTTCTCATATATTTTGTTAAATAATATTTTATATTGCACCTTTTTTTGAAATTGTCATTTAGTATGAAATTCTATACACAGTTTCATATATTTTTACTATTTTTATGCATTTTTCATAATTTTTTAATTTTATTCATCTTTGTTGACAAAAATGTCATTTTCTATCTCTGATCTTGTATGAGAAACAAACAAAATTATTTGCCATTAAAATTGAAAGAAAAATAATATATTATGAAAACATGGTTTCTTTTTAACACAGAAAAGCAAAATTTTCACTTTTCCTTTTTACTATATTTTTGAATTAATTAATTTGACACAAAACATAGAACAGGTAGTCCAACCAAATAAAAATTTTACTTGTAATAATTTGAATTTTTTTGTCTCTCAATTTTTTTCTCTCTTTTTACGCTCTCTCCTTGCATGCTTTTTGAGTTAGTGAACACTTTCCAGTAATAATTTTTACAAATTCGTAAAATTTTTTAGTAAGAGAACAAACCTATTATCTCTTTCTAATTCGAATAGGCTATAAGTTGTATTGTCCTGTAAAACAAATTAAATTTAAGCAAAGAAAAAATTAATCACTTGGGGCAAATTGTGGCATTCGTAGATATAGAAGGAAATTAGAAAATCTTTCCATTTAAAGTCTACTGAAATATTTTGAAATTTCGATCGATATCGAATTCCATAATTTGTCTCCTTGATGGCTTTCGTAGACCTCATATAGGATAGACTTTGCGTATGCAAAAAAATCTGATAAAAATTAATGAAACTTTTCACAGGAGCAAGCTGAATTAATTATTATAAAATAAAGGTATATACAGTGAAATCTCTCATACGGACACCTCCCATAACCAGACCTCTGTAATAATCAGATAAGTTTTGTATATCCAAAATTAAAATAAAAGAATATGTACCTCTCTCATAAGCGAACAACTCTAATAACCAGAAAAAAATACCACTACCCTAAGTGTCCGGTTATGAGAGGTTTCACTGTATTTGCGGAAGTATTTAATACAAATATGTATTTTAGAATATTTAGGCAACATTCGAAAACAATTTTGGTACTTTTTTAAAGCCAATACTTAATAAATTCTCAATTATATGTAAATATTTCTCTCTTTCTTTCAGCAAAGTAATGACATCTATGCCAACAAAATTTTAAAAGACGCTGTCGCATCAGCCAGGAAAATATCAATTTTCAATTTAACAGCATCCTTTTGTGATGTTACCGGAGCATTAATATATCCTTTGTTGTGTGACGGAAGAGGTATGTATGAATTGACTGCCTTCCACTCTAAGTGTAAGCAGTGTTTAAAATTAAGTTTTATTTTATTTGTTTGGAAATTGTTCTTCCTTAGTTCATCCATTTGGTGTCGCTTTGCCGGGTGTGGATATGACTGCATTTCCAGTCTATGAAATTTTCTATGTCATGCAGTTTCCGACACCTTTGGTTTTGACGGCCATGTACATGCCATTTGTTAGTTTATTCGCTTCATTTGCCATGTTTGGTAAATCAGCGTTAATGATTTTGCAACATAAACTTAAAGGTATTTGTGAAGGAGACAAAATGGAAGAGGAAAAATTTATTGCTTTGAAAGATTGCATTGCATACTATAATCGCTTGGAAATGTAAGACGAGTTTTATGGAAATAACTAAAGCTGTTTTTAGTTGCATGTATAAAAGAGATAACAATTTTAAAATTTTATTTATAGCTTTTAAGTAATGATTAGTAATCGTAATGATTACAAATTTGATTACTTTTTTTTTAAAGGTGAAGAAATGATTAAATTCCGATTATATTCAGTTTCGTACTTAGTAATCCTGATTACGATTACAAATAATGCAAAAGTAATCTGAATTACTTGAAATTACTACAAAATAATCAAAAATAATTAAAAGTATTAACAAAATAATCCAATTACTTCTAAGGATTACTTTTAATTCTATTTGTTTATTTATTAAGTTTATATTTAAGTTAAGTTTATTATTAAGTGCAAGTAAAAGAAGCAGTCGGGAACAAACATTTAGTGGTTCTAAGGGGAGAGTATTGGAGATATTATTCAAAGATCCCATTAAATATCCGAGTTACCAATGATCATTGAAATAACGTGACGAGTAATAATTTATGCATACCTGCATGCTCAACTAGCTAGCATCCCCAGTACCAGGATCGGGTGCGATTGGCGGTGCGGTTGGCGATGATAATCCCCAACTGAAAGACAACTTTAAGCTAAAAAACAAAGACGATTTAGAACATTGAACATAAGATCACTTTTTGAACCAACAAGATTGGCTCAAATATGTCGAGAGTTTGGAAAATTTCAACTTCTTTTTATAGGCCTATGCGAGACAAGATGGTCTGACGACGGGATGATTTGGAATACCGATGATGCTACTTTCATCTATTTTGGCAAGCCCAATGGAGTTTCCAGATGTAGTGACATTGGGTTTTTAATATATAAGGATGCAAAACGGGCCCCATTCAGACAGATTCATCCGTATTCGTCTTTGCACCAGTGCACGCTATACAACCATGGAATTGGCTGACCTCAAAGAAAAAGCAGGAGCTTTTTAGTCAATTGAAGAAAATTATTAGGAATGTCCCCAATGGCGACATTATAGTACTAATAGGGGACTTTAATGCACAATACGGTTCATCTAATACAAACTTGTAACGAGTAATGCACACCTAAGGAATGCGAGGAATGAACACTAATGGTGAACTTACAGCTGAATTGTGCTCAAAACATAACCTTACTACCGGTGGAGTGATATTTCTACATTAGAGAGTACAAAAGGTAATCTGGGTTTCCTTTGATAACCGAATGGAGACCCAAATCGACCACATTGCCATAAGTAGGCTCCTTCCTGCATGTTCGCAACTGAAGAGATGCTGACAAATCCTCCAATCATCACCTGCTTATTAGAGTTATTCGGCAGAAAATATCAGCAGTTCGGTGACAAAATGTAACACCCTCACCAAGACAATATCGTGTTTGTAAACTCCAGCATGCTAGTGTACGAGAAAAGCCCATGGATGATATAAAGATACACTGGAGCACGAACGTATGCAGTGGAGTGTAATAAACAGAGTACTCACGAAAGTTCTAGACAAAAAATTGAATATAGAAAATATAAGCGCAAAATATGGATTACGGATGAGACCTGGCATGTCATTGATGGGAGAAGACGACTGGAAAATTATACAAATGCGTCAAGAACAAGAGCATCAATTGATCTTGGGCAGAGGAATCACTTCAAGTGCTTAAGCTGCGGCGAATGTACATAAAACTAGGAATCTATATAGATTATCAAAGGAGATTTCTGGTAATAACCCGTCAACATATTATTCCATCGGCGTTATTGCCTGACCTGTGGACCTGAAATTGTGAGTATGGTCCAACTACTTTGCCGACATATTGTCAATACCGGAAACCACCAAATTACTGTAATATTAATATGTAACTCCACATACTACTGCTAATATAAGTACAGCCTGTTCAGAAAAGGCCAAATTAGGTAATGCTATAAAAGTACTCAAGAATGGTAAAGCAAAAGTTGTGGGAAACATCAACCCAGAATTGTTTAAGGCCGATCCCCATTTTGGTGCTGGTATAAAACGGCCCATGATCGAAAACTTCTGGTCTTTACATGCACTTCTCCTTGAGCTAAATATTGGGGTTATAATAAAGTTCCAAAAAGAAGGGTGTTCTGATTGAATATAGAAATTGGAGGGGCATAACCTTACTGCCAATTTTTCATGACAGATGATCATTCTCACTGTCTTCCCAACTTCTTTCTGAGCAGGTTGGTTATAGGGCACATCACTCATAGACCGACCACGCGAATTCTCTTCGTATTACTTTTGAACAATCGGTGGAATGGCGATCCCCTTTATATTGCATATTTGTAGACGTTGCTAAAGCGTTAAATACCCTTCACCATCAGGCTTTTGGGAGCGCTTATTTACAATTGTATATCCTTTTTCATAAACAATCATACCGTCCTAGGCCCGTGCTCTATGAAGAAAAGCTTTTTAAAATTAAATATGCAATTTACAATTATTTAAATTACACTGTGCAACAGCTAAAAATCCGCATGGTTCGATAGTACTACCAAAGGGTAGTAAAATCCTATACTCAGTTTGGCGATTTTTGTGACCAATTAATTTTTATGAACCTCCAAAGATTTCGAAAACAATAACTATATTTGGCAATATAATCTGAATGTGTCTAGGCACCCAAATAGATCATACAGACCACTTTTTTTTAATTTTAATTTTTCACAAGTTTTTGACGCTAATTTTTTTTTTAAAAATCATATAATTAATGTACACTTCTTCAGTCAGTCAAATCGACAACTGTGCGAATAAGTCGACTGCTGAAATTCTCGGTTGTGTATAACTGTTCTCTTCATGCATTCACTTTGACTGTGACTGCTTACATTTTTAGAAGCAGAAGCGTAAGCAGAAATAAAAGCAATTGCACAAATCAGAGTGCGCTCTGGTTTCGCAACTAAAAATGTAAAATACACTTACTCGAACTGTCCCAACAATATGCACAATGGTCTACTCAACTGCTTCAGAATACTATCATAATAATTTAAACCGATAATTTAACGGGTAATATCAGAATTATATTCAAATTTATTTTATTGATATAAAGCAAAAGTAAATCACAAAAATGATAAATTTAATTTAAAATATTTAAAATGTTAATTCTTAGGATTCTTAAAATTTTGCCGCCACTAAAAATATGCCACCCTAGGCCCGGGCCTCACGGGCCTCACGGGCCTATACGTAAATGCAGCACTGTGTATATCAATATGTATTTATTTATTATTAATTAATGGATTTTTATCGCATTTTTTTCTGAAAAAAAAAATTTTTAAATTAGCTTAATTTTTTTCTTTTAAAATAACGCTAACGTACATTTTCACAATGTATGGTTAAGAGTGAACTTTAACTGACAGTTCTTCATACAAAACTTGCCGTTAAAGTCCTTGTTTTTCTTTTAACCATACATTGTGAAAAGGTACGTAAATTGTATTTTTATATTAATAAAAAGTTAAAAAACTTTACACCTTTTCCAAAGGTACAGACCGTTTGGTCTGTACATGGACACGAACAGACCCACAGATACACAGAAACACAGACATACACTAAAAGCTTTATAACACCCCTTTTGTAGTCGGGGGTTAATAATAACATCTTAATTGGGCTCATGTTCATTATTATTTATTTTTATTTTTAGATTTTTTATTAGTTAATGAATGAAATTTTCTGATTTTGAAAACTTTACTGCTAAAGCCATAGAACTTTTTATGATAATTGTGGTATTTAAAAAAACTATTTATTATATTTGCGTTTTAATACTTTCAGTTATACCAAAAATTTTAATTCCTTAGTAACGTACATTGTCTTCGTGGAGTTTCTCTTATTTGGAGCTATAATCTGTTCTCTATTATTCTGCATGAACATTGTAAGTTTGGTAAGAAAAGGGAACTCTCTTCATGAATAACAATTTTTCTAATAAACTTTGAGTACACACTTTTGAAAATTATTTCCTCATCTATATAAATACACGAGGGTGGATCAATAAGTCCGTGACTACTTGAATGAAATAAATTTTTAGTGCAACATAATCTCCTTTTAACTCAATACACTTAGTCCTACGTTTCTCCAGTTTTTGTATCCCTTCCAAAAAATAAAATTTTTCAAGGTCCTTAAAATAGGCATTTGTATGGTCGTTGGAGCTAAGTCTCTTTCCACCGTGCCATTTCTTTAGGTTTGGAAATAGGAAGTAGTCACTAGGGGCTATATCCGGAGAATATAGTGGATGTAGCCCAATTCATACAGTGGTGGGCACTCGTCCAAGAAATTTTTTCTTGCTCATATGGGGTCGCTTTTTTTTTAAATCCTCATTAAATCGGTCTAATAACTTGGTGTAATATTCGCCGGTTATTGTTCTTCACTTTTGAAGGTTATCGATTTGGATTATTGCCATCACCTTATTGGCTAACTAACTCACCTTAGCCCTTTTAGGAGCAAGTTTAGACTGCTGCTTGGTCTCCGAAGTGCAGTAATGGATCCATGTTTCAGCCGCAAAAACTCATTCGGATTGCGGTTAAATTAAACAACAACAATGAGCTTTCATAGTATTTCTTTGGTTTGATTGACAGTTTTTTTTTTCGCAAAATATAATGTCTAATGAGAACACGAAATTTACTTTTTTCCATTTTCTTCTCAAAAGGTGAGGTAGTCTGTTATATACGGCTGCCAAATACAAAATAAATGGCATATCTTGATCAAATTTAGGCAGGAAACAACTAACAGTTGCTTCCTGTTCCTGACAGGAACAGTGTTGCCATTTTAATCAAGAGACGAGAAATTCAAAAAGACAATGAGTTAATAATTCACCCTCGTAAAAATCAAATGTCGTTCGTTAAGAATTGCATTACTGCACCGAATTCGGTAATTTTTTTTTAATTTTTCTCATGATACATCTTAGGTTTTTACGCCCACCAACCACAAAAATTAAGGTTGAGATTAACCAAGAAATAAGTTATTTTGACTGTAGTTTTGGTAATCAATCTAATGGCAACGACAGCTTCCATTGTTTGTAATTTTAGGCTTAAATGAATTAAACTTACAGTCTCTCTATTACATTTTGATTAATTGTACTTCTCAAGTCTATTATGAAAGAGAGTTTCTGCTAAAATTTCTAAGCTTAACATCAAAAACTCTAATTCAATGCATTTTTCAGATTGAAACATTTACCCAAATTATTTCCATAATAATGTACATATTGACCATGATGTATGTGTTGTTCACTTATTATTGGCATGCAAATGAATTGTTGATTGAGGTAAAAGAAAAAGTTCAAAAGATACTTTTAATTAATTTCATTCAACTTCAAAATTAATTATAATTACAGAGCATTAAAGTGTCGGAGGCAGCATATTCCATGCCATGGTATTATTGTGGCAAACGTTTTCGTAAGACATTACTATTGTTCGTAATAAGAACACAGAAGCCTTTGCAGGTATGTATGCATATAATTTGTTGTATTGCAAATTATCAGTTATTTAAAATTTACAAATTTGCATAACTATTGCAGATAATGGTTGGCAATATTTATCCCATGACTTTGGCTACATTTCAATCGCTCTTGAATACATCTTACACTTATTTCACCATGTTGCGGGGCTTGTATCAGTAATGGATTTGCATTTGGCCTAAGACCAAATGGAAAATTAAAATTATGTTTTATGACTGCAACAATATAGACAATAGTTTATGGTAAATTTTAAATTTTTCTCACTTTCACCACAAGTACGAGTAGTAGAATTACGGTAGAAAGCATTTGTGCAATGAAAATAGTACTTTCAAATTTTTTTTTGGTTGCATAGCACACTGACAGTAAAACTTAATAAACGTTTAAGATAATGACATTCAAATTGTTTTATTTGAAAGTTTAAAATGATTCCTCTAGCATAGAGGTGAGCTGGTTTTTCTTTGTTCAAATTACTTGGCCAAAGACATTCTTACAATCTTTATACATATTTAGAACAGTGCCACAAGCAGAATTTACTGCATTTGCATTTGTTTTTGTTTTTTTTTTAACAAAACGGTGGCAAATACACTTGGAGAATATGTTAATTTCTGTTTTATCACTTTCAGAGTATTAAGAATATATTTTCATTTACTTTAAGAATAAGTCACTGCATACACCGGGTGTGTGCTACAGTAGAAGTTATTTTGAAGATTTAATTTTCAAACAAGGTTGAAACTGTCATACGGTTGCCATATCTAGAAATTCTATTCCAGGTGATTTATAATTCATAGTTAATCAAAAATAAATTCAGGGCCAATTTAAGAAATTTTATTTAAGTATAAATTCATATTTAAAAATGGTTTTTCATATATTTTATTTTTAAATTTCAATGAAAAACTACTTTTAAATGGAATTGATATTTGAATTAGGGATTGATTGAAAATTGATTTTTCGATAAATATTTTTAATTTCGATTTTTGAAGTGGATTAATCGTACATGAAAATCGATTTTAGCATCGATTTTAAAACCGTTTAAGACCAATTTGCTGAGAGAGTAAAGTGACAGAAAAATTTTTCGTTAAAAACAGCAAAACTGAGCAAACTAAACGTGTAAATATTTTAGAGTAGGTTATACAAAAATTTTTTTCTAAGGATTATTAGTTTAAATACTGTCTTATTAACCACCTTTATTATATAACTACTTGTTGACATCAATGTCAAGACAATCAGCCCAATCATAAATACTCCCTCGGAATTTATTTCTCACGGAAAATTGTTTTCTCGAGAAAACATTCCAGCAATCATAAATTCTTTGGGAACAAAAAAGAGTAATACGTGGCATCACCGCATTACGAAGCTCTTTGTTTTGCTTGTTTGTTGACATTTTGTTTCTCCCTTTTATTTTGAGTGAGAGAGTAAAAAAAATTATTAAAATTCACCAACTGGAAAAAATATGTAAAAATAAGTTTACAAATGATTTATTTGGGCATTATTTGTGTTTTTCTACATAAAAGAACTATAAACTACAAGTTTATGTATATAATTTTTTTTAATGGAGTATTAAATATGTTTTTATGTAAACTCCCTTCTGTTGTGCAAGAGAAAGAATTTTAGTGAAAAAAGCAAGTTCAATTGCGTTCATAATACCTACTTTTTTCCTCGGGGAGTTTTTTTTATTCCCGCACTTAGTAAAAGCAGGGAAAACCAAATTCATGATAGGAGAAAAGGAAAAAGTGAAAAAGCTCGCTCGGAATTTTTGTTCATGATTGGGCTGAATATCAATGTCAAAGAACACTTACGTGCTATTTTTGTTCAGAAATTAATTAGTTTTAACAGCCTCTAGCTGTTTTATAGTTTTCATAGAAATTCAGTGTCGTATTTTTGATTATGTCTTGACGTTGATGTCGACAAAAATTTACGGAATTAGAATAAATAACTTTAGTTACCAAACCTATCTTGTTCACTAAGATTTTATAAAAAAAGTTGTTGGTTTATGGGATGACTGTTTAGCCTGTTTGTTTGCAAAGTTACTATTAAGCCAACCTTAGAAAATAATCTTTAACTAGGCACTGATGTCGCAGGGATTCACAAATATTTTCTTTTGATTTCGTACATGTTGGCAATTCTAATATTAAATATTAGAATTGTCAAAATTTTGATAATAATAAAAAATCGATTTAAATAGCCCAATAATCGATTTCAGCATAAAATCGCCGACATAAAACCGATTGCAAAAAATCGAAATCGAAATCGGTTTACCATTCCCTTATTTGAATAGATTAGGTAAAATTCTCCCTCAGAATCGATTAAAGAGGTTCGTTAATTTTTTGTCTAAAGGTCATTAAAAGCTCAGTTAGCCGAATGTAATGGAATGTAACTGCAACGGTGGGAAACAGCTGATCGATATTTTTATTTGAAAAGTAAGGCTGAGCTTACATCTGTCATTTCTTATGTGTCATTTGCCAAAAAAAGCGTAACCAACTAATTACTAATAAAAAACTGTTTGATTCAGACATGTATTTATTGGTTACGCTTTTTTTACGCTTGTGTGGCACATGGTACGCAGATGTAAGCCCTGCCTAATGAAAATGGTTATAGAAATGTAGTTACTATGCTATAAGAATCTGTGCATCACTTTTAACAGTTACATTCCCTTACAGTTGACTAACTGAAGGTTCAGTTAGCCGACTGTAATGGAAAGTAACTGCAACAGTAGGAAATAGCTGATCGATATTGTTATGTGAAAAGTAATGTAAATGGTTATAGAGATCTAATGTTAAGTAACCTAATTTTCATATAAAAATATCGATTAGCTGTTTCCTACGTTGCAGTTACTTTACATTACGGTCGGCTATATGAGCTCTGAGCCTTAGCTGCTTATACTTGTTTACGTAATTTTCATAACATCTTGAGAGTTTTTCTGTAGACAGAAAAAACGAAGATAAAAGGCAATTTTAAGAATTTTTTTATTGAATTCTACTGAAGAAGTTCTTAAGCAGAAACAAAATGCCCATAAAGACGTTGCTTAACCAACTATGAACTGAAATTCTCTGTCTCCTGTTTAAAAATCTCAGTAAAGTGCGACTTCGACTGGCAAACGAAGGGCTACGTACGGTGCACAGTGGTTCAGAATAGTTTTTCACTCTGTAGCTTTTGAAATAAAGATATTTTTTTAAACTTTTTTTTGGTGACTAGATAACATCCCAGGCAGAAATTGTGACTTTGCCCAAAAAATATGTACCACCACAACACTGTGAATACAAAATTACGACTCTTCCAAAATTTTTGTACCACCACAGTACTGTAAACACAAAAATATGACAAAGTTTACAAATACCGCGTAATGATATACCTCTACAACACTGTACGACGTTAGTTTCCCAATAGCCCGTTTACAATAATTCTATACCGCTACAACACCGTAAATACAAAAATTTGACTTTAGTTCCCCAAATACCCCGTTTACAATAATTCTATACCGCTTCAGCACCATAAATACAAAAATTTGACTTAAGTTGGGAAATTTATATTGTGACGACCTTATTAATTTGTATTTAGAGTATTGTGACAACAGTGAAAACAAGAGTCGGAGGATGGTCATTCGGCGTTATCATTTTAATGTTATGAGTACATTAAAATTTTGGTAAACGAATGTTGTACTGATGTTAGCTGTACCCGCAGACAATCGTAGCAACGTCGTGCTGATTGTGTTTTTCTGCCTGGGATGTTAAGCTTTTATTTAGTGCAATGGCTGTTGAGAAACTTAAGGTTAAAGTTGAACTTTCTATTTGTTTTATTATTGGAAATGCGCGCTTTTTTATTATTTTTTAGTTAAAAAATACATTATAGTAAAAATTAAAATTATTTTTTAAAAACAGCAAAAATTTTTTATGGAAATTTAGTACTTAAACGTAGTTTTTTCAGTCATACATATATTCTAGAGTGTCTTTTATAAGTATGTAAGACGTACCCAAACATAAATAACTAAACTGTTTCTAGTAAATGAATATCTGCAAAATACTAAATTAAAATTAGTAGAAAAACCGAATTTAGTGCAAATATCTTCTAGAACATATAACAAAATGCCCCACACTTAAAAAAAATTATGGAGCCAATTGCAAGTAAACCCTTTCAAATAAAATATATTTTACAATGCTCACATATGACAGAGTTATATTTTTAGATGGTGTGGGGAGGGGTGGTTGCAGCCAATTTCCTAACCGATTTCCGAAAAAAATAATGGGTCCAAACTGCAGGCAAAAAAAAATTCTTTTAAAATCGGCTTCCAAACAAAAGAGTTATATGTTGGGTGGCGGGGGGACGAAATGTCCCCATCGATTTTCAAAAAAAATTGTAGGATCAAACTGTAAGCAAACCCTTTCAAATATAAAAAAGTTTTAAAATTGGTTTACAAATGACAGGGTCGTGAATTTTCCCTATGATTTTGAAAAAAAAAATTATGAGACCTAACACTTTCAAACACAAACACACACAAACACTTTCAAACAAAAAAAAAGGATTTTGCGAATCGCCTTACAAATGACAGAGTTAAGCATAAGGGGAGAAGATTTCCCCCTTACGATTTCGGAAAATATTATGAAACCCAATGGTGGACAAACTCTTTCAAACATAAAAAGAATTTTGCAAATTGCTTTACAAATGCATATCTGAATTTCGAAAAAATAAAAGACCAAACTTCTTTTAGACAAAAAATAATATACAAGATCGGCTCACAAACGATATAGTTATGCATAAAGGTATTTATTTTCCCTCTCCAATTTTCGACACACAGACGGTTTCTTGTTAAAATTTCCTATTGTTTTAATGCAGCGAATGAAATAACAAAAGAGAATTGAATTAACTTTTATGTACATTCAAGTCAGTATGTATGTATTCCTCTTCTTTTTTCTTTATCCTTTCTTCCATAAACTCAGACTTGCTTTAAGAAAAACCGCAAAGTCGAGTCTTAAGCATGAGTAATATTTGGGTTTACCCAACAAACATAATAAAAAAAAGAATGCATCCCTTTATCGATAAAAGTTTTTGAGGAATCGTAATTTATTTCTGATCAAACATGACAAATTTTAGTTTTTTTATTGACACAAATTCTCTGTTTTTGCGGGATGCCTAATTTTTTGGCAACCTTAGTTTTAATATGTTTCCTTTCTGATGGTGTAAAAATTTTAAGAATCTGTTTCAAGAAAACAGCGTGCGGCGCTTGTTATCTTTTGGACATTTTTTCGGTTTTTGAAATTTTTTTAGGTTTGACGTTATTTGTAGTCTTGGGTTTTTTTAGATTTATTTTAGTTTTTTTTGGCGACAATTTGTGGTGATTTTTTTGCATTCAAGCGATTATTATTTTTGGTGATATTTTTCATTTAATTGATTTTTTCTTTTTGGCGATTTTTTATATCATATATTTTAATTTTGGGATTTTATAGTCCTAACGTCTGTGACAGACAGACGGGTATAGTAGCGGAAACAATAACAACACTTCAGGAAGAGTTGGAACTCTAACAAGCCCAACTTTTCAATGAAAATGCTGCAGTTATAAAATTTTTCTCATATTTCGTTTGTTATAAATAGATTGATGGTATTTTAAGAAATTTAACAACACAAAAGTGTCTACAGCTGTTGCACAAATCTGTTGGTTGTACTTTAAACAACACGCCACCTCCAACAAACTTTGAATTAAACAATAACTTTTTTTCGAGTGTAGCTTCCTGTAGAAGTGTAAACGTTAATGCGTAAGTATTTGTATTTTTCGAACAAAGTAGTTGGCCACTTAAACGAATCTTGGTATTTAACTTTAACGTGAAATTAAAAATGCATTAAGTTTGTTCACGGACAAAACTCCAGGCGGGAGTTAAAAAGTGATATTTGGCAAATTAACTTCTGTAACACGTTAATAAAAAGCGAATGTAAATCTGAAGATTAAAAGAAGAAATATGTATGTTAAAGAAATGTGCACTGCCAAGGTAATTAGTGAAATAAAATCATGGAGAAAAAAAGTTTATGTGAAGTAATAAAATGTTTAATTTACAAAAAATAAAAAATAACAGAAACACTTACTCAAAAATGATTTCTTATAGTTCTCTCATGTTTTTATTGGTTTTAAGATATTAATATTAAATTAAAATTACAAATAATGATTTGCATGTTGGTCGTTCGTTATTAAATTTAGTTTTGGTTATTACTTGGAGAAAGTTATGCTGCACGACTACACTACTTCAAGTGCTGCTAGCTGTATTTGTTGCCCGGTAGTCAGCTATTTAATTATTTTGAAAGCGCTATGTAAACATTTAAAAACCAATAAATTTTTTGCTTTATATAAGCTTTGATGTGTTTTTTCTGTTAAGTAGTGTGCAATAATTTTAATCAATCATTCATTTCAAATTTTGTGTTATATTAACATCACTATATTTGCTCTTTATCGCCAACAAAAATGAAAATAAGACTAAGTAAGCAACAGCTATAAATCTGGTCTTCTGTTGAAAATGTTGTTTATCGAAGATTTTTCTATTTCCGGGATAACGAAATCTTAAGGCCCAACTATAATATGAATAAGCTGGCTTAAGCTAATGCCAGAATTGAACGATAAGTCTGTCAAATACTTAAGCAATTAAGGTGTGACTTTTAGGAGGCCACAATTTATTTACATGAACTTAAGTATTCTTTAGCCACAGCTGCACATATAAGTATTGTTCACAATTTTTTTGTAATTTTGTTTCTTCTTATAACTACTAAATGAATGCAATTCAATCAAATTAACGTGTTAGAATATCATAATCATTTAAAAATTCACGTGTAATTACATATATCCACTACTTTATTACTTGTTTTGTTTGTTTTCCCTACTAAAAAGCACAACAATGAACATACATAAATAAACTCATGTGTATGTGTGAATATGCGTATTGTAAAACAAAGAATGAAATAAAAGTTTTGCTTTCTTTTCTGAATTTAAAATAAGATACAATAAAAAAATATTTGAAATCATTTACTATTTTCTGCTGCTGTTTGCTTGAGTTTAAAAATGCATAAACAGTGTTTTCCGTACGGAATGTGCGTTCAGTTTGGCACTTTGCTTAAGCAAATGATATTTGACGAAACTTGACGAAAAGTTCCATAAGTACATTATAGTTTTCTACATACCTTTTATATATAACCGCACAGTTGCTTAAGTTTGCTTATTCATATTATAGTTGGACCTTTAGCCGTCATCAGAGAGCCACAAGATTTACAGTTATGAATCCATTTTATTTTTTTTTAGATAAGACCTGATATAAATTTCTATGTTAAGCAATGGTGGCAAAATCATAATTCAGAATACCTTCAGTTATAAAAATTTCACTATTTAGTACTTGCACTATAACTCGTTATATGTATAAAATATTTTACATATGTATGTATATGAAACACAAAATATGTTTCTATATGTATATTCGTTATGGACTCTGATAGCATCCAACTGATGTTATCCAGGACGGTTTCATTATAGAGACAATCTTGTTCGTTCTATTCGTGAAGCAAATTTCCGATTTTTGTACGGAACTAAAACATCAAACTTAATCGGAATTTACGAAAAAAAATTAATAAACAGTTGTGTGCCACTTTTTATTTTTTGTACTTTATAATGGACAAAATGGGCTAAAACCAAGTTTGGGTACTTTATGTATCCCCTTTATGATCGATGGCAATACGCACCGGGACTTAATGCAATGCCGAGTACACAATATGGATTTTGTAACATTGCAAGCAAAAACAAAAGTGGGAAGTAGCGGTAACATTTGTCATTTCCGATATTTTTCATTGTGTGGAATTATCAAACAAACTGTTTACGCATCTGTAGTGAGATTCACTAACTTCCTTAACGATAATCGCATTGTTAAAATAGTTATAACGAAAATTTATTGGATTTGCTATTCAGTAACATTTTTAACGATATTTGCTGTGGGTTAGTGTCAGCTGTGTCGTAATTTAAGCGACAATAATTTATGTGCTGTTAATTTTATCGACAGAAATCAACAGAAAATATCAACTGCGTCTAGGGATGAAACGATACGAGTAAATACAAGTAAATACTCGATACTTTTTCTTAGAAACCAAGTACTTTTGGTATCGATACTCCACTACCGAGTACCAAGTAGGTATCGGTAAAAAGTACTCGTATCGGTCAAATATACTCATTTCTTATTGGCTACAAAAAAGTTGAACATGTTTAACCAGTTTAAAACAGTTTAACCAGTTTAACTCAATTTTATTTGTTCGTGTTAAATGTAAATTTATATTTAGAATATATGTATGTATATTACAGTAAGTTCGTGAAAATGGGACCATCCAAATCAAATATTTCATAAAAAAGACGATAAAATTGCGAGCTGCAAAATTTTTTTTAAAGCGTGCGTTATTGCGGAAACAAAACGAATTTGCACAAACATTTAAAATGTCATCTCGACTACATCTTCTGCTCCAGTTCAGCCCAAACGTAGCGATTTTTCCACTTTGCTTGGCATCTAAGTTTTTGATTTGGCGATATGTCAATTTTGCTGGCGATAAATGAATTTATCGGCGATTTTTATAGTATGTTTTTAACAAAATTGAATTTAAAAATTGTTCCTTTTCAGAAAAATTAATTTGTTGAAGGAGTATTTATATAAAAATTCTACGAAAACTCGTCTGCAAGAAATTTAAACAATTAGTTTATTCTTATATTAATCGCTTCCGAAATCGGAAGATTTTGTCGACTAGTCATTAAGAATTCTTTACGAATTAAGAGCATTTAATTTGGTGGGTATTTAGTTTTGTTTTCACTATTTTAAATCATGTGAAAAGCTTGACCGATACAAGTAAGTATCGATGCTTTTTATTCGATACTGAGTATGTATCGATACTTTTGAACCGATGCCGTATCAAGTAAAAGTATCGATACCTTAGTGGTATCGTTTCATCCCTAACTGCGTCCTATCGTTAAAAATAAGTTTCAGATTCACACAATCGTTATTTTAAGCGAAAAAATGTATAAACAAAAATTACGATTGTCGGATCGTTAAAAGTTACTGAATCGCACTGGCAGCATTGCAGGCTCAAAAACAAAATATCAGCGTGTTGACATTTTATTGTATTGAGTACATACCGAAAGAATGTTAAATGTGTTTGGGTATAAAACTTTAACAGTACGGAAAACGAAAAAGAAAGTGGAAAAGCACTGAAGCGTGTGAGAAAAATTCAAGCGTCCTGGACGAATGACATGACGACACAGCTAATTCATGTTGTAGAGATTTGTAAGTCTGTGTAGAATCATTTATGCAGCATTTATAGGGATAGAAATGCAAAGGAAACGGCATGGGCAAAATTTCCGTGGAATGAGGGCTAATTGAATCCTGTTTCCGTAAATTGGAATGAGGAATACAATGGAATGCTTTGGTGGCACAAATATTTAAGCCTCGTCTCTTCCACTACTTTCTGTGCCGTTTTTAGATTTTCTTAATTTTTTTTCTTATTATTGATAGACGTACGGTGGCACTAGACAACTGAATAATTTTGTGATTATCCATTTGTATAAAAATTAATTAACAAAAAACAAAATTTAATTAACAAACGATTATCTTTTTTAGGGTTCCGTACACCAAAGGTGAAAAGAAACCTTATTGTTTTCGCTAGGCTACGCGTCTATCCGTCTGTCCGTCACAGGCTATTTTCTCAGGAAACGTATGTAGAACTTTAGCCGCTACAACAACAAGTACATGAGAGTTAAAAATTAAAGGGTATTCCAAAGCGAGCAACGAAAAATCTTAAAGTCCCAAGTAATATACATACATACCATTATAAGTTAATATACTTCGTTTATACGCAAATCTTACTTGCAAATAAAACTTTTTGCAAATACTGAACTCACCGTTTATGCGTAGATAAAATACAGTACTAAAAATGATATTGCCACATATTGTTCAATGTGTATTAGATTTCTTACAAAACAAAAATAATTGGCAACATTTTACACCTTATTTGCAAATAGTTTTCCTGAGTTACAACCAGGGAAATCACAAATATGCAATTGCATGTTTTTTCTTGTCTGACATATCAATGCGGAATTAAGATATTTATCCGTTTCAGAACTTTTTATGAATTCTGACATGGATTTTTTGGTGCATATTTTTGCATATTTTACCCTTTAAAGCATGTTTTTGCACACTTGCATTTTTCGAATTTTTAGAGCATATTTGGCGTTTTTAAGGTATATTTTGGTACTTTTGAAAAAAAATTTTATTTTTATATATAAAAAAAATTTTTTTTGGTAAAATTTTCTACTTTTTTCCGTAACAATTTCATGTTGTAGTGAAAGAAAAAGGGAAGCAATATTTTGCTACCATTATGAAGCTAAACTTTAAAAAAGGAAATTGTGTATGTTCTGGCTTCCGTTTCTTGTGAGTTCTGATGTCAAAGCACATGCTACACGTGTTTAAGTTCAAATTTAGAATATACTAATTATCAGTAACATCCAAATTTAGAACAAAAAAATTTTAAATGAACGATTTAACATTTTTTAGTTTTCACTCACTTGTAAACAGTATTGTGAAAGAAAAACGAACCAAGAAAATTAAAAAATTTTAAATCGGAAATATTCATTTTTTCTGCTAAATTTTAATGCTGGAACAAATACTATTGATTTGTATATTCCAAATTTCAACTTAAGCAGGAGTAACATGTGTTTTAACACCCTCACTGGACGCTTATTTCAATAAAAACTTGGTTTAGTAATTGTGGCGAACGCTGCCCCGACTACATCAGTTGAAGTTGAAAAAGAGCATTTTCAATGTATAAAAGTTTATTTAGATGTGACCGGCGGCGAGTTTTATTTAAAAAACTAATTGAATAGTTTTTGTTTATTGCAATAACAATTATAAATAAAAAGCTTGTCATATTCTTCAGAATGAAGTTCCAGAGTTTTAATTCTGATATCGTGATCGCTTTTGAAGTAAAAGTTAAATTTTCGTTCTAAATTAATTTATTTATTGTTTCCTTCTTCTGTTTATTTTATTTTTGTCTTATTGTATATGTAAATTTTATTGAATTGCTGAATTAAAATTAGATTTTCATTTCCAAATACATAATCAAATTTATGTTATTTTTAAGAGCATATTTTTTGAGTTTTTAGTGCATATTTCGAAGTTTTTAGCGCATAAAACACTTTTTTGGAGCATATTTCTGGTTTCCGTAATGTTATAATTACAATAAAAAAGTTATACGGCAGCGCTTTCCACTTTTATTTGCAAATAAGAAGTGCGTATAAACGGGATAATAGACATTTGAAATTTATAAACTTGGTGTTTTTTTATACAGACTACAACAATTAACACTAAAATGTAAAAAATTTATTTTTACATTTATTTTTACATTTATTTTTATTTTTATTTATTTTTCCTAATAGTTTTTAGGAACGGGTTTAAATTAAATAAATTATAATTTAAACAAGAAAAGAAAACTAGGGCACGGTGAAAAAATAATAACTTTTTAAAAAACCACAAGTGAACGCTTTTAGGTATACTTCGCAAGTGAAGTATATTTATATTTTCAGTTATTTTCTTATGAGTATGTACATATGTATTTATTTTATTCCAATAGTGAACAGTTATTAGTACATATATATGTAATATTACATAGTATTATATACTATATAATACTATATACTGAAAAATTATATTTAATGTTAGGGTAATTCATATTTTAATTATTATTACTTAATGTAGCATTCGTTTAAGTATTATACTAGTTTATTCCATATTATTATATATTACTTAGATATTATTATTATTATTATTAGTATTATTATTGTTATTATTATTATTATGGCGCAACAGGGTATTCCATCAGTTAATGTAATATTGACTATGTAATTTTGACAACTTGCTGTATCTTGGAAACCGTGAAAGGCAAAGTCTTGAAATTTTTCAAAACGGTAACACTCAAAAATTCCAAAAATTTTAAAATCACCAAAGCGATAAAAACGGCCAATTACAAAATTTTTTGAAACTAAAATAATTCTCCAAAAATCTAAGAAATCACCAAAATGAAAAAAGTCGCCAAAATGAAAAAAACGCCAAAAACCGAAAAAATTGTCAAAACGAGCCAAAAAAGCACTAAAACTAAAAAAGGATTAAAACTTAAAAAATCGCCAAAAACCGAAAAAGAAACACAAAAAGAACGCCAAACCTAAAAAACGCTCAAAACCGAAAAAATCCTGAAAATGAAGAAAAAGGCAAAACTATATATTATATAGACTAAAATTCATATAGTATTACATATCTAGTGTCCGTACGGAACACTTCGTGCGCGAGTTAAAGTCACACTCTACTGAATTTATTTTTACAAGTTGAGAGTGTACGAATGGGAACTTTGTGTATTATATGTTTCTACTTTAGTAAAATCTGAATGATTTGCACTTCGTTGTTACGCGCTTATAGTTTCTAGTGCGTGTCTAGCTTTCACCATAAAACTATACAAGGCTCAAGACAAATCGTTAAGTGTTGCTGGCTTGAACTTCGAAAATTCCTGTTTTTTGCACGGTCAGTTGTGTGTCCGTAGCTTCCTCCATAGTTGGAACACCGCAACAAACGTATTTATGTTTACACAACTAGCGAAAAAGCTCAATATATTGTTTAACCATTGGTGTAATTAATTATTCTTAAATATATTTTAATAAATCTAATTAAACTATACTGCTTTATAGAATTTTAAATTCCATACATACACCAATTCTGTGTGCAACGTGAGTATCTTTTTGAGTGTATTGTCTTTAATCAATGATCTTAATAAACATTTTATGTTGTTGTTTTTATTACTCTTGATTTTTAATGGCCCCGCTCAATTTAAGTTGCTAACCAACAATAAACAACAACAATGTTGCAATGAAAAATTGCAACACTTAATTTAAACAAATGTATGTATCTATGCATGTACATACAAATTCATGATCAAGTTTCAGAACATAAAATATTCAAACTACTTGCAAGTGTGATGCGTGTCTTGTGCGAACTTGTTCATTTACACCTTTAGAGGATGTTCTTGGAGAGTAGGTAGTAAATAAGAGCAGCATTCTAATACCTGATATAAATGTCAATGGGCAATTAAAACAGCAACTGCAGCAACTTTACTTGCTTCCAAGCAGCAACAAAGATTTATTCAAATATTTAGCACTGAAGAAAAATCTTACACGATTTTAAGATTTTTAACAGAATTTCTTGTCTTCTTGTCAGTTTAAATTTTAATCATGAAATATTTGGAAAATTAAATATGTTTCTATTTGTATACCAGCAAAGAATAAAACCCCTTGAGACATATTTTTTGCGGCAATACTTTATCAGATTCTTTATGTATGAAGATGTTTCGCTATTGTTACATCGATAATTTGCTCTGGAATATGTTTGCAAGTTTCTTTTTCTTTCTTTTGTATAAACATATTTGTTTGTATGTATGTGTGCATGAGTGTTCCATCAAAGTCATTCTTTGGCAGTCTGTCATATTTTCTTATTGAACAAACAAAAATATGAAATATATAATATATATGATATATTAGGGTTGTCCTCATTTGTTTGATTTTTTAAATTTAAATATATAGTTTAGTGCTTGGTGAGTTATGAAATATTTAAGCTTCTTTTTAAAAGCTAGATGGAGATTAATTTTAGAAAAAATAAAATTAGCATTAAAATATATATAAAAACTTAATAAATTAAATTAAATTAAACCAACTTCAAAAATAATTACAAAAATATTAAAACTAATTTAATTTAGATTCAGTTAATAAAGCAATTTCACATAAATTTTAGTTTTCACTTTAAATTATTTTTATCTTTTAAGTGTTTATTTTTTGAAATGGTGTTAGTTTTTTTGAAAAGTTTCATTTTTAAATTCTTAGTGGGAATTTTATATTTTTAAGGGCTTGGTCACGCCCATTTATATAAAATTTTTAAAATCGCATCACTTTCAGAGCTCAAAGTGCTTGCCAAGTTTCGTAAGAATCGGTCATAGGCATGGCCACTTTTTTAAGCACAAAACTATGTAATTTTAACAAAAAGAACACTTCATCAAGTTTCGTGAGTATCGGATAAGCGCAAGAACTTACAATGTAATACTAACTTTTCATAGGCGTGAACGCGCCGCGCCCACTTATTAGAGACGAGATTAAATATTTTTCAGAGCTTTAAATGTATGACAAGTTTTGTAAAAATCTGTAAAGTAGAAGCATGTGCAATATAATATTAAATTTTAGTGGCGTGTCTCCATCCTTTCTTTCTAATAATAATAAATTGTGTCTTTAAAGAAGTTGCAGGTGTATGCCACGCTTCGTAAAAATCGTATAAGCACAAGCACGTGAAATAAAATACCAAATTTTAATGGGCGTTGTGCCGCCCACTTTTTGTAATGCCAGATTGTGTTTTTTATAGCGCAGGGCGTGATCGAAGTTTCGTGAAAATCGGGAAAATAGAAGCGCGAAAAATAAAATATTAAATTTTAAAAGGGCGTGGTCCCACCAATTTTTTTAACATTAAGATTGTGTCGTTATGAGAGCCCCATGTGTTTGCTTCGTTCGACTGTATAGCTTGTGGAAACAGGAGTGTGTGGAACCACAAGGAATACTGTTAACGGACCCATTTTTGATTATTAGAATAAAGTTAACAAAATGATGCTGCACATTGTCTTCGTTTTTATTTAACATTTCCAAACACATGAAACTTAATTATTTTTTTGCTTTTTATTATTTTATAAAATTTGAATAGTTTTCTATTATGAATAATAAGTTTGCAAAAATTTATATTGGTCCGAGCCATGACTGAAAAGTGACTGATCAAGACCTCTATCAGTAGCTATAGTACCTCTGTGCTTATAACTATTAGTATATCGGATGTTACTGGGTCTCGATTTCACGATAAGGCTGTCTAAAACCCACGAAAGATTGTTTCCTTCTAAAATCCAGTTGCTTAGTGTTCTAAAGAACTGAATAGTTGCTGTTCATATCACCGTATCTTAGCAAATATTTTTAATTAGTTACTCTCTGCAGTACATACATCGTTTTTGAAAATAAAACCAAAAATCAATTAAATAAAACATTTGTAAATTTTTTTTTAATTGAACTTTTAGTGATTTTTAATCAGAAATAATTTTAAGTCAGGCTTAAGTTCAGTAATTTCAATTCTTATTGAATGAAATATTTTTATTAATTAATGTGAGTATCTAAAGAAGAGAAGAAAAACTAAACTTAGACTTTAAGCTGGGGGAAATACCGATACTTTTCTGTGCAGCCACGCACTTCATCAGCACCCTAGTCTATCTACTTGGGTAGAGATTCTTATTAACATCATTATTTTCAGAATGCTGGAAATCCAAGTAAAAACTGTAGAATGCAACAACAAGTAACATTAAGCCACTACAATTATACTTACATGCATGTACCGATGGTACATCGAATAAGTAAAAATAATTAATGTGATGATCGTAAAAAGATAAGTAAGAATAGTTAAGCATACTGAGGTAGAGTAAAATAATTTCGTGCTAACCTAAATAGAAAAATGAAAAATTGGAAAAAAAAACAGAAAATTAATAGTGATACTTATAAATGTGTTTACCAAAGGTAAATCAATTGTATACACAACAATCGTTTCTCATATTCCGTTCATTGTACATTTAAGTTAAATAGCTGATGTTAATAAGAATCTCTACCCAAGTAGATAGACTAGGGTGCTGATGAAGTGCGTGGCTGCACAGAAAAGTATCGGTATTTCCCCCAGCTTAAAGTCTAAGTTTAGTTTTTCTTCTCTTCTTTAGATACTCACATTAATTAATAAAAATATTTCATTCAATAAGAATTGAAATTACTGAACTTAAGCCTGACTTAAAATTATTTCTGATTAAAAATCAATTAAATATTAATATATTTTAGTCAATTAGACCTTTGTTTAAAATGTTTATTTATTACAAAGTTTAATTGACTCAATTACATTTTCAATTGATTTTTGGTCCTATTTTCAATTAAATTTACTTATTGCAAGAAAATTTTTTTCTGTGAGAAGAGCCCTACTAATATTAATATGCTTATGAATATATTTTTAAATATTCAATGAACTTTGTCGATAGGTTTATCATAACAGAATTTCAAACATTCCACGTTTATCGCAAGTTATAATGAACTCTTAAGGAGTGAATTCATTATATTAAAAAAAATGTAGAATCCGTAGCTTATTAGGGTTCACAACCGCTTAGGGATTGAAGATATAATGTAGGCACAGTAAAGTTGGCGGCCACCCATATTTTCCGAGTTATGGGACTCTGAACTTTTTATAAAAAATTGTGAAGAATTTCCAAAAATAAAATTTTAAATAGCTTATTTGATAGAAACTTGAAAAATAAGAAAAAAATATTTTATACAAAAAAATTGGCTGTGACCCCTATTCCCCGAGTTATTAGTGTTGGGATTTTTTAAATTAAAGTTGAAGTCTATTGACGAATTGGCTAAGCAGCAACGAAATGCATTACCTACAATTGCTTAACCAACAATCAAAAAAAAACTTTTTTAAATTAGTATTAATTTTAACACTCGCAATTGATAGTTTATCATTGAAGTATAATTTTTTTTTAAGATACACAATTTTTCATCTCCTTTCAAATATTATATGAATTTATTCTTTTAAACATATTTTCAATATCTCAACATACTTATAAATTATAACAAAATCTATATGAGTCTTTTTGCTTGAATAAAAATATTTGCTTGTTACATATTTTAGAAAATATTTAATGGCAACTATTTGCGCTAACAATGAAAATAAAATTCATATTGCAAAATATACTCGTATTCATGCATAGCTCAGTTATAAAAGTATGAGAATTATTCAAATATTCGTAAATCACAATTCAAAGAAAAGTATTGAATAATAAAAAGGAAGCAAATAGAAAAATCTACAAGTTATTTGTGTCATTTTACTTATTTTTCTAATGACTTTTTATTTATATATACAAATATATACACAAAATTTTAAATCTATATTTATCTCCAGTTTATATAAGAACTATTTTCGATACTCTTATATTTTTATATGATAATATTATGTGCAGTTTCCACAAGTCAGGCAGGCGACTCGTCTAGAACATTTTTATGAAAATCACTCAAAAAGTTGAGTGCTTTCCATACAAATCTTATACTCAAGTCGACCGACTGCGTTGTAGAAACAGAAGGTAAATTATTTTTTAAGTGTGATATATTAAATTTATTTAAACTGCAATGAATTTTACTCCGGAATAATTTATTAATTGGCCTTAAGTCCATTATTTTCAATTCTTATTGAATGAAATATTTTTATTAATTAATGTGATTTTCTAAAAAAGAAAAGAAAAATAAAACTAAACTTTTTAGGTGGGAAAGTACCGGCATTTTAAGGCCTTGTGAGGCCTTAAGTCTATTGGAGTTTGCCTTTGTATACCTGCGACAAATACTGGGTGCCTAGTACGATATGTAAGACATGCGTGTAGTCTTTAAAATTATTGTTAAAAAAGGAAAGGTAGGTTCTATTTTAAATATGAAACTCCAAATCATCAGTATAATTATTATTATTTTTGTATTGTCGCTATAAAATGGATTAGAAAAATACTGTCCAAATGTTTAAATATAATTTGCTATTTATTAATCAATCACTCCTGTAATCGGGTGGTGCAGTATCACAATCCCCTTCATCTTAATAAAATAATCATGGCTTTGATGAAACAAATTCTTCTTCAAGCGATGAAAGTGGGACATGTGTTTTAATATAGATATTTGATTTTAATATAAATATCTTTAGATCGATAGCCCTTTAATGAAATAGAGCTCAACCCATTAGTCAGAGCACAATAAACACTTTTAATTAAAAAAAAACAAATAACAATTTTATTGATTCAATTAAACTTTTAATTAAATTAAATTTATAAGCTAAAGTTTAAATAAATTACGTTTTTAATTGTTCTTGTTTTTTTTTTCAATTAAAGATGCTTATCGCAGGAATTTTTTTCTGTGAGACTAAAAACGCTTTGGAAATTCTAACTTCTTGATCTTGGCACAGAAATCTTTTAGTTCAAAAAACAAGAATTTCATTCCACCGTAATAGAGGGAGGAAGACTTGCTTTACTGCCTTCCTGAAGATGATGGCATTGTTAAGTGTTCAGATATTCCTGTACCTGGATTCGTATGAGAGTTGAGCGATATTTAGAAGCCTATTACTTTTTCACAGCGATTGAAAAATCACTAATGACAACTGTGACTGAATTTATCAAGGAACAGGTTTTGTAAATATAGTGCTATCCTACAAACTGTGATTGTTCTTGTATGCTTACTTTACAGTAAATAAAGCTACCACACTAATTTTTTTATACCTTCAGCTTTTGGCAAGAAAAAATGATTGTTCTTGCATGCTTTCTTTACAGTACATAAAGCTACCACACTAAAAAATCGTCAAATCCTCTTTTCTGGCAACTATGAACAGCTTACACTTTCAATGTACAATTTTGCGTCTTATACGACAATTCTCAATATTTGGACGGGGTTAATTGCTAATTGTTTGTTGTTGTCGCTCTTCTTATTAGTATTTATCAAGACACCAATACTAATAAATACTTTTAAAGCAGAAGAGCTGAAATGTGTTAAACCCTGATCACAGTCACTGTTTAATTTAACTGCTGCTCTTCTTATTAGATTTTCTCAAAATAATAATTAGAACTGCTACAAACAAAATGCAGCTAAACTGTGATCACAGTCATAGCTTAAAAGAACAGAGATTTAGGAATCACATTCACAAGGAGCAACATTATTAAAAAATCACAGTTTCGATCATCTCTAATTCGTATCGTTATAAGCATAATAGCTTGTATGAATTATGAATTTAAGGCATTGTTAATGAAGAATTTTTCCGATGAATGCGATAATTTGCAATTTCCTATTCTTTATAAACGTACTCAACTGTATTTGAAATAATTGTTAAATATATATTTATTGCAACAGTCAGATGGAGAAAGTGGAGAATTATTATTTCCCCACAGCATAGAGCCTTTAATCGTGGAACATTTTTGCAAGTTAATTGATTAATTCTTAATTATATCTTACCATTCCAAACTGACACCAGAGTGCCGAACCCCAATGGGGTTCATATACAAATGAATAGGCGAATACATTTACATCTCTCGGTGACCTGCTTTTAGTTATATCATTCTATTGTTCTTTAAAATTCAGAATATAGAATAAATTAATAAATATAGAAGAATTTAAAAATTATTTCAAATAAAAAGCTTAACTTTATTTTATTACCTCTCGCATAGCATTTAGAGGAAATTAAATGTTTTTGATTTTTATAACTACACATGCCTCTTATTTTATTTCTCAGAAAATATGACCACAAAAAAAAACAAGATACTCACTCGTAATTGTTAAAGATTAATTTCCGAAAAACATTAAAATTTTAAATCCGTTTAACAAACAACTGCATTAAAACTTTTAAGGCTGAAAGCATACAAAGGCACACAAACATACACACACTCACACACACTCCTTCGTTACAGACGAAAGTAAAAAGGAAGAGAAATGTTTAATCAAAGATTCTTATCACATGAAAATGTAAAATTTCTGTTTACGAAATTTTACAACTCTAGTGCCATTCCATAAATGCCTCAGTGTCTGGGATCTTTGAGTAGCAAAAGCGAATGAATATACTGAAAATAGAAGCCTTAACATTTACTTTCCTACATACACAATCAAACGTATATGTGTATGTATGGGAATACGATGATAATAATATCAGTTTAGTATGATGGGGCTTGCAATAGCACGAGTATGCACAAATACGTTCAAGCATTATAGAGATGTATTTATAAACATTGTTGCACACAAACATGTAAAATCAAAAAGCATACACAGATTTTAAAGGTATTGATTCATCATTTATTGTACCTTTAGAACGAAAACATCGAAATATTTGATCAACATAGTTTAGATAAATTTTTTCAGCTGAAGTAGAGTAAAACACTCGTGGCTGAGTGGTAGCGATGCTAGCCTCTCCGCCCAGAGGTCGCGGGTTCGATTCCCACTATAGACTCTGGGTGTTTTCTGCAGATAAGCTAATCGCTTTGCGGGTTGTGTTTGTTAAAAGAAAATAAAAATTTGAAAAAAGTAATCAATGTAAGTAAGTAAATAATAATAGTATTGTTAAACTTTTACCCTTTAGAAACGCTTTTTTGTGGATTCGAAGACTTGCCAAGAATAAAAGACCCCAGTATAACAATTAGAGTTAAGAATTACTACGTTTATACGCGCAATATTTGCAAATAAAAATATTTGTAAATAAATTAACTCAATTGCTTAGTTCACAACAATCTTTATCGTGTATTTGTGTATCAAATACACTTTTTGTTTTTTAATTGTGAACACCCTCTGTGTAGTGTATTAATGTATTTTGTATTTTAAATGAAAAAAGAAGAACAAGCTACATACAAATTCTCTCAGAGAGCCTCTCTCTGAACACAACATTTTAAAAACATATGAAATAAAAGTGTAATAGTGTATTTAATTTTTATATGAAAATTTCATACAAAAAATGTTACACTCTTGTATTTAATATAATAATACAATCGATATAGAGATACAAGAGGTTATGTGAATTAAGCAAATGATTATACGGCATTGTAAATGTATAAAAACTTGGTAGCACTTCTATAGGAATGTAACTTATGTTTACAAAAAAATTATGTAAATGTATAAAATAACAAATAACAATTTGTTTTTATTGTCGTTATTTTCTCTTATGAATATTTTTTGTGCAATATTTATCAATTTATTTTTTATAATTAGCAAACATTTGTAAGTGTGGCAACCTCAAGCATTTTATTTGCAAATAGTGCAGTAATCGTGAGTAGTTTTCTGACTTAGTAAGTCACAATAAAAACAATAATGTGGCAACAATTTACAGTTTTATTTGCAAATAAGAGTCGATATACAATGTAATGATTATTAATGGCGGTGCGGTTTTTCATACGACTTTGAAGTAAAAATTCGCAGTGCGGGGCGGAATAAAATTAAAATCTATTTTATTTTCATTGCCGACTTTCTTATTCCCTCAATTTTTGATACTATTTCTCTAGCTGATGTTGCCGTAGTTTTTGAATAATTGGCTGTGTTCATAACATTATTGTAAAAAAAAAAACAAAAAAAGAAGTTGAAACATTTGTCACGTAGACCCTAATCTACCATTGATACTAGCAACAGACGCCAGCAAAACAGGCCTTGGGGCCGTACTTTCTTATCGGTTATCCAACCACCAGGAACGACCGACAGCGTATGCAAGCCGTACGATGACCATGACTGAACAACGCTATCCGCAGATAGATAAGGAAGCATTAGCAATTGTGTGGGCGGTCAAAAAATTTTTCAAGTATCTATATGCACGGCACTGGACGCTCATAACAGACCACAAACCATTGGCTCAGGTACTTCGACCTGACAAATCGCTTCCTGGATTGTGTATATCGCGAATGGCAAATTATGCAGATTTCTTATCTGATTTTAACTTTGAGGTCATTCACAAAACTTCTAAAGCAAATGCGAATGCTGATTACCTTTCAAGAACCAGATACAAAACAGCAGGCAAGGGTACTGTCCAAAGGATAAGTGAAGAATATGACGAGTTTGATCATTTCATAATCAAGCAAATTGGGCAACTTCCTGTAACTGCAGTACGTATAAGCCAGGAAACTAAAACAGATGACTATCTTGGAAAAATTGTTCAACTTCTATTAAGTGGAAAATGCTTAACTGGATATGGTTATAAATCGCCATTGTGTTTAGACTCTAAGCCCTATATAAACGTAGTAATAAATAACTTATTTACATCAGATGTGCACACCGAGAGAAATACGAGACAAATATATTCTAGTATTAATTTCTATATGAAGCCGACTTACTTTTAAACACTTTTGCACGACTATCAATTACTTTCAACTGAGATTTACTCTTTCTTCACAATAATGAACTGAGCTCTTTGCAATAAAAAACTGAACTTCAGTCTGACTTTATGAAAAACTAATATATCAGTAGATGCGTCTCTCTTTTTGGGGTTCCGTACACCAAAGGTGAAAAGGAACCCTATAGTTTTCGCTACGCTGTCCGTCTGTCCGTCACACGCTATTTTCTCAGGAACCGTAAGAGATACAGACTTGAAATTTGGACAGAGTATGTAGAACCTTGGCCGCTACAGCAACAAGTACATGAGAATTAAAAATTAAAGGGTGTTCCAAAACGAGCAGCGAAAAATTTTAAAATCCCATGTTATATACATAGAATTGTATTTACAATATATATCAATATATGAAATTTAAAAAAATTTTAATTAAATTTTGACAACTTGCTATATCTTGGAAACCGTAAAATGTAAACTGACATTTTCAAAAACGGTAAAACTGAGAAATCCGAAAATTATAAAATCGCCAAACCAAAAAAAATATCGCCAAAAATTAAAAAAAAAAATCACTACACAAAAAAAATTGCCAAAATTAAAAAAAAAATTCTAACACTAAAGTAAATTGCCAAATTTGAAAAAATCGCCCAAATTAAAAAAGGCCAAAAACCGAAAAATATCTCCAAAATGCGAAAAAGGCGTCAAAACCAAAATAATTGTTTATATGAAAAAAAATCGTAAGAATTAAAAAAATCGCCAAACTGAAAAAACGCCAAAAACAGAAAATATCGCCAAAATGAGAAAAAAAGTGTCAAAACTAAAAAAATTCCTAAATGAAAAAAAATCGCCAGAATTAAAAATCGCTAAGCTAACGAGAAAAATCGCCAAAATTAAAAAAACGCCAAAAACCAAAAAAAAATTGCCAAAACGAGAAAAAAAGTGTCAAAACTAAAAAAATTGTCAAAATGAAAACAAGCCAAAAACCGAAAAAATCGCCAACCAAAAAAAAAATCGCCTATATGAAAAAAATTTCCAAAATGAAAAAAAGTAAAAATAAAAAAGCCAAAACTAAAAAAGCGCCAATAAACGCAAAAAACCCCAAAACTAAAAAAACGCTTAAAACCGAAAAAAACCCAAAAACGAAAAAAATCGTTTAAGCTTTTTGGCGGTTATGGAACGATGTCTAAATTTTGGTTAACAAACTGATTCTTTTCAAACCCTGGGAGACATACAAACACATTTTCCGAAGCACAACCCTAAGTAATGCAAATAAAAATTGTTTCTCCAATACCACTTATAAAATATTTTCCAATTTTTTTTTATCTGACAAATACAAAATGAAATGAAACGTATGTCTGCCTTAAAGGTAAAATATCTGTAATTTTATATTTTTTAAATACAAAATCTGCTGTTTGCTTGAGCTTGTTTGCATTTAACAGAGAAAACTTCTATTTTTGAGTCTTGGCAACTTTTCATTGAGTTTGAAAACAGAGTTTTTGGGAAATGAATATCATATCAAGGATTTTTGGTGTGGTGTGCATGTATGTGTGTGCGTATGTGTGCTTGTTACATTTTATTTCCTGTGCTACTATTGCTTCAGTTAGCGTTAGATATTTAGCGCCCGATTATTGTTTGGCTCTGATTTTATGCTTTAGTAACTTCAATATCCTTATGGCAAACAAAAGTAATAAAAATAATAACAACAAACAAAATGTGAAATTGAACCAACCACACAGCGAATGAATGAATGTATCAAAAGCATTAAAGCAAAATAACACTAAAAATATTTTTCCAAGTGTTGCTTTTCAACCTGAGGCTCATCGTATGGCAGTCATGTTTGTTAAAAAAAACACAACAACAAAATTTAAAGTGTTGCAAGGGGAATTCTAAAAAAACATTTATTGCCCCCACAAAATTTAAACGTTATACTTATTTATATACTTATTAATATTTGAATGTATTGTAGTGAATTTTATTTTCATTCGTTAGATGTAACTTCTTTTTAATGCTCTAGGTTTTTTTAAACATTTTCCAATATAAGAATTATATCATTTGAAATGGATTTTTAAATGGAAGCCCACTTAAATAATAATTAAGATAAATAATTTAAATGCAGAAAATAAGAATTCCCAAAAGAATTCCCGACAGTTATAATTGATTCGTTATAATTTTGAGGGTCGTTATTTATTTTTGAAAATGATAAAATGCTCCCAGAACATTATTAGCCTGGTTTATAAAAAGTTTGTGAAACAGATTTTCATAAATAATTTTTTTTATTAAGGCCTTATAAAGCTTTAATAATTTTTATAAATAGGGCTGTATATCTACAACCACACACATAATTATAATTTTACTCTGAGTATTTATTCGGCTAAACATGAGTATATATATATAAGAGTATTTAATTTGCACGCATTTTTGAAATCAGTGCTGTCAGAAAAGTTAATTGGTTGCATACTAAAATGGCAACATTGTTCAACTGATTGCAAGTACAGGGATAAAAAGTGAGACTTAATAATTGTTGACTGTGCTTAAGTTGACGTTTCTTACTAAATATTTACTAGAAATACATTTACCTTTTACATTTACGATTTTAGTTTGCAAATCTTACTAAAACAATTTCAAGAATAAAATCAGTTGCTTAAAAGCTATGTTTATTCTAAATTTTACTTCCTAGTTATCTAATTAACAGTCAAAAGATACATTCCATTTCATACACACAAAAATGCATACGATGGCATATGATGAATAAATATTCATCATATGCCATAATGCGTATGCTTACCCGAATAAGTACCCATACTCTGAGTATAAACATA
Organism: Tachina fera; assembly: GCA_905220375.1. Taxonomy (NCBI): domain Eukaryota; kingdom Metazoa; phylum Arthropoda; class Insecta; order Diptera; family Tachinidae; genus Tachina; species Tachina fera. The sequence goes on along the minus strand of LR999967.1, from coordinate 93,856,808 downwards.
CTCCGAGTATAAGTATGACAGTCACTATATATGCACAATATACATGTGCCTTTCTATTTACAGTTTTAGATTATTTAAGTTTTTTCCCCCGCAAATATGAAGTTGATATACTCTTGCATGTTGGAATCGACTCTACTTATAGTTAATTGAAAGAAGATACATATATGAGTATGCGAATGGTTTGCGCCATAGTTATGAGTATTACGCAGTTTCTAAAATTAGGAGTAAATATGTATATAGTGAGTATATATTTTTTTGATTACTTTTTGTAATTTTATGGTCTCGATATTATTTTATATAAGTGAAACCTCATGAGCCCCAGCCTGAATTTGGGGAAGAGAGATACTTGTATTCTGATAAACCCTTTGGAAGTAATAGCAGTGTTGATGTATTATAAATCCCAGGGCTTGTGAAATTAATTTTTGCAAATCAGAATATGCTAAGCCAAAGCTGATATGACTTGTCAAAAAAATTACAAGACACTTAACACAGTTGTTACGTTTTAACATAATTATCTCCAGTGCCTTACAAGAGTTTTCTTCTCGATCCAATGCACATAAAATTTCATTTTAAAACAAAGTGTTTTTTTAGCTGTGAAAATAAATACTGATGACGAGTTTCACCATTAACAGAAGATAAAAGGACCGTTTCCATCCTCGAGATGATACAAAATTTTTAACCTACAAATATTTTAATTAAAATTTATTTATTTGCAAACAAAAAAAAAATTCATTAAAGTGCGACTTTGATTCGTACATGAAGGGTTCCTTGCGGACACTGCAGCCTATATAATCGAATATCTTGCTTGATGCAGATTTCGAAACTAATTTTTTTGTTTTGGATTTTTTTTCAGTTTTAGCGCTTCTTTAATTTTGGTGATTTTTTTTAGATTTTTGTTGGTATTTTTAGTTTCAGGGTTTTTTCAGTCTTAGCTCTTTCTTTCGTTTTGTTGACTTTTTGTCGGTTTTATGCGATTTCTTTGGGTTGTTTCTTAGTTTTGGCGCTTTTTTTCTTTTTGGCGATTTTTTTTTGTTCATTTCTTAGTCGTAGCGTTTTTTTATTCGTAGTGTAGCGTCGAGTTGATGAAATATTTAAAACCTAAAATTACTTGCAATAGAAAAAAAATTCATACGAAGGATTCCGTATGAAGATTGCATATGTAATACTACACAAACGTAAGTCTATATCAAACGAATATCTTACGTGATTTAGACATTAAAAAAGTATTTTACTATGAAGTTTTTTCAGTTTTGGCGGTTTTTAATTTTGCCGATTTTTTCGTTTTTGATGATTTTTTTAGTCTTAGCGTTTTTATTTTCGCTACGCTGTGCGTCTGTTCGACTGTCTGTCACACGCTATTTTCTCAGGAATCGTAAGAGCCAAGTAACACTAAATTTAAAAAAAATTTAAATTAAAGGGTGGTCCATCAGTTAATGCGATTTTGGCTTGCAATTTGGAGAACTTGCTATATCTTGGAAACCATAAGAGGTTAACTCTTAAAATTTTCAAAATCGGTAAAACTAAAAAATCTGAAAATTATAAAATCGCCAAACCAAAAAAAAAATTACCAAAAATATAAAAAAAAATGGCCAAAACGAAAAAAATTGAAAAAATTAAAAAAAAATGTCTAACACTAAAATAAATAGCCAAATTCGAAAAAATCGCCCAAATGAAAAAAATCGCCAAAATTAAAAAAAACGCCAAAACTCAAAAAAAATTGCCAAAACGCAAAAAATGCTCCAAAACTAAAATAATTGTTTACATGAAAAAAGAATCGCCAAATTGAAAAAACGCCAAAATGAGGAAATAAGTGTGAAAACTAAAAAAGCTCTTAAATGAAAAAAAGTTGCCAAAATTAAAAATCTCCAAAAACCGAATAAAATCGCCAAAACGAGAAAAAAGTGCCAAAACTAAAAAAAATTGCCAAAATTCAAAAAAAAAATGACAAAAAACGAAAAAATTGCCAAAACGAGAATATAAATACCAAAACTAAAAAGGCGCCAATAAACGCAGAAGGCCCCAAGGCTTAAAAAAATCCATTAAAACAGAAAAAAACACAAAAACGGAAAAAATGCTAAAACTATATTTTATATAGGCTAAAGTTCTCGTGTCCGTACGGAACCCTTCGTGCGCGGGTTAAAGTCGCACTTCACTAAATTTATTTTATTTGTTTTGTTGACAGTTTTGGTTTTTGACGTTTTTTTTGTTGTTTTGTTAGTTTTGGCGCTCTTTGTGTTTGAAGTTTTTTTACGTTTATTGTTTTTCATTTAATTTTTAGTGACATCTTATTTTGGCGATTTATTTGGGTTTCGGCGATTTTTTGTTTGTTTTTTAGTTTTAGCGTTTTTTTTAGTTTTGCCGTTTTCTAAATATTTTTCTATACCGATTTATATTAGTTATGCTGATATTTTTCAATTAAGCGCGGAACCCAAAAAATAATTGATTTAAATATGTATTTTAATTTTATTCAACGATTGTCAAAACGAATACGAAATTATTTAATGTTGGTTTAGTGCATCTTCGCACCGACGAAGTGCATTTCGACGTGCTAAACCAACAATAAATAATTTTATGAATTCGTAAAAAATACTTTATTTATAAAGTAAATAAATTGTAAATCTAATAAAATTAATTCGAATTTTGAGCTTATACTTACTTGAAGTAATGTTCAGTGCATATTAAATAGAATTAATTTAATCTATTTAAATAAATAAGAATAATATTTTCAATTATTTCATCTAAATTAAATTTATTTGATTAAAGCTTTTAAGCATTTCTTATAGGATAATTTCATTTCTCGTAAATAATCCTTTATTTAATAAAAAAAAGACTCTTACTTACATTCCTTAATTCTGTAACATTTTATCATTTTAAAATATTTTCTTCTTTCTTCTTTATCATTTTGCATATAAACATATTTCGTATTTAAGTCATCAAGTGGTTGAAGGTGAGAATTGGTCCAAAAAGTCAGTGAGGGATGGCAGAATAATAAAAAAAATATGTTTTAAACAGATTTATATATGGATGAAAGCAGCACAAACATTTATTTTTAGCATAAATACCATCTTGTTACTCAGCTCCAAGTAAGAAGAGGAATGGATGACTTTGTTAGTCAAATTCATTGGAATTACGTTTGTTTCCTATTTTTTGTTTGTCTCTCTATGAAACTGACTGTCATTCGTTCAGTTTACCTTTATCTGTATTTATCAACATCAGTGTCTACCCAGACTCTATTTAAGTTTATGTAAAATTCAAATAAAAACAAATATACAGACTAACACCCATACATGCATATGTACATACTTACATGTGTACATACATACATAGAGAGATACACTTACATTTTAGATTGTCACTGTGTGTCTGTTTGTCTGCGATAATGATGCAAAAAGAGAGATAAATGTTTTTATAATAAAATTATGCACATACATTTTGGCCCAAGGATATGCTGGGCTCAATTCAACTCAGGAATTTTTGTGTGTATAAATCTGTGTGTGTGTGTGTGTGTGTTTAAGTGTGCATTAGTATGAATGTAATTTTTTTTAACAAAAAATGCTTTCACTTTCCCATTTCTATATACTGCTGTTTAGTGTTTGTGTGTATGTTTGTGTGTGTGAAGACCCAGTGAACATATATTGCTGACATACCAGATATCCCAATAACTTTCAAACTTTCTCAGACCATTAGATTCAGACATTTGTCACAATGTTCTAAATTTTTTTCGGTATGCGGCTTCTGCAAATTGTCTAAATCCTTCAGTGATTAACAGCGGACCATTCTGCATATTTTCGGGAAGAAATTTAATTATGCTCATTTCTCTGCTGCTTTTTGGACTCAAAGCCGAAGATTAATACAAGAAGTGTTAGAGTCTGTTTTTTTTGGCAAAAGAAGCTTAATATATTCCTTTTGTTTGCTTACAGTGATAACGATACACGTCGAATGCAAAGAGAATTTTGACATATTGTTACACGTACTCTCATCAACTAGGATGATGTTGATTCAAGTACACGCAAATAAAAGATATGTTTGTAGAATGGTTAAGAAAACAAATATTAAAAAAAATATTATGTTTTCAGAAACAAATGTGTGGTCGTTGAAAACAAGTTATTGTTATTTTAATTATTTATTTTTTTACGGTGAGCAAAGTAATGTTTGAATTTAATAATTACATTTTTATATTCATCAAAAAGTGTGATATGGTTAGAGTTTAACAATATAGTTTTGTTAAAAACTTATGACTGCAACATAATTTTTGTTATTTTTTAAAAATATTATAATGTACATAACAATATAATGTTATCCAAAACCATACTATTTTAAGTTTTTATAAAAATCTTTTTCAGAAACATCTTCTGTCAGTTCAGTGTTTCGTTTGTAAGCTATCAGTAGTGCACGCGTCGTCTCGTCTTAAATAAATAAATAAAGTACAAAGAAACAAAAGGGTAGATAAATAAAGACAACATATATACGTACATATATATATATATATATATATATATATATATATATATATATATATATATATATCTTTATACGTGTGTGTATAAGAGATAAAGAGATATATATACATTTTATTTCAACAATATTAATTTATTTTTATTTCGGATTTAACGCACATTTGTTTTAAAGAAGAGATCTACCAATAAATATATGATTGACAAACAAAATATTATTATTGTATTAAATAATACTGTTGTCGTATTTAATAATATTATTGTAATATAAGAACATGGTATGTTGAGTCTCAATTATATTTTAGTCACATCTAACAATAGTGTTGCCATATTTACAATAATAAGATTAGGTGTTACAAAGTTCATTGTTTTTGTTGATAATATTATTATTAACTCAGATAATAATATTATTAAAAGTTTGCTTTTCTATTTAAAATAATATGATTTAACTACAACCACATAATTCAATCATAGTATGTTGCTGTTACTTCAACCATATTTTTTCTTTGCGTGTAGCAACGTAATGTGTGTGCCCCAGCCGTTAAAATTGTAAAATTTTTTAATTTATTGTCAATTTTGGATAATTAAAATAAAAATTTTGTAATTTATGGGAAAATTTTAAAAACTTTCGTAATTAATGTCAATGGTGTGGAGTGATGAGGGTAATCGATGGTTTGTACATAGAAATGTACGTGATAATGATGTTGTGTTTTGTTGGGTGAGCATTAGTGTGAGATAAGAATGGTTTGATGTCCGTCAGCCCATGTACATAGTTCATTATGTTGGCACGTAGGCTTCTACGTATGTTTTTAGTTTTTATTTTAATTGCAGGATTATTTAATTAGTTTGGTAAAAAGTATGTTTGCTGGATAGTCATGAGGAAATCTTACCCACACACACATACACATAAGCATACACTCTACCATTATTTTGTTTTCAGTTCAGTGCAGTTTTTTTTCTCTTCAACTAGAAAAAGTATAAATTTTTACTGTTGGGGATTTTGTCTTTGTTGGCTTTATTTTTAGTACGATAAAGAAAATGTGTGTGCATAAATAAAAAAAAAATGTTTAAAGTTTGTTTTATGACATGTGCCCCATAAAAATTCTCAAAGAATCATCTCATCATCTTAATGGCTTAGATGTGATTTAGAGAAATTTTATTTGTAAATCATTTAAGCAAAAAAAAAAAAAAAAGAAAGCAGAAACTGTTTTCAGAAATACATAAATACATAAAATATTCACTTGTTGATTATGCTGCTGCATTGTTAAGTTTGTATTTAAATATTTATGGGGTAGAAACAATTTTTTTTTAACGAATGTTGGCTGCCACATTGAAAGATGATGAACTGTTGAGAAGCAACGGTTCGGTGATTTTGTGTTATCCAAAGAACTATAAATTCTTGTAATAAATTTTTATATTATTTCTTATCGTATTTAAGTTATTGATCCAATAGAGACTAAGAAAATTGCTTTAAATTTTATACGTGGATGGAGAGCTTAAATTTGAATTTATCAACTTTGCTAAATTTGACAGGAGTTTTCAACGTTTTTATCAGTTTTAACATATTGTGTAGTTCAGTCAGTATGAACTTAGATTTTCAATTCTCTAGTAGTCTTTAATGAATATAAACATTTTGAAGAGGCGCAAATTTTTTTTGCACTTCTCCGTGCCTCATCTGCACCAATGCCGTGTGCCTAATTAGTGCTCAGGTAGGTACAAATAGAAAACTGCTCACCAAAAGTGCATACAATTCTGCATCACTAGGCATAGGTAATGGTGTAAAACTGAGCAAATAGCTAAAAAGTTTGCTAATAGCTATGTCAGCCTAACTATTAAAGCACTAACTAATTTGGTTTTGTGCTTTCATTAGAGATATACAAATGATTTGTTATGCGTGAGCCACACATTAGTCACGTGTGAGTCACACATTAGTCACGTGTGAGTCACACATTACTCACTTGTGAGTCACTATTTAATAAATTCTTAGGGTTTCTAAAAAATCTACTTTTAGATAATTCGTACCCGCAAGTCATCAATGGCAGGCAATTTGTCAAGAGCATGCGTGAATAACAAATCATATCTTTGTGCTTGTTTTGTTGGTTAAGCACCGTTTATATGCATTTCGTTCTTGCTTTGGTTGGCCCGTATGAGCTATAAAGGTGCATAGACACATTCGAATTGTATTAATATGTTCACAAAAGTTGTCCAGTCTTACCGTACACAGAAAAAATTATTATTGAATTTTTTAAAATTTTTTTTTCAATTAAGCTTTGAAAAAATAATATTTTTAATTAATTTTTAATTGAATGTATGTATATTTTAATTGAATTTACTGCTCTATAAAAAAAGTGTTATCAACAGGGCTTAACTCAGAATACTATGAAATTGTTAACAATTATTGTATGTAAATAATGTAACTTTTGTTTTTATGTATGCCACATTGTTTTGAAAAAATATTTTCAATTAAAATACCCAATTAATCTTTTAATTGATTTTGCTATTTTATATGGGAGAAAAAACTACTCAGCAGAAATTCTTTTTTTCTCTTTTTTCAGAAATAACAAGCAAATGGATAGACCAAATATGGTCAAAAGTTCGTACATTGGCGGTATTTGGGGTTCGATGCAAATGGTCTTGCGCAATTAGATATGGAAAATATCGTAGCCTTTGTTTAAAATTCAATCAAAAAATACACACAATTAATTCAAAGAAGAGCTACGATATTCTGCATTTACAATCACGCAAGACTATCAAACACCGAGTACGGCCATTATACTTTTGTGCTCCACTCGAACGTCAAAAACCACACGATACATCAGTTAGGTTTATGGTACAATACACAAATGTTTCCATTTATGGAAATTATTTATACATGCAAACATATGTACATAACATTATTTTTTATATTTTTCTGCTATTAATTTTTTCTATATTTCAATTACCATTTTAATTAAATCTTTAACATTTTTTAACTAGTTTCTTATCGATGAGTTAATACTACGATTTTCGTGATTGGTTGAAAACTGATTAATTTTTTAACTGAATCTTTGTACTTTTTAATTGAATCTTGTTTTTACCTTTTTCTGTGTAGCTACAACTTTAGCAAATATTGTGGAGTCCCTGAAAGCTATATATATTTTTTTTAATTTTGCTCGAAAAAATAGTTTTTTTGGCATAAAATGCTAATTATATTTATTAAGTGAACTCTTAGTTGGATTTTTTTAAATATATCAAGCACCTTTTTAAATTTTGTCGTAAATTTAATTTTTCAGTAGAAAGTTTTTTTAAATACAGTGAACTCGCGATAATGTAAACTAATTAAAACCAAGGTAAATCACGTTATCGAATTTGTTCACATTTTCGATTGTAAAAATTTAAGGTGTACTGTTGTATTTTTTGCCTACAAAATGTTAGAAAATATTGAAATGTTTACAAAAAAAAATAAAATTAAGTACACTAATTCATTGTACAACTATTAGCAGTAAAAAATAGAAGTTCACATTAATGGATAGTTCATTATATAGGACTTTCACATTACCGAGAGGTCACTGTATTAAAATTTGTTTTTGTTCGAAAATTGTCGCTTACGATAAAAATTATACAGCCTGTATCTCAAGAGTTTTCAACAATTTTGGAATTTTTATAATTCTAGACTATGGATAGGCTCATAAAATTCTAATATTAATAAAAAGGTATATTTTTGATAACATGTCGTCCACGATAAAATCAAAATTAAGGCTCGATAAAGTTAAGTGCTGTCCCCATATCTGAACAGCTAGTTGGCCAAAAACTGATTTTTTGAGGGAGCACTGATTTTCAAAATCTTTGCAGGCCCATAAAAAAAATTCGTCACCTAAGTCGCCAAGCTACTGGGTGTCTGATAATACAGGATGTCTGGTAGCAAATTTATATTTTTAAATACAATTATTTCAAAAAGCAATAAACGGTGTGGAGGGAGGGTGGTTCCGTTGGAATTATTCATTGTGCAAATATTTGTTAGTCACGATGTCGCAGTAGTCGAGTGAGCATCGCACGTTCGCTGTGGAGGCATTTTTTAAGAGTATTGATTCTTACGTAATTGTTCATTGGCAATTTTGTTCAAACTTCGGTATTCGGCGAATACGTAAATCCTGAGTGCAGAGATTCCGCGCAACTGCTTCGGCTATAAATATCTCATGTCGAGGGCACAGTCTATCTCCAAGGAATGCCGAAAACATTGAACAGCAGCCTCACTTTGACTTCCAAGAGTGATTAAGCATGAAATTTTAAAAAAGGATCTGAAGTTTTATTCTTTTAAATTCAAATTGTTCAAGAACTGAAAGAAGGTGATTTTGATTTACGGAATATTTTTTGTTATACGATGTTGGAGTGTTTTCGCACTGCAAGTCTTATTTTTTGGAGCGACGGGGCTCATTTTAATTTGAACGGCCAAGTCAACAAGCAAAATTGCTGTTAATGGTCTCCAAGAACCCGCATCACATATAAAAAACCATTGCATTGCCTCAGGCCATGCCAGGCGCCAAATGTCAGCGGTGAAAATTATCGAAGCAAGATTACGGAGTTGTTTTTGCCAAACCTGCAAGTTCATCCATTGTACTCTTCACACACGTGGTTTCAACATGATGGGCCAACTGTACCCACAGCCACAGTTTCGATGAATTTGATGCGGGAAAATTTCCCCTAAAGACAGATCAGTCCCTTTGGGGACATCCCATGACCACCATCCCATGTATTTTTTTATGGGGCTACCTCAAAGAGAGGGTTTATAATGACAATCTCTAATCTCTTGCAGCTATAAAGGAAAATATTCGTCGAGAAATCAGCTCAATTGGACTACGTTTGCTGCAGCGTGTGACGCAGAACACAAGGCTCCGTTTTGAACAGTGTGTTTAACTCAACGGAAGACATCTGGATGACATACTCTTTCAAAAATAAAATTCGCATTTTTAGTCTATCGTTTAATTCTCTTAATAAAATTTTGTGTCAAGTATGTATTAAATTTTTTTTAAGTTTGAAGATACAAATCTGTACCCCATTTCTGTAATGTGTGAGAAGTTCTCGCATCGAGAAAAGTTAAATAATTGTAATTGTTTGTCCTATTTGAAACAGGGTTACTCACATACAAATTTATATAAACTTACAAAAAATATCAAAAAATACAGTTTTTTCTTACTCACCCTGTGTTTCACAGGATGATAACATATTTTTCGACTCGGAAAGTTCTTACATTCCTTACAGAAACGAGGCACTGCTACCACACACCCTGTACTATCAAATCTATACAGTTATGATCGTGTGGATTTTTACTGTTGCACAGTGTTATTTAAGCCTAGTTCAGACTATTATACAAGTATTAATACTTTTCTGGAAAATGCAGCTCTGACACGTTGAGTTGTTATTGTTTTTTTTGAAATTTTTGAAACAAATATAAGACCAGGGATGCATTTTCGTCAAAAGTATTAACACTTGTATTATAGTCTGAGTGGCCCTTTACGAGTGCTAATAATTAATTAATAATTAATTATTCGAAAATTATGTCGCTTAAGTTTTTTTAGAATAGAATACTTTGAAAATTAAGCTTGTTTTTGTGGCTAACCAAATGTCTATATGCATTTTGTTCCCACTTTTGGTAGAATTCAACTTCAACTTTGGGTTTGTATAATTTTTTGGTGGGATTTAATCAAATAATTTTACCATAAAGTATTAAAATTATAACTTTCAAAGCCAATTTTAATAAAAAGCAAAAAAAAAAAAATATATTGCATTTAACTACTTTTAATAGAATATTGTCTTCTTTCTTCTGCTCATGTCTGACTTCTGGAATAACATAAAATTTGCATTTAAAAAGATTTGATTTCATTGTATTCCTTATTTGCATTGTTTCATTCCTTTTCTCTGGCTCCTGTGCTTTCATAATATATTCCATTGAAGGAAATCTTATTCGCGTTTTTTTTATTATCATCATTGTTAAAGGAGTGAAAAAGAAATTTACATAAAAATACCATCAAATACTTTTGACAGCAAACAGAAGGAAACGTTTTTGTATGTTCATGATTAAAAATATCAAATGGAAGAGTTTTAAGAATAAATACTTTAACGAGCATAAGTTTTAATCAAAACTTTTTAAAGCTTGAAATATAAGTTTAGTTTTACAGGAGTTCATATCAATTTTATGTTGTTGGAGTTGATGAAATTTAAAAATTGGAAAATGCTATTTAATATCTGATTACAGATCTCTGTTGTTGGTGCATTTTTAAATATATTTTGGTTCTAAAAAATTATAGTAGCTGGTGGTCCCCAAATCCTTACCGTGGAGAACTCAACGAAGGAATCAAAGTGTGATGGTAAACTCAATAATAAAAATGTTTTTTCACAAAATCATTTGTATTAGGCTTATTCGTGTATATTTTTTTAGCAATATAAAATAAAATATCGGGTCTAAACACAACAAATTTAATGAGATATTTTACATATTTACAGACTGACAGTCCGTTGTCAACTCAAATAAAAAACAACTTCGCCCTTAAGTTATTACTCTCTTTTTATTTTGCTTTTAATAAACAAGATTTTATTTCTCAAAGTCTCGTCATTTTAGTTAAATTTTTTTAATGATGATTTGGTCATTATATCGACGCTTTTTGGATCATTTTAAATATAGAAAACTTTTTTTATATTCATTAAAATTTTTATTCTTGCAGTTGTTGTTTCGTTTTGTCAACGATATTTGTTAATTTTCCGCTTGTGATTTTTTTATCGTCTCTTATTTTGTAGTTTTTATTTTTTAATTTTCTTCTCTGTGGTTGGCCCATCATTATTATCATCAACGTCATGATTGTCAACATGTTTTAGGACTGGAGTCGCCAGCCATCACTGTCTGTCTGTCTGTCTGTCTGTCTGCGGTATGTTGTTTTTGTGTAATTATCTGCTTATAGTCAACATCGTTGTGTAGTTTTTTTTCCATCTCTCTAACAAAAAGGATGTTTATTTATTTATTTTTTTTTCTCTTGCTTAAGAGATTTTTTTCTTCCTCTTTTTTTTCTAACTAAGTACGACTATAAAGAGATTTTATGTAAAATGTTAAACTTGCAGTTTGTTGTTGTACGATATAGTTGTCAGTTTAGGACTGTTTATATTTTTGTTGGCTGGCATTTAAGCAGCTTAAGTTTGTTACCAAAGCATTGGCCATCATTTCACATTTCCGTTTCCTTTTGATGGTTTTGCCTTATTCTGTGCTGTGTTTTCTTCTTCTTTGCGGACTCACTTTTGAAACGGATGTAATTTTAGTTGTTTTTTTAATGAGCATTTTAATGATAAAATTAAGCTCACTTTTTGCCTTCTAATTAGTTTCATTATAATTGCTTAATGTATTAGTTTGAATAGAGAATTGAAAAAAGTTAAAGTATTTGCGTAATGGAATGTTCACATACATATCTGTATGTATATGTTGGTATTTGCAGCGTATGATTATTATTTAATTGTTAATTGCTCATACGTATGTGTTTGTGTGTGTGTGTGTGAATTATTATTAAAAGGTCTTTGAGTCTTGTTATAAATACAAAAATATAATTACTTTTACATACTAATAAAATGAAGTATAATGATGAACAAGGCTTACTTATTAGGACATTTTGTACATTTAATCAGATAAAATAAATAAGAAATTAAGAAATTTTCAAAGACAGTCAGAAGTCAAGTAATCTGAAGGCATTTATTTGAACGCATTACTTAATTTGAATTTTTTTTTTTGGATTTTTGACTTACAAGTAAACTAATTTAAGAAGTTATATTAATGATAAGAGAACCCTTCACAGAGTCTTGCATGGTTGCCGGCTTACATCGGCATATGGTCTGGCAAAAAAAAAAAATTAAATAAAAAATCAGAACGTTACAGACACTAAGTTCTTTCAATACAAAGCTATTCAAGGCAGCGAATATTGAGTTACAAAATTGGCCAATAGCTTTTGACACTATAAGGTTGCATGAACAAAATTCATCAATGAAGTTATTCAACTTACTCATTCAACAAAATACAAACTTCACTAATATCAAGCCTTATTTTAAATTTTATCGTAAGCGACAGCGTTGTCAACTTTTAAGTTTCAAAATGCACCAAAATGGAGAAAAAAGCGCGCCATTTACAAAAAAACTCACCAACCTTAAAATTCATGTATATCATATATTCTGTACATAACTTTTTAAAGAGAAATAGGAAGGATTCAAAACTAATAAAAGATCAGTATTTGTCATTTTATTCAAATATTTTTAAACATTTTTTTTATCAGAAGTTTGCTTAATATTTTCATATTAAAAATATAACAATAATAAAAGCAAATAGCCTTTTGTAATTTACATATGTACCATACATGGGCGTACTGCAGTAGAATTAATATTCCAGTAATAATAAATTTTTACTGATCGTGATGTTTTGTAAGCATCATTACTATCAGGAGGTTGGTAAGTTTCACAACAAGAATTTCCCCTTTTTAACCCATTGTTGTGTTAAACTTCCGTTGGTGCCACCAAAAATTAAAAAAACGCACCGAAATTAAAAAAAGTGCACCACGCACCAACTAAGGAATTTTTCGCACAATAAATTTCAAAAAGCTCCCAAAATGGTGTGAAACGCACCAAGTTGACAACGCTGGTAAGCGACATGTTATCGAAAATATATGTTTTTATTGAAATTAAAATTTTATGCGCCTACCCATAGTTTTGAACTATCACAATGTCAAAGTCGTTGATAAGTTGTAAGTTTTGTCACTTACGATTAAATCGAAAGTAAGGCTCGATATTATAAACGTGAAATTAAGTTTGGTGGTTTGTTTTTGCTACGCTTTCACGCCTAAACCACTAAACCGATTTTGAAAATTCTTTCACCATTACTAGCGTCAAATATCGCTTATTTCTTTTTACTGTTCGGAACCGGTTTTTTGTATTTGTTGTCTTGCTGTCTTCTTTCTCATATAAAAATGAGCATTCTATCCTTGACACTTTGTAGTCAGTATTTTGCTGCGCTGAATGGGTTTAATGCCAATCAAAATATTATACATGTATAAAGACTTTCATCACACTTTTCGAGAAAGAAATCTAAAGACAATTGTTTCGACTGCCGAAAAATCTAACATAAAGTGGCATTTTATGTTCACACCATCACACCTCAAATAACACGAATATCACAAGTATAAAGCAAACAGCTGTTGGGAATTAATATGCCTACATTAATCTTTGACTTCTTAGACAACGCTGTGGTTGTACCGGCCGTTGAAAATAGACGGTGCTTAAAGAAAGTGATTTAAATAAAATACAGAAGAAGAAAATACGATAATTTCGCTCATTTTCAGACATGGCTTGAAAGAAAAATTATTCAATACGATAATCATATTCAATATTTATAGCCGATTTAAGCATCAGTTTTGTTAATATGTTTATTACTTGATTTTGTAATAATTCAACTCTGATCAGATGAAAAGTATTATCGTTTAGAAAATTAAAAAAAAAAAATGGTCAAGTATTATGGGATGTCAAATTTTCGTCGTATTATTTACCATTCGTTATGAATAGGGAAACGATTTTCATGCATTTAAAATCACATTTTATGTACATAAAATAGACATTAAAAATAAAAAAGATGTGCTTAAAGCTAATAAAATATGCATTTATTAACTCCTTTTCAACATTAAAACTTAAAAAAAATCAGCTTAATTGCTTTTTTAACAAACATTTGGTCATTAAAACACAAATAGCTCAGCTTCAACGCCTTCTTAACAAAAATATTTTGCCAATCATATGGAATACAAAATAGGTTTAAGTCAAACTTTTATTTAAGTAAATGAATATTTGCTTTGTAAGTCCTCGTCCACACAGTGAAACATTTGCTGCAAAATATTTTTGGTTTCTCTTTTGAAACTGCATTCGTGTCCACATTGTGAAGTTTTTGTTTTGCAGGTTAATACATTTTCTTATATATTTTTTTTGAGAATGAGGCGAGAATGACGTACTCAACAAGAACTTCGTGTACATGAAACAAAGTACCTTTTGCTATTCCTCTTTCCCCTCTCACAATAAACTCAAATGTTTTGCAGCAAATGTTTCACTGTATGGACGACGACTTACGTAAATGAATATTTGCTTTGTAAATTGACAAAAACACTTTTATTTTTCTGAAAAAAAAAATTTTATTTAATATAATAGGTTTGTTCATTTACTGAAAATTATTACGATTTTTTGTTACAATTGTTACTGGAAAGTGCTCATTTACTCGAAAAGTTTGCAAGGGGAGAGCGTCAAAAGAGAGAAAAAAATTTAGAGACAAACAAATTACTAGTAAAATTTTTACTTGCAAGAATTATCCAACCACCTGTTGTGTGTTTTGTTGTCAAATAAATTATTTAAAAAATATTTGAAAAAAGAAAACTGCAAAAATGTGCATTTCTTTCTTAAAAAACATGTTTACGTATGAAAAAAAGCATGTTTCTTAATTTATTGTTTTTCTTCCATTAAGTCACATAAATTAAATTTTAATGGCAACCAATTTTGTTTGTATCTCATGTATGATCAGAGATGGAAAGTCGTATTCCCTTATATGTTTATGGAATAAAATTAAAAGTATAAAAAATGCATAAAAATGGTAGATATACATGAAAATGTGTGAAGAATTTCATATTAAATATCAATTTGTTAAAAAAAATTGCAATTTAAAATATTATCAATCATACAATACATCAGAAAAAGTACAATTGTATCATGATTTCCATCCATAGTTCTGGTATGAATAACATTGTCTTGCAAGTTCTTACAAGTAACGCGTTCATTTACTTTTTAATTTTTGGGATACTAATTTTGTAAGTTTCTACCTTACTCTCTCCTTGCAATTTTCTACTGGGAAAGTAAATGAACAGACCTAATATTAATGTCCCACGTCAGTTGTTGGTGCATTTAATGCTGCTAGTTAATTTGTGCAATATTCAGTTTCTAAATTTTCGCTTGAACTATAAAATATTGAATTAAAAAACTATTTTTTTGAGCTTTAGGTCAGTTTATACTAAATTTATTGGTTCAATATTTCGTTAACCTTCGGTTAACTTCTTCAGGATTTATATTGTTTCTCGTTTTTTTGATATTTAGTTTTTTGATATTATAATATATATTATAATAATATATATTATTATTATATATGTATATATTATTATTATATAACCGAAGGTTAACGAAATATTGAACCAATAAATTTAGTATAAACTGACCTAAAGCTCAAAAAAATAGTTTTTTAATTTAACTTAAAAAAAAGGTCGAAAAATTAGATAAAAATATTTATAAAATATTGATGCAATTTATTGCATGTTTTTAAGTCTATACTTTTTTGGTTTAATTTTATCTTATTTATTTTTAATTTCTTCATTTATTCTACCTTTTTAGAGTACACATTTTTTTACCGCATCTTCAATTAATTCAACTTTGCATGTTAAACAATTAAAATCATATAAATGAGCTATAAAGTCAACAAGAAATACATACTACTCGTATGTGTGTAAAAATATCAATTCAGTGCTTAAGATTTTTTAGCTTTTAAATTTTCTGAACTTTGTTAATAGAAATAAAGTATTTGACAGCCTTCAACCACGCTCCCCATCTAGTTAATAACGGTTGTGTGGGTGTAGTCGTATCCCTAATATTTTCTGAAAGACTGCAACAGGTAAAGCAGCTTTTAAAAACTCTTTCTATCCACATTAAATTAATACGGAATCAGTAAATAGTGCAAAAAAAAATTACTTATACAGTTTTGGGCTGAAAAGTGCTCTTATCCCATTCTTATTTTCAACGGTGTTGGTATTTTTTGGCGTAAGCCAAGGTATTGCATTTAATCAAAAGGAAAAACTACATCTGATTTATTAACAAACCATTTTTGGTTTGACCTAATTTCTAGTTATCTTTCTTGTAAATTAACCAGACAATTACATTTTTTAATATGTACCTTTTTAATTCTTTTTGTAAATGTTTCTTCTACCCTCTTTGTATATTCTAAAAAATAAGTTATTTCTTAAATATTTAAAGTTCTTTTTAATGCTGTTTCAATAATCGATAGTTACATTATAAATTCCTTAAGGTTTTCGTGTTTTTTTGCTTTATCGCCCAGTTAAGCATCTTATTTTTCAATATTTCTTGAAATCATCGATTGTGTTGACCTTGTGTTGACCTTTAGCATAAAAAGTAGTACAAATATTTTTAGTTGAATTTCTTATGAAACTGGGAATAACACCTTTGTTTCGGCAACAAATTAGAAACGTTATTGTTGCCTTACATTTTATAACTTTTTCACTGATATTCTTATACCTATTAATTGTCCTTCTCGTCTCATTATTTTTTTAAGTATTCTATATCCGTTTCCTCTATTATTGTTTTCTTCTTTTCTTCTCCTCCATCTGTTATTATTTGTAAATTGATTTTCTCTTATACTTCTTTATTTATTATGGTCTCTTCTTTCTCGTATTCTTCTAAATATATTGTCTTCTCTATTGCCATTGATATAATGTCTTTCTTGATATCTTGTGAAATTATTGCTAACAGCTTGCTCATATTGATAATTTCTTCTATTATTTCTATTAAAACTGCTTCTGTTGTTATCACATTGGAATCTGTTGTATTCTGTTCTTCTTTCTTGATGAGTTCTATGGTTATTTATATCGAAATAATCACTATCCATCACTTCTTGTTTACGGGCTCACAATTATATTATCAAATATTTTTATCTAATATTTCGATCTTTTTCTTATAATATAAAATTAAAAACTACTTTTTTTCAGCTTTAGGTCAGTTTATATTTCAATTTATTAGTTCAATATTTCGTTGACCTTCGGTTAACTTCTTCAGGATATACATATATTGTTTCTCGTTTTTGATATTAATTTTTTTTTGATATCTAATTTTTTCTTTTTCCTCTTTTCTTTTCAATTATAAATAATTTTTTACAATTTTCAAATAACAAAGTGTGTCATAAAAATTATTTTTAAAATGTTTTGGTAATAAAACAGAATAAGTATAACATCCTTTTTCACAATGTGTGACTAAGAGTTAACGTGAGCTGTAACTGACGGTTCTTCATACAAAACTTGCCGTTAAAGTCCCTGTTAGCTTTTAGTTACACATTGTGAAAAGTACTGTAAGTCTACAATTTTTAAAAATAATTTTTATGACACACTTTGTTATTTGAAAATTTTAAAAAACTATTTATAATTTAAAGGAAAAGAGGAAAAAGAAAAAATTAAATATCAAAAGAAACTAAATATCAAAAAACGAGAAACAATATATATACTGAAGAATTTAACCGAAGGTTAACGAAATATTGAACTAATAAATTGAAATATAAACTGACTTAAAGCTCAAAAAAATAGTTTTTAATTTTTGCAACTAATCAAAAAAACACCAACATTTCTTTTATAGCATGAAAAGAACTAACAAAATGTATTAAAAATATGCATTTATAATGAAATATGCCAAAAATATGTATTTATTTTAAAATATGCAAAAATATGCACAAACAAATCCATGCCATTTTGTTGCAAAATTTGTTGATTCGCAAATATGTATATTTTATTTACGTTGAACTACAACCAGCAACAAAGGACATGTATTTACATGAAAATGCTTTCCCTAGTTATGACATTTCGCACTTGTACGTATTATTTAAATTTTTGACGTATGCATATTAATACAGAGTATAATAGTCTGAGTGGCTCTTAATCAATAAAAAAAGTTTTACACCAATTTAAATCAAAACAGGGCTTCATTTCCTTGGAATACGTTTACCTATAAATTATGCATTCTCGAGTGTTATTTTTATTGGCTTGCACGATAAGAACTTCAGCCTAATCAAAAAAAATAAAATTAAATTTTTTTTCTAAAATTTGTTATTTTTTTTGGTTAAATTTTTATGATATCTCTGAAAGTACGGAGTAACTTTTGAAACAACATTTGCAGCCCTTAAGGTGATTTTGTGGTCGAGTTTCGGTTTTTTCCTTACTGAATAAGGAAACTTCTTCTGAAGTTATGCTACTATACCCGTATGTGGTAAAAGTGCCTGAATTTTTTACATTTTTTACAAAAAAAAAAATTAACGCAGATTTGTGTCCAGCGTTCCAAATAACTAAACAAACAACTTTGATTTTTAGCAAATGAATTTTTTTTTCGAAACTTGTAAAACGTTTTTTAAACTATGTGTATCCACATGGATATTCGTACTTTAGACCGAAAATAATAAGAGAAATAATTATATCACTCAACGGTTTCGAATGCAGAATCCATACGCTTAATTCATTAATGCAAATAAGAAATCATCAACAAGTCTAACTGAAAATTATAAAATAAAAATCTGTTTTTCATAAAGTCATAAAGTCCTGTTGCCAATAAATATGACTTTTACCACTAACACCAACACAAACGCAGCGATTTGAATATTTTAAGTCACCTGCAGAGCGTTTAATGAAAAGCAGCTGCTGCCGCAGTGTGTAAAAACAAAGTCCTACCTATGAAATTATACACATTAAGTATATACAAATATTTGCTGTAGTTTACCAAGTTAGTGTTAACAGGACTATGAAGTGGTTGTTGCTGTTGATAGTGGGACTTAAATGGCGTATACTTTATATTCTATTATGAGGTGTCAAGTGCTGGAGAAGATCACTACTGTAAACACTCGAAAATTATTTATGTGTGTGTATTGGTGTGTATATATTTTCCTTTCAGCATGTTGGTCGAGGGCTACGAAGAAAGAATTTCAGCACAGCGCGTTGGTTAAAAGTAAAAACATAAAACAAAGTGTTTTAAATAAAAACAATAACTTGTGAAAATGAAAATATCCTGCTGGGAACTAGAGTTGGGCTTTATGTTGTAAAAGTGTGCGTGTTTCTTTATAAAATTAAATGCAAATGAAACCCTGTGTTGTCTTCTAAATGAAATTAAATAGAAGCCAAAGCAAAAATTGCAACAGTATTTTCAAGTTTTTTCCTTTTACTCTGTGTATACAATTTCATTAAGTTTTTAAATATTTGAGGCCATAAATAACCAAGTGTTGGGAACAATGGTGAAACAGCAAAAAAAGAAAATATATTAAGCGACATTTAAATTTTATTCAAATATTTACGTTTTCTTTTGTTGTTACTTGAAAAGGAAGTTGGTATGTTGGCATATACTTCCGTTGGGCTTTTGGTTTTTATGGTCACTTTTTATTTATAGTCTACTTAAACTGTTTAAAAAAAACAAACTTTGCAAGATTTCTTAGAAATTGCAGGAAATCGAATCACATTTTGTAAAAGTTTTTAGTTATGTTCAAAATGTTTTTTTTTGATTCGAAGTATATACAAGGCAAAATGTAAAGTTCTTTGAATGTTAAAAGTAAGTTCATAAATTACTTTCAGTATCCTCGGGCATATTTAAGTCTCACCTATAGGTTTGTTTTTCTTTTTTATTTTATTTTATAATGCTACAGCACCTTTATTTTACTTTTAATTTTGTTTTTATTGGACAGTAGCGCACAAGTAAGTATGTCTCCCATTAAAATTGGTAGTGGCTCAAATTGCCGGAGGCCGACGGCAACACAAACGATAGGAATAGCAAAATATGCAAATTAGTCGAAAATGTAAATGTAGCGTCAACCACACAAACGAACAAACAAAAACAAAACTAAGTAAGAATGCCAATAAAAACAAGTTGTATATTCAAAAGGAAAATAACAATCACGAAAATAAGCTCGACATTCACACAGTGTTGCGGGAAAAAAGTTTCACATGGCAAAATAATTTTTCCATTTAAAATAATACATATTTAAATTTAATTGCACTAGAATGTATTTTAAGCAGGATTAATTTCTTCATCAAACTTAAATTTAGTATTTTCAATTCTTGTAGAATGAAATATTTTTTATTAAATACTGACATCATTACATCAGACATTTAACTTAAATTTTTAATGAAATGGAATATGAGAAATGTTTATACATATTGTGTACACAATTATTTATTTACCATTAATAAATGCGTTTGTAAGTATGATAAATAATTTTCTGTTTTTCTATTTTGTAAATTTTTTTTGTTTCGGTAAGCATGAGGTTATATCACTCTACCGAAATGTGCTTAACTAATATTGTTTATGTGAACTTAAGCTCAATTAAGAAATTATTCCTGATTAGCATTTAAGATAATATTAGAAATTAGTTTTGCAGTGCAAACATGTAAGTTGTCAAATTTTCTGGACGTTCATTTAAGGTATCTACACCCATCCAATCGTAATAGAAAGTACGCTGGGTTTTTGAAATTTTTACTGGTCACTCAAGTACACTTAAACTCTTTGTTAAGTGAGCGCTGCGTTGGCTCACAGCCAACTGCATATGTAATCGTGTGACAACTTCACTGACGTGTTTGGCATTGTTTAACTGCAATAAAGGAAGAGTTTCTCCTTTGTTTTGTAATCCTGGATGAAATGTGGTTGTACCACAACACATTAGAGACCAAACAGCAGTAAATCAGAGAGTTTTTTCTTAATACTTACATATAAATATATTAATTAAATTTAAAAGTGAATATGTTTAAATTTTAAATTTATAGTGACACATTTTTTTCCTTTCACACCACAAGAGCGCAACAGCCAATCAGTTCTTGGCTAGAATAAATAAATAAACACTAAATGCATAAGGTAGCTTAAGTCAGCTTAAGCAACTGTGCACTTACATATAAAACGTATGCTGCAAACTATAATGTACTTACGTAAAATTTTCGTCAAATTTCGTCAAATGTCATTTGCTTAAGCAAAGTGCCAAACTGAGCGCACATTCCTTACGAAAAAGACTCTTTGTGCATTTTTTAAGCTCCAACAAACAGCAAGAGATGGAAAGATGGAAAGATAAGGTCCAACAACATATAATGGAACTAAGTGTCAGAAATTGGAGGAAGAGCGCAGAAGACCGAAGCGCTTGGAATGATATTCTCTCCTCGGCTTAAGACCCACCAGGGTTGTAAAAAGCCTTATAAGTAAGTAAGTAAGTAAACAGCAAGAGAAAACAATCATTGCTTTTAAATATTTTTTTTATATTTTTTTTTTCATTTTAAACTCAGAAAATAAAGGATAACTTTCATTTTCACTTATTTTACAATATACATATACACACTTTTACTTGTGTATATTCACTCTTGTACTTTTTAGTAGGCAAAACAAGTAATAAAAACAATTAATAAGGTGATACATATAATTATTTTTAAATTTTTATTAGATAAGGACATTCCAGCAAGTTAATTTGCTTGAATTGCATTCATTTAGAAGTTATAAGAAGAAACACAATTATTGCAAAATTATGAACAAATAACTAGATGAGCAGCTATGAAATTTGTTTTCAAATTATTTTGTTGAAACATGTGTCGTTTGAGAAAAGATTTAATTTCGAATCACACTCAATTTGATATCGTTCCTGCGTGAAAGTCTTTTTATTCAACACTTATATTTCTTAAAACTAAGTAAGTAACTTTCTATTTTAACTGAGCTGGTGCAAGCTGTCACAACAGGCCACCAACCAAATTTTTCTGGCTATCTGTTAGATGGACGATACTCGTAAGGCATCAAGAGAGAAATTTAATTTCTAAACAGTTTCTATTTGTGTAATTTTTTTTTTATTATTTTTTATGTTTTGTCTAATTTTGTAATAAGAAAATTAATTTGTATAATTTTGTCTAAATTTGTAATAATAAATTAAACAAAACCATCTTTCATCAATGGAAACCCATATTACTAGCATCAAACATAACATGTTTTTTAATCCGGTTTTCAAACCGCTTTTTAAAATTCTTTCCCCAATAAAAAGTTCCATTGGCTGCGTCAAACATAACATTTTTCTTATCCAGTTCAGAACCGGTTTTTTTATTTGGTACGGATTTTGAATTTTTTTTAATGGAACGCCACATTACCAGCGTTAAACACCTATTAGTCTTTATCCGGTTCGGGACCGGTTTTTTATATTTGTTTCAGTGTTTTTCTGAAAAACTGTGTTTTATTCTTTTTTTTAACTTTTTCATCATGTTTGTTGCGGTTTTTTATTGTTTTTTGTGAGTAACAAATAAAAGTTATTTATAAATTTTAAGTATAGTTTCCAAGATATCAGATCAACGCAAACGGCAAATACTAAACCAGCTTATTGTGGTAAAAAAAACCCACCGCATTTTTTGAAGAAAAAATTTTTTTTCCCACATGGATAATGCAAGTATATACAAAAGTAAAAAAACTATGAATTAGGCTACGAATCTCTGCCTTATTCGCCTTTTTCTTCTGATTTAGTCCTGAGAGACTATTTATTGTTCAAAACCGAAAGAAATGGCTCGGTGGAAACAGATTTTAATCGAATGATGAAATCATCTTACAAGTAAATACCCATTTCGATGACTTAGACCAGTCCAATTGTTTTGGACAACAAGTTCGAAGGACACTACTTTGAAAAATTTAAAGATTAACACAATTTAAATTTATGCAAATAGTGCAAAATAGTGATAGGCCAGAGGAATTAAGAAAATTGTTCAACATTATAATTATTTACTTGACCTTCACATAACTCATAATTATTACATACATGAATAAAAATAAGGTTTTTAGCCAAGTATCCCAATTAAAGATGCTTTCATCTGACTGATTAAAAACCGAAAACCTTAAAATATTAAATTTGTTCTACTGTGCCGGAATATTTATAGTCAAACGAAAAAAAAGTCCTGAACATCGAGCGTATGTATGAAAAGGTGGCATGAATTTTGCATAAAATTAACAAGGTTAAAAAATAAATGGCAAAAAATGAATCTTTTGCATGTTGGCAATTCAAAGTTAACCATCGTTTTCATTACGGCAGCAGCGACATTTACAAAAACACACTCTTACCTGCTCCACTCTCCACTTGAGTTTTTTGTTGTTGTTGTTGCCCTAAACGATTAAAGCCGCTGCTGTTTTTCCAAAAAGGACTAAAATGATATCGACAGCCACAGGGTGTTAGTAAGAGGGCGATAGAGAGGGCGAGAAAACGTGTAGTGTTAAGATAATTGAATTCATATGCATCAATGGTATGATTGCGTTAATGTCCAAAGGTATGCATTCGTATTCCTTGCACCCTAAATCCTTATGTAAATGTAAATCTGTATGGTTGTGTGTGTGTGTAATTGTATTGGAAAGTTTGTTTGCGGTTAAACAAATTGCAATATATTTTTGCATACAAACGTGCATATTTTAACGCAGTCCTGTTTTAACGGAAATTAAACAACACTTTTTTTTGTTGTTGTGAGTATTTTTCTTATACACACACACATTCGTATTTTTGCATTTTGTATGTTTTTTGTGTGCAAGTAGGCAATGGAGGTGACATTCGTTTAAAATAGATTTTCAATTGTGGCTTTTAATCATTTTACATAAATTATTTTAATGAGTTTCAACATAAATTGAATTATAAGGGCTTACGCCTGTTATTTTTTTTCACCACATCCCTTCAGCCACTTTTTGCATACAAACATACGTATGCTAATAGGGAAAACGGTATGGTTTAATTGTTATTTTTTAATTAATTGCTGTTCATTTTTTTTAACGTCGTACTTTAGCTTCTCGTTATTTATTATCATGTTTGTAGGTTTGGGCAATTTTATATATAATATACATGCATACATATACATATGTATATGTACATACACATGTATACAATTATTGACAATTATTTAAGTATGAATAGACATAAATATATATTTAAATAAAAAAAGTACAACATACAACACAATAATCTAACTAAAATACAACTTAAGAATAAGGTTGTAAAAATGGCTGTAAGAATTATCGCCCAAGTTCAAATCACACGAAACAGCTAAAATGCTTATGAAAAAGTTTACAAAATTTTTATTTTTGGGGGCAGAAGATAAGGGGGTCGGAGCTAATTGCCCGCACCAGTGATTGATTAGAAACTAACTTCGTCAACTATAGACCAATTTTCAAAATACTTTTAGCATATGGAAGAGTTTCACTAATTTTTTTTAATGTTGGGAGGGCACTAAAGTCCCAATAGCAAATTTAGCGTGAAAAAAGTAGTTTTTTTAAGTGGTCCAAAGTGAAAATTTCGGATGGTTTTTCCATGACAAGTTCCCATCGTGTAAAACAGTACAAGTTTATTTTATATATTTGCAATATTATAACTGAATTATTCTTTTAAACAGAAGTAATTGCATAATTTTGTTTGTAACAAGAAACCAGTCGATAATTGTGTGGTGTGGTTTGGAGAGCTTATAATATAAAGTGAAAACATTTTCCGATATATTTTTTGTTTTTATATATACAAAAGAGGTATGTATTTTTTTGATTATAAATGTCCATGTCATTTATATTTCCGTTTAGAAAAAAATGTATTTTTTGGTTGTGCAATTGTATCTGTTTTAAGAATTGCTTTCTCTCCAATTTTTGTGTCGTCATATTCTATAACATGTGAATTGTTGAATATCTAAGAAATCAGCTGCTTAAACACTTCATATCAAATCTTTAGGTTACAAAGTCTAGCACCAAAAGGGATTTGTTCAATGCTTGATATGCAGAAACGGTTCAAAAAAAAAATTATGGTGTTATATTTTATATTTCATCAAAAGTGGTATACAAAATGGTGAAAAATTATGAAATAAATTAAAGCAATCATATCGAATTTTCATTAAAAACCTGTCGAAGAAGTAGATGAGAGCACATCAAACAAAGAAGGTGTTATAGTACACAGGCAAATCTTGGTATAACGAAATTAAACTTTAATGAAAATCCGATATAACGAACGATTTTTCGCAACAACCATATATAGCGAATATTGGTGTCTATTCTGAAATACATGGAAAACAAAAACAAAACTGTGTAAATGTAAAAAATTTGGTTTTGTTTCTCATACAAAATTAACCGTTTTTGAAAGAAAGAGAAACGAGTTGGTATTCTCACGTTTATTTCATTTATGAAATGCATGACAAACAAAAACAATTTTTGAAAATTTGTTTTTGTTTGAAAGTAAGGTTTCACTTCTTTGACGCGTTTTCCATTATAGGCCCCATTATTTTAATTTCATACCGAATATAACGAATGACAAAGAACAAATTGAAAAAAAACAAAACCTTTTCAGCAAAATTTTTCTAACATTTAGTACTATCTTATACAGCGAATTGTTTGATAAATGTGTGTTCCGCACAGCGAGCGGCAAGACAAATATCAAACAAAATCTACAGCAGCAACGTGAATGCAAAAAAGTGTGATAGCATTAGTTTGTATTTGGTAGTTTACTTAAAAAGAAATAATGATAATTATTATAACATTAAAAAAAAACTTTGCGATATAGCAGCAAATTTTTCGATAAAACGAATGGACCTGACATTATGTCGTTCGTTATATCGGGATTTGCCTGTACTTATAAATGTTGGTTGGATGATATTTTTCTATTTCCCAGTAAAGCTTCGAGATTTTTTTTTGGATGAAGGCACGGTGGACGGTGGATCTTGCAAACTGTTTATAAAAGGGTGCAAGGATCAAAACAATCAAAATTGAAATCTCTTGTGAGCAGTTGCTCCCCAGATAGGCTAACATTTGCCGCTGCAAGTAGTCGTTATAGGGCAGATAAACAAGTTGGTACCAACGTTTTTATAACCATAAATATGGGAGGCCACATGTTAATTATTTAAAAAAAATACGAAACGTCTGATATCACAATAATCTTTTATGTCTTTTTTGATTATTTCTTATTCTTTGTGTTTCCAGTGAATATTTACATATTTTGACTACACTAAACATAGAAATCAATTTATAGTAATTTAAGTTATTATGAATTGATTTTGCACATTTTATGTCAGAGTAATTGTTATATGAAAAGTGCCACACCCACTCAATTAAATTCGCCCATTTTTGGCGTGAGATCGTGCAAACTAAGTCATTAGTTTATAAAAATGTTTGCGCTTTTAAGTAAATACTTCTGAAGGGCAGCTACGCCTTTTCTCTCTCTTAATTTGGCCTTGGAACTACTGTGGAGAGGGAGAAGGGGTTTAAGTGTACCTGCAAAAAAAAAATGGATTATCAAATGGCCTTTGTCGTTTGTGGACCAATTTTGAAAATTTATTTTGAATATGGAAAAAGGTCCACTATTTTTTTTTAATTGTGGGCGGGGAAGCAGTGTTCCCCTCAAAAATTAATTATCAAATAATTTTGTCATTTATGGACCAATTTTAAAAATTCATTTTCCATATGGAAAAGCGTTCACTAATTTTTTTTTTAATGTAGGGAGAAGGGGAAGCAAATTTCCCGCCTTTTAGAACTGAATATCAAATAATTTCTATTTGCATATGGTAAAGGTCCATTATTTTTTTTGAAATGTTGGGTGGAGGAGAAGCAATCTGCCCGCCATAAAAATTTATTATCAAATTTTATTTTTGATGACACATGGAAAAGGTTCACTAAAATTGTTTTTATCTTTTGTTTTGGATATTATGGAGGTTGTGTGTGTGTCAAAATGCTCGCCCCCAAAGTTGATTGTCAAATATTTTTGTTATATGTGGAACAATTTTCAAGACTTGTTTTGTATATGGAAAAAGTATACTATTTTATTTTTGAAAATTGAGGGGGCAGTTAGAAGCAAAGTGCCCGCATGTAAAAAGTGAATATCAAATAACTTTCACATATACCAATTTTCAAAACTGTTTTTTCGTATGGAAGCGATCCAATAATTTTTTATTTTATTTTGTATTTGAAATGGAAAATTTCATTGTTGAGTGATTAGTTATTGTGAAGAAATACAAAAAAAGTGCACTATCGTACAAAAAAATATAAAGAATAACTCAGAAATATAAATTAAATAATTTCCAAAGCTTATGGGTATTTATTTATTAAGTACCATCATCCGAATTTGGATTGAATTATCGCCCAAAATTGTTTTTGGTTTCTTTAACATTTTGCGAAAAATTGGCCACTAGAATGTGTGGCAAAAAAACAAACAATTGTCGAGTGTAACGACAATCTGTATTTTATATATTCCAAATACTCCCAAAAAAATTGAGTTACGGGTGAAAAATCGGTTTTTTTTTGTACCCGTATGCAGTTATCAACATCTAATTAACTTGAATCCCAACCGATTTTAAAATTTTTAAATGAATTTTAAAAGAAAGGTCTTAATCTCACCTTTCGAACCATATATATTTTGTTTCAATAAATTTCATATATATGTACACAAAATACGCAACTTTTTTTAACCAAATATATTTTTTAGGATTTTTCATCACATTTCTACTTTGGATTTGTTCTTACTCAGTATTTGTATTGTATTGTAACCATACTGCTTATGATTTTATTTATAAAACGTAATTGAGTAAAAGTAATTCGCCGATTTGTTTTAAAAATTTCCTAAGAAATTTATTGAGTTATAAAATATTTTATTAGAGGACTTTTTTTTAAAACTAAAAGCATGATTTATTTCGCGTTTTATTTATAAGTTTTCTGAGTACTTAAGCTTCCAGAATGTTTACGTATACATGATTATTTATTTATGTCTGCAAAATAGTTTCAATAAAAACAATTACTTTACTGCCAAGATGGGAAAAATTAATTAAAGTGTAACGGTCAACAAAACTTTTTCTTTCGAATGCCGCAAACACAACACGTGGGAGGGATTTGAGTCATAGAAGTACTTCAGGTATCTATTTTATATTTGTAGTGCAGAAGTCCTTACAGCAAGTAAAATACAAGTAATAATAAAATGCAGAATATTGGCTGTGAAATATATTTTTAAGAAAATATGATGAAATGATGGCGAATATAAGAGGAGAAGAAAACAAATATACGACTAGTACTTGCAAACAGACATTCTATATGTATTTCTTTAATTCAAGCAAAAAGAAAATAAATAAAAAAGAAATATATAGCAGACACACACTAGAATTTTTGTAGAGGAGTGTTTCAGCAAAAGATTTTTTACACACAAACACTTACACTTGCTTATTCTAGCTTAAAGCAAATATTTATTTTACCATCTATCTCTTACTTTTTGATATAAAGCGATATAAAATTAAAATTGTTTAAAATACACACAATTACTTAGTAAAATAATATTATTTTTTAATTATCCTTATATATTTTTTATTATTCCTTTACAAACATGTATTTTGATAATAAAACAAAAAAAGAACAAACACTCTCCTTGACGACAATGAATATTTAATCCTTTTTTTCTTTCTTCTGAATTTAAACCATGATGCCAACGAATATCCTTGTAAATAAAACAATAGTAGACTTTATTGGGTGGATGTGGATAATTAAGTTCTCAATTGCCATCATTGGTAACGAGTCTAAGTACACTAGAGCATAGTGAATGTCCCGGTACACTGGCTTATTAGGGAACGTAAATACTTCATTCCTTTAATACAATAAAACATTTGCATACTCGTGCTCGTGCTCGTGAGTGTGCTTTTCCAACAGTAATTCAAATAGAAATAACAACAATTGAAATATTCGAGTGTGCAAGGCCAAGACTGCCATTTTATTAGGGATTTGTCCCCAAAGTTGGGGACATTTCATTTACTTTTTGGGATAAAAAATTTCGAAAGAGCACAGAGCATTTTATTTGGAATACTGAGAAATCTTTTAGACATTTTTTGGGAGTAAAATTGTTTTGAATTGATTAATCAGAAGTGCGGTATAAGCACAGAGAGTAGTCGAGTGATAGAATCTATTTTATTTTGAAAGCGTTATGCCCCATCCAAAAAATTTCAAAAAAGGTAATTTACGATTAATAACGAATAATAAACTTTACGAATAATAAACTTTATAGTAACTCCAAAAGAAAAATCTGCGTGAGGTGGATCTGGAGACCGGAGCGATGCCATCGAAATGTTGAGTTTTTTGAAATATTTTTTTTGAAATTTTCATTGTAAGTCTGCCATAACGTTGAATGAATTTTTATCAGGAGTAATTTCTTAATTGATCTTAAGTTCAGTATAATCAATTCTTATAGAATAAATTAATTAATGAGATTTTTTATAGAAACCTTAAACTAGTTTCTTTAGCTGGGGGAAATGTCAAAAAATTTTGCTGTAACGCACATATGTCTCTTTACTTGGACAGAAATTGTTGTCAACTTCAGCTATTTAACACGAATTTTTAATGAAATGGAATACGAAAATTTCTTAACGAAAATATTCGTGTACCTGAAAGCAGGTAAGTAGGAAAGAGAGCACAATTTCGCCTTACTAAACTGCTTTGGCATCACATAATTTTTGTTCGTGATGTCCCACTTGATAGCTCTCCAGGTATTTGATTCTGAATGCATCTAGGATGTACAGAAAAAAGCTCATACCTCATAGCTTTTTTATAGGTGTATAATTAAAAAATTTGCTTTTTTAAATAAGCATTTTATCTAATCTTAGATTAACTTCCAATACTTTATATCTTATTTTTATATTTATTATATATTAAACAAAATTTAAAAATATATTTACATTTATCAAATACTTTTTGTTCAATTACAGAATTTCTGCAAATTAGTCTAGAACACTACCCACTGGACTACCCAGGCACATTTTTATTTTCGTACACAATTCTATTAACAAATTAAAAGTCAAAACATGCAGTAAAAATTTCATTCAACTCCAAATTTGTATCCACGTCAGCGAGAGAAGATGCACTATAAAAAAACAGTATTTGAGTATAAACAGTCGAACAACTTCATTGTGTTTGTGTTCAATTTTGTCGTTTGCTTACATTATTGCATCCTCGTTAAGCAGAAGGGATGCACCGTGTGCTTTTTCGTGCTTCCGAAGCGCTTTTTTTTGTCTTATTGCTTTTACCATTTGGCAAGTGCATTTGTAAATATATCACTATTTTAATTTTTATTTAATAAAAAGGAAATTTATTGTATCATAAGAATTTTTGGGGATTCTTTTTAGTGTTATTGGGCCACACAAAATAAGTAACTAGTAGGCCTGTCTAAAGCCAACATGACACAAGCCACTGTTTGAAAACCGTTAGTTGTACTGGATGCCAGATTTCGTTTACAATTTATACAGCAAATCATTTATGTAATTTACTATTTTTACAATTAAGTTTTAACAAACAGGTGCAAGTTTAATTACAATAGGTAATAGTCGACATTTTTCATTAATTTTAACTCCATTGTAGGTAGAGGCTAAGAAAACTAACAGGGGAAAAAATTTGAAAAAAAAACGTTTGAAATTAATAAAAAAACAAAATGTAGGATGGAAAATAATTTTTATCGGAAGAAGAAATAAAAAGCTGTTTATAAACTACTAATTTCGAATAGAAAAATAGCGAAACATTTTATACTTTTCTCGTTTAGTCTGTAATGTATTGATATGAAGAATTATTTCATTATTGAAAACTAAACAAACATATTTAAATAACAAAACAAAAAAGTCTTAAGTATTACAAAAATAATCAATTTAATACAATGGTTCCCACTTTTCTGTTCGTGCACCACTTGTAGCTTTTTTTGTCGGGGAACTCTATCGTTTTGTAGGTTGAATTAAAAATGCAAAAAGCAAACGACAAAGTCATATCGGTTATTTTTATTAAAAATTTTATTGTAAAAGTTCTTAAATATGTTTAAAATGCACAATTTTTATTTAAATATGTAAAGCTCTCTCTCTCTTCTTTGACATGTTAAGGCTTCACTTCACATTGGAGATGAGCAAATCTAAAAAATGTATCAGTATATATCGTATCGATATTTTTGAGCAGTATCGATACTTAATTTTTTTTAAACATCGATATTTCGATATATCAATATTTTTCGCCTACAAATTTTGCAAAAAGTTTAATCGACATAATTTTCGAACTTAATTTTTTGGCCAAAACCGACCATTTGCGATTGTTAATAATCCATTTTCGTCAAAAAACCAGGTCCAAAAAATGTGTCGGTTAGTGGTTCGAAATGTACAAATATGTTACATGAATTCATAATTTAAAATTCAATATTTATGAGCATTAACAATAAGATTCAAAAAAATTATATATAAAGAATAAAAGAATAGAAACAAGAGCAAGGTAATAGGAAATTTATATACCTGCAGAAAATTGATCCAATCGTACTCGTCCTATGACTTGAGAAAACGGGAGTGTCATCAAAAGTACGGAGAAGTGTGTGGTGAAAAAAGACACATCGTGTAAATGGTTACATATTCACTATGTTCGATGTGGTTGAATACATGGACCTATCGAAAAATGGTGTAAGTATAATGTTAATTTCTCCAATGTGATTCTGGAACAAGTCCCGTAACTATACTGATATATTAACCTACGCTCAAGTGGTATTTATACTTTTGAAAATTGAGTGGCCCTATGGTTGAGTAGGTAGTGTACAGGCCTGTCATGCACAAGGTTGTCGGTTCAAATCTCCAAAAATTTTCTACTTAAAAATAAATTGTAATTTCATTTGTAATAATAAAAAAATAGAAGTTTTCATTGTTACAGTTTAAATATCGGAATTTCATTTATATATTTGCTTAATTCACAACAATTTGAATCAAGTATTTGTGTATCAAATAAACTTTTTTTTTTAATTGTGAACGCACTCTGTGTAGTGTATTCATGTATTTTGTATTTTTAACTAAAAAAGAAGAACAAGCTACATACAAATTCTCTCAGAGAGTCTCTCTCTGAATACAACATTTTAAAAACATATGAAATAAAACTCCAATAGTGTATTTCATTTTTATATGAAAATTTCATACAACAAATGTTACACTCTTGTTTTTTAATATGATAATACAATCGATACAGAGATACAAGAGGTTTTGTGAATTAAGCAATTATTTATATTATTCTAGTTCAGTGACAAGTCAAACGGTGCATACAAAGTATCAATTAACCCCATCCTAGGCCATCCCCATGTCAAAGTGACTGGTCCACTTTTAGAACTCGGACTACTCCTTATTACTTGGAGACCGGTCATGTGACTACTATTGTGTCAGTTCGATTTCCTGCAGGGATACTTATGTGCATTAGACCGACTCACGTTTTATTTAGATGCAAACCGTGACTTTGTAACCCTCTCAAATCAAAGATTGGGCTTTTTAATGGGGACTCCCAAACAATTTAAGGGGTCTAGCGATGACCGTTCGTGAGCTGGACTGAGTGTAAAAAAAGGTATATTTTTGAAGTTTGATACAACTTATTTGGAAAGATTTTTAAGCCGCTTTCAATGGTATATTAAACCTTACCATATGTATCATCAACAAGGCGTTATTCCATAAAAACTAAGACTATTTTTAATTTATTAACGCACTAATAATCCCAAATTATTATTTTACTTATTCAGTAAAATAATTTTTTATTAAAAATACATTGAAATTGACTATTGAGGGGTTTTGTTGGATCCTATGCGCATTTCATTGTTGCTAATGCAGATCATCAGAGAAACTTTACCCAAAGTTTCTTAGAACAACTAGAATTATTATGTTATAAACTTTTATTTAAATAAAAAGCTCAACAAATAACAAATTTGAAACAAGAACTCAATAATCAACATGTTTTTTATTTCCTACTTTACTACATTGGCTGACTTTTTTCAGCTCTAATTGTAAAAATAAATAAATGTAAATAACAACAACAGCTATTCAGGAATAGAGTGGGATTATTAGTGCGTTAATAAATTTTAAACTTAATTTTTAACAATTCCCAATTAAAAAAACACTAAAGATTTTTTTTGCTAACTTTTTTATGTTAATAGTTTTGGGAAAAGTTTGCGCGATATGATATTAATTGGACTTGCACTAGCAAAAGCTTTTAAAAATATCGACAACCCGATGCTCGTAAATAAGAATCGATGTTTTTGATATATATCGATATTTATTTTCTCAAATATCGATATTTTCGATATATCAATATTTTTTGCCCATCTCTACTTCAGATTGTATTGTTACTGAATGAAATAACAATCAATAAAAACAATATCAGCTGTCTTTGGTAGTGATAGCAATAGCGGTTAGTGCAGAGTCTGAGAGTATTTGATATTAAGCAGTAATTAGTAAAAGTTCCCACTAATATCTAGTTATTTGTTTTTTTTTCTATTGTTTTTGCAACTGGTTATAACTGTAAATAATTTTATTAAATCGATACCTTGGCTGCTAAGTCTCAGTAAAACCTGAAGTAGGGTATTCTAAAAAGAAATTAAAAAACCTAAATGAGCAATAGTCAGCACAGCAAGTACAACCAACCCACGTTAATGGTGCCGTACTTTGACAAAACTTTTTTCAACTTAAACGAATAAGTATAATTTTACTGCCATGAATAATTTATACAAATCGTATCCGTTGTTATTCTCTACCTCAATATTTGGACCATTGATGAAGGTGCTCATAGAGAAATAGTCAACTAAAACTCATACTAAGCGGCAGTAAATTCTGACTGTAGTTCGTTCTGAATGTGAATTTGTTTGTGTGTGTGTGTGTGAGTGTGAGAGGATTATATCGTATTTGCATATTTTAATTATTTAGATTGTATTAAGGACACAAGTTGATAATATATTAGACATAAATACGGAAATACTCGCAAAGATAAAGATGTGTAATGAATACACAGACAATATGCACACAAACAGTAGCTTTAGCTTTTTACGCCGGCAG
The DNA here is from genome assembly GCA_905220375.1 of Tachina fera. Lineage (NCBI taxonomy): Eukaryota > Metazoa > Arthropoda > Insecta > Diptera > Tachinidae > Tachina > Tachina fera. The sequence continues at coordinate 93,822,718 of LR999967.1, read as the reverse complement.
CTACATAAACCATCACCGACGATGAGTTTGCCTTTTTCATTTGTAATAAGTTTTACTTACTGTTTTTGTTATCTACTTCTATTTGAAATTGTAATAGAGAAGTTTGTAAAGAGGTTTTGTTGCTGTTGTTGTTTTGTTAATTTTAGGTTTTGATATCGAGAGAACTTAATTAAAACCAGGTGTTTTTACTTTCACTGCCATTATTTTGTTTTATGACTCTACTCCTCATGCTGTGGATTATTACTCGCATATTGATGAATGACTGTAGAAAGGAAATTGCACAAGCTGCTGATGAATACTTTTTTTATTATTATTATTTCCTGTTGAGAGTGTAAGTTTGAGCGCATACAGACGATAAGTTTGCTGTCCTGGAACATATTCTAAGGAATGATTTTAATACCTTACCTTTAGTATTAACATGTTTTGAGCTTTGATTTATTATTATTGAACAGCAAGTAATCAGTGTTGAAAATTAAATGAACTCTCAAAAAATTAATGCAATATACAGAACAGAAATGAATTAAGTTCAACCAACTTCATCATAAAAGCAGAAAAAAAATTTAAGAATTTCCATGTTGGGTAGAAGTTTTTTAATTGCTTCCAATGTAACAAGTTATACTTCTTCAACTCATTATTTTGTTAAGAATAACAACTTCTAAATGGAAATAAATAAATCAAGTTTTATTTTTTTTTTCAGTTTATTTTTTGTGAGTAATAAAATTAGGTGAAGGAACCCTATTGTTTTCTCTACGCTGTCCGTCTGTCCGTCACACGCTTTTTTCTCAGGAACCGTAAGAGCTACGGACCTGAAATTTGGACAGAGTATGTAGAACCTTGACAACAAATACATGAGAATTAAAAATTAAGGGATGTTCCAAAACGAACAACGAAAAATGTTAAAATCCCATGTAATATACATACAATTGTATGTACATATTGATACTTGAAATTTGGAAAATTAGTGTATTTTTATATAGACCACAACAATTAACACTTAAACTTATACAAATTAAAATTAAAGGGTGGTCCATCAGTTAATGTAATTTTGACTATTTAATTTTGTCAACTTGCTATATCTTGGAAACCGTAAGAGTAAACTCTTGAAATTTTCAAAAACGGTAAAACTTAAAAATCCGCAAATTATAAAACCGCCAAAGCAAAAAAAAAAAAAAAATTCGCCAAAAATGAAAAAAAGGCAAAACGAAAAAATGCCAAAATTAAAAAAAAATTCTAACACTAAAATAAGTAGCAAAATTCGAAAAAATCGCCTAAATGAAAAAATAAGCAAAATGAAAAAAGTGAAAAAAAACGTTGAAATGCGAAAAAGGCGACAATAACAAAATAATTGTAAATATGAAAAAAAATCGCTTAAATAAATAAAAATCGTCACAAATTAAAAAATATCGCCAAATTGACAAAACGCCGAAAACCGAAAAAAATCTCCAAAATGAGAAAAAAAGGTGTTTATGAAAAAAGTCGCCAAAATGAAGAAACACCAAAAATCGAAAATCGTCAAATAAAAAAAATCGCCAAAACGAAAAAGATCGCAAAAAAAATAACGCCAAAAACCGAAAAAAATCGCCCAAACGAGAAAAAAAGTGTTAAACTAAAAAAAATTGCCAAAATGAAAAAAAAACTTCAAAAGCCGAAAAAATAGCCAAAACCAAAAAAAATTCCCTATATGAAAAAAATCGTCATGAAAAAAAATTGCAAAAATTAAAAAAAACGTCAAAAACGAAAAAAATTTAAAAACTATATTTTATATAGGCTAAAGTTCGTATATCGTTCGTGTCCGTACGGAACCCTTCGTGCGCGGGTCAAAGTCGCAATTCACAGAATTTATTAAACTTATGTCTGCACATGAAAACAAAATCTTAATACCTTTGGCGTAGTAAGTGAGCATTCATTAATTTTTTTGTATAAAAAAATAAAATAATTTATTCTCTGCGATGTGATTAAATTCTAGCTACGCTGTCTAAAAAACTCGGCATTTTTAATTTTTTTTTGTCCTTCGCCAAAATGGTAAGTGTATAAATAGGCTTGTCATTCCTTGTGTAATTTTCACAATACTGTGTCCTTATATATAGTGCATTCACGTAAGCGATGTCCATGTGTCTGTACGTCAAAAGTACAGACATTATGTTCCTAATTCCTGCACTCGTGATCGAAATTGCATTCGAATAGAAATTCATTTCGATTTAAGAAATTCTCCAATAATGTCACTCGATACCAAGGGAATCGAGTTTTTGTGTCAGTGTTGGAAAAAGGCAAATAAATTCATTTTGCAACACTGAATAAATTGTAAGCAAAAACATATGTTTGTATGTATGTATGTGTGTAAAAACAATATTTGAATTAATAAATTAAACAATAATACATTTTATTGCATACTGGATACAATACGAAAATTATTTTAAGGATATCTAATTGAAATACAAATTTTGAACATGATATGTATTTAAGTTATCAATAAAAGTTTCTGTGGTTTTTTGTATTAAAAAATAATTAAATTCATAGTTTTTATTTTTTAATAGAAAAGCAGAAGACAAGCAGGCTTAACGTTTACATTACTTTCTCTTTCTCACACAAAGTCTCAACTTACTTGAGCATCAACAAGAAATCCGTTTTTGTTAATTTTGTGGCGAAAACATGGATAGCTATCAATAAATATATAAAACGTTACACTAATTCAGTAGCAATATTTAGGACGTTTTTATTTCAAAATACTTTTGCGTTCTTGTTTTTGAATTCTCTAGTTTTTTTCAAAAATGGTTGTGGTCTTTGATAATCAAAAACAAATTATAGTACCATGTTTTTAAAACATAAAAATAAATTAGATTAAAGTAAACTATTGTATAATAGTTTGGAAAATATATGAAAAAATAAGTGTTGAATATAATGCTTGAAACAAAATCATAAATCAAATACACGAACCTTCTAGCATAGATAATAAATAATAATTGTTTTAAGGAATCACAACTGCAGATTTTTTTGTCCACAATCGTCGAATAGAATTATGGCATAAGTGTACTTTCATTAGATTGCTTGCAGATGTTTTGAATATTTTTTCTTAAGCCTTGCAGATATAATATTGATAAAAAATTAAATATATTTGTTGTATAAATAATTTTTTCCTTGCTTCTTAAGTTAAATAATAAAAATATATCTATCAACCATTTAATCGTTTAACCCAAACTAGTTTTCAATATTAAAAATAACAAATTTTTTTTATTCATAAAAGTGAATAATAAAATCAAATCAAATGCACATCCAACCATGAATTTAATATTCGTAATTGCTCTCTTAAAAAAAAACAAAACGACGACAAAAGTAAATACTGCATAAATACACAAACAGCATCTGTATTCCTGACATAGAACTTTTTTTTGTTTATTTATTTAGTAGAACGAGTATTTGTTTATATTTTTAATAAAATATTCAATGCAAATAAAAACTTTACTGTCATTTAATAATAAAAATTTGCATCTCATACCAAAATTTCCAATCAAAATGCATAAGCAAGTCACACACGTATAAGCTCAACCACTCCTCCTCACTATCCCTTCCAAGCACACACACACATACACTCAAGCTCAGCCCGATAGATTTAAGTAAGTAAATGTGCAAATAAAACACAAAAAGGATCTGAAAAATGCCAATGTTCTGGCTATTTACGCAGGTCATAATAAAAGTTATAGAAACTCGTTTTGTTTTTTGTTTTTATTTTTGTTGGGCTTGTAGTTGCATCCTGTTGCAATGGTAATGGTCCACTGATAAGGACGTGCAGAGGAAATACGAATATAAATTTTATTTTATCTGATGATTTGTACGTTTGTATGCAAGTTAGTGAGTTCATCTGTTTGTTTTGTTTTCAGTTTTATTTGTTTGAATTTTCCTCTGTCAGTGTATGAGTTGGGATTGCATTAACAATGGTATTGATATGGATTTTAAATGCATGAGTATTTAAATATACTTTAGCTTGTATACCCATTCTTAGTACAAAATAATAAAAAGAGTTGGAAAAAAAGTTTAAATGAAACAGGAAACGGAAATGGTAAGTAATAAAATATAAAATACGTAAGTGTAAATGTAAATATAAATGTAAATGGAAGAGTATGTATGTGAACTCAAAATTTCGTATTTGAATGGGGTTTTTAATATTTCTTTAATGTTGCTAATATTTAACTAAGCTATTTCGGTTTTTCAAGCCAGACAAAATTTTAAATTTAATAAAGCTCAAGACGACACAATCAAACAGAATACGAGAATAAGACTCATTACACTCTTTAAAAATCAAGAATGTAACGATGATACTCAAATTAACTACTCATGCGAGATACAAAAAATTAAATGGACTACAAACCGCCCCTTTTTTCATACAAAAATTTATTTTATGAAAAGAAAATCAATAGAGTATATACATCGCCCTTTTTTCACGCTAAAAATTAAATACAATATATGTCGTATATTTTTTTATATAAAAATAGTTTTAGGGAAAAATTTAATGGACTATACATTATTTATTTTTTATGCAAAAAGCAAATGGATCCTCTATTTATTATCCACTTTTTATGGCAAAAATTAAATGGAATTCATCGTCCATTTTTTATGCAAAAAACTAAATGGACTGTACACCGTGCATTTTTTATGGACAAAAATAAATGGATTATACATCATACTTTTTTCATTAAAAAATTTTTTTCATGGAAAAAAAATTATGGACTATACATCGTAATTTTTTATGAAAATATTAAGTGGACAATATATAATCGTCCATTTTTCATGGAATAATTTAAACAGCCTATACATCATCCATTTTTCATCCAAAAAATCAGTGGGACCCTATACCGTCCATTCTTCATGCAAAAAATTAATTGGATTATTTATCGTCAATGTTTTATCTAAGATATTTAATGTACTATACATCGTACATTTTTCACCCAAAAATTTTTAATTTTTTATGAAAAATTTAAATGGACTATACAACGGCCATTTTTCATGCAATAAATCAAATAGAACATATGTCGTCCATTTTTTTCTCAAAAAATTGTTCATGCAAGAAAAATGATGGACGTCGTCATTTTTGTGAAAAAATTAACTCGTCCATTTTTCACGCAAAAAATTAAGCAAAATAATTTCGCATGCAAAAAAAAAAAAATGATGGACTATATACATCGTAAGTTTTTATAAAAAAAATTATTTGATGCAAAAAAAAATGATGGGCATACATAAAAATTTTTTATGAAAAATATTAAATTACATTTATACGGAAAAAAAATTTCATGAAAAATAAATTATCGTCATTTGCATGAAAAAATGAAATGAACTATACATCGTCCAATTTTCATGCAAAAAATCAAATAGACTATACATCGTCCAATTTTCATGCAAAATATTGATAGACTATACATCGTCATTTCTTAGGAAATGCATGAAAAAAATCAAATGGAAAATTTTTCATCCATTTTTTACGCAAAAAAAAATCATGCAAAAAAAAATTAACTGGACTATACATCCATTGCTTATAAAAAAAATTTTTATTAAATAAAAAAAATTATGAACTATACATGGTAATTTCTTATGAAAAAATTAATTATATCGTCCATTTTTTACGCAAAAAAATCATGAACAATATACATTATTATTTCTTATGAAAAAATTAAATGGACTACGCAAAAAATTTTTCAAAAAAAGAAAATGGTGGACTATACATCATCACTATTTTTTCATAAGAACTGTACTATATATCGTTCAGTTTTTATGTAAAAACTCATATAGACTATATATCGTCCATTTCTTTTGCATAAAATTAAATGGACAATGAAGTCACTCAATGAATGTGAGTTCACCAAAATTTCATAAAATTGCTGAACCCATTTTATCTAAATAGTAGTTTCAATAATCTTTAAACCTTTCTAATTTATTTTGAAACCATTTTATTATTGTTAGTTGCTTTACGACAATAATAACTTTTCATTTTATCAAATGTTTTTAAATATTAATTCAACCGTAATATAATTTCCGTCCAAATTCTCTTCACTGATGGCATTGGGCCTTCGGTTGTGCATTTTTGTGACTTTTGACTATCCCTTTACGGTATCAAAATAGGTCGAAACATGAACATGCAATGAAATACTTGTAGAACCTGATGCTTACGATGAATATAACATATACAACTCTTTGTGTCTTCTTTAATCCTTGTAGTAATGCTACAAGTTCCCATCACAGGTGCTAAAATATTTTAAAAGTCGTATGTCTCTTGATTGAATCGTATATATTTGCAATGGTTGTAGGCTTAATAAAATATTAAGTAGTGAAGAAAAGTAAGCGAGAAAATTTACATACCGGTTTTTTTTTAGTGCCACTGTAAAATGGCAATATGTTCCTTATTACTTTTGAATCGTTATGTTATTGTAAGAACTATTACAAATCTTCTTAAAATCTAGTGAGAAAGTGGATTTTAATATGGAATATCTAGTAAAAATCCTCAAGATCTTGCTGAAAATCTCTTTAACAGTTAAAAACTTATAACTGAAGCTAAAACCTAATCATAACTGAGATATTTGTTTATCATAAAATTTTTAATATTGAAACTAAAATTTACAGAATGTATGGCTACAAATAACATCATGTAATTAATGTTTATATTCAACAAAATAAATTACTGTCGTGTGCAGAAAAGTGCAGTTGGGCAAAATACGAATAACAACACAGCCATTGATATAAACGATAAAATCTGTGAAATTAATTTCAGTTTATTTCTAACAAGTTCTACTACATTCGCTGCAATTTTTTTCCTATTTTAATGCCAGACATAAAAAAATTCACATTTTACAAGGACGAATACTTAACAATTGAAAATGCCAATAGTTCCGTTTGATCTGATAGTCAACCTGCCTGCCTGCTTGCCTGCATGTGATTAAGTGTGGTGCTTTGTGTGTAAGTATGTGTGGCATAATAACAATGTGCAGGATGTCAAAACCAAGGGCATAATGCAAAAGATTTATTAATTTCCCTCCTAATATTCATTCAAATGACAAAGTATTGGCCTTTTTTATTTATCTGTCTCTTTTGCTATTTAAAGCTACTGGGAAGTGGAGTTTGAAAAAACCTAAGCTGCAGATGCAGTTGCAATTTTACAGAGGTCTAAAATGATGCGTTATTTTATTTATTATTTTAGTATATATTTACATACATATATATTCTACGTAAGATTTGATTTATTTTTTTTCTGGCTAGCAGAAGAAGTCTATTACTATGTCTAATACATGTGTATCTCCATATGTTGCTAAATATAAAACTAAACACTAAAAGACTTATTTTGTAGAGCACGAATCGCGAACAAAGCAAAATTAATATTCCAATAATCATTGCATTTGCATAGACTTGTGCACAAAACAAAGTAATGAAAAAATACGAGTATTTTGCAAAGGAGTTGTGTGGTTTAATATCCATCTAATGGTTTCGTAATTATACCCTTGTTAAATGTGTTGCATTAAATCATTCCATCGACATGGATGTCCATGGCTGGTTGGACATTGATACATGAAATGCAAATCGTATAAAGACGCAGACAACATGATAAAAAGGCCTTCAACGTTTCTGAAAACAAAAAAAAAAATAAAAACAAAAATGCTCAGGCGTAAATCGTTTCAACACAAATAGTGAATAATCATTACAAAACCTGTACCAACATGTTCAACCATCCCAGTTTTTCCATATTCCATTTCTGTCTTTGAGCATGTTCATAAATCTGTGAATTTTTTGATACGTCTGTTGTTATTGAAAAAAAAAATTATTTAAGTTATTGATTAAAAGAAATAGTGCAATTAATTTGCAATTAAAGCTTTAATATACAGCATCAATAATGCTTTAAAAATAAGACAATAGTATTCAATACTGAATACTGAAAACAATACAAAAAAAAATTATAGATGGACGAAAAATTAACGTTGAAGTAATTATAAAATAAAATTTTTTTTTATCAAATTATTGTTCCAGCTAAGAAGTCAAAAAAATAAAAAAAACATTTCCTCCGCTCATTATGCAAAAAAAAAAAATATGGACTATACATTGTCATTTCTTATGAAAAAATAAAATGGACTATGATTCATCGTCCATTTTTTACGGAAAAAAATTGTTCATGCAAAAAATCAAATATACTATATGTCATCCATTTTTCATGCAAAAAATTAAATGGACTATTATCGTAAATTTTTTTGCACATTACGCCAAAAAATTTTTCATGCAAATAAGTTACTATGTGTATATTGCCATGCAAAAAAAGTTATAAACTATTTATCGTCATTTGTTATAAAAAAATTAAATGAACTATACCACAGTGAAATAAAATGGAAGTCATTCTACTGGAACTACATTTTCATTGCTTCCAAAAAATCGATATTTTTAATTTGCGAGAGTGAGCAAACAAACCATGTAGAAGCTTATTTTATTCACACAAAACCTTGTAACTCCTCCATAGTGCTGGAAAAGGCTCACCAGAATTAAAAAAAAATATTTTTTTAAAGAAATTTATGAACTAATTTTAGTCTAAAATTTAAAAGTTATTTGCTTAAATTTACATGAAAACACTGTTTCGGGTTTAAATTCATATAAAAAGAAACGAATTGTTAAAATAGATAACTATTTACCATTTTTCCTAGATGAAAATATTATCATAGAACACAAAAAAAAGGAATTTTTCCTAATATCGCTTCCAATTTAGTGACCAGGCATCGAAAAAGAGAACATCTTGCAATGACAACCCTATCTAAAAGTCATTAGATCGGATCGAAATTTTCACTACTTCCAGACGGCAAACTCTACATTTTCATGACTTTTTTTGAGTCTCTTTTTTTACTGGGACGTAGCCATTAAATTTTTTTCATGAAATAATTTGTTCTATGAAAACTAGCGATGTATAGTACTTGTAAGTTTTTGTATTAAAAAGTTAACGATGTATAGTCCATTTAATTTTTTTATAAAAAATGACGTTGTATAGTCCACCATTTTTTTGCATGGATAATGGACTATGTATAATAGTCCATTTAATTTTATGCATGAAAAATGAACGATATATAGTCTATTTGATTTTTTGAATGGAAAATGGACATTGTGTACTCCATTTAATTTCTTTATAACAAATGACGATGTATACATAGTCCATATTTATTTTTGCATGAAATATTTTTTACGTAAAAAATTGAGGATGTATAGTCCGTTAATTTTTTTTTTGCATGGAAAATGGACGATATATATATATATATATATATATATATATATATATATATATATATATATATGTTATATATGTTATATGTTATATATGTTATGTTATATATATATATATATATATATATATATATATATATATATATATATATATATATATATATATATATATATATATATATATATATATATATATATATATATGTAGTTCATTTGTTTTTTTTTTGTGTAAAAATATGGACGGTACATATTCCATTTAATTTTTTTCATGAAAATTGTTTTTGCATGAAAACTTTAAGTCCATTTGATTTTCTGCATGCTAAATGGACGATGTATAGTCCATTAAATTTTGTTATGAAGAACTACTATGTCCATTTTTTTGCATGAAAACTTTTTTCAGTAAAAAATACACCAAATATAATATAATTTTTCATAAAAAATTACGATTTTATATGCATGAAAAATTTTTTGCGTAAAAAATGGATGATCTATAGTCCATTTAATTTTTTCATAAGAAATAGCAATTTATATAGTTTATAATTTTTTTTGGCATTACAATTTTTTAGTGTATAAAATGGACGATGTATAATAGTCCATTTAATTTTTTGCATGAAAAATGGCGTTGTAGAGTCCATTTAATTTTTTCATAAAAAACGACGATAATTCCATAATTTTTTTTGGAAGAAAAAGATTTTTGCAAAAAAAAAAGATTTTCATTTAATTTTATGCATGAAAAGTGGACGATATATAATCTATTTGGTTTTTTGAATAAAAAGTGGACAGTGTGTAATCCATTTAATTTTTGCATAAAAATTACAATGTATATTCCACAACTTTTTTGCGTAAAAAATTTTTTTTCGTGAAAAATAGATGATTATAGTCCATTTTATTTTTTCATAAGCAATAAAGAGAAATTTTTTTGCGTAAAAAATGGACGATATATAGTCCATTTGATTTTTAGTTTTTCATATAAATGACGATGCATAGTCCATAATTTTTTTTCAATAAAAAATTGACGATGTATATATAGTTTATATTATTGTTTCATAAAAAATTACGATGTGAGTTCATCAAATTTTTGGCATGAAAAATTTTTTTGCATAAAATTTTTTTTCCGTAAATAATGGACGATATACTATATACAATCAATGCAATTTTTTCAAAAGAAATTCCAATGCATATTTCATTATTTTGTTTTAATGAAAATTTTTTTGCGTAAAATATGAACCATGTATATGTATATAGTCCATCATTTCTTTTGCAAGAAGTTTTTTTAGGCGTGAAAAATGGACGATGTATAATAGTGCATTTAATTTTTTGTATAAAAAATGGACAATGTACATACGTATATCCAGTTAATTTTTTCATAAAAAATTACGAGGTATAATCCATGATATTTTCTTGCATAAAATTTTTTTTTGGTGTAAAAACTGGACTATTTATAGTCTGTTAAATATTTTTGCATAAAAAATAGACGATATATAGTCTATTTGTTTTTTTTTATTAAAAATGGACGGTGTATAGTCGAGAATTTTTTTGCATGAAAATTTTTTTGCCTCTATTCAACATTTCATACGATTTTACAAAACGAAAAAAATATTCATGGGAACGCAAATAAATTACTTTGAAACTATGATTTGATTTTATTCGCTTAAGTAATCACTGATCGAATTTATAATATTTTTAATTCAAAAAACAAATTCATGCTTCTATAAGCAAAAAGAACAAATTTTATAATTTCCGAGAAAATATATGTACATTGCTTCAAGTAATATGTATGTTGATTTTAAGTAATATACATTTTAGTGAACAACCAAGAACTTTAATTTGAGAAACCAATAATTTGATTTTTATTTTACTTGGCTCAAGTGAACCTAATATTTTTTCGTTTTGTAAAGAATTTCCATACGGATTCAATGTATGGTTTGTTACCTTTAGCGAACTTGTACTTAAAATTCAACAAGCCAAAGATTGGCTTACATTGAGGACGTGTTTATTAGATGAAAAATAAGGAAAAGACTCTTTGAATCGATGACTTATTTCCTTAATTAGCTTTATTTACTCCAGACCAGTGTGAAATTAGTGTTGGATGTAAAGATGTGCGCGTGTCGTATATTTTTCATAACATGAAAAACCCGTAGTGTTCGTGAAAGAAATTACTTTTTGGGCGTGGTCGTGTCGTTTCATGTTGAGATTATAATAGACGAAAAATACGCGATGATTTTAGGTGTAAAATCTGTATGCTTGAATTTTCAGTAAAGAAAATTTTAATTTTAATTTTAATTTTGTACCAGCAACTCAGCAAAAAAATTCTGATTTGGAAGCACTAATAACTGAGGGAAGCTTACTTGATAACAAAAGCTTCAAAAGATTCTTCTGAAAACCACTAACGTAGGGTGGGTTGTCTAACAAAGTAGAAAAAGGAGTAAAAAAAATTTCAAGCCAGTAACTTTTGTATTTGAGTTCACAAAGGGGGAGTCCCCCTTATTGCAAATGGCCTCGTTGACGTCACATAAAGACGTCAGTAAAGTTGTCACTTGTCTAGTCTTTGTCAACAAGAATTGACTACTATTAACATGTTACATTAACTCACAAAGCCTTAGAGGTTAGTAAGAGATTGTCAATAAGAGCCGATAAATAGTAGACAAGTGACAATATTTACTGTCGCCTTGATATGAAGTTGATAACCCCATTCACAATAAGGGGTATTATTACTTCTGTGAATCACTTTGGTAAAGCAAAAAATTTGTAAGGCAAAAAATGTATTGCAAGCTCATCTCGAAAAAAAGTCTTATTCATTTCCAACAGCAAGGGATTCTCTAACATTGTCTCCCTTATAAAAATGCTTTAGCGAAGCAGTAATATTTGCTGGGAAATTTTCTGATATTGTATGGACCTTTTAAGCATAAAGCTCCGTACGTAAACTGAAAGTATCATCTGTTAGCAGTGCCAATTTAAACCCACAATTTAAAAAGCAATTTTGGAAAAAATCAATAATAATAATAATGACATTCCACGCCATACCAATACTATTTCGTGCACGTTATGCAGTATCGCGTTGCGAAAATTTCTCGTGTGTGTTTCATACTTGTTGGACATCTTGGTGTTCGTGTTTGGGTTCTGAGATGTTTGGAAAATTTGATATGTGCCCATTTCTAGTTGAATGCAATTCTAATCCTTATTAACCAATACCTCATCGTTTGTCCTTTTTAAAAGATTTTAATTTTTTTAAAGATGCTCTATTTATTTTTTTTATATTAAGATGAAAAATTTGTTTTTCAGTGTTGGTATCAAAGAAAAAGGAAAAGTTTGCCGAATTGCATAAAAATATTAAATTTAATTGCCCAAAACAAAAATATGGAAAAATGTGCTTTTTAAAATATATATTTCCATATCCTTAAAAGTTTTCACATAGTGGCCCTAAATGTGAATGGGCTAAATATTTTATTGGCATCGTGAATAAGACTAAAAGCAAAAATCAACCATATTAAAAATCATCCTTAAAAATACAAAGAGAATATAAATTCAAACAATATTAGTTACAAAGCAAAAAAAAATAATTTTTTTCTATATAATATAATAAATAATAAGCTAAAGCAATAAGCATCATTAAGCATCATTGCAATTTCTTTATCACACCCAATTTTATTAAATTTAATTAATAAAAAGACTGTGCAGGGTTTTATCAGCTCTTTACCAACTGTATGAAGGCTAATAAATTACCCAGACTCTAATACCCAAACAAATTTAACGTTCCTTGTTTTATTTGTTGCAATTTTACAAGTAAAAACGTTTAATTAATTTTTACTTGCTTATGGAAAAACACAAATTATTATTATCATTATTAACACAACTGAAAGTGGAAAAAATAAAAGGCCGGAAAAGCTGAAAGCCCAACTTAAGAGTGTAACATGTGTTTGTCTTTTGAAGCAAACAAATAAAATCAATTGCATACTTTCACATCAATAGGGGTGTATTTCTGTGTATTTTATCATTTGCAATGTTTCATAAAAGTGAACAATAGAGTAACAAAAAGAAATACTTGTTTGACAGGAATACAATGTTACATTTATTTCACTTAAGTAATAATGTTGTGGACAAACAATAACCCTCCTCACACCCTTGGACACACATCGTTCATTATAATTATCGATAGCAGTTGTTAAAGGAATACAATCAATCAATCAATATTAAATTTTTATACAAGCTAAAATACATTATTACAAATAAAAAAAAATACAAATACATTATTAAAAAAAAAGTCAGTTTGGAGTTATGAAACTATTGCGGAAATGAGCGATATCTTCTGAACTAGAATTCCAACATTTAACATATGAGTACGTATGAGTAATACAATATTCTTGATGAGTATTACTCATACGAATGCACACTCAAAAAAATAAGACATGACCTATTATTAAGAATTTTTTTTCCTAAATTCAAGTAGAAAAAAATTTCTAAGTTTAAGTAATTTTTTCTAAGTTTAAGTAAATTTTTACAAAAATCTAGTAAAAATTACTTAATATGAGTTAAAAATAAAAAGTTCATATTCTCAAAAATAGTTCATAAAAATACACAATAAATTTCTCAAATTTCAGGAAATGTTTACTGACTTAAAGGAAATATTTACTAAACGTAAGAAAATGGTTATAAACTGAAGGAAATTTTATATTAAGGACTAGTAAATTTCGTCTTGAATCAAAAAATAAACTTTAGGAAATGAATTACTCCTGATTAGTTCATGAAATTTGACTTACTTAAAAGATGTAAATAGGTATACTAAATTTTAGGGAAATATTTCCCAGTTTTAAGTATTTTTTCTCTGAATTATGGAAATTATTATTCATTTGCATTTAGCAAGTAATTTTTTTTTAATAAGTAAATTTTTCATATTTTCGAGGAATATTTGAACCTGAAATATATTTTTTTGTAAATAAAATAAAATTTTAAAACTCAATAATTTAAATGCTTATTCAGGCTGCTGGTTCAATTGCTTGTTAGGCAATTGGTTAGAGTGCTTGCCTATCAATCAGATGGTTGCTGGTTCAATACTTGTCTCCTTTCAAGGAATTTATATGTATGTATGGTGAATTATAATTAAGAATATAACATGAAAATATAAAAAAAAACATACCATGTGGTATAGAGTTTAATTAAAAATAAAAATAAGTACCAGAATTAAAGACAAAAAAAATTGGAAAATTTACTAAATTTGAGATCAAAGACGAAAAAATTTTTTTTCAAAGCTCCTAATTTTATGGGAAAATTTTACTTAATCTCAGGAAAATTTTACTAAAATATGAAAATGTAATTACTATAAACTAGTTCATTAATGAACTAGAAATTTAGTAAATATTTTACTGGTTTCGAGTAAAAACAGCTTTGGCGCCATACGACAACTTTTTTATTCAAATTTTGAAAATTTTCCTAAGTTTTAGTTAATTTTTTTTTGAGTGCATATGAAGAAGTTTAGATGGTGTATAAATTTTGTATCACTAGCTCAGAAGATATCGCTCATTTTTCTCAATAATGTCATAAGTCAAAAATACATTTCTTGATTTGATAATGCAAACTAAATCAGTATTTTATTTTGTGTTAAAATTTCACTAAATAGATTGTACTACAACCTCCCAGTGAAAAAAAATTGAAGTCATTCTAGTGGAACTACATTTTCATTGCTTCCAAAAAATCGATATTTTTAATTTGCCGAGAGTGAGCTAAAAACTATATAGAAGCTTATTTTAGTCATACAAAACCTTGTAACTCCTCCATAGTGTTGGAAAATACTCACCAGAATTTAAAAAAAAATCATTTTTTTTAAAGAAATTTATGAACTATTTTTAGTCTAAAATTTAAAAGTTATTTGCTTAAATTTACATGAAAACACTGTTTCGGGCTTAAATTCGTATAAAAAGAAACGAATTGTTAAAATAGGTAACTACTTACAATTTTTCCTAGATGAAAATATTATCATAGAACACAAAAAAAGGGAATTTTTCTTAATATCGCTTCCAATTTAGTGACCAGGCATCGAAAAAGAGAACATCTTGCAATGACAGCCCTATGTAAAAATCATTAGATTGGATTGAAATTTGCACTACTTCCGCATCGTAAACTCTACATTTTCATGACTTTTTTTGAGTCTCTTTTTTTACTGGGCTTCTAATAGTGTTTTCACACTAAAAGTTAAAACCTGGTTTTAACGTTAAAATCATAAACAGCTGATTTTGCATTCACACTGCAAGTTAGTTTAACTCACAGATCCTGTCTAATAACTTTGCTCAGAAATAAAATAAATCTCCTGCAGAAATGCGTGTGTTTGTGCTTTTTATAACAATTATTTGACAAATTGTATAACAACTGTTTCTTTTTGTATGAAAAACTTGCAAATCTTACAATGCGTTGTAAAATGAAAATTATTTTATATTTTGTAAATAAATATAATAAATTTAAATTGCACTAATTATACAAATTGAAGAAGTGGTTGGGAAATCATGTTATTGTGTATAAAAAAAATGCACAAATACATCACAAAAAAAAACTTAAAAACGATGTTAGCCATATCGTTTTTTGTCACTTCCCAGATGTTAATGAAAATATTTTTGTTGTTTTTCTTTCAAAAAACTTCTTTTTTCCATAATTTTTTGATTATTGTTGCTGCTGCATCCATTTTTAAGCTTAACATTTTTAGGGCCATTATTATAACTTGACGTTAGCTAAAAGTAGGATGTTATTGGATGGATAAACACTTCTTCATTATTACAACTTCATTTTAACAAAAAGTTAGCCATAAACAAAAGACAAGTTGATCCTACCTATAACTTTTATTGTGAGGTATAGTCATTTGAACTTGCCACATTTTCGCCACTTGTCACACTTTCTACTTTATAAAACAAAGTCAAATTTATTTGGTCAAAATATACCATAACACAAAAACAATACAACACAAAACACATAAGAATAAAATAAAAAAACAAAAGAATTGACAAAAATATTTTCATTATGTTTGTAATTTGACAAATAAAAAAAAGCAAGTTGCCACTAATAATTTTTAACAAACAATATCCACAATATCCACAGAAATGTTGCCACCAACCAAACATTTTATTATTTATTTTATCGGACAGTTGTAATAATGGAAAATTTTAAAGGTCACTTTATAGTTCAGTTTTGCTAAAGTTAGGAATAACTATCAGAAACTTTATCGTTAAGTCATAATAATGGCCCTTAAAGCGACATCTAGTGTTATTCACTGGGGATAAACATTATCAGCTGCTTTTGTTCATTTTGGCTGAATTTATCACAGCGAAAACACGGTTGCATTTAATGAAACCAACTTAAAACCAAATAAAAAATGGTTTTAAGTTGGTTTTAACAACTACAATTTAGATGATAAAACCAGGTTTTAACAGATGGTTTTAACTTTAAAAACAACTTTTATTAAAACTATCTTAGTGTGAAAACACTATAAGAGAAGAATATTTTTACATCTTTTCATTGAGTTGTCTGTAAATTGTAAAAACTTGAGAAAACACGTTTTCTGCAAATCTCGTTTTTTTAGTGTGACCCTATTAAAGTAATTAAGCGAAATAGCACAAAAGTATCATTGTATTGGACCCAAGTGAGCTGGACTCTAACTTTCACTTTTCCTTACAAGTAGCCTGCTAACCTAACCTAAATAAGCGAAATATATATTTATTACCAGTCGTTAAGCAGCTCTGGGTTAGGGAACATCTCTCATGTCATCATAATTATTTCTTAAGTGCGGTCAGGATTGTGTGTGTTGTTTGGCCTTCGAGAGTTTTTCGTCTCTCTCGCACTGGTTGACTGATCTGCCACGGATTACCGTTTAATCTTGCGGTGTTTTTGTGGAATTTCTTTAACAACCACGTTGTGTTTTCCTATGTGAAGGCATAGGTCGTGTACAGTCAGTCACAATACTTTTTAAAATACTGTTAATAACATCTTGGGCATATGGTTCAGTTACTCCCCCCATATTTGTGCTGCACCACATTATGCAAATTTACTTTGTATAATATGTTTCAATAAATAAATTAAAATATTTCCTACCACTTTTTTTTACTTAGGAACCACTGCGCAGCTGTAGCAGACTGTAAGCCTGAGACATATTTTCTTAAATAATTGAGTCATTGAAAGACTTGTTAAATAAAAAGAATGTAATACAAGCTACAATTTTATTTTAAGTATCAATAAATACATTCAAAATTCTGATTATCACTGAAGCCACCTTTTAAGAAAATACGGCCACATAAATAATTTTAATAATAATTTCTACACTAAATGAAGAAAGGGCAGTGCAACAAAATTTTATGCGTGTATTTAACTTTGTAGCTCATATTAATAAGTTATTGTTAATGGAGGGTGGGTGGGTGTAAAATATTTGCCAACCCTACTGCCTGGTATCTTTTATTTATTTGGGACTTTGTACGTGCGTGTGTGTGTGTGCTGCCTTAGTATGTATTTTAACCAACAACATGGTCAGCATATAAAGCATCCTTAAATAGTTTATTTAGTGTTTTTACTCATTTTAATGGGCTAATGGACGTATATAAAATATCTAATTAAATAGTTTTCTTACTTAATTCTACGAAATATTAAAGAAGTCTAGTGTAGCAGAAAATGCCTTTAACTTTGTAAGAAAACAGAGTAGTAATAATGCGTGCTAATAAGGAAACAGACTAACAGACTAACAGACATACATACATAAATACATGTGCACTATAATTTTTATGATGGTTTAATATGTTTGTTCCTGTGTGTGTGTGTGTGAGTGTATGTTTGGCTGATACAGAGTATTTCAAAAGGCTTATAATGATAATGAAACAAACCAGCAATGGCCAGCCACAATAAAAGCTTGCTAAACCTCACATAATCGTAAAAGTAATTTCATTTCATTTTCAGTTTTTTTTGGGTGGAATTTATTCTGCTTTGTTTTGGCCATTGCAACTTAAGTACCAAAAGTATCTGGAGAGAAAGAAGTTAGTTATGCCAATGGTATTCCTTCACTGTTATACTGTTTATATGACTACTTTGGGTGTTAGTGAGAATGTACAGAAATGCATACATATACAAATAACGATTATTTGGGCACATAAAGCAATAAGAACATTCACAAACTATTCTAATGAATGTGTAGACGTAAGGACGTAATAAAGGGTGTTACAAAATGTGTTCAAGCTTTGTATATATACGACAATTTAAATTCAATAAGATTGAGGCACTAGCAAAAGTTGTTTTCAATGCAGTACAATTGATAACTTGGTGGCACCTGGTCAAAAATACTTGAATGACAGTACTATTTTTCTTGATCAAGGAAATTATAGAGTTGTGGTTTTTTAATAAATTTTCAATTGCTTCATTATACTTGGCTTATATTACGAATTTTTCATAAAGTTTTTTGCACAAAATTCTTTCTATTTGCCAAAAATGCTATACAAGAGAATTGACATTAACAAAATCACGTAGCACTAATCTCTGAAGAGCTTTAGGCAAAATGTTTGAACTAATTTGCTTCTCCGGCTTTCTATTGACGAATTAAAAAGTTTCATGTAACTAATTTCATAAAAAAATGCATCATATAAATAATTGTAGAGCAAAAAAACATAATTATTAAGATCTTATTCCAACTATTTTATAGGTCTATTTTTTAAATAAAGATAAGTAACACTCAGGTGATGAATGCCTACTACTTAAAGGTGTTATTTTTTTGGAAAGGGATAGTGATAGAGAAGACAGGTGGTGAAGGAAGAAATAGAGGCAAGCTTCTTTTGTTGTACAACTCTACGTTTTTTTTGCACTTTATAATGCAGAGTTGCAGCGCCTCTGGTTTCAATGAGGCGCATTACATTTTTGAAGCTGTGCTTAGTAGACATTTTTATTCGTTATTTTTACCTTGCCAATGATTCTGCTACACAATACCAACGAAGCAGGACGCTCTGATGTTACATTAAGATTAGTGTCTGCTGAAGTCGGTATAGTTCAAGGACCAGTGACTATGCCTCCATCACTTGAACTTTCTTACAACAACTGATACAAAGGGACACTAATGCACATCAGAAAAATGCGTGGTGTCGTTATTTAATGACTGCTGGATACAGATGTTGAACCCAGTACCTTCGCTTTTATAGTCAACGTACTAACTACTTCAGTCAATACCACCCTCTCGCCAACATATCGGCCAGTATCTCACGAATAAGTTCTTCAATATTTGTCCTATAGTGCGGCAACCGTTGTGGTATTGTCCCCATAGATATAAGCCTTAAAATAACCCTAAAAATAATAGTCTAAAGGCATTAAATCTTACGATCTAGGTGGCCGATTAACCGGCCCCAAACTTGAAATAAACTGCTCATTGAACTCGCCTCTCTATGGTGCCATTGTTTCACGTGCTGGGTGGCATGTGGCACCGTCTTGCTGAAACCACATGCTAGCCAAGTCCAGCTCTGCCATTTTGGGGGAAAAAATTAGCTATTGCTACGAATGGCACCGAATCGATAATTCACGGTCATCAACAACACTGGCATATACATCTACAGCGAAATTTAGTCAAAAACTTGTGAATAGCCGCCTTGAAAGGTCGCCCAAACTGACCATAAAATTTAATAAGTGCACGATGCACTTTCTCAACCGAGCATGAATTTTGATAATACAATTTAATAAATAGTCTGCAAGCGGTGCTCATTGCAATTCAATTCATGGTTAAATTATAGACCAAACTAGACATGTTTAACAGGAACATGGATACATGATGATGGAAAAGCTGATTTGCCAAAACTACCCAGTGAAAAAAAATGAAAGTCATTCTAGTGGAACTACATTTTCATTGCTTCCAAAAAAACCGATATTTTTAATTTGCTGAGAGTGAGCAAAAAACCATGTAGATGCTTATTTTAGTAATACAAAAGCTTGTAAGTCCTCCATAGTGTTGGAAAATACTCACCAGAATTAAAAAAAAATATTTTTTTACAGAAATTTATGAAATATTTTTAGTCTAAAATTTAAAAGTTATTTGCTTAAATTTACATGAAAACACTGTTTAGGGCTTAAATTCGTATAAAAAGAAACTAATTGTTAAAAAAGGCAACTATTTACCATTTTTCCTAGATGAAAATATTATCATAGAACACAAAAAAGGAAATTTTTCTTAATATCGCTTCCAATTCAGTGTCCAGGCATCGAAGAAGAGAACTTCTTGCAATGACAACCCTATGTAAAAATCATTAGATCGGATCGAAATTTTCACTTCTTCCGCATCGTAAACTCTACATTTTCATGACTTTTTTGAAGTCTCTTTTTTACTGGGTAGTGTTGCCAAAAAGAAAGTTCCAAACAAATCACCCTTTATTAGTAAGACCACCGTTTAAAAACTTCTTGTTTGTGTAATTACTTTTGCTTGTACTTACGCTTCTACTTCTTAAAACCAAAAAGTGACAGTCAAAGCAAATGCAAGAAACGAAATGTTATACACAAAGAAGCACTTCAAAACTCAACAGGTTTGAATAGGTTTTGGTTTGACTGAGTGCTGTGTATGAATGCCAAGTGGCCTTATTATTACAACAAAATTCATAAAAATTTATTGTAGGACTATTTTTATTTGTGTATTGATAGTTCATGTTAAGATTTTAAGCTATTTTATAGGGAATTTGACGGATGGGGTAAGTCTGTTTTAAGAAATTTATGGGCAGGCTAATCCATTTCAATAAAAAAATATACTTACATTTTGGTTGAGGGTGTGAAAAGAAAACTTGAAAATTTGCCAAGCCGTCACTGACGATCTATTTTATTTTTCTTACTAGCACATATCTTCTTTCGAGCAAGTCATCCATTTAAATATTTTCTCCTTAGCACTCTTTTTATCCTTGCTGCATACACTTACTTTCCAAAATAGTTTTCAATAAAAAAAGCAAGGCCTCGAATAACATTGTAAAAGACAAGTTTTGCAAAACCTGGAGGCAAATAACGGCATTTGATATCGTTCGAAACTTTTAAACAAATGCAATTAATCGGCCCTGTTTTGTAAACCTCACGATTTTATAAAATTAACGCGGACAATAGAAATATTTTTTTTTTCGATTTTTTATAATTTTTTTTATTATATAGATTGATAAATATCATTTTTGAAATAAAGTTAAAGACGTATGCAAGACTATTATTAATTTTTTGAAAACGGGAAATTTACTCGGATTTGGTTTACAGATCAGGCTCGTTCGGTGTCGAATACCGTAGATTGGTCCCTGTTTTTTGTTCACATATTATATTAAGAATACTCTTCGGCATCAAACTTGCTAAATTTATGCATCTTATCCTAAAATTCAATTCGAAAGAATAATTCAGCAGAAGAACTTTGTAACTAACAAAATGATGCAAATGGAATTGTCGAAACTAATTGATAAATTTAATAAAGAAACAAAAAGAAAAGTTAATGTTAATTATTATTATTTTTGATACAATAAAAAAATTACCAAAAACTAAAACAATGTTGCCTTTAAAATAAATTTTTTTCTCCCTGAAAAATCATTATTCTGTCACTTACAACGTTATTCTTTATTTGAAGAAGTTCTAGAGCAGAGAAAAAAATTACTCATTCTGTAAAAATAGATTTGACGAGTAAGAAAATCTTGCCTAAGTATTTGGTTACCCTTTATGAACAGGACATTTAACATTGGAACACACACACTTACTCATAACACACATACACACACATGCATGCATTGCTTTAGTTTATTCTTATACAACACTCTTGGCACATGTGCGTGAGACTGTTTATGGTCATACATTTATTCGTTAGATTGTCGCAATAGTTGCTGTTATGGGCTTAATCATGGTCTTTGTCCCAAAAATTTATTTATTTTCTATTTGTTGTTGTATTCCAAGTTTGAATTTATTTATTGCATTTTCGTCCGGTGGTGCAAGTTGTTGTTTTTTACTATCGCTTTACGGTCATTTACAATTGGGGTCGTATATTATTATGAATTTATGATATCTAAGCTTTTTTGTTGCGGTTTCTGCACTTCATACAAATTACATTTTCATTTGGTATACGAATTTTTAAAGGGAACCAACTTGTGGCAAGTATTTTAAATTAGCTGTGATGATTCAATTAAGGTCTGGGCACAGTGCAAAAATGCATTCGTTTTAATATTAAAGTATGGGAAATGTCTCTGATAGTGAAAGCTTTTTTTATTTATTTGTTGTTTCACTTTAAGTATAATTTAGTGATTTAAGCGAGATTTTGCTTCAATATTGGGATAGTTTTTCATTATATGAAGTATTAGAGCCAAAATGCATAATGCAAAATGATTTTAAGTTATTGAAGGCAGTCATGATCTAAATATCATCACTAAAAGACATTTTCAATGCAAACTCGCGTTTAATTATCAAGTAATAAATATTTACAAAAACAAATTGTTTAGAATAAAAATTAGAAACAAAACACAATATAATAGAAGTCATAAATATTTTACAGTTTTTACAAATAAGAAAAAATATATACATATGTAAAAGTGCAAGTCATAAGCATAACAACAACGTACATTTTATGTGCGTTAACTAGTTCAATATTCTTGTTGACAACAACAAGACTATACTGCATGCATAAACATGCCAAGCATTAAAGTTAAAAACCGAAAACTTAAAACTTAAATCATACTGGTAATATTAATAATAATAATTATGCTCATAATGCGAATCTAAGTGATACTAGTTATGATGTAGAGTTTAACTGGCAGTTTTTGCCTGTAAAAAATCTTAAGAGAGCGAAGTCTCAATCACCACAAATGAACAAACCACAACGACAGCAGGTAGAAACAGGTCCATCCCAGTGTTGCCAGAATTTCTAAGGCTAAAATCTGCAAAATTTAACAATTTTTCACGAAAAAATCTTCAAAATCTGCATTTTATTTTTAAAATCTTCAAAAAATCTTCAAAGCTATTTTTAAAACAATTTTTTTATATATTATTAAAAAAATTTACATAAATATGGACCCACATGTGTAATATAAATATTTTTTCATTAACCCATATTTTTTTTAAAATAAGTCAATCTCATTTTTTTATGAATAGAAGCCTTTAATGTTCGAAGAATGTGCATTTCGTTTGTGCTTAAGAAACTCATCAGCAGACTTCAACCAAAAAATGTTTGAAATAAGGCAAAAAACTTCATATGTTTATTAAGAATGTGTTATTAAGAATCACGTACACAAATATAAAAGGTAATATTCACAACAATTATTTTGGGTTACAAAACATTTAACAAACAAATTTCCATACAAAGTATGTTTTGTAAATCTTTTGTAAATCAATAGTATTTTTTATGAATACAGCAGAAGAAGCTTAAAAGCTTCAAGTGATTTAATTTGTTACATAAATATCCAAAGGACTTCGAAGTTTTGTATTATTCAAGTTCACTTGACTCAAAATTCTTTCGACATTTGCAAATGAATGTGGTAAAGACATTCCATTTTAATTTAACTTAGGGCTGCAAAATCATATGCAGAATAAGCTCGTTTTATATCAGATATTCTATTCCAGAAGCTTGCCAAAGTTACTTCTTCTTTTTCTTTAATGATGTCTTCTAAGTTAAAAAATTAACAACAGTAATAGCAAAAATGTAACAAAAATTCATTTTAGTTGAAAAATCTGCGTTTTTAGTACAAAAATCTTCAAATCTGGATTTCGTCTTTTTGGAAGGTAAAAATCTGCAAAATCCAGATAAATGTGCATTTCTGGCAACCGTGCTCGATCCACATCTAACCGATTTGCAGCTCTTGCTTCTAATAAAAATTAAAGCGATAATGAAGTTTAATCACCTCAAGAATCTCAACAACCAAACCCTCCACCAATTCTTATTCCAAATGTCGCTGACATTGCTAAAATGGTTAATAAATTAAGCAAAACAGTTGAACACAATGAATTTTATTATAAGTCGTACAGTGACGGACAGGTTCGTTTAAACCTTAAGACAGTTGACTCTTACCGATAAATAACTAAGTACTTCGACGATAACAATATAATATTTCACACTTATCAACTAAAACAAGAACGAGTTTTCACAGCAGTTATAAAGGGTTTGCACCATACAACACCAACTGATGATATGTAGGTTCATAATATGTAAGTCAATTAAATTTTTTTCATAAATAATTTTTTTGCATGATAAATAGTCCTTTAAATTTTTTGCATGGAAAATAGATGACATATACAGTACATCTATTTTTTTAATACGAAATGGACAAATTATAGTTCATTAAATTTTTTCATAAAAAATTAAAAAATGGATGATGTATAACCCATTTAATTTTTTTGCATGAAAAATAGACGATGTATTGTGTTTTTGGTTTTTTGCATACAAAATGGACAATATATAGTTCATAAAATTTTTTTCATAAAATTTACAATAAATGACGATATGTAGTCCCATAAATATTTTTCATAAAAATTTTTTTTCTTTAAAAATGGACGATGTATAGCCCATTATATTTTGTATGTATAGCCTATTTAATTATTTTGCATGAAAAATAGACGATGTATAGTGTTTTTTTTTTTTGCATATGAAATGGACGATTTATAGTTCATTATATTTTTTGATAAAAATTTTTAAAATTGACGATGTATAGTCCATTAAATTCTTTTTATAAAAAATTTTTTGCATGAAAAATTAATGATGTATATGTATTTCATTAAATTCTTTGCACGAAATATAGACGACGTTATAGTCCATTTAATTTTTTGTATACGAAAAATTTAAAAAATGGACGATGTATAGCCCATTAAATTTTTTTCATAAAAATTTTTTTTGCATGAAAAGTGGATGCTGTATATTTCATTAAATCCTTTGCACGAAATATAGACGACATATATAGTCCATTTAATTTTTTGTATACGAAATGGACAATTTATAGCCCATTAAATTTTTTCATAAAAATTTAAAAAATGGACCGTGTATAGCCCATTACATTTTGTATGTATACCCTATTTAATGTTTTTGCATGAAAAATAGACAATGTATAGTATTGTTAATTTTTTGTATACGAAATGGACGATTTATAGTTCATAAAATTTTTTCATAAAATTTTTAAAAATTTACTTTTAAAGCAAAAATACTGAAATGTGTTAAACTGTGTGTTTAATTTCACTGCTTACTACTGTTCTTATTAGTATTTCTCAGAATAGCACTACTGTTACAAGCAAAATACTGCTAAACTGTAATCACGGTTATAGTTTAAAAGAACAGCGATTTAGATATCGCGTTCACTGGGAGCAACCTTGTGAATATAAATAATCACGGGATAGCTCATCTCTTGTTTACACTACAACCCGACGATATTCTGCATAAATATTAAAGAGCTAATTTAATTGTTTTTTTTTTCTTTTCAAGTTAGCATTTGTATGAAAATCTCTATTGCAGTGAAAATACAGCTCTGCGACCTGCACAAGAACAAAAACATTTTTAGGGTTCCGTAAACCAAAGGCGAAAAAAGGAACCCTATTGTTTTCGCTACGTTGTCCGTCTGTCCGTCTGTCCGTCACACGGTATTTTCTCAGGAACCGTAAGAGCTACGGACCTGAAATTTGGACAGAGTATGTAGAACCTTGGCCTTTAGCGTTTTTAGGGTTCCGTACACCAAAGGTGACAAAAGGAACAGGAATATGTAAAATTAGTGTATTTTTATATAGCCTACAACAATAAACATAAAAATATTAAAAAATTTAAATTAAAGGGTGGTCCATCAGTTAATGCAATTTTGACAACTTGCTATACTTTGGAAACCGTAAGAGGTAAACTCTTGAAATTTTCAAAAACGGTGAAACTAAAAAATCCGAAAATTATAAAATCGCCAAACCGAAAAAAATCGCCAAAACCTGAAAAAATCGTCAAAATTTAAAAAAAAATCGCCAAATTGAAAAATATCGACAAAATTAAAAAAAAAATTCTAGCACTAAAATAAATTGCCAAATTCAAAAAAAATCGTTTAAATGAAAATAATATCACCAATATGAAAAAAACGCCAAAAACCGAAAAAAATCGCCAAAACGCGAAAAATGCGCCAAAACCAAAATAATTGTTTATGTGAAAAAAAATCGCCAAAATGAAAAAAATCACCAAATTTAAAAAAACCGCCAAATTTAAAAAAAATCACCAAAAAGAAAGAAATCGCCAAAATTTAAAATAAACGCCAAAAACCGAAAAAAATCCTCAAAACGAAAAAAAATTCCAAAACTAAAAAAATCGCCAAAACCCAAAAAAAAAATCACCTTTATGAAAAAAACGCCAAAATTAAAAAAAATCGCCAAAATAAAAAAATCGTCAAAAGAAAAAAACGCCAAAATTAAGAAAACTTCAAAAACCAAAAAAAAAATATCGTCAAAACTTGAATAAAAGTGCCAAAACTCAGAAAGCGCCTATAAATTAAAAAAACACCCAAACTAAAAAAACGCTTAAAACCGAAAAAAACCCAAAAACGAAAAAATGCCAAAAGTATAGTTTATATTGTTCGTTTTGAATTACATATCTCGTGCCCGGACGGAACCCTTCGTGCGCGGGTTAAAGTCGCACTTCACTGAATTTATTTATGTTTACAACCATAATTGAAAAAAAAAATTTAAGCATTTTTTGCTGTAAACAGTAATCAGCGTAGAATTTTTCCTACATTTATTTAAAATTTTATCATAAATATAAAATTTAATTGTATTAGCAATATCATAAAACCTTCGGATTTTTTTATCATTCTTATATTATGTAGTTGACAGCACTGATCTAAAGTCCAACGATCACTCGCCTTACTTCACCTTACTTCGTTAGCGAACTCAGTGAATAACTAACTACGTTATTTTAATTTTGTTTAAGTATTTAATTTTATTCTTTCATCTTAATATATATACCTTATTGTATAAGTATCATGTTAAATTATTTTATTATATAAACTTTGTTTAAAAATATGTATGGGTTTAAATTTTATTCAAATTACAATTTAAAAAGTGTTTTATTATATAAAGGATGTGTTTGTTTCACTTACTTTTTAAAGGTTTTATATTCTACTCATATAACTACAAATTTAAATTAATGAGAAAAAATACTTTTTAATTCTATTGAAAGAAGTTTTTTATGTAAAAATTGAAAATGAAATTTAAATTTAATATTATTATATAAGAGATTTGAGAAATTCAGTATTTAGCTTAAATTTGATTATTCATTTAATTTAAATTATTGCTTTGCTTACTTCCTTTTGTATGTACCAGTGTGGGCGTGTAAGTGGAAGTGTTTTGTTATAAATATTTTATATTCGTAATTTTTACTTGTTCTTTCTTTGTAATGAAAAAATATTCCTTAAGACTATTTGTATGAATAATTATAATTATTGAAAATATTGTACTTTTAACTTTGTATTTGCTTAGTTTTTACTTTTTAATTTAGCTTAGAATTAAATTTTTTAAGTAACTTAAGCCTTAAATATAGAAACTTTAATCCTTTGAAAATAGATAAGAGTTATGAAATATTTTAAATAAGATTTTCATAAATAGATTTGGTTTTCTCACTTAGATTTAAAAAAAAATATTAATAATTTTTAGTACGAGTATAATTTTTTGAAATAAAATTATGGTAAGAAACAGGGAAATAATAAGAAAAATATCAAATGGCCCCTGGAGATGATCAAACAAGCTTGTCAATCAGCACATAAGTGTGAGTGACGTGTGCTTGCCACTGAAAAAGAAACGTACAAATAAACACATCAATCGGATGACGATCTGTTGTTATTGAATACTTGCTCATTGTAGGTAAAAAAAATCATAAAGCATTGAAAAGGAACACAAATGTTGATGAAAATTGGGCACAAAAAAGGAATTGAGATTAAACTGTGCATGCGCCTTCTTTTCCTTTGCACAGTGGCGTGAATTAAGAAAAATTGTAAAAAGTCCGCAACTTTTGAACTAGTCAACCGATTTCGATGAAATCAACTGTTTTGGAAAGTAGAAGTGTTCTTTCGGAGCTTGTAACTTCTGTAAATAGCGACCGATTTCAATAATTTTTTCAGCGGGACAATCTACGTTAAGAAATAAAAATAAAACATGCTTAGAGTACCATTTTATCTCTTTTTATTCGTTAGTACATAACTTCTTTATTACTTGGCAAAAATCAGTTTGTCTTATTGTTTTTGATAGAAAACTTCATTACAATTCATATGAAAAAAAAAATTTTTTCACATCTCAAAAATTGTAGCAAGGACTAATTTTGCAATTTGGATTTTTAAAAATTATGAGAAAATTGTGTATATTTTGTGAAAAAAGTATTCTAAATTTTTTGGGAATATTTTAAAAAATTAGTAAGTGCTTGATAAAAACTTTGATTGTTTCTGAGAAAGGGGACATTGAGAAAGGCTGTCAAATAAATTTTGGAGATTTTTGTTGGTGCACCCTACATGCAGCATTGATCGAAAAATAGCAATTTTTTAAAAAAAAATCCGATTTTCGGATATGGCAAAAAATTAAACGGCCGTTTTTGTAAATTTTTTGATTTTTTATTATAAATAAACTTGTTATAAATAACCTATAAGAAACTCTTGAGATCCTACATATAAATGTAGGCAGGAGAGGAGATTTTCTAAAAATGTTGAAATTTTTCTAACACAATTTTCCCAATAAGAAAAAAGTATTATAAAATTATAAATTGGGAATTATTTTAATTTTAAGCATAGTACACATTTAGCTTTGCAAACTGAAAAAAAATTATTCTCCTGCCTTCAATACTTTTTGAAATATTCAAAATCCAATTTTTCTTAAAAATTTTAATTTTCTAAATTTTTACTTTTGTCTAAATTATTGATCTTATTTTCTTTACTGCAAGTGTTTCTTAATTTTTTCTATGATATTAATAGATATAATTGTCTATTTAATGGTATATAATATGTATTCCTTTGCCTGTATATCAGTCTTAAAATGTATACACAAATATAACACCGCAGGTAACAATTTACGTGTTTTATCTGATACTCAAACAAACCCACATTTTTCATGAACTCTTGAAGCTGTTATTAAATACTTTCTTTACTTAAACACAATAAAATATAAGAATTTATATACACACACAGTATAACAAGAATCACAAAAAAGTAGATTTTTGTCAATCAGAGAAGGAGACGATCAATCATTCGTCAAAAAATTAATATTAAATATTTTAATTTTTAGCAACGAATGCCGACAACTTGTTTGTGTAGCCGTAAAAATATGACTGCACACACACACAACTATGTGATTGATGAGTTTATTTGATCGTCTCTAGGACACGTAAATGTAAAAAATAAAATTAGAAAGAAATTGTTTAGTAATTTATTTTAAAAAAGCTGATTAGAGTCGGAGTTTGCACAGCTTACGAGACTTTTGAACGTTTTCATGAAGACCCTTATTGTGTAGGACGCCAATGTGCACTCAGCACTACTTTTTAATTAAAGTTTTTTTTAGTTTGAAACAAAACAATACACTTTTTAATTATTAGCTTTTTTAACTTAAAAAAAGTTTATCAGCTTCATATTAAAATACAAATTTGATGAAAAAGTTAGACTAAACTATGACACAAGGCTTAATTATGTTTGTTAACAGTCAAATACATATAAATAAAAACCATAGCAAAAATTTTGTAATCATCGTCCATTAAACATTTAAAGATTAAAAGGCGAGTGTTTTTGAAAAAGTTTGTAGAAAGATAAACAAAGTATAACATTCATGTTTTTGTACTCTTCAAATAATCATTAGCGAATATTTTCAGGACTTGCATGTCAAACATCCCAAGATTAAAACACGAGCGTTTTAGAAAAATTAAAAAAAAAATATAATGATTAAGAGAAAAAGTAGAAGTTCTTGTTATAGTTATTCATCAGATAATCATCAGAAGATGCTTTTAGTATTTAAATATAAACACAATCGTCCAACAAACAGTTTATGACTGCTGTATGCTAAATTTAGAGTTGCTGCTGTTTTCGATGCATTGCATTAATTTATTTATTTCCATCACTTTTTACCAAAACTGTTTCTAAATTACAAAAAAATTAAAACATTTAGAAACATATTGTAGAAATTCGTTAAAATTGGTTGAAGTGTATGAATGTTCAGGATGATGCAAAAAGACATGTTCCTTTTTCAAATTAACAAACAATATCTATCTGTAGGCATTAGGTAGCTGCATAATTTAACAAAAAAAAAAAAAAAGAAAGCAAGAAGACAAAACCCTCAATTAAAGCGCAACATCTAACTTTGTTTCTGTTACTGCCACTTAAGTATTCCTCTGCCTGATACTCACATTCCAAAATTGCATAAATTATAGTAATTAAGATAAAACTTGCGTAGAGTAAAAATTCCAGCAGCCAACTAACAAACCAATACAAAACAACAAGTTCAGCCAATTTCAATTTATGTATTGGAGCCAGCTTGTGCACGCACTCTGTTGTGAATCACGAAATAATACAGTTTTTATCTTTATCATTTGGATCCGAAGGCTTGCGCTTGCGATCATATGCCAAGGCGTCATTGGGCACATAGCTAACACGTACACCGCCGTAATGGCGCCGCAAAGGAATTTGGTACATGTAGTCCTCGGAGCTGGAAGAACTTGATGAGCATGTTGAGCAAACACTGGATGCCTCGTCAGAGTCTTCATCGTTGGCTGTTATTGCTAATTGAGACGAATGGTGATGGCGTGTGGGGTCCAGGGCAGCAGTTTGGAGAACGGAAGGTGGGCCTTGATACGAAGAGGAGAGTGGTTGGGCAGTGGTGTAGGTGTCAGCACGGGTTGTGGAGTTGGAACGGTGACCACTGCCAGAGCGATGTGACTTGCGGCGCCTACGTCTTCGTGATGAATGGCCACCATTGCCACTACTGTGGCGATGTTTTTCGGGCGCAGGTTCACTACTGCGTTGAGTGCCTGCTCCATTGCCGGAATAGCTGCGTGAACGTGGTAGTGTATCGGTTGGTATACCCTCAAAACGAACTCCTTTCTTTTTAGTTTCACCGCTCATGGGGGAAGAAGATGAAGCTCCACTTAATATGGAGACTGGATGAACCGGTGGATGTCCGGGATTAGATTGCGTGGATTGGTGTGAGACTATAGAACGGTCGCCGGTGGAAGCCGTTGGAGATCCCATTAGCTCGGGTGGCAAGGCCGTAGATGCTACTGACAGATTTGGTGTTGGCAAATCTGGTACTTCAGAGGGAGGTGGCGATGTAACTCCATGTGGCACATGTGATATATAGTCCGTACCATACTGATGTGTTTGTTGCTGTTGCACATTAGCTAAATTTTGTTGAGGTATCGTAGAAGAAGTTCCTGGCTGAGACAACTCTGGCATACTAGAGGTTTTAGAATTTTCCAGTTCCGATATTTGATGTAATTGACGTTGTAGACTATAACTATCGCCACCTGTCCTTAAGGGCTTTGTGGGCCAATTAGTATCTAAATTAAGTGACATTTCGTTGAAGTTGTAGGGACCATCACATTTTAGTTCCATAGGTTTTGGCATTGAATGATTAAATTCACCGGGTGAGGTTAAAGGAGACATATTTTGGGACGAAGACGACGGCAGGCCACCCGAAAAGTCAGTAAAATCGCCTGGTGTATGTTCCATATCTTTGACCACCCCCGCATCTGAGTCCGAAGTGGGATAACTTTGTTTGGCACCATCTGTATTCGTTGCTATACCCACTAAGCCTCCACTTGCAGCATTGCCAGTGATACCAGCCGCTATTTGCTGACTTTGCAATTGATACATGGCTTGATTAAAGTTTTGCTGATGTTGATGCTGCTGCAAGGGTGACATTGGCGGTGAACTTGAGGCATGACTACTTGGTATGCGTGTCTGAGGTCTTACTCTTTGCGTGGGTGGAGTGGGTGTTGTGTACATGCCAGTGCCTGAACTATCGGAAGGTGTTGGTGGCTCACCTTTACTGCACGCAATCGAACAGTAGATGGCTCCACGTCTGGGCAGAAATGCACGTCCCAACAACGAACATCGACATGTGTTGCAGGAAAAACATTCGTCAGTTGCATGCCAATGCTGTCCGTCATGACTCATTTGCCCTTGATCTACACCAATTGCTTCTCCACAGAAATCACAGTATTCCGCGAACATTGCATCGAAACACAGCAGGCAGTAGGGTTTACCCTCCCTCATTATATACCTTTGACCACCCAATTGCTTTTCGCACTCATGACAGGCAAAATGATTCATATGCCAGGCACGTCCTTCAGCTTCGGTGCATTCATCTGCCAGGATAATCTGTAACGACAAAATAAGAAAAGTTTTCATGTATTGAACAGCAAACTTTTTCCTTTTGGCTGCAGTGGCAGAGTTTCTAAAAGAAAAGTTTATAGTTTTTAAAGGTGCGCTGTAGTGCAAGCAGTTTACGTGTCACTTGGAATTCTATAGAAAATGTTCTGTATCATTAAGTTTTTGTCTTAAAAATTAATACTGTCCATGTACTAACATTAATGTACAGTGAATTTAAAAAGTTACACTTGGGCCAGAACTTATAGAAATTAATTGATGAAATTCTTAGAGTTTAAGATTAAAGTTACATTTGAGCAAAGAAATAATTAATCATTTGTGCTATTTCTTTTAATTCGTATGTTATTAATATTGCTTTTCGAATGCAATAAATAAATAATACTCGTATTATTTGCAGTTTTTATTTTAGGAGCAATTAATGATTTATTAACACGACCATTATATCCATGTATTTCATTTGTGAACAAACAGTACTGTTTCAAAAAGTATATTTTCCAAAAAGTACAACCTAACATTACGTCAGCTGAATAGCGTAGGCCTACTTACGTAGGCCTACGTTTCGAAATGTGGAGGATAAAAGTAGTGGTCAGATTTAGTCTATTCCAATTTATTTTTAGTTTTATGCTTAAAATCTTTTATAAATAAAGTATATAAAAAATACTGAGCCATTTTAGGGAGTCCACACTAATGGTTTTTGATTGATTTCATAATGTTTTGTATTTCCTTCGCAAAAATCCATTTGGTTTGACAACCATATAATGGAAGTGGATACAAATTTGAGGTTCGCCATTTTGGCTGTCTTTATCCATATCAATGGAGTGCATAAATATAGAAAAAGTTGGAATGTCTGTGATGTCGAACGTGACCGTTGTAAGCTTGATTTCATGCAATGTTTTGTTTTCGAAATAATTGCAAGAAACGAAAGCATTCGTATGTGAGAAAAATGGAAGTTGTTTTTGCAGCCAACATGAAGCAAGATTTTAAAGTTACTAATTTTAGAATGTTGTGCTTTGTTATATCTTTAGAATGATCTTAATACTTTCCATTTTCAGCTTTGATCACAGTCAAACGTCATTTGTCGCACGTGACATGCGTGTCATCGTGATATTTATGTAGTTTGTATTGCTTTTTGAACAAATTGCTTATAAGCAAACTAATTAAATATGTTTTAAAACATAATTAACAAAAAATACGTGGCATGAATAAAATTAAATAAATTAAAATATAAATAGTATCAGGAATAGCAAAAACACAGTTTTTTCATAATCGGCAGTTCTACCTGCTTTTATTTCTTAACCAGCGCAGCAAAAGAAGTGCAACTACTCTATAACTAGTATACCTAGAATGCTTCTTACTTTTTTAAATTTTTTGTCAAAATAATAAAAAAATTTACAGCTTTTTCAAACGCTTGCTGGCATTTGTACGAATCATTTAGTGCTGGTTCGACATTTCTCATTTCTGCGAGATTCCACTGACCATGCTTTAAGTATTCAGTCATACCGCTTTTTTTCTCTTCAATTATTTATTTATTTTCCTTCAGCTAACGCACTGTTTTCTTGCCATTCGCATTATTTCCTTCCTTTTTTAATTTACGGTTTTGTAATAACCAGGGAAACCACAAATATGCAATTGCATGTTTTTTCTTGTCTAATATATCAATGGGGAATTAAGATATTTATCCGTTTCAGAACTTTTTATGAGTTTTGGCATTGATTTGTTAGTGCATATTTTCGCATATTTTACCCTTTAAAGCATGTTTTTGCATATTTCAGTCTAACACGCATATTTTGAGCATTTTTCGAATTTTGAGAGCATATTTGGAGTTTTTAGGGCATATTTTGGTACTTTAAAAAAATTTTTTGTTTCATGTTTAAAAAAAAATTTTGGAAACAATTTTTTACTTTTCTCCGTTAAAAAATTCATTTTGTAGTGAAAGAAATAGTACTACAGGCAAGCAATATTTTGCTCGATTTTGAAATTAAAATTTTTTAATTTTCACTCACTTTTGAACAGTCTTGTAAAAGAAAAACGAAACAAGATAATTAAAAAAAAATTAAATCCTCCATTTCCAATTTTTTTCTACTAAATT
The DNA here is from genome assembly GCA_905220375.1 of Tachina fera. Taxonomy (NCBI): domain Eukaryota; kingdom Metazoa; phylum Arthropoda; class Insecta; order Diptera; family Tachinidae; genus Tachina; species Tachina fera. Next base: position 93,788,107 of record LR999967.1, on the reverse strand, counting down.
TTAATGCTAGAACAAATACTATTTATTTGTATTTTCCAAATTTCAACTTGAGCAGGTGTAACATGTTTTTTAACATCCTCACTGAACGTTAATTTCAATAAAAATTTGGTTTGGTAATTGTGACGAACGCTGCCTTGATTACATCAATTGAGATTCAAAAAGAACATTTTCAATATATGTATAAAAGTTTCTTTAGATGCGGCGATCTTTATTGAAAAAGCTAAGTGAATAGTTTTTGTTGTTTATTGTAATAACAATTATAAATAAAATACTTGTCTCTTTCTTCAAAATACAGTTGAGAAGTTTTAATTCTGATATCGTGATCGCTTTTGAAGTAAAAGTGCAATTTTTGATCTTATTTATTTTTTTTATAGTTTCCTTCTTCTGTTTATTTTATTTTTGTCTTTTTTTATATGCAAATTTTATTGAATTGCTGAATTAAAATTAGATTTTCATATCCTAATAACCCAATTAATGTTATTTATAAGAGCATATTTTTTGAGTTTTTAGTGCATATTTCAAAGTTTTTAGTGCATATTGAATGCGCATAAAACACTTTTTTTGGAGCATATTTCTGGTTTCCCTGGTAATAACGTTTCATTTGTCTTAAATTTTTCTCCCCACCATTTGTCACTATCATTATATTTTCGGCGTTACGATTTACAAAATTAGTCCCTTTAAGCTCATATGTAAATTTTTTCTTACATAATTTTTTTATATATCACACTTATGATGTCGCACGTGACTAACTTCATAACCTTACCACCATGTCAAATCATGCCTTTTTTTTCATCAAGCTTTTATTTTATTTTAATTTATTTAATCTGCTTGTATTGAATATTTGATGGCTTTCCGGCATGTCGTACATCATACAAGGAATCTTCGCCTTTCGAAATGCAACCATCCTCATTTTTATTATTTATTTATTGCTTGAAATCAATCACGTTAATGGCCAGTAATGGCTTTTCATGTAGTTAGCTTTTGAAGAGTCCGCACTTGGCTAAAAAATTCGTACTTATCGTACTTTTGGCCCCGCTTTGGGTTGATGTAAGTAGTACACTGAACAAACGTTAGCCTAATAATTGGCTTCAGCAACATAATTTTCGAGCTTAATTTGTTGACCAAAATCATTTATCTGCGATTATAAATAATCGATTTTCGTAAAAAAACCTTTAAGCTTTTTTTTTGCAGGAGGCTTATTCTGAATTGCGATGCGAAAATCAATGCCATGCAAAAATACATAAATTCGAACAATTGCTATTTTGTATAGCAATATTTTCAAAGTTCTTTTTTAATCGCATTTCAAGTGCAAAAAGGTCTCAAGTCGGTATTCTAGATTGCGAAAACAAATGTCAAATTCGCAAAATTTATTCGACAACAAAATAGCATTCCCAAAGTAAAAAGATGTAAGTGAAAGATAATATTTTATTTATTTATTCATCATATATTCGTTATTTAATTCAGGGAAGCAAGCAATAAGACCACCAAACTGCGTCAATTTGAAATAATGATAGAATTTATGAATAATCACAGCCAATTGGCAAGATGCCATTTGAAAACACCAAATGCACGTCAGTCGGCAAAATAAATTAGCTTTTTAGCTTAGAATATCGGATTTGCTTCTGAGCAATCTTCTGTTTATACCCTTCTTCTTCGTCGTCGAACCACAGTGCCACCGAATCCATTTTTATTATTTTTTTCTTACAGATTTTCCTAAATACACTTTATAAACAGTTTTCACAGCCAAACACAAACAATTAATTTATTTTTAATTTGACTTTTGGTGACACTGGCGTTTATTTGAGCAGCATTGCCACAATTTAAAATAAATTGCGAAAGCGATTGCGAAAGTCTAACAGAATACCAATTTTCTTTCGCATCGCATTTTATTTTCGCATCGCAATTCAGAATAAGCCTCCAGTTATGCCCCGATAAGTAATTTCCACGCTTCGAAGATAAAATTGGAGTGACTGACTTTCACTGAAACCAATATGCTTGAATTTCCCAAAGTTGTATAATCTAAAAGTCCTCAAACATTTTGTCACACTGTCAAATCTCAATGGACTGCATTTTCATTAACATAATAATTTAAACAGATTTATGTTCATGACACGGCAGCCAGCAAAATTATATGTATAACGCAACTATAAATATGTTTTAAAATACAGAATAAAATAAAACTTACCTCATCACATGCTGAACATCTTGGCTTCAATGTTTCTGCATGATGACGCCCACAATACAAGCGTCCATCACGATGAAAGTAAATGAGATCGACAAGCAATTCACGGCACACACAACACACAAAGCAGCCGGGATGCCAGGAAGCATTTGAACCCAAACGTGTTGCAAAGACAGCAATGTCACCGGTTGAAATTAAATCATCACACTGTAATTGGATTTAAGAGAATATTTTTTTTTTACAAAAAATAAATTAATAAAACTACACAACATTTAAAGATTAAAAGCAAATGAAAGCAATAAGTACTCATGTAAAGCAAAATGTGGAAGAGTGTACTCGTTGTAAAACACTTAAGCATTTGCAGCAAACTTTTCAACATTGAGCCCAAGAGGTAAGAAAATAAAGTTTTTAGAAGTTACTTTAACCCTTACTGATACACAGCTGTACAAACCGACTGACTGAATGACTTCTTATCAGTTTTACAAAAGACAAAACAACTAAACAAACAAACTTCTAGTAACTGGTATTTGTGGAAGTAATCTTGCCAAGTAATATGTACAAGACTGGTAAATACAATTACCCTCGAGTTAGCACAGGTCATGTCTTAAGGTGTCTTTCCGTTTTATATTCTTTCTTTATTTTTGTGCTTTCATTTCTCTGCTGGTTCCTACCTACAGTCTACTGCTTTCTACTTCATTACTTAACAAAGTCAAGTTTAAATTTGTTTGGCTTCTATTGTGTGTTGCAGGCATAAGTTGCCTGGCTATTTATTTACTATTTGCTTGGACTTTTTCCATTTTCTTACTCAGGCGTTGAGTTGCTCTCTCTTGTCATGCCAAGACTTGCAACTTTGTTAACATTTCTTCTTTGACTTTTCAAGTAGGTGGTGTTGGTCATGTTTGTGAAATAAATATAAAAGAAAAAAATATTCTTAATAACACATGTCATTGAACACTTGCTACGTTTGGTGACAGTTAAAACTTTAGTTGTGCCACTTACAATTAGTGCCTGGACACATGTTTCGACACAAACACAAACACAAACACAACACACATACATATGTATGTATGTATGTGTGTATTTATGTTTGTATATTCCAGTTAATATGCGCATGGAAGTGGAAAAAAATATTCGTATTTAAACCAGACAAAACACCCATGAAATTAGCTTAAAATTACTAATTGCATTTAATCCGACATCTGAGCTAAATTTAAGTTGTTAAAGATAAACGAACAGCTTAAGCGTTGTCTGTGTAAATACTGGAATAAAAAATTTACTTACAAATTAAGTGGGCGTGAGAGATTTTCAAAAATGTAGTTTAGTCACATTTATTTGTGTGGTTTAAGTAGAAGGAGTATTTGAGGCAAAAAGCCATTACTTTTTTTAGTTTATATTGCTTGTGAAAAGTTATTGAATGCCTTTTAGATCAATGAAACTTGGCAAAAATATAACTTATAGTCATAGGCTGTTAAAGCTCGAAAATAAGAAAAACCGTATAAAACAGGGAAAACGTTCACCTTCCTCTGAAAAATTCAATATTTGTTTTAAGTTTTCTTATACTTTTGTTTAGAAAATCCAACTTCTAACAAGGGGAAGGGGGAAGGTACAGGGACTGCTGTCTATGTCTTGGGAATGATCATTCGTAGTTCTTTCAGACTGCCGAACGAATGTAGTGTTTTCCAGGCTGAGATCATGGCGATCATCAAGGTCACGAAGCTGGTGGCCAGGAATGTAGCTGAAGGTGATACCCAGGCAGCGTTAAAAGCTTTGCAGGGACACAAGGTCAAATCGAAGCTTGTTAGTGACTGTAGGAAAGCCTTCAACTTGCTTGTGGATAAGTATAGTGTCAGACTATGTTGCGTTTTAGGCCACAGCAGTGTTGAGGGAAATAAAATTGCCGATGAGCTGGCAAGAACAAGGTCGGCGTTAGATGAGCAAATGTCGAACAGATCTGTGAAATTACCGATAGGTCATTACTATAAAGAACTCAGTAATTGGGTAGAAAGCAGTACCATCACTTAATGGCGAAGTAGGGAGGATTGTAGAGTCTCGACGGCTTTTTGGCCAAAATTTGACTCAGAAAGATCTAAACTACTGCTGGACATGAATAGGAAGGCAATGTGAATCATGATAGGTGTTTTAACAGGTCAATAGTCAGTCAGAGCAAGATCCAGCATATGGGAGACTGGCACTACAGATCTTTGTAGGATGTGCGCTGATGAAGAGGAACCAGAAACCGTTGAAAATATTATCTGTCATTGCCCGAAGCTGCAACGTCATAGGCTTAGATGGCTAAGCAGACGTTTCCATGAAAGCATTACTTTTTTCGGGAAGTATAAAATAGAGGACATCAGGAGTTTCATCATGAAAATAAGGTGGCTTAGTAATGGATAATAGGGTCATTTTTGGCTGCAAATAAATAAATAATTATTACTTTTTGGCTCCAATCCGGTACAAATGCGGTCGTAGATTAAAGTGCCTTGTTAAGATGCCGGTCAACTTAACTAGCTCGTACTTGTTTAGTTTCAACAATCCCCTTGTTTTCACTTCGTCTGGTTAGATTACCCACATTATCGCAATTTAATCATGTACTATAGGCCGTCTTCATCCAATTTTGTAACACAATCTTTGCTGCCTTGAAAGGCTTTGCATTAATTAGAGTTATTGTACGTTACGGTCTGGCCCTTTTCACCGGCACACATACAAGAAGAATGTTGGCAGGTAATGCGTAATCGTTTATGATGTTCTTGCCATTCGCAACGGTCCTAGAGTTTACTCTTTAGGTTTTGATTGCCCTAATTTCCGACTTGCAGTTGGTAAATATATTGACCTCTGTGGGCCTAATATTCACACTGATCTATCTTTTAACCTCCGTAACCGCACGATACCTCACCTGGAACATTGTATTATGTTCAGGCAAGTTGAAACAAATCTCGGTCTCCGGTTTTTCTATGAAGAATTCTATACCCCTTCTTTCCCCAAGCTTGGAGCCATCCGTATAGCAGCAAACTCCCACGTGTGTTTGTTCTAGCGTTTGATTGACCCAGTAGTTTCTTTCTGCTATCAATATTGCATTCATTTATAACCTTATTCTCATGCACCCGGTCGGACATTTCCAAAGTCTGGTCGTTTTCGGTCATTGACGTCCATATGTTCTGATGGTGTGGTATGCTGTCTTGTCCGATCTGCTTTGTATCTAATATTAATGTCTATAGGTTGGACATAAAGAATATTCTGCAATTCTCTGGTGGATATAGTTCCCATAGTATCACTTTTATCTAGGCAGCACATTCCATGAACCTTCTCCAAAGTTTTAGTGTTGCACTTCCTATCTGTTGACCTCCACCAGACTATTGATGCGTATGCTAGAATTGGTCTGATCTTACTCTTATAGAGCCAGTGTGTTGCAATAGGGCCAAATATCCATCTGGATCCCATGGTCTTCTGCAGAGAGACCAGCACGAATTAGGCTTCTTGGCTATTTTCTCTATACTCTACGAGTATGTATGTATGTATGTGATTCCTTTGCGGCACTATATATGTAAAGCGAACGCATGGGCCAATTTTGACGATTCTTACGTCAATCGACTTTAATGACAGTAGTAAAAATTAAATATGGCGGGCAACAGAGGCCACTTTCTGATTACAAAAAAAAATAAATGGATAAAAAATTGCCGAACTATATCAAAATGGGTATCATTCGACAGGTATTCGAAAATCATCTTATTTAATTTTGAATGAACATTAAAGAAAAACCGTATTCGAAAAACAAAAAGACAACAAATGAAAGTAAATAAAAAAATATATATATACAAATTAAATTTTAAAAGTAAAAAAACCCGACTGTGTTAAAAAAATAAAAAGAAGGAAACAAGTCTGTTAAATAATGTCGAATGTATAGAATTAAAATAGTTTGAAGATCGACATACATAAAACAAATAAGAAATTATAATGCGGAACATGGTGCCATTTACAGTCGAGAGACGTTATTGAGAAGATTTGCAGATTCGAAAAAAAAATCTTAATACAGTTTCACATTCTCAGCTGTCAAACCATAGTTGGCGATGTTGTGATATCGATAGTTCTCATACAGCTAAAAAATTTTTTCCTCATAAGGTGAGTGCACGCAAAAAAAAATATGGCTGAGGTAAACATAATCAAACAGCAACATACTATGATTGAATTATATGGTTGTAGTTAAATCATATTATTGTCAATAGAAAATCAAACTTTTAATAATATTATTATCTGAGTCAATAATAATATTATCAACAAAAATAATGCACTTTGTTAGACCTTATCTTATTATTTTAAATCTGACAACACTATTGTTAGATGTGACTAAAATATAATTGAGACTCGCCATACCATGTTCTTATATTGTTAAATACGACAAAAGTATTATTTAATACAATAATAATATTTTGTTTTTCAATCATATATTCATTAGTAGATTTTTAATTTAAAACAGCTGTGCGTTAAATCCTAAATAAAAAGAAAAATAAATAAAAAATATATTCGAAATACAGACACGTACATATGTATAAAGAGATATACATATGTATGTATATATTTTTATTGATCTACCCTTTTGTTTTTACTTTATTTATTTATTTAACAAGACGCGTGAACTACCGATAGCTTACAAACGACACACTGAACTGACAGAAAATGTTTCTGAAAAAAATTTTTAGTATGGTTTATATGGTACATGGCATATTAATTTAAAATAATAATAAAAATTATGTTGCAGTTATAAATATTTAACAAACCTATATTGTTAAACTCTAACCATATTAAATTCAAACATTACTTTCGATAACAAAATTAATGTTTAAAATAACAATAAGTAGTTTTAAACGACCACACATCTGTTTATGAGAACATAATATTGTTTTCTTAACCATTTTACAACCATATCTTTTCTTTGCGTGTGTACTAGGTATTTGTATGTATGTTCTTTTTACGCAGTATAAATAACGATATGAGAATTAATTCTATAATATTAATTTAAAAAAAATCGCAGTTTTTCAGTTAAAACAATTTTGCAGTAAATCTTTTATACAATTTCTGCTTATCAATGATGTTTTAATAATTAAACGTACAAGTTATTTTCACCCAAATATAACTATCACCTATCATTTTTCGCACACTATAGGTATGCTATTTTTTTGCCTTTAACCATTTAATTTAAACTATCAACTCATTTAAATTTTTCAAATTCTTTAAAACATTTCAAGTGTAAGAGAGAAATTTTAAATGCATCATCATAAAAGTGAAACAATAAAGGAAGCAAATCGATATAATACTTACACCATCACAGGGACGTGCACTCATCAACTGTCTGACATTTCCACGTCCAAGTGCATCACGTTTACGTTGTGTAGAAAATAAGCGAAGTTCTTTGCGTTCCTCATCCGTCAGCGAGTGACAGTAACGAACCTGAAATGACAGCAAAAACAAAGAACAAAAAAAAAATGATGATGATGAAAACTTTTTATATATACTGCGGATGAGAGAAAAACAACTGAAAAAAAACTACAGTTTAAAAAAAAATTTAATAATAAACAAGAACTGTTAAATAATATGGCCCCTTTTTATTTTAAATTTAATGCGCCAAACCAAGTGCACAAGCAGCCAGCAACTGCCACAAATGACATGTTTACTGAAACATTTTTAAAGAACAACGAAAATACCAATTTAAAATTGCTACCTTGCTAACAGGGACGGACTAAAGTGATGAGAATGATGAAGATGATGGCATACCATCCTTACTACAGCATCATTATCGTCATTATTTATGAATTTTGTAGACCAACCAGTCTACCGGCCAATTCACCAACCAGTCCATACTTAAATAGAACAAAAGAATGAATTAAAACTGGACGACTAGAGACACGTCTCTAGTATGCAAGTTAGTAGGCGAGAGGCCATTTCCACACACTGACCACAAAACTATAAGTTGCCTCAAAATTTTGTTCTCACACATGTGTAGTGACCGTGTTGTACAAATTCAGAGATGCTTGTTTGAAAGAGTGCTTCAGCCTTTGGTTTGGAATATGAAGAGCATTTAGGGTGCAACATGATGGAATAAATTTTGAAAATGTTATGGTTAAGGCGTTAGTTTTTTGTTTGCTGATTTTTTTTTTGTATTATTTTATGTTGACTTAATTTAGCTACGCTGCAAATACTATATACATAATAGGTTTGTTACAAGACCGTAGGAAAATCTCATTGCTAAAATTCTTATAATGTAACAAGTAAGAGTGCTATATTCGGCTGTGCCGAATCTTATATCTAGTATATTACTTCCGCACCAATTAAACTAACTATTGATTTTTTTAAAATTTTTCCGTATTTAATAACTGCAAAATTGTATAAGCCCAATTCACAATCTTGTCTAAACATCCTTGCATCGTTGCATGTGCAAAATGGTGTAGTATATTCATACTCACCACTTAACAATTCTTAGTGGTGAGTATCAATAAACTATACCCTTTTGCACATGCAACGATGCAAGACCATTTGCACAAGATTGTGAATTGGGCTATAGTGTCTCAATTTAAACATGTCATTGCAAATGGTATAAATCGCGGTGTTATGTACACAGTTTATTCCTACAGAATTTTTTCGATTTTGTTCAGCAGAAAGGAATGATTTCAGGGAAATGAAACGGAACATGACCTTTAATTTATTTTATAGTTGCGACTGTGTCTTTTTCTGATTTCTTACAGCAATTTGTTTCTTTTAAGAATATAAGATATGTTTAATTTATATAGCAAAAGGAAAAATTTGTTGTAGTAAGTTACTTTTAAATAATTTTTGATTTTTTTTAATACTTTTTTTTAATTTTTAATACCAATTTTATTCGCACTGAAGAACAAAATAAGTTTATCTAATAAAAAAAATAAAAATTTGTATTCGATAGTATGGCAAAATAAAGTTAAAGTTTTCCAGCTCTGAAATCGTTTGATTGATTTTGCTAATTTTCAAAAATCTATTTCGGACTGTTTCTGACACACCAGTTTAAGACTAAAGTCTCTAGTTTTTCTGGGAGCTTCGGATTTTACGTACAGACAGACGGATAGACGGACAAACGGGCATTGCTTCTTCGTCTTCCGTATGCATAAGGATCCAGAATATATATAATCTACGGGTCGCTTATTAATATTGTGGAAAATACACACGGAATGAAAAACCTTTATATACCATTTTTTGGTAAAGAATATAAAAATGATTTTTTGCCATTCAATTTAATTTTGTAGAGGGAAACTTTTTCGCGTGAGTTGTCGTGTTGGAAAATTTTGACACGCGTCCATCCCTATCCAGGACACATAAATATGTCTTTTCATTCAAACGCACAAAACCTTACCCTGTGTTCGACAGTGTCAATGGATTATTTTGATCCCTGAGCTGCCTCCATATTATTTTTAATTTTCTTCGCTATCACTTGATCTTAAATAAAATAATAAAACAGTTTCCATATTTTCCTTTGAAAATATTAATTAAGTTTTTTTAAATTATTTTGGCATTTCTTCAGCTATTGTAAATTCAATGCGCTATTCAAATGTTGTGTAAGTTAAAAACTTGTGTGAATTTTGAAGGAATATTACAATCCACTTGCAATCGTATATTATGATGATACGATTGATATGTCAATGACTTATACATGTAATTATTTCATACGATTGTCAATAATGATCTGACGATTTGAACCCTGATCTGTGCTTCATTACAGTCACTGACAAAAATTCCAGGCCTAGTAAGACTTTTATAGCAATTGCTAAACAAACATCTTTATTCGATTCCCATTTTGTTTTTTCTATTCCACTTTTTCGCAACATCTAAAAACATGATCTAATAAAAGCAAGAAATTTGACTCATAATAGAGCAACATCTAGTAAAATATTTTCATCTTTTCTTTAAGCAAACATCGCCAGTATTGTAATTCACTTTGGTAAAACTTTATATATAACTAATTAAAAAATCACTTTCTCCTTATTGCAATTTTTAGGACTAAACAAGTTCAAGACTTAAAGCTCAGTTAGCTGACTGTAAAGTAATTTAACTGCAGCGTTTGAAAAAGCTGATTGATATTTTTGTATGAAAAGTACGTTACGTTGCATTACATCTTTATAACGATTTTCATTACTTACTTACTGAGCCTTTAATTAAAAAAATGTAAACATTCACAGCTGTCTACATTTAAATAGAGTTGCCAACTAACAAACAAGCTTTTGGTATTAATATTGTCGAAGTGTTAAGGCTCAGTTAGCCGACTGTAATGTAAAGTAACTGCAACAGTGAGAAACAGCTGATTGATATTGTTATGGGAAAAGTAATGAAAATGGTTATAGAGCTGTAATGTAACGTAACCTACTCTTCATATAAAAATATCAATCAGCTGTTTTATACGTTGTAGTTACATTATATTACAGTTGGCTAACTCAGCCTTTAGTAATTAAATGTGTTTTTTAAGCGAAAGTTGAAAACTTGTATACTACTCGCCATTCAATTGGGATACTTCATTTTCAGTAAATAATTTCCTATTGGGCTCACTCGCATTACAATTACCCAGTGTGTTAGTTTAAGATTGTATGAAATTGACTAGATATTGTGGCCAGTACAACACACAGTAGCTGTTTCGCCATTTGGCCAAGACTAGATCATCAGTTATGTTGTTAAATTTTTTTCTTCTTTCTTTGCAACAGTCGTCTACCGTATCTAATATTTGCTCACACATGCACTCTTTTCCAAAACGTTTTGAGTTTTATGCAAATTTTCTAAAGTATAGACAGGAATATTTTATTCTTGAAAGCCAAACAAACATAGTAACAGCTACTGACTGCAACGGCCTTAAGCTGAGAGAAGTTGTTGGTCATGTTCCCCCGCAGTTGGACGTATGCATTGAAATCAACACAATCCTCATACATATGTATGTGGGGTGTTTAGATTTTAGCCAAAATAAAGCCTGTGATTTGTTTGGCAGCTCTGTTGCCTAAATAAACAAAAACACAAACATTACATTCAAACATGTAAAATTGTTTTTGTTTTTTTATTTCTTCTCTCTGTTAAGTTGCTTTAATTTTGGCAGTTTGTTTTTTCTCTTGTTAAAAAAAATTTCTTTATTTTATTCACTTTTTTCGAGAGCTTTCTTACATGTGAGAGCGTGTGCGTGAATGTGTGTGTCTTGTTTGGTTTGTGCATATTTGTGCATGTAAAATGGTTTGTTTTATACTCGTAGTTGTAGTCATGTATTCATTTCCGGACTTAAAATTACTACAATATTTTTGTTTTTATTATTATTGCCGGTTATGAGAATGTTTTGTGTAATAGGGTTGGCAAATATAGTTTTCTTAAGCTCGGTTTTTTCAGTTTTAAACTTTTATTGTTGCAATCTATTTTCAGTACTAATTTTAAGAGCTGTAGTGAGATTAAAAATTATTTTGCGGCGAACCAAAAACCGTAATATTTATCGATATATTTATTCGTTTGCAATAACGATATTATCAGGCTGTGCTTTCTTTTTTACGGTAGTGTGCAACTGTGCATTTTAATCACTATTTAATTGTATTTCATGTGGCATCTCTTCATACAAAATGTCACAATAAGCGAAAAGCACAAAGAAATATAAAATATTAGTGATATTTTACATTAATTTTTATTATTTAAATTATATAATTAATTGTTCGTGCTGTTCAGTTTTATAATTTATTTAATAATGTAACTGAAGATCGTAAGTCAAACATAAAAATTAATATTACAAAAATATGACAAAAAATAATAAAAAACTTGTAATTTGTTGCCAGAATTTAAAAATAAAAATTTTCCTGAAGACGTCGGAAAAAAGCTGACAAAACGTTGAGGAAAAAGATGAAATAAATTGGTTTTATTTGCATCCTAAAAATCACGAAATCTGACCATAAATAGCCAACGTGACACACAATAAAAAACATAATTGAATTTTAGTTTAAGATTTTACCTTTTGTACTTCAACCGACAGCGAACGTCATTAAAATATCGAACCTAATTTTCGATTTTATTGTAAGCGACATGTAGTCAAACATATACTTTTTTATTGAAATTAAAATTTTATGGGCCTACTCATAGGTTAGAATTATCAATATGCTAAAATTATTGATAATTTTCAAGACACGAGCTGTAAAATTTTATCGTAAACGACAATTTACGCATTGCGGAATTTACACGATGACTTTTTCCCCTGCATTTTTCAGGAATTCTCTTTTATGTTGCTACCCCTTTGATCTCCTTTGTACACCGTTTGTGAATAAACTCTGGAAAAGTTACGGCAAAAAGTCATCGTGTAAACTCCGTATATGTAAAACAAATTTGAATATTATTAAAAAACTTCCTCCTGAAAACTGTGCATTTTTGTCACTTACGATTAAATCGAAAATAAGGCTCGATATGTTACTGTGTAGCAAAGTCAACTTATCGACTTCGTTAAATTTGTTATTGCAAAATTATTATCGTAATAAAAGTTACTGAATACATTACCAGAAGTAAGATGTAAATAACAATTCTTGGGGAGTTTATTTCCCCGCTTGTTCCTCTATTTTAACAAATTTATTTGCCAGCTTTTGGGTAAAATAAAACCATTAGAAATAAAATAGCCAACAACGAAAATTGAAAATTATTTCGAAAAAGAAACGATTAAATATTAAATAGCTGATTTCGTCATCTGTTTGTTATAAGAGACTTTATTATCCAAAAATACTACTTTTATGGGGATTATTTCCCGGATATTATTTAAAAATTTCTTATTTTCTTTATTTATTTTTAAAAAGATTTAAAATGTAGTTTTCATAATTGAATTTCTGAATTTGAGAAATTCTTGATTTTTAATTGCCGCCTTTAAGCTTAAACAAACAAACAGCCGGAAATATTATGGAAGCTTTCAAATGAAATGATGCACTTTAATAAGATCCTTCCATTTATTTTAAGCTGTAGGGAGTAATAAATAAATATGAATTTTTAAATTGGTGTTTTTTTCTGGGAATTGTTACAATTAAGTTTAACATTTTTTAAATAATAGCCTCAAATTATTATTTTACTTATTAACGTACCTTTTCACAATGTATGATTAAGAGTTAACGTGAACTTTAACTGACAGTTCTTCATAAAAAACTTGCCATTAAAGTCCCTGTAAGCTTTTAATTGTACATTGTGAAAAGGGCTGTAAGTAGAATATTTTTGTGAGAAATTTTTAGATTCTTTAATTGAACTGTAGTGAATTTTTAATCAGAAATAATTCATAGTCAGGCTCAAGTTCCGTAATTTCAATTCTTATTGAATGAAACATTTTTAATAATTAATGGTGATACTTATAAATGTGTTTACCATAGGTAAATCAATTGTATACACAACAATCGTTTCTCATATTCCGTTTCATTGTAAATTTAAGTTAAATAGCTGATGTTAATAAGAATCTCTACCCAAGTAGATAGACTAGAGTGCTGATGAAGTGCGTGGCTGTACAGAAAAGTATCGGTATTTCCCCCGCCTTAAAGTCTAAGTTTAATTTTTCTGCTCTTCTTTAGAAACTCACATTAATTAATAAAAATATTTCATTCAATATGAAGTAAAATATTTTTTTTATTTGAAATTGCTTATTGCATTTCACTTTTGCTAATGCAGATCATCAGGGAATTTTTATCCAAAAATTTTCTAGAACAACTAGAGATATTTTGTTAAACTTTAATTTAAACAAATGAGAATTTCAACTAATATCAAAGTTGAAACAAGAACTCAATAATAAACAAATTTTTTATTTGCTTACTTTACCATTGATCTTTTTTCAGTTCGATTTGTAGTTGTAAGAAGTATGTAATGAAAATAATTATAAGCAAACAATAACAATTTTTCATTGCTTTCGCAAGAAAAGTTATGAAAATAAATGTAAAAACAATAAATACCGTTTCATTGCTTTTGAGAGAAAAAAGTGTTGCCAGACAAGTATATTTGACAGGGTGCAGTCAAGTTAATAATTGATGTTTTTTTTTGGGAATTGCTACAATTAAGTTAAAAATTTTTAACGCATTAATAGTATCAAATTGATATTTTTTTCGTAAAAATTTATTTGAAACCGGGTTTTGCGCGCAATTTTTATTTGCTGAAAACTCTAATTGTATTCCAGTATACGAAAGCGGTTGCTTAATTTTTTAGAAATTGGATTTTAAGAGCGTATCCTTTTCTAAATCAGAAATCAAAGATCCTTCAAAGATCACCTGTTTAAGACTCTCCAGTTTGTTCATTAAATTAAAGGAACATTATAACAAACCAAAGTGGCGCACGGTGGGATGGTTTCACACACTTTTGTGCAGGAGCTCTAAGGAATTGTTTTAGATCATTGAAAGTTGGCATTGAGTAAAATAAGAAAAAACTTGAATTTCGTCATCAAAATTAGCTACGCCCACTGCCCACCGCTGATGCAATCTAAATTAATTTTTCTCGTAAAACTTTTCCTATCGATGAAAAACTTTTAAAATTTATATTTAAAGTTTCTAGAAAAATAATATGTATGCGGAGTTTTACAAAAAGCGGTCACGCCCATCGCCCCCAAATCTATGTTATTAGAATCGATTTTTTTCGCCAATAATTCGTCATACTTAAGCAGAATCCTTAAAAAAAACACAAGACCCATGCCGAGTTTCATAAAAAATGATGGGAAAGTTCAAGTGAAGAAGGCAAAGACAATGATCACTGAACTACAGCGGGTTCAGTCCTAATCCTAACATCACTGCGATTTCCTTCATTGGTACTGTGTAGCAGAATAACCAATACAATGCTTACTAAGTACAGCTTCGAAAATTTAATACGTCTCATTAACACCAGAGGCGCTGCAACTCTGTCTTAATAAAAAGGAACTTGCAAAAAAGGCAGAATTATAGAATAATGAAGCTTCCTCTCTCACTTCCTTCATCACCTGTCTTCTCTACCAACAGCCCTTTTTTAGCACCCAGTAATACTGCTGCTTTTCGTTTAAATACATATATACATATATATGTATATACTCGTATGCATATGTGACAGCGGTTTCTCTTTGCCTAAGGGTAAAAAAAATTAGTTTTCACTTTTTTTTTTTGATGTGGACAACATCTGAGCATCGAATGAGACCAATCCCATGCCCCAAAAGTGTTCCCTCCCAGATATATGCTCGTTTTATGAAATTTAAGTCGACGATTCTAAGCGCAAATAGAAAGGGACCTAACGGCAAAACTTATTTATTTTCATTTATTTATTTATTAGAATTATAAATAAATGAGTATATTTCAGAAAATAAACCTGGATTCGAAAAGACGCGAGCAAAATTTATATCAAACTCATAGAAACAGCGCGCTGGGTAGAAAACAGTAAAAATCAATTACACAAAACAAGATGTAGGGACGAACTACGCGCGTTTTCAAGGTTGACCAACACGTTCCTGACGTCACGAGATGCGTCGCTTTTAAATGAGACCAATAACAACACGCTCGGTGATGGTGTATCAAAGATACACGTATTTAAATCTTTAAAATGGCTCTCCTGAACAAACCCGTTTTTTACCTTAGGTCCCTTTCTATTTTGCGCGTCACATATATTGAACACTAAATTGCGTGAATATATAAGCACCCTTATTAATATTATTACTATTATTATTATTATTATTATTATTATTACTTAAAAATACTTTGTTAAGGTAAATACGTGTTTATATTTGTTTAACAAATTTATATTTTAAATGAGTATTAATATTTAAAATATTTTCTCAAACTACACTCGTAGATTTGCGCCTACTGCTGCCACATTGTATGATGATGCTGTTCTTAACTCACTGAAAAACACATAGCGAATGTGTTTGTGAAAATTTTTCGTTTAATAAAATTTGTGTCCTGTGTTCTGGTTTTTCTTGTTAACAACATCATGGCAATTCCAATCAATGAAGTTATCTGTGATATGGGAAATTTTGAATTCAGTTTTTTCTCCTTTTTTTTGGTTGGTTTTAAGTTTTAGTATAATTTTGTTGTTGATGATGTTGTTGGTTGTACTCGTATTTTGAAAGTTAACTCGTTTGTGGTCTTTCGATATGCGTACGTAGTCATATGACTCGTATAAATGAAATGCTTGTTAGTTTGTGGGAAAAAATTCATTAGTTAAAAATGTAAGTAAAGTAGTAGTTTGGCAAAATTCAAACTGCTTTGTTTTTACAAACTAACAGGAACTTTATGGTTGCAACCAGCAAAACCATCATTTTAGTCTTAAAGGTTTAACAAATGCCAAGCAATAGAGAAAAATACAAAGTTAAATCAAATTATTTTGCATTATAATTTGGATATTGGCTTGCAAGCTACTGCATTGAAAATGGAAACCAAAATTGTGGGTGTTAGACTTGCCATGTTGCCTTTTAATGGAAATGTATATGAATTGAATAATTATTTTTCCTTCCCCATATTGTTTGCAATTTTCTAGTTGAAAAATAAACTAGGATTATGATCTTAGTGTAATACTAAGACAATAACTTTTTAATTTTTTGTTTTAATTATTGGCTTAGTACTGGAATAATTTCATTTAGATTTTAATATCCTTGTTAATAATTTAGGAAATTTTTATTACTGGTAGGAAATTCATTCTTTGGTTTTAAGTAATTTTGAACATTTGGTAGATAAGGCTTTCTTCGCCTCCTTTTTCTCTCTCTCTCTTACTCTCTGTCTGTCATAATCTAATTGGTCTGTTTTCAAGACTTCGCAGATTTATTAACTTTAGAGTGTAAGAGAAGGAAAAAATAATTTTTGAATACTGAAACTCAAAACCTATTTTGCTTAAGGTAAGGCATCAACTGGGACATCATAACAAGAGGATTTGAGTCCATTTGAGACATTAGGGATGAAACAAAATACTAATAATTAGAAGGACGATTGGCATTTTTCATCAGCGAACGGAAATAAAAAAAATTTTAATCAGCCGTTAGTTAAATTTAGGATTTTATTGGACATATAAATGTTTTTTATCTTTTACACAACGGCAAGCAGTAAGTTAAAGGCAAGTTCACAATACCTGTAACTTTTATCGTGAGGTTTCATTAATTGAAGTTACAACATTGTCACAAGTTGCCATACATCCTTCTTCAGCCGTTTAATTTTTGGACAATTTTCGATTAAGCTAAAGCCTCTTAGGAATACAGAATTATATATAATATATGTATATATGCATATATATATCACATAAATTAAATTATCGTAAAATATATATAAACTTTTAATAAAAAGCATACCAGTGCATATGCACGACATTGCCACTGCATTTTAGAGCTATGCTCTTTATGCCACTACAAAAATAATCTCCACTATTACAGCTATAAATTTATTTTTGTTTTGATTTCTTTGTGCTTAAAACCAAAATACGAAAATAGACGACACTTATTTAAAGTTTGTAGTACCTTATTATAACCAGGCGTTAGTTAAATTAAAGATTTTATCAGATGGATAAATAAAGGCGAGCAGTAAGTTAAAATCAAAAATTTTGTTTTGTTTCGATCTTTGAAGTGAGTGAAACTAAAACGAAATAAAGACAATGAGAACGATTGCTCAATTTGTTTTGTATTATTTTTTTACATGAACACAAACAATACATTAATTTAATCGTATGCAGCTAGAAAAGAAAATAATAGGATATAAAAAGAAACGTTTTGAAATATTTGCGGCAAATTTGATATCATGATAAAATTATGTTGCATTGCTATTTAACACATGAAATTTGTTTTATATAGCTAAGCAGCATAGCTCTAACCGGGTGTCCTCACACATCTCTCTTATTTTTTTATATTTAATAATTTATTCAACCATTCAAAAATTCATTTCATAACTATTAGAATGTAAGCAATAAACTATTTATACTGAATGAAAGTAAAGGTCATCATAGCAATATTTTCAA
The DNA here is from genome assembly GCA_905220375.1 of Tachina fera. Classification (NCBI taxonomy): domain Eukaryota; kingdom Metazoa; phylum Arthropoda; class Insecta; order Diptera; family Tachinidae; genus Tachina; species Tachina fera. Next base: position 93,769,995 of record LR999967.1, on the reverse strand, counting down.
CGGGAAGGGCAATGTCGAGTACCTTATAAAATGAAAACAATTATCTACCAATTTTTTTGGCATTTGCTCCGAAAAAATTGATGCAAATAATTTAAAATTTTTTTTGGTTCTCAAAAAGTTTTCACAGGACGCAAGTTCATCAATACATGTCTTTTCATGCGATGTATATCGACATAAAGGTTTATAAATGTAAGAAAACTAGGAAAATTTTTGATTTTTTGGTCCTCTTAACCAAGTTTTCAATCTTAATTATTTTTTAGACAAGAGCTATCCTAAAAAAAATATTTAGCACCAACCACTGGGTCCCCGGCTTGTTACAAAACAATGTTTCAAATTCGAGCACAGTGTGATTAATAATGCAGCTATTATTGATAAATTCAAATTTATATTTATGTAATGGTTTTGTTTCGCATTAATTTATTTGAAGTTAAGTCTATAATTTACGCAATTATCATTAAAATTTTGGAAGTTTTTTTTTATTTTTTATCATGAAGTTTTTGGTTGAAGTGCATATAGATAATGCAACTAAATTTCGGGGTTGGAAAAAAATGGAAATCATTCTCCAGTTCTTAAATGGACCATCCGATAAATAAATTCAATTTTTACAACATTTTTTACTATTTTTTATCTGTAATAAGTTTCTCAAGGAATTTTTTCAAAAAAATTATTATAATTAAAAATAAGGCGAAAATTTACTTTTTTAAAAATTTTGATTTAAGAAATATATATTTTTTAATATTCTGAATTTCATTTTAAAGCTATAAAGTCCTTAGTTTTGCACACCGAACAAGATTTGACACAACAGTGGACCAAAAATTCAAAATTAAATTTTTTACTCGAATATTTCCTAAACTGTAATCGGAAACTCGAAAATAAACCACACTTTTTTATCACTAGGATACAAAAATTTTCTCTTTAAAAATTTTTTTCCCTCAGATAAAAATAATCAGCTTGACACAAGTTTGAATTTTTCATTAAGTCGCAGCGGCTCACTTTGTGGTCCAAAATCCAAGTTTAAGCTTAGTAGTACCTTTTTAAGTTCTTTATGAATTTTGATCACAATAAGTAGGCCATAAATATTAAGAAACTGAAGAGATTTTTCTAATTCTTTTTTACTAACTTCCTTAGAGTAACAAACAAAAATTATGCGTGTCAAATATTTTTAATATTAAAACATCTCTGATTCGATTATTATTTAAATTTCAAATTGTTTTGACTTACCTCATTATCATGTGGTGGTAGCTGATGCAGTAGTTGCCTCACTCGATACTGCTCCCCAGGACTGTTGACATATGGCACTTTATCATCCGGTATTTGTGAAAAGTACAAAAGAACCTGCAAAAATAAGATTAAAAGTAGATTTAAAATTTAAAAGTCCGCAAAAGGCTATTTTGATAAGAAACAAATGGATGCTTAGTACAAATAAAATTAAATGATTCACCATTTTGTCAGCTTCATCGAAAATTTAGATCATAATAATATACGAACAGTAAAAATAAAATTAAATACCGGCATTTTTCCTTGACGCTAAGCACTTCATCATCACTTACATATATCTACCCACTTGCATTGTTAGTATAACGTTTAATTTTTCCGTTTTTCATTTTTTATTCAGTTTAGTGCGAAGTTGTATCACTCTACCTAAGTGTGTTTAACTATTCTTGTTTATCTTTTACGTTCCTCACCTTAATTATTTCTACTTATTCGATGTAATGTGATGATCGTAAAATATAAACGAGAATAGTTAATGTTTGAGCAGTGGTATATTTATAATTTATTTGAACGGGCTAAAGTTCGTATCGCTTTTCTAAGCCAAATTACATTTGAGAATTATTAATGAACAAATAACATCAAAGTTAGTTGTAAATAAATATTCTGACAACACATAGGGCCACTAAACCTTCATCATCAGCGTTCTTCTGTGTTGGTCCACTGTGTGGTGTGTCAGTTGATGTATATTTCTGCCTTATATACGAAACTTTCTTGCAAATGGAATACATAAGTATCGTTTTAAGTACTTTTTCCGTATTGAACGTAAAATAACTATCAATGCGTATAGTTAAAACAAGAATCACGCTCATACGCAAACAAACGCCTTAATTTTACAACGAATACGTATAACTTTAAATATCCAACAAACTATGTTTATATATTTTTTTTTAAATTACGCAGCATGAACGAGAACAACTTAAATGTATACATTATACGAGCTACAATCATGCATATGAGTAGAGAAATACTCTGACTATTAAGTTGCTACACGTGCGTATATATAGGGCTATCTTATTTATACACACATAAAGCGTGTTTTCAAACAGTCACACATACACCCACTCACATACACCCACACATTTTCCATTACATTTTATATATACAAATATATGTACACGGTGACAAATGATGAATAAATTTCCCAAGTATCATGCGCATATTTTTTTGCCCGATATCCATAGCCTGATTATGAGCATACTTAGACTATACTGAGGAGCTAGTAAAAAAACCAGACCAGTCGTGTTAACTGCTTTGTATAGAACCTAGATAGAGACTGGCGAGAAAAAGTAAGTTTTTTTTATTTTTTTAGGGTGGGATAGAACTGTTTTTGAATTAAAATATTTCCTGAACTCATAGATGTGTACTTGGAGAGCTTCAAAAAAATTTGTTTACTGAGGAATGATATAGTTTTGTTCGCCAGCTGCTTAATTATGAGAGAGATTCAATGCGCTTGCCACGCATGTGCGTTTTTATTTTTTTGTTGTAGAATTTTTTAGTTTTAAGCATAAAAGAAGTAAAGATGATGCTTGAGGGAAATTATGTGAGCTTACGAATTGTTAGTACTACAATATATGAGGATTGTTTAGGCTGAAGTAGTTAGCACGTTGACTACAAAACCTAACGTCCTGGTTTTGAAAGTCATTAAATAACAATACCACGCATTTTGCTGATGTACATTAGTGTCTATTTGTATCAGTTGTTGTAGGAAAATTCAAGTGACGAAGACAAATACATTGGTCACTGAAATATTCCTGCTTCAGCGTAGCAGAACCATCGGCAAAGTAATTAATTAAAAAAGCTTTGCAAATTAATTACGCTTCATTGATACCAGAGGCGCTGCAACACTGCATTATTAAATATGTGTTAAAAGCAGAGTTGTAAAGGAATGAAGCTTTCCTCTAACTCTTCTTTCACCAGCTGTCATCTCTATCACTTTCCTTTTCCTAAGGAAGGTAACACGTAGTAAGAGCAGTAGGCATTAATTATTTGAGTGTTAATTCTATTTAAAAAAGTGTTGATTATACGCAGTTATTAAAATTAAAATTATTATAGTAGAAATTTGTAACCGTTTATGGCCTGCATTGGCTAGGTTATTGGTAATAAATAAATAAATAAATAAATAAATAAATAAATAAATAAGTAAAAAAAATATGATTATTTACTTATAAATATTTTTTTGAATACTCATTATGCATAATTCCCTGGTCAGATCAAAGCTGCTGTTTTGTAAAGGTTTTGAGGAAATGAAATTACAGTAGTCTTCATAGTTATTTATCATAAGTCGGTTATTTATCTGTAACGTCTGCCTTTCTATGGCAAGATTTTTAATAAATTTCATCTTAACGTTCTTATCAATAGAGCTGCAAGGGACCTCACGTCTTGATTTTCTATGCATGTTCTGGCATCATTTAGTTGGGTCTCTATCTCTTTTCTCAACAACAATTATTAGTTAATGATTATAGTACAGTGCGGTTTAATTATTAATTTAAAAGTGCAAAAAGAAAAATATATGAAAATAATTTAACGGGGGGTCCTTTTGCTGCAGCATGTGAATGTATATCTACGTCAATGAAAAATATTTATATAAAATCAAACTTTTTATGACAACTCAATATCCTGCTTTACATCTTTCTGTATTTTTTTTTTGTTTAGCAAAATCCCTAGACCTTATTGGCAATTTAGCAACATCAAAGTGACTTTAATATTCGTATGACACAAAAGGGAATCAAAAATAAAACAAACCTACACACAAACACACACACATGCACATACACATACTAAAACATCATAATATCAATTACAGGATTTCATTTCACACAAATAAAGTAAAAATTAAGGCACGAAAGGGAACTAAAAAAATACTGCACAAAATATTTATTTAGTTCTATGTGTTTTTGTAAAAGATTAAAAGATAAGTGCCCTGGTATGAGTTATAGGCAGAGACGGACAACATAGAGAGAGAGAGAGAGACAGTGTGATCAACCAGCACCGGCCCAGCAGTGATGGTGGCATGATGAATGAAACTGTTTGTTGCCATCACAACAGTGCACCAGCGAATGGCCGGCCACTCGCCGTTCCAATCATATTCACATGTACAGTCCCCAAAAGATTGCAGTATAAATTATTGCCGTGAATTGCTCAATGCTGTAAAATAAATCTTCTGCAATCTTGTTTTTTAGTTCCCATTTTTTAGTTTTTTTGTTTCTTCTTTTATTTTTAAATTGTTTGTTTATTACAGTCTGACCATGGCAGGGTTTTTAATTTTTTTTTAGCTTGTACTTGCCAGTCATGTCAGTCAAATTCATTTTTTGCATAAATAAAATATGGTTTAGGGTTTGTAATATATTTTTCCGCATTTTTTTCTTGGCTCTTAACTTTGCTTTCGTTTTTCATTTGATTTTATGAGTCAAGGAAAATTTACAGTCCATATGGCAGAAGTAATCAAAACTAAAATTTATTAAAAAATAAATGAAAATCCTTTAATAAGAATTTTATATATACATATATATATATATATATATATATATATATATATATATATATATATATATATCGTATATATATTTTGTTGTTTTTGGTATACTTAAAATAAAAAACTCAACTTTGAAGCTTTATATTAAATTAAATGTTTCCTTGTTAACTTTTATTTTTCAATAAAAATTGGAATATAACTAGAAGAGACACAAGTAGCCAGAAAAAATATTTTATTGCTGAACACAACAAGTGACACCTAAGGGAGTTGTAACTTTACAACAACTGGTAAAGATCATGTATGCCAATAATGTATGTATGTGATGGAAATGGAATGAGTTTAAGCGTTTTGGAAAGGTGTAATGAATTTTAAAATGTTTTCTGAATCAATTTCTGGTCAAAAACCGACAATAGAATGTTAAGGAAACGGAAAAAAAGACATCTCAATTATATGTAAATCATACAATTTATATAGCTCAGCAACATTTAGTGATATATAAATAAAACATATAACTAAGATAGTTGACCTGGCTCCCAACTATAGTCCAAGGGATATGCGATAGATACTCATTTCCAAGTAAAGATAACGTTCATATGGTCCTTCTAAGTGAAATAAAATTAGTCGTGATTATCACATTTTTCTTCTTTGAACTTTAATCGGCGTCATCACAATACAAGTCTAATTTTTAACAACATATTTTTATGCATAGTCTTGTGTATGGATGTGAGCTTTTGTATCATTACGAATGAGAAACAAAAATGGATACTAATCCCAGATCAGAGCACTCTCTTTCATCTTACCAGAAGCGTTTTTCTAAGGGAGACAATCTTACATAATCACTTGCTGTTGCACATGAATAAAGCATTTTTTTGTTCGAGATGAGCCAGCTAGAAGCAATACATTTAGCTTCCAAAAAGCCATAAAATTTTTGTGCCTTACTAAAGTGCTTCACAGAAGTAATAACGCATAATTTTTGTGAGAGCCCGCCTTAAGTTAGTGCTTTACAGAAGGATTTTTTGAAGCTTTTGTTATCAAATAAGTAATACATTGCTTCCATCAGTTGTTAGTGCTTCCAAATCAGAGTTTTATTTTGTTGGGGACTGATTACAATAACCAATAAAATGGCAACTAAGAACACCAGAGGCACTGCAACATTGCCTTATTCACCACCTGTCTTCTCTATAGCTATCCCCTTCCTATCCTAAAGAAGACAACACCTATTAGTAGTAGAAGGAATTCATTGCCAGAGTGTTGGTAATACATGAAGCCGAGTACTCGTTACTTTTCTCCTTGTCTCTGCCTCTCCTTAAAATTAATCAGCTTAGCAATAAGATTTGCATGATGCGAGCGTGGACCAAAAAGGTTTTAAGCTTGTTATGGCTGCAGCGGTAAGCGCTTTGACAACCAAGCCTTGAATTGTGTTTAAATATTGACCAGGTCAGTGAACTATATACAACACATACACGCACATATTTTTTTGATGCCTGTACTAATACATGCAATCATGTAACTTATATAATTCATAAAATAAAATGACAACATTAAATTAAACTCACGTTGTTTCAACTTGAAATAACTTTGATTCAACATGGCTATGCGTATTATTTTAGTATAGAACTCACATTTTATCTTGTAAAAATAACTTTAATTCAACATAGTTCTATATTTTGATTAAAAAGTGCTGCACTATTAAATTAACATGAAATAAAGTTATTTTTAAAGGAACATTTTTCTCTGAAGATTATCTGAAATCATGTTGAATTAACATAAAACAGATATGAGCAAAATCATTCAATTTGAAATTTTCTTGCTGCTGGTTCAGCTTTGTCTACGCATTTCATTGTTGCTGTAACGAATCGTCGAATAATAAGGGCCAATTTCACCAAGTCTATTTTAATATCAATTCATGTTTAAATGTAGATTTTATTTAGATTTAGATTTTATTACTTTTAAATATGAATTGATATTTAAATAAATTGGTGAAATTGGCTCTAAATTTCTTAAATGTTTAATTTAGATTATATTTTTCACATTGAATTATCATTACTTTTATTGTTATTTTTATAAGTTTCTACGCCTACGCTTATTTTTCTTTTATGATTTTCAAAAAATTATTAATTGTGAACTCTCAAATAGTTCTTGAAAGTTTGTGCATTAGATAAAAGGCGGTTGAAGTCTACTGACGATCTGTTACAGCAACAATGAAATGCGTATAGATAAAGCTGAACCACCAGCAAATAAATTTCAAATTAAAATATAATTATGGAAATATGTCGAATAATAAATTTCTTAAATTTTTAACGTTTCTTAAAAAAGTTTTCGGCAGTACTGGGTACTACAAAATAAACTTTCACTTAGTTTAGTTGTTATAATTAGTTTTTTGAAATGTGTATACTCCAATATTAAAATATGTTTGACAAATAGATAAAAATAATGTTTAACAGGACGAAAGATGTGTTATAAAAGCGATTGATACTTAAATTTTTTTTGGTTCAGGAATTAAAATTGCAGAGTTAGTTTCTGTCATACAATGCGCACAAAATTGCTCCTTTTAATGGGTACAAGAATTTTACTAATGGGTTAAAATTTATATATTCGAAATTGTTAGTAGTTAATTTTTATCCTCTTCTTTTTTTTCTATCATAAGCTAATCTACAGAAACACCTTTCTATTCTCTAAGTAGAATACCTTCAGCTTAACATAAAATTTATCTTTTATAATTTGAGATCAAATACTATTTTCTGCTCTATCTAACAACATTGACTCAGATATAATAATGATTGAGCAATAGAAATTGTCCTCAATAGTAAAATACTTTTAAATAATTTTTAATTCATCTACTTAAGCCAAGTGGACGGACGACATTCAAATGCCAAGGAAATAACTTGTTTTTTTTTTCTTGAAAATGTTCCACTTATCAACTTTTACTGAACTAATTTTTATCGCGAAGTCGACATTTTTTCTTTTCAATTATTTTTTCATCACTTGATTTATGTTTCACAGTTAAACACTTTAAGACATAAATATATGTATATAAATAGTGACGGTCCATTGACAAGTGTTTTACAGTGGGAAAGAATCAAAATAAATTGAAAAAACAACATTATTTTGTATGTTTTAGTTTTTACAAGAACCTATACTTACATCAATGATAATTGTAATTAATTCTATTTTATACTAATTTCAGCATAATATACAGAATTTTTAATGCACATGGAATACGTGAGTTGTTTTGATTCATCGTATCACAATTTTTTTTAAATTTTTTTTAATGATTGCTAAAATTTCCAAAAAAGCTTTTTACACATTTCATTTGCATTGCAAAAATTTACACAAAACTGACATCAAACACAGTGATCCAAATACGTGAAAGCTGATGAAAAGGCTGTAAGTTATCAAAACAAATTTCAATTATTTGGTTGTTTATGAATGGCAGTTGCTTTGTAAACTGTCATCGCAACCGAAATTTATTTTAATAACTATTATGCATGACAATTTTTTCCAGCGGTCTAAAAGGTATCAAAATAATGATTGTAACAGATTAGAAACTGAATTACCTGCAAAGCTTCAAAATATATATAAAATTCAAAGGCTAAAAATAAAATCCTTAAGTAAAAGTCCTTAAAAATGTAATTAGCGTAGAAATAATTAGTTCAGTGCAGTTACTATTTGATGAAGAGAAGGAAGTACAAAATGCGACAACCGTATTAGACGGGATTAAAGGGACAATTCAAATCGCCTCAACAATGCCTTTTAGATACTAAAACAATCTAATGTAAAAAAAATATTTACGAATAAAATTTATGTATTAATCAGAAATAATTTCTTATTCGGGGTTAAGTTCAGTAATTCCAATTCTTATTGAATGAAATATTTTTATTAATTAATATACCAATACAATATCGGTATTTCCCCCAGCTATAAAGTCTAGTTTAATTTTCCTTCTCTTCTTTAGAAACTCACATTAATTAATAAAATATTTCATTCAATAAGAATTGAAATTACTTAACTTAACCCCGAATAAGAAATTATTTTTGATTAAAATTCACTACAGTTCAAATAAGAGTCTAAAAACAATGTTTTTGGTGCTGTGCGATTTCTCGTTGCGGGAGAGAAAAATAAACATAATACAACGAAAGACGGCGCTTGCAATAATTGTCATTGTTTGTTTAAATTTTCCTTAATATTTTTGTGCATACATTTTTATAACTAAAAACAAAAAAAAAAGATTAACATATTATACATTCGTAGATATATTTAATATTTTTTTTTAAACTTTTATAATCTATGACAAAAATGTTTGAACTTCAAAATCATGTTTTTTTTACAAAAATGTTGTGAACACAGCCAATTATTCAAAAACTACGGCAACGTCAGCAAGAGAAAGAGTATCAAAAATTAAGAGAATAAGAAACTCTGCAATGAAAATAATTAATAGCCCAGCTAAAAAAATATGCATGGAGCATATATGATATCCCATATATGGTTCGGATCCGAAAAATGAGGGTATATGGGTATATATGATTATATATATTCATACATTTTCAACCATGTATGTGTAAATTCCCTCCACAGTATGCAAAGTTCATATTCATACACTCTTGATTCACAAAAGCGCACTGCTGTGCAATAAATTAAATTAATAAAATTAAATTTTAATTTGAAATTTATTTGCTGGTGGTTTAGCTTGGTCTATATACGTATTTCATTGGCGCTTGAACCAAATCATCAGTAGACTTCAACCACAAATTTTGAACAGTCACAAACCTCTTACTTTATGCACAGACTTTCAAAAACTATAAAAGAATTCATAGAATAATAATATTATTAATAAAATTAATTTTTTTTAGACTTGAGAGAGATGTTGTATTTAAAGAAACATTTGTTTGAACAAATAATTCAAAACGAACTAAAAGTCATTTCATTCATCAAAAGGTGAATCAATTATTTAAAAAACACATAAATCATATTCGTACATGACATTTAGCTTAAGAAATCAGATTAAAAATTTTTCTTTTTTAAACGTTGAGGGTACGCATATAAACTTTGCATACCGTATGTATTTTCTAATGGATTTCCAATTCAGCAGTGATAAAATTCCAAGCTTTTTTGATTGCAAAACGATCTTATGTGAGATATCATGTATGCATACATTCTTATATGGCTCATATATAAAATCTTATATTTATATATGGATCCACAAATGAAGATCTTCATAATTAAATTTCCATATATGAGTTCATATGTTATAATACATTTCTTATATTAGTCCATATATTAGTTCATATATAATAGTTTTGCCATGTATAATTCCATATATTTCCATACATGAATTCATACATATTCATATATAGTTATATACATTCATATATTAAAAATATATGGAACATATATAATTTTTTTAGCTGGGAGATTTTAATTTTATTCCGTCTCGCATTGCGGTTTTTTACTTCACCGCAATAAATAATCGTTACATTGTGTTCAGACTCTAAATCTAAAAAAATTTCTAATTTATGTATTAAATAATAAATTTTAAAAAATGTCCGCCACTACTGCGGGAAAATGTTATTGCTTAAAATAATTTTTAGCTAGCAAGTTAAGCAAATACAAATTTTCGTAAGCCTATAATAACAATATTTGGCAACTAAAGTTGACAATTGCCATAAGTAAAAGCATTTGGCAACTGGTAACGCATCTAAAGTTTGGTTGCTATCCAAAATTGTTTTATATGTAATAAAATTTAAACAAAATTTAATGTTTGTCAAACAGCTTATTTAATTGGTGTAAAATTTGACATAAGCAAATAAAACTATGAAGAAAATGTGATACAATTTTTGTGATCAATCGCTTACAGAATTTATTTTTCTTTGAGTAGATACTCTTTTAAGCCTTAAAAAATATATAAATTTGCCAACAAGGTTGCTATGTGGTTGATGTCTTGTCCTAGCGGACATTGAAAAACTAAGAAGGCGGATGAACTATCCAAGTGGGCTGGGGGTAATTCTCTTGTAGGCCCATCGCCTTTTTGTATGAAATGAAATATTAAATTTGAAAAGGGCTTGGATTGCTTCTCCAGTCATGAGGCATACGAAAGCCTTGTTTTAATAATTTTCGTACAGTGGTAACCATGATATAAATATCGAGGTCCTGCGAAAATTTAGTGCATTTCTCTCTAATGATGTGTGACCAAAATAGTTTTTATTAATAAAATAAATTGATTATTAAGAGGTTTAGCTTTATCTTATGCGCATTGAATTGTTGCTGATGCAGATAATCAGTGAACCTTTATTATGTTAAACTTTTATTTAAACCAATGAGAAGTTCAACAAGTACCAAAGTTGAAACAAGAACTCAACAATCACCATGTGTTTTATTTTCTTACCTTACCATTGCTACATTGGCTGACTTTTATCAGCTCGAATTGTAGTTGTAAGAAGTATGTATAGAAAATCAGGATTATCATGAATAAAATTCCACGGGAAATTTTTCCCGGGGAACATTTCCAACTAATAGCAAATAATTCTAATTGGAAAAGGCAGAAATTTCAAGCGGAATTTTATTCATGACAGCCCTGAATAAATGTAAGGAACAACAACACCTATTCAAGAATGCAGTGTTGCCGCGCACGTATTTTTGATCGAGTGCAGTCAGGATAATAACTAGTGTTTTTTGTTGGGAATTTGTTACAATTTAAGTTTAACGTTTTTTAACACACTAATAATATTAAATTATTGTTTAGCTTATTTTATATAATAGTTTTTATTAAAAACACACTGAAATTGATTATTGAGGGGTTAAACATATTTTTTTTAAGCAACCATACATATTTCTTGGGCATGGGTTGTTATTAATGAAAACCACAGAACTACAAGTATAGTTATGCCAAATATCAAGGAATTACAGCAAAAAAAATTTCCCTTCACATACTTTGTAATGAATATTGTGCCTGATTTTTTCGTTTATGTTTTCATTCTGGCCCACTGTGTAGCAGCTGACTGCAATTGTGCGTACACATTTTTATAAATTTTTAAGTATACTATAAAAGGAATTATGAAGATATATTAAGAAAGAGAGAGAGAGAGTGAATGAGGTTCTACATAAAAAGCTTAATAAATAAACTAACAAATCTCAATAAATCACAAGTAACAAACACCTGACATGGAAATCTGTATGCATCTACTCGTTCACTTTGGACATTTATATGCATACATATGTATATGAAGAACTATTTGCGCGATCAAGTCTGCGATTGGTAAGCAAATACAGACACAACAAATGTGGAAATTCAAAAGTACGTGCATAACAAGTTTCCTTGGTACTCGTAACAACAGCATTGGGGTCAATGTTAATAAATGTGCCAACATAAAAATTTATATGTCTGTATGTATGTTTGTAAATATATATATATATACCTGATCTGGTCTTAGTCCTGGTGGCACCCAAGTGTATTCCTCCAGAGCACAGCCACTATCATCATCCGAGTGGGATTGCCTTTGTATATCCAAATGTTGACCTACCAAAAAAGGAGGATGAACACCAGCAACACCAACACCACCGCCAGTTGGATGATGTAGCAGAGAGGACGGCGATGGTGATGATATTGCTGGAGACAATTGATGTGGGGGTGCTTGTTGTTGTTGTTGCTGTTGATTGTGAGCATGAAGATGATGAGGATGCTTTAGCGATGAAGAAGAGTATTTTGAGATTGATGATGAGGCTGAGGCCGCAGGTGAATATTGCGATGGCTGATGTGGCAACGTGTTTGAAGATAATTGTTGCTGCTGTTGTTGCACTTGCTGGTGCTGAAGATGAGGTGGAAGATACTGATGTGAATGATGGTGAAGATGCTGCTGCTGATGCTGCTGTTGTTGTTGCGTTAATTGTTGATGTGGTGGCAATGGTGGCAAATGAGATGTCTGTGATTGTTGTTGTTGTTGGTGGTGGTGGTGCTGCTGAAATTGACGTTGCATGGGTAATGGTGATGTTGGCATACCTGCAACTGTTGAGGGATTGTACAAAGTACCAGCCGATGAGCTACTTGGCATCGGCCCCGCTGACGATGCCGATGTCGATGATGATGACGGTGAGGCGACATTGCTGCTGCCAATATGTCTTAAACTTCCCAAAGGTGGTAAAGGTGGTGGTGTGTTTGAACTTGCCGCCGCATTTCCTCCTGCACTTGGAGAAAAGTGACGCGGTAACGTTGGAATTTTCTGCAAATACGACACCTGTGTCAACGGCGTTCGACTGATCGGTCTGTAAGACAAGATTAAAAAAAATATATAAGAAAAAAATTCGTCATCAATAAACACAATATAAAAGATATTTTATCCAAAAGATTAATCAAGGTCAAAGCTATGCACGCCACTACGACAAGATTTAGATAAATTACCTATTAAAAGTACAAGGAAAATGAAAATATTTTGTCTTGTAACAATTTATGTTTAAAGGTTTGTACCGTGGCAAATTGAAACTTAATTAAAACCATTATGTGAGTAGCTTATTTAATTTGATTGTAGCAAGGCGTAAAAAGTGGTATTTAAACAGGATTTTTTTTAAATTATAAAGTTAAAAAATAAGCAAGAATGCTGTGTGGTTGTGTGCTTTTAAAGGTACAAATAAATTATTTTGTTACTTTTAGTCAAGTAATGAGTTTTGATTTGATTAATCGCACTTCGAAGTTGTGGGATTAACATTCTTAATCGATATTTGTAGGCAACGTGTAATGAAATTAAATGCATTTTTCAGTTTAATTTTACATTTTAAACTTTTTTTTATAATATAGAGAAAATGAAATGTATAACAGTTAATATTAAAAGTAAAATTAAGACAAAGGACTGAATAGTGAAAAAGTCCTTATAATGATCATTAAATAAAAATTGGTCAATGGGCTTAAAACTGTGACTTTTCAAGTTTTGATTTGGTTTTGGGAGTGTTTCCAGAAGTAGGGAGTAGTGTATGATGAAAAGAGACAGTTACGAGATAATGGTTACATATTCACTATTTTTAGGGTTCCCTACACCAAAGGTAAAAAGGAACTCTATTGTTTCGCTACGATGTCCGTCCGTCCATCTGTCTGTCAGTTACAGGTTATTTTCTCGAGAACCGTAAAACAAATAAAGATTTAGCCGCTATATCAACATATGTAATTTAAAAATTAAATGGTATATCAAAGCCTGCAACGAAATACATATCGAGGGTTTTTATTAAAAAAATGCTATCTGCAAGGCTTGAAAATTTTAGAAGAGCGCAAAAACTGTTATTTTCTCAAAGTGCAAGGGTTATAACTAAATTTTAATGAATAGTACCATTTGCAGAAGACATCTTAATTCTACTAATGTTAATCAAATACAGTTATTGCTCTTGGACTTCGAGAAAATAAAAGTTTTATTTTGTCTTCTAAAATATTCAAGATTGCAGATAGCACTTTTTGTATATAAACCCTCGATATGTTGAAATCCTAATAAAATACACAGACAATTATTTGTATACATGCACTTGAAATACTCAAAGCTAGTTTATTTTTATTGCAAACAATACCAATTAAGTCCCGCTCCAGACTTACGATTTTTGTTGCAGTAATTCTGGAATATGTCTGAGAGTGTTTTGAACTATAAAGGAAAAAGTGCTTAAATGAAAAATATCACCACAAAACAAATATATCGCAAAAATGCAAGAAAACACTTAAAACAAAAAAAGTCATAAAAAACAAAAAAGCTAAAAACCCAAAAACGCCTAAACGAAAAAAGCGCCAAAAATTAAAAAAGCGCTGAAACTAAAAATATGTCTTGTAAAAAAAATAGCAGAAAACGAAAAAAATCGCCAAAATAAAAAAAACGCCAAACGTCAATAGTAAAAATAAATTCAGTAAAGTGCGATTTTGATCCGCGCACGAAGGGTTCCGTACGGACACGAAATATGTAATTCAATACTTTAGCGTATATAAAATATAGTTTTGGCATTTTTTTTCGGTTTTTTTATTTTGGCGATTTTTTTAAATTTTTTTTTGGTTTGGTGATTTTTTCGGTTTTTGGAGTTTTTTTTCCATTTTAGCAATTTTTATTAGTTTTAAAATTATTTTCTCGTTTTGGCGATTTTTCGGTTTTTGGCGTTTTTTTATTTACTGGCGATTTTTTTGTTTTGGCGTTTTTTTTTTAAATTTTGGCGATTTTCGGTTTTTGGCGTTTCTTTATTTTAACGACTTTTTTCGGTTTTGGCGATTTTTTAAAATTTTGACGAGTTTTTTTTATTTTGGCGATTTTTTTTCATATTAACAATTATTTTGTTACTGGAGCCCTTTTCGCGTTTGGTGATTTTTTCGGTTTTTATTGCTTTTTTTCATTGTGGCGATTTTTTTCATTTGGACGATTTTTTCGAATTTTGCGACTTATTTTAGTGTTAGAAATTTTTTTTTTCGTTTTGGCGATTTTTTTGAACTTTTGGCGATTTTTTTTTGGTTTTGGCGATTTTATAATTTTCAGATTTCTTAGTTTTACCGTTTCTGAAAATTTCAAGAGTTTACCTCTTACGGTTTTCAAGATATAGCAAGTTGTCAAAACTATATAGTCAAAATTGCATTAACTGATGGACCACCCTTTAATTTAAATTTTTTAATATTTTAATGTTTATTGTTGTAGTCTATATAAAAATACACTAATTTTACATATTCCTGTTCCTTTTTTCACCTTTGGTGTACGGAACCCTAAAAACGCTAAAGGCCGGAAAAAGTAAAAAAATCAAACTAAAAACGAAACAAATTCTGTACGGAAATCTTCGCCTGAGAGTCAAGGTCGCACTTTACTAAATTTTTTTAACCTCGGTCTAGTATTGTAGTAAACGGCTGGATCCATTGTACAACTATATCAGATACATGCCAGTCTGTTAATGTATGCAATACGAAATGCTGTCAAACTTTGTTTAAAAGCTACAAAATATTATTAGTGCAGGTATTGTGAATAAAATGATTACAGTATTGCCAATGAAAATGCACATCGATGTGTCTTCAATTACACATTGAAGAAAATTACACTACACATCTCTTGTATAGGTAAAAATTAAAACAAAAATAAATAAAAATAGAACCCAAAGTAAAATTACACACAGATTGGCAACACTGTATGACTACATTAATGCAAGAGTGCCACCTCTGCAATTGCAATTTAATAGCTCTGTAATTGTTATTCTTATGGCCTAATTTTGTAACACAGAACGAAACGTTTCAAACAAAAAATTTGGGTTTATTTTTAAATTTAAATTCTGTAAAACATTTGAAAACGAAAGTTCTATCTTACGTAAAATAAATGTATTTTATAAAACAGTAGCAAACGGTTTCAAACGACTTGAATGTCACATGAAAACGTTCATTAAATTGTATTCGTTTAAAAAGTTTTTACAACATTATTGCATTAGTTTTGGTGCAATAATGTTTAAATTAGTAACTAAGTGCATGATAGAGCTCGAGGTCAGCTCGACCTATGCACGTAGTGTCTATATTTACACATACATTCGCTTTAACACCCTCATAGCTAGTTTGTTCACGCCAATTGTAAAGTGAAAAAACTTGAAACTTCAGGAGACTTAGTCGTCATATGCGAAGCCTGAACGTTTGTAATGAAAGTTTCCTGATAAATGGAAATGGAAAAAGTGCATTTTTAGGACATACTCACTGCCACACTGATCACTAACACAGTCACCAAATTGATGAAGCACCTCTACCTGGAGAGCTCAAATTTGATACACAAGTAGACCTCGGTGAGTTACAGACAAGAAAAATTCGAAAGTATTGATTGTTAAGCCAGGGAGGCGGGGTCGTGCTTATAAAAATTTTACATAATGTTATACTATTCTGTAATCCATTATATTAATAAATTCTGCCCTTTTAAGCTGGCGCAGTGATTATTAATAGAAATATAACAGATGAGAAACCTTAAATTTGCCAAGTATTAATAAAGAAGACAAAAAGTAGTAGAAAAAAGGCCTCAAAAAGTAGTGAGATAAAACATTTGATCAAGTTCTTGTTTGGCACAATACCTATCACAATATTATATTAATTTGTAATCGTTAGGGTGTCATATCCTCGCTATGCAATCTGCATACTTGGCAATATTTTTAAACTTTTAATATAGGAGAAAATAGCGAACATCTCTTTATTTCTTTATTTAGGGAAACATTTTATGAAGTAAACAGGTTGCCTAAAATGCTAAAATGCTGATAAATTAGAAAATTAAAAATTTTTAGCGACGACACCAAACACTAATATTTCGACGCAATAAATTTTTGATTCAATGCCTGATTTAGCCAAAATCGATAAATCGAATTTTAAGATTTTTAGCGATATCTATAGCTTTAGTGAGTTACAGAGTATGGGGCTGGTATAATTTTACCATGGCTAGATTTAAAACCTATCAAATACTTTAAATAAAATGTTAGTTGTTCCGTCTAATGAGACCGCCAAGTTGCTCTGGAACCAGTCTCTTAACTATAATTAGATATTAACTTTAGCTTTAGTGATATTTATAGTTTTGAAACATGAGTGCCCCTGTGGTTGATTGGGTACTCTGGTTGCCTGCCATATTGGATGTTGTCACTTCGAATCCCATTAAAGGCGCTGCTTAAAAATATTATATATTTGCATTTGTAATAATAAAAAAATTACAAGTTTTCAGTCAGATTGAAATTTATACATACATATGTATATGTTTATTTCATCCTAATCAACACTGATTAGATCCCTAAAATATTAATCCCCTTCTATGCCATCCCCAAGTAAAAGTGATTTGGAGACCGGTCACGTTATTAGTCTTATGTGAGTCCCACTTGCTAGTTTTTTCTATTTGCTATTTTAGTATCGAATGAAAGATTACATTCGTATGATAGTTTGATATTGCAAGTCATCATTTCAAAATTAGTTTTCAATATCAAAAGCCATAGTCACAAATTAATTGAAATTACTCGATATCATCAGTGGCGACTAGATCTAACATATTTTTAGGGTTCCGTACACCAAAGGTGAAAAAGGGAACCCTATTGTTTTCGCCACGCTGTCCGTCTGTCCGTCACACGGTATTTTCTCAGGAACCGTAAGAGCTACGGACCTGAAATTTGGACAGAGTATGTAGAACCTTGGTCACTACAACAACAAATACATGAGAATTAGAAATTAAAGGGTGCTCCAAAACGACCGACGAAAAATTTTAAAATCTCATGTAATATACACACAATTGTATGTACATATGTATACTGACACTTGAAATTTTGTAAAATTAGTGTATTTTTATATAGACTACAACAATTAACATTAAAATATTAAAAAATTTAAATTAAAGGGGGGTCCAATAGTTAATGCAATTTTGACTATGTAATTTTGACAACTTGCTATATCTTGGAGACCGTAAGAGGTAAACTCTTGAAATTTTCAAAAACGGTAAAACTAAAAAATCCGAAAATTATAAAATCGCCAAACCAAAAAAAATCGGCAAAACCTGAAAAAAATCGCCAAAAATTAAAAAAAAATAGCCAAATCGAAAAAAATTGACAAAATAAATCGCCAAATTCGAAAAAATCGTTTAAATGAAAAAAATCGCCAATATGAAGAAACGCCAAAAACCGAAAAAAATCGCAAAAACGCGAAAAATGCGCCAAAACCAAAATAATTGTTGATGTGAAAAAAATCGCCAAAATGAAAAAAAAATGCTAAAATTAAAAAAATCGCCATATTTAAAAAAAATCGCCAAAACGGAAAAAATCGCCAAAATTTAAAATAAACGCCAAAAACCGAAAAAATCCTCAAAACGAAAAAAAAGTGCCAAAACTAAAAAAAATCGCCAAAACAAAAAAAAAATCACCTATATGAAAAAATCGCCAAAATTAAAAAAAATCGCCAAAATAAAAAATCGCCAAAATAAAAAAACGCCAAAATAACAAAAATTTCCAAAATTAAAAAAAACTTCAAAAAAAAAATCGACAAAACGTGAAAGAAAGTGCCAAAACTCAGAAAGCGCCAATAAATTCAAAAAACACCCAAACTAAAAAAAAACGCTTATAACCGAAAAAACCCAAAAACGAAAAAATGCCAAAACTATAGTTTATATTGTTCGTATTGAATTACATATCTCGTGACTGTACGGAACCCTTCGTGCGCGGGTCAAAGTCGCACTTCACTGAATTTTTTTATTTTTATTTTATTTTTTAAACCATTGGTTTTCATGCCTAATGATATTTTCTTATGAATACTTTAATTTAAACATAGAGTCCTTATTTATAAAAATTATTTTGTACTTAAAAGAGGGTTATAAAATATTTTATCACATAAAATTTGTTTTATAAGTTTTTTATAAAACTAAATATTTTTTTATGAATAAAGCAGATTAAATAATCTTATACGCAAATATTTCCTTGCAATCGCCAGCTTTCTTTATCTGACTTTCTTGCGTGAGAAAATCGTTGAATATATTTCAAAATTTATTAAATTGTTATTAATGTTTTTTATTTTTTATATGCTTCCTTAGCCACAACGTTCATTTGACTGGACTCAAAGCCATCGTTATTGAAATAATTCATTTGGAAGAATATGTGTTCTTTTAGAAAAAAAAAACAATGTGGTCAGTAAGCAGCTAAATTTGTGTAGAGTGTGTTTTATCAGCAAATAATACTTCAAACATCCACAAGCAATAAATTTCATTGAAATATTTCGTCACTATATCTCAGACAGATAATTCAAAGGCTTAAATCAAAAATCCCAGATGTTCTGAAGTAGCAAAAGTGAAATGCGTATAGAGTCCAGCTAAGCCCTAAATATTTAATTTCAATGTGCATTAGGGTGGGTCGATTTGTATGGAGGCAAGAAAATTGCTCAAATTACAAGGAAAATCGTATTTTAAGGATCAGAATAAGAAATTTTGCTGAAGGAACCATACCTCTAAAATGTATTTTGATGTCCCGACTTTTGCTCCGAAAGGTCAAATTTTCTTGAAGTGTCAAATTTTGAAAAATCTCACTTTTATCCGCTTAGATTTCCTCCATCAAGTCAAAAGGTATGAACGACACCCACTAATTTTGGAGGGCCACCTATGTAAGTGGCACACTACCTGGAACCACATCTGGGGGTTCCCCATACAGACATTTGTGATTTTGAATACGACTTTCCTTGTAATTTGCTCGATTTTTAAATCGACCCACCCTAATGTACAATATTTAAAAAAAAACTATTAATATTTTGCTGGAAAGATTAAATATTAATTTTGGAAAAAAGTAAGCTAAAAATAAAAAAAATTAATACAAGAATCAATTAAGTTAGTTTAATTTTAGTTAATTTTAATTACTATTGTTCGAGCAATAATAATAAAAATTAACTAAAATTAATAGCCATGGGCCTGTGGCAAAAAGTTAAAAAAGAAATATACTTAAGAGTAACAAACCAAAAAAGATTGTCTTAAGTAAAATAGAAATAAGCAAATTAACTAACATGTGCATAATTAGTAAAGAACGACAATGGCAAGACTGTTACAAATTTAGAGATAGCAAATTGAGCTTTCATTACAAAAAAATCTTTCAGCAATTTGTAATACGATGAATCAAAATAATATACATATTCCATTTGCAATATAAAGCAGAAATCTACATCAACAGACACTACACACAGTGGACTTAACACTTAGAACGCTGATTATGAAGGTGTAGTGGCCTTCGAAAACAGCAAGTTGTTCCGTTCAACTATGTGTTGTCAAAATATTTACAATTAACTTTGATGTTATTTGTTCATTAATAATTATCACATGTAACTTGGCTCTTACAAAGCGATACAAACTTTAGCTTGATCAAATCATAAAAGTTAGTTTAATTATATTTGTTCGTATTATTGTTTTTCTGTTTTGATTCGATTTGGGTCGCTCCGTAAGCCACATTACATGCGATAGTTTTTAAGGAACACATTGCACTAAAAACAAATAGTGTGTTTATTTCAATGTGTAGTATCAATTAATGTAAATTTCAGCTCTATAAACATATTTTGCAATGCAAATGGAATATGTGAATTATTTTTATTTTATACTCGAATTAGTTGAGATCTTTTAATGTAATGAAATCTAAAATTTTAGTGCAATTACTTACTTAAGAATTATCAGCACAACCGAATTATAAACTATTTATTTATTTTCACTTTAAATTCTTTAAATAAAACTCGTTAACAATTTGTTAATAGTTAAGGTGGAGGTTCATACCATGCGCTACGCGGCAACGCTTTTCTTGCTTGTCAAACGTTTAACGCTATAAAAATGGAAAGTTACACAACACGCTTTTGAGGCTTTTTTAGTTGTAAATTTTAATTTAGCTAAAAAACTCCGTAATCACTTTTTAATTTATGTTTGATAATTTTCGCCATAATTTAAATTTTATTAAAAAATAAATTAATTATTTGACAAGGTTTGAACATGTTGTATGTTTTGTTTGACTTTTTATTTCAAAATATTTCAAACTTGAATATTACTTGAAAAACTGTTTGAGTTCATCTTTGTTTCCAGTTAAATTTTAAGTGCTTGAATTTAAATTTTTTGAGTGCTCATTGGGCATTGATACATTATGTCAAAGAAATTTACTTCGGTATTTCATGTTCACTGTAATAATAATAATAAAAAATTGATTTAATTCTTTTAAGCATCACGTTCTCCACCATAATAAAATAAATAGTCAAATATCATACCATTTAGAAATAAGAAATACCAGCATTTTGATAAAATTGTCAATACAAATGCGGGCGTTTTGTTAAAAATAACATTGTTTTATGGTCGAAACACAAGCAAACATTCATTCATACTTTTATTTTATATTTTAACAAGCGAATATTGCTGTTCAGTCGCTCGTATCCTAATGCAAACAATGTTGCTGATAGACGAAAATAAGCATCTACATATGTGTAGATGTACATTCATGCCAATAGAAATAGAACTGCTAAAATTAATGTAGTTTTAACAACAATATATGGGAGTGCATCCATTGTTTATTGTCTGGAACATGTCCGTGGTGTAGGGATTTTTTTCGTCCGCACAAGAACACACACATACACAACTTCATAGACGTGTGTGCAACTTTATTTCTTCTAGTTCGCTTAACATTTTGATGTGTCAATATTATTGCAGGCGGTATTTGCGGTTTCAAAGCAATTAAATATGGAATTTAGTTTTTTATTCTTAGTTCTCTTTTATTTTTTGTCGAGTTCAATGTTTGTTTGTTCCTTGCTAGATAATAGTTGCTGGTATCACAAAATTGCTTTGGCAACAATGTATGTGCTGGGAAAATTATAGAAAAAATAAATTATGTAAAGTTTTGCTGTTAAACCGCAAATTGGAATTTAAGCAATTGTAATAGTTTTTTTTAATCAGGTGCTAAAATAATATGTAAGTGTGGAAATATAGTCGTATGCACATATATGCATTTGTATTCTTATTTGATGGCAGCATATGTTGTTAGATTTGTTTAAACAATTCGGAAAGATTTATTGCAAATAATATAAGCAAATGTTCTAGCGTTAGCTAGAAGGAACAGAAGGACAGATACTTCTCACTGAGAATCAACTTCCAATAACGCTTGCATATGTATGTTTATATATATTTATATGCGCCAAATTGGTTCAGTTTTGTGTAAAAAAATACAAAAAAATTTCACAGCGATAAGTTATAATTTAGGGGCTGCCCAATTTTCAATTTAATTTTTTGCATATGACTATCTTTTTTAAAAATCATTTTACAAAAATATGATACACGGCAATAGTTTAGCTCTTTTAGTCGACAACATTAGCCTCAAAGAAAGTTGTTTGCTTAAATTAACATTTTAGGAAATAATGAAGAAAATAACCAACAAAATACCAAAAATTATATATTCCAAAATTGCATTTATACAATAAGAGATTATATATATTAAATTATTTCATACATATATTAAGTATAGTCATAAGGAAACTAAAAAAAAAAACAAAAAAAAATATTACATTGACTATATGAGCTTGAGGGATAACTTTGAGGGCAGATACTCACCCCCTAAAATACAACTTATCGCTATGAAATTTTTTGTATTATTTTCTTACACAAAACTGAACCGATTTGGGGGATATAAATATATACGTATAAACATACATTTGTAAGCGTTGTTGGAAATTGATTCTCAATGAGAAGTACCTGTCCTTCTGTTCCTTCTAACTAACGCTAGAACATTTGCTTTCATTGTTTGAGAGAATAAAAGAAATCAAAAAAAAAATCCTCCATACAAATAACGGCCACTATAATGTACACGCAGAAAAAAATCATTATAAATTTATTAGAAATAATTGGGGAATTAAAACAGTAGTCTTAAGTGCCATAGTCTCATAATGTTTTTAAGCTTTTGTTTCAAAGAAAAAAAAAGCAAAAACAATGATATTAAAATAATTTAAAACATTGTGACACCATGGCATTTAAGACAATCGTTTGAATACCCCAAATATGTTGTTTAAGTGTATTGGTGTTCATATGTTTTGTTCAAGGACCAACGCTTTGGTCTGTCCTTAATCAGAAAAAGCCAGCCGCACTTCTTCTGCACTCGTTATATCATGTCTTTGAATGGAGACGTGACAGTTTATGCAACAAAAAGTAGAAACCGGATGACAGCTTTCGCCACGTATGCACTATATGTAAAGTTTCTTCTGTATCGATAGTTACTGTATTGAATTCAAACAGTCACTAACTCTTCAGATAGTTAAATGCATACACCTACATAAATTAATATCAGCACACTTTGTGATTGCCTTTACGCCTGCAATACTCTAGACCATTATCCAATGGACACCACCAAGTTCATCTTCCGCTTTTCATCATCCGATTACTAACATAGCATTCTGGAATTAACAGTGTCACTACGTACGCAGTCCTAGAAACCCTCTGCATTAGCAGTATTGAGTCCTCTTAGAAGCATATCTATCCTTGAAATTTCGTCAAATCCAATTGACTGGTTTCGAAAATTCAGATATTTCCCACTAACCCCTTTGCGGCACATAATTCTTAAATATGTGTAAAGTATGTGTATCCTTTTTGACGCAGATGCATCTATGTTATTGATTTTTAAAAATCGTTTAAATAATTTTGGAGAAGCAAAAATCGCCGTCTTACCCCACTGTTGGTACTGGTTCTTAAAAATGAATGTATTGTTCTTTACGCATATTTATCTAAGATTCATATTGACCTCCTGTCGCCTCTTGACCCTACTTAAGATAATAAATGGCCTTTGTTGCTTTGTACGAAGAGGTAGCTTAGATTAGGTTAGGAAGGGTAGTTCTAAAATTCACCTCCATTTGCAGACCCAGTTGGGTAAATTGTGATTCTCTTCTATTGCCCGTCAATAGAATATTTACCCCCCATTTGTACCGAGAAGTTCCTCTAGTAACCGTCATTAAGCCACTGAAGCCCCTTACATCCTACAGTTTACATTTTCCGATATCACTAATGCGCTCAAGGAAAAGTTTGCTCAGCCATCTGAGCACATGATGTTGCAGCTTCGGGCAGTGGCAGATAATATGATCAATGGCTTCTGGTTCTTCTTTATCCCCGCATATCCTACAGAAATCTGGAGTAACAGTTTCCCAAATGATGGCTTTTACTCTGATTGAGCTATGACCAGTCAACGCGCCTATCACAAATCGCCTTCTTACTCACATCCAGTAGCAGTTGGGATCTTCCTGAGTCAAGTTTTCGCCATATAGCCCTCCAGACCCTACAATCCTCACCACTTAGCCATGAACTGTTAGTCCTGCTCTCTACCCAATTACTGAGTTCCCTGTAGTAATGACCCATTGGTAATTTCACTGATCTGTCAAACACTTCCTGATCCAGTGCCAACCCTTTTCTCGCCAGTTCAGACGCAGAGGTATTCTTGTATCAAATCTCATAAAAATCGCTTTCAGATTTTCTGAGAGTCATTAATAACCCCCTAGTCCTCCTTAGACCTTATATAATTTTTTTAAATATATAAAGTTTATGTGCAGTTTTTAGAGGCAGATGCACTCGTATGTATGTTTTGAAGTCCATAACAATCAGTCGAATAGTTTTGAAGACGCTGAAATTGTCCCGTAACGGCGCTTACTCCCAGTTTTTTTTAAATATTTAGCTTTTATATCTTTTGGAATGCATATCTATATATTTCATCAATTTTATAAAAGCGGTTGGATAATTTAGGAAAGGTAAAAATAATCCAAATGCCTCTTCTCTTTAGGTGTTTATCTATCTATGATTTGAATTTCAAAAATAATCGTGGCCCTACCTTTACAAACATGAATAACTGATATGTTTTTTTAGATGCAGATATATCCACGTTTCAAATTCTATTAAAACACATTCAAACGTTTAGTCCATAAGACCTAAAAACCAAACAAAATACTTGTTCATTCGGATAGGAGACTGATAGTTTTGGGAAGACTGAGAGTGAGGGAGAGAGGAAAATTCATGGGCTATAGGCTGGAGACCATGGAGACCAAGAATTCTGTTTTTATTTTGATTATGGAACCCTACAAGATCTTTCATTAAGAGTGCTCTGCTACAGTAATAATAAACATCTTGCTTGTGGGGGCTTACCGCCCATGACGTTATTGTAAGCTTTCTAACGAGATAATAAATAACCAACATCCGTTGGGAGGCTCCATTCTATATTTTGCTGAAAGAACTTTAGAAATATCAGCTTTAAAATTTGAAATGTTTTTAATTTTACTATAGATGCACAACTTTAAATACAGATTTATGCTATGAAAAGTTTAATTCATAATTATTATAATGAGGACTGACTGGAGTGGCCCTTTATTGCTCTTGTTTCGCTTGTTTTGTATTACTCAACATCGACTCTTAGTCTTTACTATTATGAGTCATTTCCTGTTCACTTAATAAAAATAAATTTAATGTTTACCTTTTTCAATTGAAATAATTTTTTCCCCAACCCAACAACAAGAACAACCCGATACCACGTGTAATAAAAAATAAATAAAATATCTGAACACAAAAGCGATATCAATATTATAGTCTCTATTTCTGAAAACAGAAAAACGTTTCACAGCGGGATTCTCTGGGGCAGAAAAGGAAAATAAGGAACAAAAGCAACAGCTTCGAAGAAAACCATTCAAAACTGTTGTAATGGGAAAAACTTTTTGAATTTAACACAGTTTGTGGTGGCCATAATGTCACTGAGATCATATTTTACTTAATTTTTTGTTTTTTTTTCTTATTTCAAACTAAGTTTTATTTTATTTTATGCAAAAAGGCGGCATGCAATACTGCAATTCTGTCAAATTCATTGAACTTGCCTTTAAAATACTTTTAATGACCGTATCCAGCTGGACCTAAAAAATAGTACTTTCATGTATATTTATGCATAAGTATGTGTGTATGTATGTATGTATGTATTTGAGCAATGCACACAAACGTTTTGTTTGGGAAAATAAAGAGAAAAACTGTACAGAGATTGTAGGAGGTGTTGCATTTCACAGTTTCATTTGCATTTGCATTCGTTCTTTCTGTTGCAGCTTGTGGGTCGTTATGTTTGCTTTTTTTCTTTGTTTGTTTTCATTTAATTGTGTCAGACAATTTGACTTTAGCCAAGTGTGTCTGTAGATTATTTTCGAATGAATTTTACGCCATACCATGTGTACTCCGAGTACCACCAGCAGTGTGTAAACGTGTGTGTGTGTGTTTGTAGTCCGTCTGATGTGGAGACTGAAGTTAAATTTTTATTTGCATTATTTGTCTCTTTTGTCAATTTGTTGTTCATTTAATGCTGAATTACAAGCATAAATTAAAGATACCTACGAGTACTTTTCGTGATTTGGAAACATTTTATTACTTTTGTTTGTTTATTTGTAACAACTTTTTCACATTCAATTCTCCTGATCGTGTTTAATATTCGTATGATGCACAATATACAAGATATTGTAAGATGTGTTATAAATTCGTCAAAATTTGACATTTCCATACATAAAAAGAGTTTATTACGAGTGATTGGAGTAGACGGCGAAGTTGCAAATGCAACGCACATGTCAAACTTTCTATTTATTTCCATTGATTGAATTTGTAATGAAGCATGAATGACTTTCTTTAATAGGTTAGGTTAGCTTAGCAGACTGCTGGTGAAGAAATGAAAAATCTAGGGGTACAGCCCACTTGGGAGAACAACTCAATAAGGTACATCATCAAGAGTAAGCACGCAAATGTTTAAAATCATGTGTTGGAAGGAAATATTGAAGAGAAATATTCAAGGTACATATATCGGCGAAGAATGCATGGGGAGGAAAAATAATGGAGCTTACTCATACACTTGATTCTTCCAGGGACACTATTGGCCCAATAAACATGCACTGCGAAAGCTCTGTTGACTAAACAGTGAGATCACAGGCTGCTGGGGAAGTACACTTTCCATAGTGCATAGTAAGGCATTAGTGTAATATCAGTTCCTGAATCATTCCAAAATGTCTCTAAGCCTCAAGCCTTGTCTTAAAATAAGCTTAGGATCTCAATCTATTTATGTTAGGTTTTGATATAGTTGTTTTTATGAATTGTTTTGACACGTCTGGAATAACCTTTGAAAAAAAAATTGGTTCAAATTCTTCTTGAAGGACAAAGTTTCTTACAAGCATTTGAACTAGAGAACTGCACAACACCTCTTATAAGAACTTTTAAGACATGACAGATTTTTCAAATGTTTTACTACAGCGAAATGTTCTAAAACAAAGGCTAAACAACACTGTTGGCCATTTATTTGTTTAACTTATTGCAGGTATATTAGTAAAGAAGAAAAGGGTGATGTTTGTGCTTCTTTCTCCGCATGAGCTCGTATAGAAACGTATATGCTCTCCAGCGTGACCATTTTAGCATTTTTTTCGATTTAGCAGTAAGTATTTTCTTCAGCATTTTTCAATTATTTATTTGGCATTTTTTAGAATTTTTTCATAATATAATAAATAACATCGCAAGCAATCAATCAGCGCATCGGTTGCAAAGTTGATGCTCATGGTTACAATGTTTCGCAACTTTGGATCTGTGCACGTAATAAATACCGTATCCGTAGACTGTACTTTATACTTTAGAGTATTTATAAAAAACCAATTTTTAAACGTTGTTTATAAACGAAACGTAAGTGAGAAACAGATTCTTCTGGAAGAACCATGCGTGAATTAATATTTTTGGTTTGCTTTAAATACTTTATGTATAGTGAAAAACTGGTATGCAGTTAGCATAACCTGGCAAAAGTTACTGATTCTCAGAAGCGTATTTGTAAGGGAGACAATGTTACAGAATCACTTGCTGTTGCGCATGAATAAGGCATTTTTTTTTGTTCGAGATGAGCCAGATAGAATTAATACATTAAGCTTCCAAAAAGCCATGCATTGTTTGCCTTACTAAAGTGCTTCATAGAAGTAATACTCAGATGCAAAAACTACTGGCTTGCAAAATTGTTTATGATAATGTTCTATTTTGATAGGGAGCCGATCTTAAGTTAGTGCTTTTAAGAAGAATTTTTCGAAGCTTTTGTTATCAAGGAAGCAAGGCGTTGCTTTCCTCACAATTTTTTTTCCAAACCACAATTTTTTTTTTGGTGGGAAGTGACGGAATTTAACTAAGTTAAATTTTCTAGCAATCTAGAAAACGTTTTTAGGCAGGAAAACTTGGCAAAGGCAGAAAATCTTTATTATGCTCCGCTGTTTCGGGAAATACCATGGTGGGGAAAATCCTTAACCCCAGACAAACGCCGGCAGTCAAGAAAACATTATGATAACACACGAGTTCCTCCATACAGTTTTTCGTGAAAATTAGGCGCATAATGTGATGTGATTTTTAATGTAATAAACTACGAGGTCAAAAACTTTAAGTGTATGCTTCATTTTGCCACTTATGCTAAATTTATGCCAGTTATTCATTATACATAATGCAGCTTATGTTGAAGAAATAATTTGTAATTTACAAAAATCTTAGCCAATGGCCTTGCTACCCAGTGCTATCAATGTATTTACTAATGTTATATTTTATATAATTTTAATATCAAGTAAATAAATAAATAAATAGAAAAATCTGTTTAATTTTCAAAGGACCTAAATAACAACTTTAAAAGAAACAATTGGATTAAAAAGAAGTACAATTTAAGTTTTAGCAGTATGTTTTAACAGTTTAATTATTTTTTAGCATTTTTTAGCTTTGTTCTGAAGTCAATTTAAGGCCTAACTATAATATGAATAAGCGAACTTAAGCGACTGTGCGGTTACATATAAAACGTATGTGGCAAACTATAATGTACTTATAGAACTTTTCGTCAAGTTTCGTTAAATGTCATTTGCTTAAGCTAAGTGCCAAACTGAATGCACATTCCGTACGGAAAACACTGTTTGTGAATTTTTTAAACTCAAGCAAACAGCATCAGAAAATATTCATTGATTTTCAATATTTTTTTATTGTTTCTTATTTTAAACTCAAAAAAGAAAGTAAAACTTTTATTTTGATTTTTTGTTTTACAATATACATATACACACACATACACATGAGTTTATCTATCTATGTTCATTGTTGTACTTTTCAGTAGGCAAAACAAATAAAACAAGTAATAAAGTGGTGGATATAATTATACGTGAATTTTTAATAGATTAGGATATTCCAACAAGTTAATTTGATTGAATAGCATTCATTTAGTTGTTATAAAAAGAAACAAACTTACTAAAAAAATTGTGAACAATACCTATATGTACAGCTGTGGCTAAAGAATACTTAAGTGCATGTAATTACATTGTGGCCACCTAAAAGTCACATCTGAATTGCTTAAGTATTTGACAGACTTATCGTTCAATTCTGGCATTAGCTTAAGCCAGCTTATTCATATTATAGTTGGGCCTTTAGCCGCAAACATTTTTAGGATCTGGTCACACTGATGCTCTCTTATTTTTCTGCGCACATACAAACGCACACATGCATTTACATGAGCTGTGTGCGTTTTCTTAAAAACAAAACCTCCCTTTAGCACACCGGTGGCGTTTTCTAACGACATTGTCATTATGACCTTTACACAGACGAATCATTGTGACATGATCAGTATCAAGTTGCAATTTAGTCGAAAATGTCGAAGATGAAAATTTCATTAGTGACTCCACGTGACAATTACACAAATAAAGGGAGTTTTGCGTGATAACGGCATAGCAGTATCACTGTTCTTTTAAAAGGAAAAAATCAGCGGCATTGTCTGTTATGAGTAGATTTCAAACTGAACGCTGCTGGATTTTGTTTATTTCTTTATTTATTAAACATATTGATGCAAAGTAAATTTGCATAATATGGTGTTGCACAAATATGGGGGGAGTAACGTAGACCATATGCCCAAGATGGTATTAACAGTATTTAAAAGGTTTTGTGACTGACTGTACACGACCTATGCCAAACAACACACACAAGCCTGACCGCGCTTAGGAAATAATTACGATGACGCGAGAGATGTTCCCCGACCCAGAGCTGCTTAACGACTGCTGCTGGATTTTGTCTGGTTCATTTCTCCATCAACGAATAAATAAAAAATAACGGAATATTTTTTTGCTTTTATTCTTCATTTTCCTTATTATTTCAGGGTTTACAAAAATACGTATTTAAGTTGAAGTGTGCAATTTGAAGAGTGAAGTCTGAAATGTGGAATATTGTTAAAATGTGAATATAACCTGCAAATATACACGCTGCGTGTATTGGCCGGAACTTGGCCTGGCGTACTGCCGTGCGCTTCCATAAAAAAATTACAAGTTATTAAATATAATATAGTTGACAAAACAATAAAATAATTTAAAGCAAAAAAGTGCAACTTAAAGGTAATAAGGCAAGTTAGTGAACATGTTTTAAAAAAATCATTAAATACGTCTATAAAAAAATGTTCATACATGTTTCCCTATTATAGCGACTTATATGGCCTGTTTCATAGTGAATCGTTTGTGAAAAAGTCTTGTAGAAGTGTTGGCTATAACGACATACACGATGATAATTCACAGTAGATTCAAAGTGATATTGTGCGGTAGTTGTCTACACATAAGCTACACGTAATATAAAAATTCACTAAAGAAAGTTGATGATGTTGTCTGCTAGAAGTCACTAATATGACGATGGCTAACAGACAAAATTAACCTCTTTCCTGCATGACAGTTTGGACATTTACTTCAAAAATTCATATATGACACCTAGGAAAATTCTGCACTTGTCATCGATGATTTAACATTGTCAGCGTTTGTCACGATGAATCATTGTGGCTTTCGCCACCGGGTAGTACGACATTGGCTTAGTATAGTACATGCCAATACATTTAAAAACATATACAAAATACATATACGAAATAGATTTAAAAACATGAAGTATTTGCATTTTAAGACTATTTACAGAGGTCTCTTATTCGAACAAAGTATGTTTTTATTAAGATACATATCGTCGGCTTAGATTGTAAACCTGCTAACTCACTTCCAACAAATTTTACAGGAGAGACATAATACTGTTAACGGTTTCTATACAAAGCTTAAGAAATGAGAATAATTCATTAAGTTTTTTCGACATCTAAAGCTTCAAATTAAAATAAATATTTTAACAAGTCGATGGGACGTATTTTTCTCTTTCGAACGACATTAAAATGTCATATGTTACAAAAAGTGGATTTAGCAGGTTTACACTCTAAGCCGGCGATATGTTTATTTAAACAAACATATTTTGCAATTCGCTATTAAACTTATAAGTTATTTAGCAACAAATTGCTTAACATTTTTAATGTACATTCAAACATCTTTACTTTACTTTTTAAATAGATCTTAAGATAAGGGTGGATATTTGCAGTGACAGGTGGTTTAAGAAATGCTGCCTTATAATTTTCTCGTTGGAAGACCAATTTATTTTGTTTAGTTGTTATATGTTATGTAATCCGCAAAAACTTTAAAACAGCACTTCAATGCGAACGAGAAAGTACATTATTTTCAAGCGACTTACCCATTGATAACAGATTTTTTATTTTATTCTTTACAAAATATTTTTAATGAACTTCTTAAACTATTTTAGTTTAAGGTTCAATTTCAATTTTGATTTCAATTTCAATTCGTCATCATTACAGTGGCTTTGTATCGACTGTAGCGTAAAAAGCTTTAATGTTATTATCAAGGCACGGGGTTTGGACCTTTAGCTTGCAAAACGTGCAAGATAACTATTAAGAAAGGATTGATACAATGAAATGAAAAAAAAACAACATGAAAACATATTCTGCTGTGTGGCGTAAAATTTGCTTAGAATTCTGCTACAGTGGTAAATGTATATTGAGGCACTTCAAAAACCTAAAAGCCTTTAAATTCAAGATAAATTACTTTCGCATGTAGTTAATACTTAAAGGACTTAAAATATAATAAAAATAAAGTATGAGATCCTATTAAAATTTTTTATCTTAAAATCCTTTTGTTAATCACTGTTTAGGCTACATATTTTTATTAACATCCCAGCAAAAAATTTCAAAATAATTTAATCGATTGTTGAATTAAGCATTTTTTTGGAAGCTGTTTTTTACTGCATTACCAACTTAATGATTTTAATAAAGCGTGAGACTAAAATAATCGGTGCTTGGGACAGACGAAACGGTTGGACCGTATTTGATTTAGTTTTTTCTGTTTGAAAGGTGACTTAATCCAGAGTGTTTCTAGCTATGTCTGAAAAAAATCGGTCCAGCCGCTTAGAAGACATCACATCTTTTTTGGATATATCGGGGTTTTTTTTAAATTTTTAATTTTTGTTATTAGTTTAAAATAAATAAGAAGACAATTTAGAAATATATACAACTTATTTAAAATAACTACATGTTTTGATAAAATTGTTTTGTCATCTTTT
This sequence comes from Tachina fera, assembly GCA_905220375.1. Classification (NCBI taxonomy): domain Eukaryota; kingdom Metazoa; phylum Arthropoda; class Insecta; order Diptera; family Tachinidae; genus Tachina; species Tachina fera. Next base: position 93,737,382 of record LR999967.1, on the reverse strand, counting down.
AAAGCCCGAAAAATATGTTCAACTTCTGCTTCCTATTTTTTTTAATTTAATGTAATGTGATTTGTAAACGATTACTTCGATTTGGCAATCAAATAAAAGTTAGTCATTATATGGCGAATAGTTCAGATGATAATATCTAATTTTTTTTGCTGGGATGCTACATCTTCAAATATTTATTATGCCTGTGCATCCACATAGGTACGACCGACCAGTACGTTCATGTACATTTATTGTAGTAATTTTATTGCAAAATTTTACTGCTTTACATTCGAGTTAAGAATTCCTTTTTTTCTATCTTTATCTTTTATTCCCGCTTTGGGAGTTTTTAATAAAGAGCGTATTTGAACATGCAATATGATTGTCATAAATGATTTTTGAACTGACAATAAAACAATAAAACTATGTATGAACAATATTTGTAGATAAGCTGGAACACAAAGTGCCAAAAGAGCAACTGTTAAGAGAAATAAAAACTTGACTTCATACGTAAGTGCTAAAAGGTAAATGTGATTCGTCTGCAACATTGACATTGTAGGTTGTACTGTCTGTTCTTTTCTATTATTTTTTTATATCTTGCTTCCCTAAAGGTGATGGTAAAACTATGATTCTAATAGTCCGCGTAAAACAGTAATAAATATCTTACATACCGGTATATAATGACGATAGGTGTATATAATGCAAGAAAAAAATCGATACGAACTTTAGCCCATTCAAATTATAAATAAAGATTTAAGAAATTTATTATTCGACATATTGTCATAATTATATTTTAATTTGAAATTTATTTATAGACCAAGCTAAGCCACCAGCAAATAAATTTCAAATTATAAATAAAGAAACAAATTAAGTTCGAAAAATAATAATTAAAATTAACAAAAAATTTTTCTGTTGTACACATTGCAGAAAGTATATTGCATTCTATCATTATTCTTATTTTAAAACCACTAACCCAAGAAAGGCTATATCTAAAATGGCCCTACTTTTAACCTAAGTCATCTTTTAAGCCCAATGACTAAGGAGAAGTTGAAGTTTTCAAAACTATTTAAAAATTCGTTTTAAGACAAACTTTACTTATTAAATTTTAAATAAAAAACTTTAATAGAATTAATAAAATCTTTTTATTTGTTTTTGGCTTAACACGTTTAGATGCATAAATTCAATACTTCAGTAGACTTCAACCAAAATTCAAAAAAGCTTTAAGCCCACCTGTTGCTGGACAAAATCCCAATAAATTATTGAGAATTATAAAAATACTGTGAGGCTATGAAACTTATTCAGACACACCAAACAAATAATATTCAGCATAGACTTGTGTCAAACTCTTTCAGCAGGTCGTTTTTGACACACACCAATGATCAAACCCATTTAAATTACATGGGTTTGATCATTGGCTTGTGTTTGAGCTACAAGTCTAGACTATACAAGTATGAAGACTTTCATCACATTTAATGAGAAATAAACATAACGACGTTTGTTGCGACTGTGAACAAGTCTAACGTAAAATGACATGCTGTGTTCATGCCATCACTCCTCATGCCATCACTCCTCCTTAAAAAAACAGTTTCATGCAGGACTTTCAAAATATTCGTTGGTTAAAATTATTTAATTATTAAATTAAAGAAAAGAAAAATAAAAAAACATTTGTTAACTTCTAGACAAACATGTTTTAACACAATAAACCTTTTAAAAATTTAGTGCCGGTTTAATAAAAAGAAAAATAAAGTAAATAACGGCACGACATTGCAGTCAAAACAGATGGCTTGTCAATTTGTTTACTACTTGATTTTGTAAGTCCCGGTTCACACACTTCAACTTTTATTGACAACTCGTAATTCAACTATAAGAAAGACATATCTTTTTTCTTCTTCTACAAGCCCAATTAAAAGTTGATCAACAAAACTTTACATGTGTGGGCTGGGACTAAAAGTGCAACCCTAATCACATAACGATAAAAATTTATCGGTTAGGCCCTTTTTACACATTTCAATTTTTGTTGATCAATTGGCAATTTAACTGTAATGAAGACTAAGAAGGAAATACATACATGTCTCTTTCTTTCTTCATATAGTTGAATTACAAGTTGATCAAGAAAAGTTGAAGTCTGTGAACAGGGACTAAACGATAAATTCAAATATCAAAATAGGTAAAATCGTATGTGAGGTAAAATTTGTATCGTATTATTTCGCATTCGTCATGACATTTTGCATTCACACTATCACATTTGCACGTATTATTTCAATTTTTGACATATCTTAATACAAAGTATAATAGTCTAAAAGGCGCTTTAGCAGCAATGCAATATCGTGGCTTATTTTCGATTTAATCGTAAGCGACATGTAGTAAAAAATAAGTTTTTTAATGTAATTAAAATTTTATGGACCCTACCTATAGTTAATGTTAGGTTAGGTTAGGTCGGTTAGTGCTATAACGCACCTCCAATCGGAGACCCTGTAGGGAACTTGTTAACTTCAGAAATTATTACTCTAAGGGGCGGCCATCTTCTTAAAAATTGGACCTGACACATCCTACCATATCAGGATTTGGGTTTTTTTTTTTTTTAGTTGCTGAAGTTCGGTTCGATGGTGTCGATAATTTCCCTATATGGGTCTATATAAAATCCAAAACAAGGTGCAAATATTACAAAAAAACCTGATAACCAAATTCTTGATTCCAAATGCAAATTTTTTCTGGGAGTATTACAATCGAAAATACGAGTAATATGTATTTTAATATAGTCTTCTCATTACTCTCAATAAAACTTTTTTATAAATAAAATTTACCTGTGCTCTTTCATTACATTCAAACTGGCAACACCGTCTACAAGCGGTCGTCAACTATTTGTACCTATGGTTTGTTCCTAATGTGTTAATTAAAGCTTGACTACATCCACTTAAAGAAAATATTTGCTTCATTCGATAATTTTTACAATCTCCCTGGTTAGAGGGTTAATATTTATTTATAAATTTATAAGTTTATATTTATATATTTATTAGGAGATGAGATGAAATGAAAAATGAAATATTTTATTCCCAGACATTGTTTATTTTGCTGTTAATTTCAAATTAATAATAATTGCCGGCCATATCAGGAATGTTGGAAGACAAACTCAAAAATCGTATTCACCGAAAGTGCTTCATATGCGTAAATTTGGCATGAAATATTTTTAATGCTGCATAAACTTAATATTTTTTTTTTGGCGCTGCACAGAAAAATATCGGTATTTCGCCCAGCTAATAAAATCTACTTTAAGTTTTTTCTCTTCTTTAGAAACTCACATTAATTAATAAAAATATTTCATTCAATAAGAATTAAAATTACTGAACTTAAGCCCGAATAAGAAATTATTTCTGATTAACATTTTCTATTATTTTCTCATAACATAATTTTTAATAGAAAATTTTCTTAAAAAACTTTTTTGAAATCTTTTAATTTGCTTTTGAAAAAGTATTTTCTAAAATTTTTTAATATAACTTTTTTATGACTTTTAGCAGCTGCTGCTGTATTAATTATTATTTGTGGCAGTAGTCAATTATAACAGTAAATTCGTTGCAATAACAAGCGAAGGCAAACGTGCACACTTTAGCAATCATTGTCATAAAATTCCTTTAATCTGCGTTTTTTAATTGTCGTCACACTATATTTTTTCAGGTTTTTTAAATAACTGCTTAACTACTAAAATGTTTTTTGTTGGGAAAACTTATATTTGAGATTGTATAAAAAAGAGGAAACACACGGTTTGCTTTATAGATCTTTCTTTTATATCTTGTAGCTTTGGTAAATCTTGGTAAATTTAAAACCCGTCAACAAAAAATTAAGCTTTTACCAAATCTAAAAGATATAAAATAGCCAAACATAAATTCCGACCGCCGGGAAGGTATACTACTCGCAGTAATTCCATTTTAATCCTGACTGTATGCGATGTGGCATTATCTTGTTGATCAAGCCCAAAGCATGCAGTTGTGGCATTAAAAAGTTTTCAATCACATCACGATATCGCTCCCCATTGACAGCTACCGTTATACCGTTTTTATTTTTAAAGAAGTAAAATCCAATGAATTGCACAGCAGACTGTCACTTTTAATGGATGCAAAGGTGACTGGTGAATAATTTTAGCGATTTCCATTGCCCAGAACCGACTATTCTGTTTATTCACATGTCAGTTCAAATGAAAGTGTGCGCCGTCACACATAATGATTTTTTTATGAAAATCGGGGTTGTCATGGACGAGCTGTTTAAACGATTAAAACAGGTTGGTTTCGCGAATGTTTTTGCATAAAAAAGTTGCCACGTGTCTACTTAACTACTGCCAAATATGAACTGTCCAGACTAATGTTTACTAAAATAGCGGCAAAACAAAATAGTATACCTTCCCGGCGGTTACCCTGTATAACACCTAAAAAAATAATTAAATTCTTCCCAACAAATTTCTTAAATTTTTGGATTGTAGATTAATTTTATTTCCATTTTTACCGACTAAAAAAATAGGGGGAGGTTACCAATTCGTCTGTATTTTTTTTGCATTGTTACTTTATAACTTGGTACATTTTCGCCTGATGGCAAAACTTCTTTTTTTGTCTGAGAGGGTACAGCTTACAATCGGTCCCATTGTAAAAAAAGTGAGATGGAAAACGCCCACACATTTTTTATTTGATTTTATGATATGCTACTTATTTGATTGCTGCGAAAACTAAAAAAAAACCTTTAGGTTTTGCAATTACACAAAAATTTAATATTTTATTTTAAGTAGTTCTACTTTACCTATTTTTACAAAACTTAGCACACACAAAAAAATCAATGTAGAATCGTTAAAAATAGGGTTAATTTTACATTTTTGCAATGATTCTGCTTCATGTGTGTTTCATGTTAATTTTATTTACTTTTAATTTTAATTACTATAAATCATGTTTATAGTAATTGTCAAAAAAAATTGTCCTTTTGAAATAACTTTATTTCACGTTGAATTAACATTTAAGTACTGTTAAAATCAAAATGAAGAATCATGTTGAATCAAAGTTATTTCAAGTTAGATCAACATGAATTTAATTTAATGTCGTAATTGTATTTTATTAATTATTTAAATTACGTGTGATTGACATAGACATCAGAAAAATGTTTATAGAAGATTTGAACTCGGAACTCATCGCGTGGTAGTCCACGTGCTTGCCCCTCCCTGCAGCCACAACAACTTTAAACATCTTAAGATACACACTAAATATGAACCATTTTAAATTAAATTATATATAACATTATTTCTTATCATTTATTTGAAAAGTTTTAGTTTTAGTTAAAAAAAAAGAACAAAATGCTTTGGCTTTAAAACTTTTATTTAAAAAAATAAATTTAAAAAAATAAAAAAGAACTTTGACTTGACGCCAGGATTCGAACCTGCGATCCTCCGAATGCAAGACTAGTATTCTGCCTACCAGCCAGCAGCAGTTTGTCAGCTGTTTAGAAACATAAAAAAACAACAACAATACAAAAACAACCTTAACAACTAAGCAAAAAAGTGTATTGCAGCTGTAGCTTTGTTCATATATGAACAAAGCAAATAAACACCAACACACTCAAGCAACATATTATTTCCTGTAAATTTAATGTGATTTGAATGAATTTGAATCAACCTTTTGGCATGGTGATTTAACATTAGTATTTTTTCTATGTGCACCCCTTGAGCTCTGAAAAACACAAAATCTTGCATTTACGCAAATGGGCTTGGGCAAACCTATTAAACTTTAATTTAATATTTCACTTACTTTTTCTTAACCAACAGATTTTCAAAAAAAATTTTGTTTCAAAGAGTTTACTTCCAGTTTGTCCCATAAATTATTTTCTTGCATTGGAATTCTTTATTTATTTGCATGAAAACTGAAAACCTAATAATGTTTTATTTTATTTTGTAAGGCCAATTCAATTTTTTTTTTTACTTAATTAAATTCGAAAAAGAATGTAATATTTTTTCACTGAGATCTGTAAGCTTTATTAATTTCATAAGTTTATGGAAATACTTTCAATTTATTGAAGTCTAAGAGTACCAAAAATAGTCGCCTGAGCAGTTGAGACCATCTAACCAGGACCTTAATTTATTTGAAATTTTTGTCTGACAGCTAAAAATTAAAATTCTTTTAAATAACTATTGAGTTTAATAATAAAAAAAATATCCAAATTTTTTCCTTTAGTACGACTTAAATATTTCTTTAAACAAATAAGTTTGGTATCAGACTTACGCGGTTATTTATAAATACCATAGATTTGTCCACTTAGATACTATATACAAGAGTCTGTAATACATAATTGTTGGATTTTCAAGACAAATTAAAACTTTTTTATACCTATGTTTGACTAGAAAACAGTTTTATTGTTAATTTATAAAACAAAAATAACAGAAAATATAAAAACAATAAAAATATAAAGTATAAGAAAAAATTTTTATGAAAAATATTTCTTTCAACATCTTGATAATAGACGGTATAGTTGCCAATATTGTTATTAAACAACAAACACTCACTCATACTATGAAAAATTTCGCACTCCGTTTTGAATAGAGTTGGTGTTGACCAATTAATAGATGTTTGGTTGTTGTGCATTCGTGCCACACAGAATGAATGAAAAACGGCAACAAGACCATTAACAAATGTAACACAACTCTAATTTTACATGTTCCGCGTTTATGTTTTTCACTCTTGTGTTATATTACTCGTAGTTATGCCATAAGATCACTATGTGCAGTATGTGCAGTCTTTGAGTGTCTGTGTGTGCTTTGGAGTGTGTCTGTGGTATCATTATGGAACATATGGAGAAAAATAGTCATAGAAATTGTGAAGGAATGCGCGCGTAAACTTAAACATAAACTTAAAAGCGATTTCGACGTAGTGTGTATGCATTTGCCTGTTCTTTTTTATTTTTTCTTCTATATACATATTTAAGCGGCTGTTTCTAACCCAATATTAGTTGCCGTTGTTGTTAACAACTTTGTAACGGCACAAAGGGAAATTATATATTGCTTTTTGTGTAAGTTAAGATTTAAATATCACCAATACTAATAGTATTTTAAATTTTATCTGCACACGTATTATGTCTATATACATATATATACATATATATATGTATGGGTCACTCCATGAAGTTAGTTTGAACAAAGAAATAAAAAAAAGCAACTAAAGTGTGGAATTGGCAGGCACGATATTTTACACACTTGATATCTGAAAATTATCTGATTTGCAACTAAAGTATGGAAACACCCATACCGTTTTAAACCCAACACCCAACTAGAATTTACAATATGTGTATAATTTGCATGTTAAATAAAAAAAAACAAGGAATAATATGTCACTACAATAACAATTTGCTTGGAAATTGAATCTTCACACCTCAAAATGGCTAAAGAAGGAAATTGTTAGTGAAAAGAAACAAAAAAATAAACAATTTACAAAAAAAAAAACACACTACATGGACCATACGCAAATACCTAACAAAGCAGTATTTTTAGTGCCCACACATAAAAAAAATTAGACTTGGTAAAAAAGATAAAGAAACAGATACCCGAAACATAAGAATATTGTCAACACATAATGCCGGATGGTTGGTTGCTTTCGAAGACCTTAAGTTTGTATGTGATGCGAGTATAGATGTGTGAAATGTCCACAAACAAAATCGGTTGCACACCACAGACAGACTTAACTAACGTGTTCACTCAAGTGTGGTTGGACTGTAGAACAAGTGTTTCAGTTCCAATGTTTGCTTTTTTCTCATCTTCTTCGCTCTGTCTTCTTCAAGATGATCTTCATTATAATTTAACACTTTTAGACAAAAATTCCTTTTTATCTTTAACTTTTATGTTTAAAAGCGTCATATGTGCTTGTACGTGCATACTTATTTGTTTCTACAATTTACAAAAAATAAATATACATATGAATAAAGAATAATAATAGCCTACCAGAAAACAACAGTTTATAGTTAAGTGTATAATATGGCCATTATTCTAAGAATAACACTCACTTTGTGTAATATATAAAGTCAGTTATTTAAATTAATACAATCATTGTGCATTAATTAAATTATATAAATTTGCTAAAAAGAATAAAAAAGTTGCATCTTGCTTGCTTCGCTACACCATTCGCCAACAAACGCCAACACAAAAAAATCCTCAGTATTCAAAAAATCTAAAAATACACTTGAGAATTATACAAATTACATACACGTGGGCCGTCCTAAAAATAGACGACCTAACAAACAAACACAATTTACTTTTAGCTCGATACAATTCTTACAACGATATTCAATAGCTCCGATATATTTTTTATACTAAGAAATATATAGTTTCTGTAAATAGTCATCAACCACAGACTCCACCTCACCGTTGTTGAAAAAACTTTTACCACAGATGAAACAACACTTTTGTTTTCGCCCAATGTCAAAAAAGCACACCTACTGCAGCTTATGTTGGACCTTAAACCAATAAAAGTAAGTGCAGTGAACGCAGCATGCAAATCTGTTATCCGACTTAGGGCAAGAGGACAGATGTCTTACAGATCATTTAGTCACAGTAAATTGCTGGAAGACATAGAGTGTAGCTCGGACTAAATCGTTCCAGTAATAAACTTCTTTGCCAAACCATAGAGCACTATAAGGGAAGAAGTCTATCTTGAAAGTCTTAACCACAGTGGTTCTGGTTTCAACTTTTTCACTGATGGTTCAAAAAGATGGATGGAGGGATGGGAGCTGCAGGTTTGCTGTCGAGAGCTCGAAATATAGGAATCTTATAAACTGAACGCCGTAGCATCTTCCAGGCGGAAATCTCTGCAGCCAAAATGGCAGCAGAGTTAGCCTTCACCTCTCTAACCATGAATGCGCGTGTAAATATTTATAAAGACAGTAAAGCAGCTATTAAACTAATTTCAGCTGACTGCTACTACTCCTCTATTGAGCTCATTTGTAGGAAGACCCTGAATATGTTATGTTCTGGTAGACAAGTATATATACTTTGGGTCCGGGGACACATGAGGAAACGGTATATGTCCGAAAACAACACCTAAAAGGGATCATAGACTCGTGATGAGGGAAGAAGCGGAGAAAAGTTGGCATGCGACGAAGACTTGCAAAACTTCTAAAATCATGTGGAGCTCCTATGATCCCAAATCAAGCAAATTCTTTTTATCATTAACTAGAAGCTACTGCAAACTTCTAGTGGGTATATTAACTGGACACTGCTGGACAGCATCGAATGCTGTCAAAAAAGGACTGCAGGTAGTGTAAGGAACCCACAGTAATTGAAGCAATAGAACATCTAATGTGTCACTGTCCGGCTCTATGCTGCACTAGATATAACTGTCTTGTTGCTCATACTTTTCGTAGTTTTGAACAACGATGCCAATTTGGTGCTTTTGGCACTATTTTTAGTGCTTTTTAAAGACTCGAAACGCCTAACTTTGAGCATTAGTGCCAAACTAGGAAAACACTAAGTGGTACTTTTAAGAAATTTGTGTATTTCTTAATATTACGCTAATAAAAACTTGGTGTATTTATATGTTTAGTGTAAATCAGACCTTTTTCGTCTGATACAGGGTGGCGCAAAAGTAATCCTCCTATCACAAAATGCTATAAATTTTGCGACTGGCGCCTAATGTCAGTTCTGTTTTGACATTTGTGTAGTAAACACATGCGAAATACACGTTAATAAACAATGTTACGCTACACTGCTCCAGAACGCGGAATATTGGTGACTATTTATTTGCAAAATAATCGGTCGGTGACTTTGGCACGTTGTAAGCAAGATCGCCTGATTTGACCGCTGCAGACTTCTTTTTGTGGGGCTTTTTGAAGTCGCGGGCTTATGTCAATAAGCTTCAGACTCTTGCAGCTCTTAAAGACAATATCCGTCAAGAATATTAGGAAGTTTTGGCCAAAGTTATGGAAAATGCCATAAAAGGGGCTCAAATGACAATCAACTGTGGCGGCGGCCATTTACATGACATCATATTCTTGACTTGATGTAAAAAAAATTAGAAGACCAAATAAAAATAATCCACAAGAAGAATCAAAGTTGTTCTTTTTTTTTTAAATTACAGCCAAATAACATCGGAAGGTTATTTTTGCGCGCGCCACCCTGTATATTTCATTAAAGATGTTGATAATATTGCCGAAATAGAGAATAGCTTAGAAAACATCATAAAACTTCACTCGTTTTTCACACTAATGGTTTTTACGCTTTTTTGATTTCAAAATTACGCTTTTTAGTGCTTTTTGTAAAATTTTGAGCCAACAAAGTTGACATCACTAGTCTTAAACTTGTATCGAGAGTGGAACTATGTAGATTGCTAAAGTTTGTTAAATCTGTGCGGGAGTCATTCGATACAGGCACCATACTAGGTTGCCATACATACTTACAGGTTCTTTTTCAATTAACCTAACCTAACCAAAGGGTGGCTGCAGTAGTTAGCAAGTAGACTACAAAACCAAAGATCTTGGATTTGATCCCGGTTTCGACAGCTATTATATAACAGCTTCACGAATTTTTTATGTGCATTAGTGATCCTTTGTATCAGTTATTGTAGAAAAGTTCAAGTAATGAAGGCATAGCCACTGGTCACTGAACCACATCGACTTTAGTGGATACTAGTCCTAATCCATTATCAGAGCAGTTTCCTTTCTCGGTATTGTCTAGCAAAATCATCGGCAAGTTAAAACAACTAATAAAATGTTTAGCAAACAGTTTCGAAAATTTAATACGACTCATTGACACCAGAGGCGCTGCAACAGTGTGTTATTAAAAATGTGCAAAAAACAGAATTGTAAAAAAGAATGAAGCTTTCCTCTATATCTTTCTTTACCACCTGTCTTCTCTATCACTATCCCTTTCTTAAAGAAGACAACATCTAGTAATATTATTAGACATTGCCTGAGTATTAATTCTCTTTAAAAAAATAATAGTCGTCGTTTTTGAAGAGCATCAATAAAAATTACCTCATGTGCATACCCCAAAACAGACGCCACAACCTTGCTTGCAGGTGGAACTGGCTTTGCCTTCTTTAGATACGATTCTCCCATTCCAATCCGCTGCTTTGATCTTTATTCTGTCTCAGATTCGAAGTGGCTGACCCATTCAAACAACGTGGCACCTTTAAACATAAAACATATGTTTTATGAGGTTGCAACTTTCCAGCAAAGTTATTTGCTTGCAACTACTATCATCTCTATCTATACATCAGTACAGCTTGTTTAAGGACCTTTTAATTACAACTTAAAGTTGTCTTTAAAAAGGACTGAACTCTTTTCTGTATTCCACAGTTAACTTTCAGTTAAAATTTATTTTGTATTTCGGATTAAGATTTCCACATTCGAAATTCCCATCGATTGGACGATTTTGTGCCTTGGAAGTTATTTGAGCTACAAAAAATCTGGATTTTTTAAATCACTCAATTCCTAGCACACTCCTATTTATTTTCAGCTGAGATGAGATGAAAAATAAAAAAACTGTATATACTGCAAAATAACGTCTCTAATTTAATAGCCTATTTGTGTGATACCTTAACATTAGAAATGTTGGAACTTATTGTAATAGATTGAAGGAAACTTATACAATCTGTTACAGAAACGTAAAGATTTCCATCGTGAAAGAATTACAAGAACAGTTTTACTTTTAGCTATTTAACGTACCTTTTCACAATGTATGGTTAAGAGTTAACGTGAACTTTAACTGACAGTTCTTCATACAAAACTTGCCGTTAAAGTCCCTGTTATCTTTTAACCATACATTGTGCAAAGGTACGTAAATCAGACAAAAAGCTCCAATAGTGTAAGTACAGCTTTAAGTTTTTCTTGTTTAAAAACAAATAGAAAAAACAACAAAATTATGCAGCATGTGTTAAAGGTAAATAAGTTCTACATATGATTGAACACTTTTAAATAAAGTTTTTGTAATCATGTTTCTAAAAACGTATGTACTTTATTTACGCATGCGGACATAAATCTTTTTCTAATCTAAATTTTGAGTGTATCTGTTCCTACTTTTTCTCCCTCTTTCATTCCAGTCTAGTTTCTATTGACGCTTTTGTTGCTGCTTCTTCTGTTGCAAATGATAATGATGCCATGTTTCATGTGCCGCCTGCTTAAAGCTTTAAAGTACATACTTAAGGAGCATATGCAGACTATTGGTAAAAGAATACAGCAAAAAACTCTTTGTGGGCTTCAAGTACGGCTAAGTTTTATACGTACGTACGGCAATATGTCAACATAACTCGTTGACACTTTGACATTTTACTTGAAATTCTTAAAATGCTTCTTTTATTATTATACTCGTATTATAGAAACACTTTGTAGTTTATGGTTGCAAAGAATGTAAAAGAAACGAAATCATTACATCACACTTGAAAACAATGCTAAGTGTATGTATGTATGCATATATATATATATATATGTATGTATGTATTTTTGTGTGTATGTACAAGCCTTTGTGGTTCACAAACTACATGTATTTTGCATGATTTTAACGAGTTCCTTTTAGAAGTACATTGTCCTAAAAAATTAACTCTAAAGTAGGCAAAAATATTCTTGAGTTCTATTGAACAGATGGCCTACTAATTTCATGTGTCTGAAGAATATTTGTCAATGGAAATATTTATTAATTTCATTTATCTTGTTTTTCGAATTGTAATGCTCGTAGTTATTACATATTTTAAGGCCTGATTACATTTGCTGTTGTTCTGTGCTGTACTGTTCTATTGATCAATTTTAAAAGTTACTTTTCTGTAATAAATTATTATCTGTTTATCCTTGTTTGCCGAAACATTGTTATGTTTGAATATAATCTTATTTTTTTATTTCATATAAGTTTGTAAGAATGTAATTTTTTTTTATTCCAAAAGCACAATTATAGTTTATTTCAAATATTGTTTTCTTGTATTTTGCTGTCACTCACCATTCTGGGATTTCCACAGGTTGAACAGAATGAAACAGAAAAAATAACGACTTGTTTAAAATTTCTATAAACCAAAAAGGGTCAGCTGATTCGTAACAGAAGAGAAAGTAAAAATTAATTCTGCTTTAAGTCACATAGACAGCTTTTACACACGCAAAGTTAACTTTCGAAGCTGTTGAGTTTGTGGGGAGGCGAGAAGGGGAAAATATTACGAGAGCTCTTTTTCCTTCTGTAAAGTAAAATAAAATTTGACCGCGTAAAAGCCGCTTAACGCAATTTAAAAATCCATACTTATGTCGGGGATATTCGGCGACAGAAATGGGATTTATTAAATTTAAAATTAATAAAAATATTTTATTCAATAAAATTTTAAAATACTTAAGAAATTATTATTATTATTATTATTGATTAAAATTCTCAGAAATAATAAAAAAAATTAATGGTGTCACATTGCTTGAACAAAGAAAACATACTGTAGACTTGTCAAATTCAGTGTAGTTATAAAAATATGGAAAGCTTTTTGCAAACGTTTGCTGAAAAAGCAATAAGGGTATTCAGGTAAATTCTTGCAACTGTGCAAAATACATACTTTTACTTTTTAAGTGGCTCTAATGTTCAACCAGAGCTGTTAAATTTTGATTACGATTACTAATCAATTAGATTACATTTTAAAAAGAATTGTACTAATTAGATAATTCCCTTTAAAAGAATTTCTGATAAATAATTAATAACGATTACTAATAATCGAAAAATAATCTGAATTACATACAATTACAAATAAGAATCAAAAGTAATCAAAAAGTAATCCAACTACTTGCAAAGATTACTTTTGATTATTGATAAATAATCAAAAATAATCAAAAGTAATCGGAATATTTTTTTATTACTTTTGATTCTTTTTGATAATTTTTTTTAATTTTAAGTAATTCAGACTACTTTTCCTTTATTAGTAATCGTGCGAAACTGAATATAATTGTAATTTAATCATTAGCTCACCTTTCAAAAAAAAAAAAAAAATACAGTAATCAAATTAGTAATCAGTACGATTAATAATCATTACTTAACATCTATGGGTACAACACAATATTTATATGATTCTTGATTGTTAAATATTTTTGTTAACCTGGCGTGGTCAAGTGTCAAAACTTTAATGATAAATTTTTTAATTAATTTAGTATTTAAAAATAAATTGTTATAACACATTTGAACTATAGACCTTTTATAAATAAAAAATTATGTATTTTTATCCTATAATCAAATTTGAAAATGACTTCACAGTTTCTTTATTTGGACAAGTTAAGAATTTAACATTTTTTTAATGAATATGATGTAATATAATTTAGAGGTCCGACTTTTTCCAAAATTTCTGCCCGAATATTGGCATAAACGCGGTGAATGTTGTCCTCCAAGTGGTCAATTGTTTCGTGAATATCGGCGTAGACTAGCGACTTAAAATATTCTCGCAGAAAATAGTCTAGCGCGTTAAATCACACGATATTGAAATCGAATTCACGGGTGCCAGACGTAAAACTACGAGGTTACCAAGTTTTTCCTTCAATAAATTAATTGTGGCACGAGCTGTGTGACATTTTGAGCCATCTTGTTGAAACAATAGCAACACAGAAAGTCACTAATCATGACTCTATAGGGGTCACCATTGACTGTAATATTCTGACCAGCATCGTTTTTAAAAAAGTACGGACCATTGATTTCACTGATTTTTTTTTGCACAATACGACGTCTCCGTGGATGCCTATATCATTAAGGTGACCGTAAAATGGACGTAGTGCCGGAAATGTATTTCGAACAGAAATATGATTTTTAAAATAAATTAGCTCAATTTGGAAGTTTTGTTCAGGCGTCAATGTATTCATGTTGAAATGTCAAACCAAACAATACATAAATCACTTGACAGCTGACAAAATGGCCGCCAGTTAAAAAAGTGTTGCCAAGTTAAAGTTTTAGACATTGAGAAAAAAACATTCCTTATAACAGAGCAGGAACATTGCTGACACTTACAACTTTATGCAAAAAACTTCTTAAGAATTGTTATTTAAAAAAATTATTTATGCAACCAAAATTTCTACTTGTTCCAAAAGCCATTAGTATTTTTCCAGCTGGCTTTAACGCAAAAATAACTCACACAATTATGCGTACATATACATAAATATATTATAATATTTTGCTTCCTTCGCAAATAGCAGCCAGAAAATATTACTACACTTATACACGCATATACTTTCATACATACACATAATTCTGATACTAATAATGACCACTTTCAGACTTCAGACGACAAATTAAATTTAACATACAAAAAATAATTCTTTCCTCATAAACGCAATTATTTACCGTTGACGACTGCATTTACAAAAGAATATGATTGCGTTTGTATGCAAAGCAGCACGTCTGCAACGACTTGAAGTCAACAGATGATACTTGGATGGCAAACGCACTCTTAACTTTAACGAGAAGAGGCAATAAGAAAATATGTTTTTGCTGCATGCTAAACAGAAGACACAAAACTTCCCTAAAATCATTAAGTTGCAGTCGAGAATGTCAGAGAAAAAAAAGGTAATACCTATGAATTTATATTCCAAGAAGAAATAATGCGTACCTGTGCGATTGGCGTTTGCAACAGGTCTTTTCTGTTTACTTCTTTTTAATGCAAAGTGCATCACACAAATTCCATCACTAATAAGTTGTCATATATTTATGTTGCATTAGCAAGCAAGCAACCTTCAATATTTTTCTTTTAAATACCAACATGAATGGACGTTGTTTTATGTACAAATAAATGTATGGGCATGACTATGCAAAAGCGCTGTTGCTACACTGTGCGCCATATGTGTAAAGAATCTTTCATTGATCGACTGAAAATGTTAAATTTGTATGAAGTAAATTCTTCTTGTTATGAAAAAGCTAATTTTGTAGAGGGATTAGAAAAAAAGTATACTCACGTGTACATTAGAGAGTCCCTTATTTTTATAGCTATGCTCTTTATGCCAGATGCAGGAGCTAGAACGTGATTTTCGTGAAAAAATAATCGAAACTATTACAGTGTTATAAATTTATTTTTGTTTTGATTTTTTTACATCTTTTCCGTTTTCTTTATTTGGTCTAATGGTAAGTGAGGAGATGTCAGATGACTTACTCATAAGAACTTAAAAAATAGGGGTCCTAAGTCTGCGTGTAAATATGCAAAATTTCCACACATGCAAATATTTGCTACAAACTTATATTGTTTTATAAATAATAATAAAATAAATAAATTTTATGAATATTAAATGGATAGTTTAAAAATACAAATATTTTACTGCATTGTGATTTAACACATGCAATTTATTTTATATAGCTAAGCATCATAGCTCTAACCAGGTGTCCTAACACACTTGGCAAATGATACCTTTTCATTTTTTTATATTGTTGGCCTTTAATAAATATTAATTGTAAGTTGTAGCCCCATTGCGCAGTAGTAAGACATCTTGTCTCCATACACCAAACAGCGCGATCGAAAGCAAGAGCCAATTATGCGGTAAAATATTTTCTTACCGAAACAAAAAGCAAGGTTTGCAAAAAGGTTCTCTATACATAACAACAACTCACGTTAAACTTTGGATAGGTTTGATATTTCTATTTAGAAAAAAGAGGTCATCAACCTCAGAAAGTTCAAAAATCCAAAACTAGAAAATATTCCAACGTGTCTTCATCATTCGCCAATTAGGTTTAAATGATAAATTTGTATTACGATAAATGACAAGCTATATAAATATAAAACAGCATTAAAACATAAAATTAGGCATATGAAAAGTCTCGATGTAAGACAAAAACAAACAACTACGGATAAAAATAAAAAAGTAGAACAGTGAAGACATTCGAAAATATAGACAATCTAGTTTCAGAAGCTTAGTGTACTTAATGCGTTAAAGTAACATAGTAAGATTTGAAATTTGTTGGTTTTGCATGTGATACAATTTTAAATCAGTCATATTTTATATCTGTGCTTGAAAACAAATCTCGCGTCATTGAAGTTATTTACTTTTTAGGTGAAATCAGACTTTGCCACTTGGCCTATAATTTTTTTTACTGTTTCACTTTGCAGTGGTCTAATAATCGCTTACACAGAAAAAAGTAAAACAAGATTCAATTAAAAAAAAACTAAGATTCAGTTAAAAAATTAATTACTTTTCAACCAATCACGGAAATTGTTGTATTAACTTATCCATTTTTTTTTTAAATTTTTTTTTGGTTTTTTTCAATTAAAAAAATAATACATTAACTAAAAATTTAATTGATGGTTTTCTAAAGATTCAATTAAAATTTAATTGAAATATTTTTGAAGATTCAATTAAAAAATGAATTGAAATACCTTTAAGGATTCGATTAAATAACTAATTAAACTTTTTTAAAGATTCAGTTAAAATAGTAATTGAAATATAAAAAGATCCAAGAGTATAAAAATATAAAAAGTTGTAAAAAATAAAAAATTTTATGTACATATGTATGTATCTTCATATAAAAAATTTACAAAAATGGAAACATTTGTGTATTGTACCAAAAACCTAACTGATGCATCGAATGGCTTTTGAAGTTTGAATGGAGGAAAAAAGTACAATGGCCGTATCCGCTGTTTAATAGTGTTGAGTAAGTGTAAATACAGAATATCGTCGTAAAAAATTATGTACAAATTGTTAAATGAGGGGAATGATTTTTTTAGATTAAATAGATTACGTTCATAAGTTGCCAAATAAAAAAGTGCTTACTTTTCTCAAGAATAGATTATTTGAGTCTCACGTCTTGTTAAAATCATTAAGTTGGTAATCCAGTAGGGAAGTGCTTTCACCAAAAATGCTTAATTCCAAACCCGATTACCTTTTTTGAAATTTTTTTGCTGGAATGCTAATGAGATTTATTTGGTGGACTCTTAGCTAAATTATTTTTATAGAAAGCAAAGCGCTATTAGATACTTAATCTGAATTATCTGTTGGCCAAAAAATTACAACACCATTTTTTGAAGGCGCACTGTGTTTCGGATTTCTTTGGATATTCATAAAAATTAATTGGTCATCAAAATCGCTAAACTGTGTTTATTTCCCTTTGATAGTACTATCGAACTTATACTATCAGGACCATGCGGATTTTTTACTGTTGTACAGGGTAATTTAAATATTTATAAATTGCATATTTAATTTTAAAAAGCTTTTCTTCATAGAGCAAAAAAGCGGCAAATCTCACTACTGCCTAGGGTGACATCAAACATAAATCCGCCACTGACAGCATGTGGTCTTAACCTAAGAATACAGCACTGTATTGGCAATTGTCAAAATCTGTTGCCAACTCAAAGAACGACTGTGTAAACCTTAAATGTTAGTGTGGGGACACATATTTGGAAGGCTGAGCAATTATATTAGAGTACAAGCTGTCAAATTTATATTTTTCATAAGAAATAATAAGTTTGTTACAACAAGCAAGCAGAATCACAAAATATTTATATGCTGTGTGTCAGAGGTATTCAAAAATTAACGCTTAAAGTGGCCATACGACAATTTAAATTTGGAGTTTTAACATTATACGTCCTAGTCACCCCTTGAAACAAGTTTGAACACAAACTTTTTTGTGACCTCATTCTGCCGATGTTATTGCTCATGTTCAAAAATAAATATTACTCGTCTATTCGCAGTATTAAGCAGACGGTTTTCTTGCTGTTTGCTGGTTACATATATTCATTGTTGCAGTTTTGAAATCAATTGCTTATCAATGAAATTATATTCATTACTTTTCCATACAATTATATACGCGTATTTTTAAATAGTCTAAACTGTCAGCTACTGGCAGCTGTAAAACTACAATTTTTATATATTTATGATTGATTTGAACGGGCTTAAGTTCGTATCGCTTTTTAAAGCCAAACTACATGTAATAATTATTAATGAACAAAAAAAAAGAGAGGTACATTTCTATCTGGCTTTATTTCGATTGCGCTCAGTGTTCAAAGCTTATCGAATACATCTTGCATTTTTTAATAGTCACTCATAACTACGCTTTTATTTCAAATCATGTGAAATTTGTTTTATTTCTTTTCTTCTTAAGGTTTTAAAAGCCCTCTGGCGGTTATCTTACAAAGGCTCTGGTTTTATTTTTCGTATTCTTGTGCACCGTCCGTCAGTCAGTCACTCAGTCATATTTATAAGTGCATTCAAACTCAAAACTGTCAAAACAAAGATGTATGCTTGAGCATTTGCATGGACACCGTTTGTGCATTAATTTTTCAAAAAATTTAAAGTGGCATTAAGGCTTTTAAAAGAAAATAAATTTGCTTTAAGAACTATTTACTTTTAGAGAAATAAATGAATAAATACATTTTTTTTCTCAAATACCTTATGCTAAATCATGGCGAAAAATTTATCTTAAATACCGGGAAGTTGTAGTGCAGACAGACACGTTTTGTTGGTCATTTATATGCATTATTTTGTCTAATAATAATTGATCTTTTGATCCTCAAGGCCTTGGCTAATATTTATATATATTTTTCTACTCCTTTTTCTTATTAATTTCATTTCAAAGACAAGAGTAGACATGTGATCATAAATATTTAATGGTGTTAGCTTTTCGTTCTCTTAATTTGAGAAATATTTGCGTGTGTAATGAAAAGGCAAAATTCTGCAAAATTGTGTATTAAATTGTTTTATTAACTGTTCATTTTGTAGATACACTTGTGGCAGACTCTTTAAACACTTCATGCAAACTGCAGCTTAATATCTTAAACGAAATTTATTTAAACTGCTGAACAGCAGTTGTAAGAATTAACAGAATTAGTTTTTATATAATTCTGAAAACTTTGTTCAGTTAAAAAATAAATATGTATGTAGTACATATCCCTCATTTATTTTAACAACATCATAAATGAAAAAAATAAATTTTTGTTTTCATAATAAAGAGTTGAATTCATCCTCATATCTCTATTCATATGGTGTAAAAATTTTAAGCAAATACACTCAATTTTTCAAAGAAAATCCAAAAATTTTCTTTTTCCTTTAAGTTGTATGTCAATTTTAAACCCCATATTCATAAGATTTAAAACGAATTTGAAATGTTTTTTTATTTAAAATTTTTCATACAAAATTTTCTTAAAACAGATTTCAAATTCATTTTATTTTTTTATGATTATGGGGGTAAAACTTTAAAGTCGTTTTTAGTACAACTAGTTTTGTAATACTATTAAAGTAAATGAGCGATTTATCAAGTAATTAAAAATCGTAAAACAATTTTTTTTGCGTTATACCATTCTTGCAGCCAAGGCTCGATATGTGCAAGTAATTATCTTTCTTTAACATTAGTAGCGGCACAGATTAATGCGCAAATAAAAAGTATTATAAATCATTAAATCGTGCTGATATTTTTTTATAATTTAAATAACATTTTCATGGATATCTGTTGAAATAAAAAAAAAAATGACTTACAATGAAATTTGGCTTCAGAGTTGTCCTAACAAGGAAGTCATGGGGCAGCAGGAATCTTCCAACATATAATATTCTTGTTTTGTTTTAAATCTAAAAATTATTGGATCATTAAGCAAATTTTTGTTTGAGTCCGGAAGAAATAAAAATTTGTTTTCATTACTTCTCGATCGATTTTTTTACCTTCTCCAGATTTCGATCGATTTTGTTCTTTCCGTAATAGTGGCAGTTTGACTATTTTAAACTTTAATTTTGAAATATTATGCAAACCAAAGCAAATAACATACAGATATTAGAAGGGCAAAAGACAAAACAAAAAGCTCAAAATTTGTTTTTATTAAAGTGATAAAACTTATAAAATTATTGCACTAAATGCCCACAAAAATCAACAGACTGCCAAAAAATTGCCGCAAAGAGAATTGAGGATTTTGATGTAGCCCATTACATTCACCACAGCAGGCTAGACAAATACATGACTTCAAATAACGCTACCTGCATTTATCGCCTTGTTGCTAGCAGTGATCGGCAATGAATCGCTTTTTCGCTATGAGTCAGTGACTCATGAAACTTTCAATATAAGTGAGTAGACATCATTTAAACTCAACTTCTCTGATTTACAAATACTCACAATAATATTGATTTTTAAGTTTAGTTTGAAATAAATATAAATGCGACATCGACATCATAGTCATACTACACTCACACTTATAAATCACCTCAGTTTGATTTCTAATTTCAGGAATATACTTATACTACTCACATTGATGCAGCTCACTTAGCTCATGCCTGTATGTATGTTTATTTAAAAGTTTAATCATTAAACAGTTTGCAAGTAGTATACAATAGTAGCAAATTGGGTTGTTTTTCAATTGCTGCAAAAAAAAGCGACAGAGAAACACATAAACTAATAATGAGAAATTTAATGTTCGTATGCAAAGTTCGCATTGTGATTCATACTTATTTTGTATTGTTCACAGGCATTGAGTTAAGGAGAATCGAAATCACCAACATCATAAATATGCTAAGTATAAGTTCGATGCGCACTTCAAACTTTCGAATGAATCTAATTCATAGACAACATTGCAATAAGTATGAGTGAGCATAAGTACAAGAAATTATAAGTCATGATTCAACTCTACTCACTTTTTCACTCCTCATTGCTGTTTTCTGGTTGCTAGCTAGAGTTAATTATTTTGCAGACGGCAGCAGCATCATAACCAACTGATATTCAAGTATAAAAACTCATTTCTGTGATGAAATCTTCAAATATTTCACATTTATTTACTAAAAATTAGTCCTTTAAAATATACGTCTATCACGTAAAAGTATAACAAAAATTAAAAATTAAGAAATATATATGTAATATTTTCTCAATGGCTGGATCGATTTTTTGAGAACTCTCTCGATTAAGTTACCTTTCAAACAGAAAAACTAAATCAATATGCGTCCAGCTGTTTGGTCTATACGCGAACAGACATACAGGCACACAGATCCACAGACACACTTCAAACTCACCTTTTTTGTCAGGGGTTTAAAATTAATTAATTTAGTGCTTTATATGAAATTCCGGTTTTTTTAAATAATATTAAATAGACGTAAGTTTTCATTCATTCCACATTTTAATTTATATTGGCAGGACTATATTTGCTAATTTTCGCCAAAAAATAGAACTTAGCTTAATTGGAATACAATGACAAAATTTATCTTGGACAAGAACCTGCCGAAGTGTTGCCTTGCTACCGTCAAAATAATCCTTCCACCTGTGTATTCTATCATTCACATATTTAAGTCGGTAGGTAGGTTGCTTGGGAGTATATTATTGGTATCAAGTTAAAAGTGATTTTTGTTTAGAGTGTCACAACTTTGAGTTGGACGCACTGCCTTATTTGATCACCCATTTAACAGCTGATAGTTGTTGTTTGTTTAGTTTGCTTTGAAATTTCATTGTGAATCGGCTTACATTAGAGCAACGCGTGCAAGTTGTTGCAATTTTTAATCAAAATAATTGTTCTATTCATCAAACTCAAAATTAAAAATTTAATAACGTAAATAACAGAAATTGTCGCATTTGGAGTGAGGAGAATCCACAAGCTTTTGTAGAAAACATCCACAGAAAAGTGCTGTTTTGTGCTTTTTTATGTGCTGAAAGAGTCATTGGCCCATATGTCTTAAAAAACGATCATGGTCAGAATGTTATAGTCAATGGTGAACGGTATAGGAACATGGTTCAAAATTTTTTCATACCTCAATTACGTTGCATTAATGCCACGGGCGCTACAATACATTTACTCATACAAACTTTTGATGACAAAATAATTTCACGTAATTGCCCAATTAAGTGGCTACCAAGATCGTGTGATTTAGCCCATTAGATTACTAGAATTATGTTAAAGCACTCGTCTACATGGATAAACCACAAACATTTGAATACCTGGAAATCAACATTCGAAGAGCAATTGGCGGAATACGGCCGCAAATGCTAAGAAAAGTTATTGAAAATTGGTGTCTCAGATTACGAATACTACGCACCAGCCGTGGCGGCCACTTGGCAGAAATCATATTTAAATATTAATTTTAATAAAATTTTCTTTCCAATAAAGCCCGTTTCATTGATATTAAAAATATATTTCCTTATTTTATTATGATTTAAACTTGTGTCACTCTTTAAAAAACATTTTTGGGAAAGGACCAAACTCAAAGAATTGTTACTTTACAAGAGAATGTAAAAATGTAATGTAATGTAAAAACGTACAACTGCTTGTAAAATCGTTATTTTTCACACTATTGTAATAAGTTTTTGTGTGAAATGTATTGGAATCACTGAAAAACTAAATTTTGTAAAAAAATACGAGTTAGGGCCTTTCTACTTGTGACCATCGATATGTTTAGTGCTTAAGTGTTAACTTTTTTTCATTACAAAAGTTTATATGATCTCTATAAAAAAAATTTGGCATTGCCATCACTGAATAGAATACTTCAGTGCTTATGGGGCTGCATTTTTTCCTTGAGACTTAAGAAAATTTCTTACCTCCTATTTCCACTAAACAGACAATTTTTCTTAAAATTAAAAAAAAAATAGTGCTAATCATATAAATTTTATACTCAAGTCGACTGTATAGGCTCTGCAAATAGAGTATTATGTGTTTAAGAAACATTTTCTTTTTTTTATAATAGTTTTTTTCTTCTCTTATATACATATGAACATACATTAAGGAAAATATTCTTAACCTCTTTGACTTTGAAAAGCTCCGCTCCTGCTTGCAAAAGTGCGTAAGAATTAAGACACAGAATGTATTCGTTTTTTAACACGCACGGAAATATAAAGATATTATTTTCGTTTACATTCCTGTGCTGCACCATGGCTAGATTTTTCCTTTAAGGCTTAGTAGACAAACAAAGGAAATATGAGAGACCCACGAAACGAAGGGGGCACAGTGTGACTGTTGGCACCGTAAATATGCCGAAATTAATAAATCTCGTACTGAAGCAGATATTGACAATATAATATTTTGTTCATGTATAACATTAAACTTAAGTCCTTTTTTTAAATAATATTTTAAGTTTTCCTGTTTACAAACAACATTTTAAATATGTCATTACAATTCCCTCTAGTATAAGGCACTACATACATAAATATATCTGTTGATATTTAAGAAAATTCTAATATTTGAAAAAAAATTCTGATTTTATGGAAATGCACAACTATTCGCTGCTAAGAAGTTAAATTTCTTCTTACATCATTTCTTCTATTACACGCCACTGTGCGCCTGCGCATTTTAAGGTGATGGCTCTGTATGGAAGTTGCATACACATGTGTTGTATTGCAGAAGCAACAATAAAGAAAAAATAACCGCCAAATATTGTGTAATAAATAAATGCATGTAAAATGAAAATGGAAAGTTAAATTTATGACCCTGTCGAAAATGATGTTGTTATTGTTATAATAAATAAAAAAGAGTGGAAAAAAGTATCTTAACATGATAGTGCGTTACATATCTTCAGATGTCTATTACACCATGTCCAGCAAAGACTTTAAATCATTTCAAGATATCGCATATTTCTTTTGATGTTATTAAGTTTGCTGAATGAAGATATCGATCTCTGGTATGAATTTATAATTGAGGTCTAATAAAACTCCACAACACTGAATCCACACGATTTTGTCGGCATATGGTCGATAGTACATTAAGAGAAAAATTTAGATATAAATTTAAGAAAAAAAATCTTTAATTTAGATAGCAGAAATCTTAATATTTCAATCTTTCAATTTGGTCAGTAAGATGGAGGTACTAAAATTAAAGCATAAATTCTTAATTTGTAGGATGAATTCTTAAAATCAAGAACGTTATCTTAATTTTAAGATTATATTCTTAAAGTTTTAAGAATACGATCTTTATTTAAGTTTTTTATTAAGAACAAGATCTGGAATTTGATTATTAAATGAGATTTTTTCAAAATTAAAATCTTGAATGCGGTCTTAAAATAAGTAAAGATTTTATTCTTGAATCAAGAATTTTCGCATTTAACACACTAAAGGAAAAAACCTGCTAAAATTAAGATTTTACGCTCGAAACTAGCATACACGATAAGCGCTCATCTCTAGACCTGATTAAAAAATTATTCCTAATTAGTATTTCAAATTTGTTAAACTTTATTTTTATTTTTCAAAAATATTTTTGATTAATATAAAAAATAGAAAATTCCAACTATTTTGCCGATTATAATTTTTAAGTTTTTTAAAAAATTTTTTTTGTAATATTTTCAACACATCCTACAAAGAAATGAATGACTGAAACTAACACAAACAAAATATTTCCACTAACACATTTGCAACAATTTTACATTGAATTCAATAGTGACAGTCAATTGACTAGTCATTTGATCGGTAGTGATGACGGATGCATATATAAATTATATGTTAGAGTGAAATATCTAATGTACATTTGCCAAAACTTTTAAAACATCGAATTTTATTTAAAAAACCAATTCATTCGGTCTGTGAAAATTAAAATTTATAAAAGTGCTAAAAAATATAAGTAAACCAACGAGTAGAAGAAACTTATGAAGCTTAATTTAAATATACAGACATACATATATAATGTATGTATATATTTCTCTTAAAAATTTTAGATATTTGTAAAAATCAAGGTGCGTTGGTGGTGTAAAGGTGTGAAGAGGTTTTCTTAAGTTATTTTGTGTTTTTGTTTATTTATATTATTCGTTTTAAATATTTTATTAACTTGTGTATTTGCAAGTTTGATTTTATAATAAAAAAACAATTAAAATAATATAAAAAGTATATTTATTGTCAGTATATTAATCAAGTATGATTGCTCAATTGTGGGAGATATATTAGTCAATTTTGATCAGTGAAACTTAGCTAATTAATTAATTATGCTATAAATGATTAGTAAAAAGCAGTAGGGTGAGTAGTTTGAATATATGTTACATTAGTTAGATACAGACGCAACATCACACGTACACAAAAGTTACCATAAAATTTTTCATTTAGCCCTTAATAATGTGATAGAGACTTTGTTCTACACAATAATAAATATATCTTGCATGACTACCGATCAAATGACTGGTTAATTCTTTGATACAATTTTTGTAGGGTAATCTCTCACTTAGAACCTATTTCAAAAATTTTATTTAAAAATGAAACGTGGAAACATGGAAAACGTCTTTAAAATATGAATTAATATTAATTTAATAGACTCTTAAAGCCAATTTCACCAAGTTATTCAAATATCAATTCATATTTAAAAGTATTTTTTTCATACAAAAAATAACGAAAATCGAAATTTAAATATGAATTGATATTTAAATAGAGTTGGTGAAATGGGCCCTTAGTTTAACTTTAAAAGTTTAATTAAGCTTAGCACTCAATATTTCTTGATTGTATTACAAAAAAAGCAATGTGAGTCCGATCACAGGGGAGATGTGTAAACATCTAGTAATGAAGTTTTTTTTTAATATTGGCTTATGGTAACTAAAATAAGATATATAACTTTTTGACTCTATTGTATTTCAAAATCTATGGAAAACTGCATCTGTAGTAGTGGAATTATTAGTAGCGGGAATTTGTGGAGAAGTGCTCATATGCAAGTGGAAAATGTCAAATAAAAGTTTTGATAAAGCTTGCAACTGTGGGTTTGCAAAATTTTTATTAAAATCTCCACGCATTATAATTGCCGTGAGATGGAGATTGTTACCCAATTGTCGTGCACCAGCTTCAGTGTAAGGCAATAGTATGTAATGAAGAAATGTTATAATATAATATTACAAATTCTTTATAAAGACTGCTATTATATTTCTTTTAAACAAATATTTGACATTTAAAATACTCTTTTATTTATTTTATATTTTTCAGCTTTTTAACAAAATTATCCCCACTGGCAACACTATTAAACTTCACAAGCAATTTTTATTAAAATTAACATTGTTCCTGAAAGTGTGCTTTAAAATTGGGTTGATTGTATTTCTATGCAGCTGTTAAGTTGATTACACTAATACACTCATACAAAGCTCACACCGATTTGATAACGCTTTACGATCTTACTCAAAATTTGTGATTGTATTGTGAGAAACATTTTTACCCCCTAGCGTATAGATGTTTACACATCAAAAGTTATTGTTTAATACATGAGCTACTGAAGTTTGACATAAAGTCTTTATTTAGTTTTAAGCTTTTGTTTGTTTTTATGGTTAAGCATTGTCTATATGCATTTCGTTCCCGCTTATGGAACTCGTCAGTTAGCTTCAACACAAAATTTTTTTTATTTAGCTAACAAAATTCGTATGTTTATAGTAAAACTCCTAATATATTATTGAGATCGATTTGAAATCACTCACTCACGACAATAGAAATATTTTTAAAAATTTTTTTTAAACTTTTTTATTTTATATATATTCTCAAATATCATAACTAAAAGAAAATTATGGTGAATGATTCAAAGAAAACTTTTTATAAAACAATCATCTGTATTTATTTTTGCATTGATTTTATTTTGCATCATATTTTAACCATTAACTGCCACACTGGACAACAATAAAAGTATTAAAAACCAAAAAGGAAAAAAAAAATTTTTTGTCATAAAGTCGTTATTTATTTGGAAAATGTTGATTGTTTTTATCCCCCTTATTCGCAAAGATTTTAAATGAATTTGAAATGTATTTTATTTAAAATTTTTCATACAAAATTTTCCTAAAATGGATTTCAAATTCATTTTATTTTTTTATGAATATGGGGGTATGTTTAGCTATTGTCTTCTGAAGGTTTCATTAGCGGGAACGAAATGCATTTATATTATATATGTTATAATAATAGAGTCCCAAATAAAAAAGAAAAGGCAAAACAAAGATAAATAAGGCTTATTTAAAACTTAGAGAAAATTCTTTCAAGACCACTAAGTTAATTTATAGTTCTTAAATCAAAGCGTGAAAAACAGAAGCTTTATGTGGCAACACAAGGTTAAATTGGCAACACTTCTGCTCGAAAAATTCGATTTCGTTATTGCAATAAAAAAACAAAAACTGAGTTGAGGCTTTACTCGTAAAAGAACAGAATACATTGAGGATATATTTTTATATGATAAATGGTTTACTTGAAATTCATAAAAATTTAAAACGTAAGTCTTCCAATAACTTTTTTTTTTTTTGCACACGACAAGTGTCATCCGCAACACTGGTTTTTACAGATGATTTGCCTGGACTTTATTGAGAACTTTAAGGTATCCCAAAGATTGTTTTATTCCACATTCAAATCAGCTTAAATAAATCATTCACTACTAATTATCTCATGATAATTAATTTTTTTTTTTTGAGGAAATAGTGTTCCCTCTGTCTTTGCACAAACTGATGCAAATTTTAAATTTCAACATGAAAAATAAAAACAAAGTATAAAACAAAAATTGTAATTTATGTCCGTAAAACTGATTAGACACAACGACAGACACATAAGGCAAAACGTTAAAAAGAAATAAAAGGTTTCCGATTGCTCGCCACATTCAGCACAACACAAATGAATTGTATGCTGAACCAAAATGTCCATTTCTTTCCGTTTATACGCAAACCAAAAGCCGATTGGATTTATACTTTTATATCATTTTGTAACTCATGCAGACTTGCAGCATTGGCATGCATGCATAAGAAAACTTATTTCTGTTGATGGTTTTAGTGCAATATTTATGTTATCTAGGATACTGCAGCATATGCATATGTATGTGACGGGTAATGTGAGAAATTTATTAGTTCCAGCTGAATATATTGTACCTACTGTTGTTCAAAATATGGTTATTTCGTCTACACTCTGACAGCATTTCATACTTTGTTGACTTACCTGAAAGTAGAAAATGAAAAAAGGAAGTAATTAATATATGGGAATAATAGTTTTGCTATACAGGAATATATTACTAATAAAATAAATTATTTGTCTATTAATTTGAACGCATAGTGGTTCGAGATAAGCAATTGTTAATAAAGTTTAATCAGGCTTGAACATTTAACTATTCTCTAGACGCTTAAAAGTATGTGATTATAATTGAAAACTTGTGTATGCAAGTGTGTTTGTAGGCTTCAAATGCCTGCATCTATTAGAAATATACATTCTTTATCTTTCAACAAAAATCATACCAGCATATGCGCCATATTAGGAAAACCAGAATTAAAATGTTTTTTTAATTTACAAACCACAAAACAGAGAAATATTTCAAGCACAGCAAGACTGAAAGCCGCAGCTGTAGTCAAAAGGCTGACTCAGCAGCTCTGGATTTATAGTCAAAGTCAAAGCCGCAGCAGCCTTAGTCGTAAAACGAAGTAAGTAGTTGGTTGCAAGTTGCAACACGAAAAACAACAACAACAACGACAGCGGCAAAGTTTATATCTTAATATTCCTATCGTCGTGATGATGATCAGCATCATGGTTGCTGATGGCAATAGAAAAAATAAAACAAAATATACAAATGTGTAAACTAGAAAAAAGCCACATAAATTTTTGCTTTATTTTATATCCATACATATCGTTACCTTAATATAGAAAGACCTTAACTCATTATTTTTTTTTAGAAATAGAGATTTTTGCATTTTCGATACGTTCAATGTTCTTCTATCGAAATAATACGATTTAAAAAATAATGACTTAGGGCCTTTTTTATTAAGCTAACGATATCTATTTACTTTAACACTCATTCATTGAAAAAATAAAATAAAACAACGGAATATTCACACATTAAAGGCACGTCAAAAGGCGTTAAGTGCACAAGATTTTCACATGTTTCACTTAATGCAACTTTAAGTAGTTGCTGCATAGTTTTCGGCTTGTATTTAAGCTTGATTTAGTGCCTTCTAAGAAATTGACTTTTCAAGAGTTGTTTGAATGCACACACAAACACACACACACACACACACAAGCGCGCACACTCCCCGTCTTGACCAGGCGCTCATTTACAAACATGATTTCTAAGCCCATTTTAGTTTTCTGTAATATAAAGCAATGTTAAACTAATAAAAAATACATATATATATTATTATATATTAGAAAATTTACCCATCTGAGCGAAAAAATCATATGCGAAATTTTTATAAAAACTTTTTTTCTTTTTGTGATTTTCTATTTTTTAAATTAAAAATAAATCTAGGTTGGATAAAACATTATTTTATTTTTCAATGTCGTGGTCTTCTTTGAACTCTATACACTTTGTTTAACGTTCCTCCAATCTTTTATAACTTCCAAAAAATTAGATATGTCATTGTCATCAAAGTGGATTGATTGTTTTTGTAAGATTAGTTCATTGTTAAATTGAAATCTTTTTCCGCCGAGCCATTTTTATCTTTCATTACACCAAAGGTTAAAAGGACCACTATTGTTTTCGCTACGTTGTCCGTCTGTCCATCAGTCCATCACAGGCTAATTTCTTGAGAACCGTAAGCCCTATGGACCTGAAATTTGAAGAGATTATGAAAAACTTTGACCGCTACAACAACAAATACATGAGAGTTAAAAAGTAAAAGATGTTCCATCATAAGCAAAATGTTAAAATCTCATGTAATATACATACAATTATTCAATAAAACATATACACTTCAATTTTGTAACTTTAGTGTATTTTTATACAGACTGCAACTATTAACACTAAAATTAAATAAAAAAAATTAATTAAAGGGTGTTCTATAAGGTAATGCAATTTTGGCTATGTAATTTTGACAACTGGTTGTATCTTGGAAACCGTAAGAGGAAAATTTCGAAATTTTTAAAAACGGTAAAACTAAAAAAATCCCAAAATTATTAAATCACCAAACCGGAAAAAATCGCCAAAAATCAAAAAAAAAAGCCAAAACCAAAATAGCACCAAATTAAAAAAAAACTAACACTAAAATAAATCGACAAACCCGAAAAAATCGCCAAAATTTAAAACAACGCCAAAAACCGAAAAAATCGCCAAACCGCGAAAAAGGTGCGAAAACTAAAAAATTACCTAAATGGAAAAAATAGCCATAATAAAAAATCGGTAAACGTAAAAACGCCCACAACCGGAAAAATTACCAAAAAACGAGAAGAAAAATGCAAAAACGAAAAAATCCCCAAACTAAAAAAAATTTCAAAACTAAAATAAATCGCCCAAACCCGAAGAAATCACCAAAATGAAAAATTGTTTAAAATTAAAATAAGTTGCCAAGCACCAAAGAAATCACAAAAACGGAAAAAAATCGCCAAAATGAAAAAAAATTGTCAAAATTAAAAAAATAAATCGCCAAAACAAAAATAATATCCCCAAACTGAAAAATCAAAAAAATATCGCCAAAAAAATGGCAAAACGTAAAAAAAGTCAAAACTAAAAAAACGCTTAAAACCAAAAAATCCCAAAAAAAAGAAAAAAATTCCAAAACTATATATATTCTATAGGCTAACGTTCGTATTGTGTTACATACCTAGTGTTCGTACGGAAACCTTCGTACGTGAGTCAATGTCGTTTTTTACTGAATATATTTCAGGTTAAGGAACAAAAAATAGTTAATCGGGGCTAAACCTAAATAATGGGGCAGATTGATGGATGTTCGTCTCAATAAGTTGGCATAATATTTTCCATTGATCGTTTTACACATTTAATATTATTTTATATAACATTAATTTGTTCTGTAGTATGTTGTGTTGATCCATGTTTTGAGCTCAGTTACCAAACGAAATGCTCGTTTAGATTGCAGTTGAATAATACCAAACACTCCTTGGAATTTAACAGAACAATGGCGTTTTCGCTCGATTGTGTGTAAACGAGACAACTTTTTTGTGGAAAGCTTTCTTACACCCAAGTGATCATTTAAAATTTAAACAACTTCAGATTGTGATTTTTTAATTTTTTTTCGAGTGTACAGAGAGACTTAAACTGGGTTTCCAGAAAGTTTGGCATTTTCCGTGCTGGTACGGCAAAAAAGAATTCAGTAAAACGGGTTTTTATCACTAAAATTTAATGGCGACTCAGATCTTTTACATTCTTGTAATCAACTGATAGTTGATTGCCGACAGGACCAGTGATGACCTTCTAGTTCAGAGGCCGGCAAGTCAAAATCTCATTCACTTATTTACTCTTATTGTTCTTCTTTCCTCTCTTGCATACAACATATGTAAGCATTTCTCCAAGAAAAATTCATCATATAATCTCAGACGAAGACGCTTGATATATTAAAATATATTCTACTCCGCATACATATATATCGAGCATTATTTTCTATTTAATCGTATAGTAAGGAAAAAAACGTGCTAAAATCAAGATTTTATGCTCGAAATTAAATTATTGAAATCCTTATAGTCTGTTAAATGCAACAATTTCTGATTCAAGAGTAAAATCAAAATGTTTCTTAAAATCGCACTTAAGATTGTACATTCAAAAATGAACTAAAACTTTGGAAAATTTTCTAAATTTGAATAAAAGAAAGTTGTCCCATGGCGCCAAAGCTGTTTTTTACTTGAAAACAGTAAAATATTTACTTAATATCTAGTTCATTAATGAACTAGTTTACAGTAATTATATTTTCATATTTAAGTTAAATTTTCTTAAAATTAAGTAAAATTTTCCCATAAAATTCCGAGATTTGCAAAAAAATGTTTTCGTTTTTGATCTCAAGTTTAGTAAATTTTCCCATTTTTTTGTCTTTAATTCTGGTACATATTTTTATTTTTAATTAAATTCTATACCAAATGATGTGTTATTTATTATATCTTCATATTATATTCTTAATTATATTATAATTCACCATACATACATATAAATTCCATGAGAGGAGACAAGTATTGAACCAGCAACCTTCTGATTGATTGGCAAGCACTCTAACCATTTGCCTAACAGCCTGAATAAGCATTGAAATAATTTAGTTTTAAAATTTTATTTCATCTACAAAAAAATAAATTTTAAATTCAAATATTCCTCGAAAATATGAAAAATTTAGTCAGATTTTTTGCTTAATGCAAACAAAATATATATTCTATAATTTAAAGAAAAAATACTTAAAACTGGTAAATATTTTTCTAAAATTTAGAATAACTTTTTATATCTTTCAAATTTCATGAACTAATCAGGAGTAATTCATTTCCTAAAGTTTATTTTAGTCCTTAATATAAAATTTTCTTCAGTTTATAACCATTTTCCTACTCTTAGTAAATATTTCCTTTAAGTCAGTAAACATTTCCTGAAATGTGAGAAATTTATAGTGTATTTTTATGAACTATTTTTGAGGATATGAACTTTTTAGTTTTTACTAATATTAAGTAATTTTTACTAGACTTTTGTAAAAATTTACTTAAACTTAGAAAAAATTACTAAAACTTCGAAATTCTTTTTACTTGAATTTAGGAAAAAAAATTTCTTAATATAGTACATGTCTTTTTTTTTTGAGTGTGTCCTTGAATAAAATCTCATTTTAAGTTCGAGTTCAAGATTTCGATGTTAATAAAAATCTTACATTAAGATGATATTCTTAAAAATTGAGGAATATAACCCTAAAATTAGGGTTACGTTCTTGATTTTATAAATGCGTTCTTGTTTTTTGGAATTCATTCTAAAAAAAATTCTTAATAATTTGTGCTTAAATATGAGAACGGCAATCTTACTGAACAAATTACTAGGAATTTTCTAGAAATTTTAAATTTTAAATTTTAAATTTGATATTAAGTTTAAATTCTTTGTTTGTCTATTACTCTAGTTTGGAATGATCAAAAAGACAAAATTGTTGATAACTTTTTAGATAAAGGCTGTAAAATGATATCGTAAAGGGCCATTCACATATTACGCAAGGCTTTTTTGGAAGTTTTTATACCA
Source organism: Tachina fera (assembly GCA_905220375.1). NCBI lineage: Eukaryota > Metazoa > Arthropoda > Insecta > Diptera > Tachinidae > Tachina > Tachina fera. Next base: position 93,703,702 of record LR999967.1, on the reverse strand, counting down.
CCCCCACCCTCTGAGTACAACTTTTTGCAAAATTAATAGTCTACATTTTCTAAACTGTAAAAAAAATCCTAACCCCACTATCCCAAATGATGCGTTTTGTAATATGTGAACAGAGTCTAAGCGAAAATTTACTGATGTTAAACATACTTGAATATTATAAAAATACCTCCTCCTGGAAACTTTTACATAGAAAATAAGGCTGGCATTATAGAACTGTAACTGCCATATTCATAAAAAATATCTCCGGCTTAAAAAAGGCTTATTTGACATATTTCAAGTGGAAATTTATCCAATAAACCTGTAAAAGACCTAAAATATTTTTATGAATGAGACACAAAAATTACAATTCGGTACTGTTAATATGGAATGAATTCATTGCTTACCACGAAATGCGAGTTATGTTTATTTCACCCAAACACGGTGTTATCACATTTAACGGCTCGATTTAACAATGACCATCGCTTTTGATAAATTTATGCAAAAGCATTAAAAGAAAATCAATTAATTAAATCATTATATGCCAATCTATAAACGAGTATTTGATAATGGCCTATTTTATATTATAATGCATATGTAAATAATTTAATGAATTGTTAACATAATGCATAATTAGGTATTTGTTTGAATGTTAATAAAAATTTCAATGTCTCATAATAACAGCAGTTAAAAACAAAAGACTTAAGACACAAACTTGTTGCTGTTACACAATTTGTTGTTGTGAATCACATCAAAATGAAAGCACCCAACCATGTTTTCAAATTTTAAACATCTTCGCATGTTAAAAAATCCTATAACTCGTAACATATATTTAAAGAAGTTCAAGTTGGCGACCGGCTTGAAATGCCAACAAACCTGATTATGAAATAATCAAACTACTAAATAAATATTTGAAAGGCAGTCAAAAATTATGTTATTTTTTTAATCAGTTTTTATTTATACGAGTTGGAAAAGCATGAATTCCATATGCATGTACAGGGTGGCCCAGAAAGACCGAAGTGGTGTGAATTCCTTATAACTTTTTATTTAAGACATATTTTTTTAATTTTTTGTTTTTTAAATACAGTAAATTTATAGGGAATATTTTTAGATTAGTTATTAAAAATTGTATCCCGCAAGTGGTGGCCATTTTCTGCTTCGCACAAATGTGCTCTTTCCATTTCCATTATTCATAACTTATTTATGAGTGACGAAGCCCATTTCCAATTAAATGGGTTTGTTAACAAGCAAAACTTTAGGATATGGGCTAAGGAAAACCCGAGAGTACTTCATCAACGACAATTACACCCAGTTAAGTGTACTGTTTGGTGCGGTGTTTCTTCAGAAAGGATCATTGGTCCATATTTTTTGGAAAATGAAAGAGATGTCGCCATTTCCATCAATGGTGATCGATATCGGGCCATATTGGAAAATTTTGTAAGGCCAGCCGTGGAATACCATCCGCAAATATGGTTCCAACAGGATGGAGCCACAGCGCACACTCCGAGGGCCACAATGGCTATTTTACGCGACATCTTTGGGGAAAGAATAAATTCGCGTAGAAGCAATTTTAATTGGCCTCCGCGTTCCCCGGATTTAACCGCTCTAGACTGTTTCCTTTGGAGTTATTTAAAAGGGAAAGTTTATGTTAATAAGCCTAGGACTATTGAGGAATTAAAAACCAATATTCCAGACGAAATTAACAACATAACACCGGAAGTTTTGCGAAAGGTCATGGAAAATGTGTTGAAAAGAGATCATTTGTGCGAAGCAGAAAATGGCCTCCACTTGCGGGATATCATTTTTAACAACTAATCTAAAAATATTCCCTATAAATTTACTGTATTTAAAAAACAAAAAATTAAAAAAATATGTCTTAAATAAAAAGTTATAAGGAATTTACACCACTTCGGTCTTTCTGGGCCACCCTGTATAAATTTACAGAAGCTACGAAATATGTTTAATCATGTGTTAAGCTATAAGTGTTAAAAAGCTGGTATTTATTGCTAATATTATGGACTAAAATGTCTTTCAGATTTATTGCGACGCAATCAACAGGAAAATTCAACACTTGATTTTTTTTGTAAAAGTCTTATCACTTCTTAAAATAAATATACGAATTAACATTATTATTAGCTGCAAAATTCAGTAGTTTCATGATACCGGCCGAAAAAAAGATGCATATACATGGACATTTTCCCAGACGGCTAATTTTACTTAATTACAATGAAATCAATACACAATTATAATAGCCAACCCTAGTTTTTGCTTGAAAAATAATAACAGCCATGAGAAACAACAAGAAATTTGAATGAATTCAATCAATCAATCAATCAATTTTGTTGAAGAAATTTTTTTTTAAATATTTTTTTTTATTTTAAACAGTTTATTTAACTTTGCGGTAGTACGGATACCAAAGTTAGATTTTTTTATTGCCAATTATTTAAAAATGCTTTAACAGATTAAAAATTCCACGTTTTTGGATGAAGTAGAAATAGTTTAATAAAAACCACACACAGAGAAAACAGATTCGTTGAGACAACCGAATTTATTGCCAATCGAGTTTTGGCGGTTGCACCAACTGCATAGAATTCTGGTATAACAACTGCAATTTTCTTGTGGTACCACCATATTTCAATTATAACCCTTAACCAAATAGTTGCAGCAACAGAAAACATTGGTTGACACTATTGAATTTGAAATAAAAAGTTATTCGTTCTACCGAAAATATGGTTAGAATAACTAAAACAATATCATAATTGGTTCCTGTGAAAGAAATATTGGCCTTTCTTACTGAAATAAAAATAAACAATAGACACAAATAAAAATACATAATTTAAGAAATTTATTATTTGAAACATTGTCTTATTTTTATTTTAATTGAAATTTATTTCCTGGTGGTGAAGCATGTTTGTATGCATATCTTAAACCACGTATTTTAAACAGCCACAAACATGTTATCTTATGCATATAATACTTTCAAAAACCGATTGAGAATTCACAAATCATAATATCTTTGAAAGTTAATTTTTAATTTTCTGCTATAAACTATGATAGTAAACTCAACCCCGCAGTCAGTTGCAGCAACTGATAGAAAGTGTTTGGATTGAATTCTGTTTCCGAACGGAATTGGCATGGCCGAAAGAGTGTCATCGAGAGGTGTATCAAACAAAGCATGACATATGCGCAATTTTAATGATGTTATAGCACAGAAAATATACTTAGCTCTTCTTTGGTACTTTAAAACAAGTGCTGTTTTATTTCAAAAGCAAGAGTTTTCAACTGGGACATCGGAAATGAAGATAATACCTTTTCAAAGCAGGAGAGGTAATAACAACCAGTATGTTTTGCTTGTAAATCTGTTTCGGCCGAAACATTAGTTTTTGCTGAGATATGATAGCAACATTACTGTAACTCACACGTTTGCGGGGTATGTACGAGGGATGCCAGTTATACATAAACATACTACAGTGCGAGTTCGATTTATGCAAACACCGACTATTTCAACATCCCGGTTAGCGCAACACCTCAGTGTAAATAATTTTTATGTATTTTTCTCTGTTTACTCTTCCTGCATGAATATAAAAATTTGCATGAGTAGAAAAAAATTTTGTTAATTTACAATGAATGCATCTCAAAATACTATTCAGATGAAATCGAAGATTTTTCAGACGAAGAAACTTCAGAGAATATAAAAATTAAAAAAACACAAAAGGTTAAAGTAGATGATTTCATTAATGAACTTAACATTTATATGAAGTGAGCAACAGAGAATAATATTGCTTATGAAAACTAATTGTCATTCAAGAGATTAAAGAGTGTCACCTCTTACACAAAAATTAAGAATCTAAAAATTTAATACAAAATTTTCAAAATTTTCTTTCTCAAACCAGATTGAATTTATAACAAAAAATTAATATGAGAGCTCAAATTAGTATACGCAAACACAAAATATGAAAAGTGATTTTAAGTTTCAATTCATGTATAAAATACAATTTTATAACTTCTCTTAATCACATGTATGCACTTTTTATGTTGCGCAAATCGAGCTCACACTGTATATATGTACATACTAGAGTTGAGCCGATATTTGGAACCTGTTCTTTTTTCATAGCGATTGAAAAATCACTAATCACAACTGTGACTGAATTTATCAAGTAACAGGTTTTGGAAATATAGTTCTTTTATACAAACTGTGATTGTTCTTATATGATTACTTAACATTAGATAAGGCTACCACATGAATTTTTTTATACCTTCAGCTTTTGTCGATAGAAAAATCGTCAAATCGTGTCAAATCGTATTTTCTGGCAACTATGTACATACATCTCACATGTTCATATTTGCAAATTTTTGTCTTTGTGCCTCTTATACGAAAATCACAATATTTGGACGGGGTTGATTTGATAATTGTTTGTTCTTGTCGCTCTTCTTATTAGTATTTATCAAAATACCAATACTAATAAAGACTTTTAAAGCAGAATAGCTGAAATGCGTTAAACCGTGATCACAGTAACAGTTTAATTTCACTGCTGCTCTTCTTACTAAATTTTCTCAAATCAACAGAACTGCTACAAACCAAATACTGGTAAAGTGCACGCAAAGAAAAAACATAGTTAGTACAATCACAATAGCAAACTATCATTTATGTTTGCGATTATAATTATGTCAAACATGTAATATAATATAATATGTTCAGCTATGTGAATTATAATATATGTTCGTGTTAAACATTTTATTATTTTCATTACAAGTATGCTCCTATTTTCCATTAACTATATATTTATTTTTCACAGTATTATGATAATTATCCTTTTGATCATATTATTATGTTCCTAAGAACTACAGTATAAAAAATAATGGTTTTTTATTTGCATATTTTTTTATTGAAACTCAGGTTTTGAAAATACAAATTTTCTTAAAACAACTTATCTTATATGTATATACATATGTACATAGTTTTATGGCAAAGGTCATGCTGAAAATTTCAAAATTGGCATTTGTTTGATTGGCATTGATATGGATCACCTCTTTTGCTGCAAATGAGAAATAAGAATGTACATATGTACATTGCACACACATACATATGTAAATAATATGGCAAAAGGAATAAAAATTAACGATTTTCGTACCTGCTTCAATAAATATTTAATAATTAAGATGCATGAACCTAACTCCTTTTTTTTCTTTGAATATGGTTTTTATTAATTTTATTTGACTCACTTTCACCGGTAATATATTTTATTATTTTCTTTTACTTTGCGATCTAAAGTCTGACTGACGCTTGTATTTAATTTGAGAAAACTGAAGAAGAAGAATTGATATTTTGGGTTGGTGTTTTCTATACAACCATAATTAGTTTTTATTAGCAAAACTATCACCTTAACAAGAATACAATTTTTTAAGCAAAATATAATAATGACGATAAACATTCTATTTTTATGTAACATTGTAAAATGTTAACAATATAAATTGTTGACACAAATGTATGCATATGTATATACTTAATGTAACATGCATGCGAAAGTTATTTGTTTCTTTTAAAACAGTAAGAAGCTTTTAAATTTAATTTAATTTAACTTTTATTTGTTGAAGTATGTACATATGTATGTATTTATGTAGGTATATTGTTCTTCAGAATTTTATTCGCCACCCGTTTAGTATGATTTGATCAACTATAATGAATAATTGAGAAATGACAACCATATTATAATAATTTGCATACATTTAAATGCTTAGAATAAAAATATAATGTTGGAACTCTATTTTTATTAGAATAACTTAATTCTTTCAACCATATGAGGCAGAACTGAACACAAAATTACCGTAGTGATCATTTCTGAATCATGTTTTTTCTTTGCGTGTGTGATCACAGTCACAGTTTAAAAGAACAGTGATTTAGAAATCACAATCACAAGTAGCAACATTATTAAAAAATCACGTTATCGCTCATCACTAGTACATACACATATGAACATATATGTATTTAATTTAAAATAACTTAAGTTTTTAGTCCTTTTACATTTTTGCAAAATCTCGTATTTGCGAGATTCCGAGAAAAATCTAGTAGATTTCCCACACAAACCAAAGTTTTCTTCACTAGATTTTGTAGAAATCTACTTAAAATGTAGTAGAACATTGCTATGCACCCATGATTTTTCAAAGTTGTAATACAAAGTAAGTCCCTGTAATTAAAAATGCATGTGAATTAGCTACATTGCAGTTGTTTGTTTGTAGTTTAGGAAAATTTTTAATCAACGGGTTAATGATAAATGTTCAAAATACTTGACGTAAACGATATAGATTCTAATAATAATTTTAATTGAAACCTAATAAATTTTGTGCAGATGCAGGTGTAGAGCAGTTTCATATCTCATATGAAAATTGAAACACTAACACATGCATGTTGCTATTTGCTAAATAACTCGTTACAGGTTAATTCAACCAAATGCTGCCTTTCCCATATTTGATCCCTTAACAAAAACGAGATGACTTAGAACAGACCTAGTCCATGTTCCACACTTGCATTTGTTTTTTATTTGTATACGTTCATTTAGAAGGAGTCAGAAACTGAAATAGATTAAATGATTTTTTGTAAGAGGTAGCACAAAGTTAAAGTCTTAACTTAATTTGGCTGAAATTTTTGCACTACGAGTTGATATTTTTTATGCAAAAACATAGAAAATGAATTGTCAACAAGTCATGTTGTGATAGACATGTCAAAAAGCAAAATGGCAGCCAAGTCAAACAATGACTTATTTTTTTATTAGAACGAAGAATAAGTTGAATGCCAAGAACATCAAAAGCTTTCGCTTTAATACTTGTCTTAATAAAAAGCATAATTTATCTGTAGTGAAAAGCGTTATTAGTACTTAAAAGTTTTTCTTATTTGGCAACACTCAAAGAATATAATAGCAGCACTATGTGCACGATATACTAACGCGGTAGTAAATAAATGCATACATTTTCTTATTATACAATTTTTTTATTTCACTAACTTCTAATAACAAGAAAAATAAATTAATCTCTATTTAATATGCGACCATTTCAGTTTATTTAAACAGAAAAGTGACGATTTCGCTTAACGTAAATAACAGTTAATAATAAATGAAAATAATTGAAGAGCTTCTTTCTGACTTCAGTCAAATTGCAACAAAGTGAAAAAGAAAGAAGAAAATAAAAAACAAAAACACACAAGCACAGTGGAACAAGGTTATAATGACGACAGCTGCATAGTGAATTCTCTTCTTTGTAAACATTGTTGCTGCGATTTCATTGGGTTTCCTTTTAAAAGAATTAATGAAAAACTCTCTCTCTCTCTCTCCCTCTCTCTTTCTTTCTTAAGGCCCAACTATAATATGAATAAGCTAACTTAAGCTAATGCCAGAATTAAACGATAAGTCTGTCAAATACTTAAGCAATTCAGATGTGACTTTTAGGTGGCCACAATGTACTTAAGTATTCTTTAGCCACAGCTGCACATATAGGTATTTTTCAAAATTTTTTAACAAGTTTGTTTCTTCTTATAACTACTAAATAAATGCCATTCAATCAAATTAATCCATTAAAAATTCACGTATAATTATATACTCCACTATATTACTTGTTTTATTTGTTTTGCCTACTAAAAAATACAACAATGAACATACATAAATAAATTCATGTGTAGGTGTATTGTAAAACAAAGAATAAAAATAAAAGTTTTGCTTTCTTTTCTGATTTTAAAATAAGCAACAATAAAAAACATTTAAAATCAATGAATATTTTCTGATGCTGTTTGCTTGGGTTAAAAAAATACACAATCTGTGTTTTCCGTACGGAATATGCGTTCAGTTTGGCACTTAGCTTAAGCAAATGACATTTGACGAAACTTGACGAAAAGTTCAATAAGTACATTATAGTTTGCCACATACATTTTATATGTAAGCGCACAGTTGCTTAAGTTTGCTTATTCACATTATAGTTGGGCCTTTATACATTGTCGTGGTGGATAGCGGATATAGTTTTGGTGAATTTTCGAAACATTTCTTGACATAAAAGCTTTTGTAAAAATAGTTGTTTGTATAAATTGATTAAAAAATAGAAAATTAAAATTAAAGTGAAATTGAAATTGAAGCAGCAAAAAGAACGTAACATTCCTTTATTTAATTTAAAAAGTCAATTAAGCGATATTATTCAATAATATATATCTCATTTAATTCTTGAGTATTTTTTTTCTTCTCTTCTTTAGAAACTCACATTAATTAATAAAAATATTTCATTCAATAAGAATTGAAATTACTGAACTTGAGCCTAACTATGAATTATTTCTGATTAAAATTCACTACAGTTCAATTAAAATATCTAAAAATTTCTCACTTAATACATCATGGGCACGTGACAAAAATATGTTCACTTGGCAATCACTGTTCACTTGGTTATCACAGTTTCAGAATGCTGGAATAACTAAAATAAAACTGTAGAATGCAACAACAAGTAACATAGACCACTACAAAAATACTTACATGCATGTACCGATGGTACATCGAATAAGTAAAAATAATTAATGTGATGATCGTAAAAAGATAAGTAAGAATAGTTAAACATACTGAGGTAGAGTAAAATAATTTCGTGCTAACCTAAATAGAAAAATGAAAAATTGGAAAAAGCAGAAAATTAATAGTGATACTTATAAATGTGTTTACCAAAGGTAAATCAATTGTATACACAACAATCGTTTCTCATATTCCGTTTCATTGTATATTTATTTTAAATAGCTGTTGTTAATAAGAATCTCTACCCAAGTAGATAGACTAGGGTGCTGAAAAAGTGCATGGCTGCACAGAAAAGTATCGGTATTTCCCCCAGGTTAAAGTCTAAGTTTAATTGTTCTTCTCTTCTTTAGAAACTCACATTAATTAAAAAAAATATTTCATTCAATAAGAATTGAAATTACTGAACTTGAGCCTAACTATGAATTATTTCTGTTTATAAAAATTAATTTCATAAAAAACATTAAATTTTCTACTTCACCTTTAAAAATTCGCCATAAAATTTACAAAGGTTTTTAGTACGTTATAGCCTTGTTCCATCGTATTATAAATAGTCATAAGCAATTAGAACAAAGTTATGCAACGAATGAAGAGTCTTAAGCAATTTAATTTTTCAATGCGCTGCTGCTAATTCCAGCTACAGCATCAATTCATGGTGCTTCAACCCACCCTTCACCTGTGCAATCCTCTCACCACTTGATCTTGTAATACAAGAGGATTATTGTTGTCTGCCGGCTAAAAGCGTTAGTTAAGTAAAAGCATTTTTTAATAACTCTATTTATTCGCGCTAGAGTTCAGAGGAGATGATGAGTTTGAGTTGAATGAAGTTGAGTGCATTTGACTTGCACAATTCTGGTTTAATTAGTTTACTTTTTTTCTTACTTCTCCTTTTTCTCTGCTTCTGGATTTTTTTTCTATATTATTTTTGCACGTTTTCTTGCACTGAACTGAAATATCACGTTTGCGAAAATTTCAATACAATTTGCAATGAGTCGTTGGGATTTTGCCATTTGTTTAATTTAATAAAGTAAAAGACCAGAAGAACGTAACTTTACAGTTTGTACGATTTGTGTAAATTTTTGTTTGTGAATTCTAAAGTTTTTTTCTCTGTTCTTGTGCACTGTTACGAGTATTTCTCTAATTGCGTTAAGACAATTATGATTTACGATTAATTTTCTATTTTTGTCATCTTTTGTAAAATGATATTTAAAATGATTGGACTCTGTTAGTCATACTTGCATAACAAGTTAAACTGAAGTAGACTTAAAAGGTAAAGAAAAACATGTTCTAAGGCCAGTGCAAGCCTAAGGGAATAAATTGCATTCAGTTGCTAGAGCACGCAAGCTAACTGCGATTTTAAATTAATTGAACTAATAACTTTATGTTAAAAATAGATTCTTGTTGTGATAGAGCAATGATTAGTATAAAGGTTTCAGAACCAACTCTGTTCTACCTTAACTATTTGAGATTCATTATTTTTTATAAAATGTTCAGAAAAATTTTAATTTGTAAATAATTAAATTATTAGTTTACAAATTATAAAAAAATGTCTAGTGGTTATTAGCAGGGTTTGTGGAGTTGTATGAAAAGTCATGTTTTCACAGTCATGTTTTAAATTACTGTATACACAGAAATGTTAATTTTATGTTAAAAACTTAAAACTTTTTTGAGTAATTTTTTTTTAATTTTTTAACAAATTTTATTAAACTTTTGACATATTTTTGTTGTATTATCAAAAAATCTATCATTGGCACTAAATAAATAATTTCCATCCCCGTTTCGGTTACTTGACACTTGCCAACTTAGAACTGGCCAGCACAGTTTTGAAAATTTAATATGCCTCATTGACACCAGAGGCGCTGCAACAATAAATTATTAATAAAACATGCAAAAAGCAGAGTTTTATAAGAAAAAAGCTTTCCTGTATCTCTTCCTTCAACATATGTCTTTTCTATAACTATTTTTTCCCTAAAGAAAGCACCACCTAGTAATAGTTATAATAGTAGGCATCCATTGCGTGAATATTACTTCTCTTAAAAAGAAATGTTACAGATACATCATATATTGCTGACTGCCAAAAGGTATTTGCAATAAAATTTATAAAAGAAATGTTGGTCTTTTTAGTCTAAGAACCTCGTTTGTCTCTTTGCTCATAAAGATATTTTTTTTTATTCTATTGTGAGCTTTAGTAGAGCCCATTGTTTTCAATAATTTTTCTACTATCCGTAAAGATATAGTTTGGTCGTCTTTTGACAATTTGCTTTAGACATTTAATACCTGCTGTTAAAGCCGTGATTTTAGTCTGAAATTAAAATCACGGCTTTAACAGCAGGTATTAAATGTCTAAAGCGAATTGTCAACAGACGACCAAACCGTTATATGATGATGTTTTATGATCCAGCAGGCAGATGATGTTTTATGATCCATTGATTACCAATCAGATTAATTATAACAATAATCTCTTGACTTTATAAAAATTCTCAATTTATTTTTCAATATTTCGCCACTTCTTTGTGTTACTTCTTTAGGATTTTTATTTTTTGTTATAAACTATTTTTACTTATTCGAAGAAAATGCATTGCAGTAGTAGACATACATTTATTATATGTTCAAAGTTATTGTTAAGTGAATTTTTTTATCGCACGGCTACTTATACTAAATTTAATACGAACAAAATAAGAAGTCTATCATACAGTTTCGTATGCCGTGCGTAGGGTAAACAACCGCTGAAAATGCTTCTTTATAAAAAATTTTAAAGCTCTTAACAAAAACTAACATTAGACATATTGATACTCCAAATTTCATATACATGGGTGCCCATTTTTGGATTGAGTTATCAAAAAAAAATATTTTTTTTTTAATATTTATTAAAACGAGAAACTATTTATAGCTCAATTCTTAGTGGGTTTTTATTGTATTTTAAGTTTTGGTCGACTAAATAAATTGGAGCGTTGCACGAGCAACACCATGAGCATGCTCATGTGTGTTTAGTTTAGTAAAATTCATAAAGATAGAAAAAAGAGAAAATTACTGAGAGTAGATTACTCATAAACATTGCTCAAGTACTCAATGCAGTGCTCTATATATATACATCATGCAATTTGCAAGAGCAATGCTTTAGGTTTTGTTAATTTTTTTAGAAAGTACCGCGATTTTACGTGTCGTAATTTGTCGAACAGGCCCAATTAACTCCCACATTTATAGTATAATTTTTAAAGGATTCCATAAAAGTTTGTTTTGAAAAGCTTTTGTCAGTTAAAATTTTTTTATGAATACGAGAAAAAAACAAGCAATTAGAAACGCAGCACCGTCTGGTCTACGATGTCAACAGAAAACAAGTAAAATTTTTTTTCAGTAGAAGTGAGACATGGAATTGTCAATATCTCGATATAACCTGTATATTTTTAATTGAGATTTTTTTTCTCAATTAGACTTAAAAAGAAAAAAAATTTATTCAAAATTACAATTTTCTGCCAACTGATTCCTGTAGAGGGTATTAGGAAAATATACACGTGTATTGACGTTTTAAAACAGAGAAGGAAAATGACTTTTCGGATTTTGTACCAACTATGAAAACAGAATGTACTTTTTAGACCATGACGGTACCATTTTTTTAATATTCATTAATAAAACCCGAAACGTAAGAAATGTGTATAAAAATTCAGAAGTATACAATCAAAAATAGAAACTTAACAAAAATATGTATAAAAAGTTACAGCCTTATTTATAAAACTTAAAAAGTCTTTATAAAGGCATTTTAATAAACATTTTGTATGAAAATTTATTTAAAAAAGGCTTTATAAAGACTTTTTAAGTTGTATAAATAAGGCCATTACTATACAATAAGAAATAACGTAAAAAAATATTAAATATTACATTCATAAAGGTAAATTAAAGAGAACATAGACAAAATTAATGTTACCATTTAGTGAAACATTGATATTTTTAGATTGTACCAAGTAACTCGCGGTAGTACCATGGTACCAACAAGGTCAAAAATGTAGCATAATGATTTCCATCCGTGTTGTAAAAAAGCTTAAGTCTGAAACTCATTTTATGGTAAATTTAGGAAATCGTGTGATGCTTAGGTTTTTCATATATAGTGTCTGAAGAACATTTATTCAAAACATTACAAACAATATTTTTTTTGTGTATGCACTAACCCTCTAAATCTTTTGGAAACGGTTATTTTTTTGCTATTTCTTTGGATAAAGCAAAAATCACTTTAAACAAAGGGATGTATGTAGTTGAAATATTCTGCGAAAATATTTTTCATGAAATGCAAAATAAATACCAGAAATAAGCAAAAAGTAAAAAGATGGTTTAATGGTTAATATGCATAGTTCAAGAGTTGACTGTAAAGTGTTGGCAGCCCTAGAAAATAATACGAATTGTTTTTGCTTATTTCTGATATTAAAGTTGAGTTTTCGACTACAGACATTTTCTTTTCTTGAGAAAAATGTTACACTTATTACACTTTTCAATGAAAATTCGCGATAAAATAATTTATTGATGTATAAATTTTGTTAGAAATTATTGTATCATCCCTTGCGAAAAAGAAAACGACATATGTGATAAACTACATACATCCCTATTTTAAACATGATTTTTGCTTCTTTTTTTTAAATTACTTAAATGCCCATTTCCAGAAATTGTATAGGGTTAATGTTTACCTACAGAATTTCGCTGTAATGTTCTGAATAAACTATAGACAAAAAATCTAAGTATTACATGATTTTCAAAAAACTTTTGCTACATAAGACTGCAAGTTTAAGTAGGCCGCAAAATTAGTTTTAGATGCTAACTTTTAAACTCCCGGTACATGTATATTTTTTCAGTTTCCTCTACAACAAAGAGTTAGCAAAACATTGTTATTTTTTTTGTGTTGCACAGTGTTATTTATAATTAGTTAAGAATCATTAATCTAAAATATTCATACACAAAATATAACTGCACAATTTAAATTTAAAATGTAAAATTTAGTTCTTGTTAAAATGTAAAAGAATGTTTATAAAAATGACTACTGCATATATTTTTGTAGACATTATTTTAATACAATGTTTGAATATTCTTTCGTTTCTTGTTTTTAAGATCATTAAAAATATTTGCTGCAAGCGTTGTTAGAATAAATTATTTGAATTATAGTGATGGTACCGTGATTAGGTTTTCGCTTAATTTATTTAAGAAGGAATTTATAATCTACAGCTCACTCGCATAATATTAAATAACAAATTAAAACCCTGTTAGGTCGCTACTCTTTTAAAATAAGTTTTTGTAATATTAATACATGATTTAAGAAAATTTTATGAAATAAATTTATTGGATTATAAGATCTGTAAAAAAATTAAAAATTGACGGTGCAAGCCATTTCTAAGACTTTCCATTAAGATACAGAATTTAGTCAGGTTTGCGGCATCTTCTTAGCTCTATAAAAATAAGTCTATAATCGACTTGACGAGGAACTTCCAAGTTATTAGAAAAAAAAAAGATTTTTCCAAAATTTTTGGCCAACAATATCTCTTAAGCAAATCACCCGATTTTAGCCAAATCGGCAGCAATCGACATGTATTTTTGAAGTTGAGTTAGTTTTTGAACTTGATTGGCTGAGTACATAGAAAAAACTTCATTTTATAGTCAATTGCTAAATTAAAAAAACCACGAAATTCGTAAAACTTAATAACAAAATTTGTAAAAGTTTAATATAATTAACAGCCTGTTTGTGTAAGACGTTGATGTTAGAAATCTTGGAGTTTTTGCAATAAATTAAAGGAGACTTGTTCAACTTCTTTCTTGAATCCCTAACAGCAACGTCAACATTTCTATCGCCTACGTCTTTTACAAAAAGGCCATAAATCACTTTTTTCTTTGTTACAATAATTTAATATAAGTTCATCAAAACATATCCTAATTTTTTTTTTTTAATTTAAAAAAAAAACAGTTTTGTAAAAATTTCATACCTGAAAATTTTCGAACTTTTTTTCCTTGTGTTTGTTGTCAAAAATTACATTTTTCCATTTTTCCAACGAGGAAAAAAACTGAAATGAATACCCTCAATAATTTAATAAAAGTTCATCAAAACATATTCTAATTTTTTTTTTAATTTGTTTAAAAAAACAGTTTTGTAAAGATTTTATACCTGAAAATTTTTGAATGTACACAGTCCAACTGATTTAATATTTCGCTTATCTAAGTGAGTTCAATACCTTGCAAATGAGGCAAAATGTCTTTCAATCCGTTGGCCTGTTCTTAAGCTATGTGATGTTAATATACACCCACACCCACACACAAGTACATACATACATACATACATAAGATCCATGTGGACATCATTGCGAAAGTGGTTCGAATCGACACCCACGACCTCAAAACGTCGAAATATGAAGAAAACTTTCGCAACTGGGATAAAATCAGTAATTTCCGAAAGCGGGCATATGAAAAAAATTATGAAATACACATTAAAAAAAATCTTACAGAAATAATTTCATATTTATCTTAACTGTCACCTGTCATCTTGCCTTATCTTTATTACTAGACCTTGCACTGATCGCACGTGATGAATAGAAATTACGTGATCTGTGTCCATCTCTTATCACTTTGCATGTTTGAAGAAGTATGTTATTATTAACAATTATGTTTTCTTGATATTTGCAGCTCCCTTATAATTTGTTTAATTCTTATATGCAACATCAGAATAAAACTCCTATTAGAAGTATTTACTGCCAACCAACTCTTAAGAGAGTGTGTGAATATTTGTTTTTTGTTTCTTTGATCGCATTTTTTATGCTGCAACTAATATTGAAGTACAATAATTATATAATACGTCTATATGATTAATAATAAAGCAAACATACAAATGTATTTTACGGCACAAGTATGCCAAGTATTTTTTCATTGGAAAAAAAATTATTCTGGACAGAAAATGAGACAAAAACATAATTGATTTCCGCGAACATTCTCTTGTTATATGTTCGTAAAGCAAAGGGATGTTACTTATTAGTTGTCAGAGCATGAAAGGACTCTGATCTTTTTTTACATATTTTTTTATATTTTAAATGATTATTTAAAATATTTTAACGAAATTAGCTTTAACGATCACATATTTCAAATCATGCAAAAAAATTTGGCAGAACCAGAAAAATATATGTATTTTAAGCAGAAGATGTATTTTTCTTACAAGTAACTCATGAACAAGGCTTTTAGTAAATATAAATAATTTTTTCTTTCCTTCATTGAATTTGTATGAAATATAACTTTTTCACACTGCAAATTTCCAATCATTCAAAAAAAGTTAAAAGAACCTGAAAACAATGTAAATTGTATGCAAAAGATGAATATTTCTGAAGAAGAACTCATATATGCAGAGCTGGGTAAAGAAAGAAAATTTTTTTCTCTCTCTTGGATTTGTATGAAATAAAATTTTTTCCATACTGCATATCGCTCTTTTCTTGCAGAGGCATAGCTCAAAAATAAAACTAAAATAAGTTACGACGGTACATCGAAAATAATTAATGTGATGATCGTAAAAGATAAGCAAGAATAGTTAAACATTCTTAGGTAGAGTGATATAACTTCGTGCTAACCTAAATAGAAAAATGAAAAAAAAGCAAAAACAGAAAATGAATAGGGATACTTGTAAATGTGTTTACCAAACGTAAATCAATAATTTTATACACAACAATCATTTCTCATATTCCGTTTCATTAAAAACTTTGCGTTAAATAGCTGATGTTAATAACAAATTTCTACCCAAGTAGTTGGACTAGCGTGTTGTTGAAGTGCGTGGCTGCACAGAAAAATATCAGTATTTCCCCCAAATAATAAAGTCTTGTTAAATTTTGTTCTCTTCCCAGTGAAAAAAATGGAAGTCATTCTAGAGGAAGTACATTTTCATTGTTTCCACAAAATCGATATTTTTAATTTGCCGAGAGTGAGCAAAAAACCATGTAGAAGCTTATTTTAGTCACACAAAACCTTGTAACTCCTCCATAGTGTTAGAAAATACTCACCAGAATTTAAAAAAAAATTATTTTTTTAAAGAAATTTATGAATTATTTTTAGTCTAAAATTTAAAAGTTATTTGATTAAATTTACATGAAAACACTGTTTCGGGCTTAAGTTCGTATAAAAAGAAACGAATTGTTAAAAAAGGCAACTATTTACCCTTTTTCATAGATGAAAATAATATCATAGAACACAAAAAAGGGAATTTTTATTAATATCGCTTCCAATTCAGTGACCAGGCATCAAAAAAGAGAACTTCTTGCAATGACAACCCTATGTAAAAGTCATTAGATCGGATCGAAATTTGCACTACTTCCGCATCGTAAACTCTACATTTTTATGACTTTTTTGGAGTCTCTTTTTTTAGCAACTCACATTAATTAATAAAAATATATCATTCAATAAAAATTTAAATTACTGAACTTAAGCCCGATTAAGAAATTATTTCTGATTAAAATAAGTTAAGTTTTCAATTAACATACATAGGAGGTGCAAGAATTTTTTAACAAATTTAAAAAAATAAGTTATTTATGATATTACAATTTTTATAGCTATGCTCTTTATTGTTCGATAGAGGAGCTAGGACAAATTGTTTTACAATTGCCACTATGACAGTTATAAATTTATTTTTGTTTTGATTTTTTTTTGTGATTAAAAGCAGAGTAAGAAAATAAACGAAAGAAATTGTTTGATTTTGTTGTGTTTCGTGCTTTGAAGTGAGTGAAACAAAACAAAACAAAACAAAACAAAACAAAAACAATGAGAACGATTGCTCAATTTGTTATTGTCAATGACCACAAACCAGAAAACACAGCCCATCAGCTTTAAGTCGGATAACAGCCGCCACTAACCACAAACAATATATTAACTTAATCGTACGCTGCTACTAAAGCAAATAATGGGAAATAAATGGAAACGTTTTGAAATATTGGCAGAAAATTTTTTTATTGCATTGTTATTTCTCACATAAAGTTTACTTTATATAGCTAAGCAGCATAGCTTTAACCGGAAGAACTAATACACCTCTCTTCTTTTTTTAATTATTAACACCAAAAACGCATTCGGGTAGATATATCCATGTTGCTATAAAAGAAAAATATGTATTTTTAATCAGACTAAGCATTTTTGGTGTTAGAATCTTAATATTTTTTTTTATTGTATGATACTTTTATTTGTTGTTTGTTAAAACAAAACCTTCAGCGTGAAGTTGCTTCTTAAATAAAGCAAATCATCAATAAACATCAATCACTTTTTAAAAAACTAAAAAGACTCCGATTTTTATAGAAAAGTTTACAATGAACTCTTGAGAGTTCAAATCATGTAAACATATAATTCTTTAAAGGTTCTACTTGCTTTAAAATAAATATTATGGTGCTTGCTTTTTATGTTGTATGTTGTATGTTGCAAGTTGCACCTATTGCGTGTTTTGTAAAAATTGCGTAGCTGATTTTTAATTTTTCTTTATTGTTGTTGTTTTTGCTTTCTTCTCTTAAGTAATAATAAAGACACTCGCTATTTCACACCGGTGGTCCAGTTATTTAATTTCATAAACCAGGAATTAAAGTATTATGTGAAATTAATATTATGTGTGGTTAGAAAAAAATTTATAAAAATATAAAAATCAAGTAGTCACTGGGCAAGAAATTGTTGGCCAAAGCTTGATGGATTAAAAGTGTAATTTAATATCAACAAATCAGCATGATACTACTAATTTTTAATTATTTACTTTACCAAAAAGTAAACTTAAGAGATATATTTAAGACATTCAATAAGCAATCATTTTGGCATTTTTTCTTTTAAAATTAAAGGTAACCATAAACTATGCTTTTAAAAAGCCGAATCTTTCTTATTACGCACTTAGATATAATTTGAAAGTGCGTTCAGTTAAAAAACTGCTACAGGAAATTCTTATTTTTAACATCTTGCACTAAAAAAAGTATAATGTGTAAGTCATCTGTAAATAGAATGTGAAAATAGTAAAATAAAAAAATGTGTGCTAGTATAAAGAAAAAATTGTACATTAATGTTGTATCCTAAACATAAAACCGTATCTTCTATCAATACAAAAAATACATAACTCATGGTAAAAGGTGTGGTTGGTACGTTTGAAGAAGCTTTTTCAATTAAAAACACTTAATCCTGAATTTACACGATTGATGTATAACGAATGGCTGTAAAAATATTTTTATTACAATTTTGCTGCATTTGCAAAGTAATAAAAAATTTATTATCTTTAATTTACAATAGTGTTACATACAGTGGGCTTTGTAGTTGAATTGTAAAACTTAACACATTTTTTTTTAAATAAATTTTTGCAAAATATTTATTAGGATTTGAGATTTTTATTATATCCTTATTGAAATGAAATTGTTACAAAATTTAAGGAGTTGTTACTAAATATGGATTTAATTTCATTTATTAAAAGAAAAATTGACTTTCAAAATTCGACTGACAATCGAATTTCAAGTGCTTTACGCAAAAGGGTTTAATATAAAATGTTGTATAAAATGAATTTTTTTCTTCTTGTCTTTTAATCAAGTCTCGTTGCACAGAAATTATAATGAAACATTTTGCAACGCATGATGAATGCATATACCAATTGGAAAGTGATACAATTTTAAAAATAAAAGCTTAGATTTTTAATACTAAGTTTCGAAGACAGAGGATACCAAATCCAATTCACATATTAAGACAGACGACATTTTTTATTTAATATAAAAACCATTGCTATCATTATTGGAAATCAATTTTTTTCATCACGCACATTAAAATATTGATATTGTGTAAATGAAACTCACTGACTCTATTTTGTCAAACAAATGATTGACAATTATGAGTGGGTTTAAATATACACATAACAACAGGTATATCAAGTTCTTTTTAAGTAAATATATTCAAATTTGTTAATAAAAACCACAGATTCATATTAGTAATACAACATTGTGCTTGAAATTAGATCAAATATCACTATTAAATGAGTTACACTCAATAAATTTTAACAACCTGATAAACAAATTGAGCATCATATAAAAATTATGAATACGTATGTATGAACGTGCATTTTAAGTACAAATTTATAATGTGGATGATTTAAAATTTTATGCGAAGAAATATAACAAATAAAAATATTATTAGTCAGCATTTATTTGTAACTGTTTGCTTTTCTTTTTATTGCTTTATTTTATTGTTAATTCTTTACAACTGTGAGATGAGTGACAGCTCTTTGACATGCCCACACTCGAATTTCATATTTAAGTACTTATTACTTAAAAAAAAAAAAGAAACTTGAGGTATAAAATATCAATTAAGGTTTTTGAAAAGTATTATGACTTTCATTATCTTCGATGGTTTTACTTTTAATTACGTTCGCAGATTAAGTCTTTTGTAACAAATGCTTGTTGCTTAACTCTTTCATTCTGTCAGTCATAATCAGTGTTGCCAGTAGATGAAGAAATATGAGACTAAATCGAATTTTGCAAATTTTAAAAAAAGTTACTTGACACAAAAAAAAAGGAAAAGAATCGAACCAAAAGGCTAGAAAATTATTTTTGAATATTAAAGTTGTATTAACGAGAGCGCTCTATAGCAAAAATATTTTTACAATAAATTATCACATATAACAAACTTTAAAATTTTTAAAAATTTTTTGTTTAGATTTTTATTTTATAAAAATTATATGTTCCTAAATAAACTGCAATTTTAATATTTTTAAAAAATTTTAAAAGTTAAAATGTACTTAAATTAAAATTCGGAAAAATTTTAAAATAATTTAAACTCTAACCAGAAACTTGTTCAATCTTGCCCATATAATCTAAATTACACAAAAGTCTTCAGACTTACAAAAACTTAAGAAATAAATGTAATTTGTGCTATTTTAGATTTATTTTCTTAATATGTAGACAGACACTTTAAACTTTCAAAGTTAGTGTATTTCTACACCAATTAACAATGAAAATTAAAATATTAAAAATCGCTAAAACTATAAAATTTCCAATAAAAAAATAAAATAGATAAAATGCAAAAAAAAATCACCAAAAGCAAAAAAAGTCACCAAAAAAACTAAGAAAATCTCAAAAAATCGCCCAGGCGGATAAAGCGACAAAACTTCAAAAATAGCTGAAAATAAAAAAACAGCAAAATAATCACTAGAAACCGAAAAAATCCTCAAAGCAAAAAAAATATAAGAAATTGTTAAACTAAAAAAATCGCCAAAATCATCAAAAACCGAAAAAAGCGATAAGCTAAAAAAATTTCAAATTGCATTTCAGAATGCAAATCATCGCCAAAAATTAAAAAAAGCGCTTACATAAAATTAATCACTAAAATAAAAAAAATCACCAATTACAATTTACATTAAGCATTGTTTCATGCAATTTCATGAATTTTGTTGCACGCAACTCTTTCTATTTGCTAATTGTAGCGATATAATAGAGAATTTTATATAAAAAGGACGGATAATGAATCTCTGATGCATTATTGGCAACGCTTTTGATATAAGTTTATCTTCCAGGCCTCCTATTCAAAAATATTATAAATAAATAAAATTTTTTTCTTGCAACTAATTTCATGATTTTCGCAAAAAAACTAAGAAAATCTCTCTTTAAAAAATTGCCAAGAAAATAACGGGAACCAAATCTAAAAAAACAAGAAAAAAAAGAAACAAAACTTAAAAATTGCTATCATTAATATAAACAACAAAAATGCTGAAAACCCGAAAAAACCGTCAAAAAGAAAAGGAACAAACGCAAAATCTTTAAAAAAATCGTTAAAACTAAAAAAAAATTCCCAAAAAATCAAATAAAGCGCTAAAGTAAAAAATGTTAAAGCGCATTTCACAATTTGCTAGTGGAGATCATCGTCAAAAATTAAAAAAGCGCATATAAACATTATAATCATAAATAAAATAGATCACAAAAATGCAAAAAAAATCACCAAAAGTAAGAAAAGTTGCAAAAAAAAGTAAGAAAATCTATTAAAATTTAAAAAATTGCCAAGACGAAAACTTTAAAAATCGCTAAAACAAAATAACAACAAAAAAATCACCAGAAACCGTTTTATTGTCGGAAAGGAAGAAAAATCGTTAAAGCTAAGAAAAAAGCACCAAAAATTGGGAAAAAAATCAACAACATGAAAAAAGCGCAACACTAAAACAAATTTAAGGCGCAAATGCTAAAACAAAGTTTAAATGGAAAATATCACTATATATAAAATAAATCGCTAAGATGCAAAAACATTACCAAAATTACAAAAGTCGCCAAAAAGATCTAATAAAATCTCTAAGAATCGTAAAAATCGCCAAAACTAAAAAAATCGCTAAGATTTTAATCTAAAAACCAAATCAAAAACACAAAACCTGAAAAAAATCGTCAAAATGAAAAAAAAACGCTAAAACTAAAAAAAATCGTTAAAGCTATCAAAATCACAAAAACCGCAACAAAACGAAAAAAGCGCTGAACTAAAGAAAATTTAAAAATATCACCAAAAGTAAAATAATTGCCAAGAAAAAACTTAGAAAATCTCTAAAAATGTAAAATATCGCTTAGACGAAAATAAGCTCTAAAATTTAAGAAATCGCTAAAACTAAACAAAACAACAAAAAAATCACAAAAAAACCGGAAAAATCGTCAAAACGAAAAAAAACACAAAATCTAATTTTAATTTTAGAATGCCAAAAAGCAAAAAAAAAACAACAAAACGAAAAAAAGCGCTAAACTTACAAAAGAAAATTAAAACGCATTTCACAGCTAATGCGGATCATCACCAGTAATTAAAAAAGGGCTTAAATGAAAAAAACCAAAAGTAAAAAAGTTTCCAAAATAGTAATAAAATCTCTAAAAATCGCCAACACGAAGAAAGCGCCAATTTAAAAAAAAATCGCTTAAACTAAAAAAATAACAAACAAAAATCCCTAAAAACGGAAAAAATTGTCAAAACGAAAAAATGCAAAAACTAAAAAATTTTTTTTGTTTCAAAATAAATCTAAATACTCATACCTTTAAGATCTTTGTTTGTAAAGCCAGTTGGACCTAATATTTTAATGTGAATAAAAAAATTGTTTATTTACAGTTTTTCTTTCTTTTATAATTTAGTAAAACTACATTTGTATTTCATTCAATTAAATATTCGCTTTGAACAAACAGAAGTGAGTTAAATATATGAGCACAAGTGTTAGAACGTAACTAGGGTCCTTGAATATTATATAAGGATCATTAATTTTTTGTTCAAACCAATCACTAATGTAGTAAATATTACTAGAGCAAGTGCTTTATATAAAACAGAATTACAAGATTAATTGCAGTTACAAGTTTTCATTGAATTTATACAATGAAGGCTTATAACTCAACGTATATTGCAATTAAATAATTAAGGCTCTATTTCCTACTTTATACTACAACTGATTTATTAGAAATAAGTAAAAAATATATACACAGGTAGTTAAAAATTTTTTTCTTCAAAGAAACACATATACCTACCGACGATGTACTCGTATCTATGTATAACAAAAATGTTGCTGAGGTTGTTGATCGTTATAAAATCTAGTTATGATATTTTGTATTCTTAAAGATAAATTTAATGTTCTTGTTATTCTTTATTTTTAAGAACATTAAAAATGGAAGCACTAAATATTTAATGTTATTATAGCACTAGACACATTGGCCAGGCCACAAATAAAAAAAATATAAACAATATGCTATAGAACTCACTTCAAAAGTGAAGTTTAAATGAACCGGACGGACCAGCACTCATCACACGTTTGATTATAATTTATTTAAAAAGGAAAACAACAACAAAAGCCTAAGCACTAAAATTTCAAGAAATAATATAAGAGAACAAAAGCTTTATTTTTATTTTTATGATTTGTTTTGTTAAAAAAGCGAACAATCAATAGTTAACCACAAGGTATCTTTTCGTAGTTTTTTCCAAAAAAAAAACTTTAGAAAAAAGTCGTTTTTAAATTGAAATTGAACCTGTCTGATGTTTTTCTGCTCGTTTTTTTTTGCTTGAACAAAAAGTTCAAACGAAAGAATTATACAAAAAAAAAAATACTAAAATTATTTATTGAAAGTTACGCATGCTCAGTGAAATGTAATGACTTCAGTGTATCCACATCCTGTAAATTGTTCTTTGTTACACATTTTTTATGCTTCAATTTTTTTACACCATACAACAACGTATAAACATACTTGTTTTTGTATTTTCTTTTCATGTTTTTGCTTGTGAATGTGCATTCAGGCATTCAAGTGTACAATTACATATGGATTATGTTTCAACTGTATTTTATTTAAACTGGGCTTAACAAAAAAAACTTTCCAAAATTATTGTATTACATTTTTTACGTAACAAACTTAAAATGTTATTTAGTAGCTAACCAAAAAAAAACTTAACAGATATAAAACAAAATTTTGTAGTTGTGAATTACGTTCAGTGTTTCTTGGATGTTTTTATATTTTTAGCAAAAAAAGTTATTTTCTTTCGTAGCACCTGCGATAATGCTGATCGAAGTTAATAACTTTTGAATAACAAATTCAAATAAATAATAAATTTTATGGAAAGAAAATTGCAGTGGCATTGATCTAATATAAATGTACACAGAAAAAATTATTCACCAATTAAGAATTTAATTGTATTAATTAAATTTTTAATTGTATTAATCAATTTAAGTGGAAAAACTTAATTGATATTATCAAATTGTTTATAGGTGAAAATTAATTAATTAATTTTTTAATTGATACTGCAAATATTTTAATTAATATTAGAAAATCATTCATATTAGTTTTTTGTGGGTATGTATGCCTTAAAAATGTTTATTAACAAAATGATTAATCTATTTATTATTACTTAAAAAATAAAAAACACAAGCACACACATACAAGACGATGCGGCCATAATTGTCTAAACAATCAATCAGTTGAGTCATGGCCATATTGTGTAAAGAACACCAAAGTTAACATCGTGGTGTCCTAGCAGTACATTAATTTAACATTGTGTGTTATAAAACACTTAATTGTTACGTTGAGTGAATAAAGAGGCTGATTTAATAAGAACCGTACACTTGGTACTTCTTGTTATTAATTTGTTGATAACATATGATATGCGAAAATCGAATAACTATTTAATGCTCTTACAATAATTTATGTATTACACCTACATAGCAAGAAAATATTTAACATAAATATTCATACCGGAATGTACACTGCCATCTGAACAAAGTAAATTTAATGCAAAACTGTGCACAACATTTTTGCCAATACTGCGCGGTTCAAAATGTGAAGCGAACACATTGAAAAATGTTTCAAAGAATATGCAAACTACAAAATGCTCTCAGAGACGCTTTTACATTCAATATATTAAAAAATTATTTTAGAAAAATTTTTAAATAATATCGCAAACACATACAAAACCAATAAGAGAATTCACAAAAGCGTTTGAAAATATGTCTTAATACTGCAACGTTTAAATTTTAAATTTTCTTGTTTTTGTTTGTATGCAAATCAAATGTATTACCAACCAAGTGGTAAATTTATAATTACAAAAAGCATGTCATTTTCAATATGGCAAAATGGTAATATTGAACTAAATACATAAAAACTGTCAAAGCAGCTGTAGTTGATGGAAAAATATGGGTATTTTTTTGCAGAACAAAAGTTATTTTGATAAATTTATTTAACGATAATTTTTGATTTAAACAATTTTGTTATTTTAATACTTCAATATACTGTATTTATTATTAACTTGAGGGCACCAGATCAAAAATAATTGTGTAGCAACACTATATTCTTGAATAGCTGTTGTTGTTTTTTAAATATATTTTCTTAACATACGAGTACTTCTTACAACTACAATACGAGGTGCAAAAAAGGCAGCCAATGTAGCAATGCTAACGTAAGTTAGTAAAAAACAAGTTGATTATTGAGTTCTTCTTTCAACTTTTGTATTTGTTGAGTTTCTCATTTGTTTGAATGAAAGTTTATTATAATAACTCTAGCTGTACTAAAAAATTTTTTGGTAATGATTCCTTGATTATCTGCATTAGCAATAGGGAAATGTGCATAGCATCGAGCTAAACTTAGTGTTGTAAAAAGCGGCTACTTTTTAATACTCAATACTACTTGATACTTTTTCAATTGGGTACTCGATACAACTCAATATTTTAACGGCTTTTTGAATTTAAAATTAAAAACACACAAACATACACGTAAGTGCATATATATGAGGGGTTAAAATTCTTATTTATTAAAAAAAAATAACCTGTCATGCATATTATATAATGCAATATGTTAAAAAAAGAAAGTTAAATATATTTACATTAATTTATAACAATTAAAAATAAATAATTTTGAAGAGTAGTTTTTGTACGTTAATTTTTATCAAAATCGCCAGAATTTAAGAGATTTTTCATTACATTGAGAGAAAAACCTTCGTAAATGCAATGATTTTCGACATTGTATTAACGATTTTGTCATTATTTTTCAACCAATGCACCGCTTCATTCGCATTATGAAAGTTGTTTCATTAGCTGAAAAAATGTCATATATACAACGAAATATTTTCATTCAAGTAACAACATGATTTCTTTTAAGCAACGTATAATTTCATATTTTAAATGGAAAATGTAATCATTGCGATGAAAGTCAAAAAGAAGTCAAAATATAGCTGAAAGAAAAAAAGAGATATTTGTATTTCGTTCTCCGCCTTTCTTACAGCTGAATTACGAGTTGATCAACAAAAGTTAAAGTGTGTGTGTGTCTCACGTGCCTTCCACAACTCTAAAGGGTAAATTTTTCTGTCCAATATATGTTCATGATTGAAGTTGTTTAGTTAAATGATCCATTTTGAAGTCCTTGTCTCAGGGACCGTTTTCGTATCGCATACAAAGTTGCATAAATTTGATGTATTTTAAAGGAAGACTTTGGGTTGAATATTAAAAAACGCAACCCTTAAAGTATTGAGTAGTTACTTTTGGGTATTGAGTACCGGAAAAAACACTCGGTATTCAGTACTCAGTACTCAATTATTCAATACTCTTACAACGCTAAGCTAAGCCCCTCAATAATCAATTTCAATGTATTTTTAATAAAAAGTATTTTACTATATAAGCAAAATAATAATTTGGCATTATTAGTGCGTTAAGAAATGTTAATCCACTCAAAAGATTTAAGCTATTATTCACGGAGTTTGTGACTAAGACGATAATTGAGTTTTACATTTTAATGTTTGTTAAATATGATAATTCAAAAATTGGGATTTCGAAGAAATTATTCACGACACATTTACGCATGACGTTTGTGTGTGACGTTTTGTAAAGAAATTATGATGAATAAATAAGCGCAAAATGTGATTTTTTTTTAATTTTTGTGGCTTATGATGTTAAAGCAATAAGGCCTTCCCTTGAAAAATTTATGCTTACGGAACTTCTTATTTTTCGCAAACATAAATTAATTTTCAGTGTTTAAATAGAGGTTCTAAATAGAAAAAAAATTTAGATTTACAAACGTGAAATTTCGTAAGAACTCTGTACAAATTAGAAACCATAAAAATGCCTTTTAAAAAGAGAATTTGTCGTTCTTATACGCACTTATAATTTCAGAGAACTTTTGTTTAAAAAAATGCCACCAGAAATTCTAATTTTTAACATCTTACACTAAAAAAAGTACAATTTATAAGTCGTCTTTAAATAGAATGTGAAAATCGTAAAAAAAAAAATGTATGTTAGTCTAAACAAAAAGTTGTACATTTTGTACATGTTGTATCCTAAACATAAAAGTGTATCTTGTATCACAACAAAAAAAATTTATAATTGATCGTAAAAGGTGTGGTTGGTACGTTTGAAGGAGATTTTCCAATTAAAAACACTTAGTCCTAAATTTACACGATTGATGAAGAAAGAATGGCAGTAAAAATATTTTTATTACAATTTTGCTGGATTTGCAAAATAATAACAAATTTATTGTCTCCAATTTACAACTGTCTTGCAGTGGTGTGAATTTTTATTTTCAAGAAAGATGGCGGACCCAATAGTTTAATTATAAAACCTAATACAACGTATTTTCTTAAATAAGCTTTTGCAAAATCTTTTTTATTGAAATGAAAAATTAACAAAATTATAGAGGTTTCACTAAATATGGAATTTTTTTCATTTATTGAAAGAAAAATTCGTCTTCAAAATACGGATGACAATGGAATTTCAAATGTTTTAGGCAAAAGCGTTTTATATACAATGTTTTATAAAATGAATTTTTTTTCTTGTCTTTTACTTAAGTCTCATTGCACAGAAATTATAATAAAGGTTTTCATGAGAACTCTTAAAATTGTCATTTGTGTAATTGGGCAAATTTGCAAGACTTGTTTCATGAAGCCCCTTTTGAACTTTTGTGCAAACAGCTTATGTAAATTTGAAACAAACGTCAAAAAGTTCATTTAATAAAAATCAAATAAGAAAAATTCAAGAAATTTTTATTTAAAATAAAGAAGTGTATGAGGTGTCTAAAAATTCCTAGATCAAGCCAAGAAAACCAAAAGTAGTTGTTTACAAAATTCACAATTGCACAGCTTAACTTTACGAATGGAAATTATCGGGCAAACTTAACAGGTTTGTGTAAATAAATTTCTATAAAATTTTTGACATTTTATTTACGAGAGTTTAAAAATGCACAATTGCACAGTTTGCGAGACTTTTGAACATTCTCATGAAAAAAACCCTTAATAAAAAATTTTGTAACGCATGATGAATGCATGCCAATTGGAAAGTGATACAATTTTAAAAATTAAAAAAAAGAGTATTAAAAATTTTTCGATTGAATATAAAAACCATTAAACATTGATATTATTGTGTAAATGAAACTGACAGACTCTATTTTGTAAAAATCAGTTTTATTTAAGCAATTTTATAAAGGAAAGAAAAGTTGCAGCTTTCCAACCTTGGAAGAGTATTTTTGGGTTTTCTACTTTTCATTACCAAACTAATTATTTCTTATAATTGGTGTTTTTTATTGAGGTATAGAACTTTAAGTTGGCATCACTTTTTTAACTGGCGGCCATTTTGTCAGCTGTCAAGTGATTAATATTTAGTTTGGTTTGCCATTTCATCATGAACAGGTTGACAAAAGAACAACGCTTGCAAATCGTGCAAATTTATTTCGAAAATAATGGTTCAGTTCGCGAAGTTTACCGCAAGCTCCGTCCATTTTATGGTCGACATAATCGTCCATCAGAGCAATTAATTTGGTTAACCATGGATCGTTTTCGCACTACGTTTACTCTATGTGACAATACGCATCCGCAGAGACGTCGACTGACTGTTTGGTGTGCTCTATGGGCTGGTGGAGTCATTGGGCCATACTTCTTCCGAAATAATGCAGGAGAGTCAGTTACCGTTAATGGAGAACGGTATAGAGCCATGATAACCGACTATTTTGTTCCCGAATTGGATGGCATGAATGTGGATGAGTTGTCGTTCCAACAAGACGGCACTACATGCCACGCAGTGGACGTCACAATCGATTTATTGAAGGAAACATTCGATGAGCGCATAATTTCGCGGAATGGACCTGTCAATTGGCCACCAAGATCGTGTGATTTGACACCATTGGATTATTTTCTTTGGGGATATGTGAAGTCGCTCGTCTACGCCAACAAACCAGAAACGTTAGGGGACTTGGAAGCCAACATTCGTGGCGTCATTGCCAACATACGGCCCCATATGCTCGAAAAAGTGGTTGAAAATTGGACCTGTAGAATTGGCTTTATTCGAGCCAGCCGCGGCGGCCACATGCCCGAAATCATATTTAAACATTAATGGCATAAAATTATCCTTCCAATAAAGACAAATTGATGGACATTAAAACGATTTTCTTGTGTTTTATTTCAATTCGAAGTTCTATACCTCTAAAAAAACACCCTGTATATAAAATAAGTTCAACTTCTAAAGAAAAACATCAGTTTTGGTTTGGTTTTTGTAATCCAACAATGGGAATGGGATAGTAATCATTATAAAGTAGTCTTTCGTGGAGCATCTACACAGACAGAACCGATTCGTTGAAACAACCGAATTTGTTGCTAATCGAATTTTGACAGTTGCACCAACTATCAATTTTCTTGTGGTACCACAATATATTTAATTATAACCATTAACCCAATAGTTGCAACAACAGATAAAATTTGTTAACAGTATGGAATTTGAAAGAAAAATTGGCTCCTTGCTGAAACAAAAATAATCCATAAACGCAAATAAAAATACGAAATTTCAGAAATTTATTATTAGACATTTTGTCATAAGTTTATTTTAACTGAAACCTATTTTCTGGTGGTGAAGCATGTCTATATGCATTTCTTTAACTACACATTTTAAACAGCTACAAGCCTGTTATCTTGTGCACAGACTTTCAAAAACCATTTGAGAATTCACAAATCATAATATATTTGAAAATTTTAAATGTTAATTTTTGAATTTGCTTCTATAAACTATGATAGTAAACTCAACCTCTAGTTGGTTGCAGCAACTGAAAGAAAGTGTTTATTTTAACGTTAATATAGGACGACAATTTTTTAGTTGTCAATACCAGAAGTTGGTAGTAAAATCCAATTCATAATATTTTATTGATGCAATCAATTTAAGAATTGTCACAATCTTATTTTTATTACAATTATGCCCTGATGGCAATGAACATGGATTCTTTTTTGGATTAATAGAAAATTGATAGTGTGAACTGAAATATAGTTTATGCAAATGATATTCTATTGGCCTAACCATTTTCCAACCAATCTTTTTTCTAAGTGTATTTTAATATTTTTTTTTAGTTTTTAAGTCGATTTTCTCAAAATAATTTTTAGCATATGATGTTGTTATAATAAGCCATTCAAAATTATATTTTCATTACTTAAAGGCCTATCCCGCCATGTCGACAACCTCTCGACTTGTCGTACACTTATATTTGAAACAAAAACAAAATTTTAAAGTGTAATTGTGCGACAAGTCGAAGTTTTTAATAGATTGCAACTAAGCAACCATCACCAAATATACTTACTCATTATCTGTTTCTGCGTTAGTTCTATTATTTTCCAAATTACTGAACTCCCTCGATCTTAAGCTTTCTGCGTCCTCTTCCTTAAAAGTGAAACTAATATTATGGGGACTTGTTAAGGCTTTAAGGTTGCGTGGTAAACTGCGATTTCGTAAATTTAAATTAAGAAACTCTAAGTCACTTTCACTCAGCTTTAAGTCATGCTGAACTAGTGGGGCTTGAGGCGTGTTACGTTTTGGTGGCAAAGCAGGTTTATCCACCTCCATAACTTCAGATTTTATAGTGTCTTTAGGTTCAGGCTCCAAATCTATTTCGTGCTGGAGACTAAAGTACTTTGAGATATTTTCTAAGGCGGTGGGTGGAGTGTAAGAGGGTTTCTTGCCGCGTATCAAATCGCCCAAATGATCTTCATCAATGCCGATGCCCAGCAAAAAGGGATCGTCTAAAACAGTGTGCTTGGCATTTTGTTTTGTGGGCTCTTTAAACAATGGGCAAGGAGCGGCTGAAAGATCTGATGGCTGCTGTTGTTTGCTTAGCGTGCAATGGTTGAGGTTTAGATTTTTTAAAGTTTCTAAAGTGTCGCGCAAGTGTTTGGTGGGTTTTTTATTAGCTGCAGTCATTGAACATGTATCATTTGTATCGCCACCGCCCTTTCGATGTCCTCTTAAGGAACGCAACAGACGTTTGCTTTTTCTCAAGGTACTGCTACTACCAGTGATAGTGTCTCCTGCACCAGAGCCATTGGTTGTAACACATTTTAAGGGAAATAAAGCCACTGGCGCTTGTTGCTGCTGCTGATACTGCTGCTGTTGTTGTTGTTGTTGCTGCTGCTGTTCTTTGGTTGTTGTTAAATTAATATTGTTCGTTATCTTTAATGTAGATGTGTGCTTATCTTGTGCTTCATCTTCAGCATCTTCGTCTAATTGAGTTTCGATAAAATCTATGGCAACCGTATCATACTCTGTCGTCTGCTCCTCCGTTCTGTTGTTATTGTCATTTTCATTATTTAAGTCACTTGTTAAGTCTGTTGTTGTTGTTGTTGTTGATGTTGATAAAGCCAATCTTTGGGCAGCAGCTTTACTATAAACTTGTCGATAATATTTCTGTTGATCGCCATACAAGAAGCAAACACGCCACCATTGTTTGCAGGCCAGCAAATTGGCGGTACGTGGTACTACGGGCTCAATTGATGATGACATACTCTCCATGTTGCAGTATTAGTTCTTACTTTTGTTTTCCTGTACTTATTTTAGTTATTTTGTTATTGTTTTAACAAAATTTTCCCTTTTTTGCGAACAAGCTGTGCTGCTAATACCATCGATGCCTTTAAGGATTCGTGTAAAAAATTTTGATTGCTTTTTTTTTGTTGCTGCTCATGTAACTATTTGTTGTAGCATTTTATGGATGCTCTTATTTGTGGTAATTATTTGCTGTAATACATATTGAATTTGTTTTTTTTTTGTTTTGCTACTCATGTGGACTAATTTTATTTTTTATATTTATTTTTCTATAAATTTGCTTGTAGTCCACTGAAATTGAAACAAGATTCTTGTCCATAATTAAATTTGGTATTTAGCATACATGTAGTAATTTATTTTATCATCCGGGCTGCATTCACATTAGTTTCCTTGTATTTTTTCGTTATTATCATGTTATGTGGTGGTCTCTAAGAAAATGTATTAGAAAAATTTGATAAAGAGATTTTTAATTTGACCAACATCAGTGGTTGTGGTTACATTGTCACTTTGTTCACCTGAGAGGCTTGTTGCTGCTATTTTTATTTTCAATTTAATTTTTTTTATTCAATTGAAAACTGTTACGGTTTCTATAATTAAGTCGTGTCCTGGTCAATGTTTCTTTTTTTCTCTTCACAACAACAATAGCAAAATAGAAAAAAGATAATACGAGTAATTACAAGTCATTTAGATAAACTATGTGCACAGCACAGCACACCAACTGGATTTAAAAAAAATAATAATTGCAAGTCATTTAGATGAACTAGAGGTTGTACTAAAATTAGAGTAAGATTTCCATATTTAGCCATTTTGCGGAGGGCGGTGGGCAATGGTGACCGCAAGAAAATAACAGTTTAACAGTAGACAATTTGCAGTTATTATTAAATATATAGAGCTTTAAAAATAATTTTAGTTTTAAGAACAGTAAGACAACAAACTTAAATCTAACTGATCTTAATTTGTTTTAACAACTCTGCTAGTGCCTACTGTTATTTTTTTACAGCATTTTTGCAGCGCCTCTAGTGTTAAGTAGCAATTTAAGCGACTTAGGATGAATGTGATTAGCAAAATTTTAATTTATACATATGAGAATAACTAATCTTCATCATCCCTGGTTACAGATATGTTACAATCCATTAAATTAATATAAAAAAATTAACTCAATAACTTTGGTAAAATATCTTCTTTCTGCTTCAGCAGAACAGATTTAAAGCAGCCCTGCGCTTTTATAAAATCAATGTTGCCGTAAAAGAATTTTTTAAAAAGTTATATTACCCGCGTTTTAATTCATTAGATCTTGTTAATGTCCAAGTCAATTACTGCTATTATTTCTAAAATATTGTGGTTGAAACTATTTTTAACTTGAAGCTCTTATCCCCAATATTATGTATATGTTGATGATCATTTCCTTCTTTACCCATTTTTACCACAAAAAATTTTATATCCAAAAAATCCTACACTCAAAAAAAAAGACATGTACTATCATTAAGAAAAATCTTTTCCTAAATTCAAGTAAAAAAAATTTCTAAGTTTAAATAATTTTTTCTAAGTTTAAGTACATTTTTACAAAATTCTAGTAAAAATTACTTAATATGAGTAAAAAATAAAAAGTTCATATCCTCAAAAATAGTTCATAAGAATACACAATAAATTTCTCACATTTCAGGAAATGGTTACCGACTTAAAAAATATATTTACTATGAGTAGGAAAATGGTTATAAACTGAAGGAAATTTTATATTAAGGACTATTTAATTTCGTCTTAAATAAAAAAATAAACTTTAAGAAATGAATTACTCCTGACTAGTTCATGAAATTTGCTTTACCTAAAAGATGTAAAAAGTTATACTAAATTTTAGGAAAATATTTTCCGGTTTTAATTATTTTTTCTTTAAATTATAGAATATATATTTTGGTTGCATTAAGCAAAAAATTAAAGTAAATTTTTCATATTTTCGAGGAATATTTGAACTTGAAATTTGTATTTTTTGTAAATAAAATAAAATTTTAAAACTAAATTATTTCAATGCTCATTCAGGCTGCCTTGTTAGGCAATTGGTTAGAGTGCTTGCTTATCAATCAGAAGGTTACTGGTGCAATACTTGTCTCCTCTCAAGGAATTTATATGTATGTATGGTGAATTATAATATAATTAAGAATATAATATGAAGATATAATAAATAACATATTATTTGGTATAGAATTTAATTAAAAATAAAAATAAGTACCAGAATTAAAGACAAAAAAAAATTGGAAAATTTACTAAATTTGAGATCAAAGATGAAAAACTTTTTTTGCAAGGCTCTGAATTTTATGGGAAAAGTTTACTTAATTTTAGGAAAATTTTACTTAAATATGAAAATATAATTACTTTAAACTAGTTCATTAGTGAACTAGAAATTTAGTAAATATTTTACGACTACTTTTTTTTATTAAAACTTAGAAAATTTTCCAAAGTTTTAGTTAGTTTTTTTTTTTGAGTGTAGTTTCACAATGTTGAGTTATAAAGGGTCATATCAGTGAGTCTAGCCAAGAATCGAAAATATGATTAATACTTTAACTACGTAAGACCAGAGCACCATTTTTATGGTTTAAAATTATTTTAAAAATAGTGAAATTTTGCTTTCGTTTATTTCAGCATAACTAACATTTTTGTAAAGTTTTCAAAAAGTCAGATTGAGCTATGAAGCTTTTCATAAAACAATACTTATCATATGGTTGTTGACTATAATTATATGTAATTAATAATTTTTTGGAAAAAAAAGAAAAATAATTTTTAATATTTTTATTCCAATTATTCGTTTTGAAAAATTTGGAATAAACCTTAACCGAAAAAAATTACTTCAAATATTTTTTATGTAACGATACAAAACAATATAGTTTTTTTTTTAAATGAGACTAAAATTATTCGAATAAAATTTTTGAATGAATTTTTTCAAAACATTTTTTTTATTCGAATAATATAGCGTGTATAATTTTTGCGAGCATAAAATTACATTTTTTTCACAATAATGATTCTAATTATTCGTTTTTAAAAATGTCGAATAAAAATTATTCGCAAAATTAAAATTTCAAATAATTTTTTATGTTATGATCCAACACTATTCTATAGAATTTCTTTTTTTTTCAAAAACTATTTCACTAATACCATGTTAACACTTACGTGTTTAACGCCTCATTCATGTTTAAGAGCTTAAACACGACGATTTTGAGATGTTTTAACATACATTGACTTGTTTTGTTGAACATCTCAAATGAAGTGTTTAAGATTTAAACACTTACTTAAACACGTAAATGGAGTATGTTCAGTATGTTTTTTTTTTGACAACTCTGGCAACTTTGTGTTGTTATTAAATGGCGCACGTGAAAGATTATTTGGCAAATAAGTATTTAGTTAAAAAATACTCAACTATTTATAAAAGCAATTGCTGTTTGAAAATAATAAATCATAAAAAATCATAATTGTTCGTAATTTTTTAAAAATACAATAATTTACTGACAAAACGTCAACTTTAAACATCTCAAATGCAATGTGAACGGTTGTGTTTAGTTTTTTAAAACTGGGATGAACCATAAAACTGTGTCATAGTCTTTTGGTCATTGTGCAGAAAAGGCAGATGCAGGCTATGCCACATTTGATATTCACGCTCTGAATGTAGTGAATGTAATGTTTATTTGTGCTCCGGCCCTCAAAAAAATTGCTTTGCTTCGTTCCATACATAAAATAAAAAATTCATTCAACAATAATTTATATTTATACCAACCAAGATACCAAGTACTTTGAATTCTTTTAGTTCATAATTGAGTAAAGCCGACATATATTCGAGCTAATAATTTTGTTTCCCACAGCTCATTGTAATTCGGCCATAATAGGGTTAATATAAATTTCCACACAAAATTTTATATTTTATTCCCAAAAACAGCCAGTGTAACTGTCTTTAAAAATATTAGGATAATTCAAATATTTGATTTATCTCACAAAACAGTACTTTACCGACAAAAGAAAAACCATAACGAACATTAACAAATATTTCAAATATCTACAGGCTAAAACAGTCTTTCATGATTTATTAAATTTACAGCTCTAATAAATATCCATTAAAAGATTTAATAATAGGATAAATAAAAACTTTAACTGAATTTAATTAGCATCTCATCAGAAAGTCATTTATACAACACGAACCTCATTAGTTGGGTCTATTGAAATGATTTCAATCTTGTTTCATAAATTTTTAAGGGTATTATTACAAAAATGAAAACAAAAGCCACCAAAAAAGGCAGAAATATGTAAAAAAAATTCTCCCCATTGAAAGTGATAAGAACCCATTCTTTCATCCATTTGTTGTGGTCTTCTAAAAGTTGTTAACGGTGCATAAAAAATTACAAAAACATTAAAAGAAGAATTTGAAAAAACACTTAAAAAATAAAATGGAAAATGACAAAATGCCTTTTTAGAAACAAACAAACAGATTACATTGTTGTTAAATATGTTTATCCACAAAGCAATACAATATCGCTGAATTAAGGTTGCATTCATTGCTTTCATTTTATATGAAAACAACACAATACGAGTATAAACTGTCGACAAGCCCAATTCATGCCGCACTAGTGTAACACTGCCTTAAAATGTATTCAGTTTTCTTTGGAAGCCAGAGTAGCTGATTGAGATTATGAGGTTTTTTGACTTCGTTCTTGTTTTGTAGAAAAGAACTAAACTGAACTTGAAATTCATTACCAATTCCATCAATACGGGAATCAATTTTATGTTAAACACACTCACACACACCAAAAAATTTCATAGGAAACGTACAACAAACATTAAAGCGAACGAACGAATGAATGGTTGAGATGAATGAATGGATTGCTTGGTTTAAAGTAGAATACTTTAATCTCAGGGGACTACTGATGAGAATGATTATGTGGCTGGGATTTATGTTACTTTAACACTCGATTAAAATCACGTTCATTTTAATGCAAGTATGATTTGAATTATGGATGGGAGTGAAATCGCCAGCGAAAGTACAGAAAAAAAAATATACAATAAATGCCTTAACCTGAAAACAAGTGATACATTTTGCAGTGCTGTAAGGTATTGCATTTTATGTTTTGTCTTTGTAAATATTAAAATTTATTATTCTTATGATGACTTACTGCTTTTGTGATTGTGTTATACTATAATTGGTACAAAAAAACTTTCTGATATGGAGCCCTAAAGAGTTTATTTTAAACTAGTTATCCAAACCTTAAGCTTTGTACGGATGATGCCCCCCAGATCTTATATCGTCATTCAAAAATATTTTTAGTTCACACGATTGTCTTACCCTACTTACCGATTGTCTACAGCTAATATATTTTTATCATAACAAAAGTCAAACTTTATATTGAAAAATATTTTTTTTATCTTAGCTCTTTTTTCTACACGGAATGTGACTTTTGTCATGATAAATATATATCAGGTGTAGACATAGGGTTATGAAAAAATTGTCAGATCTTTTGTTAAGCGTTGCCAGATTTTATCATTTTAGAGAAATTTTTTTAAACCTAGCACATCTGGCAAAAATAAAATGTCTGACAAAAATTCGACAATGTCAATGAAATATGTAAGTTCTCACAATTGTCAGATGCCTGACAATTTGGTGTCAGCTGGTAGTTTTACAATAGATTGACAATGCTTTTTTCTGGCAACGTTTTCAGACAAAAAATGTCAGCTTACACGGTGGTAAGAAATTTTGAGCACATTTTGCTGACAATATTGTACGATCTGACTATTGCCTGCACATAACATTAAAAAATCAGTTCGTAAGTGACTGCGAGATGAAGATTTTCTAATTTTATTTTCCAATATTTAAAATTAATATAGAATAATTTATATTTTACAGGTACCACATTTGTATTTCGATGACTCGAATAATAGCAAAAAACCTGAAAACTTCTGTGCGCATATAAGTTTTAAAAGATTTTGGAATAAAAATTAACAAAAAAAATATTTTTATTAACTTTTATATGATGATGCAAATATATTGTTTAGAATTTCTTTTTTTTTTAAAATAATTTCACTAAAATTATTCGAATAAAATTATTCGATTAAAACTATTCGAATTTTTTTTGAAAAACTGTTTTTATACAAATAATATCACACTGACAACTTTCATGTGCATAAAAACTATATTACAATTGTTTTGTTTATTCGAATATCACACTGACAAATTTTACACCATTAAATTAAATTTACGATACTGATCCCAATTATTCGTTTTGAAAAAATTTTCAATCAAACTTATCAGAGACAAAATTTTTCGAATATTTTTAATTCTACAATATACTATGTATGAATTTTTTTTCAAATATCATTCGACTAAATTAATCGAATAAAACTTTTCGATCAAATAAAAAAAAATTGTTTTGTTAATTCGAATAAATGACATGTTTTCACAATATTGATTAAAATTATTCGTTTTAAAAAATGTCGAATAAAAATTATTTAAAATATTTTAAATATTTTTTTATATTATGATACATTATTATTCTACGGATTTTTTTCAAATTATTCAACTAAGATCATTCGAATAAGGCTATTCTGAAAAACATTTTCGACAAAATTGTTTTATTTTTATAAAATAAAAATATAAATTATTTTCACTATATTGATCCCAATTGTTCGGTTTGAAACATTTCGACTTAAAAATATCCGAAACAAATATATAATTTCAATAATTTTTTATATGATGAAACAAAAATATTCCATAGATCTTTTGCACAAATTATTCGAATAAGAATTCAGGATTAAATTTATTCGAATATGATTATTCAAACAAAATTCAGGAATAAATTTATTCGAATATTATTCAAACAAAATTTTGCGAAAAAAAAATAGCATGGATGGTTATTTGTTATAATTAATTTTGAAAAGTTTTGAACTCAGATACTCCGAAAAAGAATTTCGAATAAAAATTATACAAAGATAGTATTCCAAGTAATTATTGGTGTTCTATAGTCACCATTAAAAAAAAAAAATTATTCGAATATTGTTGCTCGTATAAATTTTACCTACCACAATTGTGACTTATTTGAATAAACTTGTTTGAATAAAATGAAATGAAATTACTACTGAGGGCTAGTATTCATTATCCTACTCAATCGTGTGATCTTCCAGATAATACAACCTTGGTATGATGTAGTCTATTAAAATATTCAATAGAAAACAACATTTCTTCAGATCTGTGCATATGTTCTGTAACTTTCGTGAGAACTTTTCCAAACGAAAGGTTTGTTGTCATTCTGTGAAATACACGATGACTAATAAAAAACTTAGCTCCTTGTTCATGTTTCTTGTAAACTTATTTCAGGTTGTATATGAATTAGCCTGTGAAAAACAGGACAACCAATATAATTGTTTGATTTTACTACACGCGAAAACTTCTTGCAAGTTACAGAACACAGGTACTTGATTGTATTTTTTCGTTACTCGTTCGATTGTACAGGCTAGTGAGTCATGGCAGTAAAAGTTATGGGACAATATTATTCCAATAATATTTAATTTTATCTAATATATATGAAACTATTTTCTAAATTAACTATGTAAAAAAAATTTTGCAAAAATTATTCGAGTTAAATTAATGAATAACTTTACCATTTGAATAAAATTGTAAATTGTAAATTGTAAATTGAAATAAAATTTCTAATAAAAGTTATTGGAAAATATTATTTCAATAATATTTGAATTTATCATATGAAACTATTCGAATGAAATCATTCGAATAATTTTATTTAAATTTAAAAATGATTTGATGATTTTTTTATGTTACTTATTTTGAAAATGTTCGAGCTTGGCTATACTGCAAAGAAATTTCGAATAAGAGTTATACGGAGAGATTATTCAAAGTAGATTTTGGTTTTACCAAACGGAATCGTTCAGTATATTTTTTCACAAAAATTAATCCAATAATTTTATTTGAATAAAATTACAAAAAAAAAATTATTCGTATTTCTGCAATATTTTCTTGTAAGCAAGATTCAAATAGATGTGTAGTTATAATTTTTAATCGAATAATATAATTCATATTTATTTGTTTTATAATAAACAAATATTTTCATTTTATGTCAACAAAATTATTTGAATATAAAGTTTTTGAATAATCGTTAAATAATCTTTTTCATAAATACTTTTATTGTTATCCAATGGATATCTAATTTTATAGAAGTGTAGAAAAATATAATAAATTCATATCGAATATAAAATATTTGCTGGGGTTAGTTAAAGTTTCTAGGCCTACTATGCATATTTGTCTTTTGTTATTTTCAAAAATATTATTATTTATGAATTGATGTTTGTGACTGTTAAAAATATGTGTCTGAAGTTTACTGATAATTTGGCAAAGCACCAATGAAATATATAGACAATGCTTAACTACCAGCAAATAAATTTAAATTAAAATAAATAATAAATTTCTTCAATACAAAATTTCGAAATTATTAATTACATCTAATATATATATATATAATATTATGAAATCAAAGCAACGATTTGTGTTATTTTGTTTATACATTTACATATATTTAGGCGGGAGTAAAAAAACAAGAAAATAATTTATAAAATATTCTTTTATACGAAATGTTATTCCAAATCAATAGAATGTTTCCGAAAGGAATAACATGGTATTTACTAAATAACTCAAAGAAGAATAGAAGTATGTATGCTGGTAAGTACAGCCGATTTACTGCACTGTATTTTCGATTTATTTTTACCACCACAAGAAAAAAACAAATTCAATTATGATTGTGATCGCATAGCGATGTTACATAAAGATGAAATAAATAAACATAAAATGAATCA
The DNA here is from genome assembly GCA_905220375.1 of Tachina fera. Taxonomy (NCBI): domain Eukaryota; kingdom Metazoa; phylum Arthropoda; class Insecta; order Diptera; family Tachinidae; genus Tachina; species Tachina fera. Next base: position 93,663,106 of record LR999967.1, on the reverse strand, counting down.
GACAGATAGACATTCTTACATTACTTAGACTGCTACGTCCGCACTTCATAAATACTTGCAATTTAAATTTAAAATATAAACGTGCTTTAAGAACCTCGCATAGCCGTGCACCAAAGGCAATACAACCACATTAAAACTTCTTAGTCAATCAGTACAAAAAAGGCAGTGGCAACAAAACAAAATAAAATATCTAAAACAAAACCGCACAAACCACAACATTTAAAAATTTTAAGCTCCAGTCTCGAGATTTTGATGTACAAGCAGAGAAACATTTGGTTTTTAAGTGAATAATGCAAGAACAATAGTACTTTATACTTCCTTTTGGACAGATTTGGGTTAGATTTTTAAGGAGACATAGAAAACCTATTTTTTTTACCAAATTTTCCTAACTCTCAACTGCTGGAAATTGCTTAAGCTTTAAACTACTTTTTACGAGAAAACCTTTACAGTAGTTTCCATTTAATAAATCTCTAAGTCTAAGTTTTTCAACCGCTTAATTGATTCTTAAGTAGTGAAATTGCATAAATACTTCAAAAGAATAGAGTAGAGCAACAATCATTTGTAATAAAATACATTATAATTTTGTTTAGTTTTTTTTCAATAACAAATTATTGTTTATTACACACATTTTTCCATTTTTAGGTACCTGCTTTAAATTGCGAATAAAATCAAGATTTATTGCTGGATTTTCACGTTTTATAGCTTGTTTTATTCCTAGGATATGTGGTTTTAAGAAAAATGTAAAAAATATAAAACTATTGAGTTTCTGATTTTTTTATTGCAATTTTCATGTAAAAAAATTACGCGATTTTTGCATAAAAAAACTTTTTTCTTTTTTAAATTCTGAATAACTCCGAAACCATAAAAGATAGCTAAAAAATGACTATTAATTTTTTTTAACAAAATTTTGTGGCGCGTCTTTTGGTTTATTATTTATTAAAATCGAAATAGCGGGTTTCGAGTTATAGTAAAATATATTAGTATGGCCGACTAATTTAGGGGGCAAAATTAGCCACGCCCATAAAAAAAATCTCTACGTGATAGAGAAAAACTGAAAGCAGATTTGAATTTAACGCATCGAAATCCATATAGTCCGCATACTTTTATCTAAAGGCTATTTTGGCTGTTTTACAGTGTAATATGAGCAAGTTACTTGCACTAGAAATAGTTGCAGAGAACCAACAACAACTCAGTTGAATATGACAATGTAGGGTGCATAGTTGTAAATCTTCAAGCAATTGAGTTATTTGAATTAAGCAAATGCACTTTATTTTTTGCCCCCTACAACTTTCGAGTGTTTTCAGAGTCCTTAAAATAATCTCTTCCATATTAAATACAAAAAAAAACCAAAAACTAAAATACAGAAACAGTTGAGTGTGTCGAAAAAAAATATGGCCAAAAGCATTAAATACGGAAGTAATCGATCGATATTGAGTCGTGATCTTTTGAAGTTTTCAGTATTTTTTTCACAGGTTTAAAAAATTGTCTTCTTTGTTAGTTCCTTGTTGTTATTTATTATATATATTTTTTTCTTGTTCTTGTATAGCTTGTTTTAAGCTCAAAAGTAGTTGCAATACTGAAATACTGGCCAAGTTCTTTTTGCAACATGCCTTTGTTCACTCACTCGATTGCTGCTGCAACTATAATTTATGTTTCTTCAGCACTTTTTAGGCTACAATCAACAATAATCGGCAGGACTGTAAAGTAAGTGTACCTTAAAGAATAATAATAAAGCAGCTAAAATTGAAACTGAATTAAAAGGTAAGACAATGGTTTAAGTAAATTTTGATTAAGTCACGGCCGGTAATGGATTACAAAAAATACAAATTGTAATTTGAGTTCTTTGCCATTAGATTTTCTTATTTTGCCGTTAAAAGAGTTTTTTTTGGTTTTTGTTAGAAGAAATTCAATTAAAATTTTGTCTATAGATAAAATATAAAAATATATATAAATTTTCCTTTCGTATTTATTAGTTTTTATTATTTATTTTTAGAGATGCTAAAAACTTTTGCTCTTGGCATTGTTGGTTTTATGTGCTGCTATTTTCACGCCAAAAAAAAAACAAAAAACAACTACAACAGGAAAAGCATATTAACTTTAAAAAGTATTTAAAGCCATTTTAGCTCAACTTCATAAATCAACATTAATAGTTCTTTAGCACGAGCGTTTGTTGTTCCTTTCCACCTTCTTTTGGCACAAACATAACAATGCGTATGAGCAGTAATGTACATACATAAATGCACGTCTGTGTAAAAGTGTTTTTTTCTTGTGTCTTGTGTTAGATAAAGCTGAATGTAATTTTCACTTCAAAACTAGGTCTTAGTTTAGAGCTGCTGGTAATTTGTTTCAACTTAACCCACTATCAAGTATAATAAAAGTCTTTAGCTAAAATTAAAATTTACTGAATATATATTTTTATGGCCTACTGTATGCTGCTATGGCAATTGTAAACTGTTGCAGTTAGTAAAAGGTGTGCCACTTTCACAATTAAGGTCTTTGTTTTTTCTTCCAAGAATATAATTTTAAGTTTGAAAAGTGTTTGGCTTATTTTTCTGTTAAATATTAAGGAAGATAATAAATTTTGTATTATGGTGTAACTGAAATTGACAGACTTAAGACTTTGTTTTTCTTTATTAATCAAACGGATTCTTTCATAATTTGATAAAATTTCAGAAACAAAGTATACATCGTCACTTTCGATAATGAGGATTTTTCCGTTCTGAGATTATATATTATATATGTTTGATATCGAATCCTACAATCTGAAACTAAAATAATAAATTCAGTGAAGTGCGACTTTGACCAACCCGCGCACGAAGGGTTCCGTACCGACACTGGCATTTGGCATTTTTTCCTGTTTTTGGGTTTTGAGTGTTTTTTTAGTTTTGGCGTTTTTCCGTTTTGGCGATTTTTTTAGTTTTGACAATTTTTACTAGTATTGGAGATTTTTTTGCGATTTTAGACGTTTTTTCATTTTGGCGATTTATATTTATTTTGGCGTTTTTTTTAATTTTGGCAATTTTCATATTTTTTCATATAGGCGATTTTTTCTAGTTTTGTCGTTTTTTCGATTTTTGGCGTTTTTTCATTTTGGCGATTTTTTTTCATTTAGGGGCTTTTTTAGTTTTGACACTTATTTTCTCATTTTGACGATTTTTTTCGGCTTGTGGCGTTTTTAATTTTGGCATTTTTTTAATTTTGGCAATTTTTTTTATTTTAGCGATTTTTTTCATATAATTTTTTTTTAGTTTTGGATATTTTTTTCTGTTTTTGGAGTTTTTTTTCATTTTGTCAATTTTTTTAATTTGAGCGATTTTTCCATATTGGGCGATTTATTTTAGTGTTAGTAATTTTTTTAATTACGGCGATTTTTTCATTTTAGCGTTTTTTTAATTTTTTTTTATGTATGCGATTTTTTCGGTTTTTGGCGTTTTTTTCATTTTTGCAATTTTTTTAGTTTTAACACTTCTTTCCTCGTTTTGGCGAATTTTTTTCGGTTTTTTTGGGTGTTTTTAATTTTTTTCATAAAAACAATTATTTTGGTTTGGCGCCTTTTTCGCATTTTAGCAAATTTTTTCGGTTTTTGGTTTTTTTAATTTTGACAATCTTTTTTTATTTGGGCGATTTTTTCATATTTGGTGATTTATTTTAGTATTAGAAACTTTTTTTAATTTTAGCGATTTTTTTTTAATTTGTGGTGATTTTTTTCAGTTTGGCGATTTTATTATTTTGGAATTTTTTAGTTTGACCGTTTTTGAAAATTTCAAGAGTTTGCTTTTTACGGTTTCCAAGATACAGCAAGTTGTCAAAATTACATAGCCAAAATTGCATTAACTGATGGAACACCCTTTAATTTAAATTGTTTTAAATTTTAGTGTTAATTGTTGTAGTCTGTAAAAATACACTAATTTTACAAATTTCAAGTCTCAATATACATATGTACATACAATTGTATGTATATTACATGGGATTTTAAATTTTTTCGTTGCTCGTGTTGGAACACTCCTTAATTTTTAACTCTCATGTATTTGTTGTTGTAGGGGACAAGGTTCTACATGCTGTGTCCAAATTTCCGGTCTGTAGGTCTTACGGTTCCTGCTAAAATAGCCTGTGACGGACAGACGGACAGATGGCAAGACTCACAGACGGACAGCGTAGCGAAAGCAATAGGGTTTGGTGTACGGAACCCTAAAAACGTGGCTCAACAAGCTCGTTATTGAAAGGGACGATTAGAATACTCATAAGTTGATTTATATAATTTTATTTTTATTTTAAAGAGAAAGTAGTAACATTCAGGCAATGAATGCCTACTACTATTACTGGGTGCAACCTTCTTTCGCAGAGAGATAGTCATAGAGAAGACAGATGGTAAAGGAAGAGATAGAGGAAAGTTTTGCAGTGCCTCTGGTGTCAATAAGGCGTATTAAATTTTTCGAAGCTGTGCTTAGTTGCCCGTTTATTCTATTGATTTTTTACTTCTACACAACCAAGGAGGGCGCTCGAATGTTACATTAGGATTAGTATCTGCTGAAGTTGGTATAGTTCAGTGAGCAGTGCGTGGCGTTGTTATTTAATGACGTTGGATATCGGGCTCGAACCCAGGACCTTCGGTTTTGTAGTCAACGTGCTAACTACTTCAGCCAACTCCCAAGCAGCAGTAATATGTAAAGCAAATATATTTATGATTATGGCAATTTTTACGGCTATGACATTATGATATCGTACCTCTGATTGGATCTTAAAAAAGATTTTAACACATAGAAATTTACTCGTGAGAACATTTTAACTAAAATGATTCAAAGTAATTTTAAAGGAATAACATTTTCTTTTGCCGGCAAGGTCAGCAGTCAGTCATTTATAATACAAAATGTTTTGTTTCTCAGAAACTTATGAGTAGAGGTTCCCTGATGGTCTGCATTAGCAACAGGGAAATTCGCATAGGATCCAGCTAAACCCCCCAATTATCAATTTCAATGTATTTTTAATAAAAAAATATTTTACTGAATAGGTAAAATAATAATTTGGGAATTTCGGTGCGTTAATAAATGTTGAATGGAAAATATTTTATTTTTTAAAATATTCTAGCAAAATGCCTCAGTGTGCAAGGTGTTTTTGAAATTATTTATTGAAAGTATTAATAATTGTAATTTTTTATGATTTATTTGCATTAATAAAACAATTTACCTCAGAGTACTAACTCGTTCTACTCATATTTATATCTGTGATGTAAAGCTGAATAATTTTATGTGAAACATTGTCTGAGGCATCATCCCTCTTGCGGTTAAACATAATTCAACAACATAACTAATGTTACGAGTGCTAATGTAATTTATTCTTGAGATTTTAACCACAAAAGTGTAGATTTCTATAAAATAATTAAATAATCGTTTCTGAGTTTCTTTAGAAAATCAATATGGCTTTAACTAATAAAGTTTTCGATTTATTACACCCCACGAGTGCTCATTTGTCAATCATAGACCATATTTCAAAGTCCCCAGCTAAAAAAATATGTATGGAGCATATATGACATCCCATATATGGTTCGGATCCGAAAAATGAGGGTATATGGGCATATATGATTATATATATTCATACATTTTCATACATGTATGTATGTGTAAATTCCCTCCACAGTATGCAAAATTCATATTCAAACACTCTTGATTCAGAAAAGCTCAATGCTGTGCAATAAATTAAATTATGAAAATTAATTTTTTTTTAGACTTGAGAGAAAGGTTGTATTTAATGAAACATTTGTTTGGACAAATAATTCAAAACGAAATAAAAGTCATTTCATTCATCAAAAGGTGAATCAATTATTTAAAAAAACACATAAATCATATTCGTACATAACATTTAGCTTAAGAAATCAGATTAAAAACTAATGCAATTAATTATAAAAGAATAAATAATCCGTCTAACAATAGTTTTCAATACAGTAATATGAACTTTGTTTCCTATCTAGAGAATTTTGTTATTTCCTATAAAATTAATGACTGGATTATCCTTTTGATTATTTGATATATTAAATGGGGCCACAATGTATAAAATCATACAAGAATGGTTTTTTGTAACAAAAAGTTTTTCTTTTTTAAACGTTGAGGGTACGCATATAAACTTTGCACACCGTATGTATTTTTTAATGGATTTCCAATTCAGCAGTGATCAAATTCCAAGCTTTTTTGATTGCAAAAACGATCTTATGTGAGATATCATGTATGTATACATTCTTATATGGCTCCACATATAAAATCTTATATTTATATATGGATCCACATATGAAGAGCTTCATAATTAAATTTTCATATATGAGCTCATATGTTATAATACATTTCATATATCAGTCCATATATTAGTTCATATATAATAGTTTTGCCATGTACAATCCCATATATTTCCATACATGAATTCATACATATTCATATATAGTTATATACATTCATATATTAAAAATATATGGACCATATATAATTTTTTTAGCTGGGTCATTATATTTATGATTCTAGTGAATATAAATACGTACATTCATACACATACATATGTAAAGCTAATTATGACTTTCTTGGAAGAATATTTTTCTTGGAATATTTTTTATGCTTTACATTTGAAATTTATTTAAATAAATTTAATGAAATTTTCATAACAATACTCGAGTATTGCCAGCCAGCCAGACAAGCAACTGGTTGGTAGTGAGGATTGTGAAATTGTCACACACTTTATGAACTGGAAAGTATGTATTTTTATTTTTTAGTTTTCCAGCAAACACCACAGCTACCAGCAAACTTGTATTAAAATTAGAAGAAAAAAAAGAAAACATTAACAACAGAAAAGTGTTAAAGAAAATCAAATGAAATTGTTTAATTTATTGTTCATTTGAAGTCAACGCTGGCTGCTTCTTGTTTCGGCTGATGTTTCTTTATGCCACAGAGCGCTAGTCACTCTCGGTTTGCATGAAAAACATAAAGTTTTCTAACGACATTGTTTCTTTTAAATGAATCCACATGGAAAACATGTTGCTAGATGTCCGTCCGTCTCTCCTTACATTTTACAAAGCCACAAAGTAAAATAAAATTGAGGGAAAAAAAATATCACTGTCATTATTAAAAGCTAGACACGGTAGAACGGTAAATTGTAGCCTTTGGTGCTGGCAGTAGGTAAGCAGGTGATAAAGAAAATAATTAATAACCATCGATATGAACCTTAATGTTGCACTTAGAAGAAATATGGAATTGGAATTTTTTTTTCTAACAAATATTTGGCTTAGATTAAGTTTAGAACTGGAAATGTTGTAATATGATGTGTTAAATAGCAACAGGTATCAAAGAGTTTAATTAAAAAATTTACATTTCTGTAAAATTATGTTTCAAATACAGAGGAAACATGGAAATTGTGCAGCTTCTCTCTAACAACTTGCCGAGAACTAGGCGATATATTACAAATGCATGTAATTAACAGACCTTCATCCGCATGACCGTGAATTAGCAGGCGTGTGTAGAAAACTTGTATGACAAGTGATCCCAGCATAAACAGAAATTACGAATTATTGCTGCATAATTATGTTACACATTTACATTTATATATATCGAGAGCCTATACTCAAAAGACGTTAACTCAAATTTGGTCAAAACAAGTTTTTTATGGCAAATTACTTCCCTATGCAATATTCATCTGTGATATAAATTTCGGGTAAAAAAAATTATGTTTTCTCGTTTAATATAAATTTTTCTTATTCTGCTATCTCAAAGTATAATTTCTTTTGGTGAAAATAAATGGTAAGTACCATGTAAATTTCCCATATTTAAAAAAAAATTAATAATTTATTATCTCACACCTTCTTCAGCATTAGGGCATGCTGAAGACGAATAAGGATTTTGATATCGTATGGCTAGTTTTTGAGATATGGTCACTTTAAACATATGGGTTTCGATAAAATTAAATGGTAATGTATGTATAACTTTTAAACTGTTAATCAAATAGAAACATAGTGTATGAACTAAATATAGTCAATGAAATAAGCTTTCGAAATTGATATCTTGGAGCAACCCTGCTAAAGTAACGAGTGAATTAGAGAGTGCAAGGCTGACTACCTCGAGATAGAAGAGGCTTTCAGTCAGGCTTAAGTTATTTTTTATGTTATTTTAAGTTTTTTCTCGTAGTTTTTCAATTCTTATATGTGGTATTTAGTAAAAGATTTTACAAATTGATTAAAAAATAAGTATATTCGAAAAAATCATAAATTATTTTGGACAAAATATGCTAACTAAAGGGTCCATACTAAATTTGAAGACTCTCGCTATTACAGCTTTCAAGCTATAAGATACTTATTAATTTCTCTGGGAACCAAACCCCCCCCCCCCCTTTCCCACACAGGACCGATTCTGCAAATATTTTGAATTACTTCACACTTTACTCTCAAAAGAATCCATAATAAATTTCAAAGCTCTGACTCCTACAGCCTTCAATATATATTTCATTTGTATGGGCGTGGCACAGCCTACTTATTGGTATGAAAAATAAGTGAAGATATATTATCTGACCTACCGAATACGCATTGAAAATCTCACAAAAATCGGTTAAGCAGTTTCTCACTTCTTTTTAATTTCTAGCTATTTTGAATATGCGAAGAACTCATTCATTCAACTCTCTGATTAAGTCTTAGTTTTATTGTTGTTTTGTTGTTAGTTATTGGTTGCTTTAAATGCTAGTTTCAGTTCGGTTGGCACATTGATTATAATTTTAAGTACTTCTCTCTGCCAACATCCAATTACACTTATCCCTCGATTTACACGATACTTTTTCTTACACGATTTCACTTTTACACGATTATTTTGGTTTACGTGTAAATTGAGAGATTTATAAAATACCTCGATTTACACGATTTTTTACGCGTTCTATTGAATATTTTTGTCCCTAATAGGTTTATTTTTGTGTAAACGCATCTGAAATTTTTAATTTTGTTTTTGTTTTTATGAATAGCATTTACTTTGTCTAATGAATAGAGGTTTATTTTTGTGTGTCTTGAGTAAACGTTTCTGATATCTTAAAAACTAAGTTATAACACTCATATGATTTCTTAATAAAATCAATTTTTTAATCGATTCTGACTTTATTTTCGATTTACAAGATTTTTCATAAAAAATTTAAAATTTCGATTTACACGATTTTCTCAGGTACGTATCTATAGTGTAAATCGAGGGATAGGTGTACACAGAATATGTCAACTGAATGTTGTGGCTTACTGAAGTAAGTAACTTGTTCTTGATTTTTATTGCCTTTGGGAGGGAATGGTATTAAAAATCGAAATAAAATTACCAACCAAATGAAAATAAATGCATTTTAAATGTAAATTCAGACTTTCTCTATCAACTCGAGTTAATAATAAATTAAAAGACGAAACCCTAAAAATTATAAACAAACAATTGAGTATTTTTAAAGTTGTGAAAATTTCGAGAATAGCGTGCATTACTAAAAAGTTTCCAGCGTTGAGAATCTAAATTTTATATTACATTTAATTGAACTTTAACTTTAGCAACATGAAGAGAAGAAAAAAAGCAAAGAAAATTGTATATATTATTGTAATTGTAACACTCATCATCATGTTTTTTTAAATCATCTTTGATTTCATGCTTAACTTCCGGCTTATTACTTGGAATAAAAATATTAACAACAAAAAAAACGTACTAGTGCATACAACAAAAGGTTTAGTTTCTGTATTATTTTTTTCAATGCTAAATACTTGTATTCTTAAGATGTACAATGTATGTACAAATGTGTGCATTTTATATCCATAAAATTAAATGTACTCAGGGCATTTCTAGTAGTCTCAATGTTCCACTATTTATGTACGTTTTATAATTTTTTTTGTTATAAAATTCTATATCATGCCAAGATTTCTGATAGAAAAAGTCAAATACAATAAAAGTATGTAGGCAAACATTTTCTAACACGCGATCTTTTATAAATTTACAAGTTTTCATTTAGATGATGATGATGACTATTTTATTGTTATTATGGTTACAATTGTTACAGTTGCCACATGAAGCACATACTTCGTACTTTAATGTAGCTGTAGTTGGTATAAAACAACAAAGAATATGTTATGAGGCCCAATATAAAAAAACGGTTTAAATTAATGATTCGAAGAAATCAGAGAACAGTTTGAGATTTTTATCGTTTACAAATATTTTGTTGTTTTATTTTGTTTTTCTTTTTTTTGGCAACTTTGAATAAAAAATTATATAAAAATGCATATGTAAACAATAATCAAGTTAAGAACAATCATTAATTTAAAGCCAAGATTGTGATTTTTTATTACGCGCTCCAATAATTTCAAAATCAATCTTGGTTTGGATAAATGACTTAATTTATGCCCTAATTCAGAAAGAAGATTTAAGACGTTTTTGTTTGAAAATACTTTTGAGTTCTTGTGTTTGAATTCCTCAAATTTTTTTTTTTTAAAAATAGTTGTTGTCTTTGATAATGAAAAACTAAAACATAAAAATTAAATTAATGTATAATACAATAGTTTGAAAACTATTTGAAAAAATATGTGTTGAATATAATGTTTGAAAAAGTCATGAAGCAAATACACGAACCTTCTACCATAGACAATAAGTAATAATTGTTTTAAAGAATCACAACTGTGGCTTTTTCGTCTATAGACAAGACAATACAATCGTCGAACAGAATTAAGGCATTAATATTATTTGATAACAATATCAGCTGCTAAAATAAATTGTTTGGTAATTTGATTTCACCAAAAGTGTGCCAATATATTTTTTATTCTATGATCAAATCGATCAAGAAACGTTTACGTAATGGTTCCTCTCTAAATTGTTTGACGTGTCGCACACTTACATTCGAAACAAAAACAAATTTAAAACTTTTTTTGTTTTTTTTGTTTTTTTTTAAAACATTGTGATATAGAGCCTAGTTCAGTTTTAAGAAGAAACATTGCGCAAATATTTATTACTCATTTGAATTGCAACAACAATTTGCTCTAAAAACAAATAAAAACCAAACTGGTTAGATTAACCAAAATAATTTGGTAAATTAAAATTGCAAAAAAAATTTTTATTAACAGTAAACTAAACAGTTTAAATTGGTTAGATTAACCTGCAAGATTTTTTCTGTGTAGCTGTACCTAATCGTAGCCACTGTGCGGATATTAACCTCAAAACAAGCCTAAAAATTAAAAACTGGGAATAATCAGCTGTTATAGCAAACAGTCTTACCAACTTCAACTTTTTTGCCCTAAAACACATCAATCCTTTGCTGCAATAGTTATAATAAAAAAAAAATAATAAATTTAGTGAAGTGCGACTTTGACCCGCGCAAGAAGGGTTACGTAAGGACGCGAGTTATGTATTCAATACGAACTTTAGCCTATATAAAATATAGTTTTGGCATTTTTTTTTCGTTCTTGTGTTTTTTTTCGGTTTATAGTGTTTTTTTAGTTTTAGGGTTTTTTTGCGATTATTGGCCCTATTTAAGTTTGGCACTTTTTTTCTCTTTTTGGCGTTTTTTCGTTTTTTGACGATTTTTTAATTTTGGCGATTTTTTTTATTTTGTTGATTTTTCTAATTTCTTATTTTTTTTCAAATAGGGGATTCTGTTTTGGTTTTTAGCGTTTTTTTTAGTTTTTTGGCATTTTTTTATATTGGCGTCTTTTTTCATTCAGGCGCTTTTTTAGTTTTGACACTTGTTTTCCATTTTTGGCTACGCCAAAAGCGTTTTTTCAATTTAGCGATTTTTTTCAATTTGGCTATTTTTTTATTATTTTGGTTTTGGCCCCTTTTTCGCGTTTTGGCGTTTTTTTAATTTTGGCGATTTATTTCGTTTTAGCGATTTTTTCGTTTCGGCGACTTTTTTTTAATTTTCGCGATTATTTTTCCATTTCAGCGGTTTTTATTATTTATATCGATTGTTTCGGTTTTTGGCGTTTCTTCATTTTGGCGACTTTTTTCATTTAGGCGCTTTTTTAGTTTTGACACTTTTTTCCATTTTGGTTTTTTTCCCTTTGGCGTTTTTTCAATTTGGCGATTTTTTTCAATTTGGCTATTTTTTTTCATTTTTGCAATTTTTTTTTTCATATAAACAATTATTTTGGTTTTGGCCCATTTTTCGCGTTTTGGCGTTTTTTTTAACTTTTTTGAGCGATTTTTTCGAATTTGGCGATTTTTTCGAATTTGGCGATTTATTTTAGGGTTACAAATTTTTTGTTAATTTTGGCAATTTTTTTCGTTTTGACAATTTTTTTTTTAAATTTTTGGCGATTTTGTTTGGGTTTTTCGATTTTATAATTTGGGTTTTTTTTAGTTTCATCGTTTTTAAAAATTTCAAGAGTTTAGTCGTACGGTTTCCAAGATATAGCAATGAAAAACGATATGAAAATAAATTCTGCATCATGAACTAAAAACTTTAATTTTTTTAGATATGACAGTATTGCAGCAAAAGCTCTATATGAAACAAGCAGCAATAAAATATTTATTGCTTTTGTAATGCTTGTAAAAGAAAAACTAGTTGAACGTTTTAGGCGTCAACAATGTATTTTCTCTATTTTATTTTATTTCTAGTGTATTTGGAATTTGTAGCTTTATTTTAATCCATGTAAAAGTTAAATGTTTTTAAATTAATTTAGCTAACCGTTTGAAAATTAATCAGTCCATTTGTGTATCGATTGATGTTAAACCAATATTCACACTTTAAAGTTTAAACGAATATCCATGAAATGAACGCAAATTGGATTTTCAATTTGATCAAAGTCAAAACAAATGACTGAGCGATTTATTACCATTTAAATTGCAATTGTAATCTTTTAATTTTTTGTTTCTTTTTCGTAAATAATTGAAAACTGTAAAATAAATAACCGATAACCGAGATCCAACTGACTCAGTGAGTGAGCAGAAAGAAGACGACCCACTTTTTTTTATTCAAGGCGTTTAGCAAAATAGTGAGACAAACGTTTTGTGGTATGCAACGGCATCGTTGGAAGTTGCTGTTAATGGGTTGACCAAAATAAAAGCACTTGATAATAAAGTTAACATATAAATCTTGTTGCTAACAAGCACATACTACATACATACATACATACATATATATATTCAACCAAATACAGATAACAAAATAAAGTTGTTGCTTAAACATTTGACAAATACTTTTGAAACACAAACGCTACAAATGAATTAAAGAAATAAATTTAAAAAAAAGTATTTTAAGTTTGCAATATGTCTGTATGCACGAAGTCAACAGAAGTCAAAAGATGGTGAGGAAAATAGTTTCTCAAAACTGAAATGATTGATTTTAGTGCCGGGGGCATAAGATATAATTTGAGAAATTGAAATATTGAAATGTTGCAAAACGTCTAGTCTAGCAAAAAATAACAAAAAAATAATAATAATGATAATAATATTAAAAATGAAATAACTAACTGAAAATGGAATGAATGAAATACGAGTAGTTTGCTTTGTTTTTTCTTAATGACAGAAATAAAATTATGAAATCTAATAATAACAAATAAACGAAATGAAAAATTAATGATTGCAGTCTAAAATTAAGAGAGAAAAAAACAAACTAAAAACAGTTACACAAATATTTGCAAGTTGTTACTTAAGGCTATTCGTGTCAAACGTAAAACTAATTCGTTTATACTTTCCTACTTGGCGAATTGTACTTTTCTTGGTTTAAGAAAAAAATATATATGCATACAAAATCCTAGACGTTTTCCTATCATAATAGCCAATCATGTATACAATTTTATTCAAAATGTTTTCCATTATAATGAAGCAATTAAATGATCATTTGTTTTACTTTGCTTTTGGAAGGGGGCAAGAATTTCAATTATTGCATGCAACAAAATTTACTGCATGTGACTGGTACTACCTTGTACATTGATTTAAAATTATTTTAAATATACATATAATAGCACGTAGTCACGCACGTGGCTGACTTAGCCATTACAAGTGTATGAATCAGAGATGGTATAGTGACCACGATCAGGTAAGCTCCCAATGCCTGTTACTAGACTCATGGTTATGCAAGATTATGTTATTGAAAAACAAAACTTGGTCAAGTAGGCAACCTTTATGTATGATTTAAGTTGATGAGAGGAGTTATTACGCTCATATCAAGGACATACACATAAGCCATATAGACCTGCTGTGCGCCCACAAGAAATAAAACGAAACCCCACCTTCATTGAAATGCAGTATCACAAGCGTAGTACCAAAGTCTTTTCAATGCAATAAGTCTAAGCTGAGTAATGTCCTCTAAAGTATTAGATAAACAAAATAAAACAATTTTTTAAGTTGTTTATTGTTAAATAATATTTTTTTATATAAACAAAAAGCTTGGGCTTAAAAAAATTTAAATAAATATAAAGAAAGAAAAGCTAGTCATACTAATAAGTAACCTTCCAAAGCATACCATCTTAAGAAGTTCCTACAACGAGGTAGCTACTACAATAGTATGTTTTAAAAAGACTAAAAACCGTGTTGAACTAATAAGAAACATTAACCAAAGTCTATTCATGTTGAAATTTTTTGTTTCAATATAAAAAAATATTAATTTACAGTATTAATGTATTAATTTTGTTTATTTTTAAGTATCTCAATATAAATTTTTTATTATATTGACACGTGACGCATTCTTATTTCTAAGTTGCAGTTTTTCTCTGAGTGTACCTTTTGAAAAGAGCAACTTTTGGTAAAAATACCTGTTAAAATTATTACCTATTGAAAAAGTAACTTTGAAAAAAAAAATATATAAAAGTGAAAGTAAAAGTAAAAGTAAAAAAGTACATATTAAAAAAATACCTTTTTAGAAAAGTACCTTTTGAAAAAACACATTTGAAGAGTGTACCTTTTGAAAAAAATACTTTTTAAAAATAGTACATTTTGAGAAAAGTACCTTTAAAAAAAGTACATTTGAAAACTCTATCTTTTGACAAAAACAACTCTTAAAAAGTACCTCTTATAAAAGGAGCTTTTGAAAAAATGCTTCCTGAAAAAATGTTTTTTTTAAAACTACATTTCAAATTACATTAACAATAAAAAAAGTATCTCTTAACAAGAGTACCAATAAATAAATAAAACGCTTAAAAAATGCATTTTAAAAAATGAATTTATAACAAAATACATTTAAAAATGTGTTTTTTATAAAAAGTACATTTAAAATAATTTATTTTTAGAAAGCATTTTAATACAAAAAAACTAAATTTTAAATAGCTTTTAAGAGTTCCTCAAAAAGGCACCTTTTAAAAGAAGCATTTTTAATTGATCATACTAAAAAGTACGTTCTTAAAAGCATTCCATTTTAAAAAGGCACTTTCACAAAAGTGCGTTTCGAAACTATAACAAGAGTACCTTTTGAAAGAGCAACATTCGACAAAAATATCCCTTCAAAAAAGTACCATTGGAAAAGAGTACCTTTTGATTAAAATACTTTTTAATCAGAAATAATTCATAGTCAGGCTAAATTCTTATTGAATGAAATATTTTATTAATTAATGTGAGTTTCTAAAGAAGAGAAGAAAAATTAAACTTAGACTTTAAGCTGGGGGAAATACTGATACTTTTCTGTGCAGCCACGCACTTCATCAGCACCCTAGTCTATCTACTTGGGTAGAGATTCTTATTAACATCAGCTATTTAACTTAAATTTACAATGAAACGGAATATGAGAAACGATTGTTGTGTATACAATTGATTTACCATTGGTAAACACATTTATATGTATCACTATTAATTTTCTGTTTTTTCCATTTTTTTCATTTTTCTATTTAGGTTAGCACGAAGTTATATCACTCTACCTAAGAATGTTTAACTATTTTTGCTTATCTTTTACGATCATCACATTAATTATTTTTACTTATTCGATGTACCATCGCTACATGCATGCAGCACTTATTACTTTTTGTAATAAGTACTTTTTGAAAAAAGGACATGTTGAAAAAATTACCTTTTGATCAAAATGCCTTTTTTAAAAAGTACCTTTTGAAAAAGTAACTTTGGAAATAAATAAATTTTTAAAGAAGTACCTTCAAAAGAAATTAATTTAAAAAAAAGTACCTTGTAAAAAGAGTGCCTTTTGATAAAACTGCCTCTCAAAAAAGTACCATTTGAAAAAAATGCCATTTGAGAAAAGTACCTTTCGAAAAAATTACCTTTGGAAAAAATTTTCTTTAGATAAAGGTGCTTTTTGAGGGCCGAACTTCCCTCCTAAAAAACAGCTTATCGGTATGAAATTGTTTTGTATTTTTTTTTAAATAAAACTGAACTGATTTTGGGGGTGAGAGTAGAACAAATCAAGAAAAGAAAAGTCTCCATACAATTAACGGTCACTCTAATGCACATACTCCTCTACATATCTAATCTTTCTACGCATTCCCGCATTTACGGTTCCTAATGTTGCAATAATTAACATTATTGCATTAACATT
Organism: Tachina fera; assembly: GCA_905220375.1. Classification (NCBI taxonomy): domain Eukaryota; kingdom Metazoa; phylum Arthropoda; class Insecta; order Diptera; family Tachinidae; genus Tachina; species Tachina fera. Next base: position 93,646,669 of record LR999967.1, on the reverse strand, counting down.
AACTTTATTTTAAATAAAAAAAATTGCTATCGGCTTTCATTAAAAGCTTTATTTCGAAATCTTCTTACACAAAGAGAACCATAAACAAACAAGGAAATCATAGATACTCTTACATGTAAAACATTCTAACAATTCTTGTACGTCAGTCAACACTGTAAAAGGTATCAATCAATAAATTATAAATTTGTGTTTATAGATTGAACACATAATGTTTTCATCTCCGCCGGATGTTTACTTCACTGGTGCTAAAAATAAGTGCGGACAAAGGTAATTATATGAAAGTCGTTATGTGAAAAAAATTTGTGGCATGAGAATTAGCAAAACCATTGAACTAATTTTATTTAATTTTTTTTTGATTTGGTTTAAAAACCCAATAATAGAAAAAAACAGTTGCATGGTTCAAGAACATTCTTTAAAAATATTAGGAACGGCTAAAGTGTTTTTCTGCTCATATGGGCATTTCCATGTCATCAATCGTACGCGATATTTTTGTGAGAAGCTTTCGTTTCAAGAATAATTACATAATTAGACTGATTGTCCTATTCTACATAGGCTTATTCAAATAAAAACTTAAATGCACTTACTTACAATAACAAAAATTAAAAATCCAAAATCCATTTGCTGGTGGTTCAAGTTTTTCTATATGCATTTCGTTACTGCTGTAACAAATCGTCAATAGACTTCATCTAGAAAAGATGTGATATTTTGCAAACGGCTGGACCAATTTTCTTCAAACAAAGCTAAGAACACTCTATCTCAAATCAATTCACTTTTCAAAAACAAAAAAAAACTAAATCAAAATCTGTACAGCTGTTTGGCCTGAGCATGGACTCATACAGACAAACAGCTACACAGACACACACTACAACCTTATAACGCCCCTTTTTTTGGTCCGGGGTTAAAAATAATAAACAAAGAGTTATCCTGTATTTCACAGGCTGATAACAATTTTTTCGATTTAAATAGCTCTCACATTCGTTACTGAAACAAAGCACAGGTTTTTTTTCATGCAATTGAAGAAAACAAATATTATCACATGCGGGATTCTGTTGTCAAAATTTTTTTTCGAAACAGGACCATGTCGTACGTGACATAAAACGGTAGTAATTTTGAGGCTTATGTAAAAATATGAGAATATATAAGACTTTTTTGAAGGTACTTTTTTTTATTTTTAATCAATCAAGTTAAGGTCCACGATTTTGGTTTTTTATTGATTTTTTATTTTTGGACTTAATTACACCGAATTTTTTTTCCAATTAACACATTTAATTGAAAATAAGTAAATATATTCAATTAAAAATTCAACTGAGTTAATTTAACTGTTATTTATAAATTTATTAAATTTAAAGTTTAATTAAAAATTAACCTTTCAATAATTTCAATTAAATAATATTTTGTTCAAAAATGTAATTCATTAAAAATTTTATAAATTTTTTATTTATTTTTGTTTGTTTTTTTTTCAATTAAACGTGTTGATTGGAGGAAGATATTTGTTTCTTCTTTTTTCAGCCCTCTATGGCTTATGCAATATAGTTTTTCAGAAACTAAATTTCTTATATCGCGCCATAACCGCTAAAAAGAGGTTAAGTGACAGATTTTTCAGACTTTTTTTTACGAAAATGGATTATTTACGATTCTAAATAATAGAATTTGATAAAAAATTAAGTTCGAATATTATTATTATTTATTTTTATAAAAAAAAGAAGAAACACTCAGGCAACGAATGCCTACTACTGTTAACAGGTGTTACCTTCTTCAGAAAAGAGATAGTGATAAAGCACACAGTTGATGAATTGGGAGATAGAGGAAAGCTTCATTATTTTACAACTCTGATTTTTGCACGTTTTTTTATTTTTAAGGCAGTGTTGCAGCGCCTCTGGTGTCAATGAGGCATATTAAATTTTTATAGCTATGTTTAGTTGCTATTTTATTGGTAATTTTACTTTGCCGATGATTCTGCTACACAATGCCGACGAACTAGGACGCTCTAATATTATATATATTATATATATATATATTATATATATTATATATTAGCATCCGCTAAAGCTAGTGTAGTTCAGTCACCAGTACCTATACCTTGAACTTTCCTACAACAATTGATACAAATGGACACTAATAGAAGACAGAAAAAAACGTGATATTTTTATTTTACTGACTGTCTGAGACCGGCCTCGAATCTGGGACCTTTGATTTTGTAGTCAACGTGCTAACTTCTTCAGACAACTCTATATTAACTTAAGCTTGTTTTTTTTCGCAGTAACGTCACGATATGATTTGAAACCCACAGTGCATTTAGGGCAAATCTTCAGCCATTATGTGCAGTTATGGATCACATTTTATTAAAATAGTAAACTTGTACACAAGTAGCAATACAATCAAACTGCGCCACTTTTTATTGCACTTACTACTGGAAAACTTATGATAAGAAGTGTGTAAAAATTTGTTACCTCAGCTTAAGTTTATTAGCATAAGAGGATACTTAGTTTTTTTTATCATTATCATTAACATAAAATTATCTCTTAAGTTGTCAATTATATGATCAGATCAGATTTTTTTGCGTTTTGCAGCAACTTAAATTTTTCCCGCCCTGAAAACAGATCCAATATATATATATATATATATATATTTCCAAATGAGAATTTTTTGAATCGTTAGCAAAATAATTATTAAAAAAGTATTTCTCTACTATCTCAGGAAATAATATTTCACTTGTGCGCATCTGTCAAAAACTCCTTTAGAAAAGAAAAAAAAAATGATTTAAAATACACCTGTTTAATTGTTAATCGTGAAGCTTAAACTTTTTATCAAAAACATATTTATGCACTTTGTTCGATTCGTTGGCATATACGAGTACAAGAACATGTTGAAGACAAGTTGAACTAATTTTCAAGTCAATAAAAATCTTTTGAAAAAAAACTTGCCTAAAGAAATCTTTATTTTTTATTTTTAATAACAAGTCAATGATTTTATATGTTTTGCAAAACACCAACATTTCATAAGCATATGAAATCTCATTGGAAGTTAAAAATTGATGTTAGTCTGTTAGTTGAAATTAAATTTGCATGTGGTTGTTTGTTGTTGTCTTTCAAATCTAAAGAGAGATCATTGTATTCTTGGGCATGTTGCATGATGATGCCTGCTATTTATGCAACAAACAAATGAAGATAGAGAAGAAAAAAAAATTACTACTCGTAAAATACTTAAAATTGGTGTCAGTTTATTTTCACATCTGTTTCTTTTAACAGCCTGTCTTGCATCGCGTTTATCTAAATATTGTTTGAGTTTTATATGGAGAATAATTTATTTCCATAATAAATTTATTTTATTTTATTTGTACAGTGTATGGTCACATTAGTGGGGACAAAAATAGTTCTTAATTTTTTTTCATTAAACAAACGATTGATTCTTCCGCATATAGTGCGTTAAGACCTGCTTCGAAGGACCATAAAGACGTTTGCAGAAACTCTTGTTGTCTCTTATTAGTGCTACCGCAGTTTAAAGTTTTTTGGTTAATTTTATTATATTTTTTCTGGGCATCACCTTTCATTAATTCTTTGGTCAAAAGCAAATAGAAAAAATTTTATCTGCAGCTAGGAATATAGCAAAACTGTCAAGGCCCAACACTTGTGGCGAAAACGCATTATACTGCCGGCAACAACTCATTGACTGGTTTCAAAAAAAAAGTCCCTCGTATAGAAAAACGCAAATTTTATTTCTGGTTATCACTTCCCATCAAATATTTTATACGCTAAAACTCACAGAAAAAAACAGCTGGCACGAAATTAGTCATATAACTGGATCCAAGGTTTCAGATATAAACTTATTTTCTTAAAGTTCCTTTATGAATACATTCCCATTTAAAAAATACATAACATGTATATTTTATATTTAAACATTTCTCTACAAAGCTGCATTACTTAATTTTTTAAATTGAGTGGTCGAAGAATATTTTCTTTTTGACTTAAAAATGTCACTGTTAGCCGTCCCTACGGATTTGGCCACCTAATGTTTTGTAAATCTGTATGTATGTTGAAATTAATTTTTTAATTTAACTTTTATCATTTATTTTCACATTTGATGCATAATAAAAATTTATAGAGTCTGCTGCATTCATGAGTAACTGATTATTTTCTTGTGTCTGTCTAAATGCTGTTTTAGCTGTCATTTGCAGTTAGACTTTTGTATTCACTTTTCGACTCTTGTTTTAACAATGACTCCCCATAATTTTATCTCGAAATGATTTACAACTTCAAACAAAAAGTTTTCATTACTATAATTTTTTTCTTTAGAATCCATATTTACAGATATTAAAATGTGGCAATTACAGTGAATAAATAAGTTTCTATAAAGTAAATAAAACTATTGCACGGTTTGGGTGATTTTTTAATCGGCTTCAAAAAATGAGGAGGTTATCAACTCTTTAATCGGCTTAACGATTTCAAAAAATTTTTATTTTTATCTTTCATTTGGTTTCGTTGATCAACAAGAAGGCGGAAACATGCCTACTAAAATTTTTTTCTTTAGTTTAGTGTACTTTTACTTATAGCATTGCTGCGAAACTTACCACACTTGTTGGTTTCTTGTAATAGTACAATTTTTAACTTACGAAAAAGGGCGGACTCATGTCCATTATAATTTAGTATTATATTTTACGTGCTTCCAATTAAACGATTTCTGCTGAACTTGACTTATACTTCGAGCTATAAAAGGGCAAAAATATTTTCTTTCAAAAAGTGGGCGGACCCATGAAATTTTAGTAATAAATTATATGTATTAAGACTCATCCGATTAACCATGAAAGTTGGTAAACATTTTGGGCTTTTAGAAATGACACAATCTTCTGCTAAGAAAAGTAATTGAAGCCACGCCCATTTAAAATAAGTTTTACTATATTTTACGTGTTTCCATTTGGCCAACTTTTATGAAACTTGGCACACACCCTGAGCTTTAAAAATAAAAAGATGTTATATTTAGAAAAGTGGGCGGAAACAATAATTTTTGCAAAATTGTGCGTAATTATACCCCCGAAAATTTAACATTAAGGGTTAAAACTATATTGTTATATCTTAAGTCAATCAGCTTTAAAAATAAACACTAATCGTATTATTGATAAAAAATAATTCCATTTTATAAAGGCTTAATTAAAATTTTTTTTTATCAAAATTTGTTTTATAAACTTTTTATAAATCATAAACAGTTTTTATAAATCTTATATTTTTTTTACTTCCTTTTAATTATAATATTCTCCAATTTTATTAAGCTTGAGGTCTCTTGTTTTTATATTTAAAATTGTTAGTTTATGTTTGGATATTTCGTCACTCCTTTTTGTGGCTTCTGCAGAAAAAAAATTCCTTGAGCCTAATAAAATTAGAGAATATTATCGCCTGTTTATGTAAGATATTATAGTAAGATAACTTGGTGTTTTTAAAAAAGATTAAAGGAAACTTGTACAACTTTTTTTAATCTATTACAGAAACACTAAGATTTCTAACTCAAACGTCATAACAGCGGGTTAGAACTTTTTAAAAATAATCCCTTAATAATGTAAAAATAATTAAGATTATAAATAAAACAGTTTTATGTGTGTTAGCCATAGTGCTATTCGAAGTTGGTGACAATAATAATGATAACTAAGCTCATAATCTATAAGTTGCTAATCCTATCTGCACCGACTTCGAATTGAATCATAATTATTTCTAAATTTTCACACCCTTATTCATACAATTTTAAATTAGTTTGAAATAAATTTTTTCCCAAATGCGCTACGCAGATAACGGTATTGTGCTTATCATCCTATGTATGTACATATGTATGTATGTGTGTTCATTTGCAGTCCAACGCATGGAACGCGTGGACCTATTTTGATGATTCTTACATCTTCTCTTAACCCTGGGAGTGTCACAAAATTTATGAGAGTAATAAAAATTCAATATGGCGGCCGACAGACGCCATTTTGTAAATACGCAAAATATAAAAAGTCGGCGAACTATATCAAAATTGGTATCATTTTACAGGTATTCTAAAATCATCTTTAGGTTTCCCTTATGATTTTTTATTTCGAATGATCATTTAGGATATTTAACAATTCAAAATTGGTCGCAGTTTGATTTTTTTATTTACGACTTGTATTTTTCAAAATAAATTTCAAGTAAATAATATTTTCTTTGAGTATAAGCCACAGTATTTAATTTTGAAGAGAAAATTTTGTAATTTTAAGGGACGTTTAAAAAAAAGTTTTTTGAACTTTAAGTATTCTCTTGTCAAAATTTGTATGGACATTTTGTTTTAGCGTACCCTTCAAGCTTAAATAATTTGTTTTGGATATGGCCATAAGTGTTTTGTTTATTTTCTGAATTTAAACTATTTTTAAATTTTTAGTTTGGGTCTTATGCAAAAAAACTTAACAAAGCTTTGCAAGGCAATGTTAAGTAAAGTTGTATTCTAAGAAATTATTATATCACATTGTTAAGACTACTTTAAGTTGATATTTCTAAAATGTGTATTTTTTACCTCAAATATTTTTGTTAATAAATCACAAATTGATTCATGTTATATCTGAAAATAAAGCTGGAAGTTCTAGTTCTTATCTTATATTTATTATTTTTGTAATGTGATGGAAAACATTACCAAATTATCCAACTGATTCAAAATACATGGTAAAATCCATAAAAAATATAAAAAAAATACAATTGAACAAAAATGTCTTAGAGATGTACATACAATCAAAACAAATCGAAAAAAGCTGGATATTCAAATACTCATTTCATTCGAATAAAAGAAATTTGATAATTCTTCTTTGTTTCTCACATTTTGTTACGTATACTTTATAGAAATGCTTATATGTTTTCCTACCATGTCAGAAGCTCAAACAGAATGTTTGCGGTGCGGTGCGTTTTCTCGTTGCGGGAGAGAAAAAGAAACGTAATAAAACGGAAGACGGCATCGGCAATACTTGTCATTGTTTGTTTAAATTTTTATTAATTTTTTTTTTGCATACATTTTTATAACTAAAAGCAAAAAATTATTAACATTTTATACATTTGCAGATATATTTGATATATATTTTAAATTTTTATACTCATTGACAAAAATTTTTAAACTTCAAAATCATGTGTTTTACAATAATTTTGTGAACACAGCCAATTATTCAAAAACAGCAACGGCAACGTCAGGAAGAGAAAGAGTGTCAAAAATTGAGAAAATAAGAAAATCCGCAATGAAAATAAATATATTTTAATTTTATTCCGGCCCCCACTGCGGATTTTTACTTCAAAATCGTATGGAAAACTGCACCGCAATAAATAATCGTTACATTGTGTTCAGACTCTAAATTAGCTTGCCTTACTTCAAGAAAATAAAAATTTATTTAATAAAATAAAAAAATATTTGAATACCCGAGTGCAATTGTATTAAATTTTGTACATCATAAGCTGTGAAGTGGTTGTTGAACACGGTGGTGTTACCAGTATTTATTATTAAATAACAAAATAATTAAAGTTGGGTTTTGCATACAATTTCTTAACACAGCAATATTAGCCTTATAGCTAATAAATCACTGAATGTTTAAACATAGTTTAAGTTAATTTTCACAAAATATTAAAATCGATTTAAATACACTTTCATTTTTTCAGTGGCTAATTAAAGTTAATATCAAATTACGTTGAAAGTATGGTAGGACTACAATATTTCCAAATATTATGGAAAGCTTTCCAAAGAACAGCTGTTTAATATAAATAAGAAAGTTGATTTATCAAATTGCAGGAAAATTAAATAGCAAAAAACATATTTTATAATACAAAAAGAGCATCGGAATGCATTTTTTTATTTATATATTTCATGAAATGAAAATATGTGTTACATTTGTTGTATATTTCCGAAAATTAAACGAAATTATTTTTAATATGACCTCATGATGTTTATGTACATGCATTCAAAAAACACACACATGCACAAAACATATGGTATGTTTGTAAAACTTAAACAACGCTTAAATGCACAATGTTGGCTATTTAAGATTCATTTAATTTTGTGGTGAAAAACAAAATTTTGTGTTTAAATCAGATTTAAAAATAAAATACATATAATCATTGACTGATTTATTTGCCCTTAAAGTGCTTGGCAACTACTATGAACTTTAAAGCTAAAGTAAAATATTTTCTTTTTTCCATAAGGTGGTCAGCGTTTATTTTTGAAGTGAAATTTTTTTAATTTTTAGTTTAGCTTAGTTTGAAAGCTTGTTTATTAATATTTTTAAGTCTTCCTCAGACATAAATAAGTACACGTACCTTTTTATGCAAAAACATGTTTATATGCGACAGGAAATTCTTAAAAATAAAATTCTGGCGAATGCAACTCAACAGCAATTACTTAACTAACCCACATCTTCTGTCATCTAAACAATTTTTTTTAATTACATACACAAAATAATTTGCTTGGTTAACATTTCAGGTTTATGACACATATTTTTTTTTTGCCTTTGTAATTTTGTTTTCTTGCACTTAAAACTAATTGACAACAACACCCTCTCAATAAAATTGGTTTGACGCCCACACTCGCTTAGAACTGATTTCAATTTATTTGTTCGCATATTAATAATTAGTTTTTGTGTAACTAGTTTCCTTTGCAGCCATTAACTCAAATAAGGCCTCAACTCTAACTTAAATAATATACATGTCGGTGGATTCATATGGAAAGGCCTTAACTCGTCTTTTGTTAAATGGAGTTTTTTTATAAAATTCGATGGAATAACATTATCTTATATATCAAAAAATATAAACATTTGGATTTAAAATAAAATAATGAGTAAGGGCCTTTATATATTAAGGTAGCGATATGTGCATACGTATGAGCATTTTGAAAGATACTCTTATTTTGCTTGAGAAATTGTTTTATTAACTGCAAATGTTAATAGACATTTTTTAACAAGAATTGAAGTGAAAAATTTTAGAAAATTTATAAAAATAATTCTATATATAGACTGGAATCTGCATTATATGAGATTTACTAGCAACGTTCAAAGACAAAGAAAACTACAAGGCAATGACAAAAAACATATCGTGCCATAACCGCTCAAAAAAAACTTAAGGAACATAATTTTCGAATTAAAATTTTTGACCAAAATCGATTATTTGCGAACGTAAATAATTGATTTTCGTAAAAATAAACGAGTTCAAAAATGTATTGGATAAATTTTTTTGGCGGTCAGGGCTCGATATAACTGTTGTACTTTTGCTAACATTTGTAAGTGGTAAGCTTTTAAAACTAGTTCCGATTTTTATTTGCTGGGAAATTATGCCATACATAATTTTATTTTCATAGTCTGCTGCATAAAAAACCCACAAATTTAAAAGCAACATTTAACACTCTACCATTAGGAGGCAGTAGTAGAACACATTACTGACAAATAAATCATTGTGTTAATTTTATCATTTATGCAAACGTTTTTGTGTTTTATGCGACTGTGACAAACTCACTTTTGTGGTAAGTTTTTTCTAATGAATTTTTTCTTACATCTTGCTAAATTTGTTACTTCGTGGTGATCTTGACTTTCTGGCAAATCATAATTTTAACAATTAAGTCATAACAAACAGGTTTCTATTTTATTTTAACAAACATTTAAAACTCTTGAAACTGTTAACATACATAAATATGCAAATACAAAAAAAAAAAAAAAGAAATATTCAAAATGAAAGACAAATAAAAATTATATTATTCATGAGGTTTTTTTTTGTCTATTTTGATACTATAGCCATTAATTTTTTTTTAAGTTTATATAAAAAAATTTTCCTCACGTTCTTTCATTTAAAAATTTCGAAAAGTGTTGGAAGAGGAGGGGCTCCTAATTAAAAAATACAGTTATTTAAACATTATATAATTTTGAATTTATTAATGGCAAAAGACAGCAGTAGCTAACGAGCAGTTTCCAATAAAAATTTGTTAATTATTTGGCTTGTCAACTAATAAAGACGTTGCTTTCTTAAATCTTTTGATTTTTTTATTTTTCTTTTAAGCCAAGCAGTGAAAGAATAGTAAAATTCCAATACAGGGCGTTGCACTTTTCATGCTTTTTTTAAGCTTTTAAACTTTACCTTGAGTTAATTTAAATTAGAAAAAAACATTTACATTATTTTGTAACTCAAGGGAAATATTTCCCAATAAAAAGATTTGAGATAATGCACAGTCATTCAGGCTTTACAATTTTACAATTCACTAAGATAACAGGTAGACAAAAATTTAAAAGTGGAAAAATAAGTAAATTCTTATCTTAAATAATACACATGGAAATCAAAACTTAATGTTAACATGGAAAAAAAGCATTTCTCATGCTTTAAATTATGTGAAGATTTGTTGAAATTTGCGATAATTACAACTGATAACAAACGTCCGTTGTTCGTGAAGATTTTTGTGGCATAAAAAAGTGAAGAATTTTCTCAGATTATAAAATTATGAATATTAATTTAAAGACAAATATTTATATATAAATAATTTTGAAATGCGCTTATGAGAAAAGTTTTAAATTCATTTTGAAAATTTTAAATTTTCGAGAGGAAAAAGGGAAAAATTAAAGGGTAACATTTCGTAAAAGCTTTCTCTCATAAAGGAAAAAAAGGAAACGGATTTGGTGATTGGGTAAAGCTATAGTGCACATACTATACAAAAAACAATATGAGTCCAATTACAGGGGACATGTGTAAAAATCTAGTAATTCAATGGTTTTTAATATTGGCTGGTAACTAAAATAAAATATATACATTTTTGACTCTACTGTATTTAAAATCTATGGAAAACTGTATCTTTTGTAGTGGGAATTTGTGGAGAATTGTTCATATGCAAGTGGAAAATGTCAAATAAAAGTTTTGATAAAGCTTGCGACTGTGGGTGGATTTGCAAAATTTGTATTACAATCTCTACCCATAATAATTGGCCTGAGATGGAAATTGTTACCCACTTGTCGTGCATTAGCTTCAGTGTAAGGCAACAGTACGTAACGAAGATATGTTGTAATATAATATTAATATTAAACAAATATTTGACATTTAAAATACTCTTTTATTTAAAAGTTTATATTTATTTTATATTTTTCAACTTTTTAACAAAATTATTTCCACTGACAACACTATTAAACTTCACAAGCAATTTTTAATAAAATTAACATTGTTCCTGAAACTATGCTTTGAAATTCGGCTAAATTTGTGATTTTATTTTAAAAAACATTTTTACCCCCTAGCATATAGACGTTTACACGTTAAAAGTATGACAGATATCAATAGCAGTCAGTTGTTTTCGACAACGAGTACACACGACCGAATTTTTTGTTGTATGAATTGTATGCAAATATGTTTGTAGTATTGAGCTACACTAGACGTGAATATAACATCAATCACTAAATTCCTATTAAAGTTTGTTGTCTTATTTATATATTTCTCTTAATTTTTTAAAGCTAAAATTTGCAGCAAAAAAATTTTAAGACTTTTTTCAAAGTTCTTATAAATATCTCTCTCGTTTTTTATCATCAGTTAGCCTTTAAAAAAGCACATACTCAAACTGGCCAAATAACTTGGTTATTGACCCAAATATTATATTCATCAACTACAGCTGCTTTTTCCTACAAGCAAGAATAAAAACAACCGACAACAGCTTGAAACATTACAAAATAAGATAAAATAAATTCATGAACTTTCCTAAAAATAACTACCTTTGACTACGTATTGTTATGCTAAATAATTTTTTATATTATGACTCAAACTCAGTTACTTTTTTGCATATAAAAAATAAATAAATAAATACTTTAAAGAATTTTTATTTTTTATCATCTTCAGTTCCCACTAAAAGTGTTGCGTGCCTCTTTAAGTTTTAATAAAATTTAAAATTTATGTCTTACTAAAATTTTATTTAAACAAATTTACAATTAGCACGCTAATTCTGTGATGTAGATAAAAAAAACTATAAAATCTTAAGAGAAATAATAAACGTTTGCACTTGGCACTGAATTGCAATTGAAAGTTTATTGAAACTTAAAAGAAATCTCTGGATCAGAAAAAGAAAATATTGCTTATATCTATACTGCAAAGCTTACGTAATCTTTTAATTAAACATGTTATCAAGCTTTTAAATAAAAATTTAATTCTACACATAATTTTTATTAGCAAAAAAAAAAAATGCGTTTGGAGTTTAGTTTACTGCATAATTATGACTAGAATCAAGTGAAGATCAATGTCTTATTAATTTTCATTACTTATCTGCTTGTGGAAAAAATATGGTTATGATATGGCACACCATGGCGTTTACAATTTTTGTGGTGATACCAAATAATAAACTTATTCGTTTATATTTTAAATGTTTAAAATCAGATTTTACTGAACTTTCGATCACAACCACAGAAGCTTAAAAGAGTGAAAGGTTGCTCATGAAATCTGTTTGATTACATTTTATTTAAAATATATGTGTATTGATCTAAAACAAATGTTTTCATAAAACATTTTATTAAAAAGAAGAATAATGAAGATATTGTTAGCTAAGAAACTTAATACACAACCACACAAACATACTGGAGCATGCTGAACTAAACACTAGTAAACATAGTTTTTGTTAACAGCCTGTTAACAGCGACTAGTTAATAATAAGGCTTAAATCTCGACTGCAGACAATTTTTATTAAAAGACTCTACGGCTATCAATTTGCTTTGTATACCAAGGATTGTCTTGTAATAAAAGGTGGACGATTGATTAAAAGGAAAGTGCAACAATATAAATAAAAAATTTTAAAATAATTTTTTATATCACATATAAATAAACAACCCGCAACATAAAAATAAAAGAAAAAATTAAAACCTAAAAGAAGGCAAATATAAATACCATACATAAAAACAATTATGCTTCCATGGCTTGCTTTAAATTTCAGCATTCAGATGACAACAGGAATGCAGTTTGGACTATTGGTCGCCTAAATGGCAGATTTTCCTTACTTGGCCACAGTAAGTCCCCAGTTCGGAAGCAGCAAAGTTCTCATGGCGTGTACATGGAAGACAGTGATAAGCTTATGCTTTTGTCATCTCGGCAGTATCTTCCAGTTTTTATATAAATGAATATAATAATAATAGAGATGGTAAATTTGGGCTTTCATTACAAAAACACGTTTCAGCAAAATTGAAATACGATGAATTAACACAATTCACGCATTCCATTTGCAAGAAAATTTCGTATATAAGGCAGAAATTTACATCAACTGATACCACACACAGTGGACCAAACACAAAGAACGCTGATTATGAAGGTGTAGAGGCCTTCGAAAACAGCTAGTTGTTCCGTTAAACTATGTGTTGTCAGAGTATTTACTGCTAACTTTGATATTATTTGTTCATTAATAATTATCACATATAATTTGGTTTAAAAAGCGATACGAACTTTAGACCGTTCAAATCATAAATATAGAAACAAATTAAGTTCGAAAAATAATGATTAAAATTAACTGAAAATAATTTACCTTGTAAGCTTCAAGGCAGTTTTCTATATAATATGTCCTTTATATTTCGATATCAATATTTTCCATTTTCGCATATTTTTTTCCTTCTTCTGTAAAATTATGAAAATTTTAGTTAGGGTATTTTACGTTTCTGGTAACGTTGTGCATACGTAAAGCAACCTAAGTGCCAAGACGAAATTGCGGTCTGTTCTATGAACGCTCTTTGTTACATAGTCGACATTGTATTGGCTGACTGACTATCAGTTTTGTCTACAAACTCGCTCTAAGAAATATACAACCACACAAACACATAAGCCAATGCAGGCTGAAGTCACAAACATCAACAACTACAATATTTCCATACATAAATCAAAAATTCGGCATGAACTAATGACATGATCGCAATCTAGTATGAGAGGCTGTTAAATCTGATGATATTTTGTGGATGTTGTTAAAATTGTTCTGGAAGCTTTATGTTGAGTATAAATGTATCAATGCATATGCAGAACAGACAGAAACAGCGTTGCCATATGCAATGTAGTAGCAGAAAGAAATCTACTTAAGTGTAAGTTGATATCGATCGAAATTTACATACAAATAAAACTAAAAATTTTATGAAAATTAGTGCGTTATCGACTACCATTACTTGTCTCCTATACGTATGTATATATGGATGTAGAAATATAAGTGGAATGAAATATAAGTATACACTTTATACTTCTTATACATATTTTCTGCAGTAAACATTTTGTTACATGTTTAGCGTTTATGTCAGTGATGTTAAATCACTTGGAACAACATAGATTTTAGGTGAATTTAAATGCAGCAAAAATGCTGTATACATATTAATGTGCTTTCAGTAAAATTATTAAAAAACAGATTTTTAATAATTATAAAAATATTTTTTTTTGTGAGAAATTTTTAGATTCTTTACTTGAACTGTAGTGAATTTTAATCAGAAATAATTCATAGTTAGGCTCAAGTTCAGTAAAGTCTTAAAGTCTAAGTTTAATTTTTCTTCTGTTCTTTAGAAACTCACATTAATTAATAAAAATATTTCATTCAATAAGAATTGAAATTACTGAACTTGAGCCTAACTATGAATTATTTCTGATTAAAATTCACTACAGTTCAATTAAAGAATCTAAAAATTTCTCACTTAATACATCATGGGCACGTGACAAAATATGTTCACTTGGCAATCACTGTTCACTTGGTTATTACAGTTTCAGAAGGCTGGAATAACTAAAATAAAACTGTAGAATGCAACAACAAGTAACATAAAACCACTACACTAATACTTACATGCATGTACCGATGGTACATCGAATAAGTAAAAATAATTAATGTGATGATCGTAAAAAGATAAGTAAGAATAGTTAAACATACTGAGGTAGAGTAATATAATTTCGTGGTAACCTAAATAGAAAAATGAAAAAATGGAAAAAACAGAAAATTAATAGTGATACTTATAAATGTGTTTACCAAAGGTAAATCAATTGTATACACAACAATCGTTTCTCATATTCCGTTTCATTGTAAATTTAAGTTAAATTGCTGATGTTAATAAGAATCTCTACCCAAGTAGATAGACTAGGGTGCTGATGAAGTGCGTGGCTGCATAGAAAAGTATTTCCCCCAGCTTAAAGTCTAAGTTTAATTTTTCTTCTCTTCTTTAGAAACTCACATTAATTAATAAAACTATTTCATTCAATAAGAATTGAAATTACTGAACTTGAGCCTAACTATGAATTATTTCTGATTAATATTTTTTTTTGTCAACTTAAAGATTTTATAAACTAATATATGGCAACACTGGCCTCAAACGATGTATTCCTTTTATTCCCTTTTTGTGGGAAATGTTAGGTGATTAGGATAATTATTTTTATGAAATTGTCTTTAAACGGCTGAGCTGTTGAATATTGACGAGTTGAGTATTGTGTAAGGAACAGAGAAGTTAACATCGTGGTATTCTTGCAATAAATTAACTTAGCATTGTGTATTTTAAAAGATATTTTTATTTGTGTTGGGTGAATAAAGTGTCTGATTTGAACAAACATTGTACAATACATTGTACATTACAAATCTTCTAACCTAAAAAAAATTGGTAGATGGTGAAATCGTAACAATATTATTTAATTTTGAACAACATTGTAGGCAATTAAATCTAAGTCCTAATTTACACTATGCAAGTCTTATTGCTAGCTGATTAGTTTGTGAGAAAGACAGACAAGGGGAACAGAACCGTTTCTTTTGACCTCGTCTCACTCATAACAAACTAATCAGCTTAGCAATAAGACTTGCATAGTGTAAATTAGGACTAAATAAGGGTTGTAGGTTAAATTTTGTGTTCAGATAAACGTTTGAAAATATTAAATTTTAAAGGCCTTATATAATAAAAATATTTTTGATTTATAAGAGCTTTATAAAACAGTTTTATAACCCCTTTTCAAAACAAATTTGTTCTTGATGAACACATCATTTAACAAACACATTCACCAGACAAAGCGACCGACTTCAAAACATCAAGAGCAGAATACACATATATATATATGAGAATGAGTATTTTAACGACACTGCGACAGTATGTTGTCCATGCTGATTTTGTCGTTGTAGTCCAATCAAATCAATTTATATTTTGTTTGGAGACAATAAGCAAATATAGTGTTGCCAGGGTAATACGAAATTTTGAATGCTCAATATCGTACAATTATTTCATATTATTTAACAGAAATAATATCCCGAAATTTACGTAAAGAAATAAATTGATTAGTTTTTATAATTTTACGTGAAATAAGTATAATTTATGAGAGTAATTTTCTCTTGATGAATGTGAAATATGTATTTAATCTTGAACATTAGGTGGTGATAATGCTGCTACCGTTTAAAAAAAAAGATAAAGTCGCTACAAGGCGACAAATGCAGCAAGGTAGTAAATGTGTGGTGAATGTGTTTTATGCAAAAGACCGTTAAACTTTTCTAGGCTTCAAAAAAAATTCCCATCAAAACTTTTTAAATGTTAACTTTACATTTTCAAAAAAATAAAGATTCGTGTGGTCTACGACTTGCAAAGTGCAACACATTTTTCCACCATTACCTGTAAGCATCATCTTTCTAAAAAGATGGGTAATCACACTTAAAAATGCAATATTTTGTTTGCGTAAACTATTTTTAATGGACAAGCTTTACTTTCTGTTCGGAAATTAATTTAAGTCAGTAACACAAAACTTAAGTCAAAAAATTTATTTAAATTAAATTGTTCAAAAAACACTTAAGATAGTAGTTTTCTTCTAGGCTTTTAGTGTTGCGAAAAATTAATTATAGCATTAATCACAGTTTAGTAAAAATAAAAATTCAAAGGAGAAAGTTTTTGTGATAGAAACCACCAGCCTTGTAATTAACTGAAATTCAAGATATGTTTTTTTTTTTAAATTTATTATTTGTGACATTAAAATAAGAAATAAGAGTCGACAAAATAAACACAAATAACCATTACCAACGCCAACAACAATATAATATGTAAGTGCAACAAATTGAGGCAGAGCTACTAAAGAAAACTGAAAAGAAGTGGAGTAAACGAACACTACAGGCGTTAAAGCAAAACAAAATAATTAATACGAACAACAACTGCGACAACAACAATAACAACAAAAGAAAAATGTTTTAGTAAAAGCAAAAGCTGTAATGGCAGCAGCAAACCATAATCCACTATATATGTATAAACATAAAAATATAAAAATAAAACTATAGAAAAGTTATGGAAATAAAATTTTTCAAATAAACATAAAAGTCCGCAAAAACGAGAGATGAAAATCATTTCACTTAAAAGTAATTTTTTGTTGCTCAGTAGTTTCTTTTTATGGCTACACTAAAGGCAGATGCCTAATGTCTCAGGCCTGATAGCCAGCAGCAGCAGCAGCAGCAGAGCAATAGGAAAATATTTGTTGGTTGGCAATCGATACCATGGAAATAAATAAAACTAAAATTTCTAAACTATCGGTTCATTAATGTGTAGTGTTTGTTGTGATGCTGTGTTTGAATTTGCACTCCTATTCCAGTGAACCATAAATTATGGCGGTAAATTGCATATTTACTGCAACACTAATTGTAAGCAACATTCCATTAAAAAAATAAAAAAGAATGTTGTACTTGTACTTGAACCAGCAGCAACCAACTGCTATTACAAGTATTTAATGCAAAAAGGAAAACAAGATGTGGCACGGACACTATGGAACACTTCTAACTTTAGCAGTGACTTTAGATTATTATTAAATGGTTTAAAAATAGTCTTGTATTTTTAAATTACAAATTCTATAACACTAGTCTCACTAGCAGTGGCGGTTCTAAATGACTTTATGGTTTTAACGCAAACAAATCTTTAATTTTAATTAAAAATCAAAAACTAGTAGCCGCATCAACACCCGGCATTACTTAATGCCTTCATGATGAATAGACAATCACTTGATGAACAGCCAAATTGCACCAAGCAATACACTGCAAGGCAAACAGCATACGAGTACATACAATGGCTAAGCAATTTTACATGATACTGATATTGATATTGATGGAAAATTAATTTTCAATGCTTTCTGTCAGCTGAGGATTTAATACAATTTCAATCAGGATTGTTTTTCGCACTCTCGCTATCTTTGCCATCACTCGTGGCTGCTCATTGTACTTCACTTCCCCCAAAAACCATTTGCTATGCTTCAAATCACTATGTGCCATAATTACTCTACTACTGTAGTTGCTACTGCCACTGACTACTGTCCATATTTTTAAGGATTGTTTATCGTAGCCTCTGCTCAGCTAAATAATCGCCACAACACTACCTAGGTACAGCAGTACAGTACAAAAAGCCTCAAATACTCGTAAAAAAAGAAAAATATCTTAAAGACCAGAGAGAAAAATATTAAAATGTAAAATAGCTGCAAGTCATTCAAGTTTAAAGATATGATAGTGTTCACTTAATTGTATACCAGCCACATCAGTCCAACCAGTCTACCATCGTCTGTCTCCCTTGCAACCAACATTCGAAACATCAGCATGAACAGATGATCTTCTTCATGTTCAAATTCACTCATCCTTTTGCAAGAGTAAGTCATTGACTGCCACCGTATAAATGTACAGAATACTTTTTTTTTCTGCCATCCACTTTATTCATAAAGTACAAGTTTGTTTGGCAGTATTTACAAGGAAACCATGCACATGTGTGTAATGTTGTGATTTTGTATGAAGTGTGCATGTGTGCGTTTGTTTATAAAATTTTCATTCAAATCAAGTTTGTGTCTTAAGTCTTTTGTTTTTGCTAGAGGTTTTTTTTCTATATTGAGAGCTTTTGTAGGGTTTTTCCTTCATTTACATCTTGCGTAAATGTTTATTTTTAAATAGAAATAATTGAATTTAATTAATTAATAGAACTTATTTTGGTGTAGATGATTTTTATTTTTTTTTTAATCATTGGGTTAGCTGATGAATTTAATGGCATTTTCTTTTCTGGAAAAAAATTTTACACTTAGGGCCTGTTTTACTTTTGTTTTTGATATAAATGGTCGAACGAATTTATCATTCGCATTTAGAGAAACAGGCCCTTACAAGTATCACACTTTTAAATATACATTTTATTAGAAATTATTGTATCATTCCTTGCGAGCTGAAATTTTTTCTTTCAGCGAACGCTAAATTAAAAATGTTATTTTTAATAAAAAGTAAAAAAAATTTTACCCTTTTTCCCGAAAATAAAACACCATAAGTTATGAAAATATTTGCAGGAGGTATGAAAAATTTTACATTTTCAAAAGCAAAAAAATTTTTTTTAAGGAAATAAATATTTATTGACCGGCTTAAAGAGCTCTGAGAAATTTTAGAGATGTCTTTACAAAATTTTACACAACAAGCAGGGATATGCGCCAAGCAGATGAATAATATTCTAATCTACTCTAGTCTGTACGCAAAGAAAGGGTATGGTTGTAGAATGGTTGAGAAAACAATATTATGTTCTCAGAAACAAATGTGTGGTCGTTGAAACAAGTTATTGTTATTTTAAACATTAATTTTGTTACGGTAAGCAAAGTAATGTTTGAATTTAATAATAACATTATTATATTCATTACATGGTATAATATGCTTAGAGTTTAACAATATAGTTTTGTTAAAAATTTATGAGTACAACATAATTTTTGTTATTATTTAAAAATAATACAATGTAAATAACAATATAATGTTATACAAAACCATACTATTTTAAGATTTTAAAAAAATCTTTTTCAGAAGCATCTTTTGTCAGTTCAGTGTTTCGTTTGTAAGCTATCGGTATTGCATGCGTTGTGTTAAATAAATAAATAAAGTTAATACAAACAAAAGAGTAGATAAATAAAAACATTTACATACGAACATATGTGCATCTATTTATACAGACGTGTCTGTATTTCGAGTATACACACATAAGAGATATGATTAAAAAACAAAATATTATTATTATATTAAATAATACTGTTGTCGTATTTAGAGATATTATTATTATAATATAAGAACATGGTATGGTGAGTCTCAATTATATTTTAGGCACATCTAACAACAGTCTTGCAATTTTTACAATAATAAGTTTAGGTGTAATAAAGTTCATTGTTTTTGTTGATAATATTATTATTAGCTCAGATAATAAAATTATTAAAAGTTTGCTTTTCTATTGACAGTAATTTGATTTAACTACATATAATTCAATCACAGTATGCTGCTGTCTGATTATGGTTACCTCAACCATATTTTTTCTTCGCGTGTGGGTATAGTTAGTTTTGTTTTCGACTAACCTTTTTCAGATTACCTCGTAGCTAAATATTACTAAAGAAACCCTGTATTAACAGAGCAATGCGAAAATTAGAGAACAACAATGAATACTCCAAAAAAAAATATAAGAAAGTAAGTAGTATTAAATTTTAGTAACTGCATATAATCATTAACAATTAACAATAACAATAACAATTCGTACGCTCAAGCAACTATGACTATAGCCGATTGCAACATACCAGAGCATAGCCACTTTGTTAATGCAAAAGACTAAAATATTGTATTAAACGCATAGGCTCTCTTATACTTACAGTCTGAGTATTTTTATACTCAGGCTATGAATATTTAATCTGACAAGGAAATTCTCATGATACTCAGACTGTTTTTCATCATTCGCCACTCTATACATACATACATTCGTGTATATAAAATGGAATAAAAAAAGTGTGTATGTGTGTTTTAGGTGTGTATAAATAAAATAACCCTGTATACACTCCTGTGTAGTTGATTAATATTCAGAGTATTTTATATTAATGCTTGTGATTGCAGCTGACACAGTCTGGAAATTTTAAATATATTTGTTTATGTTGCGTAATGTAAAAACTGTATATAACCATAGCTGTATCGTTTCTTGAAGTATTGGCCTTCAAGCAACATGTTGAAGGCCAATACTTCAAGAAACGATACTTTTACTGGTGCATCTATCGAGAACAGCAGAGTAATAAGTTTCAATACTATATCACTTAAATTTACAAATTTGTAAAATGAACCTAACGCCTGTTCTCTTGGTATTTTATTTAATTATTGTATTAATTCTATGTCTACCATATATCTACGAATATAAAATTTAACCATTAATGATGAGATGTGTAGAAAAATCTCTTCCTGGTGGATCTATAATCTGATTAGAGGCCTGCGTAAACAGTCTTGAAATATAAATACGACTTGTTTTTTAAATGTATTCTAGCAGCATATATTACATTAAACCAATAATAAATGCTGTCGTATTATAAGCGAAGCACGATGGATGCATTGGTGTTCGTGTATATGAGTGTTAACATGCGATGTCGGAAATACTTCAGCTATGTACAGACGCTTGTCAAATCAGATCAGAATATTGCCAATAAAATGTGCTCAACATTTTTTTACAACCGGATGAACTGGCAAATTTTCTCAGACATCGTTGCCAGAAAAAGCATTGTCAGTCCATTGCAATACCAGCAGCTGACAACAAATTGCCGGACATCTTACAATTGTGTAAACACAGTGTAAAATTATTACCAGATATTCGTCAGACATTTCAATATTGTCAAATGTGCAAGGTTCATGCATCTGACAATAGCGTCATTGTAAGAGAATTCTTTCTACAACAACAGATCTGACAATTTTTGCATATGACAACCTAGTGAACTGAAAATTTTTTGTTTGACGATTTTGTCATCTGAATTTATTGTCATACAACTGTCTGGCAATAAATTATAAGATTTTTTAACAAGCGTGTGAACTGACAATATTCCTTGAGCTGGCAATTTTCGATTGTCAGTACATTGTCAGGAAATAGCCAGATCTGACAAGATTGTAAGATCTGACAATAGTATGTACAAACAATTAAAAGAATTAGTGTTGATACGTGTATGCTTGTTATTTGGCATATTGTTAGTTTGAGTGTGTGTGTAAGATGTAGATGGCAAGGTATTTATGTAGCATTTGTTTTAGAAGACTTCGCTGCATTAGAGCATTTAAAAAATTCCTCATGTCGTAAAATTTCTTGCAAGTGGTCTTATGCAGGATTTTAACTCTGATCTTACAAAATGAATACGATGATGCCATTAATTTTGATAGTAAAAAATAATCGCCATAAACGCCCGAAGGTTAATATGGCAACAAAAAGGTAGAACGGTTCTACCTTCATATTTTTGTATTTGATGCAAAGTTTTTACACTGTGCTACGCTTCACAATTTTTTTTTTCCAAATAATTTTGTTTTTCCAAAAGTCAACTGTTTTTTATGAAAATTTTAAATATTTTGAGGTCACACTACGGCAAGTAAATGTTTGATGAATTTTGTAAAATGTTTTACAAGTGTGGCCATGGATTACATTAGAAATTTAAATCTAAACAATCAAAAATTCGAAGGAGAGTTTACCACTTACTTGAATAAAACTGAGTGATGGCCTAGTGATGGCTAAAGCTGTCTTTCGACATAAACGGCCAAGATGTTATTTTCTTCTAAGCATTAAATTATTAATTAATTACCTCTTTATCATAAAACCTTCAAGCCTCGTTGCACTAAGAAATAAATTCAAAGCGAGCAATACCACGGTTTTTAAAATATTTAAAGGTTTTTTTATGAAGAAAGCCATTAATGTATTGTATGGTGCATTATGAAATATATTTAAAGCGGGTTAAGCCGAAATTTTTAAAAAATTTAAAGCTTTAATTATGAATAAAGCCCTTAAAATATAACAAGAGATTTTTTGAAATCTTTTATCACTTTAATTGTTAACGGTATATGAATTCTAAGGAAATATTTTTAATTTTATTATATTGATTTATTAATTGTATTCATTAAGAAACTTTAAACACTTTACAATTTTAAAGAGTTAAAAACTCATTTCATTCTTTATTTCAAATAAAAATATCTTTACAATTTCTTTTCTATTCAAACTTTCACACAAAACTATTATACAATAAATCATTAAAAGGCTTTTTAATATTTTTATTAAGCTTTTAACACAATTCAAGTCAACAAGATGTTGTGTTATGATAACTAAATACATCTTAATGTACAAAAGTGCATGTATGTGTGTCATATTTATGTGGTTATATGATGCTATTTAACAGTATTTTTATTACAAGAAAAATTTTTTTCTATCTTCAGCCGGTTTAGAATATATTCACGAACAAAAATTACTCTCATCTGCATTATAAGTTATTTGAATTATAATTTACTTAATTTAGAGAAATGAAGATGTCATGTAATTCTAAAATAATGACACAAATCTGTCAATTTAAAACCGGTCTAATTATATAACAAACCATTAAACTATTTAAATAAATAATTTCAATAAACAGAATTCAAACAAGTAAGTAATAGAGATAAAAGAGTTTAATGTAAATTTAAGATCATTCTTTATTTGAATAGACCTTTCAAACACGATATCAAGTAAGGAAAAGATTTTCTTAAAGAAAAACCAAATGAATACTATAACAGTAAAACATTATCAACAAATAAAACTTTAAATTGGGTTACCTGCTTTTATTCGGCTTAAATGAATTAAAGTGTTATCGCATTATTAGCATTTTTTATAAATAAAAAATGGAGTTTTTTTTTCTATGACAAAAGTTCTCGAATGATTAAATTCCTACATCTGGCATTTTTGCCACGTGTTCTATATATTTATAACGTTTAAGGACTGATTCCTAAAAGTGCATTAAGTCGCTTTGAAGGAGTTGCACAGATGTATAACAAAATAAGTGAGCATTTTTAGCTTCTAAATATTTCTATCAACAATTAGGTTTCGGAAATAAGAGCTTTTAAGTCTACATTGTATTGGAAGTAATCAATATGTTAAAAAAAAAATTCAAAAACATATCGTTATCTGAAATGCAAATGAAATACTTTTCTTTTAATTTTTTAAGAGAGAGATAGAGAAAAATATCTAAACAAAATTATTCAAGTGACTGAATTAAGGTGTCTTTATTTTAATTTTAATTCCGTTGTGATTGCCATGTAAATGTAGAACAATGAGATATCTGGTACATAGAGCATTGTTGCAACACCTGATGTATCTTTGGTGCTATAAGTAAGTAAGTTAAATCAAGTTTTGTATGACTTTCCTTATGAAAGTTAGTACAGAGATTGTAGAGGCCCACCTTATATCAACTAAACACAGAAAATTAGAATGAAAGAATGCTGATTGGCATAATAAGGGTTTGAAATTTTGTAGAAAATTGTATTGTAAAACCCAATAATTAATTTAAAATGCGGTTTATAATTTTCTGTTAGTTACACCAGAAGAGGAGAACAGAGTAAAAAAAAAGCTAGTAACCTCATATGGCACTCTAATGGAAATCAAATCAATCAATGGCCTCGTGATTGCCCTAGCCTTTTTTAAGATATTACATTTATGGAAATAGTTAATATTATTAAAATAACGTGTTATCTTGTGACGTTTTAGTATTAGTGTAATATATTTAATTTATAGAGAAAAAAAAATTTATTTTATTATGCTACTGTTATATATGTACAAAAAAAAACAAATCAAGTTTCCAACTCTGTATCATCTTTTTGATTTATTATGATTTTTAATAATAGTTTAGTTCTAACTATAATACATATATAATATGTTTATTCAACAAAGAACAAAAATTAGTTTTAGCTAGTTAGTTTTATATTGCCAAAAAATTTAAGTTTTCCAGCCCTGAGATTGTCTTTTCGATTTTGCTGATTTACAACACCAATCTTTTTCGAACCCAGACTGAGGTTTCTAGCTTTTCTCGGAGCTTCGGAAACCCAATTTCACGTATAGACAGACCGGCGACGGACAGACAGACATCATTTATTCGTCTAACCTATTCACAAGGATCAATAATATATATAATATATGTATGTACAGGGTGGCGCAGAATGAGCTTTATGGTTTGAATTCTTTATAACTTTTTTAATTATTTTTTGTTTTTTTTCAGCATTTTTTGAAGAAGACTTGGGGAATTAGTTATGAATCATTACACGATCGAACAACGTACAAAAGAAATTTTATTTTATTTTTCAAACCAACAGAACAGTGTGTTATATTGACACAGAAAATCCAGACTTTATTCACATTTAGTAATGAGCAATGAAGCTCATTTCCTGTTAAGTGGGTATGTTAACAGTCAAAACCACAGGATTCGGGCTACGGAAAATCCAAGAGTAGGTCATCCACGACAATCACACCTACTTAAGTGTAATCTTTGGTGCGGTGTATCCTCCGAAGGGATAATTGGCCCATATATTTTTTTTCAATATGCCAAACAGAGCACGTATGTGCGAAGCAGAATATAGACATCACTTACAGGATATCATTTTTCAAAGCTAGTATTTTCCCCAATAATATACTAAGGCTTTTCATGCGAGCTCTTAGAATTGTCATTTGTGCAATTGGGCAAACTTGCGAGACTTGTTTCATGAAGCCCATTTTGAACTTTTGCGCAAACTGTTCATGTAAATTTTAAAAAAACGTCAAAAAGTTTATTTAATAAATAAAAATAAGAAAATTTTAAGCATTTTTTAATTTAAAAACATATTTATATATTACTATAAAAATTAAAAAGTGTGTGTTAGAGTCTAAAAATTTCTAAAAAAAACCAAAAAGTTAAGCTTTTACGAATGAAAATTATTGCGCAAACTAAACAGATTTGTGTATATAAATTTCTATAAAATTTTTTGACATTTTATTTACGAGAGTGTAAAAATGCACAATTGCACAGTTTGAAAGAGTTGAAGATTCTCATGAAAACACTAACTGTGTTTAAAAAAAATTATAATAATCGCATAAATAAAAAGTTATAAACTATTTAAACGATATTTCTCATTCTGCACCACCCTGTGTATACTATATTAATATTTTGAAAATTACATACGGAATGCCAAACCTATATATATGCCCTTTCACCTTATTTCGTGAAGGGCATACAAAATTAAGAACATTCAAGTGGCCTCTGAAATGAAAATTTTCCGGCTCCCAAAAAAAACACCCGCTTAAAAAAAAACTTCTGAAGAGAAACCCTGGACTCAATTAAATTGCAATAAATAGGGTTTGTAATTTATTCTAACTTGTAGGTCCGTCCGTCCCTAAGAAATCAATATGGCAGCCGAAAACGAAAGACTTAAGAAAAAAACTTTTTATGCAAACCCGTCTCATTTGACTGGAAAATCCCTTAAACGAGATTCTCAACATTACAAACACACCTTCTTCAAAAAGCGTGCTTGTATCCATAGATAATGATTTTGATTTTTGTTAAAAAAAAAATTTATATAATTTCTTATTTTTTGTGCTATTGTTAATTCGGTTTTTGTCAAGCAGTTTATTTTGTTTATTTTCTTTTTTTTGTCAAGTATGTGCACTCAGTTACAGAAACATGAGTACTTAGAAAACAATGGATTTCTTCCAGGCCCATGTTTTTTTTTTGTTCAGCGTTGCCAAGGCGAATACGTTTGAAATAAAGAATATCAAGCGTTAAATAACGATATTACTTGCATTTTGATGCCTATCAAAATCGCATAATCTAAACCCACAGAATACCAAATTAAGGAATTGTTTGCTTGCTTGCTGTTTGTGCTTTACAAACGCACAACAGTACAACTGGGAAAAACATAAAAACTTAGGTCTCTGTCTTTAAAGTTGCTTATAAAATTGTTGTTTTATCGCTTTGTATTATTTCAATGTGATATTTATTTGGATTTTGGTGTTATTGTATACAAGCTTCTCATGGTGACAAGGTGACAAGAAATTGTTAAATAAAATTGTATGTATGACTCTTTTTTTTTTTTGGTTTGTTTATTGTTGGCATGAAGGCGGACAGACAGAAAGCAACGCACCTTTAAATGTTTGACTTCTGGTTGAATTTTTGATTGTCTGCTCGTCTTTAATGTTGAGCAGGCAGGCAGGCAGGCAGGCAGGCAGGCAGGAAGATTTTAAAATAATCCGTTTTTATAATTTTATAAAAAATATTTCGATGATGATGATCATGATCATGACGGTTTATCCACTTATATATGATTTATGCTTTACTTTTTTTAATTCTTTTTTTTTAAGTTGTTTTCTTAAAATATTAACCAATTCTTGCTTCTTATGGTTGGCAGATAATTCTAGTTTTACTTTTTTTTTGCACTTGACAGAAAATCAACAGTTTTTTCTTTGTTGTTCTGTAATTTATGATGTAAAATTAGCAAAGATATTTTTTTTTGGTCAACAAGGCATTTTGTTTTTTACTACAAAATATAACAAAAATTAATTTCATTCACTTCTTTTTATGATTTCTTTTTTAAACCGTTTTCTTATTTCACTAAAATCAACGTGCGTTCCCTGTTCATTCGATCCGGTTCAGTAAGAGCTCAACAGGTGTTATAACCGTTCACGTATGCGTTTACACTCAAACTGATCGTATCAATCTACAACTTATTCAAAAGTCCAATATTTAGCGCTCTTTTGTTGTTGTTGCCTCTTGTTATTTTTGGTTGGTCTCTAGTTTATATTTTAGCTTGTTTTTTTTTCTTTTACTGTTTCCGTTTCAATTTCATTCTTTTAACTTGGCTTGTTGTTTATGTTTACATATTTTTTTTTCTTTCATTGTTATACAACATGCTGCCTTGCAACTTGTTTGAGAGAGATCACAGTTGTGAGAAATATTGTAAGTAGTAAAAAGTTTTAAAATAAAATTTTGTTTACATTCATTTGCCGTATTTGTTTTTTTTTTTTTGGTAATTAAGTTAAAGATCATTTGTTAAGTATATCTTGCTTGTACTCCACTAATTGCGTTTTAACAATTGAGGTACTAAAAAACTTTTTGAACAATAATTAAACGCCTAAATTTGTAGTTAAAAAAATGTATTCAAAGTCAAAGTTAAAAGTACAAAACACAACAATTAAATAAGATAAATTAAAGAAATAGGTTTTGAGTACAAGCTTCATTTTATTCATTACCTTAAAAACATAATTTTTTGTCCAAAATAAATTTATCTAAGCTTTACAAAAGACAAAACGTTTCAGGTCTTTTGAAAACGTTTAGTGAAATTTAATTGTGCATTTTATTTAAAATAGTTAACGGGTCTTTTTATAAGGACTTCCGAACTTTAGCAGCCGATTAGCTAAAGCTACGTCTGTCTAATTGGTTGCAATTTATATAGTTTGTCTTACCCAATTAGCATAGACGGACATATCAATCAGCAACACGTGCAACTGATTAAATTGTTTTATTAAAATTAGTTTTGTGTTTGGGCAATATTTCGAGCGCGTATCTTGTAATCGCCATAACTGTCTTACTGAGGACACTATTAGTAGAGTATTGAATAGATTCGAGTCCGCTGGTTCCGTGAATAAGTCACCAACAACTGTATGGCAACAAAATACTACATCAGTTGAAAACACCGCCTCTGTCCGTGAGAGTGTGCAGAAGAATCTTAGCCTCGTGATTTGCTTCGTTGCTTGGCTTTACACCCGTAAAAAATCAACTGACCTAAAAGCTGAACATAAACGATCATAGACTGTCGCTGCATGAGGCCTGCAGCAGTTGTAAACTGACCAAAAAAATTTATCGAAAAATTATATTTAGCGAAGAGAACTATTTCTCAATGAGTGGGTACTTCAATAATAAAACTGTCGAATTTGAAACAATATCAATCCACATGAGATGCAAGAGCGTCTAATGCATCCAGAAAGAGTGAATATTTAGTATGGATTTTGGGCTGGCGACGCACAATTTAGCTAAAAGCCCTTTTTGCGCGTCTTTATTCATATCTCCACAACTATGCTAGTGAAAATCACAAAATTTTATATGGGAAGCTTTTAGTACAAACTAAAGTCCTTGTAAGACATGAGGGATTTTTTAAATGCTTTACTACAGCGAAATCTTCTAAAAGAAACGCTAAATAAAACTGTTAGCAAGACATTTGTTTCAGTGTAGGAGTAAAGAAAAAAACTTCGTGAAGGAAAAACTTGTGATGCTTGTTTGTTCATACGCATGAGCACGTATGCAAACGTTATGCATATACATTAGGGTGGCCATTATTTATTTCTTTTACTCTCACCCCCCAAAACAGTTCAGTTTTATGTAAAAAAAAGTACAAAAAAATTTTATACCAATAAGTTGCGTTTTAGGGGGTGCATCCTTCTCTCAAAGTTGGCCCATATATTCAATGTAATTGTTTTTCTTTTGTTTCTTTTTGTTTAGTTTTATTTTGACTATATGTATATGTATGAATAATTTAATTAAATTAATTTATTTTTGTCATTATTTTCTAAAATATTAATTTTAGCAAAAAACTTTCTTTGAGACTAATGTTGTTGACTTGAAGAGCTAAAATATATTGTCTTATGTCATATTTTTCTAAAATGATTTTTTAAAAGATAGTCATATACAAAAAATTACATTGAAAAATAGGCTTGAAGGCCAACTTTGAGTGCCAGACGCACCCCCTAAAACGGTATGAAATTTTTTGTTTTTTTTTTACATAAAACTGAACTGATTTGGGGGATGAGAGTAGAAGAAATCAACAAAAAAGTCTCCATACAATTAACGGTCACTCTAATGTACATACATACATACATGTGTAAATACAAAAGTTGTGTGTTAGCTCTTTTAATTTTCTACGCACATACAAACACACACAAGGATTGACATTAGTTGTGTGCGCTTGCTTTAAAAAACCCTCGCTTAAACACAAAATAGCTTACCATCTACACTCTAAAATATTGGACCAAATTTAGGATCATATATTGTCTAATTTGTTGTTGAAATATTCTTAATGTCTAAATTTCTATCGATTTTGTTGTTATTTGTATAAAATAAACAATATTTATCCTCTTTTACACAATAATTAAAATCTCGTGCTAAAAATGTTTATTTTTAAGCAAATTGTACTTAAAATACAGCCAAATATGTCTAAATAACGTCAGAATGTTGAAAACTAAGCATATATGAGTAAAACACCAGAAATATGTTTAACAAAAAAATTTAAGTACAAAATCGTACAAGTAATTTAATTAAAATTAAAGCAGTTTATATGTATGTCAATAACAATACTCGTAGTATGTTTTTTATGTAAATAGTGAATAGTAAATATTGTGAAACTGGACAAAAAATTTATGTGCAAAATCAAAAGAATCTCTCATTTACATGTAAATGATTATGCATTTATGCGTATTCAAAATGCACGAAAGTGTTTATAAATTATAATAATGATTAAGTGCATTTCACGGAGTCTATCTAATAAAAGCAGTGCTTTTTAAATAATTTGTGTTTCGATATTCTGATCAGGTGTTTGGTGAATGTTTGCAGTTTTATTGAAAAGGGCCTACATGAAATTTATTTATTTATTTATTTTCATGGGTGAGAGCATGATTAAACATATTCTATTCAAAATTAAACATAATGCGCTTAAAAATCAACAAAAGGTTTAAAAATATAGTTGTGTAATTTTAGGTCGAAAGTAGTCTGTAAAGTGTTGCATACTATTATCGACCTAATTCTCAACAAAAGTGTTTTAGAGTGTACATCTTACACACACAAAAACGTACAATATGCAAAATAACAAGCATACATGCATCAACACTACTTCTTTTGATTGTTTTTTATGAACCAAAATTCTTCGCGATATCGCCATTCTTCACCAATCGTGCTTCGATTATAATACGACAGCATTTAGTATTGGTTTAGTATAATAAATGCCACGAGAATACACTTAAAAAACAAGACGTACATATTTACATTCGCAGACTGTTTACGCAGGCCTCTAGTGCAAACTGTATGTTTTAACAAAATCTTAGCATTATAGGAGCGTGGATGCAGATATAACTCTCCACCCTCTCCCCCACCACAGACCAAGCAAAGTAATTATTGCTTTTCTTAAATCTTGGAAAAAAAACAGTGGGGCTTACTTGATGCGAATAATTCTTATATTTTTTTATATTTTGTACAGATTTTTTCCAAAAAACAAATGTTTGGGCTGGTTAGGGCAATTTTCCTATCGGGTTTGATTGTTTAACCAGTTTTAAGCCGTTTTGTATGTATTTTTAAAACAGATTAACGAAACGGAGCCAAGGGTTAAAGCTAGTTATATACATATGAACACAACTATGATCACGCGTGACTAATGTGTGATTCACAAGTGACTCACACGTTACTACTGCGTGACTCACACATGACTCATGCGTGACTCACGATTAAAAAATCATGAAAGTTTTACATATCTAATGAAAGCACATACCCCAACGACCAAAACAATAGCAATAAAGGTGTTAGCAGAAGTCATTAAGCACTTATTATTGGCAAACTTAAAGTATGAGGCTATTATTAATTCATATATAGTATAGCTTCTGAGGCTCAACGATGAGCAGCATACATTTTTCTAAATTAGTGCTTATTAAAATCATTGCATAGCTAATTGTGTCCAATTAATAACTTTAGGTCCACTTAAACTTCGAAAATCGTTTTTTTTTTGCATTTTCAATATAAACATTAAAAGCAAAAGCACTTACGTGAATAATTTAAAAAATAAATTTGAAGAAAATATTTGCATGAATACCACCTGAACTTGATGATTGATTATTACTTTTTATTTGAGGTAAATAGGATTTCATTACGCAAAGTTGCACAGCCTGTTCATCGAACTGCCTTACGTTAGAAGGCGAGCGATTATTAGGCAAACGATCGAGTTGGAAATTGAGTTCATTTTCTTTTTTCGTTTGAAAATAAAAGCTCTTTTTGTTTGTAATTAAAAGTCTAAGAACAATGTTTCCATTACTCATTTAGTTGTAATTCTTAGAGCTTTTTTCATAGAAAATTAAAAGTTTCTTTAAAAATGAAAGGAAGCAACCCTTATCAATCAATTGTAAAAATAAATAAAAAGTAAAGTTTTCAAAAATTGTTTGTTTAAAGTGTACAAAAAATACGCGTTTATTGAAAAAACAATGATTTGATCCGTTGCACTTGGATTTTTTTATAGCAACCGAGATAACGCAGAAGATTGCGAGACACAGCAAATTTGCTACAGCTTCCACACGAGCAGTAAGTTCAATAAATAAAATGATTATATACCACTTTCAACAAGGCAGTTTTTCGAATACTGCTGGAGAAAATGGAATCTGCAATGAAGCAAAACAGTAGAATCACTAGCGTTCTCGCTTTAATTAAAATGACAACATTCCTAAAATTTCTCGCAACTGGTGGTTACCAGTTTTGTGCCGGAAAGGAATGTATTTCATACATGTCGAAATCAAAATTTTCGGAGGTGGTAATTGACTTGATTTGACCAACACTTTCAATTGCCAAGGATTAGTTTTTTTTATGCTGAAAAATATTTAAATTTTCTTGGTAAAAACATCCATTATTTTAAATTTTAATTGTAAAAAT
Organism: Tachina fera; assembly: GCA_905220375.1. NCBI lineage: Eukaryota > Metazoa > Arthropoda > Insecta > Diptera > Tachinidae > Tachina > Tachina fera. The sequence continues at coordinate 93,614,306 of LR999967.1, read as the reverse complement.
TCAAAAAATTCACCAACACGTTCAATTTTTCCTGATTGTTTAATTTGATTTTGTTTGTATCGTATATACGTGAACCAATTTTTCAAACGAAAGCTAAAGGATTATTTTGTTTTACTCAAAATAAAATTATCAAAAACCAAAAGTTCAATTCGTTCGTTATTTGACGTACAATATAAAAAAACTTATGTTACAAAAACAGGCTGTTAAGCTTTTTATCTGCTTATTTTTTTTTAATTTTCTCTCAAAACATTCAATTTCAACGTGTTAGTATAAAAGTAGCTTTACCTATTTGATATTTATTTTTTGCCAAGTAATTTAGAATTTTATGCACTTTACGCGAATATTTTTAGTTTGCACGGTATTTGAGTTTTTTTTAAATAGTTCATGAATTATTCAAATTTCGTTGCCTATTTGTAACTTATACTTGAGAGTCATGGAATATAGAACATTTGAGATGAGCTACGGCAAACTTCTGTTCCATGTTATATTCCATATAGGTATATAGAAATGCCATAAATAAGCCTTTTAAGTGTATAGAAATCTTGATGCTATCTCCCACACAAATTTTTTTATATTCACATTTAAAGACAAGAAGCGCTTAGCGAAAGACCCTTTATCATTATTATTACGGCAAGACACAGGGCTAATATTGTTTACCAGGTCTTTGGAACACTTATTGCAATGCATGCAGCTGCATAAATGTATTAAAAAAATGGAACAAACTTTGTGAAACTTTCGCTAAATAATTACACATATATGTACATATGCACATATAAACATACATACATATATATACAATGTATATTATGCATACATGTGTAGTACATATAAGTAAAGTTAAAAAGAGGAGCCATTAAGCTCATGTCTGGGGACAAACACATAAGCCAGTATAGGCCTGCTGTGCACTCTCATGTAAACTAATAATTAATACATTTACATATTAATTTAAATATAAATATTCCCAGCGGAAAAAGGGTGTACAAGGCCTGCTCGCTCCATTCCATACTTATATATTTTTAACACGCGTTTTAATTGCGCTGTAGTTCTTTTGCTCTCGCTTCTATCGCCACCTATTATGAAAGGCCTCAAAACTAGTGGATTTGGTGTTTTCTTTGGTAAAAGAGAAGCAGTCAAGGCCTTCTATTAGGTACTCTTTACAGTTAAATTAGAATAGTAATTGAATCGAAAAAATCTTAATAAGGCCTGAAGTAAGTAAGAAGATTCTCTGAGTTATTCCGCTGTGTTTCAATATTAATGGTAAAAGAAATCCTGAAGAAGCGTCTAATAAACTAGAGAACAAGGGCTGTATCCAAAAAATAATTAATTTGAACTGCAGGTGTTCTTTTGTCAAAACTGGTATAAAAATTTTGTTTTAACATACTTTTTTTTTGGATACGGCCATAAATCTTCTTCTGCATGTGGCCAACAATTATTAATTTTTTTTTTTTGGTAATAGTCATAAAATTAATTATTTAATTTGTTTTGTAAATTCAAATACTTTAAAATTCATACATTCATAACATGTATTCCTTAAACCCGGGATTTCCATTCAATTTAGGTTCAACTAACCCTCTTGAAGAATTTTGCTTCCCGCATGTCTCATCAATACCAACGCTTTTTATGGTTCAAACTAGTGATGAGCTATAACGTACTTTTTTAATAATGTTGCTCCTTGTGAATGTGATTTCTAATTCGCAGTTCTTTTCAACTGTGATTGTGATCACAGTTTAGCTGTATTTTATTTCTAGCAGTTCTGTTATTTTGAGAAAATCTAATAAGAAGAGCAGCAATATAAAAATGTGAGCTGTACATAGTTGCCAGAAAAGACGATTTCACACGATTTGAAGATTTTTTTGACAAAAGCTGAAGGTATAAAAAAATTATTGTGGTAGCTTTATTTAATGTAAAGTAAGCACACAAGAATAATCACAGTTTGTGTGAAAGAACTATATTTCCAAAATCTGTTACTTGATAAAATCAGTCACAGTTTTGATTTGTGATTTTTCAATCGCTGTGAAAAAGTAACAGGTTTCGAAATATCGCTCAACTCTAGTTCAAACAGCCATAACTATTTTAGGGCAAAGTTTGCTATCGATTCTTAAAAACATTCGCTACTTGTGACAGCTGAAAGTAATGACTATAGAAGTGGGCAGTGTCATGCCAACTCAAAATAAATTTAAACAATTTAATTGTTGTTGTTTTAGCATGTCTAGATGAATTTCTTGTCTGCTAAGCAACACTTCAGTTGACTTCAACAACCATTCAAAATAGCTTAGAAACCCCCAATATTGATATTTCAAATGTAAACGAACTTTTAATTAACGACAACAAAAGCAAAATGGATTATGCAATAGGCTCTGAAATGCGTCAAAAGTAAGTGGGAAAAAATCTTCACGATTTCAAATTTGTATTTGCCCAACTAATATATAAAATAAATTATTATTTTATTCCAAGGCAACAAGCTACAAAAATGTCTTTTAATTGTTCTAGAGGTTATATTCAGCTAGAACTATAATTAAGCTGTTCACAGAAGCTCAACTTTTTGGTTAATTAAGTGTTTATTCCCGACAAAAAAAAACACCCCAATGAAACTATTTTCTTTCAGTTTCTATGAGAATAACTCAGATAATTGCTTTGTCAGCAAATGTAAGTTCTAATCAAATGGACCTTTAAATGAATCCTAATGAGGTATTATTTTACGTTTTTATATTCGCATTAAACTTTTAAAATCTCTTGAAAATCTACATCGCTTTTTGTGTAATTTTAATTGTTCTTTCCGTTCTAGCCACACTCACTATAAGAATGTGCCATTAATCATTTTTATATCTATGGAAATTGTCTTTTGTCTATCTCATTGCATTTTACTACTTACAAATTTATGTTCACAAATACATTGAGGACAAAAGAAAAAAAAACAAAACAACTTCAATATTAAATACGTAGTAGAGATGTTAAGCAGAGATTTTAGCAGCGTGCAACAAGCGTGACTACTCTTGGTCTTGCATGGTATGTGCGCAATAAAATGTTTGCACGCAGAAATTTTATTATAGCAACTTCTGAAATTATAGGAGAGAGAGAGAGAGGAACAGATAATGAAAAGGGAAGCCATAACACTTTCCCCTTCTAATTGCGCAACAAAAATATGTTATGTGTGAATCCAGTGTACTAAACACAAGTATTGTTGCAATAGAGCAACAAACGCAAACAAACATTTTAGACTAAAAACTTAAACAATAACATGAGCTTTCTCATATGAACATCTTCACCCACTTTTAGCAAAAAATAATAGTGTGGTCATCAAATCCCAGTAAAAAAAGAGACTCCAAAAAAGTCATGAAAATGTAGAGTTTACGATGCGGAAGTAGTGCACATTTCGACCCGATCTAATGATTTTTACATAGGGTTGTCATTGCAAGAAGTTCTCTTTTTGGATGCCTGGTCATTGAATTGGAAGCGATATTATTAAAAATTCCCTTTTTTGTGTTCTATGATAATATTTTCATCTAGGAAAAAGGGTAAATAGTTGCCTTTTTTAACAATTCGTTTCTATTTATACGAATTTAAGCCCGAAACAGTGTTTTCATGTAAATTTAAGCAAATAACTTTTAAATTTTAGACTAAAAATAATTCATAAATTTCTTTAAATAAATAAATTTTTTTTTAAATTCTGGTGAGTATTTTCTAAAAGTATGGAGGAGTTACAAGGTTTTGTGTGACTAAAATAATCTTCTACATGGGTTTTTGCTCACTCTCGGCAAATTAAAAATATCGACTTTTTGGAAGCAATGAAAATGTAGTTCCACTAGAATAACTTCCATTTTTTTCACTGGGATTATTTGATTTTTATTTTTTTTTGTTTATTCCATGACTTACAAATAATGACATATCGAACCCAGTGAAAAAATATGGAAGTCATTCTAGTGGAACTACATTTTCATTGCTTCCAAGAAATCGATATTTTTAATTTGCCTAGAGTGAGCAAAAAACCATGTAGAAGCTTATTTTAGTCGTACAAAACCTTGTAACTCCTCCATAGTGTTAGAAAATACTCACCAGAGTTTAAAAAAAAATTATTTTTTTAAAGAAATTTATGAATTATTTTAGTTTAAAATTTAAAAGTTATTTGCTTAAATTTACATGAAAACACTGTTTCAGCCTTAAATTCGTATAAAAAGAAATGAATTGTTAAAAAACGTAACTATTTACCATTTTTGCTAGATGAAAGTATTATCATAGAACACAAAAAAGGATATTTTTCTTAATATCGCTTCCAATTCGGTGACCAGGCATCGAAAAAGATAACTTCTTGCAATGACAACCCTATGTAAAATCATTACATCGGATCGAAATTTTCACTATTTCCAGATCGCAAACTCTACATTTTCATGAATTTTTCGGAGTCTCTATTTTTGCTGGGAAGTTATTACTTTTAATATAAGGTTGTAAGTACTTGCCTCCAATGACATTACCATATTGTAGTGTAAATTATGTTATATAAATAACATACTCATTACTTTGCCATTAATTTTTTTGCTGGGAAACTTTCACATTTGTAATCATAGTACGGTTTTTCTTGTATAAATTCATATATAAATTTGCATATAGGTTGTTGAATAAAACTTTACTCACTATACCATCTCTAATCCCGTCTGGGTTGGTAAAAAAAATCGTATGTACTCGTATTTAAAAAAAAAACCATTACCTAGAAGAAACTAATAATTCCTTTGCAGCTGTGAAATGTGTAAAAACGTTTTTCAAAAAACCATTTTCATTACGTCTACTGTTCAGACATAAAACGCATACAAACACAGAGTTTTATGCATCATTAAATTTTGCTTTTTTAGCAACAAAATAAAACAGAGAAAAAAAAAAAATCGCTTTTAATTCATTTTTATGTGTTTTGTCTTCTTTTGGCCTCTATCTCTGCTGCTTCCTCGGGTCTATGATTCTCTGCAACTTGGAGATAGTTACAGGCAATCGACAATCAAGTTCAAGGTCAATATTACAAATATCTTCTTACTTTTACATGCATTTTTGCACATGTGAATGAATTATTTAATGATTCTTATTTTACTTGCTACAAGAAATGTTGAGGTTAATTAATGGCTTTTTTTTTTGCTACATGTTATTACAAACTTTAACAGTAAACACTTTCCCATGGTGCAAGTTGGTATGTACTTTAAAAGTGATCAAGTGAATTTATAATCTCATTAACAACTTTAGGCCGAATTAAATGTATGCTTAAGTACAGTGTCTTACACAAGTTAAGCATTAGGGTAAAGGTTTTTGGAAATATTTATATGAAGAGCGACCAATATTTAATAGTAGTTGTGAAACATTCGTTCTGCGTACATTAAAATTTTAAAAATTTGTGTGAAATTTCCGAAACTTTATTTTAAATTTGTGTGAAATTTGAGAATTTTATTGCAAAATTTTCTAAAATTTTAAAATTTGTGATTCGAAATATGAGAATTTTATTTTTTTTTGTTTACATTAACTGTTTTTTGTTTATATTAATTGTATGTGTATGTATGTACATTAGAGTGGCCGTTAGTTGTATGGAGACTTTTTTTATTTCTTTTACTCTCACCCCCCAAATCAGTTCAGTTTTATTTAAAAAAACAACAAATTCGGTGGTCTCATCGAATCAATTTTCTCTGTGTGTCTGTAGTAATTTTAGCTGTGATTAGCGGGGACGCTGTGTAGTTGAGATAGTTCGATTGTGTGGGTGTGTGTGCGTGTGGCTGGGGCAATTTTAGTCTGTCCGTGATTTGGGGTTAGGTGAGGGTGTTGTTGTAATATGTAACCGTGGAAATTTGTGTGAATGTCTGTGGTAGTTTAAGGCTGATCGTGATTTGTGAGGAGGAGCTGTTGTTGATATTGATCGATTGTATGTGTATGTATGTGAGTGTGTGTATATTTGAGGGAGTTTAAGGCTAATGGTGCAGACTGGAAGATTTTGAAATAAAATGGAAATAACTCTGCAATTTCTAAAAGATGTGTTCGATTATTATGAAATTTTATACATAGTTAAAATTTATTTGATGGTGGTTTAGCATGTCGATATACGTATTTCATTGGCGCTTGAACCAAATCATCAGTAGACTTCAACTACAAATTTTGAATAGTCACAAACCTTTTACTTTATGCATAGACTTTCAAAAACTATATGGGAATTCATAAAACAATAATATTTTTGAAAATCACAAAGAAAAAATAAGCTTAATAGGCTTTGAAACTGATACAAAACCCAGCAAATAATCTATATTCAGGTGAACTCATTTTATTTTTCTACATCCTTGAAATACGTATATAGACATGCTAAACCACCAGTAAATAAATTTCAATTATTGTAGTATTTATACTTCTGACAATATGTCAAATAAATAAATTTCATTTTATACATAGTTTAAGGAGTTCTCACAGAGCTTTAGTCTTTCAGAGTTTGGGCTATATATCTGCAAAGGGCTGAGGCGCAAGGCCCTAAAGTGTGCAACCAACTCAAGTTAAACTCAAGCTGCTGCTCTTGAACTGATAAAAGAGATAATAAAAAAAGTCTGGTAAATTTGTGCAGTTTCACTTAAAGCTTAGGAAATATTTGAGTTAAAAAATTTTAATTTTTGCTTTTTACCAAACTTGTTCCACTGTTCTGCTAATAGTGAAGTCAAATTTTGTTCGATTTAGGAATAGAAGATCATTATAGGTTTAAATTAAAATTTTTAACATTAAGAAGAAAAAAACAATTAAGTCATAAGTTATACACAATTTAAAGAACTTGAATAGTTAAACAGATAAAGTGTAAAAAGAAAATGTTCACATTGAGAATATAAAAAACTATTGTGAACAAGTAGTAATCCGACGGCGACCAAATTAAACCGTTAAATATCCTAAATGGTCATTCGAAATAAAAAATCATAGGAGAAACGTTGAAAGTTGATTTTAAAAAATACCAATCGAATGATACCCATTTTGATATAGTTCGCCGAATTTTTATTTTTTTTTCGTATTTACAAAATTTCGTCTGTGGGCAGCCGTATTGAGTTTTGACTACTGTCATACCTTTAACGACACTCCCAGGACTAAGATAAATCGATTGATGTAAGAATTATCAAAATCCGTCGACGTGTTCGGTTTATATAGTGACGCAAAGCAACACAAATACATACATACATACGTATATGCATACATACATACGTATATGCATACATAGGCCGATAAACACAATTCCATTTACATTTTTTTAATTATTATAATCTCTAATTTCATTATAAGCTTAAAGTATCTTGTTTTAAAAAAATATTTTCCCGAAGAAGCCGTACCAAGGGAGTGTCTTGTTTTTATAAAAAAAAACAAAAGGCCTTACGCTTAATAAAATTAAACAAATTATTATAATTTAAAATATTAATTAACTGCTCTTGCAAAAACCAGAATGTAAAACAAATTATGTTTGCTCATAAATAAAATTGTATACATATTTTAATTAAATACTGTTTGCATTTATTGTATTAAACTTAAATACCGGGTTATTAAAAATATAATAATTTATTCATTTTCAAAAGATATACATACGAGCATACGTTTACACATAATGTGAATTTGAATATATCCATACATTTATACATACCAACCGCACTTGTGCACAATCAAACATACATATGAAAGTGTGTACGAAATTTTTAATTAAACTGTTGTAATTACCTAAAACGAAAAAAAATTTAATAAATTCAATTATTATGTGATTTTACAAAAAGATAGAAAATAATTTTCTAAAAGTTCATTTAAATTATTTAAAATGTAAAGGGTATTCCAATAAGAGGTTCAATATGAATACATGGCTTGTGCTCAGTTCTTTTACTGACGTTTCAGAATTAAAGATGCATTTAACTATGTATTTACATATGTATATATCGAATTTCTTTTTAGTTCTTGTGGATTGACATTTACAAAACTAAAATATATATACAAATGAAGCAATACAAACAAATATTTTTGGTCTACAGTGGATAATCTACCTCTATATAAATTATGAAGCAAAATGCGAACAAAACTAAGAAACACTTTCTACAAATAGATTTTGACATCCAATTTAATTCGCCCCGTATACCACCTCATAAAATAATATCTCCTTAATTTCATGTTTCAGTAATACCTGATTTACATTAAGCATTTTTTTCATGAAATTAGTTGCATGAAAAATTTTTATTTTGCAATAGGAGGCCTGGAAGAGAAATTTATATCAAAAGCGTTACCCAAAATGCACCAGAGAATCATTCTACGTCCTTTTGTATATAAAATTCTCTTTTATATCGCTACAATTAGCAAATAGAAAAAGTTGCGTGCATCAAAATTCATGAAATTTCATGAAAAAATGCTTAATGTAAATCAGGTATAAGTGTTGCCATACTCAAAAAAACGCCTAGAACTTTTACGCTGATAAAAAATACTCAAGAAAATCAACAGAACATTTTGTTCTAAGTTTTAATATAGTAAACACTAATTTTATTGCAAAATATATAAATCGAAAAGTATTCGACTCAGGCGTTTTTTAAATAATAAAAAAAAACGGAATATTCGACATTCGAAAAATTAACATTTGGAAAAAACCGAGAACCGTATTGTGAAACACCGGGTTTTTAAACGGGTTGAAAAACCGAGTCGATCAACCTAGTTATAATAGAAGAAAAATTATTTTTTGGATTTATAACTTATTTTTTTAAACTTTTTGTTTTATTTTTTCTTATTATTTTGCCCCAAGTCATGCACTTTTTTGTGGGCTCACAAAGATTTGGGCCCTCGGGAGAAAATAGGTGTAAAAAATCGAATTTTAATTAAATTGTTTGCAATTTTGATCATGAATATTTTTGGATTTTATGTGTTCACAATTGTTGTTCTTTGTGACAAGAGCTTAAACTTAACCTCAGAAAGTACAACAAAATAAGATATCAGCCTGAGAAAATGCTTAAATGACACCGAGGACGCAAATCTTTGGGGCCCATTAAATAAGTGCATGACTTGGGGAGAAACTAGGAGACACACAGTGTAATATATCCAAAAATGAAATAAAATTATTAAAGAAGAAAATTATTTAGAAGTTAACTGTAAATCATGTTGAATTAACATGAAACACATTTGAAGCAAAACCAGCAATTTCCAACGTATGCAATGCCGTTCCCATAAAGTTGTTCGATAACACACAATTTTGTTGTATCGTCATTGTGACAGTTAAGTGTCCCATTCCTAAATAATGGCAATGCGGCAACATTTTGATATAATGACATTTTGATATCATGACAAATGTCATGATTTGTTTGAGCACTTATGAGACCTGGTTTTTCTTATCTTTTGTTAATTAATATTTATGCAAATGTATGATCGAAACATTGATGCATGATCAAAACATTATTTAGAAAATCTAAGAAACAGCAAAAAAAATGTTGAAAAAAGACCAGGGCTTAATAAGCACGCCACCAAAGGATTCTATTATACTCTACATTCCATTAGTTTTAAAAATCATGAACATTGAGCCCTAATTCCACTATAATTGCAGCCTGTGCAGTTTCCTTTTCATTTCTATCCCTATAAATGCTGCATAGATGATTCCATGCAGCCTCACGAGCCTCCAAAAGCTGAATTAGTTGTGTCGTCATGTCATTGCTTCCAGGGAGCTTGAAATTTCTCATACGATTTTGTGTTTTTTCTTGTACTTCTTTGTTTGCCGTACTTTCAAATTTTTATACCCACATGCACTTAAAATTATTTCGGTATGTACTCAATATAACAAAATATCCACACGCTGACATTTTATTTTTGTGTCTACAATTCCGCCAACTTGCTAGCACAACTCTCTACATCAGATGCGTAAAAAGTTTGTGAGGTAATGCCACACAATGAAAAATATCGGAAATGACAAAAGTTGCCACTGGTACACACTTTTTGATGTGTAAACATCTATACAATATAATCACAAATTTTTAGTAAGATCGTAAAGCGTTATTAAATCGGTGTGAGCTTTGTATGTGTGTATTAGTGTAATTAAACGAACAAGAAGTACAGAGAAACTTAACAGCTGCATAGAAATATACTCTACCGAATTTTAAAGCATACCTTTAGGAGCAATGTTAATTTAAATATAAATTGCTTGTGAAGTGTAATAGTGTTGCCAGTCGGGATAATTTTGTTAAAAAGTTGAAAAATATAAAATAAATAAAATAAATATAAACTTTTAAACAGTCGTTAAGCAGCTCTGGGTCGGGGAACATCTCTCGCGTCGACGTAATTATTTCTTAAGTGCGGTCAGGCTTGTGTGTGTTGTTTGGCCTTCGAGAGTTTTTCGTCTCGCTCGCACTGGTTGACTGATCTGTCACGGATAACCGTATAATCTTGCGGTTTTTTGTGGAATTTCTTTAACAACCACGTTGCCTACTTCCTATGTGAAAGCATAGGTCGTGTACAGTCAGTCACAAGACCTTTTAAAATACTGTTAATACCATCTTTGGCATATGGTCTACGTTACTCCGCCCATATTTGTGCAACACCATATTATGCAAATTTACTTTGCATTAATATGCTTAATAAATAAATAAATAAATAAACTTTTAAATAAAAGAGCATTTTAAATGTCAAATATTTATTTAATATTATATTATAACATATCTTCATAACGTACTGTTGCCCTACACTGAAGCTAGTGCACTACAATTGGGTAACATTTTATTTTAGTTACCATAAGCCAGTATTAAGAAAAAAATATTCATTACTAGATGTTTACACATATTTCCTGTGCTCGGACTCACATTGTTTTTTTTTTCTTGCGATGTCACAATATGCCATAGAGTGTACTCAATAAATAAATTATTTTTCAGCGTGAAGTCGCTGCAACTCTATAAAAGACTAGAACGTTTAACAAAATGAAGTCAGTTGCAAAATTGACGCCAAAACCAACGAAAATGCATAAACATTTATTATATTGCTACGGAAATGGCCGTCAACAGGGCTAATGCAACGTTACGCAAAAATATTCCAACAGGGTTAATGCAAAGAACTATCGAGAATATTTGCAAAAGGCTAAATGCACATGCGTAGCACATACAAGGATGATTAAGCGTGTACAAGCATCAAAAATGAAAAAGCGTCTGCTTATTACAACGAAACAAATATACGCTAGTAAGCAACCATGTTGATGAGATTGTCTAGTGACTTTGTGCGAAGTATAAAAGGGGCGACGACGCATCTGCTGGCAAGTTAGTTGATAGCATTCTGTGTTTTGTAATACAGCAGTGAGTTGATAGTTGAGTCTGTGCTTTGAATACTTCAGTTGAGTTGGTAGTTGTTTAAGAGACTATAGTGACAGTATATAGTGAGTCAGTCTATAACGCAGTTAAAATCTGTCGTTGAGACTATTGTTAAGTCTTGCTGTCTTCAGTGAAGATTAAAGGGAACAACACAGCTGATAGACGTGCGGAAGTAAGGCCAGCTAGTTCTTTTTGGTGTATCAACTGTGAGTGTAGCCAGACAATTGTTATTGTTGTATCAACGGTGAGTGTCTGCAGAATCAGTCTCGATTAAGGCGAATAGCAGACAAAAGGGGTACTACAGAATACTAGCGCAGCCAGTTTAAGGGACGTGCAGATGCTCGTAGAACAGCGATGAAGGCGCAGTGGTAACCAGTTGTGAATATTTAGGTATTTACGGTTTTAGGAGTATATTTAAGCTCTTGATTAGGGATTGGTAAATCGATTTCGATTCCAATCAAAAATCGATTTTCTGTTTAAGAACTTCGATTTTTCGCAATTGAGTTTATGTCGGCGATTTTATGCTGAAATCGATTATTGGGCTATTTAAATCGATTTTTTTTATTATTATAAAAATTTTGGCAATTCTAATATTTAATAAAACGCGTTTGTAATAAATCCCAACATGTACGAAATCAAAAGAAAATATTTTCAAATCCCTGCGACATCAGTGCCTTGTGAAAGATTATTTTCTAAGGCTGGCTTAATAGTAACTTGGCAAAGAAACAGGCTAAGCAGTCATCACATAAATCAACAACCTTTTTTTTATAAAATCTTAGTGTATAAGATAGGTTTGGTAACTAAAGCTATTCATCCTCATTCGGTAAATTTTTGACGACATCAACGTCAAGACAATATCAAAAGACTACACTTAATTTCTATGAAAACTATAAAACAGCAAGACGCTTTTAAAAATAATCAATTTCTGAACAAAAATAGTACGTAAGTGTCATTTGACTTTGATATTGTCTTGACATTGATGTCAACAAGTAGTTGTATAATAAAAGTGGTTAGTAAAACAATATTTAAACTAATAATCCTTAGAAATAATTTTTGTGTAACCTTCTCTAAAATTTTCACACTTTTAGTTTGCCCAGTTTTGCTGTTTCTTTTGCTACGAAAAATTTCTGCAGTAAAAATTTTTTCTTAAGCGGTTTTAAGATCGATTTTAAAATCGATTTTCATGTACATGATTAATCGATGCCAAAAATCGAAATTTCAAAAGTTGATCGAAAAATCGATAAATCGATTTTTGAAGACATTTATCAATCCCTACTCTTGATTATATTAGTTTAAGTGTATTTGTAAATAAAATTGGTATCATTCCTAAGCCTAAGCAAATCTTCAGCTCCACGGAAAATAATTTTTAACAATATGTTAAAAAACAATAAATTTTGATAAATATGTGAGCTAAAATACTAATAAGGCTTTGGAAATTATACACACTTACACTTATATATATATGTATATAAATACACAAAATCATTTAAAACTCCAATAGAAATGAAAAAAAAAATTCGAAACAAATCACTTGAAACTTAAAAACCATATCAAAATTGTTTTTAAAATTCCCTCGCGCCATGCAAAAAAAAACTTACATAAAGTATTTGAGATTACAAATACTAAATGTACACAATGAACAATATACGAAACATTAAGTAAAAACTGCTAAACATCTTCGCTAACAACCAAAGTCGGGCGATGTATGAGAAGTTATTTCTGTAAATCATTTTTTATTTTTAATATTATTAAAACTTTAAAATTTTGCATTTATTGCAATATAAATTTATTTTTATCAGTTAAGAGAATTTATGCTTTCAAAAATTCTAGACTTTTCAAACTAAAAACGTGCCTAAACAAATTTAAGTTTTCCCTTTAAATACAATTTCTTTTGCAGAAACTTAAAAGTTGTAAATAATTTACATAAATTTGTCATTTTAGCCAACAATAATAACTCCATTTTATACCCTTTCTTACACAACCCTTTTATTTATTTAGTTTTTTGGGCAAAACAAAAAAATCACTGCCAAACTATATTGAAAGAACTTTTATTAAAGCAAAGTTTATGGGTAATTCATGATAAATAGACCATTACAAAAGCCATTAGGAAAATAAATATATATTTTTTTCTATTTTCACTAGATTCCTTTTATTTCCAAGCGAATGGCCGATTTAATTTCTTTAACTGTGCCAAAACTAATAAAAATAAAGTTTAGGGTTGTTATAATTTTTGCATGTTAAAAGTCTCTAACTATTATTACGAACAAAAGGCAAGTCACAGGTGTGTCAGTTTTCGTAAAGTCATATTGGCAACGTAATAAAACTGAAGAAATGTTTTTTTCTATAAAATTAAATAGAAAAGAAGTAAACCTTTAAAAACTAAAATTTATAAATTCATATAAACATACGAGTATTTTATAATTTCATATACTCGTTTTTTAGCAATGTTGCATAAAATATTTTATGGCAGTTTATGCAACTCAATTAAAACTTCACGTCTGCCTGGATTGTCTTTGATAAATGAAATGAAATTTTATAGTGTTACTCAAGCGGACGTTTCAACCGTTTGTTATGTGTCTTCTTGTGGTCTTTCATATTTAAACTGTTCCCCTTAAAATATGCTTTAGTTTGCGAACTAGTGTTCAAACATGTTGAAAGTTTGAAGTTGTGTTGCATAAGCGCATGTCTGGTTTTGATGAACATACTCTTGAGTTTGTATTTGTAATAGATTGTGGAACTTATTTTTATGGTTCATGAATTTGCTAAATAAGAGTAAGTAATTTGAGCATGCATGAATGTGAGCCGCCAGTAAATGTAGTTTTATTTTAAAATTTTGAGCGATAACCAACGAAATCAAATATTTCACAAAATAACAACTTTCTAACTACAGACAAGTTCTGGTATAATGAACGATATAAAATCAGGCCCATTCGTTATACCGAAGAATTCGTTATATCGCTAAGATTTTTTTCATGTGTTACTTTAATTATTATTATTGTAGATATGATACAATACAATAAAAAGAATGAGGATAATTCATTTTCAAATACGCTTTGGTAATACAAACTAAAGGAATCACATTTTTTCTGCATTTACATTGCTGCTGTAGATTTTGTTTAATATTTTTTGCCGTTCGTTATACAGGGCACACATTTATCAAAATATTCGCTATACAATATAGAACAAAATCTTAAGAAATATGTTCCATGAAAGTTTTTGTTTTTTTTATTTTGCGATTTTTTCTTCATCATTCGTTATATCCAATATAAAATTGGGCTAGTATTCGCTATATAAGGTTGTTAATGTAAAAAATTTGAACGTTCGTTATATCGGATTTTCGTTAAAGCGAGATTTGTTATACCGAGATTTGCCTATATTGATTCTGGCCGAGTAGACCGTAATAATAAATAAACAAATACATTGCAGTCAGAGTCTCATATAAAAGAAGCTTAAAGTTTGTTGAATAGTCGGACTAGTAAATTGTTTAATTAACATTTTTACAATGCATGCATTCGATGAGTTGTTATGAAATAACATGCGAATTATTTTTGTGTATCATATTAACTCTTCTCTGTATGGTTGGGTTTTGTTCACTTTTTAACCTTTAACTGGTAAGTTAAAATTTTGGGACATACCTTATGAGGAGTTGTTAAGTTTTACCCCTTCGAATTTTCACAAAAATTTTTAATAAACATCATTTTGTTTGGATTATTTTTTTTTATAAATAAGCGAAAAATTGTTTATTAAAAAAATTTATTATGTATTTGGTAAAGCACCAACGAAATGCATATAGACATAAAATTCATTTAAAATTGATTGAAAAGATTTTAAGTGCAACGAAACAGGCACTTCAATATACAAGAGTTTAAAAGTTCTACAAAATAGTTTGTCATACTGTAATTCTGCCATTAACCTCTGAATGCACCAAATCTTTAAATTAAGCTTACGTATCGGAAATAATTTAGAACTTAAATTGTCTCCTATGATTTGCTTCTCAAAATTAAAGTCTATATTACTGAATTTGGAGTATGTAAATACTACCGAATTCACACCATGAAATTGCAGAAACAGAATTTTGGAATAATTTAAATTTCCTACTAGAAGATGATTAGAAAAGTGTGAGAGACTTGGCAGCAGTTTGGAGAAATATTATTTTTAACCCAATCGATTCTCCAACAATCTTATTAGCAAATAAAAAAAAAGTTTCATGCAACTAAGTTAAAGATAAATTTCATACTGCAAGTTCAGCCTATGAAAATTTTTCAGCAATGTATTTTTCGATTTAATAAGCAAATCAAATAAAAACCAAAATTAACTCAAATAGACTTGGGCCGCACACATACACTAGTTAAATTTTCAAATAAGCTGATGTTCAAACCCGTTTAAATTGCAAAGGTTTGATCAAAAATTAAATAGTAAAAGAGTTCGTCCCAAGCCGAGTTCAATATAGACTTGTTTTAGACTAGACTTGAATCGAACTCATTCACTAGTTCCTTTTTGACACGAACCTATGATCGAACCCATGCAATTTCACCCTAGACTTGGATCGAACTCATTCACTAGTTCCTTTTTGACACAAACCAATGATCAAATCCATGCAATTTCAGCCTAGACTTGTATCGAACTAATTCAGTAGCTCATTTCTGACACAAAGCAATAATCAAACCAATGTTATTTAAATGGGTTTAATCATTGGTTTGCGTCAAAAACGAGTCACTGAAAGAGTTCGATGCAAGTCTTGTTCAGCTGGTTGTTTAAGACACAAACCTATGACCAAACCTATTAGACTTGTATCGAACTATTTCAGTAATCCATTTTAGACACAAGCCGTTTATCAAACCTATGCAATTCAAACGGCTTTAATAATAGCTTTGTATCTAGAGTTGTGTCCAACAGCGCATTTTGAAATAATTTAAGAGCGTTCGAATCAAAACCATTTAATTTACATTGATGTTTTTGACTTGGCTTGTGTCCAAAAGAACGAACTATTTAAAGAGTTCGATACTAGACTTGTATATAGAATAGGACTGCCTGAATGAGTTCGATTTAAAACTACTTCTATCAACAAAATAATTCGATACCAGTCTATTCGATACAAGTCTATTCGGTACAAGTCATAGGTTTGTGTCTAAAACGAATGACTGAATGAGTCGGACTTAGCTCTACTGTGAAACGAGTTACTGAACGAGTTCGATACAAGACTAAACCCCATAGACTTGGGTTGAACGTATCCACCGATTCATTTTACATGAGTTTGATCATAGGTTTTTGTCAGAAAAGAATCGACTAAGTGCATTCGACCCAGATCTACTACAAACAATTATCTGTAGACTTGCATCGAACTCTTTCAAAGGCTCGTTTAAGACACAAATCTTTCATCAAACCCATATAATTTAAATTAGAATTGGGTCGAACTCGTTCACTAGTTCATTTTTGACACAAACCAATGATCAAACTCATGTAATTTAAATGTGTTTGATCATTAGTTTGTTTAAATATGAACTAGTGAACGATAGACTTGGGTCGAACTCGTTCACTAGTTCATTTCTGCCACAAACTAATTAAATTACATGGGTTTGATCATTGGTTTGTGGCTAAAATGAACTAGTGAATGAGTTCGACCCAAGTCTACTAATTTAAATGGGTTTGATTTTAGGTTTATGTAGAAAACGAGCTAGTGAAAGAGTTCGATATCGGTCTACTAGAGTTGTGCCCTACAGTTCTTTTTGAACTAGTTCGCTCGTACTCAATTCAAAAGTTGTTTCAAACCCATTAAATTTACATTAATGATTGTTACCGAACTTGTGTCCAACTGCTCCTTTTATTTCAAAATAGCTGTTGAACACAACTCTCTTTGTGACTAAAACGACCGACTGAAAGAGTTCATTCAGCCCAACAATAAAATAATTCGAAAAATTTTCTTTACGAATGGAATTAGTACAATTTCACGCCTTTTAAATGAATAATTTGCCACAATCGAGAAGTTCGTGGTGACTGCGAACTGAAGCACCAATTAAAATTTCTATCAATTTCCCAATTGCTACAACATAGAACGTAAAATGTCAAATAACATAAGAGCACAAATAAGCTTTCTTTTCATTTTCAAGAATGTTCAGTTACTTGTCCCAATTTTAACTTAAATTTTAATACGGCTGCTAATTTTAAATGCAATGTTTAATTAAGTTTGTGTTGTTATATTTTTTAAAAGTTGTTTAAAATATATATTAAAAAAATCATATTAAAAACTGTAGGCATACATATTTCTAAATATTTAATAATAATTGCAGAACATAAAAAAAAATTTAAATCACTAGAAAATAATAAAACTAAAACATGACTTAGCACCTGTCAAACTGGCACTCTAGAAGTGCTTAAAATCCGTCCAACATCCGTCCGTCCGTTATAAACTTGCAGTAAACTCGCAATTTAGAAATAAAACTAAAAACTGTTGTTTTTTTCCCATTAAACTGGAAACTGGTATAGAATATCACAAAAAAGTTAAATGTGAACAAATTAAACATAAACACTTTGGGTTCCTCACACACATTTCTTTTTTTTTTCGACAACTCAAAATACCGCAATAGGATGGATTTTATGACAAAAACCTGCTACCACCATCGCCTCTTGGCCAGTGAGTGAGTGAGTGAGTGACCGGTGTGGTTGTTGTAATGGCCATTAAACAAAATTAATTTCTTTTTTATTTTTTAATGGAGACACACACAAACATTTTCTACACAGAATATCAGTTTACAAAGTGACTAGAAATGCGGCTACAAAATTTATTTTAATTCAACCTACAAAATGTGTGAGCATGCAACTCAAAAGGATAAGATTGTGTCAGAAAATGGTTTTAAAATGCAAAACTCATGTGTAACAGTTCCTTTATGAGTGCTTATGTGTGTGTGTGTGTTTTTCTTTATAAAAATTTTGTGTAATTCAAATTGATTTATAGAAATTATTTAATTAAATTTCTATTTCTCATGCGAATATTTTGTGTGTGTGCTTTGTTGCCCTGAGTCGTTGTGTTACAAAGCCCAACCCAAGATGACATATTTTCTTGACTTTTGGGTTTTAGTTTTCAACTACAACACATTTACTTCTATTTTTATATTAAGGTATATATTTTTTTTTCTTTTACTTTTTTTACGTTGTTTATTTGTTAAATTAAAATCCAGATGAATTGTGTGGTTGTGGCACGTCAGAAACATTTCACAGACACACATCAAACAAATTTCCAAATATTTAGAAACATTAGATTGAAGCCTAAAAGTATTTTGTTTACTCGGAAATAAATAAAATATTGTTTACTTAAACAAACTATTTTTAAAAATTATGATGACTTGTCACACACACACACACACACACACACACACTCATACATGCATATTTGTATGCATTAAATTTTGTTGCAATGACGACGATGAACCATAATTTGTGGAAATAATTCACAAATACTTCAAAAGATACGCATTTCAAATACCAACATTAGCAATTCCTAAAAAGCTTATCCGATTGCCATAGAGTTATGTATACTCACACCAGAAATAGAAATAATATAGAAGTTTGAATTTCGAGATTGAGAGTCTGAACACAATTTAACGATTATTTATTCCGGTGCGGTTTTCCATACGATTTTGAAGTAAAAAAAACCGCAGTGCGGAACGGAATTAAATTAAAATCTATTTTATTTACATTGCCGACTTTCTTATTCTTTCAATTTTTGATACTCTTTCTCTTACTGATGTTGACGTAGTGTTTTGAATAATTGACGGTGTTCACAACCTTATTGTGAATAAAAAACATGATTTTGAAGTTCCAGCATTTTTGCCATGGGGTATAAAAGTTTAAAAAATATATCAAATATATCTGCGAATAAATAAAATGTTGCACAAAAAAATTAATAAAAATTTAAACCAACAATGACAAGTATTGCTGACGCCGTCTTTCGTTCGTTGTATTATGTTTATTTTTCTCTCACGCAACGAGAAATCGCACCGCACCGCAAACATTGTATTTAGACTCTCAGTGATTTTGCCCTTTCAATGAGTTCAATTTGGGCTTGTCGTTGCCAGATTTTATGGCAGGTATTTATGGGAACTAAAATCCTGTTTACGATGTTCTGAAAATTTATTTATTTCTACGTTAGTTTTTGATGCACTGAAATAATTTTTTATAAAGTTAAAAATGTAATACAACTATTAGAATTATGTTCTTTCATAAAAAGCGATAATGCTGATTTAGAGCAGGTACACAGGTGAGGAGTTCTTCCTTCTCTTTTTCATCTAGAAATTTTTAGCAAAAGTTTTTATAGAGGAGTTCCATCTGTTTACCATGGGGGCCAAAAGGGCAGTGTCCCGTGATAACTAACACTATGTCTCATGTTTTTGTCCGCAGAAAATTAAGTAACAGTGAGATTAATTTTTTGTTGCTAAATGACCCTAATATTTTTGCTGTGAAATAGAGCTGGATCCAACTCGTTCAGAAGGTCATTTTAGACACAAAACTCATGCTCAAACTCATCTAATTTAATTGATTCTGATCAAAGGTTTGTGTCTAAAATAACCAACTGAACGTCTTAGAAGGAGTTGGATCCAGCTCTGCTGTGGAACACGTTGGCTCATTATGCTAGACTTGGGTCAAGAATTGGGTCGAACTCATTCAGTCGGTCGTTTTTGACACAAATCAATGATCAAAAGCATATAATTTAAATGGGTGTGATCATTGGTTTGTGGCTAGTGAACGAGTTCGACCCAAGTCTAGTTGTGTCCAACAGCTCTTTTTGAACTAGTTTGAGAGCGTTCGAATCAAAAGTGGTTTGAAACCCTTTTATTTTACATTCTAGTTGTGTAAGAACTTGACATTATAAACTTTTACACTAAATAAAATGTTTACATGTTTTCTTTAATTTATTACAAAAAAGTCAAGATCTCCATTGCCAACGTCTTACACCAACAGGCTGTCTTATCCAACAGAACAAACTAGTTCAAAAAGAGCTGTTGGATACAACTCTACTACACTTGTATCGAACGCTTTCAGTAGATCGTCTTAAACTCGAAGCTTTAATCAAACCTATGTAATTTTAATGGGTTTTATTAAAAGTTTGCGTCTAAAATGCGTTAATGAAAGGGTTCGATACAAGTCTACATTATGCCATCCATTTTATAGAGCTGGATACAAATCATCCAAACTCGTTCAGTCGTTCGTTTTAGACACAAACCAATAATCAAACCCATCTTATTAAAATAAGTCTTATCAAAGGTTTGTGTCTAAAATAATCGATAAAATGAGTTCGAACCAGCCAAAAGCCCTTGCTGAAGGTATTTAAAAGGATGTCACAGAAGTTGTCAATAAGTCCGTTCTGAAGTTTGTTTGGTAAATTTGCAATATTGTTAAATTTCCAATGATGTGGCATCATCATCACGCAGCACGTAGGGTGATGTTGGAAAAATTCACCAGTCTTTGAAGGGATTTACGGGGATTAGCTTACGTTAATAATGCGATAATAATATATTTTCTTTAAATATTACAAATTAGTATTTTTACGCCATTTATTTTAATTTTGTGTAGAATTTATGCATTTATTTATTTTATTTTTTCGAAAGAAATATTCGTATGAGTATTTTTGTCTCAATTCGGAGAATATGAATACGAATATCTACAAATGGTCAAATATTCGGAAATTCCAATACGTATACAAATATTTGTTCATCATTGTTCATTAGGAATATAATGACAGCTTTATTACTCTTGGTCTTAAATCAAATATGTAGAACAAATAATCGATGCGATCATAGCAAATTTGCTTATTTTTTATTGCAGCTATTTCAGCTTGAAGTAAAGTTGCGTCCAATTAGACTTGGGTCGAACTGGTTCACTAGTTAATTTTTCCCACAAACCAATGATCAAACTCTTGTAATTTAAATGGGTTTGATCATTGGTTTGTGGAAAAAATTAACTATTGAACGAGTTCGACCCAAGTCTACGTCCAACGGCTCTTTTTGAACTAGTTCGTTCACGTTCCAAGCAGAAGTTGCTTCAAACCCATTTAATTTACATTGACGTATTTGATAAGACTTGTGTCTAACAGCTTACTGTAGTTTAAAAGAGCTGTTGGACATAACCTACAATCATTCGGCCGCCGAAGAGGTATTTTACCCCCGAATACAGGGTTGTCACATAAGCCGATTTCTCGCCGAAAGTGGCGATTCTTATGGCAATCAATGATGGCTATTTTTTTAACAAAATTAAACTTCAAAATTTTTGTAATTCAGAAAAATTTGTTTGTTAGGTGGTGGGGGGGAAGCAGTTTAAAAAAATAAATCAAAACAAAACTCGTCTGAAAAATATTAAAACAATTTGATTTTCATGATTTTTATCAAATTAACTATAGTGATTAATGCGTTTTGAATTTGGATGCGAAAAATTTCCAAGAAATAATTTTTGTTTTGTCGATTTTATTTCTGCGGAACAAATGCCATTTAGCGAAGCAGCTCCAAACAAAATAAAAAGTAGCCTATGGGATAGAAAATTGAAAAATTAGAAGAAAATATTATAAAAAAAGGTGGCCTATTTTCCGTCTTATGGGGCTCTGAACTTTCTATAGAAAACTTCCAAAAATCTCAACAAAAAAATTTTCTTATAGCATCGCAGAGGAAATTAAAAATATAAAAAAAAATTAACTAAAAACATTAGGTGCGACCCTTATTTCTTGAAATATTGGCATTTAAATTTTTCATAGACGATTGTGATTATTTGGAGCTGCTTCACTAAACTGTATTTAAGCCCTGCTTTTGGCGATTTTCTGCTTAATTTTTATACAATTATTTTATAAAAATTTATATTAATAAAAGTTTTATATAAAAAGAAATTTTTTATCAAATATAGATTAAGAAAAATAACATAAAACTGGTTTTGGCGATTTTTAAAATCAATTTGGCGAAATAGGTCGGAAAAATGTAACCACCAAATTATTCAAAAATTATAAAAAAAAAAATTTTTTTTCGAAAACTTGTTAATATCTATTTTTAAACTTAAATTGCAACCACGTGTCTAGTAATATATATGTATTTTAATCTAATTATGTATGTATATACATAAGTATGTGTGTATGTTGCATCCCAGCATACCATTATCGGAGCGCTCTTATATATGAGCTCATATATGAGCGATTTTATGAGCTTCTGTGAGTGTTTCCTGCGTGCATATTTCTGAGCTCATAAACGATCGATTTTATGACTTTCTATGAGTGTTTCTTGCGTGTAAATTTCTGAGCTCATAAACGATAGATTTTATGTGATTTTTATGAGTAATTTCTGCACGCTGCCATATAACGGTAAATTCCAGCTAAGCAGAAGAAAGAAGTTACACAAATTGATTCAGTAGTGAATATTTTTGGAAGCGTAAAGACAAAATTGTGAGTTATTTTATAATAAATATAAAAATAATACATAATTAAAATAATGAAAATAGCAAGCTTAAAAGAAAGCAAATTAATAATAAGTGAACTTCGTTCAAATAAATTAAGTAAAGAAAATCCAGCATGTAATATTAAAAATAAAAAGAGTCATAAAATACTCTTTTATGGATAAAATTTAGAGCTCTTTCATGAGTGACCAGTTTATTGGAAAAAGTCACTCAAATATGAGCGTTTTATGACTTTTTATGATTATTTTATGAACTCATTATGAGCGTCAGCGTTCCGACAAAAGAGTCTTTATGAGCTCATTTAGAGCGCATATGGTAAGCTGGGAAACTACTCTTTTATGCATAAAATTTAGAGCTCTTTCATGAGTGACCACTTTAGTGGAAAAAGCCACTCAAATATGAGCGTTTTATGACTGTTTATGATTATTTTATGAACTCATTATGAGCGTCAGCGTTCCGACAAAAGAGTCTTTATGAGCTCATTTAGAGCGCATATGGTAAGCTGGGAAACTACTCTTTTATGCATAAAATTTAGAGCTCTTTCATGAGTGACCACTTTAGTGGAAAAAGCCACTCAAATATGAGCGTTTTATGACTGTTTATGATTATTTTATGAACTCATTATGAGCGTCAGCGTTCCGACAAAAGAGTCTTTATGATCTTTGGGATCTTTGTATGAATGTATTTATCTAGAGAAGATCTTTGGAGTAGTTTGTGCAAAGAGTTTTGCTTACAAAACTTTCTTTTTCTTTCAAATAACTTTTTTAATGTTGTCTAATATTTTATGATCACTTAAAACAGAAATACATAAACCTATTTATCAACATCAAAAAAATATGTTAACCAATAAACTACAATTATGTTAAGGCTTGTGGTCAAGCTGAAATTTATTTATTTTGTGGCCGGTAGACGCTGTTGTAATTCTCGTTCACATTTCCCTGCTACATACAGTTTTAGTAGAATATTTAATTTAAAAGCTCCGCTGGCTCATAATGCCATTCATTCGGAATAACAGAAATATAAAACAATTTTCGTAATTCTTTTTTTTTTACCATAAAAAAAACAGTTGCTTAGAAATGCGGCCACAAAAAAAACGACATGATCCAAGAAAAGAAAAACATTATAACGACAAACGAAATTGTGAGGATTATTAACAAATTAGCACACATAATATTTGTAACCCATTGTGTTTATAATAAATTGTATTAATAATGTCGACTGAGTGACTGCCACCACCAACCAACCAACCAAGTTGGCCTTATTGGACTTACAAATAACAACAAACATCTCTGGGCTTCGCACTACTAATGTTGTTTATTTGTTAATTTATTTGTTGTTGCCGTTGTTGATTATGCAAATTAAAGAAAAGAAAGACGAAAAAAAAACAAGAAATAGTAATTTACCACCTTGTGGCACGTTACATGGCAATATTTATGATTTACACTGTATGTAAGTATGTTGAAAGATACGTCAACAATATTCGTATAATTTTTGTTTGGCTGTTAAATCCATTCGCAATAGTAAATAAAATGGTCTTCATTAGTTAATCAAGCAAAACAGTAAAATAAATAAGTAAAACATTTAATGGAATTGAAGGATTTTTAGAGTCTTATAAGTCAAAGAATGTAAGAAAAATATTTTTTAGCTTTTCCAAAGAGAAGTTTCCCTTTGAAAATTATTCTCTGTTGCTTGACTTTTGCTTAAGACTGTCAAACTGAGATAAACGTGCGTACCATAAAATAAATACAAAGTCATAAATATGCCACACTTATGTATATTATACGCTCAGTTAAATACAGCGACAACTATAGAAGTTTTTGTTTTCATTAAGAAGTTGCTTATAACTCTCAGAAAACAATCTTTTTTATTTGTTATAACACAAAACTAAAATGCAAAGGCCAGCAAAATTAATTTGTCAGAAAAGAAAAGATCAAAAAAAAATTTGTTTAAATTAACAAGAAATTATCATCTATGTTATGTTAAATGTTAACATTTTTAATGAAAATAAAATAAAATTTTATAACTTTATGCAAAAAAGGCCACCATAATTAACAAAAAAAAAAAAAATAAAGATATGAAAATTTTACAGCTCAAGTCAATATTTATGATTAAAAATAAATAATCTTAGTTAACAATTAGTGTTTGCTGTTTTTCTCAGTTTATTGCTAGTTTGACCTATAAACAACATCATACTCAGTAAAGAAATAGTAAAATAAATTAACAAGCTGTAAAAATAATTTGCATTATTTGCCATGAATCCTCTTTGGCTTTTATCAAGGCAAGACAATCTTTAAAAATCCAAAATTTTTTTAATTAAAATATATTTAAATTTTTTTATTATATTTTATAATGAAGAACACAAATGCAACAAACAAATTTATTGAATCAGATCAAATGATTATTTAGAAATATTTGCCCGTATTGTGTATGTCGAGTCGTATATTCGCCTGAAAAAAAAAATTATTTTGGGCTTTTTTACTAAAAATTTTTTTTTTTTCAATTTTTAACTCTGGAACCATAATTTTAATTTCTCTGTTTTTTAATACTAATTTATTTATTTCTAAAATATGGAATATTTAATTGCCAAACAAATAAATAGTTTTATTTAATTGCATAGTTTTATTAATCAGAAAATGTTTGAGTTTCCAGGGCTGGAGCAATGATTTTTATATTTATAATCTTTTATACCAAACTCTTTCTTACTAAAACAAAAAGAATATTTAATTTTTAAACAAAAAAATAATTTGACTCAGTTAGCTTTAAAAAAATTAGGTTTTCCGACCCTGGAATCATCTTTTAAATTTTTTCCGATTATACTTATTATACTTATCTTTATACTTATCTAGTTATTTAAAAAAAATATATATACTAAGTAAAGAAAGAAGAAAATAAAAAATTAAGTTCTATTTAGTCACAATTTTCAAGTTTTCCACCTCTGGAGCTGTAATTTTTATTTTTCTAATTTTCGATACCAAACTTTTCGTTCCAAAACATAAAATTTATTTAATTTATAAAGAAAAAGAAACAAATTAATTAAACCTAGTTACATCACAAAAAGTGTGAGGTTCCCAACCCTGACGTCATCCTTTTAGATTTTTCTGATTTCTTACACAAATATATTTCTATTAGAAATATAATAATAATAGATATGTTTAACTTATAGAGAAAAAGTTAAAATTATTTTTAGTAGGTTATTTTTATATAACAAAATAATTTTAAGTTTTCCAACTCCGTAAACGTGTTTTTTTACTTTTTTAAGTATTTTTTTTATTTCTAAAAAATTTTTTACCTACTGAAACATGATATAAGTTTATTTAAAAAGAAACAAAACATTAATTTTAGGTAGTTACTTTTATATGGCAAAAGCAAATTTAGATTTTCCAGCTCTGAAACCAGCTGTTTGATTTTGCTGATTTTCAATACCAAATCCATTGTGGAGCATTTCTGATATACCAATGTAAGACCGAAGTCTCTAAATTTTCTGGAAGTTTCGGAAAACCGTTGAACGTGAACATCAGAAGGATGGACGGACGACAGACGGACATCGCTTATTTGATACATATATACTTTATGGGTCGTATATGTACATATTTATATTCTAGAAATTACACACGGAATGACAAACCATTTTTGTGAAGGCTATAAAAAGACGGTTGTCAGATCTTACAGTATTGTTAATAAAATTTGCTAAAAATTTCTTACAACCGTGTGAAAAGGTAGTTTTTGTCTGACATCAGAAAAAACGTAAACAGTCCATTGCAAGACTAGCAGCTGACAATAAATTTTCAGACATCTTACAATCGTGCGAACACATTGTAAAATTATTGCCAGATATTTGTCAGACATTGTAATCTTGTCTCATGTGCGTAGTTTTTATGGGCAACACTGCGCAACACTTAATTTTAAAGAAAACAAGTAAGAGTGCTATATTCGGCTGTGCCGAATCTTATATACCCTTTACCAAAGTGCGTTTATGTAGTATAGAGATACATACATAAGCACAGAGATATGTAGGAACATATTAATTTTGTGAAAAAATTCATATTTTTTTCTCTAGTGCAATTTTCAGGTTTTTGGCATAATATTTAATTTGGTGCTTTTTAAATTTTGGCGATTTATTTTATTTTGCTGATATTTTTAGTTTTGGCGATTTTTTTCATATAGGCAATTTTTTTCTTTTGGCGATTTTTGCGGGTTTTTGTCATTGTGGAAATTTTTTTGTTTTGACACTTTTTTCTCATTTTGGCGATTTTTTTCGGTTTTTGGCGTTTTTTTAATTTTGGAGATTTTTACCGATTTTTTTTCATATAAGCGATTTTTTTAATTTTAGGCGATTTTTTTTCATATAGGCATTTTTTTTTTGTTTTGGCGATTTTTTTTTGGTTTTTAACGTTTATTTCATTTTGGCGATTTATTTTCGTTTTGGCGATTTTTTTAGATTTGGCGATTTTTTTTCGTTTTGGCGATTTTTTTTTATTTTAACGATTTTTTTCACTTAGGCGATTTTTTTGAATTTTTGGCAATTTTTTTTCACATAGGCAATTTTTTTTGGTTTGGTGATTTTTTTCGGTTTTTGGCGTTTTTTTTATATTTGGCGATTTATTTTCGTTTTGGGGATTTTTTTTGGATTTTGGCGATTTTTTTCATTTAGGCGATTTTTTTTAATTTTTGGCAATTTTTGTTCATATAAGCAATTTTTTTTGTTTTGGCGATTTTTTTCGGTTTTTGGCGTTTTTTTCAATTTTGGCGATTTATTTTCGTCCTGGCAATTTTTTTTTAATTTTTGGCGATTTTTGTTCATATAAGCATTTTTTTTTGTTTTGGCGATTCTTGCGGATTTTTGTCATTGTGGGAATTTTTTTTTGGTTTAACACTTTTTTCTCGTTTTGGCGATTTTTTTCGGTTTTTGGCGTTTTTTTAATTTTGGCGATTTTTTTTCATTTTGGCGATTTTTTTGATTTTGCCGATTTTTTTTCAAATGAGCGATTTTTTTTAAATTTTTGGCGATTTTTTGTCATATAGGCAATTTTATTTTGATTTGGCGATTTTATTTCGGTTTTTGGCGTTTATTTTAATTTTGACGATTTATTCTCGTTTTGGCGATTTTTTTTGATTTTGGCGATTTTTTTTCATTTTGGCGATTTTTTTCGTTCTGGCGATTTTTTTAAATTTTTGGCGATTTTATAATTTTCGGATTTTTTAGTTTGACCGTTTTTGAAAATTTCAAGAGTTTAACTCTTACAGTTTCCAAGATATAGCAATTTGTCAAAATTACATAGTCAAAATTTCATTAACTGATGGACCACCCTTTAATTTAAATTTTTTTAATCTTAGTGTTAATTGTTGTAGCCTATATAAAAATACACTAATTTTACAAATTTCAAGTGTCAATATACAAATGTACATACAATTGTATGTATATTACATGGGATTTTAAAAGTTTTCGTCACTAATTTTGGAACACCCTTTAATTTTTAGCTTTTATATATTTGTTGTTGTAGCGACCAAAGTTCTACATACACTGTCCAAATTTCAGACCCGTAGCTTTTACCGTTCCTGAGAAAATAACCATCTTCCTAAAACATGAAATATGTTTAATTATTAGGAAAAAAGTTTAAGTTTTCCAACCCTGGAAACGTTTTTTAATTTGTTAAATATAAATTTTTTTTCTAATTATAAATACCAATTTTATTCATACCGAAGTATAAAATAAGTTAATTTAATAAAAAAGTAATAAAAACTTGTTTTCGGTAGTTATTTTCTATGGGAAAATAGAGTTTGAGTTTTCCAGCTCTGAAACCGTCCGCGATTTTTGAAAATTTTTGGCGATTTTATAATTTTCGGATTTTTTAGTTTGACCGTTTTTGAAAATTTCAAGAGTTTAACTTTTACAGTTTCCAAGATATAGCAATTTGTCAAAATTACATAGTCAAAATTTCATTAACTGATGAACCACCCTTTAATTTAAATTTTTTTAATTTTAGTTTTAATTGTTGTAGCCTATATAAAAATACACTAATTTTACAAATTTCAAGTGTCAATATACATATGTACACACATACATACAATTGTATGTATATTACATGGGATTTTAAAAGATTTCGTCGCTCATTTTGGGACACCCTTTAATTTTTAGCTTTTATATATTTGTTGTTGTAGCAACCAAACTTCTACATACACTGTCCAAATTTCAGACCCGTAGCTCTTACCGTTCCTGAGAAAATAGCCTTCTTCCTAAAACATGAAATATGTTTAATTATTAGGAAAAAAATTAAAGTTTTCCAACCCTGGAAACGTTTTTTAATTTGTTAAGTTTTTAAAATTTTTTTTTAATTATAAATACCAATTTTGTTCATACCGAAGTATAAAATAAGTTAATTTAATAAAAAAGTAATAAAAACTTGTTTTCGGTAGTTATTTTCTATGGGTAAATTGAGTTTGAGTTTTCCAGCTCTGAAACCGTCTGCTCGATTTTGCTGAATTTCAATAGCAAAATTTTTCGGAAAATTTCTGACACACCAGTCCAAGAACGAAGTCTCTAGCTCTTCTGGGAGCTTGGGAAAACCGATTTCACGTACAGACAGACGGACAGACGGACAGACGGACAGACGGACATCGATTGTTCGTCTTCGCTATGCATAAGGATCCAGAATATATATATATACTTTATGTGTCGCTTATTAATATTGTAGAAATTACAAACGGAATGACAAACCTATATATACCCTTTTACCATTTTTTGGTAAAGGGTATAAAAATATATAACGTAAAATATATGCAGCCAAAATCATTGAAATTGCTCCCTCCTTTATGGTCCATAATAATTAATAGTTTCAATTTTTACATTTAACACAACGACAAACGTTTGATATTTAATAATTTCTAATAAATGTTTTGAGTCTGGCAACGCATAACAACAGATCTGACGATTTTGTCAAATGAATTTATTGTCATACAACCGTCTGGCAATAAATTGTAAGATTTTCTGACAACTATGATGCAACTGTGTGAACTGGCAATCTATCTTGTGGTGCCAATTTTTTATTTAATAAAATTGGACACGCATTTTTGCTTTATTCAAATAATTCACTAAAGGGTGTCCCAACAAGAACGCAAGATTTAAATTTGGTGCCATTCGAAGTGTCATTGTTTGACATTTGAACAATTGTTATTGTTTGCTAGTAGAAAGTGGTGAAAGTTTTGCGGCTACAGTTCGCAAATTGTCATCTTCAGTGACGAGGCCCATTCCCATCTTAATGGCTTCGTCAATAGGCAGAATTGTGGCATTCGGGGTGAGGATTTTGGGCTGGAGGAATCATTGAAAATGATACAGCCAGAGAAACAATTCAATTGCTGCATCAGTCATTTTCCGGTCGTGTTATTTCGCGTTTTGGAGACCAGAATTGGCCGCCTAGATCGTGCGATTTAACACCATTAGACTGTTTTCTTTAGGGTTTTTTGAAGTCGTACCGCAGCATTTATGCAAAACGGTCATTAAAAATTTCATTAAAATATCGCGTGTGTGCCAGCAAAGCCGCGACGGCCATCTGCCCGATATGTTGTTCCACACATAACCTCATTCTGTCTACTTTACGATATAGTAAAGTTTCACGATTTTTTTTTTGTTTAAAATTTAAATCTTGCGTTCTTGGTGGGACACCCTTTACAAGTTCATCTAATGAAATAAAGAAAATAATAAAATCAGTTTTCAAAATATGTTGAAACAAAAACGTATCATAATTTTTTTTCTGTGGGTATAATTAATGTATTGGTATTGATACGATATTGAATTAATTGAATTAATTGAAATAATTTCTAGAGTAGCTTCTGTTGATACTATCGGTTTACGTACAGAACTTTAGCCTTTACAAAGTATTAATTTTTTTCTTAGCTGGAAATTAATTCATACATATTTGGCACCTAGTGTTGCCATAATATTTTCTTGGAAAACTGAAAATTTAGAAGAAAAAAACTGCTCATAAAAAATTCTTTAGCATTTTTTATAGGGAGGGGCGCCTTTACCCTGATATATTTTTATCATGAGTTGATAATGTTTGTCAAGCTGTTACTTTTTACCATCTCGAAAGTTTCATCGGCATCAGTTAAGAAAATATGGCTGTAGAAATTTATAAATATTTTAATAAAATTGAAAGGGAAGTTTTTGAGTTGCACTATGGGATATTTCGAATCAACCTAAGGATATAATTGGATCGAAAATTCAATATATAAGGTAACTAAAATTTTTGCTTCTGTTTTTTCAGATTTTGTTTTACGTAAAGTGCACAATGATATATTTACTTAATACACTTGCTGAGAAAAAATAAATTATTGTTTTTTTTTGTGAATTACTTTTACTTTTAATAAAGAGAATTCTGAAACATTTTGGCTTCAAATTCTATGGGGTCTAACCTTTATTTTTTTGTATATATTTCTTTGCGTTTTTTCTCATTATATATGATGTTTAATTATTTCAATAAAGAAAGTGTGAAACTTGTTTTTTTTCAATAAGGCAAGGCGAATTAATATTAACACAGGAAGTGCTACTAATCTTGTAAACAAATAGCAAGAAATTCCATAAAGAAAAACACAACTTTCGTGTGAATTCCCTCTTGCTGTTTGAAAAAGTACTAATAAACAAACCTTCACTGTTATATTAAGCGAAATGGGTAAAGCTATAGCTTCAGATATCGAAATTAAAATAACAAAATCAAGATAAAATAAAAATTATAAACTGCACAATTCATAGAAAAAGTTATTTTCTAAGCAAAAAACTGCCAAGCTGCTCTAGGCTTAAAAAAACTGGTAAAATCAGTTAAAAGTGCACATTTGGCAACGCTGTTGGCACCTTAAATCTTTAAGTGTCTAGTGTCAATTTGGCTCAACACGAAACTACCCGAGCACGAACGAAATTAATGGCCTATTTCCCACCTGCGAAAGAAAAGTTCGACTTACAATTTATATTGAAAACAACAATAAAATATGAAAATTTGTTTTTGTTTTTAATATAAATCATAAGTGGAACGTTTTCTTTCGCAGGTGGGAAATAGACCATAAAATTGTTTGTTACGAACACATCGTGATGTCGTGGAAAAAACATGACAGTTATATTATTGAAGTACAGATTGAAAATGGCGTTAACCTGTTTAAGCAGCTTTTGACAGAGACCTCCATTTTCGACATTTATGTTCGTAATCTGCCTTCAATCAGTTTATGCAGACATATATTTAACTATTGATTTTTTAGGCATAAGCAAAGTAGTTTGTTTAGTTTTAGACCATATAAATCAGTGATACATCCCTTTTCATTTGGTTGAATTGTGCAGGGCAGACCTGCCAATCAAAAATTTTATCAAAAAAAAAAAAATTCAATAAATTAGTGTCTTGCATTACTATTGCAAGCTTTCTTTGATGACTTTTCTTGTATTTAATAAAATTTCTTGAGAAACTGTAAGTGATAACAGTGACACTATTTCCACGTTACATTTGCCCATATGCAGAGTTAATTATTTCATTAGCACAATTTTTCTTAAAGATAAAAAATGTCCATAAATTATTTCTTTTTATTTTTGCATTTTTCTTTCAGGTTTTATTAAGCAATAAAAATTTTATTGGTTTCTAGTGGCATGAAGATTTTTTTGTTGCATTTCCCGCACCAAGTAAAAAAAACCTAATATTATTTTTCTATTCAATAATAAAATGACTCTTAAATAATTACACTTCCAAACAAAAATCATATTTAATCCAAGGAAGTTTTATTTATATAGCTGGAGCTGCCTAAAATATGTTAAAAGTATAAAAGAAAATTAATGGAATGCAATGGAGTCAATCACCCGTATTGCGTTTTTCGAGTCGAGTATTCGTCTACGTCAATTTTGTGTTAGGCTAAAGGAAGCGTTTACACGGGTGAGTATAAAAAAATATCAAGTATCAAAGAGAATTCATATTAGGTGGTCGCAAGGGATCAGGTGACTATTTTCGCCGCTTTTAATATGAATATACGTTGGATGTCAATAAAAAGTACTGCTTTTATTTAAGTGTTTTCATAAGGCAGCCAAAGTAATAGAAACACTTACTAGTATGCATTATGAAAGTATGTTTGATGTTAGAGATGAGCCTGATGGAAGCAGTTAATTTAAATGTCTTGTTTCTTTTAAAGTTTCAGTGGAAGCTAAGAGTCCATTTAGATGAAGGGTTGCCTTTTGGAGACCCTTCTTAAATCCACGCTGGTTTACATGAAGACTTTTTTGTCGCAATAGTCAGGCGACTTTTTGATATTAATTTGATCAATGCTTTTTATTCGTTTATTCATAGCAGTATTGCCGGAAAGGAACTAATTATTAGTTTGGGAAATGTAGACTTGATATGTCCATATATTTTTATTTTTTTTTTAATTTACTATCAAAATACAATAATTCCTTTTCTCTCCTTACTTCATTTGTTTATAATTTTTATATTTGAACTGTTTATTTCATGCATGTTATAAAAAAAAACGGTCTAACTGGCAACACTGCTTGTACATAACATACAAAAAATACGAGAGAAAGAAATATGTGAGAGAGAAGAGATCAAATTGTCGCTTCAATTCCCAGCCCATGCGACTTTTGCTACCCCACAAGCTTCTCCTCACTTCTCACCTCCAACACGACTCGCAGGCGACGGACGTGTCACAGCGAGGCCACCCTTCATCTAAACGGCCGCCAAGCGTAAGCAATCCAGCTCGTTGTAATACTATATTCCATTTTCGAAGCTTCTGCAGTTGCTTCTCCCAGCACTTATTGCTTCTAAATTCTATTTTATCCGGGAAAATTCTAGATCGATTTTAAGCATCAATTCCTCCAAATAATATACAAGTTTCAACAACACTTAAGAATATTATTAAAAGTCCAACCTAGTAATGTATTATTCCTATAAATTACCACATTACCTTTTGCTAATTTGAACTCAACTTACTCGTAGTTTGTTTGTCTGAGAGTCAACGCAACTTTGACACAACCCATTTATTTTTTTAGTATTAGAAATCATATTTAATATTTACTTGAATATGTTATGTCACAAGACAACTACAAGCTCAACCATTATTTAAGTTGTGAATGGAAATATCGATATATAAATGGGGTTGACTATCAGAAAACCCAACTGAGTTCAGTTGAGGCCAGCAATAGGGGCATAAAAATCCTTCTTTTATTTTTTTTAATTATTGCTCTAAAAACATTTCAATTACTTGTCGTATAGTGTAAGATTTTTATGACCAAAGAAATAAATTTAAAGTGAAAAAGAAGTAGTAAATATGCCTTGAGAAAGTGTCCAACATGCAACTTGCAACATTGTTTGCCCCATCACTCAAGATTATTTGCGACAATTTGTCAAATGGCTCTTAATGAATTTGACGACGTCAATCTATTTAGTTTTTTTTTTAATTTCAATGCCAGCATCTTCTGTATTCATTGTATTGTAACCTTAAAATGTTTTATTAATATTCCTTAAGAGTAAAGAAGTGTTTGTCATTGCATATAATTTGCTTATCCTATGGGAAAATATGCAACATTATTTGTTTTCTTGTTTTATGTTAATGCTAATTTCCTGGTCGGTTATAAAGAAATTTTTAATTTTTTTTTTTTTTGACGACATACCTAAGCATTTTGGGTTATCGAATGTACATACTTCCGTGTTGAAGTGAAGAAGTTTTAGGAAAATACTTTCATAAATACTTATTAAATATGTATGTATGTACAGGGTGGTCCAGAAAGACCGAAGTGGTGTAAATTCCTTATAACTTTTTATTATTAGAAAATGGCCACCACTTTCGGGATACAATTTTTAATAACTAATCTAAAAATATTCCCTATAAATTTACTGTATTTAAAAAACAAAAAATTAAAAAAATATGTCTTAAATAAAAAGTTATAAGGAATTCACACCACTTCGGTCTTTCTGGGCCACCCTGTATATACTAGAGGTGAGCAT
This sequence comes from Tachina fera, assembly GCA_905220375.1. NCBI lineage: Eukaryota > Metazoa > Arthropoda > Insecta > Diptera > Tachinidae > Tachina > Tachina fera. Next base: position 93,579,628 of record LR999967.1, on the reverse strand, counting down.
AAGATGTTTGCTTAGTTAATCTTCATGGTGTACAGTATTGAATTGTTCCCTCTTCTTAGTGCTTTTGATTTTATGCGAACACTAGTGCGCACCGAATGACAATTGTAAAATGAGCACACAAGTGTAAGAATATTTGTATATGTGTAAAAGTAAAAAGAAACAACGTAGATTATTTGAGCGTGTTAGTTGGCATGCGATACTTTTCAAAGTCTTATAATTTATTAATTATTATTATTAATTAATTAATGGCGATTTCTTTTCTGAAGAAAATATGTTACACTACAAATGTGTAACATATTTAAATGGTACCTAGAATCATTCAAAGTGCTAAATATTATGTTACTACAATCGAACAATTTAAGCTACTTTTCCTTACAACGGTTACATTTTATCATTAATGTACTTCATTAGCGATTTTTAAGTACACATTGACATCACTAATTATGTTAAAAAAAAACCAAAACAGTCACAATATTTAAATAAATATTTATTTTTATTAATTTTTGTAATAATAATTTTAATATTTTGTATTCAAGAAACATTCTCTCGAAATTATAAGCATGATATGCAAAATAAAACCTTCATTACCACAGTTGGAAAAAATGGCAGTATGTACACCTTGAATAAAGTGAGGGTAAGATATGTAATATATCTACATGTTTATTTAAAAATTAAAATTTTTCCCACAGCTGTATTTTTTGTACAAACGAACGCAGAAATGTAAAACATGTAAAATATATGCAACATATTTGTCAGAAAAGAAATCGCTATAAGACTAAAAAATAAAATAATTAAATAATAGAATAATAAAACTAAAAATTTAAAAACCCCCCGAATTTATCTAGAGAAGATGCAATATCTTCTAAACGGCTGAACTGATTTTCTTAAAACATGACTTAGAACAATCTCTATCAAGTCACCTTCCAAACAGAAAAAAGTAAATCAAAATCGGTTTAGCCGTTTGGTCTGTACATGGACACGGACAGACGCACAGATACACAGACACACACTACAAACTTATAACACCCCTTTTTTTAGTCGGGGGTTAAAAATAATATCTTTCACGATGGATTATAATTGTAAAGAATTTTATTATCATTTAATATTTTATGAAATCTTGAGTTTGTGAAATGAAGTATTGTTCCCTATGAAGTGTACAATAAAAAAATATTGCATGGTTTTTGTGTGGTTTTTGTTTCATCCTTCTCTATTTTTGCTTTAAAAGAATTAAATATTGTGCACTTTTCCACGGCTTGTGCTCACTTCTAGTATATACAAATGGAACCAAACAAACTCATCGATAAAGCCTGTTAAACTGATCGCTCGTAATTTCTATTGTATCCTTATGATGTGTAGTTCGGAGATCAATCTTTAACACTAGTGGTATTCATGGGTATTGTAATGCACAGGCCCCAGACGTGAAACAACATAATCTTAATGAATTTTCCAGCACTAGAAGCACCTATTCGGTTTTCCTGATTCTTAATACTAGAACAGTGTACAACAAAATAAGTTTTTTTCAATTCCATTCCCCTGCCAACTAATTTTTATAGAGGGGACTAAAAAACTCATTCAGCGGCATTTTAAAAGCTTACTTCAAACTCATTCAAACTCATTTTACGGCCTATTTAAAGTTTTATAATTTTGTAGTAAAAAAATTATTAACATTGGGTGATACATAGTTTTTTGGTATAAATTGTCTTCAGAACACTTATTAGGAAAATTACAGGCAACATTATGTTGATACGCCTGAACCCTATAACTCTTCTTGAAAAGGGGTTTGTTTTGCAAATTTTTGGAAAAAAGTTAAAAATCCCCTTTAAAACAGGGGTGTATATAGTTGAAATATGAATTGAAAATATTCGCCATGAAATTCTACTACACAGTGCCTAATAAATACCTCATAAAATAGAACAAAATTAATAAAATATCTCTATGATTTTTTTTCCATAAGGAAATCTTATTCATTTAATAAGGAAAACCTTTTTTGAAAAAAAAACAAGAAGAAATCTTTCAGTTTTTATTAGGTTGTCTTATTGATTTTTTCAAAAAGGTTTTCTTCTTGATTTTATTAGGCAATCTAATAGAAAATAAAAAAAATTGTACTTATGTATTTTCACTTAAATTTTGTACGATATATGTGTGTATGTATGTAGTATATTTAGATGTTATATTCATACATATTATATTATATTATTAATTAACTAACTCACCATACATACATATTTATTACTTGGGATGAGACAAGTATTCAACCAGCAACCTTCTGACTGATAGACTGATTGATAGATATGCTAAGAAGCAGCCTGAATCCGCAGTGAAATTATTGTACAAACATGCTTATACAAGAACGAACAGATACTGCTTTATTAGCCTCAAACGAATCACCGTTAATAGCTTCCGAGATGCTACAAAATCAATTGAATCTTCTTCAAGATTGGCTTCAAAAATGGAATATTAAAGTTAATAACACAAAGTCCGTTCATGTTACATTTACGCTAAGAAAAAATTATTGCTCGCCTGTTTATTTAAATGGCACAGCTATACCGAGCTGTAATACGGTAAAATGTTTAGGTCTTCATCTTGATCGAAGACTTACTTGGAAAGAGCATGTCAAAAAGAAACGTGAGCAACTCAAATTAAAAACAAGAAAAATGTTTTGGTTATTGGGCCCAAGATCAAGCTTAAGCTTGGAAAATAAGGTTCTGTTATACAAAACAACACTAAAACCTATATGGACATACGGCATCCAACTTTGCGGAACTGCAAGTAATTCGAACGTTGAGATTTTGTAGAGATACCAGTCAAAAACACTCAGACTTTTAACAAATGCGCCATGGTTTATCAGCAACAAAAACATACACAGAGATCTTCAAATTTTAATGGTAAAAGATGAAATCAATAACTTCAGTGAAAGATACCTTATTAGACTAAGTAATCATTACAATGTGTTAGCAATAAATCTGTTAGATGATAGCAATGAAATCCAGAGACTTAAAAGGCTCCATGTACTTGACCTTCCCTTCCGAAAATAGAAAATTGATTTATTTACTTAGTTTTTTTTTGAGTTTTAAGGAAAACTCAATGTATGTTATTTAAAAGTTATGAAATTTGCTTATTATTTTGATTGTAAAATAGATTGCAAATAAAACAATTAAAAAAAAAATTTTTATTTATAGATATGAAATAACAAGAAACCTAATAAAATTAAAAAGATTTTCTTATTAAAAAATTAATAAGATGCTTTACACACAATCATATATGAACCTAACGAAAACAGTAAGAAAAACCTTTTTGAAAAAATCAATAAGGCAACCTAATGAAATCAATAAGAAATCAAGAAGATTTTCTCTATGGATTTTTTTTTGGTGCCAAAAATAACGGAAATTGAGTAAAAAAAGTTGTGAATAATAAGATTTCTTCTTGATTTTATGTGGTTTTCTTTTTGATAAAATTAATAAGATTTACCACATAAAAACAATAAGAAATCCCTGTGAAAAAAATCCTCGCTTCTTTCTGCTGGGATATCCGTTAGTCCAAAAACGTTTCATAGAGAAAATCTTCTTGATTCTATTAGACAGTTTTTTCTCTGTGTACTAGAAATAAAAAAAGAAGAGAGGTGTCTTAGGACACCCAGTTATAGCTATGCTGCTTTGGTATGTAAAAAAAAACTTAATGTGTTAAGTGACAATGCAATAAAATTATATTATATGATGAAGTCAAATTTGCCGCAAATATTTTAATTTATTTTCCATCATTTTATTTTCTAGCGGACTACGATTATATAAATGTATTGTTTGTACCCGTGATGGTGTAGCCATGATCGCGACTGTTAGTCAGCTTACAGGCAATCGGTTGTGTTCTCTGGTTTGTGCTCATGTGCAAAAACAATACAAAAACAAATTGAGCAATCGTTCTCATTGTTTTTGTTTCACTCACTTCAAAGAACGCAACACATCACAACGAAAAAAATCAATTTGTTTTGTTTATTTTCGTACTCTGCTTTTAAGTAAATAAAAATCAATACAAACATAAATTTATAACTGTAATAATGTAGATTATTTTTGTTACGAAAATCATGTCCTTGCTCCAGCGTCGTGACATAAATAGCATAGCTATAATAGCTAAAACATTATTATATATTTGTTCGAATGGTTATTTTTTTAGATTGGCAACACTTTAACTATATTAACCCTTAAACGACGTTTTAAGTTTTTGGTTAGCTCCCTCTATAAGAATCAGTTGACAGAACATTAATTTTTTTTTTGTGTATTCGACAGTGAAATTGGGATTGCAATTAAATGTAGCTTACGAAGATTATTTTATCACTTTAGCTTTCTTTCAAATTATTATTTGATTGACTTTACAGTGTGTTTGTACTTAGGGGCCATAATAATCACATATTTTAAATTACTAAAATATCAACTTAATAAAGTATATGAAAAAGAATTTGATTATATATTAAAATTTCTATTGATAAGTCTGTTCGACAAAAAAAATTATGGATATTATGTCTCTGATACAATTTTAATAAAAGATGAAAAAAGAGAATAATATACAAATATAAATGTTTTGTATTTTTCTTCTCAACATTTAGTGTTTATGACACTTGTTTAACATTTTCGTTTGTACGTTGCATCAATACCTAGAAATCTATTTAACAAGACTTGTACGTCTGAATCAGTCAGGATCAGGTGCAAACTTGTTTGTTTATTTTAAATTGAATTTTAACTTCAGAAAAGAAAAAAAAATATATAAGAACAAAGACGAAAGAAAACTTTCATTGTTATTGTTTTGTTAACAAATGCTACAACATGGTTTGTGGAAGCCGAACACTTCAAAAAAAAAATATATATGTGCACTAGACAATCTGTTTGTGTTGTCAATTTTCAATAATATTAAAATAATACAAAGCAAAGAATTTTTTTTTTTTTTATAAAGATTTAACATGTAAAACTACTTGCAAATATGTAAGAGAAAAACAAAATAATAGCGAATAGTTTTCTTATGAATTTAAAATTTTATTTATAAAACAGTCGAATCTAGTAGACGATTTTGAATTTTAAAGAAAAAAAATTACATTGTAATGCAGTATTATAAGCGAAAAGGAAAAAATATCTCCAGAGACTTTAAACAGAAATATTGCTGGAAGTCATTCACTTGCAAGTTGATTAAAACGGGTGATTTAAATAGAGGCGTAATATTATATGTAGGAAAAATCTGAAAAATCACAATCTTAAAATTGGGAAAGAAAGTTAGAGTAGGTAAAGTTTTCCAAGTTTTTTCTACAACCTTAAGCCCACTTAAGTTTACCACACCCGTTACCTATAGAGTTAGATACATACATATGTATGTGTATGAATTCATACACACTTGTTATTTTGCCATAACTGCGTACAGAAATAAGCTGACAGCAATAATGCATTTTAAATTATTTTTTCCAACCAATATTGAAAGGAAAACGACTTTTATTTGTAATGTTTCATGACATAAAAAAAGAATGCTAAAAGATCTACATTCACAAGGATTTAAGAAAAAAGTATATATAATTGTATATGAAGACATACATGCATATATAAGTCTGTATGTAGTTTTTCTTCAGGCTAAAGTGTACAATTGCAACATGCGACAATGCGATACTATTTTCAAAGGTCTGTCTGCACAGTTTTAATTTGTACATACAAAAGCATTCACAAAGTTTACAAAAACAAACAAAAAATAAGCGAAATATACGCATATAAATACAATTAAAACTATACAACAACAACAACATGCATACAAACATACAATACTAAATGAAAACAAAAAAACATGCATGACAACATTTAAACCAGTGACAGTTCTTCTTGTCATTTATGACAACGTATATGTCGACAATACTCGCCAGTATGTACTACAACATGCCACTACAACTGTACTGGAACTGTATTACAAGTGTAAAACTCCATACACTTTGGTGTGCTTGTCCATAAAAATCTCAATATTACAAGCAGTGTTGCTCAACATGTGAATGGTATGATGTTTAATGGAGCCGATTCAAAAAATTAAAACTTAATACAGTCCTCTTAAGACTAAGAAGCCAAAATAATCAAATAAAGCTAAATATTCTACTCTAGAAAGAACTCAACAACAATCGAGATTTAAAATAGTTTGATTATCAATTAATATCACATGGTCAGTATTTAACTCATTGCTGATCGAGTTATCAGACGGTTTCAGCAGTGACTGATTGGGGGTATAAATTTTTTTTAAGAGTCAGCACCTGCATGTGTATTTACTTGCGCTGAGATTAGTTAGTAACATCAGCAATTGAAGATAAACTTTGAAGTGAAATGGAATACGAGAATTCGATCTTTTTAATATACATACATAATTAAGCAGACTAACTAATAAATAAAAACATCAATCAGTGAATATGTATTAGTGTCGTATTGACGTGCATATGAAATCATCAGTCAGCACTTTAATTTTGTGCGTTGTGAGCGGTTGCAAGTATGAAGTGTAGTTAAGAAAAAACTCTAAGTAAAAATAGTTTATTAAAGATTATTTAAAAAAATATATTATACATACATATTTAAATGGTAGTTTTCCCACTCCAATTTTTCTCCTTATATGCGACATTGATAATAAAGAATAAAAAAATTGCTTGTAAGCTTTTAATCGTTTGTTTTTTCCATAAAATTTAAATTAATTTCTTTTTCATTCGCGCACTTCTCCGTGTTGTCACAAAGCAAATGCTATTTTTTCAGCAATCGGAGTTTGAGACTATCAAACAACAAGCCGACAAATATAAAAAGCAAAATTCTCACCAATCACTGACGACAATCGTACGTGTAGCTGAAAAAACACGACTGCACGCACTTAAGTACATACATATGTGATTGATAGTTTCATTTGATAGTCTCATGGGCACTTAACATGTGCATATACTCCAATGTCATGAAGAGAAGCAAGTGATGTTTTCATAGCAAAACCAGGCAAGGAACGTTATGCAAACTCATTCATTATTAGTGAAAAAGATAGAAGCACATGTGTTGACAGATGTCATGTTAAAAGATCTTTTGGGTATTTATACCCTAGCTAATATTCATTGATATAAAAGGGGGCTTCAAAAATTTTTCGATCTTGAGTCTTATCGAATCTTTGATTTATATCTTGGAATAGCGGAATTCCACGGGCAGGTATATTATCCCCCTTATTAGGAGCTACGACCATACACAGGCCACTAAGAATTATGTTTATCTACAGAATGATTTAAGCCCGTCTGTAATGCAGAAGGTTAATGTAAAACTCGTTCAAACAATACAGAGCCAGTGATGTACTCGTATCAGCATTTGTGATGCAATAAAAGCCACATTCACTACGGCAATTGAAAGCATTCTATCAAGCGTGCCAATTGATGTACATGTTAAATAGGGGGCAGATTCGGCGACCACAAGACTTTTGCTACCAACTATCGAAGTGTAATTATATACCCTCCCGAGAGGCAAAATTACTACTGTCATGCGTGATAAAATACAAATAGGCATGTACAAAATAATTGCATCACCATAACATTAAAATGTATGGAATGAGAGAGAGCAATAATAACAGGGAATAACGCTGAAGCAATCCTATACACAGACGGGTCAAAAATTGGAAACCAATCGGATAATTTAGAAAAAAGTCTAACGGTGTTAAATCACAACATCTTGATGGACAAATTTGGTTACTTCTTCAAGAAAAGAAAAAAAGTTCACCTCACAAACAACATTCATTAAATAACTGTTAAATGTTTAACAGAGCGCTGTTAACAGCAAAATGTGTACGGCTAAAATTTCTGGTTCTTGTCTCTGCTAGTTAAATTAATATTTATCGTAAAGCTGGGATCACACGATCGACACAATGCACCAATTTTCGTCGGCTCACTGCAATAAAGTCGTAAGTAATAAGCCAAAATGGCTTTATTGCCAATGCAGTGTGGTGCAGTTGTGTAATTATATTTCAATTAGTTGAGAAATAAGGCAAATTTGCATTGTTACTTATGTATTTATTTCAGTGAGCCGACGAAAATTGGTACATTCTGCCAATCGTGTGATCCAAGCTTAACACACATTTTGAAAAATCCGAAAAAAAAATTAGACATTACCATCAGAACTACTTGTCATATAATGACTTATCTTTCTGATTGCCAAATTTTATTAGTCACATTACACATTAAATTAAAAAAAAAGTTAAGAATCGATTATTTTACTCCCACCCAGTGTAAAGGTCAGTAAGTTGGTACTACTGTATTATTTGGAAGAGCTTCAGCCAAAAATGCTTAATTCCAAATCCGAACCCTGTTTGACTCAAAAATACTTCTTTCGATAAAAATTTGATGTTGGAACGAATGATAATGTTGTTGAAATTGAAAAAAAACTTCCAATTTCATATCGAGTCGAAGTACTGTTCATATAAACTGCATAAGCTCGAGAAATAAATATTGACTTTAGTTCACTCTGACCATAGAGAAATCCATATATTTTTAGTTCCAAAAATCTAAAACATATACTTGCGTCTTTTTAATATATTAACATAAAAATCATAAATCAAATAAGAAATCGTTTGGATATATTTCGCCAATAGTTTTTTTAATGTCTTGATTTCTCTATAGCGAACGACAGCAACCAAAAATATTATTTTAGTTTATTTATTATAATATTTTAAGAAATCATATATTTTATTATTTTTCATGTATTATTATTTATTAATTTATTTATTATAATTTTAATTATTTTTTTTATTTATTTTTAAATTTTTTTCAAAGTAGTAAATTTCAATTTAAATCTTTATTAAAATCTTCATTGCTTACACCAAGCTTTTTTTTATTTATTATTATTAACTGAAAATGTTTCTCAGCTGCAACCAAGCAACTGCAATGTAGTTAATTCACAAACCTTTTCGAGTACAGCAGCATAGTCTTAAGTACAATTAGATTTAAATTATATTTCAACGAAGTAGATTTTAATTTGTATGGGAAATCGGCTAGACTTTGCCTGAAATCTCGTAAGTATTATATTTTATATTTTGCTCAAATATAAACGCACTCCTAAGATATTTTGATTTAAGAATCTCTGCTATTGTCTCGTACATAGAAATAAGGTTTTCCTTTTAAAGTTCTTATCGGCGGTACCTTAAAAGTCAACAGCAACTTTGTATTTATATTCGTAGAACATTTTCTGAATTCTTAAATATTTTCTGGAACTTAATCACTTTTTTTTAACAGTTATTGAACAAGTTATAATATTTTTTTTAAATGCAAAATCCTGTCATCCCATTATATTTTTAATTATAAATTTGTATATTAAAAAAAACTAGTTTCCTTTAATTTGTTACGAGTAAGCCTTACAATCAGACTGAATATTAATATAAAAGATTTGATTCGAATAATTTTTAAGAATTATTTGATTTTATTATACTTCACTATAAAGTATTAAAATACTTTCATTTGAGTTTATATATTTTATATAGGAACTGAATTTTTCAGTTATTGTATATCTATTTTTATATGAATAAATATCAAAAAATATATTCGAATAAAATTACTCGTTATTCGAAAGAAATTTATTCGATTAAAAATTTTCCGAATTTCAAAAAAAATTTACTGTTAGAAAGTCCTTTTTTATAATTTATTTAAACCAGTTGAAAATCTTATAAAAAATTATTTGAATTGAAATTATTAAAATAAAATAACTCGACTTATTTTTTTTACGGAAATTCAAATTTAGTTAAATTATTTTAATTCAACTTACTTAGTTAGTGTAGATAAACTTTTGATGAAGAAAAACAAAATATATTCGAATAAAACTAGTCGTTGTCATATTCATTCGATTAAAATTTTCAAAATAATTTTCATTACAAACAATACTTTTTAATTTATTTATAATAGTTGAAAAATGTATAAAAAATTATTCGAATCGAAGTTATTTAAACAACACTACTCGGTTTGAATTTGTTTCTTCAATTCGGATCTGATTAATTTATGTATCTAATTTTAACTGTTGGAACTGCATTATTTAGTTATTGCAGGTATATTACTTTTTTGGGATAATAAATATATACATATACTCGAATAAAAATACTCATTATTCGATTAAAATTTATTCTATTAAATTTATCAAAATAGTTTTATTGATAAAAAGTCCTTTAAGCTTTTATTACCAACAGTTAGTTTATTTTATTTTTTTTATTTATTTTATAGCTGATAGCCAAAGTAGCTAGTGCTATTCAAAATATTATATTAGTCTTATATTTATATAAGTTTAATATCATGTAAATTAATAAATAATAAATAATATTTATTTTAACCAGTTGAAAAATTTATAAAAATTATTCGAATCGTATTCGAATGGAAATTATTGAAAGAATATATTTATTTATAGTTAAATTATTTTATTTCTACTTTTGGAACTTCATTATTTAAATAGTGCAGGCATATTTTTTATAACAACAAAAATAAATATTCGAGTAAAATTAATAGTTATTCGACTCAAATTTATTCGAGTAAATCTATTAAAATAATTTTACTGCTAGAAATTGTTTTAGCCTTTATTACCAACAGTTATTTTTTATTTATTTATAATATTTGAAAATTTTATAAAAAATATTATTCGAATCGAAGTTATCAAAATAATATTACTTCACTGAAATTATTTAATTTCAATTGTTGAAACTGAATTATTTAGTTTAGTTGTAGATATGTTTTTTATGACGAAACAAAATATATATTCGAATAAAATTTATTCGATTAAAATTATTTCAATATAATTTTACTGTTAGAAAATCTTTTTTGCTTTTATTACTAACAAATATTTTTACATCATTTATAACATTTATAAGAAATTTTTCGGACCGAAATTATTAAAATAGTACTCGTATTACTCGACTTGAATTTTTTTCGTCATTTCGATCGAATCCAATTAAAATATTTTATTTCAATTGTTGGAATTTTATTATTTAGTTATTGAAGGTTTATTTTTTATTATAACACAAACATTATTCGAATAATATTTATTCGATTACAAATTTTCAAATAAACTTAGTGTTAAAAAAGCTTTTCTGCTCTTATTAACAACAATTTTTTTTAATTTATTTTTATGATAATAAATAAATATATATCCGAATAAATTTATTCGATTAAAATTATTCACAAAAAAATTCGTGTTAGAAAATATTTTCTGCTCTTATTAACAAAATTTTTTTAAATTTATTTTTATCAGTTGAATAATTCATATAAAATTATTCGAATCGAAATTATCTTAATGTCTTACGTCAAATCGAATCTTTTTAAATTATTTTATTGCAACTATTATGTATAAAAATTCTATAGGTTTGCATTACCTTTTCGTATCGTAACTTTGCATTCAGATATACAGTATGACCTCGGTTACTGCAACCCTCGATGAGCGCAACTGCTCGATTATTGCAACAACAAAAATATTTACATTATAGACTCAGTGTCTGCAAATTGGCAAAAATTTTGTGACTCAGTAAACGCAACTTTTATTTTTTACCGCTAGGTTGGTTATTTTTTTCTTAACTATTTTTTCCGTTTTTTCTCAGGCATTTGTTTTTTATTAGTTGCAGTTATAGAGGTCATACTGTTTATTTATTTGCACACCATACTGGGTGTTAAAAACCATTTGTTTTTCTAATTATCTTCGTTCCAAGTCAGTAACTGTTAAACGTTATTAATGCCATAAATTTGTTCAACAGAACAAATTCAGCTGTAAGCAATTGATTTGTTAATAAATAAATTGAAGTATTCTTAATACATATAATTGCAGCAATTATTATATCTTTTATGGAATTTTCAACAAAAGGTTGCACATTTGAGCGCAACTTCTTTTGACAAAGAAAACATATTGTCGTTTGATTGTACAATTAAAAACAATTGCGGTTTAATACGACTTGATTTCTTTTATTGGTTTTTTAGCTTCTTTTTTTTTCTTGTAATTTTTTCAACATGACAATACTGTCATTTAATCTTTTATTGTTTGTCATTACATGGCATCACCTCACACCACTGCACTCCATGTCACATCACATCATTGTGCCACTTTAATTGTTTTGTAATCAAGATGCACAGTCGTGTAACAGAATTCGTTTACATATATTTTGAAGTCTTTACAAGTTGTTTTTATTTACGATTGAAATCTGTTTTGTATAAATCATCTTTAGAATAATCTTGTGGTTTTTTTTATATTCTATTAATGCAAATTGTGTTCAATTGTTTTGTACAACTCAAGTAGAAATTTCCGTTTTAACTTTTATTACAAAAAAATACCATGAGTCCTCAAATTAAACGATACATGTACGTGTTTTTATTTTATTTAATTTTTTACTTTTTTTTGTTAATTTTGTCTCCGCAAATTTTTTAATGCTTGATGTGGTTTTTGTTAAACTCTACCCCATAAATTGCTTTTACCTCCCAATTGGAAAATGCTTTGATTAAATCATTAGTATTTTGGAAAATTGATTTATTGCTTCAAACGTGTGTCGTAAATTACAGTAAAGACAAAAAAACTACTGCCTTTATTTTAAGCTGTACAGGAAATTTTGTCCTTGGAATATTATTCATATACTCTCATTGTGTCTTTTTATAGGAATCATAGGGGTTGATCTATTCACTCATACACACTCAAAATCTGTATAGTAAAGTAGTTATACAAAATTTTATGAACAACAAATAAAATAAATACTTCGAAAGGGGTGTCTATTTGAGATAAGTAAGAGCAAAGGATTTATAAAATTTTGCTTTTCGAAAATAGTTGTGCCACTAACAAGACATAATAATAAAACACATGTCATACATGATTTTAAATAAATTCTCTACAATCTGCTGCAGCTGAAAAAAATATTGTAGCAATATGTGCATAAAAATATGAAAGATATTTTTTACACTGACATTGATAAAACTTGTTCCGAAATTTCTGCTAGTTCCGAATTTTTGTCAAACAAAAATGTAACGTTATTAGGGTTTCTAGTTTCCCAGACTTTTCCAATTCCCGGAAATCGAAAGGTAAAATGTTTTATTCGCGGAAATTTCAAAAACATATGAGTTTAAATAAATGACCTCAATAAAATATATATTTTTATGAAAAAAGCACACAACATTTAAATTAATAACAAAAATTAAAAATTTTAGGAACCTCTGACGTACAGACCAAATGCCTAGACAAGAAGAAGACATTAGATCAAGTTGCATTTCAAACAAAAAAAACAGATTAAATTGGGTCTCGCCGTTTAGGAGCTGCAGCCTCAATGACACACAGATTCAACAGAATATATCTTGAAAAGATGTGATATATTCTAAGTGGCTGGACTGTTTTTCTTAAAACACAGTTAACACTCCTTTTTAGGTCGGGGCTTAAAAACAAAACAACTTTATTCGTTTATTTCATAAGCACCAATATTAAACAAAAACAAATTCAAATAAACTCTTATGCTTTGAGTTATAGCATGTATGGAAATTCCATCTCATCTGCCAATCTATATACTATTTTCTTTTTTGGTTGAAAATATTTCGTAAAGCTTGAAGTTATTGGAGTCACCTCGAAAACCTATAATACATCCGCGTCCATGCATCGTTGTAGAGTTGTATTTTTAAGTAGAAAAACAACGAACAACAATGTAAAACAAGCAAATTCCAAAAACATAAATATTAAATTCCCGAAAATTCCCGCTGAAAATTTTCCGGGATTTGTAAAAAAATAATTGTTATATTAAAACTTCCCACATTTTCATTGTTTTATAATACTAAAAAACATTGAAATCTTTACTGAACGAATGCAGTATAATATCGGTAGTACATTTACGTAACTATTTGCGAACTGAAAATCCTAATATTTTATTTCTCTCTTTTGCAGTAACGATACTATTATTCTTTAATTTATTTTTTTCTACCATAGTGTACCCACCAATTAATTTTATATAAAAATTACAAAATAAGCTAGCTATCTAGTAACATATATAAACGCTATTCGCTATTCTCAAATTCAAATTCACACCCGTTTTACACACGGAAAGTTTACTTTGCAAAGTCTTAATTCAGCTGGATGAAAGACAGAGGGAGGAATACTCTTTTTTCTGTCTTTCTCCCAGCTGAATTAAGACTTTTTAAAGTAAACTTTCCCTGTGTAAGAGGGGTATCATTTAGTTGTTTTTATTTTTCTTTGTACTTTTTGCTTGTTTTGACATGTTGTATGCAGAGATGCCACATGATAAAGAATTTAGTGGTGGATTAAGCACAGTTATGCGCTATCGTAGAAAATAAATTACAGAATGACCTTATCGTTGCTGCAAACTGACAAATATATCGATAGATATTACGATTTTTGAAGTGGCCTACTAAATTGATAATATTTTCAATCGAAAATAAATTCAGGGTCAGAATGATAGACGGCTATTGTTGGTCGGCTGTAAATGCAAAATTAAGAATGCAATTAAAGTACAAATCTTCTTTATTTTCGAATCTTATTTTCACCATCAAAAAATTTTTGTCTATATATATTTATAATAAAAAAATCCGATCACATGGCAGATGTCTAAACATCTAGTAATGAATTTTTTTTTAATACTGGCTTATGGTAACTAAAATAAGATATATAAATTTTTGACTCTACTGTATTTAAAAATCTATGAAAAACTGCATCTATAGAAGTGGAATTAATAGTTGGGGGGGGGGGGGGTTTGTGGAGAATTGCTCATATGCAAGTGGAAAGCGTCAAATAAAAATTTTGATAAAGCTTGTGACTGTGGGTTTGCAAAATTTTTATTAAAATCTCCACCCATAATAATTGGCATGAGATGGAGATTGTTACCCAATTGTCGTGCACCAGCTTCAGTGTGAGGCAACAGTACGTAACGAAGATGTGTTATAATATAATGGGGGCTATTCTGGAAAACGCTTCGAAGAAGTGAAACTTTAAATTAAAACAAAAACAAATTTTCAAAAATTGTTTTTGTTTGCCCATGCATTTCTTAAATGAAATAAATGTGAGAATTTCAACGCATTTTTTTTCTTTTAAAAACGGTTAATTTTGTATGAGAAACAATAACAAATTTTTTACATTTACACAATTTTGTTTTTGTTTTCCATGTAAATTTCACCAAGTCGACGCGTATTTCAGAATAGACACCAATATTATAAATTCTTAATAAAGAATGCTAAATATCTTTTAAACAAATATTTGTCATGTAAAACGCTCTTTTATTTAAAAGTTTATATTTATTTTATTTATTTTATATTTTTCAGCTTTTTAACAAAATTATCCCCACTGACAACACTTCACAAGCAATTTCTATTAAAATTAACATTGCTCCTAAAGGTATGCTTTAAAATTCGGTTGAGTGTATTTCTATGCAGCTGTTAAGTTTCTCTGTACTTCTTGTTCGTATTATTACACTAATACACACATACATAGCTCACACCGATTTGATAACGCTTTACGATCTTATTCAACATCTGTGATTGTATTTTTACCCCCTAGCGTATAGATGCTTACACATCAAAAAGGAAACTTCTAAAATCAGTACTTTCACATGTTGATATAAATAAAATTCATTACGAGAGATTCATTATTATACACAAGAAATAATTAAATGAAGAAGTACTACTCATTACTTTGTAAGCCATTAAAAGAGTAATCACCATTACAAGTCAAGTGTTTGCTAGGTAATGGCTTGAGTTAGAGATTCCTTATCGTTAAATTGCTTTACCTCACAAACATTTTCAATTGTGTTTAGAACGCGAAAATACATCGATCAAATAAGAACACGAAAGTTTTGCTTAGAAATACCTCAGGGGTTGTTAAAATTTAAAATTTTCTTTTTGTATCAAATGTAAGTGTGCGACAAGTGGAACGTTTTCAACATTGACAAACTTGCCCAATAGCTCCCACCCTCTCTGCTGTATTGGCGATTTAAAAGTAGCTCTTCTAATATTGTGAAAATAACAATTGTTCCCATATCTGGGCTGTCCGTATTAATTTTTTTTTTGCCAGTAAAAATCACAGTACGCCAAACATTAACCTGACTTATGGCACAATAATATAGGTACCGTCAAATCTACAACAAATGTAAAACAGTATTACTTTTTATTTCTGTTTTGTGATGATAAATGCAACTTGCATTTTCTATTGCATTTGCAAAGCTTGATCGAGTAAATATAGCTTTAAACGCACTGTGCGCGGGAAACATGTAAAAAAATCGATCAGCTGACGTTCCGAGATTATTTATATCATTTTACCATGACTGAGCTCTTAATTGAATGTATTGTTTCATATCGTGACCACCACGTTAAACTATCCATATATTAAATTGATTTTTTAGCTCCATTATCTTAGAGGCATATCTCACACGACATGCCTCGTTTCAAAATGCTCAAATTCTTATGGAAGATAGATAATTCAATAAGAAATGTTTTAAGACTGACACTTTTAGAAATACGCTGGCTTTAAATTCACAATTGACTGGTCTTTGCGCTCTTCTTAAAATTACAAATTTGCATATTGGATAGTTTGACATTGAAAGGGCGATATAATCTCTTGTAAATTATAATTAATTTTCCTTACGTACATTGTCACACATCGTCTTACCGTGGAAATAATTATTCATATTAAATTCCATTTCTCACAAAGCCTCTCAAAGAAGCTGGGAAATATTGAAAATAAATAAATTTGTGTACTTTTATGTAAAAAAAACAATCATATATAAATATAGTATAGCTTTCTTGCTATCAGAAACGATGCAAGGCCTTAATTAAGTCATTTTAACATTACATTATTACTATTTGTGTGTTGAACGCCAATTCATAGGCGTGCGAATGTCTGTGAGGTTTCTTCAATAGTTTTTCTATTTCAACTTTAAATTGAATTATTTCAATCTATATAAATGCGCTCAAAATTTTTTACTTTGCTTTAAATAACTCATCTAATCTATTAAAAAATTGACTTATGTTGTTCTACCTGAGAACCACAGATTTCTTGGTCTATAAATTCTTCCGTTAATTATTACATTTATACATATATTTTTTTGCCTGCTAGAGCTGCAAACTATGTAAACATGCTGCAGCAACATGTTGCTAGCAAAGTTAAAATGTTTATAAAATAAATGCAATGCGGTTTTGTTTTTATTAGATTCAAATACTGACTGTTTCATAAGAAAATCCTACATTTTCTTTAGTTTATTATTTTATAAATATTTTACATTCTTTTTCGTTATATTTTTGTTTGAGTAAATCAATTACACAAAGTTAAAAGTGTTTTGCAGTGTTTGTTTAGAGAAGGAAACCTCATAAGTTTCAAATTAGTTCTATGTTTGGACAATATGAGGGCATTATGTGTTCTAGTTTATAAATATGCTATACATTATGAAATATGGGAATGCTAAGTGTGTATAAATACATATATATTCCAGAGTTTTTTCAGATATTAGGGTTTGTGTTATAATACCTATGAAAGGGAAAATTACAATAAGTACAAAATATTTTTATCATTGCTATACTTAAAAGTTCATGCTACAAAATTGATGAACTTAATTTAGTATGCCGTAATTAATCATTAAATAGATTTTAATAATAATAACAATTCCATGCATTGATGGAACGAAGTTACGATATACAATTATGCAATCGTTCTGTCATACATCAATAGGAAAATACTTCATATAAGCTCTTATATGCATATGTACGTACACGAGTATACATTTAACAATAATTTTTTTTACAGAATTTTATATGTATGTATGTATGTATGTATATTGCGACCTTGTCACTGTTTCAAATAATTAATTTTTTCTAAGGTTGTCAAATACTATGTTATAATTAACTATCTAACTAATGATGAAACTAGAGGTACAACTTTTTGTTAATTAATATTAATTTATTTCAATACTTTCTAAAACAAATTGGACCTTAAGTTTTATAAATTATGTGTAGATAAAATTGGTTAAAAATAATTTAAAATAAAATTACATAACACTAAAATCGAATTTGTATTAACTTTTCATGATAAAATTAATTTTTATGATAAAAACAAAGTGACTGATTACGAGTGTCGTATTTCTATTTAGAATACGACGCTTTTATACTAGATTAAAAAGTAATTGCAAATTATTTTATACATAAAAGAACAGCACAGAACTGCAACCAAAAAAAAAGACCAATGAGGCCCTAAGGCTCGAGATGGTAAAGGCTAGGACTCACTGTGCCTTACACAATCGTACGACTTTTGAAAAATACAACCCTGATCTAATAACATCTTATGTTTTTATTGAAAGTTTCTTGTTATGGAGTTAACAGCAGGATTCACACAGTATAACGTGTGAAAAATTAAAAACTAAGGTTGAGGAAATAAAGACCTTGGCTCTTATTGTCACAGCCGTGATCATATGGACAATCGTATGAGCATAGTGGCATCATGACATATGATTGCAATTGGATCGTAATTTTCCTAAAAATTCACAATAATTTTTGAGTTCCACAACACTTGGAATAGTACATTAAGGGGCTAATTGTATAAAACGCAACGCCAAGCGTTGAAAAAATTTTTATGGAAAAAATTTAAATTACAAAAACAAAATACATATAAAATTTAACAACGCTAAGCGTTGCGTTTTACGAAATAAGGCCCTAAATTTCCAATAGATGCAGAGCTGTCAAAATAATTGAAATATATATTTGGATTGTACAAATGTATTCATTATATTAATTAAATTTAGAGGTGGTAAAATTGAGCTTTCATAACAAAAAAGCTTTCAGCAAATTGTAATACGATGAATCAAAACAATTCACATATTCCATTTGCAATAATGGCTGAAATCTACTCCAAATGACGCCACACACAGTGGACCAAACACAAAGAACGCTGATGTTGATGGTGTAGTGACCTTCGATCGAAAATAGCTAGTTGTTCCGTTCTACTAATTATTTGTCAGAATATTTACAATTAACTTTGATGTTATTTGTTCATTAATAATTATCTCATGTAATTTGGCTCACAGAGCGATACGAACTTTACCCTAATCAAATCATAAATATAGAGACAAATGAAGTTCGAACAATAAAAATCAAACTAATTAAAAGTAAATTTGACCAATTGGCAGTTGTTAAATTTACTGTGAATTAAAATGATTGTTATGATGCGGTTAAACAAAATGTATCCAATGGATGGTGTGAATAAAAAAAAAGTATTTGCTTTTAGCTTAAAAATTTGTTTTAAACAATAAAATACTTTGTTTAAATCATACTACCCCATGTATTGTTATTTTGTTTACTATTATCATGGCTTGGGAGATTTATTTAACTCTTATTTTCGTTATTTACCTCACTTCTGCCGACTTAATGACAGCCTTCGGCGGTGCATCCCAGTAATTTGGTGCTGGTGGCACCCATTGTCTAATCATTTGATAATTGCCCTCGAGCAACTCCATGCTCTCGATGACCTCTTCATCGGAATCATCATTGTTGCCGGCCAAACTGAAATTATCATCTGAATTCATGTTGAACACTTGCAAGTATTACACAGTCAACAAAATGAATTAAACACACAAGAAGAGTAGGAATCAAAACAAAATCGAATGTTTTTGAGAAAACTTTGGGAAAACACAACACAAAGGCGTACGTACAGACATACATAGATATGAATGTATTTACACAACGGAAACGGATGCGCACGCACTGAATTTTCCCACGCACACGAACACAACGATTGCTTTAACAGGGACACAAAGAAAATACACTGCGAACAACAGCATTAACACTAAACAAAGAAAATCATGTGACAATGATGCTGCAACATTCTTATTGGAAACATTTTCCGTTTTCTTTAATTTTCTTTTCTTAAACTTATTGGTTTTTTTTTTCAAGGTAATAAACTTGACATTGCTTTCTCTTAATTTCTTATTTTTCTTTTCTTATTGCTTTTATGTTTCTTTTTACACAAATTTAATTATATTTAATTATTTTAGTTATTTGTTTAAAAAAATACTTATAACATTACACCAAAATCATGTTTTGTTAAATTTTAGTAACACTAAAAACGAAATCACGAAACATCAAAACAAGCACATCAACAAACATCTCAACCGTACCGCTCACGTTGCAATCGAATTTAATCTAATCGTTGAAATTTTCCAACATTTTTGTTTTGGCTCAAAACTTTGTGTCGTCAGTCACAGTAGTCGGCGGTCGCATGGAAAACCTTCCACGTTTGTTTCAACATTGTAACTGTAGTCGTTGTTGTTGCTGCTGCTGTTTAGTGTTTTTGTTGATTTTTCTTGTTCTTCTTCTACATCTACTACATCATCGTGTGTTCGTTCATGTTTTGTTTTGCTGCAATATCGACTAGAGAATGGAATTCACAAGGGTAAATTTTGTGCTTTTTTGTTGTAGTTTTTTCTTTTATTTTATTTTTTGCATCCCTTTTTTCCATTCAGTTCAATGTCGTCGTAGTTGTCACTTTTGCTGTTGTTGTTGTTGTTGTTGTTGCTACTTTGTTGTCCCTGACCGTGTTGAGTGTTTCTGTTATGCGTTCGCATGTGTGTGCCTTGCACTGAGTTTTAGTTACTGTTTTGGTTTGATTTTTCTTTGTTTGTTGCTGTTTTGCACCCGTAAACCCAGAGAGATACTTATACACGCACACACACACACAATTAAAATTTACCGGCACCGGTATTTTGGTTTTGTTTACGCGTGTGTGTGTGTGTCTTTCTTTGTGAAACACATACTACTTAAATTATGGGCTTTTTTTATCAAACAAAATAAGGGTTCATTCTGTTCTTTTTTTTATTGTTTGCCTTCAACATTTTTTGCACTTTAATGTTTTTGCGTCTGATTTTTATCCACGAAGGTTGAGGTTTGGGGAGGCAGATAATTCCCGTTGCTGTGCATATTTTTAATATTATAAAGTGTTTTGTTATTGTTGTTGTTGTTGTTTCTATTGTTGCTTGCCTTATGTGGCAAATAAACTACAAAATTTTCTTTTCTCTTTGTTACAAGTATTTGATACAATTATAAAGCATAACAAGTTTACAGTGGAACTTTTGTTATAAAATCAGTAATGAGGGAAAACTCAGAAGAACTTTTTGGATTCAATTACTATTAAAATCTAACTGCTAAATAATGCCTTATAGTAGGCCTCGAGTCTTTCGCCTAAGGTTCAAGATACACATTTCGTTCTGTGAGAAAGAAGAAAAGTAAAGTATAAAGTAAAGTATATATTTATATTCAGGATCCTTATGCATAAGGAAGAGGAATAAGCGATGTCCGTCTGTCCGTCCGTCCGTCTGTTCGTCTGTCCGTCTGTTCGTCTGTCCGTCTGAAGTACGTGAAATCTAGCAAAGCTAGAGACTTCGTTCTTGGACTGGTGTATTAGAAATGGTCCAACTTAAATTGGTATTGAAAACCAGCAAAATCGAGCAGACGGTTTCAGAGCTGGAAAGCTCAAACCTAATTTTCCCATATAAAATAAAAACCGAAAACTAGTTTTTATTATTTTTTTTATTAAATAAATTCATTTTATGCTTTAGTATGCATAAAATCGCTATTCCTAATTAAAAAAATGTTAAAAATTAAAGGGACGTTTCCAGGGTTGGAAAACTTTAACTTTTTTCCTTATATAAAAGTAACTTACTTAAACAAATGTTTCCTTTTTTTCTATAAATTAAACATATCCTTCATTTTTCAAAGAAAGGAATTGATATAAGAAATCAAAAATCCAAAAAGGATGATTCCAGTTTTGGAAAACTTACACTTTTTGTGAAATATAAAAGCAACTTGGTCTAAATATTTTTTGTTTATTTTTTTATTAAATAAATTTATTTTATACTTTAGTACGAACAAAACTGGCATATCAAATTAAAAAAAATAAATAAAAAATTAAAAAGACGTTTCCAGGGTTGGAAAACTTTATCTTTTTGCTATACAAAAGTAGCTTACCAAAACAAATTTTCTTTTTTTATATATTATTATATCTTCTCTTATTAAAAGAAAAATATTGGTGTGAGAAATCAGAAAAATCAAATAGGATGATTCCAGGGTTGGGAAACTTACACATTTCTGATATAAAAATCAAACTACTAAAACTAAATTTAGTTTTTTTATTAAATAAAATTATTTTACACTTCATTATTAATAAAATTAATATTTCTAGTTCAAGAAAATTAAAAAACTCAAAATTACGTTTCCAGGGCTGGAAAACTTTAAAATTTTTTCTTATGCAAAAGTAATTCACTAAAAAACAAATTTTTCTTTTTTTCTATAAATTAAATATATATTAAAATCTTAAAAGAAAGAGATTGGTGTAGGAAATCAGAAAAATTAATCGATTTCAGGGTTGGGAAACTAACACTTTTTGTGATATATAAAAGTAACTAGGTCATAAGACCTGGTTTTTTCCTTTTTGTTTTGTATAAATTATATAAATTTTACGTGTTGGAAAGAAAAGTTTGGTGTAGAATATTATAAAAATAAAAACCACAGTTCCAGGGCTGGAAACTTTGAACTTTTTTGCTGGATATTAAAGCAACTAAATAAAACTATTTTTTGAATTCCCTTTTTTCTTTGTGCACTTAACATACTTTATATATATTTTTTAAGAATAAATAGACTAAGGCATTACCCAGTTGGCCATGTCTTTGAGACATTCTGCAAGATGTATGCATGATAGTGATAAAGCGTGCATGACCTATTGGCGACAGCTCAAACAAATCATTTAGGTTATTTTCGATCAAATGGCAAAAAAAGCGACACTGTCTATAATATTTTCATTAATAACCATGTAAATGATATTATCCTCAGAAATATCATTGATCCCTATTATATTTTTTTAGCAAAAACAAACGACAATGTCACCTAGTATTTTGTCAGGGCCTAACCGTTACATAACGACAAGTCCACCTTTCTAATCATAAAACGTTTTTCGTTCCTTTTCATTTAAAGTACTGACTGATTTAGCTGGAATTCGAACTGATGTTGCATCTTTATAAGTTTTCGCGTTTACTGCCCTACTGCTACACTGCCAACAACACGAGGCCAACATGTTAATTTGCTTGATTGAAGAGAAACTGTAAAAATTGTCACTCATATTGTTCTCAACAAAGTTGGACTAAGGACAATAATTAAGACATTGTCAATCCTCTTGTCTTGTGTTAATGTACACAAGCTGTAAAACATTGTCGTTCATATTGTGCTCAGCAAAGTAGGATTGAGGATAAAGCGAAGGTCATTGTTGCCCATATTGTCGTTAGAAGTGTTTACCAGAGGACGGACAACTTGCTGGAATCTGTCAGTCATATTAACACGAACGATTTCGTTTGAATTGTAAATTAGAAAATCAATCGATAGAGGACAATTTATACAAGAACCGTAGATGATGGCAATGTCGTGCAAAGCAGTTTGACCAACTGGGTAACACTTTGTGGTTGGTTATATTTATTCACCATGTAGAATGTTCTGGGATAAACTATATGGTATACAGTATTTACATAATATTCATCAACAGCTTCACAATGAAACTTACTAATTGATGTTTTAAAAGAACAAAGGACTTTGCAGTCATTAAAGTGTTCCGATGTCCTACTTTTTACCCTACTGCGCTGCCTATGTGTCTTTCAATGTATGTATGTGTCCTGATCATTCTTACCTCGTCCGGCAGTGTCGGTGAGTATATGGCAGCAATAAAAACTCAATATGGCGACCACCAAACGCCATTTTGTTAATAGGAAAAAATAGAAATTGGACAAACTATATCAAAATTGCGTATCACTAGACAGGCATTTAAAAATCTTGTTTATGTTGCCCCTGTGATTTTTCATTTCGAATGACCATTTTAATTTTTTTGATTTTTTAAACTTTTATTTTTTTTTTTAAATTTAAATGCATAATAAAACTTTTACTTTTTGAAATCCCACTGTAGCTTGAAAGGTATAGTGATTATAACTAAGACAGAATGAATATTTAAGTATTTGCGATCTCTCAAATACACAATCACGGAGAAATTTTCAAATTAAATAAGGCTTTGTTTCGCACACACACACACACACACAGCGTGCTTAAGACGTTTGCATGTATTGGTGAGCGCAAATTTTAATTTACTTACATTACTCGCATTAGCAGGACAACAGATATAGAGGCCAATACATAAGTAAATACATTTTATAGATTTCACCCTTAAGCGTAGTGTTCACGGTAATTTAGACACGTGCTTTGGCTGCATATGAGTGTCTTTATGTCCTCTTTAAACGAATACGGGCAATATTTCATACAGCTGTACACTTTTGCTAGCGATTCCAATTGTCCATATACATACATATGTACTTACACATACTTTGCACAAAATTACAGGTAATCCTCGCTATTGCAGAATACTTGAATTCTTCAAATTAGAATTGAGGAAATGTTTTCTAACTCAAACTGTAAATTAATTTATTATTAAGCTAGAGATGAACAAATTAATTTATATTTCGGCTGCTGGAATAACGGCAAGTTTAATAAATCGAGGAAGAACTGTATAGTGAAATTACTACTTGTAAATATTTGTTACACTAGCTCTAGACGTGCACATTAAGGTGGAAGAGCGTTTTCATAAACAACGCAGGAAGAAGGGTGTCTGATTGGAATATGGAAGTCGCAATGAAAATGCAATCAGGGTTGGTGGATGAATGACTCACTCGGCGGAATGTGGCTTAAAATCTCCATTTGTTGCCACAGCTTAAAGTAAGCAAATGCTCTTATTCAAATTTATATTAGTTTTTGCCCCAGTGTATGTGTGTATGTATTCAAATAAATGCATTTGTATTAGTATGCAGTGTCAAAGGAGTGATCATAAATTTTTATGGGATTCTTTTGAATATTTATTAGTATTTAACATGTCTAGCTTTAGCATAGAACATTGGTAGAGTTCTAAGGAGTGTGATAAAATCACACAAGGCAGTCTTGAATGAATACTAAAACAAATTAATTAAAATCTAGGAAAAGCAATTTTATTGTCTAAAGGCATGAAGATCTAGTTTTAAAAAATGCAACATAAATGAATTAATGTAAATACTTACGATAGAGAAGAATAAAAGCATTAAAAATTATATATTTTCAATGAAAGTTTTTATCTTAATAAAAATTAAATAAACTAGATTTTAATTAGCTTTACAATAAAATATTATAAGAATAGTACATGCCATAAGATTCTACAGTAATTTTAGAATTTTTACAACCAATTAAAGAATTTATACCATCAATATATTTAGAATTAGATCTATAGAAACAAAGAAGTACAAATATTGTATACAGAAGAAGGTTTTATAATCTGAATAATATTTTTATTCCTTAAAAAAAATTTAAACTTTCATAAGCTGCCAATAGCATTTTCTCCACAATTTTATATGAATCTATACAGCACTTCTATTAACGGTTTAATTTAAATGCTTTTCATGTTTATGAAGAAATATATTTCATTCCCCAGATGAACCATTAGCCAATAAATTTTTTCGAAAATTTATCACCATAATTTCTGTTTTCTGAGGACAATTTTAAGACCATTAGATTTATTAAAATACATATTAAGTTTGTTGTAGATTTATAGATGATAAAATTGAGCTTTCATTACAAAAAAGCTTTCAACAAATTATAACACGACTCCTCAAAACAATTCACATATTCCATATGCACTGAAGGCTTGAGTATATAAATTAGAAATCTACATCAACTGATACCACATGATGAAGGTGTGTGTGTGGTGTTCTCCAAAAACAGCTAGTTGTTCCGTTCTGCTAGTGTTTGTCAGCATAATATTTGCAATTAACTTTCGTGTTATTTGTTCCCTAAAAACTATCACATGCCATTTGGCTTACAGATTAATACGAGCTTTAGACTAATCAAATCATAAATACAATAGTCTTTTGTTAGTTTGCATTTAGCACACACCAAGGTTCAAACCGATTGGACTTCGGTCCAACTCGTTCACTAGTTCATTTTTGCCACAAACCTATAATTTTTAAAACAAACCTATGTTGAGAGCCATTTACATGGATTTGATCATAGGTTTATGTCAAGTATGAACTAATTGAAGAAATGCGACCCCAGTCTGACTGAAACAGTTCGATACAAGTCTAAAACCTTTTCAATATAATTGCGTTTGATCTTAAATTTGAGTCAAAAATGAGCTAGCGAACGAATTTAAATGAAGTCTAATAAAGAATTCCACTCTAGTCGATTATTGTATAAAGAACAGCAAAGTTAACATCGTGGTATTCAAGCAGCAAATTTATTTAACATTGTGTGCTTAATGTCAGTGTTGAATAGTCTTTGCTATAACATGTGCGTGCCATTAAAAATCTTGGAACCGTAGTCGAAACAGTTAATCAAATTATTACTTGAAGCAAATACAAATACAGTGAGAGCAATCAGATAACTATACCTTCACCGTCGCCGTATTTTTGTCCGGTTATTAGAGGTATCCGCTTCTGGGAGTGGTACACATTCTTTAATTTTAATTTTGGTTCTATAAATTCTACCGGTTATTAGAGGTGTCCGCTTATGGCAGCTGCCGTTAGGAGAGGCTTTACTGTATGTATGCAGATAATCTGTTGATAATAACTCCAAAAAATTACCAAAATAGTCGACAAAACATACGACTTAGAGACAATTAACCCCAATTAATCCTCCGAAGGAGTTTTAACATATCGGTATCATTTGCATTTACTGTACTCGATATCGTTTACTTAAATGCAATTTATATGGATATATTTTAAAATTTCGAACAATATCGAATGTTGTATCCTTTTTGTTTCCTTTTTGTTTCATATAGAATGAAAGTAGTTGCTGGTTTTAATTAATTTTACTTTCCTTATGGAAATATTAGTAATAATGGCATAGATAGAATATTCACATATAGTTAAAGTTCACAAGCCATTTCTTTCCTTCTTTCTTTCTCTCTCTCTCTCTCTCTCTGTCTCTCTCTCTCTCTTAGCAACATGTTTACATCATTGCGTGTGAATGTCTCCAAGCAAGCATTTGTTATACAAATAGAAATTTAGTTTATAACAGGAATGGCAAAGTTGGTACAATTGTTACTATTTAAACTCGAAAAGTACAAACGAATGCATATGTCAATTTTTACTTTTGAACAATGAAACTCATTTTCTTCTTCTTCAAAACAGTCTTGTGAAAGCAAAATACAGCAAGAAAATCCAAAAAAAATTTAACTATTCCATTTCTAAATCATAGAATGCGGGACAGCGATGCCAACTTGGTGCTTTTGGCACTATTTTTAGTGATTTTTGAAGACTCAAAATGCCAAATTTTGAGCGTTAGGGCATTTAAGAAATTTGTGTATTTCTTAAAATTACTTACTAATAAAAACTTGCTGTATTTATTTTTGGAGTGTTAAGCATATCTTTTTCATCTGATATACATGTTTCACTAAAGATGTTGATACTCTTGCCGAAATAGAGAAAAGCTTAGAAAATATTAAACATTATTAAACTTCACATTATTATTTTCACTTAAGTGCCATTTACGCTTTTTAGATCTTAAAATTACGCTTTCTTAGTGCTTCTTTTAACTTTTAAGGTGCTCTTAGAGCCAAAACAAAGTTGGCATCAATGATACTGGAGCACATGCTATTAATTTGTATATTTTTAATTTCAACTTAAACAGGTGTAATTTACAAGCAAATTTGTGAAAACAATTTGAATGCCATAACAAAGTTGATTATTTTAATAAAAACAAAAAAAAATATGTAATTTGAACTAAAAAAATTAAGGTCAAAAAAGTAAAATTTTTAAAGTTGTTGGTACAATTTTAAAATTCTCAATGCCTTCCCTGGCTTATAAACATTTGCTTTTACTTTCAACATGTTGCTTTATAACAGAACTAATAATTAAATTTAAATTTTGTTATGCAATTTTTTAAATAGAAACAAACTAACTTTTATGCAGGCTTGAGTACTCGTAACACACACTTTTGCACACACAAAACAAAATAATACAATTCTAATAAACTTTCATCAGGCCAAACAAACAAAAATCCAAATAGCAAATAACAAACAACCCTTAGGCGCCAAAATGTATGCAATGCTCAAAAGTCTTTCATTATTTATTATTAACACATGTGATGCGACTCTGTATGCGTATGAGAATGTGTGAGTGCTGCGAAAGTGAAATTTGTTTGCGAGTTAAATGGCGCCACATGATGCCCGTTAACTTGAATTTCATTTATAACCACTTTTCAGCTTTTCTCATTACTATTGTTTAAAACTCATGCATACTTGGAAAGATTCTTGTTGCCCCTTGCCCTGACCCTCTTTCTCACCCACACTCTCTTATAAACATTCACAAGCTCTCTTCTTTAGCCATTAACACTTGAAGTTTTTATGCGTCTAAAACCACGTGGTTTTCCGTAGATTAAAAAGTATAAAAGCTTCAAAACAGAAAGCAAATACATATTACGTTGTTATATTGCAAGGATTGGAGGCAGTAGAAACAAAACAAAAAAAAACATGTTATAAAAATAATATAAAATGAAATGAAAGTCAACCCTTGTGTTGCATGAAATCGAAACAATAACAAACCAACACCGCAACCAGAAGAGCAGCAAACAAACAGTATTTAAGTGAACAACCCAACCAAACATCCATCCATTTATTCAGACGCCCATTTATGCAGACAACTGTAACCAATATTCTAAACGAAATTTCTACAATTACAACAACAACAACAACAACAACAACAACAACTGAAGGCGACAATAGAACAAGGGAATCCATTAATGTGCTCTTCATCAGGGTATACAATAAATAAGTTGCTACATATTTTTTTTTTATTATTTTCCATTCCCATTGTTGGCTGAATGTTGTTCCTTTCAGTTTTGGCCGGTCGTTGGAGAACAGGAAATCTTGATTGTGGTTCGAGCCAGTTTTAATCGTTTTCGTATGTAAAACATTAAATAAATTTTCATTTACAGTAAAACAATGGTACGTATCGATGCTTCCTTGTTTTCCTTTAATGGATATTTTTTTTTACAAACAACCGTGCTCATGCATACACATGCCAGAACTTGCTGCTCTAAGTGCGTTTTTACGTCTGTATGTGTTTTGTTGTTTAACTTTTTACTTTACAAATATAAATGTCTAGAAATGGAATGTAATAGCTTTGGTTTAGAATTGCACGATGCAGTTAGTAGATTCGGGGGAAAAATGAAAGAGTTGAAAGTGTTATTTTGTACTTTTGCTAATATTGAATCGAGAGACATCTTAAATTCATATTTTATATCGTAAGAAGTTTAGTTCGAAGGGAGGCAGGCACACGATTGCAAGCAATGTCATAAAATTTTTTCTTATAAAGGAAATTTTACTTTTATAACTTTCACTTGAGGGCTGGCAATCTTTCGTGGCTCCCTTGCAAATGTTAAAAATAGTTTTTAAACCTCTTTAGAAGTTATGTTTTCATTACTCAAACAAAGGAAATATATGTATACATAAGCATGATTACTTAAACTAGACAAATCCCTTCGGTAAGTTAACATTAACTTCAAAAACTATTCATGAATATGGGAGTAAAGATTTAGATATTTGTTGAAAATTTCTTTGAAATTTTTATTTCTGTTGAAATTTTTGTAGAAATGGTCCGAAATAGATTGGTATTGAAAATCAGCAAAATCAAAATCAAAAAGGCGGTTACAGAGCTGGAAAATTTAATTTTTTTTTTCATAAAAAAAGTAACTATCTAAACCAATTTTTATTTATTTTTACGAAGCCGATTTCATATTTCACTAAGAATAACGCTATTATTACAAATACAAATTAAAGAAAACAAGAAATGGATCCAGGGTTGGACAATCTTAACTTTTTTCGGTATATAAAAGTACGTAAGTCTAATTAATGTTTTCTTTTTATTTATAAATTATTTATATATATATTATGTTTTAGAGAGAAATGGTTTTGTATAAAAAATTAAAAACAAAGCTCCAGAGCTGGAAAATTTTTTTGTGTATGAAATGAACTTAACAAAACATTTTTTTTGTCTTTCCTATGTTTTGTTTTTGTTTATTAATTAAATTATATTTTATAAATAAATAAATGTGTATTAAAATTCAGAAAAACCAAACATACACTGAGAGAATAACCTTCGTAAATGCAACGATTTTCGACATTATATTTTCGATTTTGTCATTGTTTTTCAACCAATGCAACGCTTCATTCGTATTATGAAAATTGTTTCATTAGATGAAAAAATGTCATATATACAACGAAATATTTTCATTCATAAGCAACGTACATTTTCATATTTTAAATGAAAAATGTAATCATTGCGATGAAACTTATTAGTTTATACATGAAGTGACATTAGTTTTACTTTTTTTACGAACTATTTCATTGAATAAACAACATGTGTCATGTAAGTCATGACAATATTTCATTACTGAGACGTAACATATAATTTTTTTATGATATCATATCATTGTGTTTACAAGATAAGTCATTATTGTAATGACTGATTCATTTATGTAATTATCATTGTTTCTTAATAAATATTCAACTTACGTGTGCATCATGCATGGATAATTGGCTTCTCCTGCCAAGAGTTGAACTTGGAACTAATCGCGTGGTAGATAGCGCGCTTACTGCTTCAGCCACAACAACCTCAAATATTATTTGGATACACACTAAATACATACATGCCATCATTAATGAAATTTTAATTCAAAGTTATGTAATTGATCTCATTAATTCAACACTCTTTAATTTCTTTGAAAAGTTATAACTTATAAAACTTATATATAAAAAAAAATTTGACTTATCTCCAGGATTCGAACCTGGGATTACAAGAGTGGCACACTGCCTATTAGCCAGCAGCAGGATGTTTTCTTTATTATAGTTACGAAAATATATCATTAAAGTTCCAAAAAAACTATAATTTCCATAACTATAGATTAATTACATATTTTTTTGATACTTTGATACAATATGATACTTTGAAATTATTTTATGTAACCTAATCAATTTAAAATATTTTTTTGTATAAATTCTTCACAAAAACATGTATTTAAGTTTTTCGTTACCCGAATGAAAAATATTTCGTAACATAAATGATACTAGAAAATGTAAAATATTAAGCACTAGATTGGTTTTATTCCATTAATGCAATTTACATCAATATAATGTAATATTTCATTTTATTAATGAAATTTTTCGTTGTATTAATGAAAGTTGTTCAACGTAACGGTTTCATTCCCGTGATGAAGTGTTTTTCTTTCAGTGTATGGTTCCGGGGCTGGAAACTTTGATTTCTTTTGTAAAAAAGTAACTAAATAAAGATACTTTAAACAGAAATAATTTTTAGTTATGCTTAAGTTCAGTAATTTCAATTCTTATTGAATGAAATATTTTTATTAATTAATGTGAGTTTCTAAAGAAGAGAAGAAAAATTAAACTTAGACTTTAAGCTGGGGGAAATACCAATACTTTTCTGTGCAGCCACGCACTTCATCAGCACTCTAGTCTATCTACTTGGGTAGAGATTCTTATTAACATCAGCTATTTAACTTAAATTTACAATGAAACGGAATATGAGAAATGATTGTTGTGTATACAATTGATTTACCTTTGGTAAACACATTTATAAGTATCAGTATTAATTTTCTGTTTTTCCATTTTTTCATTTTTCTATTTAGGTTAGCACGAAATTATATTACTCTACCTAAGTATGTTTAGTCATTCTTGCTTATCTTTTACGATCATCACATTAATTATTTTTACTTATTCGATGTACCATCGGTACATGCATGTAAGTATTATTGTAGTGGCTTTATGTTACTTGTTGTTGCATTCTACAGATACTTTAAAAAGATTTTTACTCAAGAGTTTTTCTTATATTTATTCCACTTTGATATGAAAATCTAATATACTAATGGGTGGTCATTAATTAACCTTACGAAGCTTTTTGATATGATATATGTACATATTTCTTTATAAAATAAAGCAATGCCAGTCCGATCTGAAGGTTGATGTGCAAACATCTAGTAATTAACAATATTTTTTTTAAGTTGGAAGTACTAATGCTCTTAGTATATTTTTTTTAATTAATCAATTAAACGTATCAATACTTTCAATATTGTAAATACATAGGAATTTGCTGGTTTTTGTTTGTTTTATCTAACTTATTTGCTTAGTAAATGGACACACTGCAGTATATATATGTACATGTACTGCATTAAAAATTGCAGTAAGCAGTAAATTTACTGATTACTGAAAAAATTCGCTAAATTTTTACTGATAATGAAATTTAATTTGCAATACCATTAAAATCGGAGGGCCGTATTCATAATAAAATTGTAGCAAGTGGCAAAGTTTTTTTCATTCAAATTTTTAAATTTTTGTATGAAAAAAATTTAGCCATTTGGTAGAATTTCATTATGAATACTGGCATTACTGATTACTGAAAATTCAATGCACCTTTTCATATAATAAATCATTTAGGCACTTTATAAAAATTGCAAAAAAAAAAAATTTAGTAATCAGTAAAAAGTTACTGGTAAAAAATAATTTTTACTGAAATTTTAGTAGTACTGCAAAGTGCCGATCTATGATAAATGCCTTAAGTACAAATAGTTAATATTGGATTATGGTAACTAAAGTAAGATATATAAATTTTTGACTCTACTGTATTTAAATATCTATGAAAAACTGCATCTATAGAAGTGGAATTATTAGTTGAGGGGGGGGGGGGGGTTTGTGGAGAATTGCTTCATATGCAAGTGGAAAACATAAAATAAAAATTTTGATAAAGCTTGCAAATGTGGGTGGGTTTGCAAAATTTGTATTAAAATCTCCACCCATGATAATTGGCATGAGATGGAGATTGTTACCCAATTGTCGTGCACCACCTTCAGTGTAATGCAACAGTACGTTATGAAGATATGTTATAACATAATATTATAAATTCTTTATAAAGACTGCTATATGTATATCTTTTAAATAAATATTTGACATTTAAAACGCTCTTTTATTTAAAAGTTTATATCTATTTTATTTATTTTATATTTTGCAATTTTTAACAAAATTATCCCCACTGGCAACACTATTACACTTCGCAAGCAATTTTTATAAAAATTAACATTGCTCCTGAGGGTATGCTTTAAAATTCGGTTGAGTGTATTTCTATGCAGCTGTTAAGTTTCTCTGTACTTCTCGTTCGTATGATTACACTAATACACTCATACATACATATGTAACTCACACCGATTTGACAACGCTTTACGATCGTACTAAAAATTTGTGATCTTATTGTGAAAAAGATTTACACATCAAAAAAAAAATTAAATAAAAACAAATCCATTTTATAAAACAAAATTTGTTTTGAAGATCTTTTGCAAAAGCAAAAAGTATTTTTATGAAAAGAGCACTCGAAGGCTGCGTAAACAGTCTTGAAATTATACTAATCCAATAATAAAAGATGCCTTTTAATTAGCGAAACACGATGGATAGCCTTATTAAAGGACTCTTTCGCATAAAAGATACCATACATATTCCACACTCGCTTCTATGAGAAGGGAGAAGAGAAGGAGTAACATGATTTGTTTTGTTTTTTTACCAAAGCAAAAACAACATCTATGGAATGGAGCGAGCTGGTCTTCTACATCAAAAAGAAGGAATACAGAGGCCTTCTAAAAGACATTCCTACACCTTCTAGTTCCCGCTGGGCTATTATTTTGCATATTGTACAATTGAGTGGGTTTGTGTGTGTGTGTGTAAGATGTATATGGTAAGCTTTTATGTATTTAAGGGTGGGTTTTTAAGGCAAGCGCACGGACATAACTAATGTCAATGCATGTGTGTGTTTGCATGTGCGCAGAAAAATAAAAGATTATACAAACAATGTGTGTGTGTGTTTATGTTTATACATACATAATGCTTATATATGCGCCCATGCGTATGAAGAAGCAAGCATCACAAATTCTTCCGACACGAAGTATTTTCTTCTTTACTCCTGTACCTGCAGTAACTGAAACAAATCTCTTGCCAATAGCGATTTGATAAATCTCTCATGTCTTGAAACTTCTCGTAAGTGGTCTTGTGCAGGAGTGTATAGACAGGGCATATATTTGTTGCCTTATACTCTCTGTATCACAAAATAGTTAGATCTTCCCATTAAAATAAAAATTGATGCATCCAAATATATAAAGCCTTAATCTTAATGAAAAATTAGCAACGGTGTAAACTTTTGGAAACCTTGCAATGGTAGAAAATTTTTACAGATATCAGGTGAAAGAAAATATTGTGGATGAAGTAAAATTTTAAAGTTTATAACCCTAGACAAAAACCGTAGTTGCTAACAGAGCTCTGTTAACAGCAAGAAAAATACAGCGCTTTTAAATAATAAATAGCTACTAATTTTATTATCACAAAATGGACTTGATGAAAAATTCATGCGAATCATACTCTTTTATTTAGACATAACACTTAATACTTCCAAGAACACGGAAATTCCACATTTAAGGCCAGAGTAATAATATCGATTTTGGCTAATTTTTACACGACGAAGGGTATTGTGATTATCAGCCTGTGTATGTATGTTTGTATGTGTTCCTTTGCTGCACTGTATAAACCGTGAACCGCGTAAACCCATTTTAATGATTCTTACATAAGTCGATTTATATTAATCCTGGAAGTGTCATCAAAAATAGTAAAAACTCAATATGGCGGCCAAAAGACAGACGCCATTTTGTAAATATGAAAAAAAATTAAAATCGGCGAACTATATAAAAATTGGTATTATTCGACAGATATTTTAAAATTATCTTTAGGTTTCTCTTAGAAGTTTTCATTTCGAATGACCATTTAAGAACAATATTGGAAAAAATCCTGGACTCTCTCCAGATTAATGACCAAAAGTCAAAGGCCAGTCATTACATCCAGTTATAGAGAAAGTAACAACATAATTAAAAAAAATAAAGTTTATTAAGATTTTCCAAAAAAAATATATATAAAAATCCTGTTTCAACTTCAAATTTTTAAATTGTGTTGTAATTTTTACAAAACCTGCATGTTCTGACTTTCTACTATTGGGCATTAACCTAGAGGCATCCAAGAGTCTTCTTCAATATTCTTAAATTTTTAAATGAACTTTGCCCACATTCTTATTCAATGAAATCAATAAAACTGTCTGAAAAAACTGTCATTTAAA
The DNA here is from genome assembly GCA_905220375.1 of Tachina fera. Taxonomy (NCBI): domain Eukaryota; kingdom Metazoa; phylum Arthropoda; class Insecta; order Diptera; family Tachinidae; genus Tachina; species Tachina fera. The sequence goes on along the minus strand of LR999967.1, from coordinate 93,544,429 downwards.
AAACTTTAACATCAAATTATCAGATTTAACTTTTAAACAAAAACTTTTGAAATTTTTACCTTTAAAAAAGGAAAATGCTATAATGAATTTATGTAAAAAAAACATCCCCAAAAGTCATAAAAAATATCCACTCTTCTTTTCTGGCAGCAGCAACAATAAAACAAGCAACAAATTGTAAACAAATACAAGTACAAAAATAATTAAACAACACACGTTTTGTTCTTGTCATTCTACATTTCCTTCGATTCCTCAATAGTCTCCCCAAAAAAGGATCAGTAATCAACTAAAACTTTAGAATCATCATGCCTCGCCACACAATTTCCATGTTTCCCATCATGTTGAACGATAAACCCTTGTTTGATATTTCTGTCATTTGTTGCTGCTGCTGCTGCTGCTGCTGTTGCAAAAATTCTATTTGCTTACAAGCCAGGAAATTTTAAAAACCACACACTTTCAAAACAGTTATAAACAACAAAACAACAGTTGGCCCTTGGACCATTACCCTTAATTTTTTATTTTTTTTGGTAGATGATTAACTTTGTCTTAGAAGATAGATAGAAAACTGACTTGTTTTTAGTACATTTTAACTTGATTTTGATTTTTATTTGTACAATAGAATTTCCTAATTCTATTTTTTTTTTGTTCACAATAAACGATTTGAAAGTGTATGGCGTAAAAAAATGAAATTCACCCCTCGAAATGGGGGGTTGATTGCAAATGTTTGATTTCCACTCTAATCACTGGGACGTGGGGATCGTTATTTTAATTTGTGGAGTTTGTGATATGACACGTTTAACTCTAATTCAATGGAAGTGCGTCGTTTCCTGATAAAGTTAATATGGGTAAAATGGAAATATATGTAAGTATTTTGTATTGATAATTTAATTCAAATAATATTGAAGAGATGTTGTTTGATTTTGTTGATGTTGTTCTTCTACTTAACCGATTCTTGGGAAAATTGCCCTGCTCCCAAATATTTCAAAATCAAAAGATATTATATTTATAAAAGTGGGCGGGGGACTACGTCCATTTATATTTCATTTAATATTATATGTACTTCTACTCAGCAGCGCCCTACCAAATTTGGCTCTTATCAGTGCGGGACTTGCATATAGACTCGTGAGGTCTGAGCCTAGGGCGACATACACTCAAAAAAAAAAAGATATGTACTATTATTAAGAATTTTTTTTTTATAAATTCAAGTAAAAAGAATTTCTAAGTTTAAGTAATTTTTTCTAAGTTTAAGTAAATTTTTACAAAAATATAGTAAAAATAACTTAAAATTAGTAAAAAAAATAAAAAGTTCATATCTATAAAAATAGTTCATACAAATACACAATAAATTTCTCACATTTCAGGAAATGTTTACTGACTTAAACGAAATATTTACTAAGAGTAGGAAAATGGTTATAAGCTGAAGGACATTTTATATTAAGGACTAGTCAATTCTAAATTTTAAATTTACTAGTTTTATTTATTATTAATTTGCATTTAGCAAAAAATCTAAGTAAATTTTTCATATTTTACAAGAATATTTGAACCTTAAATTTATTTTTTTGTAAATAAAATAAAATTTTAAAACTCAATAATTTCAATGCTTAGGAGCAGCAAAATTTTAAGAACCCTAGAATTTACATTTTAATAAGTTTGACAATGAGAATTTTAGTGAATTAATTTTGCTTTGTTTTATAAATATCAATGAAAAAGTTATAATATAATTCTGCCCTTAGATTTCAGATTTTTAGATTTATATGATACTAATCTAAAGCGCTTGCGTAGAACATTATGCATTTTTAAGATATAATGACAGTTCAGGCAAGTGGCGTACTCTAGTTAAGAGGTACTGTGAAGCAGCGTTTATAAACTTCTGATTTGTGTAATTCCTTTTGCTTCTGCTTCTGAAAATGTAAACAGTTGCAGTCAAAGCAAACGCATAAAATGAAAAGCTATACACAACGGAGAGTTCCAGAAGTTGAAATGTTCAAACAGTTTTCGGTTTGACTGACTGCTCCTTTAAATTAATTTGGATGTTAAATTTTCGTTTTATACTAGACTATACTTTTTTTTTTTGCAAAAAGTGCTAGTGAAACTCAACAGAGAAGTGTAAAAAAAAACGGTGTGAAAAACGAAAATTTTTTAGTTAAAAAGTGGTTTCTATGATCTATTAGGATGCCTAGAGACGTTCGGATTATATTGCCAAATATTTGATAGCAAAAAATTAGGAGTCCCTGTTAGTTATTCTAAAAGAAATGAAAAAAAATAACTTTTGCAAAAATCAAATATGCATGAAGAAATAATTTTTTTCATTGTAATATGTTAATGAGATTTATTTAGTGGACTCTTAGCTACATTATTTCCATACATAGTAAAAAGCTATCATTAAATCTGAATTAGCTGTTGGCCAAAATATACGAAAATCATTCTTTTAAAGCCCATTGTTTTTCGGAATCTCTGGAGATTCTTAAAAATGAATTGGTCACCAAAATCGCCAAACAAAGTAAACCCCTATTACTTCCCTTTTGATAGTATGTACTATTGAACCTTTACAGTCAGGACCGTGGGAATTTATTACTACTGCGCAGTGTAATTTAAATATTTATAAATTGCATATTTAATACTAAAAAGCTTTTCTTCGACATCAAACATAAATCCGCCACTGGCTCTTGTAGTGATGCAAGTTGATATTTGCTGAAGTGGGCGCTACCATGCTCTTTAAAATTTTATATTTTCACTTAGAAGCTAAAAATTACATTTTTAAAAATTCAACCGACTTCTAAAAATAGGAACTTTAAAAATTAAAACACTAATCAGCTGTTTTGAACCTCAAAAAGACAAGTCAAGTGCTGCCAAGTTGACTAAAAAATCGAGACATTGGTCGCATTCAAAAGACGTAACAGTTGCGCAACCGTTGAGTGTTTGTCTTAGAAACGCATAGTTGAGTAGTTTCGCTCCACTCAACAGTTGAGTAATTGCTGCCATTTTTCCATCATACAATTTTTTCGCTACCTATAGTCAACATGTTGTGCTCAGCCTGAACAGCTGATCGAAAAGACTTATGCCGTTTATAATATAATGCAACGCCGCTTTGTTAGATGGCGGCTGCAAATATTTGTTAAATTTTGCATTTAAAATGCGATAAAGGAACGAAATAAAGGAATTAAATTAAATTACTAATTTCATCAAACATATGTATGTATATCATACTGTCTATTTGTATTATATATTACATATTTAATTCACTATTGCGTTTAAACGTTTTTTGAGCACATGGCGGCTCAGCGTTAAAAAAAAATACTAAAGGCGCAGGTCTTTCTTTTTATTGCAGTGTTGTTCAAACACAGAATATTTATTTTGCGGAGCAAATTTTATTGTAAAAATATAAGATTCCTGGGCTGACTTCATTAAATATTCTGTGTTATACATACACTTTAGCTAAACTAATTAATTTAGCCAATCTAAGTTAGTTTATTTGTTGCTCTTTCGTTCGTTTTCAATTGCTTACGTTCATCAGCTGTTCATTTTGCAGTACATCCATCAATCCGTTTCTAAGAAGTAACTGTTGGAGCCAACAGCTGCCAACAGTTTGACAACAGTTGAGCTCAACAGCTACGTCTTATGAATGCGACCATTCATTGCAGAAATATTGTTGCAGACCAATTTCCATAAAATCACTTTTTTGTTCTAATAGTTAAAAAAGTGTTCATCAATCGATTGTAGATGTTCACTGATTTTTATCGATTCAAAAACTGTATCGCAAAGTTGACCAAAATCGGTAGTTACCGGGAAGTTTCAGGTATGTCCCGCAAGGTCAACCTAATCCCATTATATTTTTTTTACATATTGTTTTTTTAATCTTAATTTAAATATGATTTTGTAACAAAATCGTACTTGAGTTCTTTTATTGACCATTTCCGAGAAAAGGGACCTAGTGTGTCAAAAAAAACGGAAATTTGGGAAAATCGATAAAAATGAGAAAAACATTAAAATTTTATTTTTTAAATGCGTTTTTCTCAAAACTTCATTTTCACACACCAGGTCGCTTTTCTCGGAGTAGGTCACATATACAGGGCAATTGTAAATAAAATTCCGCGAGAAATTTCTCACTTTTCCAATTAGAATATTTTGTTTCCACTATTACTTCCTATTAGTTGGAATTGTACCACGGAAAAAATTTCTCGCGGAATTTTATTCATAATTGGCCTGATAGAGAAAGATGGTACACATACATACTAATAACTCTGCCAAGAAAAAGACAACTTCAATGCAAAGATCTGACGGAACATTTTCGAAACAAATTTATGGGATATAAAATTTAAATTTTTTAAATGCAGGATTTGGTTTTATTCAGAGCTCAGGTTGTGTGCAAGGTTTTGTAAAAACGAGTACAGTAGAACCACTTATAATAAAATATTAAATTGTAATAGGCGTGACTCTGCCCATTAAAATTTTTTCAAATAGAATATTGTGTCTATTTTTTAGTTCAAGGTGTGTGGTAAGTTTCGTAAAAATCGGTTATGTAGAACCATGTGAAATATAATAATAAATTTTAATAGGCGTAGCCCCGCCCATTTTTTAAACTCTAAAATAGTGTAATTACAAGAAACTAAGCTGTTTGCTATTTTTTTGCAGCAATCAAAGAAGTAGAATATCATTAAATCAAATAAAAAATTTGTGGGCGTATCCCCACCCAACTTTTTTGTTATGGCACCAATGTGAAGCTAAACACTCTCCGCCATAAATAATTTTTAAAATCGGTCTAATATGAACCGAGTTATGAAGTATTACTGCAAAAAAAAAAAAAAATACAGAGACGAACTGGTAACCTTCTCCTTTTTTTTTGAAGTCGTTTAAAAAGACATCACAAATTTTTAATTAATGAAATTATTTATGATATTATAAAAACATTAACTTTTATGTTAACGATTACAAGCCACAAAAGATAATCAACAATTAATTTAAATTACAAAAAAAAACGCTTATGGTTTTTATGTAATAAAATACCTGTTATTCCAACATATTTAATAATTTATCATAAAATTAAAAAAAAACTAGCAAAGACTTAATAGTGAAAGGTAATTTCTTATACAGGAAATGATAAATATATTTACACAACTGTTGACAGCTCTTGTCAAAACTGTCATTAAGTCAGTGGGAAAATAATGTTGTCAATGCTGCCGCTAATTGTTAAGTAGCAATATTTTTCTTAAGACTTTGCAATCATGAATTGATTATTTTCTTTTACTACACGTTTCTTTACTTTATAATCAAGTTTTATCTCAAGTGGTGAATTGAAAAAATTTTAATTCCTTTCTCTAATAGAATTTTATTCTCACATGATTGTTCATAAATGTGCGAGTTGTTTTTTACTGTCTTAGCAATTCACATGCAGTTTATTTTTTACACAGATTCTTTTGCATTTAACGTCTGCAAGTGAACTTTGTGTATTTAACTCTTGCTATTTAGAGAACAATTTGTTCTAATAACTAAGTTGTCTTGCAAATTTTAAATCACCTCTTTTGATCAGGTTGCCTGAAATTGAGATGACACCCCAGCCATAAAAAATTTGTAGAATGCTTGCAGACATTTCATTCTTTGAACGAAAAAAAAATTCACGTATTCCCTTTCAGTGAAAATCGTTGTGTGTATATAATACTGATATTCGCTTTAATTGACAGCACAAGCACCAAATACGTGCAGTATGAACAGCAGAACAGCAGTTTGTTGCAATCTACTAATTTCAATTAGCTCTGGTCTTTGATTGCTTCGTTCTGAATGTGACACAGGTCCATTTTTGCAATTTAATACAACAAATAAAACAAAATCAATAGTTTTATATTCTTCAATAATTGAAAATAATTTGCTGGTGGTTTAGCATGTCTATATACGTATTTCATTGGCGCTTGAACCAAATCATCAGTAGACTTCAAACACAAATTTTGAATAGTCACAAACCTCTTACTTTATGCACAGACTTTCAAAAACTATATGAGAATTCATAAAACAATAATATTTTTGAAACAAAAATTAAATAAATTTTATTAAAGTTTTATATTCTTATTGAATTGTTTTTTTTTTCATTTCAAATATTTAAAATCACAATGGACAAAAATCGGACAAAAATTAAATATATACTCTCATGAAAATATTACACCAATAGCATTGAAATTCTCCAAAATGTATCATTATTTATCGCATAATTTAATGGCTTTCAGCGTTCTACTCTAGATTACGCTTCACAAAAAATATTACATTAAAGATTTATTTTTAAATTTCTTTTTTTTTAGTTCTGAAAAATGTACAGTACAAGTACAGTAGAGTGATATAACTTCCTGATACCCTAAATAGAAAATGGGGAAAAAATGGAAACACAGAAAATGAACAGTGATACTTACAAATGTGCTTACCAAAGGTAAATCAATAATTGTAAACACAACAATCATTTCTCATATTCTGTTTCATTAAAAATTTACCTTAAATAGCTGATGTTAATAATAATCTCTAGCGAAATAGATAGACTAGGCAGCTGATAAAGTGCGTGGCTGCAAAGAAAAATATTGGCATTTTTCCCAGCTAATAAAGTCTATGATCCTTAGCCTGTTAAATATAGAATAAAATTAAGTTCGAAGAATAATTAAATTAATTAAAGTCTAGTTTAATTTTTCGTCTCTTCTTTAGAAACTCACATTAATTAATAAAAATATTTCATTCAATAAGAATTGAAATTACTGAACGTAAACCCGATTAAGAAATTATTTCTATTTAAAAACAGTATAAAACTTCAATATATTCTCTGTAAAGTAGTAAAATTTTTTAAATTCCCGCTATAAGTAGGAAGTTAGTTGTTTTACCTAAATTTTCGAAAATAGAGCTTTTTATAATTTTTTCGACGCTTTGAGGTCCTGTTAGTCGATTCTGACTATTTAAGATATGATATCACTAGTAATGGATGCATAAGGGTGTGTGTGTGTATGTATGTATGTGTGTGTCGTAAGCAGATCGGAAGCAAATTTGCTGTATTTGAAAGACTCACTTAGATAGATGTCGTAGGATAGTGAAGATATTTGGTTCAGTACGATTTTTATAAAATCGTTTTTTTAAATACATAATTTTAAATTACTAAACCTATCCAGTGCCTATGTTCTGTAACTTTGGTGAGAACTTTTCCAAACGAAAAGTTTGTTGTCATTCTGTGAAACACAGGATGAGTAACAAAAAACTTTGTTCCTTGCTCCTGTTTCTTGTAAGCTTATTTCAGGTTGTTTGTGAATCAGCCTGTGAAAAACAGGACAACCAATATAATTATTTGATTTTTCTCGACGTGAAAACTTCTTGCAAGTTACAGAACACAGGTACAGTTCAAAATCTGTTCAGTTCTTGATATCAAATTTGACTATTGAAAAAAAAATTGGGAGATTCGTTAGAGAGATATTGTTAAGGAAAAATTTCGAACAAATTTTCTTTTTTCTAATAACTTCCGAAGTCTTTGTCAAATATTTTTGAGATATTCCATGATTTTTAAAGAGTTAAAGATTACATACATGTATCGGATGCCGCAAATTTGATAAAAATTTGTATTTATTTTTTTGTTTTAATTTTTACCCAAAACATTTTTTCAAACAATGGGTAGTATGAACAAAAAAAAGTACTTTTTTTACTTAAAAATTTGTTTTAAAATTCAAAATTCTTAGCTTTATATTTGATATTTTTGTGTGCTTAAAACAAATTTTTGAGTAATGATTAAAAAAAGTTATGGGAACAAATTGGTATTAATGTCTTTTAATACCAATTTGGTTAAAAAATATATGAATTTATAAAATTATATTTTAATTGGCGTGCCTCTGCCCATTTTTTTAAATGTAAGTTTCGTAAAAGTTGGTTAAGAATAACCACGTGAAATATAATAATAAATTTTAATGGACGTATGCCAGCCCATTTTTAAACTTTAAAATTGTGTAATTGCAAGAACCAAAGTTGTTTAATCGGTTTCGCAGCAATAAAAAAAGTTGAAAATCAAATAAAAAACATTGTGGGAAAAATCGGAAGCTAAACACTCTCAGAATTTTTACAATCGGTCTACAATAAACCGAGTTATGAAGTAACAATATAAAAAAACTACAGACGAATTGACAATCTCTTAATTTTTTTTTTGAAGTCAGATAAAACGAAAATACTTTCTTTATTTAAACTACACAACGCCTTAAATTTTTTTCTAAAAAAATCTAAAATTTTTACCAGCCTTGAAGTCACTTTCATACTACCATTTAATCTTGAGGCCCATTGTGATGTGACGATGCATAGACTTTTTTTCGTACTACGGTTCACACTATGTAATTTTTAGTTCTGAAATGTATTTTTTAACTTTCGTTCGTGTCTGAGCATTAAATTTTTTTTATGAAAAAAATTTCAGTAGCTTTGGAGTTACTTTTTTTTATTAACATTTTCTCTTGAGGCCCATAGTGATTAAGATACAAAAAGCTATTTTTTTCATATATCATGGCTTATGCTATGAAATATGTTTCTCTAAAATGTTATTTAAACCTTCATTAGCGTCTGTACGGCAAAATTTTTAAATAAACCTGTCAGTTCTGTCGAGTCGATTTTTAAAAATTAAATCCACTAAAAGCGAATTTTTTAAAACTTTTTTTTACTTTTATATTTTTTATAGCTTGAAATATAATATTTGAAATTAATTTAGTATGTATGATTTAAAACACATCAGTGAGTTCATTATTTATTTTTGGAAATCGAGAAACTTACTCGAATTCGGTTTACAGAACATGGCCAATAATTTTTTTCCGACATTTCCAAATTTAAATATGCCCTGCAGTAAATGTAACTTACACAAGACTAGTCATGTGATCGGTCCTAAGGTGATGGGGACCAGTCCGAGTTCTAACACTTCCTATGAAGCGGACCAGTCACTTTTACATGAGGATGGACTAGGGTGGTGTTAATTGATACTTTGTATGCACTTTGTGACTTGCCACTGAACTATCTTATAGGGACCTATTTGGTGTAGAATAATATATATAAATTATACATCAATTTCACTCCGACATTTAACTGTAACACTTATAAATTTTTTTTATTGTTACAAATGCAATGAAAATTTATTTTTAATCAGAAATTTTTTGGAGATTCGAACCGACAACCTTCTACATGACAGGCTTGCACACAACCCACTCGACTACAGGGCCACTCATGTTTCAAAAGTATAAGTACCAGTTAAGCTAAGGTTAATATCTAAGTATAGTTACGGGACTGGTTCCAGAGTCACATTTGAAGGAACAATTAAAATTATATTTACACTATTTGATACATCTTGGATTCAACCACATCAAACATGTACAGCGCCATTTACTGCAATACTAGACCAAGTCCCAATTAAATTGACTCAAGATCAAAAAGATACATGACGAAAATTGCGAATATGCAACAATTTACACGATATGTCTTTTTTCACCATACACTACTGCGTGCTTTTGCTAACACTCTCATTTGCTCAAGGTTATAGGACGAGTACGTTGGGATCAACTGTCACCAAATTTTCTGCAGGGTGGTAAAATATATTTAATAAAAACATTTTTAAGTTTAATACAAACTTTAAGCTTTAATATAAAATCCATTTTCGCAATAACGAATTGGAAAAAGGAATTTTCAAGTATATGTAAGCTGCTCTGCTCTCTCCTCTCACCCATTTTACTCACACTTTCTGAAAGAAAAATTTCATTGTGTGACGCAAAAAAAAAATATGACAGATTTTATTTCTAGCAATTATGTTTTTGTACATTATTTTTATTAAAAAAGGAGTTTCAGTCTATTAAACTTTTATGAATTCTGTAGCAGGTCCTGTTTCAGTAAAAATATTATTTAACTTTTTTTGAAATAAATAATGGAATACAAAATAAAATATTTCCTGTGTAGTCTTTTGGTATTGTAGTTTAACAAATGTATGATTTTATATATAACTAAATACTAAAAGCTTTCTGGCCTAAACCAGGTAAATTGAAACTTAGTTTAGTTTATTAAACAAGCACAAATGTTCTTTTTCTTTCTTAAAAACTTCTGAGCACTTGTGCACTTGTTGCTAGACCGCAATACCATGAAAGGGCCGCACCAATTCGACCCGTATCAAATTGTATTTTAAACAACAATCGTTCATTCTTTCGTTTTCTTTATTATTTTGTTCTCCCCTTTCAGAAATTTCAAAAGAAGTAAATAATAAACACAAAGATTTTGATGATGCATCTAATATTTCCGTTGTTGAAAAAAATAAAAATAAAATGAATTTTTTCTTTTCTTCCTAAAGTTTCCTTGCCATTTTTAAATGCAACATGCACTTGCAACTTGCACATGTTTATTAAAGTTTGCAGCCAAAACTATCAAAAAAGAAAAGAAACAACAAAAAAAAATAAACAGGGCCGCTTCATTGCCACAATGCTTCTGCCAGAGATTGTGGTGTTTGGTTGCTTTGTTGGTTGCTTGGTTGAATGCTTGATGTTAGCATTTTATTTTTGTGTGCTTTTCTTATATTACAGGCTGATAATGGTGCAGGTTAAAGTTGCACGAATTTGTTGGATGGGCAAGGCAAAAAAAAAAAACATTTTTCACTTTTTCTTATGCACCCTACTTTAAGTCAATGTGAATTTTGGGTTCCATTTGAATATATTTGTTTTATATATTAAAAGATTTGAAAAGTTTGTAAGTTGAAGTTCATATTTGTTTGTGCAGTCTAAAATTTGAATTGCTTCCATAAAAATCCCTAAAACTGCACAGGGTTTTTAATTTTCTTGGAATTCTTTAAGGTCCTTTGAATTTGTTGAACCTTACAAATGCAATTGAAAGGTAAATGTCATTCGTTTTATTTGACTCGACGTAATATATTATATAAGCAACATATCAGCTTCTTTGCTGCTTGTTTACCTCAACAAACTACAGCCCCTCCATTTAACAAAAATTCTCCTAAACTAAAGTACAACGATGATGAAACAAAAAAAAAAAAAAACTGGAAGCAACAAATAAAAATGTATATCCGCACATGTGCGGCTTTTATTGTTTCTGTTTAGAGTTTTTTTGTTTATGCATTACATATTTTATTTTTTTATTTTAGTTTTTTTTAGAACTCACAGAGATAAATAAATTATTTGTATGTGTTGTACACTACGAGATATTTTAATAAGTACACAAATATTTACTATTGAAAAATTGCAAATGGGTGTATAAAGAACAAAAATGAGTTGAGTAAAATGTGATTCTGACTCGCAAACGATTTTTTTTTGGAAGCTAAGTTCCTTATGGCGGCGCTCTATGCACTTAAAACTAAAATTTTTTTAAATGAAAAATAGTGAGAAATACTGTTTACAAAAACTGGTAACAACTACATAGCATAATGGTGCTGCCGCTGTGGATGTTTTAGATTTTCAGTATAGTGGTAATTTTCTAGGGAATCGCCAGGGAACTCTTGGGATTATGGGAATTTTTAACCTTGTTTTTGGGAATCTCCAATATAAAGCATTGAAGATATAAAATTAAAATAAAATCATTTTTGAACAAAAACTAATTCAAAAAGTTAAGTATAATGGGAGCAAGCAGAAAAAATTCTTAATCTCTGAATTGCCACCAATATGGGTGCATATCTTTTCTTCTTACTTTCTGAATTTTTCAATCAATTGTAGTTTTATTTTTTTTCATGTAATAAAATAACTTTGCAGGAGTAATTGAGGACATGAAAATCAACCTTGTTCATTTTATTCTGAGTATAGTAGTGCTATGTTTATAAAGTTATTGTTTATGGTTTCATTTCGTTGCGTTTTTTTTTTTTAATAAAAAATATTTTCCATCTTACTTCAAAATGCACTCACTTCCTTTGACTTTCGTCGACTTCCTCGTAGTTCTAAATAGATTGCAGCCACAGAAATTATACCAGCAATACAAGCAACAGTATTAAAATCTTAGAACAAAAAGAAATGTATTTCTAATGTAAATAATGAAAACAAGACAAATAAAAGCAAAAAAAAAAAGTACAATCGTTCAACATGATCAGATAAAAAAGAAATTGAACGTAGATTTTCTTGTAATAAAAGAAATTTGTTTTACTTTTCTACTATTCTTATTTAAAAGTGCATCGTGCACACCGTGAGTGTAATGTATGTGAGTAAAAGGGTCTTTACTCACAGATCCATACATACATACTTATAAACAAACACACAAACACTGCAGTCTTTACAAATGATGTATAAAATGTTTGATATACGAGTATGTAAAACTTTCTGCCGTTTTATTTATTCTTGTTGTTCGATATTTCTTAAACATGTTGAAAATTCGTGGGGAGGCGTTTATGGGATGTTGAGAGATGCTGCTTCATTACCTCACGGATATCAAACAGCCAGCAAGTACAATTGCTACAATTGTACGGCAGCAGTAGCTAAAAATATATACATATAAATATATATTAGAGGGCTGCGTAAACAGTCTTGAAATGTAAATACGTCTTGTTTTTAAATGTATGGTCGTCGCTTGTATTATACTAATAGTTATTTATTTATTATAATAAATGATGTCGCTTAATAAGCGAAGTACGATGTATGTATTAATGTACGTGTATATTAGTAATTACAAGCGATTTCGCGAACACTTCTTGTTCATAACAAACACTCAAAAGATGTAGATGCTTGTTATTTTGCATATTGTTATTATATATTTAAGGGTGGTTTTTTAAAGCAAGCCCACACAACTAATGTCAATATACATATGCATGCGTTTTTATGTGCGCAGAAAAATAAAAGATCATACGCACAACGTGTGTGCATATATACATGCATGACGTTTGTATACGCGCCTATGAGTATGAAGAAGCAAGCATTACAAATTCTTCCCTCACGAAGTATTTTCCTCTTTACTCCTATAACTGCAATAACTGAAACAAATGTCTTGTCAACAGTGTTGTTTAGCGTTTGTTTTAGAAGATTTCGCTGCAGTAAAGCATTTGAAAAATCTCTCAAATCTTAAAAGTTATTGTAAGTGGTCGTTTGCAGGGGTCTACTAGTTATCTATATGCATATGTATGTATGCGCAGTTTATGTTGTTCCTTGTATCTACTTGTCCGTCCGTTTACCGGACTGCTGGCACAAGTATTTTTTCGATTTTGTGGCCAACTTTTATACTTGATTGCAATTTCACTGTTGCCAGATGTGCTAAGCTCCGAGTTCAAGTATCTCGATAAAAAGAAACAAATGCAGAAATATAATGCACGATGTCTTATTTGTGAATAAAACTTTTTTGCTGTTATACTTTTCGCCATATGCTCAATATAATTCATGAATATACACTCAGAGAAATTTTTTTTTCATGAGCTTTTTCATGCAAGATTTAAATTTTTTTTAGAAATTAATCAGAAAAGATTTTGAAAACTAGCACGATTGTATTGGCTGCCCCAATAGCATAGTGGGTAATTTAATAGGCTGCCAGTGCGTAGGAGCGTTGAGTTAAATTCGCACCAAAGACTCGGGTCTATGTTCCGCACTACTAGACTTGTTTTTATATTACTTTTTAATAGTTTATAAATTTATAAATTTATTTCTTATTTTAAACTTTTAAGTATCCTGCAACTGTTATTTTTTCTACCCCACTCGATTGGATTTCTTAAATTTTTTTGTGAATGCAATTTAATGAGAAGTCCCAACCAGTTAACAGGAAATTTTAAATTTTTTATTCCTCATTAAATTTAAATATAACTTTTATAAATTTTTGAGGACCCGCTTTCATATCATTTATTTTAATACCACACTCGATAAGTTTGGTAAAAAAAAATTTTTGTCGTAATACTATTTCACGCGAACAATCCGCCATTTTGTTTTTTGTTTTTGAAAACCTGTCTTCGGTCTGGGATGCTTAAAACGAATATAACCATACCTTAAATATCGAAATCTATGCAGCTGTTTGAGAGCTAAGTGGAAAGCACGAAGCCCATAACTCTTCTTGGCATTCGGATAAAAAATTTTATATTTTTAAAATATTAAGAAAAATCTATCTTGATCGCACTTTTCATTTCATTTCATTTATTTATTCATTACTTATACCTATCCTATGGCCCATATTCGGTCACATCATACTACTACTTTAAATTTTATAAAATGCCTTTTATTCAAATACAAATAATTGCCATGCCTTCTTGTTTATATATCTAAGAAAACAATTTTTCCTCAGTGTATTTAAATTCTACTATAATCAGCAATCGTTTTCCTCTATACTTTGCAAATTGTACTTGTTTTTTAACATTGCACTTTTATAAAAATTGTAGCGGAATTGTGCAGCAGATGTTTGTACTCGTAGTAGCGTCAAGTATCATTATGGAGTAAAAAAATAAAAATAAATAAAGTTTTAGCACGGGCTTCAAGCATTTACTCTGTAAAGGTTTTAGTATATTTTACATGCATGTGGTATGAGTAAAATTAATATTTTTCTTGCTGCTTTTGTTACAGCATTTGATAATTTCATAAGATATACATATGTATATTAATCATAAATTTCTATGCTACCAACTTTTATTTATGATTAAATCATTTAAAACTGACACCTTTATTGCAAATATGCATTCATTGGTTTTCTTATCTGCTTGTATATATAAAATAATAATAAACAACTTATTTAGTTTAACAGCGGAATTAAAAGCTTTGATGTGGTTTTCTATCGAAAATTACTATGACCATAGTTACCGAATTAAGCTTTTAGTCCCAAGCGATTCCCACAAAAATTATTCTACGATTTGCTTACAAAAAGAAAACTACCTCATGTTTATGCTTTAAGTTCCATAATTTTATGATTGTAGCAAGGCAATGAAAGTGCGTAAATATACGTACATGCTGCGTCCTTAAGTCGGAACTTGTTCTTGAAAAAAAAAAGCTTTCGGTAGGGGTTGATTTAGTGAGTTTTTTATTCCTAACAAAGTACGAGTAACAAATAATTGCTTAATTCACAACAATTTGAATCGTGTACTTGTGTATCAAATACACTTTTTATTTTTTAATTGTGAACACCAGTGTTGCCAAAATGTTACAGGCATTTCCCACCATATAACCCCTGAAAACCCGCTAAAAACCGCCAGCTGAATAAAAAGAAACGCTAATATAACCGCTGAATTTTTTATAACCAACATATGTCTTTTTTATGGTTTATTGGTAAAAAAAAGAATAAGATAAATTTTATAAAATATGTATACATATGCATAGACGTATCTATGTTATTCCCCAATATTTGTAATCAAAACTCAGCCTACTCTTTAAGTAGGTATTTTATTTCCTGCAGAGTTTCCATACACAAATATCCAGCCAGATAAAAGTAGAATCCAAGGGACTATTCCATCTGATAATATTAAAGTTTAAGCTGATTCAGTATATTTTCAATATTTTCTGCGATAGACCCTTCCTTATTATTCTACACGTGTGGAATAATATCTTGCCGTTTCGCTTGAAGTATTTGTAAAATATTGTTTAAATTTCCTGACTTTTTGACTATCTGAAATTAAAAAAATAGCGTTGACAAAATAAACTCCATGGCTCAATTCACATTGGCTTGAAGTTTAATTTCGAAGAAGAATTTCAATAAAAAAAGTCTTTAATCAAAAACAAATTATTCACAAAAAGTTATTGGTTTGAGAGATTTTGGTTGATATTATGTTTTCCTCATACTCAGTGGTGCAATCAACAAGTTTTCGGTTTGTTTTCCGTTTGTTTAAAGATTTGTTTACTATTTTTTTAATACGAAAAGAATGATTAAATTGGTTTGTAATATAATAATAATCGAATTAGATTTTATTCACTAATTGTGAGATTTATTAACTTTTATACTGGTATGTATATACATATGTATGTATGTTATTATTTTTAACTTCTTAAATTTTCACATTATAATTCACAATATGTCAATTTTTTATTTGCAAAAAAGTGACGTTAGTCTCTTTTCGCTGTACGTGTTTATATTGAGAAAAAAAAACTCAACATAAATACCAGGGTACGTGTCGCACAGCTGCGTTAAATTTAATTTATTTTGATTCAATACTTTTCTTTATAAGTTTCAGAAAAACGCTGAAAATCCGTCAACTAAGAAATTCTTCCGCTAAAATTCCCACTGGTGATTTTTAAAATAGACTTGCCGCTAATGACAACAAAATACAGTCATATAGGGCGGGAAAACCGCCGTTTTGGCAACACTGGTGAACACCCTCTGTGTAGTGTATTAATGTATTTTGTATTTTTAATGAAAAAAGAAGAACAAGCTACATACAAATTCTCTCAGAGAGCCTCCCTTTGAATACAACATTTTAAAAACATATGAAATAAAAGTGTAACAGTGTATTTCATTTTATATGAAAATTTCATACAATAAATGTTACACTCTTGTATTTAATATGATAATACAATCGATACAGAGATACAAGAGGTTTTGTGAATTAAGCAAATATTACTATATTTTTAACCAGAGTCACGATATTGCAGTAAAACTTTGGGCTGAAAATTTGTATTGAAAACAACAACAAGATACGAAAATTTGTTTTTGTTTTCCATATATAAATTTTAAATCAAAATTTTAAATAAAACAGGCACTTATCACGCAAGTTTTGGGTTCTTGACACCAAACTATACTTACATATCTCAAGCCGAACTATAATGGATCGATTATTTAATATTTTTTTATCCGGAATATGGCATAAAAGTCCATTTTCCAAACCTCTACCCTTAGTACAAGTTTCTAGTTGTCAAACTTTAACCTTAATCATTTCGAAAGTACCTGTTTTGAAATAAAAACTTCAAAATGCTGTAACTTCGCAAATTATTGAGACTTTTGCATGATTTTGGTGTCATTTCGTTCAGAATTGTCTTTTATCTATTCGTATAAAAAAAATCGATTTTGACCCCTGGCAAGATAAGGTCCCTTTCGCCATATCGCGTCACATATAATCATTTTATTATTATTTTTTTATTTTAAGCGATTCAAAATAAGTTTTAAAATAAATATCTTATTGTAAGTACAGAAAAAACGTAACCAACATAATTTTCGAACTTCAGTTTTTGACCAATAAAAACGATTATTTGCGATTGTAAAAATTCGATTTTCGTTAAAAACAACGAAATCCAAAAATTGTTTCACTTAAGCTATTTTCGCGGTTATGGCTCGACATACTTAATTTAAAATTAAAAACAAAATTTTATAAATTTTAATATACATATCTGTGGCATAAAGGAAAAAGTACTTGAGCCGACTTATATGTAGTTTCTACAAGTGAGGCAGACGACTCGTCTAGAAAATTTGTATGAAAATCACTCAAAAATATGAGTGCTTTCCATATAAATTTTATACTCCAGTCGTCCGTCTAGGTTGTAGAAACAGGGGGTTAAGCTAAAAATTGAGAAAACAATATCAGCATAATTTTCCGATTTAAAACTACACCTGTACCCATGTTCTGTAACTCTCGTCACGAGAAATTTTTCACTTGGAAAATGTGAAACAAATGAAACTAAAATGCCATAAGTTGAGACAAAAAGCTCTTTTCTCACTTACCTGCGTCATTAACTTCTTCAAGTAAGGAAATTACTCGACAATTTTCAGGAAGTGTGTCTGTAACAGTTTCGTGAGATAAGTTTCCGCTTTGTACTGTCAAATATACTCACAAACAAAGACAGGGTGAGTTACAATTTTAGCCAAAAAATACAAGTTCTAAATGCAAAATGCAATGAATAATAACGCAAAAACAGGTAAACATTTTGCTCTGAAGTGTTACTTTCATTGTTAAATTATTTTAACAACAATTTTGTAAACAACAATCATCAAAGTCGCACTATACAATATTTAGCCGATGATTGTATTTTCGCCGCCGTCGTTGAAAGTTTTGGATTTTTAGTGAAATTTTGGTCGCCGTCAAAGACATTTTTGATAAGCGTTCACAAAGTCTGCGAGTTTAAATCGGCTTTGAGTTGTATATTATGACATTTCTAACGTAATAACGTAATCACGGCTGAAACTTTTCGACATGAGTTACAGACACACTTTTTTCTCACTTTTCGAGAAACGATGGAATATTTTGTTTCACATCTTTCCGACGTGAAAAGTTCTCACTAAAGTTTCAGTTTATTTGTGTGATTTTTAAGAAAAGTACAGGAAAAATAATTTAGGCTCAATTTATTTAAATATGTATACGATTTTCTTGGAATAAAATCTTAAGTTGACTTTCTGGCCAATAAATATATTTAGAATGTATACCTTTTCAATTAATACAGTCCCGCAACAGAGTAACATCTCTTACAGAAATAAGAATAGTTTTAAAAAATCTCTGAAAGTTTTAAAGTGCCCCCTCTTCTGAAAAACTGCTAAATTAGACTTAAGCACTTTTTCCTCATTGCCAAACGCACACATCTTTACCTTAATATAGAAAGGCCCTAACTCATTATTTTATTGAAATCGAGTGTTTTGCATATTTCGATAGAATAACATCTTATGTATCGGAAAATGCAAAAATCTCGATTTCCAAAATGTAATGATTTGGGGTCTTTCTATATTAAGGTAACGATATGTACATTAGGTATGGCCTAGTGCACGACTTTTTGATTTCAAAACGCAAGAACGCCCTATTTTGTGAGGTTCAGAAAAATAAAAATATTTGATACGAAAAATGGTGGCGGTCAGATGGGGGCAAATGGCACCTCTTCGTGCTCTAAGTTAAGGGTAAAAGCAAAAGAATTACAAAAAAAAACATAAAACTTTCCCGGGACCACTACTAGCAGAGTCAAATATATGAATACCCCCATTAATTTTCTCCGCCAACATCTTTTTTGAACACATCGTCCGCTTAACTCTCTCTCTCCTTAAGGGGGCTCCCATACAAAAGGAAATTTTTATAAAATTTACCTGCAGGGCTCTAACTGCCTCTTAGGCGTAGCTATCGAAGTCAAATGTATGACCAACCTCCAATATTTTTTCAATACAAAGATTTTCTCTAAACATACTTATCGTCTATCTTCAAACATTAAGGTGGTCCCTTCCCAATAAACAAAATAAGAAGATAGACGATAAGTATGTTTTTACTGAAAATCTCTCTCTGTATTGAAAAAATATAGGAGGTTAATCACACATTTGACTTCAATAGGTACGCCCTAGAGGCAGCTAGAGCCCTGCGAGTAAATTTTATAAAAATTTTCCTTTTGTGTGAGAGTACTTTTAAAGACTCACCTGAAGGCATAAGTATGTTGCGAAGAAATGTCGACGACGGAAAATTACTTTGTCTCGGTATTACATTCATTTTTCCCTCCCCCCCGCCACCCGGGGAGACGCAATAAAAGTGCAACAAGCGGGTTTCTTAAAAGAAGTATTTAAAATTTTTTTTATAATTCGGTATACATATTTGAAATTGAATGTAATTGTTACATTATGTAGAACGATGTTTTTCTAATTTTTCGATTTATCTGCAAAATAAGGAAATTTCTGAAAAACGACTTGAAACTTTAAAAATGCTCTCCTACAAAAAACTAAAATAAGATTAAGCAATTTTCTCTTATTGCAACAGAATCACTTCCCAATATCATTGAACGCTTACATGAAGTAAATTTGCAACAAAAAAAAATTAAATAAAAGAAAAACTTTCCAATTGCCCAAGAGCTAAAAGTTGCTTTCAAATTGTATTTCAGTTAATCTAAAATGAAACTCTTTTGTATAAATTTTTTTTCTTTTGCTTAATGAATGCAAATACAATCTCCTTTGGCACACAAATACACTAATAAACAAATAAATACTGTTATGCAAATAAATATGCAAACAAATACAAACATACAATTGGAAAATATTCATTTAATATTCATTTACATTTGTATTTAAATGTATTACAAAAGATTCTCATAATTTAAGCAAAAACAAACATAAAGGGGATTTGATTTATTTATTTAACAAAATGTTACAGGGCGTCGGTATTAGTTAGCAGGTGTGTGAGTGAGTGTAAGTGTGCGTATTTTGAAATCCTCAACAATTCAACAAATCATTATCATCCATTTGTTAATAAAGTTTGCATTTCCCCAGCCTCTGGTTTCTTGGCTTTCACCTTAAGCCAGCGCAAGCCAAAACAACACATCATCATACGAGTATTTGTTGCTCACAACAGGCAAACAACAAATTTAGAACACATTTCGCTTGAAACGTCAACATCTAACAAATTTTGTTTAAAGCTTCCAAACTCATAAATATGCAATTGCTTAATAGAAAAGTTCAAACATCACATAGACAACCCTTATTTGGGATGAATTTTTTTTTTTGTTTTCAAGGATTTCAAGAGAACTTCATCAACCCATTAGAAGGGCGAACAAAGAAGGAGTTGTATCGTAAATACCTTTCAATACAACAAATATGTACAAGTACAAAGTGACAATGTTTGCAAGGCACTGTGGTGCTAGTTTGAAAAAAAAAAATTAACACATCGACCCATAAGCGCTAAAATAGCTTAAGCGACACTTCGGGTTTTTTACGAAAATCAACTATTTACCATTGCAAATAATCGATTTTGGTCAAAATATGACGATGTAAAAATTATGTCGCTTAAGCTTATTTGGCAGCTATGGCTGGAAAGTGTTGATATAGTGTGTTCTAATTATAATACAAATATATAACAAACCATATCGGCAGTTTGTAATTTAAAATTGTATTGCCAAATATTTTTCGTTAGACCCACTGTAGTTTATTTTACACTCACACACATACCACCAACTGCTTCTATTTTATTTTGTCGGTATATCCGTTTTACATTATTAAATTATTTTAAACCCGATTTAATATTCGTTTTTCTATTGGGGCGATTTATATTTCCTGGGCTCTCTACATACGTTTCCTTTTTCAATCTCAAATGATTTTTATTTAATTTATGCGATATTAAGTTCTTTTGATTTGATTTGATTTCTTACAGAATTTTATTCAATTTTCGGATATTGTAAAATGTGTTTTATATTAAATCAATCTCAATGTATAAAAATTTGTGAAACAATGTGGGATAAGGCTGTTTTCAATGTTTTTAAAAAATTCAATTAGTGCATGAGATGTTGTGGAATGTATTAGTTACTTTTACTTGTACTAAAGTATGTAATGTCGAGGAAATTATAGACCAATATCAAGTTTACAAATTGTGGCATAAAAAATATTTAAATATTTAATAGAATTTCTTTTTTCCAATGAATAAAAAATTTAAGTTTATACCCGTATTCTAATAAATTGTGATAAATTCTTTCGTAATACACTTTTGTCAAGTTTCTTGTTATATCCCTACAAGCAAAGTAATACGAAAATGATACGAAATCGAATTGCTTGGAAGAAAAATATTATTGCGACAACAATCATATTCGTATTGCGGAAGATTCCCCCTTCGGGAGAGTTTGTGCGGCCAGGGCGATACTTCAAAGAAATACGAATACAATACTTCTAGAAGATAAAATAGTAATATTGCTGGATAATCATCTAATAGAATTATTTATGAAATTGCGAGATTATTTTTAGGAAGATAAATTATTTATAACGATAGATTATCTCCTAAACTACAATTTTAGAATTTTGTTAAATTATCTGAAGGAAAAAAATACATATATATTTATCTATGTATATGTACATATATGTATAAATAAAACTACCATTAATTTAAATTAATATCAATTTTTTGTTTTCAACTAAATTCAATTTATCATCGCGGGAGTCATCATATGTTTAGTGTAAAAAGAAATTTCCTGACATAATGTTTTGAAAATATTCTGATTGTTATTATTTTAAATAAAATATTTTTTATCTTCTAGTTAAAAACATATTGATATTATAAGCTTATTGCGCATGTGATAAAACGCCAGGCTGAAAACAATGCAACATTTTAATAACACAAAACACCTTGTTAAAGGAAAAAATAAATAGTCAATACATTTTGAACTGTTCATTCAAAAAGTTTAATATTAAAAAAGTATTGCTTTGATGATGTTCTTCTATATCATAAAAATAAGATATTGTATTTCTATTTTCTGGATAAGATATCTTCCAAATGTTTGTAGGGATATTTTAAAATCAAATTGTGATTGTATTCTGTTGTTCATATGACAAGAAAAAGCTTAAAAAGCTCAAAAAAGCTTTCAACATACTATGGTGAGATTTATGTCAAATTGAAAATAATAAAAAAATTTGTAATGAAATGTATTTTTTTATGAATTGAGCATGGGTCATACATAAGTTTGATAACACTACCACCAGAGGGTATTAAAACCCTCTACCAAACAAATCTTAGCATCTAATGCCAAACAAATCATTTCTTACACTTTTTTTTTTTTTGCAAAAATTAAGGACAATTTTTTTAATTTTTTCAGAATAACTTGCAGAGACTCCTAATTTTTTGCTAACAGTATTTGGGAAAATTGTATCTACGGTGAAGCTGGACAAATTCTGTGAACACACCAATATAACCTGAACGTATCTAGGCGCCCTATTTATTTACCTCATTAAGACCACTTTGCAACTTAAAAACGTTATTTTTTACTTCTATAGCATTTTTTCCTTTCTTTGATATTGCTGCATTTCTTGTGTTGCAGATTTTAGTATTTACTGTTTTAAGGTTTTGTTGTTGCTTTGCCAAATATTTGTAGTTAAAAGTTATTAATTAGTCCTTGTATGTTATGATGAAAAAAGTGAATACAAAATATTGATTCTTCTATTTAAAAAAAAAGAATTGGATTTTTTTTGCACAAAGTGTTACTGTAGGTCAGCGGATATATGTATGTATGTGTACTTGATTAGACGATTTTGAAAAAAATATTTAGCGTCGAAAAATTAAAATTTTCAAGGTAAGAAGTGGTCTGTATGACCTATTAGTGTGCCTAGACACGTTCAAATTGTATTAATATATTCGCAAAACTTGTCCACTTTTATCGTAGCTACAACTTTGCCAAATATTGTGAGCAAAAAACTCCGAAGTCCCTGGCTGTTATTCTGAAAAAAGGGAATACATTTTATCTTTTACTTTTGCAAAAAAAAGTGCACAAAGAAATTTTCTTTTTTTGGCATAAGATTAATTCTTAATTGAAAGGAAAATTAATAAATTTTTATTTTGTTATGTGCTTTTCATAAAGTGACAAATTTGTTATATTTTATTCATGACAATATTTTTCAGAATACCAAAAATATAAAAATAGTCATTCACCTCAGTTTTGTTATAATTTTTTCACTGTCACAGATGTTAGAATTCGCATATTAGAGTAGAAATATTTCATCAATTTCTATTAGCATGTGAAAAAAATATCAACTATTCCTAAAGGCTCAAGTAGACGAATGATGATTAAAAAAACTTACGGCCTATCCCACGATGTCATCAGAAAACGCTCGATCGAATACTTATATTGAAAACAACAACAAAATGTCTAATGTTATTGTTTTTTGCAATACAAGTTGTCGATCGAACGTTTGCTGGTGCCATAGTGGGACAAGCCGTTAGTATTCTTTGTTTGATTTAATTAACATAAAAAGCGTATGTTTGAGATAACCAAACTACATGCGATTGTAAGTTAGGAAGGGTAATGCTATACTGCACTTCTACTCGGAGACCCATTTGGGTTCATTGGGATTGTAACAGCAAATTTAATTTGCAAACATTCAAACAAACAATAGCAAAATGCTACACCTTCGTAATGAGCGTTGTTTGGTTGAATATAGACAGGGTTCGAGCTCGTTCACTAGATCATACTAGATTTATCATACTAGATTTGTTTCGAACTCTTTTACTAACTCGTTTTTGACACAAACCAATGATCAAACCCTTTTAAAATACATGGGTTTGATCAAAAGTTTGTGTCAAAAACGAGCTACTAAAAGAGTTCGAAACAAGTCTAGATCATACATGTGTGTGATCATTGACTTGTGTCAAAACTAGACTTAGGTGGAACTTGTTCACTATTTCAGTTTTACCACAAACAAATTTAAATAACATGGCTTGGATAATCGGTTTGTGTCAAAAACGTGCTACTGAATGGGTTTGATACAAGTCTAGTTCGACCCAAGTCTAGTCAGAATTTAATTCGTTCACCAGTCAATTTTTGACACAAACCGATCATCACCAAACCTTTGTAAATAACATGGGTTTGATTATTGGTTTGTGTCAGAACTTAATTCGTTATTCAGTAGTCTTGAGTTGAACTCGTTCATTAGTTCATTTTTGTCACAAACCTATGATCCAACCCATGTAATTTAATTGGGTTTGATCATTGGTTTGTAGCGAAATTAGACTTGGATCGAACTCGTTCACTATTTAATTTTTACCACAAGCCAATGATCGGACCCATTAAAATTACATGGGTTTGATCAAAGGTTTGTGGCAAAAATTAACTAGTGAACGAGTTCGACCCAAGTCTAAACGAAAGTGAAGTAGTGAACGAGTTCGGCTAAGGTTTATACACCAGTAATTTTTTGACACAAACCGATAATCATCAAAACTGGTGATCAAACTCATGTTTGATCAACAGTTTGTGTCAAGCGTAGGTTGAACGAGTTCAAACGAATTGATTTTAGACAAAAACCTATAATCAAAATCATTTAAATTATATAAGTTTGATCCGCGGTTTGTGTCTAAAACGAGCTACTGAAAGAGTTTGATACAAGTCTAGTCTTGTCCACTTTGTGAAGTGTCAGTTAAAGCAAGCTGACATGTTGTAAAGGGTATACATATATTGATTTGTTATTCCGGGTGTAATTTTCACAATATTAATTTTCGATAAATAAAGTGCATATATACACATATTCTGGGTCCTTATTAATAGGGAAGACGAATATGCGAGGCCCGTCTGTGGAATCGATTTTTCTAAGCTCCCAGAAACTGGTGTATCATCAGATATGGTTCGAAATAGATTGTTATTGAAAATCAGCAAAATCAAAAATGCGATTCCAGAGCTGGGGAGTTTATACATTTTTTGCCATATAAAAGTAACTAGCTAAAACTAATTTGTGTTTTTCTTGTAAGTTAAACCTATTTGATGTCTCAGTTAGAATTAAATTAGTATTAAAAATTTAAATAAATCAAAAAAATGTTTCCAGAATTGGAAAATTAAATATTTTTTTTAAAAAACAGTAAATTACTTGAAAATATTTTTTATTTGACTCTGCATGTTAAACATATTTTATATTTGGAGAGTAATATTTTGTTAAAAAAAATCAGAAAAGAACTAAATGGATGATGCCAGGGTTGGAAAATTTAATTTTCTTGTACATAAAATTAAACAGATAAATTTATTTTAGTTTTTTTTTGCTTTAGAAAAAAAAATTATATTTTAGAAAGAAAGGTTAGATGTACAAAATAAGAGCTACAGAGCTGGAAAACTTAAATTTTTTTTGGTACTTTCAAGTAATTGAATATAACTAAATTTTTTCTTTGTTAATTAAATACATATTTATTATATTAAAGAAAGAAAGACACTAGTATAAAAATCAGAAAATTTTAAATAAAAACATATAGTTCTAGGAATGGAAATTTGAAATTTTTTTTCATAAAAAAGTTAACCTACTAAAACGTTTTTTTTTCTCTCTATATATGAAATATATTTTATGTTTAAAGAGAAATATTTCGCTAAAAAAATCAGAAACACCAAAAGGATGATTCCAAGGCTGGAAAATGTATGTAAAAGTAATACATAATTTATATTTTAGAAAGAAAAGTTGGATATACATAAAAGAAAAAAACGTTAACTTTAAAATATATAGTTCCAGGGTTCGAAAATCTAATTTTTTTTGTTTCCAGGGATGGAAAATGTATTAACAAGTAATAATTGATACTTAAGAAAGAAAATTTATGATTTACAAAAGTACAAAAAAAAGCTTAGCTCGAGAGCTGGAAAACTTTAACTTTACAGGGTTGGAAAATTTAAATTTTTTTGGTTTATAAAATATATTTGATATATTAGAAAGATCTTTACTCAATTTGATTATGAAAATTTAATTAAACGAGAAATTTTTTACATATTTTTTAATTGAACTGTAGTGAATTTTAATCAGAAATAATTAAATTAAATAATTTTAATCAGAATAAATTAAAGTCTAAGTATAATTTTTCTTCTCTTCTTTAGAAACTCACATTAATTAATAAAAATATTTCATTCAATATGAATTGAAATTACTGAACTTGAGCCTAACTATGAATTATTTCTGATTAAAATTTAATTAAACCATAAACATTGGCACTCATTAGTTTCACGAAGCTTTGTTATATGTTGCGTATTATGCACAAGTGCAAGTGGGTAGTTAAAGTTTAGTTTAGGTTGCTTGTAGATCTCTTAAATGTGTTAAAAGTTGGCAAAATGTATATGCAGATTCTTGTTGCTTTAGATGTGGGTGAATAAATTAACATTAGAAAATGCTGATGTCTGTTAAAGTCATGTCTAACTAATTTCTCAGCATGCATTTTTAAAATGAAAAATATTAATAATGTAATTAATATTAAATACAAAGTGCCGAACAAAATATTTAACTATTCCTTACGTTGAAAATAAAATGTTTGAATTTAATTCCTTAGTCAAAAAATACTCATTATTCACTCACTATAAATTGTAATAGAGGAAAAAATTAATCAGATATTATTTCCTCTTAGCATGTTTTTAAGTTCAAAAATTGTCAGCCATAATTATTGTCAAATAAACTCATCAAATATAGACTTGAGTCGAATTCAAATCGGTGATCATATTCATGTAATTTAAATGGGACTATCGATTTCTGTCAAATACGAACTTGTGAACGAGTTTGCTGCAAGTCCAAGTCAAGTGTATGTTCATCGCAAAAAAAAAACCATGAACTAGCAGCTTGTAGAATTAGACTTGGTTCGAACTCATTCAATCGTTCATTTTAGACATGAACCAATGATCAAACCCATGTAATTGAAATTGGTTTGATCATTGGTTTGTGGCAAAAATGAACTAGTGAACGAGTTTGATCCAAATCTACAAATAGTTTATATCTTAATATTTAAATTATATAAATTACGAATTTTTAATCAAATAAAATTCAATTTAATAAAAAAGATTGTTATTAGCTTACCCCAGTGTAAGTAGCGAAAAATATTTGTGACTTCAGGGCAATAATAAAATCTATTAATTTTGCTCCAAGAAATATTAAACTATTTTTCTTCTTAAATTCATGAATTTATTAAGCACTTCGTTGCCTTTGGGCTTTCAAGCACCTTGAAATGTTTACATACCTGTAAAGATAAATAAATAAATAAAATTATATTTTTATTAAATTTCATTTGAAGTGAAAGTAAAAAGTTAATAATTTATAGATGTTCATGATTTCTAGGACAAACTTTGTAATTACCCGGTATTGATAAAAAAAACTTCATTGCAATATAATAAGATCGGTCTACCTTACAGCAGTTTTAGTTATTGTTTTAATAAATCATAACAACGACTTTAAAATTCATGATTGTCTGTTAAATGACTACATCCATTTATTGTTAATTTTTGAATTGCCTCAAGTGTACATTTAAAGTTTTAATTGGTTATGCAATGTGTTCCTACTTAACTACATAAATGTATCTAATGAATGAATTGCTATTCAACAAGATGTCTTGTAAGGCCTTATGAAAGATATTTTTCTCTAAAAAAAAAAGTTTTAAATAATTGTGTTCTAGTGTTTACCAGACATTGTCATCTTATAACTTAAAATTGTACGAGTTTTATTATAAAAACAAATAAAATAAAATAATACACCGTTTCCTTGCAAAAAAAAATCACAGAAACCTGCGGAACTTAGTCTGATTAGGAACCTAGTTTCTTCAATACTTAAGTAAATGAAACCAAACCTTTTTGATTTATGCAATTGAGTTCTCTTTGTGCTTTTATTAATCGTATTCTAAAACTATTGAACAAACAATATAAAGTGTTGCTAGGATGACAAACAAGCTTAAAGCTTAAACAATATTTGGCTTTTAGTGGATAAGATAGAAAGTGTGTTGAAGCGATCTCCATATTTATTTAACTTTTGATCAGGCTAATCGCTTTTTAAGCCAAATTAAATGTGATAGTTATTAATGAACAAATAACACCAAAGTTAATTGTAAATATTCTGACAAACACTTAGTAGAACGGAACAACTAGCTGTTTTCGAAGGCCACTACACCTTCATCATCAGCCTTCTTTGTGTTTGGTCCACTGTGTGTGGTGTCAGCCAATGTAGATTTCTTCTTTATATACGCAACTTTTATTGGAAATGGAATATGTGAGGTGTTTTGATTCATTGTATTATAATTTGCTGAAAGCTTTTTTGGTAATAAAAGCTCAATTTTACCATCTCTAAACTTACAGCAGTCTTGCCATTGTAATTTGTTCGTTACTAATTATGAATATGTTAGTTAATTTGCTTATTTCTCTTCTACTTAAGACAAGCTTTTTGGTTTGGTACTATTAAATATATTATTTGTTTTAATTTTGCCACATTTCCATTATTAAAGATGCGTTTCACTAGTAAATGGTGTAAACATAATTTTGGTTTGTCTAAAACAAACAAATGTACACAGAGAAACAAGTTTATTAAAAATTAACTGTGTTTTTTTATTTTTATTTTTATTGTTGTTAACTTGCTACGAAGACTTGGTGAATTTACGTTTTTCTTTATTTGTTTTTTGGTAATTTTTTTTTTGCTTGCCTCTTAGAACTAGTTTTAGTTTTCAAGAGCCTTTTGTTTTCAAGTGTACATTTCGTATGTTTTATGTTTTTATTGCTTACAAGTTTTTGTTACTTACGAGTCTATATTTCTGAGAACGTTGGTTGCCTTTTGCTAATGAAATTTAAGTGAAATTGTAGCATTTTACCGAAAAACGACAAAACGAATTCAACAAAAAGTAACAATTCCAAAAGTTTTTATTCGCATTTTATTTCATTTGCTGAAATACTTAAAATTTTCTCACACGCAACTCTCAAAGGTAATTTTAACATGAAATTTTCGTTGTTATTTTCTTTTGTAGCAAACTGAAACAACAAAGTATTTTTTAAGATACTTAAAATCCTCTAGACCATCTTTCAAAAAAATGTTAATACACAACCAAAAAAATTGCTTAAAAGAAACAACTTTAGAAATTGTTTTGCAATTTAATCATCAATCGCTCTTGACAGGTTTCCCAAAAGTTGCCCGTAAAACGTTCATTTTGTTGAAAAAAAACACACACACTCACACACAAAAAAATCAAATTGATCTTTGATGCAAATTGTTGCAATTTAGATTTTGAACATGCTGCAAATTAAAGATTTTTTTTTACTTACTAACGATATGTTATTAAGTCACAGTGTTTTAAGAAAGTTTCATGCGAAATAAGCAAGACCTTGCGGTTAAAAATATTGTCGAACATAGAAATACTCACACACACACAGTGTGTCCAGTCACTATTCAGACAATTACCGCGATTAAGCGCTGTTTAACTCCTCAAATTGGTATGTTTAAAATTTTTTGATTTTGTTAATCACCCAGAAATCGCGTGAGCATATTTCACAAAGCTTTTGTTGTAACATCGGTCACGATTACAGAAAAATAATAGCTGAAGCAATATTATTATTTATTTTTTTGTAATTATTATACCCTTCACCAACAATGGTAAAGGGTATTTATAGGTTTGTCATTCCATGTATACTTTTCACAATACTCATATGCGATCCATAAATTATATATACATATATATTCTGGGTCCTTATGAATAGGTATTGAAAATAAGCAAAATTGATTATACGGCTTCAGGGCTGGAAAACTTAAACATTATTTTGCCATATAATAGCAACTTGCTGCAACTAATTATTATTTTATTTGCTCAATAAACTTATTTTATATTTCAGTACGAATAAAACTGATATTACAAAGAAATAAAAAATATAAAAACGTTTCCCGGGTTGGAAAACTTTAACTTTTTTTGTTATTTACAAGTAACCTACTAAAACAAAATCTTCCTTTTTCTATACAAATTAAACATATCTAATATTCTTAAAAAAATATATATTTGTGTAAGATCTCAGAAAACTATAAAGGGATGACTCCAGGGTTGGGAAACTTACACTTATGTGATAATAAAAGTTAGAAGGGACAATTAAATTTATATTTTTCTTTATAAATAAGATACATTTTATGTTGTGGATAGAAAAGTTTGGTACAGAAAATTAGAAAAATAAAAACCACATATTCAGAGTTGGAAGCTCTGAACTTTTTTTATACTTAAATAATTAAATAAAACAATTTTTTCCTTATTTCCTTTTTTCTTTGTTCACTAAACATATTTTATAAATTTTCTAAAGAACTAGATTGTTAAAAGGAGTCAAAAAAATATATAAAAGGTTGATTCCAGGGTTGGAAAATTAATTTTGTTTTTGCCTATGAAAGTAACTAGGTAATTTTTTTTTTATAAATTAAATATACTTTATTTATGACTTAGAAAGATATAGTTTGGAATAAATAAAAATCACAGCTTCAGAGCTGGAGAAGCTTACCTTTTCTTTGGATATTAAAATAACTAAATAAAACTAATGTTTTCCTTATTTCCTTTGTTCATTTGTTCACTAAAAACATCTTGTTTACATTTTTTCAAAGAACAATATTGGTAAGAGGAGTCAGAAAAATATAAAAGGATGATTTCAGGGTTGGAAAATCCATATTTTTGTATATTAAAGTAACTAGGTCAATTATTTTTTTTATAAATTAAATTTACTTTATGTCTTAGAAAGAAATAGTTTGGAATAAGAAATTAGAAAAAAAATCATAGCTCCAGACCTGGAAAACTTGAACTTTTTCTGGTATTTGAAACTAATTAAATAAAACTAGTTAATTCTTTGGTAAATAAATATATTGCATATTTTATAAAGAAATAAATTAGTATTAAAAACCAGAAAAATCAGAATGAAAGTTCCAGGGTTGGAAATTGAATAAAAAAATTGGTAATGTAAACCAAAAAAAAATTTTTTTTTTCAGTTAGACATATGTCATGTTTTAGGATGATTTTTGCTCAAGATTTTTATATTTGTTAAATTTTTATATGGATATATTATTTAAGTATAAACGAAGGTTTGTGCCACGTTGTTTATTATGCTCTCAACACAGTTTTGCTTCAAATCGATGGTCTTTCGTTTACAGCTTGTAATGACCTCTAATTTTTAATTTAATATTCAGTAAATGGAAATAGAAATGAAATTTATCGCTAAGCATAATTATAAAATATATTAAAGAAAATGTTCTTTTTCATTTGCCAACAATGTAATGTAACATAAGAGCGACCTCCTCCATCGGTATTGAGTAGCAGAATCATCAGCAAAGTAAAATAAACAATAAAATCGCTATTAAGCACTGCTTTGAAAATTTAATACTCCCCATTGACACCAGAGGCGCTGCAACACTGCATTATTAAAACGTGCAAAAAAGCAGAGTTGTAGAAGCCTTCCTCTATTTCTTCCTTCACCAAACGTCTTCTCTAATACTTTAACTTTCCTTAAGAAGGTAACACCTAGTAATAGTAATAGGCATTCATTGCCTGAGTGTTACTTCTTTTTATATAAAAACAAAGTAGAAATATGGGAATTACTGGTGGAATATTTATTTTTATTTTTTTCAAGCACAATCCACGAAGCGGTTAGCTTGTCTGCGGGAAACACCCAGGGTCTATGGCAGGAATAGAGCGCACGATCTCTGCACTGAGAGACTATTATCGCTAGCACTCAGCCACAGGGGCAACCTGTGAACCACATTTTGCAAGAAAGCTTCGTTTATCTCGCCAATGCAGCGTCGAATTTCATCTTTCAGAGCGCTGGCTTGTTCACATAAATTAGGTCTTTTAAATAAAAATTTACAAGTTTCGCAAATTAAAATTCTTTGTTCAACATTGTAGCGTTCCATGGTTAATATTTCTTGACTTTTAACTAAATAAATGTTAAAGGATGACATCTTAATTCTTGACATTTCATCATTTGACAGCAAATTTACTTCCTAACCTTAAATTTGCCCAATCTTGAAAAAGCCGGTGTGTCTATATTTTAAGTTTCATCAAAATTGGTTGAATAGCCTTGGATATGCAAAAATTGCCCTCTACTACCCTCCCCTCTAGATTCTAAGTCTTGAAAAGATTTCAGACGCATATCTTTATGTTAAAATGCATCAAAATCACTTGTGTAATTTTTGAGAGGCAGATTTGCACCCGTCCCAGCCGTTCCACCCTGCCCTTACTTAATCCTTGATCTAGTTTTAAAAATATACAAAGAATTTGTGTCCTTTTTCATATATTGAAAAAATGTTTAAATTCTACTTTGTTTCCAGTTAAATTTCAAGTGTTTGAATTTAAATTTCAAGTTTGAATTATCGAGTGCTTATTGGGTAATATTTATATCTAACTCTTGCATACATAATCAAAAAGAAAACTAAATAACTAAATAGCTAAAACTATATTACCCAAAGTGATTTATTACAATTTAAACGAAAAACAAAATTAATCATATCCTTAAAATCTTTTTGCATAATTTAAAGCGAAAAGCCTACATACGAGTGCCAGTTTTGTTAAACACCAAAAAAAACAAGTATTAGCCAATTGCATTTGTCAGCTTAAATCAATCAACAGATTATTAAGTAAAATTAGAATTTTCATATATTTTTTTTCAAATCCTTAGAGAAGTCTTGCAACAAAAAAAATCATAAATTGATAAAAGTTGTTGTTGTTCTAGAGATTATTAATTTTGATTAAAATGTGATTTTTAACTGGTTCTGACAGCAAAATTTACATAAAAATTGCATAATTTCCACGTCACTTAATTGATCGTCAGCCGCCAATCACAAGTGACCAAAGTGACGTGGTGTTTTTTTTTCTTTTTGTAAAAGGACAGGTGTATTCGTATGCTGTGATGAGTTATAGATGCCATCCATGGTTGGCTTCGTCGCACTACGAAAAATAAATTCAAAAAGAAATTCAATTTTCTCAAGCACGCAAGCAAACGTCAGAGCAAATAGACCAGCATCGCCAGCCAGGCATCAATTCAAACACGTTCATAGTCCACCACTCAAGCTGAAAGTAATTCTCAAAGGAATTTTGGATTTCAATTAGAGTTTCAATTAATGTTAGATAAAATGTTTTTTTTTTGTGCAACTTTACTTTTCTTGCTGTTGATTAACGTTGCATACGAGTAAAAAAGAAAATGTAATAAATGAAATGGAAAGAATGAAGAAAAAAAAATTCCGCTAAGTGTGAGTGAGTTGAAAGAAAAACTTTTATAAATCTTTTCCTCATCTCATTATTCTTTAAAATGAAATTGCAGTTAGAAATTGCAATTGCAATTGCGCATGCGTAAAGTTTGATCGCTGGAAGTGCAAACAAACAACACGTCAACGGCACTGGCACTGGCACTGGCACTGGTACTGGCATTCAAACATAACGACTAAAATCGAGTATGTAAGAGTATACTTGTATGTCTAGTGCAAGTCTTATTTGCGGGTCTAGATTATTGTTATTGTCTCCAGTCGGTCGTTGTTTGACTAAATTAGATGGAAAATGTTTGATAAAAGAAATTGATTTAAGCAACGTAATGGAAAGATCAATGTAATCAGAGTAAAAGCATGTGTCGATTCTAAGAAAAATAATGGGAAGTGCAAACGTTTGTCATAATAGTACCGTTGTATGGCAGAGTGCAGTAAAATAGAGGAATAGTTTACGTTTATTATGAAAATTCAATAATAAGAAAAAGTTACGATTGGTTGAAAATATTCAAACAAAACATCGACTTTAGGATTATTTATATATGCACATACACAAATATAAACGCAGCTAGATTAGGAGTATTCTGTTGAAACATCAAGTTTAGTAATTTTATCGAAACTAAATTAAGTATGTAGGTGACCCGCCTTAGCCCAATACGACTAACTGAAAAAATTGGATTACTGAAAGCGATACAAATCCCCACACTGATTTTAAGCGCAGCTAATCTTATTCACTTCGCTTTAGCGAAACCTCGTTTTACTGAAAATATCGTATTACTGAAAACCAATGGCAAGCCCACAACAACAATAACAAATTTTTTGTACGAAACTTACTTCGCTCTAGTGAAAAAATGAACAATAAGCGTTTTCATGAGAACTCTTAAAATTGCCATTTGTGCAATTGGGCAAACTTGCGAAACTTGTTTCATGAAGCCCCTTTTAACATTTTGTGCAAACAAATAATGTAAATTTGAAACAAACGTCAAAAAATTAATTAAATAAAAATAAAATAATAAATTTATGAAAGCAATTTTTAATTAAAAAACATATTTATAAAAATAAAAAAGTGTGTGTGTGTGTGTCTAAAAGTGCCTAAAGAAGTCCAAAAAAGCAAGAAGTTGATGCTTACAAAATGCACAAGTGCACAGCTTAAGTTTACGAGTCGAAATTATTGGACAAACTTAACAGGTTTGTGTAAATAAATTTCTATAAAATTTTTGACATTTTATTTACGAGAGTGTACAAATGCACAATTGCATAGTTTGCGAGACTTTTGAACAGTCTCATGAAAACCCTTAATGACAAATTTATTTATTAGAAATCGATTGCACAACTTAATGCTGAACAAATTGTGTATGTTTTGTCTGTTAAAAAATTAAATAGCAAATAGCAATACGTACTTTATTGTATTTTTCTATTACATTGTACTGATTTTAAGCAATATGCTTAACTGTAACACATTTTATTAATACGAACTACGTTTTAGGGAAAAAAATCGGATAACTGAAAAAAAAAGATTGGGTTTTGGTTATTTCCAGTAAAGCGGAGTTGACTTATCTGTCCTCGATCAGAGCTTTACTTTCAACGTTGTGACGTCAAAGATAATATTACCATACAATCAAAATCCGTCCGAAGTTCAATGACATCACATTAGAGTTCTGCGGGTTAAACTCCATTAAGTTTAAACTCCATTTGTGAGAATAAACTCTCAATTTATATTAGCGCTTGGACATGAGGACAATGACTATATTAAGAGTTAGCTTAGGATAGATAAGGGTGGGCGTCAGAACCACGAACTGTCTTCGGCCCTTCAGATCCATTATGATGTCACGGACGCTTTGTTTAAGATGAATTTGGAATCCGTCAAACCAACCAGAGCTCAAGACGAAGCTACAACTGCGTTGCAATTTAATTCTGGCAACATCTGAAACTTCCCTGAACTTAAAAAAAACAGTACTGGAATGTTAAATCAACATGAAAGCAAGTTGTTTCCAAAAAAAAATTTTTCTTTAAAGATTATTATAAATCGCGTTGAATTAACATATATGTATGAAGCAAAATCATTGCTAAACATTTTTCAATTAACCTTGTTTACGTATTTTTTAATATGAAATTTAACTGTGTATATAGTAGTGTCCTGCACAAGACCATTTATAAGACCTTTCAAGACATGAGAGATTTTTCAAATGCTTAACTACAGCGAAATATTCTAAAACAAACGCTAAACAATACTGTTGGCAAGACAAACAGCTGAAACAAATGCCTTGCCAACAGTGTTGTTTAGCGTTTGGTTTAGAATATTTCGCTACAGTAAAGCATTTGAAAAATCTCTCATGTCTTGAAATGTCTTAGAAATGGTCTTGTGCAGGACTTTAGTATATATATAGTTAATTCTATAGCACACGTGTTACAAAGAATGTGAGAAAATAAGTTATACGAGCACGAAGTTCAGCAGAGAGCAATAATTAAATTTTTTTCAGGTCTCTGTCATCAAAAGAAACAGTCGAGTTCTATACTTGTTCAGTCATTGGCTCATGTTTTTACATTATGATAGTTTTTAAGCAAACTTCCCTGGTGAGTCATGATTAATATGCATCTTATTGTATTTGAAAGATCTCAAAATTAAATCAAAATTACCTCAACGCATTTTAAGGTTAAGTACATAGTTATGTGTATACATATCGTTACATTAATATAGAAAGACCCTTACTTATGAATTATTTGATATCGAAATTTTTGCATTTCTTTAATACATTAAATGTTCTTCTATCAAAATATACAAAAAACTATAATTAAAAAAAACAAGAGTGTTATATTCGGCTGTGCCGAATCTTATATACACTTTACTGAAGTACGAATGTACATACATATATGTATGTAGCATACAGGTACATACATAAGTATATACATATATATTTGTTTTGTAACAAACTTTATAATTTCTTGTTATATTGCAATTTTTAGTAAGTGTCCTCTTGATATTTTTCGACTAAAGAATTTGATTCAAATATTTTATTTTCGATATTAGCAGTAGTTAAATATTTTATTCTACACTCTGTATTTAAGAAATAAGTTACATTCATCCTTATTCCAGTTGTCAACATCGACGTCACGTCAATACAATGCCAAAAAAATTTGTGCTTGTTTACTCGCTCTGGCGATGTTCAAAAAACGTGCTACTATTTAATAATCCCAACATAGTCTTATTATTGTACCTCCACACTAAGCACACTAACTTATATTATACTTTCCTGCATTAAATAATCTTTGATGTTAAAAAACTGTTTAGTGCCTCAATTGAAACATTCCATTCCATTCATATTCCTAAAGAATATTTTCGATTTTGTTCAGCAGAAATTAACGTTTTCAAGGAAATGAAATGGAACAATTCCTTAAATTTATTTTATAGTTATGACTGTTCTTTAGCGAGAAATTTTATTTTTATCTCCATTTACTGAAATTTAATAAGAAGTCGTTAGAAGCTTTAAACGAAAGACCATCCATCGATTTGAAACATAAATGTGCTGAAAGCATAATAAGCAACATGGCACAAACCTTCGTTTATACTTAAATGAGATATTCATATAAAAATTTAACATATATAAAAAATTTTGAGTAAATTCCTAAAACATGAAACATATTTTAATTTTTTTTTCAATTTCCAACCCTGGTACCATAATTGTGATTTTTCTAGTTTTTAATGCTAATTTATTTCTTTCTAAAATATAGAAATTATTTAATTACCAAAAGTTTGATTAGTTTTATATACCAGAAAAAGTTTAAGTTTTCCATGTCTGGAGCAATGTTTTTTTTTATTT
Organism: Tachina fera; assembly: GCA_905220375.1. Classification (NCBI taxonomy): domain Eukaryota; kingdom Metazoa; phylum Arthropoda; class Insecta; order Diptera; family Tachinidae; genus Tachina; species Tachina fera. The sequence goes on along the minus strand of LR999967.1, from coordinate 93,507,374 downwards.
TTCTAATTATTTATTCCAAACTATTTCTTTCTAAGACATACATAAACTACATTTAATTTGTAAACAAAAAAAAATTGACCGAATTACTTTTATATACAAATAAATTGGATGTTCCAACCCTGGAATCATCCTTTTATATTTTTTTTGCTCCTTATAGCAATCTAGTTCTATAAAAAATGTATAAAATATCTTTAGTGAACAAAGAAAAAAAAAAGGAAATAAGGAAAAAATTAGTTTTATTTACTTATTTTAATATCCACAAAAAGTTTAAGGTTTATAGCTCTGGAGCTTTGGGTTTTATTTTTCTAATTTTCTATACCAAACTTTTCTCTCCATAACACAAAATATATCTAATTTATAAAGAAAAAGAATAAAAGAATTCGCCCTTCTAACTTTTATTATCACAAAAAGTGTAGGTTTTCCAACCCTGAACTCCACCTTTTATATTTTTATTATTTCTTACACCAATATATTTCTTTTAAGAATATGAGATACGTTTATTTTATATAGAAAAAGGAAAAATTAGTTTTAGTAGGTTACTTTTAAATGACAAAAAAGTTAATGTTTTCCAACCCTGGTAACGTTTTTAAACTTTTTTTTATATTTTTAATACCAGTTTTATTCGTATTGAAATATAAAATAAGCTTATTGAACAAAAAAATAAACATTTGTTTGAGCTAGTTACTTTTTTATGGCAAAATAAAGTTTAAGATTTCCAGCTCTGAGACCGTCTGCTTGATTTTTTTTAATTTCAATACTAATAAATTTCGGCCAATTTCTGAAACACCAGTTCAAGACCAAACTGCTAGCTTGAGAAAACCGATTTCACGTACGTACAGACAGACTGTGGACGAACGGGCGGACGGAAATCTCTAATTCATCTTCACTATATATACTCTTAACCATTTTTGGTAAAGGGTACTATATATTTATTTATTAATATTAAAATAACCATATGTATGTAAATTTTATGTAGTTTCGCCTTAAATATCTAATGGTAATGGGCCATAAAGTAAAATAAATTACTGTGAATTACAAAAATAATCAATAAAACAAATTTGCAAATTTGGGCGATTCAAATAACAAAAAAAAAACACCGTTTCGTGCCAAGGTGGTCAATATTGCTGTCATAGTGATTCAGCAATATATTGAAGTAATTAAACTTATACATATTTATTTCCTAAATTTATTTTCAATTAGATCGCAATTTGACCAAAAATAATTAAACACGATTCATTTGGATACGAGTAAAAGAAGTGTCAATATAATTTAATGAAAAAATCAAATCGAAATCACAGTCCATTTAATACTGTTTATAAGCGCTGACTTGGCTTGGCAGTCATTCAGTCAGTCAGTCAGTCAGTCATTCGGTCAGCCATTCATCCTAACTGACTGCCACACCATGAAACGAATTTATTTTAATTTTTATCTTGAAATTTATGATGATGTTTGTTGGCATTAACGTTTCTTGTAATAAAAATATAAAAATAAAAAAAAATATAACAAAGTCATGTTTAAATGCTGAGTGTGGTAGATTTCCTGCTAAATAAAAATAAACTAAATAAAAAAAAAACTAAATTAAGTGACTTGTAAATTTAAAATCATCATAAATAGTTGAGCACGTATTCATGTAACGAGTTGCCGTAATATTTCATCGTTAAGATTTGGAGTGTGAAGTCCGAGTTTGATGCGTGTTAATTTTGCTTACTGCTGCTACTCCTTTGACCACTGAGGCCCACACAATTATATTTATGTGTCCAGACGATTGTACTTGAATTTAAGTGTAATTAAGAAAATCTTGGAATAATTCAATATGCAGCTGATTGAATGTGTTTGAAATGTAATTGTTTTTAAACATGTAGTTGCGATTAAGAATTTTTTATATAAACAACTTTCAACTTGGAATCTTAAGATTTGTTTTGATCGTGAAATCAGTGGCACGAATTTATTGCACTCTGTTTTGCAAGTTTATAAAATTATTTAATTTTGAGATCAAAACAAGTGTGTCCGAGACAAGACCAGCTTTAATTTATGCGACCAGTTTTATTTAATTTACAAATTGAGTAGAAATATTCAATAGTAACTTACACAATTTTTAATGGTTAAAAATTAAGTCATTTAGTTGGTTGCCTAGATTTTTGGAGTTGTGGAAATAATGTTTTGCATGAATGTATGGTTAATTTGTAATTTGAGCACAATTTGTTGTGTCATAACTTTTTGTTATTTTTTTATTACATAATTTAAGGATATTATGAAAATGAGTGAGTGGCATTTTAGTTGGTACAACTTTAATAAAACATTCTATCTAACCAATTTTGGGCATACAGATTTGAATTTTTTTTTTTTAAGAAAGGGAAGTAAAACTCAGAAAATGAAAGTTTGCTACTTTTACTAGGTGTTATATTCTTTCTCACTCCAGGTAGAATAAAAAGTGTCGATTTGTATACGGACTAGAGATGATCGAAGCTGTGATTTTTTATAATGTTGCTCCTTGTGAATGTGATTTCTAAATCGCTATTATTTTAAACTGTGATTGTGATCACAGTTTAGCTGTAGTTTGTTTGTAGCAGTTCTGTTATTTTGAAAAAATATAATAAGAAAAGCAGCAGTGAAATTAAACAGTGACTGCGGTCACGTTTTAATACAATTCAGCTCTTCTGCTTTAAAACAATGCTGGCCACTAAGAGAAAAAAGGCAGAACATCAGCGTTGTCAACTCGGTGCTTTTTGCACCGCTTTTAGTGCTTTTTGAAATTTTCGACGCGAAAAATTTTGAAGTTAGTGCTCAGTGCTTTTTTAAATTCATTTCGGTGCTTTTTGTTTCGACTCGGTGGCACTAAACCAAAAATTCGAAGAAAAAATTCCTCACCTATTTTTTCTTTCGAGGAAATGAACATATATATAAAATAAATAATCTCTGAACTTAAATGCAGCATTTAAAAAAATTCTACGACAAGTTTGCACAAGGCTTGGTGGAAGAAATAAGCGCCATGTTTCCCTTAAACTTTAACATTTAAATCATAATTAATATAAAAAATGTTTTGCCACGCAACAAAGAAGACATAATAGAAGTATTTACCCAAGTATAGTTTAATATCGTAATTTTGTCTAGTCTAGGGAAAATATAATTAGTCCACTATCGAGTTTTCAGTTGAGAATTATCGGATATTTCTAATTTAATTGAATTCGAAAAATATGTTTGTTTCGTGACGAAAAATTATTAAACATAAAATTTTTTTATAAGAACTACAAAAGACTTCGTCAAACTGATTTGAGAATTCACTGATTCTTATACAATTAAAATGTGTATCGGATGCCTCAAGTTTACAGCTTTAAAAATGTATTGCAAGGTCAACCGATTATTATATTTTTTATATGCATATTTGTGTATAACAATTTTTTTTTAATATATGATAATAATTAAAAATTTAGTGCTTTTTACTTAAATTACGCGCTTTTTAGTGGTTTAAGTGCTTTTTGAAATTTAAAAGTTGACAACGCTGCAGAACATCAATCGGCTTTTTATACAAATGAATACACATACGCTTATACAGGGTGGCCCAGAAAGACCGAAGTGGTGTAAATTCCTTATAACTTTTTATTTAAGACATATTTTTTTAATTTTTTGTTTTTTAAATACAGTAAATTTATAGGGAATATTTTTAGATTAGTTGTTAAAAATGATATCCCGCAAGTGGAGGCCATTTTCTGCTTCGCACAAATGTACTCTTTCCATTTCCATTATTCATAACTTATTTATGAGTGACGAAGCCCATTTCCAATTAAATGGGTTTGTTAACAAGCAAAACTTTAGGATATGGGCTAAGGAAAACCCGAGAGTACTTCATCAACGACAATTACACCCAGTTAAGTGTACTGTTTGGTGCGGTGTTTCTTCAGAAAGGATCATTGGTCCATATTTTTTGGAAAATGAAAGAGATGTCGCCATTTCCATCAATGGTGATCGATATCGGGCCATGTTGGAAAATTTTGTAAGGCCAGCCGTGGAGTACCATCCGCAAATATGGTTCCAACAGGATGGAGCCACAGCGCACACTCCGAGGGCCACAATGGCTATTTTACGCGACATCTTTGGGGAAAGAATAAATTCGCGTAGAAGCAATTTTAATTGGCCTCCGCGTTCCCCGGATTTAACCGCTCCAGACTGTTTCCTTTGGAGTTATTTAAAAGGGAAAGTTTATGTTAATAAGCCTACGACTATTGAGGAATTAAAAACCAATATTCCAGACGAAATTAACAACATAACACCGGAAGTTTTGCGAAAGGTCATGGAAAATGTGTTGAAAAGAGATCATTTGTGCGAAGCAGAAAATGGCCTCCACTTGCGGGATATCATTTTTAACAACTAATCTAAAAATATTCCCTATAAATTTACTGTATTTAAAAAACAAAAAATTAAAAAAATATGTCTTAAATAAAAAGTTATAAGGAATTTACACCACTTCGGTCTTTCTGGGCCACCCTGTACATTACTCTCGCGTTTTTCTTTGTGGGCAGCTACGGCCTGTGTTGTCAATTGTCCCCAAATTGGGGATTTTTTCGCGATTGGGGATCAAAATTTGCTGTTGGGGATCTGGGGATTTGTTAGGGATGATAAGCAAATTTTAGGGGATTTTTTTGGGAATTGTTTTTTTATAACTATGGTAATTAGAATGATTTTTGAGCTAAGAAAATTGCGTCTGGCAAGTCTAAAAATGTGTGTTACTATTCATAGTGAATGGTTTCTAATAAAAAAAACTTCTTAGAACAAACACGCATTAAAAAAATAATCCAATTTGTTGTTAAAAATTTAATCCTTCTGCTGAAATGGTAAAGCTTTTTGATACAAGTACTAGCACAACACAATTTCTGAGGCTGATGATTCAGTAGATTTCGATTCTGAAGTTTTTGAAATCGTAAGGTTTGGTTACAAAATTTTTTATACATGTGTATATTAAACTATGTGTAATTTTTTCCTAACACGCTTTATAGCTAAAAGTTAAATTAATATGAATGTAAATATGTTTAGCTATCGATAAAAATTAATTTTATTAAATAAACGTTATTTTTGTCATTATTTTTTAAATAAAATTAAAAAAAAAATTTGTATTTTTTTCACAAAAGAAAAAATTTGAAACATAAAAAATCAATTTGGGGATTTTTGGGAATGACAAATCAAAAATTGGGGATAAGCTCCAAAAAAAACTGGCAACACTGGCTACGGCTTTAAAAGTATTTATTAGCATTGGTGTCTTGATAAATACTAATAAGAAGAGCGACAACAGCAAACAATTAACAATTAACCCCATCTAAATATTGAGAATTGTCGTATAAGAGGCAGAGAGACAATAAAATTGCAATGACAAAAAAGTGAGAGCCAAACGCCAAAACGCGAAAAATGCACCTAAAAAAAATAATTGTTTATGTGAAAAAAAAATCGCCAAAATGAAAAAAAATCGCCAAAACGAAAAAAAGCGCCAAAATTTAAAATAAACGCCAAAAGCCGAAAAAAATCCTCAAAACGGGAAAAAGTGCTAAAAAAATCGCCAAAACAAAAAAAAATCACCTATATGAACAAACGCCAAAATTAATAAAAAACTCCAAAATAAAAAAATCGCCAAAATAAAAAAACGCCAAAATAATAAAAATTGCCAAAATTAAAAAAACTTCAAAAACCAAAAAAAATGGCCAAAACGTGAAAAAAGTGCCAAACCTCAGAAAGCGCCAATAAATTCAAAAAACCTCCCAAACTAAAAAAACGCTTAAAACCGAAAAAACCCAAAAATGAAAAAAATGCCAAAACTATAGTTTATATTGTTCGTATTGAATTACATATCTCGTGCCCGTGCGGAACCCTTCATGCGCGGGTCCAAGTCGCACTTCACTCAGGTTCAGGTTTCTAAATATCGCTCAACTCTAATACGGACGGCTTCAAAACACAAAAAGGTGTGGGTTATGGAGTCTTTTCGGGGGCTTTAAGTCTTCGTATAGCAAAGAGACTTCCAGATCACGACAGTGTCTTTCTGGCAGAGATCCTTGCCATAAGATAACTTGCGGTTTGGTTGAAAGTGAATTTCACTTCAATGACTTTGATTAACATATACACCGATAGTCGAGCAGCTATTATATCCCTCGAATAACCGCTTCTAAGAACAACAATAGCCCTCGACTGCCGATCATCTATAAATGAGATGGCAGAGCAGTTTGATATTAGGATCATCTGGATCCCGGGCATAGAGGCTTTCATGGGGAACTCTAGGGCTGATGAGCTTGCTAGAATTGGGATAACCTTAAAGGTTCCAACGGATTTGGAATGTGTGGGTTTACCCTTACTCTCTTGCAAACTCAGACTTAGGCGCAAGACAGAGGATGAAACAAATAGAAAAATGCAAATTATTTAATTTTGAAGAATAGAAAACAAATCTCGATTCTAAAGTCCGTACTAACCGGACACTGTCTCATAGGTAGGCTAAAGGTTGAACACAATGATTTTTGCCGTAGCTGCCAGGATATCGATGAAGAGGAAAGAATAGAACATTTTCTTTGGCACTGTCTTGTACTTGCAAGAGAAAGAGAATGACCATAATGGGCGCTGTTCAGTTATCTTTCTGATTTTGCTAGTGTTGACCTTCAACGTAGCTTTATGTTGAGCTCTGGTTGGTTCGACGGTGGGAACTCCGCATAAGCAGAGTCTCTGTGGTATCACAATGGACCAAAACGGTCTAAGTGGTTTTGGGTTTCTGACTGCCACTCCTACCTAACTTAACTCTTACTCTGTTACTCTTTCAAGATCTCGAGGTACTTCAAAATAAGATAAATCTTCGCGTATGATAGCGTTGCTGGCATAACATGACAGCTGATACGTGAGGGAGGCGAAGAGAAATGTTTTTTGTTGGTGTCAAGTTACAACTGGGTACAACCAAGCACCAGCAGCAAAAAACCAATACAAACTCAACTTAAGTATAAGGCCAACGTCAAACACATGCAAAAAAATTACTAAAGCTGTGTATACGTATATATTTTATGCCAGATGAAATGTGTGTTTTAGAAAGAACAAAAATTGTGCAGCTTAAAAGTTTTTCTCGTCTGTAAAGGGTCTTTAGGAAAGGAAAGGTGCACCCTAATGTTACAATAGCATTAATATCAGATTAAAATATCGGCCAAATTTAATATCTGAGAGGAAAAATTAAATAAGTTACACGTGGCAGGGACATATAGTTTTCCCTCCAGATCAAAAATGATGGATAATAATAAAAATATACAAAAATAACTAAAACTGCCCTTAAATAGCCGCTGTAGATCTTCAATAGATTACGGCACTACACATCAAAATTTTTCTTTCCCATCAAGTTTATCCCAACAGGAAGTCTGTGATGAGTTTCAAAATTTTTTTGGAAAGCTACGTACTCTCTACCTAAGTGTAAGTTGTAAGGGATTAACTATACAAACTTTTTCATCAGTATGTCTGTCTCCCAGTGTTATTTCTTATTCCCTCTCAACATTTGTTCTTAACACTTTTTCGGAGACAAAAATCTGAGTCGTGTCCAGTTAAATGCTCTCTGGACATGATCAAATAAACCCATCAATCACTGCACTTCTCCGTCATTAAAAATAAATAGAGTGAAACTGATGTGTGCCATCAAATAAAATGAAGTCCAAACTTTTTATTTTTATCAACCATTTCCGAAAACTCTTTCGTGTAGCCACAAAAAAGCACGACTGCACGCACACAACTATGTGATTGATAAATTTACTTGATCGTCCACAGCAACAGAAAAACCAAAAAAGTTTTTTCTTAAGCAGAACACAAATAAGCAAATTAACTAACATAACTATAATTACTAAAGATTAAATGACAATGGCATGACTATTGTAAATTTAGAGATAAAAAAAAATTTGCGCTTTCATTACAAAAAAAAAACCTTAAGTAAATTTAATATGACGAATGAAAACAATTCACATATTCCATTTGCAATAAAGCAGAAATCAACATCAACTGACACCACATACAGTGGACCAAGCACAAAAGAACGCTGATAATGAAGGTGAAGTGACCCTAGAAAACAGCTAATAAGTGTTTGCTTCGCTGTCATTCACATTTTATTCAAAAATATATATAAAAGTATTTCTTCGACAAATTTTAGAAATATGTGTGTATGTGGAAAAACAATTGCAAATATATTTAACGAACCAAAATTGTTTAGTCCTAATTTACACTATGCAAGTCTTATTGCTAAGCTGATAAGTTTGTTAGGAGAGAGAGAGCGACGAAAGGAATAGAAACGGTTCTGTTCCCCTCGTCACTCTTTCCCACAAACTAATCAGCTTAGCAATAAGTCTTGCATAGTGTAAATTAGGTCTTACTACTGCACGATTTGGATCAACAATTATTTAAATAAAAACTTTACAAATTCAAATTAGGAAAATTATTTTTGGTTGCGTTAAGCATAAAAGAAGAGTTAGTGTTTTAAAGTTTTATTTGGTAAAGATTTTCCAAATTTTTGTAAAAAATGGTTTTGAAATATGTGTGGAAAAATATGTGCCATTTTGAGTAGCATGGCTCACAAGGGTTAATTTTTCAAAAAAAGTTTAGGATATAATTTATTTGTGCAAAATATGCACAGTATTAGCCATGTCGATTTACAAAATAATGGATTTAAAATTGAATTGAGTGTCCTCTTTAACTGCTTTAACTCGATGGGGCACTTCTTAGAGTTGTCCGTCCGCTCGGCCACAATATTCCTGCTGGACTTCCTGCTGGACTTTTAATGAAAATCAAACATTGGATTTTCTTAGATCAGATCTGCATTTTGCAGAGAAAAATAGTTTAATATAAAAAATACAGCTGCCGGATGAGACATCGCGCAGAAAAAATCAAGAGTTATAGAACAGCGTTTCAAAACAGAAGTGTACTAAAATCTTGCTTAAACAGCTGCATCAAGCAAAGCATTAGCTTTCGGTCGGGTAAGCATATATTTAACCTTTTTTACAGCTATGCCTAAACAAAATTAGCAAGCGTTTTTTGACTACAAAAAAATGTTCATGCCTTCAAAAATTATATGAGGCAAACACAACACAAACAACACGATGGCAACTCTTTGCAATTGATAAATCCGATTTTGACAGCGCGTTAAGTAGTGAAGTTGGCTGCTAAAATAACTTGATTTGTTAACATAGAAAAGTAAGGATATCTTAACTACTTTAAGTTTAATCTAGAGGTTTTATCTCTATATTATATTTCTATTTTGGGGGGTTTTTAAAGAAGATAAATTAACCTTAATGCTCATGAAGCTCTTGTTTAGGATTCTATACCTAGAGCGTTAATGCTAGCCGCCGTAAAATAAAATATTTGATCCTTTTTTTGGGTATGACTGTTAAAATTATATATTTACTATCGATCGTAAGCCCGTTTTTTTTAACTACATTATGTTGTTTTTTTAATTCAAAATAATCCATTAATTATTATTTTTTAAGCAAAATTTAAAAATTCGTATTTAATCTTATCTTTATTAGACTTTTTCTTAGCCACCTGGGCCAATAGTTTTATTTGTCTTTTGTCGCCAGGCTTAGAAAATTTATTAATTTTAATGAACATTTAAATGGCAATACATCGAATAACCATTTGTTTTAGTGATTGACTTCTAAAGATACGAGTTGATATAAAATTTCTAATAACACTTAATTGCCAAGAGTTTTGAAAATCACTTATTAAAACAATAAATTTTATTTAAAGACACACAATTTGCCAAAAAGAAAAAAGTTGGTAGCAAAACTAAATGAAAATAGATTGCAAACTAAAAGCAAAAAAAAAAAAGAAAAAAATTCACAAACAATTAAGCAAGACATGAGTTGATCAGGGATTAAATGAATGCAGAAAATGCAGAAACATAATTTATTATAACGAAATCTCCCAAGAGATTGTAGTGGCAATTAAGTCCAAATACAACGCCTTGAAATAAATCTGACAGTTGCACTTAATGCAACCAACTAAAGGCAACAACAACAAACTGCTAAAAACAACTAAATTGCTACCAAATTACAATATAAAATTACAACAACCATTTACATGCTAAAAAGAAAATCAAAAACAAGAATTAGCTACTCTCGTCTGCTGCTGCTGCTGCTGCTGCTGCTTTTTCTTCATCTTCTGAAAGCTTTAGCTGAGATCCACCCAGGTCTTTAGCTTTGGGAGTAACCAACCCAAAAAACAACAACAATAAAAAAAAACCAAAACAAGAACAACAAAATTAAACGTCATACAATTACTTTTGACATTTAGCTGCTGAACATGTTTGGAACAAAAAGCAACAAAAACAAAGAAAAACTTAACAAACGATTGAACAAAGAAAAACTCTAAAAGCTGCAGGGATTTAAAACCAAACCGAATAACTGTATTAACTCTGGCAATTTCCCGTGCTTGTGTTGTTTAGTGATCGAATATTAAAAAAAAAGAGAAGAAAAAAAGTTGTTCGATTTCTTGGGACAACTACGGCAAATATATTAAAATATTAAAAATACCCAGTACTCACTCCACTCTCGTTGGTAATAAGATCACAGAATCACCAACGACTGACTGACTATTTATTGTGTGCGGTGTGTTGCAACTGCCACATACCGCACCTATTTATATAAAACAGTTTACTTTTCAGTATTGACGAGTAATCAGATCTTTTAAGGAATTCATTCCTGTGTAAATACAAACTAGGATTTTGGTGAAAAGAACTTTCTAAAGAAGCTATTAGCATGCAGCAGACCTATTCTTAAATTAAAATGGATAAATAATGTTGCGCTCTAGATGACATGAAGGAATAAGTAATTTGTCATACAGCGATTTAAATGTTTGCCAAACTTAAAAATTAACACTACCCACGTAGCCAAAAATTGCTTAAATGATTTTGTATTTTTCCAGTAAATTTCGAGTACTACAGAATAAGGCTGATCATGAGATCATGTGATCAGGTAACAGTGAAAAGTTAGTTCACTTCCCAGGTAAAAAAAAACTCTTCCAAAAAAGTCTGAGAGATTCCGTGATTTGCATACGGAAGTGGTATAACTTCGCATCATTTCTAATGATTTCTATGCAGGCTTAAACTTGTAAAAAGTTCCCTTTTTGATTATTTTTCCAAAAATACCAATTTGCAAAAAAAATTTCAGAAAATCAAAAGTGATAAATTCTTTTATACCAAATTATTATTTTGTTTATTCAGTAAAATATATTTTTATTAAAAATATATTGAAATTGATAATTGTGGGGTGGGGTTAGCTGGATAATATGCACATTTTACTGTTGCTAAAGGCCACGATACACTATCATACAAAGTCGTGCGATGTACGAAAAAATACAACCCTGGTATGTTGGAGTTTATGAAAATTTTAACAAAAGACAATAACAAATTAATCACAGCGTGGTTGTATTTTTTCGTAGATCGCACGACTTTGTATGATAGTGTATCGTGGCCTTAATACATACCATCAAAGAGAACCTTTACCCAAAATTTTCTTAAAACAACTAGAGTTATTATGTTATAAACTTTCATTTAAACAAATGAGAAGCTCAACAAATAACAAAGAGGAAACAGGAACTCAATAATCAACATGTTTCCTATTTTATTTTATTTACCATTGTTACATGGGCTGACTTTTTTCGGCTCAAATTGTAGTTGTAATAAATTATGAAAAGGAAATAAATGTAAATAACAACAATAGCTATTTAAGAATAGAGTGTTGCCACACAAGTATTTTTTGTGACCGGGTGCAGTCAAGTTAGTAATTAGTGTGTTTTATTGAGAATCATTACAATTTAAGTTTAACATTCGGGCCTATTCTCGTGTGAGTAGCGTTTTAAAACGACAGCAAACAATGACAATTCTACATTGAAAATATACCGTTTTACCCTAGCACCGTATTACCATTTCAATATAAAATTAACGTTTTTATGTGTCATTTTAAAACGATACTGGAACGATAATACGCCCGATTATTAAATGCGCAAAGGATCAAGCTAAGCCCCTCAATAATCAATTTCAATGTATTTTTAATAAAAACTTATTTAACTGAATAGGTAAAATAATAATTCGGGATTAGTAGTGCGTTAATAAATTTTAAACTTAAATGGTAACAATTCCCCATAAAAAACACTGATCCTACTATATACTCTTCACCTACGCACAGTGGGACGAATCCTGAATCTAGCTAGACAAAATTATTTGATGGTCAGTCTATATGGTTTAGAGACTGCTGCTCTCGAAAAAAATTTTTTTTAAATTCTAGCTCAATTTTTATGGAAACACAGTAGAGTTTCGCTATTGCGAACTGCGAGGATATTAGTTTTTTTTATAATATTAACAAATGCGCATTAGCTCCTAATGTTTAGTGATTTTTGAATTTTAAAATGTTTCTTTTTAAATTTTTATATGATTTCAAAACAGTGAAGTTCAGATATTGCGAACTTTCTATTCGAGATTTTTTTTGTAGTTTAGTAATCAATTAAGCTTTTGATTTTCATTATTATCTAAATAACTGAAATCTTTTAAACTACGAGTACACCCATTTTTTTTACACCATGGATACATTCCCAAGGAAATAGAGCAAAAAAAACCTGTGTTATAAACGAGCAACGAAAAATTTTAAAATTCCATTCCCTACTTTTTTTAAGAAAAAAACATACAAAAATTCAAATTTAATGGATAATGTTTACTATCAATTGAAAGAATATTCTTTGGCATTTATTTTTTGAAGATTATGTCTATCAAATGTTGGCCGTTGCTACGTCGCAGTGGTTCATTCCGTTGAGTCCAATTTTCTATAACTCGTTCGAGAATTTCGACTAGTAACTGGCGAATGACACGCGTGATGTTTTCCTCCAAGGTTTGTCCGCATAAGCCTTAGACTTTACATATCCACACAGGAAAAAGTCTAACGGTGTAATATCACACGATATTGGTGGCCAATCGACCGGCCGAAAACGTAAAATTATGTGCTCACTGAAATATTCACACAATAAATCCATTTATTGATGCGATGTGTGAGAAGTGGCGCCGTCTTGCTAAAACCAAACCGTCGCCGAGATCACGAGCTTCAATTTCAGGGATCAAATAGTCGGTTATCATGGCACGATAACGGTCGCCATTGACGGTTACGTTCCCAATGTCAAATTTTTTAAAGAAATATGGACCGATGATTCCAGCGGCCCACAAACTACACCAAACCGTTATTTTTTCTGGATGAAGTGGCAGTTATTGAACCTCTTCAGGTTGCTCTTCGTCTCAAATGCGGCAATTTTATTTGTTTATAAACTCATTGAGCCAGAAATGGGTCTCATTGCTAAACAAAATTTGCTTCGAAAACGTCGGATATTCTTGGAACTTTTCAAGAGCCCATAGAGCTACAATACTAAACAAAAATAATATGACAGCATGACACGAGCCTGTAAAAAAAAGGCTATTGAAAAAAGTATCTCTACTTGGATCACCCGTTATAAACATTTGTAATTTTCAAAGTTAGTATACTTTTACGCAGACTACACCGTTTAAAACTGAAATTTAATGAATTAAAATTAAAGGGTATATTATTCACGCTGCGGCTAATATAACATCATCATATGTCATATCGAGGGCTTATATTCCAAAAGTGCTATCTGCAATTCTTGAATATTTTAGTAGGCAAAATAAAACTATTAGTTTTTTGAAATCCAAGAGCAATATTTGTATTTGCTTAACATTAGAAGAATTAAGATGGCTTATGTAAATGGTACTATTCATCAAAATTTTGTTATAAACCTTGCACTTGAGAAAATAACAGTTTTTTGCGCTCTTTTAAAATTTTCAAGCCTTGCAAATAGCACTTTTTCAATATAAACCCTCGATATATCTTACAATAGATGGTATGTTATCTGCTTATGGGAAGCACAGCTGAGTACTTCCAGACGCGTCACAGGTTGCGGATAGTGCTTCGTTCCATAGATATATGTAGTAGTTGCTACACGTTGCAGTCGCGGACAATCAGCGGTTTCAAGAAGGGAGTCTCGGAGGGTCTTTCAAGTTCCCACGAGTATGCCAATGGTCTTTGAAATGCCATGACAAGTAATTGGCGCCATAAAACCTATAATCATATAGCAGGTCTGAATGCTTTAATCAGCAGCTCCGTTACCAGACTCGAATGCAATCGACTTATTCCCGGTTCATCTTAAAACCTTTTATGTTAATCAAAGGACAAGAAAAGAAAATTGTGGCCCTGTGTTCCTGCATGAAACCCCAGAAGATTATATATATATTATTTTGCCAATTAGCTGTACATATTTTAGAAACTGTAAGGGCCAGCTTTAAAGTCATTCGTTAATTTTTAGTAAACTAAAATGATAAATATTGTTTAACTAATAATCTATATGCACAGTGCATTGTTTAACAAAGCTTCTTAATATGAGCAAAGAATGGTAACCCTATCCAATAATTAAATTTCACTTTTGGCAGCTCTGCTATAGCATATGGTTTTTGTTTACATTTGCTTTATTATTTTTTAAAAATGGATAATACAGTACTCGCTCGTCTAACTTTACCATGCAAGATATTGAATTAGTGCTGGAATTGGTTCGGAAAAGCTAAAATATAATATAAAGTGGAATAAAAATAATGTATTACAGCTAAATGCAAAGAAGATGCTTGATAATGTATGTGCGAAATGTGCATAAAAATTTTCAAAATGCAACAGTACTAACAAAATTTACAACGAATCAGCTGTTGTCTAACTGTTTGTTAACCAATGAGATTAGGCGGTTTAACTAATGGCAAACAAAGAGTTGTTAATCAAATATTATTGGTTAATCTATGGTTATTAGTTAACTAATGACTGTAAGTTTGGGCCTAAGGGCAAACTCTCAAAATTTTCCAATACGCTTAAACTAAAAAACTCCAAAATTAAAGAAATCGAAAAATCGCTTATGAAAAATAACACCAAAAATTAATTAATAAATAGCTTAAATGCAAGAAATCACCAAAAGTAAAAAAGTCGCCAGAGAAAGAAAAAAATCAACAAAAAGAAAAAAGCGCCAAAATTAAACAAATCGCTTAAACTTAAAATATGTTTAAAAGAACGGCAAAAACCAAAAGAATCGCAGAAAAGAAAAAAGTTTAAAAGTAAAGAAAACCATCAGTGCTAAACAAATCGAAAAAATAAAAAAAAATAGCAAAATTCAAAAAAAAAAGCGCTGCAAAAACCCTTCGTCTGCGAGTCAAAGTCATTTTTTACGGAATTTATTTTTTTCCCAAAAAGGAAATATCATTGTAATTGTAGTACGTCGAAATTAATAATTTTTTCTTCGGTGTTTAGTAATCGTAAAAGAGAACTTCTTACAATGACAAGCTTATGTAAAAATCATTAGACATTAGAATGATATTTTTTTATTGGCTACAATTTTGTTTATAATGGAAAATACCATATACAATTTTTAAAACTAACAGCAATTTTCTAAGAAGCATTTCTGGCAAAAAAAAATTACTCATATCTTACAACTCTCAATAACAATAAAACTTTACGCAGCTGTAATGCTCAATAAATTAGTAATTACATTTAAATCTTATCAAAATGAATTCAATAATTATTAGAGCTGACATGAATGAACATAAATACTCGAACACATTCACAGACAAGTTAATGGTTATACAGGATCAAAAAAAAAAAAAAAGTATGTACTTGCTTGCACCACTATAAAGTAAGTTAATATTGTTTCACCAAACAACCGACCGACCGATCGACCAAAAACAACCAATCTGGATGCTGAACACACTGTTCAGAAAATGTTAGATGTGGTTGGTTGTTGAATTTATTCTTTTTTCAAGCTTTTGAAATCTATTTAAGTGAATGTTTTGTTTTTATATTTTTTCAAGCATAAATTAAACAACCACAACAAACATGTCCAAACATACAACAACATTAACATAGAAACTGCCCTCTAGGCCATCTAATAAACATTCCCAGCAAAATGTTGATAATTGCTTAATGTTAACAATATCACGTATATACATAATTTTACAAAGATATACAACATGCCTGCTGCATTACTTTACAGTAGTTATTTAACTACTTACTGGTAGATAACTGCGGAATTTATTATGTGCTTGTAAAGCCACTGGCATAGAAAGCTCCCGATAGGCAGGTTTATTATCATTTAAACTCTTTTAGTTTGCCAGGTAAAAATTTTGTTGGGTTGTTTTTTTTTTTTTTTTTTGTTCATTTGCTTAAAATATATTTTTAGATTTGCTGCTTTACATGTTTGTTGGCACCACTTGAAAAAGAAAAAACTAAATATAAAAATTATTGCTGTCATAGTCTTATTACTTGTTGCAACACTTATTTGTTGCATTTAAAATAAAATATTAGAAACAACTTTAACCGAGCAATTTTTGCAAAATATTAAAAATGTTTTACTTTAAGGCGATTTAGTTTTAAAAGGTCGAATTAGGTGTATTGCAGAGAAATCTGCACAAAAAGAAAATAAAATTAATAAATACTTTGACTGCATTATGGGCATATTTAACAGCACTTTCTTTTTTTTAATAAAAAAAAAAATAAAAAAATAAATAAATAAATTTTTGGATTTTATAGAAAGTGCAAAAACAATAGCAACGTCCAGGTATTTTAATTTTTTTACAGTCTTGGCTTTTAGTTAATCGAGTCAAAAATGCTCAACGCCTACGAATGTTTTAAAACAATAGCTGCCTAGAGTTTAAAGGGAAGGATGCGAGATATAAGAAATGTTGTGCAGCAAGCACAGAAAAATATATTTAGAGTACACTTCAAAAATATGGTGCAATTGAAAGACATGTTTTAGACTCTGCAGTTTTTCTCGAAGCAGTTCTCTTTAATTTTCTTTGAAAACTGCTCGTTTGTTTACACACAGACAGTTGCTTGTTCAATTTTCATATTGATTTAATGCAGCGAAAAAAAGACAACAAAAGAGATTTGCTGTAACTTTTCGGAACAAGAAAGTGTACATACACCTCTTCTTTCTTCGTTCCACTTTCTTCAATAAACTCAGACTTGCTTCAAGAAAAACTGCCGAGTCTAAAACATGACAAACTAGAAATATCAACAAAAAATGTGCCATGAAGCATAATCGTATAATGGCACAACTCGTCCTGAATTTTTCGATTCCTGATTCTTCTACAGTGACTACATTTCGTTAAAGTCGGATGCACTTCTTAAGCCCACTTAAACAACAACTATAATTTTATATATATTTCTGCAAAAATTTAAATTTTAGTCTAGAAGTCAAGCCTTAAATTTTTTTAATCATTGCATCCAGCATTGTTTGAGCACATTATATGTACATTGGCGTAAATGTACATATATCCTTTCAAATTTTCTCTAAAATTCTTTTATAAGGTATACTGGTTTGAAATATTTGAAAAAAAAATTTACTTTTTTCAATAATATTTAAGAAATTAAAAAAAATACTTTTTTTTACTAAAAACCGTAATTTTTTGCTTAAATTTTAAAATCTGATGTTTATGTGTTTCATCAGACGAAACAACGAACTGTAACTCCAGTGTGAAGATATTATTTATACTAAATTGAGTTTTTCTTTGTCTCTCATGAATTTGCAATTTATTTAAAGTGCCAGCTGATAGATGTCTACTATTGTGAACACTCCCATTGAGTGTTATTCACAATAGCGCTATTTTTCGATCTGCTCTTTCGATCGAAAGTCGCTTATAATAAACAGGTAGTTAGTTTGATTTAACCATAAAGAAACTCTAAAAGTATTGACATATACCACAAAGCTGTTGACATACTTACAAAGGTTTTTATGTTTGTAATAAAGCAGCTCAGCTCTATAAAACTGCAGGTTATTTATTAAAAAAAGAATATTATAATAACTATTCCTTAGACCATATTTTCTCTTTACCAAATTAAACCCATTTTTTGTTATTGAATGTAATGCAATTTCGAACAGCAGCCGTTTAACTTAGAACCAGGGCTCGGATTTTGATACAAATGCATGTTTTTTTTTGGTGATAGTTAAAAGAGTATTGACTAATTACAAAACTAAATGAAAGATGACGTTTTGCATAGCAAAATCCTTAAGGTTTTTTTTAGGTTCCGTACCCTACTGCTTTCGCTACGCTGTCTGTCTTCCCGTAACACGCTATTTTCTCAGGAACCGTAAGAACCTGAAATTTGGATAGAGTATGTAGAACCTTGCTAGCTACAACAACAAATACATGAGAATCTAAAATTAAAGGGCGTTCCAAAACGGGCAACGAAAAATGGTAAAATGTATTTTGTACAAAATGTATGTATAACACAATTGTATGTATATATGTATATTGACATTTGAAATTTGTAAAATTTGTGTATTTTTATATAGACCACAACAATAACCACTAAAATTAAAAAAAAAATTTAATTAAAGAGTGGTCCATCAGTAAATAAAATTTTGACAACTTTCTATATCTTGGCAACAGTAAGAGACAAACTCTTGAAATTTTCAAAAACAATTAAACTAAAAAATCCGAAAATTATAAAATCGCTAAATCAAAAACTAAATCGCCGAAAATTAAAAAAAATCGCCAAAACGAAAAAAAAACGCTAAAATTAAAAAAAAGTTCTAACACTAAAATAAATCGCCCAATTCGAAAAAATCGGATATTGAAAAAAATTGCCAAAATGAAAAAAAACGCCAAAAACCGAAAAAAATCGCCAAAACGCGAAAAAGGCGCCAAAACCAAAATAATAATTTATATGAAAAAAATCGCCAAATAGAAAAAATATCGCCAAATTAAAAAAAAGTCGCCAAATTGAGGAAACCCCAAGGAGCGAAATAAATCGGAAAAACGCGAAAAAGGCACCATAGCTAAAAAAAACCTCCTGACCGAAAAATAAATCGCCAAAATGAAAAAACGCCAAAAACAAAAAAACTAAAAAAAATTTCTTATATGAAAAAAAGTCGCCAAAATAAAAAATCAACAAAATGAAATAAAAACCAAATTTCGAAAAAAAGCGTCAATACTACAAAATCACCAAAATAAAAAAACACAAAAAACCCGAAAAAATCGCAAAAAACTAAAAAAATCGCCAATATGAAAATTATAAAATAAGTTGCGTGTTTGTTTCATTTTAAAACATATTTCTGATGATGTTACGAGGTTTATTTATAATATAATAAGGATAAAGTTTGCATTGCTTTGTAGGCCAAAATACATGTGATAATTATTAATGCAAAAATGACACCAAAGTTAATTGTAAATATTCTGACAAACACGTATTAGAATCAAATCTGTTATTCTATTTATGTTTATAAAATTACAAAGAAAAAATAGTATTAATGAAAGCGACTCAGCACCTTATTTTATTTTAAATTAAAATCAATTTTGCTTTTAATCTTGCTCAACAAGATGTCATATATATAAATTAAGTTTTATATCTAAAAGTATTTTTTTGTAATAAGAAAATGGATTTTCCCAAAACAAACGCAATTTATCCGAATCACCAAATTTGAACTAATTTGATCGATGTGTAGTTGCATATTTTTGGATATTTCGGCAATAATTTTTAATTATTTGAAAAGTTTAAACAACAAATTATAATTAAATTTTATAAAAACTGAGTTGAACTTTTGATATTTAGTCAAGCTCTTTATATAATTTTTAAGTCCTAGTTTTTAACTTCCCAGCAAAAAATTTCAAAAAAGGTAATCGAGTTTGGAATTAAGCATTTTTGGTGGAAGCTCTTTCCTACTGGATTACCAACTTAATAATTTTAACAAAGGCGTGAGACTAAAATAATCGATTCTTGAGAAGAACTTACTTTTTTGATTTGGCAACTTATTCACGTAATCTATTTAGTCTAAAAAAATAATTCTCCTCATTTAGCAATTTGTACATCATTTTTTTAAATTTTAGGTAATATGATTTGTAAGCGAGTAATGAAATTTGGTAATCAGAAAAGTAAGTCATTGTGTGGCAAGCAGTTCTGTTGGTAATGTGCAATTTTTTGCTGGGTTCTGAAAAGATTTAACTACCAGGGAATCGCCCTCCTGTAACTTAT
Source organism: Tachina fera (assembly GCA_905220375.1). Classification (NCBI taxonomy): domain Eukaryota; kingdom Metazoa; phylum Arthropoda; class Insecta; order Diptera; family Tachinidae; genus Tachina; species Tachina fera. The sequence goes on along the minus strand of LR999967.1, from coordinate 93,487,332 downwards.
TTTTAAAAATGTATATAGCTTATTTGAATTTGTAGATGCAGATTTATATGTGTTCTAAATTTCATTAAAATCGCAGGGGCAGAAATTTCCCCCTATCGCCCTCCTGGTCCAACTTTCAAAAATGTTAATACCCTATGTAACTTTTTAGATGGATGTCTATCTATGTTCTAAGTTTCATTAAAACCAGTTTGAACGTTTTGGAGGAGCAGAAATTTCCCCCTACCGCCCTCTTGGTCCACTTGAAAATGTACATAGCCTTTGTGCATTTCTAGATGCAGATCTATGTGTGTTCTAAAATCCATTAAAAACGGTTTGAACGTTAAGGAGGGATAGAAATGTCCCCCTATCGAGCTCCGGGTTCTAGAATTTAAAAAAAACTAATGCCCGAAGTTGCACAGACTAGATGCACTAACTACACATAAAAAAGTAATATGAATGATTTTGTAATACTAATTAAAATATTTGTAGTATCAATTAAAAAATTAATTAAATTTTCACCTATAAACAATTTGATAATATCAATTAAGTTTTTCCACTCAAATTAATTAATACAATTAAATTCATAATTAAAAATATTAATTGGTGAACACTTTTTTCTGTGTATAGATAGATAACATTTAACATTTATTTAAATGCAAGATTTTTAATTTTTAAGTGCATTTGCTAAGCACTTCAAATTCCGAACTCTGCTTATAAACATTAACTTTCATACATTTACTTCCTGCACTACAAAAATATTTATTTGTCCAGAGCCTTTTTTATAGCTTTTGAATTGGACCTATTTGAAAATACATAAAAATGACACACACACAAAAGAAATCGCCAACTTCTTGTTATAAATGTGTTCAGCATGTCCATTCCATGTGGAAAGATTAAAAAATAGACTAAAGTAATCAGGCTGAATGCGTTGCATAAATAAGAAACTGGTATAATGGCTTAAGAGCCACTACCACCAGAGTACGAGTATGTACCTGTAATTTATAAATATTTTTCTTTAACTTTTCCAACAAGCATACATACATATTCATACATACATTTATACATATAACTGTATGTGTGTACAATTTTCTTTATGTAACCAGCGGTAAGAATAAGAAGACTTTCTTGGTGCAGGCCTTATTAAGGGCCTGTTTAGGAGTTTATTTTTACTCAATTACAGTTCTTAGCCAGAATGAATGTTCTTATAAAGAATGACTTGACTCTTTCTCATAAAAGATAAATACAGAAGGGACAAAAGAAGGAGTAAGATGTTTTGTTTTGTCTTTTTTTTTACCAAAGCAAAGCAAAATCCATTAATTTGAAGACCTTCCAGAATCTCTGGCGAGAGACGAAATAAATTGAGTGAAGTGCGACTTTGACCCGCGCACGAAGGGTTCCGTACGGGCACGAGATATGTAATTCAATACGAACTATAGTTTTGGCATTTTTATCGTTTTTGGAGTTTTTTCGGTTTTAAGCTTTTTTGTTAGTTTGGGGGGTTTTTTGAATTTATTGGCGCTTTCTGAGCTTTGGCACTTTTTTCACGTTTTGGCGATTTTTTTGGTTTTTGAAGTTTCTTTAATTTTGGCAATTTTTATTATTTTGGCGTTTTTTTTATTTTGGCGATTTTTTTATTTTGGCGATTTTTTTTTAATTTTGGCGTTTTTTTTCATATAGGTGATTTTTTTTTGGTTTTGGCGATTTTTTTTAGTTTTGGCACTTTTTTTGTTTTGAGGATTTTTTTCGGTTGTTGGCGTTTATTTAAAATTTTTGGCGATTTTTTTCGTTTTGGCGATTTTTTTTAAATTTGTCGATTTTTTTTAATTTTGGTGATTTTTTTTCATTTTGGCGATTTTTTTTTCACACAAACAATTATTTTTGTTTTGGCGCTTTTTTCCCTTTTTGGCGATTTTTTTAGTTTGTGGCGATTTGTTTCATTTAAACGATTTTTTCGAATTTGGCGATTTATTTTAGTGCTAGAATTTTTTTTTTAATTTTGTCTATTTATTCCGATTTGGCGATTTTTTTTAATTTTTGGCGATTTTTATCAGGTTTTGGCGTTTTTTTTCGGTTTGGCGATTTTATAATTTTCGGATTTTTTAGTTTTACCGTTTTTGAAAATTTCAAGAGTTTACCTCTTACGGTCTCCAAGATATAGCAAGGTGTCAAAATTACATAGTCAAAATTGCATTAAATGATGGACCACCCTTTAATTTAAATTTTTTAATATTTTAATGTTTATTGTTGTAGTCTATATAAAAATACACTAATTTTACAAATTTCAAGTGTCAATATACATATGTACATATGATTGTATGTATATTACATGGGATTTTAAAATTTTTCGTCGCTCGTTTTGGATCACCCTTTAATTTCTAATTCTCATGTATTTGTTGTTGTAGTGGCCAAGGTTCTACATACTCTGTCGAAATTTCAGGTCCGTAGCTCTTACGGTTCCTAAGAAAATACCGTGTGACTTACAGACGGACAGCGTAGCAAAAAGAATAGGGTTCCTTTTTTCACCTTTGGTGTACGGAACCCTAAAAAGAGAGGAGTATTGAGGCCTTCTAGAGGGCATCCTTACTCCTTCTTGTTCCCGCTGGCCAGCTATTAGATTTATGTTGTTTGGGTGTGTTTGTGTATGTGATTTAAGTGTGACTTTATAAGGAAAAGTATAAATAACAATTGTTAATATTTTAAAATGTTTCTATTCCACCAAAGGAACCCATTAAACATGATTTGGACAATAGTTCAGTAAGTTTAAACCCTGCATTTATATATGGAGAAAATACAATCGAGAGATATACATAAATATGTACATATCTTTTATTAAAACATAGTCATAACTCGAAAAAGCTAAATTTACAGAAATTTAGTACCACCATTTACAATGAAGATATTAAAACATTTTCTTCCTGTTGGAGTTTTTACACAATATAAAATACAATGTAACGAAACAACGCAAAACTTTGAGAGTTTTTCCGCTTAAAATAAAAAATTTAATTGTAAAAATTTAAAAACTGTCTTAATGAGAATCAAAAAAAAAACAGCAGGGAGGCCACCAAGAGTAAAACTGATATGATTTGAAAAAATTTCCATAGCAACATCAAATGTCAGTTTAATCTCCAAGCAAGACAAACTCTTCCTTTGCTTTGATTTCAGCAAATGAAAGAAGGACCTCCCTATTTCATGAAAATATACGCTAAAAATAAACTTCAAAGGCCTTCCACAAACTTCAACTTGAGTTTATTTAAAGATTAAATTGCATTTCAAGTAAAATCTATCAAATTAAATTAAAATTAAAAAAAGAATTTACCCTGCACATACTTACATACATGTAAGCATGTCTGTTTATGCAATAAAACGAGTGAATATATTGGCTGTTGGTTGATTGGCTGTATGCGGCAAACTGCCATCATGCTCGTGATCATGCATGCACACGAAACGTATGACTGCATTATGAAAATATCTTAAAATCGTACATATGCATGTAAGTACTAGAGGCCTGCACAAACAGTCTTGAAATGTAAGTACGTCTTGCTTTTTAAATGTATTCTCGTGGAATACATTATACTAAACCAATAATAAAACTGTGGCAATAAGAAAAAAGTGCTTAAGTCATATTTTACAGGATTGCAGGAGAGCACTTTTAAGCGTTCAAGTCGATTTTTAGAAATTTATTTCTTTTACGGTTAAATTGGAAAATTTCCTTTTAAACTTTGTTTTAAGCAAACATCGTTTTACACACTATAAGTAATACATTTGAGTTAAAATATACGAATGTATAACTTCACTTAAGCTATTATTCCAAATGAGATTAGAAGTCTAAAAAAGATAAGCTGCAAGTAATTTTGCTATAACTTCTTGAAAAATCGCACAAATCGCACAATATTTTGACCAGGGGTACTTTCAAATACGGAGATACCAATAACTCAAAAACAGCTTATCTTGACTTAAGCACTTTTTTCTTTTTGCAACAGAAATGCTGTCGTTTCATAACGACACGATGGATGTAGTGATGTTCGCTAACATGAGTGTTTTACAAGCGATTTGGCGGAGACTTCTTGTTCCTAACAACACTCGAAAGAAGTAGTGTTGATGCGTGTATGCTTGTTAGTTTGCATATTGTGGGTTTGAATGTGTGTGTAAGATGTATATGGTAAGCTATTATGTGTTTAAGGGTGGTTTTATAGAGCGAGCTCACACAACTAATATCAAGGCATGTGTGCGTTTGTATGTGCGCAGAAAAATTAAGGATTCTATACACAAAGTTTGTATACGCGGCCATGCGTATGAAGAAGCAAGCAACACAAATTCTTTATTCACGAAGAATTTTCTTCTTTACTCCTCAATAGTCTTGTATCGAACTCTTTCAGTAGCTCGTTTTTGACAATAACCAATGATCAAACCCATTTAACTAACATTGTCGAAACGAGCTACTGAAAGAGTTCGCTACAAGTCTACTCCTCAACCTGCAATAACTGCAACAAATATCTTGCCAACAGTTTTGTATAGCATTTGTTTCAGAAGACTTTGTTTGAAAAATCTCTCATGTCTTAAAAGTTCTTGTAAGTGGTCTTGTGCAGGGGTCTAGTACGTACATACATAAGTCAGGTTCAAAGTCGTCTCATGACATGCTTGATATTAAGTATGAATTGAAGCCGGCTTGGCTGTGTGGCAACAATAGACAAAACACATCATTTTATTGTGCTGCATTCAACAAAAAAAAAAAAACAAAAAACAAACTGTTTATTGTGTTAAAGTTAAAACCATGATTAAGTTTTGTGATTTTATTTGTAGTTCTTGTTAAGGCAAGAGCACATTAAGTTTTATGAATTTTTCATTTTATTAAAAGGGGCCAAGAGAGGAAATATATATAATTTTGAGATGCAACAACGCAACATGCAATTGGAATAAATCATCATCACAGGCAAAAGTAATGATTCAACTCATTTCTCATTGAATAAAATTTCAGGTTGTCGATGCGTTTCATTATTTTTCTTTTTTTTTCTTTTAACTAAAACAAAATGCAACTCTTTGTTTTTGTAGTGTTGGAGTTTGCAGAACTATTTGTCTTAGTTTTCGAAAGAGTATAGATAATATAAAAGCTGCAATCAAGCATTCATCTTCTTCTCTATCCCACTGCACTAAACAAAAAGTGAATATGAATTTATAATAGCACGAGCTGCTTATGGAGTTGATATTTTGCAGTAAACAATAAAACAGGTATAATTAAAACAACTACTTAAGACTTTAATTACGGTCTTTGATGAAATATTTCATTAAACATGGGCAAACCAATAAAAGCACAGTATTCGGAAAAAATTTCCGGGTATGGTTCCTTACGCTCACATGTTTTGCTTAATTGGAAGTGAGAGGAAAAAACCTTGAAGGGAGTTTATTTGAACTGATAAAAACTTGCTCTCTCTGTAATTCAGGGAGCTATTAACTAATCAAGTATGTAGTACCATTATCATGATAAAGACTAGTATTGTGATTTCCTTTATTATCAGGCATATTCTGAAAATCAAGTTTTTCAAATTTCATGTAATTTCAAAAGGAAGAGACCATTATCACTGCACACATTTAGAAAATCATATAAAAAAAATTTAAAAAAAGTGGACAAATATCTGTATGATAATTATTACTTTTAAAATCACGTGTGATTTGAAAAATGTGATTTTCAGAACATGCCTGATACAAAGCATAGTAAGCGCAGCGGTAAGCGTATTGACTATCAAGCGATGAGTTTGAATTCAACATACACATAGACAGACATATTATCCTAATGCCTTTGCCAATACACACCACATATGTAAGTTAAATAAATAATAAAATTACTTCATGCAATTCAAACTCATGTTGTGTCAACATAATAATTCCTCGTGTTATTTAGTATAAAATTCACGTTGTTTTAACTTGAAATAACTTTGATTTAACAAGATTGTTCATTTCGATTAAACAGTAGTGGAATATTAAGACTTAGAAATTCACTTTAAATCATGTAGAATCAACATGAAACACATACATATAAAGCAAAATTGTCACCAAAAAAATTCAACTCAACATTAACAGCCTGTTTTTGTAACGTAACTTTTTGTATATTGCACGCCAAATAACGAATGAATTGAAATTTTGGTTTTTGTTTATTATTTGATTTTGAGTATAACGAATAAGCTTTAACCTATTGTTTGAAAATTTGGTTCACGTACGTACTACACAAACAAAATCAACTTTCAAAATAAACAATCAAAAAAAATTGAACGGGTCGGTAAAGTGTTTGAATTTTTATAAATAAAAGTAAAATAAGGGATGTTTTTAACAAAAGATGTATGTATTTACATATTCCTAAAGAAAAAAGAAACGTTCAATTCCACTATGCAACAAAAATAAATTAACCACTAAAATAAGATGTTTTCTTAGCTAATTCAGGGTCGTTGAACACGAATATGGCAATCATTTATTTTTCTTAAGAAGCGTTTTCGAGATATTCGCTGAAAAAAAGTGTTTTTTTTTGCAGCTTACAAAGATATTAAATTGTACACTGCTGGGAAGATATGTCTTTCTTTTATCACTCCATATGTATAGTGTGTTGATCGAATAAAAATTCACTGAGATACGGGCCTTTAGATTTAAAAAAACTTGAAGTTCTTATGATTTTTTTTTTAATTCGATATTTTAAGTTGCGCCCTTAAGCCAAAAAAAAGTTATAAAATTTATTTTAGACATATATCTTAAATAAAATGTTGTAGCTCATTTATTAAGCGCAAAATTACTATTATCGGGCAAAAAATTAAAAACTTACGACACATTTACTTAATGTATCCGACTTTGAATTTTAGGCTGTTTTCATTAATTTTTTATTTTTTTTAGTCTAAATTCAGTAACTCAATGAATTTTTAGCCGATCAACACACTATACATATGGGTGATAAAAGAAAGACATATCTTCCCAGCAGTGTACAATTTACGTAATTTGGATAAACAGTTCTCAAGATTTTTGGAAATACCTTTGCAAACTGCAAAATTAACTCGTTTTTCGCGAATATATCGAAAACGCTTCGCAAGAAAAACTAATAAAGGCCATATTCATTGTCAGCAGCCCCAATTTAGTTAAAAAACATTTATTTTTAGAGGTTGATTTTCTTGTGGCATCCAGCAGTAGTCACCTTTCATGGATGTTTTCACTAAATATGTCGTAAGTGTTTAATTTTTTGTTCTCTGATAACAATTTAACGTTTAATAAGTTGGCTACAAGATTTTATTTAAGAAGCAAGTTTAAGATACATTTTAGATTTTTTTGGCTTAAGGGTGAAACTTAAAATACTGAATGTAAAAAAAAAACTTTTTTGAATATAAACGGCCGTAACTCAATGAATTTTTATCCGATCATTACTTCTACATCTTCGGAGTAAAGTCAATCATAATACAGGTAACTAACATCAACACAAAACTCACCAGTTCAGAGGTCAACCAAAGAGGTAAAACGAAGCAAAGAAAACGAAAAAAATCAAATAAAGCTTTTAAAATCTTAGGTAGAACAAAATGACGCACTTATAGATGAAATGAAGGCATATACAATAAATCTTGGTTCGAGTGCAAATGCGTAATATTGATCGCTATTAAAAACTTCAAATGCAACATATCCAATCATTGTTTTTTCAGCAAACACATATTTTTTTGTATATTTAAAAAAATAAAAATTTTTTAAACTCTTAAATTTTATTTATTTTTAAGTCAGATTGATAGGGTTGCTTTTTCTAAAGAAACTTTTAATTTTCTATGAAAAAAGCTCTAAGAATTACAACTAAAAAAGTAATGGAAACATTGTTCTTAGACGTTTAATTACGAACAAAAAGAGCTTTTATTTCCAAACGAAAAAACAAAATGAACTCAATTCCCACCTCGATCGTTTGGCTAATAATCGCTTGCCTTCTAACGTAAGGCAGTTCGATGAACAGGCTGTAAGACGATTATAGTATGATTTTTTTTTTGTGTGTAGAAGTAGTTTAAAATTAACATTTACTTTGAAAGGGTGTGGTACTTCCCAATTTAGTTATGATTTTTTTTCATACTATTGAATTGTGACAGACAGCACAAATTTCTAAAAGGTTCCATAAGAATGGCTAAAGAGATTCGTCGTGAAATAGTCTTGGCCAAATAAAGTACTAGTCCTCTGAACAATACTACATTGTATAAGGCAGATATAACGCTACTTTTTGATGACTTTTGCTAGTAGAGGAGACCAAAAGAACGCACAGTGCAAATTAGATATAACGAACACAGGTTGCAATAAAATATGGCCTATACTGAACTACTTCTCCGCCTCCAACAATTCTGCATTAATATTTCCTACTTGCAATAATATTTAAGCTTATAGCGAACTTCGAAGCGAATTTGTATGAAATTTAATTTTTTTTCTAATTTAGTCAGCTTTCATGCAATCAGCGGTGCTACTGAGTCGCATTGCCTAGAGCGACCTTAGTCTTATAAAAATATATTTTTGATTTCATTTCTCAAAATTTTATCAAACGAGGTTATTAATAAAATTTTTTTTATAAAGCAGATACGACTTTTGACTTTTTGAATGAAATATAGGTTTTTATACTAAAACCTTTTTTTTTATTTTTCAACAAAGTCTCATTTGACCTTTATAGAATTATGCCTAAATTCTGTTCGACGATTGTATCGTCTTGTCTATGAACAAAAAAAACCCCAGTCGTGATTCTTTAAAACATTTATTATTTAATGTCTATGCTAGAAGGTTCGTATATTTGCTTTATGATTTTGTTCTAAACATTATATCCAAAATAAATTTTTTCATATATTTTTCAAAGTATTGTATAAAATATTTTAATTTATGGCCTGTTTCACAATAACGACACGAAACTTTCGACTTACAATTTATTTTGAAAACAAAAAAGAAATATTCATATTTTATTGTTGTTTTCAATAAAAATTGTAAGTCGAAAGTTTCGTGGCGTTATTGTAAATCAGATCAATAATTTTTATGTTTCGAAAACAAGGTAATGTAATTTTTATTTTCATTATCAAGGACAACAACCATTTTGAAGAAAATAATTTAGAGAATTTAAAAACAAAAACTCAAAAGTATTTTCAAACAAAAACGTCCTAAATCTTTGAACTGAATTAGGGCATTAGTCCACCGCTTCTCCAGTTTTTTATCCCTTTCGCAAAATATGATTTTTTTTAAGGTCCTCAAAATAGGCATTTGCTTGTGGGATGATTCGTCGTTGGAGTCAAATCTCTTTCTGTCAAGCCCATTTCGTCACGTTTAGGAACAAGAAATAGTTAGTCAGGGCTAAATCTGGAGAATATGGTAGATGAGGGAACAATTCGTAGCCCAATTCATTGAATTTCCATATAAAAGCATTGGTGAAAGCTTTCTCATACCCAAGTTATCATTAAACCACTGAGCCATGTGAGATACCTACGGCTTCCACAATCTCTCTCATTTTTAATCTTCTATCGGCTGAAACCATGTTGTGAATTTTTTCAATTGCTTCAGATTTAGAGAACTCAATTGGACGTCGAGAACGTTCAGCTTGTACGACCATAACGAAATCCAGTAAAGCACTATTTATAATTGATGGTGAAGAGCGCTCCTAGTATTTACCAAACTTAACCTTGGTTTGAGTGATTTTTTTTCCGCAAAAAATAATGCTTAATGAGCACACGAAATTCACTTTTTTTCCTTTTATTCTCAAAACGAGAGGTAGTCTTCTATCAAAGACTACCAAACACAAACTATAAAACGAAACTTGTTTCAATTTACGCATTATGCTAGGAACACAATTGGGACGAACGACGAATTTTGTCCACGTCGACGAATTCGTCGATAACCATTCGCTGCGTAAATTCGTCGTGTGAAGCACAATAACGACGAATTTACTCACCAAATTCTTCTCTCATATTTGATAAAGTTGGTTGTTGTGTGTACAAAAACTGAGAGAGAGAAAGAGAATTTTCTCTGAATTTTGTTTTTTCGTCGTTCGTTGGCGTACAGAATAGAAATAAATCTATCTCAGAGTTCGTCTCGCACGACGAATTTCGATGTACGGCGGTGTTGTGTTCATTTTCATATGCACAAATGTGTTTTATTTTTTATGACGAAAGTTCGCACCGAAAAATTAGTCGTTCGTTCCAGTTGTGTTCCCAGCATTAAACACATTCACCACAGCAGGCTACACCAACAGACGACTTCAAATGCAGCTAGCAGCATTTGTCGCCTCGTAGCCAGCTACTTATTTATTTTGGAGACGGCAGCAGCACCATCTGCACCTCATATCTAATTACAAATACATAGTTCAGTATTGCCGCCACCTTCGAATATTTCGCATTTATAAAAATTAAAATACTCTTTCAAAATGTATTTATATGACATAAAAGTATACAAATTAACCAATTTATGCTTTACATTAATTTTTGGATATTGTTTCTGCTAAATAATTTCATTCAATATTTTGTATTGTACAGGCAACACTGAATTTTCGTATTGCAGCCAAAGAAATAAAAATTAGTTTATTTGGACTACAACAACAAAATCAGCATAGACAACAACCTGCCGCCACGTTGCCTTGCTGTCTTCAAAAGAATCACTCTAATATAAACATGTGTATTCTATCCTTGACATTTGGTAGTTGGTAGCTTGCTGTGGTCTATGTGCTCATAGCATTAGACAGCAGTCAGCTGACAGGAGCAGTGTTGCCAATTCAATTAAGAGGCGGGAAATTCAAAAAGAGCCAGAAAGATTACTTTGAAAATTTTTAATTCAGCTGGGATAAAAACAGAAACATATAGTATTCCTTCCTCTGTCATTTACACGGCTGAATTAAGAATTTGCAAAGTAATTTTTCCATGTCTAAAAGGAGTATAACCCACTATTACTGTTCACGATCAACGTACCATTTCCAAATAAAATTTTTAAGGTTACCACGCTTACAAATGTTTGTCAAAAAAAAAATAATAATAAATAGACAAATATTGCAACAAAAATATATACTTTGTTAGAAGAAAATAATGTAAAATAAATAATTATTTGTTATTTTGCACATTTACACTATATTGTGTTTTCTAGGGAAGTGCTACCAAGTTTTTGTATTTTGATATGCCGTATTAACAGTGGATTAATAATATTTGCGCGTATAAACGTAGTAATAGATAAAAGCTGAGAATCAATCATTGCTAGTTATCCATGTACTTATGAAAGATGAAAATGGAGCCCTGCACAAAGCCCAAATAATATAAAAAATTTTTAGAAAAGAAATTTATTTGCTGGTGGTTTAGCTTGGTCTATATACGTATTTCATTGGCGCTTAAACCAAATCATCAGTAGACTTCAACCACAAATTTTGAACAGTCACAAACCTCTTACTTTATGCACAGACTTTCAAAAACTATATGAGAATTCATAGAATAATAATATAGTTTTTGAAAGTCTGTGCATAAAGTAAGAGGTTTGTGACTGTTCAAAATTTGTGGTTGAAGTCTACTGATGATTTGGTTTAAGCGCCAATGAAATACGTATATAGACCAAGCTAAACCACCAGCAAATAAATTTCAAATTAAAATATAATTATGACAATATGTCGAATAATAAATTTCTTAAATTTTTTAGAAAAGGATAGGTTCTGTTGGCTTAGCTTTTCATACTGTTATTGCTATTAAGCAAATAATTTATTAGATTTGATTATATAAAATTAAAAATACTCTTGCAAAAATCAATAAATCCAGTCCAATCAAAGGTATGAAGACAAGTCTTAACATGTGGCATCACTGAACACAAAAGCACAAAAGTTAAAAGTAGAGCTGTGCACCTGAGCGTTTTTTTACCCACGACACGCACGCTCACGCATGAGTAATCTTCTTAAGTCACGCTTATACACTCACACTGGATTAATTATAAATTTGTTCTTGATCACTTGTGAATCACGCATGACACGATAAAATCACCACATTTGCACATCTCTAGTAAAAAGTACTTGTTTTCTTAAATTCTTGAAAAACAAGACAGTTACACCATTTAACTAAGTTTTTTGCAATGGATATTTTCAGCACTCAGTCAGCCAATGAGTGAGTGAATATGTAAGTGAGAACGACTTCAACTACAAGATGTAAATCTACTTCATGATTTAATTTTTTTCTTTCTCTCTTATTTATTTGTATAGTAAATAATTATTATAATCTACTCAATCCATCATTACGGCTATTATATGTGGCAGCAGTGCACGCGAATTCCGGTTTAATGAAAGGTTCGCTTAACTCTAAAAATAAAGAGATATACGACAACAGAGTATAAGAAGGCTGAAGCAAGGAAAAGAAACAAAGTATGTACATATAATCTTTTATTAACAAAATATCAACTAAACTTTTTACTCAAAACAAAAAAAAATCTGCTGCATCTGTTGGATTTTGGTCCAAATGGTGTCCATGTATTCGTAATTGTATGTGCGGTGTACTTAAACTTAAATATTTTGTATCTTGTTTTATTTTAACTTCTTTTTTTCCTATTTATTTTCTTAACACCCAAATCGTGCGAATAATTTTGTAAAACTGTTGTTTTTTTTTTGTTTGCTAAAAACCATCATTATAATTGATAGTGTCATGTGAAAGTTAAAATTCTAAAAAAATATATTCTTGTTGAAGACAAAAAAAAACGATAAAACAGAGAGATTATTTAAATGCTGGTAATTACGGTTAACCACAATTTATTTTGTTTAATGATGTTTCAATCACTTGAAAATGCCATCAATTATATACTTCATTTAGTAACCAGCAACAATTTTATTGATTTAGCAGTAGCAATAGCTTTTATTATGCTGATTTTTATACTCTCTCAACCCAAAAGAAAAAAATTTACATGCGATTGCATTTAGGCCAGAAGAATATTTGAAAGACACAGTTAACATTTTCAGTACGAATACAGTTTGCTTGACTCGAAATTTTATACATATGTAAGTATATTGATGAAATTTATAACAAAAGAAATGCCAGTAGCTTAATTTTTTACTAAAAAATTAAAACTAAATTTATAAAACAATTATCGAGTTTTGTTTAAAATTTTTGAATTTTCATCGAAGTAATAATTTTAATATTCCGTCCCAATTTCAGTATATTTTTCCCTTACGAGTATTTTTATTTTTTTAAACGAATTTTTTTGATGTGTAAACATCTATATCCATAAAAATCTTTTTCACAATACAATCACAAATTTTGAGTAAGATCGTAGAGCGTTATCAAATCGGTGAGTGTATTAGTGTAATCATACGAACAAGAATTACAGAGAAACTTAACACCTTCATAGAAATACATTTAACTGAATTTTAAAGCATACCTTCAGGAGCAGTGTAAATTTTAATAGAAATTGCTTGTGAAGTGTAATGGTGTTGCCAGTGGGCATAATTTTGTTAAAAAGTTGAAAAATATAAAATAAATATAAACTTTTAAATAAAAGAGCGTTTTAAATGTCAAATATTTGTTTAAAAGATATATAGCAGAGTCTTTATAAAGAATTTATAATATTATATTATAACATATCTTCATTACGTACTGTTGTCTTGCATTGAAGCTGCTGCACGATAATTGGGTAACAATCTTCATATCATGCCAATTATTATGGGTGGAAATTTTAATATAAATTTTGCAAACCCACCCACATTTGCAAGCTTTATCAAAATTTTTATTTGACGTTTTCCATTTGCATATGAGCAATTCTCCACATATAATTCCACTTCTATAGATGCAGTTTTCCATAGATTTTTAAATACAGTAGAGTCAGAAATTTATTTATCTTATTTTAGTTACCATAAACCAATATTAAAAAAAAAAATCATTACTGGATGTTTACACATCTCCCTTATGATCGGACTTACATTGTTTTTTTTTTCAATCAATGTATTTTTTTTAACGAGAGAAGTTTAGTTATAATAATTGGGTAAATACCGCATTGTACAGGTAGGGTGTCTGTTAGCAGATTTATATTTTCTTAAATAAAAAACCAAATATTTGACAATAACTTTTTTATTAAGAGCACCGAAGGATAGAATGGAAAGATTTTATTTTTTAAAGATTATGTCATCCAGATGACTACCGTCGTGTTGAACACACAGAGAAAACAATGCGTAATAAATACCTCATAAAATAGAACAAAATTAATAAGAAATATCTATGGGTTTTTTTTCAATAAGGAAATCTTATTAATTTCATAGGAAAAACCTTTTTGAAAAAATCAAGAAGAAATCTTGTAGTTTTTATGAGGTTATCTTATTGATTTTATTAATAATGTTTTCTTCTTGGTTTTATACAGCAACCTGATAAAAACTTTACTTGACTTTATTCTTTTTGCTTTGCTTATGTATTTTTATTTAAATTCTATACCAAATACTTACACAGAAAAAATTATTGTTGAATTTTTTTTAATTAAGTGATTGCTTAGAAAAAATAATATTTTTGATTAAAATTTTAATTGAATATATGTTTATTTTAATTGACTTTGCTGCTCTCACAAAAAAGTGCTATCAACAGAGCTTAACTCAGAATACTCTGAAATGGGTAACATTTTTTACATGTTAATTGTATGTAAATAATGTAACTTTTGTTTTTATGTATGAAAATCGAGCTGTTTTTTGTAGTATGCCACATTGTTTTGAAAAATTTTTATCAATTAAAATACTCAATTAATCTTTTAATTTGTTTTGATATTTTATATGGGAGAAAAACTACTCAGCTTAATTTTTTTTTTTTGATTCTTATTAATTTTTACATAAGTTGAATAAAAAATTAAATATGAAAATAAAAAAAACAGAAATTCATTTTGTTCCCTTTTGTTGAGAAATAACAAGACAATTATGATAAAAAATGCAAGCATATAGACGAAATGTGGATAGTAAAGTTAGTACATTGGCGGTATTAGGGGTTCGATGCAAAAGGTCTTGCGTAAGTAGATATGGAAATCATCGAAGCCTTTCTTTAAAATCCAATCATAAAATATTCTGCATTTACACTTACGCAAGACCGGATACGGCCATTGTACTTTTTTCCTCCATTCAAACCTCAAAAGCCATGCGATGCATCAGTTAGGTTTTTGTTACAATACACAAATGTTTCCATTTTTGTAAATTTTTTATATGAAGATACGTACATACATATGTACATAACATTTTTTATTTTTTACAATTTTTTATATTTTTATACTCTTAGATTTTTTATATTTCAATTAATATTTTAACTGAATCTTTAAAAAATGTTAATAAGTTATTTAATTGAATCCTAAAGAGTATTTCAATTAATTTTTTAATTGAATCTTCAAAAATATTTCAATTAAACTTTAATTGAATCTTTAGAAAACCGTCAATTAAATTTTTAGTTAATGTAATATTTTTTTAATTGAAAAATCCAAAAAAATTTTCAATTAAAATGGATGAGTTAATACTACAATTTCCGTGATTGTTTGAAAACTAATTAATTTTTTAACTGAATCTTTGTTTTTTTTAATTGAATCTTGTTTCTTGTTTGTTTGAATCTTTTTTCTGTGTATGTATGTTGTATATGTAACTGTTATTTATTTATAATATATTGTATTCTTAATTAACTAACTCACATACATACATATTATTAGTTACTGCGAGACAAGTATTGAACCAGCAATCTTCTGACTGATAGACAATCACTCTAACCAATATGCTAACAAACCAATATGCTAACAAACAGATATGAAAAAACAAAACACCTCATAAAATCAAGAAGATTTCCTTATTAAGAAAATCAATAAAATGCTTTACACATAATCATATAGGAACCTAATAAGATCAAGAAGAAAACCTTATTGAAAAAATCAATAAGGCAACCTAATGAAATCAATAAGGAAAACCTTTTTGAAAAAATCAATAAGGCAACCTAATAAAATCAATAAGAAATCCCTATAGTTTATAATTTATAAGAAAACCTAAGATAATCAATAAGATTTTCTCTATGGATTGGTTTTTTGGTGACAAAAATAAAGGAAATTTAGTAAAAAAAAGTTGTGAATAATAAGATTTCTTCTTGATTTATGTGGTTTTCTTCTTGATAAAATAAATAAGGAATCTCTATGAAAGAATCTTCGCTTCTTTCTGCTGGGATACCCCTCTGCCTAAAAACGTTTCATAGAGAAAATCTTCTTGATTCTATTAGGCAGTTTCTTCTCTGTGCACACTGTTCAAAACGGTGCCTTTTGCTCTGCGCCTCACGCTACAGTAAACTTGGTTCAATTTAGTTGATTTCTCGACGAATATTTTCCAGAAGAGATTGGGGATTGTCATTATAAACCCTCTTTTTGAGGGCCATGGAATGTCCCTAAAGTGACTGATTAGTTTTTGGGGGAAATTTTCCCGAAGCAAATTCATTGGGTGACCCTGTGGCTGAGTGATAGCGATACTAGCATCTTAGTTCAGAGGTCGTGGGTTCGATTCTCGCCATAGACCTTGGGTGTTTTGTGTAGACAAGCTACTCGTTTCGCGAGTTGTGTTTGTTTATTTTATACATATATATATATATATATATATATATATATATATATATATATATATATATATATATATATATTTATAAAATATCGAAGCTCTCGCTGTGTGTGCAGTCACCCCATCCTGTTGAAATCACGTGTGTGAAGAGTACGATGGATGAGCTCGGAAAAATGTTTGGCAAAACAATTCCGTAATCATGCATCGATAATTTTCACCATTGACAATCGTAGCCTGCCCTCGAGAATTTTCGAAGAAATGATCCAATTATCTCACGCGTGGATAAGGCATATCAAGCAGTTACAATGGTATAATGTCATGGTTTTTGATGTTTCAATTGAGGGTTGTGGGTTCTTCGATATCAATAATGGCCGTTTAGCTTGTTGACGTGTCCGTTTAAATGAAAATGAGATTCCCAAAAAAAATATTAGAAAAATCGCCAAAACGAAAATTGTTTTAAAACTAAAAAAATCGCTAAGACTAAAAATATGTATGTATGAACCCTTCGTGTGCGAGTTGCATTTTACTGAATTTATTTATTGTTGTACACCTCTGGTTTTCAACCCCTTAATTATAAAAATATCGCATCTTTTTTTCCAAACATAATCATCTCTTTTTAGCGCAAATTTTTAAGTTAGTTTAAATTTTTTTTATTTCATTTCAATACTTTGGATTAAGGCGAAGCACATCGGGCTGCAATTTGGAGGAAGTATTGTATGAATTCATACCATCATTACCAAACATGAATAAAGGATGTTAAAATATTTTAATGTTCTTTAATATCAAGCATTTTAGAAAATTTGATTTTCGTGCCCCAATCATTTTTGTTAAAAAAAGAATACACACATTCTGACTGACGATGCCACTATAATAATAGCAATAATAATAATACTAACAGCAACAAGAAATGTTCTTGCATAATAATGGGGAGAAAGCAGTGAATGCATTTGAATGAGAATCTCCAAATGGCCGTACATTTCAGCTGCATCCAAAATACAAATAAAGAAGAGCGTATAGCGAGCGTATAGCGTATTGTTTTATTAGCCAACATGCATTACGTAAGGCGCCATTAATACTTTAAGCATATTTTCGATACCAGATTACACATACTTATGTTTGTTAAAGCTACGCGTAGTTTTATTGCTTCATATCTATTTATTTTAAGACTTAAAAAAATTTAAGTACATGCTTTACTACAATTCAGGTGAGGTCAATTTTTAAAACTTTTCGTACTTCTCGAAGAACGATTATTTTATTTTTTGTTTGTTTATTTATTTTTTACGCGAAACAAAAGCCAATAACATTTCGTATGCTAGAGTTTTGGGTTTGCCACCAATAACAATAATGATACTTTACATTGTTGTATGTATGCACGTACTTTGTTTTATTTATTTGGCCAAAGAAAAATAATTGTGCTGCCTGGGGTGCACTATTTGTAAATAATCGAAATCATCTCGACTAAAGTCAGCCAAATTATTCATTGGTTAAAAGCGAAATTATAGAAATTAGAACCTTGCACAAGACCACTTACAAGAACTTTTAAGACATGAAGGATTAGTCAAATGCTTTACTATAGCAAAATCTTCTAAAACAAACGCTAAATAACACTGTTGGCAAGATATTTGTTTCAGTTATTGCAGATATAGGAGTAAAGAAGAAAATACTTCGTGACGGAAGAATTTATGATGCTTGCATAAGCATGGGTGCGTATACAATCGTTGTGTGTATAATCCTTTATTTTTCTGCGCACATATAAACGCACACATGCATTGACATCAGTTGTGTGAGCTTGCTTTAAAAAACCTCCCTTAAACACTTAATAGCTTACCATCGTCATCTTACACACACATTCAAACGTACAATATGCAAAATAACAAGCATACAGGCATCAACACTACTTCTTTTGATTGTCTGTTATGAACAAGTAGTCTTGGCGACATCGCTTGTTAACGCTCATGTAGACCTACATCAATACATCCATTGTGCTTCACTTCTTAAACTACATCATTTATTATTGGTTTAGTTTAACAATACATGGTACGATAATACATTTAAACAACAAGACGTATTTTCATTTCAAGACTGTTTACGCAGCCCTCTCACAGAAGTAATATAGTGAATGATTTTGCTTTTCCTTCTTGTTTAAATTTTTAATATAACAGTCCATAAATTTACTTAATCGATCTAATAATATATAGCAACCTGACTCACCCAGTTTATATATTTTTTAAAAAATGGTGAGTTGTTACTAAATATCCCAGCAAACACATTGATTGCTACTCTTTCCTCCATCTGCCTATTATTAATGGTATAAAGTAATACACATTAACTGATTTCTTCTTATGAAAGTAAGAAAAATATTTCCTTAATCCTTATCGAATCACATGTCCTGCAGTTGCATTCATGAAATAGACTTAACCTATCATGTCGTGTCATGTAGTGTCGTGTCGTGTGTGTGTGCCTGCATTATATTACCTATAAAAGTGTCAACATTTCAGGGTGAAGGGCATTGCAAAGTATATTAGTCTTAAGCTTTTCCGACTAAGCAAAGACATTTTGTAATTTTTTCTCTCCCTCTCTCTCACTCTCCTCCGCACCCTCTCCATCATGATACAAATTTGCTATTTTGTGGTAAAAATATTTATTTATTATTTTGTCCTACAAGCAATCGCTGAATATGAATTTTTTTTTGTAATTTTCTTTATTTTTCATCTCAAATACATATTTCTTTGTTTTTCTTTTATTTCTACTCAATCTTAATCTTACACGCGTGCCCAATTGTTGTTTCATGTGCGGTCAGATTCGAATGCATCATGACTTTCATGGAGCAGCAGAGATCTCAATCGTTAATTTCAAAAAAAAAGGTACATGAACGATTTATTACAGTCTGCTTGCTGTTAATACTCGTATGTTCATGCATACGAACGAAAGCTTTGAAATAGTAGGATTATAATTGAGATAAATTACATTTTCAAATACGAATATTAACGTACGCGAACTTGTATGACAGCATAAATAGTACATGCGCTGTCGTAAGTGGTATGTTTTGTATGCATATCTAATATATATGCAATAGGCAATTGGCAAATACCAATTGCCATTTGGCTTTTTTGAATTTGCATAGCACGACGATTTGTTTTATTTGCAAAAGAACATTCAAACTTATTTGTTGTAAATCTAATAAAAACCATGGATCATTGATTTTCTTATTTAACATATCTCTCATAATTTTTATGCTTTGTTTAACATTTTTTTTAAACAAAATTCCGTTATTAAAAAAAAGAAAAAAAAAGAAAAAAGATCCTGGTAAGATCCTCACAGTAGACTCATCTAGAACATTTGTATGGAAATCAATAAAAAACATTATTGCTTTTCATTTAAATTTTCCGTTTAACACTGAAAAAAACTATAACAGGACTTTTTTAAAACAAACATATTTTTGAAATTGATTTTAAGTGAGACATGTTCAATTTAATTTAACTAAAGGAATAATTTCTTAATCGAGCTCAGTATTTTCAATTCTTAATGAATGAAATATATTAATTATGTGATTTTCTAAAGCAGAAAAGAAAAATTAAGCTAGACTTTTTTCGCTGAAGGAAATGCGCATTTTTCTTTACAGCCACGCACTTCATCAGCACCCATATATGTATATCTACTTGGGCAGAGTTTGTCATTAATTGTCATTTTATTAAATTTATACAAACTTTGCTTTTTAACTTTACGAATTCTGTAGTAAATCCTATTTTTGAGTAAAAATATTATATGATTTTTAGGAAGAATATTTATTGTTTTCGCTACAATGTCCGTCCATCCGTCCGTCTGTCTGTATGTATGTCACATGTTGTCTTCTCGAGAACCGTAAGAGCTACGGACCCGGAATTTTCAGAGAATATGTAAACTATTAGTAGCAACAATATATGACAATTAAAAAATATAATTACAAATATATGACAGTAAAAAATTTATGGGGGTTACGACGCGGGCAAGGAAACATGTTGAAATCCTAATGTAATATACAGACAATTATATAGACAATTGAAATTTTCATTAGCACTGAAATTAAAAAAAATGTCTAAATCAAAAGGATATTCTATCAGTTAATGTAATTTTGACTAAGTAATATTGAAAACTTCTTTCCTGTCTCTTGGAAATCGTAAGAGGCGAACTCTAGAAATTGTCAAAAACACTAAAACTAAAAACTCCTATAATTTTTGGATTTTCAAAAATGTCGAAACGACAAATCGCGATAATAAAAAAAAACGATCAAATGAAAAAAATCACCAAACGTAAAAAAAAATCATCAAAATAAAAAGGTCGCCAAAAGTAATCAAATAAAAAGATCGCCAATAACCGATCAAAATCGGCCCAAGGGAAAAAGGCACTAAAAATAAGAAATCGCTAAAACTAAAAATACTATCTGAAAAAGAACACAATCAAATCACCAAAAAGAAAAAACTGGAAAAAATCGCAAAAGCAAAATAAAAACTTCAAAACCAAAAGAAATACATACGTAGGTTACGGCTTCATAAGCCAGCGCTTAAATAAAATGAAAAAGCGTCTAAAAAAGCGCTTAAATAAGAAATATTTGCGAAACTAAAATAAGTCGAAAAAATGCAAAAAAAGTCATTGAAAGCTAAAAATCAAAATAAAAAAAATCGCAAAAAATGAAAAAAAAGCTGAAAAAATTGCGAGAACAAAAAAAAGACGTCAAAAAAAATAAAAAACACATGAAACACGTGAAAAAATAAGAAAAAAGCACCAAAACAATGAGAAATCAGAAAAATCCGTACAGAACCCTGCATTAAGCATTGGTTCATGAACCAGCGCTTAAATAAAATGAAAAGCGCTTAAATAAAAAATAGTTGCAAAACTAAAATAAGTCGCAAAATGCAAAAAAGTCAGTGAAAGTTAAAAATCAAAATAAAAAAAACGCAAAAACCGATAAAAATAGCCAAACCTAAAAAATAGCCAGAACAAAAAAGACACCAAAAATAAAAAACAACTGAAGAAAAATCGCAAAAACGATAAAAAGCACCAAAACCAACAGAAATCCGTACAGAACTCTTTGCTCCGAGTTAATAAAAAATCGTTTAATTAAATAACATCACTAAAGCTAAAATAAATCGCTACAAAATTATCAAAAGTAAAAAGATCGCCAACAATCAAAAAAAAATCGCAAAACCAAAAATTAAGCAACAAAACTAAAAACAAAACTCCATAACAAAAAAAAAAGCCAAAACTATTCCCTCTATTCTCCTTCCCTATAAACTTTTTTTTAGTTCTAGCACAATACATTGGCTGAGTAGGTATTATCTCCTGAGTGCTGGTCATATTAAAACAAAAAGGTAAAAATCCCTATAAACCGAGAAATATTCCAAAAGCAATTATAGGCGGCAAAACCAAACCTCTCTTCGCTTCGTAATAATAAAAAATTGCTTAAATGAAATTTAAAGGCGATTAAGTGAATAACATCGCCAAAAATAAAATACGTCGCTTAAATCCAAATAAAATTATCAAAAGTAAAAAATTCGCCAAAAAATATAAAAAAACTCCATAACAAAAAAAAGCACAAAAACTAAAATAAATTCAGTGAAGTGCGACTTTGACCCGCGCACGAAGGGTTCCGTACGGGCACGAGATATGTAATTCAATACGAACAATATAAACTATAATTTTGGGATTTTTTTCGTTTTTGGGTTTTTTCGGTTTTAAGCGTTTTTTTTAGTTTAGGGGTTTTTTGAATTTATTGGCGCTTGCTGAGTTTCGGCACTTTTTTGTTCACGTTTTAACGATTTTTTTTTTTGGGTTTTGAAGTTTTTTTAATAATGGCAATTTTTATTTTTTTGGCGTTTTCTTTTACTTTGGCGATTTTTTATTTTGGCGATTATTTTTAATTTTGGCGTTTTTTTCATATAGGTGATTTTTTTTTGGTTTTGGCAATTTTTTTTAGTTTTGGTACTTTTTTTTCGTTTTGAGGACTTTTTTCGGCTTTTGGCGATTTTTTTTTTAAATTTGGCGATTTTTTTTTAATTTTTGGCAACTTTTTTTTTATTTTGGCGATTTTTTTTTCAAATAAACAATTATTTTGGTTTTGGCGCATTTTTTGCGTTTTTGCGATTTTTTTCGGTTTTTGGCGTTTTTTTCATACTGGCGATTTTTTTTCATTTAAACGATTTTTTCGAATTTGGCGATTTATTGTAGTGCTAGAATTTTTTTTTTTTAATTTTGTCGTTTTTTTTCGATTTGGCGCTCTTTTTTAAATTTTTGGCGATTTTTTTCAGGTTTTGGCGATTTTTTTCGGTTTGGCGATTTTATAATTTTCGGATTTTTTAGTTTTACCGTTTTTTGAAAATTTCAAGAGTTTACCTCTTACGGTCTCCAAGATATAGCAATTTGTCAAAATTACATAGTCAAAATTGCATCAACTGATGGACCACCCTTTAATTTAAATTTTTTAATATTTTAATGTTTATTGTTGTAGTCTATATAAAAATACACTAATGTTACAAATTTCAAGTGTCAATATACAATTGTATGTATTTTACATGAGATTTTAACATTTTTCGTCGCTCGTTTTGGAGCACCCTTTAATTTCTAATTCTCATGTATTTGTTGTTGTAGTGGCCAAGGTTCTACGTACTCTGTCCAAATTTCAGGTCCGTAGCTCTTACGGTTCCTGAGAAAATACCGTGTGACGGACAGACGGACAGCGTAGCGAAAATAGGGTTCCATTTTTCACCTTTGGTGAACGGAACCCTAAAAAGCAACAAAAAATCTCGAAAAATATTGCAAAAACGAAAATAGGCGGGAAAACAAAAAAAATCGTATGCAGCCCTTCGCTTCGAGTTAAAAACTAAAAAAAAACCAAAAACCGAAAAAATTGCCAAACCAAAAAAAAAAAACGCCAAACTAAAAAAAATGTTTACTCTATGTACATGTTGAAAAAAAAACAAACAAAAAATAGCCAAAAACTAAATAAAATAAATACAATACCGAAAAAAATGCCGTAAATAATGAAAAACGAAAACATACCAAAAAAAAACAACCACAGTACGGTACCCTACGTATGCAAGAAAACAAAAGTGCCAGAAATAAAAGTAACAAGGTTGCCGATAAACTAAAAAGAAACGCCAAAAACCCCAAAAATATCGCCAAAAAAATAAACACACAAAGCTAAAAAACGCTAGAACTAAAAATGTTAGCTTTAGTTAATTTTAATTATTATTTTTCGAACTTAATTTGTTGCTATATTTATGATTTGAACGAGCTTTAGCTAAAAAATTATTTTATTGTAAAAAAAACAAACAAAAAATCACCAAAAACAAAAAAAACGGTATAAATAAAAAACGCCAATACTTAGAAATCGCCAAAAACCGGAAAAATTTACGAAAAGAAACAAGCACCATACGTAACTCTTCGTATGCCAATCCTTCGCATGTACTTTAGTAAATTTATTTGAATTTAGGCATTGAACACAAAATATAATTTTTTTTAGTGTACTGGCATAAATGACATAAAATATTTGTTTAAGTAAAATTATGTTTATGTATCCAAGCACATGTGTATGCTGCAGTCCGCCTTAATTTAACCACCTTTGCGTATTTCTATTGCCTTGGAATTATATACCAAGTTTGCTCATTAAAAAAGCAACTATTGCTGTATAAGTATATCTGAACGCCATCAATAAAGAGATTTGGTTACACCGCTTAACCGCTGTGATTTAAATATATATTTTTAATTTAAATAACGTTTATTCAACGATTAGATTTGCCGTTATCTAGCTGCTAGACGCAGTGGGCAAAAAAATTAAAATATTTGAAAACTAACCCCCTTATGCAAAAACGAATGGTAAATTTAAACTTGGTTAAACAAACGAATTTTGTATGGCAAAACCGGTTTTATAGCATGCTTTAACTTTAACAATCGTTTTTGCATAAGAGCATAAGTCATTTACATATATAACTAAAACTAGAGTTGATTAAAGAGGAATGATCCGATTTTTTAATTCTCAAACAAACATTGTCTAGAAAATTTGTATGAAAAAAAATATACATGATTTTTACATAAATTTTCTAATCAAGTCGAACCGTCTGGGTTGTGGAAACAGGAGATTATTCACATTTAATATGATATGATTTAATATGATATAATATAAACATAATTTCTGAAGCGAAGCAAAATGACTAAAAAATTAATTACGATATATATGTACATATATATAGTTACCCCCAGTTTCTTTAATTTAAAATGAATTTGAAATGTATTTTATTTAAAATTTTGTATGCCAAATTTATCTAAAATGGATTTCAAATTCATTTTATTTTTTATGAATATAGGGGTATATGTATGTATTAGTGATGTAAAGAATATCAATTTTTGATATTCGCGAATACGAATACGAATATTTTAAAAGATATTCGCGAATACGAATACGAATACGAATATTTGAAACGATATTCGCGAATACGAATACGAATATTATATGCAATATGAGATATAAAAAAATTGTTATGAAAAAGGACATCACACTCTTGTTGGAGAACTTTAAAGTTAATAAAAAGTACCCAAAATTTCAATGATCGTCATTGAATAATATTTCAAAATTATACAAAGCACAAAAAATTTATTTATTTGTACAAACTAAAATTTTTAGTAATTTATTTAAATTTCGTTTAGGATTTATGCATTTATTTAATTTCTTTGGAAAAATATTCGTATTCGTATTCGTCTGAGTTTGGCGAATACGAATACATT
Organism: Tachina fera; assembly: GCA_905220375.1. Taxonomy (NCBI): domain Eukaryota; kingdom Metazoa; phylum Arthropoda; class Insecta; order Diptera; family Tachinidae; genus Tachina; species Tachina fera. The sequence goes on along the minus strand of LR999967.1, from coordinate 93,462,077 downwards.
CGTATTCGCCTGAAAATGGCGGAATATTCGACAATTCGAATACGAATACGAATATTCGTGCATCACTAGTATGTATATATTATTTTTAAGCGAAATCACAGATTTTTTATTTAATTGTAAAGAGAATAAAGAAAACAATATTTCATTTCCTTTCATCAAAAATTTTGCAAAGTTTCATTTCATTTCACTGTATAAATGAATCACTTTATTCTCTTTCTCTCTCTATCTCTCTCTCTCTAACACTTTTAATAAAAATTTATCGACTGCTGAATTCATATAGACATTTTTATGTAAATAAATTTTCAAGTTCTTGTCAGGGTTACTAAGCGGGACATGTTTATCCACATAAAAACTGTCGATTCGATTCCTAAGCAAAATTAAATTTAAAAAAAATATATTAACATACTTTTAATTAAAATAAATCGTTAAACATTAAACTCAAGTGTAAATATTGTGATAAAAAATATTTAAATGTTTGATTTATTACTACAATTATTGGCATTCATTAAAATTTATATGAAAAGAAAATAATAAGTAAAAAAAAATAAATTAAAAAAAAATACAAAGCAATGAGAAAGAAAGACAACATACAAAACATAAATAAATTGGTGGAAAAATCAACAAGAACAGCAACGATGAAAACATGCAATTTAATGCATTTTTGCTGTCTACAACGCATTTTTGCTTAACGAATTTAAAACGCTGGCAAACAAGTTCCCACATAAAAACAGTGGGGAGCAAAATTATTCGTAAATACTATTTAAACCAGTATATATATTTAAAGTATTTATACAATATTTCTAATGAAGGCACTGTGTTGAGTGCAGCTTAAATTTAATCGCTTTTAAGGTACACAAGAAAACAATTAAACGAACCAAAGTTTCGAGTTTCTAGTACAGTTCTCATTTAGGAAGCAGATTTAGTAAGTACCTAGTTTTGGAAAATTAACTTCAACAACTTGCATAGCAGAGACGTCTGGGAAGTTTTTTCTCTATCATATATCCAACTTCTGCGTCAATTTAATTAAAGGCTGCGAGTTCTTTCTTTTTGCAAAAGGAATCCCGTAATGATTTATTAATAAATTTACATAGTACTCCTCCATTGTCTATATATATATGTATATATGTCTAGTTTTGTTATTAAAGGGTCACTCCGACTATTATACTTTGTATTATTACATGTCGAAAATTCAAATATTCAAAATTCAATAATGTCAAAACAAATGGTAAATAAGACGATAAAACTTTGACATACCATAATAATTGACCATTTTTTTAAATTTTTCTAAACGATAATACTTGTCATCTGATCAAAGTTGCATTATTACGAAATCTAATCTAACAAGTCCTGTGTTTAGACGCCGTTGCCGTGCCGTCATTTATGGTATATGCCTTCGTCTTAAACCGGATATAAAAATTGAATATGCTTATCGTATGAATAACTTTTCGTGTAAGGCATATCTGAAAGTTATCAAAATTATAGTATTTTATTTTTCTTATTTAAATCAGCTACTTTAACCGCCGTCTATTTTAAAAGGCCGGCACAGCTCTGCCGCCGGAAGTTAACGATTAATGTAGGCATACTAATGCACACAGCTGTTTGCTTTATACTTGTGTTTTTAATGTAAAGTTATGGTGTGATGGTGGGATGGTGTGAACATATCATTTCACTTTACGTTAGATTTTTTTGACAGTGGACAGTCGTAAGCAGCGTTGTCAACTTTTAAATTTCAAAACGCACCAAAATGGAGAAAAAGCGTGCCATTTACAAAAAAAAACGCACGTAAGGTGACAATTTCTTTTTTTAGTTTAAAATGCTCCTTGAATTAATTTTGTATAGAAAGTATAATATAATTTTTTTAACAAAAAACTAAACAAATTTATTTATATTCATTTGTTCTACAAAGATAATAATTTTTTGTTTTAATTTCATATATTCTGATCAACGAGTAATAGTAAGGATTTAAAACTAATAAAAGATCAGTATTTGTTATTTTATTCAAATATCTTTAAAAAAATGTTTATCAGAAGTTTAATTAAATTGTTTATCTTATTTTTCGACCTTTTTTATATGTTCAATGAAACTAAATTTTTAAGCTTTAGGTCAGTAAATTTTATAAATTTTTTTATATTTTTATTTTTATATCGATATTTCGTTAACCTTTGGTTAACTTCTTCAGGATTATTATTGTTTTTATATTTTGATAATTAGTTTTCGTCTTTGTTTCTTTGTTTTGATTGAAAAGCTTAAAAAAATAGTTTAAAAAAATAGTTTCATTGAATCAGAAGTTTAATATTTTCACATTACAAATATAACAATAATAAAAACAAACAGCATTTTCTAATTTGTATATGTACCATACATGGGCCTACTGCAGTAAAATTAAAATTTCAGTAAAAATAAAATGTTTACTGATTGCTGGAAATAATTTCAGTATCCAGTAAAAATTTACTGGTTACAAGATAATATATTTTTGCACATACATTTTATAAATTCTGATTAAAATTTTTTCAAAAGAAATCAAAACTTAGTTATTCCAAATTAAAAAACCTAATATTTTCATCATTATTGTTCATCATCGGGCCATAAAACAGATTTGGTTTAAAATTGTGATGTTTTGTAACCATCATTACTATTATTATAGTAATTAACACTATCAGGAAGTTGGCAAGTTTCACAACAAGAATTTCCCCGTTTTAACCCATTGTTGTGTTAAACTTGCATTGGTGCCACAAAAAATGAAAAAACGCACCGAAATTTAAAAAAAAGCGCATCACGCACCAACTAAGGAATTTTTCGCACAAACAATTTCAAAAAGCACCCAATATATATATATATATATATATATATATATATATATATTATTATATAAAATTGGTCACCAAAATTGCCAAACTGGGTGGAAGGTTTTCCTACCCCTTAGTAGTACTTTCGAACCCAAACTATCAAGACCGTGTGTTTTTCCAAAAGTCTCAATTTGTTGCATATTGTAATTAAAAAACATACACTAAAAGAATTTACGAAAAACAAATAAAATAACCCTACAAACATTTGGAAGATATCTTACCCAGAAGATAAAAATACAATATTATTTTATTATTTTTATGATTAAGAAGAAAATCATCACAGCAATACTTTTTTTAATATTAAAATATTTTCATTCTGGTGAAACTTTTTGAATGAACAGTTCAAAATGTATTGACTATTTATTTTTCCCTTTAACAAGGTATTTTGTGTTATTGAAATGTTGCATTTTTTCAGCCTGTTTTTAACTAAAAGATAAAAAAATTTAATTTGAAATAATAACAATCAGAAAGTTTTCAAAACATTATGTCAGGAAAATATTTCCGGTATCAAGCCGTAAAAAAAATGGCATCCGGATATGGTCTAATATGTTCTTGAAAAGGCAACAATTAATATTAATTTCGAAATAATCAAAAAGATTTACCACAAACGACGCTATTGAATTTAAGTTTACGTCATTTGTAGTAATGACTCAATTTTAACTCTACTTAAATGTGGTTAAGGTTTAAAGGGCAATGGCGTCATTTGTGGTAAATGTTTAGGTTCTTTGAGAGTTAATGGGAACTATTACTATTTTAAGAACATATTATACCATATTCGAATGCCATTTTTTTTGACGGCTTGGTACCGGAAATCACCGAATTTTCAAACAAGTTTACGACCTCGAACATTTTGCACGTATTTTTTCATGTATTTTATGCCTGTATGTAGACTTTTTTCCTAGGGATTTTGAATATTTTTGCTTTTGTTGTCGTTATTATAATTATATTTTTATTTTTTGTATAAACATACATACATATTTATTAGCACCTAAATATTGGCATATTTAATTTTTTTAATTTCTTCCCAAATTTCCTCAAACCCCAAAAATGATGGGTGTATGTAGAGTTGATTCCTTAACCGTCTATAGTTTTTTCTTCCTTCAGATAATTTTGCAAAATTCTAAAATTGTACTTTAGGAGATAATCTATCGTTATAAATAATTTATCTTCCTAAAGATAATATGGCAATATTATAAAAAATTCTATAAGATCCCAGCTAAAAAAATATGTATGGAGCATATATGATATCCTATATATGGTTCGGATCCGAAAAATGAGGGTATATGGGCATATATGATAATATATATTCATACATTTTCACACATGTATGTGTAAATTCCCTCCACAGTATTGAAAATTCATATTCATACACTCTTGATTCACAAAAGCGCCCTTCTGTGCAATAAATTAAATTACTAAAATTAAATTTTTTAGACTTGAGAGAGAGGTTGAATTTAATGAAACATTTGTTTGGACAAATAATTCAAAACGAAATAAAAGTCTTTTCATTCATCAAAAGGTGAATCAATTATTTAAAAAACACATAAATCATATTCGTACATAACATTTAGCTTAAGAAATCAGATTAAAAACTAATGCAATTAATTATAAAAGAAAAAATAATCTCTCTAACAATAGTTTTTAACACAGTAATATGAACTTTGTTTCTTATCTAGAGAATTTTGTTCTTTTATATAAAATTAATGACTGGATTATACTTTTGATTATTTGATATATTAAATGGGGCTACAATGTATAAAATCTTACAAGAATGGTTTTTTTAACAAAAAGTTTTTATTTTTTAAACGTTGAACGCATATAAACTTTGCATACCGTATGTATTTTCTAATGGATTTTCAATTCAGCAGTGATAAAATTCCAAGCTTTTGTTGATTGCAAAAACGATCTTATGTGAGATATCATGTATGCATACGTTCTTATATGGTTCCATATATAAAATCTTATATTTATATATGGATCCACATATGAAGAGCTTCATAATTAAATTTTCATATATGAGCTCATATGTTATAATACATTTCATATATTAGTTCATATATAATAGTTTTCCCATGTATAATCCCATATATTTCCATACATGAATTCATACATATTCATATATAGTTATATACATTCATATATTAAAACTATATGGACCATATATAATTTTTTTAGCTGGGATGATTATCTAGCAATATCACAATTTTATCTTCTAGAAGTATTGCATTCCTATTTCTTCGAAGTATCGCCCTGGCCGCACAAACTCTCTCGCAGTGGGTATCTTCCGCAATACGAATATGATTGCTGCCGCAATAATATTATTCTTCCAAGCAATACGATTTCGTATCATTTTCGTATTACTTTGCTTGTAGAGAACAATCCATATTGTATAAAAATAGAAAATGTAAAAATTAAGTGAAAAGTGTCATTTATTTTTTTGACCTTGAGCAAAATTTTCTGCCATCAGTTAAAGATTTGTCACACTTTTAGATCCATACGTTCACTTTAATAATTCAGGGAAACATAAAATTTTTGATTAACATACATATAAATATGTATGTATTTAATAGAAATGATAAACAAAATCCCTACTTGCTGGTAAAATGTTGAACGACTAAATTAATTAGTTCCTGTTATTTTAAGCTTTTTATGCATAAGTTCAATTTTTTATTTATATATTTCTTTAAAAAAAACACCAAAAAAACTACGATCTAAAATAAACAATGAAAATTTGCACAACAGTGCGTTGGGTCAACCAACATGAAGAGATAAGCAGCACTAAAACACTTAAATAACAAGTTCTTTCATCCGAACTCTTTTAAAATTAAATTAAATGATATTTTAAAATGCGCGGTAAGTTAATGACAAATATTATTGAAATTGAATTTGAACATAAATAATTCTTGTCTATTTTTTTCTGTGAACACACGCACACATACGCAGAGGGCGGGTAGAGGAAAATATCGCAGTTGTATCCGCCAATGTTGTTATTGACCGTGAATTATAGATTCGGCATCATTCGCACCAATTGGGCCTCTGGTTTTTGCCCTAAATAAAAGAGCTGAACTTGGCTGACATGTGATATTATAGCACAAACTATAATATCGAATATTTTAAATATAAATGAATATTTTATTCTACACTCTCGGCCCTATGTTTAAGCAAAAATTGGCATGAAGTTAGCATAAGTAGCAAAATTGAACATGATCTTAAGGAGTTTTGCCATAAAATTTCACATTAAAAATGTTAGCTCTTACAGGTGGGTTAAAATGAGGTAATGCTACCGTTTTTAATGTCAGATTGTATAGAAGGAACTCATTAAAACATAATTCAATTTCGTCACTTATGCTAACTTCATGCCAATTGCTGCTTGTACATAGCGCCGTCTGTATTTAAAAAATAAGTTACATTCACCCTTATTCCAGTTGTCAACATCGATGTTATGTCAATATAATACCAAAAAAGCCCCAATGGCTTGTTTACTCGATCTCGCGATGTTCAAACAACATGCTACTATTTAATAATAAATTGTTTAATTTGTATAGAAAAATGAAAAATTTGTTTTAGTAGTTTTCCAATCCTGGAAAAGTTTTTAAAATTTTTTCTTATATATTTAAAACTAGTTTTATTTGTACTGAAATATGAAATAAGTTTATTGAACAAAAAATAATAACAAAAAAAGAAAGGATATGATATCTCTAAGTTTTCCACCTCTGAAACCGTACGCTCGAATTTGCTGATTTTCAATACCAATCCATTTTGAACCATTTCTGATGCACCAGTCTAAGACCGAAGTCTCTAGCTTTTCTGGGAGCTTCGGAAAACCAATTTTACATACATCAGACGGACGTCGCTTATTTGTCTTCTTTATTCATAAGGACCCAGAATATATATATTTTATGGGCCACATATTCATATTGTGCAAATTACACACGAAATGACAAACCTATATATACCATTTTACAATTTTTGGTAAAGGGTATAAAAAAACATTATTTATCAATTTTCTCGAAAACACTTATTTGTTCCATGCGGCTTATCATTAACTACCCGACAATATGTATATAATTCATACATACATACATATAAGTATATAATAATGTATATTTTTTTTGCATAAACTCGTACATTTGTATAATTTTTTAGCGCCAAAATTTGGAAATCAGCTATTCTATACATTTTACTGGATTTTACCATTTCTCCGTTTGCGTAATTTTATGTGCAAACTTTTTTATTGAGAGTAATTTCCATAAATTTCTCAGTATTTACTCAGTTCAGTTACTGGATTTAACTGGAAAAGTATTCAAACGCACCTTTCGTCAAGTATAAAAGAAAATACATTCAAACAACACTAATCAGTATTGACTTCAAGCTTCGCAGATAATCAAGTTTTAAAACGGAACTAAAAATACTAAATATACATTTTATTTCGTAGTTCGATTTTACAGTCAAAACGGAGTAAAAATGTGGAGACTTTGTAAGATTAAATTCCATTATTCTTTCTGAAAAAAAAGAAAATAAATATTTAAGCAGCTCTGGCTTGAAAAACATTTCTCTGGTTATCGTAATTATTTCTTAAGTGGTTGACTCTGATCTGCCGCGGATTACCGTATAATCATGCAGTTCTTTTCTGAGATTACTTTAGCAACCAAGTTGCTACTTCCTATGTGAAGGCATAGGTCCTGTAGAGTCAGTCACAAAACTTTTTAAAATACTCTTGAAAACATCTTGGGCATATGGTCAAGTTACTCCGCCCATATTTGTGCAACACCATATTATGCAAATTTACTTTGTATAATATGTATAAATAATTAAATTAATAAATATATAAATAATAAATATTTATCTGTCATTAAAGATGTGCTGATACTGGCACTGTGGACACAACAAGGTGCCTTTATGGCAACAAACAATCATGGAGGAGAAGGAGGTGACAGAGGCACTTATTCCGAAGACAATTACAATACACATTTGACCAGTGGAAGCAGCAACAACAACAACATTAGAAACAAATACACACCTCAATTGCCCACTTTTACATCGAATATAAATTCAAGAGACTCATTTGAAAATGAAAATAATGGAAACAATTTATTCATACAGTCACCAGTATCTGATATGAATTTTGTAACCACAGAAGAAGCCTCTACAGCAGCGAAAGTTCCATCAAGGGATTCTTTTAATGCAAAACTTTTCGACATCATGTTCTCTAAAGCCCAAACTGAGAATCTCGTTTATTCTCCCATTTCGTTGCAAACAATTTTGGCATTCATTTTTACCACGTCTGAGGGCAAACTTTATGAAGAGTTGACTCAAGTGTTGGCCATTTCCAATAATCGCACTTATGTAGCCAAAGTTTTTGAAAATATTTTACAGGCAGCTGCTGCAAATGCACCCCCTACAACACTTATCATGGCCAACAAATTATACTATGACTACCGCTGTGGCCCACTCGACCATAATGTACAAAATTTCGCTAAGAAATCATTCGACAGTGAAATGGAAGAAATTGATTTTGTTGCTGCCGAAAAGGCTGCCAATATCATCAATTCCTGGGTGAGTGAAAAAACTCACAATCTTATTAAAGACATCGTTTCACCGGCCAGCCTTGATGCTGACACTAGTGCTCTGTTGCTGAACTCCATTTACTTTAAAGGCGAATGGTTGACGAAATTTAACTCGCACCTTACAGAAACTCAAGACTTCTTTTTAACAGAACAAACAAAAGTTTTCGTCAACATGATGTACAATAAAGATGTGTTTCGTTATGGTGATTTAACAGATCTGCAGGCATCTGCAGTGGAGTTGCCCTACGCCAAATCCAACTTATCGATGCTTTTGATTTTACCCAAAGAAAGAGACGGTCTGGCGGCCTTGGAAAGCAAATTAAGATTTTACGATCTTAATTCCATATCTCAAGGACTGAAAATGGAAGACGTGACTGTGAAGCTGCCAAGATTTGAAATCGAGTATGAAATTAATATGATTCCTCAATTGCAAAAGGTAAGTGACTTATTCATAGTGCGGAAGTATTTTGAGTGAAAGGACTTACTTATGGAGGTACAATCATAAAACTATTGTATAGTGTTAATAAATAGTAGCATGGTTTTAAAACATCTCGAGCGGCAGTGAATAAGCACCGAATAAAGGTGAAGTTAAAATATTTCTTAGAGACAGAGTGTAGAATAGAATAGTCAGCTTATTGCTAATATCGAAAAAAAATATTTAATCGAAAAATACCGAGAGGTCGCTTACTAAAAATTGCACTAGAGCAAAAATATGTATGTTTATATGTGGATCTGTATGTATTTTTCTCTATACTTTATAAACGCACTTTGGTGAAGAGTATATAAGATTCGGCACAGCCGAATATAGAACTCTTAGTTGCTCATATTAAAATACTGCGTCGAAAGTAAAATTCTGTTGAATAGAAAACTCGTTGCTCTGCCAAAAATTTTCTATGACATTCGCATTTCGATGATGTATAATCAGCAAAATTCGCCATCAAAAAATATGTATATTTTTTTTGAAGTTTGTTAAATAATGATTTTTATATAAAAACAAAACTATTTAAGAGTTCAAATTACGACAAATTTCTTAACTCAAGAAGCGTGCAAAAATACTTGAAATATATGTCTGCAACAAGAAGTATTTCTCGTATTCCATTTCATTTAAAAGTCATATTCATCTGATGCTCATAATTAATTTCCGCCAGAGTAGACAGACATTTGTGCTAATGAAGTAAAAAATTCGTCACTTTCAGCCAGTACTATTTTATTTTAACGATTTCTTAAGAAAAACAAATCAATCAATACTAAAAATTATCAGTCAGACAAATTATTTGGACAAATAATAAACTTGATCTCGACTAAAAAACGATTCCTTAATCAAAAATATTAAATTAAACGTTATTTCTTTCTTTTTAAACTTTTAGATGGGCCTAAATGCTTTATTCAACGATGTTGGCAGCATAAATTTGTTTAAAAACCAAAACAAACCTTTGAAAATCGATCAATTTACACACAAAAGTGTTATAAAAGTTAATGAGGCGGGCACGGAAGCGGCTGCTGTAACGGGTTCGTAAAAATACAAAAAATAAAATAAATGAGAAATTAAATATTTCATTAATTATTATAAATAAAATTTCATTAATTTCAGTTGCTGGGATGGAATTGTGGTCAAGAAAACCCTTTATGAAGTACTTTGTGGCCGACCATCCGTTTGTGTTCGTTATACGAGATTCCAATACCACCTTTTTTGTTGGGCATGTGGTGAAATTTTAGTTTAAGGAGCATTTTGTCAAATGAATAATACTTGTTTTATTAAGTATATTTTATAGTGCTTTTTAATAAAAATAAAAATCATTTTGTACTCCCAATGAAATAAAAGCTAAAGTTGTGAGTTTAAATAAGAATAATTTTAGAAATGGAAATAACGGCATTTCTTTTCAAAGCCTTAACTTTTTAGTGAAATCGAAATTTCTTTTTAAACTTTATTTTTTGTATTTAATACAATTTCTGAAAGTACAATTATTATGTTATGACCAAGGCATGTTTAAAAAACAAACAAAAAATTACACAAAAAAAAGGCAAAATTGCCATAAAGGGGTTTCTTCGGAATTATTGCTTAAATTTTACAGAATTGGTTATTTAATTGTTTAAACAATAAATCCCAACAAATGGTTTGGTTGGAATTCAAGCGGAACTACATTTGAAACACAGTTGAATTCAATATCGAATCCAGTAAATTTAATCACTGAATCACATTCGAACAAAACAGTACCTTTACAGTGTAATTGCAGCCTTCAATAGCAGTGTGATTCAAGTTGAACCGAACATGATTTTACCGTTGAATTCAAGCATGGAATTTCAGTGTTATTCAAGCAATATTACAACAGTATTTAAATAGTGTTATAACATAATTTTAAGAATAATTTTCAAACCATTTTCTGCCACATTTTTTACCCCATTTCCTCTTGTAAAAATAAAACATTTTATAAAAATAGTACAAAATAGGACTGGAAGGAGGATGGATTTCAAATGTAATTTAAACTTGGATTCACATTGGAAATCCGACATTGAAATTCACAAAAATTTGTGCTGAAAAACATTGTAAATAACATAAAATAATATAATAATAATAAAATTATATAAAACAGAGTAAATAACATAATTAATTGTGAAAGTGATCTAAGTCATATGAGTTTTTGTTTCAAAATATGAAGTTAATCTTAAAAAACCTTCAATAAATATTTAATAAATATTATATAACTCGATGCTAGCAGGACTCTAAACCAAATTTTGGCATAATATAAACATCATTTTTGATTTGTTCATATGTAATCTATTAAATATTTCGACCAATGAGATATATAGCTTAGACCACTTTCGTAATTAATGGCACAAATACATACAAACATATATGTAAGTGAACATAAATATAACATGACAGTTAATAAAAACAAACATAAAATACATCAAAATAGATTATTAGATTTTTCTTAAAACACGTCCATACAATTGAGTTTTCCATCTAAATGTATTATGTTGTGTTGTTGTTGTGGATGTTGTACTCTCGTCGGTGTGAAAGCACAAAAGGCTCTTGATAAAAGTTTGCACATTGTGCAGATGGCTTGGACGTAGCTGATCTAAAACAATTTTATTAAAAACCAAAAAAAAAGAGAATAATGATTTCAATAAAGTACTTTAAAATATTAATTTATGTAACATAAAAAATATGTAAAATTTGCTAGAAAAATCGCTATTTTCACAAATGCCAAAGTCAAAGCAGCTGTTTTCTAATACCTGATTTACATTAAGCATTTTTTTTATGAAATTAGTTGCATGAATATTTTTTATTTTTCAATAGAAGACCTGGAAGAGAAGTTTATATCAAAAATGTTGCCAAAAATGCTTTAGGGATTCATTCTACGTCCTTTTTTAAATAACATTCTCTCTTATATCGCTACAATTAGCAAATAGAAAAAGTTGCTAGCAACAAAATTCATAAATTTTTTTTAAAATATGCTTAATGTAAATCAGTTATAAGTGTAAAATAGTCGATTATTTCTTTTATTATTTCCCGGGATCCCGCACCAAAAATTCCGGGAAATCGGCAAATTTTAAAAGCGTAAAAGACCCTAATTAACATACCTGCAGACATATATGTATTTAATAGAATTGAAAAACAAAATCCCTACTTGCTGGTAATATGCTGAACGACTAAATTAATTAGTTCCTGTTATTTCATGCTTTTTATGTATAAGTTCAATTTTTTATTTATATATTTGTTTAACAAAACACCAAAAAATAAATAAAAAAAACATTATGATTTAAAATAAACAACAAAGATTTGCAGAAAAGTGCTTTGGGTCAACCAACAAGAAGAGATAAGCAGCACTAACCCACTTAAATAACAAGTTCTTTCATCCGAACTCTTTTAAAATTAAATTAAATGATATTTTTACTCGTAAGTGTTGTTGATGACCGTGAATTATAGATTCGGCACCATTCGCAGAAATTGGGCCTCGATTTTTTGCCCAAAATAAAGAGCTGGACTTGGCTGACATGCGGTGTTTGCACAGGCGCTGCCACATTTCACACACCACGTGAAACAATGGTGGCCCAATTGAGAGGCAAGTTCGATGAACTGTTTTTTCACGTTTCGGGCCGATCAATTAGCCGCCCAGGTCGTGCTATATAATGCACTTAGACTATTTTTTGTGGGACCATGTCAAGGCTCTTGTCTACAGGGACAATCACGTAATGTTTGGCGCACTAAAAGACAATATTGAAGAATTTATTCATGAGATACTGCCCGTTATATCAGCGAGTGTATGCTATAATTGGACCCAGCGTATGAACCATTTCAGTCGTAGCCGCTGTCAACATTTACATAAAATCATCTTTAAACATAATATAAAAAGTGCACTGCACATGGCCAGCGTGAACGCTACCGGTGCAATTTTTGCATAGACGTGATTTTTTATGGCCAGGCTATCTGAAACTGCCTGTGGAGCAAATAAAACACATGTTTTCGGCAATTTATGTCTCCACTAACCATCGAAAAATTATTTTGGGTTTTAAAATGCTTAATAAATAAACATCCATACAGAGTTTGTTTTGTAAACCTTTTGTAAACCAAAACTATTTTTATGAATACGGCAGAATAAGCTTAAAATATTCAAGCAAAACGCTTTACAGGCTAACATCTGTGATTTTGAAAACACTAATATTTTCTCATTGCCTTTTTACAATTAGCTGCCACACTGGTTGAAATCTACTGATGAGATTGGCGGCTTTTCCACACGATAAAGTTTACTTTGCAGTCTTTCTTGAAGAAAAAATAATATAGAATAAGATTTCTTTTCTCTTCTCTCCTAAAAACTCAAGACTTCGCAAAGTAAACTTTGCATGTGGAAAAATTGTCTTTCTTTTGGAGAAACGAAATGCATATAACCAACAAACAAATACCAATTCTTTATAGTTATGTACAAATAATATAAGATTAATCAGAAAAGAAATAGGATATATAAATAAATTCAGTAAAGTGCGACTCTGACCCACGCACGAAGGGTTCCGTACGGACACGAGATATGTAATTCAATACCAACTTTAGCCTATGTAAAATATAAATTTGGAATTTTTTTGCGTTTTTTTTCGGTTTAAAGCGTTTATTAGCGTTTTTTTACATTTGGCACTTTTTTTTCTCGTTTTTCGATTTTTTTTTGTTTTGGACGGTTTTTTTTAACTTGTTTTTTTATTTTGGCGATTTTTCTAATTTTGGCAATTTTTTTCATATTGGGAATTTTATTTAGTTTTTTTTCGGTTTTTTCGGTTTTTTTTTTGTTTTTTTTTCAATTTTGGCGACTATATTTCATATAAACAGTTATTTTTGTTTTGGCGCCTTTATCGAGTTTTGGCGATTTTTTTTTGGTTTTTGGCGTTTTTTTTTTAATTTTGAGGATTTATTTCATTTAAGTGATTTTTTAGAATTTGGCGATTTATTTTAGTGTTAGAAATTTTTTTAATTTTGTGCGACTTTTTTGGTTTTTTTTTAATGTTTAGCGATTTTTTTTGGTTAATATATAATTTTGGGATTTTTTAGTTTTACCGTTTTTGAAAATTTTAAGAGTTTACATCGTACGGTTCCCAAAATATAGCACGTTGTCAAAATTGCATTAACTGATGAACCACCCTTTAATTTAAATTTTTTGAATTTTAGTGTTAATTGTTGTAGTCTATATAAAAATACACTAATGTTACAAATTTCAAGTGTCAATATAGAATTGTATGTATATTATATGGGATTTTAGCATTTTTCGTTGCTCGTTTTTAAACACCCTTTAATTTTTAATTCTCATGTATTTGTTGTTGTAGCGGCCAAGGTTGTACGCACTCTGTCCTAATTTCAGGTACGTAGCTCTTATGGTTCTTGAGGAAATAGCGTGTGACGGATATACGGACAGCGTGGCGAAAACAATAGGGTTCCTTTTTCACCTTTGGTGTACGGAACCCTAAAAAGGAAATAAGGAAAAAATTTGTTTTACTTAATTATTTTAATATCCAAAATAAATACAAATTTTCCAGCTCTGAAGCTGTGGTTTTTGTTTTTAAAATTTATTAGCCCTTCTAATTTTTATTATCACAAAAACTGCAAGCAAGTTTCCGAGCCCTGCAATCATCCTTTTAAATTTTTCTGATTTCTTAAACAAATATATTTCTTTTAAAAATATTAACCCCTATCGTGAACATTGTTTACCTCGAAATCTTTTCACTTTTCACAAAATTGCAATCGTGTATAGTTTTCACCCGGAAATTTCTCCCCTCTTTGATATCCCCTTATCATGAATAATATTTTTCACGTGGATTTTTGCACTTTTCCCTTGGTTTTGTTCACTTTACTTTTGCACGCGAACTGATATTTTCCTTCGAATTATATATTAAACTTGATAAATATTTATTTTTAGCACAAAATTAGTTCGAAAAGTTCATGATTTAAGAAATTTATTATTCGACATATTGTCATAATTATATTTTAATATGAAATTTATTTGCTGTTGGTTCAGCATCGTCTATATGCATTTCATTGTTGCTGTAACAAATCATCGGTAGACTTCAACCACACATCTTGAATAGTCACAAACCTCTTATCTTATGCACCGACTTTCAAAAACTATTTGAGAATTCACAAAGAATAATATTTTTGAAAATCACAAAAGAAAAATAAGCAAATAATGAAATGAATATAGACAAAGCTGGTATTAACAATAAAACATGTACTAAAATATAAAATAAGTGTATTGCACAAAAAAAATTAAAATTAGCTTCAGCAAGTTACTTTTACATAACAAAAAAAGTTAAAGTTTTCCAACCTTGGAAAAGTTCTTAAAATTTTTATATATTATTAATACTAGTTTTATTCGTACTGAAATATAAAATGACTTTATTGAACAAAAAAAAAGAAAAGATGTAATATCTTAAAGTTTTCCACCTCTGAAACCGTACGCTCGAATTTGCTGATTTTCAATACCAATCTATTTTGGACCATTTCGGATGCACCAGTCTGAGACCGTAGTCTCGAGCTTTTCTGGGAGCTTCGGAAAACCAATTTCACCTACATCAGACGGACGGACGTCGCTTATTCGTCTTCCCTATTCATAACGACCCAGAATATATATACTTTATGGGCCGCATATTCATATTGTGGAAATTACACACGGAATGACAAACCTATACACACCATATTACCATTTTTGGTAAAGGGTATAAAAAAAATATTATTTATCAATTTTCTCGAAAACACATATTTGTTCCGGCGATATGTATATAATTCATACATTCATGTACATATGTATATAATAATGTACATTTCTTTTGCATAAACTCGTACATTTGTATAATTTTTTAGCGCCAAAATTTGGAAATCTGCTATTCTATACATTTTACTGGAGGATTTTATCATTTCTCCGTTCGCGTACTTTTATATGCAAAGTTTTTTATTGAGAGTAATTTCCATAAATTTCTCAGTATTTACTCAGTTCAGTTACTGGATTTTACTGGAAAAGTACTCAAACGCACCTTTCGTCAAGTATAAAAGAAAATACATTCAAACAACACTAATCAGTATTGACTTCAAGCTTCGCAGACAATCAAATTTTAAAACGGAACTAAACATACTAAATAAACATCTTAATTCGTAGTTCGATTTTACAGTCAAAACGGAGTAAAAATGTGGAGACTTTGTAAGATTAAATTCCATTATTCTTTCTGAAAAAAAAAGAAAATAAATATTTAAGCAGCTTTGGCTTGAATAACATCTCTCGGGTTATCGTAATTATTTCTTAAGTGGTTGACTGATCTGTCACGGAATACCGTATAATCATGCGGTACTTTTGTGGAATTTCTTTAACAACCAAGTTATTACTTCCTATGTGAAGGCATATGTCCTGTAGAGTCAGTCACAATATGGTCAAGTTACTACGCCCATATTTGTGTAACGTCATATCGAGCCTTGAGCGCAACATTATCGTAAGCGACAATAACCAAACTTTACAGGAGAGCATTTTTTTTCGATTATTTTATTTATGTATAAAATTGAAAATGTTTAAATGCAGTTTGTGATAATTTTGTCCTGGCCAGTGATTGGGGGCAAGAAGAATTTTGTATTTTCATATTTTTTTATTTCATATTAATGGAGGAATTTAAAAAATTTTGTCGCTTACGATATTTTTGTTTTTGTGTTTTTTTATCTAATAGAAATAAAAATTGGTACATTTTGTTTTTTTGTTTTAATCTGATTCCAATTAGGTTACCAAAAGCAAAAACAACAATATTATTTTGGTAATAAATAGGTACTCGTATTATTATAAATAGTATTATTTAAATATTGTTAAGTGTTTTATTAATAATTATTTTAGGTATTTAGTGTTTTTTTTTAAATATCGGAATCTTTTTATTTGTTACGTGATTTCATATTTATATTTTTATATTTTTCGCAAATATTGCATTTGTCTTTTTTGTTTTTAAATATAAAAAAATATATAATGACATGGTTTATGTTTGTTGGTGAGAAGTCTTTAAAGCATCCGCGTAAATTTTGTACAAATTTGACACAGTAATAGGATGGAACCGCGGGTAGTTTTTCAATTAAGTCAAACACAAATCGTATTTCTTCTTCACTTCACATATATATTATGTACTTTCTTTTTTTCTTTAATTTTATATTGATTCTTCTTTAATTTAGCAAATGTACTTATGTGTGTATATCAGAAAGGCATTTGGGAAATAACAATAAAAATTGTTGACATACCTTGTATTTTTTTTTTCTCTAAAACTAACAGAGCATTCATACGAGACTTTTCTTATGCTACAGGAAAACCGCTCACGTTTAAATCATCTCTTCGTTACACATGCCTTAAGCCAATCGTTTTGGCTAATCCCCAGTAAAATTCATTAATTTCAAGTCTATCGGTTTCACAAAGTTTAAGTAAACAATTATTTTGGCATTTTGTTCCAAAGCAAGAATGTGATTTTACCTCTTTTGCCAAGATACAGATTGGTTTACTTTTCCGATATAGTTTTCTTCCTCTTACACCAACAAAAACCCTTGAATTAAATTATCTCCAAAGTAAGAATCATTAGTGTCACTATAGTTTACTAACTTTGAAATTGTTTCCAAAGTCTGAGGCATGCTTTTATTATAAAGTTTACAATTAACAGATAGATTAAGGACACAATTAAATAAGTATTTTATTCAAGTATCACCTTAGATAATTTGGGGTTCATACTTGAAGAATTATACTTATTTTGTTACACGAGGTCTGACCAAAAAATAAAAGTTGTTTTATTTTTTTTTTTTCAAAAGTATTTATTTATTCATCATCATCAATAACTATATTGTTCCCTTCAAAGTAATCCCCCCGAATCCTCAAAACACTTCTGAAATGCGCTTTTTGGTATTACCAACAGCTCCTGTTTCAATTTTTTCAATTTTGTCTTCTCAATCGTAGCAAAACTCTTTCCTTTCATCGGTGTCTTCAGTTTTGGGAAGAGGAAAAAGTTAGTGGGGGCCTAGTTCGGAGAATATGGTGGTTGAGGCATGACAACGGTTTTGTTTTTGGCCAAAAACTCACGCACAAGCATCGATGTATGAGTTGGTGCGTTATCATGTGCGTTTCTGACGAATTGCTTCGCGCAAACGGCGCATAACTTCAAGATGATATTCTTTATTGACCGTACAACCTTGTGGCAAGAATTCGTGATGCACCAAGCCATTGCAGTCAAAGAAAACAGTGAGCAAAACCTTTACATTTGACCGAACTTGAGGTGATTTTTTCGGTCTTGGCTCTTCTGGACGCTTTCATTACGATGATTGGGCTTTGGTTTCAATGTCATAGCTATACACCCATGATTTGTCACCAAACGCCAAAGTCAACATATCAAATGTACTTGCAAATTTAATATCTTAATACAGTTTCTTTGATCCACTTTTTTCGAATAGTAAAAAATAGAAGAGCACACCAAAACACGACTAACCTTTTGATCTGTCAAAAACAAACTTACAGTCCAAAATGGCTGATATTGCCAACATATATAACAGACATGTGCACCAACATAACAGAAAAAAAATGCGAAAATCGTTAACTGAAACAGTATTTACCCAGTGGTAAAAATTTACATTATCTAATCGATGATATCAGCAATACTTAGTAGCAGTCAGTGGTGATTCATTCACTTATTTTGCTATTTAGATTTAACATAAAAGTGTCATAGGACGCGTAAGTGGTGCGTTCTCGCTTATAAAGTAAGCTAGGATGTCAGTACGTGCCAGTAGCATTGCACTTACATTGACAGCGGAATTGTAAGCGGGCATGATAATAAATTTACCCTAAAAGAAGGCCAGTATTTTAATTTTATTTCGGAACAAACAATTTGTTTTAAACAATAACTGAATCCCTGCTTACATCGTAATCGAAGTTATCAGTAACACATTATATATTAGATTACATGTACATTACAATCCAAGTACTTAGATTGCTCGCTTACGATGTCACACTGACGTCAGTGATTATTATCGAAGTACTTCACTTAATTTACCGCTGGGTATTTCTCTATTTTTTATTTTGATATATTTCGTATATGTGAGAAAAGGGACCTAGTTTGTGTAAAAAAAAGCAGGAACTTGGAATAATCGATAAAACTTAAAAAAATATTAAAATTTTATTTTAAATGCGTTTTTCTCAAAACTTAATTTTCACACACTAGGTCCGTTTTCTCGGAGAAGGTCACATACAAAGAAAACGGTTATAAAAAACTAGTGTGGATTACATTTTTAAAACATATATATGCGCTTGATAATCCCCGCTGCCATATTCAAGTAGTTACTTGAAGTATTATCACCAACATTTTTTGAGTGCCCATACTTCACAGGGCAAGTTCATTTCTATTTAAATTCTTATTCACTAATATAATCGTTAAAACTTATGCTTAAGGTGAATATATTCATTTAAATTTCTCTAATAAATTAAATATTACAATAAATATGTGTAACTTACAATAATTTTTATTAATGTAAACATTACCTACGATAAAATCTCAGCCGCCGTATTTTTGAAACTTTAAAGAATTTTGATATTTAGATAATTTCGAATTTTGAGTTGATGTCATTAAATCTTAATTTCTCAAATAAAAAAAATTTTACCGGATGTCGCTTACGATAATGTTGCGCTCAAGGCTCGATATTATGCAAATTTACTTTGTATAAATAATTAAATAAATAAATCAATAAATAATCAATATTTATCTATCATTAAAGATGTGCTGATCTTGGCACTGTGGACACAACAAGGTGCCTTTATGGCAACAAACACTCATGGAGGAGAAGGAGGTGACAGAAGCACTTATTCCGAAGATAATTACAATACACATTTGACCAGTGGAAGTATCAACAACAACAACATTAGAAACACATACACACCTCAATTTCCCACTTTTACATCGAATATAAATTCAAGAGACTCATTTGAAAATGAAAAAAATCATAATGGAAACAATTTATTCATACAGTCACCAGTATCTGATATGAATTTTGTAACCACAGAAGCAGCCTCTACAGCAGCGAAAGTTCCATCAGGGGATTCTTTTAATGCAAAACTTTTCGACGTCATGTTCTCCAAAGCCCAAACTGAGAATCTCGTTTATTCTCCCATTTCGTTGCAAACAATTTTGGCATTCATTTTTACCATGTCTGAGGGAAAACTTTATGAAGAAATGACTCAACTGTTGGCCATTTCCAATAATCGCACTTATGTGGCCAAAGTTTTTGAAAATATTTTGCAGGCAGCTGCTGCAAATGCTCCCCCTACAACACTTATCATGGCCAACAAATTATACTATGACCACTGCCTTGGCCCACTCGAGCATAGTGTACAAAATTTTGCCAAGAAATCATTTGACAGTGAAATGGAACAAATTAATTTTTCTGATAACGAAAAGGCTGCCAATATCATCAATTCCTGGGTGAGTGAAAAAACTCTTAATCTTATCAAAGACATCATTACACAGGACGACCTTGGTGTTCTCACTAGTGCTCTGTTGCTGAACTCCATTTTCTTTAAAGGCGAATGGTTGAGGAAATTTGCCTCGTTCAGAACAAAAACTCAAGAATTCTTTTTAACAGAACAAACAAAAGTTCCCGTCAACATGATGTCCAATGCAGATGTGTTTCGTTATGGTTATTTTAAAGATCTGCAGGCATCTGCGGTGGAGTTGCCCTACAAAGCATCAAACTTATCGATGCTTTTGATTTTACCCAAAGAAAAAGACGGTTTGGCGGCCTTGGAAAGCAAATTAAGATTTTACGATTTCAATTCCATATCTCAAAGGCTAAAAATTAAAGACGTGACTGTGAAGCTGCCAAGATTTGAAATCGAATATGAAATTAATATGATTCCTCAATTGCAAAAGGTAAGTGACTTATTCATAGTGCGGAAGTATTTTGAGTGACAAGATTTAGGCCGGGTTAACATCTGTGTGCCAAATGCAATACAAGCGTAAAAAAACGTAACTAATTAATTACTAATGAAAAACTATTTGATTCAGACATGTATTTATTAAGTTAAACAGTTTCAAATATAATTAAAAGACAAATTTATAGAATCAAATATGATTGCAAATTATTTAAATCAAGAAATACATGTCTGAATTAAACAGTTTTTTATTAGTAATTAGTTGGTAACGCTTTTTTGGGCAAATGACACACAAAAAATGCCAGACGTACATATATATACTCAGCTTTACTTATGGAAGTGCAATACTAAAACTATTTTATAGAGTTATTAAACGGTTTCAAAACATCTCGAGTGGCAGTGAACAAGCACCGTGACGACGATTTTTACAACTGGAATAAGGGTGAATGTAAAATATTTCTTATAGACACTCTGTCTATAAATAGTAATAAAATAGTCAACTTATTGCTTATATCGAAAATAAATATTTAATCGAAAAATGCCGGGAAGTCGCTTACTAAAAATTGCACTGGAGCAAAAAATTTTAAATTTTTCGCAAAACAAATATGTATGTACATATATGAATCTGTATGTATGTATTTTTATACTACATACTTTGGTGAAGGGTATACACGAATCGGAACAGCCGAATATAGCACTCTTACTTGCTCATATTAAAATACTGCGTCGAAAGTAAAATTCTGTTGAAAAGAAAACTCGTTGCTCTGCTCAAAATTTTTCTATGACATTCGAATTTCGATGATGTATAATCAGCAAAAGTCGCCATCAAAAAATATGTATATTTTTTTTTGAAGTTGAACTATTTAAGAGTTCAAATTACGACACATTTCTTAATTCAAGGAGAGTGCGAAAATGCTTGAAATACATGTCTAGAAT
Source organism: Tachina fera (assembly GCA_905220375.1). NCBI lineage: Eukaryota > Metazoa > Arthropoda > Insecta > Diptera > Tachinidae > Tachina > Tachina fera. The sequence continues at coordinate 93,440,327 of LR999967.1, read as the reverse complement.
AAGAAGTATTTCTCGTATTCCATTTCATTTAAAAGTCATATTCATCTGACGCTCATAATTAATTTCCGCCAGAGTAGACAGACATTTGTGCTAATGAAGTAAAAAATTCGTCACTTTCAGCCAGTACTATTTTACTTTTAACGATTTCTTAAGAAAAACAAATCAATCAACACTAAAAATTATCAGTCACACAAATTATTTGGTCAAATACTAAACTTGATCCCGACTAAAAAATTATTCCTTAATCAAAAATATTAAATAAAACGTTATTTTTTTCTTTTTCCAATTTAGATGGGCCTAAATGCTTTATTCAACAATGTCGGCAGCATAAATTTGTTTAAAACCTCAAACCAACCTTTGAAAATCAATCTGTTTAAACACAAAAGTTTTATAAAAGCTAATGAGGCGGGCACAGAAGCGGCTGCTGTAACGGGTTCGTAAAAATACAAAAAATAAAATAAATGAGAAATTAAATATTTCATTAATTATTATAAATAAAATTTCATTAATTTCAGTTGCCAAGCCAGAATCGCGGTCAATCATACGCCATATGAAATACTTTGTGGCCGACCATCCGTTTGTGTTCATTATACGAGATTCCAATACCACCTTTTTTGTTGGGCATGTGGTAAAATTTTAGTTTAAGGAGCATTTTGTCAAATGAATACTTGTTTTATTAAGCGTATTTTATAGTGCTTTTTAATAAAAATAAAAATAAACATTTTGTAGTTTCAATGAAATAAAAGCTAAAGTTGTGAGTTTAAATAAGAATAATTTTAGAAATGGAAATAACGGCATTTGTTTTCAAAGCCTTAACTTTTTAGTGAAATCGAAATTTCTTTTTAAATTTTCTTTTTTGTATATAATAAAATTTCTGAAACAGTTATCGAAACTCGAAAACATTTACATTTTAGAAAAAAAGTAAAATTTAGAAAATTTTCTTGAAAGATTAGTGGTCATTGTGGAAGGCCAGATTATAACATGATTACCTACACACACATTCTAAAGTTATCGCATCTTTTGGGCAAACTAAGATAGATTGCGGATTAGGATTTACTTGATTTTTAAATTAATTTAACATCTTGTTTGAAAGTCCATTTGTTTGTTTGCTGTCGGAACATTAATAAATACATTGAAAAATTATGTCATAACACATATTAAATATCAGGCATGATCTGATAATTAAACTTTATCAAAGTGAAGAAATGTGTTCTTTGTCTATAATTTAGTGCTTTCAAATTATTATGCCACTACGTATATAAATAAACATGTTATGACATAACATTTCTGTAACATAATTATGTTTATATGATAAAGAGTGCCTATGTTACGACATAAATATATCATGATGTACAATATATCATGGCATGAAATAACCCAACTTAATTGTAACATAAATGTGTGATAATATACAATAAAGTATAAGTATAAAGTACAATTATTATGTCATGACCAGGGCAAGTTTAAAATGGCTGGCAAACAACAAGAAAAAATGGCACAAAAGATGGCAAAACTGCCACAAAGGGGTTCCTTCGGACTTATTGCTTAAATTTTAAAGAATTGGTTATTTACTTGTTTAAACAATAAATCCCAATAAGTAGTTTGGCTGAAATTCAAGTGGAACTACATTTGAAATCCAGTCACAATTTCCAATTTCCAGTGATGAATTACATTTGAAACACAGTTGAATTCAATATCGAATCCAGTAAAATTAATCACTGAATCACATTCGAACAAAACAGTACCTTTACAGTGTAATTCCAGCCTTCAATAACAGTGTGATTCAAGTTGAAACGAACCTGTTTTTACACTTGAATTCAAGCATGGAATTTCAGTGTTATTCAAGCAATCTTAAAACAGTATTAAAATAAAACATTTTATAAAAATAGTACAAAATAGGACTGGAAGGAGAATGGATTTCAAATGTAATTTAAACTTGGATTCACATTGGAAATCCAACATTGAAATTCACAAAATATTTGTGCTGAAAAACATTGTAAATAACATAAAATAATATAATAATAATAAAATTATATAAAACAGAGTAAATAATATAATTAATTGTGAAAGTGGTCTAAGTCATATGAGTTTTTGTTTCAAACTATGAAGTTAATCTTAAAAAACCTTCAATAAATATTTAATAAATATTATATAACTCGATGCTAGTAGGACTCTAAGTCAAAATTTTGCATAAAATAAACATCATTTTTGATTTGTTCATATGTAATCTATTAAATATTTCGATCAATTAGATATGTATATAGCTTAGACCACTTTCGTAATTAATGGCACAAATACATACAAACATATATGTAAGTGAACATAAATATAACATGACAGTTAATAAAAACAAAACATAAAATACATCAAAATAGATTATTAGATTTTTCTTAAAAAACGTCCACACAATTGAGTCTTCCATCTAAATGTATTGTGTTGTGTTGTTGTTGTGGATGTTGTACTCTCGTCGGTGTGAAAGCACAAAAAGCACTTGATAAAAGTTTGCACATTGTGCAGATTGCTTGGACGTAGCTGATCTACAACAATTTTATTAAAACCCAAGAAAAAAGAGAATAATGATTACAATAAACTATCTTAAAATATTAATATATTTGACAAAAAAAATTAAAATTTGCTAGAAAATTCGCTATTTTCACAAATGCCAAAGTGAAAGCAACTGTTTTGTAATACCTGATTTACATTAAGCATTTTTTTCATGAAATTAGTTGCACGGAAATTTTTTATTTTTCAATAGAAGGCCTGGAAGAGAAATTTATATCAAAAATGTTGCCAAAAATGCATCAGATATTCATTCGACGTCCTGCTTCAAATAACATTCTCTCTTATATCGCTACAATTAGCAAATACAAGAAGTTGCGAGCAACAAAATTCATAAAATTTCCTGAAAATATGCTTAATGTAAATCAGTTATAAGTGTAAAATAGTCGATTATTTCTTTTATTATTTCCCGGGATCCCACACCAAAAATTCCGGGAAATCGGGAAATTTTAAAAGCGTAAAAGACCCTAATTAACATACATACATACATATATGTATTTAATAGAAATGAAAAGCAAAATCCCTACTTGCTGGTAATATGCTGAACGACTAAATTAATTAGTTCCTGTTATTTTATTATTTGTTTAACAAAACACCAAAAAATAAATAAAAAAACACTATGATTTAAAATAAACGTTGGGTCAACCAACAAGAAGAGATAAGCACCAAAACACTTAAATAACAAGTTCTTTCATCCGAACTCTTTTAAAATTAAATTAAATGATATTTTAAAATGCGCGTAAGTTAATGACAAATATTATTGAAATTGAATTTGAACATAATTCTTGTCTATTTTTTCCTGTGAACACACACACATACGCAGAGTAGGGACAGAGGAAAATATCGCAGCTGAACTCGTCAGTGTTGTTGATGACCGTGAATTATAGATTCGGCACCATTCGCAGCAATTGGGCCTCGGTTTTTTTGCCCAAAATAAAAGAGCTGGAGTTGGCTGACATGCGGTGTTTGCACAGGCGCTGCCACATTTCACACACCACGTGAAACAATGGTGGCCCAATTGAGAGGCAAGTTCGATGAACTGTTTTTTCACGTTTCGGGCCGATCAATTAGCCGCCTAGGTCGTGCTATATAATGCACTTAGACTATTTTTTGTGGGACTATGTCAAGGCTCTTGTCTAAAGGGACAATCACGTAATGCTTGAGGCACTGAAAGACAAGATTGAAGAATTTATTCGTGAGAAAATGCCCGATTCGTTAGCGAGGGTATGCCAAAATTGGACCCAGCGTATGAACCATTTCAGTCGAAGCCGCTGTCAACATTTACATAAAATCATCTTTACACATAATAAAGAAAGTGGAATGTACATGGCCAGTGTGCAAGTTTTGCATGTACGTGATTTTTTACGGCCAGACTATCGGAAACTGCCTGTAGAGCAAATTAAATTCATGTTTTCAACAATTTAAGTAAACTAATAATGAACATGAATAATTCTGTCTACAATGTGAGGCTACACATTTTTATAAGATTGAGTTTTTTTTTTTGAGAAAAAAAATTATATATTTATTTCTTCTTAATCAGGCTCAAGGACATAATCATTTAAATAAAACTATTTTTATATTGATTTTGTTTAATCTTTTTATTTTTTCAATATTTCGAACACCTTCGGTGTCCTTCTTCAGGAAAAATTCTATATAAAGAACAAAAAACAAAAATATAAACATAAAACAAAAAAGAGTTTTATTTAAATAATTATGACCTTGAGCCTGATTAAGAAGAAACAAATATATAAAATTTCTAAGGTCGAAGAAAAATTATCAACATAGAGAAAAAAAATTATTAAGAAAATTTCTTTAAATTGCCTCGAAACATCGAAATATTTCTAACGGAAAAATTAGCCAAATTACTAAGTCCTCGTCCAGATTTCGAAATTTTGTTGCTGCAATTTCTTAAATTTCCGCTTTGAAATTGCATAAGTGTCTACACTATGAAACTCTAATTTGCAATTATGCATTAAAAAATTTATTATATATATTACACCAAAAATTTGCCAGAAAAATTAACTTTTTTCATACAGCTGAATAAATAAAATAAATAATACAACTAAAAACTTGATATAACCAAGTAAGAATTTCAAATCAAAAGAGACTTGCCGAGCACAGGAAACTGTGTACCCCTCCCCAATCTTCTCACCACACTCACCTATAAACTCAAGAATTGCTGCAACAAAAATTGCAAGTCTGGACAGGGACTAACCTAGCAAATAAATATTTTGCAGTTATTACCAGTTTGGAAAAAGGTTATTTTTTGACATACGCAAATAATTTAATTGATAACTTCGTTATACCAGGCTTAGCAATTTTAGGTTTGCTAACCTGGATAAATCAACTCTTGATGTGCTCTTTTCGTATGGACATAACAATTAATCTATGATCATGATCATGATACCTAGTATATATATATCATAATTTATCCCGGATTTAGCTAACGTAATATTCGCAATTTAATTTTGTTGCATTCTTTTAAGTTATTTTTTTAATTCTATTTCATTTAACTACATAATTCATTATGTATCGTTAACTTAATACAAAAAGGCCCCAACTCATGTTTTTCATAGTTACAGGAGGATGAAAAAAAACTAAATAAAAAAAAAAGATTCAATATTGATACAAAATTTATTTAAACGTAATTTTTATTAAAAACACTTTACAAATTTAGTGTTATATTTATCTGATTTTTTTGGAGGAGGTGTATGTTTCTAGTAATGGTCTATCGAAATATGTAAAAATATCGATTTCAAAAAATTATGAATTGGGGCCTTTTCGTATTAAGTTAACGATAAACAGTTCTAAACGTTTTTTACTTTCTTTACTTTCTGTTGCTGTTCTGTGCCGTTCTTTTCCGTGTATAATATTTTGCAATTACTTTTTCTGTGAAAAAAAAATCAGCTGACACCCTTTAGAATTTATTACACTTGTACACAAAGTATCACAACACACTGATACATACAAACTTTTGGCTGTCACTTTACGTTGAATTCTACATTTTCTACAGATCTGTCCGCAACAGAACAGAACGAAAAAGGAAAAACTAACCACACATACAGATTTTCAACTAAACAGAAACAGAAACAGCTGATTCAGAATAGAACAGCACGTACAAACTAATTCTGCCTTTACTCGTCATACTTTTATTATTTTTTTGTAATCCATAAATATTTTTGTTTAACGTAAATTCTATAATAATATTTACCCACATACATATGAACATATAAACAAGACAAACATCGACTTCGTGGAAATTATAAATAAATAATACCAGGAAATAGAAAACAACAGATCCAATTGACTCGGGCCCGGAGTTCAAGAAGGAATAATAAGCTGAGTCAAATAACATTCTTATCTAAATATATAAACTATTATTTATATTCTACACTCAAATAATTTTCTTGGTACATCACACTATAAACAGATTTTTTTATTACTTTTTTTAAAGAAACTATTTTGTTTTGTATAAGAATAATAATTTGATAAGGTAAAAACAGTTCTTAAAATACATAAAAAATTAATACTTGATGATACCAATCTGTCTTAAATTAAATTTCTAAATTTTGCAATACATTGTTTTATTAAAATAAAAAACAAGTAAGAGATTGCCGAATCTTATATACCCTTTACCGAAGTACATACGTATTTATATGTAGTATACTGATACATACATATGTATGTACATTAGAGCGACTCAACTTGTATGGAAGAGAAAAGCGTGATTTTGTTACCCCTCTGAAAATAAAGCTTGATATGTTTTATGATGATTTCCAAAATATTTTGGTTCTAGCGTTGACCATCCGTGAGCTGGACCATTTTTAAAAAAGGTCTTTTTTCAGTTTTTCGAAGTTTTTTGCACTTTGTTTCAAGACGACATAATGAAAATTTGATATCATCGAAAAGAGTTTTTGAAGCAGCATCCAATGGTATATAAAACTTGACCACTTGCGACCTACTAATTGAGATATAGTACTTATGTACATACATATTTCGTAAAAAACTTTATAATTTCTTGTTAAAGTGCAATTCTTAGTAAGTGACCTCTCGATTCAAATATTTTGTTCTCGATATTAGAAATAGTTGAATAATTTATTATACACTCTGTATTTAAGAAATAAGTTACATTCACCCTTATTCTAGTTGTCAACATCGACGTCACGTCAATACAATACCAAAAAATCCCAATGGTTTGTTTTCTCACTCTCGCGATGTTTAAACAACATGCTACTATTTAATAATAAATTCTTTAACTTGTATAGAAAAATGAAAAATTTGTTTTAGTAGGTTGCTGGAAACGTTTTTATAATTTTTTCTTATATTTTTAAAACTAGTTTTATTTGTACTGAAATATAAAATAAGTTTATTGAACAAAAGATAACAAACAAAAAAAGAAAAGATGTAATATCTTTAAGTTTTCGACTTCTGAAACCGTACGCTCGAATTTGCTGATTTTCAATACCAATCTATTTTGAACCATTTCTGGTACATCAGTCTAAGACCGAAGTCTCTAGCTTTTCTGGGAGCTTCGGAAAACCAATTTTACATACATCAGACGGACGTCGCTTATTCGTCTTCTCTATTCATAAGGACCCAGAATATATATATTTTATGGGCCGCATATTGATATTGTGGAAATTACACACGGAATGAGAAACCTATATTTACCATTTTGCAATTTTTGGTAAAGGGTATAAAAAAACATTATTTATCAATTTTCTCGAAAACACTTATTTGTTCCATGCGGCTTATCATTAACTACCCGACAATATGTATATAATTCATACATACATACGTATAAGTATATAATAAAGCATATTTTTTTTTTGCATATACTCATACATTTGTATAATTTTTTAGCGCCAAAATTTTTAAATCAGCTATTCCATACATTTTATTGGATTTTACCATTTCTCCGTTCGCGTACTTTTATGTGCAAACTTTTTTATTGAGAGTAATTTCCATAAATTTCTCAGTATTTACTCAGTTACTGGATTTTACTGGAAAAGTACTCAAACGCACCTTTCGTCAAGTATAAAAGAAAATACATTCAAACAACACTAATCAGTATTGACTTCAAGCTTCGCAGATAATCAAGTTTTAAAACGGAACTAAAAATACTAAATATACATTTTATTTCGTAGTTCGATTTTACAATCAAAACGGAGTAAAAATGTGGAGAGTTTGTAAGATTAAGTTCCATAATTATTTCTCAAAAAAAAAAAAAAAATAAATATTTAAGCAGATCTTAAGTTGTTGACTGATCTGCCACGGATTACCGTATAATCATGCAGTTCTTTTCTGGAATTTCTTTAGCAACCAAGTTGCTACTTCCCATGTGAAGGCATAGGTCCTGTACAGTCAATCACAAAAGCACGTCAACAAGGACACTCATACAAACCACAAAACATTATATATACATACCACAGAACATTATAGATACATAAATATGTATGTATGTACATTAAACCAATTCATAAAAAAAATTTAAATGTCAAGTTGTTTTCTAATTATAAATATTACTAAAAGAAAAATGTTGGTATATTAAACATGAAAATTTATCAAATTTAGGGGTCGCTCAAAATCAATAAAGGCTTTGGCTAAAAAAGGGCAGGTTTTAAAAATACGTTTTTACTTGGTTGATAACAGCTTTTGATACACTTTACCGATTTTGATCGGAGTAGACTTGCTTTAAAGGTAACAATATTTTACTTGTTTTTTTAGTAGACATCGAAACATTTAAGACAGAAATTTACTTACCTTCGTCCATTAAATTTTTTTTATTTCAGCTTAAATCTTTGTGCATTTTTAAGTGAATTTCAAAAGAAGGCTTCGTGAGAGAAATTTTTTTTATGTTTGAAAGTACCATTTAAATGACATGTGTTCAGTAGCAGCAATATTGTACAATAATGATAAATATTAAACAAAAACTGTGTTACATATATTTCTGGTAAGGAAAACCATTTATTAAGTTTAGAAGAAGATTTTATTTCAAATTGGACACAATAAGTCCTTTATTGTTGTCTTTGTACATTTGATCGCGTTGTTCTATAACTTGGACCAATTTGCTTTGTTGTCCTTAATCCTTTGTCAAGGTGTTGGTCACAACACCTGACAACCCGAAAATTTTAGCCAGGGGTCTGGGGCTACGCCCATTAAGTTTATAATTTAAAATACATATCAGGGGCGTTTAACTCAAGCAATTTTATTGAAATTTGGCACACATGTTGCAATAGTACAAGGCTGAAAAAAGTGGGCGTAAGCACGCCCATATAATTTAAGCATACCATTTCATGTAAGTCGGGTCAGCACATTTAAATGTACTATTTATGTATTTACTATTATCCGTTTCCAGTGAAACTCAATAGGAGAGATAATCACTAGCCAAAAAAAATCTTGGTTTAAAAAAGTGGGCGGAAACACGCCCATAAGAGTAAAAAATTAAAATGTCTGCTAGTGAGCTGAAATTTAATTAACGAGTAGTTGTAGAGATTAGCAAATAACTAGAAAAATCTTAAAAGCCAAAAATTATACCAAGGAGGGCGGGGCTCCGCCCATAAATCCCAGAATTTAAAAACATATCTAAGGCGTTTCACTTAAGCGATTTTATTGCAACTTGGTATAACTACATATTGCCATAAAGTAAGGTTATAGTTTTCGTTGAAAAAAGTGGGCGTTAACACGCCCATACAATTTAAGCCTTCTATTTCATATACTTCGTATCAGCACAATTAAATGGACCACATATTTATATATTTATTACTATCCGTTTCCAAAGAAACTCGACAGGAAAGACAACTACCGGCTAAAGAAAATCTTGAGATGAAAACAAGTGGGGAGTATCACGCCCATAAAAATAAAAATTAAAATTTGTACTAGTGAGCTGAGCGGGGATACGCCCATTAAGCTTAGAACTAAAAAATGAAACTTAAAGCGTTTCACGAAAGCAGTTTTATTAAAATTTGGCAATGCTATACATTTTCCTTTAAAAAAGTGGGCGTTAACATGCCCATAAAACTTAGGCCTGTTATTTCATGTACTTCGAATCAGCAGATTTATATATATAATATTTATGTAGATATTATTAACCGTTTCCAATGAAACTTAACACGTTCGATTAGCACTGGCCAACAAATTTTGTCTTTTAAAAAAGTGGGCCGCAATACGCCCATAAAAATTAAGTAATTAAATTTGCGCTAGAGAACTGAAATTTGATACGCAAGTAAGTCAAGATAAGAAACCAACTAGAAAAATGTAAAAACCCCAATATTTTAACCAGGAGTGGCAGCGGCCAATTCCAATATTGTACCGAAGCCTTTAACTTAAAACTATCATCTTCAAAAATGTACGATGGTAATTAAGCGCTGCTCACTCACAACAAAATATTAAGTTTAAAAAACTGATGGAGAGTGGGGTTAACGGGCATAACATTTAAAGCTAGAATTTGCACTAGAGAGTTTAAATTCGATACACAAATAAATCTAAATCAAAGATTACTAAGAAAGATCTTAAATCCTTGAAGTTACTACCGGGGCATGGACTTGCACTTTTAACTCGAAACTAAGAATTTAAGTTAAAGGTTGAGTTACGAACAGGTATAATCCGAAAGCACCATGCACATGCATATTTCACTTATGCAAGCATTTAATTTTGCGTTTTCAAAAGTACTTCGTCTAAGCAGACTTTAGAAAAATAGGCGGGGTTATTCCCACTAATATTTACATATTTCTACTCAGACGACTCCTAAAAAATTAAGTACATTACTCTGTCGTTGTTATGACACAATGGTGCACCACATATCACACTATAACCCATTATTTTATGTAGCTCTGTACTTTTTAACTGGGGCAGACAATATGAATAGAACTATAACAGACTAGAAATTTTAAGTTTAAAAAGTTTTACTAAGAAGAGCTTTCAAAAACAAAAAAAACAAAGATCCTCACAAAAACATAAATGTGAAAAAAGGCCAAGTTTCTTTCCAAAATTCGGGCCATCCAAAGTAGTGAAAAATATTGACCCAGTAATATAAATTTGTAAGCGTAAGGGTGTCAAATAATTTCTAGATAATGTGCTAACTTGGAAATATTTTTTCCTTTCTAAAAAAGGAGAGAATAAATTATATTTGTTCATTTCTTTATATCGGGAAAAATAATGTCAAGTAACAAATTTATATAATGTATACAAATTTATATAATGTACAGTGATAGGTATTGTACCAAACAAGAACTTTGTCAAAATATTTATCTCACTACTTTTGATGGCCCAAATTTTGGAAAGGAACTTGGCCTTTTTTCACATTTATGTTTTCGTGAGGATAATTATATATTTCAATAAATAAATAAATAAAAAATATTTATCTATCATTAAAGATGTGATGATCTTGGTGCTGTGGACAGAAACATTAAATGCCCAACAAGGTGCCTTTATGCCAACAAACACTCATGGAGGAGAAGGAGGTGACAGAAGCACTTATTCCGAAGATAATTACAATTCACATTTGGCCAGTGGAAGTAAGAACAACAACAACATTAGAAGCACATACACACCTCAATGGCCCAATTTTATATCGAATATAAATTCAAGAGACTCATTTGGATATGATCCAACCTATCTCTCGCAAGAAACAGAGTCAGATCAACTTGCAGTTGACCCGAATGAAATTAATCATAATCCAAACAATTTATTCATACAGTCACCAGTATTTGATAGTAATCTTGTAACCACAGAAGCAGCCTCTACAGCAGACAACATTCCATCAAGGGATTCTTTTAATGCAAAACTTTTCGACATCATGTTCTCCACAGCCCAAACTGAGAATCTCGTTTATTCTCCCATTTCGTTGCAAACAATTTTGGCATTCATTTTTACCATGTCTGATGGGAAACTTTATGAAGAGTTGACTCAAGTGTTGGCCATTTCCAATAATCGCACTTATGTGGCCAAAGTTTTTGAAAATATTTTACAGGCAGCTGCTGCAAATGCGCCCTCTACAACACTTATCATGGCCAACAAATTATACTATGACCACTGCCTTGGCCCACTCGAGCATAGTGTAGAAAATTTTGCCAAGAAATCATTTGACAGTGAAATGGAACAAATAAATTTTTCTGATAACGAAAAGGCTGCCAATATCATCAATTCCTGGGTGAGTAAAAAAACTCACAATCTTATCAAAGACATCATTACACCGGACGCCCTTGGTGTTGACACTAGTGCTCTGTTGCTGAACTCCATTTACTTTAAAGGCAAATGGTTGACGAAATTTAATTCGCGCTATACAATAACTCAAGAATTCTTTTTATCGGATCAAACAAAAGTTCCCGTCAAAATGATGTCCACTGAAGATAAGTTTCGTTATGGTGATTTTACAGATCTGCAGGCATCTGCGGTAGAGTTGCCCTACGCCGAATCCAACTTATCGATGCTTTTGATTTTACCCAAAGAAAGAGACGGCTTGGCGGCCTTGGAAAGCAAATTAAAATTTTACGATTTTAATTCCATATCTCAAAGGCTAACAAGGGAAGACGTGACTGTTAAGCTGCCAAAATTTGAAATCGAATATGAAATTGATATGATTTCTCAATTGCAAAAGGTAAGTGACTTATTCATAGTGCGGAAGTATTTTGAGTGACAAGATTTAGGCCGGGTTAACATCTGTGTGCCAAAGGCAATACAAGCGTAAAAAAACGTAACTAATTAATTACTAATGAAAAACTGTTTGATTCAGACATGTATTTATTAAGTTAAACAGTTTCATATATAATTAAAAGACAAATTTATAGAATCAAATATGATTGCAAATTATTTAAATCAAGAAATACATGTCTGAATTAAACAGTTTTTTATTAGTAATTAGTTGGTAACGCTTTTTTGGGCAAATGACACACAAAAAATGCCAGACGTATATATATATACTCAGCTTTACTTATGGAAGTGCAATACTAAAACTATTTTATAGAGTTATTAAACGGTTTCAAAACATCTCGAGTGGCAGTGAACAAGCACCGTGACGACGATTTTTACAACTGGAATAAGGGTGAATGTAAAATATTTCTTATAGACAGAGTGTATAATAAAATAGTCAACTTATTGCTTATATCGAAAATAAATATTTAATCGAAAAATACCGAGAGGTCGCTTATTAAAAATTCCACTGGAGCAAAAAATTATAAATTTTTTCACAAAACAAATATGTATGTACATATGTATGTATGTGCTTATGTATGTATGTGCTTATTTATGTATGTATCTCTCTATATACACAGAAAAAAATAGACAAAAATTTTTTTCAATAAAACCATGCTATTGAATAAAATTTTTAATTTCAATAATATTTGTCATTAACTTAAATATTGTATTTATCAATACCGTGCATTTTAAAATATCATTTAATTCAGAGCTGCTCACAGAGAGAGAGAGAGAGAGAACCGAGAGATATGTATAAGATTCATGGATGATAAAATTGGTACAATTGTACTTATTTTTGGCACAATTCAAACCTTAAAAGTACGTTGGTACCGCCGTGACTCATTTGGTACTATTTGAAAAATTTACGAAAAAGTGGCAAATTGCTACTTTAGTAGTTCCAACGGTAACGCTACCTGTGATCATAGTTTAACACATTTAATCTCTTCTGCTTTAAAACAGAGCTGTTCACAGAGAGAGAGAGAGAACCGAGAGAAATGTATAAGCGTATGTGTATTCATTTGTATAAAAAGCCTTTTGATGTTTGGCACTCCAGCGCTTCTCTGAGCAGCCTGGATTTAATTTAATTTGTTTATGTTGGTGTTTATCTTCCCTGAAGGAAATGTCGATGGTGAAAATATACTGAGTCGCTTTTGACTTTGTCACCAGTACTACTCTACAATTATCCCCCATACAATACTTTGTGCTATAGACATTTAGCCTGTGCTTGTCATTGAAAATCTATTAGTAATACCAAAACAATTAACTAGGTAGTGACTACATAGTTCTTATGTGAACATGAAGACATACCAACCAGACATTTACTGGTAGATTTCTATACCTAAAGTACACACAAATTAACTCATATTAACAAGTTGTTGAAAATTCCACCAGAAATACACCACACCTGTTTTCTATTCTGGCGAATAGAAGAGAAATTGTAGACAATGGAACTACTACTAGAATTTTAGTGATGACATTCACCCTTATTCTATTTGGCGTCGGCAACATCGTCGTCAATTTTTAAACAACATCAATTTAACACAACATCAATGCGAACTTTGTATTCAGTAACAATGTTACGACGACGTTGCCTGTTTATCGATAAATGCAATACACATATCCAATATTTGAGACAGCTGATTCTTTTGTTTACTATTTTTGGTAGAAGTGTTTTTGAATAAGTAAAAGGTTTGTACATAAATTTAAATTAAATGTTTTTCTTTCGTATCGGGACGAAGAAAATAAAAAATTTATTAGTGAAAAGAAGATTTCTCAGACAAAAGTCATTGCATTTGTAATTTACCGAATGAAAAGTAAGTGATAAATTTCGACATATTTTTATGAAATAATGAGAAATGTTCATCGTTTTAATATTTTAAATTTATTTTCGGCTGAATAAAACATCATTTAAGCATGTATTGGATACAATTGAACCTGATTTTGGAAACAAAAGGGATCAGATCAACGTTTATTGGAGATTGCAGCTTCCTCCAAGGGGCTTATTGCTAATTGTTTATATACGCTGCCTCTTGTTGCTTAACGCTCAGCATTGTTTGCAACCTTTTTTTAATTTAAAGCTCAAGTCCCGTCAGATCTGTAAAAATATTTCTTTCATACAGTATACTTTCCCAACACCCTATTTACTTTACATTTTGCCATTTACCACTAGTTCTAATGGTGCACCGAGGGAATTTAGTGCAGTCACAACAATTTCCCACTGTATCTTGAAAGTATTAGGAACACTGCTCCTGCGGACTTTTTTCAACTGCTAAACAAGCTTTTCAAACTAATTGGGTTTGGTAATTTAAATTTTGTCCATATTAACATTTTTCCCTTTTTTTTAAATTTTTTTAAATAAATATGTATGTACGTATGTATGTATGTATATATACTTTTTTATTTCTTATATTTTCACATTTTTACTATTTAAATTATTTTTCAAATTCATTGAGGTATGCACACAACAGAACACGACATCAAAAACACTGACGACAAAATGAACGGCAACATCAACATCAATTTTTCGTACAGAATGCCAAACATATGCTGACAGTCATCGATAAATGGCAATACTATCTACGGGAATACCGATGTGCCAAAAAACATTAAAAACGGCGTCGTGTTATGTTGCCGACGCCAAATAGAATAAGGGTGATTGAGACATTTGGCCCCAGTCTGACTGCAGGGTTGCTTGTTGATTGACTCAACGGCGTTGAATCAACGCGGACAAGTGTTGTTGTTGTTGTTGTTTTTTTTTTTGTTGCTCGTTTCGTATGCGTGTGAATTACAACAAAAGGCCGAAACATTTCGTAGCTTGTTTTTTTTAAGCAACGAAGTTATTTTTAAATTATATCAATTCAATGCGCACATGCAGAAGAAACATAAGAAATCATGTTTTGCGTATATTCATTATTTGTGTATCCAATAACGATTTTCTCTTTAGCTGAGTGGTAAGTACGTCAGTTTATTAGCCAAGAGATTGCCGGTTCGATCCATTCCAAACACATTTAATTTTAATCGCAGCAAAGCAAACACAAACTAAAAGAGGTTAAAAAATGTGACATTCATCTAGACACACACAATAACAATTATCACTGAAAATTAAATTCAGTGAACAACTTTTTTTTTAATTCACTAAATTTCTTTACTGGCAAAATTACAAAGTATTGATAAGATATTTTATTAATTCAAATATTTATATCATTGAAAAAAAAAATATTATTCTTTTACAATTTTTGTTATTGATATAGCGGATTTCTTTATCATAGGAAATTCAAAAATTAAAATAATTGAATTCTGGGATTTTGTTATCAAAAATTAAACTTATTTTTCTCTGTGTACTACATATACGCACTTTGGTGAAAGGTATATAAGATTCGACACAGGCAAATAAAGCACTCTTGTTCATTTTAAAATACTGCATCGAAAGTAACATTTTGTTGATTGGAAAACTCGTTGCTCAACTTTCGATGATGTATAATCAGCGAAAGTCGAAAATTTAATGCATTTTACAACAAAAAAGCGCCATCAAAAAATGCCTCTTTTTTGAGGTTGGCCAAATTAATTTTTTTTATCCAAACAAAACAATTTAAGGGTTCAAATAATATTTAAGACACATTTCTTAATTGAAGGAGTGTGCAAAAAATACTTGAAATACATGTCTACAACAAGAAGTATTTCTCGTATTCCATTTCATTTAAAAGTTATATACATCTGATGCTCATAATTAATTTCCGCCAGAGTAGGCAGACATTAGTGCTAATGAAGTAAAAAATTTATCACTTTCAGCCAGTACTATTTTACTTCTAGCGTTTTCTTATCAATCAAAACTAACTAAAAATTGTCATTCTCACAAATTATTTGGACAACTACTAAACTTGATCTCGACTAAAAAATGATTCCTTAATCAAAAATAATAAATAAAACGTTATTTCTTTTTTTTCCACTTTTAGATGGGCCTAAATGCTTTATTCAACGATGTTGGCAGAATAAATTTGTTTAAAAACCAAACCCAACCTTCAAAAATCAGTCAATTTAAACACAAAAGTGTTATAAAAGTTAACGAGGAGGGCACAAAAGCGGCTGCTATATCGGGTTTGTAAAAATTCAAAAAATAAAATGAAAGAGAAATTAAATATTTCATTAATTATTATAAATAAAATTTCATTAATTTCAGTTACCATTGAAGAAACGCGGGCAGCCATAGCCATATCGGCCTTTGTGGCCGACCATCCGTTTGTGTTCGTTATACGAGATTCCAATACCACCTTTTTTGTTGGGCATGTGGTAAAATTTTAGTTTAAGGAGCATTTTGTCAAATGAATAATACTTTTTTATTAAGTACATTTTATAGTGCTTTTTAATAAAAATAAAAATAAATATTTTGTAGTTCCAATAAAATAATTTATTTTGTAGTTAAAAGCAAAATAAATTATTTCGAAATAAAAGCAAAATTTGTGAGTTTAAATAAGAATAATTTTAGAAAAGAAGGAAATGGAAATAACAGCATTTATTTTGACCAAAATCGGCTATTTGCAAATAATCGATTTTTGTCAAAAAAAAAAAAAAAATGTGTCCATTACGCTTTTTAGACGGTTATGGCACTATAGTATGACATAAATATGTAACGTAACAGACACTCAACGGCTTTATTATTCCATAACATATATTTTATGAGATAGTTATATTTTGACATTGTTATGCCACTACTATAAATAAATATGTTATGACATAACATTTCTATGACAAAATTTTGTTTATATGATAAAGAGTGCCTATGTTACGACATAAATATATCATGATGCACAATATATCTTGGCATATTTAGCCCAAACAAGTCATGCGTCGACCACATCAACACCATGACAATGCTTATTGAACAGTCAGCCGAACTAAACGCATCACTTTACATGACATTTATAGATTTTGAAAAAGCATTCGATGCTATAAACCGTGAATTTGTTTGGAAATCCCTCAAGAGGAATTCCAAAGAAAATTGTAGATATTTTAAGAAAATCGCATGTGGGAACAAACAACAGAGTGCTGCATGAAGGGGCTCTAAGTAAACAATTCCAATCCATCAGTGGAGTTAAACTAGCTTGTGGATTATCGCCTATACTTTTTATAACACCGCTTGATGTTATATTTGAAGCATCAGACCAACAATATCTCGGACTGAATTGCAAGCTAAACGAAAACCTTAGTGACCTTGCTTATGCAGATGACATCGTTCTACTGAGTAATAGTCAGACCTTATCTCAAGTAAAGCAACTAAGGCTGGCCTCCGAATAAATATTACAAAAACAAAATACATGAGAATAAACTTCAGCAATACCATACCTCTGTCCATCAACAACAAAGCACTTGAAGAGGTAGAGATAAATTCGAATACCTTAGCACTATGCTAACAAAAGATGTTGGCTTAATATCAGATGTCGAAAATAGGATACGCAAAGTACGTGTATCTTTTCGGGGTTTGAGTTGCATATGGAATGCCACAAACATTGTCTTGAAAAAATAAAAATTTGTATATTTAATGCCTCTGTGAAGTCCTGGCATGTCACAAACGCAGTAACATCAAAAGTTCAAACATTTACAAATAGATCTTTACGACGCATCCTCGGAATCAAGTGGCTCCGTATTGTATCTAACGAACATCTATGGCATATAACAGAACAAATGACAGCTGGAAAGGAGATACTAAAAGGAAAATGCGTGTAAAGGATCGCCATGTAATGTTGAGTGTAGGATGTGTAACTAGTATGTGGTACTGTGTTGTGTATGTAAAGCCCTATAGCCCAATTATTGTTTTTATACAGCTGTACAGGGGGTCCAGCTTATAAATAGGCGTTCAAAGGAACTGCCAAAAAGGTTTGAAAATTCAATTAAAAAACAAGGCAAGTTATTGCCGGATTACGTTTAGAAATTAAATTCTGATTTTATTGACAATTTGCTCTGCTTATATACTATTTTTACAATTCTTACTTAGCCTTTCTAACTTACGTTTACATATCTACAATTATGTTTTGTTCCTTTCTTCACTATAACAATGATAAGCATATTTTAAACAACCAATCAAAATTTGGTAAAAAGTAATTAAATTATGACTCAAAAGTATGTCACTCAATTTCTTGCATTCAGCATTCTTATTATGTTGCAATGCTTGTGCATTGAACTGTTATTAAAGCAATGCAAGTAATTTATGTTACAGTGCACTACCATAAGTGTGGTACACTACACCCTCACCCTTAAGAGAAAAATTATGTAAGTAATTTTTCTTACCATTCTCATAGTGAAGTTACAATATTAATAAATTTGTTAAATGTAAATAAAAATGTTTAATGATTTTCTTAAAATAATAGTGTATATAGTTCTCTTAAAAAAAATAAAATGTAAATAAATTTTTTTTTATGTATATAAGATGTTATCAGATATGTTTAATTATTTTTTTATCTAAGTTATAATTTTTTTGTTTATTTTGTAATGGCTTTCTTGGTATTATTTGCTTACATATAGATAAAAAGTATTTAAGTATTTAGTTTTTCTTACAGTTTATTTGTATTTAAAATAATGTTCTTATAAATTTTATGTTTATGTACTTATATAATTATCCTAGAAATTATATTTATAAAGTTTTGTAGGGTTTTAAATTATTGTTGTGTATTTCTTTTGCTTTTCCTTCATATTCTATTGTGGTGTTTACACCGTTTCTACTTATTATTTTGTAAGGTCCCTTATATGGGCTCTGATTTTTCTTTCTATTTTCTACTTTAACTAGTACTAAATCTCCTATCTTTAAACTAAATCTGTTTTCGTATTTATTGTTTATTACTCTATTTTCTTTTGCTTTTATTGACAAGTCTCTAGCTCTTTTTAGTGTAAATTGTAATTTGAGTCGTAGTTCTTGTGCATAGTCATCATAATTATAAAATTTTGTATTGTTGTCTATAATGTCAGATGGAAGGGATGGTAATTTTCCGTATACTAATTCATATGGCGAGTAGCCTGTGTCAATGTGTGGTGCCGTGTTATAGGCAAAAGTAAAATATGGAATCCACTTATCCCACTCATAATCATTTGCGGTTGTTAATAGAAATTCGTTAAGTACCCTGTGATTTCTTTCAATTGATCCAAGTGTTTCATGATGATAAGGTGTTGAAAAATTTTGTCTTATTCCTAACAATGAACATATGTTACTCATTATTTCATTTTTAAATTCTGTTCCTCTGTCTGACTTAAGTACTTTAAATTGTCCGTATTTCAAAATAAATTGTTCAACAAGTGTTTTGGCTGTTGTAAGTGCATCTTTTGTCGCCATTGGGTGAGCAATGACAAATTTTGTCAGTTCGCACTGCATGGTTAAAATGTATCGGTAATCATTTGAAATACGAAGAGGTCCTACGGTGTCAATTGAAATTACTTCAAAACTATTGTTTGGTGTGTCTGTCAGTGTAAGTGGTTCCTTAATATGTTTTGTTTGTTTATTTTTCGTACATTTGTCACAATATGACACAAATTTTTTTACCATTTTTGACATGTTTTTCCAAATATATTTTTGTTTTAATTTGATGATAGTTTTTCTAACTCCTAAGTGGCCTGCGTGTGTGGCATTGTGGAATTCGTCAATTAGTTTGTATTGCAATATTGCATCTGTTATTTTTGTTGGGGCATTGTATATTAATATTTTAAGTTGAGGACTTTTGTTATTTATCTTTATCTTGGCATATGCTTCTTTTATTTCTTCTTTTGTATATACTTTAAATATTTCGTCGTTATTTGATAGCGCTAATTCTTTTATATTCTCTTTCTTCATTTTAGATATCAGTTTCCTCAGAATCGAATCTAGTTTCGCTGAGTTATCGCTGAATCTTGCTAGCTTATTATTTTCATTAATAATTTCATTATTAATATTTTTGGTATGTAACTTCTTCATAGTCGAATCTGGTTTCGATGAATTATCATTACATCCAATGTGCACAATGTTATTTTCAATATTTATGTCGGCCTCTTTTATATTTTCAATTTTATTAAATTGTAATTTCTTCATATTTTTGATGTCATTAATGGATATGCATTCCCATATTTGAAGTTGATCAGGCTTCTGAGAATTACATTTTTCCATATTATTTTCTTCTACACGTGTATTATTATCTATATCATTTTTCTCTTCATTTTGCTCATTATCTGTTATTTTATTTGCCTCATTGTTTAACTTATTTTGCATACCCCTTGTCGTTATTAATACTTTTTTTTCTTTTTCGTCATTTTCTTGTGGTATCATTTCTTTTAATATGTCTGAATCTAGTTCTATCCTAGAAAGTGCATCAGCATTTGTATTAATTTTTCCTTTTTTATAAACGATTGTGAAGTCATAGTCACTTAAATCCAGTCTTATTCTTGTCATCTTTGATGAGGGATTCTTGTGTGCAAATAGTGAAATTAATGGTCTGTGGTCTGTGACTACAATAAATTTTCTGCCATATAAGTAAGGTTTAAAGAAATTTATGCTCCAATGAATTGCTAGAAGTTCTTTTTCAATTACTGGTTTGTTAATATCATGTTTTTGTAATGATTTACTAGCGTATGAGATTGGTAAATCTTGACCTATTTCGCCTTGAGATAATACTGCTCCTAACGCATAGTTTGATGCGTCAGTTGTTAAAATAAATGGTTTATCAAAATCCGGATATTGCAATACTGGTGGGTTCATTAGTTTTTCTTTTAATTCTTCAAAAGCATGTTGGCATTGTTCCGTCCAAATAAATTTAGTTGATTTCTTTAATAGTGAGTTCAAATGTTTTGCAATGTCGGCAAAGTTTGGTATGAATTTTCTGTAGTAGTTGCAGAATGCAACGAATCGTCTTACTTCGTCCGCATTTTCGGTATTGGATAGTTTTTGATTACTTCGTATTTGGATGGGTCTGTTTTTACTCCGTCTTTTGTTATTAAATGTCCTAAGTAAACTACTTCTGGTCTTAAAAAACAAAATTTCTTTGGATTTAGTTTTAGATTGTATTTTTGTAGTCTGTCCAGTACTTTTATTAAATTTTGGTTGTGATGTTTTAAACTACATCCATATACTATTATGTCGTCTACATAAAGAAATGCTTCGGATTCTAGTCCGGAAAGTGCAATTGTTAGCATTCGTTGAAAACTATTTGAAGAAATTTTTAGTCCGAAAGGGAGTCTTTTGAATTGATAGTGGCCTTGTGGAGTAGAAAATGCTGTAAGTGGTCTAGATTCCTCATTTAGTTCAATCTGGTGAAATGAGCTTGTCATGTCTAGTGTAGAAAACCATTTGGCTCTACCAAGTTTGTCCAAGATATCTTCTAATCTAGTTAGTGGAAATTTGTCGCTTACAATTTTGTCGTTCAGTTTTCTAAAGTCTACTACTAGTCTCCATTTCTTTTTGTCTTCCGTGTTCTTCTTAGGTACTAAGAGGAGTGGAGCATTATATGGGCTAATTGATGGTTCTATTATATCATCATTAAGCATTGTTTGTACTTGTTCGTTTATTATTTCAGTATGTGCATGAGGTAATCTGTAGTTTTTTATGTACACTGGTGTATTGTCCGAGGTCATGATTTTCTGTGTGTAAAAATTGTTGACGCTTAATTTTTCGTCTTCGAGGTGAAAAACATTTTGATATTTCCTAAAAATTTTTATTAATTCTGTTTTTGCATAATTGTCATTATTATTTATTTGCAAGTCATTTAGTATTTGTTCGAAACGTTGGGGGTTATTAACATTATTGTAATTTAATATTTCATAGTTTTTAAGTGGGTCAGTTTGGAGTTTAATGCCTTTTAAAATTATTTTATCATTTGTTGTGTTTAATATTTTTAAATGAGTCATGCCGTTTTTTGGTGCTATTGAATTACTTAGAAATACGCCTGGCTTTAATTCATTGTTAAAAATTACGCTATCTTCAGTTAAGTTTAATTTTATTGCTTGTATTATTTCTGTTCTTGGAGGTATTTTTATTTGTAGTGACGTAAATGATTTTGTATGCATTGGTAGTGTTATAGTTGTATTATTTGTAAATATTGAAATTGTGAATGTTTCGTAATCTATTTTGCAAAGATATTTCTTAAGAAAGTCTCTCCCTATTATTCCGTCTGTTTCTATAGGAAAGTCTGAATCTACTATATGAAATGGGTGTAAGCATATTTCATTTGATAAATCAAATTCTATTTCTATTGTGCCTAGTGAATGGATTTCTTCTGTGGTAATGCCTGTTAATTTGCATCTTTCTTCTTCATTTAAAAATTCATATTGGAATTCATTTTGCATTCGACAAAGTGATATGTCGGCTCCTGTGTCAATAAGAAATGTGAAAGTTTTATTTTTGTATTTAGTAGTTATAAAATTTGTGTTATTATCAGATACTTTGTGTATTTTTAAATTTGGCTGTCCGGAATACCGATGTATTCCGAGCCTAATGCGTTTCCCGAATCTAGTATGGTGTGTACATGTCTGTTGTTGTTATTTCTGTAAGTGTTATTTTGTCTACCTCTATTAAAATTGTTTCCATTTCTATTATTGAATGTGTTATTTCTAGTGTTGGGATTATTGTTTCTATTAAAATTTGTATTGTTTCTATTGTTATTAAAATTGTTTCCCCTACTAAAATTGTTATTTCTGAAGTTAACAAAATTATTATTTCTGTTATTACTATTGTTATTCATGCGATTTGTGTTGTTAAAATTTCTATTCTGTGATCTATTATTATTATTAAATCTAATTCTCTGATGCATAATATGTGCTTGGGCGTTTGAATTGTTGGATTCTTCTGCAATTTCTAAGGCTTCTGCAAATGTTTTTACTCTGCTTGCTTCTATTGTTTTGACTATTTCTCTATTGGCTAATCCATTTTTAAATGCGTTAAATGCAATGATACCATTTGATTGTATTATTGCATTTCTGCTTTCTTCACCTATGCTTGATATTTGTAATTCGTTTAATTCTGAAATTAAACTTTCAATTTTGTCCGCAAATTTTCGTATGTCACCTTGTTGTTTTATTTTATTTAAGTCATTTAGGATGTTATTTGGTGTTTGTTTTGTCTTATAATTTTTCTTTAGTTCACTGATTAATTCTTCCAAATTGTTTGGAATTCTAGTTTGCTTGATTCTGTTTTGTACTTTTTGATCTAACCTGGTTTTAAAAATGAATTGAAAGAAATTGTGTTTCTTTGTATCATCTAGGGTCTCTTGAATTAATTCCAAATTGGCTATGAATGGGTTAAGTTCTTCCTTTCTACCAGAGTATATGGGGATTAATTTTGCAATTGATGCAAGTTTTGAAGCGTTCATTGTCATTGTTGCAGTTGATTGTGAAGTGTTGTTTGTCATATCTGAGTTTTTTGAAATTTTTCTAATTATTTGTTGATGTAGAGAGCTAGGTATTTCTAATTCTAATCTTTTTCTTGTTGCTATTTTTGAAAGTTTGTCTCTTATGTCTAGGAAAAATGCGTCGGCTGCGACTTTGTGTGAAGTTGTCAGTCGATTATAGTTTACGTTTAATATAACTCTTATTTCTTCAAATTTGGTTATTAAATTCTGTATGTGTTTTTCAATTGTCTCGTCTTTTGTTGTTCTATCAGTGTTTAAACATTTATAGGACTTATCAAAATTTTCTTTTATCAATCTAACTTTACAAACAATATTTTGCCATTCCATTGATTTAAAAATGTTCGTTTATTTAATTTTGTTTTCTTTTAAAATTAAATTTTATCTAAATTGTCACTACGGCTAGTATACTTTTTTCTCAGGGATCTTTTGTGTAAGATATATAATTTAATTAATATATTTAATGCGTTTAATATAACTAATATTAACATAAGTATAAATACTGAATCTATTTGTTTAGTGTGGTCTATGATTTCTACATTATTTACTACATTGGCATTTGGATTATCTATTTTGGACGTTTTGCCTCCCATTTTAGTAATTTTCTATTTTTTTTTAAATGTATCTTTTTACGTGTTTTTTACTAACGAATAAGTTATTCTAATATATGTATTAAGATTTTAATAATAATTGCTAAAAAAGTAGTTTTTATATTCATCAGTGTATTGGTAATTCATTAGAGTGCTGACAATCTTGAACTAATTTTCGTTCGGCAATTACAAAGTGTGATTTAATTACATTGGTATTTAAAAAAAGATTTCAAATGTAAATTTTTGTATTTATTGAAGACATCTTGTTGCTTCCTGTTGAAAAGTTTTTGCAAGTTTTTTGTAGGTATATTTTATAACTTCCTCGACTATTTCTTCGGGCATTTGTTAAAAGTCACGGGATACATTCCAGTTTGTAGAAATGTTAACGAATATTTTTAGTGTACGCTGATTTCAGGATATTATTTCATTGTTTACCAAAAGTCCATTTCAGCTATTAACTTTTTGTCACAAGGCTATTTTTGGTCCGCAGGATCGTAGTTGCAGGATCGCCATGTAAAGGATCGCCATGTAATGTTGAGTGTAGGATGTGTAACTAGTATGTGGTACTGTGTTGTGTATGTAAAGCCCTATAGCCCAATTATTGTTTTTATACAGCTGTACAGGGGGTCCAGCTTATAAATAGGCGTTCAAAGGAACTGCCAAAAAGGTTTGAAAATTCAATTAAAAAACAAGGCAAGTTATTGCCGGATTACGTTTAGAAATTAAATTCTGATTTTATTGACAATTTGCTCTGCTTATATACTATTTTTACAATTCTTACTTAGCCTTTCTAACTTACGTTTACATATCTACAATTATGTTTTGTTCCTTTCTTCACTATAACAATGATAAGCATATTTTAAACAACCAATCAAAATTTGGTAAAAAGTAATTAAATTATGACTCAAAAGTATGTCACTCAATTTCTTGCATTCAGCATTCTTATTATGTTGCAATGCTTGTGCATTGAACTGTTATTAAAGCAATGCAAGTAATTTATGTTACAGTGCACTACCATAAGTGTGGTACACTACATGCGGGTGGATTGGGCACACTTTAAGAAAGCCGTCTTCTAAAATTGCCCACGCTGCATGCGAGTGGAATTCGCAAGGATCAAGAAGAATAGGTCGCCCTAGGATCGCATGGAGAAGAACAGTACAGAAAGAGACTCCCGTCAAACTATTTAATATGAATTAAGTTTTATCACTGAATTATAAACTGGAAATTTTATAATGTAAAGGAATAATTCGAGGGTTTCCAGTGTTCAAGGACTCTACTTACAACAGTTCGACAAGACATCCAACGGTTTGGAGAATACCAGTACCAGGGATGAAACGATACGAGTAAATACAAGTAAATACTCGATACTTTTTCTTGGAAACCAAGTACTTTTGGTATCGATAATCTACTACAGAGTACCAAGTAGGTATCGGTAAAAGTACTCGTATCGGTCAAATATACTCATTCCCTATTGGCTACAAAAAAGTTGAATACGACTGGCGTTTGTTCGTGTTAAATGTAAATTTATATCTAAAATATATATTAGAGTAATGGTCTGTTTCCCAGCTGCTTAAGAAAACGTTCGACTTACAATTTATATTGAAAACAAAAACAAATTTTTTTATTTTATTGTTGTTTTCAATATTAATTGTAAGTCACACGTTTCCTTTCACAGGTGGGTAACAGACCATAAGTTCGCGAAAATGGGACAACCCAAATCAAATATTTTATAAAAAAGACGATAAAATTGCGAGCTGCAAAAATTTTTTTTAAAACGTGCGTTATTGCGGAAACAAAACGAACTTGCACAAACATTTAAAATGTCATCTCGAGTAGCGTGACCGTTTGACCGACTAAAGTGGCAAATTGCCACTTTTTCGACTGCCTTGCCACTTTTTCGAGTGCATTTGCCACTTTTTGTCTCCATTTTTTTAGAGTGAATTATATAAAAATACATTACAAATAAAAAGTTTAGTGTAGTTTTCTCGTATTTTTTTAATTTTGCCACTTTTTTTGATAAATCCCCTTTTTGGTGCCACTTTTTGAAAAATGTCATCGGTCACCCTGATCTCGACTATATCTTCTGCCGTAGTCGAGCCCAAACGTGGTGATTTTTCCATTTTGTTTGGCGTCTAAGTTTTTTATTTGGCGACATGTCGATTTTGCTGGCGATAAATTAATTTATTGGCGAAAGCAAAATTTGTTGAAGAAGTATTTTCATAAATAAATTCTACCAAAACTCGTCTGCAAGAAATTTAAACAATTAGTTTTTTCTTATATTAATCGCTTCCGACATCGAAAGCTTTTGTCGGAAGGTTTTAGTCTTTAAAAATTCTTTACGAATTAGGAGCATTTGGTTTGGTGGGTATTTTATTTTGTTTTCACTACTTTAAATCATGTGAAAAGCTTGACCGATACAAGTAAGTATCGATGCTTTTTATTCGATACTGAGTATGTACCGATACTTCTGAACCGATGCCGTATCAAGTAAAAGTATCGATACCTTAGTGGTATTGTTTCATACCTAGAGAATACTTAAGAACTTCAGAGTAGAAATATTTCTGACAATTTATAAAATCATCCATACGACATGAGCTGTTGCAAACAAATTTGTTTATTCCATTTAATAGATCGTCAATGTCTCTGGGCAAACCGTTACTTTTATTCTATAGAACCGAATAGTTATCAGTCTCAAATTCTACTAAGAGTCTGAACACAATGTAACGATTTTTTATTGCGGTAAGGATTTCCATACGATTTTGAAGTAAAAATTCGCAGTGCGGGACGGAATAAAATTAAAATCTATTTTATTTTCATTGCGGACTTTCTTATTCTCTCAATTTTCTCTTGCTTACGTTGCCATAGTTTTTGAATAATTGGCTGCGTTCACAACATTATTGTAAGCAAAAAACATGAGTTTGAAGTTCAAACATTTTTGTCATAAACTATAAAAGTTAAAAAAATATATCAAATATATCTGCGAATGTATAAAATGTTAATCATTTTTTGTTTTTAGTTATAAAAATGTATGCACAAAAAAATTAATAAAAATTTAAACAAACCATGACAAGTATTGCCGGCGCCGCCTTCCGTTGTATTATGTTTATTTTTCTCTCCCGCAACGAAAAATCGCACCGCACCGCAAACATTGTGTTTAGACTCTAAAGGCCCAACTATAACAGGAATAAGCGAAATTAAGCAACTGTGCGGTTACATATAAAACTATAATGTACTATAATGTACTTATGGAACTTTTCGTCAAGTTTCGTCAAATGTCATTTGCTTAAGTTAAGTGCCAAACTGAACGCACATTCCGTACGGAAAACACTGTTTTTGCATTTTTTTAAACTCAAGTAAACAGCAGCAGAAAATATTCATTGATTTTAAATATTTTCTTATTGTTTTTTATTTTAAACTCAGAAAAAAAAGCAAAAATTTTATTTTCATTCTTTGATTTACAATATACATATACAGACATACATTTGAGATTATTTATGTATGTATGTTCACTGTTGTACTTTTTGGTAGGCAAAACAAATAAAATAAGTAATAAAGTGGTGGATATAATAACACGTGAATTTTTAATAGATTAGG
Source organism: Tachina fera (assembly GCA_905220375.1). Classification (NCBI taxonomy): domain Eukaryota; kingdom Metazoa; phylum Arthropoda; class Insecta; order Diptera; family Tachinidae; genus Tachina; species Tachina fera. The sequence goes on along the minus strand of LR999967.1, from coordinate 93,412,540 downwards.
ACATTCCAACAAGTTAATTTGATTGAATTGCATTCATTTAGTAGTTATAAGAAGAAACAAAATTACTAAAAAATTGTGAACAGTACGTATATGTGCAGCTGTGGCTGAATAATACTTAAGTGCATGTAAGTACATTCTGGCCACCTAAAAGTAACATTTGAGTTGTTTAAGTATTTGACAGACTTATCGTTTAATTCTGGCATTAGCTTAAGCCAGCATATTCATATTATAGTTGGGCCTTTAGTCATGTTTTAGATTTGGCAGTTTTTCTTTAAGCAGTTCTCTTCAATTTTTTTTGTACACAGACGGTTTCGAATGAAATAACAAAAGAGAATTAAAGTAAGTTTTCTGTACAAGCAAGTCAGTACCCCTCTTCTATCTTATTCCCCCCTCTCTGCAACAAAATCAGACTTGCTTCAAGAAAAGCTGCCGAGTCTAAAACATGAGTAAGTTTTCAATACTTAAAAACGTTGAAATTCCTGTGAACACACACATATGTATACATAGAGTGCGGACAGCGGAAAATATCGCAGCTGTACCCGCCAGTGTTGTTGATGACCGTGAATTATAGATTCGGCACCATTCGCAGCAATTGGACCTCGGTTTTTTGCCCAAAATAAAAGAGCTGGAGTTGGCTGACATGCGGTGTTTGCACAGGCGCTGCCACATTTCACACACCACGTGAAACAATGGCCCAATTGAGAGGCAAGTTCGATGAACAGTTTCGGGCGGGTCAATTGGGAGCCTAGGTCGTGTTATAAAATACACTCAGACTATTTTTTGTTAGACTATATCAAGGCTCATGTCTACAGGGACAATCACGTAACGTTTGATGCACTGCAAGACAATATTGAAGAATTTATTCACGAGATACTGCCCGATATATCAGCGAGTGTATGCTATAATTGGACCCAGCGTATGAACCATTTCAGTCGTAGCCGCTGTCAACATTTACATAAAATCATCTTTAAACATAATACAATAAATTCAGTTAAGTGGAAAAAAATATAAAATATATAAATAGAGAAAAAAATCATTAAGAAAAATTTTTTAAATTGCGTCGAAACATCGAAATATTTCTAACGGAAAAATTAGCCAAATTACTAAGTCCTCGTCCAGATTTCCAATTTTTGTTGCTGCAATTTCTTAAATTTCCGCTTTGAAATTGCATAAGTGTCTACACTATGAAATTCTAATTTGCAATTGTGTACCCCTCCCCAATCTTCTCACCACACTCACCTATAAACTCAAGAATTGCTGCAACAAAAATTGCAACTCTGGACACGGACTAACCTAGCAAAGAAATATTGCAGTTATTACCAGTTTGGAAAAAGGTTATTTTTTGACATACGCAAATAATTTAATTGATAACTTCGTTATACCAGGCTTAGCAATTTTAGGTTTGCTAACCTGGATAAACCAACTCTTGATGTGCTCTTTTCGTATAGACATAACAATTAATCTATGATCATGATCATGATACCTAGTATATATATATATCATAATTTATCCCGGATTTAGCTAACGTAATATTCGCAATTTAATTTTGTCGCATTCTTTTAAGTTATTTTTTTTAATTCTATTTCATTTAACTACATAATTCGTTATGTATCGTTAACTTAATACAAAAAGGCCCCAACTCATGTTTTTCATAGCTACAGGAGGAGGAAAAAAACTAAATAAAAAAAAAGATGCAATATTGATACAAAATTTTTTTAAACGTAATTTTTATTAAAAACACTTTACAAATTTAGTGTTATATTTATCTGATTTTTTTGGAGGAGGTGTATGTGTCTAGTAATGATCTATCGAAATATGTAAAAATATCGATTTCGAAAAATTATGAGTTGGGGCCTTTTCGTATTAAGTTAACGATATACAGTTCTAAACGTTTTTTACTTTCTTTACTTTCTGTTGCTGTTCTGTGCCGTTCTTTTCCCTGTAAAATATTTTGCAATTACTTTTTCTGTTAGAAAAAAAATCAGCTGACACCCTTTAGAATTGATTACACTTGTACACAAAGTATCACAACACACTGATACAAACACACTTTTGGCTGTCACTTTACGTTGAATTGTACATTTTCTACAGATCTGTCCGCAACAGAACAGAACGAAAAAGGAAAAACTAACCACACATACAGATTTTCAACTAAACAAACACAGAAACAGCTGATTCAGAACAGAACGGCACGTACAAACTAATTCTGCCTTTACTCGTCATATTTTAATTATTTTTTGTAATCCATAAATATTTTTGTTTAACGTAAATTCTATAATAATATTTACCCACATACATATGAACATATAAACAAGACAAACATCGATTTCGTGGAAATTATAAATAAATAATACCAGGAAATAGAAAACAACAGATCCAATTGACTCGGGCCCGGAGTTCAAGAAGGAATAATAAGCTGGGTCAAATAACATTCTTATCTAAATATATAAACTATTATTTATATTCTTCACTCATATAATTTTTTTGCTACATCACACTATAAACAGATTTTTTTTATTACTTTTTTTTAAAGAAACTATTTTTTTTTTGTATAAGAATAATAATTTGATAAGGTAAAAACAGTTCTTAAAATACATAAAAAATTAATACTTGATGATACCAATCTGTCTTAAATTAAATTTCTAAATTTTGCAATACATTGTTTTATGAAAATAAGAAACAAGTAAGAGAGTGCCGAATCTTATATACCCTTTACCGAAGTACGTACGTATTCATATGTAGTATACTGATACATACATATGTAGCTATGTACATTAGAGCGACTCAACTTGTATGGAAGAGAAAAGCGTGATTTTGTTACCCCTCTGAAAATAAAGCTTGATATGTTTTATGATGATTTCCAAAATATTTTGGTTCTAGCGTTGACCATCCGTGAGCTGGACCATTTTTAAAAAAGGTCTTTTTTCAGTTTTTCGAAGTTTTTTGCACTTTGTTTCAAGACGACATAATGAAAATTTGATATCATCGAAAAGAGTTTTTGAAGCAGCATCCAATGGTATATAAAACTTGACCACTTGCGACCTACTAATTGAGATATAGTACTTATGTACATACATATTTCGTAAAAAACTTTATAATTTCTTGTTAAAGTGCAATTCTTAGTAAGTGACCTCTCGATTCAAATATTTTGTTCTCGATATTAGAAATAGTTGAATAATTTATTATACACTCTGTATTTAAGAAATAAGTTACATTCACCCTTATTCTAGTTGTCAACATCGACGTCACGTCAATACAATACCAAAAAATCCCAATGGTTTGTTTTCTCACTCTCGCGATGTTTAAACAACATGCTACTATTTAATAATAAATTCTTTAACTTGTATAGAAAAATGAAAAATTTGTTTTAGTAGGTTGCTGGAAACGTTTTTATAATTTTTTCTTATATTTTTAAAACTAGTTTTATTTGTACTGAAATATAAAATAAGTTTATTGAACAAAAGATAACAAACAAAAAAAGAAAAGATGTAATATCTTTAAGTTTTCGACTTCTGAAACCGTACGCTCGAATTTGCTGATTTTCAATACCAATCTATTTTGAACCATTTCTGGTACATCAGTCTAAGACCGAAGTCTCTAGCTTTTCTGGGAGCTTCGGAAAACCAATTTTACATACATCAGACGGACGTCGCTTATTCGTCTTCTCTATTCATAAGGACCCAGAATATATATATTTTATGGGCCGCATATTGATATTGTGGAAATTACACACGGAATGAGAAACCTATATTTACCATTTTGCAATTTTTGGTAAAGGGTATAAAAAAACATTATTTATCAATTTTCTCGAAAACACTTATTTGTTCCATGCGGCTTATCATTAACTACCCGACAATATGTATATAATTCATACATACATACGTATAAGTATATAATAAAGCATATTTTTTTTTTGCATATACTCATACATTTGTATAATTTTTTAGCGCCAAAATTTTTAAATCAGCTATTCCATACATTTTATTGGATTTTACCATTTCTCCGTTCGCGTACTTTTATGTGCAAACTTTTTTATTGAGAGTAATTTCCATAAATTTCTCAGTATTTACTCAGTTACTGGATTTTACTGGAAAAGTACTCAAACGCACCTTTCGTCAAGTATAAAAGAAAATACATTCAAACAACACTAATCAGTATTGACTTCAAGCTTCGCAGATAATCAAGTTTTAAAACGGAACTAAAAATACTAAATATACATTTTATTTCGTAGTTCGATTTTACAATCAAAACGGAGTAAAAATGTGGAGAGTTTGTAAGATTAAGTTCCATAATTATTTCTCAAAAAAAAAAAAAAATAAATATTTAAGCAGATCTTAAGTTGTTGACTGATCTGCCACGGATTACCGTATAATCATGCAGTTCTTTTCTGGAATTTCTTTAGCAACCAAGTTGCTACTTTCCGTGTGAAGGCATAGGTCCTGTACAGTCAATCACAAAAGCACGTCAACAAGGACACTCATACAAACCACAAAACATTATATATACATACCACAGAACATTATAGATACATAAATATGTATGTATGTACATTAAACCAATTCATAAAAAAAAAATTTAAATGTCAATGGCACAAGTTGTTTTCTAATTGTATATTACTAAAAGAAAAATGTTGGTATATTAAACATGAAAATTTATCAAATTTAGGGGTCGCTCAAAATCAATAAAGGCTTTGGCTAAAAAAGGGCAGGTTTTAAAAATACGTTTTTACTTGGTTGATAACAGCTTTTGATACACTTTACCGATTTTGATCGGAGTAGACTTGCTTTAAAGGTAACAATATTTTACTTGTTTTTTTAGCAGACATCGAAACATTTAAGACAGAAATTTACTTACCTTCGTCCATTAAAATTTTTTTATTTCAGCTTAAATCTTTGTGCATTTTTAAGTGAATTTCAAAAGAAGGCTTCGTGAGAGAAATTTTTTTTATGTTTGAAAGTACCATTTAAATGACATGTGTTCAGTAGCAGCAATATTGTACAATAATGATAAATATTAAACAAAAACTGTGTTACATATATTTCTGGTAAGGAAAACCATTTATTAAGTTTAGAAGAAGATTTTATTTCAAATTGGACACAATAAGTCCTTTATTGTTGTCTTTGTACATTTGATCGCGTTGTTCTATAACTTGGACCAATTTGCTTTGTTGTCCTTAATCCTTTGTCAAGGTGTTGGTCACAACACCTGACAACCCGAAAATTTTAGCCAGGGGTCTGGGGCTACGCCCATTAAGTTTATAATTTAAAATACATATCAGGGGCGTTTAACTCAAGCAATTTTATTGAAATTTGGCACACATGTTGCAATAGTACAAGGCTGAAAAAAGTGGGCGTAAGCACGCCCATATAATTTAAGCATACCATTTCATGTAAGTCGGGTCAGCACATTTAAATGTACTATTTATGTATTTACTATTATCCGTTTCCAGTGAAACTCAATAGGAGAGATAATCACTAGCCAAAAAAAATCTTGGTTTAAAAAAGTGGGCGGAAACACGCCCATAAGAGTAAAAAATTAAAATGTCTGCTAGTGAGCTGAAATTTAATTAACGAGTAGTTGTAGAGATTAGCAAATAACTAGAAAAATCTTAAAAGCCAAAAATTATACCAAGGAGGGCGGGGCTCCGCCCATAAATCCCAGAATTTAAAAACATATCTAAGGCGTTTCACTTAAGCGATTTTATTGCAACTTGGTATAACTACATATTGCCATAAAGTAAGGTTATAGTTTTCGTTGAAAAAAGTGGGCGTTAACACGCCCATACAATTTAAGCCTTCTATTTCATATACTTCGTATCAGCACAATTAAATGGACCACATATTTATATATTTATTACTATCCGTTTCCAAAGAAACTCGACAGGAAAGACAACTACCGGCTAAAGAAAATCTTGAGATGAAAACAAGTGGGGATACTCCCCACTCGCCCATAAAAATAAAAATTAAAATTTGTACTAGTGAGCTGAGCGGGGATACGCCCATTAAGCTTAGAACTAAAAAATGAAACTTAAAGCGTTTCACGAAAGCAGTTTTATTAAAATTTGGCAATGCTATACATTTTCCTTTAAAAAAGTGGGCGTTAACATGCCCATAAAACTTAAGCCTGTTATTTCATGTACTTCGAATCAGCAGATTTATATATATAATATTTATGTAGATATTATTAACCGTTTCCAATGAAACTTAACACGTTCGATTAGCACTGGCCAACAAATTTTGTCTTTTAAAAAAGTGGGCCGCAATACGCCCATAAAACTTAAGTAATTAAATTTGCGCTAGAGAACTGAAATTTGATACGCAAGTAAGTCAAGATAAGAAACCAACTAGAAAAATGTAAAAACCCCAATATTTTAACCAGGAGTGGCAGCGGCCAATTCCAATATTGTACCGAAGCCTTTAACTTAAAACTATCATCTTCAAAAATGTACGATGGTAATTAAGCGCTGCTCACTCACAACAAAATATTAAGTTTAAAAAACTGATGGAGAGTGGGGTTAACGGGCATAACATTTAAAGCTAGAATTTGCACTAGAGAGTTTAAATTCGATACACAAATAAATCTAAATCAAAGATTACTAAGAAAGATCTTAAATCCTTGAAGTTACTACCGGGGCATGGACTTGCACTTTTAACTCGAAACTAAGAATTTAAGTTAAAGGTTGAGTTACGAACAGGTATAATCCGAAAGCACCATGCACATGCATATTTCACTTATGCAAGCATTTAATTTTGCGTTTTCAAAAGTACTTCGCCTAAGCAGACTTTAGAAAAATAGACGGGGTTATTCCTACTAATATTTACATATTTCTACTCAGACGACTCCTAAAAAATTAAGTACATTACTCTGTCGTTGTTATGACACAATGGTGCACCACATATCACACTATAACCCATTATTTTATGTAGCTCTGTACTTTTTAACTGGGGCAGACAATATGAATAGAACTATAACAGACTAGAAATTTTAAGTTTAAAAAGTTTTACTAAGAAGAGCTTTCAAAAACAAAAAAAACAAAGATCCTCACAAAAACATAAATGTGAAAAAAGGCCAAGTTTCTTTCCAAAATTCGGGCCATCCAAAGTAGTGAAAAATATTGACCCAGTAATATAAATTTGTAAGCGTAAGGGTGTCAAATAATTTCTAGATAATGTGCTAACTTGGAAATATTTTTTCCTTTCTAAAAAAGGAGAGAATAAATTATATTTGTTCATTTCTTTATATCGGGAAAAATAATGTCAAGTAACAAATTTATATAATGTATACAAATTTATATAATGTACAGTGATAGGTATTGTACCAAACAAGAACTTTGTCAAAATATTTATCTCACTACTTTTGATGGCCCAAATTTTGGAAAGGAACTTGGCCTTTTTTCACATTTATGTTTTCGTGAGGATAATTATATATTTCAATAAATAAATAAATAAAAAATATTTATCTATCATTAAAGATGTGATGATCTTGGTGCTGTGGACACAAACATTAAATGCCCAACAAGGTGCCTTTATGCCAACAAACACTCATGGAGGAGAAAGAGTTGACAGAAGCACTTATTCCGAAGATAATTACAATTCACATTTGGCCAGTGGAAGTAGCAACAACCACAACATTAGAAGCACATACACACATCAATGGCCCAATTTTATATCGAATATAAATTCAAGAGACTCATTTGGATATGATCCAACCTATCTCTCGCAAGAAACAGAGTCAGATCAACTTGCAGTTGACCCGAATGAAATTAATCATAATGGAAACAATTTATTCATACAGTCACCAGTATCTGATATGAATTTTGTAACCACAGAAGCAGTCTCTACAGCAGACAACATTCCATCAAGGGATTCTTTTAATGCAAAACTTTTCGACATCATGTTCTCCAAAGCCCAAACTGAGAATCTCGTTTATTCTCCCATTTCGTTGCAAACAATTTTGGCATTCATTTTTACCATGTCTGAGGGCAAACTTTATGAAGAGTTGACTCAACTGTTGGCCATTTCCAATAATCGCACTTATGTAGCCAAAGTATTTGAAAATATTTTACAGTCAGCTGCTGTAAATGCACCCCCTACAACACTTATCATGGCCACCAAATTATACTATGACCACTGCCTTGGCCCACTCGAGCATAGTGTAGAAAATTTTGCCAAGAAATCATTTGACAGTGAAATGGAACAAATTAATTTTTCTGATAATGAAAAAGCTGCCAATATCATCAATTCCTGGGTGAGTAAAAAAACTCACAATCTTATCAAAGACATCATTACACCGGGCGCCCTTGGTGTTAACACTAGTGCTCTGTTGCTGAACTCCATTTACTTTAAAGGCAAATGGTTGACGAAATTTAACTCGCGCTATACAATAACTCAAGAATTCTTTTTAACGGATCAAACAAAAGTTCCCGTCAAAATGATGTCCACTGAAGATAAGTTTCGTTATGGTGATTTTACAGATCTGCAGGCATCTGCGGTAGAGTTGCCCTACTCCGAATCCAACTTATCGATGCTTTTGATTTTACCCAATGAAAAAGACGGTTTGGCGGCCTTGGAAAGCAAATTAAGATTTTACGATTTTAATTCCATATCTCAAAGGCTAACAAGGGAAGACGTGGTGGTGATTCTGCCAAGATTTGAAATCGAATATGCAATTGATATGATTCCACAATTGAAAAAGGTAAGTGACTTATTCATAGTGCGGAAGTCTTTTGAGTAACAAGACTTACTTATGGAGGTACAATAGTTAAATATTTTATAGGGTTATTAAATACTAGCACAGTCTTAAAACATCTCGAGTGCCAGTGCCAGTGCCAGCACCGATTTATTTATATTGTATGACGTGACGACGAATTTGACAACTTGAATTAGGGTAAATGTAAAATATTTCTTAGAGACAGAGTGTATAATAAAATAGCAATAGCAATAAGTTGATGCTTATATCAAAAAAAAATATTTAATCGAAAAATACCGAGAGGTCGTATTTATCAATACCGTGCATTTTAAAATATCATTTAATTCAGAGCTGCTCACAGAGAGAGAGAGAGAGAACCGAGAGATATGTATAAGATTCATGGATGATAAAATTGGTACAATTGTACTTATTTTTGGCACAATTCAAACCTTAAAAGTACGTTGGTACCGCCGTGACTCATTTGGTACTATTTGAAAAATTTACGAAAAAGTGGCAAATTGCTACTTTAGTAGTTCCAACGGTAACGCTACCTGTGATCATAGTTTAACACATTTAATCTCTTCTGCTTTAAAACAGAGCTGTTCACAGAGAGAGAGAGAGAACCGAGAGAAATGTATAAGCGTATGTGTATTCATTAGAATTCAATCTTCTATCTCTTCTCATTCTTCCCCTGTCTTCACTCTCTATCTTCTCTCAACTTACAGGCGCACAAAGGGATCATAATACTGGACCCAAGTGAGCTGAACTCTAACTTTCTTTCCTTACCAGCGGCCTGCTAACCTAACCTAACCTATGTGTATTCATTTGTATAAAAAGCCTATTGATGTTTGGCACTCCAGCGCTTCTCTGAGCAGCCTGGATTTAATTTAATTTGTTTATGTTGATGTTTATCTTCCCTGAAGGAAATGTCGATGGTGAAAATATACTGAGTCGCTTTTGACTTTGTCACCAGTACTACTCTACAATTATCGCCCATACAATACTTTGTGCTATAGACATTTAGCCTGTGCTTGTCATTGAAAATCTATTAGTAATACCAAAACAATTAACTAGGTAGTGACTACATAGTTCTTATGTGAACATGAAGACATACCAACCAGACATTTACTGGTAGATTTCTATACCTAAAGTACACACAAATTAACTCATATTGACAAGTTGTTGAAAAATCCACCAGAAATACAACACACCTGTTTCCTCTCTCTTTTTTATACTGGCGAATAGAAGAGAAATTGTAGACAATGGAACTACTACTAGAATTTTAGTGATGACATTGGTCGCATTCATAAGACGTAACAGTTGCGCAACCGTTGAGTGTTTGTCTTAGAAACGCATAGTTGAGTATCTCCGCTCCACTCAACAGTTGAGTAATTTTCCATCATAAAATTTTTTCGCTACCTATAGTCAACACGTTGTGCTCAGCCTGAACAGCTGGTCAAATAGAGTTATTTTTTTTATATGCTTTGTTAGGTGGCAGCAACAAATATTTGTTAAGTTTTACATTACAAATGTGATGAAGTAACGAAATAAAGACATACAATTACATTATATACATCACGCCGTTTCTAAGAAGTAGCTGTTGGGGCCAACAGTTGCCAGCAGTTGCACAACTGTTGAGCTCAACAGCTACTTCTTATGAACGCGCCCATTGAGACATTTGGCCCCAGTCTGACTGCAGGGTTGCTTGTTGATTGACTCAACGGCGTTGAATCAACGCGGACAAGTGCTGTTGTTGTTGTTGTTGTTGTTTTTTTTTTGTTGCTCGTTTCGTATGCGTGTGAATTACAACAAAAGGCCGAAACATTTCGTAGCTTGTTTTTTTTAAGCAACGAAGTTATTTTTAAATTATATCAATTCAATGCGCACATGCAGAAGAGACATAAGAAATCATGTTTTGCGTATATTCATTATTTGCGTATCCAATAACGATTTTCTCTTTAGCTGAGTGGTAAGTACGTCAGTTTATTAGCCAAGAGATTGCCCGTTCGACACATTCCAAACACATTTAGTTTTAATCTCAGCAAAGCAAAAACAAACTAAAAGAGGTTAAAAAATGTGACATTCAAAATTAAATTCAGTCAACAACTTTTTTTTTTGTGTAAATGTTTAAATGTAATTATTTTTTTTTATTCACTAAATTTCTTTACTGGCAAAATTACAAATTATTGATAAGATATTTTATTAATTCAAATATTTATATCATTGAAAAAAAAATATTATTCTTTTACAATTTTTGTTATTGATATAGCGGATTTCTTTATCATAGGAAATTCAAAAATTAAAATAATTGAATTCTGGGATTTTGTTATCAAAAATTAAACTTATTTTTCTCTGTGTACTACATATACGCACTTTGGTGAAAGGTAATAAGATTCGGCACAGGCAAATAAAGCACTCTTGTTCATATTAAAATACTGCATCGAAAGTAACATTTTGTTGATTGGAAAACTCGTTGCTCAACTTTCGATGATGTATAATCAGCGAAAGTCGAAAATTTAATGCATTTTACAACAAAAAAGCGCAATCAAAAAATTCCTCTTTTTTGAGGTTGGCCAAATTAATTTTTTTTATCCAAACAAAACAATTTAAGGGTTCAAATAATATTTAAGACACATTTCTTAATTTAAGGAGTGTGCAAAAAATACTTGAAATACATGTCTACAACAAGAAGTATTTCTCGTATTCCATTTCATTTAAAAGTTATATACATCTGATGCTCATAATTAGTTTCCGCCAGAGTAGACAGACATTAGTGCTAATGAAGTAATAAATTTATCACTTTCAGCCAATAAAATTTTACTTTTAGCGTTTTCTTATCAATCAAAACTAACTAAAAATTGTCATTCTCACAAATTATTTGGACAACTACTAAACTTGTTCTCGACTAAAAAATGATTCCTTAATCAAAAATATTAAATAAAACGTTATTTCTTTTTTTTCCACTTTTAGATGGGCCTAAATGCTTTATTCAACGATGTTGGCCGTATAAATTTGTTTAAAAACCAAACCCAACCTTCGATAATCAGTCAATTTAAACACAAAACTTTTATAAAAGTTAACGAGGAGGGCACAAAAGCGGCTGCTATATCGGGTTTGTAAAAATTCAAAAAATAAAATGAAAGAGAAATTAAATATTTCATTAATTATTATAAATAAAATTTCTTTAATTTCAGCTGCCATTATAGAACCAACGCGGTCAATTACATCTTTTAAGAAGTACTTTGTGGCCGACCATCCATTTGTGTTCGTTATACGAGATTCCAATACCACGTTTTTTGTTGGGCATGTGGTAAAATTTTAGTTTAAGGAGCATTTTGTCAAATGAATAATACTTTTTTATTAAGTATATTTTATAGTGCTTTTTAATAAAAATAAAAATAAACATTTTGTAGTTCCAATAAAATAATTTATTTTGTACTTAAAAGCAAAATAAATTATTTCGAAATAAAAGCAAAATTTGTGAGTTAAAATAATAATAATTTTAGAAAATAAGCAAATGGAAATAACAGCATTTATTTTGACCAAAATCGGCTATTTGCAAATAATCGATTTTTGTCAAAAAAAAAAAAAAATGTGTCCATTACGCTTTTTAGACGGTTATGGCACTATAGTATGACATAAATATGTAACGTAACAGACACTCAACGGCTTTATTATTCCATAACATATATTTTATGAGATAATTATATTTTGACATTGTTATGCCACTACTATAAATAAATATGTTATGACATAACGTTTCTATGACACAATTATGTTTATATGATAAAGAGTGCCTATGTTACGACATAAGTATATCATGATGCACAATATATCTTGGCATATTTAGCCCAAACAAGTCATGCGTCGACCACATCAACACCATGACAATGCTTATTGAACAGTCAGCCGAACTAAACGCATCACTTTACATGACATCTTTAGATTTTGAAAAAGCATTCGATGCTATAAACCGTGAATTTGTTTGGAAATCCCTCAAGAGGAATTCCAGAGAAAATCGTAGATATTTACCGAAAATCGTATGTGGGAACAAACAACAGAGTGCTGCATGAAGGGGCTCTAAGTGAACAATTCCAATCCATCAGTGGAGTTAAACTAGCTTGTGGATTATCGCCTATACTTTTTATAACACCGCTTGATGTTATATTTGAAGCATCAGACCAACAATATCTCGGACTGAATTGCAAGCTAAACGAAAACCTTAGTGACCTGGCTTATGCAGATGATATCGTTCTACTGAGTAATAGTCAGAGCTTATCTCAAGTAAAGCAACTAAGGCTGGCCTCCGAATAAATATTACAAAAACAAAATACATGAAAATAAACTTCAGCAATACCATACCTCTGTCCATCAACAACAAAGCACTTGAAGAGGTAGAGATAAATTCGAATACCTTAGCAGTATGCTAATAAAAGATGTTGGCTTAATATCAGATGTCGAAAATAGGATACGCAAAGTACGTGTATCTTTTCGGGGTTTCAGTTGCATATGGAATGCCACAAACATTGTCTTGAAAAAATAAAAATTTGTATATTTAATGCCTCTGTGAAGTCCTGGCATGTCACAAACGCAGTAACATCAAAAGTTCAAACATTTACAAATAGATCTTTACGACGCATCCTCGGAATCAAGTGGCTCCGTATTGTATCTAACGAACATCTATGGCATATAACAGAACAAATGACAGCTGGAAAGGAGATACTAAAAGGGAAATGCGGGTGGATTGGGCACACTTTAAGAAAGCCGTCTTCTAAAATTGCCCACGCTGCATGCGAGTGGAATTCGCAAGGATCAAGAAGAATAGGTCGCCCTAGGATCGCATGGAGAAGAACAGTACAGAAAGAGACTCCCGTCAAACTATTTAATATGAATTAAGTTTTATCACTGAATTATAAACTAAAAATTTTATAATGTAAAGGAATAATTCGAGGGCTTCCAGTGTTCAAGGACTCCACTTACAACAGCTCGACAAGACAACCAACGGTTTGAAGAATACCAGTACCAGGGATGAAACGATACTAGTAAATACAAGTAAATACTCGATACTTTTTCTTAGAGACCAAGTACTTTTGGTATCGATAATCTACTACAGAGTACCAAGTAGGTATCGGTAAAAAGTACTCGTATCGGTCAAATATACTCATTCCCTATTGGCTACAAAAAAGTTGAACACGACGCCAGTTTAAAACAATTTTATTTGTTCGTGTTAAATGTAAATTTATATCTAAAATATATATTAGAGTAATGGTCTGTTTCCCAGCTGCTTAAGAAAACGTTCGACTTACAATTTATATTGAAAACAAAAAAAAAAAATTCTTATTTTATTGTTGTTTTCAATATAAATTGTAAGTCACACGTTTCCTTTCACAGGTGGGAAACAGACCGTAAGTTCGTGAAAATGGGACAACCCAAATCAAATATTTTATAAAAAAGACGATAAAATTGCAAGCTGCAAAAATTTTTTTAAAAACGTGCGTTATTGCGGAAACAAAACGAACTTGCACAAACATTTAAAATGTCATCTCGAGTAGCGTGACCGTTTGGCCGACTAAAGTGGCAAATTGCCACTTTTTCGACTGCCTTGCCACTTTTTCGAGTGCATTTGCCACTTTTTGTCTCCATTTTTTTAGAGTGAATTATATAAAAATACATTAAAAATAAAAAGTTTAGTGTAGTTTTCTCGTTTTATTTAATTTTGCCCCTTTTTTTGATAAATCCCCTTTTTGGTGCCACTTTTTGAAAAATGTCATCGGTCACCCTGATCTCGACTATATCTTCTGCTGTAGTCGAGCCCAAACGTGGTGATTTTTCCATTTTGTTTGGCGTCTAAGTTTTTTATTTGGCGACATGTCGATTTTGCTGGCGATAAATTAATTTATTGGCGAAAGCAAAATTTGTTGAAGAAGTATTTTCATAAATAAATTCTACCAAAACTCGTCTGCAAGAAATTTAAACAATTAGTTTTTTCTTATATTAATCGCTTCCGACATCGGAAGCTTTTGTCGGAAGGTTTTAGTCTTTAAAAATTCTTTACGAATTAGGAGCATTTGGTTTGGTGGGTATTTTATTTTGTTTTCACTACTTTAAATCATGTGAAAAGCTTGACCGATACAAGTAAGTATCGATGCTTTTTATTCGATACTGAGTATGTACCGATACTTTTGAACCGATGCCAATGTATCAAGTAAAAGTATCGATACCTTAGTGGTATCGTTTCATTCCTAGAGAATACTTAAGAACTTCATAGTAGAAATATTTCTGACAATTTATAAAATCATCCATACGACATGAGCTGTTGCAAACAAATTGGTTTATTCCATTTAATAGATCGTCAATGTCTCTGGGCAAACCGTTACTTTTATTCTATAGAACCGAATAGTTATCAGTCTCAAATTCTACTAAGAGTCTGAACACAATGTAACGTTTTTTTATTGCGGTGCGGATTTCCATACGATTTTGAAGTAAAAATCCGCAGTGCGGGACGGAATAACATTAAAATCTATTTTATTTTCATTGCGGACTTTCTTATTCTCTCAATTTTGTCTTGCTTACGATGCCGTAGTTTTGAATAATTGGCTGTGTTCACAACATTATTGTAAGCAAAAAACATGAGTTTGAAATTCAAACATTTTTGTCATAAACTATAAAAGTTTAAAAAACAAATCAAATATATCTGCGAATGTATAAAATGTTAATCATTTTTTGTTTTTAGTTATAAAGATGTATGCACAAAAAAAATTAATAAAAATTTAAACAAACAATGACAAGTATTGCCGGCGCCGTCTTCCGTTGTAGACAAAAAATCGCACCGCACCGCAAACATTGTGTTTAGACTCTAAGTCATGTTTTAGATTTGGCAGTTTTCCTTTAAGCAGTTCTCTTCAATTTTTTTTTTGTACACAGACGGTTTCTTGTTAAATTTTCCTATTGTTTTAATGCAGCGAATGAAATAACAAAAGAGAATTGAAGTAAGTTTTCTGTACAAGCAAGTCAGTACTCCTCTTCTTTGTTATTTCCCCTCTCTTTCAAAAAATCACAATTGCTTCAAGAAAAACTGTCGAGTCTAAAACATGAGTAAGTTTTCAATACTTAAAAACGTTAAAACTACAAGAAGAGTACTTACTATTGCAATAAGAAAAGTTTTAATTTTAAAGAACAAAAAGTGCCAGAAAAGGAGCGAGAGTGCCACAGTGCCAGCCAACATCCAATAGTGCCAAAAATGGCACAATTGTGCCACATTTCCCATCACTGATTGGATTTATCAACGGTTAGTGTCGGCAGAGTGAGTCTCATGTGTGACGAGCAGCAGAAAAAGAGATGTCACGTGAATACTTGCATAAAAATAGAACATGTGAATATTAAACAATTTTAAGTGAAAGGTGTCATTTATGGAAAAACAAATTTTTGACCCAGAGGAATAAGTTGTGCCATCAGTTCAAGTTTGGTCACACTTTCAGATCCATCCATTTATTACTGTTTGACTTTACTAATTCAGCGAAACATAAAATTTTTGATTAACATATAAATATATATTTAATAGAAATGATAAACAAAATCCCTACTTGCTGGTAATATGCGAAACGACTAAATTAATTAGTTCCTGTTATTTTATGCTTTTTATGCATAAGTTCAATTTTTTATTTTTATATTTCTTTAAAAAAAACACCAAAAAATAAATAAAAAAAACACTTTGATTTAAAATAAACAATACAAATTTGCAGACAGTGCTTTGGGTCAACCAACAAGAAGAGATAAGCAGCACTAAAACACTTAAATAACAAGTTCTTTCATCCGAACTCTTTTAAAATTAAATTAAATAATATTTTAAAATGCGCGGAAAAATAATGACAAATATTATTAAAATTAAATTTGAACATAATTCTTGTCTATTTTTTCCTGTGAACACACGCACACATACGCAGAGTGCGGACAGAGGAAAATATCGCGGCTGTACCCGCCAATGTTGTTAATGACCGTGAATTATAGATTCGGAAGCATTCGCAGCAATTGTGCCTTTCGTCAAGTATAAAAGGAAATACATTCAAACAACACTAATCAGTATTGATTTCAAGCTTCGCAAATCATCAGGTTTTAAAACGGAACTAAAAATACTAAATATACATTTTAATTCGTAGTTCGATTTAAAAATCAAAACGGACTAAAAATGTGGAGACTTTGTAAGATTAAATTGCATAATTCTATATGAAAAAAAAGAAAATAAATATTTAAGCAGCTCTGGATTGAAGAACATTTCACTGGTTATCGTAATTATTTCTTAAGTGGTTGACTCTGATCTGCCGCGGATTACCGTATAATCATGCAGTTCTTTTCTGAGATTACTTTAGCAACCAAGTTGCTACTTCCTATGTGAAGGCATAGGTCCTCTAGAGTCAGTCACAAAACTTTTTTAAAATACTGCTGATAACATCCTGGGCATATGGTCAAGTTACTCCGACCATATTTGTGCAACACCATATTATGCGAATTTACTTTGTATAATATCCATAAATAATTAAATAAATAAATAAATAAATAAATAAATAAAAAATAAATAATAAATTTTTATGTATCATTAAAGATGTGCTGATCTTGGCACTGTTGACACAACAAGGTGCCTTTATGGCAACAAACACTCATGAAAGAGAAGGTAGTGACAGAGGCACTTATTCCGAAGATAACTACAATACATATTTGACCAGTGGAAGCAACAACAACAACATTAGAAACAAATACACACCTCAATTGCCCACTTTTGCATCGAATATAAATTCAAGAGACTCATTTGAAAATGAAAATACTCATAATGGAAACAATTTATTCATACAGTCACCAGTATATGATAGGAATCTTGTAACCACAGAAGAAGACTCTACAGCAGCGAAAGTTCCATCAGGGGATTCTTTTAATGCAAAACTTTTCGACGTCATGTTCTCCAAAGCCCAAACTGAGAATCTCGTTTATTCTCCCATTTCGTTGCAAACAATTTTGGCATTCATTTTTACCATGTCTGAGGGAAAACTTTATGAAGAAATGACTCAACTGTTGGCCATTTCCAATAATCGCACTTATGTGGCCAAAGTTTTTGAAAATATTTTGCAGTCAGCTGCTGCAAATGCACCCCCTACAAAACTTGTCATGGCCAACAAATTATACTATGACCACCGCTGTGGCCCACTCGACCATAATGTACAAAATTTCGCCAAGAAATCATTCGACAGTGAAATGGAAGAAATTGATTTTGTTGCTGCCGAAAAGGCTGCCAATATCATCAATTCCTGGGTGAGTGAAAAAACTCACAACCTTATCAAAGACATCGTTACACCAGCCACCCTTAATGCTGACACTAGTGCTCTGTTGCTGAACTCCATTTATTTTAAAGGCGAATGGTTGACGAAATTTAACTCGCCCCTTACAGAAATTCAAGAATTCTTTTTAACGGATCAAACAAAAGTTCCCGTCAACATGATGTCCACTGAAGATAAGTTTCGTTATGGTGATTTTACAGATCTGCAGGCATCTGCGGTAGAGTTGCCCTACGAAGCTTCAAACTTATCGATGCTTTTGATTTTACCCAAAGAAAAAGACGGTTTGGCGGCCTTGGAAAGCAAGTTAAGATTTTACGATTTTAATTCCATATCTCAAAGGCTAAAAAGCGAAGACGTGACTGTGAAGCTGCCAAGATTTGAAATCGAATATGAAATTGATATGATTCATCAATTGCAAAAAGTAAGTGACTTATTCATAGTGCGGAAGTATTCTGAGTGACAAGACTTACTTGTGGAGGCACAATACTAAAACTATATTATAGAGTTATTTAACGGTTTTAAAACATCTCGAGTGCCAGTGCCAGCACCGATTTTTTTATATTGTATGACGTGACGACGAATTTGACAACTTGAATTAGGGTGAATGTAAAATATTTCTTAGATACAGAGTGTATAATAAAATAGGCAACTTATTGCTTATATCAACAAAAAAAAAATATTTAATCGAAAAATACCGAGAGGTCGCTTACTAAAAATTGCACTGGAGCAAAAATATGTATGTTTATATGTGGATCTGTATGTATTTATCTCTATACTACATAAACGAACTTTGGTGAAGGGTATATAAGATTCGGAACAGCCGAATATAGAACTCTTACTTGTTCATATTAAAATACTGCGTCGAAAGTAATAGAAAACTCGTTGCTTAACGCCAAATTTTCTATGACATTCGAATTTCGATGATGTATAATCAGCAAAAGTCAAAACTTTAATGCATTTTCCTATAAGCGCCATCAAAAAATGCTTCTTTTTTGAGGTTTCTTAAATCAAGATTTTTATATCAGAACAAAACTATTTAAGAGTTCAAATAATATTTAAAACACATTTCTTAATTCAAGGAGTGTGAAAAAATACTTAAAATACATATCTACAACAAGAAGCATTTTTCGTATTCCATTTCATTTAAAAGTCATATTCATGTGATGCTCATAATTAATTTCCGCACCAATAATTTTCAGCCAATACTATTTTTCTTTCAGAATTTTTTTAATAAGACCGAATCAGTCAATCAACAGCAAAAATTGTCATTCTCACAAATTATTTGGACAAATACTAAACTTGATCCCGACTTAAAAATGATTCCTTAATCAAAAACAGTGTTCCTAGTTTAGGGGATTTGTCCCCAAATTGGAGATTTTTTTAGCGATTGGGGATGAAAATTTCGTATTGGGGATCTGGGGATTTGTTAGGGATGTAACCAAATTTGAGGGGATTTTTGGGGGATTTTTTTTTATAACTGATGGTCAAACAAGAGTGATTTTTAAACTAAGAAATATGCGGTTGGCAAGACTAAAAATGTGTGTTCCTATTCATAGCGCATGGTTTCTAATAAAAACGAAGTATGAAGGCAGATTAACCAATAATGAAAATAAAAAATACGCAACAAAATGCTAAACGACTTTTTTGAAGCACTTCTTAGAATAAAAACACACTTTAAAAATAATTCAATTTGTTGTGACAAATTTAAACCTTCTGCCAAATGCTAAAGCTTTTTAATAAAAGTACAATGGACAACAAAGTTTCTGAGGAGATTTCGATTCTAGTTTTTTAAATGGTACACGTTGGTTAAAAATTTTTTGATACTTGTGTATATTAAACTATGTGTATTTTTTCTTTACCAGTTTTATAAGTACGAATTAAATTTATATGAACATAATTATACTTGTAGCTATCGATTTAACTAAATCTTATTAGACAAATATGTTATTTTTGTCATTATTTTTCAGATAAAATTAAAAAAAGAAATAAAAAATATTATTTTTTTCACAATAGAAAAAACTTTGTTAAGAAAATCAATTTGGGGATTTTTGGGGATGAGAAATCAAAAATTAAGGATAAGTTCTAAAAAAATGGCAACACTGATAAAAAATATTAAATAAATCGTTATTTCTTTCTCCACTTTTAGATGGGCCTACATGCTTTATTCAATAATGTTGGCAGCATCAATTTGTTTAAAAACCAAAACAAACCTTTGAAAATCGATCAATTTACACACAAAAGTGTTATAAAAGTTAATGAGGTGGGCACAGAAGCGGCTGCTATAACGGGTTTGTAAAAATACAAATAATAAAATAAATGAGAAATGAAATATTTCATTAATTATTATAAATAAAATATTTTAATTTCAGCTTTCAAGTTCGCACATTCGGCAGGCAACCTCTTTATGAAGTACTTTGTGGCCGACCATCCGTTTGTGTTCGTTATACGAGATTCCAATACCACCTTTTTTGTTGGGCATGTGGTAAAATTTTAGTTTA
This sequence comes from Tachina fera, assembly GCA_905220375.1. Lineage (NCBI taxonomy): Eukaryota > Metazoa > Arthropoda > Insecta > Diptera > Tachinidae > Tachina > Tachina fera. Next base: position 93,392,028 of record LR999967.1, on the reverse strand, counting down.
AGGAGCATTTTGTCAAATGAATAATACTTGTTTTATTAAGTATATTTTATAGTGCTTTTTAATAAAAATAAAAATCATTTTGTACTCCCAATGAAATAATATATTTTGTACTTAAAAGCCAAAATAAATTATTTCCAAATAAAAGCAAAAGTTGTGAGTTTAAATAAGAATAATTTTAGAAAAGAAAGAAATCGAAATAACGGCATTTGTTTTGACCAAAACCGGCTATTTGCGATTGTAAATAATCGATTTTTGTCTAAAAACGAGGTCCAAAAAAATGGGTCTGTTACGCTTTTTTAGGCGGTTATGGCACTATAGTATAACATAAATATGTAACGTAACAGACAGACACTTGAGGGCGCACACTGGACCATTTCGCGAGATGGCGGTCAAAAATCTATAACTTTTGACTGGATTGGAATTTTGCATTGCGTTTTTTTGTTCACTAGGTGATACCATGGGCTTTAAGTTTAATATATGAACCTTTAAAATCGACCGGTTAGAAAAGTAGTTATGATAGGTTTAAAATGCATTTTAAGTTTTAGCTGAGTTTTGGTACAAAAGCGAGGTATTAAAACTTTTTTAAAAGATTTGTTTTACACAAAGTCTTATATTTTGTGTCACATTTACAACTTATACTTATTAAAAACTGCAATTCTTTCAGAAAGTGCCAAACTTTGGCCCCGTGAAATTTTGTAGAACGAAGGGCCAAAGGTAGGTTTTTGAAGAAATTTGAGTTATAAATTAGCTTATCAAGAAGTGAACATCCAAAATACAAACATTGTTATAAATTTTCCTTAGATAAAGAAGTTTTAATGAAGAAGACGTAGGTTTCTATATAAATCAAAAAAAAAATTATAAATATTATACGCAAAAAGCTTCCAAAAAATCCTACTTTAAAAAGAGGTAGATCTGCAACACTTATGTTTTAGGGTATTTTAAATACCTTAAGAAAACTTGTATCGTTAATTAACCTTTTGTTTCGTTCGATAAGAAATAATTTATTATAAGCAATTTTATGACAATCTTATGAGAATCTTACGACAATCTTAATTGCGAATGGTTAATGTTCAAAACTTGAATATAAAAAACAACAACTGCTTTCCTTGCATAATATCAGTAAAGATTGTTTCTACAAATACTTTTTAACAAATTAACTTTCAACATTCGAACTATGTTTGCAATTTTCTCACAAGCTGGCATAGTGAAGGAAATATTTGGGCTTGTAGCAGGCTTTAAATAGTGAAGTCAACTCAGCCTTGTTTTGATGCATTGCTAAAATATATTTCAGTTGAACTTCTAGCTTGGATAAGATAAAATTAACTCGGGTAACTATAATTTAGCATTCTTATTGAAAAACTAAAAAAGTTGTCGATTTTTCTCGGAAAATGGTAGAGTTGAGTGAGATACACAAAAGTGGTAGAGTTGGCATCACTGCACACAGGATACAATAATACAGGTAGCCGCGAATCTACAACAAATGTACAACAATAAAACCACACTGATTTTTATTGGTGTTTTGTGATGACAACTGTCGAAAAACCAATAAAAGACAAGAGACGTGTACTTGAGTTTTCTCTTGGCTTTGTAAAGCTTCTTGGTATTAGTAAAGCTTTAATAGGCACTGTGCGCGTGTGTTGGGAAAACATAAACAACATTTGGCAGATCACATCACGAAACAAGCAAAACAGTTGGCGCTTCGCGGTTACCTATATTATTGTATCATGCGTGCACCTCTGAAGCTAGTCACAAAAATATTTTGCATACATTTTTTCCGGAGTTTCCATTTTAATTTTAATTTAATAATCATAATAAATTCAGTGAAGTGCGACTTTGACCCGCGCACGAAGGGTTTCATACTGACACGAGATATAAAATTGAATACGAACTTTAGCCAATATAAACTATAGTTTGGGCATTTTTTCCGTTTTTGGGTTTTTTTCGGTTTTGGGGTTTTTTGACTTTATTGGCGCTTTCTGAGTTTTGGCACTTTTTTTCTTGTTTTGGCGTTTAAAGTTCTTTTAATTTTTGCGATTTTTATGATTTTGGCGTTTTTTTTATTTTGGCGATTTTTTTAATTTTGGCGTTTTTTTCATTCAGGTGATTTTTTTTGGGTTTTGGCGATTTTTTAGTTTTGGCACTTTTTTTCTCTTTTTGAGCATTTTTTTTGGTTTTTGGGGTTTTTTTAATTTGACGATTTTTTTTCGTTTTGGCGATTTTTATTTATTTTGGCGTTTTTTTATTTTGGCGATTTTTTTAATTTTGGCGTTTTTTTCATTCAGGTGATTTTTTTTGGGTTTTGGCGATTTTTTAGTTTTGGCACTTTTTTTCTCGTTTTGAGCATTTTTTTTGGTTTTTGGGGTTTTTTTAATTTGACGATTTTTTTTCGTTTTGGCGATTTTTATTTATTTTGGCGATTTTTTTTAATTTTGGCGATTTTTTTATTTTGGAGATTTTTTTTCATACAATTAATTATTTTGGTTTTGGCGCCTTTTTCGCGTTTGACGGTTTTTTTCGGTTTTGTCGTTTTTTTAATTTTAGCGATTTTTTGCTTTTGTGCGATTTTTTCGAATTTCGCGATTTATTTTAGTGTTAGAATTTTTTTTTAGTTTTGGCGATTTTTTTAATTTTTGGCAATTTTTTAATTTTTGGCGATTTTTTTTTGTTTGGCGATTTTATAATTTTTGGATTTTTTAGTTTTACCGTTTTTGCAAATTTCAAGCGGTTACCTCTTACGGTTTCCAAGATATAGCAAGTTGTCAAAATTACATAGTCAAAATTGCATTAACTGATGGACCACCCTTTAATTTAAATTTTTTAATATTTTAGTGTTTATTGTTGTAGTCTATATAAAAATACACTAATTTTACAAATTTCAAGTGTCAATATACATAAGTATATACAATTGTATGTATATTACATGGGACTTTAACATTTTTCGTTGCTCGTTTTGGAACACCCTTTAATTTTTAATTCTCATGTATATGTTGTTGTAGTGGCCAAGGTTCTACATATTCTGTCCCAATTTTAGGTCCGTAGCTCTTATAGTTCCTGAGAAAATACCGTGTGACGGACAGACGGACAGCGTAACGAAAACAATAGGGTTCCTTTTTTCACTTTTGGTGTACGGAACCCTAAAAAAACAAAACAAAAAATCCCTAATTGCGGTATCCTTTTTAATTTTGTAGTTTTACCTGACGAGTGCTTGTTACAGCCTTTATAATCATGATAAATCAATTAAAATAGTAAAGTATATTTGTGACCTGAATTATATAAATTTACTTTATTTTAAGTGACAAGATACTTTTGTATCCAACTGTACATGATTTAGAAAATCGCATATCCATCTAAAAAACTAAAATACTTACAAAAACAGCGGTACAGAAAAATCATTTTTATAACTATTTTACTAAAATTTTGCAAAAAAATTTGACCTTGTGTCAGAAAAATAATTCTGGTAGTCATGGTCGGATCGTGCCGTGTGTACAATGGGGCATAAGCGTTTAGAAGAAAGTCTCAGCTACAAAACAGTGCTAATCTTTTTTTTTTGTTCCCTTCTGACCTGTGGAAGTTATGATCTGTTAAGTAGAAGATTTTTGGAATATTTGGACCTTTTTAAAATAACAAAAAAAAATGATTTCTAAAAATTATAAACACTTTACTTTTCTCGTACAAAATTTATTTCGATTGAATATCTTATAAAACCAAAAAGTTATATATGTTTGAAAATCAAAAGCTTACTACGAATAATCTAATTTTAACAAAATACTGAAAATGTCCGTTTTGAGTCACCCTGTTCACTGTGATATAGTTGAAATAAATTTTTAGGATTTTGGCTCCCGAGGTTTACTAGTGTCTACTTTCGAATGAACATTAATTAACATTTTTCAATCAATGACCATAAAAAAAATATTTTTGGCCGCCATTTCGTAAAATGGTCAACAGTGCGGCGTTATTATTCCATAACATATATTTTATGAGATAATTATATTCTGACATTATTATCCCACTACGTATATAAATAAACATATTATGACATAACATTTCTATAACATAATTATGTTTATATGATAAAGAGTGCCTATGTTACGACATAAATATATCATGATGCACAATATATCATGGCATAAATTGTTCATTAAATACACATGTAATGACCCAGCTTAATTGTAGCATAAATGTGTTATAATATATACACGTGAAAGTACAATTATTATGTCATGACCAAGGCAAGTTTAAAATGGCTGGCAAACAACAAGAAAAAATGACACAAAAGATGGCAAAACTGCCACAAAGTAAAACAGGGGTTTCTTCGGAATTATTGCTTAAATTTTAAAGAATTAGTTATTTAATTGTTTAAACAATAAATCCCAACAAATAGTTTGGCTGAAATTCAAGCGGACCTACATTTGAAACACAGTTGAATTCAATATCGAATCTAGTAAAATTAACCACTGAATCACAGTCGAACAAAACAGTACCTTTGCAGTGTAATTCCAGGCTTCAATAACAGTTTGATTCAAGTTGAACCGAACCTGATTTTACCGTTGAATTCAAGCATGGAATTTCAGTGTTATTCAAGCAATGTTACAACAGTATTTAAATAGTGTTTTAACATAATTTTAACAATAATTTTCAAACCATTTTCTGCCACATTTTTTAACCCATTTCCTCTTGTAAAAATAAAATATTTTATAAAAATAGTACAAAATAGGACTGGAAGGAGGATGGATTTCAAATGTAATTTAAACTTGGATTCACATTGAAAATTCAACATTAAAATTCACAAAAAATTTGTGCTTATTGGGATGGTTCAAAGTGCTGAAAAACATTGTTATATGAAAGTAAATAACATAATTAATTGTGAAAGTGATCTAAGTCATATGAGTTTTTGTTTCAAAATATGAAGTTAATCTTAAGAAACCTTCAATAAATATTTAATAAATATTATATAACTCGATGCTAGTAGGACTCTAAATCAAAATTTTGCATAATACAAACATCATTTTTGATTTGTTCATATGTAATCTATTAAATATTTCGATCAATGAGATATATAGCTTAGACAACTTTCGTAATTAATGGCACAAATACATACAAACATATATGTAAGTGAACATAAATATAACATGACAGTTAATAAAAACAAACATAAAATACATCAAAATAGATTATTAGATTTTTCTTTAAAAACGTCCATACAATTGAGTTTTCCATCTAAATGTATTATGTTGTGTTGTTGTTGTGGATGTTGTACTCTCGTCGGTGTGAACGCACAAAAGGCACTTGATAAAAGTTTGCACATTGTGCATATGGCTTGGACGTAGCTGATCTACAACAATTTTATTGAAAACCAAGAAAAAAGAGAATAATGATTTCAATAAAGTACTTTAAGATATTAATTTATTTGACAAACAAAATTGTAAAATTTGCTATAAAAATCGCTATTTTCACAAATGCCAAAGTGAAAGCAGCTGTATTGTAATACCTGATTTACATTAAGCATTTTTTCATGAAATTAGTTGCATGAAAATTTCTTATTTTTCAATAGAAGGCCTGGAAGAGAAATTTATGTCAAAAATGTTGCCAAAAATGCATCAGATATTCATTCGACGTCCTGCTTCAAATAACATTATCTCTTATATCGCTACAATTAGCAAATACAAGAAGTTGCGAGCAACAAAATTCATAAAATTTCCTGAAAATATGCTTAATGTAAATCAGTTATAAGTGTAAAATAGTCGATTATTTCTTTTATTATTTCCCGCTGATCCCGCACCAAAAATTCCGGGAAATCGGGAAATTTTAAAAGCGTAAAAGACCCTAATTAACATACATACATACATATATGTATTTAATAGAAATGAAAAGCAAAATCCCTACTTGCTGGTAATATGCTGAACGACTAAATTAATTAGTTCCTGTTATTTTATTATTTGTTTAACAAAACACCAAAAAATAAATAAAAAAACAATATGATTTAAAATAAACGTTGGGTCAACCAACAAGAAGAGATAAGCAGCACTAACACACTTAAATAACAAATTCTTTCATCCGAACTCTTTTAAAATTAAATTAAATGATATTTTAAAATGCGCGGTAACTTAATGACAAATATTATTGAAATTGAATTTGAACATAATTCTTGTCTGTTTTTTCCTGTGACCACACACACATGCATACGCAGAGTGCGGACAGCTTACAGCTGTACTCGTCAGTGTTCTTGATGACCGTGAATTATAGATTCGGCACCATTCGCAGAAATTGGGCCTTTCGTCAAGTATAAAAGAAAATACATTCAAACAACACTAATCAGTATTGACTTCAAGCTTCGCAGATCATCAGGTTTTAAAACGGAACTAAAAATACTAAATATACATTTTAATTCGTAGTTCGATTTTACAATCAAAACGGACTAAAAATGTGGAGACTTTGTAAGATTAAATTGCATAATTCTATATGAAAAAAAAGAAATTAAATATTTAAGCATCTCTCGTAATTATTTCTTAAGCGGTTGACTGATCTGCCACGGATTACTGAATAATCATGCGGTCCTTTTGTGTAATTTTTTTAACAACCAAGTTATTACTTCCTATGTGAAGGCATAGGTCGTGTACAAACAGTCACAAAACTTTTTTAAAATACTCTTGATAACATCTTGGGCATATGGTCTAGTTTCGGGCTGCCATAAGTATGAGCCCGTCAACAAGGACACTCAAACAAACCACAATTGAATCAAAGTTGCTCTCATTTAAATTTATTGTAGTTGCTGGTAGCTTTTCTTGTATAAAAAAACCAGCACAATTTAAGATTGGAGCAGGACACCAGGACAATTGTTCTAAATCTAGGACAAATCCTGTAAAACCAGGTCGTATGGCAGCCCTAGTCTAGTTACTCTGCCCATATTTGTGCAACACCATATTATGCAAAAAAATACTTTGCATAATATGTATAAATAAACAAATAGTTACATAAAAAAATAAACATATAATAACTACCTTATTCACAAAATATATTTCGGTTTAATAAGAGATTTATAAAACAGATTTTCTATGGAAATTTGATTAATAAACCTTTTAGAAATCTGAAATATTTTTTATGAACGAAGCCCTTAATATTTATATATTATTAAAGATGTGATCATTTTGGCACTGTGGACACAAACATTAAATGCCCAGCAAGGTGCCTTTATGCCAACAAACACTCATGGAGGAGAAGGAGGTGACAGAAGCACTTATTCCGAATATAATTACAATACACATTTGACCAGTGGAAGTAGCAAGAACAACAACATTAGAAGCACATACACACCTCAATGGCCCACTTTTATATCGAATATAAATTCAAGAGACTCATTTGGATATGATCCAACCTATCTCTCGCAAGAAACAGAGTCAGATCAACTTGCAGTTGACCCGAATGAAATTAATCATAATGGAAACAATTTATTCATACAGTCACCAGTATCTGATATGAATTTTGTAACCACAGAAGCAGTCTCTACAGCAGACAACATTCCATCAAGGGATTCTTTTAATGCAAAACTTTTCGACATCATGTTCTCCAAAGCCCAAACTGAGAATCTCGTTTATTCTCCCATTTCGTTGCAAACAATTTTGGCATTCATTTTTACCATGTCTGAGGGCAAACTTTATGAAGAGTTGACTCAACTGTTGGCCATTTCCAATAATCGCACTCATGTGGCCAAAGTATTTGAAAATATTTTACAAGCAGCTGCTGCAAATGCACCCCCTACAACACTTATCATGGCCAATAAATTATACTATGACTACCGCTGTGGCACACTCGACCATAATGTACAAAATTTCGCCAAGAAATCATTCGACAGTGAAATGGAACAAATGGATTTTCTTGCTGCCGAAAAGGCTGCCAATATCATCAATTCCTGGGTGAGTGAAAAAACTCACAATCTTATTAAAGAGATTGTTACACCGGACACCCTTGGTGCTGACACTAGTGCTCTGTTGCTGAACGCCATTTACTTTAAAGGCGAATGGTTAATGAAGTTTAACTCGCCCCTTACAGAAACTCAAGAATTCTTTTTAACAGAGCAAACAAAAGTTTCCGTCAACATGATGTCCAATGAAGATAAGTTTCGTTATGGTGATTTTACAGATTTGCAGGCATCTGCAGTGGAGTTGCCCTACGCCGAATCCAACTTATCGATGCTTTTGATTTTACCCAAAGAAAAAGACGGTTTGGCGGCCTTGGAAAGCAAATTAAGATTTTACGATTTTAATTCCATATCTCAAAGGCTAAAAAGCGAAGACGTGACTGTGAAGCTGCCAAGATTTGAAATCGAATATGAAATTGATATGATTCCACAATTGCAAAAGGTAAGTGACTTATTCATAGTGCGGAAGTCTTTTGAGTGACAAGACTTACTTATGGAGGTACAATAGTTAAATATTTTATAGGGTTATTAAATACTAGCACAGTTTTAAAACATCTCGAGTGCCAGTGCCAGCACCGATTTATTTATATTGTATGACGTGATGACGAATTTGACAACTTGAATTAGGGTAAATGTAAAATATTTCTTAGACACAGAGTGTATAATAAAATTGTCAACTATTGTTAATATGAAAAAAAAAAATATTTAATCGAAAAATACGGAGAGGTTGCTTACTAAAAATTGCACTAGAGCAAAAATATGTATGTTTATACACTTATCCCTCGATTAACACTATAATTTTTTTACACGATTTCACTTTTGCACGATTATTTTGGGTATCGTGTAAATTGAGAGATTTATGAATTACCTCAATTTACACGATTTTTTATGTGTTTTATTGAATATGTTTGTCTCTATTAGGACGTTCGAGTCATTTCTTACCATATTTATTAAATCAATGTGTTCTAACATCAATTTTTATAATAACTTCTATTTCTAATAACTAAGATTCTTGTGGCAACACCGAAAAATACATATATAATTTCTTAATAAAATCAAGTTTTTACGCGATTCTGCCTTTATTTTCGTTTTACACGATTTTTCACACAAAAATTTAAAATTTCGTTTTACACAACTTTCTAAGGAACGTATCTAACGTGTAATTGAAGGGTTGGGTGTATGTGAATCTGTATGTATTTATCTCTATACTTTATAAACGCACTTTGGTGAAGAGTATATAAGATTCGGCACAGCCGAATATAGAACTCTTAGTTGCTCATATTAAAATACTGCGTCGAAAGTAAAATTCTATTGAATACAAAACTCTTTGCTCAAAATAATGTACGACATTTAAATTTCAATGATGTACAATCAGCGAAAGTCGAAACTTTAATGCATTTTACTATAAGCGCCATCAAAAAATGCTTCTTTTTTGAAGTTGATTAAATAAAGATTTTTATATCAAATAATATTTAAGACACATTTCTTAATTCAAGGAGTGTGCAAAAATACTCGAAATACTTGTCTATGAACAAGAAGCATTTCTCGTATTCCATTTCATTTAAAAGCCATTTTCATCTGATGCTCATAATTAATTTCCGCGAGACTAGACAGACATGAGTGCTGATGAAGTAAAAATTTATCATTTTCAGCCAGTACTATTTTACTTTTAGCGTTTTGTTTAATAAAACCAAATCAATCAATCAAAAACCAAAAATTGTCATTCTTACAAATTATTTGGACAAATACTCAACACGGTTGCCAGAAATGCAAATTTATCTAGATTTTGCAGATTTTTTAACTCCAAAAAGACGAAATCCAGATTTGAAGATTTTTGGCGTAAAAATTTTTCCACTCCAATTATATTGCATATTTTTAAATTTTTCCTATTAATGTTACAACTTTTTGTTTTTTTATGTGTGAACGACTCATAGTTTACAGAGTTACAATTTTCGAATTTAGAAGACATCATTAAAGAAAAAGAAGTAACTTTGGCAAGTTTCTGGTGTAGAATATCTGATATAAAACGAGCTCATTCTGATTATGATTTTGCAGCCCTAAGTTAAATTAAAATCTAATGTCTTTACTACATTCATTTGCAGATTTAATATTTGAATAAAACAAAGCTTCGAAGTCCTTTGGATCAGGGTTACCGCTAGGAATTTTAGAAAAGTCGCACAAAAGTCGTTTTGCAAAAATGTCGTTTTGTAAAAAAGTCGTTTGTCGTTTTCTTAAAACTTTAACTTTCATTAATGAAAAGCATAACAAAATAAAAAAACAATTGAAACACAACAAAAAGCTTATTGCAGAATCCATTTTTATCATATCTCATAACATATACAGTTGCATTATACATGCTTATACGTATATATATGTATGTACATGTTTTCATGTACACTGAAAAAATTTACTTAAGTCGTACTATGCTGCCAATGTCAAAAGAGTAGTTAAGTTAAAGTTAAGATATTTTTGCTTTTTATTCTATTCGTTTGATCATGCCACCATATTTCATATATTTTAAGTGAAATTATTTATACTTCAAGACATACATACATATGTATATACTACTTTTTGGAAATTTCATTTCTACATTTAAAAGTAAGTTCATCACAGGGAATCTGATATATCGTTGTCTATTATAATTTAAAGCTGACAGCGTTGAGTTGCAGGTTTTTACTTTTAATTTATTAGTTATAAAATTTTTTTTTAAGCAAAGCTAATTCCGTAAATATCCTTACTGCAGTGTTACCTAGACTGGTTTTTCCAGCGAATTCTTTAAATTACCAATCTTATGCCAAAATTTTCAAAATTTTTAACTTAAAAAAATTTTTTATAATGTTTATTATTTGATTTACCTACCTTCTAATATTTTGTACTCACTTATGAAATCTTCAGGCTTAAGCATTAAACACATTCACCGCAGCAGGCTACATGGCTACACGACTACCGCAGTACCGCAGGCACCAAATGTTGCCTGGTAGCCAGCTATTGAATCATTTTGAAGACGGCAGCAGCACCATAAATATATGTTTCAGTGGTGCCGCTTTCAAATAGATATTTCACAATTATAAAAATAAAATAATTTATTCAAAAATATGCGAATTTTACTATTTATATGTTTAGTAATTTCTTCACTACGTTTAGCAATTTTGCGTTAATATGCGATTTTTTTTTCTCGCGTTTTTCGCGTTTCTTTCCAAACTTTTTATATTTTTAATGGCTTTTGCGATTTCTAATAAATGTTAGCGCTTGCTGCCGATTTTTAAACAATATTAGACTTTATTGTGTTTATGTTTTGTGACCAATTTCGTTTGTTTATGTTTTTTATTGTCTTTCACGTTGGCTATTTATGGTCAGATTTCTTGATTCTTAGGATGCAAATAAAACCAATTTATTTCATCTTTTTTCTGAACGTTTTGTCGGCTTTTTTCCGACGTCTTCAGGAGAATGTTTTTATTAAGCTCTATCAACAAATTACAAAATGTTTGTTATTTATAGTTTTATGTATGTTATATTAGTTTTTATGCTGTCCTCACGATTCTTCAGTTACATTACTAAATAAATTATAAAACTGGACATCACGAACAATTAAGTGTATAATTTAAATAATAATAAATAAAAGAAAATATCACAGGCGAACTTAAAAACTAATATCACAGAACTTAACTTGTCAGGATATTGCAATGGCATATTGTAGTTTAGTGTTGTCTTTGTCTTCTTTGGTGTTTGTAGATTTCTTTATGCGTTATTGTATCCGTAGGCTATCTAGTGTATACAGCTCTAAACACTTAGACGACAGCAGGCAGCAGACAGCAAAGTGTCAAAAATAAAATACATGTGTTTAAATGAAAACGATTATTTTGACGACATCACAGCAGCACGACTACACAACAGCATTTGCTGCTGCTGCCAACTTAGACTAATTTCTATTTTCGTGAGCAGCAAAGAGCAAATGCAGTGCTGCCACTATAAATATAAATTGGAAGAAATAAGAGCTTAAAATTTTTCGTTATATTTAAAAGAAAATAACATTACAAAATTAAAATTATGAAATAAATTTATGTATTTTAAATTTTTACGTGATATTAGTACGTTTTGAGTCAGTAACTTTAATTTTATTTATGTAAAATATATATCTGGCAGTGTTGCTGCTGCCTTCAAAATAATTATGTAGCTGACTACACGGCAGCATTTGAAGCCAACTTCATTTGAAGTCGTGAAGTTGTGAAGTCTGCTGTCGTCTAAGTGTTTGGAGCTTACCTTTTGTTCGTTTTCTTTTCTCTGTGTAGTATTTTCACTCCTTTAAAATCTATTTTATGTTTCGTTTCTTTCGCGTGTTGAGCTAGAGCTGTTGTCTCCTTTCCTTTATTTATAGCTGCTTCATGTTCGGATATTCTAGTCCCAAGTTTCCGTTTTGTTGTTCCTACATATACTTTGTTACACCTTTCCACTTCATTTCCTTGACAAGTGATCTCATATACAACGTTGTCTGTTTCTAGTTTGTCTAATTTTGTTCTTTCCCGCGTAAATAGATGCCTCAGTGTTTTGTTGGATCTGTGTGTGACTATTGTTGTTGCATCATTTACCATATGTTTTAATGTTTTGTTTTCAGTCAACTTAGGAACATATGGTACACTGTAAAAAACTTTTTCCACTTCTTTGTTAGGAGTGTTACCAGTTTGTTTTTTATTACTTAAGTATTTATTTATTAAGTTGTTCGTGATATATATTGGGAAGTTGTTTTTCATCATTATATTTCTTATTTTGCTGATGTTGCTATTTCTAAATCGTTTGTCACTTATGTTGAGAATTTTGGTAATGAATTGGCAAATGGGAAACCCTTAAGCAACACACTACTATTAGTAAGAGACAATTTCTAAAAATACTCCAATTCTGCATAACGGATAACAACTATTTTACATACGACGGACAGTATTACCATCAAACATATGGTATGCCAATGGGAAATCCATTATCCCCGACGATAGCGAATATTGTTTTGGACACACTGTTTGAATACGTTATTGAAGAATTGAAGACTAAAAACATACACATAAAATTTATATCTAAATACGTTGACGATTTATTTGCGGTTATAAAGAAAAACGACTTGGAAATTATATTGAAAACATTAAATTCATACCAAAAGAATCTGCAATTTACAGTTGAAGTTGAAGAAAATAATAAAGGAAAATAATAAAGGACAGCAATAAATTAATAACAAACTGGTATGCCAAGAAAACCGCATCTGGAAGATTAATTAGTTACCACTCTACCCAGCCAATGAACACGAAAATAAACACGGCGTGTCTTTTAGCTACATTTCGCTGTTAAAAACTTTTGCGAATTATTTAAATTTTCGCGAATTTTTTGCACTCAATTACAGTTTTATCGATTCCTAATCAATATTAGGACTTTTTTTTTAAATTTGAAATTTTTTGCGAACTGTCGCTTTTTCACTTTGCAAAAATATAATTACTTTTGCAATTAACATTAAATTTTTGTAAACTTCTTTTTTATTTTCCAATAAAAAATATTTCTTGGCAATAATTTGTTTAACATATTTTGCTATACTGTCAACACTGTTTTTGGTTTGTAGCCATAAAAAATAGAAATTAGTTTAATTTGACTACAACGAAAAATGTAGCATGGACAACAACCTGTAGCCTTCTTGCCTTGCTGCCTTCAAAATATTCATTCTCATATAAACATGTGTACAGGGTGACCGATGACATTTTTCAACAAGTGGCACCAAAAGGGGATTTATCTCAAAAAAGGGCAAAAATATTATAAAACGAGAAAACTACACTAAATTTTTTATTTATAATGTATTTTTATATAATTGACTCTACAAAAAGGGAGACAAAAAGTGGCAAGGCAGTCGAAAAAGTGGCAATTTGCTACTTTAGTCGGTCAAATGGTCACGCTGCATGTGTATTATATTTTTGACATTTTGTAGCCGGTAGCTTGCTGTGGCGAACGTGTTTAATGCTTTACTTGTAATAAAACTAAATTCTAAATTGAGATTATTGTAGTTAACGTCTTCATAAGTGGTAAAGAATCAGGTATTTAGTTGTTTATCTTCAAAATTTATACTTTTCAATATTTCATCGCAAAGCCTTTGATAAAAATTTTAGTTATGTCGTTTAATACAAATGCAATAATTTTCAGATATATTTTGATCACTTATTGTAGTCTCGGCTTCATGGCCTATAAAAACATTGATTTCATCTTAATAACCAGCCACACACAATAATTTCTTTGCTACTTCTGCTGAACATTTTTGAAAAATATCTTGAATACATTTGCATGGTTGCAAATACATTTTCAAATGAACAAAATAGCCTGTGAGTTGCTTTTAAATTTTGACGACGTTATTCTGACGATTTTTTTCTATAAAAATAATCAGAAAACTTTTAATTTTGTCCAAGTTAATGTTTTTTGAGAAGCTTCACAAAAAAGGGTAAAAAGTAGTAATAATATTAAAAAAAAACTCGGAAAAGTCGGTGATAAAAAAAAGTCTCACAAAAAGTCGCAGACCGCTGAAAAAGGGTCAAATTGCGACTTTAGTCGGGTGAACGGTAACCCTGCTTTGAATATTTATGCAACAAATTTAATGACTCTTTGTATAATTTTTTATATGCAAAGTTTACTTTGCGAAGTCGTGAGTTTGTAGGAAAGAAGAGAAAAGAAATCTTAATCTATATTATTTTTTCTTCAAGAAAGACTGTTAAGTAAACTTTATCGTGTGTAAAAGCCGCCAAGCTCATCAGTAGATTTGAACCAGTGCGGCAGCTAATTGTAAAAAGGCAATGGGAAAATATTAGTGTTTTTAAAATCACAGATGTTAGCCTGTAAAGATTTTTGCTTGAATCTTTTAAGCTTATTCTGCCGCATTCATAAAAATAGTTTTGGCTTAGAAAACAAACTCTGTATGGAAATTTGTTTGTTAAGCATTTTGTAAACCAAAATAATTTTTATGAATATTGATAGTCGTTCTATAAACATATGAAGTTTTTTGCCTTATTTCAAAAGTTTTTTAAATTTGAAGTCTGCTGATGAGTTTCTCAAGCCGAAACGAAATGCACATTCTTCGAACATTAAAGGCTTATATTCATAAAAAAATAAAATGTGATTGAAAGTTATGTTAAATTTTTTTTTCCAAAAAATTTAAATAAAATACATTTTAAGCCGAGTTTAAATTTTATAAATATGGGTTAGTGAAAAAATACTTATATTACACATGTAAATCCATATTTATGTAATTTTTTTTAATAATATATAAAAAAGTTGTTTTAAAAATTGCTTTGAAGATTTTAAGAATAAAATACAGATTGTGAAGATTTTTTCGTGAAAAAATGTTAAATTTTGCAGATTTTAGCCTTAGAAATTCTCGCAAGATTGATACTAAACTTGATCCCGATTAAAAAAGTATTCCTTAATCAAAAATATTAAATTAAACGTTATTTCTTTCTTTCCCCACTTTTAGATGGGCCTAAATGCTTTATTCAACAATGTTGGCAGCATAAATTTGTTTAAAAACCAAAACAAACCTTTGAAAATCGTTCAATTTAAACACAAAAGTTTTATAAAAGTTAACGAGGCGGGCACAGAAGCGGCTGCTGTAATGGGTTTGTGAAAACACAAAAAATAAAATAAATGAGAAACTAAATATTTCATAAATTATTATAAATAAAATTTCATTAATTTCAGTTGCCAAGGCCGAACCGTTGTCAATGAAATCCTCTATGAAGTACTTTGTGGCCGACCATCCGTTTGTGTTCGTTATACGAGATTCCAATACCACCTTTTTTGTTGGGCATGTGGTAAAATTTTAGTTTAAGGAGAATTTTGTCAAATGAATACTTGTTTTATTAAGTATATTTTAAAGTGCTTTTTAATAATAAAAATAAAAAACATTTTGTAAATATTTTACTTTGTACTTGAAAACCAAAATAAATTATTCCAAAATAAAAGCAAAATTTTTGAGTTTAAATAATAATAATTTTAGAAAAGAAAGAAAAGGAAATAACGGCATTTGTTTTAACCAAAACCGTCTATTTGTGATTGTAAATAATCGATTTTTGTCAAAAAACGAGGTCCAAAACGTAACAGACACTCAACGGCGTTATTATTCCATAACATATATTTTGTGAGATAATAATATCCTGACATTATTATTATGCCACTACGTATATAAATAAACATATTATGACATAACATTTCTATGATATAATTATGTTTATATGATAAAAAGTGCTTATGTTACGACATAAATATGTCATGATGTACAACATATCATGGCATACATCGTTCATGAAATACACATGTAATGACCCATCTATATTGTAACATAAATGTGTGATAACACATACACGTGAAAGTACAATTATTATGTCATGATGAGGGCAAGTTTAAAATGGCTGGCAAAAAGGCAAGAAAAAATGGCAAAACTGCCATAAAGTAAAAAATAAATAAGTTGAACCGAACCTATTTTTATAGTGTTATGACATAATTTTTATAGTGTTATGACATAATTTTAACAATAATTTTCAAATTATTTTTTGCCACATTTTTTACCCCATTTCGTCTTGTAAAAATAAAACATTTTATATAAATAGTAAAAATATTTAAGTTTGGATTCAAACTGGAATTCCAACATTGAAATTCTCAAAAAATTTGTGCCTATTGGGATCGTTCAAAGTGCTGATTGTCTTCTATAAAGTAACTTCATGGGAATGAACTGGTGTCTGAGACGCGAAGGTATTTAACTGGAATTACACATTGGTTGTCAGACATGTCATTTCCTTTGGTTTATGAGGTAAAATGGGAGACATTAAGGTGGGAGAATCAGAGGTGTGCCTCTCTGGACATCACAGCTGCCCAGAGGAGACACAGTGAACTTTGTGTATTTTATTTATAAATTCTTTTTGTTTATTAAGCTTGCAGTCACACACTACACAATAAAGTACTGAGGAATATCCTTTTAATATAATCGGAAACATTTTTACTAATCGTAAATTAAATTACTTTGCCGCTAGAAATTTTTTTATTTCAATACCTTGTTTTCACAATTTTTGCTAGAAAATTTTTATGAAAATCACTCAAAAAAATTAATGCTTTTAGTTTAAATTTCAAGTCTACCGTCTGTGTTGTGGAAACAGGGGATAATAAAGTTTTTCCAAAATATGTGCTTTAATATATTTACATTCAAGTCGTTTTTTTTTGCGGAAATATTTTAGTTTGGTGTCTAGTAGAAACGCTTCAATTATTTATGTATGAACATGTCTTAGATACTTACGTACATTTATAGTATGTATGTATATGCACACAGAAAAAAACAATGTAGAATCGTTAAAAATAGAGTTAATTTTAAATTTTTTGGCAATGATTTTGCTTCATGTGCGTTTCATGTTAATTTAACATCATGTGTAGTAATTGTCCAAAAAAAATTTTCCTTTTGAAATAACTTTATTTCACGTTGAATTAACATTTAAGTACTGTTAAAATCCAAATGAAGAATCATGTTATATCAAGTTAGATCAACATGAATTTAATTTACGTACCTTTTCACAATGTATGGTTAAAATATAACAGGGACTTTAACGGCAAGTTTTGTATGAAGAACTGTCAGTTAAAGTTCACGTTAACTCTTAACCGTACATTGTGAAAAGGTACGTTAATGTAATAATTGTATTTTATTAGTTATTTAACTTACGGAGTGGTTGACATAGACATCAGAAAAATTTGTGTGTATAAATTAAATTTGCTTCTCCGGCCAAGATTTGAAACTCGGAACTCATCGCGTGGTAGTCAACGTGCTTACCACTGCAGCCAAAACAACTTTAAATATTCTTAAGATACACACTAAATATGTACCATCTTGCATTAAATTATAATTTAACATTATTTCTTATCATTTATTTGAAAAGTTTTAGTTTTAGTTAAAAAACAGAACAAAATGCTTTGGCTGGAAAACTTTTAGTTAAAAAAAATAAATAAAATAAAATTAAAAAAACTTTGACTTGATCCAGGATTCGAACCTGCGATCCCCCGAATGCAAGACTAGCACACTGCCTACCAGCCAGCAGCAGTTTGTTGGCTGTTTACAAACAAAAAAACCACAACACAAAAACAACAACAACAACTAAGCACAAAGTGTATTTCAGCTATGAACAAAGCAAATAACCACCAAACACTGAAAAATCATAGTAAATTTAATGTGATTTTAATGAATTTGAATTAACCTTTTGGCATGTTGATTTTACATTGGTATTTTTTTCTCAGTGAGTATATCCAAAATAGTCTAAAATCTGATCATGGCAGAAACAATTAGGCTCAATTTTTAAATTTTCAAAAGCCTACTTTTTTGTTTTTATAAAGAAAATTTATTTTCCATTGTTACCCCTTTGTTAACAAACAAAAAATAAAACAAGGCGCGCTTTTCTATGCAAAATTAAAAAAATCGAAAGTTCAACATTAATCTTAAATAGTTCACAACTTACTGAGGTTTTTGCGAATAAAAAAACAATTATGAAACCACTGTGCGTCCTCATTTTCAACTGACATTAATGCAACGACACCATTTTTTAGAAGCGTACTGATTTTAGAAATCCTTGAAGGCCAATAAAAAAAATTGGTCACCAAAATTGTCAAACTGGGTAGAGGATTTTCCTACCCTTCACTAGTACTATCGAACCTATACTATCACGACCGTGTGTTTTTCCAAAATTCTCAATTTGTTGCATAGTGTAATTAAAAAACGTACACAAAAATAAATTACAAAAAAAAAACAAATAAAAAAACAATCCATATTGTATGGAAATAGAAAATGTAAAAATTAAAAAATTTTAAGCAAAAGGTGTCATCTATGGAATTTTTTTTTACTCTGAGGAAGATCGTGTGCCATCAGTTAAAGATTTGTTACACTTTTAGATCCGTACCTAAGTGTTTGACTTTAATAATTCAGCGAAACATAAAATTCTTTATTAACATGCATACATATATGTATTTAATAGAAATGAAAAGCAAAATCCCTACTTGCTGGTAATATGCTGAACGACTAAATTAATTAGTTCCTGTTATTTTATGCTTTTTATGCACAAGTTCAATTTGTTATTTATATATTTGTTTAACAAAACACCAAAAAATAAATGAAAAAAAAAACTACGATCTAAAATAAACAATAAAAATTTGCAGAACAGTGCTTTGGGTCAACCAACAAGAAGAGATAAGCAGCACTAAAACACTTAAATAACAAATACTTTCACCCGAACTCTTTTAAAATTAAATTAAATGATATTTTGTATTAAGTTAATGACAAATATTATATAAATTGAATTTTTTATTTATTTATTTAAAAAAACCGACCGAGCTCATAGAGCCGTATGTACATATATAGTTGGTAGAGTAATATAAAAATTTTAATATAATTATGTAGGCAACAACCATTAAATCTTGCAGTAGAGGATCCTCAAAACTTTTTATCTTTCTATTTTATTGTAAGAAATACATGAGTTTTTCTTGTTTCTATTAATTTTTGGTTCTCTGTGAACTCGAAATGTTCGTTAACAGGCCAATGAGAACTATCATTCAGAAACATTGAAGGTCCTTCAAACCAAATATAATTTTTTAAATCTTGGACATCACATCCTCTTGATACAATATCAGCTGAATTCTCCTTAGTTGGCACATGACGCCATGAAATGTTCTCTGGCTATTCTTGGACTTTCGCCACTCGATTTGAAACATAAGTGGCAAGTGAGAATGGATGCATCTTAATCCAATGTAGCGTTATTTCTGAATCTGTCTTAATTTGATTCCACAACTTAGCCAACAAGTGTTCAGAACATAACTCAAGTCTCGGAAGGGATTTTGTATTGAGTCGAGCAACTTTAGACTTCGCAGTCAGTAGTCTCGAAACAGTTCCATCTGAATCAGAGCATCTAATGTAAATGCAACAACCATATGCTCGCATTGAGGCATCGGCAAAGCCATGAATTTTAATTTTTGCTGTCGAAGTAAATGTATCCATCTCCGGAACCCAATGTATGCCCAGTGTCTGAGAATAATCGGAATCGTTTTACAAAGTATTTCTTGAAGTGTTTACTACTGTTGTTTCTTAAAGTATTTTTTCACCGTTCCCTGATTTTTTATCGTTTACGTTATAATTTATTTAATTTAAAATCGATTAATTCCCAAAAAATATTAGGAAATAATATTTCGCAAATTTTTTTTAATAAAATGGATTTATTGTATATAATTCTTGTCTATTTTTTTTCTGTGAACACACATACGTAAAGTGCGGATAGAGGAAAATATCGCCAGTATCCGCCAGTGTTGTTGCTGACCGAGAATTATAGATTTGGCACCATTCGCAGTAATTGGGCCTCTGTTTGAAGTTGGCTTACATGTGGTTTTAGCATAGGCGCTGCCACATTTCACACACAACGTGAAACAATGGCCCAATTGAGAGGCAAGTTCGATGATCTGTTTTTTCACGTTTCGAGCCGATCAACTAGACGCACAGGTCGTGCTATTTAATGCAGTTAGACTATTTTTTGTGGGACTTTGCACAGGCTTATGTCTACAGGGACAATCATGTAACGGTTGCGCGGTGCCTGTGGAGCAAATACAATACATATTTTCGGCAATTTAAGTAAACTAATAATGAACATGAATAATTGTGTCTACAACGTGGGGCTACGTATTTTTACTTTTTTCGGACTACTTTAATTTTCGAACATGTTTTTGTATTTTATTTCATCAGGCTGGCATAGATTTTCTTTCAAAATATTATAGGAGAGACAAATTTTTTTTTCATTTCATTTGAAATTTTTATAAATTTTTATTTTGTGAGTTTTTTTTTTTTTGGAAAAAAATGTATTAAGAAAAAATTATTTAAATTGCCTCTAGACATTTCTAAAGGAGATCTTAAGGTAAGGAATTTTTAATTGGCCAAATTACTAATTTAGTTCAACTCCTTGCATGCATATTGCAAATTATGGCATTTGAAGGTAAACATGTCTAAATGTAAGATTTTAGTTTTTCGTAGTGGCCCAAGGATTTCTAATAATCTAAGCTGGACATATGGTGAAGACAGAATTGAAATTGTAAACTCGTATAAGTATCTGGGAATTAATCTTTGTTACAATTTGTCCTTTCGTGAACATTTGGAAAACAAGCTTTTAACCTCAAAACTGGCAATTACATCGTATTGGGGCAAATATGTGAACCACGCCAATATTTCAAACAATAACAAGTTGAAAATCTTCAGTGCTGCTGCTCGCTCTATTATGCTCTATGGTTCGCAATTATGGGGTTACAAAAAATACGATGTTGTCGAAAAATTTCTTCGTTTCTTTATAAAAAGGATGCTGTTCTTGCCTAGCAACACCCCAAACTACATGCTCCTCCTAGAAACTGGCCTTAACCCGCTATTCGTGGACTCATTAAAACTTCACTTTAACTACATAAATAAAGTACTTTCCATGCCGAATACTAGACTACCGCGCAAGCTTGCTGAACTTGTTATCGCAAAGCATACTTTTTGGGCTGAAGAGTGGTCAATTTTGTGTTCTACTATAAATTTCATTCCATCTAATAACTTAATCCCAATTAGCAAATATTCCAAGTTTATTTTACCGCTAGTTGTAACATATGAAAAAGGAAACTTTGTCTTAGATGCAAGAAATTCTCAATATCATGATCTCTACTCGCAATTAGACTACTTTCTGCTTGATTTATCTTCTTCAAACCTGTCTTCTCGTGCTACAAGTCTTCTCATAAGAGCTAGAGGATGTCTCTTAGACATTAATGCGAAACCATTCAGAAATGATACGTTGGGTCTTTGTACTATTTGTGAACTTGATGCAACGGAGAACACCCTACATTTTATTGGTATTTGTCCTATTTTTAATGGTTATAGACTTAGATACTTTAATAAATGCCAACTTAATCTAGCTGAGGTGATAAATATACTTAATGGCCTATCATTTACTTTTGACACACTTGTTAACTACTTAGAATCTTGTTTAAGATACAGAAAATTGCTAATAAATGAATTTGAATAATATCTATATATTGCCAATAGTTGTATTTAAAACATTCATTTTTTATGTGTTCGTATATAAGCAATGCTATCTTTAAAATTAAATTTATTCTTATTTTGCCAATCTGGCTACAACTAATATGTTAAGCCATTTATGGATAATAATTATTTCTATATTTAATATTTGTAAATATTTTTAATATCTATTAAATAAATAAAATAATAAATAAATAATACTAATTTAGCAAATAATTATTGCTTCAATTTTATCAAATCTTTGGACAATTTCATCATATCGACTTATAGCATAGACAGACGACAGCGTTTATTTGCATTAGCAGTCTTAAGTAAAATTAACTTGTGAATTAAGGCTCAATCAGACGTGACATAACCATAGCCATAGGAAACAGCCGTTCGAACCAAACTAATGGGCAGCACTGTATTTGATTATAGGTGACTCGCCATAACGCCATAACTCTCATCATAGAAACCAATTGAATTTTGGTTTGGTTATGGTTATGGCATTATAGCTATTTCACGTCTAATTTAAGCTTTATCCTCATCCCAAATTCGTATTAGATTTACCGTAAATGCACTAAATGAGAGTGAATTATTACTGAATTTAGATATTTCAATATGGTAACACCGTCAACAATCAATCAGATGTTTGCAAAGTGTTTTCGTTTTCAAAATTAAAAGGAAAGTCAGGAAATATACATAAGTTATTTTAATTGATTTTAGAAAACGAAAAAAGAAATTTTAAAATCGAGACACAGTTTTTTCCATTTTAAGATTTCCAAGGAAAATAATTGAAGTGTGTGGTATGAAAGGATGGACAGATTTTGCTACTTTTTTTACTTAATTCAAATACTGTCGTGTGTCAGGGTTAATTTGTAATTCTACGCTATAAGCCCGAATAAGAAATTATTTCTGATTATATAAACTATTATTTATATTCCTCACTCATATAATTTTCTTGGTACATACATCACACCATAAACAGATTTTTTTTATTACGTTTTTTCTAAAGAAACTATTTTTTTGTTTAAGAATAATAATGTGATAAGGTAAAAACAGTTCTTAAAATACATGGAAAATTAATACTTGATGACACCAATCTGTCTCAAATTAAATTTTCATATTTTGCAATACATTGTTTTAAAATGTTTTATTAAAATAAAGAACAAGTAAGAGAGTGCCGAATCTTATATACCCTTTACCGAATGCAGTATACTGATACATACATAAGTACATATGTACAACGTGTGTGAAAATAAATTTCGAAATTTAAAACCCAAGACACAAACCAGTAGCATTAACAGAGCTATGTTAACCTGATAACAGAGCCCTGTTAAACATGAAAATCTTGGAATTGTGTACTACAAATGGAATCCTGGCCACATTTTTTAACAAAATCAGCTAAAAAAATTGAAACAAGCAGATTATTAAATTTTTCTTCATACAAAGAAAAAAAAAACATAAAAATTTAAAAGAAACTATAATTTTTTAACTATCGAAGTAAATTAATTTTGTTATGGAAATTTTGGAATTCCTGGAGAACGAACATACCTGGGTGGCTAAATTTTTCTGGAATTTGTGTCTTTTGTGCCCTTTTATGATATTCAAACCCCGTAACAAAAAAAACTTTTTATTTTATTATTTTTTAAACAACGTTATAAATTTATTATTATTAATTATTATTAAAAAAATTAAAAATCAATTTCAGTTCACACTTTTTTTTAAATTTTATGGATAATGGGCTAAGAATATAATATAGTTTATGAAAAGTAATACATATAAAAAAAAAGTACCAATAAAAAATAAGTTGTAATAATTTCTAAATTTATTAAGCTAAAATTCTCTTATTTTTATTGAACTATTATTTTTTATTATATATTGTTCTCGTTTTTTACCTTGTTTTAAAATTACAATAATCCTTATATATTAAAGTCCGTTGCTTCCTAATAAATTCTCTTTTTATGTTTCGATATTTCGTCACATCTTCATGAAAAAATTTTTTAATTACTGAACTGAAATTGAAATTTAATTTTTTTGTGAATATTACAATTATTATATAAAAACTTCCAGACCTATTTATAAAATAATAATAGGAATAATTTTGTATGAAAATCTGTCTCAAAAACCTTATATAAAGCGTCAATAATTTGTAAAAATAAAGCTGATAGTTTAAAAAAAAATTAAAGACGGGACTCATTTCCCAATAATACATTTAAGCGCCATGAAGTACAATATTGTAAAATAAAAAAACAAAGCTCTCAGCATTTATTTAGGAAATTAATAAATTTATTACGTTGTTTAAAAAATAATAAAATAAAAATTTTTTTGTGTTAAGGTTTTTGGGTATCATAAAAGGGCACAAAAGACACAAATTCCAGAAAAATTTAGCCGCCCAGGTATGTTCGTTCTCCAGGAATTCCAAAATTTCCATAAATAAAATTTATATTACTTTGATAGTTAAAAAATTATAGTTTCTTTTAAATTTTTAACGATTTTTTTTGTTTTTATAAAGAAAAATTTAATAATCTGCTTGTTTCGATTTTTTTTAGCTGATTTTGTTAAAAAATATGGCCAGGATTCCATTTGTAGTACACAATTCCAAGATGTTCATGTTTAACATGGCTCTGTTATTAGGTTAACATGGCTCTGTTAATGCTACTGGTTTGTGTCTTAGGTTTTAAATTTCGAAATTTATTTTCACACACGTATATGTACATACATTTTAGTTTATTAAAAAGCTTTATAATTTCTTGTTATAGTGCAATTTTTAGTAAGAGACCTCTCGATATTTTTCGACTAAATAATTAAGATTCAAATATTTTATTCTCGATATTAGAAATAGTTGAATATTTTATTATACACTCTGTATTTGAGAAATTAGTTACATTCACTCTTATTCCAGTTGTCAACATCGACGTCACGTCAATACAATACCAAAAAAAAAAAATTGGGGCTTGTTTACTCGCTTTCGCGATGTTCAAAAAACGTGCTATTATTTAATAGTACCAACATATTCTTATTATTGTACCTCCACATCAAGTAAAATAACTTCTTTTATATTTTCCCGTGCTTATAATAATCCTTGATATTGCAAAACTGTTTAGTTTCTCTAGTGAAACATCCCATTCCATCCATAAAAGAATCTTTTTGATTTTGTTCAGCAGAAAGCAACGTTTTCATGGAAATGAAATCTAATATTTTCTTTAATTTTTTTTATAGTTATAACTGTTCTTTAGCGATAAATTTTATTTCTATCTCTATTTAATAAAAACTTAATTAGAACTCGTTACAAGCTGTAAACGAAAGACCATTCGATTTGAAACAAAACTGTGTTGAGAGCATAATAAGCAACATGGCACAAAACTTTAATTAAATATGAGGTATTCATATAAAAATTTAACAAATATAAAAAACCTTGAGTAAAGATTTTCCTAAATATGCTTAACTAAAAAAAAAATTAATTTTGGTTTATATTACCAAAAAAATTTTTTTTTCAATTTCCAGCCCTGGAACCATAATTTTGATTTTTCTGGTTTTTAATACTAATTTATTTATTTCTAAAATATGCAATATATTTAATTACCAAAGAAATAACTAGATTGATTTAATTAGTTTTGTATACCAGAAAAATATTAAGTTTTCCATGTCTGGAGCAATGATTTTTATTTGTTTACTTCTTTTTTTATACCAAACTATTTCTTTTTTAAACATAAAGTAAATTTAATTTGTAAACAAAAAAAAATAAATTAATTACTTTTATATAAAAAAAATTATATTATCCAACCCTGGAATCATCCTTTTATATTTTTCTGACTCCTTATACCCATCCAGTTCCTTAAAAAAATTATGAATTATATTTAGTGAACAAATAAAAAAGGAAATAAGGAACAAATTTGTTTTACTTTAATTTATTTTAATATCCAAAATAAAAAACACAAATTTTCCAGCTCTGGAGCTGTGGTTTTTGTTTTTAAAATTTTCTTTATTTTGTTACATAAAATATGTCTAATTGATAAAGAAAAAGAACAAATTAATTAGCTCTTCTAACTTTCATTATCACAAAAACTGCAAGTTTCCGAGCCCTGCAATCATCCATTTAAATTTTTTTTGAGATATTACACCAACATATTTCTTTTAAAGATATTAACTCAAATAATTTGTATACAAAAATTAAAAATTTGTTTTAGTAGGTAACTTTTAAATAACAAAAAAAGTTAAAGTTTTCCAACCCTGGAAAAGTTTTTAAAATTTTTATATATTATTAATACTAGTTTTATTCGTGTTAAAATATAAAATGATTTTATTGAACAAAATAAAAAAAATAAAAAGAAAAGATGTGATATCTTTAAGTTTTCCAACTCTGAAACCATACCCTCGATTTTGCTGATTTTCACTACCAATCTATTTTGGACCATTTCTGATGCACCAGTCTGAGACCGTAGTCTCGAGCTTTTCTCGGAGCTTCGGAAAACCAATTTCACATTCATCAGACGGACGGACGGACGGACGTCGCTTATTCGTCTTCCCTATTCATAAGGATCCAGAATATATATATACTTTATGGGCCTCATAATCATATTGTGGATTTTACACACGGAATGACAAACCTATACACACCATTTTGCAATTTTTGGTAAAGGGTATAAAAAAACATTATTTATCAATTTTCTCGAAAACACATATTTGTTCCATGCGGCTTATCATTAACTACCCGACAATATGTATATAATTCATACAAACATATATGTATATAATAATGTATATTTTTTTTTTTTGCATTGTACATTTGTATAATTTTTTAGCGCCAAAATTTTTAAATCAGCTATTCCATACATTTGATTGGATTTTACCATTTCTTCATATTGAGAGTAATTTCCATAAATTTCTCAGTATTTAGTCAGTTCAGTTACTGGATTTTACTGGAAAAGTAGTCAAACGCACCTTTTGTCAAGTATAAAAGAAAATACATTCAAACAACACTAATCAGTATTGATTTCAAGCTTCGCAGATAATCAAGTTTTAAAACGGAACTAAAAATACTAAATATACATTTCATTTCGTAGTTCGATTTTACTGTCAAAACGGAGTAAAAATGTGGAGAGTTTGTAAGATTAAATTGCATAATTCTTTATGAAAAAAAAAAGAAAATAAATATTTAAGCAGCTCTGGGTTGAAGAACATCTCTCTGGTTATCGTAATTATTTCTTAAGTGGTTGACTGATCTGCCACGGATTACCGTATAATCATGCGGTCCTTTTGTGGAATTTCTTTAACAACCAAGTTATTACTTCCTATGTGAAGGCATAGGTCCTGTAGAGTCAGTCACAAAACTTTTTTAAAATACTCTTGATAACATCTTGGGCATGTGGTCTAGTTTAGGGCTGCCATAAGTATGAGCCCGTCAAAAAGGACACTCATACAAACCACAATTGAATCAAAGTGGCTCTCATTTAAATTTATTGTAGTTGCTGGTAGCTTTTCTTGTATAAAAAAACCAGCACAATTTAAGATTGGACCAGGACACCAGGACAATTGTTCTAAATCTAGGACAAATCCTGTAAAACCAGGTCGTATGGCAGCCCTAGTCTAGTTACTCTGCTCATACTTGTGCAACACCATATTATGCAAATTTACTTTGCATAATATGTATAAATAAATAATTAATAAAAAAAAAATAAACAAATAATAACTATCTTATTCACAAAAAATATTTCGGTTTAATAAGAGATTTATAAAACAGATTTTCTATGGAAATTTGATTAATAAACCTTTTAGAAATCTAAAATATTTTTTATGAACTAAACCCTTAATATTTATATATTATTAAAGATGTGATAATTTTGGCACTGTGGACACAAACGTTAAATGCCCAACAAGGTGCCTTTATGCCAACAAACACTCATGGAGGAGAAGGAGGTGACAGAAGCACTTATTCCGAATATAGTTACACCTACAATACAAGAACATTCACACCTGGATTCCCTACATTTGCATCGAATATAAACTATTTTGGATATGCTCCACCCTATTTCTGGCGCAAAACAGAATCAAATCCTTTTGCAGTTTACCAGAATGAATATAATCATAATAGAAACAATTTATTTATACAGTCACCAGTATCTGATAGGAATCTTGTAACCACAGAAGAAGCCTCTACAGCAGCGAAGGTTCCATCAGGGGATTCTTTTAATGCAAAACTTTTCGATGTCATGTTCTCCACAGCCCAAACTGAGAATCTCGTTTATTCTCCCATTTCGTTGCAAACAATTTTGGCATTCATTTTTACCATGTCTGAGGGCAAACTTTATGAAGAGTTGACTCAACTGTTGGCCATTTCCAATAATCGCACTTATGTGGCCAAAGTATTTGAAAATATTTTACAGGCAGCTCCTGCAAATGCACCCCCTACAAAACTTGTCATGGCCAACAAATTATACTATGACTACCGCTGTGGCACACTCGACCATAATGTACAAAATTTCGCCAAGAAATCATTCAACAGTGAAATGGAACAAATTGATTTTGTTGCTGCCGCAAAGGCTGCCAATATCATCAATTCCTGGGTGAGTGAAAAAACTCACAATCTTATCAAAGAGATTGTTTCTCCGGCCACCATTGGTGCTGACACTAGTGCTCTGTTGCTCAACTCCATTTATTTTAAAGGCGAATGGTTGACAAAATTTGACTTCCTCGATACAAAAACTGAAGAATTCTTTTTAACGGATCAAACAAAAGTTCCCGTCAACATGATGTCCACTGAAAATGTGTTTCGTTATGGTGATTTTACAGATCTGCAGGCATCTGCAGTGGAGTTGCCCTACTCCGAATCCAACTTATCGATGCTTTTGATTTTACCCAAAGAAAAAGACGGTTTGGCGGCCTTGGAAAGCAAATTAAGATTTTACGATTTTAATTCCATATCTCAAAGGCTAACAAGGGAAGACGTGACTGTGAAGCTGCCAAGATTTGAAATCGAATATGAAATCAATATGATTCCTCAATTGCAAGAGGTAAGTGACTTATTCATAGTGCGGAAGTATTCTGAGTGACAAGACTTACTTATGGAGGTACAATAATAAAACTATTTTATATTGTTATTAAATAGTAGCATGGTTTTAAAACATCTCGAGCGGCAGTGAACAAGCACCGAATAAAGGTGAATGTAAAATATTTCTTAGAGACAGAGTGTATAATAAAATTGTCAACCATTGTTAATATCAAAAAAAAAAATTTAATCGAAAAATACCGAGAGGTCGCTTACTAACAACTGCACTAGAGCAAAAATATGTATGTTTATATGTGGATCTGTATGTATTTATCTCTATACTACATAAACGAACTTTGGTGAAGAGTATATAAGATTCGGCACAGCCGAATATAGAACTCTTAGTTGCTCATATTAAAATACTGCATCGAAAGTAAAATTCTGTTGAATACAAAACTCTTTGCTCAAAATAATGTATGACATTCAAATTTCAATGATGTACAATCAGCGAAAGTCGAAACTTTAATGCATTTTACTATTAGCGCCATCAAAAAATGCTTCTTTTTTGAAGTTTCTTAAATAAAGATTTTTATATCAAAACAAAATTAGTTAAGAGTTCAAATAATATTTAAGACACATTTCTTAATTCAAGGAGTGTGCAAAAATACTCGAAATACTTGTCTATGAACAAGAAGCATTTCTCGTATTCCATTTCATGTAAAAATCATATTCATCAGATGTACATAATTAATTTCCGCCAGAGTAGGCAGACATGAGTGCTAATGAAGTAAAAAATTTATTACTTTCAGCCAGTATTATTTTACTTTATGCGTTTTCTTATCAATCAACACGAAAAATTGTCAGTCGCACAAATTATTTGGACAAATACGAAACTTGGTTCCGACTAAAAAATTATTCCTTAATCAAAAATATTAAATAAAACGTTATTGCTTTCTTTCTCCACTTTTAGATGGGCCTAAATGCTTTATTCAACGATGTTGGCAGCATAAATTTGTTTAAAACCCAAAACAAACCTTTGAAAATCAATCAATTTACACACAAAAGTGTTATAAAAGTTAATGAAGTGGGCGCAGAAGCGGCTGCTATATCGGGTTTGTGAAAATACAAATAATAAAATAAATGAGAAATGAAATATTTCATTAATTATTATAAATAAAATTTTATTAATTTCAGCTTCCAAGTTCTTTGTGTCGGCAAGCAACCTCTTTATGAAGTACTTTGTGGCCGACCATCCGTTTGTGTTCGTTATACGAGATTCCAATACCACCTTTTTTGTTGGGCATGTGGTAAAATTTTAGTTTAAGGAGCATTTTGTCAAATCAATACTTGTTTTATTAAGCATACATATTTTATAGTGCTTTTTAATAAAATTAAAAATAAAAAAACATTTTCTAAATAATTTACTTTGTACTTGAAAGCCAAAATAAATTATTTCAAAATTAAAGCAAATTTGTGGGTTTAAATAAGAATAATTTTAGAAAAGAAAGAAATGGAAATAACGGCATTTGTTTTGTAAGCTTTAACTTTTCGAATTTTCTTTTAAATTTTCTTTTTTGTATACAATTGATAATATCTTTCTCGTTGTAGAGTTCAAAATATCCAATTATAGAACTCTCCATTTAGAAAAATAACCAAAATATTTAGTAAAAATACTGAAATGCTTATCGAAATTCAAAAACATTTACATAGTACGTAAAAAAGGAATTTTCAGAAACATTTCTTGTGGGATTAGTGGTCATTGTGGAAGGCCAGATCATAATATTAGGGCCGCCAGAAGTATGAGCGCGTCAACAAGGATACTCACACAAACCACAAAAGAACGTACCACAGACCCTTATATATATATACATACATATGTATGTACATATACTCCAAAGACTAATTGTTTAAAAATTAACTCAAACAAATTTTTAATTTGATACATGTATTAACCAAATGTATGTTATATTGCAGAATTATGTCCCAACAATTACTATAGATACAAAACAATAAACAAAAATTAGAAATTTATTTAAATTCATTTACTTAGGCCCTTATTATGCATTGCATTAGATTTTCGATCTTTACTGGCTATAGAACATCCAAAATCGAAGGTTTATTTCATATTATGAGCATCGAAAATTTAGTTGACCAACGAATTTTCTATCGAAAATTTAGCTTTCGATGAAAAAAATTTTATCATCCCAGGTAAAAAAAAATACGTATGCAGCATATATATTATATCCCATATATGGTTCAGATCCGATTCATACATGTATGTATGTGTAAATATTCCCTACACGGTATGCAAAGTTCCCGTCCCGGAAATTCCTGGGAAACCCCCTAATTTCCACACATGAATTCATTTATATTTATATACATTTATATATTAAAAATATATGGACCGATTTCCCGGGATTTTTTCTGCGGGATCCCGGGAAATAATAAAACAAATAGTTGACAACTTTACAACTGCTTTCACTTTGGCATTTGGAAAATGTATGGCCTGTCCCACGATGTCACAAGAAATCGTTCGATCAACAACTTGTATTACAAACAACAATAACATGAGAAATTTTTTTCTTATTTTCAATATAAGTATTCGATAGAAGGATTTCTGGTGACATCGTGGCACAGGCCGTTATTGCGAGCAGCGATTTTTCTAACAAATTTGGGTGCGCCTGTGGCTGAGTGGTATCGATGCTAGCCTCTCAGTTCAGAGGTCGTGGGTTCGATTCCCACCATAGACTCTGGGTGTTTTCTGCAGACAAGCTAATCGCTTTGCAGGTTGTGTTTGTTCTTAAAAAAAAATATATTTAGAGATATATCTTGTCACATAGATTGATGGTTTAAGCAGATACATAGCAGTTATAAGAGAAATTGCTAAAGCTTTTATAACCATTTATTGAATTTCAATAATGTTTATAATCGTAACCAATATATGTAAGTGACAAATATTTTTTTGTTCTAAACAACCAAAAAGATTTTCGTTATCAACGACCATTGTCGAAAGTAATTTTATTTATGGATATTATTTTTGATGGATATTAATAATAACCTAAAAATAATCATTATCTTATTTTCTAGTAATCTTTTCTTCAGAAAGAAAAAAATAACAAATATTATCGGACCCTGGTTTTAAAGTAATTTATTGAAATCATTATTATCTTTTTTTTTTTTGTTTTTAATAAAATTGTTTTACATAGAAAACTCAATTTTATGGACGTTTTTTAAGAACTAATCTACTGATTGCTTTAGATCTCAAACCTCGAGTATTTTTTATTATTTTATGTTTGTTTTTATTAACTGTTATGTTATTACTTATATTTGTAAGTTTAATTTTTTTTATCTCATATAACAAATTTTTTCGTGTTGGAAAAATCCTTTAAGGAATTTTAAATTTAAAACTAAAAAAAAAATAAAATTCTTGTTCTAAAAACCAATTTGAATTAATATTCGAGTATTTAAGTATATAAGATGCGTTTTAGGGCCATTATTACAACTTTAAGTTAGGATTTTGTCGCAAGTATAAAACACTATTCATTATTATAAATTTGGACAGAGTATGTAGAAGTTAAAGTTGTTCCAACACTAGCAACGAAAAATGTTAAAATCCCATGTAATATACATACAATTGTGTGTACATATGTATGTATATAGTCACTTTAAATTTATAAAATTAGTGTATTTTTATACAGACTACAACAATTAACAGTACAATTTAAAAAATTTAATTAAAGGGTGTTCTATCTCTAACTTGCTGTATCCTGGAAACCATAAAAATCACCAAACCAAAAAAAAAATCGCCAAAATAAAAAAAATTCCAAAACCGCAAAAATCGCCAAAACGATATAAAAAGTGTCAAAACTAAAAAAGCGCCTAAATGAAAACAAATTGCACAATTAAAACACACCAAATAACGAAAAAATCGCCAAAATTAAAAAAATCGCCGAAATGAAAAAAAAGCGTCGAAAACCGAAAAAATCGCCAAAACAAGAAAAAAGTGTTAAAGATATAAAATCGACAAAATTAAAAAAATAAAGGAAAAAACTTTAAAAAAATCGTCGGTATAAAAGTATCTCAAAAAATTAAAACAAAATTGTCAGAATAAAAAAAATTGCCAAAATGAAAAAAATCGTCAAATACAGAAAAAATCGCCAAAACGAGAAAAAAAGTCTCAGAACTTAAAAAATCGCCGAAATGGGTAAAAAAAACGCCAAAAACCGAAGAAATCGCCAAAACTAAAATAAAAATTGTCAAATATAAAAAAATTGCCAAATAAAAATGAATTACCAAAACGCCAAAACACGAAAAAATCGCCAAAACGAGAAAAAAGTGCCAAAACAAAAAAAAGCGCCAAAACAATAAAACGCAAAAAACGTCACAACCAAAAATAATGCTCAAAACCGAAAAAACCCAAAAAAGAAAAAAAGTGTCAAAACTATATATAGAGGTTAAAGTTCGTATTGAATTACATATCTAGTGTCCATGCGGAAGGAACCCTTCGTGAGCGGGTCAAAGTCGCACTTCACTGAATTTATTTATTTCTTGTCCAAACCAATGTTTCATTAAATACAACTTCCCTGTTTGAAATCTAAAAAAAATTAATTATAATAAGGATTTTCATGAGAATATTCAAAAGTCTCGCACACTGCGCAATTGCGCATTTGTACACTCTCGTAAATAAAATGTCAAAAATTGTATAGAAATTTATTTACACAAACCTGTTGAGTCTGCCCAATAATTTTGAATCGTATACTTAAGCTGTGCAATTGTGAATGTTGTAAGCAACAACTTCTTGCTATTTTGGCTTTCTTATTCTTATTTTAAATTGAAAAAAAATATTAAAAAAAGCTGTAATACGAGTATATGTATATGCTACCACTTAATTGTGAATAAATTCAGAATTCATTGAATTATTTTTAATAAATTTGGCTCATTTAATAATAAAATATAAAATTTTTCTTCAGTCTTTTAAAAAACGATTTTCTTGATTTTTTTTTAAATACATTTTTTTTGTATCAAACTTTCTGAAGATCTCCGAAACTATAAGACTGTTAAAAAATTAATAACTTCGTTATTTAAAGGCAAATTCGTTTCCTAGCCTTCTGTGTATTTTTTTTATTTGATCAAAGAACTGGTTCTCAAGTAAATGCAAATTATGTGATGCAGCATCCTCTTTTTTCTTAACAACGGAAAATCTCGAGATACAGAGTCTATTCAAAAAAAGTAATCTATAGGCAAAGTTTACTACCAAAGTGCCGTCCTCAAAAATCGTGTTGACCTGTGTAATTTATAGCACAGCAGTGCGCTTCTCTGAATCAATGGACTATAAATATGAATTTTGCATACTGTATAAGGAATATTTACAAAATGGAATACTATATATGCATCATACATATTTTTTAGCTGGGTATATATACATAACAAACAAATCATAATACAAAGTGCGCATTAATATGCAAAATTAAAAAAATCGAAAATTCAACCTTAATCTTAAATTTCTGATTCTCACTAAACCAAAAATTACAAAGAAAATATCTTCCTTACTTCACAGCTTACAGAGTTTTTGCGGATAAAAAAACAATTATGAACCACTGTGCGTCCTCATTTTCAACTGAAATTGACGCAACGACACCATTTTTTAGGAGCACACTGATTTTCGAAATCCTTGGAGGCCCGCCCTGAGGAAGATTTTGTGCCATCAGTTGCAGACTTGTAATACTTTTAGATCCGTACGTATGTTTTTGACTTCACTAATTTAGCGAAACATAAAATTTTTGATTAACATATGTACATACATAATTATGTATATGTATTTAATAGAAATAAATAAAAAACAAAATCCCTACTTGCTGGTAATATGCTCAACGACTAAATTAATTAGTTCCTGTTATTTTATGATTTTTATGCATAAGTTCAATTTTTTATTTATATATTTCTTTAAAAAAAAACGCAAAAAAAAACTACGATCTAAAATAAACAATAAAAATTTGCAGACAGTGCTTTGGGTCAACCAACAAGAAGAGATAAGCAGCACTAACACACTTAAATAACAAGTTCTTTCACTTTAAAATTAAATTAAATGATATTTTAAAATGCGCGTAAGTTAATGACAAATATTATTGAAATTGAATTTGAACATAATTCTTGTCTATTTTTTCCTGTGAACACACACACATGCATACGTAGAGTGCGGACAGAGGAAAATATCGCAGCTGTACCCGCCAGTATTGTTGATGACCGTGAATTATAGATTCGGAAGCATTCGCAGCAATTGTGCCTTTCGTCAAGTATAAAAGGAAATACATTCAAACAACACTAATCAGTATTGACTTCAAGCTTCGCAGATCATCAGGTTTTAAAACGGAACTAAAAATACTAAATAAAAATTTTAATTCGTAGTTCGATTTTACAGTCCAAACGGAGTAAAAATGTGGAGACTTTGTAAGATTAAATTGCATAATTCTATATGAAAAAAAAAGAAAATAAATATTTAAGCATCTCGCGTTATCGTAATTATTTCTTAAGTGGTTGACTGATCTGCCACGGATTACCGTATAATCATGCAGTTCTTTTCTGGAATTTCTTTTGCAACCAAGTTGCTACTTCCTATGTGAAGGCATAGGTCCTGTAGAGTCAGTCACAAAACTTTTTTAAAATACTCTTGATAACATCTTGGGCATATGGTCTAGTTTAGGGCTGCCATAAATATGAGCCCGTCAACAAGGACACTCATACAAACCACAATTGAATCAAAGTGGCTCTCATTTAAATTTATTGTAGTTGCTGGTAGCTTTTCGTGTAAAAAACACCAGCACAATTTAAAATTGGAGCAGGACACCAGGACAATTGTTCTAAATCTAGGACAAATCCTGTAAAACCAGGTCGTATGGCAGCCCTAGTCTAGTTACTCTGCCCATATTTGTGCAACACCATATTATGCAAAAAAATACTTTGCATAATATGTATAAATAAATAAATAATTACATAAAAAAATAAACAAATAATAACTATCTTATTCACAAAAAATATTTCGGTTTAATAAGAGATTTATGAAACAGATTTTCTATGGAAATTTGATTAATAAAACTTTTAGAAATCTAAAATATTTTTTATGAACTAAACCCTTAATATTTATATATTATTAAAGATATGATGATCTTGGCACTGTGGACACAAACATTAAATGCCCAACAAGGTGCCTTTATGCCAACAAACACTCATGGAGGAGAAGGAGGTGACAGAAGCACTTATTCCGAATATAGTTACACCTACAATACAAGAACATTCACACCTGGATTCCCCACATTTGCATCGAATATAAACTATTTTGGATATGCTCCACCCTATTTCTGGCGCAAAACAGAATTAAATCCTTTTGCAGTTTACCAGAATGAATATAATCATAATGGAAACAATTTATTCACACAGTCACCAGTATTTGATAGGAATTTTGTAACCACAGAAGAAGACTCTAAAGCAGGAAAAATTCCATCAGGGGATTCTTTTAATGCAAAACTTTTCGATGTCATGTTCTCCAATGCCTATAATAAGAATCTCGTTTATTCTCCCATGTCGCTGAAAACAATTTTGGCATTCATTTTTACCATGTCTGATGGCAAACTTTATGAAGAGTTGACTCAACTGTTGGCCATTTCCAATAATCGCACTTATGTGGCCAAAGTTTTTGAAAATATTTTACAGGCAGCTCCTGCAAATGCACCCCCTACAAAACTTGTCATGGCCAACAAATTATACTATGACTACCGCTGTGGCACACTCGACCATAATGTACAAAATTTCGCCAAGAAATCATTCGACAGTGAAATGGAAGAAATTGATTTTGTTGCTGCCGAAAAGGCTGCCAATATCATCAATTCCTGGGTGAGTGAAAAAACTCACAATCTTATCAAAGATATTGTTTCTCCGGCCACCATTGGTGCTGACACTAGTGCTCTGTTGCTCAACTCCATTTATTTTAAAGGCGAATGGTTGACAAAATTTGACTTGCTCGATACAAAAACTGAAGAATTCTTTTTAACGGATCAAACAAAAGTTCCCGTCAACATGATGTCCACTGAAGATAAGTTTCGTTATGGTGATTTTACAGATCTGCAGGCATCTGCAGTGGAGTTGCCCTACGCCAAATCCAACTTATCGATGCTTTTGATTTTACCCAAAGAAATAGACGGTTTGGCGGCTTTGGAAAGCAAATTAAAATTTTACGATTTTAATTCCATATCTCAAAGGCTAACAAGGGAAGACGTGACTGTGAAGCTGCCAAGATTTGAAATCGAATATGAAATTGATATGATTCATCAATTGCAAAAAGTAAGTGACTTATTCATAGTGCGGAAGTATTCTGAGTGACAAGACTTACTTATGGAAGTGCAATATTAAAACTATTTTATAGAGTTATTAAACGGTTTTAAAACATCTCGAGTGCCAGTGAAGAAGAGCCGAGTTTTTGATATTGTATGACGTGACGACGATTTTGACAACTTGAATTAGGGTGAATGTAAAATATTTCTTAGAGACAGAGTGTATAATAAAATAGTCAACTTATTGCTAATATCGAAAAAAAATATTTAATCGAAAAATACCGAGAGGTCGCATATTAAAAATTGCACTGGAGCATAAAATTATCAATTTTTTCCCAAAACAAATATGTATGTACTAGTGATGCACGAATATTCGTATTCGTACTAGCATTGTCGAATATTCGCTCATTTTCAGGCGAATACGAATGTATTTGTATTCGCCAAATTCACGCGGACACGAATGCGAATATATTCGTATTCGCCAAGTTGAATCGAATACGAATACGAATATTTTTCCAAAGGAATTAAATAAATAAATGCATAAATCCTAAACGAAATTTAAATAAATGACTAAAAATTTTTTTTTGTACAAATACATTAATTTTTTTTTATAGAAATTTGTGCTTTGTATCATTTTTAAATGTTATTTAATGACGATGATTAAAATTTTTTAACTTTAAAGTACGCCAACAAGTGTGTGAAGTAATTTTTCACAACATTTTTTTAATATTTCATATTGCATATAATATTCGTATTCGTATTCTCGAATATCGTTTCAGATATTCGTATTCGTATTCCCGAATATCGTTTGAAATATTTTTATTCGTATTCGCGAACATCAAAAATTGACATTCGTTACATCATTAGTATGTATATATGTATGTGAATCTGTATGTATGTATCGCTATACAACATATACGCACTTTGGTGAAGGGTATATAATATTCGGATCAGCCGAATATAGAACTCTTACTTGTTCATATTAAAATACTGCGTCGAAAGTAAAATTCTGTTAAATAGAAAACTCGTTGCTTAACGCCAAATTTTCTATGACATTCGAATTTCGATGATGTATAATCAGCAAAAGTCAAAACTTTAATGCATTTTCCTATAAGCGCCATCAAAAAATGCTTCTTTTTTGAGGTTTCTTAAATAAAGATTTTTATATCAAAACAAAACTATTTAAAAGTTCAAATAATATTTAAAACACATTTCTTAATTCAAGGAGTGTGAAAAAATACTTAAAATACATGTCTACAACAAGAAGCATTTCTCGTATTCCATTTCATTTAAAAGTCATATTTATCTGATGCTCATAATTAATTTCCGCGAGAGTAGACAGACATGAGTTCTAATGAAGTAAAAAATTTATCATTTTCAGCCAATACTCTCTTTCTTTTAGCGTTTTTTCTTAATAAAACCGAATCAATCAATCAACACCAAAAATTGTCATTCTAACAAATTATTTGGACAAATACTAAACTTGATCCCGACTAAAAAATGATTCCTTAACCAAAAATATTAAATAAAATGGTATTTTTTTACACTTTTAGATGGGCCTAAATGCTTTATTCAACGATGATGGCAGCATCAATTTGTTTAAAAACCAAAACAAACCTTTGAAAATCAATCAATTTACACACAAAAGTGTTATAAAAGTTAATGAAGTGGGCGCAGAAGCGGCTGCTATAACAGGTTTGTAAAAATACAAAAAATAAAATAAAAGAAATATTAAATATTTCATTAATTATTATAAATAAAATTTAATTAATTTCAGTTGCCCAGTTCACATACTCGGCAGCCAACATCTTTATGAAGTCCTTTGTGGCCGACCACCCGTTTGTGTTCGTTATACGAGATTCCAATACCACCTTTTTTGTTGGGCATGTGGTAAAATTTTAGTTTAAGGAGCATTTTTCAAATGAATACTTCGTAGTAAGCATATTTTATACTGATTTTTAATAAAAATAAAACAAGTAAGCGTCTTATATTCAGCTGTGCCGAATCTAATATACCCTTCACCAAAGTGCGTATATGTAGTATAGAGATAAATACATATAGAATCACATATGTACATACATATTTGTTTTATCAAATTTATAATTTTTTGCTCTAGTGCAAGTTTTAGTAAGCGACCTCTCGGTATTTTTTGATTAAATATGTTTTTGTTGACATTAGCAATAAGTTGAATATTGATGCTTTACTTTCTCAAATCTTATCTTACTTTCTCTGTTTTCTTATCTTAAAAAAGTTTGAGGAGAGCAAAAAAAAAAACGGTTGATCTCTTTATACTTTCGGTGTTTGAATAAAAATTCATATGCAATTATTAAGGAATTGGTTATATCTATGTATATTAGACTAATTTTTTTAGTTTAATTATGAAGCGCATTTATTAAGGTACGACTTTGCTGCATTAAGAGTAATTTTTGTTCTTGATAATTGATGAATGAGTTACTCGTTTGTTAAATAAGGCCGTTATATCAAAATTATTCAATGAAAACAATATTTAAAATCCCACTTGACCTGAGATTAGATAAAAACGAATACTCACTAAAGCGAAGAAATTTCGAAACAATATTTTTCAATATTTTTTCGTAAATCTAAAAAATAAATCGAATATTCGCTAAAGCTTCGGACTTCAAACTTCTCTCTTCGTTTCTTAATAAGCCTTGTTTTATTTAATACTTATTTAAAATATTAAAAATTTAAATATTAATAGATTATAATCTTTGATAATGCAAAATTGTTAAGTGTCTTAATTTAAACATTCCAAAGTATTTTAAAGTTTATTTCTAAAAAAAATTTTTGAATTTGTTGAGTGCCAAGAAATGGTGTCAGGTAAACGAAACGGAACATTTCCTTCAATGTATTTTATAGTTATTACTGTTCTTTAGCGAAAAATTTTATTTTTATCTCTATTTAATAAAAATTAATAAGAACTCGTTACAAGCTGTCAACGAAAGACATCCATCGATTTGAAACATAACTGTGCTGAGAGCATAATAATCAAGATGACACAAACCTTCGTTTATACTTAAATAAAAATTGAACATATATAAAAAATCTAGAGTAAAAATCTTTGTAAATCGTGAAATATTTTTTATTGGAAAAAATTGTTTTTGGTTATATTTCTACTCTTATTTTTTTTAATTTCCAACCCTGGAACTATAATTTTAATTTTTCTAATTTTTAATACTAATTTCTTTTTATCTAAAATATGCAATATATGTATTTTATTACCAAAGAAATAATAAGTTTAATTTAATTAGTTTTATATACCATAAAAATTCAAAAGTTTTCCAGGTCTGGAGCTATGTTTTTTTATTTTTATAATTGTTATGTCAAACTATTTCTTTCTAAACAATAAAGTATAAATAATTTATAAACAAAAAATTAATAATTTGACATATACTTGTCAATTGCATTTTTTTCATGCAATTAGTTGCATGAAAATTTTTTATTTTTCAATAGGAGGCCTGTAAGAGAAACTTATATGAAAACCGTTACCAAAAATGCATCAGAGATTTATTTTACGTAATTTTTTATATAACATTCTCTTTTATATCGCTACAATTAGTAAATAGAAAAAGTTGCGTGCAACAAAATTCATGAAATTTCATCAAAAAATGCTTAGTGTAAATCAGGTAATACAAAAAAGAAATATTTAATTTTCTAACCCTGGATTCATCCTTTTAATTTTTCTGCTTTCTTATACCAATCTAATAGTTCTTAAAAAAATATATATATAAAGTATCGTCAGTGAACAAAGAAAAAAGCAAATTACAAAAAAAATAGTTTTATTTAGTTACTTTAATATCTAGAAAAAAAGTTCAAATTTTCCAGCCCTGGAACTGTGGATCTTATTTTTATAACTTTTCTTTCCAAAACTCAAAATGTATATAATTTATAAAGAAAAAGAAAAATTAATATTTTTATATATCACAATATGTGTAAGTTTCCCAACCCTGGAATCATCCTTTTTGAGTTCTTTTATTTTTTAAACCAAACACTTTCTTTTAAAAATAAAAGATATGTTTAATTTATAGAAGCAAAGGAAAAATTTGTTTTTGTATAAAAATATAATAAAGTTTTCCAACCCTGGAAACGTCTTTTTAATTTTTTTATTCTTTTGTTTATTCGTTCTAAAGAATAAAATAAGTTTATTTAATAAAAAAAAAATAGTTTTCCGTAGTTAATTTTTCATATCACAAAGAGTGTAAGTTTCCCAGCCCTGGAATCATCCTTTTTGAATTTTCTGATTTCTTACACCAATCTCTTTCTTTTAAAAATACTAGATATGCTTAATTTGTATAGAAAATTAAAAAATTTTTATTATTAAGTTACTTTTATATTCGTATAAGAAAAAAATGTAAGTTTCCGAAACCTGGTTACGTTTTTATATTTTTTTTTTATATTTTTAATACCAGTTTTATTCATACTGAAATATAAAATAAGTTTATTGCACAAAAAAAAATAAAAATTAGTTTCAGCAAGTTACTTTTATATGGCAAAATAATGTATAAATTTTCCAGCTTTGAAACTGTCTGCCCAATTTTGCTGATTTTCAATATCAATCTAGTTTGGACCATTTCTGATACACCAGTCCAAGACCGAAGTGTCTAGCTTTCCTGAGAGCAAAAACCACCCCATTTTCCATAAGCAGGGCCGGTATTAAAAGGTAGCAAGGCTCCTTGAAAGTTAGGACTTTAGCAATTTGGTTCGTTACAACAAATGTCTTAAGCCTCTGGCAACAATCCTAACACAAATTCGCATGAAAATGCTAACGACATTGTTCACATTCATTGTCGTATATCAGCTGTTTGTCTTTCAAAATTATGGCGAAGCACAACATACGATATCGTGTATCTGCTGAACTACAGAAATTGCGAGGCATCCATACAAAATGTTGTTAATTGCTAGGGAAATCCTTAAGCTAATGATTTATTTCATCCATAAGCTACTTATATGTACATTGGATTGATTGTTTTATATATAAAAAAAATAAATAACTTTAATTTCTACTGTCCCAGAATTTTTAATCAATTAATGCTTAGAAGTTGTTTTCACTCTTATTTATTCTTTTTAGTTTTAGAATTTCTCTCATTACATTTGCATATTAAAATTCTTATTTATGAAAATGATTTTTATCAATTAACACAGTTGGAGGTATCTTACAATGTTTTCAGATGTTAAGCGATAAACTTGAGACATTTAAACGCTGTCTCACTAGAAACAAAATTTTCTAATTAATTAATACAAGTTGTTCTAGTCATTTTAGAAATCAGATAACGGAAAAATAAATTTGGGTTGGTTGGAAGAAGGTTAAAAAAAAACTACCAAATAAATATCTGAATATGTTTTAAAAAAATGCGCTAGTTTTTAAATAAACAAAAGAAGTTTTATGTAGAATAGAAACAAAAATTTAGAACTTGTTCTACTATAACATCAAATTACCGATTTAACATGCCATAATAATAATAATAAATATAAATATTGCAGCAGGCAACTGGTGACAACAGATACTTTAAAAGTAATATTGATTTTTACTAATTTGGTATTTATCTATAAAAAGAAAAAATTTTGTCTTTGAGTGAAACAATAAATAAGCTTAGTGAAGTGCGATTTTGACCCGCGCACGAAGGGCTCTGGGTACTGACACTAGATATGTAATTCAATACGAACTTTAGCCTTTATAAAATCTGTGGCAATATGGAATAATAGCTTAAGTCGACTTAAGCAAAGCAGTGCATTTCGGAAGTTTTTACGCTTTCACTAAGAGATTAGAAGGCTATAATGCATGATTCTACTTAGGGTATTCATTTAATCGGGTTTTTGCTTTAATCGGTTAATCGCATCGAGGTTTTTGCTTTATCGGTTAATAATCGGTTAGTTTTGGTATTAACCGGTTAACCGATTAATAAAGTTCTTTCATAAATCAAGTGTTTTCAACAAATTAAAGTGCATAAATTATTTATTAATTTGAGTTTTTTCGTATAACCAAAAACACACTTAATAATAACTAAACTAATTTGGTTAATTTTTTTTTAAACATTTCTTGTAATACTATCGATAGTTCCTTCTGTTGGTGGGTCATCATCTGACTCATAACGACAGACCTCAACGACGAATATTCTGGAAAAAAAGTAAATTTCTGAATTTCTTGGCTTTCGTTTTTGTACTGTCTCTCATTAAATCGAATCCTTAATTAAATCGTTGCCAACAGTACTTTCGGCTTTTATTAAATTATTAAATAAAAACTTAATAATTCCTGCTAGTTAGAGTACCAGAGTCTCTAGTTAAACTCTTTTATAGTCACGTCCAAAGATTTTGAAGTTTTATTTAAATAACTTAATTAACTTAGGATGTATGAAAAATAATTTCTAAACACCCACCTTTTGTAAATGAGACGAAACAAATAATTACTCACACAAAAAATAAGTTTTAATACTAAGAAATATGAAAAAAATTGTAACGTCGGTTAATCGGTTAATCGATTGAAGTTCGGTTATTTAACTGTTAACCGAAAAAGGCCGATTTTAAATTAACCGATCAGTTAATCGGGTGGAAATTAACGGGTTAACCGATTGAATACCCTAATTCTACT
This sequence comes from Tachina fera, assembly GCA_905220375.1. Lineage (NCBI taxonomy): Eukaryota > Metazoa > Arthropoda > Insecta > Diptera > Tachinidae > Tachina > Tachina fera. The sequence goes on along the minus strand of LR999967.1, from coordinate 93,348,132 downwards.
TTCTTGTGATTCTTACTTTCAATATGTAACATTTCAACCCCTGCAAATTCCAACTGGAACATAATACAGCATAAAATCAACATAACTTTCTTAAGTCTACTTAAGCTACTATTCCATATTGCCACAGAATTATAGTTTTGGGATTTTTTTCATTTTTGGGTTTTTTCGGTTTTGAGCGTTTTTTTTTTGTATTAGCGTTTTTTTCCATTTTTTATTTTAGCGATTTTTTTATTTTCGCAACTATTTTTCATATAGGCGATTGTTTTCGTTTTGACACTTTTCGCGTTTTGGCGACTTTTCAGTTTTTTTTTGGCGTTTTTTCATTTAAACGATTTTTTTAGATTCTTTTTTAATTTTAGCGATTTTTTTAAATTTCGCAACTTTTTTCATATAAGCGATTATTTTTAGTTTTGACACTTTTTTCGCGTCTCGGCGATTTTTAGGTTTTTCGGCATTTATTTTAATTTTGGCGATTTTTTTTATTTTGGCGACTTTTTTTTAATTTTAGCTATTTTTTTTAATTTTGGCGATTTTTTTAGTTATTTCGATTTTTTTTTTGAATTGAGGCGCTTTTTTCATTTTTACAATTTTTCTCGTTTGAGCGATTTTTTGGCAGTTTTTTAATTGGTACAATTTTTTTTATGCCCATTTTTTTGAATTTTGGCGATTTTTTTTAGTTTTTTCGATTTTTTTTTAAGCTTTTTCAGTTTTGACACTTTTTTTTTCTCGTGTTGGCGATTTTTTTTTCGTGTTTGGCGTTTTTTCGTATTGGCGATTTTTTTTAATTTTTGGCGATTTATTTTTATTCTTTCGATTTTTTTTTCATATAATTTTTTTTTAGTTGTGGGGCCCTTTTCGCGTTTTCGCAATTTTTTTCGGTTTTTGCGATTTTTTTTAATTTTGGCGTTTGTTTTACTATTAGCCATTTTTTCGATTTTGGTGATTTATTTTAGTGTTAGACTTTTTTTTTAATTTTGGCGTTTTATTTTTGTTTTGGCGGTTATTTTTTAAATTTTTGCTATTTTTTCGGTTTGGCGATTTTATAATTTTGAAATTTTTTAGTTTTGCCGTTTTTAAAAAGTTCAAGAGTTTGCCTCTTACGGTTATCAAGATACAACAGATTGTCAAAATTACATTGTTAAAACTACATTAACAGATAGAACACCCTTTAATTTAATTTTTTTAAATTTTAGTATTAACTGTTGTAGTCTGTATGAAAATACACTAATTTTACAAATTTCAAGTGTCAATATATTGTATGTACGTATATTACATGTACACATATTTTTGAAAAATTTTCGTTTCCCGTTTTGTTGTAGCGGCCAAGGTTCTACAAACTATGTCCAAATTTCAGTTTCGTAGCTCTTACGGTTCCTGAGAAAATAGCCTGTGATGGACAGACGGACAGCGTAGAGAAAACAATAGGGTTCCTTTTAACGATTAGTAAATAAAAAAATAAATAAGTGATGATAAATTTGAGCTCTCATTACAGAAAATCTCTTAATAATTCACGTATTCTATTTTCACTAAACAAAAAGTATTACAGGCTGAAATTTACATTTTAAATATTTAAAAATCTGAAATCTAAAGAATTTAAAAATCCGCTTTCAATAATTTTTTGTAACACCAAAAAGTTCAGACAAGATAGCTTTAGACCAAATAATCTATTATTATATTAAATTCAAGGTCCCAAAATAATACACTACAATTTAATTCTTCCTTAAAACCTTGAAGTTGCCTCAGATGTCTTCCGATGCACTTAAAAAAAATCTCAAGTTATGGTTTTCGCTGTTAATGCTATTTTATACCCTTCAAATAAGCTAATGTTCTCTTCTTATAAATATATTTAAATGAAAACAAGTGTGTGTGAGTGATGTTTGTGTTAAAATATGTGCATAAAACTTAAATTTATTCGTTTGAGTAGAAACGAAACGAATTGGGCCTGCACAACTGCAGCAGAACTGCAATAAAGCCTTCCATATAGTATAAAGTGCAGTTAAAAGAGTGCTGATAACAGAGATGGCCATGTTTCGTGTGATTGTTGTGCGCCATGTGTTATGATTACTTGTTGATCACACATGATTCTGAGTGATTTGTTCTTCAATCTCGTAATTCTTCTACAGCAAAGGGATAGTCAAAGAGAAGACATGTGGTAAAGGAAGAGTTAGAATAAAGCTTAATTTTTTACAACTCTGCTTTTTTATACGTTCTTTATAATGCAGTGTTGCAGCGCCTCTGGTGTCAATAAGGCGTATTAAATTTTAAAGCAAAATCTGTTTAGTAGCAATTTTATTGGTTTTTTTACTTCGCCAATGATTCTGCTACACAATACAGATGAAGGAGGGCAATCTGATGTTACATTAGTACTAGTATCCGCTGAAGCAAGAGTACTTCAGTCAGCAGTGTCTATTATTGTCCTGCACAAGACCATTTATAAGACTTTTGAAGACGAGGGATTTTTCAAATACTTTACTACTGCGAAATATTCTAAAACAATTGCTAAACAACACTGTTGGCAAGAAAAACAGCTGAAACTAAAGCTATGTACAGACGACTGTCAGATCTTACAATATTGTCAGATCTGTCAATGTCCTGGCAATGTACTGGCAATCAAAAATTGCCAGTACAATATTCCTTGTCAGTTCACACGGTTGTAAGAAAATCTTACAATTTATTGCCAGACGGTTGTATGGCAATTAATTCATCTGACAAAATTGTCAGCCGAAAAGTTGTGAGTTCACACGGTTGTCATATGCACAAATTGTCAGATCTGTTGTTATGCGTTGCCATACTCAAAGCGTTTGTTAGAAATTGGTAAATTTCAGTCGTTTGTGTTTGTGTTAAATGTAAAAAATTAAAGTATAAATTATTATGGACCATAAAGAATCAATTGCAATGATTTTGTGTGCATATATTTTATTATAAATGTTTTATTTAAAATCAAGCGTGTGCAGTGTTGCCCATAGAAATAATTCTCTTACAATGACGCCATTGTCAGATGCATAAGCTTCGCACATCTGACAATATTAAAATGTCTGACATATATCTGGCAATAATTTTACAATGTGTTCACACGATTGTAAGATCTCTGACAATTTGTTGCCAGCTGCTAGTCTTTCAATGGACTGACAATAGTTTTTCTGGCAACGACGTCTGACAAAACTTGTCAGTTCACACGGTTGTAAGAAATTTTTAGCACATTTTACTGGCAATATTGTAAGATCTGACAACGGTCTGTACATTGCTTAATGTCTTGCCAATAGTGTTGTTTAGCGTTTGTTTTGGAATATTTCGCTGTGGTAAAGCATTTGAAAAATCTCTTGAATGTCTTGAAATATCTTATAAATGGTCTTGTGCAGGACTTTAGTGTCTATGCCTTCATCACTTGAACTTTCATATAAAAACAACTGATACAAAGGGACACTAGTGTACATCAGATAAATACGTAGTGTTGCTATTTTTTAATGAGTGTCAGAACCGTGCTCGTATCCTGGACCTTCGGTTTTGTAGTCAACGAGATAACTACTTCAGTCAAAGCTGAGTATTGTTATTTTGGACTCATCAAGTTTATTCCAGAGTATTTCATCGTTAGGCATCTTTCTTTGCCCAAAGTATTTTCAAATACACGTCTAGTTACCACATGTATAAGCTTAATTACAATATCACTCACGTTTCCATCACTAGTAGCCATAAAAAGCAAAATTGCTGGCTTTTAAACTTCCACAAACAGTTCGGCAAACAAACGAATAGATACAATTTAAATAAATGCACTTTAACTAAAATGTTGTTACGTTAATTATGCGTAAATATTGGTTACGTTGTGTTAAATGCAAGAAGACGAACAAAAAACACCACTGCCAACAAATATTCACTGGAAGTGAGTGGGGAAATGTGGTGTCGTTGTGCTGCTTGTCTGTCTTTCACTTCTTCCAGCAAGTGTAATTTTTTTTGCTTCATATCTCTTCTGTATGTGCACTCCATACACGTTCTTGGCAACATGTTGACAGGTTTGTCAGAATAAATACGACATCGAAGAAGAAGAAGAAAAAGAAGAAGAGAACAAAAAAACACTTCTCAAAAAGAGTTTAAAACTGCGCGCCTTGTGTACATACGTTGAACTTTTTTATAATGAGAGCTTATGATTTGTATGTCGTATATTTAAACACCTTTCATGTAATTAAACGAGACTTTAATTAATCTTGAACAGGGTGACCGATGACATTTTTCAAAAAGTGGCACCGAAAAGGGGATTTATAAAAAAGGGGCAAAATTAAATAAAACGAGAAAACTACACTAAACTTTTTATTTGTAATGTATTTTTATATAATTCACTCTAAAAAAAATGGAGACAAAAAGTGGCAAATGCACTCGAAAAAGTGGCAAGGCAGTCGAAAAAGTGGCAATTTGCCACTTTAGTCGGTCAAACGGTCACGCTACTCGAGATGACATTTTAAATGTTTGTGCAAGTTCGTTTTGTTTCCGCAATAACGCACGTTTTAAAAAATAAACATAATACAACGGAAAATGGCGCCGGCAATACTTGTCATTGTTTGTTTAAATTTTTATTAATTTTTTTGTGCATACATCTTTATAACTAAAAACAAAAAAAAAAGATTAACATATTATACATTCGCAGATATATTTGATATGTTTTTTAAACTTTTATAATATTTGACAAAAATGTTTGAACTTCAAACTCATGTTTTTTGCTTACAATAATATTGTGAACACAGCCAATTATTCAAAAACTATGGCAACGTAAGCAAGAGAAAATTGAGAGAATAAGAAAGTCCGCAATGAAAATAAAATAGATTTTAATTTTATTCCGTCCCGCACTGCGGATTTTTACTTCAAAATCGTATGGAAATCCGCACCGCAATAAAAAAACGTTACATTGTGTTCAGACTCTTAGTAGAATTTGAGACTGATAACTATTCGGTTCTATAGAATAAAAGTAACGGTTTGCCCAGAGACATTGACGATCTATTAAATGGAATAAACCAATTTGTTTGCAACAGCTCATGTCGTATGGATGATTTAATAAATTGTCAGAAATATTTCTACTATGAAGTTCTTAAGTATTCTCTAGGTATGAAACAATACCACTAAGGTATCGATACTTTTACTTGATACGGCATCGGTTCAGAAGTATCGATACATACTCAGTATCGAATAAAAAGCATCGATACTTACTTGTATCGGTCAAGCTTTTCACATGATTTAAAGTAGTGAAAACAAAATAAAATACCCACCAAACCAAATGCTCCTAATTCGTAAAGAATTTTTAAAGACTAAAACCTTCCGACAAAAGCTTCCGATGTCGGAAGCGATTAATATAAGAAAAAACTAATTGTTTAAATTTCTTGCAGACGAGTTTTGGTAGAATTTATTTATGAAAATACTCCTTCAACAAATTTTGCTATCGCCAATAAATTAATTTATCGCCAGCAAAATCGACATGTCGCCAAATAAGAAACTTAGACGCCAAACAAAATGGAAAAATCACCACGTTTGGGCTCGACTACGGCAGAAGATATAGTCGAGATCAGGGTGACCGATGACATTTTTCAAAAAGTGGCACCAAAAAGGGGATTTATAAAAAAAGGGGCAAAATTAAATAAAACGAGAAAACTACACTAAACTTTTTATTTGTAATGTATTTTTATATAATTCACTCTAAAAAAAATGGAGACAAAAAGTGGCAAATGCACTCGAAAAACTGGCAAGGCAGTCGGAGAAGCGGCAATTTGCCACTTTAGTCGGTCAAACGGTCACGCTGATCTTGAAGATTAATAGATTAATATTTGTTTTTATTTTTACAAAATTTTTTTTAATGCTTAATGGCGGGCAAGCAGCTCGTGTATTGTAAATTATTTAATAATTTATATATTTATTTTTGATTGTTCATCCAATATCCCAGTCTTAATTATTAAAGTGAATCAGAGGAAATTCCCAAAAATTAATTCGTTTCTACGTTAATTAATTCTCCCATTAGCATTTTCTATCTAAATGCAATAAAATCATGTTGTTTTTTGTAATTTAATCTCCTAAACGACTCTACTGCAGTTATTGTTGTTAACTAGCTTTTACGATTCCCATGTTATTAAACAATAAAAAATAAAATTACTGACATTTTTGTATCCGCCCATTCTACTTAAGACTTCATTCATTCAGCTTAGCCTTGTTGGCTACGAAAACAAGGAGCAAAAAAGAACCGAAAAACAGATCGTAAACATGTAATTAACATTTAACCCCTTCCTTAGTTTTTACTTTAAGAATTTGATTAAAATTTTTCTGAACAGGTGCTATCAGTCGTATCTTTATCGTATAGATACAAATGGCATGGTGTCAATTTGATGTGTCATCTTTTTTAAAAGTTATAGAAAATTTATCAAACATTTCAATTAGAAGCCTTGAACTATTGGAGTTTCGTGTTTAAAAATATTCCTTTTTAAAATTATTTGCATTGGAGTGGCTAAAAATGTTTTTTGATATGTAAACATCTATATGTTAGAGGGTAAAAATCTTTTTCACAATACAATCACAAATTTTGAGTAAGATCCTAAAGCGTTATCAAATCAATGTGAGCGATGTATAAGTGTATTTGTCTAATCATACGAACAAGAAGTACATATAAACTTATCAGCTGCATAGAAATACACTCAAAGGAATTTTAAATAGTAGTGTTGCCAGTGGGGATAATTTTGTTAAAAAGTTGAAATATATAAAATAAATATAAACTTTTAAATAAAAGAGCGTTTTAAATGTCATATATAGCAGTCTAAAAATGCAAATGGAATATGTGAATTGTTTTGATTTATCGTATTTCAATTCGCTAAAAGCTTTTTGTAATGAAATCTCAAATTTACCATCTCTAAATTTACAACAGTCTTGCCATTTGTCTTTTATTGTTTACTAATTATGCACATGTTAGTTAATTTGCTGATTTTTGTTCTACCTGAGACAAACTTTTTTGGTGGACCAAACACAAAAGAACGCTGATGGTGAAGGCTTATTGGCTTTCGAAAACAGCTAGTTGTTCCGTTCAACTATGTCTTAGGCAGAATATTTAAAACTAACCTTAGTGTTATTTGCTCATTAATAATTATTACATGTAATTTGGCTTAAAAAGCGATACGAACTTTTTAAGATCATAAATATAGAAACAAATGAAGTTCGAACAATAATAATTAAAAATTTGATTAAATAATTTTGTTCAGCTACTTTCGAGATACGTCCCATTGTGAATTCTAAGGCAAGGCTCCAAAAAAATTTAAATACTAAAATAAATATTTATAATTTATAATAAGCAAAAACTTTAAATATGGGAATTTTAGTGTTAAAGTGACCAGTTTTTTACAGAAAATCCCATCGCAAATTGGTTCAGAAGGCAAATGAATTTATGTAAATTAAACTATTAAAGGTGTAGTTTCCACATTACAAACGCTCTAGTCGTCTAAAAAAAAAGTTGTACAGAAATTGAGTGCTTTTTATATAAATTTTATAGACCAGATGAGTGATTGTAATGCAGAAACTATATATGTATAAGAGAAACATTTTTTTGGTGTATGTTTTCTCTTATTTTAGTTGGTTTTTAACCCACTGTAGTATAACAAATAAGGGTATGTTTCTCCAAATGCGAACGAACTAGGATTTGCACAGCGATCATAATCGTAATAGTAATCGCGATTAATCGCACCTTTTAACCGTAATCGTAATCGCACCTATTAATCGCTCGATTACGATTAAAAATTTGTCCCTTTTTTAAGCAAAGAATTTATGCCAAATTTGCATACAGCTCAAATTCAACTCATAAAAAATTAAAATTAATAATTTTTAATACAAAATATATGTATGTATGTATGTATGCTTACGCGCATGTTTGTATTTCTTTGTCGCTTTAACAATTCATCACTAGACTTCAACCATACTTTTGAAAAGTTTCAAAGCTCTTATCTTATGCACATACTTTCAAATGTCATTTGAGAATTTATTTGTTCATTCATTATGATATAAATTCATGGGATGTGGATACAAAATTAAATAAAAAATATATTAAGAAAGTAGAATCAAAAGATTGATTTAAAACAATTCGTAAAGTAAAACTAACGATCCAATTTTAAAAACAAAAATCTTGAATTTAGATCGTAGAAGTTGTCATATTTCAATCTTGAAATTTGTTCGGTAAGGTTGACGATCTCAAATTTAAACATAAGTTCTTAATTTATAGAATGAATTCTTAAAATTAAGAACGTGGTCTTAATTTTATCATTATATTCTTAAATTTTTAATAATATGATCTTAATTAAAGATTTTTATTAAGAACAAATTCTTGAATTCAATCTTAAAATGAGATTTTATTCAAGATTACAATCTTAAATGAGATCTTAAAAAAAATTAAGATTTTATTCTTGAATCAAGAATTTTCGCATTTACCAGACTATTCAGATTGAAATGATTTAATTTCGAACGCAAGATATTCGTTTAAGCACGTTTTTCAATTAGTGCATTATTTTTGATACTAATAAGTTCTGATTTCCGAACTTCATGTTACGTTCTTTATACATTTTTCAAAATCAAAACACAATTTAATTGCAAAAATTAAATTAAAAAGCGAACTCAAGACAAAATAAATAATTTTATTTGGCTAACCAACCCATACAGTTCGACTAAAACTCATGATGCAATTTATTTTAATTAATTAATTTTATTTATCTAAGAAAAAATTATAAACCTTGTTTTCTTGATTAATCGCATTTAATCGATAATCCCGATTAATCGCATATTTTTTAATCGTAATTGCGATTATGAAAATCTGTGATTATTTGTAAACCTTAGAACGAACGTTTCGATCCAATATGAATATTGATAACAAACACTAATTTTAGTTTTTTGTTTTTAATCTAGATGCTCTATCGAATCTATAGTTCGCATTTAGAGGAACGAGCCCTAATACTGTTGGTATAAACATAAATTAAATTTTAAATATTATTTTTGTTTTGAAACTAAGTGGCAAGTCGAACGTTGTGGACATCGTGCGACAGACCCTATAACTTTTAATAACGATAATAGTTCCGAAAAAGGGCTTTCTAGTTCTTATAAAAGAATGAAGATATACGTTAATAATATTTTTGACAAATTCATGGACTTATTTATTTTTATAGGATTCAAAATTTTTTGGAAAAATTGCAATAAATATAAAAAAATTCACAGAGAGAAAACAATTGTTATTTTATAAATTAATTTGAAATTTATTTGCTTGTGGTTTAGCTTGGTCTATATACGTATTTCATTGGCGCTTAAACCAAATCATCAGTAGACTTCAACCACAAATTTTGAACAGTCACAAACCTCTTACTTTATGCACAGACTTTCAAAAACTATATGACAATTCATAGAATAATAATATTTTTGAAAATCACAAAGACAAAATAAGTTTGGTAGGCTTTGAAACTCATACAAAACCCAGCAAATAATTTATATTCGATTTGAATCTATTTTATTTTTCTACACCTTCATACAATTAGAAATCCATTGGATAACAATAAATAAATAAATTTCAAATTAAAATATAATTATGACAATATGTCGAATAATAAACTTCTTAAATGTTAAATTTTAGATTTTATTTTTCATTTTGCCTTGTAATTACTTTTATTGTTATCCAATGGATTTCTAATTGTATGAAGGTGTAGAAAAATAAAATAGATTCAAATCGAATATAAATTATTTGCTGGGTTTTGTATGAGTTTCAAAGCCTACCAAACTTATTTTGTCTTTGTGATTTTCAAAAATATTATTATTCTATGAATTCTCATATAGTTTTTGATAGTCTGTGCATAAAGTAAGAGGTTTGTGACTGTTCAAAATTTGTGGTTGAAGTCTACTGATGATTTGGTTTAAGCGCCAATGAAATACGTATATAGACCAAGCTAAACCACAAGCAAATAAATTTCAAATTAAAATATAATTATGACAATATGTCGAATACTAAACTTCTTAAATGTTATTTTATAAAGAAAAAACCCAAAATTTATAAAAAAAAAGAAAAAAATACTCTAAAGTATACAAACACTATTTTAATTTAAATAAAATTTGTTGAAAAAGTAGTAAATGTGCCCGCTTATTTGATGAATGAATTTCTTAGAGCAGGTTTTTATTTTATTTCTATGTTTGCATATGCGTTTACACGAAGATTTTTTTATAAATGTGTTTTCTAGTGCATAGATTTTTATTTCCCATTTTGAAAAAAACTTTTAGGTATATGAATTTGTGTAACAAAGTGGCATCATCTAAACAAAGATTAAATAAACTAAAATATTTCCAGCAAAAAATGGAAAAAAATATTTTTACTAATAATATGTATGTAAATACCCCGCTTCGAGGGTTAATAACTACCAAAGAGAACAAAACAAATTATCTGAAGTATAAAACAAAATATACTCAAACAACACAAATCAGTATTGATTTCAAGCTTCGCAGATAATCAGGTTTTAAAACGGAATTAAAAATACTAAACATACATTTTATTTCATAGTTCGCTTTTGCAGTCAAAACGGAATAAAAATGTGGAGACTTTGTAAGATTAAATTGCATAATTCTATATGAAAAAAAAAAGAAAATAAATATTTATGTATCTGTCATTAAAGATGTGATGATCTTGGCACTGTGGACACGCACATTAAATGCCCAACAAGGTGCTTTTAAGACAACAAACACTCATGGAGGAGAAGGAGGTGGCAGTAGCACTTATTCCGAATATAATTACAATACACATTTGAACAGTGGAAGTAGCAACAACAACAACATTACAAGCACATACACACCTCAATTGCCCACTCTTACATCGAATATAAATTCAAGAGACTCATTTGGATATGCTCCAACCTATCTCTCCCACAAAAGAGAGTCAGATCGTAATAAAGCTCACCAGAATGAATATAATCATAATGACAACAATTTATCCACACAGTCACCAGTATTTGATATGAATTTTGTAACCACAGAAGCAGCCTCTACAGCAGGGAAAATTCCATCAAGGGATTCTTTTAATGCAAAACTTTTCGACGTCATGTTCTCCAAGGCCCATAATGAGAATCTCGTTTATTCTCCCATTTCATTGCAAACAATTTTGGCCTTCATTTTTACCATGTCTGAGGGCAAACTTTATGAAGAGTTGACTCAACTGTTGGCCATTTCCAATAATCGCACTTATGTGGCGAACGTTTTTGAAAATATTTTACAGGCAGCTGCTGTAAATGCGCCCCCTACAACACTTATCATGGCCAATAAATTATACTATGACTACCGCTTTGGCCCACTCGAGCATAGTGTACGAAATTTTGCCAAGAAATCATTTGACAGTGAAATGGAACAAATTGATTTTTTTGCCGCCAAAAAGGCTGCCAATATCATCAATTCCTGGGTGAGTGATAAAACTCACAATCTTATCAAAGACATCGTTACACCGGCCACCCTTGGTGGTGACACTAGTGCTCTGTTGCTGAACTCCATTTACTTTAAAGGCGAATGGTTGACGAAATTTGATTCGCTCGATACAGAAACGCAAGAATTCTTTTTAACTCAAGAAACAAAAGTTCCCGTCAACATGATGTACAATGAGGATGTGTTTCGTTATGGTGATTTTACAGCAGATCTGCAGGCATGTGCGGTGGAGTTGCCCTACAAGGCATCTAATTTATCGATGCTTTTGATTTTACCTAAAGAAAAAGACGGTTTGGCGGCCTTGGAAAGCAAATTAAGATTTTACGATTTTAATTCCATATCTCAGAGACTTAAAAGGGAAGTAGCGACTGTGAAGCTGCCAAGATTCGAAATCGAATATGAAATTGATATGATTCATCAATTGCAAAGGGTAAGTTATTTATTTATGGCGTGAAATAATTTTGAGTTGCTTGATTGACACGTAAGAATTTAAAAAATCAAAAAATTTACTGGAAAAAACTTTAAATTGTTAAAGATCCTGAAGGGTTTGTTAAAATTAAAAATCATAAGAGAAACCTAAAGATTCACCCTTATTCCTATTGTCGTCATCGACGTCACTTTAACACAATACCAAAAATTGGCGATTTTTTACTCGCTCTCGAGAACAATTTTGCGCAACTGACAATCTATTTTCGTTCTCTAAGGTATAGGAAATAGTATAAACCTGCCAACAGGAGTCAGTTGTTTTCGATAACGGATATACGAGCACCAATTTTTTGGTGTTGTTATAAAGTCACGTCGATGGCGACAAGGGTGATTATTTTCAAATACCTGTGGAATAATATTAATTTTTGTTATAGTTCGCCAACTTTTTATTATTTTCGTATTCACAAAATGGCGTCTATTGGCCACCATATGGAATTTTTGGTACTGCCGTATCCTTAGCGACACTCTCGGGATTAACACAAATCGATTGACGTTGTAAGAATGATCAAAATCATCCCACGGAACACAAGTACCTTTTTTTTTTTGTATGCACAAAATGGCGTCTTTTGGCCGCCATATTAAATTTTTACTATAACCATATGATTAGCTAGACTAAGACAAACCGGTTGAGGTAGTAAGAAGCATTAAAATTGACCCACGATGATAAGCACAATGTCATTCTTTGCGACGCTTAGTCGGGTAAAAAGAAATGAATTCGACTACTTCTATCAGTTTATTAGGCCTGTTCTGAAAATCACGGTGATTTCAAATCACGTGATTTCAAAAGTAAACTAATAACAGCTGAGTTGATAGAAGGTTTTAATTGTATTTTGAGTTTTGCTCATTTATAATACAATATTTTCTTCTAACTTACAACGCTATAAATCGTGCAATTGACAAAAGCATTGATTTAGCTTTCATTAATTTCATCAAATCACCGTGATTTCACATGTCGTGATTTGCAGAACATGCCCGTATATCTTCTAAGCAGTCGCTTAAAGATTTAAAGAAAATCGGTCTTTGTAAAATACTAATAAACCTTTAAAAAATAATATTAATAATAAATAAAGGCAATGATCCCGCCAACTTTTTCTAACTTCAAAGAGACTAATTTCTGAGGTACTCTTTGAGTAGTAGTACATATCGTTACATTAATATAGAAAAAAATCTAAATCATAATTTTTTTTAATCGATGTTTTTGTATATTTTGATAGAATCAACATCTATGTAATGTATAGGAAAATGCAAAAATCTCAATTTCAAAAAATAACGAGTTAGGACCTTTCTATATTAAGGTAACGAATCAGTTATTGAAAGCGATGATTATGTCCTTGAGCTTGATCCCGGCTAAACAATTATTCTTTAAATAAAAATATTGAATAAACCGTTACTTCTTTTCAGATGGGCCTAAATGCTTTATTCAACAATGTTGGCAGCATAAATTTGTTTAAAAATCAAAACAAAGCTTTGAAAATCGATCAATTTAAACACAAAAGTTTTATAAAAGTTAATGAGGCGGGCACAGAAGCAGCTGCTACAACAGGTTTGTAGAAATACAAAAAAAAAACACCAAAAGAGAAATTAAATATTTCATTAATTATGATAAATAAAATTTCATTCATTTCAGTTGCCAAGTATGTACCGCTATCAATACAAACCGATATGAAGTACTTTGTGGCCGACCATCCATTTGTGTTCGTTATACGAGATTCCAATACCACCTTTTTTGTTGGGCATGTGGTAAAATTTTAGTTTAAAGAGCATTTTGTCAAATGAATACTTCTTTTATTAATTTTAATTTATAGTGCATTTTAATAATAAAAATAATATAAAAACATTTTGTAGTCCCAATCACGATATAAATATTTATACCATGGTCCTAAAGAAATAATTTATATTGTGCTTAAAAGCCAATAAATTATTTCAAAATAAAAGCAAAAGTTGTGAGATTTAAAAAAAAATAATAATAATTTTACAAAAGCAATAATTGGAAATAACGTTATTTGTTTTGTAAGCTTTAATTTTTAGTGAAATCGAAATTTCGTTTAAATTTTCTCTCTTGTATACAATTGATAATCACTCGTCCACGAGAATTTCGTACTAGATTAAAGGAAATGTGTACCAGGGTTGTTAAATTTAGGACAAAATTATTGTAGACGAATAATCGACGTGACATACGAAACACGGGTGAATATCTTTCTCGTTGTAATTTTGAAAGTTCGAATTCTTCGTGAGGGAAAAATTAATAAGATATTTAAAGAAATTTCCGAAACAGCTACCGAACCTCAAAAGCATTTACATATTAGAAAAAAAGCAATGTTTTAAAAAATATCTTAAGGGAGTAGTGGTCATTGTAGGAGAGCAGATCATAACACGATTACCTACATATTTACACATTCTAAAGTTATCGCATCTTGTGGGCAAACTAAGAGAGATTGCAAATTAGGATTTACTTAATTAAATTTTTAGCTAATTTAACATTTTATTGTCATACTCAAAATCCATTTGTTTATTAAAAAAATTATTTCTGAGAACATCCACTGCTGCTTTTGGAACATTAATAAACAGTTTGAAAAATTATGTCATAACATACATATGGTTAACTTAATACGAAAAGGCCCTCACTAATGTTTTTCATAGTTTACAGGAGGATGAGAAAACTAAATAAAAAAAGATGCAATATTGATACAAAATTTTTATAAAACCCAATTTTTATTAGGTATTTTTTCCCGAAATCATCTTAATTTTTTGTAGGAGGTGTATCTAGTAGTGGTCTATCGAAATATGTAAAAATATCGATTTCGAAAAATTATGAGTTGTGGTCTTTTCGTATTAAGTTAACGATATGTATACTAATTATCAGGCATGTTCTGAAAATCATATTTTAACAAAGTGAAAAAATGTGTTCTGTGTATATAACTTTGTGATTTCGTAACCGAAAAATATAAAAATAGCGTGAATTACAGAACTGTGCATAATCAGACGGGTGATTATAAAACGTCCTGACATTTGAAATCAAGTGGTTTTTAGTACAGGGATGTATGTCATAATATAAATAAGTGATATAAGCTTTTTATAATATAATAATGCTATAACATAATGTCCTCATGTCACAATTACGTCAGAACATAACTTAGTATTTTCAAAGATATATAGAGCCAAGGCTCAAGCGACATTGTCATAATATAAAATAATCTGGCAGCCCAAGCAAAAAAGTAAAAAAACTCTGATTCGACAGAACAACAATGACATAGAAAGATACATGGATTCGACATGCGCATACGCAAGAAAAACAGGAATTCGTCGGAAGTAGGAAAAACCCGACACGAGAACACAAAAGATATGATTGGATAATCATTTAATTATATAATACTTAAATATTTAATAATAAATCTTTGTACTTTTATTTTGCTACAAAACACAACTAGTTTTAGTACAGACATAATTTTCAAACTTAGTTTGAAAAAACTAGATCGAAAATATTTCTGGGTTACCCATCTAACTTATGAAATAATTTTTTATATCGTGATAATATTATGCCACTACATATATAAAAAATAAAACTTAATCATGAAATAAACATGTTATTGCATAACCAAGCTATGACATAATTATGTTTATGTGTTAACGTGCTTATGTCGTGGCATAATCATACCACAATGTAGAACATATCATGGTAGAAATCGTTTATTACAGAAACATGTAATGACCCAGCTATATGATAACATAAATATGTGATAATCACCCCTATTCTGCATTTCGATTACGTTCCCGCATTCAGTTACGCACGGATCGAAAAGAGGTATTCTGGAAAATAACTGAATCGAAAGAAAAAGAAGAAGAGAATAGTATGTTTAAAGATGCTGCTTTGCCATGAAACGGGTAAAATAGGAACAGAAAAATTAAGTAATTTTGCGAAATTTTTAGCAAAAAGTTAAATTTAGTGCAAAAAACAGTTATTTAACATTAAAACAAATGATAATTAAATATTTTAAAAACTTTTATTAAATAAATTCTTGAAAATTTAAGTGCAGAGAGTTAAAAAAACGAGAGGTATTTGTGGCCAAACTTATCCAGTGTGAAGAAGGAGGTGATATTTGATTTTTTTACACATTATTGTAACACAAAAATAAAGTTTATTTGTTTAAATTTAATTACATCTGCACACAATATTGTTTTTCGTTGTCACTAAATAGGTGTCAAATTTTTATGCTGTTCTACCTGTAATAAATTAAATAAAAATCGCATTTCAATACAGAAAAACAAAACAAAATGTGTAGTTCAGTAATTAAACCTTGTTTTGTATTTAATACTTACATTATTTGTTGAATTAATAATTTTTGAAGCTAAACAAACAAAAATTGAAAACGCTCCGCCACTAAAATAACAACTTACGAAAACGTAGTTACGATCGAAATGCAGAATAGAAAGAGAAATCGAAGAACGGAACGCAGAATACCAAAGTTGCCAAACGGAGAAATTTACGATCCGAATCGAAATGCAGAATAAGGGTGAATACATACACGTGAAAGTACAAAAAAAAGTTTAAAATGGCCACCAAAATGGCAAGAAAATTTATGATATAGCATGACAATGGCAAAACTGGAAAAAAAATTAAATAGGTTTCTTCGGCATTTTTGCATTAATTTTCGTCTTTTACATCATTTCCTCTTCAGTTTTAAAATAGAACTTAAGGCTTAGGGCCTGTCCCACGATGTCACTAACGTTCGACTTGTCGAACACTTACATTCAAAACAAAAACAAATTTTTAAATTTTGTTGTTGTTTCCAATATAACTGTGCGAAATATGCCTCAAAGTTTTTCTGAATATAAATATTTTACATAAGTACATAAAAGAGGCCTACGTAAACAGTCTTTAAACGTAACAACGTCTTGTTCATAACAAGCAATCAAAAGAAGTAGTGTTGATGCGTGTATGCTTGTTATTTTGCATATTGTATGTTTTAGTGTGTGTGTGTGTGTGTGTAAGATATAGATGGTATATTATTATGTGTTTAAGGGAGGTTTTTTTAAAGCAAGCTCACACAACTGATGTCAATGTATGTGTGCGTTTGTATGATCATACACACAACGTGTGTGCGTATGTACATGCATAACGTTTGTGTACACGCCCATAAATATGAAGAAGCAAGCATCACAAATTTTTCAGTCACGAAGTATTTTCTTCTTTACTTTTATATAGCTGCAATAACTGAAAGGAATGTCTTGCCAACAGTATTGTTTAGCGTTTATTTTAGAAGATTTCGCTGTAGTAAAGCATTTGCAAAATCCCTCATGTCTTAAAAGTTCTTGTAAGTGCTCTTATGCAGGACTTTAGTACTTAACGAATTTGAATCAAGAGAATACTCAGAATGGAATTCCCCTTATTATTATGAAGCTTTTAAATTTTAAATCTTTGTTTAGATCAGATCTTAAGCATGAGTTATAATGTTTTGCATGCTTAGCTCACAAATCATTTAAATAATTGAGTGCTTTTTATTGAATAAACACTCAGATAATAAATATAAAAAAAACTAGTTCAAAGCGATCGTGAAATGTGATACAACAAATCAAAATTAATTAAAAATTTTATAATAATTGTAAGAATCAGAGTAAAAGCAAATGCGATTAAATGCTTTTAGTTTGCTTTATTTATTTGTTTTTTAACTGATGCATATTTTGATTAATTGTATGAAAAATAAAATATTAAAATATTGTGCGTCTTTGTTATACTTTTATTCTAAGAAATGATAAAAATTAAATTTAATTCTAAGTTATTTTTTTGTTCAAAATCATTTTCAGAATTAAATGAAGAGAATTGAAAAATTTATTGTTTTCGCGTTGTTAAAGAGAGTGGAAAGCTTAAGTTTGTTTACATATGTATTTAAATTTCTAAAAATTGATAACAAAAATTCGCATTAAGCTCTGTGTGATGTAGCAGCTTAATAATAATACACTGTGCGAATTGTGAGGTTTAACTGCAGATACTATTAGACTACGATAATCGAAAATTATTATTTTAGTTATTTAGTAAAGTATTTTTTTTTGAAATACATTGAAATTGATTATTGAGCTCATTTCACTGTTTTTAATGCAGATCCTCAGGGAATCTCTACAAAAAAATTCCTGAGAACAACTAGAGATATTAAATTAAACCTTCATTTAAACAAATGAGAAGTTCAACTTAGATCAAAGTTGAAACAAGAACTCAATTATCAATATGTTTTTTATTTTCGTACTTTAGCATTGCTATATTGGCCGCCTTTTTTCAGCTCGAAGTGCAGTTGTAAGAAGTATATATATAGATAAAATTGATTTAAAAAAACTCAATGTTTTAGCAAGAATAGAGTGCTGCCTTAAAAGTATTTTTGACAGGTAGCAGTCAAGTTAATACTTCGTATTTTTTTTTTGGAATTGTTACAATTTAAAAATACATTGAGAAAAATATTAAATTTATTTATCGCTAGAAAAATCACTATACAGTCGACTACGCTTTACTGGAAATAACCAAACCCCAATTTTTTTCAGTTATACGATTTTTTCTCTAAAACGTAGTTCGGATTACTGAAATTTGTTACAATTATGCGTACTGCTTAAAATCAAAACATTATAATAGAAAAATACAATAAAGTACGTAAGAGGGAAAAGAACAAATTCATTTTGCCATTTAATTTTTTAACGAGCAAAACATGCAAAATTTTTTTTTAGTCTTAAGCTGTGCAATCGATATTTAATAAATAAATTTGTCATAGTTTATTTTTTCACTAAAGCGAAGTAGATTTCATACACAACGTAGTTGTGGGCTTGCTTTTGGTTTTCAGTAATACGATATTTTCAGTAAAGCGATGTTTCGCTAAGGCGAAGTGAATAAGACTAGCTGCGTATAAAATCAGTGCTGGGATTTGTATTGCTTTCTGTAATCTGATTTTTTTTCAGCAAAGCGTGTTGCGCTAAAGCGGATTCGACTGTATCCTCAAATCAATAATTTAGACGTCAAAGCTGAAAAATCGTCACTTTTGGGGATATGGCAATTCTGGTAGTTGCTTTCACAACATACTTGTTTACATTTTATTTACTTTATTTTAATCTATGAATCTTATGTTAAGAATATTCAAAAAATCAAGTTTCATAAAGGTTTATTAACCTTCTGTTTCTAAAGATTATATTGTATAGAAAATTTGAAAAATGTATTTAACAGACAAGTAAAAATTATCGTCTGCGTATTTATATAGAAAACAAAAACAAAATTGAGTGATTTCTTTTTACCTGCAATATAAATAAGCAGACCAGAATTTGACTTGTCTTCTATAATCCGGCCTTAACTTTAATATTTATTTTGCAAATAAATATATTTTTTGCAAAATTTTAGTGAATTTGATTTAATGAAATTTTATTTTCTTTGAAAAAAAAAGAAAGAAAATAAAAAATATATGGAAAGAAAAAAATTCTACTGTATAGGCCCCGGCGAGATTCGAACTCACGATCTCCTGTTTACTAGACAGGCGCTTTAACCAACTAAGCCACGGCGCCCTAATGACACTCGGGGAGATTTTTAGCCTTATAAATCTTTGAACACACAATTTCTATTTATTTCATTTATTTATTTATAGAAATATCAAAAAAGAAATTAATGAGGCTGCTTGGCTGGACAAAAATCGATTTTTTTAGTATATTACATTTTGGTAAGAAAAACTTATTTTTTTTTTAATTTTTTTTGTGAGTTTATTTCAGTTTTTTTATGAAGAACTGTGACTAAAAGAAGACCGATTACCAATCCAATTAATTACTTTTTCTGGATGCTAGAACTTTTCACAAGTTACAGAAACAAGACACAGATGTGAAAGATAGCTCGCCATAACATAAAAATAGATATACATACATATAAAATTTTTTTTATAATTTGTACGTTGAACCCAAAAAAATTATTTTTTATTTTTTTTTGCGCGTTTTCTGAAGAAGGCCAGCAGCATGCTTTAGGTGTGAAATTGTTATAACTTCTAAGGCATTTGCCCATTAATTACTGCCAAATGAGCAGCAGTAAGGCCCCTTTCACATTAGGCAACTTTACTTGCGCAAGTCTTGTGTTTGTGGGTGTGAGAGGAAAGGTCGGTTGAAGGGGAAAGAATTGCCGAGATTTGAGTACAGACTTGCTTGAACTTGGCAATTCTGCCACAACTTGGCAATTCTGCCACAACTTGGCGATTCTGCCACAAAACGTCAACAAATTAAGAAAACTCGAGCATAAGAAAATTAAACTTGCTCAACAAATGAACTGAATGTGAACATAGAAGCAAGTTCAAAAGAAAATAAATAAAAATTATAATTATACTTGCGCAAGTAAACTTGCCTAATGTGAAAGGGGCCTAAGCATCAGTTGTAGTTACATATGTATGATATAACTCTCATTTATTTCATATTAAAATTAATACATATATTGCTAGTTTGTTTTTATTTTCAATAATGAGATTTTGACAAAAGTATTAAATGCTAAAACATAAAAATTATTACTAAGATTGCGCTAATTTCTCATCGAAAAAAATAACATCACCGGAATCAGGGATGGCAAAGTTGATACAATTGTACCTTTTTTGCTACTATTTAAACTCGGAAATTACCATAGTACACCAATCACTAATTTAGTACATTTAAAATTTACATAAAATCATCCCAGGCTTATTGGTAATACGATACTTGTAAGAAGGTCCCATATCTGATACAGATATTATAACAAAATTCATTACTACACAGAAAAAAAATTTTCCTATGATTATCTCATTTAATAAAAAAAACCGCAAAAATCAATTAAAAATTTTATTGAGTGAATTAAACTTTTAATTAACCCCCTGTTTCTACAACGCAGGCGGTCGGCTTGAGTTAAAAATTTGTATGGAAAGCACTCACTTTTCTGAGTGATTTTCGTACAAATTTTCTAGACGAGTCGTCTGCCTGAATTGTGGAAACCGCACATAAATTGAATTTTCAAACAAAGATTAAATCGAAACAATTAACCCCAGACGCACTTTCTTCGTCGATTCGACGACCTTCGTTTACTCTTTCTCATTTATTTTCTTTGTTACTCATTGCTGTCAGCGATGCCAACTTAGCTATTTTAGAGCTAAATTTAGCTCTTTTTGATTGCTTCTAACTCGAAATTTTTCGCTTTAGCTCTTTTTTAATAAAAAGAGCTAACAAAGCTCTTTTCAATTGTGGAAATGGCACGTTTGACACTTTTTGGATCTTATAGTAAATTTTCCCGCTTTAACCCTACTGTTTCTGCTTTGGGCATTTACATTTTTGCCAACTATGTTTTGGCAAATGCAGATACTTTTTTTCGCAATTATGTAAGATACATATATTTATGTATTTAGGTATTTCAAATTTTAAAACCCCGTTTTTATTATAAAGTGTTCGTTTCTGAGTAATTAGAAAATTTTCCACTAATTATTGAAATGGATTCTTACTGCCAAAAAAAAAATAGGAAAGCTTGGAAATCAAATCCCGCGTTTAAAAAAATGGATTAAACCAACAGAAGATTCTTCTAAAGCTAATTCTTTCTGAAAATGATTGTTCTTATTTTATAACTTAACACGTATATACAAGTATATGTAAATGTGTATGGTCATATTGTTAATGCAGATAAATATTTGTATCAATTGCTGTGAAATGATTTTTTATTTTAAATTATTATTTTTTATTTTTTCTTACTATTATTTTTATTAATGTAAAAAAATCTTGAAGTGCAAATTGAGTAATAAATATGTACATTCATAGACTTAAAACGGAAAAATCTTGAGTTTTTAAATTTAGCTCTTTTTAGCTCTTTTTGGCTACTCAGTTGGCTCGTTTTGCCTTTGAATTGTTGGCATCACTGATTGCTGTGTGCTCATTTTTCTTATAGCTCTAGTCATTGCCAAGCTGCTGAAGTGTGCACATGTGCAGTTTCGTCAGATGTATGTAAGTATTTTTTTTGTTTAAGTTTGTGTTCGTCAAATCGACGATTGATCTCTGTGCCTCTTGCACTAAATGACTGAAAATTCCAACCAAACTTAGTTTATTTTTTAGTTTTAAGTAACAGTTTAAAGATTTTAGCAAATGCCTGAAATAATTTTTCATTTAAAATACTGCCTTTTGTGATTTTTTTTACTACTTTAAAAAACAAGTAAAAAAAAAACTTCAAGTTAATTTTTTTTGTTTATTAGTTTTAAGTTGCATTGAAATAAGCATACTTTATGTTTAATACGAATAAAAACTAAATTGTTTTTCCAATAAAACCAACATTTTATGTTTTTTTAATTGGAAGCATTTGGGGCCAGATATAAAATGCTCTTCGTCGATTCGACGAAGAAAGTGCTTATAGGTATAAAAATAAGAAAGTGCGTCTAGGGTTAAAATTTTAATAGATAATTTTTGGTTGTTTTTTTAATTTATCTCCTGTTTACTGCTTAACAATTAAAATAAAATATTTCCTGCATACAGCCAACTACAGATTTTCAGTGTAGGAACATAAACAAAAATCTCATCACTCTTTAAGTTTAGATTTACGTTAAAGTAGCTGACAATAACAAAAAAAAAAAACTAAAAACATTTTTCATTTGACTAGCAAATTAGTAAAAATATTTAAAAAATACTTTTAGTATTGATTCACTCATTGACGAGTGTGTGTGCAAACTAGAAAATAAAATAGAAAGATCAAGTGTAAAGAATATGAATTGGCAGTTGTGTAAGTATGCGGTGATCTTAATTGCTGATAACAAATATTAAAATGAAAAACAGATCAATAAAAGTCAATTAGAGAAATTATTACATAATTATTTTATTTTTACTTTAAATAAGACTTCATTGCTGCTGCACTCCTCGCTGCCGGTCAATCGGCAAATGGAAAATCTAACTGCGGCAGTGACCAAACAGTGGAAAGAAATTTATTTGCCTCGGATTTCTATCATGCCGTTGCAAGCGATAAATTAAATGACAATGTTGTAGTCTCGCCTGCTGCCGTGCAGACCTCTATGGCTTTGGCTTATTATGGCGCCAAGGCCAAAACAGCTACCGAAATGCAAACTGGCCTGCGTCTGGGTGCTTGTGAAGCCGAAGATGTGGCCAGACGTTTTGGCGAGTTTCAGCTGTCTTTTGCTCGTGACAACAATATGCGTTTGGCTAACAATATTTACATCAATGAAAATCTTGAATTTAAGCAGAAATTCAAGGATATGGCCCAACGTAATTTTGAGTCTAACATTGAAAAGGCTGATTTTCATCCCCCCTACAACAAGCGCACGGCTGAGCGCATTAACAAGGCCATGGAAAGCAAAACAAACGGGAAGATTACTGACATTTTGGCACCTCAGCTATTAAATGACCTCACCGAGGGAGTGATCGTCAATGGCATTACTTTTAGTGCCCCCTGGCAAAAGGCCTTCCGTCTGGATAAGACAGCAAGGCGCAGTTTCTCCACTGGCCGCCAATCGGTGAAAGTTGACACCATGTGGACATTGAATAATTTTCAATATGCCGAAATCAGCAATTTAGATGCCAAGGTTATTAAAATGCCTTATCAAAATGCGGATTTCTCTATGGTGATTATCTTGCCCAATCGTAAGGATGGCCTGCGCGATTTATTGCAAAATCTTAAAGGTAAAAATCTGGCAGCCATGATAGGCGACAATCTCAGCACACAAAAGGTAGAAGTTTTGCTACCAAAATTCAGTGTCACTTTTGCCGTTAGTCTTGAGGAACCCTTTAAAAAGGTAATACACTCTGACAATATTATTCAGCGTACTTGTATATTTAAAATATATGTATTCACAAGTATAAAAAATAAATTCCCCTCAAACTGTTTCACACACACAGCTGGGAGTCACAAGCATGTTTACACGCAGCGGCGACTTTGGCAACATGTATCGTATGTTTGTCAGCCACTACATCAATAGCGCTAATCACAAGGCTTATGTGGAAGTATCTGAGGCTGGCGGCGAACAGCCATTGGAAACTGGCGGTAAATAGAGATGCATATTTTATGATTATTTAACATGCTGCCTTTTCATTTCGCTTTTTTTTATTTTTTATTTTTTTTTGTTTGTAATAACTTCTTTCTTAATTATTTATTCCTTTTTAGGTATTAAAAACATCTTCTCACGTACCAAGAAATTCGAAGCCGATCATCCATTTGTATTTTGCATACAACACAAGGATTCTGTTATACTGATGGGTCATATTGCCAATTACGCTTATGTTTAGTTAATTCCTTCTTTGTTAGGGGAACAACACTTCGATTATAAACGAAAACTATGTTTATTCCCTTATGTTATAGAAAATAATATATAAAAAAATTACATGAAAATTCAAAAGATTTATTTTTAGTTTGTGCTAGAGAAAAAAAAATTGGTTGTTGTATAAAAAATATGTGCATCTGGATATTTTTCTTGAGTTCAAATATTTTTTTATTCTTTATCTTTGGAGCTTATTTTGATTTGGAATTTTTTACTAAAGGCCGAGTAACATAAGATCCTTTATACGTTATACGTCGCACGGTGGCTAAGAATCAATTGTCATTGGCCAAAACCTAAATTTTTGATGTGTAAACATCTATACGCTAGGGATTAAAAATCTTTTTCACAATACAATCACAAATTTTTTAAGTAAGATCGTAAAGCGTTATCAAGCCGGTGTGAGCTATGTATGAGTGTAATAGTGTAATCATACGAATGAGAAGTACAGAGAAACTTAACAGCTGCATAGAACTACACTCAACCGAATTTTAAAGCATTCATTCAGGAGCAATGTTAATTTTAATAGAAATTGCTTGTGAAGTGTAATAGTGGGATAATTTTGTTAAAAATTTGAAAAATTTAAAATACATAAAATAAATATAAACTTTAAAATAAAAGAGCGTTTTAAATGTTAAATATTTGTTTAAAAGATATGTTTATAGGAGTCTTTATAAAGAATTTATAACATTAAATTACAACATATCTTCATTACGTACTGTTGCCTTACACTGAAGCTGGTGCACGACAAGTGCACGACAAGTGCAGTAACAATTTCCATCTCATGCCAATTATTATGGGTGGATATTTTCCACTGGCATATGAGCAATTCTCCACAAGCCTCCACAACTAATAATTACACTCCTATAGATGCAGTTTTCCATAGATTTTTAAATACAGTAAATATCTTTTGAATATCAAAAGTGATAAAAAAAACGAAACCATTCAGAGAAAGATGAAAGTGTTTTCTTTAAGCTCATATATACTCTTAAATCCGCCACAATCCACCTGTAGAACACGTTTTTTATTTTTTATTTCAATGAAAATTCTCAAAAATTCTCAAAAAAATTTTTTATAAAATTTAAAGCAATTTTGTTTTTGTGATTTGTAAACTGATTTTAAAATTGTTTTTTGTCTGAAAGGGTTTGACGGCGATTTGGTTTTTTAATTTTTTTTTCGAAATTTGGAGGGGGAAATTTTCTCCCCTTATATACAACTCTGTGATATGTGATTTTCTCTTCTTATGAATAACTTTGTCATTTGCAAACCTATTTTAAAAATTATTTTTTGTCTGAAAGGGTTTGCCTGTGATTGGTTGCTTAATTTTTTTACTGAACAATTTTTCTGTTTGAAAGGCGTTATCCACAGTTGTGTGTCATAATTTTGTTTTTTAAATAAGAGGGGGAACTCTTGTACCATGCAACGCTGTCATTTGTGAAGCGATTTACACAAACGTTTTTTTAAGGATTTGTCCGCAGTTGTGTTCTCCCCTTATGCACAACTCTGTCATTTATAAGGTAGGTTGCAAAATTTTGTTTTTGTTTGCAGTTTGGTTCTATAATTTCTTTTTCAAATGGAGAGTGAAATTGTCTCCTCAATGCATAACCCTGCCATTTGTCAATAGATTTTAATTTTTTTATACCCTTTACCAAAAAATGGTAAAAGGGTATATATAGGTTTGTCATTCCGTTTGTAATTTCTAAAATATTAATAAGACACACATAAAGTATATATATTCTGGATCCCTATGCATAGGGAAGACGAACAAGCGATGTCCGTCTGTCCGTCTGTCTGTACGTGAAATCGGTTTTCCCAAGCTCCCAGAAGAGCTAGAGACTTCGTTCTTGGACTGGTGTGTCAGAAATTTTCCGAAAAATTTTGCTATTGAAAATCAGCAAAATCGAGCAGACGGTTTCAGAGCTGGAAAAAATTTATTTTCCCATAGAAAATAACTACCGAAAACAAGTTTTTATTACTTTTTTATTAAATTAACTTATTTTATACTTTGGTATGAATAAAATTGGTATTAAGAATTAAAAAAAAATTTTAAAAATTTAACAAATTAAAAAAACGTTTCCAGGGTTGGAAAACTTTAATCTTTTTTCCTAATAATTAAACATATTTCATGTTTTAGGAAGAAGGCTATTTTCTCAGGAACGGTAAAAGCGGTAAGAACGGTCTGAAATTTGAACAGTGTATGTAGAACTTCGGTCGCTACAATATAAAGAAGCTAAAAATTAAAGGGTGTTCCAAAATGAGTAACGAAAACTTTTAAAATCCCATGTAATATACATACAATTGTATGTATGTGTGTACATATGTATATTGACACTTAAAATTTGTAAAATTAGTGTATTTTTATATAGGCTACAACAATAAACACTAAAATTAAAAAAATTTAAATTAAAGGGTGGTCCATCAGTTAATGAAATTTTGACTATGTAATTTTGACAAATTGCTATATCTTGGAAACTGTAGGAAATTTTCAAAAACAGTCGAACTAAAAAATCCGAAAATTATAAAATCGCCAAAAATCGCCAAAAAGAAAAAAATCGCCAAAATGAAAAAAACGCTAAAATTAAAAAAAACGCCAAAAACCGAAAAAAATCGCCTAAACAAAAAAAAATTCTTATGTGAACAAAAATCGCCAAAAATTAAAAAAAAAATTGCCTAAATGAAAAAAAATCGCCAAAATC
The DNA here is from genome assembly GCA_905220375.1 of Tachina fera. Classification (NCBI taxonomy): domain Eukaryota; kingdom Metazoa; phylum Arthropoda; class Insecta; order Diptera; family Tachinidae; genus Tachina; species Tachina fera. The sequence continues at coordinate 93,321,242 of LR999967.1, read as the reverse complement.
AAAAAAAATCGCCAAAACGAAAATAAATCGCCAAAATTAAAAAAAAAACGCCAAAAACCGAAATAAAATCGCCAAATCAAAAAAAAATTGCGTATATGAAAAAAATCGCCAAAAATTAAAAAGAATCGCTGATTTGAAAAAAATCGGCAAAATCAAAAAAATCGCCAAAACGAAAAAAAATCGCCAAGATTAAAAAAAACGCCAAAACCGAAAAAAATCGCCAAAACGAGAAAAAAGTGTCAAAACAAAAAAAATCCCACAATGACAAAAATCCGCAAAAAAAAATGCTTATATGAACAAAAATTAAAAAAAAAATCGCCTTAATAAAAAAAATTGTCAAAATCAAAAAAAATTACCAGAACGAAAAAAAATCGCCAAAATTTAGAAATAAAACGCCAAAAACCGGAAAAAATCGCCAAAACAAAAAAAATTGCCTATATGAAAAAAATCGCCAAAAATTAAAAAAATCGCCTAAATGAAAAAAAATCGTCAAAATCAAAAAATCGCCAGAACGAAAAAAATGCCAAAATTAAAAAACGCCAGGAACCGAAAAAAATCGCCAAAACCAAAAAAATTGCCTATATGAAAAAAAATCGCCAAAATTTAAAAAGCACCAAATTAAACAATGCCAAAAACCTAAAAATTGCACTAGAAAAAAAGTATGAGTTTTTTTACAAAATGAATATGTACCTACATAGCTCTGTGCTTATGTATGTATCTCTATACTACATAAGCGCGCTTTGGTAAAGGGTATATAAGATTCGGCACAGCCGAATATAGCACTCTTATTTATTTGGTCCTATAAATTTTGCGATGGGAAAATTTTCTTCTTTTTTATTTGGAAACGGATTTTCTACATATTTTGTTAAAGAGGTTTGCCGTAGTTTTGATCCATAATTTTCTTTTTTGAAAATCTGTGTAGAAATTGTCTCCAACTTACCTACTGCTTTCTCCTACATAAGATCATAACTCATATGCAAGCATTTGAAAATATTTTGAAAGTGTTTACATGCTAATTGGCCTCATACTTTTTTTCTGTGGGGCATTTCGTAATATGTTCCTCAGATCTTTCCATTGAAGTCGGTTTTTTTTGCCAGATTATTTTTAAATTGTTGTCTTAAAAATATTCAAGTAGTAGAAACTGTTCATGTAATTTATGTATGGGCATGTCTTACAGACTTACGTACATACATACATATACATACATACATATATCCAAAAGAGTCTAAAATCTATTTGTGATGAAGAAAACTAGGCTTAAGTATTAAATTTTCAAAAATCTACTTTTTGCTTTTATTATAAGGCTTTTTTTTAACAAACAAAACTTTTTATAAGTTTAATATTTGTTAAAGCATTAACAATTCCAAATTATTATTTTATTTATTCAATGAAGTATTTTTTGTTAAAAATACATTGAAATTGATTATTGAGGGGTTTCGCTGGATTCTATGCGTATTTGACTTTTGCTAATGCAGATCATCAGGGAACCTTTACTTAAAAAATGTTTAAGACAACTAGAGTTATTAACTTGACTGGATACGGTGAAAAATATTTGTGTGACAACACTATATTCTTGAATAGCTGTTGTTGTTATTTAAAATTATTTCATTTACATACCTTTTACAACTACAATTCGAGCTGAAAAAAATAAGCCAATGTAGCAATGGTAAAGTAAGAAAATAAAAAAAACATGAACAAATAACATCAAAGTTAGTTGTAAATATTCTGACAACACATAGTTGAACGGAACAGCTAGCCGTTTTCAAAGGCCACTAAACCTTCATCATCAGCGTTCTCATCAAAGACAACTTTCATGTTATTTGTTCATTAATACTTATCACATGTAATTTGGTTTAAAAAGCGATACGAAATTTAGCCCGTTCAAATTATAAATATAGAAACAAATTAAGTTCGAAAAATAATAATTAAAATTAACTAAAAAAACATGTTGATTACTGAGTTCTTTTTTTAACTTTGACATTATTTGAACTTCTCATTTCCTAGTTGTTCTAGGAAATATTTTGGTAAAGGTTCTCTGATGCAGTTCAGGATCCAGCTAAAACCCTCAATAATCAATTTCAATGTATTTTTAACATTTTTCTGAACAAGTAAAATACTAATTTGAGATTATTAGTCTGTTAACAAAAGCTAAACTTAAATTGCAATATTTCCTACACACACTCTAAGAATGAGTTTTATACATATAAGAATACACGTGAAAAATTTTTCACCAAATAATTTTTAATTTTTCAATTAAAAGTTTAATTGATTCCATTAAATTTATTTATTGCTACAATTTAATTGAGAGAAAAAATTTAATTAAATAAATTGTTTACTGGTGAAAATTAAATTGATTTTTGTACTGATATAAAAAAAATTTCATATAAGTAGTTTTTTTTCTGTGTAATTTATGTAAAAGCAATGATGCATTTTATTTATATTTATATTTTATTTTAATATTCTTCGATCGCATCCGAAGGTTTTAGTATTTTTCATTCGAATCTACAACGGTAGAAAACCATTTAACGAATAATATTTAAGATACTTAAAAAACAAACGCTTCTTTATGACTTTTTTTATCACATAAATTAACTGCAAATGTAAAACGTTCGCATACAAAACTTAACAAACAATGTGTGTGCAAATAAAATTCTACGTATTTCAAATCCTTCTACTTTATGGTTTAAATACAAATATTAATCTTGATAAAAAAAATTCTTAAATTTCTTAAGATTTGATAAATATTTTAAGTCCTTAATTTATTGCTAATTCTTCTATCGAATTTCATGTCTGTTAATCGAAATAATAGTCTGCGTGATTTGTCGCAAGATATTTAAATTAAGATAAAAAAAAGAAGCACAACAACTGAATCATTTTCATGACATATGTATATATTTCTTATTCAGTTATGCCGAATGGCGAAGTACTCTACACCCAGGTAGAAAGTTAAATGTATGCGTTAAAATAGTTTAATTAATTTTACTTGGCGCAAAATAGCCACAAGCAAAACCTTTAAAAAAATGTGCAATTTATATGAAAGACATAAGCAATTTAAAAAAAATATATATATGGGAAATTCTCCGAGAAATTTCACTATTATGTAGCGTGCGACAGCAAGCAATTAACCTTGTATCTCTGAACAACGTGACTCGATTTTTCTTAAAATATTACCTAACGTAGAGCTGCTGACGGCCTACACAAATATAAAAAGAAATAAAAAAAGTTTCGTTTTCTTTAAAAAAAAACAAGGATTTTTGCTTGGTGTCGCATGCTACAAAAAGTTGACATTTCGTGGTTTTCACACAAATTGGCGACTTTTTATGCATTTCTTGGATAAATAATTTCCATGACTCCGCTTTAATGGAAATAACAAAAACCAATTTTTTTCAGTTATACGATTTTTTTTCTCTAAAACGTAGTTTGGGTTACTGAAATTTGTTACAATTAAGCGTACTGCTTAAAATAAGTACAATATAATAGAAAAATACAATAAAGTACGCAAGAGCGAAAAAGACAAATACATTTTGCCATTTAATTTTTTAACGAACAAAACATGCAAAATTTTTTTTAGTCTTAAGCTATTCAATCGATTTCTAATAAATAAATTTGTCATTGTTTATTTTTTCACTAAAGCGAAGTAAGTTTCATACAAAACGTAGTTGTGGGCTTCATTTTGGTTTTCAGTAATACGACATTTTTAGTCAAGCGATGTTTCGCTAAAGTGAAGTGAATAAGACCAGATGCGTTTAAAATCATTGCGGGGACTTGTATTGCTTTCAGTAATCCGATTTTTTTTCAGTAAAGCTTGTTGCGCTAAAGCGGAGTAGACTAAAGTTCATTTTAAAAATTTTGCCTTTGGTGCTCTACATAAGTTTATTAAATTTAAGTAAATTGATTAGCTGGATTGATTAACTTTTACAACAATTATCGTATGGCTATAATAAATATAATAAAAATGTATCACTTTTGCTATCCAGTAAAATACTGGATTTTAATGATATTCGCTGTTAGTTGAATAAGAAAAATATAGAATAAAACGCTCTTATTCGCTTAGTTTTATAGCTATGCTACTTATGTTACGATTTATGTTACCCTTAAAAAACATACTGATTGATACTTTTTTTATTTTTTACGAATTTTAATAACTTCGGTCCACACAGTTTTTTTTCCAATCTTGCACCATTCTATTTGGACTTTTATAGCTATGCTATTTACAGTACGATACAGGAGCTAAGACTTGATTTTCGGAACAAAAATAATCGACACTATTGCAGTTAGAAATTTATGTCTGTTTTGATTTCTTTATACTTAAAACAAGAGTACGAAAATAAACGAAACAAATGGTTTTGTTTTCTTTTTTTTGTTCTTTGAAGTGTCAAATCAAGTCAAAACAAAAACAATGAGAAGTATTTCTTAATTTGTTTTTGTATTGTTTTTGCCATGAGCACAAAGCCAGACTGTAAGCCGGCTAACAACGGCCAAAAACCATATATTAATTTAATCGTACGCCGCTTGAAAAGAAAATCATGGAAAATAAATGGAAACTATAATATAATTTCATTGCATGGTTATATAATACATTAAGTTTTTTATAAAGCTAGGCAACATAGCTATAACCGGGTTTCCTAGGACTCATCTCTTCGTTTTTTAATCTTTTTTTCTTTAAGTGGCGAGTTAAACACAGCTGTAAATTATCCCCAATAGGCAATTTTGCTTGAAATCAAGTGTAAAACAAGTGTTATTCAAGCCACATAATAAATTGCCAAGGGTTGAATTATGCTTGATTCACACTTCAATTCAATAGTATTCTCCAGTGAGAACGGAACTTGAATTCAATGCGAACAATTCAGTTGAAGTACAGTGTAATTCAAGCCTTGAATTATACTACAATTAAGCCTTGTATTACAATTGAATTCAATTGTATTTCAAGCTGCAAAACCATGGCTTTTAAAATAGAAAGCAAAATGCAATTCCTTTGTTTTCTAATAATAATTTTCTGCTCATCCGCCTTCGCTACAATTTTCACGACTTCACTCACCTTTGTTTTGCAAATTCACTTTTTTATTTGGGTTTTTTAGATATATTAAGCATAATTTCAATACTACATATTTTGTTTGATTTTTTTTAATATTTTCGAACTTGAAAATTACAGGAAAATATACTTGAATTCAACTTTGTTTCCAGTTTAATTTCAAGTGTTTGAATTTGAATTTTTTGAGTGCTTATTGGGATCGTAAAAAGGAAGTTATAGAAGGTATTATTTTTACTGTATGTATGTCGATAAATATTACGATTTTTGGTGCGCAAAAAATTTTTGAACACTACTACTGATTTTTTTGGATTTAAGCCCGTGGTCGGCAACCTATACAATTGCATTTTACAATTGTGTGTGTTAACTCTCGCCACGAGCCGATGTTGCCAGTGAAATTTCGTCTCATTTCCCTAATTTGAAAATTTAAATCTTCAAAGACAAAATATATTTTATTATGGTCAGAAGAAACACTCAAGTTTTGTTTATAAAGAAAGGCATCTTTTCTTAGTGCTTTCTCAATGTAATGGTTAGTAAAAAGATGTTTTTGTAGGAAATTTTCTTAAAATAATTTAAATCTATGCTTGAAAATGCCTTTGCATGTCATGTTTTTCATGCGTGACAACGCACGATGTCAAATCAAACATTCTGGTTTGTCAAAATAATTTTCTGAAAATAAAATTTTTTAGTAAATTATCATCACATATATTTTTTTTTTATTGTGGCAACGATAATTCATAACATTATGCGATACACATAACTTGTCTGCTGGAATATTTAAGATAGACTGATTACTGTTGTTTATTTCTCATCAATGCGTGTATACACATACTTAATAGAAGAGTATATTAAAAGGCGCGGCGCCCTTATTTCGCCGACCAACGATTTTAGCAAAGCAAATGTTTTTAAAGTTTAAGGTATTTAACTGCTAAATTATGACTTTAGCTACTCGAAATATTTTAAGAGAAAAAATCCCGTCGGCTGCCAAATTGAATTGAATGTTTAGAATTTTTTTTTATTATTGGTCTATTAAATTTATAGATCCATATAAAAATTTCTATCATTTGTAGTAAAATACAAGACATAAAATGAACTGTTAATGGCCGGTTAAATGTTCAAACTTTAGCCGATAAATTTATAAGTGTATCGGTATGGCGCAGAGACAAGTTTTAGCAATAAATTTAATTGTCGCATGTCTCATTTGAATTGTGTGGATAAGTAAGTATGCTAACGATACTATCTTTATTACTATTACTACTATTTTTTATTTAATTTTTTTTGCAATAAGCCGACCTACAGATTCTTAACTTGTTCTATCGCTAACGCAACATAACTATAAAAATGTAGGACTTATTATGAAAATATAAGTAGTTGCTGGCCGTCTATGTTACTAGAATTAAATCTTGCGTGCGAACATTTTGGCGGGCATCATGCTGAGAAAAGGGATATAAAATTTTATATAAATATTATTTTTAAGACGTGAATTTGCCAAAGCAAGAGATCAGTTGCCTTTATTTGCAGCTTGTTGTATGGAAGCTGTACGAAAAATTTGTGTGTTATTTAATAAAGTTTATTATACGGTGCACTACAGTATGCATGCTAGTTTGTCACACTGTCGGCGATATTTCAGCCTTATCATGAATTCCTCATGTGAAAATTTAGAGATCAAATTTTTCGTTCACATGGATTTTATTTTCGTAACATCAATTCGAATAAAATAAAAACCTTACATATTTTCACTTTTCCAACACACAAATCTTTGTAAATGATTTTTTTCATAAATTTGTCAAAATAGGTCCCAGTCTTATGAAGTTTTGTAATACCAATTGTTCACATGTTAGGAAATTTCCATGTGAAATTTTATTCGTAATAAGCAGGGAAATCAGAAATATGCTCTAAAAAATTGTTTTTTCAATATGCCCTAAAAACTTGAAAATATGCACTAAAAAGTCAAAAAAAAAATAAATTGCTTTATTTGTAAATGAAAATATAGTTTTAATTCAAAAATTCAACAATGTTTGCATATAAAAAGAGACAAAAAATTAAACAAAAAAAGGAAACAAAATTAACAAAGAATAACTGGGTTTGAAGGCAGGTTAAAATAAAATTACCATACAAATTTCTAATTAAACAAATAATACAAATTAGTTTTTATTTGATGCTCTTAGAAGAATTTAATTCAGAATTCGTGCTTTGGCAGTGTATTTTGGATAAACAGGACAAGATTTTTATTTATATTTTTTATTGCAATAAATAACAAAATATTTAAATAGATGTTCAAATAAAACCGTTTCTGTCTCATTTAAATTGCTCATTGACAATGTTTCTATAACGTCCTTTTGGGGCAGAGTCCGTCACAAATAGCAAAACTGAATTTGTATTGACACTAGCGTCCATAAAACGGAGTGATGTATACAGCGTGACCCTTTGACCGACTAAAGTGGCGAATTGCCATTTTCTCAACTGCCTTGCCACTTTTTGTCTCCCTTTTTTTTGGGTGAATTAAATAAAAATACATTAAAAATAAAAAAACTGTAGTGTAGTGTTCTCGCTTTTTTTTTAATTTTGCCCCTTTTTTTTGATAAATATCCTTTTGGTGCCACTTTTTGAAAAATGTCATCAATTTGTTTGTACAATTGGTAAAAAAAACTTATACACTACATGGAACCTTGGAACAGAAATTTAGATGGCAAGAAATAAAAATTTTGACCAACCCCTTAATTTGAAAAATAAAAAAAAAATTATATAAAGTAGCGAAATATGTCCTTAAGGAGTAAATTATGCTCTAAAAATTTGAAGATATGCTAAAGATATGCGTGTAAGACTGATATATGCAAAAACATGCTTTAAAGTGGAAAATATGCAATAACAAAAATTCAAAATTCTTAAAAAGTTCTGAAACGGATAAATATCTTATCGCCGCATTAATACGTAAAAAAAAAATATGCAATTACATATTTGCTGTTTCCCTGGTGATAAGGCTCTGTCCCCCAACCAACCATGTTTGTAGAATTCCTTTCACATAAGATTCTAGTAACGTCACACAGTGTAGCATGCCAGGCCTTGCCTCCCATAAATGGCAAAAAAAATGTACCGTGGCATATTTTTGTTTTGTCCCATTATAGTTAATAGAATCTTATTTAATTTTCAAATTTCTGTAAAGAACATTTAAGTCTTATAGCGAAATAACAAACAAACTAAAATTTACTAACATACACTTAAAAGGACAGTGGGCGCTTATTTATACAAGTTTGTAAAAGAAATTATGAGATCATTAAATGAAAAAACGACATTTACAAACCTTTCTAATTCTGGAGGATGATGCAAGTTAGTATCCATTATTTGTGTAGAAATAATTCTAATAATCTAATATTTTAATGCACTTTTTTTAAGCTGCATATTTCCTTTGCAGAGAACTGAAAGACTGAAATTATTTTTTTTTTAAACTTTAATTTTATTTAAACACTTTTCTTTAGCTTTTATGATAAATTATGGATAATTTTTTTTTATTTCTTTTTTTTTTGAGAAAAATTTTAAAGCACTTTTGGGGTAATTAATTTATTTATTTTTATTTATTTATTTTTTGTGTTGAAATATGTTGTGTTTTAAACGGGTTTAAAAAAAACTAGGTATATTTCTTCTGAATTTTTTTATGGCGGTCTTTAGCTTGAAATATGTATATTTAATGGCCTTTTTAATTTAAATTGTTGTGCACTATTAATAAAGAATGAAAAGTAGCAATGTTGCATGCGAATTTTATTGAAACTATTAAAAAAAAATTTTTTACTTTTTTTCTTAGACTTTTGTGCTTTTTTCAGATGTAGTTAAGTATTTTTTAATGCTTCAAATGTATCTGCTACTAATTTATTTTTTTTTATTATTTTTAGACATTTAAAGCAAGTTGCATTTTTGCTTTTTAGATGCATATTTTTTTTTCTTTAAAATTTACTTTTGATTAAATTTTTAATTGCACACACCACAACATATGATTTAATTAATTAAAGCCAAAAAGAGGTTTTAGTTGCAGTAAATCAAAATAAAACCAGGCTTGGATAATAAATTCGCAAACAGCAACAAAAAGAATACGATTTTTTTTTTGAGAAGCTCTCAATATAAAAAAACCTTCAAAGTGTTTGGCTTATGATGCCGCAATTGCCACTGTTGTTTGTTAGTTGCTTTATTTTTCAAATGCTTTTTTGTTGTTGTTGTTGTCACATGTTAAGACAACAAAATCTTTCTTGTTGTAAGTAAGTATACTTGTAATTTATTTATTTATTTCTTTTTTTATTTAATTTTTTACTACTATTTTTAAATTTTTTTTTATTTCTTATTTATTCCTATTTTTTGCACAATATTTTGGCTCTACCGTTTCTTTAAAATTTAATGAAGCTGGGCTGCTGCTTATTAAGCAGCCTAAGACGAGCAGGACACATTGGCTATTTTAAGCCAGAGAGATGGCAGCAGCACAAGAAAATCGACTCGTCCGCGTTCTTTTCAAAACTACCACGATCTATATTTATTTTTTTCGCAACGTCACGCAAACACCAACCAACACTAACTGCTTTGACCATACAAAGACACACACACACACACACACAAACTAAAAAAAAAACTTTTTAACTACATACAATGCAAGATTTTCTTTAATGTGTTTTTTCATTTAATTTTTCCTTAAAGAAAATGCTTTTTTTATGCAAATGATTTTTCTTCACTAACGGCAATTTCCATTCAAAATTTTTTGACAATAATTTTTTTTCGTAAACAATTTTAAATTCTTTATTTTTAATAAAAAAAACACCGTAATGTTGTTAATATTAAGCAAACGCGCGTATAATTTCCTTTAACTATTAGACTTTTCTGTGCTGCACAACCTCAGAAAATGCAAAAATTTATTTACTTCCCAACCATTTTTCCATTCGTCTATCCGTTCAGTTATTGCAAAGATTTTGTATCTTAAACAGTAAACTAAAGACTAAAGCAACACAGCGAATTTGTTAAATTAAAACAAAAACAAAACAACAAAATGTATCTGTTGCTTGCTTCAATGGCATAAAAACTGGTCGAGCTGCAGCGGCAACATAAACATATTTATTCTGCTGCTGTTGCTGCTCTGAGTTTTTTGTAAACAAACATTTGAAATTAAACAACTCTTGAGGTGATCTTGGAATAATATGTCCCTCTTTTCGGCTCCAGTCGAATAAATTCTCTTGTGTTTATCAAATTAAACTCTTTTTCGTACAATACTGGTTCTTCATAATACCGGGTGTTTTAAGAGTTTTTATTTTGACTTTACTTACAGTGCCTACAATGAGATTAAGTGCAGTAATTTTTATTGTATATTTTAAAATTTTTTTTACAAAGATTTTTATTGCTACTGGTAACTCGGTGGTAACACGTAGAGGTCTTCTTAGTACGGATTTAAGGGATGATGTTAACCACTTGAGGAAATATCGCTTACAAATACGTCACTGTATATTAATATGATCCCTATCGGAGAAACACGTAGACTATATGATAAAACCTAACGATACGCTGGAAAAGTAGTTTTTTTCCCTAAAGCGAACACACCCTCGAGTTTTAGACCAGCTAAAGGGGTCAGCAAGATTATGAATTGATAATTTTTATTACAACTATCGTATCGTTATAATATATATAACGAAAGCTTATCCATTTTGCTATGCTGAAACATATTTTAACGATATTTGATGTTATTTGAAGTAAAAATGTGAAATAACAATCTCCAATCTCTCTATTTAGTTTTTTTTTATTATTCTTTGTGCCGAATCCAGATACTGTTTGGGAATGCTTAAGACGATAAAAAAAATTAAGCATATTGAACTTTGAGAAACTTTACCTTTCTGTATGGAAATATAGCCCTGTAAGCAACCATGGGTCTGTGGGCTATATCCTGGCCCTAATGTGAACTTTTAAAGCAAACGCAGATACAAATTAAATATACACATAACAGCAAGTATTTCGCCCTTGATAAGATTTGGAAGACAAAGTCATGGTAAAAGTTGAAAAACGTTAAATGGTTTTTTAATAAACGATACGAATATCACACAACTTTTACGTGAGTAGAAAAATTAACAGCTATTCTGAAAGAAAATTTCTTTTATTGATATTGGTTCTAAACTAATCTAAGGAATTTTTGGATTTGACATTGTCGTACTATAAAAGCTTCCCAAAGTAGCAGCGAAATATTGGATATATACATACAAAATAATTCATTGTTTCCTGAGAATTCATTGTTTCTAAGGATCAATCAATAAAATTGAAAATAAAATGCAGATCAAAACAATACAAATAATAAATAAAATAAAATTGAAGTGATTAAAAAATTTACTTTTGTCCCGGTTCCAAAAGAGAACGAAGCGGATCAGTTGTGTGCCGGCCCCTAAGGCTAATTTTCAGCTTCGGCTTAGCCAGTTTTTTTTTAATTATTAATTTTTTTAAATCAACGGAAAAGTATGTGTTGCTTCCGTATATCAGTAATAGATTTTGTTGACATTTGTCTTCTTTTAGCTGTCATACATTAGCCGCCGTTGCATTTTTTTGTCGGCAGATGCGACCGAAATTTCTTCAGCGTAAGTTGACTTTTAGCCGCCACCGTAGAGTATTTTTGGTTAGCCACCGCCGCCGCAAATTAGCATCGGTTTTGTTTTGTAGTCCACACACGGCAATATTAGTTGAGCAAGTTATTAGTTCACGGCCCTATGCTCCTTGTAGAAGTTAAAAAAAGGATTGAGAGGCGAGAGAGAAAAATATGATAGCTTCCCTCATTATTCATTCCTTATCTTCTCCTCTCTCCCTTCCATAAGCTTAAAAGTTGCTCAACTCAAATTGTCATGTGAGAACACAATATATCGTAGGGTGGTTATTGGTTTGCCGCACTAATAATAAATTTTCAATGCAATGTGGGGCAAGTCATTAACCACCCGAAGATATGTGACTCAATACCGAATAATTGCACTTGTAAAATTATATTGTTATACTTTTACCTTTTAAAAATGTGATTTTTGTGCCTTAAAATATTGAAATCACAGCACTGATACTGATATTAAGAGCTTTTTAACACATAATGTTAAATTACTCAATGACAGAATACCACAATGTTACATTATTTTTTTCTTAATTTATAACATTAGAAGTTAATTGCAAACTATAAACTAATGAAGTGAGTAAAAGGGTCATGGTAAAAGCACCTTATTCTCTACGAACTGCTTATAAATTTATCATATAAGAGTTTTATTAAAGTTATATAATATTATACATTTATGTATGTAGGCTAAATTCCTATATAATTTGTATTTAAATGAATGAATGAGTCCGACCCAAGTCTGTTCAAGAGTTGGATTACAAACAAGTTTTCTGGGATTTGTTAAGTTGGGAAATATATAGCAATGTATTAAAAATTTTGGGAGCAAAGTAGCATGTGGTTAAGAAATGTGTCTAGAAAAAATATATGAAAAGCACTAACATTTTTGCGTGATTCCTATAAAAATTTTCTACTCAAGTCGCTTGATTGCGTTGTGGAAACTAAACATTAGAATTACATACTGGTGGAACCGATACTTAGATTAATTGACTACTAGATATTATGTAATGTACTACACTATGTCTTTCGAGTTTAATCAAATTTCTTAAATTAATTTTATTAGTTTTTTTGTCGAAAGAATTGCAATACTTACTTTTTTAAAGGCCTCTAGTTTCAACTCATACCAACTGAATGAGATCGAACCAAGTCAACTTTTTCACAATTTGTTGTTTTATACCATACGGGTAACTTCAACAAGTATAGTTGAGTCGTTTTACTCAATAGAGCTAAAAAACATTAGTACAATTCAATCAATCCTTGTAGTGTTTCGTAAAGGGTCGAGTATCATGCGTGAATCAACAAAATTAAAAATAAATAACAACTGTGGATGAGTCACAACTAGAGATGTGTCCAACAATAGAGTTGTGTCCAACATCTCTTTTTGAACTAGTTCGTTCTGTTTGACACAAGTCTGGGTATAAAAGGTCAATGTAATAGACTTGGGTCGAACTCGTTCAAAGAAAACATATAATTTAACTGACTTTGATCATAGGTTTGTGGATAAAATGAACTAGAAAACTAGTTCGAGAGAGCTCAAATCAAAAGTTGTTTCAAATCCATTTTTTTGATCGGACCAGTGTCCAACAGAGCAAACTAGTTCAAAAAGAGCTATTGGAATCTTTCAGAAGCTCATTTTTTTGACAAAAACCTATGATTAAACCTATTTAAATTACATGGTTTTGATCATTGCTTTGCGTCAAAAACATGTTCTTGAATGAGTTCAATACAAGTCGATTGGACGCAACTGTAAGTTTGTGTCTAAAACGAACGAATAAAGCATTTGGACCCATCGCTAGATAAATTCCATTTCAATTACATGGATTTGATCATAAGCATTCCAACGCGAATAGAATTGCGTTCAATAGCTCTTTTTGATCTAAATTGTAGAGTTGTGTCTAATAGCTCTTTTGGGACTAGTTCGTTTGCATTCGAATCAAAAGTTGTTTCAAACCCATTAATTTACATTCACGTTTTTGACCGGACTAGTAACTCATTTTAGTTAAAAAGAGCTTTTGGACACAACTCTAGTCGCAACATTAACACTTGAAATTATTATTTTTTATTAACGAATCTTTTTATTTACTAGACTTGGTTTCAACTTTTTCCCTAGTCCACTTTTAAAACAAACTTATGATCAACCCAATGTAATTCAAGTGGGTTTTATCTAGTGATGGGTCCAACTGCTTTAGTCGTTCGTTTTAGACACAAACCTGTGATCAAACAACTGAAAGAATTGGACTCAATTCTAGTTTGATCGTCGGTTTGTGTTAAAAATTAACTAACTAGTGAATAAGTTCGACCCAAGTCTATTGATTACGTTTGTTTATGGCTTGATCTTATTCCAGCCACTTATTTTCATATTTCTAAATATTTGTAGATGAAAATTTTGCTGCGTGTGTAAAACACGTTGCGCCAGCATATACGGATAAAATATAGATACAATCATACCAAGTAGTTTTGGTTCGAACTTGTTCTGTAATTCATTTTCGACACAAATCAAAGCCATTTAAATTACATAGATTTGATATGCTAGTTGTGTTAAAAATTAACTATTGATCGATTTTGAGGAAAATATTTTGCTTCGGACTTGATTTACTTGTTGTTAAATCTCATTTAGCAAAACTAATAATTATTTTTCTATTAGTCATTCAAAGATATGTGTTTCCTGCTATGTATATGATTCCATGGAATATAACAGGGGAAATAATTCGTCCATAGACCGGCCATAGATCTATAAATGAAATCAAGCTCTGTATGACTCTCTTTCTGAAAGTCAGCACAGACGTTGGAGAAGCCCGTCTAAAATAATTTCAACATAGAAACTCAGAATGAAAAATACGCCTTTTACTCTTACACATATATACGACGATACACTCGCACAGAATGTTTGCCATTGAATCGTAATTTTCTAATATGATTCCATAGTGTCGATGTTTAATTAATTCCTTTCACTTATTTATACATGTTTAATTGAAGTAGTCAGTTAAGAAAATAATAAATTTATTTTATAATCTATTTATTAAACACTAAATATATGTATTATATTTTCTTACTCTTGAATTAATTTAATTTAATTCAATTTAATTTGTAATTATAACTCGTAGAATTAATTATGCAAGCACCTCAATCCTTTCTTTCAATATAATTTTAAATGAGCTTATTTCCTCACATGTGAATTTATTCAATGTTTATGTTGTAAATGAATGTAATGTGATCTTATTTTTCTTTTTATTTCTCTTTCCTTGCATTTGTTTTTTTTTATTCAAATTTTATGGCTCCCTGTTTATTGCAGGTGCAGCAAGTAATCGCACAAAGAATTTACTTTATTTTATTTTTATTTTTTTTTTTATTTTACTTCTTTTGCATTTCCCTGTAAAATACACTAGAATGGGTAAGAATAACTTTATGCAATTCTACTAATGTTTGCCCTACACAATTTGGAAAATCTGCTTGAGCGGCTGCAAGAGAAATATTTCCAGAAATTTATATTACAAACAAAAATCGAAAAGTTTTATAGATTTTTTGGCAAATTTCAAAATTTTTTGGGTTAAAGTCTATTGACGATTTCCGTAAAGCAGGTATAAAGTGCATACAAACATTGCTTAGCTAAAAAATGGAAACACGTTTTTTAAATTAAATAAACTTTATGACTTTATGTCAAACAAATATACTTTGCTTTTACATATTAAATTTTAACTGAACTAGGATGAATTTTAATCCGGAATAATTTCTTGAACTGAACTTTCACTTGTTATTGAATAAAATATTTCCATAAATTTAATTTTCTAAGGAAGAGAAAAAAAGATTAAACTCGACTTTTGGGGAGTTACCTGCAGTTTTCTGTAGAGTCCACGCACTTCATCAGTTGTAACGGACCACGGTTACTCCGATTTGAAGCTGGGGTATGCTCACCGTGTCCAGGGTTCACTCCAAAATTGTGAAATCAAACACGTTTTAGTTTCTTTTACTTTTTTTATTTATTTATCACTTGTTTCTAACTTTTGCTCAGCTATGGCAACTGGTGACCAAGGCGATGCCCTACTCTACAATCTACTAGCTCCTCCACTTCCGGATAAAAACCCGTCGACTACTCACTCCGCTGACAAGCTGGTGACCTAGTATTCCGGGTGAAAACCTCCGTGAATTCCTACCACCTGACTCCTCAAGAATTATTTATGACTTATGAAGAAAGTTGGATGAAAATCCCTCTTGCCTGTGTACAAAAAAACTGTTGCACTTGGTCACTTGTTACCACTTACCACTTGTCGTTGTCACCACTCTGAATCACACTGCGTAAGAGAGAGCGATTTCCTTCGTTGTGTTCTCCTTTTATACTTTCCTGCCCGTTACACTTTTGTTGCTTTGTCGCATTTGCTTCTCTGGTGAGTTCGCTCTACTACTCTTCTCTTCTAACATGTTTGATGTCTGACACGATGGTTTCTATTTGTCGCTTAGCAGTTTTCTCCTCTCTGGTGCTCGACCACAATCTTTTCTTCTCACGTGTTCGATGTCTGACACGATGGCGTTATTTGTCGCTTAGCAGTTTTCTCCTCTCTGATGCTCGACCACAATCTTCTCTTCTCACATGTTCGATGTCTGACACGATGGCGTTATTTGTCGCTTAGTAGTTTTGCTTTGAGTTTAACCCTTTTGTTTCACTTTTATAGAACTGACCCATTGCTTCGCGATTAAAGTACATATACGCAGATATAAATCTGCCACCCCTTTGTATGAATTTAAATCCTATTTGGCTTTGTGTGGCCAAAATTATATACATTTTGGGTCCTCACACAGTAAGCATGTCTATCTTCTTGAGTAGAGAGAGATTTTTTTATTTATTTATGCACAATATTATCACTTCTCATATTCCATTTCATTAAAAATATATGTTAAATAGCTTATCTTAATTGTAAATTGAAGGGCAGTGTTGCCCTTTCAGTTAAAAAGCAATCAATTCAAGAAATCATGTACTTATTACTATATCTTATAACACCTCTGCCATATTCCCAACCCATTAAAAGCAGAGATTTTCCCATTGAAAAACACTTCATTCTTTCGACAATCTGAATGTATTTTTCAAGGCTCACATCTAAATAATTTAGGGCAACATGTAGTCGCTCTTGCTCTATGCTAAATAGATTAATTCTTTCATGTTTTTCTGCTACTTTCAAGTGTATCCCTCCAAGTGTGTGTAAGTGTGTCTTATTCTGAATCAAAATCTTAATGTATGCGCTTACTACGTACGACTGGTCTTTTTGGGTCAAGATGTACATACATGAAGTGTATAAAATAAACAAAATAAAAATAAATAAATAATATAAAATATACAATCCAAAAGAAATCAAATCAAAATAAAATGATGTGTTAAAACGTGAAATATGGTAAAATGAGTATGAAATTAAAAATAAAATTAAATAGAAAAAACCATAATCGATGCACACGTAAATCTTGTGATTGCAATAAAAACATTTATTTTTAAATTTTTGACATAAAAAAATTAAGCATTTGTTCATGTATGAAACATAAAAATTTATCAATAAAAACTGACGTACATACCTAAATATTTTACACGATGCTACTCGTACCTAAATGGTTGGTTGCATTTAGTTGTTGTAACCATATAAATGAAATCAAATAATAATTGTAATAAAATGGACTTTTATGTAATGCACTGTGGGGCTAAAAATATATGAAATGTTACAAAAGATATGTACAATAAAGTTTTTGAGTTTTTAACTTTATTTGCTTTAAATTTCGAATATTTATTGGGGAAAAGTTCTTAAAAAATAAAGCCAATTCCACCTGCCGCGATTTTAAGTATTTTAAGGCTGAAATTATACAAATATGAAATTAAAGGTGTTCATCAGAGAATGACAATGAGTACTCAAAAAAACATACATAAGTAAATATGGAGTCTTATGCCCTAATTTCGTAAGAAGATTTATGACGTTTTTATTTGAAAATACTTTTGATTTCTTGTATTTGAATTCTCTTAATTATTTTCTTTCAAAATGGTTGTTGTCTTTGATAATGAAACATAAAAATATTTTTTCAAGTTATTAAAAAATAAAAATTAAACTAAAGTATTTCACAATAGTTTGAAAAGTAAATGCAAAAATATGTGTTGGAAATAATGTTTGGAACAAAATCATAAAGCAAATACACGAACCTTCTAGTACAGACAATAAATAATAATTGTTTTAAAGAATCACAACTGCGGATTTTTTTTCGTAATTAGACAAGACAATACAATCGTCGAACAGAAAGAATTAGGGCATTTATTTTAGTAACTGCGTACAATCATAATTAAAGTGCAAAAAATTTGTATGTTCACATTTATATTTTCTCCCAAGCATGCTATGACTATAGCCGATTACAACAGAAAAGAGCAGCTCTACTTCGCTCGTGCGAAAAACTAAACTACGCTACAACCAAAAATAAAAGGCATGCGTATCAAGCGCATGTGCCTATATCTCTCATTGTTAAAATTGGAGTATACTTATACTCAGGCTATGCATATTTAGCCGGACACACAAAAATATATGCATGATACTCGGGATATTTATTGATTACTTGTCACCATATACATACATACAAAGCATTGATGTCAGTTTCATAGCACAAGTTTGGAAAATAAAATCATTCTTATTCTCTTTCATTTAGTCATCAATGAGACAGCGACGATAACAAATGCGCAGCGGGTGTATCAAATTCTATATATGCAGGTACAGTGAAAGAAAAAAAGTGATTTGCAAAAAAATGTTTTATGATCATTAATGATGTTCGCGACATTCACAGTGTTTTATGTTAGAAAACTTTTTAGAAAAGAAATGAATGTGTATTAAAAATACATTTTGATTTTATTTGGTGCAGCTTCACGAAACTGCATTTAATATCGAAACTTAAAAGACCAACAACTCGGGGAATGTGGTTCACAGGCAATTTTTTTGTTTAATCTCTTTTTCTTAATTTTTAAATTTCTGTCAGATAAGCTATTTAAAAATTTATTTTTGAAAATTATTCACAGTTTCCTATGAAAAGTTCAGAGTCCCATAATTAGGTAAATATGGGTCGCCAACAACTTTTTTATTAAGTAGTTTCATTTTATTTTTTAATTTGCTATCACGCAGGTTCCTTTTTATTTATTTTTGGCTGTTTTTATAAACTGCATTTTTTTCAAATATTTATTTTTTTCTATGTACTTCAGACAACTATTCTCACACATACACTTATAGTTTTGTTTTTGACATCACTGATTTAAGGGCACATGCGTATCAAACTAATTGACTCTCAGGCTTTCATTCTGAGTATGATTATACACATGCTATAAATGTTTGATCAATCAAATCCAAAGATACAGGGATACTCGAGTTAATTATTCATTATTCGCCACCGTATACGTACATTTGTATTTATTACAGAGATAATTGTGACTGTTTGAAAACATGCTTAATATGTGTTAGTGAAAAAATTAACCCTCTATATAAGCATGTGTAGCCGACTTATAGTCAGAGTATTTTTATATTCATGAGTATTTTTATATTAGATGCAGTTTATTTAGCTAGTTATTTGGCGGCCAATACTCAAAGAGCACTTAAAAAGATACTTTTGTCATTCTTTGGTGTTCATATCCAGCAACAGCTTGTTTTGCCTCCAAATTTTATGATCTTTTGTGGCGATTTTTCTGGCGATAAATAAATTTGTTTTCGAATTTTATAGCTATTTTTTAACCAAATTGAACTTCCAAACAAACAATTCCGGTATAATTAGATTGTTGAAGGGGTACTTTCAAAAATAAATCCTACCAAAACTCGTCTGAATTATGATGATTATGATGATTTTTCTTACATTAATTTTATTGAATTTGAGCTAACTGCATGAGTATTTCAGTTATTAAAAAAAATAGCGTAGTATCAAAATTATCACATTTATTTTCAGAGGACTCCTAAAGTTTTCAACATGCCATTGACTATGCAGCACAGCTAATATCCATTCATTGCACTCGCTCCATCAGCTGTCCAGTTGAATACTCGTAGCCAACATTTTATGGCAATAGAAAATTGTAACAATGACCAGTTTGTCAATGTTCACGATGAATGAGACAAGTCCATATTGTTCTTTTACGGCAAAAACATAATAACAAAATTGTAAATATGTACATTAATTATTATGTATGAGCATCAAATATGAAATCAATTGGAAAACTGAAATCAGTTGAAACTTTACCATAAAAACAAATACACGAACACAAACATACCAAACTCACACACACTGAGACTAAAAATCATGAAAACCACGAAAACATCAAAAAACATTTGCAATTTATTGTCGAAAAGCCTTTTTAAGATTTGAAAAAAAGTAAAAAAAACAATTACGATTATTGAAAGCAGTCTAAAAATTTAAGTATTTACAAACTATTGAAGGAGCTGAGAGCGTGATTCACGTAGACTGGAAATGCAAGTGAGCGGGTGCTTCGGTATCAACCAAAAATTGTTCATCGGTCAATATTCGGTATTTGCTTTTAATTTTGCCTAGAAATGAGATAATACTCTGACGATGACAACAACAAGAACAACAACAACAAAAAGAACTTGATTTCAGTATTTTTGATGGCTGAAATTTTTTAAAGGAAACTTCACATTTATGCCCGTAATTATGAAAGTGGTCTTAGTAGTTCAATAGATAGCGTGTTTTCAAATTGCCTAATTTCAAGAAATATATTATATGAACCTATCATCGAATGCACTAAATCTTCCGATCAGCAGAACACTTTTTTTGAAATAGCACGATTTCAAAATGCGCGGCTTACAGAACACTCCTGCATATATTTCTTTGGTTGAAATATTTGGTAGACTGCACTTGAACAAATCACAAAATATTTTAAGGTTATGAAACATTTTTATTTAGAGTTGTATTAGTCACAATTTATATAAAATTATTTAATATTTCTTAACTTTTTATTATTTATAAAACTTATTAAGGCTTTATAAAGGCTTTTTAAATCAAATTTTCATAAAAAAAATTTCTTAAAAAGCCTTTATTATATGCCTCAATAACTTTTATAAATAAGGCTGTAAATATTTAATGAAGTTTTTTTTAATATACTTAATACTAACTTTTACCAGCGGCTTCACTAGCTTTGTTCTGATAATTTTTAAGCTACACTTAAAATTTATGAAGGTTTTTTTACTCACTGATAATGTTAAAAAAACAATAAAAACCGAGAAAAGGCTATAAAAATTTAAAAAAACCGAATAAAAACCGTTTTTAAAACTGTTTAAGCAATCAAACCCGAAACAAAAATTGTCCTAAGCAGACCAAAAATATGTTTATGAGAAAAAATCCGTACCATATTTAAAAAACCGGTTCCAAACCGGATAAATAACCGATAACCGATGTTTGCCACTAGCAATGTAGCTTTTCATTGGTGAAAAAATTTTCTAAATTGGTTTAGTGGTTTGAAAATCCGTACCAAATATAAAAACCCGCTTCCGAAGCGGATAAAAAATTGGCGATTTGAAGCTGGTAATTAGGCTTTCTATTGATGAAAGAATTATAAAAATTGGTATAGCGGTTTGAAAATTCTTGAAAAATATATAAAAAACCGGTTCCGAACCGGGTAAAAAATTTGATACGTTTGACGCTACCCAGCAAAAAATTACACGTTATCATCAGAACTCTACTTGCCATATAATGACTTACTTTTCTGATTACCAAATTTCATTACTCGTTTACAAATCACATTGCCTTAAATTTAAAAAAAATTATGCACAAGTTGCTAAATGAGGAGAATGATTTTTTTAGATCAAATAGATTACGTGCCAAATAAAGAAAGCAAGCACTTCTCAAGAATCGATTATTTTAGTCTCACACCTTGCTAAAATCATTAAGTTGGTAATCCAGTGGGGAAGAGCTTCCACCAAAAATGCTTAATTCCAAACCCGTTTAACTTTTTGGACATTTTTTGCAGGGTAATAATGTGGCTTTCTATTCGTTTAGCAGTTTGCACGTGAAAGCAGAGCAGAGCAAAAAAATTCAATTTCACATTTATAATATTAGTAATGATTTCAAAGCTAAAATGCATGTGACTTCTTGGATCACTTTTATAATTAAGGTTACATTTATGTTTTTGTGAGGATACTATTATTCAGAAAGTATTTTCCAGAATTATTTTTAATACTTTCTGATGAAATATACAAACTCTAAACGAACAACTTAGTATTCATATTAATTCCAATTTGAAAAAATTCTATTCACGTAAAAACATTACTCACGCATGGTCACTCGTAACTTCACTTAAGTGGCTGAAGCAAAGTTTCACAATAATCACATAAACAGTGCCCCCATCTCAATTAAAGACCCGCTTCAATTTGATGACAAGTTTGAAAATTTGCCCTGAATAAAAAAAAAACAATTTTATAGTCTGTCAATTGGCAATTGTTATACTAGTATGTATGTGACCGCTGGCAATAATTCAGATTTAATTGGAAACATGAAACTCATTAATAAAAAATATTTTTTAAAGTACGAATATTTAAAACAAGTTTTATACATATAAAACAAAACACGTGTAGTTGAAAAATTCCCACGATTTTTTTTCATATTAAAATGGAAAGGCTTGCGGGTGTTTTTAATTTATAAATAAATTTTGTAGAAAAGTGGGATGGAAGGTAAAGTTTCTTTTAATTTCGTAAGAGCAAAATAAAAAAAATTCAGTGAAGTGCGAAGGGTTCCGTACAGACACGAGATATGTAATTCAATGCGAACTTTAGGCAATATAAACTATAGTTTGGGCCTTTTTTTCGTTTTTGGGTTTTTTCGGTTTTAAGCGTTTATTTTAGTTTGATGGTTTTTCGAATTTATTGGCGCTTTCTGAATTTTGGCACTTTTTCACGTTTTGGCGATTTTTTTTTTTGGTTTTTGAAGTTTTTTTAATTTTAGCGATTTTTATTAGTTTCTCGTTGTGTTTTATTTTGACGATTTTTTTATTTTAGCAAATTTTTTAATTTTGACGTTTTTTTCATATAGGTGATTTTTTTTTTTTTGCTTTTGGCGATTTTTTTAGTTTTGGCACTTTTCTCTCGTTTTGAGGATTTTTTTTCGGTTTTTGGCGTTTATTTCAATTTTGGCGATTTTTTTAAATTTGGCGATTTTTTTTTTAATTTTGGCGATTTTTTTTAATTGTGGCGATTTTATTTTCATTTTGGCGATTTTTTTTCACATAAACAATAATTTTGGTTTTGGCGCAGTTTTCGCGTTTTGGCGATTTTTTTCGGTTTTTGGCGTTTTTTTTCATTTTGGCGATTTTTTTTCATTCAGACGATTTTTTCGAATTTGCGAATTATTTTAGTGCTTGAATTTTTTTTTAATTTTGTCGATTTTTTTCGATTTGGAGATTTTTTTTAAATTTGTCGATTTTTTTTTAATTTTGGCGATTTTTTTTAGTTTTGGCGATTTTTTTTCATTTGGCGACTTTTTTTCACATAAACAATAGTTTTAATTTTAGCGCATTTTTCGCGTTTATGCGATTTTTTTCGGTTTTTGGCGTTTTTTTTAATTTTGGCGATTTTTTTTCATTCAGACTATTTTTTCGAATTTGCGAATTATTTTAGTGCTTGAATTTTTTTTTAATTTTGTCGATTTTTTTCGATTTGGAGATTTTTTTTAAATTTGTCGTTTTTTTTAATTTTGGCGATTTTTTTTAGTTTTGGCGATTTTATAATTTTCGGATTTTTTAGTTTTACCGTTTTTGAAAATTTCAAGAGTTTAACTCTTACGGTTTCCAAGATATAGCAAGTTGTCAAAATTACATAGTCAAAATTGTATTAACTGATGGACCACCCTTTAATTATAAATTTTCTTAAATTTTACGGCCTGGCCCACGATGTCGACAAGAAATTATCTTTCGCTTAGTTATACCGAAAACAAAAACAAAATAAGAAAATTTGTTTTTGTTTTCAATACAAGTAAGCGAAAGATAATTTCTTGTCGACATCGTGGGCCAGGCCGTTAGTGTTAATTGTTGTAGTCCATACAAAAACACACTAATTTTACAAGTTTCAAGTGTCAATATACATATGTACATACAATTGTATGTATATTACATGGGATGTTAACATTTTTCGTCGCTCGTTTTGGAGCACCCTTTAATTTTTAATTCTCATGTATTTTTTGTTGTAGTGGCCAATATTCTACATACTCTGTCCAAATTTCAGGTCCGTAGCTCTTACGGTTCCTGAGAAAATACCGTGTGACGGATAGACCGACAGACGGACAGCGTGGCGAAAACAATAGGGTTCCTTTTTTCACCCTTGGTGTACGGAACCCTAAAAATTACCAAAACTTTAGTGGTCGTGTAACTTCAGCGTTGCCACTGACAAAAAAAAATTCCTGAACCGCCGAAATTCCTAAAAACGAATTTCTATACCAGTTATAGCGTTTAATGATAACATTGCACAACACTGATTTGGATTTTTAAATAAAAATAGCTAGTCCTTATGTATTTTTGTCTCCTTATTACAATGGAGCTGTACCAGCTCTAGTTTTGAAGATATAGTGTCATTTAGGATTTGCATAATTTGCACCTCTTTTTCTATTATTCCGTCAATATATCACGAATGGCACTAGAAACTTAAAAATACCTTCTAGATTATTAATCTACAAAAAAATCCCTTTCATTTAAATAGTTTCACATTGATGAGTACATCAGGGTATCTGCAAGGATGTTAAAAATCGTGTGTTTTTAGTTTAGTCCTTGAAACTTTTTTTATTATAAATTTTTTTAACCAAATAAAACTAATTCTTATATAATTGTTGTTCGCTGATAACAATAATGGGTTTATTTCTTTTCTAGCTCCTCTAAATTCAAATATATTTCGTGTAACATTAAAAAAAATTTTGAAATTTTTCTTTTCGAAAGACATACAAAAAACTTTTTTCAAAATTACATTTGTCCATTTACAAGTTATTAGTGCAATTATTACGCCAAAAAAAAAAAGTTGTATGGACCAGTACAGAAAATTTTTGTGTTATTGTTAGTTAATTTATAGTGTTTTATTATAAAAAAAGTACAAGTGTCATATTAACATATTTTATGACATAAATTGCTACACACTCAGTATTGTTACTTTGATGTTGAGTTTGGTTGGGTCAAATGTTATTCCTTTATGTTAATACTCTTTAATAAAAATTTAACCTTCAATTAAACCCAGAAGAACCTAAATTATTTGAGTTACTAAGCTACTGAATTCCCATCTGTCACACATTACCATCATCTAACGCCGACCTTATTATTTCTAGCTCATCGGCAATTGCATTCCCTTCAACACTGCTTTTGGCCAAGTACCGAACAGAGTCTGACACCATATTTGTCTCTAAGCAAGTTAAGGACTCTTCTACAGTCTTTAATTTGTTTTGATTCGAAATTGTGTTCCTTCAAAGCTTTTACCGCTGCCTGACTGCCAACGTAGAAGGTCGCCTTCAGCCACAATTCTGGCCACAAGTTAGGTGGCTCTGATGACCGCCAAGATCTCAGCTTGAAAAATGCTGTCCTCATTCGGTAGTCCGAATGAACTACGAATGTTCGTTCCCAATATCTAGACAGCAGCCAATATGCCTTCCCCTATCCATGACCCGTCTGTAAAGATCACACTAGGTTGTCAGATTTGACCCAATTACCAGTAACCAGTACGGGTGTTTCACTTAAATCAATTTCAAACGACCTTATAGTCCGTGAACCAAGGAGTTACGCAGCTCCGACCACTAAAACTGATCTCATTTAAAGTGTAAACTGTTACTCTTCATCCCACCAAACCTCCTTCGAGTCTAAATAGACTTCTTTTCCCCGTTCTCACCGTAAGGTCGTCTATAGGAAAAAAGTAAATAAATTCAATGAAGTGCGACTTCGACCCGCGCACGAAGTGTTCCGTACGGACACGAGATATGTAATTCAATACGAACTTTACCCTATATAAAATATAGTTTTGGCACTTTTTTTATTATTTTGGTTTTTTCCGGTTTAAGCGTTTTTTTTTGGTTTTTTGCTTTTATTTGCGCTTTTTTAGTCTTGGCACTTTTTTTTCGTTTTGGCGTTTTGTTTTTTGGTTTTTGACGTTTTTTATTTTTGGCGATTTTTTTTATTTTGGCAATTTTCTAATTTTGGCGATTTTTTATTTGGTTTTAGCGTTTTTTTTTTTGTTTTGGCACTTTTTTTATTATATTGGTTTTTTCCGGTTTTGAGCGTTTTTTGGGGTTGTTTGCTTTTATTGGAGCTTTTTTAGTCTTGGCACTTTTTTCTCGTTTTGGCGTTTTGTTTTTTGGTTTTTTTAACTTTTTCATTTTTAGCGATTTATTTTATTTTGGCGATGTTTTTAATTTTGGCGATTTTTTTCATATAGACGATTTTTTATTTGGTTTTAGCGTTTTTTTTCGTTTTGGCAATTGTTTTAATAGTGAAATTTTTTTCTCGTTTGACGATTTTTTCGGTTTTTGAAATTTTTTTTAATTTTTGCGATTTTTTTTATTTAGGCGAATTGTTTTAGTTATGTCAATTTCAATTTCAATTTGGCGACTTTTTCGGTTTTCGGCGTTTTTTCATTTAGGCAATTTTTTTTATTTTGGCGATTTTTTTTAAAT
This sequence comes from Tachina fera, assembly GCA_905220375.1. Lineage (NCBI taxonomy): Eukaryota > Metazoa > Arthropoda > Insecta > Diptera > Tachinidae > Tachina > Tachina fera. The sequence goes on along the minus strand of LR999967.1, from coordinate 93,294,981 downwards.
TTTGCGATTTTTTTTGATATAAACAATTATTTTGGTTTTAGCGAATTTTTCGCGTTTTGACGATTTTTTTCGGTTTTTGGCGTTTTTTCATTTTGGCGATTTTTTTCGTTTCGGCGATTTTTTCGGATTTGGCGATTTAATTTAGTGTTAGAATTTTTTTTTAATATATGCGATTTTTTTTTGTTTTCGCGATTTATTTTAAATTTTTGGCGATTTTTTGTTTTTTTTTTTGGTTTGGTGATTTTATAATTTTTGGATTTTTTTAGTTTTACCGTTTTTGAAAGACACAGCAAGTGTCATACATAGTCAAAATTGCATTAACTGATAGAACAACCTTTAGTTTATTTTTTTTTTAAATTTTAGTGTTAATTGTTGTAGTCTGTATTTTATACATATGCAAGTGTCAATACAATTGTATGTATATTATATGGGATTTTAACATTTTTCGTTGCTCGTTTTGGATCACTTTTTAATTTTTAATTCGCATGTATTTGTTGTTGTAGCGGCCAAGGTTATACATACTCCTGAGAAAATAGCGTGTGACAGACAGACGAACAGACGGACAGCGTTGCGAAAACAATAGGGTTCCTTTTCAAGTTTGGTGTACGGAACCCTAAAAATTACGTCCAAGGCAGGCCTGATGTGTGCTCTTCTGAGCACCTGTGATTCTTAGCAAGGCTCACCTCTGAACCTTAACAAGTAATCTCCTCTGACTTTCCTTGCGCAATGCCTTCCACCGTACCACATAACCGTAGGAAATAACAGATCTGACAACCGATTTGGAAATCCACTTTACTACTTTCTGTTGCAGACCCCACGTCCTTCTAATGGATTTCCTGCATGGGTAGTAGGCATTGATTGAGCTCTTTCTTTAGCCTAAATGTAAACTTTCTTTTGAGACAATGTTTTTACAAACCTTGCAATTGAGGAAATTTACTTCCATAGTTAATTTTTTCTGGAATGGTTCTTTAATTTTAAGGGTTAATTTTTAAAAGCTCTAAAATATTACAATTGAAATAAAATTAAGCAATTAAATATCCCATTAAATCAGTTTCAGCACTTTGCAGAAATTTTCTAATAAAAGTCAATTAAAAGTTTTAATAAAATTAATTTATGTATTTTATTTAAGCGTACACATGTAATTTTATAATCCATTCATTCTTATAAAAAGTCGTTTTAGTGTATAAAGAATGCATGAATGCAATTCCTTGGTTCCCTGCAAATATGAATAATGGATTGCGAGTGTGTTTTTTTTGTTTTTTTCGTCATTAAGTGGCAGAGTCTTAGAATTTAACAATATGACCAGCGAAGTAGACGGCAGTCTTGTCACGTATTATAAAAACAAATGGATGATCGGCCACAAATGTTTTCGGATCTATGGGCAATGACATGGGCACACCAACAGCAACTGCAATAAATTACATGGACAAATGGAAAAAAATAAGGAAAGAAATAAAGAAAGAAAGAAAGAAAGATTAGTTTGATTACTGCTAATTTGTTTGTCTTCTTCTTTTATGTTTTGTGAATTTTTTTTTTTGTTAACGGAAAATAGCAGAAAGTTATTTCGCTTACCACTGGCGGCAGCAGCCTCACAGCCAATTTCATTGACATCAATGAAGGCCTTGTGTTGTACTTGTGAAATGTGCATATTAGGCGCACGTTTATCAAACATATTACTGAAGTTGGCAGTATTCGAGAACATAGTGTTTATGCCCAGCTGCAGTGAAAGTTAAGTTGAATAAGATCAGGGAGTCGAAAGATGGAAAGCAAAACTTACCTTTTGCAGTGCAGGCTTCAAGTCAGTATCAAATGCAAATTTAAATTTCGGTAAATACACGCTGGTACTCTTCCACTCCCACAAAGCTTCGAGATCATTGAAATTAACTCCTTTGAGTTTCTGTTCCAGCTCAAACAGGCCATCGCGCTTGTTGGGCAAAATAAACCACATGGTGAGATCTACATTTTCAAAGAACAATTCCAAGGCTTGGGCATCTAAATCTGGATAATCGGCATAATAATACCAATTGTTGGCAAACATGGTGGGCACCTTAATGGACTGTTCCATACTAAGCCAAAACTCACGCTCACTGGTGGCATCATCCATAAAGGGACGAGCCCATTTGGCCTTGAAGTAAATGGCATTTATGAGAGCCACATTTGTATCGGCATCAAGGCTCTGTATGACATTATCAATCTTGCCATTCGTTTTCTCCGCTAGCCAGTGATTAATGTAGTCCACAGCATAAGTTTCATTAGAAAAATCTAATTGTTCAGCGTCTGAATCAAAATAGTCCTGAGCAATTCTCTTAAAATCTGAATCTATTTCTAGCTTATCGTTAACAAATATTTTATTGGCAATTTCCAGCACAGTTTTCGATTTTATAAAAGAATGCAGCAGTTTGTGATAACCCTGAGCCAAACCGTCCTTACTTTGATGGGCTGTAGCGTGCAGACTTTTTTGCAACTCGCTGGCGGTTTGACCAGAAGCTCCATAATACACTAAGCCCAAAGCCGTCTGCACGGCCACTGGCGAAATGATGACATTTTCATTTTGGCTGCGTGTAGCCACAGTTTGAAACAATTCGGTGGCAAATAGATTGCGCTCTTCAATGGAGTTGGCAGCAATAAGGCCCACCAGCGGCAGTAATACAAAAACCCAATCTATTTATTGAAAAGTCAGTCAGTTGACAAAAAAATAATTCTTTCTTTACAAACACTCTACACTCACTTAAAAGCTGATTCATGTTGATACTACGAGTGTTCTTAAACTTTTTATATTTCCACTTTCTCCATACGTTTGTTTCGACCAACTCTTCTAGCAAAAATTCACTTAACAACTGTTGCTCATAACAAAAGTAACTGCCATTTATACCTCCAACATTGATCGCTGAGTTGGGCAGTGGTGGACAGCAAGAATTTTAAAGAATCCACAAAGATTAAAAAAGAAACTAAAAGAAAACAATTGACTGAATAATGTAATCAAGTTACAAGCACCCAGATACATTCTCTTTTCTTTTTCTCAATTTCTTTCTTTCAACTCATGCCCTGTATCAGCAATTGGTATGCTGCCAGTGCGTGAGTTGTTGTGCAGCTACACGTAGAACAGAATATCAGGTTTTTAAAATTCAAAACACATTTTTCATTTAACAAATTGTTTTATTTCAGTTAATGGCCTGCGAGGCTTTTGTTCTTGTTGCAAAACATCAATTTTACGCTCTTCGCCATGTGAAAGTTTTAATATACTCTTTCTAAAATTCGCTAAGAGTTTGTATTACATTTTAATTCTTCTAAAACACAACAAAGAGTTATTCGCATAACTTGTTTTAACAATTATGTTCTTACTACTATGACTGGATTCACACAAGGCAATTTTAGTTAAGTAACTTTTGAGTTTAAGAGAGAGGAGAACATACATATATACATTCAGTGAAGTGCGACTTTGACACGCGCACGAAGTGTTCCGCACAGACACTGGACACTGGCACCAAAAAGGGGATTTATAAAACAAGGGGCAGAATTAAAAAATACGAGAAAACTACATTAAACTTTTTATTTTTAATGTATTTTTATATAATTCGCTCTAAAAAAGGGAGACAAAAAGTGGCAAAAGCACTCGAAAAAGTGGCAATTTGCCACTTTAGTCACACTGCACTGCATATGTAATTCAATACGAGCTTTAGCCTATAAAAATATATTTTTGAAATTTTTTCCGTTCTTGAGCTTTTTTTTGTTTTGAGCGTTTTTAGCTTTGGCGTTTTTTCGGTTTTGGATATTTTTTTAAGTTTTGGCGCTTTTTTAGCTTTGGCACTTTTTGCTCTCGTTTTGGCGACTTTTTTTGGATCTTGGCGTTTTTATTCTATGGCGATTTTTTTATCTAAACGATTTTATTTAATTTTTTTAGATTTTTTTTATATAAGCGATTTTTTTACTTTTGGCGATTTTTTCGGTTTTTAGAGTTTTTTTTTTATTTGGGAGATTTTTTTAGTTTTGACATATTTTCTTCTCGTTTTTTGATTTTTTTTGGTTTTTGGCGTTTTTTCAATTTTGGAATTTTTTTATTTTGACGATTTTTTAATTTTGGCGATATGAAAATAGGCGATTTTTTTAGTTTTGTAGATTTTTTCAGTTTTGTCGATTTTTTCAGTTTTTGGCTTGTTTTTATTTTGGGGGATTTTTTTCATTTAGGCACTTTTTTTAGTTTGACATTTTTTCCTGGTTTTGGTGATTTTGTTCGGTTTTCGGCGATTTTTTTTAATTTTGGCAACTTATTTTCATTTTGGCGATTTTTTAGTTTTGACATTTTTTCTTCTCGTTTTTCGATTTTTTTGGTTTTTGGCGTTTTTTTCAAATGGGGATTTTTTTTATTTTGACGATTTTTTAATTTTGACGATATGAAAATAGGCGATTTTCTTTCAATTTTTTATATTGTTTCAGTTTTGTCGATTTTTTGGTGATTTTGGGGAGTTTTTTTTTTATTTAGGCGCTTTTCTTAGTTTGACACTTTTTCCTAGTTTTGGCGATTTTGTTCGGTTTTCAGCGATTTTTTTTTTTATTTTGGCGACTTTTTTTCATTTTGGCGATTTTTTTCATTTGGGCGATTTTTTTTTTGATTTTAGCGATTTATTTTATTGTTAGAAATTTTTCTTGAATTTTGGCGTTTTTTTTTTGGTTTGAAGATTTTATAACTTTGGCATTTTTTAGTTTTACCGTTTTTGAAAATTTCAAGAGTTTGCCTCTTACGGTTTCCAATATACAACAAATTGTCAAAATTGCATAATGAAAATTACATTAATACCTGATTTACACTAAGCATTTTTTCATGAAATTTTATGAATTTTGTTGCACGCAACTTTTTCTATTTGCTAATTGTAGCGATATAAAAGATAATTTTATATAAAAAAGGACGTAGAATGATTCTCTGATGCATTTTGGGCAACGTTTTTGATATAAATTTCTCTTCCAGGCCTCCTATTGCTAAATAAAATTTTTTCATGCAACTAATTTCATGAAAAAAATGCTTAATGTAAATCAGGTATAACTGTTAGAAAACCCTTTAATCAGAAATAATTCATAGTTAGGCTCAAGTTCAGTAATCGTAAAAAGATAAGTAAGAATAGTTAAACATACTGAGGTAGAGTAAAATAATTTCGTGCTAACCTAAATAGAAAAATGAAAAATTGGAAAAAACAAAAAATTAATAGTGATACTTATAAATGTGTTTACCAAAGTTAAATCAATTGTATACACAACAATCGCTTCTCATATTCCGTTCATTGTACATTTAAGTTAAATAGCTGATATTAATAAGAATCTCTACCCAAGTAGATAGACTAGGGTGCTGATGAAGTGCGTGGCTGCACAGAAAAGTATCGGTATTTCCCCCAGCTTAAAAGTCTAAGTTTAATTTTTCTTCTCTTCTTTAGAAACTCACATTAATTAATAAAAATATTTCATTCAATAAGAATTGAAATTACTGAACTTGAGCCTAACTATGAATTATTTCTGATTAAAATTCACTACAGTTCAATTAAAAAATATCTAAAAACCCTTTAATTTAAATCTTTAAATTTTAGCGTTAATTGTTGCAGTCTGTATAAAAATTAGTGTAAATCTTACAAATTTAAAGTGTACATACAATTGAATGTATGTAAATTACATGGGATTTTAAAATTTTTCATTGCTCTTTTTGGAACACACACTAAAAATGCAAAAACAAAAAGTTTTCTTCCCGGCAAATCCATACCAGCTGGTCTCAACTGCTCAGGTGACTATCTCTGGCGTTTGTAAATTGAATATCTCTCAGATGTCAATACACATTTTTCAGTACATTTTTATTACCGGATGTCGGATTCCACAACAATGAATTTTGAAGTGTTTAACAATTTCAGTGTTCACAATTTACCGCACTTTTTCCAGTGAAAAATTTTGACACTAGTGTACACACTGTAACTGTCAAAATATTTAATTCTCACCATTGCGCACACACAAATCAACAAGTGAACACTTTAAGACTCATCATTACGGAATCCAGCCTTTGATACCGAATTTATGTAAGTATGTACTTTTAAATTTTGAAATTTTTCTTTTATTAATATTCTGTTTAGATTTCGCTCATTTCTAGTTTGTTAGAGAAAAACTCAAGATTTGACTAAGTAAATTTGCATATAGAAAAGCAGTCCAACCTCATTCATGCATAATAATTACATTAATAAATAATTTGTATAAGAAATTATGAAAACAAAACGTATTTCATTTAAAAGAATATATTAATATCGACACAAGATTGTCAAAATAAATTGGAAAGCAAAATATGTATTTATGTACATGATCTTCAATATTAAAAAAATAATTTTGATTGAACCTTAAAAGAACGAAACACACTCAAATTTGATGACTTTGAAAATTTGATTTATTAATAATTTGCAAGCAACTTTTTCAGTTTAATAAAAAAAGGTGTTGCTCAAATTAATTCCAGTGCCCCAGAGACCCTTTCAAATAATCGTGCAAGCGTTAAATTGATTTTATTTTTGGTGTATTTAAATACTCGTCTACAGATGATAAAAAAAAACCGAATATTTAAAGGAGTTGGTGGAAAAGAATTCCCAAGAACTGGTGGCAAAGTACTTCATCCAAAACGACTCGTAATTTAAAAATATTTCAATAGACTTTATATGGAAATATTTGTAAGTTACGAGTCGCATCGTATGCCATGATTTGCCTCCTCGTTTTAAGGTTATAAAATGTTATAACCTGATTACTTAAGAGATTTCGCGCATAAAATTTAATTTAGCATTAATTAGCCTTATATGGACTTTTCTCTTTTCATTTGAAGTGCTTATTATTTGGTTTGTACCACCTTTGGTGCACTTGGGAAATGTTGGTTTGATGTTTGGAATGCTTTACATTAAAGACAATCCAACAATTAAAGTTATCAACAAGAACTTTGAACCACAAATGACAAACAGCGACAAGAGAACCACTTCTGATGTGGACAAACGAGATGAAGATGATTACGTGCAACAAAAAAATAAAATAATAATAATCGGCTATAAAGCAAAACTGTATGTGTTTAAATTCATTTATCTTGAAGTATTACATCAGTTCCTTATAATTTTGTATGTGTATTTTTTTTTTATTTTTTTGCTAAGCTTCCATTTTCTCGTTCAAATAAATGAATTTTCCTCAACTTCTTGAGATTGAATGATTTCACTGATCACCACAGTTAAACACGTTGATGGAAAACCTGATATAAGAACGACACATTGCTCGCCAAGTGTAGTCACTACACAACAAAATGCAACAACAAAAATGCGAGTAGCAACGACAACAACAACTTTATTGCAAACCACATCAAGGGACAATAACAACAACAACAATTAAAGTTTATAGTCTTTGTTCTGGTTGTGCTTTGTTCTTATTGTCGCTTTTCGAAAGCAATAAAAAAAATATCATATGAAGTAGAAATAAAAAAATTTGTCTCGAGAATCTGAATTGCGCAAATCTCGGAAATGGGTTACCACATGTAGAAGTTTTCATTGAAGTATTTGGAAACAATCTGGCAAGAATATGTCTGCATTCCTCAATGAGCTTAGATGTCGCGATGCGGCAGAGGATTATCGGATTATTTTTTTAATTGCTTTTGACTCTTTTTGATTATTTTTTGTAATTTCAAGTAATACAGATTACTCTTCCATTATTAGTAATCGTAATCAATTAGTAATCATGCTAAACTGAAAATAATCGTAATTTAATTATTACTTTATTTAACTTTCAAAAAAAGTAATCAGATTAGTAATCAGTACGATAAATAATCATTACTTAACAGCTATGGTAGAGATATTCTTATAAGCCAATACAAAAACTGCTGCGGCGCTTCTAGCTTCGCTTTCACTATGGCACCTTTTGATTGATCACATAAGCAAGCTTTAACAGCGACTTATAGCGCATTGTACCGTAGTATCATATCATCACTTACGTACATTTATCTGCTAATAGTCTAAGAGAACATACTAAATATAAAAGGTATATCATTACAGGTTAGGAACCCGCAATATCGTCTTAGAGATATAAATTTGTTCGCAATATCTAACCTCAAACAAAACGAATATGAGGCATACAGCCGATTGGAAATCAAGTGGTCTTCATTTTTTATTTATTTAAAACACAAAATCAAAACATGATAACCCTGTTCCTGTTACTCTTAACAATATTTTCAAAGGAAAAGCCTCCAAAGTTGCAAAAAGGGCAGCCTTAGAAGACAAAAAATAAAAACCAAAGACACAAAAAATAAAATATACAAACACGCACATTCAGTTTACATTCAAGTAGATATGCAACTAAAGCAGTTGATCCCTTCATAAAGTGCACACACATGCAGCAAAATAAATACTTACTTGCAACATTTAACTTTATCAGGGCATAAAATTAAACAGCAACAACAACAACACCAACAACACCAGCAACAATAACAACACTAACAAAGTAAGTAAAACAGCAGCATAATCAAAGATCAGCAATATCAAAACAACAAGAATACTGAACACATCCTTTTACCAACCAACAACAACGGGCACAGACACAGACACAGACACATCAAATGCATGGTTCGACCGACAATGATCTTGTGGAGCCTTTCATTCGCATGTGAGTGAGGTCCATACAAAATGCATCCATCTATCCATTCATCCAGCCAGCCAGCCAGCGAGCAGTCATCCATCTAACCAAGTAAAGCAAGAGCTTAAACAAGCAACGGTTCTGTAAAGTAAAACTGCATGTGTCCCATCGTGAGACAATGTTGTCTGCCTTTTTCATACACGTTCGTCTTACACATGAGTGTTTACGTGATGTGATGTGACAGTGTAAAGAATAAAATTATGTTCAATTTAAATGTTTGATGATCAGGAACACACTCCAGTACACACACATATACAAACATACATTCATACATAAATACATACATATGTATGTGTGTATGTATGTACGTATACATTTATGTACATATGTACATACATAAGTACTAAATTGTAAATGTACTTTCATACATATGTATGTAAATACATACATTTTTATGTACATGCAAGTGCATGCATATTTGAATATAATAAAAACGTTTTCGCTTTCATTTGATTTATGGGCATTTTAATATAAATATCGGTTCAGATTATATCGCTTGAATAAAATAGTAATGCATCATGTTTATCATTAATGCCAACAAAACGCTTGATAACAATGTGAAAAACGTTTATACGAACATACGAGGGTTGTAATGCCAAGCTATGTAAGTGTAGAAAAAATATATAAAAGCAAAGTTTTCAATTCTAACGTACAAAGTACAGTGAAATTTATACAGAACAGAAAAACAAATGGCCTGTCCCACGCTGTCACCAGAAATCGCTCGATCGAATACTTATATTGAAAACAAAAACAAATTTTCTAATGTTATTGTTGTTTGCAATACAAGTTAACAATCGAACGATTTCTGGTGACATCGTGGGACAAGTCGAAAGTTTTGAAAAATATCAAACACAAGAACGCTGACGATGAAAGTGTGACGCCCTTCCGAAACAGCATGTTGTTCCGTTCTGCTTTTTATCAAAACCAAACACTTAAACATATAACGTTTGAACAACAAAGAAATTATTAAGCTAACTAATATAAAATGTCATTTCAACTTGAAATAACTTTGATTCAAGATGGTTCTGCGTGTTATTTCAGTATAAAATTCACATCGTTTTTAAGCTTGAAAAAATTGTGGTTTCACATTTCATTCATTCATTTTGATTTAACACTACTGCAATATGAAATGAACATGAAATAATATTATTTCTAAAGAAAACATTTTCTTTGAAGGTTACTGTAAATCATGTTGAATTTTAGATGAAACATATGTGAAGCAAAATCAGTATCGAAAAATATGAGGTTAGGTTAGGTTGACGAGAGGAACTATTACTCTCCTGTCCCAGTATAGGCCTGTGTTTTGAGCCTACATTTATAGGAACTCAGTTTCATTTACGTAGTCCCACAAAACTTTTTCATTCACTACCTCTAAGGTGGATAATGTCTGGCAAGGTATCTCCCAAATAGAATGACAAAAACAAAAGTGCTCCATTGTCTCGATGTCCTCCTTGTATTCTTTCATTGTTTTCTGTGGCTCCACTCTCGTACAAGAAAACTAGTAAATTAGACTGCCTCGTTAAAACACCGGTCAACTTTCCCATCTCGAAACTGTTTAGTAATTATGTTGACATTTGTGGCCCTCATATTGACACTGACTTATTTTAAAACTTCCGCATGGAAGATTGTATTATGGTCTGGTAAGCGCAAGTAAATTTCTGCCTCCGATTATTCTAGAAAGACACCTAGGCCCGTTCTTTCTTCTAGCTTCGAGCCACCCGTGTAGCAGCAAACTCTCAAGGGTGTTTGTTCTAGGGTTCGATTGGTTCAGCAGTATCATTTCGGTATCGATGACATTGAATTTAATCAGTAAAGTCTTATCGCCAGAAAGTTGTTGTTTCTCCCAGTTGTGTTCCTAGATTAAGTCGGCAATATAATTGTATATTTGTAAGTTTCACAATAAGTGAAGCCGATTTAATTGCCTTTTAATAAAGACAGTGAGGGAGAGAGAGAGAGAAAGAGCGAGAGGAATATGCACATTTTAATAAGTTTTCATATTTCTTATGCAACCCACACTCGTCAAATTTCAAAATAAAATTATTTCTGAAAATTTCAGTTCGGTTCTAAATTTTTATAATTTTTTTTAAGCTGCAGCTGCATTTCTAAAGATTAAGTGTAACATCTGGGAACTACTTAACGCAAAGTTTGCAATTTTTTTCATTTATTCACATCTGCATTAGCTTGCATTATTTATTGTCATCAAATCATTTTTGATTCTTCTTTTTTACTTTTGCTTTATTTTCTTTTTTTTAGTATTTTAAAGATGATTGCACCACATACTGCTTTATACGAAGCAACTGTTTACATTTGCCGACATCATTGCAGTTTTAGTTTATCTATTTTTTGCTGATGCATAGTTTTTTTCTTTTTTTTTTTGTATATAAAACAAAGTCTTATTCATCTTCTTGCTGTTGTTTTTCATCTTTACTAAAGTTTAGCTGGAGAGATTTTTAAGCCCTAGATAGAAAGAAAACTTCACCTTATATGGTCGCAACTTATTCGAATGACATAATGAAAAAGGTATTGTTTAACTAGAAGAGAATATTAATTAAATTTTCCTTATTTTACTTTTTGCATTTTCTTCTTGTTGATGATGTAGTTTGCTTTGGTTAATTTTATCAAAGATACTAATTAACCAGAAAATTATATTTAATACGTATAAACAGAATATTAGTGTGGTCATTAGTTGTCAGGGCATATTTTTAAATTGCTAAAAGTAGTTTCTAGTGGTCACATGATTTTTTTAAATTTAAGCTGATCATAAAGTAGGAAACAAGAATGTTGTATATTAATCCAGGACAGACCTCAATGCTTGTATTTGTCTCGTTTAATCCCAGTGCAAAAAAAAATGGAAGTCATTCTAGCGGAAGTACATTTTCATTGCTTCTAATTTGCCGAGAGTGAGGCAACTATTTACCATTTTTCCTTAATGAAAATATTATCATAGCACACAAAAAAGGGAATTTTTCTTAATATCGCTTCCAATTCAGTGACCAGGCATCGAAAAAGAGAACTTCTTGCAATGACAACCCTATGTAAAAATCATTAGATCGGATCGAAATTTGCACTACTTCCGCATCGTAAACTCTACATTTTCATGACTTTTTTGGAGTCTCTTTTTTTACTGGGATCCAGTGAAGCATGGTCAAGATTAAACCAACCCTACCGGCCGGTAGCGCAATCACTAAAATATCTTTTTGAACACAGCTTACTTCCTATTACTTTCTATGAATTTCCAAGATTTCAAATTCCTAAGAACTGTCTTCTTACTAGTTAAGCTTTCATTGCATCTCTGAGAAACTTAAAGCTTTCAAAGTAAAAAATGCTAAAGTTATTCATCTGCATATATTCAGATATCGTACAAAATCCCGTATCGGAAATACATAATGTGACCTGTTTAGGCTAGGATACACTATCCTTCACAATAGTACGACTTTTATCTCAGCTCATGGATATTTAATCGAACAAAAAAATAAAAAAATATATAAAAATATATTTTTATACTCATGCTTGTGATTTTAGCTCATACAGTCTATATACAGTTTAGTTCTCAGTTATGCTACGTTGTTTAACAAATGTGTATAAAAATAGTTGCTGCATGCGATGCCACACAAAAACCTTGTCGACTAAATGCTTAATCGGCTAGAGACTACTCTGGAGCAAAAACGTTACCATACCAAATATTAATAATTTTCTATATTAATGATTTGAGGAGGCTAAAGGCAGATTTAGTTTTTACTTTCTGTTCTATTGCGAATCAGCTGACTCTTTTTTGTTTATAGAAATATAACACAAGTCGTTAGTTTTTCTGTTTCGTTCTATTCTGTTTCGGTTCAACCTGTGAAAATTCAAAAGTGACATCATATATTAAATAAAAGTATTTTTAAATAAATTGTGATTGTGTTTTTAGAATTTAAAAAAATTAATTTTTAAAAGCAAAAATTAAATTATATTGAAAAATAACAATGGCCGATGCAAAACTCATCGCTTTAGTGCAAAACTGCTACCCAGCTGAACAGAAACACCTGATAAGTTACTACAGAAAAAGTAAGTACTTCAATTTAGAACCGGAACGGCACAGCACAGAACAGCAACAGAAAGTAAAGACAAATGAAGCCTTAAGGTTCGTATCGCCTTGTAAGCCAAGTTACATGCAATAATTTTTGATGAACAATTCACACCAGAGTTAATTGTAAATATTCCGACAAACATGTAGTAGAATGGAACAACTAGCTGTTTTTGAAGGCCACTAAATCTTCATCATCAGCGTTCTTTTGTGTTTTGTCCACTGTGTGTGATATCAGTTGATGTAGATTCCTGCTTTATATACGTAACTTTATGCAAATGGAATATGTGAATTGTTTTTGATTCATCGTATGTCAATTTGCTAAAAGTTATTTTGTAATGAAAGCTCAATTTTACCATATCTAAATTTACAAAAGTCTTGCCATTGTCGTTTGTTTGTTTACTAATTATGCACATGTTAATTAATAAATTTTTGTTTACAATGTCTGGCATCAAATAAGCTGCTGTAGTTGAACATTTTTGTATTGTTAAACTTTTTTTTAAATAATGTGTCATATGAAACAAAAGAACTGTTAATTTTACTGTTTAATGTTGATTTTAATAAGCTGAACTTTTAAGTTCTATAAAACACAAGCGTAGTTTAAATTTTTTTTTTTGGGATTTCAAAATATTTTTAATTTTTTGCATCACGGTATATTTTTTCTTCATTTTATCGCATCAATCTAATTTATTTCTAAAGTAAAATTTTTATAACTTTTTGCAATATTGGACTGCCCTAATATGCCCACTACTTTGCAGCCAAAGTGTACATACACATCTTCTACACATACAAATACAGTTAAGTTTTATTAAGGAATGTTTACATATGAACTGATTAAAATCGTACATTCGTATGCATATTAAAGTCCTGCACAACACCAGTTACCAGAACTTTTAAGACATGAGGGATTTTTCAAATGCTTTACTACGGCGAAATTTTCTAAAAAAAAAACGCCAAAACAACACTGTTGACAATACATTTGTTTATTGTTATTGCAGGTATAGGAGTAAAAAAGAAAATACTTCGTGACGAAAGAATTTGTGGTGCTTGCTTCTTTCTACGCATGGGCGCGTATACAAACATCGTTCATGTACGTAAATATATACATACATAAATTGTGTGTATACTCTTTTATTTTTCTGCGCACATACAAACGCACACATGCATTGACATTAATTTTGTGCGCTTGCTTTGAAAAACCACCCTTAAACACATAATAGCTTACCATCTACATCTTATACACACACACACACACTCAAACGAACAATATCCAAAATAACAAGCATACACGCATCAACACGAATTCTTTTGATTGTTTGTTACGAACAAGAAGTCTTCGCTACATCGCTTGTAAACACTCATATACACGTTCATCAATACATCCATCGTGCTTCGCTTATAATACGACATCATTTCCCTGAAGGAAACGTGGGGTTAAGTGTCCCAAGTCACCACTTTTGTCGACTACTTTGGTGACATTGTCAATGGGGCATCTACATATTAATATTGTTTTTGATGCGTAGAAAATATTTTTTCAGATACACACAACTATGCTTCTTCTTAATGTTTTATTGGTTTGTTGAAAATTAAAAGTGGCGTCATTAAAAATTTAATTGTTTATAAAAATTAGTTTAATAAATCAAATTAAAAGGTTAATACCTATATGTGTAGTGAACAATTCATATTCATATTGTATAAATAATAATAATAAACAAGTCAGAGTGCTATATTCGGCTGTGCCGAATCTTATATACCCTTTACCAAAGTGCGTTTATGTAGTATAGAGATACAAACATAAGCACAGAGATATGTAGGTGCATATTCATTTCGTGAAAAAATTCATTCTTTTTTTCTAGTGCAATTTTTAATTTTTTGGCATTATGTTTAATTTGGTGCTTTTTAAATTTTGGCGATTTGTTTCATATAGGCAATTTTTTTTTGGTTTTGGCGATTTTTTTCGGTCTTTGGCTTTTTTTTAATTTTGGCTATTTTTTTCGTGCTGCCGTTTTTTTTTGATTTTGACGATTTTTTCATTTAGGCGATTTTTTTATTTTTTATATATTTAATTTTTTTAGTTTTGACAGTTTTTTTCTCGTTTTGGCGATTTTTTTCGGTTTTTGGCGTTTTTTTAGTTTTGGCGATTTTTTTGATTTTGCCGATTTTTTTTCATTTAAGCGATTTTTTTAATTTTTGGCATATAGGCAATTTTTTTGTTTTGGCGATTTTTTCCGGTTTTGGCGTTTTATTTTTTAATTTTGGCGATTTATTTTCGTTTTGGCGATTTTTTTTCATTTAAGCGATTTTTTTTAATTTTTGACGATTTTTGTTCATATAAAAATGTTTTTTTTTTTGTTTTGGCGATTTTTGCGGATTTTTGTCATTGTGGGATTTTTTTTTGTTTTGACACTTTTTTCTCGTTTTGGCGATTTTTTTCGGTTTTTGGCGTTTTTTTAGTTTTGGCGATTTTTTTTCGTTTTGGCGATTTTTTTTCATTTAAGCGATTTTTTTTAATTTTTGGCGATTTTTTTCATATAGGAAATTTTTTTTTTTGATTTGGCGATTTTATTTCGGTTTATGGCGTTTTTTTAATTTTAGCGATTTATTTTCGTTTTGGCGATTTTTTTTTTTGATTTTTGCGATTCTTTTTCATTTAGGCGATTTTTTTTTTAATTTTTGGCGATTTTTGTTCACATAATCATTTATTTTTGTTTCGGCGATTTTTTTCGGTTTTTGGCTTTTTTTTTAATTTTAGCGTTTTTTTTTCATTTTGGCGATTTTTTTTTGTTTTGGCGATTTTTTTAAATTTTTGGCGATTTTATAATTTTCGGATTTTTTAGTTTGACCGTTTTTGAAAATTTCAAGAGTTTAACTCTTACAGTTTCCAAGATATAGCAATTTGTCAAAATTACATAGTCAAAATTTCAATAACTGATGGACCACCCTTTAATTTAAACTTTTTTAATTTTAGTGTTTATTGTTGTAGCCTATATAAAAATACACTAATTTTACAAATTTCAAGTGTCAATATACATATGTACACACATACATACAATTGTATGTATATTACATGGGATTTTAAAAGTTTTCGTTACTCATTTTGGAACACCCTTTAATTTTTAGCTTTTATATATTTGTTGTTGTAGCGACCAAATTTCTACACACACAGTCCAAATTTCAGACCCGTAGCTTTTACCGTTCCTGAGAAAATAGCCTTCTTCCTAAAACATGAAATATGTTTAATTATTAGGAAAAAAGTTAAAGTTTTCCAACCCTGGAAACGTTTTTTAATCTGTTAAGTTTTTAAAATTTTTTTTTTAATTATAAATACCAATTTTATTCATACCGAAGTATAAAATAAGTTAATTTAATAAAAAAGTAATAAAAACTTGTTTTCGGTAGTTATTTTCTATGGGTAAATTGAGTTTGAGTTTTCCAGCTCTGAAACCGTCTGCTCGATTTTGCTGAATTTCAATAGCAAAATTTTTCGGAAAATTTCTGACACACCAGTCCAAGAACGAAGTCGCTAGCTCTTCTGGGAGCTTGGGAAAACCGATTTCACGTACAGACAGACGGACAGACGGACAGACGGACATCGCTTGTTCGTCTTCCCTATGCATAAGGATCCAGAATATATATACTTTATGTGTCGCTTATTAATATTGTAGAAATTACAAACGGAATGACAAACCTATATATACCCTTTTACCATTTTTTGGTAAAGGGTATAAAAATGTGAAAATTAAACAACTTTTAGTGAAAGTGCCAACTATGGAAATATTTTTTGACTCTGTGGAAAATGTTGTGCCATCAGTTAAAAATTGGTCACACTTTCAGATCCATACTTAAGTGCTTGAATTTACTAATTCAGCGAAACATACAATTTAAATTAATCAGTACAGTTTTACTACGGAAATTTCCCACAGTGTGGTGATATCGTCAATAGTAAGTCAGTACAATCTTACTATTGACATTTTCGCCATATGGTCCTACAAGAACTACCTAGTCAGTATTGACGCAGTCTAGTGGTAGATTTCGTAAGACAAGCCTGTGTTAAATGTCAAAATTAGATACCATTAGTTGGGATATAATTTGTCAGTAGTACTGGTGACATTGTCAATAGATAATCAGTATAATTTTACTATTGACATTTCCTGCAGGGTTATTATTATTTACTATAATACATGCCGCGAGAATACATTTAAAAAAAAAACAAGACGTATTTACATTTCAAAACTGCTTACGCACGCCTCTAAAGTATGTACGTACATTGTACATACTCGTATAAAAATAATTGTGTATGTAACTATGTTTTAGCATATACAACAAGTACATATAAGTACATTTGCAAGTATTTACAATTAAGTTTAAATAATTGTACAAAGTATTTGTAACCATAAAAACGCTTTACACTTAAAAAATTCCATGCTGTTTTAGTACACTATCGAACAAAACATGTTAAAGTTGAAAGTGATGCGCTAGGACGCATTACTACACTGTTCTTTTTCCATTTGCCTTATAGACAGTTTTTTTTAATTTTTAGAAGCTTGTGTGTTTTTTTAGAAGCTTGTGTTGTTGTAAAAAAAAGGCGCGAAATAAAAATTCGAGGGCATTTTTGACATTTCTCTTTGCATTTTTCGTAATCTCAGCACTACGCAAGAAGTGTATAAACGTCAAGAAGGCATAAAGAAAAAGTCCTAAGACAAATGTGGCTGACATTTCGTAAGAGACTTAACAGAAAATTATCAAAACAAGGCTGGCTTAAAAGGCAGAGTTGTGAAATGGCTCTAAATCAGAGATCATCAAAACGCCACCCATGGACACTTTGTTATGCTCTTTTTTACACGTACATTTGTAAAAGCATGCATTTTACTCTCTATTATATTATAAATGTATGTGTTTGCTTATCATTGATCTAAGTAATAAAATTTACTTTTTACATTAAAAAAACAATATGTAACATAATTTAAGTTTCTCAGTGTACAATTTTTTTTTTAATTAGACACATGACTTAACATATTGTGATGCAGTTTGTTGGTCACTGTACTTCCTCATACTGCTACTTGTTGCTGTGGACAGACACGCTTTGTATTTGTTAACTTCATGGCTTCTTTTTTATTTCTCGTTCAAGTCTGCAGTGAGTAGACAACAGACAGACAAACAAATAAATTGAAATAAGGAATAAGGAATTTTCATGTGGGCTTTTTTCATTTGTGTTACGTGTTATTGAAATAATGAGTTAGATAAACTTTTCGTGTACAGCAACCAACTGTTTTCTATCTCTCTTCTATTGAATTATCATGTCTTTGATCGAATGTAATTCTAGTTCTGAAACTATCGACTTCCCTGTTTCTGCAGAGGCTTACACTAACTACACAAAAGGGAAAAGTTCAATGAACTCTTGGCAAGGCCCACATTGTCATGTTGGCTATAACAGTTTGAGGTAAAGTAATTTGTTCACTTAACTCCTTAATGATGGGTATGAAACTGAAGACTAATACTTAGTTTTTTGTGTAATAAAAGATTGAGAAATCTTTTTTATATATCACTTAAGAATAAATGAAGTTATAAACCAGACATTTCTCAAAACTGAGATCGCTTTATGTGGGTGTATCAGAGAAAAAAGTCGATCGGCTCAAAGCCGATGGCGCGTCACCGCCGGTTATTTTTCGGCTCGCATCGGCTTAAAACCAGCCAAAATTGTATCTGCTCAAAAAGACAAAATTTGGAGAAAAAATTTTTAAAATCGATTTTCAGTTTAAATTTTTATTTTCTCTTTAAATTTTCATATGCTTATTTGGGAAGCCGAATTTTCTCTCGGCGCGCCGCCGCCGGTCACAAAACTACTGCACCACGGCTAACGATAATTTTGCCTCGAATTGTTTCTCTGGTGTGTATGTATACTCGTATAGGGAAAAATAAGTTACTTTAAGTTTACAGGGCGTATCCAGCCTTGATAAAAATAAGTAGCGGGGAGAAATGTAATAAAAGGGAAGTTCAGTTACCACAGTCTCTAAACCAGCGCTTGAGTAACCCAGGGAGATGGCGATGGTAGGTCATGACCGTCCCCCTTTGTTTAGTTTTATAGAAGCGAAAATAATTTTCTTCGACAATTTCTCTCAGTGTGCTTTAGTTATGAACGAAATTAATGTGACTTTCATTCTTAATTAAATAAATTTCAATTTCGTTGCCACGGACACATACGAAGCAACAATTCATGTTTATTAAAAAAAAAACTTTTATGCACATCAAACGCCTTAACTGTTTCGTTCAGCGCGACAAAAAACAAAAATCAAACAATTTAACATGAAAATATTATTTTTAAGATACACACCAGCCGCCGCAGCATATGGAATGTGTGCAAATGCGAACGAATGTGACATCCGAACAATGTATAGAATTTATTTCAAATTAGATATAATTAATAGAAGGAAAAGCGAAAAAAACCATATAAAAAATATATTCGGCTACGTCGAATGTTTCATACGCTACACGTAAAGTTTGGGATATGGAAATTGTAGGGAAACGTGGAATTTAAAATTCCACCCGAAATTGTAGTCTAGCAGCAACTTTGATGGAAGTTTTCATAATTATCGTGTTAAATATATATTTCATATAGCCTTCAATATTTCGAATGAAGTGAATGTCCATATAATCCAAAGTCATTGATTTTAGGCATTCCAAGACCAACAGACGCCACACAGTGGGGGGATTTCGTTTAAAAAAGATTTCGTTTCTAAATATATAAAATTTCATACTGCATTTGAAAAGTTACCAAAAAGCTTAAGTCTGGAATTTGGACTAAATATTTTTAAAGGGGATGGACCCACAAAGCCGTAAAGTGTGGCAACCTCGGTTTAATGAAAAATTCAAACCGATGCGAAGCTGATGTTTTTGATGTGATAAAAAAGATTTTTTGAAAGTGAACTTCTCTATCTAAGAGCTAAAAAATGTCAAGTATGTTTTATGCAGTTTAGCTCAGAGTTTAGCAAATATTCCAGAAAAAAAATTAAATTTTATTTTTTGCTTTTTTACCAACTTTCTTCCGTCCACTGTTCTGCTAATAAAGAATTCAAATCCTGTTCGTTTAAAAAAAAAGAAACTTATAATAGATTAAAAACATTTTAACATTTTGACATTTAAAAACAAATTTGTTATCAAAAGCACAATTAAGTAAAAAGTAAAGAGAAAAGTCAAATTTTGTAGATTTTTTTTTGAAACATTTGTAAATTTTTTAATTGAACTTTTAGTGATTTTTAATCAGAAATAATTTTTAGTCAGGCTTAAGTTCAGTAATTTCAATTCTTATTGAATGAAATATTTTTATTAATTAATGTGAGTATCTAAAGAAGAGAAGAAAAATTAAACTTAGACTTTAAGCTGGGGGAAATACCGATACTTTTCTGTGCAGCCACGCACTTCATCAGCACCCTAGTCTATCTACTTGGGTAGAGATTCTTGTTAACATCAGCTATTTAACTTAAATTTTCAATGAAACGGAATATGAGAAACGATTATTGTGTATACAATTGATTTACCTTTACACATTTATAAGTATCACTATTAATTTTATGTTTTTTCCATTTTTTCATTTTTCTATTTAGGTTAGCACGAAATTATATTTTTTTTTTTTGAAAAAAGTGGGTTAATAATTTTTCTATTATTAAAAATATTAATTCCAAAGGTAATACTATAAAAAATATTAAAAAGGAATATTTTGTGCAAAACTTTTGTTATTGAAGGAGCCAGATCGTTTCGAAATAGACCTATTTTTTGTTATAAATATCAAATGTAAGTCCTTTTTTCTAAAAATTCCAAGGCTGGAACCAAAAAATTTATTATGGCAACTTAAAGGCACTGCTACGCGTTCAATGTATATTGTGATACTTGGATCGCAATCCGTTTTAATGGATTGATGCATAAAGATCCTATGCTACACGTTCAATATTTATCGCGTCAGTATTTACGATATTTTTGTGCTGTGCGGATCGTTTATTAAAAAACTGTCGCGAGAAAACCAAAAAAAAAAAGCTTTAGCCGACGAGTCCCACAACTCTGGCAGTGCCTCCAAGTTAAAAATAAAGTCTTTTAAAATAATTTTTTTGGTCGTTAATACCGATTCACAAATGTAATAAACTTTTCACCTTTTATTTGTTAAATTTTTCACTGCGTCTTATAGTTTATTTGTTTTATTTCACTTTTTATTAATGTATCGCGATCTAATATCATGAAAATGCTACACGTTCAATATTTATCACGCGATTCGTGATCTGGATTCCATAATTTAGGCCTTTCTGCGATATAGATCGTGATCCATCAATACTGCATGCTGCACGTTCAATAAATATCGCGATACTGGATCGCGGTCAATATTTATTGAACGTTTAGCAGTGCCCTAAGGCACGATATGTGTTTAAATATTTCCAAAAATATTATCTGCTCCAGGCAAAAAAAAATTACAAAAACACAGTAAAAATACTTAAAAATCCCATTTTTGGGATTTTACCAATTTTTTTGGGGAATTGCCGAGAACTCAAAAGCAAATTATTTATCTGATATACAATACACAATTCGACAAAATTGAAAATTCTCTTAACAGTTGAATTTTCCTTAAACAACAAACGACATCACGAACTTTGCAAGTGATGCAGGGTACACGTAAACCAGCTGTTGTCTATAAACACACGCACACTAAGTATGGGAGGCCAATGCGAGCATTTCTTTAATGTTTGATGGGGTTTCTATGGCATCATAATGAAAACAGTTTTTTAGTTCAATTCAGCTGGAAATACGCGAGGGTGTGCTTATCATACACTCGTCGCCGGTTTTTTTTTTGCAAAACGTAATAATAAAAGTAAAAGTTTTTCTCTTGTTTTTTATTTGTTTTTTTGGGAAAATGCCAAGATTATCAAAATTTTTGCAAACAAAAGGTGACTATTTGAAAGTGAAATTTAAAAGAAAAGTGATTGATTAATGAATTTGTGCATGTATACTTAAATGAAATGCAATTCTATTTTTAAAATAATCTCAACATATATATTACAATTATCAATAGGTTTTACAGCAGCTCAATTATTAAAATGTACTTTGCGTCACTATACCGCAACACCCGCCCAAGCACAGTTCCGTGATATACTTTCAGCACAAATAAAATCAATAAAAGATGCTGGCACCTTTAAGTCGGAACGCATTATCACTTCAGCGCAAAGTACACTGATCACAGTTGAGGGTAGCAACAAGCAGATTTTAAACTTTTGTGCCAACAACTATTTGGGTTTGGCAGTGAGTATGGAAATTTTATAAAATCTTTTTTTTTTTTTTGCAACTAAAAGTCAAAGTTTTATCTTGTAAATCCCTAAAGAATAATCCGGAAGTGGTGAACTATTCTTGCGAGATAACTAAACAATATGGTGCCGGCTTAAGTTCGGTGCGTTTCATTTGTGGCACCCAAGATATTCACAAGAATTTAGAAAAGAAGTTATCCCAGTTTCACGAACGTGAAGATACTATTCTTTATGCTTCGTGTTTTGATGCCAATGCTGGCCTCTTTGAGGCAATTTTAACACCCGATGATGCCGTCTTTTCCGACGAATTAAATCATGCCTCCATTATCGATGGCATTCGTTTGTGCAAGGCGCAGAAGAATCGTTACAAGCATCGCGATTTAAGTGGTAAGTTAAAAAAAAGACGGTAACACTTCCCATTACAGTGGTTTCCGCTTAAGTGACTGAAAAAAAAAATCCTGTTTTTTTTATCAAACAACCGGGTAAAACATTTATGCAATGTAGAATTTTGCCTGCAACAACAACAAATATATGACAGCTAAAAATTAAAGAGTGTTCCATAACTAGCAACGAAGAATTTTAAAATTCCATGTAATACACATACAATTATTTATAGTCACTTGAAATTTTGCTGACTACAACAATTAACACTAAAATTTAGAAAATATCAAAACTAAAGGGTGTTTTTTCAGTTAATGTAATTTTGACTCCACAATTTTGTCAACTTGCTATATCTTGGAAACCGTAAGAGGCAAACTCTTGAAATTATCAAAAACAATAAAGTAAAAAATACCAAAACATAAAAAATCGTCAAATCGAAAAAATTGCAAAAAAAACTGAAAAAATGGCGCTAAACTAAAAACATCTCTTTAACTAAGAAATCGCCAAATTGAAAAGAACCGAAAAAAGTCGCCAAAAACCGAAAAAACCCGTTAAACTAAAAATAAAGTATCTAAAACTAAAATAAATTCAAGAAAAAACCGAAAATATCGCCAAAATTAAAAAACATCCAAAACAAAAAAAAAACGTAAAAAAACATCCAAAAATAAGAAAAACCGCTAAAAACGTAAAAAAGTCTTAAGAGCAAAAAATCGCCAAAAAATAAGAAAAAATGCCAAATCTAGAAAAATCGCCAAAAAATAATATCACAGGGAACCTAATATTTTTTATGTTTCTACATCTGTAGTGCGATTCAGTAACTTTTAACTATCCGACAATCGTAACTTTTGTTTATACATTTTTTCGTTTATAATAACGATTGTGTGATTGTGAAACTTATTTTTAACAATAGGACGCAATTGATATTTTCTCTCCATTTTTGTCGATAAAATTAACAACACATAAATTAAATTGAAATTAATTAATTAATAAAACTACACAGCTGACATTAACATACAGCCAATATCGTTAAAAATGTTACTGAATAACAAATTCGATAAAATTTCGTTATAATTATTTTAACGAATCGGTTAATGTTAAAAAAAGTTAGTGAATCGCACTACAGGTGGGTAGAATATTTGAATATTGGAGGCTGAAGTTCGTATAGTGATACATATCGATACCTTAATATAGAAAGACCCCCAACTAATATTTTTTTAATTAGATTTTTTGCATTTTTCGATACATTAGAAATATACAAAAAATCGATTTTAAAAATATAATAATTTAGGGCCTTTCTATATTAAGGTAACGATATGTAGTGTTCGCACGGAACCCTTCTTGTGCTTGTCACAGTCTGATTTTACTGTATATATTTGTGTTTGTTGTACAAAAAACTTTTTAATAAATGAAATTGTAGCGATTTACTAGTGACGTTGTCAGTAGTACTACTCTACAATTAATCCCCATACAATACTTTGTGCTATAGACATTTAGCCTGTGCTTGTCATTGAAAATTTACTAGTAATACTAAAACAATTGACTAGGTAGTGACTACATAGTTCTTATGGGAACATGGAGACATACCAACCAGACATTTACTCTTTTCTCTCTCTCTCTCTCTTTTATACTGACGAATAGAAGAAAAATTGTAGACAATGTAACTACTACTATAGTTTTAGTGTTGACATAGAGACTTTTTGTCCCAGCCTGACTGCAGGGATGTTAATAAATAATTTTACACTGCATATGTATTTTCTTTTCAAATCTTTACAGATTTAGAAAGCCAATTAAAAGCATCGAACGCTCGCATGAAATTAATTGTCACCGATGGCGTCTTCTCTATGGATGGCAACATCGCTCCTCTTAAGGACATTGTTGCTCTGGCCAAACAATACAATGCTTTGACCTTCATTGACGAATGTCATGCCACCGGTTTCTTGGGTAAAACGGGTCGCGGTACTGAAGAATACTACGAAATTATGGGATCTGTTGATATCATCAATTCAACGTTGGGCAAAGCTTTAGGTGGTGCAGCTGGTGGCTATACAACCGGTCCCAAGCAACTTATTACGTTATTAAGGCAAAAGTCGAGGCCTTATTTATTTTCCAACACCTTGCCACCAGCTGTTGTTGCTACGGGCACAAAGGTGATTGATATGCTAATGTCATCAAGTGAACTAACGGCTAAGGTACAGACCAATACGAAGCACTTTAGGGAAGCTATGACTAAGGCTGGTTTCACCATTGCCGGCGAAAATCATCCCATATGTCCTGTAATGCTGGGTGATGCCCGCTTGGCTTCAATATTTGCTGATGAAATGCTAAGTGAGTACAGCAAAGTATTTTTTGAAAGCTACATAACGAGCCAGAAGCGCTAAATAAAAAACTTAAGTGTAACATTTTTTTTTAAATTTTTTACGATCGCAAATAATCGATTTTGGTAAAAAAATTCAAGTTCGAAAATTATCTTCCTTAAGCTTTTTTTAGCGGTTACCGCACGATATCTTTCACATAAACTAATTATTTATTTCTTCTTTTAGAACGTGGAATTTATGTGATTGGTTTTAGTTTTCCGGTAGTGCCGAAAGGCAAGGCTCGCATTCGTGTGCAAATCTCTGCAGCCCATAGTAAGGATGATATTGATCATGCTATTTCCGCTTTTACCGAAGTCGGGAAATCTCTTAAAGTTATTCAATAAATATTTTACAGCATTTAAAAATTCATGCATTTCTTGTTTAAGACTTTGTTGTGCATTTATTTTTTTATACTTTTAGCAATACAAGTATCAATAAATTTATAAATCAATTTTGTCTTTAATTTTATCTGTGATAAGTTTAAGGAAGGGGTGAGTCAAAAAAATATTTTTAACGAAATAAAGAGTAAAAAATAGTTGCAAATAAATTAACCCACTGTTTATACGACATAGATAATGTACAAAAACTTGGTAGCACTTCTATAGGAAAGGTGCTTTTGTTTACAAAATAATTGTGCAAATTTATAATATAACGAATAATTGATAAATAATTTTGTCATTATTTTCTTCTTTTTATTTTTTTGTTTTGTGCAATATTTATTCATTAATTCTATTTTATTAGCAAACATTTGTAAGGGTGGCAACCTCAACCCTCAACCTCGTTTAATCGTGAATACATTTCTGAATAAGTAATGCTGGGACGAACGACGAATTTAATCCACGTCAACGAATTCGTCGATGAGCATTCGCTGCGTAAGTTCGTCGTGTTAAGCACAATAACGACGAATTTACTTACCGAATTCCTCTCTCATATTTGTTAAAGTTGGTTGTTGTGTGTACAAAGAGAGAGAGGGAAATAGAGAAAATGTTTTTTTGAAATAAATCTATCTCAGAGTTCGTCACTCACGACAAATTTCGTTATACTGCGGTGTTGTGTTCATTTCATATGCACAAATGTATTTTATTTTTTATGACGAAAGTTCGCACCGAAAAATTGGTCGTTCGTCCCAGTTGTCTTCCTACCATAAGTCGTAATAAAACAAATATATGGCAACAATTTACAGTTTTAGTTGCAAATAAGTCCTGCGTATAAAGTATTTAATGTATTCTCTGCAGATTACAGGAATTCACGCTGAAATTTAAAATAAATAAAAATTAAAGGGGTATTCTGTCAATTAATGTAATTTTGTCTATATAATTTTGACAACTTGCTGTATCTTAGAAACTGTAAGGACCAAACTCTTTAAATTTTATAAACGCTAAAACTAAAAAATCATAATATTAAAAAATGCCGGTAAGAAAAATCGCCAAAATGGAAAAAAGAGCTTGAATGAAAACAGTTACCAAAAATGAAATACATCGATAGAATGCAAATCAAGAATGCAAAGTCGCCAAAAAGCTTAAAAAAATCGCCAAGAACAAAACAAATCGTCACAACGAAAAAAAAAGTGTCACAACTAAAAAATCGCTTAAACTTAAAACTTATATAATAAAAACACAAAAAAAGTTGCCAAAAAAAGAAAAAATACGCCAAAACTAAAAAATCGTCAGAACAAAAAAAAACGCCAAAACTGAAAAAAGTGTTGATATTAAAAAAATCGTCACAAACCGAAAAAATTGCCAAAAACGATCAGGCACCTTATTAAACTCTTTATGTGAGAGTCAGAGTCACACACTGAATTTAATTTATTTGTTATATATTTAATAAAAGAAAAAGTACATAAATCTTTTTCACAAATTGATGTTTTTGATTCAGTTAAAATATAATTATGCCCTAATTCAGTGAGAAGATTTAGGAAGTTTATGTTTGAAAATATTTTTGAGTGTTTGGTTTTGAATTCTTTAAATCATTTTCTTCAAAAATGCTTGTTTTGTTGTCTGTGGTAATAAAAAATAAAAATATTTTTATCATGCTTTTAATAGAGCATTTATACATACACAAAACCCAGCAGATTTTTATTAAAATCTTTATGAAAATCTATACCCTTTACACCAATTTTCTATGAAATTTAGTAAGATTTTTTCCAGAACAAAGTTCATTAACCGAAAAATTTCCACAACTATAACCAAACATCTGCAATGTAGCCAATTCATGCACCTTTTTATGTATTTAGTAGGTAATGCAGTGATCTTTTATATATATATTTTATACAGGGTAGTAAAAATAAAATAATTTTTAGCAGATTTCCTACAAATCTGCTCACAAATTTGATTTCGTTTCGTATGGGAAATCTAGTGAAAAGCAGCGAGACTTGGCTCGAAATCTTGTAAGTACTAGATTTTGAGATATTGTAAATGCCTAATAATATTTTTTATAAATATTAGATTTTCATTACCTTTCCCACAAATCTATTGTTCTAGTAAAAAACAGATTTCAAGATAATTTAAATGCCCTTGTTAAAGAATAACAACTTCGACTTTTTTCCGTCCATAGACAACACATTTGGCATTAAAAAGCATATACAGCTTAGCTGACTTCCAAAACGTATCAATTCAAAGTTCGTAGACTGTTGCGATGCGGTATTTATATTGTGTATAAATAAAAAATAGCTGTACATTGTAACCATGAACAGCAACTTTGAGGCCGATATCGTTCTGAAGCGGTTTGCAGTTTCAACGTTTTATAGGTTAGAACAAATTTTAACTTTATAGATAGACTTTTGTAGACCAGTCATTAAAAGTTTATTATCTACTTCAGAAACGTCACATAATTCTTCATCGTATTCAGTGTTCCCAGTTTAGGGGATTTGTCCCCAAATTAGGGATTTTGTTTCGCAATTGGGGATGAAAATTTCGTATTGGGGATCTGGGGATTTGTTGGGGATGTAACCAAATTTGTAGCGATTTTCGGAGGACTTTTTGGATAACTGATGGTCAAACAAGAATGATTTTTGAACCAAGAAATATGCGTCTGGCAAGTCTAAAAATGTGTGTTACTAGTGTATGGTTTCTAATAAAGAAGAAGTATCAAGGCAGATTAACGAATAATGAACGCTACCAAAACAAAAATACGCAACAAAATGCAATACAACCTTTTGAAAGCACATCTTAGAATAAACACACACTTTAAAAATAACTGATTGACTGATCTGCCACGCATTACCGTATAATTTTGCGGTAGTTTGTGGAATTTCTTTAACACCCACGTTGCTACTTCCTATGTGAAGGCATAGGTTGTGTACAGTCAGTCACAAAACTTTTTAAAATACTGTTAATAACATCTTGTGCATATATGGTCTAGTTACTCCGCCCATATTTGTGCAATACAATATTATGCAAATTTACTTTGCATTAATATGTTTGAAATAAATAAATAAAAATAATTCAATTTGTTGTGACAAATTTAATCCTTCTGTTGAAATGCTAAAACTTTTTAATACAAGTACTATCTACAACAAAGTTTCTGAGGCTGGTGAATCAGAAGATTTCGATTCTGTGGTTTTTGAAATGGTAAACTTTGGTTAAAAATTTGTTTATACTTGTGTATATTAAACTATGTGTAATTTTTTCTTTACAAGTTTTTCATAAGTACAAATTAAATTTATATGAACGTAAATATGTATATACATATATGAATAAAAATTTGTTATTTTTGTCATTCTTTTTCAAACAAAATAAAAAAAATATTTAAAAAATTTTATTTCTTTCACAAAAGAAAAAATTTGTATAAAAAAAATATCAATTTGCGGATTTTTGACGATGAGAAATCAACAATTGGGGATAAGCTCTAGAAAAAAAACTGGCAACACTGATCGTATTTGAAGTCATTCACCGCAATATTTTTATCACAAAATAATCGAGAAAAGACCTCGAACTCATTATTTATTCATACAAATATTTAAAAAGTTATGAAATGTAAAATATTTTTTGTATAAAGTAGTTAAGGAAAGTATTCAAATATTCGCTAAAAATAACGCGAATAACTCTTTATTCTAAACTGAAAAGTTTTTGTTCAATCGAAAAAAATTAAAAAAATGTTTGAATATTCCAATAGTTATTATTCGAATGATAACACTAGCGTTTACATACGTTGGCTTGTAATCATGTGTCGTGTCGGAAGAAAACAATTTTTCCATGGAGACTATAAAAACACAGCATCTTTACACATAAATAGTTAAGCGAATTAAATAAATGATTTTCCGCTGCTATGGAAAATTCAAACTAAAATCCAACCCAACCGATTGCATAAACATATTTTTTAAAACAAACACAACCCGCAAAGCCATTAGGTTGTCTTCAGAAAACACCCAGGGTCTACGGCGGTAATCGAACCCACGACCTCTGAACTGAGAGGATAGCATCGCTACCTCTCAGCCACAGGGCACCATATCGTACCATAACCACCAAAAAATAGCTTAAGTGGCATAATTTTCGAGCTTAAGAACTTAACCAAAATCGATCATTTGTAAATAATAGATTTTCGTAAAAAAAAGAGTTCTTTAATATTCCGGTTAAGCTTTTTTGGCGGTTATGGCTCGATATGTGGACATAAATATTAAAGCACCCAGCTAGCATAGGCTGTTTGTTACACGATTGCTCTGAATATAAAACTGCTAAAAGTGTCTTCAGATGTTGATCTGGCGAGTAGCAAAAAAAAACATTTACTTTTTTTTCTTAATTATTACTTTTTCATAATTTTTTTTGACAAGCTCGTCCTTTAGTCTCGCAATGTTTCATAAGCAATACTTAAAAAAATCTTCTAATGATTATTTAATGAGTACAAAAACAACAAAATTGTACTTAATTTATTTTTCTTCAAGCTTTTTCGCAAACAAACGCATTTTAATCTTGAAATGTTTAATGGACGATGATTAAAAAATTTTCTTTAAATGTGAGAAATTTTTAGATTCTTTAATTGAACTGTAGTGAATTTTAATCAGAAATAATTCATAATTAGGCTCAAGCTCAGCAATTTCAATTCTTATTGAATGAAATATTTTTATTAATTAATGGGAGTTTCTAAAGAAGAGAAGAAAAATTAAACTTAGACTTTAAACTTAGACTTTAAGCTTAGACAATTGATTTACCTTTGGTAAATCACAGAAAAGTATCGGTATTTCCCCCAGCTTGAAGTCTAAGTTTAATTTTTCTTCTCTTCTTTATATTTCATTTAATAAGAATTAAAATTACTGAACTTGAGCCTAACTATGAATTATTTCTGATTTTCTTAACATGTTGAAAAATATACAATTCTTTTTTTAACAACTTGTTTAAACGGAACTATAAGTTTCTTAGTGCAAAATATTTTAAAAACGCTAATGAAACTTGTTAAGAGATTTTTCAGATTTTATATGAAAGGGACAATGGACTCTATTTGGTCTTGGTGTGCAGTGCAGCCTTTCCACTACCACCCAACCAGACCCAACTCACATGTTGCATTTTAACTTAATCTAAACATTGTACTCAAAGAAAAAATTTCCTTTTTACTCAACATAGTGCAACATAAAAATATTCCTCGTTTGAATGGTAAATTTTATTGTAAAATGAAAAAAGATTTTATGTAATAAAGTTGTAGTCGTCTGTATTTGGTAAACGAGGCATTCATTTATTTATTTATTTCTTTTTATTGATCAGATGTGTATGAAATTTGAAATCTAGAAAGCATGTGAATAAAAAGCCTTAAACAAAAACTTCCAACAAACAAAAAATACATTTGACATGCTGCCATGTTTGATTGCTTGTGTTGACATTGTGAATAAACAAAACAAACGATCGATCGATTGATGTTTCCAATGACAGATGCATTTGCATACTTGTCGTATATTTTTTTAAACTGCACTGTTTTTTTTCTGTTTTTTTTTGCATCTATGTATGCCTGTAGATACCCAGTTAGACTTCTGCGGCATATTATGGCAACATCCGTTGTTGTACTTTTATGTTTCACCAAGTAACAGCAGAACGAGGCATGTGCCATGCCAACCTTGTGTGTATTACTGTGAACAGTTTAACATACAAATCAGTGTTAAGATGTGTTTCCCATACCCTACAATATTTTCTATGAAACATTTTTATTGAGCCAATTGTTTTATACAGCCAGCAATTTGATGTACTTGGCTCTAAAGTGGCGAGTTGTTTAAAGAAATTTTGGGGAACAAAATATGTCTTCGATGTAGATAAATTTAGTTAAGATATAGTGTTTCCTTAGTTTAAAATTTTAGACTGTAAATGGACTGAATATATTCAGTTTTAACTTAAATTGTGATAACTAGTACTCGTATCAGTATTTCTGTCTAGAATATCACTTCGTTAAGTTCCTTTTCGAGTTCTACTTTTTAACTATATTTTCGTAATCATTCCTAATTTTTCCACGTTAGTCTTAAGCACCGTTACATTTATACAAATTTTACACACGAAAATCGTCTTATACATATAAGTGTAACCATTTTCACTCATCTTTTAATATTGAATTTAAAAAAAATTTATTTCGAACCAGGTGACCGCTTTAATTTTTTTTGTTGCTTCTCATAGTTATAAATGTCTTCATGGTGAGAAAAAAAAACTAGTTTTTAGTACAAAAACAGCATTTTCTATTGTAGTTTCATGTCTATTTCATCCAATTGAGTAATAAGAACATTAACACCTGCAAAAATTTAGCAGATTTCAATTAAAATCTTTCTCAAAATCTATACTGTTTTCACCAAGTTTAAGTGACATTTATCAAGATTTCGTGTGCAAAACAAAAACCTCTGACTGAAATTCTTCCTAAGCTAAATCACTCACCTTTTTAAGCACAGCGGTCTTTGTTTTGGAACATACATAGTTGTATCACTAAGTTCTACTAGATTTTAACAAAACATTCAATCCTTTTAAATACCATTTAGTACAGACAATTGCTGATTTGATATTAATACAATAACTTCGCTATTGTCATAGCAGTGTTTCCATTCCTCTTGAGACACCTCCAAAACATGGTTTTTGAATGCTTGAACTGCTTCTTGGGCGCTTGTAAATCGTTGACCATGAAGTTTACCTTTGATATTTGGGAACAAGAAAAACTCATTGGGTTCCAAGTCAGAAGTGTACGGACGATGAGTCATCAATTCGATGTTTTGACTGCTCAAAAATTCACTTGTTTGAAGAGGTGTGTGAGAGTTGGCATTGTCATGATGAAGAATGATTCGTCTTTGGGGTTTAGTTTTAAGAATTCATCCGAAAACTTCCGGCAAACAAATGGTCGTGTACCACTCAGAATTTACACTTCTACGTTGCTCATTCGGAACAGTGGCCGCATGGCCCATTCGGCCGAAGAAACAGGCGACCATTTGCTTCGCTGTGCTTCTTCCCCGACCAACTTTTGTTGGATTTAGCTCCTCTTGGAATACCCACACGGTCGATCGCCGTTTTGTTTCCGTTTCATAAACATATATCCATGTTTCTTCACCTGTCACCATTTTATACACTTCTTTTGAAGCAAAACGGTTGAACTTTTTAATTATTTCCTTACACCACTACACACGAGCCTTTTATACAGCGATTGATAAATTATGGGGACATTAAAGAGAACAAATTATTTTTACAACTAAGTAGGTTCATGCAGAATCGAATGTATTTGAAGTGGAACTAATGTAGAAGGATGCTTCTACTTCACAATGCGTCACATGACGATCTTGCATTATTAGTTCACGCAATACATCGATGTTTTGTGACAAAACAACCGATTTTGGACTACCATGATTGATATCACCATACCAGCGATATACTGTAGTTTTTGATGGCGCCTTATCGCCATACAAAGAACTGGGTTCATCGACGCATTCTTGTGGAGATAATCCATGTCGAAAATTTTGAAAAATAATCAAACTAAAACCTTCTCTTGAAATTTTATTTTTTTTGTCAAATTGATTTTTTGAACTCACAATAAACAAAACAAATAGCATTAGTACAGGGTGTTTTTTTAGAGGTATAGAACTTCGAATTGAAATAAAACACAAGAAAATCGTTTTATTGTCCATCAATTTGGCTTTATTGGAAGGATAATTTTATGCCATTAATGTTTAAATATGATTTCGGGCATGTGGCCGCCGCGGCTGGCTCGAATAAAGCCAATTCTACAGGTCCAATTTTCAACCACTTTTTCGAGCATATGGGGCCGTATGTTGGCAATAACGCCACGAATGTTGGCTTCCAAGTCCCCTAACGTTTCTGGTTTGTTGGCGTAGACGAGCGACTTCACATATCCACAAAGAAAATAATCCAATGGTGTCAAATCACACGATCTTGGTGGCCAATTGACAGGTCCATTCCGCGAAATTATGCGCTCATTGAATGTTTCCTTCAATAAATCGATTGTGACGTGCGCTGTGTGGCATGTAGCGCCGTCTTGTTGGAACCACAACTCATCCACATTCATGCCATCCAATTCGGGAACAAAATAGTCGGTTATCATGGCTCTATACCGGTCTCCATTAACGGTAACTGACTCTCCAGCATTATTTCGGAAGAAGTATGGCCCAATGACTCCACCAGCCCATAGAGCACACCAAACAGTCAGTTTTTGTGGATGTAATGGCGTCTCAAGGGTCTCATATGGATTCTCTTCACTCCAAATGCGGCAGTTTTGCTTGTTGACGTAGCCATTCAACCAAAAATGAGCCTCATCACTGAACAAAATTTTGCGATCAAAATCAGCATCGAGATCAATCTCATTTTCGGCCCATACACCAAAATCACGACGCATTGCATGGTCTCGCGGCTTTAATTCTTGCACAAGCTGGATCTTGTAAGGTCGCAAGTCAAGGTCTTTGCGCAAAATCTTCCATAAAGTTGATGGACAAAGCTCCAATTGCTGTACACGGTGGCGAATCGATTCATTCGGGTCCTCTTCAACACTTTGCTCTACAGCGGCAATTGTTTCTTCGGTGCGCACTGTTCGACGTCTCTGCGGATGCGTATTATCACATAGAGTAAACGTAGTGCGAAAACGATCCATGGTTAACCGAATTAATTGCTCTGATGGACGATTATGTCGACCATAAAATGGACGGAGCTTGCGGTAAACTTCGCGAACTGAACCATTATTTTCGAAATAAATTTGCACGATTTGCAAGCGTTGTTCTTTTGTCAACCTGTTCATGATGAAATGGCAAATATTAATCACTTGACAGCTGACAAAATGGCCGCCAGTTAAAAAAGTGATGCCAACTTAAAGTTCTATACCTCAATAAAAAACACCCATTACATCAAAGTATTGTGAGTACGTTTATGCTGAAAATATGTCAAACTTTATTATGGTGTTGCCAGATTTTAGCTTATGGCATTAGTGTTGCCAGTTCCCCAAATAGAAATAGTAGCCCTCATAAGTTATAAGTATTTTATCATTCAAGTTAGTTAACAAAAAAAAAAATTACTAGTAGAAGGTTCCCAAGCGCTCGGTTTGGACCAGTAAGATTTTTTATAGAGGCTTAAGCTTTCAGCTTAACAAAAAAATTATTATATAAACAAATAACCAGAAACCAATGCATTTGTGAACACATGTTTATATTTATAGTATTCTTCCGATGAAAGAAAGAATGAAATTTGCATTTTAAAATATTTGAAATAAATTTCATCAAAAGAGGAAGGCAACAAAAAAATAAATAAATAAAAATAACAACAATAGCAACTTCAAACTCCGACTGCACATAAATGCAAATTTTGAAATATCAATGAAATAGTTAAAAAAAAAAAGTTGCTGCTGTCACTCACTATTGCTGCCAAGCAAGGCAAACTCGTACAAATACAAATTTTTATGAAATTACGTTAACAAAATTACATTAAATTTGATTTGTAGCCACATTATGGTAATGAACAAATAAAACTAAACTACATATGTATAATGCAGCTAGCTAGACACATTTAATGATATTTTGTTGTTATAGAAAATATTTATGAACGATAAAAGCGAAAAAAAATAATCATAAAATAATGATTTTGCATGGTTTTTTTTTTTTTGAAAAGAAAACAAGTAAGTTAATGCTGCTTAAACTAATTTGCTTTTATGATCAACAAATTGGCTTATATTGCTGTTAAATGTATTTTTATGGGCAAATTATCGGCATAACGGTTGTCATTAGATTTTTTTGTTTGTTTGTTTGTTTGTTAATGGACTCATAAGCACCCACCATTTCTCTTTTGCATAATATTTTATAATAGAAGTTTAATATGCAAGTTATCATATTCTTGTTAAAGCTTACTCATATTTTTATTTATAAAAACTGGAAAAATTAAAAAAAAAAGTTTAAAAGCACTCAACGTTTTAATAAATATTGGCCTAAGGTCGGGAGAAAAAATTCTTTTACTTCGTATATGTATCACGAAAATTTTTTAACAAAACCAAATATTTTTATCTGTTTCGTTTGGTTTGGGAAAAAAGATAAAATATATCTACAATAAAAAAAAATTCAATATTATAGCCAAATTACAACAGGTCCTACAATCACCGTCGAACGTTAGTTTGCTTGTACTTGTGGTTCATGCATTTTAAAATATCGCCAGCATAGATTATTTTAAAATTTCGTAAAACTCTCTGGCGGAGAAATTTTTTATTTTTTTTTGATAAAGATAAGTAACAAACAGAAATTTTATACTGACTGTATGCTAACTTCTTAAGGAAATTTTGATCGTGAAAAGAGATTACAAATCTTGAATTAATAAATTATTTAGCTTACCTCGTTTCACAACTATTCAATTATGTCTGCCTTTTCCCAGCGCCTCTGGTGTTAAATAGGCGCATTATTTTGTATTTCAGATATTCGAACTGCAAAAATTAAAATAAAAATTTAATTTAATGGTATTCTTTTATTCAGATAGAATTTTGCATAATTTTAAGCAAAGTTTATAAATTAAATAATTAATTGAGAAATATTATCATAGTCTTCAATTTAAAACAAAATCAAAATCAATTAATTTAATTTAGCTTAATTGTGTTAAGCTATTCCACAAGGAAATAAAAATTGCTGACAAATAATTAACAATTATTAATTAAGTGTGTAATTCAATCATTCGTATAGCAAGTAGATATTTGGTTAACCGTTTCTATTAAATATAAATGAAAAATTCAAAATATCGTCGAATTTGTAAAATCAAACACTTACAAATATGAATTTGGA
Organism: Tachina fera; assembly: GCA_905220375.1. Classification (NCBI taxonomy): domain Eukaryota; kingdom Metazoa; phylum Arthropoda; class Insecta; order Diptera; family Tachinidae; genus Tachina; species Tachina fera. The sequence continues at coordinate 93,259,020 of LR999967.1, read as the reverse complement.
TTTACAACAGCAAATTTTTAACTGACCCCCCAAAATTTTCTACAGGCTCATAAAAATTTCCACAATTGTTTAATTTTCAAATTTTTAATTTTTGAACCCCCGATCAACAAAAGAGAGGTAGGTGTTATAAGTTTGTAGTGTGTGTCTGTGTACCTGTGTGTCTGTAAGAGTACACGTAGATACCGAAAGGCCGGACAGATTTTGATTTAGTTTTTTTTTCTACTGCTCTTAAGCGGCCCATACACTACAACAGCATGCACGCACAATCAAGCGATTGAGCATTCATGCTCGAAGCACACATTATACCAACAAGCTGGTACAATATTCATTTTTTACAAAATTGCGATAAGGGTGGTTATGAATAGTGACACAGTTTTTGCTACAATTTATTTATTTTTTTCAGTCTATGGACAAAAAATTCTTACAATTACTATTGGTATGTTGTTAAAATTAGCAGCTATGTATAATAATAATAAATAATAATAATAAATTTTAGCTCTTTAAAATTTTTTTTTTTCATTGAAAAAAATTATATTTCAATAAATTATATTTTTTAAATGCATGTTTACTCTATGAAAACTTTGCTCAGCTGAGCTAATTTCACCATATACTACACCAGCAAGCTTGTACCATCAGCAAAATATCAAACTCTATTTGACATCACTACAGCAACACGTACAATCACACAAAATGCCCATACACGACCCAACCGCTGGCACAAACACTTGATTGTGCATGCATGCTGTTGTAGTGTATGGGCCGCTTTAGCTGTGTTTGAAGAAAATTGGTCACAGCTTTTCTGTACATATCGGGAGTTTTAAAATTTTTAATTTTTGTTATATACAGGCAAATCTCGGTATAACGAAACTCGCTTTAACGAAAATCCGATATAACGAACGTCCAAATTTTTTACATTAACAACCTTATATAGCGAATATTAGCCTAATTTTATACTGGATATAACGAATGATGAAGAAAAAATCGGAAAATATAAAACAAAAACTTGCTAGGAACATATTTCTTTAGATTTTGTTCTATATTGTATAACGAATATTTTGATAAATGTGTGCCCTGTATAACGAACGGCAAAAAATATTAAACAAAATCTACAGCACCAATGTAAATGCAAAAAAAAATGTGATTCCGTTAGTTTGTATTTGGTAGCTTATATGCAAATAAATTACCCTCATTATTTTTATTGTATTGTATCATATCTACAATAATAATAATTAAAGTAACACTTAAAAAATCTTTGCGATATAAGGAATGGACCTGATATTTATATCGTTCGTTATACCGGGATTTGCCTGTACCTACAAAATGGATTGCTATATGTTTGTCTTTGTAATTTCTTTTTGTTTGATTCTTTGCATTCTTTTTAATACTTATTTATATTCGCCTTTTAAATTGATTTCGTTAACTAATTTTTATAAAAACATGAATTTTGCTTGACGCCACACAGTGGGTGATTTTGAAAAAAAAAGTGGAAATAATTTTGCAGTTTCTAAACGACCCCGTCCGATTTTAATTAAATTTCATACAGCATTTAAGGAGGTGCTACAAAATACTTAAGCTTATCTTACATACCTCAATTAACTGAAACCACCAACATAAAAGAAATTATAAAAGAAAAAGGACTTATACATAGTTGCACATAAATCAAATAAAACTACAATTACACTATTCACTAACCTTAAATCAAAAATAAACAAAAAGGAACAAAGCAACGTCGTATATGAAATTAAATGCAATGGGGGGACAAATGAAAAATGTAAGCAAGTGTACATCGGGACAACAAAAAGAAATTTGGGAGTAAGAATTGCTGAGCACGAGACAGATATTAAAAAGAGCCGACATTCTACTGCATTATCTCAACACTGCATTGACAACTTGCATACACCTGACCTAGAAAACTTCAAAATACTTTACAAAGAAAGAAGGCACAACAAACGTTATACTTTGGAAAGTTTAACTATACAACAAAAAATTGACATAGCAATGAATAGTAAAACAGATAAAGGCAACACCAATGCCAGCTGTAGCATTGTACTAGTTTAGACTTTAGTGTAATTCGAACTGTGATATTAGAAGTTAAGAAAAGGCTGTGATATTTTATTTTTATTTTATTTATATTTGCAATTATTTTTTACGTTATGTGTTTTATGTTGTACATGTTATGTCTCTTTAAAATACATCCTAAAAACTTAAAAGTAAATTGGAATAAAAGATAAAATATGTAAGTCAATGTTTATATTCTATTATCATCAATTGCAATTGCATACATGAATATGTATATATATTAAAGTCGTTCTTTTTATATATTACCAATGTTACCAAATTTCAATAAAAATAATTATCCCTGAAGATGTTGGAAAATCCCAACGAAACGTTGGATACATTAAGAATGAAATAGAAAACGTCTTTTATTTACATTTTGAAGAAGAAACTACATTAATTGGTGCTACTTAGTTTAAGTCTGAAATTTAGATTATATGTCCTTAAAGGGGGCGGAGCCACAAAGCTTCAAAATGGGCAACCTCGGGTTAATGAAAAATTCAACCCGAAGCCAAGCTGATGGTTTTGATCTGATAAAAAAGATTTTTCGCAAGAGGATTTCTCTATCGAAGAGCTAAAAAAAGTTTTGTACATTTATACAGTTTAGGAAATATTCGATAAAAAAATTTAAATTTGGGTTTACTTGGTCTACTGTTCTGCTAATGAAGAAATCAAATCTTTTTTTGTTTTTGGTATGAGTTAAGAAGAAAATTTTAACATTTGAAAATAATTTTGATATCAAAATCTCTACTAAATCAAAAGTTATACACAAATTAAATAAAATATTTGAAAAAAGTCGATTTTTTGTCGTTTTTTGCAGAAAAAAGTGGGTTAATTATTTCGCTATTATTTAAAAATTTTGCTTCGATATCAACCCCACATTTTTATTTATTCAAAAGGCAATACTCTAAGCAACATTACAAAAAAATTTGTTTTTCAAAAGTTTCGTTATTAAAGGTGCCAGATTGTTTCAAAATTTACCTATTTTTGTTATAAATATCAAATGTACTGCCGTTTTTTCTTAAATTCCAAGGCTGGAACCAAAAATTTCGAGTTTTCTCCTTATGACAATATATGTTTTAAAATATTTCCCAAAATATTATCTGCACCCGGCGAAATATAAGAAAAATACAGCAGAAATACCAAAAATCTAATTTTTGGGATTTTATGAAATTTTTTTGGGAATTGCCGGAAAAGAAAATTCTTTCTTTAACATTAACACGAAGCATACATACATGTGTGTAACTGACAAAATGTTTTCTACGCATCAAAAACAAAGTTAATGTGTAGACGCTTCGTTGACAATGCCACCAAAATAGTTGACAAAAGCAGTGACTTGGGAACAATTAACTCCACGACTCTTTTAGGGTCATATCACAATAGCAATTCATGCAAATAAAACATATTTTAAAAAAAAAACACACACACACTTTATCCACAGTAAGCGGAAGCCATATAAATATGTTTTAAAAATGGCAATGACACTGATTTCTTAATTTAATAGTTGCGCCTAACTACGCGCTACGAAAAAGTAATATTCTATACAGTGTTTAAATTATTTGTTTTGTGAAATTTTTTTCATTGTTGCCGTGTTTGACCGATTGGAGCAAAGGTCCGTTAATTTTAAAACAAAAAATTAATAGTATGCATTAAAATTAATAAATTATATATGAGAACTATAAATAACATAATTGTAAATAGAACTTTTACTAAAAAGACTGGACAATAGTGTGTTTGGTATGATTAAAAACTTTACATGAATTAAAAACTACATTGAGACCACGATTATCGATAATGGTGGGGAGTGGAGGGAGCTTTTTGAACAATAAATTTTCCGGTTTATTTTTTGATGCATATTTTATATAAGTTAATAAATGTGTATTGTTTGTAATCAAGAGTAAGTACATGAAGTAAGTATATGAACAGTCAGACATAAAATGACATTTGACATCATGATGAATTTATCAGGCCGTAAGCTCTGATGATTATATCATAAGGCTGCCATAATATTAATAAATTGCGTCTAAACGTGATGAATTTTCATCAATTTGACATTCATCATGTATTGCAACTTTTCACAGTGGTACTAGCACAGTCAAAGCGACTGAAATAAAAATATCTAGAAAGATTCGGAAATTTGAATTGGCCATTTACAACAATAGCGCAAATCACCCTTTGTTGCATATCTGCAATTTTAGCAAACATAGCATGATTTTTTGCTACAAAGGTTGAGTGTCTTTTTGCAGTTTTGAGAAAATTAATTAATTAATTTGTGGCGGCTCTGCAGTCGTAAAATTTTTTAAACGCGGGGGATTACTTGTTTTTATTGCAAAAAAAAAACGAAAAACACAGCTGTTTTTAGCATTGAGAACATTTGCAATTTTCAATATGGAATGGTTTTTGGTTATGCATATTTATTCAAGTGATGCAAATCTCACTTGCATGTACTTTGTTGTTGTGGTCTTGCAGAATATAGCACGTATGCTACATTTGCAATATATGCAGGACTTGCAACGGCAGTATGCAACGAATAGTGATTTCCGCTAATATGTTATTGCTTTGCTGCGGACAACCAATAACCAACCGACGATGTATGTAAATATGTATGTATGTGTGTATGTATGTACATTAGGGCTGGTTGATTTGTATGGAGGCAAAAAAATCCCTCAAATTACAAGAAAAATCGTACTCTATGGATCAAAATAAGAAACTTTGCCGAAGTGAGGTTTTTCAAAATTTGACCCTTCACGAAGTTTCGTTAGCAATATCAAAAGTGAGAGAATATCGAACAAATTTCGATATCCCAAAAAGGATATTTTATTTATTTTCTTAATACCTTGACTTATGCTGCAAGATTTGAACATGGTACCTCCATTCTAAAAAACTAACACACATTCACTACACAGAAAAAACTAATTTTCCATTTCAAACACAAAATTCTCTGAATCAAATAATAATTTTTTAAATTTAGGTCCTACAAAGAAATTTGTAAATTCAAATGCAAAATTTGGTAATAATATGTTTAAAAAAACACCATTTTTTTCAATCAACAGATTGTCTGATTCAACAAAATTTTTTTATGAAAATAAAAAGTAAATAAAATAAATAACTGTTGTCTACAGTATGCAATTTCTATATTGGAACAGAAATGTTCTCTTAACAATTTTGCTACAAGTATTACTTTATATTAATTGTATCAACTAGAATTTTTCACTCCATATTGTTTTTTATTTTGCTTAAAACAAAATTGGATCAAACTATTTACTGGAATAGGAAAAAATATTTACTGAATCAAAATTTTATTTCAAACAAACTTTTGTTTGAAATTTTTTTGGGAATAATTTTTTCTGTGTAGGCTATTATGACAAATTTATTTCTGTTCAATTATTGCACATATGTACGTATGATTTATTTTTTATTTTTTAACTTAAAGTGATGTCATGCATCGAACTTGGTATGTCTCGACTACCAGTCTAGCACACATACACTTGGCTACCGTCACACATTCGAAAAACTTCCGAGAGAAGTTCGAAGCTCGAAGTTTTAGCGAACATTTGAATTTTCTATGATTAGCGAACAAATATCGAAGAATTTTGTTTCGAAATTTCTCCGCTTTAGTCAGCATTCGTTTTTATCGAATCTCAGGTCAAGTGGGAGTATACAAAAAACACTAATTCACACAAAGCTGCGTATACGTATACATTTTTATGCCAGATTAAATTAAGGCTCATTTAGGCGACTGTAATATAATATAACTGCAACGTAGGAAACAGCTGAACGATATTTTTATATGAAAAGTAGGTTACGTTACATTGCATATCTATAGAGATTTTCATTACTTTTCACATAACAATATCGATCAGCTGTTTCCTTCTGTTGCAGTTACTGTACATTACAGTTGCCTAACTGAGCTTTTACTCTCGTGTGTTCTAAAAATGTCCTGTGCCAAACGGTAGCAAAGTACTAGTCATGATACAATTATACTAGGTACATGCACAAGCCCAGCCTGTCACTGTATACATTTCACCTAGTTGTCAAACTTTGTTTACAAGCTGCAAAAATGTTAATGTATGTGTGTAAACAAAATGATTACAGTGTTGCCAATGAATTTACACATGGCTGTGTCTCCAATTACACATTGAAGAAAATTACACTACACATCTTTTGTGTAGGTTAAAATTAAAACAATAATAAATAAAAATAGAACCCAAAGTAGAATTACACACATATTATACAAGAATTTAATTACATCGCCTACACATCTGAGTAGAAATTACACACTGTCTAACTACACCCATATTGGCAACACTGAATAACTATAATCATGCAGGAATGCCGCGTCTGCAATTGTACTTTAGTTACCCTGTAATTGTTATTTTTATAAAAAAAAGACAGTTGTTTCCGACAATTTGGGGTTTGTTTATACCAACAAAATACATGTGTTTTTTGGTGTTGCAATTTTGTTGTAGTTCTGCATGTACCTAGTGTAATTGTATCATGGTACTAGTGTAATTAAATTTTTGACATTTGTGATGTGAATAAAATTTCACTAGCCCCAGGGGCTAGTAGAAGTTTTGACACAACCGATAAATTTTTTTGACATGCAGCAAATAAGAAGCAGGTATTATAAAAGGTAAAATCGCTTCGAGCCGTGGCCCATAACATAGATTTGTACGTGAAAAATGCATTTTTTATTTTAATTTGCGAAAAATTTTGCATCATATATACATATGTATATGTATAAAGTTATATAATATTCTACTACAAGAATATTGTTTTTTATAAAATTCTTTTAAAAAATTGTTGGTAGCCACGGCTTGTAGTAAAATTTTTTGCTTCGCCACCGAAGTAATTTTTTCATGGGCTTCTCTCCATGCTAAAGCGAATTTGTCCAAATTTTACAATGTCTAAAAAGATATATCATTTGGCACAGTAGAAAAATGAAATGTTTTCCCCACAGGCATATATATTTTTACCATAGAACTTTTCTACAGTTTGGCACACGCCAAAAGCAAAAAAAAATTTACGACAAAATTATTACACATATGTATGTGTGTATGTATGTATGTACATACATATGTAGGGATATACATACATACATACCCTGCAGGAGATCGAACTAGTGTCCAACTGGTATGTTACTAGTCCAGAAACCACCACCACTAGTTCCCAACTTTAAACTTTCCTATAACATATTAATGCTCAAATTAACATTGGGTGTGTTTAGAAAATTTCTAGTGCCATTGGTACTAGTTTAGGACTAGATATTTTAGCAAAGAAAAATTCTATAAAAATGGTAGTTTTATTCCTTTGTTACCCTGTGACAACTGCCAGTTTAAATTCGCAGTTATTTAACAAAATTCAAAAATACAAAAGGTTAATTATAATTATTTGATTGTAATTATTTTTAGGTGAACCTACATATAACTTTATTGTATAATACTAATTTTCAGACAGTGCGAGGGCTCTGTTAGACAGTCAAAATTTATTTTGCAATGTGGTGCCTTGGAAGTACTTCATATACTAGTACTCATCGGAACTAGTAATTTTATACAACAACTTTAACGCATTCGCACTAGTTCTTGCTGTCCTAGTAATTATACTAGTAGCTTTTAGACAATTGACGCCTATTCTCCTGCAGGGTAGTAGGTATGTACAAACTAAATTAATTGCATAATTTTGTAAACGTCAAAGAATTAAATCACTCACCTTTGCCCAATGGACATAATCATCAAATGAGACTTTCGATGCACACACTTATTTTTTACTTTTCAAGAAAAGCTTTTTATCACACTTTTAAAACACCACTTTTCTTTATTAAATGAATTAATTACGCGCACTTTTCCACAAATTATTAAGTAAATATGTGTGTGTGTGTATGCAAGTGTGTGGGCATCATGATGGAATAAATGCACTAGTATACATACATACATAAATGTAATTACTAGTAATGCACGAATATTTGTATTCGTATTCGAATTGTCGAATATTCGGCCATTTTCAGGCGAATACGAATGTATTCAAGCATGTGTCATGATTCGACTATACAAACATATGAATTTATGTATCTATGTAATTAAATATTTTCATCTACTATGTATACGTACATACATATTTACATAAGATTCACTGATTCAATGGCCACCTACTGTGTACACAAATCTTTAATTGAATAGCCCTCATTTCTCATGCCAGCAATAATTTTTATTTTTTACAACAGGTACACACTTTAATTGTTTTTGCTCATTTCATTGTGAAACCTTCAACTTGGTTAGAAAAACAACAACAACAACAGTAACAGTAGCAAAAACAAATCAAAAACAAACGTGCAATCAGTCGGCTGACATTTTATTATTATACTTACAAACCCGACACACAAACACACACGTGCACATACTTTCATGCAAAATTATAAGATTCTTAAACACGATAATCCATTACTTTTTATTGAAACAAAACATTGTTTACTACACTTGCTTAAACTTTTTAATAATTTAATTAGTATTGGTTTCCCATATTTAATAAATAAATAGGTAACTAGATAATCTTTATTTTCAATGAAAAATTTACATATAAATTCACACGCACTAATTAATGAACCGAACCGATTGAAGAAACAAGAGAAAATGATTGATAGTTTAACTGGAATGAATGAATGGTGGTGGGAGTTTGATGGCGAGTGGTGGAATTTGCAAACTTTGGCGCCAAGTGTGAGTATGAAATAATTGCCAAAAAAAATAAATGCAGCGGCACAGAGATGGAACTGTTAATACGTTAAGAATTTTTTGATACCAATTAATTCTGCATAACAATTAAAATAAAATTCGTAGTATTAAACATGTGTATGTATATTAAGCTGGTAGCAAATTGCAATATGCGACATCGAAAAATAATTTGCAAATATTTCAGCAGAATTTAAAACATCCTCTAGACATCCCCTCAAGCGCATACCATTCATTTATTTGGAACACTACCGTCAATACAGTATAATAAATACAAAATAATCAAAATAATCCAAAAAGAGGAAGGAATAAGAAAAGAAAAGAATAATTGTAGAAAAATAAGAAGCAAAATTAAAATGTTAAGCCTATTGAAATTCATATGTAAAAAAATGCTTAAACTTCGTATATTTGTTGCTGAGAGCCGCTCTAATTATTGTGTTCTACCTACCACATGTTATATGTGGTCCTTAACAGCTTCTGAAAAAATTAAAATGCTCAACTAAATTTTAAGTATAGTTATGAGAAAAAAAATTATTTTAACGTGTTTGGGTAAGATTTTTTTATCTGAGTGCTAAAAAGAGTATTCAGTTTCTTAACTCATAAGATACTGCACGCAAATTAAACAGAAATTGTAATTTAAGACAAAGAAAATTTCACTTAAAAACTGGTCTAAATATTTTTAGTTTATATTTAACAAAATTTTCATTGATAAAAAATTAACTGGGCTAAAACCGTTAAAAACTATTTTCTTTTTACTTTAACATACAAAAAGTCAAGCAACTATGCAAGTCATTATGAATAACTTATTATAAAACTATATGAATTTTCTTTCTCCTACTCTTACTCTCAAATAATCAACACCAAATTCCCCATAAAAAAATGATTTTTGCTTTACTTGCTTGTATGTAATTAAACCCTATGACAAATCACAAAAATGTTTTGTATGGGGGCAAAATAAGATTAAGTCCTTAAGAAAAAAAATTAAGTAAATACAAACAATGAAAAAAATTAATTTACTTGAAAATATGTTATACTTAGCTTTTGAATCGAATGCCAGACGCAGTCAAAAAACTACAGTTATGAATAATCTACTATCCGTTATTGCAATAATTTTGAGGGTGTATCTGTCTTTGCCAGATGAAAGCTTGCGAACTTGTTTACAGAAACCAAATTTTAAACATTATTGTTTATCAATGAAAATTAAGTGAGAGAAGTATTAGACTTTCGAAAAATAACAACCGTGTAACAGCCGTGCAACCAAATGGTACAAAAATGGAAAAATATTTTTATTCCTTATATCTGAGAATATCTAGGTTTATTAATTTTCGAATAGAAAACATATGTATATGGTGCATATGTATTTATAAGAAATCCATTATTTTTTAACATAAATATGTACATTAGCAAACGGATTTATATTTACTTGTGCATATTTGCATACATATATTAAATTATATGTACATGTACATATACATACATATACATGTATGTATGTATGTATGTACATGTTTAAAAAAAAATTAAGTTATAACACAACTTTACTTAACACAACTTTACTTTAAGACGATAAAAATTTCATAATAATGGCTTACACGCCTACATTTTTAAATATTTTTCTTGAGTTAAATGTTATTTGAGAACTTTACACCCTACCTTTTTTCATTTAATAGGTATAACATAAAATAAAACTGCGATATGCAGTATTTTATTTTAATTCTTTATTTTCTGGAGTAATTTGAACTTTCAATTTCATTCAAAATGCAACATGTATGTATTGCCAACTCAATTGTACTAGAAATCCCAGCACTGACATAAAGCAGAGAAGCAACTTGCATAAAATGTAAACAAATTGTAGAAAGCAACAACAAAAGACACTTGTTTTGTTTGATGCAAACACACATGCATACAGGAGTACACGTACATATTTGTGTATGTATAGATGAATGTTTGTAGTGTTTTTATTTTCTAGTGGCTTCTTTTTAGCGGACAAACAATTTACGGATTAAAAGTTTGTCATACTTTCCATTAGAGATGAGCTGTTGAGTGATCAAGGTCAGTGATGAGTTTTTTGGTTCAGAACCAAATTAACGATTTAAAAAGGTGCAAGCAGATTGATGAATTTTTTTTTTAAATTGGCACAAAAAGTGGATTTATCAAAAAAAGGGGCAAAATTAAAAAAAACGAGAAAACTACACTATAGTATATACTTATAGAAATATAGAGCCATATGATAAGATTTTAGTAAGATTTGACTTCAAAGATAAATTCAAAGCCTAAAATAATATCGTAGGGATCAATTAGGTGATCCCTACAATATTATTTTAGATATTCAAAATTTTTTCTATGATATTCTGAATTCAAATTTATAACACAATAACTCTAGTTTTTCTAAGAAATTTTTACGTAAAAGTTCAATGATGATCTGCATTAGCAAAAGTGAAATGCGTATAGTATCCAGCTAAGCCCCTCAATAATCAATTCCAATGTATTATTAATAAAAAATGATTTTACTGAAAAAGTAAAATAATAATTTGAGATTTTTAGTGCATTAATAAATGTTAAATTTAAATTTTAACAATTCCCAATAAAAAACGCTAAGTTTATTTTAGTTTAACCACAATCTTTAACAAATGTATAACGAGTTCTTACTAAATTCAATTCAAGAAAAATATTTAAAAATGTAGGCGTGTAAGCCATTATTATGAAATTTTTATCGTCTTAAAGTAAAGTTGTGTTAAGTAAAGTTGTGTTATAACTTAATTTTTTTTTAAACATGTACATACATACATACATACATGTATATGTATGTATATGTACATGTACATATAATTTAATATATGTATGCAAATATGCACAAGTAAATATAAATCCGTTTGCTAATGTACATATTTATGTTAAAAAATAATGGATTTCTTATAAATACATATGCACCATATACATATGTTTTCTATTCGAAAATTAATAAACCTAGATATTCTCAGATATAAGGAATAAAAATATTTTTCCATTTTTGTACCATTTGGTTGCACGGCTGTTACACGGTTGTTATTTTTCGAAAGTCTAATACTTCTCTCACTTAATTTTCATTGATAAACAATAATGTTTAAAATTTGGTTTCTGTAAACAAGTTCGCAAGCTTTCATCTGGCAAAGACAGATACACCCTCAAAATTATTGCAATAACGGATAGTAGATTATTCATAACTGTAGTTTTTTGACTGCGTCTGGCATTCGATTCAAAAGCTAAGTATAACATATTTTCAAGTAAATTAATTTTTTTCATTGTTTGTATTTACTTAATTTTTTTTCTTAAGGACTTAATCTTATTTTGCCCCCATACAAAACATTTTTGTGATTTGTCATAGGGTTTAATTACATACAAGCAAGTAAAGCAAAAATCATTTTTTTATGGGGAATTTGGTGTTGATTATTTGAGAGTAAGAGTAGGAGAAAGAAAATTCATATAGTTTTATAATAAGTTATTCATAATGACTTGCATAGTTGCTTGACTTTTTGTATGTTAAAGTAAAAAGAAAATAGTTTTTAACGGTTTTAGCCCAGTTAATTTTTTATCAATGAAAATTTTGTTAAATATAAACTAAAAATATTTAGACCAGTTTTTAAGTGAAATTTTCTTTGTCTTAAATTACAATTTCTGTTTAATTTGCGTGCAGTATCTTATGAGTTAAGAAACTGAATACTCTTTTTAGCACTCAGATAAAAAAATCTTACCCAAACACGTTAAAATAATTTTTTTTCTCATAACTATACTTAAAATTTAGTTGAGCATTTTAATTTTTTCAGAAGCTGTTAAGGACCACATATAACATGTGGTAGGTAGAACACAATAATTAGAGCGGCTCTCAGCAACAAATATACGAAGTTTAAGCATTTTTTTACATATGAATTTCAATAGGCTTAACATTTTAATTTTGCTTCTTATTTTTCTACAATTATTCTTTTCTTTTCTTATTCCTTCCTCTTTTTGGATTATTTTGATTATTTTGTATTTATTATACTGTATTGACGGTAGTGTTCCAAATAAATGAATGGTATGCGCTTGAGGGGATGTCTAGAGGATGTTTTAAATTCTGCTGAAATATTTGCAAATTATTTTTCGATGTCGCATATTGCAATTTGCTACCAGCTTAATATACATACACATGTTTAATACTACGAATTTTATTTTAATTGTTATGCAGAATTAATTGGTATCAAAAAATTCTTAACGTATTAACAGTTCCATCTCTGTGCCGCTGCATTTATTTTTTTTGGCAATTATTTCATACTCACACTTGGCGCCAAAGTTTGCAAATTCCACCACTCGCCATCAAACTCCCACCACCATTCATTCATTCCAGTTAAACTATCAATCATTTTCTCTTGTTTCTTCAATCGGTTCGGTTCATTAATTAGTGCGTGTGAATTTATATGTAAATTTTTCATTGAAAATAAAGATTATCTAGTTACCTATTTATTTATTAAATATGGGAAACCAATACTAATTAAATTATTAAAAAGTTTAAGCAAGTGTAGTAAACAATGTTTTGTTTCAATAAAAAGTAATGGATTATCGTGTTTAAGAATCTTATAATTTTGCATGAAAGTATGTGCACGTGTGTGTTTGTGTGTCGGGTTTGTAAGTATAATAATAAAATGTCAGCCGACTGATTGCACGTTTGTTTTTGATTTGTTTTTGCTACTGTTACTGTTGTTGTTGTTGTTTTTCTAACCAAGTTGAAGGTTTCACAATGAAATGAGCAAAAACAATTAAAGTGTGTACCTGTTGTAAAAAATAAAAATTATTGCTGGCATGAGAAATGAGGGCTATTCAATTAAAGATTTGTGTACACAGTAGGTGGCCATTGAATCAGTGAATCTTATGTAAATATGTATGTACGTATACATAGTAGATGAAAATATTTAATTACATAGATACATAAATTCATATGTTTGTATAGTCGAATCATGACACATGCTTGAATACATTCGTATTCGCCTGAAAATGGCCGAATATTCGACAATTCGAATACGAATACAAATATTCGTGCATTACTAGTAATTACATTTATGTATGTATGTATACTAGTGCATTTATTCCATCATGATGCCCACACACTTGCATACACACACACACATATTTACTTAATAATTTGTGGAAAAGTGCGCGTAATTAATTCATTTAATAAAGAAAAGTGGTGTTTTAAAAGTGTGATAAAAAAGCTTTTCTTGAAAAGTAAAAAATAAGTTGTTCGTCGAAAGTCTCATTTGATGATTATGTCCATTGGGCAAAGGTGGGTGATTTAATTCTTTAACTTTTAAGACTCCATTAGTTTTTACTTTTCGGTTAAGCTAATTAGTTTTTGAGGAGAGAGAAAAGAAATGTTTCTGTTCCCCTCGTCTCACTCTTCTACAAACTAATCAGCTTAGCAATAAGACTTGCATAGTGTAAATTAGGACTTTCTGTATAAAATATTTTAAGGCTCAGTTAGCCGACAGTAATGTAATGTAACTGCAATGTAGGAAAAACCTGATCGAAATTTTTATATGAAAATTAGGTTACGTTACATTACATCTCTATAACAATTTTCATTACTTTTTAAATAACAATAACGATCAGATGTTTCCTACTTTTCACATAAAAATATCGATCAGCTGTTTTCTACGTTGCAGTCGTATTCCATTACAGGCTGCTTTAACAAAAGGGGATTTTTTAAAAAAAGCGGCTAAGCCTTAGCCGAAAGTAGCCGTACTTATCGGCCTTGGCTCGACAAAAATGGCCGTTGGTGGACAGTGTTGTCAGATTTATTTCCACCCTCCTCGCCAAATGACTTGTTGAATATCGCCAATATAATAAAACGTTAAATTATAGGTACAAAAATGTTTTTTATTTATTTTTTAATTACATACTTACATTACAAATATTGTTAAATTTTAAATTCAGTAGGTAACGACTATCGTAGAACATAAAAAATATATTATTGAAGAAAAATTAAAAAAAGTGTTTGAATTAATAAAAAAAAAAATACTTAAAAATAACTTATTTCAAAAGATTAATCTAAATAGGAAAAATTTAACTTAAGCTCCAAGATAAAAATTATTATTTAAATCTTGTGATAAAACTGAATTAACATTTACTTAGATGTGTATTTAAGTACACATATCATATCATTGAAGTGGTAAATACCAGCAGCATCGTCATGTTCATATACTCTTGGCGAGAACTCATGCAGGGTTTTTGGTACTTCATTATTAAAAAGTTGGTTCTAATATATAAAAGAAAAGTTTTCCCCACTGTGCATCATAAACGCCAAATGAGGTTTTGTCGTCCAAATTGAATTTCAGAAAATTTTGTTTAGACATTTAGATTTTTTGGCACGAAATATTTTGTTTTAGAAAAAATTCTTTAAAAAAATTTCATACTCTTAACATTATTCTATTTTATTCGAATCGTAAGGATATAGCCAACAAATATCGCCAAGGAGTTCAAGTATCGCCAAGTAAATCGGCAATCGCCATTTCAAAAGTTTCATCGCCAAAAACAAATTTTTGTCGCCGCGCTTGGCGAGATTGGCTTCGCTGTTGCAACAATTCATATTGGTTAGGTTAACCCAACTACAGTTTACATTAACTGTAAACTTGAGTTGGTTAGATTAACACGTAAACTTTTCTTGTAAATTCCCTTGCATTTAGCAAAGACCTTCCGTCCAGCTTTTGTAAGCAATAAGTGGACTGAAATAAGTGTGAAACGAAGGCGCTTTGCTTAGTGATCTATTCCATATACATATATAAAAACACAAGGATTAAATGTACATACTTATATACATTTCGTAAGGAAATTATCTAAGGAAAATAAAGTATGGAATCTACTTACCAATTGCTTTTTCTTAAAACCATTTCAATGTTTTCCATTATTTTAA
Organism: Tachina fera; assembly: GCA_905220375.1. Lineage (NCBI taxonomy): Eukaryota > Metazoa > Arthropoda > Insecta > Diptera > Tachinidae > Tachina > Tachina fera. Next base: position 93,243,324 of record LR999967.1, on the reverse strand, counting down.
AAATGAATATATATTTATTTTCATTTCAGTATTGCAATCAAGTAATAAAGTAAGTGTTTGCTGTTTGTCTGTAGAATATTATTCATATTCAAGACGTACAATTACCACCAAGCAACTGTCACTTTCATATGCAGTACGCAGCGGAATATAATAATTTAAAGAATTTATACATATGTGTTGAAAAATAAGGCAATGCAAGATGCTACAAATGTGATGAAACAATTTATCATTTGTCTTCTTGACACGCGCACGCACACATGGTCTCATCATAATGCTAAAAGGGTAAGTTGTGCATACATATTTATTTTATTTTTCTTATTACACATGTGCAATTTCCTACGTACTATATATGTATGTATACATTAAACATCCACCTTATCATTAACAATATTTCTCGCATCTCGTGTACTCAACATCATCTGTTTGCAGGAAATTAAAGTGTGAAATGTAAGATTGTATACAAAACCTTTAAGTCGTGATAATATAAGATTTTTTATTATATTATTTACTTCGATATCAAATAATTACTTAAATGTACCATAAGCACATTAAATGATGATGACTTAGAGTTGGCTGACGCTTATAGGAATTGTTTGAAAGAAAGGAAATCTTGTTGAATTAAATTTGTATTTAGAAGTTGCATGACTAGAAATTCAACATTCAAATATTTATTTCGTCAATCAACGTGTCTTTTTTAGGTTAAGATCTGATAAGATTTTGAATTTAATTGGCTTTGTAGTTTAAAATCTTTAATAAAAACGTTTTTGTAAAAATATTTTTTTCAAAATTTACTGAATCGATTCATTATGGACTTGTTCGAAAAGTCATCACCGCTTTGCATCTAATTTGTACTGCGTACGAAAGATGCAAAATTGGCAGCACTATAAATGAACTCTAAAATGCAACTCCGGAGTATATGATGAGCAAAAAAACAAATTTTTTTTTTTTATTTCTTTAGCACAGGGATAGTGATAGAGAAGAGAAGTGATGAAGGAAGATTTGAGGAAAGCTTTTTCTTTTACAACTCTGCTTTTTGAACGTTTTTTTGAGGCAGTTTTGCATCGCCTCTTGTGTCAAAGAGGCGTATTAAATTGAACCATTTTATTAGTTATTTACTTTGCCTATGATTCTGCTACACAATGCTTACGAAGGAGGGCACTTTGAAGTTCCATTAGGATTAGGATTAGTATCCTCTAAAGCTGGTGAAGTTCAGTGACCAGTTTCTATACCTTCATTACTTGATGTTTCCCACAACAAATGATACAAATGGATACTAATGCTGCTGCAATGGATGAGTAAGAATAGTGTTGTATATTATTAACATACTAGCTTAACCCGGTGTGCTTCCGTACCCCTCCCCATGGCATGGTGATGCAATATGAGAATTGAATTTTGCCGCGCCCCTCCGCCCGCAGACCGAAAATCAGTGTCACCTGCCTGAATATTCTGAAGATTCCCTGAAAATTTCATCGAAATCAGCCCAGCCGTTTTGGAGTCCATACGTACATACACACATCCTGTTTTATATACATACATAAATTTCATAACCTTTGAAATTCGTCTAGTGTTGAAACATAAATTTCTTAGAAATAATTTTAATTTTTTTTTTATTTTAAACCGATCAAACCCGGAACTAAAATTACCCTAAAAAGCTCAAAAAAGTGGAAAAAATCCGAACCGAATAAAAAAAGCCGGGTTGGAACCGGATAAAAAACTTTTTATATTTGACGCTGGTAATATAGATTTCTATTGGTGAAAGAATTTTGAAAGTCGGTTTTATGGTTTCGGCGTGAACGTACATCCAAACGGACAACATCGCGAAAAGAAAATCGACTCTGAGGACCTCAAAGCGCGGAAATATGAAGAAAACTCTATTTTCGAAAATTGTGGTCAAATCTGTAACTTTCTAAGAGTCGGACAGAAATATAACAAAATTTAAATGTCCAGTCTACCCGAAGGGGCACCTAGAGGCTTGCTTCAGTCATGATGGGGCACTGGACGTTCGGCAGACATCTTTGCAGGACAGGTCTGTCCTAAAATGAGTTTTGCCGAAGTTGTGGAGAAGAAAGTAAAGAAGAGACAATTTTACACTTTCTGTACGAATATTTAGTTTTGCATATCTCGAGACACATATTTTTGGGCAGTCATGTACTAGACGATCTTTCAGACTTATCTGAGATTGGGTTGAGTGACCTTATCTGATATCTCAACGAGACGGTTTGGATATACTAACGATCCTAAAATAAATCAAATAAAAAAACAAGAAAGATGCCTCATAAATGGCAGAGGGATTCATAATCGAAGAGATATACTGTGTTAAACTATAAGCCAAAGACAATTTCTTTTAAAATATATCGTAAATAATCGGTTTTGGTCAAACAATTTTAGTTCGAAAATTATATCGCTTAAGCTTTTTTTTGGCGGTTATGATTCGATATCTTAGCTTATTTTTTTGCAATTACATATTTTGTACTATTTGTTACTCTGTTATTAACATCTTGTCTGATTTCATCTAATTGCAGACAGTTTGTTAAGGTACACATATGTTATACAAACGTTGTATGATTAAACTTGTCATAACACTCAAGTTCCACCAATTTCTTCTCTTGTTTGTGCAAATGCAAAGAAAATCATTTTTCATTGATAGTAATGGCAAATATTTTTTCATCAACTTAAGTATTCTGCGTTATTGTGATGCGACGAATGATTAATAAATCTTGCATATATCAGAACAATTCAGAGGATGCTGCACTCTGAAGCATTTAGTGTGTTGACTACAAACCAAATAGCGGTCTTTGGCAGCCAAAGTTCGATCCTTGGCCAGACCCAGTTATATCAACATCGTTATGCCTTATTGGCTCTAATGGATATCGCAAAGCGATACGTTATTATGTATTATTATTTATTTAAGCAAATAAATAAATAAATTTCGAGGACATTACTTCCATTAGTTATCGCATAATTAAAGTCTCTTTAAGCTTTTGTCTTGTTAAAAAAAATAATCCACTGCAAAAATAAAAAATAAAAATATTGCCATTGTAATTTTGAAAATTGTTTTGACTACACAGAAATTTATTTTCCGTTTTGCATGTTGTCACTCACAACTATTTTATAGTTAAAATGAAATTCATGTTTACCACGGGCAACAGTAGACATTGTATTGTGGCTTTAGGAAACAGGAAACACGATTTTCAAGCGCAACGAATACAATATAAAAACCAAAACATGCATAGTACAATTTTAACAAAACCCATGCAAACCAAATTGCAAAAATGTACATGAGTATGTGTGTGCGTGGGCAATACCTTCCTTGATATAATGCCATGTTATTGCCATAAAATATGACCATTATTTGGTAGCATATCATACCTACTCCAAAAAGTAATTATTTGCTCGCATAAAACACTTCCGTTGACCTTATTTAAACTCTTGCACACTGTCAAGCAGACAGACAAGCCATGACCATTCATTCATATTTTTGATGCTTTCTACTATAAAAATAACAAAAGGTTTTTATTTTTGGTAGATGAAAGACATGTCTCCGTTTGCAATTGTACTTATGTAAAATATATATTTTATTTTTAAGTCCCAACTATTTATTTGCTTTTACTTCAAATTAAGTACAACTATCCCTCAAATTTGCCGAATGATTTATCATTAACATAATCGCTATAAATTTAGAGATATGTGAAGCTGAACTTGTTTAAAGGAAATCAATTTAGGAATTTGCCTACATAAATATGCATTGAGTTAAATATGTTATGGCATAGTTATGTTATGACTTAATATGTTATGACTTAATTTTGTAATGACGAGGACTATTTTATGACATAAATATGTTATGGTAGAAATATGCTATGGCATAAATATGTCATGACATATTTATACATATATATCACATCGCATGTTTTGATATAATTATGCCATGACATAAATAAGCTCGATATAAATTAAATATGTCATTATATATTTATATCATGACAAAACTGTGTAATAATGTATTTAGTCTTGACATAACTATGTATATCATAATAAATTAGTGTCATCACATAATTATGTTTTTTGTAATTTTAATTTTAATAAATTTAAAAATAAAAAAAAAATTCAAAAATCTAATAAAATAATGTATATACCTTTATTTTAATATAGAAAGGTCATAACCAGGGAAACCACAAATATGCAATTGCATGTTTTTTCTTTTCTGATATATCAATCCGGAATTAAGATATTTATCCGTTTCAGAACTTTTAATGAATTCTGGCATCGATTTGTTAGTGCATATTTTTGCATATTTTACCCTTTAAAGCATGTTTTTGCATACTTCAGTCTAACGCGCATGTTTTGAGCATTTTTCGAATTTTTAGAGCATATTTGGCGTTTTTAGAGCATATTTGAGTGCATTTAAAATAATTTTTATTTTAATATTTAAAAAAAAGTTTTTGGTAAAAATTTCGACTTTTTTCCGTCAAAATTTCATTTTGTAGTGAAAGAACCAGTAGTATGGGGAAGCAATATTTTTCTACCATTATGAAGTTAGACTTTAAAAAAGGCCATTGTGCATGTTCTGGCTTCCGAATCGATTTCACACGTTTTCTTGTGAGTTCTGATGTTAAAGCACATGATACACGTATTTAAGTTTAAATTTAGAATGTACTAATTATAATTATGTGTTCTAACATAAAAATTTAGAACAAAAAAAAAAAAAATTAGTTTTCACTAACTTGTAAACAGTTTGTGAAAGAAAAACGAAACAAGAAAATTAAAAAAAATTTAAATCTTAAATATCCAACTTTTTTTCTGCTAAATTTTAATGCTGGAACAAATACTATTGATTTGTATATTCCAAATTTCAACTTAAACAGGTGTAACACGTGTTTTAACATCCTCACTGGATGTTAATTTCAAGAAAAACTTGGTTTGTTAATTGTTGAAAAAGAAAATTTTCAATGTATAAAAGCTTATTTAGATGTGACCGGCGGCGATTTTTATTAAAAAAGCTAAGTAAAGAGTTTTTTATTGCAATAACAATTATAAATAAAAAACTTGTCTTACTGCCAGTTTACAGAAGCCATGCACAGATTCTCGTCTGCCTATTTATATTGAAAACAAAAACAAAGCACTCAAAATTTGTTTTTGTCCATGAACTGGCAGTTATCCTTCAAAAAACAGTTCCAAAGTTTTAAATCTGATATCGTGATCGCTTTTGAAGTAAAAGTTAAATTTTTGTTGGTAATTAATTTATTTAGGGGCTGTCCCACGATGTCACCAGAAATCGTTCGATTGACAACTTGTATTGCAAGCAACAATAAAATTAGAAAATTTGTTTTCGTTTTCAATGTAATACTCGATCGAACGATTTCTGGTGACATCGTGGGACAAGCCGTTAGTTTTTTTATTTATTGTTTATTGTTTCCTTCTTCTGTTTATTTTATTTTTGTCTTGTTTTATGTGTAAATTTTATTGAATTGCTGAATTAAAATTAGTTTTTCATTTCCAAATAATTCAATTTATGTTATTTTTAAGAGCATATTTTTTGAGTTTTTAGTGCATATTTCGAAGTTTTTAGTTCATATTGAATGCGCATAAAACACTTTTTTTGGAGCATATTTCTGGTTTCCCTGGTCATAACTCATAATTTTTTTTGTTGAAATTGAGATTTCTGCATTTTCCGATTTATTATATTTTCTATTGAAATTTACAAAAAAAATCGATTTGGAAAAAAAATAAATGAGTTAGGGCCTTTCTATATTAGTATAATGGTATGTATGTACTAGAAGTCAGCACAAGCCGTGCAAAAGTGCCCAGTATTACATTTTTTCAAGAGCGAATATTGTTTGTAGTGGTCATCATAGTTAAGTGTAAAGCAAAAATAGAGAGAACAATGAAACAAAAAACACACAAAACCATTTGAATTGAATTTCACAGTTGTGTCAAGTGTGCAATATTTTTTATTGTTCACTTCAGAGTGCACAGTACTTCATTTCAAAAACTCAAAATTTCATAAAATATTAAGTGATAAAAAAAACTTTTTACAATTATATCGATTGTGAAAGATATTATTTTTATTTTATTATTTATTTATTTAATTTTTTAGTCTAGTAATACGAACTATCACGCTCAAATAATTTACGTTGCTTGGTTTTTCTTTTACACATACACATATTTTTACACATGTGTGTTCATTTTACAATTGTCATTCTTTGTACAATGGTGAAGTATTCTTCGACGCTACAATAACTAATACGCTTGCTTGGCCTATAAAAAAAATGCTGTTGCATACTTTTGCTAAAAGAGAATACTAGTTTTAGTGTTCTCATTTAATTAAGAGTACTAAAAATGGAGAACAATTCAATACTGTACACCATGAAGATTAAGCAACTAAACATCTTGTGCTCACCTCTAGTATGTACGTATGTAATAATTGTTTTTTGAAGGTACTTAGGTATTGGTGTACCTTAGTTATTGGTTTTGTACCTTAGTTATCCAAAATAACTCTTTAGCTCAAAATTTTTAACAATTTAAAATTTATTAAAAGTTAGGAGTTCTCAAGAAGTTTCTAGTATGTGCTAAATCCTTAGCGTTTATGACAAAAAAAAGAATGCAAATCGAAACGGTAAAGGTAACCGGTTACCTTGCTATTCGCATAATGGTAGAATTAGTAGATTCGTATCGAGAGTTGACGGATCAGCTGACAAAAATCTCTAACATAAATAAAACATGTTGGTGTTTATTTAATATGTATCGTAAAGTATGTGAGGTAGAAATTTACAGAAAATCGATTTTTACGCCAATTCTCTTCCATACATACACACACATATATTAAGCGAAGATAAATACAATAACAGCTGACACGTTCACTACTAACCTCACGCTTTTACTAACTAAAATCCATAATTAAACGATGCGACTACATCAAAAGTAACACGATACGAGTCGACTAATTCTACCATAAGGGTTAAATAAGTTCTTGCTAACGTAAAGAAGGACATAGACTTCGAATAAAATATATAGCGGCTATACCGTTTCGCTGGCCTTGTCAAAAATAATTCCCTTTCCTAATAGTTTAATTCGCATTGTGGTTATATAATCTCTGTTCTCTGCTAACTTTATTTGGAATTTTATGTTAATACATCCCACCTACAAATACTATAAAAAAAAATCTTATTAGGATTTCTTATAACAAGTGCATACGTGCAAAGTAACAAGCTGATGAATAATTATGTTCATGGAATCGTATAAAATTTATACTATAAATTCTTTAAATTTTCATAATAATAAGTGGAATAATTTATTTTGTTCTCTTTTTTTATGGCCCTATTTTTTCTACCTCATTTTTAAAAACAATTAATTTTATAGCATGACAAAGTATGAAAAAAAAAGAAAGCAGAGCACAATAAAGGCAACGTGACATCCGTCTGTTAATGGTTCCTTTTTTAGAAATGAATGTACAGAAATATTTATATGAACTGGAGTACAGATCCTGGCACACATCTGTGTTATTACAGTGTGAGATAAAATGACTTATGCTCCAATAATTCTGGGAAATTAAAATGGATAAAAGAAATTTTTCACAGGAAAAATAATTCTTCATAGGTTAATCTAACCCATTTGAATAGTAAAGTTTACAATTCAGAAAAATTAATATTTTAACTTCAATACATTCAAGTTTCTTCTGGTTAATCAAACCAATAGGAATTTGTTATTTAGTTGTTGGTGTAAATTGTTGTTGCAACTTGGATGAGCGAACTTTTTTTTTTAGGTGGAATTAACTAATTTTATATAGTTGCTGAAAAATATTGTAGAAAAAGAACAAATTTCGTTTCAGTTAGAACTATCAAGCTCAATGGTTACAGTTTATGATATTACCTTGCATTTTCAGATTAGTTTTTGTATGAAAAAAAAAACAATTTTATAATTAATTGCTTATATACTAAATTTATAATGCGCTATATGTAAAGCCAAACTTACTATTTTCTTGGTTAATTTAACTTACATACACAGTTGAAAATCTAATCTAAACAATTTATTAAATATCTCCTTTATATTCACTTATTGCATGTTGATATGTTTAGTCTTGCTGCTGCTGAGGAAGTAAAAAAGTTTACTTATATATCTTTGATGTAGAAAGAGTTTGTTTTTTGAATTCGAAATTAAGAAGTAAATGCTCCGTTGAGTGAAGGATTACTGACAAGGTGGTGGAAAATCCTAATTCATCCAATTCGTATGGACTTTCTTTGGATTGGTTGGCTATTGTAGGGTTATTTTAATATGTTTTATTAATTAGCATTAATATATAACTTAGGCCCTAATTCTGTTCGACGATTGTGTCGTCTTGTCTATGGACGGAAAAAATCAGCATTTATGATTCTTTCAAACAATAAATTTATTGTCTATGCTGGAAGGTTAGTGTATTTGCTTTATGATTTAGTTCCAAACATTATTTCCAACATATATATTTTGATATATTTTTCAAACTATTGCATAATAATTTAATTTAATTTTTATGTTTTAAAAACATGGCAATAATATTTTTATTTTTCATTATCAGAGAAAACAACTATTTTTGAAGAAAATAATTTACTGAATTGAAACATAAGAATTGAGAAGTATTTTCAAACAAAAACATCCTAATTCTTCTTACTGAATTAGGGCATTAATCGCAGGTATTGCTGGTGGCGTTGGCTGAAGTAGTTAGCACGTTAACTATAAAACCGGAGGTCCTGGGTTCGATACCGGTCACCTACAGTCATTAAATAGCAAAACCACGCATTTTTATGATGTGGATTAGTGTCTGTTTGTATCAGTTGTGTTGTAGGAAAGTTAAAATTTTGAACTACATCGGCTTCAGAGCAGATACTTATCTTAATGTGATATCAGAGCGCCCTTTTTTATCAGTAATGTATAGCAGAATCATCGGCGAAGTAAAATAATAAATAAAATGGCTACTAAGCACATCTTAGAAAATTTAATGCACCTCATTAACACCAGAGGCGCTGCAACACAGCAATATCAAAAATGTTGAGAAAAAAGTATAGTTCTAAAAGGATGAAACTTTCCTCTATATCTTTCTTCACCCACCTGTCTTCTCTGTATACCCCCAGGGGAGTCTATGTATTTAGACTACGGATGTTGCAATCCCGGGGCCCCAGCTAAGGGTAATGTGGTTTTTTCCGCTGGCGGACCTTTGGCCCATTACCCGTAAAACTTATGTTGTTACTACCCGATCTCTGAAATAACAGAGCAAAGGATGTGCACATACTTATAAAAGGAAAACAATTGTTGTCAGCTAGGTGCAGCGTCACCTAGAACTGCCCCTGAATTCAAAAGACGATAGAGGTGAAGCCCTTGTGGTGGAACTTCGAGGTCTGACCAGAGGCTACTTCTGGTTCCACGGGTGCCGGTGGCCCGACAGCCGGGCTGCTTTGAAGTTATTGAGTGCATGTAGTGGTCGTCAGTGTTCTTTGCTAAAATGCCGAGTTCGTCCTACCCCACGGGGTTTAAGGGATGATTTTGGTATGTGTGGAGTAGGCACTGGATATTTGGCGACACAGGCATGCGTTCATTTCGGATGAGTAGTTGAGCTGTGTCGGCAATAGTTGAGGAATTCTCTTGGGGACCTCGCTATGGTGTATACACAACACTATAGCGTGGAAGCCGGAGAATTAACGTGGTGGCTGTGGTTGCTACCAAAATCGCTGGGAGAATAGTCTTGGCTTCCCAGTGTTAAATCAATGATAGTGATTGGCGTGACGCGGTCAGCCAGACACTATTCTAGGTGCTGTTGCCATTCAACAGAAGCTGCTATGGGCACGGACATAGCAGCAGCTATGACTTCGACATAGCAGCAGAGTTTAGATCGCTCAAAGTACCTCAGCAAGGTACTTGAATATAGTACAGGGATAACTATATACAAAGATTGCAACCTATGCGCCTTTTCGGAGTGGGCATAGGTTCATTCTAAAAAGGGTGCATGGGGGCGATGGTCTGGCGTCTTACCTAGCACCCGGTGCTTTGGCACCCGTGAGATTAGGCCGTCAAGGCAGGTGCTCACGGAAAGCTATTGCACATCTGTCTTCTATGTATTATCCTTTTCCTACAGAAGGTAATACCTTGTAATAGTAGTAGGCATTCATTGCCTTACTGTTACTTCTCTTAAAAACACAAAAAAAATGTGCCATATTAAATATTTTACCTGCTTCAAGTTAGTTAATTTATTCAATTTCGTTGGTTGATATAATTTTAATTGCTGAAATTGGTTAGATTTACCAATGATCTTTCCTGGGGGTGTTTTTAAAATTTATATAGTATAGTATGTACTTCCTCAATTCCTTATTCGTCAATTGATTTTGAAAATTATTTGTTGTCTGAGAGATTTATTTTCCGTTCACTGTAATTGCCAGAACGATTTATTATGCACACATCTTGGTTTCTAGCAAATTTTATTATTATTCATTATCATTCATTTTGTATTGTACTATAATTGCTCTTTATCAAACTCCATAAATCTGAAGCAGAAACAAGGATTCTTTTGTTTTCAATAAAAAAAATAAAAAAGCCAAAGTTACTTACATGTTTTTTAAACAAAACGAACAATTAGAGTTTTATGAAAATGTTTACTTTTGTTGATAGAAGTCCTGGAGGAGCCACTTGAGTCGCCATACGAGAAAATGATGCTTAAAAACAGGTTTTTTTTTGACAATATAGCTTCTTCCTCAGCACATCAATCGAAAAGTCAAACTGATTTCTCACGTCTAATATTTATCATGAAGAATTTTTGTTTATCGTTGGTTAAGTCTTTCGTCTCTGCTTAAGAAACTCATTAGTAAAAAAAAATAGAAAGCTTAAAAAAACTTCTAATGTTTATAGAAAAACTCTCAAAAACTTATTGAGAATTATTTGCACAAATATAATACATTAAACAGTCTCAAGCACAAAATTTTAAATTTAACAATAAATATTTTTATTTAATATTGCATTACTTGAGTTATAACGAAATATATCTTTTACCAAACAGTCTGGCCATTACCAAATTAATCAGTTTCGCAAAATGGCAATTTTCATTGTCCGATTTATGAAATATATACAAATTATAATTAAATTTAATCTAAAATAATATATTTATGTGAATCAAAACCAAACTACTTGTTTTTGTAATTAACACGAAGCATATCATCATCTCTGCTTGCCACTTGAAGAAAAAGATAAATTTAAAATATGATGATAGCAGAGCAAGGTTTCGATCCTCGGACCTCTCTCTGGGTTATGGGCCCAGCACGCTTCCACTGCGCCACTCTGCTGCTGTTGGCCAATAAACATATAAGCATTGAGTTCTATTTCAGTTAACATTTTAAATAAGGATTTTAAGAGGTTGAGGTTGTTGCTTTCTTTAAAAAACTTAAAAAAATCAAATACAAAAAATTATAAAAATGTTAGCAAAATATTAAAATTTATTGTTGTTGACAAATTCTGACTTAAAATACGATATTGAAGAAAATTTTGAATTTTGCCATTAATGTAAAAATATCAAATAAGAAGCAAAAAAAAATTCGAAAATTGCAAGGGAAGAAAGAATAGCTGGACTATGAAATTATATAAAATAATAGAATTCATTACTACTTCTAGGACTGGAATGAAAAAAGTAATTGAATTGATGTGTGGCCCATTAGCTGAGTTGGTTAGAGCGTCGTGCGAAGGTCGTGGGTTCGATCCCCTCATGGGCCAATCACTATAGAACTTAACGATAATTTTTATTAATTAAAAATATTGCTAGACTGTAAAAATTGTGTCAATCGTACTCTAAAAAAAAACAATTTGTATATAAGTGTGTTAAAAAAAGAAATGTATGGGCATTTTTAATACAACAGTTTTATCTCCAAGTCTTAAAAAAAGTTTTTAAGTAATAATAAACATAAGATAATCTAATATTTGTGGATATAATATATTTTTATATTATAAGATTCAGTCAGTGTCAGGATTATCTGTAATAAATGTAGTTCAAAGTATTGCTATTAATGCCCGGAAATACTATATATATGTAGATTTATAGCTACACTCAAAATTATTTAAAAAATCCGGAACTTTGATAACAAGTGAACAATACTGGCAGCGCTGCAGTTAATAGTTAAAACACTTTATTTTTGCTTTATCCCTAAAAGTATGTTAGAAAAATAATTTATGATAGTGCAGTAACTGCAATAGTGCGGTAAGTATGATAATGCAGGATTCATAACTGCAGACGCATGTATTTCACGTGAAATTTTTTTGCCCAAATTCTTTGATATTTGGCCAATTATCCGGCGATAAAGTGTTGCCATTTTTAATAATTTTTTCTAAATAAAAAAGAAAAATTTAATAGGCAGATTTTGTAAAAAATTTCGTTTCTAAACGTATCAGATTTGTGTGAAAAATAACGAAAGTTTATTTCAAATAATATTTTTTAAATAATTGATTCTTCTAGCGTATAAATTAAAAAAAACTTAATAACAAAAAAAAATTCATGTGCGAAGCCGGAAATTTCTAATCACTTTACTTTAAATTTTTTTTTTAAATAAGACACTTAATTTTTTTTGTTAATTTTTTTTTATCAAATTATCCGAGGGATGTGTGTGCTCTTCTCTTCTTATACTGTAGAAGCTTGGAAATATCATCTTCTACTAAGAGTTATGCAAATTTCCTTTCAAGCGTGAAGGACTGCAAAACCGTTACGCGTGTAACGGACCTGTTTTTTATTTACCTCACCCTCGGATGTTCCTACTAAATACATATACATATATATGTATCTAGTTTAAAAGTTCTGAAGTCGGGATATACATTAGTTTAATAGTTCTGTGAAGTGAGGAATTTTTCTAACTTTTTCCCAATTTTATTTTTATTTTTTTAAATTCTTTCTTCAGCTATATCCATAATACTGCAAAAGCCTTAAAATGTATTATCCATTGGTTTAAAAGATATACAAATTTATGTACGACCATATCATTTGGTTGTTTGATATGCAACGTTGCCGTTGTGGTATTTTCACGGTGTCAGTGTTACCGTCGTGATTTTGAGGGAACTTCTGGGACTTTAAAGATTTTAGGCAAAAATAATATATTATGCATATTCAGAGAAAATAACTTTTTTATTTATTATTCATCAATATTGGTGGGTAATAACATACTTAAAAGTAGACGACAAAATATTGTGAGGGGTATATATATATCGGATTTTTTTTGGAATTATAAAATAAGATGTTTATTCTTTATTTATTAGTTACTAATGCACACAATTTGCCATTTAACGGAAATTTATTACGATAAATCTGTTGATTGCTTTTAGCTCTGGCTGAAAATAAAATAAATGGCTGTACAAAAATAATTATAAATACATACATGAGAATATAAACTCATATGCATTCATATGTATATACATATGTATTGTATAAAAACTTCTTACAATATTCTGTTGGAGGTGCTTTTATTTCTTTATAATTGTACATACTTGGATATACATTAGCATTTTTCCACATATGAAAATCGTTTAAATAAGAAATAAAGAAATACTAAACAAAAGAATAACGCTTAAGAAGGATTCACAAGGATTTAAATGTGGTGAAAGAGAAATACTTTTTAATGGATTTTTTTTTCATTCAAAAAGCTTTTAATATGAACACAGTAAAAGGTACTAAACACATGCACTTATTATAAATATATTTACACGCATGAATGTATCAGAAATACACACATATGCACATATATGAAATAAAGCAGAAAGGTTAAATTGTATACACGAGTAGAGGCTAAAAAAAAGAAATAAAATCAGTAACAAAAGAATAGCAGAAAAGGAAAAGAAATGGTGTATATCAAAAGAATTGATTTCTTCCTGTAAAGTTTTTAACAACCACTAAACACCTTGAACAAAAGAAATGAATGTGTTTATCCTCTTTGAATTTCTAAAAAAGTTTTCAAAGACTTACGAAGCAAATTTCTAAATGTCTTATGGCTTAAGATTAAGACATATATTCGAAATATTTTTAAATATTCGAGGGGTATTCAGTAAGTTTTAGCAAAATTTTGCAATCTAAATTGCAACATAGTGATAAATCAAAAACTGAATTTTTGAAGTCAAAACAATAATATTTTCATACAATTGATTGATAAACGCACCTCTTGAGGGAATAATATATTTTTAAATACATATTCTGTAAAATTTGAATTTTCCTTTAAGCAAACTAAATAAAGTTCTTTGAAACTATTTGACAGAGATAAAGACTTCATGCATTTAAAATAGATATTTGAAGTGCCTTAAATATCACTTTAATAATGCGAAATATGTACTAAAAACAATAAAATATGCACATAAGTTTTTAATTTTAATCCAAACAAAACATTTTGCAAAAATAAAATAACGCATTTTACGCGAGAATTTTTTAATTTTTTGAGTAAAAATACAAAAAATAAAAATGAAATAAAAAATTTCAATACATTTTGTTGTTTGAAAATTGACAAAAAATAACAACAAATTTTTTAAATTTTAAAACATGACAATTTATTGAAAATTTTCCCATTTTACCAAGTGAACAAATTGAAAATTCAGTGTGAACTGCACTGATATACTAAAATGTGATGTACAAGCAAAATAGAATTTAATAAATTTTTCTTATTTACGAATTTTAAAAAATGTATTTGTTGGTGGTCTAGCATGTTTAGAAGCGATCTATCTTAACACTATCAAAATAGTCATCAATCATTATGGAAGTATTTGTGGAAATGAGTTTTAATATGTTAAACCGCTGATAATTGTAATTGATGAAAAATTAAAATAAATTCAGTGAAGTGCGACTTTGACCCGCGCTCGAAGGGTTCCGTACGGGCAGGAGATATGTAATTCAATACGAACTATAGCCAATATAAACTATAGTTTGGCATTTTTTTCGTTTTTGGGTTTTTTTCGGTTTTAAGCGTTTTTTTTAATTTGGGGGTTTCTGAATTTATTGGCGCTTTCCGAGTTTTGGCATTTTTTCGCGTTTTGGCGATTTTTTTTTGTTTTTTAAGTTTTTTTAATTTTTGCGATTTTTATTATTTTGGCGTTTTTTTATTTTGGCGACTTTTTTTAAATTTGGCGATTTTTTTTTTAATTTTGGCGATTTTTTTTCATTTTGGCGATTTTTTTTTCACATAAACAATTATTTTGGTTATCGCGCATTTTTCGCGTTTTGGCGATTTTTTTAGGTTTTTGGCGTTTTTTTCATTTTGGCGGTTTTTTTTTTCATTTAAACGATTTTTTCGAATTTGGCGATTTATTTTAGTGCTAGAATTTTTTTTTTAATTTTGTCGATTTTTTTCGATTTGGCGATATTTTTAAATTTTTGGGGGATTTTTTTCAGGTTTTGGCGATTTTTTTCGGTTTGGCGATTTTATAATTTTCGGATTTTTTAGTTTTACCGTTTTTGAAATTTTCAAAAGTTTACCTCTTACGGTTTCCAAGATATAGCAAGTTGTCAAAATTACATAGTCAAAATTGCATTAACTGATGGACCACCCTTTAATTTAAATTTTTTAAATTTTAGTGTTAATTGTTGTAGTCTATATAAAAATACACTAATTTTACAAATTTCAAGTGTCAATATACATATGTATGTATATACAATTGTATGTATATTACATGGGACTTTAACATTTTTCGTCGCTCGCTTTGGAGCACCCTTTAATTTTTAATTCTTATGTATTTGTTGTTGTAGTAGCCAAGGTTCTACATACTCTGTCCATACATACTCTGTCAGGTCCGTAGCTCATACGGTTCCTGAGAAAATAGCGTGTGACGGACAGACGGACAGCCTAGCGAAAACAATAGGGTTCCTTTTCTCACCTTTGGTGTACGGAACCCTAAAAAATGGATTAAAAAAATAAAACTACTCTTTTTTTCATGAACAGACGTTTTTTCCTTTTATTATTTTTATATTAATTTTTTTCTAAATTTTCTTTTGATGTTGAAAGCACAAAATCCAACTCAAAATAAATACATGTTCAATCATACACCCAGCATGTGTGTGTCAAACATTTAGCCCACGTGCACGAACGAATTTAACGTCAAACATAATATTATTTTTTTATTAATACATAATATTGAAATTCTGTTGAATTTTGAATTTTTGGTAAAATATGTCGTAAAAATATCAAAGCCAAACAATGCAAAAATATGCATTTTAAACAAAATGTGCAAAAATATGCAGAAAAAAATATTAAAAAGTACAATTGAATTTCGGGCTTTACTTCCCTAGAGCCGTGTTGTTTGGTGAACTTTTTAATGAGAAATTTGTAGCAATGTCTCTACATGGCCCATTAGCTCAGTTGGTTAGAGCGTCGTGCTAATAACGCGAAGGTCGCGGGTTCGATCCCCTCATGGGCCAAGGCTAATTTCTTAAAACTCAATCTAATTTTATTATAACTAAACGATTGGTAATTGAGAAAATATGTTTAAGGGCTGAGCTAATGATGTATATGTTTAATTTATTTTTAACCCCTGACCAAAAAAGGGGAGTTATAACGTTTTAGTATGTGTCTGTGGATCTGTGTATCTGTTTATCTTTGTGTCTGTCCGTGTTCACGTACAGACCAAATGGCTGCACCAATTTTCATTTAGTTGTTTCTGTTTGAAAGGTGACTTGATCGAGAGGGTTCTTAGGATATGTTTTAAGAAAACCGGTCCAGTCGCTTAGAAGATATCACTCACATCTTTTCTAGATATATCGGGGGTTTTTAGAATTTTTTAATTTTTGTTGTTAAGTTATTACTTTAAATTTTTAAGTTTTAAGACTTGGCTGTAGCATATAATTTTTACAGTCTAACTTTATTTTTAATAAATAAAAATCATAGATAAGTAAAATAATGATTGGCCCATGAGGGGATCGAACCCGCGACCTTCGCGTTATTAGCACGACGCTCTATCCAACTGAGCTAATGGGCCCACATCAGCGTTGTCCACAAACAGAAACAGATGCAAAATGTGTGTGTAGTGGTGAGAGCACTGGGAGAAATTTGCTGGTAAATGTATTGAATAATGTTTTTGTGTACAACATTTTTTATGTTTAATTAATAACATGAACTGAAGTATGAATGAAACATTAAAAAAATCAAATATTATATAATGAAAAAGATTAAGTGGAAATAAAAAATAAGTTCAATTACGATTGATTGTTTTACGTAATGTAAAGCATTTGCTTTGTCGAAAAATTTCAATTTTAAATAATGTATGTAGCCATTAGTTGGCTGCATGTTGCGGTATTTGTATTGATTTTACAATCACGCAAAGCTTTATTATTTTTCAATTCCAAATTCTTTTTTAATTTTGTTATAAGCTTATCTCTGTCCTCCCCTGACAAACTACACATTTCTAAATGACGACTTTCATAATGACGCTTATGGCACTCAGCTTCATTAAATATGTTTAGTGAAAATAAAAAATTTTTCTCATAATATACCTTCCACATTTCAAAATAATAAAAAAATGGTTAATATGTAAACATAAAATTATTTCAAGTGTATTCAAATGCTGGAAAAAAAATCATAAAAATACTCAGTTTTTCTTCTCTTTTTCTCTAACTTGTAATCTCAACTGTGTATTTTGTTGTTGTATCATAACAAATCAAGCGACATCAACCTTCTTTCTTAAAAGTTGGCATACAACTGAATAAAATTATAACTTTTGTACTCTTTGCAGTGCGCTTCGATAACATTCCTGTTGTGTATGTGTAAATCGCGAAAATTGTTCAGCCCCCGGGGGCATTGTGTGCGCATCATTGGCCCACATTGCTTCAATTACTTTTTTCATTGCAGTTCTATAAGCAGTAATGACTTCTATTATTTGATATAATTTCATAGTCCAGCTATTCTTTCTTCCCTTGCAATTTTTGAAATTTTGTTTGGTTTTGGTTTCTTATTTGATATTTTTACAATATTAAGGGCAAAATTCCAAAATTTTTCTCTAATACTGAATTTTAAGTGAAAATTTGCCAACAACAATAAAGTTAAATATTTTGCTAACATTTTGCAATTTTTTGTGCTTGATTATTAAAGTTTTTTTTTTTTAAGAAAGCAAGGACCTCAACACTTGTTTAAGTCATGAGTGAAATTGAATTTAATGCTTATTAAACGAACTAACCATCAGCAGCAGAGTGGCGCAGTGGAAGCGTGCTGGGCCCATAACCCAGAGGTCCGAGGATCGAAACCTTGCTCTGCTATTAAAATTTTTTTATGTTTTTAAGCATCGATTTTCCTCGGCTCCCTGCAATAAACTCATAGCGATGCGCTATTTAGCAAATTACAACTGTCGTGCATCCTACTTACGCTGCAATTCTGAATAAAAAAAATGCTTGGTTTAATGTTTTCTACATATGTATGTAAAGGGTGTTTTTTAATAGAGTAACACAAGCTTAAGTCATTATAAAACAAGGAAATATATTTTTAATATCAATGGAACGAGCTTTATTGGAAAGAAAATTTTATGAAATCAATATTTAAATATGATTTTTGATATGTGGCTGCCACGGTTGGCGTGTAGAAGGCGCAATATGGAACACCAAATTTTAACAACTTTTTGCAGCACTTTTGGCTATATTTCGCTGATATCTCTTCGAATGTTGATTTCCAGGTGTCGTATTCCTTGTAGTTTCCCGACGTAGACAAGTGATTTAACATAATGCCAAAGAAAATAATCCAATGGGATTAAATCTCACAAACTTGGTGGCCAATTAATTTGGTCATTACGTGAAATTATTTTTTTTATCAAAAGTTTCTTTGAGTAACTAAACTGTAGTGCCCGCTGTGTATCATGTGGCTCCGTTCTATTTGAACCACATATCAGCAAAATTAATGCCACGCAATTGAGGTACGAAAAAATTTCGAATCTTGTTCCTATACCCTTCACCATTGACAGTAACAGTCTGACCATCTTCGTTATTGAAGACATATAGGCCAATGACTCTACCAGCCCATAAAGCGCACCAAACATTAATTTTCTGTGGATGTAATGGTGTTCCGGCAAAAGCTTGTGGATTTTTCTCACTTCAAATGCAATAATTCTGCCATTCAACTAGAAATAGGCTTCATCGGAAAATAAAATTCTTAATGGAAACAGAATGGAAGAGAACAATAATTAGTATTAAAAATGTCAACAATTTGCACGGGTTGCTGTGGTGTAAGTCAATTCATAAAGAAATATCAAAGAAAATTAAACCAAAAGAAGCTATAAGCTGTTAAATGGGTGCTCACATAAAGCAGTGATGCCAACTCAAAGTTGTGACACTTTAAAAGAAAAAACCAATTTGAGTCCAATCACAGGGGAGATGCGTAAACATCTAGTAAAAATTTTTTTTTTAATATCGGCTTATTGTAACTAAAATAAGATATAAAAATTTTTGACTCTACTGAATTTAAAAATCTATGGAAAACTGCATCTATAGTATTCGAATTATTAGTTGTGTGGGTTTTGTGGAGAATTGCTCATATGCAAGTGGAAAACGTCATATTAAACTTTTGATAAAGCTTGCGACTGGGGGTTTGCAAAATTTGTATTAAAATCTCCACCCATAATAATTGCCATGAGATGGAGATTGTTACCCAATTGTCGTGCAACAGCTTCAGTGTAAGGCAACAGTACGTAATGAAGATATATTATAATTTAATATTATAAATTCTTTATAAAGACTCTGCTATATATCTTTTAAACAAATATTTGACATTTAAAATGCTCTTTTATTTAAAAGTTTATATTTATTTTATTTATTTTATATTTTTCAACTTTTTAACAAAATTATCCCCACTGGCAACACTATTACACTTCACAAGCAATTTCTATTAAAATTCGCTTGAGTGTATTTCTATGCAGCTGTTAAGTTTGTCTGTACTTCTTCGAATGATTCGTCTGATTACACTAATACACAGTCGTTAAGCAGCTCTGGGTTGGGGAACATCTCTCGCGTCATCGTAATTATTTCTTAAGTGCGGTCAGGCTTGTGTTTGTTGTTTGGCCTTCGAGAGTTTTTCGTCTCGCTCGCACTGGTTGACTGATCTGCCACGGATAACCGTATAATCTTACGGTTTTTTGTGGAATTTCTTTAACAACCACGTTGCCTACTTCCTATGTGAAGGCATAGGTCGTGTACAGTCAGTCACAAAACCTTATAAAATACTGTTAATACCATCTTGGGCATATGGTCTACGTTACTCCGCCCATATTTGTGCAACACCATATTATGCAAATTTACTTTGCATTAATATGTTTAATAAATAAATAAATAAAATACACTAATACACTTATACATAGCTCACACCGATTTGATAACGCTCTACGATCTTACTCACAATTTGTGATTGTATTGTGAAAAAGATTTTTACCCCCTATCGTATAGATGTTAACACATCAAAAAACACCCTTTATGTGCTTCATACTCCTACCCAGTGAAAAAAAATGGAAGTCATTCTAGTGGAACTACATTTTCATTGCTTCCAAAAAATCGATATTTTTAACTTGCCGAGAGTGAGCAAAAAACCACGCAGAAGCTTATTTTAGTCACACAAAACCTTGTAACTCCTCCATAGTGTTAGAAAATACTCACCAGATTTTAAAAAAAAATAATTTTTTTAAAGAAATTTATGAAATAATTTTATTCTAAAATTTAAAAGTTAATAGCTTAAATTTACATGAAAACACTGTTTCGGGCTTAAATTCGTATAAAAAGAAACGAATTGTTAAAATATGTAACTATTTACCATTTTTCCTAGATGAAAATATTATCATAGAACACAAAAAAGGGAATTTTTCTTAATATCGCTTCCAAATCAGTGACCAGGCATCGAAAAAGAGAACTTCTTGCAATGACAACCCTATGTAAAAATCATTAGATCGGATCGAAATTTTCACTACTTCCAGATCGCAAACTCTACATATTCATGACTTTCTTGGAGTCTCTTTTTTTACTGGGTATTGAAAATAACTTCATACCTTAAGTTAGGTTTTTTTTCACAGAAGTTTATTTAAATTTTAGAAGTCAAAACATCAATACAAACAAACAAAACAAAATAATTTAATGAAATACAAAAGAAAGAGTATTTATTGTTTGTTGCTGTTGTTGTTGTTGTTGTTATTGCGGTCAGTTAATTAAAACATAATGAGGACTAAACATGAACATTTAAAGCACAGACATTTAAATAAAAAGAAAACAAATAAACTTTAAATAACAACTAATGGGCTCCCGTAATGAGCCCCAGCAATACAACAACACAAAAACAATACCTTCCCACAAAACACGTGCACACACAGATACTTTTGTTACATTTTGCTGCAGTATGTGTATTATTGCTGGCTGTGAGTGTTTGCTTGAATTGTTTGAAATGAAAATTAAATAAAACATTAGAGAACGGAGTACGAGTAGAAATAAATAAGTAGTAGAAAAAAAGCTTAATGGAATTGTTGATTTACTGTGAAAGTGCGTGTGTAATCAGCAATTCAAATCAATTTGGAATGAAGAGAATTTATTCAGTTTCCTTAAAGTAGCACTTTGAACAATTTATAGAAAATTGTAGCTGCATTTAGTAGTAAAAATATTAGAGTTGTGCTTATCAGCTCTTTTGAGTGACCGCTCTTTTCAGCTCAGCTCACTATATTGAAGTATTTCATTAAGTAATTCATTAATTTGTAGTGAACATTTTTTCAAGCATAACGAAAGAGCGGAAACCGAAGCATAAAAAGTGACAGATTAATAAAGTGTGTGTGTGTGTGGTCATACATTACAAAACAAGGTAGATGAAGTATAAAAAATAGATAAAACTAAAATAGTTTAATAAGTGGAATTTGTTAATAAATATATCAATAGACATATACTTTTTTATGTACTTGTGCGACACAAACAATTTGCTGAAAAAGGATAAGACTTGTATCGAACTCTTTCATTAGGTAATTTTAGACACAAACCTTTAATCAAACCCACTTAAATAACAAAGGTTTGTGTCCAAAACGAGCTGCTGGATGAGTTTGATAGAAAACCACATGTAATTTAAATGGGTTTGATTATAGGTTTGTGTCTAAAATGAGCTACTGAAAGTGGTCGATACAAATTAAGAAACCACTCAGTACCGAGTTCACAGCGTTCAGTGAATTGAACGGCTCACAGCGCTCAGTGAAGTGAATCGTTTAATTGAACTAGTTCGTTCATGAGCTGCACAACTCTAAAAATTATCAAATGCGTACATATGCTGCTTTTTAATTACAACATAGTGATTTTTCGTTTAGAGTAATTTTGATTAAAAGAAACAACTAACCTCTTTTACCACTTCTTTTTTTTCCTTCCTCATACATATTGTCGAACATTGTTGTAATTCTAAAACCTTCTTAGAAATAATTTAACATTTTAATCATTGAGAATATGTAGCAGGCCCTAACTATTTTTTTAAAATCTCCTTTACAATATCTTGCCATGTCAGGCTGGTGGATGCATCCATTCACTGTTTTATATCCCACTAGCTTTTTGGCAGCAGGAGAAGCTGATTAGTGTTTTTGATAGAAGAAAAAGAAATATATAAAAAAAATTACAAAGTTTAAAAAGTAAGAAAAACAAAACTAAGAACATAATAAGCTCTTTATCCCCTTCCATCGTATCGATTCGGTCGCTTATTCAGTCCCCATTTCATTTCATTCATCATCAAAGCATGTAGCCTTAAGTTTTCACTAACAACTGTTTCAAATCACTTGAGTATACAGGCCTACCAAAGGGCCTCTCGCAAGGCAGAACAACCACTTTAAGCCCCGAATGCGTGGATCGATACTGATGATCCTAACATCAATCGTTTTGTCTTAATTTTTAAAGATATGTCAATACTCAAAACTCAAACCAAAAGTAAAAAAATCACCAGACGTAAAAAATCGCCATATTAAAAAAAATTTTAAAACTAAAATAAATCGCCAAAAACCAAAGAAATCACCAAAATGAAAAAAATCGGTAAAATTAATATAAATCGCCCAAATGAAAACAAACGCCAAAAACCGAAAAAATCATCGAAACGAGAAAAGCTCTAAAGCTTAAGAAAAATCGCTAAAACCGAAAAACACAAAAAAATCTCCAAAAATAAAAAAACGCTCAAAACCGAAACAATTCTAAAAACTAAAAAAAAAATCCAAAACTATATGAGAAGGTCCATAACGAAATACAACAATATCACTTGAGCAATTTTCTTAATAAACCAGTAACTGCAATTAGGCTGAGAAGAATATAAATTGGAATTGTTTCATTTTGTTCTGAATATTTAGTTTATATATTGAGTCAGAATAAAACTATAGACCTTTAGTATGTTTTATGAAAATATTTACATAGATTTTAAGCTGTAGAATTGTATTAAGTAAAAAAAAATCAGTAAAATCAAAAAGTGGAATTGTAGCGTTTTTTTATGTACCTCGACATATATTATATAGGCTTAAGTTCATATAGTGCTCGTACGGAACGTTTCGTGCCCCAGTCAAAGACGCACTTTACTGAATCTATTAAAAAAAATTCGTTACATAAGGCATTCATTGTTAATAACTTTTTAAGTTAATTATATTGAACTTCTGCTAAAGCTTTTTTAGAACGAGCTTTAACTTTATAGTCAACGTACGCTTAAAAGAGTCAAAAACGAATTTATCGCCCACAATTAAACCTTATCAAAAGTTTAATTTACAGAAGGCCTGAAATACGGAACGCCTTTTTAGTTTTATAATCAGTATGCTTCTATACCTATTCAAAGAGGCGCGTGTGTGTGTGTGTATGTGTGTCTGAATGTGTGTTTATGTGTATTTGTTTTCTATTTAAGGGAGTGATTCGAAGGGATTTCTATTTTTATTTGCTATAAAACTTTTATATATGTATTCCTAAAGATTTTTCGTTGAGATTTACAATGACTTTTCAAATTGTTTAAAACAAAACAAAACAAAACTAAACAAAAAATGGCATGTGGAGAGCTTTCTTCTGCTTCATTCTTTGTATGAATACTGGGATCATTAGTATGGGTCCCCAAAAAAATCCACATGAAAACAAATCAATGTATTTGATAATAATGTCTAACACGCGTGCTACGGCCGGAGGGTGAATTTTTTGATATATTCTAATATTTGTATAGAAAATGTTTTAAACAAATAAAGTTTACAAATGTTTAACGTGTGGGCAATGATTTATGTATGTATGTGATTTAAGGTTCTTAATAAAAGTTTTGCTTAAAATTTAGCAAAATATAAAAAGTAATTAGACACATGAATGATTTAAAATTGGCTGTAAAAGTATTCAGTTTCGAAATATGTAAGTGTTTATATAGAAAATATTATTCACTGCAATAAATACGATTAATTAGAAAAAACAAAAATCAATTAAAAATGTAATTGAATCAATTAAACTTTTGTTTAAACATTTTTTCTTAAATAAAAGTTTAATTGACTCAATACAATTTTTAATCAAATTTGGATTTTATTTAATTAAACGGAACACTATTTTTTGTGTGTTTTCTGAAAATATGAATTTTTTCAAATCAAACTAAACTAGATATACCAAAACGTACGACACAATCGTCCGTATGCTAGATGTAAATAGTTTGATTAAGATTCCAAAAAAAAATTATTTAAACATCATAGAAAATTCCTTAAAACACAGTCACACAGTACATATTTACATAAATAATAATTCTCACATGAAATTAAAAAAAAACAGTAACAAAATCCCTTTATTAAAGCTAATAATAGAAAAAATTGGAATACCCAGTTGACCAATACTTTCGTTATTGATATCGCTTTCAAATATTTCTCGAACATTTATCGTGTAAAACTGTCGGGAGTGACACTCAAAAATTAATCGAAAAAAGTTCGCCTGTCGCTCAGTTTTGGCCCAAAAAAAATTCGCTATCGAAGTTTCGCTAGCAATATCAAAAGTGATAGAATATCGCAATAATATCGATATCCCAAAAAGGCAGCAGAAAAAATAAAAAAGTAATTTAATTTTTTTATTTTATTTATTTATTTTTTAATTTGATTTGAACATGGTACCTCAATTCTAACAGACTAACACACATCCAATTAGGCTATCGTGACAAATATTTTTCTGTTCAATTATTGGCATATTTGGGTATGTGTTTTTATTTAATTTTTAAACTTTCAGTGCTGTCATGTATCGAACTTGGTACCTTTAGACAAACAGGCTGACACACATCCATTCGGCTACATTCACACATACAAAAAACTTTCGAAAGAAATTCGATGCTCGAAGCTTTAGCGAACATTCGAATTTTCTTAGGTTAGCGAACTAATATCGAAGAATTTTGTTTCAAAATGTTTTCACTTTAGTGCGCATTCATTTTTATCGAATCTCAGGTCAAGTGGGATACCAAGAGAAAATATTACAAACACACACATACGTGCTTTATTTAATTTTTAAGTGCGTGTGTATGCATATGTGTGCCTGTAGTAGTAGCAAATTTAAGCGTTTATAGTCCCCAAAATACTAAACTGCTTTCAATAAAATATAGATTATGCCGAAAAATCTTTAAAACCATATAAATCTTTTCAAAATCGGTTCAATAATACCGGCGTAAAAGGGATTATAAAAAAATATTAAAAATCACATCGATTCGATTTGAAAGCATAAACATTTTCTACAATTAAATAAAAAAAAATTAAAGTTCTACACTGAAAGAATTTTTTTCATAAATTCCATGAGTTTCGACATTAAACCATTGAAAACAATTCAACCCATGTCACGCTTCGTTGGATTAATTAAACCAGTTTCGTTAAATTATTTTAATGAAAACTTGTAACGAAGTTTCTTAGGCTGGGGTAGAACTCAGCCATGTCCAGGACTCGTCCACAAATTTTTTTTGATTTTTGGGTCCTTGAGAGAGAAAAAAAAACACGCGAAGACTATTCAATAACAAAACTTCTTTATTATAATTTTCATTTAATTAAATGGCCGTCTAAGTGACAACTTCAACGCTCAGAAGGAGCGGTATGCGTATACACGCAGATACGCAGATAAATTCATACATAATTCAATTTATAAAAGAAACAATATAAAATATCATAAAAAAAATGTAATCGGATACAATTTAATATACAGAACGTAAAAATAATTGATTTCTCTCATAAATAAACAATTGTTGTATGATGAAAACGAGGGGCCCGCCTTTCATCGTTACAAACTACGTCAAATTTATTAAATAGTGTCATCAATGCAATGAAAGAACTTCATCGAAAGAACGAAATAAAACCACGAAATAGTTCCATTAAAAAACAACGAGATAATTTTCGACGAGATAATTTCCAACGAAATAATTTCATTAAAACAATGAAATAACTTTATTATAACAACGAAATAACTTAATTGAAACTGTACGTGTAAATAAGCATACAAAGAGTACAAGAATAATCATACAGAACTACTTTTGATGCAAGATTTGTATTGAGAACTGTTGAAATATATTTAATTTATCAGACTTTCATGACTACAATGAAATTTTTATTGAAACAACAAATACATTTCAAAGCTATAATGAAATTCTAAATTTTTATATACATTATTATATTTTTTATTTTTAAAGAATTTAATCTTTAACTAAATTGCTTTAAGGTACACACAAAAAAATAATATGAATGATTTTGTAATATTAATTAAAATATTTGTAATATCAATAAAAATATTAATTAAATTTTCACCTATAAACAATTTGATAATATCAATAAAATTTTTTCACTAAAATTAATTAATACAATTAAAACTTTAATTGAATCAATTAAATTATTAATTGAAAATATTAATTGGTGAATACTTTTTTCTGTGTATGTACTTATATTTATATGATTATTTCAACTGTAAATGTTTCTTCAATATAAAGGGGTTTCTTAATATTTAGAAAATATTGTTGTCATAAATCCAATGAAATATTGTTACGAAACTAGAATACCAACAAATTCTAATGAAATTCTTTCACAGTTTTTGTGAACAAATCACAAATCTAACGAAATTGTTTCGTTGTATTTATGAAGCAAAATTCTTTCGGTGTAATATAGAAAAAGTAAAAAATTACTGAAATTTTTAAAATTTATTTTCTATTAGTTGAATTAATCAAAGTTACATATCGTTACCTTAATATATAAAGAGCCTAACTCATAATTTTTTTGAAATCTAGTTTTTTCTATATATTTTGATGGAAAAAATGCAAAAATCTACATTTTGAAAATATAAGGAATTAGGGCCTTTCCATATTAATGTAACGATATATTTGATAATTACTTTTTCATTTGCTATAACATAATAAGCCACCCCCCCGCCCTTCCTATTAACTACTTTTATTACTTTATTTATATTATGAACCAATTTCCACCTTATGCCAATTCCTTTTCATGAATTTGATTTTAATGAAATTGAATTTTTAATGTAGTAGTATCTTGAATGAATGAACATTGCAATAACACGCTAATGAATAGCAAGAATAGTAAGTACATAACGACATTTTACAACAATTTAAATTCATTTAATTGTTTCCTTTTGCTTTGGTTTAAAATAGAATAATAATGGCTGCTGTTAAATTCTTTATAGAAATTAAATTGTTAAAAAATCTCGCACATTAGCACTTGTTTTTCTATTCAAATTGCCGCCATTAAAATCAAAACTATTTCCGCTACAGACAAGACAAAAAATTCCGATATGTGTGCTTCGAACAGGCAGGCAAGCAGGCATTCTGACTGAAAGGAAACAGTCGGTAGCTCATCTTGTGTGCTTTAATGCATTTCCGAGCCAACTGGCAAAGTCGAGCTATAACGCACACACAAACACACACACACACACACACTAATACACACATGCAAAACATAAAAGCCTTTAAAAAGATATTTCAAATCCGTTTTTCCGGAATTCCACCAACAAGTACTTAATGTCTTTTAGAGTATTACGAATATTTTTTTTGTGTAGATATTGTTTTTGCCACTTCATTCCTTTCTTTTTGGCGGTTTTTATTGTCTAGCTTCATTGTTACCACTTAATCTGCGCTAAAGGCAATTGTCGTGGCATGTTCGATACTCGCTCTCACTCTCAAGCCCATCAAAAGCCATTTAAATACTTTAGCAACTTTTGTACTTGTTTTATAGTATAAAAAAACAAAACGAAAAACTTGGGACAACTTTGAATACGCGTTCACCATGCGTGGAAAGTGAAAAATGAATTTAAAGAAAAGAACAAACTTTATTTTTTATTTTATTATTTTTATTTCGATATTTACTTTTATTTGATTGCGCTGTATGTAGTTGGTTGTGTTGTGTTGAGTGGAGCAAACAGCCAATAAATTGACAAAGTTTGACAGTTCAATTTAGGCAGTTCTTTATTGCACAAGTACGAGTAAGTGTGAGACTGGCTTTGCAGGATGCTAAAAAAATTCCACTTAGCGTGTGACTGTTAAGATTAGAAAAAAAATCTAACGCAAATATGCATTAAAATTCTCGGCAATCAAACAATTTTCAATATAGAAAGGCAAAAAGAAATCTTGTTTAAGGAAATTTTCAATAAATTGAAATTTTTAATTAAATTCATAAATTTAAAACAAAGCAGTTCACAATTTAGAATAAAAATTTAATATAATTTCTTCGAATGATTTATTACTTCAACGAAATTGTTGTAAATTTAATTTTTAAACAATTTGGTTTATCTGGTTGTTTAATTCTGAAGTCAATAAAAAAATTGCTTAGAATAATTATTTATCCAAATTAAAAAGAAAGAAAGATGGAAAAATAATATTCACTGAAATAAGCCAAGAAAAGCAAAAAAGAAGATAAATTCCAAAAATTCCATTTTCTGACACTAATTTCAGAATATCATTTCATTTTAATAAGAAAAAATTAAATGAAAAAAAATATGAAGCTATCCCAAGTATATTATTATTATTTTGAGATATTAAAAAACTTTCCAAAAAACTTTAGTCGGCGCCACAAACTAAGGCCTAATAAAATATAACGCCTAATTGAGAAGATGAAAAAAATCGTAATAAAACTAAAACACCTTAGCAAAAATTAAATAAATTCAATAAAGTGCGAGTTTTAAGGCTCAGTTAGTCGACTGTAATGTAATGTAACTGCAACGTAGGAAACAGATGATTGATATTTTTGTATGTAACAATATCGATCAGCTGTTTCCTACTGTTGCAGTTACTTTACTTTACTTTATTTTATAGTCGGCTAACTAAGCCCTTACTCTCACACGAAGGATTCCGTACGGACACTATATATCGTTACCTTAATATAAAAAAGCCCTATCTCATTATTATCTTTAAAATCGAGTGATTTGTATATTTCGATAGAAAAACACTAATGTATCCAAAAATGCAAAAATCTCGATTTCATAAAAATAACGACTCAGGCCCTTTCTATTTATATTAAGGTAACGATATATAATACTATACGAACTTTAGCCTGCATACTATATAGTTTTTGCATTTTTTCGTTAATGAGATTTTTCGGTTTTTGGCGTTTTTTTAGTTTTGGCGATTTTTTAGTTATGGCGTTTTTTTGCATTTTTTCGGTTTTGGCAATTTATTTCAGTTTTAGCGACTATTTTTAGTTTTGGCATTTTTATTTTCATTTTGGCGATTTTTCGGTTTTTTGCGATATTTTATTTTTGGTTTTTTTTTTAGTTTTGGCGATTTTTTCGGTTTTTGGCGATTTATTTTAGATTTAGAAAATTTTTAAGTGTGGC
Organism: Tachina fera; assembly: GCA_905220375.1. NCBI lineage: Eukaryota > Metazoa > Arthropoda > Insecta > Diptera > Tachinidae > Tachina > Tachina fera. Next base: position 93,213,599 of record LR999967.1, on the reverse strand, counting down.
GCTTTTTTCGTTTTGGCGGTTTTTTTTGGTTTGGCGTTTTTTTTCGTTTTGGCGTTTTTTTTGGTGTGACGTTTTTTAGTTTTGGGATTTTTTAGCTTTACCATTTTTGAAAATTTCAGGACTTTGCCTCTTACGAATTCCAAAATACAGCAAGTTGTTAAAATTACATAGTCAGTATTATATAAACTGAAAAAACACCCGTAATTTAATTTTTTTTAAATTTTAGTGTTAATAATACAATAATGCCGAGTTTTCATCGGGCATTTCATGTGTTGTCATTTTGTGGCGTCATTTTTATATGTGTACAGTGCCGTTCCCATAAAATTTTTCGATGACGCTCAATTTTGTTGTGTCATTGTGACAGAAAAGGGTCACATCCCTAAATAATCACAATACGGTATCGTTGTCTACATAAGGAACTAATTTTGACACAATGACATTTACTGTCGCTTGCTTTATCATTGTGAGACTCTGTTTTTAGTACTGTTTGTTAATTAATATTTATACAAAGTGATAATCACAAAATTATTCAATAAGAAACAAATTAAGAAAATCTAAAAACGGCAAGGAAAGTGGTGGAAAAGACAATGGCTTAATATGAGTGCCACCAAAGAATTATATTGCACTCTGCATTCCAGTAGTAACTTTTAACGATCCGACAATCGTAATTTTTGTCTATACATTTTGTCGCTTAAAATAATGAGTGTGTGATTCTAAAATTGATTTTTAACGTTAGGACGCAGCTGATATTTTTTGCTGATTTTTGTCGATAAAATTAACAGCACATAAATTATTGTCGCTTAAATAACGACACAGCTGACATTAGCCAACAGCGAATATCATTAAAAATTTTACTTTACTTTTAAAAAAAAAGTTAGTGTGCACAGTTTACAGAAGCAGGAGTTAAGATGGTTTAAAAATTTCGTGTGCATGAAGACCTAACTCCTCCAAAATTTCTGCCCTTTTTAGCATTTCTATCCCTATAAATGCTACATATACATACATACATACATATATTTCCATACAGCCTCACGAACCTCCACGAGATGAATTAGCTGTGTCGTCATGTCATGCGTCCACACAGAGAAAACAGTGCTTAATAAATACCTCATAAAATAGAACAAAGTTTATAAGAAATCTCTATGAAAAAATCTTCGCTTCTTTCTGCTGGGATACACCTTAGACTATAAACGTTTCATAGAGAAAATCTTCTTGATTCTATTAGGCAGTTTTTTCTCTGTGCAGGGCGCTTGAATTTTTCTCACACTATTCTATGCTTTTCCACTTTCTTTTTCGTTTTTCACACTTTTAAATTTTTATACCCGCACACATTTAAGATTCTTTCGGTATTTTCTCATTGTCAAAATGTCAACACGCTGACATTTCACATTTCTCACAGCTGTTTACATCAGATACGTAAACAGTTTGTATGGAAATAACACACAACGAAAAATATCGGAAATAACAAACTTTGCCATCAGTTCTCACTGTTATTTTCGCCAGATTTGTCACAAAATGCCACAGTGTGTACTCGGCCTTATTTAAAATTTATCAATTGTCGTTTTATGCTGGCAACTCCATGATCCTTATATTGTGCAGTGTTGTATTTCATTTAAATCTACAAGAGATATCAGAGAATGACAATGGGTACAAAAAAATATATACATATATACACTCAAACCTCGTTTTATGCCATTGATCCGTTCCAGAGAAAATCGCATAAATCGAATTCGCATAAAACGATGCACTAGCTCCATACTAAAATTAATGATTCGTCCCTGAATTTTGAAAAAACGCATAAATTCAAAGTAAAGCATTAAAACTCAAACAAAATCGCATAAAAAAAGTCAACAAAAAAGTAATTCATTCATGCCCGAATTTAATTCATGCCCGAAATTACGGATTTTCTTATGGAATCTTCATTTTTTTTATCGATCGTATAGTTGATTCTCCTAAGTTGAACTCCTTTCCACGAGATGTATACTTTGCACCATTTTCTAAGAGTTCGAGAATTTTAATTTTTGTCTCTAGGGATATTGTTTATCGTTTTTTTTTAATTTTTATCCATACTGTAATTTGAAAACGTACAAATAAAATATTTTTGAGCACAGAAACTTTAAAATAACAAAACTTTATAAGTTCTCACTTTAATCACTTTTACGATAAATTAATCTAAATTTTTAATACGAGTAATATTCACTAAGAAGTGAAAACAAACACTACAATAAACTATTATGTATATTTAACTTGTTGATTAAAAGGGATTTCCCCTAAGTAGAAAACTAGAATGATATTTACACTAAGTCACAGCGCGCTGCAATAAAAGTCACAAGCAGTGTTGCCACAACCAAAAAAATTTTTACATACAAAAGCGTGCACAAAAAAGAGCGTGCAAAAAAAAATTCAAAATCGCACAAATTTGAATTCGCATAAAAAAAATTCGTATAAAACGAGGTTTGAGTGTATACATATTAGTAAATTGTACCGAAAACAATTTGTACGCGCACATATTTTCTCTCAAGCAACTATGACTAAAGCCACCGATTCCAACATCAAAAGCAACTCTACTTCGTTTATGGAAAAAACTAAAATACGCCACAACTAAAAATACGTATCAAGCGCATTGACTCTCATCGTCTGAGTATGCATATACTCAAGCTATGGATTTTTAATCGGATAAAAAATGCTTGCATGATACTCGGGATATTTATTGCATGATTCGCCACGGTACATGCAAAATGGAACGGAAAGTGTGTTTTTCTGTTTGAAAACATGCTTTGTGTATGTGTGTGTGTGTAAATAAAATAGACTTGTCTACATGTACTTGAAGCCTAATAGTAGTCAGAGTATTTTTATACTCATGCGTGTGATTGTAACTCATACGGTCTATAAGTTTTAGTTGTCGTTTGTGCTGCGTAATTTAATTTTAATATAATTTTTAATTAATTTAAAAATATGTATAATGAATAATGAGTGTTTATATTAACACGCATTCGGTTTAAAATTAATGCATGTGCTTGCATATGAGCTTGTTTTTTTTATTTTTAGATGAATGTATTAAAGTCCTGCATAAGACCATTTATAAGAACTTTCAAGACATGAGAGATTTTTCAAATGATTTACTACAGCGAAGTATTCTAAAACAAACGCTAAACAACACTGTTTGCAAGGCATTTATTTAAGTTGTTTGCTTTGGCAACAGTGTTGTTTAGCGTTTGTTTTAGAATATTTCGCTGTATTAAAGCATTTGAAAAATGATATACAATTTTATTGCCAAGGTTTACTTCATGTTTAATCACCTTCAGCCCTGGCTGATCTAAGTGAATTGAAACAAGTAAGAGTGCTATATTAGGCTGTGCCGAATCTTATATACCCTTTACCAAAGTGCGTTTATGTAGTAGAGAGATACATACATAAGCACAGAGATATGCAGGTACATAGATATTAATTTTGTGAAAAAATTCATACTTTTTGTGCAATTTTTAGGTTTTAGGCATTATGTTTAATTTGGTGCTTTTTAAATTTTGGCGATTTTTTTTCATATATGCAATTTTTTTGGTATTGGCAATTTTTTCGGTTTTTGGCGTTTTTTTTAATTTTGGCGATATTTTTTCGTTTTGGCGATTTTTTTGATTTTGCCGATTTTTTTTCATATAAACGATTTTTTTTTAATTTTTGGCGATTTTTTTTCATATAGGCAATTTTTTTTTTTTGATTTGGCGATTTTATTTTGGTTTATGGCGTTTTTTTAATTTTGGCGATTTATTTTCGTTTTATCGATTTTTTTGGATTTTGGGGATTTTTTTTCATTTAGGCGATTTTTTTTTAATTTTTGTTCACATAAGCATTTTTTTTGTTGTGGCGATTTTTTTCGGTTTTTGGCGTTTTTTTTAATTTTAGCGTTTTTTTCATTTTGGTGATTTTTTTTTTGTTTTGGCAATTTTTTTAAATTTTTGGCGATTTTATAATATTCGGATTTTTTAGTTTGACCGTTTTTGAAAATTTCAAGAGTTTAACTCTTACAGTTTCCAAGATATAGCAATTTGTCAAAATTACATAGTCAAAATTTCATTAACTGATGGACCACCCTTTAATTTAAATTTTTTTAATTTTAGTGTTAATTGTTGTAGCCTATATAAAAATACACTAATTTTACAAATTTCAAGTGTCAATATGCATATGTACATACATAATACAATTGTATGTATATTACATGGGATTTTAAAAGTTTTCGTCACTCATTTTGGAACACCCTTTAATTTTTAGCTTTTATATATTTGTTGTTGTAGCGACCAAAATTCTACTTATACTGTCCAAATTTCAGACCCGTAGCTTTTACTGTTCCTGAGAAAGTAGCTTTCTTCCTAAAACATCAAATATGTTTAATTATTAGGAAAAAAGTTAAAGTTTTCCAACCCTGGAAACGTTTTTTAATTTGTTAAGTTTTTAAAATTTTTTTTCAATTATAAACACCAATTTTATTCATACCGAAGTATAAATTAAGTTAATTTAATAAAAAATAATAAAAACTTGTTTTCGGTAGTTATTTTCTATGGGTAAATTGAGTTTGAATTTTCCAGCTCAGAAACCGTCTGCTCGATTTTGCTGATTTTCAATAGCAAAATTTTTCGGAAAATTTCTGACACACCAGTCCAAGAACGAAGTCACTAGCTCTTCTGGGAAAACCGATTTCACGTATAGACAGACGGGCAGACGGACAGACGGACATCGCTTGTTCGTCTTCCCTATGCATAAGGGTCCAGAATATATATGCTTCATGTGTCTCTTATTAATATTGTAGAAATTACAAACGGAATGACAAACATATATATACCCTTTTACCATTTTTTGGTAAAGGGTATAAAAATATATGTTTAAAGCATTTTCAATTAATTATTCCATCTCCATGTTTACCGCTCTCGATTGTAATATTAATCTTAGAAAAAATCTCACCAAACTTTGGACTGTTGTGTGCATAATTAATGACATTTACCATGTGTGCAACTGAAATTTCGAAAGTTTATAATTCATGCTCCACACAATAATTGACGGTGAACTTTGGTTACTATGCAACACTTTAAATTATTAATATCAATACAGCCGCAGAAGGGATAAAGTGTTGATGTGACAGAAACAGATGAAAGCAATATTTATGTATGTTGACATGTTTTATTGCCAACCAGACGAAACATCAAACATCTCATTCTGCAAAATGTCTGCGGGACAAAAATTTAAAGAGATTCCTATGGAAAAAAAAATACACAATGAGAAGGAAAAGAAGTATGATGATAAACTTACAACACGTTAATAATGTCGAAAAATAAGGATACATTTTGCTTAAAGAAGATAAAATGCAAGGACCAAAGACAGCAGCAGCAGCAGCGGCAGCGCCAAAAACATGGAAGCATAGAAAACATGTCAATGAAAGCAACTAAATATTTTATTAAGCAGAATGCAGTAAAATAAACGAAATGTTTGCGGTTGTGATTCCATAGCAAAATGAAAAGTATCCTTAAGGAAGAACTTAAACATAAAAAAAATAAAATAAAAATAAATTCTAAATAAAAAAAGGTGCAAAACATGCGGAAATTGTATTTACGAGCAACATCATCTAGGCGAACCATTCAACGGAGTGATTGTATGGACTATGATGTGAATGATGATGATGATGATACTGATGATGGTCCATAACAATAAGTATGATGAGCCATCTCTTGGGACTTTCATTTGCTAAAGGAGGAGGATGTGGGGTGTAAAATACTTCCGTGTACTTTGCAAAGCAAACTATTTATGTATCTCTCCTCTTTCGTAAGAATACAAATACCAAAGACCAATCATGTTACATGTTAAACGTACGTGATAGAGTTCCATTATAAAAATGCCAAAAAATGCTAAATGTTTGTGTATTAAAGTTTATTTTATTCTTCTTTGCCGAGATTCAATTTAGAAAACATATGTTTTCAATTTATTTCTTATCAAGCAAAGTTTTTCTTTCAAAATTGTATTATTGCAAGCATATTGATATAAAAAATTCTAGGTTAAGAATGTTAGATGATTTGCTTTTCCCGAATTTAGTGTAATTTAATTGATTTACGAGTATCTTAAAGGACATTGCAACAACTCAAATGAGCTTGGCAATTGCTTCATTCTATTTGAAATGAATTTAGCTTCTTTGAAAGATCGAACATACTCCTGTTGCAAGGGTATATTCAAAACCTCATTTAAGGCCTATAATGTCCAAGAATTTAAGAAGTTAATTTAGTAAACCTAAAAATTACCCATAAGTTCGATGAAGTGTGGCATGGTACAATACTATTTTTTTCGGTTTGTTGTTAGTATACTTTTCACAAGCTGTATAAAATTTTCTGGAGTCTTAGAATTGTTACAAATAAAGTTTCATTAAATTTATTTAATAAATGTATTAGCAAACTGACAACATTGTTACGATTTTACATTTAAGGAAAGGACGATTTTAAATTAAACGAAAGGTCCCAGCATACATTTCTTGTCATATCCAAGCACTTTATTTACTCAACACTGACATTAACAGCTTTTAATATTGTGTATATTAAAAGCTAAATTAATTCACTGCTGGAATACCACGATGTTAACTTTGTAACACAGTACTCAACTCGACTAACTAAGCTAGACTTGCTGACAATTTCTGGATGCTGCTAACATTTTTCTAAAATCTTGGTGTTAAGTAGAAAAAGGCTAATGTTCGAGCTGAGCAGTCAGTATAATGCTAAGAACGGTGATATTAACATCATGTTACTCTTAACATTTGATAGTTTAACATTAGGTGCTACAAAGCTTTTTATAATGTGTTTATTTAATAAAGTGTTCTGATTAAATAAACATTTACTGGCGTATTCAGAAAAAATTATTTTGATTTACGAAAGGTTTAAAAAACAAATTTTGTATGGAAATTTGGTTATTATACACAGAAAAAAATACCCATGTAAAATTAACATGCCAAAAGGTTAATTCAAATTCATCAAAATAACATTAAATTTACTATGTTGTTTGTGTGTGTTGGTGGTTATTTGTTTTGTTCACATGTGAACAGCTGCAGCTGCAATACACTTTGTGCTTACTTGTGTAGGTTGTTTTTGTATTGTTGTTGTTTTTTTATTTGTAAACAGCCGACAAACTGCTGGCTGATAGGCAGTGTGCTAGTCTTGCATTCGAGGGATCGCAGGTTCGAATCTTGGATCAAGACAAAGTTTTTTTTATTTACTTTAATTTTTTTTTAACTAAAAGTTTTCAAGCCATAGCATTTTGTTCTTGTTTTAACTAAAACTAAAACTTTTCAAATAAATTATAAGAAATAATGTTAAATTATAATTTAATACAAGATGGTACACACACACTAAATGTGTATCTTAAGAATACTTAAAGTTGTTGTGGCTGCAGGGGTACACTGAAAGGAAATTCTTCATTCAGACAATGAAATTCCTTATTGTATTAATGCAAATTTTCATTAAAAGTCAGCTAATGAAGCCCTTCATTGGATCAATGAAGAATGTTTCATTGTATTTATGAAGATAATTTTGGCGGATATGTCATAAATAGAATGAAACTATTTCATTACTTAAATGAAACTTTTTTATAACTATAATGTAGTTGTTTCATTGAATTAATGAAGTTTTCACATACTATAAATGAAGTTTATTCATTAATATAAAGAAAATTTCATTAAAGTTATGATGAAATTTTCATAAATATAATGAAAAAAACAGTAACTAATAAAAATTTTCTATAAAAAACATGAAATCATATCCCTTCCAAACCACCTACTTAATAAAAAATATAAAGCTTTTTTTATTTTATTTAATATATACAAGTATACATGTACTTAATATATGTACATATGTTTGTATTTATTAAAGTAAATCATTTAAAATTTAAGGAACTCATCATTAGAGTTCAACCCAAATAATGTTTTAAGTAAGACGAAAAACTTACATGTTTATAGTAAAACTCTTAAAATGTTGTTGAGAATTACAATACACAAACATAAGTTTAAGAGAACAAAACAAAAATCTTAACAAAACAGGCATCTTTATGGGATGTTTGGCAAAAACTTCTTGTGTTTGTACAGTTGTGAGGCACGTTAATGGATAAAAAAGAGAAAGAGAGAGATATCTGGCATACAAAGAAGAATATTACATTGTATAAATGAAATGATTTCATTGCATTTATGACGATCATACTGCTTTGAAATTAAAAGGGATTAGAAAAGTAAGAAATAGAAAATATTTTTTAACAAAATAACTTTTAATTTATTTATGTTTGCAAACTTTATACAGTAAGCAGATAAAATTTGTGTAAATTGCTTATATTTGCCCCAAGTTTGTTAAAAAGAAAATTCGTTTAAACAATGTAACGATTTTCATTAATACAATGAACTATGAAGAACACATGGAGAGCAGAGATTGAAAGATTTCATGTATACAATGTAATTGTTCATTGTATTAATGAAAAGTTTCATTAATATAATGCAGAGCATTTAATGAAACCGTTTCATTCTCTGAATGAATGATTTTCCTTTCAGTGTAAGCACGTTGACTACCACGCGATTAGTTTCGAGTTCAAATCTTGGCCGGGGGAAAGCCAATTTAATTTATATACAAACATTTTTCTGATGTCTATGTCAACCACAAGTAATTTATGTAATTAATAAAATACAATTACTACATTAAACTAAATTCATGTTGATCTAACTTGAAATAACTTTGATTCAACATGATTCTTCATTTTGATTTTAACAGTACTTAAATGTTAATTCAACTTGAAATAAAGTTATTTCAAAAGGAAATTTTTTTATGGACAATTATTATACATCATGTTAAATTAACATGAAACACACATGAAGCTAAATCATTGCCAAAAAATTTTAAATTAACCCTATTTTTAACGATTCTACATTGTTTTTTTTCTGTGTGTAAACGTTTTGTAAACTTAAGTTATTTTTTTTCTGAATAAGGGCTCTAAGGCTTATACATTTATTTTAATGTAATTTCGAACTCGCAAAAACAACGTTCTTAACAGGTAAAACGTAACAAATTTTTTTATGTTTGTATAACATAATTAGTTTCGAAGAATAATGAATTCGTTACTGATAAAGAACCAATTAAAATTTATGTGTTAACACCTATACGGTAATATCATTCCAGTGTAAGCCCTTGTACTAGCGCCACTCATTTATTTTAGTGGCATTTTCATATAACTAGACTACGTGATGAGAGTACATCAATGATATCGAGTTCCTATGAAGGTGAAGGTTCGGTTGTTCGGTTCGGTTCCGCACACCACATTTGAAAAGGAACCCTATTACTTTCGCTACAATATCTGTTTACCTGTCTGTCAGAGGCCGTTTTTTCGAGAATCTTAATTGCTACAACAACAAACATATGACAGCTACAAAATAGAGCAACGAAAAATATTGAAATCCTAATGTAATATACAAACAATTATATATATAATGGGTGATTTTTTAAGAACTATCGGAAATTAAAAAAAAAGAAAACACACAAAATTCAGAAAAATGCATGAAATATTTATTTGGATTGATAGTTGGGTCGATATAATTTAATGTTTGAAGATTATTTCATGCAAATGTTGGCCGCGGCTGCGCCTCAAATGGTCCATCCGCTTAGTCCAATTTTGGCATACTCTTTCCAACATTTCGGCCGGTATCTCACGAATAATGTTGGCAATGTTGGCTTCCAGTGCGTCAATCGAAGCGGGCTTGTCGCTATAGACATTAGCCTTAACATAGCCCCACAAAAAATAGTCTAGAGGCGTTAAATCGCACGATCTGGGCGGCCAATTGACTGGTCCCAAGCGTGAAATAAACTGTTCACCGAACTCGCCTCTCAATTGGTCCATTGTTTCGCGTGCTGTGTGGCATGTGGCACCGTCTTGTTGAAACCACATGTCATGCAAGTCAAGCTCTTCCATTTTGGGCAAAAAAAAGTTTGTTATCATTGCACGGTAGCGCTCACCATTCACAGTAACGTTGTGATTCGCATCATCTTTGAAGAAATACGGCCCAATGATGCCGCCAGCCCATAATCCGCACCAAACGGTTGTTTTTTGTGGATGCATTGGTAGCTCTTGCAATGCTTCTGGCTGCTCTTCACTCCAAATACGGCAGTTTTGCTTGTTCACGTATCCATTCAACCAGAAATGAGCCTCGTCGCTGAACACAATTCTTCGATAAATTCTTCGATGCGTGCTCTTAACAGAGCACGCATTTTGGTAATAAAATTCAATAATTTGCAAGCGTTGTTCGTTTGTAAGACGATTCATGATTAAATTATAGACCAAACTGAAGATGTTTGACAGTGACACAAGATACAAAACGTGCGCGAGCTGTCAAAACTAGTGTTGCCAAAAAGATAATAGCAAAAAAATCACTCAGGTATTCTACCAGTTAATGTAATTTTGACAATGTAATTTTGACAACTTGCTGTATCTTGGAAACTGTAAGAAAAAAATATCAAACAAATAATCGTTGAAATGCAAAAAAAAATCAGCACAAGTAAAAAGGTCGCTAAGAAACTAAAAAAATCGACTAAGACCTTAAAGAAGAAGACTTAAGACTTAATACCGAAATCCCAAAAAATCGCCAAAACGGAAAAAACACCAAAAATAAAACGCCAAATCAAAAAAGCGCCAAAACTAAAAAAAATATAAAACTAAAAAAACAGAAACAGAAAAAATCGGCAAAGCAAAAAGAAAAAGCGCTAAAACTAACAACCACCAAAGGGAAAATTTTTTTAAATGCTCACGTACAACAACGTGATTCTTGGGCTATTTGACCAAAAGAGACTTTGCTAGCGTCGCTTGCACAAATAGCCTAAGAAACAGAAAAGAGATCCTTTAAAACGATTAGCACCCTTTTTTAAACGATTTCAAAAAAGGAGGTTAACAATTCGTCTCTATTTTTTTTAGGTGTGGAGCTTCATAACTCCGTACAACTGAAACCGATAGTAAAATTTTTTTTGTTGTCTGAGAGGGTTTAGCTTTTCATCGGTCCTATTCTAAAAAAGTGGATGGGGACACACCCACAATTTTTTTAACTTGATTTTAAAATCTTTTACTTATTTGATTGCTGAAAATTTGTCAAACACCTTTGGATCTTGTAATTTACACAATTTAAAACTTGAAAAAGTGGGCGGGGCTACGCCCATTAAAATGTGTTATATCATTTCACGTGGTTCTACTTAACAGATTTCTACGAAACTTACCACACACCTTAAACTCTAAAATATACATATTCTTTTAAAAAAATGGGCGGGGTCGCGCCCATTAAAATTTAATATAATATTTCACAGGCTTCTATTTCTCTGTTTTTATGAAACTTGGCATACAGCCTAAGCTTAAATAAAGACACAATCTTGTGTTCAAAAAAGTAGGCGGGGCACGCCTATTAAATTTTACTATAATATTTCATGTCCTTGTACTTAACCAATACTTAAGAAACTTGGCACACACCTTGAACTCTTAAAAATACACAATCTTATTTAAAAAAAAAGTGGGCGTATTAATGGTTTATGTAACTATCCTTTGAGAAGAGCGAAAAATCTCCTCTCATTTACCTATCCTAACCAAAGAAGAAATACGTCTCGAAATTGACGTTCAAAAAGCCGGCATAAAACTTAACCGCTTAAGATAATAAGCTTGTTTCCCATATCGTAATTTATTTTTGATATTTTCGATATAGATATGTATTGGAAAAGAGTACATACATATTTATATAAAATTCGTTACAGTTTATTTTGGCTACTGACTTGTTTGTCATATGTATACCTTTACATTTAAATAAACTGTCAATAAAATGCATTTACTCTCGGGCTATAAAAATTATGAACAACCAGCTCAGCTGGCTTTAATCCAGATAGTAAAGAACTGCTGCGTGCTCTTGTGAGCGATTTGATTTGTATGTTGAAAAACTTTTATGCTGAAAAATTTATTCAACCGTCATAAAATTGCACGAAGAAAAATAAAAAGAAAAGAAACAAAATGTTAAATAAAAGATTTTAATACTTTATCAGAATTTAGCCAGTTGAGTTCACAAATGCTGTTACATCTACTTTATAGGAAGAAAAAAAAAACGGGTGTATGTGTGCTGGCACACACTCCACATAAGTAAGTAAGTATGAGTGAACTGACGTGCGCTCAGTCAGTTCATTTTGGCAGTTATTCCGAGAGTTTGGTGGGTCAGTAGCATTTGTTACCAACAAAAATACAGATTGTTTTTAACTATTAAGTGGCAGTTCAGCAGAAAATTAATATTTGGTTTTTTATTACTTTTGGTTTAAATTTTTCTATACCTTTCTATTTTTAGCTTGAAAAATCAAGCCTCTGCTATCAAACAATCATCAATAATTATCCTATTTGATTAAAATGCCTTTTCTGATTGGCAGTTTAAGAATATCTGGTATTAAATCTTAAAACTTTTATGTTTAAACTCCTGCTGTGTATTTGGCAGTAAATTTTCCTTTCTTAAAAAAATTTAGATGAAAAAAAAAAACACTTCTGTATATTTTATTTTACTACTCGTATTAAATCTTTTTCTCCCCATTATTTTGCTTGTTTTTTATATGTGCATGCACGCACACACTTGCAAACAATATAAAAGTAAAATTTTATTTTATAGTCGTTAAAGTTTTTCACTGTGTTTGGCTTTGGCACATTTTTTCTTTCAGGCGAATTTTTATGAAATTTTAAGTAGTCGTAAACTGAAACACTTGATGAGACATTAATCGACGTTTATTTTATACTATTACCCATACAAACACATTTGCTAGCCGCTACAGGGAACACACATGTACACAAACTTAAAATGGCTGATTTTCATTTCCTTTCAGAATCATAAAATGTCGGCTTATGCATGTGTGTGTGAAAGAGTTGCATTTTTCAACATATGGCGCAAACTTTTATTTTCAATCAGTTTAATATATTTGCCAATTTAAAATACATAAAGATATTTTAATGGACAAAATGTTCCAAAAATATTTTGTGATCCCAAAATTTATCAACAGTTTGTAATTTTATAGCTGTATGCGTGCTATTAAATTGGTTATTAGCTTCTTAGTAAAATATTACATTTAATTTCTAGTGTCCGCCCGAAGTCACTTTTCACATCGAAATTCAAAGTTCGGCAAAATTTTCTAAGGCGAAATTTACTTCTTAAATTAAAAAAGAAAAAGAAACTTTGATTTTTTTTTTAAAAAACTTCTTTTATTAGATATTACTATCTTTAGGAAAGGGATGGTGATAGAGAAGACCCACCACCACTCTGGTGAAGGAATAGATAGAGGAACGCTTCATTCTTTTACATCTCTGCTTTTTCTAGGGTGTTTCTTATAATGCAGTGTTGCAGCGCCACTGGTGTCAATGAGCCATATTATATTTTTAAAGTTGTGTTTACTAGCCATTTTTTATTGGTTATTTTACTTTGCCGATGATACTGCTACATAATACTGACGAAAGAGGGCGCTATGATATTATATTAGGATTAGTATGCGCTGAAGCTGGTATAGTTAATTGACAAGTGTGTATTCAGTAGAAATTTTCCTTTAACGATTGAAACAAATGGACACTAATGCACATCAGAAAAATTTCTGGTGTTGTTAATTAATAACTGGCGGAGAGAATGCCTTTGCACCCAGGACCTTGTAGTCAACGTTCTAACAAACAACTTATTAAGCAGAAAAAATAGTTTGTTGCTAAAAAAATCTTAACTATAAGAAACAACGAATCATAATTTTATTTGCCACAAGGAAAAATCATTATATATAGAGATATATTGATTCTACATAAATTGAAAATTTACCACTAGACAAAAAATCTATGAGAATGCGCCACTAACTTTTGTTATAAAGGATCTTCCAATAAGGAAATCAAAACTTTAACAGTGGAAAGCGGTAGCATTGCTTAAGCTACGGCTGTCATTTTATTCAGTCGCCTTTTTTAGGGTTCCGTACACCAAAGGTGAAAAAGGAACCCTATTGTTTTCGCTACGCTGTCCATCTGTCCGTCACACGGTATTTTCTCAGGAACCGTAAGAGCTACGGATCTGAAATTTGGACAGAGTATGTAGAACCTTGGCCACTACAACAACAAATACATGAGAATTAGAAATTAAAGGGTGCTCCAAAACGAGCGACGAAAAATGTTAAAATCCCATGTTATATACATACAATTGTATGACCATTTGTATATTGACACTTGAAATTTGTAAAATTAGTGTATTTTTATATAGACTACAACAATAAACATTAAAATATTAAAAAATTTAAATTAAAGGGTGGTCCATCAGTTAATGCAATTTTGACTATGTAATTTTGAGAACTTGCTATATCTTGGAAACCGTAAGAGGTAAACTCTTGAAATTTTCAAAAACGGTAAAACTAAAAAATCCGAAAATTATAAAATCGCCAAACCGAAAAAAATCGACAAAATTAAAAAAAAATTCTAGCACTAAAATAAATCGCCAAATTCGAAAAAATCGTTTAAATGAAAAAAAATCTCCAAAATGAAAAAAACGCCAAAAATCGACAAAACGCAAAAAATTCGCCAAAACCAAAATAATTCTTTGTGAACAAAATCGCAAAAATTAAAAAAAAATCGCCAAAACGAAAAAAATCGCCATAACGAAAAAAAATCGCCAAAATTTAATATAAACGCCAAAAACCGAAAAAAAGAGCCAAAACTAAGAAAATCGCCAAAACCACAAAAAAATCACTTATATGAAAAAAATCGCTAACATTAAAAAAATCGCCAAAGTAAAAAAATCGCCAAAATAAAAAAAACGTCAAAATAATAAAAATCGCAAAAACTAAAAACAAATTGAAAAACCAAAAAAAAATCGTCAAAACGAGAAAAAAAGTGCCAAAACTCAGAAAGCGCCAATAAATTCAAAAAACCCCCAAACTAAAAAAACGCTTAAAACCGAAAAAACCCAAAAACGATAAAAATGCCAAAACTATAGTTTATAGTGGCTAAAGTTCGTATTGAATTACATATCTCGTGCCCGTACGGAACCCTTCGTGCGCGTGTCAATGTCGCACTTCACTGAATTTATTTACCGTTTAAGGACATAGCATTCAACAACAACAATTGGTCAGGGCTGTTTAGTCGCTCGCTCACTATTAAAGAATTAGTTTTTCTTCCTGGACATAAGTTGCTTGATAACTTCGAAACATTTTTCTTTCTTTTTGAGTTCTTGAGTGTATGAGAAACTTGAAAAATCTACATACCTCTTTAGCTTTCTCACTGTTTATTTCTCTCTCCCTCTTTCTGTCTCTCTTCTACAAAAGAAGGACAAAAAAAAACTAAACAAATCTGTTACAGAAGGCAGAGCTGACAACTGAAAAATAGCAAGACTAAAAAAAAAATTGATATAAAAAGAGAGTCCAAAAATGATCAAAATGCTTGATGTCAAAACATTGTATGTATGCTGGGTAACCCGTCAAGCATTAATTTTTAATTTGCTGACGTACTATTAACATCATATAAATATCAATAGTGGAAAATTAATATTTGTTTAATTTTTTATACTTTAAATCTGAAAGGTAAAAAGCTTGATGTTGATTTTTATAAACTTCCAATAAAAATATTGCGGTCACTGTATTCAGCACAATTAACAACCCAAATTATGGGCAATACATTCAGTTACATAAGTGTGACTTTGACTCGCACACGTAGGGTTCCGTATGGACACTAGATATGTAATACTATACAAATTTTGATTTTTTTTTTCTTTTTTGAGATTTTTTTTTGGTTCTTGATGTTTTTAGTTTTTTTGCATTTTTTCAGTTTGGCGGTTTATTTTAGTTTTAACGATTTATTTTAGTCTTAATGCTTTTCTTAAATTTTTTTTTGTGATTTTTTTGGGTATTTGGCAATGAAAATTGCAAACAAGTTTACCGCTGGTTTCTTGTTGGCAACAAATGCCCCAAATACAAGAAGAAGTACCCACGCGTAAGACTCAGAACACCTTCTTGGTGCAGGCAGGAGAAGCAGCAAAATGTTTTTTGTTTCTTGTTTACCAAACCAAATTCAAAAACCATTAATTTGAAGGATTTCCAGAATCTCTGGCGAAAGAAGGAAGAACAAAAGACCTACCCGGCAATGACAATTAGTGTAAAAAAGATATGAGGATGGAATGGAGCCAGCATGCCTTCTATATCCAAAAGAATTAGTACAGAGACCTTCTAGAAGGCATCCATACTCCTGATTCAATTAAACTTTTGTTTAAAAATTTAATTTTATTAAAATAAAAATTTAATTGATTCAAACAAAATTTTTAATTTATTTTTGGATTTTTCTTATACTTATATGCCACATGAAAATATTAGGTAGGATCATAAAAAAATTCTGACGGATGGATGGATGATGACGATGGATTTTTTTAAAATATATTTTCTAAAGCTTAGTACCTAATACCTGTTCGAATTGCTTATTAATTTCTTTAGAATTAAACCATCGTCGGACTATGTATGTTATTGTTGATCAATTTCGATATTATTATCATTTTTATTTTATTTTTGGGATCTCTTTAAACGCTGAATTTGCATGATCCCGCCTAAGATTTATTTAGACGCTCCTAAACATGAGCTTAAATTCATAATGTGCGTAATAATGAATCAAGAGATACGACGACGATCTCATTCCCATACGTAGCAAGTTTTAATTTTATTTAATTTTTAAGTTGTAACTTCAAGTAAGTTATAAATACGAGTAATCTTCTTTTCTAAAAAGAGTCATTATGCGATAGCATCTATTGTTATTGAAATAAGTTATGTAACATTTTTAAACATAAATTCGCCAAAAGCTAATAATATTAAAAGACACAATATGTAGCTGCTCACACATGTTAATTTTTTTAATCAAGTTTAATCAAATGCAAATTTATTTTTGTATGCTATCTATCGGTGGCTTTTCGTTTTATGTATTTACAAAAATTAGCAATACTAATTTATGATTTATGATCGTTATCTATTGTTCTCGAATAAAGGATTAACATTATTCATGTAGTGAATAAAATTATTAATGAATACATTAAGAGTTCAATGTGAAACGAGTTTTGCATATTAATGCATAGAGACAATGATAATTGGGGCTTGATTAAAAAATTGTCTTTAAATAAATAATTAAAGCATACTCAAAACTCTTTTGTATAAAATAACGTTTAATACTGTTCAAGAGTCACTCACTGGTTAGTCGCTCGTCAAACGATTGTCTAATGAGATATAATATATGTTCGTAATTGCCGCAGCAACAATATCACACAAACGATATTCGAACAGAATTGTGCCCTTAATTATGAAAGTGGTATAAGTCATATATTTCTCTGGGCGAGCATTTGACAAATTAAAAATTATTTTTATATTATACAGCACTTTAATTTCGAGTTATACTAGTCTCGATTAATTTAAATTTATTTAATATATAGTAAATATTTATTAAAGTTTTTCAAAGATTTATTTGCTATTTCGAAGCAAAAATGCTCAAATGACTTAGACCTCTTTTATAATTAAGGGCACATATGTATATTCTCAACGTTTCAACAGTTAGAGCGTTAAGCAGTTATGAGCCGCTTAACGTGGCGAAACAATATGATTGGCATTTGTTTCGCATGGAATTTAGAACAAACATATAGGGTGTGTTTACTTACGTTCAAAGTTGTATTATACTCGCAGTTTCAAACAATATTTTACATGTCAAAGTTTTTTGTATGAAATATTTGATATTGCTCAACATTTTCCATAAATTTCAATAAATCACTGGGATGAAGTGAATTTGCTCAAAGTAATTGAGCAATTTTTTTAGGTTTATAAAAACTTTTCGACTCTAAGCAGTCATGTATGTACTTGTTGTTCTCTAGAAGAAGAGAGAAGATACGTTGGTAATGCACTCAAGCTAATTCAGCTTCGGGTATTCTATAATTGCCAACTATTTATTGGATATAAATATATACTTGGTCCTACTCAATAAATTGTTGTGTGAAACCTTTAACTTTTTAAAATTAATAACCCTGGTTTTAAATTAGTGTTTTTACTAGAAAACAGCATTGAAGGCAAAATTTTGTTCGATAGGGATTTCATTGCTCATTCGTGCTCCATGTTCGGCAGATAGCTAAGAGCCATAAAATTTAGTATAGCTCATAGCATAAGTAAACATGATATCATTAGGGAATTCACAATGAGTATCCTAAAATTTTAATGGTGCAAAATTGTAACATTTAGGAAATTTATTATTCGACATATTTCTAATTGTATAAAGGTGTAGAAAAATAAAATAGATTCATATCGAATATAAATTATTTGCTGGGTTTTGTATGAGTTTCTAATCCTACTAGCTATGCTTATTTTTGTTTTGTGATTTTCAAAAATATTATTATTTGTGAATTCTCAAATAGTTCTTGAAAGTCTGTGCATAAGATAAGAGGTTTGTGACTATTCAAAATGTGTGGTTGAAGTCTACTGATGATTTGTTACAGCAACAATGAAATGCATATAGACCAAGCTGAACCACCAGCAAATAGATTTCAAATTAAAAAGGTGCAAAATTGTGTTATCTTAAAATTTTCATTTTAAGCAGACATCCATATAATTTCAAGTTTTGGCGCTTTTTTAGTTTTAAAACTTTTTTCTCGTTTTGGTATTTTTTTTTTTTTGGTTTTTGGTTTTTTTTTGAATTTGGCGATTTTTTTTCATATAGGCGATTTATTTTAGATTTGGAGATTTTTTCGGTTTTTGGAGATTTTTTCATTTTTGCCATTTTTTTTATTTTGGCGATTTTTTTAGTTCTGTAGATTTTTTCGGTTTTTGGCGTGTTTTTCATTTAGACGATTTTTTATTTTTGGCGATTTTTTTTCATTACGGCAATTTTTTTTAGATTTTTTTTTAGTTTTGGCTCTTTTTTCGCGTTTTGGCGATTTTTTTCTGTTTTTGGCGTTTTTTATTTTGGCGTTTTTTTCGTTTTGGCGATCAGTTTTAGTGGTAAACATTTTTTTAATTTTTGGCAATTTTTTTCGTTTTGGCGATTTTTTTTTCAAGTTTTTGCGATTTTTTTCGGTTTGGAGATTTTATAATTTTGGAATTTTTTAGTTAAACCGTTTTTGAAAATTCTAAAAGTTTGCCTATTATTACAGTTTCCAAGATACAAGAAATTGTCAAAATTACATAGTCAAAATTGCATTAACTGATAGAACACCCTTTAATTAAAATTTTTTTAAATTTGAGTGTTAATTGTTGTAGTCTATATAAAAATACACCAATTTTGCAAATTTAAAGTGCATATATATTGTAAATATTTATAGTACATGAGATTTTAACATTTTTCGTTGCTCGTTTTGGAACACCCTTTAATTTTTAACTCTCATGTATTTGGTTTATTATAGCGGCCAATGTTCTACATACTCTGTCTAAATTTCAGGTCCGTAGCTCTTACGGTTTCTGAGAAAATAGCCTGTGACGGACAGACGGACAGCGTAGCGAAAACAATAGGGTCCTTTTCACACAGAAAAAATTATTCTTGAATTTTTTTCACTTAAGTTATTGCTTAGAAAAAATAATATTTTTTATTAATATTTTAATTGAATATATGTTTATTTTAATTGAATTTACTGCTCTATCAAAAAAGTGTTATCAACAGAGTTTAACTCAGAATAGTATGATATGGTTAACAATTATTGTATGTAAATATTATAATTTTTCTTTTTATGTGTAAAAATCGAGCTGTTTTTTATAGTATGCCACATTGTTTTGAAAAAATATTTTCAATTAAATTACCCAATTAATCTTTTAATTGGTTTTGAACTAAAAACTAAAAAACTACTCAGCTTATATATTTTTTTGATTCATAGTAATTTTGACATGCGTGGAATAAAAATAAAATATTAAAAAAAAACAGAAATTCATTTTGTTCCCTTATTTCAAAGTCGTCGTCCATACAGTGAAACATTTGCTGCAAAACATTTGAGTTTGTTGACGAGAGGGGAAAGAGGAAATGCAAAGGGTACTTTGTTTCGTGTACACGAAGTTCTTGTTAAGTAAGTCTTTCTCGCCTCATTCTTATGAAAAATATATGAGAAAATGTATTAACCTGCAAAACAAAAACTTCACAATGTGCACACGAATGCAGTTTCAAAAGAGAAAACAAAAATGTTTTGCAGCAAATGTTTCACTGTATGGACGATGACTTAACAATCAGATCATAATAAGAAACACAAGCTTATAGAGTCCATAGAGTCTATAATATAGACCAAATGTAAATGGTAATCTTAGTATATTGCCGATATTTGGGGTCCGATGCAAATGGTCTTGCGTAAGTATGTATGTATGTATGTATATGTAGTATATGGAAAATATTGTAGCCTTTCTTTAAAATCCAATCACAAAATTCACACACAATTCAAAGCACGGCTACGATATTCTGCATTTACCTTTACGCAAGACTCTCAAACAACGAATATTTCCATTGTACTTTTGTGCAACCTTCGACATTCAAAAGCCAGTTAGGTTTTTGGTCCAATACACAAATACTTAAATTTTTTATACATACATACATACATACATACATACATACATATTTACATAACATAATTTTTTATAAATTTTTTTATACTATTTGATTTTTTCTATATGTCAATTACTATTTTAATAGAATCTTTAAAACATTTTAAGTAAGTTTTTAATTCAATTTTAAAAATATTTCAATTAAATTTTTAATTAAATATTTAAAAATATCTCAATTAAATTTTAATTGATTCTTTAAAAGACTATCAATTAAATTTTTAGTTAATATAATATTTTTTTAATTGAAAATATCAAAAAAAATTTTAATTAAAATGGATGAGTTAATACTACAATTTTCGTGATTGGTTGAAAACTAATTAATTTTTTAACTGAATCTTTGTTTTTTTAATTGAATCTTGTTTTTACTTTTTTCTGTGCATCTTTGGTTTATGGAACTCTGAAAATTAATTAATACTAAAAAATCATTTATAAAACAAGCTTTTATTTAAATGCTCTAAAAAGAAGAAAACAAAAACCTTTAAATTAAATCAAACCCATCAATTTATTACGTGATATTGGAGCTGGCCGCGGGATTTCAGTTTAAGAAAAAATAAAGTTATAAATCGCGACAAGATACAAAATCTTATAAATTATATGACATAATAAATTGATGGGTTTGAATTAATTTCAAGTTCTTTTTTTCTTCTCTTAATTTTAAAGCATTTAAATAAGAGCTTGTTAAAAAAAACATTCCCTGTGTATTAATTTATGACGTTAGCTATTCAGAACAGGGATGGAATTTAAAATTTTAAAATTGTACCAAAAATTTCAAAACATGAACTTTTTTTACCTTAATTGTACTAAAATATTTTTAGTTAAAACTATTTTTGTTAAAATAATCGTCGGTAGCCGAAGCATTTTTACAAATTTTCTTCGGATGTTAAAGCATATTCTTCACATGTTTAAGTTGAAATTAAGAATATATGTTAAAGTATCAAATGTTTAGAGTACCACGATGTTAACATCACTGTTATTAGCATAATACTGATAATCTGATAATAATCACTCTTTTTCTACTTAATATAAAGATTCAAGAAGAATGTTAGCAACATTTATAAGTTCTCAGCATGTCTAGCTTAGTCAGTGGAGTATTGTTGAGTATTGTGTCACAAAGTTAACATCGTGGTATAATAGCGGTGACTTCATTTAGCCTTGTGTATATTAAAAGCTGTTAATATCATTGTTGAGTAAATAAAATACTTCGATATGACGAGAATTGTGTGCTGATAATTTTTAATTAATTTATAGTTTTCCAACCTACAAAATCAACGTTTTTAAAATGTTAAAATGTAACAATGTAGTCATTTTGGTAATAAGCTCTAAACTTAAAATTTTTTTAATGCAATTTGATTTGAAATTTTTTTTCATAATTTTTTTTAAAGCATATTCTTCACATGTTTAAGTTGAAATTAAGAATATTCAAATTAAAAGCCTCTACTCTAGCATCCGAATTTAAAGGAATAATTATTTAGAATAGGACGGGTTCACATTTTTGATTTTCTCGTTGAGTCTTACTTTCACAACACTGTTTTCAAATGAGAAGAATATGAGTATCATATTGACATTTACTCAATTTTAAGTTTTGGACAATTCAAAGATTCCTGCAATGTATTAAATTAACAATTGGTGTACTAGTGTACTTTTCAAGTTTGAATAGTACCAAAAGAAGTACAAGTGTACCAATTTTGCCATCCCTGATTCAGAAGAACTTTTGCGTCTGGCAGTTGTCAACGGTTTTGCCATACTTACGAACTCATTTTGCCACATGCCACTGCATTCGTTGTTCCAAGATGCAAAAATATTCATCACATGAAAATTACATCTAATATTTTTTTTTAAGAAAAACAACAGAGATTCACAGTTTATAACATATTTTATTTTTTATTATATAATTCGATTGATTTCAGTTGTTTAATTTTTACTTGTCATTTATTTTGTTTGTCTTATCTTAAATCAATATACATATAATTAAATATTTTCATAACATATACATACACGACGCGACGTTGATAAGAAGGTTAAACATATGATTGATGATTACTTAACTTAATGTATGTTTTTTTTACTCTTAATTATGAATACATACATTCTTAAGATAAAAAAAAAACTAAAACTATGATAATAACACAACATTAACTTTAATGTAACACGAAGAAAAAAGAAGGAGATGGGAATGGGGGAGAGTGAAAAAAAATTTACAAACGCTTATGCATTCCAAAAAATGTTTATCGTTGATCGAATTAATTAAAATGAACAACACATTAAATAGATTATTTCTATCATTTGTATTCATTCCATTAATGTCTTTTTACTAAACGTTCTTTGAATTGAAGAATTTTTTTCAGGCCACTAATGCCCTGTAAGACAAGCTAACATTATTATTATTTAGAAGAAAAATAATCAATTTTCTTAAGAGTTTAAGGTTAAAATTTTCCACGTATCTTAAGTTTGTTTATCCCCAACCTTTTCATAATGAATAAGTGTTAAACAATTTTTCATTTATATTCTTCTTATTATACGAGTAGCTGTAATTTCCAGAAATGGATTTTATGTTATACCTGAAAGAGATGTTATTGTGATCAAACTTTCACTCACGTAGTGTTTAACAGTGTGTGGTTAAAAGCTCTTACTATGGGTGTTGAGTAAATAAAGTATTTTGAACTAATATAAATTGTACAATGCTGACTTTTAATTTATAGAAAATAGTTGTTTCTACAAAAATAACGTTTTCAAAAGGTGACTGGATTTGGCCAAGAATTGCTAAAGAGCTAAATACTTCAAGTTTTGGCTGGGCGAGTCAACTTAACTACAACACTCACTTTTCTGGTGTTAGTTAAATAATTAATAATTTAAAATAACTGTATTAAATTAAATTCATGTTGTTAGTCAAATTCATTTTGTTTCAACTTGAAATAACTTTGATTCAACATGATTCTTCATTTTAATGTAACAGTACTGAAATGTTAAGTCAACATGAAATATAATTATTTCTTAGTGTTCATTTAAGAATTTTTACAATTTAATTTTTAAATAATCCTATATTATTGCTTTAATTGCTAATGCAGATCATCAGGGCACCGTTACTCTAAACTTTCTTAGAACAATTAGACACATTAAGTTAATTTCCATTTAAACAAATAAAAAATGTTCTTTGAAGACTACCGTAAATCATGTTAAATTAACATGAAACACATATGAAGCTAAATCTCTAGTGGAAAATGTTCAAATAACCCTGTTAACATAGATTTTCGTATCATATTTTTCTGTGTGTGAAAACGGGTAAACAAAATTCAAAATTTTTAATATCCTTTAGGACAATATTCAATATTTTGAAGTGGTTGATTATTCATTGTTTGTTCTTATCGCTCGTCTTATTAGTATTTAGAAAAATACTAACACTAATAAATACTTTTAAGGTAGAAGAGCTGAAATGTCTTAAACCGTGATCACAGTCACTGTTTATGTTCACTGCAACTCATCTTATAAGATTTTATCAAAATATTAGAACTGCTATAACCAAAATACTGTTAAACTGTCTTCACGGGATCGCTCATCTCTAATTTTCACATATGAAGGTTAAGTTAGGTTAGTGTACTGCTGGTAAGGAAGGGCGAAATTTAGAGTCCAGCACACTTGTGTCCAATACAATAATCCCTTTGGGCTACCTGTGAGTTGAAGAGAAGATATTAAGAGAGGGCAATAGAGAAGACAGGTGGTGAAGGAAGATATAGAGGAAAGTTTCATTCTTTCACAAATCTGCGTTTTTGCACGTTTTTTAATAATGTAGAGTTGCAACGTCTGCTGGTGTCAAATGAGGCGTATTAAATTTTGAAGCTGTGCTTAGTAGCCATTTTATTAGTTATTTTACTTCGCTGATGATTCTGCTACACAACGAAAGGCGGCTGCTCCAGTGTTACATTAGGAATATCATCTGCTGAGGTCAGTATGTTTTAGTGGCCAGTGCCTTATTCTTGCATCACTAGAATTTTTCCCACAGCAACTGATACAAAGGACAGCTATGCACATCAGAAAAATGTGTGCTGTTTGTATTTTTAATGACTGTCGGAGACCACCGGGATTGAACCCAAGACCTTCGGGTTAGTGGTCAATGTGCTAACTACTTCATCCAATGCCACTCTCAATCATTATCACAAAATCACTACTAAGTCGCAATTTGCACTAAATAATTTTTAATGAAAAGTTTATTGATTAATCCACATGACAATGATACAATTAAAAGGACTTATGCACGACAATGTTATTGAAGTGCCACAGTAATTAAAAAAGTTGAAACTGAACGATATATTCTATATTATATTCGACAATCAGGTTAGCTCTGCTATATGTCACAGACGACTGAAAGCGATATTCTCCGTCATGAGTATCTTAGTTGGCCACACATATCATACAAATTTGATAAATAATAACAATGATATTGTCTACAAGGACTCAGTAACACGAGGACACCTTACGCACAAAATCAGCTTCAGTCATTCATGACATTTTGGAAATTTACTTTACATTCATATATGAGGCCAATCAGCAGCCATCTCTTATGACTTAACATTAACCATTGTGACTTCATTCAGTATTAATTAATTTAGCCATTAATACTGGAAGCATTTTCACTGCTAGCAAATATTTAAATGGAAAATAATTGTAAATATTGGGCTTGTCCATGCATATTTTCCTAGCAATATTTATACATAAAAATTGTCTTTGCACTATTAGAAATTTGATAAAAATTAAATATCTATATGTGACCTTCTCCAAGAAAAGGGACCTAGTGTGTGAAAATAAAGTTTTGAGAAAACCACATTTAAAGTTTCATAACGCATTATCACTTTGAACACACCTTCAGTTGGGTGATGCAATTTGGTATGGTTAATTATGATTGGGGTTGTCGACTTTCGTGACGTCATGCCTATGTGGTGACGTCATTTTTTTCGCTTTTAGTGTGACAATACCTTTGCTATTGTTGCTGCCCTTTACGCATTGTAAAAATAACTATAAGACAGGAAAGGAATAAAGTTACGCTTCAGTTTTGTGCCAACAGTATAACGAGTGTTATCAATATCACAAAAGTTGTTTCCCAATTTTAGTTCTTTTGCAATTTTGTTACTAAGCTGATGTTAATTTGAAGTAATTTTTATAAAAATCGATATTTCTGACAGTTTTGATGATGATTTAAAAAGAAAAAAATCGAAGCTCCGGATCGCGAGAAAAAGAAAGCCGAAGTCAAAGCGCCAAAAAAGGAAAAAAACTGAGATTGTCAAACGAAAGAAAATCGAAGTACCAGATCACGAAACACCGCAAAAACAGTACAAGCTCCAAAAAAATCGAAGACTGACAAAAAAAAGAAACAATTTAAAACCAAAAAATTAAAAATAAAAATTTTAATGTTTTTTTTTAATTTTTATTGATTGGGTAAATAAATTTTTATTAGAAATCAAACTCATTTCATCTTATTTTACACCCTTTAGGTACCAAAATCAACTCTTAAGTCCAAACCCGTTTTTTGACACACTAGGACCCTTTTCTCGGAGAAGGTTACATTCATATGTATTTTTCTAACCAAATTATTTATGAAAATTCTAAACAATTTACCAAGTGTTTTCTGTAGATATTTTGAGGGACTGTTGAAATTGCAATAGGGAAAATAAATGAGGAAGTTTTTGGCGATTAGAAAAATCATACATACACACAGAAAAATTTAAACTTAAAATCTATTTAAAAAAAGTTAATCTAATATTTTTCGGCAATGATTTTGCTTCATATGAGTTTCATGTTAATTTAACATGATTTATAGTAATTGTTAAAGAAAATTTTTCCTTTTGAAATGGCTTTATTTCACGTTGAATTAACATTTATTGAAATCAAAATGAAGAATCATGTCAAAACAAAGTTTTTTCAAGTTAGATCATTATGAATTTAGTTTAATGTAGTAAATGTATTTTATTAATTATTTAACTTACGTGTGGTTGACATAGACATTAGAAAATGTTTATGTGCTTAGAAAATGTAATTTTATTTTCTCCCGCCCAAGATTTTAACTCGGAGCTCGTCGCGTGGTAGTCAACTTTAAATATTCTTAAGATACACACTAAATATGTACCATTTTGAATTATATCATAATTTTACATTATTTCTTATCATTGAACATACAATTTATTTGAAAAGTTTTAGTTAAAAAAAAACAGAATGCTTTGACTTGAAAAGTTTTAGCTTAGGATTCGAACTTGCGATCCTCCGGCTACACAACCAAGAACAAAAGTGTATTGCAGCTATGAACAAAGTCAATAAGCACCAACACATTCAAAGAACACATTATTTCTTGCAAGTTTGATTTGAATGAATTTGAATCAAACTTTTTGCCATGTTAATTTTACATTGGAATTCTTTTCTGTGTGTAGGAGATGTCCAATTTAGCCCGGGTAGACTGGTAATCAGAAATAAATACGCCTCATCTATTTAATGCTCGCTGGAAACGATAAAATAAAAGCGTCATTTAGTGAATAAATGAAAATCATCTGTTATGAATGAAAATCATAAACCAGCATATTTATTTTGTGCTCGCTTTGCGCTGTTGATAGTGTATATATCTGTTCGTAAAAATGCATCACTGCGCTGCAAATACAAACTTTAATGTCCTAAAGTGCTTTGCTGAAGTAGATAACGCACATATAAATGTCAAATATGGGGTATAAATATGGTTACTATTAAAAACAAGAAGATCAGCGAACTTGTACTGTATTTTAAATTAAAATTTGCTCGTATGATGCAAAGCAGTGATGCATTTACGAACTGTTCCTATATCTTCGTCGGATAATGATTTTTTTGTCATTAGCGGCAAGTGCAGTTTTGTAACTAAAAAAGAAACTCTTTATGAAATCTTGGTATAAAAAAAGGAACAGTTAAGTAAGTATGTATATATAGATATTAAAAAATAACACGAGTGCACCCACAAACCTGTATGATTGATATTTTTATTAAATCGTCTCCTGGGCATTTCAGACTTTATAAAAAATTCGTTAACAGTTTCCGACTTACTGAATTATTCTCGAAATAAAGCGTGTTCAAACCACTGTAAAAAACGTCAATAATAAAATAAATTTCTTTAACTATGTACATATGTGTGTATATCTGTGGCAATATGGAATAGTAGCTTAAGTAGACTTAAGAAAGTTAAGGCTATTTGTACTGTATTATGTTCCAGTTGGAGTTTTCAGGGGTTAAAATATTACATATGGAAAGAAAGAATAACAAGAAAGTAGAATCATGCATTAGAGCCTTCTAATATCTTAATGAAAGCGTAAAAACTTCCGAAATGCACTGCTTTGCTTAAGTCGACTTAAGTTATTATTCCATATTGCCACAGATGTAGATGAGTATATATGTACATATACGGCAAAACTATATCGAATGACACAGATTGAGTTAAGTTTTTATATATTTAAAACATGAGCGTTTGAAATCATTTCACTTTTATAGATGGGAAAGGAAAGAAAGGTATTTTATCTTTGACATAAATATCATTTTAAAAATATTACAGAGAAGCTCTAGCAGCTAAACTAAAAAAATAATAATTCGTACATTTACAAAATACATTCGATAGAGAAAGAAAACCAAATGATAATTTAAAAATTTTTTTTAATTTGTGTTGTATTTATTTTATTTTATTTTTTCGGAAGCCGGTTTATTAATTAATTTTTTTTTAATTTCTGTTACTTTTTGGCATAAAAGAACTTTCATTTTTATTAAATTTTTTCTTTGTTTAATTTATGGCCAACAGAAATAAAATTTCTTTGTTTCAACTTTCTATTCTATAGTTTTAGTAAGTTTTAATAAGTTTTAGTTTTTGTTTTATTTTTTCATTGCAAATTTATTTATTTTGATTTATTTATTTATTATTGTTCATCGTTGTTTGGAGTTTAGATTTTTGTTGTTGTTGCTTTGTTTAACTATTGGATAACTACAACTATTGTATTATTTTAATATTTATACTGCTACTGTCTAGTAAAATCGGTATCTTATATAATTGTGCTTGATTATAAATTTGTTTTATGTACTTGTTAAAATATTTGAATATAAATATATTTATTAATTTTTTAGTATTTTTACCACATATGTATTTAATATTTGTACAGGTTTCGTTATCTAATAATGTTGTATATGTTTTTTTTTACTAAAAGTTATTATTTATATATATATAATTAAATGCGATATGGAAGTTTCTTTTCATATGTGTTTCACTAACGTTTGTTTTCTTATCGTTACGTATTTACAACAATTTCAATTATACAATACAAAATTTTCAATTATTATATTTTTTTTGTGTTTTTTGAATTACATACATAAATTGGCAGGACTTTTAATAAAATTTTTTATATGATATATTTTTTTCTTTGCTTTTCGAAATAAAATTTTAGTATTTTTTAAGTAGTTCGAAACAAAATTAAACCAGGGGCCAAATTATGGCATTCGTTATCGAACGAAATTACAAAATATTTCCATATAAACTCTATTGAAATATTTTGTAATTTCGTTCGATAACAAGTGCCGTAATTTGCCCCCAGGAGGCAATTAATGAAATTCGATAAAATATAGAAATACAATAAAAATTTTTCGATATAGAATGCCCTAATTTGCCGCCAGATGAATGTGAAACAGTGTCATAAATATTTGAATGTTTTACCTTGGGGGCAATTTACGTCACTCGATATGGTTCGAAATTTTAAAATATTTTTAATTGAAACAATAACTGGACTGGTGATGCCAGAAAATTCCAATATCAGTTACATATTTTCCTTCTGTCCTCTAACACACTAACAAAATATGGTTAAAAGATAACAGGGACTTTAACGGCAAGTTTTGTATGAAGAACTGTCAGTTAAAGTTCACGTTAACTCTTAACCATACATTGTGAAAAGGTAGGTAAGTCTTAAGAAAACAGTAACCCATTATTTCTATTAAATTCTCGGAGCATAAACTCAAGTCCTTACTTCCAAATGGAGCTTTGTCAGCAACTTTTTCACACCAAAAATCCTAATATTTATCGACAGTAAAAATAATGACATTCTGTAAATTCTTCTTTTTTCCAATAGTGGTGAATAAGACACATCATTAGTCTTATTCACCACCACTAATAAGACTCAGTATTAGTCTTATTCACGATTCAATTCGTTATTATGTGGCATGTCTGCATGCAAAATGTTAAAATAAGCGAAAAGCACAACAAAGAATAAAAAATACAATAAAGCTTTAGAGTTTACTTTTTTTTTCAATCGCCAGCAAAATCGATAAGTATTCGTTACTTTTATTAAAGCGATATTTTAGTCGTAATAAAACTTTCAGACTCCAGTAACTTTTATTATGACAATTATATCGCTATAATAAGTATGTTTAGCGAAAACTTAATGACTTTGCTATCCAGTAACACATTTTAACGATACTCGCTGTCACACTTATTTTTCTTTATACTTTTCGCTTATTTTGAACTTTGATACGCAGAGATGCCACAACATATAGAATTTAAACTGTGCGCTATCGTAAAAAATAAAGTACAGAATGACATTATTGTTACTGCAAACGAAAAAAAATATATCGATACAGACTACGCTTATTTGTTTGGTCTCCCGTATAATGTGTACGGCTTCAGTTGCAATGATGAGGTAGAGGAGGAAATTATCTTGCAATTCCTGTGTTTTGTTTAACTGAGGAGGAATTCCGTCTGTACCTTCTTGGCAGAGCATCCTTGGGCAGCCTATTCAAGTTATCGGAAATTGAACTAAAAAATTTGGGCCTTTACATATATTAGCAACAGTGGCTGGTACCCCGATTCAATTTTTTAACCACTCTTACCTCCTCTATACAAATTATTATTTCTCTGCTACATTTACCTTTCGCACCCTTTTCACCCTTCCTCTCTCTCTCTCCATCTTCTTTTCAACTCGCAGGTAGCACAATAAGATCGTTGTAATAGATTCAGGAGAGCTGGACTCTAAATTTTCACTCTTCCTTACCAGCAAGCTGCTAAACCAATCTAGCATAACGTACACGTTGGTTGGTTAGTTAGTTTACGTGGCCCCCGCTCTTCGCAGACATTAACGAAGGATTTTAGATGATTCATATAAATAAATGCACTCCACTTGGCGGTGTTAAATGAAAAAAGACGGTATTCAAGCTCTCGTCTACGGTAATTGTTATTAGATCCAAACCGTCCCATTGATATTATCATGTTACTTAAACTTATTTCTGATCACTACAAAAGGTCTCCTAACTGCCTAAAGCCTAGTGTCTCGTGGGCAAAAAAGCTGGATGATCGCAAAGATCTGCTAGCATGTCTGCCGATCCTTCAGTGCATCTCGAGATGTTTCTAGGATTTCTACTTAATTGTATTGAGCGTGTATCATTTTAGAGAAGCAACATTTTCCTAGCAGTCTTGCACGTATGCAATATGTATTCAGTCTCATGAAGATAATGCTTGAGCATGCAGTTTTAATAGTACCAAACGGCATAGTTACCGATTCAGAGGTAGCTTTTAGCCCGCTGGTTTGCCTGTTCGGAAGTTCCTGTGTGCTGAAGCCCAAATGAGGTCAGATTGATCCTGACCTATCCTAGATAAGACATTCTTGATTGGACATTCTTGCTCTGCCCAACTAAAAAAGAAGAAGTGGTATATAATCTCAGAGACAGAAGTTCTGCTTGGCTGTTGACAAAAACAGCGGCCTCTCAACTTCTCTTTGCGCGCTTCTCTTGCAATCACAATTTCTGCCTAAAATACACTGACTTCTTACAGAAGACGGATAGAGCATTCAAGATCGTCTAAGAAGCCTCCAGAGCTGACAACTCAGGCCACCCATGAAGCATTAGTGTATACTTTCTTACTTATTTGTCACTATTACAGTCTCACCTGCAAGGAATTAGGACTGTAAACAATTTAACAAAGTCCAGAGGAGGAACCATCTTATCAAAAAATTGTTTCCGTGTAGGCATGACCATAATACCTTGATCTCCATCAGCCACGTTGAAACGCTGATATATTTACTTAGACAGAATAGAGAATACATGAATCGGAGCTGCAAGAACTGTATCGAATCTATTCACCATTATACAGTTTAGAGAAAAATATAGTTAGAGAGAGAAATAGAGATAGAGAAAGATATAAATTAATAGATATAGAGGGAAAAATGAAGACAGAGGCAGAGAGAGATAAAGATAGAAATGGATAGAGAGATGTACAGAAGCTTGATAAAGGCCATCTTTCTAAAGCTCCGTCTGTGAAATTAGTTGCAATTTATCCAGTATGTTTTGCCTAATAACAACACATTTAATTAATAAAATTGTTTCATGTTCGGGCAACGTTCTGCGTGCTTTATTAATTTTACTATGACGACCACCTCTGGAAGAATTGGTACGTCAAAAGACAATGCTACAAATCTACATGAGATCCAAAAACGTGCAAACTATTTATAAAAAGTAACTGTTTGATATGGCTTCTGGCTGGTTCCTACATCTTAGATTTTTGCTTCAGAGTCATGGAGAATTGTGTATCTCGGATAAAAAACGTGGCGGATATTTGAACGATATTATATTCCAAAAATAATGGCATCAATAGGATATTCAAACGAGTAAAAATTTCGATGTTATCTCACATACCCTCTTTTTTTATATAAATTTAAGCATATGAAGCTTTTAATGAAAGACCCTATAAAGAGTCCATCGTGAATTGCAAAATTTCGATCATTAATATTTTAGTGGCCTTTTGAAAGCGTACTTTATCCAGACCAAAACAAAATGACCAAGTTTTGATTTTTTTTTATGATTTTTAAACAATTTAGTTCCGCCTCTAAAAATTTGTGAGTTATACTTATTTTTAACTATTTATGATTTATTAATTTTTATATTAAAAAGAAAGAAAAATTCATCAATACTTTGTAAAGGATTATTTTAGAAGCTGATTTTCTTTGACAAAAAATAGATTTTTTTCTGGAAAATTTTGAATAACCCTCGTTAATTACCAAAATGTAGTATTTAAATATTAGATCCTAAACATCTTGCAAATATTTATTTGACTGTCTGGCCCTGCCCGCACTGAAGAGATTCCAAAACCGTCTAAAACATCCGGGTTTCTTATCAATAACCACGTATCTCTCCTCCTCCAAAATGGTATCCAAAATGTAATAACTGCCCAAGTTTAGTGGCGGTGGCGGTAGAACAGGAGGTTGTCATGATATGATGCAATTTTTCGAATCGCCCCCGCCATTCCCTGATGTTGTGGTTGCTGTTGCAATATGTGACGTAGCAGCTGCTGCATTAGACGAATGATTACTGTTGAACATGGATTGGCCGATGT
The DNA here is from genome assembly GCA_905220375.1 of Tachina fera. Taxonomy (NCBI): domain Eukaryota; kingdom Metazoa; phylum Arthropoda; class Insecta; order Diptera; family Tachinidae; genus Tachina; species Tachina fera. The sequence continues at coordinate 93,180,644 of LR999967.1, read as the reverse complement.
TGTTCATGGCATTGTTGGCCTGGTCCATCAAGGCTTGTTTCTTTAGCTTCTTTTCATATGCAATGGCATCGTTGGGTACATATGAGACACGCACTCCACCGTAGTGTTTGCGTGCCGGCAAACGATAAACATAATCATCCATATCACTGGATGAGCTGGATGAACAAGTAGAGCAAATGCTGGCTGCTTCACAGTTGTCCAAGTTCTTTACGGCACTGGTGCCGGCTTGTGTTTGAGCATTGTGCAGTCTTAGATTTGTCTGATTGATTTGCATTTCAGAGTTGCTGCGTGATTGATTGCGTTTTCGTCTTCTCCGGCGTGCATTTGAGTTGTCCGTGTAGCTTTTTGAACGTGACATGGTGTCGTGAATACTATGGAATCTTACTTCCTTCAAAGGATGACGATTGTTCTCCTCGTCCTCGGCATCTTCATTGTCGTCGCCGTCCTCCTCGTCGTCATCATCATCAATATCATGTTTAATGCGTTCATAATTATCATGAGGCAAGTGATTGTGAGCCTCGTTGTCATTTTCTTGATCCATTTCCAGTTCATTGGTTATCTCTTGGGTACTTTCAGTCATATCCGAGTTGCTGGGTGAATTGATATTAATTTTATCAATGCTTTGATAGCTGTGAGAGTCATCCGCCTTAGAAAGCAACATATCCGGCAGAGAGGATGTAATATTGGGCTCTCCAAAGATTGTCTTATCGCCCGAACAGATGTTGTCTAGACTAATGCCCAATTCAGTCAGATCTATGGGTGGTGGATGTGCTGGTCTGGGTATACCTGGGCCAGCTACACTATCAAGATTTCTAGCCAGCATAATGCGACCCAAATCTTCCCTTCTCTGGCGCTCCTGTCTTTCCAATAAATCTCCTGCGCTGCCAGAACTTTTATTTGTATGGCGGTCTTTGCTGTTTCCTCCCTTGCCGGGTCGTGGTGATCTCGCAATTTGGCTGGTAGTGCTGGCCCTATGTGTCGGTCGTAATTGCGGTCCCGAACTGGTATCGGATGGTGTTGGCGGTTCACCCTTACTGCAGGCTATTGAACAATAGATGGTACCACGACGAGGTAAAAACGGTCGCCCCAGCAAGGAACAACGACAAGTGCAACAAGAAAAACATTGATCAGTTGCGTGCCAGTGTTGACCATCATGAGACATTTGACCCTGATCCACGCCTATGACATCGCCACAGTAGTCACAGTATTCCGCAAACATGGTGTCAAAACAATTTAAACAATAAGGCTTGCCATCACGCATTATATAACGCTGCCCACCCAACTGCAGATCACATTCGAAGCAAGCAAAATGTTTCATATGCCAAGTGCGACCCTCAGCTTCGGTACATTCGTCAGAGAATATAATCTGCAAGAAATTTTCAAAATTTAAAACGCTTAATTAATTCAAAGTAAGAAATACTTAAAAGATTTATTAGCGCTCGTATTAGTTTAATAAAATGTTAACTTGTCTATTTATAGTCAGACTCATTTCAACTGGTTTCCAAATGATTTAAGGAAACTAATTAATTCTGTTGCACCTAATTATCTACCATTTTAGCTGTTGAATAAAACTCATTTTGTCACTCAAAGCCACAAGTTAAAAATTAATGCAAACACTTACAGGCATCAATAAAAGTTCTACATTTGTATTTGGCCACAGCAAATTTTTAAGATTTTACTCGTAGCAATTTTAATTATTATTCTGTTTATTTCAGCTTAAAATTTAAAATCCAAATTTAGAAATAAGTTTTTTTTTAACTCACACTCTGCTTTGACTTAATATTTCGTTGTGCTTATTTTAAGTATTTTATTATGAGAAAAAAACAGAGTAATAAAGCTGATTTTGAATAGCTTAAACATAAATAGCTACAGATAATATGAAATAAATACTATTTTTAGGAAAAATTTCTGTTAGCTTTTGATTTAATATGTATTAAGCTTATACAGATTTCCCTGTCATGACAAAATATATATCAAATTGTGAGCAGAGCTCGCAATAATTGGTCTTTCTTGACACGATGCTACGATGCTTGCGCTTCGCTCAACCAACGAACGTTTTTTTCGATCGTTCGGCGCATGCGTTCACTCGAGGCCCTTTATTTTGTAAAATCTTGACAAACGGTCTTTTGAACATGTATGTGTGTTGTGATTTGTTGTTTTTATCATTTTATTTTATAAACATTATTGACCAAAATACATGAAGATTAATTTTGTTTTTGTTGTACACATGTTTGCCATTTATTGTACAGATACACGTCGTTGACGAATAGTTTGATTTGCAGATATTTTTATTGTTATTTATTATTATCTTCTCCCTTCCACTTTAATGCTTTGCCTGTGATGAAATATCTAAAGCAACAATAAAGACCTTTTTTGCGAACACTCTACTAGTTTTGCTCATTTACTGACCCTCAATATCTGCGCAAGGAACGATTATGTTCGCATCATGCGGTCAGTAAGAGACCGATTCGTGTGTTACGCTCAACGCATAACCCTGCAGTGATAATACGATTGAAACGAAAAAGAGGGTTGCTGTTCAGACACTGAGTGATTCCGTGTAATTTTTTAGGTCTTTTGAATGAGAAGACCGCACGTAGAAATTTAGTTGAGCATATTTTGCGAGCTCTGCTCGTGAGTTAATATATAGAAAGCGTATCATATCAGATATTGATTTAGCACAACAGTGCCAATTAGGATCCAAATTTTGACTTTTAAACTGGCAAGCTGTTCTACCAGGTTCTGATCATAAAATGGGAAAATATCAGAGTTATAATTTAAAATCATGCAATTCTATACACAGTAAGCTTGACTTTCAAAATGTATTAAGCTTGTAGACATGTCGATTATTTTTGTTGTGGAAAAGAAGAGGGACTATGACTATAATGTTGTCGGTCTCACATTTTAACCCCTTGGGAGGCACCATAAAAGCGGAACAAGCGGGTTTCTTAAGAAAAATTACTTAAAATCTTATTTGGGGACAACCTTAGTGGTTGATAATAAATGATAAGTAGTATGTTTAGAGAAAATTTTTTTATTAAAAAACTATTGGAGGTTGTTCATATATTTGACATCGATGGCTGCTCCGTAGGGGCAGTTAAGACCCTGCGAGTAAATTTTATAAAAATTTCCCCCTTTGTATAGGAGCCCCCTTAAGGAGAGGAGTTAGGCGGTCGTAGTGTTCAAAAAAGATGTTGGGTGGAGAAAATTAATGGGCCTTCTAACGGTGACCCCCCCCTTTTACCCCCAACTTTGAGCTATTTTTGGGTAAATTTTTTTTTCTAAACCTCACAAAATGAGGGGCCTTGCATGTCGAAATGAAACGTCGTCCACTACCCCATACCTAATGGACACTAGAGTGGTTTGCCTTCCATGCAAATAAAAAATTAATTCAGTGAAGTGCGACTTTGACCCGCGCACGAATAGTTCCTTACGGACACTATATATGTAATTCAATACGAACTTTAGCCTACTAAAATATATTTTGGGAATTTTTTTCCGTTTCTGGGTTTTTTCGGTTTTGAGCGTTTTTTTAGCTTTAGCGTTTTTTCGGTTTTGGCGATCTTTTTAAGTTTTGGTGTTTTCTTTAGTTTTGAGACTTTATTTCTCGTTTTGGCGAATTTTTTCGGTTTTTGGCGCTTATTTTATTTTGACGATTTTTTTATTTTGTCGATTTTTTTTAATTTTGGTTATTTTTTTCATATAGACGATTTTCTAAATTTTTTGGCGTTTTTTTCTTCATTTTGGCGATTTTTTTTAGTTTTGACACTTATATTAAATTTTTTAATTTTTTTGGGTTTTTGGCTTTTTTCATTTTGACGATTTTTTTTATTTTTGCGATTTTGTTTAATTTTGGTGATTTTTATTTCATATAGGCGATTTTTTTAGTTCTACGATTTTTTTGGTTTAGAGCTTTTTTCATTTTAGCGATTTTTTTCTCCTTATGGCGATTTTTTCGGTTTTGGTGTTTTTTTCAATTTGGCGATTTATTTTTAATTTGGCGAATTTTGTATAATTTTGGCGATTTTTTTTCATATAAAAAATTTTTTTTAGTTTTGGGTTTTTTTTTCGCATTTTGGCTTATTATTCGGTTTTTGTCGTTTTTTTTTTCATTGTTGATAAGTTTTTTTTTAACTTTGGCGATTTTTTTTTGACAATTTATGGCGATTTTTTTCGGTTTGGCGATTTTATGATTTATGTATTTTTTAGTTTTACCATTTTTGAAAATTTCAAGAGTTTGTCTCTTACGGTTTCCAAGATACAGCAAGTTGTCAAAATTACATAGTCAAAATTTCATTAACTGATGGACCACCCTTTAATTAATTTTTTTTTATTTTAGTGTTAATTGTTGTAGTCTGTATAAAAATACACAAATTTTTACAAATTTCAATATACATATGTACATAAAATTGTATTACAGGGGAATTTAACTCTCATGTATGTATTTATTGTTGTAGCGGCCAAGGTTCTACATATGAGAGAAATTATAGTTTCTAAGCTCTCATTTAAGCAAATGAGAAGTCTAACTATTAATGCGTGAACAAAATAAATCCGAAGTTTCAAGAAAACCCGCTTCAAATGCTTTCTTATTGTTTTTTCAAAGAAAACTAAACTTTTTTTTTACTCTTTTTATTTATTTGTGTAGGCCATCAGCAATCAGCAATACGTTAGGTAAAATTTTAAGAAAAATCGAGTCACACGCTACAAAATAGTGGCATTTCTCGGATAATTGCCCATATGCAAATTTAATTAATTGATATTGATGCATTCCTTGTAGAAACATAAGAAGAATGCATGTGATGATATTTTATGCCCATCAATCCCACTTTCAATATGAAATGCTTTCGATGAATGCAACATGAACATAAAATTTGTCTCCTAAATTTAATCGATCTAAGGACCTAGTAACTTGTTTTAAATGCCTTTTAATAGCCAATAAAATAATCTTTAAAGAATTAACACATAATTTACTTCTGCATATAATAAAAAAAAAATGTCTCGAGCCAAAAACTTTACACACTAAACCAGAGACACCTGTACTAAATTGTTGTTGTTTATTTATAAATTTATTACGTGTTTAACAGGGACAAGATTCCCTAAAGACTTGATTTCAAAGTCACAAGTTGTTGTGTGTATGTATGCATGTTTGGATGCTAAACTAAAAGCCAGCATGACTCTGCTGCTGCTTTGTGGCAAATAAAAATATTTATGACTGTAAGCATGTTACTCACCTCATCGCATGCCGAACAACGCGGCTTTTGGGTTTCTGCATGATGACGTCCACAGTAGAGATTGCCATCACGATGAAAGTATATTAAATCCACTAGTAATTCCTTGCAAACACAACAAACAAAACAGGCAGGATGCCAACACACTTGAGAGCCAAGACGCTGCGCAAAGACCACAATGTCACCAGAGGAAAGTTGTTCGTTGCACTAAAAATTAATATAAAAAAAAGAGAAAGAGTACAGCATGAATTATACATAAGAAATATTTTTCGCATTTAATATATAAAGCTAACAATGTGTTTAAAAATAGTTAAAGAAGGAAATTGTGCTCTGGTATGCCCCAGACTGTGTGACTTTGTATATAATTTGGGAAATCCCTAATCCTAATCATCATGCATTGCACAATTTTTTTAATAGAATTATATAAAATGAAACGAAATGAAAGTTAATATATTGATATTTATTGTTTCTGTTTAACGTGTGTCAAAATTAATATTAAATGTCAAAAGCTCTATGACTAACATTCTGTTTGTGTAAGACGTTGACGATGGAAATCGTGACGTTTAAAGAAAAGTTGTACAAATTTCCTTTAATCTATTACAATAACGCCAAGATTTCTAACGTCAACGTCTTATACAAAAGGAGGTAAATATTTGCAAAACAGATGTTGTAGTTAAACCTAGAGTTAAATTTTTTTCCAATTATGGGAAATTTAGCTAAAGAAAAATGCAAAGCTGGCCACACTGTTTTTGATTATAACAAACATGATCATAAACTTATATTTAAGGCTTTATGGAATGTTTTATAAATATTTGCATGTTAACATGTAAGATTACATACTCAAAGATGCTTTCACAAATGCATGTTATTTGACGAAAGCTTGAACCTAAATAAACACGAAATAAAAATAATAAAAAATCCTTGCTTTTGAATAAATCCTAAAATAAAATTTTTTTGCTCTTCCTTAAATAAAAGTCTTTAATATGTTTTTTTGCAAAAACCTTCATTACATTCACAGTATCCATTGCAAAGTGAAATGGCAATTGGGCCTTAAGGACACATTATAAAATTAAAGTTTTGAATAGACTTCGTTTAGATTGTTCCTATTCCTCCTCTCTCTCTCTCTCTCTCTTTCTCCCATTTTCACTCTTACAGCCATTGGAATTTTCTTTTCTGTTTTCTAATTTAAAAGAGTCTTAAAAATAAAAAAAAAATAAAACAACTGAAAAAGGGTTCACAAAACCATTAAATGTTTAAACACTCATTATTTGTTTAAATTAAGCAATGACTTGCTTGGATGGTTTGTGTTGGTTTATTTGAGTTTTCCTATTTAGTGAAAGTGCTCCCTAGAGGTTGTTGTTTGTTTTCATTTTCAAGGCGTATTGGTGTGCTTTGTGTCTGCACATTTAAATGAATCGCTTGTAAGTGTATTTTCTTATAACTTTCAAATTTGTTTCGAACTAAATAATTGTTAACGCGTGGGCATAATTATTGTTTTTGTCTGTTGGCAATAGAAATATCACTTATTGTTTTATGCTTTAATTTAAATGAACGTACGTACGTACGTTTATAAAGAGAAATTAAGTTTTTTTATCACAAAATATTTTTCTAATTTAAATAAGCTAAGAAGCTTCCTTAGACATCGTATTTTCCAGTTAATTGACTTAAAAAATTACAGAAACACTAATAAAATGTGTCTTAAACTGACATGAATATCTGCCAAACCGTGTCTTAAGGCTCCTGTTTGGCTTAACAGGCGCACCAAGTGGCAATTTAAGCTAATTAATGGACGCCACATCTTGCTGGGATATTGAATCAACTAAACCTTTCATTGGATTTTCCTTATGCAATGTAATTCTAGGCCTTATCAAGGCAATCAATCAGGTATTCTCTGAAGGCTGCCTCACTTGTATTATTTCAAAGTTTAACCAAATCTGGGAATTGGTACGAAGTGTCCAAAATCTTTGATACTTCAAAAACTGGGTATTCAAATGTAAGTTCTTACATGAAAACTTAAATCTTAATCGCAATATACTTGAAATTATCAGAACTCTACTGGGGCTCAAGAAAAAAATATTACCACCCACACGATCGATGGAAGGCATTAAATATCTAAAGCAAATTGACAATGAACTATCTCTTCGTAACTTTACGGATAGAAGAAAAGCTATCAAAGCTTTATGAAATCATAACGTTCAATATCGAAGCATGCTTCAATGCAAACATGAAATAAACTCACACAGGTATTGAAGAAAAATCGAGGTAATATGAATTCCAGGACATTAAGGTATTTTGGAAACCAAGAGGTGGATGATTTGAAAAGAGAAAATAATTTCAGAATTACAAAACTAACTACAACTATGGGCTGTAGAACAACACACCAAATATTTCGGCCAATATTTGGTTGGAAAAGTTACCCAAAATCTATGGTAAAATCCAAATAATGAAAATACAATATAGATTCTAACTTTTAAAAGGCCAACACTACGGAATTTGTTTAAAACAACAACTGGATATACAGAGTTAAAAAAACACCTGGCTTGGATAAGTGTCATTGATAATACAACATGTAGAACTTGTCAGAAAGCTAACAAAACTCTCGAGCACTAATTGTGTCACTGCCCAGCATTCAGTCAAATTATAAGGCAAATTTTCCTCCTGGAAAATATATCAAATGTGAGATATCTTAGTGATTCAAACTGGAAAAAACCTAAGAATATATATTTTGGAGACCAGGTTCGTATCATGACTAAGTTTTATAGCTTTCATTTTATGGTTATTTATAGGACACCTCCTCCAATATCTCTTCTTAACAGCGGACAGGTATTGGGTCAGTATTGATTGCCCCTCTTTCCAGACTAACCTAACCTAACCTTACCTAACTTATTTGCATAGTATACCATGTTTAAGACATAACCTTTGATCCAGGCTGCGTATAAACCGTGTAAGACCAATACAAATCACTTATGGCCCTATGTATAAGCGAAAATTGGCATGAAGTTAGCATAAGTGGCGAAATTGAACATGATCTTAAACAGTTTTGCCATAAAACTTCACATTGAAAATCATGCTAGGACTAAGAGGTAAATTGAGATTATATAATGCGACCATTTTTAATGTCAAGTTGTCAAGTCGTTAACACCTAATTCAATTTCGTCACTTCTGCTAATTTTATGCCAAGTTTTGCTTAAACATAGGGCCGTTAATATCCAAATTGTAACTAGAAGAGCCTCAGGAAGTACCCAAAGGAACAGAAAAGAGAGAGAAAGACACATAAAGGTAGTGACAGACAGTGATAGGGATAGAGATAGAGATAGAGATAGAGATAGAGATAGAGATAGAGATAGAGATAGAGATAGAGATAGAGATAGAGATAGAGATAGAGATAGAGATAGAGATAGAGATAGAGATAGAGATAGAGATAGAGATAGAGATAGAGATAGAGATAGAGATAGAGATAGAGATAGAGATAGAGATAGAGCTAGAGATAGAGATAGAGATAGAGATAGAGATAGAGATAGAGATAGAGATAGAGATGGAGATAGAGATAGAGATAGAGATAGAGATAGAGATAGAGATAGAGATAGAGATAGAGATTGAGATTGAGATTGAGATAGAGATAGAGATAGAAATAGAGATAGAGATAGAGATAGAGATACAGATAGAGATAGAGATAGAGATAGAAATAGAAATAGAGATGGATATAGAGATAGATATAGAGATAGAGAGAGATAGGTAGATATTGAGAATGAAAAAAGGACGAAAAAAGAAAGAAAGAAATTGGGAGCGATATCCCAAAATAAATATAATAATATAATAAATCCAATATTAAAAGATAAACCAATAACTACCCGAAGATTTTATAAGACACCTCAACAGTGATGCAAAAAAATTTATATTATATCCAGAGAACTTTGTGAGCCAGAAATAACTTCAGTTGGCATATGGTGATTTAAAATCACATTTATTCGAGACCCGGAATTTCCCCAAAATTTAAAAAAACCAATTTATATTTAATATCGCCAGAAAACATTTAAATTGTTATTAACTGCTTTTGTGTACGATAACAGGCAGCACTATGAAAAATTTAACCTATCGCAAAAAAAAAATGCACAAAGTTTCGATTTGGGCTTAAAAAAAAATTTCGTATTAGATAGTGAGAACTTTTTAAAGAGCTAAAACAAAACTGCATAAAAGCTCAATTCGACTAATTTTAAATGCCAAACATATAGTTCCAAGCCAAACTGTATAGTTCTCTTGAGCTGTAACGAGGCTCTTTGGACAAAATGGAGTGATTGCGATTTTTTAATTATGGTATAAGTTCATTATTAAGACTTCGTATCCATATTTATTATTGTGGCATCAGTTTTATACAAATTATTTTAAGTTGAACGCAGCGCAAAATTTCTTAACTATTTTCTAACTTTTGTTGGTAAACACTTTTTATATTAAGCTTAATTCTTAACTAAAATACATATGTATTTAATAAATTTTTCGCAGTTAATTCGTTTTTACTTGCTACAAAATACAAAATTAAAGATTTATGAAAATCTTTAATGGCCCAAAACAAACACAATGAGAAAATATTCCAACTCATTGAACCGTACGACGACGAATAACAATAATATTAACGCGAATTTGGGAAAGAAATGTTCATTCATTGAAAGCAGCAGAGATAGATACATGCTGAATAAAAGCAAATAATGTCGTTTCTTTAAAAAGGCAAACAATAACTTTGAAGACAAGGATATGACAGGCACACAAAAAAAAAGGAATTAACAAAAAAAAAAACGTTAAAGGATATAGAAAAGTATAATGAAAGAAATCATTGATGTGTATTCGAAAAGAATGAATGAAAGAGGAGAAAAAAAACAAAAGGAAATTTAAGTTAGTTTTGTATTGAGTTCGTGATGTTAAGAAAACGGAAAATTAAAAGCAAAGAATGTGTAAGTTGATGAAATACGAACTGGAAATGCTTTAAGTTTTAATAAAAATAATAATAATTTACAGCAAATTTTTTGGTTTAGGAATACTCTTTATTAACACATGCCAGGCATTGGACTCTTCTAGAAAATTTAAATGAAAATCACAAAAAATAATCACTGATTTTCATATAGGTTAGTTAAGTTTTGTTTAAGTTCGGTTGAAAAAATGGGCGAGCCATATTGACCCAATCCGTTTTGCATTACACTTTTGCTTTTATAGCCTATTCAATCGACATAAGGGAAGTATCCCCATAAAAACCATAAAAAATACCATCAAGCTCAGTTCAGTTAGGAACCTAGTCTCCTCAATACACTATCTTAAGGTCTTCCAGGCTAAACTCCTAAGATATTCCATATCTTGTATATTATCAAAATGGAAGATTTGTCTTTTAATTTGACTGAAAGCTGGGCAGTTGCACAAATAGAACTCTAGAGTTTACCATCCTCTTGGCAAGTTCTTTATGTTGTATAGTCAACGCCACCTATCCTAGCCCAGTGACTTTTTAACTCTCCATGTCTTGTTATTTCGCTAACCAAAAATGGAAGTGTTTGCTTTTTTAAACTTATAATATCTCTTAAATTTTCACTATTTGGGATTTTCCAAAGAATTTCATTCACTCTTCCAACAGTGGAGTTCAGTCAATCTGTAGTGTGTTGTTCTATAGCACATTTAAGTTTAAGTTCATTTTTGAATTATCGAAAGATTTTCTAGTGTGATGTAGCTCAGTAATGATCCCGTGTTTTCATATTAATTTTCTAATCAAGTCGACCGTCTGGGTTATGGAAACTGGGTGGTAATATTTTTTCTTGCACCTCATTAAAGCTGAATTTACCCATTGGTTATTGAGAAAATATTTCTTCTCTCTATCTCCCTATCTTTCTTTTTCTGTATCTCACTTGTTTGACTTACAAAAGATTTTGTGCGGACTATTAAATCTAGATGAATTCATCTTAAAGCGATGTAGCCACATTCTTCCAATCCAAAGCGTAATATCTCTAAAAAATTTTTTAATCTTTCAGTTTTAGATGGTACATTTATTTGGTAGGAAGCTCTAGGTTCAGAAAGTAATCGAATACGCATGAAAAGGAATTTCCGCGCTACAGAAAAAAGTCTTAGAAATAGGTGCCATGAAATCAATACGAAACAAGCCACTCTTCACGATCATGAGAGAGAGCATTCTCAAAAGTTGTATGAGAGAGAAAGCTTTAAAAGAATCTTCTTTTTGGGACACTTCCTGCATACGTCATGGTTCTCTGAAGCGAAAGAAGCTTAGCGGATGTGTATTTCTAAAATAATTCCGGATTAAATGACAGCCTTACAGATAAAAAAAGTTTACGGTACACCACTGAATATAAGGTATTAATCGAACGTAGGGGTCACCAAAATTAATTTTTCGTTATACCTTTGGCATTTACAGACGGTTCTTAAAGTGTGATACATCGAAGTTTTTGTCTTAAGAAGACCAATGTTTTGCCTTCATAGTCATTGACCTCAAATATCCCGTACTAGTATTTACCCACCACATCTTATCCAGCCAAAAAAGTCTGATTTGGAAGCACTAACAACTGAGAGAAGCAATGCATTTCAGTCTAACACAAGAACCTGGATATTATGATCCAAAGCACTGTGCCTTCCAAACCCATCCTAATACTATACGACTTTACTTCAACGGCGGTTGGTTAGTTGTTGTCTAGATGAAGAGGAAAATGATATTACTTATAACACGTCTCCTTTGCCCCCCTCTCTCTCTCTGTCCTGCTTTGCACAACCATAATTTTTTTCTCTGTGGAATAGGTTTTTCACATAACTTTTGCAATTAACAGTGATATATCTAAGAAGCCTAGACCTTATCAGATACAGCGATGAACAGCTTAACTGTTTTATAATTCCAACTATTTTCCTGTAGCGTATATAAACTCAGTAATTACGAAGAAACAGAAAGCACTAGAATACATAATAACAAAATCCTTATCCGTCTAATCCAAAATGAAAGAAAATAACATTTCAACTGTTTTTTGTTCTAAATTATTCTAGTTTATGCACAAAAAACTTTTAGTTCTTCTGTAGAAGAAAAAAATGAATTTTATGTAGTGAAAAAGGCACGATAACAAGACCCATTAATAATTCCGGTTCCGAGCAAACTTCGTACATTATGAAAAAAAAAGAAAAGAAAATTTTTTGAAGCTTTGTATACAACAAAATCATTCGTAGCTGAAGTTTATTGCTAAATACTTTTAATACAATAGTTAAGTTGCCTAAAGAGAGGGGAGAGTGAATGGATGGCCATTAAATTAAGACCAATGACCTTTTCTCTGGCATTTGCTACAGATATAAAACACAAAGACCAGCCAGTGACAATTTGTCACAATAATTATTTGCACGTTTGACATTTCAGCTGCTGCTACAATTTAGTCAACCTGTCCTAACGTGAAAAAAAACAAACAAAACCAACAACAACAGACTTGTTGACATAAAAGATGAACAAGATATAATACAAAAAAAATAATAAAAGAAAGTAAAAGGGAAAATTGCCGAAAATGGATTAATTGGATTGATAAAGTTAATGAGAAACGATGGCAATTATTTACAAGACATTAAACACAAAACTAAACGATAAGTAAGAAAATTTAAGAAGAAAACAACAATTTAAAGAAGCCCATAATAAGTGTACACCTGAATCGCATAATGTGTTCAATTCTAAGTGTTTGAAGAGGGGTGGGAGAGGGGAATGAATAAAATGTTTTTTTTGGCAGGAAAGGTTTTAAGCTCAACATTTGTTATTTGTTTCACTAAGTGCCTTGTTTAATTTCCGTTTTCCGGTCATTTAAATAACAAAAATCTTAAAGGCTCTTTAGTCTCTTACTTAATTATTTATATACATGACGAAATTTCAAATTTGGCAAATAGTTTTATATGATATTGCTTGTGTGTGTGTGTAATAGTTAAAAATACTTTTTTTACCCAGTGGGAAAAAGTAAAAGACCTTATGACTCCAGACCTTATTAAAGGCCTGCTTAGGATTTTTTAAAATGTAAACATCTATACACTAGGGGGTAAAAATCTTTTTCACAATACAATTACAAATTTTGAGTAAGATCGTAAAGCGTTATCAAATCGGTATGAGCTATGTATGAGTGTATTAGTGTAATCATACGAACAATAATACGAACTCAAGCAAATTTTAAAGCATACACTCCGGAGCAATGTTAATTTTAATAGAAATTGCTTGTGAAGTGTAATAGTGTTGCCAGTGGGGATAATTTTGTTAAAAAGTTGAAAAATTTTTAGAAAGAAGTATTAAATAAAAGGGCGTTTTAAATGTCAAATATTTGTTTAAAAGATATATAGTAGTCTTTATAAAGAATTAATAATATATTATAAAATATCTTCATTACGTACTGTTGCCTTACATTGAAACTGGTGCACGACAATTGGGTAACAATCTCCATCTCATGCCAATTATTATGGGTGGAGATTTAAATACAAATTTTGCAAAACCACAGTCGCAAGCTTTATCAAAAGTTTTATATGACGTTTTCCACTTGCATATGAGCAATTCTCCAGAAACCCCCACAACTAATAATTCCACTACTATAGATGCAGTTTTCCATAGATTTTTAAATACAATAGAGTCAAAAATTTATATATTTTATTTTAGTTACCATAAGTCAATATTAAAAAAAATTTAAGTACTAGATGTTTACACATCTCCCCTTTGATCGGACTCACAATCCTATTTTTAATTCAGTTGCTATGCTTTTCTAACTCCTTAAGAATATCTTATAAAGAAGGTTTCGGCTCTTTCACATAAAAAATAAGATACACATTCGACAATCCCTTTTAATTAGAAGAGAGAAAAGAATCAGTAACAAAGCTGACGAAAGAAGCAAGAGCGTAAGGCCTACCCCGCAAAGGCAACTGTTTAACAAACATATTAGAATATAATGCTGCTTAAAATCCTTGTCCATCCAAAAGCAGGAGTGCCAGAAGGCATCTTTACTTCTTCTTTTTCCCGCTGGGTATTTAACTCACACTCACACACATACAAGCCTACAAGAGTTTCCTGCAAATTTTCTTCCACCACATTGTTGTAAAGTTGCCTGCCTAATTAATGTCATTTACACACAAAAACTTTACTTTGGTTTTTCAATTACCAAAAAGCGTGAATGCTCTCGTACTCTTAACAACTTTTGCAAAAGATTCATTAAATAGAATATTTTGAAGTTGTACTTTTTTATTTTATTTTATTTTATTTTATTTTGCAAAACAACTCGGCTGTTACTAGTTCGAAAATCATGTAGTTTTTCTTGTTATTTTTGTTTAAAAAAAGCTGTGGTGCGGTTTGTTTAATGTGTATTCATTCATGCCGTAGATTCCGAAAAGAATTGCTTGTAATAGTTCTTTTGAAAAGAAACTAATTATCATACTACATAGTATTTTGTAATACTGTCTTTAATGGAAAAGGACCTAAAATACTTAAGTTTCACATAAAGATTTAGAAGTACAATTGTTTAGTTTAAAAACGTATATCAACTGTCAGTTTTATGAGAAACTCAAGCTGTTGTGCTGCCTGCGGAGACGAGAAGGACAAAATTGTTTTCCCTGATCACGTCTATTGTTCTAGTGTCATATTCCGATATCTGTACAAGATCACGCAAAATTAAGAGGCCAACCATAAACGCTCTGTGATTAGCCAGAGCGTGGTAGTAACAGAGCAGTTGTTCAACCATTTCCTCTTCTTCTACGTCAAGACAACTTCTAAAGAAGTCATTATATGGAAGTTTTAATCCTATGGCATGTGTACCAGTGATCTGCATGATTACAAATCAAACGGAAATTTTAAAGATACTATTGCACGATTCATATAAATGAGAATGTTGTTAATAAATGCATGCCACTGTTTGCAATTTCTATTCATTCATATGATTCAATAAAGCAATGAATCAGTATAATTGTTTTGAATACTCAGTGTTTTATTAAATTAAGAATACATCTGGTCAACATGCTTTTGTGAGTTATTTGATTACTACACAAAGCAATCAAACAACAGTAAGATTTTTTTTAATATTTTAACTAACAACACTCAAAAAAAAAACGAGAGTGAATTAATGACTGTCAGTTGTTAGAGAGGTAACTCTGCAAGCAATGTCATTAGCACATATTGATGTTAATGAATAAAACAAAAGCATTGTAAAAGTAAGTTGACAGTGAAAGTGAATCAACTCATACAGTTCTCTGATGTGTACCCATGTGACAAGGTCCTGATAGTACTGGCATTAGTATGATAGGTGAATCCCTCAGGATTCTATCCATGATGGTGCACCATCTGGGGTTATAACGTGGCCAAGTTAGTTTTGAGCAGTAGAGCAGGTGACTTCGTTTGACAATCTAGTTAGTCTGTGCAATTTTGACAAGCTTCTGCTCTATTTTGAGTTTGTAATGCTTCATAGGAATACCAACTATTTCATCAGTATATCAACATAAGTCTGTCTGTGAAAATTTAAGAGAATTCCAATATTTCTTTGATGTCTAGACCTTTCAGCAACTTAAGCATTATATTCAAAAATATGTATTAGTTCAATAAATTTTCGATTTCGTCGTCAATAACCAAAAATTTTTTTTTCTAAATTCGGATGCTAGATTGCATACTATTAATTTTTATTTCTTAATTTTCAACTTAAGCAGGTGTAGAATGTAATTTAACATCCAAACTCACAAGAAAACATGTGAAAACGATGTGAGTGCCAGAACATACAAAAATATTTTACTTGCTAGAAAAATAACTATTAAAAAGCTTATAAATTTAAAATATAAATGAAGTAATAAAAACTCGCAAACCAACCCCAAAATGTGGAAAAAAAGTCTTCAAAAAATTCCCAAACCTGACTTTCTCCAAAAAGATCCAAAAACTTTAAAACAAATCCTCTTAAATGAAAACCCTGTTTCAGCTTTGAACAAATAATTTCTTTGAGAAGCTTCTTCTTGCAAGATGGTAGTTAAGACCTTTGAGAAATTACACCACGATTATGCACGAACGAGAACATATTACTACTACGTTGTGGTTTCTTTTGTTGGAAAATAACTTTGTGAATTGTTGAGACAATTAAGTTGTTGTTTGTTTAACAGAGTCTAACAAAGCAGAAAATATCCTTAAAGCCATAATGAAATACTTACACGCATACTAGGATACAAATTCAAGCAGAAATTCAAATTAAAATGCTTCCATACACATCAACATACCACACATCCTAAAATTCTCTTATTTATTTAGGATCTAAAGAGAAACTTTCTATTTAAATACTCGTACATATGCATATAATTTTTTCTTAAAATATATTTAAATATCAAAAATATATATTTCTTGTATTTTATAGCAAATATAATTTTTTTGTTTATGAAAAAGGATATTAAAGGATTCCGTATGAGTACTTAGAATTGAAAACGAGAAAGTTGTGACAAGAAAGCACTTTTAAGCTTTCCTTGTGTTTGGTTGGAAACATATTTTTTGTTAAAATCCAAAAGCTGTTGAGGGCAATCATGAAAAAAATTCCGCAAGCAACTTTTTCTGGGTAACAATAGCACGTAATGGGGAAAACAAAAACATTCTAATTGGAAAAGGGTCTCCCTTTTTCACAGAACCTTATTAATGATTGGCCTGATTATTTAATGAAAGATATATACATATTGTTACGTTTTTACTTTTTATGGATTAAAATTTTTATAGGTTTTCACACACATTTGCATTCTTATCAAATCAAAATCCATTATAAACACGATTTTGAGTTAATTTCATTCATTTTACTATAGATTAAATTTTATTTATAAGTCATATTTTAGAAGCAACCATTAAAAATTTATAAATAAATTTATAGATAAAATACTAAATAAGAATTCATGAATAAGAAATAACTTAATATATTTATTTGACATGGGATGACAAATATAAAAAAATAAATTCAGTGAAGTGCGACTTTGAACCGCGCACGAAGGGTTCCGCACAGGCACGAGATATGTAATTCAATACGAACAATATAAACTATAGTTTTAGCATTTTTTTCGTTTTTGGGTTTTTTCGGTTTTAAGCGTTTTTTTAGTTTGGGGGTTTTTTGAATTTATTGGCGCTTGCTGAGTTTTGGCAATTTTTTTCCACGTTTTGGCGATTTTTTTTTGGTTTTTGAATTTATTTTAATTATGGCAATTTTTATTATTTTGGCGTTTTTTTTTTATTTTGTAGATTTTTTTATTTTGGAGATTTTTTTTAATTTTGGCGTTTTTTTCATATAGGTGATTTTTTTTTGGTTTTGGCGATTTTTTGTAGTTTTGGCACTTTCTTTTCGTTTTGAGGATTTTTTTCTGTTTTTGGCGTTTATTTAAAATTTTGGCGATTTTTTTAAATTTGGGAATTTTTTTTTTTAATTTTGGCGATTTTTTTTCATTTTGGCGATTTTTTTTCACATGAACAATTATTTTGATTTTGGCGCATATTTCGCGTTTTGGCGATTTTTTTCGGTTTTTGGCGTTTTTTCATATTGGCGATTTTTTTTTTCATTTAAACGATTTTTTCGAATTTGGCGATTTATTTTAGTGCTACAATTTTTTTTTAATTTTGTCGATTTTTTTCGATTTGGCGATTTTTATAAATTTTTGGCGATTTTTTCAGGTTTTGGCGATTTTTTTCGGTTTGGCGATTTTATAATTTTCGGATTTTTTAGTTTTACCGTTTTTGAAAATTTCAAGAGTTTACCTCTTACGGTCTCCAAGATATAGCAAGTTGTCAAAATTACATAGTCAATATTGCATTAACTGATGGACCACCCTTTAATTTAAATTTTTTAATATTTTAATGTTTATTGTTGTAGTGTATATAAAAATACACTAATTTTACAAATTTCAAGTGTCAATATACACATGGTCATTCAATTGTATGTATATAACATGAGATTTTAAAAATTTTCGTCGCTCGTTTAGGAGCACCCTTTAATTTTTAAATTTCATGTATTTGTTGTTGTAGTGGCCAAGGTTCTACATACTCTGTCCAAATTTCAGGTACGTAGCTCTTACGGTTCCTGAGAAAATAACGTGTGATGGACAGGCGGACAGAAGGACAGCGTAGCGAAAACAATAGGGTTCCTTTTTCACCTTTGGGGTACGGAACCCTAAAAAACAACACTCATATTTATTTGGTGCAAATGTCGATTTAACGAAAACATAACCAAATTTCCTCTGGTTTCATTTGTTAGCAATAACGTTTAAAAATTGGTCAATATTAACATTATAAAGCTGCCATTTATTATACTTTGACATAAAGTGCTTTGCCCCAGAAACACATACCAAGCTGCATATAACCAGGTGGCAGTGCTACTTCTGCTGATAATTTTTTGCTCTATGTGGTTTATAGCTGACGAATGTCAAAAACTTCGTTTTCTTTTGGTTTAGTTACAATTATTTCACGTAAAAATTCTCGCCAAAAATTAAAAAAAATCAACAAATCAAAAAAAATCGCCAAAATTAAAAAAAAAAATTTTAACACTAAAATAAATCTTCGAATTCAAAAAAATCGTTCAAATGAAAGAATTTACCAAAAGGAAAAAAAAAAAAACGCTAAATACTGAAAAAAAATCGCCAAAGCGTGAAAATGCGCCAAAACCAAAATAATTGTATATGTGAAAAAAAATCGCCAAAATGAAACAAATCGCCAAAATTAAAAAAAAATCGCCAAATTTAAAAAAATCGCCAAAACGAAAAAAATCGCCAAAAATTGCAAATAAACGCCAAAAACCGAAAAAAATCGTCAAAACGAGAAAAAAAGTGTCAAGACCCAAAAAAGCACCTAAATAAAAAAAATCGCGAAAATGAAATAAATGCCAAAAACCGAAAAATCGACAACTAAAAAAAATCGCCTACATGAAAAAATCGCCAAATTAAAAAAATCGCCAAAATGGAAAAAAAGCCAAAAACCGAAAAAATTGCCAAAACGCGAAAAAAGTATCAAAACTAAAAAAATCGCCAGAATTAAAAAAAAGCTCCAAAAACCGAAGAAATCACCCAAACGAGAAAAAAGTGCAAAAAAAAACGCCAAAACTTAAAAAATCGCCAAAACCGAAATACTTTTGAGTATTTCAATGTCAAAACTATATTTTATACATATAGGCTAAAGTCCATATTGAATCACATATCTAGTGCCAGTACGGAATCCTTCGTGCGCGGCTCAAAGTCGCACTTCTCTGAATTTATTTTGTGTTAGTGAAGGAATCGTCCTGGGTTCGACCCCGGTATCAAACAGTAATTAAAATAGCAACACCACGTATTTTTCTGATGGGCATTAGTGTCCCTTTGTATCTGTTGTTGAATGAAAGCTCAAGTGATGAAGGCATATGAACTGAACTACACCGGCTTCAATAGATACTAATCCTAATGTAACTTCGGAGCGCCCTCCTTCAGGGGTATTGTGCAGCAGAATAATCGGCGAAATGGAATAGCTAATAAAATGGCTACTAAACACATCTTTGAAATTTAATATGCCTCATTCACACTAGAGGCGCTGCAAAACTGTATTATTAGAAACTTGCAAAAAGCAGAGTTGTAAAAGAATGCAACTTTCCTCTATATCTTCCTTCACCAGTTGACTTTTCTGTCACTATACCTTTCTCAAAAGAGGTAACAGCTAGTAATAGCATTAGTCATTCATTGGCTGAGTGTTACTTCTCTTTAAAAAAATATGCAGAGTGTTTTTTGTCTTCCTGGTAAAAAGAACCATCTCGGTTTTTCTGGCTTAATATTTAGTCCTTTCGACTGAGCCCGGTTTAGCGCAATATTAAGAATTCTTTTCGCCTGGCTACAAAGCTGGTTAATAACCTTCCCCCTTAGAAGTATCCTAACATCATTCGCACAACAGACATCCATTAAATATAAGCTTTCTTTTGAAACACTCTGTATAAAAACTTCAGTGATGCTATTAATTTTTTTTATGTTAAGAAATTTAATTTTTACCATAAGAAAATACTTTCAATCTGCAGCTCTCTTAAATCACTAGCTATTGCCCACTTTCTATTTTTTTGGACAAATTTTTAATAAATTTCGAAAACAATAAAGTCTAGCTGATTTGATCATAAAGAAAGCTTATCTCAAACTCTGAAACTTATTTTTAATAAATCCCATTATTTACCACCTTCCTACAGCTTTTGCAAATTCCTTTAATATTTTCAAAACAATATTAAAAAGATTTTCTTTTCAAACACTTTTCATAAATCGCAGCTTTTATTATAAGAAAATCACAAGAAGAAAAGTAAAATCCAAGAAAAGAAGATAAAAGGAATGCTGCACTAATAAAACGAGGGATAAAAAATGAACTCAACACTGTATTTTTATTTATTTTTATTTTTTGTTAACTTAATAAATCCCTTTTCAATGAAAAGTGCTCAAATCAACGTTGAAAGTTGCTAGAACGGGTCAACACCAAATACATACTTAAAGGAAAAACTTTTTACAACAAATATACATTATTGACTGCCATCAAGCTGCTGTGGGTGGGTGGGTAAGTCTTCCCTTTGAATTTGTGTAGTGTGCTTAAAGTTTAAACACTTCCGAATACGAACGCTTTACTCTTTCTCCTAAGAAGTTTTAGATTTTAAGGACTTTGGCAAACTTAATTTTTAATAAGAATAAAAACTATAAGAACAATGATAGTGTGGAGGGGGGGGGGAGGGCAGGAGGCATGGGTTATGCAAAATACTGGTACTTGCAAATAAAATGAAAGTGCATTCATTCATTCATTGTTCAGTTAGTTGTTGCTACGATTATTGTTTTGGTGTAAAAAACAGCAGACCATTTGCAATTACTGCTGCTGGAGAACTGCGAGTTGTTATTTTTTAAAGAAAATGTGCTCCACAAAGTTTTGAGAATAGAAGAAAAGTTTATGAAATGGTTTTATATATGACTGGTTGCTATGTTTCTTTCTAGTCACTGTCTGGCAGCCAATAATGATGATGCAAATTTGAATGAAATAAAAGAAAAGAAAAAAAAAATGCTGCAGTTTCTATAGGAAGTCTTAAGAAAAGCGTGTACACTCGTAGTAAGGGAAAAAACAAAAGACGAGACACAATTGTAGAAGTTTTTTAAGTGTATTTCTTGTCATTGTCAGTTTTTCCTTGTTGTCATTGTTGTTGTTGTTGTTGTGTTTGTATTGGTGTTGATGTTGCTGTTTTTCTCCAGCCATAGTATTTGCCATTTTTTCGCCATTCACTTTTCATTGATATATTTTTTTTTGCTAGAAACTTTTATGTAATTTAAATGAAAAAACAAACAGGTTAGTAAATTTTTATTGACCAACATCGAATTAATGAGGTCGTTCATGTTTAATTTATAGCGAACAATTTTTTGTTTTCTCACTAAAAGTGGGTGCAAGGCGAACGGTTTTTTTTATGAAAATTATTTCCAAATTCAGCGTATTAGACTTTATAAGATCTATTTTGCTTTTCCTTGCCCTCATCGTCAACTAATGTCGAAATGTGCTATAAAGAGCTTGGGATTGCTTTAGTGTAAGCCTTCAGATCATTTTCCTTGGCTTATGTGACTCCAGCCTTGGTGGCTGTTATCTAAACAAAAATTTTTTAAACTCTAAAGGCGAATTTAAACTTAGCAAGACCATAATTTGTTAGAGTGTGAGTCACGATTGAGTCACGCACTAGTCACGTGTGACTCACGCGTGATCGTGCTTGAATTTATATATAACATTGATTTGAAAAATAACGTGTGCGGCTTTAACTCACTCTCTCAGGCTTGTTAAAAGCTCTATTTTTGGATTACTCGTATCCGAAGTTGGCGGGCAATTACTTCATCAGGAGCGTGCGTTAACAAAAAAAAATCATTATTTTAGCTCGCTTTGTAAATTAAGCACCCGTTTATATGCTGTTTGTAACTGCTTCGATATTTGTTATACAAAACAAGTCATTTTAATTAATTAATTAACAATTACTTTATGTGGTGGGTAAACGTGTTCCCCTCCTATACCCCCAAGATTTTAGTCTAACATGCAGGTTGTTCGAAAATCTATACCCTCCCCCAAAAGCTATACCCTCACTATAGCAGTTGTGGGCATATAAACTGATCGGTTAAAAAGGTTCATTGACCCTTCGGCACTTGAAAATAGTACACGTTTGCCAAATTTCAAACGAGATGTCTGTTTTATAGCCGTTTTCTATAATATTTTAAATAATAAAATAAATGTGTTTTATACATATCGTCGGCTTAGAGTGTAAAACTGCTAAATTCACTTTTTATAAAATATGAGATTTTTTTTACATTGACCCTTATTCTAGTTGTCGTCATCGACGTCACTTTAACACAACACCAAAAAATTGGTACTCGTGTATCCGTTATCGAAAACAACTGACTTCTTCTGTTTGCAAGTTTATGCTATTTTCTAGATTTTAGGGAACGGAAATAGATTTTAAGTTGCTCTAAATTGTTCTCGTAAGCGAGTAAACAATCCCAATTTTTTGGTATTGTGTTAAAGTGACGACGATAACGATAACTGGAATAAGGCTGATTAATTTTAAACTCTACATTTTGGAAAAAACCTGCATGTATTAGGCTAATTTCTTAAGATATGTATAGAAAATTTTAACAGTATTTTGTCTCTCCTGTAAAATTTGTTTGAAGTGAGTTAGCAGGTTTGCACTCTAAGCCAACGATATATCATTATGCAAAATAATTAACTAATTTGAATGAAAAAAACTAAAAAAATTAGCTGTGAAAATTCAAATATGAGGCTGGATCATTAACTCAGTGTATTTTTGAATTTCCCGCCTCTGTCAGTTGACTCCTGTCTAAGTTTGAACAAGCTGTGTCATTTAGTTTATGTTTTTTTTATTAATTAAAGAGAAGTAACACTGAGGCAATTAATGCCTACTCCTATTACTAGGTCTTCCATTCTTTAGGAAAGAGATAGTGATAGAAGACAGGTGATGAAGGAAGAAGTAGAAGAAAGCTTCATTCTTTTACAATTCTGCTATTTGCATGCTTTTTTAATCATGCAGTTTTGCAGCGCCTTCTGGTGTCAAATGAAGTGTATTAAATTTTTTTTAAAGCTGTGTGCCATTTTATTGGTTATTTTACTTCGCCAATGATTCTGCTACACCATGCCGACGAAGGAGGGCGCTCTGGTAATACATTAGCATTAGTATCTGTCGAAGTCGGTATAGTTCAGTAACCAGCGACTATGCCTTCATCACTTGAGAGCTTTCCTACAACAACTGCTACAAAGGGACACTAATGAAAATCAAAAAAATGCGTGGTGTTGTTATTTAGTGACTGTCGGATACAGGTATTGAACCCAGGATCTTCGGGTTTGTAGTCAACTTGAGAACTACTGTCATCCGTTGATAACAGACTACCTCGTCTTTTGGGAAGAAAATGGAAAAAAGTGAATTTCGAGTGCTCATTAAGCATTCTTTTTTGCGAAAAAAAAACCGCCAATCAAAGCAAGGAAAAGCTCGATAAATACTATAGGGACTCGGCACCATCGATTTTAATGGTAAAAAAGTGGTTTAATTGTTTTCGTTGTGGTCGCACAAGTACAAATGACGCTAAACGTTCTGGACGGCCAATCGAGTTCAGTACACCTGAAAATGTTAAAAAAATCCACGATATGGTGTTGGACGATCGAAGAGCAAAAGTACGTGAGATTGTTGATGCCATAGGCACTTCATATGGCAATTTTGTTACCAATCTTAAAAGATCAGCTGGGCTTAAGAAAGTTGTCTGCAAGATGGATGCAACGTTTGCTCTCAATTGACTATAAATGTAAACGTATGACAAATTCAAACGACTGTTTGGAGTTATTTAACCGAAATTCGAATGTGTTTTTGCAACATCTTGTAATTGTGGATGAAACATGGATCCATTATTCTATTCCAGAGACCAAGCAGCAGTGAATTCAAGCCTGCTACGAAGAAGGCCAAGGTGAGTTTGTTGCCCAATAAGGTGATGGCAACAGTTTTTTTGGGATGCTCACTGAATAATCCACATTGCTTGCCTTTAAAAGCTAAAACAATAAACGGCGAATATTATGCCAACTTATTAGACCGATTAAATGAAAATTTAAAAAAGAAAACGAGCCCATATGTCCAAGAAAAAAGTTATTTTTCATCATGATAATAAACGAGTGCACACGTGTACAGTCTTAATGGCAAAAATCTATGAATTGGATTACGAATTGGTACCCTATACGCCATATTATCCGGACTCAGCCCCTAGTGACTACGTAAAGAAATGACTGGGTGGAAAGAGATTTAGATTTATGTAATGAAATTATTGCCTGTTTTAAGGACCTTGAAAAATCTTATAATCTTTGGAAGGAATACAAAAACTGGAGAAACGTTAGACCAAGTGTATTGAGTTAAAAGGAGATTATGTTAAAAAATATGTTTCATTCACCAATAAGTCACGCACTTATTGATGCACCCTCATATCATGAAAATTTCAAATTATCACGGAAGTGTAAAGTCTGCTATGTGGTTAAATAAATAAAAAATAAATTAAAATTCAGAAATTAATTTTACTAACATTTTCATGCAGGTATGTAAAATGATTTTGAAAATTTTACTATTTTAGGAAAATAGGCTCTACTGGCTAAATTTTTAACCAAACAAGTAACAATTAAAAATCAGAGTAATTACAGTAATTTTAACTAAAATAATTTGTAGAGAACTTTGAAAATTCCGTATGGAATTTTTTTCTCAAATGATTAGTTTAAAATTTCGTAAAAAAATTACTATATTCGTTTAATGCCTGAATCAATTCCTAATTTCATTTGTAGTCCTTCTTGAAGTCTCTTCTGTTAGAATATTGTAAGAGAACATTTTTAGTTGAAATACCTTTTTTTTAAGAAAAATTTCTAAAAATTGAGATCTATTTTTAACCGACTTCTTTTTGCAAAATTTAGCTATTTTTCACCTTCACTTAAAAATTTTTATTTTGATATTTTTTCACGGCTATAAAAATTGAGGCATTTCAAAAAGTTCTTTTACATATTATCAGAAATTTTAGTGAAAATTGTAAAATATTTTTGGAGATATTTACGAAAACAGGAACCAAGATGAGGCCACAAACCAAAATTTTAAAATTTCAAAGTCAAATATCTTTCAAACTATTTAAAATATCTCTATAAACTAAGCTGCATTTTCTTTGCCTATTTAAAAACTTTGCAAGCAAAATGCAAGTCTCAGTTGATATTTAAAAAAGCTATGAGGCCAAAAATGTTTTTTATGGCCGAGGTAGTAAATTTTTATTCCCTGTAGGTCATCGTGTCTTGAAACAGGCTAGTTCATATTTCAATATTCTTAAAGCTTAGCTCCTCTTCATTAATTTTTGCATAAAATATTTTCTTATCGGATCGCAAATTTCACAGTTTTAGATTTATTATCCTTTTTTCTATTTGGAATCACTGTGTAAGGTAGGGCGAACTTGCATTTCACTTATCGCTCTTTTCGAGGTTAAAGTGAAGTTTAAATAATAAAGAAGCGTTTATCCTTCCCATACGCAAAGCTGTAATAGCGGACTTTTTAATATCTCCAAACTATACAACTGTGCTACGACCGAAATTCATTTGAAACGTTATCTGTGCCACAAGTTAAAGGAGAGTAAATCATGTTCACTCATCTGATATGCATTAGTGTCCTTTGTACCAATTCTTGCAGTAAAGGTTCTAGAGATACCGGCATAAAGCAGTTGCCACTAAACTCCACCGGTTTCAGCGGATGGTATTGATAATGTAACATCAGAGCGCCCTCCATCGTCGGCATTGTGTAGCAGAATCATCGTCAAAGTAAAATAGCCAATAAAATGGATACTAAACAAAGTTTTAAAATTTAATACGCCTAATTGACACCAGAGGCGCTGCAACACTGCTTTATTAAAAACGTGTAAGAAATCAGAGTTGTAAACAAAGAATGAAGCTTTAATCTATCTCTTCCTTCAACACCAGTCTTCTCTATCACTATACCTTCCCTATCACCCTCACTCACAAAAGGATTATTCCATTCGACCCAAGTAAGCTGAACTCTAAATTTCACCCTTCCTTGCCTTGCCAGCAGCCTGCTAGTCTAATCTAACCTACGAGTATCTCTAAAAGAGTATCGTTAGCTGCATAGAATCTCCCCAGAACTCCATAGTCCTTCACAAAATCTCCGTAGTCTTTTCTGCTTTATTAAAAATAAACCCGAGGGTTCTACAAAATTTTCTCGTTGCGTTTAATTCCAAATAAAGCAAAATAAAGTTTTAGTAGTCCTTCCAACCACCAACATGTTACCAACCGTATGAAGAACCCAAAATTCGAGACTTAAAACTAAAATGAAACTTTAGTACTCGTACTCTTTAGCTACGTGATACTTTTTATGTTTGTTGCCAAGAAAATAACAAAACAACTGTTGTTTAAGACACATTTTGTCAACTTCTTTTTGTTTTTGTTTGCTTGATATTGTTTTTTATTTTTCTATTTGCAACATAAGAAACAAAACGTCTTTTCAATTGTCTTGGTCCATTTTTTTTGTTGGATTTTTATTTTATGAATATTGTTTTGTTTCGTAAATATTGTTTGTTTGTCGTTTTTGTTGTTGTCAGTGAGTAAGTATTTTTTTTACTCCTTTAGTTCAGTTTTTATGTAGACTTAATGAAATCTTTTTGTCATCTGTTAAAAACTTTTAGCAGTAACTGTGGCGGATTGTAAAGACCAAGTTTTTCGCTCTCCATCACACACACACACACATTATAAGTTCGGGTAATGACAGTGGCACTACCGTTCAAATTCACTGCAAGTGGCAAGTGGAAATGACGAACACATAACGAAAGACAGTAATAAAAAAAGGAAAATTTTACGTAAAACTTATTGTAGCAGCACAAAGTGGTGGTAAGTGGCCTAAGTGTTGCATTTTATGATTTCCTTTAAGTCTACTTTAAATATGTATGCATTTAACCAAAAATAAAATAAATGGCAGATGAAAAATTATATGAAAAATAAAATTTATGCAAACTTTTGCTTCTTTAACAGTTAGAAAAGCTTTTGCAGTTGTAAGATGAATAAATGACTCTGGGTGTGTTTGATTTATTCGCTTGAATAAATGAAATGTTGCAAAACAAAGTAAAATATGAATATTTAATTAACATGTCTTTGTTTAACATGCAAATTTAGAACAATAAATAAATTTATTCATTTACTTACATTTTGGCAAGGACGCTCATCGGATACCAGGCGCACAGCGCCACGTCCCAAAGCTTCACGTTTTCTTTGTGCCGAAAATATACGCAACTCTTTGCGTTCCTCATCGCTGAGAGAGTGACAATATCGCACCTAAAAATAAGTAAAAAAAAAAATTGGTTAATTATTAAATTTATTGTTTATATCCTTAAAGTATTAAGGTTATTATTTCAAACACAAGAATTGATTAGAAAAAGCTTAAAGCTTCATAAAAAACTGTTTGAACTCAGTATGGGAGTCAATCATAACTAGCTCTGACTGACTGACGCTGACTGACTAAGTCTAACTGACCTTGACTAACTGTCCCTGACAGAGATTGAGTGACTGACTGACTCTGACTGAATACCTATGACTGACTAGCTCTGACTGCCTGCCCTAACTGACTGAACCAGTCAGACTGACTCTGACTGACTAATGGCTTCGTTAGTCAAATCGTATCGTCTTACTTTTGAAGTTGTCTGTTTCTAACCGACAAAACATTTTCAATAAGCATCAACAAGTTCATTAAATGTAACGGATTTTATCAGCACGATACGATTTCAGTAGTTCTACCATAACTCTGACTGACTCTAACTGACTCTGACTGACTGACCCTGACTGACTGACTCTGACTGGCTGATTCTGGCTGAGTGGCTGACTCTGACTGGCCCTGACTGACTGATTCGGACTGACCGTGACTGACCCTGACTGACCCTGTCTGAATAACCTTGACTGAGTGACGCTGACAGACTGATTCTGTCTCTCACTGACCCTAGCTGACTGACTGCTTTTGACTCCGACTGGCTAACTCTAACTGAGCTTGACTGAGTGAGCTTGACTGACTGAGCTTGACTGAATGACTCTCTGACTCGGACTGACCGTGACTGACCCTGACTGACCCTGTCTGAATAACCTTGACTGAGTGACGCTGACAGACTGATTCTGTCTCTGACTGACCCTAGCTGACTGACTGCTTTTGACTCCGACTGGCTAACTCTAACTGAGCTTGACTGAGTGAGCTTGACTGACTGAGCTTGACTGAATGACTCTTACTGACTGATTCTGACTCTGACCGACTAACTCTGACTGACCCTGGCGGACTGACTCTAAATCACTGACTCTGACTGACTCTTACTGATTGAATCTGACTGCCCTGACTGCCCTGACTGACTTACTCACCGGCATCGACATCGTCATCGACATCGTCCTCGTCATCGTCATCGACATCGTCATCGTCATCGACACCGACATCGACATCGACATCGTCATAGACATCGTCATCGTCATCGTCATCGTCATCGTCATCGTCATCGTCATCGTCATCGTTATCGTCATCGACATCGTCATCGTCATCTGTCTGGCTGACCCTGTCTGACTGGCCGCGTTTTTGATTTAGAAAGAGGGTATTCAAAATATATATATTCCATACCTAACTCATATTTTGAAGAATGGTCGGTGGAGCAAAATATTCTGGGTCGACGACCTGTATAATTACACCATGGTTGCCACTTTTCACACTAAAGTAATATATTCAAGCCACTAGCGCCATCTATATGTCAGGTCGGCTAGTTGTGAGACCACCTTCTACATGCATAAACATTAATGTATGATTGTGCTTGTGTTTATTTTTTATGTAGAAACA
The DNA here is from genome assembly GCA_905220375.1 of Tachina fera. NCBI lineage: Eukaryota > Metazoa > Arthropoda > Insecta > Diptera > Tachinidae > Tachina > Tachina fera. The sequence continues at coordinate 93,151,558 of LR999967.1, read as the reverse complement.
AATTGAAATTATTCCCTAAATTATTTCTTAGAAGTTATAGATTTCTATTCTTCTATTATTTTCCCGATTTCTCTGATGATTTTTAATCAGTTATCACTTACTTCGTTATCTTGTGGCGGCAGTTGATGCAACAATTGTTTAATGCGATATTTTTCTCCCGGGCTGTTTACATACGGCACCTTATCATCAGGCAGTTGAGAAAAGTATAAACGTACCTGAAAGTGAAAAAGTAAAATGTTTGTAATTAATTTAAAATTAAATTTTGAGCGGTTAGTTTTACAAACTCATAATTTATGTCTATGAATTTAGTCATGAGTATTAAGTAAATACAATAAAGCCATTTATGTTATGACGGTTGGTTTTGCCCAAATCTCTAGAAATTGGCAATTTATCAATTTAATGTGACACACATGTAAAAAATTTCTCTATTCGTATATAAATTTAAAAACTTTGTATAATCTTTGTCGGTATGTGGGTTTGAGAAAATAAACTATGTGCACTATATGCACAGTTTGTGATACACGTATTAATCACAAAAAAAGATACGAGTACTTTCACTCTCACCGCCATCATGACAATTTGGTCAATTTCGATTAAAAATAATGACGTGCCATGCATCATTTGTATCGCTTTTGCTACAAACAACACATTGGTACAATCAAATGCCTGCTCCTTCCGTTCGCTCTCTTATCGACAACATCATCGCTTAACACGCACACACACTAAAACAAACAAACTGTAATTTACGTAAAGTTTTATACAAGCCACAATTGCCGTTAGATTGTTACACTAAAAACTGGCCCCTTGGGCAGTGTTGCCAGAGTGAGTTTTTCATTACTGAAGCATAATGGTGATATCGAACGATTTCAAAAAGTAGTAATTTTCGCCCAAGCAAAGAGCAATGTCAAAAGTATGCAAAGTATGGATTTTCTTAAACCAAATAGGGAATACTTAATTCAATTATGGATTCTCGATAGCGATACTATTGTAATATTTTTTTACAGGTTACAATAAAATATTTTTTTCTAGCTTTCTGTTCACTACACAGTCAAAAGTTGTGATTTTTTTTTTGATGTGTAAACATCTATACGCTAGAGGATAAAAAATTTTTTCACAATGCAATCACAAATTTTAATTAAGATCGTAAAGCTTTATGAAATCGGTATGAGCTATGTATGAGTGTATTAGTGTAATCATACGAACAAGAAGTACAGATAAACTTAACAGCTGCATATACATACACTGAACCGAATTTGAAAGCATACCTTCAGGAGCAATGTTAATTTTAATAAAAAATCCATGTGAAGTGTAATAGTGTTGTCAGTGGGGATAATTTTGTTAACAAATTGAAAAATATAAAATAAATATAAACTTTTAAATAAAATACCGTTTTAAATGTAAAATATTTATTTAAAAGATATATACCAGTCTTTATAAAGAATTTATAATATTAAATTATAATATATCTTCATTACGTACTGTTGCCTTACACTGACGCTGGTGCACGACAATTGGGTAACAATCTCCATCTCATGCCAATTATTATGGGTGGAGATTTTAATAAAAATTTTGCAAACCCAAAGTTGCAAGCTTTATTAAAATTTTTATTTGACGTTTTTCACCTGCATATGAGCAATTCTCCACAAACCCCCACAACTAATAATTCCACTACTATAGATCATAGATTTTTAAATAGATTTTTAAATACAGTAGAATCAAAAATTTATATATCTATATATTTTAGTTACCATAAGCCAATATTAAAAATAATTTTCATTACTAGATGTTTACACATCTCCGCTGTGATTGGACTCAAATTGCTTTTTTGTACTCAGCAGCAGCATTGCCACAATTTAATTAAAGTTAAAATTAAAATTATTGAATATTTAAATTAATAGAAAAAACTTATTTTCAGGTGAAAAAACTGCACAAAAATAATGTTTTGGAATTTCTATATATATTTTGTGTATTTTTTCTGCTGGTGAGAGGTGGGGTTGTGGGCTTAACCCTAAGTCTATACACCATATATGACTTGATAGTTTTAGCTGGGTTTTCCTTAATTATTGGTTACTATTGCTTTAAATTTTATTTTTATTTATTTATTTTTTTAGGTAAAATATTGTTTTTTAATCTTGGATCAGATTATCGGTACAATGTATCAACTTTCGTCGGCTTACAACAATTATGTAAGTCATTAGTTATAAGTCAAAAAGGCAATATTAAGTCACTCAATTTATGAGTTCTTGTTATTCTGATTACGGTAGCTTCAGCATCATTTTCGTAATATATTTTTTTTGGCGAATTTGAGTTGTATTTTCTATATGTAATTTGACATTTACCATGATAAAAATATATCATATTTAGACTTAGGGTAACATAAAGTTAGCAGACTTAAGGCCCAACTATAATATGAATAAGCAAACTTAAGCAACTGTGCGGTTATATATAAAAGGTATGTAGCAAACTATAATGTACTTATGGAACTTTTCGTCAAGTTTCGTCAAATATCATTTGCTTAAGGTAAGTGCCAAACTGAACGCATTTTCTGTACGGAAAACACTGTTTGTGCATTTTTTAAACTCAAGCAAACAGCAGCAGAAAAATTTAATGATTTTAAATATTTTTTTATTGTATCTTATTTTAAATTCAGAAAAGAAAGCAAAACTTTTATTTCATTCTTTGTTTTACAATACATATATACACATGAGTTTATTTATGTATGTTCATTGTTGTACTTTTTAGTAGGGAAAACAAACAAAACAAGTAATAAAGTAGTGGATATAATTATACGTGAATTTTTAAATGATTATGATATTCCAACAAGTTAATTTGATTGAATTGCATTTATTTATTACTTTTAAGAAGAAACAAAATTACTAAAAAATTGTGAACAGTACCTATATGTGCAGCTGTGGCTAAAGAATACTTAAGTACATTGTGGCCACCTTAAAGTCACATCTTAATTGCTTAAGTATTTGACAGACTTATCGTTTAATTCTGACATTAGCTTAAGCCAGCTTAGTCATATTATAGTTGGGCCTTTAGTCATATATATGTATGTGTTTAATAAATTTGACAAAAAAAAATTTAAAGCATATCTAACTATGAAACTGGACTCCGGTCACACTGCTATATTGGATAACTAGATGCAGTATACAGTCCCTTTTTCCATCTCGGAAGCGTAATCGGTATCGGTTAAGAAAATATAGCGCTTATATTTTGCATTAAATTACACAGGTAAATTTGTTTAAATCAATAAAAAAAACATAAATAATATCGTCAGAGAAAATATCATATCAAATAGCTATTTGGTTTGTACATTGCTGATTTTTGATGACGATGAAAAAGAAGTAAAAGCAAAAAGACACAGATTTTGGAAAAATATGGGTATAACGGGAATTGGAAAAGGAAGAACAGTGATTTCAATTCAGCTATATTTAGTTTTGTGCGAGTGTGTGTGTTTGTAAGTATCCTGTCGGAGAATGTGTGGTTGACTACAAAAATAGTTAACTTTTCTTAGACCAACTGAAACTAAGTGCAATGTCACCCAGAACAAATCCAAAATTAATTCTTATGTTGAGTACGTAATCAAATTTGATGAGAGCCAACAAACTTATTCTCAGCTAGTTTGAAACTCATTTAAAATTTATATAAACATTTTGCTGTTGTTATTTTAGATGTTACCTTAGCTGAGTGGTAGCGCGTTGAGTACACAACATGTGATGATATATGTTCTAGTCCCAGAAAAAATTTTTTAATTTACTGACTACCAGTTGATTTAAAAAAAATTAACTTAAGGACGTTGAAATCAATTTTAGTAGAAAACCCTTAATGGTAATTTCGGATAGAGACTATTGGGTCAAATCCGATAGGCTGTATGAGGGTAGTGCAGTGTTTACAGATGTATCAAAAATGGGGGAATGTGCAGGGGCTGGTGTCTTTATCTTGGGAACGTACATTCGTAGTTCTTTTAGACTGCCGAATGAATGTAGGGTTTTCCATTCCATGCTGAGATCTGGAAGATCCTCAGGGGACGGAGCTGATGGTCAGGAATATAGCTGAAGGTGAGAGAGTAACTTTCTACCTCGACAGCCAGGCAGCGCTAAAAGCTTTGAAGGGACAGAATGTCAAATACAAATTTGTTAACGACTGTAGGAAAGCCCTCAACTTGCTTATGGATAACTATAGTGTTAGACTATGTTGGGTTCCTGGCCACAGCAGTGTTGAGGGAAATTAAATTGCCGATGAGCTGGCAAGAATAGGGTCGGCGTTAGATGAGGAAATGTCGGACAGAGCAGTGATATTACCGATTGGTCATTACAATAGAGAATTCAGGAACTGGGAAGGATTGTAGAGTCTCGAGGGGTTTTGGCCAAAACTAGACTAAGGAAGATATTAACTACTACTGAACACAAATAAGAAGGCGATGAGAATCATAATAGGCGTCACATAGACAGGTCACTGCAAGACAGGTCAGAGCAAGAACCAGCATTTGTGAGACGTGCACTCTAGATTTTTGTAGAATGTGCGGGGATGAAGAGGAACCAAAAACCATTGAACATATTATCTGGCATTGCCCGAGGCTGCAACAGAAGTTTCCATGAAAGCATTACTGATGTCGGGAAGTGTAAACTAAAGGACATCAGGGGCTTCATCATGAGAATTCGGTGGCTTAGTGATGGATAATAGGGTCACTTCTGGCTGCAAATGGGAGGGTGAATATTACTTTTTTATGGGCAACAGAAGGGAATCACAATGTAACCAATTGGGTCCCCGAGTGGAGGTGCGGTAAAGCACCACCTTTCCTAAACTAACCTTAATAATAAAGATTGGTTTTTTTCTCACAAAATTGTGTTGATAGCCGCTTTTTAAGCGAAATGGACTAGAAATTTTAAAGCAAGTTCTTTCTCTATGACTCATTTATTTAATTATATTATTTAATACTTTCAACGATACGCAGGAAAATTCCATATCTGAATCTACCGTCGTAATATTGATTTTGATATTTTTTTTGTATTTATGGGGGATAAGGAGAAAGGAATACTGGAAGAGACTACTGCATACATCTAGAATAATGTCCAGTTGTCGAAAGCTCTAACACCCTGTCTTAGTAGAAATTACAGCACAATTTTTTAAAGACTTTTTTATAAAAATTACAAAAGTTTTTGAAATCTCCGACATCTGAGAAAATGTTAAAAACAAAACAATTCTATACATATGGCAACACTGAAGGTAGCATTATTTTTTTCTTTCTTCCTTACAAACCCATATGATGCAGCCGAATTCCTCTTACCACTTTTTTTTTTGCTAACTACCACCACAACAAACAAGACTGCGCTTGTATCGTTAAGCTTCCATGCTGTGTGCATCAGTTTTGCCCAGAGTGGAGTTCAATTAGTTCACAATAAACAACTACTTCGTAAATCTCATACAATGTTGTCGTCCATTTATAGTGACTCCAGCATACAATTTTGGATTTATTTGCCAAAAAAAAATTAGAAAAAAAAACTATATATTCCCATCTAAATACCAGATTGTGTTGTATTGGAAATTTATTACAAGTGCCGTGGTCTAGTCGATAGTTTGGACGTTATAGAGACGGAGAGAGGAGTTATTAGTTATTGTAGGTTGTTTTTTGAACGCCAGCTATGTAGTTGCCATAGAGGGAATCGGTCTCACATTATTAATTGCACTTGCTATTAAATGTTAGAAACTGTTTTGCTATTTTTCTTTTTTCCTTTTTTTTTTTGCTCGCTCCGCATGTTGTATTAGATATCTATTGGTTATGTGGCTCATAAAATGACATACAAACACACACATATTAGTTTGAAATTTTATTTTCCTAAAGCTGTTTTCAGATACTTCAAAGGCACAAAATTGTATATTTTTCTTCCATGGTAGATGTGGCATATGGGCGGGTCTGGTGATTAAACACGACAATAAGCATTTGTAATTTTTAAGGGTATTTAAGAAAACTTTTATCCGCCCGCTAATCTCTGCCAGCCGCAATTATTTACAATGATAAATTGTGGGGCTTTCCCAACGGAATGAAACTGGCGAAAACTTGTGAAATAAATGAATATAAATACATAATATACTTTAAAATCTTGCAGCTGATTAATTGAAAACTAAATACTAAGGTAAGGAATTAAAAAATTAAAATGAAAGGCTTGATTCTTAAGAAATTTTCTCAATTATCATTAATTTAACTTAAGTGTGTGAAGAAATGAGAAATTCCAAGAAATTAGTTGCTTAAAAATCGCCAAAGGTTCAAGTGTGGCCCACAATTTTGTAAATATGAAATTAAAAAAACAAATTGTGTGCAAATAGCAAATTGATTGAATACTTTGATACTCAAGCAAGTGATTAAAATTATAGTGTAGGCGAAATAAAAAAATTACTAGCAAGCTTACAAAACGGATTTTTTTTGATATACTAAAAAAGATCTTAGATCAGGTTCAAGTCTCTGAAAAAAAAATAATTTAAGTAATAAATAATCGTGTTCGGGATTCAATTTTGGACTTACAACTTCAAGATAAAATATTTTATTTCTCTTTATTATTCTTGAATACATATCTAAATTTTCTTGCAGTTAATCAAAAATGGAAAATAACTTTTTGCGCTTTCAAGCCTTCCGTTAACTCAAGTAGGTTAGTTTAGGCTAGGAAGGGTGGAGTTAAAACACACGTCCAATTGGAGAACCAGTTGGGTCTATTGTGATTCCCTTCTATTAGTACCTGTTAATAAGAATTTAACCCCTAATAGTACCCACAAGAACTTTAACTATTATCTATGATTAAGTTAATGGATTTCTATGATGAAGCTCCTGATATCTTCCAGCTTACGCTTTGCTATATCACTAGTGCTCTCATGGAAATGTCTGCTCAGCCATTTAAGCTTATGGCGTTGCAGTTTCGGAAAAATGGTAGATAATAGTATCTGATTGCTCTTCATCCCCTTACATTCCACAAAAATCTGGAGTGGCAGCTTCTCAAATGCTGGTCCTTGCTCTGACCGAGCAGTGACCAGTCAACGTGCCTGTCAAGACTCGCATCACCTTCCTATTCATATCCAGTAAAAGTTAAGATCTTTCTGAATCAAGTTAGACCACATTGATATTGAGACTCTATAATCCTCCTTATGAATGATTGGTCCTTTTCACCAACTATTTACTGAGTTCACTATAATAATGACATGTCGGTAATTTAACCAATCTGTCGCACATTCTCTAATCTTGTCATTTCGTTGACAAATTTATTTCCCTGTGGTAGCCAGGAACTCAACATAATCCGATACATTATGTGACGCGACATGACGAAAAGGACCTCATCTTGTCAGACATTTTTGATACCAATGAATAAAGGACAAGATTCTGAACAAAAATTGACGGATTGTTACAGCATTTTGAAGTTTTTATTTCAACAAGGTAAGTTTCGAGTTCATTGAGGTTAAAGATTGTTTAACAGGTTAAACTTTATCTTTCTACCATGGGTAGAGGTTTAGAAAATAGACGTTTATGCCATCTTGCGGATAAAAAAAAATCAAATAACCGATAACTTATAGTTCATCTTCAGATATGTAGGTAGCGTTAGGTGTCAAAACCCCAAAACATGAAATTTAGACTTTAATTCAAGTTTCGGCCTGTACTGAAAATTTTACTCCATCAAGATAAGGTCCCTTTCAGTATGTCGCATCACATATTTGCCCATAAGCAAGTTGACGCCTTTCCTACAGTCTCTATTAAGTTTCGATTTTAAATTATGTCCCTTCAAAGTTTTTTGAAGGCTGGCTCACTGTTGACGTCGAATGTTATCTCTGAAGATACTGAGGATCGTCAAGATCTCAGTTTGGAAAACGCTACATTCATTCGACAGCCTGAAAGAACTTTGAATGAATGTTTGCTTTAAGATATAAGCACCAGCCCTGTTTCTTCCACCCTCCTCTTTTTTAACCGCCTGTAAAGAACACAATACTTGCAGATTTGACCCAGTAGTCCCTTTCCGTTATTTCCAATGAGGGTGCTCAACTGAAATCAATTTCAAAGACCTTACAGTCCGTGAACCCAGGGCTTACGAAGCTCTGACCACTACAACTGATATTGTTTAAGATTGATGTGTGATAGACTTGTGTCCAACAGTTCTTTTTGAACTAGTTTGAGAGCGTTTGAATCAAAAGTTGTTTCAAACTCATTTAATTTACATTGATGCTTTTGACCGAACTTATGGTTAACTGAACGAACTGGTTCAAAAAGAACTGTTGGATTCAAGTCTAATATAATCTAAGTCTAAGTGTGACCTATTATTTCTGTCCTCATTAAACCTTCTTCAACGAGTCTAAGGAGACTTCTAGTTGTCATGTTCACCACGAAGTCCTCTCTACAAAGCATATGGCTCAAATAAGTCTGATTAATTTTTAGCCGAAATTAATTTTTTTAGCAAAATTTGAAGCATACAAGTATTATTAAATTTTTACCTCTTAAAAGCAAGCTTTTTGTGGGTTGGAATCACTAAAAAGTCTCCAATGTACAATTATTATCATATCAAAAGACTTTAATGCTGAACCCTGATATTATGACCTTTTAAGCACACAATGTTAAATTAATGCACTACTAAGACACCACGATGTTAAGTTCTCTGTTCTTTACACAAACAAAGAAGAATATTGCTAACATATAGAAAGTCACATTACATTTGATAGCCTGAAAGTTTTAATGTTTGCAGGTTTGGTTGTTTGGGTAATTCTATGGTTGTTCCACTTTAAAGTAAAACATTTGAATGGATTTTTATGATATTTGGGTAGACGAATAACATATGGTCGAGAATAAAATATAAAGTACTTTTTTTTTACAACAATGGTAAGTCTGTTGTAAATTAGAGATGGTAAATTTGGGCTTTCATTACAAAACACGTTTCAGCAAAATTAAAATACGATGAATCAAAATAATTCAAGTATTCCATTTGCAAGAAAGTTTCGTATATAAGGCAGAAATCTACATCAACTGACACCACACACAGTGGACCAACACAGAAGAACGCTGATGATGAAGGTTTAGTGGCCTTCGAAAACAGCTGGCTGTTCCGCTTAACTATGTGTTGTCAGAATATTTACAACTAACTTTGATGTTATTTGTTCATTAATAATTATCACATGTAATTTGGCTTAAAAAGCATTACGAACCTTAGCCCGTTCAAATCATAAATATAAAGTACTTTTTATTCGTAAGAGGCAAAGAAATTTGTAATTTTAGTACCTTTTCTGTTTATGTACATCAGTGTCCCTTTGTGGCAGTTGTTGTAGGAAATTTCAGGTGATGAAGGCATAACCACTGGTCACTGCACTTTACAGGCTTCAGCAGATGGTTATCCTAATGTAACATCAGAGTACCTTCCTACGTTGATAGTGTGTAGCAGAACCATCGACTAAGTAAAATAACAAATTAAATTTCTACTAAGCCTAGCTTTGCAAATGTAATACGACTCATTGACACCAGAGGCTCTGCAAATGTGCTTTATTAAAAACGTGCAAAAAGCAGAGTTGTTAAAATGAAAATTTCCTCTATATCTTCCTTCACCACCTGTCATCACTGTCACTATCCATTTATTAAGGAAGGTAACGTATAGTAAAAGTATTTGCTTTAAAAAAAATCTCCCCGTATAATTAATTTACTCCGATTAATTGCTCTTAAAAACATTGAATGAAAGCGTTCTCTTGTTTTATATTTATTTATTATATTTAAGTGTTAGTTAATTGTTACTTGCAAATTTTCTCGAATGGTAAAACTAAAGAATAGTATGTGGCAACTCTTAAAATCATATGTTAATCTCTACTTTTTTAATGCATGTGTAAATATGTGAATACATATATAGTTACATAATCATTTCAGACTGCTGTAGCATCCCAGCGGGAAAAAGAAGGAGTAAGGATGCCTTTCAAAAGGTCTTTGTACTTATTATTTTTGGTATACAAGGCCTATTTTCATAATTGCGAATGGATCTTACTTTTGCTTTGGAAAACAAAAACATTCCCATCTCAGAAGAGGAAATGAAGAATGCGAATCTTAACTTTTATGCGAAAAAGTCAAGGTCTTCTTTCTATAAGGCCTTCTTTAGCAGTTAGATAAGAAGAGTAATTGAATAAAAAAGTTCTAAGCAGGACTTTAATAAGGCCGGGTGTTTTTCTTTCAGAGTATATGGTAAATAATTTTTCCCTTTAATTGCATTAAAAACTGGGCATTTTTAGAAAATCAATTAAGTGGAAATTACTGTACTAAAAAAGATTATCATTGGACTCATTATGCATTTTAGATTAAACTACTCTTCTGATGTAAAGCAGTGATGTATTTACGAACAGTGCCTCTTTCTCCTTTTTTTTGTCTTGGCAACACTAAGTGAAATGATTGTTTTACAACCTGAAAATCAAATTCAAATATTTCAAACAGTTCGCCAGTCCTACAACACTCTTCTTACATAATCATCATCTACTTACGAAAACTAAATTGCAAACTTTGCAAAATAGAAATATGTATCGCAATTTCAAAACAAAATGCAGTTTCGTCTGCAATTCAAATAATGTGGTTAAACAAGAGCCACCCAAGCATTACTGTTATGCAATTTTTATTACCAAAACTGAACATATCTAACATAAATAAAAAATAAAATGTCATAATAATAAAAGTGGTTTTACCATCAATCTGCACAAATTATTGTTTTAAAATTAACTTTTATAGTGAACAGAAATGCAATTAACTGGGCTTTCACCAGCCGAGAAAGATTTTTCAGTTAATTGCTTCAACCAAATCCATTGAAGGAAAATATGTGGAAAATGTAAAAAAAAACAAATAAAAAACAAACAGCGATTTAAGCTTTTAACAGTTATTCAATAAATTTCATTTTTCACTGTTTGATTTTGCACAATTTTTGCGGGAAAAACAAAAAATTTACTTGAACATCATCAAATAGTTAGATACAATTTTAATTTGTCTCTAATGAACATAGATTTTTACACGTCCATTGAAACAAATCAGCCACAAAGAAACTAAATGTGCAACAAACAAACAGCAAATCTAAATAGTTTGAATTTTCGTTAAGAAACAGGTGTTTGTTGTTGAATTGTTCGAAAGACATGCTTGAACGGATATTGTGGAGAAAAAAAATGGAAAAACACTCATTGATTGTGTGGGTTTACAGTCTTCACCTTAGGGGGGGGGCAATAAAAATGCTTGTGGTTTGTAGGGAAATGATTAACAGCGGAAAGACAATCGATTGACCAAAAACTACCGAAAGAGAAAAACATATTTGAAACACAACGAGCTTGTGTCCAACTCAGTGCATTTCAGAATATTCATTCAAGTGAAACCTTGAATTTATGGCCAAATCGTTTTGGAAATAATCGCAAATCTTCCATTTACTGAGGAATCGAATTATCGCTTCGTTTGTATGGATGTGAGTAGTTGTGAGTTAGTTGGTGACGAGTGTGTCAGAGATGTTAACGACAATGTTTAGCTAATGACTGTTGTTAACAATAATATTTTCTTTTTTATTTTCTTTTAATTTTGCGGAATGTTGTGCAGGAATGTCGCGGGTATTCATGTGCAACCTGTGGAAATTTTTAATCAAATACTCATTTGTATACACACATAAATAAATACAGATGTATAGGTATGTAGTATGCTATGTCAACATTTATGTAATTATAAATAGTATATTTTGTTATTTATTTTAAATTCGAAAAGCTTTGGAAAGTTTGCTGAGATGTCCACATTAATTTTTTTAATTTCTTAACGGTAACTGTTAATTTGTGACAGAAAATTTCAAGTATCGTTCGATATAATTTCACTACAATAGCCGGGAAAAAAGAATTTCCAAGTCAATCTTTAAAGTCATATGATCCAAAAGTGTGATTTTCACATATCATGATCGATCCTTATGAAAAGGGCAGTCAAATAAGCAATGTCCGTCTGTCTGTAACTGAAATTGGTTTCCGGAATCATCCAGAAAGGCTAGAGACTTGGGTCTTAGACTGATGTGTCAGAAATGGTCCCAAATACAAGTATATTGCTACTTTTAATCAGAAAAAATCAAAAAGTCTATTCCAGGGCTGGAAAGCCTGATTTTTTTTTTGATTTATACAAGCGACTTAGCTAAAAATATTTTTTTTTTGCCAATCAAATTGCTATTAAAAATCAGAAAGACGATTACAGAGTTGGAGAACTTAATCTTTTTTGGTATATTAAAGTAACTAACTCAGGCCTCTAATAAGGCCATTATATTCTATGATTTAATTAATCTGAAGTTGGAAACGCTCTGTAATTCAAAATATGATAAATTTTTTAGAACAAATAACTCAAATAACACAAGTATTTATATAAAAAAAACAAAAAACCCGACTTACACCATTTTTGAACCGTCAAATATCCCAAATGGTCATTTGAAATGAAAAGTCATAAAGGAAAATTAAAGTTAATTTTAAAATACCTGCCGAATTATACCCATTTTGATATAATTCGTCAACTTTTAATTTTTTTCGTATTTGCAAAATGGCGACTGGTGGCCTCCATATTGAAGTCTGACAACTGACGCATCTTTACTGACACTCCCTGCACTATAGTGCCACAAAGCAATACACATACATACATGCACACATACATAGACTGATAAACACAATACCCTTCTTTGCATTGCGCAGTCGGATATAGTTAATTCTACAAAAACAAGGTTAATTTAACATTTTTCGTGACTGATTTTACTTTGTATATTTGTTTCAGGTTAATTCAATATGATTTACAGTAATCTTCAAAGAAAATGTTTCGTTTGGAAATAAAAATTTTTCATGTTGATTTAACATTCCAGTAGTGTTAAATCAAAATAAAAAATGGTGCTAAATCTAAGTTATTTGAAGTTGAAAAAAGCATGAATTTGATACTATTAAATCTAAGATATTTCAAGTTGAAACAAAATTTTATTTATGTTAGTTTAATAATTTGTTTTTTGTTCGAACTTTGTTTGTTTCTATATTTGTTTTTGATCAGTCTAAAGCTCATATTTTTAAGAAGCCGATTGATTATCTACATGTGATAATTTTTGAGGAACAAATTTCTTTTTGTTTGTTAATATTTATTTATTGTATCTTCAAAAATGAACTAACACTAAGTATTCAAATCTTAAACATAAATATAATAATAAGGCCCGACCAGTGTCGGACGTAAACTAAGTGATAGAAATTAATAAAACATAAAAGTCGTATCAAGCACAAAAATATTTTCAAGAAGTTTTATCTGGAGTGTTGCGTATTAGAGCCGCAGTGTCTCTCTTTTTTATGCGGATGTGTCCAGTAAAATTCAAGATATTACGAGCAAGGAGGTTAGGATGGGACTAGAGTTTTGTTAAGTACTTGCTTGTATATTTTGCAATTTCTTCAGTCACTAGTAGCATATTTAAATTACGATGTAATTTTAAATTTTTAGTGTACCATGAAGCAGATGTTATTAACCTTAAATTTTGTTTTGAATTCGTTAGATTCTCACTACATTGGAAGCTGAAGCAGTGTTACATAATTCCGTAGCACCATATTGGCTTCAAAAGCGACTTGTTGTTTGCAGTCTAGGCTGAGTGTTAAGGAACAAATAACATTAAAGTTAAGTGTGAATATTCTTAGAAGCACTAGCAGAACGGAACAACTAGGTGTTTTAGAAGGCTGACACATCAGCATCATCACCAACATGCTTGTGTTCGGTCCACTGTGTGTGGTATCAGTTGATAACAATTTTAGCTTTATATAAACATCTTTCAATGTAAATGGAATATGTTAATTATTTTTACAATTTGCTGAAAAGTTTTCTGTAATGATGCACAATACTCGTATATATAAAAAACTATGAAAGTTTTTAATGCAGGCTACGTAAACGATCAAATTCATTGTTAAAACTTCTAATTTATGTTCAAATAAAAATAAAGCTTAGACATTTTTTTTCTAAATTTATTCCTCAAAAGTTAAGAAAGTCGTAGGTTTTGCCAAAATTATAAAAAGTCATACAATGTACGGCCGGCAAACTCGCTTTTTGGCAAAAATTCGACTTGTGCGACCTTAAGAACTTTTTCGAAAAATCTAAAAAAAAAATCTTAAGAATACTTGACCGAATAAGCTTTCAAATTATGTTTGAGGCTCTAAAATTTTTTTTGGGAGAAATTTGCACATTTTTGTTCTATTTAAAACGAATTTTATTAGTTTGATACTTTTAAGTATATTATTTTTAAATTTTTCCCAGACCAGATCCTTAAGGTACGTTCACACTTGCGCAAATATTTTTCAAAAAAAAAAAAAACGTAACCACTGAATACTAATGGAACATTTTTGGATTGAGACACATATTTATTAAGTTAAACAGTTTCCAATAATATTTAATTCTATGAAACTCTTGAAATTAAAAAAACCAATGTCTCAATCAAAGGGTTTTTCAACTATATTTTGTGGTTACGCTTGTTTTGGCAAATGTTTGCAAAGTGTGACCTTTTTGCATTTTAAATTTTATGTACATATTTTGAAAGCTCTTAACTGGAATATGGGGAAAGGTTCAGTTATTTACAACTCTGCTTTTTTTAAACAATGCAGTGTTGCAACGCCTCTAGTGTCAATGAGTTTTACTAAATTTTTGAAGCTGTGCTTAATAGCCATTTTATTATTTATTTTACTTCGCCAATGATTCTTCTACACAATACCCACGAAGGAGGGTGCTCTGATGTTACATTAACATTAGTATCCTCTGAAGCCGGTGTACTTCAGTGACCAGTGTCTCTGTTTTCATTATTTGAACTGTCCTACAACAACCAACTGATACAAAGAAAAATGCTTCGTTGTTGTTGTTGTTAATTAATGACTTTGAAGACCGGGCTCGAACACAGGACATTCGGGTTTGCAGTTAACGTGCTAACTATTCCTACCTCAGCCAAGGCTGAATAACATTAAAAAAAATAGTAGCCACTACCATAACACTTACATGCATGTACCGACGGTACATAGAATAAGTAAAAATAATTAATGTGATGATCGTAAAAGATAAGTAAGAATAAATAGTTAAACATACTTAGAAAACCTAAATAGAAAAATTAAAAAATGGAAGAGACAGAAAATGAATAGTGATACTTATGAATGTGTTTACCAAAGGTAAATCAACTATAATTTCTCATATTCCGTTTCATAGAAAATTTACGTTAAATGGGTGATGTTAATAAGAATCTCTACCCAAGTACATAGACTAGGGTGCTGACGAAGTGCGTGGCTGCACAGAAAGGTATCGGTTTTTATCTCAGCTATAAAGTGTAGTTTAATTTTTCTTCTCTTCTTTAAAAACTCACATTATTTAATAAAAATAATTTCATTCAATAAGAATTGAAATTACTGAACAGGAAATTGTTTCTGATTAAAAAAAACTTTAAAATATTTTATCTTAAACCGTAAAAATACAAGGGAGGATCATTAACTCAGTGACTTTTTGAAGAAATTTAGGTTTTTATATTAAAACTTAGTTTGCTTATCAAACCTACTCTCCTTTGAGTTCTATAAATTTAATCCAATGCTTCTCCACATTTTTTTATCCCTTCCCTTAAACATGATTTCTCGAGGTCATCAAATGAGGCATTTCTTTAAGTTTGGGAACTTCGTCAGTTGGGGCTAAATCTGCAGAATAGGAATTCATGGAATTGGCATCGATTGTAAGCAAACGTGGCACCCATCTTGCAGAAAGCTTTCTTATACCCGAATGATCATTTAAAATTTAAACCACTGAGTCGTGTGGGATGTCTATCGGCTAAGACCATATTTTAAATTTTTTTTTTAAATTAATTATGTGTGAAATTCATATTATATTTAATTTTTTTTTTGTTTTTGAAAATATCAAAATAATTGATTCTGATTCGAGCTAATTGAATATCTAATTGCATCAGCAGAATTCAATTAGATTTCTAATTGTAAAGGTAAACCAATTTTTTTGCTAATGGCAACTAATTGCAATTAGTTTTACCATTGGAATAAAAATTTCAATTATCTAATGGGAATTAGTTGAAGTAATTCTATTTTTTTAATGAATTAGAGAATATAAACCAATTGCATCAATTGCTAATTCCAATTAGAATTTAACATGTATGGCTGAAACTCACATTTCAAACAAAAAAGGCGATTACGATATACATAAGTCTAGTATAATTCGAATTGACAGGGTATTCATTATGCTCATAGGTACAAACAGGTATAAAATAAAATCCTTAGTAGTATACACAAGTATATTCATGATTGAGTATGAATATATGCAAGAACATAACATATTCGAGTGTTATAGTATGCAAATGTTTTTTGTATACATTGCCTTTAGTATTGCCAACTTAAAGTTCTATAACTTAAAAAAAATCCCATGACTAATAAAATACTGACGACAGAAAATGGAAAGCATGACTGCCTGAGGCACAATTTAAATCATTAAATTTTTACTAATACTTCTCATGCAGAAATAGAAATTAAATCCAAATGAAATAGTATTATTTCATTATGCAATTTATCATTTCTAATTCAATTAGTTGTTTTTTTATATTCATTAGACTTCTAAACAAACAACAATAAAAATTTGGTTTTTATTGAAACTTACTTGATCAGGCCTTAGGCCCGGAGGCACCCAAGTGTATTCCTCCAAAGCGCAACCGCTGTCATCGTCGGACTGTGAATTACGTTGAAACTCCAATTGCTGATGATGACTGTGCAAATATGCGGCGGTCTTGTAGTTGCCACGCAGGGGCGAATTGAGCGGCAGATTCGAGGGAGGCTGACAGTGGCGACGTTGTGTTGCTGCTAATGGCTGTGGATGTTTTTGTGGTGGTGGGGCAGCAATGAAATGTATTGAAGTGGCTGTTTGACTACTGCCGCCATTGCTGCTACTCGACGCCGGATCAATGTGACTTGCGGTAATGGGTGTAGGTGTGGCATTTGACGATGACGTTGGGGTTGAACGATCGTTGTTGTTGGATGAAGACGAAGGATGCTGATGATGATGATGATGATGTTGATGATGATAATGTTGTTGCTGCTGTGAGGACTGCGTTTGCTGGTTAAAGGAGTCGGCTTGTAATTGATAGGCTGGCAAATGTACACCAGCTGCCTCCAATTGTAAAAGTTCACTTTCCGTTTGCGTATAATAATCACTTGGCTGTTGCATAATGACCTCGGCCAACAACTCGTGATGAGCTTTTTTATTTATGGCTGCTGCTGCTGTTGCTGCTGTCGATAATGATGATGCCTGTGGTATGTTTGTTGTGGCACACGATTCCGTTGTTGTTAATGTGTTTGATTCACTGCAATAAAAGTGGAAGAACAAGCTTTATACAGAGGAAGAAAAACATTAAAATGAATCAGTGTATGTATTTAAAAGGAACCCAAGCCCAAGCCTTAAAATGATTTAAACTAAAACTTCCCACATAAATTTCAACAAGCCTGCTGCACTACACTCTCTTTCAAGCCAAATATATGTAAGTTAATCTTCATCTGACACTGGCAGTGAGTGGCTTTGAAAGTCTAAAACGGTGTGGACTCTTAATCTATGCTGGTATGCATATTGTTGTTGCCATAAATCACCTCAATTTAATTCAGTTTTTAGTTATTGTTTTTTCATACATTCATTCATTTATTCGCTCAGTTCTTTCATTCGTTCATTTGTTTGTGTAAATTGCATTTTAACGACTGTTAGTTATTGTGTTGCATATGAAATGTTGTTGCTTAAATGAAATGAAATGAAATGAAATGAAAGTATAGTTTTCCATTTGTTAAGCTTCCTAGAATCGGTTCGTCTTTATCTAGATACCAACCATTTGAATTCCATGGTCTTTAAGTGTAACATACTAATTACTTAAAATATGATTTCAGTTGATTTCGTCTTATAAGTCTTTTTTTTTTTTTGCCATAATAAACTTCATGCAGCATTCAGCATGCAGCAAATTAATGTAGTTTTTGTATGTGGTGGAAACTATAATCATGCAAATGAATATTTCTGGTTTTATGGTTTTTTGATTACACTTTGTAAAAGTAATGAAAGCCAAGATTCCAATATGCCATGATTTAGGGCATCTGTGTGTGCATAAAGCAGTTTGCAAGGGGTGGTTAGCTCACATACAAAAGTGGTGGTCATGTGTTTAGGGGCATTAAGTAAAATTTATTAAATAAGTTCTAAATTTTATTTTAATATAAAACCTGAATTATTCGTTGCATGCATTTCTCTGGGCCTTTAGAAACCAGCGAATTTGTGGGACCTTAAGAAATATTTCCGAAAACTCTAAATTTATATCCTAAAGATTCATATAAAATTAAAAAAATTCAGTTTGATTTCAATTCTTTGACAAAAGGATATTGCACAATTCCTTATCTGTATATTGTATTAATTTTATATATCTGAGGTTAAATTTTGAAATTTATAACCGTAGATACAAACCGTCGTGTTTAATAGAGTTCTCTTAATAAAAAAATACAGACCCTTACATACCCTTAGAAAATCGTAATATTTATCGAAATATTTATTCATTTGCGATAACGATAGTGAGATTCTGTATTTATTTTAACGATATTGTACATCAGTGGTTTACTCACCGTTGAATTCTATGTCTGTATATAAAATGTGAAAATAAGTAAAAAAAACAAAGAACAATAAAGAAAACTCAATGAATTTTTTACTTCAATCTAGAGCGAATAACGTTAAAATATGTAACTGTATAGCAAAGACCATAAATTTTCGTTACATTTATTATCGATTATCGTAATAAAAGTTACTGAATCCAGGTAACGATGCCGGATTTTTTTTAGCAAGATTAACCAAAAAAATTGAGGCCGAATTTTTTGTAAAGGCCTCTTTTATTTAAATGTAACATACGAGTATGAAGCTTCAGTTTTTAGTATTTGTGACTCCTGGATGTCTCAAGATTAATGTCCAGGAATGGAAAGTCATAACAACTTATTTTTTTGAATTAAACACAATTTCTAAAAGAAAAACTTTTCAACTTGAGAAAGGATTTCGGTAATATTTTTTTATTAAAAAATCGAGGGAGATGGGAAAAAAATAATATTGGAGGAAACTCATCGGCGTCTTAAGATTAATGTCCAAAAGTCCAAAGTCACAACATCCCGTTTTTGTAGAAATTGCAACTCATTTAAAAAAATTAATTTTGCTTAAAAGATCGGATATCATTAGTGCGATTCATTAGCTTTTTTTTTTAGCGATAATCGCATCGTTAAAATAATTATAGCAAAAATGTATCGAATTTGCTATTTAGTAAAATTTTTAACCATATTTGCTGCAGGTAAATGTCAACTGTGTCGTTATTTTAGCGATAATAATTTAAGTGTTGTTAATTTTATCGACAAAAATCAACAGAACTATCAGCTGCGTCGTATCGCTAAAAATAGAAAAAAGATTCACACAATCGTTAATTTATGCGAAAAAATGTGTAGACAAAATTACGATTGTCGAATCGTTAAAAGTTACTGAATCGCACCACAAGTCCATTTAGTGAGAAAAAAAAATTGTATTATTTAACAGACTTTTCTTTTTCTGTTGTTAACAGAGCTCTGCTAATCACGTCGCAATAGTATCTAATATCTCAATAATTCTTCCAAAAAAACCCGACTTCAATACAAAGATCTCATAGAAGAAGGTAAGAAGTACGTGAAATATGAAATAAAATTTTGTATTTTTCAGAGCTCAGGGATTGTGTGAAGTCTTGTAAAAAGAAGTAGAACCACTTAAAATAAAATATTAAATTTAAATAGTCGTGACTCTGCCCATTTCGTGGATAGAGGATTTTGCCTATTTTAGAGCTTAAGGTATGTGGTAAGTTTCATACAAAACGGTTAAGTAGAACCGCGTGAAATATTATAATAAATTTGAATAGGCGTAACCCCGCCCATTTTACAAAAAGCAAATGTGTTTGATAGGCTTAGCAGCAATCAAATGAGTAGAATATCATAAAATTAAATACTTAAAAAGTTATGGACGTGTCGCCGCCCTCTGTTTTTACAAAGGGACCAATGAGAAGCTAGCTATACTTGCTCAGACATAAAAAAGAATTTTTACAATCAGTCGAAAATGTACCGAGTTTTGAAGTAACACCTATAAAAAAAGTAGAGACGAATTGATAAACTCCTCTTTTTTTTGAAGTCGGTTAAAAGGCTCTGTTCCCATAAAAGCTGCAATTCATCTGCTTCCTCGTAACGAAAATGCATCTTAACTAATACGCCAGACTGTTTAAAAAATTACCCACATCCTGAAAATTTATTTCAATACAAAGTTGTTGCATTAAATGAAAATAAACAAAAACAAAATGCAAACTAAAAGCAAAGAAAAAAGAACTATGCGCCTGCCCGGCTTTAATGGGTTTTTATCAATTTGCAATTGATTTCTTTTACTCGTTTCATGTAAATTCAAACATACAAACTATAACAACTGTAGAAAATATTTGAGGTTTTAATACGAAAATGTTTTTACTTTTTTTTTTTTGGTATTTTTATTTTCGTTTGCAGTTGAGGTGAGTGTTTGTTGCTGAATGCAGTCAGGCAGGCAACCATGCATTCATTCGAATTTTAATAGAAATGTTAGTTACTTTTTGTATACACTCTGCTGGCCATTAGAAGAATATAAAACTATTTTATGACTTTGTTGCTACAAATAAATAAACATGACGTTAAGTCTTTTAGCAAGTACATTTGATGTTTATGCTTGTTTAATTAACTAAAACACTTGTAATGTGAACAAAACTTTTCCTTAAACTTTCTCCAAAAATAAATAGAAATTTTTCACAGTCAAAAGATGTCTATATCTACATACATACATACATATGTATGTATCTACAAAAGAGTTTCTTTTTTTAAATGCCAATTTTCTTGAAGTTGATAGTTGCAATAATACAAGTGCTAATTTGAAAATTAATGAAAATTTTTTTCATGTCTAATCAAATTTAGTAATTCAAAGTTTTAGTCAGTATAAAACTTAAACATTTATGTATTTGTAATTCAGAGAAACTTTTGATTGAGTGATTTTAGTTTTTTTTTTTGCCAATGCACTATGGGTAATTTTATAAATTTTGTGACAATAATTAATTACAGCCAAGCGGCAGCACCGATTGAAATGATTTTTTGAAATCAAACTTTGAAAGCCTTTGAGGCCTTAAGGTCCTCCAAATTCTTATCACTTAATATCACGAAGAAAAATAATTTTAGCACGTCACGTCCTCTCACGCGTGACAAATTTTGTGTAATACTGATAAAAAAAACTCGCCTTCGACATTATTTTAATTTTTTTTTAATTTTTCATAAAGTGACAGGAAATCAAAGATGTCGAAAATTTTTTAAACTTGTTAATTTTCTGTTATTATTGTATATTAAAGCAAAAAAAATAATTGTATTTACTCACGCTCACTTCTAGTCATGCGTGTAAATTTTTAAAACTTCTGTTTATTTTAATTATTATTGTTCGAACTTCATTTGTTCCTATATATATGATTTGAAGAGGCTAAAAAGTTCGTATCACCTTGTAAGCCAAATTACATGTTATTCTTATTAATGAACACATAACACACCAAAGTTAATTGCATATATTCTGACAAACACTTAGTAGAACGGAACAACTAGATGTTTTCGAAGGCCACTAAACCTTCATCGTCAACTTTCTTTTGTGTTTGGTCCGCTGTATGTGGTATCAGTTGTTGTAGATTTCTGCCTTATATACGTAACTTTTATACAAATGGAATATGTGAATTATTTTGATTCATCGTATTTCAATTTGTTGATAACTTTTTTTGTAATGTAATGTAATGTACTTAACAAATTTAAGAGCTTTCAAAGCTTTTTACCTCAAATATGAATATCAGTGTATGTGTGCTTGGACGTAGCTGCTTTACATTCTGAAAAAAAACGGGAAGTTTGGATCATCTGTAATGATTTTTACTATAATCATATTTTCCGCTCTTAGCCGCCCTGGTATAGCCAACCCAATGTACTAAAATCTATAAGCTTAATCATTAGCTCAGAATTTATATTTATATTTTTATTTTTTAAGCGAAAGACTCCCCTGTTTAAGGTCACATGTTATTGCTAAATGCTTTTGTTTGCTATTACTAATTTTTCTAATTGTTTATGTCTGGCTTTTAATTAAAAGTAAATTTTTGTCAACAGAGTTGAAGTACTTTTCGCATTTTGTGTGCAATAAATGTCGGAAAAATATTATAATAAACTTTTTTCAATTTTCATTAATTCACTCAATCCATTGCTGCCAGATAAATTTGGTATAATCTTATCTTTGTCTGCTGCTGCTGCTGTCTGTTGTGACTGTCTGTTTTAAAAATAGTGGAAAGAAAAAATCTAAAATCATGTAATTTTCATGTTTGTTAATTTAATGGGAAAATTGACAAATCATTTAATGGTTGTCACACAAAATACCTTTTAAGCTTTAAAGACCCCTGTGTGCTTGTATTTATTTCAACATACACTTTAATTTTATTTATTTATATTTTTATGACTTCTGAGCGTTTTGGTTGGTTCTACTGAAATAGTATATAAGTTGTGGACGCAATAAAAATTTAGTTTAAATTTGTTTTTCAACACAAGCTTGTTGGTGACAAAGTTTTGACACTTCAAGTAAAAATGAAAAAAAAATTATAAATTGTAAAAAACTTTTGAATTAGGCTTGAGTTGACTTTTAAGATCTGTTTTGTTAAACCAGACTTTTTCCGGCAGGATAGTGCATACGCATTACCCTGCAAAAAATTTGGTGACAAATGATCGTACTATGACTTGAGAAAATGGGATATATAAACATAATGTTCATTGTTCCCTCCAATTGTACCGCTTAGCCACTCTGGAATCAGACCAGTAATTATTTTAAGATTTTAACCTTAACTTAAGTGGTGTTTGTACTTTTGAAATATAAGCGCCTCTGTAGTCAAGTGGGTAGTCCGCAAGCTTGTCATGCTAGAGGTTACCAGTTCGAGCCCCAAAAAATATCTGTTTAAAAATATATTATAATTGCATTTGTAACAGTAAAAAAATTATAATTTTTCATTGTTACAGTTAAGTGTCGGAATAACAGTTTTAAATAATTTATATTATTCCGCACCGAATAGTTCCTTATTGAACAGCTCCGTGAAAAGTAGAGTTTTTTTCACTTCCCGGGAAAGCGGCAACTTTTTATATATATATCCCGGGATCCCGCTCCATAGAAATAATAAACATTAAATTTCAAGGCAATAGCACCAATTTGATTAGAAAGCTTAAAACACTCACTAAAACACATCTTATCACACATAAATATACATATGAATGTTAATTTAAATTGGGTTTTAGAACAAGAACATTATTTTTTTTGTAACTTTTAGTTTTTAAATTCCTTAAAGGTTTTTTCCAACACGAAAAATTTTGTTAAATGAGATTAAAAAAGTAAACTTACAAAAAAAATAAGTATAGAAAATAACCATTATCATTATAATGCATCCATTACATCGAAAATACGATGTGAATTCTTGTAGCGTAAACCGATAAATAAAATTATTTCCGACAATGATTTTTTGGTTTGGTTTGGTTTTTTTTGGTTTTTGTAATAGTTATTTGTAACAAAAAAATATTTCTCACTTATATTGGTTACGATTATAAAGATTATTTAAATTCAATAAATGGTTATAAGAACTTTTGTCATTTCTCTCTATTATGTTCCTGCTTTAAATATCAATCTATGTGACAAGATATATCGTTAAATATAAAATTTGTTAGAAAAAAAACGCTACTCGCAATAAATTTTCACAAATGCCAAATTGAAAGCATTTTTTTCTTCTATATGTAAAGTTGTCAACTATTTGTTTTACTATTTGCCGAGATCCCGCAGAAAAAATTCCGGGAAATCGGTAAGTTTTAAAACTGGAATTCCCGGGACGTGAAATTCCGGGAAAAAAAACTAGTGAGAAGTCACAAGTTGCATATAAAGTACCAATTAACCTCATACAAGGCCATAACTGTTTAAAAGTGACTGGTCCGCTTTATAGGAAGTGGTAGAACGCAGACTAGTCCCTATCACTTGGGGACCGATCACGTGACTACTCTTGTTTCAGTTCCATTTATTGCAGGGTAGTTACTATTCCCCCCAGCCCTTTGTTAGAGAAATGATTAAGCAAGTAAATTTTTTTTAAAATAAGTCCTCAACAAAAATTCAATTACTTTTATTAATCAACGAATTATAAATATAATATATGTGGTTTTTCTTATTCCACTGTGATTGTAGTTTTGTAATTCTGAATGATTTATTGAAAATGTGTGTACAAATAGTGGGGTTCCGTATGCTCTTTTGAATTGAACAAATACATTTTTAAAATTTTTAAAAGAAGGATTTTTTGATTCTTCTTACTTATAATTTAATTCTAAAAATTTTTAATGCACGGATTTCTGAATAAGCCTTACAAGTAGTTTTTTTACGTTTATCAAGCTGCTTGTGCAATTTATCAAGCCTTCAAGATAACTCAACGATAAGAAAATTAAAGTCACCGAATGTAATCTTCAAATATGTCCATTAAATACGGCGTCGAAGTGAAATCAATTCCGAACAAATAAAAAAGTCTCGTTATTCAAAAATTTTATAACTACTTAAACGGCCGTGTAGAGATTTTCCTTAATTTACGTGCGTGTTTTCAATTTGAACACATCATTTTTATATAAATTTATATTTGACATATAAATTAATAAAAAACTTTTCTTGACAATATGCATACGTATAAAAAAGTAATAATAATACTTTAATGCTTCCCATATCACTTTGCCACCAATAATTTAGCCAATGATTGCAAATTAAGATTAATAAAATTCAATTAATTAAAACCAGTTTCTTGCCTGCATATTTGATATTATTTGATATCCCAAAAAGGCAAAAAGCGAAATGCATTCAAATAAATATTAATTCAATAGTTTTCACATAAAAACTGTACAAAATTGTAAAAGCTAACTTCACATTTGAATAAAACTAAATGTAACAAATTGAATTCGTGGAGCACTTGCAGCACTGGCTGCACTTAAAATGTAAATTGTCTAACCGCAAAAGTGTTTTTTTTACGACGACTACATTCAGATGAATTTACTTAATTGAAAATGTAGTCTTAAAAAACTTAACTAAATATCCAGACTTCTTGTCTGCATTTTAATTTCTGTTTGCATTTAATTGATTTCATAAAAAGATTGAGAGATGGTGGTATTATGTAATTTAGTCATTACTCTACAAAAAAAATAATTTCCATTCCCAATTGAATTAATTTAACAGCTGAAGCGAATGAGATCAAATCGATGCAGCTCAATGCGAGAAAAAAATATTAAAAAAAATAATTGCACAAGCACAAGAAGGAAAAAAAATAAATACAAATAAATTTTCTAAGAATTGCTTAAAAAATACAAGAGAAAAAACATAAAACTTTCAAAAGAGAAATATAATATTTTCTTGATAAAAATTTATTATTATTGAGAACAATATTTAAAAAAAATTTGCATTAATGACCTGTTACACGATATCGAAAAAACTTTAGCCTGAAAATTAATATTGAAAACAAAAACAAATTTTCATATTTTATTGTTGTTTTCAATATAAATTTTAAGTTGAATTTTTTTTTTCGATATCATGAAATAGACCACCAATTTACAAAGACAAAAGAATTTTTTTTATAAATATTTGCGATGCCAAAACTGATTTTTGAAAGCTATAACGAAGTAAATTTCGGAATTGATATTTTTTTGAATTGGCTAAAGAAGTTTTTAGGGGAAAAAGTAATTTAGGTAACGGTAAGTACAGCTGTATTTCCAACAGTTGCTATTGTGAATGCCAATGTCCTCAAAATCACTCAAAATAGAAGCAGAAAAAAATAATTCACTTCAATCAAAGACAAACACCGGGTGTTAGTGTTATTTCAAAAAGTGTATTTTTTTTAGGGTTCCGTACAGCAAAGGTGAAAAAAGGAACCCTATTGTTTTCGCTACGCTGTCCGTCTGTCCGTCACACGGTATTTTCTCAGGACCTGAAATTTGGACAGAGTATGTAGAACCTTGGCCACTACAACAACAAATACATGAGAATTAGAAATTAAAGGGTGCTCTAAAACGAGCGACGAAAAATTTTAAAATCTCATGTAATATACATACAATTGTATGTACACATGTATACTGACACTTGAAATTTGTAAAATTAGTGTATTTTTATATAGACTACAACAATAAACATTAAAATATTAAAAAATTTAAATTAAAGGGTGATCCATCCGTTAATGCAATTTTGACTATGTAATTTTGACAAATTGCTATATCTTGAAGACCGTAGAGGTAAACTCTTGAAATTTTCAGAAACGGTAAAACTAAAAAATCCGAAAATTATAAAATCGCCAAACTGAAAAAAAATCGCCAAAACCTGAAAAAAATCCAAAAATGTAAAAAAAATCGCCAAATCGACAAAATTAAAAAAAAAAATTTAGCACTAAAATAAATCGCCAAATTCGAAAAAATCGTTTAAATGAAAAAAAATCGTTAATATGAAAAAAACGCCAAAAACCGAAAAAATCGCCAAAACGCGAAAAATGCGCCAAAACCAAAATAATTGTTTATGTGAAAAAAAATCGCCAAAATGAAAAAAATATCCAAAATGAAAAAAAAAATCGCAAAAACGAAAAAAATCGCCAAAATTTAAAATAAACGCCAAAAACCGAAAAAAATCCTCAAAACGAAAATCGCCAAAATTAAAAAAAATCGCCAAAATAATAAAAATCGCCAAAATTAAAAAAACTTCAAAAACCAAAAAAAAATCGCCAAAACGCTACAAAATTTTAATTTCATTAAAATCGCTTGATCTTCCTTCTTTTTCGTTGTGTTTTTTTTTCTCTTTAAAGCTACATGCAATTCATTTTCATACATACGTACATACTCGTATATATATTTTTAAATGTATTAAAGTTTTATATTCTTGTCATCCGTGAAACTAATAGTGCTTTTCTGCATTGATGACTAAATATTTCCAATAACTAATCAACAGGGCTGGGAATTTCATGCAACTAAAATTTCTTTTTAATCGTTTGAGAAATGCACCTAAAAATTAAAAATATTGTGTGCAAAAAAAAATATGCATATTCCTACAAAACAATCACCTAAAATAATTATATAATGGAAATATTTTTATATCGCCAAAGTTTTTTTATATTGTGTGAAAATTTCTAGTCCGTAGCTGTTAAGGCTCTCGAGGAAACAGCCTGTAACAGATACACAGATAGACGAACGGACATCGTAGCGAAAACAATGGCATTTTGTACATAAAAATAAAATAAAAAATAACATTGATTTGCATGAATGTGCGTGCCCTGCTAAGTAAGCAATTATTTGTTAAGTCACAGAGGATATACAGAGATGTCACGAGACGGAAGATAATTTGTTTTTTCAGAGGTCTCGCTCTCGCAGTCACTGCGCATTCTTTAAACCTTCTTTCGTGGTGGCATTTTTTAGCTTAATTTCATTTTACGCTTTGTAACCTCATTTGCTTCGCGATTTTTGCAAATAAATGGTAAAAATTGATATTTTTAAATGAAAATGCTTCAAATAAGATATCGAATCATTTTAAAACATTATTTAATTGCTTTTTTAAAAGTAATAAGCTATTTGGCATTTTTTTTTTGATTCAACACAACAAATTCTTTCATTTAATTTTGTAAAATTGTGTACTTCGTTTACTTGTTCAAATGTATTTTCAGTTTATGCTTTGTGATCTGATTTGCTGTGTGAAAAGGTAAAAATTAAAATTGGTCAATGAAAATGCTTAAAGTTAAATTAGTAATCATTTGTAAACAAATTTAAATCACTTTTTAATGCCATTAATCTATTTCACATTCTATTTTTTTAATTCAATTCAACAAATTCTTTAATTTAATTTTGTAAATGTGTATGTATGTATGTATGTGCACTTGTTATTTTCACTAAATACAGATTTTCTCTTGTTTGTTTTGATTATTTTGTTAACATCTTAATAACAAATATACTACAGTTGTCCCTTTCTCGCAGTGACTGCACCACAAATGATTTTAGCTTTTTTCATACGTCAGTTTTTACAACTCTGGTCTACTTTGTGGTTAAGTGCGGAAGACCTATCTGTGCCTGCGTAAAGTCAGTTAAAAAATGTTTTTTAATATACTGTTAATAACATCTTGTGTATATGGTCTAGTTACTTAGCCCATATTTCTGCAACCATATTTTGGAAAGTAACAAATATTTATTATATGTATAGAGTCACAATTTTATTAAAATTTTTAAATTTTCTCATAGCCGGGTGTGACTGCAAATTTTTATCTATGAATAAATCCTTAATCATTGTAAGATATACTGAGTCGCAACTTTCACAACTATGTAACAATTTGTATTAAAGATGGAAAAGGCAATGCTAACAAAAAACGTAAAATATAGAACAAATATACAGATGGAGAGAGAGAGAGAGAGAGACACAGAGCAGTGTTCTCAATATATGAGGATTTCAAAGCAACTTAATAGGTATAAAAATGCATTTATTTTAAATAATTTTCATTTAACCTGTGTGATTTCCACAAGAATACCAACTTTTTATCACGTTCGATATAAAACAAATATGCTTGTTTTTTTTTAAAGAAAACGAAATCTTTATTATTTCTTTAATTATTTGTGTAGGCTGCCGTACATATCGAGCCGTATTGTTCTGAAATACAAGCTTGAAATACATTGCTTGCTGTCGCACGTGACGTATACTTTTCCATGGTAATGCCCATATATAACTATTTTATTAAAGATATGGTAAATTTTTTTGAGTAATTGCTTACGATTTTGATTATGATTGGTCGCATTCATAAGACGTAACAGTTGCGCAACCGTTGAGTGTTTGTCTTAGAAACGCATAGTTGAGTATCTCCGCTCCACTCAACAGTTGAGTAATTTTCCATCATAAAATTTTTTCGCTACCTATAATCAACACGTTGTGCTCAGCCTGAACAGCTGGTCAAATAGAGCTATTTCTTTTATATGTTTTGTTACAAGTAAGTTTACATTACAAATGCGATGAAGAAACGAAATAAAGACATACAATTACATTATATACATCAAGCCGTTTCTAAGAAGTAGCTGTTGGGGCCAACAGTTGCCAGCAGTTTCACAACTGTTGAGCTCAACAGCTACGTCTTATGAATGCCCCCATTGATTACAAAATATTTTTAAATTTTTTTACTTCTCTACTTAGAAATTCTGTGCCAAATTTGATTAGTAAAATATGACATTTAAAAAATTTCTTAACCATTACACTACTTTATTCTATCTACATTTCATTATTTATTTAAACTTCAAAACAAACTTATCTAAACTGGATTTTATTCCCATGATTATGGACGAACATTTCAATTCGGGTTGCGTTTGGTGGTTGCAATGCCAGTGCACTAATAAAAATAATTATCACGGCAGTGTACACTGTACAGCATAGAAAATCATAAATATTTTCTTGAAGTCTTTCACATAAAATAAATTAATTTAGATTTAAATGTACTGTGTAGTAAATTTGAAATTATACATTTTATCAATAAAATAAATAATAACTCAAATGTGGCATTCAGTTCTCCAATAATTACACGAGTACAATGAAATTTATTAAGAAGTCACGTAGACAAAACAACACCAACATCATCACACCAGAGCAAGATAAAAGAAATTTATTACTCAAAGGTCTGAGAATTATTTTTTAACAGACCTCAGACGTTTTTGATTTTTCATTAAGATGGTTTTATTTAGTTAGAAGATGGTTGGTTGGCTGCTAGTGGTTTATTAGAATTGATTTAGTACTCGTGCACCGTTATTTTCAATTCCACTGATAAGCCAGCCAGCCAGCAACAAGTTTGCAACAAAAGTTGCAAGATGTAGATCAACTACCACCAGCTTAAATGTTTATTATTGTTTTTTTTTATTTTTTTTTTGTTGTTGCATTTTTTATATTCAACATGTTCTCGGTGAATTCCATTATGGAAAGAGAGTTAGAGAGATAGAAAAAAAAACTTAAACATAAAGCAAAATGCATAATTAATAGTTAAAATTGCACTTCAGATTGTTGTACATGTAAAAAAAAGAAGCTTATAAGAAAGAATACGTGTACGAGTAGCAAAATATTAGCTGCCACAAACGTGAATTTGTTATAATTACAAATTCCGTTTAAAACATTTTATACGTTGTGGTGTCGTTTTTTGAATGAGTATTTGCCAGTCAGAGCAAAAAGTCTGGTTTGAAAGTGCGGACAAACGTGCAGAGAGCCAACCAGCAGGCAAGCAGACAACCAGGAAGGCTGTCAGGCCGACCGGCCTAGCTAAGCAGCTGTTTACCCGGGCAACGTGTATTCTGGCTAGCACGCCCAATCTATTTAACCAGTGTCGATTTTATATCTTATATTTTTTTTGCTCGTACTACAATAAAGATTTTTTTTTCTTCCAAACGTTGTACCTTTCAACAGTTGCAGTATGCATTTTTGCTTTTAAACTACACACCGCGTTGCAACGTATGACGTACACTCGTATAAACTTGGCTTCAAATGCTTGTACTTAAATATTGAATTTATGTTTCTGTTTTTTTCCTCCTAAAATTTTGTAGTAATTTTTATTTTAATTTTTTCCTACTCATCATCATTATAATAGTTAGTTAATAATAACAATAATAATGCTAGCTAGTGATACAGCGTGAGTAGTCGTGCTCACTTGAACATAGTTGCAGTGTTACAAGTTGTCTTTATTATCTTTGTTCTATTAACATGTTGTTGTTAACAGTTTTTTTATCTGTTGGTTTCTATTAAATCGTGCCTGGTTTCCAGCCCACCAATATAAACGTTTAAAATTTTATATAACAATTATTGGAGGAGAAACAAAAAAAAACTTTTGTGATTAAGAATTTTTTTGTATGGGAAAAAATTAAATTTTCAACATATTTCTTTAAGTCCTGCTCTTAATTTTTATGCAGCACAAGGTCGCAGCAGGTATGAAACTAATTTTGTTTATACTGGGCTCACACACAGCAACTTTAGTATCTCAGCTTTTGAGTTTGTGGAAGAATAAGTGCGAGAAAGAGAGCTAAAGACAGAGAAAGTAATAGAGTAAGAGATATTAGGTGATAATGAATAGCAGTGATGGACAAGTTGATACAATCGTGCTCTAATGATACTTTAATACTTTCCCACATTTTTCACATTTCTTAATTTTTTTACTGTTACAATTTTTCACTTCAATTGTTGATTCTGGTATGTGTCAATTTCAAATCTTTGACAAATTTTAAGAAAATAAAATCACTTAAAAATGTGCGTCAATTTTAATTAAAAAATTAAAACTAGCAATGGAGTAAGTACATATTGTTACCTAAGCAGTAAAACGCTATATCTAAAAAAATAATAGAAATCGAATTTTTTATAAGTTCCGTGTTATATTTCATCAATATAATCGCTGCAACACTTCAGTATTTTCCATTTTCCCTCCTGCTGTAAAACTATGAGAATGTTAGTTAGGGCATTTTACGTTTCCAGTAAAGATGTATTTATGTACTTAACAGAGTCTTTGATTTTCTTTTTTCTGTAAACCAAAGAAAGAAGCTTTGAGCCCAAAGTTGCATAGGTCGAAAATATAAATTAATTCAGCAAAAGGCGACTTTCACTCGCGCACTATCAGTTGGTTCCGTGTGGACACTGCATACTCGCAGTAATTCCATTGTAATCCTGGCTGTATGCGATGTGGCACAGAGTAGCAAGCCGAGCAAAAAATTTCGGCGGCGGCTGAAAGACAAATATTTTCGGCGGCGGCGGCTGAACGGCTTAACGCCGATTTGTTTAGGCATTTGAAAAAAAGTTCTTACCCAGTCTGTTTTTAGAAAAATACGTGAATTATTGAATCACCACGTTGTAACGTTATTTATTTTGCAATAGTTTGAATATTGCAGTATTTGATATCCTAAAAAATAGCTTCGTAAATTATTTGTTAAACCATAGAAACACATTCTAGATTATCAGGGCAATTATAAATAAAATTTCGCGAGAAATTTTCTCATTTTTCGAATTAGAACTTTTTTCCCTATTACTTGCTATTAGTTGGAATTTTTCCCCGGGAAAAATTTCTCACGGAATTTTATTTATGATTGCCTTCTACATACATTTTATTTAAGCTTTCCAATTGAATGAAAAATTAATTACTTTATTGGAACACTGCTACGTATCAACAAACGAAAAGCTTTGAACAATTAGTTATCAAAACTTCGCCTTATTGCTTAAACAAAAAAGTCTATGTAAACGTGCATCTATTTAAGAAGGGACTCCAAAAGAGAACGTAAGTGTTGTCGCAGCTACGTTACTATTCACATAAACATTTTCTTTTTATGTGGAAATAAAAATAACTGTCTTTCCGGGACGCTCGCTATCATATTAAATACGAAATTTGAAAAAGTATAAAAAATAAAAGACAAAATAACGGCTGAGTACTAAGCCGCCGATAAGCTGAGTGGTTCGGCGGAGGCTTGGCTTGTCGAAAAAAATCGGCTGAAGGTAAGGTAAGGTAGGAAAAGTCGAGTGGACATTGGGGTCATTGAAATAAGAGATGAGGAATCTACAATGACACGGATGGGTGGGCGATTGCTGGGACAAAACATCTGTTTCCAGCCCTATAACTATCAATTGTAATACGTTGTTTTGTTTTGTAAAGAATTTTTTTTTGTGTTTTGTCATTTAGTTTTTTTCATATTTTTTTTGTGGCCAGCATATCCAATGGGAGGGTTGGAACCCGCTGAGGTATATGCTCAGCTGAGAGCTAGTTGGAAACCCCATTGGGCAAATATCGCTGTAACACAAATGGCCGCCAGCCGCGCCCGTACGGCTTGCTACTCTGATGTGGCACCGTCTTGTTGATACAATGAATTCCACATCAGACTGTCACTTTTAATGGATGCAAAGGTGATGGATGAATAGTTTGCCCAGAACCAACTATTATGTTTATTCACATATCCATTCAAATTAAAATGCGCCTAGTCACTCATTATGATTTTTTTTATGAAAATAGGGGTTGTCAGGGGCGAGCAGGTTTAAAGATTAAAACACGTTGGTTTATCGAATATTTTTCCATAATAAATTTGCCACGTATCTATCTTACGACTGCCAAATATGAACTGTCCAGACTGATGTTTACCAAAATGGCGGCAAAACAAGTAGTATACCATCCCATGTAGTTATAAATTAATATTTTACATGCTGTTGAAATTTTTAAAAATTTCTTTCTTGACGCGTTTTTGTTAGTTTATGCGATTTGTTTTTGGAGAGTTTTTTTTTAATTTTTTCTGTTTTTTAGCCTTAGAGATTTTTTTTTAGTTTCTATCGGCTTTTGGTGATTTTATTTGGTTGTTTTTTTAGTTTTAGCGAAATTTATGGTTTTGGCGATTTTTTTTAGTCTTGGCGTTTTTTGGTTTGGTAATTTTTTTTAGTGTTAGCGCTTTTTGTCGTTTAGCGATTTTTTCTGAGACCTCTTTTACGTTTGGGGATTTTTGAAAGTTTTAGCGTTTTATTTTAACTATTTTTCATTAAAACGATTTTTTATTTTGGGGATTTTTTCGTTTTAGCGATTTTTTTTTGGTATGGTGCTTTCTTTCATTAGCAGATTTTTTTTAACAATTTACGATTAACGGCGCTTTTTTCGCTTTGGCGGTTTTTTTTGTAACTTTTTCGGTTTTTTATTTTTGGAGATTATTTTCGTTTTTTCGTTTGCCTTATTTCGATATAGTGATTTGCTTACGTTTTAGCGATTTATTTTATTCATGGTATTATTTTTCATTTAAGCTCTTTTTTCATTTTGGCGATTTTCTCGTTTTGGGGATTTTTTAGTTTAGGCGTTTTTCAAAAATTTCAAGAGTATGCTTCTTACGGTTTCCAAGAATTTCAAGATCTTTCGTTGCTCGCTTTAGACTACCCTTTAATTTTCAACTGTCATATACATATATGTGACGCGACATGACGACGAAAGGGACAATTGCCAGGGGTCAAAATCGAGTGTTTGATACCAATAAATAAAGGACAAGATTCTGAAGAAAATGACACAAAATTAAGCAAAATTCTCAAAAATTTACGAAGTTACAGCATTTTTATTTCAGCATTTTATTCGAAACTACCTTTTTTCGAGATAATTGAGCTTAAAGTTTGTGTAAGAGGTTGAACTTTATCCTTGTACCTTCGTCATGTCTTATCACATTTGTTGAATTAGAAGAAAAATTTTTCATAAATTATTCGCTGGCTATTTCAAGAACAAGGATTTTGACTCCAAGTTTTTATTTTCGATATAAACAATAGTAAATATTCTATTCTGCACTCTTTTGAATTTCAGAAATTTGTTTGGATTATTAATATTTTCTATTTCTAAAGTAAATGAAAGGAAATTAGTTACAGAGTTGCCTTTTCCGATGGCAATTTAATGGCCCACAGAAACAATCAAATAAATATAAATATAAATTTTATTCATCTAGTCCACCCAGTCTGAACTTTTTCTCACCAGTAAAAACTCCATTTTTCGAATCGTTAAGCTGACTCCTCGCTTTAACACTCAATGTCATATGCTCCCTCACCAATTGCAATGGAAATTGTGTTTCTCTTTCAGTGATTCTTTCAATATAGCACTCTTACTTGGTTATTTTAAGATTGAAAGAAATCGAGTGAAAATTTTGCCACCCTAATGCAGGCTTTAAGACTAAGAAGGTTCAGAGAATAGCTGGATGAGGAGGGTATGCTTGAAAATGAAAAGAAATTAATACCAAAAATTAGTAGTTTTCATTGTGTTTTTGGTGTATTAATTTGTTGTTATAAAAAGTGGTAACTGGTTTTTGTTAAAGTTTTTCCAACTCAATATATCATTACTGTTCATATGTCATACAGTCCGTAACATCTTTATACACTCCCGTATTTATTTGTTGGGTACTGCAGTTTTAAGTTTTAAAACACCGTCCAACTTCAAACCTGAACTAATCAAGACTAGAATATTAAATTGCACGAAATAATTTCTTTTCTTTTCTTTTCCTTTCTTTTTTTTGTCAGAGGAAAAGTTAAAACTCTGCTTAACCTGCAATTCAATCAGTTAAGAAACAGTTAAGACATGTATTTCCTTTTGATTTATGCTTTTTGCTCTCTTCTTTTTGCTGCTTAAGACTGGCGATTTGAAGATGAAATTAAAATTATTAATAAAGAAATCTATTCAATTTCATTTACTCAACTCTTCCACCAGACAGTTGGGAGCAAAATAATAGTTCTGCAATACATATATATCTAAATGGCGTCCAATAAAATTCTAACATTATGGTGAATTAATTAATATAAACGTGTATTTAAAGACTGTATGATTGTTGACATTTTTATTAGATATTTTTTTTGGCGTATTTAATACCAGCTTAAACTAATTCTGGTTTGAATTTTATCTTTAAATTTATATCTTCTGACTGCCTGTCTGTACTCTCTGGTTACATGTATGTGCCTGTGTTTTTTTATCAATCTGCATGTTAACGTTTTTTTTTTTTTTAGTTTTCAATATTCGCGTGGAAAATTTGATAAAGCGTTTTTTAACATGCAACATAAATAAATTTTTATGACTGTCATAAAATCTTCGATATCTATTAAAGATTTTCTAGATTTATCAATGAGTTAAGCTTTATAATGATAAACGTATGCTTTGATTTGGAAAATTTAAATATTTTTTTCTATTTGAATCAGAGTAATTATTTTTGCCAATCACAGAATGCTTTTGGAAAGTGAAAAATTATCACTTCCTTATTCTTATTAAAAATAAATAATTGATTACTTAATAAAATAAAAATGAGGCAACGGAAAGCTTTGCGACAAAATTATTCGGTAGATATAAAAGAGAAGTGTTTATTTGGCAGCCTATGCGCTTTTAAAGAGACAAATTAATAATAAAGTTTTATAGAACTATAAGCATTTTAAAAAGTTCAAAACTTTTAGAATTCTGTTAAACAACATCTAATGCCCGGAAGAAAAGTTTCTTTAAGTAAACGGGATGGTTATTTTAAAAGTGAGTCCATTGCAAATTATTTAAGCGAGAGTCACACATTATATGCTACCTGAAACAGATTTTTGTTGAACTTCTCTTTCCCCCTCCAGAAAGCAATGGAAAAATGCCGAAATCTTAAAAATACTTGGAACGGAGTTCCCATGAAAGGAGGGACTTAAAAACTGTCTGACTACCGGAGAAGATAGCTCTATAATCGTCTTTAATTCCCCTACTTATATTAATATGAATATTCTCATCGATCGCCAGTATTGATGCCTGAAATACCCCGCGCCATATGACCATGGGCACAGAGATTTGTACGTTTGGCACACACAGAATCCAGCTCCAATTCAATGATATGTTTTCTATGCATACTTATACCAACATAACTTTCTGGAATCCATAGTGGGACCATTTGCCTCCAACGCTGCCCTGTCTAACCTCATTTTACAGTTTATCCAATCAATAGTCATTTCTAGAGGCCCTATGTAAGACACTGTACTCAGGACCGATGAGTAGCTGTTAACGGAACAACGGCCAGGTTTCTGAGACCTACATATCTTACGATAAGCAGCCAGTGGCAGCAGAGAATCTCTTTAAGATTTGTATTGGTGCTTATCGAATAATGACGTCATTCGCCAAGGTTGGATATGAACTCATTGCGCCTCTTGTAGAAAGATTCGCAGATATTTTGCCGTGGTAAAGAAATGTTTGAGGGAAACTGGCATTTTTGTCAACACCCAGCCAGCAAGAAGTGCCGTCTGGCTGGATTTCAGTCGCGCTGCCATTCAGCACAATTAAAAGTGATATCCTCAAATAAAATCTTCAGAAATCAGAAGACAAAGGAAATACTCTGAGTAAGTAGTGTAGGGTCACATAAAAACCATAGTTATGCTTCTACGATACACGATCAGGTCACTGGGGCTTGTTGTCAATAACGGGACACACATGTCTCAGATGCTCTGCAAGGACCCGGCATTAAAAATGTCTATGAAAACACATACTAGACGACCTATATGAAGTATCAAATATACCATAGGGATAGGGGACCTCATGGCATATCACAGCGCAGCGGGTGGATATAGTATGACTAATCACTGGATCTAGAATTCGATTTCGACCTTTTTAATTGGTATCTTTAGAAGTGGAATCAGACAAGCCTACTTGATTGGTTGTGGGTTGCAATCCTTGGCTAAATTAGTCAGTGCATTGGGCAATGAGTCTGCGAGAGACTAAGTTTAAGCCCTGGCCAGACTCAATCATATCAATATCATAGATTTTTCTGATGTGCTTTATTGTTTATGCTAATGTATATATACAGTGCTCTACTTCGTACATATTTATAACAATGAATCGTTAGTGGAGTAAAGTAACTAATAAAATGGCTGCATAGCTTAAAGTAATGCACCTATTTAACACCAGAGGCGCTGCAACGTTGCGCAGTGGTGGATTTGGGAGAAAAATTAAAAAAATCATAACGTTCTAAAGAGATTTTGGACACGCTTAGAAATATAAACTTTTTGTTTTTGCTATGAAAAAAATTCATTGCAAATCGATCAAGATTTCACTTTCTACTTTATCAAAACAGAGAACCAAGCTGGGTAATTTAACTAGTAATAAAAATTCTTTAGTGTGTATATATAGGTTTGTCATTCCGTGTGTAATTTCTACAATATGAATATTCGATGCATATAGAATACATATTCTGGATCCTTATGAATAGGGAAGACGAATAGGCGATGTCCGTCTGCCCGTCCGTCCAGCCGATTTACGTGAAATCGAGGCTCCCAGAAAAGCTAGAGACTTCGGTCTTAGACTGGCGTATCAGAAATACTCCAAAATAGATTTGTACAGGGTGGCCCAGAAAGACCGAAGTGGTGTAAATTCCTTATAACTTTTTATTTAAGACATATTTTTTTAATTTTTTGTTTTTTAAATACAGTAAATTTATAGGGAATATTTTTAGATTAGTTGTTAAAAATGATATCCCGCAAGTGGAGGCCATTTTCTGCATCGCACAAATGATCTCTTTTCAACACATTTTCCATGACCTTTCGCAAAACTTCCGGTGTTATGTTGTTAATTTCGTCTGGAATATTGGTTTTTAATTCCTCAATAGTCCTAGGCTTATTAACATAAACTTTCCCTTTTAAATAACTCCAAAGGAAACAGTCTGGAGCGGTTAAATCCGGGGAACGAGGAGGCCAATTAGAATTGCTTCTACGCGAATTTATTCTTTCCCCAAAGATGTCGCGTAAAATAGCCATTGTGGCCCTCGGAGTGTGCGCTGTGGCTCCATCCTGTTGGAACCATATTTGCGGATGGTATTCCACGGCTGGCCTTACAAAATTTTCCAACATGGCCCGATATCGATCACCATTGATGGAAATGGCGACATCTCTTTCATTTTCCAAAAAATATGGACCAATGATCCTTTCTGAAGAAACACCGCACCAAACAGTACACTTAACTGGGTGTAATTGTCGTTGATGAAGTACTCTCGGGTTTTCCTTAGCCCATATCCTAAAGTTTTGCTTGTTAACAAACCCATTTAATTGGAAATGGGCTTCGTCACTCATAAATAAGTTATGAATAATGGAAATGGAAAGAGCACATTTGTGCGAAGCAGAAAATGGCCACCACTTGCGGGATACAATTTTTAATAACTAATCTAAAAATATTCCCTATAAATTTACTGTATTTAAAAAACAAAAAATTAAAAAAATATGTCTTAAATAAAAAGTTATAAGGAATTCACACCACTTCGGTCTTTCTGGGCCACCCTGTATTAAAAATCAGCAAAATGGAGAGGATGGTGTCAGAGCTGGAAAACTTAAACTTTATTTTGCCATATAAAAGTAACTAGCTAAAACTAATTTTTATTTCTTTGTTCGATAAACTTAAACTTCG
This sequence comes from Tachina fera, assembly GCA_905220375.1. Classification (NCBI taxonomy): domain Eukaryota; kingdom Metazoa; phylum Arthropoda; class Insecta; order Diptera; family Tachinidae; genus Tachina; species Tachina fera. Next base: position 93,112,562 of record LR999967.1, on the reverse strand, counting down.
ATAACTTAAAAAAAAATTATAAAATTAAATTATATTACTTTTCCAGGGTTGGAAAACTTTAACTTTTTTTAAAATAAAAGTAATCTATTAAAACTAATTTTTCCTCTTGCTATAAAAATTTAAATATAAGATAATTCTTAAAAGAAATATATTGGTGTAAATTAACAAAAAAAATATAAAAGGATGATTCCAGGGTTGGGAAACTTGCACTTTTTGTGATAATAAAAGCTAGAAGGGCTAATTAAGTTTTTCTTATTCTTTATAATTAGATATATTTTATGTTATGGAAAGAAAAGTTTGGTATAGAAAATTAGAAAAATTAACACCACAGCTCCAGAGCTGGAAATTTGATTTTTTTTGTATATTGAAATAAATAAGTAAGATTAATATTTTCCTTATTTCCGTTTTTCTTTGTTCGCTAAATATAATTTATAAATTTTATAAAGAACTGGATTGGTATAAAGAGTCAGAAAAATATAAAAGAATGGTTCCAGGGTTGGAAAATTAATTTTTTTTGTATACAGAAGTAACTATGCAGGTCAGTTTACTTTATTTTGCTTAAAAATTAAATGTACTTTATGTCTTGGAAAGAAATAGTTTGGAATAAAAAATTAGAAAAATAAAAATCATTGCTCCAGACCTGAAAAACTTAAACTTTTTCTAATTAAATCAAACTAAATATATTCGAAATTTTAGAAAGAAATAAATTAGTATTAAAAATTAGAAAAATCAAAATTATGGTTTCAGGGTTGGAAATTGCAAAACAATATTTTAGTAATATAAACCAAAAATATTTTTTTGTTCAGTTAAACATATTTAATGTTTTAGGAAGATATTTATTTAAGATTTTTTATATTTGTTTAATTTTTATATGGATATCAAATTTAAGCGCAATTTCGGATTTTCATTGAAAAAAAAAATCATGAAATTAAATCATTTTTATGAGCCGATTACTTCATCACAATGGCCTTCTGTAGCTTTTATGATGGCTTGAATACCGAAACAGTTTGAATAGTCAATGTTATGTAACAATTAAATCGAATTAGAGCCAAATATAAAACTTAAAACAAGTCTGCTTAAGTATTATTTAATATTAAGAAGAAAAATAAAAAAATAAACTTATTAGACAGCTTGTGTTTAATTGCTCTTATAATCTTATGTTACAACCAATGATTTAGTACGCTGACAAAATAAGTTAAGATACTTGAATTTTTAGCAGTCATCTTGTTGCAATGTAAATATTTTATGATTAAAGGTCGTATAGACTTATAAGAACTTACACATTCCTTATAAGGGACAGTGGGCCATTATATGAAAATTATTTAAAATTTTTATATTTGCAGCAAGACATGGCAGTAAATGCTCAAAGAAGGCCTTGCAGTTTAAATGGATTTTAGACTGGTATCGATCTCTTTTAGAAGCTCGTTTTTGATAGACTTGTATCGAAATCTTTCACTAGCTCATTTTTGACACAAACCAATGATCTAACCCATCTAAATTACATGGGTTTGATCGTTGATTTGTGTCAAGAACGAGCTACTGAAAGAGTTCTATATAAGTCTAGTTTTTGATTAGACTTGGGTCGAACTCGTTTCACTAGTTAATTTTTGGGTTTGATCATTGAAAATGAACTAGTGAAAGAGTTCGACCCAAGTCTATTTTTGATACAAATCAATGATCCAACCGATGTTATTTAAATGGGTTTAATCATTGGTTTGTGACAAAGACGAGCTACTGAAAGATTTCGATACAAGTCTAATGATTTTGATCTTAGGTTTGTGTCTAAAATGAACCACTGAACAAGTTGCACGCAGCTCTATTTTGAAAGCTTAACATATGATCATTACGTTTGTTATGTTACAAACGTTTGATTTGTTTTCAAACTATTTTGTTTACATTCCACTGTGTCCAATGTCCCAAACATAAACGTATCTGTTTACCTGTTCAGTTTGCCCATCACAAAGATAGAAAAGATAAATTTCACATATTCCTGTTCCAGACATCACTTAAACACTTAAACACTGTAAACGAATTCAGTTTCTCTGTCTTCGTCGTTGTCTTCCAAATTGCACAGAGATTTCAAAATAAGACATGTGTGTATTTGAGAAGAAAAAAAAATGCTTGTAAAAGAAAAACGTTTTATATTGTGTTGAAAAAGAAACAAATGTTTGTTTATGCTTTTTTATGTCGGTTGTACAATGTACGACAAGTACGTGGGTTGCATTAAAATGTTCTGTGTATGCTGGTGATTGAAATAAATGATAATCATTGTTAAACTCATACAGAATTTTGTTTTTTTGTTTTTTTTTTAATATATTTGTAATCAAATCAAATTATATGTACGCCCGAAAAAATGAAAGATAATAAAGTACTTGTGTTTTAAAATGTATGCGCAGTTACAAGTGAGTGTAATTTAGATGACATTTGAACAAAAAAATAAAATGAAACAGAAACAATTATAATTAATGCAAATTGTAGTTTCTTGGAATAAAATTTAAATATACATACATACTCGTGCATTGTTAAGAATTTCATTTACAACAAAACCTAAAAACTTCAAATAGAGTTTAACTACAAATACATTAAACATTAGATTGGATGGAGTCTCATGCCTGCCTGCCCGTTTTAAATTGTGTTGGAGTTGATTTTTTTGTTTTTATTACTCGTATTTTATTTAATTGAAATGGCTTTTATTTCTTAAAGTGTTTGCAGAACGAAGGCAAACTTCTCATATACAAGGCTTTTGGTATGTTTTTTTATTTTAAACTCTGTTAACTTAAAGCTTAAATAAATAATTAAGCATAAGAAGAAAGAAAAAAACCACCTGCCCATTTCATGTACATACATACTCGTACTTTTACTAAATCTAATTTGGTTATTTTCCACTCTAAAACAAAATTTAATTATATTTATTTTAAGAATTCCAAGAGCTCATTAATCATTAAATGGTATTTAACAGATTTAAAATAGTAAAATTTCTTAAACTTTTAAGAACAGCAGAAGAAACCTTTTAACACTAATTGTCGGCCATTTAGTATTTCTTTTTTTTTACCAAACTTAAGTTTATGTGTGTTATAATTTTTTTTTCTAAATAGTTTTAAACATATTTATCTAGAGGCTAAAGTTACCCAAAATACTTCGATAAAAAAAAAACAAAATAATAGAACAACTTGTATCAGGGGTTTAACTCATTAAATATGGCCTCACACTGAGAAAAGAGGATTTACTTGAGTTTTGTGGTTATTTTTTTAAATTTATAATTGATGTTTAATTTTTGTTATCAATGATGAAAAATAAATCACGTTCTGTATTCTTTTTATTTTTCTTTTTTAAAATCATCCAAAAAACAGCTTGCTTAATGTTAATTTATGTTAATGTGTATTAAAGGCGTGCTAGAGTATGCAATAAACTACTATTAGAACTTGCTGGACAGCTTTGTATGCCATCAAAATAGCACAACTACTTGATGGTATCTGCAGGAAATGTAAGGAACTCCCCGGGGGTAATTGAAACAGTAGAACATCTACTGTGCCACAGTCCGGCTCTTGAAATGACTGTCTTGGTGATCACACTTTTCGGAGTCTTAAAGTTGTATCAATTTATGGAAATTTGTCGACTAATAAGGTTTCTTAAATCGGTGTGGGAGTCGTTCGATACAGGCAGCACAAACTAGGCTGGCATACTTGTAGGTTTCTTGTCATCTCCTGGCATCGCTAAGTATCAATCCTGGTCTATGCGAAGTCCTTGACCACCCAGGATAACCTAACCTAACCCAACTATTCTAACTTAAGAAAACCAGTAAATACTTCATACTACTTGTATATATTAGAGAATAATTGTATTTTGTTTACATATACGGGCTAAAATTTGTGGTTTTCATATATAACAGCGCGTGTCCAAAAATCTAATTTTTTCAATAGAATAAAAAAAAATTACAACAAATAATTTATCTTATATAAAATAATTTGTGCCAAAAATAAATATACGACGTCAATGAAAGAATATTTTCGAAAAAACAATTTATGGGACATCTGTTGGTTAAGAAGAAGTACGTGAAATATAAAATTAAATTTTAATGGGCGTGAAACCGCCCATTTTTTTAATTGAATATTTAATTTGGAGTTCCAGGTGTGTTTTAAATTTTGTAAAAATGGGTTAAGTAGAACCACTTAAAATTAAAAACTAAATTCTAAAGGGCGTGACACCGCCCATTTTTTAAATGAAAGACTGTGTCTGCTTTAGAGCTTAAGGTGTGTGTTAAGTTTTGTAAAACTTGGTTAAGTAGAACTTAACTTGAGATATAATAATAAATTTTAATGGGCGCAACTCCACCAATTTTTTCAGCTTTATAATTGCGTAATTACAATAATCAAAGTTGCTTGTTTACTAAATTTTGCAGCAATCAAGTAAGTGGAATATCATAAAATCAAACAAAAAAAACTTTTTTTCAGTGGGACCAATTGTAAAAAAATAAAAATAAGAATTAAGTGGGACATTTTTAGATTTAATTGAACTGTATTGAATTTTAAACAGAAATAATTTCTTAATCGGGCTTAAGGTTCAGTAATTTCAATTCTTATTGAATGAAATATTTTTATTAATTAATGTGGGTTTCTAAAGAAGAGAAGAAAAATTAAACTTAGACTTTAAGCTGGGGGAAATACCGATACTTTTCTGTGCCCACACACTTCATCAGCACCCTAGTAGATAGACTAGAGAGAGGGTAGAGATTCTTATTAACATCAGCTATTTAAGGCGAATTTTCTATGAAACGGAATACGAGAAATGATTGTTGTGTATACAATTATTGATTTAGCTTTGGTAAACACATTTATAAGTATCACTATTAATGTTCAGTTTTTCCATTTTTTCATTTTATATTTAGGTTAGCACGAAGTTATATCACTCTACCTAAGTATGTTCAACTATTCGTATCTTTTACGATCATCACATTCTTTATTTTTTGCTTATTCGATGTACCGTCTCTTCTTTAGAAACTCACATTAATTAATAAAAATATTTCGTACAATAAGAATTGAAAATAGTGAACTAAAGCCCAAATAAGAAATTATTTCTGAATAAAATTTACTACAGTTCAATTAAGTTTAAAAAATGTCTGATATTCAATTAATATTTTAATTGGTGTTAATATTTTATGCGCAAGCAACAGATATACTTATGCACCGAATAAAAATAAAATATTCACCCTTACTATTCACTTTAACTTGTTTACTCGCTCTCGAGAACAATTTTGCGCAACTGACAATCTATTTCCGTTCCATAAGGTCTGGAAAAAAGCATAAACCTGCCAAAAGAATTCAACGGATATACGAGCACCAATTTTGTGGTGTTGTTCTAATGTGACTTCGATGGCGACAAATGGAATAAGAGTAATTAAATAAAAAAACGAGGGGTTTACTCTGTAGTTCGAAAAGGAAGAAAATGCTCCCAAATTTGAATGTAGTAAAATGCGAGTTGGATTCGGACGCGTAGGGTTCCGTACGAGCGCTTTTTTTTCGTTTTTGCAGTTTTTCAGGTTTTTTACGTTTCTTTTACTTTTGACAAATTTTTCGGTTTTTGACGATTTTTTAGTTTTTTTAGCGATTTTTAAATTTTTTTGTGACCTTATTACTTTTGGTGAGTTCTTCCACCGAAGTGATTTTTTAGTTTTTGGAAATAATTTTCATTTAGGCGCTTTTATCATTTTGGCGATTTTTCGTTTTGGTTTTTTGTTTAATCTTGGAATTTTTTAGTTTTAACCTTCTGAACAAATAGCAAGTAGTCGAAATTACATAATCAAAATTACATTAAATAATAGAATACCGTTTAAATTTAATTTTTTAAATTTCAGTAAAATAAGCAATAATAATACTGCAGAACAAAATAGAGGTTTTTTTATGATGTTTAAATGAAAATGGGCGATCCATATGTATTTTCATCTCCGCATTACGATGGCGTTCGAAAAAAAATTTAAAGTATTTTTTATGTTAAGTGCAATATCTCTGAGACTAAAGAGGTCAGAAAAGTAATAAACCTATTTTCTTAATCAGCGAATAATAAGACATTAGGATAAGTTATACTAGGTTTAAAAAAATTATAATCCAAAAAATTTTAAGAACTAAATTAAAAACACACTATTTTTAACATCCTTATCAATAACATTAAAGATATCCTGATATATTCATCAATGTGACTTTATCTACATGAAATAAATTTTTGTATACATATATTAATAGCACAGAAAGTATTTTTAAGTTTGGAGAATAATACAAAAATTATTATAAATTATGCAAATGCTAAATATCATTAGATCTTGAAAACTACAGCTGATAGTGAAAAACTAATGACGCCATGGTAATTAAGAGATAAAAATACATAAGAATCGGTCATTTTTATTTGAACATCAAAACCACTGTTATGCAGTGTAATTAGAGAATATTAGTCAGTGATGGCAACTTTTTTGGCTCTAAAAGCACATGAAAATTTAAAAAAAAACACGAAACCCGTAATTTTGAGATCTAAAAAGCGTAAAAGGCACTAACGTGAAAAACAAGTGAAGATCTTAACAAGCGAATTTTATTAATGTTTAATATTTTCTAAGTTCTTCTCTATTTCGGCAATAGTATCAATATTGTTAATGAAATATAGGTCTGTCTGCATACTTTTCCAGTAGCAAATACTCAGTAAACTTTTATGGGAGAGTAAGACCAATTTTACTCTGTCGGCTGAAAATATCTCAAAAAGTACACAGACAGTATCCAGTGAAATCTTGCAAGAAAACAGCTGATCGGTGCGTAAACAATTGAAATAACAAAGCAAAAGAATTTTAGCCAGAAAAATAGCATTAATGGGAATCATTGGTTCTGCTTTTACGCCACGGTCCTACTGTATATTTGGACGTTTCTAGCATGAAATAAAATGTTTTGTTTATTATAATTTATTATAAACGTTCAAAATCAACACAATTCTAACTAATTACCTCTGCCATTGTTAAATTTTTATTTTCAAAAATTATTTCATTCAAAAGTAATAAAAACAGCTGTTCAAACTAGTTGCAAAATCTTGCAAGAGGAAATTTCTCCAGCAACATTTTGCAAGTTCTCTTCCAACTTCCAACTGTCAAACAATTCTCTTTTCGGCTCTCTCGCTGCAACATTTTGCAAGATTTTGTAACATTTTGCAAAAAATTACGCAAAATATGTGTACGCATACAGACCTAATATATCAGACAGAAGAAGTATGCTTTTCACTGAAAAAATAAATACACCAAGTTTTTTTAAAGTAATTTTAAAACATAAAAAATTTCTCAGTTTGGCGCTAGCGCTCAAATTTTGGCTGCGTTTTGAATCTTCAAAAAGCATTAAAAATAGTGCCAAGAACACAAAGTTGGCATCGCTGATGTTAGTGCGTTATCTCAAGATCGTGGTTGCAGGATATTATTTCATTGTTTATCAAAATTCCGTTTCAGCTATTAACTTTTTGTCACAAGGCTCTTTTTGGTCCGCAGGATCGTAGTTGCAGTGGTCTCAGGATCACGGTTGAAGTCTTAGGTTTTTGTCCACAGGATCGTGGTCGCAGGATCGCCATGTAATGTTAAAATGGAAGGGATGGCAGGATCGCCATGTAATGTTAAAATGGAAGGATCGCCATGTAAAGGATGTGTAGGATGGCAGGATCGCCATGTAATGTTAAAATGGAGGGATCGCCATGTAAAGTTAATATTGTATGTTTGGTAGTGTGTTGTGGATGTAAAGCCCTATAGCCCAATTATTGTTTTTATACAGCTGTACAGGGGGTCCAGCTTATAAAAAGGCGTTCAAAGGAACTGTTAAAAAGGTATGAAAATTTAATTAAAAAACAAGGCAAGTTATTGCCGGATTACGTTCAGAAATTAAATTCTATTTTATTTAGCATTTTGCTCTTCTTATATACTATTTTACATTCTTAAATTTTTGTGTTTCTTTATGTCTTTAATTTTGCTATAATAACACAAATTATTAATAAAAATAAAAGTGTGTCATTTAAATTTTATAATGTAATCGTTTTGTTAATTATTACAATGAACTGTTTTGCAATTCAATTAAACTATGCTACAGTGATTTACAGTAATTGAGGTACACTACAAAATGTTAAACTAAAATTATTTGCATTCCTTTCAATAAACAAAAACGATCAGCTGTTTTGTTAAGGGTCGGGTACGTTCGACTAATTCTGCCTTTAGCCTTAGCTACAAGAATTACAGCATAAAGCAAAACTACAATACCAGAAATTAATTATTAAACGCATAATAATTTTCTTTGCAATATACATACATATATATATATATATATTTTTTTTTTAAATGACATAAAAACTATTTCAATGGTTTTGCATACAAATGCTTCTTCCGCCTGTCACATTTGCATAGTTCTCATGCGCCGTAAGATTTAGGTAAATTAGCAGTAAATCAAAAAGAAATTCAATGAACTTTTTGATTTGTTATGCAAAACTCAAATGACAGCGCTTCTGTATGAAAAAGACTTAAATGCAATATAAGAAATTGTTTTTAATTGCATGAGATATGAAAAGTTGTCGTGTGTATTTTTGTTGTTGTTTTGCTTCATCTAATGCTTCTGGGGACGATTTTATAATTTTAGGGTAATTAAACGATCATGATAATTAGAGTTTGCCTGGCAATCTGCAAGAGCAGAGTTGTTTTGTGCATAAACCAGATCTTTAACGGTTTAATTTTCTTTTCTCCTAAAAGGCATGCGAGTGAGTGAGTGAGTGACTGAGTGAGTGCGTGCGTGTGTTCGTTTGTTGGTTTGTTTACTTAAAAGATCCCAAATGCTGGAATTCCTTGTCAGAACGAGTTTTGCACAAAATTTCTCAAAGTAAAAGTTAGTTTTCTTGTGACATGAAACGTGTTGGCTACAATACAAAACTGATGAACAAAACACAAGAAAACAAAAAAAAATTACATTGATCTTTAACTGATTCAAGTGCAGTAGACAGGTAAAAATAAAATAAACACAGCAGAGACAGCAAAATGATGTAGCCACAAAGACAACAACACACAATCAACCTTAAACAACATGCAGGTTTGTTTGGAAAATGAAGTAAGAAAAATATTTGAGAGCAAAAGAATTTCGCAACACATGTGATGAAAAAATAAAAAAAATATACTGAGCCACACAAGTGCCTTGGCGATCTATATGTGCTGGAATACCGCGCCCAACTGTAGTAAACAGACCTCTAGTTTAAGAGCTTTTGCTTTTGCTTTTTTTTTGGTCCAAAATTCCTGTTTTCATTTTAATCATTTTCCATGTTTATTTTATTTTAAACAAAATCATTAAAACACTACTTCGGGATTACTATTAGAATTTGTTTCCTTATGACCAGATTTATGCACTTCGCTCAATTTATGCGCCGCACACTATCTACATATGTACTTCTCCACAGTCCCCTGGCCCCAGTCATAACTCTGGTTCTTTCTTATGTTTGATTTTTTGTTTTTTTTTCTTCTAACAAATATTTCTGCTGGCAACTTTTTGATGTAAATTGGATTAGACAAGTTGAAGAGTAAGTGTAATATTGAAATAAGATATGTACGTCTCCGATGACTTCAGGGAAAAATGCCATCATTAAAAGAAAATTAGTTGATTAGCGGGAAAAATAAGTTAAGTTTTATTTACTATTTAATGGTGGCAAAAGATAGTAGTCAGGTTTTCGTATTATTAGACGAAACTATTACAAAATAATAAATAAGATATAACTAAATTAAGTAAAGTCCGACTTCGACTCGCACACGAAGGGTTGCGTACGGACACCAGATATGTAATACTATGCAAACTTAGGCTTTTATAATATATAGTTTTGATGTTATTTTTCGTTTTTGGGATCTTTTCGGTTTTTAAAGTTTTTTAGTTTTGGATTTTTTTTTGTTTTAGCGTTTTTGGCGATTTATTTTAATTTTAGAGATTTTTTGGTTCTGGCGTTTTTTTTTCACTTTGGCGATTTATTTCGGTATTTGGCTTTTTTTCTTAATTTTGGCGATTTTTCTTCATTTTGGCGCTTTTTTTTAAATATTAGCGATTTTTTTTTAATTTTTTTTTTATTTTAAAAATTTTTTTTACTTCGACGCTTTTTTTTGTTTGGGTGATTTTTATTTTTTTGGTTATGGCGATTTTTTTCGGTTTGGCGATTTTATAATTTTAACTTTTTTTTAGTTTTAGCGTTTTTTAAAATTTCAAGAGTTTGCCTCTTGTGGTTTCCAAGATACAGCAAGTTGTCAAAATTACATCGTCAGAATTACATTAACTGATAGAACACCCTTCCATTTTAATGTTTTTTTTTTAAATTTTGGTGTTAATTGTTGTAGTATAAATAAATAAATAAATAAATACACTAAATTTTGCAAATTTCAAGTGTCCATATATGTTGTACATGACAAGAGGTTTTAATATTTTTCGTTGCTCGTTTTGGAACACCCATTACTTTCGAACTGTCATATACTTGCTGTTGTAACAGCCAAAGTTCTACATACTCCGTCCAAACTTCAGGTCCGTAACTTTTGCGGTTCCCGAGAAAACAGCCTATAACGGACAGAAGCACAGGCGTACATACGGACAGCGTAGCGAAAACAATAGGGTTCCTTTTCATCTTTTGTGTACGAAACCCTAAAAAGATATATTCGATAATCTCATAATTTGATTAGAAATAAAAATTACTACAAATTTAAAAAAGTCTAAGTAAACGTTCAAGCTCCGTAGTAGTGACTGCTTGCAACACTCATTAACTTTAATTTACTCTAGTTCACTATGGGAGATTTTTCGCATTTTGTGAACATAATTACCGTGCAGGAAATGGAACTGACACAAGACTGGTCACGTGATCGGTCTCCAAGTGATAGGGACCAGTCCGAGCTCTAACACTTCCTATGTAGCGTAACAGTCACTTTTACATGGGGATGGCCTAGGATGGGGTTAATTGATACTTTTTATGCACCTTGTGACTTGTCCCTGAAATACCCCATAGGGACCTAATAGGTATATAATAAAATAAATGATTTTAAAATGCCATTCCGAAACTTAACTGTGAGAATGAAAACTTGAATTTTTTTTTAATTTTTACAAAAGCAATTATATATATTTTAAACAGTTATTCAACCACATCGAACTAGTTCAGTCCCGTTTACTATAATACTAGATCAATTCCCAATTAAATTTACAAGAGATCAAAGCGATACATCCGACAATGGTGAATATCTAACTATTTACAGGGTATGTCTTTTTTTTACCATACACTACTCCCTATTCTTGGTAAAATGGGACCTTGCAAGCCACCCCTGGAACTTCCCTCTAAGATACAGATTTTAGTCATCCGATAAAAAAAAATTTAGTCTATAAAAATTAGTGCATATCGATGATCGATTTGAGCAGATGTTGTACATATTCCTATCGTGAAGAATATGTATTGGCTAGTTTTTCTGTTGTGTCATTTCCTACAGGGGCCCATGTAGGGCCATTTCGGAATTATCCATCATTCTTTCGAGTGATTAGCGGCATTGTTTTACGAGGTATGGTGTGTTATATACACTCATTAGGGATCTCTCAGTCATAAATCTCCATTAGATACTCGATAACGCCATAACCAATTTGCTGTTTTTTTTTATTGCAGATATTTCTGTATGCTTAAATCATTTGGGAGACGAAGGGCAATTTTTACTCCCAAGTCTCAATCGTCTCTCCCCTCTCTTGAAACCACTCATGAAAACAAGTAAAGGTCCAGGTGGTACATATGAAGGGACTATCTTTTATCCCGAAGATATATTGGTAGTGGACAGTCATCGGCAATGAGTAGTGCTTTTGCTACTTGTGCTGACTCATAAAATTTTAAATATAAATGCGCAGACTTCACTTAAACTCAATTACTCTGATGTACGCACACTCGCAATGACATTGATTTATAAATAAGTTGAAATAAATATTAATGCGACATTGACATTCATATTCAGACCACATTCACACTTACAAAGCAACTCAGTTGGTTTTCTAATTTAAGGAAAGTACTTATACTACTCACATTGATTTAGCTCATTTAGCTCATGTATGTAAGTAAGCAAGTAGTATACAATCGTAGTAAAAAGGGTTGTTTTTCAATTCCAGCATAAAACAAAAAACAAAAATAAGCAACAGAGAAACAAACACGCAACTTCATAATGAGAACTTTAATGTTCGCATGCGAAGTTTGCATTGTGAATTATATTTACTTATTTTGCATCGTCCATACGCATTGAGTTAAGAAGAGTCAAAATCAACAACGTCATAAATGTTGCTTTGTATGAGTTTGATGAGCACTTAAAACGTTCGAGTGAATCTGACTCATAGACAACATTGCATAAGTAGGAGTGCGCATAAGTACAAGAAATTATTATTATCATGATTTAACTCTATTCACTTTTTCACTAGTCATTGCTCTTCTCTGGCAGTGGAATGTAATATTCAATTAAGTTCGGGATGAAATTGGTAATCTCCAGTTGGGTGGCATATATCTAATTCGTTGGGTTCTATGTGTCTGTGACATTTAGTATCCTGTATGAGTGAGTTTATTGCTTTGCGCTAGATGCATAGATATCGTCGGTTGGTTTCTGGTTTGATGTATGGAACAAAAATGTGTTTTCGAGAAAATCGATGAAGAATGTTTAGTTCATTACTTTTATAAATATACATGATAGAAATTTTTGTTTAATAATAAAAGTAATACTTACATATGTTCTTATTCAAACTTAAAGTTGATCAAATTTTTATATCGAAAATGAAAAGATATTAGGACTTTAAGAAAAAATTATAAAAATCTTTGTCTCACAATCATAACAACAAATTTGTTCACTACTTGTTTAAGTAGGTTAAATTACAGTATATATTTAAGTAGATATAAAAGGTAAAAATATCAGTTTTATTCATATAACCATGACCTTTAGAGGAAAAACAAAGAGAAAAATAACAGACAGTTTGAATATATATAATAAAAGAAATTTTATTAATAAAAAATAAATATCAATTCATTTGATTAAAACATAACACAATAAATAAATTTTCGTACTTTTCTTTGATTTACGTTCTTTGATTAGAATATGAATGGATATGCATCATAACAGATGCGAAAAACAATATTAATACTTTTACATGGGAAATGTGCCAAATATCCCAAAAATTTTCGATTGCCGTAAAACAGATTTAACAATGTTCAATAAATTGTAGAAATGATGCAATATAGCTGCACTATATCTGCTGATATATTCAATATATTGGAAAATTGATAACGAATTTGGAAAGAAGACATTTTATTCATATACAATCAATAAATAACTAATTTTTTTTTAAATGTTCCATACATCAAACCAGAAACCAATCGATGATATGTATATTCTGAAACAGTCATTTGTTACAATAACGCCATATCTCAAAACACTTAATTTTTTAATTAATTTTGAAGAATTTATTATCATATCACTGTTCGTATTGTGTAAGTCAACTCTTGAGTGTAAAATAATGTTATATTTTTTCTTTAAGTTGTGTGTAAATTTAAGTTATGACATTTTTGGGGTAAATAAGTTCTATATAAATTTATTTTACTCCTTATGCATAATTTTGCAAATAATTGTCGACCTACCCTCGCATGTAAAACCACTTTTTGTGGCGACTTGCAGTAAATTAACTCCCTAATTAACTTTGTATGTATGTATTATATTTATCTATTTGGAGCAAATAGTGTTGATGTGTTTGACGTTGAATGCAGCAGGCATGTGATTTCATTTACATAAACAATTTTTGTTTGCAGGAAATGGATTTTGCCGAATAACTTTGTTTGTTGGCAGAGCCGTCCGTTATTTAAGACATTAGTGCAAAGACACTAGTATTTTGATGAGTTTTAGCAGTGACGTTAATGATATTCATTGAAGATAATTTATTTGCATAAAAAATTTCTTTTTGGCATAAATCAAAGGCGATTTTTTATTTGTTAACGAAAACAAAATGGACTGTTAAATAAACATATATATATAAAACATTTCCTGATATTGATTTGTTTTTTATTCGCCAACACCGAAATTGTTTTTTAAGGGTTTACTCGAATTACTTTGTGGTTTGTTGTGGTATCCTTTTCCTTATCGCTGTTGTTTCATCAAAATGTAACAAAGAAAACAAAACATTTAATCTATTTGCAACGATCACAATAATGCAACAAGTGTAAAATTTTTTTTATTTATACTTTTGAAATTTTAAACAAATGTAGATCCATAGATAACAATGAATTTACTTAAGTGAGACCCATATATTTAAAATATTTTAGCCCTCAATCAACAAGAATGAGGGAACCTGTTTCTTTATGATAAAAGAAAAATAATAAAATAAAAAAATTTCGAACGTAATGGTCTGGCGAGTTTTCGCCGCACACAAAAATAATAAAACAACAATAAATAAGAAGAGAAAAACACTAAAAAAAAAATTTTGTGTTAAGTGACGTTTTATCAAAATGCAATTTAAATGATAAGAAAGAAGAAACAAAGTTTAGTTTAAATATTTGAAATGTGAAAATTTAAATTTGACATCATATTAATTCTGTAAAAACCAATAATCTCATATGATGCATATTCTTAAAAGTCAACATTTTTTTTTGGCTTAAATGAACTGAATGTTTATTGAAGCTCAACTCTTTAAGTATGTCTAACTTCATATTTTATAGACGAAAGGTTAAACTTTATTTTGTGATAAAAGAAACTTAAATATGTGTACGAGTATTTAAAAAAACTGAAAAATTTAATTTCGTTGTTTTCCATGATAAATATTGAAAGCTTTCTAACAGCCGGGCACTCCCAGAAATTAAGAGTATCCGCCATTATACAGAAGTGTAGGAAACAATAGAAGACTTCCTGTGACACTATGTTGTTTAAGTGAGGAAACGAATAATCTTTTGACATCTTAAATTAGGCTATTAAATAATAGTGATTATGCCATTTATAATGGAAGACAATATCAGCCAAATGCCTGCCATGGCCATGAAGTTTTTCATCACCAATTCGCAATTTGATGCGACATTCGATACGACTGGTAATTTAAAAATAGTTCCATATAAACTCTATTAAAAAATATTTAAATTACGAGTCGTATCGGATGCGGTAATTTGGCCCCAGCTCTTTGCCTTCGATAACACAAATTCTATCGTTAAGGTATTGGATTGATTGATTGGATTGTTTGGACTCTACAAAAATCATGCAGTCAGCAAATCCATGCCATTTTGACGATTTTGTTTTTTCATTTAAGCGATTTTTTTATTTTTTATGTTTTATTTTTTGTGGCAATTTTTTTAGTTTTGACACTTTTTTTCTCGTTTTGACGATTGTTTTTGGTTTTTGGCGTTTTTTGTAATTTTGACGATTTTTTTTCATTTTAGCGATTTTTTTAATTTTAGGCTATTTTTTTCATATAGGCAATTTTTTTTGTTTTGGCCATTTTTTTTTGGCTTTTGGCGTTTTTTTAATTATGGCGATTAATTTTCGTTTTGGCGATTTCTTTGATTTTGGCGATTTTTTTTAATTTAGGCGATTTTTTTTAATTTTTGGCGATTTTTGTTCATATAAGCTTTTATTTTTGTTTTGGAGATTTTTGCGGTTTTTTTTGTCATTGTGGAAATTTATTTTTAGTTTTGACACGTTTTTCTCGTTTTGGCGATTTTTTTCGGTTTTTGGCGTTTTTTTAATTTTAGCGATTTTTTTCATTTTGGCGATTTTTTTCGTTTTGGAGATTTTCTTTAAATTTTTGGCGATTTTATAATTTTTGGATTTTTTAGTTTTACCGTTTTTGAAAATTTCAACAGTTTAGCTTTTACGGTTTCCAAGATATAGCAATTTGTTAAAATTACATAGTCAAAATTGCATTAACTGATGGACCACCCTTTAATTTAAATTTTTTAATATTTTAATGTTTATTGTTGTAGCCTATATAAAAATACACTAATTTTACAAATTTCAAGTGTCAATATGCATATGTACATACATAATACAATTGTATGTATATTACATAAGATTTTAAAAGTTTTCGCCGCTCATTTTGGAACACCCTTTAATTTTTAGCTTTTATATATTTGCTGTTGTAGCGACTAAAGTTCTACATACACTGTCCAAATTTCAGACACGTAGCTCTTACCGTTCCTGAGAAAATAGCCTTCTTCCTAAAACATGAAATATGTTTAATTATTAGAAGAAAAGTTAAAGTTGTCCAATCCTGGAAACGTTTTTTTTTTAATTTGTTAAATTCGAAATTTTTTTTTAATTATTAATACCAATTTTATTCATCCGAAGTATAATAATAAGTTAATTTAATAAAAAAGTAATAAAAACTTGTTTTCGGTAGTTATTTTCTATGGGAAAATAGAGTTTGAGTTTTCCATCTCTGAAACCGTCTGCACGATTTTGCTGATTTTCAATAGCAAAATTTTTCGGAAAATTTCTGACACACCAGTCCAAGAACGAAGTCGCTAGCTCTTCTGGGAGCTTGGGAAAACCGATTTCACGTATAGACAGACGGACAGACGGGCAGACGGACATCGCTTGTTCGTCTTCCCTATGCATAAGGATCCAGAATATATATACTCTATGTGTCTCTTATTAATATTGTAGAAATTACAAACGGAATGACAAATCTATATATACCCTTTTACCATTTTTTGGTAAAGGGTATAAAAACAAATTAATTCTGCTGCACTTTTTGTTTCATAAAATGTGTTTTTATGCAATTTTAGTTTTCTTCAGTTTGATAACCTAACCTTTTTATTTCTAATAAGCAGCTGTTGTTTGAAAAGCCTTCCATAATACAGGGAAATTTTGTAGTGCTAACGTACTTTCAACGTAATTTAATAATAACTTTAATTAACCATTGAAAAATTAAACTACATTTAAGTGCAACTTAAATTTAAGTGGCAATCAGCTAAATGACATATAGCTGAGAATTAAATTATTGGGCCTTATTGTATGGTTTTAAGAAAAGAATTAGGTCTTGCAAACCTCGCTCTGGTGGACAGTTGGCTGATATTATTTTTCATTATTAATGGCATAAGCTCCTTTTTACAATTTAAAAAACATTTGATGATTTCCTTTAAAAACAGTAGCTTTTTACAGTTTTTATTAAACCTCTTTTTAGAAGACCCTATATAATTAATATTTGACGAGTCTCTGCGTATCATATGACAATTTTATTAATGCAGTTTTATTCTTATTTCTTTTTAGATGTATACACAAACTAACAGATTACACCATGTGTAGACGCCAGTTTTAGTGGTGTTTTGTTCAAAATTATCTGCAATCCAGCATTGCCAAAATACTGCAAATTTTTGGCATTTGTGGAAACAATCGGTAAGTCATTTACATTAAAATAAAAGAAATTATTTGATATCCCTCCAAAATTAAAAAGGACGCTTCCCACAGCATTATGCAGGTGTGGGAAACGCTCCTCGTGAATACACGTTTAAAAAAATCTACTTTTGCAACTTTTTACTTTTTATCATATATTCTTTCTAAACAATGTACTAGACGTGTCTAGGACATGCGTGCGTGCGTGCGTCTTATGGCGCACTAGGCTCGACTTCTTTGTAATAAAGTATGATTTTTAAGCTTGATAGTGCTTTTGCAAGAGTTAACTGTCAAACTAACTGTCATATTGCGCTCACTTTTTGGCACTCATGAATAAATAAACTTAAGGCGAATTTATACCAAGTGGCCTAGTTTCAGCCGATGATGATCAGCTGCCAATTTCTCTGGTGTCAACTCAAAAAAAAACCTTCATTAATTTTATGACTGCAGAAAATTGTGCGCTAAAAAAAGTTGCCTTTCATTTCAAACTGGTAGAAATTTGCTTTGATTAGAAGCTTGATTTACGCCACAAAATTATACAGATTTGCTTTGAAAATCATTCATCAGTTCGGGTAACTTATACAAGAATTCGTGCATTCAGCGATGAGGGTCCTTTTGAGCTCCACAGGCTTGTTAATAAACAAAATTATCTTTTATGGAAAGTAAATAAGGAGCAACAGCTCCTAGAGACTCCACTGAATCCAGAAAAATCTAACCTTTTAGTTGGTGCCATCATTGAACCTTATTTATTCACAGATGAAGCCGGAACTCGGGCTACGGTAATATGGAAGTCATTACCGCGTCATGATCAATTTTTCATTTATTTTACTTTTTTTTTTATTTTTAAATATGCATGACATTCATACGGACGAAATGATAAGAAGTATCTAATTATAAAAATGTATACAGTAATTATCTTCTGCCTTGGGAAAAATTTTCAAGTGATCTTGGTACATAGTACAGTGAAACCTTTATAATTTGTACCCCGATTAATTGGAAGTGTCAAAAATTTATAACAAACAGTAAAGTATTTAAAAAAACTCGCTTACTTATTTAATATTGCTTATTTATGGAATTCAATTCCTTACAGACAATTTACTGAAACATCCAAGGTATATGGTGGGAATTGAACCCACAACCTCTGGACTAAGAGGCCAACATCGCTACAACTCAGCCACAGGGGCACCCTGAAATCGTTTTCAATACCAACGCTCCATCTCAGTTCGAATTTTCCTCAAGTTCTTCTTCCCTCTTCTGTATTATTAATTATTCAAATTAAGCGTCATTAAATTTAGAAATACGTAGCGCCACTCATGTGAAGAATCTTATGATTCATAAGATCCCGATCATATGGTGGGTTAATAAAGAAAACTGTTCATTCCTTGAAATTAATGCCCAAATTCTGTTCGACCATTGTATCGTCTTGTCTATGGACGAAAAAAGCCTCAGTTGTGATTCTTTAAAACAATTATTATTTATTGTCTATGCTAGAAGGTTCGTGTATTTGCTTTATGATATTGTTCCAAACATTATATCCAACACATATTTTTTCATATATTTTTCAAACTTTTGTATAATACTTTAATATAATTTTTATGTTTTAAAAACATGGCAATAATATATTTATTTTTCATTATCAAAGACAACAACCATTTTTTAGGAAAATAGTGTCGAGAATTCAAACACAAGAACTCAAAAGTATTTTAAAACAAAAACGTCCTAAATCTTTTTTCTGAATTAGGCCATAAGAATTATTAGAATTCTACTGAAGTTGATTTTGTTAGTGAATTTTGTTCACATTATCGGGAGTTGACTGTATTTAGTCATTTCCTTTAAAATTATATTCAAATTAAGTTGTGCAATCATACAAACTTGCCCTCTTGAGACAAGTGAAAAGCCATGAAGCGTAAATATTTATGAAAACGGACTTTAACTGAATATATTCGAATAAATTTTCACAGTTTGGTAGTTTTTATAAAAAGTAAAAATTTAAATAAAAGCGGTTACATTTTTAGAAATAAAATTCCTTGGAAATATTTATTTCTTTAAGACTTTTATAGATAAATGAAATGCATTAAAATTAGGGGTTGATAATGATTTTTTTTCTCTGCTTAGAGATCAAATGCATTTTTTGTTTCATGCCTTTCATGACTAAAGAAATTAAATGTAATGTTGGCTTTAATAATATTTATGTGTATTTTATTTATTTCATAATATGAATTTAAAATTAAAAAAGAAAGAAAGAAAGAAAGAACTTATTGTGTAACTTCCGTGTGATCAAGACAACAACAAAAAAACAAGATGACAAAATAAATTGAAAACAATGAACGAAAGAAATAACAAAACAAAAATATTCCCACGTTCTAACAGAGATACCAGGAGGCAGCAGCGGTAATGCGTCTAAATGTTTCTTACCTTAAGTTGTCAATATGAAAATTATATATTTCTTTGCTTCAGCCGCGTCAGTAGAAGGCAGTATCACTAAAGAAAAAGAAATGTTTCTGTGGCACTGTTTTGAAAAAGTAAATTAAATTAATTTGAGTTCAAGAAACGTAAAGAAATTTACAAGATAAATGAAGAGAATTCCCTTCAAAGAATGAATGAATTGTAATGCTTGGATGATTTAAAGATCTTTGTTTTTACCACAAAGAAAGGCCCTGAAATTTGTGTTCCCAGGAAAATTGTTTATTAATTTTAGCTGATATTTTTTATATATTTTCTTTTGGTAATTCATTTTTTGTAAACATGTGTTTCCTGATTAATTGAACTTCACCTGACTCACAAAACTGAATAGTTACAAATAAAGAGTTATTAAAATAAGGATATTGTAACAAATCTTTATTTACTGAAGTTAAAAAAAAATAAAAAATAAAAACTAATACAATAAGCGTATCTTTAACGCTTAATATAAAGAAGACAACGTCGTCTGCATGTGTACATTTTGTATTTTTATATTAAAAGTAGGTCCATGTTGTTTTACTCTTTTTATCTTCTCTTTATCAACCAACAAACTTGTAAGTTGCCCATATCTACTCGTGCATGTGTTGCAATATGTATACGGAAATATTTTTTGTTTTTCACACACCTGAATGTTGTTTGTTTGTCTGTACTTTTTCTTTACACTTTCACGATTTTGCATACGGATCTGAAATCTAATTTTTTTTATTTTCAACTTTTATGTTTTTTTTTTCTACATAAATATATTTTAAAGTTTCACAGTCAATGTTGTTTGTGGTTCTTGTTTCTATATATATCTGCTGCTACCACACACCAATAATCAATTTAGAAAATTCATTACTTTAAGTTTGCATAAACAGTTGTGATTTCATAACTAGCACATTTGATTAAAACAATCTTTATTTGGCCCCTATTGTTTTTTGTAGGCTGATACTTACTATCTTACATAGTCGTTAGACTTTTGAGAAAATGCAACCCTGATTTAATGGAGCTTTTGGAAATTTCTCAATTTCAATAACAATGCATTACATCAGGGTTGCATTTTCTTAAAAGTAGAACCATTCAGAATTTTTTTAATGAATAGTGTTAATAAAATGCAAATTCGAACAATTTGCTTTTCGAATGGAATTATACTAGTACCAATCCCCCTTGTTTATACATCTTAGCAGCATTCAGATAAATGTCAAAAGCAGTCAATAGCATGCTGATATCTCAAAGAACGTGCAAAAAAGAATTAATCATTGTTTCCACTACCCAGACGGACGACTAGAGTAGAAAATTTATATGAAAAGCATTAATGTTTTTTTTCTGAATTTTCAGACTCGTGGAAACGGAGGGTTGCCCTCTACTATCTGCTATTATCTCTAATTTAATTAGTAATTAATTGCGATTTTAGACTACACACATTGCTATATTTTTAAGTTCATAATTTTAATTAAAATATAAATTCTTATAAATTTTCTTATGATCTCTTTTCACATCATTAATCAGCTTAAATTTGCTTATAAAATGAAAGTTAATCTCTGCAACTACGAGTAGAAGAAAAAAACATTTGTAGCCATTTAAAATCTAAGTAGAATAACACACTTTTAAACGATCATGTAAAAGAGAAAACACAACTCAAACTTTAACAAAGATAAGATATTTGTAATATATTTTTTTTATAAATAGAAGGTAATTAGTTTTTCTTGTTTTACTAAAAAAAAATAAGCAAACAAAAGCAACAATAATCATAAATAATTCCTTTTTTTTTTCTTCTTAATTTATTATTTGCTCAATCACAATTCCATCATTTATTATGATGACAAATCATTTCCGAAACATACATTTAAAAGGTCTCTGAGCTACAAACGAAAAATATAAAAAATCAATTTGTCAAAGGGAAATCTACAATTTGTTATTTCCACCGTACGAATATTTATTTAAACATTTTTAACTGTTTTGTTGTAAAAGGTTTTTTAAGCTTAATAAAAAAAACATGAGTTTAGTCTAAAAAGTTGTTGGAGCCGGTACCTACTTGCAAACATAAAATTAATTTATTGTAATAAATGTTGTATCACCTTTTTTTCAGACTTGGGTCGAATTACTTGACTGGTTAGTTTTTGATACAAATCTAGGACCAAACTCTGGTAATATAAATGAGTTTGATCATAGGTTTATGTCAAAAATAGACTAATGAACGAACTCTTTCTTTAGCTCATTTTTGTCCTATCTAATCTATAATCAAAATCTATAATGAAACTCATTTAAATTAGACTTGTACCGAAATCATTCAGTAGCTCGTTTTTGACACAAACCAATGATCAAACCCATTTAAATTACATGGGTTTGATCATTGGTTTGTGTCAAAAATGAGCTACTGAGAGAGTTCGATACAAGTCTTATTTAAATTGCATTAGTTTGATTACAGGTTTGTTTCGACAACGAGGAACTGAAAGAGTTCCATACAAGAGTCTAATTGGAAGTCTAGGATGGGTCCAACACATTTAGTCGGTTGTGTAAGATAATCAAACTCATTACCGGCTCAATGAGTTCGACTAGAGTTGTATCCAACATCTCTTTTTGAACTAAAATGAGATGTTAGACACAAGTGCGCTTAAGAACGTAAATGTAAATTAAATGAGTTTGAACCAGCTTTTAATTCAAACGCGAAGAAACTAGTTCAAAAAGATCTGTTGGATACAACTCTACTAAAATGAGCTTTTAGACATAAGTCCGGTAAAAACATCAATTTAAATTAAATGAGTTTGAAACAACTTTTGATTCGAACGCGAATCAAATTGGACAAAACTCTAAGTTCGACCGAAGTATAGTTTAGTTGGACACAACTTTTGATTTGAACGCTATCAAACTATTTCAAAAAGAACTGTTGGAAACTAGACTTGGGTCGAACTCCTTCACTGGTTATTTTTGCCACAATCCAAATCCAATCATTTGTTTGTGTCAAAAAAGACCTTCTGAATGAGTTCGACCCAAGTCTAGACACAATTCTACTAATATGAGATTTTGGACACAAGTCCGGTCAAAAACTACATTGACGTTTTAAATTTGAAAGGTTTGAAACAACTTATGATTCAAGCACGAACGAAAAGAGCTGTTGCATACAACTCTAAGTTCGGCTGAAGTCTAGTTATATCGTTCATTCTAGACACTAACTTGTGATCAAACCAGGCTTGGATTGAACTCGTTCACTAATTCAGCTTCGACACAAACCAATAGTCAAAACTATTACACTTGTATCGAACTCTTTCAGTACCTCGTTTTTGGCACAAACCAATGATCAACCCCATTGGTTTATGTCAAAAACGAGTAACTGAAAGAGTATGATAGAATTCTAAAATCCATGTAATTCAGATGGGTTTGATAATCGGTTTGTGTAAAGAATGAAATATTGAACAAGTCCGGCTTAAGTCCAGATAAGATAAATGCAATTTAAATCGGTTTGATCATTTCAATTGGAAATTACTGATTTTATATAAACTTTGGAAAATTGGGTTTTCATAATTTTTTTCTTAAGAGAAGGAACAGTCAGGCAATGACTACCTTCCATTATTACTAGGTGCTACTTTCTTTAGGAAAGGGATAGTGATGTAGAAGACAGGTGGTGAAGAAAGAGATAGATGAAACCTGAATTCTTTTACAACTCTGTATTTTGCATGTTTCTTTAATAACGCAGTGTTGCAGCGCCTCTGGTGTCAATGAGACGTATTAAATTTTCAAATCTATAATTAGTAGCCTTTTTATTGATTATTTTATTTCTTCGATGATTCTGCTACACAATACCGAAGAAGGAGGGCGGTCTGATGTTGCATTAGGTTTATTATCCGCTGAAGCCGATGTAGTTCAGTGACCAGCGTGTACGCCTTCATCACTTGAACTTTCCCATAACAACTGACACAAAGAGACGCTAACGCACATGAGAAAAATGCGTGGTGTTTGTTATTTTTAATGACGACAATGCTAACTATAGTGAGCACTTCAGCCAACTCTTCCCGCGACGTTTTGAAGTCTTGGGAGAGTATATTTTGACTATTTTTTCGATAATGTCTGCATGTTGGTGTGTGGGCGTGTATGTTTGTGTGTGTGTGTGCTTTTGTAAAGATCTCATAACTTAAGAACGGGTCAGGAATCGGTAAAATATTTCCGCATTCGAAAAACGCTGAGCTCACATAGATGTCGTAAGATAGTGAATCGATTCGGTATGGTAGACTTCAACAATTTTTGCAAGTAAACAAAACAATAACAAAACTGTTTTTGTTAAATATATTTTAAATTACTAAAGGCCATTATTACAACTTAAGGTTAGTTAAAAGTTGGCTTTTGTTGGACGTATTAAACGCTATTCATTATTATAAATTAAATTTAACTTACCAAGAAGGATACATTTGCCTCTAGCTTAGCGCTTACTTTAGGTTAAGCTAAAATTGTACTGATGCAAAACTTTTTATACGTCTTATAAAATCCTACTTTTAATTAACTTTAAGTTGTAATAATGGCCATAAGACAATCAAAATCAAGCTTTTAACATGAAAAATATTTATCGAATGCTGCCAATCCAGTTCGTTGAAAAAATTTCGAAAAAATATATTTCTAAATATTTTTCAATTAAGTTTTAGTTGTTCATTCCGGATTTCCTCATAACTGAACTGCGTGGTATTTAGTTCATTAAAAACCAGGGGCAAACATGGTATCCGAAAATTCCATACAAGCACAACTAAAATTTTATGATAATTTTTCGATATCAAATGTCATAATTTGTTCGAAGAATTCAATTTAAATAAATCGGCTTACCATCTTAGAATTTTGTCTTTTACTACCACTTTTTTCCCTTTTCACACCACTGTACTTGCGTAGGTTCGTTCCATCGTCATTTTACCAATAACTTATTTCGGTTGTGGTTGTTTTGCAAAAATTCTTAATCAAAGTTCAAGTTTTAAATAACATGTGAGAAGATCGCTTAAGATCATGTGTGTGTTGCTCGCACATTACAGCCTCCAATTTATTGCACAAATTATTGCAAATTATGGTTTAAGCCTTGCCAGTGATATCATAAGCACCTAATCTTGTTTATTATTATATATATGTACATATGTATGTATGTACGTATAAAAAATATGCAATAAAATAAAATAATATTTTATACAAACTTAGTAATTGTTCGAACAAAAGGTTCATTTGCGAACGCATGTCTGCCTAAAAATAAATGCATTCAAGCGACTCTGCTTGAGCAAATCTGTTAGCTGCAATAAAATTTATTTTTAAAAAGTCAAGGCGTAACCAATTATATATTTTTTTCTTACTCTGTGAACATTGTGTGAAAAAGGGCTAAAACCTTTGAATTCTTTAGTATGGCTGGCAAATTGTCTTTTGGTTACTTTCTTGACTTTATTATTATAAGTCAGCCTGACCTGTTAAGAGAATGTATTACGTGCTGGTTTTCATACATACGTGTTTGTCTCACATACCACGTATAATTCAACTCACACAATGGCTGAAGAATAATTTTGAAAATGTTATGTTGGCAGTAACCGCAAGCAAAAGCCTTGCAAAATATTGATATTTTTTTAGCAGAAATTTTTAATTTACTTTTTGTTGCAGCTTTCACTAATGCTTATTACTATGCTGCAGTCTAATGGAAGAAAGTGTGCTATTTTTAAAATAAATTTATGTTTTGGGGAATTTTTATTTGAAGAGTGAGTAAAATTTCTTTATCTATGCAATTAAGCCCAAAGTACAAGGTTATACATTTAGTGTCCTTAAAACCGCCGGTCTTGCAGTGATGTCAGCTGTGTTAAATATCTGTTATCTGATGTGTCATATTATTAGTGAAAGGTTTGGCACTTATGAATATGGATCGTAATAAGTAAAATAAAATTAAATAAGTTTTTACAAAAAACTGATGGTTCAAAAGTGGTAGCCACTTTTCTAAAATTCCCATAATTTTATGATCGCCATAATCGACCTACTGCGCAAGGAATTTGCAAAATTTATAAACAAATTTGAAGAGACTGGAAGCATTGCAGCTGTGGTCAGATCTGTGCATCATCGCAATGTACGCACTGCCGAAATTAACGCTTCTGTTAGGGAAATACCATTCCCCAAGAATTCCTGTTGCTCCTACCCCATTTTCAGTTATTGCTGTAATTATAAATTTTAAAATTACTCATAAAAATCACGTCGTAATGTACTTCCAGAAAGAAATTTTAACTACTCCAATCAATGCCTGTTAGTGAAAGTTTGGCAGAATGCATGTTCACATTGCTATGACCGTCGCATAAACGAAATTGGTTTGGCCTACAATTAAAGATTGTAAAGGCTTTCTAATGTATGAATGTGTAGTTTTAATATGTCAGAATATGCGCTTAATTGACATCATTCTTTTTGTAATTTGAACGTTGTTACATAACATTCTTCTTGTATTCTTTATCGTTTTGCATTAAACACATTCACCACAGCAGACTACCGACTACAAAATGTCAAGAATAGAATACAAATATTTATATGAGAGTGATTCTTTTGAAGACAGCAATGCAACAGGGCGGCAGTTTGTTGTCTATGCTGATTTTGTCATTGTAGTCCAATTAAACTAATTTCTATTTCTTTGGCTACAATAAGAAAATTCGGTGTTGCCAGTATAATACAAAAATTTTAAATATGATATCGTACAATTATTTCATATTATTTAAAAGAAACAATATCCAAAAATTGATGTAAAGCATAAATTGGTTAATTTTTATACTTTCACGTCATATAATTACATTTCGAAGGAGTAATTGAATTTTTATAAATGCGAAATATTTGAAGGTGGCAACACTGAACTATGTATTTATACTTAAATATGAGATGCAGATGGTACTGCTGCCGTCTCCAAAATAATTAAGTAGCTGGCTACGATTAGACAAATGCTCCTAGCGGCATTTGAAGTCGTGTGTTCGTGTAGTCTGCTGTCGTGAATGTGTTTAATGCATTATTGTTTCTTTTAACTTCGACAAGTGAAGATCTATTTTAAGTAAAACATAACTTTCAATTAATTAATAAATAATATAACTAAAATTTTAAATAAATTAAATTAAGTTTCTCTTACACACCGAAAAAAAAATTTAATTTTCCAACCATATTCCATATTTTTCGTATTTAATACAAATTTTTTTTTCTTTAATATAGAAAATATCCATCTAATTGACAAAGAAAAATATTAGTTTTATTTAGTTACTTTTATGTATCAAAAAAATTTTAAGCTTTCCAGCTCTGAAGCTGTAATTTTTATTGTTCTAATTTTCATAACGAATTTTTCCTTCTAAAACATCAATTATATTTAATTTCTCAAGAAAAGGAAAATATTTAATTGACCTGTTGACTTATATACATAAAAAATAACCTTCCCAACCCTGGATTCTGATTTTTTTAGTAAAATATTTATCTGTTAATATTAAATATGTTTAATTTATAGAGAAAAAGAATAAATTTGCTTGCGTGGGTTACTTTTATATATAAAAAAAATTAAATTTTCCAAGCCTGGAATCGTCTTTTTGATTTACTATTATTTTAATACTAATTTAATTCTAACTGATATATAAAAAAGGCATAAATTACAAAATTCCCTATTCACCAGGACCCAGAATATATGTATGTACTTTATGCATCGCATATTAATTAGAGACCTGGGTAAACAGTCTTGAAATGTAAATACATTTTGTGTTTTTAAATGTTTTCTCATGGCATGTATTATACTAAATCGATAATTAATGTTATCGTTTAATGAGCAAAGCACGATGGAAGTATTGATATTCATGCTTATGAGTGTTAACAAGCGATGTCGCGAAGACTTCTGGTTCATAACAAACACTCAAAAGAAGTAGTATTGATGCTTGTATGTATAATTGTAATTTTGCTTGCATATTGTAGGTTTGAGTGTGTGTGTGTGCGCAAGATGTAAATAGTAAGCTATTATGTGTTTAAGGGAGGTTTTTTAAAGCAACCCTGAAGGAAATGTCTATGTTGAAAATGTACTGAGTGGTTTTTGACTTTGTCACCAGTACTACTCTACAATTAATCCCCATACAATACTTTGTGCTATAGACATTTAGCCTGGGCTTGTCATTCAAAATCTACTAGTAACACTTAAACAATTAACTAGGTAGTGACTATATAGTTCTTATGGGAACATGGAGACATACCAACCAGACATTTACTGGTACATTTCTATACCTTAAGTACATACAAATTTACTTAAATTGACAAGTTGTTGAAAAATCCATCAGAAATACACCACATATGTTTCCTCTCTCTCTCTTTTATACTGACGAATAGAAGATAAATTGTAGACAATGTAACTACTACTAGAATTTTAGTGTTGACATAGAGACATTTGGCCCCAGTCTGACTGTAGGGAAGCGCACCCAAATAATTTCAAAGCATGTGTACGTTTGTATGCGCGCAGAAAAATAAAAGATTATACACAAAACCTGTGTGCGTATTTACATGCATGATGTTTGTATACGCGCCCATGCATATCAAGAAGGAAGTATCAAAAATTCTTTCGTCATGAAGTATTTTCTTCTTTACTCCTATACCTGCAATAACTGAAACAAATGTTTTGGCAACAGTGTTGTTTATGGCCTATTTCCCACCTGCGAAAGAAAACGTTCGACTTACAATTTATATTGAAAACAAAAACAAATTTTCGTATTTTATTGTTGTTTTCAATATAAATTGTGAGTCGAACGTTTTCTTTCGCAGGTGGGAAACAGGCCATTAGCGTTTATTTTAGAATATTTTGCTAAAGTAAAGCATTTGAATAAAATCCCTCATGTCTTAAAAATTCTTACAAGTGGTCTTTTGCAGGGGTCTAACACTAGTATTGTGGAAATTACACACTCAGTGGCAAACCCATATACATACTAAAGTCATGCACAAGACCATTTATAAGTCATTTCAAAACATGAGAGATTTTTCAAATACTTTACTACTGTGAAATATTCTAAAAAGGAAAACGCTGAACAACACTGCTGGCATGATATTTCTTTCACTTCTTTGTCTTGCCAACAATGTTGTCTAGCGTTTGTTTTAGAATATTTCGCTGCAATAAAGCATTTGAAAAATCAGGTCATCAGGTCCTGAAAGGCCTTATAAATGGTCTTTTTCAGGACACTAATACATATACTCTTTACCCTTTGTGGTGAATGGTATATAAATGGAGTTACTATAAACTAAAATAAAATAATGTTTTTATATAATTCTTATTGGCATGAGCAATTGAAGTTTTTGAAAAAATTTTAAAATCTTTCGACTGAGTTTCAGCAAAGCAATAAACTTACAACATAATTAAGCTAATGCAAATACTTGTTCAGAATTTTTTTCGACAGATATTAGTCAAAAAGTGCTCTGCTTAATTTAATTACATTTATTTTTATGGTTTCTTGTTTCTAGAGATACATTTTTATCTGCATAAAAATTAATGTGTTATAAAAAATTATTTAGAAGAAATTTCTTCTTATTTATACGAACAACTTTTAAATGGATTCTAAGATTTTTTAACTTCAGCTTTTAATAATTTGCTTATATACAAAATATTTCATACCATTAAAAATCGCAGCATATCTGAAAATAACACAACTTTTCTTCCAGTGCAACTATATTTTACTCTCATTTTTCTCACCAATACAAACATATTTTATTTTGTGGGTCCCTGTTTTAAAACTTAAAAAGATTGCTGAGACAATTTGGCTTCTTCTCTCAAAAAAAACTCAATGATGGAGATGAACTAGAAAGAAGTTTTAAATGTTATTTTCACTTTTAGTTTTTAAATTTTTTATTATAAGTATGTAAATAATATGTTCGTTATTTCTTTATGTTTCGTACTTTAAGGTCAATTCACTTTTAATTAAAATCATCTACAAGCCAGTGCATTTTCGTCTGAAATTATCAACTTGAATTGTATAAAATTTTTAACTTAATGTGAAGAAGATGTCTGATGCCAGACACTTGAGCTGTGATGCGTAAATATTTTATTTGGTAGGCAGAAAGGCTGAATGAAAAAACGATATCCGCCAGTATGATAACTAACAAACCGTACAACAATTTTAGCGACATTTTAAGCGAAAACAACAAACAAATTTTTAAGCTGAAAAATAAAAATAAAATAAATGCGGCCGGCCACCCAAGACTACCTTGCAACGTTTCAAGTTGCAATGCCACTTTTAATTAGTTTTCTTTTTGCTTTTAAAGCATTCAAAGTCGAAGACTAAGCAACACATTAAAATTTTTTTAAATGCAAGTTTAAAATTTTACTTCAAAAGAAAAAAAAATATTCCATTTTAATTTAAGGCATATGCAAGCATAAGCATTCGTATCTGGAGGAGTCATCATCATGTTTTTTGTACTCATGCAACTGTACAAGCAGCATAAAAGTGTATTTAAATGGTTTGATAAATTTTTACGACCAATTGATTTAACTGATGTAAATGGTTTTCTTGCTCTTGAGTCTGATTAATAAGCATTAAACTACATGAAAAACGAAATTAATATGGAATTTATGGCAGCACAAGTATGGAAAAGAGGGAATACAAAAAAAAAAAGATTTTTAACAGTCTATTGAGTACGAGTATATTGATCTGCGGCGGGTGACAGACTCCTAAAAGAAGTTACAGTCGACGGGGATTTAAGTGATTCTGCCAATTATGAACAGATAAGACACAAAGTTGGCAGCAGAAGAAATATTTTAATGCATTTAAAGAGGAAAAAATTATTAACATTCTTTGGTTTAGTTATTTCATTATCAATTAGAGATAATATTATGACTTTTAAGCTTATGCAAATGTATTTATATTTTGGTCTTCTCTGACTAAAAATAAAAGTTTTTAAAAGAGACGATAGATGATAGGCTTCCGATGCATGTAATGTTTTCAATAAGACAAAAGGAAAATTAAAGTATTTAAAAAAATGCTGAAATTAAAAGGGCATAGAAATTAAAATATTTTACACAGATCTGCAAACTGAGCTTTGATAAGATACTGATTGTAGTCACATGGTCCTTCGAATCGTACATAATGTTGCTGCTCTGCGGACAACCAAGATACTATAACAACAGCTACATTTTAATGTTTATGAATGCCTTCTACTATTATTAGCTGTTACCTTCCTTAGGAAAGGGATATTGCTAGAGAATGCAGTGTTGCAGCGCCTCTGGTGTTAAATATGGCGTATTATAGTGTTTTCACACTGAAAGTTAAAACCTGGTTTTAACATTAAAACCATAAACAGCTGATTTTGCATTCACACTGCAAGTTTGTTAAATTCAGGTTTTCACTCACACACTGTCTAATAACTTTGCTCAAAAATAAAATAAATTTCCTGCAGAAATGCGTGTGTTTGTTCTTTTATTTTTTATTTCTGCTTTTTATAACAAATATTTGGCAAACTGTATAAGAACTGTTTCTGTTTGTATAAAAACTCGGAAAATTTACAATGCATTATAAAATGGAAATTATTTTGTATTTTGTAAATAAATATTTTAAAATTAAATTGAACTAACTATATAAAGTGAAGAAGTGTTTGGAAATCAAATCAAAAATGCACAAATACATTACAAAACAAAACTTTTTTTGTCGGCGAATCGATGTTAGCCATATTGTATATTTTCACTTCCCAGAGGTCAATGAAAATATTTTCGTTGTTTTTCTTCCAAAAACAAAAATGCCGTTTTCCATAATTCTTTGATTTTATGTTGCTGCTGCATCCATTTTCAAGTTTAAAATTTTTCAAGCGACATCTATTGTTATTCACTGGCATACACATTATCAGCTGCTTCTGGTAATTTTGACTTGGCAGCACTGAACTTATCACAGCAATTTAACAACAATAATTTGTATGGTAAAACAGCGTTTTAAGAGTTTATTTTAGCGTTAAAACCAACTTTTATTAAAACCTTTCATACTGACATGAAAACACTATTTAATTTTTAAATAGCCATTTTATTTGTTATTTTACTTTGCCAATGGTTATGCTACACATCGAAGGAGGGCGCAAAGTTTTCTCTTCAAAATTTCTACAGAGGGCGGGGTGCGAAATACGGCTTCGAAACTTCATTCAACTAATTTGCTTTCAAGAAAATGCAGTTTTAAAACAATGTGTTACTTTTTAAAATACAAGTATAAAATTAACCCTTAAACGGATTTCAAGTTTGACCTAATTTCAGAAAAGAGCAGATCCAGAGAGGGGGTTTAAATCTTCCGTAAATATGTTTCCCATGGAACTTGCCATAAATCAGTTTAATTTAAAAACTTACGTTTCCATTAGGTAATCAGTAATTAGTTGAGATTATTGCATGAAATTAAAGCATGAACTTCTTTATCTGAACATTTCAGATATTTTTGTTTTACGGTTTGAAGTTGAATAGGTTTTGGAAGATATGAAACAATTTCAAAATTGATTAAAGTTTCAGGACCGTCCTTAAGTATCTGAACTAGAACATGTAGCCTAAATGGAAGCATGAATCAGTACAAAATGCCCTAATCTCTGGAATAAAAGTTTAACACAGAAAGAATACCAATGTAAAATCACCATGCCAAAAGGTTGATTCAAATTCATTCAAATCACATTAAATTTACAAGATATAATATGTTATTTGAGTGTGTTGGTGTTTATATGCTTTGTTCATAGCTGAAATACACTTTTGTGCTTAGTTGTGTAGGTTGTTTTTGTATTGTTGTTGGTTTTTTATGTTTGTAAACAGCCGACAAACTGCCGCTGGCTGATAGGCAGTGTACTAGTCTTGCATTCGGAGGATCGCAGGTTCGAATCCTGGAATCAAGTAAAATTATTTTGTATTTTTTTTAACTGAAACTTTTCAAGTCAAAGCATTTTGTTTTTTTAACTACAACTAAAACTGTAATCAGAAATAATTTATTATTCGGGCTTTAGTTCAGTAATTTCAATTCTTATAGAATAAAATATTTTTATTATTAATTAATGTGAGTTTCTAAAGAAGAGAAGAAAAACTAAACTAGACTTTATAGCTGGGAAAAATACAGTATTGTTGTTGTTGTTTTTTTCTTTACTAATTTTTCACATACCTGTTAACATTCAATAATTGTTAAGTGAGTAAAAATAGAGCTTTCTGTTTTTCTATGTGTTTTTGTTGTACCAAAAAAGCTCTCTTTACGTCTAAATGGAATAGTCAAATGCTCTAGAACAGCTACTTTCTGGTTACTTTGCAGAGAACCAAAGGCTAAGTGGACTTACCATTACAACAACATACATACAAAATTGTTGTAGGATTCTTTTTACTTGTATGTTGACAGTTCGGTTCAGATTTTATGATATTTTATATGGAGTTTGACGGACGAGTTCAGTCAGCTGACGATCAGCTGGTCCGAATGCGTCTTTTTTTTAAAAACAAACACAACCCGCAAAGCGTTTAGCTTGTCTGCGCGAAAACACCCAGAGTCTATGGTGGGAATCGAACCCACAACCTCTGGACTGAGAGGCTAGCATCGTTACCACTCAGCCACAGGTGCACTCTTAAGAAACAAGAGCAAATTGCAAGAGCTTTTAAAGCTGTTTACCTCAAGTGAAAACGTCAGGGTATGTGTGTTTGGACGTAGCTGCTATAAAATGTTTTATAAAAGCCAATTTCAAACGTTTTTGTTTATAAAGGAACAATAAGAGAGGAAGAGCTTAGTTTTTCAAAAAACCAGCTGTTCTTGTTTTGTCATCTGCCAGCTTTAAAAATGTTTCTCTT
Source organism: Tachina fera (assembly GCA_905220375.1). NCBI lineage: Eukaryota > Metazoa > Arthropoda > Insecta > Diptera > Tachinidae > Tachina > Tachina fera. Next base: position 93,078,978 of record LR999967.1, on the reverse strand, counting down.
CAATATAATATAATTTTTATTTTCAATATACAAACATAATTAAAACGTTTGTTGCTCATTAAATACGCAGTTTCTGATTTATTTACCAACTTTCATTTGTAGTCGAAGCTACTTAACTTTAATTTCTAACTGCTTATTTTGGCCAGTTTCAAGTTCCTTTTTCCTCCATGCTCTCTTATAATTAAGTATAATAAAAAAAAGAAAAGTTTCCTGTATAGCTATTTCCAAAATATATACAATTATTTTTAAAATAAAAAATTCATAATTATGCACGAAAATTCAAAAACAAAAAAAAAACAGAGCACAACTAATAACAGCAATTACTTTTAACAATATAATTTTATACAATATACTATATATACATACCACCGAATGACATATGAACAAAAACTCACAGACTTAATTAAACCTTTAAGAGGCGTGCGTGGAAAATTTGGATTAAGCATTAATTTATGGTAGTCAAGGAATACATCAAAACAAAGCCAAAATAATAATGAGATTAGTTTAGATATTTGAATATAATTTCTTTTCAAATAGTGATTTTCATATGGCCCACCGCTCTTAAGTGGTTAATAGACTCACATTATAAATAATGCATCTTGCTACTGCAAGATGGTAACAAAAACTAAACAACAATCAATGAAATTACTTGGTAACATGCAAACAAAAGGTTCGGTTTTTTTTCATGCGGCCACTGACAGAACACCCTCTAAAACAAATTTGCTAAATCGAATGTTTGTTTCTTACTGTCTATACTTTCAATCGTCCGTCTGTCTGCCTGTCTCTAACTGCACCCTGGACCTTGGCAAGTGTGTTTACACTTGAAAAATCATGCAAATAAAGCGATAAAAATGAGTTAAACATCTTGAGATCAAGACAAAAGCAGCACCACCAGCACCAGCACCAGCAATTGCAACCAAATAAGAACAGAGCAAGGAAAAAAAATTAATGCAAATACAAGCACGGCAAACAACCAACCAAACAACCAACAACAACATCTATTTTCAAGCAACACACAAACATACATGTGGGGCCCTGCAACACATGATATTTTAACCATCAATGCGCTTTGTATCGGTATGTGGTGGAACAGTCTGACTGGCTTGTGCCTCAAAACATTTTGATAATACCGCCGAACAGTAGGCTTAAACAACACACTCACTCATCTATACGAACAATAGCAATATTAAAAACAACCAACATGTACCATAATGTTGTGCGATTATGCATACATATGCCTTGAGTTTAAAGCAGCATTATGATTTATCAACAAAGATATCAAATGTACACTCTGAGCGTATATATGTATAAAAAAGCTAAAGAGGATCTTCTTCATATGAATAACTATTGGAGTTTATGCTTCTCCTTTATTTCATTCATTGTATGTTTGTCGTCGATACTCATAATACTTAAAAAGCACCGATATAAATTTTATTTTAACAGCGAAATTTATAATATTTAAGAGCATAACCGAGTTAACAAAATATGATGAGTTATTAATATCTCATATGGACTCACGATATAATGAACTTACTTGTGTCCCTCAACTAAAACTAAGAACTTCATGGGCCTTACAAAAAAAAGTACTTGGGGAGTTTCTTGTCTAAACTGACTGGCCACTGACTGTACTTTTGGAACCCATTTTGAAAAAGGCTTCATTAGTTTTTGTTTCCATATTTAACAGGCTAGAGTTCGTATCACTTTGTAAGCCAAATTAAATGTGATAATTATTAATGATGAACAAATAACATCAAAGTTAGTTGTTAATATTCTGACAACAACACATAGTTGTACGGAACAGCTAGCCGTTTTTCGAAGACCACTAAACCTTCATCATCAGCGTTCTTCTGTGCTTTGCTTCTCTGTGTGTGGTATCATTTGATATAAATTCCTGCCCTATATACGAAACTTTTTTGCAAATGGAATATGTGAATTGTCTTGATTCATCGTATTTCAATTTGCTGAAAGATGTTTTGCAGCGTTGTCAACTTTTAAATTTCAAAAAGCACTGAAACCACTAAAAAAGTGCGTAATTTAACTAAAAAAGCACTAAATTTTTAATTATTATCATATATTAAAAAAAATTGTTATACACAAATACATATGTATGCATATAAAAAATATAATAATCGGTTGACTTTGCAATACATTTTTAAAGCTATAAATTTGAGGCATCCGATACACATTTTAATTGTATAAGAATCAGGGAATTCTCAAATCAGTTTGATGAAGCCTTTTGTAGTTATTATAAAAAAATTTAATGTTTAATAATTTTTCGTCACGAAACAAACATATTTTTCGAATTCAATCAAATTATAAATATCCGATAATTCTCAACTGAAAACTCAATAGTGGACTAGTTATATTTTCCCTAGACTAGACAAAATTTTGATATTAAACTATACTTGGGTAAATAATTCTATTATGTCTTCTTTGTTGCGTGGCAAAACAGTTTTTATATTAATTATAATTTAAATGTTGAATTTTAAGGGAAATATGGCGCTTATTTCTTCCACCAAGCCTTGTACAAACTTGGTAGAATTTTTTTAAATGCTGCATTTGAGTTCAGAGCTAATTTTTTTATATATGTATATAAACATTTTCTCGAAAGAAAAAATAGGTAAGGAAATTTTTCATCGAATTTTTGGTTTAGTGCCACCGGCTCGAAACAAAAAGCACCGAAATGAATTTAAAAAAGCACTGAGCACTAAGTTCAAAATTTTTCGCGTCGAAAATTTCAAAAAGCACTAAAAACGGTGCGAAATGCACCGAGTTGACAACGCTGATGTTTTGTACTGAAAACTCAAATTTACCATCTCTAATTTACAACAGTCTTACCAGTGTCGTTTGTTCTTTACTAATTATACACATGTTAGTTAATTTGTTTATTTTTTGTTCTACTTAAGACAAACTTTTTTGTTTTGTTACTATTAAGTATATTTTATTTTTTTTTAATTTCTGCCACAAGCCCATGACTATTAATTTTAGTTAATTTAATTATTATTCTTCGAACAGGCTAAAGCAAATTAACTAACATGTGTATAATTAGTAACGAACAAACAAAATTAATTTGCTAGTGGTTCAGCTTTGTCTATATGCATTTCATTGTTGCTGTAACAAATCGTCAGTAGACAATGAAATGCATATAGACAAAGCTGAACCACTAGCAAATAAATTTCAAATTGAAATATAATTATGACAATATTGCTAGAGCACATTCTATTAAGTTTTATTTTCTAAATTTCAACTTAAACAGATATAGCATGTGTTTTAACATGCGATCCCAAAAGAAAACATGTTAAAACGATGTGGAAGCCCGAACATACACGAATATGTCGAATAATAAATTTCTTATAAATATAAGAAATTTATTATTTATCATCATTATATTAGCACAAAGGGATTATCATAGTGGACCCAAGTGAGCTGGACTCTAACTTTCTATCCTTACCAGCTGCGTGCTAACCTATATATGTATTTTATAATAGAGACCTGCGTAAACAGTCTTAAAATGTAAATACGACAGGTTTTTTAAATGTATTCTCGTGGCATGTATTATACTAAGCCAATAATAAAAGCTGTCGTACTATTACCGAAGCACGATGGATGTATTGGTGTACGTGTATATGAGTGTTAACAACCGATGTCGCCAAGACTTCTTGTTCATAACAAATAATCAAAAGAAGTACTGTTGATACGTGTATGCTTGTAATTTTGCATATTGTACATTTGAGAGTGTGTGTGTGTGTGTAAGATGTAGATGGTAAATATTGTGTGTAAAGACAACTGATGTCAATGCATGTGTGCTTTTGTATGTGCGCAGAAGAATAAGAGAGCATACGAATGCATACGAATGCATTCGTATTCGCTAAATTCAGGCGAATGCAAAGACGAATGTATTCGTATTCGTCAAATTCAGGCGAATACGAATACGAATATATTTTCCAAGGAAATTAAATAAATAAATGCATAAATCCTAAACGAAATTTAAATAAATGACTAAACATTTTAGTTTGTACAAATTTTTTATAGAAATTTGTGCTTTGTATCATTTTCAAATATTATTCAATGGCGATCATTAAATTTTTGGATACTTTTTATTAACTTTAAAGTACGCCAACAAGAGTGTGAAGTCCTGTTTCATAAAAAATTTTTAATATTTCATATTGCATATAATATTCGTATTCGTATTCGCGAATATCGTTTCAAATATTCGTATTCGTATTCGCGAATATCGTTTGAAATATTCGTGTTCGTATTCGTATTCGCGAATATCAAAAATTGACATTCGTTACATCACTAGTATGTATGTACACGCATGACGTTTGTATACGCGCTAATGCGTAGAAAGAAGCACAAGCATCAAAAATTTTTCAGTCAGGAACTATTTATTTTCTTCTTTACTCCTATTATTGCAGGTAATAACTTAAACAAATCTATTGCCAACAGTGTGGTTTAGCGTTTGTTTTAAAACATTTCTCTGTAGTAAAACATTTGAAAAATCCCTCATGTCTTATAATGAAACTTGTGTTTATAAGCTAAAGTTCGTATAGTATTACTTATCTAGTGTCCCTTCGTGTGCGAGTCAAAGTCACACTTTACGGAATTTATTTAAATTTAATATATTTTTCTTATATCAAAAAGCTACTAAATTAAATTTCATTTATTCATAAGATAACTCCTCTAATAATGCCTGTATTGTGTATAGAGATAAAGCACGGTGGGCCATGACAGGTGTTTTTTGCAAATAAAAAAAAAAAATTTGAAAACAGTTGCAATTCTGCTTTAACATTTTAAAATATTGGTAAATAGCCTTTTTTCATATCCAATTTTTAGGATTATTCAGCCTTTTCAATTTGAATGAGCAGGGTTTTTAACATGCCGATCTGTCATCCCTAAATCGCGCTGATTTTCTTCACATTTAAAATTTTACTTATATCAAAAGCTAATTAACCACATTTCGTCTATCTTTGAAATAATTTCTTTAATTTTGCCGATACACTGCAAGAGCATAAAGCACTATGGGCTGTGACATATCGTTTTCGTGAAAAACGAAATAAAGCTGCAAGAAAGTGTAACTACTTTTCCTTTATACTTTTTGAAATCCTGTATTAATATACATATATTACAAAATATGTGAGATGAATTCAATAAGAAAAATTTTCCTACAAAAATGTTTGCTGGTTTCAAAAATTTTGAACTACTTTGCTTGTATATTAATGTATGCAAGCATATTTTCTTATTGTTATAAGACACTGTGTGACACTTAAATGTGTTGCATTTAATACGAGGGGACATATCAAATGAAATATGATCGGCGACAATAACAACAACATCAGCAGCAGGAAGGACATTATAAGTAACTCGCCATACACACACACAACCAACGTGCTTAACTCCATTCTGTTCAACTTGTTCACTGGCATTTGAAAATTAGCAAATTGTGCACACACAGCCAACTCTTGTGTCGTTGTCTTTAAATTGGTGTGCCATAAAAATGGGCAAGAAATATTGGTATTATTAAATTATAACGTGCTTACTTGAGTGTTATCTTTTATAACTAATAAATTAGGAATATCTTTCTCCTTTATCATTTTTGTTTTGTTTCCATTTTATTGAAGAAAAAAAATATTTAAAGAATGCAAAAAGCATTAAACTGAAGCTCCAAATGATGGTCAATCATTGTAATTTAAAATTTTGTTTTGTGGTTTTTGACAGACATGGCGCGAATCGATACCAGCTGATGGTTGATGGGTTATTAAAAATATTTTAGGTTTTAATTTTTAATATAAAAATTTATGAAAAAAAAAGAAAAAAGGTGTGTGCTATTAATATTCCATAATTGTTGTTATTTAAATCACTGAAACGCAATAATTTATGTTTATTACTTTATCTTAGTGTTAAAATTTTTTTGTCTCATTTCCCTTTCGAAATACGTTTTGCCAATTCATTGCAAAGAAAGATAATTTTTTTTTATTAAAATTTACATATCCGCGGATAACAAAAATATAAAGCAAAAATGCAAAAACAAAAAATGATGAATGATCTGGTATTTGCTTAAACATACATACATACATACATAATCGTACATATTAAATTGGGTTTCTGTTGTAATCGCAATAATTTAATCATGCATAACATACTCATGAAATTCATATCAAATCATTATTAAGACAATAACTTCATGTTTAACGATCTCATATTTGGTGTGCAATGAATAAATCGATCTCTTATGTACATATGTACAAGCGAATGAATGAACGAACGAACGAACGTCTTGTATCAAATGCATTCAATCTGGAATGTGTGCCACTGTTTTAATAAATATTTTTGACCGTAGCAAATTTTTGTTGTCTTGGTCGTTGTACACACTGCAGATCAAAGATACGAGTAAAAATATGGACGAAATAAAATTGAAAGTTTGTTTTGCTTATTGGCTAGAGAGAATGTCCGTCCGATTTGCTACATATTGTCGTCAGCTCAATAGGTGAGAAACGTGCAAAATACGAGTATTTATGGCTGCTGGCTTTTCTTTTAATGAACGATGGAACATGATATGAGTTTAAATTGGCTAAAATGGTCATAACTGCAAGTTGATGAATTAATATTGATGCCGTTTGTTTTTAGAAAGTTGTAGGAACTTATTAAGTAAAATAAAAATGGTGAAATGCGGGTTACATATGTGTCCTAAAGTATGAAAATGATCTAAGTCATATACATTTTGGCTTCCAATTACATATTTAATAAATCTTTAAATAACTTCAATTAATATTTACTGCCTTATTGATAAAAAAAATATATCTGTTTAATAAGAGGTTTATAAAAAATTTTTTATGGAAATTTGATTAATAAACCTTTTATAAAAGTACAAAATTTTTTTATGAATTAGGCCCTTAATAAATATAAAATTTATACATTATAGGTCTGCACACATATACATGTTTGCACCAGTTTTGCGTGTGTTGGTTCTGGTATGTACAGATAAATATGTTATTCAGCGTTTGTGTTACTAGTCATGATTTAGACTCGATTGTTATGCTGGACTCAAGTCTGAGTTTATGCGAGAGAGGGGAAAGAAGAAAGAGGAGGGGCACTGATTTGTTTGTACCGATAAGTTATAACTAGACGAACTCTTCCGAAACGGTTTGACCAATTTTTATGAAATTTTGTACGTACACTCGATAGGTCTGAAAATAGGACGCAATCAATTTTTCATATCCCTAAGTAGGCTGTGCCATGCCCATATGAATGAAATATCTTATATCTGTAAAACTACAGGAGTTAGAGTATTCGAATTCTGATATGGACTCTTTTGGGAACAAAGTGCGTATTAGTTCAAAATATTGGTAGAAAAGGAATTGACCAAGGGGCACCCCACATACAAAGTAATTAATAAAAATCTTACACTTAGGGAAAAGCTACAGCTTAAAAATAAGAACGCGTCACATTAATTCTATAATTTTCAATTAATAGAAAATGTATATGGGCATTTGCCCCGGATGGTCTACCAGCATGGAAAAATAAAATGTTGATAATCATTGCGTTTTATTATTTATAATTATAAAAAAGTCTTTGTTTATATATTAGAATTGTTTAATATCATATCTCAGCTGTTTTACTTGAGGAAATTGGGCTGGCAGATGGAAAATTTTATATTTTCTTTTTAAGCTACTTCTAAAGACATTTTTGTATATAACTATTTTACATGCAAAGAATCGGACATCTTCTCGTTTCAGTATCGTTTTAAAACGACACATAAAAGCGCTAATTTTATATTGAAATGGTAATACGGTGCTACGGTAAAACGGTATATTTTCAATGTAAAATTGTCGTTGTTGTCTGTCGTTTTAAAACGCTACTCAAACTTCTTCAAAATATCTCTACTGCAATCAAATAAGAAGAGAAGAGTTTAAGAAAAATAAAAATAAAGTTCGAAAATGGGAAAAAGCATGGTGATAATAATAAAAAAACATGTGGACAAATCGTACTTTAGAGACCCGTACGTTCGCAACCGGTAATTAAACCAATTAAACAAGAGCCAATAGAGATATTTTATTGTGTAAATACTGATTATAGACCTACATTAATGTACTTTTAAAATAAATTAATCATTTTTCCTTATACTGTTCCATTTCGAAGATTTTTACATTTCACTACTTTCAGCCAAAGTTGACTTCTTTTTGCGCACGTTCATATAAACATGTTTGTAACTGTTAATATGAAAACTTAAACTCGGTGAAATCCCGAGTTTAGCTTCCAAAATGCTATCAAATCGCTAAAAAAAATTATTGCTAAAGTTTTGCATTCTATATATTTTGTTCATCGAAAGCGTGCGAACGTACGTTGGTGACCCCAGGAAATGCCCGTATTGAGATACTAAAAAATAAATAAAACTTATAAATAAATACTTTAAATTAATATTTTTTTATATTAAAATAAAAAATGTCAACATGACTAGACTTTCGTTAATATTTCTTATTAATTCAATATGGTTTTTTATTGATTTTAAGGTGTTTTTTCTTTGGGTGTATATCTTGAAAACTATAATAAATGGACTCTTTTTTAGAACAAAGTAATTCAAAATATTGCATGAATAGGACCGGGGAAGGACACCCTCCACACAAAGTAATTAATAATAATATCGTATCTTGAAAGTTGTAATAGCAAGAGTCTTAAAATTTAGTATGGATAATTCAATATATTGCTAACAAAAAAATATCCAGGGGGAAGGGGTACCCCCAATACAAAGTAATTAGTAATAAAATTATATCTTGAAAGCCATAGCAAGAGTTTTCAAATTCGGTATGAGTTAATTTGAAAACAAAAAGTCGTCGTTCACAGCACTCCCTGCCTCTCTCACTTCTATACCATACCCTACCACTTTTATTTTAGTCATTATTTGCAAACCTAGAAATTCTCTGGAAAAACTTTGTGTGACAAATCAACGTTTGCCCGGACAGCTACTAATATTATATAAATCGAGACTACTGCAACAATAAATTAAAATGTTCCATAATTTAACCTACCGAATATCTGGCACAAAAAATTATATGACTTTGACCATTTTCATCATTAAAGACACACACGTTATATTGAAAAAAAAGACGATTGAGACACGAGAGCAGAATAAAATAATATGCCATTTTGATAAAAACAACTCTACGTGTAAATGATGTACATTAAAAATTGGCTTCAATCATACAATTCTCGAAATATGATTCAAATTCAAACAAATTCGATATGATGGTCGATGTGAATACAAGGACGCATCAATAAGTCTGTGACTTTTCAAACTTCCCTCGTTATTATATGAAATGCAACACTGCTCCCATCAAGTACTGCCTGTTGATGGACTACTTTTAAATTTTGAGCAAATGTCGTCATTTTGTTTGCCTTTAACACCTGTTCAAAACATTCAACCTCGTGTATTTTTTTAAAAATGGAAAAAGGTGGATTTCGAGTGCTCATTAAACATTCTTTTTTGCGAAAAAAAACCGACAATCAAACCAAGGAAAAGCTCGTGAGATACTATGGCGCAGAGTCCACCATCGATTTGAATGGCAAAAAAGTGGTTAACTGACTTTCGTTGTAGTCGCACAAGTACAAATGACGCTGAAGGTTCTGGACGACCGATTGAAGTCAATACACCTGAAAATGTTGAAAAAATCCACGATGTGGTTTTGGGCGATCGAAGAGTAAAAGTGCGTTAGATTGTTGATGCCATAGGCATCCCACATGTCTCAGTGATTTCTATTTTGAATGATTATTTTGGTATGATAAAGCTTTCCGCAAGATGGGTGCTGTGTTTGCTCACAATCGACCACAAATGCATGAATCCATGAATTGGACTACAAATTACTCCCTCATCCGCCTTATTCTCCAGATTTAGCCCCTAGTGACTACTAAATATTTCCAAACCTAAAGAAATGGCACTGTGGATTTAGATTTAGCTCCAACGATGAATATATTGACCAAATAAATGCCTATTTTAAGGACCTCGAAAAATCCTACTTTTTGGAAGGGATACAAAAACTGGAACTAAGTAAACTAAGTGTATTGAGGTAAAAGGAGTCAAAAATAAAATTTTATTTTGCAAAAAAAAATGTTTCATTCAAAAAGTCATGGATTTATTGATCCAACCTCTTATTAATGTCAGTACCCCAAAAATTTTAACCATAATCAAAACTCGTCTAACGAATCTGGTTTGTTTTGTAAAAATATTTGTTTAAGGCCTTTAGACTTATTATGTTTATATATTGTGATTCTCAATAACGTATTAAGACTCCTACTATAAACATACGAGCTAAACTTAACAATTTTTTCGGTTGAAATCTTTTGATGTGATCGATAAGCGAGAACGTCATGCATATGGACAATGCTTAACCGTAAAAACAAGCAAAATTTTAATACATTATATGTTTTGAAAAAGGTCAAAAGGCAAAAATGGCAAAACAGTTGTATAGAAATATTTGATTGAGCAGGGGAAGAGATCCCTCTGATGTTTAATTAATTTTTTTTTATAAAATGGATCTTTTTCATATCTTCCTTTCTAATCGAGTTTTAAAAAGCTTAATTCATGGCTGCTCCAAATTATCCATTATTTTGACTCATAACATAATTAAATTTGTATGTCGAAACTTTAAATAAAAAATTATTTTTTATTATCATTATCATAAAATACAAATAGTTTCATTAATTGTAAGACAATAAAAAATGTTGACTGAAAAATGGTTTAATTTATAAAAAAAATCCTAAAACCTATAAAACAAAATTACTTTGAGCAGTTGGTAAACAAAAGCTTTATTGCAATTAAACTAAAAAACAGTTAAAAGTAATAAATAAATAAATACCTCTTTAAAAAACAACCTCTACATACATATGTATGCATTTATGTAAACAAAATAATATGGTTAGCTCAAATGAAAAACCATGTAAATAGCACAAAAATTAATTTGTATACTCTTTACCAAAAAAAAAAAATTAGTTTGTCATTTCGCTTGCAATTTCCACAATATTTATATGTCAGCTGAGCCTTAGGAATAGAAAAGTCGTATAAGGGAGGTTCGTCTGATATGTGATATGGATTTTCACACGCCCATAGTAAAACTAGATACTTCGGTAATGGACTGATGTGTCAGGCTTTGTATTAAATCCATTGGTTTTGGAAACCAGCGAAATAAAAAAATTGGTTCTTCAAATTGATATTATTTTATTATGAGGCAGGGCTGGAAAATTTAATTTTTTCGATATGTAAAATTTTTCAAATATTACATTTATGACTCAAAAATATTTTAAAATAATTATATACATATTAATTGAAAACAATTTTTTATTTCCGAAAGATCTTTACTCAAGAATTATTTTTATTGTCATTATGAGGCCAATTTTCTTGTAAAAATCTTGTTTTACTTTGTAAGCATAAGCTTATACTGCTGCTCAGTAAATCATAGGTACTCATTAGCTTAAATACAAATGTATTTAATATCTTTCTGTACATTTTTTTAAGTTGTTTATGTTAATTTGACAGTTTGAAAGCTTTTTGCGACTTGTTATTTTTATATTCGATATATTCCTACATGAACAAAATATCTTACATCTTGAAAACTGTAAAAGTTAGAGTATTCAAATTTGGTATGGACTCTTCTGGGAACAAAGTTCAGAATAATTCAAAATATTTACAGAATAGGAACGTTTGAAATGCTTTTTGCGACTTCTCCAATGTATGTAATGTATGTATACTGCTTTGAAAATATACGTGAACAAACCTAATACAAATGTTTTCCTTAAAAAAAGTTTATACAAAAAGAATAATTCAGACCTATAAGCTTACATGCATACATCATCACGAGCCATCGACTTGACAACAATATGACATGAGTATGACGCTGGCAGACCAACGGTAAAAATATGTTTATGTTCTTGCATGTGTAGATGTTTGTGTTCTGCAGATATTTATTTATATTTACGAAATTTATTATTTGACATATTTCAAATTAAAATATTTATTTATATACTGAGGCACCATAATGTTTAGTTTGTTAAAGTGTTCGCATACTTCATGTTTTTCGGTTGCACATTTTGTTTTGGTCACGTGCGACAGCAAGCAATTAAGCTTGTATTTTAGAACAATGTGACCTAAGTTTTCTTAAAATTCTACCTAATGTAGAGCTGGTAACGGCTTACTCAAATATATAAAGAAATAAATAAAAGAAAAAAGGTGTCTTAAGACACCAAGTTAGAGCTATGCTGCTTAGCTACGAACAAACACACAAAATTTGATGTGTAAAATAACAATGCAATAAAATTCTATTATATGATCATGCCAAATTCGCCGCAAATATTTCAAAACTTTACCATTTAGTTCCCATTGGGTACACTCATGAGACGTAGATGTTGTGCAACCGCTGGGTGTTTGTCTTAGAAACGCATAGTTGAGTGGTTGAGTTGAGTCATTTTCATCATAAAATTTTTTTGCTACCTATAGTCAACATGTTGTGCTCAGTCTGAACAGCTGATCGAATAGAAATATGCCTTTTATATACTTTGTTAGGTGGAAGGAGCAAATTTTTTTATAAATTTTACATTACAAATGCGATGAAGTAACAAAATAAAAATATAAAATTAAATTATATCCATCAAGCTGTTTCTAAGACGCAACTGTTGGCCCCAAGAGTTTCACAACTGTTGACCTCAACAACTACGTCTTATGAATGCGCCCATTGTTTCTTTTTTCCATCTGCGTACGATGAAATTATTGTATTGTTGGTGCTCATGTTCACAAACAATAAAAAAAACAAATTTAGCAATCGTTCTCATTTTTCTGTTTAGGTTTTGTTTCACTCACTTTAAAGAATGAAACAAAACGAAATAAAAAAAATTTGGACTCTGTACAACGAAATGTATAACTCAAATAGTGCCGATTATCTTTGTTACGAAAATTACGTTCTTGCTCCTGTGTATGTCATAAAGAGCATAGCTCTAAAAAAATTTCGTTTCCTTTGAAAAACAAGAATATTTTATTGTCTCACGTGACAAAAACTTGATATTCCTGTTAAACGACATGATGTTAAGACCAAGTTCAAGTTCCCCGTAAAGAACATATGTAATACGCAAACACATAAGCATCGAAGACAATGTTGCAGTAGGATTTCAAAGCATAACAACAATTATTATGTTATGCTTGCACACTGTGCTTGTTAAGAAATGTACAAACACAAAAAATCATAAGCCGTTGCAGATGAAAGACAAAAACAACAACAACTAAAATAGTTCTAAAGTTATGTTATTTATCAACACACACAAAACCAACAAAACAAAATGCAGTATGAACAACTGAAGTGGTCGGAGGAGCTATGAAACAAGGCCCAAGGAAATAACACCCAAATAAGAAGATTAAACAGGGCTCAATTAAATAAAACCCAAAATAATGAAATAAGGCCCAAGAAAAATATTATCAAAAACTCCGAATACGAATAAGGACCAATTAAAAATGACTAATAAAACCAAACTCAAGATGAAACAAAGCGAAAAGAATGAAATAAAGCCCAACTAAAGTCAAGACGAAATAAAACCCAAAACAATGAAATTAAGACCAATTAATAATTTTATTGGGTCTTACTTTATTTTATTTGGGCGTTATTTCCTTGTCGTGATCGAAATCTAAAAAGATGCTAAGGTTTTCTGATTAATGCTAGCATTCTTCTGGAAACTTTGGGCTTATTGTAAAAGGGGTAACTAAATAGATATGGAGTCACTTTATTCGTATCGAGTATTGTATTAAGAACAGCTAAATTAACATTGTGGTGTTCTAGCAGTAAATTAATTTAACAATGTGTGTTTTTAAAGCTCTTAATATCTGTATAGAGTAAATAAAGTTTTGGATTTAATAAAATTGTGCACTGCGAATTTTTATTTAATTACAAATATTCAAACCTACAAAAACCACATTTTTAAAAAGTAAGAACGTAAAAATATGGAGTATCTGTATTCTATGCGATATCTGCATGCAAGTGATAATTAAAAAAGACTGCAAAATTTAAAAAAAAAACATTTTTTTTGCTTTTTCATTTAAGCCAACGATATGTGTGCTGGCGTGTGTGTGTGTGTGTGTGTATTTCATTTCCAATTAATATTATGGGAATCATTTTAGACTGAATGTCTGAAAAAGAACCACAATCATATAATATTGATAGTTTTATAGTTTAACGCCATAAACGTTTGAAACCGAAGAAACAAGTTTTGTAACATCAAAATATCTTCTGCTACAAAAGTGCTACAGATTCATTAAAAATGGAAATTACCAGCCAAAAGCTTGCATAATCTCACATTAAATTACAACAACGAAAAGCGTTAGTGATCGTAAAAATAATTCTCAAATAATTTTAATGATCAGCAAACCACATTCCAGTTTCTTAAAAAAATATATAATTTAAGACTTGTTGTTTCAACCGATCCGGGCAATAAAACTATTATATGTGAAAAAAAAAATAATTTAAACTCACTTTGCGGGCAGCGAAGCTTCAGTAGTAGTGAGATTTTTATGGGCCATTTGATAGGGATCATTGCAGGTCATTTCAATGCTTTTAATATTTAAAGATGCTGATGATGTTGTTGTTGTCATATCAATTTTATTTAGTTGCTCTTCAATATCAGACAACTGATGATCATCGCTTGCGGTATGCATCCAAACAGTATTACGATTTCGACATTTATTCAAATTATGCAGGTCTCTGAAGGCCAATGGACTAGCGTTTTCGTGAGAAGAATTTGTTACACTTTTACAATCATCACTTGCCACAATGCCGCCGCAGCCAGTTATCATGGCAAGTTCCATTGAAATTAAAATATCTTCTTCATCATCTTCCTCATCATTAATGGCATTGTTGTTGGTTTGCTTAACAACACTCGTATCATTATTGTTTTTACAACGTCTGTTGTCATCAGCTAGAACATGAAGTTTGTGGTGAATGCAGCAACTTGCTCTACCACTGCATCTACTAATACTACAGTTATTGCTACAACTGATATTTGTGCATTGGAATGCTTTGCCAATTGTCTGGCGCATAATATTTGATTGATAAAATGTTGGTGAGTTTGTGGCGCTGGCTTCGGAGTGTGTTTCACTGGGACACGAAATGCCAGATGATAGAAATGTGTCATCTGACATGTTATGGCCAAGTGGGTATTTGACATGATGAGTATTTGCTGTGCTGCTGCTGTTGGTCGTTTGTATCTGTTGCAAACTTTGCTGACTGCTGGTAGCACAACTTAAATCATAACTGATGAGACTGGATTGCTGTGAAAGATCTCGCGTATGCTTGTGCTGCAGCTGATCGCAACACAGCGTATTCTTCTTGTTGGCCGATAAAGATGTTGCTGTTTGATTTGGTTTGGTTGGTGTTGCTGATGTGACTGCAGGCTGTTTTATAGCAGGCAGCACTTGTTGTTGACTAGTTTTGACACAGTTCCTGTTTTTGTTTGTTGTACTCGTAGTCGATAATGTTGTTGTTGTTATGGTATGTGATCTAAGGCGTTTTTTTGAACAATTTGCTTTTAACTTTTTCGGTGTCATTTTGGTTTTGTTGCATGATTTGCTTGAATTCTCTGCAATATCATTTATTTGCTCCTGCAGACTTTTTTGGGTCGGTGCCACTCGGGCAAAAGCACTTTTGTGTGTATTATTCAAGATTCCTACAGCAGTTGTGGTGGAGTCTCTGTGGCCATTGCCACGTTGTAGGTTGGCATGCTGCTGCAAGCGTCGGCGGCTGTGTCTTATGCTTGGCATATTGCGTGGAAATAATTTTGCTGCCTCATTAAGTGCACACGATAAGGATTTTTGAGAATTTGTATCCACCGTTGAGTTGGTTGTGGAATATTTCGTTGAAATAATGGATGCCGTGGAGGCTCTGTCATTTAGAAATATTTCTGGCAATGTCATGTCACGACACAGCCTCAAGCTTGAGCCTTCTTCAAATGCAAAGGAATTTCTAGAGCTAATGGTAGCACTATGGGTGTTGGGATTATACGTTAATAATTTCCATAATTTCTGGGCGGCACGTTTTCCCAAAGTTGTTTTGCATTCAAGAGCTGCAGCTAAATTGTCACTATTTGTCATTTTTATTTGGTTGCATTAAACTTTTTTTAACACACTAATTCTTGTAATTACCTCGAAACACTTTATTTATACTACAATAGGGGAATAGGGGTCATTATGTTTGAGTGGTAACATATCAGTCGCTAGAAACTAATTGACATTCAATCGCTCGATACCAAACACATACACTGCACTTTATTTTTGCTTTATTAGGCAGCTTATCTGCGATGTTAATGACAGGTGAGTGAGTGGCAAGTTGTTGATATTTACTGTAATTAATGGCTTAAACTCTACAGATATGTTTATATTTGCATACATATGTGTGACAGTTTATTTTGCTTGCATACATTTGCTAAGATGCAGCCCGTTTGTTCTATTTACGTGCTCAGCATTAATGTGTGTAAATTTTTTTATCGTTTTGTGTGATTATTTGAATTAACATTCTTTATCTTTATTTGTATCTAATCATTTAATTATTTTGCACACAAAAATGGCCAACTAAAAAAAAAAAACAAATTGGTTCGCGGAATTCAAACTAAAAAAAACACACACACACTTCATTCAATTGCCCGAGTCCCAAGTCTTAGTCTGTCTGTTGCAACAGTTACATACATATATCAAGCATTGTCAATGCTCAAGACTTTGCCCACAAAACATAATAAAACACGTTTAAATCGCACCAAAAAAAAAACACGAACGATATACTATAAACATTAAGTTAACTTTTATCCGCATTTACTAACCAACCGTTCACGTCAATGTTTGGCTAAAAACTAAAGTATAAAAATAAATAAAATAAAAACAGAGAAGCAAAAAAACATAAATAAACAACACACATGCATTCGCAACCACTTGTTGTGCTTAATGTTTTCGTTCATCATTTGTACACGATCATTAAGATCGCAGGGAGCCACGGTTGCCAGAAATGCAGATTTATCTGGATTTTGCAGATTTTTACCCTCCAAAAAGACGAAATCCAGATTTGAAGATTTTTGGCCTAAAAACGCAGATTTTTCAACTCCAATTATAGTGAATTTTTTACATTTTGCTATTACTGTTACTACTTTTTGTTTCTTTTATGTGTGAACGACTCACAGTTTAGAGAGTTAAAATTTTTGAACTTAGAAGACATCATTAAAGAAGTAACTTTGGTAAGCTTCTGGAATAGAATATCTCGATATAAAACCAGCTTATTCTGATTATGATTTTGCAGCCCTAATTAAATTAAAATGAATGAAATGTCTTTGCCACACTTGAACTTGAATAAAACAAAACTTCGAAGTCCTTTGGATATTTATGTAACAACCCAGTAAAAAAAGAGACTCCAAAAAAGTCATGAAAATGTAGAGTTTACGATGCGGAAGTAGTGCAAATTTCGATCCGATCTAATGATTTTTACATAGGGTTGTCATTGCAAGAAGTTCTCTTTTTCGATGCCTGGTCACTGAATTAGAAGCGATATTAAGAAAAATTCCCTTTTTTGTATTCTATGATAATATTTTCATCTAGGAAAAATGGTAAGTAGTTGCCTTTTTTAACAATTCGTTTCTTTTTATATGAATTTAAGCCCTAAACAGTGTTTTCATGTAAATTTAAGCAAAAAACTTTTAAATTTTAGACTAAAAATAGTTCATAAATTTCTTTAAAAAAATAATTTTTTTTTAATTCTGGTGAGTATTTTCTAACACTATGGAGGAGTTACAAGGTTTTGTGTGACTAAAATAAGCTTCTACATGGTTTTTTGCTCACTCTGGGCAAATTAAAAATATCGATTTTTTGGAAGCAATGAAAATGTACTTCCGCTAGAATGACTTCCATTTTTTTTCACTGGGAAATTAAATAACTTTTTGTATAATTTTTTATATATCCGATTTCTTTTCTCATTAATTTTATATTGTTTGTACATAAGTATGAAAAATTTTTATTTTTTTGTTGGTTTTATGCATTTCGTTTCTCCTAAATAAAGATGGGTTTTCCACACAAAAGTTTACTTTGCAAAGTCTAAAGTTTGTAGGAGAGAAGAGAAAAGAGATCTTATTCTATATTCTTTTTTCTTTAATAAGCTCAAGACTTTGCAAAGTAAACTTTGGGTGTGAAAAAACCGTCAAACTCCACCAATGTCGCAAAATCGAAGATGTTATCTTGTAAAGATTTCTGCTTGAAGCTTTTAAGCTTTTTCTGCTGTTTTTGTTTTGTAAACCAAAACTATTTTTTATGGAAATTTGTTTGGTAAACGTTTTGTAACCCAAAATAATATTACCTCTTATGTTTGTGTACGTAATTCTTAATAACACATTGATAGTCGTTCTATAAACATATGAAGTTTTTTGTCTTATTTCAAAAATTTTTTGGTTGAAGTCTGCTGATGAGTTTCTCAAGCAGAAACGAAATGCAAATTCTTCGAACATTAAAGGTTTCTAGTCATAAAAAAAAATGTGATTGAAAATTATTTAAAAAAACATTCTAAAAAATTTAAACAAAATACATTTTAACCCGAGTTTAAATTTTATAAATTTTTATATTTATATTACACATGTACGTCCATATTTATATAAACTTTTTTAATCAAATATAAAAAAGTTGTTTTAAAAATAGCTTTGAAGTTTTTGTGAAGATTTTAAAAATAAAATGCAGATTTTGAAGATTTTTTCGTGAAAAATTGTAAAATTTTGCAGATTTTAGCCTTAGAAATTCTGGCAACACTGGACGGAGCTGGAATTGATGTTTGTTTACTAAGCCAAAATCAAAACCGAACAAAAGAAAGAAAGTTAGCAACCAAAAAAAAATAAAAAATAAACAATATAACCACAAGATACTCGTACAACGGCAACTTTATATTATATTATATGAATCGTGTAAAACAGATAAGTGTGTGTATTTGTATTTGTATTTGTGTGGCTTGATTTGTTTGATCAAACACCGGTTTATATGTGTCTATATGTACATATGTATGCATGGCCCGCTACTTGTTGTTCTGTCAGTGGTTCATGCAGCCAAATTGTTGCTGCATTTAAAAACCCATTAAAACTCTTCGCTCTTTTTCATCCAGTACGTTTTTCACTCAAAAATAATTCTCACCCAAACATTTGTTGTAATTGCATGCATTTTCTCCTCGATTGTTGCCAGACTTTTGTCATAATATTTTAAAAATTTTAGAAGAAAAATTCCCCAATATGACTTTTGACTTATCGTTTCTGCTTGGAGATCTTTGTTCATAGAATAGCATCATTGTTACGTGTCGATTAACACTTTAACTCATTCTTAACAAGCAGAAGGTATTAGTATAATATTAAAGTTGATATTATGCTTTGAATTTATACTTTAGCATCGTCTTGTTTGTTTCTGTGCTTGTGTATTTTGTTATTTAGCTAATAATTTCTAGATTATTCTTCCCGTTTACGAATGTTTTCCATAAAGTAGTTCCATAAGGTTAGTTCGCATATATTTTCGTAACAATAGGGTTTGTTCTGAAAATTAACGTAATTTCATAACACGCGATTTAAAAAACAACCTGTCAATAGCTGACTTGAATTTTAATTTAATTTTATTCCAACTTGCAACACTATAAATCTTGCAATTTATAAATTAAATGATAAGCTTTTAATATATTTTTAAAATCACCATAATTTGACATGTCGTGATTTTCAGAACAGGCCCGAATATGTAGGTTAGATTAGGCTAGGTGACCAGTTTAAAGTTTAAAACCTGCCCACTTGGTCCTAGTTGATCCCGTTGCGTTACGAGGAAGGAAGACTTAAAGAGAGTTAATTTCTCCTACGTTTCTTCATTCGGTTCTGTTGTTAAACAACCTAAAAAGCAGACGAATGAGTTCTTCCATCTAATGCTGCATTTTGACAAGACTGCCAAATCTTGCAGAACTATAATGAGAAGTGAAGTCATCCTCAGAGGTGGCAGAGCAGTTTTCTATTAGGATTATCTGGATTCCACGTCATAAAGGAGCTTGCTTGCTAGAATTGGGACAACCTTGCAGGTTCACCAGAATTACAATGTGTAGTTTTACCCTCTCCTCTCTTGCAAACTTATATTTGTGAGCCAGACTGAAGAGGAAACGAATTGAAGGTGAGCCACAAGATGTGGTCTTTATTACCAACCAGTTGAAGACACCTAAATAAGAAATTACAGCTTATTTGGTTTTAATAAATAGAAAACAAATATTGATTGTAGTGTCCGTGCTTACCAAGCCCTGTCTCATAGGTGGGCATGCACAAAGGTTAAAGGTCGTAAACAATTTCCCCATGGTTGGCATATTTCGACTTCGTCGTAATAGATTAAAGAACGTCGCTAGATTTTTCCCATAATCTAGCACCAAATGGTCGTAGTCGAAGTACGCCAAGCAGGATAAGGCCCAACGACTTATACTGTAGCTGCCAAGACATCAATGAAGAGAATCATTAGAACATTTCTGGACTAGCAATTAAGAAAATAGCCACTATGGGCACTCTTGAACTCCGGAAACTTTCTGACATTGCCGGTGTTGAACTGCAATATATTTTTTAGTCACAATGGTGACTCCGCATAATATTTCAGCAGAAAAGCCTAAGTCAGTTCAGGATTCTGACTGCCAACCTTATCTAACTTAACCGAACATTCTCAGAGAGAGCGGATTATATACAGAAAAGGTATTGTACTGTCTTATTGTGAAAACTTGTAATGTGACAACTTGTAATGAAATTATTTTATGGGAGATTTAATATCATAGCATGGTCAGGTATAAGACAGGAACCCATAAATAACGCAACAAGTGTACGTATTTGCCCGCAAGATGTCGCTTGCAGGATTGTAGATCAACCATCTGGTCTGTGGCATCTCAAATAAATCTTGAAGAATTTGGCCCTTTGACTCTTGCAGCATTTAAACGGGACATAAAATGTTTGATCCGTGTCACAAATGTGCAAACAAGCTCCAGATCTGTCTAGTTGATAAATAACACTATTTCCGGGCATATTGTTATAGTCTGGAATCCAGATTAGCTCCAGGTTTGAATGTTATCTCATTGAAAGATATCCGCCAGTCTTACACTATTGGATGTTGTGGAGTCTTCACCTTTTAGAAACTTAATTTAATATTTGCACTTCTATTAGTACAAATTTGAATATATTCATTGTAAATCCTGCTTCTTTATGGCTGGAATTTCAGCTTCTATTATACTTCATTTATTTTCTAGTTTAAATCTTATCATCATCATCATCACCCATATCAAAATCTGTACACTCCCGTATAAATATCTAACAGGCTTTTATGATAATAGGAGAGCATGCAGTGGTAGAGGTGTGGGTGAGTAGTAGTAATTGTTTTTCGGCGGATGAGTTGGGTTAGGTTGGAAGGTTTCTAGTAAAGATGAAAATGAAGAATCCAGCCCACTTGAGTCCATTATTGTGATTCCTGTAAGCCGTAAGGATAAGAAAGTCGTAGGATTTTGAAGGAGAGTAGTTTGTTATCAGAGATAATACATGCTTGAGGGGAGGAGGGAATGGGTCATGTGTATGCATATGCCACAGGGGGAGCCAGCGACCGTTCCAACCACTACTCCTAATATAAAGGCTTAAGTTTTTGAGTCTTAATGTTTCCTTCTTCTCTTCATCATTGCAACTGAAGCAGTATTCATTGCAAGAAAGACCCAGACGCTTAGCATGGGTTTCGAAAGCGTGGTGGCTGAGCAGTGTGGCCAAAAGATTCTTCAAGTGCTTCTCAGTGAATTTCATGAGGTTTTTAATTTTATAAGGCCTAAACGAGGCCACTTACTTCAAGAAAGGCAACGTCGATGCTTCACCAGCACGGTGAGAGTGGGAGCCCATAGAGTTTATCGATAAAGACCTCCTTAAATTGGATTGTGCTTGTCAAGTCATCAGTAACTACGTTGCCCGGATGTCAGTTATGATAGTTTATTTGATATCTAATAAAAACTTGGCCAGTTTGTTGCTAAATTAGCTTGTGTCCATGATCGATAACGCTTCTGGCAGACCAGTTAAGAGTTCTATAATTTTGGCGTGTCCTCTGCACTCCTGCTGCTTCTGACTCCAGTTGCTTAACCATGCAATCAGCTGGCAGCCAGTTCATCATTGTAAATAGTGCTTTTGATGGTTTGCGGTGTGGTGCGGTGCATCTGTAATCATCAAAACGGATGTTCGCAGGATTCCTTGTATGATTTTACAGTATGTGGTATTTTATAGTGCAGTCCACCATACGTAATTAGTTTTGAATTTCCAACACTGACTGTGGTTCTCATCAAATAACAGCTGACTTTGTTTTGATTGACGTTTAAAAGTATCAATAGCCCATTTCAAAAAGACAATAGCCCAATTCACAATCTTGTGCAAATAGGCTTGCATCGTAGCATGTGCAAAATGGTTAGAATATTCATACTCACCACATAACAATTCTTAGTGGTGAGTATCAATGTAGAATACCATTTTGCACATGCTACGATGCAAAACCATTTGCACAATAGTGTGAATTGGGCTAATATGTATATATTTTGCAAAATATTTAAAAAAAATTTTACACCTTGAAAAATATGCCACAAAGTTCTTTCAAATGATGTAATTTGTAATACAACCTAAAAATGCAAATATGTCCACGAAAAAAAGATTATTCCTGTCATACATAAAGTTATTGGGTCGTATGAATAAAAAAAAGTATTTGCTTTTTACTTGAAAATTTGTTTAAAATAACAAAAAACACATAAAAATTTTGGGTTTTAAAACAAATTTTTAAGTAAAAAGCAAATACTTTTTTTTATTCATACTACCCATTGTTTAAAACTTTATGGAAAATCTTACGACAAAATGCATTTTCAAACATTAATAGTTGTAAAGCACACCTGAAATAAAACTTATTATTTTAAAGAATGTAGGAGAGAAAAATTTTAGTCTTTATAAAAACTTAAATTTTGTAAGACTTTTACTCATATTCTTTTTTTCTTCAGCCTATAGCGTTTGCCAGCTTTATGAAAAAGCCCTGGCAACAATGCCGGTGGTCAAAAAACCTCTCCATACAACATAAAAAATATTGTATTTAATTATTATATTAAATAGAGCAAGATAAATTGTTTTGCTGGAATTTGCGATTGCTATAAATAACTTAGTCGATAGATGTTAAAAAAAAATTAAATTCCATCATTTTGGCATCCCTGTTGAGCCAAACCGGTCTTTACAATTACTCAATTCTTGAAAAAAAAGTGTATTGAGTGAAATCATCAAATTAAAGTTTTAATACAGTTGAGATTTTCTTTATAGGAAAAACAGTTCTAGTAACTTTTCTTTATTTTCTTCTGCGTGCTTTCCTGCAACTGAAGAAAAACCTTGGGGGACTTCTGCCACAATAAAAGCATATTTTTTTCATTTTAACTTTTAATTGACCGATTTATTGAGAATATTATATGTATATGTATGTCAGTGTCTGTCCATTATTGTGAATGGACTTATAATTTTCTCCGGCAGGTGATAATCGAAAAAGAATCATTTACTAACTTACATATACATTTACATTTATATGGTTGTACTTGGCATATGTAAGTGTGTGGTGTGTGTGTGTGTGTGAATTGGCTCATAGAAATGTTTTGATTTGTTCAACCGCGAAATGAGTTTCAATAATTTTCCATAACTTTTCTAACAAATAAATGTAGATCATAAAGTAGTTTTCTCACATTTTGAATCACAAAAGTATATTATTGTAAATGGGACTTTATGTAAACAGATCATTTGGAAAATAAATTGCACTATTTGCTAATTTTAATTCAATTTTCTCACCAGAAAAACAGAAAACAGGTTGTAAAATTACCACAAATAAACTTAAAAAAATCCATTGAGACATGTTTATGCACAGTACAAAACACTTAAAGGAAAATCATTCATTCTGGCAATAAAACAGTTTTGTTAAATGGTTTTCATTATGAAAATTAAATTATACATAAAATTGTTCATTATATGATCTTCATAAGTTTTTTTTAAGTTGGTTGTTTAAATAAATATCATTATAGCTAGATAGAAATAAAAATATTTTGATAACTGATCTAACTTTTAGGTGATTATGTTTTGAAACCGATTTAATTTCTCTAAGTTTAGTTTTTTAATTTTTAGTGGCCAATTCTGCAAATATTAGTTTCTTAATTCAACTTCGTACCACTTCAAGGTGCGTACCAAGTTTCGCTAAATTCGGTGAGATAGAAGCTAGAGTGGGCATGGTTCCGTCCACTTCTTTTACAACATAATTATGCAACTTTGTGGGAATCGGTTAAGTAAAAGAAAAAATATTAATAAAACCTCTCATAAGGGTGGACCTCCCCCCACCTTTTTAAACGAAAGATTAAAGTGTTTTACATAGCTCAAAGTATGTGCTAAGTTTTGTAAAAATCGGTACAGTAGAAGCGCGGAAGATACAATTTTAAACTTTTGTAGGCGTGTCTCCGACCATTTTTTTAAATTATAATAAATCGTGTCTTCTAAAAAGTTAAGGTGTGTGAAAAGTTTTGCAGAAATCGAACAAGTACAAGCACGTGAAATATAATATCAAATTTAAATAGGCGTTGTCCTGCCCACTTTTTGGAATGCAAGATTAAAGTTTTTATGAGTTTAAGGTGTGTGCTAAGTTTCGTAAAAATTGGTTAATACAAGCAGTTGAAATATAATATTAAACTTAAATGGACGTAGCCCCGCTCTATTTTAAGGTATGTGCCGAAATCCGTAAAAATAGAGTAACTACAAGTGCGTGTAATGTCATCTTAAAATTTATTGAATTTAGGATTGTGTATTTTTTAGAACTAAGAGAGCGTGTTAAGTTTCTTAAAAATCGCTCAAATACAAGCACGTTAATTGTAATATTAAGTTTTATTGGGCGTGGGTTCGCCCATATTTTCAACTTTAAAATTGTGTCGTTACAAGAGTCCAATGTGTTCGGTAGCCTATCTAGCAATTGGATAAGTAAACTATTAAAAAATTAGGGGACAAATATTTGTGGGCATGTCCCCGCCCTGTTTTTTTTACAATGGGACTAAATGGAAGCTTTACCATCTCAGACAAAAAAATTTGTTCCGATTTATGAAGTAACAAAGCCAAAAAAAAAAAAAAAATAAAGATGAATTGATAACCTTCTCCTTTTTTTTAAATCGTTTCAAAAATGGGAAAACAAATCGCTTAATTTTTACGCTCGTTAAATTTTTTTTTTCAATTTTGCTCGTTAGAAGCAATGGTTCTTCACTAGTTGCTATCCTTTCAAACAAGTTTATTTGTATTGATTTCAATTGATTCAATTATTTGCAGACCAGCAACAATAGGTATGTTCATTTACTTTCCTAGCAGAAAGCAACATCGCGAGAATGTGGAAAAAATTTACAAAAATATTCTCTCAAATACGAAAAAGTAAAAAAAACTTACAAGAAAATTTTATTTATATCAGAACTATGGATGGAAATCATTTTACAATTGTAGTACTTTTTCTGATGAATTTTGAATGATCTTGTTTGATAATATTTTAAATTACAAAATTTTTAAAAATCGAGATTTTATATGAAATACTTTAAACAGTTTCATGTATTATTTTTTATGTATTTTTCATTATTTGTTAATTCTTTTCTATTAACAAAGACAAAAATGCCACCTTTCATCTCTGATCATATATGAAAAAGAAACAAAAATCCTTGACCATAAAACTGTATTTATGATGCTTAATCAAAGAAAAACAAAATAAATTAAGAATATATTTTTTTATATATTTTTCGATCACATATTTTTTTTTTTTTGATAAAGAAATGCAAATTTTTGAGTTTTCCTTTTTCAGATATTGTAAAAATAACTAAATTGAAAAGAAAAGCAAAGATAAAAAGCTGTTTAGAAAATTCTTGCAAGTAAGAATTTTACTATTAAATAATGAAAAAATTCTTAAAATTTTTAGTAAATGAACAAACCTAATATTAGCTAATTTTTAATTTCCCTTATCATCAACATTGAATTATATTGAATTACATTTTTGACGTTCATTTCATCATGTGTGGTGTCGGTGAATGCAAACTTCAGCACTTTTTTCAGTGCAAATGGAATACGTAAATTGCTTTGATTCTCAGTATCATAATTTGCTAAATTTTTTTTTATGAAATCTTATATTTGCCATTACTAATAATATGATAACTTTAATGCCCTAATTAAGTAAGAAGACTTAGAACGATTTTGTTTGAAAATATTTTTGAGTTCTTGTTTTGGAATTATCTAAATTATTTTCTCCAAAAATGGTTGTTGGTTGTCCTTGATAATGAAAAATAAAAATATTATTGCCATGTTTTTAAAACATAAAAATTAAATTAAAGTATTACACAATAATTTAAGAAATATAGAAAAATGTGGGTTGGAAATAATGTTTGGAACAAAATCATAAATTAAGTACCTACACGAACCTTCTAGCATAGACAATAAATAATAATTACTTTCAAGAATCAGAACTGTGAGTTTTCTTGTCCATATACAAGACGATACAATCGTCGTACAGAATTAGGTCATTAAGGAAAATGAAGTTCTTATGAGATTTCGGGTAATATATAGTAGATTTCTCATTTAAAATAAAATCTACTTAGTCACTAAATTTGGTAAAAATAAACTTAAAATCTAGTAGAAATTATAGGGCATTTACATTGTCTCGAAATCTAGTAGTTACAGGATTAAGAGCTAAATCTAATTGCTTTTAACTAGATTTAACATACAAAACGAAATCTGATCTACTAAAATAATAATAATAAAAATAATAAGAAATAATATTTTTATTTATTTTTTACTACCCTGTACAAAATTTTTCTAAAATGTTAGTGAATTAGCAACTGTCTGCATAAGAAGGTGTATAAATTGGCTACCTTGCAGTTGTTTGGTTGTAGTTTAGGAAAATGTTCAGTTAATAGATTTTTGGTAAATGTAAATAAATTCAGTGAAGTGCGACTTTTACCCGCGCACGAAGGGTTCCGTACGGGCACGAGATATGTAATTCAATACGAACAATATAAACTATAGTTTTGGCATTTTTTTCGTTTTTGGGTTTTTTTGGTTTTAAGCGTTTTTTTTAGTTTGGAGGTTTTTTGAATTTATTGGCGCTTTCTGAGTTTTGGCGATTTTTTTTTGGTTTTTGAAGTTTGTTTAATTTTGGCAATTTTTATTATTTTGGCGTTTTTTTTATTTTGGCAATTTTTTTATATTGGCGATTTTTTTTTAATTTTTGGCGTTTTTTTTCATATAGGTGAGTTGTTTTGGTTTTGGCGATTTTATTTTTAGTTTTGGCACTTTTTTTTCGTTTTGAGGATTTTTTTCGGTTTTTGGCGTTTATTTTAAATTTTTGGCGATTTTTTTCGTTTTGGCGATTTTTTTTTTAAATTTGGCGATTTTTTTTAATTTCAAGTGTCAATATACATGTGTACATATAATTGTATGTATACTACATGGGACTTTAACATTTTTCGTCGCTCGTTTTGGAGCACCCTTTAATTTCTAATTCTCATGTATTTGTTGTTGTAGTGGCCAAGGTTCTACATACTCTGTCCAAATTGCAGGTCCGTAGCTCTTACGGTTCCTGAGAAAATACCGTGTGACGGACAGACGGACAGACGGACAGCGTAGCGAAAACAATAGGGTTCCTTTTTTCACCTTTGGTGTACGGAACCCTAAAAAAGACTTGGTGTAAACGGCATAGATTTTCATGAAAATTTTAAATGAAAGCTGCTTGATTTTGTGCAGTTTCAAATGCCCTATTAATTAAATTTGTATAAAATGTTAGAGAAATAATTCTGCATTATTAGCTTAAAAATTTCACTTCTTGATTTATGAATCTATTGAAGAAAACGAGCGATATGAATGATAAATGGATATTTTTTTTTTTTAATTAACACTCGTGGCGAATCTAATTCTATGTATGATGAAATTATTCCTACACAGAAGTAATAAAATATTGAACAAAATTTATCACCTTAAATTTGTGTGCATTAATTTGTATAATGTGCCAACTCTCTGTCATCTTATACCAGTATTATAGTTTTAATTAAAAATTTATTTATTTAAATTTACATTTAAGGATGCAATTAAAACAACATTCCACTGAAAAGTGATTTTATTTACTTTTGAAAATAGTTTTAATAGTAATTTTATCTACTAGAGTTTTACTAGTAACAAGTTCAAAGGAATAAATTTTAGCAGAAAACACTGTTTCGTTTTATGTAAAACTTTATCCAAACTAAAAGAATTCATATTGAAATTTCTGCCATTTCTGCCAAGGTGCTGACTGATAATTAATTAAACTAATTACGGGCTTTGGAAGGAAAAATCACGTCGCAACTTTTTCTACTCACAAAACAAACATCAAAAGTATTTCAATTAGAAAGTTAAAAAGCACATTAACTCAAGAAACCTTAAAACAATTTTAAAAGTTGAGGGGAAAAAAGCAGAAGAAAATAAAGTGAGTATTGAAATTATTAAAAAGAAAAAATGGGGGAAGAAACATTTAAATAAATGTTGTTTCTTTTCTTTTATTAAAATTTTAATTAATTAAAAGAAAATACAGAAAATTGTATATGACAATCACTAAAAAGGAAAAATGTTTCTTATTTTGACAATTGTTGTGTATCAAGACGGAAAAAAATGTTACACCTGTTTTAATAGAAATATTTTTTCTTCTCACTTTAATAACAAGTGTTTAACGCTGAAATGTAACGAACATATTTAACATTTACTAGTTGTTAAGGGACATTTACAGTGCTTAGGATTTTAATACGGGCACTGGTATTAAGTAGCAAGTAAGTTTCACGGTTCAGTTAAGATATTTGTTATAATGCTAATACAGATGCTAAAAAATAGTTTTCAAAACATACTTTCACTAAATTTAAGAATGAAATATGAAATTTAAAGAACTTCTATATTTTTGGGCTGCGAGAACAGCTGTCTTAAAACCAATGGAAAATTACTTGAGATATATTTTTTTGTTTGCCATAAGACAGTCTTAAGTTTGTACATTTTAAGACTTTGTAAGGGTAAAGTTCGTAAAGTTCGGTGCTTTTTTCTAGGCTGTTCAAAAAAAACAGTTCAGTCGACTTTAGATTTTCTTGCTGATCGAAATATAGAAACAAATTTTATACTAATTCGCTTTAGTGTTATATTGAATAAAAAAACAAACACTCAAAACAATAAAAAAAGAAAACTCCACAAAATAATGTAAAAATTCAGAATAAAAAAATACAAATAAAAAACATCACCATCATCTTTATCACCAACATCAACATCACTAACAACATTCATTATTGTTGCCAGTTGTTAAGTAAAAGCAATTTGCGAATGTGAACAGTGTTTCGTCTATCTGTATTATTGTTACACATTTCTATTTTATTTTTTATGTTGTGACTATTACGAGAAAAAAAGAGAACTGGGTGGTTTGGCTAAACAAGTGCTTCACCCAGTCAAACATATATGTATATACAAGAAAATCCCGGTATAACGAACGATATAATGGCAGAAACGTATAATTTATTTAACAGTTATTTTTGTTATAATAAAAAAATTGAGCAATTTGTTTTCAAATAATCTACCAAATAGAAACTGACGGTGCGATATTTTTGCTGCATTTATATCAGGGTAGGCATTGAAAATTTTAAAATTGTACCAACAACTTTTAAAAGTTGTACTTTTTTGACCTTAATTGTACTAAAATATTTTTTTTAGTTCAAGTTATATACACACATAAAAATAGTACGAATGATTTTGTAATATTAATTAAAATATTTGTAGTATTAATTAAAAAATTAATTAAATTTTCACCTATAAACAATTTGATAATATCAATTAAGTTTTTCCAGTCAAATTAATTAATACAATTAAAAATTTAATTAATATAATTAAATTCTTAATTGAAAATATTAATTGGTGAACACTTTTTTCTGTGTATTTTTATTAAAATAATCCTCTTTTTTATGGCCAGCGAATTGTTTTCACAAATTTTCTTTTAAGTTACACCTGCTTAAGTTGAAATTTAAAACTATACCAATTAATAGAACATGCTCCAGCATCCGATGATTTGGAAATAGAATAGTTCACATTTTTCTTTTGGATTTTCTTGCTGCGTTTGGCTCTTACAAGAATGTTTTCAAGTAGAAAGATATGAGTTTCATTATTCAAAAGTGAAAATTGACATATGCAAGCGTTAGAAAATAAATCCGGAGTGAATCTGCGCAGATTCCTTAAATGTACTGTCATTGGTGTACTATTGTACTTTCCGAGTTTAAATAGTGGCAAAAAAGGTATAATTGTACCAACTTTGCCATCCCTGATTTATATTCCTGAATTTTTCTTTTTTCTCCTTCGTTATACAGAGCACAAATGTTTTTTTTGCGTTGTGTTTTTTTATAATTCGTTATGCAAGTATAAAATTATTATAGTATTGGCTGTACAAGGTTATGAATGTAAAAAAAAATTAGATATTCGTTACAACGGATTTTCTTTAAAGCGAAATTCGTTATACCGAGATTTGACTGTACATGCATACATATTTATGAATGTGCATACATATGTGTGTTTATATTAAGATTTTTATTATTTCATGTTTTTTTTGTGTGATTGTTAAAGTTGTGTCGTATTTCCATTTAAAATTGCTGTTAAAAAAGTTCAATTTTAAACAAAAATAATACACATGTATTGTAGTACTTACGCGGTACACGTAATAATCTCGACATCGTCAAACTACATACACTAACTTCACACATATGTACGTGGACATCCTTTCCCATCGTCAGACTGTGCACACATTCTTTACCAGCTGTACAACAACTGAGAGCATACCCAACAAACAAAAAGTCAAAAGTTTTAGTTATTTGCCAAGCTCTTTCAAATGCATATAATTAGTATTAGTGTTATTAAAGCTTAAGCGAGATAATATTAAATTTTGATTTTTTGGCCTAAATCTATTATTTGCTATCGTAAATATTCGATTTCGTTGAAAAAAAAAACAAGGTCAAAAATATTTGTGATTTAAGCTTTTTTATGGCGGTTATGACGAGAAATATTAATTTTAGGCCCAATAATTTACTTCTAAATTATATGTCATTTAGCTAATTGCCGCTTAAATTTAAGTGGCACTTAAATTTAGTTTTAGTTCTTCAGTGGTTAATTAAAGTTCTTATTAAAATACGATGAAAGTATGGCAGCACTACAGAATTTCCCAGTATTATGGAAAACTTTTCAAACAACAGCGCCTTATTATGAATAAAAAAAGTTAGGTTATCAAAATCAAGAAAACTAAAATTGCATAAAAACACATTTTATAAAACAAAAGGAGTATCAAAATTCATTTTTGCTATTTATTTTTCCATGATATGAAACTATATATATTGTATATGTTATATATTTATGGAAATTACACGAAATTCTTTTTAATACAACCACTTGATGTTCATGTGAATGTTTTCAATAAACACACACAAGCACAATAACATATGGTATGCTCGTAAAACTTAAGTATGATTTAAGTACACAAGGTTGGGAATTTAAAAGTCTCTCAACTTTGTACTGAAAAAATGAATTCGGTAATTAAGTGGCACTTAAGTGGCCTTAGTCAGCTTTCAAACTAATAGAGAAGAGTTATGGCGTTAGATGATCGCGGATTGAAAGTGAGAGGGATCGTGGAAGCTATCAAAACAAGGATCCACCACGAAACACCAGAGGCAAAAAAGCTGTTTAAAAAGTGCATTTCTCTTATTAAATTGGTGCCGAGGAAGGCCGCAGTGAGCTTGTCGGCCAGCAAAGTCTGTCGATATAATCCATATTCATTATCTTTAAAAGGGTAAAACAATCAATGGCGAATATCATGCCAACCTAGTGAATCTATTTAAATCATATTTGAAACAAAAAGCGAACGCATTTGGCCAATAAAATAGTCATTTTCTATCAGGACAGTGCAAAAGTGAACACATGTGAAGTTCCATAACTTAAATCCTTTAATTGAGTTGCAAATTTCTGAAATTCCTGCAAAAAAATGCCTTCATCCAACGATGAAACCGTCTCAATCAAAAATAAGTACTAAAATATAAACATAATTAATATGAAAAATAACTAAATTCGTTTCAAAAAATATTTTTTCCATACAAATTTCAAAACGAAAAAAAAGTTTATATTTATAAAATTTGCCCTTAAGACTATATTCATAACTTCATATTTTCCCTCAAACAACTATCACTATAGCCGATTCCAGCATATAAGAGCATCTACACTTAGTTTATACAAAAAGCTAATATACGCTATAACTTAAAATAAAAAAAGCAATGTGAGTCTGATCACAGCGGAGATGTGTAAACATCTAGTAATGAAATTTTTTTTTAATATTGGCTTATGGTAACTAAAATAAGATATATAAGATATACTGTATTTAAAAATTTATGGAAAACTGAATGTATATTAGTGGAATTATTAGTTGTGGGGGATTGTGGAGAATTGATCACATGCAAGTGGAAAACGTCAAATAAAAATTTGGATAAAGCTTGCGACTGTGGGTTTGCAAAATTTTTATTAAAATCTCCACCCATAATAATTGGCATGAGATGGATATTGTTATCCAATTATTTAATTTATTTTATATTTTTCAACTTTTTAACAAAATTATCCCCACTGGCAACACTATTACACTTCACCAGAAATTTGTATTAAAATTAACACTGCTCCTGAAGGTATGCTTTAAAATTTAGTTGAGTGTAATTCTATGCAGCTGTTAAGTTTCTTTGTACTTCTTGTTCGTATGATTACACTAATACACTCATACACAGCTCACACCGATTTGATAACGCGTTATGATCTTACTCAAAATTTGTGATTGTATTGTGAAAAAGATTTTTACCCTCTAGCATATATATGCTTACACATTATAAAATCACATGCGTATCAAGAGCAATGAGTCACCCTCATACTTATAGTCTGATTATATTCTTACATTTGTGTTTATAGTCTGAGTATGTTTTTACTCAGGCTATGGATATTTAATCGAAGAAAAATATATAATCATTATACTCGGGATATGTATATATCATTCTCCACATTTGTGTATATAAAATGGAATAGAAAGTATGTGGTTGCGATATTGTGGCTGTTTGAAAACATGCTTTATATGTGTCTGTGTAAATAAAATACCCCTGTATAAACGCATGTAGCCGATTAATAGTGGGATTATTTTTTTACTCATGCGTGTAATTGCAGCTTTTTTAGATACATACATATGTATCTGCACATAGTAATGAATCCCCTTAACGGATGTTTGCTGGGCAAAATGCGTATGTATGGATGGATGAAGGGAATAAATAGCAACAACAAAAAACTTCAAAAACAGAAAGATTGTTACACGTGTTTTACACGTTACTTTCTTTTATTGTCGCAACCTCAAAATGTAACAAACATGAATTGAAAGAAATCATTGAAACAACCACCACGGGAGGTACAAGTTCTGCTCCAAATGTAACAATTGTTACGAGAACAAAAGCAATGAGAATAAAAACTGCTACGCTAGATGCTTGTAAATACTAACGGCAATATGGCGTACATGATGACGCCATTAAATCTTTGACTTTAAGCGCCAAAATCTCAAAAAAAATTAAAAAAATCTTAACAACATCGACATGGCATGTATGAGTACTGAAACAATTTACACTTTGTAAAAATCAAGCAAAAATCAAATGAAGATTATTTCCACCTTTTATACATTTTTTGAAAGTCATTTAACAGCAACGATTATCAAAGCCGTTAAAGATCATAATGGGAAGTAAAATGTTTTAGAAGAATATTTAATAATTAATCTTTTACTATTTAATTACACCAAAGTTCAATCAGATCAATTGAAATTTTTAGTGAAGCAAGTTCAAGTTCTTTGTTTTTTTTAATTATCCATTGCTAAGGAAGATCTTTGATTAATGTAATATTTCAAAATAAAAAGAAGAAAAGGCAGGAAATGGTAAATTAGTCTCAGTGCGGACCAGTTATCTAATTATTTGGGTAAATTTTTTGTAAACTTCACTTAGTTTATCAATCAAATTAACTAAAGGTGGTAATAACTATAAAAGGCAACTTTTACAGATTAAAGATCTCTGACAGAGTAAGTTAACTTTTTTCTTTCGAATAGAGATTGCTTAGAAATAATTATATTTGTATAAATATAATTAATGATGGGTATATCAATGTATGTACATATATTTATTTATGTACTGGCATTATAGCTGCGGTCAAAGCTTTATAAGATGCTTACCCATTAAAGTCCTGCACAAGACCACTTATAAGAATTTTAAGGACATGAGGGATTTTTCAAATGCTTTACTACAGCAAAATCTTCTAAAAGAAATTTTAAACAACACTGTTGGCAAGATATTTGTTTCAGTTATTGCAGGTATATTAGTAAAGAAGAAGAATAATTTGTGATGCTTGCTTCCTCATACGCATGGGCGCGTATACAAATGTCATACGTGCACATTAGGGTGAACGTTATTTTATTTATTTTTTATTTCAAAAAAAATTCATACGGATAAGTTGTATTTTAGGCGGTGCGTCCGGCCCTCAAAGTTGGCCCTCCAGCCCATATATTCAATGTAATTTTTTTTTTATTTTTTTTTAGTTTCATATTTATTTTGACTATGTGTATATATATGAAATAATTTAATATACAAGGTGTCGCAAAAGTAATGCTCCTATCAGAAAATGCTATAAATTTTGCGATTGGCGCCTAATGTCAGTTATGTTTTGACATTTGTGTTTTGACATTTGTGCGAAATACACGTTAATAAACAATGTTACGCTACACTGCATAAATCAAGCCATCCTTGATCACCACCAAGAGGAAGATGGTTTTTCATCAAAAATAATCATGAGTGATGAGGCCCATTTCCATCTTAACGGGTACGTAAATAAGCAAAATTTACGCTTCTGGTGCACTGAAAATCCGCGTGTAACCCACGAAAAGCCATTACACCCGCTCAAAGTAACTGTATGGTGTGTTGTTTTCGTATCGCCGAAAGTTTTGGCCAAAGTGATAGAAAATGCCATAAAAAGGGCTCAAATGACAATCAACTGTGGCGGCGGCCATTTACATGACATCATATTCTCGACTGATTAAAATTAAACGACCAAATAAAAATAATCCATAAGAATAATCAAGATTTTTAATTTTTTTTTTAAATTACAGCCAAATAACATCGGAAGGTTATTTTTGCGCCACCCTGTATATAAGCTCTTATTGCATATGTTTAAAATAAAAAATTGCCATATAAATATAATTTGTTAAATAAAATTGTTGGTATTTTGTTAGTTATTTCTCTCATTATTTTGTAAAATATGAATTTTAGCAAAAAAACTTTCTTTGATACTAATGTTGTTGATTTGAAAAGCTAAAATATTTCCATATGTTGTATTCTTGTAAAATGATTTTTTTAAAAGATAGACATATGCAAAAAATTATATTGAATACTAGGCTTGAAGGCCAACTTTGAGGGCCGGACGCACCCCCTTAAACGCAACTTATTGGTATGAAATTTTTTTGTATTTTTTTAAACATAAAACTGAACCGATTTGAGATGTGAGAGTAGAAAAAATCTAATAAATAAAAATAACGGCCATCCTAGTGTATATACTTTCATATTAATTCATATTTTTATATATTATCGGCCCTGTTCTGCAAACCGAATCCTAATAAATTTGTCGGTTTCAAA
The DNA here is from genome assembly GCA_905220375.1 of Tachina fera. Lineage (NCBI taxonomy): Eukaryota > Metazoa > Arthropoda > Insecta > Diptera > Tachinidae > Tachina > Tachina fera. Next base: position 93,043,180 of record LR999967.1, on the reverse strand, counting down.
AAATGAATAATGGTCCTGCAGACGTGTTTAAAACCATACGCGATAATTTTCTTTCATATATGATATTTGGGAATCTATATAATAAGAAAATTTAAAAAAGTCTAAAAAAATATTTCAATTGTCGGAGTTAGTTTTCTAAGATCGTGCGGTTTCAAATCGATCGGCTTAGAGAACAGGGCCTTATATTTCACAACTACAACCCGCGAAGCGATTAACTTGTCTGCGAAAAACACCCAGGGTCTGTGGCCAGAATCGAACCCCTGACCTCTGGACTAAGAGGCTAGCATCGCTACCACTCAGCCACAGGCGCACCAAAGAAAAAAGTATGCAGTTTTTATTGAAAATATATACATATGTATGACCTTTTTTAAAAATGGTCCAGCTCACGGATGGTCAACGCTAGAACCAATATATTTTGGGAATTATCAAAACACATATCAAGCTTTATTTTCAGATGGGTAACAAAATAACTTTTTTTTTTGAGTCGCTCTAATGTATGTGCCTTTAATTATGAAAGTGGTTTAAGTCATATATTTCTCTGGTCATATATTTCTCTGGCCCAATTAACAGTCTTGTACAAATGGTCTTATATCGTAGCATGTGCAAAATGGTATAGCATATTGATACTCACCACTTAACAATTCTTACTGGTGAATATCAATATATTATACCATTTTGCACATGCTACGATGTATGACCATTTGCATACGACTGTGAATTGGTCTAATGTTTTTATATTATACAAAGTTTTAATTTAGAGTTGTTCTAGTCCCGATTAATATAATTTTATTTAAAATTTTTTAAATATATATTGAAGTTTTTTTAAGATTTATTTTTAATATTTCGAAGCAAAAATGCATATGACTTAGACCACTTTCATAATTAAGGGCACATATACGAAAAACTAGTTTTAAATATGAATTGATATTTAAATAGAATTGGTGACATAGGCTCAAGTCTCGCAAAATTTGTTAAATTGTACAAATGACAAATTTAAAAGTTCTCATTAACACCCTTATTGAAATTGATTATTGAAAGATTACGTTAAAGTCACTGTTGGCTTTTAATTGTATGTTGTGAAAAGGGCCGTAAATGTATTTTTAATGGAAAAAATATTTTACTAAATAAGTAAAATAATAATAGGTGATCATTACAGCTGTAACAAATGTTAAACTAAATTGTTACAACTGCAGAAATAAATAGCTTTTGTTTTTTTTTTCAAAACAAAATATTTTTATATGTATGTTTGTATACCAGTTATATGTATTTTAGTTAACAAAAAAAATTTTGTTTGTTTTAAGGCTGTTAATGTAATAGCCTGATAAAAAAAAGTGACCTTGATTGAAAAACCTTTTAACATCAATTTACTAAAACGAACTACAATTATTATAAAAAAATTTTAATAAATTTTTGTAAACAAAAAATAAATATTCACCAATTAAAATTTTTAATTAGGAATTTAATTAACTAAATTAAATTTTTTAATCAATTCAAGTGGAAAAATTTAACTGATATTATTAATTTGTTTACTGAGAAAATTTAATTGAATTTTTTAATTGGTGTGTATTACAAAATTTTAATTGATATTGGGCCGTACTGCGAGTGTAGTATTACGACTTCGACTACGACGATTTTGTATAAGACTAAAGACCACTGCAACATTTTTAGGATACCGTACACCAAAGGTGAAAAGGAACCCTATTGTTTTCGCTACGCTGTCCGTCTGTCTGTCACAGGCTATTTTCTCAGGAACCGTAAGAGCTACGAACGTGAAAACTTGGACGAAGTATTTAGAAGCTTGGCCGCTACAACAACAAAGACATGACAGTTAAAAATTAAAGGATGTTCCAAAACGAGCAACGAAAACTGTAAAAATCCCGTGTAATATAAATAAAATTGTATGTAAACTTGAAATTTGTAAAATTAGTGAATTTTTATAGAGACTACAACAATAAACACTAAAATTTAAAAAAACTTAAATGAAAGGGTGTTCTGTCAGTTAATGTAATTTTGACTATATAATTTTGACAATTTTTTGTATCTTGGTAACCGTAAGAGGCAAACCCTTGAAACGGTAGAATTAAAAAATCCCAAAATTATAAAATCGCCAAACCAGAAAAAATTGCCAAAAACCAAAAAAAATTGCCAAAACCAAAAAAAGCACAAAATTAAATAAAATTTCTGCCACTAAAATAAATCGACGAAACCGAAAAAAATTGCAAAAAGAAATAAAATCGCCAAAATAAAAGTAAACGCCCAAAACCGAAAAAATCTCTAAACAGCGAAAAATGTCCTAAAACTAAAAAAAATCGCCAAAATTAAAAAAATCGTTAAAATGAAAAAAAATCACCAAAAAGAGAAAAAATGCAAAAACTAAAAAAGCGCCAGAACTTGAAAAAATCGCCAAAACGAGAAAAAATGCAAAACTAAAAAAAACGCTTAAAACCTAAAAAACCCAAAAACGAAAAAAAGCCAAAACTATATAATGGGTGATTTTTTAAGAACTATCGGAAATTAAAAAAAAAGAAAACACAAAATTCAGAAAAATGCATGAAATATTTATTTGGATTGATAGTTGGGTCGATATAATTTAATGTTTGAAGATTATTTCATGCAAATGTTGGCCGCGGCTGCGCCTCAAATGGTCCATCCGCTTAGTCCAATTTTGGCATACTCTTTCCAACATTTCGGCCGGTATCTCACGAATAATGTTGGCAATGTTGGCTTCCAGTGCGTCAATCGAAGCGGGCTTGTCGCTATAGACATTAGCCTTAACATAGCCCCACAAAAAATAGTCTAGAGGCGTTAAATCACACGATCTGGGCGGCCAATTGACTGGTCCCAAGCGTGAAATAAACTGTTCACCGAACTCGCCTCTCAATTGGTCCATTGTTTCGCGTGCTGTGTGGCATGTCGCACCGTCTTGTTGAAACCACATGTCATGCAAGTCAAGCTCTTCCATTTTGGGCAAAAAAAAGTTTGTTATCATCGCACGGTAGCGCTCACCATTCACAGTAACGTTGTGATTCGCATCATCTTTGAAGAAATACGGCCCAATGATGCCGCCAGCCCATAATCCGCACCAAACGGTTGTTTTTTGTGGATGCATTGGTAGCTCTTGCAATGCTTCTGGCTGCTCTTCACTCCAAATACGGCAGTTTTGCTTGTTCACGTATCCATTCAACCAGAAATGAGCCTCGTCGCTGAACACAATTCTTCGATAAATTCTTCGATGCGTGCTCTTAACAGAACACTGCTGAAACACTGCCAAAAAAAAAATAGCAAAAAAATCACTCGTTATTATGTAGGCTAAAGTTTGTGTTGAATTACATATCTAGTGTCCGTATGACATATCTAGTGCCGTGCGCAGGTCAAAGTCGCACTTCACTGAATTTATTTCTTTAATCTAGCACGAAGTCGTTGTTGTCGTAGTCGAAATACGACACTGGTAATAATTATATGTAAAATTTTTTTAATTATTTTTTTTTTGTGTAAAGAAGGATTCGTAAGCCGAATAAATCCCTTACGATCTTATTTTATGTTGTTTGTCTTATTTTTTTAATTAATAAATGTCAATATTGCAGTGGCCCATGATAATACAGAAAACGAGTTACAGAACAATTTTACACTTAAAATTAATATCTGTATAATGTCGATGTCATTGCACAGTGGTGTGTAGTTGAAAATTGTAAGGGTATAACATTTAGGCCTCAAAACCCCAAGAGGCTTGGCCATTGGGTGAAATTTTTTTTTGTGCTTCACGTTGAAGAATAACATACTCGTAATTATGTATAACAGAAGGTGCGTTATAATTTCAAAACAATACGTCGGCCGCTATTTCGTGCTGATCTTTATCATGTTGCTATGATTGCATAAATTAAACAATAAAAAATCAATTAAGTTCAAGGTAGACCGATATCTTTAAACGTAAACAATAAATAATTTTTAGTTGTAATATTTATTATAAATATTACGAGTTTTTAAACAATTTAAACAGTTGCTTTTATAACATTTCAAGTTCGTGTTCCATTTTGAGTTGCAGTATGAAAAACTTATTTGCTTTAAAAATTCTAATATTTTTTCTTTTACATTTCTATAACTTGGTCCATAGTGTGAGCCTGGTTTTTTCTTAAATTATATTTAAAATTTTATAATTTTCTTAATTAAATAATATTTTTATGCAGCTTATTAACATAAAACTGGCCAACATTCAGTGCGAATCATTGAATAAGACTGTTTTGGAATTTAGCGAGTGTTACTTAAAGGCTGTCAAACGCGATTTGACAGAAGTATCTTTTTACGCCAAATTGCTGTTGAGGCCCGTCAATAATGCCAGCGTAATTTTTTTAAACCATTGTGTCGAAATGATAATAATATGATAAAAATATATTTTAAGATAAAAGTTCATATAAGAAGGCGGGGAGATGATGAACGCAGAATTATCTTTCAGTGTGAAGTTGATGCCTGCAAGTTTCTGCGTAATAAACGTCGGAATCCTTTGGCAGAAAAATTTTATCAATTTCTTGCATTGCCCAAATATTCCAACTTGAATCATACTTGTCCGTTTAATGTGAGTAATTTGAAATGGATAAAAATGTTTTTAAATTTAAATTGGTATAAAAATTATTTTTTTTTCTGAAGCATGATCTAGTTTTGAAAAATGGCCAGATCAATGTAAGTGCTCTAAACAACTTACCAATACCTCACGGTGAATATACTTTGTTCAACAAGTTGTTTATACACGGCATGCCAACTGCCGCTTTCAACCTGAGTTTTAAAATCTTCTGATATGCAATGAATTAATCAAAAACTATGTACTTATGTTTTAATTAGTCAGAAATAATAAAAGTAAATGGAAAAGTAACATCTAAAATCTTTAAAATTAAAATAAAAACATAAGAAATACTTTTTTTTTAAATGAGTGCTATATTTGGCTTTGCCGAATCTTATATACCATTCACAAAAGTGTGTATGCGTAGTATATAGATACATACTCGTACATATAGCTACATACACATACATACTCGTACATATTACAAAATTATAATTTTTTTTGCTCTAGTGCAATTTTTATTAACTGACCTCTCGGTATTTTTCGATTCAATATTTTTTTTTTCGATATTAGCATTAAGTTAAATATTTTATTCTACACTCTGTAGTAAGTAAGAAATTTTTACATTCACCCTTATTCCAGTTGGCAAAAATGACGTCATGTCATACAATACCAAAAAATCGGTGCTTTTTCACTGGTACTCGAGAAGTTGTTAAGCCCTGCTACTGTTTAATAAGCCTAGAAAATAGATTTAGTATTGAACCTTCATACCAAGTAAATTAACTTGTTTTATTTAATAATCTTTGATGTTGCAAAATTGTTAAGTGCCTCAATTTAAACTTCCCATTGCAAAAGGTATAAATCGCGAATTTTTCGAATTTGTTCAGCACAAAGAAACGGATTCAGGGATATGAAACGGAACATGTCCTTTATTTAGTTTATTTTACAGTTAGGACTGTTCTTTTCTTACTAAAAATTGGTAAGAAGTCGTTACAAGCTGCCAATGAAAGACCATTGATTTTAAGAAATCTAGGGCATATATTTTTCTAAAACATGAAATATGTTCAATTGAAAAAAAGAAAAAATGTTTATGCTTATAATTTTACCAATTTTTTTTTCAATTTCCAACCCTGAAACCATAATTTTGATTTTTCTAATTTTTAATACTAATTTCTTTCTTTCTAAAATATCCAGTTTATTTAATTACCAAAGAAATAAATTGTTTTATATAATTAATTTTATATAACCGAAAACGTTTAAGTTTTCCAGGTCTGGAGCAATAATTTTTATTTTTCTAATTTTTTATTCCAAACTATTTCATTCTAAGACATATAGTTTATTTAATTTGAGAGCAAAAAAAATTAATTGACTTCGTTACTGTTATATACAAAAAATAAATACATTTTCCAAATATCATATATTAATAATATTTTTATTTTTTTTTGACTCCTTATACCAATTTTGTTCTGTAAAAAATTTATAAAATATGTTTAGTGACCGAAGAAAGAATAATAAATAAGGAAAAATCTATTTTTATTTAGTTTCATTAATATCCAAAAAAAGTTATAATTATCCAGCTCTGTAGCTGCGGTTTTTATTTTTCCACTTTTGTATACCAAACTTTTCTTTCCATAACATAAAATATCTAATTTATTAAGAAAAAGAACCAATTTTTCTTATCACAAAAAGTGTTAGTTTCCCAATCCTGGAATCATCCTTTTATATTTTTCTGATTTCTTATACTAATAGTTTTCTTTTAAGAATATAAGATATGTTTGACTTATATAGAAAAAGAAAAAAAAATAGTTTTAGTAGGTTACTTTTATATAAGAAAAAAAGTTAAAGTTTTCCAACCCTGGAAACGTTTTTAAATTTTTTTTTGATTTCAATACCAATTTTTTTCGTACTGAAATATAAAATAAGTTTATTGAACAAAAATATTAAAGTTAGTTTTAGCAAATTAATTTATATGGCAAAATAAAGTTTAAATTTTCCAGCTCTGAAACCATCTGCTCGATTTTGCTGATTTTCAATACCAATCTTATTTGGACCTTTTCTGATACACCAGACCAAGACCGAAGTCTCTAGCTTTTTTTGGCAGCTTCGGAAAACCGTTTTCACGTACATCGGACGGACGGATGGACAGACGGATATCGCTTATTCGTTTTTACTATTCATAAGGACCCAGAATATGTATACTTTATGGGTTGCATATTCATATTGTGGAAATTACACACGGAATGACAAACCTATGTATAGCCTTAACCAAAAGGTTAAAAAACATCTCCAAAGCAATTATAGCCAAACAAATACATAAAGAGATTATAAAAATGTTGATACATTTTTAAATGAAATGAAGATCTTGAATTAAGAAATTTTCTTGTGTATAATGTTTGGGGCGAAATTACACGAAACTTACACAAACAATTTTTTTTGGATAATTATATAGAAGTCGGCAACGTTGAAATACATGCGAGTATATAAATTATTAAAGCTGGCAACCCTAATAAGTGTTGCTGTTGCTGTGTTGCTTCCATGCGTGAAAAGCGAATTAGTAAAAGTGTAGCATAACTTTAGGGAGCGAAATAAGTTGCGTTAATAACATAACAATTTCTTAAATCTATTCCAAAATAATTTTTTTAAATTAAATTGTGTGTAAAATATTATACTAATTCTTTATAATTTTTATAAAAAAAATCTAGATAAACCTGTCAAGAATAAACAAATATTTTCTAATTGTGTTCAAATGTGCCAAGAGGACTTGAAGAAGAAACAAGTGGATGAACTGTTCTGTAACTTCACTTTGAATTCAATTTATTTTAATTTTCATCATCTTTATGACATTTGCTATTGTCTTCATGTGCTCTTAGGCATAGTATTTCTTAAATATGTATATATGTATATTCATACATAGGAGTTTGTATTGTTTTGTGCGAGTGTATGTATGTAGTTGTTATAAATAATTAAATTCCTAATTATCTCAAACACACAAAAACTTTTACACCCACTCCAAAGTGCTGTGAAATATGCGAATGTGTCAAGTACATACATGCATGAATATGGAGTTGTATTTATGTATCTAGATACATTTTATAAGATCTTATGAACAATGTATGCATATTTACACGCATACAAGCACTTTTTCTTTATAAGTTTAATGATGCTGGCTGGCACTCATAAATTTTTATTTTTGGTTTTTTCTTCATTACAGATTTCTCGTTATTAGCCCAATATTATCCTTTGTGAACTCCTTCACCCACACGACACACACACTTGCATATTTTTATATGTTTAAGTGTACCGCACATAAAAACAAACTGCCTGAATGTGGCTAAATGTTGTCTGTTTCTTGTGTGTGTGTTTGATTTCCTTTGTAGTTGTTATATTGTATGACATTGTGGCTGTCGTTGTCGTTGTCATTTAATTAAATTTAATAATTTATTACTTCAATTTTGGTGTCGTTGAAAGCAAAATAGGAACAGGAAATTTTTATTTTTTTATGATTAAATTAGAATATTAATATTCATAGTGCCACTTATGATGTTTCTCCGGCTTGATGAATTTGAATATTTGTATTCTGGTTGTGGTAAAACCCTTTACATACTTCACTCTAAAGAGATAAATGCTGCCATTTTAAAGAGATTTTCTTCTAGTTTATAAAATATTTTAAAATATTTGTAAGCTCATTTTATATCTCTTGTGTTTTTCGAAATATGAGGTTTAAAAATATAAAAATTTTAACTCCTCAGCAGCAAACTCATATTAAAGAGTCGCTACATAATAGTAAAAAATAATCCCGTTTATTGTGAATGGCGTCATTGACGTCACACCAAATTCACAGTAAAAATTGTGACTTGTCTACTCTTTGTCGACAACAATTGACTACTATTAACATGCTATATTAATTTACAAATCCTTAGAGATTACTAAGACATTGTAGACGATGTAACCTCGAGGGGGAATATTTAAAGAGGTTTTAATGGCTTCTTGAAAACCGATCTCGGAAAACTATTCCTTTAAAATTAAAAATGACGCCAATTCACATAAAGGGTAGAGAGAGAGAGAGAGGGGGAGAGAAAAGGCTACAATGCAGGGAAACTTGTTAAAAATCTTTAGTATTTTCATTATAATATTTTTGGGTAAATTTTTTTCTTTTTTAATTTCGATGTAATTTTTCAGGCTCCATGAAAAATCGCCCAAAACCAAATCGCCCAAAAATTAAACATCACCCAAAATTTCAAAATTAAAAATCAAAAAAAAAAATGAAAAATCGCCCAAAAAATGAAATATCGCCCAAAATTAAAAAACATCAGAAAAAAATTAAAATTATAGTAATTTAATTTTTATATTAAAATGAAAAAAGAAAACACTATGGTGGAAAAAATCTTTAAGCCCGGCCGAAGGCTGGCAGTGCAAGAAATCGTTAGAAGGCAGGCAAACTTTTCGAACCAGAAAATCTTTATTAGGCTGCGCCGTGCCGGGAAACATCATGGTGGAGAAAATCCTTTAGCTCGGCCAAAGGCCGGCTGCGCTAGAAAAGATTCTTCAGCAAAAAAGACTTTGTGATTCAGGAAATCTTTATTAGGCTGTGCCGAGTAGGGAAAAAGGTGGAGAAAATCCCTTAGCCCGGCCGAGGATTTTCTCCACCATGGTATATCCCCACACGGCGCTGCCTAAAATGTTTTCTGCCCTGCAAAGTGTTCCTGCGTAAGAACGTTTTCTTGCACTTGGACTTAAGGATTTTCTCCGCCATGGTGTTTCCCGACAGGGCACTGCCTAATAAATATTTTCAGCATTGCAAAGTTTTCCTGCGTAAGAACGTTTCCTTGCGCTACCGGCCTTCGGCCGGGCTTAAGGATTTTCTCCAACATGGTGTTTCCTCACACGGCGCTGATTAATAAAGATTGTCTGCTTTGCCAAGTTTTTTTATTTAATGACATTTTCCTGCACTTCCGGCCTTAAGAATTTTCTCTACCATGGTATTTGGGTGTATTTTTTCCTTTAATTTTTAAATGTTTGAAAAATTTTGCGCGATTTTTCATATGAAAAATTATTTAAAATTTGTATGAAAAAATTTTTGGGTGATTTTTCATTTTTATTTTTGGGCACTTACCTTTTGGGTGATTTTTCATGGAAACATTTTTCATATGAAAAATCGCCAAAAGTTTCAAAATGAAAATTCACAAAAAAAAAATTAAAAATTGCCCAAAATTTTTGGGCGTTTTTTCATATGAAAAATCACCCAAATTTTGTATGGAAAAATTTTGGGCGATTTTTAATTTTTATTTTTGGGCGATTTGGTTTTGGGCGATTTTTCATGGAGCCAATTTTTCATTAGACCCAATTTTTCTTAAGCAGTAAAAAATGCGTCGAAATTAAAAAGGAAAAATGAACCAAATAAAATAAATAAATAGAAGAAGTCTCGCTCGTCTTCGTTAAGAGTCGATGTTTTATTATTTATTTTAAATTTTACTCTTATAACCTTCACCAAAAGTTAAGTCATTCATGTGTCACCCCATAACCATATATTAATTATATAAATACATATATTCTGGGTCTTTATGAAGGAAGGGAAGTTGAATGATAGATGACTGACTATCCGTCTGTCTGTCGGTACGGTGACATCGTTTTATCGATGATCTCAAAAAAGTAAGAGGTTATCTGTCTTTGACTGATATGCCAGAATTGGTCATAAATAGATTGATATTTAAAATTAGAAGATGGTTTCAGGGCTGGAAAATTTTAACTTTTGTTTGGTATAGTACCCACATAAAACAATTTTTATTTTTTTGATTTGTTAAGTAAACCTATTTTAAATTCAGGAAAAATTAAATTTGCATTAAAAATAAAAAAAAACCCGTTTCAGGGATAGCATATTGAAACATTTTTTGGTTTATAAAAGTAACTAATTAAAACTAATTTTTTAATTAGTTAAACATATTGTGTATTTTCGAAAGAAACAGATATGCAAAATCAGCAAAATAAAAAAGACAGTCTCAGCGCTAGGAAGTATAAACTTTTTTGGGTATTTAAAAGTAACTAACTAAAACTTTTATTTAATGAAATTTATTTGACATATTGTCAGAAGTGTAAATACTACAATAATTGAAATTTATTTGCTGGTAGTTTAGCATGTCTACATACGTATTTCATTGGCGCTTGAACCAAATCATCAGTAGACTTCAACCACAAATTTTGAGCAGTCACAAACCTCTTACTCTATGCACAGACTTTCAAAAACTAAAAAAATCAAAAAGACAAAATTACCTTACGTACTTTTATTTTTATTTTTTAATTAAAAATAACTATTTTATATATGGGCATTTCCTGGGGTTACAAGCGTACATTCGTACGCTTTTGACGTACAAAAACTATAGAAAACAAAACATTTGCATGCATTTTTTTTGCGATTTGATAGAATTGGCCTTGTAAAAAAATAAAAATTTGCTTAATAATAACAAACCAAAAAAGTTTGTCCTAAGTAAAAAAAAAATAAGCAAATTAACTAACACGTGCATAATTAGTAAAGAACAAACGACAATGGCAAGACTGTTGTTAATTAAGAGATGGTAAAATTGAGCTTTCAGAAATAGGTTTTTTTAAAATGTGTAAATTATATATTGCGATTCGCGGGAATTAAAACACATCGTCAATTATTTTAGAAATATTTATTAATTTTAGTCTTAAGATTATTTTAGCCACAATTTTATTTAATTTTTAATATTCACGATTTATATTAATGATAATTAGTATTTATCTGATTTATATTAATGATTAGTTGATTAGGTTTCAAATCTTATTTTAAATTTGTTAAAGATTTTTAATTATAACTTCTATGAAGTCCTTTTTATTTACAAAACTACTTTGTTGCAATTTGTTACACTTTGTCTAGGTAAATTGTAATATTCCTTGTTCAATAATTTACTGTTCAATTTTAGTACAAATATTTTAATACTTCTATGAAGTCCTTTTTATCCAACTATGTCGGCTCAGTGTTACTTACAAATGACTTAATAAGTATAGTTAAAAATACGTAAGAAGTCTATATTTTCAACTAGCATCGCTCTCTGCTCTCAAAGAGGGGAATATTTATAAATATTTATTAAAAAAGCAATACAAAAACATCGGCACTGAGGGCAATAGATGTTGCGCTATAAGTGTTATCTTAACTTGTATTTGTTTCGCCCACCAAACAGCAAAGGACAAATTTAAAAAAAAAATTAGAGCATTTTCTAATGAATTATCGCAAAATTGCCGGATTTTTCAATATATGAACTCTCACCCCCCTTTGGAGCACGCGTCGGCTTAGCCCAAATTTTCACCATTCAAAATCTAGATTAAGTGTTGCAATAATTTGCATTGTCTTTTATGAAAACACAAAGTTTATATATTTTTCATATGTGGGTATTTCCACGAGAAGGTTAAACTTTTTTGTCGCGTGCGACACCAAGCTGGTATTCGTGAACAATTTGGCTCGATTTTTCTTATAATTTTACCTGATGCAGAGCTGCTGACGGCCTACACTAAAGACCTGTCCCAAAAAAAAAACGAGACTTTTTTTACTTCTTAATATATATTACGGCCTGTCCCACGTTCGATCGACAACTGCTATTGCAAACAATAATAGCATTGAAAAATTTTTGTAGTTTTCAATATTAGTACTCGATCGTATGATTTCTGGTGACATCGTGGGACAGGCCGTAATATATATTAAGAAGTAAAAAAGTGTGTAATTTTGTTAACAGTTTTCAAATTAAAAAAAAATACTGTCAGAATTGAAAATAACAACTCTTAAAAATACAGAAATCAAGAAGTTCTTATCTCACAAAATAATTTAATTTCCCTTTCCGTTCCTATAAAACAAATATCTATAGGTATGAGCAGGATTAATTGTATCTGACCTAAAGTAAATAAATTCTTTTATTTCCCAGTTAAAAAAGAGACTCCAAGAAAATCATGAGAATGTAGAGTTTGCGATCTGGAAGTAGTGAAAATTTCGATCCGATCTAAAGATTTTTACATAGGGTTGTCATTGCAAGAAGTTCTCTTTTTCGATGCCTGGTCACTGAATTGGAAACGATATTAAGAAAAATTCCTATTTTAACAATTCGTTTTTGTTTTGTACGAATTTAAACCTGAAACAGTGTTTTCTTGTAAATTTAAGCAAATAACTTTTAAATTTTAGACTAAAAATAGTTCATAAATTTCTTTAAACAAATAATTTTTTTTTAAATTCTTGTAAGTATTTTCCAACACTATGGAGGAGTTACAAGGTTTTGTATGACTAAAATAAGCTTCTACATGGTTTTTTTGCTCACTCTCGGCAAATTAAAAATATCGATTTTTTGGAAGCAATGAAAATGTAGTTCCACTAGAATGACTTCCATTTTTTTCAATGGGTTGTTTGAATATTCATAATTTGTAGCATCTCTTATAAAGGGTCCGCCAGATAACTTTTTTTTATGAAAATGCTATAAAAAAACTACTGAAGCTTCGGCTGTGAGGCACGTAGCGCCGTCCTGTTGAAACCAAATGTTGCCAATATCCTACTCTTCAATTTTTGTGAACAAAAATTCGTTCAACAAGGCCCGATAACGATCGCCATTAACTGTAACGGCCACTCCTTGCTCATTTTCGAAATTATGCCTCTGGACCAAAATCCGCACTAAACAGTGACTCGTTTTGGATGCGTCGCCATTTCAATGTATGCGTGCGGGTTTTTTGTGCCCCAAATGCTACAGTTTTGCTTGTTTACATACCCGCCAAGATCAAAATGAGCTTAATCTGAAAAGATGATTTTTTTTTGGCAAAATCGACATCTTCTGTAAGTCGATCGCAGGCCCACTTAGCGAAGCGAAAACGTTTTGCATGGTCAGTTGGCTGCTTCAGCGGAAGCATAAAACTAATTATCTATCAAATCAGACATGTGCCAAGTGTTACCATTCACGAAATAAGCACTAGTTGAGAAAAAAAACATTAGATGGCGGACCCTTTATAAAACGCAAACGTACGAGTATAATTATTTGCTGTATTTAAAATTTTTACATTATAGAAATTAGCATGTGATACGAATATAAACCGTGAAATGCAAAGGCTGTCTTTTGTATAAAAAATATAGTTCCCTTACATACTCCTTATTGAATTTATGTTAAGAATTTTTTGGTTTTAGATAATTTTTAATTGTTCCCACATATTTTCTAAGAATGTTTCATGTTTTTGATCACCCACAATTTAACTGGCATAAGTCGATGGATAGACAAAATAAATTAATCCTTGCAGCACCTTCATAATGGAATGTCACTGTAGTCCTTTGCTTTGAATTGCAAAGTATGCATAAATATTATCATTTTTAAATTTTAGTGCATGTTGTGTGGGCTTTTAAGCACTAAAATTTCTGTCATGCTTATAACCGGCTTAAAAAGGAAGTTTGATATTCGTTACAAAAATTTCAAATCAATTCATTTCAAATATAAAAAATATTCAAGTAGTTTTGAAGACAGCAGAGTAAAGAAGAAATAATAATAATAATACAATCGATTTTGACAGTCTCTTTAATTTTAGAAGTAATTAAAAAAATAATGAAATTCCCAGCAGGTAAACATTTACAGCTTTAGTTGTAAAAAAAAATTATTTGTGGTTTGTAAAAGGTTTTTAAAAAAATATTCTATAGAAATTTGCTAAATAAATCTGTTATGAAACCAAAATATTTTCTTATAAATATCTATTGATAAGCATACATTTTGCAATTGCCCCTAAAAATATGCTACAATTTATTTAATTATCAGACACACATACACTTAAACATAAAACATTGTGAAGAACAGTATAAAATGGCTTCTTACCATTTGCTTTAAACCCAAATAACTTCTCGAACTAGTTTTAATCCACAAATGGAGAAGACTTCAAAAGAGTTTCAAATTCCTTATGAATGTTGCACATAATTATTTTTATTAATATTTTTTTTTGTTTCACTTTCACTCAATATTTAATTGAATTTTTTAATTACTTTTTTTTATGCACAAATGTAATTATATATAACAATATTTTTTGCTTTATATAAAAAAACTAATCATATACACGCAATCACAAGACCAAACACGTGCATCATCGTTGTTATGAAAAAGGACAAAGACAAACAAGGAAGCGTGTTAACCAATATTTCAAAATCACTTTTTTTTCTCTCTTTCAGCAAATCAAACAAGGCTTAAGCAGAATGCTCGCGTGAATAGCAAGAACAGCATAAAGAAATTATTATATGATGATTTAATTTTCAAAAAGCGAATTGGCAGGCAGGCAGCAATTTAATTAAATGGAATTTAAGGAAAAAATCGGCAATTGATACAACAAAATGAAAATTTCCGTACTATACGCAACGCAATGTTTTACGTTCAAACCGCAACTGATTTGGAAAAATCAACGTTTAAATGAAGGATGCGGCAAATGCTTCTGTGTTGACGATGTTTGACAACATTCCCAAAGGAGTCATGTAGTCTCTGTGAGTGTGGTAAACTTCATGACATAAGCTTCAGCGCACACTTGCACACACACGCGAAGGAACATTTACATTGCTCCCACTTTATTTACGTAGATGACATCGTTGGCTCGTGATGCATAAACAAACATGTCAGTGTGGTAAGTGCTATTTTAATTTTATCCATTTGAACAAGTGGTGGAATTTTCATTTCATTCATAGATTTATTGTAAATTTTTTGTAATTTGTTGGTTTTGCCATGAAATGTTCTAAGTTAAGTTTTGCTGTTTCTTTTAAATGTTGTAAGCAGGCAGGCGCATTTCTAAGCGCTCTTAACATCCACAAGTTCTCTAAAGAAAATTGTAGTAGATTTTTTGGCGCTATGCTAGAAATAACGGTTTCTTTTCTTTTAAAATTCAACAAATCAGATATTTTATTATTTATTCAAATGAAAAGCAAAATAATCACAAAATATATACCAGATTTTTTTTACACACGAATTTAAATAAATGATCGTACCATTTAGAAGAATAATGCCCTGCTATAATATAAACTTTATATAAACTCTGCTGGTATTTGTAAAAGCGACATTACTAAAATAACTTCTGCGAGTTTTCATAAAGCAAGGAACGTTTAGCTTATATTGATATGTTCACATAATTTGTCCAATTTACCTTCAAGTTAATTTGGAAAAAGCTGAAAAAAAATTTTTTTCTTAATGTTTGTTCAAAAAAATTACACGAAGAAATAATTTTTTGACATAAGATGTTAGCAAGATTTGCTCGGTAGACTCTTATCTACATTATTGCTATATAAAGCTAAACCCTTTTCCTAAGTCTAAATTAGCTGTTGGCCAAAAACTGATGACACCATTTTTTAAGGGTGGACTAATTTTCGAAATTTTTGCAGGCTCATAAAAAAATTAATCACCAAAATCGCTAAACTGTGCATGAAGGTAATACTAACCTTTAGTAATGCTATCGAATCAAAAGTCTAAATTTTATGCAGCACAAATAACTATAACTAAAATTTATAAACTGTATGAGCAACAATCATAACCATGAGTATAGAAATACTCTGAATATTAATCGACTACACTTGCATATATACAAGGCTATTTTATTTACACACACACAGGCACACATTAGAGGCCTTGCGTATATAGTCTTGAAATAAAAATACGTCTTGTTTTTTAAATGTATTCTCGTGGTATGTATTATAATAAACCAATAAGAAATGCTGTAGTTTAATAAGCGAAGCACTTCTTCTTGTTCATAACCAGAGACAGAGGTTTCATGCAAATGCATGATTTTGCTCTTAACCCTTATAATGGCAAGAAATAAATATCTTTACGAAACAATGAATATGCGTAGAAATGGCATCGATTTGTGTTAGTGCATATTTTTGCATATTTTACTGAAAATTCATATTTTGGTATAATTTGGTCATAAATGCATATTTTTGTCACATATTTTGGAAGAAATCCATTGTTTTGTATCATATTTTGTCAAAAATTCAAATTTCCAAAAAAAATTTGATAAATTACACAGCTCAACAAAATGAAATTTATTGTGTAAGGTCAAAGGTTTCGTAGTCAATTTGTATACATTAAATACTGTGCATCAATCACTCTACATCAGTTGTTTTTAATTGGCTCTGTATCTCGAGATTTTACGTTATTAAGAAAAAAGAAGATGCTGCATCACATAATTTGCATTTACTTGAGCACCAGTTCTTTGATCAAATAAAAAAATATACAGAAGGCTACAAAACAAATTGACCTTTAAATAACACACTCATTAATTTCTTAACAGTCTTATAGTTTCGGCGATATTCAGAAAATTTTATACAAAAAAATACATTTATTAAAAAAAATTAGGAAAATCGTTTTTTAAAAGACTTATTAAAATTTTAAACTGAAGAAAATTTTATATTTTATTATTAATTGTGATACACTCATATGTTATAAATAAAATTAGCTAAATTTATTAAAAATCATTCAATGAACTCTGAATTTATTCACAATTAAGTGATAGCATATATACTCGGTATCACAGCTTTTTTTAATTATTATTTATTTTAAATTAAAAAAAATTTAAAAAAGCTATAATACGAGTATAATTTAATTAATGCGGACGTTATTTAAAGGCCAATTTGTTTTCTAGCCTTCTGTATATTTTTTTAATTGATCAAAGATGTGATGCAGCATCCTCTTTTTTTTAATAACGGAAAATCTCGAGATACAGACCCAATTCAAAAAAAGTAATTGGAGCATTGGAGCTCAGTATCATATGTACGAAAATTTACTATCAAAGTACCGACCTTAAAAATCGTGTTGACCTGTGTTATTAATGCAAAACTGACTTTTTTTGCAAATTTAATTCCCTGGCATTGTTGTAGAATTCAGGAGCCGACGAACAAAACAACAATTGCCCCCTTAACTGTTTTTTAAGGGATAGGCAAACTTAGATAGAGAGTACAAAGGAAAAGTCAGTTTTCGTTATTTTTTTTAAGCAGGATCCAACTGGTTTATAATGAAATTTATTTTGTGACTGTATAGATATATACTTGGAGATCCCGATAAAAAAAATCATTTCCTGAGGACGTGTCTACTTATGTTCGTTAGCTCTTTAATTCTAGAAAAATTGTACAATCACATACACCCACAAAATGTAATGGAAATTGTAATTTTTCAGGAAGAAATTGCTATCAAAG
The DNA here is from genome assembly GCA_905220375.1 of Tachina fera. Taxonomy (NCBI): domain Eukaryota; kingdom Metazoa; phylum Arthropoda; class Insecta; order Diptera; family Tachinidae; genus Tachina; species Tachina fera. The sequence goes on along the minus strand of LR999967.1, from coordinate 93,025,442 downwards.
CCGAAAGTAGTGAAACAATTCTGTGGGAGCTTTATATTATTTTTATAAGTGATACTTAACGGATTAAAAAAATAAATCTAATAGCTAGTAATCAATTCATTCTAATGGTTAGGTTTAATAAATACATAAGGTTATACAAAAAGAATTATTTAAATTTGAGCCGATTACATCCACAGACGTTACAAGGCCTTTTTCAATGCACAAAAGCTTTCTAAGAATAAATTGATTGAACTTCACATTCGAGAGTAGTTATAAATAAATTCAGTGAAGTGCGACTTTGACCCGCGCACGAACGGTTCCGTACAGGCACGCGATATGTAATTCAATACGAACAATATAAACTATAGTTTTGGCATTTTTTTCGTTTTTGGGTTTTTTCGGTTTTAAGGGTTTATTTTTAGTTTGAGGGTTTTTTGAATTTATTGGCGCTTTCTGAGTTTTGGCACTTTTTTCACGTTTTGGCGATTTTTTTTTTGGATTTTGAAGTTTTTTTAATTTTGGCGATTTTTGTTATTTTGGCGTTTTTTTTTTATTCTGGCGATTTTTTTATTTTGGCGATTTTTTTAATTTTGGCGTTTTTTTCATATAGGTGATTTTTTTTTTGGTTTTGGCGATTTTTTTTTGTTTTGGCACTTTTTTTCGTTTTAAGGATTTTTTCGGTTTTTGGCGATTTTTTTCATTTAAACGATTTTTTCGAATTTGGCGATTTTTTTTTAATTTGTAGATTTTTTTTTTAATTTTGGCGATTTTTTTCATTTACGCGATTTTTTTTTCACATAAACAATTATTTTGGTTTTGGCGCATTTTTCGCGTTTTGGCGATTTTTTTCGGTTTTTGGCCTTTTTTCATATTGGAGATATTTTTCATTTAAAAGATTTTTTCGAATTTGGCGATTTATTTTAAGCTAGAATTTTTTTTAATTTTGTCGATTTTTTTCGATTTAACGATTTTGTTTAAATTTTTTGCGTTTTTTTTCAAGTTTTGGCGATTTTTTTCGGTTTGGCGATTTGATAATTTTCGGATTTTTTTAGTTTTACCGTTTTTGAAAATTTCAAGAGTTTACCTCTTACGGTCTCCAAGATATAGCAAGTTGTCAAAATTACATAGTCAAAATTGCATTAGCTGATGGACCACCCTTTAATTTAAATTTTTTAATATTTTAATGTTTATTGTTGTAGTCTATATAAAAATACACTAATTTTACAAATTTCAAGTGTCAATATACATATGTACATATAATTGTATGGGACTTTAACATTTTTCGTCGCTCGTTTTGTATCACCCTTTAATTTCTAATTCTCATGTATTTGTTGTTGTAGTGGCCAAGGTTCTACATACTCTGTCCAAATTTCAGGTCCGTAGCTCTTACGGTTCCTGAGAAAATACCGCGTGACGGACAGACGGACAGATGGACAGCGTAGCGAAAACCATAGGGTTCTTTTTTTCACCTTTGGTGTACGGAACCCAAAAAATATAAAATTTTTAAATGAAAATAAATTAATAACAAAATTTTTTTTTTTCTATTTGTGTATCGTTCCTTTACTGCAATATAAATATATCTCGAAAAATGCGTTTGATGTTAGTAATGCAGAATATATATTTATATATTCTTATTTAGTTGTATGTTTTGTTTGAAAACTTTAATTGAAAACTTTTCTTTTCATTAAATTTTTTTTGAAATATGTGCATATTTTATTGTTTTTAGTGCATATTTTGCATTTTTGATGTCACAATTTAGGCACCTAAAAGAGCTTTTTTTTAAGTGCATGAAGTCCTTGTCCGTGTTCACAAAAAACAATTAAAACAAGTAGTGTTGATGCGTGTATGCTATGCTATGTATGTTATTTTGCATATTGCACGTTTGAGTGTGTGCGTAAGATCTAGATAGTAAGCTATTATGTGCTTAAGGGTGATTTTTTAATGCATGTGTGCGTTTGTATGTGCGCAGCAAAGTAAAAGATCATACACACAAGGTGTGTGATTATGTATATGCATGACGTTTGCTTACGCGCCCATGCGTATGAAGAAGCAAGCATCACAAAATTTTTCCGTCACGAAGTATTTTCTTCTTTTCTCCTATACCTGCAATAATTTAAACAAATGTCTTGCCAACAGTAATGTTTAGCATTTGTTTTAGAAGACTTCGCAGCATTAAAGCATTTTAAAAATCCTTCATGTCTTAAAAGTTATTGTAAGTGGTCTTTTACAGAGGTCTAATATACATAAAACATTTGTTAAAGAGACACACACACACATCCACACATTTTCAATTCTATATTATACAAACAAATGATTACATACGTTGGTGAATGATAAATATCCCAAGTATCATTCGTATATTTTTTTAGTCCGATTAAATATCCATAGTATGAGTATAAGCATACTGAGTATAACCATACTCAGACTATAAGTATGACAGAGAGTCAATGCGCTTGATATGCATGTGCCCTTTTATTTTTAATTGTATCGTATTTTAGTTTTTTGCATTAGAGGAGTAAAGATGCCTTTGTATATTGGAATCGGTTATAGTTCTAGTTGCTTGAGAGAAAATATGTGAGCGTACGAATTATTTGCGTTACAATTATAATTATGCACAGTTACTAAAACTAGTTAAGGTTTGAAAGGGCGTTGCTCTAACGCACCTTCACTCCGAGACTATCTTGTATTTACCCGTTAATAGTAATATTTAATTCTCATTTAAACCCCGAAGTGTCCCTATTATCCGTCACCAGGCCACCAAATTCCCATGAAGACATCCTCTAGTTAACTCTTAACCTTCTGTCAGTGCATAGGGGTCAAATTGACCCCAGTCTTTGTAAAAGTGATTTAATAAGGTTTTACACCAACTTACTATACCAAGCAACTAGATAAGCCTCAACTAATGTTTAACTCACACATTGCAAAAAAAATAATCGAAAAAACATTATAAATGACTAAGCTACGACAGTTTTAAGCAAGTCAAGCATATTTTGGTGCATTGGGGTTAATCTGACCCCAATTTTGTATTTAGTTTTAAAACTGTCGTAGCTTAGTCATTTATAATGTTTTTTCGATTATTTTTTTTGCAATGTGTGAGTTAAACATTAGTTGAGGCTTATCTAGTTGCTTGGTATAGTAAGTTGGTGTAAAACCTTATTAAATCACTTTTACAAAGACTGGGGTCAATTTGACCCCTATGCACTGACAGAAGGTTAAATTTCTTTTCATTAATAAATAACAATAGAAACGACTATTTTTTAACAAAAAGCTTAGAAAATGCATTTAAATATATGTGGGGTCAGGTTGACCCCATGCACAGACTATGTAAAATTTACTATGCACTGACAGAAGGTTAATGATATCATTAATACTCTCATGGAAATGTCTACTCAGGCATCTAAGCCTATGACGTTGCAGCAATTGACAAGGTGATATGTGCAGTGGTTTCTGATTCCCCTTCATCCCCTCACATTCTACAGAAATCTGGAGTGGCAGTGTTCGAAATACTGGTGCTTGCTCTGACCGAACAGTGACCATTTAATGCGCCTATCACTAATCGTCTTTCCTTCCTCTTCATATCTTTTTGCAGTTTAGGACTTCCTGAGTCAAGTTTTTGCCACATATCCCTTGAGACTTTACAATACTATACTTATACACAATAATATACCAAGCAAGGTGAATTCATATCAGCTGATTACAACTCAGCAGCAGCTGATGATCAGTTGTTAATTTCTCTGAGGGCAAATCAGAGCAAAAGGTTCGGAAATTTCCTGACAGCAGGGAATTTTACACAAACAAATATACAAGGTGAATATGTAGAGTTGTAATTCGAGACCACCTGGTATCAATTCTCTTTGATACATTTAATGTCACTTAACTGAATTTTATATAAATCATGGAGAAACTGCACATTTACATATTATTACTTTATTTCCCACTGTATTATATGTTTAAAGATTTGTAATCACGTTGCTAAAATTCATTGCGCAATTTCGTTTTGAATACTTTTAGTTTTATTGGCTCACCCTCGTATAATTCATTAAACAGTCTCTATAATTAAACGCGCAAATAATAAATTTGACTTTATAAATTGCCCTTCAGATAAGCATTAATTGACTTTAATTTTGCTGCGTTTCGAAATTCAATACTCAAAAAAAAAAAATTAGTACAATTTTACTGAAAATCATCAAATCAAAAGAAATGTATAAAAGTTTAGTAATAAACTGAACAATAATTTATCTCCCCTTGCAGGACATTCCCGCTAAAGTCTGCAGAAAAAAATAATACCTAAATTTATTTTTTATATTTTTATTATTTTAAATGTCTTTAGAAGCAAAAGAAAAATTTAAAGAAAAAAAATCTTACCATTTGCACAAGTGCTACAAGCAGACAATAATTTTTGTAGCAACCTGCCAAGGGAAGCAGGATGTGGGGAACAAGTGACCGTTAGAGAGGGTAAAATCTAAAATGTTGAGGGGTGGTAAATGAATGAATGGTTGCCTGCTCACAGTATGTGTGGGTGTTTGTGACAATGGCAATTTGCCTCACTACCCATAAAATTTATTTGTTGATTCCTTACAATGGCCATTTAGTGTCAATATAAAATTGAAAGTTTCTAAGAGGTGATTACGTATTAAACACTTGAATTTTTGGGGGAACTCAGACTTGTTGTGGCTCCTCAGCAATTTTATTAAGATTTTATTAGCTAATATTGCAAACAGCTTTGCTAAAAGGAAACACACAAAAATTTTACTTAAAACACATAATTTTCTGCACATAATTTTCTTTTTATATTTGCGTTTATTGTCAGAAGGCAATGATCCTTGAATCAGGTTTAGGGTTTGCTTTACAAAGGATATGAGTGCATATGAATTTAATTTTTGTTTTTTTTTTCTTTTTTGGAAAGGACATGTGATTGTAAATTGTCTGATTTGTATGTGGATTAATTTAAAAAGACTTAGTGCTCGAATTTCAAAAGAAATTTCTATTGCTAAAGAATAATTTGCGGTAGTATCAGTAAAAATAAAATAAAAGTTTTGCAATGTTTTGTGGTATAAGGACTTAATAAATTGTAGAAATCTAAAGATCTTAATCCTCTTTTGAGGTTTTAAAAAACAAAGAGATTATTAGTGTGCATAGACTATATATATTGTATGTAAACTAAATAAAAACATCTTGTATTTAGGAACATGAATACTTTTTATGCTTCTGCAAATAATGTTCATGGGTATATTTGCCACAAAATAAAGTTCATTGTTAGGTGAACTAAAAACCAAAAGTCCTTATTAAAAATTAAAAAAAAAACATTTTTAGCTAAGTTTTGAAACATTTCTTTTAAAACGAGTTTTTGTTATTGAGTTGTGGTTCACTTTTTTTATTTTCATATTAAAAAGTTTTAATTATAAAGTATTTTGGAATTTTAAGTTAATATAAAACCAAAATTCATTTATATTCATACTATTTGGCGATAAATTTAATTCTTTTTTGGGTTTGTTAATTTTTTTTTACTGTGTAGCAATGCGAATCAAAAATTCCAAAGACAAAAAGCACATTATTTCGTATACAAAATCTCCTCGTGTATAGTCAAACTTTGTTAACTTTGCACAAATGTTTTCAATTCTACAGTGATGGCCTTGCCACAATATTCGAACGAACTCCTTGGCGATTTTGTCAAATAATTTTTTTCTCAGTGTAGATTTCAGTAAAAGTAAAATTTCAAATTGCAAAACTGCAAACGAAATTTTTTTAATCAACTCCAGTTAAAATATATAAATGAAAGTAATATTTCGAAAACATTTAATAAATGAAGTATCAAAACATTTTTGGGGGGAATTTTTGAAGCAAGCAGACATATTTGTTTTTTAATTTTGTGTACTAAACTTATTAAAATTAACGAAACTCACACATGTGCACTGATTGGCTTGGTGTATTTGATCGTCTGCAGGACCCATACGACTAATATTAATCATACAAATTATCTGTTTAATGAATTTTTAATAAATTTCTTGTAATATTGGCATTCAAATAATTTTTGGAAATCAAGATTCCTTCAATTCTTTTTTTTTTCAAAGAATTTTTGAATCCATATGTGATAAACAGCTTTGGTCTAAGACATTTCACCACATTTTCCACACCGGAAATATCAATTTTCCATCGCAACAACCTTTACCATACTCTTCTGCTTTTGGCATCTGTAGTGAATTGAATTGCTTGAATGTGCAATAATTATGTGGCTTTTGCTTAAGCCGTTTTATTTTGTACGATTTTCGCAACAACTTTTTCATTTGTTTATTGTTTTTGGCAGCATTAAGAGCCAAAAACTTTTTAATCCCTTTGAGTTTGATTGTTTTTGTTTGGTTGTTTGACTTCACAATAGAATTTGCAAGGAAATGAGCTCATAAATTGCATTTAATATAAAACAGGATGTTTTGTTGTTATCCAAGGAGTTTATTTTAACTGATATCAGTTGAATAGAAAATTACTTTTAATATTAAAAACAGTTCAACTACTGAAGATTATGGCTAGATTAAATTTATTTATGCTCCCCCGCACACATGATTTTAAACTAATGTCTAGAATAAGAATATATTTTTTTATTGATAAATTAGACAAATTATAAACTCAATATAAATTTAAATAGCAAAAGAAAAAATTATTTCTGCAGCTCTTAGACATACATACACTACACAGAGGCCTTACAATATCGGTTAGTGGTTTTAAATTATCAGCAGTTAAGAAACAATCTGTCAGATAAAAATGAAAGAAGTCAATCAGATGCCAAAATGTTGATCCGAAAGTAGTGTAGGCTTGTGAAATGATAACCGCATGCAAGTATTTAACACGTAGGTAAGACCAACGCTAACCTTGGCTTTTATACATACAGACATGTTCCAAAGGCAACTAATGTATATTTGATTTTATTCTTAGTGTAACTCTCGATAAAAATCAAAGCACTTGAGCATATTCCTAAAATGTAAGGATATGATAAATAAAATCTTATAATAAATGATCAGACTCCATTTTAACCGCCCCAAAAAAGCTGAAAATTCTCAATTCGATTATCATTTTTCAAAGCAAAATAGCGTTTGGTCCCATTGTCAAAAAAAGTGGCCGTATAAAATTGCTTCTATGCACTCCTGTCCTTGCTACTCCTTTAAAACTTGGTACTAAAATAGAATAGGGAAAAATACTCTCACCACGAACCGGTGTTGCCAGAGAAAATTCGTCTCAGTTCGCTAATTTTAAATCTCTTGATTTTATGGTCAGAAGAAACAACGTCTTGTTTATAAAAAAATTTCATCTTTTGTTGTCGCTACGTCAATTTGTAAAATTTTTTTTTAGATCATTTAAATATATGCTTGAAAGTGCCTTCTCATGTCACATTTTTCCATGCATAACAATGCACGTTGACAAACTAAATATTCTTCTTTGCCAAAATAATTTTTTTTTAAATAAAAAAAATTTTAAATTCTGATCACACATATTTTTTATTGTTGGTAATTTTTTTCCCTGGTAACGCTGATTCATAGCAGTATTCAATACACACATCTTGTTCTCAACATTGCGTGTGAAGGAATGTGTAATAGAAGAGTATATTAAAGGGTTCGGCTCCCTTAATTCGCCGATCACTGCTGTAGTTCCATGGCGTGCAACAGCTGCTTTGCCAAAGAAGAACACTACCCTATTCTAAAGGGAATCATATTTACATACACTTCTAGTGAAATCAAGATCGACGAGGCTACTTTAGAGAAATCTCACCAACTGAAATAATTTTATGTGCGATTCTTGGTGATTTTTATGAACCGTAATGCAACGACCTCACGGAAAAGTAGGATTCAATTAATCCGCATAGTATTAACACCACAAAGGCTAATTATAATTGCGTTATGTTCTGTCAAACTGCAAGATTGTAGTATAATCAGGCATACGTAAGTATTTCCTTTCTCTCAGTTAAGTAGACATGCTTGTATGCAAAAAGTAACCGACGATCTCCTTGCTCCCCCTCTCGCACATAAGCTTCTTAAGAGTTTTTTTTTTAATTTAAAAAAAAAATATAGGAAAGTTACATTTATATGTTGTTATAATCCTTCTTTAGTAATATTAATTTTTAACCAGAACAACTTTATTTTCAGTCTCATCAATCATAAAATAATTGAAATAATATACTCAATACAGAGTTATGACTGATTAAAAACGTTTGCCTGGCTTAATAATAATATTTCACGTTACCCTACACTTGGCCTTTAATGACACGGATAATAAATTTTATATTGTCACATCCAGTAAATAATATAAAAGCTTTCAATTGACTTATTGTGTATGCATTAAAATTAAATAAAAATTTGTTTAGTTTTTGCATTTGCAATTTATTAACTACATTAAAATTTCTAATTGATAAACAAAATATATATAAGAAATAGTAGAGCATTGTTAAGTCGTTTTTTGACAATCGATATATAATTTATAAACTTGTCTGTGTTAAGCTCCTTCTCGTTTACCGTATTTCATTTCTTAAGACAAGTTGTTTCTGTTTGTATACGTGGTCGTTAGTCTCTTGTCCAGAATGCGACTGCTTTTACTGATCTTCTACCATTTTTTCTTTTTTAAGTTTGACTGTCGATGTTGCTTCTTTTACTTCATTTCTAAGCACCATTTATTTTACTCAAATGTCCATTTATTTTTCTGCTCGTACGGCATAAACCTCTTTTCATTCTTACTTCTTCTCTGATTCCACTTGGACTAAGAAATACAATAAAAAAAATTAATTTTTGCGTTTGGCAGCATGAAAGACTTTTTCGCCTTTTTTACTTCAAATTGTCATTACGCATGTACATATGGATGTGTTGGTTGGCTTTTAAGTCTGTGTTTTAAAGCTAAATCAACATTAAAAACCTGTTGAAATGACTTTGACATTCTTCAGCTTGTAGTTTTTCTTTTCAAAGCAATAAATTGTCTTTGAATGGTAAAATAGGGAGTTTCAAACATGAAATTTAAAAGAGTCCTTCAAATAAGGATATCTTCTATTGAGCGGTAAGCATTTTACTAGCCTTTTATAATCTTTGTGGATTATTAATAAAATTAGTTTCTAATGACATTGAGGAATATTTTTCTTACTCAAGTCGCCATGAAATTTTTTTTCAGAAATGCGAATGTTTGTAATCAAGGTCTTTCAGCGGGTAATATCGATGACACAGCCGAGCTTTTCTTCAATTAAATTTTCCCTGAAACTTCAAAAACTTTTTACGAAATAATTCTGCCAATAAAACCAACTTCAATGAAGAGATCTGAAATAACATTTTCGATTAAAAAAGTTATGACACCCATTTGGAAGTAAACTCTCTCAAACAAAAAAATGTAATTGAGGGTGGCGTTGGCTGAAGTAGTTACCACGTTGACTATAAAACCGAAAACCCTGGTTTCGAGCCCGGTATTCAACAGACTTTAAATAACAACACTACGCATTTTTCTCATGTGCCTTAGTGTCCATATGTATCAGTTGTTGTACAAAAGTTCAAGTAATGAAGGCATAGTCACTGGTCACTGAAGTACACCGACTTCAGCAGATACTAATCCTAATGTAACATCAGAGCGCCCTCCTTCGACGGTATGGTATAGTAGAATCATCGCGAAGTTAAATAACAAATAAAATGGCTACTAAATACAGCTTAAAAAATTTAATACGACTCATCGACACCAGAGGCGCTGCAGCACTGCATTAACAAAAAACGTGCAAAAAGCAGAGTTCTTAAGAAATTACGATTTTCTCTATCTCTTCCATCATTATCCTTTTTCTACAGAAGGTAACACCTAGCTATAGCAGTAGTACTAGTAGTAGTAGTAGAAGTAGTGGTAGTAGTAGTAGTAGTACTAGTAGTAGTAGTAGTAGTAGTAGTAGTAGTAGTAATAGTAGAAGTAGTAGAAGCAGTAGTAGTAGTAGTAGCAGTAGTAGCAGTAGTAGTAGTAGTAGTAGTAGTAGTAGTAGTAGTAGTAGTACTAGTAGCAGTAGCAGTAGTAGTACTAGTAGTAGTAGTAGTAGTAGTAGTAGTAGTAGTAGTAGTAGTAGTAGTAGTAGTAGTAGTAGTAGTAGTAGTAGTAATAGTAGATGTAGTAGAAGCAGTAGTAGTAGTACAAGTAGTAATAGTAGTAGTAGTAGCAGTAGTAGTAGTAGTAGTACTAGTAGTACTGGTAGTAGTAGTAGTAGTAGTAGTAGTAGTAGTAGTAGTAGTAGTAGTAGTAGTAGTAGTAGTAGTAGTAATAGTAGAAGAAGTAGAAGCAGTAGAAGCAGTAGTAGCAGTAGAAGTAGTAGTAGTAGTATTAGTAGTAACAGTAGTAGTAAAAATAAAGTTAAGAATCTGTTGATTAAGAAGAAGTACGTGAAATATAAATTTTAATGGGCGTACCTACACCCACTTTTTTAAATGCAAAATTGTGTATTTTTCAGAGCAGAGGGTGTGTTAAGTCTTGTAAAAATCTGTAATGCAGAAGCAAGTAAAATAAAGTAAAGTAAAATGTGAAATTTTAATGGGCGTGACTTTCGTAAAAAGCGTAATAATAAATTTTAACGTACGTAGCTCCGCCCATAAAACTAAAAAAAATTGTGAGCGTGTTTCCGCCCACTTTTTTTACAATGAGATCAATTAGAAAATACTCTCTCAGACAAAAAAAGAATTTTTACAATCGGTCTAAAATGTACCGAGTTATGAAGTAACAATATCAAGGAAAAAAATACAGACGAATTTATAGCCAATTTTTTTTTTGAAGTCCTTCAAAAATTGCTATATAAAAATATATATTTATTATCAAATATATATTAAGAAAAACTACATGAAATTAATTTTGGTGACTTTTGGCGATTTGTAAAATCAATTTGGTGAAATAGGTCAGAAAAATTCTGACAACCTGCTTCGGTTTCTGTTAATGTCGCGACACAAGGATGACTTTATATAAATGCACTTAACAAATCAATGAGAATTCCACGCTACATGCACCAACATGAATGTTAGCAAGGAAAACAAAATAATAATTTTGTACTCTACATTAAGTGAGTTGGTATGTACACTTTAGTCATGCTATATGCAACACAATATGTATAGGAATTTTTGTAGCAGAATGTTGCATGGATTTTCGGTTCGCAAAAATCACGGATTCCAGGTACAGACTTTAGATAATGATTTTAGATAATTTATAAATTTCTCAGTTTGTCGACTAATTTTTCTCACTGTGTATGTATGATATTTATTTAAAGATAAATGTCTGACATAATTTTCAGCAGTTTGGGATTTGCTGGCAGAACATTAACAAAGAAATGTTATAAATTTTGTTTGAATGCTTTCATATATTTTTATGGAGAATTGAATGTTTTTTTTTTGCCACAATAACAAGAACAGAATAAACGTCAGAATTCAAACATAAGCAACAGCTAAATAATGTTTGATTTGAATTCAATCAAAATGATTATAAAATAACACAAACCAAGTCTACGAGTATGTTCATTGTCTACCGGTAAGAAAGAAGTCACGAAAAATAAAAATAAAAAACAAATCAAATCAAACAGAACATAGTGATCTTAAGGATTGTTGTATGAGTGTGTGTACTTAGAGCGTAGTCGGCCAAAGTGCCATTCGAGTGCCGAACATCAATCGACTTATTATACAAATGAATACACATAAACGAATACATTGCTATCGGTGGCCAGCATGGACCTATAGTGCCTGCAATACACACTCGTATGGCCAGTACTGAGACAATTGGGCCTATTAGGTAGGGTTCGCTCATTATAAAAAAGGGACATTTGTTAATCGTCAAATATTTATGTTTCCTTTGTTTTGTACGCCAAACTTTTTGCTAAATTATTTGCCAAGCCATACGAATTCTTGCAAAGGAAAAAATATATTGCTGCTGGAAATATTTCGAATTGTTATTAAACTCTTGTGAGTGGAAATTTTCATGGACAAGGAGTTGCAGTACACACACAGCCCCATCAAGTATTCAAGTCGTTATATACACACATACATACGTACGCAGTTTGCAAGTTGCAACTGTTGGCTGTTGTATGTTGTTGCATGTGAATAATGACAATTATGCAAGCTTAATGATTAAACATTTTAAACGCATTACATCTGGTCTACTACCATATTGACCCTTTTTGACAGTATGATAAACGTGAGGACGGACAATAACAAACAGCCAAGATACCCGATTGCTGCCTTTAAACTCACAAACATAAAGAAAATGAATGTATTTCAATAAATTAACAAAAACAAGCTGTCTTAAATAAATACGCTTTGAACTAAAATCAGGCACAGATCTAATACAGTGAGTCAAAATAGTTAACAGGCTGAGTCACTTGTCAAATAGCTCAAGTATGGAAAATGTATTTTGCCAACCAAAACTATATGGCTAAACTTTCACAATTCCCGGCGGTTAAACTGTTTTATCTTCTTAATAATTGAGTTTATTTCCTTTTTAAGATACATACAGGGTGGCCCAGAAAGACCGAAGTGGTGTAAATTCCTTATAACTTTTTATTTAAGACATATTTTTTTTATTTTTTGTTTTTTAAATACAGTAAATTTATAGGGAATATTTTTAGATTAGTTGTTAAAAATGATATCCCGCAAGTGGAGGCCATTTTCTGCTTCGCACAAATGATCTCTTTTCAACACATTTTCCATGACCTTTCGCAAAACTTCCGGTGTTATGTTGTTAATTTCGTCTGGAATATTGGTTTTTAATTCCTCAATAGTCCTAGGCTTATTAACATAAACTTTCCCTTTTAAATAACTCCAAAGGAAACAGTCTGGAGCGGTTAAATCTGGGGAACGCGGAGGCCAATTAAAATTGCTTCTACGCGAATTTATTCTTTCCCCAAAGATGTCGCGTAAAATAGCCATTGTGGCCCTCGGAGTATGCGCTGTGGCTCCATCCTGTTGGAACCATATTTGCGGATGGTATTCCACGGCTGGCCTTACAAAATTTTCCAATATGGCCCGATATCGATCACCATTGATGGAAATGGCGACATCTCTTTCATTTTCCAAAAAATATGGACCAATGATCCTTTCTGAAGAAACACCGCACCAAACAGTACACTTAACTGGGTGTAATTGTCGTTGATGAAGTACTCTCGGGTTTTCAATATCCCATATCCTAAAGTTTTGTTTGTTAACGAGCTCATTTAATTGGAAATGGGCTTCGTCACTCATAAATAAGTTATGAATAATGGAAATGGAAAGAGCACATTTGTGCGAAGCAGAAAATGGCCACCACTTGCGGGATACAATTTTTAATAACTAATCTAAAAATATTCCCTATAAATTTACTGTATTTAAAAAACAAAAAATTAAAAAAATATGTCTTAAATAAAAAGTTATAAGGAATTCACACCACTTCGGTCTTTCTGGGCCACCCTGTACTACTCGCAGGCCTGCTGGGCAGCAACAACGTACAACACATGCGAAAAGAAAACCCGCCGTTATGGTCAGACATTAACTTCATGTGCTTAGAGCAACCGGTATAACGCACACGCAATTCACCATACAATCGATATAATAATTTAAAATAAGCCAATCACTCATCTAGTGAAATGTAAGAAATTATTATTGAGTACAAGTATTCGGAGTTAAATAAATTAAATTTTCTTTCGTTCCTTGCGATTTTAATAAAAAACGGTCAGTCATTCAGTTTAAAATTTTCAAAACAGTATGAAAAAATAATAATACCATGGAAATAAAAACATAATATAAAGAAAATATATTCAGTAAAGTGCGAATTTGACGCACGCAGGAAGGGTTCCTGGTTTTTAGACCACAAAAACCGAAACCGATAAAAAAAACCGGCGGTTTTTAAGATTTACTTTAACATTATTATCTTGTTTAAAATACAGCAAATGAACTATACATTCAAGACTTTTATGCATTTTGTAACAATAAAAGCAAGAAACTTGCAAAATTTAAAAAAAAAATAAAACAATTCTTTGCAGGAAGAATTTGAAATCTGTTATCAAAAACTCTCTAACAGATGTAAAGCAAGAAGGCGATAATGTTAACGTTCTTCGACAAGAATTTTTACTACCCAGCTAAAAAAATATGTATGGAACATATATGATACCCCATATATGGATCGGATCCGAAAAATGAGAGTATATGGGCATATATGATTACATATATTCATACATTTTCATACATGTATGTGTAAATTGCCTCCACAGTATGCAAAGTTCATATTCATACACTCTTGATTCACAAAAACGCACTGCTGTGCAATAAATTGAATTCCTAAAATTATTTTTTTTATTTATTTTATAAAATTAATGACTGGATTATTCTTTTGATTATTTGATATATTAAATGAGGCCTCAATGTATAAAATCATACAAGAATGTTTTTCTTTTGTAACAAAAAGTTTTTCTTTTTTAAACGTTCAGGTTACGCATATAAACTTTGCGTTCCGTATGTATTTTCTAATGGATTTCCAATTCAGCAGTAATAAAGTTCCAAGCTTTTTTGATTGCAAAAACCGATCTTATGTAAGCAGGGTGACCGGTGACATTTTTCAAAAAGTGGCAAAAAATAGGGGATTTATCAAAAACAAGGGGCAACATTAAAACAACGAGACAATTACGCTAAAATTTCTTATTTTTAATGTACTATTATACAATTCCCTTTAAAAAGAGGGGGATAAAAAGTGACAAGGCAGTCGAAAAAGTGGCAATTTGCCACTTTAGTCGGTCAAACGGTCACGCTGTATGTGAGATATCATGTCTGCATACATTCTTATATGACTCCATATATAAAATCTTATATTTATACATATATGGATCCACATATGAAGAGCTTCATAATTAAGTTTTCATATATGAGCTCATATGTTTTAATACATTTCATATATAAGTCCAAGTTCATATATTAGTTTTGCCATGTATAATCCCATATATTTCCATACATGAATTCATACATATTCATATATAGTTATATACATTCATATATTAAAAATATATGGACCATATATAATTTTTTTAGCTGGGTGGGTATATAAAAAAACGCACGACAAAACAACCAACATATTATTGCTTTACAAGGCAATAACACAACAAAGCCCTCTTCAACTGAAATCGTAAGAGTGTTTTCTGTCGCTGGTAGCTTCTTCACAAAAATAATATTTCGTTTGAACGGCACCTCATTGAATGCTTTACGTTTCTGATTTTATTACTTGGATAATTAATATATAATTTTTTTATTCTTAAAAGTACCTAAATTGAATACAAACCAGAGAAACTTTATCACCCCTAAGAAAAAATTTTTTCCCTCGAAAAAATTTTCCCCGATGTATTTTCCCTTTTTTGATTCCTCTTATCATTAATAATATTTTTCACGTGAAAATGTTCACTTTTCCCTTGGTTTTATTCACTTTATTTTTGCAGATGAAGTGGATTATAACATCGAATAATTTCGATATTTTTCTTAGAATTTTAAATTAAAAGTTATGAATATTTAAATTTAAGAAAAGATTAGTACGTAAAGCCTGCGATTGTTAACAATAATTCCGTACAATACATTTTTTCATAGAGTATGAATCTCTTTGGTTCACGGACTTTAAATATCATGGTGGTGCACCACTGTGGTATACTTAATGAAAAAATAGCTAAATCAACAGAAGCGCCTCCATGAATACATCTTTAAAGTTGAATAAATTTCATTTAGAATCTAAAATTTGTGGGTTTTTTTTTAATATGTAAATATGTCCGATTTACTATTAATTTTTAAGCTTTACAAATATTCTTCCCTCTTTTACATTCACGTGGAGGGCTAGCAAGGAAAACATTTCACTGCATATTCAAGATAGCATTTTTCCCTTCGAGGAAAATGAAAATTTCACGTGAAGAAAAATTCCATTTGTTTTTCACGTTAGGGGTGATTATTTTTAAATAATCATTTATCTTTCCAGCATACATACCTATTTATATATAAATACATACTTTTACAACCGAAACCGAACCGGTACCAACCAGTTTTAATAGCTTAAAATCCGAAACCACGGTCTTTCAATTTTCACGGTTTTTGGCAAAACCCTATTCCGTACGGAAACTGCATACGTAATACTGTTAGAACTTTACCCTAGATAATCGAATATCTTACCTAATGTAGATATTCCCAGTAAAAAAAAGACGCTCCAAAAAAGTCATGAAAATGTAGAGTTTGCGATCTGGAAGTAGTGAAAATTTCGATCCGATCTAATGATTTTTACATAGGGTTGTCATTGCAAGAAGTTCTCTTTTTCGATGCCTGGTCACTGAATGGGAAGCGATATTAAGAAAAATTCCTTTTTTTGTGCTCTATGATAATATTTTCATCTAAGAAAAATGGTAAATAGTTGCCTTTTTTAACAATTCGTTTCTTTTATACGAATTTAAGACCGAAACAGTGTTTTCATGTAAATTTAAGCAAAAAACTTTTAAATTTTAGACTAAAATAAGTTCATAAATATCTTTAAGAAATAGTTTTTTTTTTAATTCTAGTGAGTATTTTCTAACACTATGGAGGAGTTACAAGATTTTGTATGACTAAAAATAAGCTTCTACATGGTTTTTTGCTCACTCCCGGGAAATTAAAAATATCGATTTTTTGGAAGCAATGAAAATGTAGTTCCACTAGAATGACTTCCATTTTTTTCACTGGGTTATTTTCGATTTTTGATGATATTTTTAGTTGTAGCGATTTATTATTAGTTTAAGCGATTTTTTTGTTGTGACGATTTTATTAGTCTTTCGCAAATTTTTTATAGTTTTTTTACCTTTTTCTGTTGGTGATTTTTTGTATTCTAACAAGTTATTTTATTTTTGGTGATACTTTTTGCATTTAAGCGCATTTATAATTTTAAAGATTTTTCGTTTATTTTTAGTTTTGGCGTTTGTTTCTTTTCTGCGATTTTTAAGTTTATTTCGATTATTTTTTGGTTTTTGGCAATATTTTTGTAGAAACGCTTTTTTAATTTTTGGCGTTTTTTCAAAAGGTGATTTTTTTGTTGAGACAATTTCATTAGTTTTTCACGATTTTCTTATTTTTTTTTACCTGTTTACTGTTGCTGATTTTTTTGCATTTTAAGAATTATTTTTTTTGGCGCTTCTTTTTTGGGATTTTTCTTGTTATTTTGAGTTTTTTTATTATTTTGCGTTTTTTTTTCGTTTTTTGTGACTTTTTTGTATTAACAATTTTTAAATTTTGGCGTTTTTTTTCGTTTCGGCGTTTATTTTGTTTTGACGATTTTTTCTTTTTTTAGATTTCTAGTTTTTTGGTGAACTTTTTACTGTTGGTCAGTTTTTTTTTGCATTTTAACGATTTATTTTATTTTTGGTGATATTTTTCATTTAAGCGCTTTTTTTTATTTTGGCGATTTTTTGCTTATTTTTAGTTTTTGGCGAATTTTTAAGTTTTGGCGTTTTTTTTTTGGTTTTGATGTTTTTTTTTGGCGTTTTTTATTTTTTCTTGTGAACTTTTTGTTGTTGGTGATTTTTTGCATTTTAAGGACTTTTTTAATGTTTGGTGATATTTTTTATTTAAGCGCTTCTTTAATTTTTGCTAATTTTTTATTTTTAGCTTTGGCGCTTGTTTTTTTCGCGATTTTGTAATGTTTTAGTTTAGTTTTTGGCGACTTTTTTGTGTTAACGCTTTTTTAATTTTTGGCGTTTTTTCCGTTTATTTTGTTTTGACGATTTTTGCATATTTAAGTTTTAGCGATTTTTTTAAGTTTTAGCGCTTTTTTTTGGAGATTTTCTTGTTTTGACGATTTTTTTTTTGGTTTTATGCAAATTGTTAAGTTTTTTTTTTGGCGAACTTTAGGGATTATTTTTGGCATTAAAACGATTTATTTTATTTTTGGTGATATTTTACATCTCAGCGATTTTTTATTTGGGTGATTTTTCGTTTAGGCATTTTTTCAATCTTAGGATTTTTTAGTTTTAAAGTTTTTGAACAATTCAAGAGTTTGTTTCTTGCCGTTGCGAATATAAAGCAAGTTTTCAAAACTACATTGATTACTTTTGATATTTTTTTTTTAAATTTCAATATTAATTGATGTAGTGTGCATAAAAATACACTAGCCTGCACTACATTAGGATTTAGCAATTGTCGTTGGTCGCCTTAGAACACCATAAAATTTTTAACTGTCATATACATATAAACATATTTGTTTTTGTAGCAGCCAAAATTTTACATACCTTGTGAAAATTTCAGGTCCGTAGTTCTTACGGTTCTTGAGAAAACATTTTGTGACAGATACACAGGCAGACAGACAAACAGAAACAATAGGATTCCTGTTCACTTTTTGTGTGCGGAATCGTAAAAATGAACCAAGAAAGAAAATTTCGCAGGATTCAGGGGCAAAAAACGAATACCGTCCTCCGCATCTCATACAGAAAGTGTATAAATCTCTTAAATATTTCTATTTCGTTGTGTGAAAAATGTCTGGTGTCAGGCGCAATCAACACACCACTCATGGGCGTAATACTGCCCATTTTTATAATCATAAGATCCCATTTATAGATAAGGTTCGACTGAGTAGAAATAGTTTAAAAGAAATATTTACTTTTAAATGTGCGTGACACTGCCTGTTTTTATAGCCACAGTATTGAGCTATCAAAGATAGCGAATGTTTTATGCAAAGTTTCATAAGAAATCGGTAAAGAACTTTGTCCTAAAATAGTTTTGGAATTGTGCGAGTCTAAGGTTTGGCGTTATAAAATTTCTCTCAAAAAGTCGTAAACTTTCATTTCTCACTGTAGACTTAATACAATTTCGCAATATTTCGCTCGTAATCAATGCAAAACATTCTCATTCAGCACATTTCAACAACAGAATGAACAAAGGTAAGAAAAACAGTATAAAAAAAAATCAAACAAACAAGTAAGAACGAAAGAGTCAAGTTAACAACTTAATTGGATTTGCATGTAATTTAACTGTTTGGATTGGCGGAATAACAACAGAAAAATCGACAGTTGTTGTGCAAAGTGTTGGCACTTGATCAACGATAAGAAAATTAAGAGAACAAAAATATTACCCATTCCCTGCAACCATGCACGGATGCAGTTTAGCCATAATACTCCAAAATTTTCCCTAGAAACTTTCAATGGGAAATTAACCAAGTGAATGCTTTTTAAACCATTTCGAAATTAATGGTTTTCTTATTTGTTTTACATGATTTTTCGCCATGTCTTCATGTGTCCGTAATTTGGAAAGTACATATAACAAACGAATCAACTCCAAAAGTGATGATGCAAAAAACTTAAGGTTTCATTTTAAGCACTGGAAATGTAAATTTAAACTCAATCTCATTGACTAAATTTTAAAGTTCAAAAATTTTACATAAAACAATAAAAATATATCTTTGATCTCATTTTAATTACATTCGATTTAAAGTCGTTACACTTAACAAAATTTAATCTCGTGACGAATAGGAAAAGGGAATCAAAACAACCTCATTTTACCTTGAAACATTTTTTTATTTATTTATTTTTTAATAAAACTTAAAACATGGCCACCAACTACGAATCTGCACTAAATACAAGTAATTGTAGCTTCCGAAGAATTGCACAAACAATAAGTGAGTGTATCGTTTTTTGTTTGAATTATTGTTACAAATTACGGCTGTTGGTTACTTAGAAGTGCCGGGTTGCTGCCACACAACTACGAAAACAAAAGCAGAAATAGATAAAGAAAAAGACTGTAAATACCACAAATTTATGACAATTTAAACTGTGATTTTCACGCTTTAATTACAATGGCCACAATGGCAAAGTGGCATTGCCACAATCCATTCTATAAAAATAGTAATTCGTTCACATTCATAAATACACACACACACACACACATAAAAGTCCTTACCCAGCGAACAACTTCGAGTGGGTTCGATGTGAGAATGATTTGTTGCAAACGTGAAAAAGTAATTAGAGAATTTTTTTTAAAGTGAGTTTAACGTTGCTTCTCAACTATATAAGATTATTGGGTAAGTTTCTTGTTTTATTTCATGTCTGCTTTGCAAAATGTTTTAGGACTTTTGTTCAATAATCTTTCGAAGTTGCTGTGAATTTCATACAAATGTTAAGGTTTCCAAGACAATCAACATGAAAGTTTACACATATTTCTCTTGGATTTTATTTTTTATATAAGAAGTATGTGTGTATCAATAAATCCTTTATAAAAATAAGTCATGCAAATTATATTGCCCCACTTGCCTCTCCACACAACTCTTGCCAACAAACAAAAATTGTATTTAAAATTTCATTATGTATATTCGGTTTAATTTTTTTTCGAACCATATTGAAGACAATATCAAGTTTTAATTTTTTTGTTGTTGTTTCAATATCTGTAAGGTTCCGAAAGAACGTTTTATTTTATTTGAAGAAAGAGACATTTAATTTCATTTATTTAATCGATTAATCGACTGAAACTAACAGCCTTAACTGTTAATCGTAGCAAATAAATTGGGTAGCAATCAATCGGTTAAACGATTGGTTAAATGGTTAATCCATTTAATAGCCTTGTAGACACTGAAAGAACAGGATTTCTGTTCAGAGTGGCTGTCAGAAGGATGTGACGGGTGTGACCTTGAAAATCTCAGTTTTTACAAAATTATTACTTTTAAAATATATGAGTAAGAATTTTGCAGAATCTACCGTAGAATGCACGAACTAATTTTGATGTTTTCAATTGTCTAAAATTTTTATTAAATTCTTGCTGCTTAAAAAAATTTTGAAAATAATACGAATGTGGCCTCTTCTTAGGACAGGTGTGACCTGCTATGAAAATTCGAAAAAAAATGTATTTTTTTAAATTTCGGCAGCCGGAATTGCGATCATTCTGGTTATTGGAGGCATTGCAGATTCTAAAGGACCCTTTTTCAATAATGCTTAATAGCAACAATTCCTTCCGAAGGTTGTGGTTTAAAACTACCAAGTTTTGATGTATTGAAGCGATTACAATTTAACTTTCATCCTTCTTCGACTGACTGCTCTTTCGTTTTCTTGCTGAATAATTTTATTTCTTTATTTCTTTTAATGTGTCTTTGTCGATCATAATTTTGTTAGGATATCTTTCTTCTTTTTATGTTCCTTTCTATTTCTTTTACTCTTTCTCTCTCTCTAAAGCTATGAAGAGTTCATACTTTTCTTAAGTTTTTTATTTGCGACATTCATCGCAAAAGTAGGTCTTTAGCGTAAGTGTGACGGGTGTGACCAAATAATTACTTGAATATTAAAATGTAGGCTCACAAAATTTTAGCACAATATTAATTATACCGACTCTTTTGTTGTTGGCAAGTATGTACAGCAACAATTTTGTGCAACTTTTTAATTTTTACTGTGACGGGTGTAACAGAATATTTAAACATATCAATTAATTTCCAAAACTCTCACTATAAGACATACAAAGTCGCAACTTGAGCTAAGAGCAGGCAAGAGTATAAATAGAATTTTCCGTGTTATAACGGTTTTTATAAAAGTTAAGAGAGGAAATAACAGCAAACTTAAAATAAAGACCAAAACATACAAAGAGGGAGGGGAGGGCAGTATATGCTCATTTCAATGTGTTTCAAAATAAATAAAAATATAAAAAAATATATTTATTTGTACACCGAGAGAATTTTACTTCAGAAGTCTAACGAAACTTGTGAAAAAATCCAATGATTTGTGAAATATCTAATGAAAATTTCACGAAAATTGTGAAAGAATTTCATTGGAATTGCTTTGTTGGTATTCTAGTTTCGTAACAATATTTCCTAATTATTAAGAAACCCCTTTATATTTAAGAAACATTTACAGTTAATGCTTGAAATAAACATACAAATATAGATAAGTACATATCTCAAAGCAATTAAGTTAAATATTAAATCCTTTAAAACTAAAAAAATAATAAAATATATATAATAAATATTACCATTTTAGAATTTCATTAAAGCTATGAAATGTATTCGTTGTCCCAATGAAAATGTCATTGTAGTCATGATAGTTTGATAAATTCACCAAAACCAAAAGTTTGCATCAAAAGGTAGTTCAGTATGATTGTGCTTGTACTCTTTGTACGCTTATTTACACATATAGTTTCAATTAAGTTTTTTCATTGTTATAACAAAGTTATTTCATTGTTTTTGTGAAGTTATTTCATTGTTTTAATGAAATTATCTCGTTATTTGAATGAAATTATTTCGTTGGAAATTATCTCATTGTTTTAATGAAATTATTTCGTGGTTTTAATGAAATTATTTCGTTATTTCGATGAAGTTCTTTCATTGCATTGATGACACTGTTTAATTCATTTGACGTAGTTTTCATTAAAATAATTTTAACAAAACTGGTTTCATTAATCAAACGAAGCGTGACTTTGGTTGAATTTAAATGAATTTTTTCGTAGAACTTATGAAAAAAATTCTTTTAGTCTAATTTAAGCATAATTATCATTCTCCTTTAAGTTAAGTAAGGGTCGTTCTGGTTCACGGATAATTTCTAAAAACGATTTTATATTAAAAAAATTTTCAGACTGCTGCACCTTTCTTGCTCGACTTCAAAAAAAGACTTCAAGTTTGAGATGAACTGGCAGTTTTGATATTAAATTCAAAATTTTGTTTGAAATAAAATCATTATCCACTCAAACGTCTGATTTTATGTTTGCTGGGTGTAAATATCTTTATAGTCGGTTAAAGAGACAAGTTACTTTCATATAAAATTGCAGTTTGATCATGAAGGGGCAATTTTACAACTTAACCATTGTTGGGAATTAAAATGAAATCCTAGAATTCAGAAGACTCTACATGAACATTAAAACAAGTGCAACGAATTGTTATTTTCAAACGTATCTACATATATATATATATATATATACATACATATGTATGTGTATATGGTATTCACATATGTATAGTTTTACATAATCTCTGTGTAATTTACACTCATAGGGTTGCCAGTATAAATTTTAATTTTCATTTAAAACCTCTCACTTTTCGTCTTCTCCAACTCATTGCTGCATGCAACTATTTTTAAAGTTTATTAAGCTTTTTTATGATTTCTGTTGAGGGTAATAATTTACCATTTTAAAGTTATTCTGTCCGTTTGTCGTTTTAGATTTGATCTATCGTTAAAAGCAGAAGCAATTAAAATTTTGATGGAGTTTTAAAAATGCAGCAGTTTTTCAATTTAAATTTTTTGTTAAAGATTAATTCTGTATACATATACATATGCTCCTTTTATGCCCTTATTAACATTGTTGATTTAAAATAGTTTCTTTCAATTAACTAATGCACCTTTAATTGCATGGATATATTTAATTACAGTAGAGCTTTAAAGTGACTTTATCCAACGAAAAGCAACTTCCTCTATCAATCTTAACGTCATGCACAAGATTTATTTCATAAATCAAAATATTTCCATAAAAAAAATACGAAACTAATGGAATATTATAATTAAGAGCTGCATTGCAATGGTTTAACTAAACAGGTGAGTTTGGTTGTGATCAAATCGCTCATTTACTTTAAAAGTGTTATAACTCAAAGATTTCGTTCTTTTTTTTGAGTTAATAATGCAGAATAATTCGGAAATTCGTATTTTATCTTGTTTAAAAATTTCAGATAAATACTCGTAGCTTGTACTACTACTATCTCCTGAAAAAAAAATATATTTTCATGTCTTGATTGAGTTGTATGTGAAACCTTTAAACGCATTTTCTGCAAAACTAGTTTTTTTTTCGTTGTGACCAGCGATACCATAGCGTCACTGCTTGAAATAAATGACCTAACTAATATTTTAAAAATTTTACAGAAGAACAGCTTCTATGCTTGTTTTATATATGTACATATTTATTCTTATGGATACTTCACAAGAGTAGTGCTTAAGCCCTTATGACACTTAATTTTTTCTCCATTGATTTGATATTGAATTGATAGAAAGAAACAATAAATGTTAGAAAGAACAAACTATATAAAACAGAAACAAAATGTTTAAATGTTGTCCAATTTTCGTAATTAGAAACCGCTAGTATTAAGACAAAAGAAAAATCGCTATGTTTGCCCATGAACCGCTAATTAGCGAACACTTTTATGTTTCAAGCTTGAAATGTCAATTTTAAGTTGAAAAATTTTACATTTTTATTGACAGGTCTTCATTTTTTATCGATAACTTTAATCAAGTTGTTACACTCAAAAAAAAGACATGTATTAAGAAAATTTTTTTTCCTAAATTAAAGTAAAAAAAATTTCTAAGTTTAAGGAATTTTTTCTAAGTTTAAGTAAATTTTTACAAAAATCTAATAAAAATTACTTAATATGAGTAAAGAATAAAAAGTTCATATCCTCAAAAATAGTTCATAAAAATACACAATAAATTTCTCACATTTCAAGAAATATTTACTGAATTGAAGGAAATATTTACTAAGAGTAGGAAAATGGTTATAAACTGAAGGGAATTTTATATTCAGGACTAGTCAAGTTCGTCTTAAATCAAAAAATAAACTATAGGAAATGAATTACTGCTGATTAGTTCATGAAATTTGACTTACTTAAAAGATGTAAAAAGGTATACTAAATTTTAGTAAAATATTTACCAGTTTTTAGTATTTTTTCTTTGATTTATAGAATTTATTATTAATTTGCATTTAGCAAAAGGTTTAAGTAAATTTTTCATATTTTCGAGGAATATTTGAACTTGAAATTTATTTTTTTGTAAATAAAATTAAATTTTAAAACTCAATAATTTCAATGCTTATTCAGACTGCCTTGTTAGCAATAAGACTTGCATAGTGTAAATTAGGACATACTTTACACATACCCTGAGATCTGGAATGGTATAATTTTTGCATTAAAAAAGTGGGCAGGGCCACGCCCGTTAAAACTTAGCATTAAATAGTATGGGCATTTCCACAAGAATGTCAACTTTTTGTAGTGTGCAACGCCAAGAAAATATGCTGTTTTTTTCAAAGAAAACGAAACATTTGTTTACTTATTTATATATTTGTGTAGGCCGTCAGCAGTTCTACGTTAGGTAAAGTTTTAAGAAAAATCAAATCACGTTGTTCAGAAATACAAGCCTAGTTGCTTGCTGTCGCATGCGACAAAAATTGGAATTTCTCGCACAAATGCCCATATGTACTTCTATTCGCCCAATATCATCTTTACAAACGTTTGTGTGGCAATAAATTTATCTGACAAAACTATCAGTCAAATACTTGTCAGTTTACACGGTTGTCAGTTGATCTGACATGTAAAAACTGTTAAATCTGTTGTTATAAGATGCCAGACTCAAAGCATTATGTGGAAATAGTAAATTATCAGTAGTTTTTGCTTGTGTTAAATGTAAAAGTGAAATTAAGTAATAAAACGTCTGACAAAGATCTCATAATAATTTTACAATCGCAACGACGTGTCGTTGACCCAGAATAGATTTGCTACACCGACCATTCTTAAAAGAATGAGCTAGGTATGGAATATATATATATATATATATATATATATATATATATTGAATGCCTTTTTTTATGAATTAAAAACGCGTTTCATAAAATTTATTGTGGTTTCTGAGATATTAAGCCTTCAGTTTGCTCCATATCTACTATTTTTATTTTTAATAAATACTGATCTGCTGTACACGCCACTGTTTGGCGATTGTGTCGAATTCTTCATAGATAATCGTTTAAAGTAAAGTTAACTCTTGTTTTGCTTCATTTCTATAAAAAATAAATAATAAAAAAATAAGGTTCTGTAAGAAAAATGCAATGGCAGCTGTTAAGCAAAAACATCCTGAGCCAGAGGCAGAATGTTTTAACATAAGTTAAAGACTAATAATAATAAAATAAAATAAACCTTAATTATGCATGTATAATAGAAATCATTTAATTTCAATCTTTATATTAAATATACTTAAGTTCACTTTTGTTTTACTTGTGTAAGTGGATAGATAGTTCAAAATATTATGGCGGCGGCTTCGTAGTCGGCCTTAAACGATCGACTTATTTCTCTAGATAACAAAAAAATAAACCAAACAACAAAATTCTCAATTCACAGCTTTGACCCAGCAGTTAAGTATACGTATGGAGCACAATAAGCCAATTTTTGAAAATAAATTATGAAGAGTGGTGTATGCGGCACAAAACGTATTTTTACTTTTACAATAAAGCAATATTAACTTCTAACTTCATTGATGAAAGTTCACAAAAATTTAAATTTTTTTTTCCAAGCAAGTGTCGGAAGCAGTAATGCAAATACAAAAGAAATCCATCATGTAAACTTTCTCTGTAGTTTTCCTCCACTCCAACTTTGAGGCGTATGGGCTAAATATTTTCTCAAGCGTCGATATGCTTATGCGATTGTGATGCTGATATCACAATAGTGTGTACTAGTGGCAAAGTTTGTGATTATTTTTTATTTATTATGGCATTGCGTTGCGCACAAAAAATTTAATGTGAACGGACTTGCACACATTTTAAAAATGGCAACAACAAAAAATGCCAAGTACAGTACTCAGCATAAGATGTCTGATAATTTGTTGTAATCTGTAAGTAGGGATGCAAACGGGACTGGTTTTTACGATCCCGGGTTTGGGGATTTCAAAAAATCAAATCCCGGGATTTCGGGATCCCAAAATTTTTTGAGATTCAGGAATTTTTTGGGACTCTAGTTTTTTTTTTTTGAGCAAGTGCAAGATTATATCAAGGTATATTTTGTGAAGTTGTGAAACTTTTAATGGCTTGGCAAGCCCAAAAAAATTTTCAAAAAGTACATATAAAAACAGCTATGCACAAAATTATGACGCAGAAATACCTGTTTTAGGTACATGTTTCTCATTTAAATGATAGAACAAGAGGTTTAAGATGTGTTATATAAAAATAATTTAAATAAAAATTATAAAATTCATAAAATTTTTAAAATTCTTTACTAGTGAAAGCACATGTAGTAACTTTGAAATTCGCTTTTATGATAACAAGCACATAACTTTATTATTTTTAAAAAACCTATGTCTCAAATATGTTATTAGAATTTTGTTACATAATACGAATGGTATTGATATTTTTACTTTGATTAAAAAATTCAGCGAAGTTCGGACAGTTTGTTTCAGCATTTTAACAAAATCTTTTAAACATATTTACATATTTTCTTTGACCTTATCGACAACTAAACAAAATGAGTTGATCTCGACAGAAAGTGCAGTTATGTTTTTTTACACAGTTGCAAGAGTTGACGTGAATACCTTTGTTATTTAATATATTAGTATTAAAGCTGTTAAAAATATTGCTAATTATGATCAAATAAACTGCAATTAATGGAAAAAAGGAGAAAAAATGGTTTGAAAACACAGTTTCATTGACATTATTAACTGGATGAAACAAACAAATATAAACAATCAGTATTGTGTTGATATCTATCTATCTATCAATGGGGAAAGTCATGATGATCATGATTTTTATAAAACAAAAAAACGTAGTAAAAAATTTCGGGATTCAGAATTTTCGGGATTCAGAATTTTCGGGATTCAGAATTCAGGATTTTATGGATTCAGGTAATCCCAGACCCGGGGATTTAAACTTTTTAATCCTAGGATTTCGGGATTTTCATCCCTACTTCCAATAGACTGACAATGCTTTTTCTGGCAATGTTTCAGACAAAAATTGTCAGTTCACACGGTGGTAAGAAATTTTAGCATATTTTTCTGACAATATTGAAAGACCAGAAAACCGTTTCCATATAGCTTAAATTCTTATTTTCATCATCACTATTAGAATCAAAAGAGTATTCAGTGGTTGCCATCATGGGAATTACAAAACATACATATGACACATATGGCATCCCTGGTCAAATTTGAGGTTTAAAAAAATATATGTATTTCCTGTAACAATGTACCGATTCCTTAGCGCCGCCATATTTTGCACAGTAAAAGTATGATTATATTCAAGTGGCGAAGGCGGTACACACACAATTTTTGTTAACACGGCCTGCATACGTCCGGTGTTCAGTATTTTTCTTGCAACAATGTGACGGATGCATTTGTAATTATTTTCCAACTTTTGTTATTCCCACAACTTACAAAGAAAACAAATGCAAGCAGCACTTAAAAAGAATATTTAAAAAAAAAATAAGACAAAAATATTTAGAATTTTACTGCCTACCGTATGTTTAAAGCGGCAGCATTTGGTTCCCTTGGATAGCCGAGATAAGCTGCCGTCATCGCCTTGTGCAATGCAAAAGTGGGTTGTATTGTTGCTGTTTTCTGCAATTGCAACTGCAACTGTGCGATTGTGTACATGCGACTACTTGAGTCTGAGTTGCGCGCGTATCGTTTCGTATCGTAATAAATGTATCGCATTAAGATTTTTTTCAGTTTTGGCTTTTTGCTACTCTTTTTTGTTTTGGATTTTAAGTAATTTATGAGCCCTTAAGGGCGAAAACACATTTCACAACAAAAATTAAAAACACAACTCACTCTGTGCTTTCCTTCGGTACGAGCGAGTATGAATGATAAATAGGTGAGACAGACGAAAAAATATTTTCGTATTGAAACTCGCTCGCACTTACGCAGCAGCGCACAGCGGTTTATTTTCAATGCAATGTAAATTTTTTTTTTGCTTTTTTATCTTAATTTTTAATTCTCTTAACTTTTGTTTTGGCTTTAATTCGTTTATTAAACGATAAGACACTGAACATTCAAATGCACTGCCCAGCCGCAATGGGCTGGCTGGGGATGGTCCTGAGCCTGAGCCTGGCAGTTGGCTTCGCTGAACACTTGAGCTTTTTTCACTTGCAGGTTAAATAAACACCCTGACGTTTTTATTTCTTAAGCTTATGCATATGATGTGTGCTTGTGCGTGTGCACGTGTGTTTGTTGCTTCACTGCTGTGGGAATACCAAAATGAAGAGCATTTGCAATATATCGATTCATTCTACCAATACCAACTTGGATCGATTGCAATGTCTAAATGATGATTTTTTTATTTTCGAGATTAATTTAAGTGAATGGCCAACATGCAACGAACGCAATGAGATCTTTTATTGATTATTTTCTTTTTCTTTATTGTTTTTCACATACGTTGCACTCGTTTCATGTTAAATGCTTTTGCGCGCGTTGCAGGAGCCATTTCAATCTATTCGCTTTGAGTATTAATTTTGCACTGCTTTTGTCATGCTCACAATCATTTTGTTGTGGCCTCAAGTCTGGACTTTTTATGGAGCACTTTACGCGCGTTGCGCTCACCTGAAGTTACAACAAACAATATGTATACTCTACTATATATGATATCGGTGTATCATGCCCCATGACAGCCTAAATTCAACAGCAGCAAAAACTACAGCAACAACAGCAGCAACAGCAACAACAACAACACTAACGGCAACGGCAATGGCAACGACAACAAACAAGAACTAACTAACAACATGCGGATGGATGGTGGAATGAATGTTGCAGCATGTGGCAAAACATGATTGTGTGTCCATTTACACTGGTTTTCGTTCTATGTATGTCTCCCATTAATGTTGTTGTTGTTGTTGTTGTTATTGTTTTTGTTGGTGTTTTTCATGCAAAGCTTGTTTGTTGTTGCTTTTTTCATTTCTTAAATACTTTAAACACACAAGTCCAGCTTTCAAACGAATCTGCCAACATAAATTCATTCTTGTACGTTAAGCCAATATGTACAAAAGTAATAAGTACGTGGGTTGTTTCTTTTAAATTACAAGCCTTGATTAGTTTTGTACACGTACCGTGACTATTTTTTGGGCCATTTTATTAGTTTAAATTTTTAATTCGAATATTACTTAACATTCGACGTTGGAGCAAAATAAACGTAAGAATGATGAATTATTGAAATATTCAATTTAACTTTAGCAACAAAAGTTATTAACTAATAAAAATAGACTAAATTAAGTAGAACAAAAATAAGGAAATTAACTAACATGTGCATAATCAGTAAAGAATAAACGGCAATGGTAAGCCTGTTGTAAATTAGAGATGGTACATTTAGGCTTTCATTACAAAACACGTTTCAGCAAAATTGTAATACGATGAATCAAAACAATTCACGTATTCCATTTGCAAGAAAGTTGCGTATATAAGGCAGAAATTTACATCAACTGACACCACACACAGTGGACCAACACAGAAGAACGCTGATGATGAAGGTTTAGTGGCCTTCGAAAAGGGCTGGCTGTTCCGTTCAACTATGTGTTGTCAGAATATTTACAACTAACTTTTTTGTTATTTGTTCATTAATAATTATCACATGTAATTTGGCTTAGAAAGCGATACGAACTTTAGCCCGTTCAAATCATAAATATAGAGACTAAATTATATTATATCACAGTGAGGTAAAATGACTTTTTGATATGTACGCATCTATACGCTAGGGAATAAAAATGTTTTTCACAATACAATCACAAATTTTGAGCAAGATCGTAAAGCGTTATCAAATCGGTGTGAGCTATGTATGAGTGTATTAGTGTAATCATTCGAACAAGAAGTACAGAGAAACTTAACAGCTTCATAGAAATACACTCAACCAAATTTTAAAGTATACCTTCAGGAGCAATGTTAATTTTAATAGAAATTTCTTGTGAAGTGTAATAGTGTTGCCAGTGAGTATAATTTTGTTAAAAAATTTAAAAATATAAATAAATAAAATAAATATAAACTTTGAAATAAAAGAGCGTTTTAAATGTCATATATTTGTTTAAAAGAAAGTCCTTATAAAAAATTTATAATATTATATCATAACATATTTTCATTACGTTCTGTTGCCTTACACTAAAGCTGGTGCACGACAATTGGGTAACAATTACCATGTCATGCCAATTATTATGGATGGAGATTTTAATGCAAATTTTGCAAACCCACAGTCACAAGCTTTATCAAAATTTTTATTTGATGCTATCCACTTGCATATGAGCAATTCTCCACAACTAAAAATTACACTACTATAGATTCAGTTTTTCATAGATTTTTAAATACAGTAGAGTCAAAAAATAGCATAATTTTTTTACAACTCTGCTTTCTGGCACATTTAGTAGCCGTTTTATTGGTTATTTTACTTCTCCAATGATTCTACTACACATTACCGACGAGGGAGGGCGCTCTGATGTTACAGTTACTATCACGTAATTCATACGTTGATTTTTTAATGTTTATTTTGAAACACGATTTTTTAGTTTGTAGGCGAACGGTATAGAAAAGCAAAGGGGGTAGAAAAAAATCTCATTTTCCGTTTTCCGAGCTTTTTTTTAATTTTTCTTTACACATATTTTAATTATTGATATGTTGCTTTATCTTATTTTTTCATTCAATGTGACAACAGCTTTTTTTAATGCAAAACAGTGTTACCTGTAGGTATTTTTATCAATAATATAGGGAATATCGGACAAATATTTTATTTTTGTGAAAATGTAGGTATTTTTTATTCTCATATTACATTTTTTTGTGCCTAAATATAAAAATAACTAAACTCAAAATATAGTTTTGTTCATAAGCCGTTTCGGAATTTGTTTTTGCCCGAAATTACATAGACTTTTAACTAATTATATTGGTGTCGCCGTGCCTGTCTTTGGATGAGATCTTCCTCCTATTCTTCTAATGACAAGCACATCAGGAAATAGAAAATGAACATCTATTAAACAACTTACAACTGTTTAACTTAAATACAGCTGTAAAAAAGTATGCATTTAAAGTAGGGATGTAATGAATACCGATACCGATATATCGACGATATTTCTGATTTGCCGATATATCGATATCGGCGATATTTTACTGTTGATACGACGATATTTCTTTAATTTTTTTAGCGCTGTTTTGAACAAACAATTAAATTTTTAACGATTTTTTTAAATAAAATCTAAGAAAAATAACATATTAAAAGCAGAACACAAAGTCTAAACAGAAAAATTAACCGTCATACCTAAATAAGAGCGGCAAGGGTTGCGTTTGCTGCAAATTTTCAAATTTAAAAATATTATTTCATTGTACTGAAAATACGTACCCTGCTGCTAACGCAACGCTTGTCACTCTTATTTAGGTATGAGGGTAAACGTTTCTTTGTTTTGCTTTCCGCCATAGTAGTGAAATGCTAAATCATGTTTGTATATAAAAAAAATAATTTGTTTTTTGTTAATTTCAGAATGAATTCAAATATCAATTTTAAATATTAATAATCTCTTACACTATTATTTTGTAGAATAAAAGGTTTTGTTAATTTAAACTTAAGCTCAGTTTCAATATGCGTATCGATATCGGAATCGGTATCGGTGATATTTCTTTTTGAGTATCGGTATCGGTATCGGATTGGCAAAACGGCGTATCGTTACGTCCCTAATTAAAAGTAAAAGTAAAAGTAGTCACTCTAAATAACTTAATACAAGAAAATTACATAAATATGTCAAGTTTTAAGTAACCTACTGTAGCTCCAATAAAACATTAACTGCTTTTGTATTAAAAAGAAATAATTTTGGCTTCAGATGGTTGACGAAACAAATTTCGCATGGACATTTGTTTGGTAAACGTTTTGTAAGCCAAAATAATTTTTTTCTTAATAAGGTCTTAAATGGTTTTAAGTTTTTTTTTTAATCAGAAATAATTCATAGTTAAGTAATCAGTAATTTCAATTCTTATTGAATGAAATATTTTTATTAATTAATGTGAGTTTCTAAAGAAGAGAAGAAAAATTAAACTTAGACTTTTAAGCTGGGAGAAATACCGATACTTTTCTGTGCAGCCACGCACTTCATCAGCACCCTAGTCTATCTACTTGGGTAGAGATTCTTATTAACATCAGCTATTTAACTTAAATGTACAATGAAAGGGAATATGAGAAACGATTATTGTGTTATCAATTGATTTACCTTTTTTTTTTTTAAAGAGAAGTAACACTCAGGCAATGAATGCCTACTACCACTTATAGGTGGTGAAGGAAGGGATAGAAGAAAGCTTCTTTTTCTTTTACAACTCTACTTTTTGCACATTATAATGCAGAGTTGCAGCGCCTCTAGTTTCAATGAGGTGCATTAAATTTTTGAAGCTATGCTAAGTAGCCATTTTTAATAGTAATTTTACTTTGCCGATGATTCTGCTACACAATACCGACGAAGGAGGGCGCTCTGATGTCACATTAGGATTAGTATCTGTCAAAGTCGGTATAGTTCAGTGACCAGAGACTTTGCCTTCATCACTTGAACTTTCCTACAACAACTGATACAAAGGGACATTAATGCACATCAGAAAAATGCGTGGTGTTTTTATTTAAATTTTTTATTTTATTTACAGGCATTGGACCCAGAATCTTCTGTTTTGTAGTCAACGTGCTAACTACTTCAGCCAACGCCACCAACAAGATTTTTAAATCATCGTATGAATTGGGCCTATGCCTTCATCACTTGAACTTTTTGCGCTAAGCAATTCAGATATCTACACAACTAAAATAGTGAGGATAACTTAATTTTATATGAGTAGCTCTTAGAACAAATTACATGTTCCAGAAAATCTTGGCGCTATACGAGGGGGAAGATGCATATCCTGCAAACAAATTAATTAGTAGTTTTCCCATATCTTCAAAATTACAATAGTGAAGAACATTAAATTTGATGTGGATAGCCCTTGGAACAAACTGCTTGTACCAACAAAATCTTACTGGTATACCAGGGGGAGATTAGTAGTCCCCATACAAAGCAATTATTACATATTCTTTGTCCTGGGAACTACACTAGTGAGACACACTAAATTCGATAAGGATAACTCTTTAAAAAAAATGTTGATCCATTAAAATTTTTAAGGTATGAGTGTTGTGGGGGGGGGGGGGGGGATTAGTTCCACCCATACAAAAATTTTTAATGTATATAACATAAACCATCAAAGTGTTAAAATTCAAAACTACGTTTTTGAGATGTTTAACAAAACAAGTTAATATATGGCAAAACATCTAAAAATCGTCGTGTTTTTAAGCTCTTAAACACGAATGAGGAGTTAAACAAATAAGTGTGAATATGGTATTATGTAACATTGCACGTTGGGACAAAATTAATGTAAGGCCGGGCTTACATCTGTGTGCCAAATGCCACACAAGCGTAAAAAAATCGTAACCAACTAATAACTAATGAAAAACTGTTTGATTCAAACATGTATTAATTAAGTTAAGCAGTTTAATACATATGTAATTAATAGACAATTTTATAGAATAAAATAATAAATACATGTCTGAATCAAACATATTTTCATTAGTAATTAGTTGGTTACGTTTTTTTTTTGGGCAAATGACACACAAGAAATGCCAGATGTAAATTCAGCCTAAGAATGGTGATTAACTGAAATTTTAAATTTACCTTTCTCCAAAAAAAACGTGTCCAGTAAAAATAGGCAAAAATATATATCACAATGGGGCCAAAAGTAATTTTTTGGCGGATCAATTCATATTTCCACAGCTTAAATAGTGATGGCCACTAAATCTTATATGTGTTGCTGTTGAAATAAACAACATATTCCAACAACATTTCTGAGGTATAGGATGTGTGAGACGGGTATCCCTCATACAAAGGGATGGTAAGCAAATACTGCCATACAAAGTAATTATAATATATTTATTAAATATGATTTTTGTTTATGTAAATGTATAAAGATCGTGCTTAACCAACAAAAACAGCAAAAATTCAGGATTTTTTTTATTCACGCACGCTCCTGATGAATTTTTCCGAATTTTTCTACTTATTTTTTCAGTTTTCTCCCATAGTGATAAATTTTAATGCGTCATTACAAAATCACTGTTAGCTATTTGACATTTATTTTTTGTTTAGTGGTGTAGGAACTTATGAGCTTTGAGTGAGTACTTTCAGTTTTCACGGTGCTTGATTTTTTTTTCATTAATCCGTGAAACAACTTCTCTTTGGTCCCTATGTGCGCAAAAATTATTTTAAAAAGAATATAAAGCGCGATTGTAAGCATTTTTCGTATTTTCGAAATGAACAAATATAAATTTTCTGCAATTAGTTTTTATTACTTAAATTGAATATTTCATGTGAAGCATCGAAAACATCAGGGTCCTTATTTCGGCAGATCTAATGGTGCGCAATCGCATGAAGATATTTTAAACCAAAAATAAAAACGACTACACACTATTTTTTTAAAAACATGATTTTTCCATTTTTTTCTTTGATACTTTCGATGCTCTTCTATAGAAAACTCATCATCTTTTCATATTTATATCGAAATATGCAAAAAATCTATTTGAAACAAAATAATGAGTTAGAGCGTTTCTATGTATATTAAGGTAGCGATATTTGCACATACAGGGTGGCCCAGAAAGACCGAAGTGGTGTAAATTCCTTATAACTTTTTATTTAAGACATATTTTTTTAATTTTTTGTTTTTTAAATACAGTAAATTTATAGGGAATATTTTTAGATTAGTTGTTAAAAATGATATCCCGCAAGTGGAGGCCATTTTCTGCATCGCACAAATGATCTCTTTTCAACACATTTTCCATGACCTTTCGCAAAACTTCCGGTGTTATGTTGTTAATTTCGTCTGGAATATTGGTTTTTAATTCCTCAATAGTCCTAGGCTTATTAACATAAACTTTCCCTTTTAAATAACTCCAAAGGAAACAGTCTGGAGCGGTTAAATCCGGGGAACGCGGAGGCCAATTAAAATTGCTTCTACGCGAATTTATTCTTTCCCTAAAGATGTCGCGTAAAATAGCCATTGTGGCCCTCGGAGTGTGCGCTGTGGCTCCATCCTGTTGGAACCATATTTGCGGATGGTATTCCACGGCTGGCCTTACAAAATTTTCCAACATGGCCCGATATCGATCACCATTGATGGAAATGGCGACATCTCTTTCATTTTCCAAAAAATATGGGCCAATGATCCTTTCTGAAGAAACACCGCACCAAACAGTACACTTAACTGGGTGTAATTGTCGTTGATGAAGTACTCTCGGGTTTTCCTTAGCCCATATCCTAAAGTTTTGGTTGTTAACAAACCCATTTAATTGGAAATGGGCTTCGTCACTCATAAATAAGTTATGAATAATGGAAATGGAAAGAGCACATTTGTGCGAAGCAGAAAATTGCCACCACTTGCGGGATACAATTTTTAATAACTAATCTAAAAATATTCCCTATAAATTTACTGTATTTAAAAACAAAAAATTAAAAAAAATATGTCTTAAATAAAAAGTTATAAGGAATTCACACCACTTCGGTCTTTCTGGGCCACCCTGTACATACGTATGTATTGAAACTGTTTTCCTTATTCTTACACGCCGATTGAAAAATGTATTGCTCCAAACTTATCAAACAATCGGCGTACCAGCAACGCCATGTATGATCATTTTTCGTAATGGGATGTAATAAAAAAAAAGATACGTTTTTCTCATATAATTTCTTTGAGTTTTATTTTACTCCAGCTTTTAAATTGGATGTATAATAATAACCATTGGATACATTGGAGAAAATGATGGAAGAAAGGAAGGAAGCAAGGAAAATGAATGAAAACAAGCTAAATAACTGGTTGCAACTTCTATTTAAGAGAAAGAGAGTGCAAGTGGCGATCTATGAAAGACTAGTAATTCCTTGTTTCTTGTTGTTGTTGTTGTGTTTGTTTTTCTACCTTTTTTTATTCCCTATTTTTGTTTTTAATTGAAAGAAAAAAAAGTTGTATCTCTATAAAAGAACAACAACTTGCAGCAGTTTGTTGTTTGAGTTCTTCCTAAAACTAAGAACCTTCTTAAGACTTGCAATTTATAGATTCATTATTTGATATGATTAAAATTATATTTTTATAATCGTACCCTACAATAAGTTTAATACACTCCATTGTTAAATGTAACACACAAGATAAGCGTTACAGTCAGTTTTTAGTTTTCACTGCAGTAAATTTAAGTTTAGTATGCAACATTAACAGCTTTATGGTAAATTTTTATTATTTTATTGCCTTAAGAGAACGTCTTTAATATTTCATAAGGGCAAATTATTTTTACAACAAACGGATGAGTGTAGATAAACAGTTATGGACTTGTTTTTGAGGCTTAAAAAGTTTCTTTTGTACGTTAGTATGCAGTTAAAATTTTTCTAAGTGCATTCAGTAGTTTTAAAATTAATGATGTACAGGCCCTGTTGGCTTTTGGATTTCATGATACCAGATATCTCTGGACATTGCGCATACTATTGTCATTTTATACTCATAAGAAACTTCATCATCTGCTTGTGTTTTAATGACAACAGAATCACGTATTCGCTGGCTAAAACTCAAAAAAAATTTAGGGCCCATTGCTCGCAGAATAATTATTTCAGAATACCTGCTGAAATATTTGACTCTATTAGAGTATTTGAAACAAACATTAAGACAAATGCTCTTTCTAAAAATCTAAAGGTAAAATACTCGTAAACACAAAAATATTCCAAAATATAATCTGCTAAAACAATGTTGATTTAACATTTTTCTGCAATGATTTTGTTTGACATGTGTTTCATTATAATTCAACAGTAATTTTCAAAGAAAATTTTTGATTTTGAAGTTACTTTATTGCATGTTGATTTAGCATACATACGTGTGCGATTAACTAAAAATGAAGAATTGTGTGGAGAATCAAAGTTATTTCAAGTTGAAACAACGTGAATTTAATACCCAAATAATACAAACAACCAACCATGTTATTAAGAGGCTTTTTTTTCCTTTTTATTACGAGTATACTCGCAACTTGTGGAGTATCTTGGGAATCGCAGGTATAGATATTTTTTAAAAGACAACACTCTCATTATATAATGTTTATTGTGGGTTCCTTGGGAGTCGCAGGTATTCTTTATTATTATTTTATAATCTCTTGCACTTACATTTGCAACTCTAATTCCAAATTCCAAACTGCCTTTGTACTTTTTTAAAATTAGCTAATGTTGCTGCTGCGGCAACAAATTAGTGCAATGCATGGTTAAAAAGGTTGTTCAATTATGATGCACAACATACCTCCCCTTTTTGCAGAAGAAAAAATCTAGCTATAGGTGTTTTCCAAGTATACCAATTGAATCAAAATGCTTGTGTCTTGAAGCTTAAATGTAACTGGTTTCATCCATTTGTTATAAAATATAACTTTTCTTTAGATACACACGAAATACATTCTTTTTTTATTCAACATAATTTAATTGATCAATTAACATAAAATTTATTCCAAATTAATAGTTAAAAAAAAAGCAAAAGCTTATCTGCAGGATTCGAACCTGCGACTCTCCGAGTACAAGGCTAGTACACTGCTTAGTAACCAGCAGCAGGAAGTTTTCACTGGTAATACAAAATTTGCCTGCTATTTACGATCATCAATTGAAACGAACAACAAAACAAGATCAATTCAAACAACTAAGCACAATAATATATTCCCACTTTACCTGAGATTTGATATAAATTTCGAAATAAAATTTTTCGATATTTAATCGCGAATTTAGAAAAATTCTAATGTTCGAGAAGGGAACTTCTCTCTATAGTTTCTCGAATGTGTGTAGATACTTAGCGGATGTGTCCTAGTCTTTCACACCCAAACTACTAAACCGATTTTAAAAATTTGTTTCACCAATGGTAAGCTACATGCCAGCGTAAAACATATCTCATCTTTCTTATCCGTTTCGGAACCGGTTTTTTTATGTTTGGTACGGATTTTCCGCTAAACCGATTTTGAAAATTTTTTTTAGCTAATTTTTTTTTTTTTTAAGAACAAACACAACTCGCAAAGCGTTTAGCTTGTCTGCAGAAAACACCCAGAGTCTATGGTGGGAATCGAACCCACGACCTCTGGACTGAGAGAATAGCATCGCTACCACTCAGCCACAGGGGCACCAATTTAAAGCTACATTGCCAGCGTCAAACATATATTATCTTTCTTATCCGGTTCGGAACCGGTTTTTTCTATTTGGAACGGATCTTCCCATAAACCGATTTTAAAAATTTGCTTCACCAATGGAAAGCTACATTGCCATCGTCAAACATGCATCATCTTTCTTATCCGGTTCGGAACCGGGTTTTTTATATATGGTACAGATTTTCCGCTAAACCGATTTTTAAAATTAACTTCACCAATGGAAAGCTACATTGCCATCGTCAAACATGCATCATCTTTCTTATCCGGTTCGGAACCGGGTTTTTTATATATGGTACAGATTTTCCCCTCAACCGATTTTAAAAATTTGTTTCACCAATGGAAGGCTACATGCACGGTGTCAAACATCGTCCATTTTTTATGCAGGTCGGAACCGGTTTTTTATATTCAGGTAAGATTTTGCCGAAAATCTCATATTTGGGCTGGTAAGGGCATATTACATTTTGAGTTTGATTGTTTAACCAGTTTTAAAACCGGTTGTTATTTTTTTTTATAAATTTTTTTGTCGGTTTTTTTATCGTTATTTCAACATTATCAGTAAGTTACAAATATGAAAATATTAATAAAATATTAATCAACGCAAGCGGAGCCGCGGGTAAAAATTAGTTAAAAAAATAAAAATAATAAATGTTAAAAAATTACTTTTTCTGCTGCCTATTTGCGATATCGAAATTAGTTCGATATTGGCTGACTTTTAATATTTGCAGGCGAACATTCGAAATCGAAGGTTTTTTTAAACAAAACTGATCGGCACGTAAACTTTTTTCTCGATAATTTTATAAGTATCATTCTCGAAAGTTTTACACGATAAATGTTAGAGATAGATACGAAATCCATATCATTAACGAAATTCTTCGTTAAGTGAGTTGTAGCTATTCATAAGGCATACAGTACACCTAAACAACGTATTATTTCTAATAAATTGAACATGTTTGGCTATCAAAATGTTTGCATGGTGATTTGGCATTGGTATTTTTTTTTCTGTGTAAAGAAACTTTAGTTGCAGCCAAATCTACTACCTCGCAGTATTATAAATAATATAGGGCACACTCGGTTGAAAGGGAGGAATACCATTACCCTTAGCAGTACAGTACACAAGAGATGCAAAGCAACGAAAAAAAATGTACCACACTTTGTTTACAATATCTCTAATGATTCCCTACTAACGGAACTATTACCAAAAGAAAACACATTCTGACAAAATTCGTTAGACACGTTATGCAGCAAGTGCCTAGAATACACCCATAGAGCCGACCAATACGCACGTGAAGACTTTTGTAGGAAGCATCCTGCATTTCTATTAACTTTTAATAAAAAGTTCTGCTTTAAAAACTTCAAATAAATGGGATAAAAACACAAAATCTAAAGAAAAAACTCATAAATATGCATGTTAAACACCTTTAAGAAAATAATCTTCCGTTGCAAGTTTTTGCTTTCATACAATATTAATCTGAACACGTATGTAATTGCTCCTTTTTAAAATATTCATAATCTTTTTAGTGTAAATTGTTTTTGCTATTATCAGAAACATAATCGCAATCATGATGTGACTCTCCCTTCATGAAACATATTATACTGAAAGTTTCAGTTCACACACACATACAGGAACATTACTTTAGTCTCTTGCAAGTTTTCGCAATCGAGAAATAAAAAGCCAGCATTAGAACTTTGTCTGAAGGTGTTCAAATGTGTTTCCTTAAGATAGTTTTTGTAATAAATGAACTAAAAACCGGCTGGCTGCGTCTTTGCTGCACGTCGTCAGCCACATTAATGTCGTCAACATTTAATATCAAAATGAAGCAATAACAATAAAGAAAATTGCAAAAGAACCGTTTTCATTTCATATTTTTTTTTTTAATAACACCATACGACATTTTTAGTGCTTGATCCAGTTTTGCTCTTAG
Organism: Tachina fera; assembly: GCA_905220375.1. Lineage (NCBI taxonomy): Eukaryota > Metazoa > Arthropoda > Insecta > Diptera > Tachinidae > Tachina > Tachina fera. The sequence continues at coordinate 92,984,704 of LR999967.1, read as the reverse complement.
TTTTCCTTGAATTGCAAGCAACAAAATTGAATTAATTTCTCTTCTCTTTTGCATATTTACACGTCCATTAATAAACGTTAACCATCAGACACTTTATTCATTATCTTGTTAAAGATTGATGCACATCTGTCAAATCTCCTGGAAATGAGCTTCTTAGGGTTGTATTAAATGCGTGAGCCTATTGCAACTTGGAGAAGTGGGCAAAGCCATATACGGCGCCTTTTCAAGTTTGTTTTTTAATTATTCATTTTGTTTTTTCAATTAAAAGTTTTTTTCTATCGAGCAGTTGTAATTAGTATGATAAATGTTTTAAGTAGTCTTAAAATTGATTTTCTTATTTCCATTCAGCTAATATTAGCAGAGTCCATCATGAGACAAATTGTGTAATAAAAAAAAAATATATCAAATATATTACTTTATATTATATCAAATATATTACTTTTCAATTTAGTAATCTAAACGTAATATCTACAGCCTTCTTTATAAAAAGTTATTAAGGCCTTATAAAGGGTTTTTGAAACAAGTTTTCATACATAATTTTTTTTATTAATCCTTTATTAAATCTTAAATATTTTTTTTATTTTAAATAAGCATGTTATAATTTTTAATATTTCATTTGAAGGAAAATATCAAAATTATGCGATGTAATAATTCAGTTCGCCGGCAAAAATAAAGTAAACAAAACTAAGGGAAAAGTGAAAAAATTCGGTGAAACATATTATTCATGATAAGGGGAATCAAAGAAAAAAAGAATTTCTAGGGAAAAATTTTTCATGATTGCAAATTTTGGGAAAGGGTGAAATATTTCGAGGGAAAAATATTCACCATAGGGGTGATTATTTATGATCGCAAGCAATCGATTTTTGTCAAAAAGGTAAGCTCAAAAGTTATGTCGCTTTAGCTTTTTTTATGACGGTCGGTTCTATATTTAGAGATGACCCTGTTGATGTTTGATATTGGCTAATTTTGTATACTTTTTTAGCCCTTTAATTCCTGAATTTTTCTCAAGAGCCCCCTTTGGAAAAATCAATATTGTTTGTCTTACTTTGCGTTATATAACTATGTAAGTTGTAAAGGTTAGAAATCTGTTGTCAGCTAGTTTTATTATTTTTTTTGTTTATTCATTTCCAAGGAAAATTCCATATTTCTGTCACGTGCGACAGCAAGCAGCTAAGCTTGTATTTCAGAACAACGTGACTAGAATTTTCTTACAACTTCACCTAATTTGAGCTGCTGACGCCCTTCACAAATATATAAAGAAATAAAAAAAAAATATTAGTATCCTTAGAAAAATCTAAAATATTTTTTAAGTGTCGCACGCGACAAAATATAGACATTTCTCCTAGAATGTATATATGTATCTAGTATAAAATTTATATAGTATGCGAGATATATAAATTTTTTAATGTAAATAATTTAGACGGTCGTTCGTTATACCGAGATTTGCCTATATGTACTTTTTATTTGGGTACTCAATAGTACTTGATATTTTTAACGTCTTTTTAAACTATAAATGTATTTTTTTTTTATTTAAGGAAAATTTTTTCTATTCCAGCTTTTAGTTCAATATTTTCAATTCGAATTTTTCATTAGGATACCTAAGCCAAATATTTTTATTCCTAATTTTTGGTCGCAGAGAATGAGGTTTTCCCCCTCTCCATCCATCTTATTTGAGATGCAAGTGTCGATAAAATCCTTGGCGGCACATTGTTTAGAAGGTCTGATGTTACCCTTTATTTAAACTTAAATATTTTTTTATATCAAATTTAGACTTTGACAGGCGAATTTGAGCCTCACAAAATTTTTGACTGCCTTATAGAAGTTTTTTCCAAAACTCTTTTTCTCATGAACATCATGCAAATCTTTAATACTTCGCGAGAAGAAAAATGCCTTCATATAGTTTTTTTCTTTATCTCAGATACAAGTAAGGTGTCGACAATATTTAAAATTCAATAACTTTAAGATACGAGATGGACAATATCAGTAACACGATAAAACATTCTATATAAAATATTCGATTTCTCTTTCATTTATGCCAGCATATACAATATGCAAAAGTGTGCAACACGTTATTTCAAACACATGTACATACATATTTACATACAAACATATCGCTCATTTCTTACAACAACGTCATAACTCAAAGATGGAGATTTTTTAGTTGTTGATGCAGAATTAATCCTATTATTCTTATTATTAATGTTGTCTAAAAGTTTCATAGAGTTTCTTGACAGAAAAATAACATTTTCTTTTGCCATTAAGTTTTGTGTGTGTAAATTAGAAACTTTAAACTACTTTTCTGGTAACCTAGTTTTTTTTAAGTTATCACGTTGTTTTAGTAAACGAGCGATATGTTTATGTATTTACAATGCTTAAACTTTACAGCTGAGTCCTAAATTATTTAGTCACAGTTGGTTATGAATGGCCCTGGATAACCTGCTGAAAGTTTAAACAAGGAATAATTATTTTAACACAGAGTTTTGTGAGTCTGGGTGTGTGTGTATGTCATTTTTGTTATTTAAACTGAAACAAATTGTAGGGATTCTTTTCATTGTGGGAATTCCAAAAGTCCCAGAACTATTTCTAGAAAGTGAATGTAAAGAAATGGCTAACATAGCTCTACACAGAAAAAAGTCCTGCCATAAACACGTTTAATTTAAAAGGAAAAAAATGTTGAAATTTTATTGAATTAAAAGTTTAATTGACTCAATAAAATTTGCAAATGATTTTTTTTTAATTGCACGTATTTATTGCAGGAATTTTTTTCTGTGTAGGGTATTAAGCAGATCAGATTCTGAACCTTAAAACTTTCATCATAGATTAGATTGGCAGGATGCTGAAAAGAGAAAGTAAATATTCATCTCACTAGGGTTCAATAAATAGGTCCTTTGTCTTGCCTGAAATAGAAAAGGAATAGTACAAGTTTAGATGTTGAAGTGATAGATGTAGAGAGAGAAGATAAGCTAAATTATTATTTTTTTATATTTAACAACTCTGCTATTGTGCGTTCTATTAAATTTTATAACATCGTTGCAGCGCCTCTGGTGTTAAGTAGGTGCACTATTTTAAGCTATGTAGCCATATTATTAGTTATTTGGCTTCCCCGTTGATTAATTCTACAAACATCGACGAAAATATTGAAAATATTTTAAAACACTGATATCCCTCAATTTCTTTGAATTACCTAAAACTTTTTAAAAATTAACACTTAACCTCATGCTAATACCTGAGATCATATAATAGATGCATTAAGATATCTTTGGCAATTCAATTGTTTTATAGACTGTAAAATTTTTATGGTATAACTCACATAAAGAAAAAGAGTGTAAAAGGCATTACAACTCCTGTAAAAAAAATTTAAATCCTGCTCTCTGTTTTTCCCTTCAAAATCGTGTTTGAAGAACCCTGTACAATTTTAATCCGTATGCATATGGGTATTTAATTGTACGTGCTTAAACATTTGTATGTTAATATAAGTTAAAACTATTTAAGACTTTATGCGCTGTACTATGATTAAATTTAGTTTTTTTTTCTTAACTCTATCAACTCTTAACAAAAAACATATCAGCCAACACTTGGTTACACTTACACTGTAAATTGTACAGTAAAAACTAGCAATAAAAGGAAAAGAAAAAAGGCCTTATAACAATATTAATAATTTAAAATATATCAGCAATGAGTGTAATGATTTATATAACAATGATTTTGCAAAGTAACATCCTTGTTCTTAACGTGTTGATATTAAATTTCAGCTAAATGCTGTAGTTTTACCGATTCTCCATATAAAAGTAGGGTGGTACATTTCTTTTTGAAAATAGAGTAACTTTAATCAATATAAAGCTGTGAACAATTATCTCTTTATGTCTAAAAGACTCTTCTTTACTATACTACATATTCAAACGACCTTAAGAAAATGCAACTCTGATCTAATGGAGTTTATGAAAGTTACCCGAAAAGGCTAACGACCCATTTAATCAGGGCTGCGTCAGCAAAATGGGCAAAAGAGTATTTTCAAGTTGGCCTGTATGTCAACGATAGGTGGAATGATTTTAAGATTACATTTTCCCTGCATTAATATCTTAATTGAAAAAATACAAATAATTGATTAAAAATTTAATTAAACTTTTTCTTAAAAAATTATTAAATAATTAATTAAAAATTTAATTGAGCCAATTAAACTTTTGTTTAAACATGTAATCAATTAATTAATTGTGCCAATTAAATTTTTTAATGTTTATTTGTATTTTTTTAACCACTTCAAAAAAAGGAAAAGGCTATCAACTCCTCGTAGGTATTACTTTTTTATGTGTAAGCATCTATACGCTAAGAGGTAAAAATCTTTTTTACAATACAATCACAAATTTTGAGTAAGATCGTAAAGAGTTATCAAATCGGTGTGAGCTATGTATGAGTGTATTAGTATAATCATTCGAACAAGAAGTACAGAGAAACTTAACAGCTGCATAGAAATACACTCAACCGAATCTTAAAGCATACCTTCAGGAGCAATGTTAATTTTAAAAGAAATTGCTTGTGAAGTGTAATAGTGTTGCCAGAGGGGATAATTTTGTTAAAAAGTTGAAAAATATAAAATAAATAAAATAAATATAAGCTTTTGAATAAAAGAGAGTTTTAAATGTCAAATATTTGTTTAAAAGATATATAGCAGTCTTTATAAAGAAATTATAATGTTATATTATAACATATCTGCATTACGTAGTGCTGCCTTACACTGAAGCTGGTGCACGACAATTGGGTAACAATCTCCATCTCATGCCAATTATTATGGGTGGAGATTTAATATAAATTTTGCAAAACCACAGTCGCAAGCTTTATCAAAATTTTTATTTGACGTTTTTTATTTGCATATGAGCAATTCTCCACAAACCCTCACAACTAATAATTGCACTACTATAGATGCAGTTTTCCATAGATTTTTAAATATAGTATAGTAAAAAATTTATATATCTTATTTTAGTTACCATAAGCCAATAGTAAAAAAAAATTATCATTACTAGATGTTTACACATCTACCCTTTGATCGGACTCACATTGCTATTTTTTAGGTATTATTACTTCATCTATTTTTTTGCCCCAGAATAGTTATGCTCCACCGACCGAACATTCTTAAAAAAAATCAGTAAGCTATGGAATGTCTATATTTTGAATGCCCTCTTTCTGAATCAAAAACGCGTTTCACGAGATTTATTATGGTTTCTGAGTTATTAAGCGTTCATTTTGCACCATATTGACTATTTTTAGTTTTAATAAGTATTGTTTTGCTGTAAAGGCCTCTGTTTGGCGATTGCGTCAAATTCTTCAGCCAAAAACGTACTGACTAAAGTTAACTTTTGTTTTGCTTCATTTCTGTAAGAAATTAATAATAATAAATAAAGGTGCCCAAAAAAAAATAGCAAAAACATCATCACCCAGTTGCAGCGGCTGATTACATGTTTAAATATAAGAGTATTAAACACTTACGGTCTAATTCATAAAAAATATTTTAGGTTTATCACAATTTCCCATAGAAATATGTCAAATAAGCGCTTAATAAACCTGAAATATTTTTTATGAATAAGGCAGTTAAATAAAATAAGAGAAACCTTAATTATGCATGCTTGAGTATAAGAGAATTTATTTAATTTTATTATTTATACTCGTATTAAATACACTTCAATTACTTGTTTTTCTTGTGTAAGTAAGTTCGGCGTCGGCTTCATGGTCGGCATTAAACAGTCGACTTATTTTTCTGGCCTGCAAGAAAATAAAATTTGATGCATTCACTTTCGTCACAACAACAAGACACCGCAGTAAACTCTACGTATGGAGCACAAAAAGCTACTTTTACAAAATAAACTAAGAAAAGTGGTGTATGCGGCACAAAGCGTATTTTTATTTTTACAATTAAGTAATACTAACTTCTAGCTTTATTTATAAAAGTTCATACAAATTTAAATTTTTCCTTTAGAACATGTGTTGCAAATAGAAAATAAATCCATCGGGTATATTTTGAGAAATCTTGATATAAACCTCTTACTGTCTTTTTTCTCCACGCCAACTTTGTGACATGTGGGCTAATCCAATTCTGAGAAAACGATTTTAGATTGATTGTAAAAATCCCTTTTTCGCCTGAGAGCGTTTAACTTTCAATTGGTCCCATTGTAAAATTTATTATTATAATTCACGTGATTCTACTTAGCCGATTTTTCAAAAATTTAACACACACTCTGAGTTCTAAAATAGACACAATATTAATTTAAAAAAAAATTGGTACAGTCATGCCCATTAAAATTAAATATTTTAGTTTAAGTAGTTCAACAATTTGTACAAATCTCAACATACAGCCTAAGCTCTGAAAAATACACAATCTTGCATTTCAGAAAATGGGCGGAGGCCCATTAAAATTTAATTTTAAATTTCACAGATTTTCAAAAAAGTTTTTTTGTTTGAAAGAGTTTACTTCCAGTTTGGTGCGATAAATTTTTTCCAACATGTTTTATTAGGTCTTTGCAGTGAAATCAATTTTTTTGTAAAATTATTTTTAAATAAAAATGTTATTTGGAAAATAAAAATTCCCTGTAGTTATAAGAAATATGAAAAAATATTTTAAGCAAATAAACTGGTCCGTAGTTGTCATTATCCACTGTAGTTAAATAAGTCCTTATGCATACAACTAGATATAAATTGTTAATACATCCACTTTAAAATACATACTTGCATGTTTTCAAAAATCGAATTAACTAACATGCCATCTACAACTGCAGAGTAGAGTGTCTTGTTTAAATCGCACTTTGTAAAGCCAATGAATGAATCTCCGCACCGGTTGCAGTCATCTTTCTGCGTTGTTCGCCATCTCACCTTCGTCATCATTTAAATCGTGGCCTGGACAATGAGAACAAACTTTTCTTCCATTTGTTGGTATAACATTTAGGTGTAAAAAGGGTTACTTTTTGTTAAAATTAATGTTTTGATTATCTTACATGAGCAGAGAATTGTAATGAACACAACATATATCATGATCAAATGAAACGTGATGATTATACATTTATTTTCATTTAGCACACTCCTATAAGAGCAGCAACATAAAGTACATTATTCTGGCTGCAAGTATTAATAAATATAAAACTCTTAAACAGCTTGGAATAAAATGCAGCACATGATAGTGCTTTCTTGGCTTCAACAAGATTGGCAAAAGGAGCAGAGATAATGTGAACTTGTATTAAAATAATATTACGCTCATAAACTAAAATAATTTATGATTTATTGTTCTGCACGGCATTTTGTGTCCAAATTTATTTAGGTCGTGTCAATTTAAAGAACGCAGTACATATTATACTTTTTTATTTCAAATGTTGCAACATTTAAAAATAAATTTTCGAATCATATATAAAATTAAAAAAAAAAATGTAATTTGCCGCTATATGCGTCAAGCATAAAGAAAAAATAGAAATTACATGAAATTTGAGTTCGTGCTGAACGCATCCTGTAACTAAAATACAAACACTTCATGTTTTTGCTATGTCGATTAACTATAATAATCGTACTGAGCAAAAGGAAACTTAAACCTCCAATTTAATGAGAATCAGTAGTGAGATTCAGTAACTTTTATCAATCTGACAATCGTGGTTTTTGTCTATACATTTTGTCGCTTAAAATAACGATTGTGTGATTCTGAAACTTATTTTTAACAATCACCCTTCTTCCCGTGGTCGACAGCAACGTCACTTTAACACAATACCAAAAAATTGGGGTTTGTTTACTCGCACTCGAGAAAAATTTTGTGCTACTGAAAATCTATTTCCGTTCTCAAAGGCCTGGAAAATAGCCCAGCCCTACCAGTTGTTTTTGACAGCGGGTACAGAAGCCCAAATTTTTTGGTATTGTGTTAAAGTGACAACGATGTCGATAACTGGAATAAGGGTAAATAGGACGCAGCTGATATTTTCTGTTGATTCTTGTCGATAAAATTAACAGCACATAAATTATTGCCGCTTAAATAACGACACAGCTGACATTAACCTACAACGAATATCGTTAAAAATTTTACTGAATATGAAATTCGATAAATTTTTGTTATAATTATTTTAACGATGCGATTATTGCTAAAAAAAGTTAGTAAATCACACTACTGATGTAAAAACTTTTTTAAAAATATTTAAAAAATTTTTTGTATATGGGTTTTTTAGTCTTAGCGTTTTTTATAATTTTAGCGATTTTTTTTCAGCTTTTGGCTTTTTTTTTCGAATATTTTTAGTTTTTTTAAACAGAAATAATTTCTTATTTGGGCTTAAATTCAGTAGTTTCAATTCTTATTGAATGAAATATTTTTATTAATTAATGTGAGTTTCTAAGGAAGAGAAGAAAAATTAAACTAGACTTTATTAGCTGGTGGAAATGCCAATATTTTTTTTTGCAGCCACTCACTTCATCAATACCCTAGTCTGTCTACTTGGGTAGAGATTGTTATTAACATCAGCTATTTAACATAAATTTTTAATGAAAGGGAATATGAGAAATGATTGTTGTGTATGCAATTATTGAGTTACCTTTGATAAATACATTTATAAGTATCACTATTCGTTTTCTGTTCTATCAACCGCTTTTTCATTTTTCTATTTAGGTTAGCAAGAAAATATATCACTCTGTGTAAGTATTTAAAAAAAAACGAAGAAAGATCTATTTTTTTCAAAAATTTTATTAAAATTGCGTATTGCGTAATTGACTTCATTGTGCTTTTCATATCAAAATTTCATAGTAAGTTTTTTTTTCTAATTAATTTAATTTTTTTTCTAATTTTTCTATAAGCAGAATAGTGAACCAAGGTTGGTAAAAAAAGCCAAAATTTAATTTTTTTTCTAATATTTCTTAAACTGTAATTTTAAAACCATAAATGTTTTTTTTATTTTTTGGATAGAAAATTCCACTTACAAAAAATCTTTTTTATTAGATCAAAAACATTAGGTTAGCGTGGGTTTGAATTTTTCATTAAATCGAGGTTGCCCACTTTGGGGCTTTGTGGCTCTGCTGCCTTTGGTATATATATATATATATATATATATATATATATATATATATATATATATATATATATGTTGTCCAAGACCTAGGCTCGTCGACACCCCTTTAAGTGCTGTATGAAATTTCATAACAATCGGACGGGTCGTTTAGAAACTGTAGCACTAATTCCATTTTTTTTTACGATATCCCTCACTATGCCTCGTCTTTAAAATACATACGATTTGTCTCAATTTGGGATCCTGTGCTGGCCTCTTCTTTCGTAATATAAGATTTAAATTTAAAATATAAACTCAACTACAATTTTAAAAAATTGAATATTAATTTTTCTCTCTGTTATGAATTTATATCCCACTTAGCGTCACCAAATTTTAGAGGATTTATTGTAAATTTTTTTTAGCTTTGATACAAAACTAACTTGATATGTTAGCAAAAACAATCTTATGGCCTGTTTCCCACTTGCGAAAGAAAACGTTCGACTTACAATTTATATTGAAAACAACAATAGAATTAAAAAATTTCTTTTTGTTTTCAATATAAATTCAAGTCAAACGTTTTCCTTCACAGGTGGGAAACAGAATTAATTAATCAAACTTTATTTTTGCATCTTTCACAGACTGCTGGAATGTCTGTTTCGGTGTTCAGTATTAAAGAAAAAAAACTTTGTGGGTACGATTATTAGCATTATTGGCTAATATAGGCTTGGTTTGTAATATAATCGTACTTAAGTCTTGTTAAAGCTTAAAAAGCTTTTGAGTACATAATGTCAACGTCATTAATTAGTGAATAAAATTATTAACAATCTGTTACTAAAAATGTATATAAAAATATATACCTAGATAAAAGCTCTTTAATATTAATATGGGCATTTTCGTTATGTAGAATGTGACCATTGGACACATTTAAAGTAAAAAAGGTCAACATAAAATTAAATATTTTTGACAACAAGTGTATAGCTCTAAGTAATCCCTTTAAGTGATGCTTAGTTTGAGCAATTTTTCTTTTTTTACCAAAACATCAGTTCGCATGTGACTAAAATGCGGATTTCAGCGAAACCTGAAGTAATATTTTACTGTGACTAATTTTAGAATGTCGTGCACTGGTGTTTCTATAATATTTCTTTGAATTTACCCAAAAATCGTATTTTAAAGTTAAATTTTAATCACAGTCGCACGTGACGTATCATGATATTTTTTCATCATGATGATTAATATTATAACTGTTGCTCTTTCTACTAATTTATAAATATACAAGCTTAGTATTTTGCCGTTTTTTTTTTCATAGTAGATGAGGTTTTACAAAGGTGGGTTACTAACCCAACGCGCCAACCAATTTTTTATCGTCTTTGTAAATGAACGCGCACCACATTTTAGCTCACTGTCTTTAACGGTTGTTATAGGTGTCTACTGCAGGTGTGGACTGAACTCCACGGGGAGGTAAATGTCCACATTTGAGATGAAGAAGGATCAAGATTGGTCTGGGATTTGTCGTATTAAAAGAAATCAGAGCCATCACTTGATATCCAGCATTCTTTAGACTACCCGAAATCTAACAAATGGTATTAGGGTTATTTTTTTCTACAGCCAACATTTTAAATTTTTTCTTAGCATACCGCATTCTTTCCTTGTGTTTAATTAATGGCTCTCTAATAATATTTTATTTTTCTTTAATATTTCTCTTCACCTTTCTTTGATTTTTCGATCATCTGTATTTCAATTATTTAACGTTATGTAAATTTTTTCTTATGCAAGAATTTTTTTTTTTTGATGTGTGAATATCTATAAGTTAGAGGGTAAATAGTTTTTTTTTCACAATACAATCACAAATTTTGAATAAGATCGTAAAGCGTTATGAAATCGGTGTGAGCTATGTATGAGTGTATTAGTATAATCATTCGAACAAGAAGTACAGAGAAACTTAACAGCTGCATAGAAATACACTCAACCGAATTTTAAAGTATACTTTCAGGAGCAATGTTAATTTTAATACAAATTGCTTGTGAAGTGCAATAGTGTTGCCAGTGGGGATAATTTTGTTAAAAAATTGAAAAATATAAAATAAATAAAATAAATATAAGCTTTTAAATAAAAGAGCGTTTTAAATGTCAAATATTTGTTTAAAAGATATACAGCAATCTTTATAAAAAATGTATAATATTATATTATAACATATCTGCATTACGTACTGTTGCCTTACACTGAAGCTGGTACACGAAAATTGGGTAAGAATCTCCATCTCATGCCAATTATTATGGGTGGAGATTTTTATACAAATTTTGCAAACTCGTAGTTGCAAGCTTTATCAAAATTTTTATTTGATGTTTTTCATTTGAATATGAGCAATTCTCCACAAACCCCTACAACTAATAATTCCAATACTATAGATGCAGTTTTTCATAAATTTTTAAATACAGTAGAGTCAAAAATTTATATATCTTATTTTAGTTACCATAAAGCAATATTAAAACAAATACATTACTAGATGTTTACACATCTTCCCTGTGATCGTATTCACATTGTTTTTTTTTTTTTAATTTTACACTTGCGATCTCGTACTTGAACAACTTTATATAGGTACTACGATGTCAAATCTTTGTATTGCTTAGCAATTTTTTTTAATTGTATTAAATATCTCTCTTTGTACTGAATATTTGATGAGGTTTCTGCATGTACTTTCAATGCCTTGACAACAAATTTTGACATCGAATTGTGCGATTTTGCAAAGCAGAAATTTGTAGTTATTTAAAATTGCATAGCTTCTTGTGAATTTTTTGGTTGGCTCTTGTTACTCAAATGCTCTTGTTATGCAAACAAAAATCTTTCCTTTTGTGACTTTGCCTTCAAATATCTCGAAATGGATGATTATGTATAAAATGCAAAACATTCTTGCATTGGCTACATTTTATGGTTTCTTTCTCTATGACAATATGATAAAAAAAAGTGTTTTCAAGAACCTTAAATTTTTTGGTGCAGGAGGACCTTTCGGTGTAAATGCCCATATTAAAGATTTGATTAAAACAAATAGCTTTCAAAAATACTTCTAAGTCTTACTCCTCATGTGGGGAGAGGTATAGGCAAACAAAAATTAAAATAAATATCTTATAACTTTCTGCATAAATCATAAAACCAAAATTCCTCTAAAATTGTCTTTGTATTTACAAAGTGACCGTATGTCCCGAAATACTCGCATCCCAAATTGTTTGTACGTGTTGACCATAAAAGTAATAATTTATTTATTTAAACACACAAACAACATACATTCATGATGACCACACCGGAAGGAAGAGACAGTGTTTGCCTAAAACTCAAGTACATTAACAAATATTCAAAGAAATCACAGCATACATTTAGGCATTCCTTTTAATAAAAGAAGACTGACTATTTTGTAACGCCATTAACATTTATGAGAACCAATAAAAAAAACACCCACATTCAAAATGCACTCTTGTGTGTGTGCGTATGTGTTTCAAATTCAAATGTTTACATACATGGACACACACACATAGCAAAATTAATAGTAAACAGGAGTGGGTATGTATGTGCTTTATATATTCAATGCAATAATAATGATAATAACAATTTATTTTTTTTTGTGTGGCCATAATAGTTAATACCCATTTTATGCGTATTATTAACATAATAAAAAATACATGAGCTTATCCCAGGGTTCATGAATGCACGAATAAATATGCTATAAATATGCATATAAATATAATATTTGAATTGGATTTTGCTTTAGATTTTTTCTTTATTCTTGGTTAAAGTTGTTGGGAGTAAAGGTGGCAGGTTCTTCCATCAGTTATAATACATATTTCTTTTATAGTAATTTTTTTGTAATGAAAGCGTTTATGTTGCACAAATAAATTTGTTGCACAATGTGTTGATAATTCTTATGATATGTTGTAATTCTACTGACATGTGTGCAGGAAAGCTTTAAAGTTTCATAAACGTGCGAGAAACATTAAATATTAAACCTCAATATAAAAATATTTTATTAGTTTTATTTTAGGCATTAGTAAAGTAATACGTACATAAATGCTAAATATATTAAACCAGCTGTTTGGTGGTGCTGTTATTGAATAATACAACTCAAACTCTCGCCAGCTCAGCTCATAGTCATATTTTCTATACCTACAAGCGATTTTTAATTTACAACATGTTTTTCGAAAACATAAGCCCTTTCGTTTTTATGTTTCGTTTATAAACAATAACGTTTAAAATTTGCTTTTTATAAAACATTTTCAAAAGCTTTCGTTTTTTTCATAAAAAGAGCTTTTTAGGTATAACCAAAATATCACACTCACAAAATTATTGCTGTGACGGAATAAAGAAAGTAAAATCTATTAACAAAAATTTCAATAAAAAATTTAAATAAGATTAATTTCAAATTCATTTTAAATTTTATGAACAAGGGTTAAGCAACCCCCAACTAAAAAAGGGGTGTTATAAGTTTGTAGTGTGTGTCTTTGTGTCTGTGTATCTCTGCATCTGTGTGTATGTCCGTGTGCACGTAGCGACCAAAGGGCTGGACCGATTTTGATTTAGTTTTTTCTGTTTGAAAGGTGACTCGATCGAGAAGGCTCTTAGCAATGTTTTAAGAAAATCAGTCTAGCCATTTGGAAGATATCGCATCTTCTCTAGATATATTCGGGATTTTTAAAATTTTTAATTTTTGTTATATTTTTAATTGATTCGAGCATTCATTTGGAAAATTATACATAGCTTAATATAGATTGTCATTGTATTTTGTATTTTCCGTTTTTATTAGAACTATTATTTTTTATTTAACTCATACTTTATTTTGACTCAGTGCAAAAAATTTTTGTGATGTGTTTGACAATTAAATTATGGAGAATAATGTAAATATTATTTTGTTATACTGAATTTGATAACAGAAATATTACAGAAACAAGATAAGTTTTTTTCTTTATATAGTCGAGATTAGTTCTTGTAAAAGTTGAGTTAATCCGATTACAGAAAACCCCATATGTGCAAAAAAAAACTAATGTATGCTTCAAGTGTTCGTTAAAACCGGGTTTTGTATGGACATTTTGATTTACCGTGCACTTCAAGCACCCGTAATTTTTTTTTGCACAGCGGAGTAAGTCTTTCACATTTTCTCGTTTATTTATTTATTTTTGTAAGTTAAAGTGAGAAATAAAGAAAAAATATTTCTTAGAGCTTTAAGTCTGTTAACATTTCAACATTAAAAATTAAATAGGATTTTCGTTAAAGTCAAATGAAAAATATGTAGACCGAATCTTAATTCATTTAACATAAAAAATTTTATAAGTGTAGAAAACTGAAAGCTCTTTTGTTGTCACTCATATGAAGATAAATAAATGTTTTAAAAACGTAAACACAGTTTTGTTCGTTATTTTAAAGAACGTATACACTTATTCATTTTCGAAAAACCGGCTGTTAATATGTATTTTTTATTTATTTATTTAAATTAAAAGAAACCTTCAACAAAAATTGCAATAATTCATTGTATTTTATTTATTAAATGTTAAATAATAACTGAATTGGACGAGCATAGAAACAAAAACCTTCTACCATTATATTGAAACAGGAATTGAACGACCCATGCAATGAAACCCTTGCACTCCACCCACTAAGCTACCGGGATAAATTCAATATTTTTTTTAGTTGTGTGTGGCCTGAGATGAGCGCGACCCTGCAGGAAATGCGAATAGTTAAATTGTAGCGATTTACTAGGGACATTGACAGTAGTACTACTGACCAGGTGTACATCAGCCAATGGAATCATCTATTGACATTTAACATTAGCTTGTCATTGAAAATCTAACACTAGACTGTAGCACTGCAGAGTAAGTAGTTTTTTTGGTACCACATGGAGACATTGGCACCAAAGATTCAGTAGTAAATTTAAGGCGCTCGATGTCAATAGTAAAATAGTAGTGATTTACTAGTGACAGTGTCAATAGTACTTCTGACTATGTAGGTGTACCCAGCCAATGTAATCGCGTATTGACATATAACATAGGGTTGTCATTGAAAATCTACCAGTAGATCTTAGAACTATTATTTTCCTACCATATGGAGACATTTGAACCAAAAATTCTCTAACACATGTTAGTGATTCTCATCCACAATTTTATAAGAATTGGTGCCACAAACTTGAAACACATTCATACATATGTAATTTTTTAACATTATTGCACAAAATAATAAAAAAGAAAAGCAAACTATTGACGCTTTCGTTGACAATGTCACCAGAAATACACTAGACATATGGTTCTGGGCTGACTAGAGGGAATTGACTCGAAAATTATAACGAGACTCTTTCCCAAGTGAAAAAGACTGGTAGGAGTTTTAGGGCTTAGTTAAAAGCAGCCCAGTAATTTTTACACGGCGTCGTCCTGGAAAAGACTTTACTTACCATTATATAGATAGTCTTAATAAATGTAATACTGACCTTAAAGCTTAATTACCAGTGTTTCTGAACATTTTGAAGTGACTTACGTGTCGTGTATCGTCGTTTCAACCAACACGATTCGCAATTTTTTGTATCATTCACATTTCCATCTCTTTATAGATGTGTTTTTTAAGCCTGATAGCTGACTGTGAACCGAACTAATATACTGTCCTCCATGAATATATTGGCGCTTGAAAAACGCTACCAAATTCTTCAGATTAGCCTTGGAAATCAAGCAAAAGAGAACGAAGCTGATACTGATTTGTCAGCTACCATTAATGTCAAAGGCAGCCACATATTCTAACATTTATTTTAAAAAAGGAGAAATTAAAATAAACTGGCCTTGCCGAAGCCTCACCCGAAGTTAACTTCAGAGGTCGGTGTTGGCCGCGACTCATTTAAAAATTTCCAGCGGTGGCTGTTAGCCAACTCAAAGTAAATCGGCTTCGTTCTCTGTCAGCCACCAATTTGCCCAATTTATAGACGATGATTTATCGCAAAATTGAGTACAACGATGAAGATAATTTTTGGCTTAAGGAGTTTTCTTAATAAATAAAATGGTCACATGTTGAGTACAACCAATACACAACATTGCAACCAGGACCTTATTTCTGCAAACATGAAGCCACACCATGACGAATGATTTCTTGTTTTAAAATTGATGTGGTTTAAATAGAATGACACTATGTTCCATAAAGCTACCGTAACGATTGACTTAGTAAATTTTTTTTTTAAAACAAACACAAATCACTGGCCTATACTGATTAACCAGCAACAGTTGGCGCCTTGGAGTTCAAAATTATTCGTATTACTCGTAATAAAAACGGGCTACAATAGGGCAGTGGAAAAATGGCTCAAAATTGGATGCCCAGAACACGGCTCGTTAAAAATGTCATGTATTGACCTTTGAAATAAATAAGGACCTTGTATCAAATAAATACACTTCGGTATTTTTGAGCCAATTTACAACATGTTTTGTTAAGTCATTTGGCCATAATGTTTTAAATTATTTTAATATAATTGTTTTTGCTGTGAATCAAAAGTTGTGGCACATTATGACCAGAACAAATTTTTCGTTGCACGAGATATCAAAATATCATCTAGGTTGCCAAAAAAAATTGTATTTTATGCCAAGGTGGGCTAAAAATTTTTATGTCAATAATTTAAGAAATGGTATAAAAAAACTTGCCTTGAATACTCGTATGACATGTGACACAATAGAACAAGTTTGTTTAATTTTATTATTTGTTTTTTTTTGCAATATAACGTTCTATCGGGCTTAAAAAACTGATTCAGTGAAATTTAGTAGTTTTTCAGGAGAGCACTTTAAAGCTTTAAGTGATTTTTTTTAGTATTCCAATTTTTATAAAAGATGTTACTTCCTTGCAGACTCATATTAGTTGAAGGGCTTTAAACCCAAGTTTGCAATATATTAGATCGAAGGTTAAGTTAAGTTTTTATTCCAAAAGAAATCGTCCATATTTTGTAATAAGACAAACAAAACTTATTTAATTAAGAATTAATGAATACACAATAGGATAACTCCTCACACAGAAATTTGAAAAGTCATAAAAAGTTCTTGCTTAAATAAATTGTAGCTCTTTATTTAATAAATTTTCATTAAAATTCATAAATTTAATAAAGCCCAAAAGTTGTTTAAGCGAAATCATTAAAACAAACCAAGAAATGAGCAAAACTGACAGGAATTTATTTAATAATAATAATAATAATGTTGTCAAGTCAACAGTGCAACAAAGCAACGGCAGCAGCAGCAGCAACAGCAACAAAAGATAATTTAGTTACATGTTGTTGTAAATTTTAATTTAATTTTTTAACAACATTCCATCATGTAACGAGAAAATATGTATCGACAGAATGTTGGAATTTACCAGACACCCAGCGAGCAAACACAAGTTCAATCTAAATTTCAGAAGAAAAAATTACACAAAAAATAAGAACAATACGTTTTGTTGCACTCAAATATACATATAATGTATAAGAGTTCTTGCACAGTAGAAAAACTGCCTAGTAGAATCAAGAAGATTTTCTTTATGAAACGTTTTTAAGCAGAAAGAAGCGAAGATTTTTTCATAGAGATTCCTTATTGTTTTTATGTGGTAAATATTATTAATTTTATCAAGAAGAAAATCACATAAAATCAAGAAGAAATCTTATTATTCACAACTTTTTTTACTCAATTTCCGTTATTTTTGCCACAAAAAATAAACAATCCATAGAGAAAATCTTCTTGATTCTATTAGGTTTTCTTATAAATTATAAACTATAGGGATTTCTTATTAATTTTATTGGGTTGCCTTATTGATTTTTTTTAATAAGATATTCCTTATTGTTTTCATTAGGTTCCTATATGATTATCTGTTAATTTTTTTAATAAGGAAATCTTCTTGATTTTATTAGGTTTCTTGTTATTTCATATCTATAAATAAACATAGAGACAATTTATTTCATGATATTTTTTATTATTGTATAATCATGTTTGTACAGGGTGTTTTTTTAGAGGTATAGAACTTCGAATTAAAATCAAACACATGAAAATCGTTTTAATGTCCATCAATTTGGCTTTATTGGAATGATAATTTTATGCCATTAATGTTTAAATATGATTTCGGGCATGTGGCCGCCGCGGCTGGCTCGAATAAAGCCAATTCTACAGGTCCAATTTTCAACCACTTTTTCGAGCATATGGGGCCGTATGTTGGCAATAACGCCACGAATGTTGGCTTCCAAGTCCCCTAACGTTTCTGGTTTGTTGGCGTAGACGAGCGACTTCACATATCCCCAAAGAAAATAGTCCAATGGTGTCAAATCACACGATCTTGGTGGCCAATTGACAGGTCCATTCCGCGAAATTATGCGCTCATCGAATGTTTCCTTCAATAAATCGATTGTGACGTGCGCTGTGTGGCATGTAGCGCCGTCTTGTTGGAACCACAACTCATCCACATTCATGCCATCCAATTCGGGAACAAAATAGTCGGTTATCATGGCTCTATACCGGTCTCCGGGGGCGAATCGATTCATTCGGGTCATCTTCAACACTTTGCTCTACAGCGGCAATTGTTTCTTCGGTGCGCACTGTTCGACGTCTCTGCGTATGGGTATTATCACATAGAGTAAACGATCCAAGGTTAACCGAATTAATTGCTCTGATGGACGATTATGTCGACCATAAAATGGACGGAGCTTGCGGTAAACTTCGCGAACTGAACCATTATTTTCGAAATAAATTTGCACGATTTGCAAGCGTTGTTCTTTTGTCAACCTGTTCATGATGAAATGGCAAACCAAACTAAATATTAATCACTTGACAGCTGACAAAATGGCCGCCAGTTAAAAAAGTGATGCCAACTTAAAGTTCTATACCTCAATAAAAAACACCCAATACAATAATTTCAGTGCGTATTCAGGCTTCTTGTTAGCATATTGGTTAGAGCTCTTGTCTATCATTTAGAAGGTTGCTAGTTCAATACTTGTCTCCTCCCAAGTAATAAATATGTATGTATGGTGAGTTAGTTAATTAAGAATATAATATAATATATATGTATGTATAAATAAATAACATCTAAATATACTACATACATACAAATATCGTACAGAATTTAAATGAAAATACACCAGTACAAAAAATAAAGATAAAACAATATTTTTTATTTTTTATTAGGTTGCCTAATAAAATCAAGAAGAAAACCTTTTTGAAAAATCAATAAGATAACCTAATAAAAACTAGAAGATTTCTTCTTGATTTTTTTAAAAAGGTTTTCCTTATTATTAATTATTTACTGAAAAAAAACCATAGAGATATCTTATTAATTTTGTTCTATTTTATGAGGTATTATTAGGCACTGTTTTCTTTGTGTGTGGTATTTAAATTCGACCGTATTTATTAATCATCCTTAATTTATTACTCATCCTTATTGGAGTTGTCAACGCCGACATCAACATTGTCAACTACTGCACTAAAAAAATGGTGCTTATCTATTTGCTGTCGATAAAAATTTTGGACTATTGACAGTCTATTTCTTTTCCCCAAGGTATCGGGAATAATAAGAGCCCATCAATAGCAACCAGCTGTTTTTGAAAACGGGAAGACTAGGCCCATTTTTTTTGGGGTACTGTATTGATGAGACGTCAGTGTTGACACATAGAATAAGATTGATTATGTCCTCTTTAAATTCTGAAAACTCCCAAGATATTTAAAAAATATATTTTTCGAAAAATAGCGCTTAAAAAAATAGACAATAGTCCTTTTTTGTTAGAAACTATTTTTGATTCTTTGTTTGGTTTCATTTAGGCTAAAATTTGTATTTTGAGGAAGTGAAATTTTAAAAAAACAAATATAGTTACAAATACTGTGACAAATACAAGCAGAACGGAACAACATGCTGTTTTCGAAGGTTGCTATACCTTCATCATCAGCGTTTTTGTGTTTAGTGCACTGTGTGTGGTGTCAGTCAATGAAAATTTCAGGTGTATTGTAACGACACGTTTCCGCTGGTTGCCGGGATAGCTTCGGGGGTGTCCAGGGAACGTGTGTAGTTGCATTAAAGGGAATGTACACTATATTCTTTATTCCACTTAATAGTTATTTATTTTTCTCATTTACAAAAGTTTTATCTGGAACGGTTGACCTTCCACGTGACGATATGTAGGGCGTCCGCGTATCAACCAGCGAGTAATCAGCCAGTTCCACGGAATTGATAACTCCTTATGAATACACGGTCACCAAGTGGGATACTTCTGAGGGATTGGTTCCCCTCCCGAAGTATCTTGATGGAACAGTACCAAACTAGCACTGGTGTTTGTAGGGGTTGAAAACCTCAAACAAATGCCCAGTCACCAGTGTGCTACCTAGCAGGAGTATTTGTAGGGGTTGATAACCACCAACAAATGTCCCGCCACCAAGTAGTGTACCTCCGAGGGATTGATTCCCCTGATGAAAAGGAGCCAACGGTCGAACCAACCTAGCTGGGGTATTTGTAAGGATTGATAACCACAAACAAATGCCTTCTAAGTCACACGACACCACAAGCACAAGTGCAGAGCAAAATATTAATTGTAAGGATTGATAACCACGAACAATTAAATTTGTAATCAAAGCTCAAATTTTCCATCTCTAACTTACAAACGTATTACGATTGTTGTTTTTTATTACTATAGATCAGCTACGTCCAAGCAAAATATGCACAAAGTGTGAGCTTTTGCAAAAAGGCTTTGTGCTCTTACATCCAAAAGAGCACAACAGCCAATCAGGTCTCTTCAAGAACAAATTGTAAGAGCTTTTAATGATGTTCATCTCAAATACAAATATCAGAATATGCATTTTTGAAGGTAGCTGCTGATAAAAACTCATTAAAAGAAAAAAGTCATAGTGCATTATGTTACTCCCCAAACTAATTTCTTGAACTGAAATTTTTTTGAAAAGTGATTGAAAATATCATGTGATATCGGGTGATAAAACCCATGACATCCTTGTGCTTGTTGGTTAGTTTTTTTTTTGCTCTTCCATTCTTTTTCAAATTAACAAGGAGTAGAAATTGAAATGGGAAAAATGCAAATCAGCTCTTGATGAAGATGATGATGATAAAGAACAACAAAATAAATTAGATAAATAACTTTACTTGTATTATAATGTTCAATAAACAAGGATAACAAAAGAATATTGATACAGTTCAAAGCAAACGATTGTAAGGATGTGCGAGCACTAAAATGTTATAAAACGAACAAATATATAAACGAAAGAAGAAAAATATTTATGATGATAGAAGGAAGGTATTTATAACGTTGGAAGAAAATACTTACGTAGAGTAATTTTTTTTAAATATTTTTACTTTAAGTAGATTAAAAGTTAGGAAAATGCAATACGTAAATTTGAAGTTGGAATTCTAAAGTAAATAAAAAAATTTTTCATATTTTTTTTTATTTCGCTAGATGGTTTAATCAAATTGTAAACTGACAAAATCAAGGTATTTTTGGGTAAATCCTAAAAACATTTAAAATAGTAATATTTTAAATATTGGAAAGAAAGAAAACATTTAAGAAGCTTCATCCCACAAATTTTGTTTGTTAGTTTTACTGTAAATACAATTTGTTTTTAGCCGACTTAAAAAAAAAAGGAGGAGGTTAACAATTCGTTTCTATTGCTTTTTTTAGTAGAAGTGAGTCTAACCAATTTAATTTTTTTGACTGCCAATTTCTCTAATAGGAAATAAAAGGAGAGGAGTTTGTAAGCAAGAAACGTTGGTATTTTGTATGGAAAAAAGAAAATTTTCTCGTAAGCAAACTGTTTATCTTTTTCTCCGACAAGAGGGAATATACATTGTGGTTGTAATATTTATAAATATTATAAAGAAAGGAATCATTGAGGTAGGTTGATCTAACAATTCTTAAATGTTAATTTTACTGTAGAAAAGAACAGAATAGGGGAAAGACACCTGATGGATCTTTTAATTAAATTAAATCAATCTCTGTATGACTTTCCACACACAGATATTGCAGAAGCCCGCCTAATATCATCTGAAAATAGAAACTCAGAATGAAAAATATGCCTTCTGCTGTTATATAAGACGATACACTAACAAATAATATGTGCCGTAGTCTCGCCCTCTTCCAAGCATAAACAACACAAAGCTAAACGAACTTGATTATCTTTTCACAGCGGATAGTTCAGTTTAAAGTGATCAGAAAGAAGACCAGTAACCAGCCGTAAATTATTCCTGTTGAGGTTCAGGATGCCATTATATGTAAATCAATGCTTTGGCCTGCCTTAAACCTGAAGAAGTCAGCCACATTCCCTTAGCGGTTGAAGTGTCATATTCTTTGATCAATGGTGTTACAGTCGACCGCTTTAAGCCACAAAACGGTTCTAGGCCCATAAATGAAGCAGCAAAAGACCTCTGGACCATTTCACTGTAAATAAAAGTTTTTTTTTCCAAGTCAATCGTGAGGTGAATCTAACCAATTTCATTCTATTTTACTGCCAATCTAGATTGTAGTTGCGTTGCGGCTGAACAATGGAATTTACTATTTGCTTCGTTAAAAAATAAGAATTAACGAGGGTTATTCTAACCAAATTGAATTGTTAATTTTAGTGTGAATATAAGTTGTTGTTGCTATTCGGTTTAACAAACTATAGTTTTTGGTTAATCTAACTAATTTATGTTGTTGCTGTTTCCTTTGTTGATCTAAGGAGAGAAATAACATAATCAAAGCCAGGACAAAAGTAACGAATGTTATTCTTATCAATTTGAGTTATTAATCTTAGTGTGAATAAAAGTTGTTGTTGCTATTCCATTGAACAAACAATTTTTGCTGGTTAATGTAATTAATTAATGTTGTTACGGTTTTTATTGATCTCACGGACCTACAAAAATCACAAAATTTAACCAAAAGAAACGAGGGTTATTCATACAAATTTCAGTTAATTAAATTTACTGTAAATAAAAGTTAGACAAAACTATTTTTGCTGGTTAATCGAACCAACTTATGATGCTCATTGTTCATATCGTTAATTTACAGTTTATAACCGGTGGTCTTTCAGCGGTTATGATTCGGAACATTTTGTACACACAGAAGAATTTCAACATAAAATCTCAAGGTTAATCTAATATTTTTTATGATTTATAGTAATTGTCAAAGAAAATTTTTCCTTTTGAAATAACTTTATTTCACGTTGAATTAACATTTACGTACTGTTAAAATCAAAATGAAGAATCATGTTGAATCAAAGTTATTTCAAGTTAGATCAACATGAATTTAGTTTAATGTAGTTATTGTATTTTATTAATTACACTGTACAACAAAATAACATTTTTTGGCTGTCCTTTAGATAAAATTACGCGGACTATATGGATTTCGATGCGTTAAATTCAAATCTGCTTTCAGTTTTTCTCTATCACGTAGAGATTTTTTTTATGGGCGTGGCTAATTTTGCCCCCTAAATTAGTCGGCCATACTAATATATTTTACTATAACTCGAAACCCGCTATTTCGATTTTAATAAATAATAAACCAAAAGACGCGCCACAAAATTTTGTTAAAAAAAATTAATAATCATTTTTTACCTATCTTTTATGGTTTCGGAGTTATTCAGAATTTAAAAAAGAAAAATTTTTTTTTTATGCAAAAATCGCGTAATTTTTTTACATGAAAATTGCAATAAAAAAATCAGAAACTCAATAGTTTTATATTTTTTACATTTTTCTTAAAACCACGTATCCTAGGAATAAAACAAGCTATAAAACGTGAAAATCCAGCAATAAATCTTGATTTTATTCGCAATTTAAAGCAGGTACCTAAAAATGGAAAAATGTGTGTAATGCATTAAATGCTGATCCAATGTTTTTTTATTTCAGCTGCTAATAATTTCTCAATAACTCCGAGTATTCAGAAATTATTGGCGAAATAAATCATTTTGGTTTAATATTAATTTTTTTTAGCTCTCAAAATATAATGAAAAACTTTTAGTCGCAAATATTTTTCACTTTATGTATTATTATGTATGCTGTCAATAAACTAAGCTAGAAGCGCTAAGTATGTATATTCAGTTTTAAGAAAAAGTGTTAGCTTGAACTACAACACTTAACTATTTGAAATAAAACACCATTTTTTTAAGAAAAATATTTGTACTTTAAAAACGTTTTAAAATTAAAAAGTGTCTTGTTATTTACTAATTGACATTTTTATTCCTATTCATATCTTCAATTAAGTTTCTCGTCGAATGGACCAACAAAAATCTGCAAGCATTACTTCTAATGATTTTCCATTGTAACGCTTTTCTATATATATCATGTCTTGATGAAACCTTTCACCATGTTCATCTGATACGGCACCAAGATTTTCGGGGAAAAAATCCAAGTGCGAGTTTAAAAAATGAATTTTAAGCGACATATGGCATTTTAGAGCCTCATAGGCAGAAAGCAGTTCTTGAATGATTTCATGGTAGTTTTCACTTTTTTTATTTCCCAAAAAATTGTTACACACATTCACAAAAGCCGTCCATGCTCTTTCTTCCACGCCGTTCAACTTCGTCTTAAAGACTGCGTCCTTCATAAGCTCTCGTATTTGTGGACCAACGAAAATTCCTTCTTTTATTTTTGCATCACTGATTCGAGGAAATTTGCTCTTAAGATATAGAAAGCCATCACCATCCTTGTTCATTGCTTTAACAAAGTTTTTTATTAGGCCTAGCTTTATATGAAGAGGTGGTAAGATAATTTTTTCCTTCTGAACTAGAGGTTCTTCTGAAACATTTTTTTCTCCTGGAATAAAATTTACTCTCTTTGGCCAACTTTTAACTTTATAGTGATTTTCTTTTGAGCGACTATCCCATTCACATAAAAAGCAACAGAATTTGGTATATCCACATTGCAATCCATTTAACATTGCTACAACTTTCAAATCAGCACAAATGCTGTGTGTGTATTTAATTTTGTTAAGTAACACTTTCATATTATAATAGTTTTCTTTCATGTTTCTTGAATACGCTAGTGGGACTGATGGATATTTGTTGCCATTGTGAAGCAAAACTGCTTTCAAACTCGTCTTTGATGAATCAATAAAAAGTCGCCATTCTTCAGATTTATCACTGAACGAAAGTTCTCGCAGAAGACCATCAGCATTATTACAAAATATTAAATCCCTGTCTTTGCTGAAGTATTTCAAATATTCTTCTTCTCTGTTTCGAAAGTATGTGACTTTCACGTCTTTATCTACCAGATTCCATTGCTTCAATCTGGATGCAAGAAGTTCTGCCTTTGTTTTTGAAAGTCCTAAATCACGAACTAAGTCATTCAGGTCGCACTGCTTCGGAAAATAACGTTTGCTCGTTGGACTTGTAAATGTTGAACTTGCAGAAGCAGCCATCGTGGCGTAACTGGATTCAGTACTTGCAGACTTAACATCTTCTTCCTCGTATGTAGGGGACATTGGAAGTAAATCATTACTTCTTAGAGGAACTGGTCGTTTGGCGGATGAAATATTGGGATATATGACTTTATTTTTGTTCTTTCTGGAAAACCCACGTATTGTAGTCATACAAAAGTAGCAATCATTTGTATGGATTTTTGGTTCGTTCCAAATCATTGGTGTCGAAAATGGCATAGACTTGCGATTTCCTTTGATCAAACCTCTTAAAGCCCTTGAAAAGCTATTACAACATATTTTTGGTAGCCAATATTTATCTCTTTCATCGATAGGAAACCCAAAGCATAGCTTATAGGCGTTCTTAACCTGGGAAGTTATTGTCTGGCGTTGCGATTTTAAAGTTAAATCACCACATACATAACAGAATGAATCAGCAGAATTTTTACAAAGCCTTGGCATTTTGAAACCTGCAACAATTTGATACAAAACTATTACTTCGCATCATAAATACAACATTTTGAATTAATAATAATAATACTTACCAAAAAATAGATGAAGAAATTATCACTTTTTAAATTCAGCTTATGCTAAAATTTTTAGCTATTTTTTTTTTTAATTTTGTTGCGGTTGAAAATTTACTTTTCGGTTTCACAAACAGTTTTTGTATGGCAACTGATGAGTGAACATACTTACATATGTATACCCAAAATTCTTTATTTTATATTTTCTTTTAGTTCTGTTACCTGTCCGCAATGCCCTTTCAGTAGCATTAGCAGATGTAAATGTGACTGCATTTAATGCATTACACACATTTTTCCATTTTTAGGTACCTGCTTTAAATTGCGAATAAAATCAAGATTTATTGCTGGATTTTCACGTTTTATAGCTTGTTTTATTCCTAGGATACGTGGTTTTAAGAAAAATGTAAAAAATATAAAACTATTGAGTTTCTGATTTTTTTATTGCAATTTTCATGTAAAAAAATTACGCGATTTTTGCATAAAAAAAAAATTTTTCTTTTTTAAATTCTGAATAACTCCGAAACCATAAAAGATAGGTAAAAAATGATTATTAATTTTTTTTAACAAAATTTTGTGGCGCGTCTTTTGGTTTATTATTTATTAAAATCGAAATAGCGGGTTTCGAGTTATAGTAAAATATATTAGTATGGCCAACTAATTTAGGGGGCAAAATTAGCCACGCCCATAAAAAAAATCTCTACGTGATAGAGAAAAACTGAAAGCAGATTTGAATTTAACGCATCGAAATCCATATAGTCCGCATACTTTTATCTAAAGGCTATTTTGGCTGTTGTACAGTGTTATTTAACTTACGTGTGGTTGACATAGACATCAGAAAAAATTTTTGTCTAAATTAAATTGGCTTCCCCGGTCAAGATTTGAGCTCGGAACTCATCGCGTGGTAGTCAACGTACTTACCCTTGCAGTCACAACAAGTTTAAATATTTTTAAGATACACACCAAATATGTACCATTTTGAATTAAAATATAATTTAACATTATTTCTTATCATTTAACATACAGTTCACTTAAAAAGTTTAAGTTTTAGTTAAAAAAAACACAAAATACTTTGACTTGACTCCAGGATTCGAACCTGCGATCCTTCGAATGCAAGACTAGTACACTGCCCACCAGCCAGCAGCAGTTTGTCGGCTGTTTGCAAACATAAAAAAACAACAACAATACAAAAACTACCCACACAACTAAGCACAAAAGTGTATTGCAGTTATGAACAAAGCAAATAAACACCAACACACTCAAACAACGTATTATTTCTTGTAAATTTGATGTGATTTTAATGAATTTTAATCAACCTTTTGGCATGATGATTTAACATTGGTATGGTTTTCTGTGTGTACTAGTGATGCACGAATATTCGTATTCGTATTCGAATTGTCGAATATTCGGCCATTTTCAGGCGAATACGAATACGAATATTTTTCCAAGGAAATTAAATAAATAAATGCATAAATCCTAAACGAAATTTAAATAAATGACTAAACATTTTAGTTTGTACAAATACATTAATTTTTTTATAGAAATTTGTGCTTTGTATGATTTTCAAATATTATTCAATGACGATCATTAAAATTTTGGGTATTTTTTATTAACTTTAAAGTACGCCAACAAGAGTGTGAATTTCGTTGTCATAACAATTCTTTAATATTTCATATTGCATATAATATTCGTATGCGTATTCGTATTCGCGAATATCGTTTCAAATATTCGTATTCGTATTCGCAAATATCGTTTGCAATATTCGTATTCGTATTCGCGAATATCAAAAATTTATATTCGTTACATCACTAGTGTGTACCAATACCATTTTTCCAAGCAACAGGACGAGTACTCGTATTTGTAATATTTGATAATAGTTTGTAAACTGCGTACCAAAAATAATACTAATATATTAAAAGAAATGTTATAAATCGTAATAAACATAGTATTTGCTCTTCTTAAAAAAAAATTAAGTAATTTACAATCGAAAGACAAGAATTAAGTAATTCAAATGATAAATAAATGTTTGCCAACGGTTACTATAATTAATGGCGACAACAAGTAAATCGTTTATATATTTTAAATTCCTTATTTTTTACATAAATGAAACCAATAGCATCTCATGGAAATAATTGAGTTATACAAATTATGCTGCTTATGAGTTTGTTATCTACAATCGGTGAAAGCTGTATTAATTAAAATCATATTTAAATTAAAACACTGAAAGAGCAAAATATTCTGATTTATATTTTAGAAAATAAAAAAAAGAATAAAATAAAATAAATATTAAATTTCTTGGATATATTTTTATAAAATCTCAATAGTTATTTATTTTCCACAGCGGAAGCGGGTGTATAATCTTTTTCTTCCTACTCTCGGTCTTTCTTTTTTTTTGTAAGAATTATTATCAATAAATATTCTTTTTTCATCTTCGGCCTTTAATGATAATTTTACTTGTTTTTTTATTCTATTCTCTGCTTTACTTTATTATTTTGCTGGTTCGTTAAATACACGCTCCTATTTAAGGATATTAAGGCATTAAGTCAAGCTGCCAGCAGCCCACAAATAATCACGCAAACAACTACAATGAAATATTTTAAAGTAAATGCATGTTTTGACTTAATGATTGTGTATGCATGTATGTAAGTATGTGTTTTTTTGGCTTGTGGTTGTTTTTACTCGAAAGTTAATGTATTTGGTTGCATTTTGTTATTAAATCTAAGTGTGTTTGCTCGCTTAAATGTGTGCGTTTATTTCAGGACATTGTTAGAATATTAATGAGTCGTTTATTTGAAACAATGTCCCTAACATTGTTATGTGCCAAAAAAGTTATGATACCATTAAGAACTTTGGCCATATTAAAAGACATTTATATTAATACCTTAGAACCGAATATCCATATGTTTATTAGACAGTGTGACTTGTAATAAGTACTACAAAAATATATTATTCAAATTAAGTAAATGATTTAATGGTATTTTTTTAATTTTCTTTATGGAACACATTTCTATAAAAATATTCGAATGAAGTTAATATATTGAGCCAAAAAAAAAATATATTGTGGCAAAATTAATCACCCACATTTACTATAATTTTTCTAAATGGAGGTAAATTTTAGAGTCATCAAATACAAAATATATATCAATAAGACATGAATCCCTATACCCTTCAAGAAAGCGTAATAATTGTGTCAATTTTTGCGTCAAACTTTTCGTCGAAAGTTATCATGAGCTAAGAGCCCCAATTTAATCTCTGTGGATGCTTGAAGAAGCAGAATGATCGCTTTTGGCTCGCCAAAAATCTGCGTCTAACACTCGAAGAGCCATTACAGCCGCTCAAAGTTACAGTATGGTATGATGGCATTTTTTTAAACGTCATGGTCAAACGACTGCTTAAGGACTTTCTCCTTCCTCAACTGGATAAAGTGGGACTGAAAAACATGTGGCTCCAATAGGATAGAGCAATACTGTTATTTATTTATTAAAAAAATATTCAAAGAAAAGTCAAAAGTCAAGCAACGAAATACACCTATCCCTCGATTCACGGGATAGATACGTTCCTAAGAAAGTCGTGTATATCGAAATTTTAAATTTTTGTATGAAAAATCGTGTAAATCGAAAACCTGAGCAAAATCGCATAAAAAATTTATTTTATTAAAAAATTATACACATATTTTTTGGTGTTGTCACATGAAGCTTAGTTATTAGAAATAGGCGTTATTTTAAAAATTGATGTGGGAATACATTGATTTAACAAATATGGTAAGAACTGACTCCAACATCCTATTAGAGACAAAAATATTCAATAAAACACATAAAAAATTGTGTAAATCGAGATATTTCATAAATTCATAAATCTCTCAATTAACACGAAAACCAAAATAATCGTGTAAAGGTGAACTCCTGTAAAAAAGGTATCGTGTAAATCAAGGGATATCAAATAAGGTTTGTTTCTAGAATTTGGTTCTAATATAAAGTATACAATTTTTAGTGCAGATCTTGATTAGAAAATGGAATGGTTTTTCTACTTTCAACCGACTTCAAAAAAGGAGGAGGTTAACAATTCGGTTAAATTTTTTTGGGTGTTACGATACTATAACTCGGCACATTTAAGACCTATTTTCAAAAATCTTTTTTGTCTGAGAGGGTATAAAAAAATGGGTGGGAACACGACCACAAATTTTTTAATTTAATTTAATGATATTCTACTTATTTTATTGCTGAGAAAGCTATAAAATACCTTTGTTTTTTGTAATTACACTATTTGAAAGTTGAAAAAATGGGCGGGGTTACACCCATTAAAATTTATTATAATATTTGAGGCGGCGCTATTTAAACGATTCTTACGAAACTTACCACACACCTTGAGCTCTAAAATAGACACAATCCTTTATTTAAAAAAATGGACGGAGTCACACCCATTAAAATTTAATATTTTATTTTAAGTGGTTCTACTTTATCGATTTTTACAAGACTTAACATGTACCCTGAGCTCTAAAAAGCACACAACCTTGTATTTAAAAAATGGGTGAAGGTACGCCCATTAAAATATCAATTTATGTTTCGCGTGCTTCCTATCTTTTTTATGAGATCTTTGCATTGAAGTCAGTTTTTTTTCGCAGTAATAATTATTTACTAACTATCAGAAAGAATTTATTTATTTTGTATCGGCTGATTTCATCGTCACGGGTGGGACGTTTAGACGTAGCTTAAGTGCTTAATTTTAAAAAATAAGAAAATGTTCATTAATTTTTTTACATGACTGTATTATAAAATAAAAGTTCAGAGTTGTCTTTCAAAGATACTACACTGAAACATACTATTTTAGATTTGCTAATGCAAAATTTAGTACACATTAGGCTCGTCACGGGTGGGACATGAGAAAGACATGCGTTTCGAGTGCCTAGGACACATACTCAAAACTCTGCGAATTTATACAGCTTATCAAAATTTAACAAATCTATGACTGCAGCAGAGGTATCAAGTTGTCCTTTGCTAAAAGTTAAGAAGAAGAACAAGTTTATATTTTCCACAAAAATTTAATTTTTGTAGCGTCACAGGTGAGACATTTTTTCATCACGGGTGGGACGCGTGCGATTGAGTAATAGAAATTTTACTAGAAACGGATCTAGTAACTTCAAATATAATTTGAAAACTTTATCCAAGAGCAGGAGTAAAGTTCAAAGGTTTGAAAATTTATATAAATTTAAAAAACAAGCGTCTTTACTGTTTTTTTGGTAACAAATATTTATTTTTCAAGTATTTGGTAGAAGATAAGCAAGAATAGTTAAACATACTTAGGTAGAGTAATATAATTTCGTGCTAACCTAAATAGAAAAATTAAAAAAAAAATGGAAAAACAGAAAATTAATAGTGATACTTATAAATTTGCTTACCAAAGGTAAATCAATTGTATACACAACAATCGTTTCTCATATTCCGCTTCATTATAAATTTAAGTTAAATAGCTGATGTTAATAAAAATCTCTACCCAACTAGATAGATAAGGGTGCTGATGAAGTGCGTGGCTGCACAGAAAAGTATTGGTATTTCCCCCAGCTTAAAGTCTAAGTTTAATTTTTCTTCTCTTCTTTAGAAACTCACATTAATTAATAAAAATATTTCATTCAATAAGAATTGAAATTACTGAACTTAAGTCTAATAGCCTGTTTGTAGAACGCGACAAGGGCGACTCACGACGAGCCGTTTCATGGACGACTACGTAATGAAAAGCGTTTTTATAACGCGACTCGACTTTGTCGTGCAGCTTACGTTAATTCGCCTATATATCCCACCCTGTGGCAAAACATTATGTTGCCAACATGTCCAAAAATTGTTTTCATTTATCTTTTTTCATAGAAAATTATAAATTCAACTTGAAAAATGGTAACCCTATTCTTGTGTTGAAAAAACACAATTGACAATTGAATGAACAATTATTTGTATGTATTTTTTTTATTATTTTGTTATAAAAAAATCAATTGTTCTTCAAAATATCTGCTGTTATTTGAAGAACAAAAATTAGGATATGTATGAAACTGTGTAAAATCCAGGTGAGTGTATGTGTATTGTCAGTATTTATTCATTTTGGTGCACTTTTTTTGAACACGATTATAATTTTTCATTCGCCCATCTTGACATTTATAATGAGCCAAACCGTGTTACACAAACCCAAATAAATTGAGAATTGTTACGTTTTTTAATTAAAATCGTCAACAGTCGCGATCTAAAAACCAAAAAAAGAAAAATGCTAACATGTTAGCGATTATTATCGACGAGTCGTGTTCTACAAACAGGCTGTAACTATGAATTATTTCTGATTAAAATATTTTATTTTTAAATAAATGTATTCTTTTGTGCTAAGGCTCACTTCACATGAAATCAGCCTATCATTAATTTATTCTCACCCTGTAATCGAATTTAACTGTACCACGAGTGCTTGTTAATGCATATTTTTATGTCTGCCTGCGTATGTATAGTTCGAAACTTGTTTTTTTCATGAAACAAAAAATACTCATAAATATGAATTTAATATGTTATTGTCCATAGTCTTTAAATATTTAAAGAAAATCTTTGCAACACTAAAGCAAATCTTATTTATTAAGTTAGTTTAGAAAAAATTACTGCACCTGTATATGTATACTTAATAAAATTATAGTTTCGGTTTCTTAATAATTACAAACAAACAGGCAAAGTCCGCACAAAATGTATATGGAAAGCTGTAAATTTTTTGAGCGACTTCCCTACATATTTTCTAATAATACAAACAAATAGTCGACTTTCAGAAATATTCACTGTCTATAGCCAGGCTGCCCAGAGTAGCGCCAGAGTGACGAACATCAATCGACTTTTTATACAAATGAATACACACACATACGCTTATGCATTACTCCCGGTACTCTCTCTCTCTCTCTGTGTGGGAAGCTCTGGCCTATAGCATATACGTCCAAACACACATACTCTGATATTTGCATTCGAGGTAAACAGCTTTCGAAGCTCTTAAAATTTATGCATTAAACACATTCAGCACAGCAGGCTACACGATCACACGACTTCAAATACCGCTAGCAGCATTCGTCGTCTAGTAGCCAGCTACTTAATTATTTTGGAGGAGGCAGCAGAACCATGTACATCTCATATTTAAATATAAATACATAGTTCAGTATTGCCACCTTCAAATATTTCGCATTTATAAAAATTAAATTACTGTTTCGAAATGTACTTATATGACGTAAAAGCATACAAATTAACCAAATTATGCTTTACATCAATTTTTTTGATATTGTTTCTTTTAAATAATATGAAATAATTGTACGATATCACTCATTCAACATTTTGTATTACACTGGCAACACCGAACTTTCTTATTATAGCCTACAGAAATAGAAATTCGGTTAATTGGACTACAACGACAAAATCAGCATAGACAACAACCTGCCGCCATGTTGCCTTGCTGTCTTCAAAAGAATCACTCTCATATAAACATGTGTATTCTATCCTTGACATTTAGTAGTCGGTAGTCTGCTGTGGTGAATGTGTTTAATGCATTGTTCTTATTATTTACAAAGTAAGTAGCAAGCATTATTTTCGCCGAGGTATGATTGGCTGTTGTGCTCTCGTCGGTGTGAAAGCACAAAGCTGTTCTTAAAAATCTTGCACATTATGCATATGTCTTGGACATAGCTGGTCTATAGCAAAAGCTTCTGATAGTGCGTTCGTCAATGGTTTGTTGAAAAGATTATCCATTATTCGTTGTAGCATAAAAGGAGTAAGAAAGTGATCTGGTACGTTGCTGATCTGCTGCGATATTTCCTTTACATATAAGGTGGACTCCTTATCGTCAAACACAATACCTTAGTTTGACTTCATGAGAAATATTAAAGCTTATTCACCTGCTTTAAAATATTTTAGCAATAGAGCTTACAAGCAAACACGAGTATGTACGTGTGCATGCGAACAAAGTCAATTGAAAATGTCATTCCACAGAGGTAACAATTTGTGCTTTTTTTTTTCTTCTCGGAAACCATATGTTGTATTATTAACAACAATAGCACAACGACAAAGCTTATTGCAAATAAATTTTGAAAATAATAAAAAAGCACGTTAAAGCAATAAGTTGGCTGCAGATTCAAGACACACTCACATGTGATGGCATCATTATGGGACTTCTTCTACCACTTCGCCAACAGTTTTAATGTAAGCAACACTTTCTAGTATTCCCATTCATTCATCCATTCTCATACGTTTTAAATATGTACAATGAGGTGCAAGTTTCTGTGAAAAATAGATTTCTAAAACGTTTAAGCCAATGCGGTGTGTGCTGAATTTTAAAATTCTTAAAATGTTGAAAAAGAAAAAACCAGCAATAATAAGAAGGTAAACAAAATTTAAGGTGATACCAACCAACAGCAACAGTCCTGAAAAACGCTCTTGCCTTCAACCACCCACAACATCCAACCATCTCGTCTACCCACAATGGCTGGCTCTCGTTCCATATTGTTTGTTGTATTAGCGCCAAATAGAGCGTACGTGACCAATTTTTCCCCTTCATCTACGACTTTGTAAGAAGTTGTGACTTCTTTTTATTACTCGTATTGAGAGAATTGCATGGAAATACAAAAGGTGATCATTTATCTTAAATACGAAAAGGGAATAAATATGTATGTATGTTGTATGCTTAAGGGTCGGTTGCTTGGTAGACAGACTGGCAGTATGATGTTAAGGGATTTATGAAAATAAATACGGAGGAAGAAGCATGGGTGCAAGAAGTTTAATAATAGCAAAGGCATTTATTTTTACATACTTGTCTCTACTCTTTGTAATTCCTCGTTGTTTGCTTATTTGAAGACACCATATGCTAAATATCATAGAGCTAAGGATTATGTATTTTTTTTCTCCATCATTTGAGGGGTCATACTCCAAGATGAATATATAATTTTTTAAGCTGCTTATCTTTCTTAGGACATCTTCAATTTTAGGTAAATACATTTGTTAGAGGCGTTTGAATTATGTTTTTAAAGCGAGTTTGTTTTCTCATATCATCAGCACAAATTAAATGATTTTCTTTTGTGTATAAATTAAATTAAATTTATTTCTCTATTTCAACATATTGCGTCTTTAGGTTATATTTAATTATATTTTTTTATACAGATGTCCGTAGTCCGTCCGTCCGTCTGATGTACGTGAAACTGATTTCAGCTCCCAGAAAAGCAAGAGACTTCGTGGTCCAAAATAGATTGGTATTGAAAATCAGCAAAATCGAGCAGATGGTTTCAGAGTTGGAAAACTTGAACTTTATTTTGCCATATAAAAGTAACTTACTGAAACTTATTTGTATTTTTTTGTTCAGTAAACTTATTTTATATTTCAGTACGAATAAAACTGGTATTAAAAATAAAAATAAAAATATAAAACATTTCTAGGGTTGGAAAACTTTAACTTTTTTTGTCATTTAAAAGTAACCTACTAAAACTAATTTTTCCTTTTTCCATATAAATTAAACATATCTTATATTCTTAAAAGAAATATGTTGGTGTAAGACATCAAAAGAATATAAGTGTATGATTCAAGGGTTGGGAAACTTATACTTTTTGTGATATTAAAAGTTTTTATTTTTTTCTTTTTGTTTATTAATTAGATATATTTTATGTTATGGAAAGAAATTTTTGTTCTAAAAACTAGAAAAATAAAACCCGCAGCTCCAGAGCTGGAAAGTTTGAACTTTTTGAATATTAAAATAACTAAATAAAACTAATTTTTTCCTTGTTTCCTTTTTGGTTTGTTCATTAAACATATATTATAAATTTTTAATAGAACTAAGTAGGTATAAGAAGTCAGAAAAATTTAAAAGGATGATTCTAAGGTTGTAAAATTTATTATTTTTTTGTATGTAAAAGTTACTAAGTCAATTAGTTTTTTTTTTTTCAAAATTAAATGTAATTTATGTCTTAGAAATAAATAGTTTGGAATATAAAATTAGACAAACAAAAATTAATGCTCCAGACTTGGAAAAATTAAGTTTTTTTTGGTATATAAAACTTATTAAATCAAACTAGTTATTTCTTAAGTAATTAAATATATTCTATATTTTAAAAAGAAATAAACTAGTATTAAAAAGTAGAAAAATCAAAATTATGGTTCCAGGTTGGGAAATTGAAGAAAATATGTTTTGGTAAAATAAACAAAAAATTGTTTTTTTTAAGTTAAACATATTTCATGTTTTAGGAAGACATTTATTTACTCATGGTTTTTTATATATGTATGTTCAAATTTTATATGAATATCTCATTTAAGTACAAACGAAGGTTTGTGCCATGTTGCTTATTATGTTTTCAGTACAGTTATGTTTCAAATTGATGGTCTTTTCTTTACAGCTTGTAACTAACTCTTATTAATTTTTATTAAATGGAGACAGAAAAAAAATTATCACAATTATCACAAAGTTATAACTATTAAATAAATTAAAAGAAATGTACCATTTCATTTCCCTGATAACGTTCGTTTCTGCTGAACAAAACCGAAAGGATTCTTTAGTAATATGGATGGAATGAGATGTTTTAATTGAGACACTAAACAGTTTTGCAACATCAAAGATTTAATAAATGTGGGAAAATATATAACAACTTGGTTTACTTGGTATTAAGGTACAATACTAAGACTATTTTATGATTATTAAAAATATCAAGAGGTTACTTCCTAAAAATTGCACTATATCAAAAAATTAAAATTTTTTTACAAAATTTATTTATGTACGTGTCTGAATACTAAATATACATACTTACGTACTTCGTTACACAGAAAAAAATAGCATCGAAATGCAATCAGCAAAACAAATTGTTAACATTAAATTTAATTTAAAAATTAACAATCAGCTAATCTAACAAATTTAAATTTTTGTAGTCAATTAAATTACTCAACAAAATTAGTTGTTAAATGATATCACAACGGAATGCGCACATGTAGAAAAAACAAGAAATCATGTTTTGTGTGTATTCATATTTTGTGTATCTAATAAAGTGTTGCTCTTTAGCTGAAAGGTAAGCAAGTCAGTTTATTATCCCTGAGGTTGCCGGTTCAACTCCGCCCAAACCAATTTAGTGTTTTTCGCAGACAAGCAAATCGTTTGGAGGATTGTTATTGTGTATAAAAATAATATTGTTAATATAACAATTTATGATAATCAAAATTTGTGCGGAAATTCAACAATTCACATTGTTAATATAACAATAGCTTTAATTAAAAAAAACTTTGAAATCTAACAAAAATTAATGTTGAGAAAATAAATAAATTTTAACAAACTATTTGTTGATATATTTAATCGAAAATATTTTTCAGATTTTCCTTTAACTTACAATTTCGTTAATTGTATTTACAAAAATCGTTGTAGGTTCAAAATCAATTAACTATTTAATTAATATAACAAAAAAATTAATTGTATTTACAAATTATTTTTTTCTGTGTAAAAGATATATAAGATTCGGAACATCTGAATATAGCACTCTTACTTGTCTCAATTTAAATCTAAACAGGTGTAGGGTGTGTTTTAAACTCACAAGAAAATATGTGAAAATGATGTGGAAGCCAAAACATAGACAAATTTAATTTTAATGTTTCTTAATACAAAGATTTTATTGAATAATAATTGAAAATACTGAACTTACTCCCGATTAAGAAATTATTCCTGATTTAAGTTTATTCTAATTCAATATGTATCATTTGGTGAAAATTTTTTAAAAATGATGATTGATACATAATATCCAGAACTGCATTGTTATTTGTATTAAATAAATATATACATACAATTTGTTTATAAATTACTCAAATACATTCCCAGTAAAAAAAGAGACTCCAAAAAAGTCATGAAAATGTAGAGTTTGCGATGCGGAAGTAGTGAAAATTTCGATCGGATCTAATGATTTTTACATAGGGTTGTCATTGCAAGAAGTTCTCTTTTTCGATGCCTGGTCACTGAATGGGAAGCGATATTAAGAAAAATTCCCTTTTTTGTGTTCTATGATAATATTTTCATCTAGGAAAAAAAAGGTAAATAGTTAGTTATTTTAACAATTCGTTTCTTTTTCTACGAATTTAAGCCCAAAACAGTGTTTTCATGTAAATTTAAGCAAATAACTTTTAAATTTTAGGCTAAAATTAGTTCATAAATTTCTTTAAAAAAATTATTTTTTTTTAATTCTGGTGAGTATTTGCTAACACTATGGAGGAGTTACAAGGTTTTGTATGACTAATATAAGCTCCTACATGGTTTTTTGCTCACTTTCGGCAAATTAAAAATATCGATTTTTTGGAAGCATTGAAAATGTACTTCCACTAGAATTACTTCCATTTTTTTTACTGGGTTACTATGGAAAAATATGTCATATAACGAATGTAACGTTACGTATCAACTATTGCTTGTATAAATAATAAATAACAAAATGATTTCAATGCAAAAAGCACTAACGTAAAGTAAAATAAGTACAGATCAATTTAAGTTTCGTGATTTAGAAAAAGCGTGAATCATTTCGCAGAGTTTTGCACGTTCATAGGTGTGCAGAGTTTTAAAAATATAATGAAACTTTCCCCTATCTCTTTCTTCAATACTTGGCTCCTCTATATTATACCTCTCCTAAACAAGGTAACCCCTATTATTAGTAGTAGGCATTAATTGCCTGAGTGTTGCTTTTCTTAAAAAAAAATTCAAACTTGATGTTTTTTTACAAAAATCGATCATTTGCTATCGTAATTATTGACGATTTTCGTTAAAAAAAACCGAGGTACAAAAAATGTGTCGTTTAAGCTTTCTTTTTATACGGTTATGGTTCGATATGAAAGCAAAAATTTTTTTGATAAATGTTGATATCTAATGAAAATGAACTTATATTTGAAAGAATAGAAAAAATTGAATTGCTGAATAAAATTTAAATTCCTAAATTTACTAATATATTAAATATGTATGTGTGTAAGTAAGTTTGTATGTACATATGTATGTATATGTTATTCCAAAAATGGTTTCATCTAACTGCCATATCCATCCTGCTAACCATCATCATCATTCATCATTTTAAAACCAATTTAATATGATTTTCTTTGCTTATTTGCTGCACGACAAACGAAGTTAAGAAAACAACATGTTTTCATTTTCCACTTTCCCCCTTTTTTTTGTGTTTTTGTTTTTCTTTCGGATTCAGTTGTCGAATTCTGTAACATTTCAATGAGAACTCAACTTGTACTCGTACGTGATCATATTTGGTATGTAAGTTTTGTCTGACTGCTTTGCCTTTCTTTCGTTTTTTTCCTTCTTGGCTTAAAACAGGACGTGCAGGAATTTACAAAACACTCCCGATTTTTTTTTTTGCTCTTTTTTATTTGAATGTTTTTGTTGTTTTTATTAGTGGAATGTTGCATAAATTGACAAGAGTAACAGCAACAAATAGTGCACGTCACATTGCTAAGGAATTTAATTTATCCATATCAGTTCCATGTCTTACATGTGTATGCATGAATTTTTCGTTTTAGTTACTTTTACAGCTGTAGAATGAATGTACAAAAGTACGTGTATTGTAAATAAGGATTTTATATAAAACACACTCACATGCACAGAAATTATCCTTCGAGCAAAGAGAATTTAATTAAAGCTGTATATTGTTCTATTAAAGTATATTATTTTACAAGTTTGTTGGTTACATATACTTTTTAACTAAGTTATCTTCGAAATAAATTAAATATTTAATTCGAAACATTTCAAATTATATTTAAATATTTTTTTATACAAAATATTATATTTAAACCATAAGTCTTGAGATAAAATATGAAAACAAAAGCTTAGAAATTGGAATATTGGATTCTCTTCTGAGCTGAGACATCTTAGTTTAATAACTAAAGAGCATAATTATCTGTGTGATTTTGTTGTCCACAATTGTGGTATGGCTTGCGGGTTACTGGTTTAATTGCATTATCTGACCTGTGGTGCATTGTGGAAGATTATTTGTGGCTCTCATTACAGCAAGTCTCCAAAAACTCTCAGCAAATTTTCGTTAAAGTGCTTTAACTATTTGCTTGTCTTTGCTGCACAATATTTTTAAACATTTAAATCATTTTTGCATGAAATCAAATTAACGAAGTTTATTAACTCTTTAAGATTTCACAATTTAAATTTCTAAAGGAAACCATATTATTTCATTTACCAAACACAAAATTTATCAATTAATCATTCGCTTACGTTTATTTTCATGCAAACAATCTATAATCTATAGCAGACATCTATGAAAATATCCCCACTCCCACCCCTTACACTGTAGGAAAAGAAATTGTAGCAGCAAGACTGGATGGAAAGCACACCCTCTTTAATGATTTTTGAAATATGAACTTTATGTATTTTTCACTTTTTTCTAATGATGAAAAATTCTTCAAAAGCTCAAAAGAAAGGCATTGGGTTAATAACTTTTCAACCCATTAATAAATTGGGGTTAAAATTCCATTACTTCGTTCAGTCAACATTAATTTGATTTTTGGTATAAAAAAAACTCTGCCTGTCTGCTTGTCCTTTTAACATTTCCACATTTACTGTCATCAAAAACATCGATGTCATAAATCTCTGTCGTTTGCGACTAGGCCGCAAGGACTTAATATTGATTTAATAAACGCGAAATGAATGTGTTTATAATTGAATTTTCATTTAACAGAATCTTAAATTACCCCACAAACGTGATGGTCTTATTAAATTAGTCGCTGTGTCATCAGCTGGTTGTGCAGTAAAAAAATATGGGAGTGAAAATTGATAATTTGTAAATTATATTGCACTTAATGATGCATTCGACAATTTCAAATGGGAGGGGCTTGAATTAAGCAAAATTGACACAGCTGTACAGAAATGATTATGTAATGATATCATTTTAATAAGTGCATTAAAAGATGAGATAATTAAAATTCATATATTACACAATAAAATTATAAGTACTAGCATGACGTTCTATTTACTTCATAGTAAACAGTGTATTCAATTAATCTTGCTCGGGCTTAGTCGCTTAGGGTAATTACCCTAAAACAAACCGGTTATAATCTATTAATCAGCTTAATGATAAATTTGCCCCGGGGAGTTTTTTATCTTCACAATAATTTTGTCCCGTTAAAAATCTTCGTATTCTACATTGCCAGGGAAAAAGCAAATGCAAGAGAGCGAAAAATATGGATCAACTGTTTAATGTTTACATTTTATTCTGCACTAAAGCAAGAGTCCAAAAAGAGTCAAAAACTAAAAAATGAAAAAATGTTTCAAAATATATTTCAAACAAATGAACGAACATTTATACCTTTTTATATGAAATTAATAAAACCCGAGAAATTTTTAGATATTTTAATTGAACTGTAGTGAATTTTAATCAGAAATAATTCATAGTTAGGCTCAAGTTCAGTAATTTCAATTCTTATTGAATGAAATATTTTTTATTAATTAATGTGAGTTTCTAAAGAAGAGAAGAAAAATTAAACTTAGACTTTAAGCTGGGGGAAATACCGATACTTTTCTGTGCAGCCACGCACTTCATCAGCACCCTAGTCTATCTACTTGGGTAGAGATTCTTATTAACATCAGCTATTTTAACTTAAATGTACAATGAACGGAATATGAGAAACGATTGTTGTGTATACAATTGATTTACCTTTGGTAAACACATTTATAAGTATCACTATTAAGTTTCTGTTTTTTCCAATTTTTCATTTTTCTATTTAGGTTAGCACGAAATTATTTTACTCTACCTCAGTATGTTTAACTATTCAAACTTATCTTTTTACGATCATCACATTAATTATTTTTACTTATTCGATGTACCATCGGTACATGCATGTAAGTATTATTGTAGTGGTCTATGTTACTTGTTGTTGCATTCTACAGTTTTTACTTGGATTTCCAGCATTCTGAAACTGTGATGGCCAAGTGAACAGTGATTGCCAAGTGAACATATTTTTGTCACGTGCCCATGATGTATTAAGTGAGAAATTTTTAGATATTTTAATTGAACTGTAGTGAATTTTAATCAGAAATAGGTAGACTAGGGTGCTGATGAAGTGCGTGGCTGCACAGAAAAGTATCGGTATTTCCCCCAGCTTAAAGTCTAAGTTTAATTTTTCTTCTCTTCTTTAGAAACTCACATTAATTAATAAAAAATATTTCATTCAATAAGAATTGAAATTACTGAACTTGAGCCTAACTATGAATTATTTCTGATTAATAAAACCCCTCTATACACTGTCGAATTTTTTAAAGTTCAATTGTTTTTCCAAATTGCTTCAAAGACACTTTAATATGTAAAAATCATTGTGGCCTTAAAATATAAAGCCACATTGTCCTTTAAGGCACATTTCAATCTAAGTTTTACGTTTCATAAAAATCATTTGCCCAAAAAAATGTAACCAACTAATTACTATTGAAAAACTATTTGATTCAGACATATATTTATTGATTTAAACAGTTTGCAATCATTTTGGATTCTATAAAATTGTCTATTAATTATGTATGAAACTTTTAACTTAATAAATACATACATGGCTGAATCAAATAGTTTTTCATTAGTAATTAGTTGGTTACGTTTTTCTTACGCTTGTTTGGCATTTTGGCACACAGATGTAAACTAAATGCCTGCAGAAGACGTCTTATAAGAACTTTTACGACATGAATGCAATTTTAAATGCTTTACTACAGCGAAATTGTCTGAAACAAACGCTAAACAACGTGTTCGGCAATACGTTTGTTTAACTTATTGCAGTTATAAGAGTAAAGAAGAAATAGTTCGTGACTGAAGAATTTGTGGTTTTTGTGATTTTTTCTCTCATTGGTGCGTACACAAACGTCATGCATGTACATACATACATACCTACATAATTTGTGTATGCTCTCTGTGCACATACAAACGCACACATGCATTTACATGAGTTGTGTGCGCTTGCTTTAAAAAACATCCCTTAAACACAAACATAATAGCTTACCATCTAAATCTTACACACACACCCAAACGTACAATATGCAAAATAACAAACATACATGTGTCAACAGTACTTCTTTGCATTGTTTGTTATAAACAAGACGTCTTGGCGACATCGCTTGTTAACAGTCACATACACGTACACCAATAGATCCATCGACAGCATTTATTATTGGCTTAGTATAATACATGCTACGAGAATACATTTAAAAAACATGACGTATTTACATTTCAAGACTGCTTACGCAGGCCACTAATGTAAACTCAGCCTTAGAAAGTTGTTATTCTTTCTGTAACCACTTGTAAAGATCTTCAAGAAATTGCTTAATTCTTTTAAGTCTCTTTTGAAAACGTGTGATGTGCAGAATTATGTTAAAACCAATATTTAGGAATGATTTCCTTTGATTTCAATTAACTATGTAGCTGTTTTAAATATGTTTTATTTCGAAAGAAATTTTAAATTGTATTAAATATAAATTTTTAAATTAAAAAACAAAAACAGAGTAAAAGGTTCTTAACAAATTTACAAAAAAAATTAAAAGAAGGTTCTACATTTTCATGTGTATGATTTCTTGAACGGAAACATGTTCATTCACATCATTTATTCATTAAATATTAAAACGAAATGATTCCTAAAATCTGGGCAAAATTATTTTTTCCTTATAATACCAGCCACCCTTCTTCCACATCTACTCCACAAAACAAATGGGAAGCAAGGAAAATAAACTTAAAGTTAAATTACTAAAATATATAATAAATCCTTTGGCAATGTCGTCAGTTGTTTGCAGCAATCATTTCATTATTATTATTATGATTGCATTTGAAATGTTCAACTTCCGCTGAGTCTTCATAAATAAAAAATAAAAGCCAAATATGTTACCACATTCTGTGCCATCTCTCGAGTCAGTCAGTGGCTTAACTATACTCTTGTTTTATTTTTGTCGTAATATACAGGCATACTACTCGAGTATCACACGGTAGCACAGTGGGGCTGTTACCGCTACAACATACATAATATACATAGAATTATATATAGACACTTGAAATTTTGCAAAATTAGTGTATTT
The DNA here is from genome assembly GCA_905220375.1 of Tachina fera. NCBI lineage: Eukaryota > Metazoa > Arthropoda > Insecta > Diptera > Tachinidae > Tachina > Tachina fera. The sequence goes on along the minus strand of LR999967.1, from coordinate 92,940,809 downwards.
TTATGCAGGCTCCGCCAATTAACACTGTAATTAGAAAAAAAATTAAACGGTATTCGTTCAGCTGTTGTAATTTTGACTATGTAGTTCTGACAATATGCTGTATTTTGGAAACCGTAAATCGGCCCATCCATTATACAATATTATTGCATATGTTGTTCTACATGATATTGCCCTTTTTACTTTTATACTATACAATAAATGGCACAATATTTTTAAAGAATATATTGCGCAATTTTCTTAACATTGAAAATGGAAACAACATTGAACAATTTTGCCACCAGATTACACAATTGTCTTGATTGTGCAATAAAACTCAAAAGTCTTTTGATATTTGCCAATATGTTGTACCACTTTCACACCTCACCACGCACATTTCCGATATTATTGTACAATAGGAAAATTTGCACAATTATATTATGAATGGGTGTGCCGCTTAAGAGGCAAACACTTAAAATTTTTATAGACGCTCAAATTAAAAAATTCCAAAATTTAAAATATTGAAACGAAAAAGTTCCAAAATAAAAAAAGCGCTTAAATAAAAAATATTATCAAAAATAAAATAAATCGTTTAATGGCAAAAAATCACCAAATTATAAAGGATCGTCAAATACCGAAAAAAGTTCAAAAGCGAAAAAAAGTGCCAAAAGTAAAAAAAGTGCCAAAATAAATGAAGCGCTAAAATTAAAAAAATCGCTAACATTAAAAATATTTATTGTGTAAAAACAACAAAAAATTGTCAAAATCCTAAAAAAATTGGAAAACGAAAAAAATGCAAAACTGAAAAAGCGTCAGTACTAAAAAAAATTGCCAAAGAAAGAAACAAGTGCCGTACGGAACCCTTCGTATGCGTATTAAATTCGTACTTTATCGAATTTATTTATTATAAATAGAAATTCTAGGAAATAAATAAATGTTTACTTTTTCTATAACTAGACCCAGTGTGCGTGCTACTCAGTACATTATTTGTGAACAGAAACACATGTGTGGATATATGTATCAGAGATCAGCTATGAGTAGTGAAAAAATGAGCAGAGTTGAATCGTGACTTATAATTTCTTGTATTTACGCCCAGTCATATTTACTGCAATGTTTTCTATGAATCATATCCAGTCGAAAGTTTGAAATGCTCATCGAACTCATACTTAGCAACATTTATGACCAGTGTTTGCCAAAATGTTGCAGGCATTTCCCACCATAGAACCCCTTAAAACCCGCTAAAAACCGCTATCTGAATAAAATTAAACGCTAATATAACCGCTGAATTTTTTATAACCAACAGATGTCTTTTTATGATTTATTGGTAAAAAAAAGAATAATATAAATTTTATAAAATATGTATACATATGGATAAATTTATGTATGTTGGAATCTCATAATTCCCCAATATTTGTAAGCAAAACTCAGCCTACTCTTTGAGTAGGTATTTTATTTCCTGCAGAGTTTCCATACACAAACATCGAACCAGTTCCTGTGTTCTGTAACTTGCGAGAAGTTTTCGCGTCGAGAAAAATCAAACAATTACATTGGTTGTCCTGTTTTTCACAGGCTGATTTATATACAACCTGAAATAGGCTTAAAAGAAACATGAGCAACTAAATTTTTCTGTGTTTCACAGAATGACAATAAACTTTTCGTTTAGAAAAGTTCTCACCAAAGTTACAGAGCATAGGCACAGGAAAAAGTAGAATCCAAGGGCATATTCCATCTTATAATATTAATGTTGAAGTTGATTCAATATATTTTCAATATTTTAGACTCTAATTGGTCTACACGTGTGGAATAATATCTTGCCGTTTTGCTTGAAGTTTTGTAATATAATTTTAATCTCGAATTAAATTTTATTCACTAATTATGAGATTTGTTCACTTTTATACTCGTATGTATATACATATGTTATTATTTTTAACATTATACTACACGACCACAATATGTCAATTTTTTATTTGCAAAAAAGTAACGTTAGTTTCTTTTCGCTGTACGTGTTTATATAGGAAAAAAACTCAACATAAATACCAAGGTACGTGTCGCATAGCTGCGTTAAATATACTTTATTTTGATTCAATACCTTTCTTTATAAGTTTCAGAAAAACGCTGAAAATCCGTCAACTAAGAAATTCTTCCGCTAAAATTCCCGCTGGTGGTTTTTTAAATAGACTTGCCGCTAATGACAGCAAAATACAGTCATATATAGCGGGAAAGCCACCGTTTTGGCAACACTGTTTATGACGTTATTGATTTCGATCCTCCTTAAAGCCAGAAATAGTTTTTACTTTCTGTTCTATTACAAATCAGCTGACTCTTTTTTGTTTATAGAAATATAATACAAGTCGTTAGTTTTTCTGTTTCGTTCTGTTCTGTTTCGGTTCAACCTGTGAAAATAAAAAAATTTTTAAGTTATTGTAAGTGACAGCATAAATTAAATAAAAATATTTTGAAATAAATTGTGATTGTGCTTATAAAATTAAAAAAAAAAAAATTTTCAGAGAATAAAAAATATATTGAAACTTCACAGTGAACGATTCAAAAGTCATCACTTTAGTGGAAAACTGCGACCCTTCTGGTCAGAAACAGCTGATAAGTTACTACAGAAAAAGTAAGTAATCAAATTTAGAAGCAAAACGGCTTAGCACAGAACATCAACAGAAAGTAAAGACTAATGAAGCCTTAACTTAATGTCTATGGACGATGCAAAATAAGAATGATTCGCAATGCGAACTTCGTATACAAACATTAAAATTCTTATTATGCTCTTTATTTATTTTTTTTTTGCTGTATTGAATTAATTCAAAAACACCGCTTTTAAAAATATGCATTTGTATATGGATGAGTTAAATGACCTGAATCAATGTAAGTAGTATAAGCATTATTTCTGAAATTAGAAATCAAACTGAGGTGATTTATGAGTCTGAGTGTGGTATGAATATGATTGTCGAGGTGGCATTCATATTTATTGCAACCTATACTTATAAATCAATCTTATTTGATTTCAAGCGATGTCTACGCATTTATGTTTAAAAGTTCATGAGTCAGTATGAATAGCGAAAAAACTATTGATTGCAGATCACTGATATGTATGTATGTGTGTATGTATATGTCTGTGTATGTGTACACACATTTTCCCATATAAAATGCTGTAAAAAAATGAAAATGTTAAAAGAAAAAGGAAAATAATAAAATAATGTAAACGGTTATTGCTGATGAAAACAAAACCAAAAAAAAAGAACCCGAAATCAGTTCCTTTTATGGAGTATAAATTAAATGTGCAAAGAAGAGGAGCAGAAGACTGTTACGATTGAAATGGAAATCATTGTGGGCGTTTGTATGAGTTACTTACTGAGATTTTCTTTTATTGTTTCAAAAAGAGATTTTTTTTATTTATTCTCGAGTTTATGAAAATGCTTCAATATGAAAAATACTAAAAATGGGACTTAAGTTAATAACTTTACTATTCACATATGCAGAGTGTCTTAACGCCAGTTAAGTTAAAAAAAAATTATTGATTATTTTTTGTTCATTTATGTGATTGACTGGTGATTTTACAAGTTAACAAGTTGTAAAAATAAATCTTGAAGATTAGTTTATCGAGTAAAGTCCCTAAAAATTAAATAACTTAAAAGACTGAGCTTTAACAAGTGAATCTTTGAAAAATCAAATAAAAAACCCGACTGAGGCCAAATTTAAACTTGAGGTGGCGTTAGTTGAAGTAGTTAGCAAGTTGACTATAAGACCGAAGGTCCTGGATTCGAGCCCGGTCTCCAACAGTCATTAAAAATTACAACACCAGGCATTTTTCTAATATGCATTAGTGTCCCTTTGTATCTTTTGTTGTAGGAAAAGTTCTAGTGATGAAGGCATAGACACTGGTCACTGAACTTCATTAGCTACAGCGAATGCTAATCCTAATGTAACATCACAGCGCCATTCTTCGTCGGTATTGATTAGTAGAATCATTGGCGAAGTAACATAATGAATAAAATGGCATCTCAGTACAGCTTCACAAATTTAATACGCTTCATTGATACCAGAGGCGCTGCGACATTGCATTATTAAGAACGTGCAATAAACAGAGTTCTCTATCTCTTCCTTCCCCACCTGTCTTCTATATCACTATGCCTTTCCTATCATATCACCCTCTCACTATCTTCTCTTCAACTCACAGGTAGCACAAAGGAATCATTGTATTGTACGCAACCTAACCTTACCTAACCTAAGATCCTAAATGTTAATTTTAATTAGTTCGCCAACTTTTTACTTATTTCGTATTGACAAAATGGCTTGTGTTGGCAGCCATATTGAATTTTGACTACAGTCATATCTTTGGTGACACTTTCGTGATTAAAACTGAGCCGAAGTCCCAACGGAGTGGGAAATACTGGCCAAAACAAATAAAGTACATACTTACTAATAAAATATATGAACTTTACTTAATTCTTTTCTTTCCTGTTTCCTTAAAAATTTTTTTCTCCCACTTTTGTGGTGAGCTGCCGATGTGCCAATAAGGCAAAGTCGCTCACAATTTACAATACGAGGCGGTAAAGTTTTATTATTTTAACTGCAAAAAGGCTGATCATCAGGATATAAATAAAACTGATGTAAAAAAAGTATACAATCCAACAAGACAAGGTATCAGTGTGTGTACATATGTATGTTTGTATGTATGTTTATTTATATTTGTGTGTAAAAATGTGAGTAAAGTATATTTCTTTGTACAAGTACTTGCATGAATTGTACTTGAAATAAAATCTAAACGAACTTATAAACATGTGTCGTATTCTAATAATGTATGAATGATTGTAATAATACGACAAAAAGAAGGGAGAAATAGATGTCAATGAATGCGACAAGGACTGACTCTGTTTGCAGTTTTTTTTTTCAAATTTAAGGCATAAAAATTGAATTTCGAAATTTATTATTTTTTTTTTAACATAATTTTGCAAAGTGAGCTTTACTTTCTTACTTACCCCTTGTTCTATTTTGCATATTATTCTATTTTTTATATTACTTTCAAATGTAAAAGAATCCTTGGCATCCTGTTTTTTTATACCTCTGCTGTAATCACATGCGAAAAACAATTTAATTTTATTGGTTTGTACATAAATTATATTTTTACTGGATGGCAAGTGAAAAAAACATATATTCTAAATATTCATATGGAAAACGATAAGGTTTGACATCTTGATGAAATAGAAAAATAATTGAGTCACGTTTTAAAAATGTTGATTTTTTTTTCTCTTTTGCTTGAAATTTATGTGGCCATTTAAACTAATGAAATTTTATGATATTTTCATTCAGTGTTTTCCATTCTTTGCAAACACACAAAGAATACAATCGATATATATACATTTGTACATGTATGTACATATTTTAAAATGGTTTTTTATTTCCATATATTGATGGATGTACATATCGCAAACTAAATCATGAATAGTCACAACTTGAAAAATCACAGATGTTCAGAAGTGGCAAAAAGCTGTTGTTGCTGTACAAATGACATAAGTATGTACTCGTAACATAAAAACTGGCATAACGAGTCAAGACTGTGTTGCAAAAGAAATTTTTTTCAATCGCACAGAGGAGTATTTGAGAAAAAAGATTGGCCAAAAAGACAAAGATTAATTTAAAGAAATATTAAGAAGCTGTGTACTTGACCTGAGATTCGATAAAAACGAATGCTCACTAAAGCGAAGAAAGTTTGGAAACAAAATTCTTCGATATTTGTTCACTAATCAAAGAAAACTCGAATGTTCGCTAAAACTTCGATCTTCGAACTTTTCTCGGAAGTTTTTTGAATTTGTGACCGTAGCCGAGTGGATGTGTGCTATACGGGTAGTGCTGTAAGTTAAAAAATAAAAAAGAAATCATACATGCAATAATTGAACATAAATAAATTTGCCACGATAGCCTAGTGGATGTGTGTTAGTGTGTTAGAATGGAGGTACCATGTTCAAATCGTGCAACGTAAGTCAAGGTATTAAAAAAATAAATAAAATAAATAAATAAATGAACAAATAAAATTACTTTTTTACTTTTTTTTATTGCCTTTTTGGGATATCGAAATTAGTTCGATATTCTCTCACTTTTGATATTGCTGAGCGACAGGTTAACATTTTTCTATTCATTTTTGAGTGTCACTCTTGATAGTTTTACACGATAAATGTTTCAGATATATTTGAAATCTATATCAATAACGAAAGTCTTGCTCAAGTGGGAATATGTAAAATAACAAACATAAATGCATCATCACTCGTTCTTTTGAGTGTTTGTTACGAACAATAAATCTTCGCGACATCGCTTAATAAACGACAGCACATATTATTGGTTTAGTACAGCTACGTTCAAGCCATATGCACAGTGTGCAAACTTTTATAAAGAGCTTTTTGTGCTCTGTGTGCTCCGACGAGAGTACAACATCCCCAACAACAATACAACAGACAGCAATGCTTGCTGTTACTTTGCAAAGAAACAAAAAAAATTTAAGAGCTTTTACCTCAAATACAAATATCAGTGTATATGTGTTTGGACGTAGCTGGTTGAGTATAATACATGCCACGAGAATACATTTAAGAAACAAGACGTATTTACATTTCAAGACTGTTTACGCAGGCCTCCAACATGTAAATATGAGTAAGAAGCCTTTTTGTCAGTCACAAAATGTTTTGTTTTTAGGGGAGGGATACTTCACCCTTCCCATAAACGCTCAAAAGTAAAATTTTTATGATATTAAGGCATACGTAGTAAATTTTTTTAATATTAACATGATTTTTGCAAATAAAATGTTTGCCACCTTAAAAGTATGGGAAAATTTAAAAAAAAATAAATTTTTTAGTGGTAGGATTAGTTCTTCTGGATAGAACTTTTTTCTCCTATGTCCTATGTCTCCTAAGACTATTTCTGCGAAGTTCTATTGATCTCAATAACTTTTTACAAGCAATAAAGTAAAAAAAAGTAATGGCCAGCTTTTTGGCTCCTCTCTGAGCCGTTGAGATTTTTTCAGTGGACTATTTTATGCTAAAACAAGACCATTTAAATAATTTTGAGCTCTGACTGTTTATAAATTAGTGTGCGATATGTACCATTTATTGAAATTTATTCAATAATTCATCAGTTAGCTGCTATCAGTAATAATTTTTGATATATGCGACATCCATTGTCGATTTAATTATTGCGCTTCGCAAGCTCTTGTGTTCCATGCGCACGAAACCGTGCGTTTGTTATAACACAGTGACATCTTTATTCGATCGAGACTCTGGAATGTTTTTTATTACTATTACTTCTTTTGCTCATTTGTACGTTGTATTTTCATTTCAACGGAATCATGTTCTGACAAAAGTATTTTCATAAACCGGGGGTCTACTCAGCTTTCTCGACGTTATGCTACTCACAAAAGCTTCTCTTCTCACTTTCGTACCAATTTGATTTCGATAATACTCTTATATGCAAATTTAGATGGCTTAAAATAAAAAGGAGTATCTCAATTGCTTTTCGAAATCGCGTTTTCAACCTTTTCATGTAACCAACGTATATTTAAGTACTAGGTACGTTACAGTTAAAAATTAAAGATTTTTGGTCACTTAAAAAATAATTTTTGCATGTACACAAATTTTTATTTTTTTAATATTTTCCTTCTCTTATAAAATTTTAAAAGTTCTAGTTAAGCCTTTCTTGTACTAAGCTATCGATTTATAGCATTCAGTTTAAAGTCCTTACAAAAATTCCCCCAGATTGCACCGACATAATTAAAGTCTTTACACATAATTTTTTAGGCAAAGCAACGAAGTATTTTTCACTTTGCTTTCTTGTCATTTATATAAAATCAGTGATCCCTAAAATCCTGATTATTATTACACTTCTTAAATGTCCCACAAAAGTCAAATAAACTGTTCAAGCTCTAATAATCTTAATTGAAAGACATTCCTTCAATGGCAATTGCCATGGTAAGCAAATTTAATAAATACACACACACACACCCAAATACTTTTCAATGAAAATATAAAAGCATACTTTTAAGGGTAGTTAGTATTAAAAAGCAAAGCATATGCCTGAATGTAAAAAATAAAATTATAATGCAAGGATGAGGAAATATAAAATCGCTTAGAGAAAATGCCTAAAGATATAATGAATAAAATTAAAAAAAATAATAAAAATATTTTTATAGTCAACACCACCGACTGACTAAAGCAAATAAAATCCACTGCCATACAGACGCCGCGGCGAGTATTTCAAATTTACCTAATAAGGCTCGAATACTAAAATATGAAAAGAAACCATTTCATTAGTCTCTCACCCCACCTACGCAAAATAAAGTCAGAACCAAAAAATGGTACTTAGAGATTTTAATTGTTATGGTCTGCAATAAAATGTACAAATGCAAAGAAAGTAAATATAATTCCAAAAGAAAACTTAACAAATTTAATTTGAAAGCTAATTAAAACAAAAATTTTATCAAAGCTTAAAAAAAATCATTGAATAAATTAAAAAATTAAAACGTTCAGTGCAAAGTCTCTTTCCATAAATTATTAGTCTCTGGAGAATTTTTAAAAAAGTTTCTCCGAACTGGCCAAAAATTTTCAAATTGATATTGAGAAAGTTCATTTAGCAATTTGCTAAATTCATTAATGACAATAACAGAGGATTTATTTTCTTCCTGGAAAAATGCCTTGGAGACAAGCGATTCATTTAATGCAGCAAAGCTTTTGTTCTGTTCTTACATTATATCATTAATATGTCTCCATTAAGCTTTCACGTATTTCAAACACTCCAAACACCAAACTCAATTTTTTGTATGGGGACCATTTGAAGGGTTGGAGATGGAGGATAAGTTTGTTCTAGAGAAATATTGGGAATACAAAAATAATGGGGGTAACTCATACATTTCGCATCTCTAGCTGTGACTCCTCAGTAGTTACGGGTATTTTTCTTTTCATTTAGCCCGAATTTCGTTCTTAGAGACTTCAATGCGTGTGCGGCACGGAAATTTTCAACCGATCTAGCTCATGTTTTTACCAAATTTTATTTTACCATAACCTAACGCAAAAGTGGAATAGAATTTTGGAAAATAAAAATAAAAATAAAAATAAATTCAGTGAAGTGCGACTTTGACCCGCGCACGAAGGGTTCCGTACGGACACGTGATATGTAATTCAACACGAACTTTAGCCTATATAAAATATAGTTTTGGAATTTTTTTCCGTTTTTGGGTTTTTTTCGGTTTTAAACGTGTTTTAGTTTTGGGGTTTTTTGCGTTTACTTGCGCTTTTTTTGTTTTGGCACTTTTTTCTTGTTTTGGCGGTTGTTGGCAATTTTTTTTAATTTAGGAGATTTTTTTCGTATAGGCGATTTTTTTTTGTTTTTGGTGATTTTTTTGGCATATTTTTTCATTCTGCAATTTTTTTTAGTTTTGACACTCTTTTTCTCGTTTTGGCGACTTTTTTAGATTTTTGGGGTTTTTTCTTAATTTTGGTTCCGTACACCAAAGTTGAAAAAAGGAACCCTATTGTTTTCGCTACGCTGCCCGTCTGTCCGTCTGTCCGTCACACGGTATTTTCTCAGGAACCGTAAGAGCTACGGACATGAAATTTAGACAGAGTATGTAGAACCTTGGCCACTACAACAACAAATACATGAGAATTATAAATTAAAGGGTGCTCCAAAACGAGCGACGAAAAATGTTAAAATCTCATGTAATATACCTACAATTGTATGTACATATGTATATTGACACTTGAAATTTGTAAAATTAGTGTATTTTTATATAGACTACAACAATAAACATTAAAATATTACAAAATTTAAATTAAAGGGTGGTCCATCAGTTAATGCAATTATGACTATGTAATTTTGACAACTTGCTATATCTTGGAGACCGTAAGAGGTAAAAAAATTATAAAATCGCCAAACCGAAAAAAATCGCCAAAACCTGAAAAAATCGCCCAAAATTACAAAAAAATCGCCAAATCGAAAAAAATGAACAAAATTAAAAAAAAAAAATTCTAGCACTAAAATAAATCGCCAAATTCGAAAAATCGTTTAAATGAAAAAAAAATCGCCAATATGAAAAAACGCCAAAAACCGAAGAAAATCGCCAAAACGCGAAAAATGCGCCAAAACCAAAATAATTGTTTATGTGAAAAAAATCGCCAAAATGAAAAAAAATCGCCAAATTAAAAAAAATCGCCAAATTTAAAAAAAAAACGCCAAAACGAAAAAAATCGCCAAAATTTAAAATAACTTCAAAAACCAAAAAAAATCCTCAAAACGAAAAAAAATTGCCATAACTAAAAAAAATCGCCAAAACCAAAAAAAAAAATCACCTACATGAAAAAACGCCAAAATTAAAAAAAATCGCCAAAATAAAAAAATCGCCAAAATAAAAAAACGCCAAAATAATAAAAATTGCCAAAATTAAAGAAACTTCAAAAACCAAAAAAAATAGCCAAAATGTGAAAAAAGTGCCAAAACTCAGAAAGCGCCAATAAATTCAAAAAACCCCCAAACTAAAAAAAAACGCTTAAAACCGAAAAACCCCAAAAAGAAAAAAATGCCAAAACTATAGTTTATATTGTTCGTATTGAATTACATATCTCGTGCCCGTACGGAACCCTTCGTGCGCGGGTCAAAGTCGCACTTCACTGAATTTATTTTAATTTAAGCGAGATTTTTTTGATTTAGGCGATTTATGTTAGTTATGTAGATTTTTTCGTTTTTTGGCGTTTTTTAATTTTGGCGACTTTTATTATTTTAGGCCCTTTTATTAGTCTTAACACTTTTTTTCTCATTATGGCGATTTTTTTTGGCTTATTTTCCTTTATGGCGATTTTTATCATTTGGGCGATTTTTTTGAATTTGGCGATTTATTTTAGAGTTAGTAACTTTTTTTAATTTAAGCAATTTTTTTCGTTTTGGCGATTTTTATTAAATTTTTGGCGATTTTTTTTGGTTTGGCGATTTTAAAGTTTTCGTATTTTTTAGTTTTACCGTTTTTAAAAATTTTAAGAGTTTACCTCTTACGGTTTCCAAGATGTAGCAAGTTGTCAAAATTACATAGTCAAAATTGCATTAAATGATGGACCACCCTTTAATTTAAATTTTTTTAAATTTTAGTGTTAATTGTTGTAGTCTATATAAAAATACACCAATTTTACAAATTTCAAGTATCAATATACATACATATGGGCATACAATTGGATGTATATTACATGGGATTCTAACATTTTTCGTTGCTCGTTTTGGAACACCCTTTATTTTTTAAATCTCATGTATTTCCCGTTGTAGCGGCCAAGGTTCTACATACTCTGTCCAAATTTCAGGTCCGTAGCTCTTACGGTTCCTGAGAAAATAGCATGTGACGGACAGACGGACAGACAGACAGACGGAAAGCGTAGCGAAAACAATAGGGTTCCTTTTCATCTTTGGTGTACGGAACCCTAATAATGACAACCTTAAAGAACATATGCAATGGTTTATTGACAATTGTAAATCTCTTAACCAATTTCATTATTTTTGCTCCTCATCAATTCACTTAACAAATTTGCATTCATTAATATATTAATCTCTGCTTACACACAATAAAACCGAAATTGATATTCACACACATACATACACTTAAACACAAAAATAAATACCCAATTACATATCCACACACACTTACACTAATTAAAGTTTCATGACATTCATTTGAATTTCAATCTACTCCAGCCCCCTGGATAAAGAACGGGAAATTGTGATTGGTAATTTAAGCATTTAACTCGGCATTTGATACTTTTACTCTTCTCCATTTTGTTTGTTTTATTTTAACTATTTTATTGGTTTTTTCCAAAAGCTTGTCTGTTTACGTATGCATGAATGTGTGTGTATACGTGGGTGTGTGCGTATTTGATAAGTGCTTGTTTGTGTGCCTAAAGTTGTAAAAGTAGTAAAACAATCTTATCTGTCGATTAAAGCTTTCTAGTTTCTAATATTTTTTTGTTACTGTTGTTGCTTGCTTGTACATATGTCTGTCGTCTGTTTGTCTCTTTGTCATCATTGCCATCGAAGTAGTCATTGCGACTATCATTGTTATCATCATCATGAATTCGTAAATAGTTATTTGTTTCTTATTTCTTTTAACAGTGTGTTTGTGGTTTTCCCATTATCTGTATGTGGTTGTCTTAATGCTTTTTCCATTCCAAGACAAATAGGTGTTAATCTGATTTGAAAAAAAATCCCTTTGCACGTTGTTAAGGTCTGCCGTTTGCTTTTTTATCTCGGTGGGAAAATTGACATTTGTAAAAAGGGATTTTTGGGTGCTGTATTAGGATTTAAATTAAAAAAATCTTAGTTATTCCTGTGCAAGATAAGTATGTACATCTGTACGTGGAAATACAAACTAAACTTATTTCCTAACAAAAAGATTTAAAAACATGAATTGTGCAAATGGAGTACATTAATACAAAAATTTAATTTCCGAATGTTAGGTTTTATTAGAAAAGTTAATAAATAAAACGAATAATTCTATCAGATGGCGTTATAACTGTCTGACTGTAAGATTTGTCGGTATTTGACGATTTTGTGCCCAAATCAAGTTTGGCGGGTTTTGTCGATTTTTGAAAATTTTTGGATATTCTAATTTATAAGAACTTTCAGAGCAATGTACATTTGCAATTGCAAGGACAATAATATAAACGTGAAAATTAGCCCAAAATTCCGAAACCTGCGGCCACTAAAAGTACTGAAATCAAAATAAGGAACAAGTTCTTGTGTGGTACAATAAACACAGATAAATTTCTTATTAAAATCTGCGAAAAAAAATAATTTTATATTTTGATTGACAATAGTTTTGCTTCACATGTGTTTCATGTTAATTTAACATGATTTACAGTAATCTTCAAAGAAGGTGATTCCTTTTGAAATAACTTTATTTTAATATTTATGATTTGAGTTGGCTAAAGTTTGCATCGCTCGCTAAGCCAAATAACATGTGGCAAAAATTAAACATAAATATACTTAATACACCCCGAGAAAAAACAGCTTAAAATTAATAAAAACCATATTAAATTAATAGGAAACATTAACGAAAGTCTAGTCATGTTTAAAGTTTTTATTTCAATATGGAAAAATATTAATTTACAATATTAATAATTACCGCAATATAAATTTTCTATTATATTGAAAATTATTAAATTAATGTTTCACGTTCTTATTTTTAAGTTGCAGCTTTTCCCTCAGTGTAACAAACCAAAAAATGTGTCTTCCTTGTCTTCAGTAGAACAAGAATGGGAGAGTTTATTTAAATCGAATGTCAACCAACACTACTCCCCCTATCCTCCTCTCCTTGGACCTATTTTCGTAGTTCTAGCACAATGCATTGCATCAGTAGGGGTTATCTCCTGAGTGCTTGCTGGTCCTACTATAAAAAAATGAGCTATATAACTAACATGTGAATAATTAGTAAAAAAAAACAAACGACAAAGGGAAGACTGTTGCAAATTTTGAGATGGTCAAATTGAGCTTTCATTACAAAAAAGCTTTCAGAAAATTTTAATACAACAACTCACATTATACATTTGCAAAGAAAACTTGAGCATATAAAGAAGAAATTGTCAGTGCAGTAACCCTCGAAATAATTGTTAAATGCAATTTAGCTTACAGAGTGATACGATCTTTAGCCGAATCAAATCATAAATATAGAAACAAACAAAATCCGATAAATAACTTAATTTGCAATACTTTTAATCAAAATGAAAGATCATGTTGAATCAATGTTGTTTCAAGTTGAAACAACATGAATTTAATTTAATGTAATTATTTAATTTTATTGATTATTTAATTTACGGAATTATGTGTATTGGCACAGGCAAGGTAAATGTGTGTGTGTTTTGTATTACAGTTGACTTCCACGGCCGATATTTAAACTTGAAGTCATCGCGTGCTATTCAAAATACTCACCATGATTTAAAAAAAACGACTCATTTTAAGAAATTAATGAACTAGTTTTATTTTAGCTGAAATTTGCATCAAACATTTAAGTTCGTATAAACAGAAACGAGTGTTAAAGTGCAAATTCTTGTCTTTTTTTTTGAAAGGACAATATCATTATAATACGTCAAAAAATAAATTTTTCCTAACATCGCTTAGAAATCGTGAGAGAGGGCTTCTTGCAAAAGTTCTGCATTTTCATGACTTCTTTGAAATGTTTTTTGTATATCTCTATGTATGTATTTATGTACCAGTGATTGGCAATGAATCGTGTTTTTGCTATTCATGCTGACATGAGAGATTTTTCATATGCTTTACTACAGCGAAATATTCTAAAACAAACTGTAAACAACACTATTGGCAAGACAAACAACTGAAACAAATGTCTTGCCAACAGTGTTGTTTAGCGTTTGTTTCAGAATGTTTCGTATTGTTTAGCGTTTGCTTAAGAATATTTCGCTGTAGTAAGACATATGAAAAATCTCTCATGTCTTATAAATGGTCTTCTGCAGGACACTAGTGCTGACTCATGAAATTTTAAATATAAATGCGTAGGCATCGTTTAAACTCAACTACTCTGATGTACGCACACTCGCAATGACATTGATTTATAAATAAGTTGAAGTAAATATGAAAGCGACGTTGACATTCATATTCATACCACACTTACACTTACAAAGCACATCAGTTTGCCATCTAATTTCAGGAAAACACTTATACTACTCACATTGATTCAACTCACTTAACTTATGCTTGTATGTTTTATTTAAAAGTTTAATTATTAAACAGTTTGCAAGTAGTATACAATAATATTAAATAGGATGTTTTTCAATTCCAGTAAAAATAAAAACAAAAATAAGCAACAGAGAAACAAACTCCCAACCTCATAATGAGAACTTTCATGTTCGTATGTGAAGTTCGCATTGTGAATTATACTTATTTACTTTGCATCGTCCATGGGCATTGAGTTAAGGAGAGTCAAAATCAACAACGTCATAAATGTTGCTTTGTATGAGTTTGATGCTCACGTCAAACTTTCGAGTGAATCGGACTCATAGACAACATTGCACAAGTAGGAGTGCGCAAAAAAATTGTAAGTCATGACTTAACTCTAATCACTTTTTCACTACTCATTGCTGAGCACTGGTATGTACCACAAATCTTAATCACTTTCAGTCTGCAGCACCAATAAATGATTTATAATTTCTCATCATACTTGCATGGCGCCGTGGCTTAGTTGGTTAAAGCGCCTGTCTAGTAAACAGGAGATCGTGAGTTCGAATCTCGCCGGGGCCTTGAGGTAATGAATTGTTTTTTTTTATTTAACACGCTAAAGTTCGTATCGCCTTGTAAGCCAACTTACATGTGATACTTATTAATGAACAAATAACATCAAAGTTAGTTGTAAATATTTTTTTTATCGAATGCTTAATGCAATTTGAAAATAATTTTGCATTTTTTTAACCAAACAAAACAAAAAGTTACCTTTGACATTTATGCCTTAATAGACACTCATTTCATAGAATATATATTGGTCTTTGAAGCATATTAATGAATTTTTGTTTTATTTATTATTGCAGGATATGGCAAACAATCATATGATTCACGGTTGGACAAAATTTTTATGATAACTTGTATGAAATCATGGTTTGATTGCACACATTTTTCTGTTATCTCCTTAAAACCCAACTCAAGTTTTTAAAGGGCAGTCTACAGCGTAACTTTCAATATTTCCAGATATAGTATACAGAAAAAAAACTAAATAATTTTCAATATCAATTAAAAAATTACTGAGTTTTTACTATAAGCTAACCTTTTACACTTTACACTTGACTGATTGAATTGAAGATTAATAAGTAAAAAGTTTTTTCTCTGGCTAGAAATCAACACCTTTTTCTATAGTATCAAGTTAGCATCACTTTTTTGTCATTAAAACCCATGATTTGAAATCCTCCTTTAGTCATATTAAGCTTTTTCTGAACTTAAATAATTTCTGCAGATACATAAATACTTTCGTTATATTATCTAATAGTGTTTTGCTTACTTCTGAGGGAAATTTAGTACTAATGAAATTTCCAGCAAAACTTAATTGATTTTGAATAGATTTCCCATATTTTTGTTAAGAGCTACGGACATGAAACTTTGGCCGCTACAACAACAAATATGTATTTCACAGTTAAACATTAAGTGGAAATCTAAAGCAAGAAACGAAAAGTTTTTAAATTCGAATATAATATACATATAGATAATAGTTACCTTAATATAGAAAGGCCCTAACTCATTATATTTTCGAAATCGATATCTTACATTTTTCTATACCTAATGGTAGGTACAGACTTTGCAAATTGCTTACGCAACACGTTTTCGAATACCTTGATACAGACACTGCAACCCATAAACATCAAAATATTTTGATATTTTCCAAACTGCGAATG
This sequence comes from Tachina fera, assembly GCA_905220375.1. Lineage (NCBI taxonomy): Eukaryota > Metazoa > Arthropoda > Insecta > Diptera > Tachinidae > Tachina > Tachina fera. The sequence continues at coordinate 92,924,421 of LR999967.1, read as the reverse complement.
TAACTTCGAACGCAACCATAAACAAGACTACAGACTATGCGACCGACAGTGCAATCTGTCTGGTTGCATAAACACGTTGCTAAGTCTGTACCTACCCATTAGATGTTCTTCTAAGAAAATGTAGAAAAAATTCGATTTAAAAAAAGTAATGAATGAGTTAGGGCATTTATATCAATATTTATGTATGTATACAGACACTTGAAACTTTTAAGTCGAAAGTTTTCTTCCGTTATTGTGAAAGAGGCCACTAGTTTATTTTTATGCAGACTTCACCAATTTTCACTGAAATTCAAAAAATCAAATTTAAGAAGAATTCTATCAGTTAAAGGCGTATTGAAATTTCCAAAACGCTAAAACTAAAAAATATAAAAATTAAAAAAATGCAGAAACCAAAAATCGTCAAAATGAATGAAAGCACTTAAATGAAATACCCGTATACGAATAAAAATATAATAACCCCCTAAAATGGAAAAAAATCAACAAAAGTTAAAAAATTACCAAAAATTAAAAAAATCATCAAAAGCTGAAAAAATCGCCAAAACGAAAAAAACACCAAAACCAAAAAATCGCTAAAATTAAAATTACGTTTTTTAAAAATTAAACAAAAATAAACTCTAGAATCCGAAAAAATAGCCAAATCGAAATAAACACTAAAATGAAAAATTAGTGTCTATACTAAAAAAAATCGCCAAAAAGAAACAAGCGCCATTCTGGAACATTCGTGTGCGATTAAAAGTCACACTTTACTAAATTTATTTATTTTATGTTAGAAAAAATATTTTAAAACAGCGATTCTTCTTGCACATTTTAATCAGTTGGTCGAATATGTTCTGTGTTCCACGTTAAATTAAACAATTAGGGACAATCCAATGCATATTTCCAACAACAATTCTATTGCAACTCCATAACTCTAGATACATATATGTACATTCATAGATCTGCTCAAAGGTTTTTACTGACATCTGCGAAATCTCATTCAGATGAAAATGTGGTATAAATATACATATAATGCATATAAGAGATCTGCCCTCGTTCATTTGTAGAACATTTTATATGTTTCCAAATTTTCTATATATGTATACAAAAATGTTTAATATTGAAAACACTGTTCACTGCTCGCCTATGCAATTAAATTTTTGGCAAACTTATGTTAAAGTCTATCTTAAGTCAGTAAAATTTCTCCTTAACAACATTATATATTGTTTCAAAATTATGTCACTAGCAGTTTGAATTCGCTTGGAAAATATATAACGTGAGATGTTACGAAAATTTACTAAAAATGTGTGTTGACTGTTATCGAATTCTCCTTGTTCTGGCAGAAAAAATAACGAGTTTCCATCCGTAAAAAACAATGCCCACCACTACTAAGGCCCCGGCGAGATTCGAACTTACGATATCCTGTTTACTAGACAGGCGCTTTAACCAACTAAGCCACGGCGCCTTAGTTTAAGGCATAACGTATGGAGTAAGTGAGAATTTTAGTATAGTCCTAATGTTGTGGATTTGAGAAGATATCAATTATATGTATATTATAATATATGTATATAAATGATGATATGTTGTATACGTGTATGTACATATAGAGTAATCCACGCCAAATCGGACGGTTGGAATTTTTTTTGCTTTGATTTCCCCAACTTAGTGATATGTATTTTAAAAAGAATAATAGTTATGGAATGCCCACTACTGAAAAGCCAAAAGATACACTTATTTTAAAAATCACGATCTAAAATTTTAAATACAAAAATCTTGATCAAAAAGTCTAGAATATTTTTTTTTATAAAAAGAAAATCTAACGACAAATATTTCACAAACAATTTTTCATTTTGGTCCATTATTAAGAAAGTTATAGAAAATTTTGATTTTTTTGAACGAATAATAAATAAATTCAGCGAAGTGCGACTTTGACCCGCACACGAAGGGTTCCGTACGGGCACGACATATGTAATTCAATACGAACAATATAAACTATAGTTTTGGCATTTTTTTCGTTTTTGGGTTTTTTCGGTTTTAAGCGTTTTTTTAGTTTGGGGGTTTTTTGAATTTATTGGCGCTTTCTGAGTTTTGGCAGTTTTTTTCACGTTTTGGCAATTTTTTTTTTGGTTTTTGAAGTTTTTTATTAATTTTGGCAATTTTTATTATTTTGGCTTTTTTTATTTAGGCGATTTTTTTATATTGGCGATTTTTTTTTGTTTTGGCGATTTTTTTTAGTTTTGGCACTTTCTTTTTTCGTTTTGAGGATTTTTTTCGGTTTTTGGGTTTTTTCGGTTTTAAGCGTTTTTTTTAGTTTGGGGTTTTTTTTGAATTTATTGGTGCTTTCTGAGTTTTGGTAGTTTTTTTCACGTTTTGGCGATTTTTTTTTTGGTTTTTGAAGTTTTTTTAATTTTGGCAATTTTTATTATTTTGGCATTTTTTTTTATTTTGGCGATTTTTTTATATTGGCGATTTTTTTTGTTTTGGCGATTTTTTTTAGTTTTGGCACTTTCTTTTTTCGTTTTGAGGATTTTTTTCGGTTTTTGGCGTTTATTTTAAATTTTGGCGATTTTTTTTAAATTTGGCAATTTTTTTTTAATTTTGGCGATTTTTTTTCATTTTGGCGATTTTTTTTCACATAAACAATTATATTGGTTTTGGCGCATTTTTCGCGTTTTGGCGATTTTTTTTGGTTTTTGACGATTTTTTCATATTGGCGATTTTTTTCATTTAAACGATTTTTTCGAATTTGGCGATTTATTTTAGTGCTAGAATTTTTTTGTTTTAATTTTGTCGATTTTATTCGATTTGGCGATTTTTTTTAAATTTTTGGCGATATTTTCGGTTTGGTGATTTTATAATTTCCGTATTTTTTAGTTTTACCTGTTTTGAAAATTTCAAGAGTTTATCTCTTACGGTCTCCAAGATACAGCAATTTGTCAAAATCACATAGTCAAAATTTCATTAACTGATGGACCACCCTTTAATTTAAATTTTTAATATTTTAATGTTAATTGTTGTAGTCTTTATAAAAATACACTAATTTTACAAATTTCTATTGTCAATATACATATGTACATACAATTGTATGTATATTACATGGGATTTTAATATTTTTCGTCACTCGTTTTGGAGCACCCTTTAATTTCTCATTCTCTTATTTGTTGTTGTAGTGGCCAAGGTTCTACATACTCTGTCCAAATTTCAGGTCCGTAGCTCTTACGGTTCCTGAGAAAATACCGTGTGACGGACAGACGGACAGCGTAGCGAAAACAATAGGGTTCCTTTTTTCACCTTTGGTGTACGGAACCCTAAAAATATACCCAAATGTACAAGAAATACTCTTTTCAGGGGTACTAAAAAATATCACAAAATTGGAGAAATCAAATAAAAAATATTTTCAAACCGTTCCATTTGGCGTGGAATGTACCATATATACAATCTATTGCACTTTTCAGCTTCAGGGACCTGAGTTTTTAGCAAGCGAGAATATATGAGATGTGTACTTTATATATTTTTTTAAAGTAAATATAAAAATGTCTTACTTATCTCATAGTTATTTCAGTGACTAACGATATAACGACTTATATTCATTCATCTCTAAAATTGTGCGAAATACTCGGTTATGCTTATGGAAAAAATTTCTGTATACAACTTAAAACCTAAATAGTGATATTTTCAATGCATTTCAATGATAATTTATTTTTTTACAATATAAAAAACACCATCCGCAATCCAAGGCCCCGGCGAGATTCGAACTCACGATCTCCTGTTTACTAGACAGGCGCTTTAACCAACTAAGCCACGGCGCCTTCTGACTACGGTGGAAAATTATTGAGCTAAAGTAATAAATTTTGAATGCATTTTTCAAAGATGTTGCAGTAATTTTGTATCACTCTGCTTCATTTATATATATTGTATACAGGTAACCCTCCTACAACGCAGTAGATCTATTTAAAAAAAAAACATGTTGATAACTAGGCTAAAACTTGTAACATCAATATTCGAAGAAACCAAGGAATTTAACATTAATTCAATTTTCATTCAACACGATACAACTGAACAGTGGTAAATGTTCATATTTACTTTTATTTATAATGATGTTAAGTAATTTCGTAACTCTTATTTACTATAATCTTCTTTCAGACGAAAGTTCTGCACTGCAGAAAAAATACTAAAAAGCTTCTGCTAAGCTGAGTTGTTCTTGTAACTTTTAGGAGTAAAAATTTTAGCTTCTACCTTCTTTAGGAAAGGGATAGTGATAAGGAAGTCAGGTGGTGAAAGAAGATATAGATGAAAGCTTCATTCTTTTACAACTCTGGTTTTGCACGTCTTCTTTTTAATAATACAGTGTTGCTATAATAGATATTCTGTATTAAAAATAATTTGAACTACTGAAGGCCCCGGCGAGATTCGAACTCACGATCTCCTGTTTACTAGACAGGCGCTTTAACCAACTAAGCCACGGCGCCCTTGCGAAGCTCTTAGAAAATATCTAGCGCTATAAATTAAAATACATAGACATATGTATTTATTATTATCATGATAAATTTACTGCACAAATTTTTTTAATAACGAATAGTAAAAGTTTTATGTTGTAAATGTCGGGAAAAGTATTCTGTTATAAGTTCAGTAACCTAAAATTTTTCTTTAATTATAACCAGGGAAACCACAAATATGCAAATGCATGTTTTTTCTTGTCTGATATATCAATGGGGAATTAAGATATTTATCCGTTTCAGAACTTTTTATGAGTTTTGGCATCGATTTGTTAGTGCATATTTTCGCATATTTTACCCTTTAAAGCATGTTTTTGCATATTTCAGTTTAACACGCATATTTTGAGCATTTTTCGAATTTTCAGAGCATATTTGGCGTTTTTAGGGCATATTTTGGTACCTTAAAATTTTTTTTGTTTCATATTTAAAAAAAAATTTGGAAACAATTTTTTACTTTTCTCCGTCAAAATTTAATTTTTTAGTGAAAGAAATAGTACAAGCAAGCAATATTTTGCTCGATTTAAAAAATTTTAATTTTTTAATTTTCACTCACTTTTGAACAGTCTTGTAAAAGAAAAACGAAACAAGATAATTAAAAAAAATTAAATCCTCCATTTCCAATTTTTTTCTACTAAATTTGAATGCTAAAACAAATACTATTTATTTGTATTTTCCAAATTTCAACTTGAGCAGGTGTAACATGTTTTTTAACATCCTCACTGAACGTTAATTTCAATAAAAATTTGGTTTGGTAATTGTGACGAACGCTGCCCCGATTACATCAATTGAGATTCAAAAAGAACATTTTCAATGTAAAGTTTCTTTAGATGCGGTGATCTTTATTGAAAAAGCTAAGTAAATAGTTTTTGTTTATTGTAATAACAATTATAAATAAAATACTTGTCTTTTTCTTCAAAATACAGTTGAGAAGTCTTAATTCTGATATCGTGATCGTTTTTGAAGTAAAAGTGCAATTTTTGATCTTAATTATTTTTTTATAGTTTCCTTCTTCTGATTATTTTATTTTTGTCTTGTTTTATATGCAATTTTTATTGAATTGCTGAATTAAAATTAGATTTTCATATCCTAATAACACAATTAATGTTATTTATAAGAGCATATTTTTTGCGTTTTTAGTGCATATTTCAAAGTTTTCAGTGCATATTGAATGCGCATAAAACACTTTTTTTGGAGCATATTTCTGGTTTCCCTGATTATAACTTATTATTATTATTATTACAATTTTATTGAAGCAGACTTATTTCTTTAAGTATTGCATATTTGTTTTTTTAATTATTACGTGTAATTTTTGGCTTACAGTATGATACGAACTTTTGCCTAATCAAATCATAAATATTGCAACAAATAAGTTTGTAGAAAAATAATTAATAACTAACTAAAGCTAATGTTTTTAATTTTAATTCATAAAGAAGCATTACCGAACACATCTAGGAAAAAAATTTACATTTATTGCACTTTTCAATAAAAATTCGCAATAAAATGGATTTTATTAGAAATTATTGATTGTATCACTCCCTACAAGCGTAAAATTTTATGCAAAACTTCATTTTCTTTAACGAAAAGTAAAACATTTACCACTCTTTAAAAAAGCCTTAGAAGACATGCAGTTGATTATATATACATATATGTATATATTATTTTTTATACTAGATGCACCAACAGAATATGAAGTTTTATTTCAATGCCTTTTATAAATTTGAATAATTTAATTTATTTACAATATAAAAACATTATTGACAACTCAAGGCCCCGGCGAGATTCGAACTCACGATCTCCTGTTTACTAGACAGGCGCTTTAACCAACTAAGCCACGGCGCCCTGCGATAACTTTTTTATATCTTTAAAAAAAATTTGCGGTGTAATTAAATACATTTTAATAATTTTCTATATTTTTATTTTATTTGCTTTAAAAAAATTTTAGTTATACGAGTTTTGTACACTTAAGTATCAAATACTATATACATTTTTCTGTGATTTCAAAATACTCATAATATAAAATAACCTGTTCAAACGCTCAGCCTGGCAAGGATGTCTAACTAAATAAGCAAGTGTCTGAATCAAAAGGTTTTTCATTAGTAATTTAGTGATTACATTTATTTGTTTTGTTCAAATGGTTGGAGAAGTGCATTTTAAGCATCAGACTAATCCACTATGCTTCTATGAAAATCAAAAAATTAGTTGCCTCCTTAGACTTAGGCGCTATGAAATAAGGCCCAGGGATATAACGCCCAAATAAGAAAGTGAAATAAGGCCCAATAAAATTAAAGAATTTTTAATTGGGCCTTATATCATTTATTTTTATTTTAAGGCTTTATTTCATCTTGTGTTTGGTTGGTCTTTATTAAATTTTTTGAGGCTTTATTTCAACTTGAGATACATAAGTTTCATTGGGCTTTTTTATTTGGGCTTTATGTAATTTATATTGGGTGTTTTTTCATCAATTTACTCTTGAGCCATATTTAATTTTTTGGGTCTTATGTTATTTTGGGGATTATTTCATTTCTTATTTGGGCTTTATTTCCTTTTGCCTTATACCATAGCCCAGCAAAAGGCTGAAATGGTCACACTGTGATTTTATGCATAAAAAAAAACTACAAACAAAAATATCTCATAGTTTCAAGGTCAGCGTGCATTGAAATAAAATTCAATTCAGTACACCCTGTGCATTGCTGAGGCTCTTGTCTTTGATTAAAATGTTAAAAGCTTAGGAGTTGCCAGTAGTGACATTTTAATTTATTTTTTTTTTGGAGTAACTTTTTTCTTCTTCAGTTCCATAATACGAATAAGTAATTTTCTAAAGATATTTTTAATAAGTTCTATTGGTTGCAAAATTTTACAAAATATTTGTATGTATGTAGTTTGCCAAGGTAAATTGATTTTGTTAATGGATAATAACTTAACTCAAACAATTGTAACTTTACAGGAGAAGGTAAAAACATAATAGAAACTGTAAAATTCACAATTTAATTTTTTTTGTAAGACTGTTTGTAAAAGAGTTATTTTTTACACCATGCAGAGAATTTTCGTGACGATATGTATTTGCGTGAAATGTAATGGAATCACTAAAAAACTAAATTTCTAGTTAGGGCCTTTCTTCTTGAGACCATCGAGATATCGTGTATTTTGATTAATTTAATTAAGGCAATATTAAACTTTTGAGAATTAAATGGAAAGTCCAGGAGGAATTATCATATGTAAATAGTTGAATCGAATTTTTAAACAACTTGTTATCAATAAAAATCTTTCTCGTAATATTTAATTTATTACTAGACCTCGGAAATAAGGCAGTTTTTAATGCCCACTAAGATATGAACTCAAATGAACACAAATGGGACTAATTTTTTATTATGTTAATTTAATCAGTATTAAATTTCCTTACGATCTTTAAATAAAAAAAATTAATCTTTATAAACTAAATAAACAGTTGCAAGTATAAAATATGTTGGACGTTCATAAACGAGACTAGTAAAATTATCCATTTCCTCGTCCATCAAATGACGCATGCGCATCACTATTCCCTGATTCTGTTTCTCAATGACAGACACAGTGCAAACAATACGGTGGCTGTAAAAGAAGTAATTTTAGGTGATATTTACTTTTACTATTTTTATATAAAATTATCTCACCGTTTTTGTTTAAATTTGCGAACACCATCTCTTATATCAGAAGCTAAATTCTCGGCTAATTTCAAAGCACGCCATGAATCGTACGAACGAGTGAAGCGATCCCACGTTAAACGATCCTCAATTGTTGCTTCAATTAGCTTGAGCACCTGTTCCATACAGAAATTAGTGCGAAAGAAGTAAAAATCATTTCTGGGCTTTTCCTTTTCATTTTCTTTTTGGTTTTCATCCTCAAGAGTTGGCACTTTCAAGAAGGCCTTACGCTTACCCATTAAGGACTCCGAAAGTAGTGCATTCATGCGATTAGTGGTGCGTACCGTGGCAGTTATGCTGAGAGAAATAATTTGGTATTTTTATTTTGATGAAATATTTTGGTAATTCGTGTAAATATTTAAGTTTATGTTTATCAACCAACCGAGATTTCATGTTACTCCAAGAAGCCATTGTTGTTTTATTTTATAAATAATTTATATGTTTCCCTGTCTGTGAGTTGCACGTAACTAAAATTGCATAGATTTTCAATATTTCATATAAGCCAGTAGCTCCTCAAACAAAACTTAAAACACTTATTATTGCATTCCACATACGTTCTTTCACCCAACCCTCTTTTTAACCACTTTCGCAAACTTATAAGCATTAGTGTGCTGCAAGAAGTTGTTGTAAATATTTCTTTGAATGCTTTGTTATATCCTGCCTTACAAATAAATAGGGCATACCCAGCTTATCATGCTGTTTGCAAATTTTCACAGTCATCATTCCCAACTTTGCAACTTATATGCTTACTGAGAGCGGAGGCAATCAGCCCTTTCTTAAATAGTGTCCACACCAGATGATTTTATATCATAACTCGTAATATGACGCCGGCAGAGCAACTGTAATTTAGTATTAACACAAAGGGGTAGACGTTGATGATTTTATATCATGATAAATCAAACAAATATTTGCAAAATACTTGCCAAAAATATCTAATTTGCGTGTTGTTTAATTTTTTTGATAACAAATAATTGTTGTGCCGTCTTTTTTAAACGAAAATTGTTTAATGAATAAACGTTAAATGCACACACTAAAACATAAAATAATATTTTATATCAAGATGAATTTATCAGGCCGTGAGTTCAGATGATTATATCATAACGCTGCCATAATATTAATTAATTGAGTCTATACGTGATGAATTTTCATCAATGATATCAATTTGATATTCATCATATTTATAAATTAATCAGGTGTGGACACTACCCTATAGGAACTCAAACTCATTTGTAAGTATCTTCAAACTGGTTTTTTAATAACCACAACTGGTTGATTAAGTGACTTTTTTCCTTGTCGCCGACTCACTATTTTAACATAGGCATGTCATAGGCAGTAGTCAATTGGCCATCTCTGCATGACTTTTAAATTGACTACTAACTACTTATTTTTCAACCACTCTGAAGTCAATTAATATCTATTATAGTTAAATATATACATACATATTTATGTAAATCTTCATACACATTTGTATATCATATACATACATACATATGTATATACTTCATATATTAAGTATACATGTATATTGATATATAGAAATAATTGGTATTTTTATATTTAAAACAAAAATACATACATACATTCATACGAAAGTTTGTCCTTCTCATAGAAAATATTATACATATTAATTATTGAAATTATTATTTTTTTTTACACAAAAATTTGGCATTTGATTTCATGGCATGCTTCTTTTGATTTTTTTTTATTTTCTTTTCATTTACTTATTTTGCTTTTATTTATTTCTTACGTGTGCTTCTATGCAATATGTTTGGTTGATATCTGCATGAGATTTAAACCAGTTTGTAGTCACTTGCAACATAATAAATTTATAGCTAGTGTTTTTTGTCAATCGACTATTTTGTTTACTACAGTGTATGTTACGCCTGATATGATGTTATACGAGTACATTTCAGACTAGAGATGGGCGTGTGTCGTAATTTTTTCAACACGCGCGAAATCAAATTTAATACCAAAAAATCATTTTTATATTCAAATAGATACATATTTTTGTTTAATTTCAGAAATTTAAGCTTAAAAGACCCATAGAGTGTCAATAAATTTTGCTGATATTGCATGTTTGACGATACAAAATATTCAATTATTTCTTTACTGGACATTTTATATTTATCTATTTATTTATATTTTACAGCTTGTTTTTGCTCAACAGTATACAAGTCGACCACGCACAAAATAAAAATTTATGTCACTAACACTTTGTATTCCTGTGGCTGAATAGCAGTGATATCAGTCCAGAAGTAGTGGGTTCGCTTATCGCCACAGAGCTTGTGTGTTTTTCACAGATAAACTAATCGCTTCGCAGGTTTTGTTTGTTTTAAATAAAAAATATTAACAAAAAAATATTAATGTATTAAAAATAAGAATTTCGACACGCACCCATCCCTAGTTCAGACAGTTTGCATTGATGAAGAACTTTGTTTTGGGAACTTTCATAGCTGCTGCGTATAATAGATATGATCTTATGTGGAACACCCATATTCTTCAGTTCGTCTTATATACATTATTAATGGAAAGATTGGAATGTTCTTTCATAATCTATGAATAGCATATACATTAGAGTGGGTCAAATTGTGCTTAATGCCTGAGGAACTATGGGTCTAAAATCATAATCGAGCTTCCCCATTTTAACGAAACACTTTTCCTTAAGTTTTTTTTTTTAATTTGCTAAAATTTTATTGAGTTTTCTAAGAAACTTGACAAATGTGATAATGGGTACGTTCGTAAGAGCATTTATAGTGCACGTATGCAGCATTACAAACATCTAACGTTCAAAAATCTCTTCAAATAGCGCAGTAAATTATTTTAAGATGCGAGTAGTTGCAGTGGAACAATAAGTTGAATATATGCCTGTATGTGTGTATTTTGATATTTAAATTACATGTTTCGAATCTTTCCCAAAAAGAAGATTGATACAATCGACAATAACTTCGAAACACATAATCTTGGTAGTTTTTTATTACTTTAAAGGACCCCAGTGAAAAAAATGGAAGTCATTCTAGCGGAAGTACATTTTCATTGCTTCCAAAAAATCGATATTTTTAATTTGCCGAGAGTGAGCAAAAAACCATGTAGAAACTTATTTTAGTCACACAAAACCTTGTAACTCCTCCATAGTGTTAAAAAATACTCACCAGAATTTAAAAAAAAATTATTTTTTTAAAGAAATTTATGAATTATTTTTAGTCTAAAATTTAAAAGTCATTTGCTTAAATTTACATGAAAACACTGTTTCGGGCTTAAAATGGTATAAAAAGAAACGAATTGTTAAAAAAGGCAACTATTTACCCTTTTTCCTAGATGAAAATATTATCATAGAACACAAAAAAGGAAATTTTTCTTAATATCGCTTCCAATTCAGTGACCAGGCATCGAAAAAGAGAACTTCTTGCAATGACAACCCTATGTAAAAATCATTAGATCGGATCGAAATTTGCACTACTTCCGCATCGTAAACTCTACATTTTCATGACTTTTTTGGAGTCTCTTTTTTTACTGGGACTCAATAAAATTTTAGCAAATTAAGAAAAAATTATAAAATATTTGAGAAAAAGTTTCTCTTTAAAAATGGTATGCTTGTTTTAATTTCAGTCCCATGGTTTCTTGGAAAATTCTTCTTAGAATTCGTCGTATATTACGATTTTGATAACCGCTTGATGAATTTTTTTATACTCCATACAAATTAAGCCACTCGAATATAAATATCTGTGGCAATATGGAATAATAGCTTAACTCGACTTAGGCAAAGCAGTATTTTTCGAAAACTTTAACGCTGCCGCTAAGACATTAAAATGTTCTTACGCAATATTTTACTTTCGTGTAATCCCTTCTTTCCATAGGTATCATTTTAACCACTGCAAATTCCAACTGGAACATAATAAAGCTAAATTTCCTCAAGGGAACTTAAGCCACAGATATATTGGAGATCGGCTTTCTTCAGCTTCCTCAATTCTGTGGGGCAATAAGAAAAATGTGCTCAACTCATGTTTTACTGTTTTGTAGGAGAACGCTTTTAAGCTTTCAAGTAAATTTTCAGAATTTTATTTCTTTAATTTTTATTTTTTATTTTTTTTTATTTTTATTTTTTTATTTTTATTTTTTATTTTATTTAGGAAAATATTATTCTTTACACTGTAGCTGATGTATGCAATTTTAACCATATCAAAGTATGAGTTAAGTTAAGCTCTTCTTCCATATAAGATTGGAAGTCGAAAAAAGATAAGCAACAAGTCATTGCGCTATAACTTCCTGACGAATGGCACAAAATAATTGAGATTTTGCCCAGTAATACTTTTGTATATGGAGATTACAGGGGTGCAATTAACTGAAAACTTTATGCCACAAAACTATTATCGCTACATTATCTGCCCTGTTTGGGGCATAACTTCTTATCAACTTGTTTGATTAGTCTTTCCTGCATGGTCCTTACAAACACTTTCATAGCTGAGTGTCTACTCTCTGATTTGAATCGAAAGCAAATGCTTTCGAATTGCAATGTTAAAAACATACTAATTCGAAAGCATTTGCTTTAGCTTCCAATTACAGAGTAGACCCAATCCGCAGGGAACAATTATACCGTGCTAATTGTTGCAATCTGTAGCTTCCCCTTGGCAAATAAGTTTGGGTCTGTCCTAAATATTTCTGCACCAAGCAGAAGCTTTCAAGGTTTGATCCCCATTCTTAGACATTAGACATGGACTGAAGCTCTTAGTAGAAAGATTTTTACGCTTGACAATATATCTTAAAACCAGTTTGACATCAACAAAAGTTTAAAGTAATTTTTAAAGTAAGGTAATTAACTTTTCGTTCAATATTTCCCTTTAATTCCTTTCATGATAACTTTTCATTAAATTAAAATTATCTGAGTGTTCTTTCTTCTATAAGGTCACTCACTGCTTTTTGAAATAGTCTTTATTTTTAGTTAATTTTTTGTTTAGCTTATTTTTGGTTTTGCTGGTGTTGTCTTTATTGAAAATCGAAATAAAAAATGTTAACTACTCTTTTGCAAATTTCTTTCTTGACAGTTCATGTTTGCTTTAACCGCCCACAATTCTAGGAGCCACATTTCTTTTTTTTACACCGAGTTTTGTTGTGTTATTAAGATGGCTTGCGTGCACAAAATGATCTATTTTATAACAATCATTATTTTAAAATGAATGATATAGCAGAACTCTAAGCTAATTGAATCATTATTTTGTTAACCCCCTGTTTGTGTAACACGTTTGAATTAAAATTCTAGGCATTTCTGTAATAGATTAAAGAAAAGTTGTACAAGTTTCCTTTAATCTATTACACAAGCGCCAAGATTTTTAACTCAAACGTCTTACACAAACAGGGGGTAAGTAAAGGAAATTGGTAAATAAAGATAAAAATAAATAAATTCACAACAAAATAAATTCCAACAAATAATACATTTATTATTATTTTACGAAATATAATAATAAAAGTCCACTTTGTTACAGACTTTAATAAAGTCACTCCACCGCACAGTGTTCGATTTAAGAATTTAGGACGACAAAAATCATAAATTTGTAAATATTTAAGACAGAGTATTTTGTATTTTTGTATTAAATTTGTTTATATTGAATTTATTTATATATTTGGGGTATTCAAAAAGTATGTAATTTAAACTTGTGTTCATACATATTTTTCAATAATAAAAGTAAAAGAAATTTCATAAATTAATAATATTATAAAAAAATAATAATAGCTAACTTATTCTGAGTTGATGCTCATACTATATTTTAGAAAAAAAAGTTAATGGGCCAGCTTGGGGAGGAATTTTATATAAAGTCTATAACAGCAAAGTTGAAAGATTACAGAAGCGTTTATGGATGTGGTGAAAAGGTTGGAGATCAAAAGATTTCGTCTGACAAAGTTAGTTTGTTTGGTAATAATTGTAAAAAACCCAGTTAGCTTAACACTTAATAAAAAATTTACCATTTATTAAAAAATAATGTGTTTTTATATGTTAGTTAAAAGGAAGTCAAAAGTTACAATTAAATCAAAAAAAAAATACTTTTGAATTTGCATGAAATACGCTAGTATTTTTTTTTGTTTTTATTTTTTTCTTTTAACATGTCATTTACAAAGTGAAAGATATACAATAATCATATAGTTTTAAGCTAGTCTCGGTCTTCGCTTTCAAATAGGGTGGTCAATTTATCAATATTTTTGTTTGATTTATTTCTGAAATCAAACACTGTGCACCGGCCAGATTCCGCAGGGATAAATTTTGAAGATTTCACCAATTTCAGTGTTCGCAATTCAGAGCACACTTTCCAGTGCAAATATTTTGGCTATAGTTTTCACTATAAAAATAATTCTTTCTTAACGTAGTTGACCTTCAAGTCAATAGTGAATACTCATCCTTGCGGAATCCTGCTGAAGACTTGATAATTTCAGTGAAGTTTTTTTGCACCGGTATTTTTACCTGTATTGTCAGACGGCGTTCTTATTAAGTTTCAAGTTTTGAAATACCTTAAACACGAAGATTCATATGCAAATTAGTCAGATATACATACAAATAATAAATAAACCTCACGAAAGATAAGTTGCAAATTTGTTTAGAAAAACTCAACAAATAAACGATTAGAAATATACTCATTATTAATATTAAATTGCATGTACCTTTAACTTCAAAAACATATATCGTTAGCTTAATATAGAAACGACCTAACTCATTTTTTTTTCAAACCGACTTTTTCATATATTCCGATAAATGACTTGCGGTTGAATCGTCGCTTTCGATAACGAGCTGATTCGATCAGTTTTTTTTTTTTTCATTTTAAGATTATGGAATTCGCAATCGAAGAATGTAATAATAAAGTTCGATATCGAATGCCATAATTTCAAACTAAAAAACGTGATCGAATTAGCTCTTTACCAAAAGCGACGATAATACCCCTGTAATATGTCGAAAAGGTACAAAAATAATGATAACGATATATTTATTAATAAAAAAAAAAATTTGATTTGCCACCTTTTAAAGGTTTCCCACTTTTGCAACACTTTTACAGTTGCAGTAAAAATAAATAAAAGTTTTTTCTTTGCATGCCTAACAAGTAAATTTTTCTAATTAACACTTTAACAGATTGATTTACGACTTCAAGTTTTTCGTGCCAATAAAAAACTTTTATGAGACAAATTATTTTTATTTTAAACAATCGAACGGGTGAATTGTCTTACAAAAAACTTTCATTAAATAAAATTTGCTCCGGACAAAAGTTTTGTTCCGAAACAATAACAAGAGGAATTTTTGTACACGTGATGTATTTTCATTAACCTCGAAGGAAGAAATGCTATCGAGAATCTTCCGTGAAATTTTTTCCCCGCTATCAGTCCCACTGAATGTAAAATAGGGAAGAAGATTTATAAAGCTTAAAAATTAATTGAAAATTAGAGAAATATAATTTAACAGCAAAATAAAGTGAACAAAAAAAAAGAGAAAAGTGAAAAAATTCACGTGAAAAATATTATTCACTTTAATGATGAAACAGAGTAAAGTCTGCAACTTCAGGCAAATCGCTGACAAATTAATTAAGCCCATAATAAAATCGACGGCAGTAACTTCAAATACTCTCTGATTTTCATTTTATTTTCTTTTGTGCTTATTTTTCTTAGTAGTTTTGTTTACAAAATGTATGAAATTGATCAAAAGTATGGTAACATTTTTGTGAGAATGAGTATTGATATGCGAGAGCATAAGAAAAAACGCTCTCAAAATAAAATAGATTCTATCTCACGACTGGTTTCTGTGGCTGCTTTTTTTTGTCAATTTGTATGGAAAATGTGTTTAAGCCGGTATTCTGTTTAATCATTTAAGGGGAATCAAAACAAGGGAAAAAATGTCAAGGGAAAATTATTTACGATTGCAATTTGGTGATAAGTGGAAATATTTCGGGGGAAAAAATGTTCACGACAGTGGTGAATGGTTGAATTCACCTTAAGCTTCGTAAAACACAAAACATGCTTTTGTATAGGTATGGCTGTTATAGTACGGGAGAAAAATACGGGAGCACTGCTTCAAATACAATTTTCAGTAGTGTTAATTTTATTTTAAAAGTTTAGCAGTTTTAGCCAAAACTTTTGTTTAACATGCTGTTGTCAGTTATTTTGAATGAGAGAAAAAAATAAAATAAAAAACTTTTGGTTTTTCTAAAAAAAAAATTTATTTTCAATTTAAGATGATTTCTTTTGGAAAAATACTTAAACTAATAAATTTTGTCAGTTAAATTTAAACAAAAATGTTAACATTTAATTGAAAACTAAAAGATAGTTGAACTTTGTGTTATCATGTTTATATTAACTACACATACATAAATAGTTCAAATTTTGATTTTAGTGTAAATTTCATATTATCGACATGTCAAATCGCGGTGATTTCATAGAATTAATGAAAATTAAATCATTGCTTTTTTGAATTACACGATTTTTAGCGTTTGAAGTTGAGAGAAAATATTCTATTATAAATCACAAAAACTTAAAATATAATAAAACCCCACTATCAAGTCAGGTATTAGTAGATTACTTTTGAAATCACGTGGTTTGAAATCACGGTGATTTTCAGAACAGGCCCGTATTAATTTTGTTGTAGTAGTTTTCTGTTTTCCAATTTTTAATTTTATAGCTCTAAAAGTGAGAAAAGAGAGAGAGAAAGATGAAGAAAGTTATTGGAGTAGTGTTGCCAGTTTATTCTAGAGCTTATTCCCAATTTTTGCTTTGTCATCCCCAAAAATCCCGAAGTTGAGATTTTTGCTTGAAATTTTTTCTTTTGTGAAAAATATTTTTTTTTAATTTTATTTGAAAAATAATGAGAAAAATAACATATTTATTCAATAAAATTCATTTATATCAATAGCTACATTTATATTAATTTAATTTGTACTTATAAAACTTGTAATAAAAAAAATTAAACATAGTTTAATATACACAAGTATATAGAAATTTTCACCAAAGTATACCATTTCAAAAACTTCAGAATCGATATATTCTGATTCATCAGGCTCGGACACTTTATTATACACAGTACTTGTATTAAAAATTTTTAGCATTTCAGCAGAAAAAACTTTGGCATTTTAATAAATTGAACTATTTTTAGTGTCTGTTCATTATAAGAAGTGCTTTCAACAAGCCATATTGCATTTTGTCAGGTATTTTTATTTTGATAGTATTCATTTTTGGTTAATCTGCCTTGATACTTCTTCTTCATTAGAAACCATTCACTATGACTAAGACTTGCCAGACGCACCCTTTTTTTTGCTCAAAAATCATTTTGGGGACAAAATCCCTTAAACTGGCAACACTGGATTGCAGAGCCATCATATTTTCTTCCCTCCATCTCTTGCTCTCTCTTTCTGTCTTCCATAAAAACAAGATTTCCAAGGCGCATCTATAACATGACCTGAGCAGACCAGTACCTGGATTCAGTAAGTTTTTGTGAACCGAAAGTCGTAATATTTGTTGACATATTTATTCGTTTGCAGTAAGAGTAATGTCATTCTGTCGTTTCTCTCCATTTAATTCTGAATTCAGGGCAATCATGAAGTGAAGTTTTCCCCGGGGAGTAATTCAAACTAAGGGCCTGTGCCAAACGGTAGCAAAGTTCTAGTTCAAGTTAATTTTTGACAATTCTGAGGTGAGTAAAATTTCACTAACCCAAAAGTGTGACCGTACCTTTACATATACATACATATAAAAATCTTCTTTTAAAAAATTGTTGGTAGCCGGCGGCTTTTAGTAAAATTTTTTGCTTCGCCGCCGCAGCAATTTTTTCATCAACTTCTTTCTATGGTAAAGCGAATTTGTCAAAAGTTTACATTGTCAAAAAAGATATCATTTGACACAGCAGATAAATTTAATTTTTTCCCCACAGGCAAATGTTTTTTTACCATAGCACTTTTTTACAGTTTGGCACACGCCCTAATAGCAAGTAATAGGGAAAACAAAAAAATTTAATTGGAAATGGGAGAAATTTCACGCGGAAGTTTATTCATGAGTGCCCTGATTATCTGACATCTCTGCATACAAAATGTCGAAATAAGCGAAAGGCACAGAGAAGAGTAAAAAGACTAATTTAATTTGAGTTTGTTATTGTACTTTTTTTACTTCAACCGACAGAAAATATCGTTAAAATATGCTACTACATAGCAAAATTGATACATTTCCATTATATTTATTATACCGACACGATAATCGTACTAAAAGTTACTGAACCAGGTATATATCTATTGTAAGCCACAGCTGGTAAATTTCTATCACGATTAGTAATCAATTAGATTACATTTAGTGATTATATAATTCTCTTTAAAAGAATTTCTGATAAATAATTGATTACGATTACTAATAATCGAAAAGTAATCTGAATTGCTTGAAATTACAAAAAATAATCAAAAAGAATCGAAAGTAATAAAAAATAGTCCGACTACTTTCAAAGATTTCTTTTGATTATTAACAAAAAGAAGAAAATAATTAAATGTAATCTTTAAAAGTAATTGGATTATTTTTTAATTACTTTTGATTCTGTTTGATTATTTTTTAAAATTTCAAATAATTCAGATTACTTTTCGATTATTAGTAATCGTAATCAATTAGTAATCGTAGGAAACTGAATATAATCGTAATTTAATCATTACTTCACCTTTCAAAAAAAAGTTATCAAATTAGTAATCCATACTTAAAAGCTATGTATGTTGTAAACGTACTTTAGCTAATATAAAATTTTGTATGTGACGCAAGCCTGACGATCTATATGTGGAACCATTTGTTGTATACATATCTGGGGTACCTTATCGATTTGCCTTAACACTTGCACAACACAATTTTCTTGTGTGAACCCAATAGCTTATATTGAGCCATAACCGCCAAAAAAAAGCGTAAGCGACATACATATATTTTGAAACTCGTTTTCTGACTAAACTCGATTATTTACGAACGCAGATAAACGATTTTCATCAGATAATGAGATTTGAAAACTATGGCGCTTAAGATTTGTTTAGTGGTTATAGCACGATATGGTACAAATTTATTTCCTTTAACCTTATTCTGTAATTCTCTAAAGCTAAATTTACATGGTTTAAGTAGAAGTACATACATACATATAAAGTAATTTAAAAAAAATTATTTCTATGAATACAATCTTGCAACATAAAATAATAAATTCTGAATGTCTTTAAAATCTAATCAAAATAAAATTTACAAGTTTGATGTTGTTTTTTGCTTTGACTCCAAAACATTTTAACGCTCGAGGCTTATCTTTAGATGGTCTTCTAATTTTCTTGTTTATTTATCTTTCTTTATTAAATTCTTCGCAGAGACTGTGTTGATAAATTAAAAAAAAACTAAATTCACAAATATATTTTTCATTTCACATAAAACAGTGATAAGATTTATCTTAATCTAAGTTTTTATAAAAATACATTGAAATACTCCTAAAAAAACAAAAAGAAATGCAAAATATTCACATTGCTTAATACAGAGCTCTACGTTTTTGATTGGTGAACGTTACGGCTAAGACACAGGCCGATATAAATGCAACCATCTGTAAGCAAAAAGATTTTGAATTTTTAAATTTGTTGTTCAGCTTAATAGCGATATTGTTAAAAATTTACCTCTATGATGAAACTGGACCATATAAAGATTGTAACCCAATGCTCGGCCGCCTCATACATTGCAGCCAGTTTCGCTAAGCAGCCCTCCGAAAATACTATGGTGGAAGTTGTATAATCGCCGCCAACAAAACAACTATTCGGAATGGTTAAATTGGCATTAATGTAATCAGTGGAATTATTAATGCCACAGCACTTAATCTGTAATTATTTAAAGAAAAAATTAACACTTAGCCTATTATTATAATTAAAAACATACAAGTAGTACTAACCAAACTTTGTACATTTGACATGCCATCTTTACCATCCAATTGGTGGGCCCATGCGCTATTAATATCCTCACGAGCTCTCGTCTCGCCATCGATTTGTGGAAGATATTGAAATATAATAATAGCATTTCCAATAATCAATATTAACAAACAAGTTGCATACTGTTGAGAGAAAAAAAGAGTGTTTGATTTTTAAACTATTTTTTTTAATTTGCTAAATATAATCAAAAACTTACAGTCCACGTTAAACAGATATTCTCCCGAATGGCTCCACAGCAACCGAAGAACGAAATCAAGAAAACAATGGCACCCAATACGATCATAAAAATGCATATGATAAGTTCGTCATCGTGATAGTTTTTCAGTGCTAGAGAACTGACTGCAACGGTGCCAATGCCCAGAATCTGAAATTATATAAAAAAAATACGAATTCAAGCAAGTGTGAATGAATGTTATTGGATTATATAAATTTTTTGGAAAAGCACAAATAAATATATATATACTTCTTTAAAAAAATTGCTTATTTCTAGAATTTCAAAATATCAATCCTCACATGCTTTGGTGGCTTTTACGCACACAATCTTAATCTTTAATCTTTAGTTAGAAGTAGACAACAGGGTTATCAGACATGACAGTTTCTCGTAAAACGCGTCGATTTTTTAACTTGTTTGGCGTCTAAATTTTTGACTTGACGACATGGCGATTTTTTAATGATAAATAAATTTGTTGGCCATTTTTATGGCTATTTTTTATTTAAAAAAATTTATGGCGATTTTATTTCTTCTTTTAACTTAATTTTCTGCAAAATTTTTATACGTTTATTTTACACAAATTTATATTAAAAAAAGTGTTCTATAAAAATAATTTTTTATCCAATATGCATTAAAAATAAATACATAAAATTTGTTTTCGCGATTTTTAAAACCAATTTGGCGAAATGGGTCAGAATAAATCTGACAACAAGGGAAAATGAGAAATTTTTAGATTCTTTAAGTGCATTTTAATCAGAAATAATTCATAGGCTCAAGTTCAGTAATTTCAATTCTTATTGAATGAAATATTTTTATTAATTAATGTGAAGGGAAAATATCTTCATTTCTCTTTCTGCTTCTGTCCTAGAAACTCAAGACTTTGTAGAAAAAATTTTGAGTGTGTAAAAGTCATCTTCTCACATCTGCAATCTAATTTGCTAGTGTTAAAATTTTTGTAAAGTTGATTTAACGATGCCCTAAAAAATTAAATACTCCGTAATTTTGGCATTTATAGCAAAGCAAAACATTTTTATATCCTTTACCAAAAAAAATGGAAAAGGGTATACATATATAGGTTTGTCTTTCCAAGCGATATCCGTCTGTCCGTCTGTCTGTACTTGAAATCGGTTTTCCGAAGCTCCCAGAAAGCTATAGACTTCGTTCTTAAACTGGTGTATTAGAAATGGTCCGAAATAGATTGGTATTGAAAATAATCGAGCAGACGGTTTCAGAGCTGCAAAACTCAAACTTTATTTTGCCATATAAAAGTAACTACCGAAAAATTAATTTTCATTTATTTTTATTAAATAAACTTATTTTATACTTCAGCACGAATAAAATTGGTATTTCAAATTAAAAAAAATTAAAAAGACGTTTCCAGGGTTGGAAAGCTTTGACTTTGTTTCTTATACAAAAGTAACTTACTAAAACGAATTTTTCCTTTTCTTCTATAAATTAAACATATCTTATATTCTTATAAGAAAGAGATTGGTGTAAGAAATCAGAAAAATCAAAAAATATGATTGCAGGGTTGGAAAACTTACACTTTTTGTGATATATAAAAGTAACTTTTGTAAAGGGTATATAAGATTCGGCACAGCCGAATATGGCACTATTAATGGTTAATTTTGTGTTATTCAAAAAAGTATATCAATTGAGCTTAAGCTTTAGCTACAATAATTACAGAATAGACTTCCTGCTACTATCGTGGGTGCAAAAAAGTATGTGAAGGTTCAGTTAGCCTATTGTAGTGGAATATAACTACAACGGTAGGAAACAGCTGATCGGCCATAGGCCATCACATGTAAAAGTGACTGGTCCGCGTCATTAGAAATGTTAGAACTCGGACTGGTCCCTATCCTATCACTTGGCGACCTAGTCACGTGACTAGTCTTATATCACTTCCACTTCCCTGTATACAATTTTAAAACAATGAATTTAATGTGAAGTAAGACATTAAATTTTATTACATAATTTTTTACAACATGAAAATAAAACGTTGCACCCGGCAAGCGATATTGACAACAACTTGCAACGAACAAACAAATTATTTATGGACTTGTGTACATATTAGGTGTAAGAGTACTTGTTTGCTGCAGTTTAATTGAACGAATTCCTTTTAATTTATTTTTGAATATTCATTTCAACTTTTTTCACATTATTTTAATTGTTTAAAGCACGTTTTTTTATATATTTTTTATTTATTTAATATTATTATAATTATTGTTTATTATGCTTTTTAGTAATTATTACAAGTGATAGAGTCTATTAAATTATTTTTATAACAGATGTGAACTGGTATTAGAACGTGTAAAAGTTTATAATTTCGCGCTTTAACGTATGCATTCAAACTTCAATACCAGTATGGATGCATTTTTTGCTAGAAATAAAAAACTAATTGTCTTAAAATGCAATAAAAAATATTTTATTGTTCATATCGATGGTTACAAATAGAAAGGCCTTATTTCGTATTTTCACGAAATTGAGTTTTTCAGTGATTCCAATACATTTTATACAAATACACCCCGCTATGAAAATTTATTGCAATAGTGTAAAAATTAACACTTTTAGAAAGAAGCATTTTTACAAAGCAGTTGTACAAGCAGTTCTAAAGTTTATTTTTATGCTTTCGCCTTAAACTGTAAAGTTGCAAGTATTTGAGTTAGGGCCTTTCTATTTGTGATCAGCGATATAATAATTAAATAATTAAGATTGCTGCACTCAGTTGTAACGAATTTTTTTTTTGCAGTTGTTACTTCACACAGAGAATAATTTTCAGTGGGAAATAAATCGTTTTGAGCAATTCTAAGTAGCCTGAAACTTATGTTTTCATGTATTATCATTATATACTGCTCATTTACTTGAAGAAAACAGTCGTTAAGCAGCTCTGGGTCGGGGAACATCTCTCGCGTCATCGTAATTATTTCTTAAGTGCGGTCAGGCTTGTGTGTGTTGTTTGGCCTTCGAGAGTTTTTCGTCTCGCTCGCACTGGTTGACTGATCTGCCACGGATAACCGTATAATCTTGCGGTTTTTTGTGGAATTTCTTTAACAACCACGTTGCCTACTTCCTATGTGAAGGCATAGGTCGTGTACAGTCAGTCACAAAACCTTATAAAATACTGTTAATACCATCTTGGGCATATGGTCTACGTTACTCCGCCCATATTTGTGCAACACCATATTATGCAAATTTACTTTGCATTAATATGTTTAATAAATAAATAAATAAATACTTGAAGAAAGTCATAACTCCAAAAACAAACTATTTTTACAGAAAAATAAGTTTAAGGTTTTCATGATAAATTTGGTTTGAAAATATGGATGACATTGTTAAGGACGGGAAATGATTCCCTTGAAAGGGTGCTACGTGCATTATGGCGACGGCTAGTACCGACGTATCGAAATAAAAATTTAGCGATAAATCGATTTCGGGAAATGGACCTGGCAATTAATCTCAATTTCGTGCGATTTGACAACTCTTAATGATATCATGTGATTAAATTTACCCCCCAACCAAATGTTTCGACTTTTTCTGAAGTCAGGCTTGTCGTATCGAATTCGGTAATTTGTCTGAACTAAGACTATTTGTAGCGAATTCATTAGGATATTTCGATAGTTCCTCTGAACAATATTTTTTAATAAAATTTTAAAAACATTAAAACTTTGATTTTAAATACATAAGAAAAACTCTCTGAACTCTCTCTTGTTTTAAATAAAAATGTATAATAAATAAAAAAGAATTATAACTAAGACCTTTATTAGGTGCAACTTTCGATCTTCGAATATAGTCGAAAGCACTGATAGAACGAATTTTCATTTGGTATTATTATGATTATTCGGATAAAAAATTTCCTTATTGTGAATGTCACTCAAAGTGATTTTTGAAATTTCCAAGAACTTTACCTAAAGATAAAAAAGAATAGTTTATAATAATTTTTGGTACTATAATATTTCATCGAAAGCTAAATTCTGTTCGATAGAAAATTTGTTGCTCAAAGAAGTTTTCGATGCTCATAATATGAATTGAACATTCGATTTTCGTTGTTCGATAGCCAGCGAAGATAGAAAATCGAATGCAACTCATAATAAGGGCCTAATATTAAAAAAAACGTATGCGCAAATTGCAAATTGTTTCGACAACAGCAGCAACGATTTCATACAGAAATTGTTAAGATTTCGGTTCCGAAATCGGAAGATTTTGTCGACCAGTCGTTTCGAATTCTTTACGAATTCGGAGCATTTGATTTAGTGGGTTGTCACAACAAATTGAATTATTTTTAAAGTTTGTGTTTAGTAGTTTGTTAGTGCTTATTATTGGTTGATCTGCCTTGTTACTTCTTCTTTATTAGAAACCATTCACTATGACTAATAACACACATTTTTAGACTTGCCTGACGCACATTTTTTTTATCAAAAATCAATCTTGTTACCATCAGTTATAAAAAAAATCCCAAAAAAATCCCCAAAAAATCCCCTAAAATTTGGTTATCATCCCCAACAAATTCCCAGATCCCTAACACGAAATTTGTATACCCAATGACGAAAAAAAATTCCCATTTTGGGACAATACCCTAAACTGGCAACGTTGGTGGTGGTGATATACCCTGAAATCATTTTCAAATATTAATATCATATCGGTGGCTGACCAAAAATATTTATGGCGGTTACTTGCCCTGAAGAAAACTCGGTGGCGGCTGCCGACAAATAAAGCCGTTGGCGGGTAGTGTAGGCCATCTAAAAGTCGGCTATTGGCAACAAAATCGTTTAGCTACTGTTAATGTCAGAAGCGTCCACATAATTTTCCGTTGATTATAAGAAAACGAGGATTTAAAAAAAAG
Source organism: Tachina fera (assembly GCA_905220375.1). Taxonomy (NCBI): domain Eukaryota; kingdom Metazoa; phylum Arthropoda; class Insecta; order Diptera; family Tachinidae; genus Tachina; species Tachina fera. Next base: position 92,899,291 of record LR999967.1, on the reverse strand, counting down.
GGTAAACCGAATACGTCAGCTTCGTTCACTGATAATATCTTACCAACAAAAATTTTTGGGGATTAAAATTTACTTTGTTGTATTATTTTTACAATTGAAAGTTTTATCGGACCTGGTCTATAGTGTCGACAAGAAAACAGCAATAAAAAAATAAAATTTGTTTTTGTTTTCAATATACATATGGAATGTCAACTTTTTGTAGCGTGAGACACCAAGCAAATATGCTTGGTTTTTCAAAGAAAACGAAAATTTTTTTTTAATTATTTATATTTTTGTGTAGGCCGTCAGCAGCTCTATGTTAAGTAAGGTTTTAAGAAAAATCGAGTCACGTTGTTCAGAAATACAAGGTTAATTGCTTGCTGTCGCACGCGACAAAAAGTGAAATATCTCGGAGAAATGCCCATATGTATGTAAGTAATCGATAGAAAATTGCTTGTCGTCATCGTAGGCCAAGCCGTATTTTCTTAAAAACCGTATTGTACCGTAAAAGCTCTGAGGGAAAAAGGGAAAAGTACTTAAGTCGAGATAAGCTAATCTTGAGCTAATGGCACCTGTTTAATTTTCACATTTTCACATTCAAAAGTATTCCTAGGCTACATGTCAATAAGATTGTGCAATTTTTCAGAAAATTATAGGGCAATGACTTACTGCATGCATATTTGCTTTCGACTTTTAATCTCTTATGGAATAATATATTCTTATGGAATATATACTAAATAATTTCCCTAAATGAATTAGAAGTGTATGCATATCGAATTTCCCAATTTAACTGCAAAAGAAATAAATTTCTGAAAATTAAATTTTATCTTACCAAACACTAAAATATGACTTAAGCACTTTTTCCTTATTACCACAGAACTGTTTTTGTTTCTAATAAACTGTTAGTTAGTTACTTATATTGTACATTACATTTCGCTTACACATAGTTAGTCTTGAATAATAAAATTATTTTCAAACTGTTGACTCATTTAAAGATTGTTTTTTACAATTGGTTCAATTCAATTCAATATGAGTGTATGTATTTTCTCGTTATCAATATGTATAATCTTAATCATAAACAATTATAAACTTAAACAAAGGTTAGAACGATTCGTGTCCATATTTAGAGAAAAATTTTCTTTGTGACAACTTTGTTAAGAGGCAAACAGCTAATTTAAATTTTAATGAACTCATCATATTGGAACATATCAGATGATGCGATTAGATATTTTACATTACGCTTTCTTTTCGACGGCGGAGGAGCATAAAATACAATTTTTAAATTATATATAATTTAAATTGTAACGGGTGATTTTTTTTGTATAGAAAGGCGTAGGTAGAACTTGGGATATTTTATGTAGTCTAGTTGTCAATTTTGTTTTTGCTGTGGATCTTGTCACCATTATGGTGAAAGAAAAATATGTAGTATAATCATTGATTGAAATTACGAGAGATAAGAATATGATAACATGCTCATATTCCAAGAAATTTAAGTATCATTCAAATACTTTAGACCAAAATACATTCATAGGTAATACAAATTAGTACTTTTTAGAGCATCCGCCCACCATTTAAGTACTCAGCCGTCGTCGCTGATTTTTTGCCATCGGGCTTGGACTTCTGATTTCACTTTCACAGAAGATATTTGTGCTTAATATTTTTCTAAGGTCTAGAAAATGCGAAGCAATCAATTGTTGCGGCAAAGAGCAGATAAAATTAAATTTTTTTTGTTATTGCATTGATGTGATATCGACAAATAGTTGCGGAATAAGGGAGAACTTAAGGTCTGTGAAGAGAATTCCCCTTATTGTGAATGGCTTCTAGAATTGTGTCGTTTCGGAACGACCTAGTTCCATTGAACGATTCACTAAAAGGAACGCTTCGGACTTTTACACAGTTTCATTTCTTATCGTTCATCGTTCCGACTAAAGTTTTTTAACAAGATGGTGTTTTTATCAATCGTTCAATCAATCAATCCTGATTATGTTTTTTAATAAATTTGTACGTGCTAATATAGGTATAATTGGTCTTTTTATTATAATCAAAGCAATGATTTGCTCAACACGAAAATATGCATACATACAATACATACTTACATATGTATAAGCAAACGTCAAAATATATGCCATGGATTTGTTGACATTTTTTAGGAGCGACAGAGACGTTCTCTCGTTCATCATTCATTCACTGTTCAAAGTAAAAAAGGAATGATGAACGAAATGAACGACCTAGTTCCTTTAATATTAGGGATCGTTCCGAACGATTCCCAAAAAGAACTATTTTGCCCAACTCTAATGCCTTCGGCGATGTCACATCAAGACGACAGTAAATATTGTCACTTGGCTCTTATTGACAATCTCTTACTAATCTCTAAGGCTTTTTAAGTTAATGTACTGTATTAAAAGTAGTCTATTGTTGACAACAAAGAGTAGACAAGTGAAAATTTTTACTTTCTTCTTAATGTGACGTGTAGGATGCCATTCACAATAAGGGTCAGATCAGGCAATGTGCTGGCAATGTACTGCCAATAAAAATTTCCGACCACAATGCAACCTGTCCATTCACACTTTTGTGACAAATTTCTGAGAAAATATTACAACAAGACTATTGTCTGTCAATAAAACTTATTTGACAACATAGGCAGTCAAGAAAAAAACTTGTCAGTTCACACTGTTGTCACGTGCAAAAACTATCAGTGCTATTGTTAGGCATTGCCAGACTTAAAGCATTTGGCAAAAATTTTTAACTATCAATCTTCTGTGTTTGTGTTAAACTTAAAAAGTGCAAAAATAAATAATTGAGGTCTGTCACAGAATTTTAACAAAAATGGAAACTTTAAAATTTTCAATTCAATTAAATTTTTCAATTTGCTTCTTCAACTTTTTTCTTTGTTTTTTTTTTTAAGAACAAACACAACCCGCATAGCGATTAGCCTATCTGAGGAAAATACTCAGGGTCTGTGAACCCACGACTTGTGGACTGAGAGGCTAGAGTCGCTACCACTCAGCCACAGGGGTACCCTTTCAAACGTTTCCATAAATCCGAAAGATATGTAATCATTTTTGCTTTTTTCTTAAATATGGCATCTCTGTTTGAACTAGAGATGGGCGCGTGTTGTAATTTTTTTTGTGACTCGAACACGCACGACTCAAGACGAAGTGCTCGTGACAAAAAAATTTGATTCCGTGCGTGTTTAGGTCGTTTCGTGTTGAGCAAAATTGACACAAAAACACGAAACGAAATTTCAGATGTAAAATATGTATGAATGAATTTCCAGTAGAGAAAAAAGTTAATATTTTGTATCGTCAAACACACAACCCCAGCATATTAGTTGATATCAAGGTTGGCAACCGAAACAAATGACGGTATCGGTATTGATACCGGTACAACTATTTTTTAAATTTCGGTATCGGTAACGGTATCGGTATTTTTTTTATTTCGGTATCGGTATTACCGGTACATACCGTTAACGAGTTTATAATACCGGTATACCGATATTACTGCTAAATTATTAGTTCATATTCATTTATATGTCCACTGTCATAACAAAAAAAATTTTTTTATTAAATTACTTCGAAAATTAAACAAAATAATAAAATAAATACATACATTGTATAATATACACACGAAGTACATGTAGAATTGTATGCACTTAGCGATGTGTGAATATTTGTATTCGAATTCCCGAATATTCGGCTTTTATTTAAGATATTCGTATTCGTACTCGCCAAATTCAGACGAAACGAATGTTTTAATATTTCAAATCAAGCAATAAACAATATTTTTGATAAAATAAGTACTTTGCTTCACCTCAAGAGACCAATCTTTAAGTTCAGGTATAAAAGTTTGGAAAATTTTTCTCCACTATCTCTGTTTGAATTATACCTATTTTTTGTTATAAATATCAAATTCCAAATGTTTAAAAAAATTTATTACGCCACTTTAAAACAAGATATGTTTTTAAATATGTACACATTTCCAAAAATTTAATCTGCGCCCGGCGAAAAATAAGAAGAATACTGCAAAAATACTGAAAAGTCCCATTTTTAATTTAATTTTATTGGAAATCGCCGGGAACTCAAAAGCAAATTATATTCGTTAGTTATCAGCTTGTGTATCTGGTACAGCCAATATAATAATTTTCGCGATTTCATATACAACAAATGTGGCTTACAATGACTTTGCTATTTTCACCATTTTAAAACATTTATATGTCTAGAGATACGTTTTTCGTTCCTAAAGGCATTAAGCAGCTCACGCAGTTTGTTAGTATTTCGCGCTAGTGATGATTATGATATGATTGCACTTTCCGGTTAATTAAAAACAAGAGAGCTTTATAAGAATATGTGAAGGAGAACAAAAACGTGTTCATAAAAGAAAGTTAATTACAATATATTTTTGAAATTTTCTTTTTGGTGGGAATCGGTATACCGGTACATACCGGTATAGACGTAAGCGGTATTTTGGATACCGGTATTTTCTAACCGAAATGGATTTCGGTATCGGTATCGATACCGGTATCTAGTTTTAGCGGTATTTGAATCGGTATCGGTATTTTTACGATACCGTTTGCCAACCTTGGTTGATATTGTTTGGATCTACGAAGCTTAACTTTGTGTACCTAAACCGATAGTATCAGCTTTGGGGGCATATAATAGCAGCTGGTAGTGCCAACTCGATGCCATATTTTGATGCGACTCTTGAATAAATCAATTAAATTTTTTTATCTTCAATACCATACCATGTTGTGCAGTATCGTGTTGACGAAATTTTTCGTGTGCGTGTTGAGCGCTTTGGTATTCGTGTTCGTGACGTGTTGTGTTGGAAAAATTCGACACGCGCCCAACTCTAGTTTGAACAGCTATTTTGTAAATAAAAGAAAAGTTAATAAAAGATCCCCAAACCGTACAAATATAAAAATAATTATTTTGCTATAATTGTTGATATTTTGAAAATACATTAAGAAGCTTGCTTGAAATTAAATTTTATTCTTGTAAAATTGTTAAGCATCAATATTTTTAAACGGTTTTAAAACGAAAAAATTAAGAATATTGCCAAGAACCCACACAAGAAAGTAATAACGTTTTGTTTTCACTTTCGTTCGAATTTGGCTTCAGTTATATTTATATACTTGATTATGGTTCATAAATAGACAGTTGCAACGATTTTGGCTTCCTTTAATTTTCCCTTAAAAATAGTTGTGTGAAGTATTTGTATAAGCTTGGCACATCCGACAATAAAAAAATGTCTTTTAATGTTCTGGCATTCACATGATTGTCAGATGTCTGACAATTTTCTGGCACCTGGTGGTCTTACTATAGACTGGCAATACTTGTACGGAATTTTTAAGCACATTTTACTGAAAATATTTTAAGATACGTCCGTGTACAGACCGTGCTGAAGACTGAATTGACGTTATGAAAATTTTCCATGAAATTATTTGCATGAAAAAATCGGATCAAAAAAGTTGCCAAGAATGCAAAAGTTCATTTAAAGTTTTATAATGTCAATTCGGTATAATGCGACTCTATATTAAAATTTTCCATGCTTTAAAAATATTTGAACGTAATCTATTTTATAACCCGTAACAACAAAAATATTTCAGTTATAACACGTTTACAATTAAGTGGACAGACATTTACATAAATATGTACATATGTATATACTATTAAACTAGGAGTGTGCAAAAATTAAATTTCCAGATTGATCCATGAGGGCGAATACTGCGCCCATAAGTGCGAAGGCGCACCCAATTACGAGCCCTTTAATATTAGATCAAAATTTTCCAATGTGAATTTTAGAAACATATTTTGTTGCTTTATCACAACTTAAATAGCTAATAAAATATAAGTTCTGCAAAAAAACATTTTTCGCTGCTTTTGAAAATTGTTTTTATCTACTAGTAAATAAATTCTTACCGAACACAGTGTATTAAAAACAAAAACCAAGTATTTTAAAGTCGCAGTTGCACAACCCATTTTTTAGTTTTCTGTTTTATATATGTATTTATTTATTTTAAAATAAAACAAAGCAAATCGTAGTAAACAATATAAATGTTAATAGTAGACTAATCGTTATTTTTGAACTCCAAAGTCAAGAGCAATTGAATTAAAAAAGTTTTTTTGCAAGTTTTGTTTTTAAATTTCTGTTTCTTATCGTCATTTTGATAAGATATTTTTTTTTATTATCAAAATAAATGCTTCAACTTTTTAAAGCACCATAGAAAAATTTAATTACTTTAAGAAAAAATTTTCAAATACAGAATAGTTAATTTAATTTTTTAACCTACCGCACTAATTATATTGAAAAGAAACACAAAGTATTTGATTATTGGTAATTCGCACTCCATTTCAATGATTGTTTAATAAGTCACTGTCGTTTGTTTACTGAATCTATTTAAATTTGATTGCAAGAAGTTTGGGGTTGAAAATTAGGAAAAGATCAGTTATTTACCGTTTTATCCCGTGATGCTTTGAAGAGAGCATTTTAGGTGGCATAATTTTATGATACCCTCTCACTCTCACTCTCGCTCTTTCGGCCAGAATGCCGTTTATTTGAAATGCAGCAGTGGTTGCATTTTCCCATAGTCATTATGTCTATACAGATAAAAATCCTTACTTTTCACACAAATTGTAAAAGATTCGTTATTTTTACAGCCCTTAATTTGTTCTGAGAAAATATGCATGTACATATTAATGTTATAACGGCGACCTGTTAAGCTAACATAATTCAAACGCCATTTTTTTTAAATAAATGCATATGTACATACTAGAGCTGAGCACAAGACATTAAGAAGTGCATTTTTTCGAAAACAAATATGGTTTGTAGTGGTGATTGCAATTTAGTGTAACGCAAGTATAGAGAAGAAAGCTACAAAAAACATACAAAACTATTGTACAACAGTTGAATAGACAGTTGCGTCAAGTGAATAGACAGTTGTATACTTCAAAGTAGACTTGGATCGAGCTCATTCAGTAGCTCGTTTTTGAAACAAACCAATTATCAAACGAGTTACTCAATGAGTTTGATCTAAGTCTAATTCATATTGCACCACACTTCAGTTCACAAACTCAAAATGTCATAAAATATGAAGAGATAATTAAACTTACTAGGATCGCCTAAATTAGACCACCCATGTGTGTACAAAACAAAAATCAAACAAAAAATCATGCAAATTTAAATAGATTTTTTAACACTTTTGAGCCAAGAATTTTGAAAAAACATTTACATACATTGTGCATATCTACACAAAAAAAAACCCTTAAATCTTATCCCCCTTATGCAAAAACAATTGGTAAACTTAAAGTTGGTTTAATAAACGAATTTTGTATGGCAAAACCGGTTTTAATGCATGCTTTAACTTTAACAATCGTTTTTACATTAGAGTATATATGTTTCACCAATGTTCGTGGACGATAAGATACTTACAAATATGTATATCTATTTTGAAGGTATTTATTTTTTAAAGTGTTTAAATTATAAGCCTTGCAGCAGCATCCCACGCTAAATTACCCGCTCAAAAGAATCTACTATATTTGTTATTTCTTTTTCTCATACTAATATTCTCAAACTTGTCATTTTATTTGACACTTGTCAATCGGTATGCAATAGTGAAGTATGTTTCTAAAATACATACTTACATACATACATACTCCCATTGCTTGGCAAATAAACAAACGCTGTTGCATGCTTTTAATAAAAGGGATTAACAGGTTTACTGTTCTCATAAAATCAATACCAACAAAAAGCGAGAACAATTGAATAATTTACATCATTAAGATTAGGCAAGAAAATGGTTTATGCTCAGCTCTAATACATACCACACATATAATTAAATACATACATATGTATACATAAGTACATATGTAAGCAAAACACTTTAATAACAAATTAATGGATTAAAATGCTATTAAAATGCTGTTCACTACTTCTACTTTTTAAGTCATTACTTTAACATGGCGATGTCATTGCAGGTAACTACTGACCATTCGCACTTACAAATAACGATTTTTGAAATCGTTATACTGAGTTAACACATCATCCATGTAAATTTAAAACTAGCATTTTATTTTCTTTTCTGTAGAACATTTTAGCAAATATTTTGAACCGATTTAGCATTCTCCTATTACAATTGTCTGGCCATACTGCCACACACTGTAATTTTAGTGGAGCACAGGGAAGGCATTGGGATTTTAAAATTGTACTAACAACTTTAAAAAATTTTACTTTTTTTATCTTAATTGTATAAAAATATTTTTTTAGTTCAAATTACATATTTTTATTTGATTTTATTAAAATAACCAACTTTGTTATGGCCAGAGAATTATTTTCACAAATTTGCCTGTAAGTTACACCTGTTTAAGTTGAAATTTAAAGTATACAAAGTAATGCTAGAGGAACACAACTGGGACGAACGACGAATTTTTCGGTGCGAACTTTCCTCATAAAAATAAAACACATTTATTCATATGAAAATGAACACAACACCGCCGTTCAACGAAATTCGTCGTGCGTGACGAACTCTGAGATAGATTTATTTCTATTTTGTACGCCGACGAACGACGAAAAAACAAAATTGAGAGAAAACTCTCTCCATCTCTCTCTATTTTTGTACACACACCAACCATGATACAATTATACTAGGTACATGCACAAGCCCAGCCTGTCACTGTATACATTGCACCTAGTTGTCAAACTTTGTTTACAAGCTGCAAAAATGTTAATGGATGTGTGTAAATAAAATGATTACAGTGTTGCCATTGAATTTACACATGGCTGTGTCTCCAATTACACATTGAAGAAAATTACACTACACATCTTTTGTGTAGGTTAAAATTAATACAATAATAAATAAAAATAGAACCCAAAGTAGAATTACACACATATTATACAAGAATTTAATTACATCGCCTACACATGTGAGTAGAAATTACACACTGTCTAACTACACCCATATTGGCAACACTGAATAACTATAATCATGCAGGAATGCCGCGTCTGCAATTGTATTTTAGTTACCCTGTAATTGTTATTTTTATAAACAAAAGACAGTTGTTTCCGACAATTTGGGGTTTGTTTATACCAACAAAATACATGTGTTTTTTGGTGTTGTAATTTTGTTGTAGTCGTGCATGTACCTAGTATAATTGTATCATGACACCAACCAACTTTATCAAATATGAGAGAAGAATTCGGTGAGTAAATTTGTCGTTATTGTGCTTCACACGACGAATTTACGCAGCGAATATGAAATGGAATAGTTCACATTTTTTTGATTTTCTTGCTGCGTTGTGCTTTCACAAGACTGTTTTTAAGGAGAAATACGGAGTGAAACTGCGGAGATTCCTTAAATGTACTAAATTAGTCATTGGTGTACTATTGTACTTTCCGAGTTTAAAAAGTACAAAAAAAGGTACAATTGTACCAACTTTTCTATCCCTGGTGTAGCATATTTTGAAGAAGAGATGGAAAAACATAATGAAGAGTGAATCCATCATATTTTCCTCTCTCGCCCATTAACTAAAAAAGTGCTAAAGTTAAATTGCCGTGTGTGAACCGAGACTTAAATAGAAGTCATTCGAATAATTGTTTACTTGCAAGGTCTTTATTAACAAGCATTGACATCTGTTTTTAACAAATTTGTTTTCAAGATACTTGCAAACATAAATATGTACGAATGTATGAATATGTGTACAAACACATTGCTAACTACAAACATTTATTAAGGCAAACACATTAACAGGTAGTATCCATAATACAGCTGAGCTATATTTCTTTTAATTTAAAACTGGCTTAAAACATCAAACCCAAAAAATTATTTATGAAAACGAAATTAAGAAATATCTCGTTACAGTCGTACAGCAGCTCTGGCCTGAAAAACAGAACAAATCAGTATTAGGATTTTTAATAGCATAAAGTTTATTTGACTTTGGATTCTTGGATTTCATTATATCTGGGTTTAAAAGCAATAACATCATAACTCTATCGGCGTTTATTATATATAATTAGATATAAGCAAAACAATATTGACATAAGTCTTAATAAAAGTCCAATAAAATTTTTAATAAAAGAACAACAATATCTATTAAATTTTAATTGAAATCATTGTGAAAATATATACCGTTTACACGAAGTTTTGTTTGTCCTTTATCAAGATTTCTTATCCAAAACAAAAACCATTAACTGAAAATTTTCCTAAACAACAACCAAACTTTTGCACTTTAGGTAATTCACACAACTTACTTTTTAGCACAATTTTGAAGAAGAAAAAAACAAACAAACAAGTAGATATAGACAAAATCTAGTGACAAAGTAGATTTTGTTTTGTATGGAAAATCTATGCAGAATCTACTAGATTTCGCTCGAAATCTCATTGGTGTTAAATTTTTCTCCAATGCATGCAAAATAGCTAATATATATTAAAAATATTATTTGATATTATTATTACAGTAAAACCACTCTTAACGAACACCTCCCATAACCGGACACCTCTAATAACCGGCAAGTTTTTCAGAACCAAAATTAAAATAAAAGAATGTGTACCACTCTCATAAGCGGACAAATATGCCGCGAGGATGAGTGTCCGGTTATGAGAGATTTCACAGTATTAGCTTAAATACAGTCGAATCCGCTTTACCGCAACACGTTTTACTGAAAAAAATCGGATTACCGAAATCGATACAAGTCCCCGCACTGATTTTAAGCGCAGCTAGTCTTATTCACTTCGCTTTAGCGAAACATCGCTTTACTGAAAATATCGTATTACTGAAAACCAAAAGCAAGCCCACAACTACATTTTGTATGAAACTTCGGTTTAGTGAAAAAATAAACAATGATATCAGCTCAAGACTGAAAAAATTGTGCGTTTTGTCCGTTAAAAAATTAAATGGCAAAATGTATGCATATATCCTTTTCGCTTTTACGTACTTTGTTGTATTTTTCTATTATATTGTAGTGATTGTAAGCAGTACAATTAACTGTAACAAATTTCAATAATCCGAAATACGTTTTAGGTACCTTTTCACAATGTGTGGTTAAGAGTTAACGTGAACTTTAACTGACAGTTCTTCATACAAAACTTGCCGTTAAAGTCCCTGTTATCTTTTAACCATACATTGTGAAAAGATACGTTAGAGAAAAAAATCGGATAACTGAAAAAAAAATTGGGTTTTGGATATTTCCAGTAAAGCGGAGTCGACTGTAAAGTAAATTCACCCATTTGTCTTTAACAAAGCTTGTGTTCAAATTAAGTTTTATATTATATATGTATGCAGTTTCTCTCCATTATTCCGGTTTCTCTCACAAAGAGAGACGTGAAACCAAATTTTCAGCGTTGTCAACTCGGTGCTTTTCGCACCGTTTTTAGTGCTTTTTGAAATTTTCGACGCGGAAAATTTTGTAGTTAGTGCTCAGTGCTTTTTTAAATTCATTTTCGGTGCTTTTTGTTTTGAGGCGGTGGCACTTAACCAAAACTTCAAAGAGAAATTTCCTAACCTATAATTTAAAAAGCATAAGCGCTTAAGTTAACTGGAGCATTTCAAAAAATTCTACTAAGATTGTACAAGGCTTGGTTGAAAAAATACGTGAAGTTGATCGCGTTTTGCTTTACATAAAAAATTTTCCACAAAATTGTGTTGTGAATATAACTGCCGTTTTTGGTTATTTGTAACCAAAACTGATTCTTATATGTATACATAATTAAAATGTGTATCGCATGCCTCAAATTTTAAATTTTATGAATGGAATGCAAGATTAACAGTTTCGTATATTTTTTATATACATACATACATACATACATACATATTTATAAATAACAACTTTATTAATATAATTTTTTTTATTTAGTGCTTTTTTACTTAAATTACGCGCTTTTTTCCTGGTTTTAGTGCTTTTTGAAATTTAAAAGTTGACAACGCTGCAAATTTTGTCTGTTGAAAACTGGTGAAATCTATCTGTCTGTCTGTCTGTCTGTTTCTGAAAGTTCCCGTCAAGACTTGTAATTTTTGTTGCAGAAACTTCTTATTTTTCAATGAAAAATAGCGAGAGAGAAATACCAAATGTACATATACATAGGTATATTTCTATTTCAACAATCTCTCACATATTTAAGAATTGCTGCAACAAAAATTGCAAGTCTGGACTGGAATTAAGATGAAAGAAATTTTCTTTCCGCTATTTGCACCCATTATCATCAAAATACCGCATACGGAAATTATTCTTAATAGGTAATTCTCATATAACTCACTTTCAACTATTAATCCAATAAAATAAATTAATTGAAATTAAAATTTTTTTTATCTAAAAAAACACCCTGTACCAAGACTTGTTACAGCAAATTTTTTATAAGAGATTCTGCAATACAACGTTTTTTTTTTTTGTGTTTGTGTTTTATCTTAATATTTGTCAGTTTTAATAAAAGTTTAAAATTTTTAGGTGCACTTGCAAATTGCCTTTATCTACATAAATAAATTCTTACCGAGCACAGTGAGCAATTAAAAATAAAAATGAAATATTTTAAATTCACTGTAGCACAACTCATTTTTAGTTTTCTTGTTAATTTAGTTGCGTTTATTTTTTAATTTTTTATTTTCTCTTCTATTTTCTTTAGAAGCAATGTAATTCGTAGTTAGATAATGTAATGTTAGATAAGATATTTTTTTGTTTCAATTTCACTTTTAAACTTGGCATAAAAAAATTTAATCACTTAGGTATAAGGACTTGCACATTTTCCGAATAGTAAAATTTTTTTCCAACCTACCGCACTAATTGTATTGAAAAGAAGCACAAAATATTTTACTGTTGGCAGATCACATCCCATTTCAACGATTCTTTATTAAGTCGCTGTCGTTTGTTTACTGAATGAATTTAAATTTGTTGCAAAACATCTGGGGTTGAAATTGATTGAGAGAGATCGTTTTTGAGCAGCAGCAGGGTGGCCAGATACTTATTTTTGCAATAAGCAAATTTTAAACAAATATTTCCCCAAAATGCCCTGTTTAAAAGAAAAAGTTCCTATGGAAAAAATGTTTGTTTTTTAATTAAAGTTTTATATTATTCATTGACTTTTCAAATACATATGTGCACTTAATTATAAAAGTGGTCTAAGTCAAATATTTCTTTCGTCGAAATATTCAGTAGATTACATTTCAACAAATCTAAAAATATTCGATTAATATAATTTTATTTAACATTTATTAAATATTTATTTAAGATTTATTTGATATTTTGAAGCAAAAATGCACATGACTTACAGCCTGTTCATCGAACTGCCTTACGTTAGAAGGCGAGCGATTATTAGGCAAACGATCGAGTTGGAAATTGAGTTCATTTTCTTTTTTCGTTTGAAAATAAAAGCTCTTTTTGTTTGTAATTAAACGTCTAAGAACAATGTTTCCATTACTCATTTATTTGTAATTCTGAGAGCTTTTTTTCATAGGAAATTAAAAGTTTCTTTAAAAATGAAAATCAAATTGTAAAAATAAATAAAAAGTAAACATGGATTTTTTTATAGCGACCGAGAAGATTGCGAGACACAGCAAATTTGCATTTGCTTTTGCATTACAGTTTCCACACGAGCAGTAAGTTCAATAAATGAAATGATTATATACCACTTCCAACAAGGAAGTTTTTCGAATACTGCTGGAGAAAATGGAATCTGCAATGAAGCAAAACAGTAGAGTCACCAGCGTTCTCGCTATAATTAAAGTGACAACATTCCTAAAATTTCTCGCAACTGGTGGTTACCAGTTTTGAGCCGGAAAGGAATCAAATCTCGAAATCAAAACTTTCGGAGGTGGTAATTGACTTGATTGGACCAAGACTTTAAATTGCCAAGGATTAGTTTTTTTATGCTGAAAAATATTTAAAATTTCTTGGTAAAAACATCCATTATATTAAATTTAAATTGTAAAAATTCAAAAAATTCACCAACACGTTCAATTTTTCCTGATTGTTTAATTTGACAGTTGATTTTGTTTGTGTCGTACATACGTAAACCAATTTTTCAAACGAAAGCTAAAAGCTTATTTGTTTTACTCAAAATAAAATGAACAAAAACCAAAAGTTCAATTCATTCGTTATTTGACGTACAATATAAAAAACTTATGTTACAAAAACAGGCTGTTAGACTACTTTAATAATTAAGAGCACATATGTTTCAGTAGAGATCACTTTCATTACACAATGATGTGCACTTTTATACATACTCATACATCCTTAACTTTATATACAAAGGCCCTATCTCACTATTTTTTGAAATCGAGCTTTTTGTATTTTTCGATATATTTGATATTCTTTAATCGAAATATACAAAAAAATAGATTAAAAAAATAATAATAAGTTAAGGCCTTTCTGTATTAAGGTAACGATATGTAATTATCAATTTATTTCAAAAAGTCAGTAGTTCGTAAGCTTGCGAATATTCACATTGTGAACTAGAAAAAAAATATTTGGACTTTGGACAATTAATAAATGAAAGTTTATTACACTGACTCTCATACAAGTATCTGTGGAAGTAATATTTTAAATTATTTTAATATAAAAAAAACACAAATTAAAATTTTCTTTCTTTTTTTAATATAAAAATTCCCCTAATTTGGTGTCAGCACTCCAGATCTGGCAGCCCTGAGCACCAGTTTAGCACAGTTATAAAGAGAGCATTTTAGCTAGACGTGGTTTCTTGATATACCCTCTCTCGCACTTTTGATCAGCCATCTGACTTGCGGCAGTGGTTGCATTTACCTGTGATCATTTTATCTCTAACAGGTAGAAATACCAACTTTTCAAAGAATTTGTAAAAGTATTCAATGGTTCTGAGAAATATTTATCTATGTACATACCGTTAACTAAAACGTAAAACGTTTTAAATAATACTTAAAAACATTACACAATGAAAGAAAAAGTTTATAAAATCCAGTATACTATATAAATAGTAAAGGATTTTTTAAGCATATTACTAATTAACTTACATACATAGTGTGTTGCGGCAAGCTTAAAATTATTGTGGTTGTATTTTGAAATTTATAAAAGAAAATCAGATTTAATTTTGTTGGTAGTTAAGGCTTTTTGCATTTTATGTAACTACATGTAGTAGTATTTTCCACTTAATTAATTCAAAAACCATGCACATGCATCATTTATAATTTACCCGGTAATGGCAACAAACAAACAATATTAAGGTCCAAGTTCACAGTCTATACTTAACTAATGGTTTAACTAACAATTTTTCTTATCAATTTCATTGGTTAATTCACCTTCACTAGTTAACTAAAGACTGTAAATTTGAGACTTAAGACTCAATTATCCGACTGTAATGGAATGTAACTGCAACAGTACGAAACAGCTGATCGATATTGTTATGTGTAAATTAATGAAAATGGTTAAGGCATTACATCTCTATAACCATTTTCATTACTTTTCACATAACAATACCGATCAGCTGTTTTCTACTGTTGCAATACTTTACATTACAGTCGGTTAACTAAGCCTTTATACTTCCCACATACAAATATCGATCAGCTATTTCCTACATTGCAGTTACATTCCATTACAGTCAGATAATTGAGCCTGTAGAAATCTAAAAATTAAATTACTAGACAAAAATTCGGGTGTTAAGACAAGACTGAGGCGTTGCCAGGTTTTTTTTTTGTCTTAAGCCTACAGTACACGATGTGTAAAAAGTCACATGCATAGATAAGTGTTATGTGGCCACTATTACTTATTAATAAAATTTAACCTATGTACATGCTAAAAATTCTCTCTCGTGCTCAGGTGGCTATTTACACATCGTGTACTGAAGATTTTTATTTACGAAAATTAACGAATTTTGGCTAATTTTAGGAATTAATTACGATTTTTGCAAATTTTCGTAAGTAATTTTTGCGCTTTATTTATACATATGTATGTACAATTTTTTTTCACATAATTATATAGAATATTATTATGTGCAAAATTACATACATATGTATGTAAAGGTGTTTTATATATTAATATGTATGTATGTTTTTATCAGTTAGTAGAACTTTTCCGTTGTATGAAATCAATGCAAGTTCTTAAAGCATACAAAATTGCATTGTATGTTTGTATCACATTTTTATTATTTTCTTCAATGAAAAAATTATACACTACTGTATAATTTGAATTGTGAATTGAACAAACATATTTACATGTGTTTTAGCTTCATGGTCTCATTTTTTATTTTAGCCTCAAAAGAGCTAACTTTATATTGACTGATTTTTTTATGTTTACATTCTAAGCGCCTGGCACTTTACTCACAACATTAATATTAAATATTTGGCTAATGAAGGACGGTAAGAACTAATTAATGTTCTATAAGTTATTTAAGATATTATTATTTGGTAAAAATCATTAAAAAGTTATACTAAAATTTTAAATACACAGAAGGTGTAAGGTAAAGATTTCATTTGCCTAAAAATATTAAGAAATAACTTATTAATTAATTAGCCAGCAAAAATTAATGCTCAGCAGAAGCGTTTTTGTAAGGGAGACAATGTATTAGAATCACTTGCTGTTGCGCATGAATAAGGCATTTTTGATGTGTAAACATCTATACGCTAGGGTGTAAAAATGTTTTCACAAGACAATCACAAGTTTTGAGTAAGATCGTAAAGCGTTATCAAATCGGTGTGAGCTGTGTATGAGTGTATTAGTGTAATCATACGAACAAGAAATACAGATAAACTTAAAAATGCATACACAATTTTAAAGCATACCTTCAGGAGCAATGTTCATTTTAATAAAAATTTCTTGTGAAATGTAATATTGTTGCCAGTGGGGATAATTTTGTTAAAAAGTTGAAAAATATAAAGAAAATAAAATAAATATACGGTTTCAAATATGTGTATGTATGTGTATATCTAGACTAGATGTTTACACATCTCCCCTGTGATCGGACTCACATTGCTTTTTCTTTTTGTTCGAGACGACCCAGCTGGAAGCAATAAATTTAGCTTCCAAAAAGCCATGAATTTTTTTTCCTTACTAAATTACTCACAGAAGTAATAAAATATAATTTTTTTGAGAGCTCGCCTCACGTTAATGCTTTTTTTCACTCGGATTCAAGAACTCCGATTAAGACTCGCTCAACCAGGTAGTAAAATTGTTGGGAGATTATAGTGATAGGAGTTCTGTCAAACAAGAACTTGACCGCAATTTTTTTTTTTTAATTTTTAGATAATTAAATTTTGTTTTAATTCACAGTTAAGGAATGTGAACAACCTCTCCTCTGGAAGAAACTAAGACCGATTTCGATTTCAGTACTTTTTACAGCCCAAATTATTGATACGAACTTGGGCTTTTTAATGTTTCTAAGTTTTACATTAATAAATAACAAATGCGCACTTCAATTCACCCAAATTTATGGCCTTATTTATCATTTTGGGCTATATACTCGTAAAAAACACTTTGGTAAATAAATTTATAAACTTTGTATACCTGTTTTATGACGTTTGAAACTACGCAAAAGTAATTCATATTTTGTGATGAGCGTGCTCTTCTAACAAAGTTTTTTTTATATTTTTTTTTATATACTAAATTTAAAACTCTTTATTACTACAAAAACAAATATGTATGTATGTGTGTATGTATGTAAGTGACTCATTTACATGTTACATTAAGAAAGGGAACCCCGATTACGTGATACACTGCTTGTGTAACGAATGTGGAAACAGCTACGAATGCGCAAAATGTTTTATTAATAACAAGTGAGAGTGCTAAGTACGGCTGAGCCGAATCTGATATACCCTTCACAGACGTATGTAGGTATGGATTACTATATATGTATGTATGTATGTAAATACATGTGTACACATTTGTTTTGTGCAAGATTTGATTGTTGAATTATTTTTTGCTCTGTAGCAATTTATAGTGGTGACTTGTGGGTATTTGTCGACTAAAGAAATTGATTTCAAGATTTTAATTTCGTTATTAGTAACAGCTGAATATTTTATTCGGCACTCTGCAGTTAAGAAATTTTTTACCTTATTAATATTTTCTATTTTAATGTCCGTTATTTCTAGCCATAGATATCTATTAGTGTACAGATATCTATCGTGTAAGTTAGTTTTTATAAGACAAACTCGTAGATAAAAGCCTAAGGTAAATTATCTGTATGTATTAAAGTCCCGCACAAGACCATTTATAAGACCTTTCAAGACATGAGAGATTTTTCAAATGCTTTACTACAGTGAATTATTATTAGTGAGTTATTCTAAAAGAAACGCTAAACACACTCTTGGCAAGACATTTGTTTTGGTATCTTGCCGGCAGTGTTGTTTAAGCCCCGTTCAGACTATTATACAAGTATTAATACTTTTATGGAAAATGCAGCTCTGACATGTTGAGTTGTTATTGTTTTTTTTTTAATTTTTGAAACAAATATAGGACCAGGGATGCATTTTCGTCAAAAGTATTAATATTTGTCTTATAATCTGAGTGGCCCTTTAGCATTTATTGTAGAATATTTCGCTGTAGTAAAGCATTTGAAAAATCTCTCATGTCTTGAAAGGTCTTATAAATGGTCTTGTGCAGGACCCTAGTATGTATGTAGAAATAACCGGCATTAACCGACTTCAAAAAAGGAAGAGGTTATCAATTCGTGTGTATTTTTCTTTCTGAAATTTTTACTTCATAACTTGATCAATTTTAGACCGATTGTAAAAATTATTTTTTTTTTGTCTGTGTATAGCTTCCTATTGGGCAACGCCCACAAAATTTTTTATTTAATTTTATGATATTATACCTATTTAATTGCTGCGAAACCTATCGAACACCTTTGGTTCTTGCATTGACATAATTTGAAAATTAAAAAAATGGGCGGGGCAACGCCCATTAAAATTTAGTATAATATTTCACGTGGTTCTACTTAATCGATTCTTACAAAACTTGTCACACGCCATCAGCTCTAAAATAGACACAATCCTCAATTAAAAAAATGGGCGGAGTTACGCCCATTAAAATTAAATATATGACTTTACCGATTTTTACCAAAATTAACATATAAACAGAGCTCTGAAAAGCACAGAATCTTGCATATATAAATTTAAATTTATATTTCACTTCTTCTTATCTTTTTCTATCAGATCTTTGCATTAAAATCGGGGTTTTTGGTCGAATTATTAATATAAAGAAAGGGAAATTAATTTTACAGCATCATAAGGAAAGTCAAAATGTGAACGTCATATAAAAAATACTAGCCGATTAATAAGAAATAAAATAAACTCTGCTGTAAAACATACTCACTTTAAGTTTGCGAGGGAAATTAAAAGAAAATATATACAGTAAAAACTTGATAGTACCGCTAATCTCTAATCTGGATTTTTCGGTAATCCCGAAATCATTTTTCATTACATTATGTATTCTGTGCTATGAAATTAGGGCCAAGGAAATAAGACCCAAATAAGAAAATTAAATAATATCCAATAAAATTAAGTCATTTTTATTTGGACTTTATTTCACTTTTTTTAACTTTATTGCATCTTGAGTTTTGTTTCATTGGGCTTTGTTTCATTTACTTATATTTTGTTCATAGTGCCTATTAATTCTATAATAATTTTTGAACAAACTGAAGAACGGTATGAGGATTGATTCTGTATTCTTAGCTGAAAATATATATTTTTAGAGTTATCTTGAGTTAATGAGCGATATAATTTGTAATTATTTATGGAAGTGATTAATAAATTTAATATATCAATCGACATGTTCTGCACTTCCAATGCGAAAACAATGTTTTTAAAATTTTATTCGTTAATTCGGATAATTTGATAATCCGAATTAGGGTATGCAAGCAATTATCCGGACTATAAAGTTTTTACTGTATCAGTCTTATTAAACCGAATACATGAAATATCCCAGCAAAAAATTAATATCGGATTATACCAACTTACCTTTTTACACAAACTATATACCGTGTACATTACTTTCAGTACAGTAGAACCTCGTTAATTCGGTCAGATATACTTTCAGCCTCTGTTTGTTCCACCCCTTAAATATCTATTGTAAAAAGTTCACTTGCTTCTTTACTTGAAACTTTGTTTTCAACATTCCCAGATTCCTTATTCGATATTTTGATTGAACTACATCTTCGTACCTGATTGTGGATATCAGAAGGGCAGAAATTAATGAAAGGGTTAAGAGTAGATAAAGTTTAATAAATATTATTCATATCCTGACACATCGTATCCGTGTATTTTCTTGATTTTATATCAAATATTATGGATTTTTAGACACCACTTATCTGATCGATTTTCCAATAGCAATTGTTTTAGCGTTCTTTCATTCTTCCTCACACACAAATGTACATATATTACGCCTAGCGGTTAAATAGTGAAATACTATTACATACTAAAGAAAAAACTCTTGTTCGGACTACAGAGGTAAATGTCTCAAGTGTCCGAAACGAAATGTCCGTGGATATTCCGGACTAGTGAGTGAGGTTTTACTGTATATTATTCATATACTTATTATCAATTTAACTCATTCCTTTTTTTTTTTTTGCTGGGTACTTTTTCTTTGTAAGATTTGCGCAAAAAAAAATGTGTATAAAAAAAACGGCAAAGCTTTTATCAAGGTAAAGCTTTCCCATTTCTACTCTAGTTTAATATTACTAAGTCATAATTTACACTATGCAAGTGTTATTGCTAAGATGATTCGTTTGTTAGGAGAGTGACGAGGGGAATAGAGACGGTTTTGTTCCCCCCCCCCCGCATTAACTCTTTGCCACAAACTAATCAGCTTAGCAATAAGACTTGCATAATGTAAATTAGGACTAGTTAATGTGATTTTCTAAAAGAAGAGAAACAAAAAACTAGGACAGGGAATGCTGCATGTATGTATGTGTGCAAATATTTTTGCACACATATGTTTAAGCAAAAAAATATATTTTTAATATTTCGCATAAAAGAACAAATTATCGGCTTTATTATTATCAGTAAAGTGATTGCATTTCTTAAAGAATTGTATGATATGAATTTAACTTTATCTAACTATAGTTAATTATTTTACCATATCTTTAAATACACATAATAATAATAATAATAATAATAACAACAGGTAAATTATTATGCTCTATTCTAATTTTTTTGGCACCCTGCGCCCATGATTTGGCGTAAAAGCAATAAATAATGATAATAGTTCTAACCCCCTGTTTCTACAACTCAGACAGTCGACTTGAGTAGAAAATTTATATGAAAAGCACTAAATTTTTTTGAGTAGTTTTCATACAAATTTTATAGTCGAGTCTACTGCCAGTTTTTATTGAAACCGGGGATTAACTTCTATATTTATATAAAAGAATAACTTTTAGTTAAGAATATTTTTTAATCAGGCTTAAGTTCATTATTTTCAATTCTTAAAGAATGAAATGTTTTTTTTTATTAATTCAAGTCGTCTTCTAAATAAGTAAAGAAAAATTAAACTAGGCTTTATAGGGGGCAATACGGAAATTTTTCTATGCCGCCACGCACTTCATCAGCACCCATGAATTTCTAATGAAATGGAATATGAGAAATTATTACTTATATCGTCGCGGTTTTAACTAACCGACCTAACTAACATTTTTGTGAAAAATGAGCTAAGTCCACTACTAGACCTTATGAGTCATAATATACCTTGTCTAAAATTTTTATGACTGTAAACATTGATGTTGAGCCTATAACAGTCAAAATATTTCAGACGTTTCCATAAGAATGCATTTAGAAAACAGTCATAAAAGCTGCTCTCCTGTAAATTTTTAAATGTGTTAGATAGGTGAGTTAGATAAAACAGCGACAATATGTGCCCATAATTATGAAAGTGATCTAAGTCATATGTATTTTTCCCTCGAAATATTAAATAAATCTAAAAAAAAATTTACTTGATTTATAAAAGGTTTATAAAACATAACTCGATTATAAATTTGTTTTATAATGCTTTTATACATAAGAGTTATTATTTATTATTATTGTTTTTAATAAGGCTGTTAATAATTATTAAGTAAATTAATATTAATTTAAACTACATACATGTATGTAATTTCTTTTGATTTATTCAACTGTAATCTATTAAATATCTCGCAGTAATAAACAAATGACTTATACCACTTTCATAATTATGGGCACATGCACCGTTTCTACATTTTAATTTAACAGAAAGAACTCCGTGGGAAAACGTTCAAGAGGAACGTTCACTGTTATCGTGGGAATCTTCTGACACGAATCGTGCCTTAAAATAAAATTCAAAAATCATCTGATTAACGATATCGGTATATTTTATTTAATGAAATACTAGAATAGGGCTGGTATTTATTATCAGTTTGCATGAGTGAATAATAGTAAACAAAATTATTTGTTATTATTCCTTCAGAAGTGCTGAATTAAATTGCTGCAATAGAGTAACTGAAAATTAAACTATATAAAAATTTTATGACTTTGAAATGACCAGTAACTTGAATGTAATCGTGTGCTAAAGACTGCAAAGTAGTTATTATTTTTATAAATTAAATAAAAATTTTTACGAAATAAAAATGAGTTGTACATCTTCAACATTAAAATTTAGTTTATTTGTATTAAATATTTTGTGTTTTGTAAGTTAACCGAACTCTCTTAAAACATTAAAGAAAATGGAAAAAGTGATTTTATATTAGAGCAGAGTTTTTGTACATGAAATAAGCTTCAAGAAAGTGTATTACAGTTAAAAATATGGGAATATTGAAGCTCTACTTTTAAGGAAATTTTGTGCTTTAAACTGTGTTCCCACACGACAATTTTAGTTAAGCATGTTTTTAGTTAATGGCGTGAAAGAGGAAAATATGATGGCTACTCTCATTATATTCCCCTCTCTTGCCGTTTGTGAGCCCAGGCTTATATACATCGTTTTTTAGATGCTGTAATTTTAGTTACAAGCTTCTTCTGGTAAGTCCTAATTTACACTATGCAAGTCTTATTGCTAAGCTGATTAATTTGTTAGGAGAGAGAGAGAGAGAAAGTGACGAGGGGAATAGAAACGATTATGTTCCCCTCTCTATCTTTCCCACACACTTATGAGCTTAGCAATAAGACTTGCATAGTGTTAATTATGACCTACTGACGGATTTATTATTATTGCGTTTACTTTAAAGAAAAATTTTATTTGATTCTGCTTAGATTTTCGCTTTTCTGGCGCTTGCAGCCAATACTTATGCTCTTATTGAATTCGAAGGCAGTGAAGCTATTAAAACTCCCTGTATATTGGGGGCTATTTCGAGTTCGATTTTACTTTTAAACAGTATTTTAGGATGTTGTGGAATTTCACACAAATCAATACGTATCACGTGGATGGTAAGTTTTTATTAAATTGGAATATTTTCAGTTGAAGATTTATTGTTTCTGCAGTATGCAATTATAATGTTGCTTCTGATGTTGGGTCAAATAGCTGTTATATTTTTCGAACCCGTTAACTTTAATAAGTTTGCCCATGAAGGCATCAATGAAATGTGGAAGTCTGACATGTCAAGAGATTGTGAAATGACAACGTTTGAAACAAAGGTAAAGAAACTTTAAATTTGATTGTAGGGATAACCTGCAATTTTTTTGTTTTTAATCACTTACTGGCGTAAAAAATTTAGCTTAAATAAAAGTTAATCAAAAACATATTCTGTTGAAAAAAATTATTATAGTTTGCAATACCTAAATATGAAATTTTATTGAATAGTGATTTAAGGTGAATTCATTCACCCTTGACTTAACAATGTTTATACAAAAAATCTCCCAATGTTATTGAGAATTACACAAACATAAAAAGCTCTAAAGCTTCAAACTTCATATAAAAAGTTTACAACAAAAATCTTTATTCGAATCCGGGATTTCGTTGGTGAACGTAATTCTCAATGACCTTTTAATAGTTTTTCTACTGATGAGTTTCTTAAGCTTAATAAAATGTTTCTAATAATATATTATGTATGTATGTAGTATGAATGCTGTGGAAAATTTGGACCAAACGATTATTTAGAAGCCGGTTTGACAATACCACTGAGTTGTTATCTCAACGACAACGAAAAGCTTGAAACCAATCTCTTTACAGAGGGATGCGTAATAAAATTATCGGGCATGTATTCAATTAATCAAAGAATTGAGGAAATATCTGATTGGACCCTAGTCGGCCTAGAGGTTTGTATGAAAACTTAAAGATAATAGAAACTATTGAAATTGCAAATATATATGTATATGTACATTGTACATATATATAGTTGAGAATTAGGATCGCCTAATCGAATAAAAAATACAAAATATTGATGCCGGCTGGTCTGGTAATATTCGTTTTTAATTGCAGGGAACTTCAGCAGTTGTGGCTGCCATACTTGCAATAAGTCTGAAAAATATCCAGCGACGTAAATTATACCATTAGCTGTTAAATAAACCAAGTCTTACTTTGATCGCGAGAGAGGTTAGAGGAATAGAAAGGGTCGGTAATACGCACTTATATACGTACACACATACACATACATATGTATGTATAAAAAAATTCTGCCAGAAAATTTCTACGTGTGAATGCAAATACAAGATTAAAAAATAAAATGGAAACTATCATCATCTAAACTGGGAAAATATTGATATTTTCGAATCGAGTTTTAAAAACTATTCAAGTAGCCAACAGGTATTTACATAATAAATGACATACAATGTCAGTCATATATATTTTTTTGGTTTTGGCTTAAGCCAAATATTATTTACCATATTTATAAAATATATTTTAGGCTTATTAAGGGCTTACTTGATCTATTAGATAAGCCTGTAATAAACCTAAAATATTTTTTACTTTAGTACAGCTAAAAAAATTAAAGCAAATCCTCCTCTTCTATATTCTACATTAAATCCTGATACTAATTCAGATTCTCCTTCCGCAAAATCAAACGGAGTTCGATTTGTTTCAGCTAAAGAAATTCTAAATCATACTAAAAATATAGGAAATGTTAAAAATAAAAATTATATAAATAATTGGTTATTGGCCTACTTGGTTCAATAAATTGTTCGTTTTTATAAATTCATACAATACACTTCTAGCATCAAAACGAATTAATTTTTGTACTGGAGGTAAATTACGGCATTCGATATTCGAAATTTCCATACCAACACAATTAAAATTGTATAAACAATTTTACGATATCGAATGCCTATAATCACTTTGCACCAATAATTTGAAAGTTTTATGAGCAATATTTTATTACTAACGACTAGAATGAAAATTAAAGCTCTAAATACAAATTGAAGATAATTTTTATCTGCCAACCATTATAAAAATTTTTTAGAAAAAAAATATTAAGGGTTTTCATGAGAACTCTTAAAATTGCCATTTGTGCAATTATGCAAACTTGAGAGACTTGCTTCATGAAGCAAGCCCCTTTCTTTCTGTGTAAATTTTAAACAAACGTCAAAAAGTTCATTTAATAAAAATAAAATAAGAAAATTTCAAGCAATTTTTAATTTAAAAACATATTTATATATTTCAATAAAAATAATAAAGTGTAGGTATGTGTCTAAAAAACCTTAAGTTTGCGAGTCAAAATTATTGTGCAAACTTAACAGGTTTGTGTAAATAAATTTCTATACAATATTTGACATTTTATTTACGAGAGTGTAAAAATGCACACTTGCACAGTTTGCGAGACTTTTGAACATTCTCATGAAAACCCTTATTAATTTTCTATTATACAATTTGTTAAAACCTAAGCAAGACTTTTTGCAACAATGTGATTGAAGCGCCATTCTGTTAAACTTTTTTCCGTTATCTGGAACGCTATTGTTTTAACGCATTATAAAATTACAAATATGCATAAACAAATGCAACACAGAACCGTTATGTTAATAAAATAAGTACTTTGTGCACCAAATATATGAAAAAACTTATTTAAAAATTTTAAATAAATAAATAAAATAAATAAACAAACAATATAAAGAATAAAAAAATATAATGGGAATTATTCCCGTTTGAATATGTTTTAAAAACGACAAATAAATAAAAAAATTATCATTGTAATGATAGCACGGTGCTGCGATAATACGGTGCATTTTCAATACAACTTGAAGAGCATTGCCAACCCAAAACTTTTGTAAACAAATGGACACAAGTAATAAAACTTTTATTTATTTTAATTACTGTTTCGTTTGAAAAATATACATAATTATTATAAAATAATATCGCTCCTCAATTGCAACATAGATATTACTAAAAAAAATAAGTTTTGGGAGTTAATAATGCAGAAAAATCCTGATATCATATTAAATCTTTTAAATATGTGATAACTAACATCAAAAACTAAATTCATCTGAGTGATAAATATTTCAATATAATTTTCAGAAATATTTTATTACAAATTTGCATATAGCGAAAAACTCATAACTATTTCGCATCAAATTAAAGTGCCCATATCTGTTTAAACCTCATGATATCAAAAGAATTAATATAAATCTAAAATTTTTAAATTGAAAAATACAATCAGCCCAATTATGAATAACAATTCCCCGTAAGTTTTTTCTATTTCTTCTATTCTGAATTAAGGTTTACCCGGAAAAAGTAGGTATTCTACATATGATGGAGAGGGAGAATTTCTGTTCAGTTTTCTTTCCAAAAGTTTTAAGGGGAACTAATGCAAAAATTTAAAAATCAAATTAATAAATGTTGTAAAACAATGGTAAAGCATTTATTTAAAACAAAAGATTTAAATAAACACCGGAATGTTATATTTATATTAACATACATTCTTATTGTCAATGAAAACATAAAATTTTTATTTAAGGCCTTATTTTGTAAAACGCAACGATAAGCGTTGACAAATTTTATACATGTTTTGTTTTTTTGTAATTGAAATTTTTTCCATATAAAATTTGTCAACGCTTAGCGTAACGATTTACAAAATAAGGGCCAAGCTTACAGCTGTCACACATGTGTCCAAAAAAACTTAATCACTA
Source organism: Tachina fera (assembly GCA_905220375.1). NCBI lineage: Eukaryota > Metazoa > Arthropoda > Insecta > Diptera > Tachinidae > Tachina > Tachina fera. The sequence goes on along the minus strand of LR999967.1, from coordinate 92,872,376 downwards.
ATTACTAATGAAAAACTATTTGATTCAGACATGTATTTATTAAGCTTTAAGTTTCATACATAACTAATAGACAGTTTTATAGAATCCAACATGATTGGAAACTGTTTAAATCAATAAATACATGCCTGAATCATTTAGTTTTTCATTACTAATTAGTGGTCACGCTCTTTTTGGCACATGTGTGCCAGATGTAAACTCGCTATATTACTGAACTCTTGCGTTAGTTCAGAATGAAGTATAAACATTAAACAATTGATTCAGATTTTTTCGTCTACCGTATCTGCTTATTCCCCTGCTTTTTAACAAAGGAGGATTATTCCTCGGAATCAAATGATAAGGAAGAGTAAAACCTCCCCGGAAAAATTAATAATTGAGTTGAATAAAATAACCATACAACAAATTGTGTATTGAACAGTTGAGTATAAAAATATTTATTTCTAATCATATTGAAAAGAAATAAGTTTTTCATACAAAAAATCAGCAATGTTCATTGTAATTTAATTTTGATTTCACCGAAATTAAATAAATTAAAAAATTTATAGGAAACTACTCAATTTCAATAGGATTTCAGACATGAAGAAATTACTTAATATGACTGCATGTTTTCCAGTTTTTAAAGTTTAAAATGCACCAAGTGCATATTCATGGCAATACGCTCATAGTTACGAGTAAAACGTCAAACTAGTATTAGTTCAAATAACTAAAATTAAAAGTATTTTCCTATTAAGCTGTAATATTTTTATATCACTTTTTCCTAAGATAAATACTTAACTTGTTCAGTAAAATATTAATAATATTATTTACTATTTATTTACTTGATATTAAAATAATATAAAATCTAACATTAATATATATGTACATTGATAGCACTGGCTGCCAAGGTCATCGGCTATAATAATATTAAAAGTATGTATGTTGATTCAAGTAAGAGATGACCGTTAAAAATTTTATAACAGAGTTTCTATATTTATAGCCGACAGTGTTATTGAAATGTTATCTTCATGGTTGCTTATTTTCGTATTGTAGGAAATGTTAAGCCTTTCTAATACAACCAACTGTTTATTTGATGTCATTCATTTATTATTATTTATTTGCAAAAAGAATAAATGCAGTTGTTTAAACATTTACAATTTGCATTTTCCAATAAGTTTATTTTACCAACAATAAATTAAATATCATTTGCTTATCATTGAAAATGTTTTGTTATGCAAAAGTGTATAAAAGTTAGTGCAAAAAAAGTTAAACAAAATAAACATAAAATCAATTGTGAAACTGAACGTCCAAATGAGTTCACGCCGAGAGTGGGACGGACAATTTGTGTGCAAAGTGGACTAGACAAGTCACTAGTGGAAGAACAGCAATGCTGTATAAGTGAGCAACACCAAGAGAGCAGGCCGCATTCTGTAGTAAACGGCCAAAGCAAAAACAGCACGGTTTCTGATCATTTGTATTCAATTACGTTTTATTGCTGCTTACTTACGGTAGTAGATATCGTCTTGAACAATAACGGCATTGATAGTTACTCACTCACTTTCGGTCTATTAGTCAGTCGGTCTGTTGTCAGTGGTTTGCATGTTTAGCAAGAAGTGAAAAGAAATTTAGCCAAAATAAAGCCAACGAGAAGTTTATTTACACGTAACATAATGGGCTTGCGATTTCAGCAGCTGAAGAAGTTGTGGCTGTTGTATTTGTTCCTGCTGTTTTTTGCATTCTTTATGTTTGCTCTCAGCATTAATTTGTATATTACGAGTATGCAGCCTACACTTGGCCAGGAAAGAATGTAAGTTACATCATATACCTACATACATGTATGAATTTTTATTATTTGTTTTGTATACATACAGTGAAGACTCCTCTAAAGTATTCTTGTACTGTACGACTTTCTTTAGACCCCTAAAAAAATAAATTTCATTAATTATCACCTATATCGTGAATAAAAGTTCACGTGAAATGTGTTCCCCTTGCCTAAAATAGCGATCGTCAATGTCAGTATACTATTTTCTAATTTTGTTCCCCATTTTTTCTTCACCGGAAATATTTCACGTGATCAAAATGTTCGCGTTTTATTAACGATAAAGGTGAATGTAGTCCGGGAAATGACCACCTGTATAAGCTATCCGCGACTGGAGTTTTCACTGTACAGACAAATCTCGGTATAACGAATCTCGCTTTAAGGCAAATCCGGTATAACGAACGTCCAAATTTTTTACATTAACAACCTTATATAGCGAATACTAGCCTAATTTTATACTGGATGTAACGAATGTTGAAGAAAAAATCTCAAAACAAAAAACAAAAACTTGCTAAGAACATATTCCTAAGATTTTTTCTACTTTGTGTATCCAATATTTTGTTAAATGTGTGCTCTGTATAACGGACGGCAAAAAATATTAAACAAAATGTACAGCAGCAATGTAAATTCAAAAAAAATTATTCTGTTAGTTTGTATTTGGTAGTACCTGGTAGCTTATTTGAAAATAAATCACCCTCATTCTTTTTATTGTATTGTATCATGTCTACAATAACAATAATTAAAATAACACTTGAAAAAATCTTTCCGATTGAACGAATTTTTCGTTATAATGCATAGGCCTGACATTATATCGTTCGTTATACCGGGATTTGCCTGTATTTTTAATTATTTTATTTGTTATAACTCTAAGGAGCTATGTTACCGCAGTTAGTAGTTTGTTGTAAATATATTGGTTGCCAGCGGATATAAAGACGTCCCTCACAGTTGACTGAGCAGCTAAAAACATTGAATAATAAAATAAGCGAAGATTCAGCTAGCAATGCAATAAAATGTGTTGGTATTATGGAATGTTTATAAGTTGCACTACATAAAAAATAAAAATTAAAGCATTTAAATAAAACCATTTGAACAATTTTGAAATGGAAAAAAGTTTCAACGAACCATCAGCCGTGGCGCAATATTTTATCTTTAAAAAAGTCTCACTTTTTGTTAGTGCTAAAACCAAACTTTTTTTATACCTAAGTGATGACCAAATAGGAATTAATGTCATTATTTGTACAAAGAAAATAAGAGATCTATTGTATATATGTACATTAGGGTGGCCGTTATTTTACTTTTTTTGATTTCTTCTACTCTCAATATGACATATGGCAATATTTTAGCTCTTTAGGTCAATAACATCAGTCTCAAAGAAAGTTTTTTGCTAAAGTTAATGTTTTAGAAAATAACAAAATACCACCAATTTTATGGAACAAAATTATATTTATATGGAAATTTTTTATTTTGAGCACGTACAATAAGAGCTTATACATATGTATATATTAAATTATTTCATACATATACATATAGTCAAAATAAAACTAAACCAAAAAAAATACATTGAAAAATGGGCTTGAAAGCCAATTTTGAGGGCCGTACAAACCCCGACAACACAACTTATCGGTATAAAATTTTTTTGTATTTTTTTTACATAAAACTGATCCGATTTTGGGGTGTGAGAGTAGAAGAAATCAAAAAACAAACAATTAACGGCCACTCTAATGTACATACATACATATAAATATTATTGCAATATCTGACTTACTTTTAATCAATGCATACGTTTACATTTTGATAAAAAAAACTATTTGCGTTAGGTCTGCCTGCGTACACATATTTTGCATAATTTTGTGCAAAATGTTACAAAATCTTGCAAAATGTTGTCTGCGTACTCCAAATCTCAGCAGCGAGAGAGCCAAAAAGAGAATTTTTTGATAGTTGGAAGTTAGAGAACTTGCAAAATGTTGCTGGAGAAATTTCCGCTTGCAAGATTTTGCAACTAGTTTGAACAGCTGTTTTTATTACTTTTTGAATGAAATAATTTTTGTGAAATGAAAATAAAAATTGAAATTTAACAATGCAGAGGTAAATAGTTAGAACTGTGTTGATTTTTAACGTTTATAATAAATTATAGTAAACAAAACATTTTACTTCATGCTAGAAACGTCCAAATATACAATGCGACCGTGGCGTAAAAGCAGAACCAATGATTCCATTAATGCTATTTTTCTGGCTAAAATTTTCTTTTGCTTTGTTATTTCAGTTGTTTATACACCGATCTTGCAAGATATCATTGGATAATGCGGTCCCACGTACAACTTCAACGCTTTGCGTGACGTTTCTAACTTTGGGAAAAAAGCGTGAAGCAAAATGTGTATGACACAATAAAAACTTTGGCAACACTCACTGTTTTGTTTTATGCATAAAACTCAGAATAATTCGATTACTCTGCATTTTTATGTAAATTTACCGACATTTTAATAAAAATTTCATATTAACATGCGAGTTTGGCCAAACAAATAAAGAAAAGTATACCAACTGTTTGTCAAAGCACGCAAAAAGTTGAGAGTTGCCTAACTTTTCGCTTCGCTTTGCGTTAAAAGTACTTTATGTGTCATGTTTCATATAAGCATGTACTTTTCATCTTGTATGTCAAAGCGAATCTTCAACGCAACGCGAAGCAAAAGTTTTATCTGACATGGCTTTTACTGTCTGCGTACTTTTTGAAATATTTTCAGCCGACAGAAAAATATTAGTCTTACTCTCCCAAAAAAACTTACTGAGTATTTGCTACTGGAAAAGTACCCAGACAGACCTATAATAGGTATAAAAGAATATTTTTAGATATGCTTTCAAATAATCGTATGCATTGTAGTTGTGTAGATCCAGTATAAAGCTTTTTATAATGCAAATATTTGTTTAAGCCATACAAATTTTAGTAAAAAAAAGTAAACATTTTTCTTCAAACTAGTATTTTTGGTTTTTTTCTGAATTATTTATTTTAATTTTAATTTTTTTGCGTATAGGATTTAATTCAAATAAAGTTCGTTCCAAGATTAATACGAATATGTCGTTTTGCTAAGAATATTAAATCCCATGTGACAGTTTTTAAGGAATAAGTTACACAAGTAAATATTGCTTTTATGCTGACAAAAATACTAGCAATATGCTTTTTCGAAGTCCTCAAAAATTTGAGTATGAACGTTCTATGTATTTGATCCACCTTTCGTCAGTTAATGTAAATACCAGCTTTATATAGAGTCATAACCGCTAAATATAAATTAAGAAAGTATGCTTTGTTTTTACATATCGAGCCATAACAACTAAAAAAGGTTAAGCGACACATATTTCGAACTTCGTTTTTTTTTACAACAATGGATTATTTACGATCGCAAAAAATTGATTTTGGTCAAAAAATGAAGTTCGAAAATGATGTCGTTTAATCATTGAAACGGAATCCGTGATTTGGTTTGGTTCATTATTATTATAATTTATAGAAAGCTTTTGTGAACAAATTTCAAATTTACCAATGTCTAGTAAAAAATTTTCTTTTATAAACTACAGTTCAGATGATTATTTTTACATATTTATTTATTTAAGATATCGAGCCTTATTTTATATTTTATCGTAAGCGACAAAAATTAAATTTTTCAAGAGAAGGTTTTTTTTAATATTCAAATATGTGCTTGTACGTAAATACTCTCTTATGATAAAATTATACAGGCTGTATCTTAAAAGTTATCAATAATTTTGCCATTTTGATAATTCTAAACTATGGATTGGCTCATAAAATTAAAAAAAAAGTATTTTTCGATAAAATCGTGAGCGACAAAATCGAGAAAAGGGTCGATATGTTTTTACAAAATAAATTGATAAAATTTCACTAATTCATTCCTACTTTTAAAATTTTATGCCAATTTGCTTTCAAATTGTGTGTTCGTTCAGATTTACATTTTTCAGTTCTAAGTTCCTTAAATTGAGTGGTCGTTTGAGGAAGATTTTCAATTTAAAGTTTCCTTTTTTCGGCTTTTATTTTGAGATGAAAAGGTTTATCTGGGGGTTTAGTAATTCGTTTCGAAAAGAAAACAGTTTGAATTTATATGTTATTAGCATTACAATTCGAATTGTCGCCTGTATACATGATGGAAAAGTTGTCACCTTATTTTGTTGATTTTGTTCCAGAGAACTCGCAGTTCCATTAAAGCAATCAACGAATTTACGAAATGCTGTCATGTAATTCTTTATACCGTTTTACATTCCTTTTTAACAAAAGTTTTTTATAATTTTTCATATTGGTTTTGTCTCTGCGTCTTTTAAAGGTCTTCCAAGCTTTTTTTTATATTGCATTTGAACCCGATGTGCTTTATGGATTACATAATTTTTCTATTTTTTTTTAATGGGTAATTGCAATAGTCATATTCCCAATTATTTGCTCTCTGTTGTCTCAAGCATTGTGTACTTTTATTTAAAACATATTTATATATATATATATATATATATATATATATATTATAAAATAATATTGTAAATAAAATAGTCAATTTCAATTCGAAATTGAGAAAATTTGAAATAAAATTGAGAATTTCAAGGTGAAATTGAGAGAATTTCAAATGATGTTGAGAAAATTTAATTTGAAATTAAGAAAATTCAAAATAAAATTCGGAAGTTTTAATTTGCAATTGAAAGAATTTTTATTTTAATATTAAGAAAAATATTTCGAAATTTCTCAATTTCAGATTCAAATTCATATTTTGGTTTGGAGTTTTCCTAATTTCAAATTGAATCTCTGAATTTCATTTATAATATTCTCAATTTCAATGAAAACTGGTATAGTAGTATAGTACTTTTACAATAAAGGTATTCATTTCAGTTTTTTTTTGGAACAATGGAATAATGTAATTATTTTACAACAAACACAGGAAAAAAAATTTGGAATTTTTTTGTGTTTGTTGTCAAAAAAATTAAAGTTTTCCATTTTTCCAACGAGAAAAACCTGAAATGAATACCTTTAATATTGTATATTATTTAAAATAAAAATCCCCATTCATTTAATTAAAAAATTATGTTTCATTTACTTGCATATTTCTTTTATTTCAACCTGGAATTTTTTAAATTTTGCAATAAAATTAAAAGATAAATATCATTTAAATAATTTTGTATTTATTAATTTTGTATAGATACTGCATATAAAACGAATTATCACTTTTTGCGTATTGTTAGTAAAATCGCTGCAGTGTCTTCTAATTGATATAATTCCTTATATTTATATTAAAAAATTCTATAATTTATTTATATTCTAATCATATATTTTAAATGCAATAGAAATGAATTTTATTTCCAATTTTTCATAAAAAATGTTCTTAAAATAAATTTCAAATAGATTTTATTTTGTTTTATGAATACAAAAATTGTTTTCATGGTGTCAGGAAGCAAACAACACGTTCTTTGAATTTTTGTGATTTTCCCACAATTTTCAAAGCTAAAATTGAGACTTTAAGGAATAAATAACTTTGATGTGTTGATGTTGACATATATCAACAATTTAAGGCCGTGATTCAGGATCTTAAACGATCACACAAGAAAATCTTGCAGATGTCAGATCGACTTTAAAAAATCACTTCGAAATGGTGTGCAACACTATCATACAAAGAAAAATAAAATTACAAAAAGAACATTCGAATCTGTCAGACAATAAAAACAGCTCTGATTGCATGGAATGCACCATTTTATGAAATTTTTCATAAATATATTTTAAATCACACGACTTGCCAAAAAAATCTGTCACACAGTTGCATTTTTAGTCCACACTTTTTTTTATCTATCACACATGTCATATTTGGCAAATCCGCGATTGTGCAGGATAGTGAATCACCACGGCCTTTAACAACATGTAATAATTTTATTTTCTACTTACCATCAGCAAGTGCGTAATATTTCTATTGTTACTTTTTTATGATTTATTATTACTATAATGAAACCTTAATTAGACATAATTCGCAGTATTTTAGACAGTTTTTAATTAATTAAAGAACATTTTCATTCCTAATATTTAACATTTTAACTTTACTGAAATTATTCATTGGAATCATTGGTTTGTGTTATTTTTTTTTTCAAATAAGTACGTCGTACGTTATTTTAAATAATTAAAGACCAACGCTACACATGCTCGTTTACGTTTTAGAATTTACGATTAGTTTTTTTTAAATTCATATTTAATGTTACCAAAAATATCCATGAAATATTACATAATATTATAATTATAAATACATATCGTCGGCTTAGAGTGTAAACCTGCTAAATCCACTTTTTATAACATATGACATATTAATGCAGTTCGATAGAAAAATTATATAAATAATATAAAATATTTATTTTAATTTGAAGCTCTATGTTTCGAAGAAACTTAATATATAAGGCTAATTTCTTAAGCTTTGTACAGAAACTGCTAACAGTATTTTGTCTCTTCTGTAAAATTTGTTGAAAATGAGTTAGCAGGTTTACCCTCTAAGCCGATGATATGTATACATTTGTATACATACATATAGTAGATTTGTACATATCGCTCATTTACTTAAATAACATCATAACTCAAAAAATGGAATTTCCATTTCAAAAATGGAATGATGCAGAATAGGGATTGGTAAATATCTTCAAAAATCGATTTTCGATTTTTCGATCAACTTTTTTAATTTCGATTTTTGAAATCGATTAATCGTATGTGAAAATCGATTTTAAAATCGTTTAAGACAAATTTTGCTAGTTTATAAACAAAATAATCTTTATTCATAAAAATTCAAGTAAAATGTATAAAAAATTAACAAAGAAAAACAAAATTTATCAACGTCAGGCATTGTTAAAATAGGACACTTAGGCACTATTTTTTTCTCAGTAATTGTTTATTTTTAGAGAAAGTAAGTGTCCTATTTTCGATATTGTCTTTTGGCCCTCAAGCCCATACATTCAATGTAACTTTTTGTGTTTATATTGTTGTTTGACCAATGTGTTGTTTAAGTATTCTTGGGGATTTCCCTAGGCTAATCTTTGGTTAATTTTTTGTTTTAGATTTTTTAATAAAACAATTTTTTCTTTCTGATGTGTAGTTGTTTTTACATCTTTATTTGCTTGACGTTTCGTTGGCTTTTTTCCAACTTCTTCAGGAGCTTTTCTTTATTCAAATAAGGTTTATGATTTTTTACATATTAGTGTGAAACTTATATGCGGATAAAACTGGACATCACGGACATAATATAAAAAATTGTCATTTAATAAAATTAAAACTGGACATCACAACATTTGAAAAATAATTAATATAATTAAATTGTATAAATAAAATATTATCACGGCACAAACACAAATTATCACAGTTTATTTTTCTATTAATTTTTTTTTTGTTTAGTCTTATTTGAACTAGATGTATATGTATGTATGAAATAATTTAATATATACAATTTTTTAAAGTGAAATTGTTGGTATTTTGTTGGTTATTTTCTCATTATTTTCAAAAATATTAATTTTAGCAAAACACTTTATTTAAGACTAATGTTGTTGACTTGAAGAGCTAAAATATTGCCATATGTCATATTCTTGTAAAATGATTTTTTAAAAAGATATGAAAAAATTTCATTAAAAACTGAGCTTGAAGGCCAAATTTGAGGGCCGGACGCACCCCCTAAAACGCAACTTATAGCTGTGAAATTTGTTTGTATTTTTTTTTTAGATAAAACTGAACCGATTTGAGGGGTGAGAGTAGAAGAAATCAAAAAAATTCAAAAAAAATCAAAAAATTCGAAATACATCCATACTATCTTTAATATATGACTTTTGTACAAAAAATCATCACATCGTCACGTTTGGCAAGGAATTTACATAAATAAAATGCACAATAATATAAAATTTTTTTAAAATTAATGTTTAGTTGTTTTTTTTATTGAGACATACATACATAAATATGTGTATATTATATGTATGTAGAATAATATGGATTTAAATAGGGAAAGTGGTCGTTTTCATATGACCATAAAAGTTTACAGGAACCGTAAAAACGAAATAAATTAATTGAGCTTATCATTCTTCAACTTTTGTTGATCAGTTCGTAATTCAGCTGTAAGACAGGCGGAGAAGGAAATACAAATATATCTTTAGTTGTTACAGCTGAATTGCGAGTTGATCAACAAAATTTGTAGTGTGTGACAAACAACAATCACCAAATTGACTCGGAAAAATTCATACGATCGTTGATTACTAAAAATCTGTCCATGCTGGCCAACAGATGATTCACTCGTCCAACAATAGTCAAAATGATGCGAAAAAGCATTATTCGAAAGAGAAAAATTTTATTTTACTCCAAAAATCGTCTTGACGATTAAAAGAAGAATCAGAAAACGATCACGCTCGTCAAATAATATTCGTCCTGGTTCAGTCACTTAAACTTTTGTTGATCAACTCGTAATTCAGCTGTAAGAAAGACTGAGAAGGAAACACAAATATCTCTCATTTTCTTACAAGCTGAATTACGAGATGATCAACAAAACTTGAAGTGTGTGAACCGGGACTTTTTTGTTACAGTTGAATCACGAGTTGATCAGCAAAAGTTTAAGTGTGTGAACCGGGACTAAAATAATTTGCACAAACATACAATTAGCCATTGTTAGTTATCTTGTTCTTTACATTCCTGTTTCTTCGCCTGTTCTTTAAGTTACTATGTATGCATATCTATTATTGTCTTCATACGTTTCTTACTCATGACATTACACAGTTAAGTATGTGGTTTCTAACTTTGGCTTAAAAGTATCTAGATTTTAGCGCAAACCTGACTGTTTTTAGGTTGAACTGAGTTCACGTTTATGCAGTGCTTTTGTTATTTATGCATTTTTTGCTGCTACGAGTACAACTTCTTCTTCTTCTTAATGTGTAATAAACTTCTTCACTCTTGCATGATTTGCCCCTCGCTTCTGTTAATTTTTATTTTTTTCCCGCAAGTTTATTAAATTTTTATTTTATATATTTTGTATTTTCAATAATCATACTTTGTTAATCCATCGTTAATTTGTTATTGCTTTTACTTTTTTAATTTATTTATACGGCGTTTGTATTTTGCATTTGTTTATAACTGGTTTTCTTATTTTGCAGACATCCGAAGGCACCGCCAAAAAGACGTTCAATTTGGCCCATAAAAAATGTTGTTGCCCATTATATAGGCAAGGGTAACATATTTGGCAATATGACAGCTGGTAAGTACGATTACTTACAGACATATGAACATACAGTACATAAAAATTTCTTTTAATCATTTTTAATTGGTAAAATTAATAGGAAAAAGTAAAACATAAAATTAAATAACAAATATGAAAAAGTTCAATAACTTCTTTAAAATAATAAACGAAGAATTAAACCGGTAATAATGCATTGAATAAAATGTGAAATTAAAATAACAAAAAAGAATGTGGAGAAACTTGTTAAGCATATAATCAGCTTTTATTTTATTAATACTACAAACCGATTATAAAATAGTATTTTTATTGTCGAATAAATTTAACAGATTTTCATTCACTCAAACAGTTAAATGTCAGACAGAATTTTGTTGTTTAAATTAAAAAGTAATTATTTATTAACGTCGTGTGTACATATGTACATAAATTTGTAGTTTTTCACTTATAATTTGTGAGAACAATTTTAAATTATCTTAAATTTAATTTGAATGGGAATTTATTTTTTAATACTGCTGCACGTAGCGTGCACATATTAATCGATTTGCAATTTCTGAATGTGTAAAAAAATATGTTTACGTATAAAGAGTTAAAATAATTCAAAAATAAATTTTTTAAAACGTATGAATATACATAAATAAAGCTATACATATGCAAATAATTTTGAATTTCTTAGATCTCTATTAAAATCCTGATTTTTATTATATTTTACGATTGAACGAATTAAGAATAAACGATTTTTTAAATTTAAATACGTATTGAAAATAAGAGTGTGTTAAAAAATTTGCATAACTATTGCGGTAGACACCTGTAAAAGCCAAAATAATGTCAAGGTCAAAATAACTTTAAAAAAAGATGAAACACCATCTCTTACAAGTTTGTTTATGTTTTTTTTGCCAGTGGACTGGTAAAAAAATTACTAGCGGAAATCACTTTTCGTTGCATATCTGCAAATTTTCTTATACCTTATCAACATTTTCTTCGACACACTCCTCTATATTTTTTAACTGACTTAAAAAATAAAGGATGATAACCTCCTTTATTTTTCTATTTTTATTTTATTCGTCTGTATATTTTTTTGAGACATTGTTACTTCATAACTCGGTACATTTTAGACCGATTGTAAAAATTCTTTTTTTTTCTGAGAGGGTATATCTTCCAGTTGATTCAATTATAAAATATGACCGCGCACGAAAGGTTACGTACGGACACTAGATATGTAATTCAATACGACCTTTAGCCTATACAATAAAAAGTTTTGGCTTTTTTTTCGTTTTTGGGTTTTTTCGGTTTAGAGCGGTATTTAGTTTTGGCGTTTTTATTTTTAGTTTTTGGCACTTTTTTTTAGTTTTGACACTTTTTTTTCCCGTTTTGTCGGTTTTTGGAGACTTTTTTTCATTTTGGCGATTTTTTCATTTCGGCGATTTTTTTTCATACAAGCGATTTTTTAGTTTTGGCGCTTTTTTTCGTGTTTTGGCGATTTTTTCGGTTTTTGATGTAATTACAATTTGGCGATTTTTTTCATTTTAGCGATTTTTTCAGTTGGCGATTTTTTTTATTTTGGCGATTTTTTTAGTTTTGGCGCCTCTTTCGCGTTTTGGCGATTTTTTTCGGATTTTGTTTTTTTTCAGTTTGGCGATTTTTTTTATTTTGTCGATTTTTTCGGTTTTGCCGATTTATTTTAGTGTTAGAAACTTTTTTTAATATGGTGGTTTTTACGTTTTAGCGATTTTTTTTGGTTTTTGGCGATATTTTTTGGTTTGGCGATTTTATAATTTTTGTATTTTTTAGTTCTACCGTTTTTGATAATTTCATGACTGCCTCTTACAGTTTCCAAGATACAGCAAGTTGTCAAAATTACATAGTCAAAATTGCATTAACTGATGGAACACCCTTTAATTGAAATTTTTTTAAATTTTAGTGTTAATTGTTGTAGTCTATATAAAAATACACTAATTTTACAAATTTCAAGTGCATGTACATATGTACATACAGTTGTATGCATATTACATGGGATTTTTCGTTGCCCGTTTTAGAACACCCTTTAATTTTTAACTCTCATGTATTTGTTTTTGTAGCGGCCAAGGTTCTACATACTCTGTCCAAATTTTAGGTCCGTAGAACTTTCAGTTCCTGAGAAAATAGCCTGTACCGGACAGACGGACAGCGTAGCGGAAACAACAGGGTTCTTTTTCACCTTTGGTGTACGGAAGTCTAAAAAGTGGGCGGGGACACTCCCTCAATTTTGTTTGTTTGAATTTTGTGATATGCTGCGAAACCTAGCAAAAACCTTTGGTTCTTGTAATTACATAATTTAAAAGTTGACAAAATGGGTGCGACTACGCCTATTAAAATTTGTTTTTATATTTCACGTGGGTTCTACTTCACTGAGTTTTACGAAACTAACCACACACTTTCAGCTCTGAAATAGACAAAATTTTCTGTTTACAAAATTGGAGGAGTCATGCCCATTAAATTTTAATATTTTGTTTTATGTGGTTCTACTTTACTGATTTTAAGAAAACTTAACACACACCCTGAAGTCTGAAAAACATAATCTTTCATTTAAAAAAATGGGTGGAGGCACTCACAGTAAAATTTAATTTTATATTTCCCGTACTTCTTCTTAGTCAACAGATTATATTTTTTTTGTTTGAAAGAGTTTACTTTTAGTTTGGTTCCATAAATTTTTTTTCAAAATTTTTTTTTTGTTGTAAATAAACTGATGAAACCGAAAGATTAATATGATAATAGGCTTGTCAGCTAAATCGGCAATAAATATAATTTTCATTTAATATTAAAATAAATGGACATTACTAAGAACACATCCACAAGTGCTCAGATGCACATAATTTTTAGTGTCTGTAAGGATTTTTCGTAACAGCGATTTGGCCTTGAAACTTTGCCAGCATAGAAGTTTAGTTGTTTTGATTTTCTACATATTGCAATTCACTTTCCAGTCTGCAATGGTTCTTTGCTTTGCCAAGACGACTTTTCCACACGCAAACTTTGTACGAGAAAAGGGAAAAGAGCTCCCATTTTCTTTTCCCTTCTTCTATACGAACTCAAGAGTTTATAAAGTAAACTTTGCGTTTAAAAAGCCGTCACATATACATATGTATGTATGTATGTTAGGGCGGGCCGATTTGTATTCAAGCAAAAAAATCGCTCAAATTACAAGGAAAATCTTATTCTAGGGATGAAAATAAGAAACTTTGCCCAAGGAACCATATCTCTAAAATGTAAAATGTCCCGACTTTTGATCCGAAGTGTCAAATTTTGAAAATTCTCACTTTGACCCATTTTCAGTTTTAAGTACCGACCCCCACACTTTGGAGGGCCGACCCACCTATGTCAGTGGCACACCCCCTTGAACCACCCCCGGGGGGTTCCCCTTACAAACATTTGTGATTTTTTGAAATGCTGAGAACGAATCAGAACGGCGACGCATGTGGGTCTCTCAATGCTTTGCTGTATAGCTGTTAAATCGGCCAACTCCAACTTGTGAACCTAGAAAAAAATATGGGAATCGGTTGACCTTCCAGGCCATCGCTAAAATTTTCCACTAACTACATATTTTGGTGAAATTTACGGCATTTAGGTCTAGAAAATATCAGTTAATATATAAAATCAATTTGATGAAGCCTTTTTTGAAATTATTAGGAAAACACGATTTTTTTCGAAACTTTTTCTCAACAATCCAGAGTCTGGATCAAAAGTTTTTTTTACTAGTATTTAGTAGATAAAACAATATTAGAATTTCTCTCTATTTTGACCCTCATAGTATATTTTTTATAATATTTATGTGCTTCTACTTGGCTTATTTCTTTTTTGTATAATGTGGCGCCACAGATGATGACTGTAAATGCATTTGCAAAAATCTAGTTTGCTTGTGTTTTGACTTTTGCAATTGAAGATTTTTGAAGCATTTATAATTTTTTTTGTATAAAAATTTTGTTTGCGCTTTAATAATGTCGTCATAATAAAGTGCTAATTTATTTGTATATATACCCAGCAAAAAAAGAGACTCCAAAAAAGTCATAAAAGTGTAGAGTTTGCGATCTGGAAGTAGTGAAAATTTCGATCGGATCTAATGATTTTTACATAGGGTTGTCATTGAAAGAAGTTCTCTTTTTCGATGCCTGGTCACTGAATTGGAAGCGATTTTAAGAAAAATTCCCTTTTTTTTTGTTCTATGATAATATTTTTATCTAGGAAAAATTGTAAATAGTTGCCTATTTTAACAATTCGTTTCTTTTTATACGAATTTAAGTCTGAAACAGTGCTTTCATGTAAATTTAAGCAAATAACTTTTAAATTTTAGACTAAAATTAGTTCATAAATTTCTTTAAAGAAATAAATTTGTTTTGAATTCTGGCGAGTATTTTCTAACACTATGGAGGAGTTACAAGGTTTTGTATGGTTAAAATAAGCTTCTATTTGTTTTTTTTGCTCACTCTGGGCAAATTAAAAATATAGATTTCTTGGAAGCAATGAAAATGTAGTTCCACTAGAATGACTTCCATTTTTTTCACTGGGTATTAGTGTCCTGCACAAGACCATTTCAAGACATGAGCAATTTTTCAAACGTTTTACTACAGCGAAATATTATAAAACAAACGCTGAACAACGCTGTTGGTAAGACAAACAACTGAAACAAATGTCTTGCCAACAGTGCTGTTTAGCGTTTGTTTTAGAATATTTCGCTGTAGTAAAGCATTTGAAAAGCGTACAGCCCTCAAAATTGGGTGAGAGTAGAAGAAATAAAAAAAATAAGGCCACCCTAATGTACATATATGTATGCATATATGTACATACATATGTATATCTGTATGTATTTTCCTGATGATGCCTCAAAATGATGTACAATTTCAAAACTTTAAAAATTTTAACTTGATACCATTTACTCGTATCGCTGCTGATATTTTTATTATTTTTAACAGAAACTTGGGCAGAAAATCTATTTTTAAAGAGTATATTTTTCACATTTACAGCATTTTTAAGACTTTTTTTTAGCAATAAAAAAAATTATATTTTTAGAAATGTTATTTTTGGACTTAATTTTTTTGTTGTTAAACTCCGATATGCTCTTTTGTTTCCAAATTTATATAATGAATTAAAATTTTTACACAAAACAATTAAAAACATCTCTTTGATAAAATTAAATGTTTAACGAAAATGTTGTACGCACAACAGAAGTTCATTACTATAAATACTCGCATCATAAAATAATTTTTCTTTAAGAAACATAAAAAATGCACACAGAAATTGTAATAAAAATATTTATAATGGTGCCGATAACAAAAACTATAAGTGCATGTCATTCTACAATTCAAAAAATTATTTTATTGTGTGATAAAGTGAGAGTTAAAGAATTTTTTTGTACAATAAATATAATCTTGAATTTAAATTCAAGCACCTAATAATTCCCGAAATGCATAAGGGCGCCGTGGCTTAGTTGGTTAAAGCGCCTGTCTAGTAAACAGGAGATCGTGAGTTCGAATCTCGCCGGGGCCTAACTGTTGTGGTCAGTTTTTTTATTGAAAAAACTTTGAATTATTTATCATTATTAATAATTTGTAACCATAAACATTCATAAAAAATATATTTGACTTATAAAATATTTATTTATAAAACATATAGTATATGCATGCATACAATACTTTCATTCAAAGTCTGTTTCATAAACCTTTAATAAATCAAAAATAGTTTTTGCTATGAATAAGTTTGCACAAGTCATTTTAAAATGTTTACTGTCGTAAAATGGAACTATCATAGAAAGAATTGAATTTTGAATTGGTTTTAAAATTGGATACCTTTGCTTTTATCGAAACATTTGTTGCTTTTGTCTCAAAATTTAAAGATTTTTTTTTTTAATTTTGCCGTTTATATTTTGATAACTCTGCCCACACATATTTTTTTTTAAATATTGAATGCATGATTTCATTGCGTTGTTGTTTAAAATTTAGTTCAAGTTCAGTGTACTTCAGTCACGCTCTTCGACAACGTTTTTGGATTTTTCATTATGATTATTTATTTTTACCAAATTTCTAAAAAGTAAAAAAAATTGCAAGGCCAACTGAAGTTATAAATTTGATGTTTTTAAATACACTGACTTCATTTAAAACAAACAATTATAATTGAAATTATCTTATCGCTCAAGTTGAAATTTAGAATTTCAAGTGCTTCAGTTAAACGGAAGCATAAACTCTGCAATTACCCACTGTGGACATGAAAACCTATTATTAGTGCGTCACACAGTATTGTGCTTGCTTATTAACCAGGCCCCATTAATAGAAGGAGTTATTGTAAAAAAAAATTTAAATTTGGCACATATTTTAATGGATAAAATATAACCCAATTCCATGCAAGGATTCACTGCTTCCCATACATACTGAGACTAAAAAATTACATAAAATATATAAGAAAATTTCGAAGTTTGTAAAAATTTTGTACACATATTCATTAAATATAGCGCAGCAAGAATACGCCTAGCTAAAAAAATGTCCTTACTGAAAGAAAAAAAATTAAAAAAAATATGTTCTTAAATCATGAAGCAAGCTCAATGTTCAAAAAAAATTTTTCAATTCGCGGAGGGGACGTTAATAACATCGACCCCCACCCATCCATCCCCTTCAAAAAAATTATCCTGAAAAAAACACAAATATCATAATTTAAACCGACAATAAAAATTTATTTATTACATATAGTGATAATTCAATTGTGACGGGTGTGACTACGATATAAAATATACAATTTATAATTAAAAAAAAGGTTCCCCAAGAATTAGATTAATCATAAAAACATTACTAATAGGTAGGCACTGAAAAAATATCATTTCTGCTCAGAATGCTCACAACAACGGCTGTGACGGGTGTGATCTACTAAATCTCTGTTTTTACTGGATTATTACCAGGGAAACCGCAAATATGCAATTGCATGTTTTTTCTTGTGTGACGTATTAATTTCTGGGACAAGATATTTATCCTTTTCAGAACTTTTTGAGAATTTTGACATCGATTTGTCAGTGCATATTTTACCATTTAAAGCACGTTTTTGCATATATCAGTCTTGCACGCATATTTTCGAATTTTTAGAGCATATTTTAATACTTTAAATATTTTTTTTAAACTCAGTTGGCGCAACCGTCCTTTCAAAAGGATACCCCATTCCGAAATAAAATATAAAATTTTTTTTTAGGAACTTATTAAAATTTAATTTTCGAAATAAAAATTTCAGTTTTAAAGAAAAAATTTTTCCGGCGCTATCTGGGTTAATTTGCTTACACATTAAGGGGTTGGTCAACATTTTTATTTTTCGCCATCTAAATTTCTGTTCCAATGTTCCAAGTAGTGTTTAAATTTTTCTTATATATTACTCAGTTTTACGGACGTTAGTTTCAATTTGTGATGGAATCTACCCCGAAAGGAAGTTGAAGGAACATTGTCAATGTATAAAAGTTTATTTAGATGAGATAGAAACGATCTTTATTTGAAATTCTTTGTCAATAGTTTGTTTTTATTGCAATAAAAAATATAAATAAAAATTTTGTCCTATTTATTCAAAATACAGTGACAATGCCTGAGTTCTAATATCGTGATCTTTTGAAATTGAAGTTAAATTTTATGAGATCGTCCAATAAAAATTAATTTGTATTATTTGTTTTAGTCAAACTTTGTATGGTATATTTTTTTTAACCTGCACTTCAAACCCAGTTATTCTTTTTTAATTTTGTTTCTTTTTTTTTGTATATTTTTTTGTCGAATTTTATATTCAAATGTTGTTGAATTGTTGAATTAAAAATATATTATCATTTCAAAATAAACCAATTTACTTTATTTTTAAGAGCATATTTTTGATTTTTTAGTGCATATTTTCAAGTTTTTAGTGCATATGGAATGCGCATAAAACACTTTTTAGAGCATACTTCTGGTTTCCCTGATTATTACTTTGAGGATATATTCTGTAAAATCTTCCGAAGAACGTACCTATAAATTTTCGTATAGAAAATTATTCAAACTAGTTTTGATAATGCCTTGAAAAAAAGTAATTTTAATAAACGAAAAACTTTATCGAAAATGTGATGGTTGTGACTTCTTCATATGACGGGTGTGACCTGGCATGGAAACACAAAAAGTCTGAATAAATAAAATTGTTTATATTATCAATATAATGGAATGTTAGCTAATAGGGCTCTCTGGTATTATGGAAAAAACATTAACTCATACGTACATACATACATTGTCTATACATATGAGCTGTATCTGTCATAAATTTTATGTTTGTATGATAGATGGAAATATAGACATTCAAAGAAGTTTCCGCAAACATGGTAAAAATTTGACGGCCTATAACTATAAATTAGGAATTTTTTAATTTTAATTGTTGGATTTGCTTCTTTCAATAAATTGTAGTACTACTAAGCAGATATCTTTTTTGAATTTTTTTAATTTTTTTAGAATTTTTTTCTTTTCCTGTTCCCTTGTCTCTCTAAAGCTGAACGCAGTTCATTTCATATTTTACTCTATTTTCTTTAAATTTCTTCCTGTGTTTGTATTTTTTGTTTTGACATTAATAAAAAATAGCACCTCAACTTTGGCGTGATGGGTGTGACCAAATATTTCCTATAAAAATTTATTTGACGGGTGTGACAGGCAGTTTTAATATATCACTTAATCTACAAAACTCTTATGATAACACATTCAAAGTCGATACTTCAACAAAAAGTTTACAAGAGTAGATATATTTTATTTATTTATTAAATTTAATGAAACTATTTTTTTAAGCTTTAGGTCAATTTAATATATATTGTTTTTATTTTTCGATATTTCGTTAACCATTGGCTAACTTCTTCAGGATATTTATTCTATTCTATTCTTTTATATGTATTTTTTTATATTTTGTTTTTAATTATTTTGGAATGATTTTTTTTATTAAATGTTACAAATACAATTACAAATTATATCATAACTTAATTTTAAACGAAAATAGTAGCAAACCCCTTAACTCGTTGTAGTGAAACAGACCAGAGTCTATGTTGGGAATCGAACCCACAACCTCCACAAGAGTATAGTATTCTCAGATATTAAAGATGAAAAAGGTAATAAAACACAACGTAAAAGAAGAACCAAACATTCAACTACGGAGAGCTGAGTGCTCACATTTAAAAAAGTTTACTTTTAAGGTCACGATCAAAATGCTTGCTAAGCCTGATTATAGTATGAGTGAAAATTTCTTAGCATGTGTGACAACAACTATGCTTGATTGAAAATAAAAAAGATTTAGATTTTGTCACTTGTTATATACATATGTGTATAGTGTTAATCTATCAAGCCCGAACAAATTTTCATTATAATTATATTTTCATTGCCAAAAAAAAATGTGATTAAAAGAAGAAAAATGACTATTGCAAAAAAGAAGTGTTACAATTTCTTTTATTTTGTTTTCCGTTATTTGGAGAAATTTTTATACATTTTTTTTATCAAATGAACAGTACAAAATCAAAACAAAAATTAATGCTTGATGGGTGTAAACATACTCTTCTCTTCTTCTTTTTCGTTCGATTCATACTTTTTTTTCGATAATACTTTTTTTTCGATCCGTGAATTTCGGCAACGTAATCGAAATACAGAATAGATGTTGAAAATTATAATTAATAGAAATAATTTTAAATTGAAAAGTCATGTTCTTATCTCAATTTTAGCTTACGTCGAATTAAGCACTTATTACTTCCAACCACTAATTTCTGTTTATTAATATTTAAATTTTTAGTTTATATTTGTCTTTATCGGTTTCAAGGTTTCGCATATAAAACGGAAATTTTATGAGCAGCTCTTTTTTAAGCAAAACTGCATTCAATCAAATCACTTTATTTATGGTCATTAATTTATGAAGATAATTTTTTGTATAAGTTTTGCAAATAAAGCCATTAAAAACCATTTTGGAGTATTTCTACTTTAAAATGAAGTACGAATATGTATTTAGTTCATTTGCTAAATGAGCACGATTTCCGTAAATTGTGTACAATATTGATTTTATCTTTTTTTTTATTAATTTATTTTAGATGACTACAATATCAACTTGTTCAATCCCATTCAAGGAGAAGGTTCTGACGGCCGACCTGTAGTGATACCATCTAGGGAAAGCTTTCGCATGCAACGTTTCTTTCGATTGAATAGTTTCAATGTATTGGCTAGTGATCGGATACCATTGAATCGCACACTTAAAGATTATCGCACCAAAGAGTAAGTTTTTATATGCACACTTTTTTGGTTTTTAAATTTTGCGTAGAAATAATATTAAGTTTTTTTTTTATAATAAGATAGTTCATTCTATTTATAAAAGGGAAAAGCTCTTGAGGTAGTGAATATAACACAAAGCAATAGAGTCTTCTATTTGTATTGTTTGCTATTAGACATTGACTTTACCACATAATTTTATAAGCATACATACATACATACATACATACATACATACATTTGTAAATTAGACTGGTCGCAGCTTGTATGGGATTTTTTTTAATTCTGTGGCGGAAGGGAAAAAGTGCTTAAGTCGAGATAAGCCAATTTTGAGCTAATAGTACCTCCACTGAACCAAAAATTTACCTAAATACTGCAAAATGGGGTGTAAAAATGAAGAAATGTAGGTTATTATACAGCTAACAAATTCGTTATTCAAGTCTACGGATTTTTTTCGTTAAAGAAAATAATTTTCGTAAATAGTTAAATGGAAGAAATTTCTTCATTTTGACTCTTACTGTTTCGTTATTTAGTGAGTGGTAAATATTACTAAATTTTAATCGAATTGAGTAAAAATTCTTATTTGTAATAACTAATTAATGTAGTTAATTTGAATATTATTTTATTTACTGTGAAGAAAATTTGTTCAAATGAAGTAATGCATTTAGTGTGTATGAATAATTTTTTTATTCATAATGAAGAATTGTTATTTACTTTAACTACCCTATTTTATTCAATTACTAAGCCCCTGTAGGAACATTTTCTTCCACCATTTAAGAAATTTTTATATAACTTGTAAGCTCTAAACTACTTTACAAATCGTATAAGCAGTTGTGTGTTTGTTTACTGTTTACAAATTATATAAAATTGTCTTAGTTAGTGAAAGATAAAGCTATTAACGATACAAAATTGAATAAAGTTATATTATAATTATAATAAAAGCCATACAAATTACAAAAGAAGGAATTTATTATACAAAATGCAAGTATGTATTGATAATCATTAATAATAAATATGTACGTACTTAAATATATAAGTATAAATAAGGGTTAATATGTAAGTCCAAGTTTGCTAGATTTGCTATTCTCTTCAAACACGGAGTGAATTTTTAAGCCGAACGTTTAAAAATTTTCACGAAAGCACTCTGGTTTTGGATATATGCATACATATATATATATATGTATATCTACCTACAAAAGTGCAATGAATTTCTTAAAAATTTGATTTTATTTTTATTATTAATCAAATACGTACCAACTTAAAACCAAATAGCTTTGTGCAATGTGTCCATTTGCTTAGTACCTCAGAAGCATGGGAGAGCTCGTGGAGCCTGTAATTTTTGATTCTATCTTGAAATTAGCAGCATTTGCAGGAAAATAGTTTTTCAATAAATTTGTAAAATATTATTATCAGTGGTACTAAAAATTTGGTCAATATTTGGATCATTTATTAAACATTAAACACATTTACTATTTTGTCTCTTTTATAATCCACTTTTTTAAACTTTTAAAAATTAATTTACAACAATATTTTTTTATAATGCACTACTTATAAGGAACCACAGTATGAAAGAAAGTATTCGCCAGACAAGCTTAACTGTTTTTTTGTACGAAATGAAGAAATTTCTTCACTTTTATGTGTATTTATTTAATGTAAATGAAATAAAATTGTTAAAAATAACGAAATGTCTTCAATTCTACAGCCCATTTTTCAATTTTACGTATTTTAAGTTATTTAAAAATTTTTTATTCAATTCTAATATATTAAATTAGTTGAATTTTACGAAATTTGTTCAAATCTACAACGTTTTAGTTCATTAAGTCTTATTCTTGTTTTAACGAAATTTCAACAGATTAATATTCAAAACAACACTTTTTTGGGAGTTAAATTAACAAAATTTATTCAAATAAACGATACATTATTCTAATTTACTTCCTTCAACGACGTTAATTTAACTATTTTAGGTGTAGTTTTGATTACCATGCGATTCTACTATTTTACCACTGTTTTAACTAAAATTTTGTTTATTTAACAGAGTTTTATATACTATTTTAACTAATTTTTATTCAAGCCAACAGATTGTATTTTACTACATTTTTAACAAAAATCTATTATTTGTTTTGAAGAAAATTTGTTTATATTAATAAATTTTCTTTACATTTGAATAAAAAGCCAGTATATTAAACGATTTTTTTCGTTAAGGGTCTACTAAATTTTTTCGTTAATATTACCTACGACATTTGGTTCAGTGTCCGCAATCTGTATATTCGAAAGTACTCCTGGTCAAAATCTCAATTAATATGTACGATTTTTTAAGGTAGCAAAATGACTTTAGGCTTACCTTTTTTAGAATTCTAATCTCATTGGGAATAATCGCTTATATGAGGTTATATTTTGGTATATTTTAACTTAAGTGTATTACTTATAGTGTGTAGAACGATGTTTGCTTAAAAAATTAAAAGTTTAACAGAGAATATCCCAATTTAACTGTAAAGGAAATAAATTTCCGAAAATCGACTTGGAATCTTAATAAAACTCTCCTGCAAAACAGTAAAATATGACTTAAGCACTTTTTCCTTATTGCCACAGAATTCTGAATATATGCACTGTTTAAAATATGAGGTTTTCTGTCATAAATGCGATCTTAACTTCTTATATCGATCCCACGGTGCTTCTGGTGCATATTGGGGCTTAAAGTACCCGATGCACAGTGGTGGATTTTGTTGAAAAAATAAAAATAATTCTGGGGTTTCTAAATGGCCGTCCGATTGTTATGAAATTTCATACAGCATTTGAGAAAGTGTCATACAGCTTACAGTCTGGAATTTGGACTATATATCTTTAAAGATAGCGGAGTCATAAAGCCCCAAAGTGGGCAATCTTGGGTTAATGAAAAATCAAAAACCGATGCCAAGCTGATGTTTTTGATCTGATAAAAAATATTTTTTGCAAGTAGATTTTTTTTTCTATCCAAGAGCTAAAAAAGCCTGCTACATTTATGGGATTTCGCTTACAGTTTAGGAAATATTTGAGAAAAAAATTTAAATTTTGGCTTGTTTTTAGCAACCTTGGTCCACTGTTCTGCTAATGGAGAAGTCAAATCTTAATCGATTTATAAAAGAAAACTTTTTATGAATTCAAAACATAATTGGAAACATTAAAAAATAATTCGGTATCAAAATCACAATTAAGTCAAAAGTTATACGCAATTTAATGCTAGAAACAGAACTGGAACGAACGATGAATTTTTCGGTGCGTACTTTCGTCATAAAAGATAAAACACATTTGTGCATGTGAAAATGAACACAACACCGCCGTCGAACGAAATTCGTCGTGCGTGACGAACTCTGAGATAGATTTATTTCTATTGTAGTGATGCCAACCCAAAATTTTTATTAGAGGTAGATTTGATGTAAAAAAGAGGTAGTTTTCACCAAATCTTACCTTAAAAAGAAGTAGATCTGCAACATTTATGTTTTAGGGTATTTTAAACACCTAATAAAAAAAATTTTAACGTTAATTAACCTTTCGATTCGATAAGAAATACTTTATAAGGAGTTTTATGATTTCAATTAATTTTTAAATATTTGTTATTCTTATATTCAAAGGAATGATTATTATCATTAATTATTTTCTTAGACTCCTCTGCAGCTGTAGGTTGCGCAGCGCTAGCGCTGATATATCGTGTAGATTTATTTGTAGAGTATCAGTAAAGATTGTTTCTATAAATACTTTTTAACAAATCAACTTTCAACATTCAAACTATGTATGCAATTTTACCACAAACTGGCCCAGTAAAGGAAATATTTTGGGCTTGTAGCAGGTTCTATATAGTGAAGTCAACACAGCGTTATTTATATGCATTGCTAAAATATATTTTAGTTGAACTTCTAGCTTTGATTAGATAAAAAAAACTGTTGTAACTATATTTTAGCATTATTATTGAAAAACTAAAAAAGTGGTAGATTTTTCTCGGAAAGTGGTAGAGTTGAGTGAGATACCCAAAAGAGGTAGATCTACCACAAAAGTGTATGCCGACGAACGACAAAAATAAATTTCTCTCTCAGTCTTTCTGTGTTTGTACACAAAACAACCAACTTTATTAAATATGAGATATTAATTCGGTGAGTAAATTCGTCGTTATTGTGCTTCACACGACGAATTTACGCAGCGAATGCTTATCGACGAATTCGTCGACGTGGACGAAATTCGTTCTTCGTCCCAGTTGTGTTCCTTGCATTAAATTAAAATTTTGAAAAAAAGTAGATTTTTCTTCGTTTTTTTGCGGAAAAAGTGGGTTAATTATTTCGCTATTATGCCTCCTGTTCTGAAAATCACGGTGATTTCAAACCACGTGATTTCAAAAGTAATCTACTAATACCTGACTTGATAGTGGGGTTTTATTATATTTTAAGTTTTTGTCATTTATAATAGAATATTTTCTTTCAACTTCCAACGTTAAAAATCGTGTAATTCAAAAAAGCAATTATTTAATTTTCATTAATTCTATGAAATCACCGTGATTTGACATTTCGTGATTTGCAGAACATGCCCGTATAAAAGAAATTTTGCAAAAATGCTAAGCCTATATTTTTACTTACTCAAAGGTAATACTATAAAAAATATATTAAAGAAATTTTTTGTTGAAAATCTTCGTTAGTAAAGGAACCAAATCGTTTAGGAATAGACCTAATTTTGTTATAAATATCAAATTTAAATCCTTTTTTCTCAAATTCCAAAGCTGGAACCAAAAACATTATTTTTCCACCTTAAGGCAAGAAATGTTTTTAAATATTTCCAAAAATATTATCCGCGCCCAGTGAAAAATAAGAAGAATACAGCAAAAATAATGAAAAATCCCATTTTTGGGATCTTGCGATTTTTTTTGGGAATTGCTGGGAAAAAAAGTTTGCGACCAGTCTAATGTACATTCGTATGTGTATAAATTCTCATGTTTATTTTAAATTCATTAAAATTTTTTGAAATAAATTTTTGCTAACCACGAGGGTAACTTACTAAAAGCCAGTAACTTATTTTTTCTAAAAATATTTATTCAATCATACGACGAGTGTTATTTTTTTTCGCAATATATCAAAGAAAAAATCTGTGGTATTTAAGACAAAAATGAAGAAGTTGAAGGAGAAACCGTCACTCATGATATGATTATGTTTTTCTTCCATGTGATCTGTTTATTTGTATTATAGACCATTTATAAGACCTTTCAAGATATGAGAGATTTCAGTTGTGTGTCTTGCCAACAGTATTGTTTAGCGTTAGTTTTAAAATATTTCGCCGTTGTAAAGCATTTGAAAAATCTCTCATGTCTTGAAAGGGTTCCCCTGTGGCTGCGTGGTAGCAATGCCAGCCTCTCAGTAAAGAGGTCGTGGGTTCTATTCCCACCATAGACTCTAGGTGTTTTCCGCAGACAAGCTTTTTGCTTTGCGGGTTGTGTTTGTTCTTAAAAAAAATAAAAATAAAAATTGTCTTGTGCCGGACATTAATTGGCATTATAATCCCTTTATAAAAAAAATTATTTTTTATGAAAAAGTTGAAGGAATTAAGAATTTATTTAAATCAATTAAATTTTTCCTCTGCAAATTTTAAATTTAAAAGATTTTCTTATTATCTTATTTAATACAGTTCCGACTGATAAAACTTCTACACAGTAATTAGTTTAATTATAAAAATTTTTATAATTATTTTAAATAATTTAGTGAAGCTGATGTTGATCGTGACAATAGTAAGAAAAGATTATTTCGTTTGTTAAATTTTCAATTTCATTCGTGCAAATCTTATTTTTCAAACTCCAAAGCAAATAATTAAATTGTCAAGGTTTCATTCTCAAGTTTTATATTCAATTAATTTTATTTATGTAAATGTCTGATTAATTAATTTACCAATATTTTCATTTGTTTTAATATAAAAAAAAATTAAAAAAAGTGTAAATAAATACATAAATTCTATTTGTCAGCGACTGTAATTATTATTGTTAAAGCCTCGATTAAAGTTCTTCTAATCAATCTCAGTCTAAATGTGGTATCAGAGATTCTCTAAGTTAAAAAAAACATTTAATACCATTTATTAAGAATTGCAGCTGCATTTAAATAATAAAATCAGTTTCTTACTTATTTCCTAGAATGAAATTTGTTGTGGTAGAGACAAAACTTTTATTACTCGTAGCGTTGAGCTTATTAATTTTAAAATCTGTTTGTGTACAATAAATGCGATAATTTTAATTTATTGCAATGTTTGGTGTTTAGTTATTCTGTCACATATAACAATAACTTTTTTTTATAGTAAATTGCAGGCAAGGCCAAGTTTTTTTAGAAATTAATTAAATTAGTGGAGGTGCTGTTTTTTAATGCGACTCATCAATGATAAAGTATTTTAAGACTTTATTGATGAAAAATAACTCCGCTGCACAGTGGCATCGAAGGCTTATTGAAGTGATTTAGATATATGTATAGTAGTTAAATGTTTATTTTATATTTAGATCATATTTCGTGATTGTGATTGGGAATTGTTACAGTTAAGAATATTTTACAATTATTTTATTGTTAATTTACTTATTCAGTAAAATATTGTTTCTTAAAAATACGTTAAAAATGAATTTCTTTGGGGTGGGGGTAGATATTTCCTATGCGCATTTCACTGTTGCTAATGCAAATCTAGAAATATATTAAGGGTTTTCATGAGAATGTTCAAAAGTCTCGCAAACTGTGCATTTGGGGGCTTCATGAAACAAGCCTCGCAAGTTTGCTCTATTGCACAAATGGCAAATTTTAAGAGTTCTCATGAAAACCCTTATTGTGTTAAACTTTCATTTAAAGAAATTAGAACAACAATAAGTTCCGGTTCACACATTTCGCCTTTTTTTCGATCTACTCGTAATTCAGCTGTAAGGAAAAAAACAGATATTTGTATTTCCTTCTCCGTTTTTTTTACATCTGAATTACGAGTTTATCAACAAAAGTTGAAGTGTGCGAACCGGGACTAATTCAGAAGAGTTCAATAATCAATATATTTTTTATTTTCTTAATTTACCGTTACTACAACAACAGCTATACATTGCTTTCGTAAGAACAAAAGCGTGTTGCCACACTAGTACTTTTACAGGGTGCTGTCAAGTTTATAATTGGATTTTTTTGGGAATTTTTACAATTCAGTTTTAACTCACTAAGTAAAAGATTTTTTCTTAAAGATAAATATCGTTTAGTTAGTGTTGAAAAAAATTTGTTTTGACAAAATTAACTTTAAGTGTAATTTTTATGCATTTAAACTAACATGTTTGGGAAATTTAAATTTTTAACTTAAATCTGCCATCCTTATCATATTTTTTTCGGAGTGCTTTCACAAATAGCAGATTTGAGTTTTTTGGTTGCCAATTATATGGTTCTACTTGCTATTTTCTGCGGCCAATCGTAGTGGTTTAATCTCACACTAATATTGACAACATACACTTGAGTAAAATACAGACAAATTATTAAAAACAATGAAATAAAATAAAAAAGTTTGTCCTAAGTAGAACAAAAATAAGCATTTTAAAAGCCATATGCATGATGAGTAAAGAACAAACAATACAACGGCAAGACTGTTGTAAATTTGTGAAGTTAATTTTAGGCATTCATTAAATGAAAAGCTTTTCAACAAATTGAAGTACGATGAATCAAAACAATTCGCATATTCCATCTACATTGAAAAATATAGGGCTGAAGCTTACATTAATTGATGATATCACATGTAGTGTAACAAACAAAAAAAAGCGCTAGTGACGAAATAATAATTTACAATTGCCTTTAGTGCACTTTGTTGCCTAAAAATGATTACATGTAATTTGGCCAGCAGAGCGATACGAACTTAAGTTTAATCGCATTTTTGTTTATTTTTTGAAAGAAGGAAATTTTAATCACCCTTATCGAGAATAAAAGGCGAACATTTTGTTCACGTGAAATATTTCCCGTGAACAAAATTAAAATTAAGTATACTGACACAACAACAACGCAAACATTGAAAGAAAACTGAAACGAATCTTTCGGCTGAAAATTTTTATTGAAAAAAACAATAAAATATGAAAATTGTTTTGTTTTCAATATAAATTGTAAGTCGGAAGTTTCGTTTTGTTATTGTGAAACAGGCCAGGGAACAATTTTCTCGTAAAATTTTATTCCCGATAAGGGTGATTATTTGCTGTGGAAATATTGATTATTATCAATATTTTTGTACAAAAAAGTACCAAAAAGAGGAATCAATTTTGACCTCTTATACAATCAAATTTCAAAAAGTGTCTCAATCCATTTGAAATTATTTTAGAAGGACTATAATTGCTTTTAAATTTAAT
The DNA here is from genome assembly GCA_905220375.1 of Tachina fera. Classification (NCBI taxonomy): domain Eukaryota; kingdom Metazoa; phylum Arthropoda; class Insecta; order Diptera; family Tachinidae; genus Tachina; species Tachina fera. The sequence goes on along the minus strand of LR999967.1, from coordinate 92,842,802 downwards.
GAGATTTGAAAAAGTACCAAAACTCGGCTTTCGCCTTTTCCCCCCTTAAAATTCGAAAATCAAACAGTTTTTCATTAGTAGTTAGTGGTTACGCTCTTTTGGGCCCATGGCGCACACATTTAAACCTGGCCTAAGGCTTGAAAATATATCTGGGAGCAAGACAAGACATCGTGCGAGTGATTTTTTCTCGAAATAGTAGCATTGTCTTTGTCACGCTCTTTTAATATTGCAAATAATTTATGCTTTGAAAGTTATACCTGGTACTGTCCGCATTCCCAGTACAGTTTTTGCGAGTGAAATATAAATACGAGAATTAGTTAAAATCAAGTCAGAATTAGTGAATATACGCCTTGTCTGAGTGTTAAATAAACCAGTTTTAATTTTTTTGATTGTGAAGGTTAATTTATTGAAATTGTTCCCCTTTATTGGGAAAATTTATGCACTTAAATTTTTAAAATCGAAGCAAAACAAATGCTCTTCATTTTAGATGCCGTGATATAAACTACAGTGTTGAAGTGTTGCCAACAACCTCTGTGATTATCGTATTCCACAACGAGGCCTGGTCAGTATTGTTAAGAACTATAACTAGTGTTATAAATCGCACACCTCGACAATTACTTAAGGAAATTATATTGGTGGATGACGCAAGTGATCGCAGTAAGTTGCAAAGAATAATAAAAAAACTTTTATTTCATAAAGAGTTTTTTGAACTGCACTGCGTTTTTTTCGTTGTAGCCTATTTGAAGAAACAGCTGGACAGTTATGTCAAAGTGTTGACAGTTCCGACGCGTATAATGCGTATGCCCAAGCGTGGTGGCCTTGTACCTGCCCGCTTAATGGGTGCCAAAAAAGCTCGAGGCGATGTCTTGACATTCCTTGATGCTCACTGCGAATGTTCAAGGGGCTGGATTGAACCCTTGTTGCAGCGCATTAAAGAGTCACGCACTAGTGTTATATGTCCCGTTATTGATATTATATCAGACGATAACTTCAGCTATACAAAGACTTTTGAAAATCATTGGGGTGCATTTAACTGGCAGCTAAGTTTCCGTTGGTTTTCCACTGAACGTAAAGGTATGTCCTTGAAGGATAATCCTACTAAGCCAATTATGACGCCAGCAATGGCTGGAGGCCTATTTGCAATTGACCGCAAATATTTCTACGAAATGGGAGCTTACGATGAGGATATGAAGGTATAGTAGTGGAACAATTTGTATAATTAAGAAGTTAACACATTTTGTTTTGGAAATAATTCATGTTTTATTTTTATAGATTTGGGGTGGGGAAAATGTTGAAATGTCTTTTCGCATTTGGCAGTGCGGCGGTAGAATAGAAATAAGTCCATGTTCTCATGTTGGTCATGTATTTCGCAGCACTACTCCTTATACATTCCCCGGAGGTATGAGCGAAGTTTTGGGTGAAAACTTAGCGCGGGCGGCCACAGTGTGGATGGATGAATGGAAGTATTTTGCAATGCTTTATACTGCAGGACTTTCAGCTTCGGTTCAAGACAAAATTAACATCTCCAGTCGCTTGGCCTTGCGCGAGCAATTGCAATGTAAACCTTTTTCTTGGTATTTGCACAACGTGTGGCCCGATCACTTCTTTCCCGACTATGATAGATTCTTTGGTAAAATCATTTGGTTGGATGGGGAAACAGAATGTGCTCAAGCCTACAGTAGACACATGAAAAATATACCAGGACGTCGTTTGTCTCGTGAGTGGCCACGAGTTTTTGATGAAATCGATAACAATGCGGAAATGTTTATGAGCCTTATCGATTTGGATCGTGATAAGTGCTTAAGACCCACCAAAGACGATGTTCAACGCACTTCGGTGCAAACAGTAACGGTGGGAGATTGCAATGCCCATTCTCAAACCATGGATATATTTGTCATAACACCCACTGGCAAAATTATGACAAATAACAATATTTGTTTGACCTACAGTGAACCCAAGCAGAATGTCATAACAATATTAAAAAATCGCAATGCTACAACACCTAATGTCCATCTTGCTCCCTGCACGAATGATCCGCGTCAGTTCTGGAATTACGATATGGATGTAAGTGCTTGACTTAAAGTTGTTTCACTCAAAATAATATATATATTTTTTCAATTATTTACAGACTCAGCATATAAGTCATCATGGCAATAAGCTTTGTTTAACCCTAAAGGCAAGCATGTCGGTAAAAACTCATCTACAAGAGAAAATTGTCGTGGCCATCGAATGTAATTTCAAAGATATAACCCAAAAATGGGGACTCATACCACTGCCATGGAAAGCGTAAATTTGGTTTTACACTTAAAAACATTGTAAATTTCGACCCTATAACGAGACTGCATTACAAATCAGGGGGCAAATTACGGCACTCGTTACTGAACGAAATTACAAAATATTTCAATAGAGTTTATATAGAAATATTTTAAAATTTCGAAACGAATCGAATGCCGTAATTTGCCCCCAGATTATGACGCAATTTAGTTCAATTAGAAAATTTATAAAGCAAGTTTGAAAAAATTCAATTCAATCCCCCCACAACACCACCAGCGAAAACAAAATGTGATATTTTTTTTAATTTAATAATATTGAAGGTGATGGCTGCAGGATAAGTTGAGTTATACTGAAATACTGACCTTATTTAGTATCTATTGAACAAATAATTTTTTTCCTATAAAATTTAGTTTTCAAAATTGAATATTAAGTGAAAATATACTTTTTGTTGTAAATATTTATGCTTTGAGTGAGAATAATTGTTATATTGATATACTAAGTACAATTTAATTGTAATAGACAAATCTAAACAAGAATGTGCATAACTTTGTAGAACAAATTTAGAAGAAATCGTCAAAAAAAAAATCAAGACAAAAATGCTCAGTGTGAATTGTGACTTTACTATTGCTTTAAGCTGACAGTCCATACGATGCGTTTTCACGTCAGGACATTCTGCATTTAAAATTACATGCCACGCTTCCTGCGAAGCATCAGTAGCATTGATAATAGAATAAAACTTGGTATCACTGAGTATTAAAATCAGCTGACTTTTTCTCGCCCCTCGTGACGCGTAAAAGCATCCTACACTTTTACACTTTGGCCTTTCATCTATGGACTTTCATCTTTTCAAACATGAAGTTTCCGCTTTTATTTAATAAAATAAAACACAACTCTTGCCGCTCTTGTTAATATTTGTCTGTAGTTATGAAATAGTTTAATTTTAATTTTTAATTATTTTTTAATTTTATTAATTTAGTTTATTCCGCAATGTCGACAGAAATCTTGAAAATAAAAACAAATTTTCTTATTTAAGTGCTGTTTTCAATAAAAGTTGTCGATCGAACGTTATCTGTCGAGATAGTAGGACAGGCCTTTTTTAATTATATAGAAACAAAAACTTATGCTTAATCACTTTCAAAATGTTTTTAAAAAATATTGTATTAAGATTTACTTATATAAACGAATTATATAATTGTTTTTGTTTCAGTAACTTATCCAAAACTTTGAGATGAATAAATTCTTGAAATCATTTTTAAACACTTAAACATACATATTATATCAATGCTTGATGCTACAGCAGACTTGGGTGGTAGAGAAGTAGATTGCATGAGGAATTAAGGGGTATCTGGGTTTGCTGTCAGTGGATGACAGCTCAATTATTCACATTTCACGATTTGACAGCCAATTTGCTTCCTAACCTCAAATTTGCCCAGCCTTATATACATACATACATACATACATACTTACATACATATCGAGCATTATTTTCGATTTTATCGTAAGAGAGATGTCATAGAAAATAGACTTTTTATTGAAATTAAAATTTAATGGGCCTACCCATAGTTTAGAATTATCAAAATGCCAAAGTTATTAATAACTTTTAAGATACGGGCTGTAAAATTTCATCGTAAGTAAAAATTTACGTACGAAAACTATTTGAATTTTTTTAAAAAAATTTTTCCGCTGAAAAATTTTATTTTTTTCGCTTTCGATATGTTTCACTTATCATCAAAATCGGTTCTTTAGTTTCGAAGAAGAATTGTTCAGGCTTTCGATTAATAACAATTGGTTTGTATGTGAAATAACGCACCCCCTTCAAATAGAGTACGTACAAACAAGCAATATTAATTTTTGTGCATATATGCATTTTACATACATACATATCGTCACCTGAAACGCAAAATTCTCAAACTAACATTTTCATAATTATAAAGAAGGCGCTAAAAATTATGTTATTTATCAATTCTTTTTCCTTGTTGATTTTCTTAATAAAATCTCTATTTTTGTTACAGGATGTCTTGCTTTTTTTTGTACTGATGTGTGTTGGTCAAATATATCCAATTTTTTTTTTTTAGGTCCTTTTGTGTTTTAGTTAACGATAATTAGATTAACTGCTGCATAATATGCAGTCTTAGATTTTAATTATTGTGACAATGAAGAATTTTCTTTTTGCTTTATTTTAAATTTTTTGAACTGACCCAGGCAGAAATTGTGAGTTTGCCCAAAAAATATGTACCACCACAACATTGTAAATACAAATTTACGACTCTTCCAAAATTTTTGTACCACCATAGTACTGTAAACACAAAAATATGACTTAACGTTTACAAATACCACGTCCTTAGTAATGATATACCACTACAACACTGTATTTACAAAAATCCGACGTTGGTTTCCCAATACCCCGTTTACAATAATTCTATACCGCTGCAACACCGTAAATACAAAAATTTGACTTTAGTTCCCCAAATACCCCGTTTACAATAATTCTATACCGCTTCAACAACGTATTGTGACAACATTGAAAACAAGAGTCGGAGGACGGTCATTCGGCGTTATCATTTTAATGTTATGAGTACATTAAAATTTTGGTAAATGAATGTTGTACTGATGTTAGTTGTACCCGCAGACAATCGTAGTAACGTCGTGCTGATTGTCTTTTTCTGCCTGGGGAATTTTTCTTAAATTTTATTTTGAGCTGCATGCACAGTTACAATAATATAAGCTTTCGAAAATGATAACTTGAAGTAACCATGTTACAATAATGAGTGAGTTAGAGAGTGCTTAAGCTGACTACCTCGAGATGGAGGAGGCTTTCAGTCAGGCTTAAGTAATTTTTTTTCATGGTATTTTAAGTTTTTTCTTGTAGCTTTTCAGTTCTTATATCTGATATTTAATAAAAGATATCAGAAATTGATTAAAAAATAAATATATTAAAAAAATTAAAATTTTTTTCCGACAAAATACGCTAACTCTAAAGAAATATTTGTTATTTGATCGACTAAAATATGCTATCTCATAAAAATACGCAAACCAGTGCAAAATAAAATGTTTTTTGCAGACCTATTAATTACTATGCATTTTTAAACCATATTATGGAAGTCACATCATTTATTTTTACAATAATGAGCGAGCTAACTAGTTTTTTTGCTCTATTGAAAAGTTAGCTTTTTTGAGTTGACGTATTTTAAATATAGGCTCTAATATATTTTCTTAATTTATTGTTTTCCTTTCTCAAGCCACATAAATACAATTTTAAAGTCAAGGATTTTTTTTATATTTATTAGGTCTGTCTGCGTACACATATTTTGCATCATTTTGTGCAAAATGTTGCAAAATCTTACAAAATGTTGTCTGCGTACTCGAAATCTCTTGCAGCGAGAGAGCCAAAAAGAAAACTTTTTGACAGTTTGAAGTTAGAGAACTTGCAAAATGTTACTGGAGAAATTTCTTCTTGCAAGATTTTGCAACTAATTTGAACAGCTGTGTTTATTATTTTTTGAATGAAATAATTTTTGTGAAATGAAAATAGAAATTGAAATTTAACAATGGCAGAGGTAAATAGTTAGAATTGTGTTGATTTTTAAAGTTTATAATAAATTATAATAAACAAAACATTTTATTTCATGCTAGAAACGTCCAAATATACAGTGCGACCGTGGCGTAAAAGCAGAACCAATGATTCCAATAATGCTATTTTTCTGGCTAAAATTCTTTTGCTTTGTTATTTCAATTGTTTACACGCCGATCAGCTGTTTTCTTGCAAGATTTCACTGGATACTGTCTGCGTACTTTTTGAGATATTTTCAGCCGACAGAGTAAAATTGGTCTTACTCTCCTAAAAAAATTGACTGAGTATTTGCTACTGGAAAAGTACCCAGACAGACCTATTATATCTGATCAGAGATGGGATGTGTCATTTTTGTATTTATTAACAGCATATAATTAAAATACAAATGAAAAATGGTAAGTGATACATTTCATATTAAATTTTGTAATATAAATTATTATCAAATAAGATTATCCAACATACATAACAAAATGTACAATTGTAACATGATTTCCATCAATGATTCTGATATAAATAATATTTTCTCGCAAGCTTTTACAAGTAATGGGTTTATTTACTTTTTCGTATCTGGGAGAGTAATTTTGTAAATTTCTACTTTACTCTAAAAGTTTACCAGTAAAATGTTTCAAGTAATTTTTTGTGTCAAAATTTGTTACTCCTTTTTGACACTCTTTGCTTGCAAAAATTTTGAGATAATGAACACTTTCTATTATCAATTGTAATTTTTTGTTTAGTGAAAACACCTAATAATGAAAATAATTTTAAAACCAAAATATTTATATCATTATTCAATGTGAAAATTCATTCTCGGCATGCTGTATGTAAATATGTTTGTCAATAAGTTTGACAGTTTTGCAGTTGTACTGCAATACGGACGGTTCGAAGGATCATAAAAACTGCATTCGATAACTGTCACTGTTTTCACTGTTTGTCGATACAGCGCATTTAGACTGAATCAAAAAAATCTATATTGCGTGCTAATAATGACATGCAGACAATAAAACAATATATTCATACATGCATATGTACATATAATATTTTTTATTGTATAAAAAATAATCCCAAATTTCTTTTTGGGAAGCCATAGGTCAAATTTCTTTGCAATATTTTCAGTTATATTTATTTACTTCACTCTCTCTCTCTCTCTCTCTCTCTAAAGGCAAAAATAATACATAAATCGTTATCAAGTAAATTAATTTGTAGATGATGAGGCATCATTTATTATCTTTTAAAGCTTCTTGAACGTGAATGTTGTTATTTTAGTTCTTGCGAAAGACGATTATTGACTTCTTCATCATTTACACAAAATATTTAAAAGCATAAAGAAGCACTTGCAATCAATATCATTTGATTATTATTAAAAATTAATTGCAAATTAAAATAATGGGGGCTGTATTTAAAACTATTAAATGGTTTGTGTTCGCCTTGAATATTTCTTGTCTGGTGAGTTGAGGAAAAATAAAATTTAATAGCCTGTTTGTAGAACGCGACAAGGGCGACTCACGACGAGCCGTTTCATGGACGACTACGTAATGAAAAGCGTTTGTATAACGCGACTCGACTTTGTCGTGCAGCTTACGTTAATTCGCCTATATATCCCACCCTGTGGCAAAACATTATGTTGCCAACATGTCCAAAAATTGTTTTCATTTATCTTTTTTCATAGAAAATTATAAATTCAACTTGAAAAAGTGGTAACCCTATTCTTGTGTTGAAAAAACACAATTGACAATTGAATGAAAAATTATTTGTATGTATTTTTTTATTATTTTGTTATAAAAAATCAATTGTTCTTCAAAATATCTGCTGTTATTTGAAGAAGAAAAATTAGGATATGTATGAAACTGTGTAAAATCCATGTGAGTGTATGTGTATTGTCAGTATTTATTCATTTTGGTGCACTTTTTTTGAACACGATTATAATTTTTCATTCGCCCATCTTGACATTTATAATGAGCCAAACCGTGTTACACAAACCCAAATAAATTGAGAGTTGTTACGTTTTTTAATTAAAATCGTCAACAGTCGCGATCTAAAAACCAAAAAAAGAAAAATGCTAACATGTTAGCGATTATTATCGACGAGTCGTGTTCTACAAACAGGCTGTTAGTGATTTAAAATACTTAATTAAACGTTCGCTCTAAAAAGTAAACATTTAATCATTGAAGTTTCTTGGAATCGCTTCTATTTACCTGAATGCGGCGGATGTGGAGGAAGCCCAACCGGGTACTAATGCTCATACATTTTTCATTTTGGCCATTTTGATGTGCTGTTTGTTGTGTCTAACAACAGTTATTGGCTGCTACGGTGTATTCAGTGAAGTTTTTGGCATTAATGTTATTGTAAGTAGTAGATTTTTTCTTTTAAGGTAGAGGAATATACTCTTTTAAGGCCCCTTGAATTATTCTGCAATTTAAAAAAAACCCTCTTGTTGGTCACACCTGCAAGAAATTAAAACTTTGTCAAACAAAAAACTTTATGTGAATATAAAGTTTGTAGTTGACATTTCAAGGTGTATGTGTGCATTTTTATTGCTTTATTTGATATATTCCTTTGAGATTTTCGCAACAACGACCTTGCAGCTTATAAAGGCCACATCACTATTCGTCAAACCTTACATATTTATGATGTAATTTTTGAGGTTTCAAAAGTAAAATGAAGCAAAATTAGCGGTTGGCAGTTATTAATTTTTATTTTACGCGAACATTATAGTTTTTAGTGTTGCATAATTTTTTAAAATTAATGGGTACTAAAAGAAGGGAATCACAATGAACTCAATTGGGTATCCGAGTGGAAGTGCTTTGCAACACCATCCTTCTTAACCTATTCTAACCTAATTTTATTAAAATGAGCATTTTTAAGCAAAATACCTCAACAGACTTGGCATTGAGAGTAACTGCTTGTACAGATTACGACGATGAAACTCCAGAGCATATTCTGAAGGACTATGAAGCGTTATGCGACAGAAGATATTCCCAATTGGGCAAGCACCTTGGAGGATTAGGAACTGCCAACACTAGACGCACTGGAAATCTTGAGATTCATGAGGAGAGTAGGTCTAAATGAAGTGCTCTAGCAACTGGCAAAGGATACAAAAGATCTAATTTGGTCGCAGTGTCCTGTGTTTCCCGTTTAACACAATTCATTCATTCAAGCGAAATCTGCGGATATTTATTTAATTAATGACATTTTATGCCATTATAAAAAAAAACAATATCAATTAAATGGCAGCCACGGTCCGATATTTTTTGTCACGAAATTTTCGATCACTAGTTGAATATTTGTGGCTTTGATACCTTCACAAATTTCAACTTTGAGGACTTAAATCGAAATTTTCCTCCTAAAATAAAGACTTAAGCTCTTTAGTCTCCTCTCCGAAAACTCAGAAGGCTGCTGCAGGAAGAGCAAACACGGCCATCCGGAGCAGCACAGAGGCAGAGGAGATGCATAATGCTATTCTAATCCTCATCATCATTGCAAGCATACGCTTAGCATGGATTCCAAATACTCAAAGCGTCTAAGAGCCTGTTCAATTGCTTTTTCATAAAGTCCATTAGGTTCTTAGTTTTGTTGGGGTTGAATCGAGGCCAGAGGGTGCTCGCTATTGCGCAGGTGAATTCATTTTGCCATTTTTTTCTAGAAGGCAAACGTCGAATCATCCTCAGCAGGATGAAAGTGGAAGCCCACATAGATAGTTGATCAAAACAATTATGAATAAAATTCCGCGAAAAATTTCTCCCTTTTCCAACAAATTTTTTTTTGTTTTTCCTATTTTTTGCTATTGTTTGAAATTGTTAGCCGGGAAAAAATTTCTTCGGAAATTTTATTCATAATTAGCCTCGATATCAACTTTTTTAAGCACTGTTCCCCTCTTTGACAGGCATAGGCGTGGAAAGGCTATTCGGGAATTGTTGTTGCCCACTAGAATTATTAAAAATTGCATGTAATTGGGTGCCCCTGTGGCTGAGTGGTCGCGATGCTAGCCTCTCAGTCCAAAAGTCGTGGGTTCGATTCCCACCATAGACTCTGGGTGTTTTCTGCAGACAAGCTAATCGCTTTGCGGGTTGTATTTGTTAAAAAAAAAAAAAAAACTGTTAGCTGTGTATATTTTATTAAAACTCATGAAAAACCCCAGTCATAGCTACGCCAATGTTGCCAGGTAATCAGCAACTTCGCTGCCAAAAGTGTTCCCCCATCCATGCACACAATTTAATGTGTTGCTTGAATACTCCGCAAGCCCCATAATTGCAGACTGACTGTCGGTTATGATATGGATATCTTTGTTTGATAGTTATAAAACCTTAGCCAGACTGTTGCTCTTTGGGATTCTAAATACGTCCGGGAATCTGAAGGGTATTTCAATTCCAAATCCCGGAATATAGGCAAAAAGCCAACCCTCTTTTTCCGTTTTAAACCATCCGTAAGCACCTGTATGGCTTTCGGAGTGCAGTAGTCTATGAGATGAGATATGAGAATGCTAGCATGTTCCTACAAAATGCTTTTACAATGATAATTTATTGTCAAGGTACATACACACAATCCAACAGAATAAATTATGTCACGAACTAATATGGTGATCGAATGCCAAAATTGAGAGATTGTTGAATAAGCTGCTGAAGTTTTCTGGTTGTTGCCAATATACTTCTACAATGTCTATGTTCAGTATAAAAAAAGCGTTATAGCTGCTAGGAATGAAATCAATATAATTGAATATAATCATATATAATAATATAATAGCTATATTCGATATCGAGCTGATTCGATTTCGTTTTTTTTTTCAGTTTGAGATTATCACAATCTCTATCGAACAATGTATGTATTAATTCCCTTAATCATGGTTGGAGTATTTTGATTTCGACTAAGACGTTTTAGTAATACAGCGTGTCCGCCGGGAAAGTAAACATTAGTCTTGAAAGTTTATATTTGGCAGTCGTAAAGTAGACACGTGGTAAATTTATTATGAAGAAATATTCGATAAACCAACGTCTTTTAAACGTTAAAATAGCTGGCCCCATTTTCATGAAAAAATCATAATGAGTGACGAGGTAAATTTTCATTTGAAATAAACAGAATAGTCGGTTCTGGGCAATGGAAAATCCTGAAATTATTCATCAGTCAGCTTTGCATTCATTAAAAGTCAGCCAGGATTACAATGGAATTAGGGCGGGTCGATTTAAAAAATCGCACAAATTAAAAGGAAAATCTAGGCATCAAAATAAGAAACTTTGCCGTAGGAACCATATCTCTAAAATGTATTTTTATGTGACTTTTGATCCGCAGGGTCAAATTTTCTTGAAGGGTAAAATTTTGAAAAATCTCACTTTGACCCACTTAGAGTTCCTCAATCGAGTCAAAATGTATAACTGACCCCCACTAATTTTGGAGGGCTGACCCACCTATGCCAGTGGCATACCCTCTGGAACCACCCCTGGGAGGTTCCCCATACAAAAATTTCAAAAAATCACAAATGTTTGTATGGGGAAACCCCATGTAAAGTGTACATATACATTAAAGAGACACTTTAGAAAATTTTCTTTAATCTATGTCTACGACAATTTGCGTAGTAGAAGTCAAAATACTCCAACCACGATAAGGGCCAATATTGTGCGATCGAATGCTTTAATATTATATTGTAAAAACGTGATTGAATCAGCTCGTTATCCAAAGCGAGAAACGATCAGACAGACCAATGAACTTATGCCCGATTAAAAAATTATTCATGATTTAAAAAAATAAGATTGATAAACAGTGAATTTGGTCGTCTAGTATATTGAAGCTATAGGAATGATATTGCTTACCGACTTTCTAAGATTAGATGTTGATATCATTTTTGATTTACAAACTTTTTAGTTACATATAATTCAATTATTTAATTTCAAACATTATATTTAAATAATCACCCTCATTCTAGTTATCGTCATCGACGTCACTTTAACACAACACCAAAAAATTTGTGTTCGTATATCCGTTGCCCAAAACAACTGACTCCTGTTGGCAGATTTATGCTATTTTCTAGACCTTATGGAACGGAAATAGGTTGCCAGTTGTGCAAAATTATTCTTGAGAGCGAGTAAACAAGCCCCATTTTTTGGTATTGTACTAAAATGACGTCGATTACGACAATTGGAATAAGGGTGAATAATCCTTATTCCAGCAGTTATTAACGTGGACATCACGCCAATAGCACAAAATTGTTCTCAATAGCCAAAAGACAAGCACCAATTGTTTGGTATTGTATTGACGTGACGTCGACAACTGGAATAGGGGTTAATGTTGATGATATCTTAAACTATTTTACAAAAAATCTTTGCAATAATAGAAAGTTTTCTTAGTATTCTATATTTATATTGTCGCTGTTGATCATACAATATTTACAAATAAAATCATTTCAACCACATGAGTTTTACTTTCAAAATTTGCAAGATTTGGAATCAGCTTGGCGTTTAGTCGAAACGCAACCCAAACACATGGATGTTATACAAACGAACGTAAGTTTTAAAGATATACAAAACAAAAAACATCAAAACTAAAATTATTATTTTTCTAAAAGTTTTATTGTTGTGGCCTGTTTAATGCTAACGATTACACGTATAAACATTTATCGATACCGGAAAGTTGCTATGCAACAATAGTCGAAGATGAGGATGAAGATGTAATAACGAGTACTCATCAATTGAGTAGTACTGGATGTTTGGATGCGGTTTGGAACTACTATAAATTTGCCGTACACCGTAATGTTTTATTTAATTGGACTCTGCTCATAACCGAGGTAAGTTAAACATGCATTTTGAAATTTATCGAATTGGAATAGGGTTGTAGTGAAAGTTTCGAGTTATAAAAAGCAAAACTTGTTGTGATTTCATTTTTATTTTTCATTTCTTAAATTTTAAATATGCAGTATAATGAAAAATTCTTGTTTATTTTTTGGTTAATTATTGATTGCTGCTGAGGCAGGCATTAACCAGTTTCAATTAAATGTTTTTTAAATTAAAAAAATGAATAGTTAAACATACTGAGGTAGAGTAATATAATTTCGTGCTAGCCTAAATAGAAAAATTTAAAAAAATGGAAAAACAGAAAATTAATAGTGATACTTATAAATGTGTTTACCAAAGGTAAATCAATTGTATACACAACAATCGTTTCTCATATTCCGTTTCATTGTAAATTTAAGTTAAATAGCTGATGTTAATAAGAATCTCTACCGAAGTAGATAGACTAGGGTGCTGATGAAGTGCGTGGCTGCACAGAAAAGTATCGGTATTTCCCCCAGCTTAAAGTCTAAGTTTAATTTTTCTTCTCTTCTTTAGAAACTCACATTAATTAATAAAAATATTTCATTCAATAAGAATTGAAATAACTGAACTTGAGCCTAACTATGAATTATTTCTGATTAAAATTCATTACAGTTCAATTAAAAAAATCTAAAAATTTCTCAATTAAAAAAAACTTCAAAAAATTATCGACAATTACTCAATATACCTCTACATCACAGCAAACATGTTTTATTTAAGTTTAAATATTTTACTTAATTTTAAGCTTTATTAATCGTGCTTGTCTATAATGGTAATTAATTTTAATTAATTAATTTATTTTTTCAGTTTATTACATTTATCTATTCCATTATTTTAAGTATTCTAATATTGAAACGTCATCTTCGACCACGTTTCGAAAATCTAAATCGTGCTGTTACGCAAGAATTCTCCCATCAAAATCATATTGGTTCTAGACAAATTTTATTGTCCCACTGAACGATTTCACACTCAGATGACATCAGATCGAACATGTGGTGGAGGTGTTAAGGGGATGGCTGCCGCTCCTGTATATGTTGCAATTAAGTTATTTAATTTGATCATATGTATTCTTTGGGCCATATAGTACGCAACAAATGTTATCATAATGTGTAAAACCTAAAATTGAGAAATTGCATAAAGGTAAATATTTTATAAAATATTTGCAAATAAATATTAATTTGAATATTTTGAATATACAATTTTATATTTTATTTAAAACAAGCTTTCATAGTGAATTCCCCATGATTAGTCTAAAACAAGTTTCAAACATCTTTCGCCAGTTAAACGGTTTTATGATGATCTAAATGTAAAAGAATATATATAAGGAATACTTAAGGATTAAAGATAGTCTTCGTAGATAATTTTAAATATCTTGGATTTACTTTTAATAATCTTTTAAACTTTAACAAGCATGCAAGAATTGTTTTAACGAAATCAATTAAAGTATTGGGTGCTTTTTTAAGGATTTTTTATAATAAAAACCTCTCGAAGAAAACCAAACTTATGAGCAGCACTGTATTTGATTATAAGTGACTCGCCATAACGTCATAGTAGGGGTGGAAAACTATCGATGGCGCTATTGATACTATCGATAGTTAATTTTTTTTGACTATCGATGTTTTAATTCTGCTCTCGATTAATACTTAAAACCTACTATCTATAGTAAATGTTACACCACTAAAACCAAAAAAATTTAAATATGGTGCTTTTCATAAACAAAAATAACTAAATGACGGGAAAATTTCTTCAGCTGATCACTCGTGATTATTTATTGAACTGGAAAATAAAATTCTTTTTAATTTTGTTTTGTTTAAAAATATCTACATACATATATTGTTTTGAGTTTTTAGTGTAAATAAATATGTACATTATACGAGAACAATTCAACTTCGATACTATCACGATAGTATCGTCAATATATCGATAGTTTTTCTAAATTTTGATAGTCCTGAATCGATGTATCGATAAAGTTTTTTTAACTATCGAAAACTTTCCATAGTGACACTATTAATAGTTTTCCCCCTCTACGCCATAGCCATTACAGCATTGAAACCAATAGAATTTTCGGTTGGTTATGATTACGGCATTATGGCAATGACACGTCTAATTTAAGCTTTATACTGTAATTCGAAAATAGCACCAATTGCTGTATGTTTATGCGATATTAAAAAAAAATCATAAATACTAGACTAGAAGATAAATTTATTTCACTGGGGGTAACACCAATTATATCTCGCCTATCTGTGTGTTGCATACAATGTTTAAAGTTTTGGAATTCTCAATAACTTATTAGAAGCTTTGCTATAAGCATTGGGGGCTTGTAAGATTTTTTGAATTGTGCTTGAAGTCTACTGATGAGTTGGCTAAGTTGCAACGAAATGCTTCTAGACGTGTGTAACTAAACTAATAACAAATAAACTTATTGTAATTTAAATAATAATTAGATGATAATAAATTAGTGATTTGTTACTAAAATATTTAAATATAGAGTTGTTATTAACTTACCATGGCAAAAAAGGTGTAGAGCGATAAAGAGGGTGATATTCTATAAACCCACAAGACTATGGTTACAACAACTTTGCTAAGAAATATATTGGCAGTCTGAAAGTTAACACAAAATTTAATAAGAGCAAATTGTAAATCTAAGGCTACTTAAAAATCACAGAATATTCATCATATATTATTCATAATAGGTATGTTTCATTACTTTTTTGGGTAAAGTTCGGTAAAATGAGAGGAAATTATAATTTCGATCAATAATATACATACAAAAATGCACAATAGTACGGGAACGCGTAAAACCAAAATTTTAACATGAAAAGAAAGAAAGAATACATACTTATACACATAACTAAACACATACTTATGTGCATACATACACACCCACGTATTTACTTGCATGATTCAGCATACTTATATATGTTTTTTATTTTAATTTCATATTATTACGTAAAAAGATTCCTACAGGGTTAATGCAAAGAACTATCTAGAAGTATTTAACTAAAGCAATAAACGTATACACATATTCACGTGCAAACATTATAGCAACAACAATAATTGTGTACATAGTCACATGCGTAACACGTAAACAAACAAAAGCAACAAAAAAAAGCGTCTGGGGGGTTACTCTCTATTGCGATGCGAAAGCAATTACGATGCGAAAGCTAAATGCGATGAGATGCCAATTTGGTACTCTCTATTACTTTCGCAAGTCCTTTCGCAAAATTCTTTGATAAAGTGGCAACATTGACTTTGCAAAAGAAAATATGGCAAAGATTGACAGTAATGAAGTGTCAAAATATGTAAAAAAACGTATTTTCAAAAAAGGAAAGTTATGAAAAAGTGAAGATTTTTTAATTGAAAGTAAAATACTGAGTAGTCTGTTGCGTTCTGTTTGAAAAAGGAAGCATTTCTTTATGTTCTAAAAGCTATTCAACACTAGCTAAGAGATCCACAGCAATTCCAACTACTATAAAACTAGCCGCCGCATTAAAATTACTTTGCCAAGGCATGTACCAACATCAAATTGGCCAGGACCATATCTTAGGACTATCGCAGCAATCAATGTCACATTGCATACAAGAGATATCCGTGCCATTGAGAGAATATTATGTTCCAAGCATATCAAATTTGATTTAGTTGCAGAAAGGGCACAATAAGTCAAAAAAGCTTTTACAACATGGTAGTCACATACAAACGGTTAGATAAGCCTAAAACAAGCACTTGTTGAAAATTGCAGCACAGTATGAACGCTATGGTTTGGTTCATTATATTTCACCTTTATTTTACATTTTTAGCTACATATGTATGTATGTGATTACAAAATTTAATGTAATTTTTATTTGCTTTTACTCAAAAAATAATTTTAATATCCAATATAAATATTTTTTCAACGTACTCACATGTTTTTCTCCATGTGCGTTTGCTATTTAGCTATCGCAAGATATTTGCGATTATCGAACGATTTTGGCAGCCACTTTCGCATTACAGAGTGCGGTGATACCAGGCTTGCGAACGAAAAAAAAAAAACAGATGCGAAAAGCAAATGCGCAAACGCATTAGAGAGTACCAATCGTTCGATTTCGTAGCATTTTTCTTTCGCATCGCAATAGAGAGTAACCCCCCTGGTTATTAAGAAGATTCACATATTTACACACATACATGCATGCCAATTCAAACGAAAGGCAAAAGGTAAACAACCACCACGCATTGCTTAGTTAATGATGAAATATACACATGTTTGTACATTTTACCACATGAACTTAATTGGGCACTTAGTAAACAACATTTAAAATGATAATGATCGTCTGGACTATGCGTGAAACTTCTAGTGGTATTGGTGCACAGTATAAAAAGGGCGACGCAACCAATGGCAAGTCAGTCGTGAATAAGTCAGTTGTGAAGAAGTTACAGTTGTGAACGAGCAAGTTGCGTACAAGTCAATTGCGAGTAAACAAGTCAGTTGATAATTAAGTTGTGAGTGAATAATATTCTGCGATAGTAGTAGTGAGTTGATAGTTAAGAGCAGTCTGAGCTTTACAATACGTGGGTTGATAATTGAAGAAACTATAGAACAGCCTATAGTGACAGCAAAGTCTGTCGTGGAATTGAGATATTGTGGAGTCTATCGTGTCGACTGGTAAAGGGAAAAGCGCAGCGAATAGACGTGTGTAAAGGTGTAAGTAAAGCCAGCAAGTGTTATTGGTGTATCAACCGTGAGTGTCGGCAGAGTGATTCTCGTAAGTGGTGAGCAGCAGACACAGAGGTTTCACGTGAATACTTGCGCAGCCAGCTAAGATACGTGCGTAAACTACAGCGAGGAAGGCGTAGTGGTAACCAGTTGTGAATATTTGTATATAATTCAGTATTTTAAGCTGTATTAGTTATTTAAGCTCTCGATTAAGTTAGTTCTAAGTGTATTTGTAAATAAAACTTGTATCATTCTTAACCCTAATTATTACACTGAGTCTTGTATTCATTTGCAAATCTTCGGGTCCACGGAAAAGCGTTTTTAAAAAGATAAAAACGTAACAATATAGAGACTTATAAAACTTTGTTTGCCACTGATTTTTAAAAATGTTTTCCATTTTTTTTTTTAGTTTTTAGGTAAATGTAATTTATTATTTTTGAAACATCTGATTGATTTTGTGTTTGCCGAAACTAAAACTATGAAAAAGTATGGGCTGTGTCGAGCAAGAAGAAGAAGAACATTACTCTCACAAAACCACTCTCATTTACCCAATTTTCGAGTACGGGAACGCTTTTCGTGCAAATTCGGATCCCAATGTAGAGTAAAGAAACACACCTACTATGAGACTACTCTGGTAAAAATAATCACTATACACACATTAACATATGACTTCTTTCATGCCAAAAATCTAATAGCCTTGAGGCCTTATTCAGAAAAAAAAATAATTTAGGTTTACAAAACGTTTAACAAACAAATTTCCATACAATATTTTTTTTCTGAATACGGCAGTTAAAGTATATTTGACAATACAATTTGATATTAAAAATCAGCGCATAATGTAGTTGATGCCAAGTACAGCAATTGGAACCAAAATATCAAAATTTGTTTAAACAACATCTCACAGTTGCATTAATGTAGGGAAGAGGTCACCTGATACTGAATTCGTCTTGGCCACTATTAAATCCTAGCGTGATTTTAAATGTAAAATTGTATAGTTAAAATTCGTTAAGACCATGATCACTTATGCTAACTGGCATGACGTTTTCCCTTATACATTTTGATTTTCATCACGCGTCTTCGGTATCACACATACTAACCAATTTTCACTCTTTAGTATGTGAGCAAATTTTTTTTTGTTGTATATTCACAGTTAAAACAAAGTATACTTTAAGAGTTCTGAACCAGTATTTTGTATGGTAATACTGGTTTTAAATTTTAAAATCTGGTCTACTACTAAGTGTGAATAATATTATTGTGTTCATTGTGTAAATACTTACGATTTGTAAAATGCAGGAGGACTCCATCACAGTTGCCGCACAGCAAATTGCAGACATGATCATCGTCAAATAATTCATCAGCATCGTATCGGACTTTTTCTCATCACTAAAAGTAACCAGTGTTACGATTATATGAACAATGGCACTGAACTTGAATATAATTAAAAGAAAAACTTTTAATTTCATATACGAGTATAATATATATTTAATTTAATTTTTCTACTTACGATATTTAAACCATTTAAAATAATTAAAATTGATTTAAGTGTTAATGTTTTTATAACCATTTTGTTAAGTATCTAAAATTTAAATGAAATGGAAACAAAAAAAAAACAATAAGTTGATTCATATAAAAATACAGATTTAAATTTAAATATTTCTCGTCGATTCAAGCTGCGGTTTACTACAAAGTACAGTGGGATATTTTGCAAAATATGTGTATAATAATTTAACATGTATTTGGCTAGAATTCAAGTGGAGCAGTAAAATTTAAATATAACCTTGAGGAAAATTACAGCATTCGATATCTAACAAGTTTTCATAAAATTTTAGTTGTGCTTGTATGGACATTTCGATCCAGAAAACGCGTTTAAAGATTTCAATTTAATTCAAAATATTATTCTCTCACGAGGAGCAGCTATTTATATGAAATTTTTACATACGATAAAATACGAAATACCGAATTATTTTGCATCCATCATTAGCTCAAAAAACGAATTTTTTGAGTTATGACACTATCGAAGTAAATGAGGGATATGTACATATATACATACATTCTAAGCAAAACTGTCCTAAATATTTATTTTTAAATATTGTGCAATTCATTGTGGAGCAAGCCGGTAATAACAACAGTAATCATGTACTCAATAATATTGTGTAGTCTTTTGATACTTCAACTTAAAATTTTAAGCTTTAGATAAATCAAATAATGGGAGTATACTAAAGAATTTAAAACGAAATCAGATGCTTTCGAAATTTTATAGTTATAACATACAAATTCCTGACATTTTATTTCGTTTTGAGTTACTTGTATTATGTAGTAAAAATTTTTAATTTTTTATCATTATGTTTATATAAAAGCACCACTGTGCAGGTTTTTAAAGTAAATTCTAGTTTTTTCATTTAGTTTGTTGAGAGTAATAATAGAGTTTTATTTGAAATAATACTAGAATAATATACTCACGTTGATATGACTGAATACGTTAATATGACTGAATGTTGTATTGTTTGTATTACTTGCGTTCTGCCCCATACCAACCGTTGGCGAAGTGGTCATCAAATTTTCTGTAAACATGTTGTAACGAGATAATTGTTTATGTGAGCAGCAGATTTGTTTGAGAAAAAAGTATAGATTTTTTTTAAACTTCTTTCGTAGTTGATTAAAAGTTAAGAATGTTACAAAACTTCTTTAAAACTTTAGGTAAAGCTTAATTACATCTCCTGTTAGACAGCGGACTATACCTTGATTTAATAGGAAGAGGGTAAAAAATTAATTTTGAGTGTCAATGAAAGGCTTGATTAATTCTATGCGCACTCTGCTAAATGACTGGTGAACAACTGATTTTCTGAGTTTCACTGAGGTGGCAGTAGCGCAAGTAATGCTAAGAGTTCTGGTCTCTCGTCATGCTAGAAAACACTGAGAAATTGTAGGAAATCATGCTGAACGATCAAAGAGAGCAGCGGCTTTTTAATAAATTCTATATTTATTTGTTATACAAATATTCGACAAATAAAAATGTTTAGACTGCAAGAAATTTGTATAAAATTTGAATGTCGTTCGTCATTAAAGCAGACAACTCATAAAGTATTGTGGGAAATTCCTCTTATTTCAAGGCATTATAAAAAAAGTATGCTAAGGAATCCTATGACTGTAGTTACTATAATAAATAATAAGTTTGATGTTTAATGACTCTCAACTTAAGGGCCCCTATTATGAAAAATTTTCGATCTTCGACTGTAGTCGAAAGTACTGATCGAACGAATTTTCATTTGTGATGAACATTTGACAAAGAATGTCATTATTGTGAGTATCACTCGAAAGTGATTTTTAAAATTTGCAACGACTTTTCCGAAATATACAAATTAATCGTTTTTTTTCATATTAAAATACTTTACCGAAAGCTAAATTCTGTTCGATACACAATTTGTTGATCAACAGATGCTCATAATATAAATTGAACACTCGATTTTCGATTTTCGATAGGCAGCGAAAATCTATCGCAACTCAAAATATGGGCCCAAATCGTGCTTGGCCGCGAAAAGGTGTTATCAGGGCAATTATAAATAAAATTCTGCGAGAAATTTCTCGCTTTTCCAATTAAAATTTTTTGTTTTCCCTATTATGTAATTATTATTAGTTGTAATTGTTCACCAAGAAAAAATTCTCTTGTAATTTTATTCATAATTGCCTTCTATAATTTAAAAACTTCTGTTGGAAAATAAAATTGGTATTTTATATCCTAAGCTATGTACAGACGGGTCGGATCTTATAATATTACCAGTTAAATGTGGTAAAAATTTCTTACAACCGTGTAAACTGGAAATTTTTATCTGACATCATTGCAAGAAAAAAAATTGGCTGTCCATTGCGGACTAGCAGCTGACAAAAAATTGTCACATATCTTACAATCGTGTGAACACACTTCGTTGCCATTTCAAAATTATGGCCATTTATTTTTCAGACATTTTATTATTACCAGTTTGCGAGGTTTATGTAACTGATAATATAATTGTAAGAAAATTATTTCTATGGGCAAAAATATATTAAAATACATATATGCAGTTGAAATCATTGCATTTTTCTTCTTTATGGTCCATAATAATTAATCAGACATGTTATGAAAATCACATTTTTCAAATCACTTGTAATTTGACGTTTTTAAAATCATATACAAAAAATTTCTTTCTGAAATAATAGGTTTGTTCATTTACTGGAATGTATTACGAATTTGTAACAATTGTTACTGGAAAGTGTTCATTAACTCAAAAAGTTTGCAAGGATAGAGCGTCAGAAGAGAAAAAAAAAATTGAGAGACGAACAAATTCCTACAAATTTTTATTAGGAAAATTGTTTCTCATATATGATCAGAGATGGAAAGTGGTATTTTTGTATTTGTTTAATGAATAAAATTTAAAAATTATGAAAAATGCATAAAAATTGTAAATATACATGAATCTATGTAAAGAATTTAATTTTAAATATCAATTTCTTAAAAAAAATTGCAATTTAAAACATTATCAAACAAAATACATCAGAAAAAGTACAATTGTATCATGATTTCAATCCATGGTTCTGATATGAATAAAATTTTCTTGCAAGTTTTTACAAGTAAAGTGTTCATTTACTTTTTCATATTTGGGAGAGTAATTTTGTAAGTTTCTGTCCTACGCTCTCGTTGCTAGTTTCTGCTGGAAAAGTATATGAACAGACCTAATATTTCACACTCTATATAATAGAAAAATTTAATAAAAGAGTACAAAATATCTGCATTACCATTATTACTTTTTAAAATCACAGGTGATTTTCTGAACACGCCTGTATATTTTCACTTTTTACCTTTAACACAAGCACAAACTATTGATAATTGATAATTTCTTTGAGTCTGGCAACGCATAACAGCAGAGCTGACAATTTTTGCATATATGACAACCGTGTGAACTGAATGACAATATAATCGTCTGGCAATAAATTCTGATATTTTCTAACAAATTTGATACAACCGCGTGAACTGACAATCTTTCTTGTGCTGGCATTGCCAGATCTGACAATGTAAGATCTGACAATCGTCTATACATAGCTTTATCTTTATTGCAACAGGCAACGATAAGTAATTTGTAAAGTTTATTTAGATTATTAAAAACATTACGCTAAAATGTTATACTCGTATCTTTAAATTTTTGAGTTGATTATAAAAATTAGTGTTTATTTAAAAAAATACAACATTTTCTAAAAATAGTTTTTTTTTGTCAAAAACAATATAAATAAATACAAAAAAAGCATTTGCTAAAAGCACTTGCTAATTAACTAATAATTATAACGCAATGTGTCAGCCGTCAAATTGCATATTAATACAATTGACAAAATAATGCCCACAAGCTGAAAAATTAATAAATTTATGATTAATAGTAGAAGTTTAGTAGCTTTTTATACTAAGTATTTACCTCGCAACCAATTAATGAAATGTGAGCCCATTTCTCTAAGCGGTATATACTTAAATAGGCCCTTGTAGCTGCCGATATGCAGCCCTCGTCATGAGGATAATATGATTTTTTATTATTTTCAAAGTAATAACAACTGTCCGGAACTTTCATGTAGTTGTTGGGGTAGTCAATGTATCCGTGCTTGCCACAACAAATGTACTGCAATGAAAATATTTTATTGATTTATTGGTTTTCTTAAAAAGACAAGAATATCTTTTTTTGATTATACATAATAATTTTTATATTTAGTTTTTAGTTATTCTGTTCGATTAGACTAATGTTGGTATCGCTCTGTGAGCCAAATTAATGTGATAATTTGTAAGGAAAATATTGCAATAAAAACAATTCTAAATAATTATGACCAGGGAAACCAGAAATATGCTCCAAAAAAAGTGTTTTATGCGCATTCAATATGCACTAAAAACTTCAAAATATGCACTAAAAACTCAAAAAATATGCTCTTAAAAATAACATAAATTGGATTATTAGGAAATGAAAACCTAATTTTAATTCAATTTAATTAATAATTAATTCAATAAAATTTGCATATGAAAGAAGACAAAAATAAAACAAACATAAGAAGGAAACAATAATAAAATTAATTAACAATAAAAATTTAACTTTTACGATTTATCGATCACGATATCAGATTTAAGACTTTGGAACTGTATTTTAAATGATAACTGCCAGTTCATAGACGTAAAAATTCTTGGATGTCTATTTATATTGGAAACAAAAACAAATTTTGAGTGCTTTATTTTTGTTTTCAATATAAATAGGCAGACGAGAATCTTTGCATGGTTTCTATGAACTGGCAGTAAGACAAGTTTTTAATTTATAATTGTTATTGCAATAAACGAAAACTATTCATTTAGCTTTTTAAATAAAAATCGCCGCCTGTAACATCTAAGTAAACTTTTATACATTGAAAGTGTTCTTTTTCTACCTCAACTGATGTAATTGGGGGCAGAGTTCTTCAAAATTACCAAACCAAGCCTTTATTGAAATTAACGTCCAGTGAGGATGTTAAAACACATGTTACACCTTTTTAAGTTGAAATTTTGAAAATACAAATCAATACTATTTGTTTCAGCATTAAAATTTAGCAGAAAAAAGTTGGACATGTACGATCTAATTTTTTTTTATTTTCTTGTTTCGTTTTTCTTTCACAAGATGTTAGAACACATACTAATAATAAGTATATTCTAAATTTCAACTTTAACACGTGTAGCATGTGTTTTAACATTAGAATTCACAAGAAAACGTGTGAAATTGATTCAGAAGCCAGAACATACACAATGGCCTTTTTTAAAGTCTAACTTCATAATGGTAGCAAAATATTGCTTCCCCATACTACTGTTTTTTTTCGCTACAAAATGAAATTGTTACGGAAAAAAGTAAAAAATTTTATAAAAAATTTTTTTTTTAAATATTAAAATGAAATTTTTTTTTAAAAGTACCAAAATATGCCCTAAAAACGCCAAATATTCTCTACAAATTCGAAAAATGCTCAAAATATGCGTGTTAGACTGAAGTATGCAAAAACATGCTTAAAAGGGTAAAATATGCAAAAATATGCACTAACAAATCGATGCCAGAATTCATAAAAAGTTCTGAAACGGATAAATATCTTAATTCCGCATTGATATATCAGACAAGAAAAAACATGCAATTGCATATTTGTGGTTTTCCTGATTATGACAAACACCAGCAGAACGCATAATCAAGCCGCCATACTTTCATCCTCGGCGTTCATTTGTTTGGTGCAGGTGTGTGTGAGACACGGAAAGTAGTACTGCTTACTTAACAAAAAAAAAAGAAAAGACTTGTCTTAGGACAGTCGTTTAAAGCTATGCTGCTTAGCTATATAAAATAAACTTCATGTGTTGAATAACAATTAAATAAAATTATATTATATGATGTCAAATATGCCGCGAATATTTCAAAAGGTTTCCATTTATTTTCCATAATTTTCTTTTCTAACGGCGTACGATTAAATTAATGAATAGTTTGTGTCCGGCGGCGGTTGTTAGCCAGCTTACAGCCGATCAGCTGTGTTCTCTGGTTTGTGCTTATGTGCAAAAACAATAAAAAAATTGAGCAATCCTTCTCATTGTTCTTGTTTTTTGTTTGTTTCACTCACTTCAAAGAACGAAACAAAACAAAAATAAATTTATAACTGTAATAGTGTCGATTTTTTTGGTTACGAAAATCACGTCCTAGCTTTTGTGTTGTAACATAAATAGCATAGCTATAAATGATGCAGATGTTCGTAAACAAATGCCTGAGGAGCATAATGGCGATATTCTGAAAAAGACGCATACGCAACGACAAACTAGTTTCTATTTGTGATGAAAATCCAATTGACATGTATGCTAGAGACTCGAATAGAGTAATGAACCTGTTCTATAAAACAATTTTTAACGAAAAGCGTAGTTATAATCATAGATATTAGCAGTTTTTTTTAGCAGTTAGCGCGGAGTCATGTCAGACTGCGTTATATAATTCGGCCGAAAAATTGCTCAAGGCGTTCCTAAAATTTCACTTACCGTTTCCTGTAATGGATTCATTTTGCCACGTTCTACTAGTTCTTCTACCCATGTATAGGTCACCATGATTTCAGTCGTTGATCTTACTCTTTGCTCATCATAACGCCACAATTTCCAAATATGTGTTGCTATCAGGGCGAATAATATGGTAATAAACTATTAAAAGAAAACAATAAAAAAAGAAGCAAGTGATATTTATTTATAAGTCAAAATATTCAAGTTAAACTTACAAGTATTAACATTTTTACGGAACCATGTACAGCGCCACAACATCCTATAAATGCCGATATAACCAATACAGTTCCAATAACTATTTGAACTATTTTCTCAGTAAAATCTGGTGAACCATAACTATATTTTTGTAGTTCGAATATACTTTCAACTACTCCTAAAATGCCTAAGACCTGAAAAAAATATTTAAAATTATAATTTAAGTAATAAAAGTGATAATTAATAATCACCCGTATTGCGTATGTCACGTCGAATATTCGACTACGATAATTTTGTCCTAGATTAAACAAACCTTTTACACATTTCCTTTAATCTAGTAGGAAATTCTCGTAGACGTATATTCGACATGACATACGCAATACGGGTGAATATAATAAATAATAATAATTTCTAATAATAATAGTTATATTTATTATTAATTTTTATGGTTTACTGTGTCGAGATCCTTTAAAATAATTTTAACTAACTTAGCATCCAAAAATGTTCTCCTATTAATGTCTTTAACTGATTAGATACAAATTATCAATTAAAAATTTAATAGAGTCAATTAAACTTTTGTTCAAAACATTAATTGTTTAAAAGTTCAATATAAAATTTAATTAGATCCACTAAACATTTGCTTAAAAATTTAATTAATCAAAAAGTTTTATTGACACAATTAAAATGTTAATTGATTATTTGTTTATTTTTCAACTAAATGTGTTAAGAGGAGAAAATATTTTTCTGTAGAGTTAGCTATTTATTTAATTAACCTTTTTAAAAAAAGGTTAATGAAAAATTGCTCCAGTTAGATTAATAACAGCAGGAAAAGAAGTCTAAGTTTTACTTCAACTAAAAGTTACTTTACTCATTCCATGTTTATCAGTTGTTATAAATTCTTTGCTTAGAAATATGTACATTTATTCTTTTCTTTTTCATATGTTATATATATTACTTTGGAGCACCGAATATCGTCTTTAGTAGGGGCTTTCACTTCCTATTTAAATGCACTAATTTTTATTAATTTCATCAATTATTGAAATATTTATTTTTATCCTTAATCGAAGATGCATTTGAAATTTTTAAAGAATGATGAAAAATGGAAAACAACACGTATCTACTTGAAAAATCTTTGCACAATTAAACATAAGTTTGTAAGAAAATCTTGCAAGAAAGACAAAAGGACATACGTACATACATACATACATATCGATGGATTAACACAAGAAAAGTGTTACTCGAGTTTTATTGCTGCTCTAGCGAGAGAAGTTCTAAGGTTAAGTTGTATCCTTATAAGATCCCAAACTTTGTAAAAACGAAACGTTTGGGTTAAAGTACGTGTAATAACTATAATGTCATATTTCAACGGGAGTACCGTGCTCACATTTCTAAATTAAAAGCAGTGCAAAAGTTTCATAACAATTCGTTGGGTACAAGTAAATAAAACAAAGTATTGAATTTCAACTGGCGTGGTGCCCACATCGCACAGTGGGGTTTTTAATCGCTAAAATGGAAATTAATTCCTGCTGACTTTCCCTGTTTATAATTTTAGATTTGTTTGGTCAATATCACTTAAAGAGAGCGATTTTTGAAGTTGAGCAAAAAAAATTAGGACTTAGAGAAGGGGTACTCCCAAATAATTCAAAAAATTTGCTATCTAGAAACCTGTGATAGCAAGAGGCTTCGAATTTGGTGTGAGTTAATTTCATGACAGCATACAAAGTGAGATGAAAAATTGGCGGTATAGGACTGCGCGAAAGCGTACTCTCCATACAAAAAATCTGCTATCTAGAAACCTATGATAGTAAAAAGCTTCAAATTATTATTATTTTTTTATTATTGTTAGTTCAGTATTATTTTACTTAACTCGGCTTAACTCACAACTTAATATTTATCACTGTACACTGAACTTCACAAGCTTCAGTGGATACTAATCCTAATGTAACATCATTGTGCCCTCCTTCGTTGGTATTGTGTAGCAGAATCATCGGCAAAGTAGCAACAAATAAAAAAAATGGATACTTAACACAGCTTTGAAAATTTAATATGCCTCATAGACACCAGAGGCGCTGCAAATCTGCATTATTAAAAACGTGCAAAAAGCAGAGTTGCAAAATAAAGAAGCTTTCTTCTATATATTCCTGTCATCTGTATCCCTTTCCCTTTCCTAAAGGAGGTAACGCCTAGTAATATTACTAAAAAAACACACTGTTTCAGACAGATAGACAGACAGACAAACGGATGATCTGACGGACATCGGAGCTAAAACAATAGGGGTCGTTTTCACATTTGGTGTACGCAAACCTTAAAAGAAAAGCTTACAGGCTTCAATATTCGCAATGTATTACTTTACTGTACATGGTAAACGACATCATTGCCCAAATAATTGCCACTGTCGTACATGTGAATAGTCCACGCTTACTCGTTGAGCAATCTCTGGAATGGTGTAACCCACTTTATCTCTATTCTATTGATTTTTTAAAAGCCTTCGACAAATTAAACCATATCGTTATTTGGATTGCATTTATATGTGAAAATATTTCACTTAAGATTATATCGTGCTTTAACAGCCAATAAAGCTTAAGCGACATAATTTTAGAACTTAATTTTTTCACCTAAATCAATTATTATTTGCGATCGTAAATAATCCATTTCGTCAAAAAAAAAAAAAAAAACGGAGTAGAAAAAATGTGTCGATTAAGCTTTTGGCGGTTATGGCACGATATCATAAATACAACTAAGCCCCTCTTCGAGAATGTCAGCTGCTGAGTAAAACATGGTAGAACGATAAGCAGAAATATAAAAGTGAAAATTAAAGTCCGATAAGGTTGCATCATATCATTTGAGGTTGAAAGAAGCACTTTACAATGGAGACTACAAGGAAGTTTAAATCACTAAGAAGAAGAAGAAAATCGCTTACAAAAAGATCGATCAACTGTTGGCCGACTAAGAGCCATTTGGTGCTCGTCTTCAATAAAGTCCACCCTTCTCTATAGATAATATAGATTCCAAACGCCAATTCTTTATAAATCAATGTCTCCAGAGAATTTTTATAATTTCAAGGGTTATATTAAATAGCAGGCTATGGAAGCATTCCATTTAAAAGCCTATAGCCACCGAAATAAAAAAGAATAAATGGTGTTCGATTGGCCACATTCTTAGAAGGGCACATAACAACATCACGAGAAATAACATAAAGTGGAACACACGCGCGGCAACCGAAATAAGGGACGTACTGCTCTCTCCTAGATAAGACAGGTTGACTTAGAAATAGCCAGCAATATTAAGACTAATAATAAAATAAAATGATTTTGGACAGGCAAGCATAACAAGCTGTAATTACTAAATTTTAGACGCAGTTAACCAGGCTTCCCTAAACATTGAATCAACCAATAAGAAGAAGTATTTTCGATTATTCTTGGTAATTAACAACTCATCAATAGATAAAATGTTGCATTTAAACACAATGGTCATGACAAAATAGTATAAAATACCCTGAGAGTAGTTTCTATATCACCACTTTTGCTTTCGACTGTGCTGCTATTATTATTTTTAAACGTGTTATACATTTTTCAAAATTTTCTTAATGAATTTATGTACCTAACAAGCTAATTAATTAAAATGTTTTTTTAAGGAAATCATGTTAGGGAATTTATATTCTGAACAAACCATTAAAATATTTCGTAAACATTTTTGTTTCACTTTGCTTCACTTATCTCACATTTCGTTAACACTCACCACGCATGATGTATTAAAAAGAATTATAGTCCACTGTAAAAATGAACGACATGATGCCATTTTATTTTATTTGTATATTTTTGTTGTTTTTCTAAAATAAAAAAAAAAAACAAAACTAAATATTTAAGTTCGATTGCGGTAATTTTTCAACAGCACACAAACTCACAGACTCTTTTTATTATTTTAAATGTTTTATTTTGGAATTTATAGGATGTGTTTTTATAGTTTTTCCGCTTGTTTAACGTTTAAAGGCATAAAATGGAAAGAAAATCTCGTGAAAAATACGTCCAAACTTGCAACGAGCAAAATTCCAAATGAAACATTTCACAAAACTTTAACAAAACTGCAAAAAAAAAATAGAAAATAAACGAGAACAGCAACAACAAAATGAAAATATTGAAAATTACAACAACAAAGTTGCCTAAATGTTTGAACACATTTTGAGGTGAATAATTTCTTTTTGCGCTCTCTGTTTGTGTTTCATTTGTTGTTGCCGCTTGTGTTTTTGGGGCAATTAAATTATGCCAAGATTTTCCAAAATTTTTTGTAGGTTTGTGTGGATGTTGTGTGAGTGTTAGTGTGTGTGTTTGTGTGCGTGCGTTTGCGTAAATTTTTTTTAATGTGGGTGTGTATCAAACTTTACAGATAAATGATGTGTTTTTAAACCAGCGTTGCCAATGTGACTTGTGCAAAGTTAAATTTAGTTCAAAATTTATCCTGAAAATATTGTTGAGTTTTTTCCTTTTAGAAATGTTGTTTTTTGTGGGTTTGAATAATTGTAATTAAATAGTAAGTCTTAAGTGTACAATTATCATCAAATCAGACTCTTTATTTACTCAAAACATATACAAATTAATATCTTTTAAAACAACGCACAATGTTAAATAAATTCACCGCTAGAATACCACGATGTTAACCCTTTACAGAATCAGGTTTTTTTAAATTCGTTAAACAAGAAACAAATATAATATTTTTGTTATTATAGTGTATTATTACTTATTAATTAACACAGATACTCAGCAAAAATTACTGCTTTCCAAAATCACTTCCTATTACGCAAGAATAATGTATTTGTTTTGTTAGAAATGAGCAAGCTACAAGCAATACATTCATTCCAAAAAGCCAACCATTTTTTGCCTTACTAAAGTGCTGCCCAAAGTAATAACATATAATTTTTGTGTACTCAGATTCGAAATTTTCTGTCAGAGAGTCCGACTTACGCTTGTGACTTTCAGAAGCTTTTTCCGAAGCTTTAGTTATCAAGTAAACAATACATTGCTTCCCTCAGTTGTTTGTGCTTCCACAAAATAATTTTTTTTTGCTGGGTAATAAATCACTTTTAAATCCAATTGAACTAGAAAGAAGAATCAAAATGCAACCAATGAAAAAATTTGCGGTAGTGCGAGACAAAAGCTTTGTGATAAAGCTTCCAGAATAATTTTAGCAATATCCAGAAATTCAATGCACATTAAAAAGCTTCTGAATACGAACTTTAGACATTGCCATTAGTTCGTATTTTTGTTAAGTCTATAGTACACGGCATGTAAAAAGGTACATGCGTATACGTGGTGTTGTTATTTGATGAGTTTGTCGGTGACAGTGCTTGATCCCAGGATTTTTTTTGAGTTTTGTAGTCAACGTGCTAACTACTTTATGCAACGTCATCCTCAATTGAACAAATTTAACTTGAGGCCATATGACTTTTTCACTTTCGATATAACCTACTTTTACAAATATTACGGTATAGTTATTTCTATATTTTAAAGTAGTGGCAACACTGTCTTGGACTGACGATCAATTCAAAAAACATTATTATTGCACATTTTCTAAAAAAAAGAAAATATTCTGTCATGAAGTAACGGAAAAATTCGAATTATTTGTTTACTGTTAGACATTTCAGCTCAACTTTTTGGATTTGTTGTAGCAATGCAGAAAATTTCCGAATGTTATTTCCCCTAAATAAAAAAATGAATGACAATATAGATATACATACATACACACATATGTGTGCATGTAAATATTGCTTCGTTATTGCAACACATTATATTTTTTTACAATACATATGGGTATTTAATTTTTTGTCGCGTACGACAGCAAGCAATTAAGCTTGTATTCCGGAACAATGTGACTCTATTTTTCTTAAAATTTTAGAGCTGCTGACGGCCTACGCAAATATATAAAGTAGTAAAAAAAGTTTCGTTTTCTTTGAAGAAAACAAACAAAATTGTTTGGTGTCGCACGCTACAAAAAGTTGAAATTTCTGTGGAAATGCCAATTAATACATAGTTTTAGTTTTAGCGCTTTTTTTCATTTTGACGATTTGTTTCGGATTTTGGCGATTTTTTATTTCCTTGGCGACATTTTTCCTTTTGGTGATTTGCTTGCATTTTAGCGTTTTATTTAATTCTTTTTTAATATTTTTCATTTAAGTGCTTTTTTGATTTCGACAATTATTCGTTTCTGCATATTATTCATTTTGGGAATTTTTTAGCGTTTTTGAAAATTTCAATAGTTTGGCTCTTTCCAAGAGGTTTCCAAGATACATCATGTTTTAAAAAATTACGTAGTCAAAATTCATTAAATGCTAGAATACACTTCAATTTTGATTTTTTAAATTCAGTGTTAACTGCTTTAGTTTACATAAAAATACACTAACTTTTAAAATGTCAAGTGTCTATATACATATGTATCTGTAGTAGAAAGAAAAAAGTGTAAAAGAAATAAATTTTGTGAAAATCGACTTGAAAGCCTAAAAGTGCTCTCTTGCAAAACAGTAAAATATGACTTAAGCACGTTTCCCTTATTCCCACAAATATATATCGTCGGTTGATAATTTAATTGTCGTATAAGGATTCCGATAGTTTCGAACAAATTGAGTTTGATGTTTCAGATCAAACTCAACACTCCATATCTCGAAAACCGTATGAGGTATCGAAAAATTGATTATGACAAATGAAAGATCAGGTCGGAAAACCTAAGGAATCGATATTAACTCAAAACCGCAGAAAATCCACATACGACATTTAAATTATCAACCGACGATATGTATATGTATATATTTTATTGTTGTTGTAGTGCCCGAAAATTCGTATATCCTGTGAACATTTCAGGTCCGTAGCTCTTATGATTCTCAAGAAAGCGGCCTGTGAGAAACAGACAGACGGATGAAAGGGCATTATTGCAAAAACAATAACGTGACTTTTCACCTTTTCATCTGCTTCCTCTGTTGCGTTAAATAAGCAACGAAAAAAGCAATATAAGGACAATTATTATCAAAAGAAGAAGCAGGTGCTTATAAGATCTTGACACCATACGTTCGTTATTAAATATAGAATAATTGACAATTGTTATTCTATAATTTTGACCGAGTTATGTGTTGCAAAATTTTCTCTTCTATGACTGCAAAGGTTTTTGGTCTTGTATATATGAATTAGTCTAAAAAATTTCAATTACATATGAATTGTTATTGTGGTTTTGCAGAATGTATCATTTAGTTTAGATTTGCTACATCTTCAATATTTGCACCAGCAGTTTGCAGCATATAGTAATTCCCGTTATTGATTTACATTAAGTTACGCATGTTAAGCTGCATATCTTTAGGCGAGTTCAAAAGAAAATGTTTTAAATAATTTTCATTAAGTTTTTGTATTAACGCTTAAATAGTAAACAATTGCAATATAAAGATAGCAGTTATTAAAACAAGAAGTTTTTTTTAATATTTTCAATGTACATACATATATCTTATATACATTGCATGTATATATATATATATTAAGGCATAAACATGATTATATATGTAAATGAATACACAAACATACAGTTTCGATAAATTACAGAAATATTTCTTATATAAATATATAGAATACATTTTTTTTATATAAATTAAACATAAACTTAACAATTTTCTTTGATTGGTCAAAAATAAAACTTAAAAAAATTAAGATTAATTACGAAATTGTTCCCTTCTGCGCTTGTTGCGAAGATTGATTCCCATTAAGCATGAGAGTCCTAAGGCACATAACTGTAATGGAAAGGAAGATAAGAAAATTATATTAAATGTATAGCTCGTTAAAG
This sequence comes from Tachina fera, assembly GCA_905220375.1. Taxonomy (NCBI): domain Eukaryota; kingdom Metazoa; phylum Arthropoda; class Insecta; order Diptera; family Tachinidae; genus Tachina; species Tachina fera. The sequence goes on along the minus strand of LR999967.1, from coordinate 92,809,425 downwards.
TATTAAATTTTAAAGTCATTATTTAGTCAGAATATATAAAATTTTAGCAAAAACTTTGCTTACTAGAAAGCAAAACATGTATGTGCTCTCCAGTCGTAGGTACTTATAAATCGGCTGAATAACTCATTATTTTTATTTGAGAAGTTCAATATCGTTAGAAATATACATTTAAAATGTGCACTTATAGGACTATAAGAACGTATAATATTTTGCTTAAGAAAATCCAAAAATAAATGGACTACTTTTTGCCTACAAAATACACACACATACTGTGACCCAATTTAATAACCGGAGAGCAAGCTTATAAATAGCTTTTTTAATATTAACTCATAAAGCATTTTCTTTGCAAATTAAAATGTATAATTAATTCAGTATTACATTTGCTTATAAAAAAATTAAACAGCGATAGAAAAAAATATTTCGATAATCGAAAAAAATCAAAGTCAACAAAATATTTCTTGTGTTTAATTAATTTTTGGTCTTGTTTTAATATTTCATGGACGATCCTTTATCTTTCGGAAGGACCTCTTATACCTTCGAATTTAATTTCACTAGTTTTTTCAGTAATCTGTCTAATTTTTTCCTATTAATCCTTGGCATATCTTCAACTCAGCGACAGTGGAAAATGAGCTCAATTTTATTTTATTTTCAAGATATGCTCATTAATTTTATGTGAACTTAATACCAAGAGATTTCATTTTCAAAAATATTAAGAAAAAAAAATCCAAAATGCAATAACCCATCAAACCAAACTCTCTGAATTCATAAAGAATTCGTAACGATTGGTCGACAAAATCTTCCGATTTGGAAACCGAAACATTAACGAAATCGTTACAATTTTTGTATGAAATGGTTGACACGACTTCGTAACGATATGTTGGTACGACATGAAGGTACGATTTCGTTTTTGCTTGTATAGCAGAGTACCGCTTCACCGTTAAATTGCTGCTTTTCTCATACACATAAAATTTTTAATATACATATATTTAAGGAAAACAGGGTTTGTTTATGTCAGTTAGGTGCAGCGTCACCTAGAACTGCCCCTTAGTTCAAAAGATGATAGAGGTGAAGCCCTTGTGCTGTAACTTCGAGGTCTCACCAGAGGCTACTTCTAGTGCCACGGGTACCGGTGGCCCGACAACCGAGCTGCTTTGAAGTTTTGAGTACATGTAGTTGTCGTCAGTGTCATTTGCTGAAATGCCGAGTTTGTCCTGCCCCACGGGACTTAAGAGATGATTTTGGTAGGTGTGGAGTAGGCACTGGATATTTGGCGACACAGGCATGCGTTCATCTCGGATGAGTGGTTGAGCTGTGCCGGCAATGGCTGAGGAATTGTCTTGGGGACCTCGCCGGAGAATTAACGTGGCGGCTGTAGTTGCTGCCAAAATCGCTGGGAAAATAGTCTTGGCTTCCCTGTGTTAAATCAATGCTAGTGATTGGCGTGACGCGGTCAGCCAGCTACTATTTTAGGTGCTGTTGCCATTCAACAGAAGCTGCTATGGGCACGAACATAGCAGCAGAGTTTAGATAGCTCAAAGTACCTAAGTAAGTTACTTTAGTATAGTACAGCGATAACTACATACAAAGATTGCATTCTGTGTGCTTTTGAGGAGTGGGCATAGGTTCATTCTAAAAAGGGTGCATGGGGGCGTTGGTCTGGGTCTTACCTGTACCCGTTGCTTTGACACCCGTGAGATAAGGCCGTAAAGGCAGGTGCTCACGGAAAGCTATTGCACATCTGTCCCGTTGTTTGTCTGTCAAATCTTGCAAATTAGATATGATCCAATTCCCAATTTCCGATTGAGCTGAAATGCAATATAATTGTGACATAGAGCTGATCTGATGATGGCGGATAGTTTTTTTTTTTTTTGATATTAAACTTTTTAGTTAATTTTATTAACAAATAATAAAAGCTTGTTAAAAAAAATGTTTTTTCCTCTTAAGTCTTGTTACTAATACATATATTTGGGGTATTCACAAGGGCGTCTTAAGTGTCCTAAGTGACATAACGTCTTAACATTTTAACATAGTTTAAAAAAAATTGTTGTTGGGGCTCAAACAAAAAGGTCATAAAGTAATAAGACTTTCTCAGCTATGTTTATTAGTTGTCATAACTACATGTAGAAATGCGTGAGAGTTTACCAAAGGAATTAAGAGAGAGAGAGAAAGAGTAAGCAATGTACAAAGGTGCTAAACTAAAATACAAATAAGTACAATATTTATAATTGTAAATTATGAGGGGTTGTTCAGAGCAGTTATATTTTTTCGTTTTATTACTTTAAAACGTGTTAATTTATGAGTACCTTCTGAATACCCTAATTGTATTTATTTAAAACAAAAATTTTCACAGATTTTTACTAGTGTACTTTACTTGTGCACTTTTGTTAAGAAAAAACTGTTCAGAGAAACTACCAAAATGTCTTAATGAACTCGCTACGAAAAGTCTGACTTCAGAAAAAGTCGAGACATTTGGTTTGGGGGGAACTTCCAAAATTTATCAACAATTTTGAAAATTATTTCACTTATTTTTTAGCGTTCACTTTGGGCGTTACTTCATATAGCCCAAAAAGCTGAGGGCATAAGATAACATTCGTACAGCCAAAAGACCGTTCACATGAGACATTTTGGTGTTCAATAATTAACTTCATGTTTTTTTTTTAATTTAAAATATGAGAAAGAACAAACTGCAGAGGCTGTTTCTCTTCATATAGTCGGTTGTTGATTGATTTTCTAACATATCTTGAACATTTTATGCTCCTATCTGTCGGACTTTATTAAACTATGACTTTATTTTAATGTCTACAGAAATCTATTTCGAAAAGTCCAACTAAATCAAATACATTTCCTTAAAATAAAATCTAAAAATAACAAAAATTTAATATATCTAGAAAATATATCCGAATATATCTAGAAAAGATGTGATATCTTCTAAACGGCTGGTCCCATTTTCATAGTTAAAAACTCTCTCGATCAAGTCACCTTTCAAACAGAAAAAACTAAATCTAAATCGATCCAGACGTTTGGCATGTACGTGGACACGGACAGACACACAGATACACAGACACACGCTTCAAAATTATAGCACCCCTTTTTTAGTCAGGGGTTAAAAAGGGTTTCAAATGCATTATTAAATGTCTCAACTGAAGAATATATTCGACAATTAATTTAATGATCACCATATCTTACATATCTCATGAGAATAGTATGTTTACAGAAATGAGCAGAATAAATTTTTACATAATACAATAGTTTGCGTAGCCTGAGATCATTTTTTTTTGAACAATTTCTTACGGAAGTTTTTCAACTCAAGGCTGGATTATAAAATAAAGCTTAAGAGAAAATAAAAACCTTAAGTCTGTATTAAAACAATCCTTCCTTAACTCTACATATGTGGTTGGGTCAAAAAGTCCATGAGTTTTTAATTTAATATCTTTTTTTTGCATAGAAAATCATTTTGTTTCTCAACGTACTCTGTCTTTAACTTTATATATTTTATCCAATGTTTCTTTAATTGTTTATCCTTTCAAAAAAAAAACCAGATTTTTCGAGATCATGAAAATAGGAATTTCTTTGTAAGATGATGTCATCTTTGGAGTTAAATCAATTTCCGCTGAGCCATTTCTTCAAACTGTGGAACAAGAAATAGCTACTTAGGATGAAGTCTGATGAACAGGGTAAATAAGGGAGCAAGTTGTAGCCCAATTCACCGATTGTTTCATGAGAACTTCATATACATACTTGCATGTGCATCTTCGCATTGTACTGATGAAAAATAAATTTATTTTCTTAACCAAATGCGACATTTTTTCGTTCAAATCCTTATAAAATTGACACAATAATAATTTGGCTTAATATTCTTGATTTATTGTATTACGCTTCGAAGGTAGTAAACATAGATTATACCGCGTGAATGCCAAAAAAAAGGTCGCCATGGCTTTATTTTATTATTCCTTTTTTAGTAGGACCATCACGTAGGGGATAACCCCTACTCATGCAATGCATTGTGCTAGAACTAGGAAAATCGGTTATTGAGAGAAGGATAGACAAACACAACTACCGTCTGTGGACATTCGATTTAAACTTTCCCAGGTTGAAAGTGACAGGAAAGACTTCCGCAACTAGTTTTTTAACATACGAACAGTACGGCTAAAAAAGAAATTCTCTCTGTAGTGCGTAGTACGATATATTTAACCGATCGACCACAAAAGGATGTGCCCTGAATGAAGCACATGTTATGCGTAAAAATGGTCGGGTTTCAGGAACAAGTTCCCTAATTTCATTAGAACACATTCCATTGTAGTAAGGATAGAACAAGGAAGTACACCCCACATTGCCTCAATGCCCTAATGAGCTAATAAAGGGTTTATTTGACCCTCTTTGGGCGTTTATGAAATAAACAAGGACTGTAAACTTACATATTTTACTTACTTCTAAAAAGAATAATAACCATTTAATGGCTAGGCCAATTTGACCACTTTTGTAAGCTGATTCGCCAATTATTTCCATACAACTTTCGTCGAATAGATTACTTGATGCTCTCTCCTCATTTTCATAGCAATTCTGTGGTATAGCTTTGCCCATTACAATGTAGTCCTGAGAGCCATTTTTGCCGCAACAATGATACTATTATGAATAGCAAGTTAAAAGTAAATATTTATTATAAAATAAATTCAAATATGTATTTAACATACCTTCTTTTCCATATCGGTAATTTCTTGTGAATTTAAGGTATAATTTTTCCATAAACTATTAAAGTTATTGCGGGCATTCTCTGCATAGTCTGTGGAATGGGCAGCGACAATAATATAAATTTGGAATGCCAGTAAAAATATCATACACATGGCATACTACATACGAGATTTAGTGGCCATGAAATAGAAATAAGTATGGAATTTATTTACGCACATTTGATAGCAACAACATCACTTACACTCCATACAAGACTTGACGAATGACGACAAGCCCCAACACAACCCAAGAATGAGGTGAGTATAACGAAGGAACCAATAAATATTTGTACCACAATGGCAGCATGTTCAAATGTACCTGGCGTTGATGTGTTCAATTCATATACGGAAAGTGCTATTAACCCAATACCTAGTAACTAGTATATAAAACATAAGACATTCATTTACTTATGCATAGTATATTAAATACACATATGTATGTATGTACGTGTGTATGTATGTATGTATTTTGTGTGTGGTTTGTGTAGTACTAAAACCGAACAAAAGATTCTTGACGTATACGCGTTGTTAAAATAATTAAAAAAATACATATTTTAATTACTCATACGCACCGACAACACTGAGTTTAGAAATGTTAATAAAACTTTATAAAATGACAATTGGCAACTCATAGTATGACAAAGTTTATTAATTGCTTAACTATTAAAAATAAATAAGTTAATATTTTTTAATAAGTTCTTTCTTTAATTTATTAAATAATTTATATTTTCTTTATTCAAGTATTATTGCAATAGCCACCACTTGTTTTCTTCACAGCCAACAACAAACTAACACTCTTCCGTCTTTCATTACATGCTTCACTCAATTTTACTCACCAATACTACTAAATGTTTCGATTGTTGTTTTTTTCTGTTGTTGCTGTGAAATTCCTGTTTTTATATTTATGCATTTCTATAGCGGCTCTTTGTATTGTCTAACGGTTTTTATTTTATTGTTATTAAAGTTAGTCGCTCTATTTTTCTTTATGTTTTTATTGTAATCGTTGTTGTTGTTGTTGTTGTGTGCCTTAATGTCTTTGGTTTTGTTTAGCTTTCAGTTAGTATGTTTAAGTATTCACGCTTGTGTCGATTTGAACAGCAGGCATGGATAATAAAGTGAGTTCTTATTTGTGAAGTAGTCGTATATTATTGCTTTAGACATTCACATAAGACTAATAAAATTAAATAATAAAGGACTAATTTATGAAAGTGCCTGACTGCACAGAAAAATATCGGTATTTTCCCCAGCTAATAAAGTCTAAGTTTAATTTTTCTTCTCTTCTTTAAAAACTCACATTAATTAATAAAAATATTTTATTCAATAAGGGCCAATTTCACCAACTCTTTTCATTAATTTTTGTATGGAAAAATGACTTTTAAATATTAAGTGATATTTAAATAAGTTGGTGAAATTGGCCCTAAGAATTGAAATTACTGAACTTAAGCCTGACTAAAAATTATTTCTGATTAAAATTTTATTTATTTTAGTATGAGTTAACCATAATCAAATAGGAACATACTATGATTGAATTATATGGTTACAGTCAAATCATATTATTGTCAATAGAAAAGCAAACTTTAAATAATATTATTATCAGAGTTAATAATAATATTATCTACAAAACAATGAACTTTGTTACACATAATCTTGTTATTGTAAATATGACAACACTATTGTTAGATGTGACTAAAATATAATTGAAACTAATCATACCATGTCCTAATATAATATCATTAAATACGACCACAGTGTTATATAATACCTAATAATATTTTGTTTTTAATCATATGTTTATTGGTAGATCTTTTGGTTAAAACAGCTGTTCGTTAATTTCGAAATAAAAATAAATTAATATTGTTGAAATAAAGTGTGTGTATACACGAAATACAGATATGTCTTTATAAAGAGATATACATATGTATAAATATTTTTATTGATCTACCCTTTTTTTATTTTATTTATTTATTTATTTAACACCACGAGTGCACTACCGATATCTTAAAAACGAAATACTGAACGGACAGAAGAAGTTTATGAATTTTTTTTATTCTTTTAATTAATAAAGTATGGTTTAAATAACATTATATTGTTATTTACATCATATTATTTTTACAAAATAATACAAAATATATTGTAGTCGTAAATTTGTAACAAAACTATATTGTTAAAATCTAACCATATCGCACTTTCTATGAATATAATAATGTAATTATTAAATTTCAACATTACTTCGTTTATCGTAACGAAATTAATGTTTAAAATAACAATAACTATTTTTCAACGACCACACATTTTTTTCAGAGAACATAATGTCGTTTATTAAACCATTATACAACCATATATTTTCCATGCGTGTATTATTTATTTTGTTGATTAAAATTTAATTTTTTGCCATCTAATTTAACTTCCAATGTTCCATTAATTACGGACTTTAGTTTCAATAAAAAATCGGTTTTACTATTTGTCACGGACTCTGCCCGGAGTAGACACTGAAGGAACATTATGAATGTATAAAAGTTTATTCGGATGTGACAGGCAACGATTTTTATTTGAAAATCGAGGTCAATATCTTGTTGTTTATTGCAATACAAATTAGAAATAAAAATCTTGTCTTATATATCCAAAATAGTGCACATTGAATGCGCATAAAATACTTTTTTCAGAGCATATTTCTGGTTTTCCTTTTTATTATTTTATAAATCATTTATAAAACATGTATTTTTTTATGAATAGGGCAGTACATATAAACTTTTATTATTGAATTTCAATGAAATTTAAATAAATGTAAACGAGTTTCTTCATACATAATGTAGTTTTAACCCACTTTTAAGTCCTTGCTTAATTTTGTATCATAAAAATTCTGAATGTCCTAATTTTAAAATCAAATCTGAAGTGGTAAATCAATGTCCTAAAAAACGTTGAATTTCAGCAACATGTCACAGATCACTTACAAAGTGATATAATCACACTTGAAAGCTAATACTACCATATTAAAATGATCGAAAATAAGGTTAATTTTACATTTATTCGGCAATGATTTTATTTCATACGTGGTTCATGTTAATTCAACCTGTTTAACAATAACCTTAAATGAAAATTTTTCATCTTTAAATAACTATATGATATTTTGATTTAATATCCCAGCACAGCTAAAAGAAAATTCAAATCACGTTGAAGCAAAATTATATCACTTTTAAACAATATTAATTTGATAATGAAATAAAACGAAGAAACATGATGAATCACATTTTTTTTAAGTTGAAACAACATGAATTTAATTTAATAAAGTCATTTTATTAATTATATTACTTACTCACGTGTATGGGCTTAGGCATCAGGAAGGTATGTGTTCTAGTTAAGCTATCTTAGCCAGGATTTTAACACGAGCTCATCTCGTTGTAGTCAAAGCGCTTTCCGTTCCAATCACAACATCCTTTAGATATACAATAACTAAATACCATTTTATACTTATGATTTATTTGAAAGGGCTAAAGTTCGTATCGCTATTTTAAGCCAAATTACATGTGATAATTATTAATGAACTGATAACATCAAAGTTAGTTGTAAATATTCTGACAACACACAGCCAGCCGTTTGCGAAGGCCACTAAACCTTCATCAGCAGCGTTCTTCTGTGTTGGCCTACTGTGTGTGGTGTCAGTTGATGTAGATTTCTGCTTTATATATATGTAACTTTTATGCAAATGGAATACGTGAATTGTTCTGATTCATCGTATTTCAATTTGCTGAAAAGAATTAAATTTTAATTCAGCATAAAATTTATTTCAAATTAAAGCTATAGTCATGTTGTTTCAACAGTAAAAAATATTAAATTAAAGATATTTAATGCTATATGTTGCACTGAACATATTTCTTAGGTATAAAAAGAAAAAATTCAAGTGTTTTTGTTTTTCCTACCATCTCCTCTACTTTTATATACATAGCAACTTTATTAGAGCAAAAATTAAATAAAATTTTAATGTATGAGCCTGCACTTCGAATTATTTTGGCGCTGCTCGATTATACACAAAAGTGGCTGAAAAAGAACATTATTGACAGTAGGGTAGCCAAACCTATTGACTTATTGTAGCATCGATGCAAAATGATGTGCATTTCGTTGTTCTATCGCATAGAACTTATTTCCGAAATTCTTATCGGCCATTCCTTGAATATCAACTCTATTACAAAATAAATGTAGATAGAAAATGTATGGAATCAAATAACAATTATATGGTTCAATTGATTCGGAAATTCTGTGCCAATAAGGAAAAAGTGCTTAACTCATATTTTACTGTTTTGCAGGAGAGCACTTTTAAGCTTTTAAGTTGATTTTCACAAATTTATTTCTTTTACATTTAAATTACAATATTCTCTCTTAAACTTTATTTTTTATGCAAACATCTTTTTACACACTATAGGAAATACATTTGGGCTAAAATTTAGAAGTCTAAAAATGATAAGTCCCCAGTCATAGTGCTATAACTATCTAAAAAATCACACAAATTAATTGAGATTTTACCAGGGGTACCTTTAAATATGCAGATTACGGAAGTACCATTAACTCAAAATCAGCTTATCTGGACTTAAGCACTTTTTCATATTTGCCACAGATTTTTTATGAAACATATTTATTATTTTAAATAAACTGTAGGCTCAAGTGGTTTTTAAATTTTATATATATTTTTTGCTTTGGTAATTTTAAAAAGGACCTCAAAAAGGATAATATCTAGCAGTAACATTTCCATCCATGATTGACATTAATTATGTTAAAATTTTGTAATGGAATAGTGTGTCATATTATGATGTCATGGGTTGAGCTTTCCATCTTTATCATTCCTTTCTTTCTATTGAATATAAAAATATGCACACATTCCTTCATAATAAAGTTTAAGGCTTCAATTTCACTCTTTTAAACTGTTTAAACGTGCTGTGAGAGTGTTTTATGTGTGTATGTGTGAAAAACAATAAGCAAGTGTGTGTACAGATAACTTGCCCACATGACAAAATATTTGGATTGTTATGCTATAATCTTTTGCTTTGGTATGAAATATTATGAAAATCCAGGGAATAATTTGAATAATTTTTAGTTAACTTCCAATTCTCTGTTAGGAGAAGCACCAAATTTTTCAATTTATTATTCAAAAGATTACTGAGGATGTCGCATGGCCGAAACTAAAATGTTAGTCATAAAAAATATGACGTGGGATAACGCAAAATCGTTCGGAAGAAATATCCATATATCACTCAATTTACAACCTATTTTCTGACTTGCTAGAAATATGTTTATATAGAAGTTGCCAATAAAATTTATACACAATACAATTCATACAAAAGCTTGTGAATTGGACAAATGTTTTACTTTATATTTAATTCATTTATGTATGTTTGCAATTAATCACTCAAACTCACTTGATGAACTCTACATACGGAGAGTGTTTTGCTGGAAATATAAAATTATGTAAGAGAAAGGATGTTTGGGAGGATAAGTGTTTCGCATAAGAAAACTAATTATCTGATTAACTGGTAAAGTAACTACAAGCATATGGGTGAACTTTTTTGCTTAAGATTCAATTACAATAAAAGCTAAATACAGTCTCTATTGCTTACTTCTATTTTCGAGAAGAAATTTTGCTACACAGTGGAAGACAGTTCTTCCATACCGCCTAAATGAAGCCGTACTTAGCATATCGTTGGTCACAAGTAAAAAGGCCCTAACTCAAAGAATTGTAATCTTACAAGAGAAGGTAAAAACGTAATAATCAACAGTACAATTGCTTTGTAAAACTGATTGTAAAAGTTTTATTTTTTACACTATTGCAATAATATAATAATAATATTGTGACGAGGTGTATTTGTGTGAAATGTATTGGAAGCACTAAAGAGGTAAATTTCTACTTGTGATCATCGATTTGTATGTTTATACATATAAACATGCATTTACATACTTAAGGTAATTTTTCTTCGCTGCAGTCACCATTTGAACTTTTTTAATTCCCATCACTGTTTTGTGAACAGCTGTTCCTTTTTCATATTAAAACAACGAAACAAAGTAAGGCGTACGCACGTTTTTAAATAATCTATACGTGCACAAACTTTCTAACAGTACGGTACAGCAACAGCAACGTTCGGCTAACCCAGTCTTAAGTTTACGAGTAAAAAATATTGGGCAAACTTATCAGATTTGTTTAAATAAATTTCTATAAAATTTTTGACATTTTAATTACGAGAGTGTAAAAATGCTCAATTGCTCAGTTTGCGAGACTTTTGAACATTCTCATGAAAACCCTTATTAATTAACACAAACAATTCATTTGCGCTAGAAAATTAAAATTAAGTATATTCCAAGCTTGAAGGATGACAACAAAAGTAAATTTTGCAGTTACTCGTCGGTTTCGGGTAATAGGCGAGCACGCTTATTAAAATTAGGATTCTAAATGTAAAAATTCGTACAAAAAAAATCGTTTTGATCAGTTGTTGGAACCGTGTTATTTCAAAGACTGCTTAAAAAAACAGTGGAGTGTAGTATGTAAAAACCTCCCTACTAAAACGAAAATAAATATTTTTTAAAATGCTCAACTTTTTGAGCATTTTAAAAAATTACTTGAAATATTTTTGCAAATAAAATTATAGAAAACACACTGAAAGCAGTGCTAAAACACTAACTTGGCAACGCTGCTCTCGCTAATGCTTGTTTGTTTGCATGTGCATCTACATTAAAATGTCCTTAAATTTCTGTAAGCAACTAGTTGTTGTTGGACAACATTTAAATTCTTCTGTTTGGTTTGCTTAAAATAGTTGAACTGATAATTTATTCAATGAAACTAATTTTTTTAGGCTTTAGGTCATTAAATTTCTTTATATTTTTATTTTTATATCGATATTTCGTTAACATTTGGTTAACTTCTTCAGGATTATTCTTGTTTTTATATCTTGATAATTAGTTTTCGTCTTTTTTCTTTTTGTAATAAATTTACAGATGTGGAAATAAAGAAAAATTCAGTAAAGTGTGACTTTGACCCGCGCACGAAGGGTTCCGAACGGACACGAGATATGTAATTCAAATAAATATAAACTATAGTTTTGGCATTTTTTTCGTTTTTGGGTTTGTTCGGTTTTAAGCTTTTTTATAGTTTTGGGGTTTTTTTGAATTTATTAGCGCTTTCTGAGTTTTGGCACTTTTATTCCCGTTTTGGCGATTTTGTTGGTTTTTGAAGTTTTTTTATTTTGGCGATTTTTTTAATTTTGGCGATTTTTTTAATTTTAGCGTTTTTTTTCGTTTTAGCGATTTTTTTTCATTTTGGCGACTTTTTTTCATTTTGGCGATTATTTTCATTTTGGCGATTTTTTTTCGTTTTGGCGATTTTTTTCATTTTGGCGATTTTTTTTTCCAAATAATCAATTATATTGGTTTTTGCGCATTTTTCGCGTTTTGTCGATTTTTTTCGGTTTTTGGCGTTTATTTTTCATTTTGGCGATTTTTTCGAATTTGGCGATTTATTTTAGTGCTAGAATTTTTATTTAATTTTGTCGATTTTTTTCGTTTTGGAGATCTTTTTAAAATTGTTGGCGATTTTTTTTCAGGTTTTGGCGATTTGTTTTCGGTTTGGCGATTTTATAATTTTCGGATTTTTTAGTTTTACCGTTTTTGAAAATTTCAAGAGTTTACCTCTTATGGTTTTCAAGATATAGCAAATTGTCAAATTACATAGTCGAAATTGCATTAACTGATGGACCACCCTTTAATTTAAATTTTTTAATATTTTAATGTTATTTGTTGTAGTCTTTATAAAAATACACTAATTTTACAAATTTCAGGTGTCAATATACATATGTACATACAATTGTATGTACATATATTACATGAGATTTTAACATTCTTCGTCGCTCGTTTTGGAGCACCCTTTCATTTCTAATTCTCATGTTTTTGTTGTTATAGTGGCCAAATTTCTACATACTCTGTTCAAATTTCAGGTCCGTAGCTCTTACGGTTCCTGAGAAAATAACGTGTGACGGACAGACGGACAGCGTAGCGAAAACAATAGGGTCTTTTTTCACCTTTGGTGTACGGAACCCTAAAAAGTGCTAAATACATTTTTTACATCACTAATTTTTCAATTCGATTTTCAGAAATTTATATCTTAGGCGGTCGTATGAAATTTGATGTAAACTTCTGCTTTATTTAGGCAAATATCATTCTACACTCTATAACTATTATATTAAATTTGAAACATACCAAAGTATAAGTATATTAATCCCTATGAGATTGTAAGTCGAAAAATGATAAGCAAAATGTGACTGGGCTATAAAATAATTAATAAATAATTAATATTTTTCCAAGGGCTACTTTTGACTGTAAAGATTAAAGAGGTGTCGTGTCGTTAACTCAAAATTAGCTTATCTTGACTTAAGCACTTTTCCCTTTTTTTCACAGAATTAATAAAACTTGAAAATTCAATACAGCAAGTAAAATCGAAATTTCTAAAATGTCTTAAACAGCACAAAATTATGAGGGCATAAATAGAACCAAAATTAAGACCAATGATTGTGTAAGACGTCGTGCCATGCCTGCAAAAAAAAAAGCTTAAGCGACATAATTTTCGAACATCATTTGTTGACAAAAACCTACAGCCTAACGTATAAGAAAAAATTGGCCTGAAGTAAGCTTAAGTGGTACAATTGAACAACTTGAAGACTTTTGAAATAAAACTACCCATTAAAGCCACGCCATGATTTAATTGTGTGTTATAAATAAATTATGCTCTAATTTTTAACGTCAAATTTTGGGGATAATTTTGTTAAAAAGTTGAAAAATATAAAATAAATAAAATAAATATAAACTTTTACATAAAAGAGCGTTTTAAATGTCAAATATTTGTTTAAAAGATATAGAGCAGTCTTTATAAAGAATTTATAGTATTATATTAAAATATATTTTCATTACGTACACTGAAGCTGGTGCACGACAATTGGGTACCAATCTCCATCTCATGCCAATTATTATGGGTGGAGATTTTAATACAAATTTTGCAAACCCACAGTCGCAAGCTTTATCAAAATTTTTATTTGACGTTTTCCACTTGCATATGAGCTTTTCTTCATAAACCCCCACAACTAATAATTCCACTACTATAGATGCAGTTTTCCATAGATTTTTAAATACAGTACAGTAAAAAATTTATACATATATCTTATTTTAGTTACCATAAGCCAATATTAAAAAAACAATTTCATTCCTAGATGTTTACGCATCTCCCCTGTGATTGGACTCACATTGCCTTTTTTCTTTAAAAAATCTCAAAAAAACTCTAAAAGAAATTCCAGAAACTTTTTTAAGGCCAAAAGACAATAAGAAACTCTTCAATATTAGAAGTAGCACAACTACAAATGAACAAACCAAAATTAATAAATTAATATGTGAAAAAAGTAACTCAATTTATAAAAAAAATTCCTACAAAATTAGTGTATTTTTTTAAACAACACATAAATAATTTCATTTTCATAGTCAATGAAGGGTATATAAAATTGTGTTTAGACAAACATAGCACTCACTCTTAATTATTTTAATTAGATATTACTTAGGCATCCCCCTCATAAATGCCTGTATCATAAAATTTGTCTACGCAATTTCCCAAACGTATGTAGATACATACGGTTTCTTCGCATTTGTTATTGCGTCTCTATTCTTCTACGTTTTTTTATGACTTTAGCCGCTATTAATCCAAACAAATTGTTTTGTTTAAAGAAAACAAAGCTAAAGTATACTATAAAATTACTTAACGGAAAGTTTCGTGTAAAGAGTGTTTGTTTGTAAACATATCGCTGGTTGACCTGCAGAAATATTATTACCCAGCTAAAAAAATTGTATATGGTCCATACATCTTTAATATATCAATATATATAACTATATATGAATATGTATGAATTCATGTATGGAAATATATGGGATTATACATGGCAAAACTATTATATATGAACATATATGGACTAATATATGAAATGTATTATAACATATGAGCTTATATATGAAAATTTAATTATGAAGCTCTTCATATGTGGATCCATATACATATATATATAATATTTTATATATGGAGCCATATAAGAATGTATGCAGCAATGATATCTCACATAAGATCGCTTTTGCAATCAAAAAAAGCGTGGAATTTTATCACTGCTGGATTGGAAATCCATTAGAAAATACATACGTTATGCAAAGTTTATATGCGTACCCTCAACGTTTAAAAAAGAAAAACTTTTTGTTACAAAAAAACCATTCTTGTATGATTTTATACATTGTGGCCCCATTTAATATATCAAATAATCAAAAGGATAATCCAGTCATTAATTTTATAGAAAATAACAAAATTTCTCTAGATAAGAAACACAGTTCATATTACTGTATTGAAAACTATTGTTAAAGGGATTATTTTTTCTTTTATAATTAATTGCATTAGTTCGTAAATGTTATGTACGAATATGATTTATGTGTTTTTTAAATAATTGATTCACCGTTTGATGAATGAAATGACTTTTAGTTCGTTTTGAATTATTTGCCCAAACAAATGTTTCATTAAATACAACCTCTCTCTCAAGTCTAAAAAAAATTAATTTTAGTAATTTAATTTATATCACAGCAGTACGCTTTTCTGAATCAAGAGTGTATGAGTATGAATTTTGCATACTGTGGAGGGAATTTGCACATATATGTATGAAAATGTATGAATATATATAATCATATATGTCCATATACCCTCATTTTTCGGATCCAAACCATATATGGGATATCATATATGCTCCATACATATTTTTTCAGCTGGGTATGCACGATTTTGAATTAAACAGGAAATTAAAAAAGATGTTATAAGTGGTACATCATTGGCGTAGTTTAAAATTTTTCTAGAATGTGATGGAGCGAGGGAGGGATGGTGATTTTCGAGAGTAGTTTAAAATAAATAGTTACATGCAATTTTCAATAATTCCAAAAAGGCAGGCGAGGGGGCAACAGCAATTCTTGGAAGGCATTGCCTCGACCCGTGGTACATTGGACCCACAAAAGTCCAATATAGAATCAAACAAAAAAAAAACAGTAAACAAATTGTAATGATTGGTACTTATTTATCTAATTGTTTCAAAACTATAACAACAATTTCAACGTATTGAATAAAATAAGCACTTATTTATATAAATATGTAAAAGTATTTTATATAAATAAGTTAAAGCACTGATGTCCAAACTGGCACCATAGTGCCTGACATCAATCGGCTTATTATACAAATGAATACACATACGCGAATAATTTTCTCTTGGTGTTCTCTCAGTGACCACTTATGCTTTAAAGTCGTGGTCGGCAACCTATACCATTGTATTTAACATTTGTGTTACTTAAACTCTCACCACGAGCCGGTGTTGCGAGTGAAATTTCGTCTCATTTCCCTAATTTTAAATTTTAAATCTCCAAAGACAAAATTGATTTTATTATGATCATAAGAAACACTCAAGTCTTGTTTATAATGAAAGGCATCTTTTCTTAGTGCTATCCTAATGCAATGGTGAGTAAAAACATGATTTTGTAGGAAATTTTCTTAAAATAAATTAAATATATGCTTGAAAATGCGTTTTCATGTCATGTTTTTACGAGCGTGACAAAGCACGTTGTCAAATCAAACATTATGGTTTGTCAAAATAATTTTCTGAAAAAAAAAATAAAAAAATTCTGTAAATTATCATCATACATATTTTCTTATTGCGGCAACGCTGATTCTTAACACTATGCGATACACACAACTTGTCTGCTTGAATGTTTAGGATAGATTGATTAATGTTGTTTATTTCTCACCAATGCGTCTCAATACATACGTAATAAAAGAGTTTATTAAAAGGTGCGGCAGCTTAATTTGCAGACCACGGCTTTAAAGCAAAGTCAGGCAAACACAGACATATGTATATATTATGAAAGAGAGTAAAATACATGCTTGTACGAATATATTTACCCTCATACCTAAATAAGAGCGGCAAGAGTAACTAAACTTAAGAACAATGCTAATTTTGATCTTTATTATAGTACTCCAAAGCATGAGGCGGCCCGTGGGCACTTTGTTATGCTCTTTTTTACACGTAACCCTCATACCTAAACAAGAGCGGCAAGCGTTGCGTTAGCATCAGGGTACGTATTTTCAGTTCAATGAAATAATATTTGCACATTTAAATGTACTGAAAATGCGTACCCTGCTACAAACGTGACTCTTGCCGCTCTTATTTAGGTATGAGGGTTACGTGTAAAAAAGAGCATAACAAAGTGACCACGGGCTGCCTCATGCTTTGGAGTACTAGATTAAAGAACAAAATTTGCCTTGTTCTTAAGTTTAGTTACTAAAAACAATTATCGTAGTCAAATTCGAGACACAATACTCATACTATGGCCCATTACAAGGCTGTTCACCGAAAGAAACACCAGAGAAACGTATACGCATTCATTTATATAAGAAGCTGATTGATGTTCGGCACTCTGGCGCTACTTTGGGCAGCTCAGGCCCATTATTCGTCGAGAAAATAAGCTTTGAAACTAAATAAGATTCTTAATTTAATTTTCAACAAAGTAACTCTGATTTTGCGTTTAACTGACTTAAATTTTTATCAAACAATTTATATACTTAGTAGGCAAATAGTAAACTATTAATTTTTGGATATTCAAAGCTAAAAAATAACACATTATTCTAATCCTATTACTGTACTTTTTTTAAGGTAGATTTGTAAGGGGTGCCTCATATTTTCTAAACTTTACCTAATTTTTGTGGTTTTCGTAAATAACAGCTCATGTTTTTCTAACAAAAACATATTTTTCTAATTTATTTGAAAAAAAAGGTAAAAATTGTATTGTTGTTTTAGAAAACAATTATACACTCACCAAACTTTATTAATACCAAGTGACCTTATCATTACATCAACATACATACAAATTTGTTGTCGTATTATTTTTATTTGTATGTTGACAGTTCGGGTTAGGATTGTATGCCTTTTTATATGGAGTTAGACGAATAGGGTAAAGTCAGCTGACGATCAGCTGCGCTGTTAAGGCCACACTTTGGTACACACGTCCATACTTTTCAAAATTGTCTAAGACTTTTTTAAAAAGCATTTAATTAAAACATCATAAACTCGAAATGAGAAATATATAACATTGTTGTTATTCATACATCTTTTACTATTTGATATCATGACTCTCGGAATAATTTTTGGCAAATATTTTGATCTGGGGTCTAATTATTGCTTTCGATAACGAGCTGACTCGATCACTTTTTTCAGTTTGAGATTATAGCATGTGATATTCAACCATATTATTACATTGTTGGGTAGGGAATGCGTAATCGAATCATCGTTATCGAAAGCGATGGTTAGACCTCCGGTTTTCTATTTCTTTTAATTCTAGTAATCAAAGCTTTTCTGGGAAGTTTGAACAGAAGCTTAAAACGAAATAAAATTAATACGTATTGGCAAGTAAAAAACAAAATAAATATCAAAAATTAAAAAAAAAACACGTTTTTGAAAAGTAAAAACGTAACAATATGGTGCCAATAAGTCCGATTCTTGTTTACAATATTGCTGTTAGTTACCTTGGCCTTGGTGATTTGATTTGATTTGGTGATACAATGCAAGATATGAATTTAAATTTCAAGTAACGATAAGTAAGTACATACATACATATATATGTACACAGTTTGTGGTGTTTATACATATATGTACATACAAGTAAAACTTAAAACTTCACTATTTAATAGTACGCATGTATGGTAGGAGAAAATCAGTGTGTCAAATTTTTTATAGCTTTTGAAAGTGTATGTATGTATGTATATTGTATTTATGTTAAATTAACACTACAACAGAATAAAATTTTTTTGGAGGTTCATTGTGTTTTAAAGCTGTGTGACTCATAAAATAATTTCACAATTTTTACCAGACAAACAACTCCCAAATAAATCTTTTAATAATTTAATTTTAATTTTAATTAAAGTAATAAGAATTTATGATTTCTGTTAATTAACTTGTATCTGCGCAATTACTTTGCAAATATAATTTTCACTACTTTATTTCTCTGAGCATCATGGTTTTTGAAAAAAAAGTTAATCCCCCTTATTGTGAATGGCGTCGTCGACGTCACATCAAGACGAATGAAAATGAAAATTGTTATTAGTCCGTTCTTTGTCGGCAACAATTGACAACTATTAACATGCTTCATTAATTTGCAAACCCGTAGGAATTAGTAAGTCCTAATTTACACTATGCAAGTCTTATTTCTAAGCTGATTAGTTTGTTAGGAGAATGAGTGATGTGGTGTGGGGGGGGGGGGAGGGGGGACAGCTTAGCAATAAGGCTTTTATTGTGTAAACTAGGACTAAGAGATTTATTGAGATTGGGAATGTTTTCATAAGCGCACAAAGTGACTGTATGAAGGTTTAATATTTCGCAAATCTGTGTTTAATTTCTGTTTTCGTTTAATCAAGGCGAATAGCATGCAAATGCCTTAGTAAATCAAGGATAAATTATTTATTCGCTAAATTAAACAGAATGTGAGGAAGTGATTCTTGAGAAGTACTTACTTTTTTTATTTGGCAACATATTCACGTAATCTATTAAATCTAAAAGAATCATTCTCCTCATTTATCAACTTGTACATTATTTTTTTAAGTTTTATGTAATGTGATTTGTAAGCGAGTAATAAAATTTGGCAATCAGAAAAGTAAGTCATTATATAGCAAGTAGTTTTGATGGCAATGTATAATTTTTTGCTAAGTAATTCAATTCAGTACTCGTACAGAACTCTCTCAGACAAAGTGTAAAAGTTTAACGAATTTCTTCAGACAATCAATTCATCATAAACATTTTTGGGTCTTTTTTGATCAACTTAGGATACGAATTTGGCACCATTATTAAATTTTTTTTAATGCAATATGTTAATAATATTAAGTATAGTTTTATATATAATATTACTTTATAAACCATGTAATGATTCTTTGGGGCTGAATTAAAACAAACGTGTGCAGAAAAGTGAAATAATTTCCATAATACATTTTGGAAGTTATTGCATTATGAACTTAACTTAATAAATTTTTTAAATTCAGTATAATTTTTTTTATTACTTTTGTGTGGCAATAATTAAGAAGTGCTTAAGTCATATTTTACTGTTTTTCCAAAGAGCACTTTTAAGCTTTGAATTAAATTTCCAGAAGTTAAATTGGAAAAATTTCGTTCTATATACCAAAAATAGTATATTCATCTTGAAATATGCTAAGGTGAAAGCTAAATTAAGTTATTATTCCATATGAGATTTCGCACAAGGGTACTTTGAATGTGTCATTAACTCAAAAAAATTACCTTATCTGGACTTATGCACTTTTTGGCACAGATTTCATCGGCGAAGAAATTTGGGATTTCTACACATATTTTTCTATTTTGCACTTATTTTGCTCTCCAACAGACGAGAATTTTTTTATTGTCTGCGATAAACTTGCACAGCGTGACCGTTTGACCGACTAAAGTGGCAAATTGCCACTTTTTCGACTGCCTTGCCACTTTTTCGAGTGCTTTGCCACTTTTTGTCTCCATTTTTTTAGAGTGAATTGTATAAAAATACATTAAAAATAAAAAGTTAAGTGTAGTTTTCTCGTTTTTTTTAATTTTGCCCCTTTTTTTTGATAAATCCCCTTTTTGTTGCCACTTTTTGAAAAATGTTATCGGTCACCCTGAACTTGCAGTTTTAATTTTTTTTTAATTTGATAACACTGTGCAACAGTTAAAAATCCCCATGATCCTGACAGTATAGGTTCAATAGTACTACTAAGTGTAGTAAAGCCCTATACCCAGCTTGGCAATTTTGCTGAACAATTTTTTTATGGGGCTCCAAAGATTTCGAAAATCAGTGCACCCTCGCAAAATGGTACCATCAGTTTTTGTCCAATAACTTATTCAGACTTACTGATAGCTCTTAGATATAGATAAAACTATAATGTAGCTTAAAGTCTACCAACCAAATCTTAATAAATTCTTCTGCCAAAAAAGTTATTTTTCCTGCACTTTTTTGTGCAAGAATTAAAGAAATTTTTTTTCAGATTTTTCAAAATAACTTAAAGGGTCTCCAAAATTTTTGCTAACAGTATTTGGCAAAGTTGTACCTAGGGTTAAGTTGAACAACTTTTGTGAACATATAAATATAATCTGAATGTGTCTCGGCATCCTAAATATTTCATTAAGCCCACTTTGCAGTTTAATAATTTTCGTTTTTTACTACTTAGACTATATTTTTTTGAATTTTATTAGTATTTACTATTTTGAGGTTTTGTTGTTGCTTTACCAAATATTCTTAGTGATAAATTATTAGTCCTTTTAAGTTATGCTGAAGAAAGGGGGAAACAATTTATTCCGTCTATTTTTTCAAAAAAAAAAAAATAAAAAAATGCTGAAACTCATAGAGAAGTGTGCCTGTGATTATATGAATTTAAAAAAATTTAAATTTACTTGGCAATCACTGTTCACCTGGTTATCACAGTTTCAGAAGGCTGGAATAACTAAAATAAAACTGTAGAATGCCACAACAAGTAACATAAGACCACTGCAATAATACTTACATGCATGTACCGATGGTACATCGAATAAGTAAAAATAATTAATGTGATGATCGTAAAAAGATAAGTAAGACTAGTTAAACATACTAAGGTAGAGTAAAATAATTTCGTGCTAACCTAAATAGAAAAATGAAAAATTGGAAAAAACAGAAAATTAATAGTGATACTTATAAATGTGTTTACCAAAGGTAAATCAATTGTATACACAACAATCCTTTCTCATATTCCGTTTCATTGTAAATTTAAGTTAAATAGCTGATGTTAATAAGAATCTCTACCCAAGTAGATAGACTAGGGTGCTGATGAAGTGCGTGGCTGCACAGAAAAGTATCGGTATTTCCCCCAGCTTAAAGTCTAAGTTTAATTTTTCTTCTCTTCTTTAGAAACTCACATTAATTAATAAAAATATTTCATTCAATAAGAATTGAAATTACTGAACTTGAGCCTGACTATGAATTATTTCTCATTTAAATTCACTACAGTTCAATTAAAAAGAATATAAAAAATTTCTCACAAAAAAATTTAGCGGCGAAAAATTAAGGAAAACTAAAATTGTTAAAGTGGTTCTTATAAGCTATTTGGGTGCTCAAACATATTTAAATTAATATTTATTAAACAACTTCGGCCTGAAGTATTTTTTCTCCTGACGTTTTTTAAAACCGGCTTCAACTTCCAAATGATATTTTTTGCATTGACTTCAGCCTGCCTCATAGATTTTCTCCTCAAATATTCATGATTTTTGTTTTTTTGAATTTTACTTCATTGGAAATTATTTTCAGTTTCAGGAGCAATTTAATTTTCTTGGAATTTATTTAATTTCCTAATGTCCTAATTCATTAGAAGTTGCTATATTCAGCCATTTGTACTTTACCCAGTTTTAAACTTTAACCCTTTCCATATGCACACAGATTTACGTTTAATATGTTTTGTGTTTTATTTACTTCTTATAATATTCTTACTAAAAGTAATAATAAATAATTTTAAAAAAATGTAATACAATAAATTGTTCAATTTATATTTATGACCATAAACAAATTTCGAACAAAGGCATGAATTCCAAAAGCGAACTTTATTTTTTAGCGATTAAATTTATGTCTTAAAAGATTAAATTTAATTTTGCACAAAAATCGTACATACATACATACATATTCGTATTTAAAAGGTGGTTTTGTTTAAACTTTACAGGTGGAGTTTTATTATTATTAGATTTAATTATCTGTTACTCTACTTAAATGTAGATGGAATTTTTTTTTTTAATAATTAAAACTGCATACGTCTTTGGGTATTGCGGAAGTTAATAACCAAGAAGGCTGTTAATAAGAAGCCGAACAGCTGATGAATCCGAACCGAAAAAAAGGAAACAAATATTTATTAATAATGTAAACTATTTATTTACAAATTTCCAACTTACCTCAAAGGCTACACAAATCCAAGAGAAAATAGCAAAGCGATACGATTCCTCTTCGTAGTATTTAACCAATTTTTCAACACAACCCTGCGTGAAAAGGTTGTGTATATCTGAACGATCCTGATCCGAGTAACAGCTTGCTGGAATTGGCTTGCTCATGAGTATATAATCATTGGCACTACTTTTGCCACAGCAGTCATGATGCCTTTGCAACTCATCCATTTCATTTGTTTCCCAGGCCTTTTTCACCACTTCGACGCCATTGTGCTCGCTGCTGTTGATGCCAACGATTGCGATTGCAATATTCAACAAGGTCAATACCAATAAGAAAACAGCGCACTTGAAAAGATCAATTAATTATTAATTAAATTCAGACACTTGAATGCTTAGTTATGAATAAATTACGAGTATATATAAGTATTAGTTCTACTTACAGACGCCGTCAGACCGACAGATTCTCTTACGGTGGCATAAATGCCCAAGAATGCAAAGACTATGCATAAAGCTAAAACAATGTAGTAGCCAATGGATATTTCGAGAGGGAAATAGTCTGGGTTGAGTGCGATCCAAATTATGCCTCCAATTGAAATTATCTGCAATTGTGTTAAGGAAAAAATTAAGTTAACGTTTTACTATAGAATTAGCAGTTTATTGAACTTTTTAGCTCAGCTGTGTTCATAGGCGTAGAAAGGCCATTCTGGGGGTGTATTGCCCCAAGAATTGCTGTTGCTACGAGTACCTAGAATTATTAATAATTGTATGTTATTATTTATTTTAATATTGCTCATAAAAATAACCAGTCATAATGCCCCCCTAGAAAAGTTGTATAGCTACGTCAATGGTTGTGCTGTATACGTAAATGTGTTGTTTTAACTTGCTTCTGTTGCAGCTGATGAAATTGATTAAGGAAAAAAGGCTATAGCAGGAAGTGCGGTAGTTAAGATTTTGGGTTATTGTACAATTATTTTTTACACTTAATATTTCTTCAAAAATAAAAAATCTGTGCGTGTATTATTTTCTTTGATTTCAAAATTTAGATGAAATCTCAAGTTTTGTAAAAAGTTTCAATCATCATGAGTTCTACATATTTATGTACATTAGGGTGGCCCTCAAACTTGGCCTTCAAGCCCATATATTCAATATAATTTTTTTAAATTTATTTTTTTGTTTAGTTTTATTTTAACTATATGTATCCCTATGAAATAGTTTAATATATATAAGCTCTTATTGTATATGCTTAAAATAAAAAATTTCCATATATATATAATTTCTTTACAAAAAAATTTTGGTATTTTGTTGGTTAGTTTCCTCATTATTTCCTAAAATATTAATTTTAGCAAAAAACTTTGTTTGAGACTAATGTTGTTGACTTGAAGAGCTAAAATATTGCCATATGTCATATTCTTGCAAGCAAAAAATTACATTGAAAAATGGGCTTGAATGCCAACTTTGAAGTCCGAACGCACCCCATAAAACGCAACTTATCGGTATGAAATTTTTTTTTGTATTTTTTTTTACGTAAAACTGAACTGATTTAGGGGGGCGAGAGTAGAAGAAATCACAAAAAGTCTCCATACAATTAAAGGGTTTCAAATAATTCGAAAAAAGCCCTAGTTTACAAAAATCGGTCACCATATTTTATTTTTAAGAACCGGTTTCCAGATTTTATTTAAAAAAATCTGGTTCGAATAATCGGTTTTTTAAAATTTATTTTATAATTAAAGCACTCGGGTGCAAAAAGCGTTATTTTTATTATTAAAGAAAAAACAGCATAACATAAAGACACAAGCTTAATGAAACAGATGTGAATAGGGAAAAAAATTATATTGAAACGAAATTGAAATTAAAAATTTAAACTGATGTCAAACAGCATTGCTATGCCATTTTAGTTGAAATAGCACACTGCAATAAACAACTTTAATTGAAAATAAAACCAAAAATCAATCCAAAATGCATTTAAGACGATTAACCTTTTGTTTAAAAATTTAATTAATTACAAAGCTTCATTGACTCAATTACACTTTTAATTGATTTAAGGTTTTATTTTTAATTAAAGTTGCTTATTGCAGGAATATTTTTTTCTAAGCAAAATATATATAAATCTCAAACGTGACTAGATCGTTTTTTAAATTTTATTTATTCGTGTCATGTGTCACGTTAATAATTGTTAAATAATAATAATTGTTATATAATTAAATAATAATTATTATAAAATAATTATTAAATAATTAAACAATAATAATGTCACGTGTCACGTGATTTTATTTATTATTTTTAAATATAAATTAAAGTGACTACATGGTTCTTGCAAAAAGCGGGATTTTGAAAAAAAAAAATACAATCAAAAGGAGAGATTTCAAAATAGATATCTTTTAGAAAGCGGAATGTAGAAAATACAGTTTTCAACTCAAAAAGAATGCCTCTAAATATTTATAAAAGGGTCTAAACATTTATAAAAGGGTCTAATTCATAAAAAAAATATTTTGGTTTTATAAAATGTTTATTAATCAAATTTCCATAGAAAATTTGTTTTATTAACCTCGTATAAAACAGAAATATTTCAACAATAATATTTGTCTATATAAATAAGCATCAAATGTCGATTGTTGGTAGTCGCATCATTTAAGAACGGCTGCACCGATTTTGCTATTTGTTTTATATTTTTCATAACCTAACTTAGGTTTTTTCGAAAAAAAAATTGGTCACGCCCATTTCTTTAAATTTATCTAAAATCGGAGAATGGCTGGGAATTTTTTAATATTCGTAGTAATTAAAAGAAATACGGTCTAATTCATAAAAAATATTTTAGGTTTATTGCTGGTTTATTTGCAAAATTTCCCATAGAGATATGACAAATAAGCGCTTAATAAACATGAAATATTTTTTATGAATAAGGCAGATAGTATTTAGGAATAGACAAGTGGGAGTGGCACCTCCATTGTTCCTATAAGCTCTTCAAAAAGAAAAGGTCGGAATAAAATAAATAAATATTATTTTTATTTTTTATTTTGCAATATCTTTGCCTCTAATGCAGCAAGAAACGTGAAATATTGTGTAAGTAATGATTTTATAATGTGCGTTGAACCTGGAAATGTGACACTTCCCATAAAGAGAAAATATTTACTTTGACATATCTAGAAAACTAATTAAGGGAGAACGTTGAAATTTTTTAGGGACAAACTCTGTTGATAATGAGCATTGTCTCTAGGAACAATTTCAAAAATGGCGTTGTGGCACTCGCAAATTTAAAATTTTTGTTAGTCTTCAAAAATAATGCCAGTTCACTGATCTGGCGAATTTGCGCACATTGTATTACAGATGGTCTATAATGAGCAATAGGTTATTAATTTTTTTAATATCTAAGCTTGGGATATCGCTTCCCATATAGAATTTTAAGATATCTTTTAAGCCTAAACAACCGAAATTTTGAAATTTTTAACTACAAAAATAATGGAACCAAAAGTGTGTCACCTCCTAAGTACATTAAATATTTATTTATTAATATCTACTACAAACACAAACTTGAAATTCCGCTGATTCTGCTAATGAAAGAAAATAACCGGATCTGGACTGGAGCCTCCCTCGGCTCTTTTTAAATAGAGAAAATGTTTCTTTGAAAAAATATCTTGGAAACTAAGGCAGTAAGAAGTTTGAAACTCTTCATGACTATTTATGTTAATAATGAGAATTGTATTCTACAAAATAATGAAGATTGAATCCCAAACGTGGCACTTCTATTACAATTGTGAGCGCAGTTACCTCTTTGGTAAGCGTTATCGGGCTTAAAAAACACTCTGTACATGTTGTATGGATACATTTTTGGGGTTTGTCAAGTCAAATAAAAATAAATTCCGACACACGTTGTTTATGACTATGAGTATGCGTCATTGTCTAAAATTTTTCATTTTCAATAACATTCTCAAACAGGGAAACGGAAGTAGTAGAACATTTTAATATGTATATTTAAATAAAAGAAATATGTTGTGCATACTTTTAGGAAAAACAAGCAATAATTATTATTATATTATTATTATTACAAAAGATGCTGATTTAATTGAATAACAAAAAGAAAACAAAAGAAGTTTTTGTGCAAGAAACTATACACAAACATAGTCACAACTTTAAAAATATACTTTGGCATAAAATGAGTTTAAAGTTTTAACTTCAACTCAATGAAGATAACAAAAATTACCCAGATAAAGTTCTGCTGAAAAAATTTAAAATAAATAAATAAAAAAAGTGAATTTATAAAAACAAGTGGGGAGTTAAATTATGAAAATAAAAGTAGATCGAGCTTTAAATAGACTAGAATTTAATTTTAATACAAGGCTTAATTGAACTATAGTTCAAGACTGAAAATAAACTTGGAAATAAATAAAATGCTTGAATTATATGGGCCTTTAAGACTTGAATTGAACTGTACTACAATTGAAGTGTTTGAGTTTTTGAAGGAAAGTTTGAATCAAGCATAATTCAAGCCTTGAAAAGCAAATGTTTGACTTGAATAATAATTATTTTACATTTGATTTCATGCAAAACTTCTTATAGGCTAAATAATAACGAAAATACGTTTTTCACTTTGCTGCTGCAATTTCCAATGAAACACATTGTTAAAATTTATATCGAGATTAAATGGCAAGAGGAACTTTTGCAGAAAGAATTCAGGAATATTGAATATCCTTTGAAATACTCTATTTTGGAATGGGAAACATCAAATAAATCTTTAAATTAATTTTATAAAAAGATTTGATTTTTATATTTATTTGGATATTGTTAAGATTTGTCTACGTTGGCCTTATTTTACTTCTCTTAATGTATAATTTTCATATTTAAATTACATACATACATTGACAATGGGAGCGAGTGATTCGTGTTATGTATTAAAAAAACAGAAATACAATAAAACAACTGCGCCTAATTTTTGTAACATATTTTTCCCCCCTAAAAAAACATACATATTATGTATGTACACATAATATATAATTTTTACTTAAACAACTTACCACTGAGTCCTTTCCATCGTTTGACCTAAATATTTTCCCAACAACAAGTATGACATCATGACATCATCATGATTTAGACTCAACGAGCGAGTACAGTTGATTAATAAAGTAATAATGAAAGCAACACGGAAAAGTCAGTTGTGTAAGAGAATTAATTCTTTGTACATAATCTTTATCATGATAAATAACATTTAATGTTTGCCTGAGAGATGACCTCAGAGTCGTTAGTAGCATTGGCTAGACACATAAAATTAAATATAAAAAACTTTTGTTCAACCTTTTACTAGTAAGAGCACCCAAAAATATAAAAAAAGGGATTTGATTGTGATTTAAGACTCCTTAAATATTTTTTTATGTTATTGTGAGGGAGTGGTACTTAGCATAGATTTGCTTTGGTGTGTTTGATTTTTTTTGTAATTTAAAAGGTAAAAAGGCTCCTTTAGATGAAACTTAGTAAAGGATATATAGACAAAGTTTCTACAAATATTTTAACAGATTTCAGCTGATTGTAATTTTATTGAAATATTTTAAGTTTTTAACGGACTTAAATAAAAGCAGGAGATTATCAATTTGTCTATATTTTTTTGGCATTGTTTGTTATAAATTATAAAAATTCTTTTTTTTTGTTTGAGAGATGGTACAGCTTCCATTTGATCCCATTGTAAAAAGGAGGCGGGAACATGCCTCCAATTTTTATTTGTTTGATTTTGTGCTATTTTACTTATTCGATTGCCACGAAACTTGCCCAACACATTGGGCTCTCGTAACGACACAATAACTAAATTGAAAAAACGGGCGGAGTCACGCCCAATAAAACTTAATATCAAATTTCACATGCTTCTGTTTGATCGAATTTTACGAAAGCTACCACACACCCTGATCTAAAAAAGCAGAATCTGGCACTACAAAGGGTGTTTTTTTGTAAAGTGACACAAATTTAAATTATGATAAAACAATGAAATACATACATTTGTAATATCAATGAAACCAGCTTTATTGAAAAGAAAATTTTATGAAATTAACGTTTAAATACATATGTTTTCTGCATTTTGTGGTCACCATGACTCGCGCGTAAAAGGCGCAATATGGAACACCAATTTTCAACAACTTTTCGCAGCATTTTCGGCCGTATTTCCAATGTTGAGTTCCAGGTGTTCAATTGCTTGTAGTTTATCGACGTAGACAAGTGACTTTACATAACTCCAAAGAAAATTATCCAATGGAGTTAATTCACACGATCTTTGTTTTTTTATTATTGTTCTTAGAATTAGTCTCTCTGAAAGACGATTATGTACGCCATAAAATGGAAGAAGTGAACGATGACTTTGACGAATAGAACAATTATTTTGATTAAAAATTTTGAACAATTTTACACCAGAGCAAAGGTGTAAGTCGATTCATAATGATATTTTAAGGCAAACTAAACAAAAAGCAACTGTCAGCTGTCAAATGGGTGCTCAAAAAAGCAGTGATGCCAAATCAAAGTTGTGGCACTATAAAAAACACGCTTTATTTTATGTACTTGTACTTAACTAATTTTTACGAAACTTGACACACTTTGAGTTCTTTAAAAGATCTAGCCTTGCATTAAGATTTATTATTATATTTCACTTTATTGATTTCTACCAAACCTGACAAATACATTGAGCTTTGCTAAATGTTTAATCATGTGTTCAAAAAAGTGACATACTAGGTCTGTCTGCGTACACATATTTTGCATCATTTTGTGCAAAATGTTGCAAAATCTTAGAAAATATTGTCTGCGTACTCCAAATCTCCTGCAGCGAGAGAGCCAAAAAGAGAATTTTTCGACAGTTGGAAGTTAGAGAACTTGCAAAATCTTACTGGAGAAATTTCTTCTTGCAATATTTTCAACTAGTTTGAACAGCTGTTTTTATTACTTTTTGAATGAAATAATTTTTGTGAAATGAAAATAGAAATTGAAATTTAACAATGGCAGAGGTAAATAGTTACAATTGTGTTGATTTTTGACGTTTATAATAAACAAAACACTTTATTTCATACTAGAAACGTCCAAATATACAGTGCGAACGTGGCGTAAAAGCAGAACCAATGATTCCAATAATGCTATTTTTCTGGCTAAAATTCTTTTGCTTTGTTATTTCAATTGTTTACACACCGATCAGCTGTTTTCTTGCAAGATTACCAAGAAAGTTGACTGAGTATTTGCTACTGGAAAAGTACGCAGACAGGCCTATTTTTATGAAACTCGTCACATGCCTTGAGCTTTAAAAGTGACGCGAAATTTGAAAATACAACTTTAACTTTTTACCATTTTTTAACTTTACAATTAAAAATTTGTGCTTGCGAGTAGGGATGGGCAAGTGAAAAAAAATTATCGATATATATCGTATCGATATTTTTAACAGTATTGATGTATATTTTTTCAAAACATCGATATTCCGATATATCGATATTTTTTGCCTACAAACAATGCCAAAAATTCCAAATCTAAAATGAATACACATACTAGCATATTCGTGACATAAAAGGCAAAAAAGTTTAAGCCACATAAATTTTAAAAAATTATTGATTTTAAGCAGATTTCCAAAAACAAAAATGTTGCTTATTAAGCCTTTAGAAAGCTTTAACAATTTTTTATAAATAAGGTTGTTAATCCTGCTTTAATGAATGCCCAGAGTTTGAACACTTCAAAGTTCATCATTGCGGAATACGAGAAATATCCACTTGGCATCTATTAAACAGCAATATTTAAGGAAATCGCGAACAACTAACTTAAAACTTAATGAACTATATGAGTGCGAAACTCCAAATTGATGTTTACATCAAAAAAAGCAAATAATACATCAATATGTTTAATTTGTTTTATAAGATAATTTCTGAAAAAACTGCAATAATTTCGAATGCACAATTTGTCACTTTAAGAAATTTAATCTAAAAGAACTACCTACATATGTTAACTTATACGTAACCTACTGTAGCTCCTTAAGGCTTCATTAGTCCTTACTTTATATTGCTGTTCTGTTCTGTGCCATTCTGGTTCTAAATTTTAATAGTTGCTTTTTAGTAATAAATTATCAGCTGTTTCTGACCGAACGATCGCAGTTTATTTCGAAATGTTTTTATTTTATTTATGTTGCCACTTACAATTACTTAACAGGTTTTTGATTTTCATAGGTTGAACCGAAAGAAAAAAACGATTTCGATAAACAAAAAAGAGTTAGCTGATTCGTAACAGAGCAGAAAGTGAAAACTAATTCTGACTTTAGCGGCTTAGACCCACACAAACCAAATTTGGCATTTAGCTTAGTTTACAAATAAAAGTCACCTGGCTTTGTGGGGGCTCCTTATATATAGATGTGCCTTGGCTGTTATTATGAAATTTTCTTTTTCTTCGCATCCGTGATGCCAATATCGTACAGTTACAAACCGTTCAAATCTATAGAGCTCTTAAAAGTATCGAAACCCGATACTCGTAAATAAGAATCGATGTATCGATGTATCGGTTTTTGAAATATCTGCGATATATATTTATATTTATTTTCGCAAATATCGATATTTCGATATATCGATATTTTTTGCCCATTCCTACTAATAATACTCGCAAATTATTGCTATATCTAAGCTGAAATTGTGAGCTTTTGGTTGCTAGTTCCCATGTGTACTAAACACTTTGCCAACTGGCAACCCAACTAAAGTGCGGTTGCCGTCCGTAATTGCGCCATAATTATTAGTAGGGATCATTAGTAGTAGTTAAATTTTTAATATTTTTTGGGGCTTGTAATATGTTTGTACTAAGAAATAATTGAATACTTGGAAGCTATCACGAGTAGATGTAATATTGTTTAGCTTAATGCTTAATTTCAATATAAAATTTGTGAAGTTGTGATTGTTAAAAGCCAAAATTTTCACATCTTATATTAAAGAACTTTGAGCTGCCATTACGAACAATTTCTTTTAATTATTTTGTAAAACGCAAGCTTGGCTTTGAAAATTTTTTATGACAAAATTAACTGTGCCACGTCTCCACGAAAACCTTTATTTTAATTTTAGTTTTCTGTAGTATTTACATTTTTAGGACAGTAAAGTATTTCTTTTTGCTTCCAAAATATCTGAGATTATTAATAACATAAATTACCTGACGCCATCAAAAAACAGCTTGCTTTTGTAGTAAAACGTTACTGTATCCATTGTTTGTTTGAGAATATACCTTTTATTTTTATTAATAAACTCTATACTGATTAGTTTTTAATTTGCTGAGCGAAGTGTTTAAAGTAGATTAAGGAAAAATTTTATTGCGATTTAATGCTTACGTATGTGTGTGTCTAAATATATATATATATATATATAATATATATATATATATATATATATATATATATATAATATATATATATGTATGTACCTATATGTATATGTATGCCTGTATGTATATGAAACTCAATTGATAGATTAATACATGAAATCTCTTCCTGTAAATTGATGGCGTAAAAGGTTTTATGTACTCGTAACTAAAATGATAAATGCTTAATTTGTAAATATAAGCTTTGGACTTTAATTAGTAAACTGCAAATAACAAAATGTCAAATAAACTCTGAAATATTGCCGAAATCTATTTAAAAAATACATACACTGAAAAAAATTTGTTTTCAAATTAAAAAAAAATATTTGGTTATGACAATTAAGCGATATAAAAACAAAATTTTTAATTCCATTAAATAAATAAATATTTTGTCTTGTTATTTAAATAAGATTCCGCCTAACGACATTTTTAATACCAACTATTTTGTTAACCAAATATTTTGTGAATAGTTTTGTAACATATTTCAAAGTCATTGAATTTAAGAATTTGTTAAATATGTATACTTGTGGCTCAAATAGTTTTTAATTAAATAATCACCCTTATTTCAGTTGTCGACATCGACGTCACTTTAACACAATGCCACAAAGTTGAGGCTGGTGTACTTGTTGTCGAAAACAACTGACTCCTGTTGGCAGGTCTATGCTTTTTTTGTTGACTTTAGGGAACAGAAATATATTGTCAGTAGCACAAAATTGCTTTCGAAAGTGAGTAAATAAGCCTTAGTTTTGAGGTATTATTTTAAAGTGACATCGATGTCTGCAACTGGAATAAGGGGGAATAAAATTTTTGCCATTATTTAAAAACTAAAAGCAGTACTATTGTATATTTGGCTGCTTTTTAGCTTGTTCTATTCTTGTCCAGACTTGAAATTTTTGTCGCAGCAATTCTTCAGTTTATAGGTGAGAGGTGTAAGAAGATTGGGAGGGGTACACAATTTCACGTGCTCTGCAATTCTCTTTTGTTTTGAAATTCTTACTTGTTAATTTTAATGTATTTGACGTTTAATGTTATTTTCTTTCTTCAGTTGTGTAAAAAACACAAAATATAACAAAAATTAAATAAAATTGTTAATTTTTCAGGAAAATTCGTGGTGTAATAGAATTTCTCAGTAGATAATTGCAAAACTATAATTTCCTAATGTCGACACTTATGCAATTTCAAAGCATATTTTAAAAAACATTGCAGTGACAAAAATTACAAGTCTGTACGAGGAATAAATAATATGAGGTCTTAAATATTTTTTCAGAGATTTGTTGAATAAAAAACATAAAACTAATTTTAAATTCCAAAACCTAGCGCATGATTTCAATTTCAAATCAAGAAGTAGTTAAAAAAAAAATAAAAAAAAACCGACGGTGACCAACCTAGGACCGTTAAATATTCTAAATGGTCATTCAAAATGAAAAAATCATAAGAGAAACTTAAAAATGATTTTAAAATACCTGTCGGATGATATACATTTTGATATAGTTCGCTGACTTTCTATTTTTTTCGTATTAATAAATAAATATTGAATTTTGACTACTGGCATATCCTTAAGCCCCGTTCAGACTATTATACAAGTATTAATACTTTTGTGGAAAATGCAGCTTTGACAGGTTGAGTTGTTATTGTTTTTTTTAAATTTTTGAAACAAATATAAGACTAGGGATGCATTTTCGTCAAAAGTATAAAAACTTGTATTATAGTCTGAGTGCACCTTTATTGACACTCCCAGGATTAAGCCAAACCGATTGATGTAAGAATAATCAAAATCGGTTTATATAGTGCCGCAAAGGAACACACACATATAGTGCATACATGCATACATACATAGGCTGATAAACACAATAAAAGTCGGGTAATAAATAATGACATGCAACAAAATTTATTGTTAAATACCCAGTAAAAAAATTTAGAAGATATTTTTAATGAACAATATTTTCACTACTTTCAGAATTTATATTAAAAATATGCCGATAATTAGTTAAAAAGTGACTCAAAATATATATTTTTCATAAAAAAATTTCCCGTACTGCTCGAGATTATTAACTTGACTGTATCCGGTGAAAAATACTTGGGTAGCAACACTCTATTCTAGCGAATTGTTGTTGTTTTTTGCATTTACTTTTATTACATGGGTAATTCCATTTTAAGGGTATCTAACCCTCTTAGGGCCAAACTTACAGTCATTAGTTAATTATGAGTAAACTAAAATGATAACTATTATTTAAGTAATACTTCATATTCACAGTGCATTGTTTACCCAAAGTTCTTAATATAAGCAAAATAATAGTAACCCTATCAAACAAGTAAGTTTCATTATCGACAGCTCTGCTATAGCATATAGTTTTGTTTACATTTGCTGTATTATTTCTCATCTAACTTTACCGTGCAATATATTGAATTATTGCTGAAATTGGTTCGAAAAAATCAAACTACAATAGAAAATAAAATAAAAAGAATGTGTTACAGCTAAATACAAAGAAGTTGCTTGATAACGTATGTGGGAAATGTGCATAAAAATTTTCACAACACAACAATACTAATAAAGTTTACAATGAGTCAGCTGTTGTCTAACTATTTGTTAACCAATGACATTTGGCGGTTTAACTAATGGTAAACAAAGAGTTGTGAATCAAATATTATTATTTAAACCATTGTTGTTAGTTAACTAATGACTGTAAATTTGGAGTTAGAATAAAAAAAAATTTGCACGAATGTTCTATAGTACTAAAATAATATAAATTTAAAAAGTTTGGGTATCTAGCTTTTGTGGTTCCCGAAATATTGCGCTTCGAAAAGTAGGGAATTCATTAAAAACACATATAAGTGGTCTGCCATTATTGCTCATATCTTCAAAAGATTTTAATATACAGGGTCGAAATTGGTCCCATTTAATATGTCTTGAGTGAGTATAGCTTTAAAACATTAAAACATTAAACAAATATTGAATAGTTTTCCTACGTGCACTAGGAATAAAAAATTAAAAAAACATAGCATACAAATTTCCTAAATAATTTCAAGTTATTGTCTATATCTCAGGAACTAGTAAGAGTTCACTAAAATTTTTTGACACAAAATGCAGAAGAGACTGTCAGGATTAACATATATTTTTTTAGATTTTTAAAAATTTAATTTTTTGAGATATAGTTCTCCAAACTTTAAATCGTGTGACAGTGATCCTTGACCTTTTAGAAAAAAGTTAAGCTAAATGCAGTTTTAAAGCTATTCTCAATACCTTTTAAACGAGACTAATTTCGACCCTGCATCTTAATAACTTTTGAAGATATGAGAAATAATGGCGGTCACATATAAGTGGTCCGTTTAAGTTTAATGATTTTTTTCATTTTTTGACGCGCCATATTTCAGTAAAAACAGCCGCTGTAAGTCCGAAATTTTATATTTATCTTAGTTAAGCAACGTTCAAAATGACAACTAAGTTTCATAAGATTCAAAGGTGGTCGCGAAAATCCGTTCGTCGGTTATAAAAATTTTAACCCACATACTTCTTACAACTATAATTCGAGCTGATAAAAGTTAGCCAATATAGCAATGGTAAAGTAAGAAAATAAAAACCATGTTGATTATTGAATTCTTGTTTCAATTGTCATTTTTTTAAATGAAATGAAAAAAATATTTGACTGAATAAGTAAAATAATAATTTGGGATTATTAGTGCGTTAAAAATGTTCAACTTAACAAAAATAATTTTTAATATGTATAACAATTTTGTGTAATTAAAAACATATTATAAACTTACATAGAATTTTTAAAAACTCTTGTTTTGTTAACAACCCTATTGTTAATTACAAAAAATATAATTATAAATATTGTGGTTGCATTTAAAAGGGTGTTTGTTATAGAGTGGCACAAGTTTAAATCATAATAAAACAAGCAAATATAATTTTAATATCAATGAACCAAATTTTTAGTGGAAAGAAAATTTTATGAAATTAATGTTTAAATATGATTTCTGCCAGGTGGCCGCCACGGCTAACGCGTAAAAGGCGCAACCTAGAACACTAATTTTCAACAACTTTTAGCAGCATTTGCGGCCGTATTTCGCCGATAACTCTTCGAATGTTACCTTGCGGATGTTCAATTGTTTGTAGTTTATCAATGTAGACAATTGACTTAACATAACCTCGAAGAAAATAATCCCATAGGGTTAAATCACACGATCTTGGTGGCCAATTGGCCAACTAGGCCATTGCGTGAAATTATTTCAAATCATTCGAAACCCTTGACAGTCAAATTCGGACCATCATCGTTTTTGAAGACATATGACTCCGCCAGCCCATAAAGCGCACAAAATATTAATTTTCTGTGGATGTAATGGAGTTTCGACAAAAGTTTGTGGATTCTCCTCACTCCAAATGCCAAAGTTCTATTTATTTACGTATCCATTCAAGCAGAAATGGTTTTCGTCTTAAATAAAAGAAGTACACGATGAGTTTGACGAATAGAACAATTATTTTGATAAAAAATTTCAATAATTTGAACGCGTTGCTCTGATATAAGTCGATTCACAATGAAATTTCGAAGCAAATTAAACAGAAAGCAACTAGCAGCTGTTAAATATGTGCTCAAATAAAGCAGTGATGCCAACTCAAAGTTGTGACACTCTAAGAAAAACTTATTTTACAAAAATTATTGTGGATGCAATTATAATTAAAATTGTATTGAAATTTACTAAAAAATTGTTTATAGTTCTGCAATTCTCAAACATTTTTTCGAAGTTTGTCTGTAAACATTAGGGGCTTTTAAGCTTTTTTGAATTGTGCTTGAAGTCTTTTAATGAGTTGCCGAAATACACAACAAACATTTTTTTGTATAATGCTTCTTTAATGAGTTAATTATAAAATTAATTTTTGATTGATATTCAACATATTTTTTTCTGTGCACAATGTTTTAGCTTTTTAGCTATTTAGAATTTTTAGAAATACAAATTAGTCATACAAGTATTTACTTGTTTTTATTATTCTTAAAAAAATTTTGCGTCGCACTTAATTAAACTTAATTAAACTAAAGCTTTACGCATTTTTTTAGTAATTTTTGCTTGATATTTTCTGACAAATAAATATACTTTTATTATTTTGAATTGCTGTTCTTACGGTCTGGCCCACGATGTTGACTAAAAATTATCTATCTTCTATCGTATTTGATGTGAAATAACAAGACTATTATTCACACTTAAAAAAGCTAATTTAAGCGAAAAAACAGACACAGTTCATACCAAGGCACATCCACCAGGTAGTAGCGGAAATGCAGCTGAGCTATTTTTTTTATTAAATTAAAGTTCATCGGAAACTTCAAAAATTGTTTACGAAAGAGAAATTAAAAAAAAAAAATTTTAAAATTTTCAATATGAAAATTATTTTATTAAAAAAATTTTTTGAAAACAAATTTAAAAATACAAAAAAAAAACTACTAAAAAATTGTGAAAAATGCTAAACGTTGCAAATTTGGTTAGTGGTAGCTGCGACTTTTTAAAATTTTTGTGAAGAATTTTTATTATTATTGTGTTACAACAAATTCTATTTTTGATATTTTGGATGAACTAAAAGCCATGTTGTTTTTTTCATTGTTGTATTTTTTCATTATTTTTGTAATCCTGATATTACCTGGAAATAAATGTGCCTTGGTTCATAGGATGATTTAAAAATTTCGATTTATTTTCCTTCTATTTAAGGAATACTTCCAGAAAACCTTTTACATTCATACTTTGACTGTTTTTGCACGTTTCTAAGGTTAATTATTTTAGTGAGTAATCAGTTATTCACTTTAATTAAAATTGTATAAATTTTTTATACGCGTAAAAATTTGTAGCTCTACGAAAAACTTAAACTTTTGTTTCATTTAAAAAAATCATGTTTTCATTGCAGATAATAACTAGTTTCCCGCTTTACTTCAAATCAAACCATCGTCATAGACGAACAAGAATAACACAAGGGAAGAAAACCCTAAATGAGCGTAAGGAGGAAGTTGTTGTCTCGCCTGTTTATGTGACTATTTGCGCCGCTTGTAACTGGAATATCCATAAGATGTCAACATACATTTTGCAGCACATTTTTTGGACATCGCAAGTATATATAGTTTTCAAAGCAAATTGAGGTGAGTGTAACTTATATGAATATGCCTTGAAAGAAGTAAGTGATATTTTTTTGTCTATACTGTACTTGATTATATACACCGATTGCCTACAAACACCAAAAATCGTGTTTCAAGAAACATGCAAACAATCAGGGTGTGAATACCGCATATAATAGCAAATATTGTTTTTGTGTTCTTTGTTTATTTCGTTCTATGAAAAACTGAAATCAAATACTTCCCTTAATGCTTGATTTTGCAATTATTTTCCTTGACGTCAGAAACACGCGTTTAAAAAAAGCTTATTATGTATATGTTTTCTTTCCAGAACATTTAGAGTTTTTTTTAGCTTTGACTGACACTATACACAATCGAACTTCCCTGTCACGAATTTTTCTCCATAATAAATAATACTTCAGAACATCGTTTTTTGTAGGATATTCCTTAAATTGTTGTCTCCCTATGACGACTTCTTCTTTACTTTTCAGTTGAGCAAATTTTGAGTTTGCTCTACGACCACACGAGCAATAACGCTGGCAGACTAACCACATCAAATTACTTGTGTTCAACAATGTATCTAGAGGTGGTGAACACGCCTATTCAAATATGTTTGTTTTTTTATGCATAAAAATACTTAAATTATCAATAATTAGATTTTTTTCTAATTATGAATTGAACTTTTATTTGTTTTATGTAGTTTTATATACTTTTTCGTTTAACAAATTTAATATCTTTTAAATTTGACAGCATGTGTTAGGAAATTATTGCTCAGCAATGTATTTTAATATGTGTTGCTGATCATACACCTAGAAAAATGGTTTGGCCAATAAAATATCATTTGCATGAACTACTATATTTCAGTTCACACAATCAATTTTCTATTAATCCAAAAAATAATCCATGTTCATTGTCATCAGGGCATAATTGTAATAAAAATAGGATTGTGACAGTTCTTAAATTGATTGCATCAACCGATCGTATGCTTTTGTCATGACCAATAAACTGTTTGATTAGCACAACCGAATAAAATATTATGAATTGAATTTTACTACCAACATTTGGTATTGGCAACTAAAAAATAGTTGTTAAAATAAACACTTTCTTTCAGTTGCTGCAACTAACTAGAGATTGAGTTTACTATCATAGTTTATAGCAGCAAATTAAAAAATTAACTTTTAAAATTTTCAAAGATATTATGATTTGTGAATTCTCAAATCGTTTTTGAAAGTCTGTGCATAAGATAACAGGTTTGTGGCTGTTTTAAATGTGTAGTGAGAAGACATGCTTCACCACCATAAAATAAATTTCAATTAAAAAAAAACTTATGACAATATGTCTAATAATAAATTTCTTAAATTTTTTAATTTTTATTTGCGTTTATTGTTTATTTTTGTTTCAGCAAGGAAAACAAATTTTTCTTTCACATGTACCAATTATGATATTGTTTTAGTTATATTAACCATATTTCGGTGGCAAGAATAATTTTTATTTCAAATTCCATACTGTTAACCAATTTTATCTGTTGTTGCAACTATTGGGTTAATGGTTATAATTAAATATATTGTGGTACCACAAGAAAATTGATAGTTGGTGCAACCGCCAAAATTCGATTGGCAACAAATACGGTTGTCTCAACGAATCTGTTTTCTCTGTGTATATTTGAAAATATATTTATACTGTCTACACTGAAATAACTGGTGTCGGCAATCGAATTTGACAGTTGCCTTGGATATAATTGCCAAGATTATTGCTTGTGTGGTTGGCATATTATCGAAGAGAGAGGAGAAGATAATGAAGAGGGGAGACATCACATTTCCCTTTCTCGCCCATCTGCTAAAAAGCTGATCAACTAAAATTGCCGTGTGTGATCCGCGACTTGCTGTTAAAATATCTAGATGAACTTGTTAATTTACTGTTACAATCTCACTCTTTCTCTGCCTTTCCTATTAATACTGGTTGATTTAGTTAACTTGGCGAATTGCTGAAACTGTAATCGCAGGAATGTTAAGATTTGCCTTTCGTTTTTTTTTCTGTTCAGACATCTAGTACCACGCAGAATTTGCAAATTTTAATAATAGATCCTTTTCCACAGTATCCCATCAGTAATTATTAAAATTTTACGTTGTATTACTTGTTGAGGAGAGATGTCTCCACCAAATATCCTTGTCGAGAGTATAGATGTCTCCACCAAATATCCTTGTCGTGCAAACTACCCTTGAAAATTTAGAATAAGTCAGAGAATAGACATTTTGATGTTTGGACTCACAAACGCTCATTGAAACAACTGAATTCCCCATTGTAAACATCGCAAGCATAATTATCTGAAGAGTTGAATACAAAAACAAAAACCTTAATGGCACAAATCGAAGGGAGTTAAATCGAGATTAAATTGAGGCTTCTTTCTATACTTAAGTCTTTAAATAAATCAAATTTCGTGTGTGTTTGTTTCATTAAATTAAAAATCTTTTAAAAATTAAGATTGTAATAGGCCATAATTAATTTTCTGTTTGCATTCGAATTATTTATTTAAAACAACATAAAAAAGAGAAATAATAACAATGTTAATGATATCCAGCTGTTCTTAGATGCTAAAATAAATTTAAAATTAAAATCCTCACTTTTTGTTTTTATTGTTGTGCAAGTTAAAATACTTTTTTTATGAAATTTAACAATTAATTCACAGCAGTGGCGAATACAAGAGAACTGTATTTACTCGTAGTATTTGTAAACTTTTCAAAGGTTTTAATTTAATTCTTATTAAAAATATTTTTGTCCAAAAAAAGAAAAAGTCAAGGCTGCAAAGAAGTTGTGGATGTATGCATTACTAATTATTTTGGAATTGCTCCCACTGTGCAATGTTGAAATATGTTAAATTAGAGTTAAATGCGGTATATGTACAGAAATCAAACCATATAATACAGTAGTATCTTGGTTTAACGAGCGATAAAATGTCCGTCCGATTCGTTTCATCGAAAAATTCCTTAATAAGAAAATTTTTAATGTAAAGGTAAATATTTTTTATTTACGTACAGTAAATAACAAATTAACAAAGTATTCGAATATTGAAGTTATGTTAAAAAAATGTTTGCAACAGTAATAACAAAACTGTGTCTTTAGTACATTTTAATTCTGTTCATTCATTCTCACAGTTTAATTTTTTCTGCTCCCTTATTCCGTAACTCGCTAAAACTAAATCTCTATCGCTAAGAATCTATAAAGTCGATTTACAAATTTTTCCGACACGAAAGCAATTTTCAAACGTGTATTGCTAAATAAGACAGGCTTACAAATTTAATCCGCGAAAATTTTTAGTGTTTTATGTCACAACAAAAATTGGTGATTTTGTATATGAGACGCGGAATATAAAAAGGGGCCTAAGGGTAAAAATCAGTTTTGTTCAGGAGAGCCATTTTAAAGATTTGAATACGTGTATCTTTGGTGTACCATCTCTTCATAAAACGCGCATATCTCTGGGAGGGAACACTTTTGGGGCATGGGATCGGTCTCATTCGATGCTCAGATGTTGTCCACATCAAAAAAAAGAGAAAATTGATTTTTTTTACGTTAGGTCCCTTTCTCTATGCGCTGTCACATATGTTTAGCATTATAGCGATCAAAATTAGCTTTAGCCTTAGCGAATTACTGAAAAAGGGAGCAACCCTTTTGAAAATTTTTTACATCGGGTCTCCAATGGAGCGTACATTAATTTGAGAATTCGTTACATTGAATATTCGTTAAACCGAGATACCACTGTATTGAATTTATTGTTTTTTTAATGTATTGTATTTTTAATAGTGAACATTTTTGTTATATTTTCTTGCGCTGAAGACAAATTGGATGTAAATTAATACATTTTCAAAAAACTCAAATAAAATTTACTATTATTGTGCTTAATGCAGGAACTGAACTGCCCAATATTTTGGTGTTTTCTAAAAAAGAAGTTGGTCTGATTTACAGCTAATAGTTTTGCATTTCCTTAAAGTGTGTGTTATATATTTTGAAGTACTGATGGAATCAAATTATATTAATACATACTTATGTTATTACATTAATGTGTTGCAAAATAGATGTCTGATATAATGATAAATTAAGTTCTTTGTCTATAGCTGCCCATACACTACAACAACATGCACGCACAATCAAGCGATTGAGAATTCATGCTCGAACCACACAACATACCAGCAAGATGGTACAATATTCATTTCTTACAAAATTTCGGGAAGCCTGGTTATGAATAGTGACATAGTTTTTGCTGCAATTATTGTTGGCAGCTATGTATAATTAAAGTGCTAAAATTTTGTTTTTCATTGAAACAAATTGTGTTTCAACAAATTATATATCTTAAATGCATGTTTACTCCATGAACACTTTGCTCAACTGAGCTAATTTCACCATATACTACACCAGCGAGCTGGTACCATCAGGAAAATATCAAACTCTAGTTGACATCGCTACAACAAATCGTACAATCACACAAAACGCCCATACACGACCAAACCGCTGGCACACATACTTGATTGCGCATGCATGCTGTTGTAGTGTATGGGCCCCTTAAGAATGGCCGGAAACAGAAACTAGCTAACTAACTGGACACCAAAATATAGTAGAAATCTTACCATGATTTGATGTCACCAAGGAAATATAGTATCCCAGACGGTCCAAAAACATGGTGAGAAGGAGAAATGAAAAAAAAAATTATTTCGTCTGACGGATCGTAATACAATTTTCTTAAGGACTAGAAGCATGGCATTAAGGAAAGCATTAAATGGCTACTCATATTTTCAAGGATAGTAAAAGCTTCAATGAAGGATCAAGTCAAATCCCGTAAAGTCCTTAAATGTTAAAATGAAATAAACTCATATGCATAATGTACAGATCTACAGATAACATGGATACCAGGACGAAAAAGATAGACTGATATGCTTGCTAAGATGGTAGCATCTTTGAACAAGATCACACTGCAGAACGTCACTCAAAACCATACTCAAACATTCAGGATTGCAGGTCATAAGTCAAATCTTCATAATACGAAGACAGTTTGATAAATTTATAACTTTCTGTATAAAAAAGCGTTATTTTTCTCAACATTCTTCTTAAATCTCAAAACTGTGCGAAGAGTAACTGAAATCATATAGGGTATTCCGAATCTCGTGAGGTCAATAGAGATTCCAAGATTAAATAAGACAACACTCAGGAGACTGATTAGCATAATAATCGGCCAAATGGAAATTGTCAATTGATTATTCAGCTTAGAAAACAAATTTTTCATAAGAAAAAGATATCGGAATTGCAATGTCCTAGAGACTCCGATTGGAGATAATTAACAAAAAACAAGGAACAGACTGATTTTATGACATGATCGA
Organism: Tachina fera; assembly: GCA_905220375.1. Classification (NCBI taxonomy): domain Eukaryota; kingdom Metazoa; phylum Arthropoda; class Insecta; order Diptera; family Tachinidae; genus Tachina; species Tachina fera. Next base: position 92,765,893 of record LR999967.1, on the reverse strand, counting down.
TTCATCCATTAGGTTTTTCTAGGTAGATCCATGCATTAAAGATACCCTGAATCATCGTGTTGAGAGCAAAATATGCAGGATTTGGCATAAGTGTAATCCCATATGTGATTGGATAAACGAAGTTGCCTCCGTCTTCAACCTAACTTAATACCCCACAAAAGATTCTACGATTCGCTTCGAACCATTAGAAAACTACGTGTGTCGTTGTCTACCGCTGTCTCAGCTTAAAAAAAACAAAGTTTTCAATAGGAACAACCTACCGCAATTGGAAGGTCTTAGGGACTCCGATTAGAGAGACTTAAGAGAACGCACTTGCTTCCCTTTTCAACCTAACGTTATACCAAAGAAAAGATTTTACGGTTCGTCTCGCTATGTCCTCAACTTAACATACTTGATCCCTCAGAATAAATAAAAGCAAAACTTAAAAGGAATGTATTTTTTCTGTACTTATTACATGACCCCATACATTGGAGACGATTGCATATATATAAAAGCTATTATAACGGTATTTTATATTGTTCAAGCAGACTGTGTTTTGAAAAAAAATTTCGCGGTCGTTAGAGATTTGTTCAGTGAACTATTTGATGAATAAAAAAACATTTTCAAAATTTTGAGCGGTGACTGTTTATGATTCAGTGTTCGATATGTATATTTATAGGTATTATTCAAACAAAAAATGCTGAAGTGAATCGCAGAGGAGAATTTAAAATTCTAAATAATTTAGCATACCCGATTGCTATGCAAATTGAGATACAGGGTAACAAAGTTAAATTGTTTGGGCTTTCAAAATTCCTTAACTCGTTTATTTCTTCAACCTTTTTTCTAAACAGAATTAACACACCCACTACTACTACTACTATTACTAAGTGTTACCTTCTTCAAGCAAGGGATAGATAGAGGAAAGCTTCATTCTTTTACAACCCAGTATTGCAGCGCCTCTGTTGTCAATAAAGTGAATTAAATTTTTGAAGCTGCATATTGTTTATTGGTTATTTTACATCGCCTATGATTCTGCTACAAAATACCGGCGAAGGAGGGCGCTTTGATGTTAGATTATGATTAGTATCCACTTTAAGTTAGCTTAATGCTAATGAACTTTTAAGGTCTTGACTCTGTTTTATGGTAGTAAGAAAATATCTAGCAAAAAATTAAAATTTAAGTGAAAATGTTTATATCATTTGAAAGAACATTCTTTGGCATTTATTTTTTGAAAATTATCAAATGTTGGTCGTTGCTACGTCACTGATGGTCCATCCGTTGAGTCCAATTTTCGATGACTCGTTCGAGCATTTTGACTGGTAACTGGCGAATGACACGCGTGATGTTTTTCTACAAGGCCGGAATCGAAAAGGGTTTGTCCGCATAAGCTTTAGACCTTACACTTCCACACAGGAGAAAGTCTAACGGTGTGATATCACACGTTCTTGGTGGCCAATTGACCGGCCCAAAACGTAAAATTATGTGCTCACCGAAATGTTCTCTCAATAAATCCATTGATTGATGCGATGTGTGGGAAGTGGTGCCGTCTTGCTAAAACCAAATGTGGCCGAGATCACGAGCTTCAATTTCAGGCATCAAATAGTCGGTTATCATGGCACGATAACGGTCACCATTGACGGTTACGTTCGCACCGGCATCATTTTTAAAGAAATATGGACCGATGATACCATTTTTTGTTTATTCTGGATGAAGTGGCAGTTCTTGTATCTGTTCATCGCTAAACAAAATTTTACTCGAAAACGTCGGGTCTTCTTGAAACTTTTCAAGAGCCCTTAGATCGAAACGATGTCGTTGTTAAGGCGTAATTCTTTCTATTATTAAATGCCAAGCAATACTAAACAAAAATAACATGACAGCATCACACGACTCTCACGTGATCTGTTAAAGAAATATTATTGAAAAAAGTATCTCTGCTTGGATCACCCTTTACAACCATAGTAGGCCAAAAAACTTTCTCAAAAAGCAGCAAACAATTTCTTGTCGAAGTATTTTTATGGCAAAAAGGAAAAACTGCTCAAGTCGAGAAAAGCAAAGTTTTGAGTTAATGGCAAATCTTTCATTTCAATATTTAAAATTGTCCCTCGACAAATATCTAATTAATTTTGCATAATTTTTCAGGAAGGCAGAGCGCTCTGTCTGTATGCTTAGCTTTTTTCGATTTATAATCGAATATATAATAAAGGCTTATTTAAGCTTATACTTTGGTGTGTTTCAAATTAAATGTAATAGTTAAAGTGCACTTAACGATATTTTCTGAAATAAAATAAAACGAACACCGAATTTCTCAATTGAAAAAATTAAAGAAAAATTTCTGAAAATTTATTTGAAAGTTTAAAAATTCTCTGCTAAAAAAAATAGTAAGCTATAACTCAAGCAATTTTTTCTTATTGCCATAGATTGTGCTAAACTGTTTTGAGCGTGCTTGATGGTAAGCTTAAAAAAAACGAGGTCACGATCTCATCTCCAATTTAAAATTATTATGTTAAATCTATAAATTTTATCAAAAATGAAGCTCAGTTGTTTACAAGTTTTCCTGAATAACATTTTGAATAATGTATAAGTTTTTTTCCACATCTGATGACAGCAGATTCCATAAATTATTTTTTAGCCAAAATCTTTACCCTACATCAAGCATTGGTCGAAAATATTGAATTTTCAAAGAACATCTAAAATCGTTTTATTTAGTTAAATATTTTGAAATATCGTTATAATAATTCATAAAATTAATTAATACCTTTAACGTATTGGATTATTTATTTTAGTTCTCTCTACAAAAGGTTTGAATAATCCCGCCAATTCTTATGTTTTCTACTAATTTTTAATTATTAAAACCTTTTTTTATTTTGGTTTGGTTGCTTGTTAATTCGTAATATAGCATAAATACAAGTTCAAGGTTTAAGCTTTAAGCTAAATTAAATGCCAAGAGTTTTAAAACTATTCCTGATGCTAATTAATAGCAATTAATAAATTTAAACAACAAATTTGTATATTAATTTGAATTTGGCAATAAAAAGTTCGTACGTTTGTATATCTTTGCACTTGAATTATTTCTTTCTTTTTTTTAATTATTTTATTTTTATGATTTTTATTTCACGTTGTCAGATGACATCATGCCTCAATGTCACGTAAAATAACTATAAAAAATACTACAATTTTCAAAAACAAAAACAACAAATTTATTTTAATATGACTAATCAAAGACTAAAAGTAAAATATCTTAAATATTCATATTAAAAAAAATTATTTAAAAAACTCACCGCCAGTAAAATATTGAAAATGATGGAAGCGATTTTGATGGTGGTGGTTGCACAACCCATTTTAGCCGTTTGTTGTTATTTTATTTAAGAATATATTTAATATAATTTTAATCTTTTATTTTAAAAATTTTATTTATTTTGTTCTCAAAACTTTTAAATTTTTTCAAAATTAATTCGGATTTTTTTTATTGTTTTTTACTTTTTGTTATTTTAAATTGTATGTTTTAAATATGTATATTAATATTGAGAAAACCGTTAGTTAGTTGGAACCAAATTGAAATTCGAATTTTTAAACTTCCACGTTTCGTGTTCAATAGGAAACTGAAAACAAAAGTTGGTCGTGATGAGCTCAGACAAAAAAAAATAATACAGAAACGACGAAAAAGAATATTAAGACTTAAATTGAAACAAGAAAAATGTGTGTATGTGTGTGTGTGTGTGCTTAGAAGCGGGAGTGTGTGTATGTGTATGAGTAAACACATACTAAACAAATAAAAACAATAACAAAAACCTGATATGAATTGATATGAAAAAATAATGACGTCACTGGTGCGCACAAATCCGATATATACCAACAAAAAACTAAACCAAGTCATTAATAACAAAGCATGGTATAGAAAAATATTCGTATCTTGTGAGTCGCAACTAGACAATTGTAATTTTTGTTTGGTGGAACTCAATACATGACTTTCAGGTTTACTTGAATAACGGCTTATGTCAATTTTTTTTAATCGATTGAGTTTATAATGGGACATGTTACATACTTACATACATACATACATATGTATGTATGTACGAACAGCCATACACACATACATACAGACATACATATGTACACACATATATGTATATTTACTTTACTCATGGCTTTTTAAAATGTTCGAAACAACATTGACGGATTGTGACGTTTTTTGTAACAAAACTTCCTCATTTATTTGAATAGTTTTCAGCTCTAAAGAAGTACAGCGCAAGCGTTTGTTTGCTAATGAATTAGTTAAAAGGGCACTACATACATCCATACATGCATATGTATGTACATGTATACTTATGTACATAAGTACATGCGTTGCACAGTGTAACGAAAGTTAATCTTAGTACAATCAGAACTTCTCGTGGGAAGAATTACATACACACAACTCTGCTTTTTGCACGTTTTTAATAATTCAGACTTGCAGCGCCTCTGGTGTTAAATGAGGCGTATTAAATTTTTTGAAGCTTTGTTTAGTAGCCATTTTATTGGTTATTTCACTTCGCCGATGATTCTGCTACACAACAAAAAGGAGGGCGCTCTAATGTTAGATTAAACACATACTTCATCACTTGAACTTTCCTATAACAACTGATGAAAATTTGTGATGATTCTTCGATTTTGTAGTCAACATGCTAACTACTTCAGCCACCGCCATCTTTACATGACTTGTCTCATTTTAGTTCCATTTCCTGCAGGGATCCTTCTGCGGTTACCCAACAAGCATTTCTTCATTAATAAAATGTTATTTTTGTTTTCGAATCATATTTGTATTGAAAATTTGTTAACTATTCGCATGTTTATAAGGGTTGTAAACTCATCACTTTCTGAATCATTTTGTCTACGTTTACAATATTCCTCTACACTTTAAAGCAAAATTCTTTTGGGTAGGTAGTATACTCGTATTTTACTTTAAAAGTTTTGTTTTACTCTCGTTTTTCCCCCCAAAAAAAAAAATATAAAGAGGAATTTTTCATTTTGTTTAGACCTCCTCATATGTTCAACTTAAAATTACTTTTTTCTGTAAGAAACACATAACTTGTAAAATAGACTCACTCACGTGTGCTGGATATAGTATTTTTAAGGTTTCCTAATATGTTTGCTCGTGCTGCTCTCTTAAAATCAAAGTTATATTAATATGAATGAAATGAAATGTTGAATACATGTGTGCATATATTCCCTACACTGAAAGAATTTTTTTCATAATGAATGAAAAAATTCATTAAAATTGAACCAACGTCACGCTTCGTTGGACTAATGAAACCAGTTTCGTTAAAATTATTTTAATGAAAACTAAGTCAAATGTTTTAAACAGTGTCATCAATGCAATTAAAGAACTTCATTTAAACCACGAAATAGTTTCATTAAAACGACGAGATAATTTCCAACGAAATAACTTCGTTAAAAGAACGAAATAATTTCATTAAAACAATGAAATAACTTCACAAAAACAATGAAATAACTTCACAAAAACAATGAAATAACTTAATTGAAACTGTATGTGTAAATAAGCATACAAAGAGTATAAGAACAATTATATAGAACTGCTTTTGAAATTTCCATTGGGACAACGAAAACATTTTATAGCTATAATGAAATTCTAAATTGCTGTATTTTTTATTAATTTTTTTAGTTTTAAAGAATTTATTCTTTAACTAAATTGATTTAAGCTATACTTATGTATATATGTACTTATGTATATATGTTTGTTTCAAGCAACAACTGTAAATGTTTCCTAAATATAAAGGGGTTTCTTAATAATTAAAAAATATTGTTGAAATAAATCCAATGAAATATTGTTACGAAACTAGAATACCAGCGGAGCAATTCTAATGAAATTATTTCACAATATTCGTGAAATCTTCATTAGATTTTTGAAAAAAAGTAATGAAATTGTTTCGTTGGATTTATGAAGGAAAATTCTTTCGGTATACTACAACACGACTTCAATATAAAAATTAAACAAGTTTTAAATAACTTGCATGTATGCTTTCATCAAGTTTTTCTGAAATGGGTTTTTCGATCTTAATTATTTAGGCCGCCAGGAAATGAAGTTATAATTAACTTTATCTATTGCATAATTAACATGACACTTCACTTTTAAAACATGAAAAGTAGCAAAAAAAGTTTAAGCGTCATTTGGTAAGAAAAGATTACAAGCAACCCATAAGAGAAAAAGGACGGTAAGTGGTGGTCATGCTGTGATGTCTGCACAGGTGGACAGCTCTCTAGAAAATATATATCATTCAGACAGAAATGTCAAAGGTCAATATACAGAGAATACAAAGAAGATGATATTCGACTTTCTTCTGACAAAAGCTGCATTATGAGGGTGCTGCAGGCTGAAGAAGTGAGTGTGTTGATTACAAAGCAAATTACGGTCTACGAGAGCCCAATTTCCATCACTAGCCAGATCCAGTCATATCAACTCCCTAGTTTTTTCTATTAAACACTAGTGTCGCTAAAATAACATAAGTAATAATATATTTGCATATCTTAAAAATAAGACGCCTCCTCAACATCAGAATCGCTGAATGATGCTAAAAAATAATAAAATGCACAACAACAAAGCTGTGAAAACGAAGATAGAAATAAATTAAGTTTCTCTTCTCTTTTTATCAACCACTTGACTTTTTGTATTGCAGTATACCTTTTTTACTCTCAAGTAACATATAAGAACGTGCTTTTTTTAAACCAAGTGAGCTGCTCAACAACCTGACCTGATTTAAGGCTGTGATTATATATCGATTGCTTATCCACACAACATCAAACTTGGTTCATGCAGTGAGATATTGAAACCTGGGGCTTTTCTGGGAACAATAGCGCTTACGGGCTATCTGAAGTTGGGGTTCGAATGATAATTAGCTTTGCCGGATTGAATGACTTTGCTTGTTCCAGCTACAGATCTAGTTGGCCACCATATGAGATAAGGTACTCCACTCGAGAGTAATCCAAGCAACAAGCTCTGTGTATTGTTACATAGTAACAGAAGCTGAGAGATTGAATGTAATGTGCAACGATTTGAGCAGAAGCTTTTTTGTGATAAGGTAAAAGTGGGACTGTGTGTGTAATAAACCGCTCAAATTATTAAATTCCTTATTAACAAGTCTTCGTTGGTTGGTTTTTGTGGCTGCTTGCTACCTACAGGCAATCAATTAGACTATTGAGATTTGAATGGCGTATCGTAGTGTGCAATACCAGGCACTTGTAGAGCAGGTGAGGAGATTTCTATTCTTTATCCCGTTTTTGACAGCTGCGGCAGAATGTATTACAAGGAAGACCTAGCCTGCTAGTATGTCTGCTTATCGCCCATTGGCCCGTTGATACCGCGTCAAACCGGAAGATACTCCTTCTATTTTTGCCTACTATTTTCCTGAGAATTTATCGTGGAAGTTTGGCTACCTTTTCTTTGCAAGCCTACATGTACTTATCCTATTTCAACAACATATGTTCTGCTCTCTTGAGATAGTTTTTCTGGGTTATATTTTTAATGATGACTTACGGTGCTGTGACGTTCAATACATTAGAAGCGTATATAGCGGATCCATCCCTGGGTCTTCAGACATTCTCTTATTGCCGACCCGATAAGTAATAGGTTTTACCTCGAAGTTAAATATTTCTATTACGGAGGGACAATACAGTTAGCATATTCTATAAAAAGCTGAAGAAATTAACTAAATGCATTAGATTCTTCGACATATAGAGATTCAATGTAAAATATATGTATATTTAAGTCAGTCGATGCGGTATCCCTTACACTTTCGTATGGCATTGAAATAGCATAATATGCTATTTATTATGTTATAATAAATGTACTTAGCAGGTTTATACTATAAGCCGACTACTTTATATCGTTAAAAATTTATTTAAATATAAAAAATATCACCTTAATTCAATAGATCTTTTAACTTATGACTTTTTTAAAACAAACCGCTTATATAGTAGATGAAAATATGATGACTATCTAAGGACAGTTGAATCTCCTATTATATAATGTATTGCAGAGGCACATTTTTTCATTTCTGATTAGAAAAGAAATTTGCACTACATTCAAGCGGTTTTCTATATCTTTTTTAAATTGCATTTTATTTTGAATTTCAACGTCAAGCAAAAAAGTTAAAGCTTCCCTTCAAACTTTTATCAATATTTGGTCATCTATAAACTTTACATTTCATATTTTTAATGCTCTGTATTTTGAAAATTATTAGATTTATATCACCGTTTTTTTTTTTGTCAATTACTAGCGTAAACACAACACAAAATGACTTTGAATGTGAGCGATTGTTTGTGGGCTGAAATGAGCGCACAGAACAACTCATATCTTATTTAAATTATCAATGATGATGTTTATGATGACGATGGCGATGATGTGATGTTGTCATTGATGACATTTACATTAAAACTCATACGTTTTTATTTTTATTTTTCAACATTTATCAACAAAAAAATATGTAAATAAGAAAAATGCAACGTAACAAACAAACCTTTTTCATTTACATTTCGTTTTGGTCTTTTTGCCGGCCGGCAGAAATTTCAACTTAAAATAGTTTTAGGAAAATTACAAAAAAAACTTGTTCTTTACGCATTAAAGATCAGGGTAGCCAAAAATACTACTAGTTGATTTTAATAATAGTGAGATAAGTTAATAAAGTTTTTTAAGAATACAGGCAAATTTCGGTATAACGAATCTCGCTTTAACGAAAATCCGATATAACGAACGACCAAATTATTTACATTAACAACTTTATATAGCGAATACGAAAAATATATCGCAAAATAAAAAACAAAAACTTGGTAGAAAAACATATTTCTAACATTTAGTTCTACTTTGTATAGCCAATAATTTGGTATATGTGTACTCTTTATAACGAACGGCAAAAAATATTTTAAAAAATTGAAAGCAGCAATCTAAATGCAAAAAAATATGATAATATTACTTTGGATTTAGGAGCTTATTTGAAAATAAATTACCCTCATTCTTTTTAATTGTATTGCATCATGTCTACAATATTAATAATTAAAATAAAACTTGAAAAATCTTTGCGATATAAGGAATTTTTCGGTATAACGAATGGCCCTGACATTACATCGTCCGTTATACCGGGATAAGCATGTGTTTAATATGATAGAGAACCTTTTAACTTTAATACTGAATCAATTTTAATAAAAAAAATTTTTAGTTCCTTTACAATTAACATTCCCAAGTTACATTAGTAGAATTTCAGACTGATTTAGAAATCATATTAAAGTAACAACCTTCAAATGTCCAAATAAAAAGCAAACTAAAATTCAATTACTGCAAACTCTGCATGTGTGCTAAAATTCTCATTTGATTTATATTAAAATTAATATAAGTACATATTTTAGATTTATTGATTGTCAATTGAAAATTAAAACGAGGCTGAAGCTAAAGGACTAATCCAATAAATATAATAACTGAGACGACTTCAGTTCAATTCTTTATATCATTTATTATTGTAACATATGCATTCCTTAAAAAATAAGTTGTTCTCAACATCTTGAAAATTATTTACTATTGCAAAAATAAAAATAAGAGTTAAAATCATTAAGAACAATTCGTGCTTTATTATTATCACTGAAACCGCAAATATACAATTGCATGTGTTTTCTTATGTGACGTATTAATGCGGGGACAAGATATTTATCCGTTTCAGAACTTTTCAAGAATTTTGACATCGATTTGTTGGAGCATATTTTTGCATATTTTAACTTTTAAAGCATTTTTTACATGTATCAGTCTTACACGCATATCTTTAGCATATTTGAAAATTTTTAGAGCATAATTTGCATTTTTAGGGCATATTTTGATACTATATATATTTTTTTTATTTTAACCCATTTGGCGCTTTCCCCATTCCGAAAAAAATATAAAATTTCTTTCTAGGAAGTTATTAAAATTCAATTTTTGAGATAAAAATTTCCGGGGCTATCTGTTCCAATGTTCAATGTAGTGTATAAATTTTTCTTATATATATATTACTCAGTTTTACAGACGTTAGTTTGAATACAAATTCAGTTTTGGTATTTGTAACGGACTCTGCCCCGAAAGTACGTTGAAGGAGCGTTGTCAATATATAAAAGTTAATTTAGATGAGACGGAAACTATTTTTATTTGAAGTTCTATGTAAATATTTTTTTAATTATTGCAATAAAAAATATAAATAAAAATCTTGTCCTATTTATCCAAAATACAGCGCCAAAGCATGAATTCTGTTAATATTTTACATATATATGTACCAATTTATTTAATTTTTAAGAGCATATTTTTGACTTTTAAGTGCATATTTTCAAGTTTTTAGTGCATATTATAGCGCATTATAGCGCATAAAACACTTTTTTTAAAACATATTTCTGGTTTCCCTGATTATTATTATTATTAACCTCTTTGTAGACTGTTTGTTTTTTACATTCCCTCTGTAGTAAGTTAATCATTTTAACCCAATTTTCGAAACCCGAGCTTTTAGCATATTTCGCCGTTTTGAGGGCCTGGGATTCGATTACTGTACATATATATAAATATCTCATAACTTAAGAGTGGGCCAAGGCATGGGAAGCAAAGTTGACACATTCGAAAGATAGTGATGAGCTCACGAAAGATAGTGAGTGAATTGATTCAGTGCGAAAGATTTAAATAATTTAAGCAAATAAAATTTTTACAAACCTGTTGACATAAAAAAATTTTAAACTAACATGCCAATTAAATTCAAAATCTAATTAGTTGTAAGCCTTAAAAAAACATCTCAATTGCTGCCAATTCGGGCGATTGATTCGAGAGATGTCGTTGACAAAAAATTAAAAAAAATATTGTTGTTTTTCTGATAACTTCAAAAGTCTTCGTCAAATAGATTTGAAATGTTCTCTTATTTCTATGGACTTTAAAAATGTATTAGATACCGCAAATTGAACCAAAATCGGTACTTTAGGGGGAAGTTTCAGGGATGGCCAGCATGGTCAACGGACTCCCATATTTTTTATTAATACATTTGACAACAATCTAGTTTTTTAGCAACATGAAATGTAAATACATAAATACATCAGAAAACGTTTTAAAAAAATCTATTGACATACATATGTAAGTATTTCCATTAAAGCTGAATGAGTCAACCTTAATTTCATTCATAAATTTTTATAAATGAAGACTTTCTGGCAGACAATAAAAATAAAAGTAAAACAACAAACAGGTCGTGTAAGTCACTGTCTAGAATACTTAACTTCTATTTTTGAAATAAGAATACATACATATGTATCTAAATCTAATTCATATGCCCATTAAGACACCCACATTTACAGGTGAGAAGTGTGTAGATGCGTATATTTTATCAACAGGCAGATAAATCTATAATACAATATTATTATAATCAAAAGCTACAACAAAAACTTGTTCAATAAGTAATAAGATATTTGTATTTATTGTATGTATATTTTGTGCCCATCACACAATTTTAATTAGATAACTTTGATTTTAAAAACCAGTCGTGTGGGGGAGTAAATAAATTAATCAAATAAAAAGTAACAAATTCTTCAGATAATTACAGACAGATATTTTTAAAAAAGAATCGTTAAGAGCATAATTTTTTCAGGTTTTTTATTGGACCTCAGATTTAAAAAAAAAATATTTAAAAAATTGTTATATTTCAACAGACATCAAAGTACATATCGCTCATTCACTTTAATAGTGTCACAACTCAAAAAAAAATAGTTTTGCACAAAACGCATATAAAGTTTTCAATTTACATAAAACGCAATAAATACATGAAAATATATTCTTCTATCACGAGGTGGTAGTACAATCTTTTTATATGAAATTTTTACACAAAATAAAATACGAAATTCAGAATTTTTATTTATTTATTAAATGTTACAAATACAATTGCATATTATATCATAACTTAATTTAAACGAGCAATATTTTGCATCATTAGCACAAAAAACGCATTTTTTGAGTTATCCCACTATTGAAGTAAGCCATATTATTTCAAAAAGAGATTAGCTTCCAGTTTGCAGATGATAAGTACTCTACAATCACTAAATTTTAAATACTTTGCATATTATTTTTTATATAAATCACATGAGAAAACTTTTTTATTTTTTTTTTTTTTTATTTTTTTTTAATACATATATTTATTTATTGTATCTTCAAATATGAACTAACAATAAGTGATCAAATCTTAAAGCTAAAATATAATTGTTTAGCCCGACCAGTGTCGGCCAAAACTTAGTGATAATTTAAATAATACAAAGTAGTGATAATCAAAAAGGAAAATTAAATGTATTTTCAAGCATTCCCATCTAGAGTGTTGAGTATAAGAGCCCTTGTGTCCCTCTTTTTTAGGCGGATGTGACCATTAAAATTCAAAATATTACGAGCAAGCGGATTAGGATGTGACTCGAGTTTTGTTAAGTATTTGCCTGCGTATCTTGCAATGAGAAATGAGAAAACTTAATGAAATAAGTAGCCATAGTGATATTAAAAAAATTTCCCATTGTAAAACATATTCATATATGTGTCACGAGTTATATATTTAAAGATAAGTTTTCCGCACAATTTACGAAAACGTCTCATAGTGCATCGTTTCATGTGCAGCTGTTCTTGTTGCTCAAGTTTTGATTTTGTATAATAGAGAGGGAGAGTGAAATATAGAGGGTATACACTTTTTGCCTAAATTTCTACTTTTTTCGAGACAAATATTTTGCATCTTATCGACTTTTTTAAATAGTCCATCACAATTTAATACTTCTGCAATATTCTATATAATTTTTATGAATTTAATCTTATTCCTCAAAATTTAGAAGAGACTAAAGCAAGACTTGTTTTATACATAACTTTCCAAATGCTTAGAAAGCTTGAGACTTGAGTTGTTGTCTATGTTACTCAGAGGTGTAAATTAATGATAATTTTTCTTTCAACAAATTAATTTTCATGTGACTTTAATCTATTAATTAAAGAATTATTGACGAGTTTGTTTTTTTTTTATTTGTTTGCCTTTTTATATAAAAAAAAATCAGTTTACAAATTTTACAACAACAAGTATAATAATAAATATAATTTAAATATAATAGAGAACAAATGCACAACAACAATTAAATAATCTCATCAATAATTATAACGCCGTCTTTGGTTAGTGTAGTGAATGGCTAAAGCCGTTGACAATACAAGTACGATAATCTTTAAAAAGAAAAAGCAAATGAGAATTGTAAAGAAATTACACAAGAGATAAATTTGCCTACATTCAAGCCCAACAAACACCATTCGGATATTTCCGTTGATATTGATTCGTTGGAGAAAGCTTCCTCCACTTTGGTCAAACAACCAATGACATAAACATTCAAAGGATTTATGCAGTTGCCGTCCTTGCAACAACTGGCAGGTGTTGAACGATTGATACGTGTATAGTCGGTAAATGAATTGCGGCCACAACATTCATACTTTAAAGAGAAACATTCGTATTGTTTAAATTATATTAAAAAAAAGAAAAATTTTGCAAGTACTTACAATAATCTGTTTGCTATCCATTGCTCCGGGACTTATAATTTCTTGATCCCACAGATCATCTATTTCCTTAAGAGCATATTTCTTGAACACATCATTGGTATTGTAACACATAAATACTACCGTGAGTACCAGCAGCAACAGCAACATTACGGCATACTATTGGAGGAGAAAAGCCAAGTTTTATTTATTATTTTTTGTTATTTAAATTCAAAACTTACGGTCCATAAGCTACGTGCTGATTCTCGTGAGGCTCCAAAGCATCCGAACAAAAATGTTAGTAGTATCACACATCCCAGCGCTATAATACCGATGGCATAATTTTGTGGCATGGCATCCCAACCGAAACCAGCTAAGAGCAGTAAGAGAATACCCAAAACCTATAAAATAGAAAATTATTTCAAAATTAAATCCTTGCAAAGAAGCTTGAAAGATAATTTTTAATATGGGAACTTCTATTACTATTATTGTTGTATTTTATTGCTAAAACGAAGAATCTCATTTCTTTATATATAGAAAAGAATTATTAAATTGTATAATTGCAGCTGAATCAATCAATCAAATGGCTGCAATAAAATGGCTGCATAGTTTAAAAATTCAGTACGCCCACTTTACACCAGAGGCGCTGAAACTCTGTTCAGTGTTGGATGGAAATGGTCTTGCGTAAGTTTAAATGCAAAATATCGCTGCTTTTTTTAAAATACAATAACAAAATACACACACAATCCAAAGAAAAGCTACGATATTTTGCATTTACAATTATGCAAGACCATTTGCATCAAACACTGAATACCGCCATTAATAACTAAATTCAATAAAGTGCGACTTTGTCTCGCACACGAACGGTTCCTTACGGACGCTTTAATGTAATACTATACGAACTTTTAAGTTTTTGCGTTTGTGTCTTTTTGGCAATTTTTTTTACTTCTGACGATTTTTTAGTACATATTGAAATGGCGTTTTTTTCGTTTTGACGTATTTTTTTGGTTTATGGCGACTCTTTTTTTCTTCTTGCTTTTTTTACAATCAGTGATGTCAACCCAAAATATTTCTTAGAGATAGATACCTTGTGAAAAAGAGGTAGTTTCCAACAAATCTTACTTTAAAAAGAGGTAGATTTACAACACTTATGTTTAAGGGTGTTTTAAAAACTTTAGAAAAATGATTTTTTTTTGCCGAATCCATCGTTATTTAAATAATTTTTAGATTTTTATCATTCTCATATTTAAAGGAATGAATATTTTTATTAAATAATATCTAATGCTCCTCTCTAGTTGTAGATTTCCCAGCGCTGGCGCTGATATATCGTGTAGCTTTCCTCGCAGTGTAAAGATTGTTTCTACAAATACTTTTTAACAAGTTAAATTTCAACATTCGAACTGTGTATGCAATTTTCTCTGGCCCATTAAAGGAACTATTTGGGCTTGTAGCAGGTTTTAAATAGTTAAGTCAACATAGTGTTGCTTACATGCATTGCTAAAATATATTTAAGTTAAACTTCTAGTTTAAATTAGATAAAAAAACTGTTGTAACTATACCTTAGCATTATTATTAAGAAACTAAAAAAGTGGTAGATTTTTTTCGAAAAGTGGTCGAGTTGAGTGAGGGACCCAAAAGAGGTAGATCTACCACAAAAGTTGGCATCGATGGTTACAATACATATTTTTAGATATGGCGATTTTTTTTTCTAATGCTTTTTTTAAATTTCAAAATTTGGCTTGTTTTAACATTAATCAATTGTCTTTATGCATTTCGTTTCCACCTTATTTTATTTTTAATCGATTTCTGATTTTTTTTTGATATTGTAACTTCATAACTCAGTAGATTTTTGACCGATTGTAAAAAATATTTTTTTTGTCAGAGCCATTGAAAAGAAGTAAACAGGGACATGCCCACAGTTTTGTATTTGATTTTACCATATTATACTTATTTGATAACTGAAAACCCTAGAAAACACCTTAGGTTTTTGTAGATACAATTTCTAAATACAAGTTGAAAAAAACGGGCATGGCTACGCCCATTAAAATGTGTTATTATATATTATATATTATATGTTATATATTATATATTATATATAATATATTATATATTAAATATAATTATATATATATTACGAAACTTATCCCAAATCTCGAGCTGTAAGGTAGACACAATCTTCACACGTATTAAAATTTCGCATTTTATTTTAGGTGTTTCTACTTGACCGATTTTTACAAACCTTAGCACACACCCAGAGCTCTGAACAACACTTAATCTTGCTTTTAAAAAAATAGGCGATGGTACACCCCTTAAAATTTAATTTAATATTTCCCCTACTTCGTCTTAACCAGCAGATTCAAAAGTTTTTTTTTTTTGTTTGAGCTTACATCGAGTTTGGTCACATAAATATTTTTCGAAATTGTTCTACCAAATCTTTGCTTTGAAGTCGGTTTTTCTTTTACAGAATTATTGGTATAATTTTTGAGTTTGACGATTTTTCCTTTCGGCATTTTATTAATTTCAGGATTTTTTAATTTTAGCGTGTTTCAAAATTACTCTTGCCTCTTACAGTTTCCAAGATACAAGCAAGTTCTCAGTCAAAATTACATGAACTGATAGAATACTTTTTGACTTTAATATTTAAATTTCAGTGTCAATTGGTGTAGTGTACATAAAAATAGACTAAGTTTGAAAATTACAAGTGTCTGTACATTGCATTAGGATTTCAACATGCTCGCTTTAGAACACTCTTTAATTTTTAGCTGTCATATATTTGTTGTTGTAGCGGCCAAAGTTTTATATATTCTATGAAAATTTCACGTCCTTAGCTATTACGGTTCAGTGAAAAAAGAACCTGTGACAGACAGACAGATGGACGGACATCGTAGTAAAAACGATAGCATTCCTTTCACCAAAGATGAAAAAATCCGCAAATGCAGAGTCTTAAAGGACTTAAACTTTCTCTTTGCACCAGAGAATAGCAAAAAATCTAAGAAAATTTATAGATTTTGATGTTAAATCGAGTGTTCAGACCTAAGCTGTGGTATTTCCATTCTAATACATATTGTTGTTATGAGCCACATAGCGCTCATACTTGGAGGAGATTTCATTAACACCTAAAGGCAAATGCTTCGGAAGCCCTGATTAGAAAAGACACAAGTATGTGGCAATGAAACTTCTGGTGTAATATAATAATAACTGCATGTTTGCCTTGAAAAGAAAAGTAATATTTCCAATTTCCCTATGTGTCCTTTTTTAAACCCCCGACCAAAAAATGGGTGTTATAAGTTTGTAGTGTGTTCCTGTGTATCTGTTCGAGTCTACGTACAGGCCAAACGGCTGGACTGATTTTGATTTAGTTTTCTCTGTTTGAACGGTGACTTGATCGAAAGTGTTCTTAGCTATGTTATCGGTCCAGCCGCTGAGAATATTTACCATATTTTCTGCATATATCGGGGGTTTTTAAAATTTTTAATTTATGTTATATTTTTTAATATTTTATTTTTAATAAATAAATAATTTAAATAAATTTTGCAAAAAAATAAAAATTTTATTAACGTGCTTTAAATAGAAACAAGACCTGACAAATATTTAAAAAAAAAACTTGAATTGTTTAACATTTCTGCAAAATTCAAGTTAAAAGATTTTGTGAAATAAATGATACTCGTATGTGATTTCTTTCAAAAAATCGTTTCACTTGAATTTTGCAAAAATAGTTTGATATTTTATTTCCTTTTATGTACATATGTGCGCGTATATGTGTGTGTTTTCGTGTGTTTGTGAGTGATAAAAAAACATCACATTTCCATATAAAGTCCACTTGCTTTTTTAATTAAAAATATCAACATTGAAACCCACGTAAATGTACTCGTATTATGTCATGTATTAACTGTATTTAACAAAGTTTAAATTTCTATTTAAAAACTAATTTTTTGTGTTGTTGAGTGGTTAGTTGAATTTTTATACAATCTAACACTGTTGAGAATTTTTCTTCACATATGAAGCAATATGCTTCATCTGCTTAATTTCATTCAATGTTACTATTATCTCAAAAAAAGAAAAGAATTTTAATTGAATCATTCATTAGCTTAGATGTGATTTCATAAAAGAATTATGGTATCCACCCATATTTCAATTAAATCGTTTTAAAGTTGCTTGAATAACAGAATGTTGTGATTAATTGAATGTCCCCAACATTTTAATTGCTCTGCACCATTTCCCATGATATTTATTGTATTAAAACAATCTCTGGGGTTTTAAAAAATATTTGACTTTTATCTTGTTATTTACTACAAAATATTAGTAAAGTCAAAAAGAACTTTGTTGATGAACATAGGCCAGAAGATAATTAAAGAAGTCTTAACCTTCGGTAAAAACTCATTAAACAGAAACTTTTATCGGAAACTGTAATAGATTTATAGCTGGAAGAAGCAGATGTGTAGACTATAAAGCACTCAATAGGTACCCTGCAAAAAATTTGGTAACAATTGATCCAAACGTACTCTTCCTATGACTTGATAAAATGTGAATCTTACCAAAAGTAAAAAAAAAAAAAAAGTGTTTGGTGAAAAAATTTAATTGGGACTCGGTCTAGTATTGTATTAAATGGCCCTGAACATGTTCGATGTGGTTGAATGCAGGACCTATCAAATCGTGAAAATATAATGTTAATTGTTCCCACAATATACCTAGATTTTAATCTAAGTTTAACTGGTATTTATACTCCTCTCGTGCAGGAGGTAGTCGGTTCGAATCTCAAAAAAATTTCTGATTAAAAATAAAATGTCATTGCATTTGTAAAAATAAAAAATAAAAAAATTTATAAGTATTCATTGTAACGGTTAAACGTCGGAATGACATTTATATACAGTGACCTCTCGGTAATGTGAACTTCCAATATAATGAACTATCCAGTAACGTGAACACTTATTTTTTACTGATAATAGTTGTTCAATAAATTAATATACTTAATTTTATTTATTTTAGTAAATATTTAATATAATGATTGAATTTAAAATTAAAAAAATCGTTAAGTTTGCAATAAATTATATTTCATGTTAAAAATACCAAGAGTTTCATTATTTTGTAACCTTTTTTAGGCAAAAAACACAAAATGTTTACAATCGAAAATGTAAACAAATTCGATAATGTGAACCACCTTGGTTTTTATTAGTTCATATTATCGCGAGATCACTGTATAATTTATATTATTCTATTATTATTTTTGAAACAATCAAAAAATTAAATAATTTGCCTTAGTTAAGATATTGAAGCCGATTACTATAAAGAAAATGGCGAGATAAATATCCATGTAAACCTGTATACAAAATATTTGTGTATATCACATAAAAAAGTTCTAAATAAAATATCAGAAATTTTAATCAAACTCTTGCTAATTTCAACTCTCTATTATTGAATTTTTTTTCTATGATCCCCAGAATTTAAAATTATAGAGAGTCTACTGTATTTAATTTTATGGAGCTGTTATAAAATGCTTGATTATTGTAAGTACAAGTACTTTACCATCATACTCAACTGCATGACAGACAACCCTCGTGCTTTAGGTTTCCAGTTAGTTAATGTTAAAAGTTATTGGAATATCTGTCCAAAGCAATGACAACAACAAGAATAGAAATGTTGTGAATAGAGAAGAAGAGAAATAGAAAAAATATTACTAGTAACATCTAAGCCACATACGGAATTGAAGAGCTTTAAAGAAGATGATATCATTTGTCAAGGTAGCGCAGGCTTAAAAGCCGCAACGGCAGCACCCAACGACAGCTAAAAGACAATTACTTCTAAGAATACGAAGTAAATGTGAAGACACATTTTAAACTAATAATACTCACATTCCGTGTGTGACTTTGCGCTTGTCAGTGTCAAAGCTTGTGATATCTAATACTTTTTTATTTACAGCGCTTGTAGTTGTTGTTAACTTGTAATAAAAGTTGTGTTACAACCAACCAAAAGAAGCCCTAAAAGATTTATTTTTTAAAATTTTACATTCAAATACTAAAATATATTTTTCATCTTTTCTTTTAAATAATTTCATTTAAAATTAAATAAATTAGGAACACAAATAAGTAGCAATATTATTTCAAGTAAAATTCGTTCTCCTTTTTCGTTATTGTATTAAAAAATAAATACTTTTTTATCTATTTTCACTGCTTTATTAATTTATTACTTACAGCCCATAGTGTGTTGAATATAAATAAAGAATATTTGATTGTTTTGGTAGCACAACCCATTGTTATGAATATGTTTTCTTTTTTCTAATTTTAATTTCTTTGAACTTTCAAAATAAATAGTTTTTTGCTTAAAAACGAAAACAAAAACGAATTTAACACCACAAGTAATTTTTGGCGGCACGTGAACTCTTCTATGCTATCAAAAATTTTACAGCGTCTACGCAAAATCTTATATTTTCAAATAAAAAAAAACTATTTTTAATATTATTATTTTCAATTCAAAACGCTCTGCGTGAAAAAAACATTTCAAAATTCGTTGATGGTTTCACGTTTCAAAATGAAATAGACGTTAGGGGAAACTAAAACGAAATCAAATAGACAACTGTCAAGGGCCACGGTCACCAGCAGACTAAACACTAAAAAACTTATAATATTTGCATTAACTGCGAAAAAAATAAACAAAATAAAAAAGCAATAATTTTTTATACTCATACATACGTTTACGTACATAAAGTATTCTAAAGTCTAATACTCTTCTCATCATCATCAACATCGTACAAAATATCCACAACACAACAACAACAATATACTGCATTAGAGGCTTTCCGTATTCACTGTGACAGTTTGTTTGTTTGTAAGTCTAATATCGCTTAGAATCGCCTAATATTCTAGAGAATATTGGTCACTGCTGTGGGAGAACTCAATGATTACTGGGTAGTCTGCACGGGAAGAAATTTTATAAAAATTTGAGAAAAGACTTGGGTCCAAACTCACACTCTATAGTTAACTAACGCAAATAGTTTAACTAACGATTTTTCTTATAAATTTCATTGGTTAAAACACCTTCATTAGTTAACTAAAGACTGTGAGTCTTATGCAAAAAAAACTTAACAACACTTTGCAAAGCAATGTTAAGTAAAGTTGTATTCTAAAAAAATTATTATATCAAAATTCTAAAGTAGGCACCCACGTTTGTTAAGACTACTTTAAGTTGATATTTCCAAAATGTGTATTTTCTACCTCAAATATTTTTTGTTAATATAGCACAAAATGTTTCATGTTAGATCTGAAAATAAAGCTAGAAGTGTTAGCTCTTAGCTTAGATTTACTATTTCTGTCATGTAGTGGAAATCATCATCAAATTATCCAACTGATTCGAAAGACATAGTAAAATCAATAAATGAAATATTAAAATAAATTCAATTAAACAAAAATGTTTTAGTGATCTACATAGTGATGTACTCATTTCATTCGAATAAAAGAAATTGTGATAATTCTTCTTTGTTTCATATATTTTTTTTACGTATACTGCATAGAAATGTTTATCTATTTTCCTTTCCATGTCAAAAGCTCGTATTGTTTAAATTAGGTTGCTTTACTTCAAGAAAATAAATATTTATTTAATAAAATAAAAACATATTTGAATACCCGAATGAAATTGTATTCGATTTTGTACATCATAAGCTGTGAAGTGGTTGTTGAACACGGTGGTGTTACCATTATTTATTATTAAATAACAAAATAATTAAAGTTGTGTTTTGCATACAATTTCTTAACAAAACAATTGCTTAATTCATAAAACCACTGGTATCTCTGTATCGATTGTAATATCATATTAAATACCAGAGTGTAACATTTGTTGTTTGAAATTTTCATATAAAAATAAAATACACTATTACACTTTTATTTCATATGTTTTTAAAATGTTGTATTCAGAGAGAAGCTCTCTGAGAGAATGTATGTAGCTTGTTCTTCTTTTTTCATTAAAAATACAAAATACATTAATACACTACGCAGAATGTGTTCACAATTAAAAAACAAAAAGTGTATTTGATACACAAATACATGAATCAAATTGTTGTGAATTAAGCAAATGTTAGCCTTAAAGTGCTTGTCAACTACTATGAACTTTAAAACTAAAGTAAAATATTTTTTTTCATAAGGGGGTGTGAATTTAAGCCTTATGGTAATACATAATGTTCGAAGCACATTATATGATGTATCAAAATCATATTCTTAAATAAACTATCATTGGTGGAAAGGGACATTTTTGCTCGACAGTAAGCTTCTATATTCCATTCGTAGGCCAACGATTAAAAATTATGATGGCCATTATTTGATGACGTAATGGATTAACCTCAAAGATCTGACCCAACGTCTGAGCAATTCGGCCAACTTGTGAAATTTTTTTTCGAAAATAGCGCTTTAATTTGTGGACCTCAATAAATTGGTTAATTTCACTATCTAAACTTTTCAGTGATCAAAACTAAATGAGGCAATGGAACGTTACACAGAAAAACAATTATAGGAAAGTATATCTGATTTTGATTATTAAAACAGCGTCAACCAACGAAATTGGTTAAGTCAACCAATCTCAAATAATAATTCTTTACACAGCGTATCTATTAAATTAATCAAAAGATGATAAATATCATTAAAAATAATATATAATCGCCAAAAAATAAATTTATAGTAACAGAATCTGCTATTGGCCAAAAATTTTCGTGGTCTTTAACTAACTTTAAAAAGTAAAAAGTTCCAAGTTCGGTTAATATTCATTTTCAATTACTTTTACCTAATTAATTTAACTAACGCAATATCGGGCCCATCTTAAATGAAATATATTAGAGTATTTCATGCACTTTTGCGCAACAGACTCTTTGTGACATAATATCACAATACACAATTTTAAATTGTCGTCTAAATGTTATCCCTGGAATTAGTGGCACTCATTGCATCGAGTTATAAATTTGTTATGACTGCTTGGCTGGTAGGGCTTGTAATGGCTGCTATTTCATGAGGTATATTTTTTGCTCCTTCAATTGAAGATAACCATTGGCGTTGCTAGAAAAAATTCCTGGGTTATGGGAAGGGAGCTGAGGTGGTCATAGCGATTGGTGATTTTCATGAGTAATATTAAATTAGAAAATTACAGGCAGTTTTTAATAATTCTAAAATGGCAAAAGCAATTCTTGCGGGAGGAGGAGGCAGGGATCAATACTCCCATATAATGGTATTTCTACGCCTATTGAGATAACCATATATTAAAAAATCCATAGTAATCAAATCATTAATGTATGGAGGTTAGTTTAAGTCATAATTTCTAGGAAGGTAAATCTTGTGAGTGGCATCCTAGAGGTTTAATTCTAAAGCTTTAATTATGTGAGAAAAATGTGGTGCAATCATGGTCTATGAACTTATATAGCACTTGTGCGATTTCTAAACAGTCTGATTAACACTTTCCACTTTTTCTACCATTCTTAACGATCTTGGCCGAGCCAGTTTTGGCCTGGCATACTTGTATCATGTACTATGCGCAACAGCCGTGAATTACTGTCTATATATTTATCTATATATATGCCGCACGAGCACTGACTGCTTTGTCCCTGACAAAAGCTACATGGCGATTGAATTTCCAACAGGCATTGTAGAAATTTAAATGTTCCTTACGCTCCTCAGATTTGTTTGCTTTCAGCCAATGAGCTAAACATGTCTAAGCTTTCTACTCTATGTTATAATGTTATATATGAATTACGAATTCATCGATTAAAGAGTTGGCAGTTCCCAATCCAAATCCAATTCCAAACAGCTTCACAGTACTTCACAATATGCTCTGGAGTTTTTTCCTCATTCTGTGAGCATTCTTAGATTTGTTCTTACTTACTTGTTCCATGGTATTCTTGATTTGCCTCGATATATTTTCCTGGATTTTATTCAAGTGAACAAAACGGTTCTGGTGAAAAAAAGCTAAATAAAAATGCAAGTTATTCTAATATTTCAAGAGATTCTCCCTCCTACTTTCTGCATATCTAATTTTCCTTAAGTTAGGAAATCACCTTATTTAAACCAAGATATGTGGCAAATTGTTAAAAATCAAAGAAGTAGTTAGCACGTTGGCTATAAAAACGAAAATCCTGGGTTCGACCCCGGTTTCTGACAGTCATTAAAATAACCACACCATGAATTTTTCTGATGTGCATTAGTGTCCCTTTGTATTAGTTGTTGTAGGAAATGAGAAAGTGATGGAGACATAGATACTGGTCACTGAACTACTCCGACTTCAGCAGATACTAATCCTAATGTAATGTATAACATCAGAGCGCCTTCCATAATGGGCGAAATAAAATAACCAAAAAATAGGTACTAAATGCACCTGTAAAAATTTAATGCGCCTCATTGACACTAGAGACGCTGCTACACTGCATTGTTAAAAACGTGCAAACAAAGCGGAGTTGTACAAGAATGAAGCTTTCCTCTATCTCTTGCCTTCTCTATTACTATGCCTTCATGGCCTGGCTGTTAGTTATCTTTACATATATAAAAAAATTTAGCCAATAAAAATTTCATATGTGTATATTGCTAATTCAAAACCCCATCTGACTTTTTCAAATACGAGTATTAAAATCATAACAATAGTTTTAGAATGAAAAGACCCATATAAACAATCCAAAATATACAACAACAGAGCAACTAAACTATGAAATACATATTTAAATGTTTTACTGAGTCGTATCTGTTGAATGCTTATTGTCGTCGTTTGTTTTGCTTTGTACTTTTCTAACAAGAGGCTCACATACATACTCTTACATAGATACTTACATCCATATGTATGGATGTATGTTTGTATGTATGTACGTATGCGCATACTTACACTCCCATATACATACATTTGGTTTACATTTAATTTCCACAATGTTACTGAATTGTTTACAAAGTCCAAAAACAAAAAAGCTTAAGCAGCAACCAAACAATTCCAATTCAAACAAATCAACCACCACCAACCAACCATCGTCATTTATTTGCCGTCCGAAGACCAAAACAAAATAAACAAATACCGACCCATCGTCAAACCTTTTAACAGTTCTAGTAAAACAACCAGATGTTATCCACGAATCCATTTACAATTCCAAGAGCAAAATGAAAACCTCAGACATTGTTTGTATTTATTTATTTATTTTTCTTTTTTTTTCGAATTTCATTCACATTTAGCGAACTAACAATGAGCAAGTAAACAGTTGACATTACACATTGTCATGTTTGTTCTGAGTGATTATTTAACAGCAATTTCACTAGACGTGTATGAGTACTTTAAGTCGCAATCGTTGCGCTTTGGCAACACTGATCTCATCATTGCCAATGATGTCAGAATTATCAAATATGAAACCAGTATTTTGAGATTGAAATTGTTTTTCTAGACTGTTTACCAGATTCTACGTATTTTTTATTATTATTTATGTATTTAAACAAAAAACAAAACATAAATTAATTACATACATACATACATACATATGTATGTACGTGATTTTGCTGGAGTAAGTTTTTACGATTATGAATGAAATCTGATATTGAATTTTGCAATGACCCGAACTAGAGATGTTGGCGTGGGAATTTGTGATCATTTACGCTCACACTTGGACAATTTTAAATCTATGAACTATTTTAAGTTATTGTGTGTGAGTTGCTTAGTATCAGTTTGGTATGGAAACAAAATTTCTATCTTTTATAAAATTTAAGACTTTAAATAGACACTGATTTCGATTATTTATGAAAAGGTTTTAGCAGACATACTTATATTTTCAAAGTACGACTCTCATAGGGCTTTATTCGCATAATGTGGTGGGACAAAAAATTAAGTAAGTTTGCAAACTAATATAAAATCATTAATTAAAGAGGATTAATTTTTTTTTCAATAACATAAAATTTACACACTGGGATAGGAATTTATAAAGGAATTTTTAACAAAGGACTCTTCATTTAATCATCACATTGTTTATTTCTATAATTCAAACAAAATTTTTGTGATTTTTTATTTGCTGCATGAAACTTGAATCCACCACAACACACCAGAGATCAAACATAACAAATATTATGACATTAGTTTCGCTTTGCATCAGCTGCTGTAGGAAAGTTCAAGTGATGAAGGCATAGACAATGCTAAGTTTCGAAAGAAGGAAGCTTTCCTATATCTTTTCCTTCACCATCTGTATTTTCTATCACTATCCTTTTCTTCTAAAATAAGCACTAAAAAGCTAAAAATAATATTGATCTGGTTAAATAAAATATTTTTACATATGTATGTTACCTATTATGTTTTTAAGAGTTCAAGGTGTGTGCCAAGTTTTGTAAATATTGGATTAGTACAAAGCACAAAAAATATTATACTAAAATTTAATAGGCGTGCCCCGCCCACCTTTTTGAATGCCTTTATTTAAACTTAGGCTGTGTGCCAAGTACATACATGTATGTATGAATGTGTCTTCCTTTTACGGCACTATATAACCCGAACACGTGTGCCGATTCTGATGATTCTTACGTCAATTTGTATTAATCCAGAGAGTGTCACTAAATATATGTTAGCTGTCAGAATTTAATATGACGGCGGACAGACGCCATTTTCTAAATACAAAAAAAATACAAAATTGGCGAACTATATCAAAATGAACATTATTCGACAGGTTTCTTAAAACCATCTTTAGGTTTCTCTTATGATTTTTCTTCTCCGTACTTAGCCCCAAGTAACTATTTTTTGTTGCCAAAGAAGAAATTGCTTGGTGGAAAGAGATATAACTTCAGCTATGAAATCATCTCACAAACTAATTTTTGATGATCTCGACAAATCTAATTTTTTGGAAGGATTGAAAAATTGATGAAATGTTGGATCAAAAGTGTAGAACTGAAAGGATTCTATATAAAAAAATAAAACCATTTATATTTATGATTTGATCAGGCTAAAGTTCGTATCGCTCTGTAAGCAAAATTAATGTCATAATTATTAATGAACAAATAATACCAAAGTTAACTGTAAATATTCCGAAAACGCCAGCTGAACGGAACAACTATCTATTTTCGAAGATCGCAACATCTTCATCATCACCGTTCTTTTTGTTTGGTTCACTGATTGTGGTGTCAGTTGATGTGGATTTGTGCTTTATATAACTAGCTTTTCAGTGCAAATAGAATATGGGAATTATTTTGATTCATCATATTTTAATTTGCTGATAGTTTTTTTTTGTAATGAAAGCTCAATTTTACCATCTTTATATTTACAACAGTATTGTCATTGAGATGGGAAAATTTATTATTATTAGTCGCCAACACTTGTATTATAAATTTCAGGTATATGTATATATAGTAAAATTGCTTAATAATATTGATTAGTGACAAGCGCTTTTTGCAAGCTTATATTACTAGAAACTTTCATAGTAAAATTTTTAAGATTCACCTATACGAGTAAGATAGCCTAGATGTATATGAATCTTGTCATGTTCCAAGTTTCATAATTTGATATACTAATTAAGGGATACGCTATCAAAAGGGAATCTAACTATAATAACTGACAACATGTGTGTAGCAAGCATCCACGTAAACCAAACGAGGGAATAAAAATGTACGAAACAATCGGCTCTTCTGTACTCGTTGTTGACAATATTTGACTACCATTGATAGCATATATAAATTTTTTAAGCCTCACTTCCAGAGAATAAAATTAAGCCATTTACAATGAATGTGAAAAAATTTACAAAAAGTTTACAACTAGCGTTGGAAATAGCCCAAAGATGACAATAAACGTTGGTAAAAAGTGAGAACGTAAGTGTGTTTTTGTTGATTTTTCAACATTTTTTCCCGCAGTTTAGGGAATATTATTAGTAGACAACAGACGAGTACACAAGTGAAAATTTTTTCGTATTGTATTGACGTGATGTAGACAAAAAATTACTTAAAAATACGGTCATTAGGCCGATACTTGCTTGTATAATTTTGCATTCGTTTGTGTATTCTTTCACTAAAAAATTCGAATCATGTACCCATCACAGCTATTCAGACAGACATATATAAATATGGGCCTACAGTTAGTTGTTCTCAAAAGTCTCATGGAAATTAAATAACAAATGCTGTTATTGCTGCAATTCCTTTTGTAATTAAAAATTCAATAACTCTGCTATTTATTTGTTTAACAAATAAAATAAACTGTGCTTAAAATGATTAATTTCGTCTTAATCTATAAACGCGCATTTATTTGAATTACGAGTATTGAATTGAATGTCGTTACTAATCATTCTATTATTAGGAACATTGTTAGTCAATTAAATATTTTTTTTTGTTTTCATTTCTGAATGCCTGCAGTTATAATATTGAGACCAAATGTGACGACGAACTGAATGTTGTTTGGTTTTCTAAATATGACTTTGTATTAATGACACAATTTTCCTAAATGAGATGTTGTGGCTGGTAGGTGTGTGTCAATATTAAATTAATATTTTAAATAAAGTAATTTTGCAATCGTATGTGCAATAGTGCAGCTAGCAAATTCATTCCTAGGGGAGAAAAATTAAACCAAAAACTCGTATGATAAATGGAAAAAATACATGACCTTGTCCCACTCTTGTATACAAAAATATATTTACTAAAAATTGTGTTTAACAAAGTAAATTTTTTATAATAAGAAAATAATGAAGTTAAAATATTATAATATGATTACAGTAAAAACTCACATTTACAGGAAGCCATGCATATATAGATTTTGTGAACCGAATATAAATAGTACAAATTTGTATCATCTCTAATGATTTTTAGGTAGGCTTGACATAACAAGAAGTTCTCTTTAATGTTTTTTAATCACTGAATCGGAAGTGACGTTCAGAAAAATTTTCTTGTTTTTTTTTTAGGATATTTTCGTTGGGAAAATATTAAATCCAAAACATTGTTTTTAAGTAAATTTCAACAAATATTTAAAAAAAAACTTTAAATGAAAATTTGTTCATGATTTACTTCAAAAAAATCGATTTTCTAAAATGCTTTAAACTATAACAGAATTACAGACTTTTGTATGATTTATACATATTTTTAGTTTTCTTTTTTACTAATTTTCGGTATATTTTTAGATTCTTTGGGAAAAATGAATATTCCTTACAAATGACTTCAAATTTATTTTATTTAAATATTAAAAAAATATATTTTTTCTATCCTTGGTTTAGTGTATACTTTTAAATCTTTCATTCAAGTACCCCATTGAATAACGTTCTACGTTTTCGTCGTAGCTTGATTTTATTATTTGTTGTTTGAGCCTTGGAGCTATATTTTTAAATTGTTATTGCTCGAAGGATATAATCTCAAATTGGGACAAAAATTAAGTGTACTAAAAATTTAAATTTTTAGTACACCACGAAACTTTTAGTGACTCTACATCTGAGTAAAACTTATTACTTACGATATTTCGAACAAAATCTATTAGACTTCCCTTCTTCGTCACTAGATTTCGTAGAAATCTACTTAAAATTTAGTAGAATTAAGTAATGAAACTTTTTTTAGTGTACTAAAAAATAAACCGCTTTACTTAAAACAAGTAAAAGTGCTATATATTTACAATCTTTTATACCCTTTTTCAAAGTATGTATATGTAGTATACAGATACATAAATAAGTACATATGTACATACATATTTGTTTTGTGAAAAAATTTATAATTTTTTGTTATAGTGCAATTTTTAGTAAGTGACCTCTCGGTTTTTTTTTCGACTAAAGAATTTGCTTGAGTAAATATTTTCCTAAAAGATGAAATATGTTTAACTGAAAAAAATTATTTTCGGTTATATTTTGTTCCAATTTTTTTTTTCAATTTCCAACCCTGGAATCATAATTTAAATTTTTCTGGTTTTAATACGAGTACTAATATATTTCTTTCTAAAATCGAGAATTTATTCAATTACCAAAGAAATAACAAGCTTTATTTAATTAGTTTTATGAATCAAAAAAATAATCCTGGAATCATCCTTTTAGATTTTTTTGGTTTTTTATACCAATCCTATTCTGTAAAAATTATATAAAATATGTGAAGTGAAAAAAGAAATAAGAAAAATACTTGTTTTATTTAGTTACTTTAATATAAAAAAAAGTTTAAATTTTCCAGACATGGAGCTGTGGTTTTTATTTTTCTACTTTTCTATAACCAGCTTTTCTTTCTAAAATAAAATATATGTATATATAAATTAAAATTTAAAAAGAAAACTTATTAGACCTAGTTAATTTTATATATCACAAAAAGTGTAAGTTTTCCAAGCCTGGAATCATAATTTTAAATTTTTCTGTTTTCTTAGACTAATTATTTTCTTTCAAGAATGTGAGATTTTTTAAATTTATAGATAAAAAGGAAAAATTATTTTTAGTAGGTTATTTTTATATAACAAAGAAGTTAAAGTTTCCAACCCTAGAAATGTCATATTGTTATATTTTTAACACAAATTTTATTTGTATTGAAATATAAAATAATTTTATTTAGCTGAAACTGAAACTGTCCCCTCGATTTCGCTGATTTTCAATACCAATCTATTTTGGACCATTTCTGGGAGCTTCGGAAAACTTATTTCACGTACACCATACCGACCGATGGACGGACAGACGGGCATCGCTTATTCGTCTTCCCTTTTCATAAGAACCCAAAATATATATATATATTTTATGGGTCGCATATGAGTATTAAAGTATTTATCAACATATATACTGGTTACACCAAGTTTTTTAATATTTATTAATATATCGCATCCAAAACAAAAAAACATTGACTGAAATTTTTCTTAAACTGCAACCAAAAAATTTTAATATAACTAATTCACACAATTCTTTACTTACATAGGTAAACCTATTTTTAGTAAAATTTAAAAAAAAACATGGTTGCATCATTAAGTTACTTCATATTTTAAATAGATTTCGACTAAATCTAGTTTGAAAGTAGTTTTTGTTTTGTATTGAAAATCTACTCGATTTTGTTCCAAATCTTTTGAGTATTCATTCTATTCGCTATTAAGTTTATTTAATGTATATGCTTTCTTGTAGGAGAACGGAGCTTTCTATTTTTTTTTAAGCTTTTATAAAAAATTCAGTGAAGTGCGACTTTGACCCGTGCACGAAGGGTTTCGTACGGGCACTAGATATGTAGTTCAATACGAACTATATAAAATATAGTTTTTATTTTTTCCGATTTTGGTTTTTTTCGGTTTTGGGCTTTTTTTAGGTCTGGCGTTTTTTCGGTTTTGGAGCTTTTTTAGTTTGGGCACTTCTTTTCTCGTTTTGGCGATTTTTTCGATTTTTGGCGATTTTCTTTTATCTTGGCGATTTTCTTTTATTTTGGCGATTTTCTTTTATTTTGGCGATTTTTTTAATTTTGGCAATTTTTTTCATATAGGCGGTTTTTCTCGTTTTTTTTTAATTTTGGCGATTTTTTTTATTATGGCGAGTTTTTTTAATTTTGGCGATTTTTTTATTTTTGGCGAATTTTTCATATATGCAATTTATTAGTTTTGTCGATTTTTTCGATATTTGGCGTTTTTTAATTTTGGCGATTTTTTTCATTTAGGTGCTTTTTTAGTTTTGACACTTTTTTTCGTTTTGGCGCCTTTTTTAATTTTGGCAATTTTTTTAAATTTGGCGATTTTTTGTCATATAAACAATTTCTTAGTTTTTGCGCCTTCTCGCGTTCCTTAGCAAACATGTGCTCAGCCTGAAGAGCTGATCGAATAGAGATATGCAGTTTATAATATAATAAAACGCCGCTTTGTTAGGTGGCGGCAGCAAATATTTGTTGCAAATGCGATAAAGTTAAGAAATAAAGATATAAAGTTAAATTATTTGCAAAAAGCCGGGTGTAAGACTTATCTGTTGGGACCAACAGTTGCCAACAGTTTGCTTAACAGCTACGTCTTATCAATGCGCCCATTTTCCATTAAAGTTGTGTGAATGAGCTCAGTCGGCACTTTTTGGGTTACAGTTTATACTGCCTTTATGTTGTCTCGAAATCTAGTTTATTTGATTTGAAATCTTAGATTTCGATAAAGATTTCAAATCGAACAATAGATTTGGAGATGGTATAAGTGCAGTATTTATAATTTTTTATAAGAAAAAAATTGCCATGTGAAGATGCAATTGTTTATAAAAAAAATTCTAATTTTTATTGAAATAACTGCAAAAATATCTTGAAACAAAATGTCAATTCATGTGAGTTCTTATTTTTTATTGGAAATTTTCTATGGTATCAAATATTATTTTACTTAACATTATAGATTAATCCATCGAACATTATTAAAGTGGACACAGACACCCTACGACTTATACAAAATTATTGCCTTGCTAATGTATGGGCAGTTTTATTTATGGTAATATACCAAATATTCCCAAATATTAAATACAGATGGAGTATTTCCTGTAGCTGAATAATTGGGCGGTGCTTTAAATACCGAATTAATAAATTTTCTCTGTTAGTACTATCTCTAAGTTGAACACTCTTAGATCCAGTAAGTACCTAACCATGTATGATATTTCTTATTCTGACGATTTCACAATTGCCAATTATTTGTGCCAGGTTTTAACGTGACTTTGACAAATATTTGCAGAGTAAGATTGAGTTTACATTTGGCATTTCTTGTGTGTCATTTGCTCAAAAAAAAACGTAACCAACTAATTACTAATGAAAAACTGTTTTATTCAGACATATATTTATTGATTTAAACAGTTTGCAATCATTTTGGATTCTATAAAATTGTCTATTAATGAATCTGGTTAACTTAATAAATACATGTCTGAATCAAATAGTTTTTCCTTAGTAATTAGTTGGTTACGCTTTTTTACGCTTGTGTGGCATTTGGCACACAGATGTCAACCCGGCCTAAGAAGGAATAACTGAGCACTTCATTTCTTTCCCTAGTTATAAAGAGACCAGAGTAGTTTATTTGACAAGTACAAGTAATTTAATATGCATTGTTTGTTTAAATAATTTGTACACACACCAGTTGGACAGCTGTAGTGGCATGTATCACGTATATACATACATATGTATATACATACGTATTAAGCTTAGCCAGCAAATTCCCACGTTAGTTCACATGTAAACAGTAAGAAAGTGTAAGAAATTCTAGTAAAGTAGATTTAAGATATTTTGAGAAAACAAGGAAACCAGAAATATTCAGTTGTCTCATATAGGCATAGAGGAAATATATTTCATTAAGTGTTTCCTATCTTTAAATTTAAATAAAATAAAGTGTGTGTAAGATAGCATCAATATTTTTAAAAAATTCAGATTAGCTATAAGTGAGTTGACTAGACCCTCAAGTCGCATGAGGTATGTGGTACGTCATGCCGTTCTGTTAAAAAGAAGATAATATATATGGACATATAGCATTTTCATTCGTAAAATGGGGTGAAGTGCATGGATCGTTGCCCGAACAGAACACGCATGTTGGTAAAAAATTATATAAAACTTCGGCATCGGTCTAAAAAGTGACTTCGGTCGAAGACTAAAACACACATATCGTTAGCTTAAGCGAAAAACTATTATCCCAAATTTTCTTTAAATACGATTTAAATATTTTTTTAGTTGCAATGTTTTATATTTAAGCTACGTCCCGATTCATACATTGCAATTAGTATTGAGTAACTTGTTAGCTCATGAGCAAAAGAGTAAAACATGATGGTTTCCCTCTTCATTATCTTCTCCTCTCTATCTCTCTCTCTGTTCCATAAGCTCAAAAGTTACACAGTAGAATTGCCATGTGTGAACACAGTATTATGATATAAATTAAGGCTCAGAAAAATCAGATAAAATCGTCTTCTAGAACTTATCTATATTTTGTCTGCAGAAAATAGGTACAAGTAAATCCATTTCGTATTCGGATTCTTAACTGAACGTTATTGTTAAATACAATGTTTTGAACTTTATTAGTTACTAAAAATAAATATAAAAAATTACAACAGTTGAAATCTATTAATAACATTTACATATAATAAATGAAGTTAGAAGAAGTATAAAAGATATATGCATATAAAAAACGATTTAAAAATTACAGTCGATATTTAAAGGGTTTAAGGCATTTCGAATAAGAATTGTTGACGTATCACGCTGATAATACAGATATTAAATAGATTCAAGCTATTCATAAGTATATAGAAACTGTTTTCATTATCTGTAAAGCTTAAATTTTAGCAAATTTATGTTATAATATCAACAACAATTTCAACATTTAAGCACATGCAGACAATACAACAGTTAGCATAGACTTATGAATACCCTAAATGTTTATTTATGTACAAAAGAGATTCATTCAAATTAAATAATTTTCTATAAAATGTTGTGGTTGAAAGCTTTGACTTTGTTTCCTAATTAATAATTATAATGGCGTTGTTTACTGCGGAAACGAATGACCAAATAAACGGCAAAGATAAACATCACAGCCTAAAAAGAGGAAATAAAAATTTAAGTGTGAATGAGAATTAAAAAGTTTGCAAGTGTTTAATTGTTTAAACTTACGGTAACAGCCAAAACAAACCATTCGCCAGATGAAGCGTAACCAAAAAGCTCAACATATTTGTCTTGGGCAGCTTTAATGCAGCCAGTGGTATAAATGTGATTGCTATCAATAATATTGTCCTTGTAGCAGCTCTTAGGGATTGGACGCAATAGGGGTGTGTAGTCAGTTGGGCCAATCTTACCGCAGCAGCCAAACTAAAAGATATAAAAAATTCGATTATTTTTATTTTAAGCAAATGATAATTATTATAAATTTATATATTTAAATTGATATCCATGTGCTAAATGTATAATGAACTCATTTGACTAGACATTAATGAACACTGAAGTACAGTTTTTATACCAATCTAGAAGCTTATATAGTTTTAGAAAATAATGTTATATTTGTAAGAGGTACAAGTATTTGAATAAAGAGGCATGAATTTACGCTCGACTTGGGTCCAACGCGTTCAGTCGTCAATTTTATTGATCAAAGCCATTTAAATTACATGAGTTTGATACGATTTGTATACGATTTGTATAAAAACTGTATTTGAATTATTATTTTATTAATGCTGATTTCAGCTCAGATTTATTTTTTAACTTCGGTCCAATTCCTCCCATAAATGTTCAATGGGAATTATTCATTAAAGTGTGCAGGGATACATGCAACTATAAGAATGAATGGTTGTGAGTATTAAGAAGTATAAATAATCAGGTATGTGTCGGCAAACGATCGTTTTCGAAACGATTTCAAAGCAATCGTTTTTCATCACATATATATTAGATATATGCTGGAGTATCGAGTTTTTTTGTATTTATTGTCTTTATATTATATAAACTTTCAATCTCTGCTCCAGTTTGACTTCAGGGTAATTTTGGTAATTCACTTCTACAGAAGGCTGGTTTGATATTTATTTTAAAGTTTCCAATATAATTTTTTATCTACTTCCCTCCATTCAGATGATAGATTTTCATGAAAACTTTTGGTTTGTTGTTGGTTAAGCAATGCTTATATGCATTTTTTTTTCTTTTTAAGAAACTCATCAAAATAAAAAATTCTTGAGAAAAGCTAAAAAATTTTGAATGTATAAACATAATAAGTTAGAAGGTTTCAAGCAAATACTTCGAAACAAATACCCTTAGCTGATTATGGGAGAATTAAAACGGATTCGGATTGGCATAAATATGTTTGTTGTGACGAATTTGTTTGAGACTTTTTAAGTTATTATGTTTGTGTTCTTAATTCCCAATAATATTTGAAGAAATTTTCTATAAACCTACGAAGGTATTTAGCTTTACTCAAACATTTTTTAGTTGCAGTCTACTAATGAAATTCTTAAGCAGAAATGGAATGTATAAAGACGTGATTAACCAACAAAAAACATCAAAGATTCTTTATATATCAAATATATGTATAAAAAAATATTAATTTCGGAAAATATCAAAATATCTATTGATAGTTTCAATTCTTTTAGAAATAAGATTTTTTACAGCGAATAAAGATTTTATTTTTACCTTAATATAATGCAAAATAATACTTAAAGGCAAATCAATAATACAATTTTTTGAAGTATGCTCTCTTTCTATTTTATGTTGAGTTCATAAAATATTTTAAACGTTTTTATTTAACTTTATGAATTTAAACTTTTAATTTGCTGCTTTCAAAAGGAATTTTAAGTTGTGCCGAAAATTATACTGTGCCAGAAAAATCCTATTCATCTCACCATAGTAATTATTTTGCTACCATTTCACACACTGCCGAATTTTAGATGCTCTCATGAGAGGGTGTCCGTTATATTAAATAGGTATTTGATATACAAAGTATGTGAACAATTATTTTTGTCACTGTATGTCTATACATACGAATAATATATATAAATATGTACATAAGTAGATTAGTGATGCACTAGCTATTTTACTGTTTGCAAAAGAAAAAGATTTCAATTTACTGAACATCGTTTATAATTATACGAGTATGTTTGTTAATTGCACCCAAAAGAAGCAGAATTTAATAAAAGTAAATTTTATTCCTTTTACCAAAATCAAGGTCGGTGTCACTATTTACGCATTTTATTATTCCCTACAAAATTGTTTAAAGCATTAAAAATCCACAAAGGTTTTTGTCATTCAAATGTGTAGACACAAACGAACTGACATACATACATATGTTAATACGTGACTTATTATAATACGGGTGCTTATCACTTAAAGTACTTCCAATGAAGTCATACTTCTTACACATTTCTCTCACACATTTTTTCTGACATTCCATGTCATGAAAAGAGTTTGCGTGAGTTGAAAATTTAAAATGCGTGTTAAATAGTATTTGGGTTTTGATGCCTTTTATTATAGAAAAATTTTTGTAATTTAAATAAAAAATTAAAGCAATAAATCTTGCACAGTGGCAAGCATGGGAAAAAAAATTTAAATAAAATATCCAAGAATTTTTATGTGCATTTGAAATGTTGAGATCCAACCAGATTATCACGGCGCTGATTTTAAAGCAAAATTTAGAAAACTTAAAATTTTTTTTATTATTATCAATAGGGGTACTCGTTTAAGCTGAAAAATGCCTCAGATACATATCGGAAAACCAAAAAAATTGTTGCTGACCTCACTATTCATAAAAAAAGTATTTTTGGTTTAGAAGTCCCTTTCTGTATATTGAAGAAAGTGAATTTCAGACAAGGGAAGACTGTTTGCGAAAGGCGAATGAGTGTTATACATCTGTCTATACTAGAGATTTTTTATTTCATATTTTCACTTTCCGCAATTTGTTGACATCTCTATCTCTCTCTCTCTCTCTCTGTCTATTGTGGAATGCAAACATATTTAACTGCCGTGCCAGTGGAGTTCAACATACAATACATAGAATGACAAAATTATCGTTTTAAGTGCAGCTAAAAATAAAAAACACGCAAAATGCAAACACACGCAAAAACTTCAAACCTAATACGTACATACAAATATCCATAAACATGCAACAACTATGTTTATATGCATTTTTTTAACTACGCAGCACAGGCGAAAGCAGTTAATATTTATAAACTGTCTGAGCTACAAGCACACTCATGTTCATAAAAATACTCTGACTATTAATCGGCTACACAAGCGTGTATACAGGGCTACTTTTTACACATACATATAAAGCATGAGGAATAAATATCCCGAGTATAAGCATATTTTTTTTGTTCGATTAAACAGCCAAACCTGTGTATAAACATACTCAGTATGAAGAGATTCAATTAGTTCAGAGGTGCCCACAGAGAGAGGACCGAAAGAAATGTATAAGCGTATGAGTATTCATTTGCAAAAAAAGCCGATTGATGTTCGGCACTCTGACGCTTCTCTGGGCAGCCTGAAATTAGTTTGATACGCATGTATGTGACTTTTTATTTTTAATTGTTGGGTATTTTAGTTTTTTGCATAAACGAAGTAGAAATGCTCTTGTATGTTGGAATCAGCCTTAGTCATAGTCGCTTGGGAGAAAATATGTGGTCGATTATTTTGACTTCAGAATCATACAAACACAAACAAACAATAAATAAAATTTTAAGCTATTAAAATATAGCTGTTATGACTGAAAATCAAAATCCAATTGACTTAAACAGTTATTGGTATAAGTTTAGGTCGCACAATTATACTGTGTTCACACTTATGTTTTTAAACATGTTTAAAGCCTCGTTCGTTTCTAAAAGATTAAATACGACGATTTTGAGATGTTTTACCATACATTTGTTTTGTTAAACATCTCAAATGAAGTGTTTAAGATTTAAACACGCAAATGGAGTATGTTCAGTCCGTTTTTTGATAGATCTGGCAACTTTGTGTTGTTATTAAATGGCGCCACGTGAAAAATTATTTCGTATACAAGCAATTAGTTAAAAAATACTCAATTATTTAAATAAGCATTTGTTGTTTGAAAATAATAAACTAATTAAAAAGCATTATAGTTCCTAAAATTTTACAAATACAATAATTTACTGACAAAACGTCAACCTTAAACATCTCAAATGTAATGTGAACGGTTGTGTTTTGTTTTTTAAAACACTTGCCTTAAACACGTTTAAGACCATATGTAAGTGTGAACGTGGTATTAGACGTCCCAAAACCATAACAAAACAAAACAGCTGTTTGAACTAACCGTATGGGTAACGTGACCAGATAATTTTTGCAAAAAGCGGGATATGCTCGATCAAAAAGCGGAATTTTGAAGATAATACCGCCAAAAAGCGGGATTTAAAAATAAATTTTTTTAGGGAGCGGGATGTGCACAAAGCTTCATATGTACTTAGAAAACACATTTTTCAACTCACAAGAAACGTTCTTAAATAAACAAAAATATTTATCTGTATAAATAAAAACAAAATACCGTTCGCTGTTAATCGCATCAATTAGGAGAACTTTCACATGTGTATTTCGCTTCTTTTTTTTTGTGTGGAATATCCCATATAGTTTTTTTTGGAGTATGTTTGCATCTAATGAAACAAGAAACATGCGTTGCCATAATAAAAAAGTTCGAATTGGAAATGTGTCTTGGTTTGTCTTCAAAAATACTACCACGGTAGTGATCTTACTGATTTGCTAACAGCCTGTTACTGATGGTCTAGAAACAGCAATAGGCTATTAATTGTTTAATGCCTAAAGTTTGGAAGTTGCTTCCGACATAGAAGCAACATTTATTTCAAGATATCTTGGGAGCCAAAACAGTAAATATTTTGAATTTTTTAGTACGCATTAACGCCAGTAATGATAAAGGTATTATAAGAATGAGACAATAATTTACCAAAAGTTGTGTTCTTCTAAGTAAATTAAATATTAGTTTTTTAATGGTTTGGTATCTGCTAAAAACATAAACTTGATATTCCGCTGATTCTGCCGATGATAGAAAAAAATCGGCATTGAGAGGAGCCTCAAATAGAGCAAATGTTTACTTAAAAAAATATCGTGAAAACTAATGCAGTGATAACTCTTAAACTCTTCATGACACTTTATGTTAACAATGAGAATTGTATTCTACAAAATAGTGAAAGTTGAACCGCAAGCGTGGCACTTCTTATATAAAAATTTTTCTTTTCATCTCAAAACGTACATGAAGTGTAGCGAAGCACACAATGTTTTGGCTAGTTAAGAAATAACTAAACTTGAAAAAAAAACTTTTAATAAAAATCGTATATGAGATTAAAAGTTTCAAAACTCTAAAAAGCGGGAAAAAGTGGATAGAAATCCGAGGCGTGATCAACCAGTGAAAAGCGGGGTAATCCCGGCTAAAGCGGGATGTCTGGTCAGGTTACGTATGGGCAACACTGTATTTCATTGCAAAGTACTTGCCATACGCCATAGCCATAATTTTAGAAACGAAATAAATTTTGGTTTTTCGTCGTAATCTTAAACAGCTGTTTGCTGATTAAACATATTGGTTTTTTGTCTTTTACTTTTTTTACATTTGCTGAATTGTTTGGTAAGTTTTGATTTAAATTTGTTATCTTTACTTAAATGTATTAGTTTATTTTTTATGCAAATTATTAATTTAAAATTTTGTTCTTAATAAAATGAGTGATAGAAAGCTTGTAGAAGCCGTGAAATTATGTTCATGGTTATGACAGCGCTAATAGGTGAAATAAATGTGTTTATGGTTATTTCAGTGATTATGGCTATGGTTATACTATATGCTACGTTTCATTAAATTTTAAGGCGGATAAATTTAAAAAAATAAAATAAATATTCAAAACAATAAAAAATTATATCTTAAATTAGAGAGAGATAAAAGTTTTCGACAGTATCTATATGCAAAATAAGTTTACATTGCTAAGGAAATTATGAGCTAAAAACGTATTTATTGTGGTAAGACATCAGTATGAGTTTTTTGTATCTTTTTGTATTTTCAAATATGGGGTTCATAGTAAATATTCTTAAATGGATATAAAGTACAAATACCATGCCAAAAATCTATTGAAGCTTTCTTGGCGATATTTTTACACTTTATACATACAAGGGAAGGAATTATGGATATTTAGTTTCAAAAATAATTGTGAAGGAAAATATTGATAAGCCATCAGGTTGTCTACAAATAAAAAATGATGCTGATTGGCAACAAAAAAGAAATGTAGGGGAAATTATGGTGATATACATGCCAAACGAGAACTCGCAACCTTATTTTTACGATTAATTTTTTTTTTTGCTACTTACTGTTTGCTGGGTATTGTCCATGGCACCCGGAGTACTCGCTTCCTTAATCCATGTCTTTTCAACATCTTCACGAGCGAATTTCTTAATTGAATCTCCATAGTTGAATGAATATACTTTGCTGCAGATTTGAGCGATCAAAGTTGCCAAGCAAATAGCAGCATACTACACTCACACGTACGAGTACAAAAACAAATATTTGTTTACAAGAAAAAACTATTTAATTAATTGAATATCTACACTTACCGTGGCCGTCATACAGACATGTTCGTGACAAATACCGCAACAACCCAATAAGGCGGCACATAGGTTAACACCTCCGACAATGTACATATAAATCACATAATTAGGAGGGGCTGTTTTCAAAATCATTGTGGCAAAAACAAGTAAAAGAATGCCACCGATCTGAAAAATAAACAAACATAAATATTAGAGAAATATAAATGAGCAAGATTTTGAAAAACTGGTTTATTTCAAAATTATAAGAAATTTCTTGGATACAAGAATAAGCTGATAAAATATGAAAACTGTATTAAATTTTCCATTAATTTAGTTGCTTCAAATTTTTGTGTATTGACAAGAAGTATGGGGAAGTAGGCGGGGTAATTGTTATTCCACATAATGCATTTTAAGAGAATTTTTGAGACATTTGTTTTTAATAAACTTATGCTTTCACAATTATATTTTTTTCTTATATGTATAAGAAATAGTAAAGTATATTTATTTGACATAAAGTCTTTATTTCTGTGGTAAAAAGGAAAAAGTGCTTAAGTTGATATAAGCTGATTTTGAGTTAATTTTATCTCCGTAATCTGCATATTTGAAAGTACACTTAGGCAAAATCTAAATTAATTTGTGTTGTTTTTCAAGAAGTTATGGCACAATGACTTGTGGCTTATCTTTTTTAGACTTATAATCTCATTTGGAATAAAAGATTAATTTAGGTTATACTTTGGTATATTGCAATTTGAATGTATTATTTTACATTGTGTAGAACGATGTTAGCTCTAAGTGTTTGTTAAAAAATGTTAACAGAGAATTTCCAAATTAAACTGTAAAGGAAATAAATTTCTTAAAATCGACTTGAATGCTTAAAAGTGCTTTCCTGCAAAACATTAAAATATGACTCAAGCACTTTTTCCTCATTGCCACAAATTGTATTTAAAATTTTCCATAAGCGGGAACGAAATGCATACAGACAATGCTTTTCAAATATTTTATTTATGACTAGCATTTTCCCGCGACTTCGTTCGCATCCAGAAATAAACTGTTCTTATCAAAAACATAAAAAATACCAACATATATTCATATTCTTCTTCTCAATACAATAACAAACAAAACAAAAAAAAGAGTGTAGAATGTAGCAGTCCAGCCATTCATGCGTGATGATGTGACAAATAAAAGGGATTAAGGGCTGTCCACGATGTCGACAGCGTTTGACTTGTCACACACTTACATATATTCAAAACAAAAACAAATTTTAGTCGAATGTTGTCGAGATCGTGGGACAGTCCGAAATTATTATATACATCGTTACCTTAATTTAAAAAGGAACTAACTCACTATATTTTTGGTATCGAAAGTTTTACATTTTTCGATACAATAGAAGTTGCTCTACCGAAATAAATATACAAAAAAAATGGTCACGCCAAGGCAACTTTTTAAAATGCAAGATCATAGTCAGAATTAGAATTATTTAAGCAGAAACACGTGAAATAAATATAATATAAAACTTTAATGGGCATGGCTCCGCCGTCAATCCGTATTTCTGCTTTTCACAGGCTGTTTTCTCGAGATCCGTTAGAGCTACAGCATTTCTGTAAAAATTGAAGATCCGCTACAAACACAAATGCATGTATGACAGTTAAAAATTAAAGGATGTTCTAAAGCGAACAACGAAACATGTTGAAATCCTAATGTATATAGACAGACAATTGCATATATAAAGACATTTGCAATTTTCAAAGTTAGTATATTTTTACGCAGACTACACCAATTAGGACAGAAATAAAAAAAATAAAATTAAAAGGTATTCTATCAGTTAATGTAAATTTGACAACTTGCTGTATCTTGGAAACCGTAGTAAGCAAACTTGAAATTTAAAAAAAGTTAAAAAAAAATGCCGAAAAAAAATTGCAAAAATTATAAAAGCGTTTAAATAAAAAATATCACCAAAAATATAATTAATCGCTAAAATACAAAAAAATCACAGAAAGGTAAAAAATGGTCGCCAAGAAAATAAAAAAAAGTCCCAAGAAAACCGAAAAAATCGTGTAACTGAAGGAAAAAATTACAATACAAAAAAGCGTAAATTAAAAAAAATATCCATGAAAGTAAAAAAATCACTAAAAAGAAACACCATACGGACCAGTCCGTATGCGAGTCAAAGTCGTACTTTATTGAATTTATTTTTTTTTACTATAAAGTGCTTTTCGTGTGTTATAATTTTTTGGTTCGACCTATATGGTTTAAAAGAAAATTAAAATTTAGGGCCTTATTTTGTAAAACGCAACGTCAAGCGTTAACAAAATTTTATATGTGTTTTGTTTTTGTAATTTACATTTTTTGCATAGAAAATTGTCAACGCCTGGCGTTGCGTTTTACAAAATTAGGCCATTAATATTTCTCTCACGAGTTGAGCATATAAAATACTTGTATAATATTTTTACACAAATTTAACAACGATATGAAAATTAATTTTGAATTTTTAACTCAAAAATCGCATATTGTGAGTTAGTTTGTTGTTCAAATAAATAAGCGATACGGAAAAAAACTTCATGCTGACTATTCTCTAAATTTCACCATATAAACACAGATGATGAAATTCGTAGCTACTTTGGAAGAGAATAGAAAAAATAGCATGACAATATTATATGATGTAATTTTAGTGCAACTCAAGTATGACATAAACAGTGAGATATGCTTTATTTTATGGGATGTTTATTTCTTTTTGATTTACTAAAAAGTTTCATTATCAAAATAAAGAATCTGTTTTGTAAATATTTTGGAAAACATTTTGTAAAAATTATGTACATAATACATACATACATAAATAAATAAATTTAAGTATAAAAATTAATCTTGATATGTATTTATGTATAATATTTCATAGCGCAAATAGCAAACCTTGGCCCTTTGTATTTGCTCATATTCCAAGTCTACACACACACATACAGTCTTTATGTAAGTACATACTTACATTCACACATACATAAGAATTGTAACAGTGGCTGCATATCGAGCCATAACTGCCAAAAAAAAAGCTTGAGCGAAATATTTTTTGAACTTCGATTTTTTAAGGGAAATCGATTATTTACGATGTTAAATAACGAGTTTGCTTAAAAAAAATTAAGTTAGAAAATTATGACGGTTATGTCACTTGTTCATCTGAAGGGACCAACACGAAATTTAAAAATTTTAGGAGGCAAAAAATTTTTTAACCTAGTTCAAAACAAGGATGAGGTTAACAATTCGTCTCTATTTTTTTGTGTGTGTTACTTCATAACTCAGTACATTGTATAGCTTCCCATTGGTCCCATTGTAAAAAAGTGTGAGGGGACACGTCCAAATTTTTTTTAATTTAATTTTATGATATTCTATTTATTTATAAAACACTTTTAGGTATTGTAATTACACAATTTAAAACATGGGCGGAGCTACGCCCATTAAAATTTATTATAATATTTCACGTGGTTCTAGTTAACCGATTTTTATGAAACTTACAACACACCTTAAGCTCTAAAATAGACACAATCCCCAATTAAAAAAATTAACGGAGTTACGCCCATTAAAATTTAATATTTGATTTTAAGTGGTTCTACTTCACCTATTTTTACAAGACTTAACACGTATCCTGAGCTCTGAATAACACACAATTTTGCATTTAAAAAATGGGTGGAGGCATGCCCATTAAAATTTAATTTTATATTTCACGTACTTCTTATCTCAAAAAGATATATATATAAATTATAAATAGTCACAACTCAAAATTATGAAAATTGTGTTTTTTATAAACCAGTTCACTGAATATATTTCTAACGATCGCAAAAATTTATTTTGCAACACAGTTTTCTTAAACAATATAAAATCTGTGGTAATAAGGAAAAAGTGCTTAAGTCATATTTTACTGTTTTGCAGGAGATCAATTTTAAGCGTTCAAATTGATTTTCAGAAATTTATTTCTTTTACAGTTAAATCTGGAAAGTCTCTGTTTAACTTTTTTGTTTTTAGGCAATCAACGTTCTACACACTATAAGTAAAACATTTAAGTTAAAATATACCAAAGTATAACCTTAAATAAGCTATTATTCCAAACGAGATTAAAAGTCTAAAAAAGATAAGTCGCAAGTCATAGTGCTATAACTTCCTGATAAATCAAACACATTAATTGAGATTTTGGCCAAGGGTACTTTCGATATGCAGATTATGGAAGTACCATCATCTCAAGTTAAGCACTTTTTCCTTTTTGCCACAGAATGTTTTTTGCCACTCCTGAACATCTG
The DNA here is from genome assembly GCA_905220375.1 of Tachina fera. Classification (NCBI taxonomy): domain Eukaryota; kingdom Metazoa; phylum Arthropoda; class Insecta; order Diptera; family Tachinidae; genus Tachina; species Tachina fera. The sequence goes on along the minus strand of LR999967.1, from coordinate 92,721,248 downwards.
GGATTTCTTGATTTGTGGCTGTTGATGGTTTAGTGAGTGAAATGTTTTTTTAGACTTCAGAGTAGAGAAAATGATGTACAATTTTTACACTGCAAACAGTGCGAATTGTAAAACTTTGAGTTGAATTCCTTTGGAGGTACAATTGGGAAATATAAAATATTTTTTAATATAAAGCAGTAAAAAGGTTTGATAAATTTCCGTATGTACTTCAGTACTCGCGCTAAAATTCACACGAACACAATTCTAATTTCCAAGTGCGCAACTTCGGAAGTTTCTGGATCTATTCCGGAAAGCATTCGATTTTCACTTCATTTGGCAATGGCCAAAAACTATATTGGCCACGCACAGTGGGGGAATTAAGAAATTAAAACAAAATTAATCTGCAGTTGCAAAAGTTTCTTAGAAGCAAAAACAAATTTGAGTTATTTTACTCAATACAAATTTCCAAACGAATATTTTAATTATATATGTATGTACATATACAAAAACAAGTAGTATACAATTAGTAATTGTACAAATACAATTTATAAACAAATAATAAATAAATAAAAATTTTTTGCTATAAATTAAACATGCCCAAAGTTACTACGTGTATATGTATGTATGTATGTGTGTGAGTTTGTATGTATATAAGTATGTATATATGTATATACATAATTATGTACATATATAAATATGTAGTTAAATACTACGAGTAATCACGTAAAATTATATACGGTTCAACAGATTTTTCCATGTTAATTTTTCTCTCGATCACTGTACCAAGAAGCTGCTAGAATACGTGTGAGTGAGTGTACGTATTATAATTAAAAAAAATTATGACTCAAGCTGGGTGTTAAATTTTATTGTTCAACGAAATTCTACAATAAATAAAAAAACACATATTTTTTTCAAAAACAACAATAAATAGCTTTTGAAAAATATTTGCATTAATGAATTTTAAACTGAAATATATTGGAATAAAAATTAGTATTTTTTTACAAGTAGAAATGTATGTATATCGTACATTGTAGTTGTGTGTGTGTGTGTTTGTGTGTACGTGTTTATATTTCAAGTTGGTGCTGACGATGATAAGGCCTAACAAAAATTTATGAAATGAAATTCTATTTTTTTTTAAAACAAGAGAGAGGAAAGATTAATGTAGTCTAAAACTTGGTGGGGAATGAGGTATTTTATACAACATTGCGAGAATGGGACTTCCTTTCCCTTATCTCCTACAAACTCGAAACTTCGCAAAGTAAGATTTGCCGTCTTGGAAAAGGCATACAATTGCTTAGACGCGGTTCGCACACAGTAATTTTATTTAATTGGTTTTAAGTTTACAAACGAATTTATTTTTTCCAACTTCGTTTTCTTACATTTTTAGATGTATTTCTGTATGTATATTCACATAGCCTTAAAATAGTGTTAATACCATCTTGGGCATATGGTCTACGTTACTCCGCCCATATTTGTGCAACACCATATTATGCAAATTTACTTTGCATTAATATGTTTAATAAATAAATAAATAAATATTCACATATATACATACATATATAATAGCGTATATAACAAAATCATAAATTTCTGACAGTTTTTCTTATAAGCTTATTTTCCTTTTTTTGCAATTAAATCTTTTAAGAAACCTTTGAGAACTGCTGTCCACTGCGTAACAGGCAGAGCCGAAAATAAAAGCTTTGGATGACAAGATAAATCTGATAAATCTAATCAAAGAAACCATAAGGCATCTTAATAGAGCCTGAGAAAAAAACTGGAAATATAATTGAATGAATATAATATGAAACTTAGAATATACAAAAATAAATTAAGGGAGCCTAAATAAGAATCATGCATGCTTTTCTGTGAAGGCGATTCACAATCTCCGATATTATGGGTTACCACCCCATACACAGCCTACTAAAAGTTCTATCCGAAGAAAGATTTAAGACCGTCGGTTATGAAGACGAGGTGGGTACATTACCCTACAACATTATGTGAAATGGCTATAAAAGCTATATAAACTGGGCCAGAGAACGAGGTCTATGTTTTAACCCGGAAGATACTGACATTTGTTTGTTCACAATAAAGCGGAAATTTATAACATTTGAATTTCTCCTATTTCAAAATAAAACAATGCAAATTACATATACATATGTATATGTTCCTTTAACTCCCACTGGACTTACACAGCCTACCCTTTTCAATTGTCAACCTCACCCACTATCCATAAAGGACTTGGTGTCTACTGTTTTCACTAACGATACTCTGGCGACCGATCTTAGATGGTATAACCTTCAGAACGTAGAGGAGGAGAGATGGAGTGTCAGTGAACCCTGAAACGCCTAAGAGCGTCTGAGGAACTAGGAGCAATGTGAACAATGAATTCCTTGAAACTATTTAGCCCTATGACCAAACTTGGGAATGAAGGTTAGCAACGTACGTTAGCTGAGATAAAACTGCCAGCGAATCGCTATCGAAGAAAGTCTATATATAAAACAGAGTAAGTAAACTTCAAAGACTTTCGACCTTTTGCATAAGACCATTTATAAGACCTTTCAAGACATGAGAGGTTTTTCAAATGCTTTGCTACAGCAAAATATTCTAAAACAAACGCTAAACAAGACTGTTGGCAAGACAAATAACTGGAACAAGTTTCTTCCCAACAGTGTTGTTTAGCGTTTGTTTTAGAACATTACGCTGTAGTAAAGCATTTGAAAAACCTCTCATGTCTTGAAATGTCTTACAAATGCTCTTGTGCAGGACTTTATTATCGATATGTATTGAATATTTTATTTTCATTTTTCATATTTGGCATAAAAGAAGGACTCCCTAGAGGCTTATCGCAAACAGAACCCATGTCTTATGGAAGCTTATGATGTATAATATCTAATTTTCGTCTTATATGTGTGTAAATATAAAATTGCAATGATAATTTATGATTTAGCTCTAGCGGGAATTATCCTCCCTTTCAAGACACACTGTTAATTACCATAATTTCAGGGGTATGGCAGACACAAATTTTTGAAGTCTGGTTTGTTTTTTAAGCCTGACAAAATGCAATAAATTTTTTTATATACCATTTTTTTGTTGAGATAACATTAATTATTTCAATTAAATTCGCTGCAAAAAAATATACGAACTAAAAGATTATTTTGTTAAAAAAATTCCCACTTTAATGCGGTGGCATTGCATGATTACTAAGTCGTATTTAAAATAAATTTCATTTGAAATTTGCGATAATTATTATTAGTTGCAGGTACATGTTTTCATATGTAAAAATAAAGCCTGAATTAGTCATACGATTAAAGCAATTGTATGAAAATAATAAATAAATGAATTGCTGTGGTGGCACATTTAAAGAGACCACCACAATATTGTGAAAATTATTATTTTAAATTCAATGTTTAACGCATTATTTTTAATTCAGTGTTTATTAACTGCACGGATTTGACTTAAAGCCAAATTCGAGTCATATTCAGCTCTCGTATAATATTTGTATATATGTATATATGCTTGTATGTATGTGCTAAAGGGAAATTTTTTTTTTTGGGATTTCTAAAATATTATTCAATGCGTATTTGTATGCATGGAGACATATGGAATAATTTATTTATTTTTTTCTATTTGTTTGAATTTTATTTAAAGATTCACAAATAAGGTGTCATGATGAGATCATTCACCGAGTAATAATTGAATTTGTTGTTGGTTTTTATTCAAGTGTTTTTATACAAAAAATTATTTTGTATTACATGCTTAAACAATTTATGAAATGAATAAATTAAACACAGTAATTGCTATTTTAAATACTTACGGCCATGAAGGAGTTGAGAACATTTAAAATGCATTTCATAGTGCCCGAAGTACAGCCCATTTTGTTGTTTTTTTTTTTTAATTATATTATTCTAAATTAAATTTTATATGAGAGAGAGAAACAAAACAGATATTTTAATAATTATAGAGAGATCTAAAGGTGTGATTATTTTTACTTATAGATACTAAAGATTATCTATAATTATTTTTTTTAATGTTTCAGAATTTATTTAAAAGATCACTTTCCACAAGAACAACACTTTACCGATTGTTTATATTTTGAATTTAAAAACAACAACGTATTTATTTAAGACTTTAAAAAACAACTAACTTTGTGCTTTACACAATCAACTTCGTCGATATTCAAATAACGAATGAGCAACGAATTTGTATTTCTTTTAGCCAGTATTCTCAACTGCTAAGCATTTTGATATTTTTAAACACAACATTTGCAGAGATGGAAAGTTCAATGGTATTATATTTTTAAATGGTATAAAAGCATATATTTTATTTATTTAAATTTTCTGGAATATTACAGCAACGTTTGCCTAAAATTTTATAAAAATTATGCAAAATTTTATTCTAAATGAAGAGTATACTTTGCCTTTGCCTATTGCTATAATAATTAAAGTTATGAAAATTGTTTATAAATGGCTTATAAATGGTGGGATACTCATAAGACATGACGAAAGACACCAGTTGCGTTCCTAGCATAAATCAAAATCTGCACTCTCATTCTTTTTTATGCTTACTCTAATATAAACTGGTGTCTAATGAGCAAATCAATCTAGCTAAAGGCTTTATTTTAAAACAACAAAATTTTGTTCTCCTTTTTCTTTATAGCTGCGTGAGTTTAAAATAAATTATAAATTATAAATTTCGACTTTTAATTTAAATATATTGCATGAAAATATTAAAAAAAAAACATTTCGTTTGGTATGGAATGCCGTAAATAGCCCTCCAGTTCGTGCTCATGGGGAAAAAGAAATGAAAGCTAAATGGCGTATTTGTTCTTATTTGCTACTCACTACAAAGAAGAAAACCAAGTGAGAGCAAACGTTTCCCCCTGTTTATATTCGTACAGTGCTTTGAAATGCATATAAATTAAAAATAAATAAATAAACAATAATAACCTAATTCTGTTCGACGATTGTATCGTTTTGTCAATGGACGAAAAAGAGCCGCAGTTTTGATTTTTTAAAACAATTATTAGTTATTGTCTATGCTAGAAGGTTCGTGTATTTGCTTTATGATTTTGTTCCAAACATTATATCCAACACATATTTTTCATATATTTTTCAAACTATTGTAATATATTTTAATTTAATTTTTATGTTTTTATAAAATGGCAATAATATTTTTATATTTTTCATTATCAAAGACAACAACCATTTTGGAAAAAATAATTTAGAGAATTCAAACACAAGAACTCAAAAGTATTTTAAAAAAAACGTCCAAAAAGCGTTTTAATGAAATAAGGCATAAACATATTTACGACATAAGTAGTGCGATTCACTAACTTTTTAACGATAATCGCATCGTTAAAATAGTTATAACAAAAATTTATAAAATTTGCTATTCAGTAAAATTTTTAACAATATTTACTATAAGTTAATGTCAGCTGTATCGTTAGTTAAGCGACAATAATTTAAGTGTTGTTAGTTTTATCGACAAAAATTAACAGAAAATATCAGCTGCGTCCTATCGTTAAAAATAAGTTTCAAAATCGTGCAATCGTTATTTTAAGCTATAGAATGTATAGACAAAAATTACGATTGTCGGATTGTTAAAAGTTATTGAATTGCTCTACAGGTTACCGACTACGAAAACCCGGCTACAGGACTACAAAACGACGGTTGTAGCTGTCGCCAAATTAGACTTATTTAAATTTTTGTTGGCAAATATAGTGCTGCCAAAATTATACAAAATGTAAATTGGATGATAACTTAAAATTATTGTATATTGTTTAACAGAAAGAACATATCAAAATTCATATAAAGAAATAAATTTTTAAATTATGTACTTGAGTTTATTATAAATAAAAGGTAATTTTATTTTTATAAGTGCGAAATTTTTGAAAGTGGCACCACTGAAATATGTTTAAGGAAATGACAGGTTTAAAACAGCTGATTCTCTGACACAAGTATCTAGAAGCTCCAATAGTAGAAATTTCGATTTTGTAAAAATATGTATATAACAATTATTGATAACTGTCTTTAACAAAAGTTAACGGATATTTTTCTTAACCTTAAAAGCCCATTAACATTCTTTTTTTAAATTATTGCATCACTGACAGCATGCTAAATTTTTTTTAAATCAAAATAGTTTTTAATTGCACTTTAAGACCTAATTTCCATGCCTGATCTGTTAACTTTTTTGCAAAAAAAGCACACACAATAAAACAATAGCAATAATGTGTGTAGCAAAAACGCTCACACTGACTTCATAGTTAACCTAACAATGGCTTTAAAGTTCCCTGTTAAGTTAACAGAAAAATATCAAAAAAGCTTTATTAAGTGAAAGTTCCCTTTTATAGAGCTAAAAATGTTAATAGTCAATATGCAAAAGATTAACCCCTTAAAATAAAGAAATCGTAAAACAAAACTATACTTTAGAAATGTTATTCAGTGGGTGGCTTGGAAACAGAGCTGATTACTGAACTGTCTTCAATCCTAATTTAGACTATGCAAGTCTTATTGCTGAGCTGATTAGTTTGTCGGAAAGAGAGAAGAGGGGAACAGAACGGTTTCTTTTCCCCTCGTCTCTCTCCTAACAAACTACTCAGCTTAGCAATAAGACTTGCATAATGTTAATTAGGTCTCAGTTCCTCAGAAAAATTATGGATGCAAACCTATTTCATAGACAGAAAAGAAAGCTATTGTCACCAAATTTAACCTAAATTTTAAGCACAACATCTACGGATTTTCTTTCGTCTTAATCACAACTCTGAATGGATATTAAAACAAAAAATCTGTTTTATTTTTAAATGTATCTGTATTTCAAGTTATTATAAAAAATTACTCCTATTTATAATTTTTGTTAAAAATAATAAGATAACAAACTTGTATTTTAACCCAAAATGTTATTTGCTGTGAATTTAAAGATAGTATATATGCTCTTATATGAAATGTATGAAATCTTTATTTGAATCTGTAGTACGATGTATGTATATAAATCAATGTTTAAAGACGATTTCATGTAAATGTTGACAGCGGATACGTCTGAAATGGTTCATACAATTGGTCTATTATAGGCAGGAGGTTTAACATTGCTCCACAATAAATAGAATAAAGGTGTTAAACCACTCTATCTAGTCTGCAAATTTACCTGTTCCAAACGTGCAATAAACTGTTTACCGAACTCGCCTCTCAATTAGGCCATTATTTTGCTTGTTTTGAGACATTTGACACCGTCTTGCTGAAAGCACATATCAGCTAAGTCCAGTTTTTCATTTTTGGGCAAAAAAAAATAACAGCGGGTCAAATGCTGCGAATGGCACCGAATCAATAATTCACCACCATCAACAACACTGGCAGATTCATCTGCGATACATCGTTCATTTTTCATGCAAATAATTAAATGAACTAAACATCGCCCATTTTTCATGCAAAAAATTTTTTCATTCAAAAAATATAATGAACACTAAATTGTGATTTTTTATGCAAAAAGTAAATGGACTATACATCGTCCATTTTTCATGCGAAAAATTTTTTCATTCAAAAAATATAATGGACTATACATGGCCCATTTTTCATGCAAAAATTAAATGGGCTATTCATCGTCATACTTTATGAAAAAATTAAATGGACAGTATATCGTCCATTTTTATGCAAAAAATTTAATGGACTTACAACGTAATTTTTTATAAAAAAATAAATGAACTATACATCGTTTATTTTTCATGTAAAAAATAAATGGACTATACATCGTCCATGTGTCATACAAGAAAAATGTTTATGCAAAAAAATAAAATGACATGAAATCGTGATTTTTTATGCAAAAAATAAATGGACTATACATCGTTTAATTTTCAAGCTAAAAATTATATGGACTAAACATCGTCATTTTTAATGCAAACAATTAATGGGCTATAGATCGTCCATTTTTCATGCAAAAAATTAATTGAACTATGCGTCGTAATTTTTTATGGAAAAAACAAATGGACTATAAATTGTATATTTTTCATACAAAAATTAAATGGACAACTATACATCATTTATTTTTAATGCAAAAAAATAAATGGACTATACATTGTCCATTTTTTATGTAAAATATAAATGAAATATACTTCGACCATTTTGATGTAAAAAATATAATGGAATATACATCGTCATATATTATGCAAAAAATTAAATGGACTGTACATCGTTTAATTTTTATGCAAAAGACTATTGTACATCGTCATTTTTATACAAAAAATAAATGGGCTATTATACATTGTTTATTTTTAAGGCGAAAAAATAAGTGGACTATATGTCGTTTATTTTTCATGAAAAAAATTTTATGGACTACACATCGTCCATTTTTCATGCAAAAAATTAATTGGACTATACAACATTTCATTTACATCCAAAAAATAGATGGACTATAAGTCATCCATTTTTCATTCAAAAATTTATACCTATACAACGTCATTTTTTGAAAAAAATAAATGGATTACACATCGTCCATTTTTCATATAAAAAAATCAATGAACTATAGATCGTCTATTTTTCATGTAAAAAAATCAATGAACTATACAACGTCTATTTTTCATGGACTGTACACCAATTACTTTGCATGCAAAAAAATACATGGTCCATTTTCCATGTAAAAAATTAATGAACTATGCATTATTTTTGTTTGCAAAAAAATGGACTATACATCGTTCATTTCTTATCTAAAAAAAATCAATGAACTATATACATCGTCCATTTTTAATGCAAAAAATATAATGAAACATACATGGTAATTTTTTATGCAAAAAATAACATTTCATGCAAGAAATTATATGGACTATATATCGCCAAACCTTATATAGACTACAACAATAAACATTAAAATATTAAAAAATTAATTAACGGTAATGAACGTGGAAGTTCCAAAGACATAACAATGAATATGGTCAGGATTCTCGCTAAATATAAAAAAGGTTTTAATATTGTGCATATAAATGCGCAAAGCATTAACAACAAGGTTGACGAATTTAAATTTATATTTGAGAACTCTGGCATTGATGTAGTTTGTGTTTCGGAAACATGGCTTTCAGAATCCACTCCTGATAGCTTGATATGTCCATATGGCTTTAAAGTTTTTAGGTGTGATAGAGCAAGCCATGGTGGTGGTGTAGCTATATTCATAAAAAATAGTATTTCGTGCAAAATGTGCTGCAAATCATCTCTTGTACTTAATACAAATGAACTGGGAATTGAGTTTGTATTTATTGAAATTACATCATTTGGCAAAAAACTTTTAGTGGGTTGTGTATATCGTCCTAATAAAAGAATACAATTTTTGCCTTTGTATTCTACACTTGAAACTCTTGCCTCACAATACGATGATATTATCATTACTGGCGACTTCAATTCCAATATATTGATGGAGACGGATCTTGCTGACAATATGTTGTCATTTGGACTTGTCCCCGTTAATGTGGTAAGTCCGACACATCATACATCAACAACTAGTACACTCATTGACCTTTTCTTCGTGTCTATCATTACGAACACAAATTTATATGATCAGATATCTGCGTCATGTTTTTCCAAACATGATCTTATATTTTTAAATTATAACTTTGTCGTTCATGATGTTGAGCAGAGTTTTAGTTACCGTGACTTTAACAGCCTAGTTTTTAATAATTTATGTGAATATTCATCACACATTGCCTGGAGTAATATCTATTTTATGCCAAATATTGATGATCAGTCTCATTTCATAGAACGCAATATTCAATATCTTTTTGATTTAACAGTACCAATCAAACATAAAAAGATAGCACATAAACATAAACCATGGTTTTCAAACACTATAAAACAAGCCATACATCAAAGGGACCTAGCATATGCCAGGTGGAAAAGGTATAAAACTTTTGATCTGGAATTGCAATACAAAACTGCTAGAAAAAACGTTAATAAACATATACGACTTTCTAAAACCGAATTTTATTCCACACGATTCAGTACTGCAATTGATTCTCGACAAACCTGGAATACTATTCGTGAAATAGGTATTGGCAAGCAGTTGAACAACATAGAGTTAAATGTAGATGCAAACATGCTTAATAAAACGTTCACTAATGCCCCTGTGATCCAAACGAACCCGTTTTTTTATAACTTTCCCTCATCCGCTATAAATGCAGATAATGACGTGAACGGTAATTATTTTCGCTTTTCATGCGTATCACAATTTGATGTTATGTCTACTTGCTCACTAATAAAATCAAACGCAGTGGGAACTGATAACTTACATCCCAAATTTGTTAGAATACTTATGCCACTAATTCTCCCATACGTCACTTACCTCCTAAACAATATTATTATGTCTTCTACGTTTCCCTCAAACTGGAAACACGCAAAAATTATTCCATTACCCAAAGCTAATGGTGAATATAGGCCAATAGCCATCTTGTGTTTTCTTTCGAAAATACTGGAAAAAATTTTATATAAGCAAATGATTTCATATATAAATAATAACAACATGCTTTATAGTAAACAATCTGGTTTCCGCGAGAATCATAGCTGCGTTACGGCTCTTGTTGAAGTAGGTGAACACATACGACAGGGATTGGAGAATGGGAACATAAATTTCTTAGTACTTCTTGACCACTCTAAGGCATTTGACACGGTAGACCATGCCACATTAATTAACAAATTAAAACACTTTTTCAACTTTTCGGTTACATCAATTAAGCTTATTTCATCATACCTGTTAAATCGAACACAATCGGTTCTTGTAAACAATGTTTGGTCTGAAAAACTGACACTTAAAAGGGGAGTGCCTCAGGGCTCCATCTTAGGTCCGCTTTTATTTTCAATATATGCAAATGACTTGCCAAAAATAATTTCAAAATGTAATATCCATCTTTATGCAGATGATATACAACTTACTTTAAGTATTGCAGCTGAAAACGTTGCCGCAGGTATCTCACAGTTAAATAACGAATTAAATCAAATTTATATGTGGGCCAATGCAAATGGACTCTGTCTGAACCCTAAAAAATCTAAATGTATTGTAATTTGCAAAAAAAGTATAGCTCCTTTTATTTCTGGGGATATTTTATTAAATGGTGAGAAAATTGAAATCGTTAACAGAACGAAAAATCTAGGAATAATTTTCAATAACCACTTGACTTGGACAGATCATGTAAACTCACTGGTTGGTCAGTCGTATTTTAAATTACGAGCGCTTTGGTCTACACAATACTTTACACCCTTCAGAATTAGAATATTGCTTGCCAAGACATACTTGGTTTCTTCGCTATTGTATGGGTGTGAATTATTTGGAAACTGCGACTCCGTTAGTCGAAGAAAGCTAAATGTTTTATTTAACAATATTATACGGTATGTGTATGGATTGAGAAGATCTGATCATGTTTCCTCTGTGTCTAAAAACCTTTATGGAGTCAGTTTTGATAGCCTATTAAAAATACGCACTTTACTTTTTTTGCATAAAATAATACATACTCAATCTCCCAAATACATATTTGATAATATACGCTTCTCTCAATCGCCACGAAACCGAAATATTATAATACCTCGACACCAATACCTAGTCTCCGAATGGCAATTTTATGTACATGCCGCTAGACTTTGGAATAATCTTCCACTATGTCAACAATTAAACGGCAATGCTAATAGTTTTAAAAACTTTGTAGTTAATTATTTTAAATAAAATTTGTAGATAATTATTTTAAACTATATTGTGCCATTTTCTGATATGCATATATTTATTATATTTACTACATTTTGTATATTTTTACTATTATTTTTTTTTTTTTTTATTTATTAAATTAATTTTATATATTTTTATTTTTAATTAAATTATTTTTTGATTTCAATTTAATAATTGCAAATGCTCTTTATGTTTAACGCATTCCGTTTCTGTACTATAAATATAAGATTAAATCTTGTTGTACAGGAAATAAGCAAATAAATAAAACTAAACTAAACTAAAAACTAAAAAATTTAAATTAAAGGGTGGTCCATCAGTTAATGCAATTTTGTCTATGTAATTTTGACAAATTGCTATATCTTGGAAACCGTAAGAGGTAAACTCTTGAAATTTTCAAAAACGGTAAAACTAAAAAATCTAAAAATTAAAAAATCGCCAAACTAAAAAAATCGCCAAAAATATAAAAATCGCCAAAATAAAAAAAATCTACAAAATTAAAACAACGTCAAAAACGAAAAAAATGCCAAAACTATATTTTATATAGGCTATTAAATTTCGTATTGAATTACATATCTCGTGTCCGTACGGAACTTTTCGGTCAAAGTCGCACTTTTCTGAAATTATTTTATTTTATTACTATATTTGTATTGCACGCATGTCAAAATTAGTATGAATAAAAAAAATTATGCTGAGTAGGTTTTTTCTCCCATATAAGATATCAAAACCAACTAAAATATTAATTGAGTATTTTAATTGAAAATATATTTCAAAACAAAATAGCTCGATTTTTATACATAAAAACAAAAGTTATATTACTTACATACAATTAATATGTAATAATTATTAATCATTTCTGTAATATTCTGAGTTAGATTCTGTTAATTACACTTTCTTGATAAAGGAGTAAATTCGATTAAAATAAACGTACATATATTCAATTAAAATATTAATCAAAAATATTATTTTTCTAAGCAATCACTTAATTGAAAAAAATTCAACAATAATTTTTTGTGTGTTCCCTCTCAAAAGAGGGGTGTTATAAAATTATGGTGTGTGTCTATGTATATTTTTGACGTGAAAGAGAGTGTTCTTAGCCGTTTAAAAGATATAACATTTTTTCTAGATATATTATTTTTAATCTGTGAGTCCTTGACGCCGTAGCTCCCGAACGGCTAGACCAATTTTTATCGATTTACAGCCAATACTTCAAGAAAATCGGTCCAGACGTTTAATCTGTACGCCGGGGATTCTTAAACTTATTAATTTTTGTTATTTCAAACGAGTATATTTTTCAAACAATACTTTAATTTAATTGTTGTGTTTTGAAAACACTGTAATAATATTTTTGAAGAACTTTTTTAGGGAGTTCAAAAAGAAAGACCCACAAATATTTACAATCAAAATTTGTATTAGTATTTTAACTAAATTAGGGCATTAAGCTCTTTTTCACGTAATGTGGAACGAATTATTTTTTTGCATACTACTGTTTCTTTATACACGTGTGTTTATTATATTATATTCCCACATTGATGCATCTTGGCAATAAAAGAAATGCATGGAATGGCACTTTGCCAATTAAAAACCAAGTTAATGCTCAATAAAAGATGTTAGAAGCTTCTTATATCTTTTTTATTTTTATTAATTTCCATTTTTATTGAATCAAGTTTGTATTAAAAAGTTGTTGGCATTTGAAAACGTTAAACAAAACTAATTAAGTAACCGATTGTTCTCTATTCATCACTACTGAATAAATATAATTTTGATAAAATAGATTATTTGTTTCTTCCTTATAACAAGAATAATAGTATAAAAGGCTTTCTTTACTCAATTAACACTAGTTTAAATTAACAAGTTAACTTCAGATAGTTTGATCTACATTTGGTTTGATTTTGAGATTGCTTGCAGCGACATTAGCTACTCATTTGTATTTAATTATTCTAAAATTATTGACGGTTCGCTCTTCTTGGCTCCCAAGCATTTTGAAAAATAGTAAGCCGACACTATGGCCAGGGCCTGAAAAATTTATTATTGAATTTTATTTGTAACTATTTTTGTAATAATAAAAGCAATACTTACTTCTAAAGCTACTAGACCCACAATTGATAGTATGAGATTATCACTTTGGCAGTCAATAAACTTTACAGCCATATTTTCACAGCCCTTGGAAAATATATTATTGTCACTGGTACAGTCGCCCAAGACGCAACAGCTGGAAGGCAACTTATCGGTATCATCTTTAATATAATCCTGAGGGCTGTCTTTGCCGCAACATTCATACTTAGCATTAAAAAAAATTATATAAATTTATATTTCAACAATGAGATGTTACTTCACAATATAAAAATTTTATTTTACTTGCGTCTGAATGCTAAACATGGCACCTGGATTATTGAGTTCCTGCTCCCAGGTATCTATTACTCGCTGTCTGGTCATATCAATAAAATCCCCTTTCATGGCGGCAAAAGTGATCATGAAAACTGTTTCACACAATACGGTAAATGCGCCAAGGCCAACAAACTGCGGAATAAAATATAATATAGGTTAAGATGAATATATTTTTTTGTTATAAATATAAATAGTTAAGTAGGAGAAGAAACACTTACTGCCATCGATAGAATGTGTGATTCACGCAAGGATGCAAAACATCCCAGCGAACACAAAGTCAAGATAAGAGATCCTAGGCCGGTTGCCAAATATGCACCCACTGGAGAACCGGCACCACCCAGTGTGACCACGCCCACTGATATGAGTACAACGGCCAGTGCCTGCAAAAACAAAAAATATATATGACAGTTGAAAATAAATTTAAAAAAATACAATATATAAACATAATAAAATATATATGTATGTACATATGGGCAATTCTCAGGAGACGGACGCGACATTTGTACACTTTTATTTGAGCAAAAAACTAGAAAGAAATGGAAAGATCCAATATATATTTTAGTGTTTTAAAGCAATGAAGGAGTGTTATATTTAAGAAAAAGTTCTGGGCGATATCAATAACATAGTAAAAAGATATAAGCAAATGTCAGCAAGATACGGACGCGACAAAAATATCAGTTATTTTTGTGCACTTATAAAAATATACATAATTCAGCGAAATTTTATGAAGAATTTTTTTTGTAAACTTAGAAATGAAGGTGAAAGAAAATCTTTTATGTGTAGATTTATGAAACTTGAAAATTTTATTTTAATTTTTTTTTAAATGCTTAAAGTACAAATACGGACGCGACAAGGCGGACGCGACATTTTTTCCCCATGAGAATTAAACGCAGTAACATTTCTAATATTGATTGAACTTTAACTAAAAAGTAATAAGACGATAACATACGCTTATTTACTGCTGAAAAAAGTTAAAAAATATTTATTTTATGCAACGTATGCGACATTAAGGTATAGGTGGAAGCAACCTCAATCAACTTCCTTTATTAGAGCTCAATTCGTCATTTTTTTCTGCTAGTGCGTAAGTTGTTGTTAGTAGGAAATTTGGAAATTACAAAAAAAAAGAAGAATAATACAAATTACTTTAAATAATCGCTAAAAAATAGATTTAGCAAAGAAAATATTTCCTTAAAAGTCCCATATTTTGCTCAAAAATTTTTTGGTTGACTTTTTTTTGGAATTACCCATATGTATAATAGAGAATGAAGAAATAATTTTAATTATTTATTGTTATTATTATTATTTCTTAGATTTATAACTAAATTACAAAACATAATACTAAAATAAGGAGCATTAGCAACTATGCCATCAGCTCTATCTATTGTATGCGGTATTTGATGCAAATGGTCTTGCGTTAGTGCATATGCAAAATATTCTAGATTTTCTTAAAAGCCCCACAACAAAACACAGATACAATGCAAAGAAAAGTTACAACATTTTTTATTTACACTTACGCAAGACACTTCGCATCAAACACCGATCAAACTTTATCATCTCTGTTTGGTCTATAACGTTTTGATTGTTCAGAAACAAGAGAAAAAATGTATTTCTATTAATATTATATTTTACTAGCTTTTATCCGCGGCTCCGCTTGCATTGATCTGACATTTTGCAAACTATACTTAACATTTATTTGTGTTTTGTTAATTGTTAATCACTGATAATGTTAAAAAGCCGACGAAAAGCGATGAAAAAATAAAGCAGAATAAAAACCGGGTTTAAAACTGCTTAAACAATCAAATCTGAAACGAAAATTGCCCTAACCAGTCCAAAAATGTGTTTTTCGAATAAAATCCAAACTAAATGTAAAAACCCGGTTCCCAACCGGATTACAAATATGTTGTTTAACACTGGTAATGTATCTTTCTATTGATGAAAGAACTTTCAATATCAATTTAGTGGTTTGCACGTGAAAGTGTAGCAAACAAACAAACAAACTCACTTTTACATTTATAATATTAGCAAGGATTTATAACCTTAATCCTTTTAATCCTTTTAGAACAAATATAATTCTCTCTAATATTTCATTTTATTTCAACACATTTAAAGAGGAATACGAACCCTGCAGGAAATCGAACTAACACAATACTAGTCACGTGACCGGTCCCCAAGTGACAGGGCCTAGTCTGAGTTCTAACACTTCCTATGAAGCGTACCAGTCACTTTTACATGGGGATGGCCTAGGATGGGGTTAATTAATACTTTGTGTACACCTTGTGACTTGTCACTGAACTATCTTAAAAAGACATATTCGGTGTAGAATAATATAAATTATTCTATTCAATGAAAACTTATAAATTTTTTTACTATTATAAATGCAATTATATTTTATTTTTAAGTACAAATTTTTTTGGGATTCGAAGTGAAAACCTCCGACACGATAGGCTTAAACACAACCCAGTCGATCACAGTGACACTTATATTTATTTCAAAAGTATAAATAATATTTAAGCTTAAGTTAATATATATTATCAACAAAAACAATGAGCTTTGTTACACTTAATATTATTATTGTAAATATGACAACACTATTGTTAGATGTGACTAAAATATAATTGAGCCTCACCATACCATTTTCTTATATTATAATAATATTGTTAAATACAACAACAGTATTATTTAATATAATAATCATATTTTGTTTTTCAATCATATATGCGTTAAATCCAAAATAAAAATAAATTAATATTGTTGAAATAAAATGTATGTATAGAAATACTTGCATGTGTGTGTATACTCGAAATACGGATACGTCTGTATAAAGAGATAAACATATGTACGTATGTATATGGTTTTATTTATCTACCTTTTTGTTTGTTTGTACTTTATTTATTTATTTAACACGACGCGTGCAATACCGATAGCTTACAAACGAAACACTGAACTGACAGACGATGTTCAGGGAAAAGATTTTTTTTTAAAACTTAACATAGTATGGTTTTGGATAACATTATATTGTTATTTACATTATATTATTTTTAAATAATAACAAAAATTATGTTGCAGTCATAAATTTTTAACAAATCTATATTGTTAAACTCTAACCATATCACACTTTTTTATGAATATAATAATGTAATTATTAAATTCAAACATTACTTTGCTTAACGAAACAAAATTTATATTTCAAATAACAATAACTTGTTTTCAACGACCACACATTTGTTTTTGAGAACATTATATTGTTTTCTCAACCATTCTACAACCATATCTTTTCTTTGCGTGTAGATCCAGGATACGAGCACATCAAGATCACGAAGCTGGTAAACCCCTACTTTAGGTAACACTCTCATTTTCTCAAGTCATAGGACGAGTACGTTTGAGAACAGGGTATTTAATTTGCAGGGTATTTAAAAAAAGACCCCTGTTTCTACAAATCTGACGGTGTATTTAAGTAGAAAATTTATATGAAAAGTACTATTTTTAGTGACCTTCAAGTGTGGTCACATAATTAGGCTATATGGACTCAATCAAAAATAATATTAACATACTTGCACATTTTTGTTTTAACATTACATTCCTTTGCTTTAAAGATTAACTGAAAATATTGTTTCAAGACAATGTGGCATACTCTAGAAAACTGTTATAAAGCATAAAGTAAAATTTTAAAATTTGGCTTGTTTTTATGGTTAAGCAATTGTCTACATGCATTTAGTTCCCACTTCTGGAACTCATCAGCAGACTTCAACCCAAAAAATTTTATTAATCTAGCTAACAAACTCTGTATGTTTATAGTAAGCAGCGATGTCAAATATTTATAACCCAAACGAGCTATTGCTCTGCTCAAAACGCACTAGAACGCGCTAAGTTACATTACATTGTCAACTACTTATAACCAAAACGCGCTAAATTAAATTTTAATAAAAGTCGATGTATGTATTAGTAAATACAATTGTTTCTTTAGTGTCTCTTTATCAGATTTTGCAATATTGCTTCTTTGAAATTATATCCTAAATAACTAAAATCATTAAATACACAATCGGAACGGCCTTCCAAATAATCGAAAACCTTAGTTTTCATTTTAATTTAATTTGTCAAACTTTTTAACAACATATAAATTGTCAAATTATTTTGCTATTCAAATGCTTTTTGTTCTTCAAGTTGAATAGATGCTAATAAATTATGTAAATTTTTTTTAAGCTAATGCATAGCTTTTATCGCAGGCTTTGAGGGTGTCGACCGAATCAAGGAATTCCGTAACGAAAAAAAATTTAAGTTTATTTTTATTTCAATCGCCCAAAAGTATGCTATAGATTTCATTAACATACAGTATTGCTAGAAGAGATTTTTACATGTAGAAAAAAACAATGTGGCGTACTGAAGATGATGTTTTTATTTAGATAATTATGTTTCTTAGTTCAGTTACCATAAACCTATATGTTCAATGATAAAAATTCCTGAATAACATACAAGTGTTGTAAGATAAAAAAAAAATATTTTAAACGATATTAACTTCTCATTTATTCAATAAAATTTTTTTTTCTTTTTTCTTATCGGTCACCACGCTCTAAAAGCTTAAATTGAATTAATATCAAAGAAAAAACTTGAATTAATATCAAAGACAAAACGAAGTACTGCATAAATAAAAAATAAATTTGCATAAGTTGATAAAAAAAAATGCTAAGCAATAGCTTTACCGCGGCAGTCCCCGAGTGCCACACGTATTTTTTGTATCATTATACGACTACATATTTTTAGTTGTGTAATTTCAAAAATTTGCAGCATTAAAATTCGTTTTTAATTCTAACCAAAGTCAAGGGAATTTAATGTGCCACAGCTGAATCACTAACCAATTAAAAAAAATTTAATCAAATTTTTGTATAATAGAAAATTGTTAAATGTATACAAAAGAAGTAAAGAAAATATTAAAGTGAATTGATGTTATTCACTTTATTCAGAATAATTTTAATTAAACGCACTAAGATAAAAAAAAACGTGTTGGGCATAGTTAAAACTCGCTAAATTGGCATCGCTGATAGTAAGACTCTTAGGGCTAGTTTCTTACAAAATAGTTAAACTTACATTAACATACGTTTGAGTTAACCAAGAAACAAAGTTAAACGGGAATTAACCGCTCATGATATTAAAAAACTTCAACAACTGAATTCTGAATTTTTGTAAAATAAAAAAATAAATGATGGCTTAAAAACTACTGGCGCTCCAAAAATAAAACCAAAAAAGATCATAAATTTTTAAACCCAACAAATTAGACTTTCCTTCCAATTATTTCTAAAATCATCATACACAGAACTCTTTGTTAAACGAAATGTTTGCAAGAACTCCAATTCATTATACACATACAAATTATTGTGGACGTGGTTTTATCTCTCTTATTTTTCTCACAATTGTCCTATCCAAGTTATTCAGGTTTCATCATCACTACAACTTTCGACGTAATAACAAGCATCCATTTTATATATGTATGAATATACTTATTTATTATACTTTTTAGTAATTTTTTTTAATTACGTAATATTTATTTCATATATTTATCATTTGACATTTCTAACTATAGTTTAACTGAGCAATGTTGCTCAGTTAAACATAGATTATTAACTTAATAATTTTTATCTGAAAAAATTTCAAGTTTAAGCTACAGTTCACTGACAAGTAGAGTTTATATTTATGTTAAAAACTAGCTCTTAATCACAATATACAAACATAATAAGTTTACAATTCGCAAACAAAAATCTTTACAAAACAAGCATCTTTATTCGATTGTGCATCTCTTTTATTTTCACCACCATTTTACCAATAGCTTCCACATTGGGCAACAATAAAAGTATGAAAAAGCAAAAAGGAGAATAAAATATTTATTTTTACTCATGAAATGCATATAGCCATTTAATTATTCATAAAAAATAAGCTAAATTTTCAAATTAAATAAATAAAGACTTTATGTCAAATAAATATGTAGACTTCAGAATTTTATGCTTAAAGTTAAATTATTTATATACAATTAACGGCCCTTTTAACAATGTACAATTAAAAGCTAGCAGGGATTTTAACGTCAAGTTTTGTATAAAGAAACTGTACTCCCTCTCTCTCTCTCTCTTGAAATATTTTGAATAAGAGTCTGAACACAATGTAACGATTTTTTATTGCGGTGCAGATTTCCATACGATTTTGAAGTAAAAATCCGCAGTGTGGGACGGAATAAAATTTAAATCTATTTTATTTTCATTGCGGACTTTCTTATTCTCTTAATCTTCTCTTCCTGACGTTGCCGTAGTTTTTAAATAATTGGCTGTGTTCAGACACATTATTGAAAAAAAAAACATAATTTTGAAGTTCAAACATTTTTGTCACATATTATTAAAGTTTAAAAAAACATATCAAATATATCTGCGAATGTATAAAATGTTAATCAATTTTGTGTTTTTAGTTATAAAAATGTATGCACAAAAAAATTAATAAAAATTTAAACAAACAATGACAAGTATTGCCGGCGCCGTCTTCCGTTGTATTATGTTTATTTTTCTCTCCCGCAACGAAAAATCGCACCGCACCGCAAACATTGTGCTTAGACTCTAATATGTTTATTCATAAATTTTATTTTAGCAGTGCGAAAAGTATTTCCAATAACTTAAGGAAATTCCATTTTTTTTTTACTCAAAAACTCTAAGAGTTGTCAATGCTAATGAAAAGGAAGGAGCATTTTTAGCTTTTAGAAAAAAAATATTTTAAAATATGTATCTAAAAATGCACATAACGGTGCTACTAAAACTTTCTGCGTTACCATAAAATAAGTTATTTTATTGTCATTTATTTGTTAACGTTTTGTTTTGTTAATTTCTTGCTAGATACATTTACGCATACTTTTTATGACTTACAGGCACGTGATTTTAAAAATAAAGGAAAAAAATAGGTAGGAAATTTTGTATAAAGAAACTATGGTTCCCAATAGAATACCTTCTATTTTCCTGAAAATATTGATTTTAATACATAAGCGGTTGTTCATGTCAAGCACAGATAAAACCAAATATACAAGCAGATGTTTGTAAGTATTTCTAAACATACTACACATACATATGTACATATTTACGAACACATGCATACAACTTATTTTAGGTAAACAAAACAAAGTCACAGCTGTGGGCAAAAAAATTTAAATTCTTACAAAAACTAGTTAAGTATTGTTTCCACAATGCAAGCAAACGACTTGTGTAGAAAAAAATATATAAAAAGAGCTCAAATTTTTTAGTGATTCCTATATATATACATCAAAAAATATGTTAAAACTTCGTACAAATATCTTGTTTATTAAACTCTTGAAAGCAAAATAAAATAATTAAAATTTGAAATTTTTCCATTAAGTTGTGTGTAAATTTAAAATTTTAAACCCGTTTTTTTTTTGCAAACTAGATTTTTGAGTTAAGACGTTGTTTGAGTAATGTGTATAATATATCGAGGGTTTATATTCAAAAGGTGCTATCTGCAATTCTTGAATATTTTAGTAGACAAAATAAAAGTGTTGTTTTCTCGAAGTCCAAGAGCAATAACTGTATTTGATTAACATTAGTAGAATTAAGATGTCTTCTGTAAATGGTAATATTCATGAAAATTTTGTTATAACCCTTGCACTTTGAGAAAATTGCAAGTTCTTGCGCTTTTCTAAAATTTTCAACCCTTGCAGATAGCACTTTTTGAATATAAACCCTCGATATGAATTTCTTCATGATTGACAAGGCATGCCTAATAATTTTGTAACCGAATAATGCATAAAAGCAGGTGGGGTGGAAAGAAAGACATATAAGTTTTAAATAATAAGAAAAATAGCTTAAAATTTACTAGAGGTAGAAAACTATCGATGTCACTATCGATATTTAATATTTTTGCGACTATCGATGTTTTTATTCTGCATTCAATTATTAATTAAAAACAATCGATATTTTTTACTGACCACCGATAGTAAATTATACACCACTAAAGGTAACAATGTAAATATGTTGCTTTTCATAAACAAAAATAACTTGTATTTTATACATTTATTTTAGTTTTATTATTTATTTAAGTGAGATATAAAGTTCTCTTTTGTGTTGTTGAAAAATATTTTGTTTTGAATTTCCAGTGTAATTATTATACGAGTACCATACAACTTTGATACTGTCATGATATATTGATAGTTTTTTTAACTTTTTGAATTTAGAATCGAAATATCGATAAAGTCTTTTAAAATATAGAAAAGTTTAGGTCGTGACACTATTGTTAGTTTTCCACCTCTACAGCTTACCTTTTTCCATATGCGTACGTATCTTACTCGAAATATAAAAGCTTTGGGAGCAGAAGCATATTAAATCTTATTTCATTTTAATGTATTTATTAATATATGTTTATAACTCTCAATTGTTCTGTAAAGCTTGGTGCTGAATACAATTTTACACAAATTACGATTTTACATTATAGTCTTAAGATATTTCTTTTTGTATTTTACGGTTATTTATAAGTTTATCTGTATAAAGAATTAAAAAAAAGGCTCAATAATTATAAACTAAACTAAACTAAAATATGCGTACGTATGAGTAATATATTATTCCACCAAATTATTACTCATACGCACTAATATGATAAAAGTTAAAATGTGAAGAAATTTGACAATATGAACGTATTTGAGGCAATTTTTCTTATTATTTAAAACTATACATATTAACATACATATATAAATATTGTATAATATACGAGTGAAAAAATAAAATCAAGATCAAAAATCGTAAGTTTTTAATTTAAATTAAAGTACATATCTTTAAAACCACAAAGATATATTTATTATTTTACAATTTTTACTTTACTTATCGCTTTTCAGAAAAATAAAAATCGTTTAAATCATTTCATAACACGAGTTGGTTAGCTTTGAAATCCTGTATTGAAGATTATATTGTGACAGAGTGTAAAAAAAATAAATTTTCAGAAAGATTACGTCCTCTCTTACCCTCTTGGTATTCATCAATTTGTAGTTGGACCGCTTGTCCGGGAGATCTGTATTTATTACTGTTAGGTACCATTGTGTACCGCTTGATCCCCCCCTTGTGTTTTTTATATTTTAAAATATTTTTACCTACTAAATAGTTAGTATCATCTACATATCTATTTATGCATACATATGTGGTCTTTTGATTTTACTTAATGCTAGGACTCACTATGCTACACAATCGTACAACTTTGAGAAGAGACAAACCTGGTATGATGGACTTTATAAAGAATTTCAGACCGCAACAAGAATTCATTAGATCAGGATTGTATTTTTTACAAAAATCGTACGATTGAATTATAAGGTGAATCCTTTCCTTTATATAGACAGATTTTTAAGACGCCCTCACGAGGCATCTCGATATCTGCAGGAACATATTAACAAAAGTGTGTTCAGGTTCCCCCATACGAATCAACAATCAAGTTTTTCCTCAACACCCACTGGGGAAATACCTTACAAGGAAACATTACATTAACATAAATTAACTCAGCTACATTGGCTTATTGGGAAAAAATCAATTCCCAGTCTAGATTGCAAACTCTTGATATACAAGTCACTTTTGAAACCTCTCTGGTGCTACGAAATTCAACTATGGGGCACTGCTTTAGTTTCAACTGTAGAAGAAACCAAAGAAGGCAAAACAAAATTTTAAGGTTAACAATATCGGCTCCATGACACATAGAAAATTTAAACTTACATTGTGATTTAAATATGCCAGAAATGACTGAAGAAATTGCAAAATACAGGCAAATATTTCCCATATTCCATTTCATTGTAAATTTAAGTTAAATAGCTGATGTTTATAAGAATCTGTACCCAAGTAGATATACTAGGGTGCTGATGAAGTGCGTGGCTGTACAGAAAAATATCGGTATTTCCAACAGCTTAAAGTCTAAGTTTAATTTTTCTTCTCTTCTTTAGAAACTCACATTAATTAATAAAAATATTTCATTCAATAAGAATTGAAATTACTGAACTTAAGCCTGACTATGAATTATTTCTGACTAAAATTCACTACAGTTCAATTAAAGAATCTAGAAAGTAAAATTTTTAAAACAATTTCACATTTTTGAAAAAAAATCTAAATATTTTAATTTTTCCCAAAAATTGAACTTCAAAAATTTTTAAATCTCAAAACAAAGATATATTGCATGGAAGTATTTTTCATTTTTGTATAAGGGGTTATTCACATATTACGTTTTTATTACCCTCCCACCTCAATTTTAAAAATGATTTTTACAAAATTTACAGTATTCATTTTCTAGCCCGTAACAAATCCTTAAACCCCCTCCACCCCACGGAGCATTTCGCAATATCTGAATAGCCTCTTATGCTTTTGACTTCAGTTTTCTTCTACCGAGACCTGGTGACACATTTTCTTTTATTTTACAAACTGAAATTTTTCCAACTCTGATACCTATTTCATTACCCATAAGTGTTCAAATAACGGTTAAATCAAATTTAAGATATTTGTTTGTTGTTTTGTTTACTCTGGCTTACAGCATTTGCTATATGTTTTAAATATATTTATTTTCATGGCCATGATAATAATATGTATGGCATACATAAAATTATATAAAAACATATTTGCTTGCTTGCATATTACTTTTATTAGTGGTTGTTTCATTAATGTGTATGGGTATCTGGCAACAACACATGTAATATACATATATTCGTACAAAACATTTCTACACATGTGTAATAGTGATGATACCTCTAAAGCAAAATTTTTTTGTAGAGAAATCACGAATATTTTAGATTGCCTTTTACACACGCTGTAAAGATTTGTTATTGTAGGCTGCTTACTTACCGAAACAAGGCAACTCAAGGTTAGTAGAGCGTATTTCCAGACAGCAATTGAAAATGACAGTTTCATCTTAACGTCAGTTTCCTTGAACCTTAAAAATAGGCAGCTGAGAGAACTAAAAAAATTGGCACGAAATAAAAGGGAAAAAATTAGAAACAAGCTTTACTCTTATTATTACAATATATTGTTGTCAAACACAAAACTTGAAGGCAAAGCAACACACAAATACTCGTAATACTCGTATAATAAATGACACAGTTTTCAGTTACATTTCACCTTCACCTCTCTCCCTAATGTATTAAAGTTTGATTTGTTTTTTATTATCTTAAATAAATTTCAATGCTTTATACACACTTACATGTGTACGTGTATATTTGTGTGTGTGTTTACAGCAGATGCAAAAACAATTCTTTAAAGATTTTAAATTCTCATATAAAATGTATCTATGGCGAATAAAAAAGATTTACAAAAATTACAGGCACAACAAATTATATTTTTATTGCGTATACGTACCCAAAAATAATTCAAATATTTTTTCCAATTAATTTTTTGTTAATATTTTTCCGTAGAAAATTAATAATTAAAAGTTCACACATATACGTATACTGTGGCCGTTTTTATGGCAAAGAAAATATTATTTATGTATTACAAAAGAAAAACACACACTCACACACGGCAACACTTTTAAATTCCAACAAATTTATTTTATTTAATAAATTTTTCTATTTGTTATTAATTTTCTCGGCTAAGGAAAATATACGGATAATCTTGAACACATGCTTGTCGTTGCTTTAAATTTTTGCCCGCTCGCAGACTTCTTCGACCGATTGCGTCTTAGGGAACAAGTGGTACTGAATTGTAGAGCTATGAGAAAAAAATCTTTTGCATATTTTGTTCTTCATTGGCATGATAACTAACGGTGAGATGAGATTTGTTTATTTGTTTTTGTTTTCTGTTGTTGTGCCAATGTTGATGCTTCTCTTTGCATGTTTCCTGTGTGGTGTAATATTACATTGGTGTATGCGAATGCATGTGTGTTTGTTATTGTTTTCATTTTTATATCCACCACTAGCACATGTTTTCATGCCAATACTGTGAAATGTATGTTTGCAAAAGAAGCAAAAATACTTAGCCTCACGTTGTGAGAATGAAAATTTTTATTTTGTTTTACGTTTTACAATGAATGATTGAATTCTCATTTTCCTGACTGCATGTTGCATTGCACTTTTGAATAAAATGGGTCAAAAATGGCGCTTTATTAAGGGAAGGTTGATAGCAACATTTGTTTCTTGTTTTGCAAGTGGGTTTGAAAGGAAACAGCATTTTATAAATCAAATGTTTGCTGCATTAATCTACATTAATCTATTTAAATTTTTTTTTCAATTATGAAAAGATGTTTCAAAGGTAATTTTTATAAAAGAAAATTCATCCAAGAAACTAAGAAATACACAAATTTTAATTTCTTGTCTGGCAATAGTGAGTATCTCTTAAAATTTTAATGTGGCAATATTGTGCCATCTTAAAATTTTCATTGTGAACAGGCAACGATACAAAATACGGTATATTGAAGTACTAAAGTAATAAAGGAAAATTTTAATCAGAATTTATTGTTGAATATATTTATTAAAAAATAATTTTGTTTCGCAAAAAAAAATACAAATATATTTTCATCAACCACAGCTGCCCTGACACTTTTAAGTTGTTTAGCTTAACATTACAATATTGATATATTGAAAATTATATGTTTTTAATACTTTTAAGTTTGCCACTTGATAATAAATTTGATTTACACAAAAAAAAAGAAACAACAAACTTGCCAGCCTGTATTAAAGTATTATAATTGGTAATAATAAATTCAGTAAAGTGCGACTTTGACTCCCACAAAAAGGGTTTCGTACGTAAACTACATATCGAGTCTTATTTTAGATTTCATCGTAAGCGACTTGTTATCGTAAAAATACTTTTTTATTGAATTTAAAGTTTAATGGACCTCATACTTATAGTTTAAAATTATCAAAATTGTTGATAACTTTTAAGATACGGGCTGTAAAACTTAATCGTGACTGACAATTTATGCTATAAACACAACTGGGACGAACGACAAATTTTCGGTTACGAATATTCGTCGTAAGAAATAGAATACATGTGCGTATATGAAAATACGCACAAGCAGTACGTTGGACGAAAGTGGGCGTGTGTAACGAACGAAGCGATAGATTTATTTCTATTTTTCGCGACGAAAAAAATTTTCTCTCTCTCCCTCTCTGTCTTTTTACATACAACAACCAATTTTATCAAATATGAGAGAGGAATTTATGCAGCGAATGCCTATCGACGAATTCGTCGACATGGACGGAATTCGTCGTTCATCCCAGTTGTGTTTTAGCATTACGTATTTAAAACAAATTTAAATAGTATAAAAAACCTTTCCTAAGAAATTAAATTTTTGTCGCTCACCATTAAATCGGAAAAGCTCGATATGTTATACTAAACAAACATTAACCTCAGCGCGTTTATTTGTTTTGCCAATTTTTTCACACTTTTTCTTAGTTTGAGCGATTTTTTCATTTGTGCGATTTTTTAAATTTCTGGCGTTTTTTTAGTTTTGAAGTTTTTCGTTATAGATTTTGACGATTTATTTAGTTTTAGCGATATTTTAATCTTAGTGTTTTTTTTTCGATTTGGCAAATTTTTTTCGGTTTTGGGCATTTCTGATTTAATTTTCTTTTCAATTTTTTTACTATTGGTGATGTTTTTGCAATTTAGTGGTATAAGTTATTTTTGGAGATTATTTTCATTTAAGCCCTTTTTATATTTTGGTGATTTTTCGTGTGGGCACTTTTTAGCTTCGGGAATTTTTAGTTTTAGCGGTATTGAAAATTTCAAGAATGTGACTCATACGGTTTCCAAGATACAGGAGTCGTCACAATAAATGGTTAAAATTGCATTAACGGAGTTTGTTAGCTAAATTCAAAATTTTTTGGGTTGAAGTCTACTAAAAATTAAATTAACTGATTCATTTTGATTTTTTAAATTTCAGTGTTAATTGGTGTAGTCTGAATAAACATACACTAACTATGAAAATGTTTATTTCATTAGGACTTCAATATGTTTCGTTAATCGCTTTACAACACCCTTTAAATTTTTGATCTGTAGATGTTATAGTTCTCGAGTACAGACAGGCAGAGAGACAACAGATGGATATCAGAGCAAAAACCATAGAGTTCGTTTTCACCTTTGGTGTACGGAAATCTAAAAATTATATTGAAATATTTGTAATTTTCGTACGACATCGAATGGCGTAATTTTCCGCCGGAGTATTACTTTAGCAATATTTTCTTATAAACAACTTAATATGAATTTTTTTATATGTATTCTGAAAGCATTTCATGTTAAATATTGATTGCTTTCTTAATTTGGCCAATTCACCATTACTCAGCGCAAGCAAAATTATGGTTATGTTTAATTTTTATTTTTAATTGGCAAATATAATTTCATAATTTACTTTTAGCCTCAGCTGATGGATACAGTCAATGACTGTAATCATCAGCTGATCAAACACAATGAGTAAAATTCACAATAGCTACTTTCCTCGCCGATCGGAAGTGGTGCACAATAAGCGCCAGAGATATTTTTATGCGATAAGAAGATAATTTTCAACATAAATTCCTGCTATATAATCGCATCCTTCCCTCTCTTAACCTAATAGTAAAATATGCGGCAAAGCACAGAAGATTTGTTACAAATATATTTAATTGTATATGTGCGCTGTCCTTCGTATCAAGGCCAAATAGTACGAAATTGGGAGTAAGAATAGAATCAGCTTAAAGATGTACTTTTGAAAATGAGGTAGGTAAACGCAAAAAAAAAAATTGAATTGTGTGAAATAAAACTTTTAACAACTTGATGATATACTTGATTTGTTGCCAATTGAGCTAAAAAAAAACATATTACGCAAGAACTTTTCTGCACATATATCTCATACTAACTATATACATACATACATACATACATACATATGAACATATCGCTCATTTATTAAAACAATGTCATAACTCAAAAAATTAATATTTGAGTTAATAATGCTGCATTAATTCTCACATTATTGCTTATATTGTATTAAAATGTCATGCAAATATATGTAATTATTCAACTCTTAAAATAAAAATTATTTTTTTTTAAATTGAAAACTTTAAAATCGTTTTGTCTTGAATTATGACAAAAACCCAGCAAATAATTTATAAATTTCTTAGATGTTAAATTGTAGATTTTATTTTTCATTTTGCCTTGTAATTACTTTTATTGTTATCCAATGGATTTCTAATTGTATGAAGGTGTAGAAAAATAAAATAGATTCATATCGAATATAAATTATTTGCTGGGTTTTGTATGAGTTTCAAAGCCTACTAAGCTAATTTTGTCTTTGTGATTTTCAAAAATATTATTATTTTATGAATTCTCATATAGTTTTTGAAAGTCTGTGCATAAAGTAAGAGGTTTGTGACTGTTCAAAATTTGTGGTTGAAGTCTACTGATGATTTGGTTCAAGCGCCAATGAAATACGTATATAGACCAAGCTGAACCACCAGCAAATAAATTTCAAATGAATATATATATTAAATACAAAACATTTATTATTAGTATTTACAAGTATAAAATTTTAATTAAAAACTTATTTATTTAAGTTTTTTGTTTCTTTGTTAACGAAAAGTTTTTCACATCCAATTAAGATTCGATCGGCGACTTTCATTTTTCAGACTGCTGTATAATAGCCAACCAAATACAGCAGCAATTATCTAAACAGAAAAAAAATTATTAAGGTTTGCAATGATTTTATATTATTTAAGCAATAAGATTCGCAGAAATTCATAGACTTACTTCTGCTACTATCAATAAAGTATTAACAATACCAAAAGTTAGCAGTTTGTCGGACAAATATTCTTCAAATTTCATTTGACATCCCACATTGTACACATTCTCTAAAATGGTACAATTGTGTTTTATGCAACATGTTTTTGGTATCTCATGTCTTATGAGACGATAATCTTCCGTACTGTTGACACCGCAACAGTGCAACTATTAAAAAAATTAAAAAAAAATACATCAATTTTGCTAATCAGACTATAACAATTTAAATTACGAGTACTTGCCCAATCTTCGTAGAAGGCCAATGCTCCTGGCTCCTTATGTTCCAATAGCCACAGTTCATCGAAACCTCTCTTAACGCTGCCCGATAAGCCATCTTGTGTGCCATGTGATGCCATGCTCATCATTAACAATTGTATTAATATTAGAACTGTCAATACCAAGACATACTGTGTATGTTTTCATAATTAAAATTATATAAGATTTAAAATATTAGCAAATATTAAAACTTACAATTATTAATTTCCGCTTGGATTCATGTATGGCTGCCAGGCAACCAAATATTGCGATAATAAATATGATGATGCCAAGTGCAATAACGATACCGCCGGCCACGTTTTCTCCATGATC
The DNA here is from genome assembly GCA_905220375.1 of Tachina fera. Classification (NCBI taxonomy): domain Eukaryota; kingdom Metazoa; phylum Arthropoda; class Insecta; order Diptera; family Tachinidae; genus Tachina; species Tachina fera. Next base: position 92,690,868 of record LR999967.1, on the reverse strand, counting down.
GACCTTATTTTCAGCACCACTTGTTAAAATGAATATGCCAAAGCCAATTAATATTAATCCCAGTATCTGATAAAACAAACCACATAACATTTTAATTTTAAAGTTTCTTTATATATAGAAAAAAGTATTCAAGAATTAATAATTTTAATTAAGAATTAAATGGAATCATTTTTAATTAATTTTAATAATTGTTAATGCCAAATTATTATCTAATTTTTTAAGTAAAATATTTTTTATTAAAAATGCATTTAAATGGTTAATGAAGGGACAGCTGGATGCTATGCACATTTCACTATTGCTAATTCAGATCATTACTACCCAAAAACTTCTTAGAGCAACTAGTAATATAAATCCCGCTTCACACACTTCAACTTTTGTTGATCAACTCGTAATTCAGCTGTAGGAAAAAAAAGATATTTGTATTGCCGTCTCCGTCTTTCTTACAGCTGATTTGCGAGTATGGAAACAAAAGTTGAAACGTGTCAACCGGAATATTAAACTTTCATTTCAACAAATGAGAAGTTCAACTTATATCATAGTTGAAACAAGAATTCAACAATCAACATGTTTTTTTTTATTTTCCTACCTACCATTGCTACATTAGTTAGCTCGAGGTGTAGTTGTAAGAAGTATGTAAAAAAATTAATATAAAAAAACAACAACAACTATTCATTACTTTCGCAAGAATAGAGTGTTACCACACAAGTATTTTTGTCCGGGTACAGTTTTATTTTGTGTTGATAGTTTTTTTAATACGTTTTTGTATCATAGGGTTTCCATTGTATACCTTTTATTCACTTTTATTTTCCTATGGGCCCGGAAAAAATTTTACACAGTATGTCTTATAATTCCACGAATAAAAAATTATTATATTGATTATAACCATTGCTGCTGCTTCATATGGAGACTTAAAATTTAAGCAACGGAAAGTCAAGTTTCTACATTTAAAAATTAATGGCCTCTTTCACAATAAGGATACGAAACTGTCGACTTAAAATTCATATTGAAAACAAAAACAAATTTTCATATTTTATTGTTGTTTTCAATATAAATTGTAGTTTGAAAGTTTCGTGTCGTTATTGTAAAATAGGCCATAAATAAAAATTTTTATAAATTTTTAAATTTAATCTTAACAACGTTGTTTTTATTAATATAAATCAGTTACGTCCAAGCCATATGAAAAATGTGTAAACTTTTATGAAGTACTTTTTGTGCTTTCGCACCGACGAGGGTACAACAACAACACAACAGACACCAATACTTGCTCTTACTTTGCAATGAAAAAAGAAACATTTTAAGAACTTTCAAAGATGTTTACCTCAAATGCAAATATCAGTGTGTGTGTTTGGAGGTAGCTGATATAAATACATTTCACTGATTTTGAGATCGAATGTAATTGAAAATAAATTCAGTGAAGTGCGACCTTGACCCGCGCACGAAGGATTCCGTACGGACACGAGATATGTAATTCAACACAACTTTAGCCAATATAAACTATAGTTTTGGCATTTTTTTCGTTTTTGGGTTTTTTCGGTTTTAAGCGTTTTTTTTTAGTTTGGGGGTTTTTTGAATTTATTGGCGCTTTCTGAGTTTTGGCACTTTTTCACGTTTTGGAGATTTTTTTTTTTGGGTTTTGAAGTTTTTTTAATTTTGGCGATTTTTATTATTTTCCCGTTTTTTTTATTTTGGCGATTTTTTTATTTTGGCGATTTTTTTAATTTTGGCGTTTTTTTCATTAGGTGATTTATTTTTTGGTTTTGGCGATTTTTTTTTATACACTTTTTTCTCGTTTTGGGGATTTTTTCGGTTTTTGGCGTTTATTTTCAATTTTGGCGATTTTTTTCGTTTTGGCGATTTTTTTTAAATTTGGCGATTTTTTTAATTTTGGCGATTTTTTTTTCATTTTGGCGATTTTTTTTCACATAAACAATTAATTTGGTTTTGGCGCATTTTTCGCGTTATGACGATTTTTTTCGGTTTTTGGCGTTTTTTTCATTTTGGCGATTTTTTTCATTTAGACGATTTTTTGGAATTTGGCGATTTATTTCAGATTTTGGCGTTTTTTTGCGGCTTGGCGATTTTATAATTTTTGGATTTTTTAGTTTTACCGTTTTTGAAAATTTCAAGAGTTTACCTCTTACGGTCTCCAAGATATAGCAAGTTGTCAAAATTACATATTCAAAATTGCATTAACTGATGGACCACCCTTTAATTTAAATTTTTTAATATTTTATGTTCATTGTTGTAGTCTATATAAAAATACACTAATTTTACAAATTTCAAGTGTCAATATACATATGTACATACGATTGTATGTATATTACATGGGATTTTAGCATTTTTCGTTGCTTGTTTTGGAACACCCTTTAATTTTTAATTCTCATGTATTTGTTCTTGTAGCGGCTAAGGTTCTACATACTCTGTCCAAATTTCAGGTCCGTAGCTCTTACGGTTCCTGAGAAAATACCGTGTGACGGACAGACGGACAGCGTAGCGAAAACAGACAGACGGACAGCGTAGCGAAAACAGTAGGGTTGCTTTTTTCACCTTTGGTGTACGGAACCCTAAAAAACTGATGATTAGGGAAACCGCAAATATGCAATTGCATGTTTTTTCTTGTCTGATATATCAATGCGGAATTAAGATATTTATCCGTTTCAGAACTTTTTATGAATTTTTGCATCGATTGCTAGTTCATATTTTTGCATATTTTAGCCTTTAAAGCAAGTTTTTGCATGTTGCAGTCTAACACGCATATTTTGAACATTTTTCGATTTTTCATAGCATATTTAGCGTTTTTAGGGCATATTTTGGAACTTTTTGAAATTTTTTATTTTAATATTTAAAAGAAAGTTTTTTTGGTAAAAACTTCCACTTTCTTCCGTCAAAATTTCATTTTGTAGTGAATGAAACAGTATTGTGGGCCATCAATATTTTGTTATCATTATGAATTTAGATTCTAAAAAAGGGGATTGTGTACGTTCTGGCTTCCGAATCGATTTCCAACGTTTTCTTGTGAGTTCTGATGTTAAAATACATGCTAAACGTATTTAAATTGAAATTTTTAAATTTACTAATTATTAGTATGTGTTCTAACATGCAAATTGAGAAAAAAAAATTTTTAAATGAACGATTTAAAATTTTTTAATTTTCACTCACTTGTAAACAGTCTTTTGAAAAAAAAAACGAAACAAGAAAACTAAAAAAATTTTAAATCGTCCATTTCCAATTTTTTCTACTAAACTTTAATGCTGGAACAAATACTATTGATTTGTATTTTCAAAATTTCAATTTAAACAGGTGTAGCATGTGTTTTAACATCCTCACTGGACGTTAATTTCAATAAAAACTTGGTTTGGTAATTGTGTTGAAGGCTTATTATTATTATATCAGTTGAAGTTGAAAAACAACATTTTCAATGTATAAAAGTTTGTTTAGATGTGTCACATCGGCGAGGATTTTTATTTACAAAGCTAAGTGAATAGTTTTTGTTTATTGCAATAACAATTATAAATAAAAAGCTTATCTTATTCATCAAAATACAGTTCCAAAGTTTTAATTCTGATATCATTCATTCATTTCATTTATTCATACAAGATAGAAAAACCTAGCCTCATGACCATAATAGGTTTCTATATCAATGATCATTTAAAGTGAAGTATGTATGTAAAAAAATAATAACAATATTAATTAATGAATAATTTGCAAAAAATATTAATAAATAAAAAATAAAAAAATATACTTAAACAAGAAATATCTTGAATAAAATAGATAACACTACTAAATTAAAGAAAAATTTAATTTCAACAGAATATTAAATAACTTTAAGTTAAATAATATTGAGACCTGATACTCAATGTGGTGAAACACTACAAGGAAGAGCTACTCCTGATCGCTTTTGAAGTAAAATTAAAATTTTTGTTCTGAATTATTTTTTTTATTGTTTCCTTCTTCTTTTTATTTTGTTTTGTCTTGTTTTATATGCAAATTTTAAGGAATTGCTGAATTAAAACTAGATTTTCATTTCCAAATAATCCGATTTATATAATTTTTAATAGCATTTTTTTTTGAGTTTTTAGTGCATATTTCGAAGTTTTTAGTGCATATTTAATGCGCATAAAACACTTTTTTTGCAGCATATTTCTGATTTCCCTGCTGATGATAAAAACATGAAGAATGTTTTTTTTTGTTCTTGGTTAAATAAGTCCATACGCATTTCCTTCCTGCTTAAGAAATTCATCAATTGAATTCATGTAAGGAACTCTTGAGAAAAACCAAAAAAACAACTTTGTATGTTTATGGAAAAACTCTCGCAATATTATTAAGAATTATATACATCAACATAAGAAGAAGTTAAAAAGCCTCAAACAAAAATATCACAACAAAAATTTTTATAGGATTCCGTGACAATGTGATTTCTATTTTTCCAACAATATATCCAAGTTTCCATTTATTCACTTGAATATGTATGTAAGTCGCGGGTTTATGTCAACAAGCCTCAGACTGTTGCAGCTCTTAAAGACAATATCCGTCAAGAATGTAAGGACCTATCACCGGAAGTTTTGGCCAAAGTGATGGAAAATGCCATAAAAAGGGCTCAAATGACAATCAACTGTGGCGGCGCCCATTTACATGACATCATATTCTCGACTTGATGTAAAAAAAATAAAAGACCAAATAAAAATAATCCACAAGAAAAATAAAAGTTTTTAATTTTATTTTAATTACAGCCAAAAAACATCGGAAGGCTATTTTTGCGCCACCCTGTATATAATGACCGTTTAGAAATAACAACACACGACTTTGTCATATTTCTTAATGGAACTCTCCTGCGTTTATGTAAGAATTTTTCAAAAATACTTCTTGAACAAAACATAAAGACTAAACAGCACTTTGTGTTAAAAAAAATACCATTCTTAAACAATTGCAAAAGAAATATTTGATCCGGACTAGCACATTTTATTAAAGAATAACTTAAAAAAATATCTGGAAGTTTAGTTTATGAATAAGGAAAACATTTAAAATACATAACATTTAAAACTTATTGTTTTAGTTTAAACAAATTTCATACTTACTGTGAATATAAAATTTAGTAACAACAAAATGTGTTTAATTGTAGATGCTGCGAGACCCATTTTTATTTTGTTTTGTTTTTATTAGTTTTACATTAGAAATTTGTGTATAACATCTGTTGTAAAATTCTCATTAAAATTAATTAATCTGAAAACATTCAATATGACGTAATATTTCTTTTGTTTCAAAATACAGATTCTCTTATTGCTAAGAAAACACGAATTTTTTCAACTTTTAAAATTCATTTATAATTGTAACTGCAAATAGAAAATTAATCACTTCTTTCTTTTCACTTTTTTCAAATATGAAAATACTTATTCATAACAAAATCTAAATATAAAAATTCTCATTTGACAAGTTTAAAATTAAATTATATAAACACTTTTACTAATTACTCAAATTTCTGTTTTGATGTTAAAAATTATTACGGTTATAAAATGTGAAACTCTTCTGTTTCACAATTGAAAAGCAACTGAAATTTGACGAGTTTGCTTTGTTTTGATTCTAAAAATTCGATCTGTATATTCTGTTTATATTTTTTATTTTTAATTTTGTTGTATCATAAACTGTTCCAAAAAAAATGTTTAAGGTGCTTTTGCTCATTTGTATCTCGTTATGACACACTAGCACAGTTAGTGTGAGCGTATTTGCTTTTGGATTTAAATTGAATTGTCGTCATCTCGCATGCAATTTTTATTTGTTTACTTCACTACAAATACAACAACGTTTGAGGTCTGGTGGCACTCTCACCTCATCCTCCCACATTATTTTACATTTGTTTTATAGTTGTTTTTATTTTAATTTACATTTAGTTTAAAAGCGTTTTATTTTTGTTTCTCATTTCTTAAAGATGCTTTGACCATATTGTGCAGCAAGTTCAAACGTGTATTTGTATAACAAATCTTAAACCTACACGATGTAGGTAAATAAATACAAGTGTACAACATATACTACGTATGTTTACAGTGTGGAGCAAAATAGGCTGACATTAAAATACACAATGTCATTTAAATATAAGGAAATATCTGACTTTTAACACATAAAATTCGGTGTGTCCTTGAGAGTCAATGAACTTTCAGTTGGCAACACTGCCTGATATGATATTTTTCTGTAAAATATTTTATTATCTTAAGCCTTTCAAGTTCAGTTTCTAATAAAGCCAAATCTTAGGAACATTAACCGACTGAGAATGTTCGATTGACAACTTGTATTGAACACAAGAAAATGTGTTTTTTGGTTTCAATATGAGTTGGCGAACGAACATTTTCTATCGACATCGTGGACCAAGCATTTAAATTTTATCTGCTCTACTTCAATTCTAAGCTCTGTAAGCCACAAAAGCACCCGCAACGTTAATTTATTCTTCAAAGCTTTATTTTAGTTTTAAATATGCTTTTCAATACACTGTATTTTTTTTTTTTCTTTAAATGATTTAAAATTTCATTCATAAACACAAATAGAACGTCAACTTTGTTAAACCAGTTTTATTTCAATCAGCCTTTTTTGGCCACATGACATGGGAATTAAACTTGACGTAAATAATTAATAACTTGAATACTTATGTATGTATATGCAAAATAAGTTTCATATGTACAATACTCATGCGAATAGAACATAATAAAAAAAAATTATTCCCTACTTTAAATCGATCTTAACTATAAAATCGTTGACGATCTCTGTGATTTCTTATGCTGTCCACCAAAACGCAGGCAAATATTGAACCAATGAACTAGAGAGCGAGAAAAATATATAAATAAAAACGTAATTTATTACATAAAATTAAACTAACAACAAATTAATAAATAAATTTAAATTAAATAAACTTAAAGTGCGTTTAGATATTTGCTAAATCTAACTCACACACAACAAGTTTTCTTGCTCAATTTTTTGTTTTCTCAATACAAAATCAAAACTTGTGCAAAAAGTATCACTATTTTATAATATTCAGAGCAGCCATCTTCAAAATAACGCACAAGACAATCACTTTTAATAATTTTTTGTATAATTTGTATGTCATGCATTAAATACATAACAAACAGCACGCTACAAAACAACAAGACTACAAATGCTGTTGACAATGACAGCAACATCATAAAATCTAATGCATTAAACACATTTACCACAGCAGGCTACACGAACATACAACTTCAAATACCGCTAACAGTATTTGTCGCCTCATAGCCAGCTAGTTAATTGTTTTGGAGAAGGCAACAACACCATCTGCATCTGATATTCAAATAGAAATACATGTGTAGTGCAGTATTGCCATTTTCATATACTTTGCAGCAACAAAACTAGTCGTGTAGTCGTGCAGCCATGTTGTCGTGAATGTGTTTAATGCCTGATTGTTATATAGACGTGCTTATATTATTTTTAAAAGATTAATACTTAAAACTGAAGACTAGTAAGAGAGAATGAGTTATCCCAGTTATGTGCGATTTCGAGTAATATTTTTTGCAATAACATCTGCTCGATGTTGATATTGAAAATCTGTAATCTTAATGATTATTTACAGCAGTTAATATCTCTTTTTTTTGCGCTGTCTAACTGCAGTTTATTAATGAATACTTATAGTCGCAGATAAATCATTATACCAGAGCATTGTTAGTAATGATAACTCACCTCATCTGTAATCATCAACCAGCTAAGAATATTAAAATAATTCGTTTTTGCTTTAATATAATTTTGATATTTTTCCTCACAGCCAACTGTGTATAAATTGTGTATAATTGCACAGTTGTGATCCCGGCAGCAGCTTGATGGCGGGACTTTGTCAAGGAGAAAATAGTCTTCAGCACTATTTTTGCCACAACATTTTAGCTAAAAATATACATACATCAATGATTAAGTTTTAATGAAATATATATATCATAAATATATACGATCATAAAAAGTTAAAAATAATTTACATTAAGTTTAATAAAATATTTTACTACGCGCTACCAACAGTACTGACAACAGTGCATGTTTTTAATTAAATATAATATTTTTAAAAATTTATAAAATTCAATTTTTGTTTCCATTTAAACATCACTTTGGTGACATGATTTAGGCAATAAGGCCCAAAAATTGGTTTCTCAATCAAATGGCATTCAACTAATTGTTACTTAAATTTAAGTTACACTTAAACGTAGCATAATTTTTTCAGTTCAGTTTAAAAGTTCTTATTAAATTACGTTGAAAGTTCCACAGCACTAAAAAATTTTCATATATTATGGAAATATTTTCAAACAACACCTGTTTAATAAAAATAAGAAAGTTAGGTTATCAATGTGTAAAAAATTAAAATTGCACAAAAAAACATTTTATGAAACAAAAAGAGCATCGAACGCATTTTTGTATTTATTTGTCCGTTATATGAAACTATGTAGTATATTGTATATGGTATATATCTAATGGGTGTTTTTTATTGAGGTATAGAACTTAAAGTTGGCATCACTTTTTAACTGGCGGCCATTTTGTCAGCTGTCAAGTGATTAATATTTAGTTTGGTTTGCCATTTCATCATGAACAGGTTGACAAAAGAACAACGCTTGCAAATCGTGCAAATTTATTTCGAAAATAATGGTTTAGTTCGCGAAGTTTACCGCAAGCTCCGTCCATTTTATGGTCGACATAATCGTCCATCAGAGCAATTAATTCGGTTAACCATGGATCGTTTTCGCACTACGTTTACTCTATGTGATAATACGCATCCGCAGAGACGTCGAACAGTGCGCACCGAAGAAACAATTGCCGCTGTAGAGCAAAGTGTTGAAGAGGACCCGAATGAATCGATTCGCCACCGTGCACAGCAATTGGAGCTTTGTCCATCAACTTTATGGAAGATTTTGCGCAAAGATCTTGGCTTGCGAGCTTACAAGATCCAGCTTGTGCAAGAATTAAAGCCGCGAGACCATGCAATGCGTCGTGATTTTGGTGTATGGGCCGAAAATGAGATTGATCTCGATGCTGATTTTCATCGCAAAATTTTGTTCAGTGATGAGGCTCATTTTTGGTTGAATGGCTACGTCAACAAGCAAAATTGCCGCATTTGGAGTGAAGAGAATCCATATGAGACCCTTGAGACGCCATTACATCCACAAAAACTGACTGTTTGGTGTGCTCTATGGGCTGGTGGAGTCCTTGGGCCATACTTCTTCCGAAATAATGCTGGAGAGTCAGTTACCGTTAATGGAGACCGGTATAGAGCCATGATAACCGACTATTTTGTTCCCAAATTGGTTGGCATGAATGTGGATGAGTTGTGGTTCCAACAAGACGGCGCTACATGCCACACAGCGCACGTCACAATCGATTTATTGAAGGAAACATTTTATGAGCGCATAATTTCGTGGAATGGACCTGTCAATTGGCCACCAAGATCGTGTGATTTGACACCATTGGATTATTTTCTTTGAGGATATGTGAAGTCGCTCGTCTACGCCAACAAACCAGAAACGTTAGGGGACTTGGAAGCCAACATTCGTGGCGTTATTGCCAGCATACGGCCCCATATGCTCGAAAAAGTGGTTAAAAATTGGACCTGTAGAATTGGCTTTATTCGAGCCAGCCGCGGCGGCCACATGCCCGAAATCATATATAAACATTAATGGCATAAAATTATCCTTCCAATAAAGCCAAATTGATGGACATTAAAACGATTTTCTTGTGTTTTATTTCAATTCGAAGTTCTATACCTCTAAAAAAACACCCTGTATGAAAACTAAACGAAATCCTTTTTAATACGACCACATGATGTCCATGTACATGTTTTCGACAAACACAATAACATATGGTATTCTCATAAAACTTAAATGGAATTTAAACACACAAGGTTTGGTTTGTACTGAAAAATTTAATTCAGTACCTAAATGACATTTAGAGATAAATGACACTTGATTGAGAAGTCAATTATTATGCCTTAGAGTCTTAGTATAATAAATAATATAGTATATAAAATAACACCTGAACATTAAAAAATATGCGTAATAAATATTTCTACAAGGAATGATCGATATTGAAAATATGCGACGGCCATTTTCTCTACAATGTACATCAAACAGGTTTTTTCAGAAATCCATACATAACAAAATAACACTTTTATACGATCGCGATTCTTCAATTCGGATCCGCCCATACCAATTTCTTTTGGCAAATTGATCAATATGAATATAGGTATCATACCTGAATAGGTAACATACCTGAAATACCACTATGGGTACTCTTCAAGAGTGATTTCGAGAGTACACTCGTCTCTAGCAGACGTGATGAGAATGAAGGGAAATTCGAAATTTGTTACTGCGAATTTTGTTATTTGAATGTTCTTGCGAGATTTTCTTAATTCGTTCTAGGCCAATAAATTTCAATCTAGCGATAATCGAACCCAGTTAATCATTAAAATTTGTAAGATGATATTTGCGGATTTGTAGTATATTTAAACTCTAAGTTGTGCTTTATATAGTCGGCTTAACTATGAGCACCACATTTTTATTGAAAATGTTTGCTCTTTATTAAAGAATACTAAAATTAATTTTCTTCTAGAAATGTTGTTGCTAAAATCAAAATAAAATAGTCGCAATTGGGGCCGAGTGTGTCGCATCTCCGAATACTCTTAGAAAGCGTCTCTTCAAATACATACGTAGATACCTCACATATAATTATGTTAATCCAAGATATTTTTTATACAGGTAATTGCTGTAACTCTGCGCGCGACATTAAGCAATTCTCAAAAAATTTTATGAATCGAGCAAGGCAAAGAACTAATTGTCACCTCAGTTGTTCGTTATGTAAACATGTCAACACAAAATCAGCTGACGCTTAATCTCTAACATGCATATACGTGTTTGACATGCCTTGTGCTAATCCATTTAAATTGTCATTAAACAACTTACCCACTCCTCATAGATGGACAATGTTGCATTAGGCTGTTGATATTTCGCATCCCATAATTCATCAAATCCTTCTTGCAGTTTTCTCGATACAGAATTATTAATGATGGCATGTCTAATGCTGACCATTATAAGTTGTATGACAATCAAAACGATCAATAATACTGCAAACTGCACAGATATGTTTAAATTTAATTACAAAAAGTTTGCAAGGTAATGGGACTTATCATGGTTAGCGTATTTCGACTTCGACATTATGGTCCGAGATTAAAGAAAAGATGTTAAGGTGTTCTTTAATCTATTACAAAAACTTCTTAATCGAAGTCGAAATACGGCAACCAGAATAAAGCGGAATAATAGTTATTCAAATAACATTTAGTCGTACATAAATCAACATTTTCTTTCGTTCCAAAACAGTGACCACAATACCGTAAGAAGCGACACTTAAAACAACAATTCCCAATGTGATGATTAGAATGCCACCCAACTCCTCGCCGTTATCAAACTGGTTATTTTTAATGCTCTGATGCAACCAAATTCCATACCATGTCAGCAATATTCCAAGAATCTGAAAGAAGTAATCAATATAATTTTCTCATGGAGCCTAACAGCCGTATTTAAAAACTTATTAAGGCATTGTAAAGTCCAACAAATTTTCATACAAAATTTTTCTTAAAAAGCCTTTATAATTTTTAAAAGTAAGGCTGTAAGGCTTTAATTTAATTTACTCCTTTATGCTTAAAAATATAACAATTAAATACATAAAAAAAATATTTCATTATAAATTTTCTATTGAAAAGAGGAGTTTGAATATTTTATTGAATAACTAAAATAATGAATTGGACACTTTCCCAAAAAGCAGCAATTAAACTGTACTAGTTCAAAATTGTAATAAGCGGAGGATGTGGTGGTTAAACCTAATTTGAATACGCTGACTTCGGTTAGCTCTTGTTTAAAAAATAATTAGTATTGAAAACTTGATTAAAAGTGCCTAAAAATTGCAATTTTTCCCAGTCTTATGTATAAGGAAAAAGTGTCATGAAGATAGCAGAATTGGCAAAATTTAATATGGTCTTAAGATTTGACATAATGAAGTTTTAATTCAGTATTAACTTCCAGCGTGAACTTAAATGCAAGATTGTAAGGCAAAACTCATTAAGACTATTTTTTGCCACATATGCTAACTTCATGTCAGTTGTTCGTTATACATGAGGCTGATTATGTTTATACAATTACGTTTAAAAGAAATGTGAGTTTTATAATAAACAGTCAAATGTATACCAAAGTACCGTTAAAATCTTGTCCGGTGTAAAAAAAATCAACCTAATTTTTAAACACATTTACAAATCAAACTCACTAATAGCAAAAACAATTCTATGGCAATAAGGAAAGAGTGCCTAAAGGGTCAGTTAGACGACTGTAATGTAAAGTAACTGCAACAGTAGGAAACAGCTGAACGATATTTTTATATGAAAAGTAGGTTACGTTACATTAAATCTCTATAACCATTTTCATTACTTTTCACATAACAATATCGATCAGCTGTTTCCTACTGTTGCAGTTACTTTCCATTACAGTCGGCTAACTGAGCCTTAAGTCATATTTAACTGTTTTGCAAGACAGCACTTTTAAGCGTTCAAGTCGATTTTCAGAAATTTATTTTCTTTACATTTAAATTGGGAAATTCTCTATTAACCTTTATTCTTTTAACTAAAAATCGTTCCACACACTTCAAAAATTATATTTACGTTAAGTTAAGTTATTATTAAATTAAGTTATTATTCCAAATGAGATTAGAAGTATAAAAAAGATAAGTCGCAAATCATAGTGCTATAACTTCGTGAAAAATCACAGAAACTAATTGAGACTTTGACCAGGGGTACCTTCAAATATGTAAATTACGAAGATACCATTAGCTCAAAATCAGCTTATCCCGACTTAAGCACTTTTTCCTTTTTGCCACAGAATTATTACTACGAAATTAAGCAAATACAAATAATTGCCAAGTGCTTAAGACATTATGGCCAATCATTTAATATCCACGTTTTTATATGTACATATATTCAAAAGTGACGAATTTTTCTCCTTGATAAAATCAAATTGTCTAAATAATTAAAACTAGAATAATGAGTTCTTACCCCACACAATGCATTTATAAAAATTAATATAACTTTATATGTTTTTGTTGTAAAATACATTATGGTTAATTATTTATTTATTTTTTTATTATTCTCGTTTGTTTAAAATGTTCGTTTAATAGTTTTTGCTTTGTTTACACAAGCTTAAAATTTGTATTTTGATGCAAGACACTTGGATTTGTATTTTTCGCAAATTTTAAAAAGAGCCATCCAACCGTTTTTCATTTACGTATGTACATGCGGAACTGAAACTGATGACAAAAGTTAAAAATTATTGCGTCCAAAAGAAAAATCATAGATAAAAAAATTCTCACCAAAAGCATTATTATTATTATTAAGAAAGACAAATAAATGTATTCATGTCGATTTGAATCCAAGATATACAAAATATAAGTCGAAAGAGCACTGAAACTTTTAACGTTTTCAAAAATTTGTCGCCACCTTTAAAACATTTTCTCTCACAGACTGCATTTGGAGGCTTCGTACTCGTACTCGTAAAGTGACCACACAGAAGAAAAAAAAAACAAGAAATTCAAAACAAAATTTAACACAAACATGCATACATATATCTCGTTACCTTAATATAGAAAGGCCCTAACTCATTATTTTTTTGAAATCGAGATTTTTGCATTTTTCGATGTATTGGATGTTCTTTTATCAAAATATACAAAAAACCGATTTTTAAAAAATAAAAAGTTAGGGCCTTTCTATATTTAGGTAACGATATATACATATATGTATTTCAAAATTTTTAAAAATGAACTGATTAAATCTCTTTTATGACATTCAGATAAATAAAAGAAAATCTCCTACACTTTTTTTCCTATTGAGCAAATCATCTTTTAAATATAAATGCGAATGACTGATTTAAATGCAGATAGAAAGACATAAAATGGAACAAACATGTTTTCGTAATAAATGGAAACTGCGGGCAGGCAAAGAAAGTGATTCACATAATTTTTCTAAAAGTTTACATCTGTATTTATGTTCATGAAATACCGAAGTATATTTATTTGATATAAAGTCTTTATTAAATTTGATAATGTTGCTTGTCTATTCGTTCCCGCCTATGGAACTCTTCAGTAGACTTCAACTTAAGCTTAAACATAACATATATAGTTTAGACTCATTATGTTTGTATATTGTGATTCCCAATAACATATGAAGAGTCTTACTATAAACATACGGAGTTTTTTTTAGCTAAATTCAAGAAGTCTACTTACGAGTTCCATTAGCGGTAAAAAATGCTTATAGACAATGCTTAATCATAAAAACTAGGGATGTAACGATACGCCTTTTTGCCGATCCGATACCGATACCGATACTCAAAAAGAAATATCGCCGATACCGATACGCATATTGAAACTGAACTCAAGTTAAAATTAACAAAAACCTTTTATTATACAAAATTATAGTGTAAGAGATTATTAATATTTAAAATTGATATTTGAATTCATTCTGAAATTAACAAAAAAACAAATTATTATTTTTTAAATACATACATGATTTAGCATTGAGAGAACATTTCAGTACTATGGTGCAAAGCACCACAAAAGAAACGTTTAATTTTTCTTTTTAGACTTTATGGTCTGCTTTTAATATGTTATTTCTCTTAGTTTTTATTGAAAAAAAATCAAATCAAAACAGCTCTAAAAAATTTAAGAAGCATCATCGTATCGACAGTAAAATATCGCCGACATCGATATATCGGCAAATCAGAAATATTGCCGATATATAGGAATCCGTATCGGTATTCGTTACATCCCTAATAAAAGCAACCAAAATTTAAAAAAATTAGTTACTACATATTTTCTTTATTTAACGAATTATAAGTAATAATAACAATTCGCTTAGTTCAACAATAAATGACAGGTTATAAAGAAGCAACTTAAGGGTTTAGTTTACTGGCTCCAATAAATTATTGGTCCTCTTGCGTAACAAAAAAAAAATAAACCCCCACCTTAAAATTCATTGAAATGCACCAAACTAAACTTTGTTAGAAATCCATGTGAGCATTTACTATTTTGTCCATAAACTTTAAGGTTCAATCATATATCAGATACTATAAAGCCATAGCCATAACCATTGCCCAAACCATTAATATATTTGCTTCACCTATTAGTGCTGTCATAATCATAAACAGCTGTTTATGTTTTAATTTTTTGATTCATTTCAAAAGTGCAACAAATAATAACAAAACCAGATTTCAATGCAAAGATCTGATAGAAGAAAATAAGAAATAAAACATTAAGTTTTAATGGCCGTAATTCCGCCCATTTTTTAAAATAGAGTATTGTGTCTAATTTAGAGCTCAAGATAAGCGGTGAGTTTCGTGAAAATCGGTTAAGTAGAACCGCGTGAAATATTATAATAAATTTTAATGGGCGTAATTCCGCCCATTTTTTTAACTTTCAAATTGTGTTAATTACAAGAACCAAAGATGTTTTATAGGTTTCGCAGCAATCAAATAACTAAAATATCATAAAAGTATATTAAGAAAATTGTGGGCGTGTCCCCCCACCTTGTTTTACAATGGTACCAATAGGAAGCTATTTCCTCACAGACAACAAAAAATATTTTAAAATCGGTCTAAAATTACTGAGTTATGGAGATACACACCTAAAAAAATAGAAACGAATTATGAACCTCCTTCTTTTGTTGAAGTCGGTTAAAAATATATCCAACCAGTAAACAGCTGTTTTGGTTAAGGTTATGGCTCTGGCATTATAGCGAGACACCTTTAATCAAATATAATATTGCCCATAAGTTTGGTTCGAACAGCTGTTTTGTATATAAATGCTTATGTCCAGGGAAACCATAAATATGCTCTAAAAAAATTTTTTATGGGCATTCAATATGCGCTAAAAACTTAAAAATATGCACTAAAAAGTCAAAAAATATGCTCTTAAAATAAAATAAATTGGTTTATTTGTAAATGAAAATATATATTAAATTCAAAAATTCAACAACATTTGCATATAAAATAAGACCAGAAACATAAAAAATGAAACAAAATTAACAAAGAATAACTAAATAATAAAGAATAATTCAAATTATTTTTTTTATACTGTCGTCAAAATTTAACTTAAATTTCAAAATAAATCATGATATCCGAATTAAAACTTTGGAACGGTATTTTAAACAAATAAGACAATACTTTTGTTTATAATTTTTATTGCAATAAACCACAAAATATTGACATAGATTGTCAAATAAAAATCGTTGCCTGACACATCGAAATAAACTTGTATACATTGATAATGTTCCTTCAACGTCTACTGGGGGCAGAGAGTGCGTCTCAAAACCGAATTTTTATTGAAATTAATGTCCGTTATAATTGCGTAATATATAAGAAAAATGTATACACTACAAGGAATATTGGAAATGAGGTTTGGATGGCAAAAAATAAAAACAAAATTTTTTATAAAAAATCCATAAACTATCAAAATAAGACTTAAACCTCTAAATTATGCTCTTAAAACTAGAAAATGTGCTAAGAATATGCGTGTAAGACTGATATATGCAAAACCATGCTTTAAAGGGTAAAATATGCAAAAATATGCACTAACAAATCGATGCCAAAATTCATAAAAAGTTCTGAAACGTATAAATATCTTGTCCCTGCATTAATACGTCACGCAAGAAAAAACATGAAATTGCATATTTGCGGTTTCCCTGGTTATGTCATGTTTAATTGAAACTTTAGAAAAACAATTGCAATCGTAAACGATAATATCTTTAGATTTTCCGGGTGCAATGGATTTTTAAGGTATAAAAAATGCTCTCTACAACCTACGATAAGATCATTTTAAATGCAATTTTACACTACCAAGTAATGTAATTTTAAAATTAAATTTAATACAAACAAAAAATTACAGAGTATTTTTTTTCGCAACATAGAACAGGAAAATGTTACTTTTACAGAACATCTGTTGGCTTGGCAACGTGAAATTTGAACAAAAATATTTTTAAGAGCACTTTTTTGGTTTTTATAATCAAAATTCAGTTTATTTTATAATTAATTTTATAGAAGAAAACTTATGCACATAATTATGTATTTGATTATACTAACGAAAGGCTTTAAATTTAATATTTTTGACCGCAACGTTAACCGTTGAAAATTCAACTACTCTTTTTTTTCTCGAAGTTCACCGCTTAATATATGTACATACGCTTGTACATAAGTAAATTTTGTATTACATAGAAAATATAACGTTTTGTTTATATATTCCTTACATAAATGTATACGAACTTATATATGTACATATGTATGTTTATGTACATATGTATATACATATGTATATACTATGTACATATGTATATATACTGGACTACGTGAGTATTTACTAATGACCGTTATTCAAGGGGAACATTATTTTGGAAAGAACTTAAGATGAACAGGGTGCGATATTTAACTTGTTAATTTAACCCTTAGTTGACGGCGGTAACATTCCCCTGCCCGTAAGCGAGTCAGGGATACGAGCTTGCTCATGACCATCACCGACGTCCAAAACTGCTACTTTCGTAACCGGTCTATGTAATATTCCGAACTGTGTCTTGACTGTCACCCTTCTCACTTGACCATCTGCAGCCATCAATGCGTCAATAATTCTGCCCTTAGGCCAGCATCTTCTGGGAAGGTTTTCATCGACAATGACTACGATAGCTCCAATTTTTACTGACGGTGTTTTTGTGAACCATTTGCTTCTTCGGGATATAATTGGTACGTACTCCTTTACCCAGCGGCGCCAGAAGTGATCCGCAAATGTTTGCGTTTGCTGCCATCTTTTTCGGATGTTTCCGCTATCGTCGAGGAACGGTTTATATCCTTCGCAGGAGCCCAAAAGAAGATGATTAGGAGTAATGGCGTCATCATCCTCATGTTCAATGGAAACGAATGTAAGTGGACGGGAATTAATAATTAATTCAATTTCGCAAAGCGTACTTTTTAAGGTCTCATCATTGAAGTTTTGCGTTGGATAAATGCTGTACAAAATATTCTTTACGGATCTGATAAGCCTTTCCCAGGCACCACCCATATAAGGGGCTCCTGGTGGATTAAAAAACCACTTGGTTTTATCGAAATTTGTCGATATATTTGAAAAATCAATTTGCGCGACGCCATCTTTTAGTATTTTTTCAACTGCCTTGAAGTTTGTACCATTATCGGTATATATCTCTCGAGGTGTGCCACGTCTAGCGGCAAAGTTTCGTATACAGAGAATACAGGAACTGGTATCTAAGCTATAGGCGACTTCTATATGGATTGCACGTAATGTGAGGCAGGTGAAGCAAACCCCCCATCGTTTTTCTCGTCTTCTTCCAACTGTTACTAGCAACGGGCCAAAGAAGTCGATGCCTACGAATGTGAACGGGCGTTGAAACGCTCCCAAGCGAGCGGCTGGTAGCTGCGCCAATTGAGGGGCTTGTGGTGAAGCTTTATAGTTTTTGCATATTTGGCACAAGTTGCGTACCTTTTTATAGATGACTCGTAAACGAGGCACGTAAAACTGGCTTTTAAGTTTGTTTATCACTGCTTCGTGAAAATGATGATGAAATTCTTCATGAAATGAGCGTATTATGAGAAACGTGACGTGATGCTTGGTTGGCAACACGATTTCGTCTTCATGATTGTTGAGCCGTTTTGCTCGGCTATCGCACCTCAAAATACCGGTGTCGTCCAGATAAGGGTTGAGACGATACAGCTTACTAGATTTGTCGACGTATTCTCCGTGTTTTATATTTGAAATCTCTTGAAGGAACTCACTTTGCTGTGTTTCTTTAATGATAAATCGTTTTGCTTGCTGAATCATTTCAAACGTGACTGTAGAACAGCAACCTCGCTGTTTGTGTGCGACTTTAAGTTTCTCCAGGTATAATATAAAAGTTGCTACTGCTCTGTAGAGCCGTTTCCAGCTGGAAAAATATTCAAAATTTAAAAGGGATTGATTGTTTAATTTACTATTAATAACTAGGACGTGACGTTTCAAATCTGATGTGTTTATAGGTCCTAAGTCTTCGCATGTAGGCCATTGACTTGGATTTCCGCGTAAAAAGGCGGGGCCGTCGAACCACAAGTCCGTATTTTTTACTGAAACTATTTTCGTTGCGAGGTCTGCCGGGTTCATTCTAGTAGGTACCCATCTCCATTGTGATACATCGGAATTTTCTAAAATCTCTCCTACTCGGTGCATCACAAATTGCTGAAAGTTTCTTGGGTCTACTCGCAACCATTGTAGGACGGTTTTTGAGTCCGACCACCAATATTTTGTTGATATACGCAAACGATGAGATTTTTGCACTGTGTTTGCTAGTCTGACTCCGATAAGAGCGGCTTGCAGTTCCATTCGAGGAATTGACACTGGTTTAAGAGGTGCTACTTTGCACTTAGCGGCTACGACAGTGACAGTGACCTGGTCGTTTAGTCGTACTACCAGATAGCTGATGGCGGAATATGCGTATTCGCCTGCGTCGACAAACGTATGAAGCTGGATATTCTCAGCGTCACATAGTATGGGAGAATAGCACCTTGGGACTTTTACGTTAGAGATATGGGGGATTAACGCTTTCCATTGTGACCACTTTTTGTTGAGATATTCGTTTAACGGATCGTCCCATCCAAGGCCGGCGCGCCAGATATCTTGAATCAAAATTTTGAGGCCTATAGTATGGCACGACAGAAATCCTAGCGGGTCAAATATTGACATGAGCACTTGGAGGCATTCTCTTTTGGTAGGCACAAAATCTTCGTCAATCACGTTGCGGCGTAAGCGCGCAAATCTACAATTATATTTAAAAACGTCAGTAACTGGGTCCCAATACATACCCAGAACCTTTTCTGTGGCACCCCATTGTTTGGCATCTTGACACGTTTGTGAAAACTCCGATAACTGCCTTAAGACTTCCAAAGAATTAGATGCCCAGTTCCTTATGTGAAAGCCGCCAGCAGCATGAATTTTTGCTACCTGTTTCGCTAGCGTTGCTGCACCTTCTTCAGTATCTTCACTATCTATAAGATCGTCGACATAGTGATGATTCTGGATGGAGTTGACGGCGCGTGGAAATTCTGTTTCGAATTCTTTAGCGTTTGTATCGCGCACGTAATGGGCTATGCATGGAGCACAGCTTACCCCAAAGGTTAAAGCTCTCATTACGTATGTACTTGGCTGATGCAAATTATCATTTTTGTCCCACCATAAGAATCTTTGAGCTTGCATATCGCTTTCTCGTACGTTGATTCTATGGAACATTTCTGCGATATCACCGCAAATAGCAAATTTTCCAATTCGAAACGCTAGAAGAATATCTACTAGAGGCTTGAGTAGGTCTGGACCAGTGAGTATAAAATCATTTAGCGACATTCCTTTTGATTTTGCGGCTGCGTCCCACACCAATCGCACCTTGTTGGGTTTGTTGGGATTAAACGTCAAAAATGTGGGAAGATACCACGCTTTTTTTGAAAAAACGTTCAATTCGGTCGAACTCAACTTTTTAGCGTAGCCTTTTTTAATCAGACTATCAATTTGATCTTGCATACGTTGTCTTAGTGATTCGTCCCTGAAGAGTTTTTTTTGAAGACACATTAGCCTACGATGGGCATTATCATAACTCTCTGGTAATTGCACTTCGCTATCTTTCCATAACAGGCCCACTTCAAAACGTCCGTCTACCTTGTTGCATGTTTCCTTTAGTATTTTCATTGCACTGCTGTCTGCTGCCGAAAGTAAAGTGGAGGAATTTGGTGACTCTAAGTTGAAATAATTTTTAACATGTTGGTAAAGTTCATCGTATTTTTTCTGACAGGCACATGTGTGTATATTAAATCGGTTTTGAGTTGAGCAGCTCTGGTTTCCACCCTGTAGGGTCCATCCAAGTCGCGTTTTTGTTGCTATTGGCTGCTGCCAGCCACCTTCTCGAATTTTGGTAGGAACTGCTAGTTTCCAATTGTTGGCGCCAATTAAAATCGTAGGCTTAGCGTTTTGATAGGATTGAATTGGTAAATTCTTCAGGTGGGGATATTTTTTAACAATTTCAGACATATTTAAGGTTTGAGACGGTAGGTCCAAATTTTCTACCGTATTAACGTCTGAAAGAACGAACGTTGTGCCATTGAGGACACTAGATATTTTAAATGAGGTTCTGAAGGAGTCGCTTTCATCGCGAGTTCTTCCGCCTGTCCATTGGAGACATAGGGGTGCGGGTTCGCCATCCAGCTTCAAACTGTCAAATAAGCTTCGTTCTACTAAAGTAACAGAAGAACCCTCATCTAGAAAGGCAAAGGTGTTAACAACGCTATTTTTAGTATATAAGCGGATTGGCAAAATTCTGAAAAATGGTCCTTCTTCATTGATGTCATTATGTGTATTCAACTGTACACTCCGCTGCATATTTTGTATTTCATTTTTACTTACAGTTTGATTGTCTTCATCGGAGGCCTTGTGAAGCAGAGGATGGTGCTTGAACTTACAGCCGGAAATACCGCATTCTTTATTAAGATGACATCTTCGTTTGTGTTGATTTAAGCACTGACGACACAAGTTCTGTTTCTTTACAATCTCCCATTTTTCTTTTAATTGCAGATTTCGGAACTTGTCACATTGTTGTACTTTGTGTGAATTAGTTTTACATATGGCACAATATGATCCTATGTTGTTGTTGGCCTGGGTGTGAGTGTTTACGGAGGAACCACTTTTTGGGAAACTGGGCGTAACTACTTTACTAGCCGCTTCAGCTATGTTGTAGAGCCAAACATTAAACGCTTTGATTATTGGAACGCTGTCGTCCCTTGGTTGCATTGCCCAATTTAATTTGTGCTGGTTTGGCAATTTATCCAAAAGCTCCTTCACTAGCATGGGGTTGTTGAGGTGCGAATCTAATCCACAAGCTTCCATTGTGGCGCATATATTTTGTACGCTAAGTGCGAATTCAATAAGCGATTCTAATTTATCACGCGGAGATGGCATGTTTTTTGCTTTGTTTATAGCGCGTTCTAGTATATGTTCTGGGCGGCCAAAGCACAAGCGAAGCGTGTTAATAATGTCTGGTACAAGAGAGGGAAGAAGTAACTTATTTTTTACCAACTCCCTTGCTTTTCCTTTCAGGCAGCTTTGCAGACGATATAAATTTTCGGCATCGGAAAATCCAGCAAGAGCTGTGCTATTTTGAAAACTATTTATAAAAATAGGCCAATCGTCTGGATCACCGTTAAATGATGGCAACTCACGTGGTATAGTTTGCCTGGCGGCCAGCTGTGAAGGTGTAGGTTGACTACCAAAACTTGATACGGCTGGTATAGTGTCTAAGGGGAGCCTTTGTGTAAAAGTTCTATTCGATTGTTGATTATAGTTGAAGTTATAACAACTTGATGTTTCTGCGAATGCTGGGTTGTCATTTTCTGACAATATTTTATACTTTTTATCCAGAAATTCTTGTTGAACTTTTCTTTCCTCCTCTAGTCGCTCTAGTTGTAACATTTTCCGTCTTTGCAAAAAATCCGGGTTACTGTGAATACCTTTTGTGGTGTTTTGTTGGTTAGAAACCATCTGTGGCTGATGCTGTTGAAAATTCGTTATTGTTGGTTGCGCAGCATACATGTACGAAGGAGTTGTTTTAGTAAAGAATGTATTTGTTCTTGGATGAAACGTCGGCATTGCTGATGGGACCGTTACCGCATACTGATGAGGCGCTGCATACAATTGCGGATGAGTGACTGCAGTCGCTGGCAAATTTAGAGACGGAGCACCCATTGAGGGCACTACTAGTGGTACAGTGTTAGTTGGTGGCGGTGTAAAATGAACCGACGACGTTGTGCCTTTGGCGCTTACTACCGTTTCTGATGCAACTGTTGGTGATGGTAGTATTGGTGACGATGATGAGCTCGGTTGAGCCTCAATACCAATTACTTGGCCTGGGTTAGCAGTAGCAGATGACCTGTTGTCGCAAAATTCGCAGTTCCAGCTATAATCTGCTACATTGCTGTCTACGCCCACGCAACCAAAGTGAAACCATCTATCACATTTGTCACACAAAACCATACGGTCATCATCCAGCTCCGTGCACTTTCTGCAACTGTACTGTGCAGCGTTCTTGTCCGACATCGCGGGATTTTCACGTTTACGGATTTAAAATTAAATTTAAAGAATTGTTGGCTTGGCAACGTGAAATTTGAACAAAAATATTTTTAAGAGCACTTTTTTGGTTTTTATAATCAAAATTCAGTTTATTTTATAATTAATTTTATAGAAGAAAACTTATGCACATAATTATGTATTTGATTATACTAACGAAAGGCTTTAAATTTAATATTTTTGACCGCAACGTTAACCGTTGAAAATTCAACTACTCTTTTTTTTCTCGAAGTTCACCGCTTAATATATGTACATACGCTTGTACATAAGTAAATTTTGTATTACATAGAAAATATAACGTTTTGTTTATATATTCCTTACATAAATGTATACGAACTTATATATGTACATATGTATGTTTATGTACATATGTATATACATATGTATATACTATGTACATATGTATATATACTGGACTACGTGAGTATTTACTAATGACCGTTATTCAAGGGGAACATTATTTTGGAAAGAACTTAAGATGAACAGGGTGCGATATTTAACTTGTTAATTTAACCCTTAGTTGACGGCGGTAACAACATCAAAAATATGAAAGTCTTCTAATTTTAAATTTATTTGGTGGTGGTTCAGCTTTGTCTATATGCATTTCATTGTTGCTCTAACAAATCATCAGTAGACTTCAACCACACATTTTGAATAGTCATAAACATGCTATCTAATTTACAGACTTTCAAGAACTATTTGAGAATTCAAAAATAATAATATTTTTAAAAATCAAAAAAGTAAAATAAGTGTAGTAGGCTTACAAACTTATACAAAACCCAGCAAATAATTTTTATTTGATAGGAATCTATTTAGTTTTTCTACACCTTCTCACCGAAGCCAGGTTGAAAATAAGAGAGATTTTGGGAACTGTAGACATCTAAATTCATCCGTGGGTCTAATTTTTAATGATCACTTCTGCAACATATGCTCCGTGTTTTTTATTTGTTGTTCAAGTGCATTTAATACGTGATATGCACCATTTTGTAATCGTGGACGAAACTTGGATCCACCACAACACACCAGACAATACCTTAGAATAAATCGGGCATGTTGAGTCTGCCGGCCAATAAAGTAATGGCGACGCATGCGGTATAATGAAAATTGACTATATTCAAAAGGTTAAAACTAGGGAAGTAACGAATTTTTGCAATTTTTTCGGTTGCTTTTGTTATTTCATCCGCTTTTGCAAATGTTTGCGAATATTTCAAGGGAATAGTAAACACAAAAAATGTTTAGCTCTTTTACGAACAAACAAGAAAATGATTTTAAGCAAGTTTGAAACAAATACACACACATACTTACAAGTAAGCATTATAAACGATACTTTGAAATTGTTTGCGATAAACTCTTCTAAAATGCATTAAACACATTCACCACAGCAGGCTACACCAACACGCGACTTCAAATGCCGCTAGCAGCATTTGTCGCCTCGTAGCCAGCTACTTAATTACTTTGGAGACGGCAGCAGCACTATCAGCACGTAATATTTGAGTACTGCCACCTTCAAATATTTCGCATTTATAAAAATTAAAATACTCTTTCAAAATGTACTTATAGGACGTCAAAGTATAAAAATTAACCAATTTATGCTTTTTGGATATTATTTTTGTTAAATAATATGAAATAATTGTGCGATATCATTCATTCAATATTTTGTATTGTACTGGCAACACTGAGTTTTCTCATTGCAGTCAAAGAAATAGAAATTAGTTTAATTGGACTGCAACGACAAAATCAGGATACACAACAACCTCCCGCCATGTTGCCTTGCTGTCTTCAAAAGAATCACTCTCATATAAACATGTGTATTCTATCCTTGACATTTGGTAGTCGGTAGCTTGCTGTGGTGAATGTGTTGAATGCTTAAATTTGTAGCAATAAGTGCTTAGTGCTGGGAACACAACTGGGACAAACGACGAATCTTTCGGTGCGAACTTTCGTCATAAAAAATAAAAAAAATTTGTGCATATGAAAATGAACACAACACCAGCGTCGAACGAAATTCGTTGTGCGTGACGAACTCTGAGATAGATTTATTTCTATTTTGTACGCCCACTAACGATGAAAAAACAATTTTCTCTCTCTCTCTCTCTTTCTGTCTTTGTTCACACAACAACCAACTTTATCAAATATAAGAGAGGAATTCGCTGTGTAAATTCCTAGTTTTTGTGCTTCACACGACGAATTTACGCAGCGAATGCTAATCGACGAATTCGTCCTTCGTCCCAGTTATGTTCCTAGCATAAGTCATATTTAACTGCCTTGCAAGGGAGTAATTTTAAACTATGAAATCGAATTTGAGAAACTGATTTCTGATGAAGTTCATTATTTAGCAAAATTTGGTTCTACACCCTATAATCAGCCCAATCATGAATATTCCCTCGGAATTTACAACAGAGAATATTTTTCTGCAGAAAACATTCCTCCTCCAGGAGTAATACGTGGTATCACAGCATTACGAAGCTCGTTGTTTTTTGCTTGTGTATTGAAATTTTGTTGCTCCCTTTTTTTGAGTGAGAGAGTAAAAAAAATTATTAAAATTCACCAACTTGAAAAAATATGTAAAAATAAGTTTATAAATTATTTATTTGGGCATTATTTATGTTTTCCCACATAAAAGAACTATAAACTACAAGTTTATGTATATAAATTGTGTTTTGATGGAGTATTAAATATGGTTTTATGTAAACTCCCTTCTGTTTTCCAAAGGAAATTTTTTAATGAAAAAAGCAAGTTCAACGGCGTTCATAATACCTACTTTTTTCCCCTGGGAGTTTGGTAAAAACAGGGAAAAACGAATTCATGATAGGAAAAAAGGGAAAAGTGAAAAAACTGTTCATGATTGAGCTGAATACGTTGAATTTGAAACATATCAATGTGCAAGCTAAATTAAGGTATTATTTCATATAATATTATAAGATGAAAAAAGAAAAATTCATTGCGTTTAGCTTCCTGGAAAATCGCACAAACTAATTGAAAATATTCTTAGATGTACTTTTAAGTATGAAGGAGTGCAGGAGTATAATTAACTCAAAATTTGCATATGGCGACTTAAGCACTTTTTTCTTTCTGCCATAGAAATAAGTGTTGGCAAAGTATCGAAATGAAACCAAATTTCAGCGATGTTTCTAGATACTTTATAGTTTTTGAAAAATTCACGGCATGATTTTCTCACCCTCGTATTTTTCAGATGTACTGGCTAACAGATCATTGCGAATCTTAGAAAATCTTGCTTAGAATATTTCCTATTATTATAAGTTGTCCATTATTCTTTAATATAAACAGTTTAAAACTTTAAATTAAACAAAATTTTATTGTTTGTTAGGTGATATTATATATATTTATGTACAAGTTACTCTTATTTAAATACAAATCTTTTATTATTTACTGTATTATTACATATTACTTTAATAATTTAAATAAAAATTCTTCAAAAAGTTTCGATAGCACAATGTGTTTTTTTGTTTGTTTTTTAAATGCATATATAAGTTTTATTAAAATCTATCATATGAAAATTAATCACTTAAAAATATACAGTTAAGCTTGAATTAATTTAAAACAATTTTATGGAACTTAACAGAGATTTAAATAAAATAAACGAGTTTATTCACAAAGAGTTTTATATAAAATATGTCGTATTAGTATAGCGCATGATTATTGCAAATGCTTTTTTGGATTTTATAATATAAAATAAATCGTTACATATACTACGTTTATACGGGAGATTTATCCGCAAATAAAAATATTGCAAATAGAGAATGTTGCCGCATAAACGGCAAATAAATTTTTTATTTTCAAATAGCTAACTGACAAGAACAATTCCGAATTAAGGCACTATTTACAAATAAAATGCCTGAGGTGGCTACGCTTACGAATCTTTGATAACAAAAAAAAAACAATAAATAGATAAATATTTTATCAAAAACTGATAGAAAAAAATAATGAAAATTAAAACAAATAATTATTTGATATTTTGTACATTTACACCATTTTTTTCTCAACATAAGTAAGTTACCAAGTTGCTACCAAGTTTTTGTAAGTTTGCTATGCCGTATAAACGAGTATTTTACTTGCAAATGTTTTTATTTGCAAATAGTGTGCGTGTAAACGTAGTAAGTCACGAAGCGATTTCAAATCACGTACACAATTTTATGCTTGAGAAAGGAAATATTTTTAATATCATTATTGAGTTGTATGTAAATTGAAATTTGTAATTTTAATTTTTTGTGATTCTATAATTTTTTATGTTATTTCTATTTTGCAATAAAAGAGCGACATGCGGATAGATTATGGATGCCACTCAAGTTGAAGCTGCAATAGAAAAAAACGTTAGTTCGCTGCTTAAACTGACAACACATTTGGTTATGTATTGCCATATCGTTTGCTGCTAGTGGCAGCCCAATTTGTAGTTGCTCTTATCTTTAATTGATTCGTTATTAGTCCCGGCTCACACTCATTAGTTTTAGTTGTTTCATTAATTTTTTAATGTCGGCTGAAATTGCTTTTACCTGCACACACAAACATTTTCCCAGCATTTATTTTGATTTTTTTTGTCTTAATTTTCCTTCTTTCTTTTTGAGATATATACACATATGTATGTATATCTGTATAATTGTATGTATACATAAAATTAAATTAAAAATTATTGTAATGTCAATTAAAAAATTAATAAAATTTTAACCTGTAAACAATTAAATTTTCCCACTTGAATTATTTGCAGCAATTAAAAATTAATTAATTAAATTAAATTCTGAAATTAAAATATTAATTTGTGTTTGATTTTTTTCTATAAATATTGGAATATATTTACGAGCATTTAGAAAAAGCGAATAAAAATAATTTAAAAAAAATTGCGAATGGCAAAACAAAATGACGCACAGACGAGTATTCGACCAAAAAAAGCTGGCCAATATCGTTTTTTTTAGTTTAGACTGCTTGTCAAAAGATATTGAGTGCTTCTTAATCAATGAAACTTAACAAAAATATGTTCTATAGTTCTAAGCTGCTAAGCTTAAAAAAAAGCGAAAAATCGGACAAAAGGGTAAAAGTTCCCCTCAGAGGAACTAATCCCACCTCTGAAGAATCTAATTTTTTTAAATTTTTTCATACGAGTTTTTTTAGGCAACTTTTAACGTCTTCGAAGTTTCAAACCTCTAAAATTGCACACAGGAGACCGTAAAAAATATTTCATGACTGATAAAAAGGGGTCTTACTTATATTTACTTATGCAAGATTAACAGAAATGTGAAAATTTTTAAAAATCACCAAAAAAAATGGCGTAAACTTTTTTTGCGTCTAAATAAAAAGATTTTAAATTTTATTGTGGTATAAAATATATTTCTTAATATGACTAACTTCACTTTTTCTTGTTTTTGGTTTGCAAAGAAAAGTGAATAATTTATTTTTTTTTAATATTTAAACGAATTATTTCAACATTAATATTCAAGATATTTTTTTTTTGTTTTAATACCAAAAATAGCTTTTGATCAAATCTTTCAGCAAAAAAAATATCCACGTAATATATTTATACGTTTAAAAAATATCATATAAAAATGTTGAAACCGAAAAAAACATTGAAGACTCATGTAATTTTTTTCACTTTCCTGACTTTAGCAGAGTCTCTTAGCTACAAATCACAACTTCAAAATTTACGACATGATGTGAAATTTTGTTGTGTATCAAACTGCGTACTAAGTTCTTAAGATTTTCTTAAATTCATTTTGGCCTTTTTATCCAGTTTTTGGCTCAAATACTCCTCTGTGCGATGCACTACGATGTTACTACGTTCCTTTTTCTTCATCTTCTATTTATCTTTTAAAAACTTAAGTTTGATTAACTAAAGTTGACGTGTGTGAACCGGGGTTCCATTAATATTAATGTATAAAAATAGTTTTTTTTAAATCGCTTTTTGTTTAGTTCCTAAAAAATTCTTATAAAAATATGAACAACATTTGCATTTGGCTTCTCCACTGTCTCAACTAGAAAATTGTATTTTCACTCAACAATAAACTGTTTTATATTTTTATATGATGCAATATGATTGATTTTAGAAAACTTTTTTAAATCCAAAACTCTTAATGGTTTATTTGGCTTGATTCTAGGTATAACAATAAAAAAAAATTTTTTCAGTATTTTTATATATTTTGAAAAGGCGCAAAAATTGTTGAGAGAAAAAAAGCAACTTTAAAGCTGAGAAATTTTAAATAATGCACATAAAAATTATTAACGAGAATTCAGAACTTTCATCTTTGGTTTACTTATGAAATTAGGGACAATTTGAAATTGTTGCTCCCAAAAATGCTTAAAAAAATAAAATACGCAATCACACATTTAAAAAACATCAAATGTCAGCAATAACGATTATGGTGTTGTTTAATGGTCATGATGACGATGATGCTGCCAATTTTATAGAAAAATTTTCCTCTCTATTTCGTATAGTATTTTGAACGGCGCCAACGATTTATAATGCTATTGGCCAAAACATAAGCAAATATCGCACAAATTACCTGAAGGAAAATGAAAATTAAAATAAAGATCAAATAGTTTGTCATCACTTAAAGCAAATAAATTTAAAAAATAGTCTGCTTCTAAATAAATGACTAATTATTTACCTCAACGACAATCAAAACAAGCGCAAAAATATTAAAAATAGTCCAACGGTCGGCAATGAAATCTAAAAACTTTTGCCGACAACCCTCCATATTGAGTTTATCAGTTTCATTGTTGTAGCAACTGTGCGGAGCTAAAATGTAATCACTGGCACCGGTATTGCCACAGCATTCCAGCTAAAAAAACACAAAGAAATTTATATAAAAAATGCAAAGCAATTAAATACAACTTCAAAGAAATCCAGCCGTACGTACACCCACCAACTTACCCAACGTTCTATACTTGCAATATGGGCGGTATTATTTCCTGGCCTTATTGGCACCACTTGGTTGTTCCACAACTTGTCGAATGTCTTGTCCACATTTATCAATAAAGATGTTTGGAATATCCAAAAGAAGCCAACAATCAAAACATGCAATATGGCCATAACAATAGCAAATGCTGCAAACTAAGAAGAGAAAGAAAGAAAGAGCCCAAAAATAAGATAAATTTGTTAACATTTATCATGCGCCAAACACTTACACACTTCAGCAGACGACTACTTTCCAGCGCTGCTCCTGATATACCAAAAACAGCACACAAAGTAACAATTATGCCCAAACCGAGAATGACAAAAGCGGCGGTATCGAAATCAAATTTTACTAAAATATAAATGCCAATGCCAACAACGCTGAGACACAGGATCTGGAAGATAAGAATTTATACGTATGATAAATAAAAAGGATTTTATATGGAAATAGTATACGTATGATTAATACAAAAATTTTTATTGAGAAAATTGTTCATACGCAAGCAGTTTTAAATAATAACCCCCTTAAGACTGGTATTCTGTTTATAATTTCACGCGAAATGTTGAAATAATCCATATAAAAAAAATTCACATGAAAAATTTATGAAAAAATGGTGCAAAACTTGTACTCTGTTCAAGTAGTGAAAAATTTGTGAAATGTATCTGGCAACATTTTTGCCATCTGTGAAATAATGTGACTGACATTTATTTCGCGCGAAATATTGACAGCTGATATTTTTCCTTACATAAGTCTATCAATGTTGCATACTTCTAACCAATAGAAACAAAAATTTTTTGAGAAAAAACAGTATGGGCATCACTTGTTAGGTGTCAAAATTTTCATGCGAAATAATCGATGTTGCTAAAAAATTTTCACAACTTCGAACAGAGTACTAGGCTTTATGCAAAAAAAAATATGACTAATTTTTCACTTAGCACAAATTAATCTTTTTTGCATAAAGCTCTGTTCACAATTTTGTGCAAAATTCTGTCAAACTACATGTAAAAATATTTTGTATGAAATATTTGCAAAATAAACTTGCAAAAGTTGTACTCTGGGAGCAACTAGCGGTATTCGTTATCGAACGAACTTACGAAACATTTCAATAGAGTTTATATGGAAATATTTCGCAATTTCGTTCGATAACGAATGCCGCGATTTGCCCCCTGTTCTTTTTGCAAAAAACACGCAAAATGTATCTGGCAGCATGTTTTACCATGCAAAATGTTTCTGGCAACATTTTTGTTTCAGCTGCGAAACAACATGAGCAGTACTTTTTTCCGCACGGAATTTGAAATAATGTTGCATACATTCAAGGAATAAAAGCATATTTAGTACATGTCAAATTTTTCACAAAGAAAAATCATTGTTGCTCAACAGTTTTCACATATTCGAACAGAGTACAAAGACTTAATTTTCCATACATTAAATACGAAATATTTAATCCTGAAATCTTAAACTTTTTTTACACATACTGCTCGTACGCTGTCCGTCTGTCCGTCACAGGATATTTTCTCAGGAACCGTAAGAGCTACCTGAAATTTGGACAGAGTATGTAGAACTTTAACCGCTCTATAACAAATACATGAGAGTTAAAAATTAAAGGGTGTTCCAAAACGAGCAACGAAAAATTTTAAAATCCCATGTAATATACATACATACATACATTTGTATGCATGTATATACATATGTACATATATTGACACTTGAAATTTGTAAAATTAGTGTATTTTTATACAGACTACAACAATTAACAAAACATTAATTAATACAACAATTAATTAAATTAAAAAAAATTAAATTAAAGGGTGTTCTATCAGTTAATATAATTCTGACTATGTAATTTTGACAACTTGCTGTATCTTGGAAACCGTAAGTGGAAATTTTCAAAAACGGTAAAACTAAAAAATCTAAAAATTATAAAATTAAAAAAAATCTAACACTAAAATAAATCGCCAAATTTCAATAAATCGCCCCAATGAAAAAAAATCGCCAAAATTAAAAAAACGCCAAAAACCGAAAAAAGACGTCAAAGCGCGAAAAAGGCGCCAAATTTAAAAAAAATTGCTGATATGAAAAAAAAATCGCAAAAATAAAAAAAATCACCAAAATTAAAAAAAGTCGTCAAAATAAAAAAATTTAAAAAAAACCGAACAATCGCTATAACTAAAAAAATCGGCTATGTAAAAAAATCGTCAAAATTAAAAAGAATAGCCAAAATAAAAAAACGAGAAAAAAGTGCAAAAAAAACGCCAAAGCTTAAAAAATCGTCAAAACCAAAAAAAAAAACGCAAAAAACGCCAAAAATTAAAAAAATGCCAAAACTATATTTTATTTATATAAGCTAAAGTTCGTATTGAATTACGGGTAAAAGTCGCACTTCACTGAATTTATTTTACACATACTGCTCGTTTTGTTATTATTCATAGTGTAGTGTACCTCACCTACTGTTATACACTGTATCATAATACAATTGCAATTGTAAACAAAAACTTGGTAGAAACTTGTGATCACTAATTCTGAAGCACCACTGACGTAGTAAGTCTTAACAAGTTGTACTTATATTTCGATTCTTAAACGATCTATATGTGCAAATGTCAGCCTTCCACTGAATAAATGATATTTCAGATATTTAACAGCTGATAGCCTTGCCAGACCGGCAGTATTTATAAAAAATAATATTGAAGTATTAGTATAGATTTACTTATACTTCCATAGAAAACCCAGTTTTAACGTATGTATACATCAAGACCACGTTATTTATTTATTTTTTTTCATATGGAGCTCAGTTGCTCAAAAATATTTATTTTAATTAGTTTTATTAAAAACGGTAGTATTTTCTCCAAAATAACTATTATTTGATAGTTATTATAAAAAAAGGTAGAGGAAGTGCTTGCGAGACAACATATCCAATTAAATATCTAATAGTAAGAACACGAGTTAAAGAAATAAACAAATTTTATACAAAATTCTCAATATGGAAATGCTAATAAAAACTACATATTTGGTAAAACTAGCAGCTTCAAAATAATAAATAAAATTATTCATACATGTTTACAAACACAATACACAAGTTTGTAAATATATTTATTATAATACCAAATACAGAAATAAAAATTAAGGTTCATCGTCTGTGTAACATAGGGTATTTCATTAAGAGCTTCATAACTTTAAAAATAAATAAAAAATAATGTGTGTGAGATATCATTGAATTTTGTTTATTTAAAAGGCAAATCCATGCAATTGCCGCATCACTTCACATCACATTCGCATGAGATATCCATACCCTGAAATCGTTCGTGCAAAATTACCAATAAGGCGCAAGCCACATGTCATTGGTGTCTATATTATCCAATTCTGTCCAAAAGAGGCTGGTAAGTATCGATTTATAGCAATAAGCGCAAAAGATTCCCCGAACAGAATACCTATTTTTATATTAAAAAAAATACTGATTTGCACTTGTTGTTGAATGCTTTATCAATCCTTGGTAATTAGGCAAGGCAGATTGAATAAATTACAGCTAATTTGACAGACTTTGCTTCAACAATATTAATGCCATCAACTACCAAAGTATGAAACTCCCTGTTGGAAGACTCTTCATAAATAGTTTTTGATAAAAACTAAAGTACGTGGCAATAAGTAAATTAAAATTACAATTTCCAATAAAAATATTACGAATATTTTATTTGTTTGTCACGTTTCATTAGATTTTCCCTAAATATAAATAAATTTAGTTTTTAATTACGCATTCTTCAAGTTGAAACTAATAGATACATATAAACTCAATTGTAGTTAAATGGCTTAATGCGTATCCACGGAAATTAATTATTTTCAATTTAATTAATTGATAAATCGGATAACCACACTTTGCATATTAATCGAAACTTTGTTAAACTGCTTGTTTGTTTGCTGTGTCGTATGATTTGTGTCAGAACAAAAGTAAAATTACCAATCAACATTATAGGCGTATATTAAGCTTGTTTTTATACATGTAGTGAATTATAATTGTAGGGAGATTATGGATACAGTTGAAGATCGGTATAGCGAAAGAGTTTTAGGAGATACCATAAGGAAATTTAGAATTAAGAAAATACACAACATTATATTTTATCTACAATAGTTTAGGTTAGGTTGAATGAACAGCTGATTCAAGCACAGCTAACTTTGGTTCACCAAGTAAGTACCATTATGATACAAGATATTTAAATTACCAATTTCTTCTAAATATACCTTGGCTTTATTTATTATCCAGCCTGTGTAAATAAATATGACTCAGATAATTTTTATACGCGACCTGCGTTGCAAATGTGCAGATTTATCTGTATTTTGCAATTTGTTTAGCTCTTGAGCCGTCTTCCAGTTTTTTTGTTTAAGAAACCAGTTTTTTTTAATTATTAACTTTTCAGTTTTTGCTTTTTTTACTTTTCAGTAATTTTTTCAATTCCCATAAATATTTCAAATCATCATTATTATTATTTTGTTTTTTTTTCTTATACATATACATAACCGTGACAAGATCATTCATTTCTGATACTACGTTTATACGTGCACTACTTGTAAATAAAAATATTTGCAAGTAAATTAACTCACTATTTATACGACATATCAAATGTACAAAAACCTGGTAGCACTTGTATAGAAAACTTACTTATGTTGCCCCAAAAAATAGTGTGAATGTTTAAAATAACAAATAACTATTTGTTTTAATTGTCATTATATTCTTCTATCACTGTTTTTGTGCCATATTTATCTATTTATTGTTTTTTATTAGCAACTTTATCAGCACTTTATTTGCAAATAGTGCATTAATGGTGAATAGTTTTCTTGAGTTAGTTAGTCACAATAACACAATTATGTGGCAACAATTGACAGTTTTGTTTGCGTGTAAACGTAGTATTAGGTAATCGTAGAAAGCATCTAAACAAAGTTTAATTTATATGGAATAAAGGACAAAAAAATAAAATTTTTAAAAAATTTTTTATATTTCAAAAATTATGAAAGGAAAGAATTTTTAAAAAAGTTTTAAGTGTTTTGATATTTTCTTTTTTTTAAAGAAATGTACATAATTTTCACTCAGTGATGAGTTTTCTACGATAAGGCTTTTAATTATCGCACTCCGTTCTATGCAGGATTGAACACATAAATATTTGTAAAAAAAAATTAATGTTATTATTCAAACAACCCACCCCAAATCTTACGAAGAGCAAGCTATAGCCAAATCTGATCTCAAGAAGAGTGATATTGAAGAGTTGTACCCGGATTCAGTAACTTTTATTACGATAATCGTACACTCAGGGAAAAACTGCAACTTAAAAATAAGAACGCGTCACATTAATTCAACAATTTTCAATGTAATAGAAAATGTCTATTAAGGGTTTTCATGAGACTGCATTTTTACACTCTCGTAAATAAAATGTCAAAAATTTTATAGAAATTTGTTTACACAAACGTGTTAAGTTTGCCCAATAATTTTGAGTAGAAACTTAAGCTGTGCAATTGTGCATTTTGTTAACATCAACTTCTTGCTTTTTTGGACTTCTTTAGGCACTTTTAGGCACACACACACTCTTTTATTTTTATAAATATGTTTTTAATTAAAAACTGCTTTAAATTTTATTATTTTATTTTTATTTAATTACATTTTTGACGTTTGTTTCAAATTTACATAAGTTGTTTGCACAAAAGGTTAAAAGGGGCTTCAT
The DNA here is from genome assembly GCA_905220375.1 of Tachina fera. Classification (NCBI taxonomy): domain Eukaryota; kingdom Metazoa; phylum Arthropoda; class Insecta; order Diptera; family Tachinidae; genus Tachina; species Tachina fera. The sequence continues at coordinate 92,655,056 of LR999967.1, read as the reverse complement.
GAAACAAGTCTTGCAAGTTTGCCCGATTTCACAAATGGCGATTTTAAGAGTTCTCATGAAAACCCTTATTGAGTTACTAAAAAATAAACAAAATTAATAGATTAATACTGTAAACTTATATTTTTCCTTATTGAAATAAAAAATTTTAACATTTTCATTATTGTTTTTTTTTTAATTCAATATGGTTTTTATTGATTTTAAGCTGTTTTTTCTCTGGGTGTATTGTTATAACAAATATAATGACAACTTAGCGACTTTGCTATTTATTAACATATTTTAACGATATTCGCTGTCGGTTGAAGTAAGAAAATTAATATAATAAGGTCAAATTAATTTAGTTTTCCTTTAATTCTTTTTTAAAAAACCGATGTCCACTATCGTTAAAAAGAAACTAAAGAATCATATTATCGTTACGGCAAAAAAAAAACGAAAATTTTTTTATATAGTTTTTTCTTCTCGAAAACAGCCTTTTTGTTCGATGTAGGGAATTTTTTTCCTCAAACGTATATGGCAACACTGTCTGTGAGTATTGTTTTACCCAACATTTTGCGTCTTCAGTTTCTGAGACTGAAGCCGTGACAGAGGAAATGTTCGGTGGTACATCCACTCCTTCACTCTGAAAACTTCTGCAAAAATCGTCTATAAGGTAGTCTAAGTTCTCGGGACAGTGACCGGTAGTTACCGTAAATGGAATCCAGGCAGGTTTATAGCAAACCGTCAGATTTTTGTCATCTTATTACAGATAGGATCCTTCTCTCATTTTTTATTCATTGCAAATTCGTCGAAGTTGTTGTGAAATTATCTGGCATTCACATAGCTTTCGTTATAACCAAACTTGACTGTTAATAAGCATAAAATAATAACAACATGAGTAACAACCGTTTGCATGAGAAACATACAATTATTGTGTATTCTATACGTTTAAATTAATGAAAATAATTTCTGTTTCTATTGTATTAATTTTTTACTAAATAACATTTTACAAATTAGGTTTCATTCATAAAGGGAGCTTTTGAATAAAACTAAATGAGGGTCTGTAACCTATTGAAAACATGTATAGTACATACATATAAACTTACATGTACATGAATATATGTATATGTATGCAATTAAAAAAAAATATTTTCATTGAGAAAAAATATTTTCATTGAAATTTAAATTAAATACTCGTACTTCACTCTTGATTTCATTGCCGATGTAAAAATTATTCTTACGATTACAATTTGAGCTGAAAAAAGTCAGCCAATGGTAAAGTAAGAAAATAAAAATCATGCTGATTATTGAGTTCTTGTTTCAACTTTGATCATTTATTTAAATGAAAGTTTAACATATTACGAGTAACTCTAGTTGTTCTAAGAAATTATTGGGTAAAGGTTCCCTGGTTATCTGCATTAGCAACAGTGAATTTCGCATAGGATCCAGCTAAAGTCCTCAATGACCAATTTCAATGTAAAAGAAATATATATATATATATATATACATATGTACATATTGTACTGAATAAGTAAAATGCACTACTAATCCCAAATTGTTATTTTACTCATTCAGTAAAATATTTTTTTTATTATAAATACATTGAAATTGCTTATTTAGGAGTTAGCTGGATCACCAGGGAACCTTTTTCAAAAAAAAATTGTTTAGAACAACTAGATATATAATATTAAATTCCCATTTAAACAAATGAAAAGTTAAACTTATATCAAAGATATAACAAGAACTCAATATAATCAACATTTTTTTTTTATTTTCTTACTTTATTATTGACCTTTTTCGATTCGAATTGTAGTTGTACGAAGTATATAAGGAAAACAAATTCAAAAACACACAAGAATAGCTATTGATTACTTTCGTAAGAATAGAGTGATGCCCCACCAGATTATGTCAAAAATAATATGGTGCCAGCATTCATCCAGTTCTCTAGTGCAAATATAAAACTACCTTGTTTAATGTTCCATAATGTGAATGGAACATAATCCAATAACATAGCTGTTAAGTAATGATTATTAATCGTACTGATTACTGATTTGATTAATATGTTTTGAATTGATTACTATTGCTAATAATAATCTGAATTACTTTAAATTACAAAAAATAATCAAAAGTAATAAAAAAAATAAACCGATTACTTTTAAAGATTACTTTTAATTATTTTTGATTATTTATTAATAATCAAAAGTAATCTTTGAAAGTAGTCGGATTATTTTTTGATTACTTTTGATTCTTTTTGATTATTTTCTGTAATTTCAAGTAATTCTGATTGCTTTTCCATTATTAGTAATCGTAATAAATTATTTATCAGAAATTTTTTTAAAGGGAATTACATAATCTTGCGTAATTTTATTGATTGCTAATCGTAATCGAAACTTAACAGATCTTTCCAATGATTTTTATTTGCTCTATAGAATCATTGAGATTTTACGCTGATCACTTTTTTGTACTAAATTAAAAACAAGAGGTATTTATTTAACTTTTTTTTATTTTTTTTATTTTATTTTCAGATAATTTTACGAGAGCTCACAGCAAGGAGAATTTACTTGCAGGTGTTACCGATGACACAACTGAGGTACATATTTGTTTTACCATTCAAAATTTGTTTACGTAAGAGAAATAAAAAACATCATAAAAATTCTAAGATGAAAAATATTTTCTTTAAAAAACAATTGCAAAAAAATATAAAAGAAAATAAAAACGTTAAGAAATATGTGAAACTTTCTTAAATGTTGCAAATTTTATTAGTGAGAGCTGCCGCACAATGGAATGGTTTCAGAAATTTTTGTGCAAAAACTAGTTTGCCAGAAAACGTGTTTAAAATTACCAATTTAAAATTAAATTGTTTAAGATTAACGATTTAAAAATCAATTTAAATAAACTTTTTATGATTCGATTACATGTGATAGTTATTAATGAACATATAACACTAAAGTTAATTGTATATATTCTGACAAACCCTAGCAGAGTGGAACAACTAGCTACTTTCGAAGGCCGCAGCACTTTCATCAATAGCGTTCTTGCGATTGGCCCACTGTGTGTGGTGTCAGTTGATGCAATATCCAGCTTTATATAAGTATTTTTCAGTGCAAATGGAATATGTGAATTCGTTTGATTCTTCAAATTACAATTTGCTGAAACAATTTTTGTAATGAAAGCTCAGTTTTACCATCTCTAATTTACATTATGCCTTTTTCTTTTATTCTTTAATAAAAATGTTTATATAAAGCTGAACTTTGCATCAATTAACTAACCACATACAGCGAATCCAACACAAGAAAATCTTAACGCATTTCCTTCCTGCTCATAGAACAACTCAGTAGACTACAACTTAAAATGTTTGAAGAACAATATGCACCTACATGGAGCGTAACCAACGAAACAAACAAACAAAATTTTAGTACGTTAAGACGTCAAGTAAATATGTGGCAATATAGCATAGTAGCTTAAGCAGACTTAAGAAAGTTAAGGCTATTTATGCTGTATTATGTTCCAGTTGGACTTTTCAGGGATTAAAATGTTACATATGGAAAGAAAGAATCACAAGAAAGTAGCATCCTGCATTAGAGCCTTCTAATCTCTTAGTGAAAGTATAAAAACTTCCAAAATGCACGGCTTTGCTTAAGTCGACTTAAGCTATTATTCCATATTGCAACAGAAACATACATATTTCACTATTTTTTATGTTATAAATTATTAATATATTTAAATTACATTTATTTTAGTTTTTTATGAGACATGAATTAAAATAAAAAGCTTTTTTTAATAAAAAAAACAAGTTTTTATTGTTAATAAAATTGAGAGCCAGGTATTTTATCAAACATCTAAAAATATTGATGTTGATATTAAGCAAACAGGCAGGCGTCTATCATATTTTTTTTGTATACCATAAAAATTCTAACACATAAAAGTATAGATAAATATTAATGTACATTTTCTTAAGTAGAAATAAATTTACATATTATAATTTATATGTATTATTAAAAACATATTATGTACTAAATTAAATAGAAATTAAAAAAATTGTGGAAAGTAAATACAAATTAGAATTAAATGTGTCAATGATTCACTAAATAGTCTAAACTCAAACGTAACTTTAAATTTGCATAATTTCGATATGTCACTATTTTGCGACAAGTGATGTCAACAAAAAAAAATATATATATATACATATATATATATATGTACATGTACATACATATGCACACAATAATAAGTGTGTCACAGTTTGGAGTTAATCGTAATACTAAAACATATGGCCCTTTTAAATACGCCCAGAATAAAATAACAATATAAAAGAATAATACAAGTCCCAAAATAAAAATTAAATTATTCCCGAAAGAATTTAATTTATTTTTGACCCAATTTTATTATGAAATAACTCTCAAGTATTTAATGTTATGTCAAACACAAAAGTCGCGAAATCTATACAAAATTTTCACTTATCATATACATTTTTTAAAGTTTTTTTTTTTTAACGAAAACTTACACTTGGAAGACAATTTGTCTTTACAAATGGGGCAGCAATTCGACAAATATTACAACATTGCAGAAAACAATATGGGTTTTTGGTTGGCCCAACCCAGCAAAAAATTTCAAAAAAGGTAATCGGGTTTGGAATTAAGCATTTCTAGTGGAAGCACTTCTCTACTGGACTAAAATAATCGATTATTGAGAAGTACTTACTTATTTTAATTGGCTAATTGTTCACGTAATCCATTTAATCTAAAAAAATCATTCTCCTCATTTAGCAACTTGTACATAATTTTTTTAAATTTTAGGTAATGTGATTTGTAAGCGAGTAACTAAATTTGGTAATCAGAAAAGTAAGTCATTATATGGCAAGTAGTTCTGATGGTAATGTGTAATTTTTTGCTGGGAATGCGTCAAAAATTAAAAAATTATAATTTTAAATAACAAAATCAAAAGAAAATTCATTCACATTATACGAGTATTTATCAAAATAAACAGGAACGCAAAAATATAAAAAAATTTCACAAAAAACTAAAAATTCCAAATTTGCATATTTATATATGGGGCTTTCCAAGACAAAATTGATATTAATGATATTAAAATTTCAAATCTATATATTTATATATGGGGCATTCCATGACTAATCGTATAGATGGCTCGAAATATTTCCCCCAATTTTTTTAAATTATTATAATTTCAAATTTATATATTTATTTATAGGACAGGCATTCCATGACAAATCAAATGGCTTGAATTTTTTTATATCTCCAATTTCATGATATTTTTTAGTATTCCCCAAAAGAGCACTACTGGTAAAGTTTGAGATTTTCTTTATTACTCCTTCAATAGGTATTAAATTCTCAGATAATAATAGTCCAAATTGAATTTTTAATTGAATTTTTAATTTTACAAAAAGAATATGAAAAAATTTTCCCACTGTTTTTGATTAAGATTTTTTGATTGTAAATCTTTGAAATAAAAAAAACTTCGCAAACTGTCTGACTTAGCGTGGAATGCTCCAAATACAATATAAGATATCCTAATAAAATCATAAATATATAAGAAAAAAAACATCCAACAATAACAATTAAACTACGAGTAATTAAATTAATAGCTTATGGCCAGTGGAAGAAATTAAATAAATATACTTAAAAGTAACAAACCAAAAAAGTTTGTCTTAATTAGAATAAAAATAAAGCAAGTTAACTCACATGTATACAATTAGTAAATAACAAACGACAATGGCAAGACTGATGTTAATTTTGAGATGGTAAAGTTGGACTTTCATTACAACGAAAGGTTTCAGCAAATTGTAATATGATGAATCAAAGCAATTAACATATTCCATTTGCAATAATGGCTGAGCATATAAAGCGGAAATATACATCAACTGGCACTAGAGTTGAGCGATATTTAGAAACCTGTTACTTTTTCACAGCGATTGAAAAATCACTAATCACAACTGTGACTGAATTTATCAAGGAACAGGTTTTGAAAATATAGTTTTTTCATACAAACTGTGATTGTTCTTGTATCCTTACTTTGCAGTAAATAATGCTACCACACTAGCTTTTTTTTATACCTTCAGCTTTTGTCAAGAAAAAATCGAAAAATCGTGTCAAATCGGCTTTTCTGGCAACTATGAACAGCTTAAATTTTCATATGTACAATTTTATTGTTTCTCTGCGTCTTATACGACAATTCTCAATATTTGGATGGGTTAATTGCTCATTGTTTGTTGTTGTCGCTTTTCTTATTAGTATTTATCAAGACACCAATACTAATAAATACTTTTAAAGCAGAAGAGCTTAAATGCGTTAAACCGTAATCACAGTCACTGTTTAATTTCGCTGGTGCTCTTCTTATTAGATTTTCTCAAAATAACAGAACTGCCACAAACAAAATATAGCTTAACTGTGATCACAGTCACAGTTTAAAAGAACAGCGATTTAGAAATCACATTCACAAGGAGCAACATTATTAAAAAGTCGCAGTTTAGATCATCTCTAACTGCCACCATACAGAGTGAACCAAATATAAAGAACGTTGATGATGAAGATCTGGTGACCCTCGAAAACAGCTAGTTGTTCCGTTCTACTACGTGTTTACCAGAATATTTACAATTAACTTTGGTGTTATTTGTTCATTAATAATTATCACATGTAATTTGGCTTACATAACGATACGAACTTTAGCCTAATCAAGTCATAAATATAGAAACAAATAAAGTTCAAACAATAATAATTAAATTAATTATACAAAAATGTTTTTACCTATATCCGTTGTAGAATCTGAAACCATCCAGCCATTCATTAAAGAAGCAACTTTCTGACGCTGTTTTTAGACACCTCAAACACTATTAGGTTCATTCGGTTAATTCGTGAAGCCGAGTTTTGAATTATACGATACATAAATTTTTCAACATTTAGAATTTTAGAAAATTTCAAAATGTCTGTAAATGTAAATTTTGTATAAAAGCATCTTCATCCGAGGTATAGATTCACTAAGAAGGGATTTTTGTAAATTTAAATATAAAGGGTCTAAAAATGGGCACAGTCTCTGGAACTAATAAAGCTAGTAGCAAACATCAATTTTAATGGGAATATATATTGACAAAAATAAAATTAAGTGAACCGGTGCGTGGTACTTTTTGATTTTTGTACTTTTAAAGGAGTAAACCAGGCGAAAACTGAGTTTTGGTACTTTTTTTATATATAGAAATTACATCTAAATAGAATTGTTGTCCTTCTAAAAAAAATTAAATGGATTTGGATACTTTTTAGAGTTCCGTACACCAAAGGTGAAAAGGAACCCTATTGTTTTGGCTACACTGTCCGTCTGTCCGTCACAGGCTGGTTTTTCGAGAACTGGATCTGAAACTTTCACAGAATATGTAGAACTTTGGCTGCTACAACAGCAAATATATGACAATTAAAAATTTAAGGGTGTTCTAAAGCTGACAACGCAACATGTTGAAATCTTAATGTAGTATACAGACAAACATATATAGACATTTAAAATTTACAAATTCGATATATTTTTATGCAAACTACAGCAATTAACACTAAAATTTAAAAAAATCAAAATTAAAGGGGTTTCTATCAGTGAATGTAGTTTTGACTATATAATTTTGAGAACTTGCTGTACCTAGAAAACCGTAAGAGGCAAGCTCTTTAAAGTTTTCAAAAACGCTAAAACTAAAAAATCCCAAAGCTAAACAAACGCCTTAGTAAAAATAATTGCAAAAAAACGAAAAAATCGCCAAACGAAAAAAGCGCCAAAATAAAAAAAATCTCTAAAACTAAAATAAATCATCAAAAACCGGAAAAATTACCAAAATTAAAAAAGGCAGGACTAAAAAAAGTACAAAAAAATAAGAAAAACAGCCAAAACTTGAAAACTCTCCAAAAACCCAAAAAAAAACTGTCACCGGAGACTTATTTCTTTTTAATGTCTACACCATGTAAGATATTCGATTACACATTCCAAACAAAAGACATGTACTATTATTAAGAAAAATTTTTCCTAAATTGAAGTAAAAAAAATTTCTAAGTTTAACTAATTTTTTCTAAGTTAAAGTAAATTTTTACAAAAATCTAGTAAAAATTACTTAATATGAGTAAAAATTAAGAAGTTCATATCTTCAAGAATAGTTAATACAAATACACAATAAATTTCTCACATTTCAGGAAATTTTTACTGACTTAAAGGAAATATTTACTAATAGTAGGAAAATGGTTATAAACTGAAGGACATTTTATATTAAGGACTAGTCAATTTCGTCTTAAATCAAAAAATAAACTTTAGGAAATGAATTACTCCTCATTAGTTCATGAAATTTGACTTACTTAAAAGATGTAAAAAGGTATACAAAATTTTAGGAAAATATTTACCAGTTTTAAGTAGTTTTTCTTTAAATTATAGAATTTATTATTAATTTGCATTTAGCAAAAAATTTAAGTAAATTTTTCATATTTTCGAGAAATATTTTAACTTGAAATTAATTTTTTGTAAATAAAATAAAATTTTAAAACTCAATAATTTGAATGCTTATTCAGGCTGCCTTGTTAGGCAATTGGTTAGAGTACTTGCTTATCAATCAGAAGGTTAATGGTTCAATACTTGTCAACTCTCAAGGAATTTATATTTATGTATGGTGAATTATAATTAAGAATATAATATGAAGATATAATATATAACATATCATTTGGTATAGAATTTAATTATAAATAAAAATAAGTACCAGAAATAAAGACAAAAAAAAAATTGGAAAATTTACTAAATTTGAGATCAAGGACGAAAAAAGTTTTTTGCAAACCTCCCAATTTTATTAGAAAATTTTAGTTAATTTTAGGAAAATTTTACTTAAATATGAAAATCTAATTACTATAAACTAGTTCATTAATGAACTAGAAATTTAGTAAATATTTTACTGGTTTCAAGTAAAAACAGCTTTGGCGCCATAAGACAACTTTTTTTTATTCAAATTTAGAAAATTTTCCAAAGTTTTAGTTAATTTTTAATTTTTTGAGTGTATAGTCTGAAGTTCGTATAGTATTACATATGAAGTGTCCGTAGGGAATCCTTCGCGTGCAAGTCACATTCACTCTTACTGAATTTATTTGCATATCGGGTAACATATTTCACTTAAAAAAAGCAACGCTGGACTTTTTTGGCATTAATATCAAAAAAAATATGATTTTTCTTAACATTCAAATGCCAGGCCTATTTCTAAATATAAAAATTAATATAAAGGGTTTCTGTTTCTGATAAATTTGTTGTGAAATATTTTGAACTTTTTCCCATTTTCGAATTTGGAAAATATTTACTCAGCGGGATCTTAGTTAAAATTTCATGAACTCATTATACATACATATGTACATACATATGTAAATGCTTGAAGAGCTGAAAATCAAAACAAAAAATGAACTTGAGCTTCTAAAATGGCAATAATTGGTAATAAAATCGATCAGCTTTTAACAAAAGCACTTATCATGTACATATTTGAAAAATTAATGTGTGTATGTCTGAATACTTTTTAAATATTTAAGACTATTTTTTATGGAGATTTTCATAGGAATAAAATTATTAGAGAAAATTTATGTTTAAAGCAAAAAGCACCCACATCACATTAAGTTTTTGCACATAAATTGTTCTTCGACTAGAAAATAAAGATTTTGAAAATTTGGAATTTATGTATGTACATACATATAGTTTTGGTACTTGTATGCTTGTGGCAGGCATGTTGATGTCATACTTTTAAGATGTTTTTTAAAAAAAATATATGGTGTCTGATTTTCAATGACAACAAAACAAAAGCAAAACAAATAAATACATAAAATAAAATTATATTACGAAAAAATTTTCTTCGAAAATAATACGCAAATAGCGCATTTTAATCGGTATTTGGCGGGCAAGAAGGAAAAGTTAAAAACCAAGATATTTCTTAATAATACCAACAGCTTAAAGGAAAGTAAAAATTACAATAAAATCAGAAATAATTTTGTAGCCAGGCTTAAGTTCAGTAACTTAAATTTTTATTGAATGATATATTTTTATTAATTAATGTGATTGTCTAAAGAAGAAAAGAAAAATTAAACTTAGACTTTAAGCTGCGGGAAATACCGATACTTTTCTGTGCAGCCACGCACTTCATCGGCACCTTAGTATATGTACTTGGGTAGCGATTCCTATTAACATTTAGTTTAATTTTTCCTCTCTTCCTTAGAAACTCACATTCAGGACGTGTGCCAAACGGTAAAAAAGTACTGTGGTAAAAAAATATAAGCCTGTGGGGAAAGAATTTAATTTGTCTGCTGTGCCAAATGATATCTTTTTTGACAATGTAAAATTTTTACAAATTCGCTTAAGTATAGAAAGAAGCTGATGAAAAAATTGCTGCGAAGCAAAAAAATTTACTACAAGCCGCCGGCTACCAAGAATTTTTTAAAAGAATATTTTTATATAAAACAATATTCTTACAGCAAAAAATTATATAACTTTACATTTATGATGCAAAATTTTTCGCAAATTAAAATAAACAATGCATTTTTCACAGTCCAACTACATTTAAGGGACGTAAAAATGTATGTAATGCGCGACGGCTTAAACTACAGCGGTGGTTGTAGCTTTTATAATACCATGCTTCTTACTTTCTGCTTGTCAAAAATGTATCTGTTGTGTCAAAAATTCTACTAGCCCCTGGGGGGCTAGTGAAATTTTATTCACCTCAGAAGTGTCAAAAATTTACTTACACTAGTACTTTGCTACCGTTTGGCTCAGGCCCTAATTAATAAAAATACTTCATTCGATAAGAATTGAAGTTACTGAACTGTATCAAGTTATTTAATAGTTTGTGTTTTAATTAATTTGAAAACATTGCCAAATATTAACAAAATTAAATTATACTTTTAATTTTATAAATCCTATAGGTTTTTTTTCATGATGTATTCATTATTTTATAACCGAATAATAATCTAAAAATGGACTTATGTCACTTTCAAATTTAACAAACAAATTGCGCTTGTAGTTTTGTTATGATGTATTAATTATTTAATAATACGAGAAGAAGAGTCCTCAAATGGACTTATGGCTTTTTCAAATTTAACAAGCTATAAGTAATTAAAACAAAACTATAAATCCATATTTTTACAGACAAAAAATTGACTTAGGTGAACTTTTGTATGTAAAAATTTAATAATTAATAAAAAAAAAAAAAACAAATGATGCTTGTGAATAATTTTAACAAGGTTAATGGAATATGATGAGTGTCGCTGCTGATGCCAAGCAAAGCAAGATCTATTCATTTCACCAGCGGATTCACTTGAACTTTTCAATGATCAAACTATTTAATATATAAACATTTAATTTTCTAATATACAATGAAAATAGTTTGTTCAGTTTTTCTGTAAAAAATATTTTAATAAAAAATTTTGTATGGAAATATTTTTTATAAAAAGCCTCACAGCTCAGTTAGCTGACTGTAAGGGCTCAGTTAGCCGACTGTAATGTAAAGTAACTGCAACAGGTATTTCTTACACCTAATAGATATTGTTATGTGAAAAGTAATGAAAATGGTTATAGAGATGTAATGTAACGTAACCCACCTTTCATATAAAAATTTCGAGTTGCTGTTTCCTGCGTTGCAGTTACATTATATTACAGTCGGCTAACTGGTATGTAACTGCAACGGTAGGAAAATAGTTATAGAGATGTAATGTAATGTAATCTACTTTTCATATAGAAATATCGATCAGCTGTTTCCTACCGTTGCAGTTACATTCCATTACAGTCGGCTAACTGAGCCTTCAAGTACTCATTTCCCAAAATCCAATGGGGTTCAATTGTTTCTTCTTTCCCCTCCTTTAATAAGTATCGAATCTTTAGTTCGCATATACATAATTATTTATATCTACTACATGTCTAACCTTAACATTTTTTGGTGGAACTCACAGAGAAAATAAATTTTATTTAATTATTATTTTTTATTTTATTTTTTATTTACTTTTTTGTTTTACTTAAAGACAAATATTTTGCGTTTCTATAGATAAATAAATTAAAATTTTTTATAAAGGGATTTGTAAAAAATGTATTCGCCATTAGGTATGTATACAACAACAACAAAATGAATTGGTAAAAATATAAATTTAGAATTGTGTAGCAAAAAAATTATTTGTTTAAAGAAATGGAACAAACATTAAAATTAGATTAGATATGTGTGTTAATATTTCAAGACGCACATAAAATAAAAAACGAAAAATTAAACAATTTGAAAAACAGATAAGCAGACTTTAATAAAGGAGTGAAGTACAGTAAGCCCACGATAATGTATATATGTATTTTAATTATTTTCATTAGTTTACACATCTAACAAAGTTAAATTATTTGAATAGAAAACCCGTTTATTAAATGTTTTTTATACATATTCTTCGCATTGGTGAAGCTTGATGGCTAAGATAAAATAATTAAGGCAATTTCTAGACGTGCAAAGATTACTTTGGCAAATTCTTTCAAATTTTCCTTAAAATTTTGCTTAGTGTTTAGACACTTACGGCACTATGTATAAGCAAAAATTGGCATGAAGTTAGCATAAGTGACAAAACTGAATTAAGTGAGAAATTTTTAGATATTTTAATTGAACTGTAGTGAATTTTAATCAGAAATAATTCATAGTTAGGCTCAAGTTCAGTAATTTCAATTCTTATTGAATGAAATATTTTTATTAATTAATGTGAGTTTCTAAAGAAGAGAAGAAAAATTAAACTTAGACTTTAAGCTGGGGGAAATACCGATACTTTTCTGTGCAGCCACGCACTTCATCAGCACCCTAGTCTATCTACTTGGGTAGAGATTCTTATTAATATCAGTTATTTAACTTAAATGTACAATGAACGGAATATGCTAATCGTGCTAACCTAAATAGAAAAATGAAAAAATTGGAAAAAACAGAAAATTAATAGTGATACTTATAAATGTGTTTACCAAAGGTAAATCAATTGTATACACAACAATCGTTTCTCATATTCCGTTCATTGTACATTTAAGTTAAATAGCTGATATTAATAAGAATCTCTACCCAAGTAGATAGACTAGGGTGCTGATGAAGTGCGTGGCTGCACAGAAAAGTATCGGTATTTCCCCCAGCTTAAAGTCTAAGTTTAATTTTTCTTCTCTTCTTTAGAAACTCACATTAATTAATAAAAATATTTCATTCAATAAGAATTGAAATTACTGAACTTGAGCCTAACTATGAATTATTTCTGATTAAAATTCACTACAGTTAAATTAAAATATCTAAAAATTTCTCACTTAATACATCATGGGCACGTGACAAAAATATGTTCACTTGGCAATCACTGTTCACTTGGCCATCACAGTTTCAGAATGCTGGAAATCCAAGTACAAACTGTAGAATGCAACAACAAGTAACATAGACCACTACAATAATACTTACATGCATGTACCGATGGTACATCGAATAAGTAAAAATAATTAATGTGATGATCGTAAAAAGATAAGTAAGAATAGTTAAACATACTGAGGTAGAGTAAAATAATTTCGTGCTAACCTAAATAGAAAAATGAAAAAATTGGAAAAAACAGAAAATTAATAGTGATACTTATAAATGTGTTTACCAAAGGTAAATCAATTGTATACACAACAATCGTTTCTCATATTCCGTTCATTGTACATTTAAGTTAAATAGCTGATATTAATAAGAATCTCTACCCAAGTAGATAGACTAGGGTGCTGATGAAGTGCGTGGCTGCACAGAAAAGTATCGGTATTTCCCCCAGCTTAAAGTCTAAGTTTAATTTTTCTTCTCTTCTTTAGAAACTCACATTAATTAATAAAAATATTTCATTCAATAAGAATTGAAATTACTGAACTTGAGCCTAACTATGAATTATTTCTGATTAAAACTGAATTACGTTTTAATGAACTCCTCCATACAATTTGACAGTAAAAATGGGAGCATTACCTAATCTTAGTTTGACAAGTTTTCAGTATATCACGAAGTAAGTACATACAACGAAGAAAAAACATGGAAAAATAATGAAGAAAATAGCAACTTTGAGCCTAAATTAGTCTGTAATCCTCATTTTAATTTTAATAACCTCTTGCCAAATAATCTTTTATAATAAAATATGAAGTGTATGATTTGATTAGGCTAAAGATCGTATCGATTTGTAAGCCAAATTACATGTGATAATTAATAATGAACAAATGACACTAAAGTTAATTGTAAATATTGTGACAAACACGTAGTAGATCGGAACAACTAGCTGTTTTCGAAGGTCACTGCACCTTCATCACCAGGGTTCTTTGTGTTTGGTCCAGGTTGTGTGGTGACATTTGAGGTATATTTTTGCTTTTTATACTCAGTTTTCAGTTCAAATGGAATATGTGAACTATTTTGATTTATCAAGTGACAATACACACCACACACAATGGACAAATATTTTTGTTGTCAGCACTTTTTTGCATATTAAAAAAGGGAACTTACTTAAGCGGGGTGCATTTAAGCAGGAACTACTGTCATACTTCCAACTTTTTTCAGTCTGTGGTAGTGGCAATGTCAATCATACAATTTTGATATCAATTACTGCATTTAAAATTATTTATGAACAAATTCACTTAAGTAAACGATCTTGTTTATTCTCAAATTACATTAACGAGAGTTCACTGTACTACTTGTCCCGTTTGATTTATGTACATATATTTCTGTTAATATTTTAGAGTTATTTTAGACAACCTTAAAAATCACTTAAGAGTAAATTTGTGTACACTAACTTATAGATCCCACATGAACACTACAATACAAACAAAGATACACACAAAACAAAGGCCCGTCTCTATTAATAATGAGGTTTGGGTAGGTCTCAATGGCATCTGCTTTAACAAAAAGTAAAATTTTTTACAAAATGTTAAATAAATTATGTAATTTTTCACCAACATTTGACACTTTTATTTCGGTTTCAGTCTCATGACTATGATCTTCATTATTATGTTCATACAGTCAGGGATGGAAAATTTACTACTATTGAATTTCTGTCAGAAGCTCTAAAAAAGAAGCAAAAATTATGGTTAAATTAAACAATAAGACATACATATCTGTGGTAATAAGGAAAAAGTGCTTAAGTCATATTTTACGGTTTTGAAGGAGCGTTTAAGTCGATTGTCAAAAATTTATTTCTTGACAGTCAAATTGGGAAATTCTCTGTTAACCTTTATTTGTTTAGGCAAACATCATTCTACACACTATAGGTAATACATCTAAGTTAAAATATACCATAGTATAACCTCAATTTAACTATCATTTCAAATTATATTTGAAGTCTAAAAAAGATAAGTCGCAAGTCATAGCGCTATAACTTCCTGAAAGATCACACACATTAATTGAAATTTTGACCAGAGGTACTTTGAAATATGCAAATTACGGAACTGCCATTATCTCAAAATAAGCTTATCTCGACTTAAGCACTGTTTCCTTTTTGCCACAGATATATACCTGCACAATCAAAATCTTTATGAAACTCTATACACCAACATTTTTGACATTTCGTCGGGGTGTTATTGGTATTCAGCAGTAACAATGTGTTCTTAACATACTGTGCGGCAAACCAGTAACCACCCGACGATATATCAAGATTTTTTATCCAAAATAAAACCCATTAACTGATTAACTTCCAAAACTACAACCCGCTAGGTAGCCAATTCACACACCTTTTCAAGCACAACGTCGCTAACTCACTTACCTTTTTTTAAATTATGTTGTACAGGGTAGTCAAAATTAAATAAAAGTATTAGAAATCTAGTAAGAAGCAGTAAGATTTAGATGGAAATCTCGTACAAATTTGATTTCGATACAATGTAAATGCCCTTTAAGTTTGGAAAATAGGCAAATTTTTTAGTTATTTCTGCTGTTTGCTTCTACTTGACCGATTTAAGCAAAACTTAGCACACAGCTGGAGCTCTAGACAACACAATATTCTGTTTTAACAAATGGGCATGGTTACGCATATTAAAATTTTATATTATATTTCACGTGCTTCTGCTTAGAAGATTTTTGCGAAACTTGGCAAACCCTTTGTATGCTGAAAATGGCGTAATCATGCGCTTAAAAATTTGAGCGGGGTCATGCCCATTAAAACTTAATATTATATTATGTATCACGTGCTTCTACTTTGAAGGGTTGTTATGGAACTTGGCACACCCCTTGAGCTGTAAAAGTGGCGACATATTACATTTATAAAACTTTTTGGTTTCACTAATGTTTGCGAAAATTGGCCCATTGACACATTACAAAAAATTTCTCTTTGCGCAAAATATATTAAAAAACATATGATTATAAGCAATATATTGTGCCAACTGCTAATATTTAATATAATCGTACACACAGTAAATTTTATTATGCAATCTCAATTATTGGACAATAATATTGCAAATGTATGGTTATATTTTCGCCGATAATTTATAGCCATTCTAAAAATTTTTGCTTTCATGCTAGCAAAATAAATCTCGATATTTAAACTTTAATATTTTCTTATTTGTATTTCCCAAGCCTGGCCCTAATGTTTGTTGAATCTTTTATGGTATATCAGAATACATGAAAAGCAAACATATTTGCTTAGAAACTACTTAATATGCCTGCATTAATTGTACGTTGACAACAGCTTAATTTCTGTAGAGATCCACAATCTTTTTTTTTTGTCAAAAATGTTACTTACACACAATACGTCTGCTGTGCACGCAAATTCATAATATATCTTATCAGTAGAGATTGTTATTGCGAACATCAAGTATTTTTTGTTTAAAAAAATATTATATTTTAAGCTTTTTCTAGTTAATGTGTTTTTCCTTCTTGCTTTGTCTTGATTTAAATGAAAGAAAACCATTTGAAATATAAATACACATATTTTTTTTGCAAAGTACTTGTTCATACTCTGATAATATTCATCCTTGACATAAAATCTCGAACTGGGTTAAAATGTATACATTTGTAATGTGCTTTTCTAAGTTCATACGAAAGCATTAAAAACTACTTATAAGTATCTTGTAGAACTGCAATACAAAACCATGTAATATTGTTGTTCGAATACATTTCTTCGATTTTAATATTTTAAGTTAAACATTATCTGCACAACTTTCTGCAAGCTTTTGAGGCAAAATAAAAGCACAAAGAATATGATAATAGATTTTGTTTTTATTCCAAGTAGTTAATTAGGGTTAAGCACATCAAAGCTGAAAATTAATCAACAAATATGTATGTATATGACAGTTAAAAATAAAAGGGTGTTTTAAAGCTGGCAACCAAACGTGTTGGAATCCTAATGTAGTATCACAGCAAAAAATAGTTCTTCGCTGGAAGCACCTATATAAGTGCTCTACTGTATATACTGTATATACAGTATATAAAGGGTGATTTTTTTGGAACTTTCTTTATGGCAACACTGTTTTTGGCAAATCAGCTGTTTTCGTGTATCATGTCATTGTTAAATACATTCAATTTGGTTATTATTGAACCATGAATCGACTTACAAATGAACAAAGCTTGTAGATTATTAAATTTTATTATCAAAAATCATGCTCGGTTAAGAAAGTACATCCGTGCAGTGCTTTCACTTTATGGTCCATTTGGGCGACCTTCTGAGGGCTATTTGGAATCTTGTGATTAAATTTCGCACCAAAATTACATTATCAAATAAATATATAAATAAATATCGTAGCTGTATCCGCCAAGGTTGTTGATGATCGTGGATTATGGACTTGGGTCTAACTCGTTCAGTAGCTCATTTTTGCCACAAACAAATGATCAAACCCATGTAATTTAAATGGCAAAAGAGAACAAGTGAACGAGTTCGACCCAAGTCTAGTGGATTATCCATTCGGTGCCATTCGCAGCAATTGGGCCTGTATTACTTTTTCCCCCTAAATGGTTTCAGTAAGACGTTGCCACATGCCACATATCACGCAAAAGAATGGTTAACTGAGAGGCGAGTTCGGTGAACAGTGGATTTCTCTTTTGGGGCCGCTCAATTCACCACATAGATCGTGCGACTTAACGCCTTTACACAAATTTTTGTGAGAATATAATAAGGCTCAGGTCTATAGGGACAAGCCCGCAACGGTTAACGAACTGGTAGACAATATAAAAGCATTTACTCTTGAGATACCAACGATATGATAGAGAAATTATGCTCAAATCGGATCCAGCATAAAAACCATTTCAGACTCTATATTAAAATTTAATGGTACTCTTGGAAACCGTATGAGGCAAACTCTTGAAAAATTCAAAACCAATAAAATTAGAAAATTAAATGAAACGCCAAAAGCCGGAAAAAATCGTCAACAGTAAAAAAATTGCCAACGCTACAAAAACCGCTAAAATTAAAATAAATTGTCAAAAACCCGAAAAAATCGCCAAAAACCCGAAAAAATCGCCAAAATCTCAAAAACGAAAAAAGCGGCACAACAAACAACAAAAACAGAAAAAAGTTTTGTTTTTTCTAAGCTTAGAATAAATTAAACAAATAATTGACTATTCGTTTCTTATACATTAGTTCGAATAAAATATCATGAATATTTCTTTGTTCGAATAGACGATTAATTTTGAGTTTTTGTTCGAATTTTCAAACAAAAACAGAATAAAACTAAAATGGAATAATATTAAAAAAATTTGTATTTTTTTTATTTTAATAGCTCGCATAGAAATATTATTAATAACAAAACGAAACTAGATAAAAAAATATTTTTATTTATACATATCGCTCCTTTATTTGAAAATAAGTTTAAAGTTTTCAATTTACAAGTGGAGAAATTTCTTTCAGAAATCGTTGATGTTTGTGTTATAAGTTTGTAGTGTATGTCTGATTATCTGTGTATATGTACAAATACTCGTACCGACCAAACGGCTGGATCGATTTGATTTAGTTTATCTGTTTAATCCAGAGTTTTCTTTCTTTTGAAAAAAATTGATCCAGCCGATTAAAAGATATCATATCTTTTCTGGATATATCGGGGGTTTTAAAATTTTTAATTTTTAGATATTTTAATTGAACTGTAGTGAATTTTAATCAGAAATCACTTGGCCATCACAGTTTCAGAATGCTGGAAATCCAAGTAAAAAACTGTAGAATGCAACAACAAGTAACATAGACCACTGCAATAATACTTACATGCATGTACCGATGGTACATCGAATAAGTAAAAATAATTAATGTGATGATCGTAAAAAGATAAGTAAGAATAGTTAAACATACTGAGGTAGAGTAAAATAATTTCGTGCTAACCTAAATAGAAAAATGAAAAATTGGAAAAAACTGAAAATTAATAGTGATACTTATAAATGTGTTTACCAAAGGTAAATCAATTGTATACACAACAATCGTTTCTCATATTCCGTTCATTGTACATTTAAGTTAAATAGCTGATGTTAATAAGAATCTCTACCCAAGTAGATAGACTAGGGTGCTGATGAAGTGCGTGGCTGCACAGAAAAGTATCGGTATTTCCCCCAGCTTAAAGTCTAAGTTTAATTTTTCTTCTCTTCTTTAGAAACTCACATTAATTAATAAAAAATATTTCATTCAATAAGAATTGAAATTACTGAACTTGAGCCTAACTATGAATTATTTCTGATTTTTAATTTTTGTAATATTTAAAGTAGTTAGTATTTATTCGAATAATTCTTTGCTCTAAATGGTGTAACTTTTGTTCGTTAGAAAAAAAAATTAAAAAAAGTTGTTCGAATATTCGAATAATTATTGTTCGAATGACAACACTAGTAAAACTACAGTTTAAAGGACAATTTCAGCTTCTTTCTGGATGCATGAAGATGTTAGTCTGATATAAATTGGTTAAATAGTTAGAGAAATATCGTTGTCGAAAATAAAAATAAAATGTTGTTTCAGGAATGGATGGCAAGGCCAGTTGTATAGCATATTTTTTCATATGTCAATAACAATACTAGAACAAGAGAAGTTCATAGAAAAAATGCCAAACCATAAATATCTGAAAAAATTTTGGCAACTTTTTTGATCTGATTTGCTTTTCCACGCCTCCTATATATAAATAAAAATAGTTTCATACAATTAAAATGTTTATGAATTTCATAACATACATTTAGCTTTTGACACACTGCCTCTCAGTTTGTTTCATAACACAGGGAGAACGCAAAGAGTTGCAGACATTATTTTGTAACCGGTTCACTTGTTTCTTTGCCACATTTGTTTTTTTTTGTCTGAGGAACTAATGTGTGTTTCTAGTCATATTAATTCTCTGATGCCCATTTTTCAAGTTGTTAATCAAATTGTAATTATTTTTAAATTCTAATTAAATACGAAATTGTATTTGTGAGTGCATAATTAAATAACAATTAAATGCCCAAACCTTTTGTAATTAAGTATTATTTAAGTTTTATGAGCGCAACATATGTTTTTATGTGTGTGTGTGTGTGTGTGTGTTTATTGAAAACATACACATGAACATCATGTTGTGGTATAAGAAAGAATTTCGTTTAATTTTCATAAATATATAACATATACAATTCATAGTTTCATATCATTCAATAAATATATAAAAAATGCATTCTGATTCTCCTTTGGTTTTCTTTGGTTTCTACATGTTAATAACCTAACGTTTTTGCTTATGATAAACAGCTGTTCTTTGAAAAGTTTTCCATAATATTTGGAACTTTTTAGTGCAGCCGTACTTTCAACGTAATTTAGTAAGAACTTTAATTAACTATTGAAAAAATGTAGTCGTATTTAATTACAACTTAATTTTTAATAAAAATTAGGTACACTCAAAAAAAGACATGTACTATTATTAAGAAAATTTTTTTCCTAAATTCAAGCAAAAAAAATTTCTAAGTTTAAGTAAACTTTTACAAAACTCTAGTAAAAATTGCTCAATATGAGTAAAAAATAAAAAGTTCACATCCTCAAAAATAGTTCATAAAAATACACAATAAATTTCTCACATTTCAGGAAATTTTTACTGACTTAAAGGAAATAATAATAATAGTCAATGAATTACTCCTAGTTCATGACATTGGAATTACTTAAAATATGTAAAAAGATATACTAAATTTTAGGAAAATATTTCCCAGTTTTAAGTATTTTTTTCTTTCAATTATGGAATTTATTATTGATTTGCATTTGGGAAAAAAATCTAAGTAAATTTTTCATATTTTCGAGGAATATTTTAACTTGAAATTTATTTTTTTGTAAATAAAATAAAATTTTAAAACTCAATAATTTCAATGCTTATTCAGGCTGCCTTGTTACGCAATTGGTTAGAGTGCTTGCTTATCAATCAGAAGGTTGCCGGTTCAATACTTGTCAACTCTCAAGGAATTTATATGTATGTATGGTGAGTTATAATTAAGAATATAATATTAAGATATAATAAATAACATATCATTTGGTATAGAATTTAATTAAATATAAAATTAAGTACCAGAATTAAAGACAAAAGAAATTGGAAAAATTACTAAATTTGAGATCAAAGAAGAAAAAATTTTGTTGCAAAGCTCCGAATTTTATGGGAAAATTTTACTTAATTTTAGGAAAATTTTACTTAAATATGAAAATATAATTACTATAAACTAGTTCATTAATGAACTAGAAATTTAGTAACTATTTTACTGGTTTCAAGTAAAAACAGCTTTGGCGCCATACGACAACTTTTTTTTATTAAAATTTAGGACATTTTCCAAAGTTTTAGCTATTTTTTTTTAGTTTGGTTACGTACTTAATTATTAAGTTAAAAACTAGGGCTGAGTGTTATTTCTCTTAAAAATAAAATAATAAAAATTATTATCTACGAAAAAAAACAAATGTTGGGCAGATTTGATTTTTTTTCGTAGATATTAATTTAATGTCATAGTAAATAATACTATTACTATAGTAAAACTGTTTAATAGAAAAAAATTAATAGATGCCAAAGTATTTACTTTTTTAGTTGGTGGGTGCTTTTTAAAAAAAATAACAAAACATCTATGAATGAGAAATCTAAAAATTACTATTTAATTCCGTTTTATTTTTTTTTTTTGATAAATTAATTTTAAGAAAGCATATAAGGTTTCGCACACAGTACAGTATTAATTTAAATGATTTTCAAATAAATATTTCTTGTCATTGCTACAAAAGCCAAGGGAAGAGGAAGTAAATTGTAACCATGGCTGTGTGTGGTAACTAATTAAAGTTCGGAAACAAATTTTTATATAAATGGTACGAGAATGTATTTACTTACTTAGATATGTACATATTTATGTTTTTATCTACATACTATGTATGTATGTCCGTCTGTAAAATGCGTGTCTATTATTCATTAATCATGAACAAATCACTTTTCGATATTTAATTTTATTTCTTTATTTATCTTCGAATAAATTATGAGCGCTTAAAATTGTTATTTCTTGCAGCGCAAAATACACATAATTCGTTAAATTTTTCTAAAGCCAATAAATTAATTTAAAACAAATAGATAAATAAGTTATTTGATATCTCTTCTAACCCTTTCATAATATAATTATATATCTGTATTTAATTTAATGAATGATTTGTAATTGTTTTATTACTTGAAATTTTTTAGCAGAAATGAACTGAGAAATTACTTTATCAAACGGCGAAATTAATAGACAGGGTAAGTGCGAACATAAAATGATCCGAAAGAGTTTGTTATTGAAAATCAGCAAAATCGAACAGACGGTTTCAGAAAATGTAAGCTTTAACAAGTTAAAACTAATTTTATTTTTTTTTGTTAAATAAACCTATTTTATATTTCAATCAGAATTAAATTATTAAAAATATATTAAAAAAAATCAAACAAATGATGCCAGGGTTGGAAAACTGTAACTTTTTTTGGTGAATAAAAACTGCCTACTACAACTAATTTTTTTTTTCTCTATAAATTAAACATATTTTATATTTAAGAGAGAAAAAGATTGGTATAAGAAATCAGAAAAATATAAAAGAATGATTCCAGGGTTGGAAAATTAATTTTTTTTGTTATAAAAGTAACTAGATCAAATAAATTTGTTTTTTTCCTTTAGAAACTAAATATAGTTGATGTTTTAGAAAGAAAAGTGTGGTAAACAAAATTAAAAAAGTAAAAAATTCAGCTTCAGAGCTGGAAAACTTAAAGTTTTTATGGTATATAAACGTAATTGAATAAAACTAGTTGTTTTCTTTGTCATTTAAATATATTTTATATGTTGGAAAGGAATAAATTTGTATTCAAAATCAGAAAAATCAAAAATATAGTTCCAGGGTTGGAAAGTTTGATTTTTCCGAAATTGGCTTTTTTTTTATTTTTTGAATCAATACTTGTTTAATATTTATTGTATTATGCATTTTTAATTGTAAAAATTATTTTTCATACAACCCCGTTATAGGTTTTGTGGATACGACAAAACTTTTAATTCTTTTATAACATCAAATTGACTAAAGTACATAGCACGTTGACAAACTACAAGAACGAAGATCCTGGGTTCGAGTCTAGTATTCAACAGTCATTAAATAAGAACACCACGAATTTTTGTGATGTTCATTAGTGTCCCTTTGTATCAGTTGTTGTAGGAAGGTTGAGATGATGAAGACATAGTCACTGGCCACTAAACTACACCGACTTCAACAGATGCTAATCCTAATGAAAAATAATTGTTACAGAATCCTTCGTCGGAATTGTGTAACTGAATTATCGGCGGAGTAAAATTACCAGTAAAATGGCTGCTAGGCACAGCTTTGAAAATTTAATATGCACATTAACACCAGAGACGCTGCAAACGTGCAAATAATCAGACTTGTTAAAGATTGAAGCTTCCCTCTATCTCTTCCTTCACCACCACTCAACTCTATCAATATTACTTTCTTAAAGAAGGTAACACTTAGTAAAAGCAGTAGGCACTCACTGCCTGAGTGCTAATTCTTTATAAAAAAAGCAATGTTAGTCCGATCACAGGGGAGATGTGTAAACATCTAATAATGAAATTTATTTAATATTGGCTTATGGCAACTAAAATAAGATATATAAATTTTTGACTCTACTGTATTTAAAAATCTATGGAAAACTTTATCTATAGTAGTGGAATTATTAGTTGTGGGGGTTTGTGGAGAATTGCTCATATGCAAGTGGAAAACGTCAAATAAAAATTTTGATAAAGCTTGCAACTGTGGATTTGTAAAATTTGTATTAAAATCTTTACCCATAATAATTGGCATGAGATGGAGATTGTTACCCAATTGTCGTGCACCAGCTTCACTGTAAGGCAACAGTACGTAATGAAGATATGTTATAATATAATATTATAAATTCTTTATAAAGACTGCTATATATCTTTTAAACAAATATTTGACATTTAAAACGCTCTTTTATTTAAAAGTTTCCTATTTATAATGAAATTTATTTGACATATTGTCAGAAGTGTAAATACTACAATAATTGAAATTTATTTGCTGGTGGTTTAGCATGTCTATTATCAGTAGACTTCAACCACAAATTTTGAACAGTCACAAACCTCTTACTTTATGCACAGACTTTCAAAAACTATATGAGAATTCATAAAATAATAATATTTTTGAAAATCACAAAGACAAAATAAGCTTAGCAGGCTTTGAAACTGATACCCAGCAAATAATATATATTCAGGTGAACTCATTTTATTTTTCTACTTCCTTATACAATTAGAAATCCATCGGATAACAATAAAAGTATTTGCAAGGCTAAATGAAAAATAAAACATTAATTGAACTTTAATGAAATTTATTTGACATATTGTCAGAAGTGTAAATACTACAATAATTGAAATTTATTTGCTGGTGGTTTAGCATGTCTATATACGTATTTCATTGGCGCTTGATGATTTGGTTCAAGCGCCAATGAAATACGTATATAGACATGCTAATCCACCAGCAAATAAATTTCAATTATTGTAGTTTCTTATTTATTTTATATATTTCAAATTTTTAACAAAATTATCCCCACTGGCAACACTATTACACTTCACAAGCAATTTCTATTAAAATTAACATTACTCCTGAAGGTATGCTTTAAGATTCGGTTGAGTATATTTCTATGTAGATGTGAAGTTTCTTGTTCGTATGATTACACTAATACACTCGGACATAGCTCACACCGATTTAATAACGCTTTACGATCTTACACAAAATTTGTGATTGTATTGTGAAAAAGATATGTACACCCTAGCGTAAATTTGTTTAAACATCAAAAAATACTGTACTGTACGTATAAAAAAAGCTTGAGATCAATAAACATGCATGTTGAATTAATAAGATACTTAAAAAGTCTAGCCATGATGAAATTTGTTATTTCAATATGGAATAATATTAATTTACAGTATTAAATTATTGATTTTATTTATTTTTAAGTATCTCTATTATATTTAAAATTATTGAATTAATTATTTTTAATTTGCAGATATTTCCTGAATGCAAAAGAATAAATTAACCGCACTGCACACTTGTAGTTTAGAATTATTTCTGGTATTTAAATCAAATTTTAATCATTGTTCCATTAGAGTCTTGCATTAAAATTTTAAGAAAAATATTTTTATAGAACATTTTAACCGTAAGATCCCCGATTAAGCAAGAGACAAAGAGACTATGGAAAAGTTTAGAGGATTAAAGCATATATTATAACAATATTTTGGTCTTCTTTAGCAGCATCAGCCTTTAAAACCTTTTAGTTTTGGAACATATTTGCTGCTTTCACAATATTATTGCTAAGGTGTATTTATAATTATATACAACACTGTATATGCAAGCATTACATACACATGCTTGCTTATATGTATGTATGTACATAAATAAAATTAATGTTCAAATCTAATCACACTGTTTTTTTTAAATAAAAATGTTTCTTTTAAAATAAAAAGCTCAAATATTTAACGGATAGAAAAGAATTTTAAACAAAATCACACAACCAAAAATCCAAAAGTAAAATACTGAAAAGGCTGAAAACAAAAGCAACCAACTAACTAACTAATCAATCAATTATAATACAATAAAATTTTATGTATATAAGTATGTGTCTAGTTGTGAGTCAGCTTCTAGTGACTTTGACTTGTTTGTCAGTCCGTCCGTTTGCCTTTTTGTTTATGTTTAACAATCATACTTCTTGCTTAAACAAATATACATGCATACATACGTAAATAAGTCCGAAGACTATTTCCACTTGTTGAATGTTTGCGGCGATTAAACAAAAAACAATAAAACAACAACAACAACAAAGAAACTAGTCTATTTTGTATTGTCAAATGTTGTGCAACAAATACAGAAGTTTAAATTATTTGACGACCAGTCGAGTCAAGGTAGTTGGATTATAAAATAAAAAAATAAAGATAAAATATAAAAAGCTTGGAAGCACACTTCTTGTTGGTATACGGAAAACAAATTAATACTTAAAAGATGTTACTTTTTATTTTTTTTTTAAATATGGCCTTAAGAAATTGTTATAAAGTGATGAAAATAAAAGTGTTAGTGCTGTAACACACCACACATTTCTCAATACATATTAATCTTGGAGATCACATCTTGTGATGTGTCTTAAATCTTACAAAATTAATAAGCTACGGCAAAACAAATGTCATAACTCTAAAACACTAACTGCCCTATTCATAAAACGTATTTCTGTTCAATAAGAGGTTTACAAAACAAATTTTTGATTAGTCAACCTTTTTTTAAAACTAAAATATTTTTTATGAATTAGGCTCTAAATTTTTTGTATGCAAATCTTTTCTCATTTCATTTCTCACAACAAATTGTTCAACCAAATTGCTTCTAAAACATCTTGAATATGATGTAGAAATTAAAAGTTGAATTTTCGTAAGTCAAATTATGGCTTAAAAGGTATTTTTTAATATTGAATGTGGAAAAATGGTAGACAAGTACATACTTAACAAAAACCATCAAACTTCATTATGATCAAACAAATTTTTTTTTAATTCACAAATTTTTTGTCCCACAAAAAAATACACAGGAAAAAATATTGTTGAATTGTTGTTCTGCTGAATGCGAAAGTTTATTTTGTATCAGGTTTTCTTTAATTAAAAAATATCATTATGTGAGAGTTTCACGAAAAAACAGTCCATTAGTTTAGACCGCTCATGCTTTCTAAGGGCACTGCTACACGTTCAATATATATTGAACGAGATCCATTATCGCGTTATTAACTAATCGTAAAGCACGCGGGGCGTTGGCTGAAGTAGTTAGCATATTGACTACAACGCCGAAGGTCCTGGGTTCAATCCCTGCATACAACAGTCATTAAAATAAAAACACCATGCATTTTGCTGATGTTCATTTGTGTACCTTTGTGTCAGTTGTTGTAGGAAAGTTCAAGTGATGAAGGCATAGTCATATACCGACTTCAGCAGATACTACCTAATCCTAATGTAACATCAGAGCCACCCTCCTTCGGCGGTATTGTGTAGCAGAATCATCGGCGAAGTAAAATAAATAATAAAATAAAGAATAAAATTGCTACTAAATAAAACTTCAAAAATTTATTGAAACCGGAGCAGCTGCAACTCTGCATTATAAGGTGCAAAACGTAGAGTTGTAAAAAGAAAGAAGCTTTTCTCTATCTCTTCCTTCACCACCTGTCTTGTCTATCACTATTCCTTTCCTAAGGAAGGTAACACCTATAAGTAGTAGTAAGCATTCATTGCCTGAGTGTTACTTCTCTTTAAAAAAAAATATTGATGGATCGCGATCCATATCGCAGAAAGGACTAAATTATGGAATCCAGATCATGGATCACGTGATATATATTGAACGTGTATCATTTTCATGACATTAGATCGCGATACGTTAATAAGAAGTGAAAGAAAACAAATAAAATAAAAGACGCAGTGAAAATGTTAACAAATCAAAAAGTTTATTACGTTTGCGTAAAGTTTGTTTTAATAAAGGGTAATGGCAGAAGATAGTGAAAGCGAGTGGGTTCTGCCTGCCGGTGGAATCGGAATTAATGACCGAAAAAATTATTTTGAAAGACTTTATTTTTATATTTATGATTTATTTGAACGGGCTAAAGTTCGTATCGCTTCTTTAAGCCGAATTACATGTGATAATTATTAATGAACAAATAACATCAAAGTTATGTATTTGTATGTAATTTCGCGACCTTATATTTAATATCAATTAATGTAGTTTTATAGATATTGTATCTATTCAGGCTTTCAAGGTCATTCAACTTCTTCAAAATGTAAATAAAAGACGTTTTCTATTTCATTCTTAATGTATCCGACGTTTCGTTGGGATTTTCCAACATCTTCAGGGATAATTATTTTTATTGAAATATATTTTATCTTTTATTCCAATTTACTTTTAAGTTTTTACATCAACTGACACCACACACAGTGGACCAACACAGAAGAACGCTCATGATGAAGGTTTAGTGGCCTTCGAAAACGGCTGGCTGTTCCGTTTAACTATGTGTTGTCAGAATATTTACAACTAACTTTGATGTTATTTCTTCATTAATAATTATCACATCTAATTCTGCTTAAAGAAGCGATACGAACTTTAGCCCGTTCAAATAAATCATAAATATAGAAACAAATTAAGTTCGAAAAATAATAATTACAAATTGACTTTATTTTTAATTTTGAGGCACTGCCGGAGTTGTAGGACTCGTTGGCTAAATCTTTTTTTTTTGGTTTTCTTGCGACATTTTTTTAACAAACGATCCGCACAGCACAAAAATAACGTAAACATTGACGAGCTAGATACTGAATGTGTAGCATACGCTCGTGATCCGCCGTCAATCCATTAAAATGGATCGCGATCCAATTATCACAATATATATTGAACGTGTCGCAGTGCCCTAATACTAAACCAATATCCCTGCCAAGTCCCACAGAACTTAGCAGATTTAGTTCATTTATTTCAAATGTCAATGGTAGTTTATTTTTATTTTAAAATCAAATTAAGAACTCAAGAAATAATTGTTTGCAAAATATGTATGTATGGACAAAGAAGAACGAGTAAATTTTTATAATTTAGTGAAATAAAATGTGAATGAAATAAATTGAATGTTAGAAAAGATTTAAAAAGAAAAACAAGCAAATGCTACGTGAAGTGAAGTAATTCATTGCAATCGCATGACTACGTACAAAAACTATTATTTACTATTAAATACCATGAGGCAAATAATTGTTTCTTTTTTAACAATCGAACTTATTTAACAATCACTTGAAACGCTTGAGACAAAAGAAAAATTAAAATGCACCTTATTAAAGCTTCTCCAAATCACTTACAACACTTATGTGCATATGAACGAGTTCATTGCGGAGCTTATATTGCAAAGAAGGTTAATGCAACAAGTTGTTGTTTTAGTGTCGCTGGAGCTGCTGCTGGTTTTATTGTTGGCATGTAAACAAATAATTTTAACAAATATATGTATACATATGTATGTATGTATATAATGCATTTTCCTATATATTTTTTAACGATTTTCGTAACAGACGTCAACAACTTGAACATATTTTAATAAAGTTAAACAGCAAAACAAGCAATACCATGGAAACTTGGTCGACTGGTGTGACACCGTAACTAAGAAGGAAAAAAAAATTGTTCTCCACATAACACCTTTAATTCAAAACAAATACAAATAATCATTAAAACTTTTTATTAAGTCAATTGAGCTTTTATTTAAACATTAATCGACGAAAAATTTAATGAATAATTTAACTGCGGCACTTGAGCTTTTGCTTAAAAATTTAATTAATTAAAAAGTTTAATTACCACAGTTAATTTTGTAATGGATTTTATGTGTTTTTGCAGTTAAAACTGGTGATTGGAGGAATATTTTTTTTCTAGGGTTGGCTTCCAGCAAAATGTCAAAAATTACATATTGGATTTTCCACAGGAATATCAACTTTTTGTAGCATGTGACACCAAAGAAATATGTTTGTTTTCTTTTTTTAAGAAAACGAAAGTTTTTTTTACTTTTTATATATTTGTGTAGGCCATTAGGTAAAATTTCAAGACAAATCGAGTCACATTGTTCTGAAATAAAAGCTTAATTGCTTGCTGTTGCACCCGACAAAAAAGTGTACTTTCTCGTGGAAATGCCCATATCAGAAACTAGTATAGGTAGAAATAAAAACAAATTTTCTTATGTTATTATTGCTTTCAATAATAATAATGCAAGATACCGCGAGTACACAGAAAAGCCTAGTAAAATTCTAATTTCAGACAAATATTTGCTTGAAACTAGTTTCGAAATTTAACAAATAGTTTGTCTGATTCAGCAAAAGTTAAGTCTTCAGCACCTATTTGCAGTAAAAATAAAAACGAAAGCCAATTTTTAAACGACTTCAAAAGACGTCTTATTGTTCATAAAAAGTGGCCGGGAATAGGCCAAATAATTTTTTTTTATGTAATGTTGTAGTGATTAATTTATCAGATTGCTGAAAAACGTACACTCAAAAAAAAAACTAACTAAAACTTTGGAAAATTTTCTAAATTTGTTTATATTTACTAAGTTTCCAGTTCATTAATGAATTAGTTTATAGTAATTATATTTTCATATTTAAGTAAAATTTTCCTAAAATTAAGTAAAATTTTCCCATAAAATTCGAAACTTTGCAAAAAAAAATTTTCATCTTTGATCTCAAATTTAGTAAATTTTCCAATTTTTTTTGTCTTTAATTCTGGTACTTAGTTTTATTTTTAATTAAATTCTATACCAAATGATATGTTATTTATTATATCTTCATATTATATTCTTAATTATATTTCACCATACATACATATAAATTCCTTGAAAGGAGACAAGTATTGAACCAGCAACCTTCTGATTGATAAGCAGGCACTCTAACCAATTGCCTAACAAGGCAGCCTGAATAAGCATTAAAATTATTGAGTTTTAAAATTTAATTTAGTTTACAAAAAAATAAGTTTCAAGTTAAAATATTCCTCGAAAATAAGAAAAATTTACTTAACTTTAACTAGTCCTTAATATAAAATTTCCTTTAGTTTATAACCATTTTCCTACTCTTATTTAATATTTCCTTTAAGTCAGTAAACATTTCCTGAAATGTGAGAAATTTATTGTGTGTTTTTATGAACTATTTTTGAGGATATGAACTTTTTATTTTTTACTCATATTAGATAATTTTTAGTAGATTTTTGTAAAAATTTACTTAAACTTAGAAAAATTAGTTAAACTTAGAAATTTTTTTTTACTTGAATTTAGGAAAAAAAATTTCTTAATAATAGTACATGTCTTTTTTTTTTTTGAGTGTAGTGAAAGCTTTGAACTCACGTATAAAAACAATCTCGAACAATTCGAAAAATGTGCGGTAGCTACGGTCATTAAATTTTAATATTATATTTCAATTGCTTCTAGTTGATCGCTTTTCTTGAAACTAGGCACATAATATCAGCTATAAAAATATCTCAATTTTGGATTTTAAAAAGTGGGCGGGGTCACTAAAATTGAATATTATTTTTCACTTGCCTCTACTGAAGCGACTTTCACGAAACTAGGCACACACACCCTAAGCTCTTTCATTCAATGAAGTGGGCGGGACCATGCCTCTCGCAATATAATATTATATATCACGTGCTTCTACTTAAAACTATATTGCTACGAAACTTGACATACATCCTAAGTTCTGAAAAATACTTAGTTTTTCATTTTAAAGTGGGCGGAGCCAAGCCCTTTATAATTTAATATCATATTCCACGTGCTTCGCCTCAAAGTTATTTTGATGAAATTTGACATACACCCTGAGTTTTGAACAAGACTTAATTTTGCATTCAAAAAAGTAGGCGCACCACGCCCATTAAAATTTAATATTATATGTCACATGCTTCTACTTAAACCGATTTTTACGAAACTTGACATACAACCATACTTTTGAAAAAGGTACCAGGTACGATCATATATGGAAAATATTTCCCGCAAAATCGTAACCATTACATTAAAATGAAACCCCTTTTGATGCCAGGCATGTCTTCATTAAGTCAAACAATTTCCCATAATATTATTTATATATAAAACTGTTTACGTTAATAAACACGTGTCTGAATAAAAAGGCATATGTTTGCCTAGAGTGAACGTATTTTCAGTCTTTCATTTGAAAAATTGGGTGAAGCCATGCCTATCATAGGTTTAGATCAATATATATGTAATCCTATATTCTATTCACTAAAAACTTGGCAAACAGATTTGGTTCTTAGAATTACACAGTTTTGTGTTTTAAAAAGTGGGCGCGACCACTCGCATTAAAATATAATATTATATATCACGTGCATTTAGTTAAACCGATTTGAACGAAACTTGGCATACACCCTGAGCTCTGGAAAAGACCTAGACTTAAATTTAAAAAAAGTGGGTGGAGCCACACCTATGAAAGGTTAGTATTGAAATGTATATACTTATGCTTATCTGATTCCCGAAAACCTTGGCAAAACTTTTGGCTTTAATATAATATATCAAACAACAAATTTTAACGGAACTTAACCCTGAGCTTTGGAAAACACTCAGCCTTTCATTTAAAAAAGTGGGTGGAGCCCTACGAAAGGTTAGTACATATATAAAAATAAAAAAATATATTTACTTCTACTTATACGAATCCCAAAAATCTTGCCAACCAGTTTTGGCTGTTAGAATTATATAATTTTCTATTTAAAATAGTGGGCGGGGACATGCCTATTAAAACTTAATATTATATTTCACGTGCTTAAACTTGACCGATTTTTTCAAAACTTGGCACGTAATATAAAGCTCTGAAAGCGACACGATGTTGAATTAAGAAAAGTGGGTGAACATTTAAACGTGCAAACTCGGGCGTGAACATGCCCCTAAAAATATAAAATTTTTAATAAAAATTTTAAAATCAAACTTTAAAAAAATTTGCCATTAATCTGCTAATCTAATAACAGCGACTTCTACACATAAAATTTAATGAATCCAGATCATGTGTTTTTAACTTATTGGTGATTATTTTTGAAGAGAAGCACGATAAAGTTAGAAATAATTTAGATTAATATAATCTTATGTGTGGAAGTCGGTGCCAATTAGGTCAATAAATTCTACATTTCCATATTTCTGATAACTAAATATGATTAAAAATTAACAAAAATTAAATAATTTACGAATTTCTTTCCCGACGAAATAACAACAAATTTTTCTTTTAATCGTTCAATATCATTCGGCCTTGTTCTGTAAGCTGAATGCGAGTAAATTTCTCGTTTTCAGAAAAATAATTATGGTTCTGTAAACGTGTTTAAAATCATACAAAATAATTTTCTTTCAGATATGATATTTGAGAATCTGCACACAGAAAAAAATACCAATGTAAAATCACCATGCTAAAAGATTCATTCAAATTCATTCAAATCACATTCTGTTGTGTTTATTTGTTTTGTTCATAGCTGCAATACACTTTTGTGCTTAGTTATGTAGGTGGGTTTTGTATTGTTGCTGTTTTTTTGAAGTTTTTAAACAGCCAACAAACTGCTGCTGGCTGGTAGGCAGTCTATTAGTTTTGCAGTCGGAGGATCGCAGGTTTGAATCCTGGAGTTAAGTCAAAGTATTTTTTTATTAACTAAAACTTTTCAAGTCAAATTATTTTGTTTCTTTTAAGTAAAAGTAAAACTTTTCAAATAAATTGTATGTTAAATGATAAGAAATAATGTTAAATTATAATTTAATTCAAGATGGTACATATTTAGTGTGTATCTTAAGAATATTTAAATTTGTTGTGGCTGCAGGGGTAAGCAGGTTGACTTCCGAGTTCAAATCTCGCCCGGGGAAGCCAGTTTAATTTATATACAAAAATTTTTCTGATGTCTATGTCAACCACACGTAAGTTAAATAATTAATAAAATACAATTTCTACATTAAATTAAATTCATGAAAGAACCTAATTGAAATAACTTTGATTCAACATGATTCTTCATTTTGATTTTAACAGTATTAACGTACGTAATTCAACGTGAAATAAAGTTATTTCAAAAGGAAATATGTTGTTTGACAATTACTATAAATCATGAAACACGTATGAAGCAAAATCATTGCCGAAAAATATTAGATTAACCTTGTTTAAGTAGATTTTAAGTTTAAATTTAAGAAAATATTTTTACTCTCGAAGTTTCTTTTCTAAGAACGTGCGATTTCAAACTGATCGGTTTACAGAACAAGGCCGATTAAGAAATGATATATAAAAAAATTTTCTTCACAAGAAAAAAATTATATAAATTCTAAAATTTTTAGAATTACATATTTATTTCCGTATGAAAATGTATCGAAATTTTTTGGGAGATTACAATTGGCGTAGCTAAAAAAATATCCAGGGGAGGGGGAGGATGGGGGCATTGCGACGTGTTATTATTATTGCATAAGTAATACTAAAGTAAATAATTACAGCAATTTTTATCAATTGTTTTGGGCGGGGAGGAGGGGGTCATAAGCAATTATTGGTCGGAACTGGAGCAATGTAACCTTTCTACTCCTATGGAGTTACTTAACTTTTTTTCTTGGAATTTTTTTTGCGCGTTTTTGTTTTAAAACACGTTCTTTAATATAAAACTCATATTTTAAGCCGCATTTTATCTTATTAAATTATGTGAATTTCGAACCCTTGAGATAATTTTTAAATGCGGAAACTTTTTTTCCATTCAATAGTTAAACTTTGGCAATATGTATATACAAACATACGTGCGTACGTATGTAAGTATGTACTTGCCTTTCACATTTTTTGTATTTTTCCTTTATTTAATATTTGAATAAATTTATTAAATCTTGTTGTGCTTGATGGCACATAAAATTCATTTCTAAGCAGCCTGACTTGCCTGCCGCTTTAAATTCATTCATAATGGCCTACATTAGTATCAAATAAATATACGAGTATCAAATGATTGCGTGGGGAGTTGGTAGGCGAACTACTATTAACCTTGACTAATTTTGCAAATAACGAAAAACAAATTTAAGGTGACTAAATGAACAACTTCTATTTCCTTAATTAAATGTATTACATTGATAGTAGGGCATTAATGTTAAACAAATATTTATTATTTCTATTGGCAAAACACTCACAACACGTTCCAGGTTTTTTTCTATTTTCTTATTTTTTATTTTTTTTATCAAATAAAAATAGAACTTGCAATTGTGTGTAAACATATGTACATAAATAAAATAAAATTATGAAAATTTAAATTTAAATGATGAGCACATCGGCTAAACTGCCGTTTGAAATAATAAAAATCTATTTTTAAAGTTTTACGAAACTTGTAATAAAAAAACTAACAGATAAAAATGCACACTATTAATTAATTCATTTATTTATTTATTTATTTAGTATGAGTTAAACTTGACTAAATACTCACGGCATAAATTACATCCCATAGGAGCGCAAATGCTTTTAATGCTTTCGTCGAACAGGCCATATTTATGTCAAAGGCATAAAAATGTTACTGCAACAAAATTTTATGTGGCACCCAACAAATGACAAAATA
Organism: Tachina fera; assembly: GCA_905220375.1. Taxonomy (NCBI): domain Eukaryota; kingdom Metazoa; phylum Arthropoda; class Insecta; order Diptera; family Tachinidae; genus Tachina; species Tachina fera. The sequence continues at coordinate 92,619,597 of LR999967.1, read as the reverse complement.
AAAAAAGAAAATTTAATTTAATTTTTCTTTTCTTTTGCAAAACACTTGTGATAACAAAAATTTAATTTCAAGTAAATTGTTTATAAATATTTGTTAATTTTTTTTTCTCTTTAATTTTAACTGTAATTAATTGTTTTTTATTTTGTTTTAAAAAAATTTGGTATTTCCGCGCCTTACGTTCTAAAAATGCCGCGTTTAATGTTAAACTACATGTGTTTTTCGTTTTTCTTTTTCTTAAAGATATTTTTAAAAATATAATCTCTGCCGTCAGTTTACTTTAATTTTTTGTGTCGTTTTTGTTATTTTCTTTTATTTCTATTACTTTTATTTCTTCTTTTTGTTTTTAACCGTAACGCTCGCCGCTTAAAAATAAACTAAAAAAAAGTTTTTAGTTTGTCTTTACTTCGAATTTAGTTTTTATTTTGGCGAATTTATTTTGTGTTAAAAGAAGCTTCGTGCTGTTCGAAAACACAATGGAATCGAACTAAAGCTTAAAAAAAGCTTATTCGACTGGCAACAATGTAAAAACTGTTTAAAGCATACAACATTTGTAAATGGCAACACTCAGTCTGAGCTTTGCGCTTGTAGTGTAACGGAAATATTGTTTTAAAAAGATATTTTTGGTAATTAAATACATTTCTAAATAAATGCTTAAATCCTAAGGCCGAGTTTACATAATATAAAAATAAATAAATCTGTCAAATTGGCTGCCATTTAGTCAGTCTTTTTTTCTGCCAAATCACCATTAATGGATATATCTGTCAACAGCACGTACAAATGATAAAATTGTTTTATTTAAATAAATGTTCTATAAGAATAATGTTGTGTGTGCTTCGCCCATTTTACCGTCGCCATAACTGTCCTGCCAAGAGAATTATTGAGCTCACTGTTTCATTAAGTAAGCAATTATCACGTGTACGTCAAGGAAATACAAAACCTGCCGAAAACATAGCCGTTGTCCGTAAAAGCTTGGAGGAGAGTCCGAAGCAGTCGATTTCGAATCGCTGAAGAAACTCTGCTTGACACGAATTTTGCATCGTGGCCTGCACCAAAACATAATTCAACTTAGCCAGGAGCTGAAGTTAAATGACCATAGACAACCACGTGTGTAGGCTGAATAGACCCTGCAGGAATTGGAAATTTACCCTAATTTTCATTAAAAATTATCGGTAGCAATAGGTAACAAAAAAGTTTTTCCTTTCCCTTTTCCATAATAACACATAAAAAAACCGGGGAATTACAGCACAAATTTTGCGGAATTTCTTTTCCGGGAAAGAAACGAGCTACCAGTAACTTTTACCCGGGAACACTATTAATAATTGAAAAATAATTTTTTCTTTACAAAACTTTGAGGTCATCTTTGTGTTTCCGATGTTTTCATGTTTTCATTGCCTTCCAAAGAATCTCTTAGCCCAATTATAAATACGAGTTGCCCGTGAACTTTTTCCTTTTTCCCATTCCCGGGGGCAAATAGTAGGTATTCTCAATATGAGGGAGAGGAAGATTTTTTTTAGAGTTTTCTCAACAATTATTTTGAAGGGAACAAAAATTCATATAATCACATATATTTTCCTTTTGTTTTAGGAATTCGTATCCAAGCCAGGAATTCGTATGACAAGTTTTTACGCCTTTTCCTAAAGATAAACGCAATTATAGTACGCCATTCGCTGATTAGAAATCGTAAAATGGAACTTCTTGCAATGACAAGCCAATGTTAAAATCAATAGATATCATCCAACTACTTCGGGATCGCAAATTTTACATTTTTAGGACTTCTTGCGCGTACCTTCTTTTACTGGGATACCTAAAAATTTATATTAAATTTGTGATATTAATTAAAAAATAGTATTTTCTTCGCTTTACCAAAAGAAAGTTCTTCTTTATAAAACTGAATCTAAATAAAAATAAAAACAGGCATCAAATTATTTAAATAGTTTTCTATAATTTATTTCAACTTCTTAACAATTTTTCATTCATTATAAAAAAAGGCGTACATACACGTTTTAGATACAGACATACATACATCATAATAAAATTATAAAAACGGGCTGTTGTTAAAAAACATTAAATAGCTAAAAATTCACTTTGTTTTTATTTGTTAAATATTTATAGATATATAAAAAATGACTATACAAAAATATAAATACTTAACAGTAGTTCCCGCTAAAAAGGTTACAGAAGCTCTTAAATGCGTGTATATTTTGGGGGACTAAATGTTTTTTTTTAACTTTATAAGCTTAAAACTTAACTAAAAGAAATTCATATTAGATGTAGAAGAGAGCATTAACGTGTTAGATATTGTTTTAAATTTTAAGGGGGACTACTGTAAATTTGTTCAATATTTCTTTTTTTTAGTTTTTGTAATTAATTTTGTTACAAAATTTGTTTCGAATAAAGCAGCCATTTTCTGTTTAAAACTTAATAATTAATAAAATTAATAGTAAGAACGTCTGCGATCATTGCGAATACTGTTGCAGAGGCAGCAAGAGATGAAGGTCACCAGTAACTGAAAAAAAATTAAATAGAAAAATATTAATTTTAAATAATTACAAAGCTCGAATTATATTTAGGAGCAGCAGGTAAAAATAGCATTTGCTTATGAATTTTCAATAATAATGAGATCTATGTCGATATGTACATATATTAGGGTGGGTCAAAAAATTTAAATTTGTTTTTCTAGTATCGACTTAATAGCGCAAATATTTCGTATTTTTATTTGCATTAGATCCCTGTAAAATATTATTAATTTATTTTTAGGGTAAGGTTCCGCGCTTTGGTCTTCAATTCTGTTACAATCTCATTTTTGCCAAGCTACTATGTCATACTCAGGCGGTGGAATGAACTGTGAAAATAGTGTCAAAAGCATCCATAACTCTATGCGCTAAAAAAAATGCAGAGAAGGTTAATACAGACGAAACTTAAATGAAGACGAGAGATGCCCAGATTTGCGACAAAAAAATAATTAATATAATTTCGTGGCTTTATTGTTTTATGTTGCATAAAAATAATAGTTTTATTTTTTTTAAGTTTAACTTAAAATGTACACAAAAAAGTAATATGAATGATTTTGAAATATTAATTAAAATATTTGTAGTACCAATTAAAAAATTAATTAAAGTTTCACCTATAAGCAAACTGATAATATCAATTAAGTTTTTCCAGTCAAATTAATTAATACAATTAAAAATTTAATTAATACAATTAAATTCTTAATTGAAAATATTAATTGGTGAAAACTTTTTTCTGTCAGCTTTCAGTTTTAATTAATAATAAGGCAGATTAACACGATTTTTAAGGTCGGTACTTTGATAGTAAATTTTCGTGCATATGATACTGAGCTCCAATGCCAATAAATTCCTTTTTTTTAATTGACTCTGTATCTCGAGATTTTCCGTTCTTACGAAAAAAAACAAGGATGCTGCATCACATAATTTGCATTTACTTGAGAACCAGTTCTTTGATCAAATAAAAAAATACACAGAAGGATAGGAAAAAAATTGACCTTTAAGTTACGTTGTCCTTAATTTTTTTAAAGTCTTATAGTTTCGGATATATTCAGAAAGTTTTATACAAAAAAATAAATTTTTTCAAAAAAAAAAATTGAGAAAATCATTTTTTAAAAGACTCATTACAATTTTAAGTTGAAGAAAATTTTATATTTTATTATTACCTAGTAAAAAAAGAGACTCCAAAAAAGTCATGAAAATGTAGAGTTTGCGATGCGGAAGTAGTGAAAATTTCAATCCGATCTAATGATTTTTACATAGGGTTGTCATTGCAAGAAGTTCTCTTTTTCGATGCCTGGTCACTGAATTGGAAGTAATGTTAAGGAAAATTCCCTTTTTTGTGTTCTATGATAATATTTTCATCTAGGAAAAATTGTAAATAGTTACCTATTTTAACAATTCGTTTCTTTTTATACGAATTTAAGCCCGAAACAGTGTTTTCATGTAAATTTCAACAAATAACTTTTAAATTTTAGACTAAAATTAGTTCATAAATTTCTTTAAAAAAAATAAATTTTTATTTAATTCTGTTGAGTATTTTCCAACACTATGGAGGAGTTACAAGGTTTTGTGTGACTAAAGTAAGCTTCTACATGGTTTTTTGCTCACTCTCGGCAAATTAAAAATATCGATTTTTTTGAAGCAATGAAAATGTAGTTCCACTAGAATGACTTCCATTTTTTTTCACTGGGTATTGTGATACCTTCATATGTTGTAAATAAAATGAGCCACATTTATTAAAAATCATTCCATTTATTCACAATTTATTCACAATTAAGTGGTAGCAAATATACTCGTATTACAGTTTTTTTATTTTTGTTTTCAATTTAAAATAAATAATAAATAATATATTAATATATAAAAAATGTTTTTTATTTAATACTTAATTCTTATGAGCCCCGCGCAGGCTCAAGATTTGACTTTTTTTACTTTTTTAACAATTTTTATTTGTTATAACATAAGCCAAAAAAATACTGATATTAGAAATTGAATTGAGAACTTTTATTTTTTCTCATACATCAGTGACCAACCCTAATGTATATACAGCTACGCTGACCAAAGTAGCACCAGTATACCAAGTATCCGTTTCTTCTACAAATGAATACACAAACGCGAATACATTTTTCTCGGTGGCCAGGATTGATATACACATATCGAGCCATAAACGCCAAAAAGGATTAACCGACACATTTTTTTCATCTGATTTTTTTTTACGAAAATCGGTTAAGCTTTTTTGGCAGTTATGGTACGATAAAAAGTTTTATTTTGATTTGTATATAAAAATAAAGTTTTTTTTACCGAAATTATCGGATGTTTATTTAGTTGGATAGAGCAGTGTTTACCACTAATAATGGATTGGTAACAAACTGCAACTTTCAAGTATTTGGGTAGATGGTGGGCCCTTGGCATAGAACTAATATTTCACGTAGTCCTAAAGAAAAAAGGTCTAAAAGTGCTCTGTGGGCAATTTGTGATCGCCCCTTCGAGAAATAACATGGTCAGGCACGTAACGCCATGCACAGTGGGGCCAAAGGACTTTTTTCGCGGATCAATTTATATCTCCACAACAACTACTACAACTAAGGGTCACCAAATTTTATATTAAGAGATCTTATGACGAACATGTTCCTCCAAAATCTTAAGCTATGAGTGGGGAGATGGGAACCCCTATTAAAATTAATTATTATTTTCCCTTTATCTTCATAACTACAATAGTTAGAATAGGATGTGGATAGCTCTTATAAAAAAAACTACATGCTCCACTAAAATCTTGTGGAGTATAGGTGGTGAGAGACGGGTAACAGCCTACAAACCCTAGTTTTAACTTAATATTTAAGAACGTAATTAGCTAGTTTTTATTTATTTAAATTTAAATTGCATTTAAATACGATTTAATTTTTTAAATGGTAAATTAAAGTATTAATTAAATTACGTCGAAATACGTTTAAATATTATTGAAAGCTTTCCAAGCAACAGCTGTTCAACGTATATGTATAATAAAGTTAGGTTATCAAAAATTAGAAAATTAAAATTGCATAAAAATGCATTTTATGAAACCAAACCAGCATCAGAATGCATTTTTAGTTTATTGATTCCATGAAATGAAACTATGTATTGTATATATTACATACCCTGTCGGAAACTAAGTTAACTTTAAACTAACTTTAAGCTAACTATTTCGCAACCAGTGCTGTCTGATAGTTGAATTACTTTTCAATGGAAATCACTAAATATTTTAACTCTGCGATGTCCTAGACGGTAGTGAATTGTTTCACTCTGCATTACTTTTCAACAAACATAAAGTTGATTTTATTTAAGTCACTTGGTAGTCAGTAAAGTTACAAAAAATGTTGCTGGAGTTCGAACCAGGTATCATCACATGTTATATAGTCAACGTGCTACTACCCAGCTAAGGTACCATCGAAAATAATAATAGCAAAATGTTAAAATAAAATTAAAATTAGTTTCAAAGTATCTGAGAGTAAATTTATTGGCTCTCACCAAATCCGATTACGTACTCTAACGTAACACAAAAATTAATTTTGGGTCAGTTCTGGATGACATTGTAGTTAGCTTTTAGTTAGTCTAAGAAAAGTTAGCTATAATCTGATTATTTTTGTAGTCAACCACACATTCTGCGACAGGATATTTGAGAAATTAACCGAAACTTTTTTTAATACGACCACATCATGCTTTCGAGACACATAAGAGCAAAACTTAAGTATAAACTTAAGTATAATTTAAACACACAAGCTTAGGCATTTAAGTTTTATTTAAACACGCATTGAAAAACACAATTTCGTGTTTAAATAGAACTTGAAAATAATTACAATTTGACTATATAGTAAAAAACTGGCCCTAACAAATATGATTTTTTTTTTAAATTTGAACAACAGAATTAGACACAAAATGTATATAAACGTTGCTTATTTAACCAGGGAAACAAACAGAAACTTATAATTTTTTTATTCGCTCACGCTTCTGATGAATTGCCTACCACTGAATGGTTTCCGATACGGATTATCCGAAAATATAAAAGGCTAATAAAGTTAGCTGAAATCACAAAAGTTATTTTTTTTTTAATTATTCGGCCTCGCTCTGTAAGCCGATTTAAAACCCCACGATTTCAGAAAACTAACTCCTAACTAATTTTTCAAATTTTTTATTATTTAGATTCCCAAATATCATATATCGCGCCTTATCAACAAGAGGGTATTTATTAACTCAAAATTTTTAAAATTTCACTTTTTGCCAGAAATCAACTAGCATCATCAATATATATCTACTGTTAAAATTTCAGCGTATTCCCATTAATATATTGTTGATAAAATTTGTGTTACTTTATAATTTTTATTCAAAATGTGATGGTTTTTATGATAAAGTTATTCAATTTTTGTTTGAGTTGTGACTCTTTTCAAAGCACAATTATTCTTCCCCAATAATAGCAATGTTTTAGAATAAAAACAATGAAATTATATTTTCAAATGGAATTTGCTCACTACATGCAATCGAATTTTCAAATTCTGTTAAAATATAACTACTAACAGTTTTTCGTCTCTACTGAAAATTTTAAAAATTTGAGTTGATACCCTCTTGTTGATTGAGTGCGATATGAAAGAAAATTATCGTGTATGATTTTAAACTCGTCTGCAGGACCATTATTAGTTGTTTGAAAACGAGAAATTTACTAGGATTCGGTTTGCAGAACAGGGCCGATTATTATAACTTTATAAATAAAACCACGATCATGTGTGACTCACTCGTGACTAATGCATGACTCACGCGTTCCAAATTTTGACATTTTTATATCTTTCGAAAAATGACATTAACAAAAATAACAGCAATGAAAATCTTAGCAGAAGTCATTAAGCACTTATTATTGACAAAATCAACGCGTGACACTATTAGTAAATTCGTATATAACTTTAGAGTGGCTGCGATGCGCAGCATAAATAAATCTAATATTTTGTTCAACCTTTGAAATAAAATTAATATCTATGTATATTTAAGTGAGCCCAATTAATAACTTTATGCCCACTTAAACTGAGAAAATTAATATTTTTCTTGCACTACCAATAAAAACATTAAAAACAAAAGAGAGCTAAAAATTCTTAGCAATATGTACATTTGAACAAATATTTGAATTTGATGATTTCATGGTTAGATTTATTACTTTTTCAAAATGACTTAAGGTAAATAGGATTTCATTATGCAAAATTTTAAACTTTATTCAGCTTTCTCTCACAATCTTAAATTTTAGCGCGTCATTACAAAAGCATTATTAAATATTTTACCTTAAGTTTTTTCCCAGCGATGAAAGACTTTATGCACTTTAAGCTAGTTTTTTCAGTTTTTAAGAAACTGAAGTAATTACCACGTTGACTATAAAACCGAAAGAACTGATTTCAATTCCTGTATTCAATAGTCATTAAAATAACAACACCACGCATTTTTCTGATGTGAATTAGTGTCTCTTTGGTGTGAGTTGTAGTGGGAAAGTTAAAGTGATGACGGCGCAGTCACATAGCATCAGGGCGCCCTCTTTCATTGTGTAGCACAATTATCGGCGAAATAAAATAACCGATGAAATGGCTACTAATCACAGCTTGGGAAAAATTTTAATACGCCTCATTTAACACCAGAGGCGCTGCAGTATTAAAAACGTGCAAAAGAATAAAGCTTTTCTCTGTCTCTTCCTTCGCCGCCTGTCTTCTCTATTACTATTCCTTTCCTAAAAGAAGGAAACACCTAGTAATAAATGTTACTTCTCTTTGAAAAAACAGAGAGCAAAAATCGTGAAATTACCCTCTTTGGTCCCTAAGTGCGACGATGCAAAGTGCGAGACATAAAAGTACAAAGACTAGAGAAAGTACACACATTGTACCGATGGCTCACAATCGATTTAAATTCAGAAAAATTAAATTCCTGATGCTATCCGCAGCATATATCCTCCAAATGGCGAATTTGTGATGGAAAATTTCATAAAAATAATATCGTTCTGCTATTATATATGTACGTACTGCCCAAATAGCGTGTTTCATTATTTAAATCCTACCCTCCTCTTTAAAATTAAATACAGATACCAAGATCTCGCTCAAAAGTACAATTTTTGACATATACAAATAAAGCACCCGGAAATCATGTTCCCGCTAACGTTTCTCCTATACAAATCGGCAAAATATTTCAAAAGCTTTATATATTAAAATTTCTCTTATGTGTGCATTGGCCAAACAAGTCCATTTTCCGCAAGAGAACTTTTCTTTTATTTACCTCTAAAGCGATTAAAACCCAAGCTACAATATTGAAAGCTCTCAGTAGGTTTACCCAATATTCTTCGAATTTAATGCGACAACCAGTCTCGAGAAGATTTTCGGGTATAGATGAATCATTATTCTCGAAACAGGTATCAGGTGGCAATTGTCCATTCACAATATAATCTTGAGGACTGGCACGACCACAGCATTTAAACTGAAAAGAAAAAGAAAAATGTTTAATATAAAAATCATACCCCAAAAGCTTTAATACATCAATAAGTATTTATTGAGTTAATTACCCAAGTCTCATAATGCGACATGGCACCTGGATTCTTGAGCTCATCTTCCCATGATGCATCCAGTGTGTTCGCTAAGTTTGAGGCAGCCTCCCGCTCGCCACGCGTTAAAAGAAAAGTAACCGCCACCTGGGCCAGTATAACCACAAGCATAAGTATGATAACCTAGAAAGAGGTTTATGAAAAAAAAATACATTTCATTCAAGAATTTATAATAAATAAGTTTGTTTTTATTCACCCACCGTTATAGTACAACAGACATGTTCTTTAGCAGCTCCAATGGTTAAAAATAATAAAACCACAAATATTGAAATGCCAATTCCAATGTAAGCGTACGCAGCTGTTGAGGCCAGTTCATTTGTTTCATATGTTAAGATTATATACACGCCAAAGCCTATTAATACTGCTGCCAGAAGCTGAAAGTGTGAATTTGAAAAAATATTTCAATTAGAAATTTAGAATTTAAAAACCTATCGATAACAAATGAAATTTCAAAATTTTATTTCACCAAAAATAGTAAAGGGTATATATATATATATACGAGTGCATAGGTTTGTCTTTTTGTGTGTAATTTCCACAATGTTAATACGCGACACATAAAGTATATATGTATGTATGTATATTCTGTGTTCTTATGAATAGGGCAGCCAACTGTATGTACGTGAAGGCCTTCCGAAGCTCCTAGAAAAGCTAGAGATTTCGTGCCTTGAACTGGTGTGTCAGAAACTATCCAAAATATATGGATATGTATATTGAAAATCAGCAAAATTAAAAATACAACTCCAGGGCTGGAAAATTTAAACTTTTTTTGGTATATACCTACATATGTATAAAAGTAACTAGCTAAAACTAATTTTTGTTTTTTTCAAAAATCAAAAATCAAAAGGTCGATTTCAGGGTTGGAAAACTGGAATTTCTTTTTTGATATAAAAAAATTGCATACTACAACTAAGTTTATCTTTTCTCTGTAAATTAAACATATTTTGTATTTCAGAGAGAAAAAGATTAGTATAAGAAACCAGAAAAATATAAAAGAATGATTCCAGGGTTGGAAAATTAATTTCTTTTGCATATATGTAAATGTAACCAGGTGAAATTAATTTGTTGTTTTCCTTTAGAAATTAAATATAATTGAAGTTTTAGAAAGAAAATATCGGTATACAAAATTTAAGAAAAAAAATGAAAAGCACAGCTCCACAGCTGGAAAACTTAAACTTTTTATGGTTTACAAAAGTAGCTGAATAACAGTAACAATTGTTACAAATTCGTAAAAAAAATAGTAAATGGACAAACCTTTTGTTAGTAAGTAACACTTACTTTGCCATAAAATGGTTTTTAATTTCCCTGTTTTGCTTTTTAAACGTTCACACGCTAAAAGTGATTTTTCTCGCAACTGTGTTTTTTTCTTATGCTGTTATTGCTTGTGCCCACAGAAATAAAATACTTAAGATTGTTATATTTTTAATTTCAAACAATCAATCCTGCAAAGTAGAACATCCAGAAAAAATGGTATGTACACAATACGTAAGCAGATTTGTAAGACACAGCAACAAAACTTTGTTAAATAAACCTGCTGATAAATAAGCAACAGTTTTTGCTGGGAAAGAATGGCCTTGAGACCAACCACAGCAATTTGTTTCTTGTCTGCAGAAATTAAATTGTTGACGTATACGTATGTATCTATTTGGACTTTGTGGCGTCTACCCAGTTTCTGTTTTCTCCATCCAATCCCCATGTTTATTTATTAACTTATTTCCTTAAGAATTGTGAAAGTTTTGCTTGAAAAGTTATTTTAAAAGATTTTTACTCGTAGTATGTGTGTTTTTCCTCCCCCTTTATTAACATACATATATAAGTTCTTGGTAGCGATGATGATATCATCTTTCTGCTAATTTCTTTAAAAGGATATTAAGCAAGTTAAACATTTGTGAGCATAAGACACTCCACAACATTAAATATTTATTTTCCAGCAGCTTATTGGAAATGTCAAAATCATTTACCATTTCAATCACTTAAAAAATTTATGTTGTTTTTGTATCATGTTTTCACTTCAGGTATAAATTTCAATAAACAAATTTGTTTACAAATGTTTTGAATGTTTTAGAAAGAAGCAACAACATTTAATCAAAATGTAGACTGTTGTTGAGCATGTGTTATTGAAATAATTTTATTTTTGTGTTTAACTTAATTTAACCCAAATTAAAATATTTACAGACTTGAGGTCTGCATAAAGGAATGAATAGTTGTAGTTGGGGAACTAGAAAAATTATCGTTGTTTAACGTCGAACGGTAATTGAAAAATTTAACACGACAGTATTCTTTTATATGTTATGTATATATATTCACTATCATTAATGAAAACTATTTTATTTTAAAATAACCACTTATGTCATTTTCTTATCTTTTTATGGGAAAACAGAAACTTCCATCACTTACAACTCGAAAATTAGAATCACCCTAAGAACAAAAAATATATGAAAGTGATAGTCAAAAAAATAATTGTCTGTTTCTAAATGTCTGTACAAAGTGAGCTTCAACGAAACATACACGTGCCGCATGTTATTTAATTATGTAGTTAATATTTTAATTAAATCTTGACTTTGAGGAAGTCCAAGTCTTCCAGCAGTAATTTTGCACTTCATTCTTAAGCCTGCACTTGTATCTAGTTATACCAGCTACTTCCGAACCTTCGATGCCAATTTAGTGCTTTTATCAGTACTTTTAGTACTTTTTGCATACCCAAAACGCATAAAGCATAACTTTTTCGTCTGATATATTTCATTAACTAGAGAACAGCTTTGAAAATATTAAACATTATTAAACTTCACCCGCATGGATCTTCACTCGTTAGTGCTTTTTAAACTCTTTATATCTCAAAATTACGCTTTTTAGTGTTTTTTTATTTGTATGTTTTAGAGCCAAAAAAAGTTGGCATCACTGGTCCAAATACACATACTCTGACAATTGCCTTTGAAGTAAGAGCATCGAAAGAAGAAGAAAAGAGCTTTGAAAACTCTTACAATTTGTTTTAGTTTCCTTGGAAAGTAAACAGCACACATTGATGTCGCCGAGATCTGATTGGTTGCTGTGCTCTCGGTGGCGTGAAAGCACAAAGCTCTTTTGTAAAAGCTCTAACAATTTTTTGCATAAATGTTTGATATCTGGTATACCTGTTTAATTTTTTAAATTTTGCATTTCTAAGTTGAAAATTTTTTCGATTGATTCTAATTTGTAATTTCTATTGCTTATAAACTGTCGTTATGATAATAAGATTTGAGGGCTTAGGCCAAGTGATGGACATTCCCACAAATAAGCCCTAGATAAATGCTTCAATCAATGCAATAAAGATGAAGATTTGAGCCTGTAGCTATAAAACTAAATTTCAATATTGTAAGAATTTAGCAAAAACCTTTATAAATGAGCCTGTTCGGAAATGCATCATCAGTGCACTGCATCCTTCTGAGCAAACTTTAATTTCAACTGTACTAAACGTTCGCTGATAATCTTTTGTAACAGTAGCCATATTTGTAACTCATATTTTACATTTATTTGTGCGTTATCTACTTCAGGGAAGAACTTTAGAATGTTTAAATTTATATTTGCAGCGTAGTGATGCATTTACGAATAGGTCCAGTGTCTCATTCAAAAGTTCAATTTTTAATTTTAGATAATGTAACAGGAAATATTTTGCCATGATTTCAAATTTAGCTGTTCTAATTAAACAAGTGTTACCCCCTGTTTATGTAAGACGTTTGAGTTAAAAATTTTGGCATTTTTGTAATATATTAAGGGTAACTTGTACAACTTGTCTTTATTCTACTACAGAAACGCCAAGATTTCTAACTCCAACGTCTTACACAAACAGGAGATTAATCTATATTTTTTATTTACATTTTATATTGCGATTGGGTTAAAATAATTATACAAATATATAAATTGCAAATCTATAGAATATATTAATTAAAAAATTTTCTGTTTATTATTGCAATAAATTTTGGTGTTGTAGCCTGTAGGAAAAAAAATTCCAAAAGCTGAATAAATAAAAAAACACAAAAGGTAATAAAAATAAAACAGCAATAAATCAGCCGTAAGTAAGATTTTTAAAAATCTTTTGATTTAAAACAATAAAGGAAAAACATAGATGTACACATGTATAGATTTTCTTTTCAAAATGTTTCTTAAAATATTGCAACACAGTAAGGCCTCGATTATCCGTAGTGATAATGATCGGGAGCATTCTGAATAATCGATTTTCCCGGTCAATGGAGTAACAGCTTTTATTGGGTTTTTTTCATATTTTTGTATTTGTTTACATATCTTTTCATATACCGCATATAATAAAAGAAAAATTCATGGATGCTATGCTTGTGTGTAATCCAAAAAATTCATAAATATGTACTATAAGGGGAAAAATATTTTGGCTGAAAACGGTTAAATGCTTGCAATCCCGGATAATAGAAGTAATCACGGTTGATCGATGCAAATAAAAATTAAATGGATGCACAAAAAGAAAAAAATTATGCCCAATACTTCTTTCCCGGATTATCGACGTTCCGGATAATGGAGGCCTTACTGTATTTCATATAATAAAATTTTTTCTTTAAAAAAAATAAAAAGTTCAGATTTCACAATTAAACCGATAAGATGAATGTCAACGAATTACATTCCGATCGCCCACACTTTGCATTTTAATTTTTCATAAAAGATTTTTGTTTTTATGTGCAAATTAATATATTAAATTTTTTCTTAACGAATTGGCTGCTTTAAATTTTTTTTACCATTTTTTATTACCATTCGCAAACATATGCAAAAAGGCTACAACTGTGTTTACGTATTTGATATTCTTTGATAGAAGAATTTTTTTTTCAATCCATTTAAGTTGTATTTATAAATCGTGCCATAACCACCAAAAAAAAGATTAAGTGGCATAATTTTTGAGCTTAAATTTTTCACCAAAATCGATCATTTGCGATCGTAAATAATCGATCTTCATCAAAAATTACCCTTTGGAAGACACAAAGGCAACAAGGCGTCATGTTGTTGTATATGCTAATTTTGTCATTGTAGTTCAATTATAATTTATATTTAATTATATTTTTTTAATTTATATTTTTTATGGCTACAAAACTAAAACTACTACTTAGAAATATTTTTTATTGCAAAATATAAAAGAAAGTTACAAAAGTTTAATTTCATAGGCGGTGCAACACTGCATTATAAAAAAAATTTGCAAAAAGCAGAGTTGTAAAGGAATGAAGCTTTCCTCTGTCTAATCCCTCACCAGCTGTCTTATATATCGCTATTCCTTTCCTAAAGAATTTAACACCTAGTAATTAGTAGGCATTCATTGCTTAAGTAATGCTTCTCTTATATTACTTTTAAGACTCCATACAAGTGGAATCTCCGTTGCTATTTCACTATCTGTTTCAGCTTCGTGTTGATCAGGGGATGTACTGACTTTGCCCATATCTACATTATCGTCAATATTTTCTTCTGACATAACATCGGGCTGGTGCAACGTTTTTTTCAAGTAACCACTTATTTACGCATGCATCGATACATAAATTTTTTTTTCATGTGTAAACATCTATACGCTAGGGGTTAAAAATCTTTTTCACAATACAATCACAAATTTTGAGTAATATCGTAAAGCGTTATCAAATCGGTGCGAGCTATGTATAAGTGTATTAGTGTAATTATATGAACAAGTAAAGAAAAACTTAACAGCTGCATAGCAATACACTTAACCAAATTGTAAAGCATACCTTCAGGAGCAATGTTAATTTTAATAGAAATTGCTTGTGAAGTGTAATAGTGTTGCCAGTGGGGATCATTTTGTTAAAAAGTTGAAAATATAAAAACAAATTTAATGAATATAAAAGAGCGTTTTAAATGTCAAATATTTGTTTAAAAGATGTATAGCAGTCTTTATAAAGAATTTATAATATTATATTATAACATATCTTCATTACGTACTGTTGCCTTACACTGAAGCTGGTGCACTTCAATTGGGTAACAATCTCCATCTCATGCCAATTTGTTATGGGTAAAGATTTTAATACAAATTATACAAACCCACAGTCGCAAGCCTTATCAAAATTTTTATTTGACGTTTTCCACTTGCATATGTGCAATTCTCCACAACTAATAATTCCACTACTATAGATAAAGTTTTCCATAGATTTTTAAATACAGTAGAGCAAAAAATTTATATATCTTATTTTAGTTACCATAAGCCAATATTAAAAAGAAATTTCATTACTAGATGTTTACACATCTCCCCTGTGATCGGACTCACATTGCTTTCTTGTAACTGCACATTTTTATACAGTTAAAGGGAGTGGAAATAGAGTGGAATGTAATGTCGAATATAACTGAAAGGTTTTAACCCTTTAAATTTAAAAATAAATAAATAAATCATGTAGCGGGTGCACGGCCGAACTGGTCTGAGATGCTTTACTGCGATTAGAAACTGAAGCTTCAAGCATTGTAGCATTAAACACATAGTTCACAGAAGACTACATGGCTACACAACTACAAGTGCCGCTGGGAACAAATGTTGCCTGGTAGCCAGCTACTTAATCACATTTTGAAGACGGCAGCAGCACCATAGATATATATTTCAGTTGTGCCGCTTTCAAATATTTTACATTTATAAAAATAAAATAGTTTTATCAAAAACATAAAAACAAATAAGTTTATTTCTTTATATTAATTTTTATGCATTTTACTATTTACAGATTTAGTAATTTCTTCAATATATTTAGCAATTTTTCGCTAACTTGCGATTTTTTTGCTTTTTTCCAAACTTTTCATATTTTAAGGGCTTTTGCGATTCCTAATAAATTTTCGCGATTTTTTTGCAAAGTTTGCAACAAAAGCGACCTTGTGCATGTTTTTAGTTTCCTAAGAGTTTTGCCTATTTTTAAACAATATATTAGACTTTGTATCATCCCGCTGTTAATAAGTTTTTGCAAATTTCCGCCGTTTTCGCGATTTTTAGCGAATTTTTTGAATTTCCTACAGTTTTGTAAATTTTTGATCTTGTTTAAAATTTTGCAACTTCTCGCGATTTTTTAAAAACTTCGCGATAAATTCGACTTTTTGCATGCTTTCAGCCTGTAAACAGTTTTGCCGATTTTTAAACAAAATGAGAGTTTGTTATCATTCTATTAACAAATTTGTGAAAATTTTCGTAATTTTCGCGATTTTTGCCGAATTTTTTGCATTCCTTAAGGTTTTAGCGATTTTTAATCAATATTATGGCTTATTTAGAATTCTCGCGATATTTTGCAAAGCTCGCGATAAAAGTGTGTTTTTGCTTGTATTTTAGCTTCCCAACAGTTTTGAAAGTTTTAGAACTTTAACTTTGTCATCATCCCGCTGTTAGAAACTTTTTGCGAATTTTCGCAAGTTTTACCAAATTTTTTGCATTCCTTATAGTTTTAGCGATTTTTATCCAAAATTATGGCTTGCGTAAAATTTGGCAATTTTTCGCGAATTGTCGTTGCTTGGTTTTGCAAAAATATAATTACTTTTGTAATTAACATTAAAAATTTGTAGCTATCTTTTTTATTTTGCAATAAAAAATGTGTCTTGGTTTTACACATTTTGATATATTGTCAACACTGTTTTTGGTTTGTTGCCATAAAAAATAGAAATTAATTTAATTTGACAACAACGAAATACTGTAGCACGGACAACAACCTGTAGCCTGTTGCCTTGTTGCCATCAAAATAATCATTCTCATATAAACATGTGTATTCTATATTTGACATTTTGTAGCCGATAGCTTGCTGTGGTGAATGCTAGTCTCTACAAAGGCTCAGTTTGCCGATTGTAATGAAATGTGACTGCAACGGTAGGGAACAGCTGATCGATATTTTTGTGTGAAAAGTAATGAAAATGGTTATAGATATGTAAGGTAACGTAACCTATTTTTCATATAAAAATATCGTTCAGCTGTTTCCTACGTTGCAGTTACATTACATTAAAGTCGGCTAATTGAGCCTTAAGAATCTGTACATTACTTTTCACATAAGAATATCGATCATCTGTTTCCTACCGTTGCATTTACATTTCATTACAATCGGCTAACTAAGCCTTGAAGCTGAATACAGATGGCGCAATGTAGACACGCACAAGGTTGCTTGGAAAATGTGGTCCTACCACAATGACATTCGTGATGATGCACTGGACGATCGGCAGAAATGACAGTAGGATAGATAGGCCTTCCTATAATGACAAATGCAAATTTTCAGCTTTGTATCTCTCCAAACACAAGTTTTTAGGCAGTCATATACTAGAAGACCTTTCACAGTTATCAAAGATTGGTTTAAGTGGCCTTATCAGATATATCAATGCGACAGGTTGGATTTAGTACCGATCCGAGCGATTGAACGCGCTACTTCTTAGGTTGACATAGACGACTGGAGTGGTGCAACCAAATATAATAGCAAACTACTTAACTTCTAAACAGAAGAAGTTAAAAATATTCGTATTTTGTAAAGTTATAATTTGTTTTTTTACGTCTATTAAATTTGGAGTATCTAACAAATATAATAAAATATTAATAATTCGCTATTATTCATAAAATTATTACATCAATTAATATTTTAATGGAATATTATTTAAAAGTCAATTAGAAATGTGATTAAAATATGTGCAACAAATTTATAATTTTCCATAAATAGCCATAAATATCGATAAATAACGCAAATAAAAATAATATATTGTATTATATCAAACCAAGGCGGTAATTGAAAAAAAGCTGATGATAAGTGGTGCTTAAGTAAATAATATAAAAGAAATCCTATCAAATTAAGTGCTTTAAGCACAAGTTATTTTACTATACTGAAAAAAAATTAATTTTAGATATACGCATTTTTACATGAAAACTTTAGTTACGTTTATTAATTTGTTTACAAAAAAAAACATCAGATCTTTTAAAATGTTCACTGCTTAAACATATATACATATGTACATATCGTTACCTTAATATAGAAAGGTCCTAACTCATTAATATTTTGAAATCAAGATTTTTTTATATTTCAATGGAAGAATATCTATTGTATCGAATTATGCAAAAAACTCGATTTAAAAAAAAATTATGAATTAGGCCTTTTCTATATTAAGTTAAATCAATTAAGTATGATTATTATGATATTAGTAGTATGATATTTATTTTTGCCTGTATAAAAATAAATTCATATAATTCTAAACCATTTAAACGAAATGTTTATGTAATTATTAAATTAAAGCCCTCAACATTGGAAATTATATCTGACAAGAAAACAAAATTTTTAAAAATTATTTTCAAGCGATTGTAATTTATATAAAAAGAATACACGATTATAAAAATTTTATACAATAGCTGTTGTGATTCTCATCATTCTTGTTAATGGCTTTTGCAAAAAAAAAAAAACTGCACAAAATCGTGTTGCAATAACAATGAAGTAGCCGCTGAGAATAAATGAATCAACCAACAACTGGCCTAAATGACATAATTGCAGCATTTAAATCCTTTTAATATTACAAATCGTTTAACAATTTAACATCGGCTGTTAATCTCACGAGTTGAAATTTAAACTATGTGTCACTTGTTAGTTTTGTTGAAAATTACTAAGCAATCGTGACGTCATTTTTTAAACACAGTCATTTAACAACGAATTTGTGTAAAGAAATTTTTCTTTTAATATTGAATACTTTAAAATGTTTTTTATATTATTCAATTTATATTTTACTGCACCTTAAATAAAACAAGTTCGACAGAAATTATTGCAAACTTATGCAGTAGCCGCCGCTCTCTTGTATTTTCGTTTTTGGCTTTCGTATTCGACAAAAAGAAAAGTTTTTATTCCTCTCAACTGATTGTTTAAAATACAAATCAACACCTTTATTTATTGAAATTCCATTTAAAATTTAAGCACGAGAACCCAAATATAAAATTTTTAAACAACACAATTTTTTTTTTAATTTTTTAACAACAAAAACTAACGAATTGAACTTCATGCATATTCATTTCATTATACGAGGGTTGCCTTTTTAGTGCACAGATCAAGGAATACTATATAAGCTACCTCAACTTTGACTTAGGGACAAGTTTTCTATGGTTGAATATTATTTTTTCATAGTTTATTTAATTCTCTTCACAATTTTTGCTAAACTTTTTTTTAACTTTTGACTTGTTCATGGCACGATTAAAGGTTCTCTTAAACTACACAATATTACTGGGTACTTATTGCTTTTATTATTGTCACTTTTTTATACGCACTATGCACCCACAATTTAGCGTAAAAGCAATAAAAAATTAAAATATTGTTGTCGCTGTGCTCCACACTATTCAATAAATAACACACAATATTAAAAAATGTACATATATGACGCAATTTTACATACAATCTATCCAAAAGTAATCGAAACCCACACACACACATATGTGAGTCTAAGGGGTAGATTTTGTAAATGCAAACGGTTTTTTGTTTTGAAATTAGTATTGAAAAATATTTTTGAAACGAATTTTCAAATTTTAATTATTTAGAAATAATCTTTTACAAAATTTGCATATTACAAACTTGAATAGAATAAGCAATTTGGAATTAAATAATTTTAATAAAATTCTCCTTCTTCTTTTTAAGTCGGTTAAAAAGAAAAATAAAGCTTAAGCGCCATGTCCACTCATAAACAGCGATGCCAATTTAGCGCGTTTCGCACACGACTTAGATAGAGTGTTTTAAGTATGCCCAACGTGTTTTGAGTAAAGTTAAATATTTTTTACTTCTTTTTGTACAAATTTAACAATTTACTAGTAGAAAAAATCAAATTCCCTTGACTGTGGTTAGATTTAAAAATGCATTTTAATACTATAAATAGCAAATATTTTGAAATTTCACAACTAAAAATATTTACTCGTATAGTGACCCAAAAATTTGACAAATAAAATTAATATAAAAATTAAGGACTTCGATTATTTGGAAGGCGATGCTGAATTTAGTTATAATTTATATCTGTGGCAGAAAGCAAAAAGTGCTTAAGTCGGGATTTTGCTGATTTTGAGTTAATGGCACCCCTGCCTGTAATCTCCATATTTAAAAGGGAGCAATGAATTGAAGCTTATGGTTTTTCAACTTATAACCTAATAAGGAATAAAAGCTTAATTAAGCTTATACTTTGATATATTTCAAATTTAAAATATATAACATGATGTTATTTGTTCATTAATAATTATCACATGTAATTTGGCTTAAAAAGCGTTACGAACTTTAGCCCGTTCAAAGCATAAATATAGAAACGAATAAAGTTCGAAAAATAATAATTAAAATTAACTAAAATTAATAGCCAAGGCCTGTGGCAAAAATTAAATAAATATACTTAATAGTAACAAACCAAAAAAGTTTGTCTTAAGTAGAACTAAAATAAGAAAATTAATTAACATGTTCATAATTAGTAAAGAATAAACGACAATGGTAAGTCTGTTGTAAATTAGAGATCGTAGATTTGGGCTTTCATTACAAAACACGTTTCAGCAAATTGAAATACGATGAATCAAAACAATTCACGTATTCCATTTGCAAGAAAGTTTCGTATATGTATAAGACAGAAATCTACATCAACTGAAACCACACACAGTGGACCAACACAGAAGAACGCTGATGATGAAGGTTTAGTGGGCTTCGAAAACGTCTGGCTGTTCCATTCTACTATGTGTTGTCAGAATATTTACAACTAACTTTGTTCATTAATATTTTAATATTTGTTCATTAATAATTATGATGTTATTTGTTCATTAATAATTATCACATGTAATTTGGCTTAAAAAGCGTTACGAATTTTAGCCCGTTCAAATCATAAATATAGAAACAAATTAAGTTCGAAAAAGTTTTCACACTGACATGGTTTTAATAAAAGTTGGTTTTAACGTTGAAACCAACTGTTGAAACCTGGTTTTACCATAAAATTTATTTTTGTTAAAACCAACTTAAACGCATTTTAGAATTGCTTTTAAGTTAGTTTTATAAATGCAACCCTGTCGTAGCTGTGCTAAATTTAGTGCTGCCAAATCAAAATTACCAAAAGCAGCTGATAATGTTTATGCCAGTAAATAACAATGGATGTTGCTTGTTGCAGCATCAACAATAATAAAAAAAATTACTAAAAAATAAAGAGTTTTTTTTTAAGAAAACAACCAAAAAAAATATTTTCATTGACCTCTGAGAAGTGAAAATAGACGATATGACTAACATCGATTCGCCGAAAAAAGATTTATTTTATAATGTATTTGTGCATTTTTTATATACCATAATTTGATTTCCAAGCACTTCTTCACTTTGTATAATTAGTTCCATAATATTAAAAATTTTTTATTTCAAAATATAAAATAATTTCCATTTTACATATAAGTTTTCCGAGATTTTCATACAAACAAAAGCAGTTGTTGTAAAGTTTGTCAAATAAGTGTTATAAAAAGCAGAAAAAAATTCAACAATAAACACACGCATATCTGCAAGAGATTTATTTTATTTTTGAGAAAAGTTATTAGACACTCTGTCTAATTAAAATCTGAATTTAACAAACTTGCAGTGTGAATGCAAAATCAGCTGTTTATGGTTTAAACATTAAAACCAGGTTTTAACTTTCAGTGTGACAGCACTATTAGAATAAATTTTATACTTAGTGGATCGACTAAAAAATAAAGCAAAATAATGTTTATTAGTTATTTAACATTATCATACAAATTTGCCTGACTTGAGTAAACAAGGTGTTAATACCCAATTTGATTGAATATATGGTTGCCATTTCGTCTTGTATATTTTCTTTTAAAAGCGACAAGCAACTCGGATAAATGGCGTAATCTTTGATTGTCCAAACATCTAGTTTTTGGTCATGCAAGGGATTTTCTGTGGATTCTCCGTTTCCCAAATGCAATTATGTCGACGTTTCATAGCATGCCCAATAAATTGCAACCCTCGTATAATCAAATTTATACAAACTTGTTTTTGAATAATACAAAGTTTACTTTAGTACATTTTTTTTGTTCAATACATTTTTCAATAATTAGTCATAATTATTTGTAGCAAGCTAGAAAATAATTTATTGGGCTGTCGACGAAATGTCTTTACAGCTTATTTTCTTTCATTTTTTTTCTAATCATAAGCTAGCACTAATTGTTATATTTTTCATTTTTTATTTACTGATGTGACAAGCTAATCAGTGTAAATGTCACGAATAATTTGTGTTTAAAATGGCAATAGATTTAAGATATTATTATTTTAATGAAAGTTTCATTTTATTTTCAATGAACTAACTCAGTAAAAATTTTTGATGTGTAAACATCTATACGCTAAAGGATAAAAATCTTTTTCAAAATACAATCACAAATTTTGAGTAAGATCGTAAACCGTTATCAAATCGGTGTGAGCTATGTATGAGTGTATTAGTGTAATCATACGAAAGGGAAGTACAGAGAAATTTAACAGCTGCATAAAAATACACTCCACCGAATTTTAAAGCATACCTTCATGAACAATGTTAATTTTAATAAAAATCGCTTGTGAAGTAAAAAGTAAGAAATAAATTTGTTTTTTGCAAAACAAGTTTTAAAGTGTGATGTTATAGCAATGCCATCTTTTATAATATTATTTTACATACATATTTTTTAGTGCAAATGGAATATGTGAATTGTTTTAATTCATAGTATTACATTTTGCTGAGAACTTTTTTGTATTGAAAGCTCAATTTTACCAGCTCTAATTTACATCAGTCTAGCCATTGTTGTTTCCTCTTTACTAATTATGCACGTGTTCAGGAATATTCAATTTAATACTGAAGCATATTTTTTCATCTTTTGATCCATATTTCCGATTTCCCTGATAATAACTTCTTTAAAAAGTTTGTGTGTGAAAATGATCGATACTTCTAAACGATCTGATATAAAATGTATAAAAGATTCATACTTATGTATGTTTGTATGTGTATAGGAATGTGTTGCTATGGCATGTTTCCAGACTATAAACAAAACTTAAATAATTGAATGTATTTAAAGTGTTTAATATTTGATTTTTCTTTTGATTTTCCACTTTTCGTTTAAGGTGTATGTGGGCTAAATACTTTAAGAACAAAACTACTTTTTCTAGCAAAAAAAAAATTAATTAATTTCAGTATAAATACATACACATATACATACAAATAAACAATATACTTGTACTTAATTTACATACACACATACATACTCACACATATGTGCCCTTAATTATGAAAGTGGTCTAAGTCATGTGCATTTTTGCATCGAAATATCAAATAAATCTTTAAAAAACTTTAACAAATATTAAAAAAATATTAAATAAATTTATATAAATCGGGACTAGTACAAGTCTTAATTAAAATACTGCATAATATAAAAATACTTTTTAATTTGTTCAAATTTAATCTATCAAATATCTCGGGCGAAGAAATATATGACTTAGACCACTTTCATAATTAAGGGCACATATATTCTCTTAAGAATTAGTACAATACTTGTATGTGTAATAATTTTCCTTTGAAAACATTTGTTGGAAATTCTCACAATTTTTGTTCATTAATTATAAATAAGCAATTTAATATAATTGCTATAATAATAATAAGAATTTAGTAGCCTCAGGTTAAATGTATTAAAAAATAAATAAATTAAACCAGAAAAACTAATTTTATAATTGGAAAATATTTAAAACGCAGACTAATCTGACGTAATGTCCCAAGAGTAGTGTCGGTTTGAAATGCATTTCAGCATATTTTTCGAATGAATCTCTTAATACTTTTCACAATTTCAATAAATAAGCTAAAATCTCTCCAGTACAGACATATTTTAATCCAGGAAATGAGTGACCGAAACACAGACGAAATTTTTGCTTTTAAACATTTTCAAAAGCTTAACATCGAATGGATTATATTTCCCTTTATAACTTATACATATGTATGTATGTTAGAGTAGGTATTTCCACAGAAGTGTCAACTTTTTGTATTATGCGAAACTAAACGAATATGTTTGTTTTCCATTTTTAAGAACATTCAACTTTTTTTTACTTTTTCAAAAGTTTATGTAGACCGTCAGGAGGTGTACATGAGGTAAAATTTCAAGATAAATCAATTCACATTATTCTAAAATACAGGTTTAATTGCTTGCTGTCGCGTGCGTCCGATGTGAGTCCGATCACAGAGGAGATGCGTAAACATCTAGTAATGAAAATTTTTTTAATATTGGCTTATGGTAACTAAAATAAGATATATACATTTTTTACTCTACTGTATTTAAAAATCTATGGAAAACTGCATCTATAGTAGTGGAATTATTAGTTGTGGGGGTTTGTGGGGAATTGCTCATATGCAAATGAAAAACGTCAAATAAAAATTTTAATAAAGCTTGCAACTGTGGGTTTGTAAAATTTGTATTAAAATCTTTACCCATAATAAATTGGCATGAGATGGAGATTGTTACCCAATTGTCGTGCACCAGCTTCAGTGTAAGGCAACAGTAAGTAATGAAAATATGTTATAATATAATATTATAAATTCCTTATAAAGACTTTTCTATACATCTTTTAAACAAATATTTGACACTTAAAACGCTCTTTTATTTAAAAGCTTATATTAATTAAATTTTTTTTATATTTTCAACTTTTTAACAAAATTATCCCCACTGGAAACACTATTACACTTTACAAGCAATTTCTATTCAAATTAACATTGCTTCTGAAGGTATGCTTTACAAATCGGTTGAGTGCATTTGTATTCTAACATAAGTTTCTCTGTACTTCTTGTTCGTATGATTACACTAATACACTCATACATAGCTCACTCCGATTTGATAACGCTTTACGATTTTACTGAAAATTTGTGATTGTATTGTGAAAATGATTTTGATGCTTACACATCAAAAAGTGGACTTTTTCGTGGAATTACCTATATGCAAAAAAACGTTTATTGCTGCTTAGCAAAATGTAAGTATTTACATTTCAAAATCTATTAAATAATTAATAATAAAATAATTTATTAATATCAACTCGTATCTGAAAATGAAAATGTGTTTTTTTGTTTGTATTTAAGATAGAAATGATGGCTCATTCTAAACTTTCGTTGCAATGCTTTGGAATATTTTGAATAGCCAGAAAAGGGTAGAGGAGTTCATATCATAGAAGATTTTACAGGCTGCCATTTTTATGAAAAATCGACTCACTAAGTTCCTAATGGGTCCCGTTGAGCTGATTTTCAAGATTTCATAACTTATCACTTATAACTCAAACGAGTATGAGTATTAATGCATATATGCACTAGTGATGTACGAATATTCGTATTCGAATTGTCCAATATTCGGACATTTTCAGGCGAATACGAATGGATTCGTTTTCGCCAAATTCAGAAATTAATTAAATAAATGCATAAATCCTAAACGAAATTTAAATAAATGACTAAAAATTGTAGTTTGTACAAATAAATTAATCTTTTTATAGAAATTTGTGCTTTGTATCATTTTCAAATATTATTTAATGAAGATTATTAAACTTTTTAATAACTTCAAAGTACGCCAATAAGAGTGTGAAGTCCTTTTTCATAACAATTATTTAATATTCAAGATTGCATATAATATTCGTATTCGTATTCGCGAATATCGTTTGAAATATTCGTGTTCGTATTCGTATTCGCGAATATCGAAAATTGACATTCGTTACATCACTAACAGGTACATACATACATATGTACGTATATCTAAGACCACATTAATTCAAAATAAATCTTTACTATCCAACCTTGTTGTTTTCCATTACAAAAAGCTGTAAATAAATAAAATAAAAAATATAGTGCACTTATTTAGCACAAAACGCTCTTCTAAACAGATGCTACACGAGTACCAAAAACAATTTTAATTCAATTTAAAATATTTTCCACTGTAATCAACATACAAAAGAATGTGTTGAATCGTAAACATCTTTTATAAATCGTTTAAATAAACTTTTCCTGCAATAAATACAAATTAAAATCTATTTGCTAATTATATTTAAAGTACTCGTATGGTGTGGGTAAATTCCATAAAGCGTTGATATTTACTGCTGCAAAATATTTTTTACTATACTTTTTTTTAAGAACAAAAATATACAGGTTTATTATTTACTATACTGCAAATACTTTCAATATTATAAAATTTGCGGCGATTTCATTCAGTCGGTCGTTTTTGACAAAATCAAACCGATGAATATTATAATGGTCGTCAAACTTCTCTTGCAAACCAAAAATTTTTTTCTTGAATTTTTAGCCTCTAAATAAAGTTTTTGATACCCTTCATCACCAAGGTAATGTAAAATTTGTTACGAAACTCCAAAAATGCAAGACCCAGTATTAGAAACACGATAAAATTTTAAGACTTCTGTCACTGTTGTCACTTAAACCAAAGTCAGATTTTTCATTTCACTTTTTGTTGCTTGAATATTGATTTTATAATAAAAGGGTATATATGATTTCTTTCCCCCCCCCCCATCTCTCACACAAAGTCAAATATTGTAAAAAATAATTTGTAATTGAAAGGAGAAAAGAAAAAAGAAAAATACTAAATATTAAAAACAATAAACATATATCCTGAAGAAGTTAACCGAAGGTTAACGAAATATTGATAAAATAAAAAGACAAATAATACCAGACCTAAAGCTCAAAAAAAATAGTTTAATCAAATATTGAGCTTTTAAAAGAGCAGCATGTAAAATGGCGCTCTATGAGCCGTTTTAGTAAATTGTGCAGCCAAAAATAAAGACCAATATTTAAATACATGACAAGTGATACATGTTCAGAAATAGCTAGATTTTACAAGTCTTTTGCCCACGACTTAATTGTAGGTTTTTCTTTCTCTACGAGCAATTGCTGCTTGAAATTGCAGTCATATTCTGTTTCACCATTACCTTAACCTAAATTGCATTATATTGTTTTTTTTTCTCTTTTCTGACGTTTTGTTATGCTTAATTGTTTCAATAGAAAATTATGACGGTTAATTTATATCTAAAACAAAGTGCGTAGTGAATAACAAAGCAAACATTTGAAACTGTTGAAATTTTTAATTAAATTTTCATTGAGTTTCTTTAAATGTTTTTACACACAAATATGTATGTACGTAAACTTGCATTTGTAAATTTCTGAAGATGTTTTTTCTTTCTAATAAAACAATTAAACAAATTTTTGCATTTTCAAAATGATGTAATCATATTTTTTTAAGGCCAAAATGAACTTTTAAATATAAAAAACTCATAATAGGTGTGTTGATTTACCAAAAATGTTCACGAAGTTGTAAATGGAAAGTTTTGACTAACTCAAAAAATTTGCCAGGAGAGAACGTTAAAAGAGAGTAAAAAAATTAGAGACAAACAAATTCTTGCAAGTTCTCACCTGAAAAATTTTTAATTGCAAGAATTATGCAAACAGCTGTTTTGTGTTTTGTTGACAAATTAATTATTTAAGAAATATCTGCAAGAAGGAAAGTCAAAAAATTAGCGTTTCCTTATTAATAAAAATATGTATACATATCGTGCCGTAACCTCCAAAAAAACCTAAATGACATAATTTTCGAACTTAATTTTTATCGCAAAAAAAAAACGAGTTAAAAAAAATGTGACTATTAATCTTTTTTAGCGGTTATGGCTCCATATGTGAAAACAAAGCATATTTTCTTAATTTTTTGTTTTTAAAAGATTAAGTCATATATATTTTCTTTTATGGTTAAGGAAATACAATTAATGACGACTTTTTTATCATATCTGATCAGGGATGGAAAATGGAGTAGAATTAAAAAATAATAATAAAAATTCATAAAAATAGTAAATAGTTAATACATAAAACTGTATAAAGTATTTCATATTTAATGACAATTTTTAAAATTGTGCAATTTAAAATATTATGAAACAAGAACATCCAAAATACATCTGAAAAAATACAATTGTATCAAGTTTTTTGCTATTAAAGCTTTCATATACTTTTTCATATCTGGGAGAGTAACTATGTAAATTTCTGACCTACTCTCTCGTTGCAAGTTTCTGCTGGGAAAATAAATGAACACAACTAATGTATTCGTTTTCAACTCTTTATATGGCACCTTAGGTAATGAAGATATCTTTTTAGAGATTATACAAAGATGCCTGACATAAATCAAGATCATACCCATACAAAGAAAAGTTAGAGTATTAAAAAATATCCCAAGAAAAAATAGTGCCCGCAATATTTTACACAAAAATGTTTAACACATCTTATATCACATGATTTCCTAGCCTTAAGTCCAAATTTTCTGTCACGAATAACTCCTAATTTAGACTTGGACAACTCCTAATTTAGAATTTTAACGCACTATTTTTCTTAAGGTTATTGTTTTACTCAAAAAAATAGGGGAATCGGTTTACCTTGCAGGCCATTCCTGAAACTTCCTGCTGAGCTACACATTTTGATAAAACTTGCCGTATTTGATGTATATTTTTTTATATGTAAAATTCAGAAAATATCTACAATCGATTTGACGACTTTTTAAGTTATTGAAAAAAAAAATTTAAAAATTTTTCTCAAAACGAATCACTCAATTTAAGAAAAATCTGGTAGCAATCAAAGTGTTTTAGAGGTCAAAAGCTGATTCGATTTTGAGCTTAATCGGCTTATTAGTTGAAATTTTCTTTTAGCCAAACAGTTTTGTAAAAAAATTATTTCAGCAAATTATTAAATCTACCGAACCGAATCGCAATTCGTTATCCTACCACCTCTATGTGAACGCAACACCTTTCAAATGTGACAAATATTCTTCTGTGGTGCGACTCAGTAACTTGTAGCGATCCGACAATCGTAATTTTTGTCTATACATTTTGTCACTTGCAATAACAATTGTGTGATTCTGTAACTTCTTTTTAACGATAGTACGCAGCTGATATTTATTTTCTATTAATTTTTGTCGATAAAATTAACAGCGCATAAATTATAACGACACAGCTGACATTAATATACAGCAAATATCGTTAAAAATGTTAGTGAATAGCAAATTCGATAAAGTTTCGTTATAATTATTTTAATGATACGATTATTGTTAAAAATAGTTACTGAATCGCACTACTGATTTCTTGATTAATTTTTAACTTATGAGATGCTTACATACTAGAGCGTTGCACGAGCAACACCATGAGCATGCTCATGTGTTTTCAGTTTAGTAAAACTCATATAGACAAAAGAGAAAATTACTGAGAGTAGATTACTCATGAACATTGCTCGAGTAGTCAGCGCAGCACTGATACCAACAATTCAAAGGCAAAACGAGCCAACTGAGCAGCCAAAAAGAGCTAAAAAGAGGTAAATGTAAAAACTCAAGATTTTTCCGTCTTAGATATTTGAATGTATTTATTATTCAATTTGCACTTCAAAATTCTTTTTCCTATACAAATTTTCTCGGCAAGTCGCTTGTTTCCATTGTGGAAACAACACATTAAAGTTGTCCGATACGTACATACGTATGATCAATATTTAATAAATTAATCATACGCCCAAGAATAATGTCCTTCGAATAAATTTGCTTCTGAAATCGGCCCATCTATTAAACAATATTATTGCATATTATTTTGTACATATTGTTGTCGTTTTGACCTATAGCATGCAATAAATTGCACATTATTTTCAAAGAAAATATTGCCCAATTTTCCTGACAGTGAAAAAGAAAACAACATTGAACAATGTTGCCACCACATTACACAAACGTATTAATTGTACAATAAAAACTAAAAATCTTTTGATATACATATGCCAATATATTGCGCAACAATCGGATATGACATACACATTGGCGATATTATTTTACTATACGAAAAAATGCACAATGATATTGCCAGTGTATGGGCCACTTAAGTTATCACAAGTTAACACACACACACTACAAATATTTGAGTATAATTATGAGTGTCGTATTATGACTTTGACTACGACTATTTTGTATTAGATTAATATAAGAATATTGCAATGTTCTAGTAGTCTAATACAAAATCGTCGCAGTCGAGGTCGATATACGACACTCGTAATTAGGCCCATTATCTAGCTAATTTATTCATATTTCACCAGTTATCGATAACAGTTAGTTCGATACATAAAAACCCAGAATCTAAGCAATAATTTATGATTATAAATTGCTTTTAAATCACATAAATTTTTTTTAAATTTTTATATAATTTTTTTGTAATTTAGAAACTAGTGTCGGCAAAAATATTTTTGATAAAAAATTAAAAAAACGATGTGTTAAAATTTCATTAATTAAAAGCTAACTGTATATTAGCCATAAATCATGAAAATATTTATCATTAAATAAATTACTCAAATAATGTAAAAAATTTTTAAATTTTTAATAAATAATAAAATTTCGATTTTAATTTGAAACTAATTTTAAATATAGTTTATTACAAAAAATGCATGCTTTTAAAAGCAGTAATATGTAATTTATTCATACATTGTTGTATTGATATTGTGTTATGCGTGACAAATTAGGAAAATCATAAAAAACATAAAAACCTACCCACTGAAAAAAAACAAAAGTTACGGGTCAAAATAAAATCTTTTTTTTTTAAATCTAGATTAAGGTATTCGAATTTGAATTTGTGAGAAACTTTTTTTTGAATTCAATACAAAATGAACTGAAAGAATAGCTTATACTCGTATTAACAGTTAAATTTTCAATTTATTAACACTGTACAGCACTGAATTAATAACACTGTACAATACAGAAAAAAAGAAGAGAGTTGTCCGAAGAGTGTTAGAGCTATGCTATTTCATGTACTAAATATGTACATATACAATAAAATTAAATTATATTATAATTTAAAATTCACCGCAAATATTTTAAAGTATTTCTACTTATTTCCCATTATTTTATTGTCCAGCTGCTTACGATTAAAACTGAATCATTTGGTAATTTCTAATTTCAATTTAAGGAATGGAAACGAAATTTTACTGGCAACACCGGTTCGTGGTGGGAGCAGAACTCATACAATAGTAAAATGTAATAGTATAGATTGCCGACCAACGGATTAAATTAAATAATTGTTTGTGCTTATGTGCAAAAAACAATTTTGAGCAATCGTCCTCTTTGTTTTTGTTTTTTTTTTCACTCACTTTAAGAAACGAAACTAAATAAAATCACATATTTAGTTTCGTTTATTTGACAGAGTACGAAAAATCATAACAAAAATAAATTTATAACTGTAATAGTGTCGACTATTTTGGTTACGAAAATCACGCCCTAGCTTTTGTGTTGTGACATAAAGAGCATAGTTCTAAAAAGAAGAAAAAAGAATAGAATAGAGAAGATCGAACTAAAATAAGCACACACTTCATTTATAAAAGCAACTTAAATACTCTAAAGCTATAAGTGTAGAGTATATCCGAAGTATGCTTATAGTCAGAGTCAGCATATATATTCGGACAAAAAAAATATACGCGTGATACTCAGAGTATTTATTCATCATACGCCCCCGTATGCATTATGTTTATGAAATGGAATGAAATTTCTACTTTAGCTACGGGAAAGTCCACTTTTATGTCGCCTGCGATAGCAAGCAATTAAGATTGTATTTCTGAACAATGTGACTCGATTTTTCTTAAACTTTAGCTTTATGTAGAGCTGCTGACAGACTGTAGAAAATATAAGGAAGTAAAAAAACTTTCGTTTTCTTTAAAATAAAAAACAAAATATATTATTTTGGTGTCGCACTCGACAAAAAGTTGGCAATCCTAAGGAAATGCCTATATTTTCATAATAAAATACGATAATATTAAAATATTTTTTTTATTTTCACATATCGCATTTAGAGATATTCGAATTTAAAGTACCAAAATCGCAACTTTTTTTAATTTGGATATATCTTTTGCAAGTTTATACAATATCATAAAGAAAGACATTATCTATTAGTGTCCTGCACAGGACCATTTATATGACATTTCAAGACATGAGAGATTTTTCAAATGCTTTACTACAGCGAAATATAATAACATCCGTTGACATTTGCCTTCTAAAGATGAAAAGAGTCAAAGAATGATGCGATTGCAGATAATTGTAAATTTTTTCTATGCAAAATTGTATATTTTGATGTCGCGTGCGACATAATCATTAAATATTCAGTGCAAACCGAGATATTTAATACAATTTACATTAAAAAAACCTTGCTGAAAAATATAAAGACTTCGTGATTGTGGTACTTATATAAGTTTCACTTATATAAGTGTCACGTGCGACATTTGTGAAATACACAAAAATATTTGACATAAATATACGAGTAGAATATTGAAATGAATTGAAGTAAATTTAATTGAATTTTAAAAGTGTTTCATTCAATCTATAATTGAAGTTACATATATTATAAAATAATAATATATTCGATCGGAAAAATATTTTCGAGTGTAATTGTTTATGCTCGCAATTATTTAAATAAAAAAAATTTATTTAATATAATAAAATTATCAAATAAAATACACAAGTTTTCAATTGATTTCAATTATTTGAATTATTCGAATAAGTTAAATTTCTTACCTGAATAATCTAGCAATATGTATTAAATCTAAGAATTGACTAATGCTAGGAACACAAGTGGAACGAACGACGAATTTTTCGTTTGGGAACTTTCGTCATCAGAAAAAAAACACACTTATGCATATGAATGAAAAATGCGTGACGAACTATCCAATAGATTTACATATTTGCATTTTTACGCCGACGAACGACAAAAAGACTATTTTCTCTCTTTCTATCTCTTTCTCTCTCTCTCTCTTTGCACAAACAATAACCAACTTTATCAATTCGCTGAGAAAATTGGTCGGTATTGGGATTCACACGAAGAATTGACGCAGCGAATTCTTATCGATGAATTCGTCGACATGGATGAAATTCGTCGTTCGTCCCAGTTGTGTTTCTAGAACAATTCAGAAAAGTCAAATATGTAATTGGATTGGATATGATACTGGAGTAGTACTCAGATAAACATATAGACACGTATTTGATAATTCGAACAAAAAAGTACTTACGGTGCAAAGAAGATCGAAAACGTATATAAATCGTTTTATCGTTGACGTTGAGGTCATTGTTGTTGTATTGTTGTTGTTGGCTTTAGTTTTCAGTTGCCTTTTTTATTGTTGGTGGTCGATGTTGTTGTTGGCTTCTCTATCGCACTCTCACTAAATTCTCCGCTGCTGCTGTTGCTGCAGTTGTTATTAATTGAACGAATGAAAAATCGAAGAAGCAAAATAAGAATGAAAACAAAATGAATTCGTTAAATATTTTTAATCAGGCTTAAATTTTTTTTGTTTAGATCGAATCGATCGAACAGAGTTTGTCGTCACCGGCAGACGTTGTTGTGGTTCTTATTTAAATTTTAAGGCCGTTGTTTGCATTTATTTGTAATACTACAAACACACATACATAAAAACATATGGGCACACATACAATTTTGTTTATTGCTTTATTTTGCGGTATGAAAAAACTTACATATCTATTTACACACAATAAATTAGGGTGGTTCCAATGTATGTACACGTATATAAAATTTTCTTTTGTCTCATGTCAAAATTTTTCCATTAAATTTTGTAAACTTTTAGTTTCAAGAAGTTAACATTTTTCATTTCTTTCGCCATAATTAGGGTGGTTCCAATGTATGCATACACAATTTTCTTTTGTCTCATGTAAAAATTGTTCTATTAAAATTGTGAGCTTTCAGCTCCAAAAAGCTACCGTTTTTCATTTTGTTCTCCCATACCAACCTTTGCTGTCGTAATCTTATTTGATCGAAAATGTTGTTGAAGTTGCCTTCGGTTCATAGCACAGATTAGATCCACTGCTTACTAATTTAAATTTAAATTTTAGATTATACATTTTATAACCTGCTGGAACATTTTAGTGAAATTAATATTTTCTGAACGCCCTCATATCTGTATGTATCAGAACTTATTACAATGTGTTTCTACTTACATACGTAAACTGTCGGAGTTAGATAGTTTACTTTTCTTAGACTGACTAAAATCTAACTGCAATGTCATCCAGAGCAAAACCCAAAATTAATTATTTAGTTGAGTACGTAATCGAATTTGATGAGAGCCAACAAATTTATTCTCAGCTACTTTGAAACTCATATCAGTTTTATATTAACATTTTGCTATTATTTGAAATTTATTTGCTGGTGTTGCAGCTTGGTCTATATGCAATTCATTGTTGCTGTAACAAATCATCAGTAGACTTCAACCACACATTTTGAATAGTCACAAACCTCTTATATTATGCACAGACTTTCAGGAACTATTTGAGAATTCACAAATAATAATATTTTTGAAAATCACAAAAGAAAAATAATAATTAGAAACTCATACAAAACCTAGCAAATAATGTATATTCGATATGAATCTATTTTATTTTTCTATTATTTGAGTGGTAGCGCGTTGAGTACACAACATGTGATGATACGTGTTCTAACCCCAGAAAAATTTTTTAATTTACTGACTACTAGGTGATTTAAAAAATCAACTTTAAGTTAGCTGAAAGTAATGCAGAGTGAGACAGTTGACTATCACCTACGACATCGCAATGTTAAAATAGTCACTTGATTACACTGAAAAGTAATCCAAGTGTCAGTCATTAGAAGTTGCGAAATAGTTAGCTTAAAAATTAGTTTAAAGTTAACGTAATTTCCGATAGGGTATGTATGCACCCATGTGTATTGCGTTCATTTGTGTTGTATGTAAATTTATTACAAAAATAAAGCACGCACAAAAAATTCTATGAATAAATAACACTCAAATAACGTTATATTTTTAACTTTCTTTTTAATTTTTTGTTTACTTTTTAGAAAAAATAACTAACACTCATCTATTGAAATTATTCATTGTAAATACGTAAATATGTATTCATACTAAAGTCAGTTTATTGTTTATTCAAAAATTATTTATCTGTTATGCCCATAACAATTGTTAAATTATGGCATTATCACAAATCATATCTACATACATACATATTGCTCATTTAGTTGAACAATATCATAACTCCAAAAAATTAGTTTAACAGAAAACGAGTTTAAAGTTCTCAATTTACACACAACTTATGCCCTAATTTTGTTCGACGATTGTGTCGCCTTGTCTATGAACGGAAAAAAGTGGAAGTTGTGATTCTTTAAGACAATTATTAGTTATTGTCTGTGCTAGAAGGTTTGTGTATATGCTTTACACTTTTCTTTCAAACCATTATTATATTTAATTTTTATATTTTAAAAACATTGGACATAATATTTTTATTTTTCATTATCAAAGACAAGAAGCATTTTTAAACAAAATCATTTAGATAATTAAAAACCAAACATTAAAAAATATTTTCAAACAAAAATGTTACGACATCTTCTTAATGAATTAGGGCATTAATAGAAAAATAAATAAATTTTTCTTTTATTAAGAGTTGAATATACAAGATATTTGTAAGAATATTTTTAGCAATATGAATTGCAATATGAGCATTAATTTTGTATTAATTACTCAAGAATTGCATTTTTTGCGTTGTGACGTTGTGCAAGTAAATGAACGAAATGTATAATCTACCTATGTACTTATGCACAGGGTGTTTCAAAATAATGTTTTTATTTTTATTTATTTATTGAAACATTTTATACAACGTATAAATACAAAGCATAATATGGTGTTGCACAATCGTTGCACAGTTGTTAAGCAGCTCTGGGTTGGGGAACATCTCTCGCGTCATCGTAATTATATCTTAAGTGCGGTCAGGCTTGTGTGTGTTGTTTCACCTTCGATAGTTTTTTATCTCACTCGCACTGGTTGACTGATCTGCCACGGCTTACCGTATAAACTTGCGGTTCTTTTGTGGAACTTCTTTAACAACCACGTTGCTACTTCCTATGTGAAGCATACGTCGTGTACAGTCAGTCAAAATAAAGTTTATAGGCATTTGTTTACATTACTAGAGCGTTTTTAGGGTCATGAGAGTTTTACAAAAGTGGTATCACTGCGACTATAGCGCGTACAAAATTCTATAATATTATATTATATATTATATTATAATATGCCACCATATGGTGCCATAACTGCCAAAAAAAAGAGTTAAGGCTACATAATTTTCGAGATTAATTTTATAACGAAAATCGATTCTATACGATCGTATGCAGTATATAAAAATTCAGTGAAGTGCGACTTTGACCCGCGCACGAAGGGTTCCGTACGGGCACGAGATATGTAATTCAATACAAACAATATAAACTATAGTTTTGGAATTTTTTTCGTTTTTGGGTTTTTTCGGTTTTAAGCGTTTTTTTTGGGGGGTTTTTTGAATTTATTGGAGCTTTCTGAGTTTTGGCACTTTTTTTCACGTTTTGGCGATTTTTTTTTGGGTTTTTGAAGTTTTTTTAATTTTGGCAATTTTTATTATTTTGGCGTTTTTTCATTTTGGCGATTTTTTTATTTTGGCGATTTTTTTTAATTTTGGCGTTTTTTTCATAAGGTGAATTTTGTTTTGGTTTTGGCGATTTTTTTTTTAGTTTTGGCACTTTTTTTTCGTTTTGAGGATTTTTTCGGTTTTTGGCGTTTATTTTAAATTTTGGCGATTTTTTTCGTTTTGGCGATTTTTTTAAATTTGGCGATTTTTTTTTTAATATTGGCGATTTTTTTTGTGGTTTTTTTCACATAAACAATTATTTTGGTTTTGGCGCATTTTTCGCGTTTTTGCGATTTTTTTCGGTTTTTGGCGTTTTTTCATATTGGCGACTTTTTTTCAATTAAACGATTTTTTCGAATTTGGCGATTTATTTTAGTGCTAGATTTTTTTTTAATTTTGTAAATTTTTTTCGATTTGGCGATTTTTTTTTAATTTTTGGCGATTTTTTTCAGGTTTTGGCGGTTTTTTTCGGTTTGGCGATTTTATAATTTTCGGATTTTTTAGTTTTACCGTTTTTGAAAATTTCAAGAGTTTACCTCTTACGGTCTCCAAGATATAGCAAGTTGTCAAAATTACATAGTCAAAATTGCATTAACTGATGGACCACCCTTTAATTTAAATTTTTTAATATTTTAATGTTAATTGTTGTAGTCTATATAAAAATACACTAATTTTACAAATTTCAAGTGTCAATATACATATGTACATACAATTGTATGTATATTACATGAGATTTTAACATTTTTCGTCGCTTGTTTTGGAGCACCCTTTAACTTCTAATTCTCATGTATTTGTAGTTGTAGTGGCCAAGGTTCTACATACTCTGTCCAAATTTCCGTAGCTCTTACGGTTCCTAAGAAAATACCGTGTGACGGACAGACGCACAGACGGATAGCGTAGCGAAAACAATAGGGTTCCTTTTTTCACCTTTGGTGTACGGAACCCTAATAAAAAATTAGGCTCAAAATATATGTCGTTT